>OY763898.1:5000000-10000000 GCA_963667235.1 Nomada lathburiana | reverse complement strand
CACGACTGCTTTCATTCAGCCGGCAACTTCGTTCCATTTCTTTCTGCCCTCGGAGAATGCTCGCGGTGGTATGGATTCGCGTGCGCGGAAAAACGGGGCCGAATTTTCCAAGGTAGCCGCGGATCGGCCGCTAATTTCAAGCAGATCAACCCGGCTCGATTTGAACGGCACGGTCGTTCACTCTTCGTTCACCTGGCCACCTTTGCATTCCCGAATTCTCGCGTGGTATAGAGCCGTAATGTCGGCTTCGGGAAGCTAATGTGTACTCTGTGTACAGTGTACTATGTATACACGAACTGCATTCTCGCGTTCCACTTCTTGCGTCCTTCCTTCGCCTCTCCTGCGAATCTAACCCGTACACACTGTCAGATTCGCAAATACCTGGACGTCCCGTGCACGTACGGCGCATCGAAATATTGAACTGCTATTTCGGTAACTGGCTGTTTACTAGGGAGATTTCGCAAGTCGTTAACAGTCTATTGTCTCTTTCGTGTTTAGGGTGGATTACCAGTTATGCCCGTACATTGCCAGTGTGTCGGGAAGGGAATCGAACCACTTGTATTTAGAGCTCTCGTTTGTCTCTTCCCCACTTGAACGAGCATCCTTTACGACAGATTGTTCAGGCCACTTTACCTGTTTTTCTCTTTTTTCTCGTTTTTATTGTGGCGCAAGTGGTAGACAGATAGGATTCATTGCTTTCCTTGTACGATTATGTATGTCAACTGCACGGAATAATAAGCAAGGGAGTCGTTCGGTTTCGTATTATTCATGGATGTTACAAATATTATATTGGTTACAAAGTTGCGCATTGAATGTGATGTATTACAGTCATTTTGACGATTTCAATTGGCACGTACAATATCCGATTTCTTAGGCATCTTGGGCCCAAATCTTTGTGCTCTAATATTTTCGCGAGCCACTCCGTAAGGTATGCGAGTTCGTTATTCATTTTTCATAGCGGTTGTACGTATTATTTTCATGTCGGAATAAAAGCTTTTATGTTTGTAAATTAGATTAAATGGACGGAGTCGTCGGACGAAGTGAGGGCCGGTAACAGAGCAAAGAGAATAAAATAATAATGAGTAATAGTAGTATACAATTCAGGTTTATTTCTGTCTTCTTGCACACTGTGGTATTCTTCATGTACACGGTCAACAGTACACAGTAATTGTACTTGATTCTACCGTATATAGCCAACCGTTTATTTCTTTTTTTACTTGAATTTACTGCACAGTACTTACTGCTAGATCATTTTTAGCATATCCGAGAATAGCATACTACAAATAAATCCTTCATGGTGACAGTTATAAAAACATTCGATACTTTAGTAATTATTAAAAGTATTAATACACTTCACTTGTGTGTCACCATAGTACCGTCTTCAATTATTTACCAATCAATTATTTCCATAAATAGACGAAGATCGATTATTTCAAAAGGCTCAAAACTGAATTTTCGAATGGCGGAGTGACGACACGGCGACGGTCAATCTTCATTAGCCGAATTAACGATTCCATCTGTAAAAAATTATATCATTAAGGTATTTCTAGTTCATTGGCTTAGAGGTGATCTAATGAAGTCAGTTTCCATCAAATATTCCAGCACAAAGATATCGAAATTACCAATGCAATGCAGAATGCTCGGTCTATTCCATAAATAAATTGTTCCGTTTTAACGAATTCGTGATGAAATGGAACATTTCCGTAGAAAGCAGATCGGCTTGAGCTATATAAAAAAATCTCGCGGAACCATAGCTTTTAACAAATGAAAGGAGCACAACGTTGCATAGAGACGTGCAGGACATAATGCCAGATGTCTCGTGCAGTTGTTACTCGTAGACACGCGTGCTGCCCGTTAAACTCGTAGGGTCCTTTATGCATCCTTAAACCGTGCCCGCACGTGCGTGCCGCAATTAGCGCAAAATATGTGCCTGCCACGTGGTACGTTTTTGCTCGAATAGACGAAGACGTACGTGTGCGAACGGTTACTGTACATAACAGGTCGAGAACGCGGGATTCCGTGCCACTGGAATCTGCAAGTAATCATTTGTCGATATCAACTTGTGCGTTTACGAGTGAGTTCTGATTCGTGTTCTTCATCGAAACAAAAGGAATTCTTGTTGCCTTCGGCGAATTTCTTGATGTTTTTGCGATACGGGTGACAATTTTTCCCGTCGCTAAGATTCTATGCTTTTGAATAGAGCAAACGTGCTGACGGTGTAAAAGAAATTTTCCTCAAAGACGTTTATTCTGATAAGGAAACCGAAAGCAACGAGGAAATGTGTTATAATGGCAATTGTGTATTATCGTATTAATATTTAAATAAGTATTTAAAGAGTATTGCGGCACAGTGGAATGCGCAGGTAACCAAGGGGTCGCAAATTTTTTCGAACCATTCGTTAAACCGCGACGATTACTTTTGATTGAGAATTAACTAAGAAAAATATGTATATAAAATTTTCCAGAGTATTGGAGTTTCAAAACTAATTCACGCGTTACAGTAACTGAGTAGAGAAAAAAGAGGGAAGGATTTTAAATTGAAACACAGGGTACGGTTTTTTCTCTCACAGTCACCCGGGTCTATGAACGATGTACATCTGCCAGACTTAATTCTCTATTAAATAGACCAAGCGGACTTTTCCGATCGAAACGGTACCTTCGATGAACCGTGAAATTCGCTAGAACTAGCAATCGTCGGAGCATGAAATTTGTCATCGAGACATTCATAGGTTCCAACGATATTCCAGCATATTGTGCCATACGTGTATAAGGAAGGAAATTCGACGATGAATATAACGTATATACTGCTACTTCCCTTAGCTGTATTGCCATTGATCCAGCGTACACAAGGGATTCGAGTACTACGCTTGTTTTCGAAATGTAACGATACGCCAAGTACCCTCCGTGGCTAAGAAAAGCGATAAAAGGGATGAAGCTTACGAGCTGCCTGGATATAAATATAAATGGAAAATTTCAGTTACCACTGAAAGGTCCATTACAGGATATTCAATAAGAGAGGAAGTATTCTGATGAAAGAATGCAATTCGACGAACGATATGAATGGCATGAACCGATGTAAGAAGACTTTCATTAATTTCGCCGATCATGTTCAAATCAAATTCACCGCAGGATAAAGAATCGTACGGCTGTTATCCGACTTCTCAATGTACATATTCACTATTGTTACTTTATCTATTCGTCAACCACTATCAGATACAAGCGCACATTTGCCATCCTGTTACGTCCAGACTCTCGACGGAATACATTGAATCTTTTTTTTCCCTCCGCGACTATTCCGAACTCTAACGCTCTCGAAAATAGGAACAAGGGGGTGGACAAAATTAAACTTCAGCGATCTTTATTTTCTGCGCAACATTCCGCGGTACTTGTTGAATTAAATTCGCAAAACGAAAACGAGAGAAAAAAATGGAAGTGGGAACAGTGGAAAATAAGAAAGTCTCGCGCTTAATTCGGACGCATGAATGGAGGTTGACCTATTATGGCAAGCTGGTTGACATAATTGAAAGGAAAATATAGGCGAGCAAGCAGAGACGGGGTGGTTCTTTAAATTTTGAAATTTTTCCATAAAGGAGGAACGCTCGTCGGCGTTCGGGGCGGAAGCTTGTTAGTCGGCGCATAAAAGCGAACGCCTTTTTATGTGTTTATTGCGGGGTGGTGAAAAAAGGAAGAAAGGGTAAGGGAATAAGCAGTGTCGTAGCAGCCAGAAAATTGTAACAAGGAAGACGAAAGCTAGAGGGAAGGTGGAAGGGGCGGCGAGACTGGTCTGATTGTAATAGACTTCTTTTCCCTTTTTTTTTTTTTTTTCGTTTGCCTACAGTGCAAGCGTTAAATTGTTTCTTGTTCCTCCGTCTTTCTTTTTATTTGTTAAGTGCTCTTAATTCTATTGTCCCCCTAACAAACACGTCACGTTAGCTGAGACTACCCATAGCAGGAAGGATAAATGAACTAATTTCGAGAAAACGAGACACAAGTTTTGCAGGGACGGGAAGAATCGGAGCTCTCTATCTCGATGGTCGCCATTACTCACCGAAGCTGTCCAAGTGTTTGAAATATTAAAGTATCGGGAATTCGAGCACTGTGAAACTCGGCTTTATCAAACGACTTAGGTATTCGGTTATACAGATAATGGTTCAAATAACTCGATTATATTAACAAGCCTGGTGAGGCTCCATTTGTTTGCATGCCCGGCAGATTTGAGTATTTGAACGAATGTCTTGAATTATTTTATTCTACGGGATAAATCCGAGCAAATGATAATTGTTATTCTGGATTACGGTTTGATATTCCATTTATATTATATACACGAAAATATATGCTTCTGTGTGGTACATAAATTTCTAATTCTACAACTTCCGTCTTCATCGGTTCATTTTATTGCCATAAATGTTTGCATAAAAACGCACAGTTTAACACATCATAAGGAACATGTTTTATCGTCCAGCTACTTAAAGGGCGTTTGAGTTAATTTTTCGTTTCGATTACCTTTGACGCGAGCAAAGCGTTCAAACATTTAAATCGTTTAAATCTCTCGTGGACATCGAACTTTATCAAGCTTGCCCAATTAATCAACCCACTCCGATATTCGAGTTATTTGGCTCCGTCGGAATATTCAAACTTGTGAGTACAGCGAGTCGGTTTTTGCAAACTATTTGCCCACCCCTGCCTCCGGCCCATCTCTTATTTTCCTATTTTTAACGTCTCTCTGGTGAAATGAGAGAAATGAAAGAAATGTAAATTCTCTTGAAGAATTATAATGTCGGAATGCGACGTTATATCAGTCCCGCGTACGAAATAGTTTTATAATTAAAAGATGTTCCCTGAAGTTAATTAAACGCGGCTGGTCGCCATTTCGTCAGGTTACGAGGGACGCAGCCCGGAGGACGGCAAAAAATTATTTTCCGGGTTAATTGTGTACGTTACACGTGTTCCTTCCATTTAGATAGACACTTTGGCCGCGCTTTCGCCTCCCTTCGCGTGACAATAAAATTCTGCTGGTATAATTTCGCTTGCCTCGGAAGCTTCTGCAGGGGGGAAAAAAAACCACGTGGCTCCGAGCGGAGCCATAGTTCTCTCTGAACGATCATTAACCGATTCCACAGGTGAAAAATGATGTCTCTTAATTCGCTCCAGTCCTCTCCCACGTTCTAAAATAACAGTATCGTTACTCGTCGCGTATATCATAGTCGCTAATGAAAATGGATACACCGATGACAAATATTTGAAACATATTTGGCTTCTATATTGCGCGGTGCATATTCTACATATAGTTACTAGAAATCACGCACGAAAGCCCGAAATGATAGTCCGAACACCGTCGGCGAATATTTCATTTGACGTCCCCGTTAAAGATAAGCATGATTGCCTTTTAAAATAACCTATCTGCTTGAACAATTGACCCGTAACAACCGGCGTGACGTGCCTATAACACGCATGAATATATAACGTACGACGCAAATCGAACGAAACTCTGCTCCTATGAAAATATAGAAAAATCCGTTCGGACAACTTTCGTCCGTAACACCTACAAATGATCCATTTTATCGGTTACACGAGTGTTACAATATTTGCACAATAAATATGAAACATTGAATCGAGCCGGTTCCATTTAGCCCGCGTGCAAGCGTTTCGCTTTGTACCCGTATAAATAACAAACAGCCCGCGCGTAATCGAACTGCGTCCGACCGGTGGGCAAAAGGATAGCTTCGATCGAAACTTGGACATTGACACGTTATCCGAGTCATTAGCATTTGCTTCGGTAACGATCGAGCGCCTGTGTTCCTGTTTCGTTCCTTCATTGTCACTCCCTCGCCACGTGTTTCGACGCTCGTATGCAAAACGGGTCCCTTCGACCATTATCGATCGCGGCATTCACGATTCCCTTTTCAACATAAACAATACGACCCGCGGGAACGGGCGAAGCACAAAGAAAATGTTAGATTTCGCGCGATTTCGCTGCGCGCAGATAAAAAGATGAGCAGGGGAGAAACAGCGAAACAGAAAGAGGGAGGGGGAGTAGAAACAAAAAAAATGAGAAGGTCGCTCTGAAAGAAAAAAAGAAAGACAGTGATAATTAACATGGTTCCCTCGGCGGGCCTAGAGAGATCGCTTCGTAATGTACAAGGCGGTATCTTAAATGTTGCAAAAGTGTGATTCTTTTGAGATGACGCTGACATCCATTCTTTGGCCGAGGCCAAAGTTCCCTGTGCCCCTCTTTGTCTGGTCTCATCTTTTCTCGGGCATAGAAGTCGCCACACAGGATTATCCCTATTGTTTCAGCTATTTCAACGAATTGCTGATGTATGAAGCAGACAGAGAGATGAGACACGAGTGTACGTGTTGGTTGGGGGTGTATTTTTGCGAAGGCAGTTTTTTTTTTTTTTTTTTTTTGATTAAATTCCTCTGGCTGTTTCGCACTTGCACGTGCATTGCCACACATGCATAGGTACGCGCGCAGCGGCGGTAGCGAAACTGAAAAGAAAAAGAACAACGATTGTTGAGTCCTTTCATTCGAAGTTAATTGCACGAAGGCATATCGTAGAAAATGAATTCGCAATTAACGGATTATCCGATGCTGGATGGGCGCTATGAAAGTGCCGGTTCTACGTGGTTTCGTGTTTAGGTTTCCCCGAGTTTTATCTCGCTCGTGCTTGCGCAATGAATGAAACTGGAAAAATCCCAGCGTGTTGCGCTTCCACTTTAGTGGCTTCATCCGATCTTGGGGTTCTCGGAATTTACGGATCTCTGTGTATGGAAAAGTTTCGCCGGCGGCAAGTGGGATTTATTATGTTTGAATATCAACGAATGTATTGTACGCGTTTAATGTTCGGTGTATGATTAAACTGGATAATAATTGGTAGTGAATTTTTCGTACCGAGGAAGGATTTATGAATATACCAAATTGACGAATAAGCGGGGAAATGAATTAAAGTGTAATGTCGACTGTATTATATTATTATAATTAGTAATTTCGGTGTTTAAAAACGTCTTTTGTTTCATTATTTCGAATTATTTATTACTATTCATCGTTCTTCCAGGAGCATTTTAATATGTTTCCTGCGAAAAGGGAAAAGTGAAATAAAATGGTGAATCACTTGAAGCGAATTATGTAAAGATAAAAGATTGCAGCTTTTGGTTTGTGAGAGAATCAAATTTTACTATGTTTATATTACTGTAAAGAAACAGTGGTTTTAAAAATTTGGCGAAAGCAAAATCCTATGATTTAATACTTTTTACCGTGGAAATCCCTTCAATGGGAAAATTTGCCTAGTCTTAAAACTAAACCTTGTTAATTACAGTTATTGGCTTGCTCCGTTTCGCTTCGCAGATTAATATGTGACACACTAGAGAAAATATTTATACAAACTTTCTTCAATTTATTTCAATTCATAGTTCAGACTAATCTCACAGCTCGATACATATCACATATTTAATTTGTCTTCTAAAATAAATAAACTTCTAAAATAAGTTTATTGATCATTTGTGATTGTTAACGTTGCTCGTTCTAGTTACTTAACTGCCACTATAGTTCAGGTGGTCCGGAGACCTTTGAATTGGCAGCGCTGCGGTTCCGTTCGGTTCGAGAACTCCCATAATAACAGATCCAGAAGTTACACGAAATTTGGTTATTCCTGGTGTAAACATACCGAAGAACTTGCAGACTTAACGCCGCGACTCGCGAAAGCCGCTAAGCTCGTTACCGTTTCATCATTGTACACCATATTCGTCATTGAGTTTACAGTGAATACGATTTCCCACGTGTTCCGCGAGTTACTTTGTGACCGTCAACTTCCTACCTATGTATGTACCGGGGTTCGTTAATTGAAAGAAAACAATTTCACGTTTGTCGCGTGTCACGGCAATAAGCAACACGGTCGGTGTGGTCGTTGGCAAAATTCAGAGAACCATACGATTGTTATTATAATACAATCAAGGCAGAGCTATGTCTATTTGCTTAGCTGTTATTCAATCCTCTTTACATATAGAAGACTTATGGAAAGATAGTACTTCATCCTCTATCTAATTGCCCAAATAACATGGTCATACAGGTTGAAACGGTCCAATCACTCGCTATTTCACCAAGGAATAAAAATATGTGTCATGCTGTTGAAAGAAATTCAGGTGATCTCGAAATCTGTGAAACTCCTCCACTCGGAAAATATTATTACTTGTGAAGCTTGTTGCAACTTAAGCGAGCGAAAGCTTTTCCATGTCTCTAGAATCTGGAAGATGGTAACGAAGTTAATAAAGGCTGTCAATGCTATTGCTCCACCCGGGATGTTGTGGCATCAACTAAAAAGAGCAAGAAATTATTCTAACACAGGTGTATAGATTTCGTTAATATTTATTCTAGGTTCGTGACGCGTCGACACGAGCGATTCCCGCGTCGCGGAAAGAATTCAATTCCGCCCGCGTAATTCGTGCCTCTATCTGGCGCTCGCGATTCGTACAGAAATGTTCGTCAACGAGCATGGAAGCGACACCCGGGTTTCCTCCTGCGGCGCGCATTGGGAACGCGAGGATACACAGACGTACAAATGCGATACGGAAGCCAACGCCTTGTGGTCTCGACAATTTCGAAGCTTCTCCACGGACAGTGCAATTCGACGCACCTGCCACTGCAACCGACTTGCGGTGCCCGATGTAGAATTCGTTGAAGTCTCGAATCGCAATATGACGATTGTCGGTTATCGTGCGGTTATTAGTTCGCCGAACGGCGTAAGGCTTCTGTATGAACCGGTATCGATCGTAATTTAAGCAGACTCTTTGCGCTGAACACGTGGGGGGATCAACAGGCCTTGGGTGGTTTGGATATCGTCGATAGATGAAAATCGATGTCGTTATTGGAACGTGTGGAGGAACAGTTTGTACGGTTTGAAAATTGGGTGCGGCTGGATTTGGATTTTTCGTGGACAAGATCGTGGGGAAGCTTTTTGTTCATTAATTTTATTGTTTGCCGTCGACGGTGATGTTTGTGAGGTTCCCGTTTTGCCATTGAGTATTTTATATTTAATTGATATTTCGATGGGGCGCGGTTTAGTAAAGGTTTCTGCCAAAATAATATTTGGTACAGTTGTGAAAAGTAAGCATACAGATTTTACAGTAATTCTAAGTAATGACTTTTAATATTAATTATCTGATCTCGTTACGAAGAATACTTGGATATTACGAATGATGTAAATGCGGAAAAAATATCGTACGTGCGACGACATTGTCATTAGTTGTGATTGGGACGGCATTATCGTGTACACTAGTTCGTGCTCTGAACATCGTTAAAAACAAACTGTACAGCTTTTTAAATGAATTATTCATTAATTATTGAACAAATTCCATCTGACACAAATATTTATAATATTTTTTTTACTATATTTGTATTATACATATAGATAATACATATAGATAATAGATATAGACAAAAATATAAATATATACTATATTTATACTATATATTGCTACTTATTATATTTGAATACATTTAATTATGAGTGATAAATTATCACAAGTAAAGCTGTATATTATTTTCAGAATACATTTAAGACATTGATCAAAAGTATGTACTTGTTACTGAATCTGGTAGGAATAATGCCATAATTTCAATACTTTTTACACAATTTTGATAATATTATTTCAAACCTAGATCGTAAGGTTCAATTTTTTAGATAAACGTGATTACGATATAACGTATGTAAGTAGTACAGTCGCTAGTAGTATAAGGATCCACTAGTCAGACGCGAATACTTTCATACTTTTAGACGTAAGAATCTGCAAATACCCAGTAGAAAATTGAATATAAAAATTATATACCTGGAAATCTATCTGTCCCCGTAATATTTCTCAACGCAAGACTGTAAATAAAATATGATCCGATAATAATAATAGTACCAACAAAAAATGAAATTGAAACCTACAAAAATAGACTTAATTTTTTGTACCAAATACGAACAAAGAGAACCAAAACCATTGTCAAAAATGTTCCACGCATTTTACCGGTCTATATTGAAATACCGAAACGACACCGAACGCCAAGGCATGCGAAAAGGAAAAGAATTAATTTGAATTGCAGTTGCCCTGGCTGCCCCAGCGTCGAATAAAAAAAGTAAAGCCAAGAAAAATATCCAGCTGGAAGAAGATATAAAAATCTTATTGTATTACGCCCGCATACCTCGCCACTTTAACAGCCGCAATTGAAAGGAACATAACGCCAAGCGTTGCATTTTAAACTTGAACAACATCGTATCCGCGTGCCCTGAGATCCAGTATCGATTAGCGATCTCGATTAGCTCTGCAGCACGAGATCGTTCGGTGTACTCACTCGAGGGCAGGCCTTCGTCTAGGTTGCTCGTTTAAAGCGTTCTCGTAAAAATAACGATTGCACACGTAGTACCGCGGTCATTAAAGAACTCATGGGTGCAATACGAGATCGTAGCCAAGCGAAACGTCGCGTTTCGTTTTAACGTGACTGCTGGAGGCGTCTCACGAAGCTTGTCCACATCATGGCCAGACCACTGTCGGTTTAAATGCTTCTTCTTGACTTATCTTTCAACTTCTTCTCGTCGTGCCCTCGCCCATTTCTTGCTGCTGTTGCAGCTAGTTGCTCTTGCCGTTTCAATGACCGCGAGGTGTGCAGCTTGGCAATTTTTGTTCGAATCCTTTTTTGATAGCTGCAAGGAGGATCGAGGATAAATGATCCTTAAGGAATTACATTTTTTTTTTTTAAGGTTTTAATGATTACTTAATTGGGCAGATCATTTTATTTTTGGAGAACGGTTGTTTGTGTAACATTAATCACTTTGTACTTTTCGTGGGCAACAATATATGGACTGGGTTTTCATTTCTATTTAAATTTGTATACCCTTACTTATATTTATCTATTTACGTTTCGTACACTAGTTTTTGTTTAATGATATTTATGATTGTATAGGATGAAAATTAATAGACACATATTCACGAGTTTGGAAACATTTATATTCTTGCACGGTAACTTTAGGCGTTAGTGATCTCGATGTCAAGTTTATTTAATGAAGTTCTATGACGGTAAATCGAAGTACTTTTTACGTAATTCACCGGGGTGTTGTTCATACTTAATCGTTGAAAATTATTGCAAATTTCTGATCTCATTCGGCGAGGCAAATGGTTCATTTGGCCAGAAAATACTTGTAATAAAGCTAAACATTTTTTTAGACTTTGTTAATTGCTGTTTTTTTACTTGACTTGTGATTTGTAGGTTCCCGTCCTTGCTAGATAAGCAAGTGTTAATATTTAGTGGTTACTTATTTCTCCTTTATTAATATAACTTTTCACCCTGTCATAAGTTTAAGTTGCATACTTACAAAATTTGTTAGGTTTGAATAATATTTAAAGGCATGCATACGTACACATCCATAATATTTAATATGAATTTACTTTTGATAAACTTCTATTATTAACAAGGGCTGAGCATTAAATATAATAATTCAGTACGTATATGTACAATCATAATTACACAGAAAATCCCTTTTCTGTTGGTCCTAAAGTTGCATAGTACATAGTATAGTAGAGTAGCTCTTCGGAGCAATTTTGCAGTATTACAGTGAGTCGTATTCCACTGAATGTCTTCTATGTATAAGTAGCTTCTACCTATACACGTACAGACAAATTCATATATATTCACTGCCGACTAAAACTTTAGAATCACTTGTCTAGTTATGCGAACAACGAATTTTCTGCTAATTTCCTCCATTCACTCAGCGTTAACATACCGGGGATTATTAGCAATTTCCCATTTTCCGACAGATTTCGACATTGGAACATTTTCAATATAATAACTAAAATATGATAGGTGAACCTCTCCTCTAAAACTGTTCACATTTCTCACAACATTTTTTCAGTAAGTTCACATCTATGCTACATGGAAATTGGTTTGTATTTCTCATAAAATTTGATAATTAGAACACTTCATTCCCTTATTCATCCGTTTGTTACCTCCTTCGTACGCTTTAATTCGATTTTCCGAAAGTTATTACAATGTGCTTTCTTTTCCAACCATTTTTGCATCATCCACATCCACGATTTGCCGAAACTTTTCCCCTGTTTCGCGTAGTATTTTCCATGCAGTATTGTCTGCGCAAAAATTTTCACATTCATCATACTGTCAGTCCTATAAAAAATTCCTACGTTCACCATCATTCTCACTTACATGAAAACAGTTATACCACGTCTACGTGTTCGCTCCTGTCGAATACACGCTTCAAATTTCTGTCCGAACGTGTGCGCACATATGTATATACATACGGTCGTTAGTTTCGGAAGTTACAATGCACAGTGGCATAACTAAAACCGGTAAGAATCGGATAACGTAGACTTTTCACAATTACGCCACCCAGCATTCGCATCTTTTGGCCTTTGCCATCTGCCTACCGGCTAGGAAACCATTGCCAGGTGTAATAAAGTAGCCTTATCTCGACCAGCTGTAATCCAAATGGTACTAGAGATTTTGAATTTCATTGGGCAAAATGGTGGCAGAAGGGGCCAGAAGTGGCACGCTTGCCTCGGCAATGGTCCAGCTTACATAGTCTATATGAGATGCATCAGCATAAGGGATTATTTTACGTTTTATAGATCCGAGGAGGAAAAAAAAAAAAATTAGTGTCTCGTTTTCTGAGACAGATTCTATGGTATCCTAAGATACGATCTCAGAAAGTCAGAGTCCGTCACAGAAAAGTGTATTCACGTTGTGAACGAGTTATGAAGAAGAAATAAATTGTCTTGGAAGTATTGTGCGGGACATTTAACGAAATGTTACTGATGTTAAATCGAACCGTATAAATAAACTATATTTCTTATTCTATGTTCGTTTTCTCTGAATATACGAAATTGGGTTAGAAATTGGTTTCATCCAATACTTTCGTCTTTGTCGTATACGTATGTATTTACAAAGATCGCACAAGGGTTAATATTCACCACCGAACAGAACTCGTTAATATAAATGCACAGAATGCTCATTAATACGCATTTACTTTGAGGTTCTTAGTTTTGTGGACGCCAACGGGTTTGAAACAGTCTTTCCGCTTTTGCATTCGGCGCAGTGGAGTGGCGGATGGCATAGGGAAATATTGAAATCATAAAACATTGAAGCATCTGAAATCTAGATAAGGTTATTGCGTATAGAAATATGAAAATCTTGTGCAGCATGATACCCTGCGGGCGAAGTAGCAAATGGAATAAGAAAGTTGTTCTCTGTGATCCATCTGTAGGAGCTTCGATGACTTAAATGTCTTTCTGTTTGATAAATATTTGATGAGTATATTTTTGGGCAGATTTTTAGACACAATAGTAAGCGGTAAAACATTGCAATTTTTTAACATTTTATATAACTTTTGTGGTGGAATATGGTACGAGTATTTGTTGTTCCATAAATCTGGAGGTGGATTGTTAAAATCCTTATTCGAGCAATAAGCTTCTCTAATGTACAATTGAATTTCCACGCAATTGTGCTCCGTTAAAAGCAAATTGTAATTTCTTTTTACGCGATCCTTTTTGCCCGTTACGTGAGCCTAACGTAGGAGTTCATTTTTTGTTCCATTTTGTTCATAGTAATTGTAAGTAATCTGTAATTGAAGTATGACTTCGTGTATACAAAACTACAAGGTATCTTCTCTGAAGTTTATTTGGATTGCAATCAGCAATAGAGGATACATTTTAATTTCACGATACATTCGCGATATTACTTGCAATATAACAATAATATCGACCACATTTTTCAATTGCAATTTATGTAACTTACAGCCTTAGCAGTTAAGTATTTATATTAATTAAATCAATAATGTGTTGGGCCCATTATGAAAAATAGTACAAAGCACAAGTCTCAAGTAATGGATGTTTAAGATTTTTGTCATGCTTTATTGTGGAGACGTATAATTGTTAAATTACAATTTCGTGATGTCTACGATTGAATACACAATGCACAAGACCCAATCGCGTGGTATAAAGTTCCAGTTGCTAGTCAACTGATTTATTAAACGATCGAATTTTATGAATTGCGCCCCGTGATTCGCTGGTAGAGTATAGACAGTGCAGTTAACTGGAACTGGGACAACCTGGATTATCTTTCTTAGAACGTGACCTACCGGATTCTGCCTGGGATATCGCAGTTTCTGTTTCAAGTTCATCGTACTTCTGGAAAGAAGCCTTTAAACTACACCCTCTTGCTTTCCTATATAAGCGGGATATAGTGCGTAATCGTTTCGGTGCGGGTATATTTTTTCATCGACGCTATACGTGTACAGCAAAATAAAATATCTTGCTTCCTATATCTCTTTTCTAATGAAACGTTATTTTCAAATTGAATCCTGCATGGAATCATTAAATACCTATACTTATTCATAGAAATATTTACGTAAGTTTTATTCTACACTTATTTATTTATTTATTTAGATTTTGAGAAATCGAAATATTTTAGTAAAGCATTGCGCTGCAACGTTCAAGTGAAGTGAACGAAGAGTGCGCTTGAATGTTTAACGTACCTGTTAAAGTGTTTCTGTCGAGTAATCTTTTAAACTTTATTCTCACGATGCACGTAACAGAAACTATAGAAATGTATTTAGATAAAAAAAATTAGTTTTTCTATAATCTGTACGCAGTTGAAGGCAATTACGTAAAATATGTGTGCCCGAAGAGTCCCTTCATAAGATATTAAAAAGAAATTAAAAAACATTGATTAAAAAACCCGATTCCACAAATGCATCACTTGTATTTTACATATATCATATATCTTTTCCAATTAATCTATTATCTAATTTTCCTACATTATATCCCGTGACATAAACTACCAAAGATACATACGATTCCATTCTTTCTATAATTGTATATATTTAACTCCTAATGATCTAATCGAAATTCTGCACACAACATAAATAATACAAATTGCTCATCAATCGATCGAATGGCATTATAAATCAACTTTTCATTATTTCCAAACAATCTTCGAGGCGTGCACTGGCGAACAAAGAAACAATGACAAGACTTGAAGTTCAATACGCGTAGGAAGAAAAAATATTTCTTCCGAAGTGAAAAGAGGGAAGGGGAAAAACGGGGAAGGAAATACAGAAGAGGAAACAATTTCGTGATTGGCGTACAAAAGGTCAGGCTGTTTGCTTTCAAAGTGGTTCGCGTTGGAACGGACAAAAAGTGAACGTCAGTGATGTTCCAGGTGATTGGTTGCACGTCAATTTAAAAACATCCCCCTCGTCGATAATTCATCGATAGAGGAACGAACGGCGCAATAGGACCTATTCTCATACAGTGTGCTGCAAATCTCGATCGAGCAATTAACGAGACGAAGATGATACATACGAGTAAGAAAGCTCGTCCGTTGTTGTGCGCCCATTATGACGGATAATGCGATATCGATCAAATATCGAGTTGACAGAAACGAGACCGGGTCATTAACGAGCAACAGCCACTCTTTCCATACGGACCGTAAGAATCGATGTTTCGAAACGCTCTCTTCTTCATTTTTGTTTTCATTGCACCTGCGACAGTTACGTTTCGAACTTTCGAAAAGTGTTGAGTGTTATTGATGACGTTGGTCCGAACAGGCTGAAATAAAAAAATTCTATATTTCGATGGGCGATAGGTAATATTAGAAACATGAATTCTGGGATCGAAGGATATGTAAATATTTAAAAATAGAAAATGCATAATTGCATTGGAGCGGCGGCTGGAATTGCGACGTTTTTCATTATTCTATTTAATTAAATTTTTGATAGGCGAATATATTTAAATATAAAATGGATAAATTAATCGTTCGGCTTTGTAGTTAAAAATAGTATGTCCTATTTCTCTTGTCACTAGCTATATGTATCGACCGAAACATTTTATTTCGCATTCGCAAATATACACTTCTAGCGCAAGCTGTACAACAATCAATGTTTGGAATTTTTCCGATATATTGCAGTCTTACTTTCAAAGTGAATGAAGTAAAAAAAACAGTGTCTTTCTCGGACAATTGAAGAGAACTGGAATGGCCGCCTTAACAGAACCGTAAAACATTGCAAGAATCGATTTTGTTTCCACCATAATGAAAATTACTGAGCAATCAAATCGAATCGATGGCAAAGGATAATCTCCGAAACATGATGAAATTGCCATTCTTGGAAAAGAAGAAAATAAAGGACACGAATTTTTAAAAAAGTACCCTTCTTGTACTCTGATACTTCATATTCTTCTCGCACATAATACGTTACAACATTAATCTATTTTAAGCCATGCACTTTTACCGCCAACCAGAATATAGCTTGCCTTATTCGTAATTAATCCTTAAAGAGAGCCTCTCCGAATTCTGTAGAATTATTTCCAACTTCGCAAATCAACCCCCCCGACAAAACCGTTTACAAAAAATAATCCACACAACCATTCTCATTGCAATTTCCGCCTTTCTCCCCCCCCCCCCCCCCAAAAAAAACCCCAACGAAAACCATCAACACGTAACCCGCAAGTTTCCTCGAAAATTTAAGCACCTCCGCGGCGTGCTGCAAACGCAAAGTCGTCCCGTCGTAAAGCTTCGTTAGCGATGAACAACGTTCTACCATCGTCTCGTCTTTCGCCCGGTGTTTTCTTAAAGAATCACTCGACGGTCGTAAAACGTGTTGCAACGCGATGTACAAGGAACCACCCTGCCCCCTGGGAACACGGTGAATCCAACGGTTCGTTGCGTTTACGTTTATAATGCTATTGGTTAGCCGTTGGTAGAGGCTGGTATTCGTCCGTAATGCATTTCGCTTGCACAATCCCGGCCAGGCGGAATAGCGTGCAAGCCAAGGTGGTACCTATAAACTAACCGTGCGGGCCTATAGTCGACGAGGCTGCTAAGGCGTCTGCGTTATAATATATTACAAGGTCTGCCGGCATCGTTGAAGGAAGGGTTGAGCGGCATGAAGGGGCGGTTTCGTCGCCTGAAGGGGGGGCCGCGGTGTGCCACACGCCGTTACAGATAACATCTCATTGTCACAGAACGCCGCGTGAATATATCACACGCTGGCACCATCGTATCGGCTGTATCCTTGCCGGGCCGATTTTACGTGGCCCCCGCTAACTATTTCTCGAGCTACGACGAACGGGAAACCGATAAACGGACACGAACGAAAGACTGCGGAGGGTCGTTGTTAATACGGTTGCTCCGTTGGTCGTGGTAAGGGTAATGCAGAGGGTGTGACGCGGAAAGATGGGGGCCAAATATTTCATTAGTGTAAATAATATTCGTGGAATTTTTATTATTATTATTATTATAGTAGTTGAAATTTGGCGAGGGAATTTCTGTTCATGTCTGTTGGTGAAATATACGGAGACGGTGCTGTCTGTTGACGATTCGTTTAGAGGAGTAATATTTATAATAATAATTTACCTCGTACTTTGGATAGTACTGGATGTTTAGTGCTTTACGATCTGTCCACTTTAATGGACTGAATATTATTGATTCGAAAAGAAGGGAGGATTATATTCTCGTGGAAAGACGGAAATTGCGTTTTCTTACATGCTCGTTGTTCCGCCCGAGTACCGCCACTAACCTGAAACACACGAAATAAAATGCTAAGGGCCTGCAGTTAAATGAAGTAAATTGTTGGGGTGGACGTGTGGTTTTAGTTGAGAGGGCGATTGGTATAAAAGTTTGTGAAACGAGTGAATTAAAAAATTGGTTTACGGATGGAAAGATAGTGAAAGTGGTGATAAGGCTACTTTGTTAAATTGTGGAAATGTAAATTTGATTGAGCTAACGGGACGGATAGTTGGATGGGGGTGTTGTTAAGCGTTATGGGGGTTTGTGAAACGAAGCGTGAATTCGACAATTGATAAATGGATACGGAGGGAAGATTGTGGGCCGATGATATGGCTGGGCAGTTGATTATTTTGGAGAGATAAATTTTTATAACCTGCTGGGATGGATGTATGAATTTATACGATAAGCGTGTTTAAGCGCTGTAAAGGTTTGGGGATCATGTAGGGAATTAAAAAGTTAATAGAAGGGTGTGGAGAAGATGTATGTGTTTTGTAAAGGATGGTGATTAACGTTGCTGTTTCATTAATTACGGAAAGTGAAATTGGAGTAAATTGGCGTAATATATAAATTGTTCTGTTTATTATTTAATTGAAAGCATTTCAGTAATTGACTGAAGAAAAATGTTTAGACTTGGCGCGTCAGGTTTTTAATGTTTCGTGTCACTTTAGGGATGCTATCACATGTGTAAGAGTCGTGTCTTTTTTTTGTTTTAATAGCAAAAATGTAGCTTGGCGTTAGAAAGCAGATATGGAATAAAAATCTGTACAGAGTCGTTGTTGAAATGAAAATTATTGCTCCATTAATCATTTGAGCTAATGCACAGTAAATTGTAGGCCTATATTGTGTAATTTTGCGCGTACTCTGGGACCGTTTAATGATTTATAAACATTGCAGATATTCGTAATTTTATAAATCGGTGAAAATGAAGTTACCGTGAATCATCACAAATTGTACAATTTTATTTGAATCCATTTTTCTTGTAGACTATGAGAATAGTAGCATCTGTGCGATTAACGAGATATTCTGACAAATTGTCTAAAATAGAGAAGCATTGATTCTGTTAAATATAATAATAGCTTTTAAATACAAAACGTGTAGAAATGTGGACAGAATGCGATCAACATTAAGAATGTTTAAAGATATAATAAAAAGACTGACCAGTGGTGCGCTGTTAAGAGGGCATTTCCTGCAGCGATCTAGGAAAATAAATTCTTGGTGTGCCCAGGTGTTTCCTACGATTATACCTTCGTCGTTACTAAGTGTTCTATTTTCTGTATCCACTTTCGGTTCGTTTATATCTTATCAAAGCTAAGAACAATATACGAATGCTATCGTCTAATTGATGTCATTGTCATTTGACTTTTTAAGAACATTAAGAATTTCTCCTTTTTTCCCCTGTACATGTTAAAGTGCAAGACAGTATTCACAGTATGCGACTTTGTGTGTATTGAAAGAAATCTAAATCCATCGAGTTTTACCAATGCTTTTATTAAATTATCCGCTTCCACCTTCATTTGCTTTGAACCCCGTTGCACTGTCCAATCACTCTTTTAAAAACTCCATACAGGATCAGTAACAGAAACTGACGCAAAGCAAAAGCAAAAAAGGATTACCTGAAACAACCTGAATCCCACTTTTGAATGTATGTATTATATATACCTTTACGTTTCAATTTGCTTGCAAATGAGGAAGATATACTTCCGTCAATGATACCCTCCACATAAAGTTTCACGAATTTTCTTTCTTTCACAAGTTTTACAACTTTCACTATCAGACTAAAAAATCTGAAAACCACGGGGGAAGGTCAATAAGTAAAGAAACTTTATACCCCTCAGTACAAACGAACGAAATCGGTGATTGTATTTGAAACCAATTCCAACCTTCCAACAATGTTATGTAACAATCACTTGTTCTATTGTTTATCGTAATAAAATTACTCCATTGTCCAATTACACTAGAACATAAGTTATTGCAAATTCTCGGGGATTAAAATTTCCACATATTTTTCTCCAAACACCAGCACAAATTAGAACCAAACGTCAGTGGTTTCTACTTCTTTCTAAAAACGCACTATACACTTCCACTATTAGCATCACAAATAGTATGCGAATTGTGTCGCACCTAATACTTCTATCGGTATTCAAATCATCATCTTCCATTATTTTTTGCAACATGAATACAGAAACTCATTAAAGACTATCCCAAGAGCATAACAATAGTAACAGTTCGTGTATTCCACCAGCACTCCATTATACACTATTAAATGCTTCAATTTCTTAAATTCCACGTTCCACCCACTCAGTCCACCTCCCCCTCCCCCCTCTCTGGTATCGTTAACAACAACACCCCCTACTTATACGCGACGTTTACAAAATCAGTATTGCCCGACATGGTACGGCGCTTATTAATTTCATTACACGAGTACAGGATGAAAGGGGGGCGAGGCCGTTACGTTACAGATAACAGGTTATTGTCAAAGTACAGTGCATAAATAAATTACACGGCAACGCGTCATTGGCACCTTACGAGAGGCCGAAGGTGCAGAAGCAGTCGTGGCGAGCAACGTGTATCGCCGTGGGGCTTGTAAATGAGGGAATAACAATCGCGAATGGGGAGATAAAAGGGGTGCGGGGGAAGTACCGCGGCGTTCTACACGGTCGAGGGCAAATTCTCCCCAATTACGTTGTTCCCCGCGAACTGTACAAGCTGCTTCCTTGTATAATAATGTAACGGTTGCCCTAAGGGCCCAAGGAGCCTCTACTCTGCCAGCACTTTATCCTTTCCACTCAGGATTATTTCGATGTCGATTCGATATTGATTGCGGGCCGGGGACAACGTGTGTGTTGAACAGTACCCCTTTTCTTTTTTTTTTTAAATTAATTTATCGGGAAACAAATTAAGGGGTATGGACGTGCACTGTTGGTTGAGGGTAAAATAATTCCGACTCGGTTTTTTTCTCCCGGTGCGATAGCCTGTTAGCGGGAATTACGGTACTATTAGTAGTTGCATTACTAAGGAGCGATTTATGAGGGAATTAGGCGGCGATTCGGTGTTAGTGCCACACGATAATAGGAGATTACAATGTGTTCATAGCGCGGGACTGTTCAATAGTTCAAGGTGGATTTAAAGTTCGCGAATGATTCGATTATATTCGAGTTTGCGGAACCATCCGCGGATTGCATTTATTGGATTTGTATTAGCAGCTGGGATGATGGAATGTAATTAATGCCCAATGATTCAGCGGACAATTGAAATGAAATGGGCACGTGTATCTGGCGGGATCAGATTTTATGATAGTACAGCATAGTGTGCTTGCTTGAAGTGTATATTATTGAACGTGTTTGTACATTTCTGTGATGCAAGTTTTTAATAAGAAGTGTAATTGGGCTCTTTCATATCTTTGAAAATAACGTTTCACGTATCTACGTACTTGTTGGAGTACATTTATTCACTTCGTGTTACTTAATCATTCTTCCGTAATTCGTTGTTCGTCGCGGTAGAGCACAAAATATATTATTTATATTATTTTTGTATCATACTGGTTTTATATCAATATTGTAACGACTACGGGTTCTTGTTTTATGTTGTCCTCAGAAATTATTCGGTGGCTTCGTATGAGAATATACGGTTATATGTATATTTCGGGGCTTTATGGACACCCTTGTACATGTGGCTTTCCAATTTGCTTCGAAGAAAAAGTCAGGTTGACGGTGATCTGACTCGCAACTCGACATGAATAAAACAAAGCCGTCGTGAAACAGAGTATCATCGATTTGACATAAACATACATGGAGACTTGCCAATCGTGCTACCGTGTTCCGTCGCCAAAAATAGGCCTATTTTTTCTTGTCACAAGACCCTCGAAATCATAGTAGATGTGGCAATTATTTAACACGGTAGGTTCATAATGTAATTCAAACAGTACTTTTTGACCTGAAATATTCAACAAATTTAAATACCTTAATTGACCTACGGGGCGGAGAATATTTGTCGAATAACGGGCGTTTGAAATATCACCAAACGATTTGAATAAAATGCTCTAATTAAATAATTTACATAAATTGCTGCACGTATTTCTAGATGCGCCAATTTCTCAACTTAAATTACCCAACGCTCCATACATTTAAATGATTTTATTAATTATGTATTCGTGCGCACAAATGGCCAAAGTTATTTCCGTTTAAACAGTTCATGCAAATTATCTTATGCTGCAACTTTTCAACTGTCGATGGCGAAAACGATATCTAAACGATATCTGACATTTGCCAACAAAATAATCACCGAAAGCGCAAGCATTCGAGAAAATAAACGTCTCCCTGCATTTCAGTAGGTATCTACTTATATTATTTCAATCGAAACAAATTTTTTCAAGCAATAAAGCACTATTAAATAATGCAATTTCATGTCTAAATCTGGCGTATAAATCCGGTGGGAAATAATAAATTTAATAATAATAATCAGTTCAGTTTTCCTTCCCGATCATTTATTTTAATTAACATTTTCGTTGTTTATCGCGGATTTCCCTCCGACGATACGACGATATCAAACGTAGTTCAAATAGCAGCCCCCAAGATAAACACAGCACATTTCCAGGGGAAGATAAACGAGTTTTCAATCGTGCCACGGAAATCGAAAGCTCCCGGCGAATCGGTTCAAAATAAAATAAGCCGTTAAAAACGCTAGCCTAATGCATGCGGCCTGCAACGATCGACGTGATTTTCATAAACGACCCACCGATACGCTGGATAAAATACGAAAAAAGCTTATAACTCAGACTTTCCCCCCTTTATGACCGGGTTATGACGACAATACTCTTATAGTCCGCCTATACATACTTACATAGTTGCTATTATACAAATTGCTAGTCCACATAAACATATGATTTGGTCACTAAATATGCACACAGTAATAGCCTACTTATCATCTGTGTACGGGAACATTTCTTCTTCGTTATGTTCATCTGTGCGATCTGAACTGTGAATTTTATTTAGTTATAAGTTGATTAACATCGATGTCGGACAGAAAATCGATGCGAAGATGTCGCACGTCTGTTTTGCGCGTAAAACTGTTATAGAAATTGCTTAACCTTCTTTCACAGATTACTGTGACAGGTGAAATATAAAATATAATCCAGAGTTTTCGTTTTTTTGACAGGGGAAGACGAGGTAAATTGTCGGCATTCGAGTTGCCAATATTTTCGACGTGGTGTCTGAATT
Organism: Nomada lathburiana; assembly: GCA_963667235.1. Classification (NCBI taxonomy): domain Eukaryota; kingdom Metazoa; phylum Arthropoda; class Insecta; order Hymenoptera; family Apidae; genus Nomada; species Nomada lathburiana. Next base: position 9,977,234 of record OY763898.1, on the reverse strand, counting down.
GTTTGAGAAATCCAGTACATTTCTAATGCACCTTTACATTTGTCATGAACGTGTATTATCGAACTTGAATATTATAAGGGATACGATACACTCGTTTAGTCTTATCAATTATGAACTTCATTTGTTAGCGATCATCGTGTTCAGAGTCGATTGAAAGTGGTGAAAATTTTAAACGAATTTCTGTGGGCATTTCGCGCAGTTCAATTTATTTTCATTTACCTTTGACGTGCATATATTTATGCACAATTTATATAAAAGGTATCATTATAATTAGTGCATGAAGGTATTGAATATTTACCATCAAATTTAAATGTCATGTGCGGAAGCTGGTAGCGTATGGTTGTACTATAAAGAAATCGAATTCGTGGATAGAAATGTAGCCTAAAGTAAAATAAGCATATTTCGCCCTTCACCTAATTCAGTCTTTTTTAAATACGGTATCTATGTTCGATAGTAGAATGCAAAAGCGACACTAAAATTGCGATAAAAATGATACGATCAAATATTTGGGAAATTGTGTATAAAGATAATAAATTCGCATGATAAATGATGTGTTAATTATCATTCGTATGAGTTTTATTACAAGCTTGTATTAACATTCCATATAGTAGGTAGGTTCACAGCATTGAAATGAATTTTATATGCAGTAATAAAGCATCACTTTAATCGTTTAATCTTGAAATATCGTTCTTTACAGTTCAAGGAAATTACAACTTTTACACGACTATAATTTATCTTTCACCAGTGGCACGTTATTTTATCTCATTCAGGTGAATTTTAATTTCATCTGGAGTTAAGTAAGTTTTTGCTTCGTTAGTCGACTCACTTAAGCAAAAGACGTAGCCTTTTTATTTAATTACCTTTTAGTTCCGAACAAAAGACACCAAATGTTATATCTTGAAACTATATTTTTAACAAATCATTTGACTAAATCTTTTTCTAGATATCTCTTTGTATCCTTGAATAACAATGAAATTATTTTATGCAAATTGATTATCCAACCTATCTACGTCTCGATATTTTACGAAACACTTACAGCAACACTATTGGCACTATATAAATATAGCATACCTTATATTGTTCTTTGTAATAATAGCAAAGAGATGCATAATAAAGCAAGTAAAATTATTATTCGGAAACTAAGAAGAAAAAAGAATAATAAGAATAATAATAATGCGACGAATGGGGTAGTGCGACTGGCCAGTGTCTACAAGTAAATAACGTTTACAGAATAACATCAAAATTGTGCCTTGTGCCTTGAAAATAATTGCCTCGAACTTGAAAAATAATTATCATGTTCGCCACTTCCAGCAATATCGCAGAGCTGCTTTATTTATATGTTACCAATTCAACCCTTCGAAGGCAAATTTTTTTGCTTTCTCCCAATTCTGTTTCTGACGTTCGTTTGGAAGTAAGGTTCTTCATAACTCTAGGCTCACCTAATAATACTTCCAACAATACTAGTATACTATCGTGCACTACTACTAGAGTACTAATGAGAGAATTCGTCGAAATTATTTGCCAACGAAATAGTTACAACATTGTTACGAAAGCATTGCGTTCTATAAGTTACTTGAGATTCACTCAACAATGTATTTGCACGCTCCTGAATGAAACTGGCTGCACAGTCGACGTTACTATATCGGACACGGTGATCGAATCCGTAATTTTCTTTTCGTCACAGTGAAAACATTTCTAATCAATCAGATGTGCGGCGCAATGTGAACGACATTCAGGCTGAAAAAGTCATCACTCGTCGATTGAAAAGATCCTTGATTCGTCCACTGAAAAAGCACGGTGTTACCTGTGCTACGTGTAGAGGGCTGCCTCGATGGTTCTCCGTTCGCCTGTACATATAAATCAATGGTACGTTGGTAAATGTTTGTTCCGTGTAACAACCACCGTATGAAAATTAAAACACTATATCAAGCCGTGTCTGGTCAAAAGTCAGAGTTTTTAAAAAGAAATCAGCATATATTGACCTCTGTTTCTTTATTATATGCAGAAGTTGGGGAACGAAACGCCCAGCGAATATTAAACGTTGTTTCTGCTACAGCCGTAGTAATATTTACCCAATTTTCCGTACGCACTTGTTCCCCTCTTTTCTGATCTCGCATGGTTAATTAGCGACCCTCGTCGAATTCGGGTTACTTGTTTAGGAAAAACTATAAATTATTGTCTATATCTGTAATTGTAGTGTTTGTTCTTCTTCGAAAGAAACTTGAGTAAATAATGGGCAAGAGTGAAAATGAATTTAATGGAAGGAAGTCGTAATTAAAATTTGTTCATCTACCGGCAACCATTTACTTTTACAACAGGTATATAGGTTTCTGTAGAATTTTGAAATATCTATTCGAACTTTGTTTATATAGCGAAAGTTTGGTTGATTGTTGGTTTAATTAGGTTTACAAATAGAATATCTTTTGTCATACCTTTACTATTGTTTAAAGGTATCCATGGAATCTACATGAATCATTTAATAAAATGAATTATGTATTACTGTTATGCCAAGTTCATTACCTACATTTATTATATCGAAGAATGAACACTATTAATGTTGCTGTATTTACATTAATCGTTTATTATAGACACTAGTATCGTTAGGTAAATGTCTGCCAATCAAGCTACGAAAATAGGCACTAGTAGCAGCAAGAGGCGCATTACCACGACCAACGAGTTATTCTGATTTTCAATTTCGTAAACATGATTAAATATCTCCCGCAAGAATTCGCAAGATTCGTCGAAATTTTCCAACATTAAACACGTAATTCGTTTAAATTCTTTATACAGGGTGTTCTCTACATAACATGGATTTTCTAATCTCCGAAGTTAACTGAACTCTTTTACAGTAAGAACTTTTTGTTTACTGTACAACGGAGCACTACACGCTCCAGAATTTCGACCCCAATTTTCTGAACACCCCGCAAATAAGCACACTCGTCTAATACATAGCGCGCATTCGCGAGTGCAATTAAATGCCTCGCCTCCCTTTGCCATTTTAAATATCACACTTCATGGTGTACGTCATAATAAGCATTATCATTATCCCGTCACGAGCGTCGCAACGCTAAGTAACGTATTAAAATACATCGTCTGTCTCGAACAAGTTTGCCAATAATTTACTGGTCAAAAAATACAGCGCTGAATAAAGAACTTTCATTTATAACATAGCAGGGCGTTTCCACGCGTCATCAGGAGTAATGAGAATATTTTGGCCGGACAAGTCGGCAGAAACGGCCCATACGTAACATTAGTCGGCCGACACAAGTGAAAGTAAATTTATTTCCAGAACTTTAATCATAATAAATCAAAATGCGCCAGCGTGTGCGGCTGGTGGCTGGCTGAAAGCGTGCCGCAGAGCGTTATTATGTCAGCCCGGTATGCAGCGTTCCTCATATAGAACGCAAGCGGTTTCCATGTTGCCGCCATTGTTACCCCCGTGGTATTGTTATCGAATCCGTTGACACGGTGTGCTTCGCCTTAGACGGGGCACGCACGCTCGAGCCTCTTCCCCCCGTTTGTTGCGAATAAACCGGAGAGTACAGACGAAGAAGAGCAGGGGAATACAACGGGAACGAATTGGTGCAACAACAAAAAAAAAAGAGAAAGAAATTATTATCCAATCGAACGTTCAAACGAGGTACGGTAAATTTTTAAATCGACAGTACGTGCGAACGCACGGATGGTACTCGACAAACTGCGAGTTGCAGTTCACTCGAGAACAGGTATTAAGTTTGTTCACGTCGGTTGCACTTTCCACACTTCCGGCAAAAAAAGGGGCAAATATCCGACGAACGAAGCGCGGCGCGGCGAAAAAACCCGGCTGTTACGAAGCAGCAATTTTCGCGGGGGCGGTACGAGGGGGAAATGTATGTAGTCAACAAGGGAGAATTCACTGTTTGACCGGTTGCTCGTTTCAATGTTCCTCCTTCGTCAACGTGGAGAAATAAGATTTGAAATATTCAACCGACGCAACCATCGATTAAATGGATTCATCATCGCCCTCGGACGTTGATGTCTTTTCATCGACGCGTCCGCGTATCATTTGATCAGTCCGGGGGAATTTAAAGGTGACTTATTGCGACAGAATGATTGGAAAGGTGAAGGAAAATTGATTCGCTGCTTGTACCGTAGTTGGACTTCAAGCGAGAATTAACTTCCGGATGTTAAGAGGGGGAATTCTGACGAGATAGCGAAAGGAAAGATGGATATTTTTTGCAATTACTTAATTGCGTTAATTACGGGAGATGAATGTGGAATTTGTTTTATTCGAAGAAGAAAAAACTTGGATCGCAGAGTTTAGATTAAAGTGATACTTTTCCTTCGCAGCTGTCTTTAATTAGAAATTTAATTAAAAATTATTCCCCTCGATTTACCTCTGTGCAACGCGTGCCTCTCCGTTGATATAATGGAATTTCGAACTACGTATGAGCGCAGTATGCAAGTTTTCGGAATGTATTACCCGTTTATTGTCAAACCTTTGGGCCATTTATCAATTTAAATACGAGTCGTAAATACTATTCGTTCCGTTCGCACTTCCTTCTATCGCGTCGCTTATTCATCGCGCTTTAAATGGGAATTCGATAATTCTTTACATGGCGCAATCGAAAATTTGCTATCTAAATTGCCAAAGTACGATCGTAACTTCTTTAATGTAAGAATTATTACACCCTTGCACTCGCGTGTAAGCCTGATACACGATACGTGTAATAAATCGTGCGAATGTGTGCTTCCGAAATAATTTCTGTCCTTACGGCGAGTTGGAAACAATTTTTCAATTGCAAGCCATAATATCTGTCTACAATCAAGTCTGCGTCGTTAAATGCAAGGAACGAAATTATTACTTGCTCGATTATCTTACTCTGAGGAATATAATAAAGTGCGAAAATAAGAATAAAAAATGAAAATATATTCTGGGAAGACTATATCTTCTCCGTGAAGAATTGCAAAAGGAATTTATCGTCGTCCCCGATACCATCATAGAAGGAAGTATTTCAAGCAGAGTAGATTAATACAATTAAAAAATTAAAATACATCTGGGAAGGGCATATCTCTCGTTCGAAAAATTTAGATATTTCTAATGCTCCTATAGAACGAACCATCTTGAGCAAATTAAATTAACGTCATTATTACACGATACCAGCACCGTCGCGTTATTCCTGGCCCAAGTTATCGCGTCAGGTATACTTAAAACCTAGCATCAACGCCCATAATCACCTCGAAATACTTAATCCTCAGACTGGAAGTTCGTGTTGACATATTTCATAATCAACCAACACGGTGACGAGCACCAAATCTTCATGGACCTCTACTAGAATTAAAAGACGAAGGTTTAATAGTTGGGCCCACTCAAAATGTTTCCAATCTGCCCCGTTTTTTCATCCCTTGTGATTCGTCGCGAATCGACCGCTTACGCCCGTAAAGCGAACCGTTTAAGCGTCTTCTGGTAGTTATCCGTCGGATAATTACGGCACGTGGCTCGAAACGCTTTGTTGGTAATTAAACCTGCGGTCGGCGGAGCGCAGGCTCCCGGATTTCGAGGAGCACCGAGGAAATTTCGTGGGGTAAAGCGTGGTTAGAATAGGAAAGGGAGACAGGAAGGTAAGCTTTAGGGATAACATCGCGAACGGCGATGTCACGAAGCGACACGTTCGACGCCACTGCGCTGCAAGGATTTTGCGATTTGTCGACCGCTTCGAACGCTCCAAATACGCTCCAAATACGCTCCAAATACGCTTCCACCGAGTGGAATAGAGAGTGTTTGTTGACGGAGGGGTAATTCTCTGCGTATGAAGGGCGGGGAAGCTTTGACATAATTAAGAAAGATTGAAGAGGAGGATGGCCCCTTTAATATTCCAGCGAAGATCTAAAAGGTGGACCTGACAATGAAAATAGTAAGATCAATGTACCTATTGTTGAATCATTTAGTAATTTTAGGCTGATTATGTAGATTCTGCAGGAGGTGGGAATGGTTGTATGTTATGCTGTCTGGAGAAAACATTCCCTATTTGTGGAGACTTTGTTGCCCTCAATCGTACGATACTGTAGAACAGGGGTTGGGCAAACTTTTTTTGGAAAGGGCCTGATCGTAAAATTTTTGGGCTGGGCGGGCCGGGTAGCGAAGTCGAAGATATTCTCGTGGAAATGATATTTTTACATAATATTTATACCGATGCTGGCATTTACAACAAGAAGCTTGCGATGCCAGCAATGTAGTGCTGTTAGTCAATTAGCTCTAAATTCAAGCCCATATCTAGAACATCTCCTCTAATAAATAAATTTGGTAGTTAAAAGTAAATTGAAATAATTTTTCGTTGTGCATACATGTTATTGGAGAGGAAAATGTGGCGAGGAATATTCGATTCACATCAAATTCTTTCCATTCTTTCATTTTTACATTTCTTCGTTACCTCTTGTTAAAACAGAGGGCAGTGTGTAAAAAGTGTTGGAAAAATTGCAGTGCAACAAGTTGCTGGGTTTTTTTTCGTGCGAGAATGACATTATTAGTAAACTGATGAAACTAACAGAAGTTAAGGATACAGCTGAAATAAATCAATCATTTTCTTGCTCTATTGTTATTCAATATTTTAATGTACTTCAGTGTTGCATTTTGATGTATAAATGGACGTTGATTTTTCTTTTTGCCCGCGCTTGTAAAACGTAATTAATCGTCTGTGAGCTGCATTGCTGTTTATTAAACGCATAATATATTGTATAATATTTAAATAAGCTTATTTTACGTTCACCGTTTTGACTTGTATCATCTCGTATGCAGACTGTTTATAAATTGACTGATTATTGGCAACGCATCAGCAGTAGATTGGACTGAATACAATATTTATCAAAGTGTACACGAATAAGCTCAATTCATTTCATGTACCTGTAATGAGAATTCATATTATGGGTTCGAAATTAACATGTACCATACAGAAGCTAATTTTCGTAGGTGAAATTTGAAAAAACTTTAAAGGAGTCGTTGCTTTCGACTAAAAAGAAACATAATAGGAAAGGGAACGTTTATAAATTAAACTAAAATCGTTATTTGCAAACACCATGAAAGCAATTATACAGTATTAAAAATAGATAACATTCGGCATTCCTTTTAATATCATCGAGCATGAAATCTATGAGTATGTACTACCGATATTTCACCGAAATGTTTGATATAGATAAATGATGAATGCGATTAAAATAAACAATTAAACGCACTTATATAATTTTTAGCAAAGCAATTTTTAACCACAAAGGCGAACCGTTCTTTGCGATCCCCCTTTCGATTACGATAGTTAATGCCATTCTCAAGCTTCTTTTTATGGAAGTCTTCAAAGTCCATTTGAGTGTATCGACTTCAACGAGTTAAGGTGAAAGTTTTTTTTAGTGCTCAGCGTGTTACGTTCCCACTTATGGAGCGAAATAAGGATCGAGTCAAAGTGTTCCTGCGAACGGGTATTAAAGCTAAGACTTTTAGAAACGTGCAACACCAAACGACGATTCGGTAAAGGAACCGTGCAATTCCTTTCTCATGATTGTTCCAACGAGAGTTTCGTTACTCGCTGAAGCGATCGTCGAAGCATGAAAATGTACTCCAGCTCATTTTGGTCGAATGTCGAGACTTGGATGGATGTACAATGTAACGTAGTCTTTTCTGTTTTTAATTATAGAAAAATTATATCAACATCGTCGGTGTTAAACGATGCCAAACATAACTGTACTTTATCGTATTATAGTCCATGTGTCTTACATTGTCGTTCTTCAAATTATATACGTATAAATTTTTTTACATTTTTGATACTCGATATTGTTCTCTATTTGTATCCAAGATTTAGCCCCACTAAAATATCTAAGTTAATTTACATCTAACATAGGTACGATCCTAATGGGAATGAAACTCCAATATTTTAGTTAAACGAATGAATTTGGATATTTGATGAATTCCAGTAAAGAGTCGTCATTAAGTTTTTACAACCATTAGAACTTATAACAGCAGCAAGAAAAATATCAAGTTCAACACACCAATCCTCTTTTTACATCTTCGACGTATAATAAAAATATACTTAATGCGCATTGAGATAGCACAGCTACTAGCATGGATGTCAGTCAAATTCGTCACACTTTCTATAAATAACTGTTACATAAGTGACAAAAGATCAGCAATACCGTCATGAACTAACTCTGGAAGTTCACATGGTTGCTTTATAAATTATAAATATTATATGAAACTTTCGAGAATCCGAAGAAACGAGTCTACTTTTGGATGTAAAGCCTTTAAGTGACTGTTCAGAGGATATGATGTATTATTCCTACTCGACCTGCGGAGAAAGCGTTCGCAGGTAGACACAAGCGTAGAGAGTGGTGTTCTTGTTGAAAAATTGTAGTGAAAAACTTGTAGTACCAGCGTTGCGAATAATGGAAGATTATTAATTTATTACAAATGCACCCTTTGCGACAATAGCGAAACACTATACGAATCGCATTTTATATACATAATATATTTGAAAGTAATGTTGATTTAGATTAACATACTACACCGTTACTAAGTATGACAACATTTATGAATATTTCTTAACTTCTCGATACAAACCAACAGATATGTATCTATGGCTACGTAGAAACGTAATATTATTTTAAGTTACATATTTTGCATTCGGCAATGCATACGAAGTTCCGCACATTAACCCAGAATTATAATATTACGGAATTTTGAGCCAAGTAGTAAGCATATCCCACCAGAACTTAATTTCAAATAATTCTGAAAAAAGAAACTGGCAATAACGCTCTATTTCCTTAATTTGCAAGGTACGTCAGAACAGTAAAGAAGTAAATGAAGTACGAAATATAACATCCGGAAACTATATTTTAAGAAATATTTGCCGATATGTATGTCGGGCATTTTGTGAAAGGGGTTCGCAATACGCCTCGATCCTATGTGTTAAAATTAATTCCTGCGTGTTAATTATACCGGCACTTTCTCAAGTACAGTATTACTAGATCGTATAATTTATAATTGCAACCGAAATATTACACTCTGAAACAGAAATTTCCGCTTTAATATTAAAGTTTTATTTAATGAAAAAAAAAAGTTCAATAATCACTGGTATTTTTTAAATAATGCAGTGACGTATCATTACTATCTTACACTTTACCACTATTTACTTGGGGAAACAATGTAGGATTATATTCAGGGTATTAAAACTCGTTGTATCAGAGCATTCGGGCCGTAAAGGAAATATTTTTACGTTAAATTCAAAGCGGTTTCAAACTCGTTTCAGTTAACTCGGTGGTTACTGGTTTACGAGGACACTGGGAAACCATGAACGCGAAACGCGAAAGAAGGGCTGCCAAGGTGAATGAAGGGACCCTAAACGGTTCATCGCGCAGAATAACGAGGGGTTTGGAAAACGTGGATTTAATGAAGGGTTGGTAACCAAGTATAAAAGGCATCTATCTCAGGAAGTTGAAAGGATATAAGATATTAAATCTGCAAATCCCCCGGACGATGGAGCCGCTTATAGATTTGCTTTTATTCGATCGATTACCGTTTTATCAGGATCTGCGGGAACAAATTAGGAAAGAGAATAAATTCTATCCGGGGAGAATTTATTCGAACCGCGGCCGATGAACTGGATCCTGCTTCGACATGGTTACAATATTATCGTACAGTGATCAAATTGGTCTCCGAATAGATTTTCCCCTTCGCGTAAGTAGGATAATAAGTGTTAATCTTGTGGCAAAGACCGAAGGAAAGGAGATACTGGAACATCATCGGGCACAAGTACACTAAATATACATATAATATCTATAGAAGCGTTACCTTCCAATGAAATCTGTCATAAAATTCTATGACCTCAAGTATTCCGAAGGAATCTATAAAATGCCCCAATGAATGATTGAAACAAAGAAATTATTCCACTCTCAATTTATCCAACGGAAAGCTAATATTCATAAATTAACCAAGACAACGCGCCAAGTCACCTACAGAGCGGCTGTACAGAAGCCCGAAAACAAATCTCGCCCAGACGTCTTACAAATAAATTATTTCTATGCTCCAGAATATTTCCAAAGCTCAACCACAAAAAAAAAAAACACCAACGATCCGTCGAAAACCGCCAACTTCTGAAACCGCACAATCAAACAGGCTCATTGAAATTATTCGTTTTATCGGGAGGCAGACTCTGCAAGGTAATTGCTTGTCCCGGGTGAACGGTTCGAGTGCAAACCTACGGAGGCATAAAAACGTTTATGCTTGCCGCCGTGGCAACGTCACGAACTTGCTCGAACAGTTCAATCGAACCGATGCGAGAAAAAGCGTCCCGAAACAAATCGACCGCGTCTAGCCGCCTCGTAAATAAGACGAGATCGCAGGTCGAGTGGCAGAATAGCGGAGTCAAACAATCGGTCGTCCCGGACAACGAGGATTCAATCAGAGGTCGGCAAGCGGGGGATAAAAGTTATCTATGCAAGTGGAGAAGGGTGGTGGGCGAGCGTGTGAACGACAGGCTCGAAACTGGCGGCGCACGCAACCGTCACGAGGCGACCTCGCGCTTCATGGTACAAATGACTCTTCCTATTCGCATGTTTCGCCACCCTTCGACCTTCTTCCCTCATCCTTAAGCCCGGTATCAAACGGGACACATTGCGTCGACAATTTCCATGGTCCTCCGTCTTGAGAAGCATCGCCGTTTATACAGAGTCTGTCTCTTACCTGTGTCCATCGCTAAAAAGTGGCGTCAGAGCGGTTTTCAGTTGATTCCACGAGTGCACTTTATTTTTTGCACCTTTGTGCGAGACCTTAGCGTAGACTGCAGGTACTTAGTATGGACTTTATTTTATCGGAAGTATATGGTATTACATTTTTTCATCGCGACGTACATCGTTGGGCAACAGTTTGTAACCGTTAGAGTAATGGCCGGATATCTGACGCGCGATCGGTACCACGGGCGACATTTAACGGAGGAGGTTGACGTTCCTGGGAAATGTCGACTTTTATCTTCTTAGTTTCGATCACCTCGCGAGCTCATCGGCGGCGGGAGGGAGAATGAAGCATTGCGTACGAGTTGAAATAGAAGAAAAAGTGTAACACCTCATTCCTTCACTGTATATTACATACATAGTTTATTGGAAATCATCTAAGTATACTTATGTATGGTATCATATTCGTGTTTCAATTGAATATACATACGTGGAATACTCGTCGCCGATAAAACAACGCGGCCTCTCGTCTCATTGTACCAGTCACACGAACTAGTGGGCACAATCTGCGTCAGCTAACCGAGCAAAAAAATTGCGAAATTTTACCGGGCACTACTGTGCACAGAAATTGTACGACCGATTGTTGGAACATGTAGAAACAACGTTTGTTACCAGCAGTGGAAATGTTAAAAGCGTTTAAACGTATAGCTTTCTCACGAGACTTACGAATGGTGACACGAAATGTCTCGTTTGAAATGGGTCTAATTCGCCAACCCCGACAAAACGGTCGGGGCTTCCTCCCTCCTTGGTCCCAGGGGGAGAAGAACGTGGCCGACCACGTGGAACCACGGGCAATCTTCTGCGATCGTAATTTGATATTATCCGATGTAAATCAACGCCGAGCGAGAGCATACACCTAGCCACCGTTCCGCTTTTCTATTCTGTCTTTCTGACTGGTCTATTCATCTTTCTATATTTCGGAAAGCGGAACCGGACCAGCCATGATAATTTCCACCATTACCGGCCCGACTGGAGGATGATAGATTCCCGTGAGAGTTGTGGCCTCTGCAATCCGTGAAAGAGCTTTATTCCCTGGCACTGATTTAGCTCCTATGCTTTACCTAGTGTTAGGCAGCAGTTTGGTGGTCTGTTAAACGTTGTAGTCGCGACATATCCATGGATAGAAATGGGAGTGGGTAGTTTGGAAGATCGTTGGGAATTTTAATGCTGGTAATTGTGGGGGTGCAAGGTAGCGAATAATAATTTCATCTTCGACAGCGAATACGTACTGTTGGAAATTATCGTAGACTAACTAGTTCGAAAAGGAGCCGCTGACAATTATATCAGGCGTGTTCGAAAAAATTACGTACTGGACTACGTTATAAGTTTAAAGACAGTATTATCCCCTTTTCTCTTGTTCGAGGATATTTGACATACTTTATTTGATAAACTCTGTACTCACAAATCACTATCGATTTCAATTACGAGTGACAGTCATTGTTTCAAGCAGTTACCCGATTTCAAGCAACAGACAATATATGTATAGGTCGGTGTTTTGTGCAGCACGAAGTAGGCAGTAAAATAAGAGTATCGCACTCTCGCAATCAGCAATGGTCATCGCGAGTCGCGTGTCGTCTATCCGATGCGTTTAGCTCCAGATTCGGCCGCACTCAAAGGGTTAAGGGAGCAATTCGTATAGCCCAGTCTGAGGTTAATTCTTGCCGGCAAACGTCGACAGCCATGCGGACCTTCCGACAACTGGCTGCGATCGTAATTTGATATTATCCTACCTAAATCAACGCCATGGAGGCATACGTGCGTTTTCTCTGTCTGTTGCACGTTACACGAGCCACATTGCAGAGATCGATCGATAATGCATTGAGATTTATGGGCCCGCGAAGCGCTGCTAGTCGGGGCTCCTGTCGGATCTTCTGACCGTCGGTCAATCTCGTGAATCATGGCGGATTTACTCGCAAAGGTTACTCGTTACAAAGATATACGCACGGCAATGTTCGTTTGTTCAAGGTTAATAATTCAGCAAACATATTGCAAACGACAACGTGCTTCGTTATGCTTGTCAGGGCTCGACTCTTTGAATCGCAACCACCTCGGACGTTTTGTTCGAACGTAATGAACAGGACTCGTGGATGAGACTGGAATGCATAGAAACGACGAGGGGTTGTTTTGCGCAAGCTGTAATGTGACGGGAAAGTACGTAACTGAGGAATTAAATTTGGATATGCTCAAACTACAACGTGTGGAGTAAATCATGCATGCAATAGTCGTGTAATAAGGGAATAAGTTATTCGATTAATGGTGGGTCGAAGGTTTGTTTGGAAACATTAGGTGGAGTGCATGCTTTGTGATATAACGTCATGCAGGGTTTTATGTTGTAAAAATATTTCCACGAAATGTTTTCGTGCAATTCAGTGATAGGTAACTCTATTTTGAATTTATGTATGGTTATTGATATTAATTGCCAAAGATATATGATGAATGTGCTTGTTTAAATTAATTTAACCCATTCACTGTTTGGAAGTTGCGTTACAATCATATGGCAGTTATATAAATTAAAGGGACAATTGAATACCTTAATTATTATTTTTTATTACTATTCAGATATCTGAGATGTACTAATTAACCTCGTTACGAATTTTATTGGAAGGGAAATTTGTGTATAACCAATTGAATGGAATCGTATATAAAAGAAAGGGAAACAATACTCGAAGTTCATTTTACTATCGACCTGCAGAGAATTGACGTTAGCGCTACGAGGAGAAAAAGTTAAACCAATTGAACTAGCTATTGGAATGTGATGAATTACAAGACAGGATCACGGTGGAACGGAAGAATCGATTTCATCGCTTTTCAACGGTGAGTCGATGGACGGTAAAATCCGATATAGAATTGAAAGAGTTTTCGATATTGAAGAGAAAATTAATTGAAAACTCGTAGACGTTGAGCCAACGTTAGTTAAAATTCACTCTTTATATAATTTTGCAGAATTCTCGCCTTCAAAAACTATTGTTACGTAAAACGATTGGTTAATCATTGGAACTTTTGAACTTTCTCCTCGTGAGGATAACTGATTTATATTTTATTGATTTTATACGACTAATTAATGGGTACAGCAGGCTGAGTTAGAAAATTTTATTGTCCAATTCGGATTCTACTGAGCATCTTAGAAATTGTTTAAACAAGTTGCTGACTACTATTATGAAACAAAAAGAAGTAAAATGTATACCTGATCACAAATCACACAAGAAATATTGTGTAGTGAACAAATACAATAAAAATCGCAGAAGAATATTGTACTAAATCTTGCAGGAGGATCAACAACTAGCTTTCGTAATCCTACCTTGTAAGACGACAAACTTGTAAGCTGCAGTGAGAATGTCTGAACGTGTTAATCTTATTTGAACAATGCTGTTCAACGATAGTTGTTTACGATAGGATGAAATAGATCATAAGGAGGACTAAAGCCTGATTAAGTATGTTCAAGTCCAATATTATCGGAAAGTAGAATTAGATTATTTCATAATGCTCGAGAATAAAATTTGATTTTGACAGAGTGTGTAATAGGTAACGATATTACATGTAAGTAGCAATTAAATTAATTTACACATAGCTCTCTGTGCTTCTACCATAACAATTTTATTCAACTTAACTTAGTATTTCGTAGCATTAATATCACGCATAATATACAGCATTAATCTAATCCCGTGCAATATTATATATTCAAACATTTCTGTGAAATTTAAGATTAATAAAATGCGACATATTACCCGACATTTTAAATGATCATTTATTTCTTCCGCGAATATTCTTTTGGCTTTTGAAATTTCCTTTCAGCGAATCCGATCGGATTGAACTATTATATTATGAAACAATACCTCACATGGCTTACCTTTAAAATATACAACGATCAGCTTATTTGACGAAGCTTACGGATATTATATTAGGGAGACTAATGTTTCGCTAAATTTAAAATGCACACGCGATGCCGGTACAAATTTTGCATTCTTCGCGATACCAAGTGCGGCCAAAAAAAAGAAATGGATAAAATGAAAAATTTTATTGCAATTATGATATCCATAAAACTGTATAGATACTTTTAGGAGTATTACTGCATGAGAATTATTATCACAGTAGTCCGAAAACTGTGACAAATAATTATAATAAATTGCACGTGAAATCCTTATCATTACTTCTACTATTATTGACAATACTGCCGAATTGGCTTTAATCAAACTGTATTAAATATGAACGTAATACTTTAAACATGTGAACGTGTATCGTTGGTTTGCGATATGTCATGAACAATAACTGTACAAATTGCTAACACGTGGTTTCCAATTCTTTATTTATCCGGTTATAAGTTTAAACCGAGAATATTATTTCTGGCGAACTTCAACGTGCTTCTATAAACGGTTGCTTCTTGCATTCCTTTAATGCCATCGATACTACATTCTCGACAATATCGATACGCTCTATCGCTAAAGATATCTGTTAAGTTAAAGGCACGAAGATCTTTAACCATTATGGAAAACCGTTTCACTTTATTCCTCTGCATTAAATTGTGCAAGCAGGCCCTCGTATTATACCGTGCTTCTACCGCGGCGGCTTAAATTGCAGCGATGATGTTAATCTGAAATCTTTAATGCTTCCCTGCTCCTCCGTATCTTCTTAGGCAGAACGCAATTAACGCACGCGGATAATGTTTATTAAATGAAGAAATAATGCCGCAAAAATACTACGAACAACGGTGTTACGCTTTTCCTTCATTTTCCAATTTACATTGCCGGGACAATTTGCAATTTGCACCTGCAAACACATTCCAGGGGATTTTATTTCGCGGTCGGTGCACTGCACGGTTAATTGGAAATTGATGTTTGATTTGTGACTCTATTGCCCTCGATCAGCAACATATTAAATTGTAAACGTAACATTAATCACTGTTATCAATTATTATGCATTGCATTAGCCTGCATGGCTTAGGATGTTACGTGTGTATGCTGTTGCGCGCAATGTTATTGAATATTACAGTTTCCCATGAATCAAAAACTCAAATAACAGTTTCAGTTTATATTATATTTTAATTTCTTTAATTTCGTTCGTCGACGATCATTCCGTTGCGCTTAATTTCATTATTCATTCATTTAATTGCGCGAGGATAATTTAACGAATTGTATGTGGTATTATTATACACTTTATGTGATTTATAACGAAATTTTTGTCATATAAACAGTTTTATATTATTTGTACTATTTTTGATTTATTATATTTGCTGGTCGTAGGACGCTCGTTGCGTTACTTTCACTTGACGATCGCTCTACAGATTTTTTTTCTCATTGGTCTGTAATTTATTGCTTTTATGCAACAGTTCTTGATCCTGTATTCGAGTATTATCTTAGTGAACCGGTTTCAGTCAGAATTCGATTCTATTATAAAGGGTTCGTTATAAATTTCCAAGTAGAAAGTAACTCTGTAGGCGACAAACGGTGCATCGGCATCGAAACAATTGAAAAATAAAGAAACGTATTAATTAATGTTTGAAAGGGGTGACAGTTTTTTAATTAAAAACTTTCAAACTGGGAATCTTTGTGTTCAGCCGTGAAGCGTCAGGTAGAGTTTTAATGAAAGCAAAAAAACCGGAGTAATCAACAAAGTAACAGATGTAATTAAATCCTTTTTAAATAGTTCGTTATTACGCCATTAAATTACGTCCCATAGGTAGTTCCGGTGGTGTCACGGTCGGGCAATTTCTCAGTACATTATTCGCCGTTATCTACATTATGTAAATTTGAATAAAGGTTTCGTTTTTGAATAGCAACGATTCTAAGTGTTACGCCCTTTCTAAACTGGCCGAAGCGAAGTGTGAAATAAAGTATCTCTTGAGGACAAAATTCTCTGCGGGGAGAAGTTGTTGGATTGTGTTTTAAACAGTGAAAATAAAAGTAGCGCGACAGTAAACCGCAGGCGTGTCAGCTTTTGATAAGGAAGAAATTTGGAAAGAATTCGGTTTCAGAATTGAAATTACTTGTTCCAAAATTGCAAATAAATATGCATTGCTTAAAGCAAGTACGAATCGGTATGGTTATTGATTAAATATTCAATTCTATAATTGCATTAGCGTGTCAAATTTTCTGCTCGAAAATAAATATTCACTGTGGTTTCAGCCCCGACAGTTTAATCTACACGTATTATAACGATTTGCATATGTGTAGCGTAACTTCGACAGTACGAAAACGCGGAGCACTAATTAAAGAAATTAAACGCGGCGCAATTAAACGATTGTAAAGGGATGGAAGCTTAACTGAATTGGGAAAATAGAAATTGACAGTCGTAGAATGGTAACAAACCACACCATTTCTCCATTTAATCTTTTCAAAAATCCTGCAGACCAGTGAAAATGAATATTATTCAATTTTTTACATTGAATTACTACCATTGATTGAGAACAACAGAATTCGCTGAAATGGAAAATATTAAAATTCGTCATTACGTCATTACCTTACAGCAATAACGACATCGAATCCCCTCTCTCGACCGGTCGTTCAAAAATTTCATCGCAGATATCCGTCTACACGAAAATCCATGTAAATTCAGCTGCGAGTTGCAGCGATCGCGCTTTTCATTCGTCCCGAATAAAACGACGGAAAAAATGAAGAAAAATTCTGAACGAAAAATTTCATTTAATCGCAGAGAGGCCTCGCGCGTTCTTTGCGCGGGTCATGCGGCAATTCGCGGCGTGGAAATTCAGTTCGTCGAGCAGGCTATATGAGACGTGACCGGCGCCGCAGTTTGTTAAAACTTGAAATTGGCCTCGGCTCGATTTTCCTTCGAAATAATTTCTGTGCCGCGGCGGAGTCGCGAATCGATCGATCACAACGCGAGCACCGCCAAAGCAAACCCCACAACTCGTCCTGTAATTATTGTACGCGATGCCAATAATATCGACACCTCGAAGCACCGTGATATAAGAGCAAGGATGAGGGCGGACGCGGCAGAAAAATGGCGGAAGTTTTTCGAAGAAAGTTCGGCGCGATACGAAGACGTCCCTTAACCCGTCGACGTTCCTACATGGGGGAAAACTGATTACGCGTTTTATCGTGCACCATGGTGCACGTCAGGCAACTTCGTTTCGATCTCTATCAACGCGGTAAACTTTGCTGTCTCCCATAATCGTGGCTCATGCAACCCGATTTTGCATAATGCGATCATTTAGGCGTTGGATTTCGTCCGGTATGGGTCGGAGTTTTCGGGGCAAATGTATTAAAGAGCGAGTGACCCGTATTGAAAAATGAATGCGAATTTGTGAAAAGTGTTTAATTTATTGAAGGCCTGAATGGCCATTTGATTATCGACAAGTGTTTGCATTGAACGTGGAAAATAATTCTTGGAAGAATTAATTCAAAGAAGTAGTTTGAAATTGGTGCAATGGGATTTCATTGTTAATTAAGTGTAATTTAATTCACATTCATGTACTTGTGGCACTTGGTGTTGAGGAGAAGTTAGTGAAATGGACTGAGTGCGTTAAGAGTTGTATATTTATGGAAGGAAATAAGTGTATTGACGAAAAATAGAATTGCTGTATATTATCCGTCGATGAAGAGGAAACTTTTGGTACGAACAAACAAATGGCACTGAATTTGGATTAAAAATGGTGTGCCCTGCAAAATTCTTTTAACGCTACATTTACCGCGAATCTGGAAACTTGCCGAGTAGACTAACATTTATCCTAGAAATTCTAAAAATGTGAAATTAAAAAATTCTCAGAGAAATGATACCCCAAAATGAAACTAATTATAAATTAATGTTCTGTTATTTAATTTAATTTTAAAATCTACTCGTTATTACACTGTTCTGCAATAGCTATTCGATACAAAGTTGAAATTGGAACCTACTATGTATTTACTTTCAACATTTTTATTTCCAATCTTAAAAATAATAAATGTCATCAGAATTGTTATAACACCTGTATTAATAGTATTATTAGGAATGACAAAATTGCATTGCTTCAATCGATTTTCCGTAAATGTACGACGGGACACCTTTTTACCCAGATGCAATGCATGCACATGATTGTAAGCAGATTTAATGCTTCGGTGTATGGCAAAAATGCTAGTCACGGTACTTTCAAGCTGCTTCTCAAAGATGCAGCCGAATCGGTTGATTTATAGATCACAACTACCACTACATCTGGTTATTTTTATATAGATATTCAAGTGACAAATGGTTCTGGAACGTCGCGTCGTGCTGTACTAAAAACTTGAGTCACGTAAGTTTAGGTCGGGCTCTGTTACAGAAAGAACTCTCTTGGATGAATAGCTAAATGCAGTGGCGACTCAACCCTTTCGCTGCTTACTAAAATACCGAGAAGTGGTAAAATATGTTCCCCTTTTAAAATTATCATGCTTCTTTTTACGATTATACTTCTATTTGTGTTAAAAATACGAAAAAGCATCTCTTCCCTGTGGTATTTCTAAAGACATTTCAATAGTGGATTAAGAAATTAATTGAATGATGCGATGAATAGACTAACCAGATGGACGAAAGGGATGAAGGGGCCAAAGGGTTAAATGCTAACCGCTTTAACCCAGTCAATTAATGCTGCTTTATGTTCATATTCATAAATTAATTATCACCTGCACAATGATAGTAAATGTACAACTTATCAACGTTTGTATCATAGCCATTTTATTGAATTCACCAGTGTTCAGATCTCAAAATAATATTTTTATTACATGTGCGATAATTTGAATTATCTTTTTATTTTATAGGTTTTTGTAACTTCAAATAATGGTAGAGTAATTAGAGTATTATTTTCAATTTCTTGTAAACGTTTCTATCAAAAGAGTTATTATCATTGGCATTGGAATATGAATTATTACCTCGACGATTCTTCACTGTTTAGGACTAGGATAAAAAGCTCTGAATAAAAGGATCAAAATATGTTACTTGAAGAACCAGTTACGTTTTCCTCGTGCGAATTTCTCCTAGCAAACTCGTAGAATCTTCACAAATTTCTATTAAGATTCTTGAAGTTGACTTGCCTTGCTCCCACTAATCCATTTCGTCTTCGCAAACGAACCTGCAATCAATAATAAATCCGTGTGCAGATTAAAAAGGTATAGGCAATTAAACATCACTTTCATTTCGTATAATTTTCTGTTTTATGCGCCACAGTAATAATTTCATATCAATCGTGCGAAAAATTCGCAATTATTGTATATTAAACAAGTCTTGATTACACTGCAACTCTGCCAGATTCAATTTCGATATATTATTTATAATATGCTACCGCATTAAGCTTGCAATAATTAATTAGCATTTAGCTGAAATTTAACACGTCCCGTGCCGGACCGATTGTCGGTCACTTTCTTTGACTTAAATTGTGCAGCAATTATGACGATAATTTGTTCAAACAAAAATGTGTACCCTGTCTGTACTGCATGTTAAACGTGATACCTTTTTCTTGATAATAAAGATTTTTGCAATCTAATGAATATTACACCGCATATATGTCATAAACAACAAATGTTGGTCTCGACAGCGCGGGGCGCATACGACTCACGTGGCACGGAACGTGTTAACCGATCA
This sequence comes from Nomada lathburiana, assembly GCA_963667235.1. Lineage (NCBI taxonomy): Eukaryota > Metazoa > Arthropoda > Insecta > Hymenoptera > Apidae > Nomada > Nomada lathburiana. The sequence goes on along the minus strand of OY763898.1, from coordinate 9,956,942 downwards.
TTTTGTTTATCATGTGAAAGCATCCGCTACTAGTCCATATATTACATACCTGATTTACACAACCCTGCAAGCTGCGTCAAATTTAACGGTGTGATTCTTTCGAGCACGTCGATCCTTACCTTAAAGTGAAAATTTATAATTAAAAATGAAAACCAATCGTTATCATTGAAACTCTTCCTTCGTCAATCGAAGGTTCGTGAATAGCACTCAATCGATTTCAACGTGTCGCAATTGTACAATGGCATTCTCCACGTGTTCCAATATCGCAGAAACGTGCCGAGTATTAAGTGGCATTCCCATTCAAAGCTATACTAATTATGTCGAGTGTGGAATCATGTTAATTAGTCATAGTTCCAGCGGACTTATTGTATTCTTCACGCGTTAATTATGTCAAACAACAGGGTCCTATTGTACGCACGTGGATACCATGAACGAGTGTCAACCGAATTGTAATCAGGAATATATTACGAGCTTGTTATTTTATCGTTAGACATTTCGCATGAAAATACGATTCCTCTTTCGTTAAGAAAATAACGTGCTTTTGTTGGAAGTATACGCGCTTCGGCTAATTGATGCTGACGGAAACATGCATCTCGAGGAATCTCTGCTAGCGTTTCACGACTGATACTTGCTTTTATTATCACGGGGGGATATTGCATTTTATATCGACAATTTCTTTGTGCAATTAACCTTTGGCATTGCGTTATGTTTCAATGCTCGATTGAAAATTGTATCCGATATGAGCTTAAAATTTATGCAACTTCTGTTGCAATAGTCGGCAATGAATTTTTTTAATCACAAGGAGAGTATGGATACAATAATATCATATGTAATTCAATATGTAAATTGTGGCCTTTACGATAAATGAATTGTCAGATTCAATAATAACTGAACGTGCATACTACATACATTTCAAAGTCTAATTCAATTATTTAATGTCAACGATATTATCGACATTACTACTGATCAGAATATCAATTAATTAATGCTGCATTTACTTTTTCTAAAAATAATCGCACAAGCTTCACGTTCTAATATAATAGCAAATGAAATACCGTGTATAAATGTACACATTGACTTCCGGTGGTTCTGAACCTATTTATTGTTAGCTGTGGCCTTATTTGACACTCTGTAAATACTTTCGGCAATTATTCTCGACATCCTTTTATCGCACACAATTTTAACAAACCTATTGACGCTTGTTACAAAACCGTTTGTAAACCCTGTAGAGGTGCACGAGAAAATAATGCCCGTATATTTCGGACTGCAAAGCATCGCCGTTTTTCAAGCAGGAAATACGCTCGATTTCGTTCGAAAAAGTCATTGAATACAGGGTGACAGTGCTAAACAAATTTTCCCCCATTCGTACACTCACTGCCGACGTCGCATAATAACGAATAATCCCAGCACATTGTCATCTTCAATCAATCGAGGCCACATTAAAAAAAAAAAAAAAAATAATAGAAACATCCAAACGCCCCCCCGCGAAAAACAATGAAAGCACCATCGTTATCCGCAAACGACCGCCCAAATAATACGGGAAATAAGAGCGGCGCATGAGTAACACAGTAGCGTCAGCCGAGCTTTCCGCGGGAATTTCAAAGCGACGTTTAAAAAGAAATCGCTACCCACCTATATAGAAAGGAATCCAGACGAATCGCGAAAGCTGCACGCGTGTTCGCGTTACCACCGTTTACTGTACCAGCGTTTCCCACCGCAAGACGTGCACCGCGCACCGCGCGAACATTCAACGGGGGATGAGACTAGAAACGGCGCGGCTGGATTCGCGCCGCGTCGTAAGTTCAGAATTGCAGCCGGGAAATATCACAATGCGTCTTTTCCTTGTAATAGAGCACTAGAGCTGAATGATCATCGTTGGCAGCGCACGCCGTGCCGGCGCGGCGCGGCGCGGCAGTGGGGCGAGCCACGAGGACAGAAGGGATCCCGATGACACTCAAGACACTCGAGTTACACTCGGCAGTGGTGCAACAATGCTCCCATGCCATGATGCGCGAATTCAATGGCTTTACGCCGCGTACCCGTGCCCGTACCCGCGTGTCCGCGGAACCTAACTGCATCCGCCTACGAAACCGCGTTCCACGTGTTACGCCGGTCTCATTAAATGGAATGCATATTTATGGACCCACTGGCTGGGCTGGCCGGGCTGGTGTGCACGTTGCTGGTATTCGAGGGACGTAGGCGGTGACTCGCAGGGAGCAGCGAGCGGCGGAAAAAAGAGGAAAACTGGTGGAGAGAGAGGAAAAAAAAAAGAAAAAGAGAGGCTACCGCAGCAGCGCCCTCGACGTGTCTGGCTGTGCCGTCAGGCGTTACAAATCTCAATGGCACACTCTGTGCTCCGATTGGCAGCGCATGCCTTTTGATTTTAACCCCCCAACGACGTCGACGACGACGACGACGACGACGACGACGACTTGTCAGAGGATTTTTATCGGCGGCCAGGCGGTCGCGCGAGCACGTGCGAGAACCGCGTCGCGCTTCAACGCTTGTCCTGATTATGATCGTGTTCCCGTTCGTATCCGACAGGCCGGATTTCCCCTGTTACCGTGATTACGCGATGAATATTTCGGTATTGAGTTTAAGGGCGAGGGATTCTGGGAGACCGCCTGGAGAGGAGCGACGGCAAAGGGTGATACGGGGACTAAAAGATTATAACGGAGAGTACATATAGTGTTTCGTTGCGGATAGATGACGACGAGAGTGCGGGGCAATTGTTTTGCAATATTATTTCAACATCGATCGCTCTTGCTTGCTGAATTTTCATGAATTTGTTTACCGCGGGATTTAAGGTTCAATGCATTTGGTTGCTCGTCATGGTCTCAGATATTCGATTTTGGTAAATTTGATTGCTCATTTTGGTTTAAGGACGTAAGATTGAATAAATTTGATTGCTCATTTTGGGGCAGGTAAGTATGTGGACGTGAGCAAAGGGGCCGCTTGAGATATTGTGAGTAGTCAGTCTGGTAGCACTGTGCAGAGTGCTGGGAAATTACTACAACACGCTTTCGACTCGCAAACTGGTCTTCTTCTTTGAAAATCTTATAATAATAAGATCTTAGGATAATAGGCGTATTGTTGAATTCTGTTAAACATAAACTTTATGTGGTATAGTTTCAAAACGAAACAAGCCTTAGTGCGACAAATGGCCGACAATAATAAATAAATACAGATTTGTATCGGGTACTCGTTACACTTGCTCAGCGCAGAAGCATTGCGCGGTTTGTCGCCTTAATTGCGATCGTATTTTGTTAACAAGTTTCTACTTCATTTGCGGCGTTTCTAAAGTTACTGTCCCAATGAGTTTGTACAGTTCTACGATTGAATTTCCAGTCAGATTAAGGTAATCGATTCGTTCGCCGAACAATATGTCCATACTGTGCATGCCGGAGGTAACATAATTGAACATTCCTTCTTTCGAATTTATTTGTACATACATGTATTTGGACATAATTTTCAAAAGAGTGACGTAAAGCAACGTAAAAGAGTGTGAGATTACATTTTCCTTTTTATTTTTTACGTTATGTTTACTTATATTTATTTTTGTTTCACGATATAAATATTCAAACATCAATTTTTTAGTATCTTCCTTTTTTGGCCTCACATCTCGAAGAATTCCAAAAATAATTGTTCCTTTTAAATTAACACTGTACAGTAAACTTTGCTATATTTCTAATATTCCTGAAACATTTTCGTCTTGAATAATTTCAGTTCTCTATAATCGTAACGTTTAGATTTGGGAGGCCCACACAAAATTTAACGAGCTCTGCCGAGTATTGGAAGAATAAGTAATAGTTTCAATTGATGTGCGTTACTCTTTGATACAACGGTACATGTTTGTGAACCTCTATAAATATTTAAAAATAGATAACAATGTGTCACAGTATCTTTGCTGTCTTGCATTGGCATCGACGAAGTTCTACCGAGGTTATACGGAATTGTACAATAGGTTACATTCCAAGAAGATGATCTAGGTCGTCCCGGCTATAAGTACCTAGTTTCCATACTTCTTACCAAGAAATCATGGTATCCTCGTTACGTATATCGTTTCGCGTTCAGCTGTTCAATAGTAGGTGGCATACATATATGTATAAATAATAAGGAGCTAACGATACACACGGATTATCACCATCGACCAATTATTTCGCAGAAATCGTTGCGTTCCATTGTAAATCTAATTGAAAATTTAATTCAGGTCTCACCAGCGCGAAGATATTTAAAATTGGAGAAAGTTGTACGGAAATAGGGTGATGTTTGCCGGAAGTTGGCCGGAGTTGAATAAAAGCGAAACTTTTACACGAATCGAGTGAATCGTAATAAGAAAAGGAGAATCGAGGGAACGTCTGTAGCCGAGTAACATTGTGTTCTTACGAAAACATTTTAAACGCGCTAACTTTATAAAACTGCAATACAAACGCCGTCAAATCGTTTAAATCGCTTAAATCTCATTGCGGTAGTAATTTTAAGTGGCAAATTGAAACGTACAGGAATCCTAGAACTATTGTAAAAATCAAATAACAACAATTCAATCTTGGTAATAATCGCGGGCAAGTGCATTTTCAAAGCGGGCAGACTTTGTTAGGAAAATTTGAATAATTGAATCATTGAAGAACTCATTAATACCAATGCGAAAGCATTTTCAAAGAGTCCCTTGAATTATCATACATCTGCACGTACTTTTACAATAGAAATAATGCATCGAACGTGATGAATATTCACAGAAGAAATAATTAATTATTTATTAGAAGTATGTAAGATTACAAATGCCAGTTAGCCATTGATTTCCAACGTATTTCGTATGCTAATTTACCATAAATCGAGTTTCGGGTCGCGGCCAAAAGTTTCGATTTACGATTACTACGCTCCATCAATTTCATAATTATGCCGTGGAAACGCTACCTTTTTTCCCTACAGATTCTTGCTGCAGGGAAACATGAGTTTGTTTTTTTCGTTTGAGCACACGCTTCAGGACGAGCGAATGCTCGTCTTTTTTATTCCCGTCCGTGCATGCATCAATGCAAATGGCCGCCTCTACCCGGTATTGTTGATTCGTTTATATCCTATTTGCCAGGGAAAAAGGTAATTATTTCGATTCGGACCGGAAGGCGACTAACGAAGCAACTCGGGCGCTTATCATGGACTTCGTCGTACTTCCGTTTGTACTTTGTATCTCTGTTTCAAGCGATGTTTTTTGTCTTGTTTAAATTTGATTAATTGATGGATCTGCGTTTAACGTCTTCCATAGTGAAGCTTATTTCGTATAATGTAATTAATTGAAAATAACTTGGGACTAGTGTAATGTGAGTTAACAAAATTGCAAGTGAATCAGAATAGAATACAGTGTCTCGAAGGAACCATGTTTGATTATGAATTTTGGAATGCAGTTGTTTCATACAGAATATTGTTTACGATTTAATAATATACAATTGTTAATGTATACTGTTGATCAACTGAAGCACGCTTGGAAATATAATAACTGATAGTAAAATATGAAGTGCAAAATCCAACGTTCCATTTGGTTCTACGATAGAAATATTAAATGCTCGTTAACCCACTCGCACGCTGTTCGCATCGAGAAGAAAATTATTTTTAAGGTTGATTAATTTCACCTGAACTGGAAAGCGTTTAACGAAGCGTCCCTCGTGCTCGCCGTTTGATTGTCCAGAGTTCGACGTCTGCTTTGTGCTTGCTAACTAGAATCATCTGACGCTTCCAGGCTCCATTGGTACTTCAAACGGTTATTGTGATTGATTGAAAGGAATATCGTAATTGAAAAAAGATATGGCATTCGTACCCTTACAAAATATAGATAATATAGGTCGACTTGTGCAAGTTTCCTGTAAAAGTTGTGCTCAATTGGATAATGCAAAAAAGTGATTCGTGGAGTTGACTTGAAAATATATCTACATAGTTCGAGGCACACAATCTGGTTCAGGAGAAAACGAAGAAAAGGAGAAAATGATATTTATGTATTCGTCACACGCGCATATGTATACATATATTCAATCGATGACTCACGACTTTACATCTTTTTAGAACAATTTAATGCTCGTCGCTTCCGCAACTTTGAAATCAAATATCAGCTATTCTGTATAAAGTGTTAAGCTAGTTAATCAAATAAAAATATGCGAGGCGTTTGGGCGATGCTGACTTTATTACTTTGTCGGTAAACTTTTGTTGCGATATGCAAATCACGGTTGAAATTATAGGAATATGTAACCATAGTATAGTCGGTATGTTAGTAAAAATATTGTTTGTTTAAAGTGCAAAATTTGTTAGAGGTTGAAGTGGATCTCGCTTTGACGGAACACCGTTAGGGAACCAAAGGCATATCGTTCCATTTTGGTTTGCGGTTACACGAAAATTGATTGACACTCAGAGAAGAATTTAGTTGGCCGGTGCGTAGGACGATATTCGTTAATTGAAAGTTGACGGTTCGTTAAATGAAAATTTTCAAATGGTGCAATCCTGTCCGAGGTGGTCAAGATTTATAGCCCATATATTCTTATTTTTATATCTAACTTTTAGACAAATGTGATAATATTATAAACAGTGCATTGAAATGAAATTTTCTTTCTTCTTCTATTTTCCTCGCGAGAGTAGTATCCACGTCGAATTTTGTAAAATAATACAGCAGTTTTGTTGTTCATTTACTGAAGAACAACATAATCTTCCTTTCTGATTCTTCCGAGAAAAGTTCAAGAAACGAAATAAACGCCATCTGCAATAACGTAAATGATTGTAAAAGCAAAATATTGTCGGCGCTCATAATTAAAACGATACGATTTATGGCACTGTTTATGACACGATTTATTTCAGCAAAGATGAAGAAAATACTTTCGCCTATATTTTATGCTGCGGATTCAAGGAAGATTATAAAAAAACGGTACAAGTGAACGAGTGCTAATGACACACATGTCGCAAAATGTTCTGCATTCCGCACGTGCTAAATATTCTTATTATAACAGTACTTGAATGTTCGTTAAGTTTTCGTTTCTGCAGCCTGCACGGGTAGCAAAGAATTTTTACTGCTTTGAGAATCGTCGGCTAGTTCCAGACGGAATAACGCGCCAGAAGGACGAAAAGACAGAAGAAGTGCGAGAATTCATTATTTTCTCGAACGATGTAGAAAAGCTTGAGAAAATTGGACTAAAGCTGGATAGAAGGAGAATAGATATCAGACGGAAACGTAATTCCAGCATCGTGCGGAATTTTGCACGTAAATTCCTTGCACGCCATCCTGTCCCATTGGCACATGTCGTTCAGAACGAGAAATTTTTTAAACTGATTAAACGTTCGTATCTGATTTATACGCACGCGCTCCATCGTACAATAAATGAATTGCTAGTTCGTGTTCATCGATAAGTCCCTCTGATTCGCGTAACTGAAGAAAGAAACTACGGAGAAAGAGAGATTGCTTGCAACCATTTGTTGCGATCCGATGTCGAAATTAAATCTTGAAGTATTTAATTACTCTCGCGATCCCGTGAAACTGGGCCCGTTTACTGAAGATTAAACACGATAGAACGGTTGTGAAATTTTTTTTAAAACGTTACTTATTTTGAACCCGGGCAAGAGAGTTTATGGAGTTTTAGCAGCATTCAAAGCATTCTTGGATCGAGAATCTTGAGACTCGTGAACTTGTTTACCGTGAAGACTATAAACTTCGTTCGAAGTAAAATTGTTTCCCTTTTATTAAAACGTACGAAGTAGGGGTTGTAAATAATTTCTAGATATACCAGATACAGGACAAAAGTAATTACTGCCGATAGCAATTAAGCGATTCAGTTATATTCAGTTATAAGACGAGATCAATGGTAGGAAAATAATGTCTTGGGAAATAGGTGATTGAAATAGTGCGCATAAGTTATACGCAAGTATTTAAATACAATAATACAATTAGCCTGTACAACAAATTATCAGAGCATCCCAAGTTTTAGCTTCATAATATCTCAGCATTTGATGAAACGTTTCTTAACATATAATTAAAAAAATTTGTCTTCAGTTTTCACGACGGCGAAAGGTAAAACGAAAAAGTTGGTAATTATCGCGTAGCATTTTCAGAATCAAATTGGAATCGGGGAAGCGAAAGGGACAATTGAAGAATCCTCGCAGACGTGCTAGTTGGTCTGCCCACTGCCGAACACAATTCTCGACTCGTGTGTACAAACGTGTTTAAATTTCTCTGCGCTTTGGCTGGGAGTTTTACGTGCTAGAAATTGCGACGAAAGTTTTAATCACATACTTCCACTAGTCGTGCACCCGTATTCGACGCATGCTCGCGCACAGAAGTGTCTGTAAACTAGGCTAGTTCGCGAGTCTTCTCAGCAGGAGGCCAGGTGTACAGGTATACATGACATATGATATCCGCTCTCGTCGAATCATCCTGGATTACTTTAATTTCGTGCACACTCCTCGATAAGTGTACACGTACTAGTTCATTTTAAACAAGAGTTACCAATATCTGATCCACTGTATTTTTTGTTCCAATCATTTGGATTCCTTCTGAGGGGCTATCCGGTATCATGAACAGGCCCATCGCCGCCGCAATTTTGAATTTTCGCTCGTATGATATTGCCTGTATTTTTCGTGAAGGGGGGAAATATTTCGTCACAAAATTATATCGAATATATGTATATACACAGTAGAATTTCGATTAACTAAGTTCTGATTACCCTGAGATCTCGATTATCCAGGTGTTTTAATTTACTAATAATAATATAATTATCAATCGTATCTTCTAACTTCAAATCTTTAACGACTAATGTAAAATTTATAAGATGTCCAGGTGAATGTGGTTTTGGTGCAATTGAGACGAAGCAATTCACCGGTTTGGGGTGTTATATTTATACTGAAAATGCGGTGGCCCGCCTTCTCTGTGGATCACTAAATCTTTAAGCTTCTTAGGGAGCCGTTGAAATGCCTCATTTTAATGATTCGCGGGCTTACATATTTCCTCGGTCTGGCATTACAAGCAAAATAAACTTGCCTAATAGTTGCTACGATATTGTTGATGCGCGTCTTTAATGATATTAACGCAAACTATTTGCAAACCAGATGAATGAAATTTATTCATACGATTTATTACAATTTACGACATGTCCAAGAATTGTATCTCGTTTTACCTGAAAGTCGTGTAGCTATGTGTTGGGTATTATTGGATAATATCTCGGTCTGATTCAAAGCGAATATTTAACACGACGATTGCAATGCGAGTAAACGAAAGAATAAGAAAAATAAGCGCGGAAAAGTTCTTCACTCGTTCCATGAAAATTTACTTCAAACATAAGAATTAATTAAATAAATCAAATTAATTTAATAGATCAAGGAGCTTATTTCATATAATAATTAGTATTTCCTTAACAATGCGTATTCCTTCTCGACAAATGTATCATCTCTCTGTTTCACGATAGCATCCGCCCATCAAATATAACGTTCCCATCACAACGACAGCTCCAATCAATTCACATAACTACACATTATATTTTCACGCCTATTATTCCCATTTCCTCGTGCAAACACAGTGACCGGCCAAAACCCCGAAGCAAATCGTCCATTCCCCAAATATTTCTTCCGCCATGACCAATTTGTACGAAAAAAACGAAAACACCATACAGCTGTCCGTAGAGCATATCTTGCACACCTGTCGATCCCTCATAACTGTCAACTTCGCCCAATCTCTATTTACATCGGTACCATTTTCACGCCCCTCAAAGAACCCCCGAAACATACCACGACAGCCAACATACGTACGAAAATCACCAAACTCGTTAACAATATCGCGCGTACCCGCGTGAGACACCGTCGTGTTTGCCTTGCCGACTCGTGAAATCCTTAATAGCCACGCGGTCAGATCGATCGAGATCGTATCGGGCGCGTGACGCGTGCGTTATTAAATCCATCCGAGGGTCGGCGTCGTTAGCCCGAAAAACGGCGTAATTCCGAGAAGTGGTCAGAAATCGTCGAGTTAAATATCGGCCGCGCGGGGGTAGGGACGCGCCGCGACGGCGCGGGCGGCGTTTCATCGGTGTGTTCGGCAGGTAAGAAAAGGAAGGGTGGCATGCCGTGTGCAATACGGACGTCATGCAACGGCGCACGCGACCACAAAAATCGCCTGCAACACACCGCCACTTTGCGCCTTTCTACGCGCCTCCACGCCTACGCGGCTCTGTGCGCGGCTGTCGAAGTGTGGTGAAGAGGAGAAAAAAAAATCGGCCCACCCTGTACAGGGTGTTCCGTGGTGGAACTGTTATTTCATGGTGTACACTGTACACTGTGACGATGCGAAAGTGAAGATGGAAGGGTTTTCGTTAGGAGCAGTCCGCGTCTTTCTTAATATAATTGGATGTATGGATTGGAGTATGGCTTAATTCTTAATTGATGGACGATCGGGCCCCCCTTTTTGCGTTAGCGTTCCTTTGTTCTGGATGGGGGTGATTGGGCTTAAGTTAGATTATATTGAGTGTGGTGATCAAATAGTTTGGAGTAAATGCTTGGGTGTGTTTCATGGTGGACAGTTGCGGATAAATGTTTCCCCTCAATTGGGATCTGCAGTACATCGAAATTGCGAAAGTACAACTAATCATCTGTGGGTATATTTTAGAAAATATTGTCATCATTCATTGTTGAAGAAATTATTTATTCCCTATTTTTGAAAATGACTTAAGCCGCCTCTATTTCACCGGTCGGTATAAACATTAGGCGGTATTTAAAGGGATTCTCGGATAATTCGGTGGTGACCATTGTGCATGAATAAAAATATATGTTACAACAGGAAATAGTAAAACTATTGAAAATCTGTATAAAGTAAGAAGATCTAACTATATATGTTATGTTCAAATAAACATAAGAAAATGGGTGACATGATTGTCTAATGCCTTTGCATCTGGACTACTTTTAGTGCGAATAATTTTAAGTTTGAACCGCCCTGTACTTCGGCATGCATGGCTTTATACGTATAATACGAACGTGTGGTTAATGCACACCGTCGGGCGGGCGATTCACGTGAACCTTCAACGTTGTACGAAGAGGGTGAACTAGTGGGGGGGTTGTTTCGTCGCAAATCACAGGTGTTGCGACGAGCGGGCGCACGATCTGGTCGACGATTTCTTTGTAAACCACCGTTGTCGCCACGAAGACTCATTATGTTCGACCACGGGAATACAATATGTACGTTATATTTAGAATTCTGAACTCCACGTTGAACCCCTTTGTCGTTTGATGAACTCTCGACAGTCGGGAGACTGGTTGACAACTTTGATGGGAACGGGTCTCTGTGAGATAATCTCTTTTCTTCATTGTTTTACTTTGAAGCATTAAGAGTCAAGTATGTTTAAAAACGTTTGTAATACTGAACGAGCAGTATTTTGTATCCGTATTAATATTTTGAGTATATCTGCATTTTTAATGAAACCATTAAATTAATAGTTTTAGTAGCTTCTTTTTTTATTTAGTAGTTATGTATTATTCATTTTATTAACTTATCAACAACATGCGTGGTTGAAACCATATCTTTCATAACAGCAGTGCAGTAACTATGTATGGTCACATTTAGTGACTATGTATATTATGGAGTGCACATTATTTCAGTGTATGCACAAATATATATCTCTTGAGCATAAATAAATGGACATTTAGTTTGAGTTAATTATTGACAATCAAGGTTTGGCAAAATATTGCCTAATAGTTGCTCGGATATACTTTATCTGAATTTAATAGGACTGCACAATACTGACCATCTGTCAAATTATTAATCCCATTCTTCGAATAGTTATCCTATAAACTTCATTCCGAATATGTATTTTATAGTTGTTAATCAACAAGATTATTAGCTTTCTATTGTCTACTTTAAATTTTACATTTATTTACATAGATATGTAACGATGCAGTAGCCATTTATTTCAATCATTTTCAAATAATTTGCAAACGTATCTTACAATTGATACGAAGGTATCAATTTCAAACTTAACTGTATTGATAATTTCGAAACAAGTCTCATAATCAATCGCTTCACTAACTTGATCAATTATACACCAATGACATTTATCAATTAGGTACACATGTAGTCTGTTTGGTGTCGAGATTTTATCAATGCCTAAATTGTTATTAACTAATTTCGTTCATTTTGTCCATTTCTTATCGAACGCCATGAGGAAATAGTAGTTTAGATTATCGATGCTCAGCATTTTCGCGAAACCATGTTGTTTGCTCGGAACAATGTTCAATTAAATGTTCCCACGTTCGAAATTCAATGCGCTGGCCACCATTTATTTGCATACACATATTTATCAATATGCCGTAATTAGTGGCACAGGTTGTTGTTTTGGGAGTGTAAACCTGAAACTGCTGCTTAGACCTGGCTTATCAGTTACGTTATTTGCTTCATTCCATTATTTCGTAGAGATTTTTAGATATGCAACGCGCGTCTTATATATTCTATTATTATTACATTAGTATCGTTCTGCAATTTAATAGAATATCATTTGCAACCTTTGATAGGTACACATGTTGTAATTAATGAGAATATTAAAACATTTACGAAGCAAAATCATTATAATATCTATAATATAATTCTATATTGTTATTGGAGAATTAACAGGAATTAACAAAAATCATTATAATATCTATAATATAATTCTATATTGTTATTGGAGAATTAACAGGAATTAACAAAAATCATTATAACTGTTCAAATTTATATGCTCTGAAGAACACTAACAATATTATATTAATTTAAAAACAGGAGAATTTCTATGAAAATATATTGTATATTAAAATATACAAATAAATATAAACATGAAATATGCAAAAATATTGTTGAACAAACATATATAAAATATATAAAGTAATAATTATTAATGCCAAACACTGTTCAACCGTTTAATTTTAATACCTAAAATGTGCTTGGAGGGGATAGTATATGTTACTTCACGCACACGCCGCTATAGGGCGTTTCAAATCCACTGCTTTCCCAAAAGTAAAATCTGCTCGTAGATTTATAAATACGCTTGAGAAACGAAAGAAAGCATACTTACCTGGCGCAGAGAATACCGTGATCACCAAGGCGGTTCCTCCAGGGCGAGGCTCTTCCATTGCACTAAGGTTGAGCTGACCCTTGCGAATATCCCTAATGTGGATATCTCGGGCGTATAATTTTTGTTAGTCGGGACTGCGTTCGCGCTATCCCGGACAAAATATTTGAAAAATAAATTCTTTCTTCATAATAGCATTTTTTAATTAATTGAAATATTTTCTTATTTATAACAATGATACGATAATAATTATATCTATTTATATAATTATTTATTGATCATATGTTAATAATAGAATTATTCGGGCTTGAAACATTCCACGAAACGAGAATACTTTGATTCATACCTAGGAGAGTACACAGTACTAGTTCCATATGCCGGTTTAAATTGCTTGGTTCTGTCCAAATAACAAAATAATATACGGTCTTCGCTAAGATTTTCAGAAATTATACGTATTTATTATATACTATATTATAAATAATTCTCTATGAAGTATTTGTTATGTCGCGTTCACTGTGAACGAATTTTAAAACGTCATCAATATGTAAAGGGACTGGGGAAGTAGGCCAATTGCAAATTTACATAAGCATTCGCTAATTTTCCAACACTGCACACAGTAGACGAGAGTATGCTAAAAAGAAACGGTATGAAATTTTAATATGCAAGTTTGTGAGTAAATTAATTGCCGTCGTGCAAATTCCCCGGGATGCAAAATAACAAGTAGGTTATGATAAAGTAACGTTACACGTATACGTACATATAACCCGTATACGGTGACATTGAAACGTATGTAATTATTCTTTCGAATGATGCAACTTTTTTTAAGTGGAATACCTTACTCGTTGAAGTGAACGCCATGAATACGCCATGCAACATTATTTTGAAGAATTGAAACTGTTCGGTAGCGACATCATGAATTGGAAATGTGGCCCGCAACCCTTCCATGGCATTATATAGTCTACGAAGTATACCTTTAAAACTAACATTTCTGCCAGAACTGTACTATTAACTAAAGCTTAACGCGCTTTAGTTAATGCGCTTAAAGTTAAACGCGCTGCTCGTAAGGACTACAAGCAAATAAGCAACGTTTGTGCTGCTGACAAGCATTGTTGCTGCGATAAATCATTCAGATATGCAGTTATTTTTGAATGTGCATTTACCTCGACCAGGATAATAATTTCTTAAATAATGATTGTGAGTCTTGGATCGTGGTTCTTGATTTCTATTTTATTTGCCAGTTACGTTTCTTCATTTTTTCCACCCTGTCGGTTTATAATTTATTAAATGCAAGCTTATTCATTTAAGCATTAACATGAATACAGCAAAAAAGATGACAAGGATGCCTATAACAACCATCTTTACCAATAAAGGACGGTGACAATTTTAGTCTTTCACTATTTCTTTAAGTTAATAGTTAACGTTGTCAATGGAAATAAAACAAATATTTGGTATAAATAGTACTGCGAAGAATAAACGAAAACTGGATTTTAATCAAATATGGAGAGATCGTTTTTATACGTTCAATTTCTTGAAACGGAAAACCATACAAAATTTTCTGCTGCAGTTTTTCAATACATGCAGGTATTTTTATTCGAGTAACGCTGTATTTGCGACGGTATTTACCGTTACCATTGAAATTTGTGTTACTTTTACAATTGCCCTTAAAATTAAAATCTTGATACAAGCAACGCAGACTGACTCGCCCAAATACGAATCTAAACAGTATTGGCGCAAACGCGGTCGATTTTTCCCGGCGGAAGTAAGTAAAGGTAACATGTAGTGAAATACAATATGTTGAAGGTGCACCATAGAATATAATCACTTTTTCTGCCTGTCACATTTATCTCATTCATTCTTTCAAAGAATATACTTACACAGATTCAATAAGTGGAGGAATCTCGAAAATATTTCGCTTCGAACATTTTATAGGACGACTTTTCTCTATATTTAATAAGAAAATTATTGCAAACGTACTTACATGAATAGACATTAATATGAAACTCCCGTATTCGATTGTTCTTTGCAAAGAAAAAATAGATTGCTCTGTCAGTTCTGAAAAATTATATGTAATTGAAATGACAATTTTTCGCTTCGGTCGTGGAACATTTATCGGACTTGACGTGAAATGTAAACGCCCGAATATTTGTCATCATAGAAACAAAATAAGCAATGATATTTGTATCGCGTACTAGACAGATGTCGGCTTCCTACGCACATATTGTCTTCTAGGAAGGCAGTCGTAAGTTGCAGACAATTTTCTGTTAGCTCCTGATCACTTTTATCGTGGCCACAAACGAATGAAACGTATAAGGAAGCAGACGGAAGAAAGCAAGGCGCAAGGGAAACGCTGGTAATACGAGCAAAACGTAGAACAGAAACAAACAGGTCAACGGGTAGATGAGGTAGGAGAAAATGAAAGAACGAGGGGAAATAATACGTAATAAAGGAAGTGGCCACGAAATAAGAGAAAATTGTCGACGAGTTACATTCTTCCGGGACCAACGCTCTTGTATGTTCATAGTACACCCATGTGCGGATATTTTCTGTTATCCTTTCGAGTCAACAGGCAATTTAATCATTTCAATAAAATGCATCGTTCCGCCGACAGAAATAGTAAATGCGCGTTGTGTAAATTGAATTGGTAAAATTTATTTCATTTAATTATGTGGGTGTGTTTCATGAAAGTATTAGGAATTTTTTAAATAGGAAACTTTAATGTGGACAGAGTGGCGTGAATTGTTCTGGTAAAATTCGATGGAAATGTAGCATTTCTAATTGTGTAGCTGTAAATACATATAATCATTCTTTTTGCACGCCTTAACATTTTACGTCTAATAAACGTATATTATGTTTGTGATTGTCATTCATAGTAAAAGATGTATTCACAATTTTGTGACGACATTATTTTATTCACCTGTCACAGTGAAATATTGCTTTCAGTACTGTGTTACCTATCTGATTAATAAAATGAATTTTTACAAAATTAAAATAATTCCGTTATTCAGGAAAGCAATAACCGTTGCTTTTCGCCTGGAAATATTCTACATTTTCGCTCAATGCTTCCCGGTATAAATTATCCCCGTGTGCGATTGTAAAATTAATTTTTTCTAATGTATACTGAAGCTCGATTTTGTTGAGGATTATTACAGATGGCGCGTATTACGGCAATTTAACACGAAAGAAATGAAATGTCACCAAATAGGAATAATATGTACCCTAATAGACTCAACATTTATTACGTCTAAGTCATATATAGTACTCGCTACTAATTCTGTGTGGGGTGTGAGCGATTCAAAATAATAAGAAAGAAACGAGAGCTCGGTGTTCATGTAGTTTTTATTGAACGCTAGATGCGAAACCTCTTATAAATCATGTTACCCGGTCGCAGGAAGACCTCACTTATTTCTGGCATTCTGAGGACCGTCTGAACCCGTCCGAATTTATCGATGCGGATAGGCAGTCATTGAAATATTCACGGGGCGGCTTGACTTTTCTTACGGCGGCGCCGATTCGAAATTGACCGTTCCACGGGCTATAATTGGAGAATGACGAGTTTCGTAATCACCCTTCACCTGGGTTAACGCCGGTTAAAGACCGCCGCCGCTTAATATGTGACCGCTTGCCCGGCTTGCGTACACACGTGTTACATTGGTGTACGAAGTTGATTAAATCACTCGGCGAGATTCGGCCGGGAGAGCGCGATAATTATCGCTCGTTAGCTCGTTATGTTATCTGAATTTGTAATCAATACCGGCGAAAGTCCGAAGCGTTGGACGGCACACGCTCGGCCCACCTACGAAATCTCCTCCGTGACGACTCCGTGTATTTTAATTGAAATAGTCGCGAATTAGCCATTTAATTCGCTAGTGTTCGCATCGGCGCGTCGCGTGCAACGTACTTGCGGAATAACGTTCGGCGGTAACGGGCTGGTAATATGGATAAATCGTGCGAGGTGATGATGTGTTCAAGTTTGCATTGTGAAGCTTTGATGTCGGTGGTCGTGGTTGGTTAAATTTCAAATTTGATTTGCATTATGTCGTGGAGGGTTGTGGTAGGGGGGGGGGGGGGGGTTGTATAGTTTAATCGGCGCAATGCAGCAGTAAATTGAGCAAAAGGTAAGATGATTGTTAAGAAAATAATTAGGATAAGTTTCGTTTTTATTTTCTTTGTATTCGCGTGGGACGTTACCCGCAGCTTGTGCTGTTGATAAAAATGGATTTGCACAATCAAACACGTTATATTTATGTTAATCGAATTGTTAAATTGGGAAACACTTAAGTACATATGTATTACTGTGATTTGTAAGTTGATTGGCATTCTTGATACAATTGATTCACTGAACTGTTTAATTGATCAGACATGTTTAGCTTTGAAACCGCATGGGTATTTAATTGATTAAATAATTTAACCAAGAAGTCTCACATTTGAGTGTAGATAAGTATCTTAATTTGTATGTAATCCATTTTTACATTATATCATTTTAAACGACATTCAACTGGCAATTATGTGATAAAAAAGTTACATATACAGTCGCATCGGTAAGTAAGTTAACGATCAGTATCATGCAACAAAAGTTGAAGAAATGGGTAGAATAATATATCTAATGGGTCAATTTTCTTATACATATATTTAGTACGGTTATAAAATGAACAGATGAGCGTAAAAAGATAACATAGTGCTTCTCAATTAAAGAAAATAAAAAGTAAATATGAAATATGGCTATAATGTACATATATGTATAGATAAAACTCGGCAATCTTCTTTAAATAGCCATAAGCAATATATAAAACGATTGGAAGGTAGAAAATTTAATCTTTCGTACCATTCATTTGTTGAATAATCGCATTAACAATTAACGAGGTATCGTGGAATTAGTTGTGATAGCTATTAGAGGGCAGCAGGGTTCTACTTTAATTAAACACGAATTAAACGGCTAATTTATCCATCCGACTCTGCGAGCCTGCAGCGATGAACAATGGATGAAGCGCGGATAGCACGGAATGTGCCACAGCTGTAAGAAAGAAGTTGCAGTCTACGGTAAAAACTTGGCAAAAGTTTCTAGACTGTCGTGCAAATGACAAATTTGTGAGTCGTTCCGCGCGAACAGTGATGCTTTACAATTTTAAATCTTTCAGAAGATTATTCTTAAACAAGTTGACTTAATTTTAAACGTAGCAATCTTATATGTCTTATTAGTCAAATTAGTAACGTTTTCGATATTTGGATATAACATTGCTTTACGTTCAATAAATAAAACGATTGAGATACGAATTGTATAAGTGTACAGAAATATATGACTGATGTAAATGCAATTGTGTCTGCAGGTATAGTCTAAAATGAAATTATTCAAATACCTTTAAATAATTAATCGTATTTCGATTGATTAAAATATTCTTGTTACGAATAAATATTTAATAATGCCAAAAGGAGGAACTACCTTCACTTTAAGAAAACACAATGATAATCTAATTTTGCGACAAACTTTCTTGAAGGTTTCGTTTCAAATACATTTATTTAGATTAAATAACATTTCCAGTTTTATATCGCTTAAGAAAATTACTGAACTATTTTTCAATTACCAGCTAAATTTCGTTTGCGAGTATGCTAGCTTTCAAATTAGAAGGTACTTAATTCTTCTAGTCGTCTTGTTCAATTAGGTTATAGTGAAGCTGTGTGCTAGCACATTTGTAATTATAAACTTTTTTACGGCCTATAGCATTTTCATTGTAATTGTAAAATAATGGCAGACAAGGTTTCAATTAAATTTGAATATATTGATCACAGAATATTCAACTAGAAAACTAATGAAACGATATTAGATTTTACTAACTTTCCTACTTAATCTAGTACAATATGTTATACCTGATTTTACTATATCACAATAAATAATATGTAGAAGGTACAGTACATGTTACTTACTTGTATTATATAACATACTTTCCACCTGATCGATATTAACAGAACTGTAGAGACAATTTCTAGAATATCTACAGTAATTGTAATTTATGTAAATTGAATCGATGATACTCGAATCGAAACGTAAGTCGCGAAAGCTCACTGTCAGGCTAGTTTATATTCAACACTGCCGTTCCCAAAGATTTCTTTAGGGATTTTTAAACTGCTCGAGCTTCACACAACCACGCAAACAAAATAAGAGGTCCACATAACATACCTACCAAATTTATACGACACCGTAACAAAGTGTCTTAGTAAACATTTGCAAAAAGGAGATGTCTTATTTCTACGAGTGAGATACATAAATACGTATGCAAATTATTTACTTCATAAATACTTTATAGTACATAATTACCTCACAGAGGGACGTTTATATGAACTGGTACGTATTATAAAATGAACGACGAATACTACGGAACGATTTGTTTTCAAGAGGTCTAATATTTGTTTTACCTCCTACAGAAGGCTGTTTCGATTCCATTTGAACGCATCCAACTATGTACCTATGTAGTTTATTCGCGAGTTATACCTCGTCGGATATGCGTATTGCGTGATGGGTAAATTAATTCCGGGTTATCTTAACCATACTGGCTTCCGCATTGTCTATGCATGCACTCCATTCGAGATCCATCGATGCGATATGAAACTTCACTCGAAAAATGATATTCAGCGCACTACTCGTAGGAATGTTTTCCTTCACACTGCATCCTTGCGTGAAAAGAACGTTTAATTATTATATTAAAGGTAGATTAATTACAATTCATTGATACGCAGGGACGAATCTGGAGAATCATTTAAAAATTCTTCCCGTTATTGAACCGTGTTCCATAAATGTAGAACAATATTTCATTTCACTTTTCATTCAATTCGTGCATCAGTAGATTGTATGTAAATGAAACAATTGAAATCGGATAATCCTTATACCTACTGGTTCCCCTACTCGTACTGCTTCATCGTATCATTGTTCGTACGTTCTTGACTACATATCACTCGTTGGAGAATCACGTCAGTTTCAAAGAAATATCCATTTCAAATTTTCATTCCCTTCATGTGGGATACAATGCTGTTGAACTAAACGTCAAATATAATCACCATTGATAATAAAACCTCTCGAGTCTTTTAGAAAGGAAATCAATACCAAATATACAAATTTTTGTTCACACAATTTCAGCGGATGCATCCAAATTTTGTTCAGTCAGTCACATTTATCGGACAATGAATAGAATCTTGGTGTGTGCTGAAAAGTAACGCTGCAACAGACACGATATAAATAATTATATTAGGCACACAACTATTTATCGCGCCTGTGTAACTATCAGGTGAAATACAGCCTGCACCAATCGCAATGGCGAGTAACTGAAAATAGCAAATACGCCCGAGCGATTCTCCTTTAGTGAAATGCTACTTTTATTATCAAAAATCACTGGAGAATACCACACAGCGAATGAATTTCAGTGAAATTGAGTCCCGGCGGACCTTTCAGGAGTCAGATAATTAGACAGGTTGAAAAATGTATTCGCGCGCGAGTTGGCTGCTTTTGACGTGCCACGCTCGCTTCTACTATACAGACAGAACACGATGATGCTTAAAAAGCGACATTTGGAAAGAGCTTGACGAACGCAGACGAGAAATATATCGCGAGAGGAAGAAAAGGAAAATGTATTCCTTTAATTATCATACCGCTGTGCCCGCTTCCTTTTTGTTATCTCACTGTCACTTTCTATCAAACGAATAAATAAAACACTGCTTTACATTCCATAGCTATTATCACAACGATATTGGAGTTTGAAAGTTTGCTGGATTAAGATTGCGTTGATTTCCATTATTTATAGTATATATATATCTCTAGTGTATAGTTCGTTTTCTTTCTGTATCTGTGAGCAGCAGCTCGAATTCGTAGGTTTATGTGGAATTCTAATAAAGTATATTTATTGAAACACACAAGTATCTTTGGGGGTGGAATGTTTTTGGTGTAGGTTAGATTGCGACGATTGAAAAATTAAGGAACGAAAGAAAGGGCAGTTCAGAAAAAGGCAGTATTAAATTGCGGATAATTGTACGAATTTACATACATGGATTTATGGATTATAATATATTTTTAATTTGCATACCATTCTCAAGCGATAGAATAATTTATGTAACCTGGCCGTGTTTTAACTGGCGAACGTATGAATACTTTCCAAGAATGGTAGATCTATATAATTTTATTGCCAGACGGCTATTGCTGACGTGACGGTGAATCGGAATATGTGGCGTTATACATATTGCAATTGCGTTATCATGCTAGGGAATTCGTGAACCCCGTTCATGTTCAGATTGCAGACACATGCTTACTACATGTAGAACTATTAAGTTTATGATATTACAGTAATTAAATAGAGCATCTTTAGTACTTGCGAATGTATTTTTGGCAATATGTATATTTGCATTTTCTTTGGATATCAAGTTCATGGATCAATTAATTATAATATCTCTTTAATAATAAGCTAATAATCACTTCTAACTTTAGAACGTAACGTAACTTCAATTAAATATACCAAATTGCAAAAATGTTATAAGGCAAATTTTTAATCAATTATAAGAGTAAGAATATCACACACACACAAAAGAATGGTACACTTTGCTAATTAATACAATGCTATAAAAACCATCATACAAAAATTGCAAATCATCGCTGTAAATGTTCGCAAAATGGAGCTGCTAATTAGCACAAGGACAAGCGTAACCGCATCTCTCGCGCAGCATATATTTTTCTTCTCCTTTGTGCATGCCTCTCCATAGTTCAAAGTGATGCGTGTCTTACTCATCCTGAAAGAAAAAGTGGAAAACAAATTTCGCACAACTACAGCCATGTTTTATATCTATCTGACTCCGCCGTCTCTGCTTTGTCCGCGGCTTTACTTTTCTTCGGTCGGTTCCGTTTTTCACGAGTTGCACCACCGCCCTTCCTTGTTCAAACAGTATCCTCAAACACCTAACACGTGAACCGTTGAATTGTGCTTCCCTCTGTTCGAGGATTTAGAATAACATTCGTTCACGATGCAACGGTTATGGGAGTCAAGTTATTTCCACGAAACGGAACCTCGTATTAAACAAATGTAACGCGTTATAGAATTGTCGAATGTGTGGCGACCAACAAGCAAGCGAAACACAATGAGCAACAGAGGGAACTTTCGTGTCGTCAACTAACCTGCCGCAGTTGTTCGGCTGTCTCCCTGTCGCGTCAGTTTGTCTGGGTTGCGAAGGTAAAACTGAACTATTATAACTTACCCGTGTTATATCTCGGCCAGTTTCACGTCCCCTTACGCTCGTATTTCTGTGAAAAAAAGTAGCTTTTATATCGTTCAGAAGGCAATTAGAAAAAAAGTGGCACGAAGCACTTATGTATGTATGCGGTGCAATTGATACTTTTTATTGGAAGAATAGAGATTAGAGTAGGCTTTAAAGACACTGATCAATTTTTTCAGGACACGTTTTATTCAATACATTAATAGCACAGGAGAAAATATGTTTCGTGCATGGTTAATGATTATTTGTTTTTGTTTTTTTATTGCCATTTTCTTTATTCGTTTTCATTTTTCCGAAAATTATCAAAATTTAATATTCCTAGACCATTCGGTTCTTGTTCACTTGTGTACAATGTGCAATTGGACAAGGGGCTGTCGAGATATTTTACTTCTTATTGCGTTACGTAAATAGAAAAATGTTTTGTATTGTCTGACGCACAGTTATTTTTCAAATAACACCGGGCGAAGTGAAAAATTGACCCTTCTGCATTATTTTCAAATTAATGCTGCACAGAAAAGAGCGGAGAAAAATATACGATTGAAATTATATATCTCATTGTCGGTGTAACTGAAGCAAATTAAAAGGACGTTCAGAATGAATCACCTGTTACTTGTCTTGAGCTACAATTTTCACTTTCACAGAGTTTCTACTATAGAATTGTTTTTCACGATTTAGCGACAGTTATCGGTGTATTTTGAGAGTATACCACGAAGAGCCTTTGAAATAGCTATGTTTCGCGGAAACAATACTAGGAATTTGTGTCAGCGACGTTTAATGTGAACGTGGAAGCTATTCCGTGCTGTTCCTTTTTATTTTATTGTACTTTGCACGAATCGCCTATCGAGCATGCAAAATTGAGCATGAATTATCGAAGTGTAACCAGACTGAGGCAATCAATTACGCATGACGGGGGGACGATCACGATTGTATATACAATTTTCAACACGTATACCAAATAAGCATAAAATCTTCCATAAATAAAATGAGCAACCTTCTTGAATCGTTGTTAATTATTGTCCAGATTGATAGAATAAAATCTAATAAAATTCTCGGTGAATAGATATCCATGATGGTTTCAGTACTGTTCGTCCAAAATAAATGGATAATTCTTATAAAAGTCCCTATAAATTATTCTAATTTACGCGGCGAGGCGAGGCAATTCATTTAAGCCGTCAATTAACGGCGCGCTGGAAAATCATGGGATATATAGGCGAAATTTCGAGGAAACAAGAGCGAAAATCAATGAACGCCGTATTGTTGCGTGCCTAATGATACCAGGCGGGAAAAACAATAGTTTGAGTGAAAATTGGTTTTTGGCAAACAATGTTGAGCACGCGTAAACAACTATAGTGGCAACAAACTTTTCCACCAGAGACTCTCTTGCACGTTTAGTGAATGGAAATTCATACCTCAGATATAATGGCGAGGGTGTGTTAATGTTAATTGACGTGCAGAACGGGTCATAATCAAGCAGCGGATTAAAATTGTTGCTTGAACTCTTTTTTGGTTGCCATCGGCTGCTATTCTCCTTTTTCGGTTTTTAATAACACCGCTAACGAGCCCGTGAATTACTTCGATAAAGTACCGATTTGTTATAGCAGTAGCGGAGAATTGAAATATTTTAAATGGCTCGATGGAAATGCAGCTTCAAAGCGTTAGTAATTTCTTCGATTCTATAATTATAAAGCAGTTTAAAAATTAATCGGGGATGATACTACACGCAACACATTCGCAGCTTACCGAAACACCTAACTCGAGGGCCATCATTATTGAGTGGGAAATTTTGGAATATTATATCGCAAGTGCACAGATAAACTATTTTTCATATCGCACTCTTCTTCTCTTTATACGAGATCAGTTTGACATCTGGCTCAAAATTTCCGTTCAAATGTTGAGCAATATTAATATACAAATTGTACTTCCTATACCATTCCTGTTACGTGAAATATCAGCATCCATACAAATATTCTTCACCAACTGTATCCTCCAGTTATCCTCACACTGGCATACCCCTTCCCGCAGAAAGACTGCCGGCCCATTTCATCGTCGCGATTTATCACTAGATAACTATGCCATAGCGCGGGTAAGAAATTACGTCCCATTGAAACGGAACTGTCTGCGATCAAACGATCCACTATGTTAACTTTTCATTGATCATCCATCGTGCTCATCCCGTGGCAACTGCTCGCCTCGTTCGCTGGAAATTTTATGTATCCGGCCGGCTGCGCACCACCCACGGAATCGTGCCGAAACGCGGGGAATACTTTTCCCTGACACGACGTTACGGTATAGCAAGTTATGGGACATCCTGCTAGTACGTGGTACAGGTCGGATACATGAGCACGTGTAATATGTACACACCAGCGTCCAGAAAGGTGGTTAACAGCTGGTGCCAGTTTCGGGTTACATATCGTCTTGGTAGATTCCGCCAAATACGTATTCCCGACGTCTGGGCCGGTTGGCACGCCATGCGTTATGTTAAGAAGTGCAGTTAATTACGAAGATAATTTCAAGTCGTGTGTTTGCGTGCTGCACATAACGAGCTTCCGACTTTGGGAGTTTCTGCCATGCAAGCCAATCTGCTTGAAACCCACCCCCGTCGTCTCGTGCTGGGGCCACCTAACCCCGACCGGTTACTACCCTTCGCGGCGCATTTACCCCCTTTGCCGTATCCCACGGCAGACCGATCATTATCTGTCGAACAGATTAGAACGAAATCCCCTGATCGTTTCACGGAATTCTTTTTAATGCGAACCTTGCGCCCCTGCCGCCATCGCTTTGTCGTCGAACCCCCGCCCAAAAACGATCCTCTGTCCTCGTTCTAATCGTTGGAAGATCGACGACGCGATAACCAACGACGTTTGCCTCCGTTCCGTACGGTCGTGATCAGATTAATACGACGGAGGAGCACGTATTATACATACATCAGTACGTACATATAGCCAATGGTATTGTCGCCTTTGTGAATTGCATGGTTTTCGATTTTAACCGTGCTTTGGGAGCCCCATGATGAAACGATGGAAAAGGGGGAACGGTACTGAAGATGCTGGTAAATGATTAGTACGACAGTGGCGGATAATTCGGTGGGTATTGATTAAAGTTAGATATTTTACTTTTAGTTTCGAAGAGTTAGGGTGAAATTGGATGTAACTTTCTTTGGCACGCGTAGTGTAATTTTTAATGAGTTCTCCTCTGTGGTGAATCGATGGGAAAATTTTTAATTGGATCGAGTTTGGATTAAGTTCGTCGGAGAAATTGCATTAACGATGTTGGCGCATGATTAGTATAGTAAAGATGCTCAGTTCGAAATTATTGGACAGATGCGGACGCTTGTGTTGGCAAAGGACGGCGATAAAATTCGTCCAAGTTTCTTTTGAAACGGCGGCATAATTTAAAACAGGTTTCGCGTATCGAGTCCGGCGGAAGATTTTAAATTGGAAACTCCATTTGACTTGGTTCGGGTGAATGGAAATAGAGAAGGTATCTTCGACAAGGTATCCCTCCTTTGGCGAATTTCAGGATTTCATATTTTACGTCAGATTGACGGTACGAAAAACTGTGGTTATTGCGAACTGTAAAGATAAATCCGAGTGTAACCCAGATCTAACTAGATTCATCCAACACTTACCAAGATTAGAAGCATGTACCGCAGTACCATCTACTTTGGGGAGTATTCAGAGCGGTCTGTTAAGGTTATTACGTTTTCGCTCGAAACTTATCATAAAACACGGATTTGTCAAGGTGGCTGCAACTGTAAATTGCAATAAAGTTCTGCTGGGACCTTCCAGACTTTAAGGTACAAAAAGAATGCGCCGGTTAAACTGTTATATGTTTATGCTCTTTGCAAATTGAAAATTGTACAGAGTTTTTGGGTAAGCTTCGTATAAAAACAATATTCATTATATCGTTTAAAAATCTGCTTCGATTGAAAGAAAGCTATTGCTTATTAACAGATTCATAGAATGAATACGAAACCTTTTATAATAATTATTATCTGGCAAGTATCGATCATTACGGCAATATTTGAACAACCTATTATTAGAAATGATAAATATTTAATCCGATAAGTCAAAAGTAATGAAAATGAATCCACCAAGTATTCGAAATTGTACATACCATCGAGCCTGCATTTTATTCGAAACCTATTTTAAACAAAACAGCACGAACTTGTTAGACAATCAAAAATTTGTACAGATGCAATCAATAATGACTGAATGATGGATTCGCTACCTACCGCCCACATTCTGCCGACAATACGTCTCGCTAGAAATAAATCCATCGCAATGCAAAAGTATCATCCAACGGAAGGTTCTTGGGTTCTACGTAATACACAAGTTCCTCAACAAGCGTCCAGAAAATTTATCTCCCCACGTCTCGAAACATGTAAATTACCCTTTACACGTTGTAGTAAGATCCGCGGAGCATCGAAGAAGAGCGGAATAACACGGAGTATATTGGCTGGTGTACTACGTGTATACGTGCATGCGATACAAGCAGCGGGAAGAAACGCGTACCGAAAAGCGTGGAGTATTCCACGCGAGAAAAAAGGAGCTACACCATAAATTACCCTCGTGTAAATCCAAAGCGTTCGCGAAACGCGTTTGGACGGGAATAGATTAAGCTTCTCCGAAAGTTGCATCCAAATGCGGGGAACTTCTAGATCTCGCCGTGAACTTTTCACCGAGAGTTTGCTGCTAATGCATCTGCGTTGTTCACACGTCGTGCGTTGATGCCCGATGCCGCGAAGTACTTTCTTCCGGTTTATCGGGGGATCAAGTTGAATTAGATTAGTTCTTAAACTATGTTTGAGAACTTCAACGGGATCGAACGGTTGGTCGAACGGCGTTACGATTAAATTTCACGCGAGATCAGCTCGTTAGCCAGAAGCTTTTTGCGCAAATGGATTTCTTGCATTCGAAATGGTCAAAGGGGGATATTCTACACGCGTGAGAGTTGATATTTCACGCAGCGTGACAATTGTTATTTGCTTGTTTAATGCGATACATAATGCTTTCTCCTGGCGGGAGGAACGAGTGCAATTTATGATTGAAAGCCGTATCGTTTCTACATGGTAGATTGCTTATCGTAAAATCGATTGGTATCGATATAGAATGAGTGTCTGAAGAGAATTTCTCGTACGGTGGTTTCGAAATTGCTGCATCACGTCCGTAAATTATGAAAGATGTTCGCTTTCAATTTTATGATTGTGAAGCCAGCATTCCACTATCTTTAATGATTTTCGTGTTTTCTATTATATTATAAAACGAATAAGGTAGCTTTAATCCTTTTTACACTTGTGCAACTTTGAAGTCGCATGTTCCACACGTATATGTACTTCGTAAACCATATCTCATTTCTTTTTTTACACAATTTACTAAAGTACTTTTCGGTCGGACCATTCTATGTGCAACCAATGTGTTCATTGTATCACATCAACCGTTGTCAATTTAGAATCGCCATACTTTTTTCCTCTAATCAACCAAGCAAATTGTAATTATGTTGTTATTGTGCCGTGCCTTTGTAGAGTTAAGGAAATGGGTATCTGGAAATATTACTGCAGTAATAATTATGGATAAGACGAGCATGCAAACGTAAACAAGTGACTGCGTTCTTACCGCTTGATAAGAGTTGTTACACTTTAGGTGGCCAAATAGAAACTTCTGTTACTTCGCAAGGTGGCGAGGCAAAGTTTTACTTGCTCACTTAGTTCGGAATGAACATGCAAAATCTAACAAGAACGTTCGAATATCAAATATAATTTAAACGTGTCCGACGCGTTCCGCGATAGAAATAGAAACTCTTCGTTGAAACATAAACGAAGAATTACTCCACTTCGCGTATTCTAAACTGCATCTTTGACAGCACCAATTTATTTACGAACATCCATATAAATTATCCAGATGTCTGTTTAGAAGAACCACTTATTTCGTGGAATTTGAGCATGATAATATTTAGTTACTTCTCGTACACCGTCTGTTACTACAGATACGACCGTACATGTTATAAACAACTCTGATTATTAAAAGCACAACGTGTTTGCTTTTTTATCGATTGTTGCTTTCCCTGATCACTATTTATTTTTGTTACAGCTGAATAATAGTGTGCGCACATGTACAGGAGTTTTCATTTTACGTAATCCGACGAATACATTCAGAATCGATGTTTCCTAATAAAGCGGTGTTCATAATAATTCATAACAATGGCCCACTGCAATTACCGAAAACGAGACGCCGACGTTCCTGCAATACACTCACCAATCAATCCACTCGAAAATATTGGTACTCAGTTCTCCGCCGCGTGTCGAATTGTCTATAAATCTGTTACGGATCCCCGTACGAAATCGAATAAAAAGTGTACAAAGGTCCACGAAACGTTGCCGGTATAGTTTCCTCTGGCGAGCAACAAACTCCAGCTGTCGGATCAACGAAAGCACGCGGACAGATGTCAATCGGTTGTCTCGATTACGGCCGCGTGTGCAAGTATGCCCGGTGCACCGTAATTGATTCACGTTCTGTAACGGGAAAGGGTAAAGGGGGCAGTGGCGAGTGGAAGAGAAACTCTATTGCGGATTTACAGACAGGGCGGCAGACTGCCGGGCGGCAAGGGATGCTAAATTATTTACTGTCTGGTCTATCTGTACGTTGGATACTTACCGACACGTGTTGCACGTCTATAGTTGTGTAGACCCGCTTGTTCTCCGCTTCGGGGAACATTCTGGACAGTACGACATCGAAATTTTCTGTGTCATGGAACGTTTCGTGGTGCACAGGAGGTAATAGAAATGGATGGAAAAACTTTCAACGCGTGCCCGGTGTGCTCTACTTATTTTAGAATCGAGGAGTAGTATAATGCGTGCTGTGTTGAGACATTTCTCGTGTTTTGGGGGGCAGAAGGAGATAAAATATCACCTGGACAAATGTTCGTTAAGACATGCTTTTATCTGTGAGGACGGGTGGATGTCGGAGATTCTTCACTTATTTCGGTTACACCCTGTACGTGAGATATCCTACGGAATCGGGGCAAGGTATATTTTGAGAATGGCGAGGGTATGTAAGGAAATGCCAGGGTGGATTTAAATGATGTTCAATGCTGCATAAGTCTATGCTATCTAGGCGAACTTTTGCATGAAAGTACACGTATGGGTTGATGGGGTTGAAGAGTGCAGCTTCATTGTTCCAAATGGAAGTGCATATTTTCGGGAATGCACTTTAAGCGATACGTACCTTTCCGTGTTCTGTGAACAGTTACTGAACATAATCTTGGCATCAGATTTTCTGAAGTACTATTAAATAATTTGGGACCAATTTATTGGCTAATGGCACGTGGACGATGTAGAGCAAAGGGTTCTTAAAGTAGCATTGATTTTGGTAGCCTAGGTTCAATATCGCATTCCGTATCGCCCAGGATGTTCTTCTAGATTTCAAGCAGAATATAATGTATTTTCGATTCACAGAATGGAAATATATTGTACATAAATGTTAATTACTAATTAGATACAACGTAAAACTAGTATTTCAAGATCTGATATAAGTTTATGAAGGGCTTAGTTCACAATAAAAATTGCGTAGATCAAAAAACCAATTAATTTACACAAACAATTATTTTTAAGTCAGTTTATTGTCTATCTAATCTCTTCGAACGAGGCTACTCCGTATAATTACGATCGAACTTCACGTACAGGTAAGTTCGTTTAATCGTTAAATTATACAGCAGAACGAACAATAACGATGGTATAATTTTGGGGTTAAACTTCAATCAGATACATCAATAACATGACAACGTATAAAAATTGATTCTGCTGAAACATTTATTGAAACAAAACTTTATTCAATTCTTTTTATCGCCCTTTTGTGTATGGAATTCTCTACCCCTGTTCCGCTATTGTGTATTGAATTCGTTTATAGCTGAAACAAAATATCATGAATTTGCGTATATAAAACACCGTTATAGTAAATGCATCGAATTTCTATTTTCTATTCAGCTATTTCATAATAGATGAAATGAAATAATTTCAACTAAATTAGACTCCATTTTTACTATCAATAAATTTAAAAAGTTCTCCTGATGTTAAACAACGTCGCATGAATAAAAAAAGTTAATAGCTACAAGCTCGTTCTATTTGGCATAGAATTTACGAATGCAAAAACACCAATGAAAACTAATGCTTAATAATTCGCTCCTTGCAACTTATTTGCGTATACGGAAGAATATTGCTACAAGAAATAAACCCTAAAATGTTAAATTCAAACATTTATCAAGATCCGACTAATAGATTTAGTGTATGACAAGTTTTAATTCATACTGCGAACTTTAAAGGAATACTTTGCAAGTGAAACCATGGACTCTGTTAAACTTTCCCTGCAAGTATGGACGCTTCCTCTTTAACCCTTTAAACCGCCGTCTATCCCCTAACGGTTGACTCATTCTCATGGGCATCATTATCGAGTGTCGGGTTTGCGTTCTTATCGACAAAATCTTGAATTGCGTATCGCTCAACCTCCTGATTGTCCGTCTGGTCGTTTACCGCCGTTTTTCCGTGTCGTCGATTGCTTCAGATAGTTCCGACGATTCCTACAAGACGTCTGATCGTTTTTAAATTAAATATTACCCTAGAGGGAGCGGTCTTATTAATTGATTTTAAAAGATTGTCCTGTTCCAATCTCTGTCTCTGTCATCTAAAATCAGCGTAAACATGTAAATGAATATTTCAAGTAGGATCTCTCCGATTTTATCAGCGACGTATTTCGTTCACACAATATTACTTATCTATTGCTAATATTTTGACCGATTAATTTGTCAGATGCTCCCTCACAAGTTATCACTACGTACAATATGGTTTTACTACACTTTGTTACTAGGTAATAATAAAAATGTCACGCGCTTTAAAATATTGAAAGTGCAAGATTTTGTTCTTGGCACTTCACGATCTTCGTCCAGAAGTATTGATATTAAGTTTTCTGTTTCAGGTGAGTTTCATAAAGAATGTCACTAGCGATTTCACGACGCCAGAGTAAGCTGTGAGTACATATTATCATAAGAATGAGAAAAATAGAAAATAAGTAGAAGTAGAAAGCCACTGAGGTAAGAAGAAATTTTATTTCCCGACGATCCAACGCGTTTTTATTGTTGTGCTGCAACTGCATTTCCCACGGTTATTATATTAATAATTGATTTTCACGCCACCGTTGCATATCCCACGCTATGCACGTGGGGTGGTATGTTAAGGGTTAGACAGATTGTAACTGAAGTTACTCCACAAATATTGTGCACTTCATCGTGCAGTTTATTTCCTGTTTCTGAAACACAAATAACTCTTGCTTTTCTTTCAACTTGAAGCGAACTGTGATGACCCGTCCGCATGATACAAGAATTTCAATATTTTTATTTGCTTTACGCCCGACTAATCCACGGGAATATTACTGTACGTCTCTTTTATACTCGATCTGATTATTAAACGAATTCATTCTAAAATTAATTCTACTTCTAATGTCTCGAACATGGAACCTTTAATTAATATATCTTATTTCATTTTCACACGCGGCACATGTATGATTTTAGTAAAAACATTTTATGACGATTTAACATATCAACTACGCGTACGCAATTATTCATGCACAAATAATGCAACGCATATTTTGCCCATTACACTGTGTGCAGCTGTCTCGGAATTCAAATTTATCATTATCACTAAATTGTTGCAGAATATTAAGTGAAACGTCATCGTGATTATTCACGGTAGCGTAGAAAAGAAGTATCTCAACAGTTGCAGATTTATTTAGCGCGGGAATTTCAGAATGACTGCAACGTGAAGCACCGAAAGGGATACGTGAAACAGATATTCCGATAAAAGCTGAATCCCGCGTGCACGGCGCATCGCTGTTAATCTGGATTATAAAAGAATATGCGCGAGCAATTCTTCCTAATAATTATCGTCGAGGTATCACCGTTATCCGGGGCGTGTAGAAACATTTGTTAGAGAAAAGTCGAACTATGTCAAAACGTTTAAAAGTGCAAGAGGTTACGTCGAAAATGAATGAGCCTTGACCGACATAAATTCTTCGGAAATAGCGCGGCGTTTGAGAGCCTGCGAAAAAGTGCTGATCCCGCGTCTCTCGCTTCTATCCTTGTCCCTGTCAGTGCAGCAGTTAGTACTTCCACCTGATCGTAGGAACATTCGGGATAGCAATACGAAACGAATGTAAATCAATGTCAATCCCACCTTCGAGTTTAACGCCCACCAGCCTGGGCTGTTGGAACCTCAAACGGCGACCCTTCAGGTACTCTGATTTACCATGAAATTCTTCTTGCTGGATGTATCGTTAAAGTAGTCCGTTACACGTTACAGTTGAAACACATTATACTCCACTTTGTGAATAATATGTGAAGCGTAGAAGTAAGTGCTCAATTGTGTTTCTATCAGGCCTGTTATTTACTAGTGACACTTTTTCCACCTGGATAGAACGATGGGGAAAGGATAATTATTTTATTTACTGATTTCTTTTGCAGAACTTTTGCCGAATTATTTATTTGCACACTTTATAATTGATAATAATATTGAACGATTGCGCCGAATATTTAGCTCGAACGATTAATTGCTTTCTAAGTGCTTGCGTACCTTCAGGAGCGATCGGCAACGATTCCAATACCGTAAAGTAGTTCAAATTTTGCAGTTATATTTATTGCAACGTCGGATAATTTTTAGCGCAATGCGTTCTCCAAATTTACGTCCGTATCCTGAAATTCACCGGTAATGGATTTCAGCCGCGCGAGTAACCCCAATATTTGAACACCTTGCGCGTCGGAATACTTTCACCGCCTACCCAAGTACCAAAATATCTTTGTATCATCCGAACCTAAGTCGCCACAGTATCTACAGCGCTTCCTGCATTTCGTGGTACCAATTAATTCGTCTATGAAAATATCTTCAGAACGACATATACTTCCAACGCGGCCTCGTTTTATCAACGACGAGGAACATTATTATTCCTAATCTCTAGGCACGCCGTTCTCAACGCGCGGCATATGTTACCAGTAGGTCCGTCCGAATTTCTCGCGCTCCCAGAATAATGAAAGCAATCCGCGAGTCTGTCTTCCTGCGCGGATTCATCATCCACGATCAAAATTTTTTACGCCGTTCGGAAAACGGAACGTGGCCGTACGCGTGGCGCGGCGCGCCGCAAGCGAAAATAAGCGTTGCAGCCCGCTAAAAGATTACCGTGACCTTTCACGCGCCGACCGGAATCACTCCGATTTGTTAAATCCGTCCGACATGCAATCTGGAAGGCCGGAGAATTCCACCGTTCGAACCACGCCGGCCGGACGTGAACCGCAGAAGCTTGCGCTAATAGGAATAAAATAGCATGGGTGAATTATACTCTTTGAGTGCGCGGGTCCTCCGGGCACAATTAATCGGACACGGTTGTCTCACCGCTTAAACTCCATCCTTCAGTCGGCTGCGTCCCCCTCGTTTCTCTCGTCGCCACGCGGTCCTCTCGCAGACTTCTTTTCAGTATTGTTCAACATAACAGGAGAAACCGGGAGGCCATGGGGATGCGAGGGTCGAAGCCCGCAAAAATGAGTCGAGTTACGAAGTCAACGGCTTTATTATTTATCTGCTTTCTGAGCTTTCTTTTCTCGTCCCTCTTTGGATATTCCCCGTCCCCCTTGTACACCCGCCTTTCCGCCTTCTCTCTCCCGCTTGCTTTCTCTCTCCGCTCTTTCCGTCTCTCTGTCTCGCTGTCCCTCTCTCCCTTTCTCGTACCAGCTTTTCATTTCGCCCCCGTTCCGTCCTCCCTCCACCCTCGACCCCTCTGGAAAAGCAGTTACGAGAAACAATACTTGCGACGAGAGCGAGCCTACTAATTAAAGAGAACGACGCCGAGATGGAGATATCCGCGAACGTCGCGTCGGCGAATTAAACGTGCCGCGGTCTACCAGCCTCCTCTCGATTATACTCGATGCTCGTTAAGGTTTGTTTTAGAAGTGAAACGCACGGGCGCAATTTGGAGCAATCACGTTTTAATCCTCAAAGGGTATAATTGGCGACGGGGTTGGCGAAAATTTTGTCGTTCGCCGTGAGTTCACGCACGCTTGTTTTCCTTTTTCATCCCTTTTCTTTTGCTGCTTCGTTTTTCTTCGCCCTTTTACGTTGGTTCTCGTTGTTGGCGACGGATTACTCCGTGTTACGTACCGGTGACTATCGATCGTTCGATTGATTCTGGTTTCGCGATACCATCGGGCAGGGTGTATAGAATTTGCGCACCATCGAAGGTGTTGATTCGCTGGCTGCTAAAAGATTGGGACTTTTCGTTTTCGGTTAGATTCGGTCGTTGTGGCGATTTTTTCGGGGCACGTGCAGTTTGGTCGATCGAATTGTTGCTTGCGATTTTATTGAGCAGCTGGAGCTAGGCTTGAATTTAGATCGGCATTGGAAAACGATACGGGGCGAAATGTTTGAAAAGAATGTTCAAATTCAAAATTTCACCTTTGTCCATTTGTTAAAGATGTATGGAGTTGTATGGGGTTGCTATAACAATATATGCCAGTACCGAAAAATTTTGCTCGCAGCAAAGTTGATTCAATTTCCAAGAATATGTTTCCATTTACCGAAATGGTATTAGCTTTAAACTTTTGGCCAGCCGTGTATTTGCTGCATCAACCCTTTGTAAAGTCTACTTAGCAAATGTACCTTTGAAGCGCTTTATATTTTTTTCATTACGCTGTTGTGACGAAGTTTCCTTTCATTTATATTTTAAAAACAGCGCAACGTCGCTTGATACGTATTTACTTTCCTCGTTGCAAAGCTTATAAATATTTATCGGCAATAATGAATCCTTATAGAGTTCCTACGCAACTGGAGAAAGTGCTGCATAAAACAGATGAAATGACGCTACCCATTTCATTCTCATTCCTCCACATAGAATCTGTCGAAGCAGTGTCATGTTCAAGCCATGAGTGAAAAAAGAAATTTCTATTAATATTTCCAAACCGTTCAAGACCAGTATTTTTATTTTGAACATATTTTTGTCTCGGCGCGATCGCAATGAACGATCGCATGGCAGAAATAAAAGAAGAAAAAAAAAACAAAGCATAGAATAGAAGTATGGCACCATACAAAATGCATGAGTACTCTGGCACATTTGTACGTATCTAAACGCGAACGGTTGTTCGTTGGAGGACAGATAAAAGTCCCCATTATATGATGCCACGAGGAAAATATTGTTTCTCCAGGGCGGAAATTTTGAGATTAAAGCAAAGTTCTATACTGTAGAAATTAGATTGTATCGTGGCGATTGTTTCCCGCAGAACGTTCCACACAACTAGGACATTATCTCTACCTGTAAACTATATATATTCATGCGACAACTCTCAGGTCACCGAATATTTCTTGCATGATGCATATTGTAGTTGTATTTCAAGCAATTTTCACGAGCCTTAAGCTGTATTATTTAAAACGGTAATCCCCGTACGTGCAAGGATAATTATATCGATCAAATAAGAAGGGTATAATATTCTTAATTATACATATCCATTTAATTATTATTCACGCTTAATATTAATAAAATGTATAGATATGTAATTATTAACCCGTCATTAATCATACTACATTATTAATTGAAGCAAAATAAATTAAATTGATGCTATTGGAAGACAAATCTGGCCAATTGAATTACGTGTTGGTGAATATGTCAAAACAAAACGGTAACAGAATGATTGAAACTTCTTAATGTAAGAGCAGATTCAATGTCCGCGGAATTATTAAAATATCGAGCAAATCGTGAAAATTATTGGCACGGTTAAATCACGCAACGGTTTCAGTGCACCTGTGGAATTTTACACGAAGGAGTCGGTGCAGGGAAACACGAAGTAGGTCGTGTTAGTAAGGTGAAATCGATATTTTCGATAAGATGATGGGCAAATGTTACAATCATTTGTTATATACGAATGAACCGCGGGAAATGAAATTGGACGGGAAACAAATATTTGAGAACATACGATAGTGCGCGGATCTTCCGGAATGCTGAGGAAAATACGTTGCACATATTCTGTTAGAAAGAATGACGCCGGAAAACAGAACAATATGTACATATTATGTACACGTACTGACATATTACGTTCAACAATGAAGTTTCATGCCATTATCACGAATGGGCTTGCGGTGAATTTGTAGTGATTGAATTGAATAGATCGGATTTCTCGAGTGATGCAAAGGATCATTTATTTTTAATACGTAAACGAATTTGTGAAATATATTTGACGCTACGCTAAATACGCGCTTTCTACTGCTGCAACATGGACGTGTACCTGGGCAAACGTGGAAACGCACTAGAAGAAAAAACAAGGGCAACGTGTCGTGAAACAGGTGACAGATATCTGGAAGAATTCTGGTAGATGCGTCACAGCAGACCTTACATTGGCGGCACAATTAATAGAAGACAACATATTTCTAGTCGGAACAGTACGGAAAGATAGACGGGACATCCCGAAGGCACTCGTGGAGCCACAAAACCGCAACCAATATAGCTCCGCATTTTTGTTTACCGATAAATTGACTTTAGTTTCCTATATCCCAGAACCTCGTAAATGCGCAGTATTATTATCAAGTCTGCATCATGAACACGATATAGCAGCAGTTTCAGAAAGTTTCAAACCTGGAATCATAAAATGTTACAATGGGACAAAAAGTGGAGTGGATGTATTGGACAAATTGGTGAGGGAATATTCGTCTACTTTTAAGCGCTGTACCCGTCGCTGGCCATCAGCGTTATTTATGCATTATTTAGATAATGCTGCCCACACGGGAGCTCACAAAGAACGCACACTCAAGGAGAAAATCATTCACTGAAATTTCAGGGAAAACCTTGACCAAAGCGAATATAGATAGACGGGCTGCCGATATCGAAAATCAAAAAATAGGATTACATCAAAATGTACTAAGAGCAATAGAGGCGACGGGACGGAAGATTACAAAAACAAGAAGTACAGCCGGTCAAAAGCGTGCTAGGTGTTGCTTTTGTATGGCGAGTAATACTAGACGCGCCAAAATATGTGCTAAATGTAGACGGCATGTGTGCAACACACATTCTGTTTGTAAAATTGTCTGTATTCGATGCAACAACACGAATTCATAAGAAAAATAATGTTTATTACAATTCACGAAATTATTTCTTTTTCCTATACGTAGTAAAAAAAAAAAAATACCTGAACGCAAAGCGAATAGAATACAATGTATCGATGAGGGTCTAGGTACGAGGCAACCGTCCCTGGTTAGTACAATATCGGCGAGGGTTTGGGGGCTCGTGAATACGCGGTAGTGACATATCGGTGCGAGTCAAAATGACTCCGCGTTCGCTGCCCGAGTCACCGCTGTCGGAGGATTAAATACGTATCAGTAGGTAATTAACATTTAATGAATAATAGTGTTCGTGTGTGTACATTTAAACGAGAAATTTCACCGTTAAATTATAATTAAGGTACGTTAATTACCAACTATATTGAAGCAAATTGTTTGGAGGGATATGAAAGTGCATTCTAAAAATATTGCCATCGACATTTTTCAATCGTTTTTGTAATCATTTTCGAAGACTGGAATCGCGGTAGTACTGTATAACGTAACCACTTGACCATTTAAATAATTTTCAAAGCGGAATGTCTCTTGCAGAATAACATTAACAAAATCAAAATTCCTCGTGCTTCTCTAAATTGGCATTACCCAATCATCAAAAATTGACAGTACACTCTGACAGTACGTGAATAATACATGCCCAGAGCAAGCAAATAAAACGAAACATCGTACGATCACGCAAAATGTCCAAAGAAAGACTTTGCGAGGGAGGACACAGAGGGCAGCGAAGTTATCAACGAGAGCATTCTATCTATTAGAATTTTGTTCACCTAAAAAAGTTCGATACGAAGAAGTAAGAAATAGTTCGCCTATTCTAACAAGCGTAAACTACGGTTCTGTAATACATTCCTTGAGAATAGAAATACGCACAGTTCAGTTCATAACATTCCAACAGTTACGATAATTGTGGTGCATAACTTTCAATGTCAACATCATTGTACAATTAATGTACCTTTCTTATTTACAACACACGCACAGACACAGCAGTATCAATTATCATAGTTGGCCACTTCACCACGAAATCCTACGGGCGAAGAATAATTTCTTCCCGCTACAGCGGCACCTCGTCATCAGCATAATTCCGGCTCGAGTCATAAAGCATCCTTCGCATCAGCGTCCCTAGCAGGCTATAAACATTATTATATTGAAGGGATGTCCAAGGGGGTAGGTGTAAATTCCTTGTCCGAGTGGCCCGCGCGTGGAAAATGATCAGCAGAGTGGATGCCGTGGAAGACGGTGGGACATAAGGGGCGCGGAGGTTAATGGGCGTACATAACGAGGGCCTACATTATGCAAATAGCCGTGGATGGCCACCAGCCGTCGACTTATATCTTATCACTTTGACTGGCCGGTCATTCATATGAATATCGCACCCTCGGGAGTCTACGTTCAGCTTATGCTGGGGTGGTTTTAACTGCCGATAGGGAGGGGCGCTGCTTGTTTTTTTTTCTCCATCTGCTTTTTCGCTGCCTCGTGCGCGTTATTTTCTTGGTACTGTCCTGGACTGCGCGAGGATGTATGCTTCGCGTCGATGAAATTATTGTTCACCCTGCACGACCCTCGAGAAGCTTCGCGCGGAATCGATTTTCATTTCTTTCTTTTTTTTTCAATTATTTCCCTCCTTTGTGTTATTCATCTCTCTCTCTCTCTCTCTCTCTCTCTCTCTCTCTCTCTCTCTTTGCTCGGCGCGAATTCTTTAGTTGCGTCTTATCTCGACCGCGTTCTTGAACGAGGGGCACAAATTTATATGTGGTGATCGTTTGGAACGATTGTATTGCGATTTTATTGATTCGCCGCAGGATGCTCGAACATTGTGGACAAAATGTGCACGTCTATCGGCGTGTCGGTTCACGTCTGTCAATCAAATGCAAACTTTCACGCACGCGTGCATGAATGAAGGTGCGCGAAGGAGTACATAGTAGGATGCATAGATCGATGCGTACATTCTTTACACTCTTCATGTAGATAGGTTGCAGTTAAATGTATACATTCTTCCTTCGAACCAAGTGGCAGCACTAACGATTCGTAAAAAAAAAAGAACTCCCTAATATGCTGACGAAAAAAAAACTTCAATCTTGAATTCTTTAATCTGGAAATCTCCAACGTGGTATCGCGCACGATTAGCAGAACATTTAGATTTCACGCTCGGTCTTATCAATCTTTCAGATACCGGACAGCGCGCAGATACCGCGAAGGTACATGCAGAAATATCGCTGCACTTGATTAAATAAATATTAGCTCAGTTGTCAGGCTTGCTCGCGGCCGCGTATGTCTATCGCCGCACGGCAATCATCGATCAAAAGAAAACATTGCTTCGTGTCGCGAAACTCTTTGCGAAGGATTAACACTTCATCCCTACGAAGTGGAATGGCGATCTTCGAGATCCCGTGCACGTTTCGCGGGGATCACGATTTGTCACGACACGTCGCCGGGTTCGCGCATGGAATTGGCCTTATCGAGACTTCGAATTTTTAGGTATACGTGGAAATGCTTCGGAAAGGGGGAACGAATTGGAGAGGCTGGAATTATCGTTGAAACACCGATATTAAGTCTCATAAAGTCGTGCCCGCTTCGAAGAAATGCTTAGCGCAGTCCCCTTGTTTCCACTCACGAACCATAATTTCGAGTATCCGATCATTTTCGGGAAAAAAGTCGGAGAGTCTTATCAAAGCGTACTTTTCCCATCAATCTGTGTGTACGTACACGTGCAATTTACCTGTGTTTTTGTTGTTGTTGTTTTTTTTTTTTGTTAAGTGTAACGTCGAGGTTTATCATTGATTAATGACATTTGTGATATATTAATGTATGGGTATGTGTAACATATTGCGATTAGTTGCTGTGAAACACTTTATTTCTAAATCTAAGATATGGAGAGTGTTAGAATACACGAGATAGAACGATTCTATACTTATGAACCTATCTTGTGAGTTAATTTTACTTGAAATGAAAATTTAATGATTATTCATTTTTTATACAGATGTTTAGTTTTGATAAAAATAAATTGGTGAACATAAATTAACATTCGAGTACAGTTGCTCTGTTGATGCAAATGCTAAAAGACAAATCCATGGCTTTGCAAATTTTGTTTAATGTTTTTACATAAATAATCTGTATCCATTAGGACTCAGTACTTTCTCGTAGAAAATAATAACATCGCCATTAAAATATAATTCAATATCATATAGTGGATTAGCAAAAATAAGATACCATTTAAATTAGTAATCAACCATGAATGCGCAATAAGAATCATTTTCTCCAATACAGTTTCTGAATGTTGAATGTTTAGTGAAACGTATTTACGATGATTTGATAGATAAGAAAGAATCTTTTATTTCGTTCTGTTTGCATGACTCAAATTGTGTGCAACAGTGATATGTGTATTTAGGGAAAATGTATTAACATATGCATATAATTTGTCGCGCAATAATAGATGTTGGGTTCAATTTGAAATTCGTGCGAAATATGAGATTTGCGTGTTAAACAGTTATCGACAGTAATACACGAAGATTCGCACATAATTTTTCCCTCTCTGCGGGACTCTGTCTGCCTACAGCTAAAGTTTGATCGAGTCTGAATAATTCGTATGTATGTATATGTTCTAGACATAGATTACTGTGGATACAAGTTATTATGTTTTCAAGGGAGAAAACCACCTGTTACAACGCGTTAGCTAACTTTCACTATAGAATCACGTCATCTTAGAATCGTTTCAATGTTTCAAGGTAGTTTCAAGTATGTAGAAATTAATATTCATAGTTACATTATCCATTTGAGTATCGAATAGTATTTTAGGAATTGAACACGAATGTATAACACGTATTGTTGAAATTTCGATTAAATGTTATATTAGTCACATCGCTATTGAATATAGACCTAGATTGGTTACTAAATGCAGGATGAAGCAATTATAGATATAATATCACAGCGTTATATCTATTTTAAAAATTTTGTCTGGCTATATTTAGCGGCGCTTTGTCATATAAATTTAAAATAAATAATTACGATTATCACGATTTTATAATAAAATATTTAAGACAGTCAGTAATTAATACATTAAAAATAAAAGTTAGAACAGCTGGAAATTGTTTCTATTTTTTTTCATATTGAATGCACATATTTGTAATAATATGGATTTGGGTCGCAACTTCTTTAGATCATTGTCTTACACCGAATTTATTTTTAATTTTATTATTACAATATGGTTATAAAACGGGTTACGATTTCATTAGTCTTGAAATAGAAAATAAGTGGCAATGCATTAGATACGACTTGTATTGGCAGTTCACGAAGAAATCGTTTTGCAAGTTTCAATATTTTCCCAATCTTCTCTGTGCGTCAATGTCCGTATCAGCGATAGAATTCAACTTTTTATTATTCTCCCTGGGGTTATGACCCTGTTTCAATTAAAATCTTCAAATATGTTATCGGATCTAGTGATCGCCAGATATTTTCCTAAAATCGGTTCCAAATAAAAAGATGAAACGTCGTTTTTAAACGATAGACGGGTACGAACGTAATGCGAAGTCATTTTTAGGCATTTCATTTTTAATTCTGATTGAAATTTAAGCATCGTATCTGAAAAATATAAGGGTGTATTGAATTAAAGTTCTATTCTGTTTAAAAAGGATATGTCTTTTAATTGTGAGCGAAATTAGCACATTGAAAAAGTGTCACAAGATTAATGTGTTCGAAAATAAAACGTTTCACTTATTTTGTTATACAAAGAAACAAAGTTAAGGGAGCAAAGAATTACTTCGATATGATAACGATTAAGTATGAAATTTACAATCTGAATTTTATGAAGTATCTTGTTTATTAAAATTTTTGTATCATTCCTCATCATCATAATATCAGTGCCTAACTATATATGATATTTTATAAATGCAGTATAATAATTGGAGTTCTCGATAGCAGATAATCCACCATAAACGAATACATTATGTTACACGTACATACAATAAATTCAACGAAATTTAATGTAGCATTTCAAGCATTTTTGTTGTACAGCTCCATTATTGCGTCGTCCAATCACGCCAAGAATGCTCAATTGCAATTGTTCCATCCATCAGCAAATTAATCAAGCCCGACTATTGAATAATTTGTTGCAACAATATTGCTTGCAGTAATTACTGTGCACATATGCATGTTCAGTTCCAAATGATGACGTTTCATTTTTACCAGACTTCAGCTGATTCTGATTGCTTCTGTACCTACGACAATCCATTAATTAAATAAATCGATATCGATTACGCACGGGAAAACTTGATTTGCGGAACAATCAAAGTAAAATCTAATAATACGTTCAATGAAAACGTTTGATAAAAACGAGCTGTTAAAACAAAATCGACCGGCCACAAATCCGAATATGATCAATTCGTTCCAATGTTAAATAACAAAAGTTAAATGCAACTTTATAAACCGTAATATATTGTTCAACGCAACAAGAAGTTCAACTGTTTCGTCAAAAAATCAAACGACCGTTGCCTTCACAAGTTTTCCAATTAACACTACAACTCAGAAGGGATCGCCAAATTAATTTATCTTTTATTGACACGGAGACGATGAAAAGCAGTATTTTTCTTTCACGGCAGGGTGGTCCCTCACCAATTCCCACCCTTTTCATTATACTGTTTCGCCTGTTGCCGTGAAAAATTCCTCGGTTAATGCTGTCTCAATATTTAGATCTCGCGGACGACGATTATCCCCCCCCCCCCCCCAAAAAAAACAGATTCATTTATTCCACATTCCTTCAGTCCAAGCCAGTTTCAAGCTCCCCAGCTATCCCTCTCGTTCCGTTTCTGAAACGTAACTCGAGCTTCGAGGGACTAACTGATACCGCAGAAACGAAACCGCAGTGTGAACTCCGCGTATGTAATTATTAACGCGAAGACAACGAGATTAATAAGCGAAACGCAGAAATACCAAGGATAAGGAAGAGGGAATAGTGGGTGGTAAAGGGGTAGGTTCTATGTACCGGCAACGTGTGCCCACCCGTACCACTGCGTTATAATGTATTGCAATATGATATTATGCGGCACTCACAATATGACAGGGTATTATCCTCACGCAGCACGGATTTCCATATTGCGGCTAACGTGGCATTACGCGAAATCAACTGCATAACTACGAGTTTACCATTAAACATCGTTAGCCATCGCACCGTGAGTTTAAATGCACGTTGTGTCTCAATATCAAGAGGACTTTCCTCGATTATCGTCTTGTTAATCCGCAGCGGTAATGTTTTGATGAAAACGCCGCGGTCTGGAGTATTAATAATTTATACCTATCTTTGATTACTTCTCGTTGGGCGTTCAATTAGAAGGGGCTGGATATCCCCTAACGATGCTTTGAAAATACTTTGGAAAGGGAGGATTTTGTATACAGAATGAAGTCTTGAGATCAAATTAAATATAAATAAATAAGAGGGAAATTGAGTTTATTTTCAGAGCTGGTGAAGTACAATACTAATTTTCAATTACGTCTTAGAAGTTTAATATAGTTAAACTGAAACTACTTAATTTCTTACGTAAAATATGCATTTTAGATAGTCCCAGGTATACGTATTATAGTTTCGTTATGGTGTACGTAGTAGTCAGACAAAGGTAATGTAGTTTGAGTTGTTGTAATGCTGTCTTTTAGTTCAAAATTAATATTAAATTACTGCTTTTCAATGGTAAAATGCATAGGATGTATACAATTGACAATAGCTGTGCAAAGAAAACAGTCTTTCATTGTAGTCTTCTATTTATTTAAAAGGGTTAACTTGTTACAATAAAATAGCAGCACATGTTTGGATATACATAACATAGGTCTATATACGACTATTCATTTTCCAAATTTATTACCACTTTCGAAATTTCCGTAACTATTTCGTGTCTTGCGAAAATTCTATTCATTTTTCGTCCATTTTACGTTTCAAACGAAGCATATTGTTATTCGTTATCTAAAATCCACAAAGGGTGTTTTAGTTTTCAAGCTCATTACAGTGGCTCTACTATTATACATCTTCCTGCACTTGGGTAATTAACGTTGAGCTTATTTTGTCTTCCTACGATCCTCAGGCGAGAGAGAAGGTTCATTGTCATGAATAGTTTGTACGTAAATTATTATAAAAATATTTTTCACCGATTATCTCCCAATTAATTAGCCAACGTAAGACTCGAATGAATTGTTTCAAATGTTTCTTATACTTGAGCACTTGTATCCGACACGATATCACGAGCGTGGCATAAAGAGAACGTAGTGTAAATATAATTAGAATGTGCTGCAGCGGTCGCACAGACGACTGTAACATTAAATAAGATAGAATACAAATAACAATATTAGATGCACGCTGGAACGTCAGCGTAAGTTATCGTGCCAATCATTCAAGGAACATTGTTTTAATACATGGCCCATAAAAGCGTACCTCGTATCTAAACTCGGAAGTATAGTTGCTTTTAAAACGGATGCCCGCGCCCCGCGTAAAAGTTCTCGTTGAATGATAGGTGGGAGTGTCCGGAAGTCCGTGGTATAGCGTGGGCCAGCCAACGTGAATTA
The DNA here is from genome assembly GCA_963667235.1 of Nomada lathburiana. Taxonomy (NCBI): domain Eukaryota; kingdom Metazoa; phylum Arthropoda; class Insecta; order Hymenoptera; family Apidae; genus Nomada; species Nomada lathburiana. Next base: position 9,911,990 of record OY763898.1, on the reverse strand, counting down.
CGAATTCCTTTGTTCTTCCTTTGAAGAAGGTTCGCCCCCGATGGCATCAAAAGAACATTAAAGCGTGGAAATAAAAAGTCTCCATCGGCCGATATATTTTACGGCGATCTCCCTATTCTTGAGCGACAATATGACTGAAACTGCACGTATGCAACTTGGCAGAAACGATTTGCTTAATCGCGTGCCAGTAGTAATTAAATTAATTGCAATAACGTTTCTAATTAGCTCGGACAATTCTTCCTTAGCTACCGGTGATATTTTGCATTGGAAATATGTATTCGAGGCCTGAAGCGTTGCCAATTTTATTTACAAACGGCGGAAAGGGGGGTTTGGCGTGTAACTTTTTAAGTAGATAAAGGGTTAAGTAGATAATAGCGTGGACAAGATTTTGTGGCAAATTTGAGGGTCTGCAATCAGCAATAACGTTGAACATCGGACGATGACAGCGTCGTTAAGTGATTTATCGAACCTTCCCGTCAGGGGATCATTAATCTTCCAACCGCGCTTCATAATCATCACTCTGCATAAAGATGTACACTGGAACGTTCAGCATTCTGTGTCGTGATCAGCCCGGGCACGATTTCAGAATAAAATGCATCGCAGATTTAATTTCACAGAATGCTAAAATAATGAAGGTATTAATAAAAATCTCCCTGCCCCTTCTAACAAGCTGGAAACTTTCCCAAACCGATAACTAGAGTTTTCTATACATATAGTATAACTTAATTAGTGTAAGCGCTTCCCGCATGAAAATCCATTTAAAATCATATTCATTCTCAAACAAACGCCACGCCTGCTTTCACCAATATGCCATACAATATCGAATAAGATCAAGTGCTACATGTATCCTCATTTCGCTTGGCTAATTCACAATTTCGCAATTCTGGCATGAAAATAATTAATGCCATTCATCTGAACTTCGACCGGAACGTTTTCAGCCGCTAATGGAAAAGGGCTCGTTACTCGATGAACAATCGTAATGAACGACAGATCGATTTTATTACTCCCGATCAAGTGGCGAGCGAAATACGAGTGCCATTGTCGCGTGGCTTCTCTCTACCTTATTGCGTATCCGGTCCACGAAACACCATCTATTAACGGCGCATTCCTTTGTGTACGCTTGCGGAATTTGATCATTTTTATGAATTTCTTTGGCAAGTTACAGTGGGTACGTCTAACGGAATGAATTGTCACGCGCGACAAATTTTTATATGGCTCTAATTAATTATCTACTTTCGTCAGGCGAAAGCATCACGTTTCGAGGAAAACGCGTTCAAATTTTTATAGCGAAGAAGAGATTTGTGAGAACATTGCTTGCAATACTAATTGTCGACGACGATGACTCCGTACAGGATACCTTCGACTTCTGCATATTTATCATCTGTATAATTTCAGTCTTTCGTTTCAACGAGCTATGCAGAAACGATTACAGGGTCGAGGAACAAACAAGCTCGGTACGTCCATTGCATCGAAACACTCGGCACAGGTGTACACCAAAAGGGTTCCACAAGCCAGAATACTTGAAATTGCTACTTCCATTTAAAAGAGCATTCCCAAATACATGAAATGTGTAAATATTTTCGAAAAATGGGGAAAAAAGATTTTCTCCAATGTGTCACAGAGGTTCGACCCCTTTAATTAAAGTTTTACGCGTGTTATCTGGGCCATGATGAATGCGTAGGCAATATTCGAATCATTCGTTTGCGCACGGTTTCAACTTGCGTTTCACATTCATACCGGTTGCTCTTTGTAACATTTTTAAACCGACCGTTGGATCATTTGCTTTTTTTTTATACCGTACGGAGAATTTTGTAATAAAGGGTGAATAAGATGAGGGTTAAAGCAGTTGTACCGATGGCACATGTGCCCCCAGGCTAATATCGTATCGCCGTTCGAAAGGGCCGCAAAATTTGGGCTCGCAATCATTTCTGACAAGACAGATCCGGTCGGATTAATTTATACTTTAGCGGTGAAGAGTGAAGACGCAAATGGAGCATTGAATTTTTCACAGGGTTGCAGATGCTTCTCCGAGCACTTCGCAGTGCTGTAATAAATCTGCTCTCGGTGGTTTGTACTGACAACTGCTATTGGCTTGCTTTACGTCAAACGGAATAGAACTCGCAATATTGCCGGCGATATTTATTTTGTCAGTATCTATGAACGGAAACTGGTGAAAGTGTCGATTTTACGTCTAATACTTTTATCCGAGCGAAATGGAAAATTTTATTTAGCAAAATTGAATCATTTTCACGCAGATGGATACGTCTATATTTTTAATATTGTCGGTTATATTCAAACTTGTATTTTAGTTGACCCGCCAATCAATTATGCATTGTATGTCGATATTCAAACCGGGTGGAAGTACAAAAATATCAGTCTACTAAAATTAGGAATTAGAACGAGGAAACACAAAACTATTCGTCATGTACACTGCGATTCATAAGTATAAAATCATTTTGAAACTTCGGTGTTCTATGCATTGAAGTTGAATACGAATTTGTTCTTACGCGCATAAAGATGTGCCATATTTCTTGTGAGAAAATACTGCTTCTATATAGACATTTTTGACTGGTTCTATTTAAATTAAGCTTAATTAAATGTGTATAATTATTACACCTTATGGAAAAGAATAATATTTATACGATTTACCTATTTCTGAGCTCAGGAACATCCTGGCATGCGGCTGTGTAAAAGATCACTGCAGTATCGCGTTTACACGTTGGCATAACAGAAATGTATACAATCTCACAGGAATTTCCAAGGATGGGTGTGTGACAGTCGATTACACTTAGGTGTTGCAACTGTAATTGAATCCTTTGAGTAGGTTCTTGGTTCGCTGATTAATTCACAGACGACTGAAACGTCATCCCTCTGTTGCAGCAGTTAACGATAAAGTTAGTAGTTTGCATAATTAAGTAGGATTTATACGATATCTGTTGCACACATTTCTAACAGTACGAAATTTCTAATGGAATATGCGTCTTTTTCTAACGTCTTAATTCGGATTACATTCCACTATGTTATGCACAACTTTATTTTAATTGCTCGGCGGAGATGGGCATTATTCGGATGATTTCGAATAAATATTTATCAACAATAGTTATTCGACTAAATTCGTAGCCAACGCGACGTCTGGCCCTTGGTACTGGTGACTACTACCTTAGTGACTAATTTTTACTGTGACTAGAGCAGAATCCGCGGTCCCTTACATCTTATCGGTGACTCAAGGGGTTGGTCATCCAACACAATGATCAAACAGTAATAAACTATCAGATATAACGTTTGAAAAGAAGTTAATTTGTCCGTGTTTATTTTCATAGAAAATTGCTAATAACCAATGAATTGTTGCAGTTCCAATGGAAATGATAGAATAGTGAACACATCATCGTGATTTCTAAAAATAATTTATTCTCAATCGTGCAAAACTCTATTACTCATTATATGCCATACACTTTGCAAGTTACAAAATTCTACTTCTTATAGTGGAAACAGTACACGAATTTGTGTTCACGGGAAAGTTCACTATATTTGGGTGGCATAAAAGCCGTGCTTGCACTATAAAGAACGGTTCCTTGGGTTTTTCTGCGTTGTAGGTAATGTTATCATTAGTAACTCTGAGATGGCATACTATAATTGGTAACAGGACACCGTAAGCTGTAAAGCTGCGTGAAACTTTGACACACTTTGTATAAAATATAAATGAAGCCGGCAATTATTTTCTAGCGTTAACGCACCGTACCAACTTGTAGTTGGGTAGACGTTTTATCTACTTTTAGTAGTTTACTACCAAAATTATATTTGTACGACATGTAATGAACATTTTTTAATAATAATACGACAATTCAGTTTACCTTGTATGTAGACAGTCTTTGAGTAAAAAGGTTTAGAAAATAAATAGATAAGTACAACGCAATAGGACTCAATTTCTCTATCATCAATGTGCAAAGAAAATAATTAAAAAATTAGTATTTTACAAACTTTACTTTTTTATAAATACTGACAATTTTGACCAAATTTTAAAAATAAGCAAATGGGTTACGTTGTACAATTAAGTTTGCATTTGTATAATAATTACATTTAATTTTAGTAGCTGTCATAGACGAGAATGAATCACAAAATGTTTCTTTCAATAATTGATATACAACAGAATAACACGTTCATTTCTTCCAAAACCTACTAATGTGCAGAATTTCGAATGGAGTTTTATTAAATATCGGCAATATCTCAATTTTAAAATACAAGTACTCTGAAGCAGTCCCACGGAAAGCCTACAAGTTCAATGTAGCTGTATTCGGTGACGCGTGAAACAATATGAAATTTGCAAGCACGTCATCATTTATCCAATTTAATTGAGTTCAGGACGGCAAGAAGGATTATTGAAGGATAATGATAGATTTTCTCGAGGCAACCACCCGCAATTGGGTTAGCTGTCTAGGAGTATTTACTGGCCCCGGATGTTGCACCACTCCATCACTTAAGGCGTTTTCCCCATGAGGTTCCCTTGGGTATCCGAGATTATGTCCCAACCAAAAAGAAAACTTCGCCCAACCTGCGTTTCAAACGTGTCCTAAATGTTTCGTATATACGCGACTCGACGCAATCGATCTTTCGATGAATGAGAAGGAGCGATGAAAGAAGATCGGAGTTACAATTGAACGCCCAACGCCATCTGGCACTTTAAAAAACCTTTCATTTACTACACTCTCCTAAATTTTTATTTTTCCTCATATTACCTCCCGTGAATTACTTGCGATTTCGTATTGTTGCTGCAAACTTCTTAACTACATGTTTTGGTAATACATGAACACCTTTGTCTAGATCTTGAACGAATATAAATGTATAATTGATCGAAGCTTTATATTGCAATTGAAAAGAAGAATTTACATAAGGAAAGGACGTTAGAATATTTCTGTATTTTTATGTAGTTTATTAGTTATGGGAGAAATTGATCTCGCTTCAATGGCTGATCATTCGTAGCACTGAAACTCAATTATACAATTGCCATTATTTATTGTCACCGTTGATTTCACCGACTTCTTGAGGAGCATATTTATAGCTATCGAGTAAAAAGTGTCGTTCCCGCCTTGAAACTATTTTTTGACAATACCTTACGCTTCCCTGTGATAAATATTTGATCGTTCAACAAGTTCTGGCATAATCGGGAAAGATAGTAATCTAATTGCGATCAGTTGGTGAAATATGACGAGCGATTAGTTCAGTACTTAAATACAGTTATGCAATCACACATATATCATTTTTGTTTATTCAGGTAGACCATTTTGTGATAAATGTATGAAAAGATAAATTCTCTGAACAATAAATACATTTCAGAAGGTTCCATGCTTGCAGCTACAAAACGTATGCTTTATTCAAACGAATGTCCATACGTTTTCACATTGTGACAAGCTTTTACGATGGTCCTCCTGTCCATGAATAAAAAGGGAAGGTCACCGCGGCTTCCGCTATTAAATTATTCAATCAGTAAATAATCGACCTTTGTTTTCGTTCCGTTAGAGAATTTCAACAATTTTCTGTGGCATCAATAATCCTTTTGTCTCTTTTACAGACATGAATTACATCCCCCCCCCCCTTTCTATTAATTAAAAATCATATACACGCTGCAAGACTGTGCGCGTACAATCGTTTCAAAGTCCTCCGCGAAACGAACAATTTTACCACAGAAAACGGGATAATCGAATGATCAGATGAAAAATACTGGATTTTTGAGAAAACGTGTCCGCGAGGGAATAAATTTATTTGCAAATGGAAAAACTGTTCGTTACTATTCGAATCACGTTTCCCGATATTTTGTTCACTTTGCGACATTTTTGTTACTGTCTAAACAAAGACTAATCCCAAGCGTTTTATTTGCTTACGTTCGCTTGCCGATGATTGACAATAGGCTCGATGATTGAGTGAAAATTTAACAATTTGCGCCTGAAAGCCCAATCGAATTCACCGCCGCGCCACTCCGCGCCTCTCCGCGCTTGATACAATAATAAAGAACAATGCCAGATAGACGATATCGGGTACAGTATGAAATCAAAGAGTGAAATTAGTAGCGGTATTGTTGGCGATAAAGGTTAATTAACCTTTAGTTCAAGAACTGTGTACGGCTCGTGTGAATCGTGAACAAAGTCGTTTGGATGAGTGGGCGAATAATAGGCTGCTAATTAATTGGCAATTACCAATTTATTAAATATTGAATATTCCCTACTAAATTAGGAAGGTATTCATAAATGTCTGCGGAAGATTTCTTCTGTTTCCATTTAAAGGCGATGTACGATATTCCTTGAAATATACACATATCAGAACGTTATCTAGTGAATACTGATAGAAAATTTATTTCTTTGAAGTAATGTTTGAGTGAGATTTTTATAGTTATGTGGTTCGGCAGGAATTGAGAATACAGTTTTTTGTTGTTGTTAAATACATTCTTAATTGGCTTAATTGGTCTTTAATTAACTGCGAATATAAAAGCCATTTACGTTTAATCAATAATTTGCATGCGAATTCTTTTGAGACTTTCTTAAGGAAGGGATTTCTTCATTGAAATTGGAAGAAATGCAGAATTAAATAGAAGCAGCGTAAGGAAAGAATAAGGCGTCGATTGTCAAACAGAGGTGATATCATTATTACAAACACGATATATAACTGATTGTTCTTTATTATTCTAATATTCTTGCTTTTTATTGTATTCACTTGCAACTGATTGACTATTGATATTGACTATTTAATACTTCTCTTCAGTTCTGTTTGGTAAAGGTATATTGTTTCGCTCCTGAATTATAAATATACTGTGAATACAAGAAATATATTCATACACCGGAAACGTGCCATGCCACATCCTTTGTATGTTATTAAAAGATTTTCAGTCGAAATGAATTATACAGATTTAATTCTAATAGTTTATATTTATTTCATGCACCGCGTCCTCATTCAGTTGAAAATGCATTAATCAATACTGATTAAAGCACGGATCACTGCACTCTGTTATCTCTCCAAAAATTCGTTCGAATCTTAATTTAACTACGCAGCGAAGAGAATCAAAAAATATTGACACTCCAAATTTCCGATCAAATTCGACGTGCACTAAATCGTCAAGGATGCACCGTATTTAAATTTTATTAAACATCGCGTCCAATATTGGCAATCAAAATATTATCAATTATTCATTGAGTTACAACGGAATCATTATCGAAGCATTTTTTGTATAATACCTGCGGTTAATTCAATTTAATCAAACCAAAGGTTGCGTGTATTCGTAGTCACGGATCACTACTATCCGTAGTGCTCAGCAGGCCACCGGGTCAGTAAATGTGAATCAATCGTCAGGTGACTGGTGGCCATTAACTAGCATCGCTCCGTCCGTTTTATCTGTAGAATGCATCGAGCATTATTGTTTCATTGCATCGTAACAACACACCGGTCACGTTCAATTGATAAAAATGTGCTTGCAAAAAATGTTGTCTCTTCGTTACGCGACCCACGTCTAATCGATAAAATTCGTGTCCCACTTTCATCAACGTGGCTGAATCTTTTCGGAGAAAAATCGAACGCCATGCAACTTGTATTTTTTGACAATATTCTCCAGATTCACCGGGAAAGTGATTTTATCGCAGCAAATATGCATTTATGTATGCGCTGGGCTTGTTTGGAAAAATTACATTTATTGCATTATTATACAATTAGAAATATCGAAAAGGATTACAGGGGCGAATAGAACAATTGATATTGAAATTCAAAAACGTATCGGTCGCCAAATGGGGGCTATGTACAGATGTAAGTACGTGATTCCAATTTCTACGAGCGCCCAATAAATCCATATTTTTTATAGAAGCGAATAGCTAATGAGGATATAGGTGGTTAACCGTGTGCATGTACACGAGCACAAAGTCTTTCCTATTGAGTAACCAGCCACTGCACTTTACGATCGGTAATATCGATTTCCACCATTAGAACCCCAGTGCAACATGTGAATATTTCGCTCTAATACTACTTGACCACCGGGCAAAATCTAAATTTTCATTAAACGATACTCACGTTGGAAGCAAAAAAGAAAAAAAACATAGATACATCGTTGACGAGAGTATAACGCAGAACTAATACGTTTTCAAATGATGTGCGAAATGAAATCAAACGGGGATACACCAAAAGGCGCGTAAAGGAGTCATATTCACGATTTGTCGACTTTTCCAGTACCGTCGAACGCGCACCGGCAAATATATTAAGCTGCCCTTTGAATCCCTCTCTCGCCGTTATTCTACTTTCACCGTTGGAAATTAGTTGGAAATATTTTTATAAGCGGGCCGGGAATGGGAAGTAACACGCGAAATTGTAAAATACGATGAAAATTTCGACGTACATACGCGAATACACGCATGCAAACGTCTGCATAACTGTTTAAATGCAGATGAAGCGGAGTGGACGTTCGAATAGAGTGATTTAAATCAACTAACCCCCGCCAGCTCTGGCTGACCTTATATGTAGATAATACCGGTACCGGTGGCAGTGCTCATAAATCTCGTAAGGAAATTTCAGTGGAAAGAAAAATAGTTCTCGGCTACAGTGATTAATTGATTTACGAGCCACGAGATGCGCTTCATTGTATGTTAGTCGGGAAATATAAGCACGTATGATCTTATACATGCAGAGGAGTTCCGTTTACGCTGTGTGCATCGCCGGAAATGCATTAAATTGGAAACGTTGAACAACAGGAGTTGGAGGAAGTGCGGCAAACTCCTATTTAGGATGTCACGCGAGAGGTTCTTAAATAACAGGATTAAAAATACATTAACGGTCTGTGTGCTTTTCTTTTCAGAACACAGTCTTCCTTTCTTGCGATGAAAAATGTAACAGTAGTAATGTATAAGCTTCAAATATGTTAGACTTGCGTAGTTATTGCCAATATATATTGTAAATGAACAGAAATTTTTTTTTTTACTAATGTTTCGGACTTCGATGAATGCAATATATAATGATGAACACGGGTTATGTTCCATGCACAGGCAGAGATGGGAATTTAGTGAAATTGCATTTATAGAGTGGGACATACTTTGGGGAATAAAGTAATTTGCCGATATTGTTATAAATAAAAAGAAATATAGACTATTCGTTCGCGTCGGCATATCTTCGATACTGATATTTAATGACGCTTTTTCGCCACGGCTTAATGCGATCCACGACCTGCTCCAACTGTTATACCTATCACTCTTTTTATTGCCCTTTGATATCTCGTCGCCTGAGAATTACACGGCATTCTAAGATTAGAATTGGCAGCCAATAAGTGTATCGGAAGCATTTTAGGTTTTAGTTAAATAACTCCATACCCTTTTAACTATTGATTAGTGGAGAATCGGTTTCAAATTTTACGCGGTTCGGAAATAAATTACAAGCGAAACACAATGCGTTTAATACGAAATTCGTTCTAAAACGCACTACTCTGTAAGATTAATTCAAAGATAATATTTTACAGGGCCCACTTATTTTCGTAAACGAGTCAAAAACATCGACTTGAAATATAGCGTTGATTTGCGAAATAAAAAAGACTGCTACGAAACGAATCAAGTTACGCAACGCACTTTATTAAACGCTACAAAATATTTCGCGTAGCCCGTCGAATAAAACTGTGCGACTTGTAATATGGCTTCAATTTGGTGGAGTGCGGGATTGTTGAGCAACAGTGGTGCTCGGAAATGATTTTCCGCGGCGTCGAGATTTTTCTCCCCAATTCTTCCCTACTTTCGTAAAACAATCGCTAACCGTGACGCAGGCTGCATACTGAATTTAAGACGGTGCGAAGATGTAACCCCGGTGCGTTCGTTAGAAAAGTAACCCGCATTATTTTAATTGAACCGCGTGACACACGGATGTGGCATTTAAAAATTGTACCTGCTTGAAGCAATCATCTGTATCCAGCTGCCGTGCAGCGTATCGAATAACCTGTACCGCCAAACCGAAGGACCTTGCGAATATATTTTCGAGTGGGCACAATATCGGCAATGAAGAAAAATGCAGATTTTTATGTTACGATCAACTGGTATGCGTTGTAGCGGATATCCGGGCTCAGCAATCCCGGACAATAGAAGCCAAATGAGAGTTGCACGTTGCGGGGGCTGTGTCCCCCTGACTCTCGCACTCTGTTTCTCTCCCTTCGCGCTGAGCATCCCCCAACGGCGACTCTTCCTCCGTCTCTTCAGCTAAACGTCAACAAATAAATTTACGACGCCCCGTTAGCTGGATTTTAATGTGCGTTAGAACGGCTCCGAGTTTAATGCGCACAGTTACCTATAGTCGTGATGCTTCGTTACAATAAAGGACCCGACGAGGTGTGAAACTTTGTGCGAAGTTTTTCCCGTCGCGTCGAGAAGGAAAATTGTTGCGCTTGAAACGCAGAACGAACGACACGCTCTGCGGGTGTTAGTGTGTTGTTTTAATAATCGACGAGTTATTCCAATTATTCTGTGCGCTCATTATCTTGGTAAAAATCATTTCGGTAAATTGTGCAAAGTGTTTCACCATTTAATCGATAATTGGATCGATCGAGATTTTGTAACCAGTTCATTTCGAGGAAATATTTAATTCCATTCTTCCGGACTGGACATTTTTTTCTCGTTTTGCAAAATAAGATTGTCTTCTTCCTTGAAGCGATGAAAATTAATATAATATCAGAGAATATTAGTTCATGCCATTGATTATTGTAGCAAGCAGAACAGAATATATCACGTTCGAGTCAGTTACTCTTTTTGTAATAGTCTGTCATTAACACTGTAATCGTTCGAATATTAAATTAAACTATGTTTTAATGAAAATAATGCCTGCATGGGCATTAGTTTTGATAAAGTTTTAGCCGCTGTGCAATCATTCTAGTTTATTTGAATACTCGTCTCACAACTGTAAATTGCAGTTTATACTTCGCTAAATTCTCTACAGCAACCACGTGCATACCGAACTGGAAATTTCGATAAAATATATCGCAGTTCGCTTATAGCGAGTCTTCTACATCCATAATATATCAGCAACTCGTGTATTCCCCAGCAAAATTTATTTCACAGCCATTATTGTCTCACTATCCGCCTCATTCATGAATTTATGCATTTATTTAGCATCTGTTTACATTTTAAAGAGCCTTTTATAATAAGAACAAACGATGGTATATTTACCTCTACTGTGCACCGCTTCATGAATAAATATTATATCTATTTGTTACATTTTTTATTTACATTCGTACAATTAAGTGCTCTTGAAGCCTTCCGTTAACATTAATACTGGGGGGGACCGCTAAACTACTTAACGTTTGAAAATTGTGCAAGTGTCTATACATATGATAGTAATCATAAAGTTAGTATATAATCTGTCAAGTTTACTATTTGAAAATTGCCATAGCTTCCGCATCAGTCGGAGAAACTCGCTTATGCACAGTTATCACGTACCGAACTCTGACGACGCGTGACTTAAGTATGTACAAGCTGGTATATTCGTGCCAAAGGAACGGCTTTACAGCTTGCAAAGTGAGCCTGAAAAAAATAAAAGCATTTTTACGAGTCTCATGAAGCTGCGTTTAAATTACATTGAGTTGTTTTAAAAATCGTACGTGCATCAGGGAACCATTATATACACGGCTATAAATTTTCCAATGGACTATAAATCGTGATATGGTAATGCATAGTAATAACAAGAAACAATATATAAATAAAGAATATTAAATAACCGTAAAGTTTTTCTTGCTATTGTTGCAATTCTTTGGTGAGCTATTAGTATGCAAAGATATTCAAATTTTTTTTCCTTCATATTTCCCCTTCGTACGCAATTCGGTCATATACAGATCATGTTACATTAAACGTGTACGCGATCTTTGAGAGGTCTCTGTACTAATAATTATTGCTGAATTGTGGACGAATTGCGTATATACACCGGCATATATACACAGAGGTATAAACCACATATGCTACAAATACAGATTATAAACGCCGATTAGCGGGCAAATTTTCGGCACTGTTTCAATAGAATTCGGCGTTATCGTTCTATAACACTGTACCATTGTACGTATAATCGTCTGAAAATCTGTTCATAATTTGATGATCATTGAATTCCGCTGAAATCGAAATTAATCAAAATTATACGTAACTCTAACATACTTCCCCGTACGTGTACACGTACGTGCGATAAAATTCAAGCACGCTCACATTTCAATAATATAATGAATTATTTATCCTCGCAGTTCTTTAATTCGTTATAGGAGTGGCAAGCTATATATGATTTCAATTGACTACGAGACTTTTTAATTTCCTAAACCGGCGAATGGTATCGGTTATTATATTTGAACGATGTGCAATTATTAGCTTCTAACTATAATATATCTTATTATTAGATTTATTCGATCATATACGTTCTATTTATTGCAGTCATTACGCGACACCAAGGCACTGATATTCCTGGCGATTAATATTAATTCTTCTGCTTCAAATTGAACGTTGCGAAATTATTTAAAGCCACCACCGTTATTGAATCGCGCCGCCGCGCCGTGAAATTTCATTTGTCTTCGTGATTGCTCGTACGCGACACGCGTAAATATACATTTAATAAATAATTTTTACTTTCCCTTTTCACCGCCGTGAATGAGAATCAACAGGAGGGGCAGTGGAAATGTCGTGTGTCCTTTTTACGATGTATTGTTACGCTACTGTAATATGTATGAGTGCAATTATTTCTGCTTCTAATAATACGCAATATTTAAACTCCGCAAAACACACCGATCAGATGACAATTACGAACGGTCAATGCATTCGGATTTGAATACATTTGACGATTCTTATTAGCTGGAGTCCACCTCCGCCAAATATAAAATAACGGCTGGTGGATATACATACTGCCTTGAGCAGCCGTCGACGTAGAGAACATTAGAATATTGAATGCATGCAATTTCCTTGGCTCGCTCGTTGTTATACGCGGCGCAGTTTCTGCTCTGCAACTAGCCTGCCGGTATCATTGTTCCCTTGAAATTTTCAACGAACCCGTGTTGCATTGCGGGATTATTTCATTCTGCTATACTACAAGAGACAGAAACAATGAAGGATATACTGCGTTTCGTGTCTATGAGCTTGATTATTATAGCAGCTTTCGAGTTTCCACGTGTAAAGGTAGAATTTTCACGTTTAACGTAAACGCCAGTTATTACAGTAATTTTATGCTTGCTTCAATTTCGATCTTCGATTATTTCACGACACGTTCGAGACGATTGCAATGTGCCCCCCCCCCCCCCCCTTCCCCGAATGTTACATTCGTCTCGCCGTTGCCCCTTTTCTTTTACCGTCCCCTAATCCACCTCCAATTGATCGGTCTTATTTCCCCGCCCTCCCCTTCGGCCTAATCCCCTTGAATAGCAATATAAATATTCTGTACGACATGTACGCCACCGTTCGTTGTGCTGCCCGGGCGCAATTGTGGAATTCGAAGTATAGTTCAAACCCCGTTTATTGTATTTGAATGTATCCATGAATATTTTAACCCGATAGCCAAGAAAAACGAGCTAACTCGCCGTTCGATTGAAAACATAGACAGTTACGAAAGAATTAATTTATTCAGTAATCATCGCACCACCGAAATACACACCCTTATGCCTCTCATAAAAATGCATCATTGAATTCGCATTCACAACGAATAAAACGTAACAGTTCGGTATCAATAAATTTCCCTCTCCTCTCGGACGAAGAATTTGTGACACTTGACAGGTCGAGTACACCGCGTGTAAAACGGCGTTCGGGTTCGCATGTGTGGCGAGCCGGGATGGCTGAGTGTGCGGTGTGAGAGAGACGCGTGTGGGGAGCGACGGGTTTTTGTTTTTTTTGGAGGCAGTCTCCATACGGCTTTCGAGACGATCGAAGCCATTGTTCAGAAACAAACTATTATAACCACGTTTTGTCCCGACTAAATTAACCTCCTACACACGATGCTAATTATTTTCGAGAAGGCCGGCAACGCGTATCATCGCCCGTTCTGCACGATCACGGGTGAAGATGCTCAACACTCGTCCACCTGTGCCGTAGCTCGTGGCACAGTTATTCTCCCCGGGTCAACTCGTCCGCCGCCATTGTGCCCTTTTTTCTCGCGTCGCTCCCCGGCTGGTCACCAGCTCATGACGTCCAATTCATTTTTGCATTCGTTTCGTACCGATGCCTGTAAATTGGACTTGCTGTAATTCGGAGAGAGGAAAACCGAGGGGTTCGGGCCGGGTAATCTCGACCAAACGCCAGTCAGCAAACGTCCGTGCTACGTCCAAAACGACGCGACGTACGCGTGCACACACCAGTGCACTCGCGTATATGCAGAAAACAGAAAGAGAGACAGTCAGATGGTGCAGGGAGAACGACGAAGGGTGAAACGAGACACGCGAGAGAGAGAGAGAGTGGGGCGGGGGTGGTGGAGATTTCGAATGGGGAAAGTGAGACAGACGGGGAATTCGAACCGCTTTGCAGCCGCATCAGAGTCACGGGTACATGAATATGCTACCAACGGCGCACACATGACTGCGATTCACCAATAAGCCGCGTATTAATCACAGTCCTAGAGTGACATTTTGTGGAGCACCGTCGACTACACAGTCAAATGAATACGGCCTATAACGGAGTAGGGGCTTCTCGTGGATAAAAAGATTTGCGAGGGCTCTGTCACTTCCGGGGCTGTCATCGTCGTGGACTTTATTCGAGGAGAGTTACGGCGTGTGCGATGGACGATGCGCCGCGACAACTGAACATCTTAGTTAAGGGTTGAGAGAAGCCTCACCCTTTGTAGCAATGCCGGCGAGCCTCGCGACTGTATTTACTGACGATCGAGCCGCAGCTTGGAACTGTTTTCGCGATATTTCGCCGAGTTCGTGCCCGTTGATATTTCGCGAACGATTTATTTAACGTGGGCATAAGAATCGGATCTGAGTGCGGGTAAATAATGCGGCCTTTTGTCTGTGTACTGCAATTGATAATGGGATAAATAACGGAAGGACGATATTAAGAGGTATCAAGTGCTAATGATGGAATAAATTGATTGATACACTGGGCTTATAGTATTTAGAGTAGATAGATTGGATATTAATGAGGGGAAAATTATTTGAGTTTATCTTAAACTTGACGGCGAAGCTACCGCCATGGCCATAATACAATATCAACAACTTTGATGGCACCTTTGAGAGTCGCGAATAGTTGAAGCACTTACCTCCAGTGTCGAACACGTTAATATATGTATATAGGTAGGTACATACCTATAAGGGTTTGCTTCTTGATCTAATTGTAAGATGTAAACTTGTTATTAATGTCATTCATACTTATGTTGTCCGCAGGAGGTATTGGAAAATCGTTGGTTGTCAAGAAAAGTTGGAGGAAGTGTAAACTTGTTTCTCATATTTTCTTCTTCAGTTAGATGAACTTCTGTGACTTTCAGAAAATCGCTTACATTGGTTAAAATGCGTAGCAAAAAGCTTTATAGCGGTCATAATTTAGAGTAATTAATTTAAAAGGAAGTAAAGAAATGTGCATTTTCGTAATAACCGTTATTTATGTTTAATTGGATTGCGTAACTTAACTTAACTTAATCGTTTTTCATTTTCCCCCACAAGTATTAGAATTTGCGTTCCAAGAGTGAATGGCATATATACGTATAAAACAATGATCATGTTCTAAGTAAAACTCTATAAGTACCAACGTTTTTTATCTTCCCTCCACTTAATTCTATTACTTAATTCTATTACTGCATACTGTGTCCTTGTTTCTGGTCTGCAGTAAAAAGCATACGACCATACACAATAAATACATTTAAATACCCAATTGAATTCAATCGTAGAAGAAACGAAAACCTGCCTAGCTTTATACATATCTGATCGAAGAGACGTACATACACGTAACACAAAGGCGCGCACATTTACATTGATGCCGTATAACTTCCCATCGTGACACAATTCTCTGTACCTAATTACCTTAAAAGTTCTATGCTTTAATTAACTTTCTTTCGCGGCTGAAACGTGAACGATGTTTGTCGTCAGTAATTTTTAGACACACCAGATCTTCCGTTGCCTGACAAAAGGTGGAAATAACATTCGGGACAGGTTGCGATTCGGCTTGTCATATATCGGGAAAGGTGTCGAACCAATGCTTACCGCTCTTTAACTTATATTTATCTCATCTCTTTTTTTCCTCGTTCCACATCCTGATCTACTTTGGCTCTCCGCCTGCTCACTCCTCGTTCCTCGGTCATCCTATTCCGTCCTTCAATTTATTTGTTCCAGCCTCGTCATCCATCGATACGCTCTTTCACCCTTTCACCCTTTCATCCTTTCATCTCCTTCTATTTTCCACCGTTCGCTTCCGGCAAACATGCGTTGTTAACACGTAACTGTTTACGATCAGATGGAACGTATACACGTAATTTCGGTTGATTCGAAGCGGACAATCCCCCTACCCCTCCCCAACGTGGCCGTGGTCCAGCGTTGTTCGACCACCGGGTTGCTGGAAAAAGGAGATAAACGAATTACCCCGTTCGCCAAACAAAACCCCCATTATTTGTGCCGGCGTGGCTCAGTTCGTTACGCAAGACTGTACCTGCTTCATTCTGCTCGACGCAGCTTCGCCGCCACTCGATCGACGGCCGTTCGAAAAATAGGCTGCTGCTGCTAATACCGAACAAAAAAACAAAAACAAAATGCTGCTGGTCGAAATTCGCTACTATAGGTGTTTGGGGTTTAACGATGGCCGGAGTCTAGAGTCACAAGTGTTGGCCGGACATGTTTTTCCATTTAGATTTCTTCCCGTTGAATTGTACATGCGTACATGTACATGCCTTGAATAATTGTAGACCGAGGGATGTAAATGTTCGTGAAATAATAATGTGAGAATAAAGGGGGGGGGGGGGGTACAGCGGTGAGTATATTCATTGCATCGCCTGTAATTACACGTGGAACATACGGTTTTCACGACTGTGCGATTGTTAAGTGATTAGCAGTTATTTCTGGCAGAAAGTGGACGGACCGAATATTCGATCGGTTCAGTGAAACGTGCGATAATATTTTCCTACTGGAAATATTGTGTGTTGTGGAAATAACGGGTATCGTAAATATCTGGAAGATGCAATAAATATTTCAAGCAGTGCGCATGTTCGGTGTTATTAGATGTGCTCGCGTGCCTGATTACTTGTATGCAATAAACGCGGGAGTGCGTAGCGTTAACTATAAGCCACTGATAACCGGCCCACCTGGGACACGAATAATCTGCAGACGAGCAGCGTTGGCCTGCAGAATCGTGTCCCCTGTTTTCTAAGTTAGCCTCAAGTTTACCGGTAGGGTTATAGGTGCGAATGAGAGAGATAACAGGGAAATGGCTGGTGACGAATGCACGAACGAATGGAAAGTACCGAGAGTAGATTTGACAGCGAAGCAGTGTGGATTAAAGAGTCGAGTAGTGTGGATTTGGGAGGGTGGATCTAACATAAGAGCGAACAGCGTGGAATAGAGTGAATTAGGATATATAGTCGACTTGGAAAGCAAGTTAACGCTCTTGCCAACAGTTTAAATTGTATAATAATAATTATGATGTATATATTATTATTGTAATGTATGTTTATATGTTTTAATAGATTCTTTATACTTTATAGTATAAGTACATAAGAAAAATAAGTTACAAAAATACATTGTACATCGTTTTCATTTGCACAAAAATTCCAATCGTGAACTTACTTCCCGAGGCGACTGTATATGGGGAATTTTTTTTCTTGACTATTACTAATAATACGAATAGTACTTTCTTTCAAATGATACATACATATATGGTCAAATAATTTCGCTCGTTTTATTGTACTCGATGTTACAATTATACAACTCGAAGTCATTACAGAAATAGATATTATTGTCTCTGCCATTTACAAAGTTATATCATAGAGGACAATATGACAATATGTATAAAGAGAAGTTTTACCAAATTAATATCCCAACGTATTACATTTCCCCTAACATTTGCAGAAAGTTGCCAGCGTACAATTTCAATTACGACCGATTACATGTATCCATTACTTCATTTACCTGTTAATTAGCCCCGCTGAAGCTGTAAATAATAATATTTCAAACGACCCGTTGCCAAGGATATTCAGCGCTGTATTAAATGAAAAAAAAA
Organism: Nomada lathburiana; assembly: GCA_963667235.1. Lineage (NCBI taxonomy): Eukaryota > Metazoa > Arthropoda > Insecta > Hymenoptera > Apidae > Nomada > Nomada lathburiana. Next base: position 9,893,841 of record OY763898.1, on the reverse strand, counting down.
TCGGTGTTCCCTTGCAACTTTCAAGGGACTATCGGTTTTATTCTCCGCAGCGCACAAGTATTAAAGTCTACACGAGATATTCTGTATACATCAGTCTCTTTCCCGAAGCGACCGAAGGTCTGCTAATTAGCCACTAGATCTCGTTTTTCGCCGTCGTTAGCGGGCAACAGAGATTGTCGGCCAAAGACGGTTAAAATCGATGTAAGACCACTCATCTTCGAGTGCCGCTCGAAATTGGTTTTAATTAAATCTGAACAATACGTTTCCCTTTCGCGCTCGGCCGACCTGAGTGAGTTGCCGATATTGTTCCATCGAAATAGCTGTTTTCGGAATCGGCCGCGTTGCATTTCAGCGATGCAAATGATTTTAATTGCAACAGAAATAATTCCTTGCAAACGAGTAGTCAGAGGGTGTCAAGTATATTATCCTAATTAGGTGCAGGAGAACGGTTATGGTTTTTACTGGCCCCCGTTTGAAAGAACCGTGCAATTTGAGTTAATTAAGCGGCCTCGCGGAGAAGTTTTATGGATCTGCTTGGACAAGTTAGAAAATTTACGCGGAATAAATCGTTCGCAAATAATTGGCACTGCTTGGTATAAATGATTTTACTTGGATTATGAAACGGAAATGATGTGCTTACAAATCGTTCGGAACGTTGTAGAATTACCGATGAAAATATTGGAAATCTTCGAGCGATTTGTACTATGTTTCTGTGTAAATATGAACATTATATAATTCAATTTCATTGGCTTTCGTGCTGGTTTATTTATAATATAGAGTATATGCGTATATGAGCTCTGAACGGTGGAAACTGATGGTGGTGAAATTGAATACTTTTTGGGATATTATTTCATTAGTAAATTAATACCATTGAATGATGATATAAGGCCGATATTTAAATATAAAATTGTACGTAGGTGTGCAGTTCATTATATTTTGCGAAGTGATAAAAATTGTTTCATGGAACTTAAGGAAAAATTTACAACAATGGACTGGAAATAATATCGCAGGATTTTTAAATCTGCACTGTATTTACATGTATCTTTTGGATAGTTAATAACGTTTCTTCGTCTTTATCTTGACTAAAAATATATAAACAGTGGGACTATGTTTTATATTATTCTGGTCCGGTCCTTAAAATTTCGAAAGTTATTTTCCCTCCTTTATATTTTTCTAATTAAACGATATTTCTCTCGAATATTCGGAGAAATGAAATTTGATAACTGCATCTTTTGTTATTGTGCACCTCGCAGAAGCAATCTCCAATAACGACCGAATAGTCTGTGAAATAGAGCACGTGATTGAAAGCCATCAATTTTTAATACTGAATCTTTCGAGATTCATCCGGTATTCGCGTTCCACCATTCATTTTCTACAGCTTCAAGGCGTACATTCGATGTGCCCTATTGCTGCTACATGCAATCCATTTCTTTGTTCATTCATCCAATTTTCACTTTTTCTATACACTGTTTCTTTTTCCCCAATATAGTTGGTACTGAAGCAAATGAAAAAGTCTGATTGTGTAACGAAATTACAACGGTTAAGAATTGGAAGGTGTTCAGTTTCAAGAGCAATGCCAACAGCAGGCTTTGAATGCAGGAGTGTTTGTGCAAGTTTACGTTTTCTAAATTTACTGGCTTCATTTATTAATTTTCATAGAAAGGACTGCAAAACACTTTCCGCTACAATTTAGGTGCCTATTTGAAAAGAAGTTCAAGAGTTTAATAATAATCAGGCCTTTCCCTCGTATTCGAAATATTTACATTATGCGATATATTGTCAGTGAGGAAAAACTTTATCCTTGACATCGTAAAAACTAATAGTTTGTGGTATGCTATTATCTTCCTTCATTCCTCGTGACAAGGATGTTATATTAATTGTTATAGAAGTTATAGAACCGATCGATTGTGAATACATTAAGTCCTTCACGTGTATCCGTTCTATTCAGTTTATATGAAAAATAACTAAATATTTTATAAATGCGTAAGAAAAATGTTGCACAGTAGAAATATAAATCATCAAACAATATCTAGAATGGAGGTAATTTATGTTCCATAGAGAGCTCTACGAGAAATAAATCAGAATTGATCATATACAATTTATGTAGATAACGATACAAAGACGACTGTAATAATAAAACCAAAACATTTTGATCAAAAACGAGGAAATAAGTGCAGGTCTCATTCTGGTATTAGTTTTATTATAATTCATTTCAATTGACAATCAAGTTATTTGTATTTGTTAATACACAGTGAATGAATTAAAAATTATTCACGATTATGATTGGAATAGGTTGCTACTAGTTTCTGTTCCTTTTCAGTTTGACACCACGGTTTAAATCGTAATTGTTGCAAATAAAAATTCAGGAATAAGTGACGTCGAAATTTGATCGCACTTTAACGATTGTGCATTCAATAGAATGTTTATGCAGCATAGGAATATACATAGGTGCGCATTAGGTTGACCTGCATTCAGTGAAGCTCATTAATATTGCTTTTGCACGTGCTATCAAACGGTAGCCTTCCATTTGCGGTAGATAAGATAAAGTATAACTTACCTTCATTTCAGTATGATTCTTTCATCTACAAATTGCTTTCCCGAGAATAAAAAAAAACACGGTAAAAAATACTGAAATGAATTTTCATTACTTCTACAGTTTGAAATTTAGGATGGATACCGTAAACATTGTCTTTTTTTTTTAGAAAACTTCGAATTCAGATCCTATAATATTTGAACCTCGACGTATATTTTTTTCCCTTGTCTACTTAATCGACGATTTATCGAGCTACAGTGATATTGGATTAAATATAATGCAGTGCTAAATAAAACTGAAATCGTGAATGAGGAAACAATACCTGGAATGCATTTTGTTAAATATTTGTCAACTGTTAATTAAAAATCTTGGGGTAACATACGAATGGCTTGACAGAAATTACAATTAGTATCCTTTTACGAGACTGAATTAAAAAAGTTAACGTGTGAAGTATAAAATCATATACAGTAACCGCTTTTTTAATCTCCCAAGTTTTCGTTTCAGCGAGAAAATGTTTCGCAAGTACCTATCTCTACAGGGAGCAGGAAAACGCAATTGCATGTAAGAGTAAACACATGTTCGAACAGCTACGAAAGATAATTAGGGTAAAAGTGTAATTCCTAACCAAGACCTGTGGCATCTTGGGGAAATGAAAGAAGTCTGGTAGCATTTAAAGGTGTTGAACAAAGTGTTAGTATTCCGGGGATCACTTACGCGTCAATTAACATATTACATCTGAGTTTCGCGGACCTACATGGGTAATGTGATAATGCATATTCAAATAAGGCCTTTGCACTTTTCAAGGAACCGTTTGTAGGAAATTGGAATAAGGGAGGGCATGGGTATGAGATGAGAGATGGATAGAATAAATGTGACCAGAGTGTCTGGTACTGAAACAATTACATTAAACTGCATTAGACGTCTTTGGTCCAATCAACGTAAATTAAACTTGTCTTAATTGGGTGAACGGTTTCTTCAGATTCTCTCGAAAGAACTCTACGCCATTGACTCTACATATAGATACAATAGTATTGATATTATACATATGTTCGACAAAATAAATCAGTTTTTCAATTGATTGGCTCGTCATTTATAGGCGAGACTTACATATATTTTTACGGGACTTCGTTATTTATATTTGAAATCATTCTAACTCTAAACTATTTAACAATACAATGGAGAATGTTCTATTATAGAATCTAATTACAACCACGTGTGTAACCAATTGGAAACAGACTTGTCGTTCAATTAAATTAGTATATTTATGCAGTAATAATTAAAGCGATCGCGTCTTTTCTAATTTAACCAGAAGAGAAATTCGATTGTCCACGGCGTACAAGATATGTCCAATTGTTTCGCAATTTGACCAGGCACCCTCCTATTGTTCACCGTAATTACACCAATAGGAAAACGTGGCCTTACTGTGAAACAATCTTTTCTTTTTTTATGGTGCATTTGCTCCGTTACGAGGGCAATAATTTCATTCTGTTTTTCGGCGCATTGATCTGTACTGGAGGATAGAACATTGGGCCGAATTGAAATTTCAATTTCACGCTTTATCGATTAAACGTCGATGGCTACAAATTGCGGTCAGTCGGTATAAAAATCGATACAATCATTGTATAATACGCCGAGAGCACCGCGAGACTGTAATTACATTAACAGTAGGCTACCGACAAATAGGATCATCGTAAAGTCAACTTATATTCCATATGCGAATGACGTATATGCTAACTTCGTTTTCAGTTCACAAAGTAAACAGTGATTTAATAGGTATATTCGAGGCGAAGTAGAATAAGTTTCGCAAAATAATGAAAATCTAAATACAGTGGAACATCCGTTACACGAACTAATAATGGGACAAGCCTGTTTGGATAAAACGGCAACAAGCTGATGTAAAACAAAATTGGGATAATAATATAAAAAACGGTCTCTGTTATAAAATTGCGAGTCACCGCAAACAGTTTACCGCAAAGATGACTAGCGTTTCACTAGGGGTATCTAATTGCCGAGTGAAATGACGGGTTTTACATTTTGTTTGCTAGCCGGTACCCGCTTTAAAATATTCATCGCCATTTAATTGCATATTGAATTCTACAGTTTTTTCACACAGCATACGTCCGGATATTGGCATTCCTTTATCGTTAAATTCCATTGTTCCTAATTGGTACATAGCGTCGTCTACATTTTCATTTTTCGTCGCCATTAATGTTCTTTTACTAAATGATGCACCCGAAGAATGCCTGAAGGATTTCCCAATATTGTATTAATTTTCCAATTCTGAAGCACTCTCGACACTTTCTAATTCTTCAAGTGTACCACACGTTTACGTTTTGCTGCCATTTGTATTATACTGCGTGAGCGTGTCCAATGTAAATTTTAAAGTAAATTTTATTTCCAAGAAAAAAGTTGCAAAGGAAGGTGTCTATTTACGTTGTTACGAATGGAGATAATACATCGTTTAGGTAATAGAATGTTCGGATAGAGGGGTATTCAAATAATAGGTGTTCGGATAACGGAGGTTCTACTGTAATGCTAGAAGGGTATGTTCAGATTTTACTGGAACAATGAATATGTAGGTACTACGTTTGAGATTTGTACGTGTAATGTGTAATTTAATATTATACGTGTTATGGCTCTTATAAATGGATTGTGAAATATAAATGATTATTTTACTCCGACTGGTTTGAAGATTCTTGAAACTTAATATTTTTGACAGGATAAGCGCTACAGCATATATCCCAATTGATAACGAATCGATCACGAGGATTTATAAGATCCTTCAATACGTTTTGGACGAAGCTGCACAACAATTTTCTTTAGGAAAGACACGCAGGATATGGTTCAATAGGTGCACTTTCACCGTTTAAATGTAATTACATTCACTACGAGTTTATAAATCGATAGAAAACGCTATTATTATAGACAATTATGGTTAACTGTGTATAATTATATGCTTTGCAATATAATAACCGCTATGAAAGCGTCTTATCCCTATTTTTTAACTACTGTAAGCACGAATTATAAAGCAATTCTTATAACGTTTATCGTTATCATTAAAATAATGTAATTAAAAGTGAACATAATACGAAGTCAATTTTCTAAGAAGAATTCTGGCAAATTCCAATACATTATTTAGAGAGATATAATATAAATTTCCGCTAGATAACATTAATATAGATTGTCAAATGTATTCAAGCATATTAATTAGTATAATTAAATTTTCTTCAAGGCGTAACATTAATAGAATATATCCACAGAATATCCACATTTCATATAATATAATACACTATAATTTATATATGAATAATACTATATATATTAAATATGCATGATAATATATAATACTAAGATATATGTATATATTTTTATAAATTTCGAAGTCACGGCGTTGGAGCCTGTAATTTACTATATCCCGGTGTTTAAAATGTTCAAAGAAATACGGCTTAATGGATCTTAACGACGAATGAACAAAACGAACGATAGATAGAAGACAATTCACGGCTCTCCCGAAATGATCGCGAAAGAGTGACAAAAATGTGCTGTGCAAGAAGACGCAGGGTGGTTTCTAGGGGTTTGATTATTATGAAAGAGCACCGCAACGCTGCACGAGCACCGTGCAGTCTGAGGACCCTCACTTATCGCGGAACCGCGATAACAACTACCTACCAACGTCCTCTTCTTCATCTTCCCCCTAGCCCTATCTCGGTCTTTCTCCTCATTTCGAATTCTATCCTTACCGCAACCACAGTATGCATTACAAATGTAGATGCACACCGTCAACGCTCTTCGATTAAATTTTCCGAACGGTTGATCGTTTGACTAACAAGTGCGGTTAAATGCCATATTACATTGAAATTTGCATGTTGAACATGAGGCGAGTGTATTATATATTCAGATTTTACAATCTTCATTACAATTATTGTAAATGTAAAGATCGGTCGTTGGAAAATGATCGGTGGTCCGTGAAAAAACTGTGAATGTATTACGTGGTTAGTCTTGGTGGATTTTATCAATTTTTATTGCAATGAAAATACAATAGAACACGTTTTACATATTTGAGTTGAATTGCAAAGAGGGCACTTCTTTACACGCTGAACATAGGAAAATATCTGCATACATAGAAATTTATGATACAATAAGTATACAGGGTGCCAGGTTGTTTTCGACAAACGCTGTCAGCATATTTTGTGTATACTAGACGCCTACTATTTATATTGTGCACGATAGATAAACGATACTTTTATATTTATTTAAAACAGATGAAAAGCAATATTGTTTATCAGTAGATTTAGTAGATATTGGTGAATGCAGTTGAATTTAATTACGTATGTAGGTCGTCGTTATTAGTGGCCTCGAGTTCCATGGTCTCAAATTTACAATTAACAACTATATATATGTGTAATCGTATTTTCACATTCTGAAATTAATTATAATTAAATAAGGTGCTACTATTTTTCATTGTATGGAATGAATTTGATTTTAATCGTTTATTCTCGGGTGTTAATTTTTGAACCTGTCTGTCTCCAAATTAGTGTCTTCTATTAAAAATTAATTTAATTTGTTTTGTTGTCTGCTTAAAAATTTATGTTTTGTAATATAGTCACATTATGCAATTTAAGTGTGTTAAATGGAAAGCGTCATCGATAATAATTAAATTACTGATTACAGAATGTAATGATACATTGATTGATATAATACATACGTTTAATTCATTATTATTTGAAGGTATGTGCTATGGCATTCTCTACTAATTACTTTCACAGTGAATTAACTATATTTCAAGAATCGGGTATTATTAAAGTTTAATTTATTAGTAGTTTAAAAATTGATATTACAGAACTGCTGTTATCAATTTCGTTATTTTTTTTAAATTATATCATATACATATACATATACATATACATACAGAAGAAATCTAATAATATATTTTGAATACTATTTCAATTTGTTGTCTCCAAGGTTCCTACGCTTATATCGACCGACATTTTCTATATTTTCATTTCGGTTTCGCGTCGATTGAAAATTGGAATTACCTCATGAAGAGTCATTTCGTACAGTCGAGCGAAAAAATAAACACCAGAAGTGTTGGATTTTCCCCCGAGTTCGACTCTATACGATTTTTGAATCTGTGCCTTATCAAATACAATTGTTTGTGTGAACAATTAGTTGCCGATGCGCGCCCAATCATGTATTATCTAAGAATCGTCGCGTTGCCAGTAATTGCGTAGGATTATCCAGTTGAAAAGTAATGACAGCCTGTACTGAACTAAGTGACAGACATTTTCACCTTTTTGACATTTCCTTGTTATCGATTGGCTGCTCGTTAACGACGCATTTGCTATCGGCTCTGACCCAGTTACTTAATTCGCTCGTTCACTCTCTTCGACATCCGTGAAATTCTCACCCTCTTTGCGGAACAAAATCGTACTTCCTGTCAGCTCACTTTCTCTAACATTCTGTCTTCGTAAAAAACGAGAAATCAAATTTTTACGCCACAACCCCCCCTTTTACGTACAGATCCCTTGTATTTTAATTTTATTTAAATGCCAATTTGGATATAACAATCTTTGCATAAAGTAATTCACTATTGGTATTGGAACTATTTTAGGTTTAATACCATTTATTTTTTTTTTTTCTCGGATGCATTCTTCCATTGAACTAAATATTGACGCATGCAGTATTATCAAGATACTAGTTGAGTGCGATAAAATATTAGGACAAATATTCTATAATTACTATACGATATGCATAACAAGTGAGAGATCTTTTAGGAAAATGCAGTAGTCTCATAAAGTTTGAAGACTCTTATTCCAGAAAAGATAATCCAGAATATACATACAAAATTATTCCACTTTGGGCTTTGTATCCTCCTTGGGAACTTGTGAAAACATGCATCACTTATTTTATATAACAATCAATTAATATAACCAACGAGTTATCATCAATTTACAGACGGCAATATTACAATACTTACCACATATAATAACTTCAATCACAATAAATACTGTTATAATTATATTTCGAACGTATTTTCTAAATTACAACTCATCGTATCTGCCAAAGAACTCACATATCCATGCATTATCGAGGTATTCCACAGGAAATACCTTCACCAAAATTCCTATCCCCTCCGATGGAAACGTTCGCAGCGCCTACGATTGACCACGGGGATCAACTTAAAGCCGCAAAGAAACCAGACCCGATCGAACTCGTCCCGGACCACGGGAACCGAAGCTCAAACGATTCTGTTCGTCCAAAGCAAGTGGCAAGCAGATTCTGCAAGTGGTAACGATTAAGTGGAGCGACGCTGTGCCTCCCTGTGCGGGAAAGATGGGCGAGGTCGGACAGAGAGGGCAAAGGGCGAGCGAGTTCTCAGCGAAATTAAAGCTTAATGCTTCTAACGAATACCGCGACTGACGTGGATATAAATCCAGTATGGGTGGAGGATTTGAGAGAGTCGAACGGTCGAGAAGTCGTCGGTGGAAGAAGGGTGGTTGGGAAAGGGGGTTGGATGGCGTAGCAGCGAAAGGCAAGGGAGAAAGACTTAGCGGGAGGGTAGGAACGTCGAACAAAAATACTCGTCGAACGTGAAAGAAGTGCGTTTAATTAAACCGGCAAATAAGTGAGGCTTTACCCACCGCCGACCGTCGCTTCCACATTTTCCACAGCCGCATTGTGCTTTCCCGATCGTTGGCCGTAGGAGAAGAGGCGTACACCGGATATAAGTCGCGTTGGCAGCGATTCCGTCGCGCTGCCAGTCGAATGCACTACGGAAGTACCCGATCGCGGGCTAATTAAATTTTCACCTAATCATACGATCGTAACGCTGCGTCATAGTTATCTGCCGTTCGTTTGCCGGGGTGTTATTGGCGGGGGTGGTGGTTAGCGTGAGTGATGGGAGGTAGAGACGGATACTGGAGATATGCAAACACACGTGATACGGGGGAATGCGGAAGTCTTGTTGAGCATTAGGCGATAGCTTTGCCTGCTCGCGAGTGTTCGGTGGAGAGGCAGATATTTTGAAACTGTGTTCAGCGTGTTTTCGGCGTGTTTGGCGCGTTGGCGGGACTGGTGTCGGTCGGCGTTGGCACGGTGTGCGCTTGGTAATAAATGGATCGTGGGTGTTTGGTATATTTCGTCGAATTTATTGGGAGTGATATGAAATGATATTTCGTGGAAGAACGTGATATAATTTTCGTAGTTCGTAGAATAGTGCGCTGGTTTGTAGAGGAAATGAATTTATTGCGTATGGAAGTGTGTTGCTTATTCCGGAAGGTATGCTGCTTAAGCTGATCCAGTTTATCGATATGTTTCAAAATAAATTGAAGAATGAGATGGAACACAGGTGTAGGTCAAGAGAGATTCATAATTTATATAAGTATGATGCGCACCTATGATATTTGTCGCAATGTCGTTGTTCCGAAATGGTGAAACAGATGTTGCAAACGGATAATGCATTGCTTCAATTTTCCGCACCGCTTTCAATGTCTGCCGAATCGACTTCCCTTGTTGCATCCGATCCCATTTTTAGGAAACTTAATGAATGGATATAGGGGAACGTAATAAAAGCGATTCAAGCAACTAGGTGCACGTTACAGCATGTTCATGTGAACACGTAGGCAAATCTAAACTGTACGAGATGTAAAAGATATCGGATTCGTGTAGATATTTATTTGTTTCAAACGTTCGCCCTATACAAACAGTGCCAAGGTATGGAAATAAACGAATACAATTTTTTGTATACAAGTATTGTACGCAAATGCAATGCACTATTGCATTTATTAATGATTGAAAGTTCAATGAAAAAAAAAAAAGGGTGGAGCAATATTTCGATTAGAATATTTCTATGCGTCGATATAAAATTTTAACTCGTACAGTCTGCATACAAACGTATTGCAGTATACAAAAATGGCAGAGATTATGAAGAGCAAATAATTTTTCGCATGCAAATAACTGGAAACAAAGAAAACCTGAAAAATTCGTGAAACAGTTTCCCCGAAGAAGGAAGTTCTACTTGTTATTGACGCTGCAATTGGATTCCTCTGATACGCATGGCAAAGTTGCAGAATAAGGAAAGCTATGCATAAAGTCTAGAAAGTAATATTCATTTTATGGAATGCTCTTTGTTTGCCGGTGTACGTATTTCTTTGCTAATAACGAGCACAAAAGAAAGATTTGAGATAGAACCCATCGCATTTCTATTTCCTGCTTGAACGTTTAAAGCCCTTTTCTACGTACTAAGCAATTTGAGACAGATAGAAAACTTAAAAAGACTAGGAGAAATTAGCTTCAAGCTCAGACTACCTTGGTTCAACGGTCTGCATTTGAAACCTAGAAAGAGCATAAAAATAAATCCCAAGGAAATCTGTTGAACTGTTTCAAACTGTACTCTTAAGCATTTGAAATATTTATTAACAGCTCTTCTTTGTTAAGCAGGTGTGTCGTGCAAGATAAATCTACCTTTACCTTAAGTTGCACCTCGATACGTTTAAAATAATGCTTCCATGAATTAATATTGTGGAAATTTTATTATCTTGTCTATTACATTCATATTTTCTACACAATCTATTCCATAAAACAAGAAGTTCCCATACCATTTAACGTTAAAATAGATAGCCGTTTTTTTACCAATTATCCAGGCCACGAAATAATCGACAAACAGATACAATTATTGTGCATTCGCTTGTATGTTTATACATATCGTTTGAAAATATACAAACTTGACGTAACAGGTAAATATGGTCCAACTAAATCTCCAGGAATTGTTTTTACATCCCGTGAAACTCCGTTCAGAATATTGAATGAAATATATTTATTGCTTAGCCTGACGGATCGTCTTGCATGGGATCGCATCAAATTGATCACTCTGGACCGTTGTATATTGTCTGAATCTGTTAAATTTATTACAAGCACGAAATAAGTGTCGGTGATCGATAATTTGCCGGGTGCGATGTTCCACTTGCATTTCTTATTTCACTAATCTCCCCAGGGAGGTATTAATTTTGGCGTGATCGGTAATAATATTTGAAACGACGCCGGTCGTTTTGCATTGATCGATGAACAGTCGCATTTCCTTCGTGGCTCGTAGAACACGATACGTCGGAAGGAAGCCAAAGTAATCGCAACCGCAAGATAATCTTCTCCATTTCTTACCTTCGCGTTCCCTTCGAGCATCGCGGTAGAAACTTCGTTAGCTATGTTGCACTCGTGCATGCATATTGTATTTCGGAACTATTCATTTTGCATGCTCGAAACAAACAGCCGCTTGCTTGCCTCGATAATGAATGAAAAATCGGTTCACTTGTCCTATTTTCTTTAATCACTTTGTTTTAAACGATAAGGGCTTCGCAGGTTGACAACTACTTGCATCCGTCCCAGATTTTACGGTCATTTTCGTACTTGCAATATCTTACATTTGAATGGAATTTCAAAGAACTTACGGAACTTATTATTACATATTTATTGATTGGGAATGTTTGGAGATTGTTGTGGAAGTGAAACCTAATTTTTTAAACATTTTAAAAATCGGAGTTTTAGGTGATGCACAGTTATAATTATAATTAACTTCAGTCTAATATACTATTTAAAAGCTTAATCGATTAGTACGTAAGCCATGTTTGTATGAACTTAACGTTTATTTCACGGGGAAGTTATAAAACGAATTTAAAATATCTTATATTGCACATTGAACTAATTTTATCATTGAAGACATTTGTAATATAGCTTTCTATGAACCAGTAATTTACAGTCGTATTAAATGCAGCCTTGCTGAGAGTTAACATTTTTTTTCCACTAATTAAGTTTCAACTTAATGAAGCTGACGAACATAAACTTTTATTTACAATATTATGGCGTTATTTAAATATTCAAGTGAAAACAGAAACACTTACGGTATTCATCAAAGCATTGCACCCAGCTTAGTTAGGCGTGGAACGAATGAATATTCAAGGAAATCACGAAGCTGGTTAACGTCACCTTGTATGACACAATAGCTCGCAAGCAATCCCGCGTGCATGACTTTTGCGTTATACACTGCATCTCTGAGAGCTGTAAACCGATCCGCCTTGCCTTCAGTAATGTTCATTTCGTTCATGTTCAACATTATTCGACGAACAATGCACACTCGTGGTCGCTATTTCACACTTGTATTATGTTTCTGGGAATAGTAGAATTCTGCAGTGGTGGATTCATTTGCTCAAATGGCTAAAATTAATCTTACGGTTCGAGAATTGAATTATAAATGTTCAATTAAATGTACACAGTGAATATACAACTTGATGTGGTATTCAATTGGTTGTGTGAGTAACATGGTTAAGTTGTACGGTTATTTACGTGTGTTACACACGAAATTCGGATGATTATATTAATGTCAACGCCGTTCATAGTCATTCTTTTGTCGATTATAATGATTAATATTTCGGAGTTAGGTTCCACTGTCTGTTTAGCGTTGGATCGAACTGAAGAAAATAAAAATTGAAATGGGGGAAAAAATGCTGAAATGCTAAACGCTTGTATTTGTTCGATTATTCTTCTTTTCCATATGTTGAAAAAGAAACATCATTCGTGGGATTGCAACAGACTCATGGGAAGCAGAATGTCCTCACACATCCTCGTGAATTCTCTGTCAAATCTGGCACTGTTCCAGTTAAATCGAGAAGTTTGAAAATACAGGAAAATAAATACCCGAAAAAATACTAAAAAATATACTCTAGCGTATAACATTTCTTGCAAATACTTTCATCCAAAATGCTCTGCTATGTTCAATATTTTTGTTTCCTTTCATTTCGCGGCTACGTGTATTCGACATTTTTCTATTTTAAATTTTTACTAAATGCTAGTTTATGTAATATTTCATGGATGCACAGATGCAGTGAGATTTCTCTGAATGGATGTATGTTTTTTTTTTTTTTTTGGATGAGTTCGGTGAAATAAAATTTGTCCGAGTATGTTTCCCATAAATCGTTTCAATCGGATGATCTAGAACTGATCTAAAGCCAAAAAATTATTTCCCTGGCATACACATCAATCTGTAACTAAATATGTATCTCCAACTACTTTTATTGCTGTATGTGATGATTTAACTATGTTCTTGCATTGAAACATTATATTATGAATTCAAGGCTACATATTTTATTCATTGTAACTCTTGTCAGTAAGTGTTTCGAACTTCTAAATATACACGGTTAAATATAATTCTACATGGCGTTAATCTTCGAAATTTACGTGGCTCGTATTTTTTCTATACCTGAAACTCGTTTGCCCAATTTACTTTGCCCAACGCTAATATAAATTTAAATGAGAATTCGTAACGTACAATTTGAATACACACATTACTTGTTCCATTTGGTATTAAATAATCCCTTCCAACTAAATAAACTATCGAAAGATTCATGAAACCTCACACGACCGTATAATGCGAATAATCATTCTCCAATACTTTTCGTATTGTTTCACGTAAATAATTAAATTGTACAGTTTAACGTTAACGATACGTAGCGTCCTCTATAACATGCAATTGCGTATTCATTGTGCATGCTCGGTTTTTATTGTTCCATAAAGTTAAATAATTTTCCAGGAAAATATCCTAATATCGTTTCATTTTGGTCATTAAATTGAAATCCACCGTCTGACTAAGATTTCCGGAAATTTTGTCGATGGTTGGGCAATAAATTCCGCAAGGGCTTACAATAGCTGGGCTCTCCTCGCCAGCTTAAATTGTTTTATTTGTGGGAACTGGAAACAAGTATATAGCAGTGTTTCCTGGAAAATTCTTAATATAATGGAAGGCCATATTTTACAAGTACGATATGAGATAATACATTGTATACAACGTAGGTGTAATAACCTGTCAACTACTGGGAGGGTGGTGCAAAGTATAATGTTCAGCATAGCAGGTGCACGACGAGCTGCCTTATAGCTCTTTAACAGTAATGTCCAACGCACATGTTATAACATCTCGAAACTTTCTACCCTTACGTTTCAAATTTTATTCGCACACAGTTCATGTCCGTTTGGTTCCTTGCACGCGCCTCACTGCAACTATCTGTTAAACAATTATACAGTCGGTTGATTAAGTTTTCGCATCCTCACTGTCCATCCAAGTAATTGATTGAAATTAAGTGTTCAAAGTTATATTAAAGTTCATATATCTTTGCTATCAATTACTCGATTTTGTTAACATTTCGCCGGAATAAACTATATAGATGCATTCATTGACGGTGAAAAATCGATTGGGAAACCTCGTACACATGACTCAACTTCAATTGATTTGTTTCATGTAGGGTACGAGTACCTATGAGACTGTCTGTGCACATATCAACTGTTTCTACTTTCATAGCAAGAGAATCACATTTCCAGTTCTCTCATGCAAAAACATTAGTCACTGCCAATTTGAAAAATAACTATTCTTCTTCGAATATCTATTCTTTCCGTGCTGCTGTTGGTGACGTACTATGAATTCATAACTCTGCCAACTACGCTCTATATAAACGAGCAAGTGATAACAGTATTCTGCTTCATATATTCATTAAAGCCCGAGCTATCACGCTACTGAAGCAGTACTGTAATATTTCGTATGGCTATCACATTTATGGCGTTATTAGTTGCTGCAAGTTTTTGAGGTGGCACGTCGAACGACTAATAAATATGGAGCATCGCCCTGTGGAGGTTTCGTGACGCCCGAGCGATAATTAGAATATTGAGTGATGATAGTTAGGTGATAGAAAGTCGAATGTAACAGTGCAAATCTTCGTGTAAAAAATGGACAATGAATGAAATAAATAGTTTCGTTGAAGCATGTAGGAGGTCAATTTAGTATTATTTTTTAAATGTTCCTCGATTATCGATTTGGATTAATTAAATCTATTAAAGTTACCATGGGCGAAACGGGGCGTCGCGTAATATAATTGAATGGAATTGTGCCCAATTATAAAGTAACTTTCAGAAGTGCTTTTTATATACTTTGAAACAGTCTTCAGCATTCGCAGTGTCTGCCAATGAACTGGATAATGCGCACTGTGCCAATAAATGTAAATTATGTATAGTGAAAAGTTATTCTTACTTAAATGAGGCCTTCTGGTGAACATCTTCGAGAATTAACCACGTATTTTTGGTCGTAGAAGACTATGCAAATGTGGCTCCAGTTATTATAGACAGCTGCTATTTTTGTCGTAACGCGAGATTCAATAGTTGATGTGAAATTTTATCAATTTGCGGTTATTGATTCTGAAAGCGCTCACGCCACGAGCACTTCCACCTTTACTCCTTTTCCTTCTCGCCTCTTTTTACTTCGAACGGCCACGAGAATGGCGGGGTCTAAAAGTCTCTATAACCATGTAACAATCTCCTTTTTTTTCTAGAGGAACTGTCACGGACGAGGGTTTACTGTTAGTTTTCCTTACCTCCACCATCGGTACCTTGAGGAAATTTCGTTTCTAGTCTTTCTGTTTGCTCGCTGTTTATGTGCAGATACTAATTGATTTGATCGTTTGTCCTTTATTTCATATCACTTCCTAGTTCTACGTGTACTCAGTTTTTACTACAAGAAGCTCTTTTTTTATATTGCAAATTATTTTTCTCGTTACTGTATATTTTTTACTCTTTATTTAAATGTACACATTATTGCCTTTAATGAAATTCTTGTTTTTTATAATAAATTGTATTGGTGTTTGATTATTTCATCACCATTTTACTTTTGTTTATTTTCTGTAATTCATTGTGAATTTGATTATATGACAGATGATCATTGGATTTAATGTTCACACACGTTTCATTTTTTACGCGGTGTTAATATGTAATAGTAGAAGCATATTTTGAACCCTGCAGCATTCAGTAAATACACTTGTTTTGCCCATTAGTAATATTCATTAAATTGATATAAAACATCGTAAATACCCTTACAGTCTAGCTAAATATTGTTAATGGTAATGCGACGATATAATTTGTATAATAATGTACGATACATAAATGAATATATAGGTGAATTTATGTCAGGTCTCGTATAACGATCCATTTTGTATTTTATCCATATTAATTGTGTAATCATCTACAGTAAAATGATGAAGTAGATACTGTGAATGTTGTACAAATTGTATTCATGAAAAACAAAAATAATCCTCATCAATATTTTATCTATTTTTAAACTACTGTGCACAGCTTACGTAAAACAATCTTTCGACTTTAGTTTAATACGAGTGGCTATCAGATTCAATGATCGTTTACGCAAAAGAAATGTCAGTATCGAAAAAAATGGAAGGGTTCGAAAAACTTGAATAAAGCCTAAAAAGTATTTGAATTTATATATTTTGTAAGAAGAGTACGTATGGAGATATTAAACAAAAAATATTAACACATTTACAGGCACGTTTACAACATTTTTTAAAATAAATAACTGCTTCAAAACGTCACGTCATTTTTTACTGTTAAAAGTAGTCGGCCGTTACCACTGAAAGTGGTTAGGATCTTTCGTATTTCGATAATATCTATAGCTCCAACTTGCATGCAAAGAGGATCATCAGACACTAAACGCAGGACTTCTTTTGTTCATGCTGTCACCTTCGTTGAGCAGATTTCTTTACGTTCGAACCTCGAAGAAAATTATAATATTAACGTGGGCATAAAGAAAAGTTAATAAACAGCAGTGCGTCAAAATATATAAACGTGTCATATTTTAAAATGAGTAACAATACTGCAAATAAGAAATGAACTACCAAACACCGAAGGCTGCAATGTCTCTTTTATTTACTTACTGCTAAATTAGAAAATCTATAGCTGGTGTACAAAATAATAATTACTCTCTATCCAATATAACACGTTCACAAAAATATTGCAACGCCATTGTTAAATGATACAGGAGAGAACAGGTTTTTTTTACATTCACCCAATAAATCTTCTGCTCAAAATCGAAAAATCAAAATTAGAAAAGTCAAACCGATGCCCATTGTGCAACAAATAACCGAGGTTAATCTGTCGAAATAGAATTAATCATTCCCCGTGGAACACAAAAAAACACACACACACGCGCGCAATCATAAAAACTGTTCCATTACGCGAGCAATAAAAGCCATGCCTAATAAATTTCTATTCAATTTCAATTCGAACTGCAATTGCCACACGTTCTCCGCGAAACACGCGACGCAACAAATTTCCTTGGCGCCAACGCACGACGATAAGATATTTCATATCCGTCACTGGTCCGAATGCACGTAATGCATCAGGTCCCTCGATATTCCAAAAACATTTCCCCCCGGTGTCCAGATACATGAGCCCCGCCTCAAAATAACAATGGAAGGCGATAAAAATATACTTAGGTGTTTTACATTCTCCAATAACGCCGTGCCGTGGAGCACAGGACGTCCTCATAACTCAAGAATGCCCACTCTTTTAGCACTGTCAGTCGGTCGTTCTATACCAGTCACTTTGCCGGCCTTTTACCCAGAACTTGTTCGCTTCTTCATCGCGTCATCTCCCGTTTCATCTTCCACCCTTGCGCCATTATATTCCGCGACGCGGCACAGGTCACTCGTCGCTTCGTGCAGCACAACTGTCAGGTGGAGGTACGCCAATACCAACGCACGGGCTACGTCAACAAAGCAGACACTAACATTACTAATGATGCTAACCGAGCTAACACCGATGGAATAAGGAACACGAACGACCAACGAGACCGATGAAGATGTGTAGCTGAAAGCCCAGGGGTCGTTCGCAAGCACGTTTTATTACGCTACGTGTCCTCGTGCCTTTTCTACCCGTCGACGCAGCCATGCCATAGTATCGCTGGATACCTTAACTATTATCCTACTTCTCGTTTTTTTTTTGTTCCCCCCCGCCCCTTTTCGTTCGCACGTTTATGTGTCGTTTCACGCCCGCGTATATAGATGGTAGTCTGAAATTGTTTTAAAGCTATTGGAGGAGATGTAAGGAGCGTCACGGTGCACGCGGCACGGTGAAATTCCTGTGGAAGCCGCAGGAACGAGGGCGTTTCGAAATAAATTGGGGACATTGAATGGTGAATTTGGTGGAAATTCGAAGATGGATCTTTGCGAGTCAAGTTACTCGAGCGGGAACGCTGGGAATGGAAATGGAAATCTCTTAGCGAATTCCAGGACTAAGATAGGCCTTAAGCTTCGTGTTTGAGCTTTGTTCGGCATGTTTTGTGACTGTCGAATTTCTACCTTAAATAGATGATAATAAATTACATAGTACGCACTAAATTATAATTTAACTGTTATTCGATGTTAATGTATTATTACAATGCAAGGGTGGAATACAGAAATGTATAAGGGAACTGAATAGTTGCATGTTCCACGAAACATATAATCGTAAAATGAAAGGAATAATCCGTTGGTTTAGAATCAAATGTTATACACCGAACTGTACATCAAGTTTAAGGTAAGTTCGGTTTAATTTACTTCGAAAAGCGCATTAATATCCTGAAACGTGCACCTTCTGCGCATATAAAAGCATTTGCCAATTTCGAATCATCTGTGCCGCCTAAAATTTCAGCTTCCTCTATATTCCCCCACTGTATCACCGCGGAAACCAAACGTGTCATACTTTGGAAGATGGTTCGTCGCGAGATTGAAAGGCGAAACTAGTTAATAAGATTGTAGGTGGAATATCCACGATATAGACGGTCGCTGATGTATTTGCCACGTAAACAATAATTACCGCATGCAATTAAGAGGATCCTTGCTGCATAGGGATGCTGGTGATAGGGTTGTTGATAGTCTGGGAACTTCACCTTCCACGTATAGCGACGAAGCATCGAAACGGAACGGCTGGCAAACGCGTGTCGACGCGACAGATGAAGAGATTTCGACTTGGTTACACTCGATCTTGTTACTCTGTGCCGTAGTCCCGAGTTGGATTCCGTAAAATTTGAGTTAGCCTCATTACTCAGCGAACGGGTAACAGCTTGTCGAAATTTCCCCTGTCGGCCGTATTCGTTGCGCTGAAAAATTAGGATCGCTCTGTGTCTGATGTTTCTTCGCGAGCAGTCGAAATCTCAGTGTTTGCTTTCATGCGATAAAGAAATTATGCAGCTCTCCTCGTATTGTCGATTGAAATAAATGGAGCGAATAAATCGTTATGTGTAATTGGTGGAGGGGGGATTGCGATATTTCTGACACGATCACACGGCAGATCTTGGAATTGGAATTAAATATAGTAAATATACGACAATCTTGATTATTTTCGAAATAATAAATGCACGGCACAATGTGCGAGAAAGAATATGCAGCGATTGGATCTGCTAGATTTACTTACTGTATATGTTTCTAAGAAATCAGATCGCACAGTATCACTGTTATGCATACCATAGTGACCAGATAATCATTAGC
This sequence comes from Nomada lathburiana, assembly GCA_963667235.1. Classification (NCBI taxonomy): domain Eukaryota; kingdom Metazoa; phylum Arthropoda; class Insecta; order Hymenoptera; family Apidae; genus Nomada; species Nomada lathburiana. The sequence continues at coordinate 9,873,966 of OY763898.1, read as the reverse complement.
CCACTCTATTATTCTGTAACCAATTTAAATTTCCAAGGAGATTAATTCATCGCCCTGGTAATTATTCTCTCCCTCGGTATATGCACTGCAGTTCCGCTGGTTTCCACGAATGCGTTAAAAATACATAGGGAAATGATTAAAAAGATATTACTGCATTATCATCTGTTTATCTAACCAGTCGAAGGTGAATAAGTTTCGCGGGAAAGAAAGGAACTGGTTGTTTTTGTTGGTACAAAGAGTCGTTAGGAATGCAACCCATTCCTCGACTACCGGAAAGTAAGAAACTTGGGCGTACTAATGCTATGCTAATGACTTGAGATGAGAAAAAGTAGGAGGGGGGCGGCTTGCGGAATAACGGTGTGAGTCAAATATAAGAATTCAAAGGTGAAATTAGAGCAAAGACAGATTAAGTTTTGATATCTGCGCTTTTTTGAGGTTTTCTTATTTCCGACTGAAAGGTAGATATTTTAATCGAGAACCGATGTCTAACTGTCGGCGCCGTGATTTCCTGTTCCAACACTAATACTAATACGTAATACGTAGATACAAATAACATAGGACATAGAATATTAAATTGAACATTCTTATATTTTTATACAGTTTTCTGTGTACACTTTATCTTTCTAATCATTATGCAGGGGAACCGAAAATGCAATTAAGAACAGAGTAAACGCTATTCGTACCGTCTGTGAAAAGTTTAAGAAATTGAAATAATGCAGCGATAAATAATTTCTCGGTCGACGAGCCACAGAACGCATTACTCGCACGATCGTCAGATTTATTGCAAATTGAATATAAAAACCATTAATTATTTGTTGATTAACTGTGCTTAAAACTAAGGATTGACAAAATTCAACCAAGCCTTTTCCACCTTGCCTTCTTCTGAACCATGTCACCAAATATGGCGTGGTTAAATACAAAGTTTAATGCGCTCACTAATAATAATAACGTGCACAGATTTTCAAATCCATCCCATGTCGCACCCCTATCATCTGCCGTAACTCAACGTTCAGGCGTTGTCTCCCTTTCCGAGATCACTCCACATACCATCGCGGCAAGAAGGACTAAAAAAGAAAAGGGAATGGGACTTTACTGCCGGTACACTGTGTCGGAATTGTACACCATTGATCGAGAATCACCGTCCAGAGGAATAATGCTCGATTAACCGTTAATGATTGCGGTTCCGCGCTGGGGCTTCCCTCGAATACCAGTTTCACTTCTGAACTTCAACTGCGCTGCAGCGTCCCTCAAACTACAAAAGTCGCATCGATTGGATAGGAATTCGTGGAAGCAACGATTTTCCTTGGTATGAAAATCATTCGACCGAACGGCACTCAGTACGAATGAAATGTAATGTACTGCGCGAATGTAAGAGCAGGGGCCATACTAGTGCATAGCAGGAAAAGTGTTGCATGAGATGTGTCACGTGCGTGTGTGTGTTTGTGTGTACATGTACGCACTTGGTCCAGTACCAACGATACCAGAGAAGTCGAGGGACTTGTAGAAATTCGATTATTTCCAGGAGATTTCATGAGATTCGTCGTCTTAGCGATCGACGAACAGGAAAGGCTTTTCAATTAGATTGAATCACTTAGAGATGAATCTGCTTGACGGATAATAATTTCATTTGCTATTTTCCTGTGCCAGTGCTAGAATTCCTATCATACGTGTATATTCGTGTATGGAGTTGAAATTACCTTGTACCAAATTTGAGGATGTTGTAAGTTAGAAAACGAGTTCTGCGAAAGCAGATGCTGTTGGAATTAATTTATTCATCGTATATCAGTTAACTCTGAAACGCAGTATACTCGGATTGACCGCTCAGAGAATTACTATAAAATCAATTATAAATTAATTACCGCAAGATTTGAAATATAAGTCAATGTGTTCAACGTATGCTTTATATGCAGTGCAACATTTGATTGTCACGTATTAATGTGAAGCTTCACTTTTACAAGCGAATTCATCGAATGAAGCTTTATTATACGCATACATAAAAGCTTCTTTATTATATTATATTTTCTCGTTATATTTCAGTTGTACAATATCATATTTAGAATATTCGTGCAAATTAAAAGTTCCCGTGCTCAGTACCGAATCTCTCTGCTTATTTAATACTAATATTCCAGAGATACCATTACACGGTATACAAATTATTAACCTACGATTAATAATAATTTACTCAATTATCTTGTATTTCGATGCCGTATGAAATTTCGATCATACATACGTTACTCAAATTCTTTGCAAGTCTTAAAGCATCACGTCACGTACACCTTTATCCTAGATTCACGTTTCAATACTATTGACACCTTGATCCATATGTACGCACATACATACATATATCGGGCAGTAAATAATTTAAAAAACATACGCTGCATGGAAAAGGAAATTGAGGGCGCGGGTTATGCATCAAACGCCTATTTTCTAACGCTTTTCAAGTCGGATCGCTGAACTTGAAAAGGGCTCGCTGTCACGAACCAGGTGACAGCGCCTTGAAAACCCAAGTGGCCAAAATAAATAGACCGACACGGGCCGGGAAACGTGAGGTCGTTTCTGGTGCATGAAAGTGTAAACCCAGGTAACAAAGTGTGTCTCGGCACGAAATGCAATCTGTTACAAGTATCACATGCTGCTTCTTTGCCAACACATCCTGCCAGCAATAAACAAGGAACGTGGCGACAAGTGATATCGCTTATACGCGTCTTCTTCTGTATTAGGCACGATGCTACGGGGAATTGATCGAAGCCGCACTTAGCATTCGTCGAGGTGGACTCTCCGGAATTTTCGCGTTCTTGATTTAGGGGCGAGGAATCTAGTTCGCATTCTGGCATTAAATTTGAATCGTGTATTTCTTTCACACTGGTGTTCAGAAATCGTGCATTCCGTTCTGCTTATTGTTAACACTTTAGGGGAGACGGAAAATTAATTTGAAGATATTTCTTTTTAGGTATGAAAAATCATGTGCAAAAACTATCGCGAGAAAGATACCACAATGTTATTGGAAAATGGTTCTATTGTATGTTGAAGGAGGTATGCTATGAATGAATGATTCTTATTCCTTGGAATACGGGGCTAAACGAAACTATTTCTTATATATTGGCATAAAACAAAATTGCCACAGCTGAATAAATTTAATATTGCAGAACCGAAAATGTACGTCTTATATATGGATATGTATAATTTTGCTTTAGTCTATTGTTCTATGAAATATTTGTTAGAATGTACCCGGATTCAATTTATTCATGGATAAAAGTTACTTGAAACTATGAATCTAACGAGGAAATGTAACATCGACGCATATACATATTTGATACAGTTCGTTTCGTGTCACTTGACGATATTTTACAATTAAATATCCGGGCGCGAAAGCTTTTTATATTTTTTCAAGAATAGCGCAACATCGGACAGTCGATCAACAGTTTTTATTTTCACTCTGGTGATGTAGCAAATTGCGAAGCGTTTGCGATCGGGCTTGGAGAATAATTTTGTCGCTCGTACTACACCGGCAAATAAAACTGTTTGTTTTCACGGTTTTCTCGCTACGCGCAACGAGTTTTCAACGAGTTACAGTTGCACACACGAGACTCGTGCAATTAGTTTTTTGCTTATCGTCCGCAATGTCTCTGTACCTGCGCGCCACGAAGCACATTTCTGTAATTCACCTATTAGCCGGGTGTATTTTCACTTATCGCCCTTGTTTGCTAATAAACCTGCGCGTACTTACGCTAATCATATCTGCGACTGTGTATATACCTACAATATATCTGGCACATAAGCCCGTATCGTTAGTTTCATTTGGCCTCAATTAATTAATAATATTAACGTAAACATTATGCTTGTAATCTTTGCCTGCAATGTAACCGATTTCTCTTTTCAATATGTATGTACTATGACAAATTTCGTCCGAATTGATATTGCTCATAATACACAATAGGCAATTTGATGATATTCAATCTGCTGTATCAGCCCTTCTAATTTCACATTCCCAAATCGGCATTTCATGGAACACACGCCAATTTTGTTATTAACGTACTACTTGTTCGCCTGTAAAATTAATTGCCACCATGCATGATACACATATCATTCATGCATAATAAGACGGTCATAATCAATTGCAGTAATTCATGGTCTATCATTCACACATTGTGAAAGAATTAAGTTCGTAATATTATGTGTCGTTATTTTCCAACCTTTTTTTCTACCTTTTCAAATGAAATTTTACGAATTTCGGCTCGACAGAAATCTTGATATTTTATATTCATTTCGGCGCAGTCGTCTTTTTATCGCGACACCGATACTTCAGAAAGATTTGTTCGATAACACGTGTCAAGTGTAGTCGCTACAAGGATATACAGAGCATTTAGAATGTCCTGTGCAAATACCGATGAATTTTTTTTCCACGATTTCCCCGTACGGAGCATTGCCAGATTACCAATCAGTGACTTCGCCCGACGACGAAAGCGATGCCCGAAAGAAAAATTAATATTTCCACGAACCCGAAGAAATCTATAAAAATCACAGCCATCATGATCATTAAACAGCTCCAAAAATGTCTTCGTTGCTACATTGGCACACCAAACACATCCGAAACACATACGCCTCGAAAACTCGAGCCATGCGCAACGCCCAATCTAACCCCATAACGATCTCCATTCAATGAATAAAAGCTCCATGTAACGCCTATAATTTCGCCCGCGAAAATATCACCGGGATGCATCACACGACAGTCGCTCGTTTCGACGCGATCGTTCAACCAGCCCCGATTGCTATCTGTCAGCGGCGTTCGCCTGAAAGAGTGTCACGTTGACAACAATGTCAGCTGGCGATTCTATTTTTTTATATCCGTCGTGCGCTATCCGTCGAACTTGTTCTACGCGCGAAACGAGCTTCGAACGAGTTGCCGGTCCGCGCATTACTATAAGCCTGCCGCGATTGCGAGAGGGCGAACGGAGAACAGAAGGTGATGCTGGAGGGACGCGATTCACCGGAGGCGAGCGTGAAGTGATTTCGGAGGGTCGGGATATTTCGGGCACCGGGAATTGTGAAATAAAGCGGCCGCGTGTTGTGCTGTTCATGGCTCGTTATTATGCTATATGCCGTGTCCTCGCAGCTACTAAGGTCCTTGCCGTAATGGAAATGTGAAGGGGGACGACGCGACGGCGACGCGGCGCGTCTCTAGCCGGCGAACTTACGGGCAGGGAAGATAAATGCGGGGATGAAAAGGGGCGCTTGTTGTTACGACGCAGGCGATCCAAATGAAGCTTTAAACGCGGCTAAAGTGTGCGTCGCCGGTCGGTAGGATTTTGTTGAAATGAAATTTAATAAAGCGGGCGCAGGAAGCAATTAGAGAAAGCTTCGCGTAATTTTAGTCAATTAATTAAGCTTCGTTGGACAATTTGTTTGTGTGCAACTTGATTAGGGATTGATTAGGGGTCCCTGCGAGAGGGATTGGGACTCGTAATAGAGTTTACCGAGTGGATATGAAACCGTTTCTTAACAGTGATTAACTGTGGCGGGGCCCTTGGAATCATTGACGTCAACATTGTTCGAAACTATTATTCCAGATTGATGCGAAAAATGGAAGGAGGAGGACCGTGTCATCGTTTGTATGGTTAGTGTAAATATGGATCGGGCAGAACACGAAAATCGATTGGTATAAAAACAAATGGAAGGATTCGTCGGTTAGTGGTTAATAAAAGATGGTTGAGATCTATAACAAACTGTCCACAGAGATGAAACTTCAATTCACTAGATTCACGAGAGATCATATGTACATTTAACATTTTTGCACACAGTTCCGAGTACACCCCGGGAAATCCATAGAACCAACGAATACGTTCGCTACAGGGAACCATAGAGAGGAATGAAACAAATTTCCATAATAACAACTGTTCTAAACGAACAAACAAACAAACAAAAATACAACGCCGAATTAAACAGCTTAAAATGTGCCGAAGCTGAAACTTAAGAAACTCTCGGCAAGATCGTTCTCCAACGATATCGGCCCGAGCGATTACGCACTTCCATCGTGGCGGGGCAGAAAATGAAAAAAATGGGAACGAGCGAAACGGGAATGCGTAACTTTGCCTCCATTATCGTCCCTCTGCCGTAAGATTGGACAAGATGGGCTGAAGAAGAAAATACTCGTCGACTCGGGAATCGAGCTGTGCATATTTGCCGGCAGCTGGCATAAAGAGGCCGAGATACTGTCGTCATAAATAGGGATGTAAGCACCCGCGGGACTAAGCACACGAAATTCTTATTATTTTGCGGCATTATGAAGGGGGAGGAACCGCGACGTCGACGTCGACGTCGGCACTACGCTGTTTTCTACTCATTCCCACGAAAATAATCTCGCGATAGCACGCAAATCTGATTCCCCTGCATTCCTTTCCCTAAAATTCCACGCTTTCTCGTTATCTCTCCTCTTGGCTTATTTCACTCGTTGACGCGAGATTCAACACACTTGCCACTTTGCACAAATGGCTGGTATTAGCAGTATTATATTTAGAAAGAGATTCGCGCTTGTCGCGATGTTCGATGCAATTTCGAATGGGAAATTTTGATTTCTTATGTAAATGCAAACGTTAACGGAGTGCAATATTATTTGGCCGAAGATTTGGTACGTCGGGTGTGAAATGGATGATATATCGAATTGCTTTGCGCCGTGAAAATAAGTTTTATACACGAGTCTGCCGAGGTGTTTGATAAATAAAGTACAATGTCTTTAACGTTACTGAAGGCACGAAAACAGTTGCAGTTTAAATTGCGTACAATTTCTTCGTCGCGCAATGGAAACAAATATTTTCCAATTATATTCTGGCGGTGCGATGTGAAAGTTGCTAAGCTGTTTTCGTCTGTACCTACTGGTCTTATTCATTTATTATTTACTATAATATTTCTTGAAATAATAAATCCATAGGATCACGATTTTATATCGAACGATGGATAATTCAGATGAACATTTGCATTAACAAACTGGAAGCAGTTTTATTCATAAATATAAGTTGATTTACCAGCAGGATTAAATATAAAATGTTCTCTAAGTTAAATAAGTTTTCATGCATTAACCGGCTTTTTCGCCTGAAATATTTTCGATGAAGCCAATCTATATGTATAGAATACTTAATAACCTCTGGAAAGTTTTATTCAAAACTTCACATTATATCTAACAAATGGTTAGTCTATGTTCGGAAAAATATTTGGGGATATAAATTTTTCAGTAAAAAGCCTCACGAATTTTAGGAATAGCGTGCGAAATAACATGGTCCACTGTGCACACACAAATGTGAAGGTAATGGATGTTCATTTCGTCATATAAACGCCAGCGGAGAAATTTTTTAACATATAAAGTAACTTATGACTTCCAATCCACGTGCTGATGACTGGCAGCGACCTATAATACGTATTATTATACCCACTCAAGCTACAGGGTATAAAGTGCTTGTACATATTTTCTTTCTAGGCCAGCGGGACCCTATTTTATTAAATAGACAATATAATATCGAATGATAACTAATAATATCATTTCGATGTAAGTGGTATTTCGGCACTACGTAATAGCAAAAAAATGTCATAATACTTAATTAAGATTAATAATTATAATTTTCGTTCAATCAAATGTGAGTGTGATATTTCTGAATATTACTCGCCATTCTGGCTACTAAAATTGCATGCCAAAAGATAGCCGCAAATAAATTCAATTATCTTGCTACTATTATATGCGTCTCTGACAAATCGATCCCTTTATAAACGCTTCATTATTCGATTCTACATTCCCATCGTAACGGTTATCACGTTGGAAACGGAAGCACTAATTATAAGATGAACGAGAATTCGAAAACCAGTGCGATTGAATAAGTGACGAATATTTAACGCCGACCTTCGCCCGGCCGATTACATTTCCCATTTACCTGCATTAATTGCTCCCCTTGGTGGCTACGTTTTCCAATTACGTAAAAAGTCATTGACTGAGCACGACCGGCGACGGAAATATGTCTTACGCAATTAATGTTACGTGAACGGTTTGCGAAAGTTGCAAAAAGGACCGAACTGGTTAATAATGCCGACTCCGTGTTCCTTTGGAATCTAGTGCTCTTTAGTGAAGCTTGCTTCGCTTAAAATGTAATTGCTGCTGCGTTAAATACGCCGTGAAATACGCGATTTGGTTCCAATGTGTTGTACCATTTTCTTTTATTCACATTATCCTTTTAATTGAAATTGAAAAGCACAGTGCATTGCGCGAAAGCAACACATCGCTCGGGTTTCATATTATTGTATTCAATAAATTCATGGTGCGAGGGTTTTTTTTAAACGTTCTGTTCAATCGCAATGAGATTTTTATATATATATATATATATACATATATTTCCAGCATTATATATATCCAGGATTACGTTCTTACAAATGCTATAAAAGGCGAATTGCAACTCTCAATAAATACAGTATCGATCGTTTAATTTGAAGCTTAAATAAGGCAATGCCTTTAATTACACGTTTTACGTAGAAATGTTTGAATGTTTAAAATAGACATTCAATGTGTAATATAAAACGATTTATTTGTGTGGCTAAAAAATATCTCTCAATAGAATATGTTTCAGTGCTATTTCTACTCACCGAAATTATAGTCTGACTAAATATATGAAATGAACTATTCCTCTCGCCGGATGTTGTACCATATTTCTCGTAACAATTCTATTCACTTTGACATGTCGAAGACTTTTATTGATATGTAGGATATTGACAGAAACGTTCCATCCACGAGGGATATAAAGTTTGTTACGTTTGGTACACTTTCACAGTGGCGCTCTTTTCCTTGTCAATTAACGAAGACTGAATATCAGTAGCATTGGAAGCATGTTGTATCAAAATGTATCATGCAAGCCGCATAATAAGTATCCCATTTAAATCGATGTTCTGTATACACGTCGTGTGCGTAAAGTACTATACTGAATCTTTTTTCTCGATTCAGTTCATAATATCGAAGTTACCCGAAGAAAAATTTATCATTGACGAAAATTGATTTAACAGCTTCAGTTTAACATTTCAGGTCGCCATACGTATTGTCAATGAAAATTAGGAAATTAAACCGTACTTCGTTCATTAATAATTCTAGCGTTTCTTATCATTCTTCAAACGTTGCGGCATCGCATTACCTAACATACGTATCAACAGCAATTTACACGTTATGCTTAAACGATACACAAAATCACCACCTCATAATGGCTATACTATTATCGTAATCAACTACTTGCCAATTACTCTCTACGCGCACTATGTATAAACTATTTCGCATCAGTGAAACCTATCTGGGTAGTTAGAGAGTAATAATTCGGCGTGACAGCGGTGGCGTATACACGTATTCATGAATGTGTACATTCAATTGAACATACATATACTATACACACACTCGTGTGTGCACGCTGCACACTAGGGTGGCTCTTCTTTTCGACATCCGAATTCTCCTCGCGGAAACGTTATCCGTTATCCGATCGGGTTCAAAGTGCACAGATCAGTTCACATCGATTAAGCTTAATTAATTATACGACAGCCACGAGACCTCAATGAAATACATATACATTAGGTTACACTTGGCACCATCAAACTATCTCGCATTGATACTGAACGTTTTCAAGTTCAACAAAGGTGCGATCAAAAGGGAACGAATTTGCAGTGAAAAGAATATAAGAATGCAAAACGAGCCCGACCTGTGTTCAAAAAGAAAAAAAACATAATCGTACATTTCCCATGCAATGACACATAAATAAGCCATAAATAGCCAAGAAATGGCTATTCACAGCGGACAATTTCGTCAGCGGATGAGGGCGACAAAATGAAAATGGAAATGAAAGTTGGGCACAGATTTCGGGCCATGAATTCTTTGGGGGCTTGCAGCCCACAACGACGCTTGCGTTGGTAACCATTTCAAGACAGCCGATCCATCAAACCAGTTCAGATCGAGACTCTTAATACGCTTGAATTTCCCGCGAGAGCTACCCCCCCGCAACTAGCCCGGATGGATAGGCACGTACAATGGAATTATGGTTCCCCTATGTTCCCATTACTAAGCCATCTACGTTACGTGTTCTATGTGCCGTGGCAGTTCTCCTTTCGGTGCCCTTAACGACACCCTTCTCTGTTTTATGCCCTCCGCAAATAATCTCTGCGTAACTGACCGTGCATTTGCCCGAGGCGTGAATGACCTTTGATCGATGATATTTTCTCCTAATGCCGCGTTGGGTTTGCGTGCGCGAATTGTTTCTCAAATATTCAATGCGTTCGGGCTTGTTGGATTTAGTGCAAGGGGTCATTCATTAATTGAATTTCTGGAATTAGAGGAGGGTTCGATCGACTTTGGTTGAAAATAGTCTTCTGGTATTTTGAAATATACGATATGGTTATAGTTTACGAGTGCTGATGTAAAGTAGGTTCTGACGTAATTGTTAAGGGTTGTGCATGAAACATGAAACATGAAAATCGGTAGGTATTATCTGAATATGAATTTACACGTAGATATCCGTTTTCATTTGGCAAAATTGTTTTAGACCGACCAAAATGAATTTGGCGTTAATGTACGTACATTACGATATGTAGAATAAATTTTGCGCGGTTAGAATTTTCGTTTAATTCTTCTCGGTGTAACGTGGAAACGAATGTGAAAGAGAGTTTTGCTCCCGCTTACAAAAGCGATTGAGTTAAGCAGGTATTTATACCTTTCCTTGTCCAAGGCAATCATGTAATATGGTTAGAAATATAATACTTGATTCGCTTAGATGTTGTGAATCTGAACAGGGTAAGGTATAAATGCGGCGTGCAGTCAAATATAATCGTAATAAGGTTAATTCGATAAAGATCACGAGTATCGTGTCGCGAAATGCAATTTGGAAATTGTATAACTGGATTATGGTCCTGCGACCCGATACTTGTGCTTCCATGAAATTATAATGAAGGCTTTAAGATTAATTGACTGGACAACATGGCAGACTGTCCTATTTCATATTCTCTGGGAACAGTTCAGTCATGAGTTTAGAATAGCAGTTCGCGTAACCATTATACAATTGTGGCGTAATCGTGACTTGTTTGTTCTTATTGTGCGCCCTGTTTTTCCAATGTCTGCGTAAAGGTATTGTAGTGATTATACCTCGGTAAACCTCACGTGAGTGAGATAAAGGACAGCGGAGATAGTAAGATGTCAGTTTTACTTTAACATACAAGTAGTTTATTAACAAAATGCGTCGATACACGACAACTCTTTCTGAACAACTATACAACACGACACCCTTACAATTCGCCCTCGGTGCTCAAACAATTCTCTTCCAGATATCTCACAATTCTCAAATGCTTCTGTCTCGCGGACGCATCATCCACTATATGTATATATGTATATTCTTTCACCCTTAGTTTCTGTCTCACTCTATTCCTCATTTTCTCTCCCTTTTGGGATACACACTAAAAACATTATAATCTCAAGGGCTCAGTTCCAAACAAATCTCTTTCACACTTCGAAATCATGTTAAACATTCACAAAGCATTTTCAATACCACAGTGTTACAATAAATAATTGATGGTAGCAATCAATGTTAAAGCACTTTCTTGAACGAGGAGTCGAGAAAAAGAACGAGAAGTTTAAGTCCACTTCATAGAATTTTTATTCTGAATGTCAAAGTTCAAAATAGATAGACGATTGTATGATTAAAAATAGTTGTTTTCATTCATCATTGTATCTCTTGCCTAAGGATAAGAGGACTTTAAATGATTCTTGAATTTTGGTTGGCGATAAATTATTGTATTCAAATAAGATTGGGAGTTATATGAAACAATCTACTTTCACTTCCATAGTTTACTACTGGGCATAGAATATTTTATTTTCAACTAAAGAAAAATGTTTCAAATTAGCACATTAACTCTAACTGATGTTTATTAAAAATATACGTATTTTTGTAAGTACGATATTAAAGGCAATGTTTTATAATTCCATAAACATTGTCTAGCATTTACATAGAGCGTCTTCCGTCGTACGTATTCTGGAGTGTAAACTAAGAAAGTCTTACATGCACAAATCATATAGATATTTTATAAAAATACATATGGAACAGCAGCGTTAACGATGATTAATTCTTTAATTTTTCTTTTCTTTTAGCTCCGAATTTCAAGGAACCAATAGCCAATGTAACTGCTTCAGTTGGAAGGGAAGCAATTTTGTCTTGTGTCGTTCAAGATTTAGCTGGATACAAAGTGAGTTAATAAAGAGTACTAATTGTTTGCATTTATATTCACCTTATTTCATTTGTATAGTCTTATAAATTTTATATTAGTTTACCAATTATAACTCGGGATATTGTCATACAGCTGGTTCATAATTCGTGGAAGATAAGATAGATGAAATGTTATATCTATTTAAGCGAATTCCGTTCCGTATATTTTTATTTTTATTCCTTATTTATATCATTATTAAATATGATATGAATATTTTTAAACTTGATATGTACTACTTTATTTGTTGTATGGACATAGTCGCGAGGAATAAATGGAACGTGCACAATTTTATATCGTGTACAGAAGAATCATACGGAAACATGCCAAACTTACATTTATTTTCATTCCAATGCACTTTAAAAGCAATTTTTACTTTCTAGGAGGATCAAAATTAAAACTTATACAACCTTTTGATATAGGCAGCTATTATAGTTGCATTTTAATCATTACTCCTCTGTCCCATAATAATAGTACCAACAGAAAATAAATGTAGAACACAACATTTATTATAAAAAAACTAGATTAAATTGAACAATAAATTAAGCACATTACTCCTAATTTTTATTTTCAGTGTTCAGATAGTTTCTGGATTTTTCAATAATTTCGTTACTGCATTTTACACCCTTACGTAGGATCCCTTGGTTGAGAAGCTTTGCTTTCCCTATATGCGTGAGCTTAAAATTATTGGAGCCATTATTTCATCTTACTTTTACAATGGATTGATTAATCAACTGAAATAAAACAATTGATTTCGATCAGCGGATGAAATTAGAAAGATAGTTACGATTCGTAATAATTAGGTTAACATAAAAATTGAAGGATATGTCGAAACGAATGACAGATGTCATGAAACATTGATTTTGATTGAAGGCTTCGCAATTTTGCGCTACAACATAGCTTACAGCTGCATTCGCCAATAATTCCCGTTTAAATATTCACTTGCTACTATTATTACGGGACAGGGGTAGTATTATACGCAGTGCTGGAAAATAGTCTACTTTAAATATTTTACACGCTGTATCGTAACATTTTACTAGGGGTGCATGTCATGTTTCGTTAGGAGAATAATTGAAATGAAACTTCTCGGCAAACAAATGCAGTTTCTTATGCTGCCAGAAATAAAATACACATTCTGTCGAATGAAGGAATTTCAATGAATAATTTCGAAACGCCGCTACAGAGTTAAAATTTGTTCAGACGGCTGATTTTTCTCGTTGCGTGCACATTTTATAGCCAGCTTAGGCGAGTAACTCATGAATAAGTAGCGAAGAAATTGCCGTGAAATTTCTGGGCGGTCGTTTCGTCTCTGCGTATGTCCTTCACGATAACAGGTATCTAAATTGCTATAAGTCACCTTAAATGGCAGCACGGTTTCCGCGCTGATAATGCAGAGCAACCGACAAAGAACTCTTATTAAACGAACAGTCCTCCAGAAAACTGCAGACAGGATAATTATAGTGTGCCACTTTGTTGCTTTCATCAATTCCACCTGAAACAGTAACACGCGAACCAAGTAAGTTTCATTGACTAACTTGATTACCTTCGCATTAACAAACATTACAATAATAAGTGGAAATCAACAATTACACTATACATTTTACAGGCGTGAAATATTAGACGACTGTAATATTTCATCCTTAAATATCGTGGAATTTAATAATTGCACAATTTGTCAAATACGAAATACATAAACTGGCTGAGTATATTATTAATTCCTTGCATGACGATATAGTGGAAAAAACAATCAAACGTTACTATGCTTGCACTACCATTACGATAAACATCTTTCACAAACAATTCTATGCAACCACTGCTCTCAGTACCTGCACAACAATCGAAAAGAAGCTTTCAAGCAATACCCTGTTCTTCTCAGAGGAAAATTCAATTCCTACTCCACTTCTTTATACCAGTCAAATCCCCAACGACGAGCAGCAAATTATTTTCCAACAATCTCGCAGCGTAAACTAAACTGGGAAAAGAAACGAAACAATGCGGCGCAAGTTTCCCTAATTTAGAATAGAGGCGGTAGAGTTTGAAGAGCCTATGGAAATCAAGAGCGAACCGCAACTCTGTCGAACTTCAACTCTATTCTGGTTAATGGCGGTGCCGGTCTATCATCGGCAAAGATATACGAAGATCTCTAATTTATAGATCCGCGTAAATCCGGATTGGCAGGGCCAGCCTTGTACGAATTAGCTACGATCGACGGGCCGCGTTCTCGAGACGGCAAACACTCGAATCTTATCGGTTTCCATCGAGACGGCATTCTTGCCCTTCGTATCTCATCCCTTAATTAGCGTGTTCGGTAGCGGCCATTATTACCGCCCCGGAACATTTTCGTTCGAACCACTCTGGTTGATTCGTTCGCGGCGGTCGGAATTACACACGTAGGCCGCATAAAGTTCACGTCGGCTCCTCTCTAACGCGGACGAGTATTCGTTTTTATTCATCCGCGTAATTTTGCTAATTAATTAACTAACTGTTTCACTCGGCCGGGCGAGAGGGTGATCCTTGAAGCTCGAGAGATGACCGGAGATAGAGGGACAAAAGCAGGGGTAGAAAAGCAAGAGGGGAAAGGTAAGGGGGTGGAAAAGTAGGAAGAAGAAACAGAGGGGAATTCACTTAACTTTTTCGTGGCCGTTTAACGAGGTCAACGGGTTAAACAACCTTTCTGGATGTCTATGCTCTAGATTCCTTTTTGCCCCGGAGTACTTTTAGTAATGCCTATCCCCACCAAGCCTTCCGCTAGCAGAGGAGCCGAAGGTACGTTTGAAAATATCAGTAGCCGGTTTAAAGTAATGGACTTCAATTAAAGCGAGATGAAATATCAAGAAATTCGTGGAGGTCCATTAACGAGTCTCCTCAATTTCCCGCTGTCTCTTGGCGATCGTTCTCCGCGGACACCGTGGGTCCGCTCCAGGAACAATTACACCCCCGTGAAGAGGCGGGCTGCCGCTGTTTAAAAATGACGCCGGCTTTCAGTGTAAAACGTTAATTACATTTATTTTAAGAGAGGAAGGGGAATGAATTGTATGCGATGAATTGTAGCGGGGGGGAAAGGTAGTGGGTTAAGAAAGAAAATTATGGATGCTTGGGTTCGTTTGGTAACACTTCAGAACTGCCGGCACCGGGGCACGTTGTTGAAATTTAAGGAAAACTGCGTTGTGAGAAACGTTTGACCCGTTCAATGGCAGCTTCTCCTGTCTTTCTGGTAAAGCAAACGCCCGGCTGCGCTGGAATTTCGTACATAACAAATTCTGACGCGGACCTTTTCGAAATATAGCGGGCCTAAAGTATTCACCTAAAAAGTATTCACGCAGTGCATGTGTTTCAACTTCATTACTTCGGTGTCGCCAAGATGTTGGTGTTCAGACAATTATCCCGAAAACTATGTACATTATTTTAAAGTGTAATAGGAGTGCCTCGCATCCAGGCATTGACGCCAACATTTTGGTGACACCCAAAATAATGAAGTTGCGAGTGAAACTAATGCGCTGTATGAATACCTTTTTGGCCCGCGGTGTATGCACAGGTGTATGGAAATTGGAATTGGTTTACGAATTTAGTGGAATGTATAGTTGGAATGATTTTGACTTGTTTCACTTCTTTGGATCGCTGTTCGCATCGAATGTGCCAACACGTACGATGTTTTTTCTTCCAATTATTGTACAATTTCGTTATAAAATGAAAATACTTTACAATTTACAACATTCACGCGAATCACTGCAATGGGATTCCAGATCTTCGTTGTAACCAACTTGCATCTCGCGCCAGACACTTTGAAACTGACTAATATGGCTATCCAGCTATTTCAACTAGTTCCACGCATTGTAGGAACGCTCTATCATCGCGTGTTCATCTTTAAAAGGAACGTGTTAAGTTCATTGAACAAAGCTAGTGAAGCGTGTGAACCCATTCTCCTGAAATAATCCTAATTCTGCAAAGATCTACAACGAAATAGAGCAATATTTGTTTTCTGTTACGATGATTGATAACAATGGCTGTTGCAGAGACAATAGAGTATATTTCGTTTTTAAAGATTAAATCTATTTGCTTAATATACTCCTTTCTCCAAGCGAATGTTAATTTGGAATTAGTATGTGTTTTACTGGTTTGATATTTTATCATTCTCATGAAAAACAATTCATGTGTCAAATTATATTACTGAAAACTTTATCGCTGTTGTGTTATTGTTCTCAAAGTATTGTTTGTTTCCACATTTTATATTGAAATAGACAACTAGCGTTGACACAGCTTTACGTTTATTTCATATCAAAGTAACTTCACTTTTTAACAGCGAAACATTTCCTTCATATTTTTGGGACAATTTTTCACTCAGCATAAAAGAGAAATCCAGAATTTATGCTTGCCTGTATAGTATAATAATGGATGGTAGGTATAGTGTGCGGATTTATAGGTATTTGGAATATACTTTTACAATTCTGCTTCATTATTATATATTCATTAATCGTTTCGCAAAAACTAATCCACAGGATTGACAATTTTAAAGCATTCGCTTGAGCTTGAAAAATACGGTTTCGTTTACACAAAGCCTCGACAATCATTTCATTTTCAAACGGAACCGGGATTTTATTAAATTCATTTAGACAATCTGTCATAGTTAATCCACCGCATTTGATATACCTTTATGCTAAACGAATCAGCGTCGTGCCATGCCATGAAAATTAATTGAATTAGAGCAACCCGAAAAATGAATTTAACTGTTCGAAAAAGAAACTTCCATCGACTTCAAACCAGGTATTGTTCTGTCTTTCAAAAAGAATATATCCTACCTCTAAAAATTATATTTTCCAAATTTTCCCTTTAAATTTGCGTTCAATTACTGATCATGCAACATCCACCTCCAATGTAGAAATATATAAATCAATCCAACGTTTAATTCCGTAAGATAATTCTAATTACAAACGTGGCTTCCCAAAGAAGATCCGACAAAAAGCAAAAATTACCTAACCCAAGTATACCCGCGACAAAAATTAACTCGACCTCTGTTCTCTGCGATACCATCCTATTCTGCATTCCTGTATGCAGTTCATACGGTAGATTATGAGAAGGAATTGACGCATTCGATCCTGGCACAAGATTATCCTTAGGAGAGATATTGAAAAGTATTCATCTGTTCGAAGGTGGGTAGTATGAAATTCAAATAGATGTATTTACAAAGGCCAGCAGTCTAACCCGCAACCGACATTACACTCTTCTGGGCGAATGGGGGGGATAGGTTATCGTGGTTGAGGGATGAGACACATTGGAAAGGGGTGGATGGGCTGGGTTGGAATAATCGCGCCGTTTATAAGCCGCTGGTGCGTCGCTCAGTCTTCCGGTTATGCATTAAGATGACGGATAACGGCTGCAACTATGCCGGAAGTCTGCCAGCATCACGATCCAGAGATAACCACGTCTCCCCAGTACTGTTTCATCGGTTTACGTATAATGCCTAATCCACAAGTTAATGGCGTCTCGCAAAATATCAATTGCAGTTGTTGTATCGCAGTGATTGTTGTGTCCGCCCTTCTTATCCGTGGTTGAGAATTTTTTCGTCATCGATTTATCGTAATGTCGCATTGGTCGGAGGTAGAACTAAATGGTATAAATATATGTAAACATAATAATAAATCATATGCAATTCTGTTATTCAATTTGGATAACTGCAGACTGCAAGTGATAATGGATTTATGCAAGTTATGCATATCTTTTTGTTGACGATATGTAATCATTTATGTTGCCGTCCTGAAGAATTGTGGGGTTCTGGAAGAGAAAACTGTTGGATCTTAACGGAATTTGAATGGTTTGGAAAATAAACGACGTTTGAGATGTTCATCATAAGTGTATTGCACACTGCACAGAATGCAACAATTGCGAATTGAAACATTTGTGACGGGTATAAACATTTCGACACAAATATTCGATAAAGTAAATCAATAATGTCTAACGTCTATCGAGCTATAGTTTACTGAAGCTGGTTTCAGCAGTTTCATGTGCAATCGGTTTGAAAACAACAAACAAAAAATAATAATAAGTATATAAGATGCTTGAGGAATTTTAAACAAAAGAATAAACTCTTCAATTTAATATCTGTCTTCTTTAAACTGCTTAACTTTGTCATATTATTTTCATATCCTTTATAGAAAGCTTAATTATTTTCATAACCTTTATTAAAAGCTTAGTTATTTCCAACAATGATACATTTTTTTTCTTTACTTTATACGCTATGATTATCCTGTTATAAATTATGACAAAGGATCTGTAGGTACCAAGAGTATATATAGATATTCGTACAACGCGGCATTGTTTCATAACTCGTTTCATTAGAATGCGTCTGTCCGGGATATAATTGCTTTTAAATGTTTCCAGTGTCAATGCTGGCCGATTTTGGAACTTTTCACTTTTGAATAGAGCAGAACACGTTTCAGCCTGTATTTTGCCTATATTTTTCTTTCCGATCGCATGAAATCGCGTTCGCACAGTGATTTGAGTGCGATTCATGCGTTTCGAATGGAATGAATTTTCAGTCGTTTATCTTTATTGTCATAAGATGTGAGATTGATCTGTACAGCGAATGATGTAATTAACATTCGACAGAGTCCTTTATAAATAATAGAATTAGTTATTGAAGACGGCGACGCGGAAAGGAACGTCACAATTATTTATTTCGATCTTTATGCTAATTTTTTAATCCATATAATTTCTCCAATGAATTCAACTATGTTCAATAAGTGGATCCGAATATATTATGTAGTTTCAAACTAATAGAAAAATGTTCGTTCACGGCCAGTAATAGTTTAAGTCCGTTTTCATTGTGAAGCAGTTTGCCGAAGCTTTAAAGAATTCGCGATACACCGCAACCACATTTATTTCCTCATAGTTTCAGCATTCGAACATTCAGCGCAGACAACAGTCCAAACAAACTTTAACATTCCAATGAATTTAAATTAAATCTGAAACATTGCTCGCCATCCAGCCAGTTTCTTTCCACGTTTCTCGAATCTCGTTCTCTCCCCCCCCCCCCCCGCAGGAAATGCTGAAAGTTTACCTGCACTGGCTGTACCACTGTTGGCACGTAAATTGCGAAATATCGGCACACCTTAAACTATAACTCAGCACTTTCAATCTCAAAGCGTTAATTAACTTCCAGATTGAACGGAAAATTAAAGCAAATCTTCCATTCGAGAAAACGCTTTGCCATTTCCACCGCGACCGAATTGATGTAGCGTAAATGGAACGTTTCAAACGAACACGATGTCCGCGATTTTTGTCCGGCTTGAAAATGCTTCGGGTAAAACCTTCCTTCCTTCATGCCTGTAGACGCGTAAAAAGGTGGAGAAAAACAAAATATTGGTCATTTAATATTTTGCTTAACATTTTAAAAAATATTTTTACACCCTGGAGTGATATATCAACGCAGTATTCGTTCTTTTACGCGTTACAACATACGAAAGTCGCTTACTCTTTAAAAATATTTAATAATTCAATTGATGTTAGTAATAAATCAAGAATAAAATGATCATTTTCGATAGATTATTGGCACGCATGCGGCTCTAATAGTAGGTTTACAATTGTTGACTCTTACAATTTACTCTTAAGAATTTAAATGCAATTATAAAGAAAACAGATTGTATAAATCATTCTGCTCTATTCCTTCGTTCTTATTTTTACATTGGTCTTTTGTGTAAAAGTGGAGAAAGTTGCAATAAAAGATCGTCGACATCTTGAAACGTAAGTTCAAGTTCTTCTGCAACTATTGGCAAGTGAAACAAATCGAGCTAAAATCGTCCACGAGTGCTTACTTACGCTAACCCAGCGTGTAAAGATATTTAAAACAACGAAGAGTGTGCCAATATTTTTTTTCACCGAGAGTGTATGTTATGCATTATGACTGGATATGGGTGCCTTTATTTCTGAACGAAGGAGTCGTTGTTGCAGCTCCAAGGTATTATGGGTAACCGGCTGGTCATAGCCTTTCTCGGGGGTTTACGCTTCTACCAGGGAGGTATCATCGTGCTTTGAATTTTAATTGCGAAGTTTAGGGCTGCCTTTGGTCTCGAGCGTTCAGTGAATAGAGAGCGTTAACTACGATCTTGCTTAATTCAGGGATATAGCAAGCATGCCACGGAAGTTAGTTTCTTGGTTATCGTTTGCTAATCAGCCGGCGGATGTCGTTTGATCTCGCGAATTTCTGTTTGAATTCGTTTGACACTGCATTCTGCTTTTAGAACATTGATTATGAAGTCGATGGACGACGTTTCTGTATTACTCATTTTCGTACGGTGTACAGTATTATTATTCTATTTCTGTTTCTTCGATATAGCCATGACTGGAGTGTTTTAGGGATTCAATATTTCTGTGTTACACAATTTGTTGTTAGATAGGTGAATTCGAATTTGTCGCAGAACGGAAATTGTTGCCTTTTACGATTACGGGTAATTGTCTAATTAATATGAAGGAGACATATATTATAGTAAGCTTGAAGCGAGTTGAGTAAAACGATGCCTTTTAGTGATATAATCTATTGTTGAGTTTCTTAAAAAAATTCAAATTAAGCATATCTACTTGTAACAGTATATACGCGAGCTATTTTATTTACAGTGAGAGAAACAATTATTAATCTACTAACAAGATGAAGATAAGGGGATCTTTATTTATACTATCGCAGCGTATATTGCAATGTTTCATTGCAAGTTTGACACATAGAATTCAAGCAAACCTTTCGATCACCCGCAACAAATCTCTGTTGCAATGATCAATCATCGATAACTTTGAAACTGAAATATGAATGTGGGTGTTTTACACCTGGCGAATTTTATGAATTCTTTTTCCTTTCATTGCCAGGCAGAATATTTATACACGGTCTTCGCTAAAAGTAAACTAAGAAAGGAGTAATCGTTTCTCTTCGAATCGAAACGATAATCACTAATTATTTGGCACGGACTTTTTTCAAACGTTTGATTAATTCACACCTAAACGGATCGAAACTAAATTCGCGCCGTCAACCCTATTGTCGATTCACGGTGCATCCGATTGCTCTGAATCAATCCCTATTTGCAAACATCGTCTTCGTTCTGGCTCACCCTGAAGGCCATTCGATTCATCGGTTTTCAGTCCACGGATTAATCATGGCTCTCTGTAAGCATTGATGCATCTGTTAACCCGATACTCTCTCACTCAATTCAACCATTACTCTAGTTCGGTCTTTCTGTGCTTATATAATGACAACCACCCTCGCTGGATTAAACCTACAAACTATTAACACCATAACTGTTCGGAACAAGTTTCCCGTTTGCTGTAATTTATTATTATCTTCTTGTTCATTCTATTTGCAATTCTATTTGTAAAGCAAACGATAGATCTCGTTTTCGAATATTTGTCAGGCAACATTTCAGCGAATATTTTATTCGGACACACGGTTCTCAATATTAGCTGCGATTGCGTAGCGGAAGTAAGTATTTCGAATTAGTCATTGTTATTATGGCGTTGCAATATTGGGGTAGTACAAGTTGCGATTCAAGTGACATGTAAATTTGTGTATTTAAAAAAATTATTTGAGTTATTTATTCATTTGTGTATACAGTTCTTTTAGAAATCTGTTTAAATGTGCATTCAAGATTTATTACGCTTTTATTTGATGTTTTAATAAATTACCGATGCGCTTTTGTGTGAATTTGTGTAATTGAAGAACTGCAATTAACGATATGAATTAAATGCAGTGATTACATGCTCAATGCAAATAACATGCATACAGAAGCGACACACGATGGAAATGAAATGTAAATAGATAAGAACGGGATATAAGCACCAGACGACTAGTATGATTAACAGTTCATTAACTAGAAAATTGATATAATTAGTTACTGTAAAACGTTATTTAACATTACATGAACTTGAACCTTATAATCACTGTCACCATAAATACATAAGCACGAATCAATTGTGCATATAATTTAATTAAAGATATCGTAAAAATTCAAAGCTACATATATAAACGAACAACAAATTAATAACACTTTATAACAAACTTTTGGAGTTAAGTTTTTATGGAATTTCTCTGTATTACAACTGTTGTATTCCGCACAGCTTTTATTCATTATATTTAATATATTGTATTGTAATATATTAAACGCAATATATTATATTTAATATATTACAATATATTAAACGCTTTAACGGAAACTTGACGAATACTTAGAGCGACGGCGTACCGTTGATATTCTCGTAACAATTCGCTGAGAGAGACTACGTCGATAAAGTCTCTGGTCTAAAGGAACTCTGATTTTGGGATGTGGTTCGGTATGTATTGTATATTGAGGAAAAATGGGGGCGTAGGGGTTGTCTAGAATTTTGTAGGGAATAGGGAACGTAGTTTGAAGTTCAAGGGTTGAAGATGACTGATGGCAAAGGTTGGCGTTGTTATGCATCGCGAGGAGGTTTGGAGTATTTCTCATCAGAGCGGAAATGTGAAAAGTACCGGATATCTATGACTAATATAGACTGCGAGCAATTCGCAGTTGCGATTAAAGTTGACTAGGAAAAGGAGATAATTATTTCGGTATACAACACAACCCAATCTAGTTTGGTCTCATTTAATATATTTTTGTTGAATGAGATTATAATATTTTGCATTAAGAATTCTCAACTGTTAGAAACATTCGGACGTTTACATAATTATAAACCTCAATCTAAATGAAACATTCGATAATCCATAACGGAACATTAATCATAATGGAATTATTTCTCGTGATACTACAGTAGTAATTTTCCTGAAGTATATTTACATCTGTTAACATTATGACCATTAACGGAACACTGAAACGTAAACTAACCAACGGAAAGTCATAGAATGTAACCGGAATTCCGGTTAACTTGCTGCTAACGAACTCAAAAGTTTGCCGCAACGAGGTTCTTTAGGACGAGCAAGCCCAGACGGACTAAGGTGAGTTTTACGTAACGTCGAGTGGCTCGCCTCGTGAACGGGTAATTCAACTCGCTAATTTCCAAGCGATTGAGGTGCAGCCAGGTGAAAGAAAAAATTACTGAGAATTCGTTCAACCCTTTGACGTAGGCACGAAGTAAACGAAAGATGATCGTACTACAGTTGACTAGTATGGAGAAAAGCGAATCTGTGAAATACCTGTAAAAATCATCGCATAAAACCTTTTGTTTGACAATAAATAAGTAACATTCTTGCTGCAAAAAAACATGCACAAATTTGGGAACAATAAATGTCACTTGCAGCGTGGAATAAGATCTAATCCGAGTAGCCACGTGTATATCGCTTGATTTCGGACAGTGTTAAATTTAATTGTTACAAATTATTAACATTAAGCAGCTTCTCCTCAGCCTAAAAAATTAGAGAAACAATTTCTTGTACCTACGCAAACATGTGGGAAATCGCAAGGCAAATAGTGAACAATGACCAGTGTAGAATATAAATAATGATATAATCAACAGATGGAATGTTAGACAAATATACATGATTTATTAACCGCAAAGATTCTTGTATAAAATTCAATTAAAGTTTCTTTAATAATTGGTGGTGAAATTTTCCATCGATGATGTCTGACTTTCAATTATCTATGCTTTCACACTGCATGAAACGTTTCATTGCGTTGGCGTGGCCTTAAAAGTTGCACTAGCACTGCGTCGATCGTTAAAGGATCTGCGAATAAAGAGGGACAATCCAATCGAAATGGAAAACATTGAAACGTAAAACCAGCAATGATGAGGCAATTTTTAAGGTAACCACGTGCAACTGCATGTTCTCTACTATCGCGTGTTCCATTGCTATTTCTGAAAGTCTATGTTCGAATTGCCAACGTCACTTTCAGCGGCTATATTGTATTTCCGTATTGCTACAGTCGGTTTCCTTGACACCGTTCGGGAGCATAGCGGTGCAGAGAATGCGCCGATTTGATTGTAAATTGAATTACTTATACACCTATATATTTATTGGGCGGTTTGTAGAAAAATGTTGCACGCGTAAGATTTGGAAACTGTATACGTAATAAAACAGTCGATTTTGTATTTCGTGTTAAATAGAAGTGGCTATCATTGCATTATTTCAAAGAATCTTCTTCTCTTCCATGCACGCACTTTCCATCTAAATTTCGATTTAGGATTTATAAAACATTGCTTAGTTTAATTGTTATTGGAGCGTGTACTTAGCTGAATCGTATTACGATTATTATACATATACGTATAAAAAGGATGCTAAATTATATAGATTCTCGCGAAACTGGAAATTGCGAGTGGACTGACATTTTGTTTCCAATACTCCTGGGAGAAATATGCATTTAGATCGAGCATTAGCGGAGAAATTAGCTGATCTTTATCCTTTCTCGAATGGTGTAAAAGCGGAACGAGGTAATGTTCATTGAGAAGATAAAGCGAATAGGAAATGGAGTATATAAAGTACGTAGAAGATTGAAGCAGTCATAGTTCCACATTCTGGTGCTGCTTCTCTCGTGCCTTGACGTTAGTATAGCTTGTCTTCGAGAAATTAAAATCAATAACAAGATATTGACGAGAGTTAAAAGAATACTTACATTATTCGGATCAATTACAATTCTTTGTTGAATTTGTATTTATTTCCATTCTATGTATTTGTGATTCCGAAATGACATGAAATTTGAAAGTGGATTTATGTAATTTTACAAGTTATAGAGAAATATATGAAAGTATGTGATTGGTCTTGACACCTCTAGTGTACGAATATAATAACACTAAATAATTACTACGAATCATCCAATAGCTGTGTTGAGTTTCTTAATATCCACGTTTATAATGTAGTAACTAATGCGTATTGTAAACTTGTTAAATGTTCACGGCCTAATATTTCATGTTAGCCGTTTTACTTATCAAAGAAAATTAAGAGCGAGTAAAATGTATAATAATGAAATCTTTTGCTTTTCGTGCTGTGGATGCAATAGAACAATAATTTTCTATCAACGTAAGAAGAGCCTATTTGTTCCGATCAGAAACAAAATTATGCACAGTCAATCTGTTTATGAAAATGTTACAGGATCAGTAAGCCGAAAAGCGATGAATTATAGTACATTAAATTTCGCAGCTATTTAATTTCACTCTTCGCACATAACTCGTCTGAATGTGCTCTTCTAAAGTATAAAGTTTACTAAAAAAAAAAAAAAAAGAAAAACAGGCCCAAAAGAGTGACTGCAATGCAGTAAAGTGGAAAATGAAGATACATATCTCTATATGGCATCTGCAATCGAATTCGTGCGTACACGTGTTTTCCCAATATACACCATGTATAAAGGATAGTAATCATTGCCATTTACCCAAAATTGCCTGTCGTTGTTGCTCTCCGGAATAGAGCAATTTAAAAAATTAACGCAACGTAAAATTGCGAGGCAAGAGACGTAAAGATGATGTAAAATTGTGAGAACATTAAATACACGACTGTACTAGTTTACTGTCTCGTTTACTGGAATAACATTTTTTACGACTTTCCTTGTACGTATAGCAGTTAAGTGCAGATCCAGGATGCGCACATAAGCCGGTACGAACTGCGTAGAATATTGGTCCGCGCGATCCACTTCAATTACTTTCTTTCATACATGAATACAGTGGTCCCTGAAATCCGCGTACTACCGGAGTCCACTTCTAGCAAAAACTGAAGCATATACACATATTTATATTTTTCCACTGCATGTGCATGCACATTGTGCATACAATGTAGGCACGCGTGCAGTTCGCAGTGATACACTGGTCCTTTGAATTGTTTCCAAGTTCCAGAAACACTTGGTTATGCGTTGGAATTCGATGCTACGATTTCTTGCTTGCTCTTCCTTGTTTGTTCTTCCTTATCTCCCTTATTCGTCATGGTAAAGAAAATTGTAAGGATACATTGAATAAATTAGCTCGAAATAAATGTTTAAAAAGAAAATGCGTGCGGATAAATCCGTGTATAATCGCAATCGCGTTGTTCGAGGGAGCACTTAGTACATTTGAGGTCTTCGTTTCTATTGTTCATTTCCATGTTCCCATTTCTAAACGTCCACTAGTGATCGCAGAAGTGTTTAAGGAAGATCGCATACAAATTGTGTTCAATTCGTCCTTATTAAGTTAACCATCCGCGTGTCTATATTAGGTAATTCATGAAACTATCAAAGAGTAGTTTATAATATTATATTTTCTAAGGAAGAGTGGAAATTAATTTATGTAGGGGAATGTATCGTACCGAGTAAAATTACGTGACACGGTTAAGTGTTGAAGGATATAAGAAGAAAACCCTTCCTGCATACAATCGCACTACCAATTGATGAATGAATCGTAATCGACGCACTAATTTTTTAATTCGGCTCTTTTCATAAAATGGCAACAGGTCGACAAGTATAAATAATACACTATCTAAATCGTAAATAGAATATTAATAAATTAACAACGAGTAACAGTGCATAGCAACTAACTAAGATCTATACAAATCTACAAACAGTTCAAATTGGATGTAATGTGCCCGAGAAACCTACCATTCTTTACCTAGTTTGTACTGAAGAATTATAATTATCCGATATGTGTCACCTATTTATATATCTACGTTGAAATATCTAACGAGAAGTATGCTTCAAATATACTTCACCCGAATGATATTTTCATATACGAATACCAAAGGAAACGTTCGTTCTACATTTGTTACAAAGTGTTTCAGCCGCGTGCGAGCAATTTGTTTTAGACGCAATCCCCTAGAATTCTACGTTTCAATACGGTATTTGTATAGCAGACTAGTAACTTCGATCTCTATTCCTTTGTGTATAATTGGAGGGAGAGTATATGAAGGAAACTTTGGCACGAGATCTACTAGGAAAATGAAGATTACAGAGGAACTGGGAACTTTATTAGGCGAATTTCTGCATGGTGCTTGACCCCTAAAATTTCAAAATTAATAGAATTATGGAACAAATCTCGGATACGTACATCCATACGTTTCTGTGCAATAAATTATTCAGGACGAAAGCACCGTAGCAAATCGTCAATTCAGACAAAGTCGTTAAATACAGTTGTGCACAAAAGTATTTTCAGTAAACTTTCAGAAAATAAAATTACTCCTAATCTATTGTTAACAAATATTTGACAGTTCATTCTATTACTATTGCGGAACATTATTTTTTAACATTTATTACAAAATAACTTAACATTAAATCAATAAACGGATATTCTCGTGAACTACTGTTACGGACCTACCTCAGAAAAAATTCCATTTTGTATGTCATTTGTGGACATTCGAATGAGTAAAAACGTATCATGCACAAGCTATCTAACGTCATATACACCGCACCTCTTCACCACATGCACTTTCGTCTCTAGCGTATCATTTGCTGGAACATACGCAGATCACTCGAGTCGTGTGACATAGACAGTGATTGAGACATATCGAGACCCAATGAGATACCCCATAAACATGGCGATGATAATGCATATTATGCATCGTGTGTGGTCAAGGGAGCTAGGGGAGCGCCAAAGATGGGGAACCGAACGAAAGACCCCCCTTGCTCCTGTGCCGTCCCCTGAGATGCCTTTAGAGCTCTATACAGCAGTTCGATATGAATATGCTTCCATGGAAATGAGCGTATCTCAAAGATACTTGAAAAACGTACACCGTGTAAATCCAGCACGTCCAATGTATTTTGTATAATTCCAAAGCAATATGCGGTTGCAGAGTACTGTATTAAAAAGTCACGATAACGGTGGAACTCGAATAGCCTTGATGTTGTAAAAATTCCCATCATTTATTCAAGCCTTTTACACTCATTGAAAAATCTCATTGATCCTCCTGTGTTATTAAAAAAAACAATATTTATCGCACGCCACCGAAATGATATTCTGAAAGAATTGTAAATCAGAAAGGTAGATATTACCTGGGGATATTACAGCGGAGCGATGAGAAATAGGGACCACATTTCCACAGTCTTTTCTGCAGATCTTCACTTAATTAATGAATTTAATGTATATTACATAATTTCATTACTTCGATACAACGTTCGCTTCAAGAACAATACTCGAATGTACGGTTAATTGAGTTGCATTGTGAGCCACTTATGATTTCGCTATCGATTCGTGTAATGCAGACATGCATTCAGATCACGGATCGGCACACCGGTACTGTTTGATCTTCATCCTTTTGTGCATAACTGGAACGAGAAGACGTAAAGGAACCTTTGACTCAGGGTTTGTTGAAGAGGCAAAGGATGAGTGGTGAAGAGGATTACCGGGGCCACACTTGTATGACATTTTGTACTGACATTTCGGGAGATTCCCTCGGGATCGTCGCTAATGCTCCGCCAACCGTAGATTACTTTGAAGACCATAATTAACTTAATATCCTTGTCATTATGACAAGTTACCGTGCGACCCGTACATTACCCACTCCGATTAATTGCACGACAACCATTTTCAAAGCCACCAGTCTTCTTTTTGTCGCATTTCGAACTTAAATACGCGTGCTCGCATTGGCGATCGAATATTTCGTAAGTATGTACGTATCCAGACGATAGAACTCGATTGAGAAGGTGTATTAAGGGGGGGCAACTCATGTAACGCGCTTAAAATGAGGTGGTTCTTTGCCATTCTTTTTAAAGAGCAAAGATTAACGAATCTATTTGAAATTTTGTTTGGTACTTCGTTTAACATTTAAGATTATAAACCCAATTTTTTGTGGCAAAAACAAGAATTCGTTTTAAAAATATCTTCAGTTAGCTTGAACACTTTAGCGGAGAAGTTGTTCCATTTCGTGCAGTGTAGAGGTTCGTATAATTGATTTGAAACAAAAAAATGATGTATTTTCATATTTCGTTCGTGGAATTACGCTATAGTTATACCTAAATTTGCAAAAAATTACGCGCAGCCGATCAAAAATACGGATCTTTGAAGAAAAAATTGAGTTTGCTTTAGAAAAATTTGTTGAAAAGATGGAAAAAAAATATGTTAGATCATTTTTTTTTTTAATGTATAATTAGGTATAACTAGAAGAGGATAAATACGTTGATACCTTTCATGATGCATGTACTTGTAGGTGAAAGAACACTCTTTAAAGATATATAAACAGATTTGAGTCAGTTCCACTCTGTAAAAAATATAGCACCGCAAACGGACTGCGTGTTCCAACTGCTTGCGCGCATAGCTGCGAACGCACGGTGCGGTAGTAGGTACTTGTTACACGGTTAAAAAGTTTGATTTCACCATCAAACTTTGTGGATAGTATGTTATACATAAAAAAAACTATTGACTATTGATTTTTTGGACCAGTTACATCAGTTGCCCCCTAGTGGAATTAAAGCCTGTAGTTTGTTAAGGGTGCAGCAAGTACAATTAAAATTTTTGTATGTGTACTACTTTGATTATTTGCGGAGGACGTGAATCATGTTAAATATAAATATTTATTGTAAGATATTTTACCATTTAACAGACAGTTAAATATGTCTCTTATATTTCACAATGTTTGAAGAAATTAATTACTTTATGCTTCAGCGATCATTTTTCTTCGCAATTTTCCAATGAAATTGCAAAGATAGAGGTAAAATTTAACTGGAATGATCTTTCTATTATAGGACATTGTCTTTTAGACATACTTTAACGTGTTTCTTCTATTAATATAAAGTATCCTTCTTTTATTGAATGACTTTCGTTGTTTTACATCAAGTTACTGAAAATCTATTTTGGACATCGCATCGTTCAAATTAATTTATATATATTGTTATTCAATAAATGTTCCACCGTATACGTATATGTCGTTATTATTTCATGATTCAGTACGTTTGCAGTATACGGATTTGAGTGAATTTATGTAATTGAACAAAGTTAACATTTAACAACGCAACAACTCGATGGTCAGCGTGGTGTAAGGTGATGGTGGTGAAATGAAACGATATCTACTCTAGGAAGTTGTTTAAGCTTAGACTCAGCTTGGAGGATTGGGAAGCTGTTGATGCGTGTGGACAGTCGGTTGCTGTGCTAACTTTATTTGAACACAGATGGGTCGTTAAGCCGAGGTTCAAAGTTAGATCTCGTGATATAATCCAAAAGCATCTCTTTCAGAAATGCTTTGAATTTTCGTGCTACTCGTTTCGCTTCGTTCACGTGAAGGGGCCATTATATTATATTCGAATAATTGCATGGAACTGTACCGTGCAGATTATACTTTTTTCCATAATTGCGAACAACGGTTATATCTCACAGTCAGTGAAATAAAATTTGAAACCTGATTAACACGCCTGCCTGTTGTTGAAATGATGAATACATTATTATAGTTCCAGGTATGATCCATTGAAATTTAAATGCTTTTTTATTTTCCAAATTAACGAAGCCCTGTTCGTTTATACTGTAAGTTAATTAGTATAAGCAGTATTGTTGAATATATGATTCCGCGTATTTAATGCGTACTCGAGTATAATTGCAATAGATTTTCGCATTATGAATAATGTGCATAGTCACTTCAACTATTTGAATAATAGCCAACATTTTAGTTAAGTAAAAAAATCTGAATTATAATAATAAAATTCGTTTTTCATTTTTTATAATACAGAAGCATAAGCCACATATTCGTGAAAAATTTATGAGAAACGAGAAACATCGGATAGATATTTATGGTTTTCTAGTGAACATTCATACCGTAGGGGTTGAAATTCACCTTCAAATTTGGGTGTTGCAAAACATTCAACAAATATAGCTTGAAAGCAAATGGAATGACGCGTTTTCGAGTCGATCAGCTTGTTCCTCTTCAACCATAATCCTATTACGCGTATTGCTTTATGTACCTTTGTTTAATGTTCCCTTCCAAACGTTAATTGCGTCGTGACGCAATTATTGTAATCACGTTAATTGGTCGAAGCGAAATTAACTAAACGATATTCACGCAGACAAATTCACGTTGACAGAGATTCAAAGCAGAAATATTAAGTTCCTGGCGGGCTGGCAGAGGGGAATTTCATATACCTGTACGTAGTTTTTTCCCTTATCTTTCGTTACCTTTTCCTTGATATTTGGAAATGTAACCGAGCAATGCGAAGTATTTACCTGCCGTTAATGAAGTTACAGCTGGGGCAAGTTTCAAAGTAGCTTAGTACAGTTATTGAACAACTTAAAAGTGGTTCCCGTAAACGCGAATCGACCCTGGAAAGTTGAACTCGGGGATGGTTGGGGCGACTCGGCCGGTGGTTAGGGTTTTGCTAACTTTATTTCAATGCAGACGGAACGAAGTGAAACGTCTACCAGTCTGATGAAAGCGCCGATTCAAAATTCGTTTCTGCCACTCAAACTGCTGTTTCGATGTACAGAACGTTTCAATCTTCAACGTTGCGTCGCGTCGAGTCGAATTGCTTCCGTATCGAAGAGACGTAGCAAAAAGGGCAGGAAATGTATGCACATATATGTATATATATATTCGAAGCGTCAAACCAATTCATTTCTTGCATCATAAAACGAGTTCCACATATTCCAATTTAATAGATGTTTAATAGAATTTTTGATATAAAGTAAGTTAAAAAACCTCCGTGTGGTCCTATTCAGTCGATTTAATTATTTCCGCGCATATTTTTCAGCATTATTTCCAAAATTAATGAACATTGTCATTCGCACAACTGTGCGAAAAGACAAAACAGCAGTACGAAGAGCGAATTTACTTCATACAAAGTTTTAATGTCTATTACTAGCCAAACGTCGATGTCGATGTCGATGTCGATGTCGATTTGTCTACTAACGCTAATTCTAAAATCTAGATAGTTAATGATAATTAATTTCCTTAAAAAAACAGAGGTATTCTAAACTGTCGTAATAAAAACGACGATCGTAAAATATTTCAGAGACTTCCCTGCATTTCCTAATGTATCCACACACACTCCAAATATTTCCCGTGATAACACAAGGTAAACTCCAAGCACGGAGATATACGTACTTACCTGACACTCCCGCCTCGATGTACATTCCATATTTTTCATTCTCTCGTCCACGAGGACTCAAAGTTTCAAAAAGCAAAACGGATGCAACTACGTTAGCTTAAGCTGAACCGAAATACACGGGAGAGTAAGGACTTCTCCTCTAAGGATGCAAAACTGGCTGTTTCCACTGCTCCGTATACATTCGCGAAAGTTAACTTCGCGAACCTTGTCTAATTTCGCCCAGGCAAGCCGACGTAATAATAAACATGGAGAAATCTAAAGCCCTGTCTAGGTTGTCGACTGTAGTCGGTCCCATCTTTCGCTAACGTTACCTATCTGTCGACGTTCGACTGACCTGTCACGAAGTTCGAACGGGAAACGGAAATTGAGAAGTGGAAATTGTGGCGAATGTCTCGCGAGCTGTGTGTACCGGATGTCGAGAAAGTTGAAAGACTCGTGGTGAGGAAGTTGCTAGTTACGATACGCGTCTCTGTTTTTTGCGGAAATAAGCTGGCACCGATGTGAAAACGCACATTTTTACATGTGCATTTTCTTGGTAATCTTCTCTTCTGATAAAAGTTATGAAATGAGTGTCGGTCACCGTCGCGTCGAAAGTAACGTCAAGCTTTGCGTTTCGGTAGTATCTCGTGACGCGTAGTCTGATTGCCTGGCATTGATCATTTTAATAGCGTGTCATAATATCGGACAAGGGAACACACAGTGCTCATTATAATAAACGTATCATTGTTTCAGAGTTACTTGATATTTTCGCCCGTCTGCATTTATTTCGTGATATTATTTGGAAAGTGTTATTGAATGTACCGATGCACACAGATGTTTCACTGTTCAAACATGGAATGGAAAATTGTGACAACAAATTTCAGTTCTAACAATATAATTGTAATTATCGCTTGCCGAATTCTTGTTTGAAACGACAAATGATCATTTCGATTATTTATATAGTAGACGCGTGATGAATTACATGTGCTTAAATAAATGTTTTCACAAGCACCGAATAAATGATGTTTTTCATCAAGTTTATTGTATATTTGCGGTGCGCCTTATTAGCGAGGATTTTTTACTTGCAAAGTTTGGCATAAGCATCTTTCGCAAGTTCGGTACTCTCGTTCTTAATCTATCATGAAAATGACTTTGTATTTGAACGTATTCAGTCTGATTATCAAACTCTGAAATAAGTGAGGTATTTGACGATCAGGTTAACTATGGAGAAAGGAGTTTCATAAATGACAGATCAAATATCGTCAATCCGGAAAGAAAATGCTCCCCTATTCATCATCAACATTTCCCTCGCCGTTTCTTTGTCAATTTGGACACTAATTACAGCACGTACGAGATAAGCACAGTAATTGAACGAAATACAAGCATTCTACATGATTATGAATAATTATTGCAATTGTTGCGATACTATTTTATTTAAAAAATTATGACATAATAAGAATATTAGTGGTGCCCCTTAGTGGTTCCATAATCCTAAAATAATGTCAGATGATCGTGAATAATTTCCCTTAAATTCCATGTGCATCGTTTAAAGTCAGCTTGAATAATATTATACGCCATTTGCAAGAATTAGTTTTCGAAACTAAGCTGTATACGCATATTAAACACGTTACAACGCACTCCAGACAATAAATAAGTTACAATGTAGCCCCGGAGCCCCGAATTTCTCTTAAACTTGTTGAATACGTCGTGAAAGTTCGGGAACTTGTCGCTCGCTTATAGTAGAGACAAGCATAAACGTCTTTGCACGTCTAGGGTTACGTGATACGCATTCCTCTGCTTCTCGTTATGGAATTTTCGACATTAATTATTGTACCCAATGATGTGAAATATATTTCATATTAGAACAACTTTCCCACGAGCAGCCAATCAATGTTAAACACATATACAAATGTAGCTAAAATCCATTTCAAGTGAGTACAATTATGAAGCGGGGAAGTCCGGTTAAGTGAAACCTAAAATGATCCGCCACGGAGGGAAATCAAGTCCACCGCACCTCCGTTCCACCCTCAAACTCTGCACAAGAACCGAAGGCTCACCGTACGCCGCGTATACCGTGTGGCCAATTTAATTAATACACGGCAAATTAATCACAGGGCCGATGCATAACAGCCCCGTTTCTGAAACAGACCAAACGCGAACAGCCTATCACAAATAGCGTAACCACTTTCCACTGTCGTTCGAAATAACTTCCGTTCCGCGTCGCACATTGCACACATTGAATAAAGTATAAACGGGATATAGAAATCGATAATATCGCCGGCCTACCAACCTGGACGTCGCGTTACGTAACCGGTATCTTTACACGTGACGGAAAGTTAGGACGCGGCGTCGTTCGTTAAATTCAAGACAGCCCGAACGGCTAGGGGCTGAAAACACGGGCCGAGAGATCTGTCCGATTAGCCGAGGGGCTTATTCGTCTGATTTATCTACGTCGGTGTCCTCGCGAAAGCGCAAGTTGACGGAAAGTATACAGAGGTCCGGGACAGGTGAAACTAGTCCAGGACTTTCGGATGCAGATATCAAAGCCCGCGTCTGTAAATCTGCCAGGGCCCGGTGTGAAACGGGGTGGGGGGGTTTGGTTGGTTGGATTAGGAGGTAGAGGTCGAGGGCTGGTCGGAAGTGTGCCATGAACTATTGCATTTGATATCCAGCCCGATGAATGGAAACGGTGAAGCCATATCCACGCTTGGCGCCATCTCTGGCCACGGTGTACGGGAATGTAGGTGTAATGCCCCTCCGTGCTTCCGCCAAGTATGATAACCAAGTATTTACGGCTTCACTTGCGAATTTCTGTAATTTACGGAGAGACAACGGACCCGCGCGTCCGCAGCGTATGCGTCATTCGTCGTTCTACGCCGGGCCCGAACGGTTTCTTTCCATTCGGGGCTTGGTGGTTATTGAAATGTTGGCGTATGCTACGCCGGGAATGTTTAAATCGATTTATCGATAGCGGTCCGAGGGTGGAATCTTGAGACGTTTGAACGATTCGGAAGTGTGCATAGCTCCTTTCCAGTTTTAACGAGGCTAACGAGATAAACTAGGTTTTGGGATCGCGGTTACTGTTGATTAACTTCGACAAATGGAATGGAGGCCTAGTGTGTATATGTAAAGGTAAGGAGTTAGTTAATGGTTTTCCACGAATATTGATTTATCGATTTATGTATGGGAGCTGTTCGATAATTTCATTCAATTATTTCTCCGGTTGAGCTGGTGTCGCTAGGTTTATCTGGATGATAGGTACATGTACAATTATATTTGTACACTGAATTGGGCATCGAAAAATTATCATCGACGATTTATTTTGTACACGCAATTTGCTACTGTAATTTCGCTATGCAGATATTTCGGCCCTAACTTTATATCATTAATTCGGTATGGCCAGAAAACTGACGAAAGTATTTAGGTATTGAGAGAATTGTTTTGTTTAGCCGACGTGAAAATTTTTAGAAGACGTAGTACCATTATGTTCCCATACGAGTAATGCCTTATTGAAAAATCTATTTCCAGAATTTTATCGGCTACCGAAAAATCAAGAAAAACAAAAGAAACTTTTATTACGTTTTTAAAAGTGCATACAAAGAATACGTTGCACTTATATACGAATATAATTTATGTGCAAACTCATATGTTTGGTTTCCACTCATTTACATATTATGTACCTAATTGCATTAATAAATATTTACCTTGTATTACAAATTTACATTTAGCTAGTTAATTACTGCGTGTTCTTATTATGAATAGTTATTTACAACTTTTAAGCAAAAATGTACGTGTATATATATGTATACGTATAATCACTTCGGTCACTGAAACGAATTTTATACATAGATATATTGTCGAACATAGTGCACTCGGGATTAAGGAAAGAAGTATCTAATACCAAGGAAATAGTAGTTGCGTATGTACGCCAGAACTTGAAGTATAATTCCGCATTGATCTCCTTCAAGTACATACATATGTATTTATCCGATAGAATGGGTATCCATTTGATACTTCCAGGGAAATATCGACATGTATCAATTACGCGCACAATAAATGTAGTATCGATAGCAATCCGATATCCTTCATCCGCTACTCCTATTGTTGAGAAGATATTTCGAACGATACTATTCTAATTGACCGGTAATATGCCATTTGCAGCGTAACGCTCGGCAATATTAGGATCTACAAGTTAAGAATAAATGCGGGCGCCTGATACTAAAAATTTCCAGCGTCACATTAAATGAAAACTTTTGCATTCATAAATGATTCATTGTTCGCCCATACATATTTATAGGAATGCACAAAATTGAACTGTTCCGACAATCCATAAGCGTTATACAAATTTTAGTTCATGCCACTTGACAGCGATTATTTTCGTCCGAATGCTAATTTATTTTCCACACGTTTCCAACAGTATGTCAACCGAAACCCAATATTTAATTGTTAGAAAACGTGCATCGCACGGTATCCGAATTCCCTAGATTGAACAAAATATCTGCATCTACTTGCCATGTTATAAACGATTGTTCATACAATTCTGTACCATTTAATTTCCTCAGATATGTTTTTAAATAAACGCGATACCATCTAAGACCCGTTCTAATCATTCCAACGGTTCCGTGACTGCCGCAGATATTTATAACAGCATTGTTGAAGAACAATCGTCGGTATATAATTTCTTCGGACGGCTCGCGTACGGCTATCAAAAGCTCCAACAGAATTGTTACAAGAAATCCGCCCCGTACGCGAGGAACAGTGACATATTTCCGCCGCGCGAACCTTTGAAGCTCCGTTCGCATGCCACGGGCAAAACTCCCGTCACTTAAAAAATTACGGGTCTGAAAGATGCCCCGTGCAGATAAATATTTGCCCGACGAAATGGCAATTCCATTATCCTTCTCCTTTGAAGGCGGGATGCAAGCGCCGCGGAAGCAAAATATTACCGGCGCCAATAGCAAAGCGCGCCCGTTCACATAAGCGTAGAATATACGTGATCACATGTTGGTTACCGTTGCACAAAGGGGGCGAACCGGAAATACAGACGTGCGTACGAACGATCCAACGTGCGCATACAGAACAAGCTCAATGCGGCCAAGTCCCCGGTGTGAATAGTTTTTTCGTACTTTCAACCCTTTTTACAAACGGATCACATTTTCTTAACAGCTTGATTTACTGTAGGCCAACGGCTACGCTTTTGTGGCAGAGCAGCGGAAGCAGCGTACGCGCCTGGCCCTTTTCCATTTTCCATTTCCCAAACCCCTGTTCTTCTCCCTCGTTCCTTTGCGGACCCTGTGCCAAAGTTCGGCCGGCAAGGAGTATGTTCACGCTCCTTTCCTCTTGCCGCTTTTTTCCACGTGGTTAGGCCACGAGCGTACCAAGAAGCTCCTTCGACGGGTAGCAACGTATCCACGGTCATTCTACGGCGGTATATTTTTTTTCAATTCGCGGTCGTGGTATCGTTTATTTATTAATTGCGTTACGTTTATGTTTATTCGGGATCAATGTACGGGTTAAGCGTATTTTTGTGGGGTACTTGCTGCATGATAGAACTAATTGTTCGTTCCCTAGTTTAATCATGTTCAAGTGTCTTCGTTGTATTAGATGATATTTAATGTTTGTAGATTGCGTGAATGACCTGTAATGTATGATTGAAGTTTTATATTTCTTTTCCATAAGAAGTATGGCAATCATTTTTATTTCAACGAGAATAGAATGTGGAATTTAAAAATATAAATTTTGATACAGTCGTTAATATAATGATAATCATATTAGAATTAAGTAAGGATTGCGAAAGACATAAAGTATGTTCATTGCGATATTTTCGTTTTCGTATGAATTTAAGTAAAATGAATAGCTCAGGACGATACGTCGACTTCTGTGCAACGTTTCAACTGAAGGTCTGAAATAAGCAGAACAGAATACTTTATTTAAGCGTGGGACAATTTAATCTAAACGATTTGTGTATTTGGCAGTAATGAAAACGTTGCGCAAAAACGCATCTATCTTCGATAGTCATAATTTCAGCAAAATTATGAACGTGCATGTTTTGTCATGCGGACTGTTCAAATGCGTCAAATATTTGCCAGCTTCTTGAATTCGCTGGTGAATGAAATTTTAGTTCAAATCTCATTCCGATAATTCTCTTGCAGCAGGCGTACAATTACGCTGTTTGTTAACCTTTCCCTTCTAATTATTCCTCTCACGTTCATGATTCACGACAAATTCATGATTTGAACTAATTTATATTTCTCGATTATTCGAATCTATTAACACTCATCAAATAATATTTTTTAGTAGCAAATAAAATGTTTGAAAAGATTCAACGTATCTATAATATTTCTCACTGTACGGTGAAGCATCATTTTTTTTCTAATCAGTCAGAAAGGAAACAAAATATGGTACGATATTTTTAATGCAAACGCTTAAAATGAAACCACCATATGTATGTATTAAAATTTTGCATTAAGATTTTCATATTAAAGAACAGAAACGAGATTTTTGTCTGCATGTAGACGTGGTATATAGTAACGAGAATATGTAATGCGTTATAGGTAGCATGGCTGCGAGTGGATACCCAAACGATATTGACGATAGCCAGCCACGTGATCACGAAGAACCATCGGATAGCCGTATCTCACAGCGATCATCGCACATGGTTCCTCCACATACGAGAAGTAAAAGAATCCGACAGGGGATGGTACATGTGTCAGATCAATACGGATCCAATGAAAAGTCAAATTGGCTACCTCGAAGTTGTCGGTGAGTACGACGTATTTCGTCGAATCCGCTAATCTTCTTCAGCTTTATGAATCTATAATCGAGCACTCGGCAAAAAGCACTAATCCCCACTCGATCGTAATTCCTCCCGAGCAATGAAGGTATCGTTCTCGGTTAACCATACCAATTTGCAAAGAAACAAACCGTAATGTAATAATTGTAACATTGAATCTAACGCGGTGATAGAATAAATAAAGATCTGCGAGAGTGTGCTGCGTTTATTACGTATAAATTCATCGGGGCAAATCGATCGTTATTGCATACTCTTTGAGGATGACGCTTCTATGTATCCTCGAATCAAAAGCAGAATCTATCATGCACTTATCAGCAACATCCGCGGCAGCTATTGTTGTAACGATTACATCACGTGCACGATGCACAGCGATACGCGGATGTAATTCGCAATATCTTAATCAACTCTGACAAGCTGCGAGAATCTGATCCCGTACCAGCTCTTTGCATCTATGATTTGTCGTTCACGTATGATGAGTTCGTATCATTTCATTCAAACATTCCGATATTGTGATCCGATCATTGTTGGTAATAAGACTCGTGACGTTTTTTAAAATGCTCCGTATTTTCCAATGCGTCGCTATTCTAGGCGTTCACTAAATCTTCATTTCTGGATTTTTCAATTAAACCAAACCTGTGTGTTCGTTCTAGAAATTGGTGAATTAATATTATTACTCTTGCCCTCTTCATTTCAATGGGAATGTTATGTGGAAACAGTGAGGAGACCGCGTGGCCCAATTATTTAAACTCGATCCAGTAATTGTACAACACGAAAAATCCAATAATTGTGCGATTCGAAATATCCAGTAATTACCCGCGTCGGTTTCTTCGTAGAAGAACTTGTTTTTTACATTCTTCACGATTTACGGTTTTAAAAATGTTTACATTACAACGATTGTGCTATACGTAGTACAAACATAATCGCCTGCGCGTAAAAGCACTCAAAATTATTGCATTTCGAGGCAAAGAGATTTTATATGCTTGTTACACACGTGGAACTTCACACAACCTTTGACACAGCGGCACGTGTAAGGTAATCGGTGTTTTACAAATCCAGTTAAATTGAACGAGCATTGTCTTAATGCCGTATCACGCTGATCGTGCACCACCGACGAAGATCAGACTTCAGCAGTTTAAACGAACGTGACGCGACGCGAAAGGCCTTTCGCGTCTACTTAATTTGCAAGGCATTAACCTTATTATTATGAGGCAATATAATCGCGAGTTTGCGAGAATACGCCGTATAGGGGGTTGCACGCGAGCAATCTTTACAGCCCTTCCCCGAAATGAAACCTCGCGTATGCCCTTTCACCGCTGCACCCGCCCTACGCCCCCTTTCATTCTGTTTAATTCCCTTGGTCCCCGTATGCACGCCCTTTCACGTTTCGCTTTTGCCGCATAAATCTCCAGGATGATCTGTACAATGTGACCAATTCGATCAACTAAAGTGTTTGCGAGTTCGCATAGAGAACGTAGCAGCACGAGGTATATAATTCACGATTCCACAAAAGAATTTCGCATGGTGAAAAACAGTTGTTTCATAAGGGAGAGTCGTAAACGTCCTCCATGCCGCACTGATTTTATGCCTCCCGTTCGTACAACGTTTGCAAAATGCACCACGGTGGGGTTTGCAAATTTTTAACGTAGTGGTTATCGAAGGCGAGCAGCGGCGCACGTGAATGTAAAATACGGGAGAAGGGAAAGTTTTATGCAAAACGGGCCGCTTTTGTGTATTTTCAATGTAAGACCGTTTGCTTTTTTTGAGAGCATGGAGCACGAGATATACTTCGTGCAATGTAGTAAAGAGAGAGAGAGAGAGAGAGAGAGAGTGAGTTTGTTTTATTGCATTGCACGACGAACATGCATCCACTGTTTCGCAATTTTGTATTGGGATATTTCTTTCTCTTCTGCGTTATGCATAGATAAAAATTGCATTGCCCTCTATTCTCGCATTCTTTATTTCCTTTCGATTTTAGTTCCGTCTGACAAAAATGAAATACAATCGATTAAAATAGTAGACTCGGGGTGATTTGTTTGAGGTATTAAAACAACACGGTCGCAATCTGTGCCGGGGGAATAGAACGGGTCAAATTGAATGGCTTAAAAGGATCTGCGAGAAATTACAGACGCGGTTTAGATTCGTCTGTGGGACCGCGGATTACCCAGGGCGCACGGTGTCAAACGTGTTCCCGTAAGCAGA
Organism: Nomada lathburiana; assembly: GCA_963667235.1. Lineage (NCBI taxonomy): Eukaryota > Metazoa > Arthropoda > Insecta > Hymenoptera > Apidae > Nomada > Nomada lathburiana. Next base: position 9,832,815 of record OY763898.1, on the reverse strand, counting down.
ACTCCGATAGGATCCAACGATTGGAATGCGAAAACATTTTCCGCCTAGCCGTCGAATTATCGACGTTGTCGGCGTACGCACTTTAATCGAACGCGATTAAGTTAAATCTGGTAGCGCAAACATACAGTGCCTGTGCTACCATTAGGCCACGCAACGTTATAGTATTTTAATGGAACATAATTGTCGCACTGTTCACTTCGAAACTAACTTGCCTCAAAGTAATACGCCCTTTAACGCGTGAACAAGACACGATAATGATTTATTAACGTAAGTAAATCAAACGGTGGTAAAGTTCCACAGGGAAAATAATTGTATACATTCATACACGAAATGAAATGTACAGGCCGCATTATACCCTTAGCCGGCAATCGATTTTTCCGTTTCAATAATATAAATGATATCTGTTCATCCTGTGCAATGATTTTCGGCGAAACGTTATGAATGTGGTCACGACCACTCTAGGCGCATTTCAATTGAACTTTCGGCGGAAAATGGATGCGACGAGAAAGTCCAGTGGCGTGGCTCTTTCGGATCATTGGCCTGAATTCTCTACGTCTCCCTCGAAATTATTTATGGCGCGGAAATTTCCGTTTTTAAAATCCACCAACTCTAATAAATCAGCTAACAAAGTTATTGGTATGAGAGTTGAACATTTATTACGTTACGTGCTCGAAACCCGGAGCACTTGCGAATGTCACGTATTCATAAATACGTGTATGTACAGCATAGTAAAATTGACAATTTCTGTGTCTTGAACCAAGAATTCCTTGACTTATTTCGATCAATTGAAATCGATACAGGAATTCGAATGGTAGAAATTTCGATTTGATTAAACCATTCAATAATTTTTTTATAATAAATATTATAACAAACGTTATATAATATTAAGCAGATAATCTCAGTACTGTAGGCTCTACTTTAATTCACAAACACGAGTTGGTTAATGCAAAGGTGTGCATTGCAATATTTACGTCGCTGGCGCACACTTATCTTTCTCATTGACTGCAACTGGAGCGAGCAATTAATTTATGGATAAAGTTGATATCGTGTTAAAGGTCTGGTCCATCTAAAGTTTCGAGAAAAAGATTCAGGCAAAGGATATTATTACCTGCAGTTAAAGCAGGTTATAATATAATACAACATTAATTATCCTGCTGGAGCAAGGCAGATTAAGATTCCAGGTGGATGAAATTAACAATACGCTCTGTACGTAACACGATTGTCCTTAAGATATTTAAAAATGCCATCCTTAAGTAGGAAAGACACTGAAAGTTCGAAATAATCATACGCCCTGGGAGTAAGGGACGTAGGACGTATCGTACGTTACAGTGGCAACAATGCGAATCATCATAAGTTGAACAAACTTGGTTCGGCCTATTAGTATGTCAAACATTTTGTATGTCAGAACCAGAAATGCGAATATTACCGAAGTGGTGAAATCCCAGTGATTTTCTCTTCAACGAACCGGATGAATCAACGTTTGTTAATGGAGCGTAAAGCGGTTTGTTCAGAACATCCTATGCAAATTGACTTGGGGGGAGGGGAATTGCAGCTGTACGGTTTTTCTCCAAGGGAACGGACAGCGCCGGTCAGTAGAGATCAAATATGCATAATCATTTTTCATTTAACGCAAGAAAAAAGCTGAATGAAATATGCATTCGAAGCGTATACCTTGAAGAAAGCTCTGTGCCGATCAAAGGCGGCAAAAAATGGATATGCAATTATTGGTACGAACATTCTACCATCTGCATACTTTTTGCAGTAAGGTATATTTGTACTGCACTATGAAAGCTCACAAGTCATTATCATATATCATATTTCCACCGTACTTACCGTCAGCTCTATGACGCTCAGAGCAACAGGGTTAATTCGTACGCAAAGATATTTCGAGTATGACAGGAACAGAGGGGTCACCATTCATTACCAGGTTCAAATTCAAGGAAAATTCACAACACCGGGCAAAAAGTCCAGCAACATTCCTGATCCTCCGTGCAATCGCATCAGTGGCTGAAAAAGACTCCGGAAGCTTCATCGTTCTTCCCTTAAGTATCCTCCCCTCCCTCTCGGTCCGTTCGCGGTGGGCACTACTTCCGGTATTCTACAGCGACGAGACGTAAGGTTCGTTGTATACTTTACGATCCTCCGGCTCCGCTTTCGACGACCCTAGCTAAATCAAATTGGTATTCTTGGAATGCTGGGAGCCCCCTGCATCCTATCCGCGGCCATATAATCCTACGAGGCTTATGCTCTCTCTCCTTCCGTCTTTCGTGCAACCTGTTTGCCCTGTCGTTCTTTCTGTATGAGAGTCTCGTCAAGCCGCGAAATCGCCTGCGTGCTGGTCGACTGGCTACTTACAGAACTTTTTCTATCTCTCTTTCACTCGTGAAATCGTGCCTCCCGTGTCTCCTAGACCCCTACAACCGCCCCTAACGAAACTGCACGGTTTCTGCGAGCAGAAGATGTAAACCTAGTGATCGTGTCGCGGTGGCTTGAGGAATCGTCCAGGTGACAGGGACGGGATAACGACCCCCGCGAAATCGAGTCTCCCGAGCAGCCTGACTTCGCCTACTGTTCGATTCAAGGTTATTCTTGGAGCTTAGCTCGAGCCATCTTGAGCGAAGTTTGGTTAGGTTGAGAGGACCGTGATGAATTAACGATGTCTGGTGCTTTAGGGTGGTTCGGGTATTCTGATGCGGGGGAATAAAATGTAGGATGATTTTGGTATTGGATGACAGGGTGTGATTGTGTTTCGTTTCAACCAATCTTTCTGTTTTTTACAGGATCGCATAATTATCAGGCTGGGACGAGAATTTCGAAGAAATTGTAACTCTAAAACGATGCGAAGTAATAAAATGGTCAATAGGTTTTTAGATGAACCGTTGTCTTCTTATTGTGATTTGCAACGATTGGTCCTTTTGTGAAAGATACGTTGTGTTATTATTCGCTTATATCACTCTACACAGTTCTGGTAAAATGTGTTTTAACTCATTTGCCAACGTCGAAAATCTTCATGATTGTTTTACAACCGGGGTCTCTGGTAATCGGAAAGTTTTTTATACCACTTACAAAATATTTCTGACCAACCATCTATGCATTCATATGTACACTGAGCCCAAAAATTATCGACACAGTGCATTAGTTTCACTTGCAACTACCTTTATTTTGGTGCTAAGATAATTATTACTAAAACAATATACAGGGATATGAAGCACATCAATTGCACTTCTACATATGTGCTTCATATCCATGTATGTATATTGTTTTAGGAATACATGATTGTCTTAACAGCAAAATAATGAAGCTGCAAGTGAGAGTAATGCACTGTATGAATACTTTTTTGTCCCACTGTACATAATAAGAATAACTCGGGTCTGACAATGGTTGGCATGTACTACTTACAAATACGTGACTAACTGAAATGACTTGACCTCAGATCCTTAAAATATGAGGGCCGTATCGTTTACCTACATATATTGCTTAGAATATCATTGCCAAGTACTTTTTATAATTATTGGGCGAAGAGAAATGGTGTTTCATTGTGGAAGAATTAAAATTATTATGAGATTTAAAATTTGTAGCGGGCATGGTGATTTAAATTAACTTGAGACAAAATTCGTAATATTATCTCTTGAAATTATTATTAATATATAATAAAACCGTTGTCTCTGTAATTCATTTCGCATAATTAAATATGCGAACATTTCGTTTGTTTAGTTTGTAATAAAAAATATATACATATATAGTTCTGCTTTATTTTGAGATCATATATTTTACAAGTAAATATTCTAAGGTTATTCGTTCTTTTGTCCATATTAAGTGTACGTCGCTTCTTACGTTACTTCATATATGTTAATATATCTGATATACATAAACTTTAACGTTACCTGATAGTGCGCCTCGCTAAAACCATTTAACGTTTACTTTTAATCCGCGTACATTCGCAATTCTGCATACACTTATTTGTGCAACTTTTGCGAGTAATTAATAGCTAGTAGGTACTTATTATAATAATTATGAAGCAGTTGTACTAGTCCAAATATAATTTGAAAATTATCGATAAAAGTTTACACAGCGTTTATTAACGCCTACATCCTTTATGGTGTAGGCAAGTTGGTTGGCTTCCAAGCAGTAATTTTCCAACCGCAACTTCCAGCCTATAAGTATGGTAACCTGTAAATCGATAAACTCATTACGGAAATATTGTACCCGATGAGAACAGATTCTAATTAGTTTTACACAATTATCAAGCGCGATTGCGTTTATATCTCAATTATACGTGTTCTTCTATCAGAACTCAGAAATAAGTCCACATAAAAAAAGTAAAGTTCGTCATAAAATCTTCCAAGCACCTTCATTGCAAAGTGGTCCAGAAAACGACGTTTCGTGGCCATAATTCAAATCACCCTTTTCCCTCGATTTGTTCAATTTATTTTCAAGTCAAATTTATTTTCTATTGTATAGTCAGACTATTTACAGTGAATTATTGAACAAAAAATGATAATTTTTGCATTGTCTACACCTCTACTATTGCATAGAGTGGAAAAATTATTTTTTCTCATAGTTTAAATTGTTATGAACTGTGCACTACCATTTGAATCATATAACAATGACTTTGACCACTTTCCTCCATATACCGTATTTCTAATACAAAACAAATTAGAATAATTCGAATAATTACAGATCACCCACGCTATATATGTAACAACAATTATACTTTTTATCTGCAGCTTTATGCTTTTAATTTTACATTAAAATTTAACCGCTCGCTCCAAAATAGTTTTAAACTTTCGCACTAAATTACATTCTAGACGCATCCTAGTATTTATTTTATATTGGATCATAAAAATAGCGTTTCAACTGTATTATTTATACTAATTTAATTGGAATCACGAGAAACAGTGTCAAACGTAGCATATTATTTATGCATTGTTTATTAAACTACCCAACTGAAATCGTATCACTTATTTACATCGTACTGAGCAAATAAGCTATACCTTTGCCAGCTTTGGGTTATACGTCCAAAGTACAAAGTGGCTTTCGCCTCTGTCGAGAAAATTCTGACCGAAGTTATGGACTAGAAAAGATTCAGCAGTGCAGTACTGCTCGACTGCATTCACGAGTACATTATAATACTAACAGGAAATGCTTTCATTGGTACCATCGTTAAAGTAACTTCGGTTTGCGTTTGGAACTGCGAGACCTGTCCTCGACTCACCTGCCACTGCTATCGTTTTATCAGAAAAATTCGTTGACTCGTGCTCAAGCACTTGTTTTCCATTCGCGGGTGGATTCGCGTTAAAGTGTTGCGTTATAACATAGAATCATCAACTTTCCTCATTAATGCACTTGGCAGAAAAGTAACACTTTCACGCAAACGTGTACTTTTATTATTTATCATATAACTTTGTAGCGGTATTCATTATTTCGTAAGCACCAATCAGTTGATGTAACATTCATTTAGTATAGTTGATAATTTTTAATAAAACTGTGTTGAAACTAAGCAAGTGAAACTAAGTTGTGAATGAATATTTCCAATTCATTGCACAATGTGTACGTTTAACGTAGTTTCATTTTATCAAATAAATTCGACATGCATTCGGTTCACGAAGTGGCAACTTCACATCGTCATATTTTAGAAATTTACAATCCATTAATACTGAGTCTCAATAGTATACACTTTGTAACAATAATTGTATTAAAAAAAAATATACTGAAAGCGTGTACCACGTAGTTGTACTATACGTCTATACGTTAAAATCTGATTACTAGATTTTCACTTAAAAGCTGGGTCCGTGTTCAAGTTATCGTGAAATATTATTATGGATGATTTTGCAACCAAATTTCTGGAAAAAATGGCTCGATAGGTAAACTTACATTCTGTGTATAAAGTTAAATTCAGAGCTCTTATATCAAACACATTTTTAACCAAATATTTGAGAGAAAATCACGGTTGAAAATTTCTTTCTACGCGAAACACTTGAACTTTACACGCGTGAGTTAAAACGATCCTAAGTTTCTGGAATTTCTTATTCCTGCAATCCACTTGGCAAAGAAGTTCGTAGCTGTTCGGTGCACGCTTTGCAAGTCCATTCTCGTTTCATCAGTATATTTATCTAAGCATATAAAATGTTCAGAAGCGAACCAGTCGGACTGATTTTATTGCAAGTACGCAACACGATGCCATATAAATATTACATATGATATTCACACACATCTGTACGTACAGTGAACTGAGCCATTAAAATTGTACGAAGCATTCGTTAGCGAGAATTGGTACAAAGACGTAACGGAGAATTTCGGTACACAAAGAATAAATGTTAAATGTTTCTCGTCTTCCTAACAACTTCCTCGTTGGTACACGTACGACATAAAGAATTTTATGTTACTTGCTTCTATTGTAAATGAGACAATTGTCAACTTTTAGCACAAAGAAAATTCCACCTTTGCTTGTGTTCGTACGTCGTGTCTGATAAATGTCAACAATGGCAAATAATTCGTTCAATAAGTGATTGGTCTATAAAGTTATTAGTACACTGAGAGCATTTGGTGTGTCTCATTATTTTTGTCCCAAAGATGAAATCGTATTAGAAATATCCATAAATTTGCATAAGCGTATTTTTAATTACACCATGAAGTACAACTAATCAGATTAATGTCCACGTGTAGTTCGGCTAATAGAACAGTATAAACGTCCATTAATTTTCATAATTTCAACGAAATGAATTCGTTACCACCATTGCGTACCGCAATTAAACGAACAATTAAATCCTGAAAGCGCAATTAAAACCAACAACATTTCATTAAAAAGTAACCTTCATTCCACGATCCCGTCGCGACCAACACAAGTGGTACGAAATGTAACCCGAGTTCAACTTTATTCCCCAATTTTCTTTCCATACCTTCGAATCCAGAATTCTGCATTAGAATCCTATCGCATACAACGATGGATACACACCGACCACAATTCTCCATCTTCTCGTCCACCACCCATTCTCCACTAACAATACAGAACGCACCTGTAGTACGCTGTTATCGAACTCGAAGGGTCACGGCACTTGGCACATTATTAAACGTATTACTCTGTACGCTCCGTTATGACGGGCACCCGCGCTGGTCTCAATTGAAACACGCTAATTAAACGTTGTAAACAGAGGAGAGAGTTTGCTCGGAAGTTCTTCTCCCTTGCCGGTGGCAAGCACTTCATGCCGTTGTTATTCATTACGTGGCTCGGGGAAGGTTAAGCTGCACGTTAACCACTTCTTCTCATCTTTCGAGCTGTTGATCCAACCTCTTCCCGAGCTACTTTCAACCGGAAGAGGGGGAGAGTAGCAGGGTCCTTCCGCGTTGCCACTCAGTGCCATTACTTTTCCTCTAATATCGCGAAATGCGCGCAATCTGGAACGCTACTCGGGCAGCCAAGAAAACCCTCCGATTCTCTGCCGCACGGCCAAGTAATCAGGCCTCTGAAGGACCCGTGGATTACCCGTTTTAAAGGTGCAAATATCACGCTTCGTCGACGACCGTCACGTCGTAAATCCACCGTAAACCCTATCTTCGGGATTTCTTCGCGCCCCGAACCGGGGCCGGGGCGTTGCTTGACGCGCTTTCTCCTTCCTTGTTCTTTTTTGTTTGTTTTTTTTCACTTAAATTACCGGCTGATAGATTTGCACTGACACGATGCTAATGGGCGGATTCGAACACAGTATTTAGAAGGCGATAAACGCTATATTTGGCGCGGTCTTATGTATACCCATTTCGACCAAACGGCGTCTTTTGACAGCTTTGCATTTGAATGGAAATAATTGTGGAAATAATAGTCGAACAAAAGATTTTCTATTTTTTGATTGAGCTTGGGAAATAATTTTGAGTTTAAGTGTTACAAGGATGTAGAAAATATACCTTTGGCGGGCATAGCGTTGAGATTTATCACTGACTGGGGAAGTGTGTACTGTAATGGTCTAATCTCAGAACTTACTAAACGAATTTCAGAAACATATAATAATTATACTTACAGTTAGAAGTTTTGGTGCATACATAACCATACACAATTATGGTTTAAATGTGATAATACGTCTGCCTTGAAGAATTTCATTGTATCTTTTATTTAGCTCAGACGTACTATGAAGTCTTAAGTTTCGCCAAACTCCTTGAAACTTGAAACTCTCTTCCCTAGTACATACACAGCTTGTTCTACATTAATGTTATATTGATCTCGAGCGTCTTGCTGAAAAATTTACGAAACATATTAATTTTGATGCCGGTATTAATGAAACTATTTAATTCAGAAGTTGAACAATTTGTAATAACTGGTCAAGATTCTCGTGTATTGCAGCAGCGAAATTTCCACGCTGCACTCGCAACGGTAAGAAATGGGAACAGTAACGATAAAAAATTAAGCTGCAAAATTGGAAAATAAATGCAACTCCAAGTCGTGTAAGCATAATCCACCGCAGAGTTCTGTAAAGGAAAATACCTTATCTCAGAATTCTAGGCATTAGAGAACCCAGAATTATACGAGTGACAGATCTTACTTAGATGAGAACACTGTGTCTGATTTACAATTCGTAGGAAATAATTCCTAACATTCGCTTGTAATAACCAGCGCACTCGTATGTACTCTTTCCACCCATTGAAATAAAATATTAACCCTCTATATACCAATGTGACTTTGAAGTCGCATACTCGACATCTATATTTCGTATAATACACGCATCTTATATCGTTTAATTAAAAGATTAATCGGCAGGGTACACTGCAACTGCACCATTCTATTGCAACCAATTTGTTTATTTGTAGCTCGTCTCCCATTGTGAGTTTAGAAGGGTTTTTCTTACGCTAAACTGCTTAAAGTCCTTTCCACTAAAAAGATATCGCTTACAGATAGCTCACACTGTACAAATGATCCAAGCATCTGCTAGCCTCGGGTCACACTAACAAAACACAAAGCGGCTTCCATTTCTATCCAGAAAATTAACCAGGCATTCACAGACTGGAAAAGATTCATTGTATTCCGCAATTGTGAATTCCATTGTGAATTCAGAGTCCCAAGTTTTTCTTTCCTATCATGAACTATTCGAAATCCATTCAAGCACAAAAATGAAACCCGAGAGCAGAGGTCCGATGAAATGAATACACCGACCAGGGATGAAATAGCCATAGCTTGTATTGGACCGATCATTTCTTCGAAACTGTATTAGTAGGTCGGTCCAACGATTCAGTCGACATCTTGCTGTTATCACGAATTTTCCTCCCTAGCCTGCAGCGATATGACGTATTTAGTGATCTGTACAAGAGGCATTCAAGCCGGTGCTTTATGTGCCAAGTAAGTAAACACAACTCGGAACCATTGCGTTCTGGCTACGTATTGCCAGCGGTGGAACAATTCCGATTGGATCGTTGAATTGTCCTACGGATCGTGTGTCTCGGTGAAGTGATCTATTGTTCCCTATACCCGATGCTCGTTTCGGGTGTCGAACTTTCCGCGTTTCCTCCTCCGCGCTGCTGTTACAAAGGCATTTTCACCTGCCTTCCGCTACTCGTCCCTTTTTCATTCTTTCCAAACTGCTTTTTCCCCTCCTCCTTCTTCCTGTTTTCGTGCATCTCCGTCCTTCGCGCGGTTCCTTAACAGATAACAAGATAGCAACGGACCGTGACGAGAAAATATCTTCCGCCGGAGAAAATTGTCCAGAACTCGTCACAGAGAGCACAGACAACGCTCGGGCGCAAAGAGCGAAAGAAAAACGGTGAAACGAAATGGAACGGGGTGGTTGGCCGTGGGTGGACGGAAAGAACGAGTGAGGGGGAGAATTTTCCTCGTTATCCAACGCTAGCGTCAGAATGTACGTACCGCCAAATACATAATAAAGCAATCTACGTCTCTCTCTCTCTCTCTCTCTCTCTTTTGCCTCTCCGGAGAAGTGTCGTGCTTCTTTTTCCTAGGCTCGTCTAGTCGGAGGCGGGATCACTTGGATATAGTGTACAAGGTAAAGTGTACCTCGCGGTACAGGGAGCATAAATGACTTTCCAGGTATTGTGAGGACGGCTCGACGTATAAGGAGATTTAATACGAAGGGAACGTACGGTCTTTAACGCAGATTATTACTCAATAGAAATTTGAGAACTACAAATGCAATATATTCGAATTGATTTTACATTTAGTTGAGCTTGTTGTTCAATTCATGCAAATAGACGAATGAAAGATTGAACGAAAAAGAACTGGCAATACTGAATTACACGTATTGCTTGGTATCGTTCGTTCGTTTCAGAATACATATACAGTCGAATCACTCTAACTCGAAAAGAGCGGAGCACGCAAATATACGTATTATAAATTTAATTGATTATATTTAAATTTTATACATTGAACACATTTTGGCCGTTGTTGTTCGTTGCAGGATATCCCGCCGTACATATATCTAAATGAAGTAAATCACTGTTATTGATTCCTAATTCACGAGTGATTTTCATAAGATTCAATATTTATGAAACTAAGGAACATTTGTCCAGTAGTATACACGTGGCACAGAAATTACTTACGTGACCATATAAATGGCCAAATTGAACAAATTAGTATTTAACGCATCTAGCGAAATAGTTGTTTATCCTGTAAATACAATAATGTGCTTTCATTGTTTCAAACAAATATCTCCTGCTTCACGCGCTTTTTTCGTTGAGTAACAAAATTTCAGAGCTGAAATCACTGATGTTGACGTTAAATGTACATCAAAGTGAAAAATGGTCAGCGTAATACCAAAATGGATTAAAGAATAAACAGACAGACAAGCTGTAAATTTGACCGTCAATGGATAATATTCCCCCTGAAGTCCAGTTTGTGTTTCAAACGCGACGCAGGTGCGGTACATGCATTAAGTGCATTCCCATTGCAGTGATGATATTCACAATGGTGATGTTGTTCGATCTGACGATGCACTTAATCGTAGCATTGAGCCACTAATCAGAGTAGATTCATTAGCGACAAGCATTCGCAGAAACTTCTCTCGCCTCGATGCACCTAAATATCGGTGCTGCTTGGACTTCAAACGTACACACTCGTTCCCCTCAGAGGATTTACTTCGTTCATCGGGATTTGTCCCAGCGGCTTTTGCAAAAATATCCACGAAACTAGACGCGAAAGGAATGCAATCACTGAAATTACTGTGCAATCTAATAAATTAAATCTATAGCAGATTTTCTTGCAGTATTCGACCATCTAACAAATTAAAGATCGTTAAGCCACGAGTATCAGAAATAGAATTCCGCCGTAAGATAACATTTTTCATTGTTGATACGACTGTAGAAATTTTGAAAGTATTGGGCAATTAAAATCGAAAATTGTGTTATCTTTAAGAATTGAATTACAAACTTGATCTAAAATGGGGGAATTTTTATGTTTGCTTGAGATGATTATTCGAAGTGTTTCGGATTCATTATATGACAGTAATTATGAAACTAGTATTGCACAGTACAGACTATATACCAGGTATAATTTAGGAATATGTGGTAAAAGTGAGTAAATTTTAATATATTAATAAAGTTGTACTTTTTCGATTAATACGCATACATAGATGTCTATACTAAAGTACAGACAACTGTTATATTAAATATTCCCGTCTTCACAAATTAATCATTCGGACTAGCCAATATTTCTTAAATAGGAACAGGAAAAAGTATTTTCCAAAACATGCACGAATTAATAGCACGTCACTAATCATTATTGTATTTCGATTAATCTTTCCCTTTTGTTCCTTTCTTTGGCCACTTGTTAATCTATACTTCACCTTCTCCGTCCCGCTATTTTTGCCCATCTGTTCAAATCTCTCAACGCTCCCTCTGTAATTATTGAACGTCCATGTGCGGGGAATTAACGGTTCATCTTCGTACTTAATCATGTACAGAATAGTACGGTATACCATACTCTACGTTTCAGTAAATACAGCAGCGATTACAGAACACATACAGTGATTCTCAGAAGTATTCGAACGTTCTTGACACTTAATGTTGCCATCGTATTCAACAAAACATTCAGTTCTGTTCCATTAGATTGTAATTCCCTAATAACGTGCGTACAATTGCGATATAATTTTAACGCTATATACATCTTTCCTTTCCTATTAAAATGATCTGTATCCTCTAAAAAATAGAAAAATATGAATCGTCAGACATAAAACGTAAACAGTACACAGATACTTCCTCATTCTCGTCTCACTGTCCGTGCACTGTATGCGAGTCGAAATTGCACGATCATTCTACCAATTCCATAAACTGATCAACCCTGGCAGCTAATACTTGCTGAAACGAGCTTATTTAGACGCATAGAAATAGACATCGCGAGTAACCCGTTCGCACACTCGATAGGCCGCGAATGAAACGCAAGACACTCTGAATTATTCACGAAGTCGAGGCAAGCCCGAACGTGCTAATTAACCGACAGCCCGTTGTCACGTAAGGTTTCTCCTTAAGCGGGAAATTAAACGTCAAAACAGACATCACGCGTATACGTACACAGGGGAGTAATCAATTGATGGGATAAGCTCTCTTTGACTCGTGTTAATAAAACCCTTAGTCGAACCGGCATGTATAGGCTTCGTTAATTAACCATGCGACACTCGTAATGAATATTTAATTGAGATTGATCTTCCTTACGCGGGACAAATAAATGGAAACAACTAATGTATATCAATTACCCTGGATTTCAACGCAATTGTAACAGACATCGTTCGAATATTTGTCAAGAACGTGTCATCGTCATGGGATTTATAATTTCTCTGTACGCTTTCGAAAATATTTTAGGCATGTGGAAACATATTAAAGTGGCATAAGGGTAAGGGAAAGTCTTTTAAACAATTTTGTATTATTTGGACAATAAGAACTTTTTCAATGAATATTTTGCTCCAAACAATGTTTGTGATTTGCAGTTAATCAGTTTCCCTTTACATTCTTCCAATATAAATAGAATATTCTATGCCAATTTTCTCCTAAAATTGTAATTACATTTTCTGATATCTAGATGTACACGGTGTTTCCAAAGGTAACGAATTCACTAGGTGCCATTTCGAATTTGCTAGGTACCATAGTCAGTTTTATATTAATTTCAATCATTTCATCACAATTTCAATGCGATATACACATATCAGATAGGATAAAATATCGGACAGATCCATAGAATATTTGCAAATGGTATTATGATTTAAGAATCACTACCTGATTATTCGATCTATATCGATGCATATCACAATCGTATCAATGACTCGAAATTTGCAATATTGTAGACAATGCTTCGTTTACTGAAATACCTCTCAGTCAGTATATCACGAAAATACGATTTACCTGTCTATGACGCGCGCCTGCATGATCACGCGACGAATCAGATTAGCTCTGTTCCATTGCAGAGAATTTGTAGATTGCACGTCTTGATATAAGCTGGGAACCCGTACAACCACGTATCATTATTTGCATTCATGTATTCATGAATATTTTTGATAATCGTATCTTTGCTGGTTGTCGAAAATAATACCTCGTTAAGAACAGACTACCGGTGCATGAATGGATACTGATTCGCGTAACAATTATTCGTAAACGTTTGATAAAATGCATAAATTGTTGTTTACTTTGTTGTTTGATTTATAGTAAAAGCATGATATTAATCGAACAGTATAAACTTGTGGCGAAGTTTACCGTGGCAATCTTGAACTTTAAAAGACTTTAAATCCAAAAGGAGTAACAAAATATCTATTATAAAATATTGTACGCAAAATTTTGATGCAGTATTTGTAATATTGGTCAACGGTCGAAAAGAAATATAAAAATGGTGGCGAATAGCGCTATAAAAATAAACCATGCAAAATTCCTAATTACTTTATTCGTGGCGTGAACCAGACAACACACTTCAGCGAAGAAAAAAGCGCAACAAGAGTACTAGAGAGGGAACTCGACAGAATTGTTTGTCAGTGAATGTAAATCGTTTTTATCAGACGGAGAGTAATATGTATGCACGCCTGTGTGGTACATATTATGTGCGTGTGCGGTCGCATGATTCTCGCGTTAATCGCGATGAACTGTGGCGTCTGCCTTTCTGAACACAGCCAGGCCACAGAGAAACGCCGTACCTGTCGGGATAATCCGCAAACGCTACGTTCACGCGGTCATAGTTACGTTTTAATCGTTTATTTGGCGTGCCGGTATGCAAGCGTCGAGGCTTTTGTGCGACGAAAATAAATGGGGTACGATTTATTTATAAATCCAATTTGTTCTACGACACGTGAGAAAGGAGCTTTCTCTCCGCGGCCGTAGCTTTCAATATTTTTCAACGAACGAACATGCGCTGATTGGACGCCCATGTTGCCGTGCTCGCCACGCGTTTACAGACAAAATCACCGGCGTGTTTCTCTGTCCAATGTAACGTTTAACATCGACAAACCGCTGCGCTGATAATCCTTTGTCCGTCTATTTGTTCCTACGGTTCGACTACGGACGAGGTGACCGATTAAAAACCGGCAGGGGCAAATGCTTTTCCGAAGTTACCGCCGCTAAAACGTTCGACGACCGATTTTATAATTACCCTTTGAGTTTGAAACGATCTCGATGCTGCGGGACGTTTCGTGTAAAATTATAAAGGCATTATTATAATAATGGGAAAAATATCTCGAATTTTTTTTACACGAAGGGTTCTGTTCATTATGTACTTATTTTGTGTTACTAATGTATATTTCGCTGACTTCGGTAACTGACGTCTGTCTTTGTAACAGTGGTTTCTGACGATACTGAATGTTGCGTTTACAAAGAATTAAAAATGTCAGAACTTAACTGTGATTTCACATTTGTCGTACTAATGTAACGTAAACGCTCATTTACGTCGCACTATTAAAACAAATTAAATTTCCACGTAACAGCATAGAAATTTGATTATTAAAAATTAACTGATTCCTTTCGGTTATTTAAACTATGATAAAACTGTGCATGAATTATATAAATACTAACGTGCCATTAACAATGAGCCAATTTAATCGGCAAGAAATATTATATATTTTATTCATAATTAGAACAGATATTACTGAATTGTTTGCAAGCTTGTATACAGGTTCGCGAACGTGCAGCTACGCACCAAAGAATAATGCTTGTATGAAATCCAAATCGATACCGGTCGAATTCTACACAAAAGTGCCACAGCGTGTAATAATTTCCGCCGACAGGGACAGATAACATTACAACATTACATGCATTTTACATATCGCTCGTTGCAACAAGTTATTGAATTTTTATTTTCGTTTTAATGCCTCGACAAAGCAACAACAGGTAAAACGCCCTTTGCGCCGCGTAACGAATTTAAGTTTATGAATATTCAAGCCAGATATGAAATTGCAAGTGCCGGGACAACAAAGTTCTGATTAAAACAAGGTACACTTTTGTTTGAGGAAGCATCGTACCGGCGAAAAATGTTCTATCAGTTCTCGAATAATTGTACGTCGTTCTTGCAGTGCGCTATGAATTGCGGAAATTCAACCAGAAAAATGGTGTTCTACAAGATAAAATAGATTGCCCTAAATATTATTCCTCCTTACAGGTGTGTATGAACGAAATTTCGTAGTAAACACCCGGTTCATGAAACACGAGCTTAGGTTCTTTAAAACCTTTGCAGGTGATAAATTGTTCATGAAATATAGGAACTAACTTCTCCCTGTCACTTTTATAATCTTCTCGTGGGAATATCTAGCTCGCTGGTACTATCGAACTTGTGAGTTGCATATTTTATCTATGATAAAGTGCACTGTCCCTGCATTCTGCCGCAATAGAGTTTACCACTGTCGAGATTGCATGTAGGTATATCCTTTTTCCGTGATTGGAAGTGGTTTTCACATAACAGTATAACGGCAAGCAGGTCGACGCGACGTTTTATTTAAAAGCACCACAAACAAAAATAGAATTTTATGTACCAGGAGTACGATGAATAATTAATCTTGCTTCAAGTCAGCCTGCACGCTTCCTCTGTTTCATGAAACACTTTTAAACTTCATTGTTCTATTAAAATTATAGGAATACAGTTGCCCAGTGTAGGATCTATGCAACACCATCATTCCAATTACAACTTCGTTTCGTGTCAGTGTTATTATATTACGAAAACAGCAAAACAGTTACACAGTATGAAAATCTTTCCAAAATGGAACAGGTTTATTATGGGGTGTCTCAGATCTTTCCAGACAAATGTTGTGAGAGTATTCTGTGCTCGAAATTAAGAAGACAGTGTTACATGAACGTCAACCAGCGAGATTTTATTACGCAGTTGTAACATAAATTGTAAAATCGACTAATTGTTGAGTTCCGTCTAAGCGGATGCAACTCTTGACGATTTCTATTCATCTCTACAACTGCATGTTTAATTCGTTGCACTAGGGTGTTACGTGGTAGTTGTTGCAGCTGCGTAAACTTTTTCTTTCAGCACTGCGCGCGAATAAAAATCGAAAAGCGTAAGGGTCAAGTGATCTAGGTGGCCAACCAACTGTTCCCTCTCGTCCAATCCACCTTTGAGGGTAATGTTTATTCAACTAATTTTTTACTTGTTGAGCAGGAGAAATTGGCCATTTTGCAATTTACGTCGCAACTTTGTAACAAAGACCTACCGGTCGACATCCATGTAACATTTTTGACTCACCTTCCTGCACCGAATACGCTGTCCATAATAATACATTTGTCCGGTCAAACCTTAGACACCCTGTACAGTATATTAATCTTACCATGAAAGTCTACCCCACAAAGATTATTTACATATTACGTACCTTGTTCCATGCATAACAAATATATTCTATAGAATTTCCAACAAGCCTTTTATCGGTCAACGAATAATGACTTTTCTATTCCTCGATTATTCTGAACAATTTATTTGCACTCTAAAGCACTCTTTATTAATAATTCCACTAATTTGTCGCTAACCGCTAACACGAAAATCGTCCTGGCACCCCGTGCAAGGGAATGCTGAACGTTCACCTTGGTCCCCTCACTCCAGGTGAATTTATTAGACGCTTCCCGGCGTGCTTGTCGAATGCACGTGTTACAATATCGTTCGAACTCAATAACGAGTCCTTTATTTTCATACATGCCATGTCCAGTGCCGGCACGAAAGCCTCGACGGTCGTTCGATTTACGCATCGAAATTAAGCCACGCTCGGCTTGCGGCGATCGTTCAGCGAACGGCTCTTTTTTTAACTCTGGGTGCAATCCTGACCGTAGCAGCACGAAATGTCAGTGTGATCGGTAGGAAGGACGTTTCGCGGGGCTGCCGCCTCGGTAACATTGGAAAGGGGTGAATTCCGGCGAATGTGGAAGCGATGGAGGCACGGGATAGGATAAACGGGACAGATTCAGATTGATGCAGGATGCAAGGAGTTGATTTCGAATGAACGGATTAACCGCCGCCGTAGACAAAGGAGGTGATGGCGTATGAAAAATTTTCTTGATAATGACTATAAATTATGGTGAATCCGCGTGGTGTGAGAGTCGCGGTGAAATTCGTTCCAGGATCCGCGAGCTTCGGAGACGGTCTTTTGTGACGAAACAACGACGACAATTTGGTTTTCTAGAAACTTTGGGCTACGGTCAATAAACGGTAGGGGAAGTTTAAAAAATGCCATGCATGTAGAATGTTGTATTAACTTCTACGAGAAGACTTTTTGAAGGATGTGATAATTGTGTACGAGGAATATCATAGTCAAACCTTACTTAACATATTCTTTCCTGTGGTACAACTTACGTATTTAGTGGTGAAGTTCGGTTATTTCATTTTGGACGGTGCTGTGTATTTCCTTGCTACATTAGAAAATAAAAGTGGTTTTATAAAGAGTATTTTCATAGATAGAATTTTGAAAGTAAGAGGGGAACAGTTTTGATTATGCGATTTCATCATTTTTGATTCTTGTTCTTTTGCGAATTCATGAATGGTTAATTAGTCCCCCAAACTATTATACTAATCACCTAACTATTTCTTGTTGTTAAAAGTTGTTTAATTAATATAGGAATAGTACTTGCAATAAGAAAGCAATATGAAAAGATATTATATAATTTGTATAATGTGTCGCGTTAATTCCAAATACATGTGTCTGGCACTGGACGGTCTGTATTCACTTCAGTTTCATCACCTGTATTACGCGTTGTCCCCCTATCGCTATTACAGTCTTAAGAACCATTTGCTATTGAGGGACCAAAACAATACAATTTTCAGTTTACGTTCTCTTTAGCTTCTGTGGCTACAAGTGTGTGTCGCTTCATAAGTTACACTTTAAATATTCTCACAGTATTTAATAACAGTAACAAAGATAGTTCCAAAATCAAATTTCGACAACGTAAGCTTTTGATATCTTTAAAGGTTTCGGGGCTATTAACGTTTAACGTGACAGTTATAAATAAAAATGAATACTGCATTAGATACCAATCATGAAAACATTGACTCTAAAAGGATTGACGTGTTGTTTTTTTTTTTTTTATTAAGAAAACGATACTACTTTGCAATTAGTAAAATGTACTATTAATCTTACGGATCTAGTTCCAACCAAATACACGGTCGAAATTAGTCAATCGTATCAATTCGAGGCATGCTATTTGAAGGAGCATACGGTAATACTGACGATGTATTCATAGCATTTTGAGATGTTCAAGGTGGTTCCTATTACTAAAACGGAATAACCATCCTATATTTAGATCTCCGGCTTGACAGTAGCAATTCCTCGGGGCTCAACTGGATGTCCTACGCAAATGTTAATTAGATTTGCAATTAGGGTTGGACAGCTATGTCTTCTATTATATTTCTTCGTTATACATGTCGGGGCCGTTAGTGTCTGACAATTGTTTGTCAGTTTAAATTCCATGATCGTCATTTTCGTACTCCTATCGGAGATCGGTTTTGAAATAACTGAACTGTAGGTTGTAACATAAATTCGTACTTTCAATTACATTATTTTAATAATAATTTGGCTTCATACTTGAAGTAATTTGGGACGGGGTGTACGAAATTGTGTTATTCAATCTACTGATAACAGCACTGATTAGAATTGTACACAATGCGTCAAAGTTACAAGTTCCAAGGCCCTAAAATGTGAAGATACAGACGTGTATGTAATAAATAGAGACCTATTTACAATAAAATTTGGTACGACAATTTCATTTGGAAAATTCAGTCACAATTAAGCATATATTATATTGCCCTATATTTCTTACATTTTACATATATATTTTGCCAGTTTTACAATACGTCCGCAGCAACAAAAATTGTTTTAACTTTTAGTCACTTAGCTATTCATTTAATGATGAGACCCCATTTTACATATCCTTCGTTGTTTCAACATTCTCACGTAACGATATGCAACCTTCATTTTACCTAATCACGACTCAATTTGGACATGAAATCCAACATTGTCGTAGAAACAAATGGAAAATTTCTCCACTAGCCCACGAATTTTTTCCGATAGAAACGTTTTCAAACTTTTCCACGCACACTCCCGAAGCATCTATTTTCCCCATTGCCATTTAATGCTGCAATAAAATACAACGAACCCTCTTCGCTATTAACGAACGCTGTGCATTTGATTTCTACGCATGTACAAATTCGCAAAGCTTGTCCTTTGATACTTCAATTCCGGTTCCACCAAATTCCTTCAACCGGCATGAAACATCACGAATTAGGAAGCTACCAAATTGCACAATACAGCAAATACCCGATACTACAATAAATTACATAACACAGCCCAAATAAAGTACGAAACGGCTAGCTATCGCGCATAAGGTTAATCATAATAACACTCAACTTCGCCACAACTACATAAAACTTCAAATCTAAATCTCCCAACCAAACATCCTGCGTTCCACGCTATATTGCAACGATCGCCGCATACCAACCAGAAAATAGCTAATCGAACCACAATGTCCGCGAATCATGTCGAATAAAACCCGGCATAAACTCGGCATTACATTTCACGGTAATCCACAGCCTACTCCTGTCGTCGGTACATTACATTTAAAACCCTCGCGACAGGATCGAAAGCGTGCACACGACGGCGAACACGCAAACGAACTTCGCATTCCTTCGCACGTTGCCGTTCGTTGCCGCCGCGACGTATGTGCCGTGTACACCTACCTGCATCTAATTCGATCACGTCGAGTTAGCAGGTGTTAGCCAGCCGGATCAGAGTAGCAAGTGTGTCCCGGGGAAAGCCGGTGGGGCGATAGAGGGCAGGGGAGGAAACCTGGAAACGAGCGCATGGACATCTCCTGAGCACATCGAGGAAGGTGGGAGCGAGAAGGTGGAGGGATGAACGGGGATATCGTACAAGTGGGAGGGCATCGATAGACTGACCGGGTGGCTTTGACCCGCCAATTCAGCATCGGCCATACGGGCACTCAACCGCAAATCGAGTTCCGGCCGTAGGGCGAAATAAAACCGACCCCATCCGCCGAGCAACCCTTCAGCCGCCTCGCCTATCTTCCCCTTTCCGCTAACCACGCTTGCTTCGGGCCGATTCGCATGTAGGCGAATCCAGTAAGACATTACTCGCGGGGGACGCGTTTATTCGACGCTCTGGCGATAAAGGGAAAGGGGGGGATAGGTGAACGGAGGAGAAAGTCAGCTTGGCTTTAATGGGCATGGCCGAATGGGAATACCCGGGTGTACGATATATAGTTGCTCCGGTTTGTGGATGTACCTATGTGTGCCTGTGCCCTTTCACTTGTGACGAATCTGGAAGAGCATTGCCTTGACATGATTTGTTCAATTATTTTATGTTATGGCCGTTTTATGGGACGACGTGAGATTGGAGCGTGTTTAAGTATGTGTATGTGTGTGTGTGTGTGTGTTTGTGGAGAATTTGGAAGCGGGGATAATAAGCGTTTTTTTGTTTCATCGTCTGGACACTTTTATATTATCCTCCATAATCTTGTAAATGTGTTATTGGTTTTGCTTTTGAAGGGAAATGTCACTTGATCGACGTAGTTGTTTCATGTTGTCGTGAAATTTATTTCATGACAAGACAGGTCTCAGGCAAATTGCACAATGCCATTGCTGAGAGAAAGTTAACTAACAATAAGTGCAACAGCAATACCCGCGTTTCTTTGCATCTGAAATAACAACTGATATGCAACGCTGACGCAACTGAACCACGACTATCAGTTACCGTCACCGAAACAAATTTTCCGCGTCGCGTTTTCACGAAAACGGAAAACAAGAAAGAACCCCCCACCCACCCCCCCACCCCTCGGTAACAAGAAGAGACAAAAAATTCGTCCATCGACGAACGAATACGAAACACGGGAGCGAACAGCACGCGAACTTCTCGTGGGCTTCCCAAATGGAAGCACAAATGCAATCCTTGTCCCTGTCGTCGGCAACAGAAAACTGTAGTGCGTTTGCGGTTTCGAGAGACGTCCCGTTGGTCAGCAGACGGAACGGAGGCCGTTCAAAAGAGCTGGCCTTTAATTGTTCCGTCCGGAAGGGCCAGCCGGGAGACATTCCGATGGACCCGTTGGGATTTTGTTCCAGTCGATGCTGCAACTCCGTCGGATCGCTTTATCATTCCCCACTTTATTACGCGCACCGTGAGCCCCTTTGCACGAGCAAATGCGCCGTCTGTCCGCCGTCCATTTCACTCGTGATCGTGCCGTATGAACGAATGCGCGCATACGATACGGGGGAATTTATGGGCGTACTGATATACTTAGCTGTCGTGGACGGTGTCGAGTGTAACTTGGGGCGGGCGGGGGTGGGGGTGGGGGGTGGGGGTGGGGGGTGGGTGGGGAGGAGACGTTATTGTTGCGTTAAGTGTTACGACAACCGGTGAAACTCGCCCCGTAAGCGGGATGCGAATGAGAGAGGGATGGATTTATTGCTCTGAAACGCGGGAACGTGGGGCGTATGTATGTATGTATGTACGTATGCATATATGTAGGTACACGCGAACGCGAATTTCCGGCCACGGAATGGAGCACCGATTGATTTCCCCGTTTGTCAATTTATGAATCTCGATGTTTCGTTCGGTGGAACGCGGTTTACCTCGCGATGGGAAACGTGTGTTTTTCTTTATTGCATATTAGAGTGTAGGATTCCACTGGCAGGGAGAGAAAATGTTCAAACAGGATGAATTTTTAAATATTTTACTTGTGGAAGGGATTTATGTTGCAATCATGTATTTGTTTCGCGGCTTGTACTATACGTGCATCGGCGTCTGACTTATTGCCGTCCACTACTACTGGGATAAGTTGAAAGCACTACGCCGTTTGCGACAAACCGTGTTCTAGGGAATACAGAATAACTAATTGTAAGGAGAACTTTTCTTAGCATTCATCGAAAATATTAACTGAACGGGCACCGCGTTGACAAATTTTTTAAATAAATATTGTTCACAGGTTTCCGTCTCGGTTGACACCGTTGAATAAGCTGAGTTGTATTGCAGGATATTGAATGGATTAGTTTAGAAACTTTTGTTTGGGATTATATTAATTCTTGAAAATATTCACTTAAATTGGGAAGTAGTATTAGTCGGCGTTGTGTCAGACATCGCTTAAAGTAAAAATAAAGGTTAATGGCACAGACATTTATATTTAGAACTGTTTTCCTATGAAATTTCCATGGAAATGCGCAATAGTTTTCCGATTTGGCACACTTCATATGTTGTGTTCATGTACGTACAATTGTTGGAATTATTCGTTGCTCGATACCATTTAATTTCAATACACGATTATTCTTCCCCTCGGTGTTTGTATAAATATGCACAAAATGAATTACAATAAGTTTTATAATATTTCATAGCAAGACCCAATTATTGATCGATTTAAATATTATAATATAATTGGTGTTAAAACTGAAACGCATGCAATATTAATTTTCTGAGCAATAATTATTAATCGTTATTAATCATCAATAAGTTTCAACATTCAAATAACGTGCATTAACATCGATTTAATATTTTCAAATTTCGATATATTCAGTTTATAATAATTAGAGTTTAACTAATAAATGTTACATACACAGCTTTGACTGAATTATTCCCCAAGTTCCGATTCGTTAGATCGTAAAACCTACAGGGAACTGAGTTTCCTTTAACAAAGAAGACACCAAAAAAGCATACCCCATGTACATCCATTGTACACTGTAAACAGTGCGGAAAAAAAACATTTTCTCGCGCATTATCTAATAAATCTGCCGCATTAATGCTTTTTTTAAAACAAACATGCGGTGAAGCGAGTGTAGATGTATGAAAATTCAAGTTCTCCTGTGTGCGAAGCAACACGCATGATCCAATGCGATGCCGGATGGTACGATGTGACGCTGACTCAGAGAAATGAATGTACAGAACTTAATTCTTCTTGCACGATTTGACCTGATATTTCACGTTCACCGTTTCAAGCTTTTAATCACACTGTTTGCAAAATAATTGTCGCGCAACGCTTCAGATCAAAAATAAGAGAATTCAAACATATGTTAAAGTAGAAATTTCTTTTTCGGACATATTTTAAATTACATTTTTTGAATATTTAATAGTAACATTGTCGATCCTATATTAATAATATTAATTATTAAGTTTAGCTGAGCACGAAATGATCATGTCAGTTCAATTCTGCGACCACGTTTTGTTCTACCTTTACCACGAAACAAATTGGAACCTGGCTTCGGCGAAAGAATTGAATACTTCTCTTTGAATATTCACGAACCCCTTTTTGCATGCAAAATCCATATTCCTGGTATTTACAATACGTTTGGTTTTACATTAAGCTGTTATCTTCGTAGCAGTGAGTGACTCTTACAAACTTCGAACTTATTTATCCATATAAAGTTGATAAAACAGCAATGGTATTGCTACTATCGCGGTAACGCTAAATGTGTTATCGGTAATACATCGTTTACTGTCGCATATCAAATCGTCGACGGTGATGTTTATGATTCGTCGTGTCAGATCATTCCTGTAAATAAAATTATATTTATGCTTCATAAACTGAAAACAAATTGGAATTTTGTTCACCGGTGATCTGTCGTTCTCATTGTTTGAATGTGTACAAAACATAGAATGTGCAATTTTCTTATATGGAAATAGTAACATTTACTGTAAACTGTTGTACAGTTCACAGCAAGGTATACATTTCTTTCGAATACTGGTGAAATTAATATTGAAAAGAGCGCAGTATTTCGTGTTCTGAAGGTATTTCTGCTCAGTAAACAAATCAGGAATCTTGCAGAAAACCAGATAAAAGTACAAGCTCTTTGAACTTTACTTCTCGCACAGTAGAATCTCGTTCCTATTTCCTGCAATGGGAAGAAAGTGTGACAAAAATAAAGATTTATCATTGCCATCATTTACAAGATGGTCTACTAATAAAATAAAAAAACAGTTCTTTACACTCCTTTATATTACTATTTCCTTTTTACATGTATACTTCTAGTGTGTTCCAAAATTAAGGAATATAAAAACGACGCGTTAAAACGTAGTTTTAATCTTTTTGTAAAAAACAAATTGTACTATAATTGGAGACACTTAAATGAAGTGGATACTGCAGTTTAGTGATTTTGTAAATTTCCTTTGAACTCACGATAGTTTAGCAGCACAATTCACCGTATAATGCATACCCAAAAGCAGACATGGTACAACAATGTACAGCCCGTATGACCAGAGTGCAAAGAGAAATATAATAATGTCTAGCGAGGATGAGCCGAGTTCAAGGAGAAACGGTTGTTACATTGTCAGACATATTTTGAAGCTAGCATGATACAAGCTATTCTACATACAAAAGCTATTATGAACTCATTCCTACGCTAAATAACATGCTCTATTGTTATCCAAAATAAAGGCAAATTCTAGCATAACACTATTAATTATTTTAAAATATATTTCAAACATAAATCAAAGAAATATTAGCATACAAACATTTGTGGTCTTTCGAATGTTTCCTGGATGTATTATTAATTGCATGTTCGCAGATTATCATAAAAACTGTGTTCTCAGAATTAACACGAAGCAGTACCTAAGTCCAAAAAAATGTACCATTAAGCATTTTAAGAAATTTCCAATTGCGATACTAATTTTACAAAATCGCCGTCTACAGACGAATCATGAAGCAACATACATAATTTGATGTATTTATTAATAATAAGTGCAAAACATTTCAGCAATAAATAATTCAGCGTGACAATATGCTTTAAGATTGTTTTATCTTTTTCACAGTTCCCCCAAATATAGTGGACTATGAAACAAGCACAGACATGGTGGTGCGAGAAGGCAGCAACGTGACTTTACGTTGCGCAGCGACAGGATCACCAGAGCCAACCATCAACTGGCGGCGCGAAGATGGCCAGTTAATACACCTGGGGAACGGGCAGAAAGGTCCGTTTAATCCTTATTAGCGTTTATACTCTCAGCTAACCGCTCAACCAAACTTACCTTTCCATAAATTTTCAAAACAGTAATGAATGTATTCCAACAGCTTTTTAATGGCTGCTAGAAAATATGAAAAAAAATATATATTTCCGCAAATGTCGTCTCAGTTGAACAGAAATCCAGCAATAAATATTGCTTCCTTTAACCCTTTCGCGTGCAATAATGAGGATCACACAAGAGTAACAATAAATTTGATTCCTGTTCCGGTGTTCTGGTATTTATCGTCGATCTTAAAAACCTTTTTTTCATCGACGTAAAGTAGCTTGAATTGAAAAAATTAAAAGACTGCACAATGAAACTGAATATTCCACAATAAAACTAACATAGTGAGACCATACAAAGTGGTCATGGCCACTACAAACTTTTTTCATTCTTATCCATAAATTATCCTAATTGAACGAGCTAGCGTGGAACATGATTTCACGGATTGTTCGCGTATAATTGAGTAAATCTGCGTGAACATGATCGACATTTGCGGTGTTTTCGTTTGATATCAAACAGTTTCCGATTTCCGTCAGCGAATTTAAAGCTTCCAAATTTCCGCGTTAAAGCGTGTTCGGTAGATTCGCGACGCGTAACCGAGTCTCGCAGTCTCCAGGGATGGTAAACACGTTGCGTTCAAGCAAGGCCAATAGGTTAGAGGCTGATGATACGTTTGCATAGGCGAGGAAGATCTGCTATATTTGCACTGAAATTGGCAAACACAAGCAGACCGAGTTTCACCTAGCTGCTGCCTGAATCATGCTACAATGAAACAATTAATGGATTATGACCGCTGATCATTTAAACGCGTGCACCTTATCAGTAACATAAATACATTTATCACGTCATGGATTATTAATGGTAGGACCTTTAAAGGGTTCTTCCGCTCTGGATTCCAAAGGGAAAGGCTCGTTCGAGTTCTTTCGTTTTGCGCATTATGAGGTCGATATTATAATTATTTCCATATAATACTTTTCATATAATTACTTGTTGCAATACGATGTGTGGAAGGAGAATTATGGAAACTATAAATAACTTCAAATACGATTGGGTTTCGGACTGCTGGCCTTTATTTGAAAGCTTAATTGGTCGTATTTTTGTCAATTTGACTCGTCTTACAATTAGTTTATTTGACGTACGAATTCGACGAATGAGATTTTACACGATAACTGAAAATTTATATGAAAGATATAATCTAGTATTCATCAAATAAATAATCTTCATTTGGAACCTGCTGCGAATGATTTTGTTTAAAAGAAAACAAAAACCTTGACATCTGTATTGAATTCTATTTAATTTACGTAAAGCTTTAAATTCTTATATTCCAATTGACATTTATGTTTAATTTATATTCTTAAAAAACGCCTCACGAAATTCACATCACATCATTTCTCAGCGTTATGGAATAAAAGATATCTGTTCTGTTTATACTCCTATGAACATTCAACGTATTATAACTATAAATTGAATACATTTCTGTGCATTCCTGTTTATGTTAATGTTGCTGCCGAGATCTAGTTGAAGCGTTCGTTTGTGTGACACAGTGTTTCGAACGTGCAAACTACGTGACTGGTTAATTGCGATTTGTTTTATAAGGAATGTAATGAAGTGGTGGTAACTGGTCACTCGTTAGGTTTTGCCTGGCTTTCGTTCTTTCGTATTTGACATCGTTCAGTTTGTTAGCCGGACGCAAATATTCCACCAGATTTAATTGTGGTTAACAGGCGGGCGTAGACTACCTCGACTTTCGTATAAGTAAACTAAATTTACCGTCCTGCATAGAAGACAACACCAAAACTCTGTTACTCTAGTTGTCCGCTTTTCGTACATTTCTGTTTCGGCTTTGGCCAAAGAAACCAAAGTTTCTGTCCCTTCGGTTGCGATTGCCACATCCCAGTTTTACAACGTTTCATTCCGTACGGAATCTGCAGAATTGTTTCCATTCTATACAGAGATTATTTGTCTACGATAATGATAATGAATCAGCAGAATATCAACACTATAAAGATAAGGAAATATATATCATCGTTATAGAAATACATTTAGCGAATGAATAATCAATATTAACGCGAAGCAAATACACAAAATAATATTCTGTACTATTTGAAGAGCGACTTTATATTCATTACATTTTGCAAGAAATATATAAACGTGGAAATATAAAAACATACTCCAGCATGGCATAATGAACAACACATTTCTTGTTTAAAACCTGGAGAGGGTTAATTAACTGCAGCTCGTTTTATTCTTATCATATTTAGATTGTTGCAGGAAGAACATGATTTTATATTGTATTGAATTCTGTTTATTACATGCAGAGGTATGATATATTGAAGCAATCTGGAAACTTTATCGCCAATAAATCGTGATTATTGTTTTAACTTCAGCGCGCATTTGCAATAAATGTGGATATAAAATAACAATATCACCTCGAAAATGTTAACGAATCGTTGAAGCAAAAAATGGTCAAACTGATATTTACTTTTTCTCAAAGCAATGCCAATTTTACTTAAAAAGCGGTGATTTTTGTCAAAGCAATGTAACCCGTCACGTGTATCATTTCCAAAGTATTTTCATATACCATGGCACACTGTATGCTGTGATGTGAAAAAATTGAACTCAATAACCTTGAGTAAAATTGTGAAAAATGTGACTTTGAAAATTACGTTAAAATCGGACAGAATTTGCGAACGCTGCTGTGCTTTTGATTACTTCCAAAACCAAATTATAGAGAAAATTTCGACGCAGTTTTCATCGTATTCCTGATAGTAACACCGGGAAATATACTGACGCTGAAAAAGTTATCCGAACCCATCCCAAAAACTTCATGCCCGTATACCAAACTGTCTGAAACTATAACTTCACAGGGACCTCCGGCAAAAATAAAAAGGCACGCTCGTGAAGCGCCAACAGGCAGTATCGCACCTTTATAACCGTCAAAATGTATTCAAATTAAAATTGTTGGATAGCTATTGTCGAAGATAATATCAAAGAGCTAAACTAATCAATTACAATTACTACCGTTTCTTAATTCCATTTGAACGTTCACAAAAATTATAATAGTTAAAATTACCTTACGTAAAATATTTGAAAATGCGTTTCGTACGCTCGAACTTCATTAATTAATTATTACTGGCATGCACATTAATATGCCAATATAACTGAGTTATGTATAATATCTGAATTGTCTTTATTAGATTTCTTGACTAAAATAAAGATTATCATTACGGAATTTAATTTTATTAATTTCTTTGCTAACATTTTCATTCATTTTACAGTTGCGAGTGTTGAAGGGCCAAACTTCAATATCACCAAAGTTAATCGGCTACATATGGCATCCTATCTTTGCATAGCATCCAATCGCGTGCCACCGTCAGTTAGTAAAAGGATTATGCTAATTGTGCACTGTAAGTACGGGCTAATATTTCCTTGCATATTTAAAACAAACAAAACAATATTTGTTGCACAAAATACTGAACATATTGATAATAGCATCGACGTTCATATCATTAACATAAGACGCTTATAATGCCAGCAATAAATAAGTCAACAATGTGCACAGAAATTGAACTTTTTCCTCAAGAAATGTCTATGTAAATTCACAGAAATATCCGCGAAGCATAATAAGATAATGTGCAAATCACAAGAAAGTTATTCAAACTTTTAATCAATTCTCATAAAATGAACAAAATTATTTAATGAAATTCAATACCCGTAAATAATTTCTGTATGACATAACATGTATTTGCAAGTTTTCTACAATTCATTACAATCGGCAATGGCTAATTGCTTAATACGATTATCAACTTAATAATAAAACAAAGAACGTAGGGAAGAAATAATACCGGGGTGAACTTGTCGTGTGAACGAAGTTTGCTGCCAAATTTTCAGGTATGGCTGCGCGCCATTATTTCCAACGGCAGAACGCAATAGTTAGGCAAGCACGACAAAGGGCAAATATTTATTCATGCAACACGGAAATTCGCTTTTCTTCTTCCAGTTCCGCCCATGATTTGGGTGCAGAATCAATTGGTGGGCGCCTGGGAGGGGCAACAGTTGACTCTGGAGTGCCATTCAGAGGCTTATCCTAAATCCATTAATTATTGGACGAGGGATAAGGACGAAATAGTTCCGCAAGGTAAGCTAACACAATGTTTCACTTTTTGTTCGTCGCATGCACAGCAATTACCTATGCAAAACTTCGAAAGCCTGTAATCTCGACCGTCGCTCTACATTTCCGTTTCCCTTGAATTCGTCTAACCCTACCAGAGTGTAATTATTCGCCACCCCCCACCCCCCCCCCTCTCCCTCTGGACTTCTTTTTTCCCACTTGGTTAGCGTATGCTTGAGGAAGAAATGTAACTGGTTGTAACGAGACCTTTAAATAACGAAAGCTTCATTGCCAAACGCATAAGCACTCGTGCACGACGAAGCGCGTGTATAAACGCTCAGCTTCGCTTTATGCCCGGCCTATAAAAGGCAGCTTTAGTGCCTTCCATCGATCCGCCGTCTCTTTTAGATCCTCGTATTTTCCTCGTATCGCGATCTCTGCTCGCTGGCGGTACACGTGATACATATTTTCACAAATACCATCGATCGGCATCATTCGTTTTCCACCTGTGTGTAAAGTTATGACGCGTCGACGGCCTTCACACCGACCGAACTTACTTACGGTTCAATTGTGTACTTCCGCATTGAGATACTGTGCCGCATCGTTCCCCCGGCTCTCGATTTGCTTCTTTGTAACGGTGTTTGGCTTCACAGAAAGATGATTTTCGAGGGGACAGTTTTTTTCAAATTACTTCAGTTTAGTGTTTCCGAAATTTCGGTGGACCTGCATAATGGAGTACGAATAGTATTTTTTTAATCGTTAACCTTATGTGAATTGCTGCAGACTTTTCCTTGCAATACACTTCCTGTGACTGTGTTCGTTATTAGATATATTATCTCTCGTACATTTCTGCCGAAAAAATTCATGCAAGTTATATTGATAACGGATATTGCATTACCTTACTTGAAGGAAATAATGCGGATTTTAAGGGCAACTATATTTGCTTGCGCGTATCAAATATTTCCATATATATACACGTACCACTTTTTCAAACAAATACCCTGCAAGGGCGGACTTCGCGATTTTCTTATCGAACGATGAACAGATCGAGAAAAAGTACAGGCTGTCTAATGCGTTTATCTCATTGATGCATCGCACTCGTGACCAAATGTTTCGTCAGATTTACCTTTCAATCGGTTATTCGAACAGAATTAGCCTTTGAATAATGCATGCGAATCCAAGCAGGACGTTAAAGGTATAACATGATTTTATCGGGCATTTATGAGGAGGGCTGAGGATGCGTGTATGTATACGGAGACCGAAACGACAGGGTCCGCCCTTTTCTCCTGCCGTTATTACGTCGCCAGTCTCGTTCATATTTGCATCTGTATCGAAAGCAATAATAGTACGTACAATGTGAATTTAGATCCTACAATTGAGTTACTGCGGAATTTCCAGGCGGTTAACTTGATGACACTTCGTGCGGTTACCGTACATTTTTGGGAAACGAATAAAACCTGTGGGAGTTGTATAAAATTGTTTCAACTCGTCGAATCGTTGAATCCCGTCGGTCAAGTTTAATTATGCATATTATATTTATCGAGGAGCGGCATTTTCTCCTTCGTCTACTGTGATCTCATAATTTTACAGCAGCGTTGTATCATTTCATACGGGGTGTGATTTCGAATACGTTGCAGGGAAACGAATAGTGTATTATACGCAAAATTGTTATACACAAAAGCTATTATTTTAAAAAGATTTAGAGTGACGCAGAAAGTAGGGGTACATGCAAGTTAAACAGCATATTTCTTTTCATTAGTTTGAATTGCAAAGCCCCTAAGTCAGGCGTTAATGGTACTTAAGGATTATATATGATAAATATGTTTTTTTTTAAATTAATCATTTACGCTCTCGTGTACATATATTTGAAGAAACTAACATAACACGTAGTCATACTTAGTAATGACAAACTGCCACCCACACTTCACCATGATACAAATTCCAACCATCTTTCAAATCATAATGAAAAGCGAAGCTTCTGTTGGAGCTTCTGAATCAACGTAATAATAATAATAATCATTACCAAGCACAGAATGTTCAGACAATTACTCACGAATCACAATCACCCTACAAAAAGGACAATCGAACGTTCTCCAAAAATGATTGTGCGTGCTTGTCCAGCCATGCTTGAAGCGTAATCGTCGCGATTCTGGGATCGGGCTATCCGGTTCAACAAACATAAAATTTATTCAACAGTGACGGCAAAATGTTTTTGTCGATTTGAGACTGATTCACGGACATCGACCAGCACCTACCTATTCACCTTCCGATCGTATTTTCCTTTCATTATTTCGCTTTGCATCCACGTAGCCTTCCCATTCGTGAAAGATAGCTGCCATCCTTCGATAGAATCTCGAATCTTACGAGTCGGCGGACGGAAACGTCTGTGAATGGTGTCGATCTAAACAGAAATCACGTTAACTTAGACGGCTGCACAGCGAATACTAAAATAAGCCAGACACGGGAACAAGCCGGACCATCTTGCGAACTGATTGAACTATTGTGATGTTCCTTCGAAAGACGTCGAAATTCCAACGCTCGTTTTCTGCGCTACAAAACCATTTCTGTCAAACACCACGAGCAAAGCGTTATTTGTCATCTATCCGATCGGGCCTCATGATTTTTCGTGTATTTTGTCGTTATTATTGGCGATAGTTCGAACGATGCCATTTTGTAAATATTTAATCGGTTTCAAGGATTTGTTGTATACACGATTGCATGTACTCATTTTAATCAGCTATCATTGTATAATAAAAACAAACTACAAATTAGTAGGGGGTACGTGTTTTCAGAATAGTACCCCGAAGTTAGTGTTAATAGAAATAAGTCACGTTATAATGGTCTCCGTGTAATATTATATTCCGAGTTAAAATTTTTGCCGCATTCCACGTGCACGTCTGCGATTCCGTGTAGCACGTGACGCTGACATAGCAAGCAGCAATATTACGCCATAGTACGTCCGCCAAAAGATGATTCACACAAGGCTAATAACGATAAACGCCAACGATGTCGGCAAGACCAGCAAGTATTTCAGATCAGTTAGATCTCAATAATCAATTCAAATCTTTATAGATCAAGGAAATGATCCATCATCTACTTTAAGATAACAGTGATCCATTTATATTTATGAACATTTGAACGAGCTCCTTCTGTGTATATCTTCATTATCAACATTATCATTTTAAATCATTTCTGAAACAGGTTGATATTTTAATAGAAACGGAATCTTTCAGTGTTATGTAGATAACTGCAGTAGTTGTAAAATATTGTTTGACATTTTTGGTTGTCTCGAATACTGCATTTTATTAAGCAACTTTACTTGCTTTTTGCTGTTCACATTTTTATTCATTAGATGTGTAATATTTGATCACATGTTCTGTAGCGCTATTTTGCAGATAGCTGTTTCTCCTGTGATATTGATGATTATTTATGATTTTCTTTTGTTTCCGTGGTGTAATTCTTTATTCATAAAACCTGTTAAATGGTACGTGCAGAAATTAATTATCGTAAAGAATAAATTATTGAAATATAAATACAACCGAGGCTCGTTAGAAGAGATTTATTAAACGAAACAATCCAAATGTGGTAATTCGTGATTATATGTATGATTTATTTCCAGGTGGGAAATACGAACCCGTGTTATTGGACAACGCGTACAAAGTGCACATGAAATTAACCATAAGTTCCGTCAGTCCATCAGACTATGGATCATACAAGTGCGTTTCCAGAAATTCATTGGGAGATACTGATGGCAGCATCAAAGTTTATCGTACGTAATATTGTATAATTTACTAACGTTCTTTATGAAAAGAACTTCAATCCTGTAGGTTATGTGAATATTAATTAATTTCTTTTATTAGTTTGTTTCTAAGACTTGGATTTTTTTCAACAAAATCAATTTTGTGCACGATTCTTTATGTACTTTATTCGATATTTGTATGAACGAGATAAAATATTTGTGTGCATGCGTGCTACGTTTTTGAAGAAAAGAAAAGAATCGACTTCAGCACAGCCATTCGCTTTATACAGTTGATCTTAATCTAACATAAAATAAACCGATGTGCAAATGAGAATTCATCTCGCGAAAACCGCTATGCTTAAGGAACCTCGTTGAAAATGACTTTCTAGTTGAAGCCTTTGTTGAAGGTTTTAAATACATCAAATAACCTCCGTCAGGATACAAAATTTTATTATTATGCCAGTCTCCATAAAGTTCTAACAGGTCTCCCTTACGATTGAGGAAAGAGTCAGTTAACACTCATTATTTGACTTTGGAGATATTATAACCAACATTTCTTATATTTATTTGAAATCAGTGCAAAACTTCTATTGCACCAGTACAGTTTTATCGGTACAGTATTTCAGTGAAAAATAATTAATTAACAATCTGGCTATCAATGTTCGGAGTGCATAAATATTCCCACGATATTAACGCGATATATTTTATTGCACGCCGTTAACTTGAAAGCCAAGGACCAAGTACACGTATATGGAAAATGTGTACAGTGCCATACGGAGCTAGAATCTTTCGAAGTTCACGTGCGCAAATAAGCATGGAAGTTTGAATCTGAATTTAAAAAGAAACTACTTTACGTACGATACTGCCATTTAATTGCTAACTTGTTGACAAACATGTATATAGATTTTTAAATACTGCCTGATTTATGTTGATGTTGGTACCGTATTTTAATTTAATTATTGCCACATTGTAAAACTCATTACATTATATTTACTTTGCATCGGCAATGCAATATTCTCGCCGTATTGAACGACTTGCAACCATGCGAATTTTATATTTACAAAACGTGGAAGAAAACAAAGGCCTGACATTTAGTTATACAATATATGAAAGTAAGATTGTGGTAACACAAGTACATAAATATTCACTGTTAAGTAAACGATAATAATATGCTTGTAACAAACATTTTTATTCTCACATTTAAAAGTATGCATGGAAATTTTCAATAAAACATACATTTTCAACGTATTACCTTTTATACATTTCAGCAGTGACATCGAACTCCAGTTCCAATGGAAGTAATACAAAATATAAAGGTAAGATAATTTATTCTATAATACAGTTCTATAAAATTATGAATGACACATTGAGTTCAATTTCAATTCAATAGAATATTAACAATACAGACGAACTGTCAACGCCAGTACATATTTGCCAAGTACAAAGGAGTCCAATGTATTTAAATCCGTTTATCCAATTGAAACATTATTCAATGCCCTACTTAATGAACATTCCCTGAAAGCCCTTATTACCCGAACTATTGCTAGGCAGTAGCCCAGGTATAGTAGTACGCGTACGCATACACAGATGTGTTTAAATCAGGAACAAATTATCAGCAACCCAAATAGTAGGTTAGCGAATAGAATCAGTTCAGTGTGATATTAACGCAGTAACTGGATCGTGGACAATTATGTTATTCCTGGCACAAATGGAATCCGTTAGGAGCAAATTTGCAATGGCTTAGAATGTCTTTGAATTCGTGTCCATAAGCCTCTCGTGAAATCAAATTTGTTAGAAATTTATTTAGCTGTAGAAGTATAACTAGGACCACATTATAAAACGTCAAAATCAACAATGTAATGTTTCTGCCAGATGTACGTTTCTATTATATGTATATTAGATGATCAATTTGGAATATGAAGTGACCAAGAATCAATTGAACAAGTTAATAAAAATTCATACGTGTAATGTTTGACAAACTAATCTATGTAGAAGAAAATTTGCCAATTAAACATTTCTTATATTTTAATACTATCAACTTTGCAGTTATTTTACCATATAGACTATATTCATTTGCAAACGGATAAACAATTACTACATTTGTGCAATAGATATGCTATATATATTTCTATTTTTAAGTAGGCACATCGACGAATCTTTATCTTTGAAACTTGTTTTCAACGTATCCTTAATATCTATTACATTCGACTAAGTTGTAAGTCACATACTGTACATCTAAACCCCGCGGTCTACATCCAATTCGAAAATTTATTTTCACACATCCGGGCAAACTATAAAATTCCAAACTTTAATATCATATGTATCAATAACTGGTGCTGACTTTTTATCCGTCGATAATCCAACGGGCAAACTCAACAAATCCCCCACTTTTTTCACCTATACACGCCACTTGCAACATATTCCCCAAATAGAATTACACTTTTATCGCCGAAAAAACACCACTTCGCCGAACAACGATTCGCGAATCCGCTCGTTATTTCAACCA
This sequence comes from Nomada lathburiana, assembly GCA_963667235.1. NCBI lineage: Eukaryota > Metazoa > Arthropoda > Insecta > Hymenoptera > Apidae > Nomada > Nomada lathburiana. The sequence continues at coordinate 9,797,077 of OY763898.1, read as the reverse complement.
TCGCAACACGTTACTTTCTCTGTCGCTCGCAAGAAATTCAGCTCATCCGTGGGTAGGTGCTTTATTTTTTATGCTCGACACACGGGCCAGGAATCGGGCACACATTCCGCCTATGTTATTGCTCGCTTTGTGTCGAGTGGTACTTTCCGAATGATGCAGCGTAACGTACTTGCGATGAAATAACGGGTCGCTGATTAATTAGATCGAGTGTCTGGTTTGTGCATGCCAATCCACTTCGTGGATATTCTCTTGAATTACAACCCCTAGAAAAGCCAGACACGAGTCTCTGTGCTTTCACTGGTGTGTTTCATCGGGGCTTGTTTCGCCCACGAATAATCGTATGTCACTTTCCAAATTAGAATTCTCTTTTTTTTCCGATGGGATCGAGTGAGAAAGAAGAATAGCGGTATTGCATCGATTTTATTACTGCGTTTATATCGCGTAAATATCCATTGGTTTCAACGATTACACCGTCCCGCTTTTACATAAACGCCAATGAATTTGATGATTTAGTCAAATGTTGCTTTGCTTTGGTGTGACGTGGGTTTCAATGCTTCCATCGAACGTGAACGAACGGGGTGAAATAATTTCAAGTGTTTCTGGATTCGTATACTATTTCCTAAGTTTTATAATTATGTATAAATATATTGTATTATATTTATCAATATATTTTCAACAGACTGTCCCGAGTGTCAAAAAAATCAGTATTTATGACACTAATTGCAGTGTACTATCATAGCCTTTCGTAATGAACAATGGGAAAAAATCTGTCAGCAATAGAAAGTAAAGAAAATATCATTATTTAACATACCTTGTCTGCAGAATGGAAAAACAGTTTAATGAATTACAAATTTTCTATCAATCACCGTCATCAAATTTGTCAATCTTTTGACAAACAAGTTTTGCGCGCCTGTTCGATCTGCTTTAACTCGTTTAATATGCGGCTTCAATAATCGTTGATACACTTCGATCTCAGTGTTCCCCGTTGCTGTATAAAATACACTGGTGTCACCTGTGTAAATTGAATTGGCCGCTCTAGGCTATCAAAGGATAAATCCCGCAATATCGTTTAGTTACCCTATCACCGCACCACCGAGGTTTACGGGATCCCAATTGTTTGTACGAAAACCAAAAGGCCCACTCTTGCAAATGTACGTATTTCGTTTCGAATACAAACGGTTGAACACATTTGAAATGCATTTGAACATTACAATCGAATACAAAGAATGAAACACTAATTGAATAGCCCCTTGTGAGAAAGTATCACAGAAAATAAAGTAATATTTTAAAACGCGCTTCCCTACATATACGAATTTATACATCAAATATAATATAACGTTATCAGAAATTGCGTTTCCCAGGCAGAACAATAAATTGAGGAATTCTATACATGTAACTTGACTGCTTAAAGTCTTTCCAAGGACAGTTCTTGCACGACGTGTTCACGGCGCTCGTTTTTCAAGTCGAGACGGAACCATTTCTGTGTGAAATCGTGAATGAATAGGAACCGCCGTGTCAGATTTACAAGCCGACCATCTCATTTGCTCTTGACAGGCAGCTGGTTGCGAAAAAGGCGTACAAAAGTCGATAGAACCCGTTTCAGAGGAGCTAGACGTTTAGAAGAACGCCTCTATAAAAAGACACGGTTGAATGCCATTTTGAACATACACCTTGTTCATCAAACCCTTTTTCCATCGAGTAGAACGCCAGACTATTGCTAAACTTCCTGTTGGTTTTTAAATGCATACACGAAATTTCGAAAAATCCTACGAACATGCCACGTTCTATTTTAAATTCATGACAAATTTCGAACCTCGTTAAAACTTCATTCCTTGTGCGACATTTGTAATGTTTTGGATCTATTTCAGATCATTTCGGATGCTTGACTTTTCATTGTTTCCCTTTAACGACAAGTCTTCCTGCAAAATAGTGTTGGGATTCTAGTATTTCAGCATGTCATGTTGTCCCATGCATTGTTGAAACAGACATTGTATGAAACGTGTAAATAAAAAATTGTTAAACGAATGTTTCATATAAAATACAAGTATGTACATGAATTTGATATTGTTTAAGCATTATAATCCTAGCACATTTTTAACTTGGTGTAGTAGTGAATACTTTTCTGTGATCCGAATTTCAATTTTAAGTGTTCGAAGTTTTCAAATACATAGTCTCAGGACGCATGTGAAATTACATTACCAATAACCATAGTAGAAGGAATTTTTACGCATGTCTTCAACACGTTCCCAAATGTTTTGCAGATGCTTTATATAAATTGCATTTCAAAGCAGTATAAGACGCCAAATAATGTTTTTTTCATGCTGCCCCTCGACAGCTATATCATGCGATATACCTTTATACCTATTCTCTTCCTTCCCTTTGACGCAGTTCTGTAGGAAGGTCCTTTTCATTTGTACCAGATTTACATTTTCTCAGGGATTTTCTTTGGAAAGTGCACAATAGAAGGATTTCTCCGTTTCCATAATCATATACTCTTTGAATGATTTATAATTCGGACATACCTAAAGATCCACTGTCATCCAGATTAATTTGATTATATTGAAAACAAACGTTGATCTCCATTGTAATCGAGATTCTGCTATTTAAAATTTGAACGTACCGCGGATGATTCCCTGTGTTCGTGAAACAATAAAATGTATCGTTGGAAAAGCTATTCGACAAATATTACTCTTTATCGACAGAGGTTCGTATCTAGGTGAAAACAAACACCAACGTTGAGGGTGAAAAATCTGTTTCTCAAAATTGCTTGGAAATTATCATTAAGACGGTCTTTAGAAAAATAAGTCGTTTAAATGATACATTAAAAATGAACGCTCTTCTATTAATTCAATTTGTCTATACAAATTTCTGTTTAAAAGTCCGTGCTCTTGATCGTTCTCCTGTATTTCTTTGCCTTGTAATAAATCAAATTGCGCGAATATTTGAATAAGCTTTTAACAAGTCAGTTAATAATGAACCTGCGCGTCGAATAATACCAGAATTTGCACCCCGATTAGTTTCTAAGCAGATTTTGAATTCAACAACAAATTGAAGGAACGGATGATACACTATGCGGTTTATTAATAAAGAAGCGCTATTCACTTTTTCGTTTCGCCTATGCCCGCTGTCCTATTGTAAATGAAAAATCCAGGATTTATTATTGGCTCAACGTCGGATCGCATTTGCGTGTACACTCGAAGGTCGGAAATCGATATATGCAAAATATTTTGATGCTAACAGATTGGGAGGCGACGTTGCGTTCGATGGAAGATTTATAGAGCCGTTTCGAGCCATAGGTCAACTTTATTGAACTCTCCCCACTCTTCTATGCACAAGTAGTTGCCGCAGGATTTAGATCGAACATCACAGTACTACTAACAAACAGAATCGAACGAAAGTCAAATAATCAAGGTATAAGCATTTAGCTTTGAATACACAAACGACGGGGGAACATATCGTAAAATATGTAAAAATCGGGGAAATTCGAAGTGACTCAATGCTACAGGATTCAATGGTGTGCTTTCATTTCGTTATTTAACACGTTCACGCCGGCTTCGGAATTTGTATTCCTCGCTGCGAGGCGGCGCTGCATCGATCAAATTCATGAGAATAGAACATCCCTTTAAAATTGTTCAGTTGTCTTCAATAATTCCATCATTTCGTCTATTCATTCCATTTACAAACTTCTACCATTTTGCCTTAAGGAAAAGAAACGTAAAAGTTACTGCTTCATTTGTACCACCGGGAGCGCATGCCGCCCGGACCACCATATATGTACCACCGGTGGTAAATGCCGGCGTGGACGTGTGTATCACACCTTTTCGCACTATCTTCCTATATTTCATATATAAGTTTTATTATCATATCATTAGTTGCTTCATGGCAGTGCAATTAACCGTAGACATCTTTCACACCGTCCGTGTGAATTATTCATTATTGAATATTTGGCAATTATCAATAATTTTATCAACAGCAAGGAACATCTAATATTCGTCATAGTAACGGTCACGAGAGCCAAATAACAAACATTCTGATCGAGCAATGCGTTAATAAAACGGTAGGCCCAGAAAATTGACGCATGGGCAGACGAATGAAAGTTTCACGAGAAACACAACCAATGGCGAAGGGGAAACATGACAATTGATGCGTCAATTCACGTTACTTTCTCCCACGGACCCCCAATCGAATCTGTCCCCATTACTTTGTCTCATTATTTGAGAAAATACATGACTGCGGGGCGCATTTTTCGCGGAGCAAACGAACTTACGTTCCTACGTCGACAAAATGTCCGATCGGTTTTCCGGGTTGCGGCGGAAAAGCAACCGCATTTTTCTATTTTCATCCGAAGTTAGCGTCAACCTCCTGTTCGACCTCTTTGCTCGAGTAAGCGGGATGAAAATGTGGAATTTGCCCTTTCTCTCCCAACACGCCTGTACGTTTAGTTTGGGAGGAAATGGGGAAACAAGTGTATGAAAAGTAAGGTGTACTGAGTCGTTTGAAACAACGGAAAAGAAAGTATGCACTTATGAAAAACTGGTAGCCATACAAATGATATTTTATGCGTTTTGTTGTAACGTGTAAATTGAATTTGAAAATGACGGGCACGATTTTTGTATTGAACTTTGTCTTGACTCGATATTGCCTTTCACGAATTTGTACCATCCATCGAGTAACGTGTAATTGAAATCTAACGAGTTTCGGTTTCGTTGCAGGAAAACTGAGGCACAATTCTGGCAACGATATCTTTGAAGGGAATCAAGACATGCTGAAGGAAAGGGGTACGTGGTATTAAAAGTGCACTGTAATGCACGGGGAATGTAACATTAATTTTCAAGCTTCGTACAAATATTCACGTAGCTAAATTTGTAATACCTTAATTTGAAAAATTGCATTCCATTTGAACGATTCTATGCAAGATTGCAAAAAACTTTGCCTCCAACTATTTCCTAAACTTGAACAATACTATCATCAAGAATAACTACGACAGCATTGCCAGTATTTGTCGCCGCTAACTAAATAAACTGAAAACGTATTCAGTAAGTTAATTTCAATTATAATCATTTGCTCCGATACGTATAAGAGGTAACACACCAATGTCTGTCGCAAATGAAATCAACACGAAATTGAAATGTTGAAAACCTCCATTCAATCCACATTTTAAATCCCACTGGGAAACAGTGGAAATCGTAAACAGCGTATCGTTCATTATACATAATTAGCATGCGATTAAATATCGTGAATCGTGCGTAAGTTCAATTCATGATTAAAATTGGCATTTTACTATCCAAAATATTGAACCGCTCCTAATTCTCCGCGCTGGTCTGCAACACGCTTGCACTCGTTTTACACGCAACAATATTAATGCCTGCTGTATAACGGTGCCGGAAATTCCTGTTTCAGATCTAAAGTTACGGGGTCGCAAAGAAGCAAACGGAAACGAAGGGGACGATTACGACGATTCAGGAGCGACGTCGAACGAGAACTCTTTCAGCTTGATTTTCGCATTGCTCACATTTACCATTTACCTTCACCATCATCCGCAGTTAAGGACGCTCCATCCAGCTTGAAAATCGGCCCCCACTGTGCCGGTACATCATCAGATTCTCCTTTCGATCGCGACCCATCGAAAATTTGTGAATCCACTTAGACATGCATCGCTCAGAGACTCCATTCCAAGGATAAATTAATCATGAACCGCGCTGACCACTCACATTGTATTATAAGGCAACATTATGTATTATTACTATTATTATTATTACCATAGATTATTATCATTATTTTTATTATTCGTATTATTGTGTAACGATATTAGATACTGTAAGTTATATGACGAAACTGTAACTCCGTGGATTAAGGGGCAGAAGGTAATTGTTTATCACAGAGGACGTCACTTAGCGAGCAATAAGTAACCACACCATGGAGATCCTGTGCTGGAATTGAACTTGTAGCCGATTATATCGTTTGCGTAGCGAGCCTGGATCATGCTCAATCATAATTGATCATCGTACTTCGAGCTAGTCAATATCGAATTTAAGTCCTATAGTCATTTGCGTTAGGTGTAGATGATTGTGTATCATGTGTTTGCCGCTTAAGTTAGTATTTTCGATAAAAGTTCCGGTTCGTGTTCGGGATCGTCGTTTGTCTACGACACTTAATTTAAATTTGTGTTCTGTTAAAAATGTATCGCGTTATACGCGGGTATATTAATTTTTAGCAGAACATAATTCGTTATAAGAATCTTATAACGCGTACGTGTGCAACTGATTTAGAAGAATGTAATTTCTTTCGTATGATAGATTCCGATGTTGATCCTCAAACATTGTTTTATTTTCATCACGCTTAATTAAGAGCTCGTTTATTGTACATTTCTCGCGGTGCAGACAAGTATTATAAGAGTGATCCGCTAAGGACAAACGAAGATAATAATAAAATAAAGAAATATAGAAAGTGTCTTAGATTTTCTTGCAGTTTGTGTCCGAATTGTACGCAAGAAAGGCTTATGTCCGAAAATGTGTAAATTATTTAAAAACTTTTTATCAGAGTCTTATGGTAATAAAAAATAATTTATAAATAAAACCGCCAAACGTTTTTCTGAACCTGACAGACGTTCAATAAATTCTGAACCAATTCATTTCAGCGATAAATCCCTACTGAATATCTTCAAATAAATTAAAAGTTTCTTTTTGCACCACGAAACATTATTTATTGTATGATCAACGTAGATTCAACCCCAAACGTTACTATGACAGTTATGCGTGAAATATCGATCCTTATTCTTTGTTCGGAGATAAATCACTAATGGTGTATAAATTTAGCTAGAACTTATTTGACGAGTATGTAACACAGAGTGTTTGACAACTACCACCAGCAGCTTCAGTGAAATCCACCAGTGATTGATACTTGTACCAAGGGCAATGTTTATCGAATAAACTATCGATAGATATTCCTGTACATATACATGTACGCCTGATATAGATATGTATGTATATTATATTACGATTATATATAAATTAATATAACATGGCCCATGTATTTGTATAGCATACCGTATGTGTGTATATAATATTATTATATATATTACAACAGGGATAGTATTATCCAAAGACTGAGAGCACGTTTCTGGCGCTCTTGAACTGCATTAAATAGTATTGTATAGCTGAAACTGAATATCTTGGGGGCCATGATGATCATCGGTCTATGGAAAATATCGAAAATATAATCCCCTTGGGAAAATAGCACGCAGCAAGAATTTGTACAGTGTCCGAATGACAAGTTCTCATGTTATCCCATGAACATTTTTTCATGCACAGATGTTTACATTTCGGTCTTACATAATTGCGCTGATCCGAAAACACAGAGAACAAGATTATTTTTTGCCTTCACGAACGAAAATCAATCATCTTAATTTCAATAAAGCTCAATAAATTCGCCAACTTATATAAATTTCGTAATTGATCGATGGCGGGTATTAAATTATATTTTCCTGAAAAAAAAGATTTGAAACTGAAACAAGAAAATGCAGCGTATTGTTAAAAATTTCAAGAAGTTCCACAGACGTATATGTCAGAGCTTTATAATGAACTCCCTGTCAAAATGGTTGAAAAATCTGAAATCACAAAACCCATTACCTTTATCATATATACATACATATATATGTAGTCTATAAATGTAAAGCAATGTTGAGAGTGTAAATTGATAACGACAGATTAAATTGAATATTATTATAAGATAGAAATTTTATTGAAACGTACGGAGAGCGTGTGAAGCTTGTAGACGTAGACCATAGAATTCAAAATACATTTTCAACAGTGATGTGATTATCTTATTAATTTGTTAATTTCCAGTTTACATGTATACACATCTTACTGTACCGGCAAATATTTGCAAAGTCAACAGTGACATACATGCATATGCGTATGTTTCATAGGAAATGTATTAAATTACATTTAAACGTATATTCTAGAATCTAGAAAAAGCAACACATCATCCTGCAAGGGCCAGTAATTCACTTGTTCCATCTTTTTGTACCTGCTGTTCTAAATTGGAACACCTTGCATGTATAAATTAGAAAATAGAATTACCGCTTTGAGTATTTGTTTAAAAAATTATTGTATGGTGAAGAAGGTTGAAATATAAATATAACTCAAAGATATACGATGATACAGAATATTGTTTCCTCGCCATCTGCGAATTATTATTAGGTACTGTCGATTTAATGAATATTGAATTTAAAATATTTTGCTTGCTTCAACTAAAAATGCTATTAGTTGAAACTTTTAACATCCCAGCGAATTTCTTCTTTTTTTTCTATACTTTTTAAGGTGGATACAGATAAATATAAGAAAAATATTTAGTTTTCCTTCATATTTAATTGTGGAATAGTTGAAGCATGAATTCGTTGCTATCGGAATCAATATAACAAATACGAAATCATGTGTTAGAAACGTCGCATTCTAAGTTGATTAGAAAATTGGCAAAGCGGCCAATCAATTTGAAAATAGAAATTAAAATATTCGTATATGATGAAGATGAATTAATTTCAAAAACAAAGATTACTTTTGCCTTCAACTCGCGCCTCATACAATTCACTCAATATATCATAGAAACTCCAACTATTGTTATCCATCCCCCTTACAGAATATAAGTCTACATTAAGAAAATGAATAACAGTTAAATATAGATTTTGAATTTTCTTTGTACGACGAAATTCAGCTAATATAAATTATCTAGCATAAATTTCTCACGATTTGTTCGGATATCGCTTACACATGAAGCCTAACGAGTGCAACAATTAGAGTACCATACATAATATGAACAATTTAAGCGCAAATTAAAACGTACTTTTGTATCATCCACATTGTAGATACCATTGTAATCAGTGTTGTGTGAATGGCGTAATTGATAAGTGTAATGCGAGCTTGTGAAAGTTGAAAGAAAAGCGAATCATGCGAATGCTTGTAAGTAGATTTTAAGTATGCACGAGGAATTAAGTTCGACGAGCATAGACAAACGGAAATGTAATATTGCATAGTGTACAGATAGTATGCATTTCCCCTGCTAAGTAGTGGCGTGACTATATAAGCTTAAATGATATAATAATTAATAATAATTATGCGCGGCGAAAGCAAATATAAATCTGAAATGTAAATTAAGGTTTGGAAAAAGATGTTTATCGATCGAAATGTTTAAAATTGGTTTCAACATATTTCTCTGGGAATTCGAAAAAGAAATTTTCGTCTTAAAGAACCGACGATTTTTGTAATACACAACAGCGTCAAATTGGGTTTTATTAACGAGTTGAGTGTTCTATGAGTGCTTATGCAATATGGTTGTGCCATACGTCGTGCTTTTGACATCAAATCTAGTCTTATAAGCACCATCGAAATCACGAAATTGCCGATTGTTCGTATACACACGAAAAATACAAATTTACCATATATTATTGTCTGGAACTTATTTCATTTCCATTAACGTCGGTATTCGGAGAGTTTAATAGGGATTTCGAGGAATTGAATTAGGTAAGTGTGCATTGAAATATTAAAATGTGTTCAAGTGAACGTAAAACAAAATAACAGTGAGAATTTAATCATTCTCACAAAAAGCAATGATTAATTAAATCAATTGAAAACCATATATCGAATTTTTGGACCCTTAAAAGTTGGAACGTCGTTTTTGTTATTTCATTAGAAATTAAAAGCAATTTTAAAAGGAAATAGCGAAAGATAGTCATCGATTGAAAATATTACACACTATCCTGCACTATAAATAACAATTTCACATATTCTAGAAAAGCCTAAATGCAAGTCGAGAAAGAGTAAATCTCGATATCATAGTTATTCGCTCGACATTCTATATTACTAAATTTGAAAATTGATCACGTTTATTGGACTTTATAAAATGTTAAAGGCATTAGAAAAATACAGAAATAGTATTACGTTTACGCTACGACTATGGTTCGCTTGTGTGTAATTATCAAGGATATTCCTATAATATGTGTAATTGTTGTCGAAATCATCGTCTTTTTTAATGCAAAATAATCTTCTCGCGCAACAAGCCGAGTCCCGGTATCGTGGTCTTCTTTACGCGAAACACGCTCCTTAATACATATTTTATGCACGGATAAAAATGAGAAGATAGGACACGGACACATTGCGGTTCGTGCGCAATCGCGCGCACGCCTCAAAATTTATAAACAAATGAATACGACGAGTGTGTTTTGCAAGATATCGTGTCCCAAAGAATCCGTTACACAATGCGCACCACTCTTATAAATGTTCAGTTATGTTACACGTTACTTTGCAAAAATTAGAAGAGTTTGATAATGTTCGTCAGCAAATTATAAAACAACGATAATGATTAAAATTAAAGACCGAAATTATCCAAATGTTAGAGTCAGCATTATTTCACACATATTTCCACTCACAGATATGTGAGTTATGAATAACGCACGTAATTGTCAGTAATGCGATTTCATTTTAACATTTTTGCACACTTGCAAAACGCAGTTGGAAAATACTTCATAGGTATTCGTAAAGAACGCACTTGGTAATTGCTACAGGAATTTCACTGGCATTAAATGTTATTGCAAAATATTAACGCCTGCATTGGAAAACAAATTTTATTTCTTATAAATTGAACCTGTCCACGTGCTAGAATAGCGTGTATTTGTACTGCTGTATATTCAACCGCTACATTTAGAAGGTTAAGCAATTGGAGGAACACTCGAGGAACACTCGAATTTCACGAAGCAAGATTACAATAAATCGAAATACAAGGAATTTATCACTGCAATCGCACAAGTAAAAAAATGTACTTATGTAACTAACTAGCGTCATGTTCATTATCTTTCCTTCGAGAAAATGTAATCAAAGTAAAAGAACATAAGTAGGACATTCTGAACTATATAAAGGCAGTTTCGTCTCGAATTGTTATTACTTTAAAGAGCATATTGAACGAATATTCTATATTTTACATACAATCAAGATGTCTCGACTGCTGCTTGCTGTTTTCGCCATTCTAGCTATATTAGCCAACAGTATGTAATTATTATGTGTCTATAACAAAACAAGCTAATACCTTCAATTAGTGAATAAACTAGTACAAGTAGATCCCTCTCTAAGAAAGAATTCTAGAATACCCGTTCTAGGATACTTGCAGAATAATTCCTTTCGCATGATTAATCCCAAATTTCTTTGCTACATAAAGTGTGAAGTCACTACTCTGTAAAGCTAAACGATTTCAATGCAGGTGCTGCACAGGATTCCGATAATTGTCCGAAGAATGAAGTTTGGAATCCGTGCGGTTCTTTTTGTCCACCAACCTGCTCAAACATTCGTCGACTTTGCATTGCGGTTAGTATTTCAGTTTTGTCTCCTCTTTTGCAATTAGGTTCTATTTCCATTTCTATGCACGTATTCAGTTGGCTAACACTGAATAACATCTGATCGTAATTACGCCAACAATGTGAACAATATTAGCAATATGAAAATTATTAACGACTAAATTGTTGGTACATGATTCACCCTGCAGCTATGCGTGCCACGCTGTGAATGCCAATCTGGATGGCTTAGAAACGATGCTGGGGCATGCGTACCGCCACAAGCATGCCATGGATGGGGATCAGGAATATTGTATCGTTGAAAATCTGTGCAACGATAATTAAACTACCAATACTATTTTACTATGGGATTATTTTTTTCAAAAACTCGTTTCTTATGCGATTAAAGAAATTGTCAATTGTGTGTACTAGTAAATAAAATAAAGTTTTTAATTCATACACAAACCAGACTATCGTTCCTTCGCTCCTTACGATAAGACAATTTTGTTTGACCGTCCTATTTGTACATCTTTCTATACAATACGAAACACCTTAATCGCCAGCAATATACATATGAAAGGGATGTAAAATAGACGAAAGTATATCGTATATATCTATTCAAACTTTCGCTAATACCTCGTTAATTGTTAGCTTTAGGGCAAACATTGTGAAATACGTTTTTGCTCGAAAATTAATGCTCTTCTGAACTGTCGCAAAAAAGATAGGGTATTCCGTTTAAAAAAACAAAGATGACCTACTCGAAGAATACCTCTAACTACAAAAAAAAGTCATGTACACCACATGATGCCCACCTGGGCGCCTTGTAAATTTTGTATTTAACAACTTCTCATTAGACGTATAACTTAAAAGGTATTCGGTGCGATCACGGCAGGTGCCTCGCTCTGTGTATGTCATAAACAATCTGTTGGACATGACAACGTGGGGCGCATATGACCCACGTGGCAGGGAACGCGTTAACACATAAAATTTGCGTGAATGTTTCTTGTTAAATTGTATACATAAAAGAGCAATCTGAATAATCACAGCTAACACGAATATGGAAATACAGACAATTTTAATCAAATCATTTTTCATATCTCCGATGTGTACATGTAATATGCACGGCGATGATTATCTCCCCGTGTGGAAAATTTTAATGAAACAATTTAAAAACAATTAAAAAGATTTAAATAAAACAAGGAAGCATAAACACCAGATCTTTAAATGTATAAAAGCAGTCTCGTTCCACATTTTGATGCGTTTCAAAAACAGCGTTCAATGAATTATATACATACAAACAAGATGTCGCGACATCTTCTTGCATTGCTCGCCATTTTGGCAATCTTAACGACCAGTAAGTATTTATCATATCACTATGCTAATATGTATCAATACGCGGATACTTTTGCAATAATTCCTTAATTCGACTAACTGTCGTTAATCTAAATATAGCATAGCATAGATATAGCGCAAAACTTTATCCGCCTTATTATACAGGAAATTTAAGCACATAATCAGGGCGTTTAAAATACTAGACTATCACACTAAATTATCTGACAATAGCTGGAGCGAACCTGCAACCGTGTTGTCCGCCGAATGAATATTGGTCGCCATGTGATGCTGCGTGCCAACCATCGTGCAGCAACAATCGCCCAATATGCCCGAAGGTTAGTATCTAAGGCGATACTAATTTTACTAAAATTATTCAGTAAAAAAACTTATGAGAATAAGAAGATAAAAATAAACGCAAATTAATTTTTACCTTGCAGATCTGCATGCCAGGCTGTCGATGCAACAATGGTTGGGTCAGAGACCGATTTGGAGTATGTATCCCGTTATATCAATGTTTCCCATTACCTTGTGGACAAATACTTACGTACTTCTAACTATTTGTAGAATGACAATTATTTATCTGCTATATATTATTTTACTATACGATGATTTTATGATCGTTTTATAGAAGAACCATGTATTGCAATTCAAGTAATTTACAATTTTGTGTACAAAGTAAATAAAGTAATACCAATGGTACACGAACAAATCAGAATTTTGCCTCCGAACTCTACACCATCGTCAAATCCTGTCACCCATCTCACAGTGTATATGGTTTGTTACAAAATGCAAGATTAATTTCTCGATGTTGTGTAATGCAAATGAAATATTACAAAAATTGTGTTTACTCAGGCAAGCACGAGGACGAAGAATCGTTTTGAAAATGCTTTGAACTGACAAACTTTCTGACACATAATAATTGTGGTAATTGATATGCATATCAAACATTATATTGACATTATACATGATATTACAAATCAGTATTGCAATTGTTTGGATCCCGAAAAGGGACCAAACAGCAACTATGATTTGTACTCCTGCATATTTAAAATGAATAAGGATTCTACGTAAGTCAAACACGCTCACACTACGCATACCCAATGATAAATAAATATACACCTGAAATATTAACTTGAGGCACATGATATCATACTCACACAAGGGAAACCAGAATGTTCTTGATATCCCTTACACAATTATGTTGCGTCATACTAATTATTTCACCTTCAGAAAAATTTAATCAAAGCAAAAATATGCACTGAACCGATACAGAGGTCTATAAAAGGTGCTTCGTCTTGAATTTTCGTCAGTTCGAAGGTAACGTCCAACGAATAATATACCTCCAATCAATATGAATCGAGTTCTCCTTGCCCTGTTCGCCATTCTGGCCATGTTATCCATCAGTAAGTGACTTGTACATATTTGTAGCGATGTAATTGAATTCTGTACGATTAGAAAATGCATCAACATACGCAGTTCGTTTTCAACGCATGGGTTCTGGAATATCATTTCCGGGGTACTGACGGAACAATTCTGTCGCATGCTTGAGCCTAGTCAATCCCAAAAATATAAATTTACTTTGTCGGCAATTGCATTCAATTTACTGGTACGAAACTGAACGAAGTGCATATGTTCTTCAGTCTCCCGGCAATATTTCTTACGCTTATATGTGCTTGGTCCCGAACATGTTACGTTTTTGTAGATGTATTGGTCTAATTCTTCATAAAATCATTGACATTCAATTATTGTTATTGCCAAAGTGTGGTCCATCGAATGGACTACATTGTCTGTTGTAAAACAAACTTGAATATCATCATTTAAAAAAGTTCTTTGTTCACAAATGCGAAAAAGACTTTGACAGTATTATTTACTATGCTTTAATAATAATTGATTCCTTAAATTTATATTTCTTGATATAAATAGTAAAAAAAAAACCAGCATGAAGGAATACCAATTCTACCTTCCACCATTGATTCACGTTAATGCGCAATGTGCTACGCTACGATAGAATAACTGTGAAACTGTTGTTTGCTAGTGAAGATGTGAAATCGTTACCCTGCCTAACTAAATAATTTCAAAACAGGTGCGGCGCAGAATGGAAATTGTCCAATGGATCATGTTTGGACGCCTTGCGGTTCTAAGTGCCCACCATCTTGCGCAGACCCCAACCCAAAATGCCAGCCGGTTAGTATTTCAGTTTTGCCAAAACTACGGGGCAAACAGTTTTCTGTAATTAAATTCTATTTCTGTTTGCATTCACGTATTCAGTTGCTCACCAGAGATTAACATCACAACTTTTTTTACACTAACAACATGAACAGTACTAGCTATATTAAAATAATTAAGATTAATATTTTGTAACATTAAGATTCGTTTTTCTTGCAGGCATGTATACCACAGTGCATATGCAAACCTGGTTTGATCAAAGATAACACTGGAAGATGTGTAAAAGAATGCCCTAAATAAGGAAGATTTAAGTTCCTACAATCGATGATGCTCACGGCCACAATTAATCTACTACAATTACTTTACTATGAGATTATTTTGTCAAAAATGCTTTTTCGATGATTATATTGCGATTCAAGCAATTGTCAATTTTATGTGCACACTAATAAAATAAAGTTTCTTATTCATATGCAAATCAGGCTCCCGTTTCTTTCCTCCCCAGAATAATGACATTTTTCCCGGCTATACTATTTATGCATTAATTGCCAGCGTTATATAATTAGAATATAGAATACACGAAAGAATGTCATATGTACCCAAAAGGTTTCTCTCTAAAATTAACCCTCATAGGCTCCTCGGTTGAAAATTCACCCATTTTCGATTTCCAGATACTGTACGACGTTTGATTTCTTTCTAAATGTGTTATGGCTCGATGCAATTGTCTGAAACATGAACTTTTATGTAAAACAAAAGTTGCTGATATTTTTGTATAATTGTAACGTCATAAATTAAAGAGGAGTAAAAGAGTTCCTTGAGTGATACTTCCCCCGAATACTGTTCGCTTATAAAATGAATTAAATACTGCTTTCAAAAGAAGGTATTACGTAGTTCCTTTTACCCACATTTTTTTATTTTATAAGAATTATTTTTACAGTGTAAAAATACAGTGTAACGATTTTTCTCACTCACTTGACCTGATAAAAGCTCTGGAAGGCAGAAATATTACATGTTATAATTCCTTTCAGTCCTATGCACTGGCAACAAAATTATGGAAGGAAAGAAATACCATAGGAGGAACAGTTCGTTCTAATAAACCTTTTCTTACAGTTGTTTCCAAAGAAGAAATTGGCCAACTTCCGGTCTTCATCAGTAGATTCTATTTTTCAAATACGATGACTCTGGCACAATACAATATTCCAAAGAAAGATAAAACAGTAATTATTATGAGCACATTACATCATGACAAAAATCATTCCTACCAATGAAAGAAATTGCCCGAAATTGTTTTATATTACAATAAAACCAAAAGCGGTGTCGCTTCGATATCTTCGATCAATTAGTTGTAACTTATACCGTAAAGAGAAATATTAATCGTTGCCCGTTCGTGATTTCCACTTATATCATTGACGTCTAGGGGGTGAATGCATATGTATTGTGAACAGAATCGAACCCGAATTGGAACAAATGCATACCATTAATTGAACTTTAGACCAAAAACTAGTGATATATCACCCGAGGATCCGATCTGTGAGTATTTGTGAGGAATGTGCGCGGGTTAGAATAACTCGCCACCGAAAAATACGCAATAGGGAAGTTCACTGCGAATTTATAACTAATTTATAACTAATAAGTTAATAGACTATGTAACTCTCGGAGTCTGGATCCTCCAGAAACACCAGGACGGATACTTTTTCATCTCTATTACTTTTAAAAACGGTTTTAACCAATATACATATAGTAATAGGGAACATAAATATGTGTGGGAGTACGTAGTTTTTAACTATAGGGCATTAAATGACCGGGTCACCTGGGACCCAGGCGCGCAGCGATGGCCTGCCTAAACCGTGTCCCTGTTTTCTAAGATAGCGTTAGGTTTAAGGGTATGAGTGAGAGAGAGAGAAAAGAGAATTACTGGTGACGAATGTATGAACGAATAGAAGTACGTAGAGTAGATGACACAGCTAACCGGTGTAGATTGAGCTCGTGAACAATGCGGATTTGGGAGTGAAGCAACGTGGATGGGAGAACGAAGGGCGTAGAGTAGAACAGAAACTAGAATATACATACATATATATATATATATACCTTAATTCGGCGTAGTATCTTTTGTCATATTGAATAGATAAACTTATATATTACACTTACGTCGGCTTTGATCTCATAAAACTTCCAATCCCACATGTGTATACGTTTTCAAAATATATAACAACGTTTATTGTGTTTTGTAATTGCACTCCGTACATCTAACTCTCGGACTTGCAGTGCTCGTGTGCTTTGCCAATGCGTCTTTGATAGATTTAGAAACTTCTAATGCATTTGCGTCGCCGGCAACAAAAATCCAACAACGTGTATTTTTCTGTTCCGTTTTTTGTATTTCTTTTCGAGGTACTTCGATAACTTTCAACGTGTGTGCGCGTCAGTAATCCTCTATTCATTTCCAAGTTCGATTAGAAGCACGATTATTTGTGTGCGGTATTGTTTAGCCAAGGCCAAAATGCGCTACTGAAATAATTAACTACTAAACGCTATTATTATATACAGTGGCGACATACCTGGAGATAAATTAATTTACACCTGAATTATAGCGCTAAAAAGGTTGTAACAGGCAGAAATATGACACAAGGAATTTACTTGTGGAACATGATATGATACTCACGCAATTAAAACCACAGAATGTTTTTGATATCCCCAACACAATTATCTTGCATCATACCAATAATTTCACCTTCATAAAAATTTAATCAAAGCGAAAATATGCACTGAACCGATACAGAGGTATATAAAAAGTGCTTCGTCCTGAATTTTCGTCAGTTTCGAAGGTAGCATCCAACGAATAAT
This sequence comes from Nomada lathburiana, assembly GCA_963667235.1. Taxonomy (NCBI): domain Eukaryota; kingdom Metazoa; phylum Arthropoda; class Insecta; order Hymenoptera; family Apidae; genus Nomada; species Nomada lathburiana. Next base: position 9,779,424 of record OY763898.1, on the reverse strand, counting down.
ATACGTCCATTCAACATGAATCGACTTCTCCTTGCCCTGTTCGCCATTCTGGCCATGTTATCCATCAGTAAGTGACTTGTACATATTTGTAGCGATGTAATTAGAAAATGCATCAACATACGCAGTTCGTTTTCAACGCATGAGTTCTGGAATATCATTTCCGGGATACTGACGGAACAATTCTGTCACATGCTTGAGCCTACTTAATCCCAAAAATATAAATTTACTTTGTCGGTAGTTGCATTCAATTTACTGGTACGAAACTGAACGAAGTGCATATGTTCTTCAGACTCCCGGCAATATTTCTTACGCTTATACTTGGTCCCGAATATGTTACGTTTTTGTAGATGTATTGGTCTAATTCTTCATAAAATCATTAACATTCAATTATTGTTATTGCCAAAGTATGGCCCATTGAAACGACTACATTGACTGTTGTAAAACAAACTTGTATATCATCATTTGAAAAATTTCTTTGTACATAAATGCGAGAAAGACTTTAACACTATTATTTACTATGCTCCGATAATAATTGATTCCTCAAATTTATATTTCTTGATATAAATAGTAAAGAAAACAGCGTAATGTGTATCCACATATTGCACAATCTATTCTAACTGTCGTACTAATATTGGCAGCTGCTACTTCGTTACGCCCAAATTTATTTATTACATTTAACTCTTATTGAAAGGATACCAATGTCTCACTGCCACCATTGATTCACGTTAATACACAATGTGCCATGCTATGATAGAATAACTGTGAAACCATCCGACACGTATGTTCATCTAGATTCGTGTTTCGAACACATATACATATAATAACTGTTGTTTGCTTGCGAAGATGTGAAATCCTTACCCTGTTTAACTAAATAATTTCAAAACAGGTGCGGCGCAGGATGGAAATTGTCCGATGGATCATATTTGGACGCCTTGCGGTTCTAAGTGTCCACCATCTTGCTCAGATCCTAACCCACACTGCGAGCCGGTTTGTATTGTAGTTTTGCTAAAACGACGATGCAAACAGTTTTTTATAATTAAATTCTATTTCTATTTGCATTTTCGTATTCAGTTGCTCACCGGCGTAACAGTAACATCACAACTTTTTTTTTACATTAACAACGTGAACAGTACTCTAACTGCATTGAAACGATTAAGAATAATATATTGCTACGTCGTTTCTTGCAGGCATGTATACCACAGTGCATATGCAAACCTGATTTGATCAAAGACGACACTGGAAAATGTGTAAAAGAATGCCCTAAGTAAGGAAGATTCAACTTTCTGCAACCAATGATGCTCACGGCCACAATTAATCTACTACGATTTCTTTTCCCTGGGATTATTTTTTCAAAAATGCTTTTTCGATAAATATATTGCGATTCAAGCAATTGTCAATTTTGTGTGCATACTAATAAAATAAAGTTTCTTATTCATATGCAAATCAGGCTCCCGTTTCTTCCCTCCCCAGAATAATGACATTGTTCCCGGCTATACTATTTATGCATTAATTGCCAGCGTTATATAAGAAGAATATAGAATACATGAAAGAAAGTCATAGGTACCCAAAAGGTTTCTCTCTAAAATTAACCATCATACGCTCCTCGGGTGAAAATTCAACCATTTTCGGTTTCCAGATACTGTACGACGTTTGATTTCTTTCTAAATGTGTTACGACTGGATGTTGTTACGTATGAAGAATATTCCATACGTCGCACAGTGCGGCCACCAATCAACAAAAATCAAAAAAGTCATGTTTGAATTTTGAACTTTTTATTGAAAATAATCATTAATAGGTAGGTAAGGAATACGAATGTAACAATTATTACTGTAAAAAATCAATAGGGGACCGGCAATAGTCATCTGTTTATAATACCTGAGATCGTAAAAATTGGATAACTCGTGCATCACTCGTTCTTTTTTGTTCGTATTTTGTAATATTGTTTGTTGTACCTTAAATATGGAGAATTTCATAAACGGAATGCAAAATTTGAATTGGAAATGCAAAATTTTTAATGTTTTGTTAAAATTCAATTTGCAAAAAAGCGGCACAAAACGTCCTGTAATTTTTGTTGTTTTGTATCGACAAGGTGTTGTACTACATGCTATATAATTTTTATCTGCTACTACCTGCTACCCTACAAGTTATTGAATTTTTTAGAGAGACCAAAACCCATTTTCGGCTCACCAAACGACGCACAGTGGTCCCAAATCCCGGAATACAACAGTATGTTAACTGTGTGTCGTTCATTCCACTGTGTATTTTTTTTATTATAATATTCATGTTTTACTTATACTTCGTTACGTAACAATTATTTGTTAGTATTTGTTATTAATTGTTAATAATTGGTGTTATTGTTATGATGATGTTATGTCATACATCTAGTTTGACCTTTTCCACTATAAAAATGTTCATTATTTAAACATTATATGCATTTTTTGAATCTTGTTCCGAACGCCCATTGAACGACCGCACTGTGCGTCGCTCCCAACGCGTTTTCGAGCTCGCGTCTGTGATGGGAAAACGCCCTAAAATTCTTTCGGTTATCGCAAACAGATAAAGGGGTCCTGAGCACAAGTGCGAGTCCTACGGCTCCCCGATTTCGCATCCGGTCCGTCCGCGCACCTAACTAACAAACTGATAACCATATTCCAGGGTAATATACCCCTCGCCGGCCTCTCGTGCTGCCACACAGCCCGGCTCGTAACAATGTATTTGTCTCAAATATGAAATTATATGTAAAACACAAGTTGTTCATATTTCCTTTACGAAAGTAACGTCATAAATGAAAAAGTAGCGAACGAGATCCGTGGGGTGATGCTTCCCGAATACACTTTTAAACAGAAGCGAAACTTATAATTGACACGATTAAATAATTCATTGTTGATTTCAAACTTTGCGCGAAATGTTATTGTGAAACCGTTTGAACGAGAGAAGATATTGTAACTAACATGTAAGAATATCCGAGGGTTCGTAGCGCCCAGTATGCCCATCTGGAAAATGTCACCGAGAGGCCGATACGCGAGCGGGAACGGTATACATTTGGGGGTGCCGTAAAGCAGGCCCTTGAACGTACTACGTCGTGGGCCCGACGACCCCGCCTTAGGGGGCGGCCATGATGCAGCGTCGGGGCACTCTATGGAACGTCAGCGTCGAGAACGTACGGATAGCGATCCGTAGAATATTGTACCATTAGCGAGTAGTACGAATAAATACTTGTTTAATCATCACTGGGTAATTCTACCCTAAAATTAGTCTTACAAACAGTAATATGAAAATTATTTAATATTAAAGTCTGTATTATAATTTTGTTTCAAACAACCAGGTGGCAGGCAAAGGTACACAATTCGCTCGACAGACGATTGCGGGCAGTTGACTGAGCGATAAGAGGTTACTACTTATTGAAATGCGATGCGCTACAAGCACAATTTAAATCAAAACATTTTTCATATCTCCGATGAGTTTAACATGCATGGCATCAATTACCTGCCAATGGGGCAAATTTATACAAAATAAGGAAACGTGAGCCGCAGATTTGGGCAGGTATAAAAGCAGTTCCATTCCAAATTTGTATCAGTTTGGAAGCTGCCATTTCAACGGACAACACACATCCACTCAAAATGCATCGATTTATTGTTGCTTTGTTCGTCATTGTGGTCATCTTATCCACCAGTACGTGATAGTAATATAATCGAATTCTTGAAAATTACGAAGTGAATTGGCTAATGTACTTTCTTTTCTAAGAAAGAATTCTGAAAAATCCATTCTAAAATAATTAGGATACTTTCGGAATAATTACTTCGTACGATTAATTCTATATAATATCGAACATTTCTATTCATTTTAGTATAAATATTGTTCACTTTACTGTTGTTGCGCCTCCGAGAAAAAAACTTTCTAGGAGTGGCATTTATTGTCGAATTATACCTACATATACATGTACAGTCTGACCCACGATCTCTGTCCACCTGAAATATTTTCGTTATTTTAAACAAGGCGCGAGAATGTTTCAAATAAAAATTATAGGATTTAAAGCAGTTAACAATATGGTAATAGCAATTTTTGGTCAAGTGAGGGGGTAACACACTGAATATACTTGGGGGGATATTAGCGATGTTACAGAATCAGTTCAAGTAGTGTGAGCTGTTGAAGTCCCAGACTGTGAAACTAAATTATGTATTTTCAAATAGCTAGCGCATACAGGCCAGCCTGCCCGCCGGATGAATATTTGTCGGAGTGTCAGGGTCATTGCCAACCAACATGTTCAGTACGGGAGCCAATGTGCACCGCAGTTAGTATTTCCGTTTTGCTAAATATCGACGAAAACTCAGTTTTGTATCCATTTTTATTCACATATTCTCCCGCGTAACGTAATTGCATAATTAAACAAGACAGAAGTAATCGCGAATTAATTTGTTTACTTGCAGATTTGTAAGCCAGGCTGCCGTTGCAAATGTGGATGGCTTAGAGACAGATCTGGCGCATGTATCCCGCCAAATGCATGTCCCCGTTTTCCTTATCAACCGCGGCCTTTGTATTGATGAATATTTGTGCGACGAGAATTACTTATCTGCAACATATTACCTTATTATATTATTATTTTCGCAAACAAGAAAACGCCTTCGGATAAATGTATTGTGATTCAGGCGAATTTTAATTTTATGTATTAAACAAATTTTAATAAATGTTTCATTTTCGTATATGAACCAGACCGTTTCAGAATTCTTTCCCGTCATCAAATTTTGTTTCGCCATTCTTAATGTTTCGTAAAGAAAAATATCAAATATTACCAACATAATACGTCTACAAACGTAAAGTACTATTAGATGTGTAAAAGTTATACATTCATGACTCTAACATCATTTGTTCTGTGGGCGAAAAATGTAATTACTTCCAGAATATAGAATCATTACGTTGAAATTAATAATTTATACTTATAACTTGGATTAGATAACGCAGAAGCTTCAAAATTGAACTGAAATAAGCGATAACAAAAACTTGTTTTAAAAAAGCTGTAATAAAGGACCCTACGCGCAAAAGGGTTGCTAAAAATGGCTGAATATTATTTTAAAGCAGGCTCAAACATTTACCTCTTAATGGCTTGACTTTTTAATACGAATGAAAAACGAAAGTTTCAGGAAACGAACAACAACGTTCGTTTTATTTTTGAGTATGCAGTACAATATTGTGGCGCGCAACAAAAAACATATTGAAAAATGTTATTAGGTACGTAGAAAATTTTTCATGTCAATTGTTGCATTTTAAATCGGTCAGTTGTGTTAAAAATTTATTTGATCTTACACAGGATCATAAGCAATTGTTGCAGTTGGTTATAACGAGCCCCGGTTACAAATTAAAATTTTATTGCATCAATTTTTTATTATTTTTTAGCAACTTAAGATAGTGCAAATAAATCAAATACACACATACTAAATATAGCCACAAAATCTAGGTTATAATAAACAAAATGTTACAATCAACAGCAATACAATAATAATTCCGTTTACGATCGATGTACGGGCACATACATATAACTATTGTAATTTACATAACCAACAGCACGAAATCGATAAAAAGATTGATTATTGAATTACTCTTAGGTTCAATTAGAATCCCACGTAATACACCTACAAACTTATTTAATTCTCTCTTTAATTAATGAAATCGATCTTCAATAAATACGAATACGAAAGAGCAACAATGGGTGAACGTGAATATAAAAACATCATGCCACTTTCGATTTCATTTTACAATGATTAATTCCATTAATAACATTTTGCATTGCAATATTTCAATCATCCAAATGTAAACGCAATGTTAACATACATACATAGATGCAAATATTTTATCCAGCGTAAAAACAATTTCTCACTTAATGGATGCGCTTAAGCAATTGTGGTTACTAAACCAATAAAGTTACAATATTGTTAACAGATTATATTACATATATATATTTATATATATATACAGAATGATAATACAATTCTCCTTCGAAAGTAACTCCGTAGACCTACCGTTAGGGTGTGTACCCCATGAAGAGGCTTCCCGCAGTCAAATGCGATCGGTGGAAACCATAAATTTGGTTCAGGACGGATGGAAAGCATACTTACCTGGCGTAGAGGTTACCGTGATCATCAAGGCGGTTACTCCAGGGTGAGGCTCCTCCATTGCACTACGGTCGAGCTGACCCTTGCGAATATCCCTAATGTGGATATCTCGGGCGTATAATTTTTGTTAGTCGGGACTGCGTTCGCGCTATCCCGGATAAATTGAATTTGAAAATGAAATACTTACTTTTAATATTTGGTACAATAATTATTAAAGAGCCGCGATGGACCCGGTCGGGCCAGTGGCTGGACTCGTAATCGAACGATCTTTTCGATTTTAATATGCATGTAGAATTAGTTATAGAAGACTCGTAGATTTTCGTTGTGACTGAGCCTTGTTTTTTTAGATATTTTCTTTGCGTGTGGGCCTTGGTTTTTTAGATATTTCTGGCGTGGCAAATGCGGTGGCTTAAAAATAAAGGAGCATGTCTTCCGCCAGATTCATGTTTTTCTCACGGTGAGGTACCTATGTACCTGTGCATTATTACCTATGTACCTGTCCTTGCCTAGCTTCCACTCATTAGCAAAAATTGTTTCACCGTATCAGAAATGCATTTTATTGTAAAATACAAAATCGTAATATTTTTAATGATGCATGATAAATAACAAAATATTACACAAATGTTGTTTATTCAAAAGTGAAGTATAATGCCACGTGTACATGTTATATGGAATGAAAAATGTAATTCCATTTACTTCGTAGATGAAAGATGTAATTAATTTTGCGGTATGGAATTTCGCAACGATATTATTGTACAATTAATGTATAACAAAGCAGTCGATTTAGAAAAATGCTGATAAAATGTCAGAATATTATTTCGAAGCAGGGTGAAAGTTTCATCACTGAATTGATATATTTTTTATTACGGCGGGAAAAGCGTTTTTGAACTTGCAGGAAAGAAACCGTAATTTGACATTTGCTTTCACAGCATTGAAGTGCTGTTCAAGTACCACTCTAAAGCGTATTACGAAATTCGTTAAACAAGTGTGAAATAAAAAAGTAACGTTTCCATGAGTGGCAATTGAAAAAACAAACATACGAACCGATCACTACACAAACGCGACGGAGACTGAGCGTTCGAATTCGTGCTCTTGTTGCATCGAGTACTGAAAATTGAAATGGAGAGGGAATGTGCGCAGAAATCGGCGCAGAATTATGAACAAAAGTCGTGCAACACAAATATTACAACTATTACATGAAATTTATAACATTTCACAGTTTATTATTCCATTGGTGTGAATTTACTATATATTAACTTGTAATGATGCACTGATACAAATTACAAGATAGACAAAAGGATAGATTAAAATACACTCATATCGCGTGCACCGATAAATGAATAATCTTGTGTAAATTTGAATGGTACAAATGCGTGCAGAAATGCTATGCAGAAATACAACAAAAGAAATTAATCCTGCAATACGATTTGATATTCACAGAATTGAAGCGTATCTTTTATCCGTGAGACATGCGACGAATAAAATATCTTCTCTTGAAAATTTTACCAAAATAATGAAACATAAACAGCAGACTTTCAGGTGTATAAAAGGAGTTCCGTTTTCAAATTTGTATGTCAATGGAAGGTATGCATTCAACGAATAATACACGTTCAAACAGGATGTCTCGATATCTTCTTGCTTTGTTCGCCATTGTGGTTATCTTATCCTCCCGTAAGTAATTATTGTACATTTATAACAATATAAGAAAAACTCTGCAAATAATTCGTATTTCGTTTTTATTCATATTATTCACATTCGTTTACATTTACAATTTACTACGTTTTGAACAAACAATTGAGAATTACGACCATTCTAACGCTATTTCGCTTAAACAAAATAATTTGACAATAGCTGCAATGGCGACGAGCAAGTATTGCCCAAAGAATGAAGTTTGGACGTCGTGCGGTTCTATGTGCCCACCAACTTGCGCAAATCCTCACCCAACTTGCATTGATGTTAGTATTTCAATTTTTTCTAACTAAGAATATCATGAAAGGTATCTTTGAAAAATATAATTTTATCTTTGACTGCGTTCATGTTTTCCGTTGCCCAACGTCGCAAGTCAATAACAATTCAATTGCATTAGCAACCTGAACATCACAAATTTTATAAAAATAATGAAGAACTCAATTTTTGATGTATTATTTATTTTGCAGTTATGTGTGCCACGCTGCGTGTGCCGTCGAAATTGGCTTAGAAACGAATATGGAGTATGTATTTCACCACAGGCATGCTTTGCTTGTGGGGAACCACAAATATATTATTGAGGGGTTATAGGACAATAAATATATCTTTACACAGTTACATTACCATATTATTATTTTAGCAAAAATATCTTTTGTCATGAATGTATTGTAATATTGTGTACACATGAATATTAATAATTGATATTATTTAACGGATGTGTCTATTTCATATACAAATCAAACCTGTGCCCCCCGGCTCTTACCCATAATGAAATTCTTTTATTTGCCTGGTCGAAATATGAATTCTATGGCAGAATGTAAAACCGTTAAATTCTCAATGCTGCAGAATAAAAATGGAACTTTATTTGTCAAAGTGTAAAATATAAGTAAGCGTGTCAAGTTATTTTCATTAGAAAATAGTTATGTTCGCATGCCTCAGGAATTGCAATAGCATATTATACAAAATTATCAATTCTATAATTCGATGTAACACAATTGCCAGAATCTTTTGGAAAAATCTGTATCTTAGCGTAACCAATATTAGAAATATTGTTTAACGTAATTATACATGCCTCGAATAATTAGTAAAACCGTACATTTTAATACGTTAAACAGTTTTATTATCATAGATATATTTTTTTTATAAATTATAGAACAATTTTATCGAATAACATCTGCAAGTGTCGATCAATTTCGATTGCTTTGATCAATTCGAAACGCAGTCACCCCTTTTTAAAACTGCTAAAAACCTCCAAATTCCAAATACAATCCTCGATTGTATTGCAAAAATCGTGAAATATAATAATTAATATGCGACCATTAAAAAATTTCAACTGTCCTACTTTCATTCGTCTTTTCGCGCTTTCTGCGCCTGAAGTCAACCGCTCACTCAGTCGGTTCGTGACTACCTACCAACAAGAGCTCCTTATTACGGCTTACCGGTGGGAACACGTAGACAGTGAGCTGCTTGAACATCAACTAGCCAGGGGCCTATGGCCACTACCTACCGATGAGAACCTGGGGACGGTGAACTTCTTAGCCAAAAACTTACCAAGTCCCATGGTCAATATCTGCCGATGAGAATTCGCGAGCTCAGAGTCGCATTACGTTTTGGTTCCTTCGATTCTCACCACGCCATAGGACAAAAGGTTCAAAATGGCAAAGGCGCTGCTTGCATTGTACCCTCGAGCAAAAATGCATAGATGATTTGTTCCAGTTCGACGCGAAACTACGAATTAAAGTTGTAGTCGTGAAGTTGTTCATTCGTTTCATTTGAATGGACTGGGCCTTTCTTGTGCCTCGCGTTTCAAAGTTTAAAGTTACCTTCTAATTCTTATATTATATTAGGTCATCCCATAAGTCGTGTCGTTTTTAACGCTAACTTTAACTCTAAAATAAAAATACTTACATTCATCTTTAGTCATCGACGTATTGGCAATCATTTCCAATGACTTATTCCCATTTCTCAATCAATTTTTTGCTTCCATTTCCGAAAAACGTCAGAAGTCGCCAGGCATTTGACGGATATCGAATCCGTGTACACGATGAATCTGGTTCTTCAGTTGTTTGTTATGATCATGTCGTTTAGTATCACATTATTTGAGGTACTATATTGAATAGTGTCGTAGTTTGATTTAATTGCTTTCCTTGTAAGACTTAACTTGAGTATTTAAGAACAGATGCGGCTCGGGTGGGGGCACGAGTCGTCCAGGACGCGGCCAGGGAGGAAGGTTGCACCGGGTGTCACCCCTGGTGCAGCCTACATCGAAGAGAACCGCAGGGTCCGACTGACCGTCCTGAGGATAGGGCCGAAATGGCGAGGGCGCGTGGAGGCACCGGAAGATATCTCCGGAGGTCACGGAGCCTCCCCCGCAGCGCCCGAGGAAGGTGACCGGGGTGGTTTTAGCTGGGAGAAATCCGGCACTACCTTCTGCCCGCCCCCAGGGTAGTAGGCGTCTTGCGAAGATTTCCATCTCGAAAAAAAAAATTTAAGAACAGATAGCCATGAAAGATGTAGGTGTCAACGTGTTTAGGTTGTGCGCATTTTTAGCCTCGCAAACTACACAGGTATTCACAGGTTATTCCCCACGATACAAGGGCAAGTCGTGCTCGATTTGCACGATATCGTTTATAACATGATGTAAGCGAGAGCGGTTTAATTATCACGGCAATCTTGTAATTTTACGTATTCTTTCATTTCACGTATTCTACGTCATGGCTCTGAGAAGAAGCCCAACAGCCCTTGCTGTATTTGCGGCGGGTGTATCAATGCGACTGGATTTGAATTCTTTCGCCGAGATCGGTCAATCGATGAAAAATATTTTACTCTGTTCACGTTAAAAAGATTTTAGATGTATGTTTCAGGATGAATATGTTTTTTCTAGCTGATCAGACTATGCGATTCTTATTACACCGTGCTAAGGTCCAGTTAAACTAAACAACTTGAGGATTTATGATTACATTTAAAAATTGGAAGGTTGGAAGATTGGAAAATAAGGAAGTTGTAGTTAAATTGGATTGAAATGTGTGGCTCTTTTATTCATTGGAATTGAAAATAAGCTCAATGGTAAACGAATAATCTAATTGATGGAACACGACGCATACCATCACTATGTCGCGCAAACTCGTCACGGTATTCTTATATAAAACCTCTTTGCAAAAGTAATTGTTGTACACGATTTCGTTTACCCCGGAATGCAACACCTTGACAAAGCTCAAGATCAAGCCCTCTGCCACCTTTACACAAGACGAAGATACCTACCATTAATGTTCCAACTATGGGTGGAAAGGCGACAACGGTTTTTCGTCACAATGTTTATTTCGTGAACGCTTGGCTACGACTGACTGTCGATCGTATTCTTCCCGACCTATGCCGCGGCAAAGGTGCCCCACGCAATGTCCTGGCGCGTCACACAGCGCACCCCCACTACGCAGTCGGGAAGACAATGTAGGCACTTTGTCCACCCCATCGCGAATGACGGCTCTATACATGGAACGTCTATGACAAATTTAATTTCAAGAAATTCATATGCGAGGTAGGGAAAGAACATGTAGCAGCTGTTAGAATGAAAATTATCTCAAAGATGATATTGGTCTGTTGCAAATGCGTGGGTGAATATTTAAAAGGGATGGAATTGTGGAAACCGTTGTACAAGTACAGGCTGACATTAATGGAACAATACAAATTCATAAATTATTCCTAACGCATTAAGGGTGAATTTTCTCCGCGGTCAGGTGGCCAGTTAAATGCGACGCAGTCATTTAAGTGGTGGGAGAACAGTAAGTACTTTACTAGGTACTGCAAGGAATATATTTCCATCGTCCCTCACCACTCTGTCGAGCTGTGCCCCGCGTTACGGTCATTTACATCGAACTTGTTCCCATATGACTGTATCACCATAATTGGCAGAAGGAAGTGTCGCGTGGTATTGTCAGCGTTCTGGTGACCATCGCTGATACCTGAGGTGCGTTCTCTTCGTTGTAGAAATATACATTTGTTATTGGATTTCTTACTTTCTTGAAACCGAAATGCATATGTAATCCAACAGGGACCAAGTTACTTTCAACCTTATTATGGATATTGAACTGCTAGAAACGCGATATTTGAAGGTCATTCAAAAATGTGCCAAGTTTGCGGGATTTTGGCCTGGACAGTGCAAGGCATCGAAATATGCTATGGTTATCATCATTTACGTTCTCATCATGTCATCTATTGGCACACAGGTATAAATTACGTATGTACGAATGTTCACTTCGTAATTAACACAGAATACTGAGTTCGCGGTACATTAGATATTTCAGTGAACTAAAATAAAAGAGGAAACAAGACGATTGAGATATTACTTACAGGTAGCACGAATAGTGTATTTCTTCAGTACAGACGTATTACTAGAACAGCTGGCTTTTGTGGGCGTTGTGTGTACGGTAATATTAAAACAGTGGAACTATCTTCTTAATGTCGAGGAGGTGAAGATTTCCTGTTTCAATTTTCATTCGTCAACTACATGTATTTCCCTCCCTCTGTTCCATGAGTTTTATATAATTTTAGTACACTACACTGATTACCGGTATCAGAAAAGATTGGCTAATGGAGAGACCAAAAGAAGAGATTGATATTATCACGGTGTATGCTGAAAGGGCTTATATTCTTATTTTAGTCTACTTAGGTAAAATAAAATTATTTCTGCCGTTGCCATATTAGCTGTACAGTTGATTTCAAGTTCTACGTTACTTCATGCTATTTAATTTTGCAGCGACCGCATTTTCTTGTTTGGCTCTGTTCCTCCAAATGCCACTGACACCAAAAATGTTGGATCTTGTCTGGCCGAAAAATGAATCGAGGGATCTGGCTTACGTTTATTCAGCTTACTACGCTGTCGACGAACGTCAGTTTCACCCGTACATTAATCTACACATGGCACTTGTATTCATAGCGGGAGCCTTCGTGTTCATTGCCAGTGACACGAGCTTCATGTACACTGTACAACATGCGTGTGGATTATTGGCAGTAGCCGGGTAACAATGTTCAATAAATAATTTGACTATACTAATCATTAGCAAGTTTTAAATTTATTAAGATTGGAAATTCGTTGACAGATATCGTTTCAGAACTGCGATCGGTGATCTATTTGATTCGAAGTATAAGACCAACCACGATGAAATTTATAGAAAGGTGTGCCATTCCATTCAAGGCCATCAACATGCTCTAGGGTCGGTACTCCGATTTATATGAATACTTTGATATTTAATTTTGATGTGTTCATTATCACATTGAAGAATTGGTTTCGTTGAGCATGTTTTCCTTGACTTAATTTTATTTAAAGAAACTTCGCATTGTTTCGATTCGGAAGAAACATGTTATAAGACGCATGTCGTGTACCCTGTATAATATTATGTTTGATTACTAACAATCTTATTGTCTATTAAAATGGACTAATGTCGCTAATTGTACTTAATTTTGCAAAGAGGCGTTGCGATTAACTTAAATTTTGATAAACGACTCATGCTAATAAATGTCATCAAATATGGCTTTTCTGTCATTATCTAGACCCTAAAAATTGTAACACGTAATCAGCCTCAATATTTCTTCAGACGTCATACATGCACATGTTGCGCAATAGAAAAGTTATCAGATTCACAATTTTGTCTCAGCTATATTTGATATAAATAGCATTTAAAAATGCTTTGCGCTCTTCATTGTATATTCATCGATGGTCCTAATCAAATTATTCCCAAACAGTTATCTTAGATGCATCCAATCTACCCACAACACCTATCTGTTCATTTCGGTGGGAGTAGCAATGATATGCTTCTGCACCACATTAGTAAAGGTATATGGTCTTATATTAAAATGCATTCTCGTAAGAGGCAAAATTACAATGGGGAATATTATTATTCCGAAACAGGTGTCAAACATGAGTGTATGCATAGAACTTGCCAAAGATTATACTTTCATAGCGGTACAGCTGGTGCATCTGCTATATTTGTCAATTCAGGGGCAGTTTGTAGAGAACTCCACTGACGAGATCTTTACATCAATGTAAGGAGAATGAAAAATTGTGAAGTAAATATTAATAGGATAGAAATACATACATACAAAATATATTCAATGATATCTGTAGGTATATTAATGAAACGCGAAGGAATAAAAAATGTTGCTTGAAAAGTGTTCTTTTTCAGATCGGAGATGCTGTGGTATAACGGTAACAGAAAAACCCAACTATTAATTGTTTTAGCATTAAGATGTAGCATCACACCTCCAGTTTTATCTGCCGGTGGACTCATTACATTGAATTTTCAAAGTTATACGGAGGTAAGACATTTACTGATTATCGTTTATTGAATACTTCCAAAATGCTTCATATAACGAAAGCCGGCTTTTTTTAGATTTTAAAGGCGTCTGTTTCATACTTTACGGTACTGAAATCCACCTGAATAATCGATCCCTTAGAAGAGAATGGCATAATGCGGTTAGATTTATTACTCGAGTCGGGACTGTACGATGCATGACGGTGATGACATTTGTGCAATAGCTGTTCTCGAAGAAAAAAATACACCATTACAAATAACAAAAATTAAGATGGAGAATGTATAATTTTATATCGGTTTCTAAGGGTTTATGTAAGTCCATAGTCAAGGGTTTCCAATATTTTACAAATTTGCTACTTTCCTTCTTCCTTCTTTGAATACTGGGAATCAATTTAATCAAGTAAATACTCAGTTTTAGTCGAAATCTCATTGCAATTTGGTAGCATTTACTTCCTATTTATTGTTCAACATCATTGCCGCATAGAAACGTTCTGCGATCACAGTTCTCAAATAGAAATATTGTCTGTCATTTACCCATAATACTAGAAAAACGTGTAATGTACGCCATAACTATTGGCATGAGCACTAACTATCCATTTTGTGTTTGACATTTCTGTCAGAATAAATTTTTCGTAATCATGGTGATGGGCATCGGTAAGTTTTGCCATCACCGGAAACCAACTTATTGATCATGTCCAGCATAATATTAAGGAACAGTGTTTGTGTAATTGCTATCAATTGGTGTTGTGATCTATGCGTATGCTACGTTATGCAGTAAAAATATGTATTAACTATATGCAAAATGCTATTTCGAATTTACATTTCCCCCAAACCCCTGCGAACGACAAAATTTCATGTTGATAATATCATCGCTGAATTTAGTTGGGGTTGTAATCTATATGTTACGTTCTACAATAGAACTATTTATAAACTGCTGGCCGTACACTTTTGCACGCTGAATACAACATTAAAATGGATGAAAAATATTATGTATGGTAATTATAAGTGTGAAGAATCGAAATATGCGCGCCATTAGCGACAGGTCCGCGATCGCCTTATGTCATGTTGCTGGATGACCAGCCCTTGAGTCACCGATAAGATGTAAGGCCCGCTGATCCTGGCCTAGTCAGAGTCAATATTATTCACTACTGGCAAGGGCCAGACTCCGCGTTGGCTAAGCCGACACAACGAGGGCTAAGGTCAGCCTTTGCCCCTAATCATCATGATATATATAGTAGCGGAATATCAATTGTATTCAGAATAGTTTTGGACACGACGCATACCATCACTCTGTTGCGCAAACTCGTCACGGTATTCTTATATAAAACCTCTTTGCGAAAGCAATGTTTGCACACGATTTCGTTTACCCCGGAATCCAACACCTTGACAAGGCTGAAGATCAAGTCTTCTGCAATCTTTGCACAAGACGAAGATACCTACCATTAAAGCTCTAACTATGGGTGGAAAGGCGACAACGGTTTTTCGTCACAATGTTTATTTCGTGAACACTTGGCTACGACTGACTGTCGATCGCATTCTTCCCGACCTATGCCGTGGCAAAGGTGCCCCTCGCAATGTCCTGGCGCATCACACAGCGCACCCCCACTACGCAGTCGGGAAGACAATGTAGGCACTTTGTCCACCCCATCGCGAATGACGGCTCTATACATGGAACGTCTATGACAAATTTCGTTTCAAGATATTCATATTTAAGGTAGGGAAAGATCATGTCGCAGCTGTTGGGATGAAAAATATCTCAAAGACGATATTGGTCAGTTGCAAATGCGTGGGTGAATATTTAAAAGGGATGGAATTGTGGAAACCATTCGACAAGTACGGGCTGACATTAATGGAACAATATAGACTCATCAATTATTCCTAACGCATTAAGGGTGAATCTTCTCCGCGGTCAGCTGGCCAGTTAAGTGCAATGCAGTCATTTAAGTGCTGTGTACTTTGAGAACACTAAGTACTTTACTAGGTACTGCAAGGAATATATTTCCGTCGTTCCTCACCACTCTGTCGAGCTGTGCCCTGCGCTACGGACATTTACATCGTACTAGTTTCTATATGGCTGCATCACTGATATCATCAAGATATCATCGTTGATATCTGGGGTGCGTTCTCTTCGTTGGAGAAATATTATCATCATGTGGTTCAGAACTTGTGAAAATACATTTGTTTATGGGTTCCAATGCTCGTCCTTAATAGTGAACTCGTTGCTAAATTATTTTATTTGTTGCCACGTTATTTCCATTGCAATTTGAAAGTTATCAGTATTTTACTTTTAGAATAAGTGTATTTTTCTTCCCTTACCTGGTTTTGGTGATACTAAACTGGAATCTATTGTTTGTGATAGCATAACATTTAAACGAAATTTGACTTGACAATCTTAAGCTGCCATTGGAAAACAGAACAGTTTTCAACGACAGCAGGTGACATAGCTTTATCTGAAGAAGCCTGTTTATTATCACACTAAACTATCTAGAACAGTTGGTTTTTGCCAAATTAGTGAGCTTCAGACTCAATTTGAATATACTTTCGTACTAAAATCCAATAAATTTTTGTACTGAATTTCTTTACAGGGGTCGGAGAGTCCTATTGGTATTACTTGTTAAAGGTGCGCATTATTTTTCAAATATCTTTACAATCGGCGTGAGAAATAAAAAAAGTTATACACGTACTTTTATTAATAGAAATGGAGTTTCAGCAAATTTTTTTGTACATTTCACATAATTAATTTCCTACGTTCCGAAATCGAGTCGCATATGTAATCCAACAGGCACCAAGTTACAGATAATTCCATTATGGACGTAGAACTGCTGGAAACACGATATTTGATGGTCATCAAAAAATGTGCCAAGCTTGCGGGATTTTGGCCTGGACAGTGCAAAGCATCGAAATATACTATGGTTTTCATAACATACGTCCTTATGATGTCTTCTATTGTCACCCAGGTATAAATTATGTATTTATACGAATGATCACTGCATAACTAAAACACAACACTGAGTTTGCCGTACTTTGAATATTTCAGTAAAAGAAAAAAAAATGAAAGAGGACGATCGAGATATTACTTACAGGTGGCACGAATAGTATGTTTCTTCAGTGTAGACACATTGCTAGAACAGGTGGCTTTCCTTGGCGCTGCGATTGGGGTAATAATAAAACAATGGAACTATGTTCTTAACGCCGAGGAGGTAAACATTACCTGTTTCATTTTCATTTATCACATATTTCCATCCCTCTGTTCCATGAGTTTCATATAATTCTAGTACAATGCGCTGATCACTGGCATCAGAAAAGATTGGCAAACCGAGAGACCCAAAGAAGAGATTGATATTATCACGATGTATGCTGAAAGGGCTTATCTTCTTATTTTAATCTACTTAGGTAAAATAAAATCATTTCTGTCGTTTCCCTATGAGCTCTACGATTTATTTCAAGTTCCATGCTGCTTCATGCTATTTAATTTTCCAGCGACCGCATTTTCCTGTTTGGCTTTGTTCCTCCAAATGCCACTAACACCACGAATTTTGGATCTTGTCTGGCCGAGAAATCAATCGAGGGATCTGGGTTACGTTTATCCAGCTTACTACGCTGTCGATGAACATAAATATCACCCGTACATTATTCTACACATGACAGTTGGAATCTTAGCATTAACCTACGTGTACATTGCCTGTGATACGAGCTTCATGTACACTGTACAACATGCGTGTGGACTGTTGGCAGTAACCGGGTAAAAATTTGAATCGAACAATTTCCATTCACTAATGACTAGCAGGTTTTGAATTGATCACGAATGGAAATTCTTTGCAGATATCGTTTCAAAACAGCTATAGGTGAACTATTGGATAAGAAGGATAAGGCCAGGCACGATGAAATTTACAGAAAGGTGCGGCATTCTATTCGAGGACATCAACGTGCACTAAGGTCGGTACAGCAATTTATTTGAACCCTTTGATATTTGATTTTTCTATGTTCATTATCACATTCATGAATTATTTTGGTTAGGAACGTTTTCTTGGATTTCATTTTATTAAAAGGTACTTCGCATAATTTCAATTCGGAAGAACAATGTTGTAAGGCGCATTTTACGTACAATGTATAATCTTATGTTTGACTACTAACAATTTTATCGTCTATTCAAATAGCTTTTAAAAGCTCATTGCACATAATTCTTTAAATTGCACTTGCTATGACCTTGCATTTTTCCAAACGACTCACCGCCAATAAGTAAGAAGCAATAAGGCTTTTCTGTCATTAATTAGACACTAAATATTGTAACAAATAAGCATGCCTGATTTTTCATCAGACATCATACATGCATATGTTAAGTAATAGCAAAATCAGAATCAGAAGATTCTGTTAATCCATAACTTCATAATATTATGAAAATAAGTTATATCTAGAAATTCTTACCGCTTCACTAATTATCTAATTATCTTATTATTAATTACTGCTTTGCGCTATTCATTGGACATTACTCCATGACACTAATTAGATAATCACCAAGCAGATACGTGAAATGCATCCAAGCTGCTCATAACACCTGCCTTTTCTTCTTTGTGGGAATGGTAATGGTGTGCTTCAGCGCAACATTAGTAAAGGTATAACGACTTATATTACACAAAATACATTCTCACAAGAGGCAAAATTACAATCGAGAATATTATTATTCCGAGACAGGTATCAAACATGAGCGTATGCATAGAACTCGCCAAAGATTATACTTTCGTAGTGGTTCAGCTGGTGCATATGTTATACTTGTTAATTCAGGGGCAGTTTCTACTGAACTCCACAGACGATCTCGTTTCAACAATGTAAGAAGAAAGAACACAAAACAAAAAATTTTAATTATATACAAATGCGATAAAAATATTTTCAATATTATCTGTATATTAATTAAACCCGAAAGAATAGAACATGTGGATTGCAAATGGTTGATTTTCAGATCGGAAATGCTGTGGTATAATAGTAACAAAAAAACGCAACTCTTAGTTCTTCTAGCATTAAGAAGTAGCATCACTCCTCCAGTTTTATCTGCCGGCGGACTCGTTGGACTGAATGTACAAACTTTCGCGGAGGTACCGTGCTCACTGATTATTGTTGATCGAATGTTTCCACTGTCATTTATTTAACGAAAGCTTGTTTCTTTTAGATTGTAAAGGCGTCTGTTTCATACTTTACAGTGTTGAAATCTACGTGAACAAGAACATATCCTTTCTGGACGGAATTGGTGCGATCACGGCCATTAAAGTCAGAGAATGTGTTAATTCTCTCTTTGGCAAAATAAATGTAGAAATTTGAACAATAAAAATTACACTAGAAATTGAAAATAGAAAAAGTATAATATTATGTCTGATATGAGCTACCAATTTTTTAAACTTTTTAGGTGTTTCCAAATGTTGGAATATTCGAAGTACGTTAACGGCTGAGGCAGGCTATGTACGTTTCGTCGATGCACACTATCTTTGTCTAGCATAGCTTTCCCTTAGGGTGAAGCATAAAATGATAAAAAAGGGCCATGATGATGTAGGCGTCCTCACGGAAGACGCTTTGGCCAGGAATGGCATTCTTGTACAGCCTACGGTCGTGAGAGCACAGTTTAATCGACAGAACAGCTTTTTAACACTTATACGCCCACACAATTATTTCAATACCTATTCAAGAATCCTTTGATTACCTTACACAAACCTTCCTACATTTTTGGTTTCTTTTAGCATTACGTATCTGTATAATCAATTAATCCTCGCGTGCACAACCGTATGCCCGGATACCCATTTCAATGTTCCCATTAGTAATTTCTAATGTTTGTAGAGACCCTTAGCATGTTCGCACCAGAACTGCTCATTCGAAACTGAAGACAACATTCACAATGAACGAGTTCCGACACAACGTATATAGGAAATACAAGAAAAAGCAAATGTTTAGGTAAAGCATCTTATCCCTTCGAACAACGCTCAAGTGGGTCTAACACGCGACATGCGGAGACCATTGCAGAGTCTATTAACCAGACGCCGTGGGATTGAAGGCGTTAATAAAAAATTTGGCTATTTTTTTTTATATTGGGCAAAGTTTAGAAAATAATCTTGATTTACATTTAAACCTCAATGTGTCCAGAACTAGTACAGAAAAATTAGTCAGGTACTTTTTGGTACTCATTTTACTAATCCAGACAAAGTTCATAATCATTCAACATACAAAATTGGGACAAATTGTTAATATTTCAAAACACCTTTTGTGCAGATTAGAAAGTTCTATAATACTAAACAGAACTTATAGGAATTAAATTAATCAAATAAACATTCAGCAAATCAAACATGTTTAAAAAAAATGTACTGACTTTCATATCTAATTTCACGCTTCAGTTTTAACCATAAATACCTCTATTCTGTACAAATTATGGATAATATTACAAATTAAATTATGTTACTAATATTTTACGACATACATTTTTCTAGGTTTTATACTTCGTATATTTGACGTTTGTATCTCGAATCAAACACTGTACGTTGCGGGAAAGACGCTTGGCTACGACTGACTGTCGTACGCATTTTTCTCGAACTATGCTGCGGCCAAGGTGCCCCACGCAAAGTCTTGGCGGATCACACAGCGCATCCCCATTACGCAGTCAGCAAGACAATATAGGCACTTTGTCCACCCCATCGCGAATGACGGCTCTATACATGGAACGTCTGTGACAATTTTAATTTCAAGAAATTCACATTTAAGGTAGGGAAAGAACTTGTCGCAGCTGTTGGGATGAAAAATATCTCAAAGACGATATTGGTCTGTTGTAAATGCGTGGGTGAATACTTAAAACGGTTAGAATTGTGGAAACCGTTGTACAAGCACAGGCTGACATTAATGGAACAATATAGATTCATCAATTATTCCTAACGCTTTAAGGGTGAATTTTCTCCGCGGTCGGCTGGCCATTTAAATGCAATGCAGTCATTTAAGTGGTGGGAGAAGAGTAAGTACTTGACTAGGGTACTGCAAGGAATATATTTCCGTCGTTCCTCACCACTCTGTCGAGCTGTGCCACCCGTTACGGACATTCACATCGAACTCGTTTCTGTATAGCTGTATCACCATAATTTGCGGAAGGAAGTGTCGCGTGGTATTGTCAGCGTTCTGGTGATCATCGCTGATACCTGAGGTGCGTTCTCGCCGATGTAGAAATATTATCATCATGTTATTAAAAACTTTTTAAAATACATTTGTTATTGGGTTCCAATACTCGTCCTTATAGTGAACTCGTTGCTAAATTATTTTATTTGTCGCCACGTTATTTCCATTGCAATTTGAAAGTTATCAGTCTTTTACTTTTAGAATAAGTGTATTTTTCTCCCTTTGCCTGGTTTTGGTGGTATTAAACTGGAATGATGGAATGTATTGTGTGTGATAACATAACATTTAAACGAATTTAGGCGACATATGTAGCTGTAACTGAAGAAGCCTGTTTATTACGCACTAAACTATGTACAACACTTGACCGATGGCAAATTAGTGAGCTTCAGACAGAATTTGAATATATCTTTGTACTTGAATATATCTCTTTACACGGGTAGGAGTGATTGATTTGTATTATTTGAGGTAGGTGCGCGTTGTTTTTCAAACATCTTTCCAAACGTCGCGAGAAATATAAAAAGATAACAATACTTAGCATGTATGCTATTATATGAAATAAATTTTCAGCAAGTTTTTTTGTACATTTATACAATGACCACATATTGAAAAATAATTACGGGAGCGATTTGTGATATTCACCAAATTAATATCCTACATTCTTTAAGCCCAGTCGCATATGTAATCCAACAGGCACCTCATTATGGACCTAGAACTGTTGGAATCGCGATATTTCAAGGTCATCAAAAAATGTGCCAAGCTTACGGGAGTTTGGCCTGGACAGTGCAAGGCATCGAAATATGCTATGGTTATCATGACATGCGTCCTTGCCATAGCAGCTCTTGTCACACAGGTATACATTATGTATTTATACAAATGTTCACATCGCAATTGAAATACAATTTTGAGCTCGCGGTACTCTGGATATTTCAGTGAACTAAAATGAAAGAGGAAACAAGACGATCGAGATATTACTTGCAGGTAGCACGAATAGTGTGTTTCTTCAGTCTAGACACATTGCTAGAACAGGCGGCTTACGTTGGCGGTACGATTGGGGTAATATTAAAACAGTGGAACTATGTTTTTAATGCTGAGGAGGTGAAGATTCCTGTTTCAATTATCATTTGTCACCTATTTCGATCCCTCTGTTCCATGAGTTTTATATAATTCTAGTACAATACACTAATTACCGGCATCAGAAAAGATTGGCTAATCGAGAGACCGAAAGAAGAGATTGATATTATCATAATGTATGCTGAAAGGGCTTACCTTCTTATTTTAATCTACTTGGGTAAAATAATATCTGCAGTTTCCCTATGTGATCTACGATTTATTTCGATCCACGTTATTTCGTGCAATTTAATTTTGCAGCGACCGCATTTTCTTGTTTGGTTTTGTTCTTCCAAATGCCGCTGACACCACGAATTTTGGATCTTGTCTGGCCGAAAAATGAATCCAGAGATCTGGGTTACATTTATCCAGCATACTACGCTGTCGATGAACATAAATATCACCCGTACATTATTCTACACATGACGGTTGGAATCTTAGCATTAACCTACGTGTACATTGCCTGTGATACGAGCTTCATGTACACTGTACAACATGCGTGCGGACTGATGGCTGTAGCCGGGTAAAAATTTTCGACGAATAATTTCACTATACCAATCACTGGCAAATTTTTGAATTTATCATGAATGGAAATTCTTTGACAGATATCGTTTCAAAACTGCGATCGGTGAATTATTTGATGCGAATGATAAGGCGAACCACGATGAAATTTATAGAAAGGTGTGCTATTCTGTTCGAGGACATCAACATGCTCTACGGTCGGTACTGCGATTTATATGAACTCTTTTATCTTTAATTATTGTTTGTTCATTATCACATTCATGAATTATTTTGGTTAGGCACGTTTTCTTTGATTTAATTTTATTGAAAGAAATTTTATGTTTGATCACTAAGAATCTTATTGTATATTAAAATAGGCTAAAGTAGGTAATTGCACTTGATTTTCCGAAGAGTATTTACCATGAACTTAAATTTTTTCAAACGACTCATGCTAATAAATATCATCAAATAAGGCTTTTCTGTCATTAGCTAGACTCTAAAAATTGTAACACGTAATCAGCCTCAATATTTCTGCAGACGTCATGCATGCACATGTTGCGCAATAGAAAAGTTATCAGATTTACATGTTAGCGACAGCGTATTTTTAGCGAAAAGAAAAGGACCGAGTAGCGAAGTGCTATTCATTAGGGGAAGGATTTATGATAGGGACTTAGCCTGCGTATGGTTGGAGAGTGCCTTAGAAATGGGCAATCTGGACGGCAGACTATGGCTGGTGGCCTGACGCTATTCAACTATCGAATGTCCCAGGATTGACTGTTTATTAGGGGTTTTTAAGAGTGAATGAATGAGACTGAACATCCTGTTGGCCGACGATGGCTGGCGCCCGCTTTGGGTTTTCCAACCATCTGGTGTCGAAAGGATTGTTTATTTGAGTGTGGAATGAAAGACCAAATATGAGGATCGGCCTGTCGCCGTCTTGCCAAGGTATAGGGACTCTGCTCCTGGAGGATCTGGCCACGGAGTGGGGAAGGTTATGCCTTTTGGTAAATGAACTGTGATTGACCGCTCAGTCTTTACCCCAGAACTGTCCCGGAAAGATCTAGCTTGCATAGTCTTAAACTATAATTTCTATCATACAACATTTTCTTATCTATATTTAATATAAATACGTAATATTTAAACAATTCTTAACCCGTTTCACTGTACAAGCATCGATGGTCCTAATCAAATTATTCCCAAGCAGTTATATTAGATGCATCCAATCTACCCATGACGCCTATCTTTTCATTGTATTGGGGGTTGTAATGATAAGCTTCAGCGCCACATTAGTAAAGGTATACCGTCTTGTATTAAAATACATTCTCGTAAGAGGCAAAATTACAATGGAGAATATTATTATTCCGAAACAGGTATCAAACATGAGTGTGTGCCTAGAACTGGCCAAAGATTATACGTTCGTAGTGGTTCAGCTGGTGCATATGTTATATTTATCAATTCAGGGGCAGTTTGTAGAGAACTCCACCGACGAGATCTTTACATCAATGTAAGGAGAATGAAAAATTGTGAAGTAAATATTAGTAGGATAGAAATACATACATGCAAAATATATGCAATGATATCTGTAGGTATATTAACGAAACGCGAAGGGATAGTAAATGTTGCTTGAAAAGTGTTCATTTTCAGATCGGATATACTGTGGTATAACGGAAACAGAAAAACGGAACTCTTAATTGTTTTAGCATTAAGATGTAGCATCACACCTCCAGTTTTATCTGCCGGCGGACTCATTACATTGAATTTTCAAAGTTTTGCGAAGGTAAGACGTTCACTGGTTACCGTTTATTGAATGCTTCCAAAATGCATTATATAACAAAAGCTGGCTTTTTTTAGATTCTAAAGGCGTCTGTTTCATACTTTACAGTACTGAAATCCAGGTGAATAATAATCTATCCCTTAGAGAAAGGCATAATGCGGTTTTTGTTACTGGAGGCTGGACTGCACACTGCGGGCTGTGATTACATTTGTGCAATATCTGTTCTTCTAGAAAAGTCAAATATGTGTAGTATTATAAATAACGAAACTTAAAATTGAGAATGTACAATTTCATTTCGGAATTTATGGATTTATTTAAAGGAATTTTCATGAGTTTCCAGTATTTCACTTTGTAGTTTCCTTGTTTCTTTGTTTCTGTTAGCACTGTGAGCCAACTTAATCATGTAAAGTACCCAGCAGTATATTTTGTTTTAAAGTATAAGTACTTTTAGTCGAAATCCCATTGCAATTTGTCAGCATTTTCTACTTATTTATTGTTTAATATCATTGCCATATAGAAAAGTTCTGCGATTACATACATATCTCAAACAGAAATATTGTCCGTCAGTTACTTAGAATATTAGTAATACGTGTAATGTAAACCACAGCTATTCGCAAGAGCACTAGCTATCCATTTTGTGCTTGACATTTCTATTTGAATAAATATTACGTACTCATATTGATGGGCATCGGTAAGTTTTCCCATCACCGAAAATCAGTCCATTGATCACGCCCAGCATTAAAGTAAGGAAAAGTGTTTGTGTAATTGCTATCAATTGGTGTTTTGATCTATGTGTATGTTACGTTATACAGTAAACTATGTATTAAGTATACATATGTATATTATGAACACAGATGCAAAATGCAATTTCGAATTTACATTTCCACCAAACCCTTGCGAACGAAATAATTTCATGTCGATAATATCATCGCTGAATTTAGTTGGGGATGTAATCTATATGTTACGTTCTGCAATAGAACTATTTATAAACTGCTGGCCGTACACTTTTGAACGCTGAATACAAAAATAAAATGGATGAAAAATATTATGTATGGTAATTATAAGTGTGAAGAATCGAAATATGCGCGCCATTAGCGACAGGTCCGCGATCGCCTTTTGTCATCTTGCTGGATGACCAGCCCTTGAGTCACCGATAAGATGTAAGGCCCGCTGATCCTGGCCTAGTCAGAGTCAATATTATTCACTACTGGCAAGGGCCAGACTCCGCGTTGGCTAAGACGACACAACGAGGGCTAAGGTCAGCCTTTGCCCCTAATCATCATGATATATATAGTAGCGGAATATCAATTGTATTCAGAATAGTTTTGGACACGACGCATACCATCACTCTGTCGCGCAAACTCGTCACGGTATTCTTATATAAAACCTCTTTGCGAAAGCAATGTTTGCACACGATTTCGTTTACCCCGGAATCCAACACCTTGACAAGGCTGAAGATCAAGCCTTCTGCAATCTTTGCACAAGACGAAGATACCTACCATTAATGTTCCAACTATGGGTGGAAAGGCGACAACGGTTTTTCGTCACAATGTTTAAAAGGCGACAACGGTTTTTCCTCACAATGTTTATTTCGTGAACGCGAGGGTACGACTGACCGTCGATTGCATTTTTCTCGACCTATGCCGCGGCCAAGGTGCCCCTCGCAATGTCCTGGCGCATCACACAGCGCACCCCCACTACGCAGTCGGGAAGACAATGTAGGCACTTTGTCCACCCCATCGCGAATGACAGCTCTATACATGGAACGTCTATGACAAATTTCGTTTCAAGATATCCATATTTAAGGTAGGGAAAGAACATGTCGCAGCTGTTGGGATGATAAATATCTCAAAGACGATATTGGTCTGTTGCAAATGCGTGGGTGAATATTTAAAAGGGATGGAACTGTGGAAACCGTAGGGCAAGTACGGACTGACATTACTGGAACTATATAGATTCATCAATTATTCCTAACGCATTAAGGGTGAATCTTCTCAGCGGTCAGCTGGCCAGTTAAGTGCAATGCAGTCATTTAAATGCTGTGTACTTTGAGAACACTAAGTACTTTACTAGGTACTGCAAGGAATATATTTTCATCGTTCCTCACCACTCTGTCGAGCTGTGCCCCGCGCTATGGACATTTACATCATACTAGTTTCTATATGGCTGCATCACTGATATCATCAAGATATCATCGCTGATATCTGAGGTGCGTTCTCTTCGTTGGAGAAATATTATCATCATGTGGTCCAGAACTTGTGAAAATACATTTGTTATTGGGTTCCACTGCTCGTCCTTATAGTGAACTCGTTGCTAAATTATTTTATTTGTTGCCACGTTATTTCCATTGCAATTTGAAAGTTATCAGTATTTTATTTTTAGAATAAGTGTATTTTTCTTCCCTTACCTGGTTTTGGTGATATTAAACTGGAATCTATTGTTTGTGATAGCATAACATTTAAACGAAATTTGATTTGACAATCTTAAGCTGCCATTGGAAAACAGAACAGTTTTCAACGACAGCATGTGACATAGCTGTATCTGAAGAAGCCTGTTTATTATCACACTAAACTATCTAGAACAGTTGGTCGTTGCCAAATTAGTGAGCTTCAGACTCAATTTGAATATACTTTCGTTCTAAAATTCAATAAATTTTTGTACTGAATCTCTTTACAGGGGTCGGAGAGTCCTATTGGTATTACTTGTTAAAGGTGCGCATTATTTTTCAAATATCTTTACAATCGGCGTGAGAAATAAAAAAAGTTATACACGTACTTTTATTAATAGAAATGGAGTTTCAGCAAATTTTTTTGTACATTTCACATAATTAATTTCCTACGTTCCGAAATCGAGTCGCATATGTAATCCAACAGGCACCAAGTTACAGATAATTCCATTATGGACGTAGAACTGCTGGAAACACGATATTTGATGGTCATCAAAAAATGTGCCAAGCTTGCGGGATTTTGGCCTGGACAGTGCAAAGCATCGAAATATACTATGGTTTTCATAACATACGTCCTTATGATGTCTTCTATTGTCACCCAGGTATAAATTATGTATTTATACGAATGATCACTGCATAACTAAAACACAACACTGAGTTTGCCATACTTTGAATATTTCAGTAAAAGAAAAAAAAATGAAAGAGGACGATCGAGATATTACTTACAGGTGGCACGAATAGTGTATTTCTTCAGTGTAGACACATTGCTAGAACAGGTGGCTTTCCTTGGCGCTGCGATTGGGGTAATAATAAAACAATGGAACTATGTTCTTAACGCCGAGGAGGTAAACATTACCTGTTTCATTTTCATTTATCACATATTTCCATCCCTCTGTTCCATGAGTTTCATATAATTCTAGTACAATGCGCTGATCACTGGCATCAGAAAAGATTGGCAAACCGAGAGACCCAAAGAAGAGATTGATATTATCACGATGTATGCTGAAAGGGCTTATCTTCTTATTTTAATCTACTTAGGTAAAATAAAATCATTTCTGTCGTTTCCCTATGAGCTTCCCTACGATTTATTTCAAGTTCCATGCTGCTTCATGCTATTTAATTTTCCAGCGACCGCATTTTCCTGTTTGGCTTTGTTCCTCCAAATGCCACTAACACCACGAATTTTGGATCTTGTCTGGCCGAGAAATCAATCGAGGGATCTGGGTTACGTTTATCCAGCTTACTACGCTGTCGATGAACATAAATATCACCCGTACATTATTCTACATATGACAGTTGGAATCTTAGCATTAACCTACGTGTACATTGCCTGTGATACGAGCTTCATGTACACTGTACAACATGCGTGCGGACTGATGGCTGTAGCCGGGTAAAAATTGTCGACAAATAATTTCACTATACCAATCACTGGCAAATTTTTGAATTTATCATGAATCGAAATTCTTGCCAGATATCGTTTCAAAACTGCGATCGGTGAACTGTTTCATGCGAATGATAAGGCCAGCCACGATGAAATTTATAGAAAGGTGTGCTATTCTGTTCGAGGACATCAACATGCTCTACGGTCGGTACTGCGATTTATATGAACTCTTTCATCTTTAATTATTGTTTGTTCATTATGACATTCACGAATTATTTTGGTTAGGCACGTTTTCTTTGATTTAATTTTATTGAAAGAAATTTTATGTTTGATCACTAAGAATCTTATTGTATATTAAAATAGGCTAAAGTAGGTAATTGCACTTGATTTTCCGAAGAGCACTCACCATGATCTTAAAATTTTTCAAACGACTCATGCTAATAAATATCATCAAATAAGGCTTTTCTGTCATTATTTAGACCCTAAAAATTGTAACACGTAATCAACCTTTATATTTCTTCAGACGTCATACATGCACATGTTGCGCAATAGAAAAGATATCAGATTTGCATGTTAGCGACAGCGTATTTTTAACGAAAAGAAAAGGACCGAGTAGCGAAGTGCTGTTCATTAGGGGAAGGATTTATGATAGGGACTTAGCCTGCGTATGCTTGGAGAGTGTTATGGAAATGGGCAATCTGGACGACAGACGATGGCTGGTGGCCCGACGCTATTCAACTATCGATTGTCCCAGGATTGACTGTTTATTAGGGGTTTTTAAGAGTGAATCCACAACCATATGGTGTCGAAAGGATTGTTTATTTGAGTGTGGAATGAAAGACCAAATATGGCAATCGGCCTGTCGCCGTATTACCAAGGTATAGGGACTCTGCTCCTGGAGGATCTGGCCACGGAGTGGGGAAGGTTATGCCTTTTGGTAAATGAACTGTGATTGACCGCTCAGTCTGTACCCCACAACTGTCCCGGAAAGATGTAGCTTGCATACTCTTAAACTATAATTTCTAACATACAATATTTTCGTAGCTATATTTAATATAAATACATAATATTTAAAAATTCTTAACCCGTTTCACTGTAAAAGCATCGATGGTCCTAATCAAATTATTCCCAAGCAGTTATATTAGATGCATCCAATCTACCCATGACGCCTATCTTTTCATTGTATTGGGAACTGTAATGATATGCTTCAGCGCCACATTGGTAAAGGTATACCGTCTTATATTAAAATACATTCTCGTAAGAGGCAAAATTACAATGGAGAATATTATTATTCCGAAACAGGTATCAAACATGAGTGTATGCATAGAACTCGCCAAAGATTATACGTTCGTAGTGGTTCAGCTAGTGCATATGTTATATTTGTCAATTCAGGGGCAGTTTGTAGAGAACTCCACCGACGAGATCTTTACATCAATGTAAGGAGAATGAAAAATTGTGAAGTAAATATTAGTAGGATAGAAATACATACATACAAAATATATTCAATGATATCTGTAGGTATATTAACGAAACGCGAAGGGATAGTAAATGTTGCTTGAAAAGTGTTCATTTTCAGATCGGATATACTGTGGTATAACGGTAACAGAAAAACGGAACTCTTAATTGTTTTAGCATTAAGATGTAGCATCACACCTCCAGTTTTATCTGCCGGCGGACTCATGACATTGAATTTTCAAACTTTTGCGAAGGTAAGACGTTCACTGATTATCGTTTATTGGATGCTTCCAAAATGCATTATATAAGAAAAGCTGGCTTTTTTTAGATTTTAAAGGCGTCTGTTTCGTACTTTACAGTACTGAAATCCACGTGAATAATAATCTATCCCTTAGAGAAAGGCATAATGCGGTTTTTGTTACTGGAGGCGGGACTGCACACTACACGGCTGTGATTACATTTGTGCAATATCTGTTCTTCTAGAAAAGGCATATATGTATAGTATTATAATAAATTTATTTAAAGGCTTTTTCAAGTGTTTCCAGTATTGCTACATTCCACTTTGCTACTTTCCTTGTTTCTTTGTTTCTGTTAGCACTGCGAGCCAACTTAACCATGTAAAGTACCCATCAGTATATTTTGTTTTAGAATATAAGTACTTTTAGTCGTAATCCAATTGACATTTGTTAGCACTCTCTTATTATTTATTGTTTGTGCAAATGGCTAGCACGTTTATGACGCGCAAGTAACAAAACGGTTTTTGAGAAAATCGTTTTATTTCCTAAGCCAAGAAACTAGAAGTCGTCAAATCATATACACAACCTCAACAGTTAATTGTATGCGTCATAAACGCGGATTTCCAAAGGGGGCTCGACGCTGGTCCCCAACAGCCACTGACCAGGTCAAGCTTCGACACCCTGGCGGAAATTCCCATGCGTTGTGAAACCTACGGCGACGTTTGAAGTCGCACCCCTCTTCCAAGGATACGCGCTTCGGGCGCTCAGGAAGGGTGCGGCTACACCTTAAAGAATACGCTGATTGGTATTTAGACATTTTCCTAAATGACCAATCAGCATGCACAAACCCACTTCCGAGTCGACGTTTGAGGAAACGCACGACGAGGATGTCAGTCTTAATCCAAAGTTCTAAGTAACCAGTCATAACCCAAGGTTCTAAGCAACCAGTCATTAATCCAACGTTTTAAGCAACGAGTTTCAATCCAACATCTTAAGAGACGAGTCTTAGTTTGAACACCAGAACCACACCAACCAGGGGACCATCTCCTCCAGTAAACCAACCGAGTCTTGGTTTACTAAGCTTTCAATAGTGACTCGTTATAATTAATATTTATAACGAGACGGTATACCGACGTATTAATGTATTCCAAGTGTCGCATACCACGACGCTCAACACTAGGATTAGTAGGTTTTATTGAAACCCAGAGCGGTTTATGGCTTTACGATCTGCGAACCTTTAGCTGCACATGTGGACTTCGCGCGAGGCACCCTCAGGTCGGTTAGGGGCGGTTAATTTCCACTTCTACCAGATTTTGGAATGTCCCTTCCGTCACCCCTTTACATCGACAAACCATCTGAATTAGCCAATCCGCATGTTACCAACAGCAACACGCCCATCCCCAGGTTTTGGCGAGTCTTCGTAAGAGCGAACCGAACGAAGACTAGGCAGTTACGATCGCATCAGCAAAGTAACACTAACATCAGAGTACGATCACATCGTCAAAGTCAATAACATCATCTTCAGAGTCTTTCCATCACGAGTAGTCACATTTAATTATCATCTTGTACATTAACATGTAAATATACGACTATTTATCAAGCGAAATCAGTTCTCATCACCTTACACCATGTCCATGTCAACCTATTGATCATGTCCAGCATAACAATAAAGAAAAGTGTTTGTGTAATTGCTATCAATTGGTGTTCTGATCTATGTGTACGTTACGTTATGCAATAAAACTATGTATTAACTATACATATGTATATTATAAACACAGATGCAAAATGCCATTTCAAATTTACATTTCCCCCAAACCCCTGCGAAAGAAATAATTTCATGTTGATAATATCATCATTGGGGTTGTAATCTATATGTTACGTTCTACAATAGAACTATTTATAAACTGCTGGCCGTACAATTTCGCACGCTGAATACAACATTAAAATGGATAAGAAATATTATATAATATAATCATAACTACATGTATACGTATCACTATAAGATTAGAGCCATCATACACATATATGTATCTGTATTTTCTCCAGTGTCTCGGTCCCTGCAGGTCTAACAAGGAACTAAGCATCTGAATAGAAATCACAACAGGATCCCTTGACGAGGCTGAAGAACAAGCCTGCTGCAAACTTTGCACAAGACGAAGATACCTACCATTAATGTTCCAACTGTGGGTGAGAAGGCGAGAACGGCTTTTGGTCACAACACTTATTTCGTGAAGGCCTGGTTACGACTGACCGTCGATCGCATTTTTCTCCAACTATGCTGTGGCAAAGGTGCCGCACGCAATGTCCTGGCGCACCACACAGCGCACCCCCACTACGCAGTCGGGAAGACAATGTAGTCACTTTGTCTACCCCACCGCCAATGACGACTCTATACATGGAACGTCTATGAAAAATGTTGTTTCAAGAAATTCATAGTTAAGGTAGGGCAAGAACTTGTAGCATCTGTTGCAATGAAAATTATTCCATGGACGATATTGGTACTCTTCTTAAAGCGAGGGGGAATATTTCAAAGGGCTGCAATTGTGGAAACCGTTGGAAAAGTACAGGCTGACATTAATGGAACAATACCGATTCATAAATTATTCGTAACGCATTACGGGTGAATTATCTCCGCGGTCGCTTGGCCAGTTAAATGAAATGCAGTCATTTAAGTGGTGGGAGAACAGTAAGTACTTTACCAGGTACTGCAAGGAATATATTTCCATCGCTCCTCACCACTCTGTCGAGCTGTGCCCCGCGCTACGGACATTTCCATCGTACTACTTTCTATATGGCTGTATCACAATAAATTGCAGAAGTAAGTGCCGCGTGTCATTGTCAGCGTTCTGGTGATCATCGTTGATACCTGAGGTACGTTCTCTTCATTGCTCAAACATTTTTCCAATTGTCTCGAAAAATACAAAAAGATTACAAAACTTCAACATTTATTTAGTTATTTGAAATAAATTTTCAGCAAGTGTTTCTGTATATTTATACAACATTCACATATTGGAAAATAATTATAGAATTAATTTGTGATATTCAACAAATTAATTTCTTACTTTCGTTAAGCCGAAATGCATATGTAACCCAACAGGCACCAACTTACATTCAACCTTATTATGGATATTGAACTGCTAGAAACGCGATATTTGAAGGTCATTCAAAAATGTGCCAAGTTTGCGGGATTTTGGCCTGGACAGTGCAAGGCATCGAAATATGCTATGGTTATCATCATTTACGTTCTCATCATGTCATCTATTGGCACACAGGTATAAATTACGTATGTACGAATGTTCACTTCGTAATTAACACAGAATACTGAGTTCGCGGTACGTTGGATATTTCAGTGAACTAAAATAAAAGAGGAAACAAGACGATTGAGATATTACTTACAGGTAGCACGAATAGTGTGTTTCTTCAGTATAGACATATTGCTAGAACAGCTGGCTTTTGTGGGCGCGGTTTTTACGGTAATATTAAAACAGTGGACCTATCTTCTTAATGCCGAGGAGGTGAAGATTTCCTGTTTCAATTTTCATTCGTCAACTACATGCATTTCCCTCCCTCTGTTCCATGAGTTTTATATAATTCTAGTACAATGCACTGATTACCGGCATCAGAAAAGATTGGATAATCGAGAGGCCAAAAGAAGAGATTGATATTATCACGGTGTATGCTGAAAGGGCTTATATTCTTATTTTAGTCTACTTAGGTAAAATAAAATTATTTCTGCCGTTGCCATATTAGCTCTACAGTTGATTTCAAGTTCTACGTTTCTTCATGCTATTTAATTTTGCAGCGACCGCATTTTCTTGTTTGGCTCTGTTCCTCCAAATGCCACTGACACCAAAAATGTTGGATCTTGTCTGGCCGAAAAATGAATCGAGGGATCTGGCTTACGTTTATCCAGCTTACTACGCTGTCGACGAACATCAGTTTCACCCGTACATTAATCTACACATGGCACTTGTATTCATAGCGGGAGCCTTCGTGTACGTTGCCTGTGACACGAGCTTCATGTACACTGTACAACATGCGTGTGGATTATTGGCAGTAGCCGGGTAACAATGTTCAACAAATAATTTGACTATACTAATCATTAGCATGTTTTAAATTTATTACGATTGGAAATTCTTTGACAGATATCGTTTCAAAACTGCGATCGGCGATCTATTTGATTCGAAGTGTAAGACCAACCACGATGAAATTTATAGAAAGGTGTGCCATTCCATTCGAGGCCATCAACATGCTCTAGGGTCGGTACTGCGATTTATATGAACTTTTTGATATGTAATTTTGGTGCATTCCTTCTTTATGTTTTCCTTGATTTAATTTTATTAAAAGACACTTCGCATTGTTTCGATTCGGAAGAACAAAGTTGTAAGGCGAATGTCGTGTACTCCGTATAATTAATATTATACATTAATATTATACATAATTGTTTGATTACTAACAATCTTATTGTCTATTAAAATTGGCTAATGTCGCTAATTGCACTTAATTTTGCAAAGAGCAGTTGCCATGAACTTAAATTTTGTCAAACGACTCATGCTAATAAACATCAAATAAGGCTTTTCTGCCATTAACTAGACTCTAAAAATTGTAGAACGTAATCAGCCTTAATGTTTCTTCTGGCATCGTACATGCACATGCTGCGTAATAGAAAAGTCATCAGATTCACAATTTTGTCTTAGATATAAATAGTATTTAAAATTGCTTTGCGCTATTTATTGTATATTCATCGATGGTCCTAATCAAATTACTCCCAAACAGTTATCTTAAATGCATCCAATCTACCCACAACACCTATCTTTTCATTTCGGTGGGATTAGCAATGATATGCTTCAGCGCCACATTAGTAAAGGTATACGGTCTTATATTAAAGTACATTCCGGTAAGAGGCAAAATTGCAATGGAGAATATTATTATTCCGAAACAGGTATCAAACATGAGTGTATGCATAGAACTCGCCAAAGATTATACGTTCGTAGTGGTTCAGCTGGTGCATATGTTATATTTGTCAATTCAGGGGCAGTTTGTAGAGAACTCCACCGACGAGATCTTTACATCAATGTAAGGACAATGAAAAATTGTGAAGTTGATATTAGAAGGATAGAAATAGATACATACAAAATATATTCAATGATATCTGTAGGTATATTAACGAAACGCGAAGGGATAGGAAATGTTGCTTGAAAAGTGTTCAATTTCAGATCGGATATACTGTGGTATAACGGTAACAGAAAAACGGAACTCTTAATTGTTTTAGCATTAAGATGTAGCATCACACCTCCACTTTTAT
Organism: Nomada lathburiana; assembly: GCA_963667235.1. NCBI lineage: Eukaryota > Metazoa > Arthropoda > Insecta > Hymenoptera > Apidae > Nomada > Nomada lathburiana. Next base: position 9,743,978 of record OY763898.1, on the reverse strand, counting down.
CTGCCGGTGGACTCATTACATTGAATTGTCGAAGCTTTGCAGAGGTAAAGCGTTTACTGATTATCGTCTATTGAATGCTTCCACAATGCTTTATATAACGAATGCTTGCTTGTTTTAGATTTTAAAGGCGTCTGTTTCATACTTTACGGTACTGAAATCCACGTGAATAAATTGTCCCTTAGAGAAAGGTATGTTGCGGTTAAATTTATTACAACATTAAAATTGAGAATGTGTAATTTTATTTTATTATTTCCCCTTTTAGCACTGTTGGATGACCAGCCCTTGAGTCACCGATAATATGTAAGGCCCGCGGATCCTGGCCTAGTCAGAGTCAATATTATGCACCAAGGTAGTAGTCAGCGATATGACTACTGCCAAGGGCCAGACTCCGCGTTGGCTAAAACGACACAACAAGGGCTAAGGTCATCCTTCCCCCCTAAAACTCATAATATATATAGTGGCGGAATACCAATTGTACTTAGAATAGTTTTGGACACGACGCATACCATCACTCTGTCGCGCAAACTCGTCACGGTATTCTTATATAAAACCTCTTTGCAAAAGTAATTGTTGCACACGATTTCGTTTACCCCGGAATCCAACAGCACCATGAATCAACTCAATCAAGTAAAGTACCCAGCAGTATATTTGCTTTAGAATTTAGTTTTAGTCGAAATCTCATTGCAATTTGTTAGCATTTGATTATTATTTATTGTTCAATATCGTTGCCGCTAAGAAACGTTCTGCGATTACATATCTCAAATAGAAATATATTGTCTGTCATTTACTTATAATACTAGTAATACGTGGAATGTACACCGCGGATATTCGCATGAGCAATAACTATCCATTTTGTGTTTGACATTTCTGTCGGAATAAATTTTTCCTAATCATCTTAATAGACATCGGTAAGTTTTCCTATCAACGGAAACCCATCTATTGCCCATGTCCAACATTGCAAGAAGGAACTGTGTTTGGGTAATTGCTATCAATTGGTGTTGTGATCTAGGTGTATGTTACGTTATGCAGTTAAAATATGTATTAACTATATAGTATATATTATAAACAGAGGTGCAAAATGTTATTTTAACTTTACATTTCATCCAATCCCTTGCTCTTCGTGGCCTACGTTACAAGTAACAGAAAATAACTTAAAGAACCAACATCTGTTAATGAAGAACAGTTATATAATCGTTGTTTACAGTAAACAGCGAAATATGATACGAATGTTTCGATAATTTTTTTAACGTTTGCAGTTAGTTTCGACAAACTCAATAACTGAAATCTGAACATTTAGTGTAGTGTGTGTCCGTTCTGCTAAAATTAATTTTGTACTATAAAAGCGACATGGATTTTACCCACCAATGCAGTGAATCTCGTAAAAAATGTGTATGTTTATGTAACTACAGATACGCGATAGCTCAGCTCGTGCATATTTTCATTCTGACTGTTTTATATCGTTAATCGAAATGGGTGAGTACTGGATACAATATACATAGTACACTGCACTATACGATTATTATACTCGTAAACGCTAATGTGGTGAAAACGCCAGCATTGTACATTTTGATTCTGAGAAAAAATCTATAATTTTTTAAATAATTATACAATTAAATTTTCGTAGTTTCTCGGAAGTAAGCGGCTAATCGACTAGCAACAGTGTTATTATTTCTTGGGTATTCTTATACGGTACTTTTTTCAGATCATGAAAATCTGTAGTTCGTACTTTAGCGTATTGAAATCTGTCTGAATAGATTGACAATAAAATGGTTAAATATAATTATATTTAATGTATTTCTAAACTTTGCAGTAATATTTTCTTGCTTTAAGCAATAAAGCAGAGGAGGCTGTCAAGTAGATTACTGTAATCTAAATAGTACAGTAATAGGGCAGTCCAACTTTCTAATTTCGCTTCAGTGAGTAAAATTGCTACTTTGGTACTCGAAACGTGTGTATTTGCTTGTTATTGTTAGGTGATTTTACAAGCACTTTATATTTCTGTAACGACTATACATACATAGAGAATCCGTAAAATAAAAGTCGTTTGTCAACATGAATTATTCATGATTTACAAAAAAAAAAAAAAAATAAGAATTGAATGAACGGATTATTTGCAATAAAGTGTTTTAAAACGTAATCAATGTTGAAAGTTATATTTGTAAAGACGCGTATTTAGTGCCACCTTTGGTACGGAACTGCAAGCCTTTAGCGGATCTCGAAGTCTTCTTATACATTTGTTCTGTGATATGATTAACCTAATTACAAATAAATTCAGTTGCAATACATTCCTATTTGAATAACGCAAACCACTAATTGTAATTAATGAAACATTTGAAACGTATAAATTCTTTACAGTACATATACAGAGACGTGTGGGATAATGTAGAGACTTTAACTTCAGGTAGAGTGTAAAGAGGGCACATGTACACGCTATGAACTATTATTTGTATGTAAAATATTGACATACCCAAAAATTATTTTATACTTCGTTTCATATAGTTACTTGTCACTAAATTTGGTGTTCATTAAACGAATGCAGGAGGTGGAAGTGTCCAGTAAATGTGAAAGACTCGTGATGAAATGTAAAGATACGTTTATTCAATATATGTATGTAACACTTGTTGGCTATGGTTTGTCTAAGACCGCTTAAATAAGACTGGGCCCTTCGAACCCTCGCTGGCGACGGGATGTCGACCCCTCGTAGGACCATGTGCCCTGATCGCCGCACGCAAAAGCAAGTCCCGTATCGCGCTAAGGCACTTGACGACGATCTCGTATTACATACTTCGAGCAGGAAGATCGTCTCCTTGCACAATAAACTTTAATCCTCTGCTCAAAATAAATATAATATTAACCAACAGCAAAAACACCGTTTCGCAGCGCTAGTATTATACTTTCCTAAATTGAACATCCTTTTTCTCTGTCTCTATTTTTGCTCGCTTCGCTGTCGCTTAAAAAATACGTATTCTATAGAATGTGGCATACAAATTACAAACGAGACCGAAGCAAACAATGTTCGATTCAATTTGACTTCTCTTTATTCGAAATGGACTTTTACAAAAAGCAATTGCGCTATGGTAGAACGTATAAGTAGGTACATAAGGTTACGACCCCATACGTAGAAGCACTTACAACGTATAATATCCCCCTTCGATAAGAAAACCATGACCACTAATGCTGCCGTCCTCACGGTAATTGGAGTAAGAAGTAACTGAGTGACAGTATAGGAATAAAGTGGATAATGCATTGAAAGTAAGTAAAATTGCAGAAACGCATGAGGGACGTAGATGACTATAAGCTGGCCACTAACACTAATAAATTATTTATGAAAGATGCATTAGTGCAGGCGGTTTTCGTAGCTAAGCTCCCTGCTCGCATGCTCAGTATACCTTTAACCGTCGCATCGGCACAATCGACAGTCATGCGCTGTCGTGGATGCGAAGCAAGTGGAGGAACGATACGGAATATGGTCATACGGAGACAATCAAGTAAATGGGTTAGACGGTTTATCATGATTCTCGTTGCGATGTCATCCTTAATAACACAGGTAAGTCAGAATACGTTAGACTTGTATTTGTCAAGTAATATAATTGCACGAATTTATACTCATAGTTGGAAACTGTTCGGTCATTGGCGGTCGTCTGCGATAATTAAAGCTAGAAGTATAAGCTACCATCTCCAATAGCTGTGATCATCATTCCATGTGAAGTTCATTTGTTTTAAGCAATTCAACAAGTAAAATTGTTATTACGGGCAATTGCATATAGTTACAACAACGGCGTATTTTTATCGTGTAGATTACTCGTTTCCCTTTCATTTGACACTCCATTTATTAAAAAACAACCACCCGGAGTCAAGATAATAATTTTTTAAAATTTTGTCGCTAGCGATATGTCGAAAACGGTACAAGTGACGCCATCTCGCGTTTGCGGCCTTTTTCGCAGTTTTCTGCACCGCCAAAACGGAATTCCTGGATTACATCGTTAATTTAAACAATTGCGTGTTACTCGGCTTCTACTGGGTATTTCGGAACCAGACTTGTCTTAAATTAAAGCTACGGACCATAGCTATCTCCTCCAGCCGTTTCAACAATATGGCAAATGTGGTTTAAAAGTTATTAACAATTGAAAAATCAGCAAAAGTGCACTCTGGGTCACTACATTTATCTCGGCTTGTGGTGGGCTGATTTTAATCAACAGTATGTCAAATGAAAGGGAAACGAATAAGCTATTGGATAAAAAATACCCCGTTGCTGTACCTATATTCGTTTAACCATATTAACAATTTTAATTGTTTAATTGTTCATAACAAATGAACTGCACGTGCAATTATGTTCCCACCTCTTGGAGATGGTAGCCGATGCTCATGGCGTTAGTTTATGTTCATTGATCACTGACGTTGCTCTCCTGCAAGCCGAAATAATGGCATTTGTTTATAAGTTCGTTAAACAAATTCATTTATCTCTTCTTCTGGTGGGGCGATTTTAATCAACGACATCTCAAAAGAAAGAGAAACGAATAAGCTATTGTATAAAAAATAGCCCGCTGCTGTACCTCTATCCATTTAACCGTAATAACAATTTGAATTGTTTAATTGTTTATAACAAATGAACTGCACATGCAACAATGATCCCACCTATTGGACATGGTAGCTGATGCTTACAGCTTTACTTTATGTTTACTGATCATTGACGTAGCTTGCCTGCACGCCGAAATAATGGCATTTGTTTATAATTTCGTTAAACAAATTTAATTATCTCGGCTTCTGCTGGGCCGATGTAATTCAACGACGTCTCAAAAGAAAGGGAAGCGAACAAGCTTTTCGATAAAAAATACTCCGTTGCTGTACCTATATCCGTTTAAACGGAATAACAATTTTAATTGTTTAATTGTTTATAACAAATGAACTGCACATGCAACAATGATCCCACCTATTGGACATGGTAGCTGATGCTTACAGCTTTACTTTATGTTCACTGATCATTGACGTAGCTTGCCTGCACGCCGAAATAATGGCATTTGTTTATAATTTCGTTAAACAAATTTAATTATCTCGGCTTCTGCTGGGCCGATTTTATTCAACGACGTCTCAAAAGAAAGGGAAACGAACAAGCTACACGATAAAAGATACCCCGTTGCTGTACCTGTATCCATTTATCCGTAATAACAATTTTAATTGTTTAATTGTTTATAACATATGAACTGCACATGCAACAATGATCCCACCTATTGGAGATGGTAGCTGATGCTCAGAGCTTTAGTTTATGTCCAGTGATCATTGCCGTAGCTTGCCTGCAAGCCGACATAATGGGATTTGTTTATACTTTCGTTAAACAAATTGAATTATCTCAGCGTCTGCTGGGCCGATTTTATTCAACGACGTCTCAAAAGAAAGGGAAACGAACAAGCTACACGATAAAAGATACCCCGTTGCTGTACCTATATCCATTTATCCGTAATAACAATTTTAATTGTTTAATTGTTTATAACAAATGAACTGCACATGCAACAATGATCCCACCTATTGGAGATGGTAGCTGATACTCATAGCTTTCATTTATGTCGAGTGATCCTTGCCGTAGCTTGCCTGCAAGCCGAAATAATGGCATTTGTTTATAATTTCGTTAAACAAATTTAATTATCTCGGTTCGCAGGCGAGCTATGTGAATCATCAAAGGACATACATTAAAGCTAGGACCAGCAGCTACAATCTCCAATAGGTGAAAGCAGTAGCCGATGAGCTGTTCGTTTGTTATAAACAATTAAACCATTAAAATTGTTAGTGCGGTCAACTGCATATAGTTACAGCAGCGGGGTATTTTTTATACTCCCTTGCCGTACCTTTATCCGTTTAACCGGAATAACAATTTGAATTGTTTAATAGTTTATAACAAATGAACCATCTCCTATTGGAGATGGTAGCTGATGCTTACAGCTTTACTTTATGTTCACTGATCATTGACGTAGCTTGCCTGCACGCCGAAATAATGGCATTTGTTTATAATTTCGTTAAACAAATTTAATTATCTCGGCTTCTGCTGGGCCGATGTTATTCAACGACATCTCAAAAGAAAGGGAAGCGAACAAGCTTTTCGATAAAAAATACTCCGTTGCTGTACCTATATCCGTTTAAACGGAATAACAATTTTAATTGTTTAATTGTTTATAACAAATGAACTGCACATGCAACAATGATCCCACCTATTGGACATGGTAGCTGATGCTTACAGCTTTACTTTATGTTCACTGATCATTGACGTAGCTTGCCTGCACGCCGAAATAATGGCATTTGTTTATAATTTCATTAAACAAATTTAATTATCTCGGCTTCTGCTGGGCCGATGTTATTCAACGACGTCTCAAAAGAAAGGGAAGCGAACAAGCTTTTCGATGAAAAATACTCCGTTGCTGTACCTATATCCGTTTAAACGGAATAACAATTTTAATTGTTTAATTGTTTGTAACAAATGAACTGCACATGCAACAATGATCCCACCTATTGGACATGGTAGCTGATGCTTACAGCTTTACTTTATGTTCACTGATCATTGACGTAGCTTGCCTGCACGCCGAAATAATGGCATTTGTTTATAATTTCGTTAAACAAATTTAATTATCTCGGCTTCTGCTGGGCCGATGTTATTCAACGACGTCTCAAAAGAAAGGGAAACGAACAAGCTACACGATAAAAAATACTCCGTTGCTGTACCTATATCCGTTTAAACGGAATAACAATTTTAATTGTTTAATGGTTCATAACAAATGAACTGCACATGCGATAATGTTCCCACATATTGGAGAGGGTAGCTGATGCCCAGAGCTTTAGTTTATGTCCAGTGATCATTGCCGTAGCTTGCCTGCAAGCCGACATAATGGCATTTGTTTATAATTTCGTTAAACAAATTTAATTATCTCGGCTTCTGCTGGGCCGATGTTATTCAACGACGTCACAAAAGAAAGGGAAACGAACAAGCTACACGATAAAAAATACTCCCTTGCCGTACCTATATCCGTTTAAACGGAATAACAATTTTAATTGTTTAATTGTTTATAACAAATGAACTGCACATGCAACAGTGTTTCCACCTACTGGGGATGGTAGCTGATACTCATAGCTTTCATTTATGTCCAGTTATCCTTGCCGTAGCTTGCCTGCACGCCGAAATAATGGCGTTTGTTTATAATTTCGTTAAACAAATTTAATTATCTCGGTTCGCAGGCGAGCTATGTGAATCATCAAAGGACATACATTAAAGCTAGGACCAGCAGCTACAATCTCCAATAGGTGAAAGCAGTAGCCGATGAGCTGTTCGTTTGTTATAAACAATTAAACCATTAAAATTGTTAGTGCGGTCAACTGCATATAGTTACAGCAGCGGGGTATTTTTTCGCGTGTAGCTGATTCCCTTTCCTTTCATTTGAGATATTGTTGATTAAAATCGGCCCAGCAGAAGCCGAGATAATTGTTGCGACCCGGAGTGCACTTTTGCTGATTTTTCAATTGTTAATAACTTTTAAACCACATTTGCCATATTGTTGCAACTGCTGGAGGATACAGCTCTGGACCGTAGCTTTAATTTAAGACGAGTCCGGCTAAAAAATACCAAGTAGAAGCAGAGAAAAACGCAATTGTTTAAATTAACGGAGTAATCCAGGAATTCCGTTTTGGCGGTGCGGAAAACTGCGAAAAAGGCCGCAAACGCGAGATGGCGTCAGTTGTACCGTTTTCGACCTTTCCTTATCCAAATAATCTTAAAAAATGATTATCTCGGCTTCTGCTGGGCCGATGTTATTCAACGACATCTCAAAAGAAAGGGAAACGAACAAGCTACACGATTAAAAATATCCCGTTGCTGTACCTATATCCGTTTAACCGTAATAACAATTTTAATTGTTTAATTGTTTATAACAAATGAACTGCACATGCAACAATGTTTCCAGCTGCTGGTGATGGTAGCTGATACTCATAGCTTTCATTTATGTCCAGTTATCCTTGCCGTAGCTTGCCTGCACGCCGAAATAATGGCATTTGTTTATAATTTCGTTAAACAAATTCATTTATCTCTTCTGCTGGGGGGCCGATTTTAATCAACAATATCTCAAAAGAAAGAGAAACGAATAAGCTATTGGATAAAAAATAGCCCGTTCCTGTACCTATATCCATTTAACCGTAATAACAATTTTAATTGTTGAATTGTTCATAACAAATGAACTGCACATGCGATAATGTTCCCACCAAATGTAGGTGGTAGCTGATGCCCATCGCTTTAGTTTATGTTAATTGGTCACTGACGTAGCTCTCCTGCAAGCCGAAATAATGACATTTGTTTATAATTTCGTTAAACAAATTGAATTATCTCGGTTTGCAGGCGAGCTACGTCAACAATCAGAGGACATAAATTACTGCTAGGAGCATCAGCTACCTTCTCCAATAGGGGGGAGGAGTATTCCATGAGCCGATCATTTGTTTTAAACAATTAAACAATTGAAATTGTTATTTCGGTCAAGTGCATATAGTTACAGCAGGGGTCTATTTTTTTCGTGTAGCTGATTCTCCTTCCTTTCATTTGAGATATTGTTGATTAAAATCGGCCAAGCAGAAGCCGAGATCATAATTTTTTTAAATTTTGTCGCTAGCGATATGTCGAAAACGGTACAAGTGACGCCATCTCGCGTTTGCGGCCTTTTTCGCAGTTTTCCGCACCGCCAAAACGGAATTCCTGGATTACTCCGTTAATTTAAACAATTGCGTTTTTCTCTGCTTCTACTTGGTATTTTTTAGCCGGACTCGTCTTAAATTAAAGCTACGGTCCAGAGCTGTATCCTCCAGCAGTTGCAACAATATGGCAAATGTGGTTTAAAAGTTATTAACAATTGAAAAATCAGCAAAAGTGCACTCTGGGTCACTACATTTAACACGGCTTGTGGTGGGCTGATTTTAATCAACAGTATGTCAAATGAAAGGGAAACGAATAAGCTATTGGATAAAAAATACCCCGTTGCTGTACCTATATTCGTTTAACCATATTAACAATTTTAATTGTTTAATTGTTCATAACAAATGAACTGCACGTGCAATTATGTTCCCACCTATTGGAGATGGTAGCTGATGCTCATGGCGTTAGTTTATGTTCATTGATCACTGACGTAGCTCTCCTGCAAGCCGAAATAATGGCATTTGTTTATAAGTTCGTTAAACAAATTCATTTATCTCTTCTTCTGGTGGGGCGATTTTAATCAACGACGTCTCAAAAGAAAGAGAAACGAATAAGCTATTGTATAAAAAATAGCCCGCTGCTGTACCTCTATCCATTTAACCGTAATAACAATTTTAATTGTTTAATTGTTTATAACAAATGAACTGCACATGCAACAATGATCCCACCTATTGGACATGGTAGCTGATGCTTACAGCTTTACTTTATGTTCACTGATCATTGACGTAGCTTGCCTGCACGCCGAAATAATGGCATTTGTTTATAATTTCATTAAACAAATTTAATTATCTCGGCTTCTGCTGGGCCGATGTTATTCAACGACGTCTCAAAAGAAAGGGAAGCGAACAAGCTTTTCGATAAAAAATACTCCGTTGCTGTACCTATATCCGTTTAAACGGAATAACAATTTTAATTGTTTAATTGTTTATAACAAATGAACTGCACATGCAACAATGATCCCACCTATTGGACATGGTAGCTGATGCTTACAGCTTTACTTTATGTTCACTGATCATTGCCGTAGCTTGCCTGCAAGCCGACATAATGGCATTTGTTTATAATTTCGTTAAACAAATTTAATTATCTCGGTTTGCAGGCGAGCTACGTCAACAATCAGAGGACATAAATTACTGCTAGGAGCATCAGCTACCTTCTCCAATAGGGGGGAGGAGTATTCCATGAGCCGATCATTTGTTTTAAACAATTAAACAATTGAAATTGTTATTTCGGTCAAGTGCATATTGTTACAGCAGGGGTCTATTTTTTTTCGTGTAGCTGATTCTCCTTCCTTTCATTTGAGATATTGTTGATTAAAATCGGCCAAGCAGAAGCCGAGATAATAATTTTTTAAAATTTTGTCGCTAGCGATATGTCGAAAACGGTACAAGTGACGCCATCTCGCGTTTGCGGCCTTTTTCGCAGTTTTCTGCACCGCCAAAACGGAATTCCTGGATTACATCGTTAATTTAAACAATTGCGTGTTACTCGGCTTCTACTGGGTATTTCGGAACCAGACTTGTCTTAAATTAAAGCTACGGACCATAGCTATCTCCTCCAGCCGTTTCAACAATATGGCAAATGTGGTTTAAAAGTTATTAACAATTGAAAAATCAGCAAAAGTGCACTCTGGGTCACTACATTTATCTCGGCTTGTGGTGGGCTGCATTTAATCAACAGTATGTCAAATGAAAGGGAAACGAATAAGCTATTGGATAAAAAATACCCCGTTGCTGTACCTATATCCGTTTAACCATATTAACAATTTTAATTGTTTAATTGTTCATAACAAATGAACTGCACGTGCAATTATGTTCCCACCTATTGGAGATGGTAGCTGATGCTTACAGCTTTACTTTATGTTCACTGATCATTGACGTAGCTTGCCTGCATGCCGAAATAATGGCATTTGTTTATAATTTCGTTAAACAAATTTAATTATCTCGGCTTCTGCTGGGCCGATGTTATTCAACGACGTCTCAAAAGAAAGGGAAGCGAACAAGCTTTTCGATAAAAAATACTCTGTTGCTGTACCTATATCCGTTTAAACGGAATAACAATTTGAATTGTTTAATTGTTTATAACAAATGAACTGCACATGCAACAATGATCCCACCTATTGGACATGGTAGCTGATGCTTACAGCTTTACTTTATGTTCACTGATCATTGACGTAGCTTGCCTGCACGCCGAAATAATGGCATTTGTTTATAATTTCGTTAAACAAATTTAATTATCTCGGTTCGCAGGCGAGCTATGTGCATCATCAAATGACATACATTAAAGCTAGGACCAGCTGCTACAATCTCCAATAGGTGAAAGCAGTAGCCGATGAGCTGTTCGTTTGTTATAAACAATTAAACCATTAAAATTGTTAGTGCGGTCAACTGCATATAGTTACAGCAGCGGGGTATTTTTTCGCGTGTAGCTGATTCCCTTTCCTTTCATTTGAGATATTGTTGATTAAAATCGGCCCAGCAGAAGCCGAGATAATTGTTGCGACCCGGAGTGCACTTTTGCTGATTTTTCAATTGTTAATAACTTTTAAACCACATTTGCCATATTGTTGAAACTGCTGGAGGAGATAGCTCTGGACCGTAGATTTAATTTAAGACAAGTCCGGCGAAAAAATACCAAGTAGAAGCCGAGAAAAACGCAATTGTTTAAATTAACGTAGTAATCCAGGAATTCCGTTTTGGCGGTGCGGAAAACTGCGAAAAAGGCCGCAAACGCGAGATGGCGTCAGTTGTACCGTTTTCGACCTTTCCTTACCCAAATAATCTTAAAAAATGATTATCTCGGCTTCTGCTGGGCCGATGTTATTCAACGCCGTCTCAAAAGAAAGGGAAACGAACAAGCTACACGATAAAAAATACTCCCTTGCCGTACCTTTATCCGTTTAACCGGAATAACAATTTGAATTGTTTAATAGTTTATAACAAATGAACTGCACACGTAACAATGTTCCCACATATTGGAGAGGGTAGCTGATGCTCAGAGCTTTAGTTTATGTCCAGTGATCATTGCCGTAGCTTGCCTGCAAGCCGACATAATGGGATTTGTTTATACTTTCGTTAAACAAATTGAATTATCTCAGCGGCTGCTGGGCCGATTTTATTCAACGACGTCTCAAAAGAAAGGGAAACGAACAAGCTACACGATAAAAGATACCCCGTTGCTGTACCTGTATCGATTTATCCGTAATAACAATTTTAATTGTTTAATTGTTTATAACAAATGAACTGCACATGCAACAATGATCCCACCTATTGGAGATGGTAGCTGATACTCATAGCTTTCATTTATGTCCAGTGATCCTTGCCGTAGCTTGCCTGCAAGCCGAAATAATGGCATTTGTTTATAATTTCGTTAAACAAATTGAATTATCTCGGTTTGCAGGCGAGCTACGTCAACAATCAGAGGACATAAATTACTGCTAGGAGCATCAGCTACCTTCTCCAATAGGGGGGAGGAGTATTCCATGAGCCGATCATTTGTTTTAAACAATTAAACAATTGAAATTGTTATTTCGGTCAAGTGCATATTGTTACAGCAGGGGTCTATTTTTTTTCGTGTAGCTGATTCTCCTTCCTTTCATTTGAGATATTGTTGATTAAAATCGGCCAAGCAGAAGCCGAGATAATAATTTTTTAAAATTTTGTCGCTAGCGATATGTCGAAAACGGTACAAGTGACGCCATCTCGCGTTTGCGGCCTTTTTCGCAGTTTTCTGCACCGCCAAAACGGAATTCCTGGATTACATCGTTAATTTAAACAATTGCGTGTTACTCGGCTTCTACTGGGTATTTCGGAACCAGACTTGTCTTAAATTAAAGCTACGGACCATAGCTATCTCCTCCAGCCGTTTCAACAATATGGCAAATGTGGTTTAAAAGTTATTAACAATTGAAAAATCAGCAAAAGTGCACTCTGGGTCACTACATTTATCTCGGCTTGTGGTGGGCTGCTTTTAATCAACAGTATGTCAAATGAAAGGGAAACGAATAAGCTACACGATAAAAGATACCCCGTTGCTGTACCTGTATCGATTTATCCGTAATAACAATTTTAATTGTTTAATTGTTTATAACAAATGAACTGCACATGCAACAATGATCCCACCTATTGGAGATGGTAGCTGATACTCATAGCTTTCATTTATGTCCAGTGATCCTTGCCGTAGCTTGCCTGCAAGCCGAAATAATGGCATTTGTTTATAATTTCGTTAAACAAATTGAATTATCTCGGTTTGCAGGCGAGCTACGTCAACAATCAGAGGACATAAATTACTGCTAGGAGCATCAGCTACCTTCTCCAATAGGGGGGAGGAGTATTCCATGAGCCGATCATTTGTTTTAAACAATTAAACAATTGAAATTGTTATTTCGGTCAAGTGCATATAGTTACAGCAGGGGTCTATTTTTTTTCGTGTAGCTGATTCTCCTTCCTTTCATTTGAGATATTGTTGATTAAAATCGGCCAAGCGGAAGCCGAGATAATAATTTTTTAAAATTTTGTCGCTAGCGATATGTCGAAAATGGTACAAGTGACGCCATCTCGCGTTTGCGGCCTTTTTCGCAGTTTTCTGCACCGCCAAAACGGAATTCCTGGATTACATCGTTAATTTAAACAATTGCGTGTTAGTCGGCTTCTACTGGGTTTTTCGGAACCGGACTTGTCTTATATTAAAGCTACGGACCATAGCTATCTCCTCCAGCCGTTTCAACAATATGGCAAATGTGGTTTAAAAGTTATTAACAATTGAAAAATCAGCAAAAGTGCACTCTGGGTCACTACATTTATCTCGGCTTGTGGTGGGCTGCTTTTAATCAACAGTATGTCAAATGAAAGGGAAACGAATAAGCTATTGGATAAAAAATACCCCGTTGCTGTACCTATATCCGTTTAACCATATTAACAATTTTAATTGTTTAATTGTTCATAACAAATGAACTGCACGTGCAATTATGTTCCCACCTCTTGGAGATGGTAGCCGATGCTCATGGCGTTAGTTTATTTTCATTGATCACTGACGTAGCTCTCCTGCAAGCCGAAATAATGGCATTTGTTTATAAGTTCGTTAAACAAATTCATTTATCTCTTCTTCTGGTGGGGCGATTTTAATCAACGACGTCTCAAAAGAAAGAGAAACGAATAAGCTATTGTATAAAAAATAGCCCGCTGCTGTACCTCTATCCATTTAACCGTAATAACAATTTGAATTGTTGAATTGTTCATAACAAATGAACTGCACATGCAATAATGTGCCCACCTATTGGAGATGGTAGCTGATGCTTACAGCTTTACTTTATGTTCACTGATCATTGACGTAGCTTGCCTGCACGCCGAAATAATGGCATTTGTTTATAATTTCATTAAACAAATTTAATTATCTCGGCTTCTGCTGGGCCGATGTTATTCAACGACGTCTCAAAAGAAAGGAAAGCGAACAAGCTTTTCGATAAAAAATACTCCGTTGCTGTAGCTATATCCGTTTAAACGGAATAACAATTTTAATTGTTTAATTGTTTATAACAAATGAACTGCACATGCAACAATGATCCCACCTATTGGACATGGTAGCTGATGCTTACAGCTTTACTTTATGTTCACTGATCATTGACGTAGCTAGCCTGCACGCCGAAATAATGGCATTTGTTTATAATTTCATTAAACAAATTTAATTATCTCGGCTTCTGCTGGGCCGATGTTATTCAACGACGTCTCAAAAGAAAGGGAAGCGAACAAGCTTTTCGATAAAAAATACTCCGTTGCTGTACCTATATCCGTTTAAACGGAATAACAATTTTAATTGTTTAATTGTTTATAACAAATGAACTGCACATGCAACAATGATCCCACCCATTGGACATGGTAGCTGATGCTTACAGCTTTACTTTATGTTCACTGATCATTGACGTAGCTTGCCTGCACGCCGAAATAATGGCATTTGTTTATAATTTCGTTAAACAAATTTAATTATCTTGGTTCGCAGGCGAGCTATGTGAATCATCAAAGGACATACATTAAAGCTAGGACCAGCAGCTACAATCTCCAATAGGTGAAAGCAGTAGCCGATGAGCTGTTCGTTTGTTATAAACAATTAAACCATTAAAATTGTTAGTGCGGTCAACTGAATATAGTTACAGCAGCGGGGTATTTTTTCGCGTGTAGCTGATTCCCTTTCCTTTCATTTGAGATATTGTTGATTAAAATCGGCCCAGCAGAAGCCGAGATAATTGTTGCGACCCGGAGTGCACTTTTGCTGATTTTTCAATTGTTAATAACTTTTAAACCACATTTGCCATATTGTTGCAACTGCTGGAGGATACAGCTCTGGACCGTAGCTTTAATTTAAGACGAGTCCGGCTAAAAAATACCAAGTAGAAGCAGAGAAAAACGCAATTGTTTAAATTAACGGCGTAATCCAGGAATTCCGTTTTGGCGGTGCGGAAAACTGCGAAAAAGGCCGCAAACGCGAGATGGCGTCAGTTGTACCGTTTTCGACCTTTCCTTACCCAAATAATCTTAAAAAATGATTATCTCGGCTTCTGCTGGGCCGATGTTATTCAACGACATCTCAAAAGAAAGGGAAACGAACAAGCTACACGATTAAAAATATCCCGTTGCTGTACCTATATCCGTTTAACCGTAATAACAATTTTAATTGTTTAATTGTTTATAACAAATGAACTGCACATGCAACAATGTTTCCAGCTACTGGTGATGGTAGCTGATACTCATAGCTTTCATTTATGTCTAGTTATCCTTGCCGTAGCTTGCCTGCACGCCGAAATAATGGCATTTGTTTATAATTTCGTTAAACAAATTTAATTATCTCGGCTTCTGCTGGGCCGATTTTATTCAACGACGTCTCAAAAGAAAGGGAAACGAACAAGCTATTGGATAAAAAATAGCCCGCTGCTGTACCTCTATCCATTTAACCGTAATAACAATTTGAATTGTTGAATTGTTCATAACAAATGAACTGCACATGCAATAATGTGCCCACCTATTGGAGATGGTAGCTGATGCTTACAGCTTTACTTTATGTTCACTGATCATTGACGTAGCTTGCCTGCACGCCGAAATAATGGCATTTGTTTATAATTTCGTTAAACAAATTCATTTATCTCTTCTGCTGGGGGGCCGATTTTAATCAACAATATCTCAAAAGAAAGAGAAACGAATAAGCTATTGGATAAAAAATAGCCCATTCCTGTACCTATATCCATTTAACCGTAATAACAATTTTAATTGTTGAATTGTTCATAACAAATGAACTGCACATGCGATAATGTTCCCACCAAATGTAGGTGGTAGCTGATGCCCATCGCTTTAGTTTATGTTAATTGGTCACTGACGTAGCTCTCCTGCAAGCCGAAATAATGGCATTTGTTTATAATTTCGGTAAACAAATTGAATTATCTCGGTTTGCAGGCGAGCTACGTCAACAATCAGAGGACATAAATTACTGCTAGGAGCATCAGCTACCTTCTCCAATAGGGGGGAGGAGTATTCCATGAGCCGATCATTTGTTTTAAACAATTAAACAATTGAAATTGTTATTTCGGACAAGTGCATATAGTTACAGCAGGGGTCTATTTTTTTTCGTGTAGCTGATTCTCCTTCCTTTCATTTGAGATATTGTTGATTAAAATCGGCCAAGCAGAAGCCGAGATCATAATTTTTTAAAATTTTGTCGCTAGCGATATGTCGAAAACGGTACAAGTGACGCCATCTCGCGTTTGCGGCCTTTTTCGCAGTTTTCTGCACCGCCAAAACGGAATTCCTGGATTACATCGTTAATTTAAACAATTGCGTGTTACTCGGCTTCTACTGGGTATTTCGGAACCAGACTTGTCTTAAATTAAAGCTACGGACCATAGCTATCTCCTCCAGCCGTTTCAACAATATGGCAAATGTGGTTTAAAAGTTATTAACAATTGAAAAATCAGCAAAAGTGCACTCTGGGTCACTACATTTATCTCGGCTTGTGGTGGGCTGCATTTAATCAACAGTATGTCAAATGAAAGGGAAACGAATAAGCTATTGGATAAAAAATACCCCGTTGCTGTACCTATATCCGTTTAACCATATTAACAATTTTAATTGTTTAATTGTTCATAACAAATGAACTGCACGTGCAATTATGTTCCCACCTATTGGAGATGGTAGCTGATGCTTACAGCTTTACTTTATGTTCACTGATCATTGACGTAGCTTGCCTGCATGCCGAAATAATGGCATTTGTTTATAATTTCGTTAAACAAATTGAATTATCTCGGCTTCTGCTGGGCCGATGTTATTCAACGACGTCTCAAAAGAAAGGGAAGCGAACAAGCTTTTCGATAAAAAATACTCTGTTGCTGTACCTATATCCGTTTAAACGGAATAACAATTTTAATTGTTTAATTGTTTATAACAAATTAACTGCACATGCAACAATGATCCCACCTATTGGACATGGTAGCTGATGCTTACAGCTTTACTTTATGTTCACTGATCATTGACGTAGCTTGCCTGCACGCCGAAATAATGGCATTTGTTTATAATTTCGTTAAACAAATTTAATTATCTCGGCTTCTGCTGGGCCGATGTTATTCAACGACGTCTCAAAAGAAAGGGAAGCGAACAAGCTTTTCGATAAAAAATACTCCGTTGCTGTACCTATATCCGTTTAAACGGAATAACAATTTTAATTGTTTAATTGTTTATAACAAATGAACTGCACATGCAACAATGATCCCACCTATTGGACATGGTAGCTGATGCTTACAGCTTTACTTTATGTTCACTGATCATTGACGTAGCTAGCCTGCACGCCGAAATAATGGCATTTGTTTATAATTTCATTAAACAAATTTAATTATCTCGGCTTCTGCTGGGCCGATGTTATTCAACGACGTCTCGAAAGAAAGGGAAGCGAACAAGCTTTTCGATAAAAAATACTCCGTTGCTGTACCTATATCCGTTTAAACGGAATAACAATTTTAATTGTTTAATTGTTTATAACAAATGAACTGCACATGCAACAATGATCCCACCCATTGGACATGGTAGCTGATGCTTACAGCTTTACTTTATGTTCACTGATCATTGACGTAGCTTGCCTGCACGCCGAAATAATGGCATTTGTTTATAATTTCGTTAAACAAATTTAATTATCTTGGTTCGCAGGCGAGCTATGTGAATCATCAAAGGACATACATTAAAGCTAGGACCAGCAGCTACAATCTCCAATAGGTGAAAGCAGTAGCCGATGAGCTGTTCGTTTGTTATAAACAATTAAACCATTAAAATTGTTAGTGCGGTCAACTGAATATAGTTACAGCAGCGGGGTATTTTTTCGCGTGTAGCTGATTCCCTTTCCTTTCATTTGAGATATTGTTGATTAAAATCGGCCCAGCAGAAGCCGAGATAATTGTTGCGACCCGGAGTGCACTTTTGCTGATTTTTCAATTGTTAATAACTTTTAAACCACATTTGCCATATTGTTGCAACTGCTGGAGGATACAGCTCTGGACCGCAGCTTTAATTTAAGACGAGTCCGGCTAAAAAATACCAAGTAGAAGCAGAGAAAAACGCAATTGTTGAAATTAACGTAGTAATCCAGGAATTCCGTTTTGGCGGTGCGGAAAACTGCGAAAAAGCCCGCAAACGCGAGATGGCGTCAGTTGTACCGTTTTCGACCTTTCCTTACCCAAATAATCTTAAAAAATGATTATCTCGGCTTCTGCTAGGCCGATGTTATTCAACGACATCTCAAAAGAAAGGGAAACGAACAAGCTACACGATAAAAAATATCCCGTTGCTGTACCTATATCCGTTTAACCGTAATAACAATTTTAATTGTTTAATTGTTTATAACAAATGAACTGCACATGCAACAGTGTTTCCACCTACTGGGGATGGTAGCTGATACTCATAGCTTTCATTTATGTCCAGTTATCCTTGCCGTAGCTTGCCTGCACGCCGAAATAATGGCGTTTGTTTATAATTTCGTTAAACAAATTAATTTATCTCTTCTGCTGGGGTGCCGATTTTAATCAACAATATCTCAAAAGAAAGAGAAACGAATAAGCTATTGGATAAAAAATAGCCCGTTCCTGTACCTATATCCATTTAACCGTAATAACAATTTTAATTGTTGAATTGTTCATAACAAATGAACTGCACATGCGATAATGTTCCCACCAAATGTAGGTGGTAGCTGATGCCCATCGCTTTAGTTTATGTTAATTGATCACTGACGTAGCTCTCCTGCAAGCCGAAATAATGGCATTTGTTTATAATTTCGTTAAACAAATTGAATTATCTCGGTTTGCAGGCGAGCTACGTCAACAATCAGAGGACATAAATTACTGCTAGGAGCATCAGCTACCTTCTCCAATAGGGGGGAGGAGTATTCCATGAGCCGATCATTTGTTTTAAACAATTAAACAATTGAAATTGTTATTTCGGTCAAGTGCATATAGTTACAGCAGGGGTCTATTTTTTTCGTGTAGCTGATTCTCCTTCCTTTCATTTGAGATATTGTTGATTAAAATCGGCCAAGCAGAAGCCGAGATCATAATTTTTTAAAATTTTGTCGCTAGCGATATGTCGAAAACGGTACAAGTGACGCCATCTCGCGTTTGCGGCCTTTTTCGCAGTTTTCTGCACCGCCAAAACGGAATTCCTGGATTACATCGTTAATTTAAACAATTGCGTGTTACTCGGCTTCTACTGGGTATTTCGGAACCAGACTTGTCTTAAATTAAAGCTACGGACCATAGCTATCTCCTCCAGCCGTTTCAACAATATGGCAAATGTGGTTTAAAAGTTATTAACCATTGAAAAATCAGCAAAAGTGCACTCTGGGTCACTACATTTATCTCGGCTTGTGGTGGGCTGCATTTAATCAACAGTATGTCAAATGAAAGGAAAACGAATAAGCTATTGGATAAAAAATACCCCGTTGCTGTACCTATATCCGTTTAACCATATTAACAATTTTAATTGTTTAATTGTTCATAACAAATGAACTGCACGTGCAATTATGTTCCCACCTATTGGAGATGGTAGCTGATGCTTACAGCTTTACTTTATGTTCACTGATCATTGACGTAGCTTGCCTGCATGCCGAAATAATGGCATTTGTTTATAATTTCGTTAAACAAATTTAATTATCTCGGCTTCTGCTGGGCCGATGTTATTCAACGACATCTCAAAAGAAAGGGAAACGAACAAGCTACACGATTAAAAATACTCTGTTGCTGTACCTATATCCGTTTAAACGGAATAACAATTTTAATTGTTTAATGGTTCATAACAAATGAACTGCACATGCGATAATGTTCCCCCCTATTGGATATGGTAGCTAATGCTTATAGCTTTACTTTATGTTCACTGATCATTGACGTAGCTCTCCTGCAAGCCGAAATAATGGCATTTGTTTATAATTTCATTAAACAAATTTAATTATCTCGGCTTCTGCTGGGCCGATGTTATTCAACGACGTCTCAAAAGAAAGGGAAGCGAACAAGCTTTTCGATAAAAAATACTGCGTTGCTGTACCTATATCCGTTTAAACGGAATAACAATTTTAATTGTTTAATTGTTTATAACAAATGAACTGCACATGCAACAATGATCCCACCTATTGGACATGGTAGCTGATGCTTACAGCTTTACTTTATGTTCACTGATCATTGACGTAGCTTGCCTGCACGCCGAAATAATGGCATTTGTTTATAATTTCATTAAACAAATTTAATTATCTCGGCTTCTGCTGGGCCGATGTTATTCAACGACGTCTCAAAAGAAAGGGAAGCGAACAAGCTTTTCGATAAAAAATACTCCGTTGCTGTACCTATATCCGTTTAAACGGAATAACAATTTTAATTGTTTAATTGTTTATAACAAATGAACTGCACATGCAACAATGATCCCACCTATTGGACATGGTAGCTGATGCTTACAGCTTTACTTTATGTTCACTGATCATTGACGTAGCTTGCCTGCACGCCGAAATAATGGCATTTGTTTATAATTTCGTTAAACAAATTTAATTATCTCGGCTTCTGCTGGGCCGATGTTATTCAACGACGTCTCAAAAGAAAGGGAAACGAACAAGCTACACGATAAAAAATACTCCGTTGCTGTACCTATATCCGTTTAAACGGAATAACAATTTTAATTGTTTAATGGTTCATAACAAATGAACTGCACATGCGATAATGTTCCCACATATTGGAGAGGGTAGCTGATGCGCAGAGCTTTAGTTTATGTCCAGTGATCATTGCCGTAGCTTGCCTGCAAGCCGACATAATGGCATTTGTTTATAATTTCGTTAAACAAATTTAATTATCTCGGCTTCTGCTGGGCCGATGTTATTCAACGACGTTTCAAAAGAAAGGGAAATGAACAAGCTACACGATAAAAAATACTCCCTTGCCGTACCTATATCCGTTTAAACGGAATAACAATTTTAATTGTTTAATTGTTTATAACAAATGAACTGCACATGCAACAATGATCCCACCTATTGGAGATGGTAGCTGATACTCATAGCTTTCATTTATGTTCAGTGATGCATGCCGTAGCTTGCCTGCAAGCCGAAATAATGGCATTTGTTTATAATTTCGTTAAACAAATTTAATTATCTCGGTTCGCAGGGGAGCTATGTGAATCATCAAAGGACATACATTAAAGCTAGGACCAGCAGCTACAATCTCCAATAGGTGAAAGCAGTAGCCGATGAGCTGTTCGTTTGTTATAAACAATTAAACCATTAAAATTGTTAGTGCGGTCAACTGAATATAGTTACAGCAGCGGGGTATTTTTTCGCGTGTAGCTGATTCCCTTTCCTTTCATTTGAGATATTGTTGATTAAAATCGGCCCAGCAGAAGCCGAGATAATTGTTGCGACCCGGAGTGCACTTTTGCTGATTTTTCAATTGTTAATAACTTTTAAACCACATTTGCCATATTGTTGCAACTGCTGGAGGATACAGCTCTGGACCGTAGCTTTAATTTAAGACGAGTCCGGCTAAAAAATACCAAGTAGAAGCAGAGAAAAACGCAATTGTTTAAATTAACGGCGTAATCCAGGAATTCCGTTTTGGCGGTGCGGAAAACTGCGAAAAAGGCCGCAAACGCGAGATGGCGTCAGTTGTACCGTTTTCGACCTTTCCTTACCCAAATAATCTTAAAAAATGATTATCTCGGCTTCTGCTGGGCCGATGTTATTCAACGACATCTCAAAAGAAAGGGAAACGAACAAGCTACACGATAAAAAATACTCCCTTGCCGTACCTATATCCGCTTAAACGGAATAACAATTTTAATTGTTTAATTGTATATAACAAATGAACTGCACATGCAACAATGATCCCACCTATTGGAGATGGTAGCTGATACTCATAGCTTTCATTTATGTCCAGTGATCCTTGCCGTAGCTTGCCTGCAAGCCGAAATAATGGCATTTGTTTATAATTTCGTTAAACAAATTTAATTATCTCGGTTCGCAGGCGAGCTATGTGAATCTTCAAAGGACATACATTAAAGCTAGGACCAGCAGCTACAATCTCCAATAGGTGAAAGCAGTAGCCGATGAGCTGTTCGTTTGTTATAAACAATTAAACCATTAAAATTGTTAGTGCGGTCAACTGCATATAGTTACAGCAGCGGGGTATTTTTACGCGTGTAGCTGATTCCCTTTCCTTTCATTTGAGATATTGTTGATTAAAATCGGCCCAGCAGAAGCCGAGATAATTGTTGCGACCCGGAGTGCACTTTTGCTGATTTTTCAATTGTTAATAACTTTTAAACCACATTTGCCATATTGTTGCAACTGCTGGAGGATACAGCTCTGGACCGTAGCTTTAATTTAAGACGAGTCCGGCTAAAAAATACCAAGTAGAAGCAGAGAAAAACGCAATTGTTTAAATTAACGTAGTAATCCAGGAATTCCGTTTTGGCGGTGCGGAAAACTGCGAAAAAGGCCGCAAACGCGAGATGGCGTCAGTTGTACCGTTTTCGACCTTTCCTTACCCAAATAATCTTAAAAAATGATTATCTCGGCTTCTGCTGGGCCGATGTTATTCAACGACATCTCAAAAGAAAGGGAAACGAACAAGCTACACGATAAAAAATACTCCCTTGCCGTACCTATATCCGTTTAAACGGAATAATAATTTTAATTGTTTAATTGTTTATAACAAATTAACTGCACACGCAACAATGTTTCCACCTACTGGTGATGGTAGCTGATACTCATAGCTTTCATTTATGTCGAGTTATCCTTGCCGTAGCTTGCCTGCACGCCGAAATAATGGCCTTTGTTTATAATTTCGTTAAACAAATTCATTTATCTCTTCTGCTGGGGGGCCGATTTTAATCAACAATATCTCAAAAGAAAGAGAAACGAATAAGCTATTGGATAAAAAATAGCCCATTCCTGTACCTATATCCATTTAACCGTAATAACAATTTTAATTGTTGAATTGTTCATAACAAATGAACTGCACATGCGATAATGTTCCCACCAAATGTAGGTGGTAGCTGATGCCCATCGCTTTAGTTTATGTTAATTGGTCACTGACGTAGCTCTCCTGCAAGCCGAAATAATGGCATTTGTTTATAATTTCGTTAAACAAATTGAATTATCTCGGCTTCTGCTGGGCCGATTTTATTCAACGACGTCTGAAAAGAAAGGGAAACGAACAAGCTATTGGATAAAAAATAGCCCGTTGCTGTACCTATATCCATTTAACCGTAATAACAATTTGAATTGTTGAATTGTTCATAACAAATGAACTGCACATGCAATAATGTGCCCACCTATTGGAGATGGTAGCTGATGCCCATCGCTTTAGTTTATGTTAATTGGTCACTGACGTAGCTCTCCTGCAAGCCGAAATAATGGCATTTGTTTATAATTTCGTTAAACAAATTGAATTATCTCGGCTTCTGCTGGGCCGATTTTATTCAACGACGTCTGAAAAGAAAGGGAAACGAACAAGCTATTGGATAAAAAATAGCCCGTTGCTGTACCTATATCCATTTAACCGTAATAACAATTTGAATTGTTGAATTGTTCATAACAAATGAACTGCACATGCAATAATGTGCCCACCTATTGGAGATGGTAGCTGATGCCCAGAGCTTTAGTTTATGTCCAGTGATCATTGCCGTAGCTTGCCTGCCAGCCGACATAATGGCATTTGTTTATAATTTCGTTAAACAAATTTAATTATCTCGGCTTCTGCAGGGCCGATGTTATTCATCGACGTCTCAAAAGAAAGGTAAGCGAACAAGCTACACGATAAAAAATACTCCCTTGCCGTACCTATATCCGTTTAAACGGAATAACAAATTTTAATTGTTTAATTGTTTATAACAAATGAACTGCACATGCAACAATGATCCCACCTATTGGAGATGGTAGCTGATACTCATAGCTTTCATTTATGTCCAGTGATCCTTGCCGTAGCTTGCCTGCAAGCCGAAATAATGGCATTTGTTTATAATTTCGTTAAACAAATTTAATTATCTCGGTTCGCAGGCGAGCTATGTGAATCATCAAAGGACATACATTAAAGCTAGGACCAGCAGCTACAATCTCCAATAGGTGAAATCAGTAGCCGATGAGCTGTTCGTTTGTTATAAACAATTAAACCATTAAAATTGTTAGTGCGGTCAACTGCATATAGTTACAGCAGCGGGGTATTTTTTCGCGTGTAGCTGATTCCCTTTCCTTTCATTTGAAATATTTTTGATTATAATCGGCCCAGCAGAAGCCGAGATAATTGTTGCGACCCGGAGTGCACTTTTGCTGATTTTTCAATTGTTAATAACTTTTAAACCACATTTGCCATATTGTTGAAACTGCTGGAGGAGATAGCTCTGGACCGTAGCTTTAATTGAAGACGAGTCCGGCTAAAAAATACCAAGTAGAAGCAGAGAAAAACGCAATTGTTTAAATTAACGATGTAATCCAGGAATTCCGTTTTGGCGGTGCGGAAAACTGCGAAAAAGGCCGCAAACGCGAGATGGCGTCAGTTGTACCGTTTTCGACCTTTCCTTACCCAAATAATCTTAAAAAATGATTATCTCGGCTTCTGCTGGGCCGATGCTATTCAACGACATATCAAAAGAAAGGGAAGCGAACAAGCTACACGATAAAAAATACTCCCTTGCCGTACCTATATCCGTTTAAACGGAATAACAAATTTTAATTGTTTAATTGTTTATAACAAATGAACTGCACATGCAACAATGATCCCACCTATTGGAGATGGTAGCTGATACTCATAGCTTTCATTTATGTCCAGTGATCCTTGCCGTAGCTTGCCTGCAAGCCGAAATAATGGCATTTGTTTATAATTTCGTTAAACAAATTTAATTATCTCGGTTCGCAGGCGAGCTATGTGAATCATCAAAGGACATACATTAAAGCTAGGACCAGCAGCTACAATCTCCAATATGTGAAAGCAGTAGCCGATGAGCTGTTCGTTTGTTATAAACAATTAAACCATTAAAATTGTTAGTGCGGTCAACTGAATATAGTTACAGCAGCGGGGTATTTTTTCGCGTGTAGCTGATTCCCTTTCCTTTCATTTGAGATATTGTTGATTAAAATCGGCCCAGCAGAAGCCGAGATAATTGTTGCGACCCGGAGTGCACTTTTGCTGATTTTTCAATTGTTAATAACTTTTAAACCACATTTGCCATATTGTTGCAACTGCTGGAGGATACAGCTCTGGACCGTAGCTTTAATTTAGGACGAGTCCGGCTAAAAAATACCAAGTAGAAGCAGAGAAAAACGCAATTGTTTAAATTAACGTAGTAATCCAGGAATTCCGTTTTGGCGGTGCGGAAAACTGCGAAAAAGGCCGCAAACGCGAGATGGCGTCAGTTGTACCGTTTTCGACCTTTCCTTACCCAAATAATCTTAAAAAATGATTATCTCGGCTTCTGCTGGGCCGATGTTATTCAACGACATATCAAATGAAAGAGAAACGAATAAGCTATTGGATAAAAAATAGCCCATTCCTGTACCTATATCCATTTAACCGTAATAACAATTTTAATTGTTGAATTGTTCATAACAAATGAACTGCACGTGCAATTATGTTCCCACCTCTTGGAGATTGTAGCCGATGCTCATGGCGTTAGTTTATGTTCATTGATCACTGACGTAGCTCTCCTGCAAGCCGAAATAATGGCATTTGTTTATAAGTTCGTTAAACAAATTCATTTATCTCTTCTTCTGGTGGGTCGATTTTAATCAACGACATCTCAAAAGAAAGAGAAACGAATAAGCTATTGTATAAAAAATAGCCCGCTGCTGTACCTCTATCCATTTAACCGTAATAACAATTTGAATTGTTGAATTGTTCATAGCAAATGAACTGCACATGCAATAATGTGCCCACCTATTGGAGATGGTAGCTGATGCCTACAGCTTTACTTTATGTTCATTGATCACTGACGTAGCTCCCCTGCAATCCGAAATAATGGCATTTGTTTATAATTTCGTTAAACAAATTTAATTATCTCGGCTTCTGCTGGGCCGATTTTATCCAACGACGTCTCAAAAGAAAGGGAAACGAACAAGCTATTGGATAAAAAATAGCACGCTGCTGTACCTCTATCCATTTAACCGTAATAACAATTTGAATTGTTGAATTGTTCATAACAAATGAACTGCACATGCAATAATGTGCCCACCTATTGGAGATGGTAGCTGATGCTTACAGCTTTACTTTATGTTCACTGATCATTGACGTAGCTTGCCTGCACGCCGAAATAATGGCATTTGTTTATAATTTCGTTAAACAAATTTAATTATCTCGGCTTCTGCTGGGCCGATGTTATTCAACGACATCTCAAAAGAAAGGGAAACGAACAAGCTACACGATTAAAAATACTCTGTTGCTGTACCTCTATCCATTTAACCGTAATAACAATTTGAATTGTTGAATTGTTCATAACAAATGAACTGCTCATGCAATAATGTGCCCACCTATTGGAGATGGTAGCTGATGCTTACAGCTTTACTTTATGTTCACTGATCATTGACGTAGCTTGCCTGCACGCCGAAATAATGGCATTTGTTTATAATTTCGTTAAACAAATTTAATTATCTCGGCTTCTGCTGGGCCGATGTTATTCAACGACATATCAAAAGAAAGGGAAACGAACAAGCTACACGATAAAAAATACTCCCTTGCCGTTCCTATATCCGCTTAAACGGAATAACAATTTTAATTGTTTAATTGTTTATAACAAATGAACTGCACATGCAACAATGAACCCACCTATTGGAGATGGTAGCTGATACTCATAGCTTTCATTTATGTCCAGTGATCCTTGCCGTAGCTTGCCTGCAAGCCGAAATAATGGCATTTGTTTATAATTTCGTTAAACAAATTTAATTATCTCGGTTCGCAGGCGAGCTATGTGAATCTTCAAAGGACACACATTAAAGCTAGGACCAGCAGCTACAATCTCCAATAGGTGAAAGCAGTAGCCGATGAGCTGTTCGTTTGTTATAAACAATTAAACCATTAAAATTGTTAGTGCGGTCAACTGCATATAGTTACAGCAGCGGGGTATTTTTTCGCGTGTAGCTGATTCCCTTTCCTTTCATTTGAGATATTGTTGATTAAAATCGGTCCAGCAGAAGCCGAGATAATTGTTGCGACCCGAAGTGCACTTTTGCTGATTTTTCAATTGTTAATAACTTTTAAACCACATTTGCCATATTGTTGAAATTGCTAGAGGAGATAGCTCTGGACCGTAGCTTTAATTTAAGACCAGTCCGGCGAAAAAATACCAAGTAGAAGCCGAGAAAAACGCAATTGTTTAAATTAACGATGTAATCCAGGAATTCCGTTTTGGCGGTGCGGAAAACTGCGAAAAAGGCCGCAAACGCGAGATGGCGTCAGTTGTACCGTTTTCGACCTTTCCTTACCCAAATAATCTTAAAAAATGATTATCTCGGCTTCTGCTGGGCCGATGTTATTCAACGACATCTCAAAAGAAAGGGAAACGAACAAGCTACACGATTAAAAATATCCCGTTGCTGTACCTATATCCGTTTAACCGTAATAACAATTTTAATTGTTTAATTGTTTATAACAAATGAACTGCACATGCAACAATGAACCCACCTATTGGAGATGGTAGCTGATACTCATAGCTTTCATTTATGTCCAGTGATCCTTGCCGTAGCTTGCCTGCAAGCCGAAATAATGGCATTTGTTTATAATTTCGTTAAACAAATTTAATTATCTCGGTTCGCAGGCGAGCTATGTGAATCTTCAAAGGACACACATTAAAGCTAGGACCAGCAGCTACAATCTCCAATAGGTGAAAGCAGTAGCCGATGAGCTGTTCGTTTGTTATAAACAATTAAACCATTAAAATTGTTAGTGCGGTCAACTGCATATAGTTACAGCAGCGGGGTATTTTTTCGCGTGTAGCTGATTCCCTTTCCTTTCATTTGAGATATTGTTGATTAAAATCGGTCCAGCAGAAGCCGAGATAATTGTTGCGACCCGAAGTGCACTTTTGCTGATTTTTCAATTGTTAATAACTTTTAAACCACATTTGCCATATTGTTGAAATTGCTAGAGGAGATAGCTCTGGAGCGTAGCTTTAATTTAAGACCAGTCCGGCGAAAAAATACCAAGTAGAAGCCGAGAAAAACGCAATTGTTTAAATTAACGATGTAATCCAGGAATTCCGTTTTGGCGGTGCGGAAAACTGCGAAAAAGGCCGCAAACGCGAGATGGCGTCAGTTGTACCGTTTTCGACCTTTCCTTACCCAAATAATCTTAAAAAATGATTATCTCGGCTTCTGCTGGGCCGATGTTATTCAACGACATATCAAATGAAAGAGAAACGAATAAGCTATTGGATAAAAAATAGCCCATTCCTGTACCTATATCCATTTAACCGTAATAACAATTTTAATTGTTGAATTGTTCATAACAAATGAACTGCACGTGCAATTATGTTCCCACCTCTTGGAGATGGTAGCCGATGCTCATGGCGTTAGTTTATGTTCATTGATCACTGACGTAGCTCTCCTGCAAGCCGAAATAATGGCATTTGTTTATAAGTTCGTTAAACAAATTCATTTATCTCTTCTTCTGGTGGGTCGATTTTAATCAACGACATCTCAAAAGAAAGAGAAACGAATAAGCTATTGTATAAAAAATAGCCCGCTGCTGTACCTCTATCCATTTAACCGTAATAACAATTTGAATTGTTGAATTGTTCATAGCAAATGAACTGCACATGCAATAATGTGCCCACCTATTGGAGATGGTAGCTGATGCCTACAGCTTTACTTTATGTTCATTGATCACTGACGTAGCTCCCCTGCAAGCCGAAATAATGGCATTTGTTTATAATTTCGTTAAACAAATTTAATTATCTCGGCTTCTGCTGGGCCGATTTTATCCAACGACGTCTCAAAAGAAAGGGAAACGAACAAGCTATTGGATAAAAAATAGCACGCTGCCGTACCTATATCCGCTTAAACGGAATAACAATTTTAATTGTTTAATTGTATATAACAAATGAACTGCACATGCAACAATGATCCCACCTATTGGAGATGGTAGCTGATACTCATAGCTTTCATTTATGTCCAGTGATCCTTGCCGTAGCTTGCCTGCAAGCCGAAATAATGGCATTTGTTTATAATTTCGTTAAACAAATTTAATTATCTCGGTTCGCAGGCGAGCTATGTGAATCTTCAAAGGACATACATTAAAGCTAGGACCAGCAGCTACAATCTCCAATAGGTGAAAGCAGTAGCCGATGAGCTGTTCGTTTGTTATAAACAATTAAACCATTAAAATTGTTAGTGCGGTCAACTGCATATAGTTACAGCAGCGGGGTATTTTTTCGCGTGTAGCTGATTCCCTTTCCTTTCATTTGAGATATTGTTGATTAAAATCGGTCCAGCAGAAGCCGAGATAATTGTTGCGACCCGAAGTGCACTTTTGCTGATTTTTCAATTGTTAATAACTTTTAAACCACATTTGCCATATTGTTGAAATTGCTAGAGGAGATAGCTCTGGACCATAGCTTTAATTTAAGACCAGTCCGGCGAAAAAATACCAAGTAGAAGCCGAGAAAAACGCAATTGTTTAAATTAACGATGTAATCCAGGAATTCCGTTTTGGCGGTGCGGAAAACTGCGAAAAAGGCCGCAAACGCGAGATGGCGTCAGTTGTACCGTTTTCGACCTTTCCTTACCCAAATAATCTTAAAAAATGATTATCTCGGCTTCTGCTGGGCCGATGTTATTCAACGACATCTCAAAAGAAAGGGAAACGAACAAGCTACACGATTAAAAATATCCCGTTGCTGTACCTATATCCGTTTAACCGTAATAACAATTTTAATTGTTTAATTGTTTATAACAAATGAACTGCACATGCAACAATGAACCCACCTATTGGAGATGGTAGCTGATACTCATAGCTTTCATTTATGTCCAGTGATCCTTGCCGTAGCTTGCCTGCAAGCCGAAATAATGGCATTTGTTTATAATTTCGTTAAACAAATTTAATTATCTCGGTTCGCAGGCGAGCTATGTGAATCTTCAAAGGACACACATTAAAGCTAGGACCAGCAGCTACAATCTCCAATAGGTGAAAGCAGTAGCCGATGAGCTGTTCGTTTGTTATAAACAATTAAACCATTAAAATTGTTAGTGCGGTCAACTGCATATAGTTACAGCAGCGGGGTATTTTTTCGCGTGTAGCTGATTCCCTTTCCTTTCATTTGAGATATTGTTGATTAAAATCGGTCCAGCAGAAGCCGAGATAATTGTTGCGACCCGAAGTGCACTTTTGCTGATTTTTCAATTGTTAATAACTTTTAAACCACATTTGCCATATTGTTGAAATTGCTAGAGGAGATAGCTCTGGAGCGTAGCTTTAATTTAAGACCAGTCCGGCGAAAAAATACCAAGTAGAAGCCGAGAAAAACGCAATTGTTTAAATTAACGATGTAATCCAGGAATTCCGTTTTGGCGGTGCGGAAAACTGCGAAAAAGGCCGCAAACGCGAGATGGCGTCAGTTGTACCGTTTTCGACCTTTCCTTACCCAAATAATCTTAAAAAATGATTATCTCGGCTTCTGCTGGGCCGATGTTATTCAACGACATATCAAATGAAAGAGAAACGAATAAGCTATTGGATAAAAAATAGCCCATTCCTGTACCTATATCCATTTAACCGTAATAACAATTTTAATTGTTGAATTGTTCATAACAAATGAACTGCACGTGCAATTATGTTCCCACCTCTTGGAGATGGTAGCCGATGCTCATGGCGTTAGTTTATGTTCATTGATCACTGACGTAGCTCTCCTGCAAGCCGAAATAATGGCATTTGTTTATAAGTTCGTTAAACAAATTCATTTATCTCTTCTTCTGGTGGGTCGATTTTAATCAACGACATCTCAAAAGAAAGAGAAACGAATAAGCTATTGTATAAAAAATAGCCCGCTGCTGTACCTCTATCCATTTAACCGTAATAACAATTTGAATTGTTGAATTGTTCATAGCAAATGAACTGCACATGCAATAATGTGCCCACCTATTGGAGATGGTAGCTGATGCCTACAGCTTTACTTTATGTTCATTGATCACTGACGTAGCTCCCCTGCAAGCCGAAATAATGGCATTTGTTTATAATTTCGTTAAACAAATTTAATTATCTCGGCTTCTGCTGGGCCGATTTTATCCAACGACGTCTCAAAAGAAAGGGAAACGAACAAGCTATTGGATAAAAAATAGCACGCTGCTGTACCTCTATCCATTTAACCGTAATAACAATTTGAATTGTTGAATTGTTCATAACAAATGAACTGCACATGCAATAATGTGCCCACCTATTGGAGATGGTAGCTGATGCTTACAGCTTTACTTTATGTTCACTGATCATTGACGTAGCTTGCCTGCACGCCGAAATAATGGCATTTGTTTATAATTTCGTTAAACAAATTTAATTATCTCGGCTTCTGCTGGGCCGATTTTATTCAACGACGTCTCAAAAGAAAGGGAAACGAACAAGCTACACGATAAAAAATACTCCGTTGCTGTACCTATATCCGTTTAACCGGAATAACAATTTGAATTGTTTAATAGTTTATAACAATTGAACTGCACACGTAACAATGTTCCCACATATTGGAGAGGGTAGCTGGTGCTCAGAGCTTTAGTTTATGTCCAGTGATCATTGCCGTAGCTTGCCTGTAAGCCGACATAATGGCACTTGTTTATAGTTTCGTTAAACAAATTTAATTATCTCGGTTCGCAGGCGAGCAATGTGAATCATCAAAGGACATACATTAAAGCTAGGACCAGCAGCTACAATCTCCAATAGGTGAAAGCAGTAGCCGATGAGCTGTTCGTTTGTTATAAACAATTAAACCATTAAAATTGTTAGTGCGGTCAACTGCATATAGTTACAGCAGCGGGGTATTTTTTCGCGTGTAGCTGATTCCCTTTCCTTTCATTTGAAATATTTTTGATTATAATCGGCCCAGCAGAAGCCGAGATAATTGTTGCGACCCGGAGTGCACTTTTGCTGATTTTTCAATTGTTAATAACTTTTAAACCACATTTGCCATATTGTTGAAACTGCTGGAGGAGATAGCTCTGGACCGTAGCTTTAATTGAAGACGAGTCCGGCTAAAAAATACCAAGTAGAAGCAGAGAAAAACGCAATTGTTTAAATTAACGATGTAATCCAGGAATTCCGTTTTGGCGGTGCGGAAAACTGCGAAAAAGGCCGCAAACGCGAGATGGCGTCAGTTGTACCGTTTTCGACCTTTCCTTACCCAAATAATCTTAAAAAATGATTATCTCGGCTTCTGCTGGGCCGATGTTATTCAACGACATCTCAAAAGAAAGGGAAACGAACAAGCTACACGATTAAAAATATCCCGTTGCTGTACCTATATCCGTTTAAACGGAATAACAATTTTAATTGTTTAATTGTTTATAACAAATGAACTGCACATGCAACAATGATCCCACCTATTGGACATGGTAGCTGATGCTTACAGGTTTACTTTATGTTCACTGATCATTGACGTAGCTTGCCTGCACGCCGAAATAATGGCATTTGTTTTTAATTTCGTTAAACAAATTTAATTATCTCGGCTTCTGCTGGGCCGATGTTATTCGACGACGTCTCAAAAGAAAGGGAAACGAACAAGCTACACGATAAAAAATACTCCCTTGCCGTACCTATATCCGTTTAAACGGAATAACAATTTTAATTGTTTAATTGTTTATAACAAATGAACTGCACATGCAACAATGATCCCAGCTATTGGAGATGGTAGCTGATACTCATAGCTTTCATTTATGTCCAGTGATCCTTGCCGTAGCTTGCCTGCACGCCGAAATAATGGCCTTTGTTTATAATTTCGTTAAACAAATTCATTTATCTCTTCTGCTGGGGGACCGATTTTAATCAACAATATCTCAAAAGAAAGAGAAACGAATAAGCTATTGGATAAAAAATAGCCCATTCCTGTACCTATATCCATTTAACCGTAATAACAATTTTAATTGTTGAATTGTTCATAACAAATGAACTGCACATGCGATAATGTTCCCACCAAATGTAGGTGGTAGCTGATGCCCATCGCTTTAGTTTATGTTAATTGGTCACTGACGTAGCTCTCCTGCAAGCCGAAATAATGGCATTTGTTTATAATTTCGTTAAACAAATTGAATTATCTCGGCTTCTGCTGGGCCGATTTTATTCAACGACGTCTGAAAAGAAAGGGAAACGAACAAGCTATTGGATAAAAAATAGCCCGTTGCTGTACCTATATCCATTTAACCGTAATAACAATTTGAATTGTTGAATTGTTCATAACAAATGAACTGCACATGCAATAATGTGCCCACCTATTGGAGATGGTAGCTGATGCCCAGAGCTTTAGTTTATGTCCAGTGATCATTGCCGTAGCTTGCCTGCCAGCCGACATAATGGCATTTGTTTATAATTTCGTTAAACAAATTTAATTATCTCGGCTTCTGCTGGGCCGATTTTATTCAACGACATCTCAAAAGAAAGGGAAACGAACAAGCTACACGATAAAAAATACTCCCTTGCCGTACCTATATCCGTTTAAACGGAATAACAAATTTTAATTGTTTAATTGTTTATAACAAATGAACTGCACATGCAACAATGATCCCACCTATTGGAGATGGTAGCTGATACTCATAGCTTTCATTTATGTCCAGTGATCCTTGCCGTAGCTTGCCTGCAAGCCGAAATAATGGCATTTGTTTATAATTTCGTTAAACAAATTTAATTATCTCGGTTCGCAGGCGAGCTATGTGAATCATCAAAGGACATACATTAAAGCTAGGACCAGCAGCTACAATCTCCAATATGTGAAAGCAGTAGCCGATGAGCTGTTCGTTTGTTATAAACAATTAAACCATTAAAATTGTTAGTGCGGTCAACTGAATATAGTTACAGCAGCGGGGTATTTTTTCGCGTGTAGCTGATTCCCTTTCCTTTCATTTGAGATATTGTTGATTAAAATCGGCCCAGCAGAAGCCGAGATAATTGTTGCGACCCGGAGTGCACTTTTGCTGATTTTTCAATTGTTAATAACTTTTAAACCACATTTGCCATATTGTTGCAACTGCTGGAGGATACAGCTCTGGACCGTAGCTTTAATTTAAGACGAGTCCGGCTAAAAAATACCAAGTAGAAGCAGAGAAAAACGCAATTGTTTAAATTAACCATGTAATCCAGGAATTCCGTTTTGGCGGTGCGGAAAACTGCGAAAAAGGCCGCAAACGCGAGATGGCGTCAGTTGTACCGTTTTCGACCTTTCCTTACCCAAATAATCTTAAAAAATGATTATCTCGGCTTCTGCTGGGCCGATGTTATTCAACGACATATCAAAAGAAAGGGAAACGAACAAGCTACACGATCAAAAATACTCCCTTGCCGTACCTATATCCGCTTAAACGGAATAACAATTTTAATTGTTTAATTGTATATAACAAATGAACTGCACATGCAACAATGATCCCACCTATTGGAGATGGTAGCTGATACTCATAGCTTTCATTTATGTCCAGTGATCCTTGCCGTAGCTTGCCTGCAAGCCGAAATAATGGCATTTGTTTATAATTTCGTTAAACAAATTTAATTATCTCGGTTCGCAGGCGAGCTATGTGAATCTTCAAAGGACATACATTAAAGCTAGGACCAGCAGCTACAATCTCCAATAGGTGAAAGCAGTAGCCGATGAGCTGTTCGTTTGTTATAAACAATTAAACCATTAAAATTGTTAGTGCGGTCAACTGCATATAGTTACAGCAGCGGGGTATTTTTTCGCGTGTAGCTGATTCCCTTTCCTTTCATTTGAGATATTGTTGATTAAAATCGGTCCAGCAGAAGCCGAGATAATTGTTGCGACCCGAAGTGCACTTTTGCTGATTTTTCAATTGTTAATAACTTTTAAACCACATTTGCCATATTGTTGAAATTGCTAGAGGAGATAGCTCTGGAGCGTAGCTTTAATTTAAGACCAGTCCGGCGAAAAAATACCAAGTAGAAGCCGAGAAAAACGCAATTGTTTAAATTAACGATGTAATCCAGGAATTCCGTTTTGGCGGTGCGGAAAACTGCGAAAAAGGCCGCAAACGCGAGATGGCGTCAGTTGTACCGTTTTCGACCTTTCCTTACCCAAATAATCTTAAAAAATGATTATCTCGGCTTCTGCTGGGCCGATGTTATTCAACGACATATCAAAAGAAAGGGAAACGAACAAGCTACACGATAAAAAATACTCCCTTGCCGTACCTATATCCGCTTAAACGGAATAACAATTTTAATTGTTTAATTGTTTATAACAAATGAACTGCACATGCAACAATGAACCCACCTGTTGGAGATGGTAGCTGATACTCATAGCTTTCATTTATGTCCAGTGATCCTTGCCGTAGCTTGCCTGCAAGCCGAAATAATGGCATTTGTTTATAATTTCGTTAAACAAATTTAATTATCTCGGTTCGCAGGCGAGCTATGTGAATCATCAAAGGACATACATTAAAGCTAGGACCAGCAGCTACAATCTCCAATAGGTGAAATCAGTAGCCGATGAGCTGTTCGTTTGTTATAAACAATTAAACCATTAAAATTGTTAGTGCGGTCAACTGCATATAGTTACAGCAGCGGGGTATTTTTTCGCGTGTAGCTGATTCCCTTTCCTTTCATTTGAAATATTTTTGATTATAATCGGCCCAGCAGAAGCCGAGATAATTGTTGCGACCCGGAGTGCACTTTTGCTGATTTTTCAATTGTTAATAACTTTTAAACCACATTTGCCATATTGTTGAAACTGCTGGAGGAGATAGCTCTGGACCGTAGCTTTAATTGAAGACGAGTCCGGCTAAAAAATACCAAGTAGAAGCAGAGAAAAACGCAATTGTTTAAATTAACGATGTAATCCAGGAATTCCGTTTTGGCGGTGCGGAAAACTGCGAAAAAGGCCGCAAACGCGAGATGGCGTCAGTTGTACCGTTTTCGACCTTTCCTTACCCAAATAATCTTAAAAAATGATTATCTCGGCTTCTGCTGGGCCGATGCTATTCAACGACATATCAAAAGAAAGGGAAGCGAACAAGCTACACGATAAAAAATACTCCCTTGCCGTACCTATATCCGTTTAAACGGAATAACAAATTTTAATTGTTTAATTGTTTATAACAAATGAACTGCACATGCAACAATGATCCCACCTATTGGAGATGGTAGCTGATACTCATAGCTTTCATTTATGTCCAGTGATCCTTGCCGTAGCTTGCCTGCAAGCCGAAATAATGGCATTTGTTTATAATTTCGTTAAACAAATTTAATTATCTCGGTTCGCAGGCGAGCTATGTGAATCATCAAAGGACATACATTAAAGCTAGGACCAGCAGCTACAATCTCCAATATGTGAAAGCAGTAGCCGATGAGCTGTTCGTTTGTTATAAACAATTAAACCATTAAAATTGTTAGTGCGGTCAACTGAATATAGTTACAGCAGCGGGGTATTTTTTCGCGTGTAGCTGATTCCCTTTCCTTTCATTTGAGATATTGTTGATTAAAATCGGCCCAGCAGAAGCCGAGATAATTGTTGCGACCCGGAGTGCACTTTTGCTGATTTTTCAATTGTTAATAACTTTTAAACCACATTTGCCATATTGTTGCAACTGCTGGAGGATACAGCTCTGGACCGTAGCTTTAATTTAGGACGAGTCCGGCTAAAAAATACCAAGTAGAAGCAGAGAAAAACGCAATTGTTTAAATTAACGTAGTAATCCAGGAATTCCGTTTTGGCGGTGCGGAAAACTGCGAAAAAGGCCGCAAACGCGAGATGGCGTCAGTTGTACCGTTTTCGACCTTTCCTTACCCAAATAATCTTAAAAAATGATTATCTCGGCTTCTGCTGGGCCGATGTTATTCAACGACATATCAAACGAAAGAGAAACGAATAAGCTATTGGATAAAAAATAGCCCATTCCTGTACCTATATCCATTTAACCGTAATAACAATTTTAATTGTTGAATTGTTCATAACAAATGAACTGCACGTGCAATTATGTTCCCACCTCTTGGAGATTGTAGCCGATGCTCATGGCGTTAGTTTATGTTCATTGATCACTGACGTAGCTCTCCTGCAAGCCGAAATAATGGCATTTGTTTATAAGTTCGTTAAACAAATTCATTTATCTCTTCTTCTGGTGGGTCGATTTTAATCAACGACATCTCAAAAGAAAGAGAAACGAATAAGCTATTGTATAAAAAATAGCCCGCTGCTGTACCTCTATCCATTTAACCGTAATAACAATTTGAATTGTTGAATTGTTCATAGCAAATGAACTGCACATGCAATAATGTGCCCACCTATTGGAGATGGTAGCTGATGCCTACAGCTTTACTTTATGTTCATTGATCACTGACGTAGCTCCCCTGCAATCCGAAATAATGGCATTTGTTTATAATTTCGTTAAACAAATTTAATTATCTCGGCTTCTGCTGGGCCGATTTTATCCAACGACGTCTCAAAAGAAAGGGAAACGAACAAGCTATTGGATAAAAAATAGCACGCTGCTGTACCTCTATCCATTTAACCGTAATAACAATTTGAATTGTTGAATTGTTCATAACAAATGAACTGCACATGCAATAATGTGCCCACCTATTGGAGATGGTAGCTGATGCTTACAGCTTTACTTTATGTTCACTGATCATTGACGTAGCTTGCCTGCACGCCGAAATAATGGCATTTGTTTATAATTTCGTTAAACAAATTTAATTATCTCGGCTTCTGCTGGGCCGATGTTATTCAACGACATCTCAAAAGAAAGGGAAACGAACAAGCTACACGATTAAAAATACTCTGTTGCTGTACCTCTATCCATTTAACCGTAATAACAATTTGAATTGTTGAATTGTTCATAACAAATGAACTGCTCATGCAATAATGTGCCCACCTATTGGAGATGGTAGCTGATGCTTACAGCTTTACTTTATGTTCACTGATCATTGACGTAGCTTGCCTGCACGCCGAAATAATGGCATTTGTTTATAATTTCGTTAAACAAATTTAATTATCTCGGCTTCTGCTGGGCCGATGTTATTCAACGACATATCAAAAGAAAGGGAAACGAACAAGCTACACGATAAAAAATACTCCCTTGCCGTTCCTATATCCGCTTAAACGGAATAACAATTTTAATTGTTTAATTGTTTATAACAAATGAACTGCACATGCAACAATGAACCCACCTATTGGAGATGGTAGCTGATACTCATAGCTTTCATTTATGTCCAGTGATCCTTGCCGTAGCTTGCCTGCAAGCCGAAATAATGGCATTTGTTTATAATTTCGTTAAACAAATTTAATTATCTCGGTTCGCAGGCGAGCTATGTGAATCTTCAAAGGACACACATTAAAGCTAGGACCAGCAGCTACAATCTCCAATAGGTGAAAGCAGTAGCCGATGAGCTGTTCGTTTGTTATAAACAATTAAACCATTAAAATTGTTAGTGCGGTCAACTGCATATAGTTACAGCAGCGGGGTATTTTTTCGCGTGTAGCTGATTCCCTTTCCTTTCATTTGAGATATTGTTGATTAAAATCGGTCCAGCAGAAGCCGAGATAATTGTTGCGACCCGAAGTGCACTTTTGCTGATTTTTCAATTGTTAATAACTTTTAAACCACATTTGCCATATTGTTGAAATTGCTAGAGGAGATAGCTCTGGACCGTAGCTTTAATTTAAGACCAGTCCGGCGAAAAAATACCAAGTAGAAGCCGAGAAAAACGCAATTGTTTAAATTAACGATGTAATCCAGGAATTCCGTTTTGGCGGTGCGGAAAACTGCGAAAAAGGCCGCAAACGCGAGATGGCGTCAGTTGTACCGTTTTCGACCTTTCCTTACCCAAATAATCTTAAAAAATGATTATCTCGGCTTCTGCTGGGCCGATGTTATTCAACGACATCTCAAAAGAAAGGGAAACGAACAAGCTACACGATTAAAAATATCCCGTTGCTGTACCTATATCCGTTTAACCGTAATAACAATTTTAATTGTTTAATTGTTTATAACAAATGAACTGCACATGCAACAATGAACCCACCTATTGGAGATGGTAGCTGATACTCATAGCTTTCATTTATGTCCAGTGATCCTTGCCGTAGCTTGCCTGCAAGCCGAAATAATGGCATTTGTTTATAATTTCGTTAAACAAATTTAATTATCTCGGTTCGCAGGCGAGCTATGTGAATCTTCAAAGGACACACATTAAAGCTAGGACCAGCAGCTACAATCTCCAATAGGTGAAAGCAGTAGCCGATGAGCTGTTCGTTTGTTATAAACAATTAAACCATTAAAATTGTTAGTGCGGTCAACTGCATATAGTTACAGCAGCGGGGTATTTTTTCGCGTGTAGCTGATTCCCTTTCCTTTCATTTGAGATATTGTTGATTAAAATCGGTCCAGCAGAAGCCGAGATAATTGTTGCGACCCGAAGTGCACTTTTGCTGATTTTTCAATTGTTAATAACTTTTAAACCACATTTGCCATATTGTTGAAATTGCTAGAGGAGATAGCTCTGGAGCGTAGCTTTAATTTAAGACCAGTCCGGCGAAAAAATACCAAGTAGAAGCCGAGAAAAACGCAATTGTTTAAATTAACGATGTAATCCAGGAATTCCGTTTTGGCGGTGCGGAAAACTGCGAAAAAGGCCGCAAACGCGAGATGGCGTCAGTTGTACCGTTTTCGACCTTTCCTTACCCAAATAATCTTAAAAAATGATTATCTCGGCTTCTGCTGGGCCGATGTTATTCAACGACATATCAAATGAAAGAGAAACGAATAAGCTATTGGATAAAAAATAGCCCATTCCTGTACCTATATCCATTTAACCGTAATAACAATTTTAATTGTTGAATTGTTCATAACAAATGAACTGCACGTGCAATTATGTTCCCACCTCTTGGAGATGGTAGCCGATGCTCATGGCGTTAGTTTATGTTCATTGATCACTGACGTAGCTCTCCTGCAAGCCGAAATAATGGCATTTGTTTATAAGTTCGTTAAACAAATTCATTTATCTCTTCTTCTGGTGGGTCGATTTTAATCAACGACATCTCAAAAGAAAGAGAAACGAATAAGCTATTGTATAAAAAATAGCCCGCTGCTGTACCTCTATCCATTTAACCGTAATAACAATTTGAATTGTTGAATTGTTCATAGCAAATGAACTGCACATGCAATAATGTGCCCACCTATTGGAGATGGTAGCTGATGCCTACAGCTTTACTTTATGTTCATTGATCACTGACGTAGCTCCCCTGCAAGCCGAAATAATGGCATTTGTTTATAATTTCGTTAAACAAATTTAATTATCTCGGCTTCTGCTGGGCCGATTTTATCCAACGACGTCTCAAAAGAAAGGGAAACGAACAAGCTATTGGATAAAAAATAGCACGCTGCCGTACCTATATCCGCTTAAACGGAATAACAATTTTAATTGTTTAATTGTATATAACAAATGAACTGCACATGCAACAATGATCCCACCTATTGGAGATGGTAGCTGATACTCATAGCTTTCATTTATGTCCAGTGATCCTTGCCGTAGCTTGCCTGCAAGCCGAAATAATGGCATTTGTTTATAATTTCGTTAAACAAATTTAATTATCTCGGTTCGCAGGCGAGCTATGTGAATCTTCAAAGGACATACATTAAAGCTAGGACCAGCAGCTACAATCTCCAATAGGTGAAAGCAGTAGCCGATGAGCTGTTCGTTTGTTATAAACAATTAAACCATTAAAATTGTTAGTGCGGTCAACTGCATATAGTTACAGCAGCGGGGTATTTTTTCGCGTGTAGCTGATTCCCTTTCCTTTCATTTGAGATATTGTTGATTAAAATCGGTCCAGCAGAAGCCGAGATAATTGTTGCGACCCGAAGTGCACTTTTGCTGATTTTTCAATTGTTAATAACTTTTAAACCACATTTGCCATATTGTTGAAATTGCTAGAGGAGATAGCTCTGGACCATAGCTTTAATTTAAGACCAGTCCGGCGAAAAAATACCAAGTAGAAGCCGAGAAAAACGCAATTGTTTAAATTAACGATGTAATCCAGGAATTCCGTTTTGGCGGTGCGGAAAACTGCGAAAAAGGCCGCAAACGCGAGATGGCGTCAGTTGTACCGTTTTCGACCTTTCCTTACCCAAATAATCTTAAAAAATGATTATCTCGGCTTCTGCTGGGCCGATGTTATTCAACGACATCTCAAAAGAAAGGGAAACGAACAAGCTACACGATTAAAAATATCCCGTTGCTGTACCTATATCCGTTTAACCGTAATAACAATTTTAATTGTTTAATTGTTTATAACAAATGAACTGCACATGCAACAATGAACCCACCTATTGGAGATGGTAGCTGATACTCATAGCTTTCATTTATGTCCAGTGATCCTTGCCGTAGCTTGCCTGCAAGCCGAAATAATGGCATTTGTTTATAATTTCGTTAAACAAATTTAATTATCTCGGTTCGCAGGCGAGCTATGTGAATCTTCAAAGGACACACATTAAAGCTAGGACCAGCAGCTACAATCTCCAATAGGTGAAAGCAGTAGCCGATGAGCTGTTCGTTTGTTATAAACAATTAAACCATTAAAATTGTTAGTGCGGTCAACTGCATATAGTTACAGCAGCGGGGTATTTTTTCGCGTGTAGCTGATTCCCTTTCCTTTCATTTGAGATATTGTTGATTAAAATCGGTCCAGCAGAAGCCGAGATAATTGTTGCGACCCGAAGTGCACTTTTGCTGATTTTTCAATTGTTAATAACTTTTAAACCACATTTGCCATATTGTTGAAATTGCTAGAGGAGATAGCTCTGGAGCGTAGCTTTAATTTAAGACCAGTCCGGCGAAAAAATACCAAGTAGAAGCCGAGAAAAACGCAATTGTTTAAATTAACGATGTAATCCAGGAATTCCGTTTTGGCGGTGCGGAAAACTGCGAAAAAGGCCGCAAACGCGAGATGGCGTCAGTTGTACCGTTTTCGACCTTTCCTTACCCAAATAATCTTAAAAAATGATTATCTCGGCTTCTGCTGGGCCGATGTTATTCAACGACATATCAAATGAAAGAGAAACGAATAAGCTATTGGATAAAAAATAGCCCATTCCTGTACCTATATCCATTTAACCGTAATAACAATTTTAATTGTTGAATTGTTCATAACAAATGAACTGCACGTGCAATTATGTTCCCACCTCTTGGAGATGGTAGCCGATGCTCATGGCGTTAGTTTATGTTCATTGATCACTGACGTAGCTCTCCTGCAAGCCGAAATAATGGCATTTGTTTATAAGTTCGTTAAACAAATTCATTTATCTCTTCTTCTGGTGGGTCGATTTTAATCAACGACATCTCAAAAGAAAGAGAAACGAATAAGCTATTGTATAAAAAATAGCCCGCTGCTGTACCTCTATCCATTTAACCGTAATAACAATTTGAATTGTTGAATTGTTCATAGCAAATGAACTGCACATGCAATAATGTGCCCACCTATTGGAGATGGTAGCTGATGCCTACAGCTTTACTTTATGTTCATTGATCACTGACGTAGCTCCCCTGCAAGCCGAAATAATGGCATTTGTTTATAATTTCGTTAAACAAATTTAATTATCTCGGCTTCTGCTGGGCCGATTTTATCCAACGACGTCTCAAAAGAAAGGGAAACGAACAAGCTATTGGATAAAAAATAGCACGCTGCTGTACCTCTATCCATTTAACCGTAATAACAATTTGAATTGTTGAATTGTTCATAACAAATGAACTGCACATGCAATAATGTGCCCACCTATTGGAGATGGTAGCTGATGCTTACAGCTTTACTTTATGTTCACTGATCATTGACGTAGCTTGCCTGCACGCCGAAATAATGGCATTTGTTTATAATTTCGTTAAACAAATTTAATTATCTCGGCTTCTGCTGGGCCGATTTTATTCAACGACGTCTCAAAAGAAAGGGAAACGAACAAGCTATTGGATAAAAAATAGCACGCTGCTGTACCTCTATCCATTTAACCGTAATAACAATTTGAATTGTTGAATTGTTCATAACAAATGAACTGCACATGCAATAATGTGCCCACCTATTGGAGATGGTAGCTGGTGCTCAGAGCTTTAGTTTATGTCCAGTGATCATTGCCGTAGCTTGCCTGTAAGCCGACATAATGGCACTTGTTTATAGTTTCGTTAAACAAATTTAATTATCTCGGTTCGCAGGCGAGCAATGTGAATCATCAAAGGACATACATTAAAGCTAGGACCAGCAGCTACAATCTCCAATAGGTGAAAGCAGTAGCCGATGAGCTGTTCGTTTGTTATAAACAATTAAACCATTAAAATTGTTAGTGCGGTCAACTGCATATAGTTACAGCAGCGGGGTATTTTTTCGCGTGTAGCTGATTCCCTTTCCTTTCATTTGAAATATTTTTGATTATAATCGGCCCAGCAGAAGCCGAGATAATTGTTGCGACCCGGAGTGCACTTTTGCTGATTTTTCAATTGTTAATAACTTTTAAACCACATTTGCCATATTGTTGAAACTGCTGGAGGAGATAGCTCTGGACC
This sequence comes from Nomada lathburiana, assembly GCA_963667235.1. Taxonomy (NCBI): domain Eukaryota; kingdom Metazoa; phylum Arthropoda; class Insecta; order Hymenoptera; family Apidae; genus Nomada; species Nomada lathburiana. Next base: position 9,700,050 of record OY763898.1, on the reverse strand, counting down.
GTAGCTTTAATTGAAGACGAGTCCGGCTAAAAAATACCAAGTAGAAGCAGAGAAAAACGCAATTGTTTAAATTAACGATGTAATCCAGGAATTCCGTTTTGGCGGTGCGGAAAACTGCGAAAAAGGCCGCAAACGCGAGATGGCGTCAGTTGTACCGTTTTCGACCTTTCCTTACCCAAATAATCTTAAAAAATGATTATCTCGGCTTCTGCTGGGCCGATGTTATTCAACGACATCTCAAAAGAAAGGGAAACGAACAAGCTACACGATTAAAAATATCCCGTTGCTGTACCTATATCCGTTTAAACGGAATAACAATTTTAATTGTTTAATTGTTTATAACAAATGAACTGCACATGCAACAATGATCCCACCTATTGGACATGGTAGCTGATGCTTACAGGTTTACTTTATGTTCACTGATCATTGACGTAGCTTGCCTGCACGCCGAAATAATGGCATTTGTTTTTAATTTCGTTAAACAAATTTAATTATCTCGGCTTCTGCTGGGCCGATGTTATTCGACGACGTCTCAAAAGAAAGGGAAACGAACAAGCTACACGATAAAAAATACTCCCTTGCCGTACCTATATCCGTTTAAACGGAATAACAATTTTAATTGTTTAATTGTTTATAACAAATGAACTGCACATGCAACAATGATCCCAGCTATTGGAGATGGTAGCTGATACTCATAGCTTTCATTTATGTCCAGTGATCCTTGCCGTAGCTTGCCTGCACGCCGAAATAATGGCCTTTGTTTATAATTTCGTTAAACAAATTCATTTATCTCTTCTGCTGGGGGGCCGATTTTAATCAACAATATCTCAAAAGAAAGAGAAACGAATAAGCTATTGGATAAAAAATAGCCCATTCCTGTACCTATATCCATTTAACCGTAATAACAATTTTAATTGTTGAATTGTTCATAACAAATGAACTGCACATGCGATAATGTTCCCACCAAATGTAGGTGGTAGCTGATGCCCATCGCTTTAGTTTATGTTAATTGGTCACTGACGTAGCTCTCCTGCAAGCCGAAATAATGGCATTTGTTTATAATTTCGTTAAACAAATTGAATTATCTCGGCTTCTGCTGGGCCGATTTTATTCAACGACGTCTGAAAAGAAAGGGAAACGAACAAGCTATTGGATAAAAAATAGCCCGTTGCTGTACCTATATCCATTTAACCGTAATAACAATTTGAATTGTTGAATTGTTCATAACAAATGAACTGCACATGCAATAATGTGCCCACCTATTGGAGATGGTAGCTGATGCCCAGAGCTTTAGTTTATGTCCAGTGATCATTGCCGTAGCTTGCCTGCCAGCCGACATAATGGCATTTGTTTATAATTTCGTTAAACAAATTTAATTATCTCGGCTTCTGCTGGGCCGATTTTATTCAACGACATCTCAAAAGAAAGGGAAACGAACAAGCTACACGATAAAAAATACTCCCTTGCCGTACCTATATCCGTTTAAACGGAATAACAAATTTTAATTGTTTAATTGTTTATAACAAATGAACTGCACATGCAACAATGATCCCACCTATTGGAGATGGTAGCTGATACTCATAGCTTTCATTTATGTCCAGTGATCCTTGCCGTAGCTTGCCTGCAAGCCGAAATAATGGCATTTGTTTATAATTTCGTTAAACAAATTTAATTATCTCGGTTCGCAGGCGAGCTATGTGAATCATCAAAGGACATACATTAAAGCTAGGACCAGCAGCTACAATCTCCAATATGTGAAAGCAGTAGCCGATGAGCTGTTCGTTTGTTATAAACAATTAAACCATTAAAATTGTTAGTGCGGTCAACTGAATATAGTTACAGCAGCGGGGTATTTTTTCGCGTGTAGCTGATTCCCTTTCCTTTCATTTGAGATATTGTTGATTAAAATCGGCCCAGCAGAAGCCGAGATAATTGTTGCGACCCGGAGTGCACTTTTGCTGATTTTTCAATTGTTAATAACTTTTAAACCACATTTGCCATATTGTTGCAACTGCTGGAGGATACAGCTCTGGACCGTAGCTTTAATTTAAGACGAGTCCGGCTAAAAAATACCAAGTAGAAGCAGAGAAAAACGCAATTGTTTAAATTAACGATGTAATCCAGGAATTCCGTTTTGGCGGTGCGGAAAACTGCGAAAAAGGCCGCAAACGCGAGATGGCGTCAGTTGTACCGTTTTCGACCTTTCCTTACCCAAATAATCTTAAAAAATGATTATCTCGGCTTCTGCTGGGCCGATGTTATTCAACGACATATCAAAAGAAAGGGAAACGAACAAGCTACACGATCAAAAATACTCCCTTGCCGTACCTATATCCGCTTAAACGGAATAACAATTTTAATTGTTTAATTGTATATAACAAATGAACTGCACATGCAACAATGATCCCACCTATTGGAGATGGTAGCTGATACTCATAGCTTTCATTTATGTCCAGTGATCCTTGCCGTAGCTTGCCTGCAAGCCGAAATAATGGCATTTGTTTATAATTTCGTTAAACAAATTTAATTATCTCGGTTCGCAGGCGAGCTATGTGAATCTTCAAAGGACATACATTAAAGCTAGGACCAGCAGCTACAATCTCCAATAGGTGAAAGCAGTAGCCGATGAGCTGTTCGTTTGTTATAAACAATTAAACCATTAAAATTGTTAGTGCGGTCAACTGCATATAGTTACAGCAGCGGGGTATTTTTTCGCGTGTAGCTGATTCCCTTTCCTTTCATTTGAGATATTGTTGATTAAAATCGGTCCAGCAGAAGCCGAGATAATTGTTGCGACCCGAAGTGCACTTTTGCTGATTTTTCAATTGTTAATAACTTTTAAACCACATTTGCCATATTGTTGAAATTGCTAGAGGAGATAGCTCTGGAGCGTAGCTTTAATTTAAGACCAGTCCGGCGAAAAAATACCAAGTAGAAGCCGAGAAAAACGCAATTGTTTAAATTAACGATGTAATCCAGGAATTCCGTTTTGGCGGTGCGGAAAACTGCGAAAAAGGCCGCAAACGCGAGATGGCGTCAGTTGTACCGTTTTCGACCTTTCCTTACCCAAATAATCTTAAAAAATGATTATCTCGGCTTCTGCTGGGCCGATGTTATTCAACGACATATCAAAAGAAAGGGAAACGAACAAGCTACACGATAAAAAATACTCCCTTGCCGTACCTATATCCGCTTAAACGGAATAACAATTTTAATTGTTTAATTGTTTATAACAAATGAACTGCACATGCAACAATGAACCCACCTGTTGGAGATGGTAGCTGATACTCATAGCTTTCATTTATGTCCAGTGATCCTTGCCGTAGCTTGCCTGCAAGCCGAAATAATGGCATTTGTTTATAATTTCGTTAAACAAATTTAATTATCTCGGTTCGCAGGCGAGCTATGTGAATCTTCAAAGGACACACATTAAAGCTAGGACCAGCAGCTACAATCTCCAATAGGTGAAAGCAGTAGCCGATGAGCTGTTCGTTTGTTATAAACAATTAAACCATTAAAATTGTTAGTGCGGTCAACTGCATATAGTTACAGCAGCGGGGTATTTTTTCGCGTGTAGCTGATTCCCTTTCCTTTCATTTGAGATATTGTTGATTAAAATCGGTCCAGCAGAAGCCGAGATAATTGTTGCGACCCGAAGTGCACTTTTGCTGATTTTTCAATTGTTAATAACTTTTAAACCACATTTGCCATATTGTTGAAATTGCTAGAGGAGATAGCTCTGGACCGTAGCTTTAATTTAAGACCAGTCCGGCGAAAAAATACCAAGTAGAAGCCGAGAAAAACGCAATTGTTTAAATTAACGATGTAATCCAGGAATTCCGTTTTGGCGGTGCGGAAAACTGCGAAAAAGGCCGCAAACGCGAGATGGCGTCAGTTGTACCGTTTTCGACCTTTCCTTACCCAAATAATCTTAAAAAATGATTATCTCGGCTTCTGCTGGGCCGATGTTTTTCAACGACATATCAAAAGAAAGGGAAACGAACAAGCTACACGATAAAAAATACTCCGTTGCTGTACCTATATCCGTTTAACCGGAATAACAATTTGAATTGTTTAATAGTTTATAACAAATGAACTGCACACGTAACAATGTTCCCACATATTGGAGAGGGTAGCTGGTGCTCAGAGCTTTAGTTTATGTCCAGTGATCCTTGCCGTAGCTTGCCTGCAAGCCGAAATAATGGCATTTGTTTATAATTTCGTTAAACAAATTTAATTATCTCGGTTCGCAGGCGAGCTATGTGAATCTTCAAAGGACATACATTAAAGCTAGGACCAGCAGCTACAATCTCCAATAGGTGAAAGCAGTAGCCGATGAGCTGTTCGTTTGTTATAAACAATTAAACCATTAAAATTGTTAGTGCGGTCAACTGCATATAGTTACAGCAGCGGGGTATTTTTTCGCGTGTAGCTGATTCCCTTTCCTTTCATTTGAGATATTGTTGATTAAAATCGGTCCAGCAGAAGCCGAGATAATTGTTGCGACCCGAAGTGCACTTTTGCTGATTTTTCAATTGTTAATAACTTTTAAACCACATTTGCCATATTGTTGAAATTGCTAGAGGAGATAGCTCTGGAGCGTAGCTTTAATTTAAGACCAGTCCGGCGAAAAAATACCAAGTAGAAGCCGAGAAAAACGCAATTGTTTAAATTAACGATGTAATCCAGGAATTCCGTTTTGGCGGTGCGGAAAACTGCGAAAAAGGCCGCAAACGCGAGATGGCGTCAGTTGTACCGTTTTCGACCTTTCCTTACCCAAATAATCTTAAAAAATGATTATCTCGGCTTCTGCAGGGCCGATGTTATTCAACGACATATCAAAAGAAAGGGAAGCGAACAAGCTTTTCGATAAAAAATACTCCGTTGCTGTACCTATATCCGTTTAAACGGAATAACAATTTTAATTGTTTAATTGTTTATAACAAATGAACTGCACATGCAACAATGATCCCACCTATTGGACATGGTAGCTGATGCTTACAGGTTTACTTTATGTTCACTGATCATTGACGTAGCTTGCCTGCACGCCGAAATAATGGCATTTGTTTTTAATTTCGTTAAACAAATTTAATTATCTCGGCTTCTGCTGGGCCGATGTTATTCAACGACGTCTCAAAAGAAAGGGAAACGAACAAGCTACACGATAAAAAATACTCCCTTGCCGTACCTATATCCGTTTAAACGGAATAACAATTTTAATTGTTTAATTGTTTATAACAAATTAACTGCACATGCAACAATGATCCCAGCTATTGGAGATGGTAGCTGATACTCATAGCTTTCATTTATGTCCAGTGATCCTTGCCGTAGCTTGCCTGAAAGCCGAAATAATGGCATTTGTTTATAATTTCGTTAAACAAATTTAATTATCTCGGTTCGCAGGCGAGCTATGTGAATCATCAAAGGACATACATTAAAGCTAGGACCAGCAGCTACAATCTCCAATAGGTGAAAGCAGTAGCCGATGAGCTGTTCGTTTGTTATAAACAATTAAACCATTAAAATTGTTAGTGCGGTCAACTGAATATAGTTACAGCAGCGGGGTATTTTTACGCGTGTAGCTGATTCCCTTTCCTTTCATTTGAGATATTGTTGATTAAAATCGGCCCAGCAGAAGCCGAGATAATTGTTGCGACCCGGTGTGCACTTTTGCTGATTTTTCAATTGTTAATAACTTTTAAACCACATTTGCCATATTGTTGCAACTGCTGGAGGATACAGCTCTGGACCGTAGCTTTAATTTAAGACGAGTCCGGCTAAAAAATACCAAGTAGAAGCAGAGAAAAACGCAATTGTTTAAATTAACGTAGTAATCCAGGAATTCCGTTTTGGCGGTGCGGAAAACTGCGAAAAAGGCCGCAAACGCGAGATGGCGTCAGTTGTACCGTTTTCGACCTTTCCTTACCCAAATAATCTTAAAAAATGATTATCTCGGCTTCTGCTGGGCCGATGTTATTCAACGACATCTCAAAAGAAAGGGAAACGAACAAGCTACACGATAAAAAATACTCCCTTGCCGTACCTATATCCGTTTAAACGGAATAATAATTTTAATTGTTTAATTGTTTATAACAAATTAACTGCACATGCAACAATGTTTCCACCTACTGGTGATGGTAGCTGATACTCATAGCTTTCATTTATGTCCAGTTATCCTTGCCGTAGCTTGCCTGCACGCCGAAATAATGGCCTTTGTTTATAATTTCGTTAAACAAATTCATTTATCTCTTCTGCTGGGGGGCCGATTTTAATCAACAATATCTCAAAAGAAAGAGAAACGAATAAGCTATTGGATAAAAAATAGCCCATTCCTGTACCTATATCCATTTAACCGTAATAACAATTTTAATTGTTGAATTGTTCATAACAAATGAACTGCACATGCGATAATGTTCCCACCAAATGTAGGTGGTAGCTGATGCCCATCGCTTTAGTTTATGTTAATTGGTCACTGACGTAGCTCTCCTGCAAGCCGAAATAATGGCATTTGTTTATAATTTCGTTAAACAAATTGAATTATCTCGGCTTCTGCTGGGCCGATTTTATTCAACGACGTCTGAAAAGAAAGGGAAACGAACAAGCTATTGGATAAAAAATAGCCCGTTGCTGTACCTATATCCATTTAACCGTAATAACAATTTGAATTGTTGAATTGTTCATAACAAATGAACTGCACATGCAATAATGTGCCCACCTATTGGAGATGGTAGCTGATGCCCAGAGCTTTAGTTTATGTCCAGTGATCATTGCCGTAGCTTGCCTGCCAGCCGACATAATGGCATTTGTTTATAATTTCGTTAAAGAAATTTAATTATCTCGGCTTCTGCTGGGCCGATTTTATTCAACGACATCTCAAAAGAAAGGGAAACGAACAAGCAGCACGATAAAAAATACTCCCTTGCCGTACCTATATCCGTTTAAACGGAATAACAAATTTTAATTGTTTAATTGTTTATAACAAATGAACTGCACATGCAACAATGATCCCACCTATTGGAGATGGTAGCTGATACTCATAGCTTTCATTTATGTCCAAGTGATCCTTGCCGTAGCTTGCCAGCAAGCCGAAATAATGGCATTTGTTTATAATTTCGTTAAACAAATTTAATTATCTCGGTTCGCAGGCGAGCTATGTGAATCATCAAAGGACATACATTAAAGCTAGGACCAGCAGCTACAATCTCCAATATGTGAAAGCAGTAGCCGATGAGCTGTTCGTTTGTTATAAACAATTAAACCATTAAAATTGTTAGTGCGGTCAACTGAATATAGTTACAGCAGCGGGGTATTTTTTCGCGTGTAGCTGATTCCCTTTCCTTTCATTTGAGATATTGTTGATTAAAATCGGCCCAGCAGAAGCCGAGATAATTGTTGCGACCCGGAGTGCACTTTTGCTGATTTTTCAATTGTTAATAACTTTTAAACCACATTTGCCATATTGTTGCAACTGCTGGAGGATACAGCTCTGGACCGTAGCTTTAATTTAAGACGAGTCCGGCTAAAAAATACCAAGTAGAAGCAGAGAAAAACGCAATTGTTTAAATTAACGTAGTAATCCAGGAATTCCGTTTTGGCGGTGCGGAAAACTGCGAAAAAGGCCGCAAACGCGAGATGGCGTCAGTTGTACCGTTTTCGACCTTTCCTTACCCAAATAATCTTAAAAAATGATTATCTCGGCTTCTGCTGGGCCGATGTTATTCAACGACATATCAAACGAAAGAGAAACGAATAAGCTATTGGATAAAAAATAGCCCATTCCTGTACCTATATCCATTTAACCGTAATAACAATTTTAATTGTTGAATTGTTCATAACAAATGAACTGCACGTGCAATTATGTTCCCACCTCTTGGAGATGGTAGCCGATGCTCATGGCGTTAGTTTATGTTCATTGATCACTGACGTAGCTCTCCTGCAAGCCGAAATAATGGCATTTGTTTATAAGTTCGTTAAACAAATTCATTTATCTCTTCTTCTGGTGGGTCGATTTTAATCAACGACATCTCAAAAGAAAGAGAAACGAATAAGCTATTGTATAAAAAATAGCCCGCTGCTGTACCTCTATCCATTTAACCGTAATAACAATTTGAATTGTTGAATTGTTCATAGCAAATGAACTGCACATGCAATAATGTGCCCACCTATTGGAGATGGTAGCTGATGCCTACAGCTTTACTTTATGTTCATTGATCACTGACGTAGCTCCCCTGCAAGCCGAAATAATGGCATTTGTTTATAATTTCGTTAAACAAATTTAATTATCTCGGCTTCTGCTGGGCCGATTTTGTCCAACGACGTCTCAAAAGAAAGGGAAACGAACAAGCTATTGGATAAAAAATAGCACGCTGCTGTACCTCTATCCATTTAACCGTAATAACAATTTGAATTGTTGAATTGTTCATAACAAATGAACTGCACATGCAATAATGTGCCCACCTATTGGAGATGGTAGCTGATGCTTACAGCTTTACTTTATGTTCACTGATCATTGACGTAGCTTGCCTGCACGCCGAAATAATGGCATTTGTTTATAATTTCGTTAAACAAATTTAATTATCTCGGCTTCTGCTGGGCCGATGTTATTCAACGACATCTCAAAAGAAAGGGAAACGAACAAGCTACACGATTAAAAATACTCTGTTGCTGTACCTCTATCCATTTAACCGTAATAACAATTTGAATTGTTGAATTGTTCATAACAAATGAACTGCACATGCAATAATGTGCCCACCTATTGGAGATGGTAGCTGATGCTTACAGCTTTACTTTATGTTCACTGATCATTGACGTAGCTTGCCTGCACGCCGAAATAATGGCATTTGTTTATAATTTCGTTAAACAAATTTAATTATCTCGGCTTCTGCTGGGCCGATGTTATTCAACGACATATCAAAAGAAAGGGAAACGAACAAGCTACACGATAAAAAATACTCCCTTGCCGTACCTATATCCGCTTAAACGGAATAACAATTTTAATTGTTTAATTGTTTATAACAAATGAACTGCACATGCAACAATGAACCCACCTATTGGAGATGGTAGCTGATACTCATAGCTTTCATTTATGTCCAGTGATCCTTGCCGTAGCTTGCCTGCAAGCCGAAATAATGGCATTTGTTTATAATTTCGTTAAACAAATTTAATTATCTCGGTTCGCAGGCGAGCTATGTGAATCTTCAAAGGACACACATTAAAGCTAGGACCAGCAGCTACAATCTTCAATAGGTGAAAGCAGTAGCCGATGAGCTGTTCGTTTGTTATAAGCAATTAAACCATTAAAATTGTTAGTGCGGTCAACTGCATATAGTTACAGCAGCGGGGTATTTTTTCGCGTGTAGCTGATTCCCTTTCCTTTCATTTGAGATATTGTTGATTAAAATCGGTCCAGCAGAAGCCGAGATAATTGTTGCGACCCGAAGTGCACTTTTGCTGATTTTTCAATTGTTAATAACTTTTAAACCACATTTGCCATATTGTTGAAATTGCTAGAGGAGATAGCTCTGGAGCGTAGCTTTAATTTAAGACCAGTCCGGCGAAAAAATACCAAGTAGAAGCCGAGAAAAACGCAATTGTTTAAATTAACGATGTAATCCAGGAATTCCGTTTTGGCGGTGCGGAAAACTGCGAAAAAGGCCGCAAACGCGAGATGGCGTCAGTTGTACCGTTTTCGACCTTTCCTTACCCAAATAATCTTAAAAAATTATTATCTCGGCTTCTGCAGGGCCGATGTTATTCAACGACATATCAAAAGAAAGGGAAGCGAACAAGCTTTTCGATAAAAAATACTCCGTTGCTGTACCTATATCCGTTTAAACGGAATAACAATTTTAATTGTTTAATTGTTTATAACAAATGAACTGCACATGCAACAATGATCCCACCTATTGGACATGGTAGCTGATGCTTACAGGTTTACTTTATGTTCACTGATCATTGACGTAGCTTGCCTGCACGCCGAAATAATGGCATTTGTTTTTAATTTCGTTAAACAAATTTAATTATCTCGGCTTCTGCTGGGCCGATGTTATTCAACGACGTCTCAAAAGAAAGGGAAACGAACAAGCTACACGATAAAAAATACTCCCTTGCCGTACCTATATCCGTTTAAACGGAATAACAATTTTAATTGTTTAATTGTTTATAACAAATTAACTGCACATGCAACAATGATCCCAGCTATTGGAGATGGTAGCTGATACTCATAGCTTTCATTTATGTCCAGTGATCCTTGCCGTAGCTTGCCTGCAAGCCGAAATAATGGCATTTGTTTATAATTTCGTTAAACAAATTTAATTATCGCGGTTCGCAGGCGAGCTATGTGAATCATCAAAGGACATACATTAAAGCTAGGACCAGCAGCTACAATCTCCAATAGGTGAAAGCAGTAGCCGATGAGCTGTTCGTTTGTTATAAACAATTAAACCATTAAAATTGTTAGTGCGGTCAACTGAATATAGTTACAGCAGCGGGGTATTTTTACGCGTGTAGCTGATTCCCTTTCCTTTCATTTGAGATATTGTTGATTAAAATCGGCCCAGCAGAAGCCGAGATAATTGTTGCGACCCGGTGTGCACTTTTGCTGATTTTTCAATTGTTAATAACTTTTAAACCACATTTGCCATATTGTTGCAACTGCTGGAGGATACAGCTCTGGACCGTAGCTTTAATTTAAGACGAGTCCGGCTAAAAAATACCAAGTAGAAGCAGAGAAAAACGCAATTGTTTAAATTAACGTAGTAATCCAGGAATTCCGTTTTGGCGGTGCGGAAAACTGCGAAAAAGGCCGCAAACGCGAGATGGCGTCAGTTGTACCGTTTTCGACCTTTCCTTACCCAAATAATCTTAAAAAATGATTATCTCGGCTTCTGCTGGGCCGATGTTATTCAACGACATCTCAAAAGAAAGGGAAACGAACAAGCTACACGATAAAAAATACTCCCTTGCCGTACCTATATCCGTTTAAACGGAATAATAATTTTAATTGTTTAATTGTTTATAACAAATTAACTGCACATGCAACAATGTTTCCACCTACTGGTGATGGTAGCTGATACTCATAGCTTTCATTTATGTCCAGTTATCCTTGCCGTAGCTTGCCTGCACGCCGAAATAATGGCCTTTGTTTATAATTTCGTTAAACAAATTCATTTATCTCTTCTGCTGGGGGGCCGATTTTAATCAACAATATCTCAAAAGAAAGAGAAACGAATAAGCTATTGGATAAAAAATAGCCCATTCCTGTACCTATATCCATTTAACCGTAATAACAATTTTAATTGTTGAATTGTTCATAACAAATGAACTGCACATGCGATAATGTTCCCACCAAATGTAGGTGGTAGCTGATGCCCATCGCTTTAGTTTATGTTAATTGGTCACTGACGTAGCTCTCCTGCAAGCCGAAATAATGGCATTTGTTTATAATTTCGTTAAACAAATTGAATTATCTCGGCTTCTGCTGGGCCGATTTTATTCAACGACGTCTGAAAAGAAAGGGAAACGAACAAGCTATTGGATAAAAAATAGCCCGTTGCTGTACCTATATCCATTTAACCGTAATAACAATTTGAATTGTTGAATTGTTCATAACAAATGAACTGCACATGCAATAATGTGCCCACCTATTGGAGATGGTAGCTGATGCCCAGAGCTTTAGTTTATGTCCAGTGATCATTGCCGTAGCTTGCCTGCCAGCCGACATAATGGCATTTGTTTATAATTTCGTTAAACAAATTTAATTATCTCGGCTTCTGCTGGGCCGATTTTATTCAACGACATCTCAAAAGAAAGGGAAACGAACAAGCTACACGATAAAAAATACTCCGTTGCTGTACCTATATCCGTTTAACCGGAATAACAATTTGAATTGTTTAATAGTTTATAACAAATGAACTGCACACGTAACAATGTTCCCACATATTGGGGAGGGTAGCTGATGCCCAGAGCTTTAGTTTGTGTCCAGTGATCATTGCCGTAGCTTGCCTGCACGCCGAAATAATGGCATTTGTTTATAATTTCATTAAACAAATTTAATTATCTCGGCTTCTGCAGGGCCGATGTTATTCATCGACGTCTCAAAAGAAAGGGAAGCGAACAAGCTACACGATAAAAAATACTCCCTTGCCGTACCTATATCCGTTTAAACGGAATAACAAATTTTAATTGTTTAATTGTTTATAACAAATGAACTGCACATGCAACAATGATCCCACCTATTGGAGATGGTAGCTGATACTCATAGCTTTCATTTATGTCCAGTGATCCTTGCCGTAGCTTGCCTGCAAGCCGAAATAATGGCATTTGTTTATAATTTCGTTAAACAAATTTAATTATCTCGGTTCGCAGGCGAGCTATGTGAATCATCAAAGGACATACATTAAAGCTAGGACCAGCAGCTACAATCTCCAATATGTGAAAGCAGTAGCCGATGAGCTGTTCGTTTGTTATAAACAATTAAACCATTAAAATTGTTAGTGCGGTCAACTGAATATAGTTACAGCAGCGGGGTATTTTTTCGCGTGTAGCTGATTCCCTTTCCTTTCATTTGAGATATTGTTGATTAAAATCGGCCCAGCAGAAGCCGAGATAATTGTTGCGACCCGGAGTGCACTTTTGCTGATTTTTCAATTGTTAATAACTTTTAAACCACATTTGCCATATTGTTGAAATTGCTAGAGGAGATAGCTCTGGAGCGTAGCTTTAATTTAAGACCAGTCCGGCGAAAAAATACCAAGTAGAAGCCGAGAAAAACGCAATTGTTTAAATTAACGATGTAATCCAGGAATTCCGTTTTGGCGGTGCGGAAAACTGCGAAAAAGGCCGCAAACGCGAGATGGCGTCAGTTGTACCGTTTTCGACCTTTCCTTACCCAAATAATCTTAAAAAATGATTATCTCGGCTTCTGCTGGGCCGATGTTATTCAACGACATATCAAAAGAAAGGGAAACGAACAAGCTACACGATAAAAAATACTCCCTTGCCGTACCTATATCCGCTTAAACGGAATAACAATTTTAATTGTTTAATTGTTTATAACAAATGAACTGCACATGCAACAATGAACCCACCTATTGGAGATGGTAGCTGATACTCATAGCTTTCATTTATGTCCAGTGATCCTTGCCGTAGCTTGCCTGCAAGCCGAAATAATGGCATTTGTTTATAATTTCGTTAAACAAATTTAATTATCTCGGTTCGCAGGCGAGCTATGTGAATCTTCAAAGGACACACATTAAAGCTAGGACCAGCAGCTACAATCTCCAATAGGTGAAAGCAGTAGCCGATGAGCTGTTCGTTTGTTATAAACAATTAAACCATTAAAATTGTTAGTGCGGTCAACTGCATATAGTTACAGCAGCGGGGTATTTTTTCGCGTGTAGCTAATGCTCCTTCCTTTCATTTAAGAAAACTGCGAAAAAGACCGCAAACACGAGACGGCGTAACTTGTACCGTTTTCGACATATCCATACCGACAAAATTCCAGCTTCTACTGGGTATTTCTTAACCGGACTTGTCTTAAATTGAAGCTACGGACCATAGATATCTCCTCCAACAGGTGTAACAATATGGCATTTGCGGTTTAAAGGTATTAACAATTGCAGAATCGACGAAAACGCTCTCCGGGTCACTGCAATTATCTCGGCTTTTGGTGGCACTAGTTCAATGTTCGGGTGCTCAAAATGAAGGTAAAGGATGCCGCTATACGTCAATAAACGATTTACAAATGCCACATGCGCAGTTTATTTTTTATAAACAATTTTGATTTGATTTGATTTGATGTACTCCATGATGAATACTTTGGGTCATATCTACTCGACTTTTGCGGGTTCTGGTCAAGTTTTAGGTCAGCCTAGGATCCTTGGGCCGTACCTACTTCTGCGATTTCTGACCCATTTTTTATTCGAGTTTTTAGCACACGAATCCAATAAACTATAACATATAGCTATATACATATAACTATAACAATGCCTATAAAGTTTACGTTCGCGTTGAATCACTCTAAAAACTTTCCAGACAAGTTGTACATATTAAGGTAGACCGAGAATATTTATCAGGACTTCACGATTCGCCGTTTAATCTGTGAACGTTTACTGTTATTGACACCAGCCACGTAATTAAATTAATTTCTGCGACTCTTCTGCCGTTACGATAGGCATCGGTCTGGAATAATACACCGCAGGTCTCATGCTTTTTTTCCCTTTTTTTCTACGTCGGCAAAGGTGCTCTCAGCCACACCCGCCGCGTACACTTCTCATTTCCAATTTAAAAATAATGAGAATTTACTGCGAATAGGTGCCCCTGTCGCGCACAGATACTCATCGAGTTTGAGCGTCTCGCTTGTGAGAAGTGGAATGAATTGAAAAAAATTCAATTTAGCATCAGTATACCGCATCCTACTCCCTTCCGGTTCCTCCTCGTGTTCTGTTTGTTCCTCACGCCCTCTTCTATCCTTGCCCCCTTTCCTTAAAAAAAGTACCGACGACCGAACGCGCTGTATGTCAAATATTCCTGTCACTCATTCATGCGTCCACTTTCTTAGCTAAATCATACATTCATCGAATCGAAAGTGTGCACATTTTGCACAAAATTATACTCACGAAGATCTGTTTCTTTTGTTAATAGTTAGTCTTGATTAATTGCGATGTCAGTACGTTCGAAGTGAAAGGCACAATTTAACTACGACGATCATTGATTACAGCGAAAGTTTCCTTACATTTTGTCATGATTAAAATAGACTACTTGGACGAGAAATGCATATAGTGCAGACAGCTACGAATTTATAGTCTAATTATGATTCGATTGATGCAAATGAAATAAAAAATTAATGTTAGTCTGGGTTCACCGTCCTTCTTTTTTAATAATAGAAAAAAATAAAGATAAGTGCAGCAAAATTAGAATTTTGTCATGCTGTGTTATCGAAGGTGTCTTCACGTTCTCATTTAGTTGCCAGTAATTATTGAACATTAGTGAGGAGATGGAACATACAAGAGAGGAGAATATTTAATTTTTTGGAGAATAAATTTCGAGTAAAAGACTGTGGAAAACATGTTGTTTCTTGAACTCGAAATTATATTCTTAGCCTCATACGGAATTTTGGGTCAATCTGACCAAAAACCGAGACAAGTTTATGCTCTTTCCCCAATTATATATATCCACTTGCGCTTCATCTTCTTCAGTATTAAAAATCCCGACATACATACACATGTATACAACCTGAAGACATAATTCCTTCTTTTGTAACGATTATGTAATCTGACAAGAATTAAAGCGAGATAATGTCACGGATGCGGTAATTTATTGCACGTAAATATAACTTATCGTCCAAACGTAAGAGCTCCGTAATCGATAAATCTTGTTATCTTGCGGAGCCAAATTACTAATTCTAGAACATATCAACCACAACTGATGAAAGTGAAGGTACAACAGAAACGCACTCTACATTTCGAAGAATACTTCAATAGACACCGTGCAATAAATAATTACAAAAGAGAAATGGCTGCTAAATACATTTTCGCAAATCATTCCCTCGCTCACATTAATTAGCTCCCAGTGAATTCAACCTCGTTGAACAAAATATGGAGGTGAATTCTTTATCGGACCGTTTGTCAACCGGCCCGTAATTTCAATTACTGCAACGGTACGAAGATCAATATCCACAGTTCGAGCTACGCATATACACAATGTCCTGTGGAACAAGAGGAATCTTCTCAATCGCTTTCGCAATGGTAATCGAAAGGGGATAGGTGAAACGGGACGGCGGGCATTCTGAGGGAGGAAGAAACGAATAAGTGGCCTGTGTGATGCGGCAGTCTGTCTTCGGTGCGCAGCAATAAAATGTAAATGCGCGCCAATTCGCGGCCAATATCGAAGCTTAACTTGCCGAGATACTTTTCCGTTTGTTCGTTGGATCAGCGTAACAGTGAGTAAGTGGCGAGTGTTCGAGAGAGCGTGTGCGCCGAACGAGCCCGCGGGCTCCACCGTCATTTGCATGAGTAACGGCGGAGCGGAGAAGTTAGGGTAGCGAAACGAGTAATTTATAGTCAATAATTCTTGCTGAGGCAATTTTCGCATCGAGCGCGAACGTTTCCTCCGGAACGAAGAAGGAGAAATAGGAGGAGAAGAAGAGAAGGCGGTGCCGTAGAGGCGGCAGGAAATGAGGCGGAATGTTAAATAGCTGTCGTAGCTTCTCCCTAACCTGTCATCTCAGGTAGCCCTTGAACTGCACGTGGGAATTATTAGCGATGCGACTACCTATTTTCCCGAGATCTCGTTACGCCCTGCTCGCGCCGATGACCATCTTGAGACTACCCTCTATACTCGACCACCTCGCCCTCACCGTTTTATTTTCTTCACTGCCGCCTGACGATATTCCCTCAAATCGCGAAACTATAAACGCTTGTTTATGGTGACGTATGGGTGGTCCTGCGACTGGCTGTGGATGTTAGTTATTTTCGACGGCTTCTATCATAGTAAAGTAAATGAACGGATAGTGCTTTCTGGCCGTGTGTTAACATGTAGATGTACTATAAATGTCTCGCGATAAAATTATAGGTTTACTCCCTTTTATTTGCTGCTCCGGTTTTTTTTTTTCTCAGATCATATCGTTTCTCGTCGTCGATTTCGTAAATAACTTCGGGTACATTGTTATGATGTCACTAATTGTAAATAGGAATGACACGGTTTGAGGTCTGATGACGTGAAGATAACGTTTTATGTAAAGAAAAGTAGGTTTGCTTGAATTTGGCAGCTAGAATAATGAAGTCAAGTATTCTTGAGAATATTTACAATTTACAATGTTCATTGTGAAAGTTATATTATTAAATAATAAAAACAAGCATGATAAACACTCATAGTGAAGTACACGCACAATGCGTATAATCGATTCACTTTTTTTCGTATATATCTGATTAGTTCGCAAATTTAATTTGTTCCTCGTCTAAAATATTTGGTCGCACATTATTATGTAAAAAGACTCGCTGTTTGTCCTGTTATATCACAAAAACTCGTCTAACTTAAGCACGTCAAATATCTACATTGTCTTTGATTATATGAAAAACTGGTCAAGAAAAAAAATCTTCGTGTTCAAAGAAATCGATATTCTCATAGAGAAACAATCCTCTCCAGAAGCAGAAGACTTCAAAAGTAGAAAAATTTATGTTACATTTAATTAACAGCATTCAGAAAATGCAGTGCATTAAAGTTGCTTATTGTAAGGGTAAAATAATGCATAAACGAACAGGCAATATATATGTATATGTATGCGTTGTATATAAAGGTAATGCCGGTGAAAGCATACTCTACGCAAATGGTTTCCTCATTTCGAAGCCAGTAACTTTCCTCCCGAAGATCTGAAACGCTCCATTTGTTATGAATAACCATAAAATGAAGACTTTCGTCGAAAATGACAATAAGTAATAATTATACATTACTACTATCATTATTATGAACATTACTATTGCTAATCAAACATTCATACAGCAACTACATTTTAATTTATATTACATATTGTATTAAAACTTAAATAATCGTCCATTTATAAGCTGTACGATTTATTTATAAATAAACACGACGATAGCCATGACGAATAGCTACCGCGTGACTTGCCGGAACGAAATTTGATGGATCGTGTCTCGACGTGCAATTCACTATTGAAACGTAACGAAAATCAGCCGCCCTTGATGCGAGTAATTACAGCCGATGAAAAATGAATTCTGTCTAACAGTGACCATCGCGAACGATCTTGGACCACTTCGAAAGCCAGATTACATTCTCAGAAAAATTCTGCCCTGTATTTGATGGAACTGGAAGGGGATTATTTATTACGAAATTCGGTCAAATACTGCCCCCGGTTCAATCAGTTGTGTACATGCAGCAATCGAAGAGAACACGACCGTAACTGCTTAACAGAAAAATGTTATCGTTTTCTTTTTAATGCACACCCACAAATCATTCTCGAACGTCAAACGAATGAACGTAGACCAACGCTCATAGCGTGCACATATTATTTTCCGTAATTTTATTGAACAACGCTGAAAGAATATCTGAAATGACACGTCTACGAATAAGAACAGAAAAGAATGAAGTACACCAGCAGAAATGACAGGCAACTAGCAATGTGCGCTTAAATATTCAATTTTATACGCACGACTATTAACAACATTGGTTATGTCCTTCATGAAATATGCGGAATACCGACAGAAGTGAAGATAGGAAACTCGTAAAGTGAACTGAAATGTTAAATATTATACGCATGGCTATTAACAATATCAGTTATGTCCCTAGCGCGGTGGAATGCCACCGTAGAGTAACAGAGGTAAAAGGAAAATGGGAAAGATGGGATGGGGGGGGGGGGGGGGTGAAGAAGAGTGTGAATGCAATAAACAACTGCTCCCAAGAGGTCCGACGCTTCCGCGATGGCAACTTCTCGCACTTTTATTTACCAGTCAGCGCTCCACTTACGTGAAAAGTTTAACCCGGGCACGGGGAAGTGAAGATTACCCGGGGCAACATAAACCGATACCGGCGACATAAAGGTGCACAGCCGATATTAGATATCGAGGCATCCACCTTAGCTTTCATCCTCCATTGAGCGTTCCACAGAGAGCTATCAGACTGATAGAATATGTTCGACGTTACCGCACCACCTTCAGACCCGGCCGTACCCCACTGCTCTGCGATACACCCGTCTACAAGATTATCATAGGTGGAGCATTTTATTTAAAATCGTGCTTATCTGGAGGTTCAATCATATTTCATGGCGATGTTGGTCGAAATAGTTTTCTCAAGACGATGGATAGTGAAATATTTATTTAGAGGATTTGAAACGTATTGAGGGGTGAATTATATATATATATGTATGTATGCAATTACTTTGTTATCGAGATCTGATATTGATACGTGACAAAATGAATAGAACATAGTATCGGTATCATTAACATGGCAACTGCAATCATAAATAGAATTGGATGTTTAAATCTAATGCAGGTACATACTTCGTGGGCATTACTGAACAGTGTCTTTGCATCACAGAGATAAATAAAGATATTACACTAATCCAGTAAGTAATCCAAATGCGGTGCCCCACTGTTATGTATAGAATTGTGAAATTACATATGATAACTGTTAACATCTTCGAGAGATGTTACTGCTATAAATAAGATTTGGGTAGCAACATTGTAAATGCTTGGTAATGTATGTTATTTGGCATGAAAAATCATCTCCATAAAGTCCTTATTGCCAATGGTAGATCAATAAAATATATATATATATATATTGCAATAAATAATCTGCATTTCTTCTGCATGTTGTAAAAACCTTGTAGATGCGCAGTAATTTATAGAATCAATGTGCAGAGAATATTTGACCACCATTCCATTTAAATATACTATTACTCACGGCATGTAAAAATTGCAACAGTATATAAAAAAAAATTGTTACAATCGATTTCTTTAGAAAGAAGAATCTAGAGAGGAAAGGTGTAAGTGTTCCGACGTCGGACAATCGGTGGAGAGAGGCTGGAGAGAAAATATGTTTAAAAGATTCGAATGTGTTCTGCGAAACATTTCGTCGTGGGGGGATATTGCATTGTGTGCAGGTTTTTCAAACAAAACACAAAGTAGGATACACTAGGCCTGTCATTATCCTGTTCATTATAACAATTACCTGTTGATGGCGGGGTAGTGAGGGTGAACGGGGAGCAGCGGAAATAATGATTGAAAATAACAGGAATCGCATAAACGTGCAATCATGTAGAGTCGTAGCATACCGAGGGTTGTCGGAAATGATCACAGATTTCAGGGCAGCGTGATCACCCGAGTCGAAGACAAGCATTACTCTAATGACCTCCATTATACACAGATTATAGAATTATAACGCTGTTGCAATAAATTATTCGTACCTGTCGCGACCACCTTTGCCAGTCTTCAATCTGTTTCACCTCAGCACGAAGAAATTTAAATAAATTGTTGTAAACATCAGCGTTTATCCGCTGGTTCAGCCTATTGTAAAACGTGTATATTTTATCTATATTTTAAATAACCTTATGAACTATAAATGGATTATAATTTTTCAGGTAGTCTATATTTTTGTCTTCTATGAGTTCGTGATATTTCTGTTACTCAGAGTGTCTACTTCTGTCTACGTGTGGATTAAAATGATCGCAAATAAAATAATACCAGACGTGCATTGCCTATTTATTTAGACATACTGTATACTTTATATTAATTTGTGCATGCTCGAGATCATATAGCATTCTTGTCTTCTTCTTCAATTTCTTTCATTCCTTGTTTCACAGTTGATATCAGATATTTCCTTTTCGACGCCATTATGCTTACAGTGTTATCAAAATTATGCAAATGAACGTAATTATTACTGAACAACGCATCCTCATTATTTCTAATACTTACGTACATTTATATTTAAATTTGTAATACAATTTTGTATTAAGGGAGCGAAAAGTTACTGCTGTTTGATTGCAAACCCTACGCTCGCATCCACTTTGGTAATAAGAGAAACGTGTACACAGAGCATACGTAATCATTACACAAAATATACTGTCCGGACAATAGAGCATTTGGATAAGAGATCTTTCGGATAATGGGTATTCGTATACGAAGTAGTTCTGCTGTAATATCCTTCATTCCTATCCTTGTTTATTTGCGGATGTATTACAAAATGACGATAAACAAGTATTTAGCTACAGGTAATGACACGCGCCAAAAGTCGTTTGTAAATATTTTGCACATTGGTTCACGTTTTTTACTCGGTGGCGTTGGAATCTGTTTTCGTTATCCGAGGGTTTGAAGCAATTAATCCTGCAATTATCCCAAGATTCTTTATGTAGTTCACCTAAAATGTTAATGCAATGTAACTGCCTAATAAAATATTTGCTTGTTCCTTTCTTTACGTTTTTATTATTGATTAATATTTGACGTTGCTTGGATATCTTTCCTTAATCTACTATTGGTCATAAACCATATTGCATTTGCCAATATGCAGATTTAAGATGCAAGCAATACCTTTTCCACGTTTGTATGTAATAGACTTAGCGACGATCCCTTGTATATTTACACTCCCGTCTACAAATTTGTAAATTACCGTACGTACCTATGGCGAATGACATATTGCTTGAGCCTCGAAGTTTATTCATCCGTGATTCCTACGGTTCTCGTTGGAAATTCGCGGGCATAATCGTTAGGGAAGCTGAAACGTATCGGGGTGCACGGGGAGAACAAAAAGATCAAAGACTGGTTAGCTACCTGGGGTGATCTTTTTCAAGTGATCACGCAATATCGCCGCATGCTATCGGTTTCACCCTCTGTCACTATTCGGACCAATACTTCCCCCAAACATGTTCAGAGTCTTCGACGGTATATCTGTTGTGTGCACAACAGAATTTAGTTCACGCTAGGAGCGCGCCTTATAATGCTGCGGAATTGGTCGATTGGAACGGAAGTGATTTCCGCGATAATCGATTACCACGACTGAAAGGAGGACAGTCATCGGCAGCCAGTAGGGTGCATTCTAACATTCGAAGTAAAAGAGTGTCAAGTAAATCGAACCCGACGGATAAATAATGTCGCTATTTTACTGTTTGCCCGTCAGTCAACTCCCGTTGATCTCGAAACGGGAAAAAAACCATTCCATTTACAAACCTTACCACCTGTGACGTAACCGTATTTTTCCTCGACGAATTTGTCCCAAGTTGGAAATGTTATAAAGTCAGACTTTCGAAGGGGAATTCGTTTCTCCACGATGGAGAAACCCGGAATCATAATAATTTAATCTCGCGTATCCGTCGACAACGAACACAAACTACAAAATTTCGATTCGATGTCTTAAGAATTGGATAAATTTCCGTTAAAACCTGTCCACTTATGAAAGTTAACTGAACCCTCTATACACTCGTGTAACTTGCAAGTCACATACCCGACATCTATATCTCACGAACCCTGTTCCATTTTTTCGCCAATAGTTCGCCAAACTGTTTCGCAATTGCACCATTCTATCGCAATCGTTCTGGTGTCCTCGCCACCCCTCGTTAATTAAGAATCGCAAGTTTCTGTCATGCAATGGACCATTCTAAAGCATTATTCTCAAGATACACAAATATCTGAACGAATCTGTGCGTCACTTTAACTGTACCAAGTAAACTCGAAAAATGTAACTCCGAACGGAGAGGAGTGGGTCACGCTTTCTGCATCTACTTTCGTGTTTACACGTATACCGGAGGCCATAAATAAGCCAGTACGGTGCCGGACATGGTTGCTCGTGCACGGGAAAACTTGACTAATTGCGAGAAACCACCCTGACATCTCTGCCCGTTCCTTCCCTTGGAGATATCCTTTCGTTGGCCCGTGTCCCTCCCATTACGCCACCGTCCCTTGTCCCACACGTACACTGATCTTCCCTCCGTCCTTCTGTAATGTACAGTATGACACATCCCGCGGTTTTTCGTCGGCCGTTCATCATGCCGAGACTAATCTCTTCTACTTGGGCTCCGCTGACGCGTCGTTTGTCTTCCTTTTACCGTGCCCCACACGAACCACTGGGTTCCATGTGTCCGCAATGCAATCTCTTCGAAAGATTTGCCTCGCCCTCTCTACCCGCCTCCTGTTTCCCCTTCTAGCCTTCCTCCCATTGACACCTCGAAAATACATTCGCAAAGCGGGGAAATCTCTTGGTACTTATTATTAATCGTACGGCGCGACAGTTGAGCGTTTAAATTGTATAAAACATTGTGATTTATTGAGACTGATTGCAGGTATACGAGTAGATATCCGTTGGCACTCGTGTAACTTTGCCGTCAGTTATCGCGACATTTGTATCGTGTGAATTTTATCCGAACGTTTTTAACCATTCCACAATTGTACAATTCTATTGTGAGGAATGCGCGAACTTATGACCCATCGCCTGTCGCAAATTCAGAGTCGCAAGTTTTCCGTACTTGTATTCTCCCCGCAGACGGAATACGGATTCGCAGTCTTTCCTTTTCTCCTTCCTTTTCCTTTCGTTCTATTAGTGCCTCATCATGTTCGAATTTTAATAACACACATTTTGTAGATGACGCTTTCAATAATGTCGGCCGTACAAATAAGCCGATGTGTTTGCGTCTGTCACGTCTATCCGTTGCGGGACATCGATTAATCTTCTTTTTCAGCAACCGCCCTTTCTTGCCACTGATGCAACCAGCGCAACGCGATGATTGGCAATCGTCCGAGGAGAGTTTCGTGGCAGCTGCATCACGTTCCTGAAATTGCTCATTTCATTATTGCCGCGGAATGCATAATCAACTGTCTACATACTTTCACGACAGCCTGACGAAAAATTCGGCTGACTAAAATTGCGATCCGTAATTGACGATTATTCCTGGCAGCCTAAACTGATGCATGTCGAAATTGCAATCCGAATTACCAACGGCAATTACAATAAGTGGGGAATAATTAAAGTTACTTTCAAAATTGGATTGCCTGCACTGTTGCTGAAAGAATTGCCAACTTCAAATGAGAATTAATTAATAATTGTTAATATGATGCGCCTCTACCAATGCATATAAATAAAACAGATTGAAAATAGTGCAGCAAAAGTATCGGCTTTGTAATGAAATTGTTTAAACCGGACATTTCATTGCGGTAATGTCGTCGACGCATAAAATCTATTTCGTCGTTCGCTTGAAATATCCAATACCTGCATGAATTGTTAGCACCAGATGGCAATCATACGTTTTTCGAAATGTCTACACAAATCGTTGATCTATTAAGCTCTATGTATATACAACATATCGAAACAACACCATTCAGAGCCATCGCTTTTCAAGATACAAGCGACCCATTGTTTCCGTTAATAATAGATTTAATACTGTTTACATGAAAATATTCCTGTACAGAACGATGTGCAAATGATAAAATTCGGATTCGTCGATAAAAAGTGCTTTACTCTACCGTCCACTCTATACCGAGAATATGCACTCTTGCAGCACTTAATTATGTATAATAATATGCACTCGTTTCCCAGTTATGATTAGAACTTGTTCCTTTCGATCAGTCATAAATAGACATGCAATGTTTACGCAAATGCATATTTCTATTCAAAATAGATGATGTGACGGGACCTGGATAAAAATGTGTTTGATAATTGCAGTGCTATAAATTTTTTATAAACGAATTTTCACTCAGCCATGTTGTATGTTCTTTACATATTCCGTAACCATATTTTAACATATTTTTCGACAAAATTAGCAGGTATGAAAATTAGTTGCCACGTTATTCTGTACATATTTCACCATATTTTCCAACAAAATTACGCACGAAAATTAGCGTCCACGCTGTTCGTCGTCGCTCAAATTGGTTCGAGGTAATGGGACAAGTCGGTTGCAAACATCCGTACACCTCTAAATGAAAAAAAATTAGAAATAATTAGCATTCACGGCAGTACACGGTGAAACAAAGTAATTTTTTTTACAGGTGATTATACATTTAATCGTCTTGCGCATTCTATGCAGTATCTGTATATCTTGTTCGAACAAATGAATAGACGAAGATTTCCACTCAAAATGTGTTAAATCCACTTTGAAACGAAATAACGAATCGGTTATATTTGCCGTTGGCGTATATAAATGCCATATATAAATGGCGTTGGCTCGACGCATCGTATACAGAGGACAATTGGATCTACGTACATATTTGTACAGACGATTTGAAAAATGTATGAGTGTCCTATGCTGGTAATAATTCATGAGGACATTGAACATTTCAAGCGGGCAATGTTCGAAAGCATGCTTCCTGCAAAGCGAAACAGATTATATATATCAATAACAACGCTGTAATGGAGTGTCCGGTTCAGTCGCCGGATTCAAATCCAATCAAAACGCTGCGAAACGTTAAAAAGACTTCATCTAAAAGAAGCCAACGAGTCTTAATGATTTATTCGATACTGTTCGTAAAGCATGGAAAGATACTCGTCGTAAAGAATTAGTCGAAGATGTCTGTGTCGAAGTTATTGTACGAAAGGGGAAAGTCACAAAACATTAATAAATACATTTCTACTCATTCATTGTGAAATATAATAATTACTGTCGTTATCTTATAGTAATATTATATTATACTAAAGTAATGTTCGTATTTATTCGCCAGTGCGAGGTATGTAATATTTAATTTTTAATTATTGAATATTATCGTAGTATGAAAGAAGTTGTTCACGAAATTGCAAACGCATTAATCGATCTACCTGTCGTAAAGAATGCAACGATACCTCGTGATCACCACAGAAATCTGCCATATCGTTCGTTCCTATTTGTGTTACATTTCCTACTTTACAGTTGCGAACGTTACTGCTTCGCTCTACAATCACAAAATTGATCGATCAGAATAACTTTCTTTAGTCAAGGGATTCAATTTCCAAGCTTTATCGCTGTAGCAAAGTTCTTAGCTTATTACTGTATCGCGCTTAAAAGATATTATTATTGTTGTTTTTGTTATTATAACTGTATGGATCTTTGAATGAACATACAAGAGCATAAAATTTGTCTCAATTAATTCTATAATTATTATAAATACACGATCTTGAACCACTAAATATCGTAATGAACTACATAAAATTTCCAAAAAATAGACAACACTAAATA
The DNA here is from genome assembly GCA_963667235.1 of Nomada lathburiana. Classification (NCBI taxonomy): domain Eukaryota; kingdom Metazoa; phylum Arthropoda; class Insecta; order Hymenoptera; family Apidae; genus Nomada; species Nomada lathburiana. The sequence goes on along the minus strand of OY763898.1, from coordinate 9,674,408 downwards.
GAAGGTTCCACCAAGAAACATATATCAAATTAATATAAATCGACGTTAGCCCCTGTAATATTTATTAGAAAATAGGCTCGACATTAAATAAATGTTACCAGATCAACGAGAGTTATGTCAAACACGTTTAGCATGTAGTGTGAATGCTGAAACTTCGTGGGATCGTTAAAAATGACCGGTGTCAGTCAATCGAAATTGCATATCACGCAACTAAGCAATCAAATAAAAACCGGTTTCGCCGCTGACTGTTTGACGAAAGTCGATGAGTTTTCTGGCGCCAACTAGTAATTCGTTTGAAGCACTCTTCGGCGAGCGCTGGTCTCTTTCGGCGACGTGCATGCCTTCCTGACGAATTGCATTGCCGGAAGGAAGCTCTTGACAAGCCACTCGTCCCGCCTGCAGACCCTCTTTCTTCCTGCACTCAAGAACGGGGCGTTACACGCTGCTACTAGACACGACTAATCGACAGAAACTGACAGGCAGGAGGCAACCCTTGCCACTTCGATGATAAAAAGAAAAAAGATACAGCCTACTGTATAGTATACTTACTATGGCCAACGAAATTCAATTTATGCATAGAATAATTCACTTTGCTCACGAGGGATTAATATTTTCATCTTTCGAAAAAATATAACCACGTTTACTTTATAAGTGAAATGCAAGAAATGTTGTACATATTAAGTTGACAGAGGACCATTATAAAATGAAACCATTACTCTGAAGATTTGAGATACATTCTTTTAAATGATCTGGCACTCATTGTTTATAGAATGTACACGCATACGTTGTATTAGCGTGTTGTTCTACGTTTGCGCGATACACACTCAGTTCTCGTTTAAATTGATGGTTATCGATAGGACATGGGTGTATTCTGTTTTGAGTAGGGTTTCATGTATATTGGTGACGTTGCACTTAAACAAAAAATTCACCTGCAGCCATAAATTCGGTCCGAAAATTGTACTCAATTTTCAGAGACACGAAATACAGCAATAAAAGACATTGAACCTTAAATCCAAAACCGACATTACTTCCCCGCCAGCCCAATACTGTTTCGACGCTCGAGACGTGCATACATATATGCTTTCTATAGTTTGACAGATTTTAAGGGCGCGGTGTGTCGGTTCCTCCGACTATATCGCCAAATTCGGGTTTAGAAGTTCATGGTAACGCGCGGCAACCAGTTTCACCATTCATGAATACATTATCCTTTCTAACGAGGTGAATAGGTGAACGTAGACAGAAGAGCAACAGCCTGGCCATAAATCACTCGCACAACAAGCGAGAGCACCCTCGAAACAAAGCACACGATGCTGCGCCGAGCATCGTCGCATCAGTTTCCGTTTTTCCTCCAGCATTCTTGCCACGGGGAAGTATATTCTGTCGTTAAACTGTATAATTACCAGCGGTCGCTCATGTTACATATATGTATACACACAGGCTTATTACTTCTTGCTAGAGTGTTCGTCACGCATAAGTCTCCGAACGAAAACATTTGTCGCGTTTGCTGCACTTTTGCATGTGTCCGGTGGATTTGTAAAATAAAATAATTATGCGCACCAAGAGAAAATTGAATAGCCCAGTGGAGCGCGGATAAAACAGATTCGAAAAATTCCCATTCGAACAATACACGCCAGAAAAGTGGACGTTTCGACAAAACAACGACATCAAGCACACGGCTGAAATAGTTCACTTGTGGTCGAAATAAAAAATTAATGTTTTGTACTGGTCCGCGAACCTTAATCCCGTAGATTCTTTATGGAATTTAGTGGAACGATCGATGAGAGGTCGAAAATGCTAACCCCGATGATTTATATGAAAAAATGGGCGAAACTGGTATTCTTCGTCGGCATTAACCAAATTTAATTACCAGCGTATCAAGGGGATACCAAGCTGTTACTGACAGTAACGGATGTCCTATGAAATATTAATGTTCTCTGCTTAAGAAGGTACACCATCATATAGGTCTAAAGGAGTAGGTAAACTTAACAATTTCATTCCTCGGATAATTATGTCCGGATTTCTTAGGGCTTGTTAAGCAACACTTGAACTTTATTTTAATATTTCTTTAGTAATCTGAAGTTACAAAATTGCGTAGATATACAATATCGTCTATAGTAGTTGCGTGTAGATCCTTGTCGACTGGCACCGGTTGATCTTCGAAACTGTTCCATCCAATCGACTTCAAATTTTGGTACATTATTCCTTACAGAATTATTCTGTGTATGTCTATGATAAAAATTTAGCGCAACAAGATTAAAAATGCAATTCCATATCACTATGCGAACTATTGTTAAAAATCCTTTTAACTTTAGACCAAGAACTGATGTATAAACGAATTCTGAGCCGCAGCAAAGCTATCGCGTAGTTTCAAGTATTCAAGTAGCAAATTTCTCATCGGTAAAGAATAAATACTTTTAATGCAAACCCTCTCAAATGTTTCTATCATTTGTTAACAATGTCCTGTATAAAAGCTTGCCTACTATAATAGTCATTTCTGTTTCCTCTTCGTACCTCGCACCATACTTACCCTCATTGTTTAACAAGTTTATAATTATTTTAAATAAAAGAAAAAATATAATACTTTTCAAAATTTGTAATTGGACAGAAAAATCTCTATACTATTACAGAAATACGATTCTTCGAAAGATTCTTGACGTGCGTTTCTAATTCTGAAAACGAAGAATTATTGAGGGAGAAGTTTCCCAGACTTCTCGACGTCCTATGACGAACGTGACTTGAAGCTCAACGTAGGTTAATATACATACCGTTGCATTAATTTGCGATAAGCCGTTTTACAAGAACTTCGCGATGGAGGCAGTTTAATCAAAAAAAAAGAAGCTTGTGTGCTGTTAAGAAATAAGTTTTGATATATTTCACTTCAATAGGGTACCAAACAGCGTTACGTTATTGCAGAACAACAATAATAGAGTCAACAAGTCAACATGGGTCTCACAATACATTTGCAAAGGGGAAAAAATAGGGGATAAAAATATCTCAATTGTAGTATAAATTATTATACGTCTAACGTATAAGTAGAATAATTTTCTTTTAGCAAAAATTTCTCTAGACATAAAGAACGTCTTTGTTCATAATAATTATATCAATAATAATAATAATAATAATAATAATAATAATATTAATTACAATAACTAGAATAATATTAATAATAATTATTATTATTCTATATATATATATATATATGTATACATACGTATATATATACACATATACACCGGGTGTAGAATAAAATAAATTTTTTTACAACTAAATATCCCGCAATAGATTCGCTTTCTGTCGGTACATAACACGTCGTTATACACGAGCCCGCGACACGCTACGAAATTATCGGTCGATTACTAAAACTTTGGTTACGCAAAAATATAGACGCAATATTCGCCAAGTGGTCAGCGATTTCTTGAACTTATATACGTATACACGCGTCTATTATCACTAAGCCTCGCCGTCTCGCCGAGAAAAATCATTCGGTTCTGTTCGTTTTTCAATTTGTTTTCAATTCATTCTTTTAGACTCGCCGTCTACGTGTCTATGAACAAATGTACAATAGTTACAATGACGATTAGTGACGAATATTTATTCATAAATACTACACACAGACTGATTACGTTATACCCCCATCGAACATTCGCAGTAACGGGACGATCATCGCGCCTTATTGGGAACATCGTCGGTCGACGAACGATCTTCGTCGCCGAATCGTTTTCGCGGCTGCTTGTGGAACGAATAGGTTGCGTGCCAAATGTGTCCCGCGATCATCGGCATCGATAATAGGTCGCGGTTCGCTCGCCGCCTGTGCAGCGAGGAACTTTATCGATCCCCCTATTATTAACGCTTTGTACTATTCTCAACGTTGCGAGATTCATACCGAATCGGTTCGATTGGACTTGCGGATAATACCCGATAAAAGAAGAATACCTAGCTCTTTGACGTTCGCTTCACACGTTTTGCGACGAAGCCGATGCCCCCCGATACATGTGTCGAACCCCCCATCGCAGGATCCAGTGTTAGAACTGGCGAGGAACGAGTTCGATATTGAAAAAATAATCGCCCGTTGTAATCGTTGCGTCAAATTAAAGACCCGTGATCGCGTATACATCGATAAAATTCTAGAATCACTCATACCTTATGTACATACGATAATTCTCTGTAGCGGAAGCGCAACGTATCTCACTCATGCAAATGTTATCCTTTCTCACTCGGAAATCACAGTTGAACATTGGTTTTTCGACATTACCGGTGGCACTCGTTTTGTTATAATTATATACATATATATATATAGAGAGAGAGAGAGAGATAGAAAGAGAAAGATTCTTTTCAAAATTAAGTGGCACGCGCCGGACGCAGCTAATGGGCCAAAGGAAAAAAAAACGTAGCTGAATATATTTCAGTTTGTTACGCCGGGAAACGATTTTGAATCGAAAATTATTGTCCTGGCGGGGAAGGAGAATTCATCGAAAGCGTAACGCAGTGAGATAAATTATATAACGAATAGCGCGTGTTCCAGGTTCCAAATCCGGCGAAACGACAGGTGCGGAATCAAACGAAACGGCACGCGATATGCATACATGACAACGGTAGTAAGATCTAGCAGCGAATGAACATCGTAAACGCATCGTGACACGAGTCGCTCAGATACCAAACTTGTCAACCGTTTGCAGCATTTTCGGAATTTTAATATCGCGTCAGAACTGCTGCTTCACGAGCCCAGCGATATGAGAAACAACCCAAATAAGTCTGCTTGTCGTCGCGGGATAACAAATCGATAATGAATAAAAATGATAATAGTAATCTGCTTCAGAAGCTGTTGCGATTAAGGATGTTTCAAAACAATTGTTTACTACAATATTTGAGTCCGTGCACGTTTCAAGCGAAGCGTTACTTTTTGTATTACGAATCAGTTAAGCAGTATTGTCTTCTGAGCGGCACAGATCAAACAGTCTTGTGTATCGATGGTTAATAATTGTAATGTTACAGCAGCCATTCGGTAGATCTTTCAGGCACGCGTTATCTACGAAATTTACTGTCCCTTTCGCGGGCCCAGTTATTCCCGCAGAAGAATCACAGTTGAACATTTTGTGTGTTATCGTGACTGTAATCCTGTAGCACTTATTATTAAAAAAAAACGCGACACGTTCTGCGAAGGCAAGCCTCTTAAAAATAGTGCAATTTGAATGAATCGTAAGCCTCGCCCTCCGCGTAACCAATTTAACGATAGGACAACGAGACACGCGGGAAGCAAGAGAAACAATGAAAGTAAAATATTAGAGTGACTGGTGTTCCCGACGCTACCGCGGCAAGATCGAGCAACCGTATTTGTTCGTTTAACCCCCTCCTGCCCAGATTTTTCTTAATAAGAATAAGTCGGCGCTTATTTGAAAGCACCATTAAAATTAAAACAATATTCCTCAACCATACGAAAAATTCTTTCAAGCAAAGGTTGAACTATACTTGAGTGTGCATAACGTTTTTTTTTTTTAAATAGAGTGGCTCCGTCTGAATTTTTCAGGATGTATGAATGACACCCTTTCAATCACGACAAGTTAATCGCCCAGAGACGTGCAAAATTTTCTATTCCCGCTGAATAATGGGTCATTAATTTATAAAGCTTCCGCGACTAGTTCCACTTCAAAATGATTGCTGTATACTTTCAACAAATGCGACAGTTCGATGTATTTGGTAGAACGTTTTGCAATGTGTTTAACGCTTAAACCAATATTTCTAAGTATACCAATGTCCTTTACTTTCTTTCTCATTTGATGAAGAAAAAAGTCGATTCGAAGAAAAATATTGAGAAATACTATAGTTTAATTTTAAAAGGAAAATACGGTATCCATACCCCCGAAAGAATAATTACAAATAAAAATAAAGCTCCAGTCCACGAAAGTTATGCACATTTAAATATATTTTAGACCAACTCCTCTTGAAAACAATTTTACATAAAGAAACTGCTTAGAGCAATGCAAGCATTAAAAACGCGCCCGGACACTAGAGAGATTAACAAGATCACGAGGTCACTCTATCAACGCTACCATTAGTCTGTCAGCACCAAAAATCCCTAGAAATCACCGACTCCTCCGTTCTCCTCTATTCACGTATCAAACACACCCCTATAATCGCACATGGATCACAGTTAAACAGTGGATATCTTTCGACAGGTCCGATCGGCATGGTTCACGTTCGAGAACTCATTGAGGCAATCCGGACGCGGCTCCAAGACGTGGAGTCCCGTACAGCGAGTACGGTGAGAAATACGGGGGCAGGCCCGCGGGTGAATGTGGATGCGGTGGTGGAAGTGGTAAACCAAGCGACGACAAAGACGGCGGCAGCAACGGTTTCCCGTAGGGATGATATCTGGCGGTTGCAAGCGGGCTCAAAGGCGGCGTGGGGTAGGTCCTGGAGAACAGGGGATGCGTTGGGGGTAGTCCAACAGAGGGCGACAACAGGGACAACGCGATCGCCGATGGATCCGTGGGCCCGCTACTCGACATGCTGGTGTGGCTCCTGAGATGTTGCAGCAACTCCTCGGACGTGGAGAACCTCTTGCCGCAGTAAGCGGTGTCACCAGCGATCCAGTTGCAAACGTACGGAAGCTGCGAGGCCGCAGCCAGAGCAGCCAGCTGTGCGTGCGCGTACGCGGCTACACCCAAAGCCCCGTAAGCTGTGGCACCTGGTTTGTGATCACATTGGGCACACCCAGCGGGACAAGAGCCTGCTGCACCGCCAGCGCCGCTCCCCAGCTTCCCATTAGCGACCGCTGCGTTCGCGGAGCTGACCAGGAGATGAGAGTTCAATTGGCAGCCGGTGCAGTACGGATCCCTGCACACTGGCATCAACGCGTCAGCGCCCGAGGAACTCTTTAACCTGGCGTAGCTTAAGTAAGGATTGCCGGCCACCAAGCTGTTCTTCAACGCCGCCTGCTGTTGGGACATCAGAGAGCTCGCCATCACGTCGATTGGTAATTGTGGACTGTACCCTAAATAGCCGGAGCTCGTCGAGGCTAAGCTGACAGTCGGCTTAAATGTTCCCAACGGAAGATCTTTGATGGACGGATCCGTCATCGCCAGTACGCCCGCTGGACTGTAAGCAGGCTTCGCCGCTAACGATGGACTGCTGACAACCCCTGGCCGACACGAGCCCGACGACTCGAGCTGAGCTGACGAGAGATTCGCCGCGGACGTCCTCGAGGCTGGGGACTCTCGAGCAGCGTCGCCGTTTGGCGTCGTAGTTTTTCGCCCTTGCGGCGTCACCGCTCGGACCGACGAGGCGCTCTGATTGCTGGGACACCGTTTGTTACCGCTGCCGGGTGTCCTCGATCGGCCAGACGCCGAGTGGCTGGACGCTGATCGTTGCTCGTCCGGGCTGGACGCTTTCTCGCGACCCAAGCAAGACTCGTAGGGCTTGAAGTTGGTCCTGTTGGATGATTCGATGGGCATCGTCACGTTTATTGGCGACGATTTATCGCGCGACTGGTCCGCGGGCTTGGACGATTTGTTTCCGGAACTTTTGTCCAACGAGCCCAACAGGGATTTATTGGACGGGTTGTCGGCGCCTATTTGACTGCAGGTCTGCGCGAGGAGGGCGAGCGGGCTTTTCTTTGCATCCAGCTGAAAGTAGAATAAGCATGTCAGTATGCGCAGGTCTATCGCGACAGGTTAATTTGTTCATATTCATTTGGTTGTTTGAGAAATCTCGTTTGCTCTGTTACTGGACCGATTGTGTCGCGATACAATATTTTTAATTAACCGGCGTGTTAAGTTGTTATTCTGGAATGATCATTTGTACAGTGACACACTGATATTGATATTATTGCAGTGTCAGGGATGTATGAAATTACGGGGATGGTTTTTCTTCCGCAAGGTATTAAAGAGGTATGTATTACTTATCTCTCTTTTTACCTGAAACGTAATTTGTGGAGCAGCTAAAAAATATGAATGCTTTTCTTTACGTGGCTCGGGAATTTTGAACAATTTTTCTGAAAGTGTACAGAAATGATTTCACTATATTGATTATTCGAATGCACCGTTTCGTATTTAAGACACTGACGATAATATAATAATATTAATATCGATAGTCAAGCTTTTTTAGTACACTGTACATATAGAATATATGTGCATATATACCAGGCGTGCATATTTTATTATGTTATTCAAGTATTAGTACTCGTTAAGCTTCCAATACAGCGCAAGGAATTAGTTTTAATTTTATCGAAACTATACATAGCAGTTTCGAATTAAAATTTTAGTGAATATGTAGATTGAGCTACCATTTTTAATTCTTGCACGGAAATTAGGTCGTTCTGATCCATAATCGCTATAGAAATATTCCTTCTGCATTTATTAATTTACCGTTCGAATAATTGCATACGAAGCAAAGAATAAATTAGCCTAGAAATTATACAGTCCGTTGCAACTGTTTCCCAATCTATTGTTTCAATTGTTATTTTACTAGCGTGGGAAATATTTTCAAATCATGTATTATACATGGAATTTTGTTTAATGCATGAGTGGTTTTAAAAGATGATACATACTATACGGACAATGTATAGATATATGTATAATACATTTCACACAGTATAAATCAGTAACGCAAATGAATGCGATGATAATTAAACGGGAAAAATCATAATAATATTTTTCGATGCACTTTATATTGCATTTACATTGCAGACAATTGAAGCTACGGAATGTCTTTCATTTGTTTCGAAATACTTTATTCGATACATTTAAAAGATTATCAAAATTTGTCAGAAAAATTATTAAACTGGAACAGTTATCAATTTTTTATACTATAAATTTTGATAAGTAGAATTGTCTGGAATTCTTTTTCGAATTTCGGAGTTATTTCATTATTTGTCTGAATTCGATTTTTTATTGGGTCAGTTTGACAGCTGTCTGAACGCACCGTTTATTAATAATAAATGAGTAACTCGATCGAAAAACGAAAATTATTCAAATATTGACTGCATACGAATTTATGAAATATTGCAATTTATTTCAATAAATCGCACTAGCTCAGAAATTTGTACACAAAATAATAATGTACTTATCCTTTGAAAAATATAGCACTGTACAATTTACAAAACAAATACATCCATGCAAGAGTTACACTAACGCAGTCAAAGTCATATTTCCGACGTAACTTGACGGTATACAAAGATAAAATCATTATTCTCAAGGGTTCAAAATATGTGAACGACTCGGCGAATCACTGCATGTGCATGTATGTATACATATTAACAAATATTATCCATTTAGCAACTGCATCTGTTATTGAAGAAAAATTTCAAACGCACACAAAATACAGAATATTTATTCTGACAGCGAACATAGAAATGGTAATATAAATATTTGAACGCATTGTTAATATACTTCGTTTATCTTGCATTTGGCAACAATCACGTTTTGGTTGAAATTTTCTAATTAAATTAATTTTTTAGTAACATCTGCATCGATAAATTTCCGAGCAATACCAGTATCCTAAATTTCTTCTTTATCTGAATGAACATTTGCTAATATCCATCGATGTATTGAAACATTACTAATCGTCTCGTCAGAAATGTCTACATGTATAGGTATAAGGCTTTATTCACTCTGTTATCAAGAATGTAACTAAACAGTCGTACAATATGTTTAATAAGTGCATTATTGTAGACTTTTTAACCCTTTCAATCCAACATTCCTCTACTGGATATTTTCCCCCCTTTCGTGTATAAATTAATATTACCATACTTTAGAAAAGTGGCGAAAAAATCGAGGGTTCAGAAACATTCACTGAACATTCCACAAGGGCCAAAAGGATTAAGGTAATAACCCAGATTACCCTGTCAATCTTCCGCAAGTATGATTGTAAAGTAATTTTGCCTACTTGTCGTTCATTTTCGAGGAAAAATTAGAGCGTACGAAAATTTGAGTCAATCAGATGCAAAGCCGGGACAGGACTACATAATATTATGTATGTACATATAACCCAGATTTTTGGTGTACCATTGAAACCATTCCATTCGAAGAAAAAATCCAATCACCTTATTAACCGCGAGAAATTGAACAAAACGTTAGAATATTAAATTCCAATTTACAGCTAAACTAATATTTTTTATTTCATGCTCGTTTTCCGTGAACATGTCGACCAAAAAATGTCTTCTTCGCGGTACATTTATAATCATCGCACAAAGGTTGAGAAGTCCGTTTAATGGAGGAACATGGCCAATTAATAAGTAGCTCTCGACGTGGATACGAGTTGTACTTGGTAAACGAGTGCGAGAATTTAATATTGGCGCCGGACGAGCACTCGCTTGGAAGTAGCTAACAGTCGCTAGGATGATGTAGTTGGTATAATTAGCGTATAGAGGAACGATATTTCTCGCGGCTCATACGTCCATCGAACAGATGTTCACGGTAATTAAAATGCAACGTTCATGCAACTAACCCGCCGTTTACGGCTGCTTCTGCTAATGGTACGACGCCGACAGATATTAATACCGTGAATTGCAACAGGCTATTACGGCATTACGGTTAAAGCTATATGTTAATTGCCCTCGCACAAGTTAACGGAACGCTCAACGTAATATGTATTTTCATCGCCCACGCTAATCTATAACCCATTAAAAAATCATTCTTTTCATAGTTACGGCTAGTTACAAAATTATCCGGACACGTTGGACATTCAGTAAATTTGATATGCAAGTAGAAAAGAAAATAACTTGAAATCGATTTCTAATCAATATTTCAAAGTCTATTTTAGTAGAATTACGAAATGCCTTCTTTTCAAGCACATATTATTAAATAAACGAACGTTTTCTCAATTACATTAGCCGACCGAGTATTTTCTGCACATAATATTTTATTGTATAAAGAAACTTCGAAAAAATAATTGCAAAGCATGTTGATAACCGTCAATCCAAACAGGCATAAATTGTTGTCAAAACATTGGCTATCATCCCCAACTTTCGACACGATTGTTAAATAATGGCCTGCAAAGTGTTTCGAATCTAGTTTCAAGTCGAGTTTTATACAAATATAAAGCTGTATACATAACTGCAGGTCTAATTGGCGACGGGGAAGACGTAGAAGAGCAATCCGTAAATTAAAAAGCAACAAAATTGCGTTAACATTACTTTCCGTCTCAGAAGAAAAGCTATTGATATAATAAATCGTGGGCGAAGAATGACAATTCTACGTTAATAAGAGAAAGCGGACTTCTTTCACTTATTTGCCTCGCGTTATAATTGAAATCAAAACTAACGCTCATTTTTGTATCGTTGAATTCAAAAATTGTAAAAATCGCAATTCGAGATAATCGATTAATCATAACGAGACCGAAATTATCGGCCGATTTCGTCATCGACTTGTCAGCCAATATCCGAATATCGCTCGTTACTGCTCCATCTAACGGACAAGTTGGCCTAGCTTACGCTCCATTTACTCGATGGATCATTCGTTCATTTGCGCGAAATCTCAGAAAAACACCGTGCGGCACCCCGTTTAAATGATCACGAGCAGACTCATTTCCTGGTTACTTATCCGGGTAGCACTATAGTGCCAATTACTTGTTGCTTTATACCCGTGATACCAATTTGAAACGCTACGCATGCTCTTTGCCGTTTAGCCGAGACAGTGTACGGTAATGTTGTTTAAACATTCCGCATTTTTCATTTGAAACTGTAATACAATGCAGAGCCCCCGACGAATGACAATAAAATTAAATAAACGACGTCCGTTTCATGATTGCATATTGATGAAATTTCCAATGGGCAACGGAAAATGAGAAAAGAAAAAGATAAGGAAAACGTGAAAGGAAACGAAGTTTCACAGCTAAATATATTACTGCAGATGCGTGATCGCGATATAAAAAATGTTGTCACTTTTACGCTGCGGCCAGGTCACAATGCAAAGAGAGCAAAACCAAAACGAGGGGGAAAAGAGGACCGTACTTTTGTTAATCTCTTTGCACATACACACACTCTCCTCTCCCTCTCTCTCTCTTTCGTGCCTATCCTCGGCAGCATTGTATTACCGAATCGTGTTTTGATTTACGAGCGTCGTAAATCAGTGAACGCTCGAGCAGAAACTTTGCCAGCACTCGCTGTCCTCAAAATAGTTTACAGGAGTTAAAGCGTAAGACGTGAAATGCATTCCTGTCGCGATTAACGAAAGGCTGACAGTTAGAATTAATGGTCTGTCGAAACCATTGTCCTTCACAGTATTCATTTTATATCGACTTAACGACGATTCGTTCACAACTATTGTAACGTTACTATTAGCGTCACAGAATGCAATCGATTGAAAACTTTTATTTTACAATGCCTTTGCAATTTATTCTACGGGCAATCTCAACAATTTCAACATTCTTTCAATTGATCTGTTCAAGCTTAAAAAGTTTCAACAAATTTTCAACAAATTTTCAACAAAATGGAGTTTCGATTTGAAACAACGAATTGAACAAAACGTACTTCTTACAATTTTGTTTCCCTTTTTTTACATAGAAATGCAAAATAAATGAAACAAACGACAAATCGGAGGTCAATTTTACCCATGTGACGTGCAGATTGTATCGCGACAAAAAGTCAGACCGTGTCCAGCCGGTTCGAAATGTTTATATTTCTGCCACGCTTAATCGTTGCTGTTTCGTTGAAGCTGAAGAAAAAAGAAAACCCCCAAAAAAAAAATGGTGGAAAGAAACAGAAACACCACACTAACCGTAGTAGGAAGAGGCGTAAGGTATTCCGGACGGAGGTACTGATTCGCGCTGGAAGTCAGCATCTTAAAGAACGTTGCTCCTCTTTCTCTACACAACTATTCTGCTGGTAATCGGTAAAACACTGCGATCACTCGCAACAGTCCACAAAGAACTGGCGAACAAAAATCCGTGGATGCGAATCACTTCTCGAATAATATATTCTTCCTTATATCCGTTGCGGCAAACAAATCAAGGTGCACGTAAATGAAGCCATCTGGCTTCTAACGTCGTATTCCACGGAGCGCACAATTCTTCCTCGGCGTGTAGGTGACACAACACACAAAGGTATCGATGAAAATGAAAGAAAGAGAAATACACATCACGCGATAAAGAGTAGACAACATTCACCTTCCACGGGAGGCTTCCAATCGCGACTGAGCCGCCTCGCATACTGTTCCCTCGACTGAGCATCCCCGTTCCCCCCACCCTCGTGTTCTAACGATGACCGTTCAGCTGACTTACCCCGCCGCACCATGCTCCCCCGGGGAAGCTTACCCCTTCGCCGCTCTGTCGGTACATCCTAGTTTCCCCCGCCAGCGTGCCCCACAGATTTTCTAGCGATGGAAGTAATGTTCTCCTGCAAACAATGTTTCGTTCAATCTCTTCGAATCTTGTGTTAATATTGATTGCACTCGTCGTTGCTGCGTTGCGTGCTGTTCGTTTTGCTAAATTTGAAAAATTGTCAGGCCACCCGCGTTCGATTTCACATTAAAATAGTTAATTTAGTGTAGTAGCTAAGCGGGAGCTAAGATTAATTTTTTTTGTAAATATTCTTCAAGATCGTGATAGTGCGATTTTATTTCTAACTGAATAGATGCAAAAAAACGCGTAGGCACTTTGGCGCCGCGGCGCTAATAATTTGATCAACCACTGTACGTTGGAGTGCGTGAACGTGATTTCACCTTTATGTCCGATAAAATTATTGAAAATAACGGTTTAACAGTTGAGGCTGGTAGAATGAAAGTTTGTTGCATTGTTGTCAAAATTTTGAATGCATTTGTTTGGCAATTATGTTTGTAATGTTAGTGGTGAGAAAAGAAGTGTTTCTACAGTTATTTATTATTTATTATTCATGTTCAAGTAATACAATCGCTTGTTTCGCGGTGTTTCACATAAAAAAATGCGCGCAGCACTGAACTATATAATTTCTTTGCCGTGTGAATGCACAGTTTATAACAGGTCACAATTCCACCTTATAATAATATTGCACAGAAATTCCTTCACGTGCCTAACATATTTAATACAGAAATATAATCACGTGTACCTTAGAGTTACGTGAAGTTTTCATTCAATATTCCACATAATATATAAACGAAACAAAAGAAACGTTTACATCTGTAATCGAAGAAGCGCAGAGATAAAGCATTCATTTTCCGATGAATGAGCGATTGATTAAAACAACAGGGATCGTAAGAACGCAAAAGTGGGAGCTTCACGAGAGAATGGGGGCTTCGAAACCACACGTTTGCCCCTATGCCGTGCCAGATGATTCTCAGATGAGGCTTCTCAGCATGTACATATCTCAAATGGAGTAATGTTTTAATTAACTATACACTACTGCATAGAAAAATGATTTTATTTTTGAGCTTGGAACATTTGCATACATTTGGTCACATACACTTTGTATTCCAGACGATTAATAGTTCCTAAAGTATGTACCTACTATTCAATTTAATCTTAAACAGGTGTACACGTTACTGAGAAGAAATTACGTCAATGAATAATCAAATAATAAAATGGTGTAGAAATACTTCGGTGAATCACTGCATTCCTGTGTGAAGAATTTTGCGAAACAGTTGTTTAGTTAATGGTACGCGTATAAGTGTAAAAATGCGTAACCTCGCGCAACGTGCAGATACCCAATGAACTGTTATTTATGTATGTAAGTACAGATAATAAAGTTTCACGTACCTATATGTACTATGTTATACATCGATCGCAATTTGCGTCGAAATAGTCTCTTTAAGTCGAGGAAGCAATTGTAAATTAAATTCAATTCATTGGCCACCCAAGTATATTACACCTAATACCAATTCTTACAATAAAATCGAATTCACAAGTACAGTACAAGTATTATTGCCAATGCGAAAAGCTGTTAAAAGGGAATGAAGTAATCTCTTATTACATCCCCTTCGAGTCCAAGACCTAGAGACGTGAAAAGGGCGTACAAAGAAAATAGAACGCTAATCCAACCATCAAATAAGAAAAACTAATTCGTAATATAAAATAAACCTTCTTAAACCATTCCCAAAGCGAAATTCGAAAGACATCCTTTATTGCGCACAATAAACATCGCAAGACCTCGTGAGGCACACGTAATTATCCTAACAGTAACATCTGAACTTCGAAGGTACTTATGCACGTACATTCAAATTCCATAACGAATCCGCATACGAAGGAATAGCAAATAAAACTGGCATTCCCCATAAACTCAGCACTATAATTTCCTAACGCGAGTTAAAAAATATTTCTACAAGGCAGAGCCCCTGAAAGGCGGCGAGGTTTACCCCGCTTGGACGAAAGGCGAAGACGAGTGATTATCTATGACAAATCTATAAATAAGACCACAATAAAATTCAGCTCGTAGCCATCGCTAGCCGATGGATCGTAGGTTTCCCCACCCTTGTGAGTAGTATCGGTACGAAGGTGACGAGGACAGTGAATGCTAAGAGCGGCGTAGCCAACCAATACGAACGAAAGAGACGAAGGCGATGCGGCGGCGGAGGCAGTGACGATGGCGGCGATGGAGGTGGCGGTGGCGTTCGCGACACGGTGGTCGTTGTCGGTTCACGCCGTGCCGACACTTTTGCCGGGTGCAAGCGACCCGACCAACGACGTGTCAACTTGTGCAAGGTGCCCCCACGACTACTTCGACCTACCCCGCTGTCAGCACCATTCTCTTCTCTGGCCCCTTCCCTCCTCTTCCTATTACCCCTCCTCTGAAACGTTTAAATGCTAGGGAAATTTACATTTTCCCCGTGGCATCTTCCTGCTTTACCTTAAGCCAGCTGTAAACATCGCTTGTACGAATGTCGAGAATTTTCAATTTGATAACTGTTAAGGGGATCGCGATGGGGTTGTTCGCGTGTAGACTAAACCCTATCGCCGTGGCTTAATGGGGAAGAAGTTGAAGGATTGTAACGGTGTTTGATTTTCGTTTGTATTATGCTCTTCGTACATGGACAGGTAATTTGGATAAAAATATTTTTCCCTCGTTTCCGAAAAGCTACATAAACGTGATTTATCCTGTTTCTGATCTCATCGATTCAATTATACACGCTGTGGAATGCACGTAATTTCAAAAAGGGGGGAAAGATTTATGAGTTATGAGCGCATGGTAATAATTGGAATGAGGTACGAGGGTAAAAAGATCCTTGTACGTGATCACGATGTAGCTATTAAGTTTGTATGGCCAGTGCGATATTAAAAAGGTCTTGAGTATTTCCTAAAACAGTAGGTACACGAATGTAGTGGTAATTAGTATCTTGCTAAAGTTTTATGCAAGGACCTCGCAAAGCTAACGTATAAGGTCTTTGGTACTTTGCACGCAAAACATTGCCTGGTAAACTATGAAATATACAAGCGTGTATACTTCATAAATATTTGTCACCTTACCTTATCTGGCTTTTCAGTTCAGACGGCGAACAATTTGTTATGTATATTTAGCTAATACTTTGTTTTATGCCCCTGTCCTGTCACGCGAGTGCAATAACGTATAAAAAATATGCTGCCGTATTGTGATCGTATCCGATAGGATGTTGAACCAATGAAAATGAAAATCAATACAGTGCTTAATTATAAAATATAAAATTTTACCAGTTGCTGTCTAGTATTTTCTGTTATATAAATGCTGTTGCAATTTTCCATTATAAGCATATTTAATTATGTATATACATATAATAGATTTGTTAACGTATACATTTAGTTTCACCGATATAATATAGCAAGCTATAAAATAAGATAATTCCTCGATCGTTGACACAGAACTGTTTATAGAACAGGCTTAACGCTATGCTTCGCGTTGCCCCTTGCAACATACAATTTATTACGACGCAGTGACAGTTTTGCTTTATTTTGTTTTCATAGGTTTATTTATTAAGGCGTGTGTTAGTCGCGATAATTGCATTCCTGTTCGCGTGATTTATCGCCGCGGTTTTACACAATTCATTTAACCGTGCAACGAGAACACCGAGCAAATAATTTGCTAGATTTACGATTACTTTGAACTGTCGCGAGGGTTTATATTCTAGAAGCCATCCGTCGATCTTTGCGATCGAAAATTCGGAGATCTTAGGAAATTCAAAGCGCGCACTAATATGTAATTTCAGATCTCAGTTGGAAATTGTGATCAAATACCATGGAAAACGGTGTGAAATAGGTGGGGGAATAGAAAAGCTCTTGTATCTGATCATTTATGAGGACACAGATTTTTCCAAGAGAAGAGATTAGGCGTGCAAAAGGGCCCTCGTAAAATTCCATTTGAGGTGAAAGGAAGGTATGGTTTATGAAAAGTTTGTCATTCCCTAGCCACAGTAATAAACGTCAGCGGTGTGTTAAAATGACTAGACGAATAGTTCCGATTGTCCACGAAAAATGTACACCGGGCAGGTAATGGTAATATATAAGTAATATAAGTTAAGCTAGACGCTTGATAATCCTGCCATCCAGACGCTTAGTTTACAGCTTTACAGCATTACAGATTTTACAGCTCTACAGCTTTACAGCGACTATAAAAGATAATATTCTTTCACAATCTTGTTTCTTAATACGATGGCTTTGAATAATTGCGGCTATTTGCGGTGGAAATAAGCATTTCAAAATTCAAGCGTTCCGCTACCTGCATTTCGGAACGTTCAGGTGTACTTTTCGGTGCAGCTATGCATTCCTTCTTGCACAGTTTAGCAGCGTACACTTCTAATCTTCGTTTTAATATATCTATTAGTATATCTCGCGCAACAGTATTTTGCATCGACCTATTCCCCTGTGGTTGTCAACTTATATGTATATGTTATAAAGAAAATTGAAAATATTTTCATTTCCTCGGTGTTATAACAAAATCAATTTTAAATTACAAGGATTAAGTTTGAATGGCTTACATTGAAACCTGTTATCGAACTGTAGCTCGAGTTTTTTTTCTGCTTTTAATAACATTCTAGACTTACAATCAGTGTGTATAATTTCTATTCATACCTTGCTGGAATATGTTTAATATAAAAGTACAGAGAGAGACAGAGAAAGGATGGTAATAGAAAACGGTGAGAATATTATTTAAAAACTATTGACATATGCATCTGATATATGACATAAATTCGCCGCAGATATGTTTTAAATGCATACGTAACACCAGGTCGAATGCATATTGTAGCGATTAATGAATTTGACTGAAATAGATTGAGGTGGTAATGGCTGTGGTATATGTTCGCGGGCGAGGATGGGTTCGTGCTGCATCGAAATGCATATCAATTGTTTCATGGAAATTCGAGTGTTACTTCCCTTCATTACTATTCACAGAATTATATGATTGCACCGCACGTACATGTGCAACGTAGACAAGTTGATTTACATAATTCGAATTGATCACGAAATTGTGCGTTATTAGGTGCACTAATTCCGTCATGTCAAACGTGATTTCGGGATAAATTTTTGATAGTTAAGCTACGTTCATTTTTATGGAAGTTAAAAAGAAAAAATAGGAAAACGCAGAAGAAAAATCTGTCCTCATTATTTGCATCTTGCTTAATACTAGTCACATAGATAAATTGATTTTTTAGTCACACTTTCCAAAGTAGAGACCGTCCTGCAACTTGTACGAATAAGTACGTGCATGTACTTAATTACGACATGCACGACATTATTTAATAATATGTACCTCTTTTCTCCATTAACAAAAATTAAATCTTAAATCATTGATTCCAGATGGGTAAAATCAATTTCCCAGTATTCAAAACTCTGCAATGGGTACTTCTGAAAATTCTCCATAATGAGCGCTAGTTTAGACGCAGGAAACTTCTACAGCCTCCGGTTTAAACTTTCGTTTCGACAGTGTCTATCCATTGATTAAGAATGATAAATTAACAAGTATTCGTTTAAAGACATCAAGCAATAAATATTCATTTTGAATATTTACATTGAAGTAATAAAAGTCATCTTTGGCGCAATGCTTGATCGAAGACAGTTGCGAATTTCTTTAGTCGGCAGTCGGCGCCACATAAACATGTTGTCCCCGTTCTTATAGACACAAGGAGAAGGTTCAGATAATTATACAGCGCTCTCATCTCTCACCAAAGCGTATCCTCTAACTAGCGCTAATAATGCCGCTAATGCTCTTCCGTGGAAACTGCTTGTATCTAACCAACCACTCCGCAACCTTCTCCACCACAAAGATAAGATGAAAATAGCGACAGCAGTTTATAGCTAGGTTCTTCTTTTTCGATGAAAATACGTTCTGAAATCGCCAGGGCTATCAAGTTATTCTTTTCCTTTTCCTTTTCAGTAGTTATGTACATACTCGTGATCTTCTTTCCACGGGCATGCTTTTTCACTTTTTTTCCATCAAAATTAGTAAAACACGCGAGTGAAGCTCTTCTTCGACATACCTGAGTTCATTCTTGTTACAATCTATTTCGCATAATGGAGCGGATGAAAAAGTGAAGGTACTTTCCATCGAGAATTTTGCAAATTCGAACGTCTGCACGGATTTTGGGAAACTTTTTCCATGACTGAGATCATCATGAATTTAGAAATTGAAGTCTCCCCTTTACAACTGCCACAGAGAAATTGATGTACTTTGGATGAAAAGTGAGTTACACCGTCACTTACACGGCCGCTCGAAAGTTTGGAGGACTTTAGAACTTTAAAATAACTTAAATGTTTTTGCATACGGCCAATTAATTGTTTCACTTCAACAACAGAACTTTCGTAACCCAAAAATACCGATCTATTTTAAATTTTGTTGATGTATAGAGGAGTAGAAGTATCAAGAAATTCTTGACTACAAGTTTTTTGCAAGACACGAACAAAAATTAGAGTAAGAATTTCACTGGACGTCATTTTTGTCTCATCTATTCTACCTTTGGAGCACTGTCTACTACTGTCTTGGCACGCGCAATTACATTTTTAGAAGTTGAACAATTTAACCAATGTAAACTATTTATAATTATCCTCTTTCAAAGACTGTACCACTCGGAGAAATTCTGAAATTGGGTAACACGGGAACAGTTGATAATAGCAGCGGATTGCAGGACAAATAATAGTGCATGAAATAGAAAGTATGTTTGAAATAAAAAGAATCATTTTCCAAGGGTGGCAAGTATTGGAACTGTAAGTGCCGTAAATGACCCAATTAAATACCTGATCAACACTTAACTGCGTGCTGAATGATTGATGTAAGTCTATATAACATTGCATCAACAGGATGCCCGTTCGCTGAACGTTATATTCCAGCAGATACAATACAGCGATGAATGATTTATGTTAATACAACATAGGTATATATCAACAGCGTTACGTTATAGCGCAGAATAAAACATGCAACATGAAATATGGTTTCGAGGCTGTAATAACATTGCGTAGCAAAAGTATCTTTAGAATACCTATCATTATCAGAGGAGAAATATCTACCGCTAATCTGCGTGGCAAGGGTTAAAACATAAGTTTTTCTATTAATAAAATAAAATAGTTCATGATCGTTCCCAGTGTACATTCGTATCCCTGATATCGAATCTACTAATCATGTCTACCCTTGTCCACAGGAAATAACTATTCAATGTTAAACTATTGCCCGAGCATTACACTAGGCACACAATTAACGTTGCGCAATCGACGCAGCGTCCAAGAGCAAGAAACAAACATCCCTGTGTATTTTTTTTCCTAGCTTTAACAACGCCACTCCAGTAGTCGCTAAGAATAGTCCAGCCGCTAAAGCCTAGCATCTGGAATGCCTTTGAAACGTGGCATTGGAGTTTCACCAGCGTCGTCGCCGTCGTGATTTCTCACGTGTCTCCGCAGGAAACTAGTCGAGAGTAGATAATCACCCTCCACTCACCGCACATCGATCAGACGAAGCGTAAACACGATTAGTATAACGCACAGCTAATGAACTAATCCAGCCACGTCGTCGACGAGCACGAACCCGTCCAGCACGGTGCCGCCGCTGCGTTCGCCAACATTCGTTACTCTACTCCCTACCAGCATTTCTCACTTCTGTTCCGATTCTTTTTTTCTTCTCCTGTGCCCCAGAAACGGGCACGTTATTTATGACTAGTCCGCTTCAGCTCTGCTTGCGCATTCTACGCGAGGTCTGCACAAAATCGACAGCTGTCGCGCCGTTCGACAGTTTCGTGTATCCATCTTTCTTTCTTGGTATAAGTCCATTCGTCTTTGCCTCCTTGCACACCTTATCCCACACATGTTAGCGTCTACCGTGTCATTCCCCTTTTGTACATTCACCTTTGTGTTGCAAGTTCGCCCAGTGCCAATCATTGCAATTCATTGCTATTTAGAAATGGCCGCTGGGAGACCATGAACGACCCTCGCATGAAAGATTGGTTTCCTTTAATGCCAGGGTCCAGAGATTTCAATTTTCACGCCCCGTCCTGGAACAATCGTAATGTTTACATAAGGTCGCTTTTAGGGGATGTAATGACTGCCTTGCTCGCTTCTACCTTTAGGTAACAAACAAATTGAGTAGCATTTTCACCCCTAGGGCAGATGTTAGATACAAACGAGAATAATTTCAATGAATTATAAATGTTATTATTCCGGTCGTTTAAATAGAACAATTGGCGTCATTCAATGGATTACTACGCTACAATGATGCAGTAACGAGTAACATGATGTCTTCAAATGACTGTGATCGTACGGTCGTTTGAAGCAAGTTTCGAAAACAGGACGAGGAGTGCAAATATTTGCAATTACGCTGGCATCAAATTTAGAAACCGTTCAACGTTTTAAACAATTAAATCGTTCGTTACGACGCACATTGTATCGACGCTGTGCGATCCGAACCCGCTGAACCTACGTATTGTATATTGCAAGGAAATATACTCGACGACAGAAAATGCTTAAAAAAGAATCAAACGCTCCGCCATGAAATTGGTATTCAAGGAGGATATGCACGGACGCGAAATTACGTGATATCTATTCAAGCGGTTGATGATACCCAACTTATCGCGAAGAATGGGATCAGCCTAAGGATGCTCCACAAATTATAGCAGAAACTGTGTGCGAGGACGTGCTTCACGAGCGCACACCGTACGTGCACGCCCGTCTACTGACCTATACTTACAATTGAGCATGTATGGGTGCAAAAGGCGTTATTTATGTCCTCTTTGTCGGGCCATCGATAACCGCTGTAGAGAACTGTGGCGTGGCATAGCATGGCGTGGCCTAGTGCAGCCCGTGTCGGTGTATACGCACATAAATAATGCGAGCGCAATTTCCCATGTAATTGATGGGGTACCCCCACCCTTCCCACCTTCCCACCTTCCCTTCCCTTTCCATAATGGTGAGTGAACTGAGCTCTGGATGTTAGCCGCAGAGCACCCCGTGGGGCGTAAACTCGACAATGCCTTCGTCACGCCGCGCATTGTTTGCCACCGCCGAGAGTTCACTCTCGGGGTTGATTTACTGTCCCGAGTTCGCTCACGAGCCACGGACGGCTCCCAGCCCCGCAAAGAGCGTGTACCGAAATTTTCGTCGAAAGATCGTCGCTCCTCTGTCATCCCGTCCCCTTCCCACTTTCTGCGGAGTCGCTTCTGAAAGATGGTTCTGCTTGCCACTGCGAGCCATTAGAAGCAACCACTCTTTACCCGCACTGTCCTTACCGCATTTTACGACACTCGGACGCTGGCTTTCGAGAAACAAAGATTTTGCGAGTATGCACTCTCCGGAATTTATTGCGGCGGAAGGTGAATGCGTGGCTCGTAAACCGAAAGCCGCGCGAGAAACTTTTGTTGGTTCCCTGACGAATAACGCAGGGAGTTCGTGCCAGGCATCTCTCCATTGATTACTATCGGTTAATCAGTCAAATTATCGTCGGACAGTAGTACTATTTCACTTGAGGTGAGAGAATTTGCTTGGGACATGTAACGTCTGTTTGAAGATTTTATGTGGGCTTTTTGGGAAAACTCAGTACAAAGAATTGAATTAATTCTAGTAATACCAGATTTACTGCGTACACTTGCTTTGATATTGCAAAATAAAATAGGAAATAATAATTGTATATGTATTTGTAGTTGAACATTAAGGCTTGAATTTAACTTTTTCGCCCTCTATGCTGCCTTCATAGGGAACTTGATATTGCTCAGCGAAAGAACATAACAGAATTCAGTTTGGAGTCATATATTCTCCTTTTATTCCTATACCTGATTCCCCTTTGACTGTCCCCTTTCATGTTACCCTTCTTGGCACGCACAATTCTGTGCGACATTTTTTATTCGCCGCAAGTTCATGATCAACGTTTTCATGCAGACAAGTAATATATAACCACTGACAACCCGCCATCAATTTTCCGTGCTGCATCATAAATTACACCATACAAGAAGGCGATACAGTGCACAAAAAGAGTTGAAATTTCCAGGGTCGACGAAGAATTTTTTGTTGCCACAGTTTCATCACCTGGTACCCTGTTTTATAGTGAAATATTACTCATACACAATATGGAGTAATTTCCTTCGAACGTGAATCATTTCGTTTCCACCGCGAATGAATAATAGATAGCAATTTATACCGAGTTCAATTTGTACATCCGTAATATAAGAACACCCTGGCGCACACATATTGCGCGGTATGCAATATGTACGTACTTATTTTATTGACATTCCGAACATTTTATAACACATCGGCGCCCTCGATCGCACAAAGTGTATCAGTGTAAAAAGTATTGAGATTGCAATAAACGCGAGTGTAAATAAGATTCTGCGCATGTCGATAACCGGGTATATACCTACTCACTTCTCCGCAGCGACGTTTCAAATTGTCTATATTCCTATTGAGATATTTCAAAATCGTTCTAGATCCCGATCCGTTCGATAATTTTTTACATTCGTATCTGTTTTCCAGATAAAAATTTGCTCCACGAAATATCAACTTCCTATCGCCAGAAGATATTGACGCGAGATTTAAGTGGCCGCGTAGCGCGGACAGTGGACAATACCGAGGATACTTAACGATCTCCATTTCCTTTCGGGACGCATAATCGTAAGTTGGAATGCGGAACACGGTGCTTCCACTTCTGTGTATACAACTATATGTTATCTTGTTACGTCGTTCTGGCAATCGGATCAAACATCAAGGCAGTCCAGACGGACAGACTAGATTAGGAAGGGTTAACCAACGTACCGGTGATTTAAATCAATGACGGCAGCACATCTGTTGGCAGAGATTAATGATTAGACGCACGGGAACGAAGCCTGAAACTGGGTGCTTTCAGAGATCGGACAGATTAGAAACTAATTTAACGAGCTGCTTTCATCGTGCAATCCAATATCCATCTAGACCCCCCTTAACTTACATATATCGTCGTAGCTATCCACTACTAGCTATGTTGATTGATCGACAACGACGATATCGTGCCCGCTATATTTCTTTTCCCCCCGAACTGTGTCAGATTTCGATTTTATAAAATGAGCCTCGTAAAAGCTACTTACCATGTGGTGAATACCTCGTCTATCATTGTAGATCCCATCTTTTGTCTTCGAAATGACGATTAATTTTGTTCAAATCATCGCGATCATTTCATCAGAACCGATCGACGAATGCAACATTGAGTGCGCGTAGCTTAAACGTGTTTTACTTTCAATTCGCGTGAAAATGTTCGCGGTCTACCTCGAGTGAAACTTTTCAGCGTAACTTTGACCATCGTATACTTATCATACTCACACGATCACGTAGAGTTAAAATAGATAGTCCAGTGATCGACGACAGTGATACACTTAATATCAACTGGTACAAATAACTGAAGTTGCAAAAATATTCGCAAAAAGGAACGTACCAATTATGAACTCTGTGCTATCTCAAATTACCAAACATGCACACTGCGATTAACTACGACATCTGAACATTCATTATTGTCCATATACTAATATGTATCTCTGTGCAACACACGATTGTACGGGTGTTCATTTGATTGCATTTAATAATACGGGAAATAAACTTTCTTTCATTCTCATATACTTACCGGAGCACATATCGCATATGCATCGTTGAAATTTATCATTCGATATGTGTGGCATTGATGAACAGTAGTTCGTCCTCTCCCGTGCCGACAGGATTCCAATCCAGGCAACATTCTACATCTCATCGCATGCTAACGACGTGAGCCCCGCTTCCTAAGAAATAAAGTGTGTGCATAGTTGTGCTCCTAAACGTTGCGTAAAATAGTTTCCATTGTGCGTAATGGTGATAATGTAGCTTAGCGATTGTGCTTCGTTTACGAAAAGGCCAGAACGGAATGCCGCAACGGCAACTGGCTCGTGTAATGGCAATTTCGACGATCCAATACGGCGTAGTGGGATTGGCGTTGCTTGTTTAGGACGGCGCGTATAGAAGTTTGACTTTCGTAGGGTGGCCACTTGCTGATTGTCAGCCCTCTCCCACCTACAAAACACTAATGGGGAACGCATACAGATTGGAAGGACACTTAGCAGAGTTAGCGCCTGCGGCTACTTTATTTACGCCATACACATGTCGACGCCGACGACAGTCCTATGCATACAGTAGCATTCGCTGGTAACTGACTGTACAAACATTGTACGTACAGTTGATGTTTGTCGATGGCTACGCTGCCGTTCACAATCTTAGTTGCTCGTTGCTAAACTGACATCAGTTCTGTCGGACGAAACGCTCGAGCTACCGTTCCATTTATCTATGGAAACAACTTTAACCACTTAACACTCTCGAACAGGAACATGATTGCTCTGTGCCACGCCAGGAAGACCGTTTGGCAGCAATAATACTTTAGCACAGTGTCGATTATGTTTAGTACGTTTTATGTAAAAAGAAAATTTCATATTGTATATATAGGTGGCTTCGTGTACTATATATCTTCCCGATGTTTTGCTTTTGTATTATTTTTAGATAGTCCTTTATGTACTGAGGTTTTACGAAATCGTGGTATTTACAACTCGAATAGGGATGATTTGTCGGGCAAAAATGAGTTGGAAATATGGGATGAAATTTTGTTATTGCTCAGTGACTTGTATGTATATTCTTAGTTTATTTCAGTATTTCAGGCAATTACCACCTTCCAAGAAGCATCATTCTACAGAAAAATAAAGGGGGGTTATAAAGTTGAATAGATAGTAAATTATGTACGGATTAAATTATTGAAAACATTTTGAGACATGTCGAGCTTTATTTTATTCAAAACGTTTGCACCTTTCGAAACATTAAAAATTCGGGGTGGGGGGGGGGGGGGGGGGGTGTATGGACACCATTGTGGCTGATTGTATCTTGTATGTAGATCTATATAAATGAGTGTGCTTCATTTCGGTATGCATATCGAAACGTTTGGGACGTATGGAATTATACTTGGATAAATTCCTTTGTACTGGAATGGCCTTTTATCCTTTAGCCAGAAGCATTGTCAACCTTCTGCAGCCTTCACGCCCATCCTTCCCGATCGACACTCGAATATTTCATACTGACACTTCCAACATTAACTCTATTCGTCAGGGCTTGTGCTATCCAATGGCGATGCATTCAACCACGCGACACTCGCTATACATGGTTTTTAACCTCCTCTTTGGACTTGCACAACGACAGCCAGCTGTTCGATTTTGGACTCGGTCATTATGTTCCTATAGATATATATTATACTGCCACGTTCTGTATCCTCTGTCGCAGAGGAATGGTTTGTTTAGACAGCCTGCCCATCCGGTGTCTTTGTGAGGAAAAATCTGTCAGTGGCGAAATTTCACCGGAACAGGTGTGATTTCTAATCGTCTTTCTTCGGAGTGTCACGCGTTTTAATCAAAATAGCAGGCATTCTTATTGTCCCGTTAGTTCCGCCTTCTTTCGAAGAAAAAAAATATGCAATTTCTCTTTCCATGATATTTTTTATTAAGCAATTTCTAACACAGCATCCACTGTTACGTATTGTCTGTTACGTTATATTGTAAAAAATATTAAAAACTTATTTATACTTGCGAATCGTCGTCCGAATGCAAATCTCTTGATCGTAACTTGTCAAATTGTCTTTGTACTGAAAACATGGATCAGGTTGTCGTTTGATGTAGAAACGCTACATTAACCGAATACAGCTTGATTCGAGATTCGTAATATTCCTTTTCACCTGAACTTCGTGGAATTTCAAACACGAAATATCTGGACCAAGCTTAGAAAAGGGAGTAGAAGCACAATATCCGTTCCGTCTAAAATTTCGGTGGGCGCAAACTTCAGGTATTTTATCGTCAACGTTTTACATAAAACAAAAAATTTTCGTATGCCTCCCATCCTCGATATTCGTTACGACTACCGAACAGCCACCCATCTCGCTCGGCGTCCTCCATTTTTCCAGCAGGATTTCAAGCCAAAAAGACGCTCCAAAGATGTTAGTTCCCATTTCCCCGTGAAATGCCGCGGTCCAAGTGAAACGCACGATATTATCCGCGGTATCATATCGGGAAGGAAACGTCGAAGTGCTGCCTTCCCGTAGCGTCTTCAGAAAACGGCAAAGGAGATCACGAAGTACTGTTCTTGTGAGAATACTAGAAGCTAGGATACGCCCGTCCGCGGTGGTACGCGGCTGCAAATTATTGTCAGCGTAGCGGGTCCCCGGAACCGGCTAACAGTTTTGTAAAAAGCTTTTGTGAGTTTACCACAGTCGTAACTTCAACTTTGTCGCCGACAGCGTTTCTACCGTGGGA
Source organism: Nomada lathburiana (assembly GCA_963667235.1). Lineage (NCBI taxonomy): Eukaryota > Metazoa > Arthropoda > Insecta > Hymenoptera > Apidae > Nomada > Nomada lathburiana. The sequence continues at coordinate 9,646,788 of OY763898.1, read as the reverse complement.
CAGGAGACGAGGCGAGCCTGTATAGTACACGTTGGCCAGAGTGGTCGTGGGGGTTCGGCGGGGCTGTTCGGAGACGCGAAGATAAAACAGGACGGGCGAAAGAGACGCCCTCGGTGAAATTACAGCCTCGTAACTCTCTGTAAGCGGGAAAGAGCGTATGTGACAGCGGGTGGACGAGTGAACGGGCGAACCGACGAACCGGCGAATAGGCGGACGAACTGCGCATGGTTTCCGGAAGTTTTATAGCCATCAGGGGGGTGTTTCACGGGTGTTTCAGGCCGTGCTACCCGCCGTTGCCTTACGGGGTTGCACCGTTACATGGTTCCCGCATTCTCGTAAACAACTGGCCAGACTTGCTTATCACGCTTTCACGATACGCAGCTTTATTACCTCGTTTAATCTCCATCGATTCCCGGCCTGCTAATAAAAACGTTAGACGCCTCGCTAGATGAAGGCCCAACGCGGCCCAAGTGGAACTTCGGAGCGGTCGAACTTGGGGGTGAACAGTGTGGCATGCACGAAATTTGTGGTATCGAGATCCTTTATGGTTCTTATCAGATTGCCCTCTTTTGTAATGGTTGGACGATACGTTGATTATTGTGGGTACGTTCATTTGCGGAGCAGTTCAATGTTGGCTTATTAATTTGTCGACTTGGTGGGTTTTTCAGCAGGCGTTTCGTGTGAGAAAGAAGTCGATATTGTGTTCCAAATTCGATGACGAATTTTTCTGACAAATGTAAAGACCATTAGAAATATTAATGATTTATTGATAAATCGTTTATTACACATGTTCGAGATATCGATAGCTCGAACGATATGTTACCTGCTCCTATCCAATTAACAGATTAAGCGTGCAATGTATTTGAACTTTTCGCACTCACTTCCTCTATGAGTTTCTTTGGCAAATCTTAAATACAATAGCTAACAGGCGTTTAAGAAATGTTTCTTATATTTGTTTCATGTGCCAAGCGCAACAATAATCCATTAGTAGAGTCTAGTTTCAGAAGTTCGTGCAGGTATATAAGTATGTTACCTGAGAACTGTTATTATAGGTATAAAATCTATTATATTATAGAAATTAGCGGACCAGTTTGTTCTACGGAAACTGTGCATCGTACACCCTTGTACTGAACAATGGAAAGTTCATTCTGCAGGGCTCATTTGCATGTAAATTTCAGTTTAGTTGTTCTTACTTACGAGACCGGTACGGTACCTCTTATCTATAAAGTATGGCTGCGTAAGTCCCACACTTGCCTGTTACTCTGCCAATAATTACATTTACTTTGTTCCGGCTAATAATTATTGAAATTGCCGATGTCACGTTCGAAGATAATTCTTCGCTTAAACTTCGCGATAACTTCGAAAAAATATGCCAAAAGAAAACTTTAAGCTTTCCCTGTTCTATTAGGGAGAACTACTGAAAATATTCTTCCCTTCCTTAATAACTGGAATACAGGTGCATGCATTTGTACGTTGCAACGTAGAGTACCGCAACCTTGTAATTCCGCATATGAAATTGGCATACAAATAATTTCAGCAATGGTCGATGGAATTTTTTTCCCCTCGACAATTTGCAGATGTAACGATTAAATTTTCATTTGCGATGGATAAAACTGAATTGCTTCGACGTTCGCAAATCGACATTCGATAATGTATCCTTCTGACGAATGTAAAGGTGCATTAGAAATATGAAGGGTATCTGCATAAATCAATTATCGCATCGAAAAAGTTAACTCGCCTTTACAGATTAATGTGTATCATACAAATAAATATTCTCAACAGATAGTTACAAATAAATATTCTCAACAGATAGTTACAAATAGATACTATCAATCGATATATTTATCAATTCATCCTCTTTAGCAATAGAGCTGTTCAAATTCAAAAATGTTACCTGCACCATACAAGGGGGTTTCAGCGATGAAAAATTCTTTCAATCGCAACGTAAATCCTTTTTGATTGCGATGCTTCACATGTCCTCGTGGATATACATGTAATTTTCAATTAATTTCGTGGTATAGAAAGGGACGAGCATGGGGCTAAATAATCGAAATAACTAAGCCCCTTTAGATTTCCCAACTATTTCAGGGGCAAGTAAGGCAGGGGCGCCCTTCGAATATCACCATTACTGGCTAGGTGGTCGCCTCCACCCCTCTTTCGGCTATATTCTTGGCACCGGTGGTAAATCTGCGGGATGTCAAGGGCGAAAGGTGTGACATATCTTATCGTAAACGTCTCATAACGGCGTTGCGGCACTAACGATGCGTGACACACGACGACGTAAAGCCATGGCGCCCCGTCGGAAAGCTTGCTCTGCTCGTAAACCGCGGCTAACGCACCCTTTTCTTCAACTACCGGCGTATTAATGTCGATCAAGGTTGGTCTAACATAAAATACGTTCACCGCTTTCCTATTATTCCCTCCTTTCCGTCGCTACACTTTTCCTCCGCCAAAATTGTTCGCCAAGTCGCATTTATTCTCACGATCAATCTTAATTCACGCTGCTTTTCCGTTATTTTCCTAGTGGTACAGTTTTATATTGGATTCATGAGGTTTAGCGGAATTCTTGCCGATTTTTAGTATTCTGGATTGAGAATAGTCGGTCGAAGGGGTGCATCAAATTCTAGAGCATATATTCAAGTAATAATTGGTATGGAACGAAATGTTCCGAAATGTTGCTTAACGTGAAGTGGTGCAGCAGATCTGTTTTGCGTAACAATATGTTTAAACGTAATAGATATTAATGTACCTATATGCATATATTATGGTTTAACTAAATAGTATCAGCTGAACACGATTTAAAGGAAACGACGATAAACCATTATAGTAGAAACCTATCTACAAGAATACTTTTTTGTAAAGAACGTCAAATATTTTGAGTATACGTATAATTTGACAGGATAAATTAACGAATGTGCTGATTATCAAGGGAATTGATGCTATTACTTCACATCGTTAATGTCTTAGAAAGAGTAGAAAAAAGAAATATTTCGAATTCAGGTTCTGCTAACCACATTAATATTGACTTGATGGGACGGAAGGTGACGTCGATGCTCGAAACAAGATAAATTGTTTCCACTGACGTATCACGAATAATGTACAGAAAATTCTTTCTATTGGTTAAATATTCTTTTTACCTGTCTCACCTTCGATCCAAGAATAGACAAGAACGAGCTGCATATTTTGATAGCTTGTTATACAATGCGGAAAGTCACCATTAATTTTCAGAATTTTTTATTTCAAGAACAGCAAGTCACAGGGTTTTGGAATTTGTTCGAAAGAAGTCGTCGACGTTGGTAACCTAGGCGCGGCGAACCTGACGAAAGTGCCGACTAGCGTGTTACCCTGGCGCCGTCAGGAAGTAAATTAGGCGGCCCTTTTATAACCTTCAATCTTCGACGAAAATAATGGCTGGGTCTTATACTACTTAAAGGAACCGCGCTATCCATTTATTAACTGCAAGATGACGGGCAGTTTGGAAATCATCAGCGGCAATTAGACACGGCGGGCTCAATTGTTTGCTTGGCGGCATACTGGACGGGTGTTCTTCAAATTATTAACTCGGCGTTGAATCTCTTCTGGCATCGGCATTGCCACACAAGAGAAAAACGCTCTTCATGGAACTAATATAAACTGCACGCTATTGTTTCCAATTCGAACCGACCGGGCCCGAAGGCCATGCGCAGAGTTATTGGAGTAGCATACGGTTGTTAATAAAGTCTTAATTGACACGATTGTAGTTTGGTATTGAGGGAGTGTAAGAGCTTTGTCATGTCAATGAAAGTAATGAATAAAAATCGTAAGTTATAAAAACTAAGAATTGTTCTTTTATATCTTCTGATAGTATTCGACGGTAACTTTAAACAGTATATTACGTTATCTTAAACAGATAAATAGAATCCTGAAGTTCGTTCCTACTATTTTTCATCACAATGTCTATTTTAGATCATACTAGATCATAAATATTTTGTACAAACTTTTGTCTAATCATACATTGCAGTCGAAAACTTCATCGGAATTCTAAATTCGTGGCAGCATTTTAATCTGCCGGAAAATACTGTCAGACAATAAGGGGTTAATGAAAATGTGCATCCATCAAGTTACTCCTTTGATATTTTCAATAATACGTGAGAATTGAATTTATTTGCCTACCATTTATCGTGCTGTATTGGTCTCCATATGTTTCCACTAATCTTTTACACATGTACCACGCAGAATAAAACATCGAATGTAAACACTCGACCATGGTATTCGCTTCATTGTATTGCAAGTTCAAAAAGCAGGCTTCATAAAAAATAAGAAAAGGAAAACATAAATGCGAGTGCGACGATTTATTTCTATACATGTCGAATTGCTTTGATTTGTTCGTCAATAACAATTTACGAGAAACAATATATGCGCAATGTGTAAATAGAACAAGCATAGCTACACAATTTTTTTATCAGTCGAGTACCGAAAGTTCTATCGTTTAAATAACAATTGTGTTATCTTATATTTTTGCATTACTGTTTGGAACCCACCATATTCCATTGTTCACGTAATGAAATATAACGTGTATCTAAAATCAATTACCTTTCCTTTGACGTCGCATGTTTTAACAAGTAAATCGCAGGAATTTGTGCAAATTGTAGATTGTATGTAATACTATGTCGCGGACAAACAGCATGTCTGGATGAAGGGATAAGCCAAGGTTTGCCACGAAAAATAAACTTTCATTTTCTTCTGTAGAATAGTCCAGGATCCAGCTCAGAGACACGGAGTGTTGAGCGTAAGCTAAGGTCCGAGGCAAGAGTAGATATTTGATCCGAAATCGTTAATTGACTATTGAACGCGTTACAATAAGATACACAGATTTTGCACAGTAAGATAAATTGGTCGCGTACGGTCAATGTACTGGCCGCGTCAAAGCAACGTCAGCTAACTACAGGATATCGTATGTTTCTTGAAACATTTTGCAACGCAGGCCAGTGGTGCAATGCCTACGTGAAATGAACCTAACGGGTAAGTCACATAGCAATTACTAACTGTAACAAATGTTTGATTGAATTTCGATAAGGACAAGGTTTCCAAGGTATGTACATGTCTATCCCTCGTACAACACAACGATCCTGCAACACGGTTTTGCTTTAACACGATTAGAAAGCGCCGGTATACGTTGAAAGACAAGATTGATATTCGAAATGGAAACAATATTTTGACATCAACGTGTAGTGCTTTTTTTAGAATTGAAAATCATAGATAGACATCATTAGCTTAAGACAACTCAATGAAATGCCTGCACACATTACGCGATAATCCGTTCAGGAAAAAGAAAACCGTTTAACGTTCGAAATTGTTTGCTTTCTCTGATGACGAAAGTTCATGCAACATGAGAAGCATTACTTTCCCCGGAAAGTGTATGGTATTTTGGGAAATGCAACGACGAAAATCCCATCGGTTAAACGATTACGTTATGACCAGCCATTATTTGCAGCGTCATCCATAAGAATGTGAAATTGTCTTACTGTTAGACCGCTGTCCCGAGTAAACTAATAATAATCAAGACACGCCGTAAAATCCGTCTATTCGTAATGACTATAATTCTGAACAGGGGTAGGCAAGCCCGCGAAGAAAGGGTCATAAAGAACCGACGTTGTGTGTCGACGGCGAATGCAAATAGAAAATCGTAGACCGGCAAGCCTCGTAAAATAATACAGCCATAAATTATGCGTTTTCATTCTTACAGGCGAAATACCATCAGCGCGTCCCTGCACTATTGGACTCCATCGTACGTCGCGTTTCAGAACTTGCAATTAGCTTTACTTAATATTTTGCAAGAGCGACACTGTCAATAGATTCGCATTTCACGGCGCCTATGCTGTTCTTTTTATTTGCACAGATTAAGTAATTATATGTGTCGTTTACTTAACGCTGCTACGGGATAGGAATTAAAATACCTACCACTATCTTATGGCAAGTAGAATCATTAAATATATTAATATCGAACGATGTAGCAATTTTGTTATAGATATTTGGAATTGTACAATTCGGACACAGTACATGGTATTCTACGTTTGTTGGGAAAGATGAAAATAGTTTAGCGAGTTCGATATTTTGGTTTACCGAACAAATTGAAAAGCAAATATAATTCAATAGGTACTGTTTAAAAAATGTCATTCATCAATGTCTCGGTAAAAAGACATCTTCTGCGGTAATTATGAATTGAAAATAAATTTACCTGCAGCCTATTGTCCATTAGACGGAAAGTATAGGACAAAATGCAACGAATGCATAAACAATAACTCTTCAATTATTAGGGATACAATCTATGTAATTTTCTAAAAAGATTAAATATATAATGGTATTTAATAGTCTGAATGATGGATATTATCCATCATTTGCATAAACGAAGATAAGCGTTCCTTAATAACGCAGAAGCGTACGCACACGTAGAAACACGCACGTTCGATGAGGCAATTAGCTAGGGGACATCTAAATAAATTAAGCTGCAATTAAACTGCTGGCCGAAGCAAACAAAGTAATAAAATAAAAGTATTTTTACAAATATCATGGTTAAGAATGTATATTTCTTTCCTGTACTTTTTTTTTAGAACGAAAGAAATAATTAAACGGTCCATAAGCTATTCCATATGCATCATTGTGCAATTAAGTTTTATTGCCGTGGAAATCTTTTCAAATTCATTGTATCCTGTTACATTTATTCCTCGTCGATCGGTTGCGTTGTAATTCTTGTTTATAGCACGGTAAAAATTCTCGCAGTTTGGATTAAGATATCAGGCTGTAAAGAAGGAACTTTCGATAGAGTTCAGGTAATACTCTTATACCCATAAAAATATACAATACCATTTTTTTCGTACTCGAAGTTTGAATATCATAGCTGTATCGATGCGGAATACTAGCGTGCGTGCAACCTTCACACTTTCCAATGGTAGATTCACTCTTCATTCTTTTTAATAATCAAAAATAATCGATTTAAATTATCAAACGAAAGTGATTATTTTGCCGGCGCGTTAAAAACTATTTCTGCCGCAATTAGTGAACCAACTATTTACTGTTTAGCGATTTACTAGCCTGAAGAATATTTCTGTCATTTGAAAACATTTTATGTCACTTCGATATTATGGATATGTCTTGTACGATGAACAATGAAAATACGGGGAACTGTTAGAAATTTGCCCGCAGAGAAAGTTTTCCATTGAAATTTTCCTATAAAATTTACATCTGCTGAAGCAATTATAAGAGTACTGCCTATAGGAAACTTTTCCACAGCAGTGCAACCATAAGCATTTTATTCAAAAACCTTCGATACAAATAAAAACTGGGAAGACAACCTCGCCCGTTTGTAGTTTCTCTGGATTCAACATTTATAAATACAACAATTCTAAGTAAAAAAAAAAGTACCTGTAGGAAACCAGTATCAGACCAAATACAGTCCCGAGCAACAGTACAAGAATCAAGTTAAGAATGAGGTTTATTCCTACGAGTCGCAAGAAACACGATTAGAACTATAATAGTGAGCCGCATACGCGGACGAGACGGGTGATATTTCATTTATTCTGGAATTAATTGGAAATTCGAACAATGATGGCCGATTTGGCGGGTTTAGGCGGTATTCTGGTGACTCGATGGCGTAGAATTAACGACTCGCCCTGACACTAATGCGGCAGTGCGAGCTTTCGCCGATTGTTTGTGACACTGCTCGCACACACGTGTTGTGACTCAGAAATGATAACCGATGATTTATCCGTGACAGGCTGCAGGTACTGCGGATGGATTATCGTTCTGATTGCAAAGTATGAAATAATTAGGGAACGGACCGTCGACCATCCATCATTGGGCAACGATGGCCGCTTGTCAGGCGCCGTTCATTTATCATACTCGCTCAGCCATCACCCTCCTCCTATTCCCATCGCATCGCCAGTGTTCCATTGTTCGTATATCGGACGTAACTGTCCGTTACTGCTAATTACCTCCTGCCCCTGCGAAAGATTACGCAGTCAAGGTATCAAATGTATTAACGTGCACGTACCTCTGGCCGTCCATAGACACTCGTACATGCATACGGTGGCTTAGCGACCGAGCAACGACTCCATTAACCGTGTTTACTTGGCCAAAGATCCCTCCTATCGGTCAACTGTACAGTGTATGGATGCTGTCGTGTACGTCGCGACGCTTTGTCGCACGCGAACGCATTCCGACAATAATCTACCCTGTGCTGTTAACTTGTCACGCGAGGGGTTGAACGTCCAATACGATAGAGGTCGAACGTAGCGCGGCATTTCTCTTTCTAATTTCTTGTATTGCAGGTGCAGCGCGGGCTACATCCACGTGTGTTAGTATTTATGATTAGATTTTCCTCGGCGAACGTTTAATTGGTCGACAGTTTGTTATTCGATCTCGACGATTGTTACGGTTTCATTGGAAAATATCTGTGAAACATTTGAATGCTTCTGCCTCTGTCCCGTAATAATAATGGCAAGTGAATATTTAAACGGGTGTTATTGGCGAACGGAGCTGCAACGTATGTTGTAGCGCAGAATTGCGAAGCCTTCAATCAAAATCAATGTTTCATGATATCTGTCATTTGTTTCGACGCATCTTTCAATTTTTGTGCTACCCTAATTATTACGAATTGTAACTATTTTTCTAATTTCATCCGCTGGTCGAAATGAATTGTTTTATTTCAATTGAATATCAACCCATTGCGAAAGTAGGATGAAAAACGGAGAGTGTTCAAGCGAAGATCGAGTTGCGATTGGCCAGTTCTTGATGGTTCGAAAGAAAAACCAAACGTAGCGGAAAGGTGCAATTACGTTATCTGCAAAACAATTTAAGTGCAACAGAATGACCGTATCAGGAATTTGGAAAGTGCTTAACGATTCTGTCACTTCGACAAGTTATGCTGGAAGCAATGAAGAACGATGGCTCCAATAATTTGAAGCTCACGCGTATAGGGAAAACAAAGCTTCGCAGCCAAGGGATCCTACCTACATGTTTAATATGCATTAACGAAATTATTGAAAAATCCAGAAACTATCCAAACACTCAAAATGAAAATTGAAAGTAATATTTTTAATTTGTTGTTCTGTTTTTTGATAATATATGTTGCGTTCTATATTAATTTTCTTTTGTTATGAAATGTCTTATGTCTTATCAAATTCATCAACTGCTACTATTATTATGGGACAGGGGTAGTATTTCATTTATATAAATATTGATTACGTGCGATTACTATTCTCTTTCTAGAATGTCCTAGTACGCCAATAACTTTTAACAAAGATACGAATAATTATTATCTTTGTAAATAGTAATATATTCTTCTACTCCACTATCTATCGTTTGTAATACGCTTCATCGCGTTTTACTGACGGAAACGTGATTAAGAACTTTTAATTAATCAGCAACGATAATGATTCCGAAATTGCCGCTGTGAATTCTGAAACGCAGCCGACATCGATTTGCACGTCTACAACAAACGATCGCGAGTCTGGCAAATACAGTTGTCGCAATGCTTGGAGGATAAAGTGACCACGGGGGCAGTTGTGGAAAAGTAGACGAATAGAGGTTCTACAGTTTTGCGTTTGAAACCGTCCAGGTTAGTGATCGATCGGTGACATTCCGTTGCGTTAACGTGCACGAGGCCAAAGCGAAAGAAAACCCATGGTATATTTACGGCACGGCATAAACCCCATTGTTGCAGAGTGACAGCTTGTCTAAACACTCTTAAGTATTTGACTTTCCTTCGTGGTGCTGCCTTTGACCTGTACCGGTTTGTACGCTCGGTTTTACGAACAATGAGACGAGGAATCGCGCTTTGAATTGTACCTCGCTGCCGTTTCGCTTTAGTACCCAAGGGCATCGTCATTGTTGAAGTCTGAAACACATGTTTCTACCTGCCCCCTGGTCCGTTCATTCCGCTACATTCGAACGAGTCGTACCAATTTTATATTGTTTTCAATTTCATTGTTCCCTGCACGAAAAGGTCCAACACCTCTCCGGACTAATTCTAATCGACCAAGTTGGCTGTACAGGAAACCGAGTCACACTGACCCAATATTCAGAAAATAATATACACTCTGTTTTCTCGTGTAATGACGTGCCGTTCGGGCTATTCCACGCGAAGTATATAAAGTTTGAATTAACTTGAAATTATATTGCCGGTACTGTCGATAAAGATTTCAAAGTTATTGTAAACCTTCGATGCTGTACATTCTATTTTAACACTCTGCTGGTATCCTCGCATAGTGTTCAGGCCAACGGCAACTGAACTGCAAGGCACACTGTTTGACCGCTTATAAGCAAAGATGACCAACAAGGGCAGTCTCGGCTACTGCAAACGTCCCGTTCAGGAAGTATAGATTAAGATGTGTAGATCCGGCACTGGCGTTTATGTGATCGCATTTTTATCTAGCCCAATCAGTGCTAACTCGGTCTATTAATGTTACGTTCACATGGATCTACGTAGCTTCTGCTCGGGCACACCTTTCGCCACAGAAACTGAAACATATGCACCGTCATATTTTAATTTATATTTCCTGAATGGAACATTTGTGGTAACTGATACATGCTACGTATACGTTTGTTGAACACCTTTGCTCGCAAGCTTTGCAACAGTGTGCCATACACACCAGTAGGCGTTCGTCTAAATAATATAGCGCGGCCAGACTATTATAGATGAAATCTATATTGGTCGAACTGAATCGCAATTGGGACAAGAGCAGGCCTTTTCTAATTTATTAAATGAGAACAAACTACCTTAGAATTGTATGGAATTTGTACTTGGAAATTGAATAACATTTTTAGGTATGGAGATCGATCTTCTCAAGCAATGTGCATTTCTGTTATTTTATACGCGGTTGATGTTTTGTTGTAAAAGCGTAATATTGAATTGTTCCAACGCAAAATTAATAATTAATTAATCGCAGATAATTTATAAATTTCGTGCAAAGGTTGAACAATATCACAGATGTTTCACGACTTTACTCCGACATATGTACCACTTTAACAGAATCGTCAGAAGATGATTTAGATTGTGATTTCCATGTTTACTAATTTCCGCGGAATCCAATGAACCTTTTTGCGCGATTCTCAAGCAGTTACCCAACATGTTGAATGCAGAAATTAAAAAATAATGTATCCATTCGGAAGCACCATTGCTCGAACAATTCTTCGCCAATACCATGCAACTTTTTCCTTAAACATTGATTAATAAAAGTGTATGCATTATGAGCATACACGTTGAAAATTTCATTAAAATTGCTTCGTTGATTTACGACGGAATGTGTCACGAATTTCAGAACTTTCCCACATGGATAAGGCTTATTTGGGGGTTTCCCTTGAACAAGCCTAGTTTGCGTCGTTTTGTAGAGCTTTATTGAAAGGCACGTTTTTTTTATTTAAATACTGGACAGTTGTATTAATTGTACAGCTGGAAAACAGTTTGCACACGAATATTTCCATTGCCCCCCAGAAGAGATGGAAGAGAAAGTGAGAGCTTTTTCAGGACATCGTGAAACGAGAAAGTTTACAGGACCGGCAATCCCATCGGGACGGTCTCTCTTCTTCCCCCCCTTCAGTCGTACATCGATTCGTTTGTCAAGTAACTTTCGAGTCCGGGGGTAAGCCAATATTTCACGAGGAGCGGAACCAAGATTGAGGCTAGGAAGCGGCGGGACGGCTGCTGACCACAGAGAAGATAAATTTGTTCCGCAATTGAGACGGGCGTGCCGTAGTAAATCTTGTCTATTAGGTATCTCTTCTTCTCTCTACCGCAGGTATAAAACTATAAATCGAGGCTGGAAAGACACCTCCGTATTGAGCCTGACCACGAGGAATTACGTGTAAAGAACAAGAAGTTTTCACCTGGTCCGGTCGGTTACGTCTAAACCTAGTGCTTGTAACTTTTTTCACAAGAAACACGACTTACGACTGCGATCAACCGACCGCCGTCTGTGCTTACCTCAACATTTACAACGCCTGCGTGGTCCAAGATTTGTAATATAATTTATAATATTTTTTTTTTCGAAATCTATAATCTTCAAATCATTCCTCTCAATCGACGTCTGTCATCGTTGCTGGATGATTTGTTAACTGTAGAATATAAATTATCGCGACACACGTACACTTACTTTCCCACACACCTTCGCATGTCCTGTAAAAATGTTGCGTTTGCGTTTTCATTGAAATTTCATTGAAAATTCGTGTAATCTCATTAAAATCAGAACTATTAAGATTGTACGTGATTTACGAAAACTATATCCCACGTTACAATAATGTCGCAGTTTTTTGAAATCTCAATTTAAATAGTCAATACAGTAATAAAAACCAAACAACATATGAAAATAATTTGCATAGAATTAAATATCCGTTGAAATGAGTTTTATTATCAATTACTTATCAATATGGTTGCGCACAACTTATTACCTAGAATTTATGGAATTAATCATTTACTGGAATTAATCTATACATATAATAAATACTTTGTAGCTATAGAGCTAAGCGCGTAACAAAATCCTCGAGACAAATGAACATAAATTTCCTATAAATTATTTATGATAATCGCTGAGCGAGATGTATTATTTAGAATTTATTAATAAAATTACATTTTACTTGAAAATTACTCATTATACTCTTTAAAATTACAATACGCATTGACACGCAATCATTTTCCAAGCATGCTAGACGTATTCGCTTGCATTAAGAAACGTTTCGTCCTTGTCCTTAAAACCTGAACGTGAACTATATACATACCCGTGCTATATCCTCCAGAATTGGTACTTACAAGTTTGCTGAATAATTGAGAGGCTTACGAGCACATACACGCATACGTATGCATGCATACGGTACATACATCTGCGTACATACGACAAGTTCGATCGTGAACAGAAGAGAAATGTAACCTGGCAGAAAAACGTCCCTACATTTTTTTTTTTTCCTCCCAAGCCACGGCAATACTTTGCCGTGATATGAGTTATAGCGCAGCATTTTTAAAGAGAACACAGTTACGTGTAAATCGTGAAAAGATTATGAAATTCAATTTAGCATGCGATGCCATGGAGTTGAAGCATGTAAGACGCAAATAAATCAACGTTGTACGACAGGCCGTAGTTACGGTTCAACCTGTTCTCGATAAAATATCGAAGCGTTCGATCTTGCTCGCGGGGCAAGCGAAAAGTACAATGCGCCTCTTCGATACGTCGAATGGCATAATTTTGATCGCCGCGTTTCAAACGTAATGCCTCCCGGACACTCGAATAACAGGTGACGCACTTCTGTCAGTTGTGATACCTGCAAAGCCTGCGACGCGTTTAATGCCGCGACGTTTCGTCCGTCCGTAGAACGTCATTTCTACTTTACAGAAACCGACATGGCCGTGATCATTACAGTTCATGCTCCTCGGTTTTCTGCTCGATACCTTCAACCTCGAACAGGCGAGGCTTACGCATGGAACACTAATCGCCGATTGATCGCAAATCCCAAATCTCCATAATGGTTTTAATTATTCAATCTTTGCGATTCATACTCGTGAAGTCATATACACCAGTTATTTTTCTACTGCGACGTTATTATTGTTTTATACCGTGTACAATTTAGGAGAGAGCCTCTTAATCGCTCGACAATTAAAATATTTCAAGCCCGTCCTCACATTCGAATACAAAGCTTTCTTTTCTCCGATGAAGAAGATTAGATTTGATATATGTGCGTATACGTTTCGTCCCGCTGCATTCTACGTTTCAATGCGGAAATAAGGTGTTTCGAGGGGACGGAGCTTAATCAATGGCAGGGGGGAAGAGAAATAAATGAATGTACATCATAATTAACGCACGCGGTAACACGTCGCTCGTCAAGTTTCCATTTATCAATGGTCTCCACGAGCTCGGCGACAGCTCCGAGGAATTCGTTCGAATCGGAAGACGATCCGTTAATCACGTCATTCATCGGCCGTGTGAACTTTACAAATTCAGGAGAGGTACAGCGGGATCGAAGTGATATTGAAATTTCACTGATCGTGATTACCGGTGTGCCTCGTTTATTAAGCCTTTATCGCGCGACAATTAAGCCCCCGCTTAATTTTTACGACTGCCTCCTGAAAGGATATTAAAAGGGGGGAAAGGCACGCCAAAGTGGCGGTTATACCAGATACAACGTCGCTCGCGGTTCGCAAGCGACAAAGAGATTTCGAAAGTCGACGAGGGATCTGTGAATTTGAGACGCACCTCTATGTTACGCAACCGCGTAACCAGAATGCACGTATGAAGCCGCGTACACGTCGAACATATTATCTCTGCCCGTTCTTTGGATAGCACGGCGTACATACGTTAGGTATACATACGGCTGTTCGTCCGTTCGTTGGCATTCTGAATCATTCTCAATTCTCCGAGTTCGCCGCAGACGCGTGTTGAGAATGATACATTATTTCCCATGCGAATGTTTCTTTGCTGCGTAATGGGCGATAAATAACATAAATTAATGCCTTATTCCAGACATGTCGGTTATTTATGCCCCGGAATAACTTTATCCCGACGCGTGATTACCGGCAGGCACGCAGCCCCGCGTTTTACTCGCCTCCCCTCTTCGTCCTCTTTCTGCACCGTTCCGTTCTCCCTCCGCAGCCCATACGCTCCCCTATAACAGTGCCCCCGTCGTTTCTTCGATCCTCCGTACACCTATGAGCCCTCCATTCATGGGTTATACACCGGCGCTTCAATTTCGAATTGTGCTCGATTCAGTTGAAATTGTTTCCACGATCGTAATAGTCGATTCACGAATTTCGTCGTCACGCGATACGTGCAGGAGACAATTTGCTTCGAGGCTGGAACAGTCCTTCACCTGGCGGAATAGAATGAGGGACCGTATTATCGCACGCAATGGAAAACGCGGGGGTCGGTGGAGGATAAACACTTAATCGGGGAACGACTAATTAAGTAAAGACCACTGTACAAACGTGAAAGAATATAGAATTACTTTCGTTCCATTTCTCCGGCGCGCGTTGCGTGCATTTAGCTAAAGATTTTATCGGTCGCGAGTCTCGTATAATAAAATATAATAAGATTGATAATAATATCGACGTGACCGACGTCTATCGACGTCGATACGCGATTCAAAGTTTCGCAGCGAGTTTAAGGTACAGGCAATCCTCCTGTAACACGGTTTCGCTCCAACGCGATCAGAAATTTGCAGAAACCCTTGTACAATACGGTTATTTATAACGCTGTTTTACATGCATGTATACATCACAATTTTTCTTCTACATTTTCAACTCGTTGAGAGAAGGCAGTAGACTATCGAATGTCCGCCCTAAGCCGTGTTTCGCATATTTCCGACATTTTCTAGGTACCTATCTACCGTGTTACAGGGGGGTTATACCTGTATCTGCTGAAATCTACTCTCCGCAAGATACCACGTCAGGTGCAGAACCACGATTCCGTATACAAACGGCCCCCTTCAATTTCGTGCCCGACAATCCATGCGTAACATCAGCTTTTCTAGCCTAAATCGGTCATGCTACCTACCTGCTTTGTATTAAGACTCGGCCGTCTCGGTTTAACAATTAATGCCGCTCACAAATTCCTATTACGTCCTCATCAGTCAGAGTACAGAATAGCTGGATCGTTTCGGTCGCACGGACACCTATAAACGCTCGGATAGCTGGCAATAAATCGCTGCTTACGTAGCCGACCCGGGGAATGTAGGCGAATCTCGACGGCCGTTTCTGTATCCGTAGCGAAAGAGCGGAGTTACGGTTGCGGCGATCCACGACGCGATAAGCATTCTTAAAATCTACAGAAAAGGGTACACGTGTACCCGTGACGAAATTTTGACGCGGCCAGACAGTTTGTTACCCCATTTGGAAACGCCTTCGGCTCTGGACAATCTCGATGTGCTGGCGAAACAGTGGTGACGCGTCGTTAACTCGGTTAAATCGGTTAACCTTTTAGCGGCGTGTCGTGAATTTGTTTCACCGGCGTTTCAACATTCCCGATGGTGATTGAACTCGCGATAAATATACAAATGTACAAAATTTCATATTCACGTTTCGTTGTTCGTTAACGCGTTTAGTGTCGGTTCAAAGTCGTATTAATTTTCGTTGACGTTCCGCGGTCGATATTTTTTGCATGTATTATATATGTATAAGCTTGCGAAGTATGTCGAACAATGTATCCATAAGCATACATAAATATTAAAACATTTTACGATAATGTTTCTCCCTGCGGTAAAGCAATTAAAACGGTTCGCGTAGAAAATTCAGCGCGGCTCATCGATGGCGCACAGCGTGTTAATTATTTACTATCCTCTTGTCCGCGCCTAATTGGTTTAATACATTAGAAATATACGCGATGCAACCCGAATTGGCCCTTGCGTTTTTTGCGCAACGCTATATCCCGTTGAAGACTGGTATGTAATAAAAATAACTATCAATTCGCGTGTAACCAACGAAACGTAACGGGCAATGATACTTAATTAAATCAATTCACGCTGACACGATGGAAGCAAGCGAGAAAGAACATGTGAAAGAAATATTCTTGAATTTCTAGTCGTGGAATGCTAAGCGGTCCTTAAGGTATTAGTAAATAAGAAACAATGAACGCAGCGTAATGCGACCGGTATGTATAATTACTCGTATAACGAGTAGCGGCGTTCCTTTGAAACTGGATTCAAGTACTGTTACTTCTATGAGAGCGTCGATCAATTAATTCCGATCGGGCTATTATGCAGTTAATTAAGAAATCTCGTTATTCTATAAAATATCCCCGAGTATGTTTATCTGCCTTTACAATTGTTACATGCTCCGGTAAGGAATAATATTTCAAATTATGACAGCCTCGAGTGCCTATAATTATTGGACGTAAGTAGATAATACGTAATGTACTGTGCAAGCTCTTGAAAAAAAAAAGGTATAATTCTCTAGCTCACATAAGTATCACGAAGGTATTGCAATCGTCAGACGGACTGGATAGAAAAATGGCTCGATCGCAGGAAGGAATATTTACACCGAACACCTGCATTAAATTGGAATGAACCAGATTCGAATTCCAAGGTGTAAGTTGATTGGGGATTGCTTCAGATGGCGGTAAATACGTGATAGTTGCATAGTCGGTAAAGCTGTTATCTTTCCTTACCGTGGTTCTATGGAATAATAATGAACAAATACAAATTGCCCGAAATTACGCGTGTCATGCACAAATAATACATGTACAGCGTACGCTACTTTTCATACTTTCGACACAACGCCTGAAACGGAGCCAGGTACTTTGGACATGCACCGCGAAGAAACGACGAAAATAGAAACGATCCTGGACTTCATAAGTTCCGAGATCCTTCCCGCCCGAAGCTTTTCCGAGCAGCACTGTGAAACTGTATTAAACGTTAAGAACCATTTAGAAAATATTGAATCGCGTATTCGAAATAAGAACGACCTCGTGGAAATATAATGAGAAACGTATCCAATTCAATTGAATCGAAAACGAAAGGTTCGTTCGCGTTAGAATGATTATAAAA
The DNA here is from genome assembly GCA_963667235.1 of Nomada lathburiana. NCBI lineage: Eukaryota > Metazoa > Arthropoda > Insecta > Hymenoptera > Apidae > Nomada > Nomada lathburiana. Next base: position 9,629,289 of record OY763898.1, on the reverse strand, counting down.
TGACCATCGTAATTTGTCGGTCATATACAGGAAAAAGTGTGACTGACAATGAGCCACTCCTATAGGTTTTAAGTAAACCACTGGCTAAGTAAATAGAACGAACACATTTTCGCCCGATTGGGGCTAAGGCGAGCAAGAAATTTCTTACCCTTTCAAATCCGTTGCACCCCATACAAATACGATTTTGTCCCCGCGCCTGTCCCGCAATGAAAACGCTCCGTCGAAATGAAACAAAAACGCTCTAACAGCTCCGATAGAAGTACATACTCTAAAACAGATACGAGGAGGATACGCGATCGGAAATTGTTGCCGCGGCGGTTAATACACGCGGTTAGTACCTGGAAGCCTCGCAAACGACTTTGGTTAACCTCTCCTAGATTCGAATTTGCGTGGAGGAATCTCGTGGAAGGAGGTTGCTCGGTGAGTTATGGACTCGACGGGGCAACGTGGCTGCCGCAACATTAATTGGTTCTATCGCCCAAACGAACACATGTCGGATTACTCGTCTCGCTCCGTTGGTACATATACATACGTTAGGCTACAGCACCATCAACGAAGAGGTTGGCAAGGAAAACGAAGACAACGAGAACATCGAAGAAGAAGAAGAAGAAGAAGAAGAAGAAGAAGAAGAAGAAGAAGAAGGGGACGAGGAAGAAGAAGAAGAAGAAGAAGAAGAAGAAGGGGACGAGGAAGAAGCCAAAGCAGCAACTGCCGTATAGCAGCAGAAAAAGAGGAAGAAGGAGAAGAGAAGTAGAACGAGAAAAAGGAAGAACGGGATCGGGACTGTCCTTTCATTAATCAGCGATTAAGCCTCTGGCCTCGGCCTTTATGAATTATTATGATACCACATCTCACGACATCGCCATCAGTCACGACTCGTCGTGTATCTCAGTAACTATCTCCGGGGCCGCCTGGCAGACGGGTTTACATTTATCACCGTCATCTTTTCAGCATGCTTGATTTATCTTCCCTACATTATCATCTGGCACTTTGACATTTTGTTTGAATGGATAAGAGCGGCTAATGTCGTTTCACCTCGGGAGCGAATACACGTGGAGTACGCGTGTTTATATAGCAGAGCCTGTATGTGTGTGCACGCGCGCGATGCGTTTGTACTCCGATTAGCCCCATGAAGATGACAAACCTTAAGCGGTTAAAGGACGATAGATCACTTATTATATCATCACGTTGCTCCAATAAGACTTTGTGGCCGTAATAGAGCGATTATCGTTGCACTCGTTGTCGGGCAAGATCGTGTCAGCCGTCTAATTTCTTCAGAGGCCTGCAATATTTTGGGGGCTGTTTGGACGCGCAATTGAAAATTCGTTGATTATTTAATTAGTTGGTAGATTTGAATTAATTGTGTCGAGAATAAATTACACCTTCCTTTCTGTCAACAAGTATCTGTTACCTAAATTGAACAATCTTACAATGACATTTATACCTACTATTCACGGTTTGAGCTTGAACGATCAATTACGACATTACAAATCGGATGTTCCGAAAGTTTTGCTACACGATACCGGGGAGACCGGCGGGGGAGGGGGGGGATCTGTCACCGAGTATTTAAAATTCTTTCGCAGGGAAGCTATGCTTTTTCGCGATTGTCAAACGCGAGGTAGATAAGCTTATTATTTAGTCGCACGTATCTAGAAATAATATGTTCTCCATCCATCACCGGGCAACGTCACAGTAAGTCCATTAATCAAGACCAGTGACATCTTGACACATGCAGTTATTAATGCTTTTTCTTGCCGCGGTTAATATTGGCTTCCTCGTTGATAATAGTGTCATTCGACCATGTGAAAAACATCGATAACCATCGGTCACTTCTTACACTCGTAATTACCCTGAATGTTACGAAATCATTTGCGGGAGATCGTTGTATAAATAATAAGAAAATGAATTACCAATTCCAATGATCTCGTTTCAGATGACAAATTATGGCCACTGTGTGGCTTAAGGCGTGGGATTTCATCAGCGTATCTATCGAATCGAGATCTAATCTCGATTTACTTGAATGTTTAATCTATAGGTTCAAGTAGCAGTATGTGATTAATTTATTTTGCCACTTTCTCGCTGTCCACGTGTGGCTGAATGCATAGATATGTTGTTCAAAGGAACGAAATAATCATTGCACGATTCAAATACCTACTTACATAAATCGTCTAAGGAGTGGTAATTCAGCCCCCCCCCCCCTCCCAATTAACTGATTCATCGTTTAAATAGCTCCGGACTTTGTTTACGAATGTAGGTAAACTAGTCAGGTAATACATACGTGGCAAAAGGTGAACTCAAAAGAAGAACAATTTAATTGAGTGTATGTATTACAAAAGTGAGTCATCTTAGGAGATCATAATATAATATTTCGTCCTACATATATATGTTTTTTGAAATATTATAAGTCTGGCAGAATGATGGCCACACTTGTTCAAGCGTTTAGTGTGTACCCAAGTATTTGCGTAATGGTTTTCGTCGAATAAAATCGTTCCCCTCCATTACACAACAATTAATTTCGCATTCGTTGAAGAAAAGAAATATTTACAAATCTGGTGGAAAGGTTTCGCAAGAAATGGAAACAAAGTTGGCAATAATACAGTTGCCAGGTGTATTCTGGCAATTTGTAGCCTAGAAGATGCCGGTGGCGGCTCTACCTTCAGGTACTTTCACGCACGCCACCGTCCTTAATTGTATTTATGTGCCATTCTATTTTACGTTTCAGATTTTCGTGCCAATCTCCGATAAATCTGTCGACATTAATAATCATAAGTGTAAGTTACGGGCGAGCCAATGGCCCAATAAAACCTACCGGGAGGTTAATGTCGAAAGAGAGAAAAAGGGAGACGGAAGGTCGAGGATTAATGCTAATCAAGAATAAATTATAATCATACTAACACCCCCCCCCCCCAACTTCCCGCCGCCGCCCTTCCCCACGGCCTCCGTGTTTTGGTCTGTTGCGAAGGGTTGAGGAAGGAGGGGGCGACAGAGAAGGGAAGGGCTTTAATTTATTGGACGACCGAAAAGACATTGCGCGTAAGCGCATAACTTGTGTTTATCAGGATCCAGCCATTTACTTCTGAAACATATTACCGGTTTATCTGCCGGCCGGATAGCTATTTTATTTTAGGGACGTTTATCGTACAGCGCAGCGCCGAATACACGTTTAAAATATATCCGTGCACGAACGCCGTCTCTGTAGCCGTGACGGGGAAAACGTTGGTGGTAAGTTGTCCTGCTTGTTTCACACTAGCTTCGACAACGGAACTGCCACGTTTGTACTCCGTTCTGTTTGCTGTCGAACGAACGTGTTACACTGTTACACGCCCGATAGCCCGACGACATCGGCGTCGAGTACTAACCGTCACTTCTGCAAAATTATGCCGCGATTTCCTGTAAATCTGAGAGATAAAAGCACTGCTACACGTCATGCGCGTCCCTTTTTACACGTCCGAGCCTTACACGTTATGCCTGTACATGCATAGGGGGGCAGGCGATTCCCGGGTTTGCGTTCGAACTGATTTCTTCCTTTGACCACGGTGCTCTATATAGGATGCCCCGAAAGTTACGGTGCAATAAAGTACTGCGCACCGGTATATTGTACTGTACACCAGTGTACTGTGCCTGCTGCACTAGGATCTTGCTTGCCTAAAGAAATGTATTTTATTTAGAAATGATCCACCTTAAAGTTCCGGGATAACATTAAACTGCAACTGCTGAGATTTAGATTTCGCAATTATTTATTGCGCGCAACATTGATACAAAGACGACCAACTTTATCGGATCAACTCGATTTTTACTTAGATCGAATAAAAAAGTCGTTCTTTATCCCCTCGGAAATATTCAAATTGTCATAAGAAGTAAAGAAATGCAATGCAACGAGTGACCGTAAGGGAACAGTCGCCGAGTATTTCACATCGATATATGTATGTGCAGAACCCAGCAGGCAGTGAAATTATCGATTAGAAACAGCAAATAGCTTATATACGTGAACACGATATTACTTATGGAATGATCTGATACTGATAAGACAAGCAATCAGCAAATATATCGAAAAAAGAAAGACTGGCGTTGAACATGTCCGCCGTGACTCTGATGCCTTTATTAATTTCTGAAAAATTCAAAGGAGAAGCGGTACAGCCCCGCGATACCTTTGCTCGCCAAATTACAAAGAAAATTGGACAAACCTAGCAATTCAATCTTCATGGTCCTACGATCGAAAGCCTCTCGAGAGTCATCGGGTGGCCTACGGCAAATCGAAATGAGTTTGATGTGGGTACAAAGCGAAAGCTGCGCTGTGAATGCAAGTGATCTGGAACGTTGTTAGAGTTTGTGATGTTGATATAATTTAATCTCCATACATTGGAAATGTAAAGGATACGAGTGAACTCGACACGCGTTCTACTGGAACAGGCACGCATAACAAGATCAGGAAATATATACGTGTTACAAATTAATGATTTATCAGGTGAGTATTTGTTAACGAACCAGTCTCCTGTTAGCACATTACCGGCACTGGCAACTTTCATTTTTCTCCAGCGAGTCAGGCACGAAAATATATCTATCTTTCACACTGATTATTCACATACTGATGATGAATTATGCTTCAATTAAAACTCGCGGGTAAATCATTTTATCAAGAGTATGGTACTCGACTTGAAAAATTTTGTGAACATCGACGATACATTTGTTCCAAATTTTTTATTAGTAACAAATATTCGCAGTACGGTATGTTATATACTGTCGTTCATGAGGATTGCATGTAGTTGGAGAGAAAAAAAATGACGAAAAATACACATATAGTCACAGCTATAACAAGGAGTAACATCCATACTTACTTCAACCAAAAACCAAATTAAAGTTTGAACCTTCAACGTAATTTCTCTTTATTCGACTCTTTAACCTTCAAAAACAAGCGAAACTGCACGAAAAGAGGATGTTACTCAACGAAGTAATAACCATTTAAAGAAATGCCTGCATTTCTTCTTTCATGCAGTAAATAGCAATAGAACCATTATTGCCTTTAAATATAGAAGTTGAAGCACAATATCCGTATCGTTTACGAACAGTATCACTCGGCACACATAAAGATATGCATGTGGCAACATATAAACTACTTGCAGAGATAGATAGGGGATGATACCGTGACGGAAGTAACAACGGCACAAAAGCAGTGTGACGTTCATAGTAGCGATGCGTCAAAGATAAAAGGATAAACAAAAGGGCATCAGCCGCGTATCACTAAATGCGTACGTATATACATATACATATACATATACATATATATATATATGGTCACACTTATCAGCGAGCTTCTAAAAACGTCTTTGTCCAAGTTATTCCTGAAATAGCGGGAAGATAAAACTACCGGATTACTGGTATAACACTTATAGAAGCGACGCGGGGAGAAGATAGCAAGAATATAGGGAGAGAGAAGATCGAGCGGGGCACCGCTTATTTACTCAAGCTGCGAGTTGATGTATGGTCCGCTGCTGGACGTTGTCGGTGCCTTTCATTCGGCCGCCTCTTGCAGAGACAAGAGATAACCTCGCCTCTGATCAACGACTCTCTACGGCTCTCTAAAGGCCCTCGCTACATGATCCAAGCATGGGCCGGCATGAATCCCGAGCCATTCGTGGCTGAACCGGGGCCCCAGGCGCGGATCGTGTAATGGAGAATCCAAGGATCGTCCCTCTTTTCTGGCCCCGCGAACGCGCTCCGAGCCAGGCCTTAGCACTGGACGTCAGCCCGCGATTCGACCGCCAGTCAGATTTCGCTGTTGACGCGATAATTAAAGAGGAACGAGCAGCGCGATTTACGGCACTTAATGCGCTACGACTGTGCCCGTTAATTCGCTACGCCGGCCAATGTGACATAATAATGCCGCGAAACGAATAAAACTTGTTTCCCTCACTTCGTTCGGGAAATGGATAATTCCGAGACCTCGGACCGCGCCGGCAGCCGGCAATTAAATACATTCTGTATAGTAGCCCACGGGGAGAGGTGTATAATTTGTGAGCAAATCGCGATTTTAATTAAACGCGCGTATTATCCTGTGCGATGATTTGCGTCTCATTAGAGCGGGGTCTGTAATTGCTGCTCTTGTAAGATCCGATCTGCGAGCGTAGCGTTTTGCGTGCGATTACTGACGCTTGCGATGCAGATAATTGCCAGCCCTGGAGAAATCGCGGTGGGTGAACTTTTTGAATCAGCATTGGGGAATTAACGAAAATTTGCTATGCCGCTGTTAACAGGCAACTTTATATCTTATTCAAACATTGATATTACACCTTTCAAAATCTATCTCACCTGGCCACTTAATGTCGCACTCCGGTGTCGCCCGTTTGAAGAAGCTGGAGCGGTGCTTGAATCTTGATGCGTTCTCAAAGCGACTTCTAATTAAGGTAATGAGGTGACGGACAGTTAACGCGTTTAGCATTGAGCGTCCAGCAGGTGTTTGCCAAACGTAGTTTTATAAATATCAAAATCTAAAGGATAGCGGCAGCTGATAATCGATGGGACAATACCTACGTGAATGGAGTTTATACACCGCTTAAAGAATTTCTAAGTAGACAGGTATATAGATCGTAGATAGATCTACTATCCAATTCACGAGCATGACAAAATAGACCAGTATTATTTTTGTCTCTCAAAAAAATCACCTTTTCGCAGTTGTCCCATAGCTCTTCCAAAACAACGACACGTCACATCTATTGCACGAAACAGGTCAGGACTAATACGAGGTCTAAATGCATTTAAATGAAATATCTCGGAAATACGCGATTGCATAATTACGTACGAGAACTTGAAATGTTTAGTCAACATTGGACAAACGCGTCGGAGATATTTCGCGGAGAAAAATCATGAGGTGGCACGATGTGTAATCGACGCTGCTGCAGCTGCACTTATAAATCCGTGCCTGCCGGTAGGACCATCGGTGTCTGGCATGGAGCTTCACGTGCGTATGCATGTACGCATGCATATAATGCGTGCGGTGCTGCCCACGGGGATATACATGAATTAAGCGACGGTTATTGCCCAACGAAATGCACGTTGGAAGTTTATCACTGGACTCATACACGCACACGCTCGCTTGTTAACACGCCTGCTTACCGTAAGATTACGCGGTATAACATAACCCCGAGCAAACAAAATAACGCCGGCGTACGACGATTTTCACGGCATTCCTTTATCGCGATCAGATGTTCCCCGCCAATTCGACTCGTGCGTACACGTGTTCGGCTTTACCTTTTCGCGAGTAAATGTTTCCACGGCCGTCATAATGATGTCATCGTCGATGCGCCGCTTTGCCGGCAGGTACGTATTTCAAAAACCCTGTGCGGTTTATTGCACTGCGAAATGTTATTGGTGCATCGTTGCGTGTATCGCCCGGGATCCGATAGATTTGCGCGAGCGTGTCCCCCGCTATTGCGTTGGGGTTGAAATTCGTTAGAATATCAGCGGAGTAGAGGAAATTGCAAAGCCATGGAAAAGTCGGCGACGCGGTTTAAAAATGTTTTACGCCCGAGGCAACGAAACTAGTACGAAAAAAGACAAGAGGATTATATAGATTAATTTTATATTAATTATAGGTCTCTGTGAAAATAATGTAGCGATACTAAATAAAAGTTAAACGTAATAGCTTTCCCTTCAACTTAATATATTGCCCGGAGTTAACTAAGCTATGCCTTCACTTAAATCTCCTTGTATATATATATAGAAGTCTAACTATTTTTTTCGGAGCATGCTCGTATACTTGATACCCTACTGTTAAAGTACCTACATATACAAGCTGAAAATTGTCTTCCGACACGATCCCGACAACATCATTTAGCCATCATTTAGAAAGCAGTCACAAATATCCTACGAGATACCGGCGGATAAGAGAAATGTTTCTCCAACGAGGCTCCACGAAGGAAGATAAAATTCCACAGAATAGTAACACAGGTTCTTCAAACCCACCTCGGTAGCCATGCATTAGAAGTGAGAATTCCGTTCCGTGAAAACCGACGCTCGCACTCATATGTACAACTATTTTATTTATCTTCTTACTAAACGACATGCAGTGCTTATGTTAAGTATACGTAATGGCTCGGATGCGTAGTGGAAATAAGAAATGGACTCGCACACGGTTCGAAACGACTACGAAAAAGATTAACACACGGGACGTCTACGTCTATGTACGCCCAGAGATCGTGTGGTCCAAAAGTGGAAACGTCAGAAGATCCGATGAACGATTAGAAGATGTCTAATATGGCCGTGGTCACGGAGCGGCGTACAAATAATGTGAGCAATGCAAACAGGAGGAACCGTAGGGAATGTTGCAAAATACGGCGGAATCGAATCTCCGTGCACGAGGGTTTGGAATTCTCGCGGACCGGCTACCGATATAGCCAATAACAATGGAAATGGACTTGGTGGGCATTGAGTGGCCCCCACAAGTGGTCGAGCATTCCGAACATCGAATCGTTTGGCGGAGTTCGAAATGTGAACGTACACGCGTTGCAGAACGAAGACCACAAGTGCAGATTCGCGCCCCGTTTCTCGTATGCATGCATACCGCATTGCTAACAGATCGGCCAATTTTCGACGGCGATATGTTAAGACCCCCTACAATGTAATGGCCCCAAATCCTCGGGATACGATATCCACGAAGGTCTTTCGGCATCGAAACGTAGCATTACCGATTTCGGTCCTTGTGATATTCCAATGCGGTTTCCGTTGCAGCGCGAATGGTGTCACAGATCGGGCCAAAATCCCGACGCAAGGATGTGTGCATTAGCATTGCCACGTACGGACACATTCGGGCCACTGTACCGATTGATATGTTTAGAGATTTTTCGTCGGGCTGTCGGTTCGTTAGCGAGGGTGGAACATGTTTTGGTTCGTTTACTTAATTGGGGAGACAATGGTGGAATGTTGAGGATTTGTTTCTCGTATTAATTTGTGGAAGAATTTGTGAATAGATTAAATGCAAGGCATATGGTCTGTTTGAGATATTGAGAACTGTGTATGATATAATTACGGGTGTAGTCGCAGACTATTCTGACGGAGGCATATCGAAATAATTGTAAGACTGTTTTAATGATATATTTTGTGATCTTGTTCGGACGGCGATATCTTTTCTTTGAAGCAGCGATTATTTTGTAAATAACCTTAATTTTCTGTTCAAATTGTCTAGGGACTCGTGTAATTTGTCAGCCAACGCGATATGAATTCCATAAATATATAAGCAGAGTATCCAATTTCCGTGATCTCTATCTAAATAAATAAAGTATGTACATACATATGCGTGTATTATATGATCCGTCCATTTGCCAAAGTGGTTACACAACTCCGCGAAACAAAAGGTAGAGAAAGTTGCTAAATATCTATCTATTATCAAATAAATTTGTTATACATAATATGCGTATACATATAATCTATTGCATACATATATCTAGTAGCATCAACCAGGTACTTCTGGGCAAAATTCCAAAAAAATTCCAAAATCGGAGTCAACCCTTGGCCCGCGAACAGCTCGTACGTTGCAATCGTATATTGAAACGAAGATTGACAATCGCAAAACTCCCCACCGGCCGGACACTCCGATCCGGAATGCAATTGTTTAATTTCGAATGTTTTCCCCGGGTGTGCGACATCCATAAAATGTCGGGCCAATTAACGGCAGAGGCGGGTCGGGAATGCCGCATCTTTGGTCTAGAAACGGCGCATGAATTTCAAGTGTACAGGGTGGCGACGAATCCTTTTGGCGGCGAATGTTACCGACGCGGCACAGAAAGAAGGAGAAAGGCGCAAGAGGGTGGAAGCGGTTCTCGATGAACAGAGAACCGCATTGTTTGTCGCGGAAGGCATTCCCCGCTGTCGGCTGTCACCGGAAACATTCATTACGGCGCGTCGCCTGCTAGGAATCACTAATGTATTCGACGAGGACGACGTGGATGTTCCCGCTGTAATGTTTCCGAGGGATCCGCCGCGGCGCTTCGCCGAATCGGGAATTGATATGGACAAAGAAGCTATCGGAGGACCTCCTCTCCTGGTTGCACGGCAGAACCGCAGGACCCTCTACGCCTTTCCGCCCCGCCACGGTTGAATTCCGCTTCGCCCATCAAACCGCGTGCTCTACAACGCGGACTTTTAAAGGGAAGGGTTACACCGGGCGGTAAAAGAAAAAAAGGGGGTCCGAGGGTATGGGCACTTATAGTACCCGCCGAGAGGAGCAAAAAATACGTAAACCCTTAACGAATGAATCGTTCGCGACTTGACTGTCCTGCGAGCTTCGTTTTTGTATTTTCAACGGGGGGGACCATTGATATGATTACGTAACGAGAAGTGAGAGAATCACGAATTCTATAATCATTTTCGTCAAGACCTGTCGATGCACTGTAATAAGTTGGGGAAAATAAATTTGTGGCACGCTACGTGGAACATAGTTATGTTCGTGTTCGAGTAGCGGATTCGCAACCCCCCTCTGTGGACTAATTTCTTCCTTGGTCTGATCTATCCTCCTTCGCCAACTGATTCAATCAATTTTTTGATAGCAGAGTGGTGGATTATTGGCAGCGGACGCTAAGGAACTCTGTTCATTGAATTACATTCTTCATTTTACAATTAATCGTTGGTCATAGCTGTCACGGTATTTTTCTCAAAACGTCCGTTAGGGTGCAATGCAGCCGTAAGGGTGAAAATGCAAAAGTAAGCACAACGAATTAAGAAAAGATTGTAGGATGTTCAATCGAGCAAGCAGTTTCAGTGAAACAGCATAAAATATTATTCGAAATACGTAAATCAGGCGCAGGACTCTAACAGCAAATTTTGGATACCGGATCGAGTTCGAGCTACCATCAGAAAGAGATAAATTTGACGTGTTTTCGTGCACGGTTTGGCATAAGATTAATCTTATCAGTAGCACATATTATTTTCAATCAAAGTGGCACACTTATATCGCTGTTATAGTATAAGCACCATCCTAATATTATATCAAAATTACATATCTCATCATCAGTCCCATCATTGTTTTATAACATCATTTCTTATTAACAGAAGAATGAAAGTAGGATATAGAAAAAAGGATAGCTATTTACCTTTATATTTTAATTCTACTCAATAATAAAAACTAGTGCTTTCAAACGCAACAGATACTTAGATTGATCCCCGACTTTAGGGATCGTAGCGTGGAAGATAAAATCGATTAATACCTTTACCATAAAATACTAATTAGCAGCGAGGAATTGTTCAATTTCTTAACGTAATCGCGAGGATTACGGCTTGTCGTGTCGTAGCCGATAAATATCATAAACTTGATGATTGATTTAATCGATAAAATGATGATTGTTAAGTTTCTTTATTACCTAATGTACTTGTGTATATCGCGTTTTACTAAAAATAATATTTACTTCCAGGTTTACTTGTCTTATAAAATTTATATTTATTATAAATGTCGCGCGCACTCAATGAATATATGTATGCATATTTTCTCTGCGCGGAGAAACATCAGGGCGGCATACTAAAAAGAAAAAAGAGAGTGTAACTACAAATTGCTATCGTATAGGCGTCAACTTCGTGCATAGTGGGAGGAGAATCTCTGGATAATTTGACAGCAGCGACAGACCCTAATAAATTCATGCAAAGGAAGGCGGAGCCTGCTGTGTGCAACATATGGAGCTAATAATTATATCAAGAGTACACTTCGACGAACATAAATTCAATATTTAAATCAATAAATGTTTATTTATGACGGAACGAAAAATCGAGAAGAGAAAACGTTATTCGAAACCAGCAATTGAACATATACAAAATGGATGATCCAGGCACGAATTGCGAAAGCAATAAACATAGAGAAATTGTGTACGTCGGTTCTAGATTATCCCACGCTACTATATTGCCGTACATTTAACTTAAGTAGAATGTGTCGCAAGCGCAAATGATAATACAGAACGTACAACAGCAGTTGTTCGGCCGCCCAAAATATAGCCTGTCCATCGTATACTTTTAGTATTTCCATTCACTGTCGAGTACCTACTAAATATTCATGCCCAGCGGTGCGAGCTTGAAGCAATCGGAAATACACCTGTCAAGACAGAGATCATCAGTGCCACGGGGACCGAGACGAGCAGCAACATATTACATTGAAGGTAATGATTCTCGAACCTACATATTAATCAGACAATATTTATTCCTCCCAGTGACTATATGCCGCGAACCCCCAAGGTTTCGCGACCGTTTCCCCAACACCCAGTATAAACAGAAGCAAAGGGGGCTGCCAAAGCATTCGATTGCCCCGCAGATGCTAGAGGGAGCAGCCGCCCAGTTTAGAGGAGCACGAAGCAGCGAGCGGAAAGTTTATAGGTTCCCGGAACGATTCGGACGGGTTAAGTCAAATCGAATGCGCGTGAATACCTTCCATAACCGTCACTTTCTTCGTGGCGAGCCGATGATCGAGTAAGCGGGCAGCAAGTATAGCTTTGCCTGGGATTCGACGCGTCGTTGGCGGGTATTCCGTTCGAGTTCGGGGAGTTTGATGGCGCGAGGAGAGAGCGTTTCTCGGCCGTAGTGGCGTTCCTAGCAGACCGGTTGTTATCCAGCCGTAAGTATACAGAGCCGCGCAAGGGGGGAAGTGCACACATCGGTACCAACTGTGTAATTTGAGGGTAATTCCGCGAGTCGTATAACCTGTAGGTAATGCCGGCAGGCAGGCAACCAGCCAGAGAGTGCATCAGTGCGCTGCTCGTTTCGTTTAATTGGTCGTTCCCGGGTTTACGAGGTTTCAACCGAGGCGCTGCGACTACGAGAGGATCCTACGCGTTGCAGAGGATGGCTCAACTGCCAACCACCGGCTGAAATCTACGCGAGCAGTTTCGAGCAACGCCAGCGACGCTTTCATCGAAGCTTTCTTCAGCTCGACATATCTCGCGTGGGCCTTCTGATCCTCGCGAGTTTACGCGATCCTCTCCGACGTTTAGCGGGCGACGAGGAGGTCCCCTTTGCCAAATTGTTGGGAATATAATCTCTGGGACTGGTGTGCCGTTTCCTCGACGTTGGCTATTCTTGTTGCGACTTTCGAATGTTTTTTTCTCGATGTAGAAAATACTTTCATACTTTCACCCGCGGAATTATGGATATTCAGTTATCGCGGTGGCGAAAGTGGGCCTCTTCTAGACCCTTACTGCAACCCCGACTAACTTATTGCTTGCCGCGATTTCTTTTTGAAAAACGTTGATTTACAATCAACCCGTTTCCCGAAAATTATATCGCACACAACGAACTGTCTGTAACACCGTTTCTATCGAGGACGTGTGCACTTAGTAATTAAAACTAATCTCTTCACATGTACAGCAGAAGGAATCGCGATAAGAATAATTTCTCACGAGCACATATTTCCGTTGTCCACTGCCCGACGTCGACCTTTACACGAATTTGCACTGGTACAGCTGACGCACGCGTGACCTGCCAACATTGCGGAACGTTGTTCTTGCGTATCCACGTTTCTTGTGTCTACGTGTAAATCAAATCACAATATCAACCTTTCATCATTGACCAAATTTTAATTGGCGTAACCGCGCATCTACAACCAGCCTCCCTTTGTCCTTGCGTCGCACGCCAGAACGAATTCAAACACGGCTGAACGCTAAAAACTAAGCGGACCATTATAATGAACGTCATGTTGGCTCGTCGGGCCGGGTCGAAGTCATGACGGAAATTGATTAAACGGGCCGTGATTCAACGCGTAATAGAATGCAGGTTCGTGTCGTAACAATGATCCTTGCTTGATGCGCTCGACCGTGCCCGTACCGGAGGCCTGCCCGCGTAGGTGGAGAAGCTTGTAACGTACTGTACGTAGGAAATGCGAGCAGAGGGTTTAATATCGCTAGCCGAGATAGAAGCAATAAATGCTTGTCAAGTAAATCAGGATGAAGCGCCATCGAGGAGCGCGTAATGGCCGCATTAAGTGAATAACTCACGGTTGCAGTGTCAGACTCCAGGGCGCAACGTGAGCGGTGCGTTGGACTGTTAGGAACTGTTAGGGGTGATAGCGGTGCCATCAAACAACTTTACGGCGTTAAGTGCTGCCGAGACCGACTGTTGATGCATTACCAACCTAATTTCTGCCAAATACCGGCGCGCACGCTGTCTCTCACTGAAACGTGTACATTAAGCGTGTCGTCCGTGCGGTTTCCATTCGTTTGATCCCCGTCCACGGGGCGCAGACACGTCAACCTATCAGTAATTCAAAAAGTAAATGGAAGCTTCAACTTCGTTGGAACGTTTTCCCTCCCCCAACACCCGCCTTTTTTTTTATGTCGCGCTTTTTCTCGCGGCGGGTTTTATGTTTCTGAAATGCCCGCCGCCGTTGCATCCTTGAACCGGGCGGGAAATTTATAACTATAAAATTCTACTGCAGTCTTACCCACGCGCGTACGGGCATAGATTATCTTACGGCCCGTTAATCAGTACACCTTCCTACACTCGAGTGTCTTAAGAGTTATCTTCAATTAAAATATAATCGATCGTACTTGTGCGACTTTGTCATCGACAGAATTTTTCTTTCCTTCTTTGTACCAACGCCTCCCCACCCCCCGCCCCCCATCCCGAATTGTTTAATATAGCTGTTTATGTTGGCCCCCCGGTTTATATTTAAACAGTCCCAGCGGTCGAAGATTTGCCAGGGACGTAACGGTAATTACTTCGTGATTAACGAGACAACCGCGTTAACAATGAAGTCGTCCCAACGGGAGGAAAGAAATAGGAAAAAAGGAAAAAGGGAACAAAAAAATGGCACCGCTCGATGGGAAAATGGCCGCGCGCTAACCAGAAATAATTCACACCGGTGCCAAAACGACATCGTTTACACCGCGAGCCTTTGTTCGAACCGTCCCCGCCGCCTCAAAAAACCTGGTGTCCCGCTCATTCTTAGAATCAGTGACACGGAAAACATGGCAGTTCGACGGCGTGCAGAGGGACAGCGATATACCAGGAAAACAAGCGTAAGAGCGCAGGAACTGAGGAATATATTTATAGCCGCCTCGAGCTATTAAGATAATTTATCGGGGCCATTACCGAACAAACGAGAGCATTAATCTATTCTAGCTTCATAAAGAGAACTTCGTCGACGATTTTGTAGCCTGCGCGCCAAACGAGCACTTCGGAGTAAATTGATGGATCCCCCTGACCTGGCCGAGGACCCTCCGTAAATTGCTCGTAAATTTTTATTTATTCCGCCGCAAATAAAACTCCGTGATGAAGGGCGATGAGCGGGAGAGAGAGAGAGAGAGAGAGAGGGAGGCGGTGGGGGGGGGGGGGGGGGGGGGCAGATAGATAGAAGGAAACGAGAGAGGGAGAAGTACATGGCCGGTCGAGGACCAAAAATGATAAGGAGGCGGGAAGATTAAGGAGGAAAGGAGAAGGAAGGGCACGAACCGCACTTGCTCGGCCGCTTCGATTTCCCTGGCATTCGTATCACCTTTATTCGACGATTCCTAATAGCATCAGCGATTTTCCGCGATCGTAACTTTCGATCGTGTCGCCGTCGCCAATGCTATCCAGCCATGTATTTCCATTTTATGTCGTCCCGACATTTATGCCCCGCGTTCTACGAAACGCAAATCTTGAAACGTCTTGTTGTACGGGACGCGTGGTACTCTGCCTCGATACTTGTAAACACTTCGGTAATTATAGTTTACGAAGCAACAGTGATTTTGTTGCTCCTGTTCAATACGTGAAATTGCTTTCGAGCTACGACGAGCATCTTCGTCGTGTTCGAATGAAATGATTCTGTCCTTTTCCTCCTTTCTCAGATGTTGCTCGGAATATATTTCAATCGCCTATAACACCCTCTAAATTCCCGTGAATATAAATTGTCACGAAAATAATGTTCGACAACTGTGCGACAGTCACCCAACGTCTACCAGTTAATTACCATCTCTGCGTGACGCCCAATGAATCATCCCAGCGCTCTCGCGCGAGCATCGAAGATGTCATGCAGGGACGAACGAACGATCCGCCTAAGAAAAATAAAAGGGGAACGCCAGAGCCGAACGGTCAGGGTGGCGTGTGTATAAATCGATTATCCGAGGGTAGACGGCGATTCGGGCAAGTGAGAAAAATTGGAAAGGACCGTAAGTGTCTGGAAGGCGAGTGAGACCAATCGATAAAGCGGAGGAAAGTCGTGTAAAGGGATAAAGCTACGTGGTCGGTAAATCTACCCCCCAGAAACGGTCGAGTAGGCCGGAAAGGATCGTGTCGGAGTCGAATCCCAGTGGCGTGACAGGCTGCCTACTCGCGGCCGGGTCCGCATTGATCAAAGCGGCAATTACTGTCATCGTAATATTACTCGGGACGTTGCGTCGCGGCAAGGGTAGAACAGAGAGGCAGGGCTAAATCGGAACCCCCCGCTGTTCCACGACCCGGCTGTGTGTTCTAACCCGCGCCACGCCATCGCTAACATCACCGCCATCGTCGCCACTCGTTTCAGTCGTTTAAACGTTACGGCTCGTATAAGCCGTCCGTGTGGCTCAAGTAATGATTTCCCGGAATCGCGTTCGATGCGGCGACCCGTTATTAGTTTTCTACGGAAACACCGGCAATTTTTCACGTCGCACGTTTTCGACCGCGGTTATGATTTGTTCGGCTTCGAATTTCCCACCGAGTACAGGCTACTCGCCAGAGGAGAAACCGCGCCGATGGTCACCATCGGTTTGCCATCGTCTGCCAGCGTTTCCCAAACTGTGCTTTCCCAAACCCGCTGGGCTTTGTTTTAATATGTCGTTCGTGGTTATGGATTTATTAATATTTCGCCGGACATCGGCGAGGCGGAGCGGTTTGGGGGGTGAAAGAATTTGATGTGTTTGAGGACAGCTTGTTCGAGTAGGCGTTCGCGTGATAATATAATGCGATATAACGTGGAAATGATTATTTATTCAATTTCTTCAATAATTGTGCTTGTAATAAATGGCTTATGTAAATGAATGAACAAACCCTTTCGCTGTTCGTTAGAAGGGACGAGCACATATAGCGAAAACAATGGCCACTTTTTTTCAGTAATGACAATGAAATCGTAATTACGATACATTGTAAATAGTAGGGGAATATGTAAATATTTTATGTGTATGAATATTGTAAATTTTTGCTTAAGTTATTTTTAACAGGTGTCTTTTTAAAACGTCAGCGGTTGAAATTTGCGCAACAGCATCTCATGTATTCTTTTCTATCTGATTCTCTCAAAAAGTATGCTGTTTATTTTAAACAATTAAAGAGATTTAGGTCGTGCGAAATTTTGAAACGCAGGAAAATTCGTTTGTCGACGCGGAAAATGCTCACGAAGAATTCTGTCCTCTTTCATTGAAACAATTTTACCCAATAATACGTTTACCTTAAATTCTTTTGTTTCCCAATTCCTCTATCCTTCTATGCCTGATGTATTTTTTGACAACTGATACCTATGCACTTTCGAATACATAATATCGAAGAAGCACGTGCTAATCTATTTCACTGCTATCACCTCGGAAGTGTTGAATTATTTTATTAAGTTTCCGCGTTAACTTCAACTCGCTAATTACGAAACTGAACTTTTCGCGCCCTCGTCCGACTATATTTTACTCTAATCTATGTGACGTGCCCTGATAGCGGCAAGCTGTCAGATGTGGCCAATTTGAGAAACACTGTCGCCGACACGTTCTTTCGAAATAATTCGTTTCTCGGTTGAGTTACGACCGAAATACTCCACGACCGCGGCATGGCGATTCTTACAAATTGACGACACGGAAGATTGATAACGTTCACCATTTAATTACATTTTGATCATGCTCCAATGAATTTCACCCGTTTAAATTAAACGTTCCGTGACACTTCTGTCCGAGGCAATATAAAGGTGCAATAAGATTTACAAAGTGAAAGGACATATTTCTCTGCGGAAAACACCAGCTATTAATCGAAGACTTCGGGCGACGAAGGTGCTATATTATGAATATTAAATTTGTAGTGAACGTAGTACAGCAAACAATGCAACAGACTTAATCAGACAATCGCCACCCTATCCGCAAAATATTTTATCGTAGGCAACAAATTGAACAAACAAAAATTAATTTACAACGCGTTCAGATAACGCGATCCAATAAATTACCGTGTACACGCGGGGGACGTCCCCAGTGTTCCAGGGCGTGGTTGAAACTCTCGGCACCCCTGAAAAAAAAAAGGAGGAGAAACGAATCTTGCTAATTTGATCACTAATTTCTGGGTGACACGGTTAGAATTTCAAAGGACGACAGGAGGACGGACAGCAGAAATTTGATAGGGTAAGATGGTAGCGGATATACGGGGAACATCAAAGCTGCTGACACGAGGCGATAAATCCGGCGCGTTTTCGAAAGGAACAAGGGGGGAAACTCGTAGCCGGTCAATAAACGTCAGAAAACGGAGGAAGCGAGGCGAGGTATAGGGGCTTAGTTACGGTGCGGTTTCGTGAAATTCTTAGTGGGATATGGTTGAAAGCTGGCGTCTAATAATGGTATAGTCGCTCGGGGGTCAAACACGTAAAAACAGGGCGAAGATTTATGGCGCACCACGCTTCGCTCAGCGTGATACAGGATGGAGACTCGAAGCGAGTGCTGGGATAGAAAGGGAACGCCGGGTCAGCTTAGAGTTTCAAGGTACATAGAAAGAGTATAATGCTTACGAAACAGGCGTAACGCGACTCTGAGAGATCGTGCCATATCGGAGGAAAAGCAGCAGGTACCAATTGATTTTCCTCCGATCTCTTGTCACCGTCTCGTTTTTCATCCCCCTCGTCCTTCGGACGCGCACGGCGAGCAACGGGCTCGAGATTCTGACAGACAATGTCCCGAAGGTTGCGCAGCTTTTCTTTGACACGCAACCGTTTCGTATATACGCTTTTGTAGGCTGACGGAAAAAATGGGCGACAAGTATTTTTGTGGACGTTCTGTCCCATAAAGAACAACGAATGGACGTGACAGATGAAGCGAGCAGGACATTGTTGAGGTGTATAATTTGTCGGAAAGTTGAGCGCACACCTTACATACACCCACGTTTCTGTTGGCAATGAAAATTGGCGACAAAATGAATACAAACGCGCGTATTTGTTAAACACAAATACAGTTTTTTTTATGAATATACAAATCAAATCGGTATTGTGATTATACTTTTGAGTATGTGCGTTTGTACTCATTTTCTTGCTAATTTTCATTACCAACATGGGTGTACGTTGAATTTTCTGAATAACTGTGTATGTACATATATGTACGAACGAATGTGTATGTACGATTTACAGTGGGTGATCGAATTATTAATAGATGAGCAAGTTATATATTTAATTACATATAAAATTGTATGTACATTGTAAGTGTATTTTTAATGCCTTGTAGAATTTAAGCCAGAGATAAAAAGTAAGTTATTTTAAAAATTTTATTAAGTAAACATAATTCATGAAAAGTTGATTTTTATTCAAATGACTTTTCATTCAATCTTCAAGAAATTTTTGAAAAAATGACGCGACTAAAAAATTTTCATTTCTAAGTTTTCTGGTTATGAATAACGATTATACATGACTAAAAGTTTGTTGGTTATAACGATTTTTAATGATCAAAATTGTTTTCGATTATAAATAATTGTTATTGGACAGCAGAAATATTTTTGGTTACGAATGATCACCGCTGAAGACAAATATTTTTGTTGGTTACGAATAACCATTACAGACGACGGAAATTTTTTTTGGTTATGATTGACCAATGTCAATGCCCCGGGTTTCGTTTTGGTTACATCAGATCTAAAATTTTAGCTTCGCGATTTATTAGTTTCCGAGATATTCAGAAAAAGATTTTCGGTACTATACATTGAAAGCTGCGTAGCCAGATATGTATTACTAACATAACCGTATTCGGTGTGGTAAGCGTCGGCGTCGAACGTCGAGAGAAATTTTATTTGTAAATAACGATAACGAGTACGAACGACACAGAGTCCCGCTGTACGATCTCTATCTACCCGATTTATAATGCTGTCACACTTCGTAAACATTTTTTAATCATGAATGTCATGAATGTGCATTATGAAGAAAGCTGAATGAAACGCAGTCTTTGTCGAAGTATGATTTACAATTCATCTTTTCCTTCTGCTACCGGACGATTGAAGACGCACTTTGAGAGCAGGGTAACCAACGCAACAATGTATCAAAAATCTGGATATAGGAACAGTGTTGCGCGTCATTAGTATGCACTGACTGGTTACATCGTCTAGCCCGCGCAAAAAAGAATCTAGGAATGAAAAAGTTCTTTCGTTATAAAGTAAATAAAATATGCATAACAGAATTAATACATGTTAAAGTAGACGTCTTAAGAACGCTAATGACATTAAAAATGCACTAGAGGGTTAACAGAAGAAAAGGTTTCATTGTTCATTGTTGGTCAAGCGGACCAATGAGCGAACGTGCTTTTTAAAATTAAGGTGGTGGGGCGTCGTTGACGAAGCAGAAGTGTAGTGACAAGTGGCGCTGATGGAAGTTCTTCTAACGAGACAGCGAAGGTAATGATTTTAATAACTATTTATCGCAATTTGGTCATTTCCAAACATGTCGGATTTCAATTCAATATTGTCGCGACGGTTTTCTTGTATTCGGAAGGTTAAATGGTTGATATATAATGGTACACGACTGAAAGTGCATCGGGCTTTCCGATTTCTAGAAAGTGGAAACGGGACGCCATAATGTATGTAGTAGCCCTTTGACTATATTTTCGATCGCAGAGAAAAATTAGCTTTTTGAAATAATCCAGATGTGTTATTGGCTGGCAATGGTCGTTTCACGTTCACCGTTCATTGTTTTAGTCGTGCCGCGAGGGACCGTTTTTGTGCTAATAATTCAAAGTGCCATACATCGAGCCATGGATACAGTTCGGATGCAAAAGCTACGTGTATCGCAATCGGATCTCCATCTTGTTCAGGCGTCTTCTTGGTGTTCATTGCAAGCTGTCTTCGTCAGCGAACGGTGAGTCCTTATAATGTTCAAGTTATTTAAAATATTCTTCCAATATTATCGCACACACAAGGAAACTTCGTCCTAAAGTACAATTTCGACACGCGAAATAATTAACTGATATTCGAAATTCAGTAGTATTGAGCATTAACGTTCGAAACAATTTGCAGTCGCGCTTTTCATACATTTTTATTAATAAATATCATTAATATGAATATTGAGTTAGTGAAGTTTTCGAAATATTTATACACTTCGCAATTTATTTCTCGCAATCGGGATTGCTGGATTAAAAAACGCACGGTATCGTTAAAAAATTACATTCTCCGCGTTCTCGTTTAATTTTTTATTCGGTCTGCGTACCCCCGCCTCTTATTACAATGTATACAATGCCGGACACCTTGTGATGTGCACGCGTACCGAACTGAGCATCAACGGAATGCACGATTTTTATATGGTATTATTTATATTTTATAATATACGATAGGATTATTGAAATCGTCAAAGTTTCAAAGTCCTCAACGGATTAATTGTCGTGCAGCATATTTATGGCTGTGTCGCTCTCTTCCGTCACTTGCCGGGGAACAGAGGCAAATAAAGAAGGAGCACGTGGATAGATAAGAGGTAGACTGCGAACTATCCGCGGAAAGAGCCTTTCTCTTCGTGTGACATTGTTAGGGCTTGTAGATAGATTGCTCAAACGATAATTGATTTCCTACGTCGCGGCGTGTCGAATAATTATGCAGTTTTGCGGAAAAAATTAATAATACGTGATCTATACGTATTATCTCTTCCTAAGAAACTTAAGAGAGAAAGAGAAAAAAAGTGTTAAAGAGTAGGCTAAAATTGGACAAAATTTTTTTACAATTTCGGTTCCCAGTTTCAATAGTATTGTTTAACAACGGCGCATGCGATATTAGTAGCATCAAAAGAATTTAGCTAAAAAATAGTAAATTTCGGTTGACCTTCGCGAGGTTTAATATTAATCCTCTCTTAATATTACAAATTCCTCTTACTAGGAAACGGGTTTTGCCAAGTCGAAACGGTTGTTGTCATGCAAAGATTGTAATTTTTTCTTAAAATACCTAGTTGGGTCTATGTAAACAGATATTGTATTTATTCAACTTGATCTTGTACACCACTATAATTGTTGAAAAAAGTTTCCAATTGTATAGTACAATTTCCATCCACCATTATATTCTACAATGTATTTTTCAATAAGTCGATCTTTTTCCTAGCCCGTTAGGATCGTTTCGTAACTTATGTACTGAATTTACAAGGAAAAGTTCCTACTGTTCACTCCATCTGGGTAATGAGCTTTCATCGGATGGCAAATTCTACCCTACTGAAGTTCATTATATTGGGTGCCTATAATTATTTGTTTAAATTAAATTATTTACTTAGTAGACGGTTTACATTAAATTAGTTTGCACTAAAAATTAGAGCCATGCATTAATTTCTGTACGATGAAAAAATTTGCGAATAGGATCTGCTGCTTAACGAGTATAGTGCTTGCTTCTTAAAACGAACTATACATTTTGTGCTCAGGTTCGCTTCATACTAACGCGACAAATTTTTTATTTATACATGGACTGCTAATTATTTTATACGATTTGCAACAGTTAATCCTATTGTAATTGCGCAAAGCTTTTGAAACATTACGCACGCATGTGAAGAAAGGTTTGCGCAAAGGAAACTGACGATTGCACATGGTAATGATAATAATGGCTAGTTCGGGTATTTTCGTGCGAATTAAAAACAAAATTGATATGCTAAAACGCGTGATTGAACACAATACGTATGTATAGCGCGCTGGAAAACAAGCACCATGCTCATGCTTCTGCATGTTTCAATCTTTTCCTGCATGTTTCAATCTTTTTCTGCATGTTTCAATCTTTTCCTGCAGTTCCCTATTGGCAACTATTTTATCATATGGAAATTAATGAACCGTTCATTGGCATGACGGAAATTTAGATCCGCTACTTATTTTATTATAAAATATCATACAAATTACCAATAATCATAGACACCTGAAACATATGTCACTAAATTTGGTACGACAGTATTTGCCACTCTGCAAAACTCATTACACGGAGGGAGAAAATAGTAGGAATCTCTTCTTCCTAGTGGTTTTATTTCATCATGCGATAGAGTCAAACTCTGTTTTTGAGTCGCTCAGTTCCTCGTTTTCATATTCCTAGGACGTTTTATTACTATTTTTGTGATAGAACCGGTTGCTCTACTGTTTGATATGTTGTCCCTTTAAAAGAAAATCTCGATATTTTCAGCCGCCAGCAAATTTAGTTGCTAATGTTTCTTATTGTACGTCACTTATTGTTAGTTCGTCAGACGAGGGAAACATATTTATATTGGTTGCCTATGACTATAAATTTAAATTAAATTATTTGGATAATAGAACTTTGACATTAAATTGGTTTGCATTAAAAATTAGAGATAGCATTAATTCTTGTACTATACAAAAATTTACGAACAGGAACTGCTGTTTAACGGGTAAAGTAGTTGCTTCTATAGTAGTTGCTGCGGGCTATACATGTTGTGCCCAGGTTCGCTTCATACCAGCCATAGCGTGCCAATTTTTTTATTTGTACGAGGACATCCAATTATTATATATCTCATGCAATTGTCAACCCTATTGTAATTGCGCAGAGTTTTTTTCGATAAATTACGCTCGCACGCGAAGAAAGGTTTGCGCAAGGAAAATTGACGATTGCACGCGGCAACGATAATCTCTGCAAGTTCTTGTATTTTGGTGTGAATGAAAAAAAATTGACACGTTATAAAGCATACTTGAACACAATACATATGTACAGCCCGCTAGCAAACAAGTGCTATGCTCATGATAATCTTTGTTTGCAGTACCCCATTGCCAACTATTTTCTAGTATGAGAGTTAATAAATCGTTCATTAGCACGACGAAAGTTTGGAACTATAAATTATTTTAGTACAAAATGTGTAAATTAGTAACAATCATAGACACCCACTATCTATATCAGTTTTAGTGAAGACCTCGGAAAAAGCTCATCAAATAATCCGATTCAAGTTAAAAGTAAATTAGCAGGAACCTTTTCCACCTAATGCTTGTATTTACTTATGCGATACAGTCAAATTCCATTTTTAATTAATACAAATCTGCATGACCACAACCTCTCGAATTTCTTCTCATATTTTGTAATAGAACCAATCGCTCTACTGTTTGAAATGTTGTCGCTTTCAAAGAAAATCTCGATATTCGCAGTAATCAGCTCGCTTCGTTATTAATGTTTCTTATTATACGTCACATATGCCATTAGTTGACACGACGGGTACGTATATTTTCCATCGTATTGCTCATTCGTCTTGACGCGCGCAGTCATCGCACAGGTTGTCGCGTTACGAAGAGCAGGTTTCGATTAGCCGACGTTTCGCGTGAAAAGAATGCGATTGAAATTGCATGTACAACGATCGAATGCTATTTCACAGCTGTTATCTGTTTTTCGTTCAGAATGCCAAAGTATCTTATAAAGCGTATATTGCGCACGGTGTCAAGTTCCGCGTTTGAAAAATAAGCAACAAAATTAAGACACCAAAAGTAGCTATGACTAGAAAGTAGCGGCGTAACGCCTTAGTAAATGAAGCGCACTGGAAAAGGAATCGCCGGAGGAGAGTATGGCTCTCTTATTCGAATGCTCGTCGAGTGCATTCAAAAGCGATGCTCAGACTCGGTACGCGATCCTTCTCATCGATATTCTGAACTTTTATCCATATGCGTACATTGTCTTTTTTCACGCATGTATTTCAGGCAATATTTTATATGTGTATATGTATTATCATACGGACCGTATGAAAAGGTAGGTGACGTACAGATACTATATTTTTTTTTATGCGAATAAATCATAGGATTCAATTAATCGACTTAATTAACAGCGTCCAATATATATTTCGATCTCGCGAGCCAAGCAATTATTGCCTACCCTGCGGACACTATTTACAATTATGTAGTTATAGTATGATCATGATTAACTTCTATTACTAACCGCTGATACTATAAAACGTGTTAAAATCTAGATGGAGAACGTTTCGTTACAAAATCAGTATATTTTTGTAGGAGTTGCAAAGTGTGACATATGTGATTAAAAAATTGAAACTATGTAAGCAGTCTGTGCGGAAACGCAGAGAAAATAGTATGCAATTATAATGACTACGTGTATAGGTACAAACTAGGCCTTACGACGAAAGTAATTTTTAAAATGAATCATTTTATAAGAAGGCCTGCAAAATCAATTTTATGGAATGTTCTCTTTCATTAATATATTTGAAGTATTGCAATATAAATGCTATAACAGAACATTAATTGTGCTAAAGAATGTGCTCCACTGGCACTAGCATTATTTACCATTTCAACTGCTTAATATTTTTGGTTGCAAATCGTGTAAAAACTGTAAAAGCCATTCCGTCGATATATTACAAAAGAGGGATAAATTGCTGTGCACTATTTACTGCAAATACTGACTGAATGGACCCAACTTGTAATCGAAACATCGTAAACTAAGAACCAACGAAGAATACAAGAATGAAACTCCGGAGGGTTTTCCAGCTATACATCCCACTCAATACCTTCGAATTCAGTTTTACCAGTAAACCTTCGAAATCCTTTCAAGAAGGTTCGCAATATTTCTAACGATAGGCGATTTTTTTAAAAGCCAAAACGCCGGAAGATCGTAGCCCGACCACCAACCTCGAAATTCCCCAAAAATCACGGCCGGCCATGTGCTCCGTTCGTTTCTGAAGAACAGTCTTCACGAAAGTGGATATTGGACCTTGAGTTAGTACTTTTGCACGGCCTTTCAGAGGATGTCCCGTGGCGTGGGCCGGATACATACCTGGTTGAGGAAGCCACGGAAACATGTGGGAGGTCTTTATTCATGGTGGAAGTGAACGTCAAAGGACATTTTCCTTTGAAACAGGCTCGTGTGCGTTACGGTTGTCAAGTCTACTATTCCAGGACATTCTCGTAGCTTTGAAAAAATGTTAAGAAAGATTTGAAATAAACACCCGCTCTTGCCTGTTGGACCGCGAACAACCTACGTGCAAGAATTGCAACACGATATCGACTCACTCGAACACATCATAATTTGCCCGAAATACTGTCGAAAAACAAGCAAAGTTTCACCTGTTTCGTGTGCGTCACACACTGGGCGTGGGTTTTTCCTAAAAAAACTTTTAAATAAAGCAATTACTCCAAGTGGAACGATGGATATTTCGAATAGGTATCCCTTTACTAAGACTTCGTATTTCTCAATAATGTCTCGAATATAAAGACATACACAGATATTTACCTTAGAGGTATTTGGGCGTCTCTGTAATCAAGCTGATATTACCTATGGTCAGAACCTGTTCGTTTTTCTTACGCGTCATTCGAAATTACGAAGATATACATATATTACGTGGAACTGTGTAAATTACGATGACTGTATCTACGTGAAAGTTGAAAGAAGATCGTACCAAAAATCAGTGACAGCCCAAATAAATTGACTCAGCCTGTGAATTCGTGTTGAAGTTAAAATATTCCCGTGTTCTCGAAGCATATTAATCTCTTCCATTTAATCTAATCCACTATCTGTATCCTATCTTCTTAACTAATTAACGATGGTGCTAACGGCACTAACAGCTTAATGCGACAATAAAGCAATTAATAAGAATAATAATTTAGAATAAAGGATCCCGTGAACGAGTAGATAGGCAGGTGGTTAGGTAGATCCAAGGATAAATTGATAGGCAAATAAGTGTGTAGAAGCAAGAGGGTTGTAGAGACGGGAAGAGGAAAGGGGGGAGAAAGAGGGAATGAGCGGGGCGGAAGGGGGGTTCCATCTATTTTCGCCTCCCTGTTCCAAGCAGAAGCAGGATGATTTATGCGGAGCGAGTGCCGCGTCTCCACGCTGCGGGAGAATTCTCGCTTTCAGCTCTGCACCCAGCCGTGTCGCCAGGGTGGCAGAGTGTGGCATTGCCTTCACTCTCTCAGTCTTCTCAACATCGCATCGCCGTGAGCACAACGATGCATCTTTCTTGGATGACATGCAACTACCGACCTTCGTTTCTCTCTTCTTCAGCCCGTTCTTCCCTTTCTTCTGCTCGCCCGAGAGCTCACACGCGTGACGGTTATTCGGGATAGAAGCTAATCATAGAGCCGCGACAAACATTCGGAGTTATGCGTGCGCCCTAAATGAACGGCACGTCCTGGAGAGATACGTTAAAGAATTCTGCCCGAGCGAGTGTATATGTATAAGTTCACACACGAATGTATATGTATAAGTTCCCTGACGGATGCAGAATAAGTTATTTTTGTTTTATTCGTTGACCTATGTGCTCGACGTCCAAACCGCCCCCCCCCCCGTTACTTTCTTCCTTGATCCAGTTTTTCGCAGATTTATCGTCTGTTTTGGGGAACAATTTTGGATATTTGTAGGCTGTCGCGGCAGTTAATCTGTTACAAGATTGCTTCGGAGACGCCGTATTTTTGTGCGCACGACGGAGCATTAATCTAGAACCGTCGACTGGTATCTTTGGGTCGTGGACGACTCGTAATTATTTCGATTGCTAGGAGTGTCTGCCGCTGATAGTTTATTACGGGGGTAATATTAATCACTGCTCCGTTCAAAATATTAAGGTAGTATTATGGATGGATGCACCAGTTCTGCGATCGACGGATCACCATTCCAGTTGGTGGTTAAGAAAACGATGGTCTCGCTACACTTTTACAGTCGATCGGTGCAAATTTCAACCCACTGCCTTATAAGAAAAAATTGGGCAACTTGCAAACGCCTGACGTAGTTCCACGTGGTTCCTGAACAAACTTGAATACATATGAAAATACGCGCGTAGTAATATGAAATATTGTCCGACAAAGGGGTTGAAATATATTTATTGATCAATCAACATGTTCCTTGGACGTACTTGTTGAAACAACAGATTGTTCGTTATTAACCGTCGCAGTGAAATCGAAACAACATACATACATATATACATGTCTCAAGGCAAGGAATACGGACTGACGCGGATATTGCCAAAGAAAGGCGCTTTAAATTACCTTCGATGAGTGGAGTGGCAACAAAGGCACGTGTTTTGCTTCTTCACTCAGGCTCCATTTATCTCCGCCGGCACAATACGGCCCGCATTTGACACATCTATCAGCGTACAATGCTCAACTCAACCCGCTCCATTCTTTGCTTTCCGCCCCTTCTTCTTTTTCCTTCAGCTTCTCTCTCTCCCCCCCCCCCCCCCCATTCCCTTCTTAGCTGGTGCTTGCCTGGCGGAACAACCTTTCGACGCACCACAACCTTCCCCTGACAAAGTAAACCGACAACACGGCATGACTGATATTCCGGTCAGCTCCTCCGACGTAATTACTCTTTTTCTTCGTCGACTTTCTACTTACGGATGATCTACATTCACGAGAATTGTGTACTGTCACGTATATGAATTTCTCGATCGATTGGACAGGATGAATTTAAACACCTCGCTGCTGACCGCGTATTGGGCAATTGTTTGCTGAAAATCTATATGAACGTTCTCTGCAATCTATCGTTATTGTAATCATTTTTATACAGATTGTGGGTAATTATTAAGCAGGGTATCTGCTCAAGTGTTTATACTTGCAGCTGTTCGAAATCAATGAGAACTGTGCTGTTCTGCGCTTCGAGGATATTTTACCCTTTCGGAGTACCGGGGCGAAAGGTTTAAAATTATTAAGCTTTAAAGTACATCGAAAAACGCACCTCTTTCACGTGCAAACATTATATCCCGTTAATATACTCTATTGCTAATTAATGAAAAAAAAATTAACCTTACGTTGATATCTCTGCGACCACTACACCCACGGAAAAATGATTTCTGCCACCGAAATGTCCCCCCTCGTACCAAACAACTGTTATCCTTAAGATATAAGAACACGCGAACGAACCTGCGACTCACGGGATAACGATTATCGATCGAGTTTGTTAGCGATCTTTCATGAATCGGCATAAGCGACAGCAAAATGAAAATGAATCATGAACGCCACCGCGGAAAGCAAACATGAAAAGTAATGCGTAGAATATGGTAGTTTCGCGAACCGTCGACATTTATGATGGCCTGTACTATCGCGAAAGAATATGTATGTAGATACATACTACATAAACGTAGAACGAAGTAATAGATGGAAAGATGTTCGTAAATTAACGATTGTTGAGGCTGCCTTGGGTCAAAGCAAGCCGCTAAGCCATGGAATCGTCATTATCGCTCACGCGAGTGGTGACGCTGATAGATGCCACCTCTAAATGATGATGGATGGCTCGTATAACTGTCGCAACACGCGGCTACCCGATGAGCTTCGTATCTTGATTTACTGCCTGTCCCTTCGCCATTTCGCAATTCCACGTATACACAAGTAGGTATTACAATTGCTATCATCGATGCACTCTTTCTCTATTCCCTGCAGCAACAGAGGAACGGATGTATCGAGAATAGAAGTTGACAGTTTCGTTGCTTTCATTGACGAAATTAAACCGCGGCGGTGAAATCGCACAATTCATTGTCGATTAGTAAATTTGAAAGGGGGCTCTCATTTTAATTACCGAACCAAGGTGCAGTGTTCCCGAGGAGCAAATCACCTGCGCCCATCATACTAACCTTTTCACTCTGGCGCCCGCAAAAATAATAATACCACCGACACATAAAAGAGTGCAATTTTTATTAATATCAAAGAGCTATACGTTTAAACGTTTAACTAGACTATTTAGTTACCTATGGTATAGTTTGTATAAGTAATTTCAATGGTGGTGCATTATTGTGCAGAACGTTGGTTATACATTTCGATGAAAGGGTTAAAGATAACGTTGCTACGAGCGAATATTTCGTGAAATATGAATGCGAGGGCGAGTTGACAATTATCTGCATTGGGGAAATCAAATTGAAACTTCCGTTTGCGCAATATAAAAGATTGTCATTTATTGATTTTCATTTTCTATTCAAGGAAGTAAGAAACAGCGCACAAGCAGACATTTCGCAATTTCCAAGTAATGAGGAGTGGTTTACTTACCACACGAACGATAGCTACTAGTTTTCTATTAATAACAGCATAGATCACTAACGGAATATTTCGAGATATCTACAGTGCTTAGATTTTTATCATTTTCATTAGTTGGCTAGAATTTTATCTACTGATTTCATTTATATCATCCGCGGGGGACTTCGTATTATCGATAAGATGTCAAACGCGAGATTTATTGCTTCTTTATCATTTTAGGGCCAAACATCCGCCTTCGCGTTATATTTGTACGATGAAGCATGCGATATCGAACGGTACAAATTAATTAAAGAACACGTAACGACTGTTGATCGCACGGAGACAGATCTAATAAAGCTTGAAGAATTCGCAGTTAAAGATAGGAACTGCAACACACTATTGATTGTATACCTTATTCATTGTAACCAATCCATTTCTTCAATTGATTATACTAACTGATTAATATCGTTATCACATAATACTGCTCGCTATAATCAATATCTGCCACCATAGGTATCGCAAACAAACGTGCTCCAAATCCTCGTTGATGTCCACAAACTAAAAGTATCCACTTTGAAAATCACGAGATAAACCAAGGTAAATTCCACTTCGAAATGCGCATGCAAAAAGCTATTCGTTTCAGCCGAAAGAAAAAAATGTCACGAAACAAGGAGACTGTCAGTCCTATGTGAAGAATGAAAGAAAAACCTCTAACCCATATCTTATATCCGTGCTTCCGTCTCCGTTCAATTATCCTGTCGCAGAAAATCGCAGATGTTCCAAGTGCACTTGCTGCATACGATGCAAATCAAGTATATAAGCGGCCCGCAATTGCAACGTTGCAGAAGTAACAGCTATGTAACATAAAATACGGCATATGCATCGCGAGGGGACGTTATAAAATATGGATTATGGAACAGTTGCCGGTCGTAGTACGGGGCCCGTCCGATTTTTAAACCGACCTGCATCCAAGTGTTCCCTTTTTCGATAATAGATAATGGCGGTATAATGCATACAAAATTATGCAGATAACGGGTTATTTAGCGTTCGCGCCATTAACTACAGTATATTATTACCATCAATACAGCGCGGCATATCTATAAACGATATAGAAACCGGACGCAATTTCGGAAATATCCGCTATTACGTGCGCTATAACCTGTTATCCGGAGGACCATAGATTATACGATGTTGCTTTTCGGGAATTTGAAATGAAGGTGAAAACGCGAAAGTGGCTACGGTTTTAAGCGTCGCGGCGCGACGCGGCCGGTAATAAACGGGAGCTTTTTAGTCGAACGGCGTTGAAGGATCGAGCTGATTCACGTATCGCGTGCAGATGGCCCCCTTCCATGCTCCCTTTCGTTTACCATGGAACAGCCGCGGGACATCGTTCATCACTCTGATGCATAAGCCTCCATAATGCTTGACAGCCAGCGACGAGATGACCGTGCCAGGCTGCGGACATTTCCTTCTCGCGTGGCTGAATTAACGCCTCGTCATTAGCAGCCTGTCTCAAACTACCTGATCGCGGCCCCGAACTTCCATGTCCAACGCCACGCCATTATGGTGTCCCATTGTCCACCGGCACTCCTTCGCTACCGTATACTACATCTACCGCTTCGAACCATTGTATAGCCATTCCACAAACTTCTGTCATGGAATATAACTATTTAGTTGTTGCACTCTGTTTCTGATCACTATCACGGCGGTTTTAGGTTTTATTTTCTATGAATATAATTGTGCCAGCTTGTATGTGTTAGAATTTTGCGCACGTTGAAGATATTTCGTCGCGGCGAATTGTACGTAGACATTTTTACGCAGAGGTTTCGGTTCGTTTCCCATTGGGCATCTTTCAATAATATTGTATTTATGAGGAACAAGCATTCTAAAATCTATTCAGAAGTATCTTAATGCGCGTATAAGACAAGAAACATATAGATCTTATTAATTCAGGGGCATTTGTAAAAAAAGCTTGCGCTATTTATCTCGAAGAGATACCATCAAAACGTATGAGATGCAAGATATACGTGTATGCATAATTGATTCGCGTCTAGACCGACTACTTTCGTCACCCTTAACCATTTATCCAAGGAAATAACTTTATCTTATTTTAAAGGAATCGTCAGACGGCCCGATAATTAATTTGGTCCATCAAGCTACCGTACGAGAAAAAACTTCCATTCGTTAATATATAATAAATGCTTGTCCCGCTTCTTCCTTCGTTGTCGCCTAAAAATATTCGCCGAATCAATTACAAAAAAATTAGATACAAATCAGAGTTGAACCCTGCTACGTTCTTTGGGTCCTTCTCGGCCATCGTGGACCTTTACTGTTTCTGTCCCCTTAACGTTACATTAAAAGCCCATTGCTCCTGGTAAAATGGTATGCTGGCAATAAAAATAGTTACATATAAGGTCTTCGGGTCATTCTTGACCCCAGGTAAATAAAGGAAATATGCAAATGACAGCTGAACCAGTGATCGGAGGGAACAATTTTAAACCATGAGTGATTGTAATGGCGAAAGATGATGCAAGTAACATAGGAATAGAATATTGGTTAAAAATTTAGTTTCTCATCAGGTGAAGATCGAATATTCGAAAATACCCGAGGTCGAGGATCACGTATGTATATACGATCTGAATGCAATTCCAACAGCGCGAGCGACGAAATAGGGACAAGAAACAACCCCAAATATTACCCCGCGCACGATGTCATGTACATATCGGAACATTTGTCGCAATAAAAGGTATTGTAGAAGATAGAAGAACATATTTCACATATCATCGACCGCGAACTGAAGAATACCTAATTTTTATACCCAAAGGGCATACAGCCGAATCGAAGAGCGCTCCCATATCGCGTTCAAGAGGCAAACGGTCAGAGAGTGTCGCACGATGGATAAATCGAACTCGAACCGCGGGCAGTTCACTCGGCCGTGCTATTCCCAATTACGGCAGAACGACGAAACGAATTATTCGGGCGTGGACGGAAGAGTCGAAGATCAAAAACACTAATCACGTTCGACGTCCGTCAGTCATTGAAATTCAGCGATCCCTCGTGGCTTTCCGCAAATCTAACTTGCGGGAGTAGTTAGTCGGCGCGGCAGAAGAGAACGACACTGATCGATAGGTTCCTAACGGACGGTTGAGGGGTTGTCGAAGCCTTGACCCTGCTCTTCCGTCGGCAGCTTTAATGCTCGCGGTCAGCGGGAGCCAGCCGACGCTCTCTCTCTGCTCGTCGAGATCGGAGCTCAGCTGTCTGCTCAGATAGGAATCTGGTCGGGGCTTAATGACGGCTCGTGACGGACGGGTATCGAAGTCAGCAGCACCGACCAGCAGAAGAAGGGTTAGAGGAACGCGGGAGTCTGGCGTGTCACATCAACGGCGCCGCGAGATCTACGGCCTCAGTTTTACCAAACGGATTGGATTCTTTTCGTTTTGGTAGCTCTACCTACACACCACTCCCGCTAACCCGTATGCCCGTGTGCACCGGTATTCGTGTGTACACGTGCATGCATACACACGCGTGCACACGCGTGCGCTCCTCTCCCCCCCCCCCCCCCCCCCGCCTTTCCCTTTCTCGTTCTCTTTCGCCCGATTCATCTTTATGTTTCTCTCTGCACGCTGCCAATCCGACCGTATGCAATCGGATGACCGAGCCGATCCCGGCCGTACGATCGTCGCGTCGCCGGGATCGAGTTACGTGCGTTTTATTCGTCAGAGGAATGTCCTTCCAATTTTGAATTCCAGAGTTCGTGCCTTCTTGCGACCGATGGATCACTTAATGTTTTGCGAACGATTTTACCCGCAACTTTCGCGGCGTATTTGCGCCAGCCAATCTTTTCGTACGTCGGGTGTCTCGTTTGTATGTCACAGCGTCAAATCTAACACTGTTGCGAGAATAAGAAATTGCCAGTGAAACGTATGGCAACGTGGATAAGTTACGTTTGCAGCAGCATCGTAACGAATAGCGCGCCAATAAAGCAATCGATTACTTCTTGATCACTTTCTCGACCTATCCACCAATGCATTGTCGACGGTTATTCCTCGAATATCAAATATTTCACCTCGGTGGAAATCCTTGATTTCTGTATGCAGGAAAATCATCAGGCACTTTTAATATTGCGCAAATACATCTCAATCGTTGGCAGAAAAAAAAAAGAAATAAAAGAAATAACAGCGATTGCTGTAATAATTAAATTCTTTCACACTGTCGCGATATTAAATATTCAAATTACTAAAGAAATACCGTATCACTTGGCACACCTAATACGTACAACGACGCAGACGTGAGTTTCGAACAGGATTTTGCAGCTTTATGTGCTTGCTTGCTAAACTTGATCCCGTGCTAAGGGGTGCACCGTAGTACGGCTGCACAGGCGTATGAGTTACATAGGACGCGGACACAGTGGCGCATAATGAAATCATTAGGCGACTCTATCACGTAAGCGCGTATCCTGCGTGCTTCTTTTGCCCGTTAGCGTGGAAAGGCCGTTATCATGCGGTCTTTAAAAGTTGAGGAGTAAAAAGGAAAACCTTGACCGATGTAAAGAGAGGCAACGAATTCGTAGGAATAAAATCCATAGTACCCGTTACTGTACCGGCACACAATACGTATATGTATCTATGTCCTATCACACATAAATTAACGAAACTACAAACGGCGTTATTAAGTGGTAGCCTTAAATAGTAAATAGAAAATACCAGTAGCCGGGCGGAAGGCGGAGTGGATCAAAGGGTGCCGACAAACTTGAAGCTTCGGCACAGCCAGGCCTCTTCCTCTGGGATAGGCCGTAGGGGGAAGGTAATAGATTGCCTCTTTCTGACTTTTATTGTAGCTGAAAAAGCTTGTCAGATTTAACGCGGGGACCATGCACTCTCCATTACGTACCATGAGAATGGGCGTCGAGGTGAAGAAGTCGGGAAGGTGGAGCCATGTCGTACTACATTAGAAAAGGCCGGAAATGTTAAGCGTCTTGCAAGAAGTTTCACGGATGAAAAGGATGACGTTGTGTGTATACGCGGAAAGGTTTGTTGTGTCCACTCAGGCGCGAGCGGAAAATACAAACAGTGTAGCAGAATAAGAATGGAGTTCTGTGAATCTGGCGGATTTGTTCGAAACTGTGCACAGTTGTCATAATAACGGATGTATAATACGTAAAGTGGGCGCGAAGCACGGCGAAACTTTATTTCGATGGATTTGCACGTGACGTAATTAATTGGTGATTCTGTATTGTAATTTGTTTTGCGGCTAGAGATTTTTAGGGTGGTGCTTATTTATTTCAAAAAAATGTTAAGGGTGTGGGTATGTTTTAATTTTTTCAGCCAGAGACATAGTAGGGATTGCTACCGGTCATTGAACTTTGCGTCTTTTAAGATAAAAAGAAAGCAATGCTCGTAACGAAATATTACAGTTTCGAGAATGGAACATTATCACAAAGTAAATCGGTGAAGCATCAATTTTTAATAATAAAAATCTGTTTCCCAAATGATATCATTGGGCTAGCAGTGTCGATTTCTAAGTGCCAGGATATTTTTGACAGACTTGCTTGACTAATAGCAGCAAATACTGATTTTGCTCTTCGTTTCTGGTATGCATTATAACTTGTTCTATTCTGAATTGAGAATTTGGGATATAATAACGCCAGGCAAACCGGCTATCCGATTTGTAGAGAGCCTGTTTTGCGAACTCCTCTAAAACCGTACATTGTACATCATTATTCAGCATGCGGGGCAAAGGGTTAAAGTGCCGCAGTAATGTTTAAACAATTTAATTTTAAGCACAGCCCTAAACTACGCGTTTCGCCCGTATCTGATTTTATGTTGGATATGCTGTTCATCGTGCGCGAAAATTGTGAAACCATTGAAATGCAAAAGTTTAGTTTCGAACGAATTAACATTCGCTTCAGGGTACATCCACCTGTTCGTATTATTTCGCATACAGCGTAATTAATGGTTACCTGCTTTTCCACATTAGCTATTAAGCGTGTATCGAGTGGTTGCGAAATTTTGATGTCGTCAATTACGTTCTGCGGTTTTCAGCTAAGCCACGAGTTTAAGAATGCAGATGATTTATGACTCAGGCCCGTAATCTTCGCAGCTGCCTGACATAAGTTAAGGAAATTGAACAGGGAGCAGCGGCCAAAACTTGTTAGCCGAGAGTACACTGTGTCTGATCTCTGTTTCTGCATCGGTATGTAAAATTGTACAAACTTCCCCGTACATTTATAGCCGATTCAGCGACATCTTAATTCGTTTGGCACATCTGCTCAGTTTCTAGTAACATAACACGAGTCGAGCGGTTACATTATGTTTCCCAAACTTGTGCGATGATAGATCATCGTATTCCGCGCGAATCCGAAAGAATTACTCTCGAACTGTAACGATTCGTGGCCCCGTTATTCGCAGCAAGCTGCCCCCCCCCCCCCCAACAAATTTGTCAATGTTCCGACAGGCATTAGCATATTTTCCTTATTACGCATCTTCCAAACGGCGAGGTTGAATCGCAGAATTCAGGCGAACAGTCGGACGTGTCCGGGGATAAACGGCTGGCAGCATTCGATCGTGAAGAAGCAAGGGAAACAATCGGTTGATTGCTGACCGTCGAGTCTGGTGAAACGAAGATTTCAAGATATTCCATAAATGTAAGACGTTCGAATAACTGCGGTTCCGGCCGGCAGCGTCGAAAAGAAGGGAGGGGTAGAGAAAAGAGGAGCACAGGACGATGGTGGAAGGAAGAGGGATGGAATAGATGGGGAAGGAAAAAGTTAGAGAGAAAGAGAGATAGAGCGAAGCACGTAGCACGAGGGCCATCAATCGTCGCGAGACGTAGACGAAGAGCCGTGGGCCACGGCAAAGCGGACCGACATCAGTCGTCGTTGTCTTCGTCGTCTTCGGCAATGCGAGAGACGAAGCGCTTGGAGGCCGAAGACGCGTAGACGCGCCGGCAGAAGCCGCTACTTAGCAAGCAGGCATGTGTCTTAAACCTGGCTCGGGTCCCCCGCCTTTCCATCCAGCCACCAGTGTATCAAAGGGCCGCGTCTCCTTTGGAATTCTGCAGTTGTTAACATTTAACAGTGATGCTCCTCCACGATTTTTGTCGCACATCCCCGAACCCCCATCCTGTTGCCCCCAACTTGTTTATTCTCCGTCTCGCCGCGCCGCTGCTGTTCCCGCATTTTATAACGAGGCGATTTCAACTAATGTAGGAGAAACGCCGTGCCGACAGTTTTTCCCCGCGACTTTTTCACCCGCGGCATTAAGGGTACCCGTATCACGGGGACACGAAATCTCGTGCTAAATTACGTTTAATGTACGCGTGATAAATGTTTCCCCGCAGCGCGCGCATACCCAATCAACGGCTCGCATGAAAAATGATCGCCGTCTGGTCATTATACACCGGGACCCGCGCCCCGATAATTTATTACACCTGTGCCGCGAGTCCGTGGTTATTTTAATTTTACAAGCGACAAGTGTGCCGTCTCGCGCGCTGCGAAAGGTAGCTGTACTTTTTTCTCGATCCCGGATCGTTACTGAATGTCCGCCGATTGGACCTCGCGTAGGCAACCAAAAATATTTTCGACCAATTTCGCAGTAAAACGTAAATGATAAAAGATATACGATACAGGAGCGTGAGAAACTGTTTTCGACGCCAACAATGTATCTTTCAATCTGTCTAATTATAAAATACGAAAGTGTTCGTAAAAGAAAATATAGAAATGGGTACCGGGGATTGATCGCGCAACAGTTAACGATTGACGTTTGCCAAGGGAACGAAATTAGAAACGATGTCGTACGCGATCCACTTTTATGTACCGCGAAGTAAACGCTGCAAACTGCGGCAAAGCATTAGAGATTTTTTTCCTATATCGGTTGCCATTTCTCTGGCGAGCAAGAGAGTCGAATGTCTCTCGCGGTAAAACGCGAGGAGGAAAGGTAACAGGGTAACTTGTGAATCCTCCGGCACTCGTAATGCTTTCGTGAAGACAGCCAGGAGTTGCGGAGGTGGCCCTGACGTTTTTACGACGAGAATTCGTCTCTATAAAACTGTCTTGGCCTTCCTACGCTGCGCCATGCCTCTCTTTCTCTCGCACTCTACTTTCCAGACTACACGGTATATGTACAACGTTGTTACAATGGGTTTAGCTGGAAGCTAGAGAATAGCTTGCTGGTCGGTATAAACATACATGTATAACGAGACAGCGTTAAAATCTACTTGAGGTCGTGGCCGCGACACAAACACTCGGTGTTTATCGACTCGAACATCTTTTTCGGATCCTGCTTACATCTATCGATGGGGATGGACAGATGTAAATAAGTTCCAAACGGCAGATCTGGCTTGGCTGAATTATACAAGTAATTAAGCGATCTGTGATATTCCTTGAACATTGCAAAGAACGACACGATGAATATAAGCTTGGTCGTATAATAAACGATTCAACCGCACTCGTAACTCGTCCGTCGTCTGCGCTCAATTAAAAAACTGACTAGCCGTGCACGTCCCTGATTATATTTAACCCGTCGTCGGTGCCAGTTCGACAGCTTAGATGGCATTAGATTATTCATAAGCGATTCGCGTTCGATCACGACCCGCGCACAGAGTTAATCAAACGACCTCGCGATGAATATTCCAACGTTTCCAGGCGAGCTAAGATTTCACGTGTAACAGAAATTCCACGTTCATGAAAGCCAGAAGCGGTCGGTCACGTTACATCCATTAGCTGAAATTATATCTTTTTACCGCGCCAACGACAGCACGGTGCGCCCTGTAAAAAAAAAAGCTTGTCGTGGTAATTCGAGCCGCTTCGATAAATCTCCTAAGATAATCGTAGTACAACGCGGCCGTTTCCTTTGTGAAGCAATCACAGCGTACCCCTATTCAGTAACTTGCCTTCGCCTTACTGGAATCAATGAATCAACGGCGCGGTTACGCGGTAAGCAAGATTTACGGGAATTTCGATGGAAGGGACACGTATCCCTTAACGTCATTAGCAGCTGGAAGCTTCTTTGAAAGCGGTGCTTGATCGACTGTTTCCATCTACCGCGAGGCGATGTGCCATCCCGCCAACGAAAAATCGCCATCGAGCGATTCGAGACACGCTTGTCCCGCGCATGGAATGCGAGTTCCTGGTCGTTCGAATATCACAGATCGGTCAGAAAAACGTCAGCTGGCTTCTCCGCGGCGCGGAATACTTCCTCGAAGCGAGAACGACTGTCCTGTCTGGTTTGTCCACGTATACAGAATCGTTAACGTTTCGCTCTGACTATAGGCGTGCTTTGCTTTCTTTGGAAAACCGGCAGGTCTCCCCGGGTGGATTTCCTAGTTCCTAGATCGTTTAAGCTGCTTCTTGCTTCGAGGAAACTATGGCGTTGCCCTGTGCGTGCAGGTTCAGTACTGATCGTTTGATCTCTCCTGTGTGCTATTTCGTTAACGTAATTATTAAGGAACATCTAGACTTGCGTAACGTTCAGGCTGAGCGCACGGGTTTTTATCTTTGTCGATGCATCTTGACAATCGGCTATTCAATTTGATCTCCGGATAGGCAATTCTGTAAGTTTAGCCAGCACATGTAGGTTACATGGGGAACATGTGTTTCACGAATTTGATATTGCGCGGTTCGGACCCTGTTCGTTTTCACAAACGTCTTCGAACAGAAGAGATTTCAATGCAGACAGGTGGGCTGCACAATTCTGCCCTAGCCACATCAGGTTAATCCTTCATAGAAGACTAAAAAACTGACCGGCTGGACAGTTCCAGAGTTGCTTTTGCTCGGCACGGTTTTCGCATGCCATAGGGGGGTTGTTTGGCAGAAAGAAGCAACAGTGTTGGCAAAATAGGTCTATGCTCAAAGACAAACGAGACTGATATTAGGTCACTTATATCAACCATCCCTCAGGTGGCTAACACAGATCTAGCCGGTGGGACTAAAATACGAACACAGCCGAACGATATCGGTGTTCGTCGCGTACACGCGACCAACCTAATTATCTTGTCCGCGTATCAGCGAAAAGTCGAGCGGTGGCCCCGTCAAGGCTGCGAGACCGACCCGGTGGTCGTCGGGATCGGTAGCGAGGGTGAAGCGTGCGGCCCAGCGTGGCCGCGGAGGCGACCGGCCGGCACACGGAGCGGCGCAGAGCGGAGCGAAGCGCAGCAGAGTGGACCGCGAGAGGACGGTGGATTCGCCGCGCAGGCTGCAACATTGCATGCTAAATATAAAAGCAGCTTGCGGGCAAGAATGGAACGGCGTGGCGCGGCGTATGCCTACGCCATCTTGCATGGAAGAGTCATTTGCGTTAGTCCTGCCCACAGAGGGCAGCCTGGCTCCGCCTCCGGTTGCCGGTTGTACATAAGCAGAACCATCTTTATTACCCTCGGGCACTAACCGTAAAGGAAACGGGTTGGGGGGAGCGAGCGAGCGGGAACCAGCATGAGAAAGCGAACCGGGTCGAACGGGGTGGGGGGCCGTTCGGGCCGTCGCGACGGCCCTGGTGTCTGTCCCGCACACGCTCGTAGAACACTGTGCATGTATACGCGTGTGCGCCGCGCGAGCACCGAAAGCCGAAGGGTGGGCAGTACGTCTCTCGTGGAGATCGAGTGGCCGTTTCAGGGATCGGCCTGAAGAATTATGGTATGAAGTGGTGGGGCATGACGGTGCCGTAGGCATAGTTTGTCTTTATAACGTCTGCGCGGCCGCAGCTGAACTTCAAACGAGCCGCTGATGGCTCAAAGTGGCTGACCGGGATATAAATCCACGGCCCACCTCGCTCGTCTCCTCGGATTTCCTCTCTCCTTTGCTCTCGTTTCTACTCTCCGCCCTGTGCCGTGGCTGGGTCTCGTCCTTCCAGCTTGGCCGCTCGGGCCCTCTCGCTGCTCCTTACCTTTGCCTTTAGCTTTCGCGCTCCTCTTCGATGCGCCTGTGCCCTTGCTCCCTTCGTGCCTGAACGATCTCTTCCTCTTCTTCTTCTGGTGCTGCCGCGCGATATATATATATTTTCCCTCTGAACGACCGAGATATATTTATTCGATGACTCCGGTATTCTCTGGCCGATCCACGCTTTCTATGATAATGTCCGTTGCGCGTTATGTTTCGGTCATGCGGCGCGCTCGATTTATGCACATGTATATATTTCTATGTACATGCACGTGTTTTTCGAAGAAATCCGGCCGCGCTGGTCCGAGAAAGTGCTCCGAACTGCCACCTATCGAACATCGTGTACACGTGAGTGGTGAAACAGTGGCGAACTGGCGAACGAACGTTGAGAACGGTGACTGTTTTTTGTGTTACCAATGCATGTACGTAACTCCAATCGTGTTGAAATAGTTTTCTAGACGTTGCATTTAATCGGGGATCGCTTGTTCTTTTTTTTTTTAATGGATATTGTTCAATGGACCCTCTGGCGCACCCTCTCTGGCATATCTTTAATCAGAAGGGCGTGAGCTCCTCCACGTTATTTGTTTTACTTAACTTCGATAGATTTGTCAAATTATTATTGCTGGAATCGACAGAAATGGCTAGAATTAGTATAGTATTCAATTATTTGGGACGTTCGTAACGTTACACCCATCGATCACACCTTATAAGAATAATGATAATACCCGACTACATAATCCAATTCTTTGGAAGCATTGCTAAGTGTAAGTGATATAAAATTTGAGCAACGTTTACACCACAGTAAATATAATACATGCCCTTTTGTTACGTGATATATCAAATGAATCTTAGGAATTAAATCATTTAAAATGGTGTAATAATTCATCAATTTCAGCATACGATAAACGATACGTTTCTTTTAAATGTAGTTGTCGCATCAATCAAACATTGAACCGCGATAGATAAGAGGTTAATTATGATTGCAGCTTCTTCATACAACGTTGGGAAACGTTATCCGACGTAATTTACGAGTTGAAATAAGGTAACTAAGAATCTACGTGTGGAGCAGAATAGATCATTTGTTCCACTCTATTTAACTGTTTAAATTGCAAACAATTCCGTTTTTAATAAACCGGACTGATGTTTATGAAGCGTGGGCTCGTAATTCGCGTGTAAGAACAAATAAACATATAGTCGTCAGTCTTATTTTAGCAACAAGTTAATGGATGATAAAATTGATAGCTGGCTAAAAGTAAACATTCTAGGCCGTTAATAGCCATAGATATATCACGTGATTTCGATAACGTTTACTTAATACTACAAGATACTTTTATCAAACTATAGGAGTAAAACGGTTTATCCTTTCTCATGTAAATACGGAGATCCGAATTGGTCGCGTCTGATTCAAAGCACGACAATATTTCATTACTAGATTAATGAGAATTTCAGTAAACGATCTTGATAAGAAAAATTCTTGCTTTTGGGGGCGGAGAATTACATTTCCCGTTTAAAGATAAACAAAATCGTATAAGATCAGTGAATCACGTAGTAATCCCGCCCAGAATGTAATTCGTGACAAAATTTCCCCGGCTAAGTTTATCGAAATATTTATTTATGCACGATGTTTCGACAGAATCAGAACAATTGAATGTCTCGTATCTTTTCAATGGTTGCGATTAAATGCTTTAGGCGTAATCAGGGGGAATCCAATTATGATTTTTACGTGCAGCCATCTTTCATAAATCCATCCATTTAAGCATTTATAGAGGCATGATTTCAAAGCAACCTTGAGAAGAAAAAACGTGACCAAACTGCAAGGCAACGTTGAGATCCGTTTCAGACGAAACACTTTATGTCGCCACTCGAGTGTCCTGCAGGGAACCCTACACTTCAACCGATCCATCGTTATGACATAATCCACCGAGTGACACTGTGACACTACTTTTCGCTGGCAGACAGATACGTATCTGAGAGGTTCCATGGCGGGCAATGTTTCTCCAGACTGCGCCAAAGGAAGTGACGGCACAAAGTGTCCCGTCTGAAGGGAGCCTAAGCTGGCATGTGAACTCCGTGAAGATTACGTAGACCCAATTCAACTTTCCGAGATGGCCCATTCGTGTTAATAAATGCTCAAAGTTCCGCTCACTCGTGTTTATTGACGCACTCAAATACATGTGTATATGCGGGGGTGTATATTCCTCTGCTTAAAAAGAGATTCCACGAGTAGGTGACTACTGACACCGGTGTCATCGGTAGCTTGTTTCGTTTTTTATCTCACGTTCCTTAAACATTTTATGTTCCCAATTTTAAGAGCTATTCCACCCACACATATGTGGGCCATAACCGTATGTGTCGGTTTTTTCTATTTTGTCCTGTTTTCTATCACTGCATCCGTATGTATGTACTCGTTATTTTCATTTGCACTCGGTTCCACCACGGTTCCGTGAGTTTATCAACATTTATATGATTTTCATTTATCCAGAAAGTTTGAGTTCTTCACGTATCTTGCACGATTGTATGTATACACAGAGAATGATAACCTGACCATAATTATCATGGTGTTGTGGCGTTGGTAGAATGAAAAAAAATAACCGCGGAAAAAAAAGTTCTTTTTGCATTGCATGCCTCGTTGGAAAATACTTAAATTTTGAGTCAAAACATCGTTGGTGATTGTCACATAAGATATTAACAATTCATTAGCACAGTTTTGATTGTTATGCAACGTTATGCAAACTAAAATCGAGT
The DNA here is from genome assembly GCA_963667235.1 of Nomada lathburiana. Lineage (NCBI taxonomy): Eukaryota > Metazoa > Arthropoda > Insecta > Hymenoptera > Apidae > Nomada > Nomada lathburiana. The sequence continues at coordinate 9,585,663 of OY763898.1, read as the reverse complement.
CAAAATAGAGTAACATCTTTTTATCCTTTTTCCAAAATTTCAACAATATTTATGTCGTCAGGTTTGTAATAAAATAATGTAACACAATTTGCTTTTATTGTTTCGCTAGAAAGGTAAGGAAAGTACACCTCGTTCGTCAAAATTCCATTTCTCAGGTGCGAAATTCTGTGCGCACCTGCCTATAAGTTTTAGAAATGAACAGCTGTTCGCGTACAAATGAAAACAATTTCTCAACGTGATCGTGAATAAATGTTTCCAGCGATTAAAATGAATAGCAAGTGAAGAAGCGTGCAACATTTGTGATTTACGTAGAAATCGTTTAAACTTTCAAGGAAAATAAAGAGGAGTTTTTACGTTCTGCCTTTAGCAACGCGACGATTGTTGAATGTCACGCAAAAAAAAAAACGAGGATTTTTAACCGGCAGTTTCTTCTGGCACATTCAACGTATCCGGCATTATCACCGGACCGTTAGTTGACAAAGCGCGATCATTATTCAAAAGGACGCGAGCCTGGAGGGCGGCGAGCAGTTTTGTAGCGGAAGACATTGGACAAATGGGGTTGTTCCGTGGACAGGCAGGTTATCTCGGTCAGTCGTCGAGTAGCCACCCCACTAAATCACTCAGTTCTCGCCCTCCAACCCGACGACCTCCGCCGTTGGCACCCTCAATCTCGATAATGTCTGAAAACCTCGGCGTGCCACGCTTGTTTGAACTTCCTTGCGCACTGCTTCTTTTCATCTTGTGCTATATCTATACTTATACGCGGATACTGTATTGTATACGGCTGTACTACGCAAAACTGTAAATACCATATGGAATGTTTGGACAAATTTTTCATGCATATTTTCCTTTGGTTTCAATATAAATTTACTTGTGCCCAAGTGTTTTGTACTTTCGACATTTGTGATATTTGATTTTCAAAAAGAAATTATTGCCAGCATGCTATGGCTCCACGCCATACCGTACAATTAGTCTAAATAAAATTGTTTCATATGTCTAGAAACAACGTAGATATTTTAGATGGACAAAATTATTTCTCCAGCCTATATAACCACACACATACACAGGTCAGTAGCTACTAAAAAATTCATTGAACAGAAGTTTAATACAGAAATTGTTAATTTACAACATATACGAAATTTTCATAGTGCCCGTGCAATTATAAGACATAAAATTCCACCAATACAAGACGAAAATGAAAGCAATATATGATTTTCAGCAACTTCGGTCTATCGGTTGCGCAGGGAAACGAAAGCACTTTATATGGTTAATTCCCCTTTATATGAATATACACTTTGCATTGAACGTTTCGATAAAGGAAGCATATAGTTGTGATACTTTTGAGACGTCCCATTTTTTCCGTGAAACACGTTCATGTCACTTTGCATGAATATTTTCTTGAATTTACAATACTTCATTGATAAGATTACCGATAATTATATGATAATGTAGGTGTCCGCTGATAGCAGGGCAGAATGCATTAACTGCTGAATGAAGCACTATGGACAGTGTAAAGATAGTGTGAAGCGTATTACCGTATATTACGTGCAAATGAGTGTGCATAATTTTACAAAGACGTATTCTAGCAGAGTGCTTTTACATTGCTTTACCACGCTACGTAATACACATCGGTGAAGTTCACTTTGATATACACTTAATAACGCGTGAAATTCAAGAAAACGAGGAGCTGCTAACCCTTTTCTTTGTTACAAACGACAGAAATATGCAGATTTTACGCTATACTTGCGCTCGAGCTTGGCTACTAATAAGCTTCCCTCGCGATACTTTTCTCTCGTTTTATCATTTAAGTCGATGAGGTCAGAAATAACACGAGTTCCTTTTTTTTATTTCAATCCAGGTTTGCACTGCATCTGTTTTAAAATGTCAATCATTATTATTTCCACTAATTAATTATCGCAGCGTATGCTTTCTTTGTGAACATAGGCCCACAATTTTATGGAACTTCACATACACGGATTAAAATATATTTTTGATTCAGATTGCAGTGTGATATGCATGCAATTATTGTCATATATCGGCAGTCTAACGATAAGTTGAATAAAATTATCGTAGATAGTGGATCTATTCAAGCTTGTCATATCGAATGAAGCATTGAGAAAGATTCTAGAAACGCGCAAGGATATTCTCTTTCTTGTAATTCTATTGAAGAAACTTGACTTAAAAGGATGCTAAAAGAGTTGTTCAGTGAGCATCTCTGCAACTTTCTTGTAGATTATGTGCAAACATTTTGTTTTAAAGTCCAACGTTTTGTGCAGTAATAATAAATTATTTGCGCAAAATGTGCGGAATAATTGTAGGAAATAAGGGTAGGGGAATCTGGGACAAAGCGACATGACAAGGCAAAGTGAAATATTGTTTTGGATAAAGCCACTAGTATGTAATGACTATTCTAGTAGGCATGTCACAAAAGAAAGACATTACCATTCGTGAGACTGCTTATTGTCGATTTAAACTGTTCAAAGTTTTTCTACAGATTTCATGTACGGAGCTGCTAGTTTTTAAGCCGGATAAGTAATGGCTTGTTTGTACACGCACATAAAGTACATCTTCCCGCGAAATTATCGGTAAAGGCACATGGTTCGTGCACTTAGAATGTCAGGTATGGTTAGTAAACGATTCACGATGGATCACAATTGGCGCTCCCGTGATTTGTATACACTGTGTATTGGGTATACATCATAAACATAACAGTAATGTATTTATAATGTATATGCACGTCGGTTATCTCTCGTGACTTGTAATTTACGAGCTGTCTAGCAAATGATATGCCTCCGACTTAGTTGCACTTGCAGTTCAATGATCCAACTGACACGGTTGTAACGCAGTGAATCTATGTGCGTGAAACGGAATGCAAATCGAAAGAAAATGGAACACGTGGATGGAAACGTATATCATGCATCACAGAATTTATTGTTTTATGATATTATTCCGAGTACGAAGTTGCATATAACGCTGTCGAACAGAAGACAGATAAAACAGGAATTTGTCATAAGGAGTTCCATTCGGATGACTCATATTTCACAAATGTGAATGCTTTTTTTTTAATAAAAAAAAAACGACAGGCACGCGATAACGAAAGTACGTGCCCGCCAAGTTCTATACACTTCAGTGTAATTTATCGTAATTTTGTTTGATACAGAAATCAATGATTGAGCAGAATTTTGTTAAAGAATTCCGTTGCTGAACCATTTTACCGCACGTTGATTAACGCTAAAGCATGATGATGCAAGGCCCGCGTAATCTAGCTGTAAATATACTATAGATTCACTACTGCGACACATGATTAACATAGACTCCCCTACTTACTTTATCTAATACATACTTACTTTTATCTGACGGAATAAAATATGAGCTGCTGGTTCTAAAAAAAAGTGCAGTCGTATTAAGACATAGATTAAGATATTTCAAGGCATTGTTGCAAAAATAGGAACGCATATTTGTTTACGATAAAACATGTTGAATAACACCAGGCCCAATTGACATGGTCACCTTTACAGCATATGTATGTAATAATTAGACACGAAATATGTCAGGTGTAATTGCAACTGTTAAAATTGAATATACAGCAGAATAAATGTGGACATCTGCTTTATCTGCACGTAAATAATGCAAAATACTGGCATCGTCGTAATAGTTGTAAAAGCAGTAATATACAGGGTGTTTCCTCTAACTTCTGAACATCTAAAGGGGAGATTCCCGCCGGTTATCCTCCCTTGTTAATATCTAAACTTGCGCAGGGCGGCAAAGAATGTCCCATTGAAGTTATGATATAGGCCCTATGTTATATACCTTGGAGGGTGGACGATTATTAGTTTACAAGATAGTTCGCCTGAAAAGTTGGAGCTGTTCATTAAAATAACGCGCAAGTTTAAATTGCACGCGACGGCAGAACGTGTTCAAGCTTGTTTCGTCGCACGAGTTCAACAAAAGAAATAATTCGGCACATTCTTAATCCCCTATAAATAATTGTTCCATTTCCGCCTGATATGCGCGCTGAAAGACCTGCATTACATAGGGGATCACCCAATAGCAGACGTCGCGAATGAAGAAAAGAACGCCAGTTAGAGGCGCGAGAAGGTGAACTGCATAGTCGAAAGGCGGAAATGGCCACGAGGAAAATAGAGGTTGAGTAGCGTTGGCAAAAGAATGGAGGGAAAGACCCAGCAAGGATCAAATGGATGTAAACGGAAGGTGCTGGAGGAGGCTAGTGGAAGGAACGGGAAGATAAGAGGAAAGTCTGCGAAGCACACGATGCTTCCGTGGCAGAAGCGGCTTGTTTACCGCAACCGCTATTAGCTCCCCATCCAACTACGAGGCACCGAGTCCTGCACAAGGCTAAAGACAGGGATATTGCTTCCCTTTGTGCGCAAACGCCGTTTCCTTTATTTATTTATCTTTGCCCGGCAACCGTCGCGCCGGCAACTGCTTGCCCAGTTGTCTTTTCTCCGGCTTTCCATTATTCTGTCGTAGGACAGTTTACGTTAGCATTGAAGCGATTCGTCGCTTTGAAGCTCGAACTCGACATCATCGCGACTGCCTTCGTCGGGAAACACTCGTTTCTTCCTTCACCAGCATTGTTGCCTCGTTCTCGTCGTTTTTTGTTTTTATCGGATACAGTGAGTAACGAAAGTGTTCGACTGACGAAGTGGCTCAATTTTCACTATAGAAGAGACGTACGAAACGTTTCCGGCTGTTGAGAATATTGCATAGGTATTGGCAGACATTTTGTTGTAGTATATGTGATGCGTCTCAATTGTCTGAAAATTATAATACCATCTCACGTAATTTCTCGCCAATCCACGGTACACCGAAGAAAGTCGCATCACTCGCGCATCAGTGAAAAATGTCAATGTTCCTTAGCTTTATAGAAATTCTTGTAGAAAACTTGAATCTTCTACTTATCAACGTGCCCTCAAACGATGTGTTGCAAAATTGTACAAATTTCTCGATACGTATTTGATAAACGTTGCATCCTGCGGGCAATAATTTTTTTCCAATTTTGACGTACATTCAGAGCAAGCAAAACTTCGTCCAGAAGGGAAGCTTTTGTACGAAGTTACAGCCGTTTAACGAAATGCCTGCATTATGCTCAGTATTCTCATAGTTTTGACGATATAGTCTGTACCTATTGTTGCATCTCGCCCTAATACCCTCTTGTAAATCTTCGCGTGTACAGATTATCGCGGCAAGCATGAGAATGGTGATTTTCTATAAATCCGCATGATCGCCGAAACAGAAATTAATCAGGTAGAGTGGCGAGGTTCAGGATTATCAGCTTTCGCATCAACGCTGCGGTTTTGCCGGGCCGAGATCCCCGAAGTCCTCCCTCACACCCCCGACTCGGATCGGGGGGTTGGATAGTGTTGGCGGGACTGGAATGGATCGTTGGCCTCGAGGGTGTAGGTGGATACGTACGAATTGAGAAAGGGTGAGTTTTCTCTCTGTCTGTCCCGTTGCTTTCCTCCTGGTTCTACTGGTCGGGTTCGCACTATCTGCTCTACTCTTACCCCGTCTAGCTCGTAAAGTGATCGGGCGTTTATTCGCCACGCTGTCGGGGACAAAGTGGGCTGCGCTCCCTGTCGACTGCTGCTATTTGTCTTCCGACAAGGAAACCTAAAACTACGATCCTTTTTCGCCGCTACGTGAACACTATGAAAGGTTAATGCGGATGTGCTATGAGATCGGACGCGTGTTAGGGAGATGTACCACTCAACTTTCGTGGAAGATTCCGTTGCTTTCTGTTCTCGTGACGTCTCGTGAACTTCGTTAGAAAATTGCCTTCCCTTGTTTGACTGTCGTGATTTCGAGCGCTCGTTTGCACTTAATATTGGGGCATTTGCCAGTGACATAAGTCCAGAAAAATGAAAAATCTACAAGTCTGCCACAAATATAGTGAGCATTAAGAACACTTTCATTTACGTGTTTGGCTTGCGCATATTTTCGTTTATTTTAACATGTTTTACATAGCAGGTAAAGTGACTGTGTAAAAAGTGTTTCGAGTCCGATTTTGCCGCACAGATTCCACGTAGATGCAAATTAGGAAAATCCTAGAGTGACTCCCATCACAGGGACAGGATCAAACATAACTGTTATAAATGATTAGAACTCGAGGCAAATATTATATAAAGACTTAACTAGGGGACTCGCATCACACTGCGCGAAATCGCAATAGAATCGTCGCACAATTTGCGGCGCAACACACCGTCGAGATAAGAAATGGGAATAGTGAACAAGAGAGAATGGCGAGAGAGAGAGAGAGAGAGAGAGTAGATTTCCGGCAGGGTAGAAAATGGATTGCAAGCAACGGGAGCGAAATCGCAAACTCGTCAAGCACGAATCTGACAAGGAGACAAACGAGCCACCACTAATTGCCGCTATCGTTCGGCTGCGATTCTTCACGAGCATTTATCACCGAAAGAAGTTTCGGGGTGTGCCCCCCTCCGGGTGAAAAGTTGAAAGAAGGGATCAGAGAGACGAAGTTGGTTGCCTCCTCGAAACTCTCTTTCACTCCAGAGAGCCGGATTGGTATCGAAGCGATATATCTCGGGATTGGCTTCGCAGTGGCGGATAGTCTGCATCGAAGCAACGATAGGGGAAAGGGGTGCCACCTTGATAAACGAGCCCATAAATAACAGTAACGTCTCCACCGAAAACTCGGCCGGGTAAATGTATATCCAGAGGCGGCAGTGGCAGCGGCAGCGGCGGGACAGCAGCCAGCGAACGGCTGAGGGAGTCGCAGACTCCGGGTCCGGGGAGGTAATTTAAGATCCTATTGAGATATTTATGGGATCATAAAGCGGAACTGGCTGCTTCTATCGCCGGCAGCCATGCATGAGTCGCGATCCCGCAAGCCACGGTAGTTTGTATCTTTGTTTATAACCGACTTAGCACCGCCGTGTTTTACTTTATTTCGGTGCGCTCGATCAAGCCGACCGGGAATCGCCGTGGACGCTACCGTTTCAATTTATTACCACGCGGCCAACTTCTCGCAGCCAGTAACCAGTGTCCGAACTTACCACTCGCATCCTCGAGCTTCCCCTCTAACCGTGTTACGCCGCTACCCTTGTCCGTTTCGGCCTGGCCAGCGATGCAAAAGTGTGACGCGAATGCTTGCTCTTCGCTACGGTTCCTCTGTTAGCCGATGTTCGTACAAATTGCCACGAACAGTTGTAACGTGTGGCCGTCCGATAAATGGACCCCGTGTGTCGTGTGTGAGAGCGAAGATTTCGCTCGTTTATTGAATGGAAATCGCGGTCCAGTTGGCTCGATTCTAGGAATCCTTGATGGTGTCGCTGGGAAATGCGGCGGGGCACTTTAGGCGACCAACGCGGCTAAGTAAATCAACGAATTAAGCGAAGCGATTCGGGGAATACCGCGCCTGTGGCGTGCTGTTAAACGACACTTTCTCGGCACTGATCGACCGGCTCGCTGTTGGACTTCCTGCGAGCAGCGGCCACCGAAAATTTATTGCGATACGACAGGCTTAATCGTGTAGGCAGAGTTATATCGCCTTCCTGTTTTCTCGCGTCGACTTCGATTCGATAATGCACTGCCCGCGTCAAACGGCGCGTGGGTGTTTGCACGGTTGGGAACGATTGCTCGGTAATGTACTGGCCGCGATTCATTCGCGCTGACACAATACCAATGTGTAATGGAGGAAGAATGAAACGTGGCGCGATGACGCGAACCGCAATTACACGTCAGTCCGTTGGTATTCTTGTCATTTCGAAATTCATATTTCGCCCCTCGACGCGTTTCCATTGAATACTACTTTACGGGTTGATAGTTTTATTCCCATATCGACGGTGATGGGGTTACCGTGTAATTGCCGTTTGAAGGATCGTAATCAATATGTAGTTGGATATGGAGTGATGTGATTTTTGTTATTGACGAGAATGAGATGCGTTTTTACATGTGCCTGTGTTAGAATTAATTTCATATAATAATAATAACACGCTATGTATATTCGTTAAAAACCTTAGAAAAATGAAACGTACCAGCACAGGTACACTTATCTGCACGTACAAAAGGCTGTAATATTTAACACGACAAGAGTAATCGGAACATTTTTGCAACACTAATACGGTCCTGGCAATGCTCGTTCATATTAAATTAAACCAGAGTAAAATAATCATATTTATCACAGCTACGGGTGAACACCCTCTGGTAAAGCAAATACAAATGCAAATAACGATGCCTATAACAAGTATCTGTTATATTAGATATACTAGGTACGAATAAAGAATGATCTGTGGGTAATTAAGGTCGAGCCCAATTCAACGTTTGAACCAATTTGTCGACAACTTCTTTTGTATTTTGTCCGTTAGTAATTCGTAAAACGTCTTCGTCTAACATTCCAGGAACAAGTATTCGGTGCAATGTTCATCTTGGAAATTATAGTTCCTAGCTTGACCCATCCTTGACACTGGCTTAGTCTAACCATTTGTTCATACACTTGAAATAAACTAGTCACCGCTACAGTTGAATTATTTCCTTTATTAATTTAACGTACCAAATATGCATGCCGCTTCGTTACGTTCGGTTTAACAATTCTCAACAGCTGCAATATCCTGAACAATTTAACTTTTAACGCGACATTATTCGAGGTGCTCCTTGTACCGTAACATGCACATGTATTTAAGCAAACACTCTTGAACTGATTCAGTGCAACAGCGAACAAAAAATAGAATGCCTGGACGCAAGCGTATACGTACTCCGAAAGCAGCGGAGGATCGTAATTAACTTTCGAAATGGCGTTTGCACGATCGACGAGATGATCGATAGGAGTTAACAAAAACGGACGAAAAAACGCGAAAAACAACAGGGATTTCCGGAATTCGAAATGCTGGTCCCGCCGAGACTGTCCGCTTTCGCTGCCCGCTCCGCCTAAGGCGCCAAGCCTATCGCATCCGCGCTGCAAGAGAAGCCGAAGAGACGGTTTTACGGCGGTAAAGAGCGCTTGACCGTGTGGGCTTCGTGTTGGTAACGAGCGGATTATACTCTCGGCGTGGTATCAGATGGTCCCGTACCTGGTTCCATGGTTGTTAATTAGGATGGATGCCCACGCCTTGGGCGACTTTTACGAGCGGATGCGGCGCGAACCGAAATAGCGCATCCGACGTTAACGCGCCGACCTTCCTTCGAGGAACCGTAGCGAGCATCTCGATAAGAAGGAAATACTAAAAAGAACGACGGGCTCGGCTATTTAGAATTATTTAGATGAGTTCCAAAAATCAGATAACTAGTCGCGAGGGCGAGGCGGGTTGTTTTGTCGGTACCGGAACACCGTGATATCACGGTCACCGTATAGACCGAGCGGTGCATATTATGGAAACAAGCTTGCACGACTTTTATCCTCGACGAACATTGAGCGTCTTCTCCGCGAGCTGGACAAAAGTGTATCAACGATGTGGCACATACAGAAGCGTGAACGATTCGCCGCGAGAGAAACGTACGTCGGGCGAAACGACGAACGGGAAGGAAAACAGGCAGCGATCGATATTTCCACAGAAGTGCGGAGCATTTCGACCGGTATAAAATCGCAGGGAAGAAACGCGGCGTTTCCAAAAAGAAAGAACGGGATTGATGTTCCTGGTGATCCCGACCGAGGGAGTGATAGCATCGGTCTGGAGAGATGGCGCATCGGAACGTCGACAAGATATGTACATATGTACATACGTGACGGACAAATAAGACGCGTCATTCCGGAAGCAGTCGCGTCGGAGCATGCGTAAAGATGGATCAATGCCACGTTATTGTCGATGGGGAGACATATGAGTACATATATAGATAACTGTATACATGTATATACGATAGGGATTTTCGTTAGTCGCCAGGCGAAAGGTATTCGTGGCAGTAAATCAGTATCAATCGTAATTTTTAATCCCTCCCGTAGATCGACGAGCCGATTCGATTCGACAAGATCGAAAGAGTAACGAGCTGGCGATACCAGGCGTACCCTCGAATGAAATCGTACGGGCTGCTCGTAGTAAATCAAGTGTCCTATTCCAATCTTTGTTGGCGGCACACTCGCAACAGCCGGCGGCTCTATCTATCGGCAACGAGAGAGAAAGAGAGAGAGGGGGGGGGGGGGAAGTAATCTGGTGAGTCGTAAAACGTGTCAGAATGTCCAACAAACACCTACTCATTAGCCCAGGTAGGCTGGACCGTGGCAGGCAAGATTGCACAAGCACGCATTAACTCCGTGTGGGTAAGTTACGGCCCGGAGAGAGCATAATTCACCCGAGCCAAGAAAGTGTGGGTTTACCTCTCTCGGACGTGTTCGTGTAAGGGCTTGGCTCCTCGTTATTTTATCGGCTGCCGGCCGCCTCCAAAGTCTTCGGGCTAATTGAAATCCACTTTCTTAAATTCGGAAAGACCAGTGCTCCGTACCGGCGTCGAAGACTTATCGCCGATTCCTGCTAACTTGACGTTTGCGGTATCTTTCGCTGAAACATTAAACGGTACCCGCGGCGTTCGAGAGATCGATTTCATCATCCCCGGCCGACCGGACGGTAATTTCGAAAATCATTCGGGCGATATGGTTGGCGATTTTTTAATCGAACGACGCTCGATTTCAGCGGTTAATTGAGAGAGCGGATCTTTTTCGGGGGAAATTCGTGGTGGTTTCCTTTTTCGGGGTCAGGCGAAGTTTATTGGCGCGTGGAGTTTGATGTAAGGGTGATTTTGCATCGGTTGTGAAAAGTTTGATTGAAGTCTCGCTGCGGAGTGACTCGGATTTATATTTGGATTAATTAATAATTGATAAAGAAAAGGTGTTTTAGTGATATCAATGACAATTATTCCTCGGGGTTGATTATTAATTTTTTAGAACTTTGTATCGTTCATTCACAGCTTATCTATATTTAGGATATATACATGAATTTCGTATTTTCTGGAATGAAACAAAAAGAATGTTAGACATGTCTACATAAATCCAATTAATTAAGAATAGTTCTAATATATTATACACATATATGTATATATATATATAAATGATACATTTCCTTTAATTATTTTATTTATCGTATTTTAAATTACAATATAGAAAAGTACATCTCCTAATGCTATTGTCTGTAAACTAAAGCAGTTTATTGATTAAATTAATTCAATGTTATGCATGCATAAAATATGCATAATACTAATTGCAAAATTGTCCTAGACAATCAGTAACTTTTCTACAAAATTCTGTATCAGTAAAGACGATAATTACATATATTCCAACGTAAATGATAAATCAAATACTTTCGGCACAAAACCTTTGTAACTAACTATGCATATACATATTATTCAAAACAAAACAATATTTTGTACAAAATATTGTACAACAATCATCTAATACCAAATACACGTCCATTAGAGGTTCGTCAAACTAAAATGCTTTCCACCAGAATACACCAATAATATTCACCCGAACCGTCGTTGTCCAGCAATTGCGAACTATTGTTCAACAATCCCTGTGGGAAAATGATAGAACTGGAAAATGAAAAATAAAAACGACACAGCTAGAGAGCTCGTGCAACGATCCGAAAGATTTGCGTTCCGCCACGGCCAATATATCTTCAGGATCAGGATAGTTGGAGGAGAGCAGAAATCACCGTTGAATCGGTTTCCAGGAGGTACACGCTTGTCTCTCGCGGAGACCCCTCACCAGGACTCCACGGTGTTCCTTCTACCCGTGTTGCCCATCTCCACATGCACAACTATACATATATATGTATATGTATGTAACAGTACTCTGGCGCGTTCGTGTAGGTGCAATGCTGCAGGAAGCTGCAACTGCTCGCTGCTGCAGCCGCCTCGTACGAGACCAGATAGACATCTTCGCCGACTCTCCCGCCGCCGTCTAACTAATTGGCTACTGAATTACTGGGCGACATGACCAGTTATTGCTTCGTACCTCACCTCACCTGGGTATATCGGATCCAGGATCTTGCGGTTCGAAGAGTATACTCGCTTGTTGTCCTCCTCTTCTCTCCTACCTTACTCACCGTTCCTTACCTCTCGATTCTACTACCTTTTCCGCTTTCGTTCCAGCCGATTTTCTCCCCTTCCCGCTTCGATCTCGGCTCGGTCCTAGTCCTTTTTCGCCGTTATCTTTTTCCTTTTTCGCCGATCTAGCACACCTTTCTGTTCATATTAATGACGGCCGGCTATACGTTGTCGATCGCGAAATCTTTACCCGTAATGGACCCGGCAAGCAACTCGCTTTGGAACACCACGCGTATATGTATATTTATCTGGGCGGTGTCTTTGCGCGGCTGAAACACCTTTGGTTTTCTCTATCTTGGCCGCCGAGCCGATTGCTTTCGCGCGATACCCTCATGAATATTAGTTGCGCTACAAATTTTCACTCGTTTCCATTTCCTAGTTCTTGGTCTGCTTGTGTCGCGTTTTTCGTAGGTAAAGTTTTACCCTTGTGTTCGATAATTGTGGCTTTATAAACTGTGGCTAATCATTCTGAACATTGCCTACGATGAGATCTCGTCGATTGTCGTTTGTTCCGTTTTACACGATGGAAATGTTTAAGTTCGGGAGAGAGTACTGTACTTCTTCCTCGCGAAATTCAATGCATCGTCATAACATTCTCCGTTGTTATCTACCAATGCCGGATTGTAATACAATAAAATCATGGACATGTACGGATCTGAATGTTTCTTTAGATATGTCTTTTTTACGTACAAAATCTATATAGTGCATATAGTCATGACTTTTTCTCTGAAATAATTAACTGGTTCAGTTGGGCAAAGATGTACCATACGCCATGGCGAAAGAATTGGTTCTACACTAATACCTACACGTAAAGGAATCTCCTTTGAGACAACAGACTGTCTAGCTAGGTTAACCTATTGAAATATTTCCTATGGGAAGATTCCTCTAGGTCTATTAGCATTAGTGTGGAACGGTTCCATGCTGTACCCATGTATTTATTATCTGCAAGGTAATCTTCTAACGATCTGCACAAGTTGTAGTCACTTGGGACTAGGTTTAGTGAGTACGTTGAGTGTTGAAGAATTTTCCAACCCCCGCATATGTATTTCTCCTTTCGTCGTTCGAAGAAATGATTGTTTCATTTTCTTCAGTTCGTCGCTTAAATTGGACAACTGGCGTTAATATAACACTTGTTTTTAAACGTGAACATTGAACCTGGACAAATTTTGTAGCATAGCAAATTATCATAAAGAACCAATTTCTGGTATTCTGAGATAATTTCTTACAAATGATTCATTTGTCCGTTCGTAATGATTTTCTAGCCTGCGTAACCCAACACAACGATTTGTTTCCCACACCAACGAAGATAGATACAAATATTCTACAGTTTAAATTATTGCGATGCGCGATGAAACAAGTAATTGCTCATGCCTGACAATGCCTCGCTCTCATCGCTTCTAAATGTTCCCTATAAGAGGGCCACTTCAATTCGGACTTCCCGGATGGTTGCCAAGGAAAAATGAAAGATAATTCATTCTTATAATTCTTTATTTAGTGTCCAATTTAATTTTATTGAATTATTTGAGTTTCTCGTACAACGGAGGAACTGACGACGAGCTGAGCGTTACTTAATATTCGACGACAGCTGGCCAGTCGTTAACACTCTCCACGTGGGCCTCCTCGCAGACCCCCAAAATCACCGGAAAAGTTTCGTCCAACAGTATACCATACTTGACAGTATTCGCGAATGAGTAAACAGTCCTCTGTCGTCTAGACTCCAGACCATGCCCGTCGCCCATAGACAACGTCTGCGCAGAGTGGGGTACAGAAGAATAAAGAGTAAAATAACGCTAAAGCTCGAAGAATCGCGATAAGGGGGCAGACGGGGCGACAGTTTCAGAGAATATCGGCTGTTAAAAGTTTCAGGACGTGATAGAACTAGGAGTACTTAATGTAGAATCGTTGTCTTCTTCGCAGGGGTTTACGTGCGACGAGTTAAGGTACCAGTACAAACCGAGGTACCCCCGAGTGATATACGACTTTGTGGGTGCTCGCGCGATACGCCGCCACTAAAAGGCTTAACGAGCATCTTCGTACGCCACAGCAGTCCAGAGTAAACAGGACGTGGCTTATCTTGTCACGAAAAATCTGCGAAGGGAAGCTCCCGCGCTCACTCTTATTTTTCCCCATTCCCTTCCCCGCCCGCTCCTTTTTTTCATAATGCCACAGCGAACACGTAGCACGGTCAGCTACGCGATACCTCCTAGCTCCCCGACCTTTTTTTCTTTATTCTCTTTTCCTTCCCTTTCTTCTCATTTTGACCGACGAAAATTACCCAGATCCCGGCTGTGGTTACGAGATCCTTAATAGCGTTGGCCGCGTTTAAGATTCTGAAACGCGATGTAGCTTTAACGGCGGCGCTCCATGAAAATAATCGCACTTTTTATCCGTCCAGCCTCGCAATATCGCCGCAATATCGACGATCCTTTTTACTTTGCAACGCTTTCGCGAGTGTTATTGGTCAATTCGAATCGACATGATCGGTAGTTACGTAGGTATGAGGGAATAATGAAGAATGGTTCTTAATGGCTCTTTGGTTTGAGAATGTGTGTGTATGTATGTGTGTTTCTGTTTCTGTTTTTGTTCTTACATAGACGTATTCGCATCGAATTCGTATTCGCAATTGGATAATTGGAAATCTGTATAATGCACCCTATTTGCTCCGAGGGAAAGTGAGATTAGTGAAACGAGCACTTTTGCATAGAAAATTCTAATATTCGCCCACCTTTTCCACCTCCTTTCGTCCACAGTATTTTATTCAACAATTTCTTTGCAAGTTACAGGCGTTTTAAAATTGTTAGGAATGTGACTAGGCTGTCATTGTATTAATAATCTTTGACACATACTAAATTGAAGGGGCAGTTATTTCTATTATATTCACGATGTTTTGAAAATAACTACAGTGTATGGCCCCATATTTCTCTTCTATAAGGAACACCGTCCAATTGCCAATTCTCGGTTTGCATGAGAACTAAACATGTAAGACTTACATTTCTAGAGTCAACAATAAGCAAGGCAAATGATTGTTCACAATGTTCGTTGATCGTCGTTTCTCTTAAGAAGTTGCACTTTGCGTAGTTAATCGTTGAAGAGCATCATGCAAACTAATGGAAATTATCTTCATCAATCAACATAATATAATGTAATATATTATATTATTGGAAAGAAGCCTCTTGCGTTCAAACTTTCTTCTGTATTCAAATGACAAATATAAAAATCGGTTTTTATAAAAAGCTCTTTGAACAAAGGTTCCATATTTTACAACGTAATTACAGAAATAATTCCGTTCACTTTGACAGGGATTTAAAGTTTTTAGGTCATCCGCTGACCAATAGACAGCGATATTCAGAAACGTTTGAAAGCTTGGCTGTGGCCTTCATAAAATCTAAATCCAGAGCGATTAAAATTCGTCGCACAGTTTTCGAAATATTGAATATGCTTTGGTATGTAGGCCACCATGTATGTTATTTATTCTGGTTACAGTATTATAATGATATGTATCTATTTCCGGCAGCCCAATCCTGAAGGGGCAATATCATACAAGACGCACCAAACTAAATAAAGAAATTTAATGAAGGAAATTTAATTGGCTCCATAATTTTCTATTTTAAAGCTCTGATGTAATTATCTTGTACAGAGTGTCCCGTGTAAAAAAAACACCTAAATGTTCCGTTCAGTTGCAATGATCGGGACAAACGTTTGCGTGGAACTTTAATGACATCGAAGAAGGAATTTGTTTGAAAGAAATCTTTTGTATTTCGAGGTCACTTTACATTCAAGATCGTGAGTATTTTATGTGACAATTTCATTTAGAATAAATGCTCGTTGCGTATAATCTTTCATGTCTGTTCATATCTTTTTTTCACTTAAAGATAAAAGCAAAAAAAAAGGACGAAAGAACAAAAATTGAATGGAATGTATTTGTCTCGTTTTACTACTACAGCAGTTACTATGTTAGTTACGCTCGCTGTGAAAATAATTACTATATTCCCCCCTATGAATTCGTGAAATATGTTCGACGTCTTTATGACGGCGGTGGTTTTCAAACAAATCAAATATTTAAATTGCACATTCGCCTGTGGCCAATGTTTCGCTAGAATTTTAATTGCAACGTATGCGCTCGTAACATTGATTACATTATATCTTAGAACGTTATGACCAGCTGGAAGTTAGTATCATTCATGTTACATGTTTATGCGGAGAAGGTTGTTAGCGGATTCATGATTCGCATTGCGTAAAAGCATGCTCGAACGCTAACGTATTTTTAATCTGCAAACGCGTACGCACAGTATCGAAAGTGTACACAAAATACTCGAGAAGTATGTAAAATCGTAGGCGCGTAGTAAAACATAAGCGTTATCGTTTTATTGAATGCAATAAAGTGTGCACTTTGTTGTTTCTGTATACTCATGTTTAATCGCATTTAAACTAGAATTGAATTGAATAGTTGTTAGAGTAACGCGGCATTTATTTTGTTTTGTGTGCACATTTAATTGTTACAGTGTATTTAATAGCCCTCATGTATAAAATAGATGACACTTTCGTTAAGTTAGGAACAGATAATTAATATGGAAACTTTAAATCGAAAATGTTTCCAATCATACATATAATTCTGAAGATCGAAATTTTTGGAGCACACCTTAACTAGAAAATAATTTGTCGTTACTAAAAATTACATTCAACCCATATCTTCATTTAAGGAGAGAGAATTTACGGTTAAATCCTACATTTTATGAACGAATACAACAAGCTTGTCGAATGTTCCAAATATTTGTAAGTTTAACCAATAAATAATTTACTTTTTATGTCCAACCTATTGCGTAAGCAAGGCCTTGCATTTTATAAATATATGTGACATTTTCAATTCACGCGCTGTACAACAGATTTTTACGATCTATCACGTATACATACATATACGTACACATCAATATCGAATATGCATACGTAATATTATCTAGTCCACATTGTATAGCTGCAATTACATAAATTATTATATAAAAAAATATCAATACATTTGCCACGTAAAATTTCGTACCTTCAATGTTATGTCTAACATACCTTAACAGCGCTTCACTTTTTCCCTGTTTGTGTAAAAAATCACCTCTCTTCAATTACCTCTGCAGAAGTACATACGCTGATGTTCCGTAGCAACGTAAAAAGTCAACCAAAATACGCGACACAGCAATATACCAAATTGAAAAGAAATCTGTAAAATTGTCACACCTTTGATGCCTACTTATTCGAGTGTTTCATTACTTTCCAAAACATAATGCAGAAAATATCGGCAGTATGAAAAAGTCGTAAACGACGGTGCTCGGCTCATTCGGAAGCCGAGCAAGCATTACGACCAAGGCAATTTACGGTAGGCTCGGTCAGGATTTTTTTGCCCCGTGTCTTCTGCCTTAATGCTCGTTGAAACCAGGTGACTCGAATCGAAAGACACTCGCTCGGTTTTCAATGACGCGACGGTAACGATGCTGGCGCATTTATTATATTTATTGTGGCCCCAATTAACATTCGGCTCTTTACAGGCATCTCTTCTTCCCTCCGGATGGTATTACGGGGATAATTACGGAACCTTACAGGAAATTATTAACTCAAACGCTTCATTATCTCCTAATGAAGCAACACGTATCGGCCCGAGTGCTGATGGAGACGTCGTTCGGCTAATTGCTGCTTTACCGCGTGTGTCACACGCAACAGCCGAACGCCTCAATGATTCAGATTACGATTACATGCCACGCCACGTTTTTCTCAAGCAACGAGCTTTTTACTCGGCTCGGTCTTCCTTTTCCCCCCTTTTTCTTTACAAATTAAGCGATAGAAATTACACATGAAGATCATACGCAGATTTCAGATAAGACTTATTGCCGCCGGTGTTTCTACGGCGCATAACGTGTTCTCCTGCGGCCTGTTCGATCGCATCAAGTGTCTTCAAGCATAATTATGCCTCGCGCAACAAACGATGAGCCTCTTTGACAGTATGTAATTGTGATAAGCAATATTACCATTAAGACAGAGACAAAAAGATAAGGATGATGGCAGTCATTAAGATTCCGATTGTTAGACGCTAAATGAGTTTGCCGGATCGAGTGAAACACGAATCGGAAATAGAAAGATCTATCGAAGAAGGGAAGTTGGTATTTTTTTTTTTTTTTAATATCTAGTATCTATATACACTTTACCCTTGTTTCATGCAAGCTATCGTTTACTTGCATACCTTTTGTTTTGTAGTACGCGTTCGCATTAATATTTATTTTCTGGCACAGTAGTTTAATGTACTGAACTCATTTTCCTTTGTTCTTCAATCCTTTTAATTGCTCTAACAGCTGTAAGAGAAAATAAGTGTTCGTGATACCTTCAATGTTTCCGTTGCTTCCTCGTTAATGTTTATCAGGGATCTATCACCGCTGCGCGCAAACTTGATTCTCACGTTATTCACCTTAATAAGGGCTTGCGCGGCCTCCACGGTGCAAATTTTATTTGTTTATTTAGTTTTCATTTCGCCGAGTATAATTTTCATGGTGCAAGTGTTAATTTATCTGCTAATTAGTGTTACAGTATTCAGCACTGTAATTATTATTTATACACCCCACCATATCTAATTAAATACTAAACGATCCGAAATAATATAAAATAATATCACATAGTATTTCAAATTGTATTGCGCCCATTGAGTCGGTTTTCAGTATCAATTTCTATAAATTTCCAACGCGTTCAAAGTCGATACGCTGCTGCACAAATATGGATGAATAAATTCATTTATTCTTAACATTGTTAAACGTACGCTATTTAAATGTGACTGAATGTCATAATAATCGAAACTGAAGCAAAATAACCTTACAAATTTACACACAAGTCGAGGCAAATTTCTATTTCTAGGCGCAGAATTTGTTCAAACATGAAAATTCCTTCGGCAATATTATTTTCCTTATAAAACAGATACGATCACGTAATCCCCCGAAAGTGAAGCAAATGCTTTCATCGTGCACCATAATCGAATACGAGAGAAACAAGATTAAGAGACAGATATCTGTATTCATATTCCATCCAATGCGGACGATCATTAATATCTCAATTGAAATTCATCAATTAAATCGTATCCATAAATCACCGTCCAATCCTTTCAAAATTATTCCTTTCCAAATGATTATCACCGACGAAGACAACGGTGCATCGATTCGATGCATTCCTTTGAACCCGTTTCAAATATATTCCAACGATCCTGCGCCCCCCCCCCCCCCCCCCCCCCATTGGCGTCGCCAGCCTATCAGCCATCCTCGTACCCGCGAGCGAAATATCGAAACTGCGAACCTCTGGCGAACCACCTGTGCATCAAGCTTAGGTGTATCCCTATTATAAATCTGGCGGATAATGACGACATGTTTATACTCTTCATTTGTATGCTAGGCGAGAAACTGTTCGCGGCCGTACACCCGAAGCCAGCCTGACTTGGCCGACTGCTCGGCTCTGCTGTCTGCTGTCTTGCAGTGGCGTGGCAACGCTTCTTACTAGTCCCGCCATTCAACTGAAATTTATGTATCCTCGCCAGTGCGGTGCATTACAGTTATTCTCACGTAGCCAAGCATCCACTACAACTACCGCACATAGGACTGGATACCGCTAAGATTTCTCGAAATGGGGCCATTTGTATGGATGACGTCTTAAGTTTTTCCACCACAGGGTATGCATATAACGCGTGTACGTATGTGTAACAGGGCAAAAGTTAGTCACGCGTGCACCCTCGCCATCTCGCGATTGGATGCAATTAACAGAATCCACGGCAATGCAGTCCGTGGCGAGGCAGCGTTACACATTTCTGTATTACGTGGTTGATATGAACGTCGATACCTGTAACGGAGGAACAAGAGAAGAAGAGAAATACCTCCGTAATGACGGCAATAATGGTAATAAGGGGGCAAATCGACTCGGCGTAGCAGCTCGAAAAGGAGTTGTAAAAGATATCGTGGGCATTATAGAAAGTGTACACCTTTTATATACCAAACAAAGAAACTTGTAGCAGTCCTCCGTGTCTCGTGTATTCCGTTCGTGTTGTCGAGTGACGAAGCCAAAGCGGAAGAGCCGAGCGTTGCTCCGTAAGTAATTAGGATTTATAAATTCCGGAGAGCCGCAGTAGGTAGCGGCGATGAAAACGCGTTTGCGGCGTTCCCGATTTCGCGTCGAGCAAGTTGCGTATCCTCGAGGGAATATTTTATTTCTTTTCCCTTCCCCTTCTTTTTTTTTTTTCTTCCTTCCCCTTTCTTTCCTCCTTTTTCTCTCCTTTTACACCGCGGTCATAAAGCACGAGATTCGTGCCTCGGCGTAAAATAGCTTTATTATACAAAATGCATGCAAATTATCTTATTTACGGTTATGGCCGCTAATTATATTGCGTGCTTATACACAAAATGTCAACGTGGCCGGGGCCGCACCGCGGACGTGTAATACGTTTAACTTTTTACGAGGCAGTGCGATGCTTCGTATATACGCAGAGGGCTATACACGTAACGTATACGTTACAGGCTTAACGATCGCAAAATACCGACAGATACGTTCCCTACGTATCGCAATATACGAACGTTACCGAGAGTTGCATTACCGAAAGGAGTCGAAGTGAAAGAGCATCGGGTACGTGGACGTGCGGGTAGCAATCAAGGGACGATGTACGTTCTCGATAAGAATAATTTGTTTGCACTATTTGGCGCGTCATTTAACTCGTCATTGCTTGATGATATGCATTCTGACTGTACCACTTAAATGTATGATTTGTTCTTGCTTTCCTGCCTTATATCTCTGCTTGTATTTTGGGTGCATGTAGTCAGGTAGATACGACGGAGTCTTTTTTGTTAACCAAAGCTAACTTTGCCAAAGGGCGTCAAGGTGATCAAAATTATTACCGTATAATAAAGATTGTTAGTGTTGTTGTTATTATAAATGGTTCTAGAATCTCCATTTTAGTGCGGAGTATACAAATGTGGTAAATGTAGGTATGTAGATTGTACGTGGGTATATTGAATTGCTGCCATGCATTTAGGACTTGGATGAGATTTATATATTTCTGGTTCGATGTCTTCTAGTATGCCACAATTTATAATGAACTGTTTGCAAAGGGTCAACGAGGCAACGTAAATCGAGCAAGATGGAAGCACTGTTACCGAATCGTGATTGAAGTAGTTAAGCATTACTGTGTATCTTATTTAATTATTTGTTCTTCTGGACTGCCTTGGAGAAAGTGGTGATAATCTTGTATCGCTACGGAGGCTTTGTCAAAAAGCAAGATATCATTTTCTGGTGACTACTTCGCCGTCGTACTTTTGGTATTCAAAGACTGGAATCGTGAGATACGAATGAAAGCTGTGCGATGCATAATACGTATTACTCAACGCTAATCAAATAACGTTTCCGTAGACGTCTCTTCGATTTTTATTTTATTTTGATATTAGTTTATATTAGCTGTATTTATAATTAAGTGCATACTCGTGTGGCACGTAACTGGATGTATGACAGATTTTTTAAATTTTTAACTTGTAGACTTCAGAAAGTTTAAAGTGTAGAAATATTGAGTCGCGTAGAATTATTTTATTGTGACGGAAAGTATATTGTATATGCAATATGTTTGCAAGTAATAAATATTTAACTGTATTTATTTAACAGAAACGAAACGTTAAATTGCGATGAAAATGGTGAACCAGCAAAGATGCCAATAAAATTCCAGTTCGTCTAACAGAAAGGTGACAGTTATGATTGAACTTAATTTATAGTCCGACGTAACGCAACTGTGGATCATTCTTGACAAGCTGTTTTACACTGACTCGATCGTGACATTTGCTAATGCGTAACGAAGCCTACTTCTACCTATATGCACGTGTCTCTGCGGTAATTGAGTTACAATTAAACGTGTAATTAACAAGTGTACGGCAAATCTCAACCACGTGCGTACATAAATACATATGTTTCGCAAAATACAAGGACAGGTAAAATCGCGTAACAAGCAACTAACGTGCATGGTGCACCTGTTTCAGAATTTTACCATCTTAACTTAATTAACATTTTCCCGCCCATTTGCACGAGGCGAATGTGTGTCAAGAGGCAATAACGTCACAATGATTTTAAATACGTCGTAATAAAACGTTTATCGCGCAGCTCTTTGCATTCTTAATATCTGCCGCATTAACGATTTGCTATTTAATTATCGTGTGTGGTAGCTTGCGGCGCATGAAAACGACATTCGCCACTTGAAGGCACCAGATCATTCAAATGATCAGATACAAAGGTGTTGTTGCATAATTTCCACGCTGACAATGAGACGCCTTGTTCGTTGCAACACATACTATCCTTAATGCTCGATCACATTTGTCAAACGTGACATCGACGGCTATTATCACGGTCAACCGGAATCTAACGCTTGAAAGTACAAGTGAGGAAAAAAAGAGGCTTGTCACAGCGTGCACCATGTTATATGTTCGACCTTGATTCGAATGCTACAATGCAATTAATATCACTGTCACGTTGTAATTACACATTCAGACACACGGGCATGTTCAAGTCAAAAGATTTCCCAATTCAATCGACATCGCAGAAGTAATAAATGACCGCGCGTATCGCCTCCTTCGAATTCACCTTCGAGAAACGATCGATCTTTCCTTTTAATCTTGATAAGCGTATGCGTGTAGATAAATATAGGCGGGCATTTTCCTTTTTCTTACGAGGCGTCAATCCCGCGACACACGTGGCAGGTAATCGTGTCTACGCTTTCCACGAATACATTTCATTTAATTCACTCGCAGCCGTGTACTTGATGCTTTTTTCCCTTTTTCTTTTCATCCCGCAAATGATTTATGTCGGCTTGGATTTTATTAATATATTGCGAACCAAGTGGATAAGCGTACGAAAGTGAAATCTTTCAGATTAGACATGCGGTGCTCGAACAAATTTTAGCGATTATCTCTCAATCAAGGTGTCGCGGAATGTTTTACTTTCACGCGATCCCAACAAATATATTTCCCCTAGGAGTACAATATCCCATTTGTTCGACTATCCGAAGTACAGCATTCGGGGCGCTTCGCTTGAAGGCGAATTCGTCAAGTTACGAAGTTGTATATCGCCATTTCCTTCCCTCGGTTCGAAAATTTTCGTGGACGGTAAGGGACGCGGCACGAGCAATTCGATTGTCGTAAACAGCGGTACGTTATGCCCAAAGCTGACAGGAGCTTCGAAATCTCGTTTTAATATCGTCGAACAGTTTCATCTTAGAGCTCTGCACGGCAACGTTCTTCTTTATCGCGAACGATAGCCGGCGATTTAATAAAGAACGGCGAAATATTCCTCCGGCGGGTTTCGTAATTTTCCATTTCACAGTTTGACACAAAGTGTCACAATCTACGGGTCGTATCGCGGGACATTTAACGCAACTAAACACGCGAATAAAGATGAAGCAGATACGAAAATAAATATGACCGGGGCCCAAAGTGCATTCCAGGCTCGAATACAAAATGACTGTCCGTATCTAAACGGCGCACGCTGTTATGGAACCAGTATCCACGATCTTCAATGTGCCCGCACGAAATGTAGCCGTGCATTCGAAATCCGCGACATAATACGTCTACCAGCATCAGCTCTTAAAATACACGAACCAGCAGCTTGTTGTTCGTCGTTGGATTGGAGCCGAATAGGTTGGCTTGACGGGTCGCTTTCAAAATTTATAACATCGCAGTGGTGTACGGACAGGCGGTAATACTGCTGTGGATAACATATATACACTATCGGTCAAAGGTTTGAGAATAGTTTATACCGGTGTGTGATGTATTTTGCAGATTTATTATTAAATTATTTCTCCATGCGAATACTTTATTATATTATATTTCGATGTTTCAATTGTTCGAGTAGCTTGTAGTAAATTTAATAACTTGTAAAGAAATGCTACATTAGGGTGGAGGTGCCTAATAACGCCGCCCGTTGTGTACAGGTGCAAAGTAAATAGTAATTTATTGTCCGCGAACTGAAATCGTACTCAAGCATATGCAGGTAATCATACCTGTAATCGCAGCGTCGTGTGATCACCGATTAAGGAAAGGAAAGTATTTTAGTGAATATTCATCCTCAGCGTAGAAATTGATTGGACTGCGTGAATTTTACTTCGCATTCGGAGAAGGTAAATCTAGAAATTCAGCGAAGGCTTGCATATCTATTTTAAATATCTTGTTAATGATGTAATTACTTGATGAATGCAATAGGAATAAAGGGACAATGTTTTCGCTGTGGCAATCGCTTCAAAAATAATAATCACACGGGGAACACAGGTTTGAAGGCAATATTTGCCACAGGTGGGGTCGCGAAACTTGCGGAACAACCGAAATTAACTTTGTTTGTCCAATATGTACATCCGAAAGTGAAAAATAAAATATTTATAAAATCCTATTCCTATATTTTTATAATAAGAAAAATTTGTTTGCATAAAATTGATAAGCAAACGAATGTATAGACCAAGGGATAACAAAGATACATGTGAAAATGACTTTAAAACCTCGTATTATGAATGAATTAATCAATATTTCTTGAGTAGCCGATATTTATACATCCCCATAACTTTTTTGCAATAATTTGCAGTTTTGAACAGATCCAACTTACGCAACAGGAAACGTAAATAATTTCTCTTTACTTTCCGATAAATCGCATGCAAAAATATCATTTATTATTCAATCGACAGCGATTTACCTTTTGCCAGGCTATATTGGGTCCTTTCACTGTATGTATGTGTATATTGCTAAACGTTCTGTTCGCTCAAGTAATCACCTTTAAGTACCAACTAATTTTTTGTAAGTAACCATCGCTGTCAGAGGCGTACAATTCGCTCAGAAATAACAATTCGGTTTGCAAAAGGTGCTAAACTAATAAATACCTGGAAGCCGGTCCGTTTAATTGCAAGTAATAAAAATGTGATATCCTAAACATCATTGGGTGCCATAAAAGTCTAATATCTGCAATTGAAGGCAGGCTGTACACCTTTGTAACAGTAAAAGTTGTACAAAAAATGTGCTAAGCTTAAGATTTGGCGAAATATTAAACCGTGCAGTTGTATTTAAGTGTTGAATAGAGTACGTAAACTATATGCTCTAGACATGTAACGTGAAAAAACTTTTCTACGAGAAACTGCGTTTGATCTCACTTTTATTTGCATCATGCATCGAGGCGCAAACAAGACAATCATTTATCCGCGTAATAAAAGGATACTTGAAGTATAGCAATTCTGTTTTACGGTACTGACAAGTTTATTATCATCCAGGAATGTTGAATCGAGAGAATATTATGCCGTTGCGTTAGCTATGTCTCTAAATTCGAATTTGGACAATTTAAGTAACAATAACAGTTACGCTTATTAATTATACGGTTCACCAGCAACGAAATCACGACTGTCATATTAAATCACCTGATTCACGAGGCAAACTGACGTTTAATGGTTTAATCGGGCTTTAATTACCGAATAAATTGTTTACACTAGACTGGTGTGCTTCACGAAAAACTTTTGGGAGTGCAGTTATATTTTTTACGCGTTTTTAAAAAATATTGTCCCACTTGATTCAGTGTATATATTTATGTATAATACTCCCTTGAAATTGAGTCAAGTTTCATTCCTTTTTCTATAACTTTTCTTTGCAATAAATCATTGCGTGGCGTTTATTGAATTACTCACCGTATTGTTACCAGTTATTAATAATATCAACTACAATTTAAACAGAAGAACAACTTTTTACACTCATTTAATCATACATAATAAATATTTTGGCACGTTGTTATGAAGGGTTGCATATTCAATAAAATTATAGTAAAAGTACAGACCTCTTTGAAAAAGTAGGTATAAAGAGCATTGAAGTCCTGAAACTAATCCTCAAGACGAATTTTCTGTCCACCATTCTGACCGCTGCTCTGAACAATATTGTACTTCACATTAAATAGTTCCCTCTTATTAGTACAAGGACATTATAATAACAACCAATGTTCTTTGAAACGCATCTTATGAATTTATGCGTCATTTATTTGGTCACATAAATGTCTACGGGAATTTTAGTGCGCAACTAATTGGAAAAAATATTACATTGCTAGGTATTAAAACCAATCGGTTAGCATAATCCAGATACGATTATTCTAAGCCGTGTTTATGGTTTCTTTTTACAGCACCTTCCAAAATAATCGCCAATGCAACGGGAAAAGCCTGAAGGTAGTCTGTGAGAAATCCGTTCACGCACAGCCATTGGAGTATGTATATAGTTTTTTTTTTTTTTACGAACCCAGACTGTACTCGTATTTAATCCCACTAGGAAAAACCTATCATTAAACAATAAATCTAATTACATAATTACCGCTCTGATGGGAAAGTACTGTAGCGGCAGGGTTGGTTGTCCGTGTTGTAAATACGCGAAGGTATTACTGTAGGATGCAATAAAATGTTATTGACGCGTTGAGGTGATTGTAGCCTACTTTGGTTATTATGCTTGACCTGATGGAATAGCAATCATGCCTTCGAAGTTGCCTTTGAAATAAAACGAAGGCCCTGCAATCCTCTGTACTTTCAAAAAGGTTTATGCGTATTACAGGACTGCCTTGGTATTTTGTACCACCTGGCACACAATTCCCTCAGTTTCGGGACATAACGGGAGTGGATCGTTCCGATAATTCGCATCGATCGAACTTTTGTGCAATAAGCGAACTCTGTTTCACGCCAATTTTCGTTGCAAGATTATAGAACTCGAAAATTCTATTTTCGTTTGAAAGGGGGCCATTCTGTTTTCACTTATTGCAAATGGTGGTACTTTGATCAAATTATTTTATCCGTGCTACAATTTTACGGTGTTGTTCCCAATTTTACTTAATTGTGCCATTTGTTATTGCGTTATTATTTGAATATAGTCAAAACTGGACAATCTTATAAATACACATTTTTATACCGTTGCATAAAACATAGAATTGAAATATAAAACACCTCGTTCGCATGATTTTCGCAGGTTTATTTGATCGCAACAGAAGCTTGAAAATGAATACTCGCGTAAAAATTAAATTACCATTTCCTTGTATTACTTGCTTCAATCGCCATTAGGACTTATTTAAGCACGAATTTCCACGTGCAATACAGGCTGAAAAATAAATTTTTTCGACGGGTTATCCTTTTACTACAGATAAAAAAAATATGTAACATTTCCATTGCACGTGCAATTCGTTTGTCGATGAAAACGAAATGTAGATATCCGTCAGCGGAAAGGTGTGCGCTCCGAGACCACTCAAAGTAACGAGAGCACATATTCCGCGTTACCGAAGTAGCTGTGGGCATACGTGGCAGACGGAATTTAAAGCAAACGGGAGGCGCGACGGCAACGGTATTAATTGAATAAACGCAATCAGTATCGGTGGAAATATAGACGGCACCGATTTTCTCGACGATCAAAGACACAAAGAGTCTGTAATTTCTGGTGGGCAAAGACGCCTCCGGCGTCGGTGCACCGTTGACAATAATCGGGAGTACAGCACGAATCGCAGATCCGAAAGAGGACCACAATAGAGTTAATTAAACATCTCAATAGCAGACGACTGCCCAAGGGTGATTAGGCATGCTGTGCGATGACACAGGGACACAGGGACACTGCCGGTGGCTATTGTACCCCTGCGGAGAAACGAGTCGCCGGCTGAACACGACAGACCCGTGGACAGAGACCGGGGACGAGCCTAGGAAGACCGAGGAAGACGGATACGAATATCGTACCACAACAAAGAGCATCGTAAAACCGAGTGGTGTAAGCAAAGACAGAAAGCTTAATAATAAGAGACGGAGAAAGAAACGGCGGCGAAGACGAGGGGTGAAACCGGGTAAAAAGTGAAACAAAGACGGAGAGACCTTGGTAATAGGGGATAGAGAAATAAGCGGCGTAGAAGATAGCGAAGAGGGAACGGGAGGGAACGGGAGGGAACGAGGGAAAAGGAGACACCTACGGTGTATACGAGCAGGCCAGGATGAGGAGGAATGGAGAGAAGGAGGGCAACAGCACAATGCAGGTGACAGCTTGCGCACCCCACAGACCCTGTCTCATCTCTTTTGTTCCTGGCGTTTCGTCGGCTTTCTTCCCCCTGACGGCAAGACAACCGTGGTCGCCGCGGCGTCTCAGTCCCCGTGTCGCGCTGAAATTGCTCAAATGGAAACGAGTGTGTCATTCTCACTACGTCCGCCTGTCACTTGGTGCTGCGACTGCTTTCTCCTCCTCGCCCTGTCGCTACGGCTTTCCCACCCGCTTTATACACCACCCTATATATATCGCCTGCTCTTTTGCACGCCACGATTTCATGAGTCGCGGATAGCACGGCTGTCTATCGTGCCCGGTGACGTCTATGATTTAGGACTTTGACAAGTGACGCTGCACCTCTATACGCGTCGTTCTTTAGCCTTTCAGGCGCGGGGCACCGTGTGGCACGATTTTCGCGGTGGTCGAACTGCACGCGGCCGCTTCTGCGAACGCAATTGGGCTCGGAACACGTTGGAAAAAATGTGTCGATTCCAATGGCTGTTACCTTGATTAAAAAAGTTTAATATCAAGAAAGTTATGTTCATTTGGCGTTGTAGAGTGAAAATCGGACCTAAGAGTTTGTTAACTCTCGTTAGGCATGTATTTGAAGGAATTCGCCAGAAAAATATGAAACCCGGGGCAAATTGTTGAGTGAGAAGTCCAGGCATTGTAAGGAGATCCAATTAAATATCGCACAGAAACGGAAGAAACGGCGTGCGGGTTGTGACAATGAGAAGGAGAGTTCGATCGCAGTCAGTTGGAAGGAAGTGAATTTCCAAAAGAAATCCACCAAGCTGGCCGTAATATTATTCATGGTGCGTTCTCGCTGTGAATACGTACACTAGGATCGAAGGCGGATATCGGTGAGTCGGTCATGGGGTAAAAAGTGAAAACACTCGGTCTAAATTATTGTCCCCTCTCGATGAAAGATAGGAAGGCGCGGAGCGGACGAGGGTCCGGAGATAAGTATCGCGCGTCTCATTCAACCGGGCAACAGTGTTCGTTGTCAACGTGGTAGGTAGCGTGTTAGGCGACGATATACACGCGTTCCGTTAGTCAGTCGGTTAGAGACAAATGGACGTCCTGACTCGTGACTACTGTACGTACGTTGACTTATAATTGTAATCCTTTCGATTTCGCCGGCGATAAAAGAAAATTGAAAAAGACCGGCGAGTGGAGAACACGTGGGTGGACGTCGTGGACGGGCGCGGTGGTTGGAAAAGAAAGCTGCTTCCGAAAAGGGCACGATAAATATCTATGTCAATGACGGTTTTCACGGGAAACGGAAATAACATGGAGAATGTTGAAACCAGAGGCATGAGTCGTCGAAAGATTTCATCAAAGGAGAACTTACGACGTCGTAAAATTCGGAAATTACGAGTTGGAAAAATGGTGATCCTTATCACCTTCTTTATCCCTTCGAAACATATATTTGTCCCTTCAGTTATTTCGGGCGACGCAGTGAAATAGAGGCTTAGATTTCATTGTCGGATGGGTTATAATTTTAATGTGCACGCACGATAAGTTAAATCCAGCGAAAATATATTGTGAGGGAAGGCTTAGCGAAGGACGGAAACGAATTATGTATACATGTGTATTGTAGTATTTTCTTCGAATTCTTCGGAACGTGTCAGGGTTTAACTAATTAGATATCTTTCGATAAGAGGAAGTCTATTTTATTGTACATTGAGGTGATTGAACCCACCAACTTGAGTAGAGACACGACTTTGCTGAAACAAGTTAATCGTTTTTAATTTACTATTATGCGTGTACGAGTACAATGTGCAAAGACATACGTTCTTTCAGTTAATTCCATTTGATTAACTTCTTGATATAAAATTTCACAAATATAGCATGCCACGGACTCCACGGAGCATGCCATCTCTAAAGTTTTCTCCAGATACAAACCAGTACAGAAATAAGAAAAACACAGGCCACGTCCAATCACCGTCGTTTATTCGTCCATTATTCCAAAAAGAGTGAAAAGAACAAAGATAATAATAATGGAGATATCCGGGGACTGTGCTCGTCAGTGTAGGTACGATTAATCATAAAAGTAACAATTACGCAATAGTGCTAATCGCTTCCCTAAAAGTTTCCCACGGGTAAAGCCTGTGCCGGAAATCTCTTATACCTCACGCTGATATTATTCCAACGTTTTAAGACAAATAATTACACACGCTACACTTCACTCCCTCCGATAATACAAATTTTCTATCCTTGCACCTGATACGATTACAAAAAGAGAAAGGTACAAAACTATCCGCCGTACTCTGTTAGTCCCCATTTCCCATGCCTTCAACGATCTGTTCGGTAACTGATAAATCGTGGCTGTCATACGCCAGGTGTTGTACATCAGGACGAAAACGCGATCTACGTGGCCGGTAACGTTGTCTACTACGCGAATCCGCTTTTACGCACATCCCACCGACAAATACGAATTGCACGGGATCTTACGAGGCACCTATGCTTTACGCTTCGACAGACACGATTCACGGAATTCGCAAAAGGGGTGGAAATCACGCTCCCCCTTTGTCTCTTCGTTGCAGTATCGTCGAGCGTACCTGACGCACACACGCGTAGTCCACGTGTTAGTGTCACGAGTTATCTTCGACCACCTATGTTTGCCTCCATACATTAGGACTCCAAAAGATTTTTTTTTTCAATTTGGACATATTCGAATTTTTAATGACAAAGCTTGGGACATTTTGCGAACAGAAGCGGGGCATGTTAAAAATTTAAGCCAGCAAAAATAAGTCTATTATATGTTGCAGAACGTGTTGCGAGGCTGCTCCAAAATTTCATTCATCCTCCTTTCCCTTTCTGCGTGTTTTCCGATCAGGCGTAGATCTCTTTATTATTAATGTTCAAAGCGAGAACAATTTGGATTCGATCTTTATTCGACAATAATGATGAATCGAAAAACACTAACGGTCTAAGAGACCTG
Organism: Nomada lathburiana; assembly: GCA_963667235.1. Lineage (NCBI taxonomy): Eukaryota > Metazoa > Arthropoda > Insecta > Hymenoptera > Apidae > Nomada > Nomada lathburiana. The sequence goes on along the minus strand of OY763898.1, from coordinate 9,554,658 downwards.
CCACAGGCGAACGCGTGAGTTTCAACCTAAATAAGTATTTAACGTTTTCAACAAGACACTCGGGCAAAGGTACGCGCATTAACTAATATAAATTTAACTGTAAAAAACAAAAGAGAATCAGAAATCGCGAACACACTTGCGCACATACTTGAACAGATTGCACCTACAAAATGTAGCCACAGTGGTGTAAGTTTCTGTTTCATTTAGACTCGCCAGAACATCTGTCCGATTTATGCCTTCTATTTAATTATTCGCGGGAAGGTTTGCCCCATCAGAGGCAGAGCGTGTCTGAGCGAATAGTATGAATCAGCCTTTACGCGCCGATCTCCCCGTTCATTTCCCTCGGCACTGCACGCAGTTATGCGCCCGTGTGGAGCTTACGACTCTTGTACGGCTCGTCTCTCCTCATCAAAGAAGCACGTTGTGCCGACGCGGCGAGCAACACCCGTACAACTCGGAGTATAAACAAAATTTACCCATGGACAACACACGTGCGTTTGTCATATTTCAAAACCCGACGTTCCCCTACTCTGTACTCGCGTCGCCGGTAATATCAGCGGTGTACCGCGCCGACTTTGAAGGCGGCTTGTGTAAAAACGTGCGTGAAAAAAACTGTTAATGCCTGTATATATACGTCGTGTTCGCCCGCCAGGATATTTCGTTAGCGCGTTCGTCGCGACATTTGGAATTTCAGAACGAGAAATGAAAAGGGCCGCTCCGATTTTTCGGAAAAGGAATCACGTATATTTCTTCATCGATATGTTTAACGTCCGACCGATTCGATTATTCAGTCGGGCCCGACTTGGCTATGTGTACAGATTTTTTCCCGGACAATCGTTTGTCAATTAGCTCGCATCGCACATTACGATAGGGCAGAAACACGTTCGATCGAATAATTTTGGCTGATCGATCGACCGATTCGATTATCCGATAGTTTCCCGCCCAACACAACTTCCATACTTTGGTAACAGTAATTGTCCGCTGTTTAAATAGAAATTCGATTGCGAACGGTGCGAGATATTTCAAACGCGCGTAACGAATAATAATTCATCGAATCTCGAATGCGCACACACATGTGCATACACGCATGCGTACGCATGCGTGCCGCCATCGAAAAACATTTGATTAAATTGGACAGCCGGATTTCCTTTCTCGATCCCATGTACATAACGCGTGCATTCGGCGAAACACGTTAGAGGAGCATCGGCGTCGCACTTTGCCCAATTAATTCGCGTAATAAGCGCGTCGTGTTTCCTCTTCGTGAATAGCGTGAAACAGTTAGGATCGGCTGTCACGATAGGTTTTCACGTTCGAATGGTTTCCCTGGCGCGGAGAGTCGACATATTGGCCGTGAGTGCGGGAGGCGACGCCTAGCGTCGAATGAGAGACGGGCGTCGCGTTGAAAGCAGACGGCCGAGTGACGAGATGCCAGGACATCTCCTACCGTGGAAGACGCGACGTCGTCTCTGATTACCCACGACTCTTCCAAAATTCGGAGCGAAGCGGAGAAAGACGAATTACCCTTGTGCTCACCCCGAGGTGAAGCAATGTTAATCATCTACTGGAGTGACTTTGTGCCCTCTTGCGCACCCGTTTATCAGGGCTTAACGGGCGTTGCAATTTTTTAACGTTAAGAGCAATTTTGCGATCTTCGAACTCCGAAGTGAAATGTTCCGCTGCTTTTCGTTGATATACCCTTGGCTGCTTATTGGGGTGGTACTTTGCGCCGAGAAATGGCTCTGGTTAAAACTGTATTAATTTCATTAGAAGTTATACGAGCGAGGAACGTCTTGTTAAAACTTGCTGGATCAATTTAACTTGTAATAACATTCCAATGCTAAGTAAATCCGTTTGAAAATCATAGTATGTCGAAAAGAAAATTGCATTTTTCTTCCCCCGTGAATATCACTGAAAGAAATAGAAAAAAAAAATACTACAATGCTTAATATTCGTTAGGGTGAACACATTGACAAGGTCTCCCGCGGTAAAGTACAAAAGTTTGTTTTTCTTAAATAAGCACCGCCCTAAAGCTTATGGTGTACACACGTTGGGAATCACAAATTTGTTCGTGCGAATTTAACACACTTATTCGTCCGCCGAATATAACCCCCTTTGCTAAAGGTGCAAAGAAACAGAAAAAGTTTGCATCAAGTAGAAAAAGTGTCCTACAAATTGACAAGGAACAAGGTTGGAATAATTGTTCTTAAACTTAAAAAGCATTCGAACGAATCGGTCGGTCTCTGTGTATGCACATATTTTTATATTATCCGCCTTGCGTTGCAAATAAACGCATTGCCAGCAAAAAAAAAACTTGCAAACGCGAGACACCGCAAGGAGGAAAGAAATTTTCTGACGAATCGGCAATATCAAGTTTAAAATTGTGCCGCTCTTCAGAGTTCAAATACACGTTTATATTGAAGCAAAATAAAACGCCGTTAATCCCGGCAATATTAATTTCCAATTAGTAAGAATTGATTGGAAATTCCGGGAGTATACATGATCGACGGAGCAGTTCCAAAAAATCCACCTTTAGTACATAACTAAACACGTGAAACTCGTCAGCAACGTGACTTATACAATCAACAAAAACCTGTCAAAGTATGCACCTACCCCGAGTAAGTGTACGTTCGTTTCTACCTCTCCCGAAAATCTGCCGCGACCAAAAAAAAAAGGAAAAAAAGAAAAAAATAAAGGAAATAATTCCCCGACCAAAACATTTTCAAACTCGTGACTGAATGAATACTACGTGCCTCGTATATTCACGGCGGCGTGATAACCGCCATTAGTATTCCCGTTGAAAATACGAACGAAAATGAATGAAAATAAATGGCGCATGACCGTAATACTTTGCTACGCGGCCCCGGCGATGATATTCATGGCGATAGTTATGACACTGGTCTCGTTTCGTGATTCATCACCGATGCGCTAAGCAATTTAACGGTCGCGTTCGCATCGAAACCAATGGCTCGGTATACTAGGCAAGCCGGGCTGAAACGTATCATCAGACAACCTATTTTAATAATACGATTTCGGCCGAGCGTCCGTTCTCTCAGCATTGTCATTACGCGGTGGCCGTTGGGTCATTTCGTACGAAATAATTAGCGGTCCCAGGTTTTGTCCCGGGGGAGAGGGTTGGGATGTAACGGTAATGGCAGGGTGCCCTCCCTGATAATGCCAGCGAGGAGCTAACGTATAGAACGAATTCGACCACGAGACGAGGGAATTAGTCATAGACGATGCGACGTAACGTCATCTAAATGGGGGCCTAAAGGTATTGGACATGTTAACATCCGTAACGACCCCGGGCGCCAGATAAATAGAGGGCATCGAATGCCGACTTTTCGGAAATAAAATTACCAAATCGAGTGTACCGATATCCATTTTTCCCCGTTCCCTTTCCCGTCTTATCCCCTAATCTGACCTTAAACAGATTGATTTATTGCGAGCTATTCTATTATAGCGCACAGTGGAATAGGTCGTATCGAGACAGACGAAAGTTGTGCCCGATTACGGACGATCTTTTGCAAATCGAACGTCAGGATACTGTCGCGGGGGTTTTTATTGCTTGGATAAACAGGCAAATATCGTTTCGATACGTCTGTTGGACACGATTATCGATTCTACTGAATTGACGTTCGATGATTGTATTGACATTTTCGCGAATGTCCTTTAACAAAATTCGACTTGCTTCTCCAATTATCCTTTATATAAATATAAAGTTTTTGGACAATAAAATTTATTTGATGTATTGTTATCGACAATGAATGAGGCAATCCTCGATCATTTTTATTTCTGAAACTCGTTCATCGCCGGCTCACGAAATTGTTGAAATCAATCTACGACTGTGCATTCATAAGCTATTTATAATATATTTAACCACGCTTGCAAAATGTTCACACAGCTTGCAGGAAATCGAAGTCGACCATAACGTTGCTGGAGGAACGGAAATGACATTCTGAAGGAGTAAACGTGACGCAACGATTAAGCAAAAGTCGTAAAAACATAGGAAGGGTTGCACGGAGAATCGAATGTCGACGTGCAACAAAGGCTTCGCATACCGGATGCCATTGTAATGTTACGTTTCACGCATTTTTTTCTCCGTCCACGTTTTTATCCGGTGTTTTCGAGAAAATCTGTACGTGGATCTGGCCGCGGACATAAAAATGCAGGTCGTGCACGCCTGCGCGTTGGCTGGGTGACCCGACATGGGTGTTTTATGGCCGACAGCTTTGTGTGTTCCGAGTAGGCATTATTTTTCCTTCTAAACTCCGTTATACCTGGAACAATGGAGAGATTAAAACATAAAATATGATCCCTGGGGTATAGTTTGGAGTGGGGAGCCGAGGATGGCGGCGTATAGTGCCTATAATAAATTTGGTATACCTGAAGCTCCCTTTCGAATGACCCTTTTTTTCGTCAGGTGTGACACAGTGGCACTTCAGGCTGATTCATTGATTCGGCGGCTTGGAATATTAGTTTATATCCAAGAAACATATCTTTCGGAATATCGGTTCTAATAGAATATTCAATGAAATCAATCAGATCAGACCACAGATAGAAGCAAACATATGAATAAAGAATACGTTTCTTGTTTGATTGCAAATGTAACATAATTTCACTATATCGCAGTTTGTGCTGTGTTTGCACTGTTGCAAAGTGTTCATTGTAACACTGAAACATCTTTAAGTTTTGTATAGATAGATCGTGGAAAAACAAAGGTATCGAGACCAGGATGTATTATTCCTCTATGCACTAACGAGATGCACTATTTGATCGTACACTGCGTGCAATTTACTTGCCACAATTATGCATACCTGGCCTAACTATTATTACACAAATTAATGTGTTTTACATAAACGTCCCAGCCTTTAAGCATGCAGAATATGATTTATATTTTCACACTTCGTGTTCCACCTCGGTTCATTCATATTTATAAGCGCATAAACGGACGCTTGTGCTTTAAGCAATTAAAAGTTATAGAGATTTATTGCACATTCAAATTAGCATTAAATGCTTCAATAATTATCTGTGCGAATGCATAAAGTATCCCGATAATTAACAAAAAAGCATGCAGCTTTGCTCGCAGCGGACAGCATTATTATGTTAATTAGGAATGGCAAACAGAGTGATTAATATTTTCTTTGCCATTAATCGAAACGTTTCACTTTTTGCATTGCACTAAGACCATAACATAGGAACTAGTTATCATTCGTATCGTCGTGAATTTTCACTCTTCGATTCGAGGAATCGCGTTCACGGTTGCCTGAAATAATTCCTTAAGTAAAGACATTATGTGTGTACATTTTCAGGAAATCGTTTAATCGATAAACCACCATTATTGATTCACACTGATCAAGCTATTTGATCGCACGTGTGTACAAAGTAGACGAGCTAAAGGAACGATTGACAATCTGGCACCCTGCTTGTCGTCTCCATTAAAACGTTATTCGTATCGGCGTAACCCTATATTCATAACTGAAATTACTTTCTACACTTCTCTATATCAATGGCAATGAGTAAAATGATTGCATACACGTGTAATATAACGTGTGATATAAAATTATACGTCTCCTTAGGCAACGTGTTTCTTGGAAATGCTTAATTAAAATTCTAGAAAATTATCTTAATTAAAGTTTATCACAAAATCGCTCTGACACATTACTTAACAGGATGCAGGAATAAAAACTACCAGCTCTTCCTACTGTGCCAAACAACCCGCGTCGAACAAAATGAATACAATCCGTCTAGTTGTCGAATACCTTATGCACGGGACGAAAAAAGGTCAGCTCAGGACGATACTACTAAGTCGCTAAAGCAGTAGTAGCGATGACGTATAAACTGGAACGTTCAACAGGAAGAGTCCCAGTCCCATAAGATCCATTTCAGACGGTAGACACTCTGACACTCTTATGTCTCGCATGGAAGACGACATTTATATATGTATATAAACTTTCAACCAAACGCATCGCTATGGTAATGCACAGATCTACACAGTGCCAGCAGTTTTCAGCCGCGCGTCTAAAAGGCCCTATCCTATAAGGAGCCAATGTCTTTCCTAGCTTGCAGTACAAAAAGTGCCGACACAAAGTGTCCCGCCTGAAACGGGGCTAAGAGCGCACAGCGCAGCAGAATCGGAAGGAAAGAACGAAAGCGATCGTTCGAGAGGAGGGAAGCATCCTATTACGCGATTCGTTTTTCCATAAAAGCAAACGTCTTTTGGCGAAGATAGTTGGCAATGGTGGTTGGTCCGGGTCGCGGTCGTATCGTCGCGCCGGACCAAGAACGCTCTTGTATTTGTCGAATACGAAGTCACGTACCGAATACATTATCGGCTGGAATACGGTCTATGCATGTGAAGGTTGAAAAGCAGGCAGGCAAGCAAGCAGGCAGGCAGGCAGGCAGGCAAGCAGGCAGGCAGGCAGGCAGGTAGGCAGGTAGGTAGGTGGGTAGGTAGGTAGGTAGGTAGGTAGGTAGATGGGTAGGTAGGTAAAGGTAGGTAGGTAGGCAGGCAGGCAGGCAGGCAGGCAGGCGGCAAGGCAAGCAAGCAGGCAGGCAAGCTGAGAGCAAGCTAGCTGGCGGACAGACGGACAGACGAACGAACGAACGAACGGACGGGTGGGTGACTATATTGATTGTGTAGCCGGCTGACAGCGACAGTGACATATGTCACCGAGGCTTCTCGTTATCGCTGATTTAAACATGAGGCAACGAGGCCCTTGCCGAGTTGTCTGCGCTGCACCAGCTTCGTATTTCTCTATACGTCTCCATCCCTCTCTTCCGCCCCTGTTATTATTATTGCCGCAGATATCCTCTTTTTTTTTTCTTCTTCTCTTCCTTTTTCCTGGTCAACGTATTGACTGTCACACTGTCGGAAGCCCGTCGACGTGACCTGTTTGATCATCGTGCGAGCGAAACGCGATGTCAGAAATAATTATACGTGGCCGGTCGCGCGCAGCTACACGCTATTGTCGCTTGAACGTTCGTTACTGTTATTATCCCTAGCCCGGCGTATAATATTCCATCGGATAACCGTTAATTCGGAAATTTTCTGATGTCCAACGTATTTTCGCGAATCCTTGACAAGTTTTCGGAGCCTTTTTGACCTTTTCTGCGCGTCGTTTTGGATGATCGCGATTCTTCTCGCTCTATGCATTCGCGACAAGGACGAGAAGTGTTAACGAACGAAGTCAGTGGCGGCGGCAAGGGTGGAACAGCGTGTTTGAAGGGAAACGCGAGACAAACGGGTCATATTTCGTAGGTGGTCGATGGAAAATGGGTTACATTCGAGGGCAACGTTAGGTATACATAATCATGTAGCGCCCCTTTTGTCAATCCATGCACCGCGATCGGTATATAAGGAATAAGAGGTGATGCGAAGGGAGGGAGAAGGTAGACTGCTATGATTTATTACCGGCCGCAAATTCTGTTTCTCCTCTCTGCACGCCAACTGCGTTTGCGTTCATCCATCTTTTTCCCTTTCACGGCTCACCGAGCAACTTTTCCCCAGGTTCCCCTCACCGGGCTTACTCACCCCCTTTTGTTCCGCGCCATCTCTCAAAGTGACTGACTGCCTCCTTTATTATCCGCTTGTCAGCATTTTTACACTTTTATCCAGCGTTCTAGTATCTATTGTCCCCGAAGCGAATTCGTATGGTCACAATACGTCACGAGGAACGATCATCCTGAAGTATTAGCAAAGCATTGGCCTGTATGTCGATGAAAGTGGCGGTGATGTTTGACAAGCTAATGCGGTTTAATGACTGATGCGAATTGACGTGCGGATTATAAATTGTATATACTTTGCCCGGAGCACGGTGATTTCACGGAGCTGAGAAATCGAGGACATCTGCCGTTTCTAGGCCAGTACACTCCAATAGTGAATCGTATCAATTTCCATGTGAAAATTCAAACTTAATGATTCGTGGCGCTTATGAAACAGTTGGTTAAACCGGTTGGCGAAGGATATTTTGAAATACCATTTATTACATGCTTTGGCAGTGAATGGCGTTGCAAGAATCGGAAGGAAATATATCAATTCAATAATAAATTTCTCGAAGCCATGAAATATTGCTGTAATTACTACCTTCAATTCTGTCATTATTCAGAATGTTTACAGAATTCTTCATAAATAGTTTTAGGACGGGCAGACCTTTTCATTCCTTAATCCTGCTTATGACCAGGTATAGCTGTGTAACCAACGTCCTAATCCGGGCTGACAATAGTTTCAAACATTATTACTCTGTCACAACAAATGGGATGTGCCGTTTTGTGTTAGCAAAAGGGACTCCCTGTTACTGTGCTTGATGAAATGTTACCCGCGCCCCTTCTAGATACGCGAATCTTATAGACAAAACGAAATCATCGCATATGTAACACCTTTGCCCTTTGTTTAATATTTAAGCAATACTCTTTTCCTCTCAGTATTACTCATCCGTAAACTCGAACATAAAAAAGGAACTGTTAATGAGTTACCCAACGAATACGACTGTGGTTAGTTTTATCTTCTGCGTTATACTGGATGTTTCGTTAAAAGTTCAAGTACATAATAAAAACTTTACCAAAGTGTTTTATTACGGCTTACAGTTAACCTGCAGCTGAATTTTCTGTTACATGCTTTCTCAAGAAAATTATCGTTCGAGGTAATTGAGGTTTTACCAGTTCTACCTGCTGGTGGCCGCTGCATTTCTGCTTGTTTTATGTGATTTTTCGTACCGAACAATTTAGAAAATGAAAATTCAGTACGAAAGCTTGAGAACCACCAACCCGATATTAAGATGATTCCCACGTAGCTGCTTTTTTTTTACTTTCCCATGCATTTAGCAAACATTTAAACTAGCGCCTAAAGATTTATTCATTTAATATTACGGGGCAATGTACACCGAAAGTAGAGTTGTAGAAGTATGATAAACATGGAGTAAAACTTGGAAAGATAATATAGATTCTGTCACAAACGAGCGGGGGTTGTTGCTCACGACTAATGCAATATGTATGAAATTCATGTCGATAATATGCCCAATTCGACAATTTCGCCTTGCAATCATATTACCCACTTAACTCATATTTACCGATATCACGCCAACTCGTCAAGTCAGTGAGAGAATTTCGTACAAAAATATTCTACCCCTGACAACCGACCATGATGTCCTAAAGAATTTTGCTCTTTTTTAAGTAACTGTCAGAATTTTATTGTTATTCAACAGTTAAGTGAATGAAGGTGAATGACGTCTAACCAGTGAACAAAATTAATTATAAATGTGGGGGGAATACTTTCAATTTTAGTAATTTTGGTATTAATTAACAAAGATAGTTGGCACCGGTTCATTAAGTATAATAACATCGTTTGAATGTAAAAGTATGAAGCGTCTTCCTAATCGAGATGAAAACGAATGTGAGAACTTTCTCATTTCGTATAAAAAGAAGCAGGGCTGAATCTCTTACCCCAATAAAATATTACTTTCTATTTAAGTGTGTGTAAGGAAATAAATTTTAACAAAATATAAAAAATGTTAATGTCCAGAATAATCCAATCGTATTTTACAGTCAACTATAAATTTCCATAATTTCTTGAATCGAACATTTATAGCATTGGAGTACTATATCGGAGTACTGTGTTAAGTAAGCAGTTGACAATTTCAACATAAACAATTCCAACTCGTGCCGAAGAAGAAGTTGTTTGAACAATTCTCCAATTACAATATTTTGTAACAATTCTTATTGCTTGTCGGTTGAAAAGAAGAAGCATGTTACTCCGAAAACGATGGGCAACAAAAACAAAATGCGCCTGCTAAGCATAAACATATTGAATCAATTAATATAATTATTTGAATTGCACTGCACGCACTTGACATTGCATTTTATTCGATAAACGTTGCTATGTCTTTGCGCCCGTCAATAATATATCAAAGTTGAGTCTTTATCTGTCTGGTAGCTGTCGTTTTCAAATCTCCGAAACGCTGGTTGAAGGAGCGGCGTAGATGAAAGGGAACTATATTAGCCGTAAACTCATCCGTCAGCGTCAAAACGTCAAAGACTTGCCATTGGGGTATTAACGGCGCCATAACTTCACAGAAACAGAGCAGCCGGAGAGGAAGATAGGGGCGAGAGAGAGAGATATGTACATACAAAGAGACAAAGATAGATATTCGATGGAAGTAGAACTCCCAGAGACTTTTATTTCTTCTGGGAAATATTACACGATGGAAAGATTTAATATTACCTTGTCTCCGACTGTTTGCTTGGAAATGGAAATTCAACGAAGACTGACGCAATCATTTTTATCATAAGGTTTCACCATTATTCACCATTACTTGAAGATTCTCGGAACGCTATGTAATTTTTCACGAATCGCAGCACTCTGTGCACGCAGCTATGTCAGTCCGATAGGTCAATGTTTAATTGGCAAACGTCTCATTGGCAAATTTAGAATCTCTTTCGACATTCTATTAATATAACTGATACGATTTTACATGCAATTTTATTAATTTCACGCTGGAATTATATCATAATTCTTCATTCGAAACGATTGCTCCGTAATACCGTACGAAAATTGTCAGAAAATTCAACGAATTGAAATTTAAACGGCAGTTAACGTAGCTGTACACGTTTTCTAGACACTGTTCGTTTACATTCCAGCGCAAAGTGTTCCCCGGGCTAATTATTGCTTGCCGCTAGTATGCGGTCTAGCGTGGTAGTACAGTATTTGTTGTAATTGCCTTGTAACATAACTACTTCATCGATCGCTTTATCTTACTTTAAAGTCGTGCCGAACGAAGTGGCCACAATTTCCCAACCGTACTGAACGTTTAAGTTCCAACGTGGTCGGTATGTATTCAAGTTTTCTAACGGCCACGTTTGGTGTGCGCAGCAGTTATACGACGGCTTCCATTTAATGCTCAAACTTACTTAACGCATGGCTCCGTTAAAAGCATCGAATAAATACCGCCGCAATTATATTGCGAAAGTAGCTTCTGAGTATCGCGGAAACTGGAATTTTTCTTCCGCCCAGCATGGTAATATCGATCCCTATGATAAGCCGTGGCGTGCAGCCGGTCGTGGTACAGAAAAATACGTCACGATGCAGGGCAAAACTAATTCACCCGACTGGCTTACCATCAGAAACGCAAGCAAGCGTTTGTACCGGAGTAATGTTGCCAGCAACGTCGAAGCTATCTGAAAAATTCCTCCGTGAACAAAACTGGATGCAATACACGCGCATACCGTGTGGCGAGTCAATCGATGCTATCTTAGCACGGAAGTCAGGCGAGATCAATGGCTTGGATCGTTTAGTATCCGGTGAGTCAGTCCCGCGACAAAGTCGGAGGTGCGGTCGGGGGCGATAATTAAAACGCTTTTACAAAACTGTAGGCAAACAGCGCTTAAGTGGCTGTCATTCGTTACCCCGTGGGCTGTGGCAAGTCGGTAAGTCGCTGAGCGAGCAATCAATCACCCGGCATTCCCTTCCCCTTCGACCCATTACATTTCTATTTTGAAAGCTGCTTATTAAGCGGGGCCGGTCGGAAAGACAGACAGGTTTCACGGTATAAAATATCGGGTTGCCGTGGCGGCAGGGACGGTTCCGTGTCGACGAGGTAGCTATGGTAGGCAAACGGGTCGGAGTGTAGGGAGAAAGGGGACGGCAGACGTGTGGGGGCAAAGGGCGGGGGGGGAAGGGGGGATGGACGGCTGTAAAAGCGGTGAAATATCAAAGCCGGGATGGGAGCTGTCATCGTCGGGCCAACATCATGGGTGGCGTGTTGAATTAGAATGCCTTCCCACACCCCACACAGGGCCAAACCCCACCGCAATTCTCCCACCATAATCCTCTGTCCGGAAATAGTGGGGATGACAGGAGAGGACAGGTTATACACCCTTGGGTTGTCGAAGAAGGAGGGGTAGAGAACGTGTCGTTCCGCCAGACGGCGCTGCGCTCGCATTCCACTTCGTGCTCCGAACGGCACCGTCGACAGCCGACACTATTTCCCTGGATTCCATACGGAGCACAACGTTTCGCGTTTAATCGTTACGTACCGCCAGAAGGATTGATCGGCCCAATACGTATAGCGAGATCGTGCGCCCTGGAGTACTCGAAACGTTCACGTATCAGTTTGGTTTCTTTTTCGTGATCTGTGAAAATATACTTTGGAGTTTTGTGCAGTGATTGACTTAACAAGTGCAAAACCAAATGGTTGTCCTCGAGGAAGGCGGTATGCTGACTACTGGACATAATCAATACTTACAGCCGGATTATCTTTCTCCACTTCCAACTACGGTTAGTATATGTTTCGAGAAATATTATTTAAACGCGAGCGTTACTTCCCGCGGAGATTCGATTCGATTCGATTACTCCAATTTCGACTGCGCGACGGAAAGTTTGAAATGCCTTGTCGCGTTGGCCTTCACTTTTCCGACGCGATAATGAAAATTCAGATCTGATAGAAATCGTTGTACAATTCTCTACGAAAGGGCGAGCCATTACACCAATATTTAAAATCCACCGCCGCGGCGGTACACGCTGTCCGACGGGTTGCTGACCGCTAACTAAATGCCCCGACATTAGTCGCGTTTTGAATAACATATTGGGACACGACGCCGTTCGCCAATTCGACGCAAGCCTTTGTCCGCCTTCGAGACACGTTTTGTAACGAGTATCTGAACTTTATTTTACAGTTGGATGCGAAGAAGAGTCCGTTAGCTTTGTTGGCGCAAACATGCAGCCAGATCGGTGCCGATTCTCCGACGAAGCCTTTAATTTCTCCACTGGATAAGACGCCAAAAAACATGAATTCCGGTACGAACGCAAAGTCCCCTCCGGCTGCGAAGTTAGAGCGCAGCACACGCAGCAGCCCGTCGGACGGGAAGTCGTTGGCCTTCAAGCCGTACGAGACCAACGTCGTCTCGAAGAAGTCGAACGACGAGGGTAGACCGGCCTCCAAGGCGAGTGTTCACAGTGTTAGTGGTCAGGACTGTGTGAGTGCCAGTGAAATCAGCCATTTGGAGAAAAAATCATCAGGAAGCCGTACGCCCGTCGGTCGAAAATCGGCGTCGCCCGCGTCTCACGCGACGGCGGCGGCCAGCACGACCCCGTCCGCTGATCGCAAGACTCCGGCGGATCGGGAGAAGACCGACGGATCGCCCCGCAGCAATCACAATGGTACCAGCCCGATCATACGATCCGGAATGGAGATACTTTCCGGCGGCCACGCGAAAGACTCCAATCTGGGCGCGTACAAGCCCAATCTCGCTGGATTTCCCGGAAATCCGCTGTGCTGCCCGCCCGGCCTAGCAGAGAATCCGGCGTTCAGACCACCGTTCGCAGGTGCGTCGCCCTTCTCTCATCACCACGCTGCCGCGGCGGCCCTCCTGGGCTATCCGTCCGGCACCCCGACAGGTGGAAATCCGTACCTCAGTTACGCCCGCGTGAAGACGCCAGCCGGCGGAGAGGCGCTGGTCCCGGTCTGCAAGGATCCATATTGCACCGGTTGTCAATACAGTATGCACAGCGCCCAGCTGATGATGGGCACGGGAACATGCCCCAGCGGATGCACGCAGTGCGACCATCAGAAGTACGGCCTGGCGATGGCGTTATCGTCCTTTGGTCCAATGGCACCTCCGTCGCTCGCCTACCCGTCCACGTTAACCGGCGGCAGGCCGTACGTTTGCAATTGGATCGCTGGCGATTCCTATTGTGGAAAACGATTCACCACGTCGGAGGAGCTTCTGCAGCATCTTCGCAGCCACACCAGCCTGACCGGAGGCGATCACGCGTCATCGTCGGCCGCTCTGCTCAGTAATGCCCATCCACACCCGTTGCTCTCGCCGTCGGCGGCTTTGCATCGCGCGGGTGGCGGATCCTATCCGTCGCCGTCTCTGAGCCCGTTGAGCGCCAGATATCATCCATACGGGAAGCCACCGACGGGACCTCTGCCAGCTTCGTTGGCCGCGTCGCCGTACAGCGCTTTTAACACGCTGGGACCTTACTATTCCCCTTATGCGATCTACGGGCAACGTATCGGTGCCGCAGTACATCCTTAAGGCGAGTTCACGGTGGAAGGATTGCCCAGTGTACAGCCTGTAATAGTGTAAAACGAAGAATTTTTCGAGGGGAGACGTTGACGGAACTGTTGTGTAAATAAATAAGCGTGTCTGTAAATATGAATTTATTTAAAAAAGATACCTATATATATATAAATATATATATATATATATATGCATATATGTGTGTATAAATTCAAGATTACGATTAAAGTTTATAAAGATATCTTGACAGTTTAACGATTTTATCGCGAAATCATTCTTTAGGGAAATCCTATATCAACGTATTTCTTAACGTTCGATCATTATGCAGGAAGAACATGTACGCCGTGAATCAAATCTCCGAACCTTCGTGTCGGCGGGAACGTTTTCCTTTTATGCGGCGCACTGCACGGTGCGCAAGGTGTTTCGATATTTGAAAAATAGCAGGAGGAAAGAAGTTTTGGTAAAATACCGACAGTTTCCTGTGCCGTTTCATTTTCCTCGTGCTTAGAGTGGAGCGATTAGTCTTGCAGACACAACGCTAGTTGCAGACGATGCCACGATCGTGCATCAATTAATCACGTTACAGTGTAACGGGTCCGGTCTAGCGAATCCTCCGACGGTCGTGCATGTTCTATGTCCACGATGTAACTGTGATATTACCCTATTTTTTTGATGGAACAGTAAGAGATAACGCATACCTAGGATGGTATCTGGAAGCATGTCTATGACAAAGCGCAACGTCTAACTTATTCGTATCGTTTATTATAAGAGAATCGTGTTGTATAGGCGATTGAACCGGACGAAGAAATCCGTGTTGCGTCATTTCGTGAGTTTTCGAAATAAAAACGCCGAATGGAGGAGAGCTCTCGGTGATCATTTTCGTTTTGAAATTTTAATCAGAAAATAGAATTTTCATTTCTGTACATTATGTAAAGTATTTCATTTGAAATCTACGATAAAATATTATTTTGCACTGTATATATCTCTTGTAAATATCGTTGAGTTTCCATACCGCTTTAATAAAAACAATGTTTGTGGAATCATTAAATCTGCCTTGTTTGTCTGCACGTTAACACCCCCCCCCCCCCCCCCCCCCCAAACTGTTACACCCTTACAGACGTCTTCCAAATCAAATTAAAGCCTCCACTTTCGGATCGCAACCAAATAACAAACACCGAGACACCCGGTGTTGTCTAAAAAAAAATCGTTTGCTCAAACCCCGCCGTACTCTTCAACCAAGCACGATGTTGCCGGCACAACTTTGCATCCCTACCAACTGAATAACACGTCAAGGGGAGATTCCTCGCCTTTTTTAAGCAACAGTGGCGCGAGTGTACAAGTACGAAGCGCAGATCCATACAAGAAAGTACGTACTGGAGATCGCCGGGAGAAAAGAATACGGGGCGACGAACGTGAAACAGAAGGGTCGCGGGTGGACAACCACGTTTCTGGTTCGCACCACCAGGGTGCTCGCGATGCTCGTGTGCGCGCACGAACGGTGAGTCTCAATCCCCGGGGCACCCAGGAGAGTAAATTTATTTCTTTCATTACGGGCGGAGCAGGTCGCGAGTTCTCGGATATCAGCGTTGCAAGGCGGGGCGCATAAATCTGCAGCCTAGTGTCGGATGGCGGAGGGACGAGGGGCGGCAAGCGGGTAGGGAGGAAGAGACAGGGTGGAAAACGCGGCTAGGTGAGAGACGCGAAGGGTTGGCAGGGAGAAACGGTGTGGGTGGTTGAAGGTTTTTAGACACACGCAGAGGGGGGGAAAGACTTGCTCTACCCTCTGCGAGCGTCGTTTCCATCGCCAGGGTGCCGCGACAGGCGGTGGCAGGCTCAGCTGGCTCAGCAAAGTGAAATATTCGGTGATTTTAACCGTCGGGATGAATAGTCTCCTCGTATTTCGCCTTCCCGCCTCGTTTCATGGATTGGAATTCATGTTACTTCGGTGCCATTATGCGCATCGCTGAATCTCAATTAGTGACCCGTCCGTCCTAACTAGAGTATTTACGCGTATACATGGATCGATCCACGTAACTTGCCCCCTTCGTGATTGAATCTAGCAAGAAATATACATTTATATCTATATACATGTATGGACGGATATACTGCGCGTAAATGGGATACAACACCACGTTGCATACTTGAATTGTGGAACAGGCAGTTGAGGCAAACGGAAGCTTGTGCGGTCGTGTGTGTCTTTATTTTTTGTCCGTCGTGAAGCGGATAGTGATTGAGCAGCAATAATCGGGATTGAACAGATATGAATACTGTTTGGTAGTGAAAAAGGGAGTTCAATTGAATAAGGGGTATTTACAGATAACTGAACTGCTCAACTATTAGTATAATTATTGGTGAGTAATTAGGTAGGGGTGGATTAAGTTAGGCCTGTTGATATTTCATTCTGGTATTGCGTGGTATTTATTTGTACATTCGTTAGTATTGTAGCGTCAAGCGTGAAGTAAAAATTGGCATGCTCTGCAGTCTTCGTTCTAAGCACATTTTATTCCTTATCTCTATCTATTTTTGTGGAAAAGATTTATTCTTCCCGTGCATTCTTCACGGTCTACTAAATACCATAAAGATAAGCGACTGTAACAGACATTTATTTCAGAACTATCCTAACAGCGGCGTTGCCCATTTTATTTCGGGGGGCCACAGAAGAGCAGTGTCCCATACGTGACTTTAGCTAAGCTTTTGGCTCGATTCCGTTTTTCCTTCGTCTGATATATTTCGGACAGCTGTTCAGTGTGCAGCATTCTTTTACGAATTATTATATTGATATTGGTGTTTAAATTGAACAGTTCGTGGTAACGTCGGAAGGGAAACTGTAAATTTGGAGCACGTTGGGCACAGTCGTTTTAAATTGTCTCTTATGTTACACTCTTGCTGCGTAAATATATTTCTTACGACCTAAGGACGTTCGTATAGTAATTTATCTCGAATGCAATGATGGAATTAACAGACCCGACGTAAGTTACAGAAAGTATACAAACGTTTAATTTAAGAGTAATTTTGTTAAAGTGTAAAGCTAGTTTACATAGAAGTTTACTCGACAATGTTCATTTTTAATCTACCGACGTACAACATATGACGTGCACTCGAAGAAATAAATTGGATTGCATTGGGGCAAAAGGTTGCGTTAGTTCATTTTTATGAACAATATTTCACGACATCCTTTTGGCAATTTTATTATACATCACTTTAATAGACACTTTTTAGCGCAAAGATTGTTATGTTTAAATGATACATCTTATTTTTATTTAGAGTTTCATGATTACAAGTATTTGCTTCGTTTGTCCCACAAGATTGATCGTAGAAGCAAAGTTTCTAGTATAATACTTTCACATAGATCGCCCGCATATTGCAAGCTTTGTTTACAATTGTTTTCGCTATCATTCATTCCGTCATGACGTGTCGTTTTTTTTTACGAATGCAAGCAGGGTAAACTAGTTTTCTCCGCAGTCATTTAGTCATTAAGTCCTTTTAGTTTGGCATTACCGTGAATAATTGCGACGTCAATTAAATTAATGCGGTGCACATGACGCGTCGTTTCTTATTACCGACCGTAATCATTTTTCCATCCCATTTCTGGGACAGCGTGACTATATAAGACGAAAGATACAGTTCTCTTCCTTTTTTTCTCACGGTACATGAGTTTATAAATCTATTTCGATCAGTTTTTCAGCTGTTAAATATTGCATGCCAAGGGGCTATTTATCATTCTTCTGTCAGCTGTCGTGTACGTTATACTTAACGACAATCCCCCTTTGTGCAGTATCTTTTGTTATTCTATTCGCGTTTTCTTTGATAATCGAGAAAAGAAGAAACCGGAACGTGCAGAACGAGGTACAAATAAAGGTGACGAACGATTTATTGCACGTTATTTCTGGAATGCAAATCCCTCATTTCCATTGTCCATTATCAATATTCTTCTCGACTGTGTGAAAAAGAAAGGAATGCCCAGTATTTTAATTAGTAAGCGCCCCGGGAACAGCTATACGTCACAACGAGAATACCGCTGGTTCCCCGTGTTTTTGGTAATTTATGTAAACGAGTGCACAAGTTTCGCACCCACCTCGCCCCCAGAAAATTCACCGTAATTTCGGTGAGAGAAGAAAAGGGGGCTCCATTGTCATCGACTAGATCTTTTTGTCGTTGGCACGACGTTCCCGAATGACGTCTATCAGCCATCCCGGCCAGTCTTACGAGTCGGGGCAGACAATTTAGCACATCAATAACAGGCCGCAGATAAAAGCAGCCCATACATCGTGGCTGACGTATCGTTTGTAATAAAACACAAAGGGGGTCTAGCCGCCAGCGGCATCTGTGTACCGCGTTGTGCAGCCGTTCGTTCATTCTTGCTGTTATTAACAGGCCGTACATCGTGGATGTTTTCTACCTACCATCTCCCGCCGAGTCATACATCACCGCTGAATGCGCGACAGCAAAGAGCAACTATAATTCATCTATAAGCTACAGCCGATCCCCCTCGGCAGAAATTGTGTAGGTCGAAATCGATAGGTCAAACGCCGCCGACGGTTTCACGATGTTTCACACCTCTGCTGTACAAGATTGAATTTTCGGGGTAACACGATCAAGACGTCAAGTAATGCCAGTTTATTGAATTTGTGTCCGGCGCCGTAAGGTGTGGAATCGCGGTGATTTATGACGAATGTAAACTTTAAATCGGGAGGCAACGGGGACGTAATACAGAGTCGAGGACCGGGAACATCATTTATGGGCCGCGAATCGATATATCTGGGCTCGGTGAAAATCGTCAGACGGTTGCACGATGTTGCCGGAGTCAATTTTTCTGTACAACAACGCCGTCGTGTCGCGCGATGTAATCTCGCTCGGAATAGATGGTTAAAAATGTCGCTGCCTGTGCGGTTATCGATTGTAATGGCTGTAAATATCGAAGCAGAACGCGGCTCACGGCTTGTGCATAATAATACGAGTGGATCTCGTTGATTTTGTTTCTGCGGCCCGGTCTCCCGCGGCGACCTCTTGCAGTCGGCGCTGTGCGTAAGAATCGAGCACGGGATGCTGATGCATTGTGCCACCATGTTACTTCCATTTGCACCCAGCATGAACGACTGCCACTGTTTGTATATGCGCAGCATTTAATTTCGACAACGCGACCCACCTGTGAACCGGCTCCCCTCGAAGGTCTTCTTCGTTCGCCGTGTAACGAATCGAATTCTTCGCGCGTTTATTGTTACATCGTGCGCTGAAAGCGCGGGTTTTATAGCTTTGCCGATGTTGTTTAACTAAATATGAACGCGTGTACTTGCAATGAACGCGTTGCTTGAAGTTTCCAGAGTGAAATGGGTTAGGCGCTGCAGTATCCACAAGAGGAACTTTTAATTATATTATACATACAAGGCGCGAGGATATTGTTCCGCTCTGCTATTAATACACGTACGGCCAGGTGTAGCTAGTACAAATACGTCCCATGGCGGACGTCGAACGACGTCAAAGAAAAATACTCGTGCAATTATTTTACTGCGGTCTGTTCAGCTATGTGTCTATGTAACTCTTCAGTCGCCTTTAGTTTTCGATAGATCTAACATTTCCTAGCGGCAGTACACATATAGTGCAGTATGCATGTTTAGGAGTAGATGTATTATTTCAATTATATCCAGCTTTTGGTCACGAGAAAAATTAATTCCTCGCTGCTCGTCAAGCAGAGATTTTCATATAAAAACAACTTGCAGGTTTATTTTCTCTCTGGGCCTGAAAATTCTGCTCGCAAGTGTGCAAGGTTTTTGCATTTAAGATTGGGCGTTCATTGTTGCGAAAGTATAGAACATAAAGAGTTAGTTTTTCAATCAATTTTAATTGTCAGTAAATTGATTCTTACATGATTCACCAAACTATTCTTCTTACTGTAGGATCCATTTCGAAGCACAGGTTAGACAGCCACTACATTATTTCCATCGATCACGCAGAGTCAAGAAGACGTCGCGTCGTTTGTCTCGCCAAGGAAGAAATATTGCCCCGGAAAGCATTGGAAACTGTCTTTGGTTTATTTTTAAAAAGTGTGCTAGTCGAATCGATATTTCAACATCAAGTATGCAACTGTTTCCAGTGTTATAAAATATCCATTAAATTTCGATAATTAAATGTCAATTACGATTCTTTATTTTAAGTCCTTTTAATTTGGATACAAAATGCACATAGAAGTAACTCTCTGCATATATCAAATTACCTACAGAATTTCGCCTCGAAAGATGTCTGACATTTTTCAATATATCGAATGCCGCAGTGAACGGGTTGAATAATCACTGATCGAATAATCTCGTTGACGGGAATAGGTGAATAAGCAAAAATATATATGTATATATATTAACATTTCAACCATTATGTTTTCTGCTGTCGTAATTGGGAATTGCAAGCATCTTGTTTGATATATTTATCGTCATTCTAATTTCTTCCACCTGGGTTTCGCAATTCCAGAAAGTTTAGAGAAATTGAAGCATTCATCGCACACTACGATAACCGACATTTTGTTCAAATCGTGGAAGCGTTCATGCTTCTGTTGCATGTCGCGAGCTTCTACAATGTGTCTACTATTATAATACATTTCCTTTCCTGGATAAAATAATCTTGCAAGTTAAAACATCGAAAAATCGCATCACTTCACCGCTTGGTCCTAAATGGGTTAAGAGGCGCACTTTCGGCGCGTTACGATACGCTGGAAACACGTTCCCGACTCGAATTTCAAGGAGGAAACGAGGGAAAAAACTAGAGCCAATGAGAGCCGAGTGCCACCTTTCGAGCTTCCGACTGCACTATGCCACGTGTGAAGTGGAGGGCCTAAATGTTTGGCTACGGGAACGTCGAAGGTGGGGACAGGTGGGCCGAACGAAAGGCCCCTTGTGCCCCAGTGCCGTCCAACTAATCACCTTTTCAGCTCCCAATAATACTATATAGATAGAGCTAGAAAGTAGTCTCACGGGAGGGCACAGGAGCAAGAGGAATCTCTCACTCGATCCGCCTGTCATCGCATTGGACGCTTCCGTACCCCTTTGACGGCGCACGCCGCGTAATATATACGATCGCCATGTTTAATTGTGTCTCGATGCGTCTCGATGCCTCTGTTTGACACGCGATGGATGATAAAGTTTACGGCATATTGACGAGATTGCTCGGATCAAACCGAGAACGAACGTGACACAATTTGGATACGGATGAACTGAAGCAAAATGAGTTACACATGCAACAAATGTCACATGAATAAGTATATGCGATCGTAAGATGCGTAGGCAGGCCGCAACGATTGTCGTGAAAACACTGTGTGGGACAATGCGTCAATACTGTAAGATTTCGTCTCACATCCACACAGTGCACACAGAACTCCAAAATACCGACGCCGTTTATTCAGCAAGAAAGTCCCCCGCCGTCTGAAGCGCGAAAATAAGTAATCGAGGACATTCTTCTTCCGTCGTTTCATCGATCACATCGCCGTCAGGGCGACAGTGGCAACGATACCCGACTGGTTGACGTTTCCTCGAAGCGGCCGACTAAGAGGAGCCTGTCTGGCTTTTCCGCGGCTGTCACGGGACGGGTGGGGACCAGATGCGTTCCGAGGTGAGAAGTCGCGTAAAACGAGCAAGCCTGGAAACAGCCTGGGACCCGGACAAAGTAGAAAGAAGGGAAGTGAGAGTTAGGGAAAGGTGAGAAAGGTGGGCGAGCGTGGAGGATAGGGTTGAAGCGTGTGCTGAACCGAATACGAGGACTCGAGTTGGGGTTGAAGGAGAGGCTGACAGGAAGGGGTAGAAGTGAGCGTGAGAGAGAGAGAGAGAGAGGAAACGCGACGGACCGGATGATGAATTAGCCGAGGTGACCTCTCGCGCGAAATCTCTCCTGCTAGCTCTCGCGGTAGGCAGCTCCCGTGATGTCGGCCCCGAGATGATGGATCGCCCCGCGTCACGGAGCCATTCATCACCTCCATCTATCAGCCACCCCTTCACCTTGCTTTAGAAAGCGAGCATTCGACGGCTATCTACTCGCTTCGGATAGTGATTAATGTTGATCGGAGCGCACCCTGTTATTCGACCTCACTTCCATCTCTATCACGGTCTCTCTCTTTCCCCCGATATCCTCCTTTTCCTCCTTCTTTCCCGTCCTGTATTCTCCTCTCCCCTCTTCTTCGTCCTCTATCACTCGCCCCCTCTGGCTCGGTGCTTCCTCGAACGACGTATGTCCGCACGTCTCTGGACGTTGACTTCGTATTGACTGTACGCGTTCATCTTCCCGATCCTCGGACAGCTCGTTGGAAACGGCGTAAAGGATGACCCCCCGAGTTGCTTCGCCTGGAATACCGATCCACCGTGTTTCCCTTCGATTTTCCGTACCAAGTGCACGATCCATCGTTCGCGCCGATGCTACATCTCGATACAGGATTAAGCCATTCCTCGCCCCTCTTCCCGTGCTTTTCCTGGTGGAACGAAGCTGCTCGATTGCTACGGCGTCCGGGCTCGACGAATCCCGGTGACGTGATTCCGAAACTGAGATTAATATTGACACCGGGAAATGATGGCTCACAGATATTTTGCGGTGAAATTGTCAACGTCGTTTGGGAATTGTTGCGGGGATTTATGATGTCTATCATGAGGCGGTATAACGGTTGTGACATTTAATAGGAAAATTGCAGGGGGACAAAGATTATCTCACCGCGCAGTAATAAAGTGTTCTCGAACGATATCGGACGTCTGTCGAATCTTAGAAACGAAAGGCAACAACATCATTCCGGACAACCAAGCGTGACCATTAATACAGAACACAAAAGAATGACAATTCCTTTCGATGGAAAATAGATGAATACTTCTACGAAGGAGAAGTTGAACGAAATATAACACTTTTCAGAAGATATTTAAAATGTCGTGATCAATTTTTATATCGGTTACACCCTCGTGTCTGCATCATACTTATAACTCTGCGACGAAACTTTCAAACCGATAGAACAATTTTTCCTTACACCAGGCGTTAAACAATAGAGCTTTCTCAATTAACTGAATTCATCCTTACGATAATTCGCCAAGGGCTGCGTGCATCTTGAAAGAAACATTTGCACCGCGCTTCCGCGTCCGCCGTCGTCGGACAGAAATATTCGACGCCGTCGATGTACGATCGGCGAGAATTCCGCAGAGAAGACAGCAGGAAATCTTTACGAAAGTTTAGGTACGCGAATAACTAATTGTCGGGTCACAGCCGATGTCAAGAATTTACATAATACGACAGCGGCATAGCGATCAGCTGAGTCGTCGGCCGAGCGGTTTGCCAGCGAAGAGTTCCGCTGGAATGGCTGATAATGTTGCACAAGTCGTATATCCTAGTCCTCGTAATGGGATGGCATTAACCTTTTTTTTTTCTCTTTTTTTTTTGTTCTTTTTTTACGCGGTTGCTTCTACAGTGAAACCTCGGTTCCGCGGTTGCTTCTTTCTCGCTCGATGAATAGCCGCGAGTATAATGAATAATGATAATTGATCGACGCTTTCCGACTTTCGTTTTATTTCGCCGCTCAACGCCGCGTCGTAGAGCCGCACAAGCGATTCATGTTTTATGCTTAACGTTACGATGATTTTTCTGCCACTTCTTCCCTGTATCCCCGACGTGTATCGACTGCCCGTTACGCGCCTAATACATACTGTACTAACGCGACAGGTATTACATGTTCGTTGTTCATTAACGAAACGAAACATTTCGACTTCGGCAAGGTTGGCGTTCTATGTGAGAATGTATTTTGGGGTTGTCGATGTTGGGTCATTTCGTAAGTCTTCGCGCGATAGGTGATGCAGGCTTGAAACGCGTTTTAAATGCGTTTGGAACGATTGATTCTGGGTGGAATTGTTTGGTTCGATTATGCGCACACGAATAGTTCGATGCAATGTTGAGAGTACGGCGCGGTCGAAAATAGTAACAAAGCTGCCCACCATGCCCGAGTTATGAAAGGTATTGATTAATATGATTTACTGCAGTGCCTGAATTCGGAACCGTTAAGATTTGCTTAGCTGGGCGATAATTGGTTTGCTAAAATAGTGGCAGAAAAATTATATCAATGATCAAACTCGCACTTTAATGTATTCTTTCTGTCCGCAAAGAGAAGAGTCTACGTAAAGGCGTTCGAAGTGATGTAACAATACATTTTACGAAACCGGCGCGAATTATTTCAGTTGGAAGATGCCTGTACGTGTATGTGTCAATTCATTGATCGAATTCTAAATAAAACGCGACTTTAGACTATTCCCTTACTTCGAATAACGTTTCCAGCTCTGCTAGCAACGCGCAAAGCTTCCATTAGAAAGTTGCGAATACAAATTAGAATTGTATAGCTATTGAAGTATTTCATTCATGGTAATATAATCCATATTTTTTTTTTTTCTTTACGTTAAAATGTCCATGTTGATCTAAAATTGAATGCAATTACGACAGAAATTAATTTATGTTCGTGCAACTCATCGAATAATTGAAGAATCTGTTTGCCACACGTGTGCACTACGTATATGTAGCCTGCGCATAATTCTCATTGACAATTTATTCCAAGCGTATGCGCGTCGAACAATCCGCCAGAAATCGTTCAGCGGAATGAATTACAGACAAGAAACCATTGCTCGACACTTCAGCGCAATTATCATTATTATATACGCTTATGCAACGGACGTTTCTTTCGCGGTTCGTAAAAAACGGCCCGCACTTAGTTCAAACTTGTTAATTGCAACGATTATTAACGCTTTAGTGCGCCATTACGATAAGAAATTATCGTGCACCTCCGCCACGGTTCAAAGTGACAATCGACCGTCCATGTGTATGTATCCCCGGCGCGGATCTAATTAAACGGGCGCGTCGTTAAATTAATTCCCCTGAAAGTCAGCCCCGACTGGCGTGCCGTGAAAAATATTTTTATTACGCTTTTCGCCTTTATTTTCGTCCCCCCGCTCGCACGCGGGAACGCTTCTGCCCGCTCGAAATGAAATTAATTTCAGTGCTGATCACCGATGCCCCGTTGAAAGATATTTCGCTGTACAACGATGTCGTGGAGGCCCCGTGGAACGCGGTTTCGAGTGTGTTTCACTGTGCCGCGGTTGCAGCCTATCTACCAGCATGCTACGCTTGTAATTACGTTAAATTATTGGATCGAGCATGAAGGAGCGAGTTATCTCTCAATCTAGCCGACTACAAAGGGGCCGACCGAGTAATTGTGATTGGTGTAACGGAGCCAGCTGACAGGCGACTTTACTCACGTTTCATTATACGTGTATGTGTCATACTTGCAATCGCGTGTGGAGCGAGTCGCGTATATAAAATGTACTACTCGACGGCATTTACTTTTTGCTTTTCTTGTTTCTTTTTTTTTTTTTTTGTCTTCGTACTCGTCCGCCGCAGCATCGGCTCGACAGTCGACATTTTGCAACGGCTGTTAACGATTCCTCGGCGTCGATCGACGGTGAACTGAAAAATACCACGCATAGTTTCGTTAAAATATTTATACATATATTCGCGAACGCGTCGAACGACGGTTGATCGCGTTAAACTATTTTTTGTGTTTGTATCAATTCCAAGTGAATAATGCATACGGAGAGATGATTGCCACTTAATTGAATGAATATTTGCGAATGATAATACGCGACGCTGTTGCCCCCGGGAAGATTGAATGTTAGTTAGCCGTTGCTCGTCGGCTTGAATGTCAACGAGTTTCGATTTGTACCGATATAACTGGTTTCCTTATGGAATGGAGATCATTTCGGTAGTATTCCATCGCTGGAAAGATACGACATTCTGTGAGCATCGATAAATATTGTAAGTTAATTCTCTTCTGCGAGATTATATCGAAATAACAGAATATCACGTGATATTTAACGTTCGGTGCAGTTCGGTTTGATCCATGGAATAAGAAAAAGGGAAGGAAAGGTGACAATTTCAGACGGCGAGAGAAATTTACTAATCTTTATTTATTTATTTATTTATTTATTTATTTATTTATTTATTTATTTACCTTAAACATTTACCAATATTTTAAAATTTACTGTACTTTATCACACTGCACTCTAACTGACTGATTTAGACAACAAATTTTTCTAGTATTTTATTAAATTTGTTTTGACCAAGGTGCCATAAAAATTATTTAACCCTTATGGTATATCGAGATGGATTTGTTCAGGGACATCAATATACACTGGCGTGGGTAAATCAAGAAAAAGGAAAGAAAATCATACGGCGATACACCTGGGCTCATTTTAAAGCATGAAGCCTCAGTTTTCGCAAGCCCGAGATATTTCTTGAAAGAATTTCCACATCATATGGCGTGTGGAAAAGTGACGACACTTTCGTTCAAATAATATACAAATCCAAACGTCTCCACGAACCCTGACAAATTTGTTCACGCCTGATATCACCATGAATCCGGAGATTCAGTCTCCCCTTTACAACTAATACAAAAACATTGATCCGCGATCTTCAGTATTCATTTCATCGCACTTTAAAGGAAAAGCGTTCCACGGGATTCAGCATAACGCGGCATACGCTATAAGGGGATTGGCACGGTCACACTTGTACCTCGTGTGCCACGAGTCGTGGCATATAGTTCCAAACGTAGGAATCTGAACAATATGTTACAGCCGCCGGCGCTTCACTCAACCATTATAAATATCACTGCACCTAACTGTTCAGTAGTCCAATGTAGAAAATAAGCATCAAACTCTGACGCGTGTTGCCCCTTGAAAAGTCATCAAACAAGGTGCTGTGAATCGCACTTGGTAAAGAACGTCCATAGTCCGTCCAACGAGACGAGGGAGTAGACGCAAGCAAAACATCCACGGTGCTAGATAACTGTGGTTGCGATTGTTGGCTGCAACCCGTCGATGTTCAGGGTCGATTCGAAGTGCTACGGAAGTTCTTTTTATACCATGCGTGGTACGAACCGAGACGGAGTATTCTGTTTCACGGGGATCTGAAATCTGCGATTCGTCCCTGCCCACCGCGGTCTACCCTCTCGTCTCGTTGGACAGACTACAGGTATACATATACACGCCGGCAGTTAAAACACGTCGGGATTCGTCGTATTCGATATCGAAACGTCGACGGCGTGGAAACAAGCCGCTCCATTACGCCATCGGTTCTATACTTTTGCCAACGGGAACAATATCGGGGCGATATCGATTAATTGGACAATTCCGCGCGTCGGAATTGCCACGGGACAGACGTCTTTGTTGCCCCCAAAGTGCGGCGTCGTAATTTCCAAGTAAAATGTTAGTGACAAAAGCCGTATAACGAGGCACTCGAGAGGAGGCAGGAAGTCGCAGACGCCAGGTTGGATGGGACATTGATGAGGGAACTTCGGTTGGTTATGGCCGGGGCTGGTGATAAGGGGGCAAGGAGTTCCTAAGTAAGAGGAGGTATAGCGTTGCTTGTCGAGGGGTTAAACCCGAGCTATCTCTTGCCTCGCGTTATCCTGCGAGCCCGTATATATCCGGTCGGGCCGAGGGTAGATATACCTTTGGATGGAAGGCGGCACCGCGCTCCTTATCGCGTCGTTTTACAATCTAAATACAAGGAATCGGGAAGGATCAGCCGCAACCTCGTCTTAATGAACCGCAACGCGTTCCCTGGGCGTGTGTACACCCGGCCAGACGGCACAGCGTGGGCAACGGGCACGGATCGTTATCGCGAATAGAAATTAAAATCTGCACGGGGCTGATTTTTCATTGAATCAGAGGAGTTCGCCGCGGCGGGATTATCGAATCAATTATCGAATTCAATTTGCACGCTTCCCGGACAAATCTCCGATTAATGGCCATTCCTTTCGGCCTCTTAAAGCCGTGCAGCTCGATAAAATCGTTTCCTCCTGTGACTGATGCGAGATTTTTGAAAAACATCGATAATTGTGTTTATCGCGGCACGGCCTTTGGGATGTTCTTACCAATTCGGTTCTTCTGTTTCATTTTGGCTCTGTCGTTTGTGATTCGCAACTGGTACATACGTGTATGCATGATACTCTACGATGCATGTGTCGGTGCACGCGTGAAAGGCGGAGGAAACGTGTCAGCGCAACGACGCAAATCAATTATGACTTTGTTTGCGAGTTGTGGTGCTGTAATTAACATAAATGTTGAGCTCGAAAATGAATGCTTGATACCTTATTCGCGCAATAAATTGTTGTATTATGTAAAGTATTTATTTCTGGAGTTCTGTCTGTACTTTGTACTGTGCGGAAAGAGTCACGTCTGCTTGATAGTTTCGCGACAAGTTACGTAAAATATAAACCCTCCTGTTGTTTCGTTTGGTATTATTAGCGTCAAGCTATTTTCTGTGGCGTATTTCTTAAGTAATATAAATCGCTCGATGATAAAAAAATACATAATTAAGAACGAAAATAAAACGTTAATTAACATTTTCGGTCAATAATCACCGTTAATGAGATTCCTGAAATTTGTTCTTACTTTAACTATGGGAAATATTGACCACGAATATAAAAGAGGTTTATTTATCAAAATATCAATTGCAATACAGTATCGCAAATTTGCCACGAGAAGTTTTAATAATTGAGTACTGTTCAGACTATAATACTTCCGAATGTATCGTGTTACTACGATTTGTCGAGCGTCGTGTTAAGTAAGTTTTGATTATACTTCCCTCATTGCCTTAAACGATGGCCAGATTAATCTCAGTGCCACCGTTCAAAAGGAGCAAATCGTTTCTATTATAGCTTTCAGATTAAAATAAAAGTTACAAAATGGAACGTTTGGCATTATAAATTTATCTTGTATCTGTGCTGTAAAATATATCTGTCCGAATTACTGTCAGTAGTGCCATTTACATTAACCCTTACGGTCGTAATATTTTGTTCATCTGTGTTCGTTGTTCAATGCTTTTGAATAATTCAACAGCACCACCTTTAAACCGTTTGAAGCATCGTAGAGCTGAGACTGGACCAGCTATATGTATGCACATATTTCGTGGATAATTACGGATACATTTTAATCGAAGTCCCGATTGCCCATTCTCCGTTCTGCCCGTCCCGACATCCCTGTCCTCATAATCGCGTTCGTATCGCCGACGAGCGCCAGTGACACTTATTTCATTAGCGTCAAATAGAATTATACAAGTCGCAGTCAGTGCAAGTCGGCTGCAGGGTTGTGTGCGTGGTTTAAGTGATTCCGAGTACAGCGATTCAATTGCTGGCTTGAACGAATTCCAAGTAGAGAGGAAGCGTACCCGCCGAAGTACGAACATGATGCTTGCTTAAAAACAATGCACAAAAGTGCTTTCTATTCGCGCTGCTTCTTTCTTAGATCATTTCGTGGAAGTGAAAGAAAGGTTTGTCGGTGTGGATACATGTACGTACCGCATACAATGCATCGCAACGAGTATCGAAGATATGAAAGCGTCGTGTGAATTGCGCGCAGTGTAATTTTGTTACTTTATTTAATTGCACGCAATTAATTTTATTATCTCGTCCTTTGAATGCAATTTCGTATGATAACGGGCGCAGTTACTTTTCGTTCCGTTAATGAATAATTTCAGCAACGTGCAATTTCAATCATTTGATTTCGTTTTTAACGGAAACATAAATTTCGATGCTGCACCTTTATAATTGACCATGTGGCATATCTGCGGATGATTAATCTTATGTCACGTTTGCTTCGCGGCGAACACAAAGAAGGACAAAAGTATTCGTACGGTGAAAATGTTGATGCAAAGCAGCTTATAATATAATGTCCTGCATTATTATATTCAAGTACACATGCACGATAAGACATTAACGATAAGAAACGTTCCGGCGCAGACATTAATCTCATCATTCGATAATTTATAATAACACACAGTGCTCTTATCGCGTACTTTGTAAATGTATTTACGAATCATTTCACCCTTCCGCGGTATAATATTTCGCCCGGTTAAACAGCACCGCGCCAAACGGGGCACCAAATTTTACTTCTCTAAATTAGCGTAAATGTAGACGATAATAAGAGAGAAAGTAGGTTCGATTAAAATTCAGGATGGTACGGCCTGTATTTAAATACCTGTTCCTTCAGTGCCGTCCGTTTTTCATTACGGGGCATAAAGTTTTAGGTTTTACGGCCGTGTTCCTTAAACATAGCAATTCATTTAGCGTTACATCCTATAAAAGCTATCGTTGAAATTTACAATATTATTAACGCAGGAATGTCTGATGAAGATTGCGATTCGGATCAGAATACGTCGTAACTCTTCGTTATCGGCGACACGGGTCAATTACGTCTATAAGAATAAAACCATCGCGACACGTTTTTATTCGCCGGATTTAGGCACGAAGATGAATTAATGCCCAAGCATTATGCTGGCGGCCCTTCCTTTTTACGCCTGTCCCGTGACTGATTATCATAGCGGATGGTAACGCGACAAGACCGAAGTTCTAGGCCTTAATGACGTAACCCATGATTCATTTGTGCTTGTCAGCAGGTTGTTACGTTCCCGGCCGAGCAGCATATTCCGAAATCGAATAAATTAGCAGTTACACGTCGTGCGGTTATTTTATATCGCTGGCGAAGTATCGCCGTGTAAAGGAAAAAAGTGGTTCTTTATAATCGCCTGAAATGGACGTTCATTTGAAATTCAACGGGTGGATCCTCGCGAGGCATCGCTGTTTGCGTGCCGGTGTGCCGTAGTGAGAGAAAGTCGGCGAATTACTGCCATAATTCACGGAGAATAATGAGGGCTTAATTAGCCACGTGATGTAATGCAGACGGTAGGAACAGAATGGAACAGAACAGAACAGAACGAAACGAAACGAAACGAAACGAAAGACACATCGCGCTGCCCGCTGCTCGTAAACCAGCAATTCTTACGATTAATGCGGACATTGTATCTCCGTTGTATCTGGCACACTATGTTTATGAAGTGATTAGCCAGTAGGAACGGAGAAGTGCCTATTAAAGTTTAAAATTAACGAGCACGCTTTACTGATCTTCACCAGCTCGAAACTATAATTTTCAGTTGTTCGTTTATGCGGTTCCGACGAAGATTTACACCGTGCGTGTACGCCGGTGTAACGTCAATCTAACAAGCAATTTAATATCTTATCATCCGAGTGTGTGTGTGTGTGTGTGTGTGTGTGTGTGTGTGTTTGTGTGTGTGTGTGTGTGTGTGTGTGTGTGTGTGTGTGTGTGTGTGTGTGTGTGTGTGTGTGTGTGTGTGTGTGTGCCATCGGTGTATAACTCGTTCTCGTGTATAACGAACGACAGCGGCGGGACGAGTCTTTCTCCGAGTGAAATTATACCGAATTACAGTAAATCTTCGACGTGGTCTCGCGATTCATCGTCGCAACTGAGGGTGGTCTCCCTTGTAATATAATCCACTTCGACGAGCCGACACGACGGCTGAAAGACACGGCAGCTATAAAGGCATTGAGAGCTTTTATTTCGGTGGGACAACGTTAATGGATGGGTGGAACTGTTTCATTTTGTACTAGAACTTTTGTTGAAATATTGCCGAAATTTATACGATTAAAATGATTCTATGCACGTTACACTTTGGACCGTGTTTACGATGATGTCTGCAGCCATCGACCTGAAAATGCTGCCCCAGCACTATGCAGTCTCGTGGCCAGACTCGGGGCGCCTACGGACTACATCGAAGATTCCCCGCACATTTATTTCCCCTGCCTCCATTCCCCCTCGCAACAAGATAGGTTAATAAACGGTGTCGTTGAGGCGCAAACGTGGCACGGATGGCTGCGAGTAATGCACGTTGCACACAAAACACGAGTAAGATGAATTTCGCGACAGCAGATCGGACCACAGCGGAATGGACGCGTGCAGAGGGGGCAGTCACGCGAGATCGGAGAAAATGCGTGACCAGCTGCAGCATGGCGCGGCGCGCGACGACAGGCCGAGGCTAACCATAAAAATAATAGGGTTTCCAGCGAAATAAATTGAGTTATTAACGTGACAGTATCACAATAAATTATGATGAAACGGTTCTAGGGGCAAAAAGGAACGGTCAGATGGCGGTTGGCGAAAGGTCGGACGGGGCTAACAGCGGTTGATTGCCGGTCGCTCGTTTGTCTCCATGTAGCCTGACAGGAGCTATCCTGTCTGGACTAACGTCAACCGCGCCTGCTAGCTTGGCCAGCGTGATTCGTTCCGTTGTCCTCTCCGCTGCTCTACTGACGTGCTGCTGCTCTGCATCACGCTGCGTGGCCCGTGGAAACCGACCGGTGAAGAGATTCGAACACGAGCGTTATTTGACGCTGCCCGTAATTATCCCCGTCCATAGATTGAAATAAATGGCACGGGACTCGTTCGTACGGGCCGGCGAAGTGAACGCGAACGTACGCGCGTCTCCTCGTGTTGCTTCTGCACTGTGGAACAAACTGACAGAGGGAACTTTGCGTTTCGTCCCTTCTCACGCAATGTTCTGCCCGTGACGTCAGTGAGTTCAGTGTTTTTCTGATGTGTCGTTATTTTCTCTATTTGCCGGGCAGTTTTGATCGATTAATTTGTCATCGATCGATCCATCTGTTGCGCTGCGTTTTGGCGAGCATGAACAGGAGCCCGGATGACAATGAAGCGAAATACTACTTGGAAGTTGTAGGATACATGAAGTATGCCTAATTACCTGAACTAATTGGAAGCGTGATATATAGAACTACATGCTTGGTATCGAACGATGAATGCTTCATTCCCTTCTGTGTGCACGACGTATGCGTGTATTTACACGTCCCCAGAAAGTGCACGTAAATCTTGCTCCGCAACAGAATATCATTGCTATTATTATTTACACATACAGGAAATCTTCGATAAGATCTGTCTCGACATGGTCTGTTGCACGTATAGTCTCAGGCAGCTGAAAAACATTGCAGTCCTCAACTGTAATGCAATGATGAAAGTTTCTTGTTCCTGCCCATCTTGTTTTGGCGGTTTTACAAAATAATTGGATGATGCTTACTTTATTTTAGCACCGGTTCTTGTAGCTCATCAAATGCAGACATGACCCAAATAGTATCGTGTTGGCTCTCGTTTCAATCATGAAAGTCTCGCCGATATTTTAATATCATTTACATTATCCTCAAACGACTGTCCTTCGCATCATTAATATCTAAAATTGCAATTAAGTAAGCAATTATAATTTCATTAAATAGAATCGACAACCACGTTACACGTACGTACTTGACGAGGTGAATCATACAATTTATTTTCTCTTTCATTTTTCTTGTTAACATTTAATGCATACTAGGTTGCATCGTATACAAAATTAAAACGTTAAAGCAGAAGTTATGTCGCTTCATTACACTTTACAACTACAAGAGTGCAAACTGCAGTTGCTATCTGCAAAAACGAAGTTTCTTTACGATATAATTTCATTTCGATTAACGTTTTTACGATAGTGTCTCGCGTATCTCATTCTTAAGAACTGTTCCTTTAATGAATACAGTTTCGACGTGGTGAAACGTCTCATTACTTTGTCGCGGAATTAATAAATAACGAGCAATAATTGGATGAAAAACTCGTATTGATATTAAAGGTGAAAGTACGAAAGTTGCAAACGAGAATTGTCCGGCACATTTTTCTTTACCGAGAATTTTCGTTTGTACCACCAGCATCTTAAAATTGATCGTCGCTCGTAACATACTCGAAGAAATTTCGAGATCTGGCACCTGTTGCACCAGCAATTTTTCCTCTGACTTGCTAATGAGAGTGAACTATTTATGATTACGTTTCCCAAGCATTTTCATACTCTATAATTCAATTACATCCTTACCATGAAACTTTATCTAACGTATCACTTCATTTGATTTATGTATCATAGCGAGCAATTTATCACCACCAACGAAACGAGAAAATATTAGCCATTCAATGGGCTGTCTGGAAAGTTCGCGCCGTTTTTCGGTAGGTGGAATTAGGACAGGTCTGAATGCATCAGAGTGATTGAAAACGCTCTTGAATATGGAAGGAAACAAAGTGCATTATAGGCATTTGTTGCTTTTCTTTTACCGGAAGTTGTTGAAGCTTGGTTGGGATGTGCAAGCTTTAACTCTTTGGTCGACAGAAAAAATCGTATTGGAAAGTTTTGCAAGCTTTTCGGCGAAAATACGAAAAGTAATGTATCCCAAACAAACTTTTTTCTAAAGATGCCTCAAATATCACCTTTTAGAATATGTGCACACGTAATGTCTTCAATCATTCCGATGTATTCAGACCTGTCCTAATTCCACCTACCGAAAAACGGCACGAACTTCCCGGACAATCCAATATAAAACGAAATCTATGTCCGACAATTCGTCATAAAACAAAGAGGTGAATTAAACTGCATCTTCTTATCACCAACATTTAACGCAGAAACAGTTCCTTCAGAAATTATATTTAACAGACAATTTTTTCATATAATTATTCATTTCCTTCCTCGATCAGATCTTCTCGCGAACTTCGACAACATTTGGAAATAAGTCTTTCGCAAGAATGAAAAATTTCAAAACGATACGCAAGGTTACCTCAGTCGCGGCCAGGAAGTACGAGAAAAATCTGAATCGATGACTATTAAAAAGTTCCATTGAAGTTAAGGGTGAGTGATTTGACGGTGTCTCCTTGTAAGTTAACCTCCCCTCGGTCGGAACACCTACAGTCTGGCCGAGCCATTAATTACCTTTATTGAGCTTCTGTGCCGGTCTCGGTCGTACTTGTCGATCGGCCCTATCACTGCCAATCAATCTCGAACGCAACAGCGGCGGGGCTTCGTCAAACGTCCCGACGAAATCAGCCAATCTACCGCGGGACAATGGGCCAGCATGATTCGATCGTGTCTCGCCGGCTTTGCATCAACTGGCCGTCCCCTCTTTTCTTTGCTTCAACATCTATACCCTGTTCCAAGAACGCTCTCTCGATTCATCTTTCGTTTTTTTTAGTTCGCCCGGAGACGGTGAACGGTCGCTGTTACGGTTGTCCGCAAGACCCGAGCATTAAATGAAAATCATCGTTATACGTCGTTTCGTATGGGAAAGGCTATGGAACATATTATTTATATTTATAATATCGGAGAAACTTATGAGAACCCGACCGAATAATTCTCTGAAGATCAATTGTTTCGGCGATTTATCTATTTAGGCAAGCAAGAATACAGATTTAATTGAAACGTAAAGTTTTCATTTGGTAAAATATATAAAGATTGCTTGAATATTATAATCCCCGCTGAAATCGTTATTAGAAAATTGAAGTCTGTTACATCTAATCGTATTTTAAAAAGCATTCAATTTCTCTTTGTATTTATATGCAATTAGTATTGTGATAAGTTCCATTGACTAAAGGTTGTTATGGTTCTGTCGAATTGAACTTTGTGTTGGATCAATCTTCAGGGTAACGTTTACGGAAATCCATATTCTTCGTTAATTAATACACAAAATGATATAAGTATTTACAATATATAGCGGTAGATACGTTTAATCGCAGTAATTGTTATATTTCTACGTGTTAAAGTGACTCGTGGAGAACGCGGAGAATCGTTTACGCAAGGACCGTCATTAACGAAGCACAAAATTCATTTCCAGTCTGCTTTCTTAGCAGCACGACTTGGAACCACGATTAAACTCGTCAACCAAAATGGGTAGGAGATTCCCGTTTCTATTAACTCGACACTCCACAGTTTTTTTTAGATTAAACTTCCTCTGTTACTATTTAGCAAAATGCGAAACAATTTGCAGTAACTTTGAAGGAAGAATACAAAAGCTATTAAACGAGGTACGATAAACATTCAATGAAAACGACACGGACTTAATGGACAACCTGCCGGATATTTATTGCTGGAATTCTTGTTTAGCGTGCAATAAAGTGAAATCGTATTAAATAAACTAAACTACACTGATGTATCGAGGTATGCATGGTATCTAAAAGACGAATAAAATAAATGAATTCACCTATGTTAAATGCTATCAGGTAACAGTAGTTTAGTACGCGAAATGAGATCTTTATATAGAAATATTTCTCATCAAATATATTGACATTGGGAATGGATAAACATATTAATGTCGCGAAGAAATATTTTTTTTAGCAAACAACATTTTTGTCAATACATCGAGGATATGGGTGAAATTAATGACAAAGTAGTTTTCACAAGTGAAGTTCCACTGATGATGATTCGTATATGATAATGCACCGGTGAATGACTGACACTTGCACAATATCGGCCACCTATTTGAATTCTAACTGGCAGGCACCGACCAGTTAAGTAATTGCTATTACATTATTTAGCAGGATTTCGATAATGGGGATTCAAATGAGCCACTAACGAAGTGTCGTGGAGCGTTAATTTCACTGGGTAAATTAAGTTCCACCTCGTAACAATTGTCGACGCTAAGAATTTAACGAATCGAAGTTCAGTCATCGCGAACAAATGCCCACCTATTGTCCGAACCCGATTACGTTTCTTCAATTCTGTTAGAAAATATAAGATTGTCCTTTGGCATGGAAACATTTGTAAATGATTTCTATTTTTTCTCCATCTCGATACAAATTTTGATCAAATCAATAATATTTCTGCACACATATAATAACAATAATTGTACATATAATAATATTTTTATAAATGAACATTTTAATTCCATTCGTTATGATTCGAGTACTTTTATTACATTTTACTTTAATTGCGTATCCTCGTTCTGAAATGATTGCACCGAAATATCTTTCATCATTAATTGCGACAGATTTTCCGTTTCGCTTTTTAATTTCTGCGTTCTATCAAACACATTGTTAGTACATCTTCAAAGATAAAAATGTCCTTACGCTTGAAAGTGTCAGCGGTAAATTGAATAATTGTCAAAGTAATTGGCGACTCGAAAGAGAAAGATCTATTTTTACTTATTACTTCCTGACATCGCGAACGATGTGGGTATGTGACATCTGAATAGCTGGCGTCACGTTTTCAATTTTCTACTCACCGGTTCGGCAAGCTGTCCTTACTCGTTAAGTGTACTGACAGCATCACTGGAGCGTTTCCCCTTAGATAAATTAAAATATCGATCGGGACACGCCAATTATAAATTTGACGTTGTACTAATATCAACCCACGTCACTGTGTCTGCGCGCAAACTTGTGCAAGATACGAATAAACGTTGTACTGAATAATTTATATAAACGAAAAAAAAAAGGAAAAATTATATATTTACCGCTCGTTAAACGTTCTCCCTTAGACCAAATGTCCCTTTCAATCGAGAAGATAAATTGCTTGGCAGTGTATTCGTTTAAAAACAAATTACTGTGCAACTCTGTACATTCCATATACATATGCAGGTTCCGTTCAAAAGTTATGCAGGTATCACAATCGGGCGACGAGGTAACTTAGCCGTGAGACAAGAAGAAATACGAAAATTCGCGTTAACATCGACGTGACATTGCTCCCAAATTTCCAACACAATCTCGTCGCCGCTTCGAGAAAAACCTTCTGCACGCCACGCGTTGCGCGGTAGCCCAAAATTTCAACCACGAATCGCATTCGTTATACGCGTGCAGCGCAAGAACGCTTAATTACCGTGCACAAAAAACGACAAGCAATCGAACGTTGCTCGCGTTTGGTCAACGATAAGTCTGTTCGGAGAGCGGAGTCCTCGCGACAGCTCGAAATATTGATGCTCGTCGTATCGCATTATCCCCCCGGTGCTGGCGAGTGAACGTGCTCGCTGGCGTGTAAGACGCGGGCAAAAAATGCAAAGAAAAAAGAGGGGACAACAAAAAGTAAAAAAGAAAAAAACACCTCCGAAACTCGTTGATACCTCGGTTCGAACGGGGCACCAGGAAATCGATATCGACAAGTCTCGAATCGTTGCTTCTGCGGTCACGCGGCGAAGCAGCTACAGTGGTTTTCGGCAGTTCGTTGTACCTTTCCGCCATTGGACTGGCAGGGGGTTAATGGACTGTTAGTCGCGGTACGTCAGAACCACGCATCCTGCGAGTACTGTTGCTGTTCATTAATTTCTGCTCGCATCTGTGCGCGTACGTACATATTTTTCGTTGACATTTTTTTTGGGGGGTGGGGGGGGGTGGTCCTTTTTTTAACGGCCGCACCGCGAGGAAATTCTGACGCGTGGACAACAATATCGGGAGCTGTACTTTCGAACGGCGGCAGCAGGAACAGCGATGGCGGCGGAGGCGGTAACGGCAGAGGCCAGAGGTAGAGGCAGGTAGATGGTATGCAGACGTTGACTAGAGTCAGCCGGGGTGGTTGTGCATTTAGCGAGCTGTCGCCCCCAACCAGTTCGCCGTGTCAGGCCACTGACAGTTTTCATTCCGCGCATACTTGACGTGCAACCGGCTCCTCTTCGCTGCTACGAGTGCCGCGAACACCGTGCCGATCGCTCAGATTAATTATTTCGTCGACCGACTACTTCTTCTTCTATCCGTCCAACGACCCGCGTCATCGCTCGTTTATTCCAGATAACTATGCGTCTCTACAGTCCGCGGAATTATCTGCTGTTCGTTTTTTTATTTCGTTCCTGGACGTTGACGCGCGCGTATTGCATAAATCGTAGCCTTGGACGGAAGAAGGGTCGCGGCCACGAAATCGAATTTCGAGATGAACTGTGTTCGAACAGCGGCAACTAAAATATCTCTTACACGCGGTAGCGTCGGTTCGAAACGGTCCGGGATATTTAAAAATGTGATATTTCTACCTTTCATTTTCATTGACGCAATAGGAATTAGTGGAGTTAATTTTAACCCTTAACTAATAATATAGACGTTGTAGCTTGCGCAACAGTTGTAGGATGTCTTGGAGGGCCGTTCATGGCCGCAGCGTTATCACACAAATACGTACAAGTTGCCGAACAAAGATCGGCTCCAATTGTTCTCGCTTCGTGCATTAATAGTAAGGAGAACCTGATTGATCAAGACCCTAGTACTTCAATAACTGTGCATTAAAAGGAAATGTACGCTAATTCAGGCGGTACTGTGTGCATCCTGCATTAAGTAATATTTCTATTACTCTCTCGCCTATTGAAAGAAGGTTATTATCGTATTCGTTTATATCGCACGCTTGAACGTCCTAATTAATATTCGTTACGAAGATAGAAATATCATTTCCATGGCAGATAGGCAAAGTGAAAGTCGATCGACCGACGGTCTCCTAATAGCCGTTCGAATTGCTAATACGTCGGTATCTATGTTTATTAGACGTCACTTCCAATGGAATGTATGCGGTTGACGAGGAACCAGCAATGTCTCGACGGCTTTTCAACGTTTCTACGAGGATCGCCGACAGCGGCTATCGCCAGGATTAATTATTTCATTGGCAGCTGATCGACAACTATGCATAAACGTGTCTAATTATCGTGCACGAATTCCGCCGCAGTGTCGGGATGTCGCTTTTTCTGTCGTCTCCGCGATTTGCAATGAACGTATTCCTTGTTCAATATGCAATACTTCTTCGACTTGTATAACCGCATTCTGACCGAACAGCTAGTACATTATATATTTACGTTTGCACTGGCAATCGAGATAAATGTAATATCCTGTGTATCAAACTTTTCCATTCGTCTATACTTTTCCACGCGTTCAAGACGTATTATAATTGCGCGAGGAAAATTTTCGTCAGATTAAAATAAACATTCATATGATTTTATGGGCGTACAGTTTCATTTGTTCGAGAACTATTATCTGATAAAACGGGGCAACGATTGGGATGAATTGTCGTTTTCTTAGCGGGGCCGGGTTTAAAATTTTAAGGGGCAATAAATATAAATGCGTCCCAGATATTTGTCCGCAGTCGCATTAATTTTGCCTGTAGGAAACGGCTTGAAGCAACGAAAGATTGATGTCGTCGGTTCGACGTGCCAGAATGATATCCAACAAGTGTGGTAGTCGTAGATAAGACGTCGACATCTGAAAGTGATGAATTTATAGGGGCGTTGATAATTTCTCTTGCGCTGATACAACGGAGTCTTTCGGTCCTTAACCCTTCGCTTGCCATGTGACACGCATATGAATGACACCTATCTTTTTTCCCCGGGGCATCGTCACTTTGAAATAGCTCAAGATAAATTATTCTTGTAGCGAGAATAATGAAGATATAAAAGAAGTATTGATTTGTTCGGCGGGGAAACTCGTGCAAAATTAGCTTCGCGGTTGATAGATTAAACGACTATATAATTGTATAAGACATGAATTATGCTGTGTTTGCATTTTGGAATAAACATCGCCTCCGTTTTATATTGACTGCGTGTCACTGATATTACGGACAAATTGCGATTATTAACGGAAGAAATATTGATATCTCGAACGATGCATGTTTATTCTTGGGGGCCCACAGTTCGCACACGGAATTTCGTTGTACAATATTTTCACGGAAATATACTACATAATATCCAATTCGATCGAAGCCGTTTATACGTTGAGCATTTGTAGCTCGACGAAAAAATCAATTTCACCAAGTCGTGAAATTATACCGTGTTTACGCCTATAAAACATGTTCTAGATAATTTATTAATGCAGCCCGATCGAACGTTAGATAAGACGCATAAATACCTGGATTTTAGAAAGTTTTCGAAGGAATAGAAAGTTTTTCCTACTGCTCGGGTGATAATATTTTAAAACGATACCTGTTCTCCGTCGTTTTTGTCGAAATATAAAATTTGTATATTCGCATCGTTAAAATTTGTATTTTCACACTCGCCCAGTTTCCTTTCTCGATATTTTTGCCGTGCTGGTTTTAAGCAATTAAATAATGACAGCAGCTCGCACCGAATCAACTAATTGACACGACTACGGTCTTCTACGTGGCTTGTGATTTTTGCATAAAATTATATCGCAATGCTTTATTAAACGCAAGATTGAAGTTTCCGTTATACATTTTACATTGTTGCGATGAATAGATAAGTCAGGTATAACGGGATGTTATATTTGGTGACAATTTCAAAGCGATAAAGGATGGTGTATGATAAGATCGACGGTGATTCATTATTCGCGCGATATCCGAACGTCAATAACGACGATTACATCGGCCGTGATTGATCGATCGATTGCGCAGGCATCCGGTTTATTCAACAAAATCTTGTTCTATAGCAAATTATAAAATTGGATAACAAAAAATTGTCCACAAACAAAAATAGCAACTTGTTACAACGCGCAGAATTTTCTTATTGGTATTATACTCGGGCTCCAGTATAAGTAAGTACTTGCGTATGTATATTGAATGCTGAAGTGACTGCGTACAGTCCATTAAATTTGTTACGCTTATATTAGATTTATCTGAACTGCTGTGTCCACTGACGGTTAATAATTAATTAATCGTAGATATCGTAGCTCCAATCAATTACGAAATCTAGAACAAAACATGATGCCATCGGAATTGATGATATCGTTGAAGTGGAGCAAATAAGATGGATTAGCGTGTTGTTCGAGATTTTAAACTCTGTCCGATATCTTGGTCCGTGCTTGTGAGCGCCTATTAATAACAATACGGGTTCTTCTTATATCCAGTTAATTATCTTTTTCAATGGGCATATTTTTCCTACACCTTTAATATCACACGTACTTACTAATGTTGTGCATTGAATGTGTATTTTCTGTCTTATGTGTTGAAACATGTTTTGTACTTTTAAACATTTCTGACAGCGCGCCGGAATTGAACATTGTCTTAATTAATATGCAATGCAGGCAAATGATAAACAATACTGCCGCAACGATAAAGAAATTATTTTTCAATTATTTGCAGTCAGCTTCAACAATTGCAAAACTACACCAATATGTTTTATAGTATTCGCTGCTTCAGACTTTTCTAATCGTACACTTTATACATACATGCAATTATTTCTATCGAACCTACACTTATTTGTTTTGCTATTGTTTTATGCTACGTAATGTGCACCGTTTTCTCGTTGATTTTAGCGGCCATTACAAGCTATGTATTTAGTAGCATTTCTCAGGAACAACAATTTCTTCCAGCACGACGAAAGAAGGTCTCACTTTAAAAAAAAACCAATTCTTAATTGAAACCAAGTAGAAAATGCAAAATTATGTCCATGTAAATTGTACCAACGAGAAATAATTGTTATATTTATTTTTGAAGCACATGCCGAATTGATATCGTTGAAAAAACATCTCACTCAATATTCTTATCAAATATTATTTTCTTATCAGGAATAGCATTTTAATCAATCTGTTTAAAATTGATTTTATCAAGAGTTTTAATCTAATAAGTATATCATAATGATTTCTCAATTGTTCTTGTTTCATCTGCCACATATTTTACAAATTTACGTTAATGAATCGAAATTTCAAAAACATCTATTTCTTTCAGCGTCTGTTTGGTATTTACATTTACAGTGTAACAGAAATTGTTAAGGCATTCTTAATTTAACCTTACTCATACTTTTCCGTTTTTCGTTCACCTGAAGCGCACTTCGCTGTGCATTACTTTGCGTCTCCTCATTGGCAGTTACATCCATGTATCAGAGAATCGTATATGTGCAATTTCTTGGGTACGATCGTCTGCTTATAAATTTATCCTTTCACTTGTTTATGTGCATATAAACATGGGCAAATACCGTTAATATAAATATGTAAATGTTTATACATTTATAACGTCATATTCACTTCTTTCTTGACCGTGGTAGCACACTAATGCTGACTAAAATCATGTGACACACGTTAACCCGATTCATTATTCCTTAATTTCCATAAAATCGAATGCCTAATCCTCACTCTTGCCTCAATAAATGCTATCAGATTCCGAATAAAAAAATATAGCATTCCATTAAAAAAAAAAGAAGATATACATAAACTTGAAATCACCTCCACCCACGCAAACAGTATTTGCATCACATTCAACATCATTCATGGTTCCTATACCTACAACATTTGTTCCATATTATTAGAAGTAACGGAAATATTGCATCCAGGTGGTTCAAGTTTGTTACCCCACTCTGCATATTTACGTTAGCTGCATTATTCTTACCAAAATCATTGTTCCCTTTCTGTTTGCGCATACTGTATTATTACCGTCCGACGCGACGTACCGAATAAGTTAAATAATCGAGGCCATCGTTTAATACGTTCGCGAATTACACCTATCTAGGAGACATGTGAATTATACATCACCCGTGTCGCGGCCGTGCCCGGATTTTTATTCTGTTGTCATTACTAATTACTTAACGGCCACCGTTTATACATAGCGTCGTGCATGTGGGCCAAGAGTGCAATAATACTTCCATTTTAACGGCACCCAATTGACCATCTGCGTTACAGGACAGGGGGTTTAATTACGACGCGTTACGATGCACCAAGCACAAAGTATACGTGTACACGCGTTCATACGTTAATACGATGCAACCGTTTGTGCCGTGCTCTTCGTCAGGAACATTAAAAAAAAAAAGACAAAAACGTCTAATTAAGTTGTCAAGAAGGTATCCGACCCGGCCTAACACGTTGGCGAGAATGGGTTTATCGTCTGGCCAGGTCCACAGTCCCCATTCTGCAGCCGAGAAATAGCTGACGGCGATACGTTGCGCTCTTAACGTTTCACGCGATGATACGTGCCGCTGATAATGGTTTCGTGGCACTTTCTCCGCCGCGACTACCTGCTCGTAACTCTGCGCCCGTATCCACGGCGATTTATCCGTTTTGTCGGTCGCTCCGGTGGAAAGCAGCCGAGAAAATCAAGCGGGAAAACTGGGACGACGCGACGCGACGCGACGAATCATACGTTGCGCAAGCTAATACACGTACGGGAGAGGAATGGAAAAAAGGCTGAATAAAACATCGCGGAGCTTGAACTTTACGGCGATATTTATTAGGAGGTGAAATTGCTCGTCGGATAAAGTCGTCAGGAAATTTCAATAGAAGGGGCAGATTTATGAAACGTCTCGCGGGCCATTGGCGGAAACCGAGAGCTAGAGAAATCTCTGGCAATCATCATTAAAGGCCGACGATATTTATCGGTCGTATAACATAAACAGGAATGAAGCGGTACGGGCAGCAGGCCCGTGTATATTTCGTACACTATCGAGTCAATTGATGAGTGAAATTTATGTGGACGCGGCTGATATATCAGAAACGTTTTATACTACGCGTAATACGCATGCCCCATCCGATCGAATAATTTCGTGGAAAATCGTCCCGCTGTCGCAGTCGATTTAGGGGAGTGAAAGGGGACGCGGCACATGTGCATCGCGACGGCACTGGATGTGGCCGGGACCAGGACGCGCGAAGACGCGGCGCGCGAACAGAAAAGAGGCGAAGCACGGTAAACGAGGAGCGAAGCGGAGGAGACGGCAGGATAGGTGGAAGTTCGATTCAGGGCGAAAGGGAAGGATTAATGGCGCAGGCGGGACACACCGCGGCCATAAATCGCCGCACGGCCAGGAATTACCGGCTCGCAACTTGCGAAATATGACGGTCTCATAAATCCGAGTCCACTAGCCCGCGCGCCTCCATCGACTACGTCGACTAGGTCCCGCTTCCAGTCTCGCGCCTGTTCGCCGCGATCTCGCTTCCACCCCCTAACACGCGGCCAGGCGTCGTCCTTGTCACGCACGCGCGAAACGGGAGAATACACCGTGCACCCTGGTGTATACGTTTCAGCTCGGCGTGCACCGGCCATTTATAACTTGCGCGCCTGGAAAAGCGAGGTCCATAACCTAATACGTTCG
Source organism: Nomada lathburiana (assembly GCA_963667235.1). Taxonomy (NCBI): domain Eukaryota; kingdom Metazoa; phylum Arthropoda; class Insecta; order Hymenoptera; family Apidae; genus Nomada; species Nomada lathburiana. The sequence goes on along the minus strand of OY763898.1, from coordinate 9,510,032 downwards.
TTCCGCTCGCCGTGGGGAGGCGAGAAAGGAGTTAAACAAAGAACGGGACACGACGATTTAGAGGACGGGGATAGATAGATGGATGGAGACACCGGTGTGTCGTAACGACGTGCCGCCTCGAGCAATCAATTCAGTTACCGCTTACCGTGCCCGGGTTCATGTGTCTTACCGCGATTTTCGTTTTATGCCCCCACTATTTCACTGTTCTTGCACCTCCTCGGAAGTTCGACCGTTGCGGCGACTTGCCCTCCCGTAATTGCTTCGCCAAGAATCCGTGTTAGGTTTGTTGGAAGCGCGAGGGGGTAGGTCGCGATCGGCTTCGATTTTAATGAAACTTTGCCGGCTTGAGGAACCGTTTGAAAATATTGGTACAGCGTAATTCGGTAAGGCAAGGTTAAGATGGGGCGGGACCATCCCGAGGGTGGCTTCAACCCTTAGCCTTGAGTTATCGGGGCTGAGAAAAAATACTTGTATAATATTTGGGACCGTTCCTCGAGCCTGCAAAAGTGTTACTGAAATCGTTCTAGGCGTTCTAGGCGAAGAACCTGGGGTATACGGATTTTTCGTTTCTTTTTCATTAAGCGCATTGCGATTGTTAATCTAATTTGTATTCGCCCGTATTTGAATTTGCATAGCGCCAGGAATATCTGTGAACTTTTCTAACGCCGTAACTGGAAACTGGCCTTTGCCTAAACCTTTGTCAGGATATCTTTAATATTCAACGAATTACAGACAATTATTATTTCTCCAGATTGATATTAATATAAACAATTGCGGTTACTGCGTACGATAACATCAGACAAAATATTTGCGCAAAGGGGTTGAAGAGGAGAGGACTGTAACAGTGGTGGAATTAATTTCTCGATTATACGTACGATACACACCTATGTACGTGGAACATGTTATGCATATGAAAGGGCGGCTTAAGCGGAGTACAATAGTTCAGGCACTTTCCGACTATGATAATGCTTTCACTTGAATTATTCTGCAATTTTCACGAAATTGCCTCTGAACATGATTTGTAGAGTTATTAAGATTTACAGAGATTAGGGGGACACCTACGCCAAGTATACCGTTATTACAGGCAAAGATAAAATGTATTTCACTACTGTCAGTAGCTATAGAGGGATTGTAATGTTATTTGGAATGAGTTCTATTCAAATATATTAGCAACGCACCGGTAACAACGTTCCTGCGTTAAATCCACTCAATGAATGTACAGTGTACTTCATATTAGAAAACGTTGGACGAATGAACGTTATTGCCAAGAAATTTCTAACATTATCGCTCCTTATTTATATCGCGATTAATATTCAAAAGACCACCCGTGGCAAAGGAGGAAAGAAGAACGTATGAAGATTTTACCTGAAAATTTATCCTCAATCACGATTTAAGAATGTATTCAATTTACGCGCGTACAGAACATACGACCGGGCATTTAACTGCAGGAATATTTCAGTTACGAATTTTGAGTTACACAAAATTTATGTAAACGTGCTTGGCATACGTTTGTCGATCTTTCTTCCCGAAAACGAACAAATGAACGGTGGGCGACGCGGTTTACACACATTTCATTCGATGTGGCGAAGATATGTGCAACGAACGTTTGCAGTTATTAAAATAGCGCCGATTACTTTAGCGGTAATTACGATACCGAGCGTAATTGAGAGTTGTTCGAGCACGTTGTATCGAGCTGCCAGAATAAAATATCCCGAGCGTAGGATATACGCTCGCCGTTATCCGTGGAAATCGAATTTATGGTTTGGACACCAGCTATTAAGTAATAATAATTTGTTTCAAGGAACATTCGTTTATTGATTTTACGTAGTCCGTCATACAGGCTGTAATGAACGGAAGTTTTAAATGCCGGTCGTTAATTATTCGCGTATTACGCGCGCTTGCTCGTTTCTGTTAAACGAATTGTATACTATTCACTCATGCAAAATCCAATTCATATTCGATGCTCGTCCGTAAAAGTATTCCTACGAAGGGGTCTAATCGTTGTTCGAAAGTTATGTGCATAGATTCGGTCTTGAATCGGCGGTACATACATACCCGTGCAAGTCAGCGTAACAGTATTGTACCGCGCGTGTCGCAATTATGATATTCGATTAACGTTTCGCTGTTCCCGACTTTTCCTTTATCGTCGTCAACTCTGTTGAAGTGTATTATCTGCGTGTAACGCAAGAGCCAGACACGCCGTGGATGCCTCGAACCATTCACAATTTAGGTAACTTTTATATAACAGAAACCGCGCAAAGCGCGCGTTCATATAAATCTAAAATGAATGATAAAATGAAACGATTTTATCGTCGATCGTAAATTCTTCGCTCGTTAATTAATTTTATACGTTACGTGAAATATTTCCCCGGGCATGACAGTTTTGAAAGTCGGGAATAGAAACCGCACGGCACGGTTGTTTCAGCATTTATGTGTACCGGTGCCATCGATCCTGAAATTTATACGTTCCATAAAATTCCACCGCGAGAGAAGGGCTATCGAAATTCATAAAGTTGTAATAATAAAATTTAAAAGCAGCTTCGATTTCGCAGCACGTCGGGTTTCGCGGTTATCGCGATAAACATGCGAATTGTAGAAAGGAATAAGAGGGGGGAAAAAAAAAAAATTTATAGCGGCATAACACTCGGCTTCATTAGTTTCCATTCGATTAAAGCGACGGCCGAGAGGAATGTACGCGCTGCTCCGCTGGTTAGGTAGTCACACGGACGGCTGCACGCGTATGCGAGCACCATAGAAGGCGGGCAGAGCTCGTTACCATTCATAACGTTATCTCAAATTATAAAGTATCTCGCATTTCATATCTTCGGCTCTTTCTCGTATCTCCTTAACGGCTGCCCGACAGGCTTAATCGACCGTTAATCGAACGAGCAACAGGCAAGTAACCTTAGTGGAAACGAGAGTTACAGTCTGACAGGTATACGTTACTACGTTACCTGTATTTCTGGGATATTAGAAAGGTGCGCACACACCAATCGACATTCGCGGCTGATCCGTAAAATATCTTGTGTTAGACAGCTCTTGATAGCCCCGCGACGACTCTGAGATACATGTATGGATAGGTTCGATGGGTGATAAATTCGGGAATAAGATACGGGCTAACGGATTATACCGGGACCTTGCAAGAATCACGGGAATAGAGACGTTTCGAATATTTACGACTTATCATTCCGGAGGGGTGGGGCAGGGGGGGGGGGGAGGTCAGGTTGATGAAACCAGTTAAATTGAAAAGGAATGTAACAGATTTGTCCAATGGTGTATCAATAATAGGAACGTTTCGGCGTTAGCGGTTTTTTCATTCACATTTACAACTCAAACGCCCATCGACAGATACGAGGTTTTAATATTATTTTGAGTGGTCGAAAGTAGATAAGCGTGTATGGTTTGGCTGTTATCGATAATTAATATAAAATAATCGTTTCGGAACACACGACAGCGTAGCACCAGCGTGCATGTGCCTTTCCCCCTTAAGTTATGTTACGTCAGTCCAGTTCCCTTTGGCAAAATCATGACTGACCTCAGGATAGACAGAGGGTGAAATGCGCATGGCACCGCCGTCTGTACGGGGATACCTTTACCGGCTGTCAGATGAACCTAATCGATCGCTGATCGAACGAATAACGGGCAACTAGTTTTAACAGGGACGAGGCTTACGAGCTGACAGATATACGCGCTGTAATTTTTCGCGATGATAGTGGAAAGGTGGGGCGCAAGCAACGTTGAGGGTAGTGACAGTGGCGTTAATTGACGGGTTGCCAGTTGCAGCCGGCATAGCGTGAAAGTCCCCGCCGGAATGGCTGTCGCCTTCGGACTTTCTGTCTTTCAACCCGACACTATAATTAATCTGCGGCATGTTGCGATAGCCGCAAGAACCATTGACTGCTAGTGATTAACGTTGGAACGTAGTAATCCGATCGATGATTGCGTGCCTTTAAAACTTGTTACGTGCGCTGGCTTGTAATTAAAAGGGACGCGCTACAACGTCATGAAAAAGATCGGCAATCAATTGACTCGGGACGATATTCAAATATACGGGTACGTATATTATTGTCACTGAACTTGTGCCGGTGCTGCAAGACAATTCCGCAAAGTAATGGGGGACCCACATTTGCCAATCGGTTTTGGACTTCCATTCGACATTTTCGGGTCACCGAGGGCCCACGCGGTATAACCGCACAATTTGAGCATTTATTAACTAGTAGACTATTCTGTACCACAATCTCGTAATACTGCTTAGCAATTTGGTTGATTAGGTCACTGTGCTGAATGTAACATATTAAATTCATTTTAATAAGTAACTTCTAAAGGCAAGTGTAATGTATTAAAACTGTTTTATTTAATGCTACCTGAACAATGGATTATTTCAATTCTCTACGATATTTTGAGGGAACAACGTGCTTGTGATGTTGCATGCAAAATTTGGAATTTTATTTTAGAGCAGTAATTTGCGGTGACTAAGACAAAATAATGAAAGGAACCATTCGCATTTCAATGACAGAGATGAATAATCCGATGACCGTATTTAGCAATACTTTGACTACCCAACTAAATATTATTTCAGAGAAATACATAGATAATTTGTTTTGTTCGTGATTTTCGTTACTATTGTGGCTCCATGTTATATTCAGTTCACGTCACAAAACTTTTTTTATAGTATTTATAAAGAATACAAACATACTATATACTGGTTATTTTTGTAATAAGTGAGCCTTCTTCATTATTTCGCTTTACTTTACATGTTTGTATCTTATGATTCTCCTTCTGTGAAATACCGTGGCATTCTAGAATACTTCTATATTCACTGCGCCATCATTCCGAAAGAACATTAACATAATAAATGCAATGAACCAGTGACTTCGTATGCTCGGCGAAACCAGGAATAAATATTAGCTTAATGATATTGAAGAACAATAACAGCGTATTGTATAATCTTAAGTACAAAGTCATGGCACCGTGAGAAAATTAAAAATCTAAATGCAGGTTAAAGGCCAACGTAGGCAAAAGTCATAGACAACAAAAGTGAAACATTTGCATTTGAAGGTGGCACAATGCAGAGAACTCATTAAATTATTCATTCAAATTTCATTATCCGATTGATCCCGTGACCTTTCGTGCGCAGTTTTATCAGGCAACGTAAGAATGCGTGATGGCATATTAATATTCAATTCATAATGCATGCATAAACATGTAGAAAAACGGAGGCACAGTGAGTGACTCTCGTTTGCCCCAAGTCTAGTTACGTCAACAATAAGTTCGCCCGCATTTATAATATTTCGCGCAAGGAGTGGCGTCGTTTAAAACGAAAATCAAAACGCATTTGCAACCGCGGATACACACGTGGCCAACTTTCAATTCCATTTTCACGCCCGCTTAAAAGCATTATTTCCTATGATTTGTGTGTCATACCTCATTGTACACCGGTCCCATTGTCTACATTTTACATCGCTGCCGTAGATACGTTCAACGTCACGATATCGTTCCGTTTCCTTCAACAAAAAGCAATAAAGGAAACACGATGCCGCCGCTGTAATTTCAATTTCATGCGCCCGGTGCTCCCATCGCGGGCAGGACAGCAGAAAGATTTAATCCGAAGTCTTTTGACGTTCACGCAACACATCGCCCAGGGATATTTATCGAACCACTCAGACAGTAGTTGCATACGCGCGTGTTCAGCCAGTATCAAAGCACACGGCGTAGAATTAGCTACACTTTGGCTCGTATGTAAATCCCTCTGGGTGATTCAGTACGGATCGCGAGAATTTCGAACGGGGTGCAAGCTAGTTGGATCGTAGATCGCGGGCATACAAAGTTTTCTGCATTACCGCTCGCTATTTTCGTACGAGTCGCGCGGTTACCGAGATGGTCGACGACTCGCTTTGAGCGAGATATCGCGATGTTGACCGCATAAATCGACCGCGGTCATGGTGGTTGGTCCTGCATGCACGTAGAGTACAAACGGATACACCCACACGGTAGGATTTTAACGCGAGTCGGCTGCCGGACAAGCGGGCATACGTATGTATTGAAAGTAATCTACTGTCGGATTACTTTGATGGCACAGCCAAGCCTAAGCGGATCAAAGAGACTCCCCCTGTCTCGCTTTCCCTTACACTCTTCTTCCTTCCTTCCTCCCTTCTTCTTTCCCTTCTTCTTCCGTTCCTCTTTTTTCTTCCTCTGTTTCGACCGGCACGTCGGATCTTTCCCTTCTTCCACCGTTCGTCCAGCTCGCTTTATCTTAGATACCTCACGGGGACGTGTCTAATGGGCTGTCCGCATTAATACGGACCGATCTTACACGCTCTACCCTGCCTTTCATCTCACGCTGCTTTAACCGTGTTGTAAAAAGAATTCACTGGATCGTATATATCCAAGCGCAGCCACCATCGGTGGGGGGTAACAGTCGAGGGAGGGCTGGAAGATTCAGACACCATCGGTGAAGCTAACAAAAATAGACGCTGAAAGGTTTGTCACGTTGCTTTCGTTCCTGCCCCCCCCCCCCCCCACCCCCGTCGTTTTATCATTCGTCGCGTTCCCTTCGCCCTTTCTTAACTTCCCCGTGCTTCCTCCCGACGAAACGGACCACACGGAGAACGCCGCGCGGCGTCGCGTCGATAATTTGCTCGAGTGAGTCACGTAGCGCGGGATGAAACGCTCAGTTTGTTCATCCGGCCCGACTTCGAGCCATCGGTTTCCCTGGTTGACTCTCGACTCGGGACGTTTCTCTTTTTAAAACGTCTCTTATGTTTTACCCACGCGTGATTCCCAGCAATTTTATGTGCCGCAGGTGCGGCCACTTACGGCGAAATTGTTTTCCGGAGACATTTTATTTCGCTGCTCGGCCCGGTTCCTGTGTTTACAAAACGAAAACCGAACGGGAAACATATTTTTCTCCAGTTGGATTTTATTTACGATTCTGCACATTTTTTTTTTTCTTGTTGGGAATCGATTAGCTCTTAGAAGGTTCTAGAATTTTTGAAAATCTATTCCCTCGATTATGCTCTACCTGTCACGCAATGAAAATTATCAACGTTTTGGTTCAAGCACCGAATCGATCCATGAATATTTAAGCATTAGAGCGCGCCTAACAACACGTTGAACGAACTATGTATTCACTTTGGTGTGGGAGTTTGGCGGAATTATTTTTCTGATTCTATCCCGGGTAGTGATTTTTGTGAATATTTTTATTAGGCAGAGTTTCACTTGCTGCATAAAATTTGAATTTCTTGACCAGGAATATTCAATCTGACGTCTCATTTTGCAAAACAGGTTTCAGTATAATGCTGTAAATAAAACGAGATAGGGCTAGTCTCTTTCACGGTGTGTGAAATATAAAACTGAAACGTTGAAACGTTATGCAGCATAAAATACGTCAAACACAAAATATCGGCTGCGCGTTTTACACGATAATTTGCAAACTTTCTAGCAAAAAAGTCACGCAGTGCGTGACATTTTTCGATCCTTATTATCGCGAGGTAAGATTAATTATTATTGTCGCATGGTCAGGGCTATTCAGCATGTTCAATTGGCGAAACAATTTTAATCGAGGAAACAACTTTGTACGTATGAGAAATTAAGTGTATCATTTGTTCTGTCTGAATGTGCGTTTCATGCGTTTACGATCATAATGCAGAAATTCCTCGGGAAACGTGAGAAAACGTTCAAGTAGTAAGAAGTCTCGAATACAATGATGCCGCGACGAAGAATCTTAGCGAAGTGACAACGGAGAGATAACAATCACCGTTCCCACAATGATCGACGCGATTATACGATTGTGCAACAGCTTTATTAGTTTTGACGTGTCGCAACGCGCGGACGGCTATTCGCACGGCGTGTATCGTATTCATTATCTGCGATCGCGTAGACGCGCGGGTATATTAATTTAGCCTTCCTATTAAGTGATCGCGCCTTAAATCAACACAATTTATTATCGATTCTGATTGCTGTTATTGGTATGCAAATGAAGAATAGTCTCGAAGAGATAGAAGAGATTAACTTTGCCGCGACCAGTTCGTCTAGTTCCACCTCCGTCTGCTATGACTTGTGCAATATATACAGGGTGAACACCCTGTAGAGTTTTGTTCTGCAAATTATATTCTCCAAATAGTTGCAAATAAACATTCGCGCCTGTCAACGACTAAACGTTTACCATTATGCAGAGCGTAAAAGCTGGACGGGAAGAATTTAACGACAGAAAAGGCATGCACCGGAACAGCGTTTCACCCCGCTCAGGCGCGCGTCTGAATAATCGTTGACCCGACAAGAATCGACTGAAATGTTCGCTGGAAATGCGTGAAACGTGCGCACTGTTCGATGCTTCGCAGCTGCAATTATTAATTAAACGCACGGTGTCCTGATTTCATTTCCACACGAAATCAGCAAACAAAAAAAACCCAGCCAGGTACAACCCACTCTGGCCTTAACAATTCCATCATCCAGTGTGCACCGCGGATATTATTACAAGCCGCGCCGTGAATAAAGAACGAGAATATACATATTCCCAACGCAATCCATCCGCGAATTTCGCTATCTACTCACATCCGGGCCCATCGAATATCCGGGGAACGTCTGCCATCTCGTAAGAATATTTATCGCGGGGGAAAAGGGCCCGGCAAGCTGGAAGCACGAAGGTGAACGTGGCGGCGGGAGCGCGAATAAGACAGCCGCGGCTGGAGTTGCGGAGAGGTTAAAAGCGGTTGTACCATAATTGTGCTCGTGCTATGAAGCGCAGTCCGGGGGTGAGATGCAACATATTGCCCCGTGGCCGACTCTTATCGACTGGGGGCAGACAGGCGGGCTGGTAGGAAGGTTGGCTGGCTGGATGGCGGGCAGATTTACGAGGACCGCTCGGATAGCGAATGATAAACGCGAGTCGAGATAGCTTTATTTATTCGCGCGGTGCCTGCCGCCCCCCTGCCTCGCGTTTTGCCCGGCCGTCGCATCGTCAGCTTGCCAGTTCGACCGCTTCTCTACGCGGCGATTGTCAGTACCGTGTCCGCGCGGCGGGGCTCTGCTAACTCAGGATGCCTCCTTGACATAACGACTTTGTTTTACATGCATCGCCAGCAGACCGTGCAACGTCGATATAATTTATGCATCTCGGGACGCGACCACTCACCGCCCGGACTTTTCCGTCGTAGTAAAGTTTCTTTCGTGTGTCATTTGCTCGCCGGCCGGTCGTTTCTTGTAATTACCGTGCGCTGCTGTACGCCGAGTTATAATGCCCCGCGTGAAAACCGGCGAGATGGCTTTTACAACGTACGGACACAAGCTGCTCCTTGATTTTCGTATAAACACGCCGGCCACCGCTGGTAATAAGCCGCCGGTTACTACATCTTGCGCTGTAATACGTGCCACATATTTTCGCCACCACGGAATTCGACGCTATCGTCGTATAATACGTTGAGTTCCGCGGCTAACGGCCGATCGAGATGGTTGCCGTTTTACAGCCGACTTTCTAGTTTATACGCCGCCGTATCGACGGGCGAATTCTCGTCAGTTCGAATGGGGATTTGGACGGATAATCGGTTTCGTCTCCGGGAGAGGACATTGTTGCTTCGTTTGAGTAATAGTTGAACGGGTGAAAGTGGCATTATATAGTAGACTGTTTTTGTATAAAGGTAGATGAAAAGGAAACAAATTAAGGCGGAAATTTATTTTGACATTAGGAGGTTGCGAAGGTACCTATATTTTTTCTTTTGTACAGTGCAAGGTATCTTGTATACTGGATACAGGTGACTAATAAAAATTCGGATAACGAATGATACCTGGTGCTAAATTTCATTTATTTAAATAAAAATCGGGGGACTCTGCAATTTGTCTAGCATTTGAGGATCCTACATTTTCTTGGCTGCTGAATCACATATATTTTTCAAGTTAGCTTTCCACTAAATTTTTCTGATCAAAATTCGTTGGACCGAGTATTGAAAACTACATGTACATAGACTCTGTGCAAACATCGCTGCGAAACGCTGTTCGGACAACAGAATGCTAGGAAAATAGAACTTTCCGATAATGTGTGGCATTGTATAAATGGTAAACATTTAATTAATTTATTTTAGAAAGAACTATCGTAAACTATTGCAGCTTGAAAGACTTGAAATTAGGTTGTTGCGGAGGCAGATTATAATGAAATATGCAGGAAGCAACTTTTTCCTGCAGGAAGCATATTCGCATTCAAAACTTGTTATCTTTTCCCCCGTAACGCTATATGGTGAAGCAAAACGGCTGCAAAACTTTAACAAAAACATATCTTCCCTCAAAAAAGCATAGTTTTTTCGCGGCAAAATTGATTGTTCTACGCAGCCCGTGAACACGCAGCAGAATATATTTTCAATTTCCATACATATTAACTGAAGGTACTCCGAAAAAGAACATTTCCCGTGAGATAATACGGTGCGACAATTTAAGGGAGGAAATTTGGCAATCCATGCTGGCCAAGTCGTTCTAAACAAGCTCGAAGTTCATAACAGCATTAAGTAATTGCTGCGAGACGGAGTGTGAACGCTTGGCCGTTCATGTAAAATACCAATTCATTTGTTCCCCTGTACGGCGACGCCATTGCTTGCAAGCAACGGCCTCCCATGTGAGAGTATAATTGCACGTAGCCGCGCAAAGTGGCGCGAGCTGCCGGCCAAAGACAATCAAGATTATTATTATACCACGTACAACACATGTGCTCCCTTTCTGAGTAATAATACGGGTAATGGCCGTGGTAATGATAACGATAATAAACCATGGACCCTTCCCTCAAGTGTAGGTACGATGACGTAGAAAGCTATGGAGCAAGGGCTCGTTGTAAATAATTAACCGTATGCACAATTCTCTTTTAACCGATATCGATCTATGTGAAACAGGTTTTGCATTAATCGCATAGGCGTGTCTCGCTGATGTGTCCTTTGTTTATAAATGAACCAGAACTTGGTCGATTGACGTATGATCATTTGCTGCTTCTCCAAAATGATTGTCGATGAAATTCAATTTCCCGGTACAATAAGTTAAATCCGATGCCACCCGTGAATGCGTCGTTGCGTACATCACTCTGTGTGTAGATCTGTGAGCAGCTTTAACCAACGAGAATTATGTTTCATCTTTCGGATCGTACGACTGGTTTTTACGTTGCTAATTTGTGGTTAAATTTTATTCGCGAACATCAAGATTATATTGGCGTTTGTTACATCGTCGTGAAATAAATTTTTTGGGAGAGGAGCGATGGCTAATATAATAATAATAATAATAATAATAGTCACCACTATAGTTACTTAATTTGTCGATGTCGTTGAAATGGAATTTTCTCTGACAAAATGATTTCTCTCAGGTGTAATTAAAAATTTCATTTATAATTATCTCGTAAATATCCGACGATATATCCAATGTTGACATATAATTAAGAGGAATGAAATATATTGTCGGGCGGACAAGATATAATGCCGACAGTTACGTACATTTAATTTCCGAAAAAAAGAGGATGACTATCCGTTGGTATGCCAACGGCATAAAACAATTTTTACAATCCAAAGTGTAAATTTCTTAATTAAACGAGAAATGTGTGGCACATAACGCGCGCACTTAAATTTCTGTAGCGCACCCTTCCGATCGCTATATATTGTTGATTGTTAGAGGAAACTTTATTAGCTCTGCACGTTTGAGTTACGAGGAGAAAGTCGATAAGGCGCATCGCGCTTGCGGTACAAGAATAGCTCAGTGTATTTATGATATTCGTTTGAATTTTATCTAATCGTCTCCAGAATCGTTAATTCTTAGTAGCTGCGAACAATTATGCTTTGCGCACGTCCTCCTGCACTTTCTACATTATTTCGCCCGCTCCGTTGTTTCACTTGAAGTATCATACTGCGTGGGCATTGCTGTACGTATTTTATACCACGTCGTGATTTACCAATCCGATGATTGTTGATCTCGCTGTACGAGGCTTCGATTGTGGATTTTAGCCATTCACTTTTGCCGCAATAATCGTTCATTATTTTATGCGCTGACCTGTAAATGTACGGTACAATGTGGGTAGGTAAATAGGTACATGCAGACAGTGATTGTTTTGTCAAGTTTTAATTAAATATTTTTTGTTCAATTTCGGTTCAGATGCAACCATGTATTGGCAAATATAATAATCTAGTATTATATTTTTACTGAATATCGCCTTCAAAATATAATTGATTTATGCAATTAAATAGAGACTAATAAGTTGACGTAACTGTACGATTTTCTCGAAAAGGTTTTGGGTATGGTTTAATCATTTTTCGCACAATTCTCCGTTTTTATACAGTTCTGTATAGCAGTATAGTTCTTTGAGAAAACTGCTCTTTCGCGGCATTGTTACGATCACAAAGGAAAACAGATAGATACCACTTTTACGCGCTCTGCAAAGAAGGACAAAGCCACAGATTCAGTAACTCGATAAATGTGTGCGGTTCCAAGCAGAATAATAGGAGCAAGTCTGAAGGAATTAGTTTAGGTAAAAGCAGCACTACGCTACAGAGAAATCATTGACGAATTTTCTAAACAGAAAAATAGTGTTCATTTGATAAACCAAATTTAAACTCAAAAATAGTTGATAAACCATTCGTTAAATTCATAGAAGCTATATTTTCATTTCCCCGATCTTTCTACTTTACTAATACCTTCACTTCGCTTAAAAAGTTATATAAATCAACGCTTGAAACCAAACACTAAATTTAACCGTCTCTTCCCTTATTAACGCTAGATTTATGAACTAGTCAAAATGATTGGCTCCGGGACATCGAAGTATTCCTTAAAAAAACATGCGATGAAATTTGAGATAAAGTATAAAAACGCTTGAAACCAGTCGTTTCGATTGACGGGCAAAACGTGCGTTGCATGCAACTCTATTAAACAGAAACATTTCTTCTACCTTCTTACGAGTTGTTCGCTCGAGTGAAAATACTATAATGTCCGAAAATTTCAATGCTCGTAGTACAAGGGACTGGTGTGAGCAACGCGTACTCACGGATACTCGAGAAGTGGCTTTTAAATAATTACGATCTAATATCGCGTCGGATGGACATTTCGCTTTGGTGCCATTTTGACGAAAATCGGCCGTTGCAGTTTCCTTTGGTAACGCAAGATCATAGCCACGGTGAAAGAGCTGACGATGAGAACGAAGGTAACAGCTTGTATAAATTTGAGGGTGTGTACCAAGCTGTATACAGACGGTAACCATTTTCTGCGGAAGTAGCCTTTCTTTGAAACGATCCTCATAAGCTCGACATAAAATAACTCCATTTTCACGGTGCCATTGCGATGCTTAGCGCCTGGAGTGGAAGTCACGGCGTAAGCAGGACAGGGCCACATGCATACCTTGAAAAATACACGGGCGACGCTCCGTTTATGGAAATGCGTTTGGCTTATCTCATATACGCTAAACAAACTAAAAGTTCGGTGCTTTGCCTTTTTCGCTAGCTGAGAAATTCCGGGACACGAACATTTATATGCGACCGTTCTTTAGACTGGCCAATTTGCACAATAAAAGGGTTACGTTCCCATTTTCATTAGCTGAGCTTGTTTGCGCGGCAGACCCTACAGCCTGAAACGAAGTATCGTTTCAAAGTGCTTTCGGGTCATTGTTATTCTACAATTATCTCTTTACACGAAAGGAAAATTGATTGTTCGAGCATTACTCGCTTTGGCGTGGCAGGAGCAATGTTATGGGAAGCAAGTTTCTTGTGTTTCTCTATTTAAGGTTCAAAACGTAGGCAGACGATAAAGTTTCAAATTTACATTTGTACGCGTTAGTATCAATAACTGGGATGTCCCCTTATTCTATTTAGCCTTGCCTTTGAAATCCGTAAAAATAAAATTGCCCGTCACAGTTAAATAATCTGTGCGCTACTGATATCTTTCGAATTCGTCGATCGGCTTTATACCGAATGGACAGAGGAAATCGGTAAACGACAACGGAGCCAACTATCGGAGACTAAGAGATGAGAGCCACTGATCTTTCACGGGTTCTTTCGCAGCAAGCAAATGAAAAGTTAAGAAGGCGTGCGCGGTGCCTTGTCGTACCGCTTCGCCTGGCATAATGATTAGCAGGGGACCCGACGTGGATACACACGTCGGCCAACACAGGCACACGTCCAAACGAGAGAAAGATCGACGAAGACGTGTTCAGTTGATCGGGAAAGAGACGACGGAACACAGATGGAGAACGACGAGGAAAGTCGGACGAAGAAGAAGCGAATGCCAAAGGGCCAAACAGAGCTGGACCTATACCACGGTGAGCGCAAAAGACGAGGAGGGAATACATTGGCTGGGAAGAGACGGACGGAGAAGAGGGTCGGTCAAGTGAATAAGACAAGGAGAAAAGGGGGGTTAGGAGTGGAGGACAGGACAGGGGGGGGGGCGAAAGGGAGATGGAGGTAAAAAGGGAGAGACAGATTCGCCTATCCTGTGTGCCTGTCCCGTTTGTCCGTGCACTGTCGGCGGCATGCTTCATGTCGAGCTGACAGCTCGTATCTACATTCTGCCCGCGAGAATCTTTATAAGCGTTCGTGGGCGAGTGACGAGCTCGATGACTGGCGGGCGTGACGCCTGCTGCCTCGCCTGACTCTGCTTGACTGCCTTCCTTCGTACCTCGTTACGACGTGCCACGGGGGCTGACACGAAGGGCACGGGGTAAGGAGTTACGATGCCTAGCTATTGCACGGGACAAGCCTTCGATCTGACAGTCATGAATTTCCGTCGGCTTTCATCGTCCTTTCCGTCAGCTCTCTGTTAGGAACTGCTCCACTATGCCTTGATCGGCTTGTTCTACACGCTCATCTGTATCAACTCACCCCTGTCCTTCGCCCACGGTATCCTCCTCTGCAGATCCCTTTGCCCCCGCGAGCCCCCACCTGCCTGCATTCCGCGGCGGATCCTATTCGCGTGTGCCCCTTCTAATTAGCCGTGTTATTCTGATCCCTGTCGTTCCGGATTGCTCGGTGATTCCGCCCTTGAGCGCTACCGATACGCGGCTGTTGATATGGTTTTGCGAGAGTGCGCAAGCTGTTGGGAATTAATTTCGGCGATAAGTAATGCGTTGGCGTACAAACGTTGGAATTGGGAATTACGTAGCAGGTATAAGTCTATTAATTGGTGATAGCAAGCATTGAAGATGATCAAGAAATTGTGGATTAGCTATCGGTGCACACTTCTTATCTTGTTTAACGCTCTTCTGGTAGTCATTTTACCATTTTAGTAAATAATTTCGGGCATCCGAAGCTGAAATGTTAACATGGAGTGTAATGTAATGTGCAGAGTTAGAGTTTTATTAGACGGCATTGCCGAGGGACTGACAGACTGAATAAATGATTGCAAATACATTTTTCTTATTCGAAACTGTACCGCCTAGTTGGTAATCGATTTTGGAGTTCAAGGATACGATTTGAAACATATTATTAGCAAGTTCGAGAGACAGGGTGATCGAGAGCGTGGATAATTACGACCCGGTTAATTGGAGTTCTACTGCATTTTTAAAATAATTTAATGTATTTAGGCGCATATATTTCTGCGTGTTTCGTTGAGTACTTCTTTTTCAATTCTAAAATTACTTATACACGTGTATAGATTTGTGCGAATGAAGGTGTTTAAATCCGCCACGTAGCGTGCGACGTATAACTGACGTGCAAATGATTAATACTAGACGCACCGAGTGTGCGATTAAAGGATTGCGTGCGAATATTAGAAACATCGGTCCCGTAGTTCACTGTATAATGAATCGGCTGACTTTCCAGGAGCATAACCTTTGAAACATGAAACAGTATTTCATAAAGAACAATAGAATGTTTAAGTTCTTCGAATTCCACGTGTTCAAATGAAATACACCTATGTATACGATTTTAATTAACGAATATTATTTTAATGGTATAATAAACTCTGTTCATCAGAACACAGTGTTCTATGCATAAATCAGTAAGAATAGTATCTTAAGGTATACACAAGGTATGGCGATTCTATTACGGTATGACTTTTTAATATGCACATAACATATTAACATATTGCACCCAGAAAATGCGCTCATGGAATTGCAATTTTTGCAGTCTTTGCTAGCTATAAATGGGGTGGACGCATATGCCGATATGCGATTTCGAAAGTTTACTTCAATGTTCTTATCGCGTATTCGTTTTCATAAGTACCGCGAGAAAATGTAAAGTAGCAGGTATATTACGAGGTTGTCGAATAGGCAACGACTATATTAAATAAGTAATAAACATTTCGTGCTAATAGACAGTTATTTTGATGTTTTCCGTGTAAATCATACTTGTGGTGTCACATTTTATTATCCTGTTTATATGTTGCGAAACGGTACGTACGATGTTACAGATTTTTCCTGTCGAACGGTGTCAGCACGTTTCAAGAGTTACAGTTAAGAAAAGAACAATAGAACCCGTATAAATATTGACACAGGAATGCTTTATCGAAATGTTGCAACAAAAATACGAAATAACAATATTATGCGGCTGGAGTGATATATCGCCAGATATCGCGTAAGCGGGGTTTTACCTGTGGGAAACTTCGAAGGAAAAAGTTTACCTGGAGGTAGCCAGTACGCCTATTTAAAATTCGCAGAATTCATGGAATCCCTAATGGATGGGCTGGAACGAAAGAAATTCAGCAAGAATTTTGCAGTACAATAATTTGATAAATTTTTAAAAGAGAAGAAACGGAGAAATAGAGCTAAAGTAGGGAAATATCGCGAATTTGCCATCACGCAGAAATGAAACGACACACCAGTCCAATATTATTTCATATTTTTGTTATAATTTTTTAATCAAGCACTTATCAGCCTATGTTTGTATAACATTTTTGTTTCTATTATTTTTATTCGTAGAATATAATAGCTTCTTTGGTGAGAGAGCTTGGAGCATCCTGTACATTGGTGCACTATTATGCGAAAGATTTATATGCATAATGGAAAGGCTGATGCAATTGAACCCGTTGGTAATGACAAATGGCCCAGTGACTTTTTGTGCCATCCATTAGAAGGAGCCACGCACACAGACAATGCGAATTGTGCAGAATAAGAAACTACTCTGCTTAAGCAGTGCAGTCATGATTTCCAACTGATTTTCATTATCCTTGGTGTTAATTCTTTAACAGGAACCGGGGTAATGTCAGCTATCTTATTGCACGTAAATGTTCCTTAAGTAGGAATTTGCTGGGAATACAAAGTACCTCATTCTTACTAATCCGGATTGTACTTGGTAAAAATGCTTTCAAAGGTATGACGTTAGAACGAAGCGTGGCGTGGTAGAAAATCTATGAATATAGAATATGATGCGACGCTTATTGGTGAATAAATTATTGCAGATATTGAAAGGGTTACAGTTTGGTATAAAGAGAAGTCAAATGTTGCCGATAAGGTGTTTCGACTGGTAATAATGTGCGATTAATTGTCGACACGTACCTATGGCAAATTCATATTCTCTAGAAATGCACTTTTGTATCCATTTCAACCACCTCATTACAAGCGTATTAATGTGGCATGCGTGTTTTAGAATTAAGCAACGATTGTTCCCGCATGATCAGTTTGCTGCATTTCCACGGAGACAAAAAAAAATATAGAAACTGTTCTAATTTAATTAAACTTCCGTATCCTAGTAGAAAGCATCCAAATGAACGGGAGCTGGTGTGTCCAACAATTACAATTGAATTTAAAGATATCAATATAATACCAACGAGTTACAAATAGTGCAAAATTGAATTTCACCACATTCCGGGGCAATCAAATATAAATACAGATAGATAATGCTATTGTGTGTCACGTTTTGCATCGTTGCTTTGAACAAAAATTTGTTTTTTATCGTGTTCAAATCGCGGTTCCACGGATTTGTATCCAACTGTTAACTGAGCCGTTTATCTGACGCCAACACGTGACACGATCGCGTTGTACGTTTCGGGTGAATGGGGGTTTTACTGGAATCCGGACTTATTTACGAACCATTGTAATGTTAAAGAACGTGACTTCACTTCCGCTGGAACAGACATGCGTGAAATTCATGTTACCAGAACGCATTATGCTAATCGACTGGTTTTTGTTGAAACGGATTGAATTCCGATGCTCCGGAAATGTATTATCTCACTTTGTTCGTGTGTCACCTGAATTTTCGAAACGGTTCGCAGCTATTATTTACCAATTTGGCTTAAGAAGTGTACAATATGTTTTGTGATATTATGAATGAGGGGATTACTTATTTTAATAAACGCGTGTACCTATAATATACATATTTCTTGCTTTTGACAATTTGATATTGAAAAGCTGAAACGGGTAATCAAATATTTAACGATTATCTTGTGTTAATTCGAGAGTGAAGAATCGGGAAAAATAAATTATTCCGAATTGCCTTCCGCCAGTTAGAGTTTACAAGGTTTTTGTGTATTTAACAAGAGATTGGAGAAAAAAGAATTGTTGTGAAAATTGTTCACGACGAGAACGTCGGAAATTTTAAAACTAGATTAGGCGTGTCGTAAGAAACCGAACTCATTGCAGTTGGAATTTGAATTTCAAGTGTCTGGGGCCACGTTTTGCGGATATCCTGTTGATCCTATATGCTCTAGGCATAGCATATAAGCTTCGTTCTCTTCTAATTTGAAACATTTTTGAAGGTTGAGTGTAAGCAGAATTTGCGTAGAAACTTGCTGTGTGGTGTAGGTGCTTAAGGATCAAGGCAGCATACGTGGAGCTCATTGCATACACATTTATGCAAACATGTACATGCATTCGAATTCTATTCTGAATCCTCATAAATTAAACATGATAAATTATATGCTTCCGTCATTGTATTCTACAAATTGTTAATACAAAAGAAAAACAGATTAACAGGGACGACACTTGGCAGGAGGCTTGGAAAGCTTTCAAATGGGTGACGATATTTTGATACGGAGAAAATAATTAATCATATAAAGAAAAGTGGCTCCTTATTTAGTTTCTCAACAAAAATTAAGCTTACATGCCTCGAATATAATTTATGTCCTGCAGTGAACTAGGATGGACAAATTTCTACACGAAGAAGATATAAAGCTTGTCAATACAATGAATTTTGTTATATAGTTTATAATGGCACACAAAATGTGTGGCAGTAAATTTAAAAAGAAATTGAACACAATCAACAAAACTTTCCCTTCAATTGGCCAAGTTCGTCTTAAAATTTCTTGTATCGTCAACACGATTGCGAACGTTTGGCAAAGACTAACAAGTTTAGCAAGGAAAGGTTCGGTATCTTAATGCCCCGCCGTCAGTCCTTTTAATTTCTTTATATGTCATACGTTAAACTAGTTCCAATGGTACAAGTAGGTAACGGTTTCTTCGAAGGATGTAAGGCAGATTTGTGCAGTGTTTATAATTTGGCAAGAAAATATATGTGCGTGCACGCTAAATAATGCTACTACACCTTGGTCCGTATTCGTGAGAATTGAAACTTGTTCTGCTCGGGGTAAACGTCAAAGAAATCCCCATGCATTACCATTCCATGGAGTGTCTTTGAACTATCAAGAGGAGCCAGAAACCAGTCTCATCGTCGGTTCCTGATGCATTATTCCGTTAAGTGGTTGTCACAAATTCAACCTTAATTGTACGAATGACAAATGGCACGCCTGTGTCCGGTGTGTTTTGTGCGCCCTCAGACGTCAGCGGCATTGCAAAGCGTTCCACAACGTTGCCAACGGACGTTCCATATTTGAGGACTACGAAAGAGGCTTAATTAAGAGGGACGAGAGTGTCGGCGTTGCATGCCTTTGATTTTCAAACGTGTCCATTAGCCCTGCCCAATACTCGTCATTTATCTCTCTACCCTCTTGCCACGAGGACCGTTCGAATTAACCCGCAGAGATGACAGAAATATTATTTCCGTATTTTCATTGCTTTCTGCTACTACATTGTTGCTATACGCGCTCCTCTCACGCAATTGATATATATGTTTGGTACATTCACATGTTGTAACATTTGTATCCATTTTAGATTCAACGGTCGTGAACAGTTGGTACGACAGTGTCCAACAATATTGGAGAAAAATAAAATGAGCTCAACAATCGCGATGGGATCAGAATAATTTTATGTTTATTTCGTAAATGCATTTGTGTAATAAGAGTTGCTCCTCTTCCACCCGAATGATTGCACTTACAGGCAGCGCGATATTAGAAACGGTAATTTGTAATTTTACCTTTTCATCTCGCTTTTCCCGCACAGTTTCACCTGTTCCGTTTCGCCTGCGCTCTCTGCGAAGCACCTACCCAATTAGATATAATTGTTGCTCACAGCGGGCGCGTTTCGTGCTCTATTCAAAATTGATAATTAAAGTAGACGCTGAAGCAAAGCGCAAAGTGGTGTACGGTTTGCCTTTGCCTTTTGTACATGGAATAGGATGCGGTGAATCCCGAAATCCCGGTGACTTTGACATTCTACCGCGGCGGAAGCGAACTACAACCGAAAGCAAGTTTAGGCGTGCATACAGCGGTAGTTTGAAATTAAGTTGAGAAAACGGGCTTAAGTGCGGGCGTAGACATGCAGAAGATCAAAGGAACCGCATGAGTGACGGAAAGCAGCTGCTAGAAGATGTTCCCGACTGTCCAGATTTATACATCCATTTCTGAAAGCGCTGTTTTTCGTTTCTAGCTCCTCTGCCATTAAAACTTACTTGGCGACCCTTAGGCTATCTTATAGGTTTTTACAGAACGGTCCTTGTAACATCGTTGTCCTTATCAATGAAGAAGCATCATTGGTTGTTACGAAAACCAGACAAATCGGGACGCGTAAGTCACTCATACGATTGGAAAAAAAAAAATGTTTCAGCATCGCGACAGTGAGGGTGAATGATTTAATAATTTAATTGGAATTCATTCCGTAGTTTCCATTCTTTATTCTCCTGTTTTAGATCTTTTGAATGAATAAATCATTTTCATCAGATTACAAATTTAGACCATAGCAAGACAAAATTTGTTGTAGTTTCATTACAAAAAATGCATGTCTTTAAATATATTTAAACCTTCGACCGTATTGACATTTTCCACCGCGTTCTCACAAACAATTTTCGTGGTGGATGTTTTCTAATTAAAACTTTTCACATCAGTGCCGGATTATCCTTCCTTCCGCTATATTTTTTCTTGCAAACAGTTGCGTCGATATTATTTATTCGTCCAGCTTCGAAGCCAGAACTTAAACGCTATAAAATAAACATTTGCCGCGCAACCAGATGAAATATCCCGTCATATATAAAATTGACCAGTCGAATCTTATTGCGAAGTAAAGGACGTAAAGTGTATACGAAGCTTCTGCAACATTGTCAATATGTTTCAGAGCTGCGGGCAAATATAAGTGACAGTTTTTAAAAATAGCTTTGGCCACCCATAAGTAAGCCACGCTACGCCATTGGGGCTATGGCTACCGCATGATGTGCGTGTATAGACGGTTGTTTAGGATTACAACTACACAGAGATAACCACCGGCATGAGATACATAATGCAGCAGGTATTGTGAACCATACCACACCCTCCTGCATACAATACTCTCTACCGATGCATTCTATTGTTGTCTTTCGGAATAAACTCAGTGAGCCACCACCTCCCTGAGGCTCTATATTATCTTCGTGCACATAATACATATTGCATTCACGAGTTTCGTTTAGCCTGCCACTTTACTTGGTATGTTTGACAGAAGGGTTTTCGAAATGGCTGTATTAACTTTACTCTCGTATACCTTTTCAAACTACCTGTAACAAGCAACAGTCTTAGGAATCTAGTTAAGGGAAACGCGTATCGTATACACGTGTAAGTGAATCTTTCCACGCGATGAATTTCCCCGGCTATATAAATTGGCACGTACAGACGATGCAACAGGGAAAGTTTATTTTCTTATTAAACGTGGATTGCGTGGAAACGTGGGAAATATTTCCATCATAAAGGGTGAGAAACTGTACACATCGTCATTGTGTTCAAAACTCTTGGTTGGCATTTTTTGTCATTAGCATAGAGAACTTATTTGATTGCACGTTGATAGACAGATACTGGTACAATATATGTCTAGTATTATTTATGAATAGTATCATCAATAAGTATATGTAGAATGTTCCAAAGATATTATTTCTTGAGGTCCCCCTCTCACTTATTTAGGGAATATCGTGCAATATTGCAAAAGCAATTCACCAGGAACTGTCCAAGCAAAAGTTAAAAATAAAATATTCCCATCGTATTCAAAATTTTCAAACAGAAATATCGACGACTATAGAAAAGTATAATCTCGACGCAAAGTCTAAGTCTTAGCATGCTCGGCATCGATTCAGATAATCGATTATCCCTCTTGGAGCTCTCCTGTTGGTAAAGGGATATCACTTATTCTACAGGGCAAAGTAGTTTCTTCATGGCAATCGAGTGAAAGTTGGATTTCCTGCGGATGATATTGCTAAGGCACTTTCTTCCTAGGAAATTGGTGCCACCTTTCTCACCTGACAGGTTAAAGAAAAGGTAGGGCGACATAAGCCATGACAGCAGGAAGTGACAGGCAGGGTATAATATTCGAAACCAGGCTCCAGGGTATAGACTCCGGTCCGTTGTAACAAGTACCCCTTGGGGGGATGTAATCCAGGATAAGCCACGATTTGTTTGGCCGTCGTTGGCCGCCATGGTATTTACTAATCACTGGACACGTTCAGTAATGGATCTTGCACGAACCTTGAACGTCAATGGCATACATTTTTCGGCAGCACGACAATTTAAATCCGGATCTTTCCATACATTGGTTTTCCTTCGTGGTTAAAATTAATCGTCGAAATTTATGAATGCTCAGAATTCATAAGAAAGAAATGTTACTTTGTTGAAGTATAAAAAAAACGCAAACAGGTGTTTATATTAGTAATAGGAACGTTCCAAATATTTCTCGTGATTTCCAAGCAGCTCGATAATCGAATGACTTGTTTAGAACATTTAAAACGTATTGGTATCGACATTCGATATCGATACTTGCCAAAATGAATACCAAATGGCGGTGGCACCGCGACGACAATGAAACGTACCGATGCAAAACAGATAGCCAAACTGTGTACTTATACTACAAACACAAATGAACCATTGCAATACTAACCCAAAACTAATGCATCACTGTTATCATAGAATTCCATATAATCTATCGATGCCAATGGCACATTCAAGATAAACCTGCAAAGGATGGATACTTTTGAGCAGGCATCATCAAGGAATCAATACCTACGATTAGATTCACTTGCGTTCATACGTGCATTCGGCGCAATCATGCTTCGCTATCAGGAATCGCTGCCAATTGATAAAGATAATGCTCATCCCTGGACCCTGCCCACGTTTGCTCAGTGGACTTTTCAAATTATCCCGAATGCTGCAAGTCCGCCGTTCGAGCCGAGAAATCTAACAATGATCGATCTAGAGTGGCGTTCATGTAAAAGTCAGCCGGAAAAAGGAATAAATTCACCTGGGCGAAGGGGCAGGCGCACGACGATACCATCGTCGAATGCCTGAATCACGGTATCGCGTCCGATAAAGTCGACGAAGCGGAGTGTACGAGTGGACTGTCACGCGATGTCGTATTCATGTCGCATATACGACGTCCCGCGCTAACTGGAACGAACGTTCCGGACGTCCCTGCTCGAAAGCCGGTGCGTCGTTTTCCAGTTCGTCGGCGCGTTTATACATCCACGTCCCACTGCGCGTGTCAGTACCAGTATTTCAAGCCGAACCACGTCCCTAAGACTTATAATTTACGAACGAGTCGAGTGAAGCGCACAGAAGTGCACACCGCTCAGCCTCCGGCGTTGACTTTGGCTTTGGCGTGCTCGCCCCGTTGTTGCCGTTGCGCCGGGGAGGAACGAGACGAAGAGAAATGGACGTTCCGCGAGGGTCGAGCCACAGATAAGAAAGGTGTTACGGTCTTGTAGAAAGATTGTACGCGCGTTCGAAATCACACGCGTAGTGCAACAACAACAACAACAACAGCAGCAGCAGCAGCAGCAGCAGCAGCAGCAGGACCAGCAGCGACAACAGGTCTGAAAGCATTGGTGGTGAACCGCGGTGCACCGTCGCAGCCACGGGCTTACCATGGCGTGGCCGTGACTCGAGAAGTGCCATGGCGTGGCATCAGGGCCATGCTTATGCAGTCCGCCGCTTCTCGACCTGCGTAGCGTTATTTATCACGGCCGCCGTAGGCGCGCAGGCGGCAACTTTGAGCCGACCTCGCCGCTCGCAGCCAGAATCGCGATACAGCCAGCCAGATATAATTTTATTATACCTGCGAAGTGAGCGCGGAGGGTAGTTTATCAGCAGTCGAGTGTACCGGTTTTCTATCCCTCTCTGATGCCTCAGCAACTCCCACCGCCCTTCCCTTCGACTTCGTCCTTTCTTGCTCTTGTTCCCGCCTCGCGTACTCTCCAGCCTGCTTTCACCCTTCCCAACCGACCGTTCAGTTTCACCCCTCTCTACATCCCGATCTCTTTCTCCCTCGCCCTTTTAAACTCCTCTCTTTCCGCTTCTCCTCTACTCGCGCCGCGTCGTTTTGCAGTACGCCATGCCATGCCATACCATACCATGCCACGCTGCGCCGTGCCACGCCACGCCATGCCACGCCGCGCCGTGTCATGGAATAATATAGTGCTGGCGGGCTCTAACGGCGGTAATGTATGGCCGACACTCCGGGCGAAAGGGTACGCCAAGTTGGAGAACGCCAAGGGTGAACAGGCCGAGCCACTCTGTCACGCAGTTTTCACTGAGCGCCTCTTCTTCTTCCTCCTTCTCGTCCTCCTCTTCCGCGTCGAGAGATTACCGCCTCCGATAATTACGACGTTTGCACCCACCGAGGCCGATTTGTCTTCCACGTTTGCGGAGGGGCTGCGATTCGATGTCGAGCGCCACGCTTACTGACATTCTTCGCTGTTTCTTCGTTCCTTTAACGAATAACCGCGCGCCGGCCACCAACGGGACAGCCACCACTGTGATTATTTCCAGCGCGTACCACTGGTCATTTTCTATTCGACCGAGAGATGGATTTAGGATGGCGTATCCGATCTTGCCCGTTTTGCCCGATTTCGCGGGACTATATTTTAAATCGAACCCAGTTCTCCATTTCTGACTGGTATTTGTACCGAATGTTTCTTGCTATTATTATTACATTATTTCCCGGTTGCGGCTTTCCAACAAGTAACTGCTCTCGTACTATGACGCCTGGGCGACAACAGATTAACAACTGATCGAATGTCGAACTAAAATCCATGGCTTTTGGACTTCAAGTATGGCAGATCAGTGGTGCGCGTATCAAGGGTTATTATCATGAATCGCGGCGACCAAGAGCCTGCAATGACGATAATCGTGAAACAAAGATTTTTGCACGGCTGATTACAAAGCTGCTTCTACTGTCGGTGCTCGAAGTAGATCTAGGATCAAAGTTCATCTCAGGCTTGATAACTACACGGACTGTGCTACGCCCTGCTTCAGGAACGCGTCAATTTAAATGCTTATCTGCACCTTGCACACCACTTCCGACTTCAATCTCGCGATATAATTAATTTCATAATATTCCTTCGCCTTGCCCCGGTTAATTGCTCGCAATTAGCGGCGAGGTAGGAGGGCCGCAGGGGTGTCTAGATTCCAAGGGTCGGAGGGAGGAAAAGCAAGCAGACTTGAGGGCGGAGGGAAAGAGTGTAAGAGAGAGTGAAAGTATACGTATAGAGACAAGGAGAGGCAAAGCGGCGCTGCGTAGGTGGAAAGCAGTTAACAGCCTCTCGGGTTCCGCTAAGCGTTTAGCGGTAAAACTAATTGCCTCTTGAGTTTCAGGGAATGCGTCCGCCATAAAATGATCGCGATTGATATCAAGAGTGCTCCTGTGTAGCTATAACCACCGAAATGCTAGGCGATATACCTCCGAAGAAACACACCGACTGCACAAATAGATGTGTCGGTTCGAAATGAAGTTCGTGATTCTCATAAGGCGGCAGCGTAATGTCTGTACGCTTTCACCCCGGGGAGGGGTGTGTGTGTGTGTGTGTGTGTGTGTGTGTGTGTGTGTGTGTGTGTGTGGTTTAAAAAGAGGGTTAGACGGAGGCAGGAAAAGGAGAAAGAATCACGGCGGATCGTGTTCGTAATTAAACTGACGCGAATGGGGCTAATAAATTTGTGCGAGGGCATAAAACGAGTCTTGTAACTCTATCGAGGTAATTGCGGCGACCACGCCTCGTTGCCGTGGGCTGCGGTTGCCTCTCTTACACCTTTTCGCATACCGCGGCCCGATATGCTATACTACGAACCGCTGTACGTAATATCTACGGTGTACCTTGTCAAAGCGTCAGGCTGCGGCAGTATCGGGCGTCGGCAGTTAGACAAGGTACAGGAACAAACAATTAACGAGCAACCCGTTAACCCATAACGTGTCTATTCAATGCAAATGACGTACTAATGAAAGATAAATCTTATCCGGCGTATCGAGACGTGGACGGAGGTGAATATTGAAACGCGTTATCTGTTGGTTCACGCGTTTCGCGCGAAACAGTGTACAATATACGCGTACGTACGTACGTACGTGCGTGCATCGATAGACGTGCACACGGTTTTCCACCTTTCGTAATAATCGTTGAAATTTCCTCGCGGCCAGGCGACCCCGAGACGCCACGATCGCGCTTTGATCTTTCAATCGAGCATCGATATTAGCAAACGTCGATAATTAATACGTCGCCGTAACGACGCTCCGGAACGTCGACAAAGGCAAAGGGGCCGGCGGCGCTTTGGCACGGGCAGATTTAAAAATCAATTCCATCGGACAGCCGCGCGTCGTTATATAACGACGTTATTAAACAAGTACAAAGGAACTCGCGCCACACGGGCCATTAACGTCGAGCAGACTGGGAGGGACTTCCGAGGGCGCAACAATCGCCGATGTCGCCGGATACTGTTCACCTGGGGTTTATGTGTATGTTCGCAAAGCCCGCTGCACGGAGAGTATACCGACTCTGCGAGTCTGGAGGAGCTAACCGGTTCCTGAAGTCAAGATGGCCGCTGTGAAAGTAGAAGGGTGAAGAAGAAGAAGAAGAAGAAGAAGAAGAGGAAGAAGAAGAGGGCAGTTAGGGAAGCGACGAGGTAGGCAGTCGGGCAGCCGGGCAGCCAGGGTGGGCACAGAGCGATCATAACTCAGGTGGCCGCGGACAAGCAGCGCTTGTTCCGTGCATTCGGAACACGGAACACACACGAGTTCGCCGACGTTCTGCACGACGTGCCTTCCATGGGCGCCCGGAACACTCTCCTCCTCCTCGTTCTTTCTTCGCCGCGGACTCTTTCGCCTCTCTTTCTGCTTAGCTTTTCGTCTTTATCTCTTCCTTGACCGATCGGCTACCCTCCTATTCCTCTGTTTCTCTTCCCTCTTCGCTGGGGCATTTCGACGTCCGTGGCACGGACGGTGGCAGCCGCGGCACGCCGCACAATCCGACGATCTCTCTTGCGTATACTCGCGTGCAAAAGTTCATCGATGACAGCGAATCAAAGGGGCTACACTTCTTTTTTGTGTACCCCCTCATTTCGATGTGCAAATGGCCAACCGAGCGTTTGGAACAACTTAATTACACTTCGTTCGATTGCTCTTATTACCCCGGACTGGCCGATTTGAACGAAGAACGCGGCGTGCTCGATAAATTGGAATCCCCAATTCTGTCGACCGATTCTAAGCGAAAGTATTGTCTGCGACTCGG
The DNA here is from genome assembly GCA_963667235.1 of Nomada lathburiana. Taxonomy (NCBI): domain Eukaryota; kingdom Metazoa; phylum Arthropoda; class Insecta; order Hymenoptera; family Apidae; genus Nomada; species Nomada lathburiana. The sequence continues at coordinate 9,482,322 of OY763898.1, read as the reverse complement.
ACGGTCTCAATTTAGTAACAACCATTTTCCATGCATTCTCGATTGTAGGCATACGGATGAAAACGTCCACGCGACGGCCGAGTTCGCACGCCTCTGAATACTTGATGACGTTCCGTCATCGATACCGTAAAACCCTGGAATAACGTCCCCAGAAGCCAGCTTTTAATTTTACATACAGGCCGCCTATCGATACTGCTAAAACTTTCATACGATCGATCGTGTTCTTGCCAGAACCGTGTTACATGCGTTCTATTTTAATGCGAAGAGGAACGAGGGGGTCAGAGTTTCCCTAGCGATATACCATTATCCGTACGTGTATGCATACACGAACGGGACCCCCGGCTCAAGGTGCATATAATGAACTTTTGTCGACGATTGTACCAGGAGCGTACACGGTCGCCCGAAGAAGAACTGGCTACGTGGTACGCCAGCTCGTGTCCGTCCATCCGTCGCGCTACAAATGAAGACTTTAAATAATTTAGTCGCCGGCTGTAAATCCCGTCGGGAAACGACGTTAATCGATACATGCCGCTGTGTACCGCGCCGTTATACAGCTTGGGAACATTTATGAATGCGCGCTATGAATCACGAGATAATAATATCGTGCGTGTGCACGCGCGTCCGCGAATGCGTGCAAGCCCGAGCTTCCCTAAATCGTCGCTCTAATGCAAGACTCGGGCAGCCGGCTTATGCACGCCATTGTTACAATGTGTATCTTGTCTTTTATATAGATCCGAATTATTGTAAATCGTTCGCCCGTCCTGTTCCGCCTCGCCGGGGTACGTCTTTGTTTATCATAATCTATGCACGCCGCTTGAAATATTTACGACACGAACGATATTGTTGCAACACGCATATTCTTGACATTGTAACGCTCGTAAACTTGGCGCGTTTTGAATATCCACGAGGACGCCGATATAATTCGGGGTCTTTAGAGGCCCGTCGATTTATTGGAGTCGGCGCAGAGGAAGATTGCCGCGGTTAACATGAACGAAAATACGAGTATGAATATTCTCGTTTTATATTTTCGTAACGGTTTTCCCCGTTCCCGACGTTAATATCAAATGCACGAAAGTGGAAGCCTCGACGCGTTACAAAATCACTCACGGAATTTCACGCTGCTCATATACACAAGTATTTATTGCCGCGGGAATGCAAATACTTCTTATTGCGGCGAGTAGGTGTATAAATCAAAGGTGAACTGTATGCGCGCCCCGGTTGCGAACAAATGTATTGCCCGAAACCCATAGAGAATGGACAATCCGTTGTACATAATCGCTTCCCGGGAATAACCTGATCCAGGTATATAAATCCATAAATGGGGCGCATGCATAGAACCTTGCGCACTTACAACAAAACGTAAGCTACGCCCCGTGATGAGTAATCCCAAACAAATTCTCACCTCGGCCTCCCCGGTATTGAAATAAATGAGTCTGAAATGGGTATAAACTAATTTCGGCTGGTACCCGGTTTATTTAATAGCCTCATTACGGACGGTCGCCTCGGATTATCCGTGATCCGTTTTCGGGTCGAGTACGACGGATCGATTCATTCCATGGGAACGCCGCTAATAAATTACGATAATAGCATTAAGATAGATCGACGGATAGACGCGTAGGCGTGGAGACGTGGCGGCGGACAATATTTTAGCGTGCAGTAGCTTTATGACCGGAGGTTACGAGCCAGGAAGAGCCATAACGCCTCGTATCTCGTTGCCTCGTACCCCTGCGTTCCTTGCATTTGCGGGAAAGCTCAGCACGGGTGCCAATTCCTAGGAGCGTATCGGACCATAAACTGGGAACGTGATGTATGTTACCTTATACCCTCTTCTCCGGCAATCCTTCCACCGTTCCTCCCTGCCTACACCCTCGCTCTTTGCTCGCTTTTGCTCGTTCAACGCGTCCCCACTGTACTCTCGTTACTCCCGATACGTGACGGCATGAAATTCGTTGCATGTATTTGCATTGATTCCTCGACAGGATCGAGCCAGCCAGCCAAAGATATCAGCTCGGATACAATTCCGATCGTTCGAACGTTTCCAATCCTTCCGCTGAGTGCTTGTGCATCGCTTTTCGTTTAATCCCGGGAATGTCTAACCGGGCGATAAGTACCGGCATGGAAACATTTCGGATATGATGTTCGGTATGCCTGTCCCTTGCAGATGCAAAGCGAAATTTCATTTCTCGCGCGCCCTCGGCTGTGTATGCTTGCGCGTTAACCCTTTCGTTGCGGATAACGTATATACGCGTAGTCGGATAATTTAGTAATTGTTTGTCAGAAGTCTATATAAAAGTTCTCCACAGTGAATTGATCATTATTGCAATTACGTACGCAAGTTGTAACTTTGTGAAACAGTTCGTTCATACCCAGTCACAGTCGCGGGTGAATCACATTGGTCGTGTTCAGCTTAACTAAGAAGTGGCGTAAGGTTCACGAAAGTGGCGAAAAATTTCTACACAAACGAATTATTTCCGTGTGTCGCACTAGCAAAGAGGAAAATCGGTTTGGTACGCCGCCGAATATTTTCGTGATAAACATCGCGACAGCATTCGTACTCCATTATACGCTTTCCACGCAAACGTTCGTTCTACTTTTTGTTCCCCAACACACGCAGCGTCCCATAAGGCCGGCAATTTCGACCGACGCGACGTATGCATAAAATCTGACCATCAATTAGCAAGGTGTTCCGAGCGTAGTAACGATACGTCTCATTATTGTCGCGCGTATGTCGTCGGACAACGATTATTCGGTTCGCAAGGTGGAACACGGGCTGGCAGAGAAGCGCGCACCCAATGTGAATAAATTAAACTATCGGGACGGTTGTGTAGCGTAAGCACAAGTCGTAACACTCAAAGGCGCGGTAATGAGAGTAAATCACGGATTTATGGCCGTCTGTCGGAGATTATACGGTAAACACGTATGCAGTTTATCGTCGGTGACTGCATTCAACCGTCGTGAAGGAGTGCGCGCGAGGGCACACACACACACACACGTGACGGCCGATATTTTTCGTCACCTAAATGCCGAAGGGAGACATTTCAACACCGATATAATATTACCAGCCTATTCACTTTCAGCAACCTTCGCTCTGATGCAACCTCCCTTTACGTCTTCGTCCAGTGCCGTAGCGGATGGCCGGTCTCGCGGATTTCAACATGCTCGAGGAACTCGAATTGCGAAATAATTGACGGAATATTTTATCCCCGGAATATTGTTGAACAGGGCTACTTGAGATATTTGCCACGCTATTTCATTAAACGTGTTTTCCGAGGAAAATGGAAACGGCAACAAAACTGTTCTTGTAATACAACAGCAATCTCTAACAATTCGTTCCCTTCAAATTAAATGAACCGCGAGGAAATTTTGTTAACCATCATTATTAATGTCGCAGTGTCGTAACGTTATTTTGATTTGCCGATAACCCAGATGTATACGCTTTGCGATGAAATGTGTTCGTGCTGGCTGGACAAAAAATGTGTTTGAGCAACGGTATGTAGAATTGTTGCCGAGAAAACGAAGGGTGCCGAGTTTCTTCCCAGAAAATTACGGCACTGCCTCTGTCAGAGCTCTTCCTATTCCCGACGGCTGTTCGTACACGCCTATAGACTTGGATGCGGCTATAAATTAGGTTTTATGAGGGAGATAAAATGCGCGTTATTATCTAAACGGCGACGCTTTTACAGAGATCGTGGCCCACGCTATTTTTCGAACACGTACGTGTATGCGTACCTACGTACATATAGACATTTTCTTCTGGATATCGTTCGTCCCTGTGCGCACTGCGCGGAAAGGCATTCACCCTCGGAACACGTCGTCTACGGCGAACCCTTCGTAATACGCATAGATTGTCTGTCAAGTTCAGGGAATGAATAGGAAATTGGATGGGAAGGATGATAGTCCGGAATGTGGAATAACATTTGTCACGTAATGTTTCCATATTCGTGAACGATTTTTGTTTCGTTCCGTTTCGTCCGGTGGTGAAAGAAACGCGAATTATGTGCGATGATAATTATCATCTAGGTCAACTGTTATAATTTACCCGCTTTCTTGATCTCCGTAGATCTTGCACGTCCAGAACGCAATGTCGATCAAACATATCGTGCGCCCGTGTACGTTCCCGCATGCTTGCATAGCGTAGATATAGCAAGCTTGTTTTTATTTCTATCGAGGATAATTTATTTCATGGGGAAACTGGTTGTATCGGGAAATTAGCACAGCTGCGCCATGTATGCAAATATATTGTGCAATACATATAATCAATTAATTATATGCATAACGTAGTGTCGCGCCCTTTCGTATTTTGATAGAGAGAAGAATATTGTGCATTTAGCACCTTTATGGGCTATAAATAGTAACCTGGAACTAGTTCGAGTTGACAGCCATGATTAATTTCCTTGTTAAGAAGCTGCTCGAATAAATTGACTGTTCAACGTTGTCGATGCCTCGAATGTGGCCCGAACCATAAACAGTCTCGTCACTTCGGAATCGTAAACTGCATTTGAAGAGAAAAAAAAAAAAAAAATAAAAAAGAAAGAACGCTGTTCTTCTTACCGGCTATAAAAGGAGGACCGTTGGTATTATACGTGTACGCAAGGTATAGGTAAAAATGAATAGTTACGCTCGATCGTTTTTCACGTGGCGTCGATACGTAATACTTTACGAAAGCGCCGTGTTCACCGGCATTTTATCTTTGCCACTTAAAATACGAAGCCATCGGTCGTGCATTTTATCGATAACAGATTAACGCGAGCAGCAGGCACTATAATTTGCGTCAATTTTTCACGGCGTCATTTTTCCTAGATGTATTTATCGGAGACAGATTACGAGTATCGATGTTACGGGAAGAAAAATAGGAAACAACCGTCGCGCAATTTATCCGTCGCGAAACAACGATCGGAATCGATATGAAGCCGTTACGGCCGATGCAGATTAATCTTCGATCGAGGCGCGACGCGGAGGGACGCTGTCTGCTTATGCACCCTGAAAGACGAAACGCGCGACTTACGAACGCGGGACCGACGTTCCCTATAATTTATAACAGTGGGCTTCACAACAAGAGCAGTCAGAAATGACCACCCAGTGGCAGGGTAAAGGATGTTCAGTCATAACATCTGATGAAGCGAAACATTAACGAGGCGATATATCAGCCGGCTCTTATAGACGTAGCGTGGGCGGTATCTTGGACATCGCCCAGAAGAACGAGCACGAAATGAAATGTGAAAGAAGTAATTTCTCGGGGCTGCCATGTCCGTTCATCAATGTGGTAAGAGACTCTTTGGCGTATTCACGACTGCCATTAAATTGCCCGGACGATGAAGGACTGCTGAAAGTATGAAATCAATAGTTCGCTGCCACGGTGCCAAGGTTGACAAACACGTTCTTTGAAGAACATATACTCTGCATTGCGCGATAACTTCTTCTGCAGGCCTAATACGTGGCCAGACGTGATGTACAACGGCGATCGTGTACATAGTGAAAAGCGAAATACAGAGCTGAACTGTCTTTATACTTATGTAGAAAGTAGAAAAGAATAACGATGAAATTATGTGAAAAGAGTAGAGTTCAGCACAAATGTACGGTGACTAATTTAAATAAATTATACAAACGGAACCAAAATGGACTACAATGTCTATTGAACGTCGTACATGTTTAATTAGTTTTGCACCTCGTATGTGCGTCCAAGTACACAATCTAATAAGGAATGAGGGTGAACCGACGTAATAAATAATGAATAGTCAAAATTTCTCCAATTTCAATATTTTGTTGCATCTTAATATTGTTTGGCTGCATATAAGTTTCCGATGTTCAGTTAATCGCTCGTAATACGTATTGTTTAAATCTATCTAATTATGACGTTTTAAATAAAACTGGAAAACCTTTCAATGTTTACAGTTTTTTGAGCTGCGGGAAATGCACTTTATATAATACTTGAAAAATCTTACTTACACACGTACGCACCGCTGTACGTCTCTGTGTTACTAATATTGTTCTACATTTTGCATGAAAGATCCATATTGTACATCGACGAAAACATGATTGCAATATTCGTCGACGAAATTAATTAAAAAAAAAAAAAAATCAATATAAACGCAACGATGTAAACGAAGGATTTCAAATGAATTTACAGCCTTGCGTAATGGGTTAAAGAGTGAAATATGTATGTAATTCAAATGGTTTTTCGTCCAGCGTCCAAATTTAAATTCCTATTCTGAGAAACATCGCAAGAACGTTTATTTGCTAATGTAGTTTCGAGTACACCAGAGTGCGATTTATGTGTTTCGAACGCGCGTTTCTAAAGTATCACGAAAAGACCGTAACAGACTACCCGTGAAAACATAATTCACAGATGTTACACGAGCGTTTATCAATGCCCAAGAAAAATTCACATCCTTTATTCCGTAAAACGTGCTACTCGATACTTTACATACGTTATATGTCTGTCGAGATCTGCCTCATCTATCATGCATGGCTACCCATGAATAACGTTGTCTTTCGTCGTAGATTGATCTTCAACTGTTTGCAAAGCATTAACGAGTACGTTTCAGTTCGTACAAATTGGATGCGTGGTCGATAATAACTTTTCAGATATAATTATACGAAATTTGTTGGAATTGTATAAATTCAGATTTCAAACCGTTGTAATATTTTTCGGCGAGTAGGTGTAGTAAATTTCTTAAGCCTCTTCGGAAAAAGACAAACTACCGTGTCGTGTTAATACTACACTGCGTGAACACCTGTTTCACGGGGTTCTGAGTATTATTTAAAAAGTGTTAAGTCGTAGAGAATATACGCAGTCAATATGTTTCCGATTTAACCTTAGGACAAATTGTATCTTATAAACAGGAAAGGCGAAGATTTATCTTTCGTTCGTTTCTTCTTGAAAAATTCTTTTCTGTTTGGAACGTATAACATTCCAACGGCTGATTATCCTCATCAGTTAAATTCCATTCGCCGAATTAAAATATCCAAGGTGTCTCTTCTTATTATGAAATTGGCGGCTATCCAAAATATTTTTCCAATTTGCGCAGCGGAAAGATTCGGGTGGAAAAATAATACGCGGATCGACAAATCGTGAAAAACAGTGGCAGAGCTGCCGGCATAATGAATCATTGTTTGGAGGATTGTAAATATTATTCGAAAATAATAGACTTTATAATATGTGAAACTGCGGAATTCAAGAAATTCAAAAGTCGGATGTAATAAAAAATTATGCAATTGCAATTTCTGTGGTCGACACGTGAATGAAATATAATTATTTCGATTTAATGAATTGTGTTTACATCGATCATCGTCTTAACATAATATTCACAAAACGATTTATTTACTCACAAAAATCAACATCTTTAAACTCAATGAAACCACACTAATAATTCTAAAAATAAATGTAAACAGTGTGCAATTGATATATGCCAGGTGCAATTCGTCAACTACCTTTCAATAATTAGCGCACCACCTCTATGGTTCAAAGGGCGGAAAGAAATATGTTTTGAAGACAGCTGGACGAAACACCTGTGATGTGTGCTTGCACACTTAAAAGACAATAGCTGCAAAATGCAGAACAAAGGTGAAATCTTGTGGGCTGATAATCCTATGTATGTAGCGGGCAATTTCCCCACAAATGTAATAGGAAACATTTCGGAGATCTAAAGCTTTCTTGATCCTGACGTATGCTACCCACTTCGTTGACAAAAGGGAAGAATAGCCGTTCTCGAAACGGCAGTATAAATAATCGTGACTTGACGGGTCAGCGCAATAAGTCCGTGCAGAAAAATACGATCAGCCGTCGCGGTAGCATTTGGACGGAGCCCATTATTCATTGGGTTGAGCCAGGTTTCGAACAGCTAATGAGGCTGGAATACCGCCATGACCGTGATCATCGTATACCGGTATATGTTGTTCTTGACAATTAGTGACGTGCAACGAGGCTGTGTATAGTCGAGGAACGTAACGAACATATGGACGACAGTAGACGGAATATATTGTACTCGAATGCTGCATGTAAAATATGCGTGATAACGTGTTACAAGTTTATTGTAATATAAAAGGGACACGATTCCCTACACAAGTACCGTCATAATAGTTACTTAGGTAGTGAATTATTTTATTGCAGATCACGATTTGAAAGCGAAGAGAGACATGGGGGTTTTAAGAAATTTTAAAATTATAGAAACTGCGAATTCGTTTGTTTGGAATTAGTCGGTATCCATGGGCGGTTTATCGATAAATTGCGAATATAAGGTAAAGAGGAAAAAAACCCGCCAAATAGCCGTAACAAAGCTCACTGCCAGAGCAATTTTACAAGCTCACGACACCTGATCGTTTCCATTTTAATTGTAATATTATTGTTACGTTATCATTATTTTTAACTCACCTATAATATTATAACATTTCCTACGGAGTTCAGCGTTTCACGGTTGGTTATGCATAATTGTGATGCTCTAAATCCACAGAGGAATTCAAAGGAAATCGGTATCAATTTACTGGAATAGCTGTTTTCCTTTCTATTCGTGTCTTTGCCCCGCTTTTCTTTCGATTAAAAATGGCACTGTTCAGGTTTCTAACTCGCGGTTATACGTTCCTCTTCTTGCAAAAAACGTAACTTTTCCCCATTCTGCTACTTTTGCAGACCGTCGACCCTCGTATTTGGCTGTATTTTGGCGTACCGCTAAAATTGAATAATCTAATCTATGATTCGTGTGACTCGAGGTTAATGAGAATTGTAATCCAGTGTAATCTCAAATGACTTTGTTATCGATTCGTACACGTATACGCGTGCACCGAGTTCATGGCCGCATATGTCAAGTGCTGCAAGAAATGTCATTGATGCGGCAACGCAGTTTCAGCATCAACCAAATATCGATTCCCATTTTCGATAAGGACAGGCAACAATTTAAACTCAGTCTTGAACGCAGACTGATGCGTTACAAGAATCACAGAGTCATTTGCAAACACGATAGATCAAAAAACTAACTGAAATAAATGTGATATGTAAAATTAAATATATAAACATGATTGTTGTTTATTACTAATTAAACAACTGACTCGCCAATGATATAGAAGTTCTACCTTAAATTCAGGAAAAAAATTTCTCTCGACCGACTCGCGAGATGCATCAAAAATTGCGGGAGCGTAATTTATGCGTGTTTCAAAATTCACTGAAAAGTTGTGAAAAATGCGAGAAACATTCGTAATTTAAAATGTGCGCCGTTCCGAGTAACTTGATGAAATAAGGATGAGCCAAGTGCAATGAATACTTCGGTAAAAAGAGACACTGGTGACCTTTATCACTATAGCACCTAAATTCATAAACCAAACTCAATCATTCGCAATATTTACTACCGATGAATACCATTGAGGAATAGGGGTTGCAACCTACACCCCACGAATTCAGGAGTCCCACACTAGTAACACAAGTTTCTCTATTTCGAGTGGAGCAAATAAAAACGTGCGTACCAAATCTAAGAGAACCTACAGTACTCCGACAAAAAAAAAAAAAGTTATTACACACGAATACATATGCACGTGGTTCCAAAGACGAAGGCAATGCGCCCTGGTAAAAATCCAACGGTTCGGACAGTTCGGATTGTAAAGCGTGCTTAGCGATCGGCCAATAAAGGAAGACAATAAATCCTTGGAGAAAGATATGAGCAAGCGTGACAGCGGCACTGTGTCGAGGCCCATTATTCATTGGCTTTAAGCCGGACTCGAGGCAGCTAATGAGGTCGGCATACCGGCGTGTTCGCGGTGATCATAGCCGATGGACAGGCATAATAATCCGGCAGAGATTGCCGATCGGCGAAACGTCCGTCGGCGTGGCACGGTAGCCGCAGATGGAACTTCGATATGGTCACACAGAGTGCGTGTAGAGATCGAGCGAGAAACCATTCCTGGAAGTGCATAGTTAACTACGTCGTCGTGTCCTGACGCGTGCATCGATTCGTGTACGTCTATCGATTAAGGTGCCCCTGTATGCGCTTTTCATCTATCCGCGTTCGATCGCAATCGCCAACAGTAAGTGCACGCTCGCGTACACGTACGATCCTCCGCCGTTCTATTACAGATACGGATGCGCCACTTTTTCTTTACACGCGGCATCTAGCTTCATTTATTTGCGCGCGCGGCGTGCTACTTGAAGGGAACAGCGCGGGGATTTTTTTCGGGGTGAATTGTTGGATCGCGAATGGAATGAAATGATAAACTGTTGTATTATGAGGGATTGGATGGATGGGGAGGTTTCCATTTGGTGGTTCAAGTTTTTACTTCACGTGGCAGGGCGGTGTTGATTAAGAAGCACTTTGCGTGCTGCTCTTTTTTTTTTTTGTTTTAATGACGCTGACGCTGTTTGAATTTAGTAGCCCTGCGTCGAGGGAATAGTATAGATTTAGATAGATTTGATCTCCATTGGTAATAAATGATATGTTATAATTATAGAACGAGAAATTGCATAAAATTTGTGAAAAATAAATATTATTAGTTTATGGCCAACTCGATCTGAATCGGGGTATTAATCTAAAACTAGGTTACAATAAACCTAAATTATTATTTGATCACGTGTCTCCAGGAGCAGAGGGGTTAATGTGTAGGTGGCTACATACGTGTAGATTATAGTAGATAATATTGATGCGAAAGTGTTTGGAAATAATAATTATTTAATACTGTTTTGTGAATTCCTTCTTCTTGTGCACAAAATTAATAACGAAATAAGATTACATACTCGCCTTTCAAATTATTATTAACTTTTCCCGAAACTGAAGGATTGTGTTGTATTGTATTTTACGCGAGCAATTTCCACGCTGATATTATTTTAGAATATGATATATTTCAGTAACAGGTGTTAGTAATATTACAATCTTATTCAAGTTATAACCAATGCAATACAAACGAATCGTGGTATATTATCGATTGTCTGTCTCAGGAAACCCCCGTTGTCGACCCCCATAGACATTTGCACCTTTGGTAGGGCTGGATAAAATTAAACCTTGGTCATCTATGAGTAATGCAACCTTTGTGCGAATTCGATCCGTGAAATGCAAAGTGACCGAGGTGACGAATAATAAGGTTCTGACCTGGCTGAACAAAACGAGCATATTATTCTCCCGGCCTTTCGGTGAATCAGGGTCGCATTGTTATAATAATATGTCATATCATTATTTTGGGCGAGCTACCGTTCGCAAATATTTATTCTTCTACTAGCAAGCGTGCTTCTTGAGCGTACCTTATGGTTTCCCTTTAGGCGGGTTTAATCCTCATGGGATTGGCATTGAAAAGTGAATAGACAGATGGGAAACTATAAATAAATTGGATATACACCGTAAAGAAAATTAAATGAAAATGAACAAAATTTTTCGCTAATAAAAATAGTGAATATCTTCCCGCTTTCCATAACATTTTCATATATTATTATCTCTTATTGTGTATTCCAGTATTTCATATACGCAAATGTGTCCGGGTGATAAAAATGTTCGGCACGATTACTTTTCACTTGCTCATTCAGGGAACAAATGTGTCGTATTTTTGTCGATGTCAAGCCGACGACTTTAGTTGCACGGATACAGGTGTGGTCAAGGACATTTTATAAAATGGTTATGTAGGTAATTGTACGTTCTTGCGCAAGTTTCTAGAGAGCGAACCGTTTGGTACAAAACTGCCGGAACCAATTGCGATCTTTTAAAGCAAGGTCCGATCAATTTCGTTGAAACCAGCCGGTCTACTATAATTGCTGCGCAAAGGAAACCATTGAAACTTGCGGTAATAACACGGTGGATCGAGATATAGTCGATTTACACGGTTAACCGATCGTCCCTAGTCTTCCTTCTTTTGGTGTCAATATTAAAAGTCCACGTTTCATTGATTACAGCCTTCGCGGACTGGAAAATGGCATAATGAAATAGACATTGACGCGACACGGCGACTATGATGTTTTAGTCCATAATATTATCTACGCTTTCCCATAGAATCTCGTAAATGTTTGCCGTCTGACGACACGACGAGTGGCGCTCGAAGTTGAACGCACTATCGGTCAACAATTTGGAATTTCTTCCTTAGTCTTACAAATATTAAATCTCTTGATAACTCCTTGTCAAGTAAAGAATTGATATTCCAGGAAATAACAGATATTTACTTCGTTTCCATATATTTAAACTTGAAAGGCATGTCAATGTTCAATTCGGCATAGTTAATTTTGTTTGAATGCTTCTCTCCTTTTTTTCGGGCAACTAATAGTTTTAAACGTTTGGTTGGCAACTATATCTACCTATGGAAAGAATATATGTATATAATATTGATAGGACAGCAGGATTGCACAATCGTACATACCTATTTACTTCATATTTACGTTTTAAACCATAAATATATAAAAGTAACATCTTTTTGTGACCAATTTTATGCAGAACTTTGCTTGAAACGTTTGGCACGGATATGGCAGTATGAACGACCGGTCTAATGATTCATTTATAAAGTTATTATATAGTAATTTACTTTCTTATGAATGTTTTTCGTTGTACAGCCAAGCTTTACAAATTTTTATATATCGCGACTAATAAACGTTCTTATACTTCTTATTGGAGATTCATGAGCACCCCACGCGGTTACTTACGTTTCAGGGGTTCACGTGTGTACTGCTGGGTTGAAAGAAGGGAAGCTGATACCGTCTGCGTGTTCCTTTTACAGCGAATACTGTTCGCCGATCGTGTATTTGGATGAGCATTTCTACTGTCGTCGGTTGTACATCTTATTGTTAGCAGCGTCGAATGCCGGGTAGCGTTTTTGGTGTCAGGAAGTGTTCGGTTTCATGCATAGACTCCCGTCGTTATGGCTTTCTCTATTGCATATAGGAAACCGAATGTAATGGAATATCAGGTTGCTTTACCTTATCGCTCCGACTTACTATTATTTGATGTCAGTTTTATGAAAATATGAAACTCATAGTTTTTCGATATCGGGTTTCTGCCGTTCCCGCGATACCCTCGCGATGCCCTATTACATTTTTTCCCCGAGGGAATGGAAACGCCATTCTGCTCACTTTTCCTTCGATAATTGCTGCACGTTTTACGGGAAAGCGTTGCGAATTTGATTATTACATTGGGAAACAGTTTGGAATATGGTTAAACCAGCTGAGCAGGAGGGTGTTGAAATAGTTTTGCAATTAGATAAACAAATATTGTGAAAGAGAGATATTGTTATCGTTTTGATAGGACCGAGTAAAATTAATTAGCATAATCAGGTAGCAATTTTATGTTACAAAAGACAGTGATGGCAGTGGTGGTTTATTTATCTGAAATCACGAATCAACATAATATCAAGTTCGTTACGGAATCTTCTTGGACCGCCCTATAGATGCAAAGGTGCAAGACGCACACACATATCGTTATCTGTCTGTACGAAATAAACAAGCGGACGAAAATTGCATACGAAAATACAGATGGGATTAGCATTGCTAATAGCTCCGAGAAATTATCCTGACATTTGAAAAATACTTTGACTGCACGGGGTCATACCTGCGTAGGTATTTAATTACGCAATTTCTAATGCACGTCCCTGTCGATCGAGCGGGGGACATATTAGCGTAGACTTGAACGCTCGACACCTCGCAGTTTATGATACGATCGCGTTACACATCGTCGTTTTGCATTCTACGGCGAGTCGCGTCAATTTATTTTACGTTCTCATGTAGGCTGAACAAGTTGAATGATATAAAACGACAGTGGTACATGTTTCTTTCACCTTTTACACGACGCACACATTGATCGTGTCGCGAGATACGCTCGACTACTTTAGGAAAGCAGCTCGACTTTCTCATAACTTAATCCGACGACGAGGGAGTACGATTTTTGTTTTTGTTCTTACGAACGAACGGGTTGAATGGCCCATTCGGTATTGACAAATATATGGTCGGTACGTTAACAAAGCTGGTTATCCTCTCTTTTCTTCTGTCCTCGAATACCGATGGATAGATATGTAGACAAGCGTACGAATGGAGCGAGGGACGAAATTCATGTGGAGAAAATGCCAGTTGAAGAATACAGGGGAGTGTTGGTTGAATGTTCGGAAACTGTGGTTGATTTGAATTTTTATGAATGAAAGCGTACGCATTTCATTTATTCGTTTCATCTAATTGTAGGATTAAAACAAATGACACCAATATGTTCGATGATAATGTTTTAGTAATAACACATTTATTGTGGCAATAATAAAATTGTGAACTGTTGTGACGAAAGTATGATAAAACATTCTTGTTATTAATGACATTTATAATATTTTCACATTGCGCTATGTTTTCTATTTGATTTATTGAAATGGTTCTAATTAGTCTGGTCACGCTACATTTTAAAATGTTGCATTTCCATTAATTTCAGGAACACAGAAATCAATATCTAACAAAAACGAGTAACAGGTAACTTCATTGAATGTAGAAAACACGGAGATGATATCACGCTCTTCTTGCGCGCCCCCCTTCGACTTATTTTTATTGTTTAATAAATAAAAATTGCATTACCAAATTCAGTCACCTACTACATACGTCCTGCCGTGACTATTACAATTACTGTCCCAATAAATGAAATTAACGTCATTAAACATTACAATAAAATAACATCTCAATGGCAATATATTTATAATTTCGTAGATCTTTCGATTTCGCAAGTAAACATATGATGCCATTACCTTTCCTTTAAAAAACTGTTGAATAAGACATTTCCCAACCCCAATCAATGAGACGTGCCGAGAGGAATAAAACAACAGCATGTGGCATCCGACTGAAAAACTCCAGCAGAGACATAAATCTACGCTAAAGGCAGGCGAGTAATCGAAGCTATGTGTGAGAGGGCAGCCACGATTTAAATGGTCCGCTTAGAAAGCGAGGAAGCAAAGATTGTCTGGCAGATGCTTGACCAGTTTGTGGGTCTTGTTCAGTTTCGCCTAGGGAGCAAAAGCGTGTCAACGTGTCTAGGATAAAAGACGAATGTCCCACGAAGGTTCTCATTAGCAGACCGCAGCAGGGTGCCCAGAATCCTCCCCTGCTTCTCTACGTTTCTGCTGAACTTTCACCACCGATTCTACGTAAATTCCAATGCGGGGAATACTCCAGGTGCTTGGCCGTGTCAAGGGACTTCAGCAACACGCCTACACGAACGCCTACCAACTAATCTTTGCATTCATTCGCACAAAGGTCATGACTAATGATCCCAGTATTCCGACAGAATAAGATTTACTTCTTCCCTTGACAAGCCTCGTGTCATGCCAGCTGAATAACGTTACTAATTTCTTTTCTAACTTTGTCACCCGTCGAAAGGGGCCGTTCAAGCCCGAACAGCGATGCCATTTCAAATGCTTGGAATGTGTTTGGAATTCGAGAAAACATTTAGGTGCTGCATGTGCTCATGGTAGAGAACGTCTGTTGAAAATTGAAGTTTTCAAAATAATTGATAGCCGTACGAAAAGGTGTGCGGTTTGTGGCAGGTTGCCTGTACATTTTACACAGCAATACGATATTATTCAATTCATTTGTGGAAATCAGTTGGGGCAGAGTTAGTAATCCGATGAAAGAATTATTTCGTACAAAATAAATGTCACTCAATTGTACCAAGAGTTTTCAATAGGCTATGAAAAAATTGTACTTTCTTAATCCAATTTCAATTCTCTGTATAATTTATTAACACGACAATAATAATTCTACTCAATAATAGATTCAATCTGCTGCATTATAACTAGGACAAGGGTCATCGTAGTGAAATTCAATTGCCAGTGTATAACATGAAATATATTCTGAAAGAAGAATTATTACAGACATGCATCACCTTTTTATAAATACGAGAAAAGAAAACAATTCGTCTTTTGCAACGAATTAGTGCAAACATTATATTCGAGGCTGATTAACATCTCGCAGAATTGATATTGACAGAGGACAGCATAAGATTTATTTCTTCGCGAGCCCGTCCTACCTTTGCGGCATCTTCCAGAATAATAGTATACTAATTTTTTTCTCTTGGCCTTTGTCGTTGTTTGAAAGGAACCGAACCGTGTTGAACAGACCGTACTCTTGTCGATGATTGCTGGGCGGGCTGGTCAGACAGGTCATAAATTTCTGTCCTGGAAGTTGTAATGTATTCTACTGGCCCTTGATGATTTTTATTGTACGCTGGCGTTGTGGTTAATGCTCTTCATGGGACGATCGGGACAGTTAGTATCTATAATGTAACGCGTTTCCGTTTCTCTTTTAGACCAACTAAAAGATGGGAGCCGATTATTTTCATCTGCAGGCGTGTTACGCTACTTAAAAATTTAATTTCGTTTCTCAGATATTGTATCATTTCTATCATTTGATTCTTGTATCAAATGAAATTTAGTTCGATTCAATTTCGTTTAGATGTCTTGCCATTTCTCGCCGACGATGGATATACGCTCCTCAATCAAAATTAAAGGTTCGCTAAATAATCATCGAAAAATCTTCGATGTCTCGATTGCTGTAACTGCGAGAGAAATTTTGAAGTGTGAAGTCGCTACTTTAACAGCCCTCGGTTCATCTTTTCATATCACGTGAGAGGCGGCAATGTGAAGGTACTCTTCTTCGCGAAATATCTGCGAGTTCGAACGCCTGTACGGATAACGAAGAAATTTTCCCATCACCGAAATCACTATGGACTTGAGGAAAATTTGGAAAGTGCTGTCGTTCTTGCGACATTCCATTTTCCGCTAATAATTTAATCACAATCCGCCAATGGAAAATTGAAGTGTTCATTACAGGAGGGGGTTCGCGAATAATTGATGACCGTGGCAATAAAATATTTAGCCACCGCTCGCTGTTTAATTATTGCGCGCGGCATTTGCGCGGTGAAAGGGTGATAATTTCCACCAAGTTTTATCTGCAAAGTAATTACTAGACCGCGTAGCAGTAACGAATGACTCACGATTATGTTTTCCTTCGGTCGTTCAAGTTCTTTGGAATGGGAAACGGAACGGCCGGAGCGGGGAGCGGTATAGGTTGGGGGCAAAGCAAAGTAGTACAATCTGCGAGACTGCCACTTGGCCGTAACAGATACGCCAGGAAATAAATGTCTGTATAAAGGAGTTGGCAAGTTCCTTGGATGATATCAAGATGCCGCCGGCTAATACAACTTGCCTGGTAGTTCGAAACAAGGGTGAGGAAACGTTTCACGAAGGACGTACCCCTTTGTCCTGCACCTTTCTTTCTCTACGCTACGATGTATCTCGATATTAAAAGAATTTTGGCTTTATCTCTGTGCTTTTATCCACGGAGAAACGATATACCATATCCAATAAAGAGAAATTATATTCTGTATGAAGCGGGACTTCTGCCCGAATACCGAAATAGCTTGGATCTCATTTCTCCTTAAATACGACCCTCGTATGGGTATGTATGTACGTTTGCGAAAAATCTTTCATGCTTTTCGCAGTTACGCGTACCATGCCTGCGATTTAAATAAGTCAGTTTCGTGTTATCGCCCGGCAAATTATAATTACAGACCCTCGAGGGTTTTCCTGACTGTGTTATGTTTTTGGCCAGATCACTGGCCGAAAGTTTTCACGAATATCATCGACAAAGGTTCAGATCGATTTTCTTCCCAGACGTATCGGCACTTGGTGTTTTCTTTTTACGATCCTTCTAAGCCACTCGCCTACGTATTTTCCGTTTTTACAATGCTTCCACGGAGGCCTTTTATTCTCCTCGATCGCTTCCTCACGGTAGACTTACCGTAACGTATAAAATTTGTACTTTCTTGCAGCGGCATATACTTGGCTGTTTCGCACTGACATAAAGTGAAACTGCCAGAAGAGTCGGAGTTTGTTTCAGGGCTGTGCACTACACGACTTGTCGTCCCATCGAAAAACGTGTGAATTATAACTTATACAAGTGATAAAATCTGCCCTACTTTCTGGCAATCTGCAAATCTTGTTTGCCCCTCGTTGATATAAGTATAGCGAAGTTTCACGTTTCCTTTTCATCGCGTCGCTTCTTCTTCTTGATTAATACAGAAACGATACAGTAGTAATATTATTTGTTGTTAATCCTACACCGCATAAATTTCATCGGAATTGTCGCCACTTCAAATAGTAAAGTTAATTGAAAAAGTTAAGGCTTACAAGTGAAACGAGTAAAATCATTATTACCATTTACAGTTATTATACAGTGATACTATACTTTCTACGAATTTGCCATCTCACTATATTATTGCACATCTGGTATTTCCATAATATGAAAATTAGAAACTACGAAAGGGAATCAACCCTCGACACAAGTTACGCAGTAGATAATAAATCATGAAACATCGCTGAAATAAACACGGCGAATATTCAATTGGATACTATAGTGGACAATAAAATAAAGAAGTTACTAATCGTATCAAACAATTAGGAAACATGAAAAAGGAACAGGATATAATCAATTAAATCCTCGCCGTATGTCTCCGCGAACATTCCAACACAGGCCAACGTGATCCGCTCTGGCCGTCGCCTGTAAGAAAGCACCGCTTTGCCCTGAAATATTGGTTTTCCAGGTGGAGTAGCTAATGGACGTTCACCTTCGCCTAATGGTTTGACGGAGCGTGCGAGAGAAGCCGGCACAGTGGACAGGGCGACCATGATTCGTGACCACCTGTCCATGGTGAACTTCCCTTCGGAGGAGGGGCACGTGTAGCGGTGGAGTGTACGGCCTGTACCCTGTGGGTAGTGCGCTATTTGTTAATGCCTGTACGATGATCGTGTGGCCCCTGTACAAACATGTCAAGTTGTCGCGGTGTAGTAACTCCATTCGTCGGCCAGAAACAGTTGGCTGCTCGGTCAGTGTTGCGTGTCACGGTGGTGTCGCTATTTAACCTTCTATCAGATGCGTCTTTCGCGCCGTTCACGTAACACGCGCATTACCAGCACCTGCCGGGGCCAGTTTCGGTAGCTGTTTCGCCCGCATTTTAGTTCGGTAACGGCAAGCTACTTTACGTGGCCGCGTAACAACAGGCCGTCCGAACGATTAACGGTATATTGTACACTTTAGCGTCAAACTCTTGAGCATCATTTTCAAATTATGTACGCGCGTTGCGCGCTTGCTCTTTACCAGCGTTTAGCGTTTTCTATGTAGACGGTGCCCATTGCGGGTGACGTTAAGCGCGTGTCTTGGGAAATTAATTAACGTTGGTTTGCGCACTACCTTTGGCGAATTCTTGTCAGCTGTAGAGTGGCGAGCTTTATATTATCTAGTCGAGTATTATATTGCGGGCAAAATTTAGTACCTCAACCCTGCATTGCGTTCCCTGCTCGATTTTGTTGTTAGGTATTTCTATTTTATCCGGGTTCTGGAGCAACGTCTCTACTGTTCCATAATAATAATGCAGAATCGTTAGTACTGAATGCTTTCCCCGCACTCTCTTGGTAGCTTGCTCCGTTTGTATATTTTTAAACGTCTCCTGCCATTCGTGAACCTTTTTTTTCGGTGACTCGTAACATTTTTCTGTATACACGGACGCTACACACCCGAACGTTTATATACAGCACGAGCCACGAAATTGACTCCTTCGTCGTCGGGATGGCTATTATCGACAAATCTTCGTGACGACGGTTTATTAATATTCCGGATTAGAATAGCCTGTCATGATTCACAGAACTGGGCTTTTGTGCGAGCCCGGAGGAGAGTACCGGGGACACTTACGGCATAAATAACGATATCTCCCCCGGTCCGTATTCAGCTGCCGCTCCCTAACCGATGGCTGCCGCCTCCTATCATCGAAAGTGACTGACAAGCACTCCATCAGCATCATATTTCGTAAACATAACGAGATTAGGCCGCATTGTGACGAGACTCGAAGCTAATTTACATCCTAATCCCTACACGCTACCGTACGTATCTTCTTCCCCTTTCGAACTTCAATTCTCTGTCCCCTGTTGGACGAGTGAAAAAGTTCTGTCATTTTCGAGTGGCTAAAACACAACGACTATTGCTCGTATACGCACCTTATTTTCACTTATTTCTACGACTCTCTCCTGTCCTCTTTCAGGATGCACCAATCCCATGAACTGGACTGGATTGCAGCCAACAAATTCGATTCGGTCAATACGCGAATATTGGTCCGATTGCGATTGATATTCGTGTGATAGATCTCCTATACAGAAACGAGTAAACTATTTTTATCAAAACTGCGCTCCAACTTTCGCGTAACATACAGTCACGTATATGTATATGTATACATATTTTATATGGATTTTAACCCACGGACATGTTCCTGCGTTACTTTTTGGCCAACCAATTAGAGAGCGACGGAACTTTTGCACTCGTCTAATACATACCTTGCGTCGTCGACGTGCATAACATGCTATGTTATAGCAAGCTCGTTCATCGTGGCATGTTTCTACATTCTAAACTGATTTGCGTTCACAGACTTATCACATTGTCTAATAAGCATTCCAATGAGTGCCGTTCGTTTGCAAGAGACGGTGGGTCCTTGTTCCCGACGAAAATGATATTCATGGAAATAAGGTGATCTAGTGCAGAAGTTTTCGGCCGTAATTTGGTTCGCTGAATAATACATGAAATATATACGAAGAAGACGTAGAGCGTGTTGCATGAATTGTATTTCGCATAATAAGTTGTCAAATTACTTTTGCATGTCACAGGAATCTATTCTATTATGCAGCTCTGAACATTTACATTCTTCAATGTATGGAGCGGTGCTTGGCGACAATTTTTATTCTATTCGATGAATTTGAAATTTAGCTGCATTGGAAAGCTAACAGGAAACAAACAGTTCGGGATTAAGATAATAATATTCGATGCGGTTTTACTGCGACGAGAAACATTGTTATCCCATATTACAATGAATATATTATTCGTGGCGATAACGGATCATCACAAAATAACAGAAAACGCGTTCAGAAGTGAACAAACGGTTGAACCATAAATCTTGCGCGTATATAACGAAATACATATACATATGTACGTATATGTATCCTACAATTTAAATGAATTTAACCGCACGAAACGATTTCCATTAACGCATACTCTCGCGAAGAAAATGATAGGGGTGTGTTCAGTAAAATAAACTAGGAATAATTTAATCATACATCGCGGGTCAACGTTTTCATTCCCGAGAAAGTTAATTGGAAGAGAACTAAGTTCTCTTCGTGACGGCATGCTGGAATATATTCCTCATAAATTAAACGATGAAGCGAACTAAAATGACAAGGTGGACAGAGGCTGTATCGTGTTGCTGAACAAAGAAAAACCAAAAAAATATAACGAAGAGGAAAGAGAAATTCCAACGAAATTTATCAACCATCTATGCGACTCGCAAATATAAAAAAACTGTCGAAGCTACGTTAACCGTGCTGGGTAAGATCGCGTGTAAAATTGTGAAACGAATGAAAAAGTAAAGGGATGGGCCTGTGCAAAGTGCTGTGGGCGGGTAGGTACGACAGTGACATGGATTTCTCTCCCGTGTACGTATTCCATATAGACACGTTGTTTCTCCTCGATGATGGAGAACAATGTGGACACGATGGAGTAGAATACGAGCAAGGGCAAACGAAAGAGCGCGTCAGATGGAATTAGGCATGCCTCGGCAGATTAACGGGTCTCGCTTGACACGCTGCCGGAGAGCTACGGTTCAAGCACTAGTCGGATTGGATTAGTCGAACGAAGGTAACGTTTGCAAAGCGTGCCAGTCAAGTATCATTGTGCATTCTGCTAATCTTGCTGATTATTCTGACACGGCCGACGGGATCGCGATGGTTCATTAACGAAACGGAGCCATTCGTTCGACGTGATATGTAATCATTCAGGAAGACGTAGCAAAAGGATGATACACTTTTACGCGTCGGCAAGATGAAAATTTGATGGAGTTATTGCAATGGCTTAACTAGTCCCCGTTTGGACAGGTCATTTATAGGATATGGTGGAAATTGTTAACGTCTTTTAATGCGGTCGTTTATAGCGACAGACGTATTAAAGACGTCCGCAAAAAGCAATGCTTCGCGGAAGAATGTTTTTCCAATTCAAACAGCCGGGGACCGTCAGTCATAGGTGCAGATATTTTGTGATTGACTGATGAAAATTGATGAAAACTGATGAACTCGTTCAAGATAGAACATACCGAAACAAAGTTAATATTACCACGAATGCCTGAAATAATTAATTCTGAATCAATAAATTGTAATGCACCGACCCACTTAATCTTAAGCTGTACCATCAAATATTATTGCATTTTGCCAAACTTTCCTCATCCTTGTCCTTATCCCGTGAATCATCCCGTTTAGCCACCAGCTTCTAACTTCTGACCTACGTCCCAAACTATTTTCCATTCCTACTTTCGTCCTCTCCTATCACCCGAACTCCTGTATTTCAGATCCTTTATAAACCATTGACCATTCCTCCTCAAGAGCATTTTCTTATTTTACAAATCCGAGGAACAAGTCCGCCACCGTCGTCCAAGTATTTCATAATCTAAAATAAAGCCAGCCTTCGAGCGAGGTTTGTCACGACATTATTTTCACGTGTAACCCATCCATTACAAGATGCTTAACAATCCATTGAATGTTCACTGCGCAACTAAGGAAATGGCACCAAAGATTTATCACTAGGCGCGAACGGGTTAAATGATCTCGTTTCGGAAACACGGTTATCGGTATATCGATAACGCAATGCCAATAATATGAAGTAAATTGGAAGCACGCGAGCATGGAGCGGCATCTAATTGTATCTAATTATATATACTCGGGGGGGTCGATGAAAGACTGATTAGGCACTGTGGAAGCGTAATTGAAGGAAATGCAGCTTTCAGCTATTAACAGTGTTTACATTTCCAACAGATTTTCCCGTCTTAAATACTCGAGACACGCAACGCACGGTCCATACAAGGTGCTACGATACATGCTTAACGTTTGCTGCAAGATATAATTATTTCGACTAGCCGCATATTAATGCTTATTTACGCATCAGCCACATATATGTCCGCGTCCTCCAGCAACCCGTACCCAATTACACTAATTTCCGTCGTAAGTTGTTATGCATTTATAAACCCGCGTTGCAAACCGCACTCAATTCTACCCGGCCTAGATTAGTCTATTATTTCCGGCCAGCTTGTCCGTTTCTCGCCCTCGAGAAACGCGGGCTATTATACTTTCCGAAGGAGAGATTTACGAGGCGGGCTTATCATTATTGCCGGCGCGAGCGATTCCGTCGTGGAACCGTGAAAGCGTCCGCGAAACAGGAAGCGACGGTTTAGGAGAATGAATCCGTATGCAAAGGAACACGTGAAAGCGGACAGAAGTTATGATGGATATGTGTCTATATCAAACTATCAGCGGTGTCTTAGCGGAGGGTGCTGGTATCGTTGTGGGCACGACGTTGACGGACGGCTCTCTTACGCACGGTTGACGGGAAACACAAATTGTGGGCGCAGCTGCGCCGATAGTAATCAAGAAACACGGTAGGTAGCGGAGTAGAGTGGCCGGATAATAATTCTCTCTCTGTCCGTGGAAGCGTGTACACACACGCCCTGGGTTATAGACTAGGAAGAGACGTGCGGTGAACAGACAGGAAGGACCTGGTTATAGAGGGACAGAGTGAGAGAGAGTGAGAGAGAGAGAGAGAGAGAGAGAGAGAGAGAGAGAGAGAGAGAGAGAGAGAGAGAGAGAGAGAGAGAGTTGGACAGGGTGAAAGGAAGGGACGTAGGGGATGGGACGGGACAGGGCTGGTGGCACTTCACAGGAAAACGATGTTGATCCAGGTCGATACCTGTCATTCGCTGGCCGATGCACTGTCGAGATTGCTCCTAGTTCAGGACCCGTCTCGCTTTACATTGATATTCGTGTGTCCCCTTCTCCGCCCCTGTTCTGTCTGTATACAGGCATACAATGAACGCCGACCGTAGTTTGCTAGTGACGACACCGTGATACGGTATCCAGTTTGAAAAGGTGCAAACCCTTGGGTTAAGGGGAAAAAGCGCGTGCTCGAAAGGTCTATTCGAACTCCGTGAAGTAAATTATTGGGCAAAGCTGAGACGCGTATAGCCCTGTCTACTGCGGCGTTACAATATACGTATAGGTGTGTGTATGGGTGGCAGTTTATTTTCGAAGTACGTAAAAGTTTATGCAACATCGTTCGTCGTGCATTGTTGGTTAAAATTTTTGGGACGGTTGTTCGAATTGCAACGAACGTCCGAAATAAGAGTGACACTTATAAATCAGTCGAATTCATCGTTCGAAATTGTATTCGAATTATTTATTTATTTAATTAAATTGCTTTGAACCAAATATGGGTTATATAGGAAATACAATGCATTACATATTTCATGGTAGTTAAACATATTTCCAATGGTGCAGACTTTTTAAGATCTAGTCAGCAGTTTTGCAAAAAGTATCCGAAACAAATGATAGTCAACTAAATTAAATTAAACTAAGTTAAATTAAACTAAACTAAATTAAATTAAATTAAATTAAATTGTTACCGGGAATTGCACTAGAATACCACGAATAAGTTTCACATACATTCGATATATATTTTATTTGCAAAGCTATTTAACGTTTATATTGTATATTTGTATAGCTAAAGTTCACTAAAAAGTATCGTACTTTGAAATAGACCTATAATGCTATTTCCTTCTGTAAAACTTTTATAATCCCTACGGTGTTTGGTTACGTATATAACCAAATTTTGTAAATTATAATGATGTAGATAAGTATGTATGACAAGTGTGATAGATAAGTACATATATCCATTATAGAAGGAATACTACGTGCGTTTTCTCCTGCAACTTATATGTAAATTTTCTGATATTGTATTATAAATAAATTTTCTTCAATAATTGTACAATCTTTTGGATTTGTACATATATTTAATACAGTGTGTCGCATCGATATCAATGCATAGAATTATCCTCAACTATTAAGATATAATGTCAGTATTTTATTTAACATACGAGTTATTATTCTTTATCGTAACACCATAATTCGAATTAGGTCGCAAGCAAAAGGTTCAAGGGACATCGAACAAATTGCCGGTGCTGGTACCAAGTGGAATATAAAAATAATTTCAGAATGCGGGAATTTTCGACTATAGTAATTGCACACTTAACGGTAGATATGAATGTTGAACGTTAATGTTCGCAATAGTAGTAGGCAATAACTTCTTCATTCTACACATAAATCAACATTCAAAGGAATAAGCATAATCTCTAAATATTAAATAGTAAATTAAAGGAATACTTTCGAAGACCGAAAAGCTTGAAATATTCCAGCTGCGGCTGATTATTTTATTTGCACGTTGAAGAATTTATTGTCAGTTTCACATATATATCACAAGAGCGATTCTTGCTTCTCGATGCCGGAACTGTTTGCTCTCTCTCCCTCCTCCCATAAGAGTTCGAATCCATGATGAAATATGGTGCCCGGAGCACCTTAGATTAAGTAGTCGGATAACGACAAAACATGCTTCAAAGCTGTTGAAATTTAAATAAGGCATATAATGAGTTTGGCCTTCCCCGCTACTCGAAAATGCATATAAAATTTGTCCATGTATCTGTCTGCTAAATTTCTGTTTTCCAATATGGTGCTGCATGGCAACTACTCTTAGCCCAAGGACCACCGTACACCTATGCATTACGGACCATAATTTTGAATAAAGTGCATCATATTTGAATGGATAATTTTGCTACCTGAGAATGCTTACTCCGAAAAAGATATAATAACAATCGAAAATTTATGCGATATGTATTGTTTAATTCAAGTGTAGTAGGTGCCCAGTTTGTATAACATTTAGATTAGAAATTAATAACAATTGTGGATATATTGTTCACTTATTTGTAGTACATTCGAGATCTAGTTAATTCAGATTTCACTGTTATAAGTACATCATTTTGTAAATTCGATACCACGAATAATCATGATCTGGTTAACCGGGACTCTGATATAAGTTGTATGATCGTAAGACGAATGTTTCATTAACCACATTTAGACACATAATTAACATATCGCATTCAATATTTACAACAGTTGGAAACCGTTCGTGATGTACATTACAGAATTATAGAATTGCAGAAATAATAAATGCAATTTATGTACGAATGTTTCATTAATTCGCGATATGTTTTTTAATTATACTCCGACGTGTAGCAATTAAGTTCTGCGCTTCGAAGTGAACGGTATGTTGAAATCTGTTAATGCAAAAACTAATAATGGTTTACCTACCTGCATTTTTTACATCAGAAATTGGACGTTATCTACGCACTTCTAGCGTGTAATTATCGCTACTACACAGTGATTACCGTCCATTACAAGTGCTCATGTGAGTGTCGATGTGTTTGGATCATATTTATGAATAAATGCATTAACAGATAAATCAACGTGCAAGAAGTGTGGATGAAAGATGTGGATGAAAAAAAGGAAGCAAATTTTGCAACGTGTATGCATGATCCCATGATTGAAAGGTACATACCTGGAACTTGTAGCACGCTTTTTATCCTGGAACCAAAAGAAGCTGAGTAAGTAAGATTGACCAAGGTCATATTACACGGCTACCAATATGTTGCACGATGAACATAAGCTTCTTTGCAATGTAATACCGTTTAAACAGTTGGTGTACATATCGGTGCTAATATCGCGGTTACCTCTTTTTCTTTTTGTGCCGCTTTTTTAGGCGTGGCAAATTGTTCCCGGACATGTAATAGCGCGATTAACCCGAATGACTTTTTGTCGATCGCGTCAAGTTATCTATAAATTCTCTTGTGCCAAATATAATGAGCATTTAACCGGTGACACGCAACGATAATTGATGCTACATGTTGACAGGGAAAAACGTTTTCTCTATAATATCTTCGACGCTTTCTGAGCATCTAAATTATGTGAAATTATGCACCATATAAAATTTGCTGACCGTTTGAAATTACACTCCACCCTCAGTAGTCATTTATTAATACAATGCACCTTGCACCTAAACGTTACAATAACATTGTGCCCTCGTATTTTCTTTGTTTGACGATTTGTTTCTTTATGGTTATTCAACTGAGGTATATTGTGTACAAGAAAGAATCGCGGATGTTTGTATTATATGAATTTAAATTGAATATTTATTTTTGGAGCTCTGTAAAACAAATAACAGGAATATAATATTGCAGGAAATTTGAAATTATGCATACAAGAAATCGATCGAAAAATAAAGCTGCACTGGTTACACGCTTAGGTACACAGCTATCAAGGGATATACCTTTGCACGATAACGTTTGGTTTCATCAAGTAAATTCCTTCCAGATTCATTATCAGATCCTTCCCACATTGATTATCACCTTTTTCGACACTTAAAATTCTTTCTACAGACAAAAACATTCTGTATTCGAGAAATAATAGGTAATAGCAGCGTTCGAATAATTTATTAGCATATTCTGCATTCTCAGTCTGGAAAAGTCGATTTTTTTTTTTTGCTCAATTCGAACGAATACGCCTTCCAGAATATCTTACTCAATTTTTGGAGCGAAATTCGACATGTTTTGGGTGCTACAGGTAGTTGCAGCATCGACGCTGGCCTGGCTGTTATGCTACTCAAAATTCGGAACACACGTTTTTCTCGAAATTACTCTTTTGTGGATGGCGATGAAAAAAACTATCTGACCAATTCGCCCAAATTTGTAATATGTTATTCTACACATTAGTGTATCTCTGGAATATGTTAGTTTGGTTCATATTTTCCCACTTTTTTATACGGATTAAATAAATAAAATCTGCCATTATCAATACTTCCAACTTTGACCGTCCATCACTTCGAAAATGTACACCAAAATTTTGTCTTGCGTGACTTATCAGATACTCGTACTTAAATAAACAATTTAAACGAAATATTCTCTGTATTTCTGTATTACAAGAACAGTAGAACATACGGAAAGAAGTTTTAAAACGTTCGGTGTTCATTTTATTATAAAACCGCGCCGCCCAAAATTCACCGAAATTTCAGCCAAAACTGTAAAGTATCCCCTAGTTGTATCGACGATTGAAAAACAACAATTTTCTCGAAACTAACGCGATGGAGCACAAGGTGGGAAGTTAATATGCATTACCCTGCTATTGAAATTTACATTACGCTACGTGCAGATGTAATAATACGTTGCGAGAAACTACGTACGTATGTTTCAATAAATAATTCTACACCGGTAGACTGTTCCTTTTTTCTGTATCGAATAGCAAATGAAATCGCAGAGCTTCCGCGGTTCCCTTGTTTCGCACGTCTGTATTTAGCAGATGTACAATAGCAAAAGGTGCATGCATAATGGCGGTGCACGGTCGAGAGTTTGTTTTGCCGTTGAAGGGGGAAAAAAGGTGATCGAGGGACAGTTTAAAATTTACCGCCGACGGATAGAGAAGCGGTCCTGTGGCGGACTGTCAGCTGTTTTTCGAATTCTGTCAATTCTTGTCAGTTGCACCGACCAGTTTAGCATAAAAATGCTGTTCGGTAGATGGTCGGCTTTCGAAGGCTTTGGCCGACACGGTACAAACGTATCGTATATCAAAGCAGGCGGCCATAGCCGGGGAAAATAAGAAAGTTTTTGTTCTTTTTATGGAGCTACGTTCGCCGTGGGCGGTGTCTGATATACGATCGGGGTTCAGCATTTTGTTGACGAAAAAGCTACTATGTATGTAACTTGGCTCGGATTTTTCTACCGGGATTACGAATAACATAAACATTATGTCGTTTTGCAAAAACATGCTTCGCGAGGCCTCGAATATTTCGTACAATTCTGTCCATCGCGCGATAGAAATAATGATTCGTCAAATAATAGAAGTAATTCTGTTAAAACGTAAAACCCAAGTGTCACTTACATATAGACCTTTTGCTCATCGACGACATGTAGGAAAGTTACAGGCACTTAGATACCCACGTATATATAAGTACATCCCAGCGTACTACTATACAGTTAATGGTACAGTAAAAACGTGGTAATGTAAAGTGGTTTCGAAAATGCACAATTTTCGCATCAGTTATTTATTAACGATCGACAGTGAAATGGTTAGCATGCGAAATGCACGAAATTCATTAAACTGTCATGAAATCGATACGCGTACATGTACGTGGATACAGATGGCGGGGAGGGAAGGCAAATTCCTCGGTATACAAGCTTGGGCCTATTCCCGGGATGCCTATTTAACTACTGTAGTTAACGTAATATGACATCCGCCATGGCAAGCGATTACGGAGAACACGCGATGCAAATTTACGGTATTATCGTAATAAACAGGTTATAAAGGCTGATAGCTTCCTCGTGTATTGAAATTATACTGCAGCAGTACGGTTTCTGCACGTACACTGTCACTATGTAAACGTGTATTTTATACCCTCACGTATGCGGGGCATGCTTTTGCGGCCCGTGCACGGGAGTGCGAAATTTCTATATACGTGCACACGGCTGGATATATGCATACGTATGCATGCAGAGGAGTGCGTTATTAAGAATGTTAACGTATGTTCGTGACGGGTTGTCAGGAACCCCCTTATCCGGCTGAGCTCGCCTCGGCTGGTAGATATAAATATGCAATAGCGCTTGTCATGCGCAGCGCCTAATAATTGAATGTATAATAAAGAAGGCGTCGCTCGGTGTCATGCTGACAGACAGACTACAGAGAGGCTACGAGCAAGAGGAGCACGCAGACACACGTCAACTGTCAATTTTATTTGCTTCTTTCGCCGATGCTCCATCCATCCCCTTTACTTGCTCCATTTTGCCATCTTTTGCGATTTCTCCTCGCGATTGCATGAACGTGGAAACGATGGTATCGACAACTGTACTCATATCGCACGCTCTTCGTCGAAACGGATGTACATACATACGTATCTTCCCCTACTTAGATCGTAGATATCGGGCGGCAACTGGATCGGGATAATTTCTACATTCGACAAATAATATTGCTCTCACGAAGTATGAAGCGCTCCTGGATCGCGGCCTTGAATTTAATTAATTATATTTATTATCATTATTGGGTTAACGGAGCAGGGCGCAGAGAAAGATAGTGTTGTTAAATTGTAGGGGTTGGAAAGTATGGTGGATGTATTTTTTTCCTTCCACGCGGACCGACTATTTTCATTGCTACCTTTCGTACCTCGGGCAGGTGCGTAACGAAGTGTACCTACGCTGCTAACACGTAACCGAAGTCTTCTGTCACAGTTAGATACTTGACAAAAGATAGATAACGTTCTACAGATCGTTAAGTTCACGTTCGTATCTGTGATGTTAACAAACGCAATCAATGTTACACTTTTCGCTGGTCTTTAACAAAACGATAATTATCAATACGAAATTCATTATCCTCGAAGGCAAACATATTTGTTTATGACAATATGTATCCGCGCCGGAAATAATTCAACGAAACCTAGATCAACATGTTGACCCTTCCTTTAGAGATTTTCATGAATGACGGTGGTCCATTGATAAAAATATCACGGAAATGTCACTGGTGGACGATGGTACGCGGCATACAGGAAGAGGGCTGTAAACGGCCGATTCGATATCCATTCGAGACTGAGAGTGCCCTCCACTTCCCTGACAGCTAGGCAAACACTGAACTGACGTTTAGAATAGCTCTTATTTATTCTAACCTGTTTATTTAGGCTGCTGGGATCGCATTACCTGAGAGGCTTTGAGTGGCAGTGAGGGAAGACTACCGTTGTCAGCACTGAACTCATTGTCACGTGTCAGACCATTGGGCTATAATATCAACATGCGCTACCGCATACGAATATGAGTCTACCAACGCCTAATTGAAAGGCAATTGCCCACCGCTGCTGCCCCGCTTTCTTATTGTCACGCCTTGTTATTTTATAATCTCGATACTTTTGAAATGTTCCATTTTGCTGACAACTCGACGTAGGCTTTGTTAAGGCTATCGTAACTTCTTGCAATCTTTGTACTGCACAGATTCTGACATTTCAAAGTTTACAGATTACAGATTTTCTAACTTGTAGTTGTAAAA
This sequence comes from Nomada lathburiana, assembly GCA_963667235.1. NCBI lineage: Eukaryota > Metazoa > Arthropoda > Insecta > Hymenoptera > Apidae > Nomada > Nomada lathburiana. The sequence continues at coordinate 9,451,371 of OY763898.1, read as the reverse complement.
TTCGAATGAATATAGATACACCAGTGCAGTGTAATTGAACTTCTACTAATAACACCTCAAGTACGCCACGAAAGTGTACATATAGCGGTCAAACAATTACATAGACAGAATAATATATTGTGACATTTGTATTTCCCACGTTGCATACTTGTTATTAAATAAATCGTCGTACGTTGGTACAGATAATGCAGACATATTACACATATGTACGTAGGCACGTTACTTTCTACAATAAATATGCTTCAGCGTAACTTTTATTGCAGCGCCAGTACAATAAACTGATAGTTTAAACAGGCACTTATCGTGCAATTTTATAGCCGAGAGCGCAAGCCGAATTCTTTGTTTTGCGTTAATTAAGTTGAATTCGTAGGGTTTGCCAGCTGGGTAATGCCAGCTTCGTGCATAAAGCGTTCCCTTTTCTTCTGTTTTTACGTGCTCGCGTAATTATAGCTTCTTACTGTTATTAATATCGGCAAGGCAGCTGTTTTTGCATTATCCACGGGCAAATGTTTCTAGAACACCCGGTGTACTGGCTACGAACTGGAAGCGTAATGTATTATACCAGCTAGGCAGGTATATTACAGAGAGCCGCAGTTATGCGCGACGGGCTATGATTGATGACAAGTCGTTGCCTGTTATGAATATAATATCGATCAATCACGCTATTTATCGGACGAATGCATAGGCCCGCTCTATCGTCCTTTGCTTGCCTACCGACCTATCTATATCTATTTCGACTTGACCCGCTTCCATCGAAATTCAAATTCATTTTTCACTGCTTGCCCTAACAAATAGTATACGTAGGACATTCTGTCACTAACCGGCAACTGTCCAAGATGAAATTAAATGATTACGTTAAACTGGATTATAGGCGATTCATTTCAAGTCGAGGCTGCTTTAAGATTCTAACGTTACTTCATGCACAGTTTCCCCATTTTCGTTTAATAATTTAATGTCCCAGATATTTATCGGCGCCCGAAGTGGCGCAGCGAATTGAATAAAATATTCAGCAAAATCCGAGCGAATTCGATCATCTGTTCACATAAATGTCTAGCAGACAAATAGGCAGATCGGGGACACAAATGGCCTAACAAACGTCGTTATGGTAAATCGAAAGTTAGTCTTCTAACGAGCAATGCGGCATACGTCAGTTTCCGTTTGTTCAGAAAGGACGCCTGTGTTGTAGAAGAAAAATTCGACAGATTAAAATATTGGTGGTGGTATTGGTGGATGAATGGTACGCAATTGTGAGAGAAAATTCATGAAAGTCTCGGTAATGAGATGATTATTTCCTGCTCCATGAATCTTTCCGGCACGGTTGGTCCCGTTTGGAGTACCCTAACGCTTTGTGGACTACGACGTGTTTGAACGGCAAGGGAGGCAACATCCTTGATGAAGGCGTGGCTCTGAAACCGTGCTAACGACTCTCGCAAAATCGTCCTCCCGTGCTCAGAACGCCATCTTGAGAAGTCTACGTGACGTTGAACGAAGTACGGTTGACTGAGAGAGTTTGGGACGAGGAGTTAACGACAAGGAATGCCGCAGAAATCATCTATCATCCTGTACACTTGACGTACTACTAACCTGTCAGCAGCAATTGAATTTTAGGACTTCCCGTACCTGACAAATCCTGCAAATATATAGGTACTCGCTGTACCGAAAGTTCGATGCGAGTCGTTCAAAGGTCAAAGCGACTCGGGGTAGTCGCTTTTTCAGTTTTCTCATATTTAAAATAAACTTTGATAATGACGTTCGACACCGCTGAACGACGAAACTTTGCACGGCAGTCGATTAAGAAATAATTTCCCTCGGTGGCCAATGCGTTAACTCCACAAATCTATCAACATTCTCCAAATATTTCTTTGACAGAATCAATCGCCGTGGCAAACGAAACGGCTTATTTCCTACCGTGCGTGACACATTGAAATACTCGGTTTCCTTTAATAAAGTCCTTTCGAAGAGGAAGTCTGTTTTCTGGTACGCATTTCGGCCATACAATACAAGAGTCACAATTTATGTCGCTTGACAGGTACCGGATGTTCCCCGAGCAGGCATAATTTCTACTTCCAGCATGCATACTCTTATTCCCGAATCTACATCTACCGCGAGACAAACAAAAGGGGCAGGTTTTCTTTGAAAGGGCAACGATTTAAAAGCGGGATATTCAAAAAGGTAGGCCCGACCGTGCGATATCTGATCATCGTTTCCGCACGCTGTCTCCTTCACGGGACAGTACTCGACTATCGGGAGCTTATATACATTTTTTGGCTAACAAAAGGTCGTTAAAAATCCGTTAGATACGGCTGTCAGATAGGCGCGGCTCTAGTGTGCGGTTACGGGAGAAGCTCTCAAGTTGAGCTCTTTGTGCGTGATTTGAATGCAATCGGTGGGATGCCGTACGGTCGCCATGAGCAAAGGGAGAGGGGAAAAGTAGGGAATTGCTATGGGGAGGGGTTGGCGGTGCTAATCTCCGATCAGTGTCGAGAGCGTAACACGATCCGACACGACGTGACGTGATCCAGACTCGATAGCCGGCGAATACAACCCTGCAGCAGCCTTGTGCATGGTGTCAAGAAGGGCAAAGCTGCTGAGGCTTTACAAAGCATGCTGCGCTAAAATCGTCAGAGACAGCGCTACGTGACGTATCTTCCTAAATTGAACTACTTACTGCGCATCACAACATCGACCCACCCTTACCGTTCGCCAATATTAATATGGATTCCGGATTAGAAACTCGGATGCTCTGTGATACTTCGTCCCTCGCATAATAATTCAATTATATCGAGCCTGTTGTCTGACGTTAATTTAACACCCCGCCAGGCCAACCGACACATTCAAATTATCGGCTAGATTGATGCGAACATTTTTTGGCATAAATTGTTCGGCACCGAAACGCGACCCGTCGGAATGGCGTCGAAAGTTATGAAAATTCGGGGCAGCCCTGTTATACTTTGTGCGGGATACAGAAATGTGCATCCGGTTCTCCACGCGAGGACCAAGATCCACTCGCGTAGTTAGACGGAGAGCTGCTCAGTTTCGTGCGCGATGTTCGAAAGCGGAAACGTTCATGTACCACCGCCGATATTATTGCGAAAGCTGGTGGATCTACGGGCGTGCAGAATTTCGCGGCGCGCATGAAAGCAGAATGCTGACAACACATAGCTTGCAAACTGGAGACGCGATTGCCGAGGCAGCGTTTTGGAAATGCGCGCACGGCGCGCGTTGTATACTTGGAGCGTCAAGAGTCGCGCCACCCTTGCGTGCAGCCAAGCGCTTGTAATACAAACTCCAATGTAGTATGTAGTACCCACACGATGCTGTCACAAGTGCTCACACGTCATTGTGACATTGTGAGCGCCCACAGGAGTGTGAGGAACCAGTTGTCGAGAGCAACAGCTGCTCGACCCGTAACCCACATACATCACCGCACGTCATTGTTCACCGCGCGCATTATTCGAAACAGGTATGGGGACGCACCTTGGCATTACGTCACTAGGAGACACTAGACCAGTTAATGGCCGTACGTCATCCTACCTGAGGAATGGCCAATGATATTACTCAATCGCGCGTGAAGCCAACACTGTGAGAAACATTTTATAGGTAGGCATATTGTGTACCGCTTTCGTTTATTATTTCATCGTACGATTGCTGGTATAGTTCTTGTACACTACAACTACCGACAGGTTTTCGTTTGTTTGGGTATGTATATAGGTTAGAAAGATTATGGAAATGAGAGTGATCGAGTGGGAATTAGACCAGGATAGGTATATAATTGCCGTTTTGTTTTATTGATGGTCGTTATGAATTCTTTTTAATAATTTTCATCTGTTAACCAGGGATGACGAGGTAACTGTCGTTAACTGTGTTTGCGTAACACTTTCTACGTCGAATGATTGATTTATTTGGTAATCTCTCAAATTTATAATGCACCTTTACATTTGTTACAAAAACGAATGAGCGAGTTTGAATTTGCCGAGATTAAAGCTTCATACATCTATTAACCTTTAACTTCTTTCTTGATCGATGTATCTGCTTGATTGGAAGCTAACCCAATTACCAGGTTAAACCAGGTCAAAGCAGGTAAATCCGTCATTTTTGCAATCATGATTTTAAATTTTAAATTCAGTCACATTGTATATGTGGCGTGTAGTATAATTACGAAAATCGTCGTATCACGTCTTCCATTTACATCAGCGTATAGTGCAATTGTGTTGCGAAATGTAAGAAAGCATTTACATTATTGCAGATTGCGATATCCTCAATGTGCATATCATTAAAACATTGCGTTATATCGCACTTTACTCGTAATGAAGCATTAAGTGGAACCTCACTTATCTGTTATGTATATCTTCTTACGTGGCAGGCCTGTATTTTCTATTTGACATTACTGAACACTTGGGTCATGATTCCACGGTTAACAATGCCCACGCAATTGTTTCTCTTTTACTTCAGAAGGGTAATTACGTGGAATGTAAAGTGAAGTTAGTAATTGTTACATTTACCCAAATTATCGTTTCCTTAATCAGAAATAATATATCACGAGGAGGACATAGTGTCCATGAAATTTTTTCGTGTAACATAACTTTAATAATTTCATCCAATCGAATTTCTAAACAAGTAGGAATTTCAATAGAATTTTGTCCACTTTGTACAGACGTATTTCGACAACTGATTCCCTCCACGTTTTTGGAGGTGCATTTTAAGCTGTCGCGTCGACACTCGTCAAGAATATATATTATGTATGTATCTAGAGGTTAAAACAAGGTGTTCTTTGCACGATAAATCTTTCATGGAATGTCAAAGAAACGATAGATAAACTAAATTTCCATTTTTTTCGCGGCGCAACAGTGTCTCGTACAATTTCAATATGAAACTGTGAATAATGCATGCTGAGAAATCTTGAGCCGCCGGCATCGTCACGCAGTTCACATCCTTCCCCTATGTAAAACTGAGATAGATGGAACGCGGTAAGTTTGAATAATGAGCAGTCGTAACGATGATACGTCGACCACTCTTCCAAACGTCTTCCAAACGTCTTCCAGCGGTGGCGTGAGGAATCTAGCTGTCCAATGGAAAATCCGATGTTGAGTCGTTCTATAAGTCAGTTCAGACGACTTATTAACCGGTCTACTAAGCCCCATTTATCACTCGACAACTGACGGATGACGTACCATCGCAATACACTTCTAGACACGGCGTCGCTTCTCTTACAGTAGCCCTGGTAAACGCAGCAAACGAACTAAACGAACTTTCTTTTAGATAATTCAGCCTCCTTTCGGGGACTCTCCGGACGAAATGAAACGTGAAAGGTGGCAAATTTATTGGGTACCACGTTAACTTGTAAAACACCGGATAAGAAATCGCCGCAATACAAATGCTTCAGTCGCGCGAATCGCTGGTCTCACAGAGTCGTTTACATTCAACGAAGTCGTGCGATATTTTCCAACAAAAGGGCACGTACCTCTGCTGTTCGAATTCTGGGACAGATGAAATACCGCGAGATTTCCGTGACGCTATGGTGTTCATCGTTCGAAGATTTCCAGAGGATAAGCAAAGTGAATATTCCATGCATCGTTCCGCAGAAAGCAGCCGGCAGCTTATACTAAATATTGAGAGGATAGTCAACAGAGAGACGGAACAAGCACAATGGGTTCGCGCCTTCCTAATCCTGGGGAATCTGGCCATATGTAAGGATTACGTTGGTCCGACTCAACATGGTCGCGTTGTCGCGCTAAAGCCGCGGACCAGCCATTAGCCACTGGCGCGCAGTGGATAGTCAGGTCCGCAAGCTTAGAGACGCTATCAGCAATGGCTTAGTTGGCTTTCTTTCTATCTCATCTCGTGATCCGACTAGGTGGTACTCGGTCGCAGTTACAACACGGTCGTCGCGGTGCCCGAAAGATGTAACGAGCCGATAGTTATCTTCATCGTACCGGGTTGAAAGCGATAGGACAGATTCGAATGGGGATAGCTAAGGTAGACTACTCTCGAAGCAAGGTAAGACGGTACTACGGGAAAGCTTGGAAGTAATAGCAAATGCTGGGCACGATCTCGCGTTCGTACTCGTTACGGGGAACTTTTAGAAAATCTACTTTCTTCGGTAGGTTCGATACGATTCCCCTAACACCCCCGCCCGCCCCGAACCCCTCCATGCACGGTTTAATTCATGAGTTACCGAACATATGAGTATTTATATGCAATCGGTGTTTCCATTCGAAGATTATATGCGCATAAGTAGAATGTTCCATGAGAATATAGTGACTCTCGAATTTCTTTGTTGGCAGCTAATATATTTACTCATTAGCAAATTAGAATATCGTCTACCGTGCAAGCGAGAACGAGAGCCTTTCAATGAGCAAATAAATTTTGCATGGGTAATGCTCGCATGTCGAGTTGAGAAAGAATGGGGGTAGAACAAATGAAGCTTGCGAATCACTGTACCTACAAATGATTCTTCCCTTTTTGATTTACCCGCCGCTAAGCATGGCTGTGTTTGAAAAAATGGATGGTCAACGTTACGCGGAATTGTGTTCAGATTCCGGCAAACATGGATTTATTCATTGCAAAATCAAATCCATTAGAGAAGAACGAAAACATCGAAACGGATATACGGTCGAAGTATTAATAAATGCAACTATAAATACTTATGTACTATCCGTTCGTTGTTGTAAGAATCATGACTCGTGTATATTGAAAAATTCTCCGATATCTTGTCGTCCTTAATCCATCATATCTTCCTCGAAATAACATCTCACGATGCGAGACAGGTTGCATATTATGAAAATAGTGGACAGGCCCGACATAGAAACCAACGAAACTTGAAAATCAGTAATATCCCCATAAGCATCTCTCCTTCGGGCACGATCGCAAATAGAGACATCGTTCTGTTTATCGTCTGCGAGTGTCACCAATGGAAACGTACATTACGTCGGAATTTGAAGTCTGTCACGGGGTAGATAGCACGTGCTTCTTTCGTTGTATATATATATATATATATGTATACGTATTGATCCGTTGAATGACAGTTTGATGGAAACTGCAAAGGTAAATCGCGTGGAAGATTCACGATGTTGGGAGGCAAAGTGGCACGTACGTTAATTTGATTTTCCTCGGTGCATTTCGGGGTTGCTAGAGCCCAACGTTTCCCTATGTTCGAGGTCACGACGTCGAGCGTTACGTGTCTGCGGAAGACGGGATCGGGCAATTTATCAATCCGCAAGCGAGAGAACGACTCCTGGCCGGGCGGGTAATTTAACAAGATTGATGCGAAGCCGACATGCCACAGTTTCGCAGCTCGCGAGAAGGGGTCGGTCGGTGTTGGTGATGTCGACGGTGTGTGGGGTGACGTTGGAGGGCTCTAGAGAGGATGAGAGAGGTAAAACCAGACGTGTGAGCGACTGGTTATTAGGAAGCCTCATCACGCAGACCGGCACAGAATCACGCAGAGCATTAAAACAATGCCGCGAGTGATGGAGGTTGCTTACATCACCGTGTCTACCAGTTTCACCACCGTGCAACGTACAATTTCACGAGTGTCAGCGGAATTGCTCTCTTTGATCGAATTCTATTGGCATAACAATTTGGTGTTGGCCAAAGTTCCATTAAATCTTCTAAGCTCGTTGGCAGACTGGTCAAGCTAATTCGTTTGAAACAATGATTAAATTTGAAGTTTATTTGTAAATGTCTGAAATGATTCATTCAATGTGGTCACCGATATTAGCTCGTTTTAGACTACATTTTTAGTCGAAATTGTAGCCGGTTGAAGATTATTTTTTTGTTCTGGTATAAAATTGTCTCGGGCGTTTATTCGAATTTTGTATCTTTCACTTTTATTCGTGTATCGTACTTTTTGTTCTTTGGATCAAAACTGGAGTGCAAACTAGTTACATATACTTGTTACATACCGAAAAGACAGATACATCGCTGACATTTTATAAAACTTGGTAAATAATAAAATGCTATAATAATAGATTAGTAGCACTTTAGTTGGTTGTACGCGATGCACTGCAACCTGCTACTACCAAATATGGTCTATGGAAAGTGTAATCGCCTTGGCGTTAGTCCATGGCTTGTGGACTCGGGCAAGGACCAATAAATGTTTCGAGCATTGTCGAGAAATTTCAAAGTGATCCTCGCTCAGACTTCTAAATGTTGAGGGGAATGGACGGCAAACACGTACGCCAATTTCACATTTTAAAAAGCTGTAAAATTTACAAAATAAATTTTTACTAATAGTACTGGCAATGCTATAATTTCTTACATTCTCTATGCATCCATTGTGGTAGTCTGATAATAAACATTTTGTTAAACGATCGTGTTGAATGTCACGAGTTATGTGAAAGCAGAGATTTGAGGATTAACGTAATCCTTTCTTCCAATTATTAATTTTTATTTGTGATTGTGATTTGTGATTGTGATTTGTGATTTGTGATTATGATTTGTGATTAATTGTAATTTGCAATTACAAAATGAATAAATTATCTTCTCTTGTGAATTAAGTCCACTTCAGACGACGCTCAATTTCTGATAATTTGCCACCAATTGTTTGCGAGTTTGTGAAGCCAGGTTGACGTTTAACGACCATCCTTCGTCTAGGCGTTTCCCCAATTATTCACCCACGCGTAGGAATGATCAGGCGAGGCGTCAAAGGCAGTGGTAGGTACAAGAGGGAAGCAATATTAATTGGCTCGTTCATTGTCGTAAGTGTTGGATTCTCCGTCAATTTTCCGTTAGGGTCAAGTGTTGTAAGGGTTGCGAGGGTAACTTGTCATTCGACGGGTTTGAGAAAATTATCACCATTCTACTAGTTCAAACTGTCTAATCATTTTTCTTTTCCACTATTTTCCACTCTGTTCTCCTTTCAATAAATCGATGTTGTCTGTTACATTTGCTGACATTTATCAACACTACTTGGAGAATTTATCAAATTAAAGGAGAATACGTTTGGTACTATTTTGTACGAGTTTCATATACTTGTTCCCTTGGTACTTTCTGAAACATTTTGTGCCACACGAAGGTTTCGATTGCTTAAGGAATGACCACTGATATACCTGTAGTTATGTATTTTACGTGTCTTATTTCTCAAGAATTTTCCATTAGTTATTTCTAATCCACGCTTGGCTGAAAACCCAGTAACAATAATTTCCTAAGGGACAAAATTTATATAAATATATCATATAGACTGGAATCTATATGGAATCTAGATTGAGAGGATCACCCAAATACTAAGGAATTTGAAAAATGACTAAAAACGGTTCGCTGTAATCACCATTTTCCATCAGTAATTATTCGATGCCTCCCGATTATGACCCGAGAAGCTTCGGTATAGCAATTACTTCCGCAGTGCACGCGGGTCAAATCCGTTTACGATCATTAAACGGGTACAATGATACGTATCGCACAAAGGGGCAAACAGTTGACATTTTGTTCCCGCAACGTTTTTCACGTTCAACTTTCCAAGTGCAATGCTAAAAAGATAGTGCATAAAGGAGGTTCGGAAACAGTCGGGCAAAGAGGCGCATCGCAGCCGCGGTTACATCTTAAACGTATTCAGGAAATTGGCCACGATATCGGCGCCAATTTATCGTCGTGGGATACTCGAAAGTTGCGGCAATGCCATCCGCGGATGACTCCGCAAACGCGCCAGTTGTCGTCGCCAGGGTAACGCAGAACCACTTGCAACCGCGAACATTTGAATAATTCGGTCGTTTGCAGGCGAACTTACAACGCCATGCGCATACAGCCGGATCATGGCCGCTACTTACTGCGCTGTACACCGATCTCCGGGTAGTTTTCGAGCCCGTTTTCGTGTCCCGTGAAAGTGGACATGTTTTTGAACGCGAATCGCCTGGCTGCGCCGCGTCGCTTCTTTCCAACGCTTTATGACGATCGTGCGGCCAGCAAATGGCCCAGAAACGGGATCAATTGTTACCGTTTGGTGAACTTTTCGGATTGGAACGCGATAGACCAAGAGCGATGCTCGGCAATTCCATTAAATTTCGGTCTTTCGTTAACTTTTCCCAGCGCGGTGTTTTAGTATCTTTTTTTTTTTTCTTTGACAGTTAGAGAGAGGGAGGGAAAGATACGTTCGCTTCGTTGAGTCGTTCTTGCTGGAAATTGCTTGGTAGCCTTGGAGAATTCTGAACTAAATTTCGCTCGCCTGATGAAGCTTAACGAACCCGTTTCTCTGAAACTGTGTATGTACATTGCAAACAGAAATTACGTTTGTTACCGTGTAGCATTTTTAAACACTTTTATCAGTGCGTGTTTGAAATTCCACGTATGTAATACCCTTTTTTCACGCAATCTGGTAGGAACATCTAAGGCGTCTTACGAATTCAAGGATTTTCAATGATAAAGCAATAATTGTCGTGCATTTATCGGCGTTGAATAATTCACGTGAACTTCTCGATTAGCATGCTTTCACAGTTCAATAATAATAATTATTATTATTGGCCGGAAGGGAAGTATATCTTCCACGTAGGTTTCCGACAATTTTAAACAACCTCACTGTGAATCAGTCTCGATTCGCCTGGATTTATAATAATTGCAGTCGTCTTGATGAAAACGTGTTGGTCGTTGTCGCGCTAAAGGCAAGTGAATAACGTGACGAAGCGTGTAATTTCGGGCGATATTATTTCGCGTAAAAAATCGCGAGATTATTAAGCGTATATAAAATATACTACAGGAATAAGGTTGAACTGCCGTTGGCTAAATAGAACGGGGGCGCAGTTCCAAAAGTATTTATCTTATGTAAATGACGCGCACTGGCGTAGAATGTGAAGCATAAAAGGTTGAGACTCCATTAAAAAACGGAAAATAGTTTTGTCTGTGTAACTGTGGCTGGCACAGTTTTGTCGGTATGAATTTACATTCAGATGGCGCTATCTAATCCGTAGTAAGTTAAAAAATTTACGACTTTCGGTAAATCACGGCTAGAGCCTGCTTACCCCGCAAGCGAATAGTGCTGTGCGTCTGAATTGTTTATGGTGCCGCAATAAAACAATGATATGGGAGATTATAACTCAGCAAGTAGTGGAGTTCTTTGTGCGTGAGGCATCGTCTGCACGATTTCACCTATCTAGAGTTATGACACCTCTGTTTATCAAATATGATTTGCCATGGGTCTGCATTTTGGAATGTTGAGTTACTAGGATAACCTTTCTGATAATTTATCGATAAAAATTCCCTGTACTTCTCTGGCGATTCTTTTGTCGTGTATTATTTGCAACCGATATCGAACGTTTATCGAAAGTTTCGCAAAATTATTTCTTCGAATATCTATCACTGTACGCGAAATTATATTTTGATCTAGAATTTTTTGACAGCAGCGTATGAACGCATAGAGCAAAGTATCGGATCAATAATAAATATCGTCCTGGAGTTCGTGCACGCATAAATGATAACTGTTCCATACGGAGGGCATTCAATTTCCTGCATCGCATTCAATATTATGTCAGACGTTTATTCAGCAAACAATGTACGCGTAATAACGCACAGGCAATATCAGAGTCGTGCGTGAAAGAAATTATGTTATTTCGCAAGACGTGTGTTCGTTCGGTTACGGAGGTCGAATGAAGAAAATTATAGATCGAACGATGTCGCACGTTTTATTAAACATATTTTGATTAGACACTGTGTGCCGCACGGCGTATTATCAATTTCTCCGGCCGTATAATTTAACGTTACGCGATATAATAAATAACAATAGCATTAATGTCTAACGCGTTGAAAGGCAGTAGGATTATTAGCCCGCACGATCGGATTATTTAACATTATTCAAATGTTTAAAGTATTACCAGCGTGTTTAAGTAGATCCAGAGAACTCTTTCCCCCCGACGTTGTTACGCCACTGAGTCGTAATTTAACCGGAGCGTTTATGGCATTGTTGTGAAGCAGTGCTTGGCGTCGTCTTATAAAACCAATTTCGCGGGTATTATGCAAGCTGTCAGTCCCATAGGTGAGTTATGGCAGACGTAGCCTGCAGCACAAACACGTATTACCGTGTGCCAGTGTTCTTTATATTTACAACAATACTCGTTATAACTTTAAGCGGGTCGTGGTTGCTTCTATTATATCATGTACGTAATCAATTGCCTTTTGTTCGATTTTCATGAAAAGTTACACCTATTTATGATCTTTACCTTCCTACCTTTACTCCACGAACTGGTGAATAATTGCATTCAATTTATTGGACGGATAATATACTTAATTATATTGAATAATAATAGAACTAGTATTCTCAGAGTAACATTCCGAAAGGATAGAAAACGTTCGCTCGTAGTGGAATTATTCTTATCGTATAGGTTTATTTATGGTGACATGATATTTTAATGAGATTACTTGGAATTAATTAGTTGTACGATATGAACAGCTATCTTGAAGCAAGATATCAAAGAGCTAAGGACTTTTCCTCTTATAAATAGCAGCAGATATTTCGTATTCGTTAATTGTGTTTAAGAAAGTTTATATCTGTCCTATATGCTTAATATAGTAATTGCAAATGCGCCCAATATAACCATGAAACGATTGAGCAGCCTGTTAGAAAATTACTTCAAGAATGTGTATTATAAATATCGTTTCCTCCTTGAATCGCCATTACTTGATTAACTTGTTTTTATTGAAATCATATATTGAGCATAAATATTAAACGATTAAATTGTAGATATTCAAAGTTTCAGCACATTCTTATGAACTATTTTCTTATATTCAGTACAGATACATATATGTACGATTTCCTTAAGAATAATGAGTGTCTACATTCTTCCCGCGTGTTTAATTATTACTTTACATTGCACTGTACAAAACGAACACAGCTACGTGTGCATCCTTATGTATTGTTCAGAATCATCCACAGATATTCCTCTATTGTTTGTTCCTTCCATCTCTACAGAAATTAGTGAAACTAATTTTAATAATAAAAATTATTTTAATAACTTTACCGCGTAGCTGTATTATACATAGATTAAGTTAGAATCTGTTCCACCTTGCGATAAAAATATAGTCTGATATGAGATAGAAAGTAGCGCCTCAATTAACCGGGTTGCGATTATCGGCGGTCTCGATCATCCGAGACCTCGATTATCCAAGGTCTTGGACTGACTAACGACATGCAGTCGTTCCTCAATATGAGCCCCGTTTAAGTTGAAAAGTTGACACGACAGAGCACTTATGACTGCAAATCTAATGAAATAAAATATATGCGTAGCTGTACAGTTTGTTGTAAGAGGAATGCGTTTAATTATCGTGTATACAGAATTGCACGTGTTACCCGGTTTCGATTATTTACTGTATCATTTATCCGACCGGTCCCTCGGTTAATCCTTTGTAGTGCAAAAGACGTACATACGCCCAATAAATTTTACTCACAATGGACCATCCCGAACTGTCCGTCTCCGATTTTGCTGAAACTTGATGGATATATTAAGCAGGTGAAAATAAGGGACACGTATTTCTTTTTATAGCTGCCTTTTATACTTTCTTCGAATATCTCTCAGCGTTCTTGAGATATTTCACGAAAAAGAACATTCCGAATTTTTTTTCAAGGGGTGATTTCACCCCCTGGACTTGCGATTGGGCAGTCATAAAAATTACGTGTCCCTTGTTTTCACCTGCTTAATGTATCCACCATCGAGTTTCAGCCAAAATCGGAGACGGACAGTTCGGGATGTTTCCTTGTCAGTACAAGATATTTATTGTTTCACTAAATCGATACAGTATTGGCAATATCGTCATGTTACATGTGTTTCTTTATTATTATACGTTTCTGACAGTGGAGAACACCAGTCGGCTGTCCTCGGCGGCTGTTACGCGCTCATCGTGCTATAGAAAACCGCCGTCAAAGGGCTAATCGAACCCCCTCGATGTGCAAAACGCACGTCACCGAAATCTATTTATACACCCAGACCTACGCATACGGACACGCGGTATACACGTCACAGGTCGTATCGTTTCACAAGCGAATTCGTAAATGCGCATAAAACAGGTCTGCCGGTGGGGCACTGCCATTTCTCGGATCTATTGGACAATAAAGCAGCGTGTGCACTCTTCACGGCAGCGAGTAGAAAACTAGTATCTGAACGTCGTGTTTAACTCCATTGGAATATACGGCGCTATATCCGGAATTTCGTTCCAGACCGTTAAGACACTAGATTCCACTTTATCGGCACCGTAATGGTTATATAGCTGTTAAAGTTGCCCCTCATACAACTTTTCCAATCTTATCTTCACGTATGGCTATCCCCCTACGTGTCCTTTCCTGCCCTGCGCACCCTCCGCCCTTATACGCCCGCCCCCTCGTCGAGGAAAAGCGGAAAGGATTTAGTTAAATTGGACTGCATACGAGGAGTTGTCGGCGAGATTTGTTCGGGCATCGGAGAGCGCTGACCGTTGTAAAAGCGCTCGTACGGGCACCGCTGGAGACGAGTAGAAATCGAGTGGAGGTCGGCCGTGGCTACGTAGAAGTCGACGGCGACGTCTTTCTCCTTTCTTTCTATTTGGGGTTGCCATTGAACGCGTTGGCGACCAGCTTGTCGATACGTGCCCGGCATCCCCATTCGACTCTCTGTCCTATTCCGCTGGTAAAACTCGAAATTGTATGCTATTTCCGACTGGATCGCTGGAATCTGCCTATCACGATTCCTCCTGCGACATTTTCCCTCCTCCGCCGCGACTTCTCCCCGATTTCTGTCGTTCAGACGGTGCTGCTTTATGCGTCGACGGTGGCCGACAGGTGAAATCAGCGAGAGACTTAACAATCCGACGATTCGGCCCTTTTCCACGAGAAATTGTACTCTCATCCGTCGATTTTGTCGTCGGAGATGGCACGGTTCCAAAGTGTGTAACGCTTGAACAACGAACCGCGTCGCCCAAGATTGGTTTTCGTCAAAATGTGAACGTACATCGGCATGAATTGGGCGCAGTCTGTTTGTTAAAATTTTGCACGCGAACGGCGTGTCAAATATATTGCGGCGCACCAACGTAAGTGCAGGTTCAGGTTGAAATATATATTTAGGGGGGGGGGGGGGGGGGGGGAATAAATCACGTCGCAGGGTGGATCGTTCGCCGCTTCGGCGGGTTTATTTTCAATATTGGCTACTTGGTGCGGGGCGTTTATTTTCTAATTGATGCCGCGCGCAATATTACCGGGGATAATGGATCGGCAGCGAATCGCAAGAGTTATATCATAATAGAAGTCAGCAATAGAATGCGATGTAACGTGAAGACGGAACGGCTAATTCCAGTCCACGAGCGTAGCGGGAACGAGACATTAAGACGAATAACCCCCTATCGAGTTCAACATGACAAGATAATACGAGAATGGCCGGAAATAGAGTACCGAGAGCCTCGCAGCGGTCCCGTTTCTTGCACTTTAAACTAAATATTTAATCCTTTTTTCTGAATTATCTTTCCTCGCCACGCTTATTGTTTTCTTTTATCGCGCCCCATCAAGTAACTGTTTCGCGCGATACGTGTTTTCCCTCTTTCTTGTTACAAAATGTCCATTCCCTGCATTATACAATGCGGCACAACGTTGGTAGAGTTATAAAATTTCACAACGCGAAAATGTCTAACGTTCGAACGCAACGAACCGCGAGGGTAAAATGCGCAAAATGAACGTTGGAACGATCGTAAACGATGTGCTCTCGCTATTTCGCATGCTACTTCCACCGTTTCACCCGGCGTTAAATAAGACAACGAAACGGGGGGGGGGGGGGAAATTCTGACTGATTTATGCGATAGAAGCAAGCGTCGATTCGTTTGCAGAGACCGGCAATGCTGCCAAATACCAACAGCCATAGGTCTACGCCAATAAGGCTGGCGATAATTTCACGAAGCTGATTAGAGCTAGTCGACGTATCTAATTGCCTGTCGCACAATCACTCTACAATTTATATGCCACACGCTGAAAATTGCAATCGTGATAGCCGATAATTTTTCCTCGCGTCGGGATCCCAGTCCATTAATGCAAGCTGGATTAGCATGAGTAATGTACGGCCTGGGACAACGTACTTCGAATGAATTAGAATGAAAACACGGTTCTAGATGAAAATATCGTTGCTAGAGAGGGAGCCGTTCGAAATTCCCTTGGAGCGTTGGTGTACAACGAAGTTATTATGCATAAATCAAACGCGAAAACGGCATTTCATAAATGCTAACAGTAGAGATCAGCGAGCGTCCAGGATCGTGGTAGGTAATTAATTTTGATTGAAATTATACGCGACTTCATTCTCCGCAAAATGATTGTACGCTTATGCTCTCTTGCCAGTGCTTCGTTAGAGTTGTCCACGGCGTTAATTGTAGAAAGCAATTAATTCACACTGCGTCAATTACGATTCGAACGAGATAGGATGAACGCGCATTCGATTGATGTCGACTCGACGCGAATTTGATCGATGTCTTATTTATTGCCAGAATATCTGGCAGGAATGTTTGTACACGCGCGTTACAAACGTTTGCAATCTGTACGTTGGTTTTATTGGTACAAGAAAGTCTGCTATTTCTTCCTCGAAGGTAATATTGCGTACATTAACGTAGATCTATTTCAGTTCGATGTACACCCCCGCTCGAAGAGCATAGGACACTTGCCAGTTTGAACAAATTTTGATCATGATATGTGAAGTGACTGTAAACGACTAAAATTATACACAGTTCTACGGCTCTGTTTATTTACGAATCAATGCTTGCAGCTGTGCAACATTCTACAGAAAGGATGGATAAACATTAATAGCAAATTGGAAGACAATTAATGTTCGTCATGTCAAAATTGCTAGAAGCATTACTCATAGTTTATAGTGCACGGATGATAGGTAATTTCGCTTTTAAAGATGCCCATAGTATCGTTGAAGCGTTATCAGGCACAATGACGATATTTTCACGCCGGAATAGAACATACAGCGGCGAGGAAAGGTGGACGTCCGTCCGGCAGGTCGGGAGCAACGTGTCCCATTTAACGGGGTGAAAATTGCTTAACCCCGGCCCGGCGTAACCTAAATGTACCGTAAACACTTTCTACTTATAAGCCGGCGATAACGACAGAACCGTTTGAGTCACTGTTATTACTTGACTGACGCTATCACCTCGATAATCGATAATGGCGATTAAACGTGGTCGAGGCGGTTCTTGCTTTTGCTCGCGGGCAATGCGGTTAATAAGTTGCGAAATAAATAATAGGCACGGTAGTTTAACGCTGCATCGAATAAGTTGCGCAACGCTCCATTCTCATACGGTTGAATGTTGTTGCAGCCGTTCTGACGAAGAACGTCCTGACAACGGCGGCCAACGATTAAGAGGAATATCGGCGGCGCGATTTTCCAACACCCCTCGCAAGGACAGCTAAAAGATCGACTAATGGGGTGAAAATCACTTAAACCCCCCCGCCCCCGGTCGATGCGAGGCGAACGCGCGTTATTCAATTCGCGCTTAAGCCAACGATAATAACATCAGCCAGAGGCTGGCGGTGGCAGGAGGCAGGAGGCAGGCGGCAAGCGGCGAGCAGCGTGCAAAGTCAAGGGCTGACGTAGCGGTGAAGATTTACGGGCACGAGCCGGGGCATGCATCCTGTATGAATGTCGGGGCAGCTTGTAATAATTCAACTCCGCGGCCACACCTCGGCCACTTCCCGTCTGCAGTCTGGCAGGGCACGACCACCGAGCGGACTGCTGCTCCGTTGCGGAGGGGTTTCCGGTAACTGCGCGGTCGACATCTCTCCTCTCCTCTCTTCCCGTTCTACGGGTCCAGCATCTCTCTCCGGCTCTGTCTCCGGATCTGTTCCTCTTTGTTCGTCAGCTTTCCTCCTTTCTCCGTCCCTCTCTCTCTCTCTCTCTCTCTCTCTCTCTCTCTCTCTGTCACTCCTGCACATCCACGCCCCCGGACAGCCACCCTTATCCGAGAGAGCCCGACCCGAGAGAGCGAAGAGCTCTGATATATCGGCCGCACACATTGCACTGGATGGAACGCAATATGTCCGCCGAGAAAGGCAATAACCATTAGGTCCCGAGAAAACTGCCCCATTTCAAACGACACGAACGGTCGAATATCAGGAAATTTATATCTGGTAGCCTTCGCTCTCTCCCGCCCTCCTGAAACCGTCTCTCCGTTTCACCCCGGTCGGCCCCACCACCTTCGTCGTCCCATTCGTCGAACCCGAGCGCGAGTCGTAGAGATCGGGACGGCCAGAGGAGGCTCCGAGACATATCGCGTAGAGTGGAAAAGGTTATAAACGCGGAGGGAACTCGCCGGGGAGGTCGGGCAAACTTTTCGTAAGGGATCTCTTATAGCAGTGAAACCGGAGGTTACGTCCGCGTTTCGCTTTATACGATCGGATATGAAGTGGTGGCCACGTGCTTGTGGCCAACCGGCGCTGTTACCCACTCGGTTACACCGATTCCATCGGCTGTGTCCGAAGCTCACCGCTTACCGCGGCCCTAGCGTTTAAATAAAGAAAGTAATATTCGGAGGATCGTCGGGAATCGCGGAGAATCTTTTGAAAGCATTCGAAGGAATGGGCAGGAATCTTTTGCTAATTCGATATCAGGGTGGCGTTTAAAATTTTGATGTTAGGATGTAACATTGCTGAAGCAACCTGGTATTTCGTTTTCCTATATTTTGTTATGTTTCGCAATGCTTTAGGGGTTGCTGTTTGCTCGTTAATTATCTCGCATCAAGAATTGTCAATAAAGAATCGAACAACAATCTGCACGCTATAAACGAAGAAGAGAAGGAAGAATTGTTCAGCGATTGGGGCAGATTTCTTATAAATATAAATTGGTCATTTGTAAAAGTTGTTGGTTCACGAATATGCTTTGCAACGATATTCAAATGTTACGTGTTTAATTGCGTCGCAAAATCGCAGCATGTGCAGAAGAGAGTTGCTCGTTTTCTGTTGAAACACTACCCCTAGCTACCCCTGGTGGCTAACCCCGGTATGTAACCGAAAGAAATATGAACCCCAACGTGCTATCTCGCAAGTACGAACGCATCGACACATCGGGTGTCTCCTGGAAAAATACCGACAATATATTTTTTATTAAACAAGCACCACCCTGTCCGGCGTGCAACGACGCCAATGATCTCAGAACGAATTTATCGCGTTCGTTGAATACCAGTTTCAGCGGAAAACTTCTATCACGTTGAACGACGCTGATGCTGGGGATCATTCGCGAGATTCGAATATTTATATTGTCGATAAAACATAAACACATTATCTCCGCGATATAAACCCGGTATCTGTGGATGAAACCGAGGCGTAGGCGTCGCATGGCCGACTGCGAGAGAAATATTACGCATTGCTCTTTCCGTGCGAGCGACGGCCTAGAGCTGTCACGTAACAAATGTTCGTACAGACACTCGTAAACTAGACCCACACTAAAAGCCATCGTCGTTCTCCTGCGCCCTTTCTTCCCTCCTCAAGGTTGTCGGTCTTATTTTACGCTTCACCATTTTACCAGCGTCGAGTTATGTTTTCGGTGGCATTGACGTTAATTGCATCTCGCCCGGATGAATTAAGCGACGGTATCCACCGATGCTTCAAGGACACAAGTGCATAATCGGTGTTCGGACAGTGGGTAAGACACGTCGCGATCGGGCATGAATAACAGAGAGTTCTATGCCTGTTCCAATTTCATTTGAAACAACGGACCACTGGATAGATAGATGTTAAGGGGTGTGAATCAACGTATCCGCGGCATGTCGTAATGTACATCGAGCACGAAGCTCGAGGCAAGCGGATACAGCACGGGTCTGCAGACAGAAATTGCTTTTCCCCTATAAGGTGCCATTATCACGCACCACCTTGTTCGAATGGCTTCGTAAAATGCCAAACTGGGAACTCGGTATTGCTGTGTCCAGAGCTGCGGTCAGCTTTGACCGTCGCGCAAAAAAAAGTAAAAAGAAACTCTTTCCTCCCCTCCCGCAGAACGTTCCTACGTACCGCCTCCTCTTCCGCAGAAACACGATTGTGCGGCGAACGTGCGGTCGCCCTTTCTCCCCGTGTCCTCTTTACATCGGCTATGTTCCGCTCCTTGCCCCGTTCCTTTTCTAACGCCAAGTAGAAGCACTTTTCTTCGTGGGTGTTGGGGTGTATTGCGGACATCGTTTTGGCGTACAGGGGACACGCCGGTTGGTGGTGGACGGAAAAAGAGCGCGGATAGCCCCGACGTAATATCACCGGGAATACCTTACACATGCCGGCCAAACATAACGGCGCAACTTTTGCCAAATGATGCCATTCGTTTAATTTCTTGGAACGACCGAGCGGACGTTTTCCGGCCGAAATATTAATAACGCACCACGCCCACGGCAAGTTTCCATGGCCGCTGCTCTACGAAAACTTCCTTATTCGTTTGCATGAATCTGCCGCAACAATATGCAAACGCTGTTTCGAAAATAAGTTTTTACCGAGCGGTATTAAATATTAAACGGCCATTTTCCGTCTGGTTCCGGGAGGGGAAACGGGATTTATAATATCGGGAACGCGCTTTTACCACGGTTTTAATATATTCATTTTACTTGCATTCTGTGTTTCACATTCTTTACGGCGATGGGCAAACGTATTGGCACACTGCGTGATCCGGTATAAGAAGCGTGTATGTATGTGTCGCTTTCTTCATACGGACGTTTATCTGTGATATTTTTTGCTCATCCACGTATAAAAGTGGAACTACGCGAACAAAGTGGTTAATGCAGAATTAATGAAAATTTGTTGTACAAATTTGTTATAGTTGAACAAAGATATCGGCACATTTTTAATGAGCATGTGCTCAACCACTAGAGCGATACAATTTAGTATTTTTGTCTCACATACTTATTAAACAAATGTAATTCGTTATCCGGTTGCATAGA
Source organism: Nomada lathburiana (assembly GCA_963667235.1). NCBI lineage: Eukaryota > Metazoa > Arthropoda > Insecta > Hymenoptera > Apidae > Nomada > Nomada lathburiana. The sequence goes on along the minus strand of OY763898.1, from coordinate 9,430,530 downwards.
TGTGTTTTTTATGTTTGTTATTACTGTTAGAAGTGTGGCAATATTTTCTCCAAGTATAAATTATCTGTGCTGTATATTTACCTTTTATTCAGAGTTTGGATTTAAAGGGTTGCTATTATATCTACACAGAGATAGAATAGAAATGAGATAATTTTTGTTCGCATATAAAATTTGATTTGATTGATTAAGCGTTATTAACATTTCAAAGTACACAACTTTATTGTAACGTGATAGTTTATTCTAAGCCTAGACCGCTGTGTAACCTAATTACGAAACATTATTTACAATGTTGCAAGCTTTTACCAAATACTGTCAGTCACTGCCTCAAGCAGCACAATTTATTTCGTTGGCATCAAACTCTTGCTTTACTACTGAAAAGTTTGGCACTTCATCCTTGTTTGTTTTGTGAAGCGCTGACATTGTGCAAATGAGGGACCAGATTTCATTATTTATGTGCACGTTATTATGACCAATCTCGTCACTAATTCTCATAGATAGTTTCTGTTCTCAATTCAAATTAAATAGGTTTGCGAATTCGAGTTTGCACGTTTGTTGGAAATTGTTGTGCGCGAAATTTCCGTAAATTCACGGTGCTTTAAAATCGTTTTCTATGACTGAGCTTTTATGAAAAAGGTAAATGTATTCACGATAATTTAGAATGTTTTTCCTATTTATACTGCTTTTCTCTAATTATTCCGCCAATCTTGTGAAAAAATTAGACCCGAAATAGTCAGTTATCACTAGCTGAACCCGATTTCTAAAGACTATTTTTTCAAGTATAGCATGTTACGTTTCTGCTTATTAGTTTAGCGCGTTCCTTTGAGGCTGATAATTGTGGTTGATATGATTTTGTTGCAAACAAATTATTGAAGCATAATTAATCCAACGGCAGCAATAATTTATGCCCCTTCACAAATCTGTCACCCATTTAAGCAGATACTATCTGTTACATGAATAAAGTTTCATCATAGTCACGGAAAAATTATATTCCAATACAAATCGTTGACATATCAACTTTACAATAGATGTACGCCGTTATTGTATATCGTGCATGCATACATCATCTCTGAATATACATAATGTAGATCGCAGTAAATTATACGTATGTACAATGCACGATCACTAAAACAGTATAATGTCCTTTTAAAATGTGTGAGAAACAAGATTAACACAGTTTCGTCTCTTTCCGTGCATAGAATAGGAGCAGATATGGCGTATGCATTCAAAGGAGACAGCATAAAAAGATGTTATTTATAGCAGTGTTCGAATTATGCGCGACGAAACTCAAACGTCGGCTTCAGTCTGTTCGTTTCTCCTTAGAGATAACCCGTAGCATACGCCCTGTATAAATCTATTCGGCCCTTCGACCCCTACAGATCTCAACGTGGCGTTGTCGTTGCAGGAGATGCGCCCATTACATATTGCCTGTCGTCGCGCGTCGACATTTGTCCAACTAAAATTAATTACTCGCCCAGTAGGTCTGCCGTTTCTGTACCAAGCCTACGCATGCTTCGTGTTTATATTTGTTATCGTCTCCCCTTTCTCGAATACAGTGGAAACTTAAGTTCTTGTTTTCTCTGCTAAAGGTTCTAGCTCGTTAATTTCGACATCCGAGGTTGTATTGACAGAAAGAGAAATTTATCGAAACGGCATGCGTCGTTTAATGTGTCTTAAAATATCTTTTCGGAGGGGGAAAGGAATTTTCGCTTTTCAATTATCGAGGATAATGTTTTTTCGTGAATAGTGGATATGTTTGGTAATGCAGTAAATAAGAATATCATTTATTCTTATCGATGCTGGCTTATAATATTTCTGTTCTGAACTGTGATTTATGTTTGTGACTCGAGCGATATGAATTATGTCAAATAAGTGCAAGAAAGTTTATTTAATACGGTTTTATTTTAATGTAAATTGAGGAATCTTTAATGAACTTATAATATTACGCTAGAAAAAAATGTAACATGCAACAGATTATGAGTAGACACTACTTATGCTGTTCCACCTGTTACTTCGTAATCGCTACCTCTATTTTACCATACATATGTATACAATTTCCATATGTATTTTTGTCATATCTTTGATATACTTCAATACGAACAGCGTGAATCAGTAGATAGCTCAATTGAAAGGCAAAATTGAATTAAATTATTTCAGATCTGACCGATTGAAATAAATCAAGTTTCCGTCACATCTGAACGAAACTTGCAATTCTTAAATCGTACTTTACTGTCAAACATATAAGCTGTCCTGTATTTGTCACAGCGTAACATTTTAAAGAAACAGCTGGTAATATAATTTTCAATGGATTGAAGGTAATAGTTGTAGTCAGGACGTGTTTAAACTTTCTGTTCCAAAGACTCCTTTTACAGTTCACATATTTCCAAAGATTCCAAATATATATATATATATATTTCCTTTCGTGTTCTACCAAGCAGCAATATCGCCTATGATAGTACGTACGAAGGAAATCGAAAAACTTTCAATCCTCGAAGGACCTATTGTAACAAACGGGGCCAATAAACGCCACGTATGGTGCTAGACGTTGTATCGCAATAGAAACGCACCCTTGAGATGCCCACCGAGGTTCAAACGACACGGACAATGGCGTTTATACTTTCTGTTTTCGATACTGAATGTCATTAAAGTGGAATACGTAATATTTCCCTTGAATTATTAACAAACTACAAATTGGGAAATGATGCGAATTTTTCCCCCTAATTTAGTACCTGTCTATATTAAGCAACTGATCCAATTTGTAATATTATCATCAACAATATCAAATAAATATTGAACATTGTATTCCTTTTCAGGTACTTGCAACCGGTAGCTGTGTGAAACCTACACGCTACTCATTTATAGACTGTGAATGAAGTAATAAAGCAATAGTTTATTAAACATTAGTAAATGTACAATTATTTTATAGTGGACGGTACAGTATTGAGAAGTTCGTATTATGCGCATTTCAAGAAAACATTGTACAAAGGCTGGGCTCTAGATAGCGCATAGAATTTTGTTGATACCACAGGTGTCAGTTAGATCAAACACTATTGATTAGGACGATACGATAAACCAATTTTTAGGATCCTTCGGCGCGACATTTCTTATAATACGGTATCTATGATATAAATAGATCCTATATCTCAAAATATAGTAAAACAATAATCACACTATCCTGTATAAAATCATGCCACATTCGCATCGCATTTTGCGCGGTGCAAAAGTGTTATAATCTGAATTGAAACTGCAATTAGAATATCACGATAAACCTTAGCCACGCAATCAACTAATTACCGTTACTCCTTATTACCTTGCTTCGTCTCAATTTATCATAGAAAATTACGCCAATTACGTTCGAGCATCGATACGCGAAATAAACAGACTAAATATATGTCCGTATGAATTGTCAAGTTGTGCACGATCGTGCACGGAAGGGGCACCGTAAGTGGATGAGGCTGAAACGGGACCGATGACAGCATCTAAAAATGATTAACCACTACACATTATACGGTGGTAAACTAGACCGATGGCGATATGGGGTGCGTGGTAGGGAAGATGGAGGTGCTCAGCGTGAGTATTGAGACGTTCATTAGCGGCGGGTACGCTCTCAGCGTGAGTCAATAGGCAGGATGGCGTTACGTGTGGTCAAGAGGGAGAACGGGGAAGCGAACCACCATTGACGACTGATGAAGGGTTGTCCCCTGTGGCGGTCTTTCCTACACCCGTGACCTGTGCCACTGCATTGAATCATACACGCATTATCGTTCCAGCATGTGACACTCGAGCTTGTTGAATCTTACGTGGGGTTCACTTTCGTTTGCTTTACGCCTCGGTTGCGTTATACACTGCCCCCCTCGGTCCGTTTTTGGTACACGGCTTTATTTCGTTCAGCCGTGTTCACTTGTTTCAAGTTGCGACGGAATTTGTGTATGCCACGAATTTCTCCGCAACGAATGGTTTATTTTCGCCTCCTCTACTCCGTCGTTATTATTACTTCTCGTTTCGTTTAGTCCTGACCGTTTCTCGCGCAGGCTTGTTTCATAACTTGCTTCAGCTTCATGTGCGATATAAGAATTGGCCGATCCCCTTTACCCTATCAGTCGCGATCAGCGATCCCGTGCAACTCCGTCCAGCCCGCCAAGCATGTGATACCTTCATTATTTGCAATTAGTCTCCGGTGTCTCTGCCGCAGCACGTCGTCCGAAAATGACAGCGTATCCTTGGTTTCTGCACAGCCGCGGCAGCGCAGCTTGTGTACACGTATACCTTGCATACGCGGCTGTATCAAATTGCAGCTTGATACTTCCTTGTTACCGGTCATTAAGTTATTCTTTCGTTGACGCGTTTATTACGGCGCTCACCTTTTTGCATGTTCATTCAAGCCGATCTCGCTTGTTTTGCCCCGGTGTTAAGCCGCGACACGTTGTCTTGCTCGGCTTTCCCGTTGCCCGCGCGATCCGTTCAACCCGTTGCTTCATCCGTCTTCGTCTTGCCGCGGCTCGGTCTCTTTTTTTGCGGTTCCATCCGAGTCGTTGTGTGTGCCCTGGCCGGTCGCTCCACATAACGGCGTCGGGGCATCATTAGCCGGCATTGTACCCGCAACACGCATACCCACTCGAGGTAAGAGTTACCGCGACACCCGCTGCGCCACGGAGATCTGCGATAGAGTTAATGATGCTGGGACCGCGGCGATTTAACAATAAGCCGCATTATTTACAGTCGACTCTCGGCTCCATTACCACCGGTTGTCCGCCTCACCTGGTCGTGCCTCTTTTCTTTTTCTGTTTCGTTCCTTTCTGGGCCCCTCACCCCCCCCCCCCTCTTTATTCATTCTCTCGTTCCCTCCCGACCGTTTACTCGCCGTCTGTCTTTCCCGTTCACGCGGCCGGTCTCGTACGTCTTACGCGAGGGCCTGCATTACTTCACCGCAAATGCTCGGGCAGCGATATTAAACCTTTATAATCAGTCGGCACCTACGCCGTGTAAAACGTATTTATGTTCGCAGGCCTACAGGAGTACGTTTGGTTTCGTGCGGGTTGCCGCGGCACTGAATGCCACCACTTTCAACAGGTACGTTACGACTTTGCTTACCGACGAATTGGAATCGGTCAGGTGGGTTCTGACGTTGCTACCCTATCGTCACTGTTTCGTTTCTCCGATTTGTGCAACGCTGAATGGTTACGGTACATTGCTCGGAACGGCATGTACATCAAGCAATTGTTAATGAAACCGTTTGCATCTGTATGGTGAAAGGTGCAGAGGCAAATGAATTGTAAAGGGTTTGTATGCCTTCTCGTCAAATAAAATACAATCTCACTTTATTACGGAAAATGAATTTAAATAAGAAATATATTTTACTTTGAAAATTTTGGTTCAATATCCTAACGCTTTGTTAAGTTTCTCGCGTTACAGTTTCACGATAATTTGTTCCTTATCTCGAATGCAATACGTTGCTTGAATGACAGACGAAGAGGCATTTTCTTCTCGGTTTTATTATTTCATTGTATTAAATTTTATGAATTTCGAATCAATCGGACCGTGCAATCATTCGCAACCCTCCATTTATTTCGGAGCCCCGACGAACGGTAAATTATAATTTATCCTCAAGTACTGCGGCGGTAATTACAGGAAATCGACAGTTCTCGTTAGGGGATTCATTAACCGACAGCAATAATTGCTGGGCGGAGCATTTGTGAAAGTGGCAACTTTTAGGTGCACGAAAGCACTCGAAGTAAGACGAACGCGATGAAATCTTCGAAAGGGGCGTGGACCTTGTTACATCCTTCGTCTATATTACTGTCTTTTATTATCCGTGACCATCTACCAAAATGAATCATCGATTAAATGGGATATCTGAGGCATGTCATAAAATGTAAAAGCTTCACATAAAATGTAAAAAGTATTATTGTAATATTACAATACGACAGATATAAATATTAATATTTATAGGCTCACTCGGTGCCTTCTTAGGTTCCACTACTCGAGCCCCTATTATTCGTCTTCTGCGTTAATTTTTCTACTTCCTATTTGCCTCTATCCAGTGGCCCATTATTCACGAGTGTAATTTAGAATGGAAAAATGCAGATCATTCAGAGAATGGTAGACTCATTTTGCGCGGTCTCAGCACTGTAAGACCAACAATGTGATAATAACTTCTGGGGCTTCCAAGTTTAGTGGGGTTTAATTTTGGGTAAAGCTTGATAGCCGCCATGGGAGTCTACACGTTACAGCTTCAGCAAACCGTTGGCCAAAACGGTACACGCGACAACACGCCTGGGAAATATGTGCCCGAGTTTCAATCACAGCCGTAATCCTAAGGATTTCTCGATTTCGTTGTCTACTATTCCATCGAGCCGACAATTGCTTTCCAAAGCTTTAATAAAGCGAAGCCGAATCGATGATGGCCTCATTCAATTTCGTTGATAGCAAGCGAACTGGCAGAGATCCGATTGATTCTTTCGGTTTGTAAAGGAGGGAGAAAGAAAAGGGAAAGATGGAAACGAAAAGAAAACAAGGCCAGAGTAATGTGACATTTCTGAGGAACCAGGATGGCTGGATAGTTGTAAATCGTGTAAATTTTTTCTCCCTGCAGGTTTGAACGAAGACGGCGAACGCTTAGCAGCTGTTTCTGATAAAAACCATGCGGCATTACAGTGCCACGAACAGCAGCCGTTCCTAACCGGACCTAAACTTGTCTGTTAGCATTGGTATTTAAGATGAATCCATCTGAAGTAGCGTGCAAAAGTATGCCATAAATTCCAATTAATTGCCAACAGGTTCTCGTAAACACATAAAAAACAACGATTAAAAACTCCTGACTTCCTATCCAAATTCTGGGAACATCACAACTTTGCGTTCACTAAAGGAACTAATATCGTCGTGTTTTTTCGCGAGAGATTATACATTAAATAATAAATGTAGCTTTCCTTTAGTAATTTAATGTATTCGATAAATTTTATTGGTCGGGTACACGAAGTAAGTGGTATTTCACCATAAATGTTTATGTTATTACATAAATTACACGTATGCATACATTGTGTATGTGAGCCTTATTATTTAATTACCCAATATATGTACATTACAGCCGGGAGAGATATTTAGCATATTAATTTTACGTTACGTGAAGTATATTAAGTAGAATGATAATAATATAAGGGTCATATTATTAGAAGGATTTACATGTTTATTGAGATTATTTCATATGTATTTTTATTTTATCAAGGCAAATTGTTATCTGTTTCACATAAAAAGCAGTTTTTATCGGCAAACGTATGTTTGTGCAAATATTATTTCAGGAAGTAGATAAAGAACAACCTTGACAGACACTTGTTTTTGGAAGTTTGTGAATGTATATTCTTATTTTGTACACATAATGCATATTTGTTTTGCATTCTGCATATGTATTGCATATTTCGTACACACGTAACTTATAATTAATTGGCTGACGACAACGTTGGAAGAACCATTGTGATATATCGTAGTTTAAATCGCAATAAATAAAATAATTGAAAAAATACACGGTATACTTTTCTCATTTAACCTGAATATATTTCAGATACGTTCTGCATATTTCGTCATATTAAATATGCATAAACATCGTCACCCTATTTATCAAATGTATATCGACGCCCACATTGTTTCAAAGTAGGCAATCTATTTCAACATTCAATTTAAATATAATTTACGTACATGGATACATATATTGACATCAAACTTAGGGGAATACCACATAACTAACAAGTGGAAAAATAGACTGCAGTGACGTATTTGAAATTATGACCATTGCAATTCTGTAATTGCTTGTAAGTACATACAACAATCGTGAGTGCTCAAATAACAGAATTTAATTCCCGATTAGATGAACGGTCAGACGAAACTAAATTATTATTATACGTCTAAACTTGCGTCATAAGCCATATATTAGTTTATACGATCTTATATGCTGAAACGATGTTTTATGCAAAAATCTTATTTTAACTAAATTCTGTAGCATTTTAAGCCGGTGGTGTGTTTGTAAAATAACAAGTTCATGACATATCTCGAAGCAGTAGCATTACGAAATTCAGCCTTATCTGAAACGTACTTAAAATATGTATAATACATTAATCAGAGACCTTGGAGATCGTTTTAATGCAGCTACAGCAATAGTCGATTAAATTTTTGGATAAAAGAAACAAGATATACGCATCGCACCTTTCAAAAGCTTACACCGGTGCAGGAAATGTTAAAAACTTCTTTTTAAACCATTATTTAAGACAGTTACTTAAGGCTGATTATGTTCATGCGAAATAAAAACCGTTGGAGACATTTAATATCACTCAGAATTTGCGTTTAAATTAGGTGAAATTCTATACTTATACTATGCTATTCTATACTATATTCTTCACATGAAAATAATATGAGAAATTGTTCAAAAAATCAGATCTGATTTTTGTCAATTTAGTTTTCAATTCACATTCATAGTTTAACCTTATATTGTATACTATTCTTGCACTACTTTAACATTACACGTAGTTCATAAAATATAAAAATCGGCAAGTAGGCTGTATTTAACCAAAATCCAATTATTTTTAGAATATCGTAACTAACACGAGAACTTGGGTAACACTAAATTCCAATTTTTTTTTTGTTAACGTTTGAAGGCTTGTGAGAAACTGGAATAAAAGTACAGATATGTATTTCTCTGTTAGTTTTTAGTTTTTCAGGGCGAAATAAGTTCTGGAAAATTGATATTTTCTTTCCCATTTTCCTGTAACTATATGTTGATCACTAGGTATGGTAAATATAAAAGGAATTGCTAGAAAACAAATTTAGATGCATCCTTGTAGATACTGCTTATTGGTTATTTTATAACAGTGTTATAAAAAAATTTTAATTCGCATAAAGAAACCATTCTCGCCACTTTCATTTTACAAAACTGTGATCTTCTAGTGAGATCAAAAAACACGTTACAAAATTCCCCTCTAACGATTCTGCTATATCTACTGCGATTCCCAAGATGTCCTGAAAGTAGCAAAATACTAATTAACACCGAATTCAGTCCGAAGAACCATTAGAAGGTGTCAGAAGAAAAAAAATGATTTCATACTTCTATTCAGATCCGCCACAAAACCTGCGAGGCGTATTCCTCCGTAAGTAAAACAAAATATATTTAGCATTTAAAATATCACTTCTCTTCCCGAAATGACTAACCTTGATAGAATATTATTCACCGCGAGCCAGTTACAAAGCAAGCAACAATTCTAACCGTTCCCCAATACATATTTGTCTCGGCCGTATTCGATCACCCGTCGAATCGATCCTCCATAATATGAATTATTTAAACCTGCCACCTTTCAGTCGGCGATCAACAGGATAAATTGATATAAATATAATTGGCGGAAGGAACTCGCCCGGCAATCGCCGTGAAAGACTCGGCTGGCAGACATTCGCCGGACAGATTAAAATACAGCCATTTGCTTGCGTCGAATTCGATTTAATAAATACGTTGCATCTGTCCCCTCCCTTAATGAATTCCTGATTTATCATCCATTAAGGTGTCAGGACGCGCTCGGGTTTCGTTGCTCGACTCGGACTGGCGGAAATTTATGTGGATAGGTGTGATTAATGCGATGTTCGCGGAAACACACGGACATCTGTGTTAATGGTGACGGATGGCTGCGCTAATGGTGTCAGCCAGCGTCAGGCGTTCTCGTCGCGTTCTCCGCCGTTGTCTATAGACTCCCCTGGCCGTCCCTTTCGCTAGATTGAAACCGTACTTACATCGCGTCCATCCACTTTATCCGCGGGATTCGAAGATTGCTCGCTGATTAATCACACGCTTCGTGCGGCCGTTACAATGTTTTGACAGTCCGTGCGAAGCTGCCGAGAACCCCGTCGCGTCGTTTCGGAGTGAAAGTTTTCTTTGGCGATTTCAAACATATGTCAGTGGGTAAGAGTGAAGTGAAATTTTTTTGTTAATACGGCCGTTTAGTGTGGATCGGGCTGCCATTAATTTTCGCCGGGATGCATACTTTTTTGGATGGCAATAACGTAAAGTATTCAGTACGGTTGTACAATCGCTTCTTGTTACAAGTAATTATAGAATGATATTAGGGTTTGTTATGGTTAATGTCTGCGTGCAATCCATGGGCATACGTGTATGGGAAATATAGTTTGCACGATTTTGATCATGATTGTTGCACTTTACTAATTATCGCGCGATCAAAATTGATTTTGGTTGCTATGGGCAAAGTACTTGTCAAACTCGAACTCCCCTCGGGAATAGGAAAAAGAATTCTATCTATATTAGTTATGGTTTCCTGTATAAAAGTTTATAAAAATAAGCAATGCTTATCGAGTAGCGTTCAGTCGAACTCTGTGAAATAAAAAATGTGGAAAATCGTTTAATTAAGAACGGTGTGTTCCGTTTTTAATTTCGATTCGAGATACGTACCGAAATGTAGGATTACAAATAAAGAGATAATTTTTACACATAATGTACACTAAAGAAATAGTGCTTGCGGGGAAAGGTAAAATTATTAAGACAATATATTCAATTTACAAAAAATTGTCCACCAATCTGGTTCCTCGATATTAAAATGATAAAAACTGCGAGAGGTGGAGTTAATCAGTTTGGACTCTAAATAGTTCATATGTGGGCGCGTGTAATACAGATATTCGAAAGTGACGAGGATGGAAGAAGTGTCTGATTTAACGGCTGATGATCATGTTACTGACAAGCTGAGGTTACAGTCATTGGCATAGATAATGGTTAACGAGTAATTAATGTTAATGAATGCTAGATTGGAGATTTCGTTGATTAATTACGCGTGTTCCGCTGTACTGGCTGAACAATGTTACACCTGGAAGTAATAAGTTAATTTGTCTGGCGTGAAATAATTACCACAAATAAGCAATAATCGTGCATACGTGTAAAAGTTACGGCTACTAACGACTAACAGACTAATGCCACTAGGAGTTCGTTTAACATTACCACACAAACATATTTTGCAAGAAACGAAATTCAACTGCATAAAACATAGAATGGAAAAAGAGAAATCCCGCACATTTAATTGAACTGTTTATTTGCACAAAGTGATTAACTCCGCAAAATAGAGAGCAGAGAAAATTGAACAATTTGTATAGATTGTTTTCCTTTTCGTATCAAATACACATAATACTTAAGCATGCATTATAGAATGTATGTAGTATTACAGATGTAGTCCCCTTTTTTACAATTAGAATTTTCGAGTTTAATTTAGCTGCCAATTTATCAACTTAATCATATTTGGTATCTGACTTAAACTTACTTATTAATAAACTGCCGCGCAAAGTTTTGTCAGTTAGAAACGTTGAGCTCAATTATCATGGAAATTTATTCTAAATACGAAAAGTACAATCAAGTGCTTTGATAGTAACATTACAAAAAGTTCTAAACGTAGAGTTGGTAGAGATTCTCTTATTTCCTTTACATTTGTATGCAAGATAACCAATCAGCTGATCGTCTTCACTGATATCCTACGCGAATTGAATTTCTGTATCCCCGCCAGTCATACTCTTCATACACGAGGCCCACCGTACACTATGGTAGATAGAACTACCCCAAACGCTTACGTATAAAATCTACCCAATTTGTCGATTGCGTCAATTTTGTTTGTAAATCTTTCTTTTCCTCAACAAAAATCTGCCCCTCTACTATTTTTCTGTCCCCTTCACCGTCGCCCAGGGTACCCTGCAATTACTGAACGCAGAGGAGGGTGTTTCTCTCGCGAATTACTCACAAATCATTATTATTCTTGTACATTCGCACCACTGCAATGTGCACCTGTCTATCGGCAACGATACACCTCTGCGCATCCATGCAGGTGTGGGAGGCGATGCGGCGGAGCCGGTGTCGGTATACGTCCGTGCAGATGCATACGTCGAACTTCGCAGAACGCATATGCAGGCAGCGGGTACTTTAAGAAAGGAAAAGTTATACCTTCCGGGACGTGGAACGGAAAAGGGAGTAAATTTGATAGCCCCGTCAAAGGTGCTTCGAAACCGGGGGCCGCGCCGTCGTGGAGGCAAAAATAATTTTTCCAGCCAAGATACCCGATTACCAACGAGCTGAACGAAAACTACCCCGGCATTGGCACCGACGCCGACACAGGATGGTCCTTGAATGGTAGGGGAAGGAAAGCTGCGGAACGCGTTGGGTAGGCAGGTAGGCAGGCAGGCAGATATTGAGCTCTATATTTCCATAAGCTGATATTTACGCGGCAATATACGCGGCCGTGCCCGCTACTTTATGGGCCTCGTAAATATAGCGGGCCGCCGGGAATTGGCTGGCAAGGCGGCCGTGCTCTCTCTTTCCTTCTCTGCCTCGCCGTATCTCTTTCTTTCTCTGTTTCACCCTTCTCTTGCACTCCTCTCTTTTGCCTCTCCCTCAACTCATATCGTCCTCTCCTTCTACATTCCCCATGCCTGCTTGCCTGCCCTCATCCGGCGCAGAGACATAAATCGCCGCCAATTGTAAATAATACGCGACGTATGCTGATCTCCGTTCCTACGTACGAAACCCGCTGCCACAGTACGTATGCACATACGTGTGCGGTATGCCCGTACTGCACGCGGGTACGTTCTCTCAGATGCGTGCACGTGTACCCGCTTGCAACTGGCGTAACTAGCCGCTAAGAATTCAACCCCGCGGAAGATCGGTAAATTCAGCCGCTGCCACTGCGAGAAATAAGTACTTAATCCGATCGTACGGGTTGCATCAAGAGATGCAACTTGATGTCGTGTACACGCACACCTGTACGGGCGTCCGTATGAATGCACGCGCCGCGTTCCGTGGGACTTTGCCGAGTCGTTGATTTTTCTCTGGGCCACCGTGTTCATAAAATTTGACGAAGCGCAGATGGTGGTTCCCCGAAAGGAGGCAATTTGCAGTTAAACGCTGAACGCGACGCGCCTAGCTGCTTTTCCCTTTGTGCGAAAGGCGTGCAATTACCGGGGCGTTAAGGTAATTGTTCGAACTTGACGGAATTATGAAAGGACCGTTCAATTTCGGTGTACCCGGCGTCGTTGCATCGCGGACGCACCGTTTCCGAGTTCGTGCGGTGCTTTAAGGCTCAAGGTAGGGGGTCAAGGTTTGTCCATCGATGCTGAGGACGACTGCATTACCGTTTTCGATTCAACGCCCTGACCGTTCGAATGTTTCGCAGACGGGTTTGTTCTGTTGTTGGTAAAACTGTTATATGGTATTGGCGTGAAACACAAGCGTGTCTAATAAATTGATTGCAACTTCGAACATCCGGAAAGTGTTTTGCGTGCAAAATTATTGGGGACATTGTTATATATTAATAGGTATATCGAATCGATATTTGTTACTTTGTACGTGTTAGTACAGTAATTAATGTTTGAGTACATATCGTCGACAAAAGTTGGAACATCGATTTTCTTTCTTAATAAATTGTTTGTCTATACTCTATAGGAACGCAAATTTATTTCTGTTACCGGAGAATTAGTAAAATCGTTTCACCCGTCGTGAGGTCTCAGTTTGCATTTCTGCTACAGTCAGCGCGCAATGAAATGTTCAGTGACTTACGGCGACGCAAATGATCAAATGAATTGCACTGGAAAACCAGGTGTATGTACGTCTAGAGAGGAGACTTCAAACCTCGCTGAAATTTTTTCATTCTTAGCTACAAAGTTCTGGTTTAGAATTGTACAAGCCTGTCAAGTGAACAGCGAACGTATAAATTTGTTTACCGTTTTCCTGTAGCAAGTATAAATTCGCCCACCAACCAAAGATTTCTTTAGTCATTTAGTAAAACTTTCTATGCAAATCGAAAATTCAATCACGGGATCGAAGCAGACGCGACGAAGCAGGTTGAAAATGGTCTACTGTAATTAATGACTTAATCTCCTTGAATACAAAATGTCCGGCTAAATAGAACCGGGGTAGTTCGGTAGTTGATGTTCAAATTTTTCTCCGTCCATCAGAAAACGCTCTATACATTCTTCATGTAGAAAATCGACGACTGTTTGTGAAACTTGTGCGTTTACGTGAAAGTTTTGCCGAATCGAATGGGCAACTTGATGTTCCGGGGACGTCAGGCGTGAAATTCTTCTAGCTCTTACCCCCCCGACGACTGGCTGACTTATGACTGTGAGTTGCCACGGAGTTGAAAGCACTTGGATTTCACGTACTTTAACGGTACACGTGCCCCACTCTCTGGATGCAATCGTATACTGTAAGTACATGTGAACGCACACTCTCAAGGGTGATGGATAACAGCGCATCTGCGTTCAGCTTCAATCCGATCGCTTCCACGCATTAACACGTTTCCAGCACGCTGTACGTATATGGGTATGCGCACGGAACGTACGAGGTATACCAACATTTCACTTCTTCTCTTTCAATACGCTATTACAAACCGCAGCTTAATGTTTATACGAGAAATGCATTGGACTGAACTTTGAATGCGCACTGAAATTTTTGTATTTAATTTAAATTTTATTTAAGATAAAAAAAGTATGAGGCAATACAATTATAAGTATTGGACCATAGATTGGACGACAAATTTTTACCTATTTTCGATTCTTCATTATTCATAGATATATTTGTTCATATTTTGTATAGTCAGAAAGATGGAGCGAATGTGCTGATAACATTTTTATTATAAAAAGAACGGAGACTGGCATTTAATATACCTGAACAAACAAACGTCGTAGGGTCTACCCAACGAAACTTCTAATCGAGTCAATTCGGCAGATTATTGAAATATTTCATAATTTAATACAAAGATTCGAAGGCATGTTAAAAATGGTAAATAATACAAATGTACAGCCCCGTTTAAAGTACGAACCGAATGACATTATCTATAAACTTGGTACCTTTGCGGCAAATATATTGGCACTTTCAAAAGTAGGTTAAACGATAGTGTCTAAAGCGTGGTAGGAATGTTTTTCAGTTGGGCCGCCATATATCTTGCACGGAAATCCCTTCGATACAACTCGATGTAATCTTTTCACTATCGATCGTTGTAGAGTTAGATCATCCCATAAGATCTTACTTGTAGTCTGACTTTGGTTGGCAGCCAGTGATTATCCGCAAAGTGGAAAGGGACTGATAGATGGGGGTGCTTCCCGTCGATATGCTCCACCACACGCTACTACTTTATCATCCCTCGGCACCAGACCGTCCATCATTCGCAATCACTTCCTTGCGCATTTACTCCCGGCGTGGTGCCGCGATCAATCCAAATTTCGTTTCACTGCACATCTACCAAGCTGCATCCATTTTCAATTTTCTGCCCGCTTCAAGATAACGGCTATGACCCGGTATCATTAAGTTATCTTTAGATACCGGCAAAAGTATCCTCGTTACGCCGTGTTACATTCGCTGTGGCGCTTTCGAAGTTCATAATGTCTTTGATGCACAAAATACGGTACGGCCCCTTTTATTAATATGGAATGGATCTATGCGTAAATAATTAGACCGTTCTATTAGTAAAGCAAGGTGCAATTTGCAGTGATTTTGGAAAACTACGCGCGTCTATTATTTCGTTTGCATTGCAAATAATTCGACTTGCTCGTGCCACCTAACAATCTAACGTTTTGGAATATTTCTATCTCTATTTCATCTGAGTATTTTTTATTCACATTTCATTTGAATACTTTGAATCATCTGATTGACAATTTCGCGGGTTCCGGTTCTCATGTATACTTTCCGTTTATATTATTCATGTGAAGTTGAACGCGACACAATGGATAATATTATGCATTCCGTAGATAGAATCGAAGTTTTATCAAATCAGTGGCTATAATGGATTCAACAGTGGAGCAAATCATAATGTTAATGGCGTTATAAACGGAAATAACAAGACAGGTAATTTATAGAATGACTTATCGTACGAATATCGGTTTAAACTGCACGAATAGAAAGTTTCCTCTGAAAAAATAACCATCATTTACTTTTTAACACGGAAATATCGCCTTTCCATTTGCAATTTTATTAGTTACCAAACGTTTCGGAAACACTGATTAAACCACATTGGACCAAGTTTCTTATTCACAGCAAAATGTTTATGCAATTCCACGAATCGCCTAATTAAACGCATTCCATTAATACGCGTAGGTTCTTTTAGAAAGGTGGGAAGTATTATTATACATGCACGCATCCAGTTCCAGTCTTTAAAGTCGTTGTTCCTATAAAGCTCAATAAAGTAGGGGTTAAATTGTCCAACTTGTTCACCGTACAGATGTTAAAGGTGTCGTATAAATATTTATGGCTTCCATTTTAGGGGCTTGCGCATTTCTGTCATCGATGTTGTAGATGGTAGCCTTAACTGAAATATGTTAAGACAGATGAAATTCATTTGCATCAGATTCTGTCTGCTGATAAATTGTGGCTACGCTGGTAACGCCTCCGTGGGAAATTATATCGCCGTGAGCTGATACATTAATTAACGCGGAACAATTTCTATGCTGTTATTTCTACCGCCTGATACTTGCTGCAGGCAAGGTGTAGTTTTAAGGGGCACCTGCAAATAATTTCCACGTTTGACGTCTTTATGGATGTACTTGTTGTGTTCGACCTTAAATAACTTTTTCGTAAGAGTGGAAAGACATCGGATTAAATGAACGCTTCGACATAGCCATAATGTCGTTCTAAATACAGATTTTGGATTTCAGTTTGGTAAGGAAGATATACATCAGTGCTTAATATTTATGGTAGAATTTTATGTTTGTAAAAGAAATTTTTCTTAATGTAGAAAATTATTATTATTATTTTGCTATGATATTGATCTTGTAAGAATATTTGTACACATATATTCTTAAAGCAATATTTTAAACGAAGTTGCAATGGTTAACACAGAAAGAATAAATATTGCAATTTCTCTTATTTATTTCAATTTTCCATTAACTTCTAGGCATATCAAATAATGCAAAGGTGTCCGACGTTTCTAGAAATGAAAGCTTATTTTCACGACGAATGGAATTTATTTTTATTGAACCCTAAACAAAGTTTCTCAATGATAGAACAAATCAAACAAGCTTCTCATTTTCAGATATCTATTATTGCACGCAGTGACAACCTCGATCTTACTCAATAATTATTTATTGAAGAAACTTCAAAACACTAATAAATTATTCCTCCACGTCGCATCGTTTGAAAATTAATTTATTTCTGCAAGAATATTATTTTCAATTACATTACTTCTGTGGCAATAACGTTTATATACCAACGCAAGCAATTTTTACGCTCCCTGCAGAAAATAACGTTTCGACGAGTTGTCCAAGCAATAAATTATGATTTTTCAGCAAACTTGGTTTGTCAGTCTTTTGTAAGGGACGCCATTCTTCGGCAAACCGAGTCCCATTTATCTTGCAGTTTCTTGTCTTCTTTCTACTCCATTTACCGTTACATCCGGAACATTAATTTCCCCTTATAGCCGCGAAGAGTCGTGTTTATCATTAGTTCCCCGCCACTTAGCCCTGGAAAATATACATATATAAGGCTTTTACTGACGGCAGGTTATGCTACATCGTACACGTAAAGTTTGTATGGTACATAATAATTTTCAGTCTGAGAACCAAATGATCGAAAAAAAAAGAAGAAAAAAATGCGCAGCTGCTCGCCATAACTTCTTCGTATAACTATCTTCAAACGTTGGTATAACTGTCGGAAGGGGAGATGGTGGAAAGCCTGATATAGGAGGTACGGCTGTTTCGATTTGTTCTGAAAATCTCTCGTTCTTACTATAAGTGCTGCATAAAAAGTCAAAGGGCTACATTTCGGTTTCTCGGAGATCTGCCTTTATTCCTGCTATTGGAACAATTAAATGGGGTGGTTTAAATATACTTCGAAATACTTCCTTGCAATTTATCGGAGGCGACATTTGCCCAGTTGCTGTCGCAATTAAGATTGGTTGCGCATGAATCACCATCTCATGGATGTTTTTTGTTCAGTCTTCTAATGGTATGAGCTTTGTATAAGTTTTCTGCCAGCTAATTAGGATGCACCGTGATTCTTTCCTTGTATCTTTAGAGAGAATTGCAGATCTCTTCTCACACTGCTTCAAAGGATAATTAAATTGCTTGGAGTGATTTTATCTTTGCTGTACGACCGCCGCGGCTTTACGATTAAATTTTGCATAGGTGCACAGTTTTCTTTCCATTCAACGCTTCTTCGACCCTCGATAACTGGCACGGTGATATGCTGATCAAACTATTGATATCATTCGATCGTCCATAAATCTTCAATATTTTGTCGGGGGGTAGTGATACAAATTTTCCAAACATCAGTTAAGGATTGTACTCTCCGCAAGACGTTAGTTTGCAACGGGCCTCGTGACTGCTAATGATGACAATTTGTATACGCTTTAAGTTATGTACTTTCTGTCCCTAATGCAACCACTTCCTGTCAGATATTCTTTCATGTTTCGACTTGGTCGATACGTGACCCCGTGGTGAATTAACGGTACTAAATAAATTCCACGATATAATCTACAGCAAGTTAAAGTTAATAACCCAGAGAGTTTACGATGAAGTACATCGTTAGCTTAATTTTATTCGCTGCAAGTAACGATGCGTGACTGGCTGATGGGCAGAGTTAGAAGTCAGTATTCAGTTGACACAGAAATATACAGATAGGTAAATTTATTTTACGCCATTCGTTTCCTGTAATGCCGACGGCAAGTCCCAATTAATTCAAAAATAGAGAGAGAGAGACGGTGTTGTGTAACACGTTGATATTTTTCTACGCGACAGTATTCAAACTGGCCGCTGCGCTCAGCGATGTTCGCAACTGTACTTTTCTTTAAATTTTACTATATCTGCGATATATTATTCTGATGACAATCTTCATATTTTTCCAATAAATTTACACCGCTGCCTTAGAAACTGATATCCCGAAAATTTCCATCTCAATAAAATCACGAGTCCCTTATGAAATATTTCATCTTCCACGATTCTCGTAGTTACTTTAGATTACTGTAAGGTTCTCGCAACGACAGAATAACGTAGACTCGAGGCGGCACAATTAAAGCGCGACAGTGCAACAATAAAACGGTATCTTTCATTTCGACGTGGTCCAGAAGTAGCACCAGCGTTCTTTATTTGAAAACCATATCTCAAACCCAAATCAAATTCGAACATTCCAATCGCAACGTGACAGCCCCATCCGCCGTTAGTACATTCTACGTGTGTAATTTGAATATACGTACTGTGTGACGAGTTCGAAGCAAAAGAAATTACAGTACACGAATCATCTATCGATTTCCACTGGTTTTTCTTTCGCGGAGCTGATGGGGCAGTTTGGCAAACGAATTCGCCGGCAGATAATCGTCGCGCGTTCGGATCGATTCGAAAAGTTGAAACAGCTCGTGTCGCAGGCACGGCGTGCGCGTGTGCGCGGCGAAACAGCTGGTAACTCCTTGAAATAAACGTAGTAGCCGATGCCTGGGTAGCCCGCTGCACTTTGCGTCCGCGCGGAGGGTATTTTCGTGGTGCTCTAACGATGTGTCGCGAGATCTATGAGGCTGTTTGTCGGTGAACACAAAAATAGGCCTCACTCTGCACTCACTTCATCACTCAAGCGGGCCGCGATAGCAGCAATGCGGCTCCCCTTCTTCTTGCAGTCAGAGCGGACGGATGCCCGACGACTGGTTGGCTGAAAATGCTGGCGACGCGACGTCGTGCGTGCCATTAGCCAGGGCGTCGCGACGTTACCGTCGGATTAACCTCAGCCGAGGGTTACATACGTGAACGTTGCGATTTCATCGAAGCTATGCGTTTTCAGAATTTTATGGCCGCCCGGCGTCGTTAAGATCTCGCTGCCCGACCGCGGGAATGCTTCCCGCGAATAGACACGTCCACGCACTTTTTGCCCGCGGGGATGATGAATGCTTGAGCGTCGGTTAATGCGAACCCGCTATTCGCAATCGCGGATATAGCGACGAAATGCTTGTTCCCGTCGAAACGATACGGGACGCGGACAAATAACGCCAATAATTGATGCGACCACGCTCCAAACGTCTGACTTTCTTGCGTTGCCCGCGATCAGAGTTGTCGCGCGCAAAGCCCCTGACACGAGGAGGATTCGTATTGTGCCTGCGCGTTGGAACTTTGAGGCATTGGTACATGTGAAATTTCGAGCGCTTCGCGTCGGGCGAGATTCGTGTGAAATTTTCGTTCGCGTCTCGTCGATAATGTCTGCGAGACTGCGGAAATGATCAAACTTGTCAGACAATTTTTCTTTCCACCTCTGCATCGACCGCGAGTTTACCGTGGAACGGACGACTGTGCATCGCAACAAAATCGCTGCTATTTCTGGCAAACGGTGTATGCACAGAATGTTCAATACCAACCACGTGCGATAATGCTTTCCTCTGCGCAAACATTGAATGAGGTTGTATAACGCTGCCATCTATTGCAGTACAACTAATGGATAGCTCGTCTTCATTGCACGTAAACGCGTTAATGAGACTCGAGGCGCGACGCAACAAATCGTAAATGAAAAAGTGCCAACTTATTCCAGTGCAATGCTATAATGTTGGCATCAAAGTCTTCGTATATCGTTGTCCCTTGTTCCAACAGCCGAATCGTTCTATATACGTTGATGGCGTTTGTTAAATCGCAAGTATAAATGTCGCAATTATTCAATCTTTTGAAGCGCGGCTCGGAACGATGATAAATGCCGGTGGACGCCGAATAAGTGAACCGGCAGGGAAGATCTAACGCTAACTATATTCACCTTGTCAAGTCATCCCGACTTAGTAAACACCGAGACAAGTAATGCCCAAGATTTTACGGTGACTTGACTTACGACAGAAGCGGCTGTTTATCACGGTGTCAGAGTGACGCTCGTGCCGTTCAAGACGATAAAACGAATGAGCTATGCGATGAACACTCTGAGAAATGGTGCGTCGCTTTCGAGGACCTTTTGTTGCGACACTGATTTTAAATTAGAATTTATAGGGTGCCTGAGAACGCTCCGGCCGGGCCACCGTATTTACTCGGGGAATCCGTTCATCACGATAATCTTTCTGCCGCGTGTTTTCGTCAGGCGAGCGCGGCATAAAACTTTCCGGCGCGGTGTAAAAACGTTGCCGCCTCTTGCTTCCATCGTGGACAGGGACGATATTCCTCGCGGCGAAAGAAGTACACGACGCCGCGAACGACGTGCATTTTTCATTTCGAGATCGCTCGATCAGTTCTGCGAGCACGCGAGATCGCAATAACGTTTCACGAAGTTATCAACCGTCGGCCGCGACATTCCCCGATCTGTAATCCTCGCGGATAAACGGATTGTCATTCGCCGGGATCCGTATATATTTCCAATTCAATCGTTCAGCGGGAAGTAAAGTTTCGTCGACGGCCGCGGCATCATTCCCGCTACACGGGATTCGAAACGCCGCGCGCTAATTCGCCGTGGAAGGCTGGCCGAGCAGAATTTACCGGGACGACGGAGCATTATTTTCGTCCGCGCGTATCACTCGACGATAACACAACGATCGAAACAACTGGCAGCCGTTTGGCAGCGATCTGGGTCGTGAAAATTTCAATCACGCCGCGCATTAGGGGCATTCAAATCATCCAGATCATTCGGCGACGTGTTTTAAGTTGCGCATCAATCTGCCCGGTTCAATCGGGGCCCGTCGCGATGAAAAGACGAATGCTCACGCGGATAGGCGATCTGGCGAGCCGCCAATCTATGGTCAGTGCGTTTATTCCGGCCGACTGGTTTGTGCAACGCCTCGTATCGTGGATCCGCTTTAGTCGCGGCTAACATACGTCTCCGGGTTTTATTCTCAAACGGTTTCAGGTTTATGTATCGTATAAAAGCTGGTTGCGTCTCAAACGAATCGTTCCTGGCAACGGGTTGTTTCACGTTCTATGCTTCGATTTCGTTTCTACTCGTTTTGCCAATGGAAATCCCGCCGTTCCCCTTCGCCCGGATATCGTTTCAATGTCCAGCGGATCGTTTGTCGAGGAACGACGATTGAATGCGGCGAAGTTTCGCGAATACACGGGGAACAGTCGCCGGGTCGTTCGATAAAATTATTTCGCGTTTGTGTGCTAATTAATTGCCCGCGCGTGCGATTTGTTTTCGTGTAATGTTAACAATTGGGTTGCGCAAGGCGTTTCGGAATTCGCGGTGATTCTGCAAAATATATGTTACGAACGGGGAGATTCATTTTCGCGGGATTCTTTTAAATATACAATCATCGTTTCGTTCGCGATTGAATGACATATATTACTTTATTTGGGTGGAATTTATTTCAAGATAATTATATTTTAGTTTAGTCGGGTGTGAAAAAGGATTTTTCCGTAAACTAAGATTTCACATCTGTGTGATCTGCTGTCACATCTCAAACGAACATTTCCTGTAACAATTTCGCATGTAATTTCTGTTTCGAATAATGTCAGCTGTATCCGAAGTACAGATTTCTTCCCGCATAGAAGCTCAGATCATTTTTCATTTGACAGAGTCGTCCGAGAGTAAAAAATTGTTAAAATACGACTCGACATAAAACAAGGTTCTTTCTTATCAGTTGCTCTTACAGTAAAAATAGTAAAACGATTTAAATGATTAATTATATCAAATGTTTTACACTTTATCTTCATTTCAAAAAATCGCCCATTTACCTATATTGTAAATATTTGCAAAGTTGTTTGTACATATACAAAATGAACCGTCATATTCGACAACTTTATTCTACAATTCTTATTTATTCCTTTTCACAAAGGAGCACTACACCGCAAGTAACAACAAGCGAAATAGTAACGTTGGAGCGTAACTAGATCAAAATCACGAGAACAAGAAACTGGAACGAACGTACATTGCAGGTACGTTAGTTATTAAATGTAGAAGTGGAATTTTTTCAAATACAACTTCGGTTCGTTATCGTGTTGTTTAACTTGCCAGGTTATCATGAATTATGAACAGCAATTTGCACGACGTATTAACATAAATGACCCAAGTGTTAACTGTTTATGGGACGCAATAAATAACGGGCATTTATTAATGCGACAATATGAACACTATGCATGTATATGCAAGGATCGATGTACGGTTAGCCTAGCGCTCACTTCTCTCCATTAATCACATTCATGAAATCCAAGTGTGCCTATGTAATGGCCTATTAATAGGGTATAATGGCCATTACGTTCGCTGACGTGCCACTTATTGTAGGCGACTGAGTAATGCATTAATATGAAATTACAGTTCCAAAGTATCAGTTTTGGGGCAATATTATTTTTTCGTGCGGGAAAATCCATTATTATAGAAGCATGAATAACGTGGGGCCAAACGCGTGCAGGTAATTAATAGACAGGGAGGACAAAGGTAACATAAGATTCATTGACAGGTAGTCATATATATTTTTTCAATTTATAATGTGGTCAATGGTCTCCCTATATTATGATAAATTGGAGTTGGTCAAAATTTGCGTCGTATTAAACGTTGCACTAAAGATACTTCATTATTGCAGAAGGGATGGGTAAATTGTTTATTTGCTATATTTGCCAAGCCCTATAGTTTGGTGAAAGATATATTTACTAATCACAGCACGGTGCACCAAATTTAATACTCGACTATTATAGAATAAAGTTTTTCGCAACCTATGTTTAAAATAATAATCTATGCTTTTAGCTTGCAGAAAGTTTTCGAAGGCTTTCACTGCGCCTTCGTTCCTATTTTTGGGGGTTTTTGTTACAAGATTATAATTTTTCATACTACCGAAAAGTGTATTACGTCTACAATTTTGATGTGCAATTTTTTGTGCAAGCTGCACTAATATAAGTACATAGTATGCACTGCTATTTACGTCCAAGTGTAAACTTGCTCCACAATTCGCTTCGACACCTTCAGACGCCGCTGACCACGTTATATTCGTCGATCTTTAATCTTTAAGCTAATGCACCTGCAATAAATGTTATACTGTGTAACGGTAACCCAATAATGAACCATTTCCAATCCAATTTCCAATGCTTACCAGAATTTCGAATCTTTCCCCAAATATCATACAAAAGAAACTGACGATAAACTAACACTCTTATCCATTATTCTTCGCACGAATTCGACGAACAACGAATAACGAATAACCATCTCCGAATGCCTAATCGTTGCATGCAACAAATCGTGCATCGCTCTGACGATAAAAATACGCCGCGGATCGGTATAAAACGATACGCTGCGTATTTGTGTTTATAAGGGAGTCTTGCGTGCCCACAGACAACGCCACTAATGTATCAATAAACGAAGCGGATAAGCGGAATCAATCACTTCGATAAAGCGCCGCAATTAAGCATACAAACCGATGTACAGTTTTATCGCGACCCTTCGTTTCTCTCCATTTGCCTCTGTCGTAAAACCTAAATGCATCTGTCCGATGGAATGACACGACGACATCTTCGAAGCGGTAATGCCTCTTCCCCCCGGCCCTTATCGAGCCACCCCCTTCCTTTTCTTCGTGCACGTATCTCGCCGTCGCGAATAACTTCGGCGAACAAACTGGGAAACCGCGTTATGCACTCGAAATGCGGTATCGAGGTCGCGATAAATTTTTCCGGCTAGTGCGCGCCGCGCCGACGAGGGTGGCCGGCGTATCTTCTTTGAGAAAATTGCACGGTCGCTCGTAAAGATAAGTACTTAATTCCATGTTTTGCCGGAAATTGTTTTTCCCCGCAAAGGAGTCCATTTCGCTTTATGAATCGCTCGACGAACTTTATGCGACACGTAAAGCTCGGCACGCCGCGGCGGAAAGGTGTTTTCTTCGCTTCTAGCACCTGGTTACCAAACTCCACGAGCCGTATGATCTGTTCAACTTTCCCTCGGAATTTGCATTTTCGACTTTTTCTTGTTTCCTTTTATGTTTCGTTCTTTATTATAGAAATTCACTTGTTGCGCTGGTTTACGATTCTCCAGATTGCACAATTAAGCGGTATGATTTATTGCAAGGGGAAATATTGTTATGCGTCGTTTAACAACGAGAATATGTTCCGGAGTGGTGCGTTGGTGGGCGATTTTGTAGTTGTGTGAACGTGTGTAGAGTGTAACATACGTAATCGTGCGCAGGCCTATTATCTGTTGTGTACGGGTTATTATGCATCCGAACGCCTAGGATATTAATTGACTACTGCACTTAGGCTGCACTATATTTATAAAAAAAAAAAAATTATTTTGCTTTCCTCAGGAGTGGAACTTTTCAAATTAACAGGCACTGAAGAAAACGTTGCAAATAGAATTTAATCTGCTATTGATAAATGCGCACGTGCTATGATTATATATTTTTTGTTCCAATATAAATCTACTATTTTCTAATGTACCGTAAAATAATTTTAGCGTAGAAGCCCGCATGACTACAATTTCTCTTAAAATAATAATATTCAATATTTGAATGTTGTCACGCACACGGACGACCCGCGTGTAAGATTTAAAAAGGTTGCTCCAATTATTTAGCTGCGCAGCGTCATTTAACTGAAAAATATTGTTACCATTTGAAATAACGTCGAAACATATGATTACCGTCCCCTGTGCTCGAGCCGCAATAAAATTGAAATAACCCCACCGTAAAATTACTTCAAACCGTCATCGTAATGTATGAAACATTGCAAACATTATGTTTCCGTGGATCGCGTACGATTCTACGAAACATTTAGCGCTACTCACCGAGCGAAATAATGCACGTAGGTGAAAGTAAAGTTCAAGAACGTTCGACTTCCAGTGACTATAACATTTTTACCGCCGACTGCCGCGGCTCGTATACTTGAAACGTTACAGGCACCATTACTCATTTCGACGTGCTAATTCGATTTTCGTTAATATCCCGCATCGTTTGAATACATTCCATCAAACTGTTCACCGCTTTCGTTCGCTGAATAACAAGCAGCTGGAACATGTCGCCGCTAAAACGGAACCCACCCATTCTTTTTCCCCCCTTTCATTCTTTCAAAGTTGAAAAACGTTAATTTCTCGCGCGTTAATGAGAAAACTGCAGTGTGGCGAGTCTGCAACAAAGCGCGCAGAATATTTCTGCCCGGAGATTATTTCCCCGCAAAGGTTTTGAAACGCTTCCCCTTAAAACCGGCAATCAGTCAGCGACTAATGCTACAAGACCACGGTAGAAAGGCCTCAGTTCTTTGACGCAGGGTACGCGTAGAAATAAAGTGTCGATGGAAACGATGCTTGGCGTTGCACCGAGACATTAATAGCCTTTAGACACGGAGTATTTTATTGCCGGTAACCTTTCAGTACATGCAATCCAGCAGTTCTGCGGCGTTGGCAACCGTTACCATCCGAAGGTCCACATTTCCTTAGAGGGAAACGTTCGACGATGCATACTTAATGAGCCGGCCGATACCGCGGTTTCTTAATGCACGTCGATTGGAGCAATTAATTATTATGCCCGACACACGCGAAATAAATGTTTGACGTCGCCATAAAATTCATTTGAATCACTCACGATTGATTTCCATGTGTCACGCAATGCCAATGATACTACATCATCCGAGATTTACGGCATTTCGAATAACGAAATTAAACGTTCGCTCGATTGCTGACTGGTATATAGCTCCTTTTCTTGGTACTTAACATGCAGTAAATCAAGCAGGATATGGATATATTAATTGCGACGGCGCCTGCATGATTGTACACGGTGTTCCACCGCGAACAAGTACAGAACGAATGCGAATCGTGGGTGTGACTTTTCTTGCAGCTCGAACGGTCTACTGCAATTTGATTTTGTCGATATAAGAACTTTAATATTATGCTGCTTTCACTTATTTAATTAATATTTTATCGGCGACCCGTAACGATCGAATTTTCGACGAACTTTTCTTAAATATGTGGGCATGTTCGAACGTTCGAAAGTTTAATTAAAGACGTAGCGATTTACAATTAAATCTAATCAGGTGAATTCCGAAATGTATTGTAACTAAACAAATGTTCATTATATTAATTATAATAAATAACGTACGAAGGGAAGAAGTATATTTAAATGATTCAACTTCTGCTCTGCAAAAACAGTATGAACGAGTCTCCAGAATATTGTAACCAACGAAACAATATTTCACGATGGAACTTGTACAATTAAAAGTTCGCACACGGTCTACCACAAAAAAAAAAAAAATTTATACTTGCTTGTTCGTACACAAGTCGACAGCATCACTCGGTATCGTTATTGTGTACGGGGTCATTGCGAAACGATTACTGTGGTTAATGTGGATACTATTAAATCAACTAACGCACTCTCTGACAGCGATAATTAAACTCGCGGAAGCAACAATAATCGAGGCAAATGAGACTTGTTTGCTTAATCGTTTGTAAATCAAGTTTTTCCTAAGAATAAACTAATGCAGTGTTGACTTGAAAACAATATTTATACGCCAGGGTGTGTGAAACGTTATACGGGGCAGATATTCGAGAAATATGGAGAAAACCGAAACGAGTGTGTATTCGTAAACAAGATTGTGTATTTATTGTTGGTTTCTTGTTGCATAGAGATGTCACGAATAGGAATAGGAATAGGAATAGGATATTATAGGAATAAGCGATATTTTCGCTTCTCAATCCTTCGTATATCTCAACATGTACAAAAGTATAAAAAGGATCATCAACATAACGTATAATATATACAAATTACTACTGTGAGTTTCAAGTGTTGAGCGAATGAAGAATATATTTATTGATTGAGCGTTGTATTTTACCTTTGGAAACAGTCTGAACCGCAAAGTTAATTAATTGAATAATAATACGTAACATTAACGGTAACGTAACGGTCGAGCATGAGTTCTTCACGAAAGAGAGATACAACTTCCGCTTCGTTGTATCAATATTATCATTTTCCATTGTTGTCAAATTTTCTACCCGGCACGTCTTTTATTTTACACTCTATTAATTCTTAAAAGGCAACTTGTCTCGTATTACACGATCAGTTACGATATACCTGTCCGACATGTGGCAAATCGGTAACTCATTCTCATGTTTGTCTTTTTTGCCTTGAAAATCTTCATTAAGTACACCAGTTTCTTCGTATACAGGAACTATAAATAAATAGATCATCGTGCATTTATGCTGCCACTCGTGACAGGAATTATGAATAAATTTCAAGATAACCTGTTATTAACCACTATTAATCACAGGCTTCCGTGACATCGATTTCTTCGTACCAACATAATTGCACGCGGAGCATATTTAACTGAGAGATAAAGTGAGATAAAGATCGAGAAACGAATTATACAACGGCCATTATTTTTTCTCGGAATTTCTTTACGCTCCCGGAATTTTTCGTTTCCGTCTGATTAAAATATAAGATATTCTTTTTTAACGAAAAGCTGTCATTACTACCGAGGAGTTATTATTACGCCCGATTATATTTTACGCCGCCGTATCATTGAATTACATCTAAAAACGAATAGGTTTAACAGTTTAGAGCTGGATCATGTTATGAAGGAAAAATGTACTACGAACGATAATACGACTGTTGTTCCCGTTAATTACAAGCTCCGATTAAATTCCAGGTTTGTTAATTGCACTTACGAAATTGTTCACGTACAAGTAATATAGTTTCATGTTAATAAAAATATGGTTAAGTGTAAACGTAATTATTGGACTACCTCTTACATAGTAAATGCAACATAATATACAATGCGGCAAGCCTTTTTTTACCCCTAATTTACGTACCTTGAATAGTTGTCAAACCACGTTGTATGTAAACTTTTGTTTTAAAGGTAAATATGTTTGAAATATCTGAGAAGTTGAGTTCGCAGTTTTAAATAGAATTTCATTTTTGTCGCGTCGAGATTAGAAAGCATGTCGAATTTCGACCTAAAAAAAATATTAAGCTTCATATTCCATAAACTTAATGGTTAAAGAGATATATCTTTCGTTCCTCGAAAGTTTTATGCAGTAATAGCTGCTGTGACGCTGGAAGCTATTGCGTCATTGAATTTTAAAGCTATTACGCCGGAAACGTTTTCGAAAAAGCGAAATATCCCGTGTTCTATTAGGTTTATGGTATATGGTTAATAAAGGTTAATACTTCTTTTTTACTACGGACACGATACTGCTATAAATTTTTAAATATAAAATTCCATTAAAAAAAAAAGAGCGAAGTTGGCCTTTAAATCTCCAAAACTCTTCCGTATATTAAAAAAAACGTGCATATACCACGCAGTGTACACTTCGAAGCCGTATAACTTTTGCACATAAATATGTTTTGTAGGACGTGTATTTTAAAAGTAATTTCGAGTGCGCAGATTCCGTGGGCAAACCTATATGCACAGGCTTCTAAACGATATAACATAAAAGTACAATGATTGCATAGAAAAATGTATACTAAATCATTTTAAACAGCGATGAATAAATTGTGAGCAAAATTCGAAAGTAAAAAAACGAAATTTTTCCTCGGAACCGCGAAATTGTACAATGCCTCTGGATAACCAATTCACAAGCGAAATAAATGTAACATCTTTCTGCTAAACCCGGTATCGTACGTGGTTTGCAGTATAAGCTGGCGATTATCACACGCATGAAGTTAGTGCTAAACTCCGGGTAACAACTAATCTAGAGTTTGGGATAATGTGCCAGGCCAGACTAGCATACAACTTGCTTCATGAAACATGTATGCAGTACATACGCGATATTCGAGTTCATGTACACAACGGGCAAATGGCTTTGCGAGGCTAATATTGCGATGACGACATACAGAAACAATTATATTCGGTCCATTGTCCATACTTTATATAGTACCTATCTATTAGCATATATTTATATCTATTAATTATCTGATTTGCAAATGCATTGCAAAATGGCAGTGTAATTTAAAAATATGACGAAAGTACATAATATAGTTTATAAAAATGACAATCCTATAATATTATTGTGATGCTCAGGACTTCGAAAGATACATATATTATTACGATATAATATAAATATCATCTAAATAAATTATATGAAAGTAACACAAATTATTATTAATTATATTCATCGAGTTACATAAATGATACAATAGGCATATATGTATAAAGGTGTTTTGATTTAGAACATTCTCTAGTAGCATACAGAAATTGCCAGTTCATATAAAATATAATACGTATATGTACGTGTTGATCACAAGATATCGGCAAAAAATATCGATTACATTAGAATTGTTTATTAATCGTTTGTGCACAGATACATTATGACTATCTGTCCGTACTTTGTGTAAAGTTATCAAATATCGTTGTGAAATACGTAAGAGAAGACATTTATTCCAGACTTTCACCAGTTGCTCTTTCGAAAAATATACGTTTCAATAGATATGGATATTATTCCTTTGTATAAAATTGTATTTCCCAACGGACAGTCTCCGTGATGCAGTGTATTTGTACTTGCCAACGTTGATGCATTACATATGGCCATTAATGGCGAAAATGTCACAAAGTGATATATCGTGCCATATTTACCATCATTGTTTGATATAGTTGTCGTGTACAGATAGTGTCGATGGTATCGCAACGAAAAAACTCGCGGACCAATTATTCATTTCTAGCCATGTGTCATAGGTGTTACGAAACCCTCTCTAAACGTTCATTCTCGCAGCATGACGGTTCATCTGATTGGTAATGTCATCAGTCATTAACTGAAAACGTAAATGGAGAGAAACGTGATGAACGTGGATGTGTTGCAATAGTTATTTAATTAAACACGAACATTCCATAGTACGATACTTTAAATAAATAAGCTAAAGTGGCTTTGGATTTTGTTGTAAAAGGAATCTTGCATGCGTTGATTAATGTTTAGATATGTACACTTAGTTTATAATGGGTATAATATATTGAACCCATTAGTGTAAAAGTTATTTTACGTAATTTCTTTTCACATAGGCATATAATATTGCTTGCAACTGTTTCCATTAATGTTCGTTTCAAAGAGGTGTGTAGGTAATAGATTTGTTTGTATTTAGTAATAATCGCTGTTTAATAGAATTCCACATAAAAATGTCCTCAGTTAGGATAGAAGTGAAAAGCAATGATGCAAAAAATGATTAAAAAATTTGTTTACTATTATCATGCGCAGCTACCACATTGAGTTCAAAATCCCTTCGTTTACATAACGTTGAATTGTTGCCAATCACGTTTTAGCTGGCTAAACTAAAGATCAATTCTTTCCTTCAAGTAGATCTTCGCAAATGGAATCTTCAGAGAACGAATGTGTTATGTCGCAAATATTAAATTAATAATTATATTTCTGATAATTATACGGCCTTATTCTATGTTAGGACAAAGTGAAAGAACACCGCGTATCACCTAGACCCGCCAAGGAAATCCAATTTTCAAACACAACACCTTTATCCCCTGAAGTCTTAAAATGTCAGTGCGTATAGTTTGAGAGGTGCGTTTACCAAGAAACGCCAGTTAAAATTACACGCTTCATACATCAATCAATATAACGAAACAAATTAAATATATATCCAACGTCTATCCCGTACGATTGCAATTACACCACTGAGTAATCGCACAAACACGATAAGACATTTACAATCGTCGAAGTCGCAACGTTTGCCAGTCCTGACGAGTGATAAAGCACTTCCGTCCGCGCAGCATAAATTCATATGGGACCCTTACAAATTGTCGCTCGTTAAAATAGACTCGCGCCGCGACAAGGAAAATGGTGAAAATTGATATAAGTAAGAGGCCGCCGATGCGACGCGATGGCCTGATGCAACGCGGTAGGAAAAGGTGAAACAGGACTGTCTGCCGTCCATTTATGTGCGCGATAAAACACGCACAACGAGGGTGTACCAACGAAAATGACATCAACACGAAAAACTCGTTGATGGGAGTCCTAGTTTCGTCATGTTGCGTCGCGAAATAAATAAATGGCCGGTCATCATTGCGCGCGTACACGCTCGTACATGCACGCGGACACATTGTAACGCATCATTTGTCTTCTCATTATAAATGTGAGCCACCGCTCTGCCGCGCCGTGACAGTCGGCCAAAATAAATTGCCATGCGTTACGTTTGTACTTTCATTTTACATTTTAAAATGACTACACCGGAGAGGGCTCGTGCGGCCCTACCGCCCGGAGACAAATTGCCCATTTGCATAATGCCGTTATTTATTAATGATTGCGATACAGGTATTTCTGATGCTACATAAATACCCACCTGCGGCGTCGACCAATCGACAACCTTCTAATTCGACATCCGATTGCCGTTCTCCGGCGAATAATTTATATACGCTCGCCCCTGATATTATTTCGTCCTTTAAAGCGTGCATTATCCATCTCGTTGGATTTACGATTCCTGGTAAAGAATTTACGCGTGTGCTTCCACGAACGACATTTCGCAATTATTCCCCTTAATCGATACATTACATCAACCGCCGGTTAACGATACACATACGCGGAACCGTTTCGAATTGGAAAATGCAATGCCGGGAAGTAAATTTACAGTTGCGCGATATTATATGCATATTGAACGAAATTGGACCGGTTGCTCAGACGGTTCTAATGGTAGAAATTATGAAAATTCATTTTGACGATTTTATTTATAGCTGCGTTTCAATTATCAGCAGTTGTTCAATTCTTGTACGTAATCGGCATCGTTATTTTCATGCTGATATTGCGCCATTCACTGCTGTCACATATCTCATTTTAAGTGTGCAATTTAATTTGATACTCCCCGTCACTATTGAATAGAATTGTTGATTAAATAGCTGTACACCAGTAATTGTTATCTGCTATGAGGAATCATATATTATACGTGTCAGCCTCGACGCTTGCCTCCAATTATTCATTTCGTTTGTAACATATGCAACTGCGTTTCAAATATGGCGGTCTGCTATCGCAGTTGGGAAAAATGTTTGCTTTGCATTCGATATTTAGGACGGTATTTGTGCGTGAATATTTGCAGTTAGGAGAAGTAACGCTTAATCGGTCGAATTGCAAAATAATCGTGGGTCGAGGTGGCCCCGCAAACGGACCAGGTAACTAATTGTAATTTGCAAGCCATAGATGACACCCTGAGATTGTAGTGCTCTGTATGTAAAGTAGGTGATTATAGTTGGCGTTAAAGGTACGCTCAAAGAATTAATATCATTTAGATTCATTTTTTTTTTTTCTCTCTAATGAAAGGCTGTTTGCTATGCAAGGCGAATTATTTTATACGTTAACACTCGTTGTAAGTAGCAACGTATCGTAATACTTCGTGAACTTTGTTGTCGTTCTACCCGTTAGAAAATTTAAAAAAAACTTGTATCATAATATTATACGTATTATTGTATAGCTACCAATTTTTTTTACTTTCCGTTGCATTGAATACTAACGACTAGCTGTACGCAGAAAAATTATATTCGAGAAATTAGCGTCTTATATCTCTGTCATATTATGATAGTCTGTACGCCAGAGCAACCGTGTATTATGTCATATTCTTTAAATTTTGGAGGAGTGCAAATCAAAGGTGCAAAAACCTTGTAACAAGGTGTGGGCCAATCTCACTTTTACACTATTAATTTGAAAAATTAACAACTTGCAACGAAACAATTTTTCTAGAATTAGAAAGAGTGACGAATTTAATACGGTAAACATGTGAAATGCCTTCTATCTTTTACGACAGTGGACTTAATACACTCTGACACTCGGGTCCAGATATGTACATCAAGTTTTGAAGGAGCGAGGTAAATTCTGATGTTTATAATTCGCGCGTTTCTCATATGACAAGCGATCCGAGCTATTATTAATGATTATTTTATACAATAAGAATTCATGCCATCGACTTTTACGCACGAAATATCACACGAACATCGCGTATCAGCTTCCGGGTTACGCAAATTATACACCGATAACAGAACCGCCTATCCATCTATCTTAAACGATCGAACGGGATCATTGGATGAACAAACACGAGAACCTGTTCATAAATGTGAACTGTGCACTGTGCGTCACTTTACCTTCTCGTTATTGAAGCAAGGAGCAAGAAACATTCATATTCATAGGAAAAAAGTATTACAGCGGGTGCAACGCAACCGAACGATTAAAAAACACTGATAGAATATGAAAAATCATTGAATCAAACGCGTTGCACACCTCAACGGCGCCGGCGTCTCGTTCTCTTCTTAGAAGGAAACACCCCAAAACAATGAAAAGGGCGATTCTAAAACGGTGCAGCAGGGGGGCCTAAATCAAAGCGGTGTCAGACGAATCCGGAGAGCAACGGCGAATATAAAATATCGAGGAGAGATACAGCGGGAGTCAGAATTACTCGTACGAGCGGGCCAGCCGTTGGAGTACGCGCGACTTCGTGGCGTAAACCAAGATATACGAGCACTTTTCCCCCGAAAAAAAGTGTTAAGGAATTATGCTTCGCAGAGTAAATGAGATGTGTCTGCGCCGGGACATAGATCACCGCCGCGCTATCCATTCTCACCACCGTGGAAATAAATACGATCTTCTTCTCGCGAAAGGGACTGGCGAGCGGCGTGTTAGAGAAGAAAGATGAACGGTGGGGGGGGGGGGGCGAGGGGAAAATGGTTTCGCGATGGTCAGAACGGAAGAGCAGGATGCCGCGGTCCACGAGCCAGAGGGGGACAGGAGAATCGTCTCCTAGCGGCCCGCATCCCGTGGCACATCTTTCTACCCGACACTCGGGGGGGATCCAGCGTGGCCATTTCTCTGCCCTGTTATACGCCGTCTATATACGTATCTACTACCCCCGGTAGGTACCTACAGCCAGCAAATAAATTGATCCATTACTCAACCGAGCAGTCATCTTCCTTCCTTTGCTTCTGTTCGCTCAGCCTCGCCCGCCACCGCGTCCTTCCGCGAGTCTTTTTCCTTCAGACTTTTCCGGGAATGCTGCCAGAGATTCGGTAAAGCCCCTTTCACGCCCTGTTGCAGAGACGATGATACGCCGCGATTTACTTACCCGGGTCGGTCTGCCCAGCCGCTGGGAAAACCGGGAGAACCGGGAAATTGATGGCACTTCGAAGGGATTCGCTTCATCCGGCCGGTGCACGTATGCTGAAAGCGTCCGCACTTGATTCTGTGACGTTCGGGGCTTGTTTCGCACCCTCGGGGCGGACCTGGTTTTAATCCTGAAATGTCTTAGCTTCGTTAACGTCGCGCGTTTCTTTTATTGTTTTTATTGTTTCCCTCTGTGCGCGCGACTGCGGGAGGAAACGCACCAAGGTTTTTTTGGGTCGTATTTTCGCGTTCCTTTTCTTTTACGGAGGAGCTAAACCGCGGTCTCGTTCGGTTTTGGAAGAATTTAGAAATATTTTTCTTCAAGAATAATCCCGACAGTAGGCACGCGTAAAATAGATCAATATTTAGTAACGAGTTTCTCGTCGATCTATCAAATTATTTCTCTGTCTCTTGGATTTGTACATTTCCCTGTACATATATATTTTTGTATTGCCTCGTATTTATCTACTTGATCGGTCATTTATCAATGCATTTTTCAATGATAATTTCTCTTTTTTTATAATAAATTACAATCCATCGTAAAGTACATCTGAATATATTTATGTCATATGAGTGAAATTTGCATACAGTTTCCCAGCACCTGTAACATCGGCTAAATTGAATAGGAAACTCGTGCTACGCATCATTGATTCAGCTCCAGACAAATTGCGTCCATTGTTAAAAGGCATATATTATTTGTGCAAACAGTTACTTCACTTTCTCCTCATTGCTCGGCCACTTTACTACTTTCTCGGCTGTTCTCCCGCGGATCATTCTCCTTCGGGCTTCCTTGGGAATTCTGCCAGTGATTGGGTAAAGCTCCTTTCACGCCCCGTTGCAGCGATAGGGATATTTCGCGATCTCTCAAATACTTGAGTTTAGGGTAGAAAAAGGTTCTTATACGTTCGTAACTTATTTCAAATATTTTTTTGATTGGAAAGTTGAGGCAAGAATTTGTATCAAGCGTTAATATCACGATAATACTCTACAGTTTAATCGCATTTACAATGCACATTATATACAGTAAACGAATTATTTGATTCTCATTTAGGAAAGGAAATTCCAATTTACATACAGTGGATAGACTAATCAAAATATTCAACTGTAATGAGTTCTGTTAATTATACTGCGAATTAATATTTTGAACTGATCGTAAAATCGAGCTCTGAGCCTTATTATTTATATCGTTGGAATTAAAACGAAAACTGAACGCGTTGTCTACAAATGAATGTTCCTTGATATTCGTGCACTTTTTTCATTCAGAGACTTCCGTTAGTCATTCCGTATATGTAGAAATAAATGTCATGACGGGGCGAAGGTTTGTCATGCGAACAAATGTTAGAGGCATTCCAAACGGGCTAAGGATGGCTCATCTTTTGCAACGCTACGCGAGACATAAAAGAAAAGATGGATAGCATCATTACGAGTTCCGGTACCACGCCCCTTTTTCCCAACAATATTTGTCAGCAGTTATCGCAACGCCTTCGTCAGTGTCCTCGGCTGCAGCAAGATCTGCTATCTCCAGTTAGTTTTCAGTTCTACGCAATCAACATCCGGATCATGTCTTAATGACCGTTTCGCGTGTGTAAGTTGGTATAATTCAGTTTCGCTCGATGATTTTCCCCGCGGTGAAATGACTTACACCGCTTTCATTGTTGCATACTTCTATCCGCGTCAGTTAATTAAACAAGAGATTAATTAACGCGCCAGAGATTTCCCGTTTTATACAATTCTAATTGGCACGGTATGAAGCTCCAGCGAATTACTTCTCATTCAGGATTGTCCTTAGAAATTAGATCATATGTGTAGATGTCAAAGGCGGTACACGAAATCCAGGACATTTCGACCATTTCACGATCCAGGCATTTTTTATAAAGAATTTCTTTGTTGAGATCTGTCTTAAATTGAGTATTGAAAGGGAACGTACACGGGCGTGTCCCGTTAATCACGAAAAGGATAATGAGAGTTTGCAACGATACAAATATTAACAACCCAATTGATCAAATTTATACTTTACAATCATTTCTGCAGCCTTGCCTGCTTCCCCAATTTCTTTACATTGCGCTTAACTTTTGTTTATCTTTCTTGTCTCGCGGTTTCGGACAGATCAATTAGTTTAATATCAATGTCCATATTTGAACATCGTACGTGTCGGCTATGCTTTTAAAACAATCGTTTTAACAGCATCGCACGTTCGGCTGTAACTGTAGGAACGCGAATTGCGCATACACCGCTCGCAAATAGTTTGACGATAAATGGAAAACGAATAGGATAGAATAACAATTTTTGCGTTGGCTTGCGTGTAAAACTGCTGCCCCGTTTTTTTTTTTTAACGCAGACTGTCGAACGATTAAACCGGCAGTTATTTGCATATCCGGTTTATGTTTCAATCGTGTTCTATCAATATGAATAAACACCGGTACGTGAGGCAGCTCGCCACTGCATTAATATGTATTGGCAATAAATCGATATCGATAATTAAAATCTGTGCCTGCCGGTGGGGCCTTTGGACGTGAGCGCGTTTATATAAAAGTTCAATTTGTTATATGTAACTGCACGAGAAGACTATAAATATTGCGTTACCCTTTTTAAACTGGAGCCGTAAATTCGCGTGATTTATATCTCGGCCGACTGTAAGAGCGCGAAGGGGTCGAGGTTTTATGTATCGTTGGACTGAATCGCAGGATTTTCATATTTCCATCAATTAGACAAAAGCCAGTTCCGTGTTCCGTTTAATGCGCGTAACGCACGGCAACGAACAAACATGAAGATATATTCAACAATGCGATAAGTACCCAGAAAAACGTCCCCGCCGTTCGTAAATTAATTTCAATCTCGCTGCAAAACACTTTCGGGTACTGTAAAATGAAAATCAGTGACGGTGAAATGATTTCTTTGGTGTAAAATTGCGCGCAGCTCGTACGGAATGTTATCGGAACAAACGTTCTTTAAGACACTAAAGATACCGTTTTCAATTGGCTGCGCATTAATTAACATCTGAAGAACAGGCTGTAAATGGATCGCTTATAAAACGATTTCGTTTGAACGGTTGAACTGAACGGTTCAGACTGAATTTTGACCAAAGGAGAGAACGATTCGTTCTGTACGACAAACTTCGACGATATTGAGCCAACTTGTTGGTTCGAAAAACAGGCGACGACAACCTTGCGCCGATCCTAATCGCGGAATTTAACATAAATTATTGAAGAGACGAGATAACGTAGTCGGATAAAATTCACGAACGACGGCTAGAATCTATATAAAATTCACGCAAGAATCGCATCACCCTAAGACCCACAAAACAGATCCAAACTCACAAGGCACTGCAAACTGTGCGAAATAGAAGGAACACGCACTGATAAGCGAATGAGTGCAATTCGTTGATCGGACAAATCCTGTTCCTATTGAAACGATCCAGGAAATCTCCGGACAAACCGTGCGGTATGTTAACATACAAAATTTCCTTCGGTTACATCCACTTTTCAAAAGTTTGACCGACCTTTACCTTTCTATATTTGAACCAAATTTCCATATTTTTGTCTCGTGGAGCTAACCGATTCGGCCAACGGGTGGCTCATGTAACGTGCGACCTAACGTATGACAATTTTGACACGCCTCCCCGGGTCTTCCTTCAGTCCCGCTAAATTTCAAAGCCTCCCCTAAAAACATTCGACCCGTTAACCAGCGCAGAGGCACGATCGTTGCCGCCGTCGAGCGGCGAAAACAATTCCGGACCACCGTGGGCGCGTCTCGCATCTGGAATGAATTTTTCGCAGGACATCGCTGCTGGATATCGCTCGTGGTTTCGCTCAGCACGCTCAGTCGAAAAAATATTTTCGCAGGGCAGATGCGTACGGGCGGCGCGGCGTTGTAACCGGGCCAACGAGTTTGAACATCAGTCACGAAAAGGAGAGATTAAAAAGCAAAACAGGAAAAAAAAAAGAAGAAAGAAAAAAGAGGGAGGCAGGAGTGCGCCAAAAAAGTCCGGGAGATGCGTTGTCCGAATGAGTGGGCTGAGTGAGTGAATGACAGATAGACAGCAACCAGACAGGAGACTGACAGCATGGCGGCGGGCTGACAGCTTGCCACTCTGCCCGGGCGTTCGCAACATCGAGTATTACCGGCTACCGTACGTGTTGATCCTTGTCCCATTCATTGACAAAAAGCGACCGAGGCCACGATTTTGTTCTATCTCGGTGTGGCAGGATCGATGATCATTTTTGAAAGAGCAAGGAATCGTTATTCTTCATTCATTCCGCGGGATTACGCGAGTAACACGCGCCCCGGCCGACAATCGTCTCGCTTCACTTCTGCCTCTGGTTTTCCACTTGTTTCGCTAATTCCACGGCCGATTCGCCTGTTCTCCCTTTTATTTGTATTTCTTATATTCCACCTGCCTCCTCGATTCTGTACTCGCATTTGTTTGCATTATCTTTGGGATATTTTTATCGCCCCGATGAATGTTTACGCGTCGCCCGCGGCTCGCGTATATCTTTCGGTCGGCCTGGCATGCATGTTCGCTCGGCGAAAATGTCGTTGCATTTATTTCAGTTACAGCTAGACGTATCGATCGTGCATCCGGCACGGATGACAGAAATTGAAACTGGAAGCGGTATGTATAACGTTTTTAGATTTCACGAGGCTTTCAGGCTGTCGACGGGAGCCGCGGGTCGAGCCTCCAGAAGGTTTATAATCAATTGGGGACTTTTGAATTTACGGCGACACTTCAGTTGCAGATTGGAAAATGTATTGCGCAGCTCTCGTGCAGTTACTTTATGTACAGTTTTAATTCGCAAATGAATGTTATGTAATTATTTTCTTCGAAACGTCGAGAAGTAGTAAATTGCATGTATATCAACAACTCTCCATCATCACTTGATAACTAGTTTGTATCACAGATGAACAAGCGTTGTGAAATAGAACTGGATAATCTACCAACGTTCCAATACAAATTTTATATAAATTTCCATTTAACGCATTAAAATATGCGCATGCTCGGAACCAAATCAATTCGATTACTAACGTATAGTTTTCATTTTATATCCGGACAATAAGCTTCGAGCTTCGAGTATCGCTTGATTATTAGTTTCGAAGCAACGTGGTGTGCAAGACACACGGTACCACATCTTGACACAGTATTTAAGCTCGTACAAAATGAATTACCGAGTTCTTAGCGAAGCGTCATTGTTCAGAATGGGAGCGGCGGTTCCAAGAAAGTACGGATTACTGTCAAAAGTAAACCAACGTGGGGTATACTTATAACTGCAAATTAAGTATAATTCCGTCGGTCGTAACAACGTAACAACGGGTCGGCAGATAATTATTCGACGTAATCACCAGGACCCTGGGGCACTGTACTACGTTTTAAAATTGCGCTTAAATTACAGTCGTACAATATTTGACGAATATCACTCACGCTCACGATACTAAATACACACTCATTGTCAGATCCGAGAAGACGTTTCAGATATCGATGAGAACGTGCCACGTTCAAACTATATTTTGCATAGTTGAAAACATAAGCGTGTTCACATTCAAATATTTCCTAATGGCATCGAAATTGTTACAATTTTTCCAATTTTCTTATTTGCAATTCAGATACTTGCGGATAACGTTCGCCGCAAGCAGGCCAATTGCCCCCGTAGTACTAATAATAATTTAACGCGGTTGATCGAGCTGCGACTGTAAGCTCTCAAGATTTCGAACGGAACCGTTGCCGTGCGTGTCGGCCATTAAAATACTTTTGAATGCTTGAGGAACCTCGTAGTTTCCAAAATTTAACGATGTCACGCGGAATTGTTTTAATGACCGACGGTGGAAGTAGTTGCAATGGCGCGT
Organism: Nomada lathburiana; assembly: GCA_963667235.1. NCBI lineage: Eukaryota > Metazoa > Arthropoda > Insecta > Hymenoptera > Apidae > Nomada > Nomada lathburiana. Next base: position 9,389,774 of record OY763898.1, on the reverse strand, counting down.
GTGGGAATAATTAGTCAACGGTCTAAAGCTAAGAACTTACGTAATTATATTCGAGCAAAGCGTCACACGACTTAATCACTCCGCGATCATGCTTGTTAAGATTACGAGGAAACGGAAGTACAAGAGGCTCGCAAATTATGGAGATAAATATGTACACCATAAGATACGATACGATCTTCTACTTCGCCCGTTCTTCGATTCTTTTTCTCGTCGTCTTCCTATATTTTCTTCTACGTATACTGCGAGATATTACGATGATAGCATAATGCGCCGCATTGTATTCTAATTTGTGTGCATCAATTCTAACACATCATTAATATCACCGCTTGAAAACAAAAAAAGTTAACATTAACTTGCTATAACTCACATCCCACATTTGGAATGCTCATCATTTTGTGCAGTACCCCTGTTCACATTCCGGCCGGGCACCACGTTTCAACAAAAATCAGCAAAATCAACTAGCCTTTTCACTCCAACCTGTCCAAGGTTTCATAAAAGACTTGCGGACACGGTGTAACAACGGCGAGAACATCGAGCTTCTCCCGTCAACAGCTCGAACTCGTTTAACACAAGCGAATGCCGTCGACGTGATTTCTATGCGCAGAAGGAATTTCCTAGCGATAATTCAAATTGTAAAAAGGGAAAAGAAGAAGCCGGAGCGTTATGCAAATTGATCGTCGGCTCAGAAAGCAAGGAAATGAGAGTGCAAAGGAAGCAGCAAAATAAACCGCAGGAGCGTACGAGTAACAAGGGGCATAGTGGCCGTCTCCCTACCAGCAAGGCTCCCTCTTTACTCCTCGCGTGCACGTTCTCTTCATCCTCCTCCTACTCCTCCGCCTCCTCCTCCTTCACCTCACCGGGCAGGTGAGCAGCGAGTCCGTGGCGCGGGTTACCATTATGTCTACAACCTTGAATTAAAATGCCATATAATGACACAGCTAGGCAGCCTGTATAATTTATGTCCATAAAAATAAAATCATAATTACAGAGGCGCGGACTGCGAAAAGACGGTAATAATATGGCTGCCCGCTGTGCTCGTTGCGTGTTCCAAGCGTGTATATCGTGTTCGTCGTTGATGCCTCGCTGTTGTTGCTATTGTTATTGTTGCCGTTATCCTGCTGGTGTCACATAGCGGCAATGACGCGCCGCACCGTCGACAACAATCTCCGTTCGTCGATTAAACGTCGAACGCGAAATTTCGTATACGCCTTCCGGAAGAGCCCGATGAGCTTGCAAGCGTTAAAGGGTTGTTAACCAGATAGATTTCAATTCGGTGTCGCGTGCGCAGTAACGGATGCACTGTTGTACACGGTCGACAATTAAATGAGAGAGGACCTTTAAATATTGAGAGTGAAAAAGGGAATTGTTAACCGAATTATAACGAGTATTCCAAGAGATTGGGCATTGCCGTCCGAATACTTCGGAGAGAGGGATACTGCAGGAAGCCATGGAAAATCGTAGGCTGGAACGTGGTAAATCCATGAATAATAGAAGTAATGGAGCACAGACGGCTCTCTTTTGACGCGGTGTATATTGTACGCGAATTCGGGGTTTCCCCTTTGAACATAAATACGTACTGCACGATGATTGTGTGCCGAAGTATTTTTGCAAATATGCTTCTCACAACAATTGCACGTCATACGATGTCTATCATTACTTTCTGCGAAAAGGCAACATCTATTGTTGAGACTCGACAGTATATTATAACTCGTAACTAGTGTATTCTAATACTACTGGCTGCTTCAAGTAAAGAAATACACGTGTCAGTTGACCGATAAAAATCACCGTTTACATAAAAGTAAACTGAAGATCAAGAAGACCTGTTTATTTTTACACGTAAAATATTAAATTGCTGTTAAACGAATTACTGTTCACGCGTTAAGCAGCAGCCCAATGAAAAAGCAAAGCGTAATCTATAAAATAAGCATCTGATGACTGCAGTAGAGCAATCCAAGTCGATCGCGGCCGCGTGTACCACAAGATTCATCGGCCAGGCGCACCTTTTGATTTGCCACCGTGCGCCGCGACAACATTCGACCGCGTTTCCATCGAATTTGTTAACCGCACGTTTGCTACACGTGTTTCAGCGTCCTGCCGTCACGGACGGAGGACCTAGGAGGCAAAAGAGATTGCTCGTCAGCTTAACGCCGAGGCCTTAAGCTTCGTGCACCGAAACGACTGGCCAGTAAGGAAAATTAATAAATGTGCCAGAAGAATTAATGGCGCCGAAAACTCCACTTCGACGACATTAATCTTACGTGGCAAAGTGGCAACGGGTTTTCCAAGACGCGCGCAGAAAGAAATCGTTTCAGCTCCGTTTCTCACCGTCCGCTCGTAGTGCAAATCGTCATGAGACTCTGAAACGCGAACGGAAAGGCGATGTGAGATCGCGTTGATGAATGCCCCCATTACACGAACACCGCTAGTTACTCCTCGGAGATAAACCGCCTTCATTACTCACTTTCTGGCGTGACCTTATTCCCCCCTATGGTCCCTCACTCTTTCTCCCTCTATCGCTGTATCTCTACCTCTGCCTTTCTCCTTGCCGCTCATTCTTTCCCTCTGTCCTTTTCCCTATTGTAGCCATTAAGTTAATGCGAATTAATAACGGCGACTCTTTTTCTGGTAAACAGCCGCTTTCTTGCAACAATACGGGCATTTTAGTAGATAATAAATTTTCACCCGCGATGGGCTATGCGTATGAGAACGACGGGGAACGTGTACACGTCAAGGGGCGGTACACCATTAATAGATTGGATCATTTGTCTCTCGATTGAAACTCCGTTATATTAGTTTCGTATGAATGCAACAATGCAATTATCGGCGGTAGCCACGATCCGCGTGTACGTTATGCTGTGTCACGGAATCGCGATAATTTTTCACCGTTGATTTATGGGCCGATTATTAAGTGCCTGAATGTTATTTAGCGTTCGTTGGCGGATGGTGTGTACGCAGTAAACTTCGATGCAATCGCGGGATAATCGCTCGACTTTCTTCTTCCGGTAATAAAGAGTGCAGCAGTTTCACGACGTGGGTTGTAGATACTTTTATTGGGAAAACGTGAGACATCAGTACGTCAATTGTGCATAATCTCTTATACCTATACGGGGTGCTCCGCGAATAAACGAACAAACTTCGCCAACGTGTTGAGAATGTTATTTCGTGTACCTAGCATATTAGTGCACATCTCGATGACGGAGTTCAATTAACCCATTGTTCCATGCAACCGCATGGAAAGCAAATTGCTGCTGGTAGAAGTTTGCGCTATTTTGTCTCGCACTTTCGAATTCCATAGACAATAGTCAATACTGTCCGAATAAATATCGGGCAATTACATTTAACGGTGAACGCCATGCGTTTAATGAAACCGGCATACGCTTGATTAGACATTCAATTGATGATCGCTACGCGCGAATCAAACAGAACACTGTAAATCCAGTTAAAGAGGGAAATGGTAATTTATATTTTGCTGGACGCCGGTAAGTTTCGCGATAAATGAGTCACAGTTTGAGTCACGATCACTTTAATGCTCGTACACTATTATTACTAACTATTATAAAGCATTATAAATAAACATTTGTTATACATATTAATTCTAGATCGCATGTGACGAATGAAATAAAATGCTAATGTGCTGCGATTTCTAATGTTAACAAAAGAATATTCATTTTGTTCTTTCTTTTGGAGCATACGTTTCTTACGTCATGCGGTATTTAATATTCCACGCATGCCCGTCATTTACAAAGCTCAAGGGAATGTGTTTTCCGTATGCAAATTCAGTTCAATAAATTTGCATAATTATAACTGGCAGTAATTAATAACTGGCAATTATTTACGATCCTGTATCTGACAGATTGATAACAAAATGTTCGAAATAGAACTCGTGACACCCAGATTGCAGAATAAATATGTTAAAAATATTCCTTTTCCAACCCGTAATTTCTATTTCGCAAAGATAATGAAACGCGTGCATTGCTTATGTGTACCTATACATACTTGCACGAAGCGCGGAATACAACGGATAAGAAAAGAATTAAGCAATTTATACTTAACATGTATGTATAATGTATGTTCCGAATTTGACTAAAGCGTAAACACAATTATATTATATGATTTAAAACTGTTCTATTAAATACGCAATGACGGTTTCATTCGACACATTTATTTTACCTGTAAGATATAACTATATTTAATAGGCATTCTTTGTATAAAAAGAAATTAGAATGTAATTTGAACAAAGTGGTAGCGGGAAATTAGTGAAGCATATGCGTAGTGAAACATATACAAAAATATACGTAACTGACGACTTAAACAGTTAGCTATATCTCTACTCTAACTGAAACTACTAAATACCATCTCAACGAAATCAAACATAAAAGGTATGTAATTAAACAATTAGTGTAACGTATATAATTAAAAATCATTTCGACTACATTTTAGAACCCTTTCATCAAACTTTCCATAACAATTAACAAATTATTGCTACACACACCCTTCCGTTAAAGGAAATAAGATTATAAGATCTGCTTAACAGTAAACGATGGTATACGTTTACTGTACGCATCAAAATAACAATCCCCACGTCATTGTTGCAAATTATGTTCTGGAAATATGTAATTCATGTCACCCACATAAACGAAAGTAACTCGGCAATATTAAAAAAAATCTATACGAACGATTACGATAGACATTCAATAATTTATTCTACACGCAACTACAGCAATTCTTATCGAGTTCCTTTATTAGACGATACCCCCCCCCCCCCCCCCCCCCCCCATCGCCATATCTCCCTAGCTTGAGATATTAATTAACAGAGACCTGAATTGCCACGTTCGTTAATTTTAAATTGTATCTTTAACTGAATCAAACGATCCTCGAGAAAGCGGCCGGCCTTTTCCAGAAAACGAACATCCTCCTTAAAAGAAATCTATTTGATCTGGCGTGGCAAGCAAAAAGCGCAGAGGGTGCGCGGCATTTAGACCATTACATTCAATGAAGATAAAATCGCGGAGCGTCGCCCCTCCGTAACGCGGCATCAAGAGTAACATGGCGTGCGTGTCGCCGCAACGTGTTTACAGAATATGCAGGAATATTTAACACGGTACGTTGCAACGGCATACTCGCGGAAAGAATATTTAACACACGGCGCATAGCCCGTCCATCTTCATGCGTCGTAGGTTACACGGTTGCGCTGGCAGGGGTGTCACGACGGGGAACGCGGGTACACTGTCAGCAGGGCAAAGTCCCTTCCCGTTTCGTCGGTTCGGGGCGGCTCGTGTCGTACGGGCACGTCTGTCTACTTTCGGCCTACGCCACTGGCCGTGTCCGATATTCCAGGCACGGCCGCGAGAAACAAAACACAGGGGAATACGTTTCCCGCATATGCGTCTCGCGTGTACTCGTTGGATTCATTTTGACCGGGACATTCCCCTGTCAGCGCGGCGTTATCGCGCATCGCCGAGCAGTGAAACGTTTCGGCCGCGCGCCGATAAACCATGAATCCGCAATTTACAGGAAACGTGAGTGATTCGTTTGTGCACCCGCACGTACCGGCCAGATCTACATAACGCGTACCGCCGCGACGAGCTTGCACGATTTTTTTCACCGGATCGCCCCTTTACCATGCCACGTTCTGCCCGTGTAACAATTAACCACTAGAATTCTTGTGCCTCGAGCACGCGCGATGGCTCGAAACGTTGTACGTCGTACAGTCCTTCTGTTAGGTCCGGAAGCCCGACAATATTCGATCTGACTAGCGAGAACTCTGATTAAAGAACTGTTGCTTTTTGTTCATTGTAGACAGGACCGAGTATATACTTGACAGCACTGGTATTGTATGATAATCTGTCAGTTGGAACTCTTTGGGGCCAGTTCGAATCGGCATTAACGAAACACTCTGATCTGTAAGACTTGTTTTCATTTCACCCGTCAAATTTTATGCATTCATGCATTCAATCATTGTACTTTATTTATATATTCTTGTGGTATCTTGAGTCAAAAAGCTTTCCCTTGTTACACTTGCCCCTAAACTGCGATTTCGGTTAACATTATTTCTGATTAGTTAAAACTGTCAATGTATTAACTTGAACAGCTCTTTTAACTGCAACTAGTTTTAACTAACAACGTACAGTTAATTTTAGAATTAACTAGCTTGAACCAGCATTAACGGAAGAGATTTGTTGGAACTAGTATTGACCAGCAGGATCAGGTTTAGCCGGAAATCAGGTTGTAACTGTAACATATTATACATATATAACAATAAATGACTCGAGGCGTTTTTTCCACAGGAGAAACGAGTTCGATGCTCTCATCCTCCGCTCCTCGGAGTACTTCTGGGTTTGAGGAATATTTACCGCGTAATGTTCTTACATCCCCAGCTTTAACAGAGATTTACAATATGGCAAGGGAACGCGACAGGTGGCACATTTTCCGACGGCCAAATTGTGGGGCAAAACTGAATCATTAAGAAGCCGAATTGATCGTCAGTAGATTTCGCAATTTTTAATCAATTTCTTTAATAATTTTATTTATCACCGCGAGGTTGCGTTACCGCTGGATCCATAATTGTTGCAATATTTCCGTACCCATGTGACACGTTAACTTCATCTCCAAATTATGTTTTTATTTTCAATTCAAACTGGGACTAGATGCAAAAAGTCCACTATTCCTACTAACTATTCTGCTACGACATAAATGACAAATTGTCCTTGGCTGCCCAAATTATTGCTAAATACTTTACGTAGATTCATTGCAATTGCAAAAGGTCTGCTCGTGCCGCGAGGCTCGTCTGACTTGAATACCATTGAAAATCTCAGCCCACCGAAGTTGTGCGTCTATTCATCACCGGCCACCACATTACCAATTTAAGAACAAGATTTCCAGATATTTCGTCAAATATCAATGGCGTCAAGAATATGGCAACGCAACGGCGCGAACAGCATACCAGAAACATTACGACCTGCAGCGAAGACAAGGTGTAGAAATACAAAACGTCATCGCGTACACGTACAAGAACTTCTAAAGTTGTAAAAACGTCGTTACGAAAGTTCGCTCTCGGACCCCGCTAATAATTTCACGAAGAATCCGAATTCGACGCGGCCTGTAGAATCGTCGCGGCCAGGACTTACGGTCCAATCTTCTCATCGGCTCGTCAGTCGCGAATGCGGATGAAACAAACGAGTGTTTCATGTGAAATAAACTAACCGCCGGCTTCCCGACGACAAGCGATACGTCACCGTGTCCAATTCACAATAGCGCATTACACCCCGAGGACCGGGACAATGGTTATCTCCGGGCTGTATAAACGCGTGTACGTGGTTATTATTCGCACGCGCACACGTGTCACCGCCGACGGCGACAAGTAGCGCCATTGGTGCTGGCTGAAACGCATCCCCGTAAATGCGAGTTTCGAGTAGCCGTTGCGGAAGCGCCGCGACGCACGACGCTTCGCTCAATTACCGTGCCGTTTAATGCACTCGCGCGATGATTCACTAGCGAGCCCCCCGTCCCCGTCTTCCGCGATGGTTCGAGAACGATTCGCGGTTTTGCGCCCACCTACGACCGCCACGTGAAACGGAATTTTTCTCGCCCGTTCCCGGTGCGTCTCATTCATCGTGCCAATTAACTCGCCACTAATTACGCCCGGCGCAATTAATCCACGCCCCGATACAGATATTCGCCCCGTGCACGATCGATTCGCGACGCCACGGCACGCGAGGGATATTATTCGCGACGCGTTTCGCCAGGCCGTTCGCGTCGGCGACCGAAATTTCTATTAACAGGTAGAAATGGCGAGCGTTGCGCGCCGGCGACGGTACAAGAATGTGTACAATTTAAATTGGACGTTTCTACGTCGGCGTAGATATCCCGAGCGAACGTTGCAACAACCATCGCGAGCGTTCGCGAGCGTCAAGCGGCAATATCGTGACTGTTCTATACCGGTCGCGCCGACGGGAATGTTTAATTCAATTTCGGCTGGATTAACAATTGCGATATGGAGTTTCGTATCGACGCCGCGATACATCTGACCGGGCTGGAAGGACACGGTAAATATTCATTGGTTGTCATGATTCTCGGCGCGCATCCGTTGCGTACAGCGGATAGCAATCTCTAATGACGTCTCGTTACGCTAACAGATTCGTAGTTATGTTAACTGCGTCCATTGCTCTTCGGTTGACTACTCACTGACATTTCGCGTCCAACGCTTAACAGTCGGTAATAAGTGGTCGCGAAGTTTGATTTTATCTTCCGATTTGCTTGAGGCTGACTGCTTGAACTAATTGCTCGATGATTCTGCCCGATGTATAAGATAAATCCGAGATCGGGTATAAAGCCAAGGTCTGCTATTACCAGTTCTTTCGATTCAGCACATTCGACGTGTCTTGGAAAATGTACATTCTCCATCGTGAGACAGACTTACGTGTTTACTTAGCCGCGATGCCAATTTGCAAATTGCACGCTGCCATTTCCCATTACGAATACAGGCTGCCTTGGCAGGTTTCTTCATAAATGTTGAAGGTATATTCTGCGGGTGAAGCTAATAGGAAACTTCAATAGAAATACATCCACGAAGGTTTGGTTGAACGATTTGGAACAAACACAGAGAACCATGCAAGAAACAATGCGTCGATAACTCTTCATGTTAAGTCAATCAATTCGAACGATCCTGGAAAAACCACTTGCAATCATTTCATATCTTATGCGCCATCAATTTTTAATGAAACGTGTATGAAGCAATATTTATGCGTAACGGTTTAACATTATTTTTACCCGCATAACACGCCGGTAATGATACAGGAATCAACCGCGATACCTAGTTGAAAAGCAGGTTAACACTGTCCGAAGCGATAAATTGTCTATTATAAAAATCGTTTCCAGCTACAAATATATATATCCAAGCAAACGGCTTGTAAATTGCAGAATAGAAATTCGCTGCAAAGCCGACGCTATTTTATATTAATATCGTTTGCATTAATATCTTGTACAATAAGTACGGAGAATGTTGATGACGGAAAAAAGAATGTTGATAAAATAATCGCAAGCGTACAACATATCTCGTGGCGTGTAAGTTACGCTGCTGTGCAACTCGTAAAGAACAAAGATCGTAAAAGACTTATCGCCCAATCCAGCGTAATCACTTTCCCGGCGGGGTTGAAAGTATATACGCTGTGGCCGTTCGCTGCAAAGTTTCGGGGTGGACGGGAAAGTAAATCAAACTAGAATTACCGGCTGCTTAGCATACGGACCGAAGTCTCGTAGGAACAAGACGGGGCGGGGGGGCACAGCCGACGACGACCGTGGAAGGCAACCAGAAATAATATCGCCATGAATACAAGAGTGAGCGCCATTACACGTAATTGTGATCTATAGGTGTCATATATTACGCCGTCGACGACGTATAAAGGGCGTTCAGGCCTGCACGCGTAAATCCTCGGTCCTCCCCCCAAACCCTCCAACGATATTTTCCCCTCCAGCTCGTACCCCTCCACGTGACGTCGTTCACCCTGCTACGGGAATCATCCCCGGTGAAATATTTACGTGCATAATCAGCCCATATACAATAAAGTAACCCCCGACTGCTTTTCGCCTCATCATGGACGCTTTATGTTTTCCACGCGACGCGACGGTGGCCCCCCTTTTACCGTTTTCACGCTCCGCACTCGCGAGAAATCTATACACCGTGGAACTTTCGACCGATCGATCATTCGATTTCGCACCGTCCTCGCGCGATGCATTCTGGGCACGAAGTTACGCTTTGCAAACTTTTAGATGTGTACATTTTAATAACAAGAAATGAAGAAGAAACACCCACGCGTTAGCTCGATTTCTGTCCAAGATCGACCGACGACGACGTGCACATCGTATTTATCATTGCTGCGAAATATTCTCCCCTTCCGCCCGCTCGAGAATCGCTATCGATCGTTGGACGTGCGTGTGTATGTCGCGCGGCAACACGCCGGGGATAGGACAATGCATAAATCACAGCAATACAATACGCGCAAGGAATCAATCTTCCCTCACGGTTCATGGTTTCTTGTTGGCGCACCGTGGCAAGAGTGTTTTCACGGTTTGAAAGTGGCGCGCGCGTAAAGATCGATTGACATAGCTCGGGGCGACGCGATGGGGCGATCGTTCGATGGCTGCACGTCGCCTCGGGACAGCTCTCTTCTGCTTCCTCCTCTGTTCCCTTTCTTTGCGGAGCCCGAGGGCAATATTACATATCGCGGTGATGTATCGTCCCCAGCGTTCGGGGTGCGTCACGGTACGTTACACCCGGACCGCTCGCCGCGAATAAAATCATTGTTGGTAAGTGATTAATGATTCTGTTACAAGGGGCAAACTGAACGCCCCCCCCCCCCCCGCCACGGGGACGTCGTAAGTTTCGCGACACTTTTATGCTGTTCCAGTGATCGATATCATTCCGCGGTAAACCGTCCTGTAATTCGCAATTTTGTCGGCGCGTCGGTCGATCGGCACCCCCCCCCCCCCCCCCTTTCGATTACGGCACGTTTATATTTATCGCGAACCGTTCGCCGTTACTTCGCGCGACTATATGGCCGCACGTTCCCGTCGCCCCGTTGCGCGCAGGTAACACACAGTTGGAGCGAACAATTTCTGGAGCGACGACGTCGATTTGCCTGCGATTTAAGTGGAGAACGGTGCACCAAATTGCACGGCGATTTCCACGAAAGGAAACAGCATTAACGATTGAATCGTGGATGGGCCCGATGATCGTATCTCGGCAACGGCAACTCCGATCTACACAATTTATCAACGGGGTACGGTCTCGCCCCGCGCTTCTTTTAGATTGATGTTACTATAACAACACGTCAGTTATTCATTGTGCGCCCGGCAGTGCATTAATCAAGCCCTCGCTCTGACATCAAATACAAATGATATTTTATAGCGTCATAAATCTTCGCTGGCTGTCACCGTTCGTGGGCGTTTGCAACGAACACGTCTCTTGGGGCGTCCCCTACTCGCCTTCCGCTGTATCCTGCTTTGTCCTGTCGGGCCGTGGCAGCTCCAGTTAGCCGTATGACTCCTGGCTTGTCTTGGCAGCTCGATTTAGCCTAATGATTTCTCTTCCTAATGTCCATTCAGGCCCGACTGCTGTCCGTTGCTTGATCGACCGGCCAATACGATCTGCACTTTCGCCCCGTTTTGATGCCGCTTTTCATTTTGATACAGTTTTAAATCATTTCGTCCCTGTACCGTGTCGATCGCACTTCGGGGGTTGATTCGCTATCGTCGCTGGCTAAGACAGACGCATACTGTGCGTAACGATTTGTTTATTAACCGAGGGATATCAAGTTGAAACCGTAGCAATGGGTGGAAGGTACGTTACACGTGAACCACAAACAGTTATCACAGCAACGAATCACTTTCGGCGTAATTGTAATACAGTTCGAAACGACGAACTGTTTGTTACAGCGGACGCGTCGGTCAATTTTCGCATTAGTACGCAAATTTCCTTCATACGCGCGGCGTTCAATTCAGGGGTCCGCCGATTAAACGAGGCTGTATTGCAATTCTTTCCTCCGATTTTAGAAAATCGAAACATTGTAATTCGACGTTCTCGGTCGTCCGTAACGCAAACATTTTACTACGCGAGTATCGAACGCGTGTACCGCGTGCCCTCGTACATTTGTTTAGCACTTTGCGATGCGTACACCTTGTTCAAGGTGCCCTCTTCCCCACTACACACATCGCCATCTGTCGCGCACCGCGCGAAGTTTCCCCGCGTCGTTGCCGATAAAAACATGTCGGGACCCACTTTCCGAACAATTAAGCCGGACAATTTGAAACGTCAACGCCCGCGGCTCGTTATCGCGCGTATCAATTTTGGCTGGCAATTAAGACGCGACGGTAATCGGGGGGGGGGGGGGAATTCAACCCGCGACACCGATCGAACGAGGAAACGACGACCTACATGCTCAGCAAACGCTGTCGCCATCGTTCTACGGAGGCAGGCTGGCAACGTGTGAACATTAATTTCACGTTGCAGCATGTAATCAGCACACGTACGCGAGTATCAATTGCGATTAATCACCGCGATAGTAGTATCCAACGCGCGGAAACGCGTTTTACTCGCTGCCCGGCGGTTGTTCCCGCGCGCCCTTCCGCTTCGGCCCATCCGGAATCAGTGGATGTTAGCGGATGTTATAAGCGGGGCGGTAATTTTCGCAAAAAGTTACGATACGACCGACGCGGCGGCGTACGAAATAACCCGCGAGCTCGAAACGGTATAAGCAAACGAACGAGCGTACAATTGGACAAGCACCTGGTACGGACATCAAATGAAATAGTAGAGGCAAGGGTGGGCAGGTTGAACGATGTACTCGTGGGCGAGGAACAGAGAGATAAGGTGCCCCGGGCCGTGTCTGTCATGTCAGCCGGCGTAATAAGTTTGAAATCCACATCAGGCGATTAATAATGCCCGAGCGATTCACAAAAAGGTGCTGCATCGCCCGGTAAGAGAGAAGTTGTTAAGCTGGCCCGAGGCACCCGCGGTGGCGGCCATGTTTGCTGTCAGTAACAACTCTCCCGGCATTTGCCGTTCGCCGCCGGTTTATATATCTTTTGCGCAAATAATAATCGCACGATTTTCTCCTCCCCCACGTGGCGTGGTTTGCGGTGGCGCCGTTCGCCGTTGCATCGAAAATCGGGCGACTCGTTCGGCACACGAACGCTCGATTCGAGAAGCTTCGCGATCCCCTCGCACCCCCCGTTGCCCTACAGCAACGCGTGTTCAAGGTGTCTGGTCACGATTATGATAGGCGGTGTAATTTTTGTCAGTCATCGGGCTGATAATAAGATTGGAAAGTAGTATGGTTCCGTTGCGTAACGCGGTGTCGCAAATAAAAGGTAATTCATCTCCAAGATGTATGTAACAACTGGCGGTATGCGGAGGGTACATATTACGTAAATGGCGAAAGTGCCAATAATATGCTGCAATTTATTACAAGTTCAATGTGATAGTGATAGGAACACGTTTCCCACGGATGTAATTTTCAAACTTTGCAACGGGCGCAACGCACAATTGACATAACTGTAGTCACATTTTATTCGACGGTATAACATTACTCAACTGGCCCGCGGACAGTTAACTTCCAATTGTACAAACTGAACGCAGTCACGTTAAAGTAAATCTACTTCAATCTACAATTCTACTCGTTCCTCTGCTTGTAAAACGTGGTAGCGAAAACTCAGGTACACCGTGTACCGTGCCAACAGGAATGACGATTTGCTCAATCGGATAGCACTGTCAAAAACGTTTCAGCGAGTTCTAACAAAATATAAATCACCGAGGCGACTTTAACGAATAGTGTACGAAAGCAACGGCCACGTGATTCTATTCAAGTTAAGCGTTTACCGATAATGACGAAGATACGGCCAGAAGATTTATTAGCAGCCCGTCGTGTATGCGCGTCTACGTGTGTAGGAAGGAAACGAAAGCTCGTTAGTCAGGTTTGAGTTAGGTAGTCGATATGGACGTCAAGCACAATTCGTTTCGTTGCCTAATTATAAAGGCCGAAGCCCCCGAGGCTCGAAGCGGCGTCGTTTCAACTTCCGAACCGACCAGCCAGACCCCCACGCAGATTTTATAAATTATTCAGTTCACCGTTGCCGGGACGACGGCACAGCACGGTGCAAAAAATTAAATTTGCCGGATAGTTCCTGTCGTTGCCGAACATTATTGTTATTAATGCGGCGCATTAATTATGGGCGATAAAGATGGCGCTAAAGGTCGTCCCGAAGATGTTTCGTTCGGCCTGATAGAATGGTTAAACTGCTGGTGTAATCGGTCCAATTAATCTCCTTTAATACTTCTTTTATGCGATTGCTTATTGAGTTTACCCTGTCCCTTTGACTTTAGTACCTGGAGCACTTCGTTTTTGTGACGCAAGAGAATGGACGTGGTTTTTGCTTTTGTGGATGCATTTGTGCGGACTGGTTAAGTCGTGCAATTGACAGTGAGAAAATTCAGTGTTTTCTTCATTCTTGTGCGGAATTTATAAATGTATCAGGGTTGTGCAAGTTTTCGATCAGAATGATCGAATATTATAGATTTAACAAACATTATGTAAAAAATACAGTTTATTTCAAGTTCTCGGTTCGACGCCTTCAATTCTATTCAGTTTACTAGAATTCATTTGTACTTCGGCATACAATAGTTCGCGCGGTACGTTGATCAATAAGAACTGGGAAGATATTCGACGAGCCTCGCAAACATTAAATTTTAATAATATCTCATCCTAATACTCGTTTATGCGAAATGTTTCAAAGAAATAGTTCATGGACAGTTAATTCAGTTAATCCGTGAAAGAGATGAAACACTGGGTAGATTCTCCCTTTGATGCCATGGAACTTTACCCTCTAAATCGCTTCCTCCCTTCTGTAAAAACAACCCGTCTCAATTGCACGGACAAGCCCCTACAAGTTGTCACGCTACGGGGAGCAGTTAATAAATTTGTTGGATTCCTGATTTGTGCGTCAATAATTCTGTTAACGAAAACTCGCGCAAGCATGATATACGTAAATAGTATGAGAACGGAACGGCGTTCGAAAAGAAATTACCGAACACATGTAGAAATGATATTGTCGAATTGTTGCCGGTAATGTTGCACTGGAGAAATCACGTTAGCTGCAGCTGAATAAAGTGAAGCGAATTGAACTCGCAGTCGGTGATCGGCGTGCGAATAAAATTAAGGCGACGGTGATTCGCGAAGACGATTGCGTCCGACGCCAAATCATTCGACGGGGTGAGAACGAATTCTCCGGTTAATGAGTTCGGAGTCGCAAGGTTGAAAGTTTTGGTATGTAAATCGAGCGTCGTATAACAAATTCTCACGTGATAAAGTTTGCCGCTGGGGTTAGCAGGGCCAGGAGTGGGTCTCCGAGTAGTACGTATAGTGACAAGGCAGCAGATAGCGATCCTAATTTATACTCGGCCCGCGTGTTCAGCATTTCCAATCTAAATGAATGAACAGCAATAGATAAGGAGGAGCTAATAAACGGTGCTGCACTAAATCCTTTCGGAACGGATTACATTGCACGGAATCGATATTCTAGTTTCGAGAGTGCGCTGTCTTGTCCCATTTGGTACACGCCTGATTATTCGTTGTTGCGCGTTGTATTCATTTGCTTGTAACATACTTGCAATTATTTTCCAGCGCGCGCAAATGTCTCATTTTTTCCCGTACAAAGACGATCGAAGTGTAAAGATATTTCATTCAAGCGAATCACAATCGGCCCGTCGAAATTATGTCCCAGCGTCAAGATTACAATGTCCATAGTAACAACGATCAGATGCACGTCTGATTTGTTTTACGCCCGCGGGCGTATTAGCGGATCACTTGAATTGCGCGAGCGCACGTAACAATATAGGTAGGTAAATATTTGTGTGGTTTAATTCATAGATGTATACATATTATACATTATTGCACAATATTGGATAACAAGCATCGTTCACTGACAGACAGCTATAAATATTCGTCGAAGATTTTTAATCAAATTAGATTTCACAGCCAGCTGTCCGGTGACATTGTTTCGCAATGGCCGATGAATGTGATCAGACAGGAAACTGGGAGTTGACGCGCAAAATATAACCAGGTTATCGATAGTCGCTCCCGGGATTAGCAGGATTCCAAGCAGGCATCTGAGTAGTATGGATGGTGACTAGGCGAGAGATAGCGATCGTAATTTATATCAAGCCAACGTGTTCGACGTTTCCAATCGGAACGAACGAGCCGAACAGCCAGAGATAAGTTCGCGCTAATAAATGACGGAAACTGCCTGGCAGTACTTTCTCATAAATATCGTAAACAACTGGCTCAAGATTTATAAGTTGCAGCACTTCTTTTCGGCGGCACCGACATCAACAGC
Source organism: Nomada lathburiana (assembly GCA_963667235.1). Lineage (NCBI taxonomy): Eukaryota > Metazoa > Arthropoda > Insecta > Hymenoptera > Apidae > Nomada > Nomada lathburiana. The sequence continues at coordinate 9,373,886 of OY763898.1, read as the reverse complement.
ACCGGCCACGATATTACATGCATTACATATATATATATTATTCGTGATAACGCGGTGCAACGATTGCGTTGCTCCTTCCTTTTACCTCGTCGGACAACGGTAGACACAACATTTCGCCACGCACTATTTAATTTTATGACACGCGAACGTCGTTACACGTTGCCGTTAAAGCAACCGCGCCGCAATAAGATGCAATACTTTACGAGGCTGCTTTTCCTCCCGTGCGCGCGTTTGATCGCTTCATAAATCCCATTATTGTACGCGGACCTTTTACTTTTCCGTCGTACGCGCGTGCACGCATCGCTAGAATTTCAGATCGGCGATTAGGGGCTGCAAGGCTGATTGTATCGCGTTGGATCGCGAGCGCGCATCGCGCTGTGAACAGCGTCGGCGCGGGCAATTAGCACATCGGCGCATTAAAATAAGTCAGAAAGTAGCGCGGGCGAACCGACGCGACGACGACGAACCGGGTGAAAACTTTACAAGCACGTTACCTTTTCTTAGTACAGGCGGGAATGAATTACGGGCCTGCAGTTTATTCCGCGTTATTGCCGCTCGCTGGCATAGAACTCGTTGCGCGGTAAACATATGGTAATCAGGCGATTCGACTCATCAAGGTTCAGCTTTGTAAATGGCACGGATGCCCTCGATAATTTATGTGATGCACAGGCGTGCAAGTGTGACCGGTGAAACAAGCGAGCGCTCACCTCGGCGTGCTATCATTAAATTCAATGCGAACGCATTACGCCCCGTCCGCTTGCGCTTGCGGCTGGTGGATACGTTGAAGGAAGAGGGAATCGGAGTCGGCGCCTGGGTAAAAAGGAAGGAAGGCAACAGCGGTAAACTGGGAAACGATAAAATGTGACTTTCACGTGTTGGACAATCGCCTTGCCGAGCGTGGAGAAGGTTCACGAGTAACGAAACGTTCAATACGGGTTGATTGATTGCAAGTTATAAATATTCGGCGTCGCGTATTCACGACGCGAAAAAAAAACGAAGGAAAAAGAAATATCCGCCGGCAATACGCATTTCACGAAACTTTCCCCTATAAATTTTCCTCCTCGCTGGGAACAATCGGAGCTATCGCTAGATAGTCTCGTCGCGCATCGCGGAAATGTCACACCTTTTTGTCGCGATTCTATGTTCCATAATTATCAAGTTAGGTGTGTCAATTTTGTCAACTGTCTTTTGGAGGACATTGCGTAGTAGTCCGTAGAAAAATGCAGTCGACACGTTCGAAAGTAAACTGGAGATTATTTTACGGTAGAAGAAGAATAATTCGAAGACTTAATGTTTATATTTATGTTTTATGTCGCCAATTTCGCCGAATTAATGATGCGCAATAAAACGATGCAAACGTCCTCCATCTTGTTTGTCACGTTGTTGCTACGATTTCAACCTGTTATTGAAATTCGAAGCAAAGGTTAACAACATTGGCGATCGAAATTGTCATTTATAAAACACAATCGATGTGTCGAATACTGTTTTGAAAAAACATCAGCACGGCCAGCACCTATGGCACAATTACGAATTGAAAGAGACCATGAACTACATGCACAAACATGAAATTAACTTTGTAATTTATTTATACATGTAACGATATTTCCCGCGGGACTATCTGAATTCCAAAACTAGTAGTTAAAATGCGTTTGAAAAATGTTCTGTTGTTTGGTTTCTAAGGTGCAGCTTATGAGATTGTTCCTCTAACATTTTGAAATGGTTGAATCAAGGATTTACCACTATATTGCACCTGCAATACACGTGGATATTGCACAGACAGATATTTTTAAATATAATCTGGAATAAACCTTGGCGAATCGACAAATACAATCGTGTCAGATACGTGTTTGCAAAGAAACGGTTTATGGAAATTCAAAGACAACATCAATTTGACTCAAACCGAAGAAATTTGCAATAATTATTACAAAGGAATTTTTAATTGTTCTATTGCTGCAAAAGAAGCAACTTAAAGGAACGCTATTGGATCGTCATCTACGATTGGCGAGACTAACTGCTGCGAGTTTCCTTCGTAAAGCAGACGAACTATGATAAGCAGAAGTTGGTGGGAAAGCTTCTCTTACCATACTCGAGTCACTGGCGACGTTATCGATTCATTGTTACAAATAAAAAACAACTCTAAAATATACTTTTTTAGTAATTGCTTAAACATACCTCACGGTAGACGCTTGATATACATATAATAATCAACAATATTTCATATGAATTTCACATGTTAGTACCTTCCATATCTTCACATGATAAATGTTGTTAACTTCCTAACTTTACTATTTGAATATGCTTAAATTTAAAATCCTTGTTTCAAGAATAATGGCGTTTTAGAGTAAAATTTTAGCTGTACGTATTTCACCCCTCTTCTGTGCCGATTCGAGTTTAACATCCCTTCTTATGGTAAAACAGTGCTATGCTGCTACTAACAAAAGTAGTTGGGGGTGGCTTTTTACCTTTTTGGTAGATTTGAAAAGGGGAATCTATATTTAAAATTGATTCAATTCACTGAAGCAGATCGAAAATTAATTATCCACTTTAATACGGCAACAATTTTAGCGAAGTTGTTCGATAATCTTTTTTATTTACTTTACTAAATTCTATATTCTTGTAAAGTTTAGGATTTTAAACAAATTCCTATGGAAGTTGATGTATTTCTAATTTTTTCCATATATTTACTGCTGTTATAACTATATTAACATTATTTACACTCAACATACAACTCCAAAATATTTGTTAAATATACCATTGATCATGTTTATTTTTGTTCCATTTGTTCGTGTTCAATTCGTTGTAAAATTTAATTGCATTTTTGTAAGGAAGTTACATTACATTCAATATGTTCAGAAAATTGCATAAAAATTGGTGAATACGTCAGATATATATATATTTTCTTTGTTACTGCATGCAAGTTGCAAGAAGAAAATGGTCGAAGCTTCTTTTAAAATACGTTCTAGTAACAATTATCCCGCAGAATTCCGTATTCCAACGCATAGCAATTTTAGACTAATTTCAGTTACCACAGAACTCTCACCTACGCCCCCAAATGATAGAGCTAATTGCCCGTACAACCGTTTGAAGTTAGTCATCGTGTTCCTTGTGTTAATTTCAAGGAACCGATTCCATGAAGTAGAGGCTCGATTAAATTGGACGAAGACTGGATAAATGGAAACCTGGGAAATAATCGATGATTAAAGGGTATGTACTTATGCTGTTATAATGTCCAAAAGTATACTAAATATAATATATCCAAAATATATGCAGAGTATATACGGACAATGTGTCTGTTATTATGTTTTTGAGAAGCGTAAATTATGAAAAATGTAATTTATTTTGCTATGTGTTAATTTGTCAATGTTAGTCATTGTTACCTTAAGTTCGAATAAAACACAATCGTTCTTCCGTTGTAGTTCATTGGAAGCTGACTCGATTATCAGATTAAAAAAGACCATCAGGGTAGCAAGAGTGGTACTCAAGAGTTACTCTATAATTAAGTAATATACGATAGGTGTGATTATTAAGAAATTAATAGTGAAGTTTAAATACAAAGTACTTTCTTTAATTACTTAAGATACATTTCGACTAAATTGCGTTATGTTTCTACAAGTAAGTTCCCTTATTCTACGTACCACGATATAATTGTACATTAGGCATTAGTGACAAAATGATATCAGAATCACAACTATATTTTTATACTGTAATCGAATCAGTGGACGTTGTACAATTAAATTTAGTATTTATTGCACATAAAATATCAGTTACATTTAAGAACTATCCTTCCTGTTGCCTGAAAATCGGGCAAGTAAAGTAATGAAAGTAATAGGGTAACATCACCTTCTGAATTCGCACGGGAATAATTTTGACAAAAAATGTGCGTTCATTCGCATGGAATGCTTCATTTATACACGACGGGTTAATCATTCGTACTACTAATTTTTCTTCTTTTATTCAACAACGATCGTCGGGTTGCTTTTAATTAGAATGTTAGTCGAACTGTGTAAATACTACGGTGGTGGAAAGTTTTTACATTCATTGTTGTCTACGAAACTTGCCACACGTTCCTTTCGAATACAACAGTTGTCTTTAATGTCTCCTTAATAATTTCTCTAGATGACCGCTGGGCTGGTTAGCTGTTAGAAAGTAGATGCCAAGAATAATGTGTGAATAATTGAGAGCATTGCAAGAATATTTTTTTAATTCATACGTAATACTTTATTCTATTGTGATCACTTAAAATTATTACGAGTTCCCAATCATTCTGTGACTACAATTCTGCATATAAAACGTTAACTTGGCAGAGTGGCAAAAAATGTGTAAATAATAAAAAGATTTCCATTTTCCATAATTAAAGATCTATTAACCAGTTCTTATCATATTTCGGTACTAGTACGTAAACGTTTTCATTGATTAAATATGTTATCAAGAATAATAAATGTGACACCTTGAAGATGTAAAGAGAAGAATTCAAAAGCCATCGATTAGGTCGTAGACAATGATGTCGCAGAGAAGAATTAAAAAGAATTGTCGTTTGATAAACACTGCATGTTCCCTTTTTCTTCTATTTTTCCAAAATATGTGATTTAATTGAACAATGAAATATATTATCGACTAACAACGCACTTCAAGGTACATATCTATACAAATTGGTAATATTGTATATTCTTGTAACCATAGAAATAAACTAAGAAGACATTACGTTCAAATGCTGCATACCTAGGAAGCAATAGTGAGCTCACTGAGGTATATACTTCATATTATGCTGACTGCTACAATCGACACAATTCAACTTAAAACAGTATTTTATAAATTTGTCTAGTATACTACTCATATATACAGATTTTACAATCAATTTCGATAACGATAAGCAGACAACATTTTTCATCATTTCTTGAGCAAGCAAGTGTATTGACCGAAGATTTCTTCCTTCGTTCGCAACGATACTAGTATTTATAGAGGCAAAAGTATTGTTTGCGGACAATTATGTATTTGCCTACATCTTCGCCTGTATATTTCATATAAATTGTAGTTACATCACGGTTTAAGAGAATTGAAAAATTTACCGTCCTATGCTCACCGTCTATCGTTAACGAAACGAATTGTTCATACAATTTACAATGCACAATTCTAATAATAGGTATGCGTGTTCACAACATGCGCCTGTAACTGATATTTACAATCTGGCTGTAGACCGTTGTGAACTACAATGCATAGAGCAAATAAATAAATAATCGATAGAAATGTACAAATTAATACTGTTGCAATATCACAATATTTACACGAGTGTAGCGAACCTACTTTAATTTTTACTCGATTTTGCCAATTACTTTCCATTTTGATTGTAACTTAAATGAAAGTTAAATTATAAATGTAACTGGCCTTATAAAGGTAACTGGTAACTGGCCAATATGATATTCACAATACGTGTACTTTAAATTTAAGTTTCGAACAATCGAAATATATTTGCGCAACTAAAAATTCTGTTGAGAACGAATGCGCACAGAGGAATAATTTAATAAACTCAGGAACGATTCTTATTTGATCTATGCACGAATGACATCACGTTAATCGTATTTCAATATGTACAAATTCAGTTATATTACTTTAATTAGTACACGAGACACTTTAATACATTTCTGTTATAATATCCTTACCGTATGTACAGATATATGCAATTAATTACTTCTGGGAGGAAATGTACACGTAATGCTTACTTCTACGATTTTATAAATTGTTCTCGATTCGATTTCGACATTCTCGTTACGGAAACCTCATTGTTCAGCACATTTAAACCATTCAAACACACTAACTTATAACTAATTGTAACATATGCACACTTGTATATACGTACATGTACACGTGAATTATACAAAATTCTTTCACGGAATACATTTTATTTTATTTTTTTTTTTTGGGTAGGGGAACTTCTACGAACATTGGTATAGAAATAACGCATCGTGGGATTACATTATTCGATCTATTACTCTACAACAGGATTTCCCAAACTATGTTCCGCGAAAAGGTAATGGGTGTTCAGTGAAAACCTGGGATGGTTTACACAGAAGTGTACATATTATAGAGAAAGTCAAAGAACAGGCCCGATGCCACACCAGATATAAGAATTCAACTTTCTACTATTGTGCCTGATATCAAGAAAATTTGCAGCTCGAGGACCCAACATCGTCAAAGTCATTAAGAATTTTTTTTCTACTTTATGCGTTATGTTTTAAACTTTGAAACACAAATAATGAATGTTGTTTCTCATTTTTCTCAATTTTGTCGACAATGTGTTATTACAAGGTGCTCCCGTGAAAATTTCGGGATTTACGAAAGTGTTCCGTTGCAGGAAAAGTTTGGGAAATCCTGCTCTACAAATTGCACCGTAAATATATTCTGTAACGTGCACGCGGGCAGCGCTCGTCGTGATACTATACTAGTTTAATTACAAAATCGATTAGGCCGAATATGCATCAACTAATTAAATCTCTCGTGTAAATGATCAGTTAATAAAGTACATGAAACATCGTTCATGTATAAATGAGGTATATCCAGAAAATGTGTTGAACGTTCAAAGGCGTTCGCTGATTCGAAATGAATTCTTTACAGAGAAGTAGTTCCAATTCTGACACGTAAATAATAATGCCGGGTAAGTAGAAGCATGCGCAGCTGAAGTATACAGTTAACGACGATCGTCACTTTGATAATTACAAGAAACGATCTGCAGACCAATCGAACAAAAGTGTACCGGTAAAGAGTACTATCACTTCCGTTTGTCGAACTCGCGGAAATGAAACGATCTCATTTGGCTAACGACGCGTATGATTTCAGGGCCTTTCGCTTGACGGACAAAGAAAGAATGAAAGGAGAGAAATCGATAATATCGGGCAAAGCGGATAAGAGGAACAGCCGTTGGGCTGTCAGATGTTCAATGATACTTGAGCATTAAATAATTAATTGATAATTGTTTAAAGTGTTCCCTGTCTAGAGCAGTGTTAATTATATTTTCTCGTTGCCAATGTATTTGCTTGAACCCTCATGGTACAGCGTAATAATATATAATATTAATAGTCTACGTGAAGAAAATAGAGGTATTTCAAAAGTCAATAATCATAATAAGTATGTAATAAAATCGTTACTGTTATTAATAGATTCACTGACAGTAGTTTATTTTTCATAGAAGTCTTTCTCAGACGTTTCTTAAGTGTTACTATCATTTGATGTTAATCGACAAATATTACATGAGAAATTTCGCGCGTCTAATATCACAATTAAAAATTGTATATCCAAGATATTAGTTATTTAAGTAACTTTTATAATTTTGATGTAAGTAATTCATCCTCTATTGCTACTGATAATCATTCACCATTTCCTTTCCCTATCGCAATCTTATTTTAATGGTAATAGTAATTATTACAGAAGAGGACGGAGCAATTATTTATATTTTACTCATTTTTGCGTGAAATATCCATCAAATTACGCGGAGAATCGATATATTTGTTTATATATAGCGCAAGAAATAATAAAAAAAACATTGCTCTAGAGTGGTAATAAAAATTGCGCATTAGAAGAATATAGTATCTATGTTAAAAGTATTATTACATATCATAATTTTTTTGCAATTACAGTATTGTAAATTTTCATACATTAAATACCCGAATCAATTTTATGAACCAACAATTACGATATAGCAAGAAAATTTTGTCGAGCGAAGAAATAAATTCTATGGACTTATTTCTATAGAATCAATAGTGAACAAAAAATATCCGCGTGAAAGAAACTATTTAAAAAGAATCGTAATCGTTTTTGCCCTCTTTTAGCAGCAAATCTATTAGAACTTATGCACAAGAAAGCAGAACACCGTTAATTCGATTGACAAACTTTGCGCATCTTTTCTTTCAATTAAAAGAGAAATTTATTTGAACGATCCAAAGGAATATCTAAGATTATATTTATATTTTATTTATATATATATATATATATATATGCAACATATAAGAAAGTATTTTATGCTGATATTATGGGTTTCAACGACGTACGCTTAAAATAATAAGATATCTGGCATGGGGAAATATAAAAATACTTATCTCTGTATAGTAATTGTTGTTTGGCCTTTAAAGTCATATTTACGAATTTTGTTCGCAATAGACGCGATCCTAGAAAACGTATTTTATGGTCGGAAAACGTGTTCGACGATGTTTCTTGTAATAGTCCTTCTTTTAACGCATTTAAACCAAATAAAAGTACATTTTGGGGCACGCTAATTTATCACATTTTCGTTGTACAAACTATTTTGAATCATAGATACGAGTGACACTTTTCTTATCGGTTAGAAAAATCAATTAGTGAAAGACAATAATTTCAATAACTATAATTATTCGAAACCAAGGGAGACGTTTAAAAGTATGGACGCATGCATCTTTACAATGGAGCCGTGATAATTGCGTGATACGTACAAATTCATTAACTTGAAACGGTTATTCTTAATTTGAAATTACCATTCCAAATTTGCTGACACAAATTGGATTTATGTACAGCGATAAGATATCTTCAATTGGCAGTACCATTAAGTTTAAGTTTTCTCGACATCAGATTCCACCATTTAAAATTTTGAAAGGTGTTCGAAACTGCAATTTCGTGCAGTAAGATCAAATACGTATTCCATACATTCTCAATTAACGCGGCTCTACTGTATTACAATATTTATCTATAAACGTAAAGTGTTTGATTAGGTTGAAACAAAATAAATAAATATATTGGACAAAGTTGCAAATTTTGGGCAGTTACTTGGGGATCTCCTTCGTTTGCATTGGGCCAATTATTGTTACTTGATAGCTGCACCTGGTGTGCTTACTTTATTGACAACGAATGGCAAGAATGGAGATGATTGGAAAGGATATGAATGTTTTAAGTTTCTTTTGCATGCCGTTGTTTTAATAAGTTAATTAAAAATTGAAGAATTAAGCGTTAAGCAAACTTGTCAACTTGTATTCAAATTCGCTCCTATGAAAACTTATTCATTTATCTTCTCGAAATTAACTTGGGTTGTAAGAGAAACTAAAACGTACACTTAATATTTTATGTCACGTTCGTTTACGAAATCAATTGCAAAGGAGACACAAGTTTTCTGTGCTCGCAATAATCTATTTCAAATATAGAACATTTATAGGCAAATATTAATACTTGTGCACTGTTCAATAATTCAAGTCTTCGTACTGAAAGAACTAATTATGATAACAGTAACAGAAACTGGGCAACGGTTGCTGGACATTATGTACACCTCCAAAACGTAATTGCACAGATTCAGTCACAACTGAAACTGTTCGAATACAATGCAACAATGAATCAAAAATTAATTAAATGCAACAAAATGAGTTGCAAGTGATTATATAAATCGCGACTGCTGACTTCTATGGATATCCAAACAGTGCAACCACATTGCCAAACGTTCAGCCAGAATCCATACCCGAATTTTTCTAATTAATAAATTTAATAAATCGCCAATGGTAATCAGCCGATCCGATCGAAATGTTCGCAGGAAGAAAAATTGTTTCGTTGATTTTAGTCCCACCGGTGGCGAGAGCAATTGTGTCGATAAATTCGCGGTGTCGAAGCATACCCATTAATTGATCCCTTTCGCGGATGAGACAAATGACGATGAACAGGACGAATCTTGATCCCCGAAGGATTTTCCTCGTATAACCGTTCTTTTTGCTGGTAGACACTGACGTGACTACGACAGGGCAGATAGTAGGATTATGCAGATGGCCGCCCTAGATTGCGCCAGAAAATTCGTGCTGGTACCCCGGGATGACATCGATTGCGCTGTGTTGTCGATTCTTCGTGGTCGTACCTCGTTGTCGATATTTTTTCGCCCTTTTGTTGCAACTGCGTTTTCAACATCGCTGTAGCCGCCGCTGCTCGCCCTGCCATGAAGTCGTATATCTGAGGAACAGTGATTGATCTATTACAGATTGATCAAATTGTTTCATATCGGAAAAGCAGGTTCTCGTTTACAGTCACGACACATTTTATGCGGATTTGTCATTGTTCGAGCAGCATTTCGTGAATCATTATTATCTGTTTGTTTAACTTCTGTATCAGACGAGGGCATTGTTCTACATTTATTATATGTGTATTAAAGTTGAATGGAGCGTTCAGAACAATCAATAGCGAATCAATAGTGAAACTTGTCCTTATTATATTTGTAATTTATATTTCAACTTTATCACGCGGCATAAATGTGTTTTTTCGTTATCACACGTAATCTGTAGCGTGTGTTAATTAATTGTGTCGCCCATCACTGCAAGGGCATGGGGTAAACATACGCGAAGTGGGTAAAGCTCTGTGTCTAGGAATACTGAACCTTATACGAAATTTCAATCAACCGATTTTATCAAGTGGTTCCAGATTACATGATTATAGAAAATGATAATAGTATGAAGAATACAAACAGTTTGAAAATATTGGTTCAACATCTAAAATCTTTATCGAATTATCTGGAACATTTTTAAGTTTTAAAGTTTTATTGGACACGAGCTGTTGGTGTATTCTTTGATAAAAATCGTAGACCCTAATCAGAATAACGCAGAGAGGATACAGTACTCCACCGAACTCAAATGACAATACTGATTATTCATACTTTTTCGTTTTCTCGCATTCAACGCTTGTTCTCCTCGTTCTATGCACACCGCTCACCATTCGTATTTCAAGCACAATTATTTCTTTGGACTAAAGTAACATCCCTTGAATGCAGCAATTCACAGATATTGAAGGATATTTTTGTTGAATGAAACACAGCATGTATCACATTCACATTTCTACCTTTTTTATAAAGTTGATAATTAAAATCGGTTGAAAGTACCTAGGGTAAAAAGATTCCGTAGTTTTTAAAGTCCAAAGAAATTTCTGTACACGCAGAAAAAAAAAGAGAAAAAATTGTAGGAGCGAGTATGATATTTTAATTAAACAATGTGTATCATAATAAGAGTAAATATTATATATGTATTATGAATAGTTTATTTCAAATGGTTCATTACGATATTGAACATAAATTATAATTATTTCTGTTTCATTATGAGGAAAATTCTCTCTTTGCTTGCACACAGTTTATTGTTCATTACAATTACCCTCTTTCCTCTCTGTTCGTATCCTTTATTTTTCTTTCAACGGTTTATTCGTCTAAGTTACGTCCATACGTGCCGCGAATTTTAATAAACGTGGTCGCAAGCTTTTGAATATTGAAGAGAAATGCTCGTCGTAAACTTTTGCCTCTGTTTCAAAGTCGTGGATTATTTATTTTATACGCATTCAATTGAATCGTTTCTTTTGGCTCAGTATTACGTTTTAATTTCGTTAACTGCAAATTTCTCGAACAAGAGGGTCACTTAACGACTACAGAAATGATGTACAGTGGCCCTTATTTGAAAATGAATTATTCCCTACACGTAATAGGACGTGTATGTTTCTTTTTTATTTGACTCTATTTTAATACCCTCCATATGTCTCATTCTGTTTTACTCATTTTCGTTTATATCAAGTGAAGTACGTTACACGAATAAACTATGTATTCTACAAAGGCAATCCGGATTAACCAGTACACATCCTTTTTAAGGAACGCTAGAAATATTGAACCAGTTTAGATACGAAGTGTTAATTCACCAGCTTGGCACCAATTGATTATTAGATATTTAATTTTGGATTACTGCTTGAAAAAGAAAAATATTTGTCAATTAGAGAGCCATACCTTATACCGTTGCGGAATTTATTATATACAAAAAAATGATTAGTCTTGTACAATAATTAACTAAATTCACTTCAATTTATTGCACGTATTTTTATATTGCATCTGCTGGGGCTTACTTTAACCATTAAATATTTTTTTCGCTATATTGTGGTTTAAAGTTCCGTTTTTGAATCCACCATCTCATGTGCACCGACGTAATATGATCGCCGCTCACGGAGCAACCTTTCATAATTTAATGATTCCCGCATTATTCTGTTTCATTATTTATATGAGTAAATTGCAGCTAATGAAAGTACTGCCTCGTGTTACATATTCTGGAAGAATTATTTGTAATTTATTCATGAGGACAAACGGGTATACGAAACTATATTAATTATTAGTAACTATACTCTAATATACAAATGTGAAGTATGTAATTGAACAATATAGAAATTTATTAATAATCAATTGCATAGTAGAATTTCTGCTGTATAGAACACGTTCACAGGACGATAGATTACAATCGAAGACATCACGAAGTGCTGTGAAAAGCTTCGAGAAAGTTTCGCAAAACGAAAGATCAGATTACTTTTCATAGTTGAGGCGACGGTAGTTCATAAACCGCATGGGATTTCATCAAAATCCCATTGAAAGCGCAGCGTTTGTCGCCCCGGAGAAGACGTACGCCGTGCCACATTGCTGAAAGTTCGAGGGTAAATTTCACGCCTTCTCTCGAACTTTCCCCTCGGAAAGTTTTTCACCCCGCTGTGCGTAAGTTCTCGCATTACTGTTCTCCGATGATTTAAAAGGAAATTCACGGCGAATTTCTAAGCGGGCTAACCTATTTACGTTAAAATATGACCGACGATCCCACTTTCCTTTTCCGTCCACTTTCTGATCGAATTCTGTAATTAAATTCGACAACAGAGAGCGTTTGAAGGATTGAGATTGAATGCCGGTGATGGGTAATAATCAAGGATTTGCTTGATTCTGCGAATATTTGTTCAGCCCCAGAATTCGACACGATAGAGTAAAGCGAGAGCAAGAGACCTTATTGCTGAATTAGTTGTATGATAGCTTCGAAGATAAATTTCGTGAGACGGTGAAATTGAAGGAACGCTAAGATAAGTTTTGCCAAGTTTATAGAAACGGTACACAAAATCGAATTGTATACTGCCACAGCGCGCTGTATGTTTAATTGAATTTTTATATGCAAAAACTTCGTGGCATGTAAGCGCGTGGACACGAGTTTGAATATTCAAACGTGTTTCGACAACGCCACAACCGTTGCTAGGCTGCGGAATAGAAACGATGAAACGAAGCCGGATTTGTTGAAAATATCTATGGACGTCGATATAGGCACTGTAGTCCCCTTTATTACTGAAACTAATTCAACATAGCCAACAATTGCACACTGTTTTACAATAATTGTCCACCCCACTTATCTATAATAGTCCATAATACCCATTATCAATATAAATCGAATAAAAATATTGATTTTGTACTTAACATAAATTGATATTGTGCATAAAAGCAAGACAGGATTATTTATATTCTGTTGTGTATAGTCTGCTTGCATTTGTACAAAGACAAGCATCCATTTCTCATATAAGATTAGCCATAATGTTATTTACTTTTCATTTGTGAAGAAACTGCAAACCTGTTGTAGACGTAGACAAATATAATACAATGTTTTGCTTGAAAATTTGTGAAGAAAGATTCAATTTCACTGACAATGATGACGGTATATTAAACACTTTTCGAAATAACTAATAATCACAAAGACCTGTGATAGTCTGATTTTGAAGCTTCCTTTGAGTTACATAGTCAATTTACTTGTACACATGGTTCGTATAAAATTACTTTCGATCAATTTACGTTGTTTGTAGAAACGGAATATCATACAAATATTTTTCATTACCTTCAACCATGGAAGTGAAAATAATATAATATATAGTAGGCCATTTCGCGCTCTCTCTAAGTTGAAATTACTAATGTGCGGGCTCGAGTACATGTACGTATTATAATACACTAAGTAAACTACTTACCATCGCTCCTGGCAATTTTGGGTAGCGACGAATCTGTTATTTGATGTGGACTAGGTTCTACGCTGGGCAGTGGCCTTTGTCGGGAGTTCTGAATATTTTCAACTACAACGTAAATACAATTAAACTTTCAGTATAATTTAACCTTCGTAAACTCAACAATATTCACAAAACACGCTAACATACTTCTTCAAAGTTTACTGATGCACTCGATAACAGTGCTACGTAGTACGCGTTTATTCTGTATTTATTCAGTTTGAACTATTGACGAAGTAACTATTAAAAATTAATTACGCAAGGTATACAAAATTGCATGTATAATGCACAGCGCGGGCCAAAAGTTTGAATTTACTTGAACACTGCAAGTAGTGCAGAATATGTGTGCAGATATTGAAAATATTCAATCAATATTGAAAAGCTTTCCAAATGTTCAGTATATTGCAATGAAATAAATCACTGTTGACTGTTGGCCTCGGCAATATTAATCTCGTGCTATAAAAGTTTTGTGAAATTAACGATAGAGATTCGAGACATTCCGCTGATAATGTACATTGAACGCAGCACACACATAGAAATGTCTGGAGCCTTATATAATTTATTTTTCACAATTACTGACAATTCGTTTCACTGCTCTGTGCTACAAAAAATTTACGATATACCTTCTTCAATGGTGGGGGCTGGAGTCGTTGTTGTCGTTTTTGCCTGAGTTGTTGGTGTTGGAATATCTGCAAAGCGCACAGTTTTGGATTCTTTGCCGTGTAGCTTAATTATTTTGCATTCATACAGATTATTCTTTTTCTCCCAATTCATAACTATTAAGATCTTACAACCATTATGCAATGTATACCTGTGCATCTATTTGTACTACTTAAAACTTTGTTTAATATTGGAAACGAATAAACGTAACAGTTTGAAAGTGACTACAAGTATATGAAAATGTATTTTTAGCATATATTTAAGTTTTAGTATTTTCATTGACAGACTCGACATTATATAAGCGTTTGATAGTTCTAGAAAGAAATCGAAACGAATGCGCGAAGGGAAGATCTTCTTCATTCGAAATTCTCTTAGCTATTAAGAAAGTTGTTATCCAATTCACGGAATCCTCTTCCGTTTTGGTTATCCTCTACATCCCATTAAGAGTACGGTTTAAAATGCAAATGTGCATTGAATCGTGGGTACACGTGGAAAAGGCTGTTCAACTGGCTTCCGCGTAATCCATAAAGCTTGTAGCTGATTAAAGCTCAAAGCTAAGGTGACAAATCGGCGAGTAAACCAACGTGAAAGCCTAAAATTACGGTTCAATGGATAATCGCGGCTTCTTTTTGTCGGAAACCGAGTGACAGTAGTGGTTATCGGTGATTCACGGCTCGTATGGTTCTTCAGAAAATACGTTTTTCAGGTCGGAAAGCTCGTGTTGTCCAAACAAATAAATGCTGTTCTCGCGTTTGCACGGAAATGCTTAAGCGACGAATTAAACAGTACTAAATAGCAGACAAATAGATACTACAATTGAACTGAATATATTTTTGATTTGCCAGCTCGCCGGCACTTTAGTTATGTGAATAATTCCTTTCATAACATGATAATATTAATTTGAAATTAATTTGGAATATCTAGAAAACGGTGGACTTACAATTAGAACGTCGTATCCTAATACAGATATTTTTCCATTTCATAACAGAATTTATTAGAATAACTTCAATATTCGCAGGAATTCGTGGGAATTGGAAACAATGGTTTTTAAAATCAGGTATAGCCATGTAAGAAAAACGCGCATGAAAGTGCACGGGATACGTCGTGGAATATAGCATCCTGAAAATCAAATGTTAAGCCCATGGGAATGGTTACAGGCAACGTAAATAATGGCAAGAACAATAACGAGCTGATGTTCGGGGTCTAAGAAAACCTGTTACGACCAAGTCCATTCTTTGCGATGCCTATTAGCCCAGAAAACTGCGGTTCGATCCTGGAATATGGTCGTTAGATCAAGCAATTTCTTCTCGAACGGCGCACATAACGTTTTCGAAAACGTTCTTACAAAACGAAATGCATTCTTCACCGAACATTTTTGTAAACTTATGCAACGGTCGTCTACTTTAACGTGTATGAAATATTCACAGCTGGGGGAAACGTAATGTTGCATCAGGAAATTTACTCTCATTGGTGTGCTCTTTACCCGTAGTTACCAGACGATGCATCATTTCGATATGTCTGTAACATGAAAGTATCGATTGGATTTTATCGTGAGGTAAGGATAGAGCAGCATGTTCCGATAAGGTGCTTAATTTCTCATTTGCTGGGTGCGTCCTTCATCGTGGGCCTAGCAATATCTGATACCGCCAACTTAATGCCATGGGGAGAATGTTCATCAATCGAGGAGGCTGCGATTGTTCTAGATAGGCATTTCGAACATGAAATCGAAGAACAGAAGAAGCAGGATACTTGATCGCACTGAGACATTCATGCGGAAAGGTGAAAATTATTGTATATAGGAAGAGAAGTTCCATTGTATTTATTTATTCACAACTTGAATTTCATTAATCCTTTTTATCCTTCTTTGAGAATCCATAACTACGACTGCGGTAATTAATCGTAATTAAATCATAAAACTGGGATACCTACGCAGCGATCTAATTAAGTCGTTTAGTTTAGTAAAATAATATGAGACAACGAAAGCACTCGTGATTCAGATCCAGTATTACGATATTTAAAAAATACAAATTTGTACATCCTTTGACTGTTACATTTATCTTTTATTAAATACTATCCTTAGCAAAAGTAATCGGATATAAATTGTTTCGTACGCTAAATATAAATTCAATGTGAAATATACTTACGATAGAGCTTAATAGTGCCGTCTGTTTCCCCTAGTGAATTCTTTGATATGCATCTGTATGTCCCGTAATCAGACATTCCCACTGATACTATCGTGAGTTTCATGTGCACCTTGTATGCATTGTCCGAGAGCGATTGTTCATAGTTCTCCCCTGAAAATAGAACATACAGCAAGATCAGTAAATAATAGGTAATAAAGAAATTACATAATTTAAATAGGTAATAAAGCAATTGCACAATCGCATATATTAATAAGAAAAAGAGAAAAAAAATCGAAATCTGTATGTTTGTACAAATATGAAAGGGATAAGTTTAAACAATTAATTTTTGAGTTCCGTATAAGTCATATGCGGTTTAGCATGTAATATGCTAAAACTACAATGAACTATCATAGTGATAATTAATATTAAAATATTATATTATAAAGAATATTTTTTTATTCGAATATTTAATACAACGCACAGCGAAATGATAGGTATGTAAGAAATTCCCTTGTTAAAGAACAAAAAAATTAATTATTCTACCGTCAGCACGACTATTCCGGAATGTTCGATGAAATCTAATTATTTGGAAAAATGATTCTTATTGAAGAAAAGAGTGAAACTGCATTTTGCTTCCATATACCTCTATCGCTGGCAAATCAATGGAATCGTACGGAAAGAAATCTGGTTACATGTACAATTTTGTTCCCTATCGGTTTTTTTTTTTTTTTTAATCCAACGGGAGTTAAAATCGTTCCAGTGACGTGACTGGCTTTTTTATTTACAAGCTGTCACTGAAGTATGTTTGAGTATTATGTATCTATAGTACGAATATTTAAACGGCTAAGATAGTGCCGTGCTTATGCAAAACTGTGCGGCATAATAAAATAAATGATAGAATGAGTCTAGTATGTGAAATGCTTTGTAGAGACGAAAGAAAGAAAATAATACAATTTTAATATAATATAATGCATAAAAGTATTTAATGGTATCTTCAGAAATGCCACTTCGGATTCGTTTGAATTCTATGATCTATCAGGATCTAACATTCTACCTTATGCTCGATCGAGCATAAAAACAGACGTTAAGGTTTCTCACAGGAATTCGTGTACGTACATCATGAGAATGAATCTTCTTCATTGAATTGGTAAATTGTTCCATCCCTTTGTACCTACTGCGCAAGGATTTAAATGCACCTAGAGAAAGACTGCACTTTATGTTTAAAAAATTCGAAATATATTTATGGAAATGTATCCGTTAAATGGTAGACAAAATTTACTAATGATAGTAACAGTTTACGTAAAATTAAAATTATGACGTAAACAGACAAAATATTAAAGTTGTCCAAGATACATTTTTTAAATGAAAGTAGTTTTAATTAACGCGTTGGAATTTAGAAGTGCCAGGGACTGTCGTTGGTTTTTAATCTGTTGAAAAATACGAAAATTTTAATTGAAAATGTGAAAAGAATAAAAAGCGCTGATAAAATGTCACTTTATAGAATGTTAAGCGACTGATTTGTCTGGGACAATAATTTCCGATTTTAATTCACTGGTTCTCTTACACAGAATGAAAAACTAATCTATCCGTTATTTTTCACAGGAATTTTCGCTCAAGTACAATACCTTTAATTAAGGTATAACCTTCTGCTTCGTGAGAAAAAGTAGGATGATATTCTTGTGACATGCAATAATTGTATCAATTGAAAATTTTGTACTTAACTGTACAATACTATCTATTGGTAGAGTGAAAGGTACAAAAGTATTCGTACAGCAGAATTGTCAATGCAAAGCAAACTATACTTTCTACCATCTGATACTTTATAATATCCCATAATGATAACAGAACATTCCTCTTGTATTGTCCACATTGGAACCGTTCAAAGCTCGAACACTTTGGCCCTTATATTACGTATGATCTGCCGAAGGTATTACTAATAGCAATCAACCGATGAAACTATTCACCTTTAAGAATAATAATTTTCTTTAACAAGGGGGTGCGTTTTCATGAAGACAGAGATATACCTAATAGTTCAAATCAGGAAAAGTGATGAACATCTACAGCGGTAGTGTACAGTAAATTGATGAAAAGGGTGAAGTGATGGGGGGTCAGATAGAAGATGCTTTGTGATTAACAATTCCAGTCAGAAGAGAGTGAAATCTATAGGTGCAATGATCCGCGGCAAAGCAGGGAAGGTATTTTCTCAACTGCGAGGAAATATTCTGGAAGACAGAGGGAGAGGAGCAGAAAAAGGGAGGAAGAAAGTAACGGTGGAAAGGTAGAATGCATTTATGTAGTGGCTCCATCGAGCGTTGCAAACGGAAGAAAAACTTTCGCCGGCTTTGAGTTTGGAAAGCAGATGAAAAAGTTTAACGACGTTGAACTGCGTTGCCGAGCATTACCGCCGGTGGACGTCCAATGGATTTTTGGGGTATAAAACTGCTTTCACCCGAAAAGTTACAGGTACCGATATATCCGTTCTTTTCGTGTCCCCTAGCATTGCTGACACGCTCAAAGTTCAATTACCGATAAGAGATTTGTTGGTATTAAAAGCACCCTCGTCTTTGTTCGATGAAACTTTCCCAACTTTAAGAAATTCTATAACTTGTATTAAACAGAGTGATATATCTTTGGAAAACTATTCTGATCGTTGGATTCATTAAACATTGGGCTGTCACAGACGAAATGGTCGAATATATATGTATAAATCAATGCCAATAGGCTTGGGCAAAATAATATTTATCAGTCGAAGTATAATCCATTGGATTCCAATTAGACTATAATGCTGCATTTTCGTTAATAACCAGTTTCACTCGTATTATGTGTATTATTTAACGTGTTATATCTCAGGACAAGTAAGTTCCAAGTTTAAACTCGTGTAGGAAGACACGTACGACACGTGCGAAGCTATCGGGTACGTTGTATCTGTGCCAGTTTCAAACTTTAAATTTATGTGTAATAAGTGTTATTTGCTGGTGCATTGAACGATTTCAATCGTGGTATTACGCGCTTGATAAATCTGTTGTTTCGTATGCAGAAATTTAACGTATGCACGGGCGTTTAACTATTATTATTATTGCCGCCCCGAAAGAATCATTATCCCGAAAGGGTTAATGAGCTCGAATGACAAAATTAAAGCAATTAGCCCGAAAACGAATGATTGTACGCGTGTTGAACAGTGAATCGACTGGATGTTTCGTTGGAGTTTTAAATTACTGATAGGTACATGGAAAGACGAAAGTGTGTAACGAGAAATATTCACTATGTCAGTTAATGAATTAAATAACCTTGCTACAAATATACATTTCGTTTGGAAATGCAAAACGTCCAGCTCCGTCGCGATAGGAGAGTAATTTGCAAGCAAACCACTGTGAAAAGTTGTTTTGAACTCGTTCCAGTAAAATACAATGCTTAAATCCGGATGAAGTCTGAATGTTCCAGCCTGCCTTAAATACCAGTCGACAAAAAAATAAAGCAGTATATTTTTAGCATATAAAATTTTTGCAAGGACAATTTCTCAGGCCGAAGTCGCGATTTTTAATGCAACGTACATAATCGATAATTGCACAATCAAATCACTTCATATATTTATAAAGAATTTATAAAGATGCTTCGAGTTTTTTTCAACGAAATGGAATCAACTTTCGGCAGGATAAGTACCCACGCACCATTTATGTAAAATTTGTCTGGCTAGTACACCGGTAGAAAAGTAGAAAGTTTTAATACAAAGTGAGAATATTCATTACGTAAATGTGTTTCCTGTGACCCATTTCGTAGTAACCGAACACGTTAATGAACGGAAATAATATTGAACATTCCCGCAACTGTAACAATTTTGTTTTCCACGCTTATCCACTAAGACGCTGTACGCTAATAAAAGCGTAATACACATATCTTTCACTGCTTAAAACAAACAATGTTTCCGCAGTCGCATTCGCAGTTTAACTGAAACCTTACTGAATATCTATTAAGAAACTGAACCTCCCGCGACGATATTTCGAACTCGCCAAAATTCTATCATAAATAGACATTGCCAGGTCCGTTAATAAAGCAACGGGGGCAAGACAAAAAAAAAAAGAAAAAAAAAAGATACGTACAACGATGAAGGATTGAATTGGCAGGATTATAATCTCAACGTCGAATGTCTCGTCATTGAAGTGCTGTGCGAGGCGAGCGTACAAGCACGACAGAAGCCCCAGAAATTTGAGCGTACATCTGCGAGAGAGGTTCGTTAGCTGAAACTTTCGCTCAGGAATTAATAACATAGCAGACATCGTTTTCCCTCGGTAAACCGCACGTTACGAGCGAAAAGAGCGGCGCAAAGAGCAGAAGTCATGACAATCACGAGTCATTAAAGTTGTACACACGGTCCGGCGGAGCCAAGTCCGGAGAACGTCTGGTTCGAGATGGTTCGAGGAGGGTGCAAGTCGTCGTGATGCGGAAAGGACGGACGGGTTAGGATAGCCCGTTGCCAGCGAGGGGTGAAAGGACAGTAATGGCATTGGTAAGTAGCCCGAGGCACGCCACTCTCATACAAAGCTTGCACCAGCGCCGAGCGTGCTTTAGTTTTGTTCGCGCGATATCCGACGCTATCCAATAACAATCTAAGATTGCACGGTTTCACGGGAAAACCGTGGTGTATTATGGTAGGGCCGAGGGATGCGGGGTGCGTTCTTCTTTTTCTTTTTTTTTTTACGAGGCGGTTGTTTTGACTCCACTTAATCATGTCCGGCTTATTATGCGATTGATCATTTTTCTGTCGTCGCTGCTCCTCTTGCCCGTCTGTTACGAAAGGGAATCGTCATTTGCGACAGATCGATTTAACTGATGTAGTGCGTGTTTAACGCGTATAACGGAAATTGTATTCTGCGTATAAGGGAGGGGAAACGAATTATATCGGAATCGTGTTGCAGCACGCCTAATCAAACGTTTGATTGTTCAGTAGAAGTTTTAGGATGAATTGCTCTTCGTTTGTTTTTATACCATGCGATATTGCGCTGCTTTGACCTAAAATTGTTTTATCGCGGTACACTCGCAAATTCTGTCGCACAGTTAAAAAGAGACTTCCAGGGATAGCACTTCCAGCGGGGTATACTTTCTCATAAGCAATGAATAACGTATGACATGCACTACTCCCAGAATTTATGGGGTATCGGGATCGATCGGGTAATAATTCGTATTTCTAACTTGCGAGTAATGGCTCGCACGTGTATATTATTAGATCGACGAACTGCAGATAGTGAAATATGTACAGATATAGTGTTATGCATCGAACCTCTTTGAAAAACCAAACTGATTTCTTGGAAGAATATCTTTTCCTCTTCTAGCTTGTTATTACTGTGAAATCATTACAAACATTACCAATCACGTTGTCCCAATTTTTAAATAAATTCCACAGACACTTAATCTTTCTCGCGTATTTTTATTCACTTCATTTACTTTAAACATTATTGTACTTTGCAACGTATAATATGTATCATACTGTATAATACAATTGATTATGTCTCGCGGATCGTATATAGTTGATAATCAGAAAAATGTGTGAAACTACTAATATTGAATGCACATAAATGATATTATTTAATTAGGTGGCGTGGAACAGCGTTGCGAATTGATTAGCTAATATTTCTGTATCCTTGATTTGGAAACAATTTCTGTAATAAATACATACATCTGATTAATTAGAGGAGAATTTTATTCGTTTTGCGATGTGCAGAATGTATCGGCATGACAAATGTGGAATTCGACGACAACGGAATATCGGCATGAAATAAATGTCCATGCATTTTTTACCATCGATTCGATTCCACACTTGAGCATGAAACATTCGCGCCGATAATAAGCAGCAATTCGGCTGGAAAATTTTCTTGCTTCGTTACGTGGTCGATTTTCACGGTAGAATTTTCACGTGTGGTTGCAAATTTTTAAACGGAGATGATGCGGCATTTCATTCGTCATTTTTGGCCCGCAGTTGTTCGACGAAAGGTTCGCGAATTTTTCAATGGAACTATTATTATGTTGTAAACAATTTTTGCTGATTCAAAAGGTATTTCGTGCGCGAAACGAAATAAATACATTCGCTTATTTGCGAGAGACGCGTACGCGTACCCATTGAAACGGATTTCTTTCGGTTACAAATTATCAATTTATGGGAAATTCGTTTTTGTTGCCGCTTGTATATTTTTCATTGTTAAAAATTATGGGCTAATGCGCAGTATGCGCAATATATTATTGATGAAATTTCAGATCTGTGATGAAACTTGACAGGTTTACTGACAACGGAAGTACACACCATGTACCAGAAGTTTCGGAAAACATAATCTGTCGGTGGGCAAACATCTGTTTTGCTTTCGGCGACAGTCGTATTCATCGTTTATCAATTCCATCGTGTTTAACATTCGATTGTGTTTCAGACCTTTATCCCTAGTTCAATTATTTGTACAAATTAAAATACCTCGGATAATTAAACAGTTTATCTAAGTGTTTCCACTATAGCCCTTCGATATTAATAAAAACTGTACGGTTTAGTGTACCGAGGATAATTTCATTTTCTTAGTGTATCGGAGCGAAAGAGTTAAAACAATAGCTTGCGTAAATGTCCTTAGACAGTAGTTGCGTAACCATGAATTGTATTTATGATTTTAAATTCTGGTTTCAAACTTATTACATAATAATAAAATGCAAAACCGAGTATTATGCAAGAGGAGCAGTGATATTATTTCTCTCTCTCTCTCTCTTTCTTTCATTCTCTTTCATTTTGCTGTTTTCCATTTTCGTTCCTCGACACACTGAGCGGAGAGAGAACAGGGAACAAATAGCAGTGGGAAATTCAGGTAACATCTAACTCGTCCGATTCCCGCAGCCCGCTGAACGAGGATCAAGCCGCGACAGTTAAGCAAGCATTACTATAGATGGTGCCCATCTGTTTCAGTTCCTATCAAAGTCTCGATTTCCAATAACGGTGTTCCGAAAAATAGGAGGCCTTGGCGTATCAAAATTTGGTTAGTTTGTCTCGTTATCGCAAAGGAGATACCGCGACGAAAAATGTGCGAAATCGGCAGATGTTCAGCGATTAATGTAGCATAATTTCTAATGAAAGATTATGATAAATGTACGCCAGGATTAACTTCCTGATTAATTCGAGAATTTAATGATGCGAGAGAAATGTGGAAGGAAGGCGTTGTATTTTAGGGCACCTGCTCCCACAAATCATTCGTGTTTTTGCGATAACGAAACTGAATATTCGATGAACGTGCAATCGCAACGCAGTTCGTAGCTGGAACATTGGTACACCGCAGATCATCGTACGATTAACATAAAGAATGCAATACGGGGTGTCACACGAAGTAGGTCATCCGTGTCATTCTTTTATTATTAACGACACGAAAAATAGTTTGCATGTAATACTAATGGCATTAATGAACCGATACGCCGCGAGAAAAAGTTTCCCTTTCAAGGTTATTTCTTCTTTTGAGTATTCAAACTCATCGATGTTCTTTCGCCAATGAATATAACATACATACATATGCAGCGGGCCAAAATTGTATTATTTTGGTGTCACCAAAATGTTGGTGTTAAGACAATTATTCCGAGAGGAGTATACATGGATACGAAGCACATCTATTGCACTTTAAAAGGATGTATATTGTTTTAGGAATAATTGTCTTAACAGCAACATCTTGGTGACAGCAAAATAATGAAATTGCAAGTGAAACTAATACACTGTATGAATGTACACTTCTTTGGCCCACTGTAGATATATTTCTCTTTATTTTCCAGTAATATGGACCTATAAATGATGCTTTGAAAACTAACAGGGCGAAAATCCTATATGTAAATAAGTATATGCGTTTCAAAGAACACAATTAAGTAGTATAGGTCGATGATATATACATCAGGCCAACAGCGGATGGACAAAAGTATTCATACAGATGCAATGGAAAGAATATAATCATTCTGAATTATAATAAATTATTAAAGTTTGCGTACAATATACAATTACTAATGTCTCTATTTGATTACATTTAACGATGCAAAAAGTATAATATACTACCTCGTTCCGATATTCTCACTGCACGAATGTTTTTGCGTTCTCATTATGGGCGTTTAAGTAGTATAGGTCGACGATATCGCCCACGAGACTCCGAATAATACAATTAACTTCTGCATCTGAATATGTGTTATCACCAATGTCTGTGCATAATAAATGATTGAATATGTCTATATTTAACACTGTAAAATATGTAAATATATTTCCATATTCTTTCTGCACAAATATTACCGCCTTTCTGTATTGTAGTAGTACGAGTAGTACAGGTCAACGATATCAGTCAGCATTCTTTGAGTAGTTCATAGCAATGATGTGGTTGGTCATATTTGTTGAGTAGTACAGATCAATACGTGACTCTGAATGCATTCGAAGTCCTCGTTGTAAGGGTTCTTATGACTCCATGTTTCTTTCGTGACTTATCGAACGTTGGGCCTTTGGACAGCACTCGTTCGTAACCAGATGTTTTGCAACACGTCTATGTCATCGCAAACATCTATGGGGCTTTATCTAACCGTTAGACATGACTATCAGAAAGTCAACCGTGTGAAATACCGTAACACAATTGCATTGGTGTAATTCATTCGTGACAGTGAGCGATACAGGCTGTTATGGAATTAATATTCGGTAATATAGAATGGTTGTAATATTAAACAATGGAGGAAAAAGTTTTTTCCCTATTTGTTGTATGGTGTTTTGCACGGTCAAAGTACACTAGAAAAACCATTAAATCAACAAGGCTTCCTGCATCGTTTTACATATGTATACGGACTAGAGCGGAAAGGGACATGAGCTTTTTTCTATAGTCAGAAGTTTTCATATTATGAATTGTAGTTAGCAATTCCCCACATTTTCCTGGCGTCCGTTAAGACGGTTATTAATCCACGAACTATAACTTCATTTTACGAGTAAACTCGGTATGCAATGACTCGGGAAATAAATCAAAATTCACTTGATTAACTTTAGTTGCAAGTCGATCCCGTTTCAATTACAGGATAATTATAAATGAGTAAATTGCTAGCAGTGGTTGTTTGCATTACATACTCTTTAACATTAAATGTCAATATATCTTTAATAAACCACTGTACCTATTATTTTTACAATTGCAGTAGTTCACGACTGATTTTAGAAACAACAAAGATTTGTCGCATATTTCATACTGTTGCACCAATTTTTTACAGATATTTCCCTTAATCTTTTTCGTAATAAAAAAGTACCTACGCCTCGAAGAGAACGTTGTATTAGATCTCTACATTTACCATCGTTACAGCCTGTACAGTGTACTTTGAAAGTTTCACCATTTATATCAGAAACACTAAGCGGAACTGCTACCTACAGATGTTTGCCTCACCAATAAAGTCGAAATGTAATGACCATTAATTACTTACTTCTTTCTGATACGGTGTTTCCTGTTCAAAATGTTTATCGCCATCGCGTATTTAGAAAACTGGTCAATAGTT
This sequence comes from Nomada lathburiana, assembly GCA_963667235.1. Lineage (NCBI taxonomy): Eukaryota > Metazoa > Arthropoda > Insecta > Hymenoptera > Apidae > Nomada > Nomada lathburiana. The sequence goes on along the minus strand of OY763898.1, from coordinate 9,347,790 downwards.
TACGCTGTTATATGTAAATTGCAAAATATACAACGTCGCATAACCGTTCGGATTATAAAAACACAACTTAAGACCATTCGATTTTAGAAATATTTCATTCACCGAGCCGGACATCCCACTGTTCGAAATTATAAAGACGTTAAAAGTTGAAATAACCAATCAACGATAATGTACACGCATTGATTTGAATTGGAATTGAAACAGAGTTTCTTAAGCGAGGCTTCCATCGAAGCTGGTACGTGAAATGAATGTCGATTTTATCTACACTCTACACCGTTGATTTCTAATGGAAGAACACATTTCGCCTTTAGATCTTACTGCAAACTTCATACAGAATTGTCTCAATTAGTTGTGCAATTAGCAGGTCCATATGGAGGGATCATTGCGTTTGCTTCGTTGGTCTTCTTACGGCAACTGAACCTCGGAGTCTACAAGCTAGCTGGACAAGTTAACGGATCCAAACATGTATTATTCCATTGTTACTGTTACACCGTACGGCGTTTGCTAATATCGGGTCTCATTATCTGAAATAATTACAGGGACATATAGCTGTGCGTATTCGACAATCAGGTCACGGTATTCCTTCTCTAAGGTTGTATTGCCTACATTTCTAATACCATAACACAGACGGAAACAATATAGTGTCGTGTATTTACTACGACTACAATACGTAACGTAAATGTTAATGCAAAGAATGGAACATCGACAGATATTACACGCAACTTACAGAGGTAATTTATTAAGCTGATTTACTCGAATCCTCGTTATTTTGCAGTTACGTCAATCTATTGAAATCAATATGTTTTCTATTGTGAAGTCGCAGGTTGTTCTTCTCATCATAAATAATTTAAAATCTTTTCAATCATGAATATCAATTGGAGTATAGATGGTGGAAGTTGTTGCGCGTGCCAGCGTGGCAATAGAGAACTCAGTGAAATGGAAACTTTTGTATGGATTGTCAACAATTTATATGGTAGAATAAATGTTTCGCTAAGAAACTGAATATAAGTTATTGTAAAAGGTGGACGAACATCGCTTTTTCATCACTTCGTATGCCAATGTTGCAGTGAAAAGTAAGCAAGTTAATTATTATGACAAGGTTTCCATCAGTTTCTGGTAGAGTAATTATATACGTACGTTTCGATTTATTAAAATATTTTGGATAGCTTTATGTACAAAGTGTTCCAATTGTTTCAGTTAAAATTTTCTAGGGGTAGAAATAAAGAAATGTGTTACATTAAGGAGGGGTTGTAATTGCAGTATGAAAAAATTCGAAAGAAAATACGAAATAATAACAGACTACCTTTTTATACACCGTAAAGTCGGTTCATATTTGTGGGACGTGCTCAGACGCTTTGATGCGAGAAAAGTGGAACACCTTGCATATAAAGCGAGGTTTAAATAAACTGTTCTAAAGTTCTACATACATTATGCAGGAAACAATGTTATCATGACATATTGATCCACAAACTTATCTCTTATCGAATCGAAATAGAAAAAAAGATTCCAGGACAGTAATGAAGAAAAATAAAATAGAACAGGTGATACCAAATCCTTTCTATTCCGACTAACCAGCAAAAAACAATGAATTCCAGATAATAATACTGTTCGGAATTTCTCAACTGGAATAACAGAGTTACGTCTGATAAGATTATAAAATTATTCCGAATATGATTAATACAATCTCGTTCGGCAATAAAAAGAAAACAGTGTAATAACATTATTATATTTAACTGCTCGAGCCCGATTCATGGAACGTTAATATTTTTAATGAAATTTTCAGCATCCCTGCCGTAAGGATTTTCGAATCGCTACTTCAACACGTTGCATTGCGTGAAATACTGCACATTGTTACAGAGATGCACGTGGGACGATAAAATGTTCTGTAAATAATCCCCGCGCGTGAAAAGTTTAGTACCAAAGTCTCATTATTCGAAGTAATTATGGCTCCATGCATTTCCGTGTATCCGTCTGCGACGTTGTTAGACTGTTCCAGTAATGTACAGTACATATGTGCCGTGTACTGTGCGTACGTTCGTTAATAAAACAGCGTTAACTATGTTGGCCGGTACGGTTCAATCGCTCTTCAGTGAATTAGCAGTCCAGGAACACGTCCATTACAAGCGTGGAAACGGGGAGGCGCAGCCTCGTTTATGCGTGAATCTCGTAAAATCCAGGGGCTAACTTTTACATCGCTTTACTGCATCGCCATTATCTACAATCTACGTAGATTTCATTATGTCAGGTAATGAAATCCCCTTCGTTAACTGAGACCTAAGATCACTTCAGTAGCAACGTTGCTTTAGAAATTGCGACAACGCGACGTTTTATTATTGCAAGGGACAAATTGAGCAAATATTTTTACTTCGTATAGATTTTAATTTATTCGGTAATACTGCGATACGTTTACTGGCACGATTAGTAGAGTTTTGAATAAAGTGCATTTGTCAAGTAGAGATATATACTGTTTGACTACTTATGAGAGAATTGTATCATACGGATTTTTTGATTTAGTAATACGTAGTTCGTTGGTATTATGGTGTACTGTGTTTTCTTATTGCATCTGCTTTGTTGGCGTGTAATAATCTGTATTTCCAGTGTTAGGGGTTAATATTCCTTGTATCTGCTTAACTAAAAATATTATATGAAATATATTTATATTTTCACATTTGACAAATTTCAATCTGGTACTCGGATCAAAAATTTCATTTAAACATACACAGACCCAAACAAGCATGATACATACGTATACATATACTACTTGCACCGTATGTAAGAGATGCATATGCATAAGATAGTCTCAAAGGTGGATGTTTTTGTATTACAGGAATTGATGATAAGAAACAAGATTGACAGTATCATTACTTGCCGTACTTTGCATTCCTTTTATAAAGATGAAAAATGGACGATGCACAATGATGTTCTACGAGAAGTGCTTTATCTAGAATGAAACGGCCATAAGGAAGACACGATTGACCTTACATAAAAGGCATGTAACATTATATTACAAATCATGTTACATGGATATAGTGTATTATGGGTGCTTGAGATTTCGAAATATTATGTACTTTCATGATATCGACGTAAGCATTCATTAAGATTGCCAGACAATGCGTTGCGTCTAAGAAACTGCGTTTAATTTTTAAGAAAAATATTTTATATTTATTTTACAGCGTTTACAACACTTTGCTACTAATAAGTCAAAAAACACAACTTTTTCTACGTAAAATGACAATGTTAATAAAGCTAGTGACAAAATCAATGAAACACTCTGTATTCGTCGAAAATTATTACTATAGAATTTATTACCTGAACTGTAACGTGCTCGACTGAAGTTTGCTTCGTATAACAAACCCCTAAATTGTATGTAGCTAATGATAATATTTATTGTAGACGTTTTTAGTGAAACGGGCATTCTTATGATATCATTGGGCGCTATTAAATTGGGAAAAGAATGTCAGGTTTATTATATTTCAGCTGCAAACTGCATTTACCTCTTCGATATTGAAATAAAACCAGCAGAAAGAAATTTTCTCTCTTCCGTCCGCCAGGAATGGCATAACCGTTATTCGTGTGCAGGAAGACGCGCTATCCGATTTCATTTTAAAAGCTAACTATTTCACCGTCATCCGACGAGAATTTTTGAAACTTCGTAATCCATACAGAGAAAGTTCGCTATTGCTGCGTACCAATTTTTAGCTTTTCAAGTAACATTAAACAAAATAAAAAAGGAGAAATGGAATGAATATAGCGCTCATAGAAATTTGTCCGTCGTAAATAATCACATAAGCCGCGTTAAATAATATTATCGCAACTTCATCTATTTTTAAGTAGTTGCTATGTTCGCGATGCACTCATCCGCGCATGGATAAGTTATTTAGAGACGTTTAATAACACAAAAAGGAGAGCGCCAGTTAGATCGCATTATCTATTTATCTGTAAATAGCACGCTGTTTAATATACATGCATACGAAAAATAAAAAAATTAATTTTACGATTCTTGCATGCATACATATATACTTGCAAATATTATTCAATGGAAATTTCATTAAGCTGTAAGCCCGTTTAAACTTAAATCCTTAGTTTAAAGTCACTAAATTCATCTCATGTGCAATAGTATTATTTCTGTGTAAATACCAGTTTTTATAATTTCGTTGTTTTCCTTCGTCCAGTAGTTGATCGATTTTGGAAAAGCTTCCGAATTGCACTCCAGAGTCATTTTTTGGCCCTCTTGTGCTCCAACCAATTGATCCTGGATCGAAATCATTGGAGTGACTGAAAATCCGTAACAAAAGAAACACATTGTACATACAAATTTATCTATAAACAAATAAATATGATAAGTTTGTAAAATCATTTAATGGCAAAAGTCAGGAACAACATAAATCAATATTCTTCTAAATGGACTTATGCACTGCATCATGTTGGTCGCATTTAAATGCATTGCATTAATCCACATTACGTATACATACATTATAGATGTAAAGTAGTGATAGTGGTCTACGAAATGAAAACAGAGAGAACACAATTCCAGCTTATTATTATAGTTTTATGAATGCCTTTTTAAATACGTTTTGCAAATATGTTTCTTATACTTCTTTGGATAACTTGCATCAATTGGTGCAGAAACAATATAAACCATAAAAATTAAGACAGAAATATTTTCATTGATGAAACAATTCACATTTTCCCCTTATTATGTTGTGAACAATATATACGTCCTTTGTAAGCTTCGTGAAGCAAAAAGAACTATTGTTATATAAAACATTAATATTATTTTAAATATATTTCACGGTATAAAGCAAGTACTACTTGGCGACTAACTCTGCAAGATTCTGTACAAAATATTTAAAAAACAGTTACTCACAATGTACTATGAGCATTATTCTTTTACTGACTGTAGGCGGTACGCCATTTGAAGCGATGCACAGGTAGGCAGCCATCTGCAGTCGATTTACTTTCGTGATATTGAAGACCGATCCTTCTACACTCCTCACTGAAACAGAATCAGGTGTTCATTAAAATAATGTTTGGTAACAAATAGCATGATAAATGCAATATTCAGTGGATATCCTCTTGATCGTCTCACATTCGCCAGATCTATTCTGAAATTTTGTTTCGTCACATTTTTTATTGACATACGCGGATACATACATATGTATACATCTAAATTAATACTATGCAGCAATATACAATATTCAAATTATTCCAATACATTTACTTGTCACATATGGTAGCATGTTAATAATTTGAATTACATTATTGAATATAATTAGCAACATCAATTAGTTGCTAATGACTATGGTTCTATTAGCGTTCAATAATTAATTTGCAACGCGAAATGGGTAATATGTTATAATTCCTCATATGTAACATATAACATATTTACAACGCAAAATACGTATTCGCAATGTTCCATCCATAATTTACTACATCGAAGCATTCATCCATTCTTCTTTGTAATCCATAGCTCGTTCGTCGATGCATTCAGTACATCGGTAATAATTCACGAAACCGTGGCGTTGATTTCATGTCACAAAAAGTCTCTAGTAGCATGCTCGAAATTAATGTTAACTGACCGTGTCGTTCTTTGCTACTGCATCCCCGATACTGCGACCATTCCCAGCTTTTTGTTAGTTGGTTTAATCTGAGCAAGCATTCGAAGGTATGAATGCATTCCAGAGGTGATTTACATCACGGACGTAACGCCCGTCGAGAATTTCTTGCCAATTATGGTTTACCCCGCAAATACCTGATCATACACTGTTGCTATTCACAGTTCCATCGTATGTTCGAAATAATTAAATTGTGGAGTAAAAAGGAAGTTGAAGAGAAGTGATTTCGGTGACTGTTTTAGATGATAATGCTACAGCGCCAATAATGTGCGAAACGTTAGCCGCGGCTCGGATAGTTTATATTGTTTTAAATAAATATAAATGAAAATAGTTATAAACTAATAACACTTATTAATGTTTCTAAAGTTGAAAATTGAAGCTTACAATTCCAACGTTCGTTTTCTTTCTTTTTCTCTTTCGGACCGATTTTACATTCAAACTACTTTCCGGTATTAGACGTGCTTGTAATTGGAGTTCATGAATCACATTATTCTGCGGGCAACACATTAAATCCATCGTAAATAGTAATCAGTATGTTAAAACTGAAGCACAAGGTCCGTTATGAAATCCGCAAACAACACAGCTGCCACAAGGATTTAATGTCCACCGCTACAATTTCCGTGCTACAGCCGTCATTTGTAATCTTTATACCTCTACGAGTAGGATTTCTTAAAGTTTGTACGGAATAGAGCTTACAATTTATATTTCCACGATTTCCTAGCATTCACGCTGACCTCCTACAATTTACTTCCCGCAATAAAATTTAAGGCATAAGCCTGCGGTCAATATGTATTACCTGCGGTTACCTAATTCAGTCGGAGCAATAACGACAAGTTTTTTTTATGACAACAGTGATAGTAAAAATTGTGTACATGCGATATACGTATGTGCGGGTAAATTAATTTCTGTTATTATACCATATGTTGGGGAAATGAATGGACTATGACAAATAATAAAAGTGCTCGATTAGAAATGCCAATGACACAATGAAATTTCAGAATTTAGACATACATTCCTTAAATAATACGGTAATTAAACATTGAATTTTGCTGTTAATAATTTGTTGTCAGGCCAATTAAACATTACTTTTTCACATCATGTTCGAATACACCACAAAGATGAAGAATATAAGTATCGACGAGGAATTCGAAAGTTAGAAGTGAACGATACCTAAACTAAACTAACTATCTAAACTGACTGTTAAACGTTCTGTCGTATATAAGTCACACTTGTAATCTTTCTTCAAGCAAGAAATTCCGAATTTCTTAAGCTTTGCTGGTTTGTGGGGTTGTCAATAGAAGTAGGTATTAGGCAATATCTCTTTACTAACTTTTTGTTCTCCAATGTTTAGCAAGAATTTCATTACAAGTTCAGTAAGAAAATGAAAAATTAAGTAGGTACTCTCAGTCACGCATTTCCTTGAATTTTCTAAAGAAAATGCCTTTGAACGTATTTCCTTCTTCGATCTATTGATTCAAATGCTAAACTTGTACAATCATTTTTAGACACTTCCTAATCAGCATTAATTTATTAATTAATTTAGTATTATTAAACTACGTTAAACGATTAATTTATTTTATATGGGCCATCGTTTTTTAGAGAATTTTTCACAAAATTACTAACGCCAATTTTCTAAATCATCTTCTTCAACCGATTCGACCTTTTCGTCGATATTAAATTACTATATTCTGGAGTTGGAATATAAAGTAAATGCATTAACTACGCTTGAATAATTTTTCCTTTTTTGAACAGCTGTCGCAGTGATTTTCATCAATTCACCTTCCATAATGTATGCGCAAAGTATATCGGAATATATGTGTATATCGACAAGTATCTATGTACCAAGGCACGAAATGCAACGTGTGAAAACGAAACGCGAAAGAGATAGGTGAAATTGTAATAGACGTATAAATGTAGACGGGATTTCGACACGTGTAGGAGAAGTTCCCGCTCCATTTCTGGAACAGTAGTGCCAATGGCGAGTACAGTTGTAACCGCACATAGAGCACAGCGAGTTGGCGAACGTAAATCTCGCGCTGGAAAACTAAAAGGCGGTCACAGCGGTCGTTCCTGGTTGAATTTTCGATTCGTCGAGCTCTGACTTTGTCTACCTAAGCGCTTAATCTCGGCACGTAGCAATTTATGTTATTGAAACGCCTGTCAACCCTACCGGTAATCACTTGCATACGAGATAAATTGTAAACCGCCGGCCGAACCACTCAATACACTCCCTGTTACCACTTTAATTAATTACATGCAACCATTACTAGCTTGTCCGTCAATATCCGATGAACAGGTCATGTTATACACTTTGTACTCCCTAAATTTGTAAACAAGCAAAAATAATTCAATTGTTCGGTTGGTGGACACGATACGACGGATGTTAAATGGAAACTTTCAGTGGACATCGGGCTCACAAGGCAATACGCATTCCACCAAATGTATTCCCGGGTGATTCTATACGCGCATCGGAACAATCAATTAGTTTCAAAATAAAGGATTTATCGAAATCATCGGTTCGAAAGCGCACGCGTACCCGACGAATATTCAAATTCAATCTTCTTGAAAACGAAGCTTTGTACGCGAAAATTTCATTGCATATTCTCGAATCACCTTCCATTCAGGAATCCGACGATTTCAGAAAGAACCTGTATTTGCGCCCTTCCTCAGATTGAATCTGAATGCATGCATCGATAACAATTGAAAGGTTTATGATCAAATAATAAAATCGAAATACATGTAATAATACTAACATGATTAGGAATTTCAAATCGTCCTCTACAAAAATAAAGAATACGTATTATTGGCTGAAATTTCGAATGAAAACCAAAAAAAAAAAAAAAAAAAAAAAATAGATAAGCAACCACAAATATTTTCGTCTGCAGTCTAGATACTAGAGATATGTGTACGCTATTCAATTTGCATCCCTTTACTGTAGTTTTACATTCAGCTTCGTGTAATGGTTATGACGGCAGGCTTTTTCATGCGAAACCGGTAGCACCTGCCGAAATACCTATCTGGAATTGCGCGGTGCACGTATGGACTGCAATATTTAAGAATCATTGGAGACCTCAATGAATCCGCGAACGAGGTCATGAACGATAAACAAGTTTCTCGACCCACAAAGAATCGCGGGTCGCAGCGGTGACAGGTATCGACGAAACTTTATTTTCTGTTCGCGTTTGCGAGCAGTTTCCAGCGAATAGGTACGACGGTTTGTCTACGATTTTATTCACACGTAGCTGAATACAGGGAAACCACTGTCCGCGAAAACGGAATGGGAGAAATGAATTGTACGAAAGGGGGAACACGGTGCGGTGTGGCGGGTATAGGAGTATCGAGTGCATTTGAGAAAGTGGGTACAAACAAGCAAAAAGTGTCGATGATGATCAAAGCCAGATTTTAATTCGATTTAGGATTGTTCGATGAAAACGTCCTGGTATCTCGTTTACCTTTTCCACGTGTCCCACTGCGTTGTTCCAGCGTGAACGCATCCATTTCGCAGGCATGAACAGTGCCACGTTATGCTCGCGTATTTCTAAACTAGAATCGACCGTGTACGCAAGAATTGTCGTGTAATAGAGTACGGGATGGGTACGTTTGTTTCGTTAAATCGATTTACGTTGTGGCGACCGTCTTAATCGTTGTACATTTTATAATATTAACGTGACATTATTCGTATAGATTGATGACAATGAAATTTCTTTAAACGCAAGTCAAACCTTTAAGGCGGGCAATTCATTTTGAAATGAGGTGTTTCTTTATCAATTTTTGTAAAGATAAAAAATCAACGAATCTGTTTGAAATTTTGTTTGGCGCTTCATTTAACATTTAAGATCGTAAGAAACATTTTTTGTAGTGACGAGAAGAATTTGTTTTAAAAATATCTTCAGTCAGCTTGGTACGCTTTAGCGGAAAATTTGTTCCACTTCGTGCAGTGTAGAACTTCGTACAATTGACTTGGAACAAAGAATGATGTATTTCCATGTTGTTCATGGATCTACGCTATAGTTATACCTAATATTTGTCAAATAACCCAGACGTCTGTCGGTCACGTGGTGATTATTAAACCAAATAACATTGACATTTTTGAGGCGGCGCGATTTCTGTGGCCAACCACTGCATATCTGCAGGAACGATTTTCATGGCATCAACTTTCAGATGAGCGTGGAGCTGCGAAGAGAGATCTGAATGTGCGAGCATGTGGGTTGGAGTGATAAAAAATAAACGTGGTTGCGGAGTAACGGGATAACGAAAAAAAAAAAAAAAAACACTGGCGTATAATATGGCAGACGAATAAGAGTAGACGTGGAATAATTTGCGCTGAATAATATGAAAAAATTCGACCAAATCTTTCACTTTTTTTAAGCGTTTTTCTTATTAATCCGAATAAAAACCTCGAGGCATGAAATAATGAACAAAGAATCGACACCTGACTTATTCATCGAAGCGTACGCCTGTTCCGTTTAAATGAGGGGAACGCAATCGGGCCTGACGAATTTCAACAATTAAATTTACCCACCCGAAATGGTAATTTTGTACGCACGAGCCGAATAAATCACGGGTTTCCTTGGAATCTGTCACGACATGGGAAGACGTTCGTTTTCCTTCGACAAATAAACCCGCGCGAAGACGAAATTTTCAGGACGCGTACGTACACGCGGCGTATTTAGGTGCAACCCTTTTGCTTGCTTCATCATGCATCGCTAGTAGAAGACACCATCCGCGTGGTGAACGGGCAACATTTGCAATTTCCTGTCCACATACTCCTTAGACACCGTCATTCCCATCTATTCCTGCCCCTTCGGGATCTGTGCCTGTATCAGAAACAACCCTGGGGCACGATTACCGCGCATACTTCACGATTATGACAGTCTTGTATGTCTCTACGGGAAAATCTCACGATTCGATGGGAACGATATGTTTTTCTTTTTGTACAGAGTGGAGCAAATCAAGTGTCGCAAGTGGTTCTCTTCGAAACCACTTCAGATGTCGACGTAATTTTTTTTCTTGTAGTTAGATGGCATAAAATTATTCGGTTTGCAACGAATTTTTCTAAGAACAAGACAGAACATTGCCGAACAAGAAATGACAACAATAGTTTGCATAGTGCATAGATAATATTTCATTTCCTAATTAATCCTTTTTAACTGCCATATAAATAGCAGGTGCATAAGAAATTATTCGTCAGCAAATACACGAAACCGGCACACCTTTGTTACTGACAATAATTCGAAATACAATAACCAGAAATATTTTTACGATCACCTTCAGTTATACGATTTCACTAACCTGTAACTCTGAAACACTTGTCACTGTCACCTGTACAATTTTTCACATACGATCAATTCAAGGAAGCAATTGATTGTAACCAACTGAAACAACGCCGCGACATTGGAATTAGCGTGAAAAGAAAGATTTCTTCTCTACGTTTACGTGAAAAGCAAATCAATTCGAACGTTTCCCCTTAGAATTTTTCTATCAATTCGACAAGTCACAGCACTCGCAGAGAGGCGTCCAAGATATAGGAGACATTCTTCTTGTGTCTGATCCGGCACGGCGATTTCCAGAAGGAGAATGGGGAGCATTCGGATGCGGCTAAAAGACAAAAGAATGATAAATCGTTATCGCGTTTCGCGGATACAATCTTCAATGGCCGTATGCGAATCAGAACGCTCGCATTACTTGGCGTTATCGTGCGAAACGTGGAGCGTGTATTTCATTCTGACGTCGTCGGTGTGACAACGATACAGGTGCAACGACAGGTTCGCATGCCGCCGTTGCATCACACGCACCGTATTCGTTAAATAAGTTCGAAAGCCCATCGGTCATAAATTTTCATTGTACATTCGTCGTGCAACATATATTTCTTAAACCTCCATGGCGTTTGTGCGAACGCGGTTCGGGAACATTTTTTCCCGGTTCGTGTATCGTAAATACCGTGCTGTTTACAAGCATAATCATTCATCGGTTAACGGATTTCGAGGTGTAAAATGTTTCGTAAGAAGTTGCATCGATAGACGAGTTGAAGGGCCCCAGTTGCGCAGAAACACCTGCACGTTTTCGGCGTACATTGAAATATCTCTGTTAGCTTTGCCGAAGCAGCACGACGTTTCGTGGACAAAGTTGCTTGCCTGAAACCGTTGAATAGTACGATTTAACATTTTTCTCGCTCAAAGTAATATTCTTCGATCATTCAACATCGTCGACGATTTTTCAATAGTAATGATACATTCTTATTATCGTATTATTAAAACTGATAAAGAATTGATTTCAAGCCTATATGATACATGTTCCTTTAAACAGCTGTGAATGAAGAAATTGTGATAGTTTCTATGAAAAACGTCTGTTACACGTAATAAATGAAACATCCTTTACATGAAAAATGAAGTCCCATTGCGCGGACCAAATAGTTCGTATCATTCGAGAAGAAATTGTCTCCCCTGGTTTTCTGAAGTACAGCTTTTATTTCTGTTGGACCTTGTACGAGGATTATTCTTTTGGGTTACGGCGACGCAATTTTTGGTATTTATTTTGTCGCATAATAATTTATGATTGTACTGTGCTCACGGAAACTGTGCAGCCCAATAAATTTCGATTCAATATCGCACGGTGGCATATGTTATCTAGCAGTTAACAATAAGACGGGTAAAACATCTAAAAATGTTCGTCGGTCTTCATACGCAAAAACAAAATTGAGGCGCTATATTTTGAGTACAAGAAGAACCACAGAGTGAATGTGGTTATCACGTGAGCGCATCTTTGTCCGCCGGGGTCATAAATTGGGGCAAATACCTGATTGACAATCTATAGGAAAAGTTATCTAGAACCCAGAATCCAGATTTTTCCTAATCAAACTCCCTATCTAACATACTTATCCTGTACAAGTGATTTGCGATATCGAGTTATTCCATCTCGAGAGAAATCGCAAACTATACACGATGAATAGCAGCAGACGAGTCAGATGCACTAACGAAATAGAAGATTACGTGTAGCTCCATAAATCTTTCGATCTGGGCCAACCCGGCATTTTTTAGCGTATTTGTTAAGTAACAGACCCACTGTAAATGGAGATTTTGTTATTTCTCAACGTTCTGTATGTACCACGCACAAGGGAATATATTTTGTTTAATAACGGGTTTCGCCAAGTGTGCAATAACGCCAAGTGTACATATAAAACTAAATTAATTAACAATCACAATAAAGTTTAATGTTGCTCATAATCAACGCGATTTCGTGGCTCTGGAAAATGCTCAATGCTGTTCGATGTATTGTTTATGGAAGACATTTTCTGCGAGAAAATATAGCAATGGAAAATATCGATTCTTAGAATGAAAAGAATTGGTCTTTCAGGATACATCAATCTTCGAAGACAATGCTCAGTTAACGACTGCCACGCTTGTCCATCGTGACGTTTCATATACCATCTAATCGTATCCACTCGCGTTACAGACAACTGCTTCGAATATATTTTAGATTATCAGTCACATATTGCATTTAAACTATACTTTAGACTTTAGACTATCAGTCGTGTACTGCGAATAATATTGAAAAAAGTGCATTTGTATTTTTCAGGTTCACGTATGAAAAAGTGAAAGTCATAGAAGTATTTTCAAAACCTACTCATTCCATTCAACTGTTTCCCTCACAACTTTTCTTTCATCACTAACCAAACTCGAGATATAATCCGATCCAATTACGGAGTTATGGTAGTGCTTTTTGAATTTTGACTAATCTAAAAACTCAGTCAGCATGCATTAAATTGCTATTGAAAGCCAAAACTCATAACTATTTTAATAGCAATCAGCACAGAATTTGCACATGATTTTTAATATTTGAAATTATATACGTAAATTGACAACCACTATTGGTTTACATTATATTATTGTAGTATGAGGGTTATATTTATAAGTACATATACCTACTTTATTTTTAAAGCTTATGAATTTTAATGGCCCTTACCTTCTTGACCGTTTCCAAGAAGTATAGAACCACCATCTTCTCGTCTCCACGTAATACTTGGCGTCGGAGACCCTGTGGCAGCGCAACGTAATGTAACATTGCTACCTTCTCTAACAACCATGTCCGTGCTCGTCGGATAGTCCGAAATGTCAGGTGGCACTGAAAACGAAGAAATTCGAAATCTTTTGATAAAAGAATCCTGAACTTTGAAAAAGTTTAAATAACTGGTAATATCTTTTGTAAAGTGATTCGCAATCACGATGTAATAATATTATGCTACGTAAAATGTATCCTTTTTCTACGGTGCTTAAACAAGCAAGTGAAAATCGTACGCTAACTATTATTTCGATAAGGACCACATTTATACCGAAAATGTTATTTTTCTAATCGGTAGTATTCGCTCCGCTTCTCGGAACCTTCCTCGTACACGTTAGGGACACATCGAATTTCGTTTAAAAACTGCAACTGCAGTCCTCAAAGTATTACAGAAACACAGAAGATTTAGTTATTATTAGTCATGATAATGTGAATGAAAATTGCAAACCGTACAATCCTTTGCACATGGCCCTTTCCTTTTCAGGAAAACGACTTTCTGGTTACATTGGTGACGCATTTATTAATTATGAACTACGAATGAATAAGGGGATGTACACATTTGCGCAAGTAATTAATGCTGTGCTCATTTGTACATGTTTGTAAATGTAGACAATCACGCGATTTAACATCGCGATTATTCTATACTCCTTTACTTCGGAGTAAATTGAGCTAGTTTCGCAAATGAGCAGCTGCAATTATTTTATAATTTCTGATTATAATTTCAAATATTTATTTTCACAAAATTAATTTCTTCGAGAACGGAGTGCCATAGGTATATTTATTCTGCAATTTCCACTTATTTTTATACAAGGAGAAACTACCCTCACGTTTCTACAATATAGAGTGCTCATTAAAAGCGTTATTGAGATTTTCGTTAGAAACTGAACAGAAATTTTACAGAAGCTAACAAGGGGGTTGCTTACGAAACCAAGCTTCTATATCTCGTTAAATAAATGATTATAAAACATGTTCGTCACTTCAATAAATATTAAACTTCATTTCGAAGTATACTTTAAATAATGCATTAAAATTCAAAATAGAAGAAGCAAATTCAGCTATTTTTAGGGATAAAATATATTGCTGTGGGATTGGAAGGTTTATGCATTTTCAATCAAGGCCGATGCAAGTGTAATATAAAATATACATATGTATTTAATATAACAAACGTTACTACGCCGAGCTAAAGGTATATGTATATCTTAATTTATCCTACACAAGACTGTGGGATTGGAAATACTGCAGTGTGTATCCCAAATGAGGAATAGAATGAGAGAGAGTAACTCGAGTAACTGAGAGTGAAAGAATATACATACATGTATAGGGTGGATGATGCGTGTGCGTGGCAGAGTTCAGGGAGAGTTTAAGAGAGTCGTATCGGGAGCAGAGAGTGTTGAATTGAGAGTATCGTGAGAATCGTGCGGGAGTCGTTATTTGTTGGGGAATTGTCGTGTGTCGACGTTTTTGTATTAATAAAGTTAGTTGATAATTGAAAGAGACCGAAGTCTTATCACCCTATCTGGCCTCTATTCCAAAGTACGCGAGGTTTACTGGAAATAACTTCTACAAGACTACGCTTTTCCACCCTGTTCTACACTACGCTGTTCCATCACAGATCCACGGTGCTTCACTCCCAAATTGACACTCCCCTGCTGCTCAGTCTACACTACACTGTTTCACTCTTCGTTCGGACATGCATTCGCCACCAGTCATTCCCTTAAACACCGTTCAGCAGGCTGTCCGTCTCCCCTACGCACTCCCACAGTGCTGAGAAAGGTTTTGAACCGAGACTTTATAGCACGTTCGGTCGCATATTACTCCATATCGAAATAGAATAGACCTAGACGGCAGTTAAAATTGGAACGGATTACATATATAGCATTCCATTCAATGCCGACAAAAAGAAAATAAATCGATATCCTTTAATTCAGTAATGTCGAAAGGTAGGGGTTTGTCTGAAGTAATCTTGTTTCCTCTCATGCGCCATCGGAGAAATCAACAGATCCCACGGGAAGCAATTATATATACTATGTCTAAAATCAATTGAAGATTCAGGCCACCGTGGAATACATCCCATCACGATGTTCAACTATTTCATCGATCTATCGTTCGTCTATCCTCGTCGTGATTTGTGTGCTTCTTTGGTCGTTCCAGAAATAAGGCACTCAGGTACGATAAGTAATTATTGGTTAGGTGGGAGGATATGGTCGTACAAGGTTAATTGATTTTAAATAAAAAAAATAACACACCCTAGCCGTATATTAAACGAGAATGTTGAAGATCTTGCTTTGTCAAAGAATGTGTGAATATTTTACTTGGAAGGAACGTGTTGCGGAATTTACTGCGTTTTTTAATAAGCAAAAAGTATTTAACTGCTAACTAAGGTAAGACATTAAATGGAAATTATTATGTGGCAACAGTTCCTTATTACCTAGGTTCTAACTTTTTAATTATACCTTACTAAAGAAAGATTAGTCGTATTTACAACATATCGTTATAGCCTGTATAGTGCACGTCAGCCAACAGAAAGCTCGCATAAATGTAAGGATCTCGCACAATATTGTTGCAGCCCTTATTGCATCGAGGAAAATTATTAAATGCTCAGTATGATTAGTAGAAAGGGCAGTTTGCAGTTAGCTCAATTTTCTACAGTTTGTAAATTAAAAATAGCGAATCACTTATTCTCAAAGGGGCTAATTTAACTTGAAAAATGTAATGTCTTTGAAATACGTTTATGGCACTCATATCGTCATGTGATTATGTACTTGCAAGTTTGAAACTTATGTGCATGCTTTTAATGCCAAAGAATTCAATGTTTTCTTGCTCGAATTATTAGCATTCGTCAATGACTACCGTACCTAAATATGTTCTTTATATTTATGGGAATAGTGTAGGTGTAGATTATACTTTGAAGACTTTTCAAGTGTGATAGGTAATTCTAAATAAATACTACAATACAAATATTTTAGATATTTGATATTTTACGATAGAATAATTCTAGGCACACTCACTTGATTATAGGATCGTTTCATCTGCCAAATTATTATACAGAAACTATTCTACGTCCAATATAAATAACAAAATGAAATATAGGGAAGGACCAACCTACAACTTCCAGGTAACCGGTTTGGCTCTTCATTGGATCTGTGTTTATCTGGCACATGTAGGCCCCTCGATCTGATTCATGGACGTCTCGTATGTGCAAATGCCATATCTTGCGTTCTATATGGGTTACTCCAATCCTGTGATTCTTTGTGATCACATGATTGTCGATTGTTAAAATCGTTTGCGTGTCCACTCGTAGCCATGCTACCTGCAAAAGAAGTCGAGAAATAAATGAGCATAATTTGCTGTAACAATTACTGTATTACGTATAACATGCATATGAATCTCCATTGTTTCAGCTTATTAATATTTATTAGCGACAACACGGAACTGTTGCACGTATGCGGGGCATATTGTATCATATTTCAATAATTAATTTAAGGACATAGCTGTTGCAAACGTCGGGATCTGCTGATTCAAAAATTCCACCCTTTCATGCAAATAGTGTTGTGGCTTAACTAATTGTTTCATTGTTTATACGTAACGATATTAACGATCAGAAAGATTATTTATTATATTTCAAACGTACATAACACTGTATCCATATTTCATCAATTTTGCTTGTAGGATCATTTGTCCAAGTTAATTAAACGCGAAAACAATTGTGTGAACAAAATCCAACACTTTATACAATATTTATGATCTAAATCAATATTCTATATTCTATATCATCGATTTAAAAAGCTGAGCTTGACACCGTTCTCCGTAAAATGTATCCGCGTACACTTTGTACTTTCAGGTGAGTAAAAGCTCCCCTTTAATCAGAGAGAACAAAGTTTTGTAACGCGTGCTTTAATCACATTTCCAAAATTGACTACAGCCGGGTCAAAGTAAATAATGTCTCTCCAAACAGATGAAAGTTAATGAATTCGTTACACTGAACGATTTTCAATTTTCCCCCTCACAGTCAGCGTTCCCTCGTACATTTCGGCAGTGTTACGTTTAACGCTTCGTCGTTACCATTAGTTACTAATAACACTTTCTCATCAAATGTAAAACATTATCACCCTGCAGGCGTCCACAAATGAATAATTAAAATATTTATGAACAACAATTTAAGGTCCGTGCCATTTATCTCAACTTTACTTCGTTGTACAAAACAAAGTGTTGGCACCTGATACAATTATAGGCATGACTGACATTCCTTTTTTACATTTTCTATAATATATGCATACTTATGATGAATATTCTGTATTTAGATTCACATATGTGAAAGTTTCTGTCGAGTTTATATACGGTTAGTAAATAGGTACGTTCTGCTAGCATGCATATGATTTGTTTCAGTTAATCAGAATTTTATTTGAAAATCAGTGAAGTTTCCACTACTACATTTGACTAATTCGAATACTTTTGTTCCTCACTGTACGCATAATAGCACAGTTTCGTATTCTAATTATTTTTACCAGTACCCTTTTAATCCTTGATCTTACAATCAAATTGCATTTTTAAAGCAATATTAAACGACCGTTTTTTAAATAATTACGTATTTACACGGAAGCACTATTTTATAGCGCAGTACACATACAGGCTATTACGATCACCGATGATCATCGGACAATTTATTACCATCCAGGTCTTCAATCTACGTTATTGGATACTTAAAATTACGTTCGCGGAAGTGGCTAAATGCATCGTTACAAATAGCGCGTTTAAAACATTTTCAGTACACTAAATGAATAATGTAACGTCAGTCGATACATTTATTTAATTGGACTGCCATTTCTGCATTGTTAATTTCATAAAAATCTCAAGAATGTCCGAAGATTACCTCCGTTTACCGTAGAAGGAACGTCAGAACAACTGAACGTGACGTACATGGAAGCTACCTGCTTGAAATGTACATGGCGACAGATAACGGTCGTTAACAATTTTCATACTGAACATAGAAATGCACGAGCCACTTTGATCATTTAATGTTTGTAACTTCTGATACGTTCAAACGCCTCGTGGGGCCCCACAACGGGTATTTTCAAGTATTTTGAAGTATCGTTTAACGAATGTGTTTGAATAATAAGCACCATAATGTATAGCACCAATCGGATACAACTCCGACCAATCCTGATTTATTGGTCGCCGTTATCGTTTGGCCGGGGTAATTACACTATAGCCGCAAGAATTCACACAACCAAACCTCTTCCTTGGTGGCGGAGAGAAAATTCTCGTGTTCTCCTTCGGAAAATCCCTTCTTTAATCATTCCTCGATATAGTCTGTTCTCCCTTCGACGTCTGCCTTTTTCTGTCTATTTATCCCATTATTTGTTCCTTCCTATCTCGTTTCTCATGTTTCTTATGTAATTACTTTCTCATGATTTGTTTACAATGAAATATCTCCTAGACATAGAACAGAGTTACGACTGTCAACTGTAATGAGGTACTGTTGGCGGTATTATTTCTCGCATTGTTCAGTATGATAACGATTTTTCATTTAATAGCAACGCGTTGAGTGGTTGAACATTGTAATCAGTCGTCAGCGTGTGCAATAGTTAAAGCACTGAAGGTTACGAACGAAATCACATAAAGATGTATCAAAACAAAAAAATATTGGTATTCTTAATTTAAAAAAAAAAACTATTGTCCTTCTGTTCCTGAAAAATTACCTGATAGAAGGCTATGCTCTTTCTGATCTCGTCGAACCGATCACATTATTGATATACCGAATACACGGAATGTACTATTTCCCTATTATTTTTTGCATCGTCGATCATTTATTCGGCCATGCCTGTCAACCAGTACAAACCCTTAAAAAGCTTCGGTCAAATATTCTCGTGCGCCTTGTTTCCACCCTTTCATTTTTCAAACGTACAATCAGGTGATATGTTGCAGGTGTATCAACAATTCCGCATAAAAACTATCGATGACAACAGTACGATGAAAACTGTTGGTCATGCTGTAGTTTCAACAAAGCAGTACCCAAAAAGGGGACAGGTATTTTTGTTTTATTCCACCGCCTGTTGTCGCTGAATTATACATCTTCCATAGCTTCGTGAATGCTGGTGAAAGCAACGTAGTGTTCCAATTCCAACAATGTTAATGCGTTCGTTGTGTTTAATCAAGCGTCAATCGCGCACATTGGGTTAACTGAGCGTGGGATCCAGTGTCATCCCCGTTCTATGTGACCATGAGCCTGGATAAAATGGTTGCTGTTTGAGAGGCATCATTCCTCCCTAGCAACTGGTCCCTCGTATCCCACAGTGGCCACCACAATACCTTTGCTCAAGGGTTCCTGAAATAGTTATTCGGATAGTGGTTGCATCCCTATTCACCATCGTGCTACTCATTCTTACGGTATAATTCATTCATAAAAGTTCTCTTTCAATATTTTCTACATTGGTTTATTCAAACGAAATACAAATACAATACCGTGGCCGCGATATTTTTGTACAAAATTATTTTCAAAAGGTCTGCTGCACTTTTCGGTGACAGATTTGCGGCAAAACCTGTATTTCTACCAAATTGTCACTATGGTACACCACTGAAAAACACTGTGGAACCACGTTCTATTTGTAAAGGGCTCGTATGCAGCAGCGTTCCTGTTGGCTGTGTCACAAAAAGTGTCAGCACAAAGTGCATCTCGTACGAAACGTGTCTAATTGTACAAAACTGTAAAGTGAATTACTGAACACTTTGAACGGTTAGATTTTTTTCCTCTTGAGCATATGAATCCTCCGCGGTGGTTTATTTCAGCCCACTCGAATATTTTACGTATACATATTTTTCTATACATACTTGGGTTGCATTATCCAGCTTATTGCGAGTTACGTGTTATGTTTCTTTAATATGGCGGGTTCGCCCTCGCGTGATAAACTAAATGAATACCATGAAAGCAAGTGTTTCAAACGTTCTAAACTGTTCACGGTAACGTACTTCACTTTGCAACTTCGCTTAATTACTGCACTTCGTAGCTTCGAATTGTAGCGATTTTATGATAAATATTAAAGTTCTTCTCGCTGTTTGGCCGCTCGGCTTCATTGGGCAAGATTTAGCCAAACACACTGACTGGTCTGTTTATCGTTTATATTACGGCGTTCAGTCGACTTATAGCTTTGCAATAGTATTGCGTCGTTTGAAACTATAGTGTCAGTGCCATTCTACGCGTATTGAATGACGGGGAAGTAGTAACATAGCTGAGAACAGTGCATTTTTTAAACAAGATTAGTATAAACAAAATTGCAAAGCACCGCGCAATTCTTTTCTGTGGGCGATAAGTCTGGATAGATGGACGGCTGTGCTACTCACGGATAAAAACGCGTAGCATACGTTTGGATTTTGGCAAAGATTTCTGAAGAAATGGGAACAAGAAGGAGTACTAGCCAACATGATCTGCCCGGCTTTATCGTTGAATTTAAACCCTATTAAGTTGTTCCGAGGTCAGGATAGGAAGATTAGGAAATATTCTCGAGGATATAAGAACCATCTCTGCAAAGACCTCTGAAATGTACGAAAGAATATTTCCTGAACCACGATACGCCAGCTGACTGAAACAATCATGATATTTTATGAAATATTATAATAAAACTACGCGCCGAACGTTGTGCCTTTTACAAATGAATGATAGAACAAGTATATTTTATGTCACATACGACAACGGTCGTAATGATTCTTTCTATTTATCCCCATCAATTTATATTTCATTTAAAGGAGGCAAGAGAAAAGCTTATCTGCATTTGATGCTTTGTTTTCCCTGATCGGCAATATACCTATTACACGAACATTTAACAAAATCATAAGATAATCGTGAACATGTATGCAAATGAGTAATGAACGATAACGTGTTTTAACAAGTAAATAATAGAAATAAGAACAGATACGTATCATTGACTCGTGAAGAATGATTGGAAACATTTATGAAATTTCGCGCACCACAGAAACTTATGGGTAACGAGGGAAGCGATATTGTTATTGTGCGAACGAAAAACAAAATAACGTTTCATCGAAACGTTCCGAAAGTAGGTTACATCCGTTATAGAGCACGGTGGTTAACGGTGGATCGTTTGGACGGATGGTCTCCGGACTTTTATTATAGCCCGCTCGTATCTTACGCGGATTATGATAGGTGCATGGAATGCAGTCGACATTGCCAATGCGTAAAAATGTCATGAGAACGTCGACATGCTGCAATTACTCGATTACCTCTAATATTCCGACGATTACGTTCCCTTCGTTTTCATTTTCCTTTGCATAACCGCGTTCGCCATGATGTGCCACTCAATTTGACTGTTTACTAAGCGAGCCAAAATACCACCTACGAAATCAACAGCGAATATAGATATGACAATAAGTGGAAAATTTATTGGACCTAGCAAATAGATGGGCAGATTCAGTTTGCACGAAGAGAGATGCAATGATAGATTCAATTATTGATTCTTACTTGTTTTTCATACTGAACAGTACTTTCGTACATCAATGTAAGTTAATTTTTTGCGTGAAGTATACTGTATATTTGTAGTCAGTAAAAGGAGAGTTATATGAACACATTTTGATGAAAATAATACAAGTCAACTTCCAGCTGAGTATTCTACGTATATTGGCGTATATCAGCAGTTTCCTCAATTGAACCGAGACATTGGTGACGCTGTTCACGTGCTGCGAACTGTATCTCCCCCGTTCAGTTTATCTAGAATTGTATCTGTTATTGCATTCGATGCAGAAGTGATGACAAGAGACAACGCAAAGAAATCGTTCTTTACTCGCTTAATACTAATTACAGTTATCGCAGAAAGCAGTTGCTGTGTCCCAAATGTGTTTATTGAACGAACAAAATTGAATCGTACAGCATGGATCTTTCATGCTCGCTAAAGAAAAATGGATTTTAAATTTCACATTTCATACGACTGATTATATTTACTTGGATCTTTCTTGTACAGTGACAGACTTGGTACTTTCAAACAAACTTCACAAAATATATTTTTCCTATCGTCACATGCAGACGGTAATATAAAACATTACATGAAACAAAAATTTTCTTCGTCGCTGACTACACAACATGCATATATTACATATGCATTTCAGTTTATCTGTACCCTCTTCGCGTTCATCGCTTTCCGCGGCCTCGAAAAAATGTTAGGCCGGGCCAAGTGATCCAATAAAATAATCAACATGCGCGTACATGGTACGCAAAATATTACGCGTACAAACAGGAGCGAGGGCACGGAATAATACCGAGCTTACATTACACCGCAATGTCTTCAAAGGATAGAAGTTTAGCCAGCAGGTCGCACTACGTCACGTTTTCTAAATTCTGTTCCCCGACTAATTAAAAGCATTCGTTCCCTTTAAAACCCATTTCAACTGCAGTGGCGCGCCGCTTCCTTTTTTCTGTTTAAACACTTTGCTCCGTTGGCTAGCATGTATTGTTCCTTTCAGGCAGCGGCGCGTAAAAAGAAAGAAAAACAAAAAAAGAAGGAAAAAGGAAAGAGGGGAGGGGGGGGGTGGAGTAGCGCGTAGCGAAAAATGCAATTTTTAGAGAACGTTCAATAGAGGCCTCACATTGAAATTTAGTCACTACGCGATTCGTTCACTTACAATTACACGTTCATTCATTCTGTGTGCTTCATACCGTAAGATTTTCCAGAGATTACCCGATCCCTATTACGTGATTCCTGCCTCGTCTGCTTATTCTCTTTTGTACGGGGAGACAAAGGGCCCTAATACTTTAAGCTTCGTTTCCCATTTTCATGTTCATGAGTGATTACCTGCAACTTTTTACAGAGAATTCCCCCAAAGACGATTGTGACTCGGTCCTGCTGATAGTAATGAGAACACATCGCTGGCATACGGTGTTATTCCCTCGTACGCTAATCACCTTTCGATTTCTTGCACGTCAAGCGAAACCGAACTGCTCAATAACGACGCATACGTGCACTCTACGTACAGATCATATTGTCTCAATGGTTTGCACAGCGGAAGTATTTTGTCAGTATTCTATTACGTTTAAACGTATTTCAGGTGTTACGTACACGTAGTGTGGTACTTTTGGTTGGTTTGCAATATTCTACACGCACCTCACTCGCAGCGTTGTGTATTCTGAGTGTGCGTGTTCGCATTTGTAAAAATTGAAATACCGCTGACATTGAACACAGCTATCCACTGGCGCACATCGAATATATGTAGCAACGAGCTTGGCGATTGGTTTTTCGTCCATCGCTTGCTTCGCGAAAGGATCAAACGAATACTAGCATTATATCGTTGGTGTATTGATAGTGATGGTGGCGGTTAAAATATATATGGTAGTTATAAATAAATGCAATACAAAATACAATACGTGGGGCTACACGTGTGCGAAGAAATAAGTATACGAGTAAAAATGAGTTCATTAGTATCTCGCGTGTACATATTGCACAGCGTGAACTAGAAATAAATATTGGTAAGAAAATAAAGGGCACATATTATCTTCTGCACCAAGAAACCGGAAAGGTATATTAGATAAAAATGAGAAATAGCACACGCGTAATTTTCTTCACCTTGGTACTTGCACAATTAGTATCATAAGAAGTTTGATTATCACGCACATTTTGTGATTGCGCACATTTTTGATTGCACAGTGTTTGATCATCACGCATTTGTTTTAATACATCTTTAATATTTCGTACTTTCTGTCAGTTTCTTTTATCAATACACCAAAGTCTGTCGGATTACGTACAAAGAAGGATCGTGAGAATTCGCTGATACATTGTCTCCAGTCCGATTTAACAGGAAACATTTTTCTAACTCACGCGGGATCTCCTAACGGACACTCCTGCATCTTTTATTTAGAGACCTTGCTTTTACTCGGTTCATATAAAGGAAGTGAGTACATCATTTCTTTCTCTCGCAAACGTCATGCATTTCTCGCTGCATAATATTTGTTTTTAAATCTTACGCGTTCCCTCCATTTCGTTTCATTTATAATAGCAGCTGGGTTTAACGAATTTCTGGCCTGCTAATTTCAATTCGAATTCAATATCTGGCAAAAGTGGCGCCTTCCTATTTTCGACGTTCATCTACCCGATTAAAACAGCGAATCGCTCGCAGTTAAAACGAAAAATAGAGGTAAAAAATGGAACGGATAAAGGAAAGCGGGGAAAAGAGATTTTCCATTTCCAAGGCTCGCACTCCTGTAGGGAGCAGAGGCACAATACGCCGATGCGTTACTGTAAGTAAGAATGAATTGCCAGGACGCGAAAGCGCATCGCTGTACCGGCACAAGCAATGGGAGGAAAAAATTACCGCGGGACAAAAGTACGAGGTTTCGCCTCGTAATACGAAGCGAAAAAGAGTTGTGCTTCGTCATGTTGGCGATTAATAAACGGGGCGAGGTTTCTACCTCTGAAGCCCACTTTTCCATTAATACTTTCAGTTCGTTGTAAGGGAGGTGGCTGGAATTGTTGTCGAACACGTGACGAGACTCGTGCGAGATAACTGATTCTAATTCGAAGTAAGTCCATACGATCCTTCTACGTTTTTTCTTCGTTTAATTAATATCCAAGTTTCATAGCAGACAGAAGCGGATACGTATTCGTATTTTTTCTATACGAAACGGGTGACAGTTTTTGTACGTATACTATTATTTGAAATATTATTGTTATCGTAATATTGTTAATAAAATTATCCTGATTAAATTTTTGTATTTATCGTCACTGTCGGATTATTTCCCCCCTTTGATCTACTACAAAAGTATGCAGGGGTTAAAAAGGTATGAACGTCGATCCCTAGAATTAAAAATAAGTCTGTAATCCATCAACCATCGATCGAGTTTGAAAGGATCGGTAGTATAATAAATCTCTAGGATGCATATCGTTTCATTTATTGCCATAGATCAAGAAAATATTATTTAAATTGCATGATGCTGTCACAATGTTCTGGAGCCCAGTATTTATTTCCAAACCAAATCAATGTCTTTTAACTTTTCTAAAACCTAAAACGTAGTTCGCCTTCTATGGTATTTGACTGAATTGGTCTTGATTTTATAGAAATCTAGCGAACGGCTGTCGGTGTGAGCGTTTGCAAACAGCCAGCTACGTTGCACAGGTTGCTTTCGGTTTTAACAGACAAACTTTGGGAGGGTATAGAGGCACCGTGCCCGCTGTAAAAACGGATTCACAATCGCTTAGTTGCCCAAACACACTGACGTCATTGTAGCCGATCAACGAATACGTTACTTGTAGCACAGTCCATTGTAGTTTATATTCCAATATGGAAATTGGTTAATACTTTATGAAATAGCAACATCAGCCTTCATCAACGTAAAAGCTGTATTCGTTACAAGCTACGATTTTCTCGTAACTTTGAATCTCTGCGGACACTCGTATCATTGTGAATAGCAACCAACTTTAACGTCACTCGTTGTAATCGTCACGTTCGTTCAGTTTGTCTTCAAACATTTCAACGTTGTAAATTGTAAAGCACGCATTTGGTGTATCGGTAAAATAATAAATGGCAAGGGATCAATGTCTACTCGAATTATTCAACAGATTCAAATTTAACAATGTGATCGCCAGCGGTCAAAGTATTTGATGATTCGAAATTTAATACGTACTAATTAAAAACTAGCTGAACGGAATCCTTGGAAACTCGTGAAATCGATTATAATTTGCTAATTGTAATACAAATCGTTTGAGACTCCCGAGTTTAGTATAAGCTGTGATTTCAGTATGACGCTAATGCATTTGGCTATTGCTAAAAACAAAAAAAATCGACATTCTTAATTAGCACGTTACACAAACACACCACCACTGTGCCCTCGGCTCAGTTTCTGTAATTGGAGCGACGATACTGGGTTAATTCGAGGTGGTCGGAACTTTGGCAACCGTGCGGAATTTCCTTTGGATTCTAAGTTCTTGGTCGCCGAACTGTTACAACCAATTTCTAATGTACCCTTCGGAAACTTGTGTTTCGACATGTCGTCAAGCTTCTGGAACCGAGAGAAACGAATTTTCACGAACTCTGATTGCGAGTAGTAAATCCTGATTTCAATAACGAAGACGGAGTTCGATTCGTGCTAATGATATATTAAAATGGAAATGGAATTAAAAAATGATCTTTCTACGGGTGCAGTACTTAATGTTAGTATTGAGTTCGAAAGAAACTCATGCCTGAAATAATAAATTGTTTGGTATTATTTTAGATAGCAAAATGGTGCATAGTTGCTCGAAATTTTGTTCGCTTCAATGATTTTCTTTGGCGAAGGGTCAACTAATTATGTAAGAAATGTTGCACAGCTAACCGTGTAATGAATGAAGATTTAATGAACGACGATACAAAGAGACGAGAATGAAGAACGTTTGTGACGTAGTTACGCGCTAAAGTGGAGATTTATTTTTGCAAACTAATTTACAAGTGCTGGTAAATTGAAAAAATCCTCATAATACGCGATACTCTCTGAGAAAATGCACTCAGAAAAATTAACGTTTAGTGAAAATGAAATGAATCTGAGCACTTCTATCGTACATAAAATTGTTATAATTTAAATCTCAAAGGGAGAAAATAATATAAGTACAAAACAAAGTGCTTTTAAAAATTGTGTCGGATTTGAATCGTGTCCTTCATATTAAATTTATTTCATTTATTTCAGAAGCATACGTTATATCAGATGTACTACTTTTCGGTGAAAAATTCTGTTAACATATATTTTGGTAATTCTCCCTTGGGAATAGCAGTGAAATAGATTAATAACACTAATGTGCATATAAAATATTTTGCAATGCATTTTATTTTCACTGGTTGCGTTTATGGTTGACTTATACTACTGAATTTCAATACCTTGCGTTGAGCGGTCCTGTTAATACTGTAGTGACATCGATAAAGCATTGTATCTACGCGTGTTGCGAATCTTTTCAAATATTACCTTCTTGCCAGTAGATAATACCAAATTAATTTTTCATGAGCATTTCGTTCAAATTGTGCTATTCTTGGATTCTTTAGACAGACTTCACGGCGCGATTATTTCTAAGTGAAAACTTAGAATACGTGAAGTGTTGGTCATGAACTCACAGATTTCACACCCTCAACTATTGTACGTGACCCATTAACATAATGAGCCATGCCGCATATCAATCACTCTATTAAAAACAATTATTCATACGTGTCTTCTTTTGCATCTCACATTGGAATTAGAATTTTCATGATTAACTCTATTTCTATGACACAACCTATATAGCCAGCGTAATAGAAGCGCATCTTCATCTCCGTCATAGTAGACGTGCACTTTTTTAAACGAGAGAAATGAAATTCACTGAACAGCGGAGGAGTGGTAAAAACGGTATTGATCTTCTGGTAAATAATATTGATGCAAGGGAACACAAGGAAAACGTTGACCTCAAAATGAAGCGAAACTTTCAAGAACAAATTTTCATTACTTCCACAAGATTCGCGTTCAGCTGGCCCGATTCCAGCCAAATAATAACGTAACATTTCACTTCGCAGCGATCGACTTTTCGATTCGCAGAAAGATTCGTTGGAAGTTATCGCAACTAGTATCGCAATAAGAATTGAATCTTTTTGCAAATGGTTTGAACGTGAAATGTGTTCGCGTACGATGGACAAGAGAAACGGGGATATACCAGTGCGATTTTATGCGTGCGCGAAATTCGAAGCGTGCCACGATTAAGTAATTTTAGACCACAATGACCCAGTGTCGCGGTACAGCACCTTCAAATCGTATTAAACTTCTTGAAACGAAATTTTGAGACGATTTCTTCTTAGCCGCGCAGAAATTATTGTAATTGTAGCGACACATTAATAAACGAGGCAAGAAATTTTTCGTTTCGATTTTGGTGCGCGATTGACCCAATTTCTGTATAAGGATTAATGTATTCGTGAAAAAGAGGAAGAGTATTGGTGACGTCGGTGCATCCTACATTTCGCAATTACCGTAATAATTTCTGAACCGGGATAAAGTGCATTTAAACGGGTTCTGCCATTAATTTTTTAGTGGGAAGACGTATGCCTCAGGTATTGGACGTGGACGCAAAGGTTAGTGGGATTCAATTTATCGCAGTTCACTGCACCTGTTCGATGCATTTATGCAAATGCTACGTCGATTACGCGTCACCACCCTCAAAGTGCTGCAGTGTACAATGCATTTCAAAATTATAATAATATGGCGTTAATGTTCGTTGTAAATTCGGACGAACCATTCAATAAGTTTTTCCATTATTTAATAGGACTAAATTTATTTTGGTGGTATTTAATAGTCGTCAATTGGCTAGAAGTGTAAATCACCGAATTCAATATTATTTCATTATCTTTTTGTATGAATTTATACATTGTAAAGCGATGTACACGCGGTTAGTCATTGAATTAGGACTGTATGCAAAAATTTCACCTCTCTAACAATTATGAGATAATACACGTTACAATATAAATTGTCCTTAGCAGCCCAAATTATTATTAAATATATAGACGGCTACGTATACGTAACAATTAATTAATTACTTCTGCAACAGACTGTTTTCATGGTTAGGTAATTCGTCCCACTTGAATGCAATTGAAAATGTTCGGAGCCTACTCAAATCACCTGTCCATTCATCACCGGTTGCCACTGGACCCGAATTAAAAACAAAAATTGTACATATTTCGAAAAATTAGTTAAAACGTATAGGATATAATACCGCAGTGTACACACAGTACAAAGAAGAGGATAAGGGCTGTAATTAATAGAAGGGGAGGAAACACAAAATATTTACATGTGCCCGACGTTAAAAGTTAACAAGCTTTGTTGTTAAAATTCACCCAGGCCGTCAATGCAACCGAAACATTCAGAAACATTATGCATTATTCATACTCGCATATATATTTCTGCGTGGGAATAATAATAAAGCAATCACCAGTTTTTTTACACACATTAACATTTTATAAAATGTATTTGTTAGAAACGTGAACGTTTTCCAAAC
Organism: Nomada lathburiana; assembly: GCA_963667235.1. Classification (NCBI taxonomy): domain Eukaryota; kingdom Metazoa; phylum Arthropoda; class Insecta; order Hymenoptera; family Apidae; genus Nomada; species Nomada lathburiana. Next base: position 9,318,146 of record OY763898.1, on the reverse strand, counting down.
AATGACAGACATTCGAGAGTTATACGAAACGAAAAATCCCCGAACGAAAAACAATACAGGAAACAATATCTTAAAGTGACGGTGTTTTATTGAATTATCGATTAGAAATTTGCGCGAAGGGGTTGAAAGAAATAGGTTGCTCCGTTGAAGTTTCTACGGACGTTCTGTTGCAAACAGCATATCGGAATAAAAGGAATCTCTTATCGGCGACTGCTATGATACTGGAAATATCGGAAAGTCGCTATCGCACCGTAACGTCATTGCCATCTTGAACGCGGGCCAACGAGTGCATTATGCTCCGTTCGGCCCATTGAATTATTTCGTTCCATTATTTGTGTAACATGCAAAAATAACGGGGATTATGAAGAACCTGACGGCGATGGTAGTCGAAACGAAACGAATTACCGTCCGTCTGTGAATTTATTTACACCGAAAGCGTAAACTATGGTGGACGCGCATTTACAGGAAGTGCGTGATACAAAAACAATCAGTGAAATGGACAAGCCGGGAGCAATTTTGTCCATTATCCTAGGTATACATACATATATACCTGCCGCTGTTTGGGGAGCTGCATTGCATTTAATTTTCACAACGGCGGTATTTAATTTGCGAGAAACGCTCATCGATATCGAGTTTTTGAAAATTAATTTCCCCTTGCTCTATGCCACTGCGAGCACGCGCAGCGTTCTTAAATTATCTCAACCGTGCGCCTTTATAATTGTCAAACATACTTGCGCAATCGGTTTCATTTAATGTATTCGGAATTTCAAATTTGCATAACTTCACCGTGATTCCTGGCTTGTCTTCGTTCTTATTTCACATTTTATAAGTGCATCGACATTAAAATATGCTACGCTTAAGGATTGTCGTCAAAGTAATCTATTCATTTTAGATTAACCAGTTCCAGCTATACCTGGAAGATACAAACTAAATTTCTATGCATTATTCTCTGTGTCTATAGATAATTATGTAAAATTAGCTACCACTTTATAATATAATATGTCATAATTATATTTTTAAGGTCTGCTTACACACAGATATTTACAAATTTCTTGTAAATGTTGTACTCCATCTGTGCACTATTCTTAATAAACATAATTATTATATTGTTCTATAAATTTTATTCGCCCCCTTATACCTAAACCTTGGTTTTCAGCCATGTAATATTGCAATTTACAGGCTGGATATTCTGAGCTATGACATTGGGCTGTGTAGTATCGTGGATGACTAGCACTGCTACCAATCTACTAATGGCGTAATGATACGTGGTTGCGTCTTGTTTGGAGGGAAACGGGAAAAGGAGGAAGATATTGCAAGTAGTAATGCGGCAGCGTAACTGCGCATACACGATCTAAGCTCTTGCAAAACGGTAATAGAAGACTGTTTGTAAATTGAAAATGGAAATCTACTATCATAAGTAGTCGACCGCTTCATTATCGGGCATTTTCTAGTGCATACGTGATATATGTGTCTGTATACACGATGGAATGAGAAAAGAATATTGTGCATATTGAAATGAAAGCAAATGCATATGTGTGAGCGTTGAAATCAAGGACAAATAAAAATGATTACCGGGGGGACAAATGAGTTGCATTCGCAAAGTTCTGAGGAAGTACGTCGAGAACATGTGTGCGTGAAATGAAGAAGAAACTTTTATTATCATCGCGATGCAAGAAAAAATGACTCTTATTCAAATCAGCTACTTCGATTTACTTCGCCACTCCGCATTAATAAAATTACATTTCCTTGTCTTATCTTCGTAGCTCTCGTGAAATTTTAATTAAGTGCTGGAACTTCTTTCAATATCACGCTGGAATTTTTAGATCTACCAAGATGACCGAAAGCATCGATTAGTTCTCAGATAGCAGTTTACACAAGCTTTGAAACAAATTTTTCGCAACCTAAAAGCGCCAAAAATTATTATTATTGATAATATAATTGGATAGTAATATCCAATTATCTGTCTGTTGCAGAAAACCTTAATCTTTGCGTGCAAATTGAACTTATACGTTCCATTCAATTTACTCCTGTTTATAGTTTTGAACGTAACTTTTCTTTCGTTCCTTCAAAATTAAAGTCTGGAGGACCCGGCAGCATTAAACCAAGTATTGAGAAACTTTCGCATAATGTTTTATATTTTGAAGCGAAATCAACTCCTTTCGTGGACGTTTCGTGGACTGTCAGTCCACGCAATATTAATTTTTAATTCGTGTGCGATTCAGTCGTATTAATTGTAAGACCAACGATGAGAGAATGATTCTGAACGTAATATCCATCACAGGTATACGTGCGAGAGAGACGAAACAAAAGCTGCATAAGGAAGTTTATCTTGATAGAAAAATGCCACTATTAGACATGGAACGCGCGTTGAAGTTTAATATATTCCTGCATTTACTATTTCTTCACTTCTCCAATGAAAACGGCAAAAGCGCCTTTTTGGATCACCATTGATTTATTCATACCTACGTGTATGGCAGTCGTGTGTATAAACCAGTGAATTCTTGATGCAACTACAGTAAATTCAGTATTTACGTTACTACCTTTACCCGGCACGTTAGAAATTCAGCGAGCGAGTGCGACAAATAGCAGAACCAGATGGGAGACATGTCAATAATTCAATATTCTCCATGGGCAGGCGAAACACACGGAATAGGTGTTAGAATCGTGGGTGGCAATGCGTGTAATGGGCAAAGTGCAGACTCTCTTCCACCACGAATCTGTTCTGCAAGCATGGCTCTGGGCGTACTGCCAACATTCTAATTATTCTTGCTCCGTTTAGCTCGTTTAATACATCGATTTGGCGATTCTCGTTATTTTACGATATACACCACTGGCCATAAGCTTTCGATAATTAGCTGTTTCTAAGAGTGTGACAATTTCTGTCACAATTCATTATTTTATCATAAAAATTGACGAACTACGCTACTCCGGCTTCATTCATGCTAATTTCGAATTGATGGGCGGCCTCGGGTTGGGGTATTAGGTATTTCTAAAATTGTGGGCGCGATACGAAAACTTTTGACCGCTACTGTATATGTACATGTAACTCGTAAATGCACACGGCAATACGCGAGCATCCGTCAATAACGAACGCTTGTATGCCGTTAGAAATACTGCATCTCTGCACTTGATTAAGCATAACATGTTCGTTATCTAATCAGGTCATTCACAGATACAGTGATAGTTTACAACAGGTACGGACGTATAATGCTTCTGGATATTCGTGATATTTTTATTTTTCCTTGTTTTCGTTTATTTCCTTTTTTTATTTGCGTATTTGAAACCTCATATGAGGTTTCGATCAGCCTTTCCTTTATTGCAAGTAGTATCAACTGATCTGGTTATTAGCAATTATTACGCAGTCCTCTTGCTTGGTGACGTTTTAGATAAATGATAATCTTGAGCGTCGACTAGATGTGACTAAAAATTTGAATTAATTAACGTTGTTCATCTTTTTTATTGAGCAACTTTATGAACCATTGAATGAATGTATGTCGAATCAAAAAATATTACGCCTGAAGATTATGAATATCGTTTTTATTTTATTTGCCGTCATAAATATATTTACTTTGCAACTTTGAATATACCGTATGGATTAGAATTATTTGGTAATATTGGCACGAAGATGAATCAAGACAGGAATTAGCTAGGAAACAAAGTTTGATTGCGTTGACAAAAGTTGATTCAGAAGCAGAGATTGGATTCGTAGTGAAAGTTTATCGAATGCTGTAAGTTAGATTGTTTCTCTGTAAAAATGGAACTCTTATATCATCCTCTATGAATGAGGCAATGTTTGTAACTCTCTGTGCTTATTTCTGATTGAATGAGTCTTGGATTACTACTTGTCTTGAGGCTATTGAGAATTGGCCCCCGAAGAGAATAACAAGATTGTGAATCGAACAGAAAATTCAATTTCACTGTATTTGTATGCACTTATGTCTTATTGTCAATAATGCCATAGGTAGGTGCATGATTCTTTTTAGATATATTATTAATTGCGTCGATGGCAGTAACTTTTCTGCGAAAAGAAATTGGGGATAATTAAAATCCTACGATATGTGACAACAGACACTTTTTCGGAAGACCGAAAAAAAATCAAAAGGCAGTTTACAATTTTTAAATTAAAATATATCTCCATACACATTTTTGCTTCGCGATTTGCTTCGCAAAGGCTTTGCTCATCGTGTTTAGTCGTGTTCGCAATTGCCGGTCAACAATGTGTTAATCGTTTATACAATTTCAATTACGAAACGTTTAACACTTATAAAATACGATAGAACATTAAACTAAAAGTATAAGGAGATATACATATAAAAGAGTACGAAAAATTCGAAACTACAGTTTTCAGACTCATGATTATAAAAATATAATTAAGCCAAGTTTTAACGGCAAGCTGTGGGGAAACAGTGCAAAGTGCCCAACCAAAATACAGAACTTTTTACTTTCCTAAAATGGTTGAAAGGATGTAAGCACGCACACCGTACACCTCAATCACGCGAAAGACTGTGTAATGTAACATCAGATCAAGAAATAGGAAATATTGATATAAGAATTGAAACAAATAATCCACCGATGCCAATTCTTGTTTCAATAAACGTTTCTCTATAAACAGTTTCTTGAACATTACATCCAATATTCGTCTACATAGTAAGAACAAAGGAGACCTTAAAGTGCAGCTTGATTGTTTAGTGCTGGAAAGATGATCAGAAACGTGATACATATCTACATTCCCAGCAGCACAGACTGATTTTGCGAGCACGTCACAGGACAATGCAGCCTGGTAAAAAATTTATACTCAGCGCACCGTTTCTGTGGTCGAAAGACAGCAAACCATATATGGAAGAGACGGAAGTTAACGAGCGGCCATAGTACACGCGATCTATACGTGCTCGTTACTCCTTCACTACTGCTCTACAACGCTACGTACGACCGAACATATTCTTCCCATTTGACTTTGACGATACATAAACGCTGATTTCACGTTGGTACGTCCACTTGAGAATCCGACGGAATTTTTGCTGCCGAACCAAAGGGTCCAAGAACCATGCCCGTAACTATTCTCACGAAACAAATATTTCATTTGAAGTGTAATTGAATATCTTATTCCTCGTCTGCGATTGCTAGGAATAAAATCGACAGAGGAAGTAACGAAACTCTGAAGGGCGCGAAGCATTTTTATTTTCAGCATTTAACAAATGTAACCGAGTGGTTGCATAAATCTCATTGAAGCAATTCCTTTCATATTGAAGCACTTTCGTCGCAATTTGTAATAAGTTATATTAACGGGCACAGTATTCTATGGGCTTTAAAAGTACTTTAAATTGAAATATTACAGAGAATCTTCTTATAAAAGAATGTCGTTCTTCCACTATATTAAACATAATGCATTATTCAAAATCGATTTACGAAACTCACTGGAACGTACACCGTTGGTGCCGTTCGACAGTTCGAAGAAATCTAATTTCAAGCGTTCATTCGAATGTAAAGATATCCCGACTAGTACAACGTTTATAATTGACAATAATTTCTACATAGCCGAGAGTTCAGCCGCGCTTCCCGATTACGTAACTGCAATCCGAGAATCGAGCTGTGAAACTAATCCACGCCAAGATCAGAAGTAATCTCCTACACTTAATACGCTATTAAAATTGAAGTAGATATCAGAATGTAAAATGACACGAATCAAATTTATGTTAATCGGCACTCTTAAACGCAATGAATAGATTTAGGGAATCGTTATCTCAAATATAATACCCCCGTCGTTGTGTAGAAAAGTGCGCTGCAAACGAAGTACTGAAAAGGATTAGCCGGGCACATTTTTCTTATTCGAGAAAAATAAATGGGCTAGAGTAATCACCGTTGCAGAAATTAGTCAGAATTTACTATAATCGGCAAGAGAACTTGGTTCGTTATAATAAATAGTGCAGCAGCGTACCATACAGCTTGGGCAATTAAAGGTACAGAATTTCGTACACTGCTTTATTTCTTGCACCAAAACTTTTCGCAGCGAACGATTTTTTGCTGTGCTTTATTTTTTATTTGCAACTTACCGCATTTTCGTATTCTATGTAGGTAGATCGGTTGGTGAATGTGGAATGCTTAAATCCACCATTGAGAATATATTTAGAAACTAATAACTTGAAATATAATACGTTCCATCTTCATTTGCTAATCAAAATCAATTTTCGAAACGTGTATGTACATTTTCCTGTCATGGTACAAGAAGAACGGACATGTCATTTCGCCGGACTTACTTGCCCCGCGCGTAATTAAAAATGACAACGGTTTCACATTCTCAATTTCCCCTTGCGACAGAATAAATTCTGTCGCCGAGACGAATGATCGCCTTTTAAATGGAACTAACCCAAGCCGGTTTAACCCGAATTGAACCCGAAATTGATTTTAAAGGGTAACCACATCAAACATTTTCGTTCATCGCCATAATAATTTATCGCATTGCACTTTTTACTTGACATCCACCGATTTCCTTCAGAACGGGTTTTTTTACAATCTTAAGAATCTCGCGGCGCAACTATAAGCGTGGTTCACAGTTGAATGTATTGTGTACGAAGGCGATCAAGATTTCACGTGAAATGTTGCCGGATTTCTGGCATTTTAGGTATCATTACCAGCGTTATCTTTCGAATTTTTTCCCATGACTCGAAATAACAAATGTTCGATGTATAACTCATAGCCGATTCAGCTACACTTTCTTATTGGCCGCCGTGTAATAGGTCTGCTAGGATGATAAGTCGCCAAACGAATCGTTGGGGACACGGTAAAAACTGTTCCTATTTCCACAGCAGAGGGTGGCAGGGATAACTTCCGCTCTGGCTCCCGACCACGGTGGAAAGGAGACGTATATTTCTTCGTGGTGGAGACGGATAGATCAACCAACTATCAGATAATTAAATTCCCTGTCCACCGGTACATATATTCTCAATATTTAATCTAGCTGTGTGTACCGGTGTGTGTTCTTTCACCACCGCCCAAAGTCTCGCTTATTTCGATTATAGGGAATATCGATACTTCTGCAAGAAATATCTTCCCTTATATTTTGCTACGATTAATAATCTGATGATACAGTGGACAGTATTATAGGTTAAATTAATTTTTCATGACAAATTGTATGCGCCACTTAAGTTCTTTTACTTTGTTCTATGCAATAGTGTGGGTGTGAAAAAGTTTCGACTCAGTGATTAAAATGCATGAATGCAAAGAGTCTTGCAGTTAATACATCAGGGGGACATTAGTAAAATTCAGATTTCAGAAAAGAAAAAGATTGGGAAGACAATTTTAGTGCAATATGCAACAAAAAAAAATTGTTTTACGTAATATTTTCAGTCGATTCAAATTTTTAAAACGTTTCTTTCTGTTATTTCTGTTTACAACCCCAATGTGAGTATGTTAAATGCCATCAAGTTTCAACCTCGAATGTTTAGAAGAAACAAGTTGGAAATAAGACGAAATGAATAGCGATTTTGAAAAAATCTGTGCGTTCCATTTATTTAATTAAATTTACATTTAACAGCCCTGATTGTTCAGTGGTAATGGGTAGCAATTTCATATTTTCATTGCAACATATTTCAATATTGTACAGTTTAAGGGAAAATACAATATTACATACTTCATTCAAATACAAAGGTATAATAATAACGGTATAATTAAACTGATTTTGACGAGACGATAAATACTGTCCATTTTGGCTTCAATTAATTTGACTGTAAATTGGTTTCAAATAAAATATACAAGCCATGAATCCTTCCATGGCTAATATTTTATTCTTTAGTGTTCATATTGGTGCGCTCTCCATAAGTTAAAAACGAATTGAAGAACGGAAAAGACGTAATTTTGCAATCGCATGCATTAGGTTAAATTTTCATTGAAAAATTGGTTAGCATTGTGGTAAATGAAAGCTAGCAAAAGAAATATTCCGCGAATATTTCATTTCATCTTTAACAAAAAAAAGTAGGCTCTATGCATATATTGAAATATAATACGTTCCATCTTCATTTGCTAATCAAAATCAATTTTCGAAACGTGTATGTTCATTTTCCTGTCATGGTACAAGAAGAACGGACATGTCATTTCGCCGGACTGAGTCTTTGTTTTATTCAGAATTCAGAATTAATAGACTGTAATTTTTCTTCAAAAATTATAAATGGTTGGTATATGTAATTCAACTTTTTGATGAATGATTTCCTGCGGCAGAACCAATTGAATCTTTCATGCCTTTCCACCTACATTCACGAACTCCCTAAGGATACCTTGAAACAAGAACAATCGGTAGGGCTAGTTAGTAGTTAGCAGAGTTTAAAAATTAGGACTGGGCGAAACACATCAGCCTTCCGACCATCAGACTTTTCTCATTCCTAAACTTCCAGCAGAACTTCTAATGATACAAATTGAAGTGCGGACTCCTCAGAATTTAGATAATAATGTACACAATCTCGTACTGTCTGTTTAAAATTTGCCATATTTAAGCACAACATTTTTTCATTCATTACATTTCTTTTTATTAAACGGACAGCTTCGGAAGCATTAATTATACAGTACCAACATTTAAAGCTGTAAACTTGAAGGATATTTATTATAAGCAACGATAAGAACAACAGATGCTAATGCTCTTAGCGTTCTGACTGTTATCTTCGCTAAATAAATGGATTTAATTAATCAGTGCAGTAGAATATGTTATAATAACGACGTATTGCGGGACTGTAAATTGCTTCGTTGACGATGTCAGAGTAAATGCTCTGAGAGACCAACTTGTAAGTACAGTGATCTACAGATTCGTTTATATTCCTTTCAGTTTTTAAATGTATCACCCTAACCTCCTGCTCTGTTCAATAAATTATACAAATTCACGATTGAACGTAAAATATAAATGGATAATTCTAGAGATCAGAATTGTTGAAGTCTTTCATTTTTACCTAAAGATAAAATTAATATATATTATTGTTATCTAAAACCATTTTTATCTTATTTATAACAAACATTTAACCTACGACTTCTTTAATGAAGCAATAAAAATTTACAAATTCCACGACAATGAAAATTTGCATATACTGCGAGTATTTCGTACATATTTCAAATATACCTTGAAATTTCTCCATTTACATGTTGCAATTGATGTAATTAATTTCATGCTATTTATAATTCATCGCTTGCATTATATCGCAATCTTTAAGGGATCGTCGTTAGCATTAGTGTCAGTGTCTGATCCGTCTGCAAATCTACCGATACCACTTCGTCCTTAATTTCCTCCTTAATATGCAACACTCCACTGAGGTCCTTAAACGTCCCGAAGGAACGAAGCGATCTTCAATGCGAACTACTTCATTATACGGTCAAGTGTGGGCAGAATTCAAGCGATAGATACAATTACGGCACCATTGCAGCGAAATTAAAAGAATCTGGTTGAAAATCTTCGATTCGTATAATGAAGTTTTTGTAAAATTCCTCGATAAAATGAAAGATATTATCTCTTACAACGGCATCAATTTTACAACACGTAGCTCGAATAAAATACAATTCATCTTTTTTTATGGTGCAGTGTATCTGGTCTAAAAATAGATTATGCAAGACTTTGCAATCTGCATTACACTGGTTCTGGAGATTTCTATTATTGGAAATACGGTAAATCTGGATTCAAATATCTTTTTTTCAGTTTCGTCATTAGAATAGGATACTTTTTTTTTAAGATACCTGGAAACCGTATATGGCACGTTGCAGTGAATTTTACGCAACTTGTCGAACATTTACGAAGGAATGTAGCACAAGCACACATGTTTTGTCATATCTTCAATTACAGCTGTTGTCATGTTGAATATTAAACATACCAAAATATTAGTCAACGAATTTTTCATCTGGAAAGTAAAATAATTCAAATCGCACTAAAAAATTGCCACTTATTCGATAAACATTTTCACACATTTATATCTCGCTAATAATTTCACTCCATATATCTATTGCAAGAATTGTTAACCGAAACGTGAAGTTGATTTACGTATCACAAAGTTCCACGATATTTCTAACCATCAAACTGAAGTTTCAACGTAGCTGGTATAGAAATTGAAGCAGAATTTATTGAGAGTAATACACCAGTCGATATTATGGCACATATTAATTGAAGCTTTCCTCGATATGCAAATTTAATCCAGCTGATCAATTAAAGGACACGTCTGATGGCTGTGAAACGGCGTAGTGACATTCGATTAAGTATTTCCGTTGAGGCAGTAGGATACAGGGATTAATTCGTTCTTCGCCATGTTATCTTGGAATATCCGAATCCGTGCACGCAGTCACTAAGGGAATCTCATTAATTATTCACGAGCAAATATCCGTGACGTGAAAGCAATCACCAATTGTTCCTGTCGTTTAGCGTGCAGCTAGTAGCCCGTACAGGAAATCGATGGTAAATATTAGACACCATTGATCACCTCTATTCGCGGGATAATTATTTGAGCTGTATTTTGCGGGCGCCCATGCACACCCTGCTCTACGCGTCTCTCATTAAAGGAAGATTTACTTGTCCGAACGTTTAAAGTTTAGTGGACCAGCAATGATGCACGTCATACAATTTCGAGTTACGTTAGCTCGAACTACAGCGAGCAACGAGACGAGTTCCGACGATTAGGTACTTAACGGTTTGGTACGTGAAAAATTCACGAAACGTGCACTCGTTGTTCGTTGAAAAGAAATTGCATAAATATTAAGAAAAATTTGTCCAGATAGCGTGTCCAAGTTTGATAGAACTTTAATGGTGTAGAGGAGATTTAAGGCGTAATAATACAATGCTTGGCAATCAATCGGTGTATATGTATGTTACCAACCCACTAAACCAGAGATTTTTCACAAGTTTGACAAAAACTTCTGATTAAATATTTTCGTTTGCATCCGGGGTCATCCCTTTACATTGTGCCATCAATTGTATCCCACCCTGAACTATTCAACACTTTCATAGATTTCTGCTACACCGAAGTATTGAGGGCGGTTGATAATAAACGTGTTGCAATTCCTTTCTAATTATTTCTACGTCGTACGATTAGCACTGTTGCCGATTATTTTAATGACACTCACCTTTCGGTACACGCCGCTTCAATGATCAAGCGTCGAACTTTCACGAAACTCTTATTGATCCTCTTCCAGCGTTTAAACGCGAAAACTTTCAGCCCGCTGCATATAACTATCACGGCCAAAAACAGAAGCATTTCGCGACACAGTTATTCGACACAGCTATGGCACATCTTAACGCAATACCTTACACCGTTAACTCCAATTATTGATATATTTTTGGCACGGCCGAAACTCGGCCAAAGTAACAGCGCCATAAGTGAAATGGATCCAATTGGCCAAAGTTGGTTCATGGTGGGAAAGATAACAAGTCGGATGTCGGCCAACGTTGGCCAACAGATCCTTGATTTCTATCGTTGCGTTCCGTGCCAGAAACAATTATTTTTAACGATTAAGATCCGGTAAGCAGAGACGACTTATTCCTTATTCCAGATTAAAGTATACGTCCACCGTGTGCATATCTTGTTAATTTCTCGACCGTTTCGGAACGTTGCTTTAGAAATTTCGCTCGCTCGACTTCTCAGTGTTTAAGCGAGTTTTCGAAATAATAGGAAGACTTTCAACGAATCCGATAATACAGGTTGCAGTGTTGTAATATTTTTCTGTTCTTTCCAATTGCATTGAGCAGAGGACTTACTTCTTACGACAACTTTCTAAACTGCGATAGGACCTATTCATCGATAATCAAATATCGGAACTATACAGGGTGGGCTAAATAAACTGTTTCGCAAGCTGCTTTCTCAGACGCCGTGACAGATATTGACTTCATTTTTGTTTTTTGCAAATTACATGGTACAAAGAGAAATTTTTCTGGGATGACTGCTAACAGAACCAACGTGGCCCCCTCATTCTCGTTTTAAATGGAATGGCGTAATAATTTATGTTTATTCGAATAGATCTAATAGAATTGAAACACTTTTTCCCGTTAAAACATATGTAAGGGACGCATGCAAATGGTCTTGGTTAACTCTTAAATGTATATAAACGCAGCAAAATAACGAAATGTTTCCGAATCGATCATTTGATCCACCAACGTTTCTAGCAATATTTATAAAACCCTTCTCGTTCCATTTTGCGAGTTCCAGAAATCTGTGAACTTTCTGCCAGTAATGCAAAAACACCTTGTGTACGTATGAAAAAAAAATCGCACCGTCGTTTGCATTGCGAAATCAACGCGAATTCAAACGTTTCAGCGTGAAAAAAGGACAATACAATTTAAAAGTGGGAAAGCAAACGCCAAAGGCTTCCATTCGAAGCGAAATGTCATTGTCTTATTATTCGTTTCTCGGAACATTAACCGTGAACGTGGTTGGCACGATCGTTACTCTCGTGAAAGGATCGGACGATCCGGGAACATTGAATCCCGATCCCGTTTCGCCGCCTTTTCAACTCCTATTATCTTGTCGACCGAGGAACAATAGGAAGACGAAAAACTGCTCCAGGCTGCAGTAGCAATGAATTTCGATACAGATTCAACCTTTCTGAATCTCAGACGTCGTCACGTCAATTTACGAGGGTGAGTCAAAGGAAGGAAAAAGGATTACTCAGACCTTATCGTCGTTCGTATTACAAAGGACGATTGCAAAAGTGTTGCTGCACGGGATTCCCCGGCCCCTCCTTCCTGTCACATATTGCATTACAGTTAAAACAATTGGCCATCTTATTTCACTGGCACGTTGTCGAGATACTATTACGTTCTAAATGAAGATTGGCACTGCCTCGTCAGTTAAAGTTGATTAGCTGGACAAGAGGTCTACTATAGTTTATTACAGATTTGAAATAAATGTGTATAAACCATTGCAAGGTGTAACAGGGAAACGCACGTTACAATATGCGCGGGAAATATTTTTTAAATATATAAACCGGCACGGGGAAATGAAACGTCCCACTGATTTAAAATTTGTTTAAGGTGTATGGGCAACTTACCATGTTGCGATGCAGCATTTCCATACAGACAGTACGGGAATGCAGCAAGAATGAAGATAGACACATCCTGTGATTTATAAAATGCATTCGTAATTGCGGACGTATACTTTTTTGACATGTTTATGTATGCGTGTTGATTAAAGGAGCACAACGAAAAGCATGCAATGATAGATTAAGAATAATGTTTGTATCGACCTCTTGGTGCTCTTGAATGCAACTGCACGGACATGAAAGTGCACTTTTGTCCCAATGAAATCATCACGGTTGCCAGTCATCGAAGCCATCAATCACACTCACGATTGCGGTACTATCAAAATGTAATAAGTTCGAAATTTAACCTACGAGAAACTACGGACGAAATTTAAGATATACCTCGAGCTATCTATTATCATTAAATTTTGAACGAATAGCATTTGCATATGCCCGCGATTGCAATTTGCTTGGAACACAATTATAATATGCTGCGGTAAATGATTAAAAAAATGTTTCTGTTCTGTTCGCTAATATTTGGCATTCCTTAGAACCCCCATTTATCGCACATACTATAACACATTTGGTATATTACAAATTTCTTACAGCAGCAGTGGTGAAATGGAAGAGGTGCGCTTGTTCGAATATAATATATCGGTCAGAATGAAATCCAGCCTCGTTGAAGTGGCACCGAGTTAATATTTCAGGTAGCTTGGGATACCTGCAGACCCGTGGAATCGTTCGCGCTCTAGTTAAATTAGTGCGGTCGTTCCATTACGCGCGATGAATATTTTAATAGTGACGTTCTTCTTCGTGTAATTTTCTGGGCTACCGGTTCCCAAGTCGTTGTCCATAGTAAGACTCGTGTAACACGATCGTATGAATCACGTGCGGGATATAAACTTAGCCAATGTGATGGCTGGCTAGAAAACCGGAAGTAAGCTTGTTCGATTGTAAGAGCGCCGCGAAAATGTTTGCAACACGGGGTGCTTTCATCTACGAACCGGAACTACGCGCCCGTCTTCTTAAAGTGAAAAGGATCTAACTCTCTCCGAGTATAATAATTTGAATTTTGCCTTTGAATCCTTCCAACAAAGGACTTCAAGTGGCAGTAATAGTTGTGAAATGCCACTTGCAGGCGCGAAAATATCCCTCAAGCTTTCAGCAAATGCTGAACGGTAGAAAACGATGAATTATTTGATAATAACGAATATTTGTTGTCCTCTTGTTCAATTTTTTGGAAACTTTATTTCATAAAGATATAAGACGGAAAGATGGCAAAATATTGTTAGAAATCAAGCGTGTTGTATCCGAAAATTTCGTTAACGTTATCAGTCGTTAATAATATAATATGATAATTATCACATTTAATGATTAGATCATTTGTTATGCAATGGTAAGGATGTTTGATCAAATGTACTTTTCAAAAATAAATGATTTCACGGAATAACCGATAGATCTAAAAATGTAAGGGTGAGTACATTATGTATGTGTATCGTTGCAAGGGGCTAACTTTGGCGGTAGCACGTACAGCGTGTTTAAAGCGGAAGTAACAAGTTATATGCATACAAACTTCATGCAATGTACATGCTACAAATTAAGCCTGAGATTTGTTGAAAACTTGACATAAAGTTTTACCATGCATACGCAACCTGATACCCGTTCAACAAAAAGCGACAACCCTTGTCGTATTAGGATCCCCGGAACATGTTCTTGCCAAATCACATCCATGCTGTACCATTATTATGCTGCACGCGCAATGCTTCTATTATATCTAATGGCACATTTCAACGCAATGCTTTGATCAATCGCGCGTACCATTATATTACGAAGAACACATAATTATACACGAATGGATACAAAGAACAATTATTGATGCGGCACTATATGTGCGAAGATATATTTCAATTAACGGGCACAATATAACATTAATCATTCAATCTTCAATGGATATTCATACAGGATAATCGAATATCAATACCACAGATATACGCAATGTTTAATCAGTTCTATAGACTCACAAATGTTAGTGTGGAAAAGGGCAAATTTTCATCGATCTGAATGCGACAGTCACATATTCGTGATGTCCATTTATATTGAAAGGGCGGATAATTTAGAATACATAAAAGAAGTTAATACCCGATCACGTAAATAATGATCTCTCCGCAGTTATCGAATACAATGAACTATTAAAATAGCACCGTTATAATTGCGAGCAAAATATTTGTACTTCAAAAAACTAGAAATCTCTGTGCATCTACAGTGCATTACTGTGCAAAATAGATACTTGTATCAGAGAAGCAAAGCAAAAGGAAATCGTCTACAAAAGTTCACAAATACCAGACATCTCTTCCTCACAGGCTACGAAACAGTGAATTATATTAGCATTAAGAAGTGCCAACTGATAGAATTTTTCAACGCGTTGATAACAGTTTCAGTCGCGAAATTTCTACTTACACCTGTTCGACAAGGAAGGTGATTCTGAACTTCAGGAAAGTAAGTGCAGGGTAATTTGTGCGTTTGCGTAGCAGATATAAATAGCGTAACGTAGCAAATCTCGATGCGCGGACGACGCGAGACCGTCGCTTTTTCCGTCTCGACGAACGAACGAGCGTCGCAATCGCGCCTTTTGTTCGCCAACAAGCGACAAGATCAAGCGTTTAACGAATTCGCTGAGAATGAACTATTATAGTAAAACCTCGATTCCGCTGCAGTCGTACTTTTTCTTGTCCCTCATACACATGGTACGATGCACACATAGCACCTCCGCTGAATGCTTCTTCATTTTACATCATCTACTTTTTACACTAGAACATATCGCCTGTTATAATCCTTCAATGCGACACGAATAATCCATTCAAAATCGCCGTGGGTCCCATTTCAAAGTTACCCGTACAATTCAAGACCTACAGAAATATTGTATGTCTAATGTAAGATAATCGAATTGGAGTCTCGATTAGGTATTACAATGATTGCACAGGCGTGTATATATTAAAAAGGTGTGCCGTTTATTATAATATATATATGCCTCCTTTGGCAAAAGCGTCGGTCGTGAGGACGCCTATGTCACCATGGCCCTTTTAAACCATTTTAGGGTTCGCCCCAAAAGAAAGCTACGCTAGACAGCGTGCATCTACGAAATGCACGTGGCCCGCTTCGGCCGCTCCTGCTACCTCGAATATTCTAACACTGATGATTTTAAGTTAACAATGTGAAAATGTTTCCAAGCGGTAATAGATTTAAACAGATGCGATTGCGATTTCGCGTCCACGAGTCGTTAACGGTCCATATTGATGAAACCAAGGTATTCGTTTTCAAACTTTAGGCCGACAGCGTACCTCTAACGAACGTACGACGATCAATCGCGCGATATTAAAACACCGCAACGTGGTCGAACGACAACCATCGACAGTCAAGCAAGATCCCCTTAAAACAATGGGTGGAAAGATGAGGGACAGCGTTCGTTATTAGTGTTCCTGCTTTGTTACAATTACGTGGTCGTTAAATCGATATATGCCGGCAGGTCGAAGTGCAAATGCGGCAATAATCCCGGACGCAATATATAATTATACCTTACGTGGCACGTTATTACAGATATAGGCTTGAACGCGACTCTTGCGGCTCACGGTGCCGCAACCGACCCATTCTCTCCGGAGGCCGTTATCTTCTCCTCTCGGTGCATGTGCTCGGCTGGCGAGTAATGCGAGCCTCATATGTAAATCCCATTCTGATTAACATCCACGTGTACCAACACAGAGAGCCCTTACATCACCGTCGGTATCCTTCCCCGATCCTGCTTGCCCCTAAACCCTCTTAACTACCGCGTCACGTGAATGGCCCCTCCGCGTATAAGTTCGTTGATGTCGCGTCTGCCAATATTAACTTCCCTAGCTTGATAATATTCGCATTTGCGTCCTGCCACGTGAAAGTCTTCGGAAGATCGAATATCCCGCGGTATTCAGACTTTCTAAGCTGCACGTGAATCGATGGGAGGGTGATTACTCTCGGCGTGGTCCGTAAAAGAATCCATACCTCCGGTGCAATCGACTGCACTCACCGTTTATGCCCGTCGCTGAACAATAAGGAGCAGCGAGGTTGGTTTACCGGGGTGAATCAATAATTATCGAGAACGGGGGGCTAGTAACTTTTTACGCGGATCGCACTGTCGGATTACGCTTTCTCTATCTGTGTTTTTTTCCTTCATGGCATTCTAAGTTTCGATAATAGCCCACCGCCGTCAATTATTTCGGGGACGATACGATGCCTCGTTGCATTATGAATGCGCGCTGTGGAAGAACAGCGAGCTGTGGGCAGGATTTTTCGTCCAACGAAGACGAATTCCTCGAAGACGCGTTGCACAGTATCGAAGTGGTTTACTGTTGCAAGACAGTGTCTGCGTGTGGATTGGCAGATTGAAGATTGATCGCACGCGAGCACCACACTTGTCGAAAGAGTTGACGAAGCATTTGTGGGCGAAGTGTGTTGTACATCAAGGAAGTTGTATGTTAAAAAATAATGTGGAAACATGTAGTTATTAATGAGGTGTCTTGATAAATTTTATAAATGAATTGCGAATTGACCTAACATTATACTATTTATGATAGTTTTGAATAATCATCGCAATTAAGAAATGTCGATACAAGTAATGGGGCGATCCCTTGTGCAAATGTAAGCAGGTATATAGTTGAAAATAATTCGTACTGCACGATATAAATAGATTTCGTATTCCACAGTTTGTATTTACAAGTATGTAGGCACGTATTAATGCAGTAAGACTTGACTTTGATAAACCGAGATATACGATGGCCAGGTGTAGTTCGATTTTTCTATTCAAATTCGCTATTACAAATTATTATTATGTAACTGTGCTTTGCCAGAAAACATGTATCACTTTCTCGTGTTTAGTATTCCCATTTAAATAATATTGATATTTCCAAGCCCTGTTGGGCACAAAAGTTCACTTTATTTATTGAAATAATACTTGCGTCTTCAAAGAACTGTCTTTTATTACTATGTACACAGCGTTACTATATGGCGTGAAAATCCTTTCCTGATTACATCCGCAACAATGTGTAAATAAGGAGGGGGTATTGCTGCATTAGAAAGCTGCTTTTAATCTAATTTCCAGCAGACACCGAACGGGTATCTATCTTCTGACGTGAATAGCGTATCCAATATAGTATATAATGTAACCTCGGACATGGTAGACATGCCTTGTTAACATTGTCATGCGAGATCCACTTTCCTGTTATTAAACGGTCTATATGGAACGAGTATAATATAGTAATTAAAAAATAACGTACGTGCATAGGTCAAGGTACAATGGTGCTGTGATAAGCGATGCCTCGGCATATGTAAGACAAGTGAGACAATAAATTCAATATTGCTACTATTTTTACTGCCAATAAAATATATATTCCACAATATCTCACAATTTTCGATTCAAAGCACTTCAAGCGTTCCGAAATATACATATATGCAATACAGTAGATACATTCCTAATAAATATAAAATGAATAAACGTTTTGTCATTTACACGAGAAGGCCGACAATGCGTGCACATATGTATATATGCTTGGACGTGCTTGGATCTGGCAACGGATAGATAAAAAGATTAATTAATAAAAATTTCATTGGACAAAGCTGGTCTGCTTTGCTTCGGCTAAAAACGACAGAAATTTCCGTCCAATCCAATATCAATAGCGTGCGCGAATAGTTTCGGTGCAATATCGAATAACAGCGGGTAGCAAAAAATATTAGAAAAATCGTGGAAATGCATATTGCGCAGTTCAATGCGCGGATTTTTTCTAAAGTGAACCCAATTTAATTGTATCTGCACTTTCGTCCTGCACCTAACAGTAAGGAAGATGGTACTGCAATTGCAATGAAACGTGTAATACAAGTAGGGCAAGGGAACAAAAAACCACTCTCGCCTCCAACGGAATAAAGTAGTCCTGTTTTATTAAAAATAAAGCATCGCTTAAAGAATACGTTATTGATTCCACGAATAGTAATTGCATGCATATAGCTCACTATTTTGTGTACTTACAAATATTTTTTACAGCATTAATTTAAATGACTGTAGGGCTGTGAATCGATATCTGAATGAGTTAACTGGTGTTTGAAAAATGTACAGTGTTCGCAACAGCAACAGTTCAAAAAAGCTTGTGTACCTATTTCTATTTAAAAAGATTCGTCTATTCCATCGTCCCTGTATTAGATTTTATTCCCGTGTTATCTATATCCCATCCAACCGGTCCTTCTTAAAGCGCATCTGGGAGCAATCCTGCGTATTATATTATGTGCACTGTACCCTCTTCGTGCATCACGTGGGATAGTCTTAAGGGCGACAATGAAAAGCAAGCTGGCAACATCTAGCATCAGATATAAGCATGAATCTGTTGAGGATGTTAAAACAGAAGTATCTGGAGCAGCCTAAACGGCGCATTCTACCACGTCTGACAATCCTCTTGGGGATGTAGCTCATATTTTTCCAAATGAATTTCGCTTGTCGCGAAAGAAATACGTTTCCTATTTCAAGCGGTCCGTGAACGAGGTTACCTTAGTCCAGCCAAGTTGAGAGAGGAATGGTGTGAAAATGTGCGAAGGAATAGAGAGAAAGAGCCGAAGAGGAGACGGTGTTCACCGCGAGCAGTAAAGTTTCGGCGTGTGCTGTACTTTAAAGCATCGCAAATCTCCAGCGGATTCCCTCGGGTATTCATACTGCTTCACAAATTCTTACCAAGGAATGAACTTATACTATTGATACCGCCGCGAAAAAGTATGGGCTCCGTGGCAGGTGTCTGAGATTTTCATTAGAATATTCGATTACGTGCCGCAAGGAAATTGACCAAAATGTTGGTCGATGAATTTATAATGTATCGCGCTTGGAACTCCATTCGGCCATTATTCGTCCATGCATGAATATCTTGATAGCTTGCAGTTGCTGCGACACACCGTGAACCAAAGCTGGGGTTTACACAGAAATTGGTAAGTGATGATTTTAGTAACAATATGGATATTAATTGATTAATGGGAAGATTCGTGAATTCGTTATGAACACATATCTTAATGATACTCGATTGAATTTATTGCGAGCACAAATTTTAATAGGATGCTTTTACTTATTTATATGCTCGGTATTTATATTTCAACAATCTTTAAGGAATCTATTCTCCACTAGTACATAGCATTTATTTATATTCGATACACGCTTGTAATCTGTAGGAAGATGTTGTAAGAATTGCTTTGAGTAATTACAAAAGTTAGAGGCTTGATTATTCGTGAAACACCATATTGCTATAATTTTTAATGAAAAATAGATACAAGACTTTATAGTATGCAAATAAAACCATTCTGTGTATCTATCCCTGCTTCATTTGTTAAATATTTTACAGGTGTATTTTATTAGATTAAGAATTATATGATGGAGTTACGAATAAATAAATTATTTTTTTGCGCAGCAGTATAGTCGACACTGCAAAACGTGGAAATAAGCTTGATTTACTTTTTAGAATTATCGCGCGCACTATACATGGTGAACCGATAAAAAAACACACACACACATTGTTGCCTGTTCCATAATAATATTTTAATATCTGTTGATATTTCTTCCACATTTGTTAACGATGAAGCTGTCGTTAAATAATATTTGGTCGTAGCGACGATATTCGCATCGTTGGATGTTTCATTCATAAATCATCATTGCCGGACATTCCTTATCACGTATACATATAAATGCATTTAAAGTGAGGTGCGAACTGTTCATTCGCGTTAGAACGCACAGGTACTGCTGAGTTTACTTCCACGAACTTTGATAAATCGTCCACGATGCATTTACAATAGTTACCCTCATGTGACTGCCTGCGGCATGCATTCTTCGATTAACTATAATATTATACGTAATTTGTCAGCTTCCGTTTCGAATGCCTGGAATGTTCACGCCAAAAATTCAGGAGTATTTATATATTAAACGCAAAACAATTGTAATTTTATAACGTATTAATTATTTGATCAAAACTGACTTGCTGATATGCTGATGAAAGGCTAAAATTGAATGTTACACGTTTTAAATGAAACATCAAATCAAGTAGTTCTACCCTTCGTATCGTTATTTTACTACTCGGCAGAAATAACAATGCAAATATTTATATTTAAGGGCTGAATATCGAATAAAGAAAATACGTTAGAATATGCTTGCATATCTAACATTATCCCCAATATGTTGTCTTTACTTGTTCTTTCAGCAAAACTGCACGATTGCAACAGTATTTGTCACTTTCATACGACTTAAAGAGATACAGTTCTAATTATAAGTCGAACTATGTTTGCTTTGTAATTGTTACAATCTTAGGTTTTAGAATTATAAACATTGTATACTAATTGTTGGATGAACTTGCAATACTTCTATCCTGCACCTTTGTTGTCCCAAACATATCGTGCACCTTATAAATGCTAAAAAATTCCACAACATGAACATGCATATTCAACTCGTCAACAATTTAAAATAGCATTAAAATTCATTTGATGCATTTAAGCGATTGTATGATAATATCAAGGTATAACTAAAAAACTGATTCAAATATATATGCAACGTTAATAGTTAAGGCTATAATTATTCATAAAAAAAATTCATATTCCGTGCCAGGTAATGTATTGAATAATTTATTATCTGAGAAATTGGAATGTGTCTGTTAATCTAAAAAAACCCAAAGGCACGTTCGTTACTCGACATACATGCCAAACGTGCGTTTGCTCGACACGCTTACCCAGTTTCGCAATTATTGAGTCCCCGATATTATGGAGACAAACAAATCAGTTTCTCCGGTTTAAACATTTTTTACTTTTAAGAAACACCGCAACTTTTCACGCGATGTCATTAATCCTTATGGAACTTTGTGGTTATACTACATGAAACGCCTAGCTATACCAAACTTTTCCATATACGTAGAACACTGTGTACATATTATGTGCATACATACGACATGGACCTCTAGAGGAATTCGTGAAATTAGATTGCTTGTCAAGTGGAGGAGCACTGTGTAGATAGCAAATCAACGAAATTAATTTTCTCGTAAAGTTAGATTCGCACAAGAAAATTTCATCGGTGTTTAATTACGTTTTTAAGAGGACAATTCGAGTTTCCAATTACAATATTCATTCGACATATACAGGTCTTAATTTTGATACTGTTGATATTATTCGATAGAAGAAACGTCGATAAGTTATATACGTATCCTACCGCAGCGATAAAGTACCCAGAACATACTATTAAGTAAATATAAGTTTCAATACAGAATGGGCACCGTAAGTTTTCCACGTTCGTCTGAATTATTAATGTTACTCACACTTGGAAAATTCGTATAGGTATTTAGTCGTCATGGTAATGTCAGCATTCGAATAATGCTCCCTTCAACTGATTAAAGGGGTATTCTCGGCATTCCAGCATCCAGTGGACCGGGAAAGTGGAAACGCGGCACGATAAGCTTTCGTCCAGGACCAGTCGTAATTGCACAATATCTCCGCTTAATCTGACGTAGTTAAGCGAAGTCTGCCTTAAGTCTGTCACACAAACTGGTATCCAAACATGTGGATCGCAAATCCGCTTAATATTGTGTATGTGAAATGTATTAACGAAAGATTGGCGAAAACATAGCGTTAAATAAATACTTCGGGCCAGTGGCACGTGAGTCTGGTCAAATGAATATAATTATTCGATGTGATTTAACTAACTTGAATTTCTTCAATAAGTATTAATCAGCTCCTTTCTACATACCAACGTAACATAGAAATAAGACATGCGTATACAATCGAAAAATAAGCACGAATCAAATTGATTTGCAACGTTGAATCGTGGCCGCAAGGTTTCTTAGAAGAATTTTCGGCTCTAACGTGTGTTATACTTGAATTACGTGAGAGAAGAACTTCGAGAAAAGTTTTCCACTTGATAATGGTGCGATACAATTCTGTCAGAATATATCTGGTGAAAATCATTTTTCAGGAGAGTGAGCTTGGACCGAGGGTGGCCTACACTGGCTATAAGCCGTATCTTAAATTCAAGTAAAACTTTCGCACACTTGTTCGCGTACACGAACAACTTTTCCAAGTGAAACTTAAAATTACAAAATAGCGTGCTGCGAGGTGTAGGTACCATTGCAACTATAAACTGTATTCTCAAGAAATTCATATTAAGTTATTCAAACAATAAATGTCGCAAACAGGTCGTCCCTCCGTAAATTACATCACTTCACTTTCAAAGCTGATTCAACAACTTTGTTTATGGATTAAAAATGTAGTAAGAATTAATGTTGATTGTATAGATTTATGTGCATACATGTTATATGTATTTACAGATATTGATACATATAAACACGCAGTGCAGAATGTACTCGTAACATTTCACCCATACGATTTTGTTATTCAACAACTCGATACTGGAAAGATGTTAAAATTTATGACGTGATTAATCGTTTCATAAACTTCGTTAGATTTTCATGCAACCCCATAGGCGTACCCCTGTCCCAACTTAATTAAAACATATAATTACTAGAAAAATAGATATCTCATTATTTTGAACAAAATAAATGACATGCGAATCATATTATTGATCACATTCCGCCGAAAATTATGTGCACGCGCCACATCAGATTTATAATGATAACGCAAACATTTCCCGTGTCCCGTTATAAAATATAGTTCTGCGCTTGCTGAGTAATCCTTTCGCCGGCCTTAATTGACCCTCGTAAATGTTGTTTGCAAATCTATCGTACGGCAACAATTTAACCCTACAACTAACGAGGCATTGAAATAACGAAGGGAATGATGAAAACGTAGAGCAGCATCTTACCATTTAGTGGAAAGTGTTCTTGGGCTACAAGAACGTTTGAGGATAACATGGTCCAGGGAGGAAACGTGTACACGGGTGACAGGAAGCGTCTTCCCTCGTTGTGAACCGTGACTGCGCAATACCCAGGCTTAAACTGCCGCACTTAAGCAAAGTCTGCGTCTGCTGGCAGGCTCGTTCCAAGGCGTGCTACCCTCTATACTCATTTTAACCCTCTACAGCTTAACACCCTGGCCTTTCTCTTTTCCCGACATTGACGCGCCCCCGCACCCTCCCCTTTGCATGCACCGAACATGTTCCCGAACTCGCAATAATTAATACACGGGTTCCTGTTTCTCGAATCCCTGATCCCGTATCCACTTGTCCTTGAACTGCACAGCCAGAAAAGGCCGACGGTGTCGTTTAAATACATTTGAATTTATTTAAATAGAAATTATATCGCGCCGACGGCGGTTTTCTTTCTCACCCCCCCCCCCCCCCCGCCCCCTGGAGGGCATTTATTTTTCCCCCTCCCCTTTCGGATTCTATTTAAATTTGAACGACGAACGTATGCGCGTGTTACCGGCGAGCGCATAAATACCGTTGAGCTAAAGAGTTTGCCGAGCGCAATCGTCCAAACTGTTTTCGGGCCGAAGTTGCGAATTACCGGAAACGATTTCAACGGGAATACTTGCGCGAAAGCTTTCAACGAATTATGTTGAACTTTATTCATACGGCCCGTTCACCGGTCAATTTCATGGGAACTATTAGACTGGTATATAAAGTTTCGTATATTTCTCTGAGGCTCTCTTTAACCTTATAAGCTTCTATTTTGCGCGTTTCTCGGTTAGATTGCATAATTTTCCATTTTTTCAGGCGCTTGTAACACGGTTATATGACTTGTCCTGTATGTGATAGGCTGGTTCTCGTGTTACGACGTCGAAACTCGCTTACCTTTACTCTTTCACAAGTGTTCCAATACATGAAAAAACGGTGTCCAATGCAGATAAGATCAATTTGTTAACAGAGAAAAGAAACGCGTGTAAAAACTTTACCCCCACTTGATGATATATTTTCGAAACTGTTGCGGTGCAAATAATTGCAAACAACGGAGAATAGTATCGGAATGATTTAATTCCGCTCAATATAAATTTTACCGTCACTTTCGTTTCTTTTGAGTGCTAAGTTTAGTGTTCTTTTGGGTACTAAGGTACTAAGTTTAATGTTCTCATTCTGAAATGGAAGGAAAGATGAAATTTAAGTTTTTGTTGGAACAAAAACTCTTGCGAGAAAATTGTTAATTGTAAATTAAATGCAACTTCGAAATAGTTCCACGGAGGACACTTGCACGTAATATATCTGACGACGCGTTCGTATACAATACATGCGAATGCAAGAAAAATTTATAATTTCGTTATCGCTATGGGAGAATTTACGGGAGAAATATCGTAAAAATTCGTGAAATGATTGTCTGCCTCAATTAATATACAGGATGCTTGCAGCGAATACGCCCTTTTCGTTCAACGTTTCTGCTTTATTTAGGTTCCTTCATATAGACTGTAAGTTTCAAATTAGTCCCTGCTAATTGCATAGAAGTACTTATTTCTACTGAGGATAAAATGAAGCATCATTATGTTCCACATGCACGAGGAATGGATAATTGAGCGACGAATAAAGGGTTCCTATAATTAGAGAACAGGGCTTTTCACTGAACTTTCTTCCCTCGGCAACATATTGAGGGTATATTTTGCATAAGAATGTAGGGCTGGCAATATGCTAAAAACGTTTTATCCCCAATACAGGCATTTTAATTCGCGCACGATCTTTAGTCTCACTAAAGCACCTACACGTTATACATAGAATAATATAAATGAAAAAGTTCTACAAGATTCTGTACCCTTTGTGATGAAAATTTTCATATCCTCATTCCTATGGATTCGTATATAATTGAAATTAACAGAAATTAATGCAATTGACCGATACAAGTATAAAGCTGCGTTTTCTGCTAAAGATCATATTAGTAAATGAACGAGAATCGTTGAACATTTTGTTCGTCTATATACTCATCTAGAATCTAGACAATAACAGCGTGAATTATTCGAGGTATCCGGCTGTTAATTTTTTAAATGTGTATTCTTGACTCTTCTTTCGCGTGCATATGCTCTAAGTAACTCCATATCTATTTCACCGATCTTGGGTACTTCTGTCACAACTGTTATAACATGAAACGCATCTCGGTACTTCTGTTACACGTGCCAATGATACGAATTTATATTAATTTCATTTAAATACAATTTCACCAAGTAGACAAATACCTATACATATAGTATACTGTACAGTAGCAAGATTACTTAGTTATATGTGTTGTATATCGTTTGTATAATTAAGTGAAAACCGTTCGAGGAAAGTAGTTACGTACACTGTATAATTTTCGTTGAATAGCTGCATAACTTTGCGTTTGCTGAAACGTTTTCGTTTCACGCGTGTCGTAAGGGCGTGCGAAATAATTAAAGCACGCCGGATCGCATTAAGCCGTGTCGTTCACGAAGGACACTAATACAGACCAGCGAGTGAATTTTTCGAATAGAAATTTTGCGATATTGCCAATTTGTTTCGCACAAACGACTTTCCACAGCAGCAATTCACGATTACCCGATCGCGAATTAACGAAATTTGCTTACGCTCCAGTTTTTCGCGCGCACCGTTCGTTGATTGCTCATGCGAGAACTGTAGCTTTTTATTCTACAGACGCCTCTGTATGAAAGGTTATTAAATAGAATCGATTCTTGCGAGACGGCCGTTTGAAATTCGGGTCAGCAAGTTTGCCTAAATTTTACACGCGTGTGTTAGTGTGTACGCGTGTGTGCATATACGTAGCGTTCCACGCAGGACGATAACTGGTTAAGTGATTGACATCGGTTAGAGTTTCTTAAAGGGACAATTAAATTGTATTAATTCGTCGATGTACATACGTTTAACTGGGAAAGTATTTATGTATAAAGTTTTATATTACATTGGTAATGTCCTTCTAGTAATGCACTTGATATAGCTACAGTTTTATCGTAATATTTTTGAAATAAAGTACATAACACTAAAATAGTAGTGAAAGTGTAAACAGATATGTTTGCCATTGAATCTTGCAACTTTTCGAATGAGCAATGTTTAGAGATATGTTTCGATTTACTGATCGTAACAAATGTCTTTCTTTAATTTAATACTTCTTATTTTACGCGAATGTTGGCCTGCGTGTCGCGTAGCGGATTGGAAAAAATTGTTATCTCTTAGCAGAAGAAGTTTGCAGGATGTCGATGAAAGGTGTTCGATATGTTAGGGAATCTATTTAAAATCCGTCGAAGTGCAGGGAAATTTATTCAGAATAAGATAGATCACGTGCACTGATTTCGTCGTATGCGGCATTTAAATCGTTCATTATTATTTTATTATCTATTATACCGTACTGCGAATTGCATTGAATCTTCTTCCTCGAAGTTTAAGTATCATTTAACTTCTTCTTTTGTTCTAACATATCAAAGGCAATTCCACTTGATTTTGCTTTGAACTCATTTTACAATTATACGTATATTGAACGTTTAATATTTCAATCTGATTCTGCATATCTATATCTATAGAAGCAATCCTTGATAAATACAATATAAAATCAAATCTTTATATGCGAACCAAATATTGAACAATTACAGTAGAATAGTCTATTGCTGTAGACATTAAATTATTTACGGAACGATGAATAATATTCTGCATGCATTTTTAAGCGCGTCAAGTTCATCTTTTATGTTTTGAATTAGTAGCATGTCTATTACTGTTTCACGATATATCACATATTGACACGCTAAATATTTCTACAAGTTCTACGAACTACATTACATATCAGGCCAATCTTCTCCTTTGCATTCGTCCATATTGGACTCATTTATCCTCAAACGAACGCTGTACTAAAACAAAAAAAACCCCCGGTGGATTAGAATTCCTTGCATGAAAGGGATTTCACTATATCCCAGCTGTTTCTATATAAGTCCATTAAATAGAAAACATAAATCCTTGAAATTGTTGTTGCGTTTAAGCTAATCGAATTATGAGAATGAAGATCTTATAATACTACAAAAAAATTTCAAGCAGTTTCTGCAAATTTCATTGCAATTTCAGCCAGATTAACGTTTATATATTAATTAGTTTACAAATGTGCTCGAATTTCTCTGTTTATTTATTGAATATATATATATATAAATGATCATGAAAACAGACAGATTACGGGCATCAAAAGCTTCTGTTGATCACAGTTTCTCAAGTTTATGCGAAGAAGAAGATAGGGGCCATACATGTCAAGTTAAGAGGCATCGTTAGTGGAGGGTTTACCTTGTAGGTAAAAAGGTTTGCAACGACGCAGGCGAGCATGGCCTCTCTGCCCATTGGGACCGTCACGTTTGTTATTGGCACAGTGAAGCTCGGTCCCTCTGAAACACAAGGGTATTGTCTTCTAAATAATTCGGTCTATTTTATCGTAAAAAAAGCCTAAATAGGCGGTATATATATCTTAGTTCACTCGTCCCTCGGTTTTCGGGTATTCCTTCCACATGCGAAAAAAGATATAAATAAGGAGAAAAGGTCGCTTTCACATTCGATTCATTCCTATTTAATACAAATTCTTCTTACCTTATTCAAGAAATTAAGAAACACTGGGATGCTGCCGTATATAATTAATTATTAGTTTTGACGCAACAGCATATGGGTATAACAATCTGAATTAGTAATATTTTTGGTATTATTATATAAGTCATTGTTTAACGCGTATAAAATTATTTATTGCGTAAATGGAGGGATGAATATACTGGTTATGTCCTTAGTTATAATTACTTAAAAGTTCATAACTCTACGGTATAATAGGTACAAGTTTTTACGAGCAAAGTATTAATGGGACACATGTATTTGTAATAAAACTAAAACGTTTCGACGCGAATAAAAGGAAGATCTGTAGTTTCGCCTATAACGGCAAATTAGAATATCCCAAATGCAAATGCTCGTCACTTTTGAATCGTAAATGAAAACTTACAGTTATATACTTATAGCAAAACGTTATTCTCTTTTACTAGCTGGTTTGCGCAGTTGAAAATATATAGGTAACTACCAGAAGGTCGTAGGTGAAAAGAGAAAGCTTAAAGGATCTGTTTCTTTAAAAAAGTTTGCTCAAACAAAAACTGATCATTCCAAATGACTTTGCGATTTTCTATATTGAAATATACTTCGTACACGAAAGTCATTGGAGGATTTACATTCATTTGAGCTGAAGAGAATTTTATTAGACATAGAATTTATGGAAGAATTATGCACAGATACAGAAGTTCCCGTGTATAACAGTGCTAATCCATAGTGAATATTTATTCTTCGAGTGCCAGGATAGATTGAGGTTTTTATTGTATGAATGAATTGTGTGTTCGGTGCGGATGACAATGGATCGAGATCAAGTGGTAGAAATATTGGATGGATGTCTAGTTTGAGGTAACGGATGGGAAAGTGTGGAGGTTTAGTAGCTAAGCTGGCCTATAAAAAGGCCAGTGTCCAAATATTCTTGAGGGCAGAATTTAAGATCTTCCGGTTCAGTTTAAAATTAATTAATTGAAAGACTGTGAAATTACCGATTCAGTCGCAGTCATTCACTTCTAATTTTAACGCCGGAAGTATGCACAAGGTACGCAATAGTAACAACTCAAACGACGTAATCGTTGGATAAACTTTCAGATGGAATAACAATATTGTATGCAGGTTGTTTCTGAAATCGTGGTATCGATTTCTAAATGACATATGCCAAAAAGATATATATTCTTTATATTAAAAATCAAAAATGAAGATATTCGTCGTGTTCATATCAAACGGCACCTTATAATTACACCATAAAATGCTTATATAATTAAGTGCTACATTCGAGTGTATGCAAGATAACTACTGTAGCTATTTATATCACGGAATCGAATATAAATAAACGACTCGTTATTTTGTCATAAATAAGTTGTACCGAATAATGTCATGTTCGTAAAGGAGTAGAATTACGGAACAAAATTCGTATGAAGATGCTAATAAATTAAAAGGACGAAGTGAAGCAACCTTCGTCTCCCTTTTGCCCGCTGTAAGTACGTTCAATCGAAGTAGCGGATACAAAAGTCGGGCACGAGAGTGTGGGAGGGGATGCAATTATTGCTTCCTTTACTTATTCAAGTACAAACATTTTTAATTAAATTCCGCGCTTTTCTTTCCCCTCGATTTTCAACTCCAACTCCTTTCGCGCGTAGTTCTAATTAAATAACGAACGAAACGCCTCGAAGAATAGTGGGACGAACAAAAAGGGTTTCGAGAATATTCATCGAACACAGTGTATTGGCCACGCAGGAGGGGATTCAATAGTAGCACGCGTCTGGTTAAATTTCGGAGCAAAGTTTCTAGGGAACACATCGTTCCTAGTGCAAACATGTGACGCCTCGGGTTCCCTAAGTAACTCATTCTCTACATTCTGCTGAATCGACATACCGCCGAGGATTTACTGACAGGAAACAGTTTGGTTTTGTACGACATATCGCATGCGACAGTCTGCAGGCGCAAGCAAAATAAGCATCTGCTCGTGGAAATGCATGTCTAACTGAATGTATTTATAGTTCGTGTGTGTCTAGTTGGTTACGTTACACTTGTGGAATTAAACCGCAACTTTTTAACAACCGACTCGGGAATGCAATTAAAAATGAAGGCGAACTAAGCATCGATCGGTAACTTAATGTAACACGAATTGTTCGCTCGTTTTAGCGGTTTTTTTGTACAATTTCCAACTCTCCGTTGCTACATAAAAAAATATAAACGCTATGTATCCACCTCATGTTACATATTTATTTAAAAAAAAAAAAACAATTTTGCATTGCGCTTCGTACAATAATGCTTATTGAGGGCGTTCGTTTCGCCGCGCGAACTGTTACTTCTTTGTAGATATGCATTGCTTTATTTGTATTCAATATTTCTATTTACCTCTAATTAATATAACGTAATTGCAACTTTAATGAATCCAATTGTATCGTTTAATGGCTGAGAGTTGTTGATAGAAATATTCGGAAAAATTGAAACCTGAACACCTCAGCAGCCCATCCCTCTGATTTCATCCCCCTGACAGTTGGTGATAATTTAGTTTTGTACTACATGAATTTGTAAATTATATGCCGTTATTAATTAAGCTCGCGCAAACTGTCTCTCGGAATTTGGATTGCAACGGTAATGGTAAATTTGATAAGAAACAAATAGAAGTATTTGCATACTGTAGCTGCGAAATATTAGCGCTGCGCCTACTACTGGTCAATGTGGCGCGCTAAGAAAAAGATCTAATAATCTAATACGACGAACGTTTCTCCTCGCTATCGTCAAATCATTGCAGTATTATTCCATCCAGTCTGCCATTAATTTATGCAGTACCTGCCTGTGTAAACATGTGTTTGTTATCATACTATGATATGCAGACTTCAATTCTGCAACAGGGTTATCTAATTTCGTGTAGCTTCGTTGAAACATTCAATATATGTATACACATGTGAATACACGTAGGTGCTGTAACAAGCTTCCGCCATTAAAATCGATAATTTCACAAATCGTGAAAATTGTTAAAGAACAATTGTAAAAATTATTCGATTTCATTCCAATGTAAGCGTGGACGAGAATTTTCGCTCACCGGTTAGGGAAGATTCATGCGTTTTAAGTGAACGATTATTTATTAAAAGTTTTAGCACATCGGTATATACACAGTATATACGCAACATTAATAAACTGGGAACTTTTTTCTTGTCCAAAACCAACACTTTATTCAACTTATAATTACTTTAACAACTAGATTTAATACTTAGAAACCTCTTTCTATTTCATGCGTTAAAATCTGGGTTTCGATGACGATTTGATACATAGAAGTGGGAAGACAATTAATGAAAGAACTCGAAAGGTATGTCAAGGAAAAGATCCAGATATTGAAAAAAAGTTATAAAATTAAATATGTGTAAAGTATATAGAAGTGTAAGTAGTAGATTGAGAGAGACATTAATGTACAATCAACAACATTTTCATTAAAAGGAAGGAAAATAATTAAAATATTCCGATGAAATATTCCATCTAGCGACAATTACCATATTGTTAAATGAATTACTTTTAATTACAAATGATATTCATTTCAATTGAAGAACCCAAAATTTGATTAAAAGAAAATCTAATTATAGACCTAATAAACCTGTACTTTGCACATCAATATTAACGCTAAATAAATATCAATTCATTTCATAAATTTCGATACATATTATTCAATATAATTCTTACCTTTTCTTGTAACTGAATATCATCTACCCGAGCAGAAGAAAACGTTTCAAATAATTGAACACTAACATATAAATACGTAAACTAATTATAATTCCTTTTAAATATTAATTGCATAAAATATGTATCTAAATACATATTTATAAATACGAATTTAAATTTGCATGGCCTTGGATTACTAACTATCCAGTCCAATTTCTAAGAGATTTAAAAAGTTTGTTAACGTTCTATTTATTACAATTTTTAATCGATGAAGATTAGAATTAATTACAATTTACTCCAACGTGTGTTTTTTTCACATAAATGGTTTTATAAAACCAAAATGGCCTTGGAGAATTGGATTTCTATTCGTCAGATATGAATATAAATGGAATATCGTTTTAACTGTTTTAAGTTTTACTAAAGGCTTTATACAAGCAAGATTCAGGATATTTATATTCTTCTCGCCGTTGTGTTACCGGTAATTGTAATATCAAAATTATGCAAGATCTTCCATTGCATTTGTAAAGTTCATCCTCGTCCTAATCAGGATACATACATATTATAATGCGAAAACTTCAGAAATATTGTCCACTGACTTATTACCGTATTCTGCGTGAAAATTGAATCAGTGAAAACTTACGGGAATTTGAATTTACAAACAGCACAAATTCCAATCAGAATATTCCTTGAACATTCAGCATTCAGTGTTTTCTACGCACGATGAATAATAATTGGGCTATCGATTGTAATATTTGAAATAAATATTGACCACTAATTTTAACTTACACTAAAATATTCAAGACAGAGAAGAAGTAGATATTGTCATTTCTTATTGTTAGTAACTACTATAGCATTTCCCTTGCGCTAAGGTCTCATTTAAATATAACTTTGCTAAGAAATTCCTCGCTACATTTGACATAATATATTATATCAACATATATATTATTAATATATTTACAAATTCCGTACAATAATGGTTCTAATGAAAATTTATTGCAAGAATTATTTTACCAAAATTTTCTTTCAATTTGAAATCGTCAAATTGCATTTGCATTCGAAATATTTATAATACAAAACTCACTGTGCTCGCGCAGAGACCGTATGAAATAAGAATAAAATTGCGTAGTCATATTAATGCGGTAATCTGTATTTAAAGGGATTATTGGGGCTAGTTAGCGAGTCTTCGGTTCCCAAAACGCTTTGAGGATTTGTTACGCTAAGTAGCCATGTACGAATTGCGTAAAGGCGATGGAGCGGTAAAGGGGGGGGGGGGATGTTGGCAAGGGGGTTGAAACCCGGTGTGCGCCAACAGATAAGCACTGATCCCAATTACACGTTGGGTAGACCGGTTTCCAGGCTGAACGGATCATGGATTATTGACTCCATCTTGATTACTTGGCTCTCGTCAATACAATTGAGAGATCGATACACCTTGAATTTCCTGTACTTTACCTGTACGCTTATCACTGGCACTGTTACGGTTGGGAACGATTTATTCGTCTTCGCATTTAAAACTCTACGGGGCAATACAATCGCGTAAACAAAATTGCGAAGATAATAGGCGTGGCAGTATGCAGAACATACGTCTTTCCTTTTACTTTTTACTTTTGCAACGTACACAGGTAAGCACCGTAAACGTTATTTTCGGTGTTTTATATGGTAGAAACAGCTAGATCAATGATGACGCGATACGGGTGATCCCCAATTGAACAAAATGATATTTCAGTTACTCTGAATCTAGAAATTTGGAGGAATTTATGTACATGCTAATTGTGCTTGTGTAATTCTGAATGGTACTTCTTACATTAGTAATATTATACGTTTATTTAAGGGTGAAAGCAATTTCTCTGCAAAATGTGTACGTCTATGTCGACAAATAGATTTTAATCAAATTATGAAGTAAATGCTGAAATATCCTAGACCTGAGTATGTATTCCTTATTCTGCCATTTGAAACACTACAGCTAATTTGAAACAATAAATCCTTATTTTGTACAATGCGAAATTATTCTTCCGCATGTTTTGCACAAAATATCGTACACATACAGAATATTTTCGAATTGATAGAACTATATTCGACATTCGGCAGTGTTAAATCGGGGATTGGAGTTCAGCAGTTCGGATTATGAACGCGTGCGCCGAGTTCCATGTTCTAAAACCACTTCACTTTCGGTTAGGTTAATTGGTTAGATGAATGGGTTTCATGATCGATGAAATCCAATTAAAAAGCTTACCTAATTGTAAGTTTCAGATTGCGTTTCAGTAAAATTAAATCATTTGCAATGAAATCGCGATGGTATTTCGAAGGTTATAGACTTGGCACCAATTGCGAAATCAATAGAACAAATTCCAACACGCAGTGTGTTATTTAATGTTGCAAAACGATACAGGCAAACAAGAGGAGCAGAAGTTGAGAGGCGAACGCGAGTGTTCAATTGCGGGACGAACCGGAGAGATATAAAAAAGCTGTTATAGATCAAACAGAGGTTAATGGAAGTCAAACAATTATTATTTGCTTCATATACGACGTATGTAAATGTGTATGAATTAGTCATGAATTCTGCAAATTATTTTCCCTAATTATACTTTTACACAATATTCTGGTCTCTGTGTGTTTATTTTCTCCAATTAATAATCCAAATGTACACGGTGCAATTCAATTAATATTGCTTGTATTATTGTAACAAGAACACTGCGCATTTAAGGTACGCGGATCAACAATTACAAATATATACATACTAGTAAATTGACACAATATTATAGATGTATCATTTTGGAATAAGAACTTCTTCTGACACTTCGCGATATCATATTTCACATCTTATTCGTATACTACAACTCTCTCTTTCTCTCTCGTGTTTTTAAAATGTCACCACTGTGGCAGCGTAATATTACAGAAATGATTTTAAAAGAATTTTATTGCAAATCATACGTGTGTCGCACAGGTACACACTGTACACCATAAATTACTGCATTAAATATGCAAGTATATCGCTCGAAAACGCTATAAAACATCTAAAATTAACAAAATTTCCATTTTACCGTACGTTCCGATTTACTTTAGCGTATTCGTCCTCTAACAAGAAAGGTGAGCGCATCAACGAATTCACAGCACTGTAATTTATTGCTAGAGAGCTTCGTGTCGATCTGCGTTATCAATAATATTCCATACTTCATATCGATTTAATAATTAAACGAAATCACGCTTCGCCAAAGGGGATTAGTAGTTTCGACACGCGATTCATTATTTAATGCCATCCACTATCCGCTACATCATTCATTGCTGTAGATTCCAGAAAAACGAACGGCCGAATCGAATATACACAGCTACGTGCACAAAGGGAAAGGTAAAGTTACAATGAAATCGTATAACCACTTCATCCTTTAATTACTATCGGTTCAAGATCCGTTTGACCTGTTTCTTGCCCCGTGCACAAAGTAGTAAACTGCTATCTGCTACGAAACGAAGGGTATTGAAATATTTTCTATAGCCTTTTCACGATACGATTTACGGACCGAAACGATTATCGTAAATTAATGAATTAATTGCGAAAATAAATAAACGGCACAAGGAAATAAATCTGCAATGCCTCTAGTAGAACGACACGCAGAAACATTAGGACGACACGCACATGGATGTTACACTGAAGCACTTCGGATGATTCACATTCGTGGCGAAAAGTAGGGTGGATTGCCCCAACGATAGCCTGACCTAGGTTCATCAATATCCAGCTATTGATACCTTGGTCATACGTTATCGTACTATTATCCACGGGGTAGCACCAGCTCGCAAAAAATGCTACCCACCGCCGCAAAGATGAAAAAGCACGTTGTACGTACCGAAAATCCTAAATGCAGGATTTTAGAGATTAAAAGTAACGTATATAGAACGTAGGTCACATAAAACGATTGTTACAGCCATACCAGGGGAGTTTCACATTGCGACAGTATTTTCTAACGAAAACCAGACCGTCTGCAGGTTTGACCCGGCTCAATTTTAGTTGAAAAGGTATCGTGTATGGTTTGCGTGCCACAAGTCACTCGACACAGGTCTGTTTTGCCACAACGAAGCTTTAAAAGGTCATATCGAATTTCTCTGCCATCGCGACAAATAGAGTATACATTCTCTCGAAAAATGTTTTTTTTTTTTTTGTATTTTAAGAACATCATACGCATATGCATCTATATGCATACATATGAGCTTTGAATTAATATCTTCAAGCATGGACGCATCACTGAAATATCAGTTACTATTCAAAGTATTCTCTATACGAAAAATTATGAACTACCATATTTGGTAACGTATGAACCTTAAAATGTAGTAAAAAAATGGTTTACAGAGGTAGAAGCAAAATGTATCAATATTAATAACTACTGCAAACGAGCATGTTGAAGTGTTTTTTATAATTGCATACATATTTAATTGTCACGGGTGGATTTTGTGGGCATTTAACGTACAGCAACGCAATTTATATGTTCATTTATTATTTATAACGGTAAAATTTGTGGCAAGTTGTTTTAAATTTCTACAGAACGGTGAGCAGGGGAAGTACATATTCCTGTTTGGCAGAAATGTCACTTCATTTTTAATATGTACGAGTAAGGAAGAAGTAAAATTGCAATTAGGTAACTACTTTGAAAACGATAATGTGAATGTTTTAAACAAATTTGTTTTTACAACCATTCTTTACACTTTGTCACATTTGTGTTATGCATGTAACACGTGTTTCAAGTATGTAACTATGCACACGTACAGAAGCTGAAGGTACATCTAGTGGAAAATGCACAGGGAAATCTTTCATTTCCAGGCTGTGTTCTCTTCATAAAAAATGTACTCCCATAGAACTGTCGATGACAAAAGAATGTCGTGCAGAATGAAGAAGATAGCGATGATTACTCATACACATACACCACGAGATCATCCTTACACAGTCTCACACGTTCTCATTCTCACGAAGCATACAAGAAAAGCGCATACAACACTATGTGCACATACAGGAGTTTTATATTAAAAAGAAAAAGATATACGACACCCTGTGCAACAAGAAAATGTGCAACACATGCACAGTTTATGTATGATAAATAGTTATTTACATCAGGCATATTTTCTGCATAATATGTGACACACGCCATTATTTTATTCCAGATATCGCCGTACGTGAAGAGTAAGGTAATTGTATGCATAAAATAGGTACGCTTAATATTACACACAAAAGGATGGTACTTTATTCATTTTACTGTTATTAATTTGAACAGTACTCTGTTGCTCGCTGTTGATAAGATTCTGAATAATACCAACATTTTTAATATCAAAACGAAACCCGTCCCATATATTGTGCATAAAAGCGTGTTACATCTATGTGCTAATTTTTTATGGACACGCACGCGAACCTCACGCAATTTTATCTCGCGTTAGAAACACTGGTAAAACTCCATTTGCCAGTCGGAATGTTAAAAGCATGAATAATACTTCCAAACCATTCGACGAATTTCATAATCGTTTCGAAAATGAATTCTGTTCGGTCTAAGATGCTTGTCAAGCCTCCTTATCGTACACCTAAAATACTATGGATAATTAATTCTTGACTATCGAGTACCGTAAATAGAATTCTCCGCTTCGCCCCGTAAAAGAGAATAACGTGATTGTCAAAAGTTATCGTAAATACAGAAGTACAGTTAGAGTCACGTAGAAAGGAACGTATTGTTTTCGTAGAAAGTCGTTACGTTCCTTGCCAGGATAGGAACGTTTTAGCCTAACGTTGGTGCAACAATCGATGCTTCTGGATCGATGCCCGAATGCCCACTTTTCCCGTGCTGAAAGTACGGCCTATAACGTTGGCCATACAGTGTCATCGGTTCTTACACGCGAAACTTTTCTTCTTTAATGTGATTTCTTGTTACTCCTTGAAAAATCATTATCAGACGTCGGTTCGTAATAATCGAGGACAGTTTACAAGTGTCCTTCTACTCAATTTAATCTGATAAATACACTGTACCAATTTCCCATCAAACTTTGGAAGCATCCTGAACAATATAGGCCCACTTCGCCAGATTGGTCAGTTCTATTCGAAACAGTATGGCGTGCACATAGTTATAGAGAAACATCAATCCCGACGTGCTCGTTTTATTCTTCTTCTGATTGTGTAGTCAGATTCACGCGTATGATTTAAACACTCGGCCTGCCATGCGTTGGCATAATTCGGATGGTCTAAATTTTGAACACATTTTGGATAGTACAATGGATCGAGAAGGAACAATGGAACGATCAGGGCATTGAGGCCTATACTCGGCTACCGTAGCACTATTATTATTGTTGTAGAAACTGTATTGTCTAGACATAGTATCGACATAATCTTTAGTGGAGTACATACAAGATCGACGTGAACACTGTAGATCAATGAACAAAATTAATTTCAAAATGTAGACTGGCATACCATACCCATCCCTTGACTGGATCATGGGGAAACTCAATGCGCGCTATGTTTTCTGCTTACTATTAATGTGAGAACAATGATTAATAATTTATGAAACACATTCAAACATTATAGACATATGCAACTGTGTATTTTGCGCAAGAAATTAATTATTATACACGTTTCGACGCAGAAGCTAATGATTGCATTATTTAATAACATAACAATAATGCACGGTTAATATTATGTAAATTGTAATTGCACGACTACTTTTATATCCTACTACATTTGAGGTTCCTTGTACAGAATGACCTGTTGTGTGCGGCTTCAGATATTTAGCTAACGTTTGTTAAAAACATTTCTATATAACAGTGAATCGTTATTAGATTAAGCATTAGTCAGTTAAATTGAGTGTCCAACTGTTTCTAGGTAATAATCCTTTTCCATTAATAAAAATTATACTATTCAATGTGCCCATGAACGCCTAAAAATTTTTGGGGGCCGTAGAGAAAGGATTGAATATATTTCGGATATTTATTTACCGAGGAATGTTTCATTGTACTCAAAAATGGCAGAATGGCTGCACGTTCGATCCAGAGCTACGACATTTATGTATGCATGTACATAAACGTACAAATGGAGAAGCATTGTGAACCCTACATAACTTCAAGTTCCATTCGCCCCTTCCGCGTGACTGTCCCCTCCGATCTCATTGTTTCCCCGACGAACAAAAGTCAAACAGCATAGTTTACCGGCGTAAACGATTTCGTAGTCGATTAAGGGAAACAATACACCGGTTTGTTAAAGAGGCAGAAAAATCAGTAGTGAGCACTTTTGAACGGTTTGAATTAAATTTATTTTTCGTGTGTCGAAAGAATCGACCGCATTTAACTTTCATGTGCAAAAATGTAGTTGGTCCAATGGAATTAGATATTACTTGCTTCCATATTGATAAAGAACTGTGGAAATAAATACACTCGACACGATATGCAATATTTAAACTTGAAGAGATACCAGTATTTTGTATAAGAAATTAAATAAATTGAGAGATTTTTGTACGTGATTGTAGAAGATTTGGTCTTGAATCTTTCAAGATCACCTTATTTTTATTGTAAACGAAAAGCTATATTTTGTGTGCTGATAATATACAATATAAGTACCACTTCAGTCAAATTTAATAGGGTACCACACTAATTGTAAGCCATTTCTATTCATGGAAAAATTCGATATTCTGAAGCCTCAGGGTTAAATGAAGTTAGAACTATCCAACAAAGGAAACACAAACATATTTATCAAAGCTTCAGTCAGCTTCTCTATCGTTCTCAGTAAAATCGAACACACTGTATGTAATATTTAGAAAACAGGGAAATGCGTGCTTACATTTGAAAAACGAAAGGATGCAGAGAGTTGTTGTATATACATGCATGTGTGAGTGAATGCTTTTAAGGGAAAACGTTACGCAAAATTTACAACGAGAACCCAAACTGACAATTGTTTACCAAACATTCAGGTGCATTTGCATTGAAAAATTGTAAAGTTATAAAAAGTCGAATGCATGTGTGAAACATTTAAGTATCGTTCCCATCACGTATTATATAAAACATCCCCCGAAACAATGTGCCTATGCATTGTCAGAACGGCGTAGAATTATAACGATAGTGAATGAAGTGTCTCAATTAGATTTATATACATTGCAAGAATTTGATAAATCCCTAAGATAGCATTAAATTTTCTGCGCGCGCATATTATTATTTGCGGCATACTGGATGCGAGCACAGTGAAATAAAAATGTTTCAGATCGCGACGTTCCTCTTCATAAATGACTATATGCAATTTAATTGCTATCAACCCTTTCTAAGATTAAACACATTTGGCGTCTGTTCCTAAATAAGTCCGTTTCCATATGTTCATAAATAAACAGCGGTAGACGTAATTTATTGTGCAGTAACCATCGAGAGAGTGTAGTGTTTTAATATGTCAAATGAAAGGGCCGCTTTAAACCTACGTGCTAGGAATTTTGTAAACGATGAGTAGTCGTTTTAGTTTAAACGTCGGACTGTTTTCAATTTCCAAATCACGTCTGATCCCCCCTTCAAAGGGAATTCATTACACCAAAGAGTTATATAAGCAGAAATTGTATTCCGAATACACCGTGTACAATTTAGGAAACGTAAGAAGGTAGAACAAACAAGAAAAAATGGACTGGATTATGTAGAGACAAAGGTTTCGTGTAAAGTCAGACTCTAAGCCACCGTTTCGAGAATGTTAAGGAAGATTATCAGGTAAATACGCAGCAACGAGAAAATGATGTTCAGCTTCAACGAGCGCAGCTTCAAGCAGACCTTCAATTCCATTCCGTCTTTCTCCAATAGCTGAATCATTTCCAATGACTTTCAAAGCTTAGAGAGAACTGAAATTGCAACGGAAAAACTTTCCGTATGAAACGCATGTGATATGGTAGTACGAACAGCTTTCAGGCTTTAGTAAATTAATTAAATAAATTGACGTCTTTATTTCTGAAGGCATGTTACACGGCAGTAGCTTTTTATTAATGAACATTTTAGTGGCCACTAATAATAAATAACTGCCTGCCTACTTTTCTACACATCCGGCAGTTTGCTTCGAAAATTACATAAAAAGTACGTACATGACTGAAGTTAACGTTCATTCCTAAAAATATAAACATACAAATTTGTATTCTTTTCACGGTGTTCGTTACATTAATTACTCGCAATTATAATAATTGTAAAAGTTAATTAAATAGTAAACTAAAGTTTTCGTTTGGTTTTTTAGAAAATTTATTGTGCCGTTAATGTGAATTTGATCATCAGTGTGTGGACTATAACTTCACATGTGTCATTGCGAAGTCGTGTGACAGGTGGTTAATTCTTATTATCTTGTTACAATAGTTGTATCGTGGAGTTATCCCTTATCTTTATAAAATATTGGCGAATGATTTTCGAATGACCACTTTTCAGTCGAGTTAAAATTGCAAAAAACTTTAATTTAAACTTTCAGGATAACGTTAATTTGTTAGTAAACCGTACGTATAGTCTCTAAACCATTATACCAAATTGTAGTATGTATATATTTCTCATTTATGAGAATCGAAAAATCTTACTGAAAATTCGTTTAGCTTACAGGAATTGTAACAAAAGTAATACATATAATG
This sequence comes from Nomada lathburiana, assembly GCA_963667235.1. Lineage (NCBI taxonomy): Eukaryota > Metazoa > Arthropoda > Insecta > Hymenoptera > Apidae > Nomada > Nomada lathburiana. The sequence continues at coordinate 9,276,449 of OY763898.1, read as the reverse complement.
GTCTCATTACGGAACATCAATTAATACTGTTTCTTTGATATTTTGCCATGATCATTTGTCTTGTCACCTGTATTTAGCCCTCAAAGGATGGTTCTTGGATAAATGAGATAAGTTTCCTATCGTCCCTTAATAGCTGCGCGCATGTCAAGCACACTACTATGCTGCAATGTTTGAATGCAATAGATAAGTTAGCTGGATTAGTTACGAAACTTATGGGGAAGATGAAGTATATCAGAAACGTGTAGATGATAATTTAAATGTCTATCAATGTGTGGAATGTATGCACTTGATTGATGAGAACAATGTGGTTGTCATATAACAGTATATAAGAAAATGTTAGAATTTCAGGCGAGACGTGATTGAAGAAAGTTATCGGACCTTTGTTTTCCCTACTAAATGTTCAACACTTTGTCTGGTGTAGACTAAATTTTGTGCACTTAGTCTCCAGAACACTGCGGAAAATAGGCTACCATTAAACCTGTACCCTCCACACCCTGACAGTGATTTCACCCCACTGGTACTTTGTGATAATTTAAGTTGAATTAAATTAAATTTAGTAGTAATTGAAGTTAATTTTAGAATATTAAATTGCGATATAATTGCTGCAATGAAAAGACCAAATCAGAACTGACTGAACCGTTTATATAATAATAATTTCAACTTAAATATAAAATGCCCAGACAACGCCAAGTAACTATTTTAAGCTAAAGGTCCGTCATTTCGTAATATCTTGAATTGGCCACAATTGATTCAGAAAGTAGTGGACAGAATGAGCTACGAAAACAATCGGATGATCTGTTGCACGTAGCTCAGTATATCGTGAACTTCAATTTCCACCTTCAAGTCTGGCAATGAGGAACGATTCGATTCATTGTATCGAATGGTATGTTGCCAGTTCCCTTGTCAATTTTTTAGCGAAAAGTTCCAACTTGGTGTAGCGAGACTCGCCACTGGTTGATTCGACTGACCGGTGAAAAGAATCAAAGATAACACCAGCCACAGATCACTACTTTCCGTCGCTCTTTCATGGTGCAAACTAGATTTCATCATGAAGAATGGATGTTCATCATACCATTGAGACACTGACCATCGATCGTTAGCGGACCATCATTTATCATCGATTGCCGCTAACCGATACAAGAATTGCACGTTGATAAAGTGCACTGCTCACTTTAGGCTGCCAATTTTTTTTATACATGTTAAAGCAGTCAGTAAATACAGATACAGGTCGATCTCGATTAATGCGGGTAATAAATCTTAGGGAATGGTTGAAATTTGAGATACAATATATGGTTCTCATTTAAAGAAAGAACGCGATAAAAATTTCGCAAGTATTTTATTAAATTATAGCGGCACAAGCATGTTCATCTACCCACTATATATTTTCACTAAAACTCTTAAAACAAATTAAATCTTACCAGCAAGGGATGCAAATTAAAGTACTCAGAATATGTGGAATAATGATTTTTGCCAATTACTTATACTTGACAATCTTTACATAAATGATACTTCGCTGCTTCGACGTATATTTTGTCTCAATGATAGTCGTTCAGAGGCTTTCGTAATTGGGGTGATAAAAATGAATGTCCAAACACTTAAATTGGTTGGTGTATACATGTGTAAATTACATTTATCAGCAATTCATATTATTGTACATTTCCATAAACTGTGATAATATTTCATATTATTATAAATTGCCCAATGGGGGACTTATTATAATCTTCGCTTCATTTAAATTAAGATGACGTTAAAGGAAGCTCATACATAACGAAAAACGGCTAATACGTTACATTCAGGTAGAATGAAACTGCACTTTATCATAAAGCTTATATAACTACGTACCATGTAAAAAAAAGTTGTGTGATTGGTAAAAACGGACACAAGATAGGAAGAAAGTTCTCCTTCAGTAAAAGTAGCAACGGGAAGAGCTATTACAACTACATGTACAACAATAGCGGGGAAATGGATCGAGATATGGTGGTAAAAGTAGAAAGCCAACAAATATCTGGATAGTATGTTTCGATTCGTAGAAGTTAACAATCGTAACTAACAATCGTATTTCAGTGGCCCTCTTGGGGCGGACAGTCATTTAAGCTTTATTTCTTTTCCAATGTTTCCGATATTGCTTTGCTCTGCAAAAATATGTTTTCTGGGAGAACGTTAACAAGCGGCAGTAAAGTTCTATGTTGCGTAGCATAAATACGAAATATAAAAACCGCTCTAAATTTTAAACCCGATTGTATACCTTTCAATTAAACAATATTCTTGCGCAATTTCTAATCGACTATATAACAATGTCTAAATAAAAATATAACAAAAAGCCATAGAAGAAAACAGTGTTATCGTTACGGAGTTGCACAAAATACGTGCATTATATTTGCAAGTAATCTCTGTTTAGAATTGTTTTATTTTTGTACATGCATAAAGACCAATAAGATAGAAGACAAGTAAAAAAAGGATTTGTTATACCATGTATATTTTATTCTAAGTTTGAATTTGATTAATGATACTTATGTGCCGGAAATTTATATTAATAAATAACTACGTTAATACATTTACGAGTATTAACACTATTAAAAATATTCTTACATTAGCATAAAATCAGTTATACAAGATTTCGATTTCTGGTTAGAAATACTGACACATTTTTAATGGCGGTATATTTAAACATATCAATCAACATAATTTAGCATTTTCTAGCATATCCATCTTGTCGTAATGGAAAGCGTGTCAGTATTTTGTTCATAGTTACATGCGCTTTTACATTGACTGCTTTTGCCGGCACCATTGGCCACTTACTTACAGAAAACAATTTATTCCATGAATTGTTCATTACGATGCTAAACAATTTTATAATTAGTTCCTGCAATATCACGGTTAATCAACGGACCAACTTTTAATTCCAGGCCGTAATAAATTTACCCTCGATTAATTTCGCATAACGTCTACCGTAATTGTTGTTTTCAATTCCTGCATCGACGAATAGTTTTTATTATTTTTGCAAATGTTAACAACCGTTTTCCATGTATTTTTAATAACGTATTGCATTTGACAAACGTACCGTGCAACGTTGCTGCGTATTATTAAAATCTGTATGGATTCTTTTAGGTTAATTTTTTATTTCAATTTTCCAAAAGCAATGTTGCGCTCAAGTGACGTCAATGCGTACTCAAATCGCATGGATCGTCTAAATATCAGAATAATATTCTTTGAATCTGGGCTATCTGGAAACTAAGAAGCAGCAATTGAAACTTAAAAGGGTAGGTGTAGACCGGCTGCATGCCTCTGAAAAGTTATTACCCTCATTTCAATCAATTAATACAGTAATTAGTTTTTTCATTCGCAAGTACTACATTTTCCACTTAGATATTCTGTGTGTGAATTATAAAGGGAACTAACCGGACGTTCGCAGATATGCATCGCAAAAATACTGAGAAATGTAGTTGAAGTTACAACTAGTACCAACTAGTACCAGTAGCATCGAATATATCTGAGCTGCAGTTAGCATAACTGATCAACTTGCTAAATAAGTGGATCCGCACCTAGTCATGTGCGGGATACCACGAAACTACCGTGCTCAACAATGCGTTTGAAAGCAATGTCGGCGGAACGTAAATTGGTTGATTAAACGGGCAGTAAATGTTACAGCAAGGTAAAACTTGAGAATTATTTTGATGTGTAAATTAAACCTCTTAAATGCATCCAATCACTTGTGGCTTATTTTATTAAAATTCGACGATCTTGAAAGTGAATACGAATTAGAATTTGGAAAGTAAAACAATGTAACGGAGGTATATAATATATTATCGTAAAAGAGTTTGTCACATATATGAGGGATGGAAGCGAGCGAGAAACGCGTGTGTGTGTGTGTGCGTGTGTACATGCGGAACAGAAGAAAAGCGATGCGAAGACAGAGCGCGTAGAAGAGAGTGCAGAAGGGTCGGTATTCGCGTAATCGGCATAGCGAGCGAAGCATCGACGTTATAATCTTACTTTATTCGTATCATCATTATTATTATTATTATTATTATTCACGTATATTATAGTGTATAAGTGTGTATTTGATAATAAATTAGCTTAGCGCGATGAAGAGAATCGCTTCAATCCTACATATACGTATACGCACCGTGCCAAGATACAAGAATTGCCATTGTAGAGAAACATTATGCCCCTTTGCTAGAACCAAACTCACAAGCAGGCATTATATGAAATGCTATTTAAAACCTGTAATTGACGGCCTTGGAGCGGAAAATAATGTATGGGGTGGAAACTTTGCGCGCCGGCAGGCTAAACTTCAGCACTTTGAAAACAGTTGTGTACACGAGTATGAACTAGTCTCATTACGGACAATGTTCAACAAGTCCAAAATGGAGTTGATCCAGAGGTTAAGCAGACATGGCCTCTCGTTGTAGTTTTTCAATAGTGTAATTGCAGTTAAGAATCATTGACAAGATAGTTTATTACCCTGACACGCGTCACTTCTCTGTTCAATTATTACGATCGTTTATATACATTATTTGAACCATAACTACCGGTTACAATGACAGCGAGTACCTAGTGTAAAAGAATTTTCTTAGTTAACGATGAAGCATAACCTATGTCGATACTTTCGCGTAGAATGACCAGCGTTAAGCATAATTTAGTTCCACGTTATCAATTTTTATTTTTATCACATGATTCATAATAATTAACGAGTGTTTATTGCATTGACATTACACGATACTAATTAACTCTAAGCCTAATTTTATTATAATGATTTCTATGCGCTCAAACGTCAGCCAATGACGTTGGTTAATAAATTAATCGATATCTAATATTTATGCATCTACTATTGTGATTTGAAGAAGACACGTGAAACTATTATTACGAAAGATATATGTTCTATTGCAGTAACCATCGATATCAAAGATGCACCATGATTTTATACGCAACACACGGTGCAATGCGTTTCCGAGAAGCAAGCATTTAATTATTTCCCTGCAAATTGCATGGCATTACAAAATTTCATTTCTAAGCTACATCACTCCTTCGCTTACTAAATGCGGATATTCCACTGCTAACGATGAAGTTTGCCTTCATGTTACCAAGATAATAATCAAAGGGGGTGGCGAAAAGTGCTTTGTCCTAGCATATTTCACTTGAATTGCTAGCACAAGCTTTTCAGCACGCGCTGGTATGAGGCGTTACGATATTTCTCCCGTTCCTATGATGTTTCATAATAATTGGTAAAGAGAACTGTGAAATGCGTTCAGAAATGCAAAGCTGGTACTTAACGTTAGTTAGTACATATTACCAATACTATTTGCATATTATGTACTGGTATCAATATAATTAATATTTCGCTGCATAATTCTGTGCACAGTTCGATTATTTTTGCTACGAAACTATTTGTTTTAATTAAGTATTGCAATGTAAATTAATAAATTTCAGCTGTATATTATTATAAAATGAATTGTAATATTATCAGCTGATACATGTACCATTATTTATACGCGTAGAATGATTATCATATTGTGTATCACTAGCGCAAAAACAGCCTGATAGCAAAACGCAAGAAATATGTTCACATGTAAACTGCTTTATGGAGTTAACGTTAACGTTATAATGCTCCCCTAATCTATTCTTTCTTCAGGCCATTCGGCCACAAGGTTGATCATTACCTTTTAATATATTCCAAATAATTATCGAACGTGTTAAAATGTTTATCCATTTCGTGCCACTATTTTTCACGTCTTAAGTAGAAAAGTTTATAATGACATGAGTGTACTTTTATAAGTATTTGTATGGAAAACAATTATGTAAGTTCACCATTTACATGTTTCCATTTTCCGAGGTCTTCGAATATTAAATTGTAACAGGGCGTAGGATATAAATGAGGCAAGTATCTTATTTCTGGTAAGAAAAGTGTAACAGAGAAATTCTTCACATTTATGATAATTGCCGGGCACAGAGAAGAAAAGATTTTATTTCAATTAAAGGTACGGAACGCAAAGAAGAAAATTGCGACATTGAATCCGACTTCTTGCGTCTATATGTGATACCGCGCTAAAATTTCACCAGTTAAAATTAACCTAAAGATTTAATGAGAGATTCTTTATTTCTTACCACTGTAAACGCTGCCGGGCTTTATTTATCAAAGCTCGTTGTTTGCAGTAGCATGCAAAATTGATAAATGCATACGATGTTTGATTTTATTTGTGAAAAGGGTGAGGAATAATTAATGAGGGCATTAGATAAACAAATGTTACACGATTTCACTGTTACATCAATCATTTAGATATACATTTTATATCAATTTGATGAGTGAAGCAATAATTCGACATTTTACTTTCTTAAGTATAAAATAAATGATTTTTTTACGTTTTAAGGTAAGTAAATATTGAAAATCAACGTGTATTATTATATAGTTCATATTCCTCTAATAATTAAGCCAAATAATCCTATATCTATTAATATTTTTGAATGTTATCAGACAGCAACTTTGTTTAACTTTGATTGCATGGTTCATGAAAACATACGTTTTGCAAATCCTCAATTTGTGATTTTATTTGCGGAGGGGAATAAAAATCGATATTTTATTTCCGTATAAATTTTTTTTAGTCAATCAAACGTAGCGTAACGTTCATTTCCACACTATCGAATTGAATTGAAAGCCATTTGGAAAGTAATTAATTCCCGTGTTTTGTTTCAATAGCTTGCACAAACAAACATCCTGAAATTTATTATTACACTTTTACTTTGAATAAAATAGTATTCGCTGCTCTGCATGACTTCTTTATTCTAAATTACATTCAAATAATTCATATTGTTAAAACCTAGCAACCTCAATTTTTAACAAAAACCTGAAGAACTTTAAATAGTATTACGAAGGGAATCATAGTACACAACTTATTTTGATTATAAGTATTGAGGTAAATAAACAATTAATTCATAATATGGCCTAATATGTATTCGTCCCATTAGATTTAGAAATATGTATATGCATATATGTATCTGATACGTCTAATAGAAAGAGAAATAACTAAAATAGTAAGTGGTTTGTAGACAAAAAATCCATAGGAGATAGACTAAACAGATTGTGTTTTCACAGAGGATGATTTAAGTTTAATGATTGTTTAAAACTTCCGAAATTTTTCAATGCATATTGAAAAACGGTTTGCACAGAATATACGTAGAAGTAACGGGTACAGAAAATTTTAATAATGTTAATATTTCCAATGTTCATGTCCACACATACTGTTTTATTTATGATAGTAATCAAGGTTTATTTGCCACTTTATTATTTATCTTTGGAACTGCAATTGTAACGTCTTGCGCATTAATTTCATCGGTCGCCCATTGACACCGATGAGAAAAGTACAAGATTTCAGTGTATATTCGATTCACGTATGCTAAATGACACTTTAATTAGTTTAGTCGTGACGTTTCAGGCATCTGGTGCTGCGTTTCCATCGGGGTTCAGAGGAAGCGCATATTACAAAGCGATTATTCAGGAGAACCCAGAAGTTGTCGAATCGAAGAGAGGGACTGATTAAAACTTGTAAGTCTACTAATTATTCGACAGATTGCTGGGACAGGAAAGGGAATTTCGAACGATAAAGCAACTAACGCAGGCTAACAAAGTTCTCGCCCAATTGTAATTATTAACGACATGGAATGATTAAATTTTTTACCAAAGTATAGTTTGATTCCATCGCGATTGGATTTTTTTTTATCTATAACAATTGATGAAATGTCTTTTCAATTTCAACTTCAGGCTACTGCGAACAAATTGAGCTCCCAATTGTGGGAGACTTAGACCGATAGCGTATATGCTATCAATTGTATTATCAATTGTATAAAACCAATTTTTTATATCCGTTCCATGATACTTTAATTTTTTTTTTAAATAATACACGTGGAATGTTTATACATTCGATTTATGACTATAAGCTATAAATGTAATATGCAAGTAGACATCTTCGACAAGTAGCAAATGCGAAATTGTTGAATAATACCCAATGTCTCACAGAGTGTGTAGTATCTTTCAGAATTTAATAATCAATTTTCCAGGCACCACAATCGCAAGATTATAGGCGATTCTAATTTTTTCCGAATTCGGCCATTTCATCTGAGATAATTGATTATTTCACATTCGAAAGGGTCTAGACGGTCACGTCGGTAGAGTGAACGAAGTTTTTATTTTCACCGAGTTACGATTTTACTGAAACTGGCAATGAAATTACCTGTAATCAGTCATTTCAATCGTCCAGTTAGTTATTCGCGGTGAGAAAAATTTTGCCGGTAAATCCGTTAGCGTGTTTGTTTTAATTAACGCCAGCAATCCCCAGTTGGATTAGTTTTATAAACCCCGTAATACATGATAAATCAATTATCGAATTATCGGATTATTGCACAGCGTCCAGTATCGACGCTTTGCTCGTTTACATGAGTGTTAATATCGCCAATGTTTGCGGAAACATAAATCATTAATAACGCCTGCGAATATTTGTCCCAAAGCTTCTTTGGTATGTGCGTGTGTTCGCGGGCCAATAATTTTCAATGATTTAGGCATAGATGGTTGACATTTGATAAGCACTTTCCTGCCTGTCGAGATAAACATTTTTATTACCGTAGAATTATTACACGAACGATGCCGCCTTTGGCACTGAAGCAGGATTAATTGCTTGCGACGAACAATATTCTACCGTTTTCATATTTAAAGTATAATAAAAATGAGAAGTTAACTCCTGAGTCACCAATGTGGTTATATTACTGCAATACGACGATATCAATTTTCTTATTACTGAAACGTCTGAACTGTTGTTTCATAAATAATTCGACTAATATTCCATTAACGTTCAACTATATTATTTCTATTTCAACGTTATACTTGGTGCAATGAAACAACGTTCATGATTATCCAGTAGTTTTTGTAATATTTCATTTAAATAATCGATACCTTCCAGAATGGATTAAATATTTAATCTGAATTGTAAAAAACTCTGCCCGACAGAACGTGTCCTATAAAATATGTTTCGGTATGTTGAACAAATGAAATACAAATATTTGAAACAAAATATAAATCAACATATTGTGTACAACTCTTCAAATATTCTGCGCAAATAAAGAAGAATACTTCGACTTCCATATTAAACAAAGTTTGAACAATTTCATGTAACTCTATACGGTAAATGTTATATACACGAAAAATATATAAATGACGACGAAATCACCACGTTTATGTTATAAATGCACGGCTTATATGGAAAGTTCCGGGATTTGTTCGATAACAATACAATTTTTACAGACAACTAAATTTTATTGATTTCATTCTCTACACTCTACACAAAGTCCTCCCCTTTCAAGGCATAGTTTGCAATGCTCCAGAAGTTCTTGGAAAGCACAATGGAATACCGTTTTGGAAATGGCTTTTAAATGACTTGCAAGACTTCTTTGAATTTATTTCAGTGCTTTTTGAGGAAAAAGTAAAAAAAGAATGCTGACAATAAGAGAGGATTTAAATCTAGCGAATAATGCAGTCGTAAAATTGTCGGCTCCTGTTTTTTTTTTTATCTAAACTTGACTTACATTTGCCGACGTGAATATTGGTCAACTAAAACCTGTAGTGCATGTCAAAACAGAAACAAAAAACGAGCGATACGATAATTATTGAATGGGGCGCCAACTTCAGGCTGTAATTAATATACCGAAGCAAAAATCATTTCGGTTATTTATAGGACAAACTATGCACGTAACAAAAGTTTACATTATGTTCGATTAAACGAGGAATTTCACCGTGTCATTTAAATAATTGACAACCGTAGTCGGCGTAGAATTAACGAGAGGGGATTAGGCTTGTCGGCGTCACGTGACACGAAATGAATGGAATTATGCAAGTAATACTATAACAGATTTGCATGTACAATCATGCTGGGAATCTATTCTGATTTAGTCAGTTTTATGTAGAACTGTAACAATTCGCTGCTTTCAATAATAATTCTATGCATTTTTATAATCCAAACATTGTATTGAAACTGATTCACATTTGACAAATCTTTTAATGTTGACAGCTATTCAAATCATCAAACAGTGAGAACATTAAATATACGCAATTATATGTAATAAAGGCTGATGAACAGTCATTAATAATTATACATCTCATTAATTTGTTCATATATAATTGTCATATTTACAGTTACATTACGTACAATTTGTTGCAAAGTTTTACATCAGCATTAAAATGAATTGAGTGAATTGATTTTTATTTATATAATACGTGTTTCACAGTTTTCTACATACTCGTGGAACAGTTTTTATCTAATTCTACGAAATATTCTTATTTTCCAGCTAACATTAAACGTTACTCTGCGAAATGTCTGGCGTTTGCGAATACCGAAGCAACAGAATATTCCACTTTGCCGGTCAAAACATTCGATGTGCAGAGGTTTAGGAGTTCAGTGTTTGCGAACATTATCACCGTGCCCTTATTACAACTATTTGCGGTACAAGAACATTTGCACGAATTTCCACTTATGAATCTCGCAGAGTCTGTCGGAGAACATCGTATTTAAACAATTAATCAAAATCCTTACCGTATTAATAAATCATCTACACAATTCGCGGCACTTTAATATTTAATTTAACCCTGCAGTATACAGAAGTTATAATAATACGATTAGTAACGTTTCAATTTAATTGAAACACTATAATAATTGTAGAACCTATACATATATCTTTTCGTTCAGTGGAATAAGTTTCACATTTATTCGCCAATTTTTAATTGAATATCGGGTATTCACTGCATCCTTACAGTTTCAAAGTTCCCTTTCGTTCCACTTCTTATTCTTACGAATGGACTGACAATTGGATAGAAGATGGATTGTTTGAAGACCAGGGTCTATCAGATACTCTGCCCGTCATTGACTGTGCTCGAGGGGAACCTACGCCAAAGCCAAGCACGTGCCAACACTGTATGAGCTCTCGCCGATCACGTTTCTAAGTGTTGAGTAAGAGGATGACTGGAGAACGAAGTGGTTTCCATTGCAGATCAAGCTGGTCTGGCACAGGTATAAGAGCTGGTAGGCATCAGAATGAAAATAATGTGGGACAACGTTTTTCTCGAATTGAACCTAAAAAAATTTCAATTAGCAGTTTTCTCTATTTTTTTTCGTTTTTTTTAGCGGAATCACTTGCGAATTAGAATAATCCCTCCCTAAGAATAGGGAGGCTTGCTACAGTTTGATATTTTCCTACTAATATACAATAGAGAATTAATGTGCGAAACAATTTCGATGTAGCACGATCTGCTGAGAGCACTCTATATTGTAACATTATTAGTTGGAAAGTATAAAACTGCGTCAAGCCTCCCTACGTATAAGATTTGTCCATGTTTCCCTAATTTTCTTCAGTAACGACGATTATTTTCTTTGTGACTTAGAAAAATATTTTTCCGTTTATTAATTTTCTTCCTTCTGTCTCGAGACGCGAAAAATATACGTGTGAATTGGAACATTTTTATGTTATTTACCCGAAGTGCATAATCCAGGAAACGTACAGGAGAACAAACGTCAAGAAAACTTCAAGATGACTATAAAAGTTTTCAAAGGGCTTGGAAATTTACGTGAGTAGTTCAAAAGCCAAGGCTGCCTCTATAAATCTTCAGTGAGTGTAAAAGTTTATCATCCACATGACTAACATTTTCTTTATAATAAGAAAGGCTGATATTTATTCTTGCAAATCATCATGGCATTGCTGTACTGAAACTCAGCTTAATATGTCCTGCGCTTAATATGTATATAAGTAATTCACTGTTTCTAGACATAATATATACTTTGCACAGACTCCTCGTATAAAGTATTCTTGTTGTTAATTCAATTAGGCTTTTATTCTATTTCTCTACCATTTCATCGAGTATTATGGAAAATCAACGTTTGATGTCAAATATCTTTACATTGTAATGAATCTTGAATATGTACTCCCTTATTAGTATATTCAACCGTTTATGTGACGTTGATATTCTCGTATTTCTACCGCTTCTGTTTTCTACGAATTCGAAACACTTATTTGCCGTCATCTTTATTTTCTTTTTCGCTTTTACACCTTGATCCCATAACGTATTACGTCAGAATTAATCTTACGTGCTGGCACAGAGAGCAGGAACAGAGGACGCTGACAAAGGTTATTGAATTTTCTAGCAGGTAAAGGAAATAAAAGCGCAACGGCGGTAAGTACCGTCTTAAAAGAAAATACTGCCCGGATCAATTAACATATAATATGCATTTACTTCAAACAAACATCGACGTCACTTGGCGGAAACTTTTCTATCTTTCTTACCTTTATAATTGATTTGTACACGTTGGTTCGAATTACTTATGTGCAAACCATACGAGCATAATGGAACACTATGAAAATTCTTCGCATTATGAGAAACAAATATTTTTAATAATATTAAATGCTTTTTGGTTTAATGAGAAATGAATGAGAATAGAACTCTCTATCATTCTTCTTTGCAACACAATTTTAATACGTCGCATTGTTAACACGCGTCACCTCGTTCCTATCAACCGTGATACGTTTGATTTCACGTAACATGTATAATATTATACAACGTATACATGCACGTAGACGCAGCGCATGAAAGGGAAAATTACAATTCAATCGGAAACCAATTCTGTCAACTATTACGATAGGTACAAATTTCAATAATTAATTTGTACACTTGTAGGTGGAGGACGTTCACATGAAAATTAGTCAATAATTTGCATTTAATTACACGGTGATTCGGTTTAAATGTTCAGCTACGTGAATATGAACGTTTCCATGCAATAGAATCTTCCGTGTTACCCCTTCGCGTTCAGCAATTAAAGAAGAACGCGAAAGTATTGTACTTAATTGGAAACTTTTGCATAGATTTTACACGCGTCTATCTTTATTCGGTGTCAAATATTTTTTAAGCAATTTACCGTATTTATACGTTCTACAATTTGACTGCATTATTCATAACGGGATGGAGGCTTAAACAAAATTCTCCATAAAACGAAAAGGTATTACAGTAATTCTTCGCTTGTCGCTCACCACGATGTCTACCGAAGACGCTCACGAGTCATCCCCACCACTGGAGGGGCCCCTCTAGTTCTGAGTGGACGGAGTAATTCGGCACCTTTTGATTAGCCGACACGTCGCGTCGGCGACGGTCGCGTTAACCATTAAAAGATTAAATGCTCCGTATCGGTGAGACAACACTAATGCAACGGCGTAACTTTTTTATTGTTACTTATATCGCTATAATTTTTTGTTTGAAATATTGCTGAGATTGTGGTGATTAAAATGAGACCAAACACGATAGAATTTGGATTATATTTACATACTTAGTAATATTATACGTAATGGGCAAGGATCCTTACAAGAAGTTTTTAATATAACTTAACGGGCTTAGAGAATAGTCCAAATCTAAACATATATTCCAATAGGCTTCCACAAGATAGGATGCACATTTATTAGTATGGTTTTATGCCTTTCTAGAAGCCCATGCAAGCACGTAATAATGAAATGCCACATGCAAAACTGAAATCATCAGCCGCAATTGAATACAATAACGAAACGTGTGGTATGGTTGAAGCGCCGAAAACAGAGCCGTCGGCTGTGTCCACACTCGAGAACCAGGTGGATATCACATTCGTCGTCTATGCCTTCACGGCGCTCGTCGAATTCGTTTCGTGTTCCTCGAGTAACAGCGACGGCCGCGGCTACTGAAAGCCGCGGAATGATTGAGACGGGCCGCCTTTACTTTCCTCGAGGAACCACGAAACGAATTCGACGAGCGCCGAGAAGGCATAGACGACGAATGTGATATCCACCTGGTTCTCGAGTGAGGACCCAGCCGACGGCTCTGTTTTCGGCGCTTCAACCATACCACACGTTTCGTTATTGTATTCAATTGCGGCTGATGATTTCAGTTTTGCATGTGGCATTTCATTATTACGTGCTTGCATGGGCTTCTAGAAAGGCATAAAACCATACTAATAAATGTGCATCCTATCTTGTGGAAGCCTATTGGAATATATGTTTAGATTTGGAGTATTCTCTAAGCCCGTTAAGTTATATTAAAAACTTCTTGTAAGGATCCTTGCCCATTACGTATAATATTACTAAGTATGTAAATATAATCCAAATTCTATCGTGTTTGGTCTCATTTTAATCACCACAATCTCAGCAATATTTCAAACAAAAAATTATAGCGATATAAGTAACAATAAAAAAGTTACGCCGTTGCATTAGTGTTGTCTCACCGACACGAAGCATTTAATCTTTTACTGACGCCCGACTTCTCATTCCTCTCTTTCTTTCGCTCGCTGTCCCTTTCTGTGGCCGCCGATATCGGTGCCTCCACAGTAGCCGGGCTCTCAAGTTCCGCCGAAATTTCTACGAACCCAAAGTTCACCTAAATTCGCTTGGCGCTCATGGCCGGTCCCGAGTAGCGAGCGCCAAGAGAAGAATTACTGTACATCCATTCTCTCGATATACGCAGAGAATCCGCTTCACGCGTCCGAGAATCGCATAAACGAAATCATAAACGAAACGAAAGATAAAACCAATGGAGCAAACAAATCGAGAAACAAAATGAAGCGAGGAAAGGCCATGTATATTGGAAAATTATTTACTTCAAGTTAATTTCATTTGTACCTACATAAAAGCCAATAATAATGAAAGTTCGGGAAAGCAAATGCTAATTTCATTCCGCAAGTCAATTAAAATAGGTCAGAATGATATGGACAGTATAATTGAGTCAGATTTCTAGGTGTCACAGATATGTAACGATTTCAATAAATACAATGGAAAGATATATATTTTCTGACCTCGTAAAATAAAATCGCACAGTACGAGATCGAATAAAACTGGGGCTGCTTATAAATGGTGGAATTATTTACAGCGTATAAAAGAAGTATCGATAAATCAAGAAATGAATGTATTTAAGTATGTATTTTGTTGCGTGTACATTTTCCATTCCGGCGGAACCTCTTTTACGTCTCGTCATTTTTTAAAACAGGAATATATTCAGAAATTTACGTACAAATTAGGTTGGTGTAAATTCAGCTGCCTTTCATTTAACACCGCAGTACAATATGTAAACAATTGCAACAAAGCAACAAATGCGATACGAATAAACATATACAAATTGAATACAAAAATACAAATTATAAAAAGGAACAAAACTATAGGAAAATAGGGTTAATGAAAAGAGGCGTAGAAGTACAACCATCGGTTGGAGTATCCATAAACTAATAATTAGAGATATTGCAAAACACCATTACGCCGTGGAAAATAATTTTGAGCAATATATTCCTGCTTTTAAACAAATAATCCAATACTGTTTCTCATCTGATTGGGTATTGTAAGTTATATTTTCCTCTGGTTGCATAACTATCACTATTTGCTATATTAAACCTATTTATATTATATATTAATATACAGATTATTATATTATTTATACATATAGTTCATTTTAGCTACCTGCAGATATATTCAGATTGATTTAAATATTCGGCATCAAATCAAAGTAAGGCTGTTATTATATCAAACATGCAATGGCCTTTTATCCATTGAAAGTACAGAAACTTTCAATAACTTAAAACGATCTCTACCGCAGCGAAAATTGCCAATAACCGTTCAACATTTTAGCGGGTAAGGTCAGAAGCCTTATGGCTATGGGCGCTCTATTCTCCGATTTAAGGATAATGTCGTAAGCTTCTTTAAAGCTTCTATCTACGGTATAATGCTTCGAGAATTCTTGATATCAAGTTCCGTAGCTAATAAATTTGACATATCGGCTAAGAATTTTCGCGTATCTGCTGTCCAGTCCCATACGTTTGTATGTTTCATGGGTATCCAGGAAATGGAATATTGGTCGCATACCTATGGTCCCATGATATGGAACGAAACCTCTGACAATGGCCGTTATACCAATATCAATTACCCCAAGTGATCATATCCAACCATGTGTCACACCTGTGCCCAACAGATTACACTTTTTAGTTAAAAGCGAGCCAATTTCATTTCGATGTTGCGTAGAAGTACTGTGCGGATAAAATTTGGTTCCCCTTCTCCTTTCACTGTGCGAATGAAGCTAATATTTCATTTGATCCAGTTCGAGTTACTCGCGAAAAACTTATTACGAATGGGTCGCTGCTCGTAATCGTGACACTGAGAATTTTACGCGCATTAAAAGATTGTACAGCAAATTTATTATTTCAATGGATTTTTCAAACACTTTAATTTTAAATCTTTAAAATGGAGCGGGCGGTAAAAAATCGAATTATTCCATTCACTGCTGCCCGGTAAGATAATATTTGCAGTTCTATTTTAGGGAATAAAGTGACACCCAGGGCGGTCGCTGTAACTGGCAGGTTTCCTTAGTTTTTATCGTATTTTGCGGCTCAAACAAGCGGAACGCATTACGAGAGCCCGTGTTTGTCCATCTGTTACATCTTCCCAAACCATTTGGAGACTACCTGAAGATTCTGCGTGAACTTCTTGTTAACAACTCAGGTGCAAATTATCCCGGGCATTGATAACAATTTTAGTTCAGCATATTCTCAACTTGCATTAATTCGAGGATAAGGGCTGAGCATGCAATATAGGTACAATACAATCATTTAGTAATAAACAATTCGATCTGGATGAAAGTGGTGAAGTGACAAACTCGATGTGCATTTACATGACGAATTTGAAGTACATATATTCCTTGCAAGACAATATATGCAAGTATAAGTGTAAATCATTACTTGTTCGTTTCATTTCAGTGTTGATAAAAATACATATATACATCATGTTACAATATTATAAATTGTTAAACTCGTTCTCATATTGACTACAACATCTATATATAAAATATTAATATTGTACTGCGACTCTAAACCTTCAATTAAGAAGAATATATTTATCGCAGTTCATGGTTCAACTGGCAAATTCTTGATTCTACGGATTCATATGCAAAGAAGTTTCTTTTTTCTTTCAAATATATTTAGTTTTCAATTAATTCTTTGCGAAAAATGTAAGGATCTCACTGTCTAACGCATGTGTTCTCCCCTTCATTTATCAGGTTAGCTTAAAGAAGAAAAAGAGGTAAATAAGCGTCGAAGCGTAGGCTCATTAGCTGTTTCATTATCGTTATTAGCATGTTCGTTAGCGAATCAAATTAACTCGGTAGCTTTTTCCGCAATAAATATGATTGAGTGAACAGTGTGGAAGTGGACTTTTACTCTGACTGAAGAATATATATGTATATATTTTAGCCACGAGTAAATATCGTTTTTCATTATGCAAAATTTTATATACATTTTAACTGCGAAATAATCATTGGCCATATTACCAACTACGTTTGTACGTGTCATCAAAATATTAGTAGCAATTTGATGACACAGCTGGATGCTGTTACACGATTAATGACATTATTGGTCTTCATCAGCTCGATTCTATCACGAAACACGTCACACGGTTGTTCGCTCCCTGATACGAATTTAATTGTTTAACCAGACGACAAGAGAATAAGTTGAATAACATTATTGCCGGTTCGGTTGAAATTATCATCACGTCGATAGAATAGGTAGTACATTTATACTAACTTGAAGAATGTTCTTTTCAAAAATTCGACGGGGATACTATACCTGGCAAAAGTTCACAGAAAGCACAATAATATCACACTAACTAAAAGCATAAAGATCTTTGATGTACAAAATAGTATTGCGTATATTTAACATTCCCGTCCCATGTTTTTTAATATATTTAATAGTATTTTATATGCCAACGATATCATTGTTTGTTTTCCATTACATACTGTGTTTAATTGAAAACTTTTGGCGACACGATTATACGTAGCGTTAACACACAGAAAGCATTCATTACAATCGACGACTCTTAAAGCATTATTATTTCTAAAAATCATCAAAAAGTGATGCCATTTTTCCTCCAATTTTTCGATACTCTCGATGTATAACATTACCATGTAGTTTGCAAAACGTGATGTTCTTCAGCTGCAGCAGTTCGATTAGTCGGTAATAATACATGGGTTATCGATTATCCGTAGAAAACTCGAAGACAAGGGGGGAACATGCAAGCAGTGTGAGGCGCCGTAAGAATTTCCATTGATATATTCGGATAATTTTAACACAGCACCACTGTGTTGAAATTATTTAAGTTTGACAACGGTTGACAACAATTAAAGCTCACCGTTTTCCCACCGCAATCGATATTAAATTGAAATCAAAGCCTGAAATTACAGTATCGAATGAACCAAAGCGAAAAACATTATGCGTATACTATTGCAGCGTAAACGCAATTTCAATGAGAGCTTTGCATCTGTCAGCCTTAACGCTTACATAATTCATCTGATGTTATTGCACCGACATCACACCGCTCATATGTCGCTGCAAATGTCTTCCGAATGAAATAATTTGTGTTCGTGCCCGTTGTAGTAATTAGCTTTTATTTGCAGTAGCTGCGAGAAAATCAGCGTGACAGCGCCAACAGGGTAAATAGAATTTAATCCCGGAGTAAAGTTACTCCCTGTCTGTATATCCTATTAGTAGCTTTGAGTTGTTGATTAAAGACTTAGGGCGGCGGCAATAGGCGCTAAAGATGAGAGCAAATATACATCAAAGGTACAGACATTCATAAGTCTTGCTTCACGAATTAGAGACAGTTGGCACGATCGTTGCCAAATCGGCGAGTAAACAGTAGACCGTCAACCATTCCAATCCCGAAAATTTGATAAAACACATTCGAAGATACCTCGGCCACTACGAACAGTAGTATGGGTTTAAATTCGTCGAGGCGTACATACCTATTCATTGCTTACAAGTTCTGTTGAAACATAAACATTGAAATCGATTAAAAGTTGTTGGAACTGGGTGAGACAAGATGTTATTTTTGTGAAGGAAAATGAAATCGTGGCTAATAATTTTGATATATTTTGACGTTACCTAAAAATATACGTATATAAATGATTATTTGTTTACTATTTACAGTAGTGAACCGTCATTTCAATCTACTTTGTTGTTAACATTTCATGGATAATAATTTTAAAACAGTAAATCCCCTCTCAGTTAACAGGCACTTCGCATTTAAAGTACATCGGCATGATTCTTAGAACATGTAATAAATGACAGCTTCCAGAAAATTGTATTGCAAAGATAACGAAAAATATGGAAAATGGATATTGGTATCATAATTTATTACACTTCCAAATCGTATAATATAATAAAATCGAAGTAAACAAATTGATTGCAGCATAACATGTTACATTGTACGTAGATTAAATATTGCGAATTTCCAGTGTTTACCAGTTATGGGTGCTTATTCACAAATCCTGCAAAATTATGGGATTAAATTCGAAGCTACAAATACGCCCAATGTTATTCCACAACTTTAATAAGATATGTTTGAAAGTTGCTAGACCCGAGCAAGATGTGAAAACACTCGTGAACAAATTTTAGAACCGAGAACTTATTTTCAGAATTTCCGAGATTCGTGCATCGTTATTTGTTATATGTTCCGTCGAGAACAACTCTGTATAATCGAATTTAAATAGCAGTTTGAAAGACCCATGTACGAAGAAGTACCCGGGAGAGGACCGCCAAAACAAAATACCGAAAGTCCTCGTTTCCATTTCCAATTACTCTATTAGTTAGAACTCCTTAATTAAACGCCTGACTTTCCCCACCACAACATTCATCTTTCGCATTCAAATTAGGACGAGCTTATAATAGCAGAGTGTAAAATTTCCCTTGATTCTCCGCGCAAAACTTATTTAAATCCGTAAACAAATTTTAAACGTGTATATTTTGTCGACAATATTTCGCGTCGAGTTGATAAAGTTCAGCTGTATATTGGGAGTGGTAAACCTATTTTATCAAACATCTTGTGCAGTAGTCTGTATCACGATGCACACGTTAGTGTACTATATATATGTATATATTTAATTCAATCTTACACAAACACAGGTGAACATAATGACATAAGGTTCAAACACATTAGATACGCATAAATTAATAACATAAGGTTCAACACATAAGATACGCATAAATTAACACCAAGTTTTACTTAACGTTCCTAACACTCTGGTCAACGTTCCTACGCACCTGTCCCGTTTTTCCGCGGACCGGCCCTCGTCGTTGCCGCTCGTAAAACAAAAGACCATCGGCCCTTTGTCTCCGGTAACCAACTCTATACTTGAAAACAAACGTACAGACGTGTACAGATTTTTGTATACTCCATTCTTTGCTCCAATTGTTATTAATCTTTCTTATAAAATGTTTAACAGTGTAACAACAATCTTCTTTTACAGATTCTTAAAAATATAGTAACCATAATCTACCGCACTGGAAACGGAACATACATACTTTGAGGATACGAGATTTGTTATTTTAACATAGAGACAGTAGTCTAGGGTGTTTGACATACATTAGTGGTCATAGTGCGGCAACATTGAACTTTGCCCGGTAGAGTTTCAAACCTCCCAAAAGCACTTACGTTTCAACTGGCAAACACATGCCAATCGGGGTGTGACCAAAAAGTAACCGTACTGATTGTATTAGCAGCAAACTTTATTAGATATCGGTACAAGCAATCGATCCCATTCAAAGCATTACCCTTTTGAGTTTATACGTACAATGTATATGCCAACGCGTTTTCCATTGATGATAACATTCTTTAAACGAATCTTTCGAAGTGCCTTAACGATAGCAATCTAAATGTATTTTCAAAATATAATTGCTCGATTTTTCCTTGTGTCCCGGTCGAAGTAGAGCGCAATTGATCTTCCAGGTGGTAAAAAGGGGTGGTCACCCTTAATCTCTTAAATAAAAGGGTGCGCAATTTTGTATAATTTTGTATTCCCTTCAATCCTAACAACTTTGCTCTGAAACCCATTTTCTTTAGCATGCATGTATCGTATAATAACACCTTTTTTAATGATATAACACGGACGTATGGAAAATAATTATAAAGCCAATGCACATAAATTTGTCAAAATTTTCAAGCGCTAAAGGAACAACACCGGCAACAGTATACTTTGCCACGCGGCATAGTTGACAAAAATGATATTCTGACAGGCATGAGCTTATGCCTGTGCCGAATAGGTAGACGGTAGTGTAGCATTGAAAAAGCGATACGAATATCGAAGCTTTGAAGAGGCTTGACGTTGCGGGATGCGTCAGAAACCTGATGCTGAGACTGAAAGCACACTTTCCTTTGGTATCCAGCAGAAAAGTGGCATTCATTGAGTATGTACTGTTCAAGGGACATGTCTTTCATCGGCCACTTTTCTTCTCGGTTGAGCTTAAGCAAAGGAAAATACATGGTCAGCCAAGGAGATGCAGTGCAACTCGGGATGACACTTCTTCTTTAAAATATCGAACCGAACGTTGTGTATACAAAGACTCGTGTTAAAGTAGAAGTTATTTTTTATAATTAGGAGCCGTTTCTCAAACTAATTGCTCGCTGTACGAGGTTGATACTGTAATTAAACGAATGTACGTGTACCGTTCGATCAAAAGTTCTTTCGATATTCAATACTTCGGTACCCGTTATTTAAAGATACTTGCTATTTTCTTCCGAAGGTCAGACAACTATTCTTATGTTCACGATGTTATTTTTAGACGGGTACTTCATAATATACAAACTACAAACTACCAACTACCTATGACCTAAGTATCTAACGAATTATCGAAATTTTCACATGAAAAATATCACGAAACGACCATGCGATCCTGCGATATATTTATACGCGAACGAAAAAAGCCACCTGTCCGACCGTTCTAACGATTCACCTGATTCCAGCGCAATCTTTTCAACGAGATGCTGATGTCTCGCGACAATAGGAAGGTGAGAAGGCGAAGTGAGCACTAGAACTATGCCCCCGCCAAATACCGCATGAAAGTGGCGAAGTAGCAGTAGTCCCAGGGGAACGATGGTTAAGGGGGGCTCTAGCAAGACGTTGGCTCAGCTTGATATTCCGCGCGTTGTGGATTACGAGCAGTAATAACATTCCTAGAACGATTTCGCAGATATAGAACGCGATCCAGGGAGAGATCAGACGGCGAAGAATACTGGAACGACTGTCGGTGAGAAGGATTTCGATCCTTCCCGGTGGTCAGCTAAGTTCTTCGTAATGCAGGCAGTTCACTTTCATGGCGAATCGAAACTTTCTTTATCTGACAATGAGGTGCAGAGTGAAATATAATACGTGTATAATTCGCATGCAAATCCACGCGGATGATGCTCGAGCCCAGTTTCGGAAATTTACACTGCGGTTTCTTAAGAAACCGGGGGCAAATGAGTCCGATCTTTCCTGCGGTCCGATTAAAACGGACTTATCTTACTGTTGTGAACGATTGTACTTCTTTGTTCAAATGGTACAAGAAATATCAGTAAGAAAAGTTTCAATTGATTATTAGAGACGACGGTGGAAACTTTAAATATCAATTGGTAAGAAATCTATCCAATCAATAAGATTTTTGCAAAAACATGTTACCTTACTAACATTCACAAGTCGTGTTACTTTAAAATCATTTCAAACTAAACGCATTGCACACGTAACAATGCGGTTCTTGCTTGGCGTTTCAAATAATTTTTGGCGCAATAAAAATGATTCGAACCGTTGCTCCGGTATATTTCTATATTTGCAATTAAGAAGTAGAATGCAATTTCGTTACGAAGGATGAATGGAGTGGTTGGGCCGGAAATTGCATGATATTCATTTGAAAAATAATTACAGTCGCCGGCGATTCTACTTTCGGCGCACGAAATAAAATACGCCTCTCGGAAATCTTTTTTCGGCTTTGTTCAATCCTTGGAACGCAACGATTGAATGTCTTTAGATGCCAGAGCGAATGCGGGCGTCGCAATGCTGAGTATTTTGAAATAGCTGCGCGAGTATAAACGCCTTCTGCGAGTGCCCTTACACCACCGGGCTATAAATCTACCTTCAGATTCCTGTCGAAATGCCAGACGATTTGTCGTGTGTCACTGCTTTACAGAGGCAAACCACTTTCCTTTGCACACCTATTTCATTCTCCGATGTTTCAAACGGTATAGTATAGCGCATCGAATTGAACGGGAGGCAAATTTTCGCAAACAGCATAATACTTGCTGTATCGGGTCCACGCTCATTTTTCATTTGCAATTCTTCAATATTTCATTTTCTAACGTTACTCTTTCGAAGATCACGGTGGACGAATTTCATCGGTTAGTTGCAGGCAAGTAAATATAACGAAATCTTCGAAATGCCCCAAAAAGGGGTGACGAGAAATATCTGAATGTCTGTTTTGAGGCAGATAACTACTAAATTTTATATAAAATATTTAACAATTATTTATGGGACCGCCAAAATAGTACCGTATAGCCATTAATTCAAAGTAATCTGACAAGTAACAAGACATGCCGATTGCATAGACTATCTATACTTCGTTGTTTAAAGAGAAACATCTGCGATAGTTTCATTTCTTGGCAATTACACTTTCACAATAATACAATTTAGTTCGGTGAAGGATTTCGTGCAGCTTATAGTAACTCCACGAAATAATACCAACATCTCATTCTTACCGTTACTTGCAAAGAAATCATAATAACCAAGAGACTCCCGTAAACAATAATATGATACACAAGTGCGGACGTAATGGCCAGTCTAAATTTGTTATTAAACGATGGACTTGCATCGGCAGAATCTCGCAAGAACTAATTTACACCGCGGGAGATGTCGAAAACCAGGTAATAAAACGACACTGAAAATAAGGAGAATACAATGTCGAACCACGAACGAAGTCAACCAGCAAGCTTCACCTGAGCACGATAAATTACCGGCCGCACTTTTCAATTTACTTAAGTGCATCACCCCGGCATGGACCTTATGATACGAGCAACAGGACAGTGACGTAGAAAAACTTGTATCGCAGAAAGTGAACGGAGCAGCGGTGGAAAAGTCGCCGGGAAACGGGAGAAAAACAGGAGTGAGAAGGACGTGAGAATCGAACGGAGGGACGGTAAATACGGGGAGGAAATGACGGAAAGAGAAAGGAGGACAGAAAGTGAAATACGTATCTGGTACTTAAGAAAAACGATGGTGAACGGGTACTAATATTTTTCGGCAAAGTTTCCACGTGTCAAAAGCAGCGGCGCCGTATCGGCTACAGCAGGATATTGGACGTGCGGTAAGACTGGTGGATGCCAGCAGTGGAAACTGGAAAGGGTGGACAGAATTCGTCGAGAGAAGCCGAGCAGAGAATGAGAGAAGCAACGCCAGCAAACAGGTGTCATAAAGCGAGAACGTGTGCCCTGGCCAGGGAAGGTGGTCGGGGTCAAAGCCAAGACGTGACGACCTTACGTTCCAAGCGACGAGCTCTGTACTTTCGGCTGGTCGCACGAATTCTGTGCAGTCACCGTTTAGGATACAATAGTGCAGCGCCGGAAGATCGTATCTTGTTGCATTCTTCCGGAATTGTCGAGAAATTTGTCTATACATGTGTAACATAGCAACTGTAATATAGCAACAGCTACCGCTATAGGAATGGCGGGAGGTATAATTATTTTATTGAGCGCTCGAATTTTAACGTTACAAACGAGGCTGATACGTATCGACTCCACGTACCCCGTAGAATATTTAATGTGCATAAAGATTTGCATGTTGTAAAGTAGATATTCCATGCAAATTCGAAGAACAATGCGAGTAAATTGGATAACAGATAAATGTTATGGGTAGCAGTAATTATGAGAGTGACTGGAATTCATGTAAGATAGGAATAGGTATTGAGTAGAGATAGGTTCGAAATTAATTGTTAAATTCTCGAAACTCGAATCGGAAACTTGAAGTGCTGATTTTATTTTGTAAGACGAATATTTTGTTTGCAGAACTGAAATCAACATTTTCGAAGTCAACATTAAATCTCTGATCGATCGCGAATCTATTTATATTCTAAAAAGCAGAAACCGATCGCCGAGAATTCGCGATCTCGAAATATCCCACCGAGGAGTTGGGATACACATGAATCGAACATTCTCGGTGCACGCTACGAACAATTTGAGTTTGGAAAGTTTCGAATCGCGAAAAAAGTGCATAGTTTCGAATTCTCGAAACTCGAAACATTCTCCAGTTCCGAGGGGTTTCGAGATTTCGACGTTTCGGGAAACCCATCCCAAGCATTGAGAAATAAATATCGATATAAGCTTGTTGGTAGAATTGTACAATTGTATCAAAGAATTATTTTACAACGGTAAACATATTTGTTTTTCTTTGCACGGTCGTTCGAATCGGTATGAAATTTTATTCGGTTAGTAAAAACGGGAAATATATTGGAGTTTAACTTTTCAAGCTGGCGCAGATATTTTTAACTAAAATAATATTCGAACCAACTTGCGTAGCATGCTGTATACATGCATATGTACGTGTAAATCAAGATAAAAGTGTTTAATGTATTGAGAACATCGGGAAAACAGTTTTTGTCTCGTATTAAAGTATAAAATAGTTCAAGCTGTGCAAAACATATTAGTCGAATATCGAAGTAAAGGCGATATGTTGTAACTCAAATAGTAAAGTCGGTTAGAAAAGACAACAAGGCGCGGTTACAGTAACAAAAATTAAATGGAAACAATAAATTTTGCAAGAAAATGCTTTGAGGTATGTTTTACTAAAAATAATTCATAGCTGTTTATGCTACATATTTATTGGTGAACTGCTTTATATTTAACTTGTAGAAAGAACATTTTATATACAAGCAAAGCTAATAACACTGTAATAAAATAGAACAATCATCAGATCCATGCACGTACGTGAATTTTAATAAACTCCAACATAAACGTATTTACTTTTCTGTTTGAGCACCCAAAAATAATACTTTATAATGTAACAATTTGACAAATGACAACTGACATTTTGATTGAACTTTTTAATTTGAACGTCGACGAATAATTAATGTTATTATGTTGCACGATGTTAAATTATTAATATCGCTTCATGAGTCAAGAATTAAAGAAAAGATACTATTAACAAACGCTTGCCAATAGCTTCCATTTCCTATATCATCTCGATGAAGAGGATAATAACTTTCCACCAGTGCTTCGTTTAATGAGAAAATAAGCCTTAATTTGAATGGAACATCCTTAAGAATCTGTCGTGACTGAATAATGTATTGTTTCTCTAATGAATCATTCGAACGAAACTCAGAAGTGGCTCGACAATTGTATGAAAGGAAATTAGACAATTGTGAAATTAATTCGCCGCGTGCCCTCTACATATATCCCTTATAACTATCTTCCATACTAGTTATGCAGTATGTGAAATTGGAAACATGTAATTGCGTTTACATATATGTAGTATATCAGAAAATTCAATTAGCAAATGAAGCTCTCATATAGGAAGAGAAAGAAAGAACAGAAAGTGAATTTGAAAACGTACACGGAAAATATTTCATCTTATATTTATAATAATTAGCTAAATACATTATTACAGTGCATGTATATTGTATATTGACATCTCCGCTGTACATTAACATAGTTAGTTAACGAAATAGAGCAATATTTTTATTACGGTAATATATTGAAATCTCAAAGATCGTTAAATAAAAAAGTAAATATAAATTAAATAAATAATAAGATTACGTAAATCTTGCATTCGTCACATTCTATAAAATATTATACAGGGTGTGACAATGTAGGGTGGTAGAACTGTGCAGAGGGTAATTATATGTGCATACATATCAAAATGAACTGAAAATATGGAATGTGGAATCACTTTCAACCATTCATTCAGTAATGCGAATGTAAATGAATCAAATCGTTAATAATTGTTTTAACGCTATGTATGAACACATTGAATTTCCTAATCAGTATAAATATAAAATCCGAATATATTCAAACGCACGACTTTTAAAATCCATTATCGCGAAAACTGAACTTCTTACGAAAGAATTTCATTCTATGCCTTTGTTACTGCATTGTTCCATGCAGAATCACTCTCTGCTCAATCGTACCTTTAATCCAGCGACACACAGTATATACAACCCTGTGTGCAGAGTTACCCCTTCGCGCGATTCCATCGGATTTAAATTTCCCAGGATAGTTAAGTTATCCTGTTATTATCGATTTCACTATGAAACAGATTCAAACATATAAATTCGTGTTTCACGCGTTTATCGCGGAAAATGACAAATGTATACCTCGTGAATTACCAACGTTACACAACTATGCTAATTCATGGCGACAAACGTCAATAGAGATCCCTGGAATTCGCAGCCTGTGATTCCTAATATTACCGTTGAATATCCATCACCTGTAATACCACGCGGCATCGATTGTAAGTCAAACACGATCTATACGCGTGGACCAAAATATCGATCGATCACCAAGAACGATAACGAGCGTGACTTAACTACCGTCCAATTAAATCATAGTTTCCCCGAGCTAACAATTATAATTGTTTCGGTATCCAATGTGCCTCGACGATAAAGCTTATTCACCGAACGCAGCGTCAAAGGAAAAGAGGAAACGGAACGAAGCGAAATTTCGTCTGAGTCATTCCCAATTATTCTAAACCTACGTAGCATAGCTTGGAAGTGGCGTTATGGTTGACGTTACAGACGATATTAGACTCCATCAAATTTGCGTAAACTCAATTGTAAACTGCAGAGAACAGCCTCTTCAAATTTCATAAACCAGCTGTCTTCGTACGAATCTGGGGGTGTAAAATAAATGTAAAGGTAAACGAGAAATCGAGGGACAAATATTCGAGTGAAAAATGCCATTTCTCACTGTGACCTGTTGCAATGGAATATAGTTATATTATACGAAGGCTTAATATGTCCAAGATTAATAGCGCACACGGAAACTTTTCTAAATTCTATACGTATGTGCAGTTCTAATGAAACGTGGCGAGAATAGAATACAAGTCTTGCCCCTACAATTCGGAAATTCGGATATTTTATGTTTTGCAGGTTTGTGGCGAATCTAAATAGAAATGCCGGCCAATTTCCTTGTGTCGTTACTTGGTTCTCCACGGTAAGAACAACCCGAAAAGATAAACATGTTTCCTTATATTTTTATGTTTATCTTCTGTTCTAAATAATTGTCCAGATAATTGACATTAATATGAATGTAATATGTTGAGGTATTTTCCAAGATATTGAAAATTGTAGCGAAATAATTTTTAAGTATGGAATTTTGTCAAATGTAAATCTTTAAAGTTCTTGTTTCGAACTCGCTAGCTGTTGCACAAAAGGTTTTTGGTTTCACTCCACCCTGTACTTTTGTTTATTCTTTTTTCTTAATAGCCGGTTGCAATGGTGGTAGTAATATTAATGTACAATGTACGTTAATAACGTGTTGGAAATGATGCATGAAACTCGAATAAAAATGTGCTGAAAAGAATCACGTTGATGCAATTACGAAATTTAATACGTATAAGTAACAGAGGCATAATACTATTGGGTTAGAATTAAAACGAAATACACAATAGACAATACACAAATAAGATTCCATAGATATTTTCGTGTACAATTTTTTTCAGATTTTGTTAGATATTAATTTGTATGCCGAAAAAGGTAATCTATACATACACAGGTATACATTTTATTGAAAATTCGAAATGTAATAACAAACGAATTATTTACTTTTAATCTAGACACTAGTATAAAAAAGAACATCGTAAACATTGAATTTCGAGGTACAGGAAACATTTCATTGGTGCACATTGGAAATAATATACGATTCAACGATTGTCGGGATAAAAATTTTAACTATGTTGTTCGTGTTTAATCAATTAATTTTTCCCTACAACCTTTATCCAATAAAAAAAAGAAAATGCGTAACACACGTCACGTATACGCGCAAAAAATATTATTCAACTGTCAAAATACCAGCCAAGCAAATGCTTTTCAATTATTTAGTTTCCTACAATGAGCTGTACCAATTTTCGAATTGCAAACAATTCATTTCCTTTCGTACACGCGTGCATGTATATGTATAATGAATGAATGCACGTATTTCTTGTTTAAATATAATCCCAATATAATCATATTGCACGATATAAACACAAACGGTCTTTCATTAATCGTGACCAAACGCAACGAAGCGAACGTTTGTATCTCAAATCGACGGAATATAAATACCAAGTCGCTGCACTTAAAATTATAACTATATAAATATAAATTCCAAACTATAAAGCCACTGTGCAAATATCAGCATCATTCGCATGCAGTTACCGTACAAAGGAAGAACAACAAGAACCGCAACTGTTTTCCGAATTCTATGATCACTGAGACGGAAGATACTTTCTATACAAAGATACATGAAAACAGAAAAATAGATCCAAGCAATCTATGGATAGAAGCGCATCGTTGGTAACCCGCGTGTCGTAACACTCTCGTCCAGAAGCAGGATTTGGCCGGTAAAGCCTCATAGAGTCTGCTGTCGCGGGGAAGTCAATATTTCGCGCTTTCACGAATCCTTCTGGTAAATAGCGATGGATTGGTTCTGGATGATGGCAACCAACTAAAGCCTTGGATACTTGTGCGTACGTCTCATTCCTTCCGGTCTCCGTTCGCGTTTTCCGCGTACCTTCTACCTACGAGTGTAATATCGAGAGCGCAAAGTACATAGGACGTCGTCTGATCCGCCTTCTCAAGAGCCGAGCTATTCGAGCATACTACAGACCGTCCTGTCGTTTCCAAAGGCAGGAAAGACGCGCTCTACCGTGTATAATGTCTAGAACGTTTCCGTAACACTATCGACGAATCGTGCTGGGATTACGGACGCGTCTATCTATTCGTATTCGGCGGTTGTCGATGATAAGTACGCTCCTTTCGTTATTTACTGCACCGTGCATATTATGCATCCGACAATAAGAAAGGGTACGGTTATTTTCATGCTCGATGGTGCCGCGAGATTGCACGTGGAATATTAATCTTTTCCGCGCGAACCCTTTTGACACG
Source organism: Nomada lathburiana (assembly GCA_963667235.1). NCBI lineage: Eukaryota > Metazoa > Arthropoda > Insecta > Hymenoptera > Apidae > Nomada > Nomada lathburiana. The sequence continues at coordinate 9,246,495 of OY763898.1, read as the reverse complement.
TCGGCGCGGAAAGGTATGCTAATTCGTTCGAACACTTTTAGGGAACAATTCATTTCGATACAATTCGCTTTGTGGTAGCCCCGGAGAGTTATAAGACGTTGCGGATCAAAATTATTGATAATGCTCGGGATTGTGCGGAATAGTTTGTTGGAAGGACGTTTCGTTGAGGTGAATCGCGATACTGCGTGTATAGTATTATTTTGCAGATGTAACACTGCATTTGGACGGTTTTAATACTGTTCGTGCAATAAAATAGTTCGAAATGAAAATATGTATAATTGCGAGTCATATAAACGTTTTTGCTTTTTCAGTGAGACGAGGTAAGTTTTCATTCTGGATCCGTGGTGAAATGCATAAATCAGAACAGTAGTACAGATATAGAAACAATTAAGCTTTAGAGTTTACAGTACACTGCAGGTTACCCAGCCTATTTACAAGTTTTTACTGTTTCAATTTTTATCGTCTATGGACATGTTCAAAGTAGGACAGAACGATTCGTAAATGCCGGCTCTAATAAATCAAGCCTTATTCAGTCGACAATAGTGTCCAAGGAGCACGACGCTGATGTGAAACATGCGTTCACGCTCAGAGAACATGCACATTAGAACGCTCAACTATTTATAGTGCAATAGATTATATCCTGGCTGGGCGGGATGATTCCAGCAACTGGGTCAACCTATAGCTCTGCTCCAAGTGAACTTCGAAAAAGATCCGCGACGGAAATTTTGCACCGTCTAATAAGCCGTTAAATATTCAACGAGACGATTTTTGTCACAAGTGCAACGGTGTGTAATTGCGAAGCGCGGCTGCATTTCTGTTTAATGTAGCCTCGCAATTTCTTTTCGACGTCCATCGTTTTCTCGTGGCGTTTGAAATATTGCGTACAATTTATACACTGTACATACATATCCCTCAAATGACACAGTACAATAATAGAGTGGACAATATAAAGTAACAAATTTTACAATTTATCAATTGTCGCTGCACATCTTCATTCAATTTAATATCTCATGCCTGGCGAGGAATTAGGGGGGAAAAAATGCAAGGAATCCTTCCGTGGTGCCTTATTAAGGGAAACAAATGTAGCCGTAACTCGAGAATTTGTAGAATCCGATGAAAGAGCTGATTCAGTGGCCCCCACTGGTATAAATCATTTCTGGTCAAACCGGGGTCACGATAGAAAATATCTCTCCTCAATTCCTCTTCCCTTATCTTCTGCATTCTACATACTGTATCTATCTCATTCCCCCGTTAAATTATCCCGCATTAAAGTAGATTTCGCTCTGGCCAAGGAAATACCAATTCCCTATCATGTAACAAGATATACATATGTACCTACATGTTTCGTCCCTCGCTATGCGATACAATTTACGTTGCATCATTGTGTATGCTGGAAATTATAACAATTCAATTATTTACTCGGAACGCCGGTAGAAATGAAAATAGCTACTTGTAACACGGAAATTGACTTCAATTTGTTACCAATTATCCTTCACGTTTTTCAATGCGCCTACCTGTACACCTATGCTAACGCTTATTTTTTAATTACACATTTGCAATGAAACAAGCACGATGGAAGTGACGCGAACGTTCACGCGTGAAACGAAATTAACTGCTTATTCAATTTATTACGAGCAACTAATGTAGACGTATTTGTTCAGCTACGGCCGGGAACGGGCGCGAGGCATGAAAGAACGAATAAACTTGCGTGGCAGGTGATTGAATGGATGATAGATACGCGTACGGTGGACGAGTGACAGGTACGAAAATGAGTGCAGAGAGTGAGCGATAATTGCACAGAGATTGCGCATCTGTTAGCGAGCGATTATGGAATCCCCAATAGGAATAGCAATATAAACTAAAGTGAACGAAATACGATAAACATAAATGGCAAATATCGTTCCCCAAATTGAAGACATATGTTTGATAACGTGTTATTACAAATTCAGGGCAGCGTTAAACAAAATACAGAAAGACAGGGAAAATTATCCAATTTTGAGAAGAAATCAAATAAGGAGAATTCTCGTTCGGCGGAGGTAACACGCAGAGGTCGATCAATCTATTTCCACTGAAATTCCGTGCAATTCGCTCGGAGTTTCAGGGTTCAGGCGGCACCAGTCACGGGGAGCACTGGAGCGAGCGCAGTAGGAAGTTGCATCGGACACGAAATACGAATCGATCAAGGAGAACGGGGGATCGTTGAAGCCGTCTGCCAAGGCGACACGTCTCACCAAAGGCTGTTAAGTCCGAACGAAGGACGAGACCCTAGGGGAAGTATACCTCGGCAGCCTCGAGCCACCTTAACCCGTTTCCAGTTTCGAGCCAGATAATTCGAACAGTTCCACAGCGATCCCTAAATGATTGAACAAGATGGTACAGCCAGCTGACTGTAGGAAAATAACGATCTAGCGTATAAAAGTGACAGGCAAGTGGATGTCTGGTTAGAGACTCTTATTCGTTCGGAATCCATACGTTTGACCATCTTCCAACGCCCGGTTAGCAGGCGAGCTCCACCTTCGTAAATCTTCGCGAGCGCAGAGAAATACGGCGGGACGTTGCAATTTGTTTTTATAGGGAATCGAGAAGCAGTGGAACGCCACGAGGCGGGCCAGGAATTACCTAGGGATATCTATGCGAAAATGCTGAAATTTCAGTAGTTCCAGATAGGAGGCTGCCCCTTGCCACGGGGTAGAGGTCAGTCTCGCGTGATGGCTAACGAGCCCGGTGATCGTTGAAAGAGAAGTGGGGTAAAAGGAAGAAACCTGGCTTGAAACGCCAACATTGCGGCTTCTACCCGCCGGGCATTTCGCCTGAAACAATTTTACACGGCGTACTTCGTATGGTACGTTACTGGAGTGCCTGTTTAATGAACAGGTTTTATCTTTACTTTGTTTATTTAGATGGGCCATGTTGGTATCATTTGCTCGCTTCTCAGTTTCGTGCCCGAGAACACCTTTTTTCACTTGGGATTTGTAGTCGGGGAATTATAAGGCGCCAACTGCTAATTGAAAATTTGACATTGGTGAAACGTTGTGCGCTTTCTTTGGTTGGACGCGTGAACTGTTCGTGCATGTTTTATGTGCAAATGTGTAATGGTGCAATTAGTGCAGCCCTGAGTAAATGAATTAGGCGTATTTGCGGATTCTGTTAAAACTGATATTAATATTAAATGAAATATTTGGGAATATTAAATCACGGGCAGAAGCTGATATGGATAGTGATAGTTGTAATAAAAATATATTTGATACGATTTTATTCGTGATGGCTTTCCATTTTTTGACGTATAATATTTTCATGAGGTGAAGTGGACACAACAGACTTGTGTCTCGTTGCAACGCTTATGGAAACAGCACAGTTATTAATCTTATTTCTTGGAATTATTCAAATTCAGATACACCGTCTTCGTACTACGTTTGTTTTTAACTTTACTTTCTGACGACTCGTGGGTTCTCTACCTTCTCGTGTAAAAAGGAAAACTTTGTGTGCTCTCTTGCAATTATTACTATAACAGTTATAAGAAAATCCAAAACAAACAATAGAGAACTAACGTTATTTAACCATAATAATATTTTCTCAGTGTACAATTATAATCCAGTAGTGTTCTAAGTTTATAACACTTTGTTAAGCTACAACAGAATTGAAACAGCATTAAATCATTAAATTATATATCACGCCAAAGAATGCTGTCCCATAGTAAAAAAAAATTTCATGCATAAGGATAACAGACTGAAGTGAAAAGCGTGGTTTAACCATACCGAAGAACAAGGTTGCAACTTAGTATGCATAAAAATAAGTCAAATATTTATGAAGTCAAAGAAATAATACGTATGCATCGTTTAGAAAGGATGTTAAAAGAAGAAGAATCTTCTAATTAGAGAAAAATACTGCTGTAAATTTTGAAGTAAGTGAAATAACTGAAAATGAAACGAAATGTGAGTAATTATGACGAGACATTTGAGTAATCATGAAAAGTACGATCGGTATGAAATTGATATCCGTCGTCGCTGCAAAAAATCTGTCTCCCTGAATCCCGAATGCTATATTGTGGTATGCGTATTATTCCCAATTAATATTCTTTTGAAACCTACATCGAATTGTGTCTGTTGAAATGTTTGCTTAACAATGATAATCCGGATTGAATATCTTGCGCTTGCATTATACATGTAAATTGCTCGATATTATGTACGAAGAAATATTGAACGCCGGATGTATTTAAATGAAGACAATTGATTTTAAAGCTGTTCATTAAGGAAGGCTACGCTCTGTTTAACGGGAGGACGGCGGAAAATGAATGCGAAAGTATGAAGACCCCTAGAGATGTTTCGGGAAGCGAATAACTGTTATCCTAAAGACAATGGCGGATGAAAATTTAAGTCGTCCGCGTGTACAGAATGTACGTGAAAAGTAGATAAATGTGCTTATTTGCTAATACAGGGCCCACGTGAAATGTATTATTAACGTCCGCTATAATTTCCCACCGACGAACAATTGAACATATTTTTTAATGGAATCCTAACGACAGGCTGCGTCTCTATTCGTATCTTGAACATTTCTTCAAATCTTCACACTTTTCGTCCCATCCGAGTTACATTATCTGCATACTCCAAGCGCGTCATTGTAATTTTAAGACCACCTGCATTTGAATAAAATGAATTATCAGTCTGCTTCAAATTGCATTCACAGATGGCCCCTGTTACCTTTTTATTTCTCAGAAAGCTTCCTGTGTCGAGGATGGATTTTCGGGGGAAACATAAAATCTGTGATGCATTGCACTAAAGAATTCAACGGCTTAGCCTCTAAAACTCAGTAGCTACTGTTGTGCGAAATCGCGAGCACGGCGTTGTTGAATCGAATTCGTAATTTCGTATACACCTCATAGATGCCTATTCAACTGTTGTAAATTTAATTGTTTATTAAGCAAACATTTGTGTTTGAATCAGTTGCAACACTATTATGGAACTTCCCGTGTAAATAACCGGAAATAGTATGGTCGGTGTTTAATTCTCGGTACAGGTCAATGGCCAAAGGAATAATGGCCAGGTATCATTGATATAAATATTTCATGTAATACTAATTCGAGTATCTTATTCAAACAATAGTTTATCATTTTGCTTTTCATTATTTAATATTTTGTAATCTTTGATCATTTTTTTGTACGCGGACCGGTTTACATGTATATTGTATAATGCTGTGACTTATTATATCCTATTTTGTTGTAAAATGTGTACAAAGATGACGAGTAAATTCTACTCCAGCATTCATGTTCCAAATCAAGCCGAACAATCGAGTAATTGCCCTCTTACTTATCACCAGCGAAACAAAAGAAAGCACCACTCAATTTATTTTTATAGCACGGTAGACCAGTAGTCGTCGACCTGTCATTTAAGGGCCACAGGCATCGTTGACAACGACAACCGTAGAAAGAGCTCTCTATCTTTAATAGCCTCACATGAAATACGTATATAGTAACACTTTATGTCCTATATTTTCTAAAGGAGAGTGCCGTGTATAGGGTGGTTTAAAACGGTGGTTAAAATTTGTAACAACGTTCTACTCATAGCACCCACGGACAAATCTTCTTCAAACAGAGATTCGCAAATACGTTAATTTCGAGGGAAACACTTTCAAAGTTTCACAGCGAAACTATAGACATACAGGCTGTTCTGTAACGGGATGGACAAACTTTGGGAACGGGTTTTTGAACTTTGTACAGACCATCGCGAAGTGAAAAGCACAGATCTTGAAGTTTTAGTAAAAAATAGTTGCATACGCGTTGGTGCAAGTGTTTCCCGTTAATTCTGCATCGAAAATTTGCCACCGTTTTACACCGAAATTAAAATGCACATTCATAGTGGGCTATTGTGCAATGTAAAATTCATAATTATACAAATGCCAAATATAAAAGCTACCGTAATGAGAACTGGCATGAAGCTGAAGCATAAACCAAAAATACCCAAACCAAAATTGATAAGTAGTTCAGACCTTGCAAGTAAAGCTGGCTAAGTCATTTTTGTGTTTTTGATATCATCCCTTGTGCAACGACAACCTTTATCAATTTCATCGTGGAACATATGGTACCGTTACGTAGTTCCAGAAATTTGCATTATTCAAATATCTTGCAACATTTTTTGTCGATTTTCACATATAAACGATCATTGTTTCGAACGTTTCTTCGCGTAATGGAGAATACTATACCTGTGTGTACGCATGTATGTGTATACAACATATACAGTCGCCTTGGAAGGTAAGTCAACGATTGGCATTTTTGTGCAAATGAAACCGATACATTATAATAATAATATATACATTATAATCATTATTATACATTTAAACGGTTGGTAAGAGCGTTAACTCACTTTCCGAGTACCGACTGTATATTGGATTCTGAATTTCCCCCGCAGGTTAATTTTCCTCGTGCACTCTCGAATTCATGGCTACCACTTTCGTATTCTCATTTGCGAAAAGCACGTTTCTTCGGCAACTTGAGCATCCATTGTTCACAGGCAAGAGGTGTAATTTCAACAACACTTCGTTACAACCCCGTAATCATGAATAACGCCAATGAAAGGGGGGCGCATCCCTCGCCGGTGAGTTTAAACGCGGCTCGCAAAAAGTCTCTCAAGAGATCGCGCGATGCCAAGAAAACGTGGCCGACTTTTCGAATCTTGCCTTCCCCCGCGCATTCATAGAGGGGATGGTCTGACTAAACGCCTGCGAATGGCACAGCGGGGTCAAGTCGGACCGCCGAAAAGCAGCGGACGAACGCCAGAGGCTCGCAAGACAATCCCAGGGGTCCGCGATGCAAATTTACATTGTGCACATCGGCCGTACGTACGGCCATCTTCGACTTCCACTTCCGAGGAGGACGAATTCTCGGAAGCACGTGGAATCTCGGGTACGCGATACGAACAAACCGGCCAGTTCGACCTAGTGAATCTGCTTGGTTCCCGCAACCAGTATCCCCTTTTATTCCCCGGGAGATTTTTGCGGGACCTCACTTCGCCGACTCCACTCCATTCGGAAGACTCCTTTCTCATCCTCAAGATAAGGCATCTCAATTTCAGCAACTTTCTCCCTCTTCGTCTCCCTCTCGCTCTCCCTCACTCCCTTCTCTCTCTCTCTCTCTCTGTCCTTCTCCCCTTTTCCTCTACTTTTTCCCTATCCTTTTCATACCCTCTACCTCTTTCCTTCGCTCTTTTTTGTCCGTCCCACCCTGTTCGTGCAGTGTCCCTATCTTTCCTCGGGGTGAGACGAGAACCTCCTTAACCCCTTATACAACCGAACCACAAAATATCGATTACCGTGATTGCTTTCCTTTCCGGCATAGTGCATACGCATTTCAGGACGCCACGGGATTAGTCGATCATTCCGAATGGCAGCTTTGCTTCAATAGTAGTGATACTTGGAAATTTGGGTTTCGGAAAATGGCAAAAATTGTTGCGGAATACACCACCCGGAATAAGTTTCAGGCCATTGGACGTTTCCCGGTGTACAAGAATGTTGATAAGAATGATATACAGTTTCGTGTTGGGAATGGATGAACTCTTCGAAGCTGACAGAAGTTCAAACGCAAGAAATGATTGTTTCCCGTGATCAATTTCGAACCGATGGCCATTCCGAATTAGTATTAAAGGTATGTAACATTCGTGAAATTAGAAACAGCGATCTCTTTGAATGATCATATAGCATTGGCAGGAAGAAGATACTCTTGGAAGAGCTACGGAATTATCGTGTTTGGCCGTAGAAATGATTCTAATTCAACGAAAACACGTTTTTCTTTTGTTGCGGCACATGTTTTTCTCGTACGCGTAAGGTTAAATTATTATGGACTATGAATGTTTGGTAAGATAATCCTTTTATTCAGGTTTAGCATAATTTAGAATGTGTAATTCGAAAATCACGTGATTCGAGTTATCACTTTCGAAACAATTCTGATACCTATTACTGACGGTGCGTATTACAGAATTTCTGTATTTCTGTATTTTTACAGAACTTCAATAAATGATTGAAGTAGATGAGTGTAAAGAAATTATTTGTTTATCCAAATAGTTTTGCATAGCAAATTAATTGTTAATATATATCCAAACGGTACTCGTCGATGGGCACACCCTTTGCTTTGATTAGTGGTATCTACTCAAAGATTCAGGCGCTGTTGGTTAACGAGCGTAATAATTTAATTGGACATCTGCTTTAACCGTTCGAGTGTTCCCTTATGTTTATTTATGATCGTTGACATTTGCGTTTGTGATAATTATTACTTTGAGATAAGAAGACAGAAGCTTTCCCTTATACTATAATATTAAATTCGCCTTTTTATATTCGATAAGAAAATGGAGGGGAAAAATATAATGTTACTAAAAAAATATAGATTACTCGACTCTTGCATGGAAAACGAAATAATATTCACCAATGGTCGTTCTTTCCCTACACGAAGCCAAGTAAACTTTTATTTGAAACACGTTTTCGTCAAATTACAAGGAATGGTTCAAATATCGTGCCGATTGATACGTGAACCACACTGTATAAATAGGACCTCGATTGGTCAGTTTTGTTGGGAGACAGGGAGGCCGGATAAATTGAGACCCAATGTATAATACAATACAGCTCTGGTAACAAATGATTGGAAATGTATTCTGTGAACACATATTATACCTAGCAAGGTTCCATATGTATATTTCTTTCATTTAATTAATGCAGCAACTTGCACTCATGAATGCTCTATCATGCCAACTATCCGGAATAAATTCTTATAGTGAAAGACGATCTCATATTGTCAGCCAGTCGAAGGCCACGGATAATCGAGAGGAGATTAAATTTTTTGTGAAAGCAGTAATGGTGATCGATATTGAAATCATAGGGCTAGTAATTATTTAAGCTCCATGGCAATGCAATCCATTCAGAAATAATTTATGCACAGTTCCTGATAAAAGAAATGTATTACTTCGAATTAATAATGTCTCATTCACAGTTACTTTTCTCCTGCAGAATAGATATAGCTATGATTAGCATTGTATTTCGCATTGAAATTCATGTGAACCTTTCAATGATTAATAAGATTTTATAACTGGAACCTTTTAAACACTTGTCAAAATTCATCGTGCATTAATCCATTGATATACAATGGTAGCTTTGAAACGGTCCCTTTACATTTTTGTTTGACATTATGTATTAAAATTATAAACTTAATTTATTGCATATGCTAATAGAAGTTTGTTCAAAAATAAGATAGACAATCGTGTGTTACTGTAGCACATGTACAGGGAACAGTGTTCTTGCAAACACCGTGCTATCACGTTTAAAGCATGTAGAAGCAATTGCCTTTAAAAGGATCAGTTTCAAATTTTGAAGGAAGAGGCCTCATTAAAAAATTCAGGGCCCTCTTAATATCTGGCAAACAAATAAGTCGTGAAGGAAAACTGTTCGAGTATTATACATCCCTGTGGATATCACGAAAGTTTCGTACAAAATATTTTTTGCACGAACTTTGGCCTTAGTATACTACTTATCCCAAGTAAGTGGTTAAGTTAGAAGACTCACTTCATACACCTTGGCGTCAATTCAGTCCCTTCAAAACAATCGTTTGTCTTGCAAAATCTCGGCTCCTATATAATACTGCACATATATTGTTATTTTAATGTTGCAACGATCTGAATGAGAAATTTACAAAATGCCAAAACGACTTAATCATCGAGAGAGTTATAATACGATGGAAACATACGCGATTAGTAGAAAATATTCTCTCTTTAATGCAATAGCATTGCACGCTATTACTATATAATGAATGATAATTCATTGCAATCGAATATTGTTGAGATCAAAACGCTTGTGCGATAGTATTCATTGATCTTTAGAATCATCGCGTCAAGTCACGTATGTCACGTACTATTAACGTGCCGATATTAATAATGCATGAATATTCATGTTATATTATGATATGCTATAATTCATTGGAATATTATTACTACATGACCTACGGTGACCAAATCAATTTGAAATCTTCCATGTATACGAAATACATTATGTACGTATTCCTATGCCGAATTGGACGTGAATACCGTGTACAAAACTTCGTAATGTTTTCCGATACCTGGCAACTTCTCACTGTTACGAGTTCTCGAGAAGTTTTAAAAACCGTGCTTCCCCCCCCCCCCCCCCCCAAACAATAATGTGCTCGTTAAAAAAGTGTATTCTAATAACAGGAGACAATTGTAGCGAGACAGGAGTATACTCGACGATGGCTGCCAAGTTTTGAGAAGTTCAAAAGAGTTTCGGGCAGGGCAAGTTGGACATCCTTTTAACTGGCAGCAAAGTGGCGAGTTCCTTTCCCTCTTGAATGTCCCCTGCCCGTTCAAAACCGGGAAATGAAATCAAGAGGTATAGCTCTGAGAGCGGTATAGTTCAGCCAGGAAAGTGAGACCTTCTTGTAACAGCTGTAAGATGCTCCGATACGTTTATCAAATAAAACAGGGTCAGCTATTCGACTTTGTCGTCCGACTGCTTATTCTTCGCGAGCTACAAAAGTGTTCCGGGGATAATTACTACTCTGCAACTTCGTTTTGTATCCGTCTTTGTTTCTATTCTGCGTTCTTCTATTTAAATTACGAAATGAGGTGGGCTCATGCGCAAAGATACGGCGTTAAAAACCATTTGAATGAAAAATAGACCGTCTGAATTTCCTTCGATACGTTTCACTTGTGAGAATAGTGACGCTTAGAAGAATTAGAAAATAATAGAACGCTCACAGGATCACAGTGGGGGGGTCTTGTACTTGAAATAAAACGCTTCTGGAGCGTGACAGTGAACAAAATCGAGTGTTGTTCTATACGAAGGGTTTTGTATTATAATTTACATATTTGTTGCAATAATGCACACCTCTCATTTCGACTGCAGGCCACGCGTGCTTACAAGATATTGCTCGAGATTTGGACCCGAGAAACGTGAGTATTAGCAAGGTACAGGTTTATGACGCGTCCCGCGAGTTTATGAAGCATCAATTGGTATTGAAGACAAAAGGACAAGACAATAAAGTGCGCAAGATTAATTTGGTGGTTTTGTAACAATGAAATTACAACCAACTCGCCATTTCTCATGTAACTGCGAGGGCATAAAGTTCAACCATTAAACGATTTCATTATACCTCTTAGGCCATAGGCATTGTAGTAAGAATGTTGGTTCATTTAAATATCAAATTTCATTAAAAACATTCGTTGTTAAAATGCAGACTTCAATAAACGAGTGGCTGAATGCTGCCAAATAACTGAGATAATGCTTTGGGCGCGATGTCTTTAATATAGAATAACTCCGACCCCTTACAGGACTTTAAACTGCAGTGTTTGATGCAACTATGCTACATATTTCAGAAATTCTGAAAATCCTAAAATAAGTAGTAAGTCTATCACTTTTTCCTTATGTCTGACAGCATTCTTGGAAATAATGCCAGAGTGCATTCCTCGGAGAGAAGACGAAACAAACTGAAATATTCTTGTGACAGTGAACAAAGTTTCTGAAGAGAAAGCATTCTCGTTTCCATCCTAGGCTGCACCTACCCGGACGTTATGTCGGAAATATTTCGCCAGCTTACTGATTCCGTAATTCGCGACGATAAAATAGCAATTCGACGATCCCACATGAGGCTCTTGACTTAAACGAACATTTATCAGAACAATCTTTTGCAACTTACTCCCAAATAGTGGCATTTACCGTTTCTTTAGTGATTTTTATATTGAATAAATTGTTACGGAACTTGGATCAAATTACAGAGGCAAAATAACGGGAGATAATATTTATTAAAGCCATTAGATCTGTGCTCGCGTGAAAATAAAATCTGGAAATAGTAACTGAATACGTTTTTTGTTTCTTTACGGCTAATACGAATTATATAAGATGATAATTTTGAATAAAAAGGAAATAATAAAAGTGCTGAATATATTGTATTGGATAAATTGTTGTCTGTTTATTTTCACGGCATTTAAAAAAATGAAAATACAATGTGCATCGTTTTAACGAAATAATTGTCGACGGTGTTATCAAAGCTGCAAAACGAAGCATAACTAACTCGGTGAATACGGGAACCAAAGTGTTTTCCGGCTCATGGTGGCGTTAGATCCACATTGGATGCAAATATTATTGTCCCCCAATCAATTAAGTTTAGAATTACACAAGCAATTTTAAACAACATTATTATTATTCACAGGTACCGTGCTGGAAATATTATTTAATGGCTTTGGTTAACATTTTTGCATTTCAAGTTTAAATTCATTCTAAATTCATAGATTGTTACAGATTCAGTACATAGTTTAAAACATGGACATTTCATTTATAAGGTACGTCTCCACGATTAAGTAATTTTTGATCGAAATCATTCAATGCCACGCGTACATACAATGTTAAAATACACACATACAAAAATCGGTCATGCAATCAAATTATTGTAACCCTTTGTCATTATAGAATACTTAATTTACCAAATCATAATTTAATATAAACAAATTCTCATGAATCCCATTGAACATCCTAAAATTCTATTAAATATCTTAAAGGTGTATTAAATGAAAGATATGTAACACAATTGTAAAATAATTTATCTTTTCCCCTAAATACTGCGTATAGTTCGTGCGGTACCTTCATAAATAAGAATAAAGTTTTCGCAATTTCCTGCAAAAGGATCGCCAACGTTTATTCGTATTAAAAGTCATTATAATAATCATCGGATTTCCTAATAAATACTGTCTTTCAAGGAATTGCTTGAATGGACATCCAATCACGGTTTTCACCGTACGAACTTTTCACAGCTGAAGCACGTTTCCTGAATGAAGGGAGTTCGGCTCGTTCCACTTCTTTTCTGATCACGAAAATTAATAGCTTATACAATAAGAGTACAGCCCAGGGGTGGTTACAGACAGACGAATATTTCTCCCGGTTGGGTCGGAAGGCGCGGTCTGGCGTGAAACTTTCCCACTAAATAAAAACTCAAAAATCTGCCCCATAAGTTCAGTCTGTGGAACTCTGTTTACGGAAACCCTGACGCGGAAAATGCAGAGGGTGCTTTGTACGTCTACGTATAACGCGTTCTTCGCCGAGTCCAGCATTAAAATTAATGGCCCACCACGTTACTTCAGCAGTCTGATTTTTAAACACGTCCTCGTTACTTTTTGTTTACTTCACATTTCTTTAATAGCTGATTAATGTTATGCTTAGGGCTTGCGCGCAAACCCTTCGTGCTGGTAGGAACTGCACGCGGGGCCATGGTCTTTCTTTTTGTAACATACCCCATTAAATTTATCCTAAGGTGATTGAATTTGCACTGTTTATGGCGAATCAGAGCATTGTGGGCCAGCTTTATGATGCTTTGACACTTCGATTCTACGAGAAAGGAAGAATATCTTTCATTTGCCCAATGATTTACGTTATTTTCTGCGTAAACTATATTTTTAACATAAGTCCACACGTGCATCGCTTAATAAAAATACAGCGGATTGCAGTCGAATGATTTTACCATCACGATCTGTTCAGTATATGTAACTATAAAATCGGTGGATATTCAAATACACGTCTAGAAATATGTTATTTATTGCACCAGACCAATATTATGTTGGTACTTATACCTTTCTTGTTACGGATACTGGAAAAATATTATTGCGTGATTTTTTTATTACGAATTTAGTGCTTCTATGCTGGTGACTTAACGAAATCGCATCAATGTTTAATAATTATATGTTGATGTATTCGAACGAAGTACAAAATATTAATATTATTGTTTGTTAATTATAATGGTATTTGGGAGTATTCTTAATTTATTATTCAACAATATAATGCTGATACTAACGACGTTACTGGTAAATTATTAACGACTCCAAAATTTCAGAACAAAACTAGAAATGGTTCTGACGACATTCGAATTGTCAGACGTTAATTACGTATTCCTTCTCTTAACATACGTTGGATATACGCATCGCGAATGTGTTCCGATATATTATGTGCCTCTGCGGGAACACAATAGAAATCTGCAGCACGCCACCGTTCTCTAAGAAATCAATACTATCTAAACGTGGAATTTATTTAAATATCATCGAAGGCTGTTGCGCGATGCAGTTTCAATAAATCATGTGTGCATTGCTGAACGAGTTACATGCACAAGTGGATTCTTATTGTGCCTAAAAAAATTATATATGTACACAATGTTTCGGAATATTTGGTTCCCTTCTGCTTATAGTTTTATACAGTTTTATCTCGTTCTGGATTGAATCAATTTAAATGCACCCTATATATATATATTTGAAGCTCTGATATTGATAGTCTTATCATTTGATTCGTGTTGTGATTTCATTTACAATTCAACAAGAACCGATTCCTTAATCAGAATAATTCCCTTAAGGAGAATAGACTTTCTCTTAAATAAATTATTATTCTAAACCACTTATGCGTAACTTTCGTTCGAGCAATAATAATTTCGACTTTCACAAAATACTCGAGGACTTTCCTAAAATTAAAGATTCATCTCATATTTCGGAACGCTTGTAAATCCGACAGTTCTGTATTCTGTCAAGTGTACCTAGCAAACCAAAATACATACACATATCACCGTCCAGCACTTACAGGGTGTTTAACTACAAAGTACTTTCCGATACTTAAAGAACCCAATGCATAGCAGATTCGCGATAGGCGACATCACTGTTGCATATTGCAATACGCATCGTGGCGTCGTTCATTGCTGATGCAGAACACGGCGATAAGAAGCGAATGTACATCAACAAATTCATACGAAACAAGTATAACGTCTACTTAAGATGTTACAGTGGTGTGATAAAACTTTCATGCGACCTACTAATTTCTGTCCTCGTTCCTTGCACGGTTTTCCCACACTTTATTTTATTTCGTTCTTTTACAACACCCTTCGACCCATGATTTTCTTAAAAATAATGGACCATTTGAAGATCTCCAAGATTGTATGCGTAAAAACTCGTAAGAAAGGTAACAACCATTTATGTCGTTCCGCCGATATCATACCTATTCCATAATAATCATCATTTTCCATTTTTGCGTTTGCTACATTCGAAAATATAAATATGTCACCAAATGTCAACACTACTTACTTAATGGTTAATTGTAGTAAAACTTCGATTATTCGTGTATTTACAATATTCACGATTTTGATCATTGACAGTATGAAATTTACAAATAATATACTTACAATCTAAATCTAAAATTGATTACAGGGAATGTGTCGTTGAGTTTTTAAGAGTTTTTATTTAACCTCGTGCAACGTTTGGAAAAAATCTATTTCTAATCGTTTTTCAATTTTGTTTAAATTTAGATTTCAATTTAATTTTATTTGGCCTGTCTGTCTTCCAATTGAGCCCGTTAATCGAAATCCTATTGTATCTTTACATCGCATCGGCAACCGGACTTTCAGCGACGAATTAAAACGTTTATTTCAATTATATGTGGGTCATTAAGTATTGATGTACAGTTCATCGTTATTTAGAAAGTTCATTAAATCTTTGATATAAATCTTATCAGAATTGTGCCAGACTGCAGGTGATCTTTTCATTCGCGTGATTAAAATCTTCTGCGGTTGTATGGCAACTGGTAAATAGTTACATTTAAATATCTATTTTACCAAAGTTATTGCACATTGCAGTATAATTTCACGGCCATTGTGAATAATTGATCGGCCAGGAATTGTGTCAAAGCGCAAATAATCCTTTCGTCTATTATATTACATATAATAGTATAATAGTGGTTAATAATCACATCAAGTTTCTTCTTTCGATCATATAAAATGTATTAAATATCGCGTTATATTTTATCGCACATTTTTCAAATTACTATTACACCGCTGATATAAATCAGACCAGCCCGAATTGTGTCAAACATAGATTATCTTCTCGTCTGCGCGATTCAAATTTTCCGCATCCGCATAGCAGGTGGTCAATTGTTACATCACGTTTGTTCCGAATAGAATTCCATTGAGCGGGACAAATCTATGAGCATGCGCCATCCGATCCTCATAAATTCGAAATCTTTCAGAAGTCACGCGGTTCGACGCATCTGTGTCATGTTTCCTGTTTGCGTAAATAGAAGCGATAAATCGTATCCACTCGTGAATTCGTTACTTCCGGCCGGTTGCCTTAGGCGTACCTAGCTTCGCCTTACTATCGGCAAAAAGGGTTGGCAGAAAAGTCACGAAACTTCACAGATGTGCGTGCTCATACCCTTCGTCCCGTCACGAATATAAAATCGGGAGAATGCCGCCACGCTTCAAATATCCATACAACTATAGTGCCTCGTAAATACAGGATCGTACAATCCCAGATACTGCAGATGCGCGTGATATTGAGACTTACTTCTTCCAAGGGCAATCTTTCGAATTGAAGATGAGATCGCGTCGCATTCAGAATCCTCCGAATTCACCAACGCAAATAGAGTAAATAATGAAATATTAATATTAGCTTACTGCAGATGAAGTGTAGAAATCTTTGAGAAGCGCTTCGATATCTGCGATGGATTAGCGAAAATGATATTTATTAATTGAAGCGTGATTCATTGGATCCAATACACTTTAGACCTTACACCATTGCAGAGCAAAGTTACTCGTGTTTTCATTTTAAAAAATTTCCTTCGAATCTACGAAAATACTTGTTGCACGATTTTCATTGATAATTTTCGATACCTATCGTTTCTTATTAAAATTGGTCAAAACAGTGGTGGATTGTAATTTTATGCGCTTGCTGACCGCATACACTTGGTTCCTATTGTGTTGGGGCCAAGTTTAAATTCATGTAAGAAGAGCACCCGATTTTTATGTTTGTCCGTAATTCGATTTGATACACAACGATTCAACCCTGAAGTGGAATAATTCGAAAACCCCTCGACCACGTAATGTCGGTTACAATTGATAACTCATATTGAAATTACATAATATGCCTGGCTATAGAAAATTCATTATGTGCACCGTTTAGTAATTATTGGAGATGATCAAGTCGGCCGAGACACCTTCTATGGCAAGGGGACTGACAACAATCGCGTAAAACGGAAACGTTTCACTTTTCGATTTGTAATGTGGCCTACAGGTCGAACAAGATTGGCAGAATATCGTCTGTCGGTAGTATGCAAAATGAAACTCCAATGCCTCGATATGAAAACGCCCGGTGGCACGATGTACATCGCGTTAAAACGATTTCATCAGGGATAGTTCGTAGATATGACGTTCAATATTGCGCCTCAACGAACTTACGGGGAAATGTCTTTGCGAAGGATTCATAAAAAATATTGAAATTCATCAATCGAGTGCAGAAAACGCTTACTTTATGGCCGTTGCACCTCGTATGGCCGCGTTTCCTTTTTTTTTTTTTTTACGAGCAAATTTATCGGACACGAAATCGAGGGCTTATAGTTCGCACAGGGCTACCTCTTCCCTCTGTACATTTTTTCAAGACATTCCATATGGCTCAGTTATCGTCCAGTCGGGGCCTCGAAATTCAACAAAATTTAACAACTGAGCAATTGTGCCATTTTCCAAATATTTGTATCATTCTTGCATAATTGTGTTTTTCTTTTTACTGCACATGTATTTTTTTATTACATAAATATCAAGTTGCCACATAACTTTTGTGTATGATATATTTCGTCAATACCAGGTACATGATGCAGATACGTACGTAATATACACATGTATGTACACAGCATATTGTTCAGCACCTCAGTTGTGACGAATTTCCAAAGGCGCATAGAATTTCTTATTTTTC
This sequence comes from Nomada lathburiana, assembly GCA_963667235.1. NCBI lineage: Eukaryota > Metazoa > Arthropoda > Insecta > Hymenoptera > Apidae > Nomada > Nomada lathburiana. The sequence goes on along the minus strand of OY763898.1, from coordinate 9,228,748 downwards.
GATCTTTTCTGAAGTGAATTGATACTAAAGTAGGTAGTGCACAGGATGTCCGACGTGGCGTTATTTAAAAGGATTAAAGTATTGAATAAAATGTACAGCTTTTGCCGAAATGTGCTATTGAACGAAAGATATTAAATGTTAGACTTAAACGATGACGAATGAAGTTATTATAGGTACGAGGGTTTGTTTTACCGTTTCCTTTACATTTATTAATCGCACTGGAGGAAAGATTATTTGTTGCTTCAGCTCTTATACAAACACTAAAGTTAAAATTATTATTAGCTGTTCAAAGCTTTCTCAGTATGGCAACCATATTATTCCTCGCAATATTATTAGAAAAATAATTGCCCCTTAAACAGTCTAAAAGCATACTTTTCCATACTTGTGACGTATAAAAGTTTGTGTTTGTTAATTTCTAATGAAGACCATATTTACTATTTCCATTGCGAAAATCTTACAATGGAATTATGTACACTTTTCCTCGGGAAGTCTCGTAATTAAGTTGATCATAAATATGTTGCACAATATTTTCAATCCTAATTGTACACAAGTCATAAATAAACGAAAATGATTTACCGCTTCACACAGTGGTATTATTTTACAGCAGAAATATTTCGTGATCCGAAGCTTAGGAATAATTTGTGTTTCATTTTACACGATACATGCACGTACTACATGCGTATTTGTAACCGCACGTTTGTGCGTATAAAACATAGAAAGTTGAGCAACGTTTACTTGAGATGTATTTTTACACGGTGTGCAATATTCCCTCTGCGAATGGGGCAATTTTCCCTCGGGCATTACCTACTCGCGCAAAAAAACAACAGAGCCTTTTTTCGTTTCGGTATTGGCGGCTTGTCCATACATAGACACATGTCACGCGTATGCGTAACACATTTTTCAATTAAAGTTCGTCGTTCCATATACATCCAGTAAATGTTTATTTACTTGCACAAAAACAATTGCAGTTCACCCTACTTATCTCATACGGTACGCTACAATATACAACATACAAAATATAACACCGTGAGCGATGAATCGCGAAACTGTGATATTACGCTTACCGAACTTGAAATTGTCCTTTGTGCAACGTAGACGCGCCGCCGTTGTCGTTCTCAACATTATTATCATTATAAACGTAAGTGCAGCCTTTCCGGGATGCAGGGTGTGCAACATGGACGTCTCGCTGAAATTCGCTGCAGTCGTATATGAATGACGTCTCAACATGCTGTACAAAATTCCATTGAAAACTTCAATCTCCTTTCCGTTGGCCCGAGTTCGTGATAAACGTCGGAATTAAATTCAAGTAATGCTGCAGCATGGTGCACCGTGTGAACGCGAATTCGCGACTACTTTTTTTTTATATCCCACGTTCTGCCAACGACACGTAATTTCCGCATATCCACAAAACTTCGGTTTGATCCGGTTGGAAATATCTGGCGCTTAGAAAATGATTAATGCAACAAAGATTAGGCTTGGTATCGATCATCCTGCTTTCGATCGCCGCGATAAAATTATTTTTTCCGCGAAATAAACGCAAATAACGTGACACGGTTAACTAAGCATTTGATACATATAATTTTATGTTCTTCTTAAAGGAACAAATTTTACACTGACAGCTTGTTTTTTGTAATAAGAAATTGTTTAATTAATATTGTGACGAATAAGAAAGCAAAGATAGATAGAGAATAATTGTTATTATTGCACATTTGTACGTACGTAGACTAGTTATTGTTAGTGTTTATAAAAATGATGACTGTTTTAATTTAGGCGAAAATAAATAACAACAACCAAGTATCTTGTCGGTAGTTTAATGGTTTCTGATATTTTCGATACGGAAAAATTGTACTCGTAAGCATTTTTCTGATATTATTCCTCTTGTGGAGAGGAAATAATATTCCGATACCACTTAATTTGTTTCAGAACTATTTTGTGCGGCTTCCAGAATTATTTTGTACCAATTCATTCTGTGTTATCGTTTCTATACACGGTGGCCCAGTATTCACAATAAAACTGTCTAGCTATTGTTTTCTCGTAGAAAAATAATACGAAATCTAGCAATCAACTTTTTTGTGTAGAGGGATTGCTTCTCCGAAAATATAGTATAATGGAAATACGTTGAATACAGGCGAATTTGCTAAAGGAGTGCTGTGTGATTCTACGTGATTCACGTAAAGTCACGTGGCGTCAACAATATACGAACCACCAAGCAATTAAACATGACACCCATTATCAGTTAAAAACTTGGGAACTGCCAACAAGAGTTCATTAAAACTGTATCGATGGTAGATTTTTGGCGTGAACGAAAGCAGTACTTTTAACAACTATTCATTTATTGTTAGAACAAGAAATATATTAGAGGAATTTCTATTTATTGTGTCCACTGTGCTTTAGTCGAGCCTTATGAAAGTTTTTTTTTGTTTAAATAAAAATAAAGATTGTCGTTACTAGTAAACGACACATGTGCTGCACAGATTTTTATAATGAATTGGTGCAAACATTTCATTTTACATGAAATATATTTATTCAATTGTTTCGACTTACCTTTATTCAACGAATCAACTTGCACAGAAATACAATTCGTATGGTATAATAATGGATCAAGTGAACTAAATATTCGTTTCCAATATTATATGAACAAGTAACAATTATTTTTAAATTGCATATCCTTTTCGATTCTTGGATTTATGGAAATACGTTCTGCGATGAATCGTTTATAAAGTATGCTGTACATTTTCCAATACCATTCGTTACGTTCTCGCAATATTGAAATGAGTGTCTTACTGAATACTTCAAATGCAAAAACGCATTACGAAATTTCAAACAAGGATACCGTTACCGACAGATAGTTCTCTCCGTAATATTATAATACTTTTTAGTTTCTAATTTTCGAAAAATTCTAGTTGCACATTGTTTACCTATAAACGACAAATAAGGTGCATAATGTTAGTAATAATGGAATTCGATATGGAATGATATGGAAGCTGATATGGAATGAATAAAAATTGTCGTTACTACGCAGCAGCGACAAATACAGTCTCTTTTATGTCAGAGTTAAGTGATCCACAGCAACAGAAATAAATTATTGATAAGACGCAAGAAAAAAGGGTTAGAAGCGAATCTGGATTAGAGTGGAGCAAATTGTAGGTACATACTCCGGTTAATGATTAAAAATTAATAAATAACTAAGTAATATTAGCAAATAAGCAAATAAATCATTTCTACATATGTTGGCAATTAATATACTATATTTGAAATGTAGAAGCATAGTTCATTACTCATTCTAGGAAAATTAGGCGACTTTGCAATTTACGTTACAAATTTGGTAATAAAGACTTGTTGGTCAACTTTTGTATAACATTTTTGCCTTATTTTCGTGCATAGAATACGCTGAACATGTTTGTTACAATTCATCGTGCAATCTGAATTAAAAATTTTAAAGACAGTAGACCTCATTTCTGTGATGTTTTCAAACTCTTTATGTTTATTTTCATCAGCCACATTCAATGACGAGGAAAATATCTTGTCACATTTTAAGCATTTCGAAACCTAGGATGTGCCCATATCAGCATAGAATGACCCAGTTGCGCTGAATGTAGAACAGAGGCAAAGTAGAAAAAAATCGTAGCAATTAATCAACGACCATATGACCTTTTCGTCTTCTCTGCATGCAGCATAGAAAAATTGGTTGTACAACAAATAGGGGAATGTAAGTGAACACAATGTAAATCCACATAACACGCCATAAGTGTTACATGGTTAACAATTTTTAAATTAAAACAAATTTCGAAAAAGTGACAGATCGAGGTTTCAGCAATCGACAAGAAGTTTAAGATCTTTTCTTTTTCCAGTAGATATCGAATCCTCTGCGAACTGTGATTAATTCGAAATGAACGTTGTAAGGGGCAACAATTATTTGTCCAATTAATAATGCTTAGCTTGCTGAACTGCACACGATATTCAACGCAAAATTGTTAACTGTTGTAGAAATTAGTACACTCGCCGAAATGCCTGTTTATTCCAAGCTTATAGCCAGTAGTGTAATGTTTAATGTACATATAAACGTTGGTAATAAAAGACATCTGATACATAAGAATTATGGAATACAAGTTTCGAGCAATATAATTTCTTAACTTAGGACGCGGTACACATACATTCATATTTCCGTCCAATTCAACCATTGAACATAATACTCCGAACATTCGTATTACGGAATGCAATGCTGTTCGTCGTTTCTGGCTAACAATTCATAATTGAATTACATTAAAAGTAGACATGGTTGACCTATATTCATTTTGCACCAATTCACATCGATTGTATTACTCATCAGACCAATATACGTGTGTAGATGTCCAACACATCAGTGATTACAATCTAAATCTAGTGAGAACTTCAGCCAGAATTCATTTCTTTACCCAATTGTTTAAAGTTAATTACATTGTATTATATAATCACTCTAAAATAAGAATTTTCAATATGTGCATGCAATAGTTTCCCATCACCATCTATTCGTATTAAAGATCATGCATGAAAGTAATGGTACATGCTTATTTTATCAGGTTGCACCTATCGAAGTAAATTGACCAAGCAGAAATATCGAAACGAGAATGCGCGTAAACAGTAAACGAGGCAAGCTGGATAGAGCAGATTCGTACTTTATCTCCTACACGTGACGATGTTGCATCGGTTACGAATATTGCACCGTTGCTAATGGTCTTACAACAGGTGAAGCAAATTAACACTGAGGATAGTTTCCAGTTTGAACATTACAAACGTAGTGTGGAAACTTATTACGTAAATTTCATTGTAATCGTAATATTCTGTTGTGCAGAATCTATTAAACAAAATTATACACTATGGACTGTGTCTTGTAAGATGACAATAACAAACAATTTGTGCCACATCTAATTTATTAATACAATGCTCTAGTGAGTAACAAGCGACAATTGTTAGAACAACGTTCCTTGTGGGAATAAATATGTTGATAGACTTAAAAAAAACAAACAACTACTCATACATTGTCTTATCATACTTCTATAGGTTGTAACGGAGCTTGTATAGGTTGTAATTGTAACGGGATATTTATCATCTTACAGTTTTGAACATATTGTTGATATTTTGCAATTACTGAAACCTCCACGCTAAAAATTTCATATGCATTTTTAACTGTACTCATCTCGTTTACTGATTTAATCACCTGCAACGTGCACGCTGTAAACGTAGCTAAAAATTTACCCTTCTACACGGATTTTTAAAATTGATTCTACGTAATTATTCTTTAACAAATTCAGTGTCTAATAGCTAAAGGGGTTTGGTAAATTAGCAATGAGGTTTCAAAGGCGGGATTTAGCAGGAAACCATAAAATATGCGAAATTCATGAGCGCGAAACAAATTAGTTACCACCCTACCTACAAGTTCCTTAAACCGATTTAAAAAGGGGTAGTTAGTAGTTACGTAATTTGTAGTTCCACAGCATCTGGTGAACGGGAAAACTTTCTTTGGTTTGATTAATTCTCCCCTTTTATACACTATTTCAGACAAACGTTCCCTTAATTTATCGACGCGTCAGAATAATAACGGAATCATTAAACTGGCGTTTAATCAACACAATTATATTTATAAGTTTACATCTCCCGAAGATTTTCGTAAGTTTCGTAAAGTTGCGTCTCAATTTAAACTACAACTTCTATTACTATCATATACATATCGTTCCATTGTCAAAATACAACATCTGTTGCACCAGTTTAATCCAGTTTCTCATTCTCACACTACAAATACTTTTGTTCTTCGCTACATGGAAACAAGACGAGAGCTTTTAAAAGAAAATCAAATATACAGGTGCATTGACATTCACGCAAATTACCACCCAGCAATATTGGTATAATGTACGCATTATATTACGCAATAGTAATTCCTCGAAATTACCGGCGAACGAAATATTACGTTTAATTAATGCATAAAGATCTTTACGCAACAAGTAGACAATGCGTTGACACAATGCCCCACATGTGCGTCTATAATCACAAGCAAAGTCAGCAATCTGTTATGCTTTGCCTCGCCTAACGTAACGTCCTTAAAGGTTCACACGGCTCCAGTGTCTTGCATACAGTGGCAGAGCATCCTAAAGGGTACTTTCACCCCCGTATACGTTCCACCGTTATATACCCTACCCAACAAACTAGGAGACTGATTACAAACATTGAGGAACGCTCTCTTTGGGAAACGTTTTGACATGTAGCGAAGCTAACGACGCTGCTTTTCCTGCGTAAGCTCTGTAGGCAACCGGTATAACGACAATTCCAACACGAGCATCTTGCGAGGCGCAATCTGAATTTCATACTCCACACTGTTGATTTAATCACGCCGTTGCTGTCAGCATTAAGTTTTGTATATAATACAAAGATAGAATTTACTTGAGGCGAAAATGATAGATCTGTTTGCATTGTATAGGGCATTTGTATTATAGAAAATTATTAAGTGATCATACGAATTTTCGTATATGTTCATATGATGTAGTTTATTTGATCCAGAATAAGAAATATTGTATGGTAAATGATCCAATGTAGCATTGTTAGTTCGTTGAATAGTAAAATGTTTTAAAATACACCCTCAGGCACGTAAAATCAGTACCTTCTGCGTATAATACGTATGTACATATTTATGAATATCGTAGGATTCACTTCAAAAAGGACAGATTAACTTTAATTATCTGAGAAAAATTGTAATCATTATAAGACAAATGATGGAAGCCGTGAACTATGCACATAAATGACGTGCTACTTAACCGTAAATATATGTATAAACAAGCTACGATAGAAGAATGACAAATCAAACATACATAATGCGTGTTGCGTTTTATTCAACTGACTTTTATGACAACTAATAATTTTGCACCAGAACAATACATATTATGCTTCGCGATGGTTCACATTTAACGTTCCTTTTTTTGGTATGGACAGCTGGAGTACAATGCAGTCTAATTATAATAGAATTGATGCAAAAATGTAATTAATACGTTCCACACAGAATCAAAGTGAGACGAAAAGGATTTTATTTTCGAAAAGTCGCAAAAATAGAAATTCAGACATATCGGTATTAAAATGAGGGCGAACATCAATGCAGAAAATAACTTCGAAATTCATTATAGTCACTGACGTGGCTACGTTATCTGATATTATTAAGTTACTTTTTATTTATCATTAGATAAAATTTAATCGGAACTGCTGTTATTGCGTACACCTATTTTTTGTTTATACTGTTTATGTGAGAAACTATATACATATGTATGATTTTACCAAATTATTTATTAAAGAGGGACATAAAAATAGAGCACTATTTGTAATAATGAGATATTCCCACACGCGCTTATTAATGGCAAACGACATTTAGGATAACATTTTCTATGGCGTCGTATGCTTGAGAATTTATGTCTTATACCGGTAAACTGATAACACACGTCTGATGCTAAGGATTCTATGCTATATATTTCCATAAACGTAAGACGTTCCCCGAACATATGTTTACTACATACGACACGGAAGCTTTACTACCCGAACCTGAAGTGGGGATAACAAAGTTTGTATAAGGTACACGCAATTGTCGATGTGCAGTTTATGAAATCATAAAGAAATATGGGGTTCCAGTTAACTACAGAGATATTTATGAAGCACCATGCTTTATGTATGCAGATATATTACAAAGAATATTAATTTCAACTAACGCTTATCTGATCCTTGAAATTATACAAAATGTTAAATATCGATAAATTTTCAATTTTCGACACTCCAACGTAAACGAAAAAATAAAGAAATTCATGAATCATAAGATACAGTGTACCCACTTCGCAGTCAAAACTTTGCACCGCAAAATGTTTGAATTTTCGAACCTTATTTTTTGTACGAAACATTTCACGACTTTAACTACGGATTAGCTCACCTTTCATTAGGCACGTATTATGGTAAATCGTCTTGACTCTTGACCAATATCAAATCGCTGTCACTTGTTCATTTTTATTCTCCATGCCATCGTTGTTTGTAGATCGTATTCAGTATTTAAAATTTGCATTTCATCGAGGAACCAGCCAGTACAGGTTGGAGATTGGCTGATATGTAGGATTTCTCGTCACTGAAGTTACGGCACATGCATATCAGCTAATCTCGACGCGGTTACTACTTGAAACTTGTTTGGAACACGATTACGTGATACTTCATTTCGAATAGGAGTCTGCGTGTCAACGTTGCGCGTAGCTGTTTGCGAACATCAAAAGCTTCAAGCAAATTTTTTCAAAGCCCCCTAAACTTCGAAATTGTAATTGTCTATAGTTTCAGGCAGCATGCTATCCTTTAATTGGTAAACTGTCCGAGGACATGAAAATAACTGCACCGTTTTTTTACCTATTTCAACAAAACGATAAACAATAAAACTCCGTTTATTTTAACACGGGCAAAGCAATTTGGATAACTGGATGGCTCGTATGTACGTGGTACGGTAGAGTTCACTGAATTTCCTGTCACACCTCTCGCAATGAAACCTACAGTAAAATTTTAGATAAATCATTATTTATTTCTGTAAAAAAAAAAAGTAAAACCAAGAAGCGTGTATCCCCATTTAGCTAATATCTGTGATTATAGATTAATACAAAAGGACTTGGAAGCGTGATAAATATCTTAAGGTGTGATCTCGTACTCCTCGCTGTTCATCTGAATGAAAAGTGTATTATACGAAATCTGATTACTGGTTCATTACATGCTTCTTACTATCGTTGGCATGTGCTTTATGTTACGCCCGCTACGACGGCAGTTTTTGAGCCGAGAGATCCGATATTATGTCAAACAGATATTTGTCAGGTTATCCTGGCGATAGGATGCATACTTATTAGCATCTTTTCAAGAATTCCGTCAATAACTGGAGACGTGCCATAAAATAGGAGTTTTCGAAGAGGCACAGTGTCCGTGGAACGCTTCACGAACTGTAAACCGAACCTGAAGGAAATTCAGCACCGTTGCCAAACATCCATCCACCTCATGAAAATGCAGGCATCCTTCCTTCCACGCTCCCCCATTCTTGTCTAATGTACTAAAGGTGCAACGGGGGGGTGGTGGAAGAAGTGTTCGACACGTTGATCGATTATTAAAAATTCCTGGTTGCAACCAATCAGCGAACACACTTGACCTTTATTTTTCGAAAAAAAGCGCATAATCTAAACTCACAGGCGTGATTCTCTTGTCAGACGCACATCACTCGAGTGGACTCGAAGTTTCGAATGTTTATAGGTGACTGATCCTTTGAAGCAATAGCCTTCGTCTACGAAAAATCGATACCTTCCGAGTTCATTTCCAACGTAACATTTCCTGATGAACGCTCGAATACTTTTCCACGGGTGTAATTCGGCGATCCCGCGAATCTGTAGCGAATTTATAAAAAAAAACAAACAGCGAAGAAAAAAATGTAGTCCGCGTCAACCACTGCCGATTGCGAACGGTATTACATGCGCTACGGTATCTGCTTCGCAGTTTACCTGAGAGACACAGAAACGCGACACGGCACCGCACGGCCGAATGCCGCATGTAAATCAAACTCCTAACTCGACGGTTGTACATATCGCGGAGCGTTTCGCGCGTTTGCACACCAGTCAACCAGCCCTGCCCGCCGATCGTGAACACGAGTGCGGTCGGCGCACTTGTTTAATGTGCAAAAGGCAGAATGCACTCGGGAGAAGTATACCCATTATATTGGTTTGGTCGAACTGGCTCGGCTCTATCGCAGAATCGCGGTTTTACTGTACAATGCGGCCTGTCTCGACAGGAAAAGCATGATATGTGTAATGCACACTCACGTGTACCGGGGGTTTGAATACGTACGATTCAGGCGCACAGCGCGCAATGGCAATATGCGCCTCGGTTTATAGAGAGAAAGTGGTGCGGTATGTAGAACAGGACTGAACGGAGGGTGGAACGGCGGCGGGTGCTAGGTGGTCGGGGGATGTGCCGTTGAAGGGCTCGTTCTATGAGCAAAGATGCGAGTCCGGCGAAAATGAGAGGTTGAGAGGTCGGTAGACGATACAGGTATCTCTGCGGCTTACTTTAGAAGGCAGTTTCACCTCTGTTTATACATGTGCGGTCGCTTGCTGTTACAGAAGCGGTTCCACGCCACTCACGCAGATCCTTTGTGCCGTTTTGCCCTGTTACCAGTTGTACATGTACAATAGTTTCGCTATGCTCGCTATGTTATTGGAAGAAAATCTGAGGGCTGCCCACCTTTGGGAAGTATCAGACGGGGCATCAGACGGGACGGTATCAGAAAATGTGGCAAATTGTGTGCAAGATAAATGAAGTACAATTTCATCGGTGTTTCCTCGGTGTTTCAATCATTACTTTTTTCTTCAATTGAGTTACGCGTCGAATCGTATTACTCGAATTTAAATATATAAAACGAGTGCAAAAACAGCGCACGTCCTTTTGTATCGGGGTGTGGAAATATAGGGATAGTGACTTGCGAAGGGAAACCAACAAGGTTTTCTTTTGTGCAATGATTTGCGACGATCCATAAATAAGGCATGGAAATAAAAACGGCATATGACAAACTACTCTCTATCAGCATACAGGAAATTAGATTTTCATTGATTAGTAATTGCCCCATTAATGGTACATTATTTTTCATAAAAGCTTAAAGGCATATATTATTGTAATTAATTTTGAAATTAAATACCTATTCCATGTTTCTGAAAAATTTCAATTTTGTGAGGAAAATATACGTGAGCCACAATGTCTGTCAGGTAGTATTTTACATACGGTCATGAAACCTGTCAAACCGTAGACCACGTGTCTCAGATATCAGAACACCAATTTGTAATGATTTTTGGGCAGATAAGATGTTCGACTCTCATTCAGTTCGACGCATCCTGGCAACTATGAAGTGTATTCTGTTTCAACGGGCAGATACAGAATTGCCAGCGACAATTCGTACTCGGAGACAAAGCTGCGTGGCAGTTCTCAACCGTGGACAGCACCTGCATATGGACCTCAGCGTTGCCCTTTGAGGATTTAGTTTACGATCATACTATATTGGTCCATCTGACTGTACGTAAGTTTAATATCAGATCCTTGGTATCGTGCTCAATCGTTAAACGTCGAAAGATTCGGGAACTGGGCGCTGCGCATGGTAGGATTACATTTGATCTACACTGAAAGTTTTCACGGGTGATTCACAATCTGTGCAATTAATCAGGAGGAGCTGTATTTAGTATTTACGTGCCAATACGATTTCGGCAAATTTTAGTGTGATTTTCTATTGCCGGGATATCATTCGGGTACAGAATGCTGGGTTTTTATATTCAAGATACATTAATGGAATTAATGGGAGAAAACAATGCATTTGAATACTTCATTAATTTGTTATTTGTGCCTATAAATGATAAAGAATCTCACCAGTTGCATTCTTAAAAGGCGAATATCTAAATAAATTGGCATAATTAATAGTCGAACTGCAATGACAATTTTAATTACAATTATTGGAAATTAATTATACGCGTACGATTCTATAAGAATAATTAAAATTAAATTCGTATGGGATTCATTGGAGAGCAAAATATCCAATAAATGAAGGTATCAACTGATATAATTGTACAAGTATATCCCTATTGATGTATTTTGCTACTTTGCATATAGGGTGAGGTATTTAAAACAAGCCACCTGAATAACTAGGTTGCTATTGGTGATAGGGAAAAATGTATCAGCCGAAACTTGCTTGGCTTCGAGGGTGGAATAATTGTCTGTTAGTTATTCTGATTTTTTGTAGGTCGACGGGTAGAGGACATATGATTATATGTTACTACACCTACAAAAAGATTGTTAACATGAAATTATGCCATTTAGGTGGCCTGTTTTAAATGCCTCACCCTGTACATGATAGTTGCCAAATTTCTGTCATGAATGTTCTTAACGAGAATTTGCATGAAACGTTGTAATTTCAAACAGCGATGTACATACCCTTGTTTAATTAATGAACCGTACAGAACGGTACGAGCTCAACCAAATTAACCGAGAAAATGTTCATAATAATGTCTCGTGGTAAAATAATCAATTAGAATTGAAATATCGTAATTTCGATGTATGAAATATCACGGCGAGCAATATTTCGAAAACGGTGCACGTTCGGTGGAGATCACAAAGGAGGAAGTAATGAAATCCATAGTGTCCTTGCAAAAGGTTGGGTCAACTAATAATTTCTGCATTGAACGATTCTGCATTGCACAGTTTTCGTAATTCATAGAAGTCTATTTTGTTTGAAACTCATGCTGCAGTATGAGTGTCACTGGTTATTGTAAATGAAGGGGTGAAACAACCGTGCCTTGGACAAAGGAACGAAATATTACTGAGACTTCTGCAGTGTATCATCTGTTCAGAGAAATAATAATAATAATTGTTTAAGCAATTCTCTTGGAATCTTTTATATCTGCGCAGTAAAAATGAGAAATTTATATAGGATCGCAAGGAAATACAAGTGGCCAAACTTTCGTATCGTATTCTGCCAACTATTGATGTATGTAAAGATGTATGTAAAGCTTATCAATTATGATTTCCCATTTGTATCCCGATTTTTGTATTGTTTCCAGACTGTGAATAGAGTTATTCCTAAGTTAAAGTTTGGAGCTGTCCCCATAAATAAATATTCAAGTGATTCAGATCAGAAGATCTTGGTGGCTATACTATTAGTCAGAGACTATACAAATGGTTGTTTGTCAATTATACAAGACCTGCGGGAAGAATCCGGTACCGATTAATTTAATACGTATTTGTGCAGTACATATTAGCTGAGTATTGTGCAAACACATGAAAGCATTGTTTCTAGTAATGATCACCTAATTGCACGAGGAACTCTAATTACCTTTAGTTCAAAATATATACTGCTAGGTGTCCTCGTTCAGCTATTTAACACTATAGTACTGCCATTATGATTAATTTCACATAAATCGTTTCGCTGGAGCAATTTACACTTCCAACTGTTTCGTATTCCGAAAAATGGCAAGAAGAACGTAGAGCTACAATCTAAACTTATTAATGCTATGGTGATAAAATATTTCACTTCCATCTGAAAAATCAACCCGGGTGACAGTGATAACTCGTTATGAGATATGAACGATGATCTCCCTTCATCGTTTTGCCCATCAGTCTTCTTTAAGCTCCATCAAAGGATCAAGGCTCTAGTCCGTGTAGTCGCCCTTCACGAAGCGCTCATAGGTATCCTAATACATTTCTCGCATTGAAATCAACTTATGGTGCACCATAAAATAACCAAAACGGTGCTCTTTTCACTGGCATGCAACTGGCACGCAATTAAATTATGATAAACCGCATTTGTATTGCGATAAATAGTGTTAGTTTAATTATGATTTGAGATATTAGGCAATGTTAAATTACGATAAAGTATTGTATTGAAATGAACTGTCGATAGGAACATACGTGCAAATAACATTCACCGTTTTAGTTTTACAACCATTTACTTTAAACTAATGTGTTTACAAACCGTGTAAATAATTTCATTTGATTCCCTCACGTTTCAATATTTTGTCCTAAAATTTTTCTCACGGTATTTTCGCAAGCCCATGCATATTTCACTATACAGTATTACTGAACACACACTATTTCATGTAACGAAATTTCATATGAATCTCTGTAATCGTATTATGATTGAAGTAACGACTGTATGCGATGGAATAATTAATGTCTCCACGTAGCCCGACTTGTTAGCCACTCGGATTAAGTATCAAAAGCATGAATTTAGTTAATTCAAACAGATTCGTTTCAATCGAATTAATTTAATCCTCGTACTGCATTTGTAAATACATCACGGATAAGACACTTTGAGTAAGAATTACTCAATCTCACATATTTACAGAAAATGAACATAAAACAAATAATATAATTTATTCGAAAATGTTTGTTTAATATCACTGACATTTTCTTCTATTTTCCACGCTACAGTTTCAGTGGTAAACCATTTCTCTCCTCCAATACAATAAATGGTAGGCAGATTAAAAATGAAGACCGACTACTCTTCCATCTGGGTCAGATTCGCGAAAAAATTTCGATTAACACTTCATTCACTACATTCCTGATTAAATGTACATAAAGCTGCCGCGAATTGTGTAAATACAATACAAAGTATTCGCGGGAACATCGAACAACGGACGCAAATTCGACAACGAAATTTACTCATCGCAGTTACCGAACTATTCGTGCGTATACACCTATCACATCGCCCTACGTCGTTTATATCGAAAATTCTATTTTTTACTCACCAATTTCCTCGCGTCATTTGCAAATTTATACGCGCCAGGGTGTCCCGCTACGGTCCAAATGCGTTTACGTAACAATTTCGCACGATAAAGCGATAGTATATTTATAACGATACTTACGAACGCAATTTTTGCCACATTTTATTTGTCGAGCCGAGTCGAATAATGCGCCGAATAATATATACAACACAAACAACGTATTTGTATTGGTTCGGCGAGGAAGAAAAATTCTGTTTTTCGCCGGCATTCGCTCTGTTCCAGTTTGAAACGTTTCCACAATGGTTCCGCGTTTATACCTAAGATATACGATCGTTGCATTTTCAATGAATTTTCCTTCGCTTGATTAAGCGGCAGTCGCTACAATGTGCGCTTGGTTTAATGCATTTAATTACACTCCCCGCTTTGACAAACACTTCGCCAAAGTACACACACGGATTACGTAATGGACTGCTGATAGCTCCGATCTACCTAGCGGATATGTTGTTCACTAAATTTTAATCCAACTACTAATTTATGCTAGCAATAGTAATACACGGTAATCAAATGTTCGAATTGAATCATTTCGATGATTTCAATATATCAGATTCACGTTTGAGTCGTGTTCCCGATGACAGTTTTTGCCCCCAATGTTTCTCTAGATGTGTACTTTCTCATTGCTGTGAACATGGATCAACGGATGTTAATAGGAAATCGCTAGCGTTGAATTATAACGTGTACATTTTGATTTAGACTTTTCCGCGAATTGTCTATCAAACTAAAAGGAAACTCACCTATTTGGATCGTCTGGGTATTTTCATGAAATGTGTATTGTATAATGGATAGATAGTTTGAATCTCTGCGAATGCGTGATTGGTAATAAAAATAAGTCAGGCGTGTATTCGGTGAGGAGTAATCAAAGTTGTTCCTCCAGTCGGACTGACAGTAACTAACGTCACGGTATTCATTTATAGCTACCTGAATGTCACGATATATATTCCGGCACGAACAATATATTGTTTCGGTCATACGTATCGGGGTGAGAAAATTTCATCTGCGTTGAATATTCTGGTAAGAAGTTACTAGAACTTATATTTTGGGTTCTGCTATAATTGAATTCACTCGAACAGCGTAGATTTGAATTAAGCATTACAAATTTTATATTCCCTTATACACACACTCGATCAAGACAGTAGGCACCTGTCCAGGAGGAATCTATTCCTTCCGGCCTGTAAACAGCCGATCCGGCTCCTGGATATTATCAAAGTTTTGCCGCCCAACCCCTTTCGCGAGACAATAAAAATGGGTCCCCGAATAAATGCACTCGCCATTGTGTGAACTGCTCGAAATGGTGTGTAATGTTCTTCTTCCCTCATTCACAGATACCTCATCCCATGAAAATCCATTCTCGCCCTATCTATCTCCAGCTATTTCTTCCATCCACATAGAAACCTCAACGATTTCGCTCATTTATAAAACGATGGGACGTAATGAACGCCTTCTACCTCGAACTTCTTTCGTTAAATTAAAGGGGAAAATGGAGAGAACTCCGGCAAAATTAGAATACAATCGATAATAACCCCTATACGAGTTTGATGATATTTTCATCAAATCTGTTTAACCGTCATTGAATTTGTATGAGGAAATTTAATTCACAGAATTTCTGTTAATAATATCAATGCCTTTTTACTGCATAATTAAGAATCTTTTCACACGTCTTAGACATTTATTAGTATAATAAGAGCGATAAGGATTGGATATATAGAAAGCAATATTAAAGAAATGAAATTTCTGCCGATAAATTTATTACGATTTCATCAAATATTTCCATGAATCTATCAAATGGTCTACGATAATAAAGTAGTAATTTATTACACTGGGAAATAAAATTGACGAAAACTTTCCACCCCGCGAAACTAGCCTTTTATTTGTTTTTAAATGGATCGCGCGTAAAGTGACATTTTATACATGTTCGGATAAGAAAAGAAAGGGCTGAAATTAATGGTGTAATGTAATTGGCTACTTTCGGAAAATTGCACGTGGATTTATGACCCTCAACCTTGCGCTTCGTTATAGATAATAGGAAATCAAGCATCTGGGGGGTCGTTATATTTTTAAATTATGACAGAATAGAAGATGTATTATACAAGATCCAACCTTTTATGAGGGTACCATCTGGTACCCTAAAAATTCTGGTACCCTAAAAGATTAAGAGTAAGATAGTTCTCTAAACCAATAGTTTTTAATAAAACGTTCTTAAGCTTAAATAAATATATATGTAGGTTAAGTCTCTTGCAAAAAACAGTAACTCTCAATATTAATAAATCCTGCATATTATCAACAGCATTCTGCGCACATATAAAATGTGATTTTCAAGTGTCTTATATTTTTAATTGAGAATAATATTTAAGGAATATGACATATAAGGGATATAAGGTTCTTACTATCAGTAAGTCGTAAGCATATATTAATTCTTATGTGTAACATTCAAATATGTTCTAATTTAATGTCATATTTAATAAAAACGTACTTGTGTAAACGTTTGCGATTATTTTATTCTATTTAATCTGCTATTTGAACAAACTCCATTATTCTGTACATATGAATCTTTTATAATAGAAGACTTTAAAATGAACAACAGTAGCTTCGTCAAATTGTACATGTTCAGTACAGTTCACTCTATTTTACATGTACAAAAGAATCGAAGAAAAATAACTTTCAAAGGCAGTTAATTACTAACTGAATATTTTCTAGCTTAACACCTTCATCCCTCAAAATATTCAATTGTTATAAAGCATATCTGGAATACAAAAAAAAACCTAATACACATCTATTACAACAAAAATAATAGTATAACGAAATGTGAAAGAACATTTTGTTCTGCCTGTCAAAATTAATACAAATCGTATCCGGCTTCAAAAAGACATATACCTACTACCTTTTTAAAAATAAGTTTCACGAAACCAGTAATACAAATGTGTTCAGCCAGAAAGGGACAAGGGTGTATGAAATGATATCACCATGTTTTAAAAACGTAGTCACATTGCAAAAACTGAGGTGGCATGTAATAATCGTAAACTAACTTTGAAACCTCGTTATGTTATGCTTGGTAATAAAAACTTCTTTTTAGAGTGTGTAAGACATATTTCAGAGGGTAATTGATGACGCCATTGTACAGAGGCATCGAGGTATTCGCGTTTCTATCTGAAAGATGCAGAGAGAACCGTGGTTTATTCCTTTTTAAGGTGACATTAACGATAGAAAAACGGACCGTTCCAAAGATAGCGGTTACTTTCCGCTTGAAATCGCGCTGCTAAGAGACCTCGAATAAAAAATACCGTGAAGAACTCATTAATACAAAATTTGATACAAACGAAAATGTTCTGCTACATTTACAGTCTTTATTTCAATAATCATAGTAAACCATAACGAACAACCGAACCCATAATGTATATAATTAAAATCCTAAACTAGAGGAACGGGGGTATCATATAACGTATTAGTGTAAGGAAAAACATTTTTAATGCTGTTTATTGATCTGTTTATGTAGTTAATTATGTATAAACGAGTTCTCTTTGCTTTTCAGGGAATACAATAACAACTGTAATTATATCAGCTATAATATTATCAAACTTAATCAAGTGGAAAATATCGTCACGGTTTTCTGTTCTTAGAAAGAAATATTTTAAAAACGAATGAATTTTCAACCTTACCTACGTAATGTTTTAGCACACGCTCAAGGGGGAATTTGTATATGCTTCATGATATTTTGTATAAAGTTTTGCAATTTTCGGAATTTTCCAAATTTTAACCTAATACTTTGGGAACATATTTTTATGATCTAAGGTTATAGGCTATATATGTGTACGTATAACATAAAATATGGTAACTCCACGAAAGCATAAAGGATATTTTATGGCATAATATATACATATTTAACGATATAACATGAAAAGTTTATTACTAACGTTGACAAATCAAAGGTGGCACATCTTTTGTGTCAAAAAATTTGAAATTTTTTTCGATACTTTCGTTAATTACAGCTAGATATCAGTTTTCAAAGGAACTAATGACATTACAGAAAAGGCAGGTCTTCTTTGAATACATTGTAGGTATTCGAAATTTGCCTGCCACAGAGGTATGAATTTAAAACTTCAATTAAATCCCCGCACAACCACCATAGTCGTTGAAACGAAAGCCAATGCTTTACGACATGTCAATTGCTATCGAGGTCGACACAATCATAAATAAAGCAACACGTTAGCCACAAATATTGAACATTGTTGATTATCCCAGTAAATTACAATTCGAACAAACGAATGAAAAACTTTTTAAATCATCTTAATTTTTATAAGGGATATTGTACACCCTTAATACCTTACAATTACAACATATGTATGCATATTACTGTTTTAAAAATGTATTTAATATATCAGCGATCACGTTGTACATTTATGAAACATGCATAGTTCGTACCGCTAATAATTAAATAACGCCAATCATACAGTTCAATCGTTGCCTGGCAACATTTTTTAAAACCCACCGTATTACTTGAAAATGTGGTCATTGATACGGCCAGCCTTGATCTATGAAATATTCCTTCCTAGACTATACATTTTTCAACCTTAATGCAAAAATAAAATTCCCTGTGTTTTCAAAATCTTTTCGCCACTCCGCTAACTACGCGGGGCTTCGACGAATGTAGCTGCGAACTGGCAAACGAAAGCGCTTTGTAAATAGCAGCTTAATTATACAGACGCCAGTACTATGCAAAGCAAATCGGGAACACGAACACAGGTAGCTCTGGCCAAGCTTGAAGTGTCCCTATCTCCCAGCGATCACACACGACCAGCTTAACAGTACGTGTACGTCTTATTCTCACATACATGTATAAATATGTATAAATTTGCACGCCGTTACGAACCTATAGTGCATATGCATGGATTCACGTGAATATACCTGCACGCCTTTGAAACAAATAAATAAATGCATACAAACAGTGTGCACTGTCCTCTTTAGTTAGAACGTCCTATACACGCATATCCGGACTATACAATATCCATTTTTTTTATTTTTTGACGCGCTTTGCAAAGTTTGGAGCTGCACATGTTTCTCACCTTCTTATGCCACCACGAAAGCAGGTGTGTCAACGTGCCCTAGTCTTCACTATCAAATGTTTTATAATATATGCACTAATAGGGTAATTTAATACTTAGTGTAGAATGCCCTGTAAATAAGTCACTATTGGCATGTAAAATCTATGTGAATAATTACAATGGGTCAGCAGCCACCACCCTGCAAAATTTAATTACCTGGAAAGGGTATTTTAAAGTTAGGTAGTCCTACGTATTGACATGTAGATAAGATATTTTAACTTACATGAGTACAATGTCATTAACATGTGATCAATAAACGGTACACTATTTTAGTTCATCATGCTAGCCAATTACGTTTATTGTGGGATCGTTCAGAATTTTTAATCATCTTGTGTTTAAGTACCCCTTCAATTTATAATAGAAGAATAGAAGAATATAATAGTGTTAAAATGTTCTCTCTCACATTCCGAACAAAATTAAATTTTATCATTCCTGCCATTTAATTAATTACTACGTTAATCCTACATTTCTTGCCAGCGCATACAGCATATACGTAAATTGTAATTTACTTTTGTATGTACTTATACTATGAAGAATACATTCAAACATATAAACATACTATATCCTACTAATAATATATACATTATAATTATTATTATACATTTAAACTGTTGGTAAGACCGTCAACTTGCTTTCCGAGTCGACTGTACATAGATAGTAATAGACTTTGTCTCAATATGCCCAAGCTTGGTAATGTTATCAAATTCACGGCTCAACATTATTATTAATCAATCAGAAAATTTCTATATAGCTCGGAATGCCTGGCAGTACCAAACTTTTGGCCGGTGGTGTACATGGACAATGATACTTATAACAAATTTCTATACGTATTGTCAGGCGGTTCCTGCAGATTACCCGAGTTTCACTTCCAAGCCAAGATGCTCGAGAGTTCACCAGCTAACTATAACTATTAACTGCACCTAATTACACGGGCCGATGCAACATAGATGTCTAATTAATGGGCGTGAGATTTACACGGGGATGCACGTGAGAGTTCCAACCGCGATGCAGAAGACGTCTCAATGATGAATGCATTTCGTATATGCTTCTGGTCGGAACCAGTGTTGACTGAATTTAACTATACCCGAACGAGGATGCTGGCCGTTGTTCCGGAACGTTGTAATATCTGGTACAAGCAACGTTACTTCGTACGCTGGCCCGACAAGATCGTAATTAAACGGCCGAACTACAGCCGCGTTATGCAACCATTGAGCTATCTAAATATTCCGTGACCACCGTGAAATTTTACCTACCTGCGAGCCACGTGGGATCGAATGTCTGAATATGTTACCTTTATCATCGCGGGATATTGTTTATGTAAGGTAAAAAATATTGGTTCGCCGCGGCGAATCTTTCTTGCAAACGTCTGCTGACGATTTCGTTGGCAGTTGAATCATTGTGCAATGGTGAGGCATAAATATGTGGAGTGGTATAATTTCAGAATGTGTTTGCTGTTATCAATGTAGTCAATTGTATTTTAATGTTGTTTTCGAGTTAGTGCTTGCAAAATAATGCTTACCCGATAAGACATTTTTTCTTAAACAAATGATAGTATTTTATTGTTTTACTATTTTATTATTAAAACGATACTTACGTACGATAAAGCGAAAAACTGTTTCGCCGTGAGCTTCTTTAAAGGTGAAAATAGTCATTCGCAACAGTGTGGATGTGTAAGACGTTTGCTTCGAGTACTTTAATTTTTCGGGGGTTTAAAGTAAAATTTATTTGCTGTGTTTAAGTGTTGACGATTTATCACGATCCACTGATATTTCTTAAGTAAACATTCGTAGTTAACAACCTGAAAGCGGCTGGCCCGGATAAAAGTTTCCTGCTCAATTTATCGGATAAGTAGCATCATTTACGAAACTTACTTCGCGACGGAATCGGTTCTCCTGTCCAATTCCATAGCCCTTCTCTTGTTTCCTTTCCATTCTGTAGAACTAATTCAAATTTTCGAAGAAACTAGCCCAAACTATCAGCGATACAAGGAGGAAGAAGGCACGCAATTGAATAGACAAATTCCTGTTATTTACTATCGAATTGCCTGCAGAATTAATGAAAGTGTTACACCCACTTAACAATATTCCTGTTTCTGGTTAATTGATTACGTATCTTATTTCACTGCCCAGTATTAAGCTATTGAGACAATTATAAAGTGGTATTTACTGTAGAATTCTGATTATTAGTTCACGAAACGATTGTATGTACACTTACATGTATACGATAAAGGGTTTGTTACACGAATTTCTTAAGTTAGGACCGTCTGTATCTACCTATAGTAATTATAAGTACAGTATTATAGTTCAGTACTTTCAATTTTGTTTAAAGCCATGAAAAATTTTGCAAATTTCAAGTGTCCCTAATTTAATGGCCAGGGGTTGTGTGTTGTATGGCTAGGTATTTCTACACCTACGTTTGTCCAACATACATTCCATACATTTACTTGATGAGAACAAAGTTATTAGACTCTGATTAAAATAATTTCTCACGTAAATATGTTTATGAAATCGTCCTAATTAAAAGATAACATTTTAATATATTCAGTGTTCTCAGTGCTTGTGAAAGAATTATATGTTTGTTTTAGGGAAACGTTTGTGTGTCCAAGCCATGAATATCGTTTTACATAAATTACTAGGAGATAATGGAATTATAAGATCAGGTTATTCTATTCTCTTGCACCTTGGCGACCTGGTTTCTGTAAACTTTTCTTTTCACTTAAAATGGAATTAAAAATTAGTTTGCACGGACCTATTAAAATGGTGAAGGTAGAATACGTCCGAAAGTTTTCAAAAACTTATAATACGATATTCGTGATGATACATTTATATTTAATAATTGTATGATATTTAGAAAATTCGGGGGGAGACAATGTAAGTACGGAGAATTAGAAAAATTTCAATTTCTCCTTCGCGTATAAACTTCATCTATTATAATATATAAAGAAATTTCAAGATTATCACATCTGTGAGCAATGTACAAACCAATTCGCACAAACATAAAATATATTTATTCTGAAATAATTGCATTCTGCTTTCTTATCTATTTACGCTGCAACTTTTCTTGTTCAGTAATGCGTAAAAACCTTTCCTTCGTATTGCTAAGTACATTCCCTTAATGCAAAATAAAATTTGGATTGATACGCGTGAAATGAAATTCTTCCACTTGTGAGGCACGATAGCCCAGTACGCTTGGTTGACTATGCTTTGTAATAATTTTCTGTAACGTGCACTTGTGCATTTGTGCAGAAAGTTTAAACGGTTAATGGATTACCACAATGCCATGAATTACCAGAGATTAGTACCATAGAACACATCTATTACTATTTCATTTGCGAATTCCGTATTTATTGAGCGTAATATAAAATATTAATTCGTACTGAGTCAAATTAACATTTAGTTACACAATACTCTTAGGAGATATCGGTTGTAAATATAATATCAGCAGCCTGCTCAATTTTTATACGCTTCTCTGCTATGAAAACGGACGATTTATTTCGCACAACTAGTGCCGAGTGTATCTACGTCTTTTCCTTTAACCTTTGCCAACGAACCCTCACTTCTGTGTCCCCTTTATTTGATTAAGGGGACGTGGTTACTATACCGTGCTCTGAATCCTTCTCCACACCTGTTTGCCATTTGCTGCGCATGTTTGATCTGCATAAATGGCATTGAAAGTGAATGGCTGCAAGTACCATCGAATTCTTATCTGGCGGATTTCATTAATAATTGATTTAAAAAAATGGCGTCAACATACTTGTTACTATGAAATGGAATCCAGAGAATACAATTTGAACAAATTTAATTTAATTTAATTTAATATTAATTCTAAGGCAAAATGCTGGGGAAATTAATTAGCTTCTAACACTTCCTCCTCCTCTATATTGTATTTTAATTCGAATTATGCCGTGACGATTGAGGCTCTATTTCTGCGGACTCAATACTCTTTAAAAAAAAAAAAGAATTTTAACCTACCACATGGAACTTGAACTACTGCTAATAAATTTAAACATATTTATATTTTTTAATTGTCAATATATTTGTATCGAATAAGTCTGGAATTTCATATAACTTTCGATCTGGCAACAAGTTACGTTAATTTTATTAAAATTTAAATCGTTCGAACAACTAATAGCTACTGAATAATGAAAAATATACGATAAGCAATCTACTTTGGAAGAAAGGCCAGAAGAATTATGAACGCAATTTACGAAAAATGTTTGTAATTTAGTTTTGCGCGTGAAACGTGGATTATAAAGTTTCCAGTTAACGAGCTTCTTTTCACGAGTTTGGCCTAAAGAGTATAAAAGGTCAGGAAGAAACTCCGCCGACAACTTGCATGTCCGAATACTCTAAATGTCAAAGGACGAAAATTGTTTCAAACTTCGTTACAAACTTGACCGCCAGTTCCCAGTAGAAAACTTTCGGATGTTCGTCGTAACCCAGGTAGCATGTTAAAATATTGACAGATCAACTTTAGAATTTATTGCATTAATTGATTTAGCTAAAAACGAAATGGTTTATAGCGACAATTGAAACGCATGTCATCCAATCATCCAAAATGTTACGCGTTTAATTGCTGTTTTCAACGTCGAGTTGATTTTCTTAATATAGTTTGAATAACAGATGAGTACCATTGACTTACGCGTTAATCACAGAAAAAAATTGTTTCAATTCGTAGACGTTCCTTTTACTACGTTTATTCGTAATGAATAATTTTCTAATGTTTACCCCAACAACAACCGACTGGATCGTGTAACCCTTTAACGATCTTTTTTCTGTATCCTTGGAAGTACGTAAACCAGTTTATTGTCCTTCTCGTTTTAATAGGCCTAAATATTTCGGTGAAGCGTACAAACCGCAGACGTGGCTTGTACACGCGATTTACGATAATTCATTAGTCTAAAACCAATAGTGCGGAGCATAAACGTTGAAAGAGACCGAAGGCGTGAGCGAGAAAGGGGAATTCGCAAAACCGAGCGTAATCAGTTCCTGTGGTCACTTTATCGATGGTGCATAATTAGAAATACTATGCACACATGCATGAGCAAATAGTTTATGCTCACATTAAAATCACAACAAGAAATATCTACTGAACCCTTTAACATGGTCGTCGCAGTGATTAACAACTATATTAACAAAGATCTCGTTCTTTGAGGGATGCAATGTACATGCCTTCGTATAAAGAGAAATTCGACGACTCGAACACTGGTGTACACGCTGATCGTCGATAGATCTAATATATTAGCAATGCGCGTGATTGTATTCTAAACCAGGTAAACTACAAGGGCATTTCTAAGGCGCTTCACAACCATGCTCAATTAAATTTTCCGAGATTGAAGGCGCAGTACGGCGGTTCTTTCGAATCGATAGGCTGAACGAATTCCTCGTTGCTAAAATATGGAGGAAAAAGAGAAACAAGCAACGGTGTGAAAAGGCTGGTCACGAGTTTCGATGATACCGGTGCTCGTGCAGCTATTGATTGCATTGTTACTCGACAGTTTTATATTGTATAAGATGAAAATAAATTTTTTTTACGGGAACCGATGCCTGTGTTCGTCCGTCGTGACAAAGTATTGAGACATGCAAAAGAACATTGCCAAGTTACCTTTATATCACACTGTACCCACACGTATCACAGACTATAAAGGTTTCTCAAGTAGTTTGCCCACTGTTCGAACGCATCAATCGTAAAATGTATTATACTGGTTGGTTGCATAACGCGTAATCTTTGATAATACGAGCAACATCGTTTACGTGACTGTTATCATTGGCCGTTTCTGCGCCGCCCGTACCGGCTATCATGGAAGAGCCCGCCGACATTTTCCAAGCTTTATGATACCACGGACTTCAGTTTTACGGCGACCTTTCAATAGCAGCGACATTACCGATTCAAATTGTGTTCCGCGTTTACGAGCCATTTTCACGCGGCGTTGTTTTACCGTTTTCCCATCGAGTTCCCCCTATTGTCCCATACGAACCTGTTATGCGAAGGAGGCCACCGTTTGGACGACGAGAAAACGGACCTATCTTAACGACCAGAGAGGGCCCTTTCCCTCCCAACGATCACTTTCCTCGTGACAACAAATCCTGAATCGACTTTGTTCCTTGTGAAACGGGTCTCGAGAAATGGTCCCACTTCTTTTCGAATACGTGCTAGGGTACTTTCGTCTTTTCCATCCAACTGGTTGACAGCTAGAAAATATATTTATGTCTCGTAGGTGTTCTCATAGATTCCATGTTTATTCGCGCGTATTTCCTGTACGCTGCTGTGAATCTGTTTTTTTTGTTCTCGAAAATACTCGTTCGCGTTAATTACAATTGGGGGATGTCTTTTCATTAATTTAATATCATGCGAAAACTAGTATTGATTTTAGTTAATTCTGGGGCCGACTGGCAAACCGTTTCAATAGTTTCTCACGGGTCGAGTACGCCGCAAAAATGGTTCCCACTATAAAGAGCTCCGGTAACAATGAAACGTTGGAATATGACCTGGCCTGAAACATAACAAGCGGAGGGTACTCTTTGAATCAAACGCAACCAAAATTCATGACTTTGAGACAACCAATCGGTTTCCCTGCCGATGAATAGGTTCGATGGATACTACGGAAATAACAGACGCGGTGTCCTTTATTTGGCGCCGGTCACAAAATTCCACGCACACTTTGTGAACTTTCCGTATGCATAACCGTCATATAAATTAGCAGAAATTTCTATGAACACGAAGGTCCAAAAATGTACGCGCAAAATAAAACAGCGCAATTTGGAAATTCAAAACCTCAGACGGACAATAATTTTCCTGGGTTGGAGTATATATTATTTTCTAGCACATATTCCGGGACATATTCTGCCTACGAAGTAACGATGTAATAGGTTAATTCTTCGCTAATAAATCTCACCACTTTAATGCGAGAACCCAGTATCAAATAATATATCACATTGACGCGCAGTCATTCAAGATTCAAACAGCCGTTGCTTTTCCATAATTTTTATCGTGACCGATATCCTTATACGATATTCCGCATTTTCATTAATATCTACACACCTGTATCGAATATAAGAATATTCATTGCACTTTTATTAATAATATCCGGTACCTCCAATAAATCAATTAAACCGGCTTTATATTTCCACGCACCATTCGTTTCCCTTCTAAATTTGTACTTTAAACTCCTTTTCCTGTTGGATAGAAGATTGTTTTAACAGCAGCCCCTACGACGACATCGACCGCAATAAATGTTAAGGTAGGTTCACCGACTGTTAAGGCTACAACGAATATCTTAGACAAGGTAGATGAAACTTGGGTATGCTTCATTTAAAGTAAGCGCCGAGGTTTAAGGGGGATTTCACGGTAGGAGGAGAAGTGAATTAGTTGCACCGCTAAGCCAATTTGATGCACGAGAACGGACACGCTAGACGGAACCAACCCTTCCAATTTGCATTTCGAATGATGACCTGTTAATAAGAACGTTTACGTGAAAGATTTTCCGACGGTGCCCCGAAAAACGGCGAGAACCCGCAACGCTTATTTCTAATCCGAATAAAATTAAAGGACATCTCGGTAGAAACGGTAGAATCAAGAATTTACGGCATAATTGGAGGGCCAATTAGCCGTAATTACCTAAGATAATTACGCCCTCGGTACTCTGCGAAAAAGATACATCAGAACAATTCTTGCTGGACGCGCACTTTTGGTGCATAAGTTTAAAAATTGCTTACATATCTTAATTTTAGTTTGATTTTCACGGTAATATGGTTGGACTCGGAATAAAAAATAAATCAACGGCGCCGAATAGAACAACTGATGATTACTTATCGCGACACGAATATTACGACGCCGCAAGAATAGATGTCCTAGCGTAAATATTATTTTATAATCGAATTATAGAAAGAGTACACATTCGTGCAGTTTAATGGTTGCTCGATGGCGTTTGTGAGTATGCAGTAAAGAAATAATTCGCTTTTCGCGAATAAATATGTTGTTCCTAAATGCCTCTATCCAGTTCTATAATTTTACCATATCTCAAGATCTACGTCCATATCGTTATATTATCCTAGTTTAATTATATTTTGCAGTAATTTATTCGTTGACTGTGAATGACAATAATTAATGTACACAAGGATAGTTGTTAAGCAAAATATTGCGTCGCTATTACAGACTCGCTTAGCTTAAAAGAGAAAAACTTCTGAAACTCATGCGAAAAGTTCTGCTGACTTCCAGCTGCGAATATTTTTCGGAAGTTGAATGAAATATTTCTCCGCGCCATTAGAATCGTTTATCATAAAACTTACAATTATATAACTGGGGCATTTCTTACAAACACATAATTCGCACCTTTCCTTTTATTGAATTGGTCAGAAAACCGTCGTTAAAACTTTCGAAATGTTAATGTATAAAACGAATAATCATAGTCAATTATGGACTAATCAATGAAACTCACGCGTTGTCCGACAAGTGCGATGAGAAAGGAACTTGAGAAAGTGCTTACAAAAATGTGAAGACTAGATTGTTAAAACCTATTTTGCTGCTCGCTATTTATGGTAGAATAGAAAGTATACATAATCTTGTTCCATATAAAACGTCATTTTGTTTAGGAGAACAGTGTAAATATGCTTAAAAATTACAAAACTCATTATTTCAAAAGGGTCGCGCAAAATAATGAAAATTAAACAGAAAATTCTATATCGTCCCTCTACGTATGGCAGATACTGCACTCACGTGTTGTACGAAAAGAAATGTGCATGAAACGTTCTGCGACACTTAAGATTTTCCGCAAAAAAATGACGCGTAGAAATATTGTTGAATTGCCTCGGAAACGAATGATTCGACTTAAGACGGAGAAAGACCAAATAAGAATTATAGCGCGGAAGTTTAACGGAAGTAAGAAATTTTACTGCATTCTTATAGGGGGTCCGCTTAAAATTATATTCAAGTTTGTCTCAGACGCGAAGCAGCCGTAGCGGAACTGTGCCTACGAAGGAATAAATATCATGAAGCACGTCGTGAAACACAGAGTACAAGGCAGGAAGGAAATAAAATACGAGTGCTGCCAAGTGTGCGATGAACCGTAGGAGGATTCGCCCGTTGGAAGACCAAATTTACTGTGGCACACGTGAAAAGTGAGTTCAAGAGAGATGCAGGCGTTACCATAATCGTGAATCATTCACGTATAATCCATATATGTAACAGGTCAATAGGCTACAGCACCTTTAGCACGTTAAAAGGTCTCAAAATACTGTACAATTGTCGATCGCTTTTATTTCACGTACAGGTGTACTGTGAAAATAACGCTCGAGTGGATGGACGATGTGCATACATAGATGGCAAAATTGTATTATTTATTTCAGAAACATTGTCATCGTAAGTAATCTGAATATTTTTAATATTGTATGAAACATTTCAAGCAGCAGAATTTATTATTTCTAATTATTGCTATTCTTCGTTCTGGTGACGGAATAATAAATTGATTCGAATCGCATGTACCAATTCATTTATTTTCAAAGGCTTGCCTGTTGTTTGCTGGTCCTCTTAAGGAAAGGGCTTAGGGAATTACAATCGAAATGGAGAGTCTTGGAAACGTGGGTTCTCAAGCAACTTATTTACTTAATGAGATCTACATCGTTAATAATTGCCACTGCTATTATCACAAACGTATATAAATATAATTTACCATGATTCGAATAGTATGCTGATATAGCAATAATAATCCATTTCTATGGATTCAAGAATTTTCGCAATGAAAAGTATTATCATTAGTTTAAAATGTTCAACTTAATTTCAATTAATAATAGATAAATTATGTCAAGTGATCTTATTCCAAGTAGTAACTGCAAGCCTGAAGCTAGTCTTCAATCATTGAATATTGCTTGCAAGTAGGATGCACGTAGCACAATAACGTTATCAGTAGGATTAACCCGTTGTGAAATTCCATTTACCAATAACGATGTTATGGTGGACCATAATGTTATATTAACTGCTTCAGAATAATAGTGTAATTAATGACGTAAAACGATCATTGCAAAATTTGCAATATTTATTAACAAATGGCAATCCTTGATCCAAGTCTTCCAATAAATACAAGACATACATATGTAATTACGTATAATTTTTCACCAATATCGCCACGTTAACATATTTGCCATGTTTTGTTTCTAAGCAACATCCCTTTGGACTCGATGATAATAAAATTGAAGAAAGAAACATAAAACTCCGCACCATTTCGATAAGGGTGTATTCTGAAACATACTGTTTCTTTTCGGCAATATGCAGCATTCTCTGTCTTATACACTTATGTCCATGGTGTACAACTTGACGAAGAGTCATTTTAGTATCGTTTGTCAGTTGAGTGATGCATGAGTGCTTACTCTGTGGTACTTTTTGTTCCAAAGATGAGAAACAGCAATACCGTCGTAATGAAGAATATCAAATTCCTAATGGCAAACGGCTTCTTCACAAAGGATGCACAAGTAGTATAGAGCACCATACAGTATAATAACTACTACAAATGAGAAGAATATATTTAACACAAGAGTGTAAACTTTCAACATTCGTTTCAACACAAGATTTATTAATGTTACATTTTGGTGCTATTATTCCATATTCATGCAATTGATAATGATAAAATTAATAACATTCTAGTTTCGCTTCCAAGTTTCAAGAAGCATATGTGTATATTATTAATAATTATCGGCATCGCGTTGAAAATTAATGAATTTCTTTAAAGCGAAGAAAAATATATCAATGAAATAAGCGACTATTGGTCCCGAAAATAATACGAACGCATTCGCAATCATTAACGTAGTAATATCTTTTTCTATATTTTATTTTCAAATTAATCAATATGATCTTTAATCTGAAAATCGAATATGTTTACTTATTTTCATTGTTGAATACGAAATGAGATATACAGTGTTTGCGTCGGAAGTTTAGTTACGGGGTAGTTTCCATTTTTCCTCGTCACAGCTTATAGTAATACATTTCATATTTCATAGCTTTTAATTCGGGCCGGGATTAACCAGATACCTTTGTCGTATCAGACGCGGGGCATGAAATAAAAACGAGACAGTGATTAATCGATGTCCCGCAACGGAACAAATTGCATCTCAAATGTAGCGGGCATTGTACGTTTGATTTAATTACCGTTTCCACGATCATCGGTACGCGTCCCTCGCATTGTCGAAGTTTTAACAGCAGATGCCCAAGCATCCCGACACACGCGTGCACACGCGTTTCCCCCCGGCTTCACCTTTATTTTCACGCCGAAACCGTTAGCGAAATATTCCCACCCTGGCAAGTGACAAACCAACGGGAAAAAATAAATCAAACGAATTCGGCCGGCCGGTTGAAAAGTTTCCAAATAACGAAGAGTGGACACTTTAATTCGTCCATTACAATGGCTGTGACACCTACAGGCCCGTTTTAGTTTCACTGAATTTTCTATATCGACGAATAGATTCCGTGGTATTTGCCTTTTTTTTTTTTTTGTCCCTTTTTCGCCGACACGCGTTTCAGCCAACATGCTACACAAGCGTCTGGAAATAAAGCTGTATAACTGAACCACGGCTGATTAACAGATCGTACCACGAGACTTCTCGCGCGAAGTTTCATTCCACTTATTTACCCACCACTTGGTATTCATTTCGTGCGCTTTTACTGCCGATACTTCCCCCATTAATTCTTCGACCCTTTCTCGGTTTATTGTCAATGTTAATTTACTAGGATCGATCCTACACCACGGTTCTATGGTACTTCAGGAAATGATAATAAGTCACCCTTTTTTTTAATCATATGAAAAACTATGTTCATTATACGCATTAACTATATTATATTTAAAATTACATGAAAGGCATAGAAGTTCAATTGGTTGTCTTTCATGGCAATGATTATAAATACGATCTCATCTTGTTTGAAGATGTTTCATTCCTGGGAAAATTTGTTCAATATGAATATCTTTTAATTTTGCAAATATACGATTAATGTCTTATGAGTCTACGTACACCAGTGTTATACATTTATATATACATGTATAGCAAACGTAAGTTGATAAATACAGATTAGTTGAATGTTTCGGTTTTATATTTTTACATTTTATTAAATTCCCTACAACGGGGATCCGAAATAGTGTATTTTTTCGAATGCCACATTAATAAATGTAAAAAGAGCACTCTTGCCTCGGCTTTGAAACAGGTTGACCCAATTTTCCGTAAAATAATTAAACGCGCACGCTTGATGCATTTTAGGAAAAATGGATAAAAGAGAAAAATAATTGCAGGGTTATTTTGTGTTTTTCCGATGTCACGATGTTGTAAAACATTCTTAGTTCGCAAGCAAGTGTCGTCTGCTTGAAACAATATCTACTGTCGCTGTCGATAAACGAACTTACATGTGTGTAGATACATGTAAACTGTGTTAGAAGAATAGTTTATTACTGACAACGCAGCGCTCAGCAAATATGAATATATTATTCAGTGTTAAAATGTACAGTATCTTAGTGCAAATCATTGTTCATGGTAAATAGTATAGCAATTATTTCAATGCATTTAATTTTTCACATTGAAAAGCAATAAGATATTAATAAATAGTAAGAAATGAAGTAAATGGAACTAATCGAATACTAAAATATCAGTTCGACGTGGATACAATATTTTGTACTTATACATATCAATATTAATTAAACGTCAACCGGTTGATGCTCTTCGCTTTAGAGGTAACTTTATAGTTTTTAGTTTCGCATCTCTTTCGTCCCAAAATTGTTAACACTTTGCGTACGGCGCTCTACTCGCTCAACGCGCTTCCAGGGTCCGCACATTTTTGCGCGCTCCAAGGAAACATTGTACAATGCATATTTGCACGTTCTTTGCACTAATCGTTTTAATTCCTTGAGTCGTCGACACGCGCGCACGAAGAAACATTAAAACCCGGCCACGACGTTCGGTTCGCTGTATACGAGATACATATCTCGTGACCCGTACGCAGAGTGTTAATATAACATTCGTCAAATTATTCGTTACAAATAGATTTGTATCGCTTTTGGACGAAAGTAAATTTATATCTCGAACGAAACTTCATTTTTTCTTTCTTTCCATTACACTAGTATCCTTTCTTCTTGGCAAGTGATACGAAGAAATAAATTTCCTTCATGTGCCCGACACGTATTTCGTGTTTTAACGGACACCATTTTTTGAGAGATTTTTCTGACAAAGAACGCACAATGAAAACACGAAAATTTACTTAGCAAAGAAATGTACCAGACACGCATGTAGAATTCAGCGAATGAAAATGTGTCTTGCGTTCGTTGGAACTAGCAACAGGGCTCCCTGTATGTGAATTTCTTTTTCAGATATTTCTTTGACCGAGCAAACGGACGAAATTTTTTATTGCAGCTTAGGGCATACCCGCCGGGATTAAATTTTTAAAGCAATTCTAAGAAGATCATTTCAGCATCACTGAGCGCAAAGGTATGAAAAATATGCACTACACTAGTCTTTAAGATAAATGCACGAGATCCGCCAGAAAATATTATAGCAATTTAGTTAGACTACTGACTTGGCTTACCATGCAAAACGAAAAATGCACGGGGCTGTACAACAGTTATCAATATTGCATCTATTCTCTCCTTTGCACGTATGCCGTATAGCACTTTAATTTATTACTCACGAATTCGAACGAAGTTCGGTTATCCGAATGTTACAAATTCCATAATAACTTTTAGATTGAAAGGTGAAATTGATTTCACAGTGCGCCGTCCCATCCTATTCTACAATTACAATTCGCAATATGTATAAAACGATTTGCGTGCATATCGAGACTGTTTAGAAAACATTTAGACAGAAACAAAGTGTCGTTTCTTCGTACAGGCATGAATAAGTCAACGAAGAATCATGGTAAGTATCTGACACTTTACCTTAAACGTGCACTAAACTCGCTTGAGAAATTTAATAATATTCCATGGTCGTATTTAATATGCAACCTGCGTACCATTTTCGGTTGCAGTTAATTCGTCATGTCGTATTTTTATGCGAACCGCGTTTCTGTAAATCTCACGAAAGACGCAGCAACGGGTTGCTGCCCGTTCATAAAGCAATCATAAAGTTGCGGATTATCATTTGTAAGATCACGAAAATCGCGCAGAGTTTCAGATCTGATCCTTCCTCTCCTTACGTATCCCTGTTCTATCTCGATCCATTTCCTTGATCTTCCACTTACCTATCTCCAACTCCTGCCTGGACAAAGTCAGTTCGTTTCTATTCCGACCCGCTTTCTCAATCTTCGCTTATCTACACTTAACTTTTGCCTTAATGTCTCAACTAGATTCGACCAGTTCAGAGGAGCAGCTACGCCTTTCAAGGTTTCTTCTTAATCGAACTTTTCCTTATATCGCGCAGTCGTTGAACAGTGAATTCCAAAATGTGATCATAACAAATGGTTCGAGGCACATACCGGGTTTCGTCTTAAAACGACATCCCTAAACGTCCATGCGGTCGTTCTCGAAAATTTTCGCAGCGAAATATTATTGAGATGTTGGAATCGTACTTGACACGTGCCTTTCTACGAATCCATGAATGGAAGGATTTTTATTATACTTTGGATGGGAGTCATTTGTGCGACGACTTTTCGTAAATTTCAATGGAAGCAGCCCGATTGCAAAATGTTGAGAATCTGCCAGGCCATTGTTGTGTACTCTGCGCTAAAGTATGCTCTTTGGCCAGCTTGATTTCAGTTGAACTTTATCCATGTGTATTTAGTACTGTTTACGCTTGCATCTATAAACAGAAATGCACACAGTGCAGCGACTTATCTTCCTGATCCGTGGACGTCTCCTTTTGTGTATTTGCCGTATATCACCATTACTTACGAGCGATTACATCCCCATATTTTTTCAGCAGTATATACGCTACGCCAAGGAAGGAACTAAATATTTGCAGGCCACATTCGAGGCATGTAGATCATGGTGTACATCGTCCTGTTACACCTGCATGCTCCACTGAAACGTCAAGAGGTAGCGTCTAATTGTTGTGATATTAAAAAGTCGTTGAGAATCTCCGCATGAATCGTAGCAAAATAATATTACGAGGAATTGCAATAAATCTTCAATCGTACAGTGTTTAAAATATTGTCGTTCGAATAGAATTATTATTATTATTATTATTCACTCCATTTGATCTATTTCTATTTTTGGTAGATTAGAATTCTTCAGCAACATTTTTCCTCCTTATAAAGGATTATATTTGCAGGCACTGTCTAGGAACAGGATAACTAAGAAGAAAGAGTGTCACTTTTTTTATTTTGTTTGTCGATGCTTAAACCTTGTGCTTCAAAAAATGTCTGCGCAGGATTAACCCCCCATTGAAAGGTGGGATGAGAGTGTATCTACTGTTGGGATATCCGGCGTGCAAAGAACAGAATGGTGCGAGTTTCGCGAAGAACCCTTGTGTTATCTTACAGGTGTTTCAATTAATATTATCTTTTAATTGTATTGAACAATGAGTTGCATTTTTTTTACGAACAACATATTTATATTTCTCTTTATATTTGCATTATTTGTAACGCTTACCCCTCCTGCATGAATTCAAGATTGGCCAATGGATCTTGAAATGTTTAAACGGAACACGACGAATCAATCGACAAAGTAAAGAAACATTCGGCAGAACATTCTTCCTCGCGGTGTGCGTCGAACTGTTGAATTCGAACTTAATATATTATGTTTTGCGTTCATTTCACGGACTATTTCTTTCCCCGGCATTGTCCACGAAGCTGGGAGAAATATGTCGCAGGAATGCTGCCGAAAGATTTAACGCTGCCAATCAGTAATGCGGTAGCGTGCCAAGTAAATAGAACAAATAAGTCACAGCGATGTCGCGTCGTTATCTTTTTCTCATAATATCTCGTTTCAGGAAACGTCACGGTTGTTTTCACTTCGAACAAATGTGTAACGTTCCTTTTTTAACGTTTCCATCTACACGCTTTACCTGTATATGTATTTCGCAACAATGCGTCCGAGCGAATAAATATTAAAATCATTGTAACAGTTGGAAAATAATATGTTATATGAAATTGGGAACAAGAGAGCAGCGGCATTAAAAATGAATTGAAATGGACGCGACTTAATTTCGCATTAATGTTACCCCTGGGTATTTAGCAAACTGAATGTTTGCTCGAAGATAAAATATTTAATCCAAAGTACACAGTGACACGAAGAACATAATTTTCCTAATTGGCAAAAACATACCTCTTAATTAACGTTAAATTGCAGTAAAAGAAACGGTCTCGCGGCTGTTACCACAGAAAAGACACAATAAACGATAAACTGTGTGGAAGGGCGCCCACTCTACACTTCTCCAAAAAAATATATTAGCTTTTTTTCAAGCTATCGCGTTTCAACAAGACAAATTTTACGGCAGCTCTTGACAGAGATGGATATCCGTGCAGAAACTGTAGGTAAAACGTAGGGGCACGTGTATGCTCCGTGTATATACATAAATCTATGCGATATCGCCTGCGAATAGGTTCACAAGGCCTTCCTATAATAGTTTTAGCACTAACCTTTATAACACGAGCAATAACAATGATAATAACAGTCGTGATCGTAATAGCAGGTACCGTTATAGTAATTATTACGGGGAAACGTCGGGTGCAACGATTATCCACATTCTCACTAAATATATCCCACCACTTCCGGAGACGGTGGCCGTATGTACGTGCATACATAATTGTCATACATTTCAGAAGGCGAATGCAGTTTGGCTGAATTACCTTTATTACGCCAGAGATGTTTGCAAATTATTGCGCTCAAAAGTATTAGGATGCTTACCGTTCTTACTGGTAGTAAAGTGTACTCGACAACGTTACCTCCTCTGGGAAATAATTGAAACCAATTTTATATTTTTGCATGGCAATGATTCGAAGAACCATACGACAGCCTGTGGAAATCATTTATCGTTAGAATTAGTACAAGAAAACTCTGGCATTAAAAGAATGATCACGTGGATTTCCCGACATCAACCTGACAGTGAAACTTTGAGAGTGTGTTTGAATCGCGAGGTTCGATATATGTGTTCTGAATCGAAGAAACTTCTTGCGAGAACTTTTTCAAAGAGATTGGAGGAATATTGAATCCAATACAATAAAACAATCAATGTTTTGCACACCCAGAATTGTGTCATAAATTCAGTTATAAAAGTAAAACGTCATTGGGCACGTACTACAATCTATTTCATTTCACTTAAATTTATACCGAGAAAATATGGTTGGAAGAATATTTGAAAGTTTTACGAAATCGTTATCCACGGAGATGTAATACTTATGCGAAAAGAGTTGAACTACAACAACAATTTAAATTCGAATGTATTAATTGAAATGTAAAGACGGATACATAAATAAAGTACTATAGAGCAACAAATATCTCTCTTTTTATTGATCTCAGAACGTTTACTTCCGTTCGCAAATTTTTTAATATTATTGGTAGCATTGGCAAAGGCCCATTGAAAACACTTTCCATGCTGAAAATAAATATAACGGTATATGTGTCTGTGCTGTTATTCGCCGGTATTTTCTCTGAGGAAATACAACAAGAGGATCGAATCGGTGGCACCAGTTTTCGTTTTCCTCTTTCCCAGGATGCTCCATCCGCAGAAAACCTTTCATATTTAAGCTCGATGAAGCGTGTTAATAGAAATTCCACGTGACATATTCCGCACCAGAGTAATAGAAAAATTAAATCCATCGATCTAACGCCACCGTGTACCAAAGTGGAATACCCAGTACCCGAATAATATAATTGGGAGATATATCGGTTTGATTAAGAGCAATTTCGAATAGAAGATAGATATTTTTGATAGTAAAACAGGGGATCAGTTAAACTTATTTCGCAGGAAGAGTAATTTTAGTGATCTACATGCTGGAAATAATTTCAATTACTTCCCTGTTCACTTACAATTACAAATGTATTATTTACTAAATTCAACTTCTACACGTACTGTAAGATACGAGGAGCAGTTCATTTGGAATTAGTGAAACTGAATTTACTTCCAACAACGACAAAGGAAACTTATCATTTGTTTCTCAGCAAGTAGAGATGCTGTGAAACATTTTACTTTGCAATACACGTTGAATTATTATCAAAGTAAAGCATTTGCTTCTACATCGTGCCAGACTCGTGGCAGTGAATTGACTTTGTTTTATCATTTCGCTAGATTTTTATGTAACTAACGACGAGGGTTGTGTGACACAAAATTGAAAGCCTAACCGCGGGATCGATATGTTAACTTCAACGCTTAAGGAACCCCTAGAACCACTTTTATAACCTTTTTCGAAGCTCTTCGTATGGGTACATACATTAACCCCAAGCACGAAAGGACATTCAAGAGCCTTTTATTTCTATTCATTTCAATGTGGATTTACCTAGGGATAAAAGTTCGAACTTTTCTGAATCACCAATTGCGTTGACATTTTGAAATAGGTAGATTGTTTATAAAAACTGTCCACATTTTTCGTAATCACGCAGTAAACCTTCGACTTACAAATTTTTACATCGTTGCATAAATCAGAGTTAATTATTTAACTCTTGCATCGGTTGACTTTTAACAATTCAACAATTCTACTGTAACACAAGTGTCGTTGTTGCAAAACGATGCTCCAAGATATTTTAAGGGGAAAATTTTATTACATCCCACTCGATCAATGGTATTTTCCATCATTCTATTGTTTTTCCTGCATTCAACAAGTTTTTATAGTTCAGTAATTTTACCCAATACGAATTTAAGCAGGAGTTTGTCTGGGTAAAATCTCGCCAGCTCGATTATTTTTAATTATATTGCTCGTTTATTATTTTTAGATGACGCTTTGAAAGATAAGCAATTCTACATAAATGAAATGTTGCAACTTTCTTAGCTACAAACGGTAACCCTTTTCTAAAGTATTTCGACGAGTACTAACATTAGGTCTTTCTCCGTCCTCTTTTGCAAAGTCTGCAGGTCATCTATACAGGATGTTCATCCTATTAGTGCACGACGCTTTTTTCATAAATGGTATGGTACGTCTTTGAAAAAAAAAGAAAAGTGGAGAAAAGACTGTATTTTATACGCAACATTATAGCTTAAATAACTTTTTTAGTATGTGTTAATAGTTTTAACCCAATGACGAGATGACGCAAACTATTTTTAAATTGACAAGTAAAGTTTTATATACACGTCGCATGAAAGCACCTGTAGAGAGCAATTCAATATTCTACAACGTAATAAGATTCGATGTCATAAAAAGGAAAAAGTGACGAAGACGATTTAGAGACTTTATAACGCTACATTTAATACTGACTCTACTAGACAAGTTTATGTAGCATGTGCAGTAAAATAATTTTTAACATTTGGATGTTGGTTCAACTTTTCCTCCACAAATTACAATGGAACCTAAATTAACCACTAAAAACTAGTGATAAAGAAGGAACCATAATTGTGCAAAAATATGCTTTTAATCGTGTCCCCTGAGGTCTCCCTATTAAGCCAGTTAATCGAGTTCCTGCTATACCATCATTTATATTTATATTTATGAGAAAATCGCTAGCGACTAAATGCGTAATCGCCCTGTATAGTTACATAAACACTTGCATGGCAACACGGGGGACTAGTTCTCAGCTCTCACAGATAAATTTTGTCACATTTTTTCATTGCGTACTGCTCGAAGTCCGTAGACGCTTAGCTTGTCATATTTTTATACCAATGGGAGTCATAATTTTATTTTAAACGATCCCACGCTTGCAGTACGTACACCATTGTTGTTTTTCTCTTGCTTGAAGTTCTCGTTGATATTTGAACCAGAAAGAAAAACGGGGTCAACCTTATGTCTGAAGTGAATAATGGAAGAGGTGTCGGAAGTGGGCTGGTGACATAAATTTTGCACATTTCGCGCCCATGTTTTTTCTTACGTAATGTATCGAATAATATTGAGCGAAAGATAATCGATAAAGGATAGACGAGCAATGTATATTTTGTCGTATCTTCGGGTAGATAGATGTATTATATCGACATTTATAAGCCCTATAATTGAATCTGCGACATAAGGAACACCGGATGTCGCAGTCAAGTAACTTCTCGAAAACAAAGGGGAAACAGTTGTTTCTTTTTAATTAACGACAATATTGTAACTTTCGTACGAAAGTTATATCGAACACTGAACTTCCACCCGTGAAAAGCATTAAATTTGAAGCAAATATTATAAAAATAATCCAGGATTGTTTCGGGATTCAATATTTCATATAAATACTGAACTAAATATAAAATCCGAGAGGAAATCTAGTTTATAGAACATTCAAATGCAGTATTATCGATTTCTCGTATTGGAAAGGACTGCATACTGTGCAATTACAATATCCTTCTACGCATAAGATTCACAGTTGAAAATATACATCAAGTTCAGATTTAAACACATCCTTTCATTTATATTGCTATGCAAACATGTATTCATTGAGGTAAATTAAAATGCTAATGAAAACGGGATACTTAAGGAAGCCAAATTCTGATACACTTCGAGGATAATAAGTAACAATTAAAATAGTTTAAAGTTGAATCTTCAACAAAATAAGACGCGGCGAAACGTTATTGTAGCCGAAGGCGAACGAAATATTAATGTACCGTACACATGTCATTTATTTAAAAAATCGCAACATTTTATACTATTTATATGCATTAAATATTTCACTGCCACGCCCGTTCGGGCACTTCCCTTGCTCATTACAAATTGCATCGACACTTAACGACCGCCCGTCATAATGACAAAGTTGATAAACTTGTTCCATTAAAGTCCGATAAAAGTTAGCGTCGATATTTAAAATTGTACGATCGAACAGTGCCGGCAGAATCGATAATAGGAAATCGTCAACGGAGTAAGAACGAACGGAAAGATACGCGAATGCAACGGAAGTTCTTGTTTTACAACTTTCGACGTGTTATTAGAATTTCCGCGGCATCGTCAGTTTGTATTTTTCCAGTATTATTGGTACTCGGCCATAGTGTTTTCCTGTTTCACTCTGACCAGCTCGTTTTTTTTAGTCGATTTTTCCGGGAGTTCCTCGCGCGCGTTTTCGCCTACTTCTATTAAAACGTACCGTGAACCCTCGATACGATCCGTTCGAGTTTTCCTCTTCGAAACTTCCTTATACGTTTTCTTGCCCGAAAGTTCTTGACTGTGCCGGTCCCAGTTCTTTCGGGTGTACCGTAACTTGCAACGTTACGACGTTTCTCCGTCGTTTCTTCTTCCGGTGTCGTTCTCTGTCACCAGCCTCATCCACTATTCTGACAAGAACTCGAGTGTTTCCTTAATCTTTCACGTAAAACTGATGTTAGTCGATTCCTGAAACCCTTTCCGTTTCTTCCCTTCCTATTCGGTCAACACGGTGTACGAATAACACTGACTTACAATTGGACCTTGTTTACAGCCACAAATATGATTTGGCAAGCAAACAAGTTGGCGAGTGTTTGATCTTGCTCAGTCTCGTAAGTACTCCCATAAGTGCACTTCAAGCTCGGTCACTTTAAAATATAACCATTTTTTTTTCTCTGCTACATCTTCGTAGCTTTAGCAAGTGATTTTTTTTTTTCAAAATCTTAATACTTTTGCTCCATAAAAGCAAGCTTATAAGTTGCTGAATATTTCTGGCCCACGATAAAATTTCATTCGAGGCGAGCATTCGTTAGAAAATGAAAGATTTTCCCATTTGCTCATACTCCAGTTAGTTTAAGTGGAATTGGAACGCGCCATTAAGCACCACGGACTTACAGAACAATGTGTCCATACAATGAAGACCCTTGAGGGGTGCTAGTGCTGCAACCTGGTCAGAAATCACTGTCAGCACTGTCGACTTTGTTGATTAAAAAAATTAATTGAAGAAGAGACTTTCACCTCTAGCCAGCAAGAGGCTGGGGGCACATCCCCTCCGCCATTCTTCAGAATGCTACCAATCAAATCGAAGCTTGATTTATATGTAAATTGGAATGCAAAAATTCGATAGAGTCCACATATAACTTATTCTCGACCCAACAAATCACGAAGAATCGTAGAACATTCGAGGTGACAAGAATTAGGCATTCAGCGGCGAATAACTCGTGTAGCATTGGTTGTCCAATGAGTTTTTCTGTTTTTTTATTTCGCAATGAATTAGAATTGCTAGAATGACGTCTGTTCACTCGATGTTCGTCGTACATTCTTTGACAACTTTCTTTATTCGCTTATAAACCCGCAACAAATTTGTTTGTAACAAGTAAATCTCTATTCAAGGATTGTTTCTGATATTGGTGTATCAGATTCATGCAGGAATTGTATTTTACGAAAACAAGCATACTTCTATTAGACGTGTGGACAAATGATACGCGATCTCTTTTCTTAAATTGATTATTTAGTAGAACTGAATTTTGAAATACTTTGCCCACTATGGTAATTGCTATCACTTCCTTCATCTTTTTTTTAATTTCTTGTTAACATCAACATTTTATCTCTCTGAAAAAATTCAATTCTATTTGTAACAATATTGCTTATCTAACGCAAGCCGAATATGGCAAAAGACACTGTGCTCGATTTTTCATTAATTGCTATCACTCGTTCATCTTAATGCCACGCGTCTTTCCATCGAGTGTTTCAAAAATATCGACGTTATAGAAATATTCCAGAAAAAATAGGAAACAATCTAAACAAAATGAATACAATTACTTTTCCAAATAAAATGTTTCACAATGTGTAATTAGTAAGCCATAACTGATTACATTTGATATGACAGTAATTAAAAAATAATCGATTACTAATTATTATATCTAATATAAGTATTACATCGAACACTATGGTAGTTCTGTTGTATAAAACATATAATGTTCATATCCCCACATCACACATTGATTCAGAAATTTTACTAGAAATTGAAAGACTTAATCCAAATTGTTACGTAAAAATGATTTTAATACGCGCATACCATATGGGTTAAAACTATTACAGTTAGAACGAAGAAGTGGCCGACAGGGATAAGTAAAAGTCGACCGAATTAAAAGGAACAAATGGGCGCCATGAAGTTTATTAGGGAAGAAGTAAACTTTTCTGAGTTTAATGCCCGTCCCTTACGTTTACACCGCATAATTCTGCCTAGAGAACTTAAAGTTTACACGCAACTAAGACCAGAACGGGTTCCTTCACGCCGGAGGAAATTTTTTTTCTAGAACTGGATTCGAGATCGTGACGTTGATCCTTTCCTCCTTTCTACTGCCGTTAAAATTGAATTCTTTCCTTCCTAAAGTAATCCCAAGTTTCCTGAAATGTTCCAATTAAAATTCGCTGACAAGTCGGGATACTCGATATCTACAATAATTCGCGCTAATTAAATGTTTTGCCTCTTCTCTTAAATACTTAGAGTGTTTATGCCATCCAATAACTTGAACGCCACAATGACGTATTGTTTAAATCACAAATATTGGACTGGACAAAATGCAATGCCTGAAGTTACGGTAAAAAACGATTGCAATTCTTTTAAAAGATAGTCATACTTTTCTATCGTACGGGCAGCTGCTGCATAATCGCATTCCCTCAGAACTCTGTTTCTTATTGAATATTAATAAAGCGTTCACGCGTACGAGTTACTTTCTATCGTAGGACATAATATAATCTTCTTGATCTGTACAAAAAGAAATTTATACATTATCTTAGGACGATCGAAGATTTTGTAGCAAAAATTAAGGCTAAACAGGATCCCCTTATTTTTGACATATTTTCTAGAATATGAGTCAATCAAGCGTGGGCGAAAGCCCGCGACTACAGGGAGGGAAAATAGGTGCCATGTTGAATATAATTTCACGTGGAAGCACATGGCGCAAGACCTCGGGGCATGAGCAGAGTCTAATGAATTTATTACCGAGTGAAAAAACAAAAGCGCAAGGGTATCGCCTCAAGAGAAAATTACGCTAACATTAATTATCATATAAGTGGACTGTCGATGTTTATGCAGGTTATAATATTCCGACATTTTCAGAACTTGCTTATCATTTCCATCGCTGCATAATGCTTTGCGCTGTAACATATCTGAACATGATTTATCATGATATCAACTACAAGCTGATGTACCCTATCAATAAACATGTCTTCGAGTATTAAAAAATATACGAAGAATATGCGTGAAATGAGCAATAAATTTAAATTATGCATTATACCGAATACAATAATTATTGTATGTATATTTAATAAAATGTACATCTTCACAGCTACCCAATGTCGACAGGAACTTCCGCATTAGGTCCATTACTATTTATTTATATATTTCGTACGAAAGTATGCATTTCCATAAACAACCACCGTCTAATACGACGTTTCTTTCCCTCGAAAACAGGTGCGAAATTTGAAGAAAATATAATGGAGGTGTGCATAAGTAGATATAGACATAACAATTACTTTTTTGCGTCCACAATACAGTGCTCCAAACGTGATTAAGAAACTCGTCATGCTTGAAAAGAAACTGTCTATTTACGTTTATTCATAACCATTTATAAAATTGCAAAGCTATTATTTGAACTAGTATATAACAAAATTAGAACTTATCTATATTGATCTATATTTAAGCAAATCTGGGCGTTCGTATTTTATACTCGGGAATAATCGATTGCGAATAAATATCAATACTTACGACAACAGACGATACAATGCACAAACAGAAATGCCTTCCATCGTTTATCGTAAAGCGTACGAAAAAGAAGAATCGAAATTATAATATTCTTTGCCGCATTCAACGAACTAAGCGCCGCAAACAATAATGTTTTAGTAGCTTGCGTACCGTGTAAGCGTAATACTTTCATCGTTCGTATTAAAAAGTTTTATCGCGGTTATGTTACTCGTTTTCGATGACGGAAAGGTCAGAGCAACGGAGAAGCAACGTTTCCCGGCCACCGACGACGGAAGTTTCGTCGCTAACCACACGAAATTCTGTTTCGCGTCGCGATTCATAAATCCCCACCCCCTTTTGCAACATTTATTATGTTACGCGCCTGCAACCCCTATACTGTTTTATTGCACAGACACACAGCCACTTTTATTACTGGTTGCCTTTTTGATGTCACAGAACCCCCGATCATGACAATATTCCAAGCTTTTGGCTTCAGTGTTATAGGCAAAATAAGACTCCCGCATTCTTGCATAAAATCGAACGTAATGGAACAGCAAAAGGGGTTAAGATTTATGGTACCATCGCCTGATCGGTTCAAATAATATGTTGATTCGTGCAAACATGAGTTTTGTCAATATTACTTACAATTAGAAGAAAGGACTCTTTACAGCTACTTGTAATATTTACTGATAATTCAT
Source organism: Nomada lathburiana (assembly GCA_963667235.1). Classification (NCBI taxonomy): domain Eukaryota; kingdom Metazoa; phylum Arthropoda; class Insecta; order Hymenoptera; family Apidae; genus Nomada; species Nomada lathburiana. The sequence goes on along the minus strand of OY763898.1, from coordinate 9,184,002 downwards.
ACTCCAATTATATATAGAAATTTTGCATCAATGCACGTATCAAACGTTACGCCCAACTTTTCTTTATCAGAAATATGTTACTTTAGTGAAATGTAATTGAAATTATTGGTAACAAGATGTCATTTGTTAAATATTGAAATTTAATATAACGAGTTATATTTTGTATATTATTAAATATATGTCATACGCAGGGTCCAGTAATAATGGACATTCAGATGCAAAAGTTAATTACGTTATTTGGTCATTTATGATAAGTACAGTGCCGATGTCGATGCAGACGTCACAGCAATAATAATACAGTTATGATAAAACCATGCAGAGTAATGCAGCATATGTTCCCCGGTGTGTTTTCTATTATTATGTTTATTGTGACTTAAATTTCAATGTATCACAATATGTGAATTCTTTTAATGTTGTTACCTGTTAATACAAATGATTTATTATTGAAATTAATTAATAGATATAAATATGCATACGTAAGAAATATGCAAGTACTATGCAGGATGCAAAATATACATATGTGTATGTATATTTCATCACATAAATAAATATATTTTTAAAACTGCTGAGTGACACAATAAATTTACAAAACAAACTAAATGCCGACAATCCAAAAAATTGAATGCCCACAATTTATAAATTGAACATGCTCTTTCAAATGACAGTGACGAAAATATCTGCTATAATAAAAACAAATTTTCTATCGACTCAAGCAAAGTGTATGCGCAAATCGTGGTTTACTTTGAGAAATTGTTACTCTCAATATTCACATATTTATTAATCATTGCACAGCATAGAGTTGCGCACTTGATATCTGTCTGAATTTCATATGGGTTTTCCTGAAATTCAAGCTATTATATCCCTCCGGCCAATATTTCATTCAAATTATTCCCAAAGCACACGGTTCACTTTATATTTACAATCCATGTTCATATCATAAGTATTGAAGCTGCAGTAAAGGAATATAAAATTGGAGATTTTGTTCATTACGTTTGTATCAAATGTATGGAATAATTGAAAGGGATGCAAATTCCAGCTTGGGAAGAAAAATTGAAAATAATATACCTGTTATTGCTATTGTCATCTATTGGCATAATGGTGTCTACTCGGTGTACGAATACGATTATTTATAAGAAAAAGAATGAATCGTCAATATACGAACAAAATCACGATTAGCCGACAATTCTTTTATTACACATGTATATGTATAGTTCAATTACATCTGTTTCAAATCTTCTCAAATGTTACTAAAGTGATCATTAAAACTGTACTCGATGCGATGCGTGCTAAATGTTTTGAAACTCTGTACACATAAAGAATAAAAATAATAGGAAATTAATTTTTATTATTAAAGCGATTACACACTTTACTATTGGCTTTTATGTTTCCATTTATTTTCTTGATAAATAAATAACGTTACGGAGAAACAAAGTCCATAAGCGTAAATATAAAACCTACAAATGGTACATAATTTTCCAACGGTAACAATCGAATATTCATTTCTTCTGAAATAACGTTTCTAAACAATGCTTGAAAATAAAACGTGTACAATACAAAATATATACCATCAATGCATACATGGAAGAACTAAATTTCTTTAAAATGTTGTATTAACAATTGACACAGTTTCAATAAATCACACACACGTTTAACCCTTCCGCGCCTAAATACCGTTGAACATTTATTCAGAAGATTGTTAAGCTGATAATAAATAAGAATACACAATCCGCCCACAAATTATAATAATGACAGTCCTTTCCATCTAAACACTTCGTATAGCCTTCATGCTCGTTCAAAAATGTGAAAAATTGTCGTTCTGCCGAATTCGATGTATGGTTTAGCCAAGTTCACCTAACTTGGATACATCCAGCTAATGAAATCGATTTTATTGTGCAGACTTCATCACTAATGAATTGCATGCATACGGGGTGCGATGCTGTACGCAATTCAACTCGAGCGAAGTGAAGCTGACCTGTCACACAACCTGCATACATTGAGCATGTCTCGTTATACCTGTTGCAAAGTTTGCAATCGACACCGTACGACGTATGAAGCGGACGATGCTTTGATGAATGGAATAGGCATGCTTAATGGATGTTTTGAATTAATTTCTAATCGACGAGACTGGCATTCTCGGTATATCTGTGTAGATTAAATGCGTAGGGGATGTTGAAATTTAGAAATGACTTTTGTAACAGAACCACGACGGTGGCTGTTTCTCTGATAATTCGTAGTTCAGACATCGTACTTTCAAGTTGTGTGAAATGGCACTTTAACGAACTCAAACAGGCTTTCTCAGAAAACTGACTATGATCTGATTTCTCAGATAGGGGTAAAGATTAGATTTGACCGAAAATTATGATATTTTGAATATAATGGTTAAGAGAATCATGGGTGCTCAAGATCTAGGCCGATAGTAATGATTTCAGTTTACAGTGTAAAGTGTTGTATGAAAATATGTAAGATCGTGAATATGGTGATATCTGAATAAGTCTGTTAATAGATTAGTTTGTTAATGGAGCAGGAAATTTGGCAGAAAATTACTTGCTGCATATATTCTCAATATATTTTGTTGCATAAATTGTTTCTTTATGATATCATTATGTGTAATATGTGAAATGTGAAATATGTATTATGTATATGTATTATGTGAAATGGTGTTCCAGGTTTTACTAATTTCAATATACGAGTGTATATTGTGAAATCATTTTGGATCCATATTTTTGTCACGTCTTTTATTAATTAAGCATACAGGGAAAATGTTTTCAATAAAATATTTCCGCCCCGTATCGCAAACATAATAAACCGAATGATCCAGTAAGAAAACAAAGTTTCGAAAGGGTTATACAGCCCAACTATTTTCACGAAAACTTTATGTGGAGTTATAATAATACCACCGGTTCGTCTTGTGACCCACTTTCCCAAATAGTATGTTGCTAATACGGTGTCAGTAGTTTCACCAGTGTTAATGTAACTTTTATACATCACGAACTTCGCTACAATTAATGGAATGAGAAATGGAATGGAACGAACGGATGAGCAATTGCTTTCCAGACACTACATGATCGTAATTAACATAATTATTTAACTTAACACGTTGTCTTCGAGATCGTTTAAAAATGAATATAAGAAATATTACAAGTGACTTGCAAAATATTATTGCCACAAATATTATTAACATCTTTATGAAATAAATAAACGCTTTGAATTTATTTATTTTTTACATAATATATATAATGGTTACAAAACATAGTCACTGCTAACAATAATTTGACAGATGTACAAGTGCAAGAAACAACGATACAAACTCCGTAGCTTAATTGCTGAAATCAAATCTAATTCATCAAGAAACAGAGCCCGATCAAACAGCAATTCGTGGCGTTTAAATGATCGAACTGAATTTCGAAACTTCTTGCCTGTCGGATGGCTGCACTATGAATAATTGTAGTGACGAATAATGCATTCTTCCTTGGCAAATTTAGTCATCGAGAACAAATGCCGTCTGTATAAATATTTGTTTGCGCAGAAAGTTCGGAGCGAATTATTAGCAACATTGAAGGATATGATCGTTTCGGATTAAAATTTCATTCAATATTTACCCGGTTCATTTCAGTCATTTTTCATTGTACATCGTGTAAATTACGAGCCATATCGTGCGTTATTTTCGACTAACATTTTATTTAATCAATTTGCATCGGGGGAGAATGTCCAAGCACAAAATTGGAGAACCACTTTCACGAAGGGTGCCAAATTTATTTGCGGTAAACATCGTTTCTTGAATAACAAAAATACTCTTCTTCGACTGGCTACTTCTAATTACCGTTCAACAAGCATAATAATTCATATTCACAGCATCGAGCAAAATGACAGCCCTCGGGAAGCATAAATATCTTCCAAGCAACATAATATATTCCTAAAGGAACGTAGGACGCAGAATCATCGATTTCGTAACCGTTGAATTGTATTCGGCAAGTTCATTTTTCCAATAAATTGGCATCTATTAATTACGGAATTTCGTAAACGGCATACCCGTAAGCTGCTAAAATCCCCGAATATTTTCGACGTGATCACCGTCGAAGTGGCTCCATTTCGTCTGAAGAGTTACGATAAATAAAAACAAAAATAAGCACGATGCACACACACGTGGATAAGAGATGCAGCGCGGCACTCAGCGCCGGTGAAATCGCGAATGGGAGCAGATATAATAGCCATCGGCGCGCGCGAAGAATTATAAAACTTAACGGTCGCTAACGAAAAAGAGATCTACAATTAGAGTTATTAAGCACGCTTGGTGTCACGCCTGTTTTTACCTCCAAACCGTTTTCCACCCTTTTCCGCCCAGCCTGTATGCAGTACAATTTGGCCGAGGGGCCTTTAGCAACGAAGCACCAAGCAGCCTCGGCTCTTTCGTGTTCCGTACTCGGAAATTTTCGCCATTTTAGTACGAACCCGGCGGGGAAAAGATCCACAACCATATTGAAATAGAATAATTGCGAATAACATTCGAGGTGTCATCGCGTGAAAGATGAAAATATGTTCAAGGGCGAGGGGTTATTTTTATGCTTCCTTCATCGACTTTCCAATAAAATGGATAAATATTGAGAATAAATATTGTCATCGTGGAAGATATTCGATAATCTGTCGGATATGTGCAAAGAAAGTGGCAATAATTTAAATGAAAATCGTTCCGCGACGAATATCGTCACTTAATTGACACGTGTCGATTTTTATAAAATTTTACACATATATAGGGAAACAACGAATATTGGATACATACATTTTTATTGGGTGAAGTTCGTGTTTAGGGACGAAGTTACCTCTCTAGGTTGGGGGTGGGAAAACTATAAATGCGAATAACTCGAAACCCGATGGAAACGGTGAAAATTTTTAAACGAAGAAATTGCTCGACTTTTCGCAAGGCGCGACGTATAAAGTTGCACAAATTTCTTTCGAGTAATGTTACTGGTCGTAAAAAGTTCAGAAATGTTCTCATTTAATCTTTTTCTTTTTTTTCACAGCCATCCGCTCCCGAGTTATTTGTATTAATAAAATGAAATATATGGCACTTGTTAGAAAACTAGAAGCCCGTTAACAAGGTACAATTTTCAAATCAAATTATACAATTTTAACAAGTTCACTTAAAGCTGTCGCGAATATTTTAATATAATAATACATTAACAGAAAGACTGACCAGAAATATTCATAATCAGCTTTAATGTCTTTTATAAATGAATGAGTCTAAGCAGAATAAAGTTGATTTAAAGAATAATCGATAAGCGGATTATTTTACGGTCATCCGTGGAACTAAAGAGCGAGCAATTCTCCTATAAGGGTTGCTGTGAAACTATAATTGACTCGGTACGCGAAGCCATTAACAATACACCGTTGTGCAGAGCTTTGCTAAACAATACCCTGCTAATCTTCCACTTGATAAGACAGAACAAAAAGATTGAAAATCGTCCTATCGCAAAGCGACGTATCATTATATGTATATATTTGCAAGATCTCATTGCGCAGAATAATTGTCAATCATGGAATACGTCAAATAGTTGTATTAAATTTTTTTGTTCAACCTTTTATTCACGTTGCGATTGTTCATGGTCCGAAAATTTGCGTTTTTAACACAGCAAGTTTCAATATTAACTCACTTCGTTCTCGAATGTGTAGGTACATACCTCGAAGTGGAAATTTTGTTAACCGAAAACATTGAGCCACCGTACATTATTTATCAATTTGAATAGTAATTTAAACTGTTACTATATTGAACTTATTGCAAGATTATATCAGGGAATGTCTTTTAGTTACTTCTGTTAACTATTATCGGTCACAAGCGAACCATGAAATATTAAATGCGGCAATTTTCGCAATTACCATACCTGCAAATATTTATGCGTACTTTCAAATTACAATTTTGTACAATGGCACATCGCTCGGAAGATGTCATGTGGCATAAATTGAAATCTGAGGGGAAATAATTAAAACTTTAACACCTCCTTCACTGCCGAGTTAAAGTTAGAATATACGTATATAAATATATTATTAGTAAATTCGACACCGTAGAGAATCGAGACCGTGAATAATCACGATCCGGTTAATCGAGGTTCACCTGTATCCCCAATTCATGAGAAAGTAATACCTAGAACAAATTGAATTAATCGGATAACAATAAAACGTGCCAGGAATTTAAATAGAAATTACGGGCGGTTCGATCTCCTTTGCTGGCATAAAATGTTTATCAAAACTATCCATCTACGTGCTTGTCATATTCTCTTAAATATGTTTCTAGGTATACGGCGATTGTCAAAATGTAATCCTCATTAGTTAGGATTCTGTAACGCAATTGTTCCATTATACATATACTACTTATAATAACTGCGATGGATCGATGTATGGAATGGAGCACGCTGTGATGTAAACAGATAATAAAATGAAATAAGATTCTTTCCTCTATTTAAGTATACAAATAATGTACTTTTCATATCGCATGATTCGTAGTCTTGCACTAATTCCGCTGTTTTGTGTCCATTAGTAATTACGTACAATTTGTCAGGTGTACATACTATTAATGTGCACTGGTTTTCATTTTATATTATTTATATTTATATTTTATTTGTAATGAAAGATTGAATATTTAATTTGCGTATGCTTTCCAAAGTAGGTATTTCCGCCCAAGCGTAAACATTAATCGCTATTCACTAACTAATGAATTTTAATTTTGCTACGGAAGTACTACTGGTCTTCGAAACCGCGGCTCTCATTAAGCTGTTTACCGCACTTCTGTTTTCATTTCACCTTTCTAACAACCTGCTTTAGTACATCCTTTAGCACATATGTACTGAATCGCAGTGCACCCCTTATATTCGACCTTTTAAGTGAATTCAATCAGGCCGCAGAGAAAGGGGTTGCGTTTTATAATAGAGTTCGATAAAGTGACGAACAAGTGTACGAAGGGTCTCGTGCTGATGTTTCAGATATCCCTAGATCTTCCGCTAATTCTGTGCACGTTTTCCATTGTTCCGATTCGATTGGCTCTCAGAGAATACCATCATTAACCAGCCTTAGTCTTCCTTCCCGCGAATCATTTTCGAGAGTCTCATTTCCGCTTCGAAACTTTGCGAACCAAAATTCCGACTTGCCGCTAACGCTACAGATCACTAACCCCATCTCTGAAGCTTTACCTATATATGTCTGGCCCCTTTTGCAGCTTTTCATATAAGTTTAGGTACATGAAGCAAGGAAAAATACATTTTCACCCGTACAAGGATTATATTCAGAACGTTCTGTAACGCGTTCAAGGCTAGATTATCCTGAATAATACATGCCATTTCGAAGCTTAAAAGATGATCAATTTATGGGCGCGCGATTAATGCTTGTCTCAATCAACGACGGACAGATATGGAACTTCGTATCGCTCGATTCGAAAAAACGTAAAGTTCGTCAACTAAAATACTGGCGTCCAGTTGTAAGAAATTAATTTAGATAATAGAATGTTGTTGTATAATTAAAATGTGAAATGTCAAGTCACACGTGTGGCTCCATACAAAAATCTGCCTGAAACGGTTAAGCTGAAGTAAGTAGCAGAACGAATGCCCGAAACATTAGGGAGGACAAGCATCGCGCGTCGTACAGGTGTGCACTCTATTTTTAAACGTGGGCATACATCAATGTTTGCGCACGTTCGCGAATAATCGACGACACACGTGATATAATTGAGCAACTGAGTTGCACCGATAATCGACACGATAATAAACTTTATTAGCCAGTGCGAAAATTCAAAAACCATCATATCAGGTGCATTCAAAAATAATTACATTCGCAATAATATTATGGTTGCCTTGCACAATTCCCGATCCACTATAATACAATTAAATGAACAATAGCAGATTATGTACAATATAATAAACCATATTAATTAACTAATATTGGGGCCATTGTTAGACGCCTGTCAATTTCTTTGTACCAAATAATAGCCATTAGTTTTGCATACACTATCGTCTGCTAATTTGTAATTTTTTTTTTTTTGACATTAAAGTACGAACGCCACAGCTGTATTTATTTGCGTAAATTGAAGCTTGACGAAATGCAATGAAACACTCGTAGATAGGAAGGATACACTCTATGGAAGAGAATATGAAAGACGTTGATTGAAAGGTTGTCCTGATACATACGTATATGATAGAATTGTATTCCTGTCTGTTTGCCCAAAGAGTTCCTTCATCGCAATAGCAATTCCACGTTAGCCCGCCAGAACACGTGGTATTTGCATTTGACAGCAAGCTAAAGTACAGCTGTGAGGTGTGTTCGAGCTTAATCTAGGCCTGACTAAGAGGATTATCATGAAAATGTTTCAATTGAAGCTTTAGCCAACATTTCAGGGTTCCGGAATTTAACTTTACGTATATATATATAAACGGATCGAATCACGGTTACCTCGAGATCTGGCATTGCTTATTCAAACATATCTGATAAAAAAATTAAATCTGTATCTTAATTACAACGTGCACAATTTTGCATAATAAAAAATCACTTAACTAGCAAAATTAAACGGATATTCGTAACAGCATAAGGGGCGTACAATTTGAAGTTACCCTCAAGAATTTTATGATAATAAATTACTTTTTGAAATGTATTATTAATGACAAAGGTAAATCCCATTCCCCTTCCTTTATAATTGATTCATGATCCAGTTTTAGAATGTACGAAATCAATATTAGTCACCAATTAAAGGTTAACTATAAAATGGGAGGTTCTTAAATTTTACAAAATAAATAATATTACACGCTTGTGAAGTTTTGGCTTTGCAATTTTTAAATTATAAACTAACTGTTTTTAATATTAGTTAGGTGGTAAGCAACGAGACAATAATATTTTGAACGCAGAGAAATAATGAGATACGTTACAGTAATCATAGTAGGTCCCATATACTTAAACAATTAAATAATAAATTGGGCTTTATGGACCAGAATAATTATTTCAAATTGTCAGAAATAAAATTGCATTTCAAATACGCGTAGAATGGTTCTTGATATTTAGATATGTGCTTTTATTCGGTCTTGCTCGATTCAGCGAATAGGCATACGTGAAGATCAGTATGCGATATTATTAATTTGTATTATTTAGACACTATAATGGTGAGTATTGGTTAAACTGGCAAAAATTATACGTGGTGTAATTACGTTCTCGTGTTTTACAGAGAGAAATTTCCACCCATTCTATACCGATCGCTGTATGGATGATTGCGACGCTTCAGAAACTCGGAAGCAGAATTTCTTAGACGCTAATAGTTAGAGTGCGGACGTTTATGCAGATATAATATATTGAAATATGCAAACAACACCCAAAACATAGGCATGTATGTATACCTACGTATGTGAGACGTATGCCATACGCATTTCTCTAACTATTTTATTTATTGTGATAGAAGTTGTAATGCACAATAACACTGTTATGAATTAATAACAACCGAAACCACTATTCTGTGTTCAGCAATGTCTAAAATTTAAAGTATGTAGCCCTTTATGCATAATTTACTCTCATTCCCAGCTTACAATTCAACATATTTCAGACATTATTCATCGTTAAATATGAAATTCTCCGCACCTTCATCTAGGTTGAAACGCAATTAAATGATTACACATTCTTGTTCACGTCGCATAGGAACACCGGAGTCCTGTGTATAAAGTGACACGGCAACGTAGCGTACCCTGAAATACGTGTTGTATAAACTGGGGAAAGTACGTAATAAATAGCAATATGTTTTTCATGGACAAATAATAAAATTTGGCTGAACCTTTAATATTAATACAAAGGATCCCTCACTTTTGTAATAACTTAGTATCAATATTTCTGTGTGCTATAAAGTTAACAAGTTCGTCCGCAATTGTTCACCCTTGGATAATAACCGAACTGATATTTACCGTGATTAATTTTATTTTTCGAGCTTTATCGTTTCCATCAAAACGATCCATTAAGTTTCGAAAAGTATTCCACGAACTGTCTCACGGAGAGCTCTTCTACATAGAAAGAGCTGTTCGAAGTTTGAGTAAATGAAAATTAGTCAGAGAAGTGGCGAGAATAGAAAGACGGTGTGACATGAACTTCTAACCTAGATCTTTAATTGTGCTTAAGATTTTCTTGTACAGAAGGATTTAAATTCTATATGAAGAGCACCGCCTTTTGAATTCACGCGCGTGAATATTTCGCAAGCGATGTTTGATATGCATAAAGAGCCAAGCTGTTTCGTTAAGAAAAGGGACACACGGGATGATTTTGTGTCCTGAAATTATTATAATACTTGTATTCGTAAATATATTTGCATTCCCAATTCGTATTCTTCGTTGATCAAACGCTTATAACTAGTGTGCGGATAACTTTGATAATAATAATTTATATTCTCTTTGTACCTCTAACTATTGTACCATAAATCCATTTTATTGCTACTTTACGCTGGTGCAAATTAATTAAGACACGCTATGTGATATTGTCAGTGTAAGATACTTTACGTGATTCTATTTTCACCGTTTCTCGCCAACTTTAAAAGATACATACAACACGTTAACGCTCATAAATATTCGCGGCCCACCCTGGAATAGTAAGTTGAACGTAGCTAACTATTTGCGGGTAGCAGCATTTAACTAGTAAATTGTTGTAGTAACCTCGCACAAGCTTATTCAGCTGTGGTTTAACCTTGAATGGCTTTAAAGTGCTATTTATCAAAGTTGCAGCGGATACAAGGGATGCAGATTGAAAATATGTTGAAGGAAATTTAAAAGATTGCCGCACTTACAGAAACACTGTCAAACTTATGAATGGAACGTTTTTCAACTAGCTACGCTTCTATGATAAATATGTGGCGCTTGTCTAATCGATAATTTAATTAAAATGATACTCTTTAGATCTAACGTGTATAATCATTATCTTGGCCATTCTAATAATAAGTAATTATTAACACTTAACTAGTTTAGTACCATATATTATGTTACTATGCATAGACAGTTTGTGAATTCCTCCGACCGAACCGTGCGTCCGAACCTTCACTTGTATTTCGTGAACGAACACGATCTTTGTTCGACAAGGGACGCGAAAAATATAAACACTTTATTAATCAGAACATAAACCAACAATAAGTCTTCGAAAATTAGGTTATTTCGAATTTTCACATATTTATTTTCTTTGCCTTTTATAATTGTATTCAAATGAAAAACAATCATTGAACAATTGACTTTTATTTGAAAAATAACAACCCGTACTATTTTGTCATACGCAAATATGTAAATCTCAATATTTCTATCTTAAAACACTATTCACAGCTTTCAAAAACTTTCTTCTGTTAACATTTCTCAATAAAAAAAATACGTCAGCTTTATAGTTCAAAAACTACTAATGAAGCGTTGAAACGATTGTTTAAAGTTTTCTCTCATATACAGAATTTTATGAATATTCCAATTAAGTATACGTGATATCAGATAATACGATTCGAATAATTTTAGTTAATGTTTGTTAAAAACGCATCAATACGTGTGCTATTTCGAATATCTTCACTTTCGTACGGTTTATGAAAACTGATAATCGGACGAATGTTAATTTGGTTTGCTAATTTGCAATTTTGGGGCAGCGTTATTTCATATACACGAACTTAATATAATATGTTGGACCTTATCTAAATACGTATATCATCAAATACTCGTACATTTTATTCCATACCTCAGGTATATAAAAAAACGTACCACTGGTTTAACTACATATATTTGTTATTGTAATGAACGATTTTAATACATTCGAATTAATGAATATTTCTTCAGATGGAAGTATATTTACGAGGACGATTGCATTAATATTAGTCATTCTGCTCTTACAATTTATAGATACTGATAGACAATCATATTATTCAAAACTTTAATTATGATTTTTTTTATTACTTATCACTTATCACAATGGTTCTGTTTAGAATTACTTGAAATGTATACAGTTATTTATAAGGTAAGGTGTGACATGTTTGCACAACAATTGAAATACCCCTCAAACATCTTTAGAAGAAAGTTCATGATTTAGTTTGATTTAGAGTAACCATGTGAACTATCGATATCAATGATATGAAATAAAGGGCGCGCACTCATAGCTAAATATCAAACAGCATATTATTTTTTAATAATTGAATGACGTAGAATAATTATATGCCTTAATAGTTTCATAATACTACTTCTACTTCTTATAAATTCAAGAAATATGGTTGTCCTGTAGGAGAATCATCAAACTCTTCCTTCTAATCCACTAACAGGAATTAGTATATCCGGCCAAATAAGTGCACCATAGATATTAATTACCATAAATGGGATTATTGAAAATAACCAGGCATAATCGATATATGCGTCAGACTTTCGACTCTAAAGAGCCTGCAGATTAAGAATTGTTAATAACACGAGGGACATATAAATAGCACACGAGCATGTTAGTCCATTAAACTTTGGCTTATCGGGCAGGCCAGGCTATGTTTGTTTAAATCAATTTTCGAAATCGTGTAAATTCGATGAATGTGGCGTACGTATACGTTTGTACGAATTAGATTCCGATTGATAATACACCGTACCAACTTCAATTTGTGAAATTGCCGATAGCTGAATCAGACTGATGGCCTCTCTCATTTTGCATGCACGCTTCTACGCTACAGTACGCGACATTGTGCCGCAAATGGGTTTGTAGCACGCGACGAATAACTACCAGCCAAATAATTTCGTTGTCATCCGCTTAATAGTATTGCGCAGCTCATACAGCCATTATAGAGTATCGCGTAGTAGGCAGGCTGTTTAGGCTGCATTAAACTTGATTTTCTTCTTTCGCGAATCGCCATTTACGCAGCACGTGAAATGATACACAGAATTATGAAAATTCAGAATATTCCGGTGATCGCGGTATTATGATGCAATTATCCTCGGCTGATTATCTCTCCGCGTACCGCGACTCATGAAACTTAAATTATCCTAATTTCGTAAGAATATATGCGTTGTGAGTTCTTGCGTATGTATTATTGTTCACGACTGGTGTTTCGCTTGCAAACAATCCAAAAGTCATAACGCTCAATTACTTAATAGCAATCGGAATAAAAACTTATCTTATTGATCATTAAACTGTAATATCGTTTAGAGTACGTGCATGATGTACAATAATTGTGCAATAAATTTGTGTCATTTTGTTTTCGCGAGAATAATAAATACACATTTGCTCCTGGTTCAAAGTATGTTGAATAGTGTAAGGACTCCCTTATACGATTACTTAAAAGTAAATCCAAAAGTTTCGAATTCATAATCATAGAAGAGATGTACATCTTTTCGAATTAAAACGGAATATACAATCTGTAATGTCACAATTGAAGAGTAGGATACAACTGTTTCAACTGAAATTTTATGTTAATGTTAACTCACAGTATTAGCACGTACTTACAAATGCACATAGTGTGTACACCTGTACTTATACATATAAGAAGCTATTTCTTAGTCTCCTGTGCTTGATACACAAAGTAGAAACATTTCTGTTCAAAAGGAACTCAGAATTAAATAAAACTCATGTCATATTAGAATGCTCCTTTGTAGGCGAATTAAATAACTTGAGGTATAAATCTTAAATGTGCGGCGAAAGAGACGGCAGAAGTAAATATCATAAACCCTTGTCGATTTATCTTCAGTACGAAGGGATTGCTTTCAAAGTAAATGCCGGCTGTAAATCAACTTGCATTTTCTGCGGTCATGTGCAAAGAAAGTGCGTGTGATGTATGCGCGACTTGTATTATAACCCATTTCCATTTGTATTGTTCGCGGGATAGGAAATAAAGTGCACATTTTCTGTGAAACACTGGTAAGATATAAATTATTCTTACGATATAGTACGACGGTGCAATTGACGAATAAATTATTAGGCAAGTCATTTTGTATTTAGTAAAAGTATTTTGTAATATATGTTCAACGTGAACGTACGACCCTTTTTCTAATATGTATAATTTACTATCAATTATTCTTTGCAGTTACTTTCTAGTAACATTTTTGTGTACTCACCAAACTTACTTTATGTTATTTATACTTTCTATAGGAGAAGCAAGTTTAACCCCAAGTTGTGACCCCGAGTTAAATCCAAGCGAAACGTAGCGGATTTTAAGTTCACTTAACTTTTACTTATTTAATATTCATGGAAGAATAATATATTTATAGATCCCTATAGTATTCTGAGTTTTCTTCAAAAGAGATCATTTGTTACAAACTGGGGAACACATTTCGACCACATTGCACTATCGATTACCCTGTTGCTTTTCCAAGAATTATTCAATTCTCTGTACCCTACCTAATATTCAAAAGAATTATCTAATAAGCAGTCAAATATTTTATTTAAAATATAACCATTGTTGCTCCTGCTGATTTCGTGAAAGGGTAACATAGATTTATCGCAACACTCTCGTCGGTAGTATAATTTCATTGACATTTTTATATCTTCAATCCTTGAATAATTTAAATATCGGTTCAATATACATAAAAACTTCAGCAGCCTTTTTTATACGTCGACAATTTCATTTATTAATGAAGAAAAGTAGGGTGCGCGCGCAACCTATATGCGCTAATAATAGTACTCATATATTTAAAAATAATTTAATAAAATTTTTTGCGACATCCAGATAAATGTACTAGCAGCTTCTTAAACGGAAGTAGAAAATTCAAAGATGGAAATATGTAGAAGTCTCCTCAGGGCCAGATTTCCCAGAATTCTAGCAGAGAATGTCTTCTCTACAAAAGCGCAATTCTTGATTTAACGTCTACGAATTGGTCGTAGTTTATTGTTAGAAAAGACGGGGATGGAAATCCATTGCTTCTCTGCTTCGCAATATTATTGTCGAGCTGAAAGATCCACTGATCTCCTTAAGCTTATTTCCATTTACTTCTGGTACTTTCAGCCATGGGATTCGTGGTTCGCCTTGAATACTGGACAGGCACGAACATAACTGCTGTTCCCAGCACTTTCCCACTGGGTTATTGGTACTATGTTGAGTTTTTTTGTAAGATTGAGAATAAAAAGAACGTCTGCGAATACTGCGCAATCTTTTCGCAACGGGAATTATTATTAAAATTTATGAATCTCAACGTCTACAAACATTCTCCTTTAAGCAATTTTTAAGTAGTTAGATAAAGCTACTAAAGTATTTGATTAAATTTGCAATTGATATTTACATGTATCATAAATATGAGGCTATTATAATGCATAACAAATGTCATTCTATTCTTTAAATATTTTGTTTTTAGTTTAACATTTTAATTGAAAGCTTCAACAGGCAGTAATAATTGCTTTTAAACAATATTATCAAAATTTGTTAGACTACCGTGTACATATATTGCAGACACTTTTACGTTAATCAACCTGTCTCAGCTTATGATCACGCATCCAACCTAATGAAATTCTTGTAATACTTTCAACATAAGTAAAAAGAGATATAAAACGACGATATATACATACGATAGAAAATAGAAGAACGTTCCTAGTCATTAACCAATGCTTCACTTGAACTGCAAACATATACAATTTCATTCAAGTGTTTAGTGGACGCAATATGTGAACACGAAGAAAAATTGTTTATCGAACTTTCTGCTTTTGTGCTGAATCGATTCGTCCTGCATTAATCTGACAATGTGAAACTTCAGACAATCGAGGGAGGTACACTAAGTGCACGAAATGCTACTGGACCGATTGTTAGCAGCAAACCGATGACCAACTTTGAACGACTACAACTGCTTTTAAACTCGATAAATGGCTGAAACAATTCAGTTTTAACTTTTAACGAATAGAAAAGTAGCTCATTGTTTTGTACGACAGCGGATAATATTTATTGTACAGAACTTGCACGACCCGATCGTTTGCCACAGGTGACTTCAAACTGTGATGTCGTTAACGCTGATTACAGCAGGCGAAAATAATATTGTGAAGTTTTTAATGAAAAAGTGATTAGTTTCGAAGAAAGTTATGAAATGAAGTTATTATTACATTATAATTTAATCACAGTATTCCACTAAAACTACAATCAACATCCTCTTGATATAGTTAAACATTTAGCAAATAACCTGCTCTGCGCGTTGTTATCTTCGTAATGTACTGCATTAATCTATCTGGCAGCTTGTTTGATAAAGCAAAATGGGAAACAACCTGCGTTGTGTATGAATGGAAAATTGTCAGTAAATAAGGCAAAGGAATATCTAT
Source organism: Nomada lathburiana (assembly GCA_963667235.1). NCBI lineage: Eukaryota > Metazoa > Arthropoda > Insecta > Hymenoptera > Apidae > Nomada > Nomada lathburiana. The sequence continues at coordinate 9,167,775 of OY763898.1, read as the reverse complement.
AATGGAACTAAAGGTAATATTTATCAAAGAAATTGAAATAGGATAATAATGTGGTAGAAAAAGCACTGTGCATATATCAAAGCGCACGAAGCCGAATAAACAATAAATCTTCATTACCCATTTAGGAGAAATCGTGAATTGTCGAAGAATATTGCCAGCGTGATATACATAACTCAATAATATAAAACTAACAATTACACCGAAAAGAACGGAGCCAAGGCATGATATTTTACAGAAATGTTTAATCGCTTTATCGCAGAAATAATATTTTATGGCAATCGACACCTGAACGCTATTATTAATACAGAATTTACACACCGAACTGCATTCAATATCTTGCTCGAAAAGAAACGCGTTTCCGAGAGTACAGGTATGTAAAAGGGATTGAAAGAAACATAGAGAGAATAGTTTGAGAACGTTCCAAAAACAAGTAACACATTTTGTTAAGCAACAACAGCATATTCAGTGGAACGTGTAGTGATACAACCAACCTAAATGCTCTACGCGTACTCAACAAATTCGACATCCGACATTACTTGCGTGATTCCAGCTGAAATCTCGAAAACGCACGTGATTGTAACCACCGATAACAACGTGAAGCCACCTTTCTACATACTGTAACGCAGGTATCGTATCGCGGGCCAGATACACGAAATATTTGGACTACAATGATGGCTAGCATACAATTGAAATGGAACACAGATATCTTGTAACCGTCATTAGTGGAAACATCTCGCTGTTTCCTGGTAACCTCGGTACTAATTACATTGTACAGAAAATTACGCGATCAGATCGCATTTAAAAATTAGAATCACCCTCTGCGATGGCGCCTCTATTACGTACTATTATTCGGTAATGAATAAAATGTACACGTCACTTTTAGCTAGTTATAGATTTATCCATAGGAATGCCTGTCGTTTAAGATACGTTTGCACGGGCCGCAAATTATGTTCGTGAGCATTCAATTGCGTATGCACTTGTATCGATATTTTACATTTCGTTTAATAATCACTTTAATTTATCGAGCCGCAATAGTAACGGAATCGAATATAAAATTTATACGTCCATTTATTCGGCGAAGCGTTTGGGGTTGACTGTATACGAATATTTTTAATTAAACGAAACATACTTTTATCATGTATTCGCCACGTTTCGTTGAACATTAAGCCTGGTGGGAATTAATTAATTTCTTGAACTTTGACAGTTCATTGGAATGTGAAAAATATGTAACTTCAGAAACTCGCAACTAATTGTAGAACGTAAATTGAATTTAAAGTTAATATTGTGAGTATTACGAGTCCAATACATGTTTAATTAACATTACGATAATTCCGATCAATAGAGAAAGATTAAAGAATAGAGGTTCGAGATAATGCGTTATTCATTATCAATTTACTCCTATATTCGCACATGTCTGTCACACGAATTTCGGTATTGCCTTCATTTTCGACGTTTCACTCAATAAAAATTCTAATTGAACAATAGAAGGTCTGCACGCCCCCCGCTGATATACCCTCCGTGACACTTGTTCTAGAATGAGGCAAAAGCGCACAGCTCGTTCACGATATATTGACCAAACAGAACACAAAATGAACAACGTTGCCTCGACAAATTATGAACTGTGCAGTCACGAAGCGTACAAATCACACTTTTGTATAAATGTCACGAAAGTTCCACTAGAACGCGTTCACGCCCGCTATTACACACGGAGTCCACGCGTTCACTGTGAAACGAAATTTCGATCCAGAAAGCATCGAGGGGTTGTCACGTGAAATGGTGAATTCGAAATTTCTCTGCACGACCGCCGGGGCGACACACGGGTACAGCCCCTGCAACGTCACCGTCTGTGGCGACAAGCGACGGAACTAATTAAACATTCGCACGCAGAATTAATACACGTGTACAAATACCGAGCCAACCGAAGACCGTGTACAAGTCACGCGTTCCACGGGAACTTTGTTTCGGGGAAATTTCATTTGGCCGTTTGCTAGCCAGTGTCGCATAGTGTCGAACATGTTCCACGGGGTTCGCCATAGTTTAATAAGGGATCACTCACCGGAACCGGTGGAGTTATCGGTCCAAGCACTTGCCGTGTACGTGGAGAGTAGGAAAACCGTGGTAAGGAACCGCGAACGGTTCCTGATGGTCCCTAAAACACGCTTCACACGTTCACTGATCATCGCGGTAGCAAATGGACGAGAGGATACGCGACCGGCATCCCGACTGAGGGATCGCGCTCTGCGAACCCCAAGAGCGTGTTTCTCTTGCCCCTCTCCCTTCTGCTTGCTTTCTGCCCGACTCTGTACTCCCTACCACATTTCCTTTCCCGCCACGCGCAGACGCCCCTATGTCCTGGGCTTTCTAACTCTTGAGCTTGCCCGTTTTCCTACCCTGCGACCCTCTTAATCCTACTCACTTATCTCTTATCAATAGGTGACGATTAATTATCCCTATACCGCCCTGAGTCGTAGCCAACGCTCTGCCTGCTTGTTAACCAATGAAAGCACCTGTAGAACGTTCTTTGGTCTGTCCCTTTTGGCGTAGTATCACAAGGTTGCGAAATATTGAGCCATTATCGGTATATTATGGAGCCTGAGCATCCCTCTGTAGTCGCGAGATGTTAGTTAATCGACGTACCTGGACGACCGAGGATTTAGCAAATGTGTACACGTGTCCTGCGTAAGGATAACCGAAACATTTATACGCAGTGCAAACGTGTAATATACACAATAGTTGTACTTCATAGTATCTACTGACAAGTGATATATTTATTTCTAATAATAATTTTATTTTTTTACTGGCGACGCACCGAAACAATTTATTTGTCGCTATTGTTGCTGATATTGTATATATCCTTGAATTGTTACCCATATTTTCATGCTAAATATGTTAATTATTACAAGGATGGCGACTTTCGTTTGCGACAAAGTGTTCCCGTTGTAGGCTCCGCATGACAAAATTGCCAATACGCACTTTACTTTAATTTGCCTGGGGCGTTTGAAATTGTTCGTTACATCTACTGGACCATTTTTGAGAATATGGACGTTTCAATAACAGGCACCAGAAATGTATAAAATTCTGGAAAGAAATAGAAGAGGATTTAAAAAAAATTATAGCAAATACTTTTTATAGTGTGCGAATGAATTGTTTTAACATTTGTTGTAACGTGTTAAAATTACGTTCCACTAAATTTCGAAATTTGCGCACATATTTCTAAATATCACTTTGCATTGCTGACATTATCTTGAATTTATTTCAGATTGTTGAATGAGCAACCATTAAAATGGAGACTTCAAATTCCTTTTACAAGAATGATCATTTAACGGTAATGTCGTAAAACGTGTATATCTCAAGCAAGAGGTATAGAAGTATGAAATAAATTGAAATGATGTTGTTACGAGAAAAATGAGCGTCTGAATGGCTGTCTCCACATTGTTGGAGAAGCCGAAAAATGCAAATCTTGGGTAAATAGACAAAAGTAATAATTTCAGACGACGCCTTTGTAATTATATGTGCATTAATCGCAATTACTTTCAGAAATTCATACATTATTAATTCACGAATTATATACATACATAATGAAATAACGAAGTTTTGAGTATTTTCAACACAAGTCATACACTTTAAGTTATTTTCACTTTTATATTATTCTTATCTTTTGTCTAATATTCGACATTTTTTATTAAATCGTCTATTCCTTTTTTCTTTGTAGACAGACCCAAAGAAATACTTCAAACAGGCCAGGCTATATAAGTATGTTCGTCATTTCAAGTCCATGATTATTATAAGAATAATATAATCATTTATCTGCGAAAAAATATAATCACCCTTTATAGACGATCTTCATATTTCGACCGGTATATGACTTAACATTGTTAATTATGAACAGTGACATACTTTAGAATCACATATATTTTATCACAGCTAGGTCGCGGAGCTAACAATGTTTCTTATAAAAATGTAACAAGTAGTAAGGTTTTTACGAAGTTTCATTAATCAGCTTCTTTCGTATCGGGAATAGATGTCGTGATTTCCCTTCCCTACCTTTCTCTGTTTCTCACTATTGTTGTCCTTTCCTCTAGAGTGTGCTCTAACTCCGAGAATTTGAAGCAGTAAGTAAATAAGTTGGTAGAGTGTTTCGTGATTACATTTGAATTTCTCCTTCCAATAGCGGACGCTTTATCACAGTATGTATATCGTTTAACTATTTTTCTATATATGCAATAAATATTCGCTACACTCATACAACTAATGTCATTTCGGTACAGTAACGAACAGTTAGCGATGCAAAACGTGATTAACATAATTTAAACTCTTCTATACTATTCATCGCAAAAATAATAGGATGCTTGCGAATAACAAGGTAAACCAGAAAAATCATCAGGAATTTATTTTAATCTTCCCGAATTATTACCAAGTTTGTTACTCTGCACTATAAGAAATTCATATATTCCACCTTATAATAAAAATCTCGCGATATATGTACAATAAAAGAACATTTTTCTCTCATCCAGATATCTTCCGCGTTTCTGTATTACTGCTTTAAACAATTTCGGAATTCATGATTTCTCGGGTTTACTTCAATTTCCTATTAGTGCCCTAGTGGGTACGCTCGCAAGTGCGGTGTATATTAATACAGGGCCCCTTGCATACGAGAACTCGATTAACTTTAGGCTCGAAATATTTCAGACAATGCATGAAATATTCATCAGCTGACCAGGAATGTCGATTATTCAATCAACGTAGACCACTGTACACTTAATGACTAAGATTAGGGATCGTCGAAGCTGCGTCTATTGTGATTACGATGGCCCGTTAAGCGATATTAATCATCTTCCACCTGAACTGAATAGACTCATAAGCCTGAAATGATCTGGGCTAACGTGTGGCACTTTCATTGAATGATCGTGCATCTCGTAATAAAATTGAAGAATCTGGAACACATCAATTTCTGCTTTCCATAAATTCAACAGCGCCAGATAATTTGGGATAAAAGCTTACTTTGCATTTGACAATCTTCTTACGAAAGCAGTATAAGGGAAATGCAAGGAGCATGTGCTCCTAACATGTCGCTTTTTATTACCCTACGTTATTACCAATTAGTCATTAACGAGGACAGTTATTTAACAAACTTTACCGATGCCCAAGTGAATCTCAATAATAATGATAGACGATCGCAGAGGATTGTCTATAAAACTGTTTAAATCTACGAAAATAAAATTCAATTAAGTTCGTGCAATAGATGCGATTTAAAATAATGAAACGAAAAGAAAACCAAATTGAAACGAATTACGACGGACAAAGAGTGACTACGTACAGGATGTTACATTTAAGTGAGAACAGTGGAATATAGAATATAGAAAAATAGAACATAGAATTCCCTTTGAAAAAATCAACTTAACTTTGCAAACCTCCACCACCACACTCCACCTACACAAGAACTATTCATACCGCCTAAGCCCACCCTTTAAACCAAACAACTTTTCCAAGAAGTATCGCCTTCACAACTACCTTGTCAGATATTCCATTGTTCCCAACTAAATTGTGACACAATATACCGTGTGTATTACAGATGACCAAAGACCACTCCAACCAAAAGTGAATCCTCAAAATCTATTTAGTACAATACAACGAGCTGTAGGAAATGACGTGTAAAAACACGTGTAATCTGTGTTTCCACGGTTATATACGTGACCAAATCCCCGGGCGTGAATAATGATTCTCCAGAGGTGCGGATTACAGAATCGTGGCATATGGAAGAACGGCGTGTGGAGGATAAGTTCTTGCAGATGCCCACGGTGGAAGGCGTGTCTGAGAGACCCGAAGGCGCCAGAAGACACACTGCCATTGTAGCTTCCAACTTCTGACGATGCTGGTCCTCTTTTCTTCTTCTCTTTCGCTTCCCTTTACTCGACACCCCCTGCCGCCAGCACGGCCTTAGCTCTCTCTCTCTCTCTCTCTCTCTCTCTCTCTTCTCTCTTCTTACGTTTGTACGCCCCTTGCTGTACGACTATCGCCTGTCACTATCACGCTAGCCCTCGAATCCACGAGTACGGGTGAAAATTTTCCTCGCTTTATCCTTTCGTCGATTCTGTAGCCAATCGACCATGCCCGACTACGAATCGTTCCCACATACTTTGCATTCTCCCAGGAACCTATCAATTGCCCCCTTCCTTTACTTTCCTGTATCTACAAAGATCGTCTATGTATACGTTCCAAGAAACTGGAACACTTTTGCTCTGTTGCGCGAAGGGCGATGCGATCTTCGCCAAGATCGTTGTGATCGTGCAATTAAACATTTACTTTGCGTTTCATCACATTGTGTCGAGGATTGGCTGCCTCGTTACTGAATTCCGTTCGCAGCGGTCCATGAATTCGTGTCAGTCGAATGTGGGGTAAGAAAATAATAGCGATTCGTATTTGTGTTTATTATATTTTTATCGCACCTCACGCGGTGACCGCCGCAATAACGTTTGCTCGCGTAGAAAATGTGTCGACAAACGAACTAACGTGAATGAGTATGCTAAGAATGTGAACTATCGATGATGTAGTTAACGTTGTACGAGGTATAGAACAGTCTTCCAGCTGCGGTAGCCAATACAGCAGACGATTGCCAGGATGAAATAGAGCCTGGAGCATTACCAGGCGGCAGAACTCATTTCAAGAAGCGAAGTATCTATATCAGTTACAAGTTTTCCCACCGAGTTACCGTACTCGACATACGATAAAGCAATTCCGACCAAATAGACGGTACGATCGTTCAATTTGCACCGCTGACGAAATGGACAGCTTTGATACCCTTCAGGTATTTACACGATAAAGTAAAATCTGTCGGAACTAAGACTTGTTGAACATCTATCCACTCTGAATTGTTTCTAACCAGCGCAGAAATAGCATAGTTTATGCGCACTCGTTACTTAACTATTCACTGCCAATGATATTTATGGTCGTTTATACTTCATTAACACCTTGCCATACAATTTATCATATAATGCCGCGCGTCAGTGTCGACCATTTAATTCCCGCATTGAACAACTGTACAGTTACGACATATTCGTCGCAATTTGTTATCGCGCCAAAGTTAATCAGAAGTAACGGTCGTCTTGTTTTCTATGTGCACTTGGATGTTATCGAAAAAAATCCTGCGCCATAAATCGCACGCGAAATTTTCCATGCTCACGTGTATGTAATTAGCAATGAAAGTGTCGCGTGTTATTACAAGGCAGATGGGGGGGGGGGCCTAAATTAAATTAGGTGTTTATTTTAATCTCTGTTCCGTATGATCATTCCAACGTCAGACCTTAGGAAGGCAGGCTACGTGCAGAACGACTGCATAACTTTATCTTCTGGATCACCTTTGTACGCGAGTGTTTGTAAGGGATAACTGTTAAACCCTATGGTATTACGGTTAAACAAAGGTTTATAATATAATTTCCATTTCAGCTGAAACACTTTGGAGGAGCATGGGCACGCATCTGCGTGTTAGTAAACGAGGATACAGAGGACATGACGCTTGGCTACTTCGAAAGCAACAACCGATGCTCTCTACCGAGGATGCAACGACAGATACGGTGCCAATGTATTTAGGAACGCGGCACAAGGTATGCCCGCTTCTGTCTGCCTGCATGGCCACAAAGTTACATCTCGCAAATTGCGTTTGTCAACAACGGCTAATTGCCACTGGAAATGTTACTCGACTATGAAGAGACTCATAATTAGGGCGATGGAACCTTGATGAATTCAATTATTTGCCCCGCGCAGACGTAAGGAAAATTGGGATTTACATTGATTCAAAGAACCATGGGCCTATCAAAGAAATAGATATTCGATGGTCGTTACTGGAGGAGTATGTGTAGCTTTTTCACGCTGCAAAGAATACAACGATTGTAAAATTTGTGCACGATATTGCCTTTCAAGTTAATGCTGGTGTATCTTTGCGTGCAAAAAAAAAATGTACTTCTAAATGTGTAATATTTCATTGAAATTAGTTTTATCAGGATCTGAATTTTTACCAATTGTTTCAGCTCCAGCGAATTTTAATTACGGTTTGTAGTACATAGAACTCTGCACTATTGAATATTTGTATAACCATTGAGAAAATTGAATACAAATATGAACTAAATTTTCGATGTACCGCGTTACGATATCCACAATTTTTTAATCCTTTCAAATCATGTGACGGAAAACGTTGATGCCCAAAGATTAGCCTCCAGTCATCAATTAATTCCAATCAAAATTTTCAACATATTCGTTTCTGTTTAAAAATGAACAGGTCATTTCAATTTTTTCTATGGGATCATAAATTTTTTAATGCACTACAGGAATACTGTTTGACGATGTAAACGAAATATGCGTAAACTATGTAAACATTCTGTTCGTAAATAACATCGATACATTTATCGTTCATTTAATATTGATTTTGATGTGTACTTCACCTTTCAATGCTTCGAATATTCTATATTATCGATTCGTTTGAAGATCAGAAAAAAGATTCGAATCACTCCTATCACTGTTGAGCGCACAGCTCAGCCCAATATGGGAAAATGGCCAAAACTAATATGATTCGACAGAGCACAGTAATCGGAATTGACTTCTGTCAGTGATCGTTTTTAAAAAGCATTTGCAGTTTTTGTCGAGTGTAGATTTATGAAACAACTTCTACTAAATTGAAATTTGTATCTCCTTCTTGTTGTAGCAGAAAACACCGAGTTCAGTATATTTCAAAGGGTTTAAATAATTGCAAGGGCCATAATACTGTTGTTCCTTTGATATTATATTGTAGAGGTTGCTTATTCTTTTTCCATGGACTGGATGGCTTTCAGGAGCTCCAGAGCAAAGAACTTCTTTCGAAACAGTGGCACATTGCTATTGAAAGTTGCAAAGATTATAATATTATCAGTATCTGAATTAACTGACAACAACTAGGGAAAAGTATTCGAAGCACTGCGCAAAACACTATATACAAAATTCAAGCCATACCAACAAACTGTAGCGAGAAGAATCAATATTCAACGTTAGGAAAGGAAATTGCTTTTATATTTTCCAATCGAGTTTGCATCCTAACACACAAAGAGAATGAATAACGTACCTTTCAGACCGAAATCATTTTTTCCTGAAAATAATAAAACAATTAAAATCATACAATTAAACAATCGTTATTCCCACAGACTGTTTTAAACACAGCATATGAATATCAAAGTACTAGAATTCTATAAATATAAAGGAAAATCATTAAAAGTGGTTCATGGCATTTAATTTCATCGTAGTGTTAATAACTCCCTATTGATCAAACGTATTACGATACATTACAGAGTACAATACGCTGTTCTTTTGCCAAATTTTTACGCATGACAGAATTTTTCAAATGGACACAATGAATGCTAGTCTTATCCAATGAACTGCGATGAAACTTCATACACCGTCGATAAACACGTTTCCCAAAAGGATCACATCGTACTTTTCAACTGTAATAAAGTTCGAATACTCTATGAACGCAGAACGAGCCAATGAATCCGTTAAAAATCTTGGAACAGGTAAAACCAGATCCATTCGCACATCAGATTCATGTATGTGACAGTCATTAAAATAAGTCCCCATTCGAAGCACGTGCCGGGCAAGAATAATTTGACTCGTGCCGACGTATATTGGTAAAGCAAATGCAATAGAGCAAATGGTTACCTTCTTTCAGATATATTAATCATTAATTGCTAACGATTGAATAGGATTTATACAATTATTCATAAAAGAAGCAAAATAAATGAATCTTTGTTTCAAAGTGTTTAACTAATATCCTTTCCGCCCTTTAACTAAAATTTATACAAACGTTAAGCGATCCGAACCTTTTTTTTTCAATTTGTTACAGTTCAATGAAAATAATATGGTGATATAATTGCTCAATAATGTTGAAACAAAGTCGCATCTAATTAAATAAATTCCTCCCCAAAACCATTGTTAATCCTTTACGATACCACTATGTACTGAAACGCTGGAGTTTAAAGGCTATAATGTAATTGGCAACGCATACTTGTCATTAACATAATTTAATTAACGACATTATCATCATTTTCCATCGTAATAAATTACCATTAATTTCCCCCAAATTAATTGTGCATCGCTTAAAACAGTGTAGAAATTGTCAAATAGACGTTAAAATAAAACTACACGTGAATATTTCACATAGGTACATACTACAATGGTACATAAATTTCTTCGCATAAAACGAGTGTATTTTTAATCCTTCGCAAAATTGAGTCACGTCTTCTATTCAAGGATGCACAGGAGGCTTCCATTAACTAAAAAAAAAAAATATCGTTAGAGGGATGATTGCACCTTAACGCTTATAATTTTGGTATGTTTCTGATAACGCATCGCAATGCCGCTTCAAATCTCCATTCTTTGCACACAGTTATGTCAATTCATGTTTTGCGAAAGCAAATGCGTGCAAAACATTTTAAACAACTAAATTTCAAACTTATTGACCATTTTTGCGGCCAATATGAAGGTCAAGCTGTCAGAGTTGAAGTGTAAATTCATCCTCCTCCAAACTCTTAGGCACGTGAACGAATCTATAAATCACTGCAGTATGGTGTAATTAAACAACAAAAAATGGAATTTACATTAATTTCGCTGAGAATCTCAGTACGTCGACCCACTTCTTCCTGTTTGTACCACAAATCCCCGGCCCATCAGAGAATCCCTAAACGCAGTGCTGGCCGTTAACAGGGGCACTACTCGTCAACAGTAGCTGATCCTATAACTTCCTATAGACATGGAAGGGATAATCCCGATTCAGGAAACGCACCAACCCATAGTATATATGCGATCTAGTGGCTAAGTTGAGTGGGTGACATAACGAGGTTACCAAGGAATGCAAGGGCAGGCTTTCAACGGAATATTGCCTATACCGGGTGCTACCAACCTCATCCTCCTCCTCCTCCTCCTGTTCTTCCTCTTCCTCCTCCTTCTACACATCGCTGCCACCACCCTACTCGATTCACGCCCCTTCTAACCCTCGGTTTCCAGCGGCGCTTCGTCCGCTTTAGCTTCTGCAACCTCTACAACCTCGCGGAAACCTGCCTTTGTGGTACGATGACCTGACCTATGCCACTGCCCACCCGAACTACAACTACCCTGTTGCCTCAGCGTAGCAGCAAACGTGCCTCCTACGTATTGCGCGTGTATACAATCTGCGTGACGACAAGATCTTCAAGGAAACGGACCCCTGTCAACGCGTCACTTGGGCGAGAGTGAAACGAAGGGGACTTTATACATCGCGAATAAACAGAGAAAGGCAGATCGACACTGGCACTCCTTTTTACGGCAGCTGTTTTTGATTGCCGCGCGGTACGCAATAAGTATGTAGGGTCATTTCGGGGCAGGCGCACCGGTATTTGCTTTTTGTTCATAAAATCTTAAATTAAACGAATTGAAAGTATAGGAAGTGCGTGCAGTTCAATTCGTTATTCGAATCTCTGTAACGAATACATTAATTTGCTTTCGATGAAAATTTGAAAGGGTGCATCTCACCCCAAGGCTTGGGGTTAGAATGGTTAGATGCGGATTAAATTGGGGACAGACCAAAAGTCCGATCTTCCCTGGATTTGGTGGAATAATAATTTTTCGAAGCACTCAATACGATAATCCGAATCTTCATCGCTATGGACACCATTTAACATCCCCAGTTGATAACGGAAGTTTTAATTGGGACCCCGAGTAACTTGGCCGATAGTTAAAGTGTTAAGACGTTTAATAATATTATCCTTCGCGTCTATGCGCATACGTATCAATGTAAATGAAATTTCCTAATCATTACGAATATCTGGCGCTGTTTAATTCCGACGCCGATGAATGTGCAATAGTATTGTTGCGCAGACAGGTTGTCACATATTCTGATGGTTCGCAGATGTCGGGGATAACGATGAAATATCAAACTTGATGGAAATACAGTCTAACTATACCCGCGACGTTTGCCTTTAATTACGGGTGCAATGTGATTAAACGGTGTGTAATTAGTGTGACGTGAAATGCCCAACAAAGGCAACGAATTTCTTACACGACCAACACAAATATAATTTGAAATATCGTTGCACAAGGCAACGACAGAGATATATTGTTAACGATGTGGTGCAGTATAAATTAAAAGTATGTGTCTCCAGTTCTTTAAAATTGCAAAGTTCAGTTCACACGGTTCCATTATAACGGGTCGATGAAAATTGGATAATGTACTGAGAAAAAAATGAATATTGTACAAACATATGTGGTTTAATGACGAATGTATTGCAGTTTTCATTATATTTTAATTGTCATCATTATCGCAAAGGGGTGATAGAGTTAAGGATTAAGGATAGGGGATAGGTTTGGATAGAGTTGAGATGGGGGAGCTTTTATACGAAGAAGGTTCATTTTGGAAAAATGTCTGAATAGCTGTCAGGGGTATTTCGAAAACGCGTAGTCATTTAAACGCTTATGAACACTTGACGCTAATAGGAAAGTCAAATACGCTGTTTCCCCCTTCAACCCCTATCACACGCCGCCCCTCTATTTTGCTCCGACGGCTACCGCTCCTTTCCAGACACGAAGCGCCACAACAAATCTTTGTACACGCCTCTGACAATGTCAAACATGCGGCTCCATTTATACAGAAAATTCGAGCACATTTTCACGTTGCCGACGTTAATGCTGAAATTCAGACATTAGGATTTAATTCACTATCCTTCCTGTCCTATAAAAGTATTCAGCTTGGTTAAAATTGTGTAATGAATTATCAATCCTGTCTGTCGAGGAATTAAACGAAATAGAAATTTGATTAGCGCTTACATAAATAATATAGAACGTGGATAGAACTTTCTTACCGTATCACCTTTACGTGTCTGAACAGTTATGACTTTGTGAAATGTATCGTGGGATCGCAGACATTTCCTATGAATAGAACATGAATGGAATATGTATGTATTCCGTATAAGGCATCTAAATATTTAAAGAATATTCCTTCAACATTTTTACACATATACGAAATATATTTACTATACTACATAATAACGTCTGCGATGTTATTTCTAAATGTAAAACTCAGGTTGGTCTTTTTTCTCGTCGCGTCCAAAATAATATCATTTTGTGCCCTTCCTGACAATACTACTAAACATATTAGCATAAGGTCTCAGAAATGCCCCCGGCATTTCTGTCTTTTCAACTCTACCCTATTAGAGTCCAGGGTCTAGACTCTAGAGTATATATCTGCCTTCGTGTAATGTAACAAAAATTAAATCTATTAATTTGGAACAACCGATATCGTCTGTATTAAACTAAACTTGTTGCACGTACAAAAAATCAATCAGTATTTTGTGCAAAAAGATAGTACAACTTGCTTCTCTCGTATTACATTAATAAATGAAAAAGTGGACCAAGAGCTAGCAATGCCAAGGATCTACACAGACATACATACAGTATACCCAACGTTGTAATTCCATTTACTATCGCTTCGAAGAATATAAGCACTTGAAATGATCTGTAACAAATGTAACAGAGGATTGCAATGTTATACCCCGTACATATATCTCAAATCGAGAATTTGCAGTTTTATAAAATTAAACTGGGTCCGAACTTCTTCCCTCCTTTAACAAATAGGTGGTGAGAAACGAGCGTGTTCACCCTTCGAAAATATTTACGCGTGTAGCTGATCGCAAACACATAAAATAATATGACACATCCGAGGACGCCGCAAAATGCGGCGCATGGCTGCGCCCCGATACTGCACACCACAGTTTTGTTTATTTCATTTTGTTTGTCCGACAACACGGTACCTCCAATTTCCAGAACCAATATCATCGTTAATATTGATCTCAGCTACGGACTAAAACGAAATGACGATACTGATCAATACCGTTGTAATTATACACGACATGACTCTTCGTGCAACAGTACTGACACGTACACACGCATAAATAGGCATTAATCGTTGCAGGTAAACTCGCTGGCGATCTCTGGTGGTCCTAGAAGTAAAGTTATTGCTATCTGTAGACATTGGGATGCTAGAAACACGTCGCACATACGCGATGATTATCTTGCAGAGGAAGCTGCGCGTTCAGTAAAAATAATTCACAATTATCATGTGGCAAAGTGTCATTCTGTGCTCAGTTGATGTAAATAGCACACATGAAACGCGGTTAACACTAGAACTACCGATAGATTTTCGTACTATTCAGATAGCATACGTTGGACAGATTATGAACACGAAAGTCGTTGAATGGACATTAAACAGAGAATTGTCATTCTGTCTTATTAAAACTCGTCATAAATTGCTACAGCGATACCTATATGTTAATAATTGTAAAGCAAGAAACCTGAAACAAGCCATTGTGACTTGCATGGTAGTTCTAGTGTTAATGTCGTGCTTAAGCCCTATTAATTAAATTGATTTGACATAACAACCACACTATGAATACAATTATACCATTATATCATAAACACACTAATTGTCGTGCAACGAGGTCAGCACGTCTAGTAGCACGTGTTATTTGATGTTAAGCATACATGTATGTATGTATGCACTAGAATGTTACATGTGATATTAAGTGCTATGTCGGCATACGAAATATATGTATATCGACTATATCAATTCTGTCGAATTAAAACTATCGCGGTCAAGGTGAACAGATTTTAATTTATCCCCCACGACATTTAGGAGAAGTCAAACTTCTCAATTTTCTTATTTGGCTTTCCTATTTTGCCGCTGTACATTTTATAATAATAATATATTATATTTACTTTTATACGTAACAATAGCTATACGTCGTATCGTTATTTTTATTCACACTTATATTGCAAAGCACAATGTAGTTTAATAATAAATATTTTAAATAATTCGAAGTACATAAAACTTTCAGGTATTGTAAATTGAAGAAATTGAACGAGTAAAACAGTTAAATTTCTAAATATTTTTATTGCAATAGAAACTAATAAAATGTTAGGCACGAATTTACTCTCATTTTGTAATTTCATTAGCTCGTTATAACCGCCTTATATTACCAAAGAACTTTATTTAACTTTTCAATGCTTTGCCTTTTCGTTACTACAGCAGGTTTATACTTTTTATCAGCAGATTTCTGAGAAAAAGCATTTTATAAATAATTCTGCGACGCATGTTTTTACTTTAGTTACACATCTCGCAGAAATGCTACAAAAAGGCAAGTTTTTATTTTGCCTTATGAGTACACTCGCGATAAATCTGTTGAAAGCTCGTACTGCATAATATTTTTATTTCTAAGAGACCAGTACAGTTCTCAGTAAGCTAGCAGTCTTTATATATATGGTATATATTCGTATTTTATAATAAACATTTATGGTTCTTTTCATTTATTCTCATCTCAAATTAAATGCTTTTAGACCAGAATAAAACTCCTCCCATTTCGCGTCGTTCGTCGAATTATACAATTTATAACGCAATAACTGTTACCGTAGTCTTAAATTTTCGCGTCTAAGTTAAGATAAAAGCTACATTCGAAGTGTTATCGTTCAAAGTCCAAAACGGCGTTTCAACAAAAGCATTTCGGAGGAAAAAGATTTGGCAAATATGTAGATTATAATTGCATGAGGGGAAGCATATGGTTCAATGTGGATTCACCGGAAACTGCGTAATCCATCTATCCGAACTGCCATTCAGCGAATGATAAACAAAAGGGCCTATCAAAAGGTTGAAACTCTGATTGAAAGAATTTCGTTCATGGCGTTTTCAAGCTTTCGCCGTGATCCGTTACAGACGCTTATTTCTTTCATGTTCGAAAATAATGCGCGTGACTGTATGAATATATTGCGCCCATATCTGCCGGCAGCCCTTCATTGTCGCGGATGGCAAGGGTCGCTACAGTCGGGTAAACGTTCCTTTTGTTCCCTTTGATTGATTGTTATCGGATGCACACGAATATCGAAACTTCTCCGCTGGGAGTAACAATTTTTATTCGCTCTACCGATGACACAAAATGTTTTACGATGAGCATACGAGTGTAAGAAATATTCTTTTTCTATAACAGAGAATCAGTAGAATTAGTGAACTTAAAACCAGACCAGTCTCTGTGTTTACTGTGTGTCTACTGTGTTTGTAGTTATTTATTGCGGGTATTGCTATTTTTACAGAATGTTCTGATATTAGTAATTGAATAATTTAGGGCACATTCGATATTATTCTTACCAAAACTGTTAAAGTTATTGCATGGTTTTGTACGTAAACGGTGGCATCCGAATTTATAGGGGTAATTGGCTAATTTTATTGGCTAATTTTATTGGCTATTACTTTAAGAACTGTAGATCCTAAACTCTGTCTTTGGTCCGAGCTCATCCATCCTTTCCTGTGGTCTACTAATTCAAGGCGTGATTAAACTCCAACGGCTTATTATATCAACTGCAGCAAAGACTTTGTCATTAGTTCACAGAAAAGGAGACTTATGAAAAACTGAGCCTTTCTAATGCAAAGCATGGCCTTCAATCACTTCAGATGCACCATGCAGATGTTTTACACTAATGTTGAAAAACATTTACTAATAAATGTTTAATACAGTAACAGTACACATTTATTCCTTTTTTACCTTGTATAATTTTATTTGTTGTGTCAGTTAATACGAAATTAATCTGTTAAACAATAAAGATACAGAACATTTGTAACGTTGTATTACTTCACAACCTGCCCTTGTTTTGTAAATTGTGCACCCGCGTATTTCGCAAATTAGGAAATTTAATGTCGACAGGTTGAGTAATTAAACAGCGAAGAATTATGTAGGTTGATTACAAATTGTGTACGTGTATGCATGTATAAATTTGTTCACAAAGCTGTACATCACATTTGGTACTGGCATATCAAAGAGAACGATAATGTTGAATTCGAGAAGTCTCACGGCGGTTCTCAAATTTTCTATACTTTCAAATGGAAACAGAAAAGCTGAAACTCTAATACATAAATGGGGAGACTAATTAAACGCTGCCGTTACGCGCAACGCAATAATTACCTCGTTGTATTAGCACAATTAATAACTTGTTATACCAGCACAGTTATCGACTTAAAGAGGCACGAGTACATTAAAGAGAAATTATACTTTTCAACGCCGAACCAAGTAATTCGTTTAATTTATAATATACCATAATTTAAAATAGACAATTCAATAAAATGATCATTTGTATTAATTTTAACGAAGTAAAAAGTACTAATATTACTGTTTATTGATTATCATAGTATATAGATTGTATTCGTGTTAATTTTATAAATGAATGAATGAAGATGACTACATCCTTCAAATTTGTACCGATAAATGTAATAAGAGTAACAATAATATTAACTTAAAGTACAAAGATAACACTAATAAGATGTTGATTTTTCAATAAAACGAAAAATAATGGTTGTCCTTGGAAGAAAATTTAATTCGATCTATATTGAACCTACTCGAATCTACTCGATCTCAAACATTCTGTACTATAATAATATGCATAAACATACCGCACACCTTTATTAATCAGAATCAGAGATCCAATTAAAACTATCTCCATAACAACGCATCTATTTATACCTATTAAATATCTAACTTTCCCTTTTGATATTCCCAAACTAAAAGCATAACTCATCGGCTGGAGACGTGAGAACGCAAAGAGGACAGTGTGCATGAGTAACAGGTATTCCAAGTAGTATTCCAGTCTTAACAGGTGCAATGTAAATGTATTGTGCAGCAATAAGCAGCAGAAGTAAAGAGGAAGAGGACACCGGGACACCGGAAGCTCGTATCCACAAGTAGGTTGGAATGAATAATGTAGAACGGTGCCGGAGACAACTCGCGTGCGTGCAAAATTGGGAACAGGTATAGATACAAGTATCTGTCTACTTTCTGTCTTTCACTCGCATCCCTCAATGTTTGCCATTGCTGTTCGTAATTGCAACTCGAGGACTCAAGGGGGCAAAAATGGTATAATGATACTCGAGGTTGCTACTCGCTTCGAGTGCATCGGGCCTCCCGTAATTCTCATTCAGCTGCGCACGTTCCTACCAGCTCTTCTCTTTCCTGCAGTTTGTTTCCCAAATCGCGACCACCAACTATGTGTTTCGAAACGAACCTTGAAAGACCGCTTGTCTCGTCAGTAACTGATAAGTCCAACGCAGTAATTCATTTAACGCTCAACGGCGGAAAATTAATTTTTCCTTTACTTGAGAACGTACCGATAATGATTCATATGTAGTAATCTCTATATTGATAACGTAATGATTGCAAACTAATTATATATAGATTCAAATCCACCGAAAACGTGATAATTGTTCGAAAAATATTTATTTTTATTTTCATTGCACACAGCAACAGGTCACCCCAGCATATCTGAAGTCTTAACGTTGCTGCCTTTATTTTTCGATAACATATATTAAACGTGCATATAAGTTACATAAAATTTGAAATTAAATTAATCCAACGTGTTAGTTGCATTAAACATTGTTTAATAACAAACTGCATAATGAATGAAACAATATAAACTATATTACAAAGATACGCTTTTCTGCTTAACACAGTAAATTGATAAGATGCATTTGCAGACTGCCTCGTGTACATGTGTAAATACACAGCAATTCATGCATCTTAAATTACTCATCGCGAGTTGAACCGTTAAGGAAAGTACATTATATATATACTCAGGGGATTCCCGCGTGTGTAGCTATGAAAAATACATTTATCGTTAAGAAGATAAGACAGGTCACTGTATGTCACTGACTTTCTGAAGACAACGCGCTGCAAAAGGAAAACGGGTGATCCCCGTAACTACATACAGATGAGCACGTTCATGTATCCATACTAATCTGTTTCTGGAACAGAGAACAAATACTTTTCTATGTATTCGTGTGAATCCCAGTTCAACAGGACTGATATATAAAAGCTGGAACGTTCATAGAGTTTCAGAACAAGGTATCAGCAACGACTGCAAAAGGTAAGCTGAATACCATACACTCTACATATATATGTATAATTTTATAAATAATCAGTTATATACTTCTAATAATGATATTTCGATTTTTTATTGCAATAACAGTTTTGTAATATGTTCTATATAGTTGCCCGTTTTTTGCACAACAATTTCATTTCAGCTTTGAAATCAGATTGAATCGTCCCAATTTAATTTCAAACTTTTTCCAAGCATCGAGAACATTCACTGTGAATAATTAAAACGAGATTCATCTCAATATGCGTACCACGCAGAACATGTCAGAAACAGATCCCTAAAGAAAAATAGTTATTTTTAATGAGAGAATCGTAACTTCTAAGGTACACAATATGTTTGTATAATCGTACGTAACTAATCAAAAATTTATCAAAGACTTATACGGGATTGGCTAATCCAGCGTTTTAATTATATTAGTATTTTATATATCTTTTGACAAATCTGATTTTGCACGTGTCAAGCTGTTTGTGTCTGTGTGCTTTTTGCATCGCAAAAATATAAGGACGAACTTAGAATTAATATGTATTATATATCTCATATTTTACTAATTAACTGTTCAAACAATTGCTTGCAGATTGAAAAACATACAAGATGAAGGGTTTAATGTTTATCGTCGTACTTGTTGCCATCGTTTGTGCAGTATTTGCATATGTACCAACACTTCCAAGGCCACGACCTGGTCCTGGATTTCCTCAGTTCCCTGGTCATGGGCCATTCAATCCGAAACCACAGTGGCCGTATCCAATGCCAAACGTAAGTGTACCATTACATTTGGAGAAATTTGTTCACAAATGTTGCTTAAAATACGATTCATCTAAATTAATTCTGGACGATTATGCGTACACAATATTTCTAAATATCCAGTTTTATACAGCGAAAATGCAGGAATTACACAAATTCGTGGACGACCAAACATTTCTATAGCTTTAAATCAAAATAATTACACTTCCTGTTTCGAAAATAATTTCTAATGCTTCTGCCATTTGGAAATACTTATATAAATTGAATCTCCATTCATGAGAATGAAAATAATGTCTGACAAACGTTCTTTTCATACATTATGTGTTACGAAGCATATGAGCGTTATTTTAATTCAGTAGAATAATGATACTACAGAACATGTTTATTATTGTGTGTAACCTGCTGCATGTGCAACATTTACTTCACATACATCATGTGTACCGTTTTTCAAACTAATTCACGAGGAATTAGCGGGCATTTCCAGAATTAAAAGCCCTGCACGTATTTATTTATATACTAGAATACAAAATAATATAATGTAATATATACATATATAAAACGTGTCTCTAGAAATGTGGTTTCATTTAGTTGTTAATGATATTATTTAGTTTTACGTACTTACCAATAATATTATTCTAATAATTGCAAATAGGGTTTTGAAAACTCTCGTTAACATATGTCAACCGTTTACTTTGTTGCAGCGTCAATTTTAATCATCAAATAGGCAGGCGATCGTGCGGTCAAGGCCAACGAATAACACATTGGAGTATTATTATGATTGTAAATTGAAATAAATTGTACATTAATTAAAATAATATTTGCGTCATTGAATAGACACAATCCTACTTCCATCACGGTTTCACAATTCTGAAGATGAAGTACTTATAACAATATTAAACGTACACCACGGTACCGCGATATCGAAATAAAAAGACGGCAGTAACCTGAACGATTTAGAATATTTAAATAACAGAAAAGCTTTATTGTTCGCTTTATTTGCACATTTAGAATCTTGTTTGGCAATTTTCACCGGTAGTACAAGCTATTTTGCAGTTCATCTTCCTATCGGTGTCAATGGCAGTGTTTACAAGTTATGTACAGGTAAATACATTAACATATTTTTTTTCCAATAAACAGTTTCTATACTTCTATAAATGTTATGCAACTGACTAAATTGGACAGGTAAGGAACCGTTTCTGTGCGAATATTATGGTGTTTATAAGGTAATAACGCGTCCACATCAAATCTAACGAGGCCATATGCAGCATTCGGTGCCGCCTGTATAAAATAAAGTTAACCAGGACCGCACGATTTGCTCGTAACGTTGCCACCGTATGAAACATTAGAACTTCCCACTGTTGGTGCGAAATGTGCAAAATTATGCCACTTTTCGAAACTTTGTGTTTAAACTGTGCTGTATGTACATCATGAACGAAACCATCAGAGTACCCCAGAAAGTATAATTTATAAATACTCGTACTACTGGGTTAGAAACCTCAGTAGAAAATTAAATGAAATCGAACTGCATGCACGTACAATAATTAAATCATTCCAAAGTTGTACAAAATCTGTAGCACAAAAACTGCCTCCAATGAGAAGTATAAATACAATAGTTACATTCCACACCGTTGACGATAATACGTAAAGCTGTAATATTTCATAACATAGCAATTATAATTACTTAAGATACCATTCGGTCAACAATTTCTCGCCAAACCAATAGAAATACATAATTCGCTCTGGAATATATTCACAGGCATAATTGGATTCTTATTTGAAACACGTTTAACAGGTCGTCGTAAAATAGGTGGCACTTTGGTAGTCGGTCAGAGAATGTTTATTGAAAGACGATACGTGATTACAAGACAAGTTAATCCACGGGGTAAGGCTGAGTGGAAGGATATAAGCAGCCGTGCCAACAGTCGCACACGATGGCGGAATGTAAATGGGGAATTCGGTGAGATCTTTCTTCGTAATGAACACGGTTACTCGGCAAGTTGTTGGGTTGTGTGGTACTTTGCCTTGTGCATTTTACGGTATTCCCGCGTTAATGCGATAAGAGAGAGCAGCCTCAGTCGGGCATTCCTATAAGTTAAATTGTCCGCCTTCTTGTCGCTTGCTAATGTGGGCTGATACTTAAAGCAGTACAATTGCGACAAGGCAAATAATTCTTGCTCCGTTTGAACTTCCATGCTATACCATTCATTTATCGCTCACGTTTATTCTCCCCCTGAAATTCTGCCGGTCCACGGCCAAACATTTCTGTAATACTCGCGAACATTTATAATTGCACGCTTCTTGTTTGCGGTAAAAATTCAGAAAGGAAAATATAATTGAAGATAGATTATCGCTACAAAATATCGCTGTCAACGTAAGGTATTAACGAATATGGAAAGATGTTATATAATGCATAAAAGTGGTATGTGATGAACTGAAAAGACTCCATTGGGAGGCCAACGAAGTGGACAGGAATCTCTATGAAAAGATTCCGGTGAATATATAATAGCTTCGAAAACATTTCGTAAAGGAAAATATCGAAATCTGCTACTCTGAATGAAGAATTTTTACTGAAAATAATACATTCCTACATAATAGATACTGTATTGATTTATTCAAATGCTGCTGTGGTTTATGGTTACTTTGACAGGTCGAAATAAACAAATTAAAAGTGATTGAATATTTTGGGGACAAAAAACTGGACAACACATGGGATACAATAATAGTGAAGCTGCACTTCCACATTCATACCCGAATACAAGAGATAACAGCGCAAACGTGAATAAAACAACCCTCGTATTCGACAAAAACATACATATCATTTTCAAAGTGAATCCTTGAAACAGTAAAAAAGAAAGGAATAAGAAAAAAATGCGCAACAAGTTATTACAATCGATAACCTTGAAACAAATTTATCGTATTTGTATCGGAAAAAGTGCAGCAAGAGGTAGTGAATATTAACATAAACAACGTTCACCATGAAACCCCCTGGGGGGAATAGATTCCTGCATTCCTGGTCTAGAAGGTTTCTCACTCGAGATAAGATAGCTCCACGGTATAGGTAATAACCTGAGTTGCAACATGCTGTCCTTTATTCACGATTCGAGCAATAAGGATAACAATAGAGCATACATATATGCGTTGCACACCCCGGAAAGCTGTGACGTTTTCTCCAATTGGGGGCGATATATAATAAAAGCTTCAATTTTCAATCTTGAAGCATTTTACCGCTTCTCCCGAGGCACGTTTCCAAAAACTATTCCAGCTATTCGTGCGATAGAAACTTTATTGATATTGCGATTCTCGCAAGTGTAACACAGTTACATACGTGTATATACATATGCAAGTACTTAAATGGGGAACGTATACGTGTATAAATTTACCTTCCATTTGTAAATTGTAGAGAGAATGTATAGACGTTGATTTTTTTTATAATCTGTGCGTATCTAAAGCTCAACCCTTTCGCTGCTAACGACCGCTGTAGCGATCTTGCGCTAATAGTGGACTTATCTCTATGCGCTAGCTACTATTATACAGGACGTCACATCTAAAACAGACTCCTTAAGCGAACCTTTAACTTTTACAACTTCTCCGACATTACCGCTGAACCTTTGTACTTTACTTTAATTTTTGATAAGTCAAACGTCAGTTTAAAGGTAATAAACAACGGTTGAACGCTGTTTCATATCAGCAGTAAATTGCAAAAGGAAAAAGTATTATATACACGTGCTTAATGATATAAAATTGTCGACTACGTTGTATACTTCGCAATTAAACATCATGAAATGCGCGGTGACAGTCAATTTTCACACAGCGAAAGTGTTAAAGCTGTTTTGTGCAATAAACACGAACGATAAACTAATCAATGTCTGAGAATTTGTTCGTTTTTTCCTTACATATTTTAAGTACTTCACTAAGAAAACGACCCGATCAATACCTCCGAGTTATTCTTTTAAGTACGTCTCTGTAGATGCACAAGAAGTCTTCGTCGTGTTAATCAGCTAGTAACCTAATTAGGTTCTTCACCTGCCGCTAAGTAGCTTCCTTAGAAGAAAGAATCCTCTTTATAGGTACATTTTTTTGTTTACTTTCCTGTCGTTCTTTAAAAGCGCCGAAATAAAATTATTGAGGAAGAAACTACTTCTCGATGTACTTGATTGTACAAAATTATTAACGAATTTAAAAGAAAAATGTCCTTTTTAGTAAAGGATAGACATTAGTTGCTCTGTTCAGTGGTGACAGTCACTGCTTTTCATTTTAGAAACGAATTAAACATCATTTTATCCAAAATATTTATCAGTTTACAATATACTTGATCAAAGAGTAATTTAATTTGTAAAGAAATGACATACCTAACTAATCTACAACTAATTGTAAGATATAAAAATTACGTATACCAATTGAATAGTATTTTTTACCAAAAATAGCTCTAACAAGCAGTGACTATTTGGTAAGGAGAAACAGAAACAAGCAATTCGATTTTATAATAACAAAAAATTTTAGATGTATTATCTATTCAAATATTTTACATCCAGAAAGAAATCTACCAAATTACAGTATAAAACATAGAGTATGTATATTTTATATTGCTCTGTATATCGTATATTTACGTATGTACGTACGGGGTGTATTACACAGTATTATGCAGTATAAATAGAACCTTTACGTTTGCGAATATTTGTAAGGACAAGTATGCATATTAAGTTATTGTATATGGAATAACATAATTACACAATATAAGTATTAATAATTCTGATTGTACAACAGTGTACATTGTATAACGTTAAAACTGTAGACATTACAAATATCATTAACATTTTATCTATTTCCTCTATAACAACCTAATAATTCCGACAATTGCTTTGTCTTGCCATGCACCAAAATCTATATCTGTATACCTACATAATAAATTTAACGCATTATTCGTCGCGAGCTGTAAGCATGTGAACGTGTAAAAGGATCAACAAAGGGTAGTTTCATTGACTTTTGAAAGGTAAAGAATTATTGCAAAATGACCGTGTAATCAATGCGACTGCAATCTAGTAGTACATACATCGTTTTCACTGGAATTACTGGACGTGAAGTGTTTTATCTACGCCGCCACAATTGGAAAAATCTTTGAATACGCCTAGTCAGTGAAGTCGGTCGTTTATAGTCCGACCACTTCTAAGAAATCTCTTTCACTAGCAGGAAAAGTGAGACGCTGGAGTGACTTTAACGAGCCAGCGTAACGGAGAATTCGGGATCAGGGAAATATCTTGGCTCCCTAGCCAGATACTATCCAGCTTTTCCGTATCAGCGAGTAAACGACCTCGAACCAACCGTCCTCTATTTCATGTCCGAGGAAAAGTTTCTGTTCGGCAGCGGCCGCAGCCGCAGTCGATACCTTTGGCTGCAGCCAGAAGAATTTCTGATGCCACGGGATATACATTTATCTTTGAAGATCCCCCCAAATTTTCGACACTTCTCGTGTGAACCATGCTTTCCATTTCAACAAATTGAACCTGATTTAATTGCGACAGGAAAACTATGGCAGTCACCAGTCTTTCACTAAACTGGATCGAATGTGAATGTACAATTACCATCAAAATTCAACGTCAACGTTTTCAGAAGTACATGGTATTAGTTTCGTTAAATACTTTAATTGTACTGAAATTCTTTGATGTTATCAATAAGTGTTCGTTAACTGTCATATATACGCATGTATGTAAAATGTTTGTCCACTGTATCGACCCTCCTAGATCCTCAGTTACTCATGGCTTGTTTCTTACACTGAGTAATAATGCAAGATCGTCTTTACAAGGAGCCCAGTTAATGTTGTCAATTTTTCATCGTAGACCACTTACGACGCCAATCTTAAATAAAGCAAATTACGAGGATAGAACAAACACTTTGATATATTGTTACATACTACACATAATTACGTGCAGCACAGAATACCATTCGAATCATTTGTTACCAGATCTCGATTATCCGCTGCCTCTCGATTCATTAGGCCCGTCCACCCCCAAATGAATCCGGTTAATCGAAATCCAACAGTGCATTGTTATGCCTCGCAAACATTATGAATTTATTAATTCTATCAATGGGTACGCTTCGAGCGTAACAATTCCATTAACGAATTTCAGACAGCAGCGGAGTATATAAAATATGAGAATGAACGCAGGTGAAAGTGCATTACGCTAGAACGGACAATGACGTGCCGAACAGAATAATTGGTAGGATAGGAGCGTAGGAAGTCGATCGGATAAAGGAAGGGAGTTTATCATACAGTTCGATTCACTAGGAGATTATGATGAATCGCACTTTCGATTCCGCTGTCGTTATTCAACTCCGCCGCAGTTATATAGTAACAATAAGTCACTTGATCGATTGAACACGGTCACTTGGACCGCCATTGTTCGCCGGTCGGTTCTACCAGTTCGGTTCATTCAGCCCCCATAAAGGATTCCGGGTTTTTGCATAATCGAGTGGCATTTCGGCAACTGTCGCGTTTCTATAAACGAGTGACTTCTCTTTGTCCGTAGATCAGATAACGCTAACTACGATAGTACATTGCACGAGTGGAAGCCCTGAAATAACGAGTGCACGCCACCGTTACATGCGCGCCTGTCCACATTTACCTCTGGCAATGCCTATCGCGTACGTAGACGCGGCTGTCCTAATTACCTACGGCCCGGCGAGACGCCTTCTTGCCTGCATGTAAACACCTTCATTACCACTGAACTGCTCCATAAAATACCCCCCTCGAACCCCACCGTCGCTGCCGACGATTCCCATCGTCTCCTCTACCGTCCACCCTGGAATGGCTGTACGGCATAGGGTACCAACTCAATCCGCGGAATTCTGTGATTGCTTCTTTTTTTCCATCGACGACGCTTCTTACAGGTACGGGAAAAGCAATCGTTGTATTTCCTGCTGTAGTCTGAAACGTACTTCGCGACGCGGAAGACAAAAAGGTTCACGTGATGTATGCATCCGGAACAGACGAGTTATATAATCGTATTGCAGTCTCTATGTGTGAATTAATTTAGGGAATTTTAGACAACTAGCTTCGCTTGAGTGACACCGTTGCATTATTTGCAACCGCGAACATTTAGTGCGATGAAGCGAAACCACACGCCACACACAGTTTTTGTATACTTAATTCAAAAGGAAACTAAAGGAACGAAGGCTGTAGTGTGCATTTGCATGCTAATCGTTTCGACGATTCACGAGCAAGTAAAGAAAGGGGCATGCGAAACTGTTAAAAGAAATATACATATACGCAGGTATAGAGATACGGGGATACGCGAACGCACACGAAATCTTGGAAACCACGAGATTCTGAAAAGCAATTTTCCATCTACTATAAATATACGTACAAACCGAGGTAACATCCTTTATTCTTGCCATTGTGCAGTCTCAAATGCGGCAGTAACGTTTCTCCATGAAATGAACGTAAAGAATACAAAGCTAATTGACATCAAACAAGCTGCGCCCTGTGTTTCCTGACGCTTTCAAAAAATCACGAAAATGTTCATATTGCTCATTACGCTTATTAGTCCTAGTAACGTAGCCGAAACGACATATTATCTTTTTCAAACGAATTTCAAGTACTAAACTATACTGACACGAATTCTTTTCCAACAGATCTTATTTATCATGTATGGAGAACACACTCATTTATTGTTAACTGTGCTTGAATCTGATGAAAGGAAAAATAATTCTCTTGAATCAGTTTATAGGTAATGAATTTTATCGATTAGGTTTAAAGTGAAGAACACCAGAATATTTAATAGTGAGAAATGATGTCCTATGAAATTATGGAATAGAGTATGTAGGACAGTTAATACTAATAAATTAATAAATAATCCAAAGTCTTTATCCAAAAAGTCATTTATATATTCGTTTCCTGCAGAAAAAATATAAAATACACGTGCACACAGAAATTGCATAAATTAACAGAATGTCTGACCGAAGGAGCAATTCAGAGTGAAGGATGCCCTTAAACTAAAGCTCATTTCGAAAACTAATTAACGACGTATTCACTGATTTAAAAAATGCGAGGCGAATTGCTGTCGACTTGCAAACAGCTTTAGAGTTTGAGGGAGGTTCTTTAATGAAAAGCGCGCCGACGCGACGTACACGCTGAGCATTTCTAAGGTGCACTTTGAAGATTTCAGTGGCATGTATTTTATTAACCGTTCCAATGTCCAAAAGGGAAATACAGTAGAACCTCGGTTACCCGAAGGGGCAAATGCGTGTGTGCGAACAAGTAAATTTTTGATAACTGATTGCTGTTTTTTCTTAAATAAATTTAATCAATCTGGTACCCTCCTTGCATATGATTACAATCGCTGCATCCTGTTATTGGACGTAGTATGGAAAGCATTTCTCAGAAGTGATTTATATTATCTCTCATTTCTTCATGATCCCGTAACTTCGTGTATGTACATCCCACTATGAGAGAGAAATAATTTAAATTTGATTCTCTATATAGTTATAGTTATGTGTATCACTTTTTTTGTCAAAGATCGTCGAGAAACATTATTGTCGGAGATGTTTTTCTGTACATATAATAGCTTCAAATATTCAAACAGATTATTGTATAGAAAAGTATCTATCTATGTATAGTATCTATGTATATCGTATCTCATTGTATAATTTTTTTCTAAGTTATAGAAGATGATATTTTCAGTTTATATCCATCAACATTTTTACTTTTAAAAAATGCTCTCTATTAAGAAATACCTTCAGTTATTCACAATTACTAAATTGCTAAATTTTTGTAAATAAAATATACACTATATATTTATATTTGTATACCTGTTCACACGTTATACGTTGCGAATATTGCGAATACATATCTCTTCAAGATGCTATTACGTGCGCCTGATCAAACATGTTTGAGAAATGTATGCAAGTATGTACGTTCGAACTAGCAAAGAAACACCGCATATTTTTCTCTTTTTGGCAATCGACAGACTGCACCAACGCTAAGTCTGGAGTTCTCCCCTTCATCCCTTCTTGTCCTTCCACCTTCACGATTGAACGTGAGCCCAACATCGGAATAAAACTACGACGAATGCAACCTCCATCACGTTAACGTCTCTCTTCCATCTTCTATCGCGGGGACCATTTATTTCGATCTTAACCAATGTCTTTTCAAGGCTCTTTTCAAATTGCAATGAAACGATTTCGGCGTTCAATCAAAATTGCAACGGTATTGACACTTGCATTTCGTGAAAATACGTGCAGATAATATGAAAAGTCATGAATATAAAATCAGCAGCGCAGTCAGGCAGCACACAGATACATATGAGTAAATGTAAGAACAATTGTACGACATGATGGTAATTCGAAATCACAATTGTAGGAAAAATCATTAGCATATTTAGAACATATAGAACATTGCACTATGTTAAGTATAATTGTACTGTTTTCTACGTGATATTATTATAGATACTGTTTTTTGTTACACGCGAAAATGTTTAGACTCCTGTACAAATTATTGAACAATGTACCTGTTATATTCGTTCGTTGCATTTCCAAAATTTGACGCCACTGTTAATATGTGAATAATGTAAACTAAGAGTAACAATAGTGACAAACATTCGATTGATATTCTCCATTTGACCATAATTCTCTTAGAAGCAACCCTAATCCTTTCGCTCTTCTTTACCTTGATAGGATTGCCATTAATACACACGTACATACGTAAAAGCGAATTCAACTTGAATGCAAGCATCACTAATAAATTCAGTTCAAACCGGAAAATTCTCCTCGACACCAGACGAACACCGCCATTTCTTAACCCTGAATTCTAAATCCGAAGGAGACATTCTCAAGCAAATTTTCAGCCCGAGAACTCAACGAGTGTCACTTCGCCGAAACTCAATTCAAAATTAACCCCCGCCTCTGTCGCATTATTAAATTACTACACTGCCCTAAAACTTCGCACCCTCGCATTCCCGGCATCTGTCTAGAAATTTCCCATCGTCTCTCTAGAAATCACCGCTTCTCCTCCCCCCCCCCCCAACAAATCCAGCAACTCCAAATACCGATTAAAACATCTATCGGTTCATATTAATCGCCCCCCTTGCAAAACGTATCCTCACTTTCAATGCCGAGCGAAATAATTTAACGAGCACATTGCAGGGCTCTCGAGATTCGTCGGGTTCGTAACTCCAACGCCGCAGAAAAGATCTCGAACTTCCCCTCGATTGTCGGTAAGCTGGCAGCTCCTCATTCTCGCGGACACGCACATCGCGTACGGAAAAGTCTGCGTCGCGATAAGTATCAACGGTCGCCAGCAGAAAAGGGCCTCGGCTATAGCCGCGAGAAAGGCACAAACCGGCCCTGCCACAGTCTACCCACGCCACGGTAGGACTGGAAGTGGCACCAGCAGGTAGTGGCCGGGCGAAGGGGTTGAGCAGTACCCTTGGGAGCTTGCTTGGCTCTCGCGTGTTACAGCACCGTCTCCATGACGCGATCTATCGCCCCATTGACCGCTACTCCATTATCAGGATAGTAATACTGTAACCCTGCCCTCCGTGACACCCCCGCAACCCTTATTTTCACGCGCCCGCCGTCACTCTCTTTCTCGCGTGTCCTCTATCACTCTCTCTCCCCCCCCCCTCTCGCTCTGTCTATCTATCGCCCGGTCTATTTTCTTTCTTTATCGGGAAAGCTCTTTGTTAGGGAACGGCCGGCAACGTGAGAAAATATTTTCCGAAGGCGCCTGCTTTATTTCCTTGGGACAACTTTACTCGACGACCTGTTTCCAATCAACCGAACTGCACGCTGTTTCCCCGTGTCGCGCTACAATCCGGTTGCAATTTCAAACTTTTACCCCGATCGTTTAACCTTGGCCCGGAATGTAGACCGCCTTTAATCCAACTTTAATTGCGGAACCTATTCCCGATGAACGAAACGATTTACCTTTTCTGCCACCTCACGATACAATCGGAATACGCATTCAAACTTCTGTTTCAATCGTTTTATTTTCGACCGTTTCCGTGATATATGTGTACCTATATGTGTGTGTACATAGATTGCTGTTGAATTCGACCGTGTCTGTACAAATTCTTTCGCCCCGCAGATTATCGCAAATGCTTTTACAAATTCAATCTAGCGTTTGTCACCGGGTTTTTTGTGTACACGTTTTGATATCGACGATTTTCGAATTGCTATTATTTTATAAGAGAATCTGGTGCGCATTCACTGACGTTTGCTCCCGGCATAAGATACGGATATGTATTGTAGTGAAATTACTGAGGGCGTTTAAATAATTGGGTCAGAACAATAAAGAGTAACAAGAATATATATATATTTAAGCGTACATGGGGTTCATAAGAGAAAATACATAAAGCACATAACAACGCTCTCTGCCATTCGGTAACGAAATTTAAATTGGCCGATCCTCACTGTATCCTTTATATCGATCCTTTATAGTGACACTAGTCGGGTGTCACCACAGTATTGTTAGAAATAGTTCTGAATCAACTTATGGGGTTGAAAGAGTTATTGATCTCAGACTATATGTTGCGTATATGGGCGGCGGAAGTTTCTTTTTCTTTATGGGGTTATGAACAATAAAGATTAATGAAAAAACATAAGGTTCATTTGGAAGATAATGCTGCTACGGTTCGATAATATTCTGCCGTAGCATTCATAACTTTGCACCCTGTCGCACTTTTACTTTATTCCACCGCGATCTTATATTTATCTTTACTGCTCGTTTTCCTTGGTTTATCTAAAAGATGTTGCTGTTACGAATGCCTGACAACAGCGGACAGAATTCCCTGATAAAGTTATCCGAGGACGAATCGGAAATTGCAGGTTTTCTCTGTGGTTTTAATGAATGCCTATTCTTAGCATTTAATACGCTAAATAACTGTGTACATGTGGGAAGCATATTTCAACAATAAATAAATTGTTTGACTAATAACATGCAGAATAAAAATAATCTGTGAACAATAAAAGAATAATAATTTATTACAATTAACCTGAATTAATAGAAACATTTCTCTACATCGCGTAAAATGTAGCGAGAACTATTCTATTTTGGATAAGGAACAAAAGAATAAAAGTGATTTATATTGATTTCAAAGTGGTATATTTTGGTATATAAGTAAATAATAGACCCAAGCAATCTGATTAGTATTATTCTCTATGATGTACCCAACAAACATTTCACCAAGTGTATAAATCATAAATTCGCATTCGGCAAAAATATTAACTTAGTTTTAACGTAACCCAAATGACCGAATGTTCGAAGCATAGTTTGAATTATTACCGCGACTCCAAATAGTCCACTATAATCTTTCGGAGTTTACTATGCAATTTCTAGCCGGCAGCATCGCAGCTGGAATTTTTATCAGCAATATTATCATATCTGGCCCGTTTTTATACGATCATCTGCATTACATCCCGCCTTGCAAAAGGCACTCAACTGATTTATCAGCCGATCGTGAATACAGCCCGTTCGATATTTTTGGAAAGTTCAGCGCAAACAAAGATAATCTTTCAGTCCTGATGTTTATGTTGCTTAGCTGATCGTGACGCAAATTTCTCCTATAACAACTGTCTTGTTGCACGAGAATAATAAGATTAATAAGTCATGGAAATTTCGCCTTTTTCGAAAGCGTTCGTTCCTGTAAATCATACTCGGAGTTCCGGAGTAATTATGAAGATGCACATGTAAGCATACAGCAAGAATATATATTTTTCGTATTTTGAAGAATGCAATTTTCATAAAACCTAATCATTTTACATTGCAGATCGGTGAACTCTGCCAAGCCGAACAATATTTTAACTGGAACACAGAAGCAAACGAAAATACTACAATAATAACAGAATGCTAGTATTCCAATATTACGTATAGAGTTACGAAATTAAGAATACCGATCTCGTCCAAGATACAATTATAAAGGATCGATTCTTTTAAATAGGTATCATTTGGCAATCGATATACTTTAGTACTTACAATGCATCCATATTATCGTGCATCCGCCTTCAGTACAATGATACCACGCTATTTGGAATTGAAATAAATGGAGAAATGTTACGTCTATCATTAATCAATGTATCCATTCCTTTATATATTTTCATTTTATTTTTACCCATACGATCACCCTCCATCCGGTTGCATCGCCCGTTCCGCCACAACCTGTATTTTCGCAAAAGAAATAGTGGCAGTTTACCAGTACATTTTTTCGTCGGCTGTAAAAACTGATGATACTTTCGGGCAATATCTGTTTAGAGCACTTTGAACGATTTAAGCACTGCCATCCACGAACAACGAAACCCTGGCTTACACCGAGCTAAACGCTTTTGCAAACTGAACACACTTCGGGGATAGTGCACGGCGCAATGAAAAACAGTTGAACGTGAATTAATCGTTTTAACGGTAAATGGAGAAAGAATCTCCGAGCGCGGATTAAAATCGTGGATGTCGTTGGTAGCGTTTCTCCCATCCATCGTAAACATCAATGGACCAATCGTGATATTTTACAAATTTTCGTGCGTAACACGGACACGAAGCTCGAACCGTATTGAGAACCTAATAAATATTTAGCAAATTTACGACGAGTAACGAGTTACCGGTTTTATTTTTTATTAACGGTAGTTGGGTCGTATTGTCTGCTACAAAAATAATTGGAACTGCCGCGAATCAGTTAAACGAGATGTCCAATAATGAACGTTGCCGACGTATACGCAAGTACATTTTCCTGAAACGGAACAATACATACATTTGCGTGCACTTGTGATACGAGCTGAAACGAATCTCGATACGTGGCAGCTAGCTATTTGAACTTTAATGAATTGCTTATTGTTTGATTGGTTTTATTATTAACTGCCCTGGCCTAGACGTTGCTTCGTTGTCGCGGTGTTTTTTTTTTATAAACAAGTAAAATTCGAATGGTTCAAGTTACGGTTTGTTCTTTCATTTAATTCTATCGCAGCATAGTATTTTTAAATTAGCCGCTGCCTTCATTAATTACGGGTCTAATTCCTTTTTCTAATTAATCAACTTTAATCATGTTTAACTATTATTCGGAAAAACCTGTCCACTTATTTTTCAGATTAAATAATGTAATAGAAAATATCTTGTTTTTTTCAGATCGATTAATATTTCTATACCCGTGTACTTATATTTGTAACTCAAAACGGAACGGCAGTTCCTAACGATCTCTGCTTGTAACACTTTTTAATGACTATGCGATAGTACGAAAATGATAAACTCAACTGAAATCAACATTAATGGTATACGTCCCGTGGGGAATCTTGTAAATAGAATATGCACTACTTAGGCGAGATACACGAAAGTGGTCGCAGGTTATGAGCTGTTCTCAGAGAATTCCATAAGCTTGTAGCCACGAGAATGCGCAAATTAATTACAGACCAGCTTTTGATTCTGCAGCAATGTAGATTTTCGTACAGGTATAATTAAATTATATATGGGTAGTACACCCTTTATGTGGTTCAGTAACCCAATCTTTGATTTTCGAAAGGAATCGCTCGTATCGAAGTGCACACGTTTGTTAAATTAATAATGTATACATATGTATGATCGTTAAATTACAATATATTTATTTATTATACATGTTACATCAACATATTTATCATTTAAAACTTTAATTCGTTAAAAAAATTAATAAATATGTAGTATATAGACTCACCCTGTACGTCCATGTGGGCCAGTGAATAAAATACAAAATATAAAATACTGAATAAATAAAGTTAAATAGAGAATGCCCACTTTCTTCTGCGAAATTTGTACCTCGTCGCCTGTGGTTCTTTATATTATGCATCAAGTTTTTTCAACACAGCCGAATATATCTGAACGGTGGGCGTCAATTTTTATTACTTGCTGTAAGTTTGTTCGGGAACTATTTCCTTTCCATCCGAATTTTTCTCATTTCACGTAAACGATTGGGCACGATTGCTTTTTCCATTCCAAATTGTTCTGTGACTTCGCGAAAAGATGAATGAATATCTAATCTCAAAATGATTATTACATAGCAAAGTAAAAGGTGCAGGACGATTTTCTACGGATAATTTATCAAACAATATCATCATGTATTACGAACAATTGCAATTCTCGAAATATCAACATAAAAATGAATTACTCTCTTAGTTTACGCTTGCTAATTCCTTTGTACCGTATGTTACTTCCACGCAAGATCGTACGAACTTCGTGTAAGCTATATTTTGTATCTCCAATATTTTCTGAAGCAGCGAGGTGAAAAATGCAAGTTTCTTTCTTCAAACTTAAACTCCCGCGTCTAAAAAGCAGTTTTATGTTTGATTACTCTATAAACTACAAAAATCAATGTCAGCATTTCGTTGACTTTTCTGCTGCAAAGTGAATATTATGAAACTTTCTAACAATGTTACACTATTGCAAATGAAATAGCCAAACGTGTAATAAATTGTCAACTTTGGTATCCTTGGGGAAAATAATATTTATTAATAAAAGAACAGTACGACAGATTCAATATAACATTGCCATCGCAGAGTAACATTATTCGTATCTTTATTAAAGATCCAAGGAAGTCTTTGAAAATACTTGTCTACTGCATTCCCATTAATTACTATTGACGTTCATTATATTTCGAATAAAAGTCAAAGCAGTCACCCGCTATGACCTTTGAACTTCTATAAAAAACAGCCCGCGAATTTGGTTCCTATCCATGTATCGCTTTGACGCGAAAATTTGTCATTCTGGGATAGAACAATCGAAACATCGTCGACCGAATTGTAGCTCTCTAATTTCAATATAATTAGCATTATTCACCAGCGTATCTAACTACGACATTTTGAAAGATCTCACACGCTTGAAGGAACACCGTTTCGTACACAGCAACTTAATATCTAATAATGCTTTGGTGAAAAGCAAAGTTATTCGATATATTTCAATCTGACTATCCATGCCCCAATACCAGTTGCTTCCTTCGCGTTTTCATTCCAATGACTTCCAATTAGGCAAATTCGAAATATGTAACATATACAACGAGACAAATCGTAATGTAATTAAAGATACGTTCCGGATTATGAATGAAAACAAATGAAAATTCCTTGTTCTACATATTTTGTATCAGTTATGTTCATACGTACAATATGTATGTGTGTAAGAGAATTTATTGAAGTCCGAAATGCCACAAATTTGTAATGTTCATAGTACAACGATGCACTCATTTGAAACTGTGACCGCAATTCTCTCGGGTCCACTTTTCCCTAATTGACAAACACGTTGTTTAGAATGATCGAAGCAATCAACCTGACTTTCTCGAACATTAATATCCTTCGATAGAAATAAAAGAACGTTCAATGAAGATATGCTTGAAACATCTGCAATGTTTTCGTTCATGACATTTTGCGTCGATGATAAGTGTAATCAAATATTAATATAACACGATTTATTGTAAGCATACATTTAATTTATCTAACATTACCTAAAATAGCGTATGTATCCTTTAAATCTACTCCGACATCACCATCTCAATTTTTCTCTGAGCTGGTTTTTAACATTACTTGGAAAATACTATTAAAAGCCGATTTAATGATAGTGAAATTTCATTTCGACAAGCAATTTCTTTTCATATTTCGGTGACACTTCGCCCATTTATCAATACGCTAATGCAATCAGGCATTTATTATACAGTCCATTACTTTGTGATGGCCAATGCATTGTCAGAACGGTTTTCTCTTTTTTTTTTTTTTACGCACATTGTTCTGATACAACCGGGCTAATGATTTTCCTATAAAGGCTAACGATTGACGTTTAGCTACAGTAGAGCACGGAAATGTGTAGAAAACCCATTGGTGAAGATTCAAACGGTGTCACATAATTAACAGACTGAAAATATAACTGCACCTTCGAATTATTAATTTACTAAATTATTCATTTTAATAAATACCATACAAATTGACCTAGTTCCATTTCATTTTGTTTTGTATATTTCATGTTTCATTAGTGCTCTTTAATGGTACATGTATTATTTATACAATCTGTAAAACTCTTGTGAACTTCACTAAAACTTTACTGTCAATGCAGAAAATTGAATTTGATTTGAGTGATACGTTCGAGGTTTCCAATAAATTCTGTATTATAAACAAACTCGTATATGCAGTTTATTACGACGAAATTTTAACAAAATTTAGTAACTAATAACAAATATATATATATATATATATATAACATTTAACCTACCTTTAATCACTTAATTTCGACAAATTATTTGCACAGGTAGGTACTGAATATACGAATACTTATGGAATTGTCTGTATGTATATCTACTTTGTCCTTTATATTTCGTTCTACCTATTAAAATTCTTAACATAAATCCGCCTGATTCAAGCAAAAACCGACGCCCCATAGCATATCTTTCTATAATTCATTTTTATAATTAAAAGACACAAACTAGATTTTCTGCAATCGACTTTTCCAATCGTATACTTCAGTCAACTATCAAAATTAAAGAAAGAATTGATGAATCAGTTGAGAACACTACACGATACACGTAATCTTATGCATATACAATATGTATATAGACACGTGTCTATGCCAATATACCTGTGGACGCTCCACACATGAATCGTTATTAGCAACCTAGTCACGTAACCGAGGAAATCTCAACAGATAGAAGCGAACTCGTAGCATGGACTCGAAACGTTGAGCAGTCCATATGGGAATACACCTTTTCGCTCTCCGATCTAGTAAACGTCGAACAGTTCAACCCTATCGCAAGGGGGGCAGGGGGACGCCGTTGTCAGCGAATTTCGGGATGAACTGCATGAGAACTCTGGTAGCATTCAAATTTTCGCTTCTCTGCTTTTCGATTCGTGTTACTGCACGAACAACAATCTTATTGTTGCTGATTTCTTCACGTTCTGCAGATAAACCAGATTTTCATATTAACCATTTATCGTGTCTGTATTTATCGAGCAGTGACTTTATATGGGATATTCAATGCTGAAGTATAATCAAAATTGGGTAACTGTTTAATTAAAAACTATTGAATGGAACACGTATATACAGTTATAACAGTTGATACTTTGATCTGTTTGAACAATAAGCACGATTATTGCGTGGTGCAAGTGCAAGTGTACTTCATTAAATGTGAAGAAACATAGCGCCAGAAGTGGTTGCATCATAAATTGGCAGAATATGAGAACGAATTCTTTATTGCGCTTAAAGTTTAAAAACATGCGAGACTCACACGAGACGAACACACACTCATTGTCAGTAAAAGTGAACAATTATTTCACTAAATTGAACGTATCCTGTATCATTCTAGAGCATGTATTCCATAAATAATACATGAAATATATTGCCCAAGAACATTAAGCAATAATAATTCTGTCATTTTCTCATCTATACAGGGTGGATCACATAAAGTGTTACCAGTCCCTCAAAAACTACTGCAGCTGTCGCCTTGATTTTTTTTTATAATATAACCCCCTTTTCTTTTACTATCGCTATTTACAATACTAAATACCCCGACATTGTACATTAATTTTTTTACTATATCATGTACAATATTTCTCAATTTTCTTCGATGAGTACCCCAATAAAATTGTTCCAAACTTAGGATACCATTTTTCGTACTTCGCATTTCGAACGGCTCAATACTTTTCTATTAGATTTAACTCGTGGCATCACAATAGCCAATCCATTATTTTCATGTTAGGGTAGTCTTGTATATGTTGTAAGTGCATACGTTCGCAGCGTTCTTTGAATCGTTGTCGCACAAAAATATAACATTCTTTTCAATTATTCTCGGTTTCCAGAGTGAATAGCGTTGTCGTGTAGAGCTCACTATAAAATGGTTAGTGTCCTGGCACTTTTGTGCGCCAGCACAAATACACAGAAAGTGTTGAGAGCTGCATCGAGGCTCGAACAAAGGTGTCAGACATATTTTCCAGGTTTATGATCGTGATTGATTTTCCGACATGAGCAGTGTGTGTCGGCAAGGTATTACTGGAAGCAAACGCAGATGAGATACAGCTGCGGCAACCGTCGGTGATTTATAACGGGACAAATACAGATGGAGAGCTTCTTGAAGCGTAAGACGTCGGGAAAAACCTTCCAGTTTTCGATAGGCTTTCCTATACGGTTCTGTCGCATATAAAGTAATAATGGGAAATCGAGCAAAAAATGTCCGTTCAGTTACCCACGTACATCCCCAATAGCATGGCGCCAACCGATAGCATTAAAGTTTCACAAAAATTCCATCGTATCGTTGAGACTTTTACTCACAAGGCACGCCTGCCTTGACAATCGCGGAATAATAAAGTAAACGATTTAGTATTTACCGTAACTGCCGTTTTCGATTTGTGAAATGTGCTAATCCTGTTTCAGAAGTACGCGGCCGTGCTGGTTTTAACAACCGGATTTGCATCGATTAAGTTTTATCTGTAACCTGTTTTTACGCTGCATTCATCGTTTAGAATTGAGATTGTAGGTCGGATTCGCGCTAGTAAGCCCTGGGCGATGTACCTCCATGACAGATGACAAATGATGCTGTTTTTTGTTGTTCGTTATAGAGTTTCTGGCGGCCTTTCATGAGGCAAAGTCGGCGAGTCTGCAACACCATTTTCTGCATTCAAATGGGGGGGTCAGAGTTGAAAGTAAACTAAAGTGTCTTCATTGTCCGATTAAATCGCAGGGACATTAACTTGCAAGACCAAATATAAAAGGGCAAAATTTTTCAAAGAAAAAAAAATACAATGAATGGTGGGTGTATTATGACATATAAGTCTGGCAAGAGATGAGTTCTAGAGAAGGGTCTTATGAAAATTGGGTTTTTGCGGAATTTTTAACCGATTAAAAATTGACAATGTATCACAGAATTATTATTGTACTTATTCAATTACTCTAACTGCAACGTTCTATTCATCTTGATCGCTAAACGATCCGGGACTAATTTGATACCACTTCGTCTATAGAAACTAAGACTCGTGATAATCAAGGAACGTTCTTTTATGGAGAGTTCAATATTTATGATCCTTTCTAGATTCATCATTTAAGCCATCAATATTTATAGCTAGTCTATTGAGTCTCAATATTTCAATTAATAATTCTGTACGCTGAGAAGCTTGCCAGAATATTGATGGCAGCTGTAAGACCTAAGAAACAGAAGTATTACGTTAATAATCGGTAAGTTATAAAAGCCTTAATTGGATACAGAACTCAAGA
This sequence comes from Nomada lathburiana, assembly GCA_963667235.1. Taxonomy (NCBI): domain Eukaryota; kingdom Metazoa; phylum Arthropoda; class Insecta; order Hymenoptera; family Apidae; genus Nomada; species Nomada lathburiana. The sequence goes on along the minus strand of OY763898.1, from coordinate 9,127,892 downwards.
ATCGAGAACTTTTTGTTAACAAATAAAGTAAATGTGCAAATTATATACGAAAACAGACAAATATTTGTAGCCTATCAATTCCATCAGACGACGAAGTGTGCCACAATGTTTATGGCATTTGAAATAAAAATTAACCAGTGTTTTAGTCGACACGAGTGGGACCAACTTCTTCGTTACTTTACTTGATGAAAACTCATAAAAAAGTCAAGGACGTGATGTGATGCGAATTTTTTTCAACAGATTTATGCAAACCAGATGAATGTTATCATGCTTCGATCATGAAAATACTCTCTAAACACGAAACAATTTCTGAGTAATTCGTCATTATTCTAAATAAAACGATCTTCTTTGCCCATATTTTAGTCGTTGAAATTCGATGCAGGGTAATTTGTATCATCAACATGTTCGCGTGTGGAATCCGATTAGATCGTACGCAACTGTAATGCAATGAAAACAAATTTTGAAACAAGTTGAATTCAATGAACCACCGTTCACAGGTCGTGTACATCTGAAATATCTGTCGCACTGAGCTCTATTGAACTTTGCTTTAAATTAGTCTCACATATTAATGGGAGGTAGCTACTGAAGTGCAGTTCAAGAAATGAATGTCGAAATCAATAGAAAGATTTTCTTTCATTTGTCAAACCATTCAATTTATCTTCCAAATGTAGGTTCACGTATCCCTTTTATTCGGAAACCCGCCTTAGCTAATATACTTGAAACTACGCTTTTATAAAATAGTTTCATCAGCTACCATCTCCAGTAGGTGGGAACATTATAGCATGTGCAGTTCATTTGCTATAAATTATTAAACAACAAACATTGCTATTCCGGTTAAACGGATATAGATACAGGAGCGTGGTGTTCTTCATCGCATAGCTTATTCGTTTACCTTCCTTTTGAGACGTAGTTGATTAAAATCGGCCCAGCAGGAGCCGAGAAAATGCAATTTGTTTAACGAAATTATAAACAAATGCCATTAATTCGGCTTGCAGGCGAGCTACGTCAATGAGCTATCGACATAAAGGAAAGCTATGAGCAACAGCTACCATCTCCAGCAGGTAGGAACATTATAGCATGTGCAGTTCATTTGTTATAAACTATTCCACAACAAAAATTGTTATTACGGTTAAACGGATATAGATACAGGAGCGTGGTGTTTTTCATCGCATAGCTTATCCGTTTACCTTCCTTTTGAGACGTAGTTGATTAAAATCGGCCCAGCAGGAGCCGAGAAAATGCAATTTGTTTAACGAAATTATAAACAAATGCCATTAATTCGGCTTGCAGGCGAGCTACGTCAATGAGCTATCGACATAAAGGAAAGCTATGAGCAACAGCTACCATCTCCAGCAGGTAGGAACATTATAGCATGTGCAGTTCATTTGTTATAAACTATTCCACAACAAAAATTGTTATTACGGTTAAACGGATATAGATACAGGAGCGTGGTGTTTTTCATCGCATAGCTTATCCGTTTTCCTTTCTTTTAAGACGTAGTTGATTAAAATCGGCCCAGCAGGAGCCGAGATAATGCAATTTGTTTAACGAAATTATAAACAAATGCCATTAATTCGGCTTGCAGACGGGCTACGTCAATGAGCGATGGACATAAAGTAAAGCTATGCGTATCAGCCACCATCTCCAATAGGTTGGAACATTCTCGCATGAGCAGTTCATTTGTTATAAACAATTAAACAATTAAAATAGGAATTCCGGCTAAACGGATATAGGTACAGCAACGGAGTATTTTTTATCGTGTAGCTTGTTCGTTTCCCTTTCTTTTGAGACGTCGTTGAATATTATCGGCCCAGCAGAAGCCGAGATAATCATTTTTTAAGATTATTTGGGTAAGGAAAGGTCGAAAACGGTACAACTGACGCCATCTCGCGTTTGCGGCCTTTTTCGCAGTTTTCCGCACCGCGAAAACGGAATTCCTGGATTACATCGTTAATTTAAACAATTACGTTTTTCTCGGCTTCTGCTGGGTATTTCTTAACCGGACTTGTCTTAAATTAAAACTACGGTCCAGAGCTATCTCCTCCAGCAGTGGCAACAATATGGCATTTGTGATTTAATATTTATTAACAATTGAAGAATCAGCAAAAATGCACACCGGGTCACTGCAATTAACTCGGCTCCTGCTGGGCCGATTTTAATCAACAATATCTCAAATGAAAGGAAAGAGAATCAGCTACACGAGAAAAAATACACGGCTGCTTTAACTATATGCAGTTGACCGTAATAACTATTGAAATTGTTTAATTGTTGATAACAAATGAACCGATCATCGAATACTTCTCCCACCTATTGGAGGTTGTAGCTGATGCTCCTTGCTTTAATTTATGTCCTCTGATCATTACCGTAGATCGCCTGCAAAAGAAGATAATTAAAATGTTTTAACGAAATTATAAACAAATGCCATTATTTCGGCCTGCATGCGGGATACATCAATGAACAGCGGACATAAAGGAAATCTATGAGCATCAGCTACCATCTCCAGTAGGTAGGAACATTATAGCATGTGCAGTTCAATTGTTATAAACTATTAAACAACAAAAATTGTTATTACGGTTAAACGGATATAGATACAGGAGCGTGGTGTTCTTCATCGCATAGCTTATTCGTTTACCTTCCTTTTGAGACGTAGTTGATTAAAATCGACCCAGCAGGAGCCGAGATAATGCAATTTGTTTAACGAAATTATAAACAAATGCCATTAATTCGGCTTGCAGGCGAGCTACGTCAATGAGCTATCGACATAAAGGAAAGCTATGAGCAACAGCTACCATCTCCAGCAGGTAGGAACATTATAGCATGTGCAGTTCAATTGTTATAAACTATTAAACAACAAAAATTGTTATTACGGTTAAACGGATATAGATACAGGAGCGTGGTGTTCTTCATCGCATAGCTTATTCGTTTACCTTCCTTTTGAGACGTAGTTGATTAAAATCGACCCAGCAGGAGCCGAGATAATGCAATTTGTTTAACGAAATTATAAACAAATGCCATTAATTCGGCTTGCAGGCGAGCTACGTCAATGAGCTATCGACATAAAGGAAAGCTATGAGCAACAGCTACCATCTCCAGCAGGTAGGAACATTATAGCATGTGCAGTTCAATTGTTATAAACTATTAAACAACAAAAATTGTTATTACGGTTAAACGGATATAAATACAGGAGCGTGGTATTTTTAATCGCATAGCTTATTCGTTTTCCTTTCTTTTGAGACGTAGTTGATTAAAATCGGCCCAGCAGGAGCCGAGATAATGCAATTTGCTTAACGAAATTATAAACAAATGCCATTAATTCGGCTTGCAGGCGAGCTACGTCAATGAGCTATGGACATAAAGTAAAGCTATAAGCATCAGCTACCATCTCCAGTAGGTGGGAACATTATAGCATGTGCAGTTCATTTGTTATAAACTATTCAACAACAAAAATTGTTATTACGGTTAAACGGATATAGATACAGGAGCGTGGTATTTTTCATTGCATAGCTTATTCGTTTACCTTCCTTTTGAGATGTAGCTGATTAAAATCGGCCCAGCAGGAGCCGAGATAATGCAATTTGTTTAACGAAATTATAAACAAAGGCCATTAATTCGGCTTGCAGGCGAGCTACGTCAATGAGCTATGGACATAAAGTAAAGCTATAAGCATCAGCTAACATCTCCAGTAGGTGGGAACATTATAGCATGTGCAGTTCATTTGTTATAAACTATTCCACAACAAAAATTGTTATTACGGTTAAACGGATATAGATACAGGAGCGTGGTGTTTTTCATCGCATAGCTTATCCGTTTTCCTTTCTTTTAAGACGTAGTTGATTAAAATCGGCCCAGCAGGAGCCGAGATAATGCAATTTGTTTAACGAAATTATAAACAAAAGCCATTAATTCGGCTTGCAGGCGAGCTACGTCAATGAGCTATGGACATAAGGTAAAGCTATAAGCATCAGCTACCATCTCCAGTAGGTGGGAACATTATAGCATGTGCAGTTCATTTGTTATAAACTATTCAACAACAAAAATTGTTATTACGGTTAAACGGATATAGATACAGGAGCGTGGTATTTTTCATTGCATAGCTTATTCGTTTACCTTCCTTTTGAGATGTAGCTGATTAAAATCGGCCCAGCAGGAGCCGAGATAATGCAATTTGTTTAACGAAATTATAAACAAAGGCCATTAATTCGGCTTGCAGGCGAGCTACGTCAATGAGCTATGGACATAAAGTAAAGCTATAAGCATCAGCTAACATCTCCAGTAGGTGGGAACATTATAGCATGTGCAGTTCATTTGTTATAAACTATTCCACAACAAAAATTGTTATTACGGTTAAACGGATATAGATACAGGAGCGTGGTGTTTTTCATCGCATAGCTTATCCGTTTTCCTTTCTTTTAAGACGTAGTTGATTAAAATCTGCCCAGCAGGAGCCGAGATAATGCAATTTGTTTAACGAAATTATAAACAAAAGCCATTAATTCGGCTTGCAGGCGAGCTACGTCAATGAGCTATGGACATAAAGTAAAGCTATAAGCATCAGCTACCATCTCCAGTAGGTGGGAACATTATAGCATGTGCAGTTCATTTGTTATAAACTATTCAACAACAAAAATTGTTATTACGGTTAAACGGATATAGATACAGGAGCGGAGTATTTTTTATCGTGTAGCTTGTTCGTTTCCCTTTCTTTTGAGACGTCGTTGAATATTATCGGCCCAGCAGAAGCCGAGATAATCATTTTTTAAGATTATTTGGGTAAGGAAAGGTCGAAAACGGTACAACTGACGCCATTTCGCGTTTGCGGCCTTTTTCGCAGTTTTCCGCACCGCCAAAACGGAATTCCTGCATTACATCGTTAATTTAAACAATTACGTTTTTCTCGGCTTCTGCTGGGTATTTCTTAACCGGACTTGTCTTAAATTAAAGCTGCGGTCCAGACCTATCTCCTCCGGCAGTTGCAACAATATGGCATTTGTGATTTAATATTTATTAACAATTGAAAAATCAGCAAAAATGCACACCGGGTCACTGCAATTAACTCGGCTCCTGTAAACCGATTTTAATCAACAATATCTCAAATGAAAGGAAAGAGAATCAGCTACACGAGAAAAAATACACGGCTGCTGTAACTATATGCAGTTGACCGTAATAACAATTGAAATTGTATAATTGTTGATAACAAATGAACCGATCATCGAATACTTCTCCCACCTATTGGAGGTTGTAGCTGATGCTCCTTGCTTTAATTTATGTCCTCTGATCATTACCGTAGATCGCCTGCAAAAGAAGATAATTAAAATGTTTTAACGAAATTATAAACAAATGCCATTAATTCGGCTTGCAGACGAGTTACGTCAATGAGCGATGAACATAAAGTAAAGCTATGCGTATCAGCCACCATCTCCAATAGGTTGGAACATTCTCGTAGGAGCAGTTCATTTGTTATAAACATTTAAACTATTAAAATATTTATTCCGGCTAAACGGATATAGTTACAGCAACGGAGTATTTTTTATCGTGTAGCTTGTTCGTTTCCCTTTCTTTTGAGACTTCGTTGAATAATATCGGTCCAGCAGAAGCCGAGATAATCATTTTTTAAGATTATTTGGGTAAGGAAAGGTCGAAAACGGTACAACTGACGCCATCTCGCGTTTGCGGCCTTTTTCGCAGTTTTCCTCACCGCCAAAACGGAATTCCTGGATTACATCGTTAATTTAAACAATTACGTTTTTCTCGGCTTCTGCTGGGTATTTCTTAACCGGACTTGTCTTAAATTAAAGCTACTCTCCAGAGCTATCTCCTCCGGCAGTTGCAACAATATGGCATTTGTGATTTAATATTTATTAACAATTGAAGAATCAGCAAAAATGCACACCGGGTCACTGCAATTAACTCGGCTCCTGCTGGGCCGATTTTAATCAACAATATCTCAAATGAAAGGAAAGAGAATCAGCTACACGAGAAAAAATACACGGCTGCTTTAACTATATGCAGTTGACCGTAATAACTATTGAAATTGTTTAATTGTTGATAACAAATGAACCGATCATCGAATACTTCTCCCACCTATTGGAGGTTGTAGCTGATGCTCCTTGCTTTAATTTATGTCCTCTGATCATTACCGTAGATCGCCTGCAAAAGAAGATAATTAAAATGTTTTAACGAAATTATAAACAAATGCCATTATTTCGGCCTGCATGCGGGATACATCAATGAACAGTGGACATAAAGGAAAGCTATGAGCATCAGCTACCATCTCCAGTAGGTAGGAACATTATAGCATGTGCAGTTCAATTGTTATAAACTATTAAACAACAAAAATTGTTATTACGGTTAAACGGATATAGATACAGGAGCGTGGTGTGTTTCATCGCATAGCTTATTCGTTTACCTTCCTTTTGAGACGTAGTTGATTAAAATCGGCCCAGCAGGAGCCGAGATAATGCAATTTGTTTAACGAAATTATAAACAAATGCAATTAATTCGGCTTGCAGGCGAGCTACGTCAATGAGCTATCGACATAAAGGAAAGCTATGAGCAAAAGCTACCATCTCCAGCATGTAGGAACATTATAGCATGTGCAGTTCAATTGTTATAAACTATTAAACAACAAAAATTGTTATTACGGTTAAACGGATATAGATACAGGAGCGTGATATTTTTAATCGCATAGCTTATTCGTTTTCCTTTCTTTTGAGACGTAGTTGATTAAAATCGGCCCAGCAGGAGCCGAGATAATGCAATTTGTTTAACGAAATTATAAACAAATGCCATTAATTCGGCTTGCAGACGAGCTACGTCAATGCGCGATGGACATAAACTAAAGCTATGAGCATCAGCTACCATCTCCAGTAGGTAGGAACATTATAGCATGTGCAGTTCAATTGTTATAAACTATTAAACAACAAAAATTGTTATTACGGTTAAACGGATATAGATACAGGAGCGTGATATTTTTAATCGCATAGCTTATCCGTTTTCCTTTCTTTTAAGACGTAGTTGATTAAAATCGGCCCAGCAGGAGCCGAGATAATGCAATTTGTTTAACGAAATTATAAACAAATGCCATTAATTCGGCTTGCAGACGAGCTACGTCAATGCGCGATGGACATAAACTAAAGCTATGAGCATCAGCTACCATCTCCAGTAGGTAGGAACATTATAGCATGTGCAGTTCAATTGTTATAAACTATTAAACAACAAAAATTGTTATTACGGTTAAACGGATATAGATACAGGAGCGTGGTGTGTTTCATCGCATAGCTTATTCGTTTACCTTCCTTTTGAGATGTAGTTGATTAAAATCGGCCCAGCAGGAGCCGAGATAATGCAATTTGTTTAACGAAATTATAAACAAAGGCCATTAATTCGGCTTGCAGGCGAGCTACGTCAATGAGCTATGGACATAAAGTAAAGCTATAAGCATCAGCTAACATCTCCAGTAGGTGGGAACATTATAGCATGTGCAGTTCATTTGTTATAAACTATTCCACAACAAAAATTGTTATTACGGTTAAACGGATATAGATACAGGAGCGTGGTGTTTTTCATCGCATAGCTTATCCGTTTTCCTTTCTTTTAAGACGTGGTTGATTAAAATCGGCCCAGCAGGAGCCGAGATAATGCAATTTGTTTAACGAAATTATAAACAAAAGCCATTAATTCGGCTTGCAGGCGAGCTACGTCAATGAGCTATGGACATAAAGTAAAGCTATAAGCATCAGCTACCATCTCCAGTAGGTGGGAACATTATAGCATGTGCAGTTCATTTGTTATAAACTATTCAACAACAAAAATTGTTATTACGGTTAAACGGATATAGATACAGGAGCGGAGTATTTTTTATCGTGTAGCTTGTTCGTTTCCCTTTCTTTTGAGACGTCGTTGAATATTATCGGCCCAGCAGAAGCCGAGATAATCATTTTTTAAGATTATTTGGGTAAGGAAAGGTCGAAAACGGTACAACTGACGCCATCTCGCGTTTGCGGCCTTTTTCGCAGTTTTCCGCACCGCCAAAACGGAATTCCTGCATTACATCGTTAATTTAAACAATTACGTTTTTCTCGGCTTCTGCTGGGTATTTCTTAACCGGACTTGTCTTAAATTAAAGCTGCGGTCCAGACCTATCTCCTCCGGCAGTTGCAACAATATGGCATTTGTGATTTAATATTTATTAACAATTGAAAAATCAGCAAAAATGCACACCGGGTCACTGCAATTAACTCGGCTCCTGTAAACCGATTTTAATCAACAATATCTCAAATGAAAGGAAAGAGAATCAGCTACACGAGAAAAAATACACGGCTGCTGTAACTATATGCAGTTGACCGTAATAACAATTGAAATTGTATAATTGTTGATAACAAATGAACCGATCATCGAATACTTCTCCCACCTATTGGAGGTTGTAGCTGATGCTCCTTGCTTTAATTTATGTCCTCTGATCATTACCGTAGATCGCCTGCAAAAGAAGATAATTAAAATGTTTTAACGAAATTATAAACAAATGCCATTAATTCGGCTTGCAGACGAGTTACGTCAATGAGCGATGAACATAAAGTAAAGCTATGCGTATCAGCCACCATCTCCAATAGGTTGGAACATTCTCGTAGGAGCAGTTCATTTGTTATAAACATTTAAACTATTAAAATATTTATTCCGGCTAAACGGATATAGTTACAGCAACGGAGTATTTTTTATCGTGTAGCTTGTTCGTTTCCCTTTCTTTTGAGACTTCGTTGAATAATATCGGTCCAGCAGAAGCCGAGATAATCATTTTTTAAGATTATTTGGGTAAGGAAAGGTCGAAAACGGTACAACTGACGCCATCTCGCGTTTGCGGCCTTTTTCGCAGTTTTCCTCACCGCCAAAACGGAATTCCTGGATTACATCGTTAATTTAAACAATTACGTTTTTCTCGGCTTCTGCTGGGTATTTCTTAACCGGACTTGTCTTAAATTAAAGCTACTCTCCAGAGCTATCTCCTCCGGCAGTTGCAACAATATGGCATTTGTGATTTAATATTTATTAACAATTGAAGAATCAGCAAAAATGCACACCGGGTCACTGCAATTAACTCGGCTCCTGCTGGGCCGATTTTAATCAACAATATCTCAAATGAAAGGAAAGAGAATCAGCTACACGAGAAAAAATACACGGCTGCTATAACTATATGCAGTTGACCGTAATAACTATTGAAATTGTTTAATTGTTGATAACAAATGAACCGATCATCGAATACTTCTCCCACCTATTGGAGGTTGTAGCTGATGCTCCTTGCTTTAATTTATGTCCTCTGATCATTACCGTAGATCGCCTGCAAAAGAAGATAATTAAAATGTTTTAACGAAATTATAAACAAATGCCATTATTTCGGCCTGCATGCGGGATACATCAATGAACAGTGGACATAAAGGAAAGCTATGAGCATCAGCTACCATCTCCAGTAGGTAGGAACATTATAGCATGTGCAGTTCAATTGTTATAAACTATTAAACAACAAAAATTGTTATTACGGTTAAACGGATATAGATACAGGAGCGTGGTGTGTTTCATCGCATAGCTTATTCGTTTACCTTCCTTTTGAGACGTAGTTGATTAAAATCGGCCCAGCAGGAGCCGAGATAATGCAATTTGTTTAACGAAATTATAAACAAATGCAATTAATTCGGCTTGCAGGCGAGCTACGTCAATGAGCTATCGACATAAAGGAAAGCTATGAGCAAAAGCTACCATCTCCAGCATGTAGGAACATTATAGCATGTGCAGTTCAATTGTTATAAACTATTAAACAACAAAAATTGTTATTACGGTTAAACGGATATAGATACAGGAGCGTGATATTTTTAATCGCATAGCTTATTCGTTTTCCTTTCTTTTGAGACGTAGTTGATTAAAATCGGCCCAGCAGGAGCCGAGATAATGCAATTTGTTTAACGAAATTATAAACAAATGCCATTAATTCGGCTTGCAGACGAGCTACGTCAATGCGCGATGGACATAAACTAAAGCTATGAGCATCAGCTACCATCTCCAGTAGGTAGGAACATTATAGCATGTGCAGTTCAATTGTTATAAACTATTAAACAACAAAAATTGTTATTACGGTTAAACGGATATAGATACAGGAGCGTGATATTTTTAATCGCATAGCTTATCCGTTTTCCTTTCTTTTAAGACGTAGTTGATTAAAATCGGCCCAGCAGGAGCCGAGATAATGCAATTTGTTTAACGAAATTATAAACAAATGCCATTAATTCGGCTTGCAGACGGGCTACGTCAATGAGCGATGGACATAAAGTAAAGCTATGCGTATCAGCCACCATCTCCAACAGGTTGGAACATTCTCGCATGAGCAGTTCATTTGTTATAAACAATTAAACAATTAAAATAGGAATTCCGGCTAAACGGATATAGGTACAGCAACGGAGTATTTTTTATCGTGTAGCTTGTTCGTTTCCCTTTCTTTTGAGACGTCGTTGAATATTATCGGCCCAGCAGAAGCCGAGATAATCATTTTTTAAGATTATTTGGGTAAGGAAAGGTCGAAAACGGTACAACTGACGCCATCTCGCGTTTGCGGCCTTTTTCGCAGTTTTCCGCACCGCCAAAACGGAATTCCTGCATTACATCGTTAATTTAAACAATTACGTTTTTCTCGGCTTCTGCTGGGTATTTCTTAACCGGACTTGTCTTAAATTAAAGCTGCGGTCCAGACCTATCTCCTCCGGCAGTTGCAACAATATGGCATTTGTGATTTAATATTTATTAACAATTGAAAAATCAGCAAAAATGCACACCGGGTCACTGCAATTAACTCGGCTCCTGTAAACCGATTTTAATCAACAATATCTCAAATGAAAGGAAAGAGAATCAGCTACACGAGAAAAAATACACGGCTGCTGTAACTATATGCAGTTGACCGTAATAACAATTGAAATTGTATAATTGTTGATAACAAATGAACCGATCATCGAATACTTCTCCCACCTATTGGAGGTTGTAGCTGATGCTCCTTGCTTTAATTTATGTCCTCTGATCATTACCGTAGATCGCCTGCAAAAGAAGATAATTAAAATGTTTTAACGAAATTATAAACAAATGCCATTAATTCGGCTTGCAGACGAGTTACGTCAATGAGCGATGAACATAAAGTAAAGCTATGCGTATCAGCCACCATCTCCAATAGGTTGGAACATTCTCGTAGGAGCAGTTCATTTGTTATAAACATTTAAACTATTAAAATATTTATTCCGGCTAAACGGATATAGTTACAGCAACGGAGTATTTTTTATCGTGTAGCTTGTTCGTTTCCCTTTCTTTTGAGACTTCGTTGAATAATATCGGTCCAGCAGAAGCCGAGATAATCATTTTTTAAGATTATTTGGGTAAGGAAAGGTCGAAAACGGTACAACTGACGCCATCTCGCGTTTGCGGCCTTTTTCGCAGTTTTCCTCACCGCCAAAACGGAATTCCTGGATTACATCGTTAATTTAAACAATTACGTTTTTCTCGGCTTCTGCTGGGTATTTCTTAACCGGACTTGTCTTAAATTAAAGCTACTCTCCAGAGCTATCTCCTCCGGCAGTTGCAACAATATGGCATTTGTGATTTAATATTTATTAACAATTGAAGAATCAGCAAAAATGCACACCGGGTCACTGCAATTAACTCGGCTCCTGCTGGGCCGATTTTAATCAACAATATCTCAAATGAAAGGAAAGAGAATCAGCTACACGAGAAAAAATACACGGCTGCTTTAACTATATGCAGTTGACCGTAATAACAATTGAAATTGTATAATTGTTGATAACAAATGAACCGATCATCGAATACTTCTCCCACCTATTGGAGGTTGTAGCTGATGCTCCTTGCTTTAATTTATGTCCTCTGATCATTACCGTAGATCGCCTGCAAAAGAAGATAATTAAAATGTTTTAACGAAATTATAAACAAATGCCATTAATTCGGCTTGCAGACGAGTTACGTCAATGAGCGATGAACATAAAGTAAAGCTATGCGTATCAGCCACCATCTCCAATAGGTTGGAACATTCTCGTAGGAGCAGTTCATTTGTTATAAACATTTAAACTATTAAAATATTTATTCCGGCTAAACGGATATAGTTACAGCAACGGAGTATTTTTTATCGTGTAGCTTGTTCGTTTCCCTTTCTTTTGAGACTTCGTTGAATAATATCGGTCCAGCAGAAGCCGAGATAATCATTTTTTAAGATTATTTGGGTAAGGAAAGGTCGAAAACGGTACAACTGACGCCATCTCGCGTTTGCGGCCTTTTTCGCAGTTTTCCTCACCGCCAAAACGGAATTCCTGGATTACATCGTTAATTTAAACAATTACGTTTTTCTCGGCTTCTGCTGGGTATTTCTTAACCGGACTTGTCTTAAATTAAAGCTACTCTCCAGAGCTATCTCCTCCGGCAGTTGCAACAATATGGCATTTGTGATTTAATATTTATTAACAATTGAAGAATCAGCAAAAATGCACACCGGGTCACTGCAATTAACTCGGCTCCTGCTGGGCCGATTTTAATCAACAATATCTCAAATGAAAGGAAAGAGAATCAGCTACACGAGAAAAAATACACGGCTGCTTTAACTATATGCAGTTGACCGTAATAACTATTGAAATTGTTTAATTGTTGATAACAAATGAACCGATCATCGAATACTTCTCCCACCTATTGGAGGTTGTAGCTGATGCTCCTTGCTTTAATTTATGTCCTCTGATCATTACCGTAGATCGCCTGCAAAAGAAGATAATTAAAATGTTTTAACGAAATTATAAACAAATGCCATTATTTCGGCCTGCATGCGGGATACATCAATGAACAGCGGACATAAAGGAAAGCTATGAGCATCAGCTACCATCTCCAGTAGGTAGGAACATTATAGCATGTGCAGTTCAATTGTTATAAACTATTAAACAACAAAAATTGTTATTACGGTTAAACGGATATAGATACAGGAGCGTGGTGTTCTTCATCGCATAGCTTATTCGTTTACCTTCCTTTTGAGACGTAGTTGATTAAAATCGGCCCAGCAGGAGCCGAGATAATGCAATTTGTTTAACGAAATTATAAACAAACGCCATTAATTCGGCTTGCAGGCGAGCTACGTCAATGAGCTATCGACATAAAGGAAAGCTATGAGCAACAGCTACCATCTCCAGCAGGTAGGAACATTATAGCATGTGCAGTTCAATTGTTATAAACTATTAAACAACAAAAATTGTTATTACGGTTAAACGGATATAGATACAGGAGCGTGGTGTTTTTCATCGCATAGCTTATCCGTTTTCCTTTCTTTTAAGACGTAGTTGATTAAAATCGGCCCAGCAGGAGCCGAGATAATGCAATTTGTTTAACGAAATTATAAACAAATGCCATTAATTCGGCTTGCAGACGGGCTACGTCAATGAGCGATGGACATAAAGTAAAGCTATGCGCATCAGCCACCATCTCCAATAGGTTGGAACATTCTCGCATGAGCAGTTCATTTGTTATAAACAATTAAACAATTAAAATAGGAATTCCGGCTAAACGGATATAGGTACAGCAACGGAGTATTTTTTATCGTGTAGCTTGTTCGTTTCCCTTTCTTTTGAGACGTCGTTGAATATTATCGGCCCAGCAGAAGCCGAGATAATCATTTTTTAAGATTATTTGGGTAAGGAAAGGTCAAAAACGGTACAGCTGACGCCATCTCGCGTTTGCGGCCTTTTTCGCAGTTTTCCGCACCGCGAAAACGGAATTCCTGGATTACATCGTTAATTTAAACAATTACGTTTTTCTCGGCTTCTGCTGGGTATTTCTTAACCGGACTTGTCTTAAATTAAAACTACGGTCCAGAGCTATCTCCTCCAGCAGTGGCAACAATATGGCATTTGTGATTTAATATTTATTAACAATTGAAGAATCAGCAAAAATGCACACCGGGTCACTGCAATTAACTCGGCTCCTGCTGGGCCGATTTTAATCAACAATATCTCAAATGAAAGGAAAGAGAATCAGCTACACGAGAAAAAATACACGGCTGCTTTAACTATATGCAGTTGACCGTAATAACTATTGAAATTGTTTAATTGTTGATAACAAATGAACCGATCATCGAATACTTCTCCCACCTATTGGAGGTTGTAGCTGATGCTCCTTGCTTTAATTTATGTCCTCTGATCATTACCGTAGATCGCCTGCAAAAGAAGATAATTAAAATGTTTTAACGAAATTATAAACAAATGCCATTATTTCGGCCTGCATGCGGGATACATCAATGAACAGCGGACATAAAGGAAAGCTATGAGCATCAGCTACCATCTCCAGTAGGTAGGAACATTATAGCATGTGCAGTTCAATTGTTATAAACTATTAAACAACAAAAATTGTTATTACGGTTAAACGGATATAGATACAGGAGCGTGGTGTTCTTCATCGCATAGCTTATTCGTTTACCTTCCTTTTGAGACGTAGTTGATTAAAATCGGCCCAGCAGGAGCCGAGATAATGCAATTTGTTTAACGAAATTATAAACAAACGCCATTAATTCGGCTTGCAGGCGAGCTACGTCAATGAGCTATCGACATAAAGGAAAGCTATGAGCAACAGCTACCATCTCCAGCAGGTAGGAACATTATAGCATGTGCAGTTCAATTGTTATAAACTATTAAACAACAAAAATTGTTATTACGGTTAAACGGATATAGATACAGGAGCGTGGTATTTTTCATTGCATAGCTTATTCGTTTACCTTCCTTTTGAGATGTAGCTGATTAAAATCGGCCCAGCAGGAGCCGAGATAATGCAATTTGTTTAACGAAATTATAAACAAAGGCCATTAATTCGGCTTGCAGGCGAGCTACGTCAATGAGCTATGGACATAAAGTAAAGCTATAAGCATCAGCTAACATCTCCAGTAGGTGGGAACATTATAGCATGTGCAGTTCATTTGTTATAAACTATTCCACAACAAAAATTGTTATTACGGTTAAACGGATATAGATACAGGAGCGTGGTGTTTTTCATCGCATAGCTTATCCGTTTTCCTTTCTTTTAAGACGTAGTTGATTAAAATCGGCCCAGCAGGAGCCGAGATAATGCAATTTGTTTAACGAAATTATAAACAAAAGCCATTAATTCGGCTTGCAGGCGAGCTACGTCAATGAGCTATGGACATAAAGTAAAGCTATAAGCATCAGCTACCATCTCCAGTAGGTGGGAACATTATAGCATGTGCAGTTCATTTGTTATAAACTATTCAACAACAAAAATTGTTATTACGGTTAAACGGATATAGATACAGGAGCGGAGTATTTTTTATCGTGTAGCTTGTTCGTTTCCCTTTCTTTTGAGACGTCGTTGAATATTATCGGCCCAGCAGAAGCCGAGATAATCATTTTTTAAGATTATTTGGGTAAGGAAAGGTCAAAAACGGTACAACTGACGCCATCTCGCGTTTGCGGCCTTTTTCGCAGTTTTCCGCACCGCCAAAACGGAATTCCTGGATTACATCGTTCATTTAAACAATTACGTTTTTCTCGGCTTCTGCTGGGTATTTCTTAACCGGACTTGTCTTAAATTAAAGCTACTCTCCAGAGCTATCTCCTCCGGCAGTTGCAACAATATGGCATTTGTGATTTAATATTTATTAACAATTGAAGAATCAGCAAAAATGCACACCGGGTCACTGCAATTAACTCGGCTCCTGCTGGGCCGATTTTAATCAACAATATCTCAAATGAAAGGAAAGAGAATCAGCTACACGAGAAAAAATACACGGCTGCTTTAACTATATGCAGTTGACCGTAATAACTATTGAAATTGTTTAATTGTTGATAACAAATGAACCGATCATCGAATACTTCTCCCACCTATTGGAGGTTGTAGCTGATGCTCCTTGCTTTAATTTATGTCCTCTGATCATTACCGTAGATCGCCTGCAAAAGAAGATAATTAAAATGTTTTAACGAAATTATAAACAAATGCCATTATTTCGGCCTGCATGCGGGATACATCAATGAACAGCGGACATAAAGGAAAGCTATGAGCATCAGCTACCATCTCCAGTAGGTAGGAACATTATAGCATGTGCAGTTCAATTGTTATAAACTATTAAACAACAAAAATTGTTATTACGGTTAAACGGATATAGATACAGGAGCGTGGTGTGTTTCATCGCATAGCTTATTCGTTTACCTTCCTTTTGAGACGTAGTTGATTAAAATCGGCCCAGCAGGAGCCGAGATAATGCAATTTGTTTAACGAAATTATAAACAAATGCAATTAATTCGGCTTGCAGGCGAGCTACGTCAATGAGCTATCGACATAAAGGAAAGCTATGAGCAAAAGCTACCATCTCCAGCATGTAGGAACATTATAGCATGTGCAGTTCAATTGTTATAAACTATTAAACAACAAAAATTGTTATTACGGTTAAACGGATATAGATACAGGAGCGTGGTGTTCTTCATCGCATAGCTTATTCGTTTACCTTTCTTTTAAGACGTAGTTGATTAAAATCGGCCCAGCAGGAGCCGAGATAATGCAATTTGTTTAACGAAATTATAAACAAATGCCATTAATTCGGCTTGCAGACGGGCTACGTCAATGAGCGATGGACATAAAGTAAAGCTATGCGTATCAGCCACCATCTCCAATAGGTTGGAACATTCTCGCATGAGCAGTTCATTTGTTATAAACAATTAAACAATTAAAATAGGAATTCCGGCTAAACGGATATAGGTACAGCAACGGAGTATTTTTTATCGTGTAGCTTGTTCGTTTCCCTTTCTTTTGAGACGTCGTTGAATATTATCGGCCCAGCAGAAGCCGAGATAATCATTTTTTAAGATTATTTGGGTAAGGAAAGGTCAAAAACGGTACAACTGACGCCATCTCGCGTTTGCGGCCTTTTTCGCAGTTTTCCGCACCGCGAAAACGGAATTCCTGGATTACATCGTTAATTTAAACAATTACGTTTTTCTCGGCTTCTGCTGGGTATTTCTTAACCGGACTTGTCTTAAATTAAAACTACGGTCCAGAGCTATCTCCTCCAGCAGTGGCAACAATATGGCATTTGTGATTTAATATTTATTAACAATTGAAGAATCAGCAAAAATGCACACCGGGTCACTGCAATTAACTCGGCTCCTGCTGGGCCGATTTTAATCAACAATATCTCAAATGAAAGGAAAGAGAATCAGCTACACGAGAAAAAATACACGGCTGCTTTAACTATATGCAGTTGACCGTAATAACTATTGAAATTGTTTAATTGTTGATAACAAATGAACCGATCATCGAATACTTCTCCCACCTATTGGAGGTTGTAGCTGATGCTCCTTGCTTTAATTTATGTCCTCTGATCATTACCGTAGATCGCCTGCAAAAGAAGATAATTAAAATGTTTTAACGAAATTATAAACAAATGCCATTATTTCGGCCTGCATGCGGGATACATCAATGAACAGCGGACATAAAGGAAAGCTATGAGCATCAGCTACCATCTCCAGTAGGTAGGAACATTATAGCATGTGCAGTTCAATTGTTATAAACTATTAAACAACAAAAATTGTTATTACGGTTAAACGGATATAGATACAGGAGCGTGGTGTTCTTCATCGCATAGCTTATTCGTTTACCTTCCTTTTGAGACGTAGTTGATTAAAATCGGCCCAGCAGGAGCCGAGATAATGCAATTTGTTTAACGAAATTATAAACAAATGCCATTAATTCGGCTTGCAGGCGAGCTACGTCAATGAGCTATCGACATAAAGGAAAGCTATGAGCAACAGCTACCATCTCCAGCAGGTAGGAACATTATAGCATGTGCAGTTCAATTGTTATAAACTATTAAACAACAAAAATTGTTATTACGGTTAAACGGATATAGATACAGGAGCGTGGTATTTTTAATCGCATAGCTTATTCGTTTACCTTCCTTTTGAGATGTAGCTGATTAAAATCGGCCCAGCAGGAGCCGAGATAATGCAATTTGTTTAACGAAATTATAAACAAAGGCCATTAATTCGGCTTGCAGGCGAGCTACGTCAATGAGCTATGGACATAAAGTAAAGCTATAAGCATCAGCTACCATCTCCAGTAGGTGGGAACATTATAGCATGTGCAGTTCATTTGTTATAAACTATTCAACAACAAAAATTGTTATTACGGTTAAACGGATATAGATACAGGAGCGTGGTATTTTTCATTGCATAGCTTATTCGTTTACCTTCCTTTTGAGATGTAGCTGATTAAAATCGGCCCAGCAGGAGACGAGATAATGCAATTTGTTTAACGAAATTATAAACAAAGGCCATTAATTCGGCTTGCAGGCGAGCTACGTCAATGAGCTATGGACATAAAGTAAAGCTATAAGCATCAGCTAACATCTCCAGCAGGTGGGAACATTATAGCATGTGCAGTTCATTTGTTATAAACTATTCCACAACAAAAATTGTTATTACGGTTAAACGGATATAGATACAGGAGCGTGGTGTTTTTAATCGCATAGCTTATCCGTTTTCCTTTCTTTTAAGACGTAGTTGATTAAAATCGGCCCAGCAGGAGCCGAGATAATGCAATTTGTTTAACGAAATTATAAACAAATGCCATTAATTCGGCTTGCAGACGGGCTACGTCAATGAGCGATGGACATAAAGTAAAGCTATGCGTATCAGCCACCATCTCCAATAGGTTGGAACATTCTCGCATGAGCAGTTCATTTGTTATAAACTATTAAACAACAAAAATTGTTATTACGGTTAAACGGATATAGATACAGGAGCGTGGTATTTTTAGTCGCATAGCTTATTCGTTTACCTTCCTTTTGAGACGTAGTTGATTAAAATCGGCCCAGCAGGAGCCGAGATAATGCAATTTGTTTAACGAAATTATAAACAAATGCAATTAATTCGGCTTGCAGGCGAGCTACGTCAATGAGCTATCGACATAAAGGAAAGCTATGAGCAAAAGCTACCATCTCCAGCATGTAGGAACATTATAGCATGTGCAGTTCAATTGTTATAAACTATTAAACAACAAAAATTGTTATTACGGTTAAACGGATATAGATACAGGAGCGTGGTGTTTTTAATCGCATAGCTTATCCGTTTTCCTTTCTTTTAAGACGTAGTTGATTAAAATCGGCCCAGCAGGAGCCGAGATAATGCAATTTGTTTAACGAAATTATAAACAAATGCCATTAATTCGGCTTGCAGACGGGCTACGTCAATGAGCGATGGACATAAAGTAAAGCTATGCGTATCAGCCACCATCTCCAATAGGTTGGAACATTCTCGCATGAGCAGTTCATTTGTTATAAACTATTAAACAACAAAAATTGTTATTACGGTTAAACGGATATAGATACAGGAGCGTGGTATTTTTAGTCGCATAGCTTATTCGTTTACCTTCCTTTTGAGACGTAGTTGATTAAAATCGGCCCAGCAGGAGCCGAGATAATGCAATTTGTTTAACGAAATTATAAACAAATGCAATTAATTCGGCTTGCAGGCGAGCTACGTCAATGAGCTATCGACATAAAGGAAAGCTATGAGCAAAAGCTACCATCTCCAGCATGTAGGAACATTATAGCATGTGCAGTTCAATTGTTATAAACTATTAAACAACAAAAATTGTTATTACGGTTAAACGGATATAGATACAGGAGCGTGATATTTTTAATCGCATAGCTTATTCGTTTTCCTTTCTTTTGAGACGTAGTTGATTAAAATCGGCCCAGCAGGAGCCGAGATACTGCAATTTGTTTAACGAAATTATAAACAAATGCCATTAATTCGGCTTGCAGACGAGCTACGTCAATGCGCGATGGACATAAACTAAAGCAATGAGCATCAGCTACCATCTCCAGTAGGTAGGAACATTATAGCATGTGCAGTTCAATTGTTATAAACTATTCCACAACAAAAATTGTTATTACGGTTAAACGGATATAGATACAGGAGCGTGGTGTTTTTCATCGCATAGCTTATCCGTTTTCCTTTCTTTTAAGACGTAGTTGATTAAAATCGGCCCAGCAGGAGCCGAGATAATGCAATTTGTTTAACGAAATTATAAACAAATGCCATTAATTCGGCTTGCAGACGGGCTACGTCAATGAGCGATGGACATAAAGTAAAGCTATGCGTATCAGCCACCATCTCCAATAGGTTGGAACATTCTCGCATGAGCAGTTCATTTGTTATAAACAATTAAACAATTAAAATAGGAATTCCGGCTAAACGGATATAGGTACAGCAACGGAGTATTTTTTATCGTGTAGCTTGTTCGTTTCCCTTTCTTTTGAGACGTCGTTGAATATTATCGGCCCAGCAGAAGCCGAGATAATCATTTTTTAAGATTATTTGGGTAAGGAAAGGTCGAAAACGGTACAACTGACGCCATCTCGCGTTTGCGGCCTTTTTCGCAGTTTTCCGCACCGCGAAAACGGAATTCCTGGATTACATCGTTAATTTAAACAATTACGTTTTTCTCGGCTTCTGCTGGGTATTTCTTAACCGGACTTGTCTTAAATTAAAACTACGGTCCAGAGCTATCTCCTCCAGCAGTGGCAACAATATGGCATTTGTGATTTAATATTTATTAACAATTGAAGAATCAGCAAAAATGCACACCGGGTCACTGCAATTAACTCGGCTCCTGCTGGGCCGATTTTAATCAACAATATCTCAAATGAAAGGAAAGAGAATCAGCTACACGAGAAAAAATACACGGCTGCTTTAACTATATGCAGTTGACCGTAATAACTATTGAAATTGTTTAATTGTTGATAACAAATGAACCGATCATCGAATACTTCTCCCACCTATTGGAGGTTGTAGCTGATGCTCCTTGCTTTAATTTATGTCCTCTGATCATTACCGTAGATCGCCTGCAAAAGAAGATAATTAAAATGTTTTAACGAAATTATAAACAAATGCCATTATTTCGGCCTGCATGCGGGATACATCAATGAACAGTGGACATAAAGGAAAGCTATGAGCATCAGCTACCATCTCCAGTAGGTAGGAACATTATAGCATGTGCAGTTCAATTGTTATAAACTATTAAACAACAAAAATTGTTATTACGGTTAAACGGATATAGATACAGGAGCGTGGTGTGTTTCATCGCATAGCTTATTCGTTTACCTTCCTTTTGAGACGTAGTTGATTAAAATCGGCCCAGCAGGAGCCGAGATAATGCAATTTGTTTAACGAAATTATAAACAAATGCAATTAATTCGGCTTGCAGGCGAGCTACGTCAATGAGCTATCGACATAAAGGAAAGCTATGAGCAAAAGCTACCATCTCCAGCATGTAGGAACATTATAGCATGTGCAGTTCAATTGTTATAAACTATTAAACAACAAAAATTGTTATTACGGTTAAACGGATATAGATACAGGAGCGTGATATTTTTAATCGCATAGCTTATTCGTTTTCCTTTCTTTTGAGACGTAGTTGATTAAAATCGGCCCAGCAGGAGCCGAGATAATGCAATTTGTTTAACGAAATTATAAACAAATGCCATTAATTCGGCTTGCAGACGAGCTACGTCAATGCGCGATGGACATAAACTAAAGCTATGAGCATGAGCTACCATCTCCAGTAGGTAGGAACATTATAGCATGTGCAGTTCAATTGTTATAAACTATTCCACAACAAAAATTGTTATTACGGTTAAACGGATATAGATACAGGAGCGTGGTGTTTTTCATCGCATAGCTTATCCGTTTTCCTTTCTTTTAAGACGTAGTTGATTAAAATCGGCCCAGCAGGAGCCGAGATAATGCAATTTGTTTAACGAAATTATAAACAAATGCCATTAATTCGGCTTGCAGACGGGCTACGTCAATGAGCGATGGACATAAAGTAAAGCTATGCGTATCAGCCACCATCTCCAATAGGTTGGAACATTCTCGCATGAGCAGTTCATTTGTTATAAACAATTAAACAATTAAAATAGGAATTCCGGCTAAACGGATATAGGTACAGCAACGGAGTATTTTTTATCGTGTAGCTTGTTCGTTTCCCTTTCTTTTGAGACGTCGTTGAATATTATCGGCCCAGCAGAAGCCGAGATAATCATTTTTTAAGATTATTTGGGTAAGGAAAGGTCGAAAACGGTACAACTGACGCCATCTCGCGTTTGCGGCCTTTTTCGCAGTTTTCCGCACCGCGAAAACGGAATTCCTGGATTACATCGTTAATTTAAACAATTACGTTTTTCTCGGCTTCTGCTGGGTATTTCTTAACCGGACTTGTCTTAAATTAAAACTACGGTCCAGAGCTATCTCCTCCAGCAGTGGCAACAATATGGCATTTGTGATTTAATATTTATTAACAATTGAAGAATCAGCAAAAATGCACACCGGGTCACTGCAATTAACTCGGCTCCTGCTGGGCCGATTTTAATCAACAATATCTCAAATGAAAGGAAAGAGAATCAGCTACACGAGAAAAAATACACGGCTGCTTTAACTATATGCAGTTGACCGTAATAACTATTGAAATTGTTTAATTGTTGATAACAAATGAACCGATCATCGAATACTTCTCCCACCTATTGGAGGTTGTAGCTGAAGCTCCTTGCTTTAATTTATGTCCTCTGATCATTACCGTAGATCGCCTGCAAAAGAAGATAATTAAAATGTTTTAACGAAATTATAAACAAATGCCATTATTTCGGCCTGCATGCGGGATACATCAATGAACAGCGGACATAAAGGAAAGCTATGAGCATCAGCTACCATCTCCAGTAGGTAGGAACATTATAGCATGTGCAGTTCAAATGTTATAAACTATTAAACAACAAAAATTGTTATTACGGTTAAACGGATATAGATACAGGAGCGTGGTGTTCTTCATCGCATAGCTTATTCGTTTACCTTCCTTTTGAGACGTAGTTGATTAAAATCGGCCCAGCAGGAGCCGAGATAATGCAATTTGTTTAACGAAATTATAAACAAATGCCATTAATTCGGCTTGCAGGCGAGCTACGTCAATGAGCTATCGACATAAAGGAAAGCTATGAGCAACAGCTACCATCTCCAGCAGGTAGGAACATTATAGCATGTGCAGTTCAATTGTTATAAACTATTAAACAACAAAAATTGTTATTACGGTTAAACGGATATAGATACAGGAGCGTGGTGTTTTTCATCGCATAGCTTATCCGTTTTCCTTTCTTTTAAGACGTAGTTGATTAAAATCGGCCCAGCAGGAGCCGAGATAATGCAATTTGTTTAACGAAATTATAAACAAATGCCATTAATTCGGCTTGCAGACGGGCTACGTCAATGAGCGATGGACATAAAGTAAAGCTATGCGTATCAGCCACCATCTCCAATAGGTTGGAACATTCTCGCATGAGCAGTTCATTTGTTATAAACAATTAAACAATTAAAATAGGAATTCCGGCTAAACGGATATAGGTACAGCAACGGAGTATTTTTTATCGTGTAGCTTGTTCGTTTCCCTTTCTTTTGAGACGTCGTTGAATATTATCGGCCCAGCAGAAGCCGAGATAATCATTTTTTAAGATTATTTGGGTAAGGAAAGGTCAAAAACGGTACAACTGACGCCATCTCGCGTTTGCGGCCTTTTTCGCAGTTTTCCGCACCGCGAAAACGGAATTCCTGGATTACATCGTTAATTTAAACAATTACGTTTTTCTCGGCTTCTGCTGGGTATTTCTTAACCGGACTTGTCTTAAATTAAAACTACGGTCCAGAGCTATCTCCTCCAGCAGTGGCAACAATATGGCATTTGTGATTTAATATTTATTAACAATTGAAGAATCAGCAAAAATGCACACCGGGTCACTGCAATTAACTCGGCTCCTGCTGGGCCGATTTTAATCAACAATATCTCAAATGAAAGGAAAGAGAATCAGCTACACGAGAAAAAATACACGGCTGCTTTAACTATATGCAGTTGACCGTAATAACTATTGAAATTGTTTAATTGTTGATAACAAATGAACCGATCATCGAATACTTCTCCCACCTATTGGAGGTTGTAGCTGATGCTCCTTGCTTTAATTTATGTCCTCTGATCATTACCGTAGATCGCCTGCAAAAGAAGATAATTAAAATGTTTTAACGAAATTATAAACAAATGCCATTATTTCGGCCTGCATGCGGGATACATCAATGAACAGTGGACATAAAGGAAAGCTATGAGCATCAGCTACCATCTCCAGTAGGTAGGAACATTATAGCATGTGCAGTTCAATTGTTATAAACTATTAAACAACAAAAATTGTTATTACGGTTAAACGGATATAGATACAGGAGCGTGGTGTGTTTCATCGCATAGCTTATTCGTTTACCTTCCTTTTGAGACGTAGTTGATTAAAATCGGCCCAGCAGGAGCCGAGATAATGCAATTTGTTTAACGAAATTATAAACAAATGCAATTAATTCGGCTTGCAGGCGAGCTACGTCAATGAGCTATCGACATAAAGGAAAGCTATGAGCAAAAGCTACCATCTCCAGCATGTAGGAACATTATAGCATGTGCAGTTCAATTGTTATAAACTATTAAACAACAAAAATTGTTATTACGGTTAAACGGATATAGATACAGGAGCGTGATATTTTTAATCGCATAGCTTATTCGTTTTCCTTTCTTTTGAGACGTAGTTGATTAAAATCGGCCCAGCAGGAGCCGAGATAATGCAATTTGTTTAACGAAATTATAAACAAATGCCATTAATTCGGCTTGCAGACGAGCTACGTCAATGCGCGATGGACATAAACTAAAGCTATGAGCATCAGCTACCATCTCCAGTAGGTAGGAACATTATAGCATGTGCAGTTCAATTGTTATAAACTATTCCACAACAAAAATTGTTATTACGGTTAAACGGATATAGATACAGGAGCGTGGTGTTTTTCATCGCATAGCTTATCCGTTTTCCTTTCTTTTAAGACGTAGTTGATTAAAATCGGCCCAGCAGGAGCCGAGATAATGCAATTTGTTTAACGAAATTATAAACAAATGCCATTAATTCGGCTTGCAGACGGGCTACGTCAATGAGCGATGGACATAAAGTAAAGCTATGCGTATCAGCCACCATCTCCAATAGGTTGGAACATTCTCGCATGAGCAGTTCATTTGTTATAAACAATTAAACAATTAAAATAGGAATTCCGGCTAAACGGATATAGGTACAGCAACGGAGTATTTTTTATCGTGTAGCTTGTTCGTTTCCCTTTCTTTTGAGACGTCGTTGAATATTATCGGCCCAGCAGAAGCCGAGATAATCATTTTTTAAGATTATTTGGGTAAGGAAAGGTCGAAAACGGTACAACTGACGCCATCTCGCGTTTGCGGCCTTTTTCGCAGTTTTCCGCACCGCGAAAACGGAATTCCTGGATTACATCGTTAATTTAAACAATTACGTTTTTCTCGGCTTCTGCTGGGTATTTCTTAACCGGACTTGTCTTAAATTAAAACTACGGTCCAGAGCTATCTCCTCCAGCAGTGGCAACAATATGGCATTTGTGATTTAATATTTATTAACAATTGAAGAATCAGCAAAAATGCACACCGGGTCACTGCAATTAACTCGGCTCCTGCTGGGCCGATTTTAATCAACAATATCTCAAATGAAAGGAAAGAGAATCAGCTACACGAGAAAAAATACACGGCTGCTTTAACTATATGCAGTTGACCGTAATAACTATTGAAATTGTTTAATTGTTGATAACAAATGAACCGATCATCGAATACTTCTCCCACCTATTGGAGGTTGTAGCTGAAGCTCCTTGCTTTAATTTATGTCCTCTGATCATTACCGTAGATCGCCTGCAAAAGAAGATAATTAAAATGTTTTAACGAAATTATAAACAAATGCCATTATTTCGGCCTGCATGCGGGATACATCAATGAACAGCGGACATAAAGGAAAGCTATGAGCATCAGCTACCATCTCCAGTAGGTAGGAACATTATAGCATGTGCAGTTCAATTGTTATAAACTATTAAACAACAAAAATTGTTATTACGGTTAAACGGATATAGATACAGGAGCGTGGTGTTCTTCATCGCATAGCTTATTCGTTTACCTTCCTTTTGAGACGTAGCTGATTAAAATCGGCCCAGCAGGAGCCGAGATAATGCAATTTGTTTAACGAAATTATAAACAAATGCCATTAATTCGGCTTGCAGGCGAGCTACGTCAATGAGCTATCGACATAAAGGAAAGCTATGAGCAACAGCTACCATCTCCAGCAGGTAGGAACATTATAGCATGTGCAGTTCAATTGTTATAAACTATTAAACAACAAAAATTGTTATTACGGTTAAACGGATATAGATACAGGAGCGTGGTATTTTTAATCGCATAGCTTATTCGTTTACCTTCCTTTTGAGATGTAGCTGATTAAAATCGGCCCAGCAGGAGCCGAGATAATGCAATTTGTTTAACGAAATTATAAACAAAGGCCATTAATTCGGCTTGCAGGCGAGCTACGTCAATGAGCTATGGACATAAAGTAAAGCTATAAGCATCAGCTAACATCTCCAGTAGGTGGGAACATTATAGCATGTGCAGTTCATTTGTTATAAACTATTCCACAACAAAAATTGTTATTACGGTTAAACGGATATAGATACAGGAGCGTGGTGTTTTTCATCGCATAGCTTATCCGTTTTCCTTTCTTTTAAGACGTAGTTGATTAAAATCGGCCCAGCAGGAGCCGAGATAATGCAATTTGTTTAACGAAATTATAAACAAATGCCATTAATTCGGCTTGCAGACGGGCTACGTCAATGAGCGATGGACATAAAGTAAAGCTATGCGTATCAGCCACCATCTCCAATAGGTTGGAACATTCTCGCATGAGCAGTTCATTTGTTATAAACAATTAAACAATTAAAATAGGAATTCCGTCTAAACGGATATAGGCACAGCAACGGAGTATTTTTTATCGTGTAGCTTGTTCGTTTCCCTTTCTTTTGAGACGTCGTTGAATATTATCGGCCCAGCAGAAGCCGAGATAATCATTTTTTAAGATTATTTGGGTAAGGAAAGGTCAAAAACGGTACAACTGACGCCATCTCGCGTTTGCGGCCTTTTTCGCAGTTTTCCGCACCGCGAAAACGGAATTCCTGGATTACATCGTTAATTTAAACAATTACGTTTTTCTCGGCTTCTGCTGGGTATTTCTTAACCGGACTTGTCTTAAATTAAAACTACGGTCCAGAGCTATCTCCTCCAGCAGTGGCAACAATATGGCATTTGTGATTTAATATTTATTAACAATTGAAGAATCAGCAAAAATGCACACCGGGTCACTGCAATTAACTCGGCTCCTGCTGGGCCGATTTTAATCAACAATATCTCAAATGAAAGGAAAGAGAATCAGCTACACGAGAAAAAATACACGGCTGCTTTAACTATATGCAGTTGACCGTAATAACTATTGAAATTGTTTAATTGTTGATAACAAATGAACCGATCATCGAATACTTCTCCCACCTATTGGAGGTTGTAGCTGATGCTCCTTGCTTTAATTTATGTCCTCTGATCATTACCGTAGATCGCCTGCAAAAGAAGATAATTAAAATGTTTTAACGAAATTATAAACAAATGCCATTATTTCGGCCTGCATGCGGGATACATCAATGAACAGCGGACATAAAGGAAAGCTATGAGCATCAGCTACCATCTCCAGTAGGTAGGAACATTATAGCATGTGCAGTTCAATTGTTATAAACTATTAAACAACAAAAATTGTTATTACGGTTAAACGGATATAGATACAGGAGCGTGGTGTTCTTCATCGCATAGCTTATTCGTTTACCTTCCTTTTGAGACGTAGTTGATTAAAATCGGCCCAGCAGGAGCCGAGATAATGCAATTTGTTTAACGAAATTATAAACAAATGCCATTAATTCGGCTTGCAGGCGAGCTACGTCAATGAGCTATGGACATAAAGGAAAGCTATGAGCAACAGCTACCATCTCCAGCAGGTAGGAACATTATAGCATGTGCAGTTCAATTGTTATAAACTATTAAACAACAAAAATTGTTATTACGGTTAAACGGATATAGATACAGGAGCGTGGTATTTTTAATCGCATAGCTTATTCGTTTACCTTCCTTTTGAGATGTAGCTGATTAAAATCGGCCCAGCAGGAGCCGAGATAATGCAATTTGTTTAACGAAATTATAAACAAAGGCCATTAATTCGGCTTGCAGGCGAGCTACGTCAATGAGCTATGGACATAAAGTAAAGCTATAAGCATCAGCTAACATCTCCAGTAGGTGGGAACATTATAGCATGTGCAGTTCATTTGTTATAAACTATTCCACAACAAAAATTGTTATTACGGTTAAACGGATATAGATACAGGAGCGTGGTGTTTTTCATCGCATAGCTTATCCGTTTTCCTTTCTTTTAAGACGTAGTTGATTAAAATCGGCCCAGCAGGAGCCGAGATAATGCAATTTGTTTAACGAAATTATAAACAAATGCCATTAATTCGGCTTGCAGACGGGCTACGTCAATGAGCGATGGACATAAAGTAAAGCTATGCGTATCAGCCACCATCTCCAATAGGTTGGAACATTCTCGCATGAGCAGTTCATTTGTTATAAACAATTAAACAATTAAAATAGGAATTCCGGCTAAACGGATATAGGTACAGCAACGGAGTATTTTTTATCGTGTAGCTTGTTCGTTTCCCTTTCTTTTGAGACGTCGTTGAATATTATCGGCCCAGCAGAAGCCGAGATAATCATTTTTTAAGATTATTTGGGTAAGGAAAGGTCAAAAACGGTACAACTGACGCCATCTCGCGTTTGCGGCCTTTTTCGCAGTTTTCCGCACCGCGAAAACGGAATTCCTGGATTACATCGTTAATTTAAACAATTACGTTTTTCTCGGCTTCTGCTGGGTATTTCTTAACCGGACTTGTCTTAAATTAAAACTACGGTCCAGAGCTATCTCCTCCAGCAGTGGCAACAATATGGCATTTGTGATTTAATATTTATTAACAATTGAAGAATCAGCAAAAATGCACACCGGGTCACTGCAATTAACTCGGCTCCTGCTGGGCCGATTTTAATCAACAATATCTCAAATGAAAGGAAAGAGAATCAGCTACACGAGAAAAAATACACGGCTGCTTTAACTATATGCATTTGACCGTAATAACTATTGAAATTGTTTAATTGTTGATAACAAATGAACCGATCATCGAATACTTCTCCCACCTATTGGAGGTTGTAGCTGATGCTCCTTGCTTTAATTTATGTCCTCTGATCATTACCGTAGATCGCCTGCAAAAGAAGATAATTAAAATGTTTTAACGAAATTATAAACAAATGCCATTATTTCGGCCTGCATGCGGGATACATCAATGAACAGCGGACATAAAGGAAAGCTATGAGCATCAGCTACCATCTCCAGTAGGTAGGAACATTATAGCATGTGCAGTTCAATTGTTATAAACTATTAAACAACAAAAATTGTTATTACGGTTAAACGGATATAGATACAGGAGCGTGGTGTTCTTCATCGCATAGCTTATTCGTTTACCTTCCTTTTGAGACGTAGTTGATTAAAATCGGCCCAGCAGGAGCCGAGATAATGCAATTTGTTTAGTGAAATTATAAACAAATGCCATTAATTCGGCTTGCAGGCGAGCTACGTCAATGAGCTATGGACATAAAGGAAAGCTATGAGCAACAGCTACCATCTCCAGCAGGTAGGAACATTATAGCATGTGCAGTTCAATTGTTATAAACTATTAAACAACAAAAATTGTTATTACGGTTAAACGGATATAGATACAGGAGCGTGGTATTTTTAGTCGCATAGCTTATTCGTTTACCTTCCTTTTGAGATGTAGCTGATTAAAATCGGCCCAGCAGGAGCCGAGATAATGCAATTTGTTTAACGAAATTATAAACAAAGGCCATTAATTCGGCTTGCAGGCGAGCTACGTCAATGAGCTATGGACATAAAGTAAAGCTATAAGCATCAGCTAACATCTCCAGTAGGTGGGAACATTATAGCATGTGCAGTTCATTTGTTATAAACTATTCCACAACAAAAATTGTTATTACGGTTAAACGGATATAGATACAGGAGCGTGGTGTTTTTCATCGCATAGCTTATCCGTTTTCCTTTCTTTTAAGACGTAGTTGATTAAAATCGGCCCAGCAGGAGCCGAGATAATGCAATTTGTTTAACGAAATTATAAACAAATGCCATTAATTCGGCTTGCAGACGGGCTACGTCAATGAGCGATGGACATAAAGTAAAGCTATGCGTATCAGCCACCATCTCCAATAGGTTGGAACATTCTCGCATGAGCAGTTCATTTGTTATAAACAATTAAACAATTAAAACAGGAATTCCGGCTAAACGGATATAGGTACAGCAACGGAGTATTTTTTATCGTGTAGCTTGTTCGTTTCCCTTTCTTTTGAGACGTCGTTGAATATTATCGGCCCAGCAGAAGCCGAGATAATCATTTTTTAAGATTATTTGGGTAAGGAAAGGTCAAAAACGGTACAACTGACGCCATCTCGCGTTTGCGGCCTTTTTCGCAGTTTTCCGCACCGCGAAAACGGAATTCCTGGATTACATCGTTAATTTAAACAATTACGTTTTTCTCGGCTTCTGCTGGGTATTTCTTAACCGGACTTGTCTTAAATTAAAACTACGGTCCAGAGCTATCTCCTCCAGCAGTGGCAACAATATGGCATTTGTGATTTAATATTTATTAACAATTGAAGAATCAGCAAAAATGCACACCGGGTCACTGCAATTAACTCGGCTCCTGCTGGGCCGATTTTAATCAACAATATCTCAAATGAAAGGAAAGAGAATCAGCTACACGAGAAAAAATACACGGCTGCTTTAACTATATGCATTTGACCGTAATAACTATTGAAATTGTTTAATTGTTGATAACAAATGAACCGATCATCGAATACTTCTCCCACCTATTGGAGGTTGTAGCTGATGCTCCTTGCTTTAATTTATGTCCTCTGATCATTACCGTAGATCGCCTGCAAAAGAAGATAATTAAAATGTTTTAACGAAATTATAAACAAATGCCATTATTTCGGCCTGCATGCGGGATACATCAATGAACAGCGGACATAAAGGAAAGCTATGAGCATCAGCTACCATCTCCAGTAGGTAGGAACATTATAGCATGTGCAGTTCAATTGTTATAAACTATTAAACAACAAAAATTGTTATTACGGTTAAACGGATATAGATACAGGAGCGTGGTGTTCTTCATCGCATAGCTTATTCGTTTACCTTCCTTTTGAGACGTAGTTGATTAAAATCGGCCCAGCAGGAGCCGAGATAATGCAATTTGTTTAGTGAAATTATAAACAAATGCCATTAATTCGGCTTGCAGGCGAGCTACGTCAATGAGCTATGGACATAAAGGAAAGCTATGAGCAACAGCTACCATCTCCAGCAGGTAGGAACATTATAGCATGTGCAGTTCAATTGTTATAAACTATTAAACAACAAAAATTGTTATTACGGTTAAACGGATATAGATACAGGAGCGTGGTATTTTTAATCGCATAGCTTATTCGTTTACCTTCCTTTTGAGATGTAGCTGATTAAAATCGGCCCAGCAGGAGCCGAGATAATGCAATTTGTTTAACGAAATTATAAACAAAGGCCATTAATTCGGCTTGCAGGCGAGCTACGTCAATGAGCTATGGACATAAAGTAAAGCTATAAGCATCAGCTAACATCTCCAGTAGGTGGGAACATTATAGCATGTGCAGTTCATTTGTTATAAACTATTCCACAACAAAAATTGTTATTACGGTTAAACGGATATAGATACAGGAGCGTGGTGTTTTTCATCGCATAGCTTATCCGTTTTCCTTTCTTTTAAGACGTAGTTGATTAAAATCGGCCCAGCAGGAGCCGAGATAATGCAATTTGTTTAACGAAATTATAAACAAATGCCATTAATTCGGCTTGCAGACGGGCTACGTCAATGAGCGATGGACATAAAGTAAAGCTATGCGTATCAGCCACCATCTCCAATAGGTTGGAACATTCTCGCATGAGCAGTTCATTTGTTATAAACAATTAAACAATTAAAACAGGAATTCCGGCTAAACGGATATAGGTACAGCAACGGAGTATTTTTTATCGTGTAGCTTGTTCGTTTCCCTTTCTTTTGAGACGTCGTTGAATATTATCGGCCCAGCAGAAGCCGAGATAATCATTTTTTAAGATTATTTGGGTAAGGAAAGGTCAAAAACGGTACAACTGACGCCATCTCGCGTTTGCGGCCTTTTTCGCAGTTTTCCGCACCGCGAAAACGGAATTCCTGGATTACATCGTTAATTTAAACAATTACGTTTTTCTCGGCTTCTGCTGGGTATTTCTTAACCGGACTTGTCTTAAATTAAAACTACGGTCCAGAGCTATCTCCTCCAGCAGTGGCAACAATATGGCATTTGTGATTTAATATTTATTAACAATTGAAGAATCAGCAAAAATGCACACCGGGTCACTGCAATTAACTCGGCTCCTGCTGGGCCGATTTTAATCAACAATATCTCAAATGAAAGGAAAGAGAATCAGCTACACGAGAAAAAATACACGGCTGCTTTAACTATATGCATTTGACCGTAATAACTATTGAAATTGTTTAATTGTTGATAACAAATGAACCGATCATCGAATACTTCTCCCACCTATTGGAGGTTGTAGCTGATGCTCCTTGCTTTAATTTATGTCCTCTGATCATTACCGTAGATCGCCTGCAAAAGAAGATAATTAAAATGTTTTAACGAAATTATAAACAAATGCCATTATTTCGGCCTGCATGCGGGATACATCAATGAACAGCGGACATAAAGGAAAGCTATGAGCATCAGCTACCATCTCCAGTAGGTAGGAACATTATAGCATGTGCAGTTCAATTGTTATAAACTATTAAACAACAAAAATTGTTATTACGGTTAAACGGATATAGATACAGGAGCGTGGTGTTCTTCATCGCATAGCTTATTCGTTTACCTTCCTTTTGAGACGTAGTTGATTAAAATCGGCCCAGCAGGAGCCGAGATAATGCAATTTGTTTAGTGAAATTATAAACAAATGCCATTAATTCGGCTTGCAGGCGAGCTACGTCAATGAGCTATGGACATAAAGGAAAGCTATGAGCAACAGCTACCATCTCCAGCAGGTAGGAACATTATAGCATGTGCAGTTCAATTGTTATAAACTATTAAACAACAAAAATTGTTATTACGGTTAAACGGATATAGATACAGGAGCGTGGTATTTTTAATCGCATAGCTTATTCGTTTACCTTCCTTTTGAGATGTAGCTGATTAAAATCGGCCCAGCAGGAGCCGAGATAATGCAATTTGTTTAACGAAATTATAAACAAAGGCCATTAATTCGGCTTGCAGGCGAGCTACGTCAATGAGCTATGGACATAAAGTAAAGCTATAAGCATCAGCTAACATCTCCAGTAGGTGGGAACATTATAGCATGTGCAGTTCATTTGTTATAAACTATTCCACAACAAAAATTGTTATTACGGTTAAACGGATATAGATACAGGAGCGTGGTGTTTTTCATCGCATAGCTTATCCGTTTTCCTTTCTTTTAAGACGTAGTTGATTAAAATCGGCCCAGCAGGAGCCGAGATAATGCAATTTGTTTAACGAAATTATAAACAAATGCCATTAATTCGGCTTGCAGACGGGCTACGTCAATGAGCGATGGACATAAAGTAAAGCTATGCGTATCAGCCACCATCTCCAATAGGTTGGAACATTCTCGCATGAGCAGTTCATTTGTTATAAACAATTAAACAATTAAAATAGGAATTCCGGCTAAACGGATATAGGTACAGCAACGGAGTATTTTTTATCGTGTAGCTTGTTCGTTTCCCTTTCTTTTGAGACGTCGTTGAATATTATCGGCCCAGCAGAAGCCGAGATAATCATTTTTTAAGATTATTTGGGTAAGGAAAGGTCAAAAACGGTACAACTGACGCCATCTCGCGTTTGCGGCCTTTTTCGCAGTTTTCCGCACCGCGAAAACGGAATTCCTGGATTACATCGTTAATTTAAACAATTACGTTTTTCTCGGCTTCTGCTGGGTATTTCTTAACCGGACTTGTCTTAAATTAAAACTACGGTCCAGAGCTATCTCCTCCAGCAGTGGCAACAATATGGCATTTGTGATTTAATATTTATTAACAATTGAAGAATCAGCAAAAATGCACACCGGGTCACTGCAATTAACTCGGCTCCTGCTGGGCCGATTTTAATCAACAATATCTCAAATGAAAGGAAAGAGAATCAGCTACACGAGAAAAAATACACGGCTGCTTTAACTATATGCATTTGACCGTAATAACTATTGAAATTGTTTAATTGTTGATAACAAATGAACCGATCATCGAATACTTCTCCCACCTATTGGAGGTTGTAGCTGATGCTCCTTGCTTTAATTTATGTCCTCTGATCATTACCGTAGATCGCCTGCAAAAGAAGATAATTAAAATGTTTTAACGAAATTATAAACAAATGCCATTATTTCGGCCTGCATGCGGGATACATCAATGAACAGCGGACATAAAGGAAAGCTATGAGCATCAGCTACCATCTCCAGTAGGTAGGAACATTATAGCATGTGCAGTTCAATTGTTATAAACTATTAAACAACAAAAATTGTTATTACGGTTAAACGGATATAGATACAGGAGCGTGGTGTTCTTCATCGCATAGCTTATTCGTTTACCTTCCTTTTGAGACGTAGTTGATTAAAATCGGCCCAGCAGGAGCCGAGATAATGCAATTTGTTTAGTGAAATTATAAACAAATGCCATTAATTCGGCTTGCAGGCGAGCTACGTCAATGAGCTATGGACATAAAGGAAAGCTATGAGCAACAGCTACCATCTCCAGCAGGTAGGAACATTATAGCATGTGCAGTTCAATTGTTATAAACTATTAAACAACAAAAATTGTTATTACGGTTAAACGGATATAGATACAGGAGCGTGGTATTTTTAATCGCATAGCTTATTCGTTTACCTTCCTTTTGAGATGTAGCTGATTAAAATCGGCCCAGCAGGAGCCGAGATAATGCAATTTGTTTAACGAAATTATAAACAAAGGCCATTAATTCGGCTTGCAGGCGAGCTACGTCAATGAGCTATGGACATAAAGTAAAGCTATAAGCATCAGCTAACATCTCCAGTAGGTGGGAACATTATAGCATGTGCAGTTCATTTGTTATAAACTATTCCACAACAAAAATTGTTATTACGGTTAAACGGATATAGATACAGGAGCGTGGTGTTTTTCATCGCATAGCTTATCCGTTTTCCTTTCTTTTAAGACGTAGTTGATTAAAATCGGCCCAGCAGGAGCCGAGATAATGCAATTTGTTTAACGAAATTATAAACAAATGCCATTAATTCGGCTTGCAGACGGGCTACGTCAATGAGCGATGGACATAAAGTAAAGCTATGCGTATCAGCCACCATCTCCAATAGGTTGGAACATTCTCGCATGAGCAGTTCATTTGTTATAAACAATTAAACAATTAAAACAGGAATTCCGGCTAAACGGATATAGGTACAGCAACGGAGTATTTTTTATCGTGTAGCTTGTTCGTTTCCCTTTCTTTTGAGACGTCGTTGAATATTATCGGCCCAGCAGAAGCCGAGATAATCATTTTTTAAGATTATTTGGGTAAGGAAAGGTCAAAAACGGTACAACTGACGCCATCTCGCGTTTGCGGCCTTTTTCGCAGTTTTCCGCACCGCGAAAACGGAATTCCTGGATTACATCGTTAATTTAAACAATTACGTTTTTCTCGGCTTCTGCTGGGTATTTCTTAACCGGACTTGTCTTAAATTAAAACTACGGTCCAGAGCTATCTCCTCCAGCAGTGGCAACAATATGGCATTTGTGATTTAATATTTATTAACAATTGAAGAATCAGCAAAAATGCACACCGGGTCACTGCAATTAACTCGGCTCCTGCTGGGCCGATTTTAATCAACAATATCTCAAATGAAAGGAAAGAGAATCAGCTACACGAGAAAAAATACACGGCTGCTTTAACTATATGCATTTGACCGTAATAACTATTGAAATTGTTTAATTGTTGATAACAAATGAACCGATCATCGAATACTTCTCCCACCTATTGGAGGTTGTAGCTGATGCTCCTTGCTTTAATTTATGTCCTCTGATCATTACCGTAGATCGCCTGCAAAAGAAGATAATTAAAATGTTTTAACGAAATTATAAACAAATGCCATTATTTCGGCCTGCATGCGGGATACATCAATGAACAGCGGACATAAAGGAAAGCTATGAGCATCAGCTACCATCTCCAGTAGGTAGGAACATTATAGCATGTGCAGTTCAATTGTTATAAACTATTAAACAACAAAAATTGTTATTACGGTTAAACGGATATAGATACAGGAGCGTGGTGTTCTTCATCGCATAGCTTATTCGTTTACCTTCCTTTTGAGACGTAGTTGATTAAAATCGGCCCAGCAGGAGCCGAGATAATGCAATTTGTTTAGTGAAATTATAAACAAATGCCATTAATTCGGCTTGCAGGCGAGCTACGTCAATGAGCTATGGACATAAAGGAAAGCTATGAGCAACAGCTACCATCTCCAGCAGGTAGGAACATTATAGCATGTGCAGTTCAATTGTTATAAACTATTAAACAACAAAAATTGTTATTACGGTTAAACGGATATAGATACAGGAGCGTGGTATTTTTAATCGCATAGCTTATTCGTTTACCTTCCTTTTGAGATGTAGCTGATTAAAATCGGCCCAGCAGGAGCCGAGATAATGCAATTTGTTTAACGAAATTATAAACAAAGGCCATTAATTCGGCTTGCAGGCGAGCTACGTCAATGAGCTATGGACATAAAGTAAAGCTATAAGCATCAGCTAACATCTCCAGTAGGTGGGAACATTATAGCATGTGCAGTTCATTTGTTATAAACTATTCCACAACAAAAATTGTTATTACGGTTAAACGGATATAGATACAGGAGCGTGGTGTTTTTCATCGCATAGCTTATCCGTTTTCCTTTCTTTTAAGACGTAGTTGATTAAAATCGGCCCAGCAGGAGCCGAGATAATGCAATTTGTTTAACGAAATTATAAACAAATGCCATTAATTCGGCTTGCAGACGGGCTACGTCAATGAGCGATGGACATAAAGTAAAGCTATGCGTATCAGCCACCATCTCCAATAGGTTGGAACATTCTCGCATGAGCAGTTCATTTGTTATAAACAATTAAACAATTAAAATAGGAATTCCGGCTAAACGGATATAGGTACAGCAACGGAGTATTTTTTATCGTGTAGCTTGTTCGTTTCCCTTTCTTTTGAGACGTCGTTGAATATTATCGGCCCAGCAGAAGCCGAGATAATCATTTTTTAAGATTATTTGGGTAAGGAAAGGTCAAAAACGGTACAACTGACGCCATCTCGCGTTTGCGGCCTTTTTCGCAGTTTTCCGCACCGCGAAAACGGAATTCCTGGATTACATCGTTAATTTAAACAATTACGTTTTTCTCGGCTTCTGCTGGGTATTTCTTAACCGGACTTGTCTTAAATTAAAACTACGGTCCAGAGCTATCTCCTCCAGCAGTGGCAACAATATGGCATTTGTGATTTAATATTTATTAACAATTGAAGAATCAGCAAAAATGCACACCGGGTCACTGCAATTAACTCGGCTCCTGCTGGGCCGATTTTAATCAACAATATCTCAAATGAAAGGAAAGAGAATCAGCTACACGAGAAAAAATACACGGCTGCTTTAACTATATGCATTTGACCGTAATAACTATTGAAATTGTTTAATTGTTGATAACAAATGAACCGATCATCGAATACTTCTCCCACCTATTGGAGGTTGTAGCTGATGCTCCTTGCTTTAATTTATGTCCTCTGATCATTACCGTAGATCGCCTGCAAAAGAAGATAATTAAAATGTTTTAACGAAATTATAAACAAATGCCATTATTTCGGCCTGCATGCGGGATACATCAATGAACAGCGGACATAAAGGAAAGCTATGAGCATCAGCTACCATCTCCAGTAGGTAGGAACATTATAGCATGTGCAGTTCAATTGTTATAAACTATTAAACAACAAAAATTGTTATTACGGTTAAACGGATATAGATACAGGAGCGTGGTGTTCTTCATCGCATAGCTTATTCGTTTACCTTCCTTTTGAGACGTAGTTGATTAAAATCGGCCCAGCAGGAGCCGAGATAATGCAATTTGTTTAGTGAAATTATAAACAAATGCCATTAATTCGGCTTGCAGGCGAGCTACGTCAATGAGCTATGGACATAAAGGAAAGCTATGAGCAACAGCTACCATCTCCAGCAGGTAGGAACATTATAGCATGTGCAGTTCAATTGTTATAAACTATTAAACAACAAAAATTGTTATTACGGTTAAACGGATATAGATACAGGAGCGTGGTATTTTTAATCGCATAGCTTATTCGTTTACCTTCCTTTTGAGATGTAGCTGATTAAAATCGGCCCAGCAGGAGCCGAGATAATGCAATTTGTTTAACGAAATTATAAACAAAGGCCATTAATTCGGCTTGCAGGCGAGCTACGTCAATGAGCTATGGACATAAAGTAAAGCTATAAGCATCAGCTAACATCTCCAGTAGGTGGGAACATTATAGCATGTGCAGTTCATTTGTTATAAACTATTCCACAACAAAAATTGTTATTACGGTTAAACGGATATAGATACAGGAGCGTGGTGTTTTTCATCGCATAGCTTATCCGTTTTCCTTTCTTTTAAGACGTAGTTGATTAAAATCGGCCCAGCAGGAGCCGAGATAATGCAATTTGTTTAACGAAATTATAAACAAATGCCATTAATTCGGCTTGCAGACGGGCTACGTCAATGAGCGATGGACATAAAGTAAAGCTATGCGTATCAGCCACCATCTCCAATAGGTTGGAACATTCTCGCATGAGCAGTTCATTTGTTATAAACAATTAAACAATTAAAATAGGAATTCCGGCTAAACGGATATAGGTACAGCAACGGAGTATTTTTTATCGTGTAGCTTGTTCGTTTCCCTTTCTTTTGAGACGTCGTTGAATATTATCGGCCCAGCAGAAGCCGAGATAATCATTTTTTAAGATTATTTGGGTAAGGAAAGGTCAAAAACGGTACAACTGACGCCATCTCGCGTTTGCGGCCTTTTTCGCAGTTTTCCGCACCGCGAAAACGGAATTCCTGGATTACATCGTTAATTTAAACAATTACGTTTTTCTCGGCTTCTGCTGGGTATTTCTTAACCGGACTTGTCTTAAATTAAAACTACGGTCCAGAGCTATCTCCTCCAGCAGTGGCAACAATATGGCATTTGTGATTTAATATTTATTAACAATTGAAGAATCAGCAAAAATGCACACCGGGTCACTGCAATTAACTCGGCTCCTGCTGGGCCGATTTTAATCAACAATATCTCAAATGAAAGGAAAGAGAATCAGCTACACGAGAAAAAATACACGGCTGCTTTAACTATATGCAGTTGACCGTAATAACTATTGAAATTGTTTAATTGTTGATAACAAATGAACCGATCATCGAATACTTCTCCCACCTATTGGAGGTTGTAGCTGATGCTCCTTGCTTTAATTTATGTCCTCTGATCATTACCGTAGATCGCCTGCAAAAGAAGATAATTAAAATGTTTTAACGAAATTATAAACAAATGCCATTATTTCGGCCTGCATGCGGGATACATCAATGAACAGCGGACATAAAGGAAAGCTATGAGCATCAGCTACCATCTCCAGTAGGTAGGAACATTATAGCATGTGCAGTTCAATTGTTATAAACTATTAAACAACAAAAATTGTTATTACGGTTAAACGGATATAGATACAGGAGCGTGGTGTTCTTCATCGCATAGCTTATTCGTTTACCTTCCTTTTGAGACGTAGTTGATTAAAATCGGCCCAGCAGGAGCCGAGATAATGCAATTTGTTTAACGAAATTATAAACAAATGCCATTAATTCGGCTTGCAGGCGAGCTACGTCAATGAGCTATCGACATAAAGGAAAGCTATGAGCAACAGCTACCATCTCCAGCAGGTAGGAACATTATAGCATGTGCAGTTCAATTGTTATAAACTATTAAACAACAAAAATTGTTATTACGGTTAAACGGATATAGATACAGGAGCGTGGTATTTTTAATCGCATAGCTTATTCGTTTACCTTCCTTTTGAGATGTAGCTGATTAAAATCGGCCCAGCAGGAGCCGAGATAATGCAATTTGTTTAACGAAATTATAAACAAAGGCCATTAATTCGGCTTGCAGGCGAGCTACGTCAATGAGCTATGGACATAAAGTAAAGCTATAAGCATCAGCTAACATCTCCAGTAGGTGGGAACATTATAGCATGTGCAGTTCATTTGTTATAAACTATTCCACAACAAAAATTGTCATTACGGTTAAACGGATATAGATACAGGAGCGTGGTGTTTTTCATCGCATAGCTTATCCGTTTTCCTTTCTTTTAAGACGTAGTTGATTAAAATCGGCCCAGCAGGAGCCGAGATAATGCAATTTGTTTAACGAAATTATAAACAAATGCCATTAATTTGGCTTGCAGACGGGCTACGTCAATGAGCGATGGACATAAAGTAAAGCTATAAGCATCAGCTACCATCTCCAGTAGGTGGGAACATTATAGCATGTGCAGTTCATTTGTTATAAACTATTCAACAACAAAAATTGTTATTACGGTTAAACGGATATAGATACAGGAGCGGAGTATTTTTTATCGTGTAGCTTGTTCGTTTCCCTTTCTTTTGAGACGTCGTTGAATATTATCGGCCCAGCAGGAGCCGAGATAATGCAATTTGCTTAACGAAATTATAAACAAATGCCATTAATTCGGCTTGCAGGCGAGCTACGTCAATGAGCTATGGACATAAAGTAAAGCTATAAGCATCAGCTACCATCTCCAGTAGGTGGGAACATTATAGCATGTGCAGTTCATTTGTTATAAACTATTCAACAACAAAAATTGTTATTACGGTTAAACGGATATAGATACAGGAGCGTGGTATTTTTTATTGCATAGCTTATTCGTTTACCTTCCTTTTGAGATGTAGATGATTAAAATCGGCCCAGCAGGAGCCGAGATAATGCAATTTGTTTAACGAAATTATAAACAAAGGCCATTAATTCGGCTTGCAGGCGAGCTACGTCAATGAGCTATGGACATAAAGTAAAGCTATAAGCATCAGCTACCATCTCCAGTAGGTGGGAACATTATAGCATGTGCAGTTCAATTGTTATAAACTATTAAACAACAAAAATTGTTATTACGGTTAAACGGATATAGATACAGGAGCGTGGTATTTTTAATCGCATAGCTTATTCGTTTTCCTTTCTTTTGAGACGTAGTTGATTAAAATCGGCCCAGCAGGAGCCGAGATAATGCAATTTGTTTAACGAAATTATAAACAAATGCCATTAATTCGGCTTGCAGACGAGCTACGTCAATGCGCGATGGACATAAACTAAAGCTATGAGCTTCAGCTACCATGTTCAATAGGTGGGAACAGTATAGCAAGTGCAGTTCATTTGTTATAAAGAATTAAACAATTGAAATTGTTATTACATTTAAACGGATACAGATACAGGAGCGGGGTATTTTTAATCGCATAGCTTATTCGTTTTCCTTTCTCTTGAGACGTAGTTGATTATAATCGGCCCAGCAGGAGCCGAGATAATGCAATTTGTTTAACGAAATTATAAACAAAAGCCATTAATTCGGCTTGCATGCGGGATACATCAATGAACAGTGGGCATAAAGGAAAGCTATGAGCAACAGCTACCAGCTCCAGTAGGTAGGAACATTATAGCATGTGCAGTTCAATTGTTATGAACTATTAAACAACAAAAATTGTTATTCCGGTTAAACGGATACAGATACAGGAGCGGGGTATTTTTCATTGCATAGCTTATTCGTTTTCCTTTCTTTTGAGACGTAGTGGATTAAAATCGGCCCAGCAGGAGCCGAGATAATGCAATTTGTTTAACGAAATTATAAACAAATGCCATTAATTCGGCTTGCAGACGAGCTACGTCAATGCGCGATGGACATAAACTAAAGCTATGAGCTTCAGCTACCATGTTCAATAGGTGGGAACAGTATAGCAAGTGCAGTTCATTTGTTATAAAGAATTAAACAATTGAAATTGTTATTACATTTAAACGGATACAGATACAGGAGCGGGGTATTTTTAATCGCATAGCTTATTCGTTTTCCTTTCTCTTGAGACGTAGTTGATTATAATCGGCCCAGCAGGAGCCGAGATAATGCAATTTGTTTAACGAAATTATAAACAAAAGCCATTAATTCGGCTTGCAGACGAGCTACGTCAATGCGCGATGGACATAAACTAAAGCTATGAGCATCAGCTACCATCTCCAGTAGGTAGGAACATTATAGCATGTGCAGTTCAATTGTTATAAACTATTCCACAACAAAAATTGTTATTACGGTTAAACGGATATAGATACAGGAGCGTGGTGTTTTTCATCGCATAGCTTATCCGTTTTCCTTTCTTTTAAGACGTAGTTGATTAAAATCGGCCCAGCAGGAGCCGAGATAATGCAATTTGTTTAACGAAATTATAAACAAATGCCATTAATTCGGCTTGCAGACGGGCTACGTCAATGAGC
This sequence comes from Nomada lathburiana, assembly GCA_963667235.1. Taxonomy (NCBI): domain Eukaryota; kingdom Metazoa; phylum Arthropoda; class Insecta; order Hymenoptera; family Apidae; genus Nomada; species Nomada lathburiana. The sequence continues at coordinate 9,085,091 of OY763898.1, read as the reverse complement.
GATGGACATAAAGTAAAGCTATGCGTATCAGCCACCATCTCCAATAGGTTGGAACATTCTCGCATGAGCAGTTCATTTGTTATAAACAATTAAACAATTAAAATAGGAATTCCGGCTAAACGGATATAGGTACAGCAACGGAGTATTTTTTATCGTGTAGCTTGTTCGTTTCCCTTTCTTTTGAGACGTCGTTGAATATTATCGGCCCAGCAGAAGCCGAGATAATCATTTTTTAAGATTATTTGGGTAAGGAAAGGTCGAAAACGGTACAACTGACGCCATCTCGCGTTTGCGGCCTTTTTCGCAGTTTTCCGCACCGCGAAAACGGAATTCCTGGATTACATCGTTAATTTAAACAATTACGTTTTTCTCGGCTTCTGCTGGGTATTTCTTAACCGGACTTGTCTTAAATTAAAACTACGGTCCAGAGCTATCTCCTCCAGCAGTGGCAACAATATGGCATTTGTGATTTAATATTTATTAACAATTGAAGAATCAGCAAAAATGCACACCGGGTCACTGCAATTAACTCGGCTCCTGCTGGGCCGATTTTAATCAACAATATCTCAAATGAAAGGAAAGAGAATCAGCTACACGAGAAAAAATACACGGCTGCTTTAACTATATGCAGTTGACCGTAATAACTATTGAAATTGTTTAATTGTTGATAACAAATGAACCGATCATCGAATACTTCTCCCACCTATTGGAGGTTGTAGCTGAAGCTCCTTGCTTTAATTTATGTCCTCTGATCATTACCGTAGATCGCCTGCAAAAGAAGATAATTAAAATGTTTTAACGAAATTATAAACAAATGCCATTATTTCGGCCTGCATGCGGGATACATCAATGAACAGCGGACATAAAGGAAAGCTATGAGCATCAGCTACCATCTCCAGTAGGTAGGAACATTATAGCATGTGCAGTTCAATTGTTATAAACTATTAAACAACAAAAATTGTTATTACGGTTAAACGGATATAGATACAGGAGCGTGGTGTTCTTCATCGCATAGCTTATTCGTTTACCTTCCTTTTGAGACGTAGCTGATTAAAATCGGCCCAGCAGGAGCCGAGATAATGCAATTTGTTTAACGAAATTATAAACAAATGCCATTAATTCGGCTTGCAGGCGAGCTACGTCAATGAGCTATCGACATAAAGGAAAGCTATGAGCAACAGCTACCATCTCCAGCAGGTAGGAACATTATAGCATGTGCAGTTCAATTGTTATAAACTATTAAACAACAAAAATTGTTATTACGGTTAAACGGATATAGATACAGGAGCGTGGTATTTTTAATCGCATAGCTTATTCGTTTACCTTCCTTTTGAGATGTAGCTGATTAAAATCGGCCCAGCAGGAGCCGAGATAATGCAATTTGTTTAACGAAATTATAAACAAAGGCCATTAATTCGGCTTGCAGGCGAGCTACGTCAATGAGCTATGGACATAAAGTAAAGCTATAAGCATCAGCTAACATCTCCAGTAGGTGGGAACATTATAGCATGTGCAGTTCATTTGTTATAAACTATTCCACAACAAAAATTGTTATTACGGTTAAACGGATATAGATACAGGAGCGTGGTGTTTTTCATCGCATAGCTTATCCGTTTTCCTTTCTTTTAAGACGTAGTTGATTAAAATCGGCCCAGCAGGAGCCGAGATAATGCAATTTGTTTAACGAAATTATAAACAAATGCCATTAATTCGGCTTGCAGACGGGCTACGTCAATGAGCGATGGACATAAAGTAAAGCTATGCGTATCAGCCACCATCTCCAATAGGTTGGAACATTCTCGCATGAGCAGTTCATTTGTTATAAACAATTAAACAATTAAAATAGGAATTCCGTCTAAACGGATATAGGTACAGCAACGGAGTATTTTTTATCGTGTAGCTTGTTCGTTTCCCTTTCTTTTGAGACGTCGTTGAATATTATCGGCCCAGCAGAAGCCGAGATAATCATTTTTTAAGATTATTTGGGTAAGGAAAGGTCAAAAACGGTACAACTGACGCCATCTCGCGTTTGCGGCCTTTTTCGCAGTTTTCCGCACCGCGAAAACGGAATTCCTGGATTACATCGTTAATTTAAACAATTACGTTTTTCTCGGCTTCTGCTGGGTATTTCTTAACCGGACTTGTCTTAAATTAAAACTACGGTCCAGAGCTATCTCCTCCAGCAGTGGCAACAATATGGCATTTGTGATTTAATATTTATTAACAATTGAAGAATCAGCAAAAATGCACACCGGGTCACTGCAATTAACTCGGCTCCTGCTGGGCCGATTTTAATCAACAATATCTCAAATGAAAGGAAAGAGAATCAGCTACACGAGAAAAAATACACGGCTGCTTTAACTATATGCAGTTGACCGTAATAACTATTGAAATTGTTTAATTGTTGATAACAAATGAACCGATCATCGAATACTTCTCCCACCTATTGGAGGTTGTAGCTGATGCTCCTTGCTTTAATTTATGTCCTCTGATCATTACCGTAGATCGCCTGCAAAAGAAGATAATTAAAATGTTTTAACGAAATTATAAACAAATGCCATTATTTCGGCCTGCATGCGGGATACATCAATGAACAGCGGACATAAAGGAAAGCTATGAGCATCAGCTACCATCTCCAGTAGGTAGGAACATTATAGCATGTGCAGTTCAATTGTTATAAACTATTAAACAACAAAAATTGTTATTACGGTTAAACGGATATAGATACAGGAGCGTGGTGTTCTTCATCGCATAGCTTATTCGTTTACCTTCCTTTTGAGACGTAGTTGATTAAAATCGGCCCAGCAGGAGCCGAGATAATGCAATTTGTTTAACGAAATTATAAACAAATGCCATTAATTCGGCTTGCAGGCGAGCTACGTCAATGAGCTATGGACATAAAGGAAAGCTATGAGCAACAGCTACCATCTCCAGCAGGTAGGAACATTATAGCATGTGCAGTTCAATTGTTATAAACTATTAAACAACAAAAATTGTTATTACGGTTAAACGGATATAGATACAGGAGCGTGGTATTTTTAATCGCATAGCTTATTCGTTTACCTTCCTTTTGAGATGTAGCTGATTAAAATCGGCCCAGCAGGAGCCGAGATAATGCAATTTGTTTAACGAAATTATAAACAAAGGCCATTAATTCGGCTTGCAGGCGAGCTACGTCAATGAGCTATGGACATAAAGTAAAGCTATAAGCATCAGCTAACATCTCCAGTAGGTGGGAACATTATAGCATGTGCAGTTCATTTGTTATAAACTATTCCACAACAAAAATTGTTATTACGGTTAAACGGATATAGATACAGGAGCGTGGTGTTTTTCATCGCATAGCTTATCCGTTTTCCTTTCTTTTAAGACGTAGTTGATTAAAATCGGCCCAGCAGGAGCCGAGATAATGCAATTTGTTTAACGAAATTATAAACAAATGCCATTAATTCGGCTTGCAGACGGGCTACGTCAATGAGCGATGGACATAAAGTAAAGCTATGCGTATCAGCCACCATCTCCAATAGGTTGGAACATTCTCGCATGAGCAGTTCATTTGTTATAAACAATTAAACAATTAAAATAGGAATTCCGGCTAAACGGATATAGGTACAGCAACGGAGTATTTTTTATCGTGTAGCTTGTTCGTTTCCCTTTCTTTTGAGACGTCGTTGAATATTATCGGCCCAGCAGAAGCCGAGATAATCATTTTTTAAGATTATTTGGGTAAGGAAAGGTCAAAAACGGTACAACTGACGCCATCTCGCGTTTGCGGCCTTTTTCGCAGTTTTCCGCACCGCGAAAACGGAATTCCTGGATTACATCGTTAATTTAAACAATTACGTTTTTCTCGGCTTCTGCTGGGTATTTCTTAACCGGACTTGTCTTAAATTAAAACTACGGTCCAGAGCTATCTCCTCCAGCAGTGGCAACAATATGGCATTTGTGATTTAATATTTATTAACAATTGAAGAATCAGCAAAAATGCACACCGGGTCACTGCAATTAACTCGGCTCCTGCTGGGCCGATTTTAATCAACAATATCTCAAATGAAAGGAAAGAGAATCAGCTACACGAGAAAAAATACACGGCTGCTTTAACTATATGCAGTTGACCGTAATAACTATTGAAATTGTTTAATTGTTGATAACAAATGAACCGATCATCGAATACTTCTCCCACCTATTGGAGGTTGTAGCTGATGCTCCTTGCTTTAATTTATGTCCTCTGATCATTACCGTAGATCGCCTGCAAAAGAAGATAATTAAAATGTTTTAACGAAATTATAAACAAATGCCATTATTTCGGCCTGCATGCGGGATACATCAATGAACAGCGGACATAAAGGAAAGCTATGAGCATCAGCTACCATCTCCAGTAGGTAGGAACATTATAGCATGTGCAGTTCAATTGTTATAAACTATTAAACAACAAAAATTGTTATTACGGTTAAACGGATATAGATACAGGAGCGTGGTGTTCTTCATCGCATAGCTTATTCGTTTACCTTCCTTTTGAGACGTAGTTGATTAAAATCGGCCCAGCAGGAGCCGAGATAATGCAATTTGTTTAACGAAATTATAAACAAATGCCATTAATTCGGCTTGCAGGCGAGCTACGTCAATGAGCTATCGACATAAAGGAAAGCTATGAGCAACAGCTACCATCTCCAGCAGGTAGGAACATTATAGCATGTGCAGTTCAATTGTTATAAACTATTAAACAACAAAAATTGTTATTACGGTTAAACGGATATAGATACAGGAGCGTGGTATTTTTAATCGCATAGCTTATTCGTTTACCTTCCTTTTGAGATGTAGCTGATTAAAATCGGCCCAGCAGGAGCCGAGATAATGCAATTTGTTTAACGAAATTATAAACAAAGGCCATTAATTCGGCTTGCAGGCGAGCTACGTCAATGAGCTATGGACATAAAGTAAAGCTATAAGCATCAGCTAACATCTCCAGTAGGTGGGAACATTATAGCATGTGCAGTTCATTTGTTATAAACAATTCCACAACAAAAATTGTCATTACGGTTAAACGGATATAGATACAGGAGCGTGGTGTTTTTCATCGCATAGCTTATCCGTTTTCCTTTCTTTTAAGACGTAGTTGATTAAAATCGGCCCAGCAGGAGCCGAGATAATGCAATTTGTTTAACGAAATTATAAACAAATGCCATTAATTCGGCTTGCAGACGGGCTACGTCAATGAGCGATGGACATAAAGTAAAGCTATGCGTATCAGCCACCATCTCCAATAGGTTGGAACATTCTCGCATGAGCAGTTCATTTGTTATAAACAATTAAACAATTAAAATAGGAATTCCGGCTAAACGGATATAGGTACAGCAACGGAGTATTTTTTATCGTGTAGCTTGTTCGTTTCCCTTTCTTTTGAGACGTCGTTGAATATTATCGGCCCAGCAGAAGCCGAGATAATCATTTTTTAAGATTATTTGGGTAAGGAAAGGTCAAAAACGGTACAACTGACGCCATCTCGCGTTTGCGGCCTTTTTCGCAGTTTTCCGCACCGCGAAAACGGAATTCCTGGATTACATCGTTAATTTAAACAATTACGTTTTTCTCGGCTTCTGCTGGGTATTTCTTAACCGGACTTGTCTTAAATTAAAACTACGGTCCAGAGCTATCTCCTCCAGCAGTGGCAACAATATGGCATTTGTGATTTAATATTTATTAACAATTGAAGAATCAGCAAAAATGCACACCGGGTCACTGCAATTAACTCGGCTCCTGCTGGGCCGATTTTAATCAACAATATCTCAAATGAAAGGAAAGAGAATCAGCTACACGAGAAAAAATACACGGCTGCTTTAACTATATGCAGTTGACCGTAATAACTATTGAAATTGTTTAATTGTTGATAACAAATGAACCGATCATCGAATACTTCTCCCACCTATTGGAGGTTGTAGCTGATGCTCCTTGCTTTAATTTATGTCCTCTGATCATTACCGTAGATCGCCTGCAAAAGAAGATAATTAAAATGTTTTAACGAAATTATAAACAAATGCCATTATTTCGGCCTGCATGCGGGATACATCAATGAACAGCGGACATAAAGGAAAGCTATGAGCATCAGCTACCATCTCCAGTAGGTAGGAACATTATAGCATGTGCAGTTCAATTGTTATAAACTATTAAACAACAAAAATTGTTATTACGGTTAAACGGATATAGATACAGGAGCGTGGTGTTCTTCATCGCATAGCTTATTCGTTTACCTTCCTTTTGAGACGTAGTTGATTAAAATCGGCCCAGCAGGAGCCGAGATAATGCAATTTGTTTAGTGAAATTATAAACAAATGCCATTAATTCGGCTTGCAGGCGAGCTACGTCAATGAGCTATGGACATAAAGGAAAGCTATGAGCAACAGCTACCATCTCCAGCAGGTAGGAACATTATAGCATGTGCAGTTCAATTGTTATAAACTATTAAACAACAAAAATTGTTATTACGGTTAAACGGATATAGATACAGGAGCGTGGTATTTTTAATCGCATAGCTTATTCGTTTACCTTCCTTTTGAGATGTAGCTGATTAAAATCGGCCCAGCAGGAGCCGAGATAATGCAATTTGTTTAACGAAATTATAAACAAAGGCCATTAATTCGGCTTGCAGGCGAGCTACGTCAATGAGCTATGGACATAAAGTAAAGCTATAAGCATCAGCTAACATCTCCAGTAGGTGGGAACATTATAGCATGTGCAGTTCATTTGTTATAAACTATTCCACAACAAAAATTGTTATTACGGTTAAACGGATATAGATACAGGAGCGTGGTGTTTTTCATCGCATAGCTTATCCGTTTTCCTTTCTTTTAAGACGTAGTTGATTAAAATCGGCCCAGCAGGAGCCGAGATAATGCAATTTGTTTAACGAAATTATAAACAAATGCCATTAATTCGGCTTGCAGACGGGCTACGTCAATGAGCGATGGACATAAAGTAAAGCTATGCGTATCAGCCACCATCTCCAATAGGTTGGAACATTCTCGCATGAGCAGTTCATTTGTTATAAACAATTAAACAATTAAAACAGGAATTCCGGCTAAACGGATATAGGTACAGCAACGGAGTATTTTTTATCGTGTAGCTTGTTCGTTTCCCTTTCTTTTGAGACGTCGTTGAATATTATCGGCCCAGCAGAAGCCGAGATAATCATTTTTTAAGATTATTTGGGTAAGGAAAGGTCAAAAACGGTACAACTGACGCCATCTCGCGTTTGCGGCCTTTTTCGCAGTTTTCCGCACCGCGAAAACGGAATTCCTGGATTACATCGTTAATTTAAACAATTACGTTTTTCTCGGCTTCTGCTGGGTATTTCTTAACCGGACTTGTCTTAAATTAAAACTACGGTCCAGAGCTATCTCCTCCAGCAGTGGCAACAATATGGCATTTGTGATTTAATATTTATTAACAATTGAATAATCAGCAAAAATGCACACCGGGTCACTGCAATTAACTCGGCTCCTGCTGGGCCGATTTTAATCAACAATATCTCAAATGAAAGGAAAGAGAATCAGCTACACGAGAAAAAATACACGGCTGCTTTAACTATATGCATTTGACCGTAATAACTATTGAAATTGTTTAATTGTTGATAACAAATGAACCGATCATCGAATACTTCTCCCACCTATTGGAGGTTGTAGCTGATGCTCCTTGCTTTAATTTATGTCCTCTGATCATTACCGTAGATCGCCTGCAAAAGAAGATAATTAAAATGTTTTAACGAAATTATAAACAAATGCCATTATTTCGGCCTGCATGCGGGATACATCAATGAACAGCGGACATAAAGGAAAGCTATGAGCATCAGCTACCATCTCCAGTAGGTAGGAACATTATAGCATGTGCAGTTCAATTGTTATAAACTATTAAACAACAAAAATTGTTATTACGGTTAAACGGATATAGATACAGGAGCGTGGTGTTCTTCATCGCATAGCTTATTCGTTTACCTTCCTTTTGAGACGTAGTTGATTAAAATCGGCCCAGCAGGAGCCGAGATAATGCAATTTGTTTAGTGAAATTATAAACAAATGCCATTAATTCGGCTTGCAGGCGAGCTACGTCAATGAGCTATGGACATAAAGGAAAGCTATGAGCAACAGCTACCATCTCCAGCAGGTAGGAACATTATAGCATGTGCAGTTCAATTGTTATAAACTATTAAACAACAAAAATTGTTATTACGGTTAAACGGATATAGATACAGGAGCGTGGTATTTTTAGTCGCATAGCTTATTCGTTTACCTTCCTTTTGAGATGTAGCTGATTAAAATCGGCCCAGCAGGAGCCGAGATAATGCAATTTGTTTAACGAAATTATAAACAAAGGCCATTAATTCGGCTTGCAGGCGAGCTACGTCAATGAGCTATGGACATAAAGTAAAGCTATAAGCATCAGCTAACATCTCCAGTAGGTGGGAACATTATAGCATGTGCAGTTCATTTGTTATAAACTATTCCACAACAAAAATTGTTATTACGGTTAAACGGATATAGATACAGGAGCGTGGTGTTTTTCATCGCATAGCTTATCCGTTTTCCTTTCTTTTAAGACGTAGTTGATTAAAATCGGCCCAGCAGGAGCCGAGATAATGCAATTTGTTTAACGAAATTATAAACAAATGCCATTAATTCGGCTTGCAGACGGGCTACGTCAATGAGCGATGGACATAAAGTAAAGCTATGCGTATCAGCCACCATCTCCAATAGGTTGGAACATTCTCGCATGAGCAGTTCATTTGTTATAAACAATTAAACAATTAAAACAGGAATTCCGGCTAAACGGATATAGGTACAGCAACGGAGTATTTTTTATCGTGTAGCTTGTTCGTTTCCCTTTCTTTTGAGACGTCGTTGAATATTATCGGCCCAGCAGAAGCCGAGATAATCATTTTTTAAGATTATTTGGGTAAGGAAAGGTCAAAAACGGTACAACTGACGCCATCTCGCGTTTGCGGCCTTTTTCGCAGTTTTCCGCACCGCGAAAACGGAATTCCTGGATTACATCGTTAATTTAAACAATTACGTTTTTCTCGGCTTCTGCTGGGTATTTCTTAACCGGACTTGTCTTAAATTAAAACTACGGTCCAGAGCTATCTCCTCCAGCAGTGGCAACAATATGGCATTTGTGATTTAATATTTATTAACAATTGAAGAATCAGCAAAAATGCACACCGGGTCACTGCAATTAACTCGGCTCCTGCTGGGCCGATTTTAATCAACAATATCTCAAATGAAAGGAAAGAGAATCAGCTACACGAGAAAAAATACACGGCTGCTTTAACTATATGCATTTGACCGTAATAACTATTGAAATTGTTTAATTGTTGATAACAAATGAACCGATCATCGAATACTTCTCCCACCTATTGGAGGTTGTAGCTGATGCTCCTTGCTTTAATTTATGTCCTCTGATCATTACCGTAGATCGCCTGCAAAAGAAGATAATTAAAATGTTTTAACGAAATTATAAACAAATGCCATTATTTCGGCCTGCATGCGGGATACATCAATGAACAGCGGACATAAAGGAAAGCTATGAGCATCAGCTACCATCTCCAGTAGGTAGGAACATTATAGCATGTGCAGTTCAATTGTTATAAACTATTAAACAACAAAAATTGTTATTACGGTTAAACGGATATAGATACAGGAGCGTGGTGTTCTTCATCGCATAGCTTATTCGTTTACCTTCCTTTTGAGACGTAGTTGATTAAAATCGGCCCAGCAGGAGCCGAGATAATGCAATTTGTTTAGTGAAATTATAAACAAATGCCATTAATTCGGCTTGCAGGCGAGCTACGTCAATGAGCTATGGACATAAAGGAAAGCTATGAGCAACAGCTACCATCTCCAGCAGGTAGGAACATTATAGCATGTGCAGTTCAATTGTTATAAACTATTAAACAACAAAAATTGTTATTACGGTTAAACGGATATAGATACAGGAGCGTGGTATTTTTAATCGCATAGCTTATTCGTTTACCTTCCTTTTGAGATGTAGCTGATTAAAATCGGCCCAGCAGGAGCCGAGATAATGCAATTTGTTTAACGAAATTATAAACAAAGGCCATTAATTCGGCTTGCAGGCGAGCTACGTCAATGAGCTATGGACATAAAGTAAAGCTATAAGCATCAGCTAACATCTCCAGTAGGTGGGAACATTATAGCATGTGCAGTTCATTTGTTATAAACTATTCCACAACAAAAATTGTTATTACGGTTAAACGGATATAGATACAGGAGCGTGGTGTTTTTCATCGCATAGCTTATCCGTTTTCCTTTCTTTTAAGACGTAGTTGATTAAAATCGGCCCAGCAGGAGCCGAGATAATGCAATTTGTTTAACGAAATTATAAACAAATGCCATTAATTCGGCTTGCAGACGGGCTACGTCAATGAGCGATGGACATAAAGTAAAGCTATGCGTATCAGCCACCATCTCCAATAGGTTGGAACATTCTCGCATGAGCAGTTCATTTGTTATAAACAATTAAACAATTAAAACAGGAATTCCGGCTAAACGGATATAGGTACAGCAACGGAGTATTTTTTATCGTGTAGCTTGTTCGTTTCCCTTTCTTTTGAGACGTCGTTGAATATTATCGGCCCAGCAGAAGCCGAGATAATCATTTTTTAAGATTATTTGGGTAAGGAAAGGTCAAAAACGGTACAACTGACGCCATCTCGCGTTTGCGGCCTTTTTCGCAGTTTTCCGCACCGCGAAAACGGAATTCCTGGATTACATCGTTAATTTAAACAATTACGTTTTTCTCGGCTTCTGCTGGGTATTTCTTAACCGGACTTGTCTTAAATTAAAACTACGGTCCAGAGCTATCTCCTCCAGCAGTGGCAACAATATGGCATTTGTGATTTAATATTTATTAACAATTGAAGAATCAGCAAAAATGCACACCGGGTCACTGCAATTAACTCGGCTCCTGCTGGGCCGATTTTAATCAACAATATCTCAAATGAAAGGAAAGAGAATCAGCTACACGAGAAAAAATACACGGCTGCTTTAACTATATGCATTTGACCGTAATAACTATTGAAATTGTTTAATTGTTGATAACAAATGAACCGATCATCGAATACTTCTCCCACCTATTGGAGGTTGTAGCTGATGCTCCTTGCTTTAATTTATGTCCTCTGATCATTACCGTAGATCGCCTGCAAAAGAAGATAATTAAAATGTTTTAACGAAATTATAAACAAATGCCATTATTTCGGCCTGCATGCGGGATACATCAATGAACAGCGGACATAAAGGAAAGCTATGAGCATCAGCTACCATCTCCAGTAGGTAGGAACATTATAGCATGTGCAGTTCAATTGTTATAAACTATTAAACAACAAAAATTGTTATTACGGTTAAACGGATATAGATACAGGAGCGTGGTGTTCTTCATCGCATAGCTTATTCGTTTACCTTCCTTTTGAGACGTAGTTGATTAAAATCGGCCCAGCAGGAGCCGAGATAATGCAATTTGTTTAGTGAAATTATAAACAAATGCCATTAATTCGGCTTGCAGGCGAGCTACGTCAATGAGCTATGGACATAAAGGAAAGCTATGAGCAACAGCTACCATCTCCAGCAGGTAGGAACATTATAGCATGTGCAGTTCAATTGTTATAAACTATTAAACAACAAAAATTGTTATTACGGTTAAACGGATATAGATACAGGAGCGTGGTATTTTTAATCGCATAGCTTATTCGTTTACCTTCCTTTTGAGATGTAGCTGATTAAAATCGGCCCAGCAGGAGCCGAGATAATGCAATTTGTTTAACGAAATTATAAACAAAGGCCATTAATTCGGCTTGCAGGCGAGCTACGTCAATGAGCTATGGACATAAAGTAAAGCTATAAGCATCAGCTAACATCTCCAGTAGGTGGGAACATTATAGCATGTGCAGTTCATTTGTTATAAACTATTCCACAACAAAAATTGTTATTACGGTTAAACGGATATAGATACAGGAGCGTGGTGTTTTTCATCGCATAGCTTATCCGTTTTCCTTTCTTTTAAGACGTAGTTGATTAAAATCGGCCCAGCAGGAGCCGAGATAATGCAATTTGTTTAACGAAATTATAAACAAATGCCATTAATTCGGCTTGCAGACGGGCTACGTCAATGAGCGATGGACATAAAGTAAAGCTATGCGTATCAGCCACCATCTCCAATAGGTTGGAACATTCTCGCATGAGCAGTTCATTTGTTATAAACAATTAAACAATTAAAATAGGAATTCCGGCTAAACGGATATAGGTACAGCAACGGAGTATTTTTTATCGTGTAGCTTGTTCGTTTCCCTTTCTTTTGAGACGTCGTTGAATATTATCGGCCCAGCAGAAGCCGAGATAATCATTTTTTAAGATTATTTGGGTAAGGAAAGGTCAAAAACGGTACAACTGACGCCATCTCGCGTTTGCGGCCTTTTTCGCAGTTTTCCGCACCGCGAAAACGGAATTCCTGGATTACATCGTTAATTTAAACAATTACGTTTTTCTCGGCTTCTGCTGGGTATTTCTTAACCGGACTTGTCTTAAATTAAAACTACGGTCCAGAGCTATCTCCTCCAGCAGTGGCAACAATATGGCATTTGTGATTTAATATTTATTAACAATTGAAGAATCAGCAAAAATGCACACCGGGTCACTGCAATTAACTCGGCTCCTGCTGGGCCGATTTTAATCAACAATATCTCAAATGAAAGGAAAGAGAATCAGCTACACGAGAAAAAATACACGGCTGCTTTAACTATATGCAGTTGACCGTAATAACTATTGAAATTGTTTAATTGTTGATAACAAATGAACCGATCATCGAATACTTCTCCCACCTATTGGAGGTTGTAGCTGATGCTCCTTGCTTTAATTTATGTCCTCTGATCATTACCGTAGATCGCCTGCAAAAGAAGATAATTAAAATGTTTTAACGAAATTATAAACAAATGCCATTATTTCGGCCTGCATGCGGGATACATCAATGAACAGCGGACATAAAGGAAAGCTATGAGCATCAGCTACCATCTCCAGTAGGTAGGAACATTATAGCATGTGCAGTTCAATTGTTATAAACTATTAAACAACAAAAATTGTTATTACGGTTAAACGGATATAGATACAGGAGCGTGGTGTTCTTCATCGCATAGCTTATTCGTTTACCTTCCTTTTGAGACGTAGTTGATTAAAATCGGCCCAGCAGGAGCCGAGATAATGCAATTTGTTTAACGAAATTATAAACAAATGCCATTAATTCGGCTTGCAGGCGAGCTACGTCAATGAGCTATCGACATAAAGGAAAGCTATGAGCAACAGCTACCATCTCCAGCAGGTAGGAACATTATAGCATGTGCAGTTCAATTGTTATAAACTATTAAACAACAAAAATTGTTATTACGGTTAAACGGATATAGATACAGGAGCGTGGTATTTTTAATCGCATAGCTTATTCGTTTACCTTCCTTTTGAGATGTAGCTGATTAAAATCGGCCCAGCAGGAGCCGAGATAATGCAATTTGTTTAACGAAATTATAAACAAAGGCCATTAATTCGGCTTGCAGGCGAGCTACGTCAATGAGCTATGGACATAAAGTAAAGCTATAAGCATCAGCTAACATCTCCAGTAGGTGGGAACATTATAGCATGTGCAGTTCATTTGTTATAAACTATTCCACAACAAAAATTGTCATTACGGTTAAACGGATATAGATACAGGAGCGTGGTGTTTTTCATCGCATAGCTTATCCGTTTTCCTTTCTTTTAAGACGTAGTTGATTAAAATCGGCCCAGCAGGAGCCGAGATAATGCAATTTGTTTAACGAAATTATAAACAAATGCCATTAATTTGGCTTGCAGACGGGCTACGTCAATGAGCGATGGACATAAAGTAAAGCTATAAGCATCAGCTACCATCTCCAGTAGGTGGGAACATTATAGCATGTGCAGTTCATTTGTTATAAACTATTCAACAACAAAAATTGTTATTACGGTTAAACGGATATAGATACAGGAGCGGAGTATTTTTTATCGTGTAGCTTGTTCGTTTCCCTTTCTTTTGAGACGTCGTTGAATATTATCGGCCCAGCAGGAGCCGAGATAATGCAATTTGCTTAACGAAATTATAAACAAATGCCATTAATTCGGCTTGCAGGCGAGCTACGTCAATGAGCTATGGACATAAAGTAAAGCTATAAGCATCAGCTACCATCTCCAGTAGGTGGGAACATTATAGCATGTGCAGTTCATTTGTTATAAACTATTCAACAACAAAAATTGTTATTACGGTTAAACGGATATAGATACAGGAGCGTGGTATTTTTTATTGCATAGCTTATTCGTTTACCTTCCTTTTGAGATGTAGATGATTAAAATCGGCCCAGCAGGAGCCGAGATAATGCAATTTGTTTAACGAAATTATAAACAAAGGCCATTAATTCGGCTTGCAGGCGAGCTACGTCAATGAGCTATGGACATAAAGTAAAGCTATAAGCATCAGCTACCATCTCCAGTAGGTGGGAACATTATAGCATGTGCAGTTCAATTGTTATAAACTATTAAACAACAAAAATTGTTATTACGGTTAAACGGATATAGATACAGGAGCGTGGTATTTTTAATCGCATAGCTTATTCGTTTTCCTTTCTTTTGAGACGTAGTTGATTAAAATCGGCCCAGCAGGAGCCGAGATAATGCAATTTGTTTAACGAAATTATAAACAAATGCCATTAATTCGGCTTGCAGACGAGCTACGTCAATGCGCGATGGACATAAACTAAAGCTATGAGCTTCAGCTACCATGTTCAATAGGTGGGAACAGTATAGCAAGTGCAGTTCATTTGTTATAAAGAATTAAACAATTGAAATTGTTATTACATTTAAACGGATACAGATACAGGAGCGGGGTATTTTTAATCGCATAGCTTATTCGTTTTCCTTTCTCTTGAGACGTAGTTGATTATAATCGGCCCAGCAGGAGCCGAGATAATGCAATTTGTTTAACGAAATTATAAACAAAAGCCATTAATTCGGCTTGCATGCGGGATACATCAATGAACAGTGGGCATAAAGGAAAGCTATGAGCAACAGCTACCAGCTCCAGTAGGTAGGAACATTATAGCATGTGCAGTTCAATTGTTATGAACTATTAAACAACAAAAATTGTTATTCCGGTTAAACGGATACAGATACAGGAGCGGGGTATTTTTCATTGCATAGCTTATTCGTTTTCCTTTCTTTTGAGACGTAGTGGATTAAAATCGGCCCAGCAGGAGCCGAGATAATGCAATTTGTTTAACGAAATTATAAACAAATGCCATTAATTCGGCTTGCAGACGAGCTACGTCAATGCGCGATGGACATAAACTAAAGCTATGAGCTTCAGCTACCATGTTCAATAGGTGGGAACAGTATAGCAAGTGCAGTTCATTTGTTATAAAGAATTAAACAATTGAAATTGTTATTACATTTAAACGGATACAGATACAGGAGCGGGGTATTTTTAATCGCATAGCTTATTCGTTTTCCTTTCTCTTGAGACGTAGTTGATTATAATCGGCCCAGCAGGAGCCGAGATAATGCAATTTGTTTAACGAAATTATAAACAAAAGCCATTAATTCGGCTTGCAGGCGAGCTACGTCAATGAGCTATGGACATAAAGTAAAGCTATAAGCATCAGCTACCATCTCCAGTAGGTGGGAACATTATAGCATGTGCAGTTCATTTGTTATAAACTATTCAACAACAAAAATTGTTATTACGGTTAAACGGATATAGATACAGGAGCGGAGTATTTTTTATCGTGTAGCTTGTTCGTTTCCCTTTCTTTTGAGACTTCGTTGAATAATATCGGTCCAGCAGAAGCCGAGATAATCATTTTTTAAGATTATTTGGGTAAGGAAAGGTCGAAAACGGTACAACTGACGCCATCTCGCGTTTGCGGCCTTTTTCGCAGTTTTCCGCACCGCCAAAACGGAATTCCTGGATTACATCGTTAATTTAAACAATTACGTTTTTCTCGGCTTCTGCTGGGTATTTCTTGACCGGACTTGTCTTAAATTAAAGCTACGGTCCAGAGCTATCTCCTCCGGCAGTTGCAACAATATGGCATTTGTGATTTAATATTTATTAACAATTGAAAAATCAGCAAAAATGCACACCGGGTCACTGCAATTAACTCGGCTCCTGTAAACCGATTTTAATCAACAATATCTCAAATGAAAGGAAAGAGAATCAGCTACACGAGAAAAAATACACGGCTGCTGTAACTATATGCAGTTGACCGTAATAACAATTGAAATTGTATAATTGTTGATAACAAATGAACCGATCTTCGAATACTTCTCCCACCTATTGGAGGTTGTAGCTGATGCTCCTTGCTTTAATTTATGTCGTATGATCATTACCGTAGATCGCCTGCAAAAGAAGATAATTAAAATGTTTTAACGAAATTATAAACAAATGCCATTATTTCGGCCTGCATGCGGGATACATCAATGAACAGTGGGCATAAACTAAAGCTATGAGCATCAGCTACCATCTCCAGTAGGTAGGAACATTATAGCATGTGCAGTTCAATTGTTATAAACTATTCCACAACAAAAATTGTTATTACGGTTAAACGGATATAGATACAGGAGCGTGGTGTTTTTCATCGCATAGCTTATCCGTTTTCCTTTCTTTTAAGACGTAGTTGATTAAAATCGGCCCAGCAGAAGCCGAGATAATGCAATTTGTTTAACGAAATTATAAACAAATGCCATTAATTCGGCTTGCAGACGGGCTACGTCAATGAGCGATGGACATAAAGTAAAGCTATGCGTATCAGCCACCATCTCCAATAGGTTGGAACATTCTCGCATGAGCAGTTCATTTGTTATAAACAATTAAACAATTAAAATAGGAATTCCGGCTAAACGGATATAGGTACAGCAACGGAGTATTTTTCATCGTGTAGCTTGTTCGTTTCCCTTTCTTTTGAGACGTCGTTGAATATTATCGGCCCAGCAGAAGCCGAGATAATCATTTTTTAAGATTATTTGGGTAAGGAAAGGTCAAAAACGGTACAACTGACGCCATCTCGCGTTTGCGGCCTTTTTCGCAGTTTTCCGCACCGCGAAAACGGAATTCCTGGATTACATCGTTAATTTAAACAATTACGTTTTTCTCGGCTTCTGCTGGGTATTTCTTAACCGGACTTGTCTTAAATTAAAACTACGGTCCAGAGCTATCTCCTCCAGCAGTGGCAACAATATGGCATTTGTGATTTAATATTTATTAACAATTGAAGAATCAGCAAAAATGCACACCGGGTCACTGCAATTAACTCGGCTCCTGCTGGGCCGATTTTAATCAACAATATCTCAAATGAAAGGAAAGAGAATCAGCTACACGAGAAAAAATACACGGCTGCTTTAACTATATGCAGTTGACCGTAATAACTATTGAAATTGTTTAATTGTTGATAACAAATGAACCGATCATCGAATACTTCTCCCACCTATTGGAGGTTGTAGCTGATGCTCCTTGCTTTAATTTATGTCCTCTGATCATTACCGTAGATCGCCTGCAAAAGAAGATAATTAAAATGTTTTAACGAAATTATAAACAAATGCCATTATTTCGGCCTGCATGCGGGATACATCAATGAACAGCGGACATAAAGGAAAGCTATGAGCATCAGCTACCATCTCCAGTAGGTAGGAACATTATAGCATGTGCAGTTCAATTGTTATAAACTATTAAACAACAAAAATTGTTATTACGGTTAAACGGATATAGATACAGGAGCGTGGTGTTCTTCATCGCATAGCTTATTCGTTTACCTTCCTTTTGAGACGTAGTTGATTAAAATCGGCCCAGCAGGAGCCGAGATAATGCAATTTGTTTAGTGAAATTATAAACAAATGCCATTAATTCGGCTTGCAGGCGAGCTACGTCAATGAGCTATGGACATAAAGGAAAGCTATGAGCAACAGCTACCATCTCCAGCAGGTAGGAACATTATAGCATGTGCAGTTCAATTGTTATAAACTATTAAACAACAAAAATTGTTATTACGGTTAAACGGATATAGATACAGGAGCGTGGTATTTTTAATCGCATAGCTTATTCGTTTACCTTCCTTTTGAGATGTAGCTGATTAAAATCGGCCCAGCAGGAGCCGAGATAATGCAATTTGTTTAACGAAATTATAAACAAAGGCCATTAATTCGGCTTGCAGGCGCGCTACGTCAATGAGCTATGGACATAAAGTAAAGCTATAAGCATCAGCTAACATCTCCAGTAGGTGGGAACATTATAGCATGTGCAGTTCATTTGTTATAAACTATTCCACAACAAAAATTGTTATTACGGTTAAACGGATATAGATACAGGAGCGTGGTGTTTTTCATCGCATAGCTTATCCGTTTTCCTTTCTTTTAAGACGTAGTTGATTAAAATCGGCCCAGCAGGAGCCGAGATAATGCAATTTGTTTAACGAAATTATAAACAAATGCCATTAATTCGGCTTGCAGACGGGCTACGTCAATGAGCGATGGACATAAAGTAAAGCTATGCGTATCAGCCACCATCTCCAATAGGTTGGAACATTCTCGCATGAGCAGTTCATTTGTTATAAACAATTAAACAATTAAAACAGGAATTCCGGCTAAACGGATATAGGTACAGCAACGGAGTATTTTTTATCGTGTAGCTTGTTCGTTTCCCTTTCTTTTGAGACGTCGTTGAATATTATCGGCCCAGCAGAAGCCGAGATAATCATTTTTTAAGATTATTTGGGTAAGGAAAGGTCAAAAACGGTACAACTGACGCCATCTCGCGTTTGCGGCCTTTTTCGCAGTTTTCCGCACCGCGAAAACGGAATTCCTGGATTACATCGTTAATTTAAACAATTACGTTTTTCTCGGCTTCTGCTGGGTATTTCTTAACCGGACTTGTCTTAAATTAAAACTACGGTCCAGAGCTATCTCCTCCAGCAGTGGCAACAATATGGCATTTGTGATTTAATATTTATTAACAATTGAAGAATCAGCAAAAATGCACACCGGGTCACTGCAATTAACTCGGCTCCTGCTGGGCCGATTTTAATCAACAATATCTCAAATGAAAGGAAAGAGAATCAGCTACACGAGAAAAAATACACGGCTGCTTTAACTATATGCATTTGACCGTAATAACTATTGAAATTGTTTAATTGTTGATAACAAATGAACCGATCATCGAATACTTCTCCCACCTATTGGAGGTTGTAGCTGATGCTCCTTGCTTTAATTTATGTCCTCTGATCATTACCGTAGATCGCCTGCAAAAGAAGATAATTAAAATGTTTTAACGAAATTATAAACAAATGCCATTATTTCGGCCTGCATGCGGGATACATCAATGAACAGCGGACATAAAGGAAAGCTATGAGCATCAGCTACCATCTCCAGTAGGTAGGAACATTATAGCATGTGCAGTTCAATTGTTATAAACTATTAAACAACAAAAATTGTTATTACGGTTAAACGGATATAGATACAGGAGCGTGGTGTTCTTCATCGCATAGCTTATTCGTTTACCTTCCTTTTGAGACGTAGTTGATTAAAATCGGCCCAGCAGGAGCCGAGATAATGCAATTTGTTTAGTGAAATTATAAACAAATGCCATTAATTCGGCTTGCAGGCGAGCTACGTCAATGAGCTATGGACATAAAGGAAAGCTATGAGCAACAGCTACCATCTCCAGCAGGTAGGAACATTATAGCATGTGCAGTTCAATTGTTATAAACTATTAAACAACAAAAATTGTTATTACGGTTAAACGGATATAGATACAGGAGCGTGGTATTTTTAATCGCATAGCTTATTCGTTTACCTTCCTTTTGAGATGTAGCTGATTAAAATCGGCCCAGCAGGAGCCGAGATAATGCAATTTGTTTAACGAAATTATAAACAAAGGCCATTAATTCGGCTTGCAGGCGAGCTACGTCAATGAGCTATGGACATAAAGTAAAGCTATAAGCATCAGCTAACATCTCCAGTAGGTGGGAACATTATAGCATGTGCAGTTCATTTGTTATAAACTATTCCACAACAAAAATTGTCATTACGGTTAAACGGATATAGATACAGGAGCGTGGTGTTTTTCATCGCATAGCTTATCCGTTTTCCTTTCTTTTAAGACGTAGTTGATTAAAATCGGCCCAGCAGGAGCCGAGATAATGCAATTTGTTTAACGAAATTATAAACAAATGCCATTAATTTGGCTTGCAGACGGGCTACGTCAATGAGCGATGGACATAAAGTAAAGCTATAAGCATCAGCTACCATCTCCAGTAGGTGGGAACATTATAGCATGTGCAGTTCATTTGTTATAAACTATTCAACAACAAAAATTGTTATTACGGTTAAACGGATATAGATACAGGAGCGGAGTATTTTTTATCGTGTAGCTTGTTCGTTTCCCTTTCTTTTGAGACGTCGTTGAATATTATCGGCCCAGCAGGAGCCGAGATAATGCAATTTGCTTAACGAAATTATAAACAAATGCCATTAATTCGGCTTGCAGGCGAGCTACGTCAATGAGCTATGGACATAAAGTAAAGCTATAAGCATCAGCTACCATCTCCAGTAGGTGGGAACATTATAGCATGTGCAGTTCATTTGTTATAAACTATTCAACAACAAAAATTGTTATTACGGTTAAACGGATATAGATACAGGAGCGTGGTATTTTTTATTGCATAGCTTATTCGTTTACCTTCCTTTTGAGATGTAGATGATTAAAATCGGCCCAGCAGGAGCCGAGATAATGCAATTTGTTTAACGAAATTATAAACAAAGGCCATTAATTCGGCTTGCAGGCGAGCTACGTCAATGAGCTATGGACATAAAGTAAAGCTATAAGCATCAGCTACCATCTCCAGTAGGTGGGAACATTATAGCATGTGCAGTTCAATTGTTATAAACTATTAAACAACAAAAATTGTTATTACGGTTAAACGGATATAGATACAGGAGCGTGGTATTTTTAATCGCATAGCTTATTCGTTTTCCTTTCTTTTGAGACGTAGTTGATTAAAATCGGCCCAGCAGGAGCCGAGATAATGCAATTTGTTTAACGAAATTATAAACAAATGCCATTAATTCGGCTTGCAGACGAGCTACGTCAATGCGCGATGGACATAAACTAAAGCTATGAGCTTCAGCTACCATGTTCAATAGGTGGGAACAGTATAGCAAGTGCAGTTCATTTGTTATAAAGAATTAAACAATTGAAATTGTTATTACATTTAAACGGATACAGATACAGGAGCGGGGTATTTTTAATCGCATAGCTTATTCGTTTTCCTTTCTCTTGAGACGTAGTTGATTATAATCGGCCCAGCAGGAGCCGAGATAATGCAATTTGTTTAACGAAATTATAAACAAAAGCCATTAATTCGGCTTGCATGCGGGATACATCAATGAACAGTGGGCATAAAGGAAAGCTATGAGCAACAGCTACCAGCTCCAGTAGGTAGGAACATTATAGCATGTGCAGTTCAATTGTTATGAACTATTAAACAACAAAAATTGTTATTCCGGTTAAACGGATACAGATACAGGAGCGGGGTATTTTTCATTGCATAGCTTATTCGTTTTCCTTTCTTTTGAGACGTAGTGGATTAAAATCGGCCCAGCAGGAGCCGAGATAATGCAATTTGTTTAACGAAATTATAAACAAATGCCATTAATTCGGCTTGCAGACGAGCTACGTCAATGCGCGATGGACATAAACTAAAGCTATGAGCTTCAGCTACCATGTTCAATAGGTGGGAACAGTATAGCAAGTGCAGTTCATTTGTTATAAAGAATTAAACAATTGAAATTGTTATTACATTTAAACGGATACAGATACAGGAGCGGGGTATTTTTAATCGCATAGCTTATTCGTTTTCCTTTCTCTTGAGACGTAGTTGATTATAATCGGCCCAGCAGGAGCCGAGATAATGCAATTTGTTTAACGAAATTATAAACAAAAGCCATTAATTCGGCTTGCAGGCGAGCTACGTCAATGAGTTATGGACATAAAGTAAAGCTATAAGCATCAGCTACCATCTCCAGTAGGTGGGAACATTATAGCATGTGCAGTTCATTTGTTATAAACTATTCAACAACAAAAATTGTTATTACGGTTAAACGGATATAGATACAGGAGCGGAGTATTTTTTATCGTGTAGCTTGTTCGTTTCCCTTTCTTTTGAGACTTCGTTGAATAATATCGGTCCAGCAGAAGCCGAGATAATCATTTTTTAAGATTATTTGGGTAAGGAAAGGTCGAAAACGGTACAACTGACGCCATCTCGCGTTTGCGGCCTTTTTCGCAGTTTTCCGCACCGCCAAAACGGAATTCCTGGATTACATCGTTAATTTAAACAATTACGTTTTTCTCGGCTTCTGCTGGGTATTTCTTGACCGGACTTGTCTTAAATTAAAGCTACGGTCCAGAGCTATCTCCTCCGGCAGTTGCAACAATATGGCATTTGTGATTTAATATTTATTAACAATTGAAAAATCAGCAAAAATGCACACCGGGTCACTGCAATTAACTCGGCTCCTGTAAACCGATTTTAATCAACAATATCTCAAATGAAAGGAAAGAGAATCAGCTACACGAGAAAAAATACACGGCTGCTGTAACTATATGCAGTTGACCGTAATAACAATTGAAATTGTATAATTGTTGATAACAAATGAACCGATCTTCGAATACTTCTCCCACCTATTGGAGGTTGTAGCTGATGCTCCTTGCTTTAATTTATGTCGTATGATCATTACCGTAGATCGCCTGCAAAAGAAGATAATTAAAATGTTTTAACGAAATTATAAACAAATGCCATTATTTCGGCCTGCATGCGGGATACATCAATGAACAGTGGGCATAAACTAAAGCTATGAGCATCAGCTACCATCTCCAGTAGGTAGGAACATTATAGCATGTGCAGTTCAATTGTTATAAACTATTCCACAACAAAAATTGTTATTACGGTTAAACGGATATAGATACAGGAGCGTGGTGTTTTTCATCGCATAGCTTATCCGTTTTCCTTTCTTTTAAGACGTAGTTGATTAAAATCGGCCCAGCAGAAGCCGAGATAATGCAATTTGTTTAACGAAATTATAAACAAATGCCATTAATTCGGCTTGCAGACGGGCTACGTCAATGAGCGATGGACATAAAGTAAAGCTATGCGTATCAGCCACCATCTCCAATAGGTTGGAACATTCTCGCATGAGCAGTTCATTTGTTATAAACAATTAAACAATTAAAATAGGAATTCCGGCTAAACGGATATAGGTACAGCAACGGAGTATTTTTTATCGTGTAGCTTGTTCGTTTCCCTTTCTTTTGAGACGTCGTTGAATATTATCGGCCCAGCAGAAGCCGAGATAATCATTTTTTAAGATTATTTGGGTAAGGAAAGGTCAAAAACGGTACAACTGACGCCATCTCGCGTTTGCGGCCTTTTTCGCAGTTTTCCGCACCGCGAAAACGGAATTCCTGGATTACATCGTTAATTTAAACAATTACGTTTTTCTCGGCTTCTGCTGGGTATTTCTTAACCGGACTTGTCTTAAATTAAAACTACGGTCCAGAGCTATCTCCTCCAGCAGTGGCAACAATATGGCATTTGTGATTTAATATTTATTAACAATTGAAGAATCAGCAAAAATGCACACCGGGTCACTGCAATTAACTCGGCTCCTGCTGGGCCGATTTTAATCAACAATATCTCAAATGAAAGGAAAGAGAATCAGCTACACGAGAAAAAATACACGGCTGCTTTAACTATATGCAGTTGACCGTAATAACTATTGAAATTGTTTAATTGTTGATAACAAATGAACCGATCATCGAATACTTCTCCCACCTATTGGAGGTTGTAGCTGAAGCTCCTTGCTTTAATTTATGTCCTCTGATCATTACCGTAGATCGCCTGCAAAAGAAGATAATTAAAATGTTTTAACGAAATTATAAACAAATGCCATTATTTCGGCCTGCATGCGGGATACATCAATGAACAGCGGACATAAAGGAAAGCTATGAGCATCAGCTACCATCTCCAGTAGGTAGGAACATTATAGCATGTGCAGTTCAATTGTTATAAACTATTAAACAACAAAAATTGTTATTACGGTTAAACGGATATAGATACAGGAGCGTGGTGTTCTTCATCGCATAGCTTATTCGTTTACCTTCCTTTTGAGACGTAGTTGATTAAAATCGGCCCAGCAGGAGCCGAGATAATGCAATTTGTTTAACGAAATTATAAACAAATGCCATTAATTCGGCTTGCAGGCGAGCTACGTCAATGAGCTATCGACATAAAGGAAAGCTATGAGCAACAGCTACCATCTCCAGCAGGTAGGAACATTATAGCATGTGCAGTTCAATTGTTATAAACTATTAAACAACAAAAATTGTTATTACGGTTAAACGGATATAGATACAGGAGCGTGGTGTTTTTCATCGCATAGCTTATCCGTTTTCCTTTCTTTTAAGACGTAGTTGATTAAAATCGGCCCAGCAGGAGCCGAGATAATGCAATTTGTTTAACGAAATTATAAACAAATGCCATTAATTCGGCTTGCAGACGGGCTACGTCAATGAGCGATGGACATAAAGTAAAGCTATGCGTATCAGCCACCATCTCCAATAGGTTGGAACATTCTCGCATGAGCAGTTCATTTGTTATAAACAATTAAACAATTAAAATAGGAATTCCGGCTAAACGGATATAGGTACAGCAACGGAGTATTTTTCATCGTGTAGCTTGTTCGTTTCCCTTTCTTTTGAGACGTCGTTGAATATTATCGGCCCAGCAGAAGCCGAGATAATCATTTTTTAAGATTATTTGGGTAAGGAAAGGTCAAAAACGGTACAACTGACGCCATCTCGCGTTTGCGGCCTTTTTCGCAGTTTTCCGCACCGCGAAAACGGAATTCCTGGATTACATCGTTAATTTAAACAATTACGTTTTTCTCGGCTTCTGCTGGGTATTTCTTAACCGGACTTGTCTTAAATTAAAACTACGGTCCAGAGCTATCTCCTCCAGCAGTGGCAACAATATGGCATTTGTGATTTAATATTTATTAACAATTGAAGAATCAGCAAAAATGCACACCGGGTCACTGCAATTAACTCGGCTCCTGCTGGGCCGATTTTAATCAACAATATCTCAAATGAAAGGAAAGAGAATCAGCTACACGAGAAAAAATACACGGCTGCTTTAACTATATGCAGTTGACCGTAATAACTATTGAAATTGTTTAATTGTTGATAACAAATGAACCGATCATCGAATACTTCTCCCACCTATTGGAGGTTGTAGCTGATGCTCCTTGCTTTAATTTATGTCCTCTGATCATTACCGTAGATCGCCTGCAAAAGAAGATAATTAAAATGTTTTAACGAAATTATAAACAAATGCCATTATTTCGGCCTGCATGCGGGATACATCAATGAACAGCGGACATAAAGGAAAGCTATGAGCATCAGCTACCATCTCCAGTAGGTAGGAACATTATAGCATGTGCAGTTCAATTGTTATAAACTATTAAACAACAAAAATTGTTATTACGGTTAAACGGATATAGATACAGGAGCGTGGTGTTCTTCATCGCATAGCTTATTCGTTTACCTTCCTTTTGAGACGTAGTTGATTAAAATCGGCCCAGCAGGAGCCGAGATAATGCAATTTGTTTAACGAAATTATAAACAAATGCCATTAATTCGGCTTGCAGGCGAGCTACGTCAATGAGCTATCGACATAAAGGAAAGCTATGAGCAACAGCTACCATCTCCAGCAGGTAGGAACATTATAGCATGTGCAGTTCAATTGTTATAAACTATTAAACAACAAAAATTGTTATTACGGTTAAACGGATATAGATACAGGAGCGTGGTATTTTTAATCGCATAGCTTATTCGTTTACCTTCCTTTTGAGATGTAGCTGATTAAAATCGGCCCAGCAGGAGCCGAGATAATGCAATTTGTTTAACGAAATTATAAACAAAGGCCATTAATTCGGCTTGCAGGCGAGCTACGTCAATGAGCTATGGACATAAAGTAAAGCTATAAGCATCAGCTAACATCTCCAGTAGGTGGGAACATTATAGCATGTGCAGTTCATTTGTTATAAACTATTCCACAACAAAAATTGTCATTACGGTTAAACGGATATAGATACAGGAGCGTGGTGTTTTTCATCGCATAGCTTATCCGTTTTCCTTTCTTTTAAGACGTAGTTGATTAAAATCGACCCAGCAGGAGCCGAGATAATGCAATTTGTTTAACGAAATTATAAACAAATGCCATTAATTTGGCTTGCAGACGGGCTACGTCAATGAGCGATGGACATAAAGTAAAGCTATGCGTATCAGCCACCATCTCCAATAGGTTGGAACATTCTCGCATGAGCAGTTCATTTGTTATAAACAATTAAACAATTAAAATAGGAATTCCGGCTAAACGGATATAGGTACAGCAACGGAGTATTTTTTATCGTGTAGCTTGTTCGTTTCCCTTTCTTTTGAGACGTCGTTGAATATTATCGGCCCAGCAGAAGCCGAGATAATCATTTTTTAAGATTATTTGGGTAAGGAAAGGTCAAAAACGGTACAACTGACGCCATCTCGCGTTTGCGGCCTTTTTCGCAGTTTTCCGCACCGCGATAACGGAATTCCTGGATTACATCGTTAATTTAAACAATTACGTTTTTCTCGGCTTCGGCTGGGTATTTCTTAACCGGACTTGTCTTAAATTAAAACTACGGTCCAGAGCTATCTCCTCCAGCAGTGGCAACAATATGGCATTTGTGATTTAATATTTATTAACAATTGAAGAATCAGCAAAAATGCACACCGGGTCACTGCAATTAACTCGGCTCCTGCTGGGCCGATTTTAATCAACAATATCTCAAATGAAAGGAAAGAGAATCAGCTACACGAGAAAAAATACACGGCTGCTTTAACTATATGCATTTGACCGTAATAACTATTGAAATTGTTTAATTGTTGATAACAAATGAACCGATCATCGAATACTTCTCCCACCTATTGGAGGTTGTAGCTGATGCTCCTTGCTTTAATTTATGTCCTCTGATCATTACCGTAGATCGCCTGCAAAAGAAGATAATTAAAATGTTTTAACGAAATTATAAACAAATGCCATTATTTCGGCCTGCATGCGGGATACATCAATGAACAGCGGACATAAAGGAAAGCTATGAGCATCAGCTACCATCTCCAGTAGGTAGGAACATTATAGCATGTGCAGTTCAATTGTTATAAACTATTAAACAACAAAAATTGTTATTACGGTTAAACGGATATAGATACAGGAGCGTGGTGTTCTTCATCGCATAGCTTATTCGTTTACCTTCCTTTTGAGACGGAGTTGATTAAAATCGGCCCAGCAGGAGCCGAGATAATGCAATTTGTTTAGTGAAATTATAAACAAATGCCATTAATTCGGCTTGCAGGCGAGCTACGTCAATGAGCTATGGACATAAAGGAAAGCTATGAGCAACAGCTACCATCTCCAGCAGGTAGGAACATTATAGCATGTGCAGTTCAATTGTTATAAACTATTAAACAACAAAAATTGTTATTACGGTTAAACGGATATAGATACAGGAGCGTGGTATTTTTAATCGCATAGCTTATTCGTTTACCTTCCTTTTGAGATGTAGCTGATTAAAATCGGCCCAGCAGGAGCCGAGATAATGCAATTTGTTTAACGAAATTATAAACAAAGGCCATTAATTCGGCTTGCAGGCGAGCTACGTCAATGAACTATGGACATAAAGTAAAGCTATAAGCATCAGCTAACATCTCCAGTAGGTGGGAACATTATAGCATGTGCAGTTCATTTGTTATAAACTATTCCACAACAAAAATTGTTATTACGGTTAAACGGATATAGATACAGGAGCGTGGTGTTTTTCATCGCATAGCTTATCCGTTTTCCTTTCTTTTAAGACGTAGTTGATTAAAATCGGCCCAGCAGGAGCCGAGATAATGCAATTTGTTTAACGAAATTATAAACAAATGCCATTAATTCGGCTTGCAGACGGGCTACGTCAATGAGCGATGGACATAAAGTAAAGCTATGCGTATCAGCCACCATCTCCAATAGGTTGGAACATTCTCGCATGAGCAGTTCATTTGTTATAAACAATTAAACAATTAAAATAGGAATTCCGGCTAAACGGATATAGGTACAGCAACGGAGTATTTTTTATCGTGTAGCTTGTTCGTTTCCCTTTCTTTTGAGACGTCGTTGAATATTATCGGCCCAGCAGAAGCCGAGATAATCATTTTTTAAGATTATTTGGGTAAGGAAAGGTCAAAAACGGTACAACTGACGCCATCTCGCGTTTGCGGCCTTTTTCGCAGTTTTCCGCACCGCGAAAACGGAATTCCTGGATTACATCGTTAATTTAAACAATTACGTTTTTCTCGGCTTCTGCTGGGTATTTCTTAACCGGACTTGTCTTAAATTAAAACTACGGTCCAGAGCTATCTCCTCCAGCAGTGGCAACAATATGGCATTTGTGATTTAATATTTATTAACAATTGAAGAATCAGCAAAAATGCACACCGGGTCACTGCAATTAACTCGGCTCCTGCTGGGCCGATTTTAATCAACAATATCTCAAATGAAAGGAAAGAGAATCAGCTACACGAGAAAAAATACACGGCTGCTTTAACTATATGCAGTTGACCGTAATAACTATTGAAATTGTTTAATTGTTGATAACAAATGAACCGATCATCGAATACTTCTCCCACCTATTGGAGGTTGTAGCTGATGCTCCTTGCTTTAATTTATGTCCTCTGATCATTACCGTAGATCGCCTGCAAAAGAAGATAATTAAAATGTTTTAACGAAATTATAAACAAATGCCATTATTTCGGCCTGCATGCTGGATACATCAATGAACAGCGGACATAAAGGAAAGCTATGAGCATCAGCTACCATCTCCAGTAGGTAGGAACATTATAGCATGTGCAGTTCAATTGTTATAAACTATTAAACAACAAAAATTGTTATTACGGTTAAACGGATATAGATACAGGAGCGTGGTGTTCTTCATCGCATAGCTTATTCGTTTACCTTCCTTTTGAGACGTAGGTGATTAAAATCGGCCCAGCAGGAGCCGAGATAATGCAATTTGTTTAACGAAATTATAAACAAATGCCATTAATTCGGCTTGCAGGCGAGCTACGTCAATGAGCTATCGACATAAAGGAAAGCTATGAGCAACAGCTACCATCTCCAGCAGGTAGGAACATTATAGCATGTGCAGTTCAATTGTTATAAACTATTAAACAACAAAAATTGTTATTACGGTTAAACGGATATAGATACAGGAGCGTGGTATTTTTAATCGCATAGCTTATTCGTTTACCTTCCTTTTGAGATGTAGCTGATTAAAATCGGCCCAGCAGGAGCCGAGATAATGCAATTTGTTTAACGAAATTATAAACAAAGGCCATTAATTCGGCTTGCAGGCGAGCTACGTCAATGAGCTATGGACATAAAGTAAAGCTATAAGCATCAGCTAACATCTCCAGTAGGTGGGAACATTATAGCATGTGCAGTTCATTTGTTATAAACTATTCCACAACAAAAATTGTCATTACGGTTAAACGGATATAGATACAGGAGCGTGGTGTTTTTCATCGCATAGCTTATCCGTTTTCCTTTCTTTTAAGACGTAGTTGATTAAAATCGGCCCAGCAGGAGCCGAGATAATGCAATTTGTTTAAAGAAATTATAAACAAATGCCATTAATTTGGCTTGCAGACGGGCTACGTCAATGAGCGATGGACATAAAGTAAAGCTATGCGTATCAGCCACCATCTCCAATAGGTTGGAACATTCTCGCATGAGCAGTTCATTTGTTATAAACAATTAAACAATTAAAATAGGAATTCCGGCTAAACGGATATAGGTACAGCAACGGAGTATTTTTTATCGTGTAGCTTGTTCGTTTCCCTTTCTTTTGAGACGTCGTTGAATATTATCGGCCCAGCAGAAGCCGAGATAATCATTTTTTAAGATTAATCGGGTAAGGAAAGGTCAAAAACGGTACAACTGACGCCATCTCGCGTTTGCGGCCTTTTTCGCAGTTTTCCGCACCGCGAAAACGGAATTCCTGGATTACATCGTTAATTTAAACAATTACGTTTTTCTCGGCTTCTGCTGGGTATTTCTTAACCGGACTTGTCTTAAATTAAAACTACGGTCCAGAGCTATCTCCTCCAGCAGTGGCAACAATATGGCATTTGTGATTTAATATTTATTAACAATTGAAGAATCAGCAAAAATGCACACCGGGTCACTGCAATTAACTCGGCTCCTGCTGGGCCGATTTTAATCAACAATATCTCAAATGAAAGGAAAGAGAATCAGCTACACGAGAAAAAATACACGGCTGCTTTAACTATATGCATTTGACCGTAATAACTATTGAAATTGTTTAATTGTTGATAACAAATGAACCGATCATCGAATACTTCTCCCACCTATTGGAGGTTGTAGCTGATGCTCCTTGCTTTAATTTATGTCCTCTGATCATTACCGTAGATCGCCTGCAAAAGAAGATAATTAAAATGTTTTAACGAAATTATAAACAAATGCCATTATTTCGGCCTGCATGCGGGATACATCAATGAACAGCGGACATAAAGGAAAGCTATGAGCATCAGCTACCATCTCCAGTAGGTAGGAACATTATAGCATGTGCAGTTCAATTGTTATAAACTATTAAACAACAAAAATTGTTATTACGGTTAAACGGATATAGATACAGGAGCGTGGTGTTTTTCATCGCATAGCTTATCCGTTTTCCTTTCTTTTAAGACGTAGTTGATTAAAATCGGCCCAGCAGGAGCCGAGATAATGCAATTTGTTTAACGAAATTATAAACAAATGCCATTAATTTGGCTTGCAGACGGGCTACGTCAATGAGCGATGGACATAAAGTAAAGCTATGCGTATCAGCCACCATCTCCAATAGGTTGGAACATTCTCGCATGAGCAGTTCATTTGTTATAAACAATTAAACAATTAAAATAGGAATTCCGGCTAAACGGATATAGGTACAGCAACGGAGTATTTTTTATCGTGTAGCTTGTTCGTTTCCCTTTCTTTTGAGACGTCGTTGAATATTATCGGCCCAGCAGAAGCCGAGATAATCATTTTTTAAGATTAATCGGGTAAGGAAAGGTCAAAAACGGTACAACTGACGCCATCTCGCGTTTGCGGCCTTTTTCGCAGTTTTCCGCACCGCGAAAACGGAATTCCTGGATTACATCGTTAATTTAAACAATTACGTTTTTCTCGGCTTCTGCTGGGTATTTCTTAACCGGACTTGTCTTAAATTAAAACTACGGTCCAGAGCTATCTCCTCCAGCAGTGGCAACAATATGGCATTTGTGATTTAATATTTATTAACAATTGAAGAATCAGCAAAAATGCACACCGGGTCACTGCAATTAACTCGGCTCCTGCTGGGCCGATTTTAATCAACAATATCTCAAATGAAAGGAAAGAGAATCAGCTACACGAGAAAAAATACACGGCTGCTTTAACTATATGCATTTGACCGTAATAACTATTGAAATTGTTTAATTGTTGATAACAAATGAACCGATCATCGAATACTTCTCCCACCTATTGGAGGTTGTAGCTGATGCTCCTTGCTTTAATTTATGTCCTCTGATCATTACCGTAGATCGCCTGCAAAAGAAGATAATTAAAATGTTTTAACGAAATTATAAACAAATGCCATTATTTCGGCCTGCATGCGGGA
The DNA here is from genome assembly GCA_963667235.1 of Nomada lathburiana. Lineage (NCBI taxonomy): Eukaryota > Metazoa > Arthropoda > Insecta > Hymenoptera > Apidae > Nomada > Nomada lathburiana. Next base: position 9,053,196 of record OY763898.1, on the reverse strand, counting down.
TACATCAATGAACAGCGGACATAAAGGAAAGCTATGAGCATCAGCTACCATCTCCAGTAGGTAGGAACATTATAGCATGTGCAGTTCAATTGTTATAAACTATTAAACAACAAAAATTGTTATTACGGTTAAACGGATATAGATACAGGAGCGTGGTGTTTTTCATCGCATAGCTTATCCGTTTTCCTTTCTTTTAAGACGTAGTTGATTAAAATCGGCCCAGCAGGAGCCGAGATAATGCAATTTGTTTAACGAAATTATAAACAAATGCCATTAATTTGGCTTGCAGACGGGCTACGTCAATGAGCGATGGACATAAAGTAAAGCTATGCGTATCAGCCACCATCTCCAATAGGTTGGAACATTCTCGCATGAGCAGTTCATTTGTTATAAACAATTAAACAATTAAAATAGGAATTCCGGCTAAACGGATATAGGTACAGCAACGGAGTATTTTTTATCGTGTAGCTTGTTCGTTTCCCTTTCTTTTGAGACGTCGTTGAATATTATCGGCCCAGCAGAAGCCGAGATAATCATTTTTTAAGATTAATCGGGTAAGGAAAGGTCAAAAACGGTACAACTGACGCCATCTCGCGTTTGCGGCCTTTTTCGCAGTTTTCCGCACCGCGAAAACGGAATTCCTGGATTACATCGTTAATTTAAACAATTACGTTTTTCTCGGCTTCTGCTGGGTATTTCTTAACCGGACTTGTCTTAAATTAAAACTACGGTCCAGAGCTATCTCCTCCAGCAGTGGCAACAATATGGCATTTGTGATTTAATATTTATTAACAATTGAAGAATCAGCAAAAATGCACACCGGGTCACTGCAATTAACTCGGCTCCTGCTGGGCCGATTTTAATCAACAATATCTCAAATGAAAGGAAAGAGAATCAGCTACACGAGAAAAAATACACGGCTGCTTTAACTATATGCATTTGACCGTAATAACTATTGAAATTGTTTAATTGTTGATAACAAATGAACCGATCATCGAATACTTCTCCCACCTATTGGAGGTTGTAGCTGATGCTCCTTGCTTTAATTTATGTCCTCTGATCATTACCGTAGATCGCCTGCAAAAGAAGATAATTAAAATGTTTTAACGAAATTATAAACAAATGCCATTATTTCGGCCTGCATGCGGGATACATCAATGAACAGCGGACATAAAGGAAAGCTATGAGCATCAGCTACCATCTCCAGTAGGTAGGAACATTATAGCATGTGCAGTTCAATTGTTATAAACTATTAAACAACAAAAATTGTTATTACGGTTAAACGGATATAGATACAGGAGCGTGGTGTTCTTCATCGCATAGCTTATTCGTTTACCTTCCTTTTGAGACGTAGTTGATTAAAATCGGCCCAGCAGGAGCCGAGATAATGCAATTTGTTTAGTGAAATTATAAACAAATGCCATTAATTCGGCTTGCAGGCGAGCTACGTCAATGAGCTATGGACATAAAGGAAAGCTATGAGCAACAGCTACCATCTCCAGCAGGTAGGAACATTATAGCATGTGCAGTTCAATTGTTATAAACTATTAAACAACAAAAATTGTTATTACGGTTAAACGGATATAGATACAGGAGCGTGGTATTTTTAATCGCATAGCTTATTCGTTTACCTTCCTTTTGAGATGTAGCTGATTAAAATCGGCCCAGCAGGAGCCGAGATAATGCAATTTGTTTAACGAAATTATAAACAAAGGCCATTAATTCGGCTTGCAGGCGAGCTACGTCAATGAGCTATGGACATAAAGTAAAGCTATAAGCATCAGCTAACATCTCCAGTAGGTGGGAACATTATAGCATGTGCAGTTCATTTGTTATAAACTATTCCACAACAAAAATTGTTATTACGGTTAAACGGATATAGATACAGGAGCGTGGTGTTTTTCATCGCATAGCTTATCCGTTTTCCTTTCTTTTAAGACGTAGTTGATTAAAATCGGCCCAGCAGGAGCCGAGATAATGCAATTTGTTTAACGAAATTATAAACAAATGCCATTAATTCGGCTTGCAGACGGGCTACGTCAATGAGCGATGGACATAAAGTAAAGCTATGCGTATCAGCCACCATCTCCAATAGGTTGGAACATTCTCGCATGAGCAGTTCATTTGTTATAAACAATTAAACAATTAAAACAGGAATTCCGGCTAAACGGATATAGGTACAGCAACGGAGTATTTTTTATCGTGTAGCTTGTTCGTTTCCCTTTCTTTTGAGACGTCGTTGAATATTATCGGCCCAGCAGAAGCCGAGATAATCATTTTTTAAGATTATTTGGGTAAGGAAAGGTCAAAAACGGTACAACTGACGCCATCTCGCGTTTGCGGCCTTTTTCGCAGTTTTCCGCACCGCGAAAACGGAATTCCTGGATTACATCGTTAATTTAAACAATTACGTTTTTCTCGGCTTCTGCTGGGTATTTCTTAACCGGACTTGTCTTAAATTAAAACTACGGTCCAGAGCTATCTCCTCCAGCAGTGGCAACAATATGGCATTTGTGATTTAATATTTATTAACAATTGAAGAATCAGCAAAAATGCACACCGGGTCACTGCAATTAACTCGGCTCCTGCTGGGCCGATTTTAATCAACAATATCTCAAATGAAAGGAAAGAGAATCAGCTACACGAGAAAAAATACACGGCTGCTTTAACTATATGCATTTGACCGTAATAACTATTGAAATTGTTTAATTGTTGATAACAAATGAACCGATCATCGAATACTTCTCCCACCTATTGGAGGTTGTAGCTGATGCTCCTTGCTTTAATTTATGTCCTCTGATCATTACCGTAGATCGCCTGCAAAAGAAGATAATTAAAATGTTTTAACGAAATTATAAACAAATGCCATTATTTCGGCCTGCATGCGGGATACATCAATGAACAGCGGACATAAAGGAAAGCTATGAGCATCAGCTACCATCTCCAGTAGGTAGGAACATTATAGCATGTGCAGTTCAATTGTTATAAACTATTAAACAACAAAAATTGTTATTACGGTTAAACGGATATAGATACAGGAGCGTGGTGTTCTTCATCGCATAGCTTATTCGTTTACCTTCCTTTTGAGACGTAGTTGATTAAAATCGGCCCAGCAGGAGCCGAGATAATGCAATTTGTTTAACGAAATTATAAACAAATGCCATTAATTCGGCTTGCAGGCGAGCTACGTCAATGAGCTATCGACATAAAGGAAAGCTATGAGCAACAGCTACCATCTCCAGCAGGTAGGAACATTATAGCATGTGCAGTTCAATTGTTATAAACTATTAAACAACAAAAATTGTTATTACGGTTAAACGGATATAGATACAGGAGCGTGGTATTTTTCATCGCATAGCTTATCCGTTTTCCTTTCTTTTAAGACGTAGTTGATTAAAATCGGCCCAGCAGGAGCCGAGATAATGCAATTTGTTTAACGAAATTATAAACAAATGCCATTAATTCGGCTTGCAGGCGAGCTACGTCAATGAGCTATGGACATAAAGTAAAGCTATAAGCATCAGCTACCATCTCCAGTAGGTGGGAACATTATAGCATGTGCAGTTCATTTGTTATAAACTATTCAACAACAAAAATTGTTATTACGGTTAAACGGATATAGATACAGGAGCGTGGTATTTTTCATCGCATAGCTTATCCGTTTTCCTTTCTTTTAAGACGTAGTTGATTAAAATCGGCCCAGCAGGAGCCGAGATAATGCAATTTGTTTAACGAAATTATAAACAAAAGCCATTAATTCGGCTTGCAGGCGAGCTACGTCAATGAGCTATGGACATAAAGTAAAGCTATAAGCATCAGCTACCATCTCCAGTAGGTGGGAACATTATAGCATGTGCAGTTCATTTGTTATAAACTATTCAACAACAAAAATTGTTATTACGGTTAAACGGATATAGATACAGGAGCGTGGTATTTTTTATTGCATAGCTTATTCGTTTACCTTCCTTTTGAGATGTAGATGATTAAAATCGGCCCAGCAGGAGCCGAGATAATGCAATTTGTTTAACGAAATTATAAACAAATGCCATTAATTCGGCTTGCAGGCGAGCTACGTCAATGAGCTATGGACATAAAGTAAAGCTATAAGCATCAGCTACCATCTCCAGTAGGTGGGAACATTATAGCATGTGCAGTTCATTTGTTATAAACTATTCAACAACAAAAATTGTTATTACGGTTAAACGGATATAGATACAGGAGCGTGGTATTTTTCATCGCATAGCTTATCCGTTTTCCTTTCTTTTAAGACGTAGTTGATTAAAATCGGCCCAGCAGGAGCCGAGATAATGCAATTTGTTTAACGAAATTATAAACAAAAGCCATTAATTCGGCTTGCAGGCGAGCTACGTCAATGAGCTATGGACATAAAGTAAAGCTATAAGCATCAGCTACCATCTCCAGTAGGTGGGAACATTATAGCATGTGCAGTTCATTTGTTATAAACTATTCAACAACAAAAATTGTTATTACGGTTAAACGGATATAGATACAGGAGCGTGGTATTTTTTATTGCATAGCTTATTCGTTTACCTTCCTTTTGAGATGTAGATGATTAAAATCGGCCCAGCAGGAGCCGAGATAATGCAATTTGTTTAACGAAATTATAAACAAAGGCCATTAATTCGGCTTGCAGGCGAGCTACGTCAATGAGCTATGGACATAAAGTAAAGCTATAAGCATCAGCTAACATCTCCAGTAGGTGGGAACATTATAGCATGTGCAGTTCATTTGTTATAAACTATTCAACAACAAAAATTGTTATTACGGTTAAACGGATATAGATACAGGAGCGGAGTGTTTTTTATCGTGTAGCTTGTTCGTTTCCCTTTCTTTTGAGACGTCGTTGAATATTATCGGCCCAGCAGAAGCCGAGATAATCATTTTTTAAGATTATTTGGGTAAGGAAAGGTCGAAAACGGTACAACTGACGCCATCTCGCGTTTGCGGCCTTTTTCGCAGTTTTCCGCACCGCCAAAACGGAATTCCTGCATTACATCGTTAATTTAAACAATTACGTTTTTCTCGGCTTCTGCTGGGTATTTCTTAACCGGACTTGTCTTAAATTAAAGCTGCGGTCCAGACCTATCTCCTCCGGCAGTTGCAACAATATGGCATTTGTGATTTAATATTTATTAACAATTGAAAAATCAGCAAAAATGCACACCGGGTCACTGCAATTAACTCGGCTCCTGCTGGGCCGATTTTAATCAACAATATCTCAAATGAAAGGAAAGAGAATCAGCTACACGAGAAAAAATACACGGCTGCTTTAACTATATGCAGTTGACCGTAATAACTATTGAAATTGTTTAATTGTTGATAACAAATGAACCGATCATCGAATACTTCTCCCACCAATTGGAGGTTGTAGCTGATGCTCCTTGCTTTAATTTATGTCCTCTGATCATTAACGTAGATCGCCTGCAAAAGAAGATAATTAAAATGTTTTAACGAAATTATAAACAAATGCCATTATTTCGGCCTGCATGCGGGATACATCAATGAACAGCGGACATAAAGGAAAGCTATGAGCATCAGCTACCATCTCCAGTAGGTAGGAACATTATAGCATGTGCAGTTCAATTGTTATAAACTATTAAACAACAACAATTGTTATTACGGTTAAACGGATATAGATACAGGAGCGTGGTATTTTTAATCGCATAGCTTATTCGTTTTCCTTTCTTTTGAGACGTAGTTGATTAAAATCGGCCCAGCAGGAGCCGAGATAATGCAATTTGTTTAACGAAATTATAAACAAATGCCATTAATTCGGCTTGCAGACGAGCTACGTCAATGCGCGATGGACATAAAGGAAAGCTATGAGCAAAAGCTACCATCTCCAGCAGGTAGGAACATTATAGCATGTGCAGTTCAATTGTTATAAACTATTAAACAACAAAAATTGTTATTACGGTTAAACGGATATAGATACAGGAGCGTGGTATTTTTAATCGCATAGCTTATTCGTTTTCCTTTCTTTTGAGACGTAGTTGATTAAAATCGGCCCAGCAGGAGCCGAGATAATGCAATTTGTTTAACGAAATTATAAACAAATGCCATTAATTCGGCTTGCAGACGAGCTACGTCAATGCGCGATGGACATAAACTAAAGCTATGAGCATCAGCTACCATCTCCAGTAGGTAGGAACATTATAGCATGTGCAGTTCAATTGTTATAAACTATTAAACAACAAAAATTGTTATTACGGTTAAACGGATATAGATACAGGAGCGGAGTATTTTTTATCGTGTAGCTTGTTCGTTTCCCTTTCTTTTGAGACTTCGTTGAATAATATCGGTCCAGCAGAAGCCGAGATAATCATTTTTTAAGATTATTTGGGTAAGGAAAGGTCGAAAACGGTACAACTGACGCCATCTCGCGTTTGCGGCCTTTTTCGCAGTTTTCCGCACCGCCAAAACGGAATTCCTGGATTACATCGTTAATTTAAACAATTACGTTTTTCTCGGCTTCTGCTGGGTATTTCTTAACCGGACTTGTCTTAAATTAAAGCTACGGTCCAGAGCTATCTCCTCCGGCAGTTGCAACAATATGGCATTTGTGATTTAATATTTATTAACAATTGAAAAATCAGCAAAAATGCACACCGGGTCACTGCAATTAACTCGGCTCCTGCTGGGCCGATTTTAATCAACAATATCTCAAATGAAAGGAAAGAGAATCAGCTACACGAGAAAAAATACACGGCTGCTTTAACTATATGCAGTTGACCGTAATAACTATTGAAATTGTTTAATTGTTGATAACAAATGAACCGATCATCGAATACTTCTCCCACCTATTGGAGGTTGTAGCTGATGCTCCTTGCTTTAATTTATGTCCTCTGATCATTACCGCAGATCGCCTGCAAAAGAAGATAATTAAAATGTTTTAACGAAATTATAAACAAATGCCATTAATTCGGCTTGCAGACGAGCTACGTCAATGCGCGATGGACATAAACTAAAGCTATGAGCTTCAGCTACCATGTTCAATAGGTGGGAACAGTATAGCAAGTGCAGTTCATTTGTTATAAAGAATTAAACAATTGAAATTGTTATTACATTTAAACGGATACAGATACAGGAGCGGGGTATTTTTAATCGCATAGCTTATCCGTTTTCCTTTCTTTTAAGACGTAGTTGATTAAAATCGGCCCAGCAGGAGCCGAGATAATGCAATTTGTTTAACGAAATTATAAACAAATGCCATTAATTCGGCTTGCAGACGGGCTACGTCAATGAGCGATGGACATAAAGTAAAGCTATGCGTATCAGCCACCATCTCCAATAGGTTGGAACATTCTCGCATGAGCAGTTCATTTGTTATAAACTATTAAACAATTGAAATTGTTATTACATTTAAACGGATACAGATACAGGAGCGGGGTATTTTTAATCGCATAGCTTATCCGTTTTCCTTTCTTTTAAGACGTAGTTGATTAAAATCGGCCCAGCAGGAGCCGAGATAATGCAATTTGTTTAACGAAATTATAAACAAATGCCATTAATTCGGCTTGCAGACGGGCTACGTCAATGAGCGATGGACATAAAGTAAAGCTATGCGTATCAGCCACCATCTCCAATAGGTTGGAACATTCTCGCATGAGCAGTTCATTTGTTATAAACAATTAAACAATTAAAACAGGAATTCCGGCTAAACGGATATAGGTACAGCAACGGAGTATTTTTTATCGTGTAGCTTGTTCGTTTCCCTTTCTTTTGAGACGTCGTTGAATATTATCGGCCCAGCAGAAGCCGAGATAATCATTTTTTAAGATTATTTGGGTAAGGAAAGGTCAAAAACGGTACAACTGACGCCATCTCGCGTTTGCGGCCTTTTTCGCAGTTTTCCGCACCGCGAAAACGGAATTCCTGGATTACATCGTTAATTTAAACAATTACGTTTTTCTCGGCTTCTGCTGGGTATTTCTTAACCGGACTTGTCTTAAATTAAAACTACGGTCCAGAGCTATCTCCTCCAGCAGTGGCAACAATATGGCATTTGTGATTTAATATTTATTAACAATTGAAGAATCAGCAAAAATGCACACCGGGTCACTGCAATTAACTCGGCTCCTGCTGGGCCGATTTTAATCAACAATATCTCAAATGAAAGGAAAGAGAATCAGCTACACGAGAAAAAATACACGGCTGCTTTAACTATATGCATTTGACCGTAATAACTATTGAAATTGTTTAATTGTTGATAACAAATGAACCGATCATCGAATACTTCTCCCACCTATTGGAGGTTGTAGCTGATGCTCCTTGCTTTAATTTATGTCCTCTGATCATTACCGTAGATCGCCTGCAAAAGAAGATAATTAAAATGTTTTAACGAAATTATAAACAAATGCCATTATTTCGGCCTGCATGCGGGATACATCAATGAACAGCGGACATAAAGGAAAGCTATGAGCATCAGCTACCATCTCCAGTAGGTAGGAACATTATAGCATGTGCAGTTCAATTGTTATAAACTATTAAACAACAAAAATTGTTATTACGGTTAAACGGATATAGATACAGGAGCGTGGTGTTCTTCATCGCATAGCTTATTCGTTTACCTTCCTTTTGAGACGTAGTTGATTAAAATCGGCCCAGCAGGAGCCGAGATAATGCAATTTGTTTAACGAAATTATAAACAAATGCCATTAATTCGGCTTGCAGGCGAGCTACGTCAATGAGCTATCGACATAAAGGAAAGCTATGAGCAACAGCTACCATCTCCAGCAGGTAGGAACATTATAGCATGTGCAGTTCAATTGTTATAAACTATTAAACAACAAAAATTGTTATTACGGTTAAACGGATATAGATACAGGAGCGTGGTATTTTTCATCGCATAGCTTATCCGTTTTCCTTTCTTTTAAGACGTAGTTGATTAAAATCGGCCCAGCAGGAGCCGAGATAATGCAATTTGTTTAACGAAATTATAAACAAATGCCATTAATTCGGCTTGCAGGCGAGCTACGTCAATGAGCTATGGACATAAAGTAAAGCTATAAGCATCAGCTACCATCTCCAGTAGGTGGGAACATTATAGCATGTGCAGTTCATTTGTTATAAACTATTCAACAACAAAAATTGTTATTACGGTTAAACGGATATAGATACAGGAGCGTGGTATTTTTCATCGCATAGCTTATCCGTTTTCCTTTCTTTTAAGACGTAGTTGATTAAAATCGGCCCAGCAGGAGCCGAGATAATGCAATTTGTTTAACGAAATTATAAACAAAAGCCATTAATTCGGCTTGCAGGCGAGCTACGTCAATGAGCTATGGACATAAAGTAAAGCTATAAGCATCAGCTACCATCTCCAGTAGGTGGGAACATTATAGCATGTGCAGTTCATTTGTTATAAACTATTCAACAACAAAAATTGTTATTACGGTTAAACGGATATAGATACAGGAGCGTGGTATTTTTTATTGCATAGCTTATTCGTTTACCTTCCTTTTGAGATGTAGATGATTAAAATCGGCCCAGCAGGAGCCGAGATAATGCAATTTGTTTAACGAAATTATAAACAAAGGCCATTAATTCGGCTTGCAGGCGAGCTACGTCAATGAGCTATGGACATAAAGTAAAGCTATAAGCATCAGCTAACATCTCCAGTAGGTGGGAACATTATAGCATGTGCAGTTCATTTGTTATAAACTATTCAACAACAAAAATTGTTATTACGGTTAAACGGATATAGATACAGGAGCGGAGTGTTTTTTATCGTGTAGCTTGTTCGTTTCCCTTTCTTTTGAGACGTCGTTGAATATTATCGGCCCAGCAGAAGCCGAGATAATCATTTTTTAAGATTATTTGGGTAAGGAAAGGTCGAAAACGGTACAACTGACGCCATCTCGCGTTTGCGGCCTTTTTCGCAGTTTTCCGCACCGCCAAAACGGAATTCCTGCATTACATCGTTAATTTAAACAATTACGTTTTTCTCGGCTTCTGCTGGGTATTTCTTAACCGGACTTGTCTTAAATTAAAGCTGCGGTCCAGACCTATCTCCTCCGGCAGTTGCAACAATATGGCATTTGTGATTTAATATTTATTAACAATTGAAAAATCAGCAAAAATGCACACCGGGTCACTGCAATTAACTCGGCTCCTGCTGGGCCGATTTTAATCAACAATATCTCAAATGAAAGGAAAGAGAATCAGCTACACGAGAAAAAATACACGGCTGCTTTAACTATATGCAGTTGACCGTAATAACTATTGAAATTGTTTAATTGTTGATAACAAATGAACCGATCATCGAATACTTCTCCCACCAATTGGAGGTTGTAGCTGATGCTCCTTGCTTTAATTTATGTCCTCTGATCATTAACGTAGATCGCCTGCAAAAGAAGATAATTAAAATGTTTTAACGAAATTATAAACAAATGCCATTATTTCGGCCTGCATGCGGGATACATCAATGAACAGCGGACATAAAGGAAAGCTATGAGCATCAGCTACCATCTCCAGTAGGTAGGAACATTATAGCATGTGCAGTTCAATTGTTATAAACTATTAAACAACAACAATTGTTATTACGGTTAAACGGATATAGATACAGGAGCGTGGTATTTTTAATCGCATAGCTTATTCGTTTTCCTTTCTTTTGAGACGTAGTTGATTAAAATCGGCCCAGCAGGAGCCGAGATAATGCAATTTGTTTAACGAAATTATAAACAAATGCCATTAATTCGGCTTGCAGACGAGCTACGTCAATGCGCGATGGACATAAAGGAAAGCTATGAGCAAAAGCTACCATCTCCAGCAGGTAGGAACATTATAGCATGTGCAGTTCAATTGTTATAAACTATTAAACAACAAAAATTGTTATTACGGTTAAACGGATATAGATACAGGAGCGTGGTATTTTTAATCGCATAGCTTATTCGTTTTCCTTTCTTTTGAGACGTAGTTGATTAAAATCGGCCCAGCAGGAGCCGAGATAATGCAATTTGTTTAACGAAATTATAAACAAATGCCATTAATTCGGCTTGCAGACGAGCTACGTCAATGCGCGATGGACATAAACTAAAGCTATGAGCATCAGCTACCATCTCCAGTAGGTAGGAACATTATAGCATGTGCAGTTCAATTGTTATAAACTATTAAACAACAAAAATTGTTATTACGGTTAAACGGATATAGATACAGGAGCGGAGTATTTTTTATCGTGTAGCTTGTTCGTTTCCCTTTCTTTTGAGACTTCGTTGAATAATATCGGTCCAGCAGAAGCCGAGATAATCATTTTTTAAGATTATTTGGGTAAGGAAAGGTCGAAAACGGTACAACTGACGCCATCTCGCGTTTGCGGCCTTTTTCGCAGTTTTCCGCACCGCCAAAACGGAATTCCTGGATTACATCGTTAATTTAAACAATTACGTTTTTCTCGGCTTCTGCTGGGTATTTCTTAACCGGACTTGTCTTAAATTAAAGCTACGGTCCAGAGCTATCTCCTCCGGCAGTTGCAACAATATGGCATTTGTGATTTAATATTTATTAACAATTGAAAAATCAGCAAAAATGCACACCGGGTCACTGCAATTAACTCGGCTCCTGCTGGGCCGATTTTAATCAACAATATCTCAAATGAAAGGAAAGAGAATCAGCTACACGAGAAAAAATACACGGCTGCTTTAACTATATGCAGTTGACCGTAATAACTATTGAAATTGTTTAATTGTTGATAACAAATGAACCGATCATCGAATACTTCTCCCACCTATTGGAGGTTGTAGCTGATGCTCCTTGCTTTAATTTATGTCCTCTGATCATTACCGCAGATCGCCTGCAAAAGAAGATAATTAAAATGTTTTAACGAAATTATAAACAAATGCCATTAATTCGGCTTGCAGACGAGCTACGTCAATGCGCGATGGACATAAACTAAAGCTATGAGCTTCAGCTACCATGTTCAATAGGTGGGAACAGTATAGCAAGTGCAGTTCATTTGTTATAAAGAATTAAACAATTGAAATTGTTATTACATTTAAACGGATACAGATACAGGAGCGGGGTATTTTTAATCGCATAGCTTATCCGTTTTCCTTTCTTTTAAGACGTAGTTGATTAAAATCGGCCCAGCAGGAGCCGAGATAATGCAATTTGTTTAACGAAATTATAAACAAATGCCATTAATTCGGCTTGCAGACGGGCTACGTCAATGAGCGATGGACATAAAGTAAAGCTATGCGTATCAGCCACCATCTCCAATAGGTTGGAACATTCTCGCATGAGCAGTTCATTTGTTATAAACTATTAAACAATTGAAATTGTTATTACATTTAAACGGATACAGATACAGGAGCGGGGTATTTTTAATCGCATAGCTTATCCGTTGTCCTTTCTTTTAAGACGTAGTTGATTAAAATCGGCCCAGCAGGAGCCGAGATAATGCAATTTGTTTAACGAAATTATAAACAAATGCCATTAATTCGGCTTGCAGACGGGCTACGTCAATGAGCGATGGACATAAAGTAAAGCTATGCGTATCAGCCACCATCTCCAATAGGTTGGAACATTCTCGCATGAGCAGTTCATTTGTTATAAACTATTAAACAACAAAAATTGTTATTACGGTTAAACGGATACAGATACAGGAGCGGGGTATTTTTAATCGCATAGCTTATTCGTTTACCTTCCTTTTGAGATGTAGCTGATTAAAATCGGCCCAGCAGGAGCCGAGATAATGCAATTTGTTTAACGAAATTATAAACAAAGGCCATTAATTTGGTTTGCAGGCGAGCTACGTCAATGAGCTTTGGACATAAAGTAAAGCTATAAGCATCAGCTAACATCTCCAGTAGGTGGGAACATTATAGCATGTGCAGTTCATTTGTTATAAACTATTCCACAACAAAAATTGTTATTACGGTTAAACGGATATAGATACAGGAGCGTGGTGTTTTTCATCGCATAGCTTATCCGTTTTCCTTTCTTTTAAGACGTAGTTGATTAAAATCGGCCCAGCAGGAGCCGAGATAATGCAATTTGTTTAACGAAATTATAAACAAATGCCATTAATTCGGCTTGCAGACGGGCTACGTCAATGAGCGATGGACATAAAGTAAAGCTATGCGTATCAGCCACCATCTCCAATAGGTTGGAACATTCTCGCATGAGCAGTTCATTTGTTATAAACAATTAAACAATTAAAATAGGAATTCCGGCTAAACGGATATAGGTACAGCAACGGAGTATTTTTTATCGTGTAGCTTGTTCGTTTCCCTTTCTTTTGAGACGTCGTTGAATATTATCGGCCCAGCAGAAGCCGAGATAATCATTTTTTAAGATTATTTGGGTAAGGAAAGGTCAAAAACGGTACAACTGACGCCATCTCGCGTTTGCGGCCTTTTTCGCAGTTTTCCGCACCGCGAAAACGGAATTCCTGGATTACATCGTTAATTTAAACAATTACGTTTTTCTCGGCTTCTGCTGGGTATTTCTTAACCGGACTTGTCTTAAATTAAAACTACGGTCCAGAGCTATCTCCTCCAGCAGTGGCAACAATATGGCATTTGTGATTTAATATTTATTAACAATTGAAGAATCAGCAAAAATGCACACCGGGTCACTGCAATTAACTCGGCTCCTGCTGGGCCGATTTTAATCAACAATATCTCAAATGAAAGGAAAGAGAATCAGCTACACGAGAAAAAATACACGGCTGCTTTAACTATATGCATTTGACCGTAATAACTATTGAAATTGTTTAATTGTTGATAACAAATGAACCGATCATCGAATACTTCTCCCACCTATTGGAGGTTGTAGCTGATGCTCCTTGCTTTAATTTATGTCCTCTGATCATTACCGTAGATCGCCTGCAAAAGAAGATAATTAAAATGTTTTAACGAAATTATAAACAAATGCCATTATTTCGGCCTGCATGCGGGATACATCAATGAACAGCGGACATAAAGGAAAGCTATGAGCATCAGCTACCATCTCCAGTAGGTAGGAACATTATAGCATGTGCAGTTCAATTGTTATAAACTATTAAACAACAAAAATTGTTATTACGGTTAAACGGATATAGATACAGGAGCGTGGTGTTCTTCATCGCATAGCTTATTCGTTTACCTTCCTTTTGAGACGTAGTTGATTAAAATCGGCCCAGCAGGAGCCGAGATAATGCAATTTGTTTAACGAAATTATAAACAAATGCCATTAATTCGGCTTGCAGGCGAGCTACGTCAATGAGCTATCGACATAAAGGAAAGCTATGAGCAACAGCTACCATCTCCAGCAGGTAGGAACATTATAGCATGTGCAGTTCAATTGTTATAAACTATTAAACAACAAAAATTGTTATTACGGTTAAACGGATATAGATACAGGAGCGTGGTATTTTTAATCGCATAGCTTATTCGTTTTCCTTTCTTTTGAGACGTAGTTGATTAAAATCGGCCCAGCAGGAGCCGAGATAATGCAATTTGCTTAACGAAATTATAAACAAATGCCATTAATTCGGCTTGCAGGCGAGCTACGTCAATGAGCTATGGACATAAAGTAAAGCTATAAGCATCAGCTACCATCTCCAGTAGGTGGGAACATTATAGCATGTGCAGTTCATTTGTTATAAACTATTCAACAACAAAAATTGTTATTACGGTTAAACGGATATAGATACAGGAGCGTGGTATTTTTCATCGCATAGCTTATCCGTTTTCCTTTCTTTTAAGACGTAGTTGATTAAAATCGGCCCAGCAGGAGCCGAGATAATGCAATTTGTTTAACGAAATTATAAACAAAAGCCATTAATTCGGCTTGCAGGCGAGCTACGTCAATGAGCTATGGACATAAAGTAAAGCTATAAGCATCAGCTACCATCTCCAGTAGGTGGGAACATTATAGCATGTGCAGTTCATTTGTTATAAACTATTCAACAACAAAAATTGTTATTACGGTTAAACGGATATAGATACAGGAGCGGAGTATTTTTTATCGTGTAGCTTGTTCGTTTCCCTTTCTTTTGAGACGTCGTTGAATATTATCGGCCCAGCAGGAGCCGAGATAATGCAATTTGCTTAACGAAATTATAAACAAATGCCATTAATTCGGCTTGCAGGCGAGCTACGTCAATGAGCTATGGACATAAAGTAAAGCTATAAGCATCAGCTACCATCTCCAGTAGGTGGGAACATTATAGCATGTGCAGTTCATTTGTTATAAACTATTCAACAACAAAAATTGTTATTACGGTTAAACGGATATAGATACAGGAGCGTGGTATTTTTTATTGCATAGCTTATTCGTTTACCTTCCTTTTGAGATGTAGATGATTAAAATCGGCCCAGCAGGAGCCGAGATAATGCAATTTGTTTAACGAAATTATAAACAAAGGCCAGTAATTCGGCTTGCAGGCGAGCTACGTCAATGAGCTATGGACATAAAGTAAAGCTATAAGCATCAGCTAACATCTCCAGTAGGTGGGAACATTATAGCATGTGCAGTTCATTTGTTATAAACTATTCAACAACAAAAATTGTTATTACGGTTAAACGGATATAGATACAGGAGCGGAGTGTTTTTTATCGTGTAGCTTGTTCGTTTCCCTTTCTTTTGAGACGTCGTTGAATATTATCGGCCCAGCAGAAGCCGAGATAATCATTTTTTAAGATTATTTGGGTAAGGAAAGGTCGAAAACGGTACAACTGACGCCATCTCGCGTTTGCGGCCTTTTTCGCAGTTTTCCGCACCGCCAAAACGGAATTCCTGCATTACATCGTTAATTTAAACAATTACGTTTTTCTCGGCTTCTGCTGGGTATTTCTTAACCGGACTTGTCTTAAATTAAAGCTGCGGTCCAGACCTATCTCCTCCGGCAGTTGCAACAATATGGCATTTGTGATTTAATATTTATTAACAATTGAAGAATCAGCAAAAATGCACACCGGGTCACTGCAATTAACTCGGCTCCTGTAAACCGATTTTAATCACCAATATCTCAAATGAAAGGAAAGAGAATCAGCTACGCGAGAAAAATATAGTGCTGCTGTAACTATATACGGTTGAGGGTAATAACGAGTAGAAGCCGAGATAATTATAGTGACCCGGAGTGCAGTTTTGCTGATTTTTCAATTGTTAATAAATATTAAATCACAAATGCCATATTGTTGCAACTGCCGGAGGAGATAGCTCTGGACCGTAGCTTTAGTTTAAGACAAGTCCGGTTAAGAAATACCCATTAGAAGCCGATAAAAACGCAATTGTTTAAATTAACGATGTAATCCATGAATTCCGTTTTGGCGGTACGGAAAACTGCGAAAAAGGCCGCAAACGCGAGATGGCGTCTCTTGTACCGTTTTCGGCATATCACTACGGACAAAATATTAAAAAATTATTATCTCTGCTTCTGCTGTTCCGATTTTAAACAACGACATCTCAAAAGAAAGGGAAATCCATAAGCTATACTATAAAAAATAGTCCGTTGCTGTAACTATATCCGTTTAACCGTAATAGCAATTGTAATTGTTTAATTGTTTGTAACAAATGAACTGCACATGCAATAATGTTCCCACCAATTGGAGATGGTAGCTGATACTCATATCTTCAAATTATGTCCTCTGGTCAGTGACGTAGCTCACCTGCAAGCGAAAAAAATGGCATTTGTTTATAATTTCGTTAAACAAATTTAATTATCTCGGTTTCTAGGGGAGGTACATCAATGACCAAATGACATCAATTAAAGCCAGGTGCATCAGCTACCATCTCCAATAGGTGGGAACATTATGCGATTAGCGGTTCATTTGTTATAAACAATTAAACAATTGAAATTGTTATTACGGCCAACTGCATACATTGACAGCAACGGGGTATTTTTTATCGTGTAGATTGTTCGTTTCCCTTTCATTCGAGACGTCGTTGATTTGAGTAGGTCCAGCATAAGCCGAGATAATTCAATTACTATTGTGAACTGTACTTCACAGCAGTGCAAATTAAATTATTAATTTAGTTTATTATATATTGCTGAATAATATTTTTCA
Source organism: Nomada lathburiana (assembly GCA_963667235.1). Lineage (NCBI taxonomy): Eukaryota > Metazoa > Arthropoda > Insecta > Hymenoptera > Apidae > Nomada > Nomada lathburiana. The sequence continues at coordinate 9,036,184 of OY763898.1, read as the reverse complement.
ATGAAACGAAAATATAAGCAGTGCCTGTGCCATTTTTAATTTTTCATCCTCTGTCACTATAAGCTCTGAAGGAACCAAAAAGTATGCTATTTGAACAATATCGATTAACATTCGAACGCCCGAACGATACTCGATGAACGAGGTATCGACTGATCGATACCGCGACCGCGTTATCACGGAGCATTGCGCATGAGTACCCAAGCATACTGACGAGTAGTTTGGCATGGAATAGAGAGGGAACCAGCACACAAATTGGCGCAGAATTATGAAAAAAGGTCAAACAAGACAATAAATACAAATAATTGAAGAAAACTAATTAAATAAATTACAGTTTCTCAGCAATCGTTTTTAATTCCTCCACCATGGACAGATTTCTAAACATCGATTGGTAGGTGCAGTTCAGAATTTTAAAGTAACCTAACATATGAAATGTAATTTGCGTTTTAACTGTCGAATATTAGAAGATTTTTATATTTTTATTGTACCCGAGAATACATGACAATTAATGTATCCATTTATAAAATAATTTGGTTTTACTGTACTATGATATTATTATTGCTAATAAATAAATCATTATCAAGGATCAAACAATTTATACATACCATTTTATTGTAGCGAAAGTCATTTTTTTAACATTATATTAAATATTTTCTATTCGAAATATAGGTTACTTATAATCTATAGAAGGAAGTAGTACATTTTTTAATGGTGGTACGTGAGATCTTTTGTATTGATAATTTATTATTGCATTTAATTTAATAGGAATCCTCCATTGGAAGACATAATAGATGATGTGTTTATTAATGATAGAAGATTAGAAAAGGAAAGTGTTATGCACAGAATTATGACTGGGAATTTCACAGACCCATTTAAAAATATCGACAAGGATTACATAGATGTTAATACAGATTTAATGAAGGATATGGATTCTGATTTGGACGAGGAAGGTAATGATAATATCGAAAACACTGAAACAGAAAAGGAATGTCATTCGAAACAGGAAAAAAAGATCAAGCCTTATGTTCCTAGTATTGTTAAACCAATATTTAAGTTTCCCGGAAGATCAAAATTAAGCAAGGAGCAACAAGCTATGTGTCTAAGAGTACTGTTAAGATTTTCAGAATCTGATAAACCAAAACTGACGCAAACAGAGAGGGAAGAGTTACAAAAATATATGGTAAATGAAGTGTTATAATAATAATATTATTAATAATATGTTTTATTCAGTCTTGCAGTGAAGAATCGGACATGGTTTGCAGTGACCTATCTTTTTATAAAGATCTTATTGTTACGTAGTCCCGTTACTCCAACTATTGTTAATGACAAAATTTAATATTATATTAGTTACTATAGCATACAACTTATATATTATTTGATTTATTGTAGGACCTACAACAGGTAATATCTAAAGAACAGGAGGAATTTCTAGAATTTGCCAAAAGTAAATGGCAAGAAAGATCATTTAAAGTCACATGTGAAGATTATGTAAATTTGCATTGGAAATCGAAATTGCAATATATTTATAAGTTACCCAGATATTATGCCGAAGTAACAAATGTACCATTTGTAGCTGATAAAAACATTGAAGTAAGGTTTATTTCTGTCTGCCTGCAAATGGTAAGTTATAATGGTGTTAAATATTTGTAAATAATTAAATTTTATATAATTAAAAGTAATGAATGGAAAGTATAAAATCTTGTATTATTCTTAATTTATTAATTAACAAATTTTTCATATATAGGGTGCATTACCAAGAATAGTATTGCCAACGTTTACCAAACCGTGTATATTACATACAAATGCAGAACGATTACAAAAAAGATTTCCTCCTAATAATAATGTTCCCAATGAATCAACAACTTGTACGAAATTACCTGTAAGTGAAGATTCAAACTGTGAAAAGTTAGCTGAAATTAACAATGTGGATTTAGTTATTTCATCGAGCGGTCTTAATTGTTTAGTAAATAATTTTGGACCAAATTACGCAAATTCGTGGATTTTACCTTTAGCGATAAAAAGACATAATGATAAAAATGTCGTATATATAGATAAACCAGGACCGCCAATTGCAAGTACTATACCAGAAAAAAATACATGGGTTTATAAATATATTTTGAAATATTTTTCGATTGGTAAAAAACACCTAACTTCTGAAAAGTATGCCGAATATTCATTTTCGATAAATATTTTTGTTATAAATTCTACTTCTCTGTTTATTAATATTATAATTGATACTTTTTATCGTATAACGATAGTACAGAAGGATATAACGATAATACATTTGGCGATGTTAATTCTGAGGAGCTGCTGAAATTAGAACAACACGAAAATGCTTTAATAGAAATTAACGACGAGCCAACTTCAGATCTGGCTGGAACAAATGAAAACAGCGAGGAAATTATGATACAGCAAAAGCCAAAAAATATTAATTCTTTGGAAAACGTGAAAACTTATAAAGAACATTTACAAGTTACTCCAGATTGTACTACTTACAATTCTGCAAGTAATCAAGGTAATGCTTATAATATTTACACTTTTTGCACACTTGTAACTAAAAAAACTTGCCTATAATTATGTTAAATTACGGGTAATGAGAGAAACATACAATACAAAAAATAATGAATTTACGGATTAATAGGTACGGAAAATAAGAATTCAGAGATAACAGGCGATAATGTATCATATAAGTTGTTTAGCCTTGGACCACAGATTTCTGAACAAAACGAATTAATGAAAAACATTAGCAAAGAATACAAACTGTTAGTCCGAACAAAAACAGATGGATTTGAGGTTTGTGCATACTATGTAATTGTTGCATGTATTTTATCTGAACAAATAGATTCCAACAAAAAATTGAAATGCAATATGACAAATTAGTGGGACACTATTTCTTTTATTGTTCTTATTTTGATAGATTTTAGAAAATAATGTACAAAGGATGCTACTAATAACACCAAAATTAGAACATCAAATTGATCTTGGTGCTGAGGTCGTAACATTAGGGGAATCATTGAAGCAATGGATATCTCTCATGTTTAGACCTCATACATTTCTTGCTCGAGGTAAGTAATTTATAATTAATAGGATTGCAATATATTAACAGGAGATTACGTTTAATTTAAAGAAATAATTAATTTGAACGTGTTTTCATGTTACTCTATACTACTTATTAAATTCTATTTCAGTTCGAATTAATGCAAACACATCGGAAGCAGTACAAATAGAACATCGTACAGCAATCTCAATAAACAATGAAATAAAAAGGCTTTATAACATAAAGGTGGAAGATTCATTAATAACTTTGCACAATGTTATACAGTCCCTTTCAAACTTATCTCCCGGTCGTTATATTATGCGGCACACCATACGAAACGGGGCATTTGCTGCCGTTTTTAAAGAAGTGGAAAATGCAGGGTAAATAGTCTACCAATAAGTAATATATACAGAAATTGCAAAATACAGTCGAATTTTCATTATTGAAAAAAATGAAATCCTCAAAGTAATAAGTTAACAATTGTACGACTTCGCAATATCCTAATAATTAAAATTTTACTGTATATAGGTTTTAATTTTTTAAATTTCGGTGCTTTTACTTTTAGAAAAAATATTTTTGACCTGCATACGATATACTCCAAACAGTTCCACAGTTTACTTAATCCTTCGTGGATCCCATTAGATAAAACAATACCAACTCCGATGTTTAGATGTTTTGAAAGAATGCCAGCTATGTTCTACCCATCAATTGACAAAACATTTCCAACGAACAAAAAACGCACAAAAACAGGCAAATCCAATACAGGTATATAATATAATTATTGCTATAATTTTTTAGTTCTACATAATTATTTTATTATGGAGATTTTATTATGTATATATATATTAATATTACGATTGTTTCCTTTAGCGACGGTACGTAGAAGTTTAAGAAATAAAAAGAAGAAAAAAAGTGATAAATAATGAAAACGTTAATGGAGAAAATATTTTTCTAAAAATCATTACAATTCGTTGTTACTACTGTTTTTATGTATATAATATACGATAGTGTGGGAGCAGTGATTATGTTAAATTTAAATGCAGAAATTTAAAAACTTGTACATACGCAAAACTGTTATAATAAATATTCTCTTTTTTTTTAAATATTTTATATCTTTTTCAGAATGCAAATATTACTTTCTATGCTTAAATGTGACTTACAGTTGTGTCAGCATGCAACATATGAATCATAATTTAAATAGATGATTTGATTATGTCATAAAATGCAACATTTACATATAGCATTAATATAGCTTTCAATGTAATTTTTGTTCGTGCATACTTATATATATTAATTATCTGTATAATACAATTCAAGTAAAAATAATTTAGACGTCATAGTGTATACAGAATATTCCTCATCCTAAAGTTTATTAATTTCTAAAATATTGCTTTGGTTTGGTATTAAATTTACAATAATGTAGTATTTATATCTATCATGTATTTATATCTATAAATGGGTTGACAACAATTTGTATAAATATAAGATTTTCATTGTAAAATATATAAACATTTTTAATAAAAAATAGTATATATAGCTGTGCGATTTAAGTATTTCATCAAAAATAAATTTTACTTTCTTATGAAAAGCACTTCATTGCACCACTGTGATTCTGCTGAGATTCCAAATTCCTGTAAAAAGTAAGCTAAAATGCACTATTCTTTATACCTATATAATTAATTCAGTTGGTGTAAGCACTTGAAGCAAATGTGTTACTTCAAGAAATGGATGAAACATCCATCATGAAGTTGTGCCACATAAATTGTTAACATTTTAGGCATGTTTCATTTCAATTAAGTAGAAACAAGTGAAAGTAAAGCCTTCTTGTAATCCCCAGATGTATCACCCTGAAACGTAATAATACATTTATTTGATACATTAAACGCATATAGGAATACGATTTATCTTAATATTTATACTACGGAATCGTGATATTTAATTTTATTATTAATCATACTGAAAGTTTTTTGTTGTTTATACGCAATTAACAAAATGTGTTAAATTTTTAAACTCCATAAATTTAACTATTAATAATATAATAATTAGAAATAATAATATTATTGCGTACAGCGATCCAGTTTTCAAGTGATTTTCCAAATCGTTCTTCGAAAGCTTTTTTAATATCACCTAGATCAATTTCACTTCGAGAAACAATAATACGAATCAATGTTCGATCCTTTGTACCAATACCATGCATACTGGCATACAAGCGTTCCGCGAAGAAACCGACTTTAGACTTCACACATTTCACTGCATTACAAAGAAAAATATAAAGTTACATTAATTTAAGCAAAATGTAATTTTTAGAAAAAAACATAAGTGGACTATCATTATATATGTATAACTATTAGATAAAGTGCTAGTAAAACAAAAAAGAATCTGACCTATTCCCAGGAGACCCTTTTCAAGATTTCCAGAAAACTCTTTCTTAATAGCCACTTCAATATCATGTCCAGATACTTTTTCGTATTCGATAAAAGTCTGTCTTAATTGTTGGTAACTTCGAGTTACTAAAATAGCATTAAATTGAGATTCATCTGTACCCCATTGTTTTTCACCTGCATAAAAACATATGATTGTGTTAGAAATAAATAGATTCTTTCATCAAAATTATTTGAACATATTTGATCTTCATAATTCGCACATAATAAACATCATTACTTTGTTCAATTCTACTTATAACTTGTAACTTTTACTGCTCCTTGCTATCTTGGAATTGCTCTTGTCAAAATTTACATACCAGCTTCATACAGTGATTGGGCATCTGCTGCAGCCCGAGCTTGATCTACTCCTTGATTTTCATCCCTGTTTGCCTGAACAAGAGAAACTAATAGTCTCTTAAAGTGTCCAGAACTATCTCCTTTCAAATCGCTCTCCAGAGCTTTTCCATACACTATTGAAAATTAAATATAATAATAATATTAAAAGGAGCACCCTATACTGTTTGATTTTCAAAATAAATAGTTTGTTTATCAATGCTGCAATAAATAATTCAAATAAGTAAAGAAATGTGAATCATTGAACTTACAATTTTCATAAAACGCTGCAATTGTACGTATACCATAATTGCTCAAAGTACACAGAATTTCAACAATTGCCTCCTCATCAGTACCCAATCCACTCAGTGCATCGTGTAATTCTTTAGCATAATAATGAGGCAATGGCGTCATAAGAGAAATTACAACATCTTCCAATTTTCCAGTCAACTCGCTTTTCAAATCACTAACCAAATCTTTTCCATACAAAGTTTTGTATGCCTCAGCAATTTCCAATCGTTGAACAATTCCCCTTCTCGTGAGTACATCAATAATGGTTTTCTCATCAGTACCAAAACCTTTCATTGCTTTACGCAACATTGCAGCATCTGCATTTGCGTCAAATGGTTCTGCTGGATATACTGTAGGGGTACACTACACAAAAAATGTTCATGTAATTAATATTGGTAAGTAATATTGGGCTATTATTTGTAAACTGCTAAATGAATAAATAAAAAAATAGGAATATGAATAGTAATTTCCCTGCATTTAAAACATAATTAAGTAAGTATCATTAATCTTAAGGATACAACAAATTTATTTAAAAGTAAAAATAAAGAGTCATAAAAAGTGACAATATGTAACAAAGATATTTTTATTTTATTATAATGTATTATATTTATATTCTTGTTAATTAATGCAGAGAACTTTTCTCCAAAACTAAACGAATAAATAGTTTATAAATAATAGTAAATATTTCATCGTATAAAATTAATTATTCATAATTTAATTATAAATTCTTTTTAAAACTCTTTTTAAAAATTATGCTGCACTGCTCTCAACGTTCATATATCCGAAAGAAGTGCTGGATATGCAATGTGTTAAAATAACATGTTACATATACGTATGTATGTATATATAATAAACTTTAAAAAATGCGGCGCGTTATTAAAACGTGCACGCCTGAGGCATGTAAATAAATTGAACAGTGATTGACATATATCAGCGCAGCGGCGTTAAAAATACGGCTGATCAATACACACATGACAGAAATAGATTGACTCGATTAGTAATCACACGAAGAAATTTCCATTAAAATCCCAGTAAATAACTAATATGTTACTTACTTTAAACGGATAGTACTGTTGTTGTGACATTTTCGTCGACTTAAGAAACTGTCTGAAACAAATAATATCTTTTTTCGTGAATCGTACACAACGGTAAAAGAATTATCCAAATATATTTATATAGCGCCAGTTATCCTGTGCTCATTTTTGTCTACATTCACGCCTATTTTTAATATATAAACTGAAGCGTACTTACAATAAATAAGATTAAAAAAATTTCTTGATGGCACTATTTACGAAAAGTAGAAATGAAGCGATCCTTCTCGTCTGATGCCCGACTGGCCAATGGTGGGCACACCCACTTTCGCATTTCGCATCACGTCATCCGTATCTTTTTCAAGGTGCTTACTGGCGAGAGAGTGAGTAATGAGTAGAAAAAGAAAAAGCCACGATGCTTCCAATGACAGCATCGTAAATACATACGTACCAAACGTATTAGTAATTGTGTTCTTGTAATTTACTTACTCATCTTGACAAATTTAAAATTCGATGAATGTCATCAGCTGAAATGTTTCGTATATATGTTTCCTTGTATGCGTTGAATATATGTGCTTTATCGTACGTGTATCTTTATTTAGTTGGATTTATTCCTTTGCATATTTTCTTTATATAAACCTATACACGGTAATCACGGTTTTACTTAAATTTATGTAGCAACCTCGTATGACCCATTTTTAAAAGATGTCTCTGTCTCGAATTCTGTGATGAAATTTCTTACAAATTTTTTAGTTGCATACATCTAAAGTAACAGATAGGAAATGTTACAATAAACTTTCCCATTTTGCCCGATAATTAAATTTGCTTTTTTTCATACATTCTTCACAAAGATTAGAAATTTGTATATGCAATTTAAATTTGCATTCCTCGTATAATTAATATATTGTAAGCAATGGAAATATTAAATTACTAAATTGACACGTGTAATTTATTTCTATGATAATTTGACATAATATAAATATACCACATATTGCTACAAAATCCAGCTGAACCAATGGTATTAATGATAAGCGTCATGATTTCATGAAGAATTTCATGTCACCCTAAATTTACCTCCTAATAATAAATGTCGCAAAAAAAAAGGAATCAGAATAAACTTGTATATAATGTAATCATTCTAAGCAAGTAAATCTAAATAGTAAAGCTGAAAATATTGAAAATTAATATTCATATCTTGTATATGTATATTAAATGTATACATATAACATCATATGAATATGAAAACATTCGTTTGAATAATATATTCTTAATTGCATTGAACGATTCCAAATGTAAAGAATATGGTATAATAACGCATATATGACGTTTAGATCATCCTGCTAGATATATAACAATGTTATACGTTTATTATTGCACAATTAAATAGAGAAATTTAATATATCTTATATCTATAGAAATCATGTGCGTGTAGTTTAAATCCTTCACACTAGAGTACGATTTTGATACTTCCTTCTTTTTTAAAAGATGGCTCGTTAGCGCGGTAACGCCTCTCCTCTGCTGATACTCCGATCATCGACCATTCACTGATGTTCGACTACGTATCGAGATTTCAAATGTTGTTTCCTACAACATTGGCGGCATGTCGCGTTTAACGTGTTTGTTTATTAAAAGAAATAAGCAGTGTAGTATACTACGATCATTGAATAATAACAGATTAAAATTTGGTTGTACCACGAAAAATGGCTGAACACTAAAATTTCTTACGTACGTATATGTGTTAATATACGGCCAATATTTTGTGTGAAAGAAATAAATAACCTAAAGTGATATTGATTTGTGTAAAACGCGCGTAACTATGCCGCGTACCAAAGCATCGCCAAAAAAATGTGTGAAAACTTCAAATTCGCATCCGGGTACAAATACGTGGGTTTTTTTAATGAAAGGTGAATAAATAAATTATCGTATATAACGTTTATGTGTTAAAAGGTGTTTGCTGTAATATAATTAGATGTACCTCTAGCATTGTATGAACTTTATTCAATAACCTGGAGTATTTTAATTATTCTGTGTTATTACTTCGTTAATAGTACTGCGTCTTTTTGCAATTTATTTATGTAAAACAGCAATACAATGTTTGACGAGTGTTTCAGGTGATGGTTTGGATAATAAAGATGGTGGTGTACCTGATGTTATTAAATTAAAACATCCAGCTACGGAACAACCTGCAATGTTTGTGTTTAGTCCGGGCAATGTAACAGTACAAGAAGTTTTAACATTTGATGAAAACAAAAGATCATGGTTTATAGACGACAATGTAAAATCTGATGGAAAACTTCATTTGTCTACTCCTATCGATCCAATATTTTTAATATTACCGTACTTAAGGAAGGTAATATTGTGCTTTTATTTATTACAATGCATGTTAATATAGTATGATGTAATTATGGGTACTATATTGTTTTTGACTATATGAATTTAATACTTCCAAATACTAATCAATTTTATATTACACTTCTAGTTGCCACAAGCACAGCCAATAGAACAATGTCTTTGGGACGAAGATTTTCCAGAGACGTCTCGTCTTATGCAGTGTCAGAATTTAAAGCTAACACTAATCGCTGATCGTAAAGGAGATGAAACGTTACAAGTGTATAAATTTAATGAAGAAAAAACGTTAATCTGGTTGCAAAAGAAAGTCGAGAGAGTTGTTGAAGTATTAAAGCAAAAAGGTATTCATGTATCACAGGGTGCTATTAGCGCTACATATGTTAAAAGTACTAAACTAGAAACTGCATCAGAAACAGGTAAATAACAATATCAATTGGATGTTTCTAAATCAAGACTAAAAACTAAACATGTAATGTATTTGCTTTTCTTTTTAGAATATTTAAAATACGCATATGGTATTGTGTCGGAATATCTTGCAGATGATTTATCCAAAAAATTGGCACAATATTTAAATTTACCAGATGAAATAGAAACTAAAAAACGAAAGTTAAGTAGTCCTAAAGACACAGCTGAAGAGAAGAGGTCTAAGAAAGATGCAACTGAAAATGAAACAGTATTAAAACCAAAAGCAGCTGATGCACTCAAATTAGAAAAGGTAATTGCTGTTTGTGTTTCAATGAAGCTTTGTTATGTGTATTTTTATAATATGTATATTTTTCTTCATATATAGCCTCAAAAAGCCCCTGCTGGTAAAAAGGAATTAGCCAGGCAAAAAGCAGCAGCTGGATCCAAGAGTATCACTAGCTTCTTTAAGAAAAAATAATTTTAACAGTTTAAAAAGTTTAAAATATATAAACCAATGAAATGTGAAATACTTGCAGCACGTATATGTACCTATGATTTTTAGCATTGTTCGTCAATAATAGGTTTAAACCACTGTAAAAATATATCAAAATACATTTTAATTAATTGTATAACCATCAAGCAAGCAAATCCTAAAATACTTCTTGCAGATAAGTTACAATTTTTTTATGCATAAATGTGAGGCACTTCTATTTTAAAGTACTAATTATCATTTTGGATTATCTTCAATGAGAAAAAACCTGGATACTTATGAAACTGAACCATATAATCGAAATAATTATAATAAAGAAGAAACCATTATCTTCGATATATTTTGTTTCAAACTGTAAATTTATAATTATTTTTTTTGTGAAGAACTATAAAGTAATCTTAATTATACTATTTTCAAATATGAAACTTATGTCTATTGCTTTCAGTGTCAAAAATTATATGGATGATATAAAACAAATTGGAAATAAAGTCGTAGTCAAGATTTTTTAAATAATCTTTGTGAAGCATTTGTTAACAACAAAACGATTGTTAGTCATTATTACAGATGAAAAATACAAACATTTTGATTCCAATTTAAATGGTATGTCAGATATATAATTAAAAATGGGATTAACTAATGTCCAGTATTCATTACTTTTGTACAACAATACTGCAACTATAAAAGCATCTGATTATAGCAACTTAAAATCATCAATATTTTTGTATCTATTTTGTATATCTGTAGTCAAAGTTTAATATTTTAGAAGTTGAAAGTATTTACATTTATTTGGCATATTTTTATTGCTCAACCAAATTGTAATAAAGCAATACCTTTTTAATAAAAAGAAAAATATTATACAATTAAATGCATTGTATAAATGTGTTTAAAGTATTGTTAGTACTGTACAACAAAATAATAAAGTACGTATATAATGAAAGATGTATTGAACTAAAATGGTTGATAACTCCTTATTCTTACTTCTAAGATTTGCTTTTTATTTCGCAAGCAAATATAAATTCATATATTTACGTATGTTATTTTTTGTCTATAAAAGAAAATAGCAAATTTTTAAAATATATGGTAAGAAAATCCTTACAAAGTTTGATAATTTACAATATTGATATATATATTTAAGAAACCATTGGTTCAACTGTAGGTTCTGTGATTTCTACATCTCTGCACTTAGCATGTTGCAATTCTCTTCGTATTTCAGGTGTAATTCCATGATGAGATTGTTTCTTTAATAATCCTAACAAAGCCTCTTTTTGTTCAGAACTAATATCACCTTTGTAACGTTGTACAAATGTTAATAATGCTTGATGCCACAAAACAGGCAATTCTCTAGGATCTCTTTCAAACCTAAAGAAATATGTTACTGTGTTAAGAAATGATAACAAAAAAAAGAAGAAGAAGATATACTATAATTAAAATGGAGAGTAAATATTTACCTAAGAAAATGGAAGACAATTGCATCTATAACTCTGTAAGGCAGAGCATATTTTTTATCCAAAAATATCCTAAGGAATATACTATTAGTTCCGGTGTACTCCATTTCTGCAATTTTCAATAGAGCTGCTGAAGAATGTAAGATTGGAATTGAATTTTTGGCAATCACAGATCCAACAATAACAGCTTCCCTTAATGTGCAAGTGCCAGATTCTAATAGTGGAAGTAAAATTCCTTTCATAAAACCAGCTGGTTTAAATAACGCTTTCCTTAATGCTTGATACAAATGGAAATTCAGTCTTTTGTATTCTGCTAAATCATCTCTAATTCGAGGTAATAACACCAAGTTGTAAAATCTTTGTGCCATTTTTTCTTTAAGATTGGAGGCAAATATTCGAGTAGCTTGATACATAGCCGCAGCTGACCATTTAGATGGGTCCGTAATATAAAGTATTTGTTCCCAATTTCTTAAACTGGGTACAATTTTAAATGCTTTGGGCAATTTTCCGCTGCGATATCTAGCTAATACATCTCGCACACCTTCGTACATTGCCTTAACTTTTGGATCTATTTCTTGCATTTGGACGGAGCCTACATCCGAAAACTGTGTTTGTATTTCTGTTTTCTTTTCTGTTAACTTCTCAAGTATAATATCAGCTAATGTCTTCATAGGCACAGGATCTTTAGACATAAACATTTGTATAGCACGTTCGTCTTCTTCATTGATTTCAATATTTTCATAAAATTGCGAATCTGCTAATTCATCGTCACTTGACTGTTCCTCTGTGTCACTGAGTTCTGTACTACTATTAAGTTTAACTAATGGCTCCCTCATAGATTCTGATCCCCGACTAATACCATTTTCTTCTTCAATTTCCATTTGTTGCCTTCTGGCTTGTGATAAAATTCGTTTTGTAAGAGATGGCTCCACAAACTAAATAATTTCAATGAAAATAATCATTATATATTTTTACCCGCATTTTAATTATTTACTACTATCTGAGGTAATGTAAAACACTGTATCAAAGCAACCATTATAATAAAAGCTACTACAAAAATAATATCTAAACTTCTATATTATAATTAAAATGGTTAGTTGATTTTAAAAATAACAAACAAGATAATAAAGGATTTACATATATTTTTATTCCATTATAGAAAAATAAAGATGAGAATCTAACCTTGTCGTCATCGTCATTGCGGGCTCTGATTTTGTGTCTGTTCTTCGATTTTGCCGTTTTATCCTGTTCTATTTGATCTGCTAATGCTACTTTCGGTTGGTTCGCTTCACCTTTAGAAACTTTTACCTTTTTCGCCTTTCCCATTTTGATATATCAAAATATTTCACGAAATTAAAAGTAGCATGCAATACGAGCCTAACCTTACCGTCACATGTATGCTTCAAACTGCTGAACAGTATAACTTAGCGCCTTCTACCAAGTGATATACTTACTATGTACTTATGTATGATACTTACTTAAGTACTTTCGTATAAACTTTGCGTGCATAAATATGTATACTTGAAAGCATTCTAGTAGTTTATATATCTGCACATTTTACTTTAAATGCTGTATACTGAAAGATAATTAAACTTTTGAACAAAGTTTGATAAAATGTATATACTGTAGGAAGATAACTGTAAATTTAAATTTATTTTTTAATATCACTATACAAGTTTCATTTTGCAACATTGTTTAATAAGGTGCGATGTTTCCTTTAAGCGTCTGATTTATTAATATACGTCTATAACATCTTTAAATAACAGGAAACAATTTAGGATAGTAGAGGGTAGTAAACATCCGGTTCTATTTAGGCGGGAAGAATACTTCGAGATCTATATGTGTTTTCGTTTTGATACCGTACTGTTGAGAACTCTCTAACGTAAACGGAGCACATAAATTAAATTTGTAAATACTTATAGAAATAAATCGAGAAAAAATGCCGCCGAAAATAACGAAGGATTATGCAAAAGCTAGAGGTGGGTACCTTAAATCATAATAATTATTATCTAACCATTAAAAATTTGTATTGCAATGTGAACTTTACATCCTTTGTGTTTTATATTAGAACAATTAAAAACCTTTCTGTCGGAGTTTGTTGTAATGGATGATAAAACAGGTGGAAAAGATTTTAAATATAGAAATCAACTTACGAATATCGCCCACCGTGAACAAGTGGAACTCACAATAGATTTGGATGATGTACACGAATTTGATGATGAATTGGCATTATCTATTGCAGAAAATACTAGAAGATATGTCAATTTACTTTTAGATGTAAGTTCGTATTTATGGTGCAAATTATGGTGCAAATCTTCAACGTCCAACTTGAGATGCATCTTTTTGTTAAAATAAGTCGTTTTTCTTACATTTGTTTAGCTCGTTCAAGAGATGTTACCTGATTTTAAACAAAAATCTGTTGCACCAAGAGATGCTTTGGATGTATACATTGAACACAGACTAATGATGGAGGGTCGTAACAATCAAAATGGAGAACAACGTGACCCAAGAAATAAATATGCTCCGGAACTTATGAGACGCTTGTACTTTACTTTAATATTAAGTTTTATTTTATTATTCCCCTTTAAATATATGTGTGATACTGACAAAACTTTATGTATGTTTTAGTGAAGTAAATTTCAAAGATTTTGATACAGCAAAAGCATATTCAGTGAGAGACATAAAAGCTGACAAAATAGGAAAATTAGTCACTGTCCGAGGTATAGTGACAAGATGTAGCGATGTAATGCCATTACTCGTTGTTGCCACATATACATGTGATCAATGCGGTGCCGAAACATTTCAACCCGTAAGAGATTACAATAATGTTTGCACTTATGGCGCAAATTAGATGTTCAATGCATTAATAAATTACAATTTTTAGGTTCAATCTCTGAAATACATGCCGCTACGAGAATGTCCTAGTGATGATTGTCGTATAAATAAGTCTGGCGGTGTGTTAGATATGCAAACAAGAGGATCGAAGTTTGTCAAATTTCAGGAAATAAAAATACAGGAACATGTGAGTTTTACATGTACATAAGATTCGTATAACAATAAAGGTTTATTAGTAACTTTTGCAATAATTATATTTTACGCAACACATTACAAAATGTTGTAATTATTTTAGAGTGACCAAGTTCCTGTTGGCCATATTCCAAGGGCATTGACGATATATTGTAGAGGTGAAATAACAAGAAAGTGTTTACCTGGTGAACATGTACTTATTACGGGTATATTTTTACCGATTATTAAATCCGGTTTCACTGCTCGAGTGGGTGCAGCTCTGTTGAACGAAACATATATAGATGCACACGTATGGAATTCAATAATTTTATCAATACTAATAATATATCTTTAATATACATCACAATTAAACATATATATTACAAAATTTAGAAAATCACTTGTCTAACTAACTCGCAAAGCGTTGACGACAGTAACGCTGAATTAACAGACGAAGAATTGTCATTACTAATGGAGGATGATTTTTACGGCAAATTAGCACGTTCCATAGCTCCGGAAATTTATGGGCTTGAAGATGTTAAAAAAGCGTTACTATTGTTATTGGTTGGTGGCACAGATAAACATAGAGAGGACATCAAAATTAGAGGTATATGTTTTACATACGTACCACTATAATATCGTATGTACATGATCTTTCACCATTTACTTTGTCTTTACGTTGTCTACTATTTACAGGCAACATAAATATTTGTTTAATGGGTGATCCTGGAGTTGCGAAATCTCAGTTACTCTCATTTATAACGAGATTAGCACCCCGATCTCAGTACACGACTGGCAGAGGATCTTCTGGAGTAGGTTTAACTGCTTCGGTTATGAAAGATCCTTTAACTGGTCAAATGATGCTCGAAGGTGGGGCTTTAGTATTAGCCGACGAAGGAGTTTGCTGCATTGACGAATTCGATAAAATGGCAGATGCTGATCGAACTGCTATTCACGAAGTGATGGAACAACAAACTATATCGATTGCTAAAGCAGGAATTACAACACGCTTGAATGCAAGGGTTTCAATGTTAGCAGCGGCAAATCCTGCTTATGGAAGATACAATCCAAAAAGAACAATCGAACAAAATATTCAACTACCCGCTGCTTTATTATCGCGATTTGACTTACTATGGTTAATTCAAGATCGAGCAGATCGTAGCAATGATTTAAAGTTAGTATTTGTGTAAATAGTATATGTTTGTATAAATTGTTGCGCATACTATAGAATCATTAATTTTGTATATTCTTTAGACTGGCTCAACACATAACTTACGTTCATCAACATTGTATACAACCGCCAATGGAATCGCAAGCGTTAGATATGAATCTGATTAGGAAGTACATTACTCTATGTAAAACGAAACAGCCGGTAGTTCCAGAAGAGTTGACTGAATATATAGTTGGTAAGTATTTTAATAAATTTCTCGAATGTTAAATTCGTCTTTCACAAATGTTACGGTTTTATTACTCTATTTGACATAACCGTGGTATTTTCAGAATCCTACGTGGAAATGCGAAGAGCGGCACGCAACAGTCAGGACAAAACTTTTACGTCAGCCCGTAATTTACTAGCGCTATTACGCTTGTCAACTGCACTGGCGCGTTTAAGATTATCAACTGTCGTTGAAAAGGCGGATGTCATTGAAGCGAATAGATTAATAGAGATGTCTAAGCATTCTATTAACTACTCCGAAACGTTGTCTACAACAAATGTCCAACAGAATCCAATGAATCGAATCTTCCATCTTATTAGAGAACTAGCGGGGGAAAAGAAAACTGTTAAAGTATCGGATATATTGGAACGATGTACCAGTAAAGGCTTTAAACCCGATCAAATTAACGATTGCATCGAAGAATACGAGGCGTTGAACGTGTGGCACGTGAATCAAACGAGAACGCAAATTACGTTTATTTAAATATTTAATTACACCTGTAACCATCGTGACAAATATTTTTTATTCTTTGACAGTTCCCAAAATGTTTTGTATATCGATAAATAAATTTTGTATTTCATTACCACGAATTCTTTCTCTTATTCTACAAATTCAACAAGCTATTTATTAAATCGTACAATTAGGTATGTAAGCAAAATAATGCTCAGTGACAGTTTATTCAGCTGATGTGTTAATGACTTGAAAAAAAGTTGGCCAGAATCCGCAGAAATTATTTTTTAATTGTTTATAACTTTTAATCCACAAATGCCATATTGTTGCACCTGTCGGAGGAGATAGCTATGGTTCGTAGCTTTAATTTAAGACCAGTCCGGTTGAAAAATACGCACTAGAAGCCGAGAAAAACGCAATTGTTTAAATTAATGATGTAATCCAGAAATTTGGTTTTGAAGGCGCGGCAAACTGCGAAGAAAGCCGACAACGCGAGATGGCGCCACATGTCTGATTACCGACTGTATATGGGGGTTACCGCTAAACTTGTAAAAAAATTGTTATCTTGGCCCGCGGTGGTTATTTTTTAATCTGCGTGGTATCAAGTGAAAGGGAGGAGAATAGATAAATTGTTTAATTTTTATAACATATCAACCACGCGTGGTATATTTTTAACAGTTGGAGATTGTAGCTTAGCCTTGTATCTGTGATTTATGTCTTTTGATCATGAATCTAGCTTGCCTGGAAGTCGAAATAATTGCAGTTGTTTATAATTATTACACTACTTTTGAGTATAGACTTGTAAGGCATAAACACGAGGAGTTTCTAACTACTCATTTATACTTGGCGGTACTATTTACTTAAAAAAGATGGATTTTGTATCCAATGTTAATTCTACTCGGTTACAATTTATTCAAGTTATAAAAACGTTGATATTGTAAACTAGGATATATATACTTCATATCAAATTAAAAAATAAATATTTCGGCTCCTGGTGGGCATTTTCATTCTTCTAACTGTAAAATGCAAGGGAAAAAAGATAAGCTCACCTGTAATAGTCTAACTGCTGTAGCCTTATTCAGTTAGTCGTAATTGTTATTTCAATTGTTGAACCTTGTATGCTATGACCTCTTGGGGATTATAACTTAGCCTTGTAGAATATTGTGCAATGTAGTTTTTGAGAATACAATTTATTACAAAAAAAGGGCAGGAACAGAGAATTATTGTACAAGTGCATGTTTAGCATAAAACAGTTTATCACAATAACAAAAGATTAATATTTGTTACATAAATTTGGATGCAGCGATATTACAATTTGTCAAGAAATATGAGAAGTACAATTAGGTAACTCGCAGCTAACAATAATGAAGAAATGCAGCCGAGGTTGCTGCATCCGGAGACCTACCCTAACCACGGCGTCCATCGGAGTTAACAACTAAACCAATTAAGCGATAAACAAAAGGAGAACCACAAAAGAGTGCCAGGATTCGGAAATTTCATTTAAGTAAAAGTGTGCAGCCACAATGGGCGATCAAATTTATAATAATAATTGAAGAAATTATGCAGAGCCAATGGGAATATTAAAATGGACTCGATTACGTAGTACTTGGCTTAGGAGCGTTCTGTAATATGTCTTTAGAGAAAAGTACTAATTCCCAGGTCCCACCACGTGGAGGTGACTACGACGGGACCCACCCCGGGTCCAAATCCCATCCACCCTCCATTACGCAATAGCTCAGCATTCCAGCTGCTGCCAGCTAAAATACTGAGCGGTGACTCTAATTGGCCCGAGGGATCGCAAAGCGCTTCGCAAACGAAGATGCAACCCACATGTAAGTTTTCTATGGTCGCTACTGCCTTTCTCCTACTTGAAGCGATCGTCAGAAATATGCAGGTGCAAACGAGAGTATCGGGTGAATTGTACTCGTGGTAATACGAAAGTACACCACGAATTCGATACGGGTGTCTCTACTATGCTCAATTTAAAACTTGAAACCTGCTATTTACCCTCAAATGGAGTAGCAAAAACAATGAGCGTTAGAACTCCACTGTGCTCCATGACCCCGGTGCCCGCCGCCGAGAAGCAACTCAAGCTCAGGAGAGCGAATCGCGCTATCTTGCACAAGTGGTGTCGACGACCAATGTAAGGCTAAGTGCACCTACACAAGCGAGTACCTCTCATCCAAACTCAGCCCTTCAAAGGGCGACCGTCAACCGAAAAACGCGACCGATTGAATTCAAATTACTGAAAACTTGCAGTACGGACTTTATAGGGACAAGAAAAGTGACTTTACTCGTTTCAAATGAGGAGGGCCGTATCGTACAGAAAACTCACAGAATGGGTGCCCTTAAAATAAAGTATCGGAAACCTACTCGCAACCTTCCAAACATGACGATACACTTCCCCTAATAGGAACTATATGATGAAATTCAAGAACAAGACACTCATACGTATGTATTACGGATTCGTGTCTGCACCCAAATTGATGATCGTGCTTCTAGTATGCTCGATATGTTAAGAAACGTTGACTACAAACTCCCAAATGGAGATACTAAAACAATGAGCATTGTGTATACGCGAAGACAGCCCGACGCGTAAGGAATAAGCCGAAGGCGTGGCCGCCTATAATAAAAATGGTGAACGGTTACGGTACGGACCAAGAAGGGAGGAGTCAAACGATTCCTCTGTAAGTAAACAAGAGTGCCGTCGTTTGGAAACGCATGCATATTTCGAATCGCAACTAAACACACACATGCATACATACGCGGGCGCGCGTGCTCGCTCGACTACCTCATCCCACGTTGTCCAACGATGAATCAATAATTATCTTCGGCGCGGCGATCCTCTTCATGATATCTAAAAATGGTATCTGTCGCCCAATCGACGTTATTAAATGCCCCCGGCGGACAATTAGTAACGATTAGACTGGACCTCAGATACCTGCAGTTCTTGACTTACTACAGTGCTCTAAGCTGGTCTAGAGCACTATAGTAAACCAAGAACTGCAGGTATCTGAGGTCCAGTCTAATCGTAACTGCGATGCGGACGCGACGCTGAACTAATACAAGTGCTATAAACTAAAACCAGCTCGCACGCAAACGCATAAAAATATTAGAAAAACACAAAGTAGGCAATGTGTGCACACCTAAAAAAGCAGCAATAGACAAAAAGCAGCGATTGATGAAAAGCAGCGATAGATGAAAAGCAGCGGTAGGTAAAAAGCAATGATATATAAAAAGCATAGTTGCAAGCAGACTACATATACAAAGCATAGTTGCAAGCAGACTACATATACAAAGCATAGTTGCAAGCAGACTACATATACAAAGCATAGTTGCAAGCAGACTACATATAAAAAGCATAGTTGCAAGCAGACTACATATACAAAGCATAGTTGCAAGCAGACTACATATACAAAGCATAGTTGCAAGCAGACTACATATAAAAAGCATAGTTGCAAGCAGACTACATATAAAAAGCATAGTTGCAAGCAGACTACATATAAAAAGCATAGTTGCAAGCAACTTACATATACCCCTAATATATATATATATATACTTTTCTATCTACATCTACTTCTACATCTGCATCTTCATTCTTGAGTTGCGTAGATCGATGATACAACCTAAATTGGAAGCTGAAAGAATGTACAAATGTAAGCACACAAAATTGAATTGCCCCGCTGCCAGGCAGCGAATATAGACATAAATAACAGATATAGACATAACAGAATATCAATCAATCAATAATCAATAACATAATATAAACATACAAACGGACCTGAAACAGAAACGGCGGTAATTATTAGCAATTTATTAGCATATTTAATTATTAGAATTAGTAATTATAAGGAAAAATGGAATTTATACATGGCGGTTGGCAGCATTTGTGTCAAGGCAAAGGTAAAAGAATTATTGAACGCCAAACTAAATTGAACAGCAGCAACTTTCAACGTATTCCGAAAGAAAAAAAAAAAAGGCCCCGGGCGCCTTTGTCATATGTCCAAAGCAAATAGAACCACTTTCCTTTGTTACAACTGCTTAAAAACTGGTTAAAAAAAATATAGCAAGACACTAAATTGCTAAATGGATATGCACACATTAAATAGTAACTAGCTACAGTACAATGGGAAAGTACACTAAATACAAATACAACGGAGGCGCTAATAAAAAAATATAAATTCGAACAGATATCGCGCAATATTAAATACGAGAATACAATTTGTTACAAACAACGAGCTGGAACGTAGAATTATTGTACAAGTGTATGTTTAGCATAAAACAGTTTATCACAATAACAAAAGATTAATGTGTGTCACAAAAATTTGGATACAGCGCTATTACAATTTGTCAAGAAATATGAGAAGTACAATTAGGTAACTGACAGCTAACAATAAAGACGAAATGCAGCCAATCTGCTTACCATCGCCTTGGATAATAGTTTGGACAATCACCTCCAAGACGATACTAATTGCCCAGGTCTCACCACGTGGAGGTTGCTGCACCCGGAGACCCACCCTAACCACGGCGTCCCATCCTCCCTCCTTTTCGAGCAAAAATCTAAGAATACATTATAAAGATACCCCTTTTACGCCATTTGCCGTTCTGCAAATTTAGCGAAAAGGGACGTGTCTCTACCGCGACGCGGAACCAATACAAGAGTTACAAATTAATACCAGCTCGCACGCAAAGTAACGCACGCAAAGTATCGCACGCAAAGTATCGCACGCAACCGCTTAAAATATTAGAAAAACAAAAACTACCCAATATCTATGTATACTTTTTTCTAACTACATCTATATCTTCATTGATGATTCGCGTAGATCGAAAATTAATATTAGCTCGAACGCAAAATCTCGCACGCAACCGCTTAAAAATATTACAAAAACAAAAACTACCCAATATCTATGTATACTTTTTTCTAACTACATCTATATAGATCGTAAATTAATACTAGCTCGAACGCAAAATCTCGCACGCAACCGCTTACAAATATTAGAAAAACAAGAACTACGCAATGTGCACACCTACAAAAGCAGCAGTAGAGAAAAAGCAGCGATAGACAAGAAGCAGCAGTAGATAAGAAGCAGCGATAGACAAGAAGCAGCAGTAGATAAGAAGCAGCAATAGAAAAAAAGCATAGATGCAAGCAGGCTACATATCCCATAATATAGTTGTATATACTTGTCTATCTACATCTACATCTTCATTGATGAGTTGCGTAGATCGATGATACAACCTAAATTGGAAGCTGAAAGAATGTACAATTGTAAGCACACAAAATTGAAATAACCCCGCTGCCGGGCAGCGAATATAGACACAAATAACAGGCATAGACATAACAGAATATCAATCCATCAATAATCAATAATTAATAATCAATAACAGAATATAGCCATAAAAACGGACCTGAAACAGAATCAGCGATAATTATTAGCAATTTATTAGCAATTTAATTATTAGAATTAGTATTTATTGGAAAAATAGAATTGTACATGGCGGTTGACAGCATTTGTGGCATGGCAAAGGTAAAAGAATGATGAGAGAATTGTAAGAATTAATAAAGTAAAAGTAAGCAGCAGCGGCTTTCGACGTATTCCGAAAGAAAAGAAAAGAAAAAAAATGTCGCGGGCGCTTTTGACATATTTCCAAAGCAAATACAACCAGCGCAAAGACCCGTTTTCGTAACGAAATTAATTAAGCTTTTCTAAATAATACCACATACATACGTCTGAATTGGGATCGCACAAGCACACGACTGAAGGAGTGATCACCCAACAACACACCTAACAGGGGGACACTCAAGCACACACCTATAATAGGGACTCACAAGCACACACCTATAATAGGGACTCACAAGCACACACCTATAATAGGGACTCACAAGCACACACCTATAATGGGGACACACAAGCATACACCTAATGGGTGATCACGCAACCATAGAACGAAAAACTTAATTAATACTATAACTATATGTATACTTTCCATGTCAGAAATGGAATAAGAATTGAAATTAACCCGGGATATACTTTTGTTTGCCGGCCACATAATGCTGCCTCCGATAACTATGAAGCAGTACGTTTACCGATACCGTATAGATACCGATAAGTACAACGCAACCAACATTATTTTCCATTTAATACGAAAATTAAATGAATAAAAAGCTTAAAGAACATTCCGTATAAATTGAAATAGCCGCACAGCATGGTATATAGCATTATTCTTATTTCATATATAGGTACGTGGAACGGGTGCTTGGTATGTCGAGTTTGAATTGAAAAAAAAAATGACGGCTCTTATTTCATTATTGGGTCAACTACAGCCGTATAGTACGAATTATAGCATTCATTTGCCAAAAAATAAAAAATAAATATTCGTACTTGTCTACTTTCGATATGCATTACAATCCAAAAACTGGCGCCTTTTCGTTTTCACTTGACATTTTCCCGCCCAGTGTCTACACTTTTGTAGACTCTAAACCTACCGGCATTGGTACATTTATTTATTTATTATTATTATTCATATATAAGTACTCCTATTATTATTCATATATAAGTATTCCTATAGATATAAAAAGCGGCTTTATTATTTTTATGTAATATTTGTCCTAAGTATTTCGAAAATAAAAATAAAAAATATCGCGTGCGCCTGTTGCATTTTTCATATTTCATTTCATTTCATTTTCAATAATATATTGTACTCATTAGAATAATAGGAGATCCTAAATCTGTGTCCCTATGCTGCACTCTTCGTTCCACGTCATAAAATTCATATCAATCATATATTCAGTCAGTTCAACATTTTAGTTGCCCGGTTACTAACCATTCCTATTCTAATCGTACCAATGCATTCATCTGGCGCAATTATTATTGTATATTTCACTTCCCCCCCCAAAAAAAAGGAAAAAAAGTGGCGCATCTGAATAATCTGTCGTTTCATATTAAATGGATTAATAAGTTTGGTTGCAATTTTACGTGCCCTATATATACGTATTAGAGAATGATACTTGGCGCGTACGTTGCGTACTCACACGTTCTTCTTCCTTCTTTCTTGTTTCTTCTAGTACAGTGTCTGACTGCTTCATGTTTGTCCGATGCACGCGAAGGTGAGGCGCGATTAGATGATTCGCTGAAATCAATCAAAAATGTAAGTATACAGTATAAATATATCCCCTTTACACCGGTTGTCATTCTGAAAATTGAACGAAAAGGGGAAATGTCTATACCAAGACGGGCAACTAATACAATTATTATAAATTATTACCATCTCGCAGGCAATAACTCGCATGCAACCACTTAAAAGTATTAGACAAACGAAAATTACGCAATGTGTGCACACCTACAAAAGCAGCAATAGATAATAAGCAGTGGCATACAAAAAGCAGCGATACATAAAGAGCATAGTAAGCAAGCGGACTACTAATAAAAAGCATAGCAGGAAGTAGACTACATATCCCCATATTATATCTATGTATACTTTTCTATCTACATCTACATCTTCATTGATGAGTTGCGTAGATCGATGATACAACCTAAATAAGAAGCTGAAAGAATTTACAAATTTATGCACACAAAATTGAAATAACCACGTTGCCGGGCAGCGAATATAGACACAAATAAACGGAACTGAAACAGAAGCGGCGATAATTATTAGCAATTTAATTATTCGAGTTAATAATTATTAGAAAAATGGAATTGTACATGGCGGTTGGCAGCATTTGTGGCATGGCAAAGGTAAACGAATTATTGAAAGGCAAACTAAATTTAACTAACTTACTACTATATCTATATGTATAATTTCCGTGTTAGAAATGGAATAAGAATTTAAAGTAACCCGGGATATACTTTTCTTTGCCGGTCACATAATGCTGTCTCCGATAACTATGAAGCAGTACGTTGACCGATATCGTAGAGATACCGATAAGTACAACGCAACCAACATTATTTTCCATTTAATACGAAAATTGAATGAATAAAAACCTTAAAGAACATTCCGCATAAATTGAAGTAGCCGCATAGCATCGTATATAGCATTATTCTTAATTCATATTGTATAGGTACGTGGAACGGGCGCTTGGTATGTCGAGTTTGAATTTAAAAAAAAAATTTACGGCTCTTATTTCATTATTACTACTAGAGCCGTGTAGTACGAATTATAGCATTCATTTGCGTAAAAATTAAAAAAAAAAATTCGTACTTGTCTATTTTCAGTATGCATTACAATCCAAAAACTGGCGCCTTTTCGTTTTCACTTAACATTTTCCCGTCCCGTGTCTACATTTTTGTAGACCCTAAACCTACCGGCATTGGTACTTTTATTTATTATTATTATTCATATTCATATATAAGTACTCCTATTATTATTCATATATATGTATTCCTATAGATATAAAAAGCGGCTTTATTATTTTTATATGATACTTGTCCTAAGTATTTCGAAAATAAAAATAAAAAATATCGCGTGCGCCTGTTGCATTTTTCATATTTCATATTTCATTTTCAATAATATATTGTGTTCATTAGAATAATTGGAGATCCTAAATCTGTGTCCCTATGCTGCACTCTTCGTTCCACGTCATAGAATTCATATCAATCATATATTCAGTCAGTTCAACATTTTAGCTGCCCGGTTACTAACCATTCCTAATCTAATCGTACCAATGCATTCATCTGGCGCAATTATTATTGTATATTTCATTTCCCATAAAACAAAAAAGAAAAAAAAGTGGCGCATCTGAGTAATCTTACGTTTCATATTAAATGGATTTATAAGTTTGGTTGCAATTTTACGTGCCCTATATGTACGTATTAGAGAACGATACTTGGCGAGTACGTTGCGTACTTCGCGCCGCAAACGAAGATGCAACCCACATGTAAGTTTTCTATGGTCACTACTGCCCCTCTCCTACTTGAAGCGATAGTCAGAAATGTGAAGGTACAAACGAGAGTATCGAGGGGATTGAATTCGTGGTAATACGAAAGTACACCACGGATACGATATGGGTGTCTCTACAATGCTCAATTTAAAACTTGTAATTTACTATTTACTCTCAAATGGAGTAGCAAGAACAATGAGCGTTAAAACCTATTAAACGCGGCCCGGAACGGCAAAGCTGGGGCTCGCTCCAAGAAAAGTCAGAGCTTGTGCAAGAGACTCGGATCACCAATCGAGCAACAAGCCACAACGTCTGTACCAGCGATTGGTTGCAAACAAAAACTCAGACCGAGGGACGGGCGCCCGCGCGTCTTATTGTCGATCCGGAAACGGCACCGAACCGGGGGAATCAGCAAGTGACGGATACGCAAGTCAGTACGAAGCCTTGAATTATGACCCCTCTAGTCCTAGAGACGGGTCACCTGTCCAAGACAACATGGAGCCTACGGACGAGTAACCAGCAGAAGCTACCGGCTACCAATCGACCGCGGCCGCAGACCTACGGCCCGTCCGTGGCCGGTATCCCGGCCCAAATACCGCCCCGAAATCCACAGCGCCCGGTAACCTGGACCCCTGACCCGAGGAACCAATACATACCCGCAAGAACGATTCACGTCAACTGTTGTCGAGTGGAGTTCGGCGACCCATGTAAGGCTAGCACCCACACGAGCGAGTACATCCCATCCAAACACAACCCTTCGAAGGGCGAGCGCCAACCGAAATACGCGACCGACTAAAATCAAAGTAAAGAAAGATTGCGGTACGGACTCTATAAGATCAAGAACAGTGACTTTCCTCGTTTCAAAAAAGGAGAGGCAATATCGTATAGAAAACTCACAGAATGGGTGACCTTAAAATTATGTAGCACACTGACACAATCCTAGTCGCAGCTTTCCAACGACGGCGATACACTTCCCCTAATAGGAACTATATGATGCAATTCAAGCACAAGACACTCGTACGTATATATTACGGATTCGAGTCTGCACATAAATTGATGTTCGTGCTTCTAGTATGCTCGATATGTTAGGAAACATTGACTAAAAACTCTCAAGTGGAGATACTAAAACAATGAGCATTTTATATACGCGAAGGCAACCCGACGCGAAACGAACCAGCTAGGGCTCCGCTCCGAGAACGACTCAAAGCTCCCGCAAGAGACTCCCGAACTCCAATTGAGCATAGGTCATAACGGCTACCAAGCAACCCAAAAGTTAACTCAGAGAACGATTTACATGCGCATGTGCCAACCAGAGTACGACTACTCGTGCAGAGCTAGCAACCACACAAGCGAGTACATCGCACGCAAACCCAAGCGTTCAAAGAGGGAGCGATAACCGGGGGACGCGGCCGCGTGAAATAAAAATGGTGAACGGTTACGGTACGGGCTAAGAAGGGAGGAGTGAAGTGATTCCTCTGCAACTAAACAAGTGTCTCGTCGTGTGGAAAGCGCATACAAATTTCGCACCGCAACTAACACACACATACACACGATGGTACCTGCCGCCCAATCGACGTTACCATATGTCCCCGGCGGACAATTAGTAACGATTAGACTGGGCCTCAGGTACCTGCAGTTCTCGGCTTACTACAGTGCTCTAAGCTGGTCTAGAGCACTGTATTAATTACCAGTCCCACCACGTGGAGGTGACTGCAAAGGGACCGTCGCGACCCGTCGCGTCGTCAAGTCTTATTGCGCGCATATGCGTTCATGATGTAGAAGATGCGGAAACGGATCGATTATTGGTACACTTTAATATCTCCGAAAGTCAATAACATGATATATATATATATATATATACCTTGTACTTCTTTTGGCAGACGCGTGTAACCTAACGTGTGTATGTGGTGCTAATACAGAGAGTAATATAAAATACGCATTTCACCTGTACAATCAATAGTAGTTTGACCGTCCACGTATGAAGAAACGCAATTGTACATATTTTCGGAAAAACTGCGTTCTTTCGCATTTGACTAAGCGAGAACGTGAACGCTCAAAGCAGATGTGGCCCCTCAAAAAATGTAGGCTGTACCCTATTCGAAAAATGCAACTGATCCAAATTATATCGTGTTTGGTGTTGTTTTAATCAGATAAATGTCACAAATTTATAGGTAAAAGTTGTATAAAAAAGGAACTGAAAATAAATATGTTATTACCATATTGGTATGTTAAACAGTGTACTGGGCCATTAATCTTTGCCGATTGCCACGATCGCAGCTTCTCTTTTCTTTTCACTAGCTATCCTTTTCTGCGGTCGAAACTTATTACCGTTAATTAACGCAGTAAATATAGTTCAAATTATATCGTGTTTGGTGTTATTTTAATCAGAAAAATGTCAGCTATATCTGTGTAAATGTTTCATTACATTCATTATTTTCATAAATGAAAAATGAATGAAATGATGAAACTCTTCGCTTATATCGAGACTTCACTGTACATATATCTAAGAATAACACTGCGTGTAAAACATCGAAATAAAATATTTTTTAATTTAATAAAAATGATAAATTTTTGATAAATTCTTGCATCTTTTATTGTACTCTTCTGTGAGGATGATCCACTCATAGTCTAACGACGGAAACATATATTTTGCCCTACCTTTAAAATTTTTAATAATTTTGTGTACAAATTTTATCTATATTTTCAGTGTGATAGCAGTGTGATACTATTTATATGGAATTGCACAATATTATTGATTAATCAAGATCCTCGAAATCAAATAAAGACATTACAAAAATTTAGAAATGATTGCAGTTCTATAAATTGAAAAATGTTTTAGTGGAGGAGTAATTAAATTGATAAGAGACAGATCTCATAGGGTGAGCTCGTTGGGAAACGACGTCGATACTATTTCAAAATTGGCTGCATCATTCTCAATAGCTCATTTTATACTTGAGTTTTTTTGCAAAATGGGTAACGTTGCACGTGTATGTGCTCTTGATGCAAGAAATTCAATTAAATGCGCAATTCACCTGTACAATCAATAGTAGTTTGAACGTCCACGTATGAAGAAACGCACTTCTTTTTTCGGAAAAAGTGGGTTCCTTCAAATTTGTGTGAATAAGGAAGCGAACGCCCAAGCTGGCTGTAACCGCACAAGTAATTTAAGCCCGCGACACATGCATGTGCTTCTGATGAGAATAATAACATAAAATACATCTTTAAACAATTTAACTCAGCGAACTCGTAACGTTCACTAATGTCTCGCTTCAACTGTATCAATTCTCGAAAAATATATTTTTCAAATCAAGAAAATGATCAATATATAAGAATAATATAAGAGATTAAAATGAAATACCACGATCTAGATTCTAATCAATCGATGTGTGTTACATCAATGCAGAAAACAGTTACAAATTTTTTAAATATTTAAAATGAATCAAGAAATTATAATATTCCGGTACGAAGTGTCTTAATTTTTTCGGACGAACGCTTCGTCAGTAAATGAATTCATTATCAATAAATATTTGTAGATATGGAAACCAGAACAAAAAAAATCATAGGACTCACCGATCGTTGTATATACATGTTAACTTCGGTTGGAATCATTTCTATCCTCGAATTCGTAAAGAACGGTCGCTGATCAATCATGACGAATCGGTGGACGCTTCCATGTCGCCGGCTCCAATCGATTCCACTGGGAAATCTTGGAATATGATCACTAAACACAACAAGAAATATATGTTAGAGTTTCAGTACGAAAAGGTGAATAAAAATATAATTATTTCATACAAGAGAATGCAATGACTAGAAGCA
The DNA here is from genome assembly GCA_963667235.1 of Nomada lathburiana. Classification (NCBI taxonomy): domain Eukaryota; kingdom Metazoa; phylum Arthropoda; class Insecta; order Hymenoptera; family Apidae; genus Nomada; species Nomada lathburiana. The sequence goes on along the minus strand of OY763898.1, from coordinate 9,006,797 downwards.
GGTTTGCCACACACGATTATGGAATGAGTGCTACTAAATGTATGTATACAAGTGTATGTTTAGCATAAATCGGTTCATCACAATAACAAAAGATTAATGTTTGTTACAGAAATTTCGATACAGCGATATTATAATATGTCAAGAAATATGAGAACTACAATTAGGTAACTAGCAGCTAACACTACTGAAGAAGTGCAGCCGATCCGCTTAGCATCGCCTTGGATAATAGTTTTGACCATTACCTCCAAGGCGATGCTAATTGTCCAGGTCTCACCACGTGGAGGTTACTGCACTAGGAGACCCACCCTAACCACGGCGTCCCATCCTCCCTCCTTTTCGAGCAAAAATGTAAGAATACATTATAAATAAACCCCCTTTTCGCCATTCGCCGGTCTGCAAATTTAGCGAAAACGGGATATGTCTCTACCACGACGCGGAACTAATACAATAATACATTATTACAAAATATTACACGCAAAATACCGCACGCAAGCGCTTAAAAGTATTAAAAAAACTAAAACTACGCAATGTGTGCACACCTACAAAAGCAGCAATAGATAATAAGCAGCGATAGATAATAAGCAGTGGCATACAAAAAGCAGCGATACATAAAGAGCATAGTAAGCAAGCAAACTTCATATAAAAAGCAAAGTAGGAAGCAGACTACATATCCCCATAATATATCTATTTATACTTTTCTATCTACATCTACATCTTCATTGATGAGTTGCGTAGATCGATGATACAACCTAAATTGGAAGCTGAAAGAATGTACAAATGTAAGCACACAAAATTGAAATAACCCCGCTGCCGGGCAGCGAATATAGACACAAACAAACGGACCTGAAACAGAAGCGGCGATAATTATTAGCAATTTAATTATTTGAGTTAGTAATTATTAGAAATGTGGAATGATGTACATGGCGGTTGGCAGCATTTGTGGCATGGCAAAGGTAAAAGAATTATCTAAAGGCAAACTAAATTGGACAGCAAGAGCTTCCAACGTATTCCGAAAGAAAAAAAATATCACGGGCGCCTTTATCATATTTCCAAAGCAAATAGAACCAGCGCAGAGACCCGTTTTGAAATTAATGAAAAAATGAAATTAATTAAGTTTTTCTAAATCACACCACATACGTACTCCTGAATTGGAATCGCACAAGCACACGACTGAAGGAGTGATCACCCAACAACACACCTAAAAGGGGGACTCACAAGACATACCTTAATCGAAAAACGCACAAGCATACACCTACAACAGGAACACACAAGCATACACCTACCTAATGGGTGATCACACAACCATAGAACGAAAAACTTAATTAATAATATATCTATATGTATAATTTCCATGTCAGAAATGGAATAAGAATTTAAATTAACCCGGGATATACTTTTGTTTGCCGGCCACATAATGCTGCTTCCGATAACTATGAATCAGTACGTTTACCGATACCGTATAGATACCGATAAGTACAACGCAATCAACATTATTTTCCATTTAATACGAACATTGAATGAATAAAAACCTTAAAGAACATTCCGCATAAATTGAAGTAGCCACATAGCATCGTATATAGCATTATTCTTAATTCATATTGTATAGGTACGTGGAACGGGCGCTTGGTATGTCGAGTTTGAATTTAAAAAAAAAATTTACGGCTCTTAATTCATTATTAGGTCAACTAGAGCCGTATAGTACGAATTATAGCATTCATCTGCAAAAAAATAAAAAAAAAAAAATTCGTACTTGTCTACTTTCAATATGGATTACAATCCAAAAACTGGCGCCTTTTCGTTTTCACTTGACATTTTCCCGTCCCGTGTCTACATTTTTGTAGACCCTAAAACCTACCGGCATTGGTACATTTATTTATTTATTATTATTATTCATATATAAGTACTCCTATTATTATTCATATATAAGTATTCCTATAGATATAAAAAGCGGCTTTATTATTTTTATGTAATATTTGTCCTAAGTATTTCGAAAATAAAAATAAAAAATATCGCGTGCGCCTGTTGCATTTTTCATATTTCATTTCATTTCATTTTCAATAATATATTGTACTCATTAGAATAATAGGAGATCCTAAATCTGTGTCCCTATGCTGCACTCTTCGTTCCACGTCATAAAATTCATATCAATCATATATTCAGTCAGTTCAACATTTTAGTTGCCCGGTTACTAACCATTCCTATTCTAATCGTACCAATGCATTCATCTGGCGCAATTATTATTTTATATTTCATTTCCCATAAAAAAAAAGAAAAAAAGTGGCGCATCTGAGCAATCCGTCGTTTCATATTAAATGGATTTATAAGTTTGGTTGCAATTTTACGTGCCCTATATATACGTATTACTTGAACGATACTTGACGAGTACGTTGCGTACTCACGTGTTCTTCTTTCTTCCAGTGCAGTTCCTGATTGCATCATGTTATCCCGTTGCGCGCGAAGGTGAGGAGCGATTAGGTGGATGATCCCGTTTGAATCTCTGCAGCGCAGCTGAAAATATTCATTACGATACAAATAAACCATTACGAAGGTAGCACACATTTCACGATCATAATTATTTTGAGAGAAAGCTGTTGTATGAAGTTTAGTTAAATTTTTAATTCACAATTTTACCTTTCCGCGTTAACCACAAGTGTTTCTCCTCGAAAAAATTATCCTTTCACAAATACAATTAACTGGAATAAAAATATATGTTTACATTTCGAACAAAGAGATCGATTATTCGAAGAAGTGGGCCCCCACCCACCCTTCGACTTTATCTCCGCGATCAAGTGTATCCGGGTTTCGGGCGACTGTTTACATCGCGCGAGCCCGAGACAAAGGCGTTCGCTCGGCTGGAACTGCACGTGTTCAATTCTTCGAAACGTCGAAAAATTATACGATTCGATTATTCGCGTGGCAACACGAATATAATTCAGACTTGGTATAATATTTTTCTTCTGACGATGCGCGATTGAAATTACAATTCGCGGCTGTCTTTATAATGTATGTTTATTACAAAATTCGACGTATCCAACGCAACACCCAGTTTCCGTATTGCAATTAATTAAGTTTTTCTAAATCAGTCCACATAAATACATACACCTACAGAAGTGATCACCCACCTTCACACCTAAAAGGGGGACACACAAGCACACACCTAACGAGGGACACACAAGCATACACCTAATGGGTGATCACACAAGCATACAACGAAAAACTTAATTAATTCTATACGGTTCCTTAGGTTTTTTTTGTATTCGTCGTATACCCCGCGAGCCCGTATTCCTATCTTTGAAACGCCGAAAAATAATTTGATTCGTTCGCGAGGCCACACGAATGTAATTTAGACTCGGTGTAATATTTTTCTACTCGCGGTGCCCGACAGAATATTTGAAAATGTTTGACAAGACATTCGCGAGTGCACAATATACCAAATTTTGGGATGGAGGAGTGGGCAACAGGTTGTATATTTATTTTGCAGTGACGTTGCGTTCAGAAATGAACGGTTGTAAATTCAGAGTTGTTTCTTTGTTCAGAAATGAACAGTTTTTTATTGAGAGTTGTTCCTTCCGTTCGTATTCTACAGTTCTACGTTCTTTCGCCTGCTTTTGTCGAACCGAGAGTTTCATGGAATACAATTATGATTCTTTGGAAAGTGTGCAAACGCGAAGGTAAAAAAGTATTGCCGTTCGAAATAATCGCGCGCGCAAATAATCTAGAGCGACGTGTGACAAAGGAATACAAAATGGATCTCGACTTACCGTTTGCTGCGCAGAGATTCAGCAATACACTGCAGAATCCTTCGTTGCAGTACTATGAGGAGGAGGCGAAGTTCGGATAGTATTGGCCGGTTATAACTTTATCGAGAAGCCGACGGCCATGCTAGCTTTCGTTTATTTTACAGGTTTCGGATTGTTTCGGATTGCGTAATTGTTACTGTAACAGAAATATTCACCATCGTTACTTGACACGTTCAATGCTATTTTAATTATTCTGTAGTTAATGTCAATTGTGGCAGAACTTAAAAACTCACCATATATAGTCGGCTTCTATTGCCGTATGAAATATTCCTTGATTGCAGTGGATAATATTGGCCATTAATAATTTGATCAGGAAACCGATGGCCATGCTAGCTTTCGTTTATTTAACGGTTTCGGATTCTTTCCGATTGCGTAATTGTTACTGTAACAGAAATATTCACCATCGTTACTTGACACATCCAATGCTATTATAATCATTCTGTGTTTCTTGTCAATTGTGGCAGAATTTAAAAACTCACCATACGTGTTCGGCTACCGTTGCGTCATGAAATATATATTGATTGCACTAGTCACTATCCGATCCATCTACACGGGCGTCCAGAGACGAAATGTTCGTCCACAGAGAATGCGTAGTATTTATACCCTCGGTTTAGCGGTTACTTCTTAATGCTTCGCGATTGGCTGCTGGATGAATGGGGGGGGCTACTCGGCGAATCTAAGAGATGGTATGCAACGTCGACCAATCAGAACTCTCTTCTAGCAATGAATCTCTTACGTCTATCGGATTTTGTAGATCCTTCGATACTTGACAAAGTTGAAATAAATTGAAAAATAATGTTTCCACTGTATCTTACTATGTAACACGTTTGGCCCACATATCCCGCATAATCCCTGAAATACTTTTTAACCTTTAATTTATCGAAAAATGGGTGAAAACTTGGCAGCCCGATTACCCCGATTCTGATTGTTTCTCCCGTCGCATCTCGTACCATCGACGACAAGCTGCGTAGTAATCTGTCATGCTTTTCGATAGTTTTGAAAATTTTTTAAATATATTTCGCAAGACAAGATATTTCTCGTCCAACGGAGTATGCCATTTCAATCGCACATATCTGTTTCATATTTCAACGAGCCAACTCGAACGTTCAATTAGTTTTTGTATATGAATTTTACGTTAACGTCGAGGCGTTCGTGGGTAATTTTTCCCGTTAAAAGTAGTGCACTATTTCGCGAAACCCGTTGAAGTTCGGCAGTTCTGATTGGAGCGCTGCGTGGTTCGTTTCCCGAATAAATACCGCCGGCGAACTTTCGTCTGCTCATTCGCTTTCTATCTGTCAGTGCGACAGGTGCTTCATTTCTTTAAACAAATTCAATTATTTCGGCTTATACTGGGCCGATTTTACTTAACGATGTCTCAAATAAAAGGGAAGCGAATAAGCTACACGATAGAAAATACCCCGTTGCTGTAACTATATGCAGTTGGCCATAATAACAATTGTAATAGTTTAATTGTCTATAACAATTGAACTGCTCATGGAATCATGTTCAAATCTGTTGGAGATGGTAGCTTATACCTCTGGCTTTACTTATATCCTCTCGTCATTGATGTAGCTGGCCGGGAAGTGGCAGTAATCGCATTTGTTTACAATATCTTTAAACAAATTCATTTATCTCGGCTTCTATTGGGCCGATTTTAATCAACGACCTCTCAAATTAAAGCTCTTGACTCAAGGATCAATCTGCTCCACTTTTGGAACGGCCCTCGGGTATACTTTTGGTGCAATTCGCAAACGAATTATTAAATTGTTCATAAAAAATAAACAGCGCACGCAGCATTTGTAAATAGTTTATTGTCGTGTAGCGGCATCCTTTACCTTCATTTTGCGCACTCGATCATTAATCTATCACCCCCAGATGCCGAGATGATAACAGTGACCCGGAGTGCATTTTTGCAGATTTTTCATTAGTTAATAACTATTAAAGCACAAATGCCATATTGTTTCACATGTAGGAGGAGATACCTATGGTTCGTAGATTTAATTGAAGACAAGTCGGGTTATAAAGTACGTACCAGAAGTCAAGATCAACGCAATTGTTTAAATTACGATGTAATCCAGAAATTCGGTTTTGGCGGTGCGCAAAATTGCGAAAAAGGCCGACAACGCGAGATGGCGCCACATGTCCCGTTTTCGACGTATCGTTCCTTATAAAATTTATAAAAATTGTTATCTCGGCTCCTGATGGTCGTTTCTTAATATATAAGGTGTCAAATGGAAGGGAAGAGGGTAAGCTACACGACAAAAAATATCCTGTTGCTGTAACTATACGCAGCTGGCCGTAAAAACAATTTCAATTGTTTAATTGTTTATAACAAATGAGCCGCACATACAATAATGTTCACACCTATTGGATATGGTAGCATATACAGCTACCTTTAATTTATGTCCTCTGGTCATTGATGTATCTCCCCGGCAAGTCAACTTAAACGCATTTGTGTATAATTTCTTTAAACAAATTCAATTACCTCGGCTTCTGCTGGGCCGATAATACTCAGCGACGTCTCAAAAGAAAGGGATCCGAATAAGCTACGCGAGAAAAAATACCCCGTTGCTGTAACTATATGCAGTTGGCCGTAATAACAATTGTAATAGTTTAATTGTTTGTAACAAATGAACCGCACATGGAATCATGTTCAAATCTGTTGGAGATGGTAGCTTCTACCTCTAGCTTTACTTTATGTCCTCTCGTCATTGAATTCTTTTGTTCTTTGCGCCAATGAAAGGCGGCAAAGGATATCAAACAATTAATGTTAATTAAAAACCTGTTATTTAAAAAAACACATGATAAACTATTTTCTTATTCCAATTGTACTATCAATAAATGAAATAATTTTTAAACTTATACTTTACATTATTTTCTGATAAATGATAATGAATGATGTACAACTACTTACAAAATTGAGCTAAGAGATGTATATTTTTTAACACACAAACAATAATGTTGCCACAATGAAAAAGCTAGTGACGATAATTGTATACTACAATTGTTAATTGTAAAGTTACTAGACAAATTCTTTAATTGTCCTTTTGATGGGAGCAATTTTATTGTTAATGAAAGGCGCAATTTCTTATTTATATTCATCTAATGACAATAACGAAGTAACTCATTTACTAATATAATACAATTCCTGCGATAAACGTGTCTGCAAACGATTAGTGTTATCATGCGGTCCCGAACGAAGAGCACTAATCGAGATTTTACTGTAACTTTATAAAGATAAGAATGTATTCGACATCCATGATGTTCGAGGTTCGTCGGTGTCAAAAGATTCAAAAAAACCGATCTGGACGTCAACTAAGGTAGGAATTGTAATTTGCATAAAGTTAAGGCAAGACAAATATTTGTATGATGGAAATAGTTTACTTATTCTATAGTGTAACAAACATTACAAACATTTTATTACTCAGATGTGTTTATAATTACTAATAAATATATTTGTATCCCACTATTCGACTAACATCCATTCTGTAATACTTGTAACAGAAAATATGCAGTTCGACACGATATTCAAAAAACACCCGCCTTAAAGAAAGAACATTACCTCCCACCACCCACCCGGTTCCAGCCAATTAGCGCAATCTATTTCAAAAATCTGCCTCTTTCGCCCAACGGATCTCGTAGTGAATAGACGTGCTCAGAGTGTCCGGCGCATTAAGGTATGTCACATAGTCTAATATATTCTCGAAAACAGGAAATGATATACGCATTGTTTTCATTTCCCTGTCTTCCAAGTTTTCTGTAGTTTCTGGGTTAACATTAATGAATATTTTGCAAGAAATGAAGAAAATATTGTGTAGTGAACGGAATCACACCGCGTGGCGTGCATTTTCAAATCGACTCGAGTATGCATATACGTATTATCTTTTACGTATGTGTATATGTATCTCAGCTCAGAATGCCATTATCTTGCAGCATATTCTGCAGTTTCTAGCAATATTATTATAATATTGATGATTCTTAATACATTTATCCCTAATTTCAGTTCGATTCTGTTCCACGGCGTTCCTTTCGTTTGCTTCGAATCAGGATTGGCGGAACGCGTCGAACGTGACGTAGACAGGCGGGAATGCGCAGGACCGAACTGACGCCGCGACATATTGTTAAATCAACTTGTCGCTGACAGGTAAGCGTTCTTCAAATTTCTTATTGAAATAAGTAGAATTCTAGTAATATGTCTCTATTAAATTATAATTCATACGACGCATAATACTTGTATGATATAGAGTCGTGTTGTAAACAAGGAGTAACATAATACAAGCAATTATTTTCGAGTATTTCTTTGTTGTTTCTGCCGGTGTTTTTCCTCGAAAATATCGACAATTTATCGCCAAACAAAAAAAGAAACTTATCAACTAACGTATGCCTTGAAATATTTCTAGGAAACGCAAGCCATCGTAAACAAAAATGGTGTTTACTTTAGTCGGGTATCGAACATAGCCTAACTGGAACGGACAATAGCGAGGCTTCTCATTATACTATTTGACGGCGTGCTGACAACACATGTGGAAGATATCTCAGTAAGGTGCGTTCATAATAACTATACCAGAATTATTTTCACTCTATTACCGCTGCTGTTTATTTAATAGGATTGTTTATTTAATAGGATACCACTTCACATAATATTGCTTCCATACTAAATCTTTTGTGTACATTGTGTGCCTGTAGATTTGCAAATCGAATATTTATATTTTCTACAGAATTCTTATTGAATTATTGCTTTAATATATCATAATTATCATTACTTTCATGCACATGTTTAATTTCCTTTGTATTCTTTGCTACAGGAGTATGGAGAGAGTAATATGGTTATTCCATGGTTATATGGAACAGAGTAAGCCAATAGATACAATGATGCATAAGAATTGAATGCAGCCAAGGCCTGTGTATGTGAGCATTTTAATTATCATATATTTTCATTATGGTTTTATATTATATTTTTATGTGACTAATACTAAGATGATACAACCACAGTTAAGATACTTAAAACAATTTAAAACAATTAGATTTTCTATACCAATTGCATTTACTTAATTGTAATTGCAATTGGAATAGGATATTTTATTTTGCACTTTTTGCACTTTTTGCATAATGCATATGTTTTTATGTTTTATACTTAAAAACATATCCAACAACTTATTGCATTTCTTTCTGCATTGTCAATGTTGTATATTTTCCTTGCATATTTCCATATTTTTAATGCACACTTGCTTATGTTTCGTGCATACTTTCATATTTTTATTGTATATTTATATATTTCCAATGCATATTTACAAATTTTTCTTGCACACTTGTATATTACATATTTTTAGTGCACATTTACAAATTTCTAATGCATATTTACATATGTTTAATGCATATTTAAATATTTCTAATGCATATTTTCATATCTCTAATGCACATTTACATATTGTTCGCTCATATTTATTTTTAATAAATGTCACTGATAATTAACACTCGATGGGGTGAACCTGTTTTCTTTCAGAAAATTTTGTGACCGCGCGCAATGCGGTCGGTAGAGTCAATATTTGCTTCGAAGTTGTCTAGCTTTTTCAGAGCAAGTGGCTCTGCTTAAATTTTCGTTCACACTTTAGCTACACGCGATTGTGGAGTCAGTGTTTTTCACGTACTAGATATTAATACTATTATCAGAGCACCGGAGCTCCTTTTCAATTATTCCAATCGCGAAAGTAGCGTCTTAATTTGTTCGCCGATAGATATTGCGGTCGCGTTCATATCTTTTATTTTTCTTTTTTTCTGATATTCGCTATCGGAAGTAGAGTCAGTGCATCACTGAAGGGGATGTTTAGGCGACACTGATAAAGCGAGAAATGTAAGTAACTTTTAAACAATTCTCAGTTTTCTATGAAGAATTAAATTCCGTAGATTTAAGAGTAAATTTTAATCTTCTTTGCTTTATTGTTTAGGTACAGATTGCATACTTCCTGACGATTGAGTTCAATTGAGCTGCCTCGGTGATGTCCCGGATGTCTTCCACGAGTACTTTCTCCTGTTTTTCCAATCAACGAGTTGGTGAGTCGCATGCTTTTTGGTTCCTCCGGTCCCCAATCATGCCGTAGGACGATTGGTCCGAAGCGGCACGGGTGACCGGTTGTATTTTTTAGTAGCTTTGCGAGTATAGTGACCGCCACTATTTTCTTGTGTATTATTTCTTATACGAGGTTAGATCTGCCTTCTTGTACTCCGCGTTTTTTTAATATAAAAAAATTAAGAACCATAGAAATATTTCTTACTCAAATAAATATTTGATCAAATAAGCACAGTTCACGTAGGTTCCTCTATTTTCATAAAAATATATTACGACATTAATAAATACGTTGAACAAATGTATATATACTGAGGACCTTGTATACTAAATTTATAATTGCACTTATAATCTATTGAAATTTGTTATCACTGTTAAGCAGTGCAGAAGTCGGATACCCTCCGACTTCGTTACTGCAAGTGTTTTATGATTATAGTAATCATGCATTGAAATAAATAAATATAACGGTACGTACATTAAAATCAGCATTAAATATGCGTAGCCAATGATAGCATTTAATATTAATTTTCATATGCCACAGTCGAGTCCTTTTCGTATGAAAATTACACATTATGTACAAGAAGGCACTTTGTATATGGATAGATTTTTAAATCGGAGTAGCTATCTTGAACAATTTACTTCGATTAAGGAATCACCCGAGGCTTATTTAATAGCTTGTCAATTTTTCAAGAAAATATTTAATTGCATTTATTTCTTAATTACAAAGTCGAGTCATTTTTAAACAGATTGAAAATAAAATATAATATTGCAAATGTACGTATACTAATCATCTTTTTAGATCAGGATTTTCAGGTTTAACCCCTTCCGTGTGCATTGCCAGGAACTCACTCACGTGCCCAGGTGCTACTTGGGTGAGCGAGAGGCAATGGGCACGATGATCATATAGTTTTTAAAATAACAATGTTTAGCGGCTGACATTTGCTAGTGTACCGTGCACGACGTATTTTCCACACTGTGTGTGTGTGTGTGGTTAGGCTGTGGAATTGCGTCGGCTCGGGAATTTGATAAGAAATAATAAACGTATTTAGTAATATGTTTTACAATTGCATATATACATTGAATACCATAAGAGTTATGAAAATATGGCAAACAATAGAGTACTATACCAACCAAGTATACTTATTTGAAAGAAAAACAATATTTTGCATATACGTTTACGCATATTTACGCAATGGTCGCTAGCTTTTGTCAGCCGATTTCAGGAATTGGTACGTACCCTTAGAGTGTGAATGATTGTATGCTAAGCTCGGGTGTCGGAGGCGTCCCGGGACGTCTCTCTAGTGTAGGCCCTTGCACCCGGGTGTTTGAGTGAGAAACGTGGAATGAGGTGTGTTTGTGTGAATGCTTTGCCATTTTTTAAATGTAGGTCTAGGTAGGATAGGTAGTATACGTTCTGGCGTGCCTGATAGATGTAAGTAGGTAGGGCCGGGCAGGTTGACACAGTCTCTGATCGGGTAGGCAACATTTCGCGTGTTCAACCTGTTTCAGGAAATTTGATTTGAAAAGTCGACGGTGAAGCTGTGGCGCGAACGGAAATGCGTTCGCCTCTGGCTTTGCCTATCGATTTTTCGAATTTTTCGCGGTCGTGGTCGCGATTTTGTTTCGAAACGAACGTGACATTATGCTCGAGGCTGCACGTGTAGGCGAAGATCGATTACAATTTTAATCGTAATCTTTCCGATTTTCCGTAATCGCAATTTTTACGATTGTATTTGGTCGTGATTCGTCCACGTGTGCTCCGTTTAGCTGCGCGGATTAGATTTTTATTTTATTTTTTTGTTCGTTTGCGAATAGAGTCTCGAGCCTAGACTAAGTTTCAGCGGGCATTGCGCCCGAAGAAAAGAAGAGGCTAAAAGCCGAAGGGGCCCGACAAACTGTCACTCAAGAGGGCAACTACCAATGGCTCTGCATCCTTTGGATGGAGAGCCATTCTTTGTTACTATTTTGTCACTATGCTCGCTTTTGTATACTGTAGTTATAGTTTATTGTTTCCAGCACTCATCGTCGTATTGGGCAAATCGCGATTTTTATTAGCGTCGCGTACGATTGAAAGCGGGTTGCATTAGAGTTGCGAATAAAATCAAATCGCGATTGCAACTAGAGTTGTGATTAAGTATATCGTGGTTTGAATTAGAGTAGCTTTTATATTAAATTATACTTGCTTTCAGCGTTGCGATAATAATTGTCGTGTCCCTTTTCTACACTGGTTTTAATTAGCATTTTTAGTACCGCGATATTTTCCCATCGCAAATATTTTTCTTAGAGTTTCATTTAGCACTGCGATGATAAATGATCGCGATTTTCAAGTAGCGTTGCGACCACAATGAAATGCCCAAATAGGTTCCTGAGTCACCAAAGGCACCTGTTAAAGCTGCAAAAGGTGATTGCTTCGATGGTAGTCTTGGATGCGACTACCATGACTTCTCCGTTATTAGTGTTGCGAATTAAAAATGATGGGTGCAGTGAATTACTTTTTTTTAATATATACGAAATACTAAATGAGAGATAACGAAGCACCATACGCGATTGACTTTGCAAGTAATGCAGTAAGAGATAATCCACTTACGGTGTTCAATTGGGCTTATAACAAGTGGACGATAATTAATAGTAGAATGCCCCTCTGTCTATTTATTATTCTCTTTTGCCTCTCACCTTTTTATTAACGCTAAAAACGAGTTGTTTCATCTTAGTATCCAAGTAAATGTTTCTATTTGTACTTCATAATTATTATTCAGCATTTTTGCATTTTGGAAGTTTGTTACAAAATTATTAAGGTAAAAAAGATGTCAATATAATACAATACTACCTCAAGTAAATTGCAATATGTAAGTAATCTGAAGCTCAAAGGGGATGCTGTATGGATCAAATTAATCGAAGGAAGTCATATGATTCAAAGGAAATGGTAGAAACAATCGGGCTATCATACCTAACAAATATCACTAAATTCTTATAAACTTTGATGTGTTTCAGGATGGAGGATCACGATTTTAGTGAAAGAAGATTCACTATAAAATATACATTTCCCCTTTCTTTATATCCCTTTAGGTTTTCAAACAGACGGGCAATTCTTCATTTATATTACCTTTTCAATTAGGCAGGCAATGTTTAAGTTAAAATTAATTTTTAGTCGGGCTGATGTTTTCGTGTGTTTCAGGTGCATGATCAGAACTTCCTCGAAAGAACTTCAAGATTCATTATGTATATCTAAATTCATTCAATTTCCAAATAAAATTAGCTTTTTAGTCAGGTAGGATGTTTTAAGTTAAGATTTATTTTACCTTAAGTATATGTGGATTTATTCGAACAACGTGCATTCTAATTTATCTTACAATCCTTATTCTTTAGTTTAAGTCAGGTCTAACAGAATTTTTATTTTCAGCTTTCGCCATAACTAATCATCCTATTTACTTAAACTAACTATGAGGTAATGTGCATTATAATCTTTATCTTTTACTTCAAAAGGTGCAACAGAACTTTTATTTTCAGCTTTCGTTCCAATTATTTATTTTAATACATTTTACTTACTTAAACATTGTATATTCTAATTTAGATAGGATTTTTATGTTCAGCTTTCGTTAAATTCATTTATCTTATTACTTCCTTCCATTGATATTGTGCACAACGTTTGCATATCAAGCGTGCTGCAAATATACATATATCAGAAGGAAATAGGCCCGGGAATTCGGGCCGAAAAAAGACATTGGCTGATTCGTTTATTGCTATATCTCGTCGGATATTTCATCCATATGTATCTCGTTTGTGGAAATTACTTCCCTGATTCCCCCCATAGCATTCACATGCATTCACACAATCGAATGAATCCTGTCCCCAACACTACTTCAGTAAATAACAGTTCATCAAGTGATCACTGTTCATGAGCAGAGGGCGCTCAAATCGGCGTGAGATTTCTGAGTCGGTATGTCAGTCACGCTGGGCCACGAAAGTTCATAAGATGTCTTGTCTATTCCTATATCTCGTCTGTGCCTCAGGTACGCAGGAACTCGAGCTGAAAAAATACATTGGGTGATTTGTCTATTCATATATCTCGTCTGTGCCTATTTCTCGTCGGTGATCTTGTCGGTGATTGAATGAAACGGTAGAGAAGGCAATGATTCGTGGCGGCGCGTAACGCCTTCCAACGATATCAGTAACTGTCGCATGCGTAGGTAAGTGCGCGAATACATGGCTGTGCAGACAGTTTCGTACAGAATGGATTGCAAGTTAGACCGTAGAGTGTAGAGGGTATATGGATGGCGAACGAATCAGAGGGTTGGCGAAGTGGGGGAAAATGCCGGTCGGTCGAATCGTGAATACGCGGGTGCCGCTCACGGCACTTCAGTCGCATCGAGCTACTCGTGGAACGCGTGTCGCGTGGTGCATGCATGCATGCTTGCGTGCGGTTAAACGTGCGTGCATGTGTGTGCTTATTATTGTGGTGTACCAAAAGTGGTCGCGTGTGCATGTGTGCGGGCCATAGCACGGTGTTACACGGTCTCGACAGTGCATGTCGTGATTACTATAGCCGTCATTTCGTCTGTCCGTCCATCGTGAGCACACCAAATGCACGTCTACTCGCGCTTCACGAGAGCTCACAGGAACACCCGTGGTCGTTGCCGTGCCGTTTGACAGCGAGACCGATTCGAAGAACGAAGAGGAGCCGAGGTGAAGCCGTGTTTCGTACCCGCGGTTGATGACTCTTCGAACGATCGTGCCGAATACGCGACGACGTTGGAGGAGGAGGGGGACGAATTGAATCGTCTCGTTGCTCCGTCTCTTTTTCTTTTCCTCTCTCGTGCTCTTGAGCACGATTTATAATTATAGAACTTATATATATATATATACATATATGTAAATGTATATATATATACCGGCCCTTCTTGCTTAATTTCTCTTTCTTTCAATTTCGTTTTTTGTCACGTTTGGATCCGTTTTGCCGATTGGGCTATTTTGCCAATATGAAAATAATACAGAGGTATCGAGGCCGTGCCGTTTTGGCACCTGTGTCGATCGTGATATTACTGTGCGGTTGCACCGATCTCGTATCATCTCGATCGCCGCGTTTCGCGGATCATCCGAGAAACGATACTGATATTGTGCCCGGCGATTGTGAACGAGTCAAGCCCTTCTTCGAGAGCAAGAATGTCACGATTGCAGTTACGAAGCAGGCTACAGCCGAGGATATAGCTAAAAGTGAGTGATTGATTTTGTTATTGTTTAATTACGTTGGTAATCGTTATTTTTTATTTATTTATTAATTTATTAAGTGTACTGACTAGTAAGCCAGTATCTTTTATTCATAAACAATATCATAAACATTTGTTGTTTGCGACTTTTGTTCGTAGAATAACAAATCATATGCACACATTTTTATATTTATGACAACTGGTAATACATGGATTACCATACAAACCAAAAACTTTAATAGTTTGTCTAATGATTTTGGCGAAAAGGTACCGGTTCTACTACCTATTAATCTTTGAACTCCCAGTTTGTGGAACCTATAAACCGACAAGTTTTTAATTTTAAAACTGTTCACTTTGTGTAAACAATTCGCAAAGAATGATTTATTGCTGTGTACACTTTAAAGTTTGATATTCTGATTACTGGTCGAGAGGAAACTGTGACTGTAGGAAAAAGAAAGCGACCTACGTTTCACACTTGAGTTGCAGGTTCAGGAGTTCTAGGGGTAAAGATTCCACCAAACTTTTGCATATATTTCAAAGACATTGACGTAATAATGGCTGATGATTTTCACCAAAAAAAAAAAACAATAACCAGTGTTGCAATGGGTTGAAATTTCTAACATTCTGGAAAAGACAGAAAATGGTCTGGAAATGCGATAAAAATTGCTTTTCCAAATGTATTGTTTTGCTCCATTACATTGTTAATATGCCATAAAAGTTACTTACTGGTACACCTAATACATATATCCATACGTTAACTTGCGTGCAAGATATTTGATCGTTTCGATATAATTGCTCAAAGGATCTGATAGGTATATGAATCACGTTGAATGGTGCACTCTGTATTCGTTTATAATCAGCTAATTCTTGGCAGTTGTTGGAAAATTTTGGAAACGTAGGAAACTACCGGCTCCTCGCAATTCATTGGAGGAAATGAACTGGAAGTCTTGATCATAGCCCCTTCAATTTAATTGCGAAGTTTTATTTGGTAGCCCCCGAGGGTCGTTGCATTAAGCGGACACTTAGTGCTATTACATCAAATAACACTTGAGTGCTTCTTGTAAAATCCTACTTCAATTGTCGTGTGAGTGATAAATCTTACATCGTACCTATCTTTCATTTGATTTTATTCGATTACTATGTAGATATCTGTGCATGGATATCGTAAAATTTAACTCTGGAATTTCTAAACGTTTAATTAGAGTTGGCCCTTTGCGTGAAAAATTCACTAAAAATGATTTATCTAGGGTTAATGCATGTATTACATTAAATTCTCCAAAATTTCTTCCCGTTGGCACTGTTAACGCGAGTCTATCGTGTATCGCGAATTTCCCGGTATAACGACCTGGGATTAATCGGCTGGTTAATTACGCGTGAAAAGTTACCTTACGACCTTAATTCATTTTGCCAATCAAACAGTGTAGATGAACCCTGCCGGAGGTACTTTGAATGAATCGATAAATTCACTGTTCCAAGAACATTGCGGCAAATTTGCTGTATGTATTAAAAGATTGATCTACTTCACCTACCCTTATGTATCGACATGTGGTGTTTCGTTTAATTGGGCTCAATTTTGATTCAATCGAAAGGAACGAACATAAATCAGGACTGGAAATTTAGACCCTCATTTTTATGCCACTCCTGTTTCGAGACGATTATGTAAGTGTATTGCAAGGATATTAACGGGTAACGTAACGTTAAAATAACAGATTTCGAAAGGTAGAAGACTTGTGTGTTTTTGTAAATTTAAATTTGAGAGGTATTCGAGGGTGAAAGTATAGTTTCGTCATTCGGTAGTGTTGAACGTAGTTATCAAGCAAATTTATTTTACATATAAAAAGTTAAGCGTCAATCGAGTGTTTTGGTAATAAAATTAAAGAAAAAAAATTAATATAGTGGAGTTTGTCTCTTGTTAACCGTTTAGATATGAAAAGATTATTGTAATATGATTCGGATCAAAGTGAGAGAATCGCCGTGCGAAATTGTTAAGTAATAAGTTAAGATAGCAGAAAGTACTTGTGAAAAATAATTAGTTTACAGCGAATGCGCGAATAGGTGCTCCAAAAATACGGAGGATGCTTATTGAACAGAAGGAACAGGTTTCCAGTTGAACTATTTGCTCAAAACTGCTAGTCTCATTACCATTGCATTGTAAATTATAAAACGCCCTAGTCAGATTCGATTATGGGTACGAAGATTTAGCCAGCTTTGAACGAATTCCGGTAATAATCGGGGCAAAATCTGCAATCGCACGCAACGTATTCAAGGCAAGCCAAATCGATACCACAGTGTACGGCTAGGCGGTTCAGGATATCGTTTATTCATCTAGATTCCCTTAAATAATCTCGAACGCGCCAGAAGTGAACTATTAATTGTTAACTCTTTTAGGCGCAGACACCAATGAACGTTTCAACGTCACTAGCACGAAAAGAGCAAAATAATTAATTCTGGTTTTTCTTTCTGATATCTTCTCTAGCTATGTTAGTGCACGAGGTATATATATATATACTATACGATAATGGATCGAGCTTTATTAAACAGATCAAATATTGAATATCTACTATTTCTTTTTGCAACGCCCTGTCTATGTCTAAAAGTTAGTGCATAAACTGCCTATTCTACCATACGAGAAAGAGTAAAATTTGATTAGACTTTGTATATTACTAAACAGCTATTATAAAATAAATAGTATCGATATAAAAAAATCGTAGCATCGCACTTGAAAGATTTAATAAGGGATAGCGTAGGTGTTAACAGGGACACTGTTCACATTGGAAGAAAATTGTACGGTATTATGAGCAAATTCAATGGCCTTTAAGTCATAAACGTTATTATCCGAAGAAGCAATCGCGTGTCGATTTTCTGTACGTTGTTAAATACGGCATTATAGTCGGGAGAGGATTGAATGAACGAATAGCTCTCTCTGGGCTATCGTATTCTAACCCACTTTACACGACTCTAACCACTCGTCGAATCGAGGGCGAAGGGTCGCTGATGTAGCTTCCGGTTTTATGCACTTCCCTGCGTCAAGTGCAGTATGTACATCACACCTAACAGAGAAAATCGAGAGAGATAATCGTCAGTACGACCCAGCCGATTCGAGTGTCATGACGTTAATGTTCTTAATTTAACCCTATAAATCGTTTACAGAATCGTTTCGCCGCTCTTTTCGGTGGTATACACTTGGTTGGTTACAGTTCCATAGAGAATCGTAGATTCATTTGCATAGGGAAAACGTGACACTCTTCTAAATGTAATAATTATAAATGCACGTTTAATTAAGTAGTTGACATAGTGAAATACTCTTACAAATTGTAATGTACCTTTAACTAGAAAAGGATTACACACTGTAGTGCATATTCTGTGAAAACATTGACCCCTTTATATGTGTTTCTGTGGGATTTTTCAAATCCATTATCCTGCGGAGGATATGTGACTGGGCTTGGAGAAAAGCATTCTAACGCTACTTCCATATTTCTCGGCTTTTCAAAGTTCTTTCTTTGTTCGTGGTCTCTACGTTACCCTCTCTGAAGAGGCAACTGTGATATTTTAAGCTTCCTAGCTAATTCTTCACAGACTTTTCTGAATCTTATTCTCTTCGGTTTGTCCACGTTATATTCGGCTGAGTTCAACCGGCATTTCTTTCGAATTTTCATTTGAATGGTTAAACTCATTCACAGTGAAGAATCGAATTATCAAAGTAATTTGTTTTGCTTACAAAAAAGTTAAGCTCCAATAACTTTGTTATCAATATTCAGCGAAATGCAAAGAGTGAAATTAATCAGTTTATCTTCTGAGCGTCTCACATAATAGCTGTACTTGTGTATATTCAATATACTATATTGAATCATCTTGTGAACCTTAAATTTTTAAACAAAAATCGCGTGACGATGTATTACAATTATAGTATACTCGAGCACCAAAAGGTTATTTCATGCTTGGCGTGTAAATGTATCATAAAAAAAAAGAATCGGAGGGAAAAACGTATGGTATTTGCCGTGAGAACGAAGCCTTTTCATAGTCTCGCGATGAGCTGCACCACACCCCAACAACGTATCGTAAACCGCTCGAGAGACATTCTCGATGTCGGTCCCTTTTATTCCCTTTTTTCTCCCCTTCTTTCTATCTTTATTCGTGGCGCCTCCGCCATTTCGAATGATTCAAGGTGGAACTCGTCGCACAGGTACAAGGATTCTTGCTCCCGCGACACTAACAGGACCGATGTACAATGTGTACTTACGTACAGGGTGAGTCCGGAAAGTGGAATCAGCTGCGGGTCTCTTATAATTAAAGGTTAAAAGGGGATCGTAATGAAAATTTGTGCATGGTTTGTTGAGTTGCCTCACTTGGCGGCATAAGTTTATTTTGCGAATGCACTGCTCGCCATATATAATTACATGTGACTATTGTTTTAACGATACTACTTAATTGTCGATTCTTCGGATCAGTAGAATTGGAGTAATGTGAATATTAACATATTACATTTTTTTTTAGGCAATATTGTACAACTGCATGTATAAAAGACTCATGTGGTTTCATTAAAAGAATAAGTGTAATTGTATTTTGCAAGTATACAGATGGATTTGCGAAAACAATTATGACAGGGCTTGTCAATCTATGCAGAATTTTTCTTCACGATTTTTTTTTTCATCTTCGATTATAATAAAGTTATAGTTCAGATCAATTTTTAGATTCACACTGTATATGTATATATTTATAATCGGCTTTGAACGAAACTGGTATGTACACTTACAACAGGTTGGCGACAAAACCGTATCAAGTGGACACCTTTTGCTCCCTTTGTAAATCGTTTGATTAATCTCCGTTTATGCTAGTCGTAGCTGTGTTATTTTCTCGGCTATCCGTAATATTAGGTCTAACATTATGCGCAATAAATTACCGGATAATTTCAAAGTATGGACAACAGTGCAAATTAATAGCTACCGGATAACAAATAAGTTTTGGTTAAATCATGAAGCATATTAAAAAAAGAAAATCGAGCACTTTCACGAACAACGGGTGTACTCGAATAAAGAATCGAAGGCTACAGAATATGGAGAGTTTGGATAAAAGTTTTACTGAAATCTTTGTAATTACTATTTTATATAGTACATTATATTTCATTGTGTTCTATCATAGAACACAGAAATACAGAAAGAGATATGCAGGAAGGAACTCTTTTAAACTCGATTTACTACGAACTTAATATTTGCAAATAATGACCTCCATCCTCTGGAACTCACGATTCTTAAGATTCCACGAGGTGGGAGATTTGAATAGAATGTTTGCATAGGTGAACCGGAATTTTCGGCCGGCTTTTATGGATACAGAAGTCTGCATACTTTTACGATTTCACGAATGTTAAAAGTGAGCACTGACGAACATTCCTCGCGAAAGAAACAATCACGAGATCTCTGTTAGATATTTCAAATAAACATCAAGCATAGTTATAATCATGTTGCTATATCTTCCACTATCCTATGTATTTTATTATTAATATACAAATGCAATTTATAAAGAATCGCAGCGACATAAATCCCGTCTGACGGAAATTCGACGAAATAAATCAATGAAATGAAACAAAGAACTAAAATGAATACGAACAAACCTAGAATATTCTACAATTCCATAAATAATACATTTTGAGCAGTGACAGAAATTGAATGCATTTGACAGTCAATGCTTCGACAAAGTAAAATCAAAACGGCCGAAACGGCGAGACTCGAGGCACAATGTGCACAGACAGTGGGTACGCACTATCATCCGGTTCCTGTCGCGCAATTAGAACGATGAAATAACATCGGCGTTATCGAAATCGTTGCGAAAACTTCGCTATCGCTTGATAAATTCGTATTCTCGTCGCGAAGTACAATTTGCGGCGTTACTCGCCCGCTTATCCCTAATCGGGTTATTTTTAGGAAGGCAAACATTGCTCTTCGACGTTCACTCGAGAAATCGAACGTCTTCGTTTCCCTTCGATGCCGTGGGTAGAGCATGGACAGAACGTTCCATAAAACCGGTGTGGAATCGTAAAGTTTCCTGTCACGCCAGACACCGTCCCGATGTCCTTCCTTTTTTTTCCCCTGTCAGTCGGTCCTTTTGTGTTCGCCACTAGGAATACCTTGACCGGTCTAGGTAGCGCCACACAGAGTGGCCAGGTATCGAGAAAAAATAAAAAAAACCTGCTGCTGTTTTCCGCCGCGATTTTTCATGATTCATCGTTCACCATCTACAGTTCGATAACTTCCGCCGGGGTGATTTTTCGTACGTTCGTCATGAATAATATCGTTCATAGTTTGCGCGAGATGATTCGTCAGCGGGGATGAATAATGGGAAAAACTGTAGTATTGAAGATGTTTCGTGTACCCTTCAAATATTTCAATCTAACATATTTCTCATCGTCATCGTGTGCGTAGCTGGGATGTAACTTGATTTGTATATGATAAATAGAAGTTCGAATTTGGAAACAGATTTGGGGTTCAGAAAGGTCGGAATAATAGGTTCGTTGAATTTATGTAAAGAAGTTTGCGTTGTGTTCTCGGGACTGTTTTGCATTTATGTTAGAGGCAAAGTTGTGGGTGCTTGATTATACATTTTTTATTTGGAATCCGTATGTGTTTTTGAGAATGAAAGTTACAACGCCGTGTAAATAATGTCAGCGTGAATACAATTATACGTTCATGCTATAAAAATGCTGCATTGTTATTTTTGTAAGACGCGAGAGAATGATTACTATGTAACCATGTAATGTAAAAACAAGACAGGCGTCTATGGTATTAAACCTCATTAATTTGCAATCTATTTTTGGTCGAAAAGAAATTTTCCAACACGACTCAGTGTTGTGCATTTTGCACCCGATCTATTTC
This sequence comes from Nomada lathburiana, assembly GCA_963667235.1. Classification (NCBI taxonomy): domain Eukaryota; kingdom Metazoa; phylum Arthropoda; class Insecta; order Hymenoptera; family Apidae; genus Nomada; species Nomada lathburiana. The sequence goes on along the minus strand of OY763898.1, from coordinate 8,984,863 downwards.
CGCCAATTATTGACGTAGATAGCAAGTATACGAAAGTTTGTAAAATGATGTTGAGATGATTTTAACCTGCTCAGGATTTCACAGTCAGGTCTTTTAATTTAATTCAGGTCACAATTAGGTCTTTTAATTTCGTTTGTCGGCATGCCCAGCCGCCTTCTGGTATTTTGGCGGTTGTTGCACTGCGACCGTTTAAGTGATACTAAATGAAATTAAATTGGGAGAATCGTCTGATACTCGTTGTTGCGAATGTCGCCACGATGCGAGGTGTGTATGTTGTGCGGTTACGTGGGTTCGTTGAATTACACCCATGGATATCTCATCCCGCGATTCGTCGAATAATTTTGTTTAATTGAGCATAACAGGCGAATAGAAGCATATGCTATGACACATTGTTGGAGGTTTTAGAGCTAGTTAAATTTAACTTGGTTCAATTGAAATTTGTATTGCTCGTATGATGTTTTAGAAGTTTCATTGAATGTAAACGAAATTATTGTTCAGGTAACGTAGTGTTGCATGTATCTGTGGATCTTCTTAGTATTTTTCTATTTCCCATTAAACTCAAGTTTATATTCGCCACACTTGTTCACACCTGAACAATATCTCATTGTTTCAATTCCGCCATATATAACTTCGAAATATTAAAATACTTTTTATTGCATTTCGTCATTTAAGTAAGGTGGTTCGTGCAGAAGTGACCAAGCTGTTCACCAGGGCAAAAATTATATGCACTAGGGGTGGTGCACGTTAGTGGAAATTTGGCACGTATACTATTTGCAGTGAGGGCAGACGATCGGTAGCAGCAAGTGGGAGGTGGATGAAAAGTAGAATAAGGCCGAAAGGACCTATTGAAACGAGCCAGGACCTCTTGAGGATCCCGTTAGCCCCGTTCTATTTGTCCGTCCGTGACCCTTGCGACATAGATGCAAGTCTATCGTATTTTATCGAGCAATCGTCGTTGTGCCGTAATTGCACGAGGCGAAAGGACGCAAGACGTGCATTTCACGTTTTCGTGTCACGCTAAATTGGGCTGTAGAAAGAACCGTCGAACGATTATTGAAATCGTTTTTCACTGCACCACTATTGGTTAACGTTTCACGCTGAACGACCGACGCGACGTGCTAGTCGCAAACGGTGAACAGTATTTGCCTGGATGAAACGTCGTTAGTTCTTAAACTGTTATGGTACATCGTACATTGAAGACGAATATTTCCATGATTTCGTTTTTATAGATTCAGGATATTCAGTTTGGTGATAGGATTTATTGTGTGGACAGAAATATAACAGAAATAGTACATTTATGCATGTGCGTTAAACAATTTGTGGAAAATGTTCCATGAATATCGTTGAAGTTTATGCATTTTGCTAAAATTAAAAATGAATCTTTCAATTGCGACCAAATTTTGTATCAGGCTGAAGAATATTTTCTCGTATAAAGTTAATTATTTTACAGAATAATCACAGTGTCGTTAATGGGACTTCTATGATTTAGCTCTGTACGTGCAGTTCCTGTGTAACCGAATAGTCCGTTGGTAATTAACAAAGTAATTGCGCTTGAATGGTCCTGCAGTAGACAGAAAGGCTTTGTTATTTTGGTACGAAAGCTGCAGCCATTATTAATGATGATGCATGCCCACATTACGAGCACGATATGATACGTATTTCGGATTGAATATCGCAGAAATGCATATTATGTAAACGTTAAGGGAACGACATCGAATTAAAATACTAAATATAATGCATCAATATATAATTGAAACAGTAAATGAAGATAACATTGATAGAATGGTCTATGCTTTTGATTATAAAACAGGAGTGGGCTATATTTTGCAAGGCAAATTGTAGTATACCGCAATAGAGTGACAGACTGATTCAATTATGATATGTAAATCACGTTTAAAAAATATATTATAAGGTTTGGAGCTGAAATTAAACTTTTATTTCCTTGTATTCGTTAAATGGATAGTTATTACTTTATATTATTCAAGTAATAATTATAAATATTTGTAGAATATTAATGTTATCAAAATTTCATTTTAGCATCAGGTATTCGAGAGAGCCAAGCTTGAACTCAAACGTAAATTTTATTTCAGCAACTTGTAATGGCATGTGCTGCAATCGGGAAACTGAAGAACAGTTAAGACATCAAGCCAGGGCAGATTTTCACGACTTGATTCATCATCATAGCAGAAGTTTGCAGGGTCTTCTGGCAACAACGGCGGATTCACTAAGGGGTAAGTCTAATATATTTCATGACCATACGCAGAATAGCTGAAACTTTCTAACATGTAAATAGAAACTGAAAAGATTCTACCATAAAACTTCGTGTAACAAGTAACGTATTATAATATAAGTATACCAAACATTTTATTCGACATAAAAAAATAATTATGGAATTCAGTTCGACCATTTTTTCGTCAACATCAAATGTTCTTCCTGGTTTTATTTTAAATTAATGAATATTTCGAACTTTTCATTTTACACGAAGAAAAATATCTTTTTCTTCTCGAAATCTCGTTCGATTTTTAACACTGACGAATTATTTATAGTTTAAACATTTTTTAAATTTGATAACGTTGTTCCCGCCCGACCAACACAACAAGTAGGTTTCACGAAGAATCACACATATCAGTCGAGACAGTTCAAGCCTGCCGTAACATAGAAGTCAGTTTAAATGTCTCCGCGCTTATGTCGACTTGTGAGTGGGATGCAAGGAAAGAGCATAGTAACTACAGATCGTTCGAATGGAGCATTTTGTAGCCTTGCCGAGAGCTCCACAAATGGGATTGAGCGAAACAGTTTCTTAAATTGGCAAAACCAAACCGAGGTTACTATTTTTATGTGCCAACTGGAACGTGCGCGAGTTTTCTCCCTTCTTTTCTCACTCCTTTCTCGTGTTTTCTTTATATACACTTCTCTTTCCCTCTCCCCGTCTCTCAATGTCCCTTTACGTCTCTTTCATCTTATCTTCATTGCGCCTTCTTGTCTCCTATTGGGGCCTCACATTCGACCACAATTTCCGATAAGTACTAGCAGTCAGTGAATTACTGAATTTATTTTCATTGAAACGCTCCGCCCTGAAGTGATTCGCGAGGAATATTTTTCGTCCCTTTGTTACCACCGTCTTTTACATCGGGCTGCGGGCTGGGTAGCGTTGTAGCGTTAGAAAAGAAACGGATACACAGATTTCTTGTATTATGCCGCGCATTATGATTTTCTACGTCGTGTATATTTAAGGCGAAACCGAAATGGAATAATGCAATATTTGAAGGTACTCCTCAGGGGCATTTTCCTTTCATGACGTTTCAAAGGATCCTGTGGTTACTTGTCGCCTCTGTGTACGTTACGTGTTTTGTTGGAAGCCTTTGTGCATTTAAAAAAATATTGGATAATCGATGGAAATTTTGTTACATGTATGTAGAATGAAAGAAAAAGTATATTATTGTCAGTTTATTTTTCGTGTGGTATATGCTATTCACTTTTGAATAGTCCTACTGAACGTGTCCAGGTGGGTTTCAACTTTTTTTTCGTTTCTTTCACGTAAAGATAATTTCTGTAAGGTCGATTTATTATTTTTTTTTTTAAGTATTTTAAATACAAAATTAGTTGTGAACAAATGGAATTAAGTAAAGTATGTATCATGATTATCGTGTTACTGCTCACCTCATTGCATTTCGATATTTCCAGGGTGTATCGCAACTTCAAAATACGTGACTCATATTTAAAAAGTAATATAAAGATAAATCTTGCATTACATACAATTTGATAAAGCTGTATACAAGCAATTCGTCTTTCTTTTAAATAAATAACTAGCGATATAATATTGGCTATCGCTGATGAACGCATCGTATCTTAATTATATGTAAATCTACAGCTTACAATTTTATAAAATGTTTCGCCATGCACGATAACACGTGCAGTGAATAACAAAAGTAATCGAACGGCACTTTATGCAAAATTGCACAAAATATTGCGATTCATCGAAATAAATTATACGTATAGTAGCAGATATTGATTAAATAACAAAACAATGCACAGTATTTATTATAACGATGTGCATAGAAAATGTAACAATTAAACTCGACTCCGTTTGGAGTACTACGAATTGGTGCGCCAGTTGGTTCGAGAATTCCCGAAAATCAAACGGCGCGAAGGCTTTGAGGATTCTTCGCGGGAAGAACGAACAAGCATGTCTAAATACGAATCGAGCTCTCGATAGCAATATGTACACTTTGCAGACGTAACGTCGACGATGCTGGTGGTTTTTCTGGCCGTTTCTTCCTCTTCCTCCTTCTGCCTCGGGCTCTCCAGTTTCCCCTATTCCATTCTGTGTCCTTTCCAGACACGTTCAACCCGCGTCGCAGCTTTCCAAGTTTTTACTTTTCCCCGTCTTTCTCTTCCCGCTCTACCCCTCTGTTTTCTCTCTGCTCACCATTTTCACCCCCTCTTCACCCCCCCCCCTTTCCATTTTCGTCCCTTTTCCCGGCTGGGGTCGTTTTCCCCCCGTTGCTCGATTCGTTCCGCGATATGACGTAAAAATGGCACGGGTCCCCGGTTGAGTTTCACCGAATGGTCTCCGTAAACGCGTGGCCGAGGTAAATTTAAATTCGTAAGTAGGGACGGGGAAGTAGCGAAGCTAAAACTGTGTGATCGTTGGAATAAGAAGTGTGCGCGCCGGCGAACTTGAAACGCCGATGCCCCCCTTTCGAAAAGTTCTTTTTCGTTCCGACAGCGAATGCCGGGGAAAGCTGTGAATTTTCGCGAGAAAAATAGGGAGCCCCGATCGTATATTGAATACTAAACAATATCGCGGAAAGTTTCCCACGCGAATGCCTCGCGTTACGTGGTTTTATTTGAAATTCGGGTTAGCATTATTGCTTATTGAACTTTATATGCATATGTACGCGCGGTAATTTATTCACGAGTTTTATCGTTGGCAAGTTTGCTCATGTAGGTATACTGTGATGTATTTATTTTAATCCCCTCGTTAATTAATTTTGGACGGTTTCGTGTCACACTGGAATGGAATGTATAATTATTTAATGATACTCAATGGTCTTTTGCTAATGCTTGTGCTCGTATTGAAGAGCAATTGTTTATTAATCTTGTTCGTAATTGTAATGTATCAGTTAATTATATTTAAATTCTATCGTCTTTTAGGGGGATACGAATTATATTAATGCTTAAGTTCTAGTATGTGCACGATTAAACAATTGTTAACAGTAATTTTGTAACGGTGAACGAAAAGAAAAAACGGAAGGAGAAAATGAGAATGATAGAAAGCGAAGTACAAGAAACAAACTGAAAATAGTCGGATTCTAATCCTGGCGAAGTTCTTGCGTAGATTCTCTCTCTTGACGTTCCATCGTAAAAATAGAAAAGCTTTGCGAAGCAAAGACGATCTATTTAGTTTCGTACGCCATTGTCTCTTTGACTCTCGATACCTTTATTGTTCTCCGGTACTTTTTTCCCTATCGAGCTTAAGAGGATTTGTACAATAGTTCAATTCAGGGCCAGTGTCAATACGTACCTCGTCATTCTTTTGATAGCGCGGAGTATTAGCCTTTTATAGCAACGAAATAGAATATTTGGGTGTCTCTTTTATGACACATTAATTGTTAATAGTATTGTAATATAGAAAGAAGTGAAGCAGCGATATTGTTATTTCCATTGTTCGGAAGTTTTACTACTATTTGATTGTAATTTCTATGCCTTCCGCAATTTAAACGGTGTCGATCGTTGTCGATCAGATGAAAATTTTGACGAGGATCGCCCGTTTCTGATCCCACGACGATCGATAAACGAACGATATCTGCGGTCGCGGCGGTAGCGACCTGTCGATTGCACCTGGTCCGGAGAGCTGATCGTAGTCGCACGTACGTATACACCAGTTCGGCGCCGCAGCGTAGCATATCTGGTCCTGTTTGATGTCCAGGACCGGGTTCCACGGTCCGGATCAGAAGGGTTAACGGCTGGGGCGACTTGTCGAAGGAGGGAGGTGGCGAAGGAGGCGAAGGAAGGAGAGGCTGAGCTCGCTTTCTCGCGTCCGTATAAGGCTGTGCGTGTATTGCAACTTGCGATGCTGTTCGACGCTTCCTTTCCCTCCCCCTCACTCCTCCGTTCCTCTCTGCGAGGCGAAAGTGCAGCTTGCACAAAACCTCCGGGCCACGAATTCGAGACTGGCCAGCCCATTCGGCCACGAAATGTGCTAGTAGTAATTATCGCGAGGAGGCTGTTTCACCCTCCGGCCGTGTTTCTCTGCTGCAACGCGGATGTATGATACGTTGATGCCTTGCTAGGTGTTATTGAATTAACGGAACTCCAGAGACCCAGCTCCGGGCTGTGCTCGTATCCAATTCAAACGTTCACGGGGCACGGATGTCTTTTGTTGGTGCCGGCGACTCTAACTTTGTTCAGGGCAATGAGATTAACCGCGGGTCGACAATGCCACGGGAAATTTATTTCATGCGGCTTGGTATCGAGGCGTCGTCTGTTGCCGGGAAGTTTACGATTGTGATGGAAATCTTGGAGGGATGATTATTCTTGCGCGAAGGGTTAGATTCAGGTGTTTAATGTTACGATGCTGCAGCGTTAATTAGTGGCATTGGTGGCATTGGTTTGCGTAGTCGTCAGCAGTTCGTTTCACACGGACAAGTTTAATAGGGAGAGGAGCTTTATCAACTATTGGGCAACTAGCGTGACAATTGACGACTTCGGTACGGATAACTGGTCAGGTCCCACTTTTCAGTAAAATTGTACTCGTCGAAGTTTTACATATACTTTTGCACGGTCCCCGTTAAGTGGCGCAAGAATCAGATCTCGTGCGAAACTTGGACCCCACTCAGTTTTCACGCCAGGGCTTTCGATTTCAACTGAAATGTTATGTAAACAATTTTACGTCGATTATCGAACTCGCGTTTCGATTCAGCGACCCCCAGGTCAGAATACTCGAGGCTCCCTTCGCCCCAAACCATCGCGCCCATTCAAAACAGCCGGCCCGTTCCTTTTAACTAATATTTCTACCGCAAACAATGCGATTACACGGACAATTAGTTCGTGAGCACGGTCGAACCGCAAAACTCGAGCGGGCAACGGTGTACGTATATGCATACTTCTTCAAAGGGCAGAACGTCGATGGTATCGGTGGGGTTAAAAGTGTTGCTCTCTGAATTCCGTTTTCGCACGTGGGGTTGTTAAAACATCAACAAGTACGACCGCTGCGATTCTAAGTGCACTCACTGTCCCAGCCAGCGGGAGAGCGTTGCTATTATTGTTGCTGCTGCATTCACGAGGCCCGACACGCGTGAGACACGTTTTACGCGGACAATACTGAACAATCGTGTCTTACACGGCTATATGGAAAATTATCTCGAGATCAAATTACATTAATGCTTCCATTCGGGAGTAATTTACGAGCCATGCGCCTTGCTGCGCGTGTTCGCATGTATGCATGTACATATATGACGATTGACGATAGCTTGCAGGCAACGCATTGGTTGCGCAGTAGAATGGTGTGGCTGCAGAAACTTTGTCGAGAAAAATATGAGTTTAGGATTGATAAAATACAGACGTTGGATATGCGACTTCAAAGTTAGACGGGCTTATAGAGGGTTAATTCGTGTTTCGGATCACTTCGGCTTCGAGGGTGTTTAACCCTTTACTGGCTGACAGAAATGTTTTTCGCGCATACACACCACACTTTAATTCCTTTCGCGCAGTATATTAAAGAAAAACTATACGCATAAAAGAAAACTACTGTAATAATCAAAAACTATGATAAAGAAATAACAGCACCATAATTCGAGCCTTTGACGGTTAAAAGTGCCCAACGATAAACTGGCTCCAAAGGTAATCCATCGAAGCGTGCGCTACATTGAACAAGTTAAGAGTTGAACCGCCGCGGGAAAGAGTATACATATAACGTTTTTAATTCTACGATCTGATTATCTCCAGTTCAACTTTCACGGGGAAACTTCGTTCGGATAAAACTTTGTTAGCTAGTAACCGGGCCCTGTCTATCCAAGGATTCGCATCCTGAAGGAAGTTTGCTTGAGTCTCACGTAGAGGACAAGCGCTGCGTGCTCTCGATGACACGAAAGGTTTCTCAATTAGAAGTCCTCGAGAGCGGATCGTGTTCTTACGATGCTTTCGACTCCGCGTGTGGCGTGCTGTTGGAGGGAGAAAAAGATTTTTGCACGTGCTGGGCGGGCCAGGTCATCGGCCTGCATCGCGGTAATTTATTTTAAACTCATGACAGAACGACCGACAAAATTTCTCTCAGCGTTGCGCAACGTAGTCAGTTTCGGTTGTCCCCGTCCCGTGTTTATCGTTCTCTCGCGACCAATTAGTAAAATCGGATGCAGGATAAGAATACTTTACTTCAATTGCCTATGAACTTCGTCGTACCGCTGACAAGTCGAGGCATGTACCACGTTACTATTTAGGCGGGTGTTTAGTAGTAATTTGAGTTAATACGGACCGTATATAAATGAGAACGACGGGTGTAGGACGTTGAAGTCCAGCATAACGTGGCATGAAATTATTGCCGAATAATTAAGTTCAGAATACTTCAAGAGAATGTTCGAAGGTTATTGATTTCGAAGTATCGTTGAATAATATTTAATCGAATATCACGAATGGATTCAATTTGTTAATTATAGGAGTTTACGATTTGGTGTGTATTTATTGATTACATAATTAAGATTATGTATTAATTTTTTGGTCATTTGAGGGAGAAGGAAATATTAGAAGTATTTTAAAATGAAACTCCAACACATACATTATATAAGAGAACATTTAATCTTTCATATCCACATTCTTACTGTACGAATACTGTGTTTTAACTCCTGCGCTGAATGTGCGCTTGAATTAATTTATATAGAGATATGAAATAAAATTTATTTTCCGCAAATTATTCCAGGCCCATAATTAAAATTTAATTTTCGTTATTCCAAGCTACTTAATAATATAGAAATTCTAGCTTGTTTTATATCCACCTTCTCACTGTACGAATCTTCTCAGTACACACACGAAATAACCTACCTAAAGTTATTGGTAAAAATAATTCCAAACTCAGAAATTCGAAATTCGGTTCTCGTTTCAACGACTACAGTGAACAACTTAACTCGCACACTTTGAACCTTATATATCTAATGATATATAATGAGGTGTTCAAGGTGTTCCGAAGATATCGGTTCGTACTCAATTATTTCTTTCAACGTGTCTGTAATACATGCCACAATTTCATGCATAAATTAAATTAACAAAGCTGACGGTGTCTCGATGCAGGTAACACGCAGTACGCGTTAAACTTCCAAAGTACGTTTACGAGGAAGTAGGGAAATGAAAATACATCTTTGCTAGTGGAACGATAAATCGTGACCACCGTAACTCGGAAACCATGCTCGTGCTCGCTATACAACACGGATTCCTAACGCCGTGGACGTAAATCATATTTCTGAATATCTGAAAGTAGATTGAATAATGGCGTAGAATGCAACGGAGTGGATTCTATATCACTTTTCTGTTGATTCGCCCATATTACACGTTTGTAGTTGTCGCCTTTGGCTTTTCGGATAAATGCACGGAGTCGGATGGAGAATTGTGTTGGACAGATCGCATAAATTCTTGCTGCAGTTCGTACGTAATCCCACGGGATGGCGCGTAATCACCTCTAAATTGATTTTTATCTTCTTCAAATGTGGATAAGATACGGTGTAATGTTTAACTAATTAAATCACCCGTAACTGACTCCTCGTACGTTTACGATAAATAGTTTCTTTTTAAATGTTTTCGTTATGGTAAATATTATGATATGCTATTATAGAGTGTAATAAATAACTGGCCCGATTTCACAAGTACATATCTGCGGATTCTTCGAAAGCGTGCTTGATGAATCAATCGGTTTTTTTTCTCAACAAAAATAGCAGTAATCAATGCATACAGAAAATGGCAAAAATCAAAAGCTTTTATCAACTTGCATTTTTTGGTATCCAGATAGATTTATTTCAGGAAACTAAAAGTGCAGTAATATCAAGATTATCTGAAGCTACGGCTGATAAGTCTGTTGTACCTGATAAGAAAAAGCATGAGATTCGTATGTTGCACTCGGAGAAAAGCAGAAAAACTGAAGCCTAATGATTAATAAGAGTAGAAATTAAAAGGAAGGAATTGATTATTTACTTCTGCAGTTCGAAGTTGTTTAATACATTATCCATTTTTTTTTGTATATAATACTGCATGTACGATGGATGTACAATGTAAGACGTCAAAAATGGATTCTCGTATGTCGAAGAAACGAAATGTAAATTTCTGACACGGCAATAAATCATTCAACTTATAAATTTGACAGGGCGACGCGTTTCTGGGACGGGGAACGTACGGTTATAAGTGTAACTGCTTTTCGAAAATGAATAAAAAAACCATTTGCAATTTATCATGGTGCATAATAAATGATAGGCTGATTCGTATTAAAATTGCTCGGCGAGCAACTATTTAATAAAAATGAAAATTGCACGCAGATTGAGGTGCACCGATAAGGAAGAAACGGAAGAGTAGTAGATTTACTCTGCGATAAGAGATAAAAAATTGTGGGAAAATAAGCAGTGCAATTATCCGGTGCTCCAGAAGGATCGTCTAAGTCCAAGTTTTTGTAGTATAAAATTGATGACACGTTCTATTATTTTTGCATACATTTTATATGTTGGATAAAGTCAATAGCATTCGGAGTAACAATATTAATAAGAATCGCGGCAAAAAACTTTTTGGAGTAATTTTGTTCTTGGAGTCACTGAAATGGTAACGATACATGTGTAAATATATAGCATGTTTATCTGAAACCTGTTTAACAGTGATTTACGATCGATAAATTATTATACTTGTAGAGAAAAACGTGTGACTGAATTCGTAAGGGTGCAGAATGATTATTTCCCAAATAAATTGACATAGGATTAACAAAAAAAAAAGAGAGACAAATGATTTGAATGCAAATTTATTAATAGCTTTTATTATGTTTTGTTTTTAAATGAATGGTATTAAATAATCTTTTAAACGCTACTGTATGCACCTATATCTTCAAAGTATAGCCTTACCTTTCCTTATTACCATGTACAGCCATCGTTAGATTTAACCTGCTAACTGAATCGTTTTGCAATCAGAAACTCCTTTTAGACTCAGAGTTGAAAAAGGAATGAATGTTAATTAATTCGACCCAGATTTCGTAAGGGCAAACACAGCGATGCATTTTTAATTGTAGCAAATAATACAATCTAACGAGATCATATAAAATATCAATATAAATATCATATAAAAAATAGCTCCATTTATTGTAAGAAATTTCATCAGTTTTAAGACACTGATCAAAAGTCAGCTGAAAATATGTTAGACAATGCAACGGATTATCTTCATAGACGTACACCTTTATTAATTGCAAAAGCAGCAGGCACCAGACGCGTGACCAACGTTACACTTAGAAGTTGCATTCGAATTGTCTGGGAAGAAAAATGGAAATGCGCATCTTCTTTGTGGCGGTAATAAATTGGTAGTACAGCTTGCGCTTACGTATCTTGCCAAGTCTTGAGTCGTAACCTTAAAACGTCTTCTCTGGTTTTAAGCACCGTCTTGACCAACATCAAGGATCCCCGACACTGGATGAAGTGGCTATTTCGTCACGGGGCGGGCGGACTAGCCGTACAAGAGTCGCATAGCTGACTGTGGTAGTGGCAGTAGAGTCTTTTAGGACTTTTTACGACAGCGGTTGCATGTTAGTTTTTCGATTCCATCTCCGGCTTTGTCGTTGAAAGGGATGACGGGACAAATGACAGGATTAGATGGAGACAAGTGGCGCGCATCCTATAAATGTGCTACGTCAGGCGCGAAGAATTGTATAATCTAACGCGTGCAAAGTTGGTTTCAATCGTCGTTTTTTATGCGTACTTATTTACGTATTTGATTACGCGGTCACTCTGAAATAGAATAATTCGGAAAACCATCGATCATGTTGTATTCGTCTAGGTTTAGGCTTAAATGGACTTGCAGAAAGGGAATTCGGTCATTTCATATGCAACATTTTAATAATAAAATGAAGAGGGGTAGACGAAATATTATTTGAAAATCGTCAATGGTACAATATTCGGTTAATTAAATAAAAATGATGTAATATTTTTAACCGCAGGAAGGAGTTGGTTTATGAGGGAAAAGGGGAAATATCATTTCACACGTGTGACGGAAATAAATTTATTTGTATGAAAGGTAATTAACCTTGTTAAATAAACTGTTTCCTTTCAAACATAAGGACTGCTGGTTAAAACTGATTATCAAGTCCGGAACCAAGTAATGGAAGTGCAATATATCTTGCTTGTGCACACTGATCATAAAATGTTGGAGAAACAAGACATAAAAAAAAATGTTCAGATTGTACACAAAGCTGGGGCAAATATCACTCTTCCCCAAAGATCAAGCTTATCAAGTATTTGTAAGGTACCGTACACATAGACAAATTTACATTAGCGAAACCCAGAGGAACACGTTTATACGTTTTACTGAGCTGCAGAGCAGTAACAAAGTTCACAGTTTACAGTTACCCGTAGAAAAACATATACATCGTTCCAACTTGTGAGATTTAATTCAACAAGATTAAAAATATAACACAACCTGTGTGTCTTTTAATCCTGAAAGATTTTCTTAACCCTGGCAATAATAAATAAACAAATGGGTTGCATTATGAATAGAAGGGACTGTATTGCAAGAATAATAAGTTGTAATCGGGTCGAAATTATTTTATGTAAATAATATAGTGTTGTGGGTTTGAATGGAACATTTAGCAATTACTTAATTCTTCTACACAATATTAAATACCTTTTCGATTTTCATTTAATTGCCCCACAGTCATTTTTCATTTATATTTATTTTTATTGTAGACTGTTTGAAAAGGTTCGAAGGTGTACGAAATTTTTATAAATATTTCTGACAATCTTAGTTGCACGCATATGTATACCCAGAACTTCACTGCATTACCACTGAACTGTTGACTAATGGCATTGTAATTGCAAGATACATGATAGACGTGCGATCTAACACCGTAATAGTGACGGGAACTATAATCTTTATGGACGTCGTGGAAAGACAAATTGGGCAAAGGCGTGGTTCATGATTTAAGTTGCGTGTAATCTGATCTTAATTCACATACCTCTCTGAGCGAGCGTGAAATTAAATAAAGTATAGATAAGATAAAATCTCAAATGAGATGTAAAACTACTTTTTTTTTGTGTGTTACGTGAATAAATACAGCAGTAGTAAATTAAATGAGGATACAAGTAGGTGTCTGATTAAAATGAAGCAAGATTTTTAAAGCTGACTGACATTGGGCTAAGAACACCATCTTTCATCGCGTGTAATATATATTAGTGAATAATATAAATTAAAATATAAAATTTTATTACCAACTTATTGATTTTAATGTTAATGTTATTGATAAATTAAAAAGTTGATCTCATTCAATCAAAAAAATGTTACTTTAAATAATAAAAAGCTAACCAACTGCTAAATGAATGTTGACAGTTCTATATTTCTTTTATTCATCAGTAAAAATTGTCTTCATCTTCCGAGAAGTAAAGAATTGAATGAAGGACTTGGTTCAGAGTTTTTCGCCTTATTTTGTGCGTGTTTTCAAATATATGCCTATGACCAAGCTCGCAAGAACGCTCGTAATTTAATGCAAACATCAATTGAGTGGCTCAGCAATTTACGACAAACGACTTCCCACTGTTCTGGACTTTCGTAGAGTATGATAATGGTAACGAATTTTACAAATGAATGCACAAATATTGAGATCGCAGTAGATCGCGAAGTCACGAGTGTTACACTGTCATTCCCGATATCATACGGGATAGCAATTTCATAACATTATGGTAGACAGTAACGTATGCTATACATACTTCCTTGCATTAACATAGAAATGCTGTCACACTTCTATGAAACTTTTACGTGCGATTTCGCATTTTTATTGGACCTTTCCTTGTTTATGCATAGTCGTAGTGATACTGCATACAGCAAAGTATTCTAGATTTCCCCGTAGAGTTGTTGCTTATTTTACGAGGCTTTCAACTCCTCAAACTCGACATTTTACACTAGTTTATCCCTGCCTGAAATTTGCTTCCCCAATTTTGTTCCGCTTGCTTGCAGTCTGCAGAGTTGCTTTCCATTTTCTCTGATACAATCAAGATCCATGATCGAACATACGATCATAGCAAATTGCTTGTCAAACGTTATGTATCATCTGGTCGTTTCCATAATTTTTAATAATTGTACCTATAAGTGTCCTATGTGGAAACTAATATCGTCATATTTCTGCTACTGAATATCTCTATCTTGAACAATTTATAACTAATATTTCATTCAGCATTCGCTGTTCCCTCTCCGTTTTTCTCTTCGATCTCACTCTTAATCCACATTCCAGCTTTATTTTCTTAAAATCCAACGAATCTTCACTCCCCTCCATTGTACTAAAAACCCGTGACTCAATAAGGGTATCGAAACGATGACTCAAACATCGAAATTCGGTAAACAGGTAGGCAGTCGATTCGCCATCAGACGCGTTATACAAAAGAACACGGCAAATTAGTGATCGTAACGCGTAATGGTGATGCACGTAGTCTGAAAAGTCGTGAAGCCGATGTAGTCGTCCACCCTCGAGACGTCTCAGGGTCGGCGGAGTGACGATTCCACAAAGGCACGCACCTACTGCACGGTGGAACCAGAAAGCGGACGGCGGATGCGGAGGACGAAACCGTCTGACTAAACAGCACTCGAGGAAGGATGAGGTGGACAAGGAATCCGGAACGAAACGTCTACACGGGCCAGGGAACTTCGAATCTTTTATCTTGTCATCGTACACTTTTCCACGCACTTGCTCCAATTTAGTCTGTCCTTGTGTTTGGATTATATCGTTAAACTACATACATAGATATGTGCATATGTATACATATATATGGAGGGTTCAGAAGCCAATCAGCGTAAGTCCATTAGCATTCAAACCGAGTCAAACCGAGAGAATAAGGTTTTTACAAATTACTTGGAAAAAATGACAATGTTAGTACCGTCATTTATTGCTTACGTATGAAAGTAGTGACTTAATTGATTTGTCAACTAAAAGTTTTAACAATGAAGGTTTTTGAACTACGAAACTCAGGTTCAGGCAAAGTTGGACACACTGAATGGCTTCTGAGTCCTCCATATATATTGTATATACATACATGTGATCGTGGTCTTAAGTATCGAAAGGGTTAATCGCTTTGGTTCACGTGGTTTCTGGTACAGTGAAATTAATTGGGTAGATGTATTAGGCATTGGCAGTCCGGGGACTATTTGAATTTATATTATTTGAAATACTGTTTCATGTAGCACGTTACTAGCTGTATGGAATATAGCAGGCTAAATACATTTACACTCGAAGCGTTTACATCGTAAAATTTCGCCTGAAACGTAATAGCGGGGAATTTTTCGCTCGCATTGAAAAGAAGAATTCGCCCACGGTTTGTTGGACACATAGAAGATATATTGGAAACTTTAAAAGCATATTTATAGATATTTGTAGAGTTCCCATGCCGTATTTTTCGATCGGGCCACCATCGACCAAGCATAAACGTCCCTTGTGTCCGACAGAAAATTTACTATCAGAAAGTTACTTCCTCATATAATACATATAGGCTGTCGACCCCTGAAAACTTTTTATGAATGGTATAAGTACGCGTCAGGGTGTATATTACGCGGTAAGAAGCATCAATGTTGCGAACAAAATACGTAAAGAAAAGAAAAAAAATTGGTTCTTAATTTTTTGGGCAAATGTATTGAAAAGTGCAAGCACACCTAGCAACACTAAAATTTCGGATACTCCATTTTCTTTAAAAAGAAAGCAGTACTTATCTACACTATTAAGCGACCACTTCACTGATTTCTGTCTGTTCAGAAGGTAAGATAAAAGTATTGGACGTATGTATTACATTCAGCGTGTAGAGATTCGAAGCACATCACTGCATGCGTATCACGCCAATAGGGATGCATGCTCCGCATGACAACTTGACCCAGTCGTTATACGAATTCGTAATCGTGGTTCGTATCAACAATGCGATTTCGTATTGTTTGACGTTTCATTGCTGAGGAGATAGAGCGATTGCAGTTCTTTTGGCGCTTATCCCTTTCATTTTCATGCAGGTAGATAGATAGAATATTTTTGTCTGTAACTAGATCACCGGTACGATAAACGTACCCTTGTTCACTCGTCAGATTTCAGCACGTGTGCGATGTACGGTAGAAATATGACAGAAATGTTAGCGTGGATCGAAAATAAAATGTGCCCCGAATAATTAACACAATCAATTATCAGATATAAGCTTTAAGAATTTATTTCCGAGAATCGATTGGTCGCCAATAATGTATAGAACTTAGAATTTATTTCTGAACGAGGAATGGAAATGTAACGTTTAAGAAAAATTATTGAACAGAATGTTACAGTGGAAGCTATTAAAATGATAGATCTGTAAAACTTTTCAAAGCACGTGGAATCTTGCATCACCTTTAACGCATCTCGATGAACAAAACATACGCTGATTGCATTTTTTTAAAAATCGTGCGATGACTTTTAAATTGGTTATCCATTGAAGGTGTGATTATTGCGCAGCACTAATTTGTAGTTCCGTTCGTCATTAATTAGTGATCGAATTGCGCGTAATTCGAAACTAACGATTATTCCCTCCGTAACGAAACTCCTACGAGTAGTTAATTGTTGACTAGCCAGGAGGCTGAGTAGTGAGTAGTTTTGCGAAATTAGATGAAAATTATTTATTGTATAAAATAAATGTATTTTGAGTTGTATTTGAGTACTAGTTTAAAATATTAAAGATATTGTATTAAGAAATGCAAACCGAAAGTATGGTGCATGTAAATTTATTATGAACGCTCTGTAACAGTATCTTTTTATTTTTCACTTTACTTTTAAAAGTTTCCTGACGTACACTGTCTGTTCATACTTGCAAATAAATGCATAGGTAATAATTGAGCCATTTAACTTATTCCTAGTTTTAATGAAGATAAACAGGAGTTAAGATGTTACAACGTCATCAAACATCATAAGACCTTGTGGTTTTTATAATGAATTAGCATATTTTTCATATAATTATCATAAAAAACTGATAAAAAGAAGGTATGACTACTATTTATTATATGCACAATTAGAAGGGCAAATTGATTTGTTTCCTATTCTTCGTTTGATTAAATGCAATAAATAAAAGTTGCATATTAAATAGTATCTGACAAATACATACCTTTCACGCGTAATATAATATGAAACATACTCATAATTAACGTAATTACGTTGCATTATTGAAAATCGCACTTACAAAATGCAAGTATCACAGCGAAATGTTATTCGTGTATATTGTTTGGATTTTTAAATTGCTCAGTGGAATGCTGTGCCCTAAATCGTTTATCTCCTACATTTCTTGCGTAAGTGTTGACATAGCAAGAGTAATGGAATGGCTGTTAACACAATCTACAGGAACGCATTCAGCAGAAAATGATCTTCAACCTAATGATTAGATAGATAGTACGCACTGAAACTTGCACAATTATGTAACGTTTGGTCTGGACCATTTAAACTAATCAAAATTCCAAACTATCCTACTAGATAGATGTGAAACAAAAAATTACATTACATATAATACAGCACCTGGCTTTATTTCTATTCATTTTTAATATCTTACACATACTATAGTATATATTAACATTCATTAAACTAAGATTTCCAATATGACTGCAAAGAATTGCACATGGCCCGATAAAAGTGACAAGAATAACGAATCAGACCATGCGAATGATCAGGAAATGTCGTATTGCTATTTAAAACAATGGTACACCAAATATATTTCGTGACGACAAAAAAGGAAGCCATTAACGCGAATCTGAAATGCGTTTGCGACTGTGCTCTCGGTACACAGAGCCGCGAGTATCGAATCACGACGAAGCGTCGGCCGCGAGTTATCTCGAGGAAGTAAAGCTGCAACGGGGAGAATCGTGGGACGTAGAAAATGTGCAAAGTGCCGTGTTCGTAACTCGTGGCATTAAACCGCAGGTGACAATTAACGTTGGCGGGCCATTAATTGCCGCGCCGGAAGGGGGTGGATGAAAAAAAAAGAAGATAGAATCGAGGCTCCTACCTTCTTTTCCGGCTCCTCTGCTTTTGTCCCCGGCCCTGCCTATTCTGCTATCTCATACGAGTCACGTTTGTGAGCGGACAATGGTCCGCTCTTATCTCTAATGATCCTCGCGGATCTGTTGTCCCTGCGCGGAAAAAAAGTATCTATTGAAGCGATCCGCGGCGCTCGAAGGCGCGGATAAGTATCTCTGGAAAGCCGAGCTTCGCAGAGCTCTTCGGGATCCCGATAAATCCCGTTTCGAGAGGTGGAGTCGCTTTGCGTCGTAATTTTCAAACGCCGCTCAAGAGAACGCTCGTGAGTCTCCGTGAAAATTCGACTCGTCCTTTGGAACGCGTTCGTTGGCCCTCGATCGGCGATCGGTAAAAAATTCTGTTGAACGTTCCTTTTTCCTTTTTCTTTGCCCTTTAAGCAAACGCATTTTATTTGAGTACTATGCGCCGGTGTTTGGTGTGAAAAGATGTTCCAAACGTGGACCTGTGCAGGTTTTATTGGTGAGTCGATATTGCGCCGGTGTAGTCGTATATTGTTCATTACAATATAATTTGGTAATAACATTAAAAACAATTATTTGGTAGTGTTATTTCGATTCAGACACTTTGTTACCTGTTCCTAACTTTTTTCAAGTTTCGTCTAAAAATATAAGTTTGCCGGGAAAAATCTGGGATGCCTTGTAGAATGACAATGTTGATTTTGGTTTAGTGGCCAAGCATAGTGACGTGGAATGGGCACTTTGCACTTCATCGCTGAATTTACATTAATCCGTGACAGAGATTAGTGGTGTCGACAAGTTAGGGGGATCAGCGCCGTCGCAGACCCTTTAATTTAATTCCATTAAAATAGCAGTAACCAATTTCACGTCCGATCGCGCGTAACTCCACATGCGAATAACACAGTCGGGCAACGATTGTTCCGGGCAAGGGCCATAGAGGCACGAACGCTGTCCGATTATAAATTACATTATCTGTGGAAGATATATCGCGGGCACGTAGCTGTCATCGCGACACTCGTGTGCTAACGTAACAGATGGTAACAAAAACAATTCATAAATTCATGAGACCAGGTGCTAACGATCGAGAGCATGCGTCCTCGTGTTTTGCCTGCGCATGCCAAAAGTGACGTGCTTATACAGCCTCGATCGTACACAAGGTGCAAATCGATGGGTCGAAAAAGTGCTTCAGGAATGACGATTCAGCATTTCGAAGTGTAATAAAATGTAAATTGAGGCGAACGTACGATTTAATTGATTTTTTCCATTTCTATGGCAGCGAGTGCCTGAAGAATCACCGGGTACACAGGTACTCATTTCCGATATTTTCCTTAATAATTTGTTATGTTCCTGACAGAGTATCGAAAAAACGCCCTACGTCAATTCATGTTTTATGAAAAACAAATTTTACCAGATATTTGAGACACCTATGCTTCTATGTTAATTGAACGTTCTAGTTGCCGGCAGAAAGGCTAGTTAAACTTGACTTAATTTCGTTGAGTACACACATGGAGGGCGTCCAAGATAAATTTCACTTCGAAACAGTTGATCAATTAAGTTCTGAGGAATAAATAACTCCAATTTTCACCAACAATTAGTAGCTATCATTTTATAATATGAGCAAGCACCATTAGAACAATCGCACATTGGGGATAACATAAAATATCTTAGAACTAACAAATCTCTGAGCCAATAAACCGAAATTTTTGAACAAACTAATATACATACGTATTTCTTACTGTATATTCGTTTTCTGTAAAATGCGCGCCCTCCCGAAATGATTAAAATCGTGGAACAGTTGCAAATCCCATACACGGGTTGAATTGTGCCTAATAACAAATGACTTCAATTCCCTCTGTTACGATTAGTATATAAAAAGACGACGATGTGTCGCGAGCAATTAATCGACCTCGTCGAAGAACGTTATCGCGGTATGGATCGTAAACTCGCGCGTTTCGGCTCGAAATCCCTCTCTGAAAGCAGATATTAATGCGAGTGTACGTTCCGTGCACGCTGAACCGTCGAGCCAATATTGACGTTATTGACCGTGCGATAATCAAGACATTTGCGTAATTAATGTAACGAGTGGAGAGAAACCGAGTCGCGCTCCCGAGGAAACAATGATTAAGTTTTATCGCACAGATGAGAGTTGCTCCATTAATATGAACGGATCGAAGCTGGCGCGCTATTAAAAGGCATGGAAAAGAAAAGAAAAATGCGCGGGTTTCCGGCTTTCATTCAATCTTATCGGGCCCCGAGAAAGTAGAAGCAATCGGCGATGAAAGCAAACGAGCTTAACGAGCTCCACTTGTCGAGACTGTGAATAAAATGTGGAGCGGCTGGGATCGTTTAAAATTACAATCGTGCAGATACGAATTGTTCGCGAGATGCTCGGATTGATTTACGACAATGTCTTCGCGAATTTGTACCGTTGCGCGATGCTTATTTATAACTATAACCGTTTGCGTCGTTACTCAAGCTTTTAGACTGCTTTTCACTGTAGACACGTGAAATTGTTTGCCAGGTATTTACGCGGACGCGTTCTCTAATAAAAATGAATTTCCTCTGTTCGCTTAACTCTGTGCAGATTACAAATATATTCGTCAGTGCATCCGATCACTTAAATAAGGCTACATTTTTTTCATTTCAAACGATCTTCGAAATATAATACATAGAGATATCAGATTGCTACGCGAGAAATTCGATTGAGCATTTTTTTTTTTTAAATAGCACACACACTTTTTCGCGCATCAATCGATGCATCGTGAAGTAAATCGTTATATCTCACTATTAAACCATTCATTGCCCGATGATGAATAAGTTGTGCTCGCCTAAGACGCGTGGTGGCTGGAGAAGCTTGGCTCCTTTTCAATTCCCCGTCTGGCAAGGATAATCCTCGATACCAGTACAATTCTACAAGACTCTAGGCACTTTACGTGGGTGGTAGGGACGACCGGGTGATCAGGTAACACGTACAGGCATAGTAAAAGCGTCGGTGTGTTACCTGTGCTTGCAGCGTGCACGTGTGTAACAGAGCTAAACGGCTGGTTAAGCCGGAGATAAGCGAGATGACCCGTGTCGTCGGTAGCTTACGGGGCCATCTTTCTCTTATTTCTTCGTCCTCACAATAGCAGCGCCACTTTTTCACTCGGCTGGCTCTATCTTTATTGCCGTTTCGTCGGGTCAAGCGCGGTTTCCTCGTGCGACTCGTATTCCCTTCGGCAACGGACGCGGAATTCTAATGCTCTGCGAATCGGTGTGAAAACATTTTGCCACTCTGTGTGGTTACTGCTGCGTGTGTGGTCGTATTACTGATATAAATGATGCGATATGAGTTTGATAGTTTGGTACCCGATATTATAAATAATAAATCAATGACAGATATTAGCCAATTTATTTTTTGTTAAATTATTTGTTCACGTTTAGGTACATTAAAAATGTGCAAAAAGTCATGAATTGTGGTAATATAGAGGTCTATAATACAAATTGAGAGCATGGCAGGTTACGACGACTGTCCACCTCGACATAATAGTTTCTTGTCTTCCTGTAATATTAAATCTTCATTTTTGAATATCGAAAAAATTCAATTCGAGAATGTTGTCTCTCCAGCTTTCTTTTAGATACAACATTTCTTTGCTTCTCATCAATTTGAACGATCGGGTACAATACTCGAACACAATATGAGAGTTAAAAATCGCAACGTTAAAATATTAAAAAAGAACCTTTATATATAATACCATCTTGGACAATCTTTCTACCTGTCTACTGAAATCGAGCAACATAGCGCGGGAATTTTATCACGGATCGGTGAACATCTAACAAGTCGATTCTGCACGAACAAGTTCGACCCGGCCGTACCAAGGACTTACGAAATTCCCGTCTCTGAACCCGCCTGCGCCAGGGTCGACCACGACTCTCTCCCTTTCCCTCCGCCTCTATCACGCCAATTTTGCTCGATGCGCGTTCGAAATTTCGCGCATGAAGAAGAAAGAAGAATAGTATCGGATTTCCGCTTTTACATCATGCAAGCCCTCAGGGCTCGGCGAAGCACGAGCAAAGTTCGTCCGGTGCATATACGCGACATACGTGTAGACGACAATGCGGTCCACTCTAACCCGAATCGAACCAAAGGGGATTTCGGATGCACCTAACGTCGTTGTATCACGTTTGCCCGCGAAATTCGCACCCGCGACACCCTTGTTCGATCGTATATCTCAATTCGCGCCGCGAGTATTAACCCGTTACGGACACACAGGGATATTTTTTTCGGCTTTTAATGCCAGAACTTTGGCGGCGGTAACGCGCAAAAATTTTAACGATTCGGTCGGAACGTTCGTTCCACCGCGAGCAATTCTGTTGATTTCGGTGGGATCTTTTTTTTATGCGAAAATGTGATTTATAAGAAACGTTATCCACCGTTCATCACGGTATGTCTACAATTAAGTCATGTTTCGTTGAAATAGAGACTGCGATATTTTCGTGTCGTTTTTTTTTTTTTATTATAGCGATTTCATGATAATGCTAGGCGCTAGAACTGACTGTCTCAGAATTGCTTAAGGTCGTCCGGGTTCTGTAGAATCGAGGATGAAAAGTAGTTTCGATCTTACACAGTAATCGAGTTTCCT
Source organism: Nomada lathburiana (assembly GCA_963667235.1). Classification (NCBI taxonomy): domain Eukaryota; kingdom Metazoa; phylum Arthropoda; class Insecta; order Hymenoptera; family Apidae; genus Nomada; species Nomada lathburiana. The sequence continues at coordinate 8,962,046 of OY763898.1, read as the reverse complement.
AATCAATATTACATATTTGTCGTAAATGAGAGGAAGAGAGAGCGAAAGAGCAAGATTAATACTCGCAATCAATTGAACACGACAGAAGCCCACACATATTATAATATCTGTAATTTGAATTTTTCAAATTTATTCAAACTACATGTACAATAATACGTAACTATTTACTACGAGTTTTGCAACTGTTCGCCGAAAAACACTATAGAAATGTCCCATTCTATTAAACTGCTTTATTCCATTCCAATTCGATGGCGGTACCGTTCGAGTAGCAATCCCAATGCGAGATCACATTAAAATACCGTGTCTGTCTCTCCACGAGTCCGTATTCCGCGGACTTTCAAGGGACAGATAAAACGTTGAATCGAAATCCGGAAGTTGAATTTTCCCCTGAATACGTTTCGCTTGTTCCATACCCGAGCCGCTTAACGTTACGCCCGTGACGCGCCGTGCCTTCCTCACAATTTATTTAAACGTATGATAATGCAGTTAAACGCGAATCCGCATTTCGAACCCGCGCGTTCCCTTAACCCTTTTACATTTTTCCGCTCGCGTCCCCATCCGTCGGTGCGGCGCACGTCGAGGGATCAGCGTGAAGGATAAAATACTAACGGGGGATTTTCGGATTTGCGTTCAAGCAAAGAACGAAGGGGAACTTGGCCGACCGATAAAGTTAGTCCCGCGAATATATAGTTCGCGAAGTTTGCTTGCGCTGGCTTCGTACATGCACCACCGGCACCTTATTACGTCGTGCCCCTCTGTGAATTTCGCGCAGCACAACTTTCCGCGACAACGGAGAGAATAGCCCTTATCTGTATTTAGATAAACGATACCGCGGACCGTGCAACAATAAATTCCGAGAAATCCCACGGAATTCCGTGCAAAATTGCATACACACCGGCCAACGAACCGTTTTTCAACCTTCCCTTCTTTGCCTCCTTCTTTTTCCATTTTCTACGCTGATGCGATCTTAGGAGTTGCCGAGCTGTCGTGGTTTTTAAATCGTAAGAAAATTTTCGCCGACGTATCGCGATGAAAAGGCGTCCCTGCGTTTCGATTATAAAAGCAGTGACCGCGACTATGTGTACGCATAGGGTCGTAACGCGAAACTCTCAGGTGCTGCAAAGCCGATTTCGCGCGGGACACTTTGCGGGAATAGTTTATGTGGCGCAGTGCGATGGGGAGTTTCCCTGACAGAGAAAAATTGTTGTCTTTCGTGTCCCCAATGCGTGCGTCTATGAACGAGAAATTGCTTAAAATGTATATAAGTGATTTCCTATTTCTGTAATAATCGTATTGGCATTTACGAACTTTTACATCATTGTCCTTATCTATCTCTATAAGTTTTTCCAATTGCCGCTTACTATGTACCGTCATCGCCAATCGGAGTCGTTGTTAAAAGCCATCAATCATAATATCGTTCATTGATGCAATTCTGAAAAAGAGGGAAAATTGTCTGTGCAACTGATACGTGTATTCTTAGAAGTGCAATCACGCTGATAAATGAATATTGCTTTTGTATCAGACAGTAAACAATCGCAGGAACATTCGAATTTTTCTCTTTATTCCTCTAACGTATGTAATGCGATCTTATTTTTCTACTGCAAGTCGTGGCGATGATTAACACAGTTACTAGAACCAATTGAGCGCGTAATTAAAAATGTTCGTAACTAATGTATTTTACCCTAATATTCTACTACACACTACCCGGCACATTCGGTAATTTATTCTTCAATTAGGATCGAAACAAAGCCCTTAGATCGATATTCCAGAAGTTTAACGAATCAAAAAAAAAAAAAAACAAAAGAAGGGAAAAGAATACACGACTGCAAATCTTTGACCACAGTAAACGCAGCTATTATACTCTGTAACAGAATGCAGTTATCATCATTACCTCACTTTTTTCGAGGCATCGGTTCTTTATATCCTTCCGTTCCTTTACGTTTACTTCAGCAGGGCATAAAAGCACGAAATATAAAGAAGCGTACACTGGACACGCAACATACACGATCGACGATAAAACGAAGAGAAAATATTTAGCAAACCGCAAGGCGGTCTGCTTGGAGATCCGAATCCAGCCTTCCTTTCGGCGTACCCATCTCGGAGAAAATCGCACTTGCGAATCGCGTAGACTAGACCAAACGACTCGGTTCGTACGTATGCACTTAGATATGCGTGCCTGTGTTCATACCGGGGACGCAGCGACTATCCCTAACCCCGTTTAGGGTCGCGAGCAAAAGAGAAACAGAATGTTAGAAGAACAGCATAGAAACCCCGTGGAGCACGTCTACACTCGTTATACCGCGGATCTCCGTGATTTTCGTGTTGCATGACTCCACCAGTCGGACGTGTGACCGTCGTCGACTGTGTCCACCACTGTGCGCAGTACTTTCACACGGCAGATAAGGTAAAATAGGGCTTTACCTAGGAACAGAGAGACTGGAAAGGGGTGGACAGCAAAGGGAGACACAGACCGAGACGAAAGTTCGTGATTGCGCGTGTCGTTGCCTCGGCGACCTAAGTATCTAGGCTTCGTTCTGGCCCGTTCTATTTTCGATACTCGCGGAAAACGCGTTTTCATCCGCGACTTGGGGATGCTTATCGTTGGGCCACGAGTCTCTCGATTCCTCCGAACTTTCGACGATGCTGAACGCCTCGCCCACAGAGTTGTTCTAAGGTCGTCAATGTCTGGCGTGGGCGTCGATTCGCTCACGATTGTCCGTCCGGCAGAAACAGGTTTCACGGAGGAAGTAATGAATTAATTAGAGTCGGGTTCGGCCAAATTCGGTCCCGAAAATCGTCTGGCGTTGAGACTAAACGGATTGCAAGATAGACGTGTTTATTTAGTTCAACGATTGAATTTCTATTGGATGTGCAGTGGATGATTAAATTGTTAACGAGCGGATGGAAAACATATGTGTTTCATGTTTTTCTGATTTTCATGAATTTGCGAAGTATTCCCTCTCTTTTGTTCTTAACGTATGGGTAGGCAGTCTAAGCGTGCTATATATTTTGTTATGTTCGCGATGGGGTTTTGTTTGATCAGTGTACAGTAAGACGCCAATTTGTTGATACTCGTGTATTTTAATACTGTTAAAAGAATAGAGCGTGTGTATGTATATTAAGGAATTTTGGATATGGATAGACGAGTTTCAATTGAACATAATTCGGCGAGTACATTTCGCAATAGTTGTACTTTCAATTCCATTCTTGACGAAACTTCAAATGTGTCGTAATTCCGACGCGTCCAGAATAATTTTGTTACACACTGCAAATTGTAGGAACTTCTTCTTCTTAATTAGAAAATTGGTTTACGTCATGCTGCTTTGAATTGTTGTTTTCACCATAAGCGGATGCATAGATCCCCGAAGAAGTATTGCATTTGGTATTTCAAACTCGCTTATCAATGTTCTATAATTCGGTGTATCGTACACGAATATTTATTGGTTCGCGAGTTGCAAGATGCTGAAGTATCTTCTTCAACAATTTAGTAGCGGATGAAAATTCTCCAAGCAAGTCGCCTGTGATCCTATTAATTTTAATCTTATCGAGTGTGCTGCAGAGAGCGAACCCATAATGGCGACGGAAATTAGATTTTCGTCGGGCTATGATAATGGATAATTAATTATCCTAATAATAATCGAGAATAGAGTCTGCCGTTAAGGGACCGCAGATTATTTCGGTAATAATTATTCTCTCTTCCCGTTGAGTGGACGTCGTGTTCGCTACTCTTCGACGCCCACTTGAAACGGATAAGAGATACTCGTCGAACTCTCGAAGCAATTCATCTTTCTTTCTAGTTTGCGCAACCGCACGTAATTAAGCTCAGCCCGCGCCACGCGCGTACTTATAAAAATGTCACTCGCAACTAAGCACCTGCTCTGTCCTCATCTATGTATTTCTTGTTTAATGGGGTTGGACTTGAAAACGTATACATACATGTACGCTTTTCGAACAATGCGTTTGATATTGCCGAATGTGTTCGCTTGCGTATCCGAAGGAAAAATTGTTCATTTTTAATGGAGTATGAAATGGTTCAATTTTATTTCAACTAATCGAATTAATATTTTTATTTCGAATTTCCAATCGTTCAGCAGAGACTTTGCAGAGGTTCATTATAAATTGTGCATGATAATTGAATACGAAGAATGTGGAACCATTATAGTCGTGGACGAGGTTGAAAATAAAATAACAGCGTGTAAGATCTTTTCCAATAGCAATATTATCCATTAATAAATTTTAGCTGTTTATCATAGTACAAATTGTGCGTAAAATTATTTCCTAATTTTTTTCGATTTAATCTGTTGAACGAAATTAATATCTGAAGACATTATCTAAACACTTAAAAGGATTCACTGTAATAAATACCTGTTAAATATTCAGCAGAAATATTCTATTAAGCTTACAATATTCATCCTTGGCGCCCGATTTGTCCTCCAAAATGCCCCCCCGTTTTAGAAGTTTTGAACGTGACCGTTTATTCTATTCTTATTCGTGCCATCCAGCGAATTCCCCTCGTGCCGTTGCACGTTTCTAAAGAAGAAATGTAGAGCGGACGCAATGTGGCTACGTGTAAATCGACTCTAATTGTAACATCAGTGTATGCATATACATATGCTTGTAATGCAAGATCCTCGAGTTTATTAGGGTGTACGTAATATGCTATACACGTATGTAAGTACGTACTTACATATTAGCATCTCGCGCGGGAAACGTTGCGGGGGCATAGGTCACACTGGTATCGGCAACCGTATTAATCGAACGCGACTCGAAAGGGAAAATTAGTTCTCGAATCAATGTTTCTTTTTAGCAGTTGCTATTTAATTTTCTAACACAGACGCTGATACACGTACTTCATTTTTAATCGCGATATTCACGAATCGATTATGCACTGATGATTCTATGATATGCACACTGGAAATATCCCATTAAATGTACTGAATTGTTAAAAGGTAGTACCACAAATATATTTCATCTGTGGTAGAATATTGGACAGGAAGTATCCAACCTATAAATTCGCTCATTTAAAGTAGTCGATCCATTAATGGAAACTTCATCTCTTGACAATAAACACAACAATAAAGAACCAAACTTCCCGAAAGCACTGATATTTCGAACCGATTCCCAGAACACATCGGCCAACAAAAATTCATACATATCCCACCAAGCGAAGTTAAATGGTATCCAAACGAAAATTTTTGATCCCACCTCCGCGCGTCCAATTTATTGCCCGCAATTCCTACGGCGAGGCTGTAAAGGCGTTTCTCACGATCGAATGCGAATGAGTCCGAGGCGAGGGTCAGTTCTTCGGGCTCGGACATAAAGCGGTTAAAATTTTGTTCAGCCCGATCCTGGTCCGGCAGCGACGAAGCTGCGTGGTACAGTTCCCACGTACCTTTTGCACCCCCTCCGTGCTCCGCAAAATGGCCACCATCGGGTACCATGCAAGCACACCAACATCGTCGTCGTCCATCGGCCTCGCACGAACGAGCCTCCGAAGCGAGGAGAAAGAGAGGCTCGCGCGGCGTGGACGCAGAATCCAAAGGGAAGCAAGCAGACGGCGCGGGACAAAGAGGAGGACAACGCTGGCACGAGTGAAATCGTTGGAAGGAGGACAGAGACAAAAAGGTTCTCTCCCACACGGTGGCGCTAAAATAAAATGACCGACGAGAGGAATGCCGAAGCTCTCTCCTCTCCTCCGTGCCGCGGAACGGCCTCAAGAGTGCCTCAGGACGAGATGCGTCGCGGCGACCGAGGAGGTGGAGCGAGATGCACTGAAATCGTACGTAGGTGAAAGAAGCCTTTCGGAGGGCAGAGAAGAAGAGATAGAGGAAGACGACGTGGTTATGTACAGTGTGTATATGTGTACACACACCAGGAGAGGATTGGCCGATTCTCGAGTCTCACCAGGATGCCAGACACCACGACGATGTTCTCTTCCTTTTTGCCTTTGAACGTGTTCCGTTCGTTCCTTTCTCTTGCTTTCCCTCTCGTCCATTCCCTACCGCCGTGTTGCTTTCTCTTTTTGCGTTCGTACCTTCGTTCCATTACGCTCCTTTAACCGTCGATTTCCTCCTTTGCATGGTATTTCGAGTGCCGGATCGCGAGGCGATCGGATGGTGAAAGAGGAAAAAGAAGAAGAAGAGGAGGAAGAAGATGGGGTAGATGGAGGAGAAGGGAATGTTACTAGGTCCCAGTCTGTACGTCGGCAATTTGTTCTTAGTCATCGTCCGAAGGCTGCGACCGTTGCGAGATGGTCCTCCCCGGTTTACACCGTACGGGCCAAGTCCATTATTCTTCTCAGGCCGGTGTAATAGGCTGATATTTGTTTTCACTTGCTGAGAATTTAACCGCGAACGAATTCATAGGTATACGCGCAGCCTTTGAGCGTTTGCTTGTTTGATGTTTGGACAGTATTTTCACTGGATTTGCCCGATGGCTACCAGGGCTGGCGGTCTATGAGCCCACTGTGTTGGAAAACCGGTCGAAATCCAAACAACGAAATCCATGCGTCCAAAAATCTTGTTAGCGACGTGACCGTTGAAAGCTGGCTATTTGAAGTTGGATTGCATGTCTTGTACATTTGACGTGTGCACGTTCGCGTTGTAATTCACAAATCCGCACGAATTTGTCCATCACAAGGGATGCCAAGGGCGGCTATTTTATTTCGTTTCACATTCGACGTATTGTATTATAGAATGTTATTGAAGGGAAATAAAGGAGCTTGCTTCAACATATTTACGGCACAGCTGAAAGGGATATCTTGGACTTTGAAATTGAAGTTTGATTGGAACAGTTCTGTCATAATTGGAAACATTCGTTTTAACCCTGACAACGGGTCTATTATTTTCTATAATTATACTCTCCTACCCTTGGATCACTGTGCACGGCAAAGGTCTGCGTAATATCTTCTCGCGCTTAACACTATCCGCACAGCGGGTTTTAAACACTGTTTTCTTTGTTAAACGTTTTATCCGGGACGAAGCCTAGCGAGAATAGCTTGAAAGTGCGACTTTATTTGTTTGGCGAATTTATTTGTACACAAAGTCTGAAACGATGAGAGATATACATATGTAGTTTCAAACTTACCGTAGTTACTTTGAATATTCACGCGGACTCTGCAGTAGAATATCAAACGGCAAACTTTTAACGGAGCAGTAGAACAGCAATCTTTACTTTTATTTCAAACTCGCAGCAACGTTGAGTAAAAATCTAGAAAATTACGTATGTATTTCTAGTGTAGAACTTTCTCTTTTCTTTTTCAATATTTTTTATTTCAGGGTTTGGTGCATTTATATATATATATATATATATATATATTTACAATGAATACTTTATAAATTCTCGTTAAACATGAACACGGCAAAGTGTGTAATTAGTTCTCGACGGAGAAATGGAATAAAGTTAAATACATTTTTACAAGAGCTTCAGCGACTGTTAGTGTAGTATTTTTGCATCGTATTACAGTAACTATAAGATATTTTACTCCAACAAATTTCGATTAATTCTCGTTAGCAGTACGGCTTGGCCGTTATTACCTACGCGCTGTTGCGCTAACTATAAAATCTTCTCACCCTTGTAATTCCCCGCTACTTCGAGGAACTTGTTACTGTTATTGCGATACTTTTACGATCGATGTACCCTAGCGATAACTACGAAATTTTCTATCGCGCGAAATTGCCATGCCACGCTATGCCAATACGAGCAATTTTTTTCTCAAAACATTACTGCTATTACAGCCAAGAATTTCCATTTCCAATAAATTAAAACAATTTCCACAAAATCAGATACGTTATCTTCAACTTACAATAACGATTAGGTCATACGACAATCCAAGCGGAATAGAATAGAACAGTTTGCAAAAATAAGGAGACAGCTCCATTGTACAGTTTCATTCCGTTATATCATTATTTCAATAAATATTGTCCATGTTCCCACTAATCATGTTAATTACAACAAATTTAATTACGCTTGATTTTTTTCTTTGGAGCAACGAAGGAGGCAGCTCCAATATTCTAACTGATTTGATACCCAATGGAAAATTGTATTAGTGCCAATACCAGTTGTCTACGATCTTATACAGCATTTGCAAAGTGATTTGCAAAGTTCACTCAAATTGCCAAAAACTACTTCAAAATTCTCGCAATCACCTCCGTTCGACGCGCTACAATATTTCTCATTTCTGTTTGCAGAAACCGTGACGCTGCTCGCGAGACAATCGGAGAACAAAACCTTAACCCTGTTCGATCAGGTGTACCGCTCGATGGCGATTCTAAGCAGGCCATCGATAAAGGCCCTCTACCAGGCGATGGTCGATTACGTGTCGCCGGCCAACACACCGGACACCTTGCAGCAACCTTTGACACGTGACATTCTTCAGGAACGTTTCATCGAATTCTTCACCAAGCTGTTCCCAATCGCGTACCACAACGCTGTCAATCCTCGCCAATACGAGCAGGACTTCACGGAGAAATTCAAGACCTGCCTATACGAGACGATGGACGAAATACAACCGTTCGGCGACATACCGAAACAGGTCGCGAAGTCAGTCAGCAAGAGTCTGGAGGCGACGAGGGTGCTCGTGCAGGCGTTGACTCTTGGCAAAACGGTTCTGGATCGAACCGACAGCGTGCTGTTTTCCGGCACCAGCCCACAGCAGGAAGCCTGCTATGGTGCGCTGCTCAGGATGACCTATTGTCCCAGGTGCAAGGCCATCGATCCCTCTGTCAGGCCCTGCAGCGGATTCTGCACTAATGTCATGAGGTGAGCACGGTGTACCCAACTGTCGTAATTACCTAAGCCTCACGGGCCGGCCTATCCGCCGCGGCCTTTGTTAATTTTCAATCGCATTAGTCATTGTGACGTAGCCACGGACCTGTGGGAATCGCCGCGGCGTTTACGGCGGCGTTAAAAATTCAGGACGCCCATGGTAGCGATGGGAGTGATCCAAATCTTTTTCATGGTTTTCGAACAATACGATAATTAATTGCCTGCCCGGAAGACTCGAAACGTAGATATTGGACGTGGAAGAACTTGGTGTCGGGATTTAATATTCATACTTGGCGAAATTAATGTTACACGGTAACGGTATCGTTTCGTTTCAATTTCAATGTTTTTAAAACCGAAGACAAGTGAAATCGACGCTTAAAATAATACGCGAATTTTTGCAGCACTTAAGCGCGGCCTAAGTAGGTGCTCAATTCCCTTGGGCAACTCTGTTCGTCTTCGATTGGTGATCACTGAAATTTCGCGTATCCGTTTTGGGTGCGCGTTCAACCAGACGGAACGTCTAAACGCGAAAACGCACTCGATCGTTACGGGGAAATTAACTGAGAGTTTGCTCGAGCGCGAAATAAAATGTGTCGCGTGTTTAACTCCTTGCATAAAATAATTGTGCAAGCTTATTAATTCGTTGCACAAAATAATCGTGCACGTTTCGTCGTCTCCAGCTTCATGAAGTTCCATGCTCTCACGGGACCTTTAATGCACCTTGATAAGTAATATTCGTTTCTGCCTTTTCTGAATGAATTGAGATGTTCCATAAATAATGAGGAACCATTTCGTACATTCATAAATGAGTTACAGCAGTAGACTGCAAGTGTACACTTAATTGGGCAAAAATAGCAACCAAACTTCCATTTAATCCGCTGAGAAGTGGTATAAAGGATGGTCGTTCGTGTAATGGTTAACCGAGAAGTCGTAACGTTTCTTACATAGCACATGTACGTGGCACATTTGCCTAAGTTGGTGCAGAAACTTGTAATTCCTTTATTAGAAACTTTGAAGAGCGGCAAGTTATGTAAGGACACTTTTCAGAAACAAATACCACAATGTTCACCCAGGCACAAATCTCTGATTAGTTTTATTAGTGGCTACCGTATATTTTTTCTACGAAAAGTAATTTCAAATATTCTGTGTATTCTCTCAACCTTACTATTCGTTCAATTGTTGTATTTATTAATCCATTAAATTGAATCAATTATTTGTCACAATTAATTGGGAGATAGACAGACAACATAAGGAAAGAGGAAAAATAATTAAAAAAATTCCTCTCGAATATTGAAAGGCTCGACTCAAACTTTAAAACTGATATTACAATTCGAAGATACAATTACAATTCCAACTACATTAATAATTCGAAAACCGTGGATTATCAAGGCGTGCTTGTTTCCCTAAAATATATAAATACAAATAACTTATTACAACCGGATGCTTTCTGTCAAATGGTAAATCTGTGCACCTCTTAAAGTACAATCATTTCTCGAACTATAAATTCCAGTTGTCTGCCAATTTCACCCCGAAACATTCCACTTCACCTTAAAAGGTTTGAACGAGAGCCATTCTGATTATCCGCTCGCTGTACCGTATTGAATATTGTATGAAGATAAACAGCGTTCGGGAGGCCTATTGGGAAAAGTCGGGAGACAAACTGTACAACACTCACGGGGCAGTGAAAAACGGTACTGAAAATAATCTGATTGCAGAGGTTGCCTGACGGAGCCAGCATCCGAATTGGACCTCGCATGGTCGGGTTACGTGGAAACGGTCGAGAGGCTCGTTGTGGCGGTCGACGGTCGTAACGATCCGTTGGGCCTGAATGCCGAGAGGGCTGTCAGACAATTGGACACCCGCATTTCGGACGCCATTATGCACGCGATGGAGAACGGGCCGGCGCTCGAGGAGAAGGTGAGTACCCGCCAAAAGAATTCTAACACACGCCTAATCTTCATCAGATGTATAGGGTGAATCTTTCGTCCGGTATGCACTCGCCTGCGACTTTATTCTTCCTTTTTTCTATGATTCCTCAACTTACCTTTTTATTGTTCGAACTGGCATTAATGTCCAGGTCTTCGTTTAAACGCCGCACGGTTATCGAGGATGATATAGTTTTGTTGGCGTTCAAATTTCCAAAATTGTTCGCTCATTGTCAGTCGTGCGGACAAATTGACTTTCAGGAAGATAGCAATCGGTGACACTTGGTACTCTACACTTACCAAAGTGTACGATGCATATGTGATAACTGGAGAAACAATCACGTGGATCGATAGAACATTTACCTTTTATATTCTAGGTATACGACTATGCAGTAAGATAAGTCGTTTCTGTCACGTGTTTTCTGACTGAAGTTAATTGCTTAATTATGGTGGTGCAATTGGTTTCGATTGAACGTCTAGTCGCGAGTAGACGTAGGGAAATATATAATACATACATCGCCGTGATATACATAGTTGAGTGCATTGGGCACCTTACTTTGCTGAGCCGTACATGAAAGTTATAACAAAGTGAAAATTTTAATTAAATTTATTATCTTAGATTTTATTGAAATTATCTTTCTCCCGTCGTTCTGTATACTAGGAATAATATTATTCCGAAGGTAATCAGAAGCGCTATTAATTTTTCGGTATCTATCGTTCAAATGCACAGTTTACATCTATATACAGAAGCCTTCAAAAGTATGTTGAATTACATGATGCAACTCCGTCCCATAACCGAGTTGCCGAGAAATGATATTTACAATTTTTCATGCAAACCAAAAACATCGGAACACCCGGTAGATGGTAGGAAGGCACAGGAGCGACAACTCGAAAAATTTTTCGGCGTTCCACGGTAAAATAAACGGCGCCGCTTATGGGGACCATTCCGGCCGATTTCTTGAGCACCGGAGCAGAATTCCTTCGATCTCTTTTTTATCCTTTTGCCAGTCCCCCGATTCGCATCGCGGCGGCGTCTACCTGCGCGCAGACATTTGCGTGCTATATTTCTGCCTTCATTGTTATTGATATTAGCGCCAGCAGACGAAGGAATGCCAGTAACGGGCATGTATGCCCGGCGCGTCGCGTCGCCCCGGCATTGTATGTATTTCCATAAATTTCATCTTTATTTAAGAGGGAGGCGAACGGAACCAATTCGCGGTCGGCGATATATCAACTCTCTCGCGGATTAGGGGTTGTTAATATAAATGATCGCGAGAACTTTCCGGAAACTGCCCTCTGTCTCGCTTAGTCTTGAATTTAGGAACGCGAACGGCGACGTAGGCGTGAACATAAACGTGTCGCGGGACCAACTTTTGGAAAGGGTGCGTTTCGAACGGGCATAATTGTCGACTTACGTGGGCCCCACTATAATATATGCGAATTTTCGTGAACGCGTTCCGTGTTGCACGTTTAAGCACATCTGCCGTTGATATTCCGCACCGTGAAATGGCGAACGTCATGGAGATGTATACAGATTTTCTTTTATTGTCGATTTTAATGGTATATCCATTATATTTATTCTACGGTCGCTAATTGGAATTGCTAGGCTATGAGTAATAATGCGAGTGTAAGGCTTGAATATTCATAGGCTCGAAGCCGTTGGCACTGTTCATTGAAATTTCAAAAATTAGATTTTTAATGGATCATTGAAGAAGTTTTACGAATCATTTACATACTTCTCTCATAGAGCCGAACAATTAGTGTGGAACGTTTGAATCGATTAAGGATTGCAGAAATTGTTCAGGAAATAGTATTCAGATAACAGAATATCGTGATACTCAATTATTCAAATGATAGTGACTTTATTATTAACAATTTCATTGCACGCAAGTGTATGCTGTTTACGAACAACGGACCCTCGTTTCATTAAAAACCTATTAACTCTTCTTTATTTATCTTATTTACATTTATTTAATTTTATAATGTACATTATGTACATACGAGTAAGTGTACAGCGTACAATTATAATTAAATTGAAAATCACAGTAGAACGAATAATCCTAGTCAATCTTAAACAGGGCATTGCAGTTGCCTTTTATGAAAATAATCGCGGGCTGAATTAAACGTCCTGATAAAGCTTTTACACCTTTGGTGTATGCGAAACTAAGGGTCGACACGACGCTGTGCAAGAAATGGTAGAAAAAACTGATTAAAATGTCCCAGATAGTAAGGTCTCACAGAAGGGGAAAGCAGATCGTAAACTCTCGTTTGGATATATTCAATGAGCGTGCAACGTCTGACATGCAATGCTAGTTTGCACTTAATGTGCTGCTCAACGAATTTATAGGCTGCTAGGCTATACTTTTTGCCAAGATTTGGCGATATAACACATATTTTACAAGCACCTTCTAATGTCTTAATTGACCAAATGAATTCGCCGATCGCTCTTACGAAAGCTTTGCACGAATTAAAAATATAGACAAAAGTCGTTTATTTTTTTCTCTTCATGTAAATAATAAAAATCACTAGCCTGCAAAATATTAATTCTTCCTCGCATACAAATTTCACATGCGACTTTCATTATACTTTTTATGCTGAATTTACCTATGTAAACGGTAACAAGGTTTTTTTTTTCTGACACACAGTTGAATAATTAGGGAACAATGGAAACAATATTCCACAATATATAATGATATACTGATCCTCACAAAAATTAACAATTGTTTGTATCGAGAATTGATTGACTCCCCCCCCCCCCCCTGTGTTCGAACAAAATGAATAATTCCCCTTTCCATGATATTTATTTCAAATTAAGGGGTGTCGAACAAAGAGGGGGCTACTAAATTGAAGAAATTTTATCGCCGTCGTTCGTCGTGAGCAATAGCGAAAGAAGGTTCAGCTGTGGGGCATGTCTCGCGTGTACAGCATTTCTGAAATTCTTTACTTGTGTTGATCAATTTGCACAGGAATGCCGAGTGTTATACGGGCAAAACGCGCGTGAAACGTATCACTCGTTGCTTTTCTCGAATCGCGCCTCCCGGTTATTTCCAGCATCGCTTCTTCCCCTGATACCGTTCACCGTATATCTTGCATATCGCCACGGTTATTGCGCATTAAACTGGCTAATCGCGACGAGGAAATAAGCGACAACGTACCGAGATTGAAACAATTGCTTGCCGAAAATAATTAGTCGCACGAATGCACGAGGACTGTAAGATTCGACAAACTCAACATTTCGAAAAAACATATATTTCTTATGTGCAACCCGGCCGAGAAGCGATGTTGCATAAAAAATGCATCAAGCCGTACACATAATCGCGCAGCAAAGTTCTTCGGCAAAAATCTTCTGGCATTATCGATCTGGTTTTGTCGAGTTACGAATCGGGAGAGGCAACGAATAACGCGATCTTATCGGTTCTCCTTCGGTTTGCGTTTTCGCGATAGGCTGTTATCAAGCGTGTCGGTCGTTAGACGCGTCGATCAATCCCGCGTGTCGGATATTTCTGTCGGATGATCGACGCTCCGGCGTCGAAATGGAAAATTCGAGCTGGCCTCAGCGGAGACAGGAGAACGGCAAAACTAAAAGAGCAAACAGAATATGAACGGCGAGAAGCAACGAGCAGAAACGAAATGTATATAGACGTTATAAATTCTCTGAGGCCCGTCGTGAACGCGGTTCGCGATCATCCGACTTTTGCGCGCCGCGGCGTATTGCACGCGCGATAGGCGAATGACACCAAGGGCGTCGTAACAATGCACTTTGAACGACTGGTATCGAGGTGGTGGCAAGATGGAACGATGTAAAAGAGAATCGAAAGAATGCGTAATATAATAACTGTGCGCGGTATCGATGGTACAATACGTATATACACACGGTGTAGCTGTGGTTCGTGAAGCTCGTTTTATTCGTCGCGCCAGATGTTCCCGACGCGTGCAATCTACAAGCCATTGTTAACTTTAGTGTACTTAAAAGTTTCGTTGAAATGACTGTCGGGTGCAAAGGCTGCGACGATTAGAGGGCGGATGTTTGTGCAGGTATAACACGCTGAAATATAAAAAAATACGGTTGAAATATTAAAAAGGAGCGGGAAGTTATCTTTGGGCGGAGAGATATGTTTTGAGGGATAGATAATTGAGAGATTTTATTATTTAATCGTTTTGGCACGTCCTTGCCCCTTGAAGAATTTAAATAAACGTTCTATATAACAACGTACATCGTTATTGAAATTATTTACACAAATTATATGTTAGGCAATACGTATTGCCCTTCTATATTAATAAAAACGGGTACAGCGATGTGCAACAGCATTTTTCTTTTCGAGGATACCGGTGAGAATGGGTTAAGGAATTTTAATTCGCTTGAAAATGACAAAATTATGCATGCGAAATAAAATATTTGAAAACATGGAACTGCATAAAAACTAGCAATAATAAGTTTCAAATTACTCGTATCTCATTAAATCGAACAACCGTATCCCAAACGTATACTTCAATCGGAACACCTGATATTACTCCTGAGAGACGTACACGAACGTGAAAAGTTCATAATACTTTGCCGCGCCAGAATAATTTATCCGAATTATTTAAATCGATACAAAAACGTACTAGGCAGACGAAACTTGAGTACAGCAGAATCTTGTTTCACCGGTTTAATCCAGAGGGATACAAATCTGATAAATTGTCGCGCCATCGGAATTTGATAACAAATAATCAGAGACACACCATTCTTAAACACAATTGTCTCTTTGCATGAAATCGAACGAAATACAGACATACCTATCCAATTGTTCCTACAAGGATTAAACTGTTTCATTCCAAGGTATTCTCTATGCTTATTGCTAAAACTCTGGTTTTCACTGCTTTCATGAGAAAGAAAAGTGTACAGAACGTTTCTCTCGTGCCTTCTATGCGAGCAGAGCCGCGTATCCCAATTCTGTCGCAATATTTTCGAATCACGTCGCCCCTCCAATCATCTGACAAGGGGAAAATCAGTGATTCAAGCTGAACACGCTCCGGCGGCATTAACATGGCGTCAAGATACCACTATGTCTAGGACAATTCGAGGTAGAATGTGCGCAGCGGACTGCATAAAGAGCAGCATCGACACGAGGCGAGGGTCTGATTTATTCCGAAGGAGCGACCGATAGAATAGCGTCATCCAGGTCGCCCGGGGAATTGTACAACTCGAACGACTTACACGCTCCGCGAAGCAGGACTAACGACAGATTAGCATTTTCATCGATGCTCAACGCTTAGAAACTCATCAAGGCGTCGCGGCGCGCCGCGCCTCGCCGCGTGACCGTAGACCCCGTATTTCTTCCATCTAGTCGCCTCTTCCCCCGTTTCCGTTATTCGCCATCCGCCCCGGCGCTATTTACCTTTACCGTGGCCATCCTGTTGAACCTCGCGACTTCCTTATTCCCTTCCGCCGTCGGTTTCAGCTTTAACGGAGGCGAAGGCAGTTCCGCGACATTTAGAAGCCTTTCGGCAGTTGATTAAATTGGAATACCTGGGGGGAAGTATGTTTTCAGATGCGGATCTGTGTATGTAGTTCTTTTTATCTTTCTTTTTTTTTTGCTCCCCCTCTGTCGTGCATTCTTCTCCCTTCTTCTCTTATTTGCATATGCCTGATCCTGTTCTTTTGTTAAGCTGTTTGCTCTTTCATGGCTGATATTGGATTCCTCGCTCGTGTCTTCCATCCTTTATTCCCCTGCCCCTCCTCGTCGGAGATGCTCCCTATGGTACCTCGTGAAACATTTCACGTTATTATTAGTCTTCTAATTATATCGTTTGCAACGGGGCCTTGTAAATCGTGTGCTCTTTACGTTCGGTGCGAAAATAAAACAGGAACGGGTTACGGTTTTGTTGAAATTGAACGTTTTGTTTATAGGCGGGGTTTATAGCATCTTATACGACGAGTATGCACTTATATACGTCGATTTTCTTGATTTGTTTTGTCTTCTTTATTCTCCCCCTTTGTTGTTTATTTCTTCATCCGTTTTATTTGTACGCCTCTCGTTTCACATATTTCCTCAATTGGCCGTGAAAGTCTTGCGAATCTTGCTTTATTTATTACGAAACAATGCATTCTTAATTGTATCGTAGTAGTAAATTATTATTCTCGCACCTTCGTTTCTAGCTTCATAAAGTTTCATAGAGAAACATTGTTGACCCTTTAAACAGTCTGGCTGATACGAGCGTCTAGTACGCTTTCATTAATCATCCTTAAAATCTTTCTATCTGTCAGCCTATATCTGCAACTGAAAGAACGAAATAAGATTTAAAGAAGTATAAATATTCAGTACACGCATGACTTGGAAATGACGCGACTTCATGAAGCGTTGAACGAAGAGAAATTTCTAACCACCGTCGAAAATTCATATCGCCAGAACGATCCAATTATCCGAACTACTTCGTCCCCGGACGTATCCGAATGAACGCAGCATCCCCGTGCTCCAGAACCAAATGCCGACGAATTCCGTGGTCGAATCTCTTCACCGAGCTGATATGTATTTAGCTATTTCACACGTCGGTCACGTCCACACGCGTTCACCGTTCGCCTTCACTTGGCGGCGAAGCGGCCATGCATTCGAAGCGTTTCCCCGATTTAGGGCACTTGTCCCATTTCAGCCGGCGGAAACTTGTGCTCCCCATTGAACGTCGACGGGAAACGATCTTATTTGCCGAGACAATACCGTTCGACGGTCGCGGGACTTGCAACGTAAGTATCGAGAACGTCGAACCTTCCCGTTTTCCGTTTCTCCAGCCACTTGGTCCCTAGTCGCTTGCCTCTATCTATCCGTTACGCCTAGTCTCTGGCCGTTTTCCTTCGCAGCTTCGCCCCATTCTTCGTCTGGTTTCACCCTGTCGAAATAGGCGGCAGCGCGTGGTACGCAATTAAAAGTTTCTCAGAGTGTACCATTGCAGAAACGACGTCGACAACGACGACGACGACGACGACGACGACAGGATGGATATCGTGTTCCAAAGATTCCTACCCTCGACTGGTATCCCGCGGGCACAATGGTGGATCGATTTTTACAAGTGGATCAACTGTGCCGGCTATACTTTCTCCGGTCGTTTAAAAGGGGATTACGCGGCCAATGCATTTTTAATTGCGACGATTATTCGGGACAGCTTTTAGCGGCTGGATACGGGCATTATCCTACCAGTCGGGGCTCTCCGATTCGAGTTTACTTTGTGAAAAGCGCGTCTCCTGTACGCGATAGTGTCATCCACTCTGGAAGCATATTTTCTTTCTTTCTTTTACTTTATTCCGTTCTGTTTCGCGGGTTATTAACTTTCGAATGGTCGAACGAGCGGGGAATCGCTGGATGTCGATCGATTCGTAATGAGTACCTGAGAGACAGCGAATGGAACGTTTCAATATTAATCGTGTTCCCGCGGTTGGATTGAACGGATTTTCAATATTTCGTGATATTGAAATTATACTTGTTTCTTTTTATTATAAATAGGTAAATACGCGTAGTTCGACTTGTTCGACACGTTTAAAGCAAAGTTTCCCATTAAAGTGTTGCGCGACCTGTCCAGCGCAGATTATTCATTTAATCGTCAAATATTAGCGATGAACGTGAACTAAGAAGTTTCTTAATCGTGGCCGTTCAAATGTATTTTGCATTTACCGTCAGTTTTGTTTTATTTACGTTTGAGATACGGAATGCTGTAACTATTTTGCACGCTGTATATAAAAATAATTATATTACTAGCGTTAACTGGTTTTGTCATAAATTATACGTGAATCATGAATTGTACGAAATGTTCGCCAGCCGAAGTTAGGTGAGTTATGAAACGCGGTTACGGTGAATTTCTGCTATTAATAATGCTTATCTCTGCAATTTATTTCGATCGACGTATAAGATTATTGCGTTTTCCAGATATTCTCGTCTGCCGAGGCAAAAATTGCGCGCTTTAAACAGCAAAAACCGAACTACCGTTTAGAACAACTTTCACGTCTACGAATTTATTGGTCTCGCAAGTTTCGCCATCTTGTTTCGAGTATTCTATGCATCTAAAAATTTTGTGGCGGCCGTGCAATAAAATGCGTATTATAATACATAGTTTGTGATCTCTGCTTTCAATCAGGCACTTGTCATCCAGAGAAAAATAATTATCTTGCGATTCAACAAGTTGGAACATTGTAAGCTAAATTATTATTTTCTTATAAATACTTCAAATTTTTAATATAATAATATGATAAATATGAAGTAAACTATGTTTTCGAAGAAAAGTATATTTGAATATTAACAATGATCTTAAAGTCTATATAAATTCGTTTGTAAAAGAGTAACAAATTGTCAAGTGCCATTTATGATGCTGTCAAGATAAAATCGTAGTCGATAATGTGGCACTTGTTAAGATCCCCGATTGAAACGTGCTTGGAAATGCATGGTGAATTGTAGCCTACATTTAAAAGTGAAATACGAATCTCTCAGTGTGACTCTGAGAGGGAGGTAGTTATTCAGGCAGGTGATTTTTAACGGTTTAAGTTTTTATAATCCTCATTGATTCTCAGTTCTATTGATGTACGTATTCTAAACAGTCCCACACTAACTATGAATTTTTCGCTACGATTCGTTTACTATGAAAACTCTTTATCTAACTTTCGTTTGATATTCGAATATATTTCTCGTTAACAAGCCGGAGATGAGAATTCCATTCCGAAACATATCGCGAAGGCCAAGATTTTTATCCACATTCCTGCACGCAGCAGAAAAATTTCCTCCAGCAAAAAACACATTTCAATCTGTTTTCTTTCTTTGCTTCTTTTTCTTCTTTTTTGCGAGATCGTTTCGGAATTCCATGTGTTCTCGATGCGCCGGCGTAACGATTGCAAATATAATCGATAGGAATCGATCTGCTCGCTTCGAATCGGGGACAAAGGCGTAGCCGAATGACCACGTGGGTGTGTACATGTGTTGTGCACGACGGAACGCCGGAGGGAAGAGGATAAAAGTGCTACTTTTTGTTCGGTCCAGGGGACGACGTGGAACCGGGAGTTCGCGTACCTGTTCGTACCTGGGGACTCGTTCTCCTGTTCATGCGAGTTTATACTTGTACGAACATTCTCGTGCGACCCTTTTCTCGTTGCACACGGGAACGAACGCGTGCATGGAAATTCGCGTCCTAACGCGACACGCTCCAAGGCTTCGTTAAACCTGTCTGCGACGGATGTTCGGCTCATTGTTTTCAATTCACGGAATTAACCGATGAAATTTTGCATTTCAACGTACTAACTGCGAATGTATTATGTTTGACTTTTGGCATTACTGAAATTTTCGTTTAATTAAATTGTTGAAATGCGCAGGTATTCTGTATTAGATGAGGCCTGTTGTGTAATTTTCCCGGATTTTTGGATGTTTGGATTTGGGTTCTGAAAGTATTATTGTATTATTGTATCGTACACAGATGGATACACAGATATTAAAATATCATTGTGGGTCATTAAACATTGTTCGAAGTTAAACCTATAGTTGACTAAACCAAGTTCTGAAGGTGTATTTTATTAAAGAGTTCGTAAAGGTAACTTTGAAACGTTTCGGTTCTAACATTAAAACAACAAGAGGGAGAATTTGTGATAAAAGTTTGATGAACAGTAGCAATAAATGTTTTAATAGCTACCAAGTTATCAGAAAGCAATCTGTGTTTTACTTTACTCTTATTTGCTATAAATTAACGTGCGTAAATGACACGTATAAAATATATCATCTCAACCCTTTTAAATACAATAGGTACTTGTAATATAAAAGTTGATCAGACCGATCCAAAGTCGAGGCAATAAGTCTTGTCTTACTTATTAACAGTGCCATTCGAACAATCGCATTAAATAAGAATTCGCAAATAAGCTGTTTAAATAAATTTGACATGAAAAACATATTTATCCGTTCACAAATTCTACGAGATCTTTCTATTAAGTGAAAGCACATATCACAAAAGAAATGCTCATATTTTAACTTCACAAATAACAAGGGTAGAACCACTACCCTGAAATCTCAAAACTCTATTTACCATTGGATCATCTTTACCCAAACTCATTTATTCATGCCTCATTAAAAGCTTCCGTGCCAAGCTTCAACACTGCATCAAAACCTTCCAATCATCTAAAAAAAAAAAAAAAAAAGCACCCACAGAAATCCAACAGACCCAATTACCATAATTAATCTCAACACCAACATTCCAATTCACAGAATATAACCACCACGAAAACTTCAGATTTTTTTTCCATACCTCGAATACATCTCAGAAGGCGGACGCGAATTTCGCTTTCGCGTTCCCCTACCTGCTTGGAACCCACGCCCAGGGGGTCCCATGGGTCCCCTCGAATCCGGTAATAATTCCCGGGGCCGGCGGACCGTGAGCGCATTCTGCTTGCATTACGTGTCTGCATTCCACGTGCCCTTTGGCCCCACCCCATGAGCGGGGCCTTAGGGATTGTTAAGGTAGCACCTTAACGGCCCTTTTACGAAAAGACGCCCGAGGCGGTGTTCTCGCGGCCCGGCGTCTCTCATTATTATTCACCCCGTGTCCATCGACTGGGTTTCGTTTGTGTGCAAGCACGTATACCTGTCTGCTGTGAACGGCTCCATTGCTCGGGGTCCCTGTCGTTACATGGCCCACCTCCGCCGTGGCAGATGTTCGTTCTTATTAATTCGCGAGAAAATTCAATCAACCCGCGTCGAGTACCTTCCTTCGTTCAGGAATTTTTGCGATAAGAACGGCGAATCGCCCCGTGGAGAGGCTTCAGCGGGTTCCTTGTCTTTGGCGGTTGCTGAAATTGGTATTAAATAACAGTGTGGCTATCAAGCCTGTGAAATACCAATTTTTCCCTATTAATGTATTTTTACGCATGTTAACTATGATAGGAATGTTCCCATGTTCGCTAGTGATACAACAGAAATTTGTATGCTTGCGCATATAAGGCTGTCGGGTAAAACCACTTCTGGAAATACTCTACATAATTGCACACCTGTCTGAAAACTTGTCTGGCCTCTCCTCTTGTCCTTGTTTATTTCCTGCATGTCTGCAGAAAGCCATGGATGTTAATCCAAGTGAAAATTCAATCAGGCTGAGAAAATATTTGAACCTCGCCCTTCAACAATACTCTGCAAAATTTGCTCCGTCATTGGCCGGCGGGGAGATGAATTGGGAAATTGCATTCGAAATTATCCCGGGTACTAATGAATTCGAAGTTTTATCGGTGACGGCTAAAAATCGTTGGAATTAATATCGTAATGAAACGTTTGCCAATTACGAACGATTATTATGCCTCCTATTGAGTGATTGCATTATTAAGCAGCGGTGGTACACTAATCGTATCACCGCGGGAACGTTTTGGTTCACCCATGTCAATCAGTTTAAATATAATCTAGTTGGCCGTGCTAATGGAATTAACAAATAGAATTGCAGCGCAATTGGACGTTATATGAGGGTAATTTTATATAATGCGACCATTGAGTTTTTCTGCTTCAAAAAATTCGCACAAACATCTGCCACGAAACGAGATTGCGGATATACCAGAAAAGGCTGAATATCGATATCCATGGTCGAATCAAATCTATAATAATTTATATTCGACGTTCCCATTGAATGCTCTCTTGTCCGCTGCATTCTATTCCACGCAGCTCTCTCCATCCGCTTTCGTACACCCCTTTGATCAATCCTTGGCTTACATTTTTTTTTCTTCTTCCTCCTTCCGTCACTCGCGTCAAAGAAGCGACGTCGCGCCACGAGTAAAAGATTAAATCCGTCTGCACAATCCCTTAAATCACATCTCGGGGATCCCAGCGAAGTCTGGTTTGGTTTCGAGCCAGGGAGTGAAGCGGCCAATCGATCCCAAAAGGTATTTATTATTCCGTGAAGCTTGAACCTTTTCTCCTTCTTTTCTTTTTATTCGCTATTTGCTGCGCGAAATTATCCCTGATTGCAACAACAGTTATTCAACGATCGATTACCGCTTCGAATGGCATACAAAGCATTGTTATGTAGGAACGGCGTTGCCTATAGACCTGATTTCCTGTACACTAGATCGCGCCCAGTGACTACCATAGGCGCTTTTCTCAAGCGTTCCGGTAATTGGACGAGCGAAAAAGGACCCATTGTCTCTCTTCATCCACGGTTGCACCAAAGGAATCATAATCCCTCATTATTATCCCCACTGTTCCGCCCTTCCACCCCTTCCTTCTGCTGTTTCTTCCTTCTTCTTCCTTTTGCCTCTTATCTTCATGCAATGCTAAGGTCCTCCGCGTTACCCTGTTCCCTTCTCTTATCGTATCTCTAGAGTCCAGACTTAGATCTTTGCTTGCTCTTCTTCTTCTTCTTCTTCTTCGACGTCATCGTTCCCGTCTGGAACTTCTATCAACGTCGTTGGGTTTATCGATTGGGACAATAATGAACCTAGATCGTGTCAATTCGAGAAATCCTCCAGGTGAATAGAGGTTCGAATTCTTTATGGCTGAGAGACTTCTGGCGGTAGTTAGTAGATTTTGTTCGAACGATATCTCTGATGCTTGCCAATGAAGGCCGAAATGCTTACGTGCTGTAAGAGATTCCATTGGATAATTATTGACATAGCTGGTCCTTTTCCCTGGCATTCCCCGGAGACGTTGTTAATTTATTTGAATGGGTTATCATTAAGAACATTGAGTTGCATAATATCCCCAATTTGACAGACATTTCAAATTTAGAGTTTTCTTTTAATGATCGACTTTCGTATAATTTCGTGGAACACCTAAACGAATGTAACCAGTAGTTAGAAGAAATAAGATTACACAAAATATGGAATTCTGTTATAGTCTTATCGTCTGGAATGCTATTTGAGCATCATTGGTGATGTTCAATTTATTGTACGTCTGATTCCTAGAACTGTGGCATATTAGGAGAAGCATGTGACTAACGCTAATGGACCTTCGTTTCTTTCTTTAAGATTAATTATTCATGAATCAATTAAGAATGACCTATTTTCAACTGAGGGTCTAGCAGTAATTACTTCATTCCTGTGAGTTTTAAGACGATTGAAAACTTTCAAAAATCGAGGTAGCTTTTCATATTCTAAATAATTGTTAACGTTAATTTACTTATTACTATCATTACAAATCATTTATTACATATTTAACAGGATACTTACTTGGATAGTCTGATTTAGTTCATATGCGCGTCAGCTCGAGATTGGTCGTTTTAATTATATATTTTAAGCGCTTCGTGTCGCCGAAAGTTTTAATAATAACGAAGATAACAAAGACGTTTTTACAATTACAATAAAAAATAAGAACGAGCATAATAGCATTGGCCCAGCCACACTTTGCATCCATGTTCAACAGTATGAAGAGGGTTCCGTTATAATTGTTGGAAATAATTGCGGGGGCACTGTTTGTTAAGCGGTGTATGAGAATGATATAAATTCGAGGCCGGCTACGCGCACCAAAATTATAGCGCAAAGTGTTTCACACGACCAGCGAAACGGACGCACGAAGGAAACGAGATAACCGGTCGAGAGCTTCGAGCTCGCGTGAAAAAATATAAACGAAACGTGTGCAAAACGTTGGCCCGTCTCCAACCATGAGGTGAAAAGCAAAATGCAGCAATTAAAATGTTGTTTTTCACTTCTTTGTCTTTCATCGTTGACTACCTCTGTTCAGTGATATTTGCCGAAAATCGAATTTGAGGCATACGCGGTTGTGAATTGTGTGAATAAAGTCTGCTATTATAAACGAAACGTACAGTATTTAATTATCGCGGGAATATGATTGATAAAATCACAAATATATATATGTATCTTAAATTATTTTGGCCAAGATATTGAGCTCTTTTAGACATATCCTATCACAACGAACCTGTTTCTAATAATTTTAGAAAGATGCAGAACTATGTTTTCACGCAAAAATATAACAAAAAGTACTGTATTATTTTAATGCAAAGAACTAAATATTTTAATCTCATCGGTATTCATAAATTTAAACAGATGAATCGCTTTGGTATTCAGCAAAAAAAAAAAAAAAAAAAGAAAGAACAATGAGAATATAGCGTAAAGAGAGAAATTATTAAACACGTAAATTAGGTATGAGTGCACTATTAAAGAAAAATTCTCCTCAAATAATTGCAGAATAAAAAGCATCGTATAATATCACCATAAACTAGAAATTCGGCATAGAATTAAATCATCCCCAACCTATTACCACCATCTAACTACACTTCCTCTCAGTTCCCCATTAAGCATATTGCCAAACTAAATACATCATCAATTTCTATGCACGCGTTAAATTCGCCAGAAGATCCAGAAATCACAACGATAAATCTCACAATAGACCCGCCAAGTCTACGATCCGAAGAAGAATACTCGAACTAGACAACTGCCTTCAATACCCAGATAATTCGCTGCGAGGGGTTGAGGAGGCGAATGGAGAGAATAAGAGGCTCCCTGACGCGCAATTAGCGAGTTAGATCCCGGAGGATCGTTAAGAGAGAATGAATTATTTATAAAGTTCCCGCAGCTTCCAAGTATTTCGATCGAAGACTCACGGGTACAGAGGGTCGCATTCAAAAGGAATGTCTTTCGATTAGATTCGGTCCAAGTGCTGCGGTTCCCATGCGGCACACGCGTTATTGCTTATCTCGCCCAATTGAACGATTGCAATTAAAATTCTTCGTTATTATTGTACGATATTCCACGGTGTATCGCTACCCACCGTTATTCCTTGATCGACCCGCGCGACCCGTTCCGTTGCGTCTGGCACGATGTGTCGACGTCGCGTCGTCCCCGACGACATTTCACTCCGCAAGGACGTGAAGCCGCTCGGTGAACTGACGAAGAATTCGCAGTCGAATTCAATTTGGTGCACCGACGTCATGCCGTCGTTATACGTGCACGGAAAAGAATATCAGAATCGGGCGAGAGCTCTGCCAGGAAACCTGCTCGTTGCCTCCTTACGTTAGTTGAACGGCGACCTTTTGAATTTTTATCGTCACCAATAGTTGCCATTTCGGTCGTTCTATTTATAATACTCGTCCCAGTCCCGTCTCGCCGTATTAATCCTGATACATATTTCCCTGTTCTGGGTCGGGCCACCGATTTTCAAATGTCACGCGCCCCGACCACGTCGTCGTGGAATAAAAGGGAGGACAATTGTGTTTCATAATGGTGCCAGACACTGGATTTTCCGGCCGGTTCGTTCATTGCAGGGAAGAGGTCGAGAAATTTCGGAAGGTGGCATTCGCATGTCTTTGCTATCGATATTCCCGTGGCGTGGAAAATTCGAGGAAACGGGGGTTGCGCGTGAAAATATGCAGACGGATGGAAAATTATGCGTGCCGAACGGTGACGCGTAGAAATAATTGGGAACAGATTTTTCTCGATCGGAGTTCGAGTCCCTATTCTTATCTCCGCTGACGAGGATTTCGCGTGCGGTGTCGCGTGAAACGTTCATAGGTAGCAGAAATGGTTTAGAACCTTCGTAAACAATTGTATTTCCCAACGGAGACTTCTGAACGGGCAGGAATATTCATAGTGTCTGGGAACAAACGTTCCTCGAGTTTAGTCGTATCGAAGAGATACAAACTTGGTTCTCCGACGCACAGTTATACACCATGGAGATGAAAGCGTTCATATGGTCTTCAAACAATGGGGATAATTTATTAAATTAGTTTTTGTGGAACTGCTGACTGTAGGATTATAGCCGGAAAGTCAAGTTGCGCCTGAACTTTCGTTGGTTAGTTTTGTACGAAATGCATGTATAATACTTGTGCAATTGGTTCCACGAATATGTGTAACGTTCCTTGTACTTGTTCACCTCTTTTAGCCGAAGCATAAATGGTGCAATATTCTAAAGTGCTCCGTTTGAATTTCTTTTTTTACTGTGCAGTCTACTGCAGAAAATAATTAACGCGTTGCCTCGATGGAAAATTCTGGGAAAAAGTTTTGCTCATGTAGCGCAGTAAATATTGTGTTGAATGTGCACTTTGGAACTTTGCATTAGCCTTGTAAATAATGTTTCGAAGCCGGTGCCTAAAATGTACGTGGTAATCTTCAAATTATATTAAGTATCCATTGTATAATTATATCGTTGGCGATTCATGTATGCCTATATTTTTTTATTATTAGTATAATAATCATATAGAATATGGTTTCGAATTTATAGAATTTTACTTACGGGAAGTGGAAACCGGCTGGTAGTAGGAAAAACGGTAATAGGACTTTCTTAAGAATTAATAAAAAGTCACGATTGAGCTTACAGAGCTTATAAAGGGCAGAGTTTGTAAAGTTATACTTTGCATCATTGCTTACCACCCAGCTTCAAGAAATATTAGAAACATAAATTTATCTAATGAAACTTTCGCGAAGAGTCATATTTTACAGTAAACAAAGCTTAAAGTGCGGACGAGTATCTTAATAAAACTTGCAAGTACCAAACGTACTGTGTACGTGTAACAAGTATTGATTAAGGGAAATTAGATTCTTGTAACATATAATTTAAGTTTATATTTGAATGGAATAATATGTCGACAAACCTGATTAATTTAAAGGTGAACAATAAGATTTCCATTTCTTTAACAAGTTAAAAAAATCTGAATCTCAAGGGGTTAATACACCTTTGCAGCTAAGATACAAGTAATTAAGTTTCTAATAAGCTTGAGACAAACTTAAAACTGTATAGAGTTACACAAAAAATATAAAACCCAGTAGATCCTTAAATTTACTCCATTATTCGTAATCTTATATTTTCTCTTATCTTATTGCGTTATACAAAAGATTAATACTATAGAACTAAACTTATTCGATATTTGTTTTTCAACGTCTATCGACCGTACGACAAGAATTTATAAAAAAAACATTTTTTGAAAAAAATATTCTTTTGCGAGAAATTCTCAAGAACCAGGTTTACGATATACGGTACGATAAGATATCGTACACAATGAAGATAATACTGGCAAGAATTTACCTGTTTCAATTCCGCGAGAAATAAATAAAATTTAACTGTACTTTGAAAATATTGAAATAACATGAAAGTTGTTCAATTTGAGTGAAGCTATTAACTAAACGATTTCGCAATGACCACAAACTTTTTTTTTACATGGTGTTATACTTTTCTTCTTCACACTACACAATTAGCACCTAAATTAAAAAAACGTTAGAGTGACTCATAGTATAGAATTAAATCGACATACAATAAACACGAGGGTGACTCGTGGTAGTTTTTGGCACCATATTCGACTGTTATAAAGTATTCGAACTATGCAGTGGCCCAATGCAGGAATTAAATACTAAACTCTGACGTGCATAACACGTATTGTGAATCGAATGGAAAGAAATTAAACACTGCAAATGTTGACGATTGACAAAATTCGCCATGTATTATGAATATAATAAAATGAGAAAACAAAAGGAGCCACGTAAATCTCTACAAAGCATCAATACGCCAAAACGCTTTTATTAAAGTAAAAAAAAACTGCAATACACGTCGCATGCACGCGTACGTATATACAAGGGTATTTCTGTCTCTACCATTTGAGAAACGTGGGAGATAAGTGGATCCCGCATTAGGGTGTGTAATATCCATGTATTCTACCGCGCATACGAAACATGTCCCCCCTAACATCCGACTGGGTTATCATTGGCTTGGATATCAGTTCCGTGATTGATCCTGGTAGCGTTTATAGAACGAGAGCAGAGATACGTTCGATATCAAAACGTACGCATCTGGGGGCTGAACTATTAGCCTAGCAATTGCTCAGGGGTGCAGTTCGATCGTGCGATAACGAGAGCAGGATGAACCCTGGTAGAAGTAGAAGCGATGCGATGGGAACAGTGTGTGCTTATATAGTTATATAGACCTTTAAAATTTTTCATTTCGATCTAAGAAATAAATCATCGCAGTTTGTCGAAACAATCCTGGGATATACGGTGCGTATTTTCATTAATCGATTTTCTACTATTTTATTGGTATAGTCAATGAAAGTTTTCACCATAGTCGCTCCGATCGTGGCTGGCCAAATACTTTTGAGCGATACTGTGTATTTGCTCGTTGGTCTTCCTTTGGCCGAATATCGAAGCAATTTCTCCGACCACACCAGTCTCGTAATTCTTTCACGCTCGCTAATACACCGTCGGGGAATATGTGTGCGTATTGCGCTTTAATAGCGGAATGATAAATCGTCGTCGGCGGTGTGCGTTTAATATTTAGAAAGAGCTCTGTGTCACTGAGTGGTTGGTAGTTGTCTTTTGTAAGTGGTCGTGTAGGTTGCACGTGAGTGATGAGTAATTTTAACTCGTGCCCTCTTTTCGCCCTGAATTTAACACAGGCGAAATATAACGCGTTCAAGAACCGGGGAAATTTAGATCAGCGAACGAACGATCTGTGCAATAAAGATATAGCCTTAATCAGTTCCAACGACATTATTAGACGTTGTTATTTCAAACAGAGATAGAGTGTATCAAACGTTCTAGCGACAGAGGCCAAATTTTGTAATATTTGAGCGTTCCGTAATAATTCTACATTGATATTTCTAGAAGAAAAGAGGAAAACGTTTTTTGTGGGAAGGCAGGAAAATATAAAAAAGTATTCCCAAAATGTTAATAATTCACGAACGCCGGGGGTAACGAAAAAATATGAAACCACTTGATATTTTTCACTCCCCGCTCGTGAGTTATTTTCAGTTGCATTCGTGCCGGATCGTTTCGAGTATAAACAATCGTTCGTGCGCGATATCAAATCGGTGCAACGATACGTCAGTTTGCTCGACATAAATCGTGCAAATACTTGCAATCGATTATCTCTATCTGCAGGAGTATCTGCAGAAGTCGAGCGTGAATTTTGTAGCCGGTTCAACTTGGCAAACTCTCGGGCTTCGTAATTCTCAGATGACAAAGCGCGTACAAACACGCGTAAATGTCGGAAGCACGATCGTTCGATCGATCGATGGATTTGTTTTTTAACTCTTGGTGCGCTTTTCTGGGCAATTCAACCGGAAACGAAAATGCAGCACCTATTTAATAATCTTTTTTTTTATCAGAATATTCATAGCAGACGAGATTCTTGTATTCCCTTTAGCATCACTTATATAATGCCTTTTTCGTATAAAAATATTTTTCTTCGTAATTGTGCACAGTTTCACTGAACGTTCGTCGGGTAATACTCGCAACGTACATACCCTAGTGGTGAAGAATTTGTGCCGCTGTGGACCGCGCTTTCAATAATGAACCATAACGTTCAAGGGATTAAGAAACAATAGGGGCTGATGAGATCGCAAGGGATGCGTCGATCGATGAACCGGGATAATTGTGGCGAGTCGTGCAGAGAAATCGGCGTACAATTCTACAAGTACGGTTCTCACTTGAACGTTCATTAATTAATTGAAACTCGATAGCCAAGAGATTATTGCTTAATTTACATACGCGCATTTACATGACGTACAGTCAATCGGTTAATTAAACGTGAAACGTAATACGTCTGGCCTGTACACTCTCGGATAATCGTGGCTTGTGTGCTGCAATTTAGTTGGCTGGTAGATACGCAGATAAACTGTCGATTCCTTTAGGAGTTGTTGATTCATTTGCCCGTGCACTTCGACAGGCACGCTTCGCGCGGCTATAACTTAATTATAAACCTATTTCCAAATGGCCACCTAACGCCTATAATTCGGTACAGATGGAAATATCAAGCTGATTAATGCTTTATGTGTATCTAGTTACTTTATTTCGTATAAATTTGGTCTGCACATTTTTTTTTAAAATCGTGATTTCTTGGTGACTGAATAAAGAAATTCCGGATGAATAATTTTGTAAACTCAGTTTTATCCTTTGATTATTTTAGTTGCATATGTACTTGCAGTACGCATTGTTTGTTACATTGGAAAGATCTCTGAACGTGATACCAATTGCCAGAATTTTTGGTATGGCCTATAATGCAAAGTTAACAATTATTGTTATTCTATAAGAATGATCTCTGCTTTGATAAATGCTTGGTTTTAATGGCCTTGTTTTGTCCAGTTTTAAGCAAGATTTTATATAATCATTTCGTATGTTATGCATGTTACATTCAAATACTGTAGAACCTCGTTATAAATTTACGGACGCCAGACCTACTTGTACACTTTTACTCATTTACAAGAAACGACGTTCCTACGATAATCTGAACTAGAGCTTTCAACAGCTAACGTACAGATGCTGCTCTAATTATTCTTCACATTTCCACAAAATGTCCGTGAACTTTCAACGTTTCACAATTGTTCGCATTTTTTATATAATCTCAGGTAGTAGTTCGAATTATTTTCAATTCAAAGTAGAAGGAATTTTGTAACATATAACTGAAATGCATATTTCTCATAATTGTCAAGAGGCTTTACTTTCGGCGACAACGCGTAGCACAGTAGAGCCACGTAATTCTTTCATCTCCCAATAAGGTGTACAAAGACTACCGTTAGAGAATTTATTTTCCGTTGAGTTATCTCTGTCTACGCGCTATTGTTTTTCGCCACGTATTTTCTTCGCGCGATATATTACAAAGAGGGGGGAGAAAAGGAATCGAGCGCAGACAGGGTGGCAAGAAAATGCATGAAAAATAGATATTCCGTTCAGAAGAATTTCCCTGCTGCTTCGGTACACTAGATCTAGAATAATCTAGATCATCCGGACAAACAATTTATCGACGCCAATACATAATCCACACTTCTGGCAAATTGTCCAGACTCCGGCTGGGTTCTTGGTTTTAGAGCATCGATAACGTACGTCGTAATCAGTGTTTCCTGGGCGAACGTCGATGTCGACGTACGAGTCGCTACAAAGAGAATACCTTGGTTCATTCCGTTGAAAATTGTAGACAGACTATTAAAAAAAAAAAAAGAAAGAACAATACTCTATCTAAAATACACCAAATTAGACAATAAATTGTGAATCTTCTTCGTATGTTGCCAGTCCTTACAATCAGTATTAGCGACACACTAAACGTAATAAACTTTGCGAAAGTTAAGTACAATGGTTATAGCCGAATACAACATAAAAAATATATCTCCAGATTGTCATTACTAAATTTTATTTAGGCTTATACGACAGCTACTTTCACCTTTTTTTCATTGTCAGATAAAAGTCAACGACCCCCCCCCCCCCCCAAGCATCCCCTATCGGGACCTGCCCTGCCCCGCTGCTCGTGCTCGCCTAATTTTTCTCGATGCCCAGAGTTCTCGGAAAACCGAAAAAACTTATTGCTCCAGTCGCCGCGACGCGACGCCCCGGTACGCTGCGCGGCACCGAAAATTCACCGTGCGCCCCGGTGAAACGGTATCAGGGGGACCCGATCCCAGAGCAAGTAATAAATATTTTCCCGTCCTGGTTGTGTGCGTGTTGTTGGTCGGTGCGCCCAACGAAGCGGACATATAGCGAACTTACCGGCGACTTTGCTGGCTTCGCTCCAGCCTCCTACGCGGTCGATATAATCATCCGGCATCCACGACCCACGAGGAACGACGCGTGGACACCGCCGAAAAAAAAGAAAAAAAAAGGGAAATACGAGACGGAAGAGACGGCCGAGGCGGAGGAAGAAGAAGCATTGGCACGGTGCCGGTCGTGGAATCAATGACCCATTCCGCCATAGGTATTTTCGTTGTCCGCTTCGTATAATTGCTCGCGACGGCCACGAATTCGCGACAAACTCGCAAACATCCGCGCCCTTTTTTCTCGAGACGTTCGACGTTCGTTAGGTACCTCCCAGAGACTACGTTCCGTCCGATCTTTCTCGAGAATCCTTGTCGGAATTTCTCTCGAACGTGACTCTCGACTTAGAACTCGGTGGTATCGGATTTTTGGCATTTCCAGGAATCGTTTTAACGTCGCGCGGTTCTGAAACGATTGGGGTTGGGAGGGACGGTTTTGGTTGTTGGTTCCATCAGGATTGCTGGATATGTGTCGAATGGATCGGGTCAGCCCGTGATACTTTTCAGCGGGAACGGGTTACGATTTAATAAAATGTAGATAGGACCGGATGGGAATGAATTTCTCGGCGCAGTAGAGGACGACATGAAAAGAAGCTCAACGATCGAGATATAAAACGGTCTGTTTGGTGCTGTTGCAAAATTCCGTGGGGATTAAAGGAGGTAAATACGGTTTAAGGCTTCTGCTGTTTCGGGGGTGCAGGAAACTTTGTAGCTGAAAGTGTTTCCTTCTTGTCTTGTTTTTACAGAACTGTGTAAAATTGATTACATTTTTGCGTGTGATTTTTTTGCAAATCCATTTGCCAACGGTGGCTTCGTTCTTGTAAATTAATTATAAGGGACAGAAACCTTCCATTACTGTGTACACTAACTATAGAGTGTCCAATTTTAATGATGAATGAATAACCGACGAGTTCGTGCTTCTGTCTGAAATCGTCGATAGAAAATGTCCGTCGTTGAAGTTTACATACGTAAATGCATGCGATATGATGAGTTCAATCGCCGTACGGAAATTTGGGTCAATCGGACCCAAAACTGACAGCAGGACAAGAACGCTGTTTCCTCTTTTATAATGCACCTTTCAAGCAGTCGTATTCGAGGGAAACAATACATTATCTTAAAATTGTTGTAGGGGAAGTTTGATAAAATGTTAGGATATTAAATCGACATTTTTTTATTAATATTTATACACTCGAAGTCAATTCGATCACGTGCAAAAACGTCGCAAGCGGATAATAACGAACCAATTAATAATTCTAATTAAAATATGTAATTATATTTCTCACGGTTGGCATCAATCAGCCATTATTAAATATTTATAGTTTGCAATGTTCATTTTTATCGCTCAACTGAATAAACCGCCTCTCTTCAACACTTCTGTCACGTTTCATTGGGTCCAGCACCGTCAAATATCTTCGTTCTATAAAAATCAACAATCGTCCAATTTAATATCAACCGCGAGAAACCGTTTTATCTCGGCAGAAAGTAAAGCGAATACTTCGCGTTGATCATCCAGAGGCTTAAAAACGAAAAGTGCAATTTCCTCTTTCAGCGGAACCCCCGTGCGACTTAAGCCGTCGTTCGGGAATCACCGTCGTGGAAACGTGGCGTCGTAAATATTATTGCGAACAAACATCGCCCAAAGTTTAACCACTTTCGTGTGAACATCTTTGCCCGTGGAAGTTCGGCAAACTCTAAAATTCGAGCAAACAGGACGACACAGTTTATGAACGTTTACGTGTACCCGATTTAGGTCGGAATTCGTAGTGTACTCCGTGGATCGATTATGTTAGAAGCCAGCAGCACTCAAGTTGAGAAACTTTCCGGCAGGATAGTAGGACTGCAAGGAGCCACATAGGGACATAGAGCATAGATACACTGAGGCATCGCTACGGTCTGCAAATATCCTTTGTAGCATATAGAGTGGCTCGATGCAGAATTGAATGCCTTCAATCCTTTTAGCCATCGACCGAACCTATTTAAGATATGTTTGGAGTGAAGATCGTTGTTCTATTTGCATCGCTCGGATCATACACACCGGGCAACGATGTTCTGGAATTAATTAATCGAAGTATGCTGGTCCTGTACGGATCATAGGGCATGCTCGTCATACTGTCACCATAATTTAATAAAACGGTGGTGCTGGAATTGGGAAATCTTATAGCGGGATTTTAATACATTTGCGATGCAATTTCAAAACGGTTACTGCATTTAAGATGCGCTAAAGAACGATGGTGTAATATTATATTATTTACAAGAATCTATATTCCCTTTAAGTTTGTAAGGTTGGTTACGAACTGCAAATTTTCAAAAGAAGCGTAAAAAAATTTGCAAATAAAACATTTATATGCCGACGCAATTTGCCAAAATTTCCAGCAAAGCCAGCAGGTGCTGCAATACAAAATAAATAATGTTATTCCCCCAACTCAATTTAATTTGTACTTTAATGGAAACCAGTGTGGCGTTACCCGTCACTTGAGAAACACGCTTTTAATTAATTCTACTTCCATACCACGGCACAAGAATCCCCCCAATGAAACAATTTGACGGATGCCACACAGAATTGTACCACGAAATACTGCACTATACGTATCGCATATTCTCCGATTCAAAGCACATTCCGTGATAGCTGATACCAGGGGGATATATCGATCGACAGCGATGGTTATTCGATATTCGAGCATCCATCAATAAATAATATTGCCCACGGCTACCATTCCACGAAACGACGTCACGGCAATTTTGTCTGAGAAAATGTTTTCGGTTCGATAAATGAAGTCTTGGCTTCGTGTTTGCCTACGCGATGCAATTCGTCGTAATGCGTCTCTTTGTAATGATAGAATCGCTCGTTAGACCTGCTTCGAGGTGTGATAAATAGTAAAGTATGATCAAGAGCTGTGCAACGATGTTCGCTCTGTAGCGAACAGAAATGAAAATTCGGACAACTATTTCGGGTCTAGAAATTTTTAGATACTTACTAGCTGTTCTAGATAATATTTCCGCTCCAGGGGTATGAATCTTTAATGCCGTTTAAAGTGATTGCCAGATGTATTAAGTCCAGTCGTAAATAATTTCTGCTTCTGGGAGCAAGTTGCGGTGTAATTGGAGGAAATTATTTATGACTTGACCTAATATTTCCTTGGTTACAACGAATGCTTGACAAAATGTTATTGATGTAGATATTTGGTAAACGATTCATCCCTTAAGGGCGGTCATCAAATTCCAATGAGGAAAGCAAGTGCAATAAAAAGCTTGTAACTTGTACACTACATATTGGTTTTTTTAGTTGCTATAGAATACTCTTCTATGCACCTCACTAGTATTCTATGACAACAATATTAATCACTATCCCTTACAAAATATTAGACGACCATTCATAATCGAATGAAATCAATCCCGTGATCGACACTTATCCATACCAATTCAGACTCGAAATATGTAGGCGGCTGCAGTGAACACACGTTCGTTTCTATCTTTAACGCGCTGCTACCCAAAGCGTTACATCTTCAAATTAAGACATTCGCGTTATCCTCACGTGGGATCAGAGATCGGACAGCGTTGCACGTGATGTTCAGTAATACTGTAATTCCACGTTACACGCGGCATAACGCGCACGCGTAGCGATTGTAGCACGAGCGTAATCGCAGCGCGAACATACTACCCTTAAAAAGAAGATCGGTTTGCTTCTCTATGAGAGCCTCTCAGAACCCATGGTTACTCGTCGTTATTCGATCGGCTATCTTAAACGCGGCTGCAAGGAACACCGGGGAATCCTGAGATCTTTTTCACGCGTCGATACTTGTGATACCAGTACGCGATACGCGTCCAGATACTAGATCTCCGAATCTGCCTAATTATGTAGCTGGTCTCTGATCGTTCGTTCCTCAGTTACGAGTTACCTTCTTGCGTCAGACATATACGTATAATAGTATTCCAGGATTAATAGTCTGACAATGCGTCGGAAAAGAGAGACCCTGTCATGATCCTGACAAATTCTTTAATTCATTTCAAATATCTGCCATTCGCCCAATGACGATACAACGAAACATTGAGACCCTTGACGTTTTAGGCAAAAATATTTCGCCCGATCGCGCTACCTAAATTCAGAGTAAGCGGAACGCCCCTGACGTGACCAGAACGTGTCGGAAGAAACACATGCTCAGCAGAACTGGCCAGCATCCGAACGGATTGCACGAATCCATCTTACCACAACACTACCGTGCATAATGCGTTCAAGTATCCGCGTTACGCGTATCACGATACAGGTATGGTCATGTGAAAGGGGCCTAACGCTGAACACTGAAACCGCTTAATCCAAGCAGTCAGTGATCCAATCGAGAAATGTCGACAAAGTTGCCGTGCCGGACGATAAATAGCGGAGAGGACCACCACGCGATTCGTTTTAATTGCCGCGGTATGCGGACTGATAATTCCTCCGGGCCGAGAAATCGCCACGGTTCGATAACTCCCGGTGTTACGGGTGTCCACGAGGGAGCTGGCTCCGTGTCGGCCCTCGCAGCTGGAATTCGCGAAAGGCACATATTAAGTCCCGATGAGTCGAGGACCGAGCCCGATGTTGGTCGTTGGCACGCGAAACTCATGGGAAGGGAAGTGAAGTCAAACGATGGTGGACGTGGGAAGGAAAAGAGGGAGGAAACGGGGAATACGTGTACATGTATGTAGGTGTACACGTATACCTGGGTGGGTCCCCTTTCGCGTGTATACACGTGTGCAGGAGTATAAACGAGAGAAGGAGAGGCAGCGTTCCTTAAAAAGGGAGCTCGGGCGAACCTGTTATACCCGGAGGAATCTTGCACGCATCTAACTGTTCCCTCTCTCTGTAGTCGCCTCCCTTTTCCCTCTGTACATCTTCCTCGTTGCCTTTATCGTTCCTACCTCCTTGGTACCTCTCTTTACCTTGTCTCAAGAAAGTTTTCCTTTTTATTTCTTCATTTTTTCTCTCCAACCGGTTCGTCTCTCTCGCCCCCATTAGAGACTTCCTTTTTCGTGATTCTTCGTCCTTGTCCCGCGGGCGATCTGACCGATGGCTGCCTGTCTCTGTTCGACTGGCGAAGTTCGTGGGACAGACGAGCCGAGGGGAACCGCGATGGAATATGGAATAGCTGAATGGGAAAGGGTTGGCGAAAGGTGGGAGAATGGCGAGAGCAAGAGATTGCTGTTGCCATGTGACTGCGGACGCATCGACGACGATTTTTCCAGCCAATCGACGCACTTGCACCGGAACGATCTCTTCTTTTACGCTTGTTCTTTCGACCTGTCCTTGTGTCGTTTCTGTTCTTTGCGCCTTAAAAGCGACTTCTTAACGTCTTGTTAAGAGTCGGCCACGTTTCATGTAGCAAATACCGCGGGTCTGTGCGAGTAGCCTGGTGATCAGTGCGGCGGAAATAAATTGGAATAATTTGTCGGATTAGGCATTCCTTTCGATTTTAGAGAAAACCGATTCTCAGTGATTTTTCCATGCAGGGCTAACTAAATATTTTACTTTCAGCCGATGATGATGAGCGTTCAGAAATTAATAAATTTAATACCGCGATACATACGATTGGTGTTCAATTCTTCATGAACCAAATAGTTACCTCGACAGTTCTGCTTAGTAATAGATAATTTATTCGAATGTCCAAAATAATTTCTTTAGTCCATGCAAATACGATATTCCTGTATATTTAATAAATGCATTGTGCAATATTCCTTGGCGCACATATCTCGAACAAAGTTTGGAAAAATAATGTATCCAATTTTATCACTTTTCTCTACTTCTTGTTTGACGATGTTAGTGTCCAACCTTTGTTCCAACTATAATCAGAATCAGTTGGAACGTATATACCCACTGTGTTAACGAAGTAAAGTATCTTTGTTCATCCTGCGACAATGTTTTCTTTTTTCCACATCAATGAAACACCACGAGACAGTCGTTACAGGCATTAAAAAAAAGAGCTTCCAATCTTTATTTGCCACGAGCGAAATTGTTATTCAAGAAATTCTTTGTTTCGTTTCAATTGCCAATTAATCGACGATTCTTTGCCCCCCTCACCCCTCCATTACCTATTCAGTTTCTTGCGCGAGAGACCCCTTCGTTACGATAGGATACATTAACATTTAGTGCGGCAGGGACATCGGACGATAATAGTGTCCAATTAATAGCCTAATTAATACATGCGCGATTAATTAAATCGGGAAATGAATGAATGTCAACGGTAGCATCCAGGTGCACATAGTCGTTTAATCGGACATGATGGAGAACGGATGAACTGGCTGCATCCAATAAAATCGTCGATAAACCGTCATTCACTATATTTATGATCCATGCCCGGTTGCTTAATTACCTTTGGAAATTCATAACAACGCGACAATGGATAATCATTGGCCTGGACGCAGGCGGGGGGGCC
Source organism: Nomada lathburiana (assembly GCA_963667235.1). Classification (NCBI taxonomy): domain Eukaryota; kingdom Metazoa; phylum Arthropoda; class Insecta; order Hymenoptera; family Apidae; genus Nomada; species Nomada lathburiana. The sequence continues at coordinate 8,923,516 of OY763898.1, read as the reverse complement.
AGTGGAGTTGGGAATTGGTCAATGAAACGCCTAATAAAACCGCAAATAAAACGGCATTCGCGAATCGTAGGTCGGTGCACGCAGTGTCTGTTCGCTAATTGACGGCTCGTTGTGACAGAACACGGTATTGCACGCTTTAATTGTCGTGAACTTATCCACTTTAGTTATTGGTACAAGTCACCGAGTTATTTACGGCACGAGATTAACAGCAACTGAACAATAAATTGGCCATTAAGGCAAGAGAAATAATTATTCGTACGGTTTTCGTTGTTATCACGGCGCGATTACTACTAATAGAACTGTCGATGATCTAACGACGAATATAATACTAAATACGTATGTTCCTGCTATTATTTTTCTGTCACTTTTGAATTGCATAAATTATTTCAATAGCTTCGCAATATATTATGTTCTACAAAATAAAGGATCTGGACTGAGCTGTGTTGTGTACTGCCTAGCGTTTCGAGTTTTGAATTTATTATAATTGATGTTGGAATTACTGTATATGCTACTTAAAGAGATATAAGTACCATTAAGAGACTTTATTTTAGGAGTTTCTCGAATAATCTTGGAAATAACTGTGTACGATAAAATTAATGGAACACAATAATTAGCAAAAATCAGGAGATCGTGGTAAGATAGACGTTCACTATTAAATCGTCTGTTCCATGAAAGCATATTCACACTTCGAAAATCCGGTTTTCCCGCACACATCGATGAATTCCACAATTCTTCATTATCCCCGCGCCGATAATATGATAAAACACTTAATTGATGCACGATTTCGAACCCTGTACTTCGAATTAATCTTCTGGAGAGAGCTATACATAAGTAATTCGAAACTAAATATTAGATGTACGGCTAAGTTAATTCGCTGTTTTCGTGACATATTGGCGACATGTTGTAAAACAATTTACTATTAAAAATAATAATGGTCATTTTTTAGATCTTGTTGTATTTGTGCTAAAATGTGGAACACTTCGGCACAATGGGTTTGGGATTTTTATCTGTGTGAAAAGACATCAGAAGCTTTTATTATTCGGTCGATATTTCTGAAACGTTTGCTGAACGTTTCGTTGCGTTGCATTGGCGAAAAATAAATAATAATACGGTATTGTTATGTCCATCGGATATGCCCGGCAATTTCAAACGTTTTAAGTAAATTAAAATAGTATATCCTCTGTGAACTTCGCAAAACTCAGCCCACTATTGATATGCAATCCTTTAACGCGATGGCAAACGAAAATCATTTTCTTTAAACAGCTCAACTTAATAATGCAAAAATCCAAAGAAATAATAGCGATCACTAAAACGAATAAATTTGTTTCAGCAGATCTTGCTGTTGAATAATGAAATCGATAAAAAATAATGAATTACTTATTGGACTCGTCCAACTGTTTCTCACCCTCGTTCCAAAGATTGTTTCGCACTGGAGAATCACCGATAGGGACAGGAATATCGATTATCGAAACGACACCTGCACCTGATAGTCCCATCTATAGCTAACCGTTTGCTATCACGGAACGACACCTCGTCAGCTCATTATGTTAACGGAATATTGATATTACTTAACCGTTACTTAGATCATCGGCCTGACAACCGAATAAAACCGGTTTTTTCTCGTCTGATTAGCCCGGGATCGAAATCGTTGATCCGTTCATCCAGTTACTGTGAAGAAATTCGCGGGCCAGGTCGGTGGCCCGCCAACTCGCGTGCACAGCCTATAGAGACGTTTCTATGTATGTATAAGCACACGCATAGAAAGGTCAGACCTGTTGGTCGGTCCCTGAAAAAGAGGGTTAACACTTGTCGAGCAAAAAGAATCGATTTCCCTCCGCGCTCCGTGGCACTCGACTCGAGATATCCTCGAGAGTGGATTTTCAATCGATTCAGGCCACTTTCATCGTCACAGGAGACGAGGAGAGAGAGGCAGACATAGAGAGAGAGAGAGAGAGAGAGAGAGAGAGAGACCACAAATTGGTCGAATGAACAGTTACTTAAACGTGTGCGATCTAAGTCCAACAGTTGATAAACGGTAATGAGAATGCCAAGTACCGTGCTAATCATCTAGTAATCTAGTGTGCATCATAAGACTCGATAGGGAGCTTTAGGAACAGAGAGCCTTTGGATCATAGCGATTAAAATGAGGTCTGCTGGTAAAAGTTGTAGAGAAAAAACTACCATTCCCCTGGAAGACATTTTCGTGTGAGACAAGTTTATTCATTCTTGGCACTTTAACTGTAGTATTATACATATACATTCGTACATATGTTTTATCACGTTGGTAACGAAACACGTATCAAGATTATAAGCGGGTGAAGTACTGTTATCAAGATTCTCGATCTTCTCGCTAGGAAAGTAATAATATTTACAATGTATAGGAGAAGACACGTAATTGGTGTTTAACGCAAAAGATTGAGCGCACCGAGAACGAGATGATTTAGACGATACATTGAATTAAAGGGGAGAACACGTAAATAATAATGCACGTACTACATCGAACGCATGAGCATAGTATGTATATGCAAATGGTTACCGACTTCGTGAAAATGCTCCGTAACGAAAGAGTTAAGTATGATAGTTAAGTATGATATTTCTGAGAAGGTTACAGTGTTTCGAGATGAATCTGAAGTGGTCCGCCGTAATTGTAGTTCGCCATACGTCTGTAGCTGATATTTTGTGTAGTATGCGTTTCGTTTTACATTTTCCAGATTATAAAATGCGCATGCGAATTTTGCTTGTGTATCTGTGAAATTAAGCTTCGTATAGTCGAGATCTATTTGTCACGCATACTTAAACGCGTGTGTTTAACAAAGGCACTTCTAGGTTTAATATTGTAATTGCGTCGACAATAAAATGCGAGCATCGTTAATGGTTATTTTCATTTACGTAAGTAATGAACCATAAAATTAATTTTTTCTATCGTCTCCTTTCTCAGGAGACTATGTTTAATGCGGTACCCACAGGTATTTTCTCATTTAGTTAATTCGTCATATGTTCCGGATGAATAATTGTCTGCTAATTCGTGAAACAAACGACTATCCTTAATTAATGCAAAGATGCGTATATTTTTTAATCATCTGATACTATTCAAGTTAATTGCGAATATTGTTTCAAGCATGATCAAGCCTTCAGCGTAAACGTGGATAATGAGGTGTCTTGTTTCTGGTGGGCCATTTTACCTAATTAGTGTTATCTAACCTAATTGCGCGCTATTAAATTTCTCTTAGAAACTAATAGGTCGGGTCAGTTTCATAGCTACCTTTTTGTTACCTTTACCTGCTACTTTTTATAATTCAAAGGCCGGATCGACCAATTTAATAATCACACTGTTTCCAATCCAATTTTATTTCCAATTGCTTCCGGCGAAATATTACTTAATTCTTAAAATACGAATAACACAACGAAATCCACGAACAACAAGGAAAATGTAATTGCTTGAGAAGTGCCGACAAAATTTCATGCGATAGATTGTTGGCATTCAGCAATCAACTTTCCTGGAAATCGTATTCCTCGTTATCAAAGACGATCTCCGGCGGATTATAATTATATCAGACGATAGAGATAACATAATTATATATTTTCCTAGACTCGAACGGAAAATGAAAAACGCATCGTATCGGTCAATTTTTCGTCCCAACCATTACGTAAATTCAATGAAATTATTCGCTTATATAAAACCAATTTAATTCCTGCCTCGTATTAAATCATTCATTACACGAACGCAAGAATGCCAAATAACTCACTACAACGTATGCGTAAAATGTTGTTAATATTCCAATAACAAAATTCATTACAACAATCTCGAGTTATTCTGCATAATTAGCTTCTCCATGTTTATAGGTAAAAGCGTTCACCCGTTCTATCATTGATGCGCAAAACTACGGAAGCTTAAACAACAGAATATATCATCAGTTCGTGTACACACTTTTTCTTTTGCAATTATCCAAGTGCCCCGCTAATGATAATGAATGTAACAGCGACTACACAGACAACACGCTTAACAACATCTACCGCGAATAATAACTCGCGGAGTTATTATCTTTCTGGCATGTCAGTGTGGCAAAAGCACACACGAGTGTGTGTTTAATGCAATTATTTCGTGTACAGTTCACGTGTAAACCACGGTGACGAGCATCGTCCACTTAATTAATGCATATCGGTTCTCAATGTTACGACGACACGACTTATCTTACTTAACAAATCTCCTTTCGTTTACAACACTTAACACTCTAATTGCCTAATTACTTTACACGAACATTTGCCCAGATAATTTACATGGTCGCTGCGAAAGATATACATACTCACGTAAAATCGAATGCTGTTAAACAGGATTTCTGAATACAGCAAATCATAAAGCTAATAGCAGATTTAAATTGCTAAATGATCATCGTTTGTCAGCAAATGTTTGCTTTTTTCCTATGTACAATAATTTCGCAATGATTTTTTTACTCCTGCCGATCGGTTAACGAGAGAATATATTTTGAAAAATCATTCTCTATTACGGCAAAGGTTGAACCATCTGAAAATTTTGGAAACAACTTTTATTCCATGAACCTTATTGCAATACGTTATAGCAATTTTTACATTTAAAGCAGTATACATCGTTAGCAGTAGAAAGAAGTATAACTCTTAAAATAATAATATCATATAATTTTTGTCTCCTCTGTAGCATCATGCATTGTATACAATTCATACATATGTATATATAATAATATACCAATCAGTTGTAAAGTATGAGGGAAGATTGGCCTTGGTTCTCACGATCAAGTGCGATGTTTCTTACGTATAACAGAAATAATTGGCTTGATACATGCTAATCACAAAATTGCTAGTACCTTACATGCTTCATTATATTATTTTTCAACAAACTCCCCCTTTTCCCGGGAATTTACAATGCATCCATGTATAATACTCCTCACATATTCTCCGTTCCTGTTCCAGTCGCGTTACCATTTGCGTACACAAGCCTTCTCCCATTTACGCGCGAAATCACTTCCACTCAAAGCCATTTAATTTCCAACGCCAAAGAAGCAGCATAAAAATTCGTCCACGTTCACAATACCATATACCAATATACCAATATACCAATAATATCTATAATGAAACACGATAAATTAATCGTACAGCCCTCAACATCGTTCATACGTGGTTACACGAGGAGAGCAAATGAAATTACCAGACGTAGTACAAAATTAAACCACAATCTGCCGTCGTATGTACAGGTACACGGAAGCGAAACCAGAGTGGAATGTTCGATCACAGTTATCTCGAGACGCGTGAATTTCATCGTGAATGTCTATAGAATGCCTACCACGGTGGATATCATCGGCGGAAAGTATTCTAAGAATCGATTGCGAGAGTTCAATGTACCAACCGACACTGAACAAGGGGTTTATTCGCGAAATAAAGAGGAAACGAGGCAAAGTCCAACGGACTACGATCGATTCATGGATATCGCACAGCCCGGGTACATATCTGCTTGCTCGAATTCGATCCTCGTCCCGGCGAGCCACAAACGGAGGCTACGCGATTCACGTTGCAACTACGGACTGTTCTACTGTAATTCTCGCGTCGTCCTCGTCAACTCGACGCGCAACCGTGCAACCGACGTTTCGCTACAGTTTTGCAGACTTCAGTTCGAGCAACAGCTAGCCGGACTTACAATTAGCTGGGTAACTTATGCCCGCCCCAATTCGAGCGACGCGACCGCGGGAATCCGGTTGATTCAAGTTTTTAGTGTGAAAAAATGAAACGAAAGCTCAGATTCCGGATATTTGAATTGGCAATTTAAGGCGTTCTTGCGCGTTTATTTTGTGACGTAGCCGGTTCGGCACTGCGGTATTACCTCGCTTCGAGGATGTCACTTGTCCAATTAATTCGACGATTTCCCTTGCGTTCACCCTTTTGTCGAGCGCTTCGATGACGGAATTGTACGGTTGGACGGAAATTTCAGATTCTTAGTCTTCAGTCACACGTCGAATCGAACTACCATCGATCCGACGTCTAATAGGACAAGTGGGCAGCAATTAATACTCGGGCATGGTAATAGGCCGAATTCCTGCGAAGGGGGCGATGCATCGAAGAGCGCAAAAGGTTAACGATTTCACGGAGAGCGTGGATCGAAAGGCAAATCTGGAAAGAATGCGGTTCGTTTGACGAGAGAAAAGGAGAAAGATGGACGCAACGGTAAGAGAGGGAAGAGAGAGAGAGAGAGGGAGAGGGAAAGACATATTGGGGAAATGAAGCTGAAGAGGTAGCCAGTGGTCGCTACGACCTCGGGGTCCAGTGGCGAAGTAAAGCAGGAGCGGGTTAAGCCAGACCCCGGTGTAGAAGCATTGTCGGGTCTCGCAAAATACCTACAATCGATAGCGTTCAAGTTCGATCCTCGACTATGGTCGGCGAGTCAAAGCGGCTTGCAACGGCGAAGGATGCGTGGAATGCAATGGGCGCGCCACGGGGTGGTGTTCTCTCCTCCACCCTCTACCTCTCCTTTCGCCTTTCCATCCTCTCTCACTCTCTCACTCTCCCTCCCTCTTCTCTTCTTGACTTCCCTTGTCCACTCTTCCTTCCACGATGCTTCTTCCTTCGTTTCTTATGGCCGTTCTTCTTCTCTGTCTCACGCTGTCCGCTTGCATTGTATATACACCTCTGCCACGGTGATTTTCTTCTGTTTCGCGCGCGGCTATAAGAGGATCCGGATGCTTGAATATTGGCGCGACCGAGTTGTTCTTTCGCGAAGTAAAGAACGCGACGTTTCCTTCGCGTATCGTGTACCGCTTTGAAACGAAAACCGGACAAACTGGTGGTTAGAGTAATTAGATCGGCGGTTTAGAATCGGTTTTACTTCCTTCTTGTTTCTGTTGCTTTTCGTTTTTTTTTTACTCTTTGGGTCTCGCGACATGCCGCGAGGCAACTTCAAAGGCAACTTCGTGAAATTTTTGCTTCGAAACTTTTTAGGTAATTCCGAGAAGTCGAATGTAGTAGGGAAGCACAGGAATTCAACCCTTTCACTGTTAATGGTCACTGTATAGTGGTCCTCGTTAGATTTGATTTTTATGTAATCTATAAATTTGTATAGCTATCGGTGAAATTTTCGTTCGGGTATTCAATTTCTTATCTTAACGAAGTCTCTAAACGACACTTGCAGTGGAGGACTATTCAATTCAATAATACGGCGAGATGCAAGCGTGCGTCTGTGGCGAAAGGATTAATTCACTGAAATGTAGGGGAATTAGCAATGAATGGTTTCTGGGTTTTGCGAACTTTTCCTCTTGCATTGATTTTGATGTTCTCTTTCTTATATCAATTTAATGAATTGTACTTATATTATATTGAATTTATTATGAAACACAATTTAATATTCCCATTTATATTTAATACTATTGTGTGCAGTGATGATTGAATACGATGTTTTCAGTTACCTCTGCAAATGCAATTGCGTTTCATATCAACCGCTATAAAAGTCATTCAGAACTATGAAACCACGGCTTTTCTTAATCCGCGCATAACTTGTCACGGTTTGTACACACAACTGATATAAATTGGATGCTTATGGCTCGAGTTTGAAACTTCCTTTTTACTTGAACACGAGCTGCATAGAACAGAGTGCAATGCAACGTATGCGGTAGTTAATGCATTCAAGCATTGATAGCGATGCTATTTTAATTGAAGTTTTTCATTTAAAATATTAGCGACAGTTGTAGGCGACGGAAAAATGCACATTGAAGTTTTCTCTTTCCCCAGTTTTGCATACTTTTCATTGCATTCTTTATTCCAAATAATGTATACTTTCTTTCACAAAATTTTTGCCTACCCGAAATTCTTGTTAACTCACATATGGTCAATTACCATAAAGGTACCTTTAAAAATTACAGCCCCATACATGAAATCGAGGTCACCCCCTCGCACCATCGTTATCGTCACAGTTTCATCCGACTTTATCACCCTCCGCTGCACGTTGAAAAAAATATTATTCACAGAAAATTAAAATCGCCCGTGCCTGCTTCACTATGCATCTACATATTTTTGCCTTCGAACATTACGTCGTGTACAAAATGCAAACACTTTGACTTTCATCATCGTTATCACTGTCGTCTCCGTTGTCCTCGTCCCCTTTGCTGCGACACATGCTTCAGAGGCCTGGTTATCACGAAGCTCCACGTAGCCAGGATTTGTATCGTTACGCGTACGGCGTGCATAACTATGTTGTTTATAAAGGGCTGTCCCTGGAGCGTAATAAATACTCCTTTTCGTGGCCCCTCTCTTGCACTGTCCCGTGGAGGGGTTGAGGGTCACAGGGTGGCCTCGAGCAGAATTTTCGACAAGAACGACGCCCTGTAAATTCTCCTTGTCTCGGTCTTTGTGTTAAAAGGAGAAAAATTAAGTTAGTTGCTCGACTGGTTAGACGATCGTTCGCACGGTTAAGTTTCGCGGCCGCGACTAATTATCCGGGAAGGTTTTGCATGATCTTGCCTCGGGACGACCAGCGTGCTCGCTTCTGATTCTTGTAAATTGGCTAAATCTAATTCGCCTCGCTCTAATCAAACTGATTTTCAAGTTAGAGGGTAATCAAACGTAGGAGTATAATACGATAGGGGGATTTATGGATATCTTTAAACAGCAACCATTGTTTCGTTTGCTGGTCGAACGGGTCATAGTTTACGGGGGATTTTAGTGAGACATGAAATTTTATTTTATGGAAGTAGATACAAAATTGTGGGAGGATTGAGTGGTTTAATATGATCAGCATGATGTTGTGTAATTTTTTTTTTTATTTTACCTACTATACTATCTACTATACCATCTATTTTCCTCTATTTCTTTTTGTCGATTTTTTAACAATTTTTTGTACTGCTTTCGTTTCTTCTAAACGCAAAGATTATAATTTTTTATTCATATTATTCAATGATAACATGAATCACTTACAATATGTAAGTATACGCCCACTGGTATAGCGTATAAACGAGTCGCATAAAAATAATTTGAACTGGATTAAACGAATCGATGATTTCATTTTGAATTTGCTTGCCCGTGGCAAAAACGTAAATGGAATTGGCAACTGCTCTATGAGATTTATGTTTGAATACCGATCGAAGAACGAAATAACGATACAGGAATTTCAATTTATTTTCGGCATAGGGAAAATACAACAAAAGCAATATGAGGATAAAATTGAATTAATGCAACAATGGACCGTTTTTTCGACGTTTCGCTATTTCACTGACACAAATCAAACGTATGATACGCGTTTTTTTCCCACCAGTGACGGAGTGCGAGCAAAGCTATAGGAAAATAAATGCAATCGCGTTCATAATCGTAGTAATATATTTAAAAGTGCAGAATAAAATACAATTGACGCGTGTCGATTTTGTATTAACAATTTTACGATTAATATTAAATGATATTTTATATGAACGATATTTTCTATCAACATGACTTTTCTGGAAAAGTAATATTGAAACTAGACCACATGCCAAAATTTCACTTTTGACAAATTCTCCTTATCCGTCCAAATTATTGTTAAATAAATAGACGACTATATACAAGTAGCAATTAAATTATTACTCCACTGTGAAAGACCACTCTCATGGCCAGGCAATCAGAAACAAACATCGAGGCATGGATGTTAAAAATTAATAAACATTCAATTATTAAAGTTTGCTCGGGTGAAAAGTGAAAAGTTGTTGAACATTTCCAATGGTCCTAAGTCAACAGTCGCTGCTCAATCGAGGATTAATCGAATCGCTAATAACGAGCCGCAGTTCCTCCAGAGTCGTATCCTTATCGATACCCTTTAGTTCGCGTGACACTGGAACGTGTGCCAACTCGTGGACGAGTGTCTCTGACGTCAACTCGGTTAAATTGGCTGAACTTTGAACTCGTGAGTAATCAGCCTGTCGTCGTTTCTCGCATTTCGTTCTTAACCAGTTGGTCGAAGTCGGGGGACGGCTGCACGAAAGTCAGCCACTAAAATGACCGCTCAAATACAGTTTCCTTGACCTCGAGTCGCGCAAGAAATCGGCAGACGCATTATCTTATTGCGAGGGAAGCCCGTCAGATGTTCGATCGACGAACATCACGCGTGACGATGTCAAGTGATTTATTCCCGTTCGTTTGCTCGAGTGGCATCGAAAACGGTGGAAAAAATTTACTGCAGATCCCTAATTACCCCGATTGCAATTTGACGCTGCCGACGATATTCGCCGGCAGCGTGTTTTCGTGCTTCAGTTAAGTACAGTGGCACGATTCGAGAGCCATATCTGAGAAATAAGTACCGAATAATTAGGTTAACACGGACATTATCCGTAGCGCTGGAAGTATACCGTGGCAAACGAAATTGGGTCTCCGATTTTTCGAGGAATCACCAGTGTGTCATTCTGTTGCAAAATATTTTCTTGCTCTCCACGATTTATTTCTTCTCTCCCGCATTAGACCGTACGATCTGAAAACAATATAGAAAATAAATTACATATTTCCTTATATTCCCTAATAAAAATACGTTTTTGAAAAATAATCCTCTCTAGGTGTACCCCTAATTCATTCTCACGTTTAAACAAAAAAGTTAAATAGTTAAGAACGAATCTGCGACACTAGATCACTAATCACTTTCATTCATCGAAAAGACACCGTACCCGGGGATCGCGGTGAATCGAAGCTTATCGCAAACCGCGTCAGTCGAAAATTGTCTCGAATATAACAATTACATTCGCCAGTATTGGATAATACGTGGGTCCACGGTTTGCGCGGAGCGTATGGGAAATCTTAACTGGATCACTGTGCATACACAGAGACGGACCTCTGCAAATGGGGATAATCTGTAGTTCCTGCTTAGGCAATGCTTTTGTGCGGGCGGTTCGCATTGAAATCCCCCTCTGGTCGTAGGGGCCGGCCTCATTTGTACCTGCACAAATCAAATGGGTTTAAACAACGTCACGTTGATAAACGAGCCTTTAGACTGTACCCGGGTCGGGCTAAAATTGACAAATTAATTTTACGTCGGAACCGGGCTGCGTTCTCCTTACGAAAATTTCGACGAGTATTCCCGATCCGTTTAATATTAAATATTAAATAACCCTATACCGCTGGCTCGTTTATCGAACGGCCGGGCAAGGTTAATGACTCGTGAATGCAGTCTTGAGAGAATTTCTTTCCCACGATAATGGATTTTTAACGAAACGGCACAGTTACCTGTTCATATTCGCTGGGGAGAAAGGAACGAAGTTTCGCTTGTATTGATGCGATTCACGGGCTTGTATTGTAAGATGTAACGCGAGTGATCAATTAGGCATTCATGAAGGAAAATGCCGGGTGCAACGGAATCCGCGGTTCTGCTTTACGATTTAACGAGTAGAAGGTACAGGTTGAAGCGAATTTTTCTTTTCCGTGAAACCGAATCAGTGAGTAAAAGAGGAGAATAATGTTGGGCGCGTATAGGCTTGTAAACGCTTCGTTAAAACATTTTAATGAATATAGTGGTCGTTGTGCGATACAGCGTGGGAATTGAATCACATTATTTATTGCTTTTTTTATTTATTAGTACAATATATAGGGTAGATTTTATGGACAAGATTTTACGATAAAAAATCTACTGTACCATTTGATTCATGTACTCTTCGATGATTGCGGCGGAATAACGTTGCTCGTAACGAAAAGGTTAAACGAAGTTCCCAACGTATTTCATCGCTTTGAATTTGATCATTTCAAAGGTTCAACTGGACGAAGAGAGAATGTTTCTCAGCTGCAACGAAGTATTACCGATTAGAGCGTAGCGCAAACAGAATGTCGCAATTATCTGAAACTAGTACGGAAGTATTAGGTTTGTTATAACTTGGGGAGAATTTCAAGCTCGTGTTTGAATGAAATTCGTTCCGGATTAACTCGTTTACGGCTCATCTGTTTCTGTGCAAAGCTCCTTCCGCGCGGATTAATCACGCGTCGAAGATTGACGAGCCAACACTGCCTTCATCATATTATCCTTCATCGTTTTCATAAATTTACCTTCCCGTGTCGGTTAATTATCATACTTCTAGTCAAAATTGAGAACGGAACAAATAAGAAACTAATAATAATTTCTTCTTAAGCGAAGCAAAGATCAAATCTTGCAAATGATAACTTCGTCATTAATTATTCATAATTACAGACATTATCTACATGCATGGGATAGGTACTTTTCACGTTGACAATAGATATTAGATATCAGACAGTATAATAAAAGTATCAGCAATGCTGCTCAATAAAGATTAATTCAATTTTAAATTATGAAAATACGTTGCCCGCCATGCAGATTTTCAAGGTATTCTCGATTCTAACAAGTTCTAGAAATATATGCGAAATATCCCATTTCCATATAGTTCATTAGCAACTTCTGAATTATTCTATTATAATAAGATTCTCCTTATATTTCGTATATTACTGTAGCACGTTATATTTGACATTAAAATGAACCAATTAAAGAAACAATCGCATCTGCTGTATGTATAAAAAGTACGTATTCAATGGAACTTCCGTTTCCATCCATCACAAGAGTCCACGACGTCGATTATCTTATTTCAATTGACGTCTGACACGTACGAATAATTTATCACGAGAGATAGCATCGATGAGAAGATTGTATGCGGTAAGTGAATGAAATCTAGAATTCCGGCAGTGATGTTCGCGTGCCATTTTCAAATTACGTCGATTTCGATGAAATATTGTAGGATCGAATTGTAGGATTCGATCATTAGCTGTGCCGCCTGAACCTCGACGTTTACATTTCGTTTACATCGCGATACGTGAACAAAACGTGAGGTCGATAACAGAATTAGCTTTGGGTCCGGCAAATGAGTAGAGGATTGAAACAACATTTTCTCGTGTGCAAGATTCAAATGCACCGCAATGCACACCCCTACCATTTGGCAAAGGGGTATTTAAATTCACATCGACGCGTCAGATATATCTTGTATGCTTCACGTGCGCCTGAAACACTATAAATTTTCCTTAAATAAAGTCTGATAATGGGCAATTTTAGTAATGCCTGCATATCGTACCGAAATTGTAATAATCATTGAAAATACGAGGTCGATTCTGTAGTATTATTGGAGCGGAAATATATACGAAACGGGCATTCGAGAGTAGAAATTAATACAGCACGATTGTATATGTAAAATCGTAAACGGCTTAAAGTTGGGTAGAACGTTGTAAATATAGGATGAGGGAAACATCGCGGGAGATGAAAATCGAAGAAGCTGCAAGAAAATGTAACGTGTGAAGCGTAAATTGTGAAATCGTATTGTTCATGGGTATTTATTTATTTTAATACAATGTCCGCATAAAAATCTGCATAAAACAATCTTTCCGATACTAACAAATTCGCATAATTGAAACGAGTTACAATTACTATCTTGATCTCAGGAACGCGGCAAATAGACTAAATTGTTATCAATATTATTATAGAAAATTAGCAGATTGCAATTCGATTAATACGTACAAATGTATCAACATTGAACATACGTCTACATTATTTTACCACATTCACGAATTTACGAGAGGTTTGAGAAGAACATAAACATTTTATTCGTCAATTGCCTACAATTTCTTCAATACTCAAGCAATGATATTTACACTGAACAACGTTCACCTGCAAAGTACATCGTTACCTATATTTTCCTTGTTAGAACGAAACTACTCGGAATGTTTCAATCCGGGCTGACACATCTGCCGGCACTTGCTCAATTATCCCAATTTTCTTGCAACTCGAAGTACTAAACCACTTCGACCGTCCGACTAACGTCGGCGTCGCCGAATGATTGATTTCTGGAACTAGGATCGAACGAAAGTTTGCACAGAGTAATCAAATTAGTCCTATCCGGGAGTTTCTATCGTTATATCGGTTGTGTCGAACCACAGGAATAGCGTCGCCGTGGCTTACATACCGACAACGAAACACGTTCTAACGCATAGATGCTACGAAGCGCATTACACAGACATCTCAGACACGATGCGTTACACGGCGGTCTGTGTCCTTTTCCCCTGTACGACTTCGAGTTGATGCAGTCGACGTAATGGAAGTCCGTCGTGGAATCATCTTGTCTCTACTTGTGTGCACGCAACACCTTCCGGGGCGTGTTCAAAAATGCGGATGGCATTATCCGTTAATATTGTTTGCGCGGGGAGAACGTGTGGTTCGTGTTGCTTTAATAAACGGCAGGCAGGTATGCGGCGATGGGAATCCTTCAAATTCCTGCTTTAATCCAGTTCACTCGGGGAATTCATGCGCGGTTGGTCCAAGCGAGTTCGCCTCGTTTCTATTGCTATTATTTTCGTTTCTTATCGTTCACTTATGTATTCAGGATGCACGCAGACCGGAGTTACAGTCACTTATCGCTTGCTATTATTTTCATTTCTTGTCGGCTGTTTAAGTATTCAGGACGTGCGAGTACAGAGGGAAATATGCCATAGGTGTTACAAGCTGCATCAGTGTTGCGATTATTATATTTAGGAGAACTGAGATAAGGTAGTCGGCGTGTGGGCTTGAGAAACGAAATGGAATGTGAGAGGATAGGATTGAATCTGTTTTGCGTATTTGGTTATTTCGGAAACTGTATTATGAAATTATCCAGCAGTTTATTGATTATGTTATGTGTGTGCACGTTTCGTAAGATAATGCTTAAATTCATTTAATATTCTGCAGCGAAGTTGTGTTAAGTAGAGCGTAGATGTGTATGCCGGTATGATATGTTGAATATATGCAAGATATATTCAAAGCATGTACAGGATATATGCAGAAAGTGTGCCTATTATTTTACTTTTCGCGATTCAAATTACGTGTACAAATTGAAACAATTTATTTAAAACACTTTTCTAATGTCACCTAATTTAAGTTTTTAATCGTCAATTTTCTAATAATTGTAATTTTTTTATTTACTCTCTGCAAAACTAATTTGTTATAATATTTTCATAAATACCAGCTGTCTGTTAATAAGAAGTACATATATCGAAGCTGGTAATTTTGATATTGACTTTCCACCCTGCAATGTCGGATACATACGTAATAAAATTTCCTTGGGTTGCAACCGTGTCAAAATTTACATAGGTACATACAATCTGTACACGTTAAAACGTTGAAACAGTATACGAGCGTTGACATTGAACTGTGGGTGGTTCGTGCAGTTTATTGGATTTGCAAATAAAATTGCCCCTCGTCTATTTCTTCATATGGATTATACAAATTCATTCGCTTACATGTACATATGCACCATAAGAGAAAGTGAAGAAAGATTCTTTACATTTCATTACCTGCCTTGCACGTGCTAGCAATCAAAATTCGCCGTTTTGCGAGGCATTCGATTGTATTATCTCAGATTCATTTTTAAGAATTGAAAGAATAACCGCGTTAATGAAGAATTAACTTTCAGAGCAATATGAACGATCGGTTACGTCTGCGCAAATAACATTCCCTTTCAATAAGTGCACCCAACAAAAATACTAAAAACACAATTTACTATTCGAACTATCATCGAACAAAATGAAACGTTCTGTGTAATTACGAATTAAAACTACACGAAAAACTCCTTCCACGCAATTGCCACTCGATGCTTATATAAAAAAAAAAAAAGAACTTATCGATGAACCTTTGTAACTTCCTGCCTCAACAAGTAGTATATCTATGCATAAAACAAATATTATCAACGTGCACGCCTCATCACGCACTACTTTCATTCCAATTAACGATCCTCCCGTTACTAATTTCCATATGTCCACGTAACTTCCTTTAACAAACGATCCAATAGAGCCGTGAAAACATCGGAAAGGTTTTCACATGTACGTGTACATACATACATCTGTTGCAATCCTAAGATAGAATTCATATTAGTCGAGGGATGGCTGACACTCGTGTAAATGCATATGCATATGCAGACCCAGGGAACGGCGGATCTGACGGTTTCTATAGCGTATCGTGGAAGGCATGGTGCTCCGATAGATATGGTATTTTATATTCTTCGCCATGACTCGAGCCGTCTGGACAGGACATAGAGGCGTCGCGTGTGTGGATAGGTGAGGACCCTCGGAATGGTATGGTCTCGTAGGTAGGGCAGGATGCGTTATTCATCAGTATTTGAGGACAGGCTTTGCACTCTCTTGTACAAGTTTTTTTGTACGTCCGTCATAGCGGTATGAATCTTTCAGATTCCAACTTCTTTCCCTTTTTTTTTTGTTCTTTTTCGACGGAAGGAATTCATATTATACGATTCACCGGAGATATTACGCTCGATTTTCAGCGTGTTTCCAGCGCGCTAATTGCGCCTCAATATCGTTTTAGACGGCGCTTGATAAAATTATGGCTAGGTGAAATATATGTGCGGTGGGTAGAATATCGTTTGGAGTTGTTGAAATGTTGTGCGGCTAATTTTAATTATTTCGAGGAAAGGATCACCTACATATTATTTGCATATCCTTATGAAAGTTAAATATTAAAAGCGATTACGCGTAACCAAATCTCCTTTAAACTGCTATTATAAATAACCAATGTGCACCCTGAAATTGTGAACTTTCTGAAATTTTATCGCGGTTCAAATACAGTTTCTGGAGTTCTCCCGGGCATACAATACGAATTACATCCGTAAAAGGAGTTTTGTAATGGATTTCCCAGCGAAAGTACAGGAGCAAGGAAGACCGCGGAACGGCATCGTTCGTACGACGAAAGTTTTCGGCATCGAGCTCATCTTTCATCCGCATTAGAATTCCTAGTTACTTCCAGGTGCGTTCAACGTTCACTGGCCTGAACTTGAACAGACCGGGATCACGTTACGCCGTTCGAACAACCATGTACATTTTCCGCAATTATTTTCCGGCTGAAAGTTTTGCGGAAAGGGATGAATCTTGTACTATCGCTCCCCTAACCGGCGAGATTCTCGTTGTACGAAGTAATGATACTCGTATATTTCAAAGCAACGAGGAGAGGAAACTTAGGGTATATTTCACGTCGACGTATTGAAAAATTACGGTACGCTTTAGATGGAAAATATTCCAGCGATAGGTGGTTTGATTTGTTGCCCGAGAAATATCCGATTTTCGAACGCTTTGTGAAAATTTATTTGCTGTTTTATTCCTTGTCTTTTTTCTTTTGTAATAGACCGTATTTTAGCATTGCTTTGAATGTAATAAATTTGATGGAAAATTTCAGCCATATAGTATGAAAGTTGTAAGCTAGATTGCGCAATTTGTATCGGTTAAATTAAATTGCATATTCTTGCAAGGATATCAGTAACGAATATTTTACCAACGAATGAATATTAACGTAGAAATTCATCTCTTTCCTTAACCAAATAACTGAAAAGCCCTTTCCAATCTTCCAATCCGACGTCGAATATTTTTACATTTACAGGAGTATTCATTTTCCTCAATTCTATCAGCTATAAAGCCTTCATCCAATATCCAATATACATATAGGTGCATATTTTTTACCCTGCCTTTCACGTTCTTAATACCATCTATATCACTTTCCGTTTTTATCGGTCCGATAGGTATTAGTAAAATTCAATATCTGTTACTTTATAGTATTTGATCTATAATAGGGGAATATTCAGCAAGTGTTATTTTTTCCAAATTCGTCCGTTCATCAATAAGTGTACGAATACTGGCAGCAAACATTGTTACAGTTTTTAAAATGTTCGAGACTTTTATTTAACTCAAAAGAGAATGACGGAGTATATCTTATTTTTGTGCAAATGGAGCTTTCTTAAATTTTTAATCTATTTGCTTGACTAAAATGATTGTGGCATTTTATGCTCTATTGTACAATTGTTAATAATTTTGTTTTAGTAAATGGAGGTTATTTTTAGTTCGTTAGGATAACTTAACACCTTTGTGGCATACAAAAATGCGTCACTGTTCGTTGCACGCGAAATCGTCCCTCCTCGAAGCTCCTCAACCACAGCTCTGGCATGGAGTCGAATTCGCACTTTCGATTATCATTTAGCTATGAGTCACCTGCGAGAAGAGCTCATTGGTGTAGGTGGCAACGAGGTGAGAAAGTAAGAGACGGATAGAAGGGTCGGGTTGCGAAACGAGGGGTGGAAGGAAGTAAAAAAAGAGGCTCGGAACGAATCATCGACGGAACACGTAAGATATATCGCGTTACCGTTGAACAGCAAGATTTCACGTTGGTATCTCGATTAAATGGTATTGTTCCATTGCGGTTGAACCCTTTGAGTACAGTTGGCGGTTATACGTACCTAGGAAAAGAAATTCAGTTTGGTCTGGTGGCGTATATATGTATTGATATACATATATAGATTGATCGTTCACAATGCTTTTCAACTATTTTTTTTGTTGTATATCGTAAGGGTTAAATTATTAGTAATTCTTTGAGTATTAGTAATGTACTATGTACGCGTTTGTCAGAATTTATTTTGGTTTGTTTACTAGCATATGGGGTACAAAATAGTAATTCACAGCGTTGCTTAATACATACTATTTTTATAATTTTCTTCTGTTGTGTATATTGAAATTCTCATATTCAAAGCATCACTATCCGCGGTAATAAAAAAGAGTACAACCCTTTAAATAATAATACCATGCCAACAGTATAATATTTTTTCCTCTTTAGCAACATGCGTAATATAGTCTAGGGCAGCATGTGCACATAGCAAGATTGCTGGTCACATAGAGCGTTTCCCATTGAGCTGTACCGAAAGGGTTAATCCCGTTCGTACGCCCTTCCGTCTCATTATCGGGAGAGCGTTATCGGTAAAAGTCGACACCCATTGTCAGCCTGATTTCGGGGTGGTATCGACCAACCGATCTATCGATCGTTCCGCAGGGCCACCCTGATCTGCGTGCCACCCCCTAGTGTTCACAACGAAGGGGATATCGAGTTGGCAGGATTTCCTGGTGTAGTGCGGTTGTACATACTTCTCTTCTTAACGCGTCGACGATCACGTAACGAGAAAGTTCTGATTTTGCGGCACCGGCGATTATCACGAACGAGCTGCCGCGTCGAGAACTATGGGGAATAATTATTTCTACACCGGTTGCAGCTTGTTCCGGACGTTTAACTGTTGTACAGGGTGTGGAAATGGTGTCCCGGCGATAGTACAATAAAAATCGGCGAATGTATCTTCTTCTGTGTTCGTTATTTGTGAAGTTTCGAAATGTCGATCTTCACTTTTTTTCGAGTCATACAGAGGTGGTATTTTTGCATGTATTTTTATTCACAATGGTGTTCAGTGTGCCATTACCGTATGCGAAATAATGGTTCACGCGGCGTCATAAAGAAAACGAAGTCTTTTGTATAAATTGTTCCTGGACTAACATTCGAAATATTCAAATTACCGTACGTTTCTTTAACATGTAGAAATTTTTCATTCATTGCGTTCTGTTTTATTTATACCGACGAAGACTGAGGTGTCGATTCAACCAGCGAATTAAAGAAACACATAATTGCCGAGCGACCGACCAACAAGCAACCTGACGATTTCCCGCGCAACATAACGATCACAGCCAGCGACTCTTCTCCCACGCGGCTACGTGTCACGAGACATCACTCTATCGAGATATAAAATCGTTTCAAATCCCCGACCACGCGGCCCATTATCATACATTATTACCAGCAGGCTCGAAGAGCTCGCAGGACGCTCGGTATGCGTGCGCGCTTATCACGAGATAATCCGCCAATCTTCTAATCTTCTTCATTTGAATCGCGGCGCAGAAACGGAACACATTATTATCGTTTATATTCCGGGTCAAGGGTGACACGTCTACTCGGCCGTCGAGTTATCCGACGCCTCCTTTCTTCCTTCGACACGAAGGTGAACGCGAGTCAGAACGAGCGGAGGAGGCGGAAGATCGTCCTGCGTCGTCGTCGTCGTCGTCGTCGTCGTCGTCGTCGTTGCACCAGCGTGGGTGGCAAAGCAAGCTTGTAACGAGTCGACTCGCGTGTCGACCCATTTGCAACGGATCTTGCTGAATATATTCCGCTTGTTAGACTTTTCTGACACGGTCTCTTCTGTAAGGAAACGGTGAATTTCGAGAGTTTCGAATAAAAAGTTGCTTTGTTAACTGTTTGTTAAGTGCTCGCGTTGGAGATCCTTGGTATGCGGGGTGGGGGGGCTTTTTTAATCGGTTTTTGAGTAAATTGATTGTATTATTTAAGGGAATGATAGTTGTAACGTATGGAATGGGAATGTTATGTAGCTATGAGTTGATATTTACAGTGGATAGAAATATATAGTAACATTTTTTATATTTTGTCGGACAATAATTGTGCAATAATGAAGGAGCAAATATATCTGATGAGTTAATTTTAAAATATAGTACACTGAGGCGTAATATAAAGTGCTGAGAATAAAAATAACGATACGATAAAGCAGGAACATTTTTTTATCGCGAGCACTATTGAAAGTATTTGCTGTCTATTATAGTCTGTAAAAGTTGCCCAAGAGTCACGGATGAAACGTGCGTGCAAACACGAAATACCAATCGAACGGCACGCGAAATCGAAGTTATTGAAAGGAAACTGACGTCAAAACTCGGACAGGTTCTCATTTTCGTGTTGGATCGCGAGTCTTCGGTAGAAGTGGGAAAAAGGGGTCACGTTTATCACTCTCGAACCATTACTTGCCGTTTCGCTAGGGTAATTGGCGTTGCAAAAGCACACGCGGCATATTCTTTGCTCTACTTTAACTTAACTGAAACTAATACGTCCTAAAGCGAAAAAGATTTGCCGAAGCCGGATCCAGCTTTGACGTTGGCTGTTCTACCTACAGAAGTCATAATAATAATAATTTAGATCGTCGACGAATTTCTGATTCTCGTGGATATCAGAAATTGGTCACAATTTGCAATCCAAATATTAACTGGTCATACGCCCATTTTTCAATATTTCATTTTGCCAGTCGACTAGTCGTGTAGGCTATATAATTTCGTATTTTTAGAAATCGAGTCTACCGATTTAAATGCTTAATGTTTCTCCTTATAGAAGTGGTATTTTGTATTATTTATATCATGAAGTAGTAAGTGTAGTAATGAAATAATCACTGCACTGTATTCTTACAAAATTGTTCGAACAAATGTTACCACGATTTCTTTATTAATAACATTCCAGAATCTACACCAAATTGAATGTGCTCGCGGCAATTTTATGCAGGAAACATAAACATGAATTTATTTTATAACATCGAATCGATCAGATCTATTTAATTTTAACCGAATTTTAACGTGAAACGTTCTAGGAAACGTAAATGTGTTCGAAACGGAAAACGACGTTTTATACGCCCAGCACTCCATTCATTTTTACTGACTATTCCTGTAATTTAGTAATAAATCCGTCTTTGTGCGAATGCACGAAACACAGAAAACTGGTGCACTTCGTTTTAATAGCGGCAAATGGCGTTTCATTCATTCTTGTTCTGTGTGAATTAGCATACACATATCCGGACAGTTAAACGTCGTTTAGCACTTAAACAAGTGTCCCTGAATTGTAACGTCAGCTTTCCCATTTGATCAAACGATTCTATATTCGAATTGTGGTCCTATACGTCACCTTGTACGTAACATCTAAATGTCTTTAACCCCAATACGGTCTTCGAGGCATCTTCGACCCAATCGAGTTCTCAATTGTTTTGTCCTAGTGCATTTTTGGGTATAAGAAATGAATGGACTATATGAAATTCTCATTTGAACATTATAATACAATAAAAAGAATGATGGAAATATAGAAATAACCAGTCACGTGCATTATAATAGCTATGATCTGATAATACTTTTTAGGGGTGGATATCTACCAAGCCCCCCAAATAAACGAGGTTAAATAAACGAGAACGGTTATGGGTCGAAGAAAAACCAAAGATTGATCCAGGGTTATGTATCCTCGTTGCTGTGGACACGATTTCCTCATATTCGATAATACTTTTCCAAATACGCTTACCCGTCGCAATTTCTTTCCTACCGTCATTTCAAACGATAATAACCCGCGCCGATAAGGATATCGCGAAATGATAAGCGGTAGCAAATTGTACATCTAATTATCACAATTTAGAGGCTTAAACAGATTAACAAAACTGACATGTGTCGACGATCAAGTGGAATGAAGTGGTTGCTAAAAGTAGATAGCAAATATTGAAATTCGAGCGGCACAACAAATGGGAGTATCAGTGTTTACTAATCTTGTTTTACATGGCACTAGTTGTAATCTATGTATATCAGGATTGAAAAATGGTCAGGAATAGAATAAAAATGGTCATTGATTTGGAACTTACCTCGTGAAACTTATTCATCCGATAAAACATGAGGTATCATGACTATGTACTTTGTAGGAAGATTTTTATTGCGTCCACTTTCAACCTTTATCTTATATTATTTTATGAAACGGGAACACGTCAATGGCCTCTATACAAAAATAAAAGGGTTCTGAAAGAATCATCCCTCCTTCGTATGCTTCAACTTATAATTAGTACGTATGAAACTACGGATTGAGTTCGAACAATCAAATCGTTGAGGGGAAACTCCTTACATGTAGTTGTTCAATTCATTCGGTAGCTGCTTCGTTAATACAGTTATTTAAATTATCGATAAGGTTATGCGGCTGCGATTCAATAACGCAGTATCACAAAAATCGGCGGAAGGAATAGCAAATCGAATTGTTATCTCAACCCTTTCGTAAGTGCACAAATCCTACAGATTCATAAAAACTTGTGCTCAACGCATTATCAGTTGTTTTCAGAAGCATTTACTCACTGGTCACTCAAAGTCACTGGAAAGTTATATCCGACCATGCCGTTTAATTATTTTAATCTTCATCTCTTGTTATTTTCTCTGCGTTCGCTCTACCTTATCGCTTGTTTTAAAGACGGATAAAGCAAGTTCGCAGATATACGCTCTGTGTCTAAACACGTTAAAGCTGTGCCACAGCTCGTCCACGAAGGATTGGCGTTGTGTAATTAATTCATTTTGCACGTACCTAGTTCAAAGATATTTACTTCACTTCACGAGATCGTCGAAACAAATAATTCAATAACCGGCGTCTTATTCTGAAATACCACCAGAAGACCAGCCGCGAGCCAGCTGACGAGAAGTCGTAAAAACGCATGTCAAAGACAATCGCATGTCAAAGAATCGCAAGACAATGCCAACAGAGCCGCAATAAAGGAAGGAAGCTGATAGCAGCAAGATAAAAAGAAAATCGGCGAAGATGACGAGAGCGACGTTTGCACGCCCACGCGTGCCGTCTTAATTACGCCAGGCACGGCGCGGCGCGTCGCGTCGTTGCGGCTGGTTTTACGATTATGCCGCTTCGAGGAGCTCGACCGTCGGCTTACTTCCTTTTATAGCCGGCGTTAAAAAGTAATTAGGACGAAGAACCGTGGAGGAGCACGCTGGCAGATACGTACGATAACCTTAATGACGATCATGTATGCAAACGTTCGCGTACGAGCGTGCGGCTTCGAGATAAACGCGCGACGCCCGCCACATGGAAATTGTAAGCCCGATATTGGCGGCGATAACTCTTTTCCATGGCCATTCCCGTTGCTCCTTTCGAACTGGTGCATTAACGTCGCTCACGTGACGAACGGTCGATTTCGTCAGTGAACGCGAGACTCCGGTAATTTCCGGGGTATAAGAGTCCGACGACCACGACGGACCACCTGGACCAACGAGAAATTCTAAAATTCCGTCGCGCCGACGAAACGTTTCCAAACGTAATGAAACGTTCTGTATCGCGGCCTGATACCGCGCGGGATCGTCGAATAAGGAGGATGGTCAAAAAGGGCGAAGTTTGTAGCCGTTCAGGCGACTAAAATTTTGGCAGGGCATCACTTTATACGGGCCGAACCACGAAACGTGATCAGCCCAACAGATCAAACTGTTCTGCTGTTAGTGGGCCGATCGAACATATTTTCGAACATGGATCGTAGTGCACCATCAGTGTTCAATACGATCGAACCTAAGTTGTCGCATAATTAGAAACGTATTTCATGGAATATTTGCACGATAGCATTTTATTGCTATTAATTAACAATTTAGGCGATGTATTTTTATAAATTGACTTTCCTTTGTAGAGCAGCCTTTGAATCTTCGCTCCTTTTGCCTAGTACATATTCGAAAAATAACTGACCAGTTATGGTTGGGCGTTGGTCATGATAAAAACACGTTCATTTCTCAGCGCGAAAGAGTCCAGTCTATTGCAACGAAATTTTTTCATCGAGCTCACGCGAATTCAACTGATCACGGTTTTGTGCGTTCCACGGGAATCGAGGATTCAGCTATTCACAATGAATAGAAAACGTACAAAATGATTAAAAGTTTGGCTTCAAAAATATTGATTTTCAACTGCGTTATTCAGCGCTGAGTGAAACGGCACGGGGCAGCAGAAAATTGTATGCGAATCGTCATACGTGATTGCAAAATTTTTGTATTCTTCGTCAGATTTTGCGTTGTGCTACGTTCTGCGGGTGTTCAAAAATTTCCAATTCGTTTAGCTTTTTTTCTTTAGTCACATCTTCGGTTGTTTTCCTGTATCGTGTTATTCGGAGTCATTCAAATAATAACTAAATGATTTTTAACTAGCTGCAAATATACATTGATGAACTTTTTTCTGTTAGAATTAATTAAAAAGGAATGTGTAAATATTATGTTCCTATGTACGTATGTACTACGTGGTCCGTGATTGTCCTCCGCGTTTCTCCTACATTTTTAATTTGCCCTGGATCAAGATCAAGGAATTGTGCATTCAATTTTAATTAGCAGATAGTCCCGGATTACATACATCTTCGTCTGCATAATATATTCGTTTAACGTATAAGTTCATTATACTGATACTCTAATATAACATCGTTTAATCCAAAGGTGTTACAAATTGATGGAAGTATCAATAATAATAATAACTCATCATCAATATTCCACACAGCCGTGACATCAGCAATGAAAACTATATGTAATATGAATCCATCCAACAACATCCGCCATGCTTCGTCGTTGCGTATAAAATTAAAAAACTTCTCACAAGCTACTAAACAAAAACAAAAAAAAAGAAAAGAAAATAACTCCCAACAAACTCATCCCACCATTAAAAATTCTGCAAGCTCTTCGCGAACGGCGAATCACTTTTCTCCCACCCTTGCTTACATCGTTCTCTCATAATCGAAATACCAAACTCCATTGCAAACACCGTCACATACGACCCCGTTTCCCATCAGTACCGCCACCAATTTTCCCAAAGACATCCACGTCGGCGCGGCAATATCGTTCCGCACAAAACGGGGGCGAAGAAGGAAGTCGCAGCGGACCCAGAACAATCGCGATAAAACTTTATTCGACGAACTTCGGTTCCGCGTTTTTCGTCGAACCGGTGAACGGAAGTTAGCGGAGAGGGTAAACGAACGTTCGTGGACGTGTTTCAGGTGAGGAAAGTGTGCGGACGTTCGGAGCTACAGCCGTCGAGCGACGGGACCGTTAAGGATGCAGCTGCAACGGGGAAATCGACGTCGACCGACCTCGAGATGCACGCAGCTGCGCCGTCTGGCACGCATCGAACATTACCAACGCAGTTGCACGTGCAGCTGGGTAATTTCTTGGCCAGTGTCGTCAGGTCCCGGACCTTCTACGACACCCTGGCCGACACGATCTGCGAGGAGTACCCGGACAAACGATGCTGGAACGGCGAACGCGTCGGCGAGTGAGTAGATTTGCCATTTTCCTAGCGAGCTTTTGAACGATCGCCGCGTACCGGCTAACACCTGCGAATCATTGACTACGAACACGGCGCCCCTGGTCCCGTTCGGGTCACAGGTTCACGCGTTCCCCGGCGGGAGCATTTAAATGGCCACGGAATTCGTGGCGCAAAAACGGTTTCACGAACCGTGTCGCGGGGCTTTCAATGTCGCTGATTTTTCGGTGACACGGTGGTAACAGGTACGTGAAGGTGGGAATGTAAGTAGACGGCAGGCTAGTGAGCGATATTTTCCTACGGTGAATATAAGTTTTGGGAATTTTATTTGATTCTTGTCTGGGCAACGGTATATCCGTTTCTATGTTTCCCTGAATACATTTTTCTATTCTTGACGAAATTTCGCAAAGCTGCACTGGATCTTGCATTCTTGGAATACTTTTACGTCGATTCGCGTTTCATGACATTTCTAAGAGCATACTTTTTACTAGGTGTAAACAAGTTATAAATTAAAAAATGCCCGATTTAAGAATTCATCGATAGTGCATTATAATGAAATATATCGTTCATCGATTATTCTTCGCGGTTAACTATTTAATCATCGCTTCCACGCTTCTCGTAAACGCATCCGGTTATCCACACAATGGTTAATGTATACACGAAACTCAACGTTAACGGCATTAACTTATTTGATTTAAAGTAAGGAGCGATTCGTTCGATTCCACTTACGTTCACGGTCAACAGGTGCATCGCGGTGAACGAGTGTATCAGTCAGTGGTTCGACACCGGAAATGATCGGTATATAAGTGATTGTCGGTGTGTGTGTGTGTGTATGTGTATATACGCTGACACGGAGCATGTTCGTCAATGATCGAGTCATCGACGGGGAACGATTTCCAAGCACGTACACCGTTCTCCTCTTTGCCCCTTGACTCCATTCTCGGTTTCTCTCTCGATCCTCTCTCTATCAGTGCAGCGGCGTGCCGGTGTACGGTTTCTACCCCACGATAGAATCGGCTCGGTAGACACATCAAGCAAAAATGAGCTGCGTCAGAAGTGCAAAGAGGATAAGCGAAGACATTTGCATCCCGTGACCAGACTTCGGATTTCAAACGAGCGCTTCTCGATTGTTCGTCTAGTTTCGCCGGAGTGGCACAGCAATTCGCAGTATCGGAGCACGCCTTTAAACCTGACTCCGTAACTGGAATGCTAATTTTTTAAAATCGAATTTGTCCTTCGGCTACTTCGCTAATTTGCGGTAGCGTTTTATTTCGGGCCAACTCTTTGATTTATTCCCATTTGCGTATATTTTGTTTTCATTTTCTTTTTTTTTTTCTTTACTTGGGGAATGAGACAGTCTATTCGTCCAGTTCTATTTCGGAGTGTCTTTTGATTTCTGCCATTTTGCGGATAGATTTTCGAGCTTCACAAAGAAATTCGATCAACAGACACAACGATTTTTATCACTATGCAACGTGTATGTGAGAAAACATGTTTCAAAGGAACGTAAAAACGGAAGAAAAATGTATAGACAAAGAATCGGAGAAATTTGAGTACGACGGTGTCAAAGTTGTTTAGGCGAACATCAAATCGGATACATATCACGTGTGACAAGCATGAATATCAAACATGTGCAAATTCGGAACAGGAAGCTGACAACCGAGTATAGAAAGGGGGGAATCACGAGAGGAACGGAGGAGAGCAGTTACAATATTTCACCATCGACGGGACGTAGAAAACTTTTTTTTTTACGGTTCTCGGTGTACGTCACGGTGGAAATGAAATGGAACAACGCAAACAACGACAGCAGGGAAAGGAAAACAGAGTTGGGGAGAGAGTAACGCCAGCGCGTTTTAATGCAACGTTTCAATTAATATGCGGGAGAGTGAAATAAGAGGGAAAGGAGACGCGAACGGAATAATAATCGTGAGAACTGATGCGTAAAATATTGTCAAATCTGGGGCATCTCGTAACCGCGAAATCAAAACGCAAATCGTTCCCGCTCAACAGTGGTTCTGCGACAACTGCATGGAAATCACCCCACCTCAAAGCTCATAGGATTATAATTCATCATTTTTTATTTATTATTCATTATCGACACTTATTATTAACTAAACGGTATGAAATAGGAGGATAATGTGGGAGGCTTCGTCGTAGGGATGGTGGAAGAAGGAAACGACGGGAAACGAAAGGAAGGAAGAAGGTTGCGTTTCGTCCTAGGCATGCTAGCAGGCTCTGCCTTAGACACAGCAAGAAAAACATTTATTTGAAAAATTAATGGCTCGACTGCAAGTAATGTAAGATAATCTTGGACATAAATTGTTATCAGCCCGTTCCCTTTCGCATCTGGTATCACATTGTGCTATGTGTTGTATCGTTCCCTTGAAACGTATACGTACAAAATTTGTCCACTTGAATTCACTTGCTCACTCATTCGAACATCGCAACCCCATTTGAGAAATAATTAAATCAACATCATAAAAATTCGTATACACATAAGTAGAAAGTGCGTCTTCGTAAGTAGAAGTAGTCGCGCGCGCGCGTAAAAGACAGACGCGTCACATTGGCTTACTTAGAAAGGTTTGAAAACAGAATTTCTAAAAGCACTATATATAATTATACATTATATATGTATATAAAAATTTGAAAGAAAATCTCAATGCCTGCGTATGTATTTCGTAAAAAGTTTCTGGCAAAGGAGAATCCGTTCTGTCGCCTCGTTCAGCAAAAATACCGCGTGGTTAAACCGCGGAGATAAATAAAGAAGAAGAGAAACATTTATCGCATACGCTTCGTATCTGCGAGAGATTTCAATATAAACAGTGTAATTAACGTGACGAATAAAAAATGCGATCTGCATGGGCACTCTAAATTAAACACGTTTAATGTGCGGGAAAAAAGAACGAGACGACAAGCTCGTTTTAGCACGCATCACGACGTGACGGTTATTTATTTATTAAATGAGGACGTTTGGAACGCCATGACTCAAGTTGCGTGCAATTTCTTATCGTATAATGTTCTTATTGAAATATCACGAGATGGAAACATGACCGAGCTGGAAACGGCATCTAAGCTGCAACTAAAAATTGCAGCGGTGCATGCTGCGCTGTGTTTCGAATATTATTTATGTAGTGGTAAGAAGATATTACTGTTCGTCACACAGGGGTTGATAAGGCTTGAAGAAAATTATTCATCGACACGCTGTCGAAACGATGAAGAAAGTTGAACTTTTCTGACTTCAGCTGAAAAGGAAATCAAATGGTGCCTGACGTCTCGTAATTTCATTTATAACTGAATAAATGAATTACCTTGGCAATTCCATTTTAATATTTGCAACCTCGTTTGCAATAACGAGAGACGTTAAGCCCAACGGTAGTAAGGAAACATGGAAGAATAAAATTCGCATCTGAGACGCAAAATATCAGCGATTTGCATTCGCCAGAAATATACCAGACTTTGCCTAAACTATTAAATGAAACTTGCGAACAGTTTTCCCTTTACATATGCAGCCGCGAAAAAAAAATCTTTGACGTTAGGATCAAAAATCGAAATAGCTTTACTCTTTATTGCTGTGTTGAATATTTGAAGAAATTATTGCTCGCAGTGAGCTTCGGAAATTCTTCTGCTCTTGTGCTGTATGCGCATGTATCTACAGCTATATACTAAAAAGACGAGCACAAAGAATATCTTTACTTTTTCAATGGCTGGTTCAATATTATTTCGAGGAAGTATAACACAACCGTGCATAAATATGTACATAATTGTACAAATGTATATAAGCATAAACCTGAATATATTACACACGTATTTGCATATACATATGATACTACTTGCAAATTCAAAATTATTACAGGATAAAAATTGTTACAGCTTCACGTATCTACGAAAATCAACTAGAACTGTAAAAACAACCAAACATAGTATGTATATAGAATCGAACTAGTAAAATTGCATACGAACATATTCGATCGACAAAAAAAGAAAACATTGAACTTACGTCACAATTTCTCGATACACCGATACGTTTCATTTTATGAAAAATACAAAAAATGAAAACTGCAGTGTGACTACAAATCGTTCACCCAACCAATGCAAATTCCCTTTGCCTCCCACAAACTCTCAGATTGAAAAGACTGAATCAACCCGCCGAAAAATATCGAACCCCACCGGTTCACTCTAATTTCCAACAAGAAAAAATCGATTTCCACCGAGTGCACCACCGTTTACGCAACGTCCATCCCCTAGATCCACGTGTCCGTCGACACAACACGTTAATCTATTCTGTCCTTGAGAAAGGTTCATCTTCCCCTCGCCGTACACTCTACGTCAGCAAACAACCGAAGAAGCAGGCCAGGATCGATTTAAGAGTTCATAAGAACGTATCGTAAAACGCAATGACGAGAATAAATAAAGAAAAAACCGGTAGGGTGGAGGAGAACGACTCCGAAAGGAAGCGACGTGTAGGGCGGAAGAAGCGAAAAATAGCACGGGTAATGTTGCGACATCGTGACCTCGTAGCCGTTTGGCCACGTTTGCGACGAACGCATCGAGCCCACGTTCACCACGTTCCACCATCCTCCATATTCCTTTGGCCCTCTTTCCATCCGCACGAATGATTATACGTGCACACGTATAAATAATGTATATCTACATGCATAAGGTTCAAGCACACAGAGAGGGAAAGAGAGATAAATAGATAGATAGATAGATAGATAGATAGATAGATAGATAGAGAGAGAGAGAGAGAGAGAGAGAGAGAGACAAGTAGGCGACGTCGCGGCGCCCGTTTGCTCTCGTTGCCAGACTCTTTGGCGGCTTGGCGTCCCACAGGCTACTCTGATTTTCTCTTCCCCTCTGTCTTTTTGCTCTCGTTGTCCACCGCCAATCTGACCTCTCTTATTTCTACCACCGGTGGACTGCAGAGTCCACGACGCGTCCCGTTTCCACTCTCTTCGCTTCTTGTTTGTTCTCCTAGCCCGCTAGCTTTCCCACCCACGCGTCGTGATGACCATCGAGGGGATGGGGTCTCCGGGGGGCAGCCCTTCGTACGATCCTTCGATTCACGGTATCATTTGTCATCGCGATACATGTCGGCGGATAGCATCGATCCGCAACGTGCATTCCTTTGGTTCACGAGGGCGAAGGGTGAAGTTTAATTCGCGATTGTATCTCGATACTCGATTACCGTTCTCGTCAATCGTCCGCGCACTCTTTCGACGTTGGCTTGCCTCTCGTGTCAGCCACGTTGTTACGCGGCGAGCTTGGAATTCCTTTTGCCAGCCGTTTTCTGCGACCCTTGGGATCGTTGGAGCTGTTTCCGGAATGGGGCGACATTTATTTTGTGTTCGGGAATTACGTATGTATGTGCTTGGGTGTACCAGGGTTGCGTTAGTAATTCTGGTGGAATCTAGGGGCGACGATTTGGGGGGGGGGGGGGGGGGATTTATATGTCGAAGTTGTGGAATGAAGTATTCAATGGTGTAGGTATGTTTGTCTGTCTGGAATTTTTGTTTCTAATTATTGAAATTCCAGTTGGAAAAATAATTTATTGAACATACGTCATTCTTCTGAGTAATTATTTCTCTTCTAGAGATAGCCAAATAAACTTTCGCCTCGCACATAACTCAACAAATAATAATAATTTTGCAGTACTGATGTGCTACGATACTTTTCATTTATTTAGTCGAAAATATTGTTAAATTATTCTTTCCTAGCAAACTACTTTCTTGTCAACTATTGCTAAGTTCGTGAAACCTACTCGGATGGATGCTGCACCGGGTCTACAACACGGGCTAATTTCAATGCAATATGTCATTTGGCATGCGCAATACAGTCTTTGAGTTTCCTATTTTCGTATCTCACCGCGCAGTCGCCTATTTTGCGCATCCGATTGCTCTATTTTTCACTTTCTTCGACCCCGTTGCCAAACCATTTGGTCATCCCACGTGCTCTATTTATTGATGGCCTTTCTTTGCTTACGTTACCGTTGCGCCAAATCAATTCCCCTGCAGTGCAGTCCCTTGTCGATCCATAGTTAAACATTTTATTCTGATGCACATCCAATGCAACATCTTTATGTTCCTGTAAACGTACAAGAATATGATTCGCGTACAATAAAAATTTCATTCATTGATCGAACGCACCATATAGATTAAAAATCTAATATCACAGATTATTCAAATCTCCAAATTATATTAAATTTAAATATCCAAATTATCTAAGGAGAATGCGTTACATTCGTCTTGGAATTTAACCTGGAAATATTTATTATATTACAGCATTGCCGGCAGTATATACGACAAGAGAAAAAAGCCTTTAATGTGCCGAATTAATTTGATCGATCAGCCTCCCATAAGTAGAATCTAGTCGACATGCTGTTCGAGCTTCTTCTTTTCCTCCTCTACCTTCTTGTTTCGTCCACGTTTTGCTCCTCTCGCCTCTGTTCCACAGTCTATTTCACCGTTTGCTCCTATCTGTCCTCCCATCTTCAGCGCCATTACTCATCCTCGCTTTCTGGGTCTTTTCCATTAAAAACCTGTACACGCTGGCCGATTTTCTTGTCGCGGTTCTTCCACGGACATTTCAGACCTTTCCGCCCGATTACAGGCTCGACTGTGTAAGTTTTTAATTGCGGCCAGTAGACGGTCGATTTAATAGGTCGGAACAGATTAACGATGCGACTTTCGTACGAGCCGAATGGTGGTAGCAATCGAACGGGCGTGCTGGTTAAGATACCTTCTTTCTTTTTTATGCAAATCACTGGCGATGGCGACTCGATTATCGATAATAATTGTCGTCGACGCAGAACTATATCTCTCTTCATCATCGTCCCTATCTAAATTATCGGCATCTGACCATATCTACTGTTTCCTTTATCCCACGGATAAATAACTTCCTGAATATGTGACTGACCGTTCGGGCCTATGGCACGCCTAGAATTACTTTTTTTTTTAAATAGTTTTGCGTCATCCGTGGGCGAAAAAGAAGGATACAGCGTTGAAGATTTTGCTTAAACCAGTTAAGCTGGCAGTTTGCTGTCCATTAATGTAATTACTGCGATAATCTAATTAGGATAACCGTTGGCTTGTAATCACTGCAGTGCATTCTCAGAACAGGTAATCCGTTGTAAACTGTTGCAATTTGCGTGAAACGGTATTTGTAAAAAAAATTCAGCGTAGGTAATACTGTATATCTGTTTTATGGTTCCCTTTTTACTTACTTTTAATTGTATCTAATTTTACAAGCATTTGGGCCTTCTCATAGATGTGAATAATTCGATGTTTCATGACATTCACAGTATGATATACTAATAATGATAAGATTTGTTCTTTAGTTATCTTACATTCAAAACGACCTTTTGTACATTTGTACAAATTTATCATACATAATTGACAGCTTTTAATGCTTGCAATTTGTAATATTTCATTCATTTCCATTTGTACGCCACGTTGCACTGCAATTTCGGCCAAAAACATTAGACGTGGATAGCATCAAATAAAAAGTATAGCCACGAGCATTTTGAGTATTGATCGGAAACATAGCTACTGGCTAAGAGATCAATAGGCAAAGCTCCCGTGTTGGGAAAAAGAAGCTAAAATACTGCGACATTTTTTGGAAAAATTTATTGGCTTGTTGAATTTATATTTTTACCTGGGGTGCCCACCAATAAATTGCATAATAAACTATAATTAAAGACCGTATATCTAGCGTCGTATAAAGAAATCTTGTACCTTCTTTCAAAACAGAATATTAAATGACAGGAGATGGCTGCTTTGTTAAATAAGCGATAGAAGCGAAGTGGGACTTTTTAGTTTACGTAGAAAATTTATATTTGCCCTTGACACATAAGTTAATACCTATTTCATAGAAAGCATTCCACGTGAACAAGAATTCACATGAGAGGTGAATGGTAGAAACAGATAGAACAATTTCATGCATCATCGTGAGTAGTGGAGAAAAGTGAAAAATGACGCATCAGAATTCTTTTCATTTCTCTCGCAGAATTTACTGCTTATTTTTCGCGCTGACGTATTTTGATAGCAACCACACAGCAAGATGTCACGACCAAAAATATCTTTTTCTACTGGTAAAAAGCGTGCGATAAAATAGTCTCTCGTAAAACAAAAAGACTGAATGCAATATTTCCTTCTTTTCATCAAAATTTGCTGCACTACATGCTGCTGTGCCTTAAAAAGCATATTAAAAGACCTGTAAACAAATCGTTGAAATATTTAGTGGATATTTTAGCAAAATTCCTGGTACTCTGCCTTTCTAGAATATTTTTAATGCAATCGATTGAAATAATAAACTATTTCACAGTGTGTAAAAAATTGAATATTTATTTAAGACGTGTTTTAGAAAGAAATATAGAAATAAAACAATTCGGTATCCAAATGGTACTAAGTTAAAATAATTGAGTGCCTGAATATTTATTTTTTATTGGTTTTTACAATCACCTCATTTTTATCGCAATACTAAACATTTATACATTATATTTTCTGGATCAAACAGAGATCAAACAAAGATTTCCAAAACCACTCAATAAAACCTACGTTGGCATCGTCTGCTTGCACCCAAAATAAATTCTCGCGTAATTTATGAACGTTAACGCACTGTTACTAACGTAACCAAAGCTGGCTGAAAATGCTTAGGAAAACGAAAAAGTCCTCCCTCGAGCAAAACATCGTTCTGAAAATGGAGACTTACACCGTCTACACGTTGTGCCCCAAGCAACTGCTTTCCTTTATTTCCTCGTATAAATATACGAACGCTCGCGAGGCATGTCACGCATTTCTGCGAACATATCCTGAGACCGTACATACGTCTCTGTAGCAGTATCACCTGACACGACCCACAGTTTTCCCTTCCCTTCTTATTCTTCTTGTTCTCCTTATTCTCCTTTCTTCAGCAGCTTTTCGAGTTTCATGGTCTTCTTTACCATCTTCTTCTCCCCTTTATCGTCGTTCAATCCCATTCTACAGAACCTTTCTTCCGTATACAAGAAACGTTCCACCTTTGGATTCGTTCCATAAATCTCATCTCCAGTTCGTCCCGTAGAATATATTCGAATCTTCCTGCTGGATGGCGGGTTGCGAAAAAAGCAAGACGGGGGGGGGGGCGATAAAACGACGGGACGGGGAAGAACATGACCCCCGGCCTTGTTAATAGCCTAATAATTGCTGCTTGTAAGCGTGAATCATTGCAGCGATATTTTACACGTGACAATATTGTCGCTCTGTATTTTCGTAAGAAATATTGACGCGTCTTTTTGTTTGTTAAGTGGTTAACTGATATTTCTGCTGCTTTTTTTTCTTTCGTGGCGTTCTTAGGATTTAGTCGGGTCAGCTTTAGGGGAACGACGAATCTGTGTCGGGGTAATGAGGCTGGCTTCGTAAAACCGTGTTATTTGCGTAATACGTGTGTTGAGTTTGTCTATACTTTCTTCCTTAACAAAATTATGAGCAGATTGCGGGTACGCACATGCTTCAAAAGCCTGTGTCTTTTCTATGACCGACAGTACTACAGGATGGCAGGATGATTTCATGCTTTGTGGTTCCGTTTTTTGGATGCGAGGGTAAAATTGTGTTGTCAGAATTCGATATCTTCCTACGTACACCTACACCCGTTTCTTACTGATCGATGTGCTGATATCCAAGAAGATATGGTTTTCACTATAAGAAATGTAAGGGGAAATCTATTCGCTGCGAAAAATTATTATCTCGTCAATTCCATATACCACAAAGGTAAATTGCTTTTATAACGGATAAAAATAAAAGAAGGAACAGAATAAACACGTCGTTCCACCAAGAATACCCACAACTATGATATATATTACAAGAAGAAACACACCCCTGCTCTTATCCAGCTTTCGTTTCCTCCCTCGTGGTCGATACTCAGCCCCGATTCGCAATATTTTTCCTCCCCGATAGGAAGAGTGTAACGCCTTCCAATTCGTTCGATAAATCTCCTGGGCAGGCTTGTTCGTTCAAGGATTATGCACAGATCGCCCTACATAAAAGGAAAGTGTCGACAATAACGGAAACTGGAACTGTTGAAACGGGAAGAAAGATGGCCTATCGTCACGTTAACTGCTGCAATCCTTGATTTCTATCTGCTGAATTAATCCGACGGATTATTTGTACAAACGTTTGCGTGCGTAATGCAATTCCTTGCTCGTGTATTCCGTTGATAGTGACGATTGGGTGTTGCCGTTGACAAAAAACTTTTTCGATTAAACAAACAGGAAAGTTATGGAGGGACGATTTAATCTTTAAATAATCTTTTCACTTTGATCTCTCACGAAACAATTGTTTATTTATTATGTTGGAAATAGCGAATGACAAATTGTTGTACATGCATAATTTAGAAGTGAAAGATTGCTGTTTCAACAACATTAGACCGTATTAACTTAACAAACTGAGCCTTTTCAAAATTATGAAGAATTAATTTATTTACTACTTTTACCACTATTACGCAATCGCGAATTCCATATTCCATGAATAATTCCCCCAAACTCTCAGTCATTTCCTGCTCAGAGACAGACAATAATTGAATTATCTTACGTACGAAAATGGGGGACCATAGATATAACGTCTGATTGACGGGCCCGCTATTTTTAAAACGTAGAAACCTGAAACATCCAGTCAAACGAGCTGCGCACTTTGAAATATTACATTTTACATCAATAAAAATATGCAACACAAGTTGTCTAACACTCACGCGAAATACAAACTCAAAGTATCGTGATTTGCACAGCTTTACAAGCGCGCGTATAATTTCTGGATCCAATTTCACGCAAAGCTTCAAACGATTCTTCAAAGAACTACCACATCGTATCGCGTGCCTGGCCGAAAGGATAATTTGCATAAATAAAATTTGAATCTCCCAGCAGATTACGTACAATTTCGCCGTGCTTCGTTGAAAGGGCAGTTTCCCGCGAAAGTCTCTTCTCTGTCGATTTCACGAGGTTCAGGTTCGTTCATGGAACGACGCGCCTCATCCATTCAATTCGCGACGCTGTTCGTCCAGGTGCATAGAAAGCAGCAGTGTTTTCCACTCGGCCCGATGAGCGTTTTTACGTATACGTCACGTTGGTTCACGGTATGTGTACTGTGAACCTAGACTACGGCGTGGAAAGATGGTTGGCTGAATACACGATCTGAAGGGACTACTGAGAGTACGAAATCCGAACAAAAAGGTGCAAGGCCTGGCTTGACCGGCGTAACAAAGACAGCAGTATAGTTAGCGAAACCATGAAGTCTGTCGGACGGTAAAAGTCCAACATATATTCGAGTGTCAGAATAAATATAAGATGTATACGAAAGTAATGGTCATTTTTTGGTCGAGTACCTTCGTGGATATTGTTAGAAGTCGTGTAATATCGATGAATAGACATATTTTATTTCGTTGTCCTTTCATAATTCCCCGCCATCTTTGTGGCAAAACTTAAATTCCAGAAATATTATATCTAACTGTCGACATAAAACAGAAAACAGAAAACAAACCATTGAAATTTATACTGCAATGCTTAATATTAATATTCGAGACGTCATTGGAATTGATAAGGAGTCGATGTTTTGTTCAAGACTGTAGAGTATAGGCAAATATTTTACACTTTAATACAGTGACATGTATAAATGCTAGCGATCATGCGTGGCGAGAGATAAAGCAACGCGTGGAGCTCCAACCGCGGACAGCGCTGATATACGGCCCTGTATGTCGATATTTGAGGTTTAATTTACGACCTCGCTATATCGGTTGCACCGTGTATACTTGGACAGTGCGAGAGTGTGAATTGGTTAATGCCCGCAACAAGACTGATTCCCTTGTAAATGAGAAAAAGATTGGTACAGGGTACATGGGTACATGCTTAACCCTTTGACCACTAAAACCGTTCATCGACATTCATCGTTTCTTGTAACAAAAAATTGAGAAAACATCGGTATTATTGAGTCTGTAGCTTCTATCCATGCAACGCTCGTTTCATCTGTGACGAGTAAGCATAGTTGTCACATTCTATTTTATGTATAATGGAAGACTTTGGTGGTTGAACCATTATGATCAATTTCTTCAGTAAATGGTGAAGTGAGTTTTCTTGGAATTGTGACTGAAGGTGGAACATTGTGTTCCTTCATTTTATTTACCCTCTCGCGGAACAAAGAAATACGAGGAATAGGGAAAACCGCTGTCGAATATAAAATTGAAAGAACAACTTTTATACTCATATTACTGCGAACTTAATATTCGTAACTTAACACCCTCGTCCCCTGAAGCCTTTTAATTTAAATAAACAAGCACGTTGGTTCTCCCCTATATCGCGACACATTCCCTTTGATTGATCTGAACTAAACCTTGAACAGAAAAATCAGCAAAGATACACCCGTCCTACCAATAAAAAGACACATCCAAAACCAAAGTTGGACAAGGATGTAATGCTACGAAAGTTAAAGAAATCAACCGCAATGGCGACCAAACTGTTACCCAACTTACAATTCAATTAAATACACGCCACTGGCACCCCCTATTAATTCCCCACACGTGATTCCATTCAAGCCTACCACATACATTGCGAACTTGATAATAAAGTACCATTCAAGCGGTGGAACAAGTGTTACGTGCGTTTTTTACTCCCCAAGAATTATGTTCCCTGGATCATTTCGCGTAAATGACAGTCGCGTCGTCGTGGAATAAAGGAGGCGTGGGTATGGTGGTCCGCATGGGGCTCGTCGAGGGTGGCAACGGAAGGGCGTACGGTGTGGTGCGGTCGAAGGGATGGAATGGAAAGAGGCAAGGAAGACAAGCCCTGCGGAAGATCGAATCGAATTACCCGTGGAGGGCGAGTACGGTGGTTTCACTTTTCCCTCGATTGGCTACGAGGATTGAATCGTGGAAGCTCGAGGCTTCCTGGACGGATCGAATCTCATTTAGATTTCCAGCGTGAGATACTAGACGTCGGCTCGGAGCTTCGCTCGAGCTCCATGGCACGCGAACGGCATTCCTGTCTGCACGGTAATCGTCCGCGATTTATACGACACTGTGCAGGCCAGCTTTTCGACTCTCTCGAACCAGTTTTCCACCGTTTGCTATCTTGGGCTAGCTCGTGTGGAAACAGGTGGCGTTTGTTTTTTTTCTTTCGCTTCATTTTTTGTTTTTTTTTGTTCTTCCTTCGGACCGACGCCCGTTTCTTCTCGTAACTCTTCCTGGGAGTTACGTTCGGTTGGCCAGGTTCTTGTTCAATTAGACGCGATGCATTTAATATGGTTAACTGGCATTTACGAGAGCGTGGCGTCGGATAATTGAATTTCGTGAAACGGTTCTTATGATGCGGTGCATTGGATCGCTGCCGATGTTCTTTAATCTCGTGCTAGACACTGTCATGGCCATTGGTGAAATTGCCCCCCCCCCCCCCCCCCCTGGCGAATTTTATTTTAGCATCGTTGAGAAACTCGACAACTGGTGGACTAGATTTTTCTGTTTTAGGCAATTTAATTGAAACATTTCGCAATAAATCTAAGTAATATCCCGTATGATAGATACAATATAGGAGGTACACGACAAACAGCTATGCGCAAACACGAACGACACATAAACAGTGCAGTTTAGTTCAAACTTTCGTTGAATTCTCTAAAATGCGACGGAAAAATCTATTCTTTTCTCCTTGGCACGTATCAATTCAAATGCTACATTTAACAAACAATAAAGGATTCATTTGACCTCGACCTTTAATTCGATCCAATTTTCATTCAAGGTTTAAAAGCCACCAGAATGTTTTTTTATAGTTAAGCCCAATTGCAGAAAACAATCACATAAATATAAGCTTAATCGAATAACCTATTCCATCATCTCCATCATCTCATTTCATTGCGTGGATATCTTCATTACCACAATGTGGAGCTGCTAATTGACATTTTCCCTGTAACGTTCCAAGTGATGCGCGAGTCTTCATTAGTCATTGACGCGTAAAATATTTATTACACTCGATGAGCCCGCTTTCCTTGCGCCACAATGAACATCGCTTGTGTAAGGCCTGCGTGCATTGTCTTGCTCGGTGATACCGATGATTTATGTTAGATCCTCTCGTGGCTAAGTTTTATGACAGCGAACCCCGTGCTAGATGATTATTACATAGCGCGATTTAACCGTACTAATGAAAGGGACGAATAAAATGATAGAATACAGGAATAAAAGAACACGGCACTTCACGTGACAAGCACTCTAAGTGCAAATCTGTTCATAAATATTCGAACGCCTTTACACATTTAACGAATAAATAAAGTAAAATATGTATTAAACCAGATCGCCTTAGATAGTGTTTTTGCAATCTAAATTAACATGCAATGTTACATACTTAACAAATTAATTACTAAGTTTTGGCCAAATAAGATTTATCGATGTGTGCCCCTTTGCCTTAATCGCTGTATCTCTATATTTATGCAGACTCAGAATTATAAATCAGGCCAATAACTAATAATAAAGATTTAAAGGAGGCATTATTATTATAAAATTATTGTACACCATTTGAATGATGTATCATCTGTGCAAACAGGAACAGGAAAAACATTTTTTGCCTTTAAATGTAGAAGTGAAAAAGAAAATCTATATCGTCCGAATAATTGTGAATGGTACTACTGTACTTACATGAATTTTCTTTTCTTTGAACAAAATCGCTGCTCGTACCACTCGAGCTCATCCTATCGATTCACTCGATACTTTGGGGTGATAACGATCGCCTGAAGGGAAGAACCACGATCAAATTGCCGTTTGATAAAAATTAATTAGAAAACTTTCCGAGTAACGATTCTACTCTTACGGCGGATTATTTGCCAAGCACGATGAATGTGTCGCTAATTTTCCGGGCGCTGAAATATTTCCGAGTTCGCGATGAATAGCCTGCTGATTTTTCTCTTATAAGATACTTCTCGCCAGGACGGCGAATGTGTTATACAAAGTAGGGCTGCATAATGCTCTTGAATTTTATTATTTTTATCGTTTTATTTGTAAGCTGGGATTTTAGGAGACAAATGTGGAAATTTTTTAGAAACAAGATGAGTTTAGTATTCAATCACAGTGATAAATATTAATAGCAGCTGGTATCTTTTTCAAGAAGTAAATAAGTTTA
Organism: Nomada lathburiana; assembly: GCA_963667235.1. Taxonomy (NCBI): domain Eukaryota; kingdom Metazoa; phylum Arthropoda; class Insecta; order Hymenoptera; family Apidae; genus Nomada; species Nomada lathburiana. Next base: position 8,882,750 of record OY763898.1, on the reverse strand, counting down.
TTTGTTATCTTCATGTTGTTCGACGTTTGCATTTCATAGGTGTAATAAAGGTTAAGGGAGGTAGACTACAACTAATGAACATAAGATCGGAATAAATTGAAACGTAAATTGCTACCTTTCCGCTGGTTGCTTTAACCATTGTTAACAATGTGCGACATCGAGACGGAAAAATTTGTGCTTTTGCGATTTGTTGATAATCACTGGAATGCAAAATAGCTGGTGAAATATAGCAGACGAAGCGTATTTTATCAGGACTCCCCAAACAATGTTTCACGGATGCATATTTCGCGAAATAAATAACGCGAGGCAACTTTAAAAAAGGGGGTTGGCGGTGGCTTTTTTTTCGGTATGCGATGCTTCCTCTCCAAAAACGAACGTGCACGCGTGTTTTCAGTATGCTCGGAGCGTAAAAATATTTCGCAGATAAATTAGCGTAAAAAAAAAAAAAAAAATGGTTATAGCACTGATGAATATATCCCGTGAAAAATGTGAAACAGTTTCACAAGCCTTGAATAAAAATACTTCCACAGAATTTTCCTAATCTTTCTTACGAACGATGCAAATGTTTTTGTATGAAAACAACTTTGCTAGGCAACCAGAAAATGATCTTTCTTTTTCCATTGATAGTTTTCGAAAGATAGCCATAAAGAAAACAGTGGCACGTGGTATATTGTTAACAAGAAAGTTAATACAAATTTTCAAATATTACTTTTATTATTATCGTTTATTTTCTGACACGTGGCTGAAAATAATCAACCAGACTCTGAAATATAAAATCCCAATCTACGAAATCTCGTGCCGTACATATTTCTTGTTCTTCGTGGCGTATCGTCCTATCGATTTGTATTGAAACTAAATACAGATATACATAGCTCTGGGGGCCGGCAGTTAAACGCATTCCATATCGATCGCGTTGCAGGGCTAATTTCGTGCAAGTCACCGGATGATTGGCCCGGGAGGATGGGCTAAAAAGAAGATCGCGAAAGATAGAAAGACTAATCATCGTAGCCTGGTTGGTTGGTTTCGGTGTGACGATGGCTTAAAGAGCCGCCGCCTGCTTGTTGATTAATAATCCCGCGGGCGCAAGGCGCCTCCACACAGTGTACCCTTTTTTTTTTTCTCTTCTTTACTCTCCTCCACTCGTTCCCCCTTTATACTCTATACCTGTACTCTTCCTATGCTTCCCTTTAGCTCACTTTCTCCAGCCTCCCTTTTCTCCTTTCTCCCCATTTGACGAACAGCTTCTATCCATTCGATCCACTCTGTCGGGATATACCTCTTCGTTCTCCCTTCCTCCGGTTCATATCTTTCTCTTCTTTTCCTCTTTTTTTTTTTCTTTCTTCCCTTCCTCTTTCAGGGTTTCCATTCCCGCTCCACACGGCACTAGACCGTGCAGTACGCGCCCTTTCATTCGGTAGGATTCTCCTGGAGGACCCTGAACACGGGTCATCGGGATCGAAGAGGAGCAGTTAATTACGCGCAGTGTCGTTAATTATAAGGGAAAGGAATTCGCTTTCTTAGTTCAAGCCCGTGAGCCCGGGGAATCTTTCTTCGCGCATGGCTGGCATCGAAAGTGCCCTCGGTTCTGTACGATCTGGCGAACCGGCTGGATCTGTTCGCAAATGGGCCGGAAGCGCTTAGACGCAATCCGTAGCTGTGACGAAAATTGCTTTCTCGGATGTGGCAAGTTTATTGCGCGGGAATATATCGTAGGCGTGAATTCGGGTATGTGGAAACGATATAGAAATGTGTTTTCGCGGAATTGGATAAAACTTTGCGTACGTCTTTTGCGTATTTGCGCCCGAATAACTCCGTTTACGAAACGGACGCCTTTGTGCGGTTTATTTTTGATGGTCTCTATTGCTGTAGGAGCATCCTGCAACGTAGATTGCATCGTTACCTGTCCTTTATTCGTTGAGAAAAGTATAGGTAATCACGTTTATTATTAAAAGAAGTCACGAGGAGTTATCGTTAATTTAAAAGAATGCATCGCACAAGTTAATGCTTACGTCTTAATTGGACACGGAATAACGATGGAGCTATTATTCTAAAAACTTAACATCAAATTATGATGATGCAGTTGCAATAAGTCACCATCAAATCGACTTAAAAATTTAGATCATTTCAAAGTGAATCTTTTTCAAGTTCTTCCGTGAATCAGCATTTCTTGTAACTTAAAATATACAGCCAGCAGAAAAGTTTTAACAACCTTACTTCGATGCACTCTTCCTTTTTCTCTTTTTGCCATGTACCAACATTATATAAGTATTAATAATTGTAGCAATCATTACGTGACTGCGCATATTTTTTTGCCCACATTTTCATATTTTTCCTCTCTCCTCTTCAGCATCGTCCGATGAAGCTGCTTCTTTTTCTTTCCCCAAGGCAGAATATAAATCTTGCGATAAGGGATTGACAGTTAATTAGAAAGGTGGTCGTTAATTAAGATAGCCGGAATTTCAGGTGATTCCTCGAGTAGGTACTTATTTTTGCAAGAACTCCCCGACGTTGCTTGAACTCAATGCGCTTATTGATCGGTCCACTCTCGGAGCGTTATTAATGTAATACATACATCACACGATGAAAGACATGATGGAGTGAATTCGAAAACGAGTTACTTGTATCAACTCATTAAGTCTTCTGATCGGAATTTTGTGATATCCAGACGAGAGAGCTTGAAACGTATGCACTCTTCCTTCCAGTCTTTTAATCTCGCTTTTTGCAATTCTTGAAATGCAGCCGAATTGTTCAGCAATTTATAAAACTCTATCTGTGAACCTCCTGGTGTAATCTCTGTAAGATTTCAAGTCATTTATTGCGGTAGTAATCTTAGAAATTATCGAAACAGTTAGCATAAATTATGACAACAACGTCGCAGTATGTATGACAGGTGTAAGAAGTAGCGCAGGCAACACTGAGCAACTTTAAAAGAACAATTTGCAATAATTTTTCAATATCGAAAAATAACATTCATTCAACAAAGATTTATATATATTCTATATTTATGTTAAAGAAAGCATGCCACTCATCGAGTCAACATTTAATTTTCCTTTTTCATATGTTTCTTTCGTGACGGGGCTATTCTGAAACCGTTAACACTACATAGTTCGAGAATTTCCACAACTACAACTGTTTGCGGTGTGCAGTTAATAAAAGTTACACGTGGACAGCTTCGTGCATAGACGATTTCTTCTCTCCTTTGTTCCTGGTAATTGTATTAGAGAAACGGAAGCTTGGACAAAAGTTTTAAACACAAGGTTCAAACAAGCCCGAGAGCCACTCGGGGCACAAATGTTTCATGTGTCGTGTACCTTTACTACTTTTTGTTCCATTCAACGGGATCCATAGAAATTGCATGAACCTTAGAAAGCATAATTGCATCGGCTTGTCCGTTCCTGAACGTGGCTCAGGCTTTTGCTTCGAGCTACATCTTGAGTTACAATGGTTGCGTTATATTATTAAAGGTCGATTTGTTTAACGCCCCGTGAAAGGGATTTAATCTTCCATTGATCGGCTCAAAGGAAATGGTCAAATCAATTTTTCATATAGTACACAGCACTGAAAATATTTGATTCCAACACTATCAAATTTACATATTTTGGATGACTGTAAAGGTTATTTCGTTTGCACGTTGTCCATCTTTAAAAAATTAACGATCAATATAAGGGGGAAAATCAATTATCCACGCTTTACGATTCCAGCACACTGGGAAAACAAACTTGTCGCGCTATAATTCAGTTGCGCTGATTGCACATTGAAATGCTTCCGTACGTTTCGTGAGTATTTTGCATGCGAAATAAATGGTATCAGTAACAATAGTCTGAAATAATTTACCGTTCCCGCACTTGTGTTTCTACTGATTGGGTTTTTGCATTGGCCACGTTTACGTTCATTATTGCGCGTATAAAACGGATTTTGTTAATAGCTTTAATTGAAATTTTTGAATTGTTTCGAAACACTGAAGGACCGTGTACACACATGTATATGCATATTTTATCGGAATATTTTTGATATATTTTTGTAACACAACGAACAGCGCGCAGCTGTTCTGATGGACAAATAATTACACGTATATATAAAATGTATTATAAATTACAACGAAAGCTGTTTTTGGTCGCACTGTTATCTCAGAAGTGGGTTTCAAAGCTCGATTAGCTTACCACTTCTGTAACAGATGGTAATACCCATAAATATTCTGCAATATATAGAGGGAAATCAGTTTATCTCTACCATAAAATGTATTTAAACGGATGACACTTTCTCAACACAAAAATATAATATTTCTCTGTCCGTATTAGTACAGCATTAACGTATACAAAATGACAGATTTAACAGATTTCTAAACCATAAATAACACTTAACTAATGATTATGTGAACACAAATTCTTTATCAATATTACCGGCGAAAGTAAAATCGATAATTCAATTCATCTACAAACACCTTGTAAAACGAAATGCTTATTACATTACGCAAATCTCTCATAACGTACAATTTCCATCATATGCCCTTTATCCGCGAACACGTATTCCTCTTCTGTGTCTATTATAACACATTACCAAGATTTAGTCTTTCATCGTGCATCCTAATCCCAGCGCCGATCCCTTTGCAATCGTTGCAAATGCAACGGCCGATGCCTTTCATCTCAATGATTGAAGGCTGGCCACAGTAGAAGAAAGAACCGGATTCCGCCAACTGTCTCGAGTCGGGTAAAGCCGGTTCCGTGGCTTTTGGCAAGAAAATTTCATCGCAAACTTAGTCAGGGTAAACGAAATTTCCGGGTCAAACGAGGGGAAGGCAATTATTTCCGGAAATAACGATGGGTAATCCCTCGTTTCGCTCTAATTATTTAATGAAGAGATAAAAATCGCAGCGGAGAGCTCGAGCTCGGCTATCGTTGCTGAAAATTAACGTACTCACTTACCTCCAGTTGCAGCTGAGTTTTCGTTGAACGCGAGCTCTGATATCTTGTCGATTTAAATCTGAAAGTTGTCGCTTCTCTTTTTTTTTTCGTGAAGATAACGCGGAAAATTTTGCTGAATTCAGAATAATTACGGATAGAGGTAGAGGGAGGGGAAGTTGGAATTTGTTTTGCGTGTAACGTATTTAGAGAACTGAAAAATCGAGCACGAGAAACTTTCAATTGATAAATATTCTGTACGAATTTGAACTGCGAAAAATGTAATTATTCGTATACATTTTAAACTTGAAACTCAATGCGATATGAACAAATATTCTACTGTAGCTACTTTTATAATTATTCATTGAATTTTAAACGAAGCCAACTTATATTTTTAAGCGGCAATTATTAATTACTTACATTTTCAGCAGTTTTAATAGGAAGCTTTTAATTTTCTGTGTCTGTCGCTTATATATATTTTTTTACGCAACAGAATAAACTCATAATTTGCGATTCACCCTCATCAAAGTTTATTTAAAAAATCAAACTGATATGTACGAATATTTTTATATCTGTTACGAATCGCAGGTCATATTTGTAGTAAATAATTAATTGAGAAAAATGTAGGTAGGTATATCAATTGCGGCGAAACCTTCTCAATGAATGACTATATCAGTAGAAACAGACGCACAGGCACAGCCAAACACGGAGTAGAAGTAAAGTTAAACACCGACGATACCTACTTCGCATTTCGATAAATTATTCACTTCAAATTCCACCAAGGAGGAAACAAATTTAACAGAAGCTGTATGGCGCAGACAAGGAGATAAAACTACCACAGAGTTAAGTAGGTGGTAAAGTATCTTGAACTTCGCAATAAACAGCGGGAGAATTTAAAAAGAGCTTTATCAAAGTTCTCGAGGTAGTTTGAAAGGAGTGTGCGTATACCACAAAGAAAATTTCAATATCATTATGAATACAGTGTGTATTCTTTTCAATGGAATACCTACCTACCTTCTATATGCAAGTAGTTTGAACCCTTTAAATGCTTATGGATCACTTACTGTCAGGGACTCCAATACATGTTTCATTTGGGGCTTGTTAATCGTTTAAAAAAATTCATTGCCAGTGATTTTAGTATGTGTTTGATCATTTTTTTTCATTGAAAAAGGAACAGTCAAACAACATATAAACCATCCTGTATACAAGTTATCTTAAATGTCCCTCTGAGTTTACAAACAGATAAATGAATTTCAACCCTTTCGAGATTAATAATTAACCGGGATATATAGAAGGTCATCCCGACGTGTCAAGTAATTCTATTGGCTTTAATTCTCGAATTTCCCAGTATGGAAAGCCTCGTGACTGCGATTCGTGACCAATAGAAGGCCTCTGAATTATACACGAAGGCGGAGATCCAAGGTTTTCAAAGTGGCTTGAATAACGCGTCTGAATCTCGCCGCCGATGGCATTGAAATATTAATGTGACATAAAGCACTTGCTATTCGAGTTTCCTTTGCGAATCGCCAACACATTTGTTACTCTTCGTGTAATTATTAACATGATTTAATGAATATAAAAAGTGATATGAGTAATTCTAAGCTTGTAATGTCAGATGTATTGCAATTGTGATATTTGAGTTTCGTGGAAAATAGGTACTGTAAATAATATTATTGAAAATCATCGATAATAATTTTGATTGTGGCTATATTCCTTATTATCTTGATATTCTATCTTTGAAAGGATTTGTGGGAAATCTAACCGCTTTAATTTTTCTTTCTAATTGAAATGTTTTTTATTCTCTAATTCGAAAATAATAGAATCCAAAGTGAATTGTTGTATTTTTCTTTTTATCAAATGTTGGAGAAGTGAAAAAAATATTATGTTGTTACTATTCATCTATTTTCACTTAACTGAAACGTATATATAGTAACGAAATTTCATCACTGGTACACCTATATCATTCTTACCAACTTTTCTTTTTCCACATCAATTATATTCATATCGTTTGTAACATGCCTTGTGGCTTAACTCGACTCTTGTGGCCCTTAAGGGGCCACGTAGGGAACATTAATCTGATTCAACCGTAATACTGAAATGTATTGTGACAACTTTCCCAATATTGTGGCTGAAATGGAGACATGATCTTAATGAATGATAAAGTCAATGTATTCACTTAACAGGATAATTACCTTGCGTAAATATTAATTTTGTATTACTAGTTGAATTATTCATTGTTTAAAAACATACGCCTCTAAGTAATAATAACAACAGTATAAACAAACAAAAAATACTTAAAAATAAGACTGCAAATTTGTCACAACGACTACCTTAGAGTTACAAATTGTGAAGATATATTACAGATATATTTATAACGTATCCACAATATTTGAAAATTGTCTTCGTGTCGTTAATGTATGTCGTGCGAACTTCTATATTCATGCTTGCGAAATTTTAATACTCGTGAGACATTCTGACTACACACTGTTGCAGGTAATTAAAAACACTTGAAAGGTTAAATAAAAGTAAATGTACAGTCATGATGAAGAAGCACGAAATCATTAACTGCCGTTTGCATTCATTTAATTACAATCGAAACCTGTTCCGAGTCATATTAACACTATTCAACCCTGAGTCTCATATCGATTAAAATTTTAATTACTTTACTTTAGTCTAAATGGTACCAGCTCGACACAGATATTAATTCGTCCAATTTATCCCAGTCTATAAACAAACGCAAGGCAATCCTGTAGCACTTTTTGCGACAGAACTCAAACAAAATTGTACAGAAAGCACATATCTTTCACACCCTTGTACCCGCCTTATTCATTCCAATTCCACTCACCTCTCTTACAGCCACTTCATCTTCCCCCGTCACAGTCACCCTTACTTCCTCCTGATGGTCTCGCAATCACTCGACAAAGCTGTGTAATCTTTCACGCGAATAGTGTGTCCCGCGTGAAACGGGCCTAAGCTAAAACACACATATTCGAGAATAAGGAGGAGGCTCGCCTCACGATAGCTTTCGATCGCGGCGAACCAGTTTTTGTCGAGCCGATCCTCGTTCGTCCTCGTTCCTGGACTGGCGAGATTGCATCGCCGGCGGAATTATGCTCGTTAACAAGCGAAAGAACGCGAGAGATCGCCGCGTAGGCCGATGCCCCGATGCCGGGGAATCGAATCGCGGAGCAGAGAGAAATTGAGGGAGGGCCGGGAGAAAACGGCAAAGCTCACGGGGGCAACGGTTGGCGAGCGAAGGGCGAGCGGGCGGATGGGAATGGGGTGGTGAACGACGACCGACGGACTGGAATTGACACGGGAAGGGGGAAGGAAAATAATAGGAATGCGCGGGGAACAAAGGGTGAGCGAGTGCTCACCGAACCCGGAACTTTCACAGAGAGCCGGCATGACAGGCTGAGAGACGCGAGCGGATCCCGTTTAACGCGACGACGGAATTCTCTGAGGATCCTTCAGATACGCGAAGATTGACTTAATTAGCGAGCAGAAGCATAGTTCTCGGCGTGCGGCTGGTATAATGGGGAAAAAAATGACGTTAACGCTGGGCATCACGCGGTTACTTTTTGCAACGAGACTTGACGAAGCCTTTTGAGATCTTATGGGTGCACAGGCGAACCGATGTGAAGTTTATACGCGGGGTTGTTTGCCCATTTTTCAGCGTGTGCTGTGTGCTGTGTGCTGTGACGTGCAGATGGAAGGTTGGTTGAATGTGCCTGTGAATTTGAAAGAAAGGAAAGCAATTTTGTGCGATGTATTGTTGACGATGAACAGCACGGCGTTGCAGGGAAACCTTTGCACATTCCTTGAATTACACAATAATACATGTAACAGGGGGCAGAAGATTTGGGAAATTGGCAGCAGGTACTATTGTGTGATTTCGTGCAACGAGAATTACGGGCTTCGTTATCTTTTTTTTTAAGGAGAAGTATGTGCTATATTTGGATTTTTGTTTCTTGTCTTTCAGACAAACGATTTACAATTTTAGTTTACTTACAAATTTAGGACAAAGTTGAAGAACATGTAGTTTATTTAATTCTCCCATTAATGTTGACAGTAATTATATTGTTAAATAATTACAAACACATATACATGACTCATTATCATAAATCTACAAAAATTAAGCAAATTATTAATCAGTTTTGAAAGTTGCAAAAATAGTACAATATTGCACAGTGTGCGTAAACCATAATGACAAACGTAGTCGAAAATATGGAAGAAGGTCGGTGAGAAAGTACGTGCATGCATACATGCAATAGCGGAAACTTAGGACAAAGAGCGACGGTGGAGACTATGACGAAGAAGTGCATGGGAAACTTACTTACAAAGTGAAGAATAAAATTCGAAATGAAGTACGCGCTGGAAGGAGCGAGCAAAGTAAGACGGATGCAAGGCGAAACGGGAGAGAATTATAGGATAGAGAGGGCTGGTGTGTGTTTGTGAATGGCTGGCATTGAGGAGCATCAAGAAGTGCAGCTGCAACGCACTGCTTGCACAAAATGTTTCCCCGTTGATACGAGTCGTCGCTGGTTTTTATAATTTCTCAGGCTGTTTTCGTACATTCTTTCCACCCTTTCCTTCGTTAAACAACACCCGCGCCACTATAATTGTGAATCATTGCCGGATGGTAATTTCACGTTCAAATTACTTTGCCAACTATTTTACTCACCACTAGAAACTATTTTCCATCTAAGGAAAAAACGCTGATTAAATTTGCTTATCAAATAGTTTACAGGGGGAATTATTTTCTACCCTCGAGTTATGAGCTTGAGCGGAGTTTTCGATAATGTAAGACAACGATTTGTTCTTGCCATTGGTTATTTAGAGTCAAATGAATCATCCTAAATATCGACGTATTTTTTTATTTGAACGATAGAAAAGATGTTTGGTATGCAATTTTAGTGACATTAGAGAAAAAAATGTTGCGAGGGAGATTATTATTCCAAGGGCTTTCTTTTGAGTCTACTTTAGATTATTTATATTTTTATGCCAAGAAATATTCTGTTTTCGTTGCGTTTTATTGGTGATATTAAGTCGCGTGTAGCCACATATAATCGTATAACCTTAGACAAAATGTTCTGGGCCATATATGATTGACCTATACTACTTAAAAATAGCCCGTAGTAGGTACTATCAATGGAGGTTTCATATTACTGACGTATTTTTTAATTTAATGGTTTCTACGTGCTAATGTTATATGACACGCAACTTACTTGGTTTTGCACATGTCAAAGCAATGATTTAATTTATTGTCCATATGTTTTATGTTGAACTCAGTTCTCATTCAATCGAGCAGAGAAACAAGGAATGAATGAAGAAATGTAGAAATACCCATAGATGGAATGTGCACAACTGTGACGACTTACATTTAATGCTAATTACGTCAAAAAAAAAAACAAAAAAAAAATACTGGGAAAATAATTATACAAGCAATGCGGGCATCATATCCGTTTCGTAACAACGAATGAACCGCGAACGCGTACGCTGATGAGGCGTGCGAAAGTTAATGAATTCCTTGTTCGATTCGCGTGAAAAACGCGATCGATCATCCGCCGATTCGATATTTAATTTGAACGCGCGAAGGAACGGTCGCTCAGCGCGAGAACGATCGATCAAAATGTCGCCAGGAGCTTTCTCTGCTCGCGAAACGGGGTACTTATACAGGGAGCACGCAATACGCCGGGAAGGTCGAGGAAAAAGGACAGCGAAAAAGGGGGTAGGGGAGAAGAAAGAAATAAATAAAATGAAAAAGAGAAGGGAAGAAAAATTGGGCGAATGAACAAAAGGGACAACGAGCTGGGTGTTGAACGACTGCGATTACCAGGCGGGCTGAAAGATACAAAGTAGGGAGAAACGGGAAATAGTGACGAGTGGGCGGCGAGGGGGAACGAAACGGATGAAAGAAGCAGACGAAGAAGAAGAAGAAGAAGAAGAAGAGGACGAGACTCGTGATTAATCGGCGATAAACGAAGAAATGGTGTGCACAGACGAACGTTGGGTGTGTATGCGTGTCGGGTAGCCTAATGAATGGCACGCGATGCCTTCTGTGAGAGCGTGCGCTTCAAAAGTGATGATCCGAGAATAGCTAACGCAAATAGAACGGCTGCTCCTCCCTCTGCTTCCATATCTCTTTTGCAGATAATTCTTTCCTCGCGCTCCTCTGGCGGGGGAGCGAGCGGATATCAAAAGCCAGCAGCACGAGATACCGCGGATGCCGCAGAGTTTCTGCTTTTCCAGGCGCTTGAACCCGAATACCCGCGAATTGTGACTTGTTGCTTGGCAACCTACAACTTTAGAGCGTTTCACGGTTAATTAACTACTCGCTGTTATTTACTGCGCCCGGCGTAGTCGTTAAATAACGCCACTGGTGAAGCGTTCGAAAGGGACTGGAAGGAATGGAAGAAAAGAAGAAGGTGCTTTGCGCAGTTGTAGAGTTCCATGGGATTCTTCGAGGAAATATGGTTTGCAGGATTATCGTCGGGTGTTTTTTTTTATGTCTGCTTTTTGGCCGATTACGGACTACGCTGTCGGCGGATGATGGTTTATTGTGTAGTTAATAATGAAAGAGTGAGGATTGGTAGTGCTGGAAATTCTAGCGCAGGACTGTTGATTTGGGTTGATATTACGTTCGCGGATTACATTATGTTTGGCTAGCATCACTTGCATCGTAATTTATGTTCATATTATAATATAATATATTATAATATATGAATGTTGTACTAAATATTTGATATGATACATCTGGTCATTTCAAGAGTCTTTGCATATTCTTTTACAATTCTAGAAAGAAGGGAAACATGCAAGTACAGGTTTAATCATTACCATGCTTCATCTTCAGAAGAGACATTATACTTTGGTATAACATAAAGATGCACATTTAAAACCAAACACTGCAATAATATTTTTACCAATATAATATTTGGCACTACAAATGATAAAATGACACTATGTTATATATATGTGCGGCATATTTTTTCACACAAACTTCTGTTAAGTATGACCAAAAATATAAAGCAATATATTTTCTCTTTAAAAAACAAATCTTTTAAACTGGAACCTAGTGTACACAAGCTACTATATGAAACTCTGAATTCCATTTAGATCTTACATTCACGCAGATCATACATTTCAACATACTCTGGAGATCCTATCGATGGAATAAACCGGATCACCAAAAGCAGGTCGATCTCTCGCAAGAATTCCCCTCGAAATAACGCTTTTATGAGAACAAGACCGGGGATCGCGCGCACGCGTCGCATCATCGATTCCCCTTAATGAGTTTTATGTAATTCGAGCAACATTTTCTTAACGCGTTAAACGGCTGTTCCACCTTCGGCGCAATTATTATCGTGCTATTATTCGCGGCCGTGCTGCATTATTAACCCCCATTTGCATGCGTAAGTGTACACTGTACGGGCACGCAGGCTGGCAAACGATCGCCTGGAGCTACGCTTGTCCGAACTTCGCGAACTGCTGGTCTATTGCAAAAAAATTCTCCACTTTCCCTCCTCGTATACCCTGCGAGCTATTATTGCATCGAAGATACCACCACGTTCTGCCCTGGCCACGTATAACGCGCGGCGTATTCAATGATACTTTCAGCCCGCAAGCCAAGCCCGTGCTTTGGATGAAACCTTGGAATTTCGTGGAATGAGCTGGACTCATTTTTGTAAATAGTGAATCACTTTTGCTTGAGTTCGGTTATTTTCTTTTGTTATAATCTGTTAGAGTCTTTTACTATTTACTGTAAATAATTTTCTTGTGTCCAAATCTGTTTCATAATTTTTAAATCGCAACTATACGTATGCATTTGGTTTAAATTATAATTATTACAAGGTCTCCAAAGTATTCCTACTTCAACTTTTTACACAGTATCGTGCCATTTCATTTCGTCATCTGCTTTGATGTGATAGGACAAAATGTAACTCTCAATTTAATTATGATTCGTGATCATAATTTGATCAAAATTTGGTCCAGCCGTCATAATAGATGGAAAGAATAATAATGACATTTATCCTCTTCTGTTTCTCTCACAAATCTGTTATTTATGAGAAAAACATTTGTAAATTAATAACTGAACACCTTAGATAATATAAATCAAATAAAATGCTCCACTAAATGTTTCCATTTGTGTGCCGCCCAATATACATTTTATCACTATCACCAAATGCAGCAGCAAAATACTATTCGCGGTGCGTTTTTCGCGAAACGAACACGATGCGAGTTTGCCAATAAAATTCGTTCATCCGATTCAACTTCAATATCCCGAAATTATTGCACAGAGAGACAAACAATTTCCCTTTCGCGCGACGGTAATATAATTTTCCGAAAAAACATTTCGCTATATGTTTCCATTCGTATCTAATACACGCATCCTATCGTCGTAATGTTGAAATTCGTTCATCTGACTCAACTTGAACATCGCGAAATTATTGCATGTATCGCATATAAATTTCCCTTAATTTAATTATCCCCCCGTGTTCGCGTAGCTGTTAATTGAGTGCGGTACGAACGGCGCATTAAAATCGCGTTACTAAAATCCTACTTATGCCGCGTACGAATTGATTCGGTTCCAGCTATTGTACGCTCGATTTTCCACGTAAACGGCGACAATATTCAATACCTTGATTCCGCGTCATTTGACTGATTGCGTTCGAGATTTTTACAGTACAATGGTATTAGCTGAATTACAGCTTAACCATGGAACGTGTACCAGAGCCGCGTCGTTTCGCGAGAAATTAATGAATAAGTTAATAAATTTCATAATTCGACCGTAAAATGAACATTTCTATCGATTCACTATTTACGTGCAATTAAATGGTTCACAATGGTGTTGTTTTTAATATTGACCAGTTACTTCAAGATCGTAGAATTTTTACGCGATTAAAATTAATACGTGCCGTATTCCCCGTTCCAAGAAACGCGACAGAAACGAGAACCGATTGCTCCTCCCTATTGTTCGTCAAATCGCGACAAGAAATTGCCACTGACAAGCAGCGAATCTAAGCGACTTCGCCTTCAACGAACGTCTCGTTAAGATTGCAACAAATGTACTCGCGCACCGTATCTGCGCGTTCGGTTGAACCGATGGATTTATCGTGCGGAGGGACAGAGGGGTAAAGATAGTGGCGAACGCTCGATATCGTGGCGGTTGGCATTCGATATTTATCCAATTACCATCGCGTTCAACGGAAATCGGATTTACGCGTCCGGAGAACGCGTCGCGTCGCCGTTCAGCGCGGTATTCACAGTCGCTTAAAATGCAAAAGGCCGCGATTCTATCTGCAGTGAAAACGTTCCGATCGTAGGGATACGACTGATACATGGTATTTGTCCAATTACATCGCGATCAATCTGCGGCTCTCAATGTTCCTCCGCGAAGATGCTCATTGTTCGGTGGTAACAATGCTAACGTCTTTCAACGTCGCGTATCTCACGGAATAGTACATTTCCATTTAACCTAGTTATCGGGCGCATCGCTCGCAATACGGATTATTATACGGAATTATTTCGCGGCGTTGGCTTTCACAGATTTATGTGTGTACGTGCATCGTTGGCCGAACAGTTTTAGGAAGAGGAAATACAATTTTGCTGCGCGTGGAGTCACGAGTTCTAAATGTAATTTTGTTTCATGTAATACTTGTCATTTATTATTTCGCTGTTTTTCTTTCTGTCATTTGTGGAGTAATGACAGCACGTGGCAGAGTTGGGCAACATTTAATGCAATCGACAATTTGCGATCGCAATTGAAATATTTGATTATCAGTCGCAATAAATTATTGAAATCATTTCGTGTTACTGTCAATTCTGGTTACACGCGTTACTCTGCACTGTTTGGTACGATTTTGTTTAATTCTAAACACTGGACGTGGAAAGAAATTGATTAACAGTTAATTTTTGTAATCAGCAATTGATGGTTTCTTAATCATTTATGTATATGCATTTTGCTGCACATTGCACGAAGAATATAGGATTCTTTTTCATTTTACAAAATGTTTCGGTGCTACTATTATTCCGCAGTGAGTTTGTACGTTGAGGAAAGAAAAATTTGACGGCGGAAACAAAGGTTTTGCAGAGCTTCGCTACAGCGTTGGAAATGTAGCGCCTAATTTGTGAAACGCCGAATTGAATGACAAAGAAATTTATTTTTCTTGAAGGGTCGAGCGTCAAAAGTGGTTAGTTAATATGAATGCGGAATATTCAAGCTACCATCTGGTGTTTAATTAGAGCGCATTCATTGGCAAAGGAATTTAGCATTCTTGGGAGAATCGCTTCATAAAAGGCTCGTTTATTTTTGTACCGCTATGAGTGGTGAATTTATGTCCGATGTGCGCTACAAAAGCTTGAAGCTTTCTCTCCGTCAAAGCTTTTTTATGTCAGTTGCAATTTGAAAGCCGCATATGAATGACGAAATGTACGTATGTCAGTTTTCATGCAATATTCAATTTGGGAAACGTTAAATATTAAACAGATTGTCATCTGGTACATTGATTGAGATTTGCTCTAATTTCAAGTATTTCATTGTAAATACTCTTGTGTTCTTTCTATAGAAATTTTCTATTACATATTCGTGCCGCTCTTAGGGAACCGAAATATTTTCTAGCAACATGTCGCTAAAATCAGATTTCCAAAATTTCGTACTGAATAATTATTTCAAACCAAAAGGAAGTAGAAACTTCGTGCTGTGAAACATCCTCCTCGAAACCAGTGCTTTTGACACCGGAAAAATATAATATTAAAAACTGCACAAAGACTATAAACTTAAAAACTACAACAACAACAAAATTACACAGGTGTAAACACGTATGTACGTTCATGTTCATGTACCTCGTGGCAGGAAACCAGCCAATTTCACGTAATTTCTCTGTTGCTTGCAGATACACAAAGACGGTAGCGGACTCGAGTTTAATGGCTCAGAGGTACAACCCTGAGTTCACCATAACGACAATGTCACCAACGACAGCTTCCTACGGCAACACGAACACCAGCGTGCTCATTGACCAATTGAGGCACATTAATCAGGTGAGTCCATGTCCAACTGTAATTTGTTCCTCGGCTCAGCCTTGGCTGGTCGTGCTTCCGATTGAATTGTGCCTCTCCGTTCACATCCTGTTTTCGACTTGCCCTATCATTGCAAGGCACGAATGATCGTCACGGCTACCGATAGCTAACTTACTGTATCTTTTATGCATAATCAACTTCATAGAAGACTTTGCGAAACCTCAAACTGATTTCCTATATAACTTATTAAATTTCTTTTCACCCTCTAAAGTCTAGAGCAATGTTATTTCTTCTTACGCATAATTTTTCGACAAATGGTTTACAATAGCCGTTCAATTTTGCCGTGACAAATAAGTTAATATAAAACAAGGTTGTGGAAATGTCGAACATTGGAAACAGTGTCCAAGACATTAGTTTCACAAGAGCCAGCTGGTGCACCAATCTTCGTAATCCTTCTTCAAGGTGCCTTTATATTCCCTCAGAATACAATCGTCGTCCCGCAGTTGTAATTACTACAGGGCATTTCTCTGCACTTTAGTTCGCGTAATCTCGTTCGTGATTATTAGTTAAACGCGAAAATCGCTTTAAGCAAATGCGGATAGCAACGTTTAATCCTTCGCAATCCAAATGTACCTTCCGGGCACAGACAGCGTCAAGGGTTGCGGTTCAAGCGTGTTTCTGAGACACATCGAAGTTTAAGCTAACATTACTTACAGATTATGTTACCTCGCGTATAGTATTTTCGAACTGGCTCCGAGATTTAGCAAAACACACGTCTCGATGCTATCGAAACGATTGTTGAGTATTATCTACGATTACCTCCATTATTTATCATTACCTCACGTAGATAGATCGTCTAGTCTAGAAGAAAAACTAACTGAAAAACTATTCAGAAGAAAAAGGGCGAGAAACTTGTTGGACTTGGAAACAGTAGTTTTTGTATCATTTCGTTTGCAATACCCAGACGAATAAATATTTCAAATGTATTACTGAATCTCTTGAAACTGTCGCACTTATCAGAAATGATGGAAACATTTTCAAGTAGAGTTGGATATAATGCTAGCACTTGAATTAGATTATTTAGATATTATTTAATATTCAGCAAATGTCGACAACCATAGTAACGTTATGCCAAGCAGTTTAATTGAGAACTTCGGTCTTAGTATATTTAATAGACTGTGGGGATTTGATACACTGAATAGAATAAGAGGCAGATATTAATGAAATGAATGAAACGGAAGCGAGAAGTTTGCCTTTCTTAATCGGAGAAATAAATTGTTAAATTAATGAGAGCGGCTTGCAATTAGTAATAAAGCCCCTGCACGAAGGTCTTAATAAACAGTACGTATCACTGTCAGAGTTCAAATAAGCCTTAAATTAGGCAGTCTGATGGTTTCGTTCGTAATCATCTACATCTCCGACCATCAACCCTTAAATATCACTTTTAGGTACGTGTGTCGTTTCATTTGTATCTCAGCTCGCCGTGAAATGGAATGAAATGAAATACAACACAACACTGGAAACACCCTGGTGAGCAGCGTGTAAGCAGCTTTGATGTTCGTGTACATGAAGAAGTAGTAGACCGTCATAAATTATCTTCTAATCTCGAATTATTCATAGAAGCCGCGAGGTGTGCAGTAGACGCGCGTGTGTGTGTGTGTCTGGTATACCTATAGAAACCATAGCCAGGAGAAACGCGAAAGATCTGTCTAAAATGTGCGTGGGTGAAATTGGTTCCCCGATTGTCTATGATTGGCGAACAGGTGCGAGCGGCAGGTATCTGATACGTAGGAAATGGGGAACGTCGATTGTCGATTCTCTCTTGTGAATAGGGAACGATCGAGTGGGCCGAGTGGAAAATTTTACGCGTCTTATTGCTGGATGCGCAGAATTTCAGTCGACTGATTGAAGAATAAATATAATAATTGTGCTAAATGGATAGTTTTGTTTTTTTTAATAAGTTACTAAATTATATAACTTTTTTTTAAGTACCTGATCACGTTAGATATTTAATGCATTTTATCTAATATCCAAATGAAATTGCTGGTGAAATCATTCTTCCTTAACCCCTTCAACTGTGCATAGATTATACTCCTCACTCACGTTTAGCATTAAGCAGACTTAAAATTGTCTCCTAACAGATGATAATTGTTTGCAATCCTGTGCCTCTAAGGTACATTATAATGCGAAAATAAAATTATTCAGAATGATCATTTGCATTTACCACGAACTGCGTCTGCCTCAATTTATTCATTAGTCAGAACGACATTTATTACGAACAAAAGTTCTGGCACAACTAGATACAATTAATTCCCTTTCTTGTATCCGGAGAATCTACATTCGGGAAAAGCATATCTGATGCTCAGGGTATACACCTGTTCGTTTTAGATTGTTCGATGCACATCATCGATTATCCGTCACTCATCGAGACACCTTTAACCCTTAACCCTTTCACTACAATGAGCGTATACTATGTACACCCTCAAATATTCAGCAACTGTTCGCTAAATATCTATATGTCCGTTCTCTGCAACACAGCATCGCTATTTCAATTATTATAATTAAACGATGTATCCAATTATTTATACGTATAGCCATTACGATAGGAATAAAAACTGTATTGTATTCTGTATGGAGGACATTTTCATTTTTAAGGCTACCCTGACGAAGGGGTTCAATGCACGTTAATTCGCACGCGAAACTAAAAATCAAACCGGCGACTAGCGCCCGTCGCGTGTACGACACCTGTACACCTGTCACCGGTAGACGTATCACACCTGTGTAATCCAATTTGAAATCGTGCAAAGCCAGAAGAAGGCAACGCGGAACGATACGTATGACAATGTGCGAACTCATGAATGATTTATAAACCATTCCACGCGACAACGTTGCGCACTCGAGCGTCGTTGTTCTATTGCTCTGTTTTTACCCCCTGCTAAATAAACGTTTAACCAGTTGCAATCTACATACAATTCACACAAGTTGCATATTATATAGATACTAAAAGTGCGGACAAGCGTGTTGAGCTCGAGCTGCGGCGACTGCAATTAAACAATTCAACTAGTCTGGAATTTTCAGTGGCGTTGTTAACGTTGCAGTAACTTTCCGACCGTGGGTGAATTTGAATTAAGCCAGAATTAATCGTGGATAGCGGGTGAAATTCGTGGGTGCTTAGATTTTTCGGGGATATACGAAAACACAAATATTAACCTTGCGGAATTTGTTAGCGACGTTTGACATTTTGTGCCTCGAAATACTCACAATCAGTATTTTTGTTCAGCTACGCATTGCTGCAATCGATCAAAATCTTCCCGCTAGGTGTTAGTACATTTTCTGAGTTGAACATTTAGTTTCTAATTTTTAATACCATCCCTGTAGATTCTTTCACAAACATGACGTTGATCGTTGACATATTTAGAGCGGTTTAAACTTCGAAATTACGGGATTGTTAATGCAACTGCATGACACCATTTATTCGTGTAGAATTAGATAAACAGTGTAATGGCTAACAGACCGAGCTTAATTAAGGAAAACCTAATCTGTTAATCTCGGAACCGCAACGTCCGATGCGGCTGACCATTGGTTTAGAGGAGGAGATGCTGATACGTCAGTTGCTGTTGAGCAAGACGCCTTAAATCTAAATTACTGGACTATTAATTAACTTTACAGGGTTTCTACAGATCGTAATGGATGCAACAAATGTCTCCGCTACAGAGAGTTCTCTTTCAATGTTCTTAACATAATAATCGTTTTTACTCCGACAATTAGGGTTGCGTTGAGGTAAAAAGTGACGCTTGTACTACAATATTCTATTACATTCGAATTTTATCTCGCGCAGCGTACATTTGTCAGGCAACAGCCAATCAATATGTAAACGATTGCTTTGTTTTTCGTAGATTTTGCAGTCTCAATTGGCATCGGCACCGGATAGCGGAACCCTGCTCGCCGACGAAGCTCTGGATGGCTCAGGGAGTGGTGACAGGCCAATATGGAGGAAGAAGGGTAAAGGAGACTACGTAGACAACGACGACGAGGACGTACGCGGTTACGACCACGAAGATGAGGAAGCATCTGGATCTGGAATGGGGCCCACTACACCAGGTATGATTTCGACATTTTTCCAGTTTACTCGTACATGCAATTCTCTGCACGTGGGTACATAATTAGTAGTTTTGAGCAAAATATATTTCATTAAAATGCCTGTGGATTTAATGCCTATACGCGCAAGTTGAGTTAATGCGATTAAAAGTGGAAGTTATTAAAAATGCCACCTTTTCTTTCCTTGCTTATTAACCCTTTAATTAAGGTTTGAGTTGTGTTGACTTTTATACTAGATATTTTGTACATTACCCACTTATGGATATTACTATCGATGTAGGTATTTGAGTAATTTATACAAAAAAAAGTACGAATTGCATAGTGTATAATTATTAATCACTTATGCTTCCGCTTATAGTTGAATATATTCGCCAGTTTCTTAATTCCTTCAAACAGTATTCTGTATCCTATAATACTTTAATACTGTGTAATATTATTGAAGGAACTATGAACTACCCATTCTATGTATAAAATCAATTAGGTTCTAAAAGCATTAAAGTGTAAATCCTATTATACCACTTGAGAAAATGTCAATACGAGTCTTTAAAGAGCACAACTAATAACACGAGGCCTTTAACAATTTTCGCTGCGGTTATAAATTTAACGTGATGCTGCTGTTAACATTCCCATTACGAAACTTATAATACACGATTAAATTAACCAAATATTCCAAATAATTTTAATCACAATAGCGGCATTCAATATCTCTGAAAATATCGTTCAATACTTGCATGCTGTATTGCTACGAGAATTTCTGTTACAATTTGCATTCATAAGAATATTTCAGTAATCATTTTAATTATGCGCATTTCTTGTCTCATTTTCCGCAGTACGAAACGAAATATATCACTAAATTTACTGCCGCAACGGTTATACAATACCCGGGCAATATTAACCTAATTATTGCCAAAATTAAACCGATCATTTAGATTGTTCGCAACGAAATGCATTTTACGCTACATTCACGCCAGAGGGAAATGTTTTCCACCCAATCATTTATATCTTGAGCCCCTACAGTTGCAGTCCTTAGCAGTTGAACAATATTAATCGTTGTTGCAGATCCGATGTTGAAGATGAATCACGAGAACACAATCACAGCGGGTGCATCGACCGTCCTTCTGTCCTCGGTCATGCTCACGATCGCCTGCGTGCCGTTGATCGCCTAAGTTCAATCGAAATCAACGTGGAAGAAGGGAACGACGTTTCGACGACCCCCGATCTAGACGTAGGCAAAAAACGAATTTTTGGTGCCCGCGTAGTCGATCAAGGATGATCCGGCTCGACGCGAGAGATCGATCCGTATACGGGATCTTACGAATCTGCTTCATAGGTATTTATCGTGCCGCTCGAACGGAAACAGCTGCGAGGGAAAAAGAGAGCAAAAGAAAAGCATACGGAAACGACGGGAAATCTGTTTCGTCGAGAAACGATGCCGCGTGTCTATCTATCGCACGGAGAACTGTGTTACGTATCGAAGTTCGAGAATCGAAGGTTTCGAGGGTTGTTCGCGATCGGGAATAAGTTGCTTAGCTCGTTCGCCGATTCGATCGAATGTTCGAGGAGTGTCGCCAAGCGACTGCAGTACAGACATTTTCCAATAAAAAGAGTTCCAACCATGGAAACCGTAGATTAGAATCTATATTGTATAGCCGGATGGGGGAGTGCGAGAAGGGAAGACAAGTCGGACGCTTTGGTCCAGTATCGGCCAACGGAAACGACTCGTCGACGTCGACCATGGTGTCCCAACGTTTTCAACGATCTGCCAACGATTTGTCGCGAACGGAGCTTCATGTTCTCTGCTCGCGACTGAAGCGGATGCAACGAGAGACTAGAATGCTGTGGCGACTTGGAAACGACGCGCGAAACATTGAGGAACAACGAGAGATCTGGATGTTATGGGGCGAGCAGTTTTGTTGCTCGAACGAGCCACGCGAACGGGACGAGGGCGAAATTTATATTTAGAAAGGCGAAAGAACTATCTCGCGGGGAAATTAAAAAGTCGAGCTGGTTGGACTGCTTGCGGGCGGCTGAGGGGAAGAACGGCGAATAAAGGAAAGGTCGAGAGGAACGGCCATGGTCGTAGCAAAGCTGTCCTTTCCTGTTTTACGATGCCACCGAGCGCGGCTGCGATTTCACGAAACGATGGGACATTTCTGTAAGCAGCGGCGTTTCGTTTTTGCGAAGGATCGGTAAATTGGAGTTGAAAGGAAGAAAGCGTTCTGTATGAAACTGGAGTCGGGCTGGCCGATTCCTGGAATAATCCCCCACCCCGGTACGACGCGACATTGCCTGTGTAGTTGAAATCATATTTCGTGCTGATGGAAAGCGGTGGAAAGTGGAAAGGACAGAGCCAGGGATTTCGACTGAACGGAGAACAATTTATCGTTCTAATAGCTCTGACGCTGTTAACGAATAAAATATTTCTATATTTAATATTCGGAACGAAGCAGTTCCACGGAACGTCGAATGAATGCCGACACAAATTCGACTGATATTCGAATGCTCGTCAAAAACTCAAGTATATCCATTGAAGTCACATACGAATACGCTGGTTCCGTTCTTTTGTATCAAAAAATAGAAGAATAGAGAACAGATAAGAACTATATGGACGCGGAACCAATCAACAATCCCAATTATCGATACGCACACTTTGCTATTAACACTTTTTCAACATCGAATTATCTCCAGAAACCGAAGTGTCTTTCCCTTCCCATACGAGACATCGGGCAACTGTTCCAGCAATGCCGGCGACAGTAACAAGTTGAAAACAGGTCCGGAAAAATTTCACGTTTCCACCACAGGACTTCGTAAACCATCCAGGGAAGTCCCAGAAGAGAACAGCGTCACTTTCAACCCTTGTGCCTCGCGTTTTGCGCTGTTCTTCGTCACGCACCAGCTGCCTCTCGTCCAGGACGACGCTTTTTGCCGTCGACGTAGATACACGGACTAATGACGGGGTCATCCCCATCGGTGATATCGCGTGTGCATGCCATATGTATCAAAGCTGACTGCCAAAACGACAGTTACGCGACCGAAGCTGCTTTCCTCGTCGACGCTCGGTTATTAAAACTTGGAATTCCGCCGAGGTAAAACCTCTTTGCCTTGCCTCTTCATCGAGGCGAGCATTTCCCTGGATGCAACGTTTCCACGCGACCACGATGGCTTATTGCAGGCATGCACTGTTAGAGCAGCGTGCGAACCATTGTTCGTAACAAAGGAGAATTTTCGGAAGAAAATTCGGTGTCGTCGAAGGAACGATCGTTTCGCTTTTCTGTATCGCACAGGTATCTTAAAAGTGACACGATTGAAAGCCGAAAGTACGCCTTCTAGGGGAAGCGAGCAACTGTTTGTCAAGTGAGACGAAATCGTATCGAATGAATAATATTGGCGGGGAGCGTAGATTCTGGGCAAAGAATATATTAATCGTAATAATTATCGATTGATACACGATTCGGACCACAATTCTAAATAAATATGTCACCTTTCTAGATGTTAATGTGTTCCGGTTTGAAACGTTTAGAGTGACAGAAGCACCATCTGGACCAACGGATTTAGAAGTTCAGGTAAAATTTTCCAAATCAACAGAGGTGCGTTTACTCGACTGCTTTACGGTCGCAACTGAAGATCACTTTTTTTCTTAATCGTGTCACTTTCGAGATACACATGCGATTCACCTGTTCAACTGCGCGCAGAGTACTTGATACGCCATCAGCTGTCATACGAAAGGGTATAGAACATCGTACGACCAGTTGCATACTGTGAGCGAATCAAGCACTCCTTCTTGGACGTCTAATCGTTGTAGGAGGCTCGACGAAACCCGACGATTGGTGATTAGGATTGAAATTGTTAGAGAAATACATTCGCCGTGTTCACCGCGACGTTGACCTAACGATAAAAGCGTTCGCGATTCGATAGTATTTGTGAAAGTAAAACGTTTATAGGTTCGCGTTGTTATTGTCCATTTGTTTTGTCTCTTTTTTAATGAAATTTTTATTAGTCATTGGAGTATTAAAATTTTTAATCAACGACTTGTCCAGTGCCATAGCTTTCTTTAGCGTTTCACGGAAACGTAGAAAATCGTCCGAATTTTTTCGATTATACATACCTATATATATATATATATATATTTTCTTTGCCTATTTCGTTGCTGAAATTCGATGTTTTCGTTTTCGTTGAAGCTCTTTACGCTGTACTGTATATTTAGATGTTGTCAAGTGCCAAAAAAAAAAATCAATAAATAAATAAAATAAAATAAAATAAAGTAAAATAAAAGCGAGCGCGAGGTAGAACGCTGTCTTTATATAGAAAGGGCTGTCTCGCGATCGTGGACGAGAACTAACAATAAGTTCCTCGTCACGTCAACGTTTTTAGACGTCTAAGCTTCGAAGCGGACCTCGATTTTGGCGGTTTGCTTTCCAACTAAAGTCGACTTAGGCTAGTGTAAGAAAATAGAGAGAGAGAGAGAGAGAGAGAGAGAGAAGGAGAGCAATAGAGAGATAGAGAGATAGTGAGAGCGTGGGAGAGAGGGAGAGTTAGAGAGACGGGAGCCTGTCGGTGTAATCACGTATGCGTCGACTCGTATACGGCCGCACTGATTTTGTACATTTTGATTTTCCGGATCTTTGAGGGTTAGTGCCTTTTTTGAATATCCCTGGCCGTGACGTCGTGTTATCATCTCACGCCCGACAGAAGGAACGAGAGAATCATCGATATATAAATACGTCTGTACAGGGCATTCATGCTGATGAGAAAGATGTGTGCGCGTGCGACCTTCTTTTCCATCCTTTCCAATTTCTTCTGGCCGATTTGAAACGAATGAAAGATAAAACGAAACGAAAGCTTATGATAACTCGATGAACGGCAACCGTAAGGAATGATCAACGTTTCTGGAATTCGCGTACTATCGTGCGAGTCGGAGAGAAATCTAATTTCCTTCGAATCTCGATGGCTGACTAATCGCCGCTTTGGACGGGGTCCAGACTGTGTTCCAACGTGAATCGACGCGAACTTTGTAACGAACAGACTTTTGGACCGAAGGACGTGTTTTTTGTTTTTTTTTTTTTTCTTTTTTTTCTATCGTCGATCGCGTAGCAATAATTCTTAAGGTTAATTGTATAAACAATAGACGATACGCGGAAGAAACTAGTCCATCGGCCGGTGCAGATAAGATTAAATTATTTGCATCGCTGGAACGAGACCTCGGTGTTGCACCGAGCGAATTTCTTGACGTGAAACGTCGACTATTTATCGATATTCTTGCACTTCCTTCAAGGATTAATTGTACTGCTTATCGGCGGACTTCTCTCCCCTTCTATCGTTTCAATGATGCACAAAACTATCCGCGAGGGGAGGAAATAATCGACGATGATCGAATTTAATTTAACGAATACGACTGGCGTGTTCTGTGTCGCACCAACTAACTTGTAATCCCAAGTCGAACGCAGAGGAAAATGAATAAATGATACTCTTAAGCGTCGTTTCCCATTCGACGAGCCTTTGTTATCCTGAAAGTAACAGAATTGTATAAAAAAAAAAAAATATGCGTTAATACTTTAACCTAATTAATAATAAAACTTTGTAAGAAATCATCACTAAAATTGAGTCGCTATCTGTTTTTTTTGTTTCTTTTTGTCACATGCGACTGGAATGAAAGTTGCTCGAGGGCGTTGCGTTCGTTCGATTGATCCGTGCGCGAATGCTTTTAAAGATTCGACGAATTTATATACACACAGTCGACGTCCAACGCAACGCGTCGACGGATGAGACCACTTTAACGCGAGTCGGACACTGTTGTCGTCAAAATTTAGAATTGTAATTCTCCTTTGTCAGGCGTTTAATTTAATGGACGTTCGCGCGTAGGTCGTCCCTAAACGAAAAAAAAAGAAGGAGAAAAAGAAAGATAAGAGACCTCGTTTCATTGCCCGAATACAGACCCGTGTACCCTCCTCTAATCGCGGAGATATTAATTTATGACCCCTCTTCAATGGCACACACCTCCCGTATAATTTGTAGAGTCGTCGAACGGCAGCATACGGTAAGATGGAAGTGGCCTTACATTTCGATTCCTTCGACTTGTGCTCCGCTTCTTCTCTGCAATTAATTATCAGAGCATCGTTGAGACTCTACGAAATCGATCACCTATTTATAATGTTCTTTGTTATACATGTTTTTGTGGTGCTACACTCAATAAACAAGAAAATGAAAAAAAAAAAAAAAAATGGCGATTAAATAAAAGTGATATATTTAAAGCGAAACGAACTGTTGTGTTGATGCTTCGAATACGATTCACGATCGCCGCGTTTCGATCGTCGACCCGACGCGTCGGCGTGGTCGCGAGGGTTAACGAGAATTAGAAAGAAAGAGGAAAGAAGGTAATAAAAATCATTTCTCGCGCACAGCGGCAACACGTGGAATCAAGTGAACGGCTGGAACATTGAATGAACTTATTGTGTCCGTTTAAATTGGCTCGTTGAAACGTTGAATGGCTCCGATGGCGAATTTAATTAAAGCGATACACATTAGCTGCAAGCATCCGTGCTCGACAGCTGCACGCTACACGGATAAAAACTATTAAGTATATATATACATATGTATACTATATAAAATAGTGTCTATTTGAACTGACGGAGACGGACGCGAGGAACGCACAGAATCCGTTACTTAATGCTTGCAGAAAGTTTCTCATCCTCTAATTACGCGCCGAGCTGCGGCGGTCTCTATTAAAGTGACGAGTACCGTCGCCGCGACGACCGGGAACAAGCAAACCGCGTAAATCGCGCGAATTTAAGGCCTAATTCAATGTTTCTCGTATTACGTTAATCACAGTGGAACGACGGATACATGTTACGTGCACTTTCAACGGCTGTATAAAGCCATGCATATGCACACGGGTACTCGAAATGATTGTTTTCCGGACAAAGACATAGTTTCGCTTGTGCGAAACTATGTCGTCGCTCTTGTTAATTTGACAAAACTTATTCTTCGTAATCTCGAACCAAGTAATATCTGTTAATTGCATGTACGATGCATTCGACGAGAATAACGTTCCCCGTGAACAGCACACGGCGCGAACTCATTTGGACAATTCTATAGAATCGTGCATACGACCATGTAATTTGCATTAAGTCGCGATAAGATAATCTAATTTGCATACGTACGTACAATTACGGGGAGGCGATTACTTGCGCGAAAGCGTGACGGATTTGCTGAAAAATGGAATTCGGTTACTCGGGGATAAATATACGCGTGAACGACGATTTATTAATCGAGGAATATTTCAGTCGCGACTCCAGAGGAGGTTACATCCTCGTTTGAACGAATACCGGACAATTGGCTCGTCGGCACTGTTTAACCCTTTGTGTTTTAATAACTGATCCTAATAACTGGCTCGGAACACCACGTTAAATAGCTACCAGACGAAACAAAAAGCTGGCTGCGTATCTTTTTTATTTCCTCCTGCTGATCGAAGTATGTAGCTACTGTTTCCTTTTTTTTTTAACATTTACATTTAATGAATGATTGAGGTTGAAATTTAGCTTCAGTTTCCGTTATCGATACAGATTGGGATACAAGAGAACATTTTGCTTTTTGCTTTGCGTTTCGTGAAATGTTTAATGCCCGATTGCTCCATCGATAGCAAACGGGTTGAAGGTCTGAAAATTCCGTGCACCGTGGTTGCTCTTAATTATCTAACGACATTTATTGCACCGCGGGACATTTATTAATGCCGCGCAGTTAAAGCGTTATTAGCAAATATCATTCAGCATTCCGTACGAAACCGCGTGCGTTAAAAACATCGTGAAACTCGTAATACTGGCGCTTAACCGAGAATTACGTTTCCACTTTCCAGAAATCCCGTTTCGCAGGCGCTATAATTTCCCGTCTTAACCGAGCTTTATATTATCGGGCAGTCGAGACACCTGTAACATGACTCGGTATAATTTGATCAATTATTTAATTAGGAGAAGCTTAATTAATCCGTTGAAGAATATTGGACTTTATTTCCTTCAATTATATTATTTCATATTTTTGTGAAATTTTTAATTACATCACGATTGTTTTGGTTCGAAAAGAAATTTCGAAGATATGCAATACTCATGATATTAAAGAAGTGAATTGTCAGTTAATACGCTTTAAGAGAGGTGGCACGATGCACCTTTGTTATCCAGTCGAATTTTCTCGCCAGTATTTTATAGAACCACGATAATTGGCCCCGTCTGTTATCAAACAGGGGAAAGAAAAACAATTTCCACCAAATTTAAAATTCTATCTCGGAATCTGCGTACCAGTCCAGCATTCTGTTCAACGAATTCGCCTGATGTTTCACGCCCAGCGTGGTTCTCCAATCATTTCTCCACGCATAGACAAATAAATCGCGGAACGAACGCGCAGTCTGGACTCTCTCTCTGCGAGGATCTCGATGAACAACGCGAAGAGGGACGAAATGGAGGGAAAAGAAGCTGTATATGAACGAGTAGCAGTGAGAATGAAGCCGCGGTGGCCTGTATATAATAGTGAATGCGTGCTGTATTTATATGACGTACACATTATACATATAGAAGAAACACATATACATATACGTGCAGGTGTATTAATGCCGTCGACTTAAGAGCAAACGTAACAACAGTGGAGAAGGTAACGCATTGCCGATAAGGCAACCGATTAACAGTAACATAATTATCACGCCGATTTCCCACGCAAACAATAATGCTTCAAGGAAAACGCGAGGGTACTCTAAACCCGTTTCAGACGGGACACTCTGTGACGCGATTTTTGAAGAGAGATTTCTGCGACACGTAAGTGTGTCCCGTCTGAAAGACCTGACCGCCCAAGCGACATAGTACCCGGCGTGGACGCAAGGACGAACGATTCCATTCGAATGTTCGTCCGCTGCTTCACGTCAATTGTTAGAGAATGGAACTCAAAACTCGCTTCGTAATCGCCACACCGTTTCCCAAGGTTCTGTCCTCTTTGATATCCGTGTCCGAATTCGTTTCGACTTTTCACCTCGAACCGAATGACCAGTGAGATTGATCCCACTCGCGACAGAGACCGCTCTCTCAACGATTTACATCGCAAGCTTCTGTCAGAATACGTCGAGTAGTCGCATCTCCGATTAAAACGGAGCAATGGAGAACGAGACTCAACGAAGGCAAGCGAATTGCGTCTAGAACGAGCAATTCAAACGGCGGCGTTATCAAACGTCAGTGAATGCTATGGAGAGAAAAAAGGCAGGTCTGAATGTCTCGTTCCGAGTTCGAGGGGATCGAAGTCCATTTCTTCGAGTTTGTACATACACACGAATAGATAATAAAGCGAAGCTAAAAAAGAAAACTCTGGCTTCTCTGTGTACGTACATGCGTGTACGTAGACTTCATTCGAACGATTCGAGGAGATTTTTTCGTTTTGTTTGAAAGATCGTAACTTTGATTTTCGTAACACTCGTTGGAAGATAGAATTTTCGCTTTGCTTATCGTCGTTCGACGATAGCAATTAGAAGGATTTGAACCGGGGGTAAAAATAGATTCGCCGATTACAACGCTTAACAGTCAGGCTCGCGAATAAATACGGAAGCGGTATTTTAGTCGTGAACGAGACCACGCTTCGTTTGAACAAGAGAAGTTCACCCCGGAGATAATTAAACAGGAATTCGCAGGGATTAAACGTAGCATCGATAAGAAATGCCTCGCAAAACTTAGTGAAGCTCGTTTATCGCTGTACTTTTGTTCGCTTCGTGGAAATTGTTTTTGTTTAATAAAACTATCGTTGGTTTGCTACTGATGTTCGTTACAATTAATAAATTACAATGAAAATATAATACGGCGAAGCGTATCCTCTTTTTCTCGTTTCTAAGTTGTATTATAGCCGATCAAATATTTTGGTAAAACTATTGTACAATTATAAGTTTAAATATGACATAGTTGTTCAAACGTTTATACGCGATTATATGAGATTATACGCGAACGATGAGTTTCTATTTTTATTCAAAAAGTTGTCGCGAAACTCCAGGAAGTCATTATTAAAACTACCCTCTCTAACTTCTCTTGAACATAGTACTATGTACCTACTTCTTAAACGTACTATGTAATTTGTAAGTATGTAATCCTGTATTAGGAGAGTTAAGTTTAAGGAATTACATTTACAATTCAAGATCGTATATATTGAACAAGTGTCATTTAGCATTATATAATTTCTTATTATGAAATATCAGTTATTATAAATTCTGTTAACAATGCCTCCAATGCACTAACGCAAAATACGCATAGCCATATCATAAGATGTTCATAATTCAAAATTTGAAATTACACGTGGCTCAATAATAATTTCACCCTGATTTGCTTCAAAGAAATTAAGGAATAATCACTTGTGCATTAAGATCGCGTCTTTTCGTGGTATAATAAAATTCCTACACAATAATGAAGAGCACAGTCACATACAGCTTTTTACAATTCTCGTTGCGAAACCGGTGGCGAGCCCACAGATTCGCCGTGCAAATTACGTGGATCGATCCGTACTATTCGATACGCAAAGAAGCACCGCTTGCACGGCTATCTTCTTTTCCACTTTAAACGCGGTTCGTGTCACGGACGGTCGAGATAATGCGAGCAGATCCATTGTGTCTCATTCGCGTTCAACCGTTCCGTACCCTTATTCGTAGATTCACCCCTTCTACCCATCCAAATATGGCGTTTCGTTACGGGATATGTACGGATTTAAGGAAAGTGGCAATACAATTAGTAAACAACTGGTGATAAGGCTAAAGAAAAGATAACGACTACAATAATAAAGAAATTGTTTGAAAATAATATAACTGGTAAAGAAATAGTGAATTACTTATTGGCACAGATAATATTACATTTTATTCTTGCCATTGAAGCAAAATAAATTTTTGATATGCAGGAGCCGAATTATTTGTACCAAACAATATCAATTACTACTACATCAGCAAAACATTATTCATTACGTTTTAATTGTACTATTAATTCTTATTATACACGACGAAAATAACGAATTGTAAACAAATTAAGAAAGGGCATTACGCGTGTATATAAATCCTTTTCGTCCACAAATATTAAAATACATTGAACCGAACGCAAAATTTCAATGCAGATCGTTTAAGTCGATCACGTTATTACCAGTACTTAAGTCAAGCTCGAATTCAATCGTATCAACTCGAACAGCAGATCGAGAGTTAAATATACTTCCCCAACCGGAACGCCTTTTTAATATTCAAAAAAACTCGATATTTGCAACATAACAGCTTTATGAAAAAATAATAATGAATAAATATAGTCACCATCGCTCCCAGATACAAAGACGTTCACGCGATTCTGGCACAGTTCAAAATTGTTGCTCCCTTCGTTCCATTCAAGCGGGACAAACAAAAATCTGCCGTCGCAGCTGATAGAACGACGCGGACAATTTTGCTGGTTGAATAGCGACGATTGACGAGCATCGTCGCTCCAATATGTGATCAGAACCGCGGCAACCAGCAATACATCTTGCAATAGCGATCGTGTTAACCCGCCGCAAACATCATACGCTTCCATGGCATCGGGGCAATCACGCGCCACGTGGCGAATATATATATATACATATATTTGCAAATTGTCGTTCATACGAGAAGGGTGATGAGCGAAACGGCACCGAAATTATCGATTACCACCTGGCCGTTTCACCCGCATCCGTTTTCAATTTGCCGCGTAAACCGCGATAAATAACAAACGAAACGAAAGATGAAACGTCGTGCTTGTACCAATGCTCCAACTACGCTGGAACATTATGCAAACAAGTTCGTCGAGGCTCGATTAAATAATTCCATTATTTGGGGCGAACAGGAATCGCGAGGAGAGGAATTTTTTTTAACGAATAACGTTGCACCGTTCGTTCCTGGGATCAAAGAAGAATCGTGCCGAACGAGGTTTCATTTAAAGTGTCGAATTCGTGATTAAATGGGAAATTGTATGAAGATATGAGAATTGGTTGTTATAGGGGGGAAATATTTCCTTTTGTTAAGCTTTACATTTGCAATCGAACGCGACTGTTATTCGTACTATGTATCATATGGGACAGGAAAGCATTTGGTGATATTGAAATACGAGGACATTGTAATTCTGGCGTTAAAAAATGTAGGAGGTTTGTTAGTAATTTATTTGAGATTTTATTTAAGTTATCATAAAAGTTCCGCAAAGCGTATAGTTGCAAGGGAGCTTGCACTTTTTTTGAACAATTAAGTGGTAATTTGTGTTAATCAAAATTGTTTTTGCTATATGTGAAATGTGAAGTATCCATTATGTGTTTATAAATTGTCATGCCTACTCATAGAAGTGATAAAACAAACAAAACTTATCTGGATCTTTTTCCATGAAGAATATTTCTCTTGATAACATGAAGTTTTCACAAAAATTAGAAGCAAATAGAAAATTTGTACCCAATATTTGGCGAAGATTTGATAGATTTCTGTTATTTTTCTTGTATAATTGTTTTTACTTTAAACAAAAAACCTTTGTCTGAATTGTAACATTAACATTGCAGCAGAACACTATAATTACAATACTTACGGTCATTATAGAACGTTACATGTTCGCTGTTGAAAAAGAAAGGAAAATAATAATGATGAATTCCTCGAACGATGCTTGCGCACAAGACTAAACGATTCTGTAGAGCGTAATTGCGAGACCGATCATTTCGATTGAACGTCAACGACTGCCCTCGAAATGGTCCATTGACTGATTGCGGTAAAAAAATGATTGCGTGGCATTGAACAAACTGGCACCCATCATACGCGTGTTCATTAATTGTATTCCTTGTCATGATGACCCCTTTACTAACTTTCCATCTTTGTCCAGTTTTGGTATCGTCATCATTCTCATTATTTTTTTCGGACATCGAAAACGACCGTTCAGTTATATGTGGAACATAAATTATTAATTACCTATGCAGTAATAATTAGTCAATTTCTTTCTTTATTATTATTTAACGTTTTGTCCCCATTGGTCGTCGGTATTATACGTATTATTTGACAGGATCGTTGCAATATGTTTTTAGTACACAGAGTATCTATATTGTAATGAATGAATAATTTCCCTTATTGAACTTATACAGTTCCAAATCATTTAATTTGAAAAAAGTTTATTATTAAAACTACTTCGTTTCGAGGAATATTCAAGTTTGACCTACTTTGAAAATATTGAGAAATGAAATTGCATATATGCATCCTTGCAATCTATTGCACAATATGTGAAATAGAACTCCATCGTAATTTATCGAAGTTTCTAATTTTTTTCTGTCTGATTAAACGGGAAAGCTGGATGAACGTCAACTTGGGGTTTTGTACAGACATAATGAGAATCGTTATGTGAATGCATTCACACTTCTCGCTGCAGCATTTTGACCTGTTTGCAGAATTTGCAACTATATTTTTCATCCCTTCCAAAAGCAATATGCTTGAAAACATCTTTTGAGCCATTGACACACTTACATGTTCTCTCATTTACAAAAATAATTTTACACGTCCTTAGAACTCATACACAGAAATTAGGTCAATCCGGCTAAAAATCGAGCACATGCTAATCGTCAATTATATTTCATTCAACTACGTACAATATCGTATTTAATATTCCAACTTTATTCATTCTTACGTGTGCTTTTATTGATTCGAAATATTAAGAAACTCCTTACGCATATTAAATATTCAATAAAATTATAATCATTAGTACTAATAATCATTCTGTTATTCGCATTCAAGTATAATCGATCAAATCTCCTCGGTATCGTACGTCGCACAGCGTATACGTGTATACAGTGATATAAATGAATGTAGTAGATCATGATCATTTCTGTCGTGCATTGGATATCAGTAACTTTCCTGCTATTCAGAACGCGTAATTCAATTTGAGCCGTGGTAATCGCATTTGCGGGTTGATTAACAGAACCCCGTGCCATTAATCGTGCTCGCGGTAATTATGTTAGGTACCGATACCCTCGAAGGCTTTCATTGTTCAGGCACTAATAATCGTCACGAATTTATTGAATCCCCGACTCCAGCAGCGTTTCGTTGCGCGCATACAATTCCTAGCGTTAAAAAATCATCAGCGACGATATTTGATGGACAAATCACTCGTCCATGGTGTTTGATAGATACGAGAAATGGTACATAAAATTACGTACTATATTAATGAAGTTTTTAATGCTTTTATTTAGAATTAAAGCGATTGGGTATCAATGATATTGATCTTACGAATATCCGGAATTTAATGGCATCGTATTTGATTCTTATATAATTTTGTATATACTATTATATACTGTTTTAATGTTCCGATGAGAATAATTAGTAATAAATAATTTTCGATTATTAGATATTGATAATCGAGTAATTATTTTTATACATATTTCAATTCGTTTGATTTCATTATTATTACAGACGTAGTTCATCACAGCCATGTTAATGAGAGAACCCGACTGTCCTATAATCTTATAATTCATTGAATATTGTAGAATCGCGGGCGATAAGTAATCGAACTCTCGAAAGTGTAAGTAGGTAAGAGTGAGAAGAAGTAAGCCTGTGTGGTGCGTGCAGCGCATAAGTGTATAAGCAGGTGTATGATGTGCCACGTAAATACAGCCGATGATCATGCAAGCAATCTATATCTATATCTATATACATCTATATAGATATAGATATACAGATATATACATAAATATAAATATTATATATATATATATATAAATCTATTATTATAAATGTTACGAGAGATTAAGCAAATTAAGAATTATGTATTATCAGTTGACACGTCGTGCCGGTACGCTCATTCAAACGATTCGAGCGACAATGTAAAAACTGTTTGCGAGTGAATGGCGAATAAAATATACGATAATGATTAAGTTTGTTTAATAATCTGACACCTAACGATTACTTTATTTTATGTTAATGAATTTAATTATTGATTAATCATTTCTCTGTTCATATGGCACTAGTTCCTGTTAACCCCGCATCGATACACAACTGAATTGGGTAATTTTTGGTGCAAGCAACAGTTGAATTTACGAGTTCAGTTCTTTTTATTATTCCCACCCTTGTTTTCTACATATTGGTCGTACACGTATATGTACAATACATTTCTATGTAAAATAATTAATTATTAAGATTAAAAAATATCAAAATAAGGTGCTTCATAAAAATAAAAGTATCCAAATACCTTTCAATTTCGAAAATCGTCGCACTGCTATCATTGAGTAATAAAGAAAGATATTCCATTCTGATTCTCGGTTATAAAATTCGTAATAATTTATTAGGCAATGAAAAAAATTGAATTAAATAATTCTATTAATATACGTCAAATAAAATTATGGCTGAAGAAAAATTTAGGTAAGTAATCAATCTTCCCTTCAGCGATTTCTGCAAACATAATTGTACAGATATCACTTCAAAATCTATTCAAAAGGATAAGAATAAATACAGTTCGATTTTACGTTAACAGTTTTATTTTTTGTACTTATATTGACATAACAGTTTCCGTGTTTAGCATGTATGATTATAGTCTCATTTTCATGAAAACAGTATAAAGAGAAAAAAAATAGTACGAACAATCGATGGTATGGTTGTAAAATGTAAAACCAACATGTACTGTTTTTTATCATGAGACTTATCGACGAATCGAAGGTGCACCGAAGAAAGTGAATGTCACAAATGTAATTACATCCCGTGCAAAACAATTAACACTCATTGCCATTTTCCAATGTCACCATCGTCATGCCAGCTACGGGTAGTGAAAACGTTCCATGAAAGCTCTAAAGCAACGATAAATATTTGACGTCTCGCCCCGAGATCCATCTACCATCCGACAAGCTTTCACGAAACATCCCCGACCTCGTGTTTTATTCCCTCGTGTAAGGTGCAACCATTATCACGAGTTACAACATCCGGTTTGCAATCCTCACTGACCTAGTGTCATTGAAACTATCTAATTTGATGAAAGAATATAAAATACAGTTGTGTAACATATCGTATTGTAATTAAAAAGAAAAACGTGTAACAACAACTTTCCTACGTTGCAATAAATATATAATTTATGCAGTGGTATCCTTGGAGACCAGGAACATCTCCACGAGTTTGATCAAGTTCTCGATCCCCTCTAAATAATTCAGATCCAGAGAACTTTGATCCTCCGCTGGGAAGACGTGCGTGAAGTCGATCATATTAATTCTAACCCAGTTCTGTTTATCCTCCGAGGAACTGGCAAGCTCGTTCACCAATTCGTCGTGGTCTTCCTTCATCCTAATAATGTCGTCGTCGAAATTGTTGACGCAAGATCGTGTACAACATAGCCGATCCACTCTAAAGTCCGGGCTACACGAACCGCTCCTGTTCAATGCCTTCTCCTTCTCCGACGTATCCGTTTCACTGTTCAAGCTGATACTCCTCTTAATGAAATGTACCCTTTCCATTGTCCTGTTTCTATTCGTTTCGCCGCTACTACTCGAAACTGAATTACTCGTCGTGTCGTTCACGTGTTTGAACACATTCGATGTGGCCTCATGACTGTTCGTGGAGGAAAACGACTTGGCCACGTGGCTGGATGATCTATCGACGTTCGTACGATTTCGACGAAGATAATATCGCAGTCTTTTCGCGTCATATGCCACCAACAAAGAACTAGAATAAAAGCGGAACAACCGCTGGGTACGAAAGAATAGTAAGATCTTCCACAAGAAAGAGAGAAGCTTCACAATCAATTGACGACAGGGCGGTCTTTCTGGACTTATATTCAGGAAGATTTTCAGCGCTGCGCAGGAAAGAAAAGGAACTATTTGGAATAGTTTGCAATTAAAAGATCGGTTTGGTTAAAAAGTGTTCTGGAAATGTGTTCCAGCATTTCGTTTGCAATCGTTCCTCATATGATCCGTTACAGTGATATTATATGTACATATATCACTAACGCAATTATACGTACGTGACGAATGAAACATTCAATGATTCATTTCAATTATAACATTTCGTTATAGCGCTACCTGGCCATTTCGCAATAAATGTGTATACATGATTTAGAAAATAATTGAGATTGATTTATATACCTTCTACGACACCCTTAGCATCGAGAGTCTTGCCGTAATGTTTGCCAAACTTTCTTAATTGTCCGGAATCGGCGCAATACACTTGAAAGCCAGTTATACAGAATCCATATGTGCGTTTAGATTCAGCGTACTTTAATTCTTCCGTTGCTCTTTTCTCCGGCGTGGCTAAGGGATCCCACGTTCGTCTACCTATCTTTATATCCATCACGCAAGGTTCCGCCATACCATCGGTAATATTTTTCAGCGTAAGGAATGTTATTCCTAATATTTTATGAAAACGATTAATCATATTTTATTAAACAATAACACCGAGATCTTACGGCCATTATAATCCAACTTGGAGAAAAATATGATCATGCATTAGTAAATGATCGATATATTATCCAGCCACTATTTTAAACGTGATAACTCGATAGAAATTAAATATCTATTTAATTGCTCCACCGTTAAAGATAAGAATGTTTTAATCGTCTAATGAAAAAAAAAAGTATGGCGATATTAAATCGTTCACTGTAATATTCGTTATAAATTATGATAGCTTTCATAATTACATATATCGGTGACGGTAATCAATTTATCTTTAACAGTGAAAACTATAATTAAACATTATCTACGCAAAATGCGATATGGTAGAGTAAAAGCTATTTTATATGGCACCTAATACAAATTGGTTCTACAAAAAAAATGTGAAAATATGAAGTACAAAAATACGTACGAGAAAATTAGAATAAATCGGTAAAGTATGTAAATCATAATGGAAGATTGTCGAATAAATATAAGCTCGATATTTTTTATATCTTACGTCTGCCAAAAATTTGAAACTCTGTCGTGCCGTAATATCTTGGAACGTAATTCCTCAATTGTAACATTACAGGGTCCTGAGACACTTGTAAATTTTCATAGAATGTAATTTCCCTTTTACCAAGTAAAGGTTTAACAACGGGTTTAAATACACGGCCGTCCGATCGACGCAACATGCCTACAACATTTATTAAAGTTTTTATAACATCGATAATTGCATGGTAAAAAGATAAATAATTGCTGTTCTCTACGATATGAGTGAACGTAAGAAAAACATGTCATGTAAATATAGGTTCACACTTGCTGCAATAGAATGCTACGACGAAGTATTTAACACGCGAAATAAATCCTATGTACATACAGTAAAACAGTTTACGCGTTGCAGTTGATAATCTTTATCGATTTCGTATATTTGCAGTACATTAACGCTATCAAATTTCAATGAATCATATTCAAGATATTTTGTTAAATAACACGTTCAAATAAATCGGAATAAAAAATTCTTTAAATATTATCATTATTACAGTGCTGCAAAATATGAATTCTTCAATTTGCAAGCTTACACTTGTAGAGAATTATTTATTCAAAAACAGAAATATTATTTTAACGAAGATTAAATGCTGCAATTTATGAATTACTATTGTTCTAATATTTCATCAATACTCAATACCTCGAACTAAACGTTCTGAAACCTATAATTTCGTAACATTCTTTTCTCCACTTCCACATACATATAAGCGCACGATTGAATTTTCAAATAC
Organism: Nomada lathburiana; assembly: GCA_963667235.1. Lineage (NCBI taxonomy): Eukaryota > Metazoa > Arthropoda > Insecta > Hymenoptera > Apidae > Nomada > Nomada lathburiana. The sequence continues at coordinate 8,844,103 of OY763898.1, read as the reverse complement.
CCTAATATAAGGACAAATTAATCAATCTATTAGGAAGGAAATATCTGTATTGTTGTATTAAAGTTCGGGTTAACAGAAAATCGCCTCAAATTGATAGAATAAGCAACGCAACACCATGTATGTGTGTAATTGAGACATCAAATTTCATCAAAGAAAATGACCAAGAACGGGATATGTATCTGTTGTAAATGGTGAGGAAATTTGTTTGTCTCGATTGTTAGGATGCAAACAGGGGACTCGCGGTGCAATTTTTTTAATCAAATTACCAAACATAGAGACGGATCAGCGGAACTGCTTCCTCAGTATTTCATCTTCCGTGGCGTTTAATTCGATCGGATGCTTACCAATCGTCTGTCGTTCGTCGTTTAACGGATGTCCGGCTACCCGAGACTCCAACGGACTTATTCCAACAGGAAGTCCATGGTCGGACGGAATTTCAGCTAACTCCGTGTTCGAAAGATTATCAAGATGACATAAAGTTTTATCAGCCTGCGAGTCTAAGGTCGTCATCGTTATTGCACTGAATGGCACGCAGTAATAACTTCTGCAATTAAAGAGTTGCACGGTTCGCAAAGATCTTATCTGCGCTGCGAAATCCACCTGAGCCACCAGCAGCTACACATCGAAGCTTATTCTAATTATCTTCGGTTGTCTTATTTCCGTCTATAAATATAAATTTCATGTTGATGAGGAAGTTCAACACACAAGACAGATATATTGCATGTTCTTATATGTAATGACACTACTTAATTAGTTAAATGATTCTCTACGTGATCGCGGCTAGATTCATTTCCCGTCTACATAATCGTAAAATATTTCTCTGCGTATTATATTTTACAAGATGCTGTTATAATATATTTACTTTTGGCATAGAATAGAACAATGTACGAAAATATTTTTAGAAAATAAACATTTTTCGACGTCTTTTCCAACTGAAAATTGGATGTCGGCATAAACTTTGAAATAATTAACTACACTACAATTACATACGCAGGATGTTAACTAAAATGAAAATTGTTGTAAATTTAAAAGATTGCGTAAGTGTGTACAAGGATTTTTCCATATATAATAGGACATATGAGTATACCTAAGTTACAGCGTGGATAATTAAATTTTTAATTATAGATGTTACCTTCGATTATTTTTTCTCACTCGACATTCGCAATTGAAAATGTACCATTAATCGTATCACAATTCAGATTACACCGAACTTACTCTTTCAAACAATCGTGAAGCAGAGTAGATATATTGGAACGCAACAATTTCGCGCGAATACTTTTAAAACATTCTATCATATCATCCTATGAGAACGATAGAGGGCAGAATGTTTCATAAAACCGAATGTCGTAAAATCGCGCTTTTACCGACAAATCGTTGATCGTTCGAATGTGCGCATTATTAGCAAAGACAGTACGTAAATCGGCTAACGAAATTAAAGTCAACGAATTTCCTATCTGTATGAACTACGTCTACGAGGTACTAAATATGTACGTTTGATAATTAAATACCAGGAAACTCATGACATTTCAGGAATCGACATTCTGATCAAACGAAAGAATCATAAAGTACAACTCATATAAGGCATACGTACATTTATTGGAAATAACAGGAGAACAATTTATTAGCCACTCTTCTTTTACAATTGTTACATCTATGACATTTAACATGCCTATGTATTATTATAACCTATACGATAACCAGTCCACAACACAGTACAATCTGGTCGAGTACTTAAACACTTTCACGCAGATAATCTCGTTCGAATCCGTCCGTGCATAAGGCGGAACAAAGATTACGTTCACGAATTTAAACTTCACATAATTACAAACGATCACACGTCCTTCCACTAGACGTCTTTCTACTTTTCTATTGCTGTCTCTTTCGTTACAGTACGAAGATTCTTCTAGGCACCACCAGATGGCCATTGTTTTTTGGTAATGAAAATCGTTCCCGCCACGTTATCGAGCTTATAGATCCGTCAGTTCGTTGGCCAAAATTGCACGTTTTGACAGTAAGTTTATAATATAGATCATGTAGAGTGTTCTTTCGTTCTTTCTTCTACTCATAACATAACCTAAATGTTTCCTAGAAAGACAAGGTATATATGTCGTTATTCTTAATATATGCAATATTTTGTTGTTCCATGCCAGAGTAATTATAAATAACATTTCAAATGCCAAGTAATATGCGAAATAATTAGGTTTAAATACTACTATTTGGTAATGCTTCAAGTGTTCGGATTTTTTCTGACAGAATCATAATGTGCAAATGCTCGAACAGTTAACAATAAGTCTTTACAAATGCATATTAAGATTTTATATATGTAGTGCAGGTAATATTCTATAAGTTCTGCTTACAAAAAGGATTTAATATATACGAAAAATATAAGCATTTATTGAACTTTCTTACATAGATCAGTATGATATTTACAGTGAAAAGAACATGTGTGGCTTGTTTTGTCCTTCAAAATGATAAACAGTTATAAATTTTTTTTATCACCTGATGCGATAATTAAACATGATATATTTTTAAACTGTTTTATAACGTATCAGTTTTATCACACTTATAAATAATGATATAACATATTAGGCTGTCCATTTTAAACATCTGGTATCAAGATGCGTACCCAAACATTTCATACTACAATATCTAGCACCGCAAGGGATACACGTATAGTTACTAGGGAACCCACAAACTGCACAAAACTGTCTTTCAGGAAACCGAGATGGCGGTGCTTGAGCAGATGCATAATTAGGTGGACTTGGATTCACATTGAGATCCTCTTCTACTAACTGACCAAATGTTTTTCGAAATCGTTGCTTGTAATACTCCGCTGATCTGGTTTTCTTTCTCCTACCACCTCTGTTATCTAAAGTCTCTTGAAACTTCGGAACTTTCTTGCTCATTACTGGAAAAAACGAGTGATATTGAGACTGTTGTAAAAATTAATTCTAGTTTTACATACCCAAATCAGCATGTGGATCATCATGGAAGTTATCCTGTTCCAAGGCCTCCAATGCTTTTTTCTGCCTACGCTTGCGTGCTGCTTCATCAAGCACTCTCTTTTGATACGCATCCTTTATTCTGCCAGATTCTCGTGCAGCCATATTTTATTTTATAATAGATCAGTGTTTTCTTATAGTTAACAAATTATATAGTTTCTTTTTATGACAATTTATATCCCTTTCTCGGCTAATGGGAATGATATTTGATCCATAAGATCGTCTACTTTAGTTTGTAAAGTATCTAAAATATCAGCAGAAATGAATAAATGCCTCTCGTCCAGATCTTGGATAATAAATTTTCGTCCCAAGGCAAATGTCTCATCCAGGTGTAAAAGGAATTGCTTCATAGCTGCATCGCTGAAAACAGAACAATTAATTGACTTCGTATTTGCTACTTTATTATAGTTGCTAAAATAAAATGTCCAAGCGAAAAGGAATTTCACTCGATGAAAAACGTGCACGGATGCTTCAGCTATTTTATGAAAGGAAAGAATTCTTTACTTTAAAAGAGTTGGAAAAAATTGCACCAAAAGAAAAGGCTATCGTTGCGCAATCTGTAAAAGATGTACTTCAGACGCTATTAGACGATGGACTAGTGAGGTCCGAAAAAATTGGTACTTCTGTATATTTCTGGACATTTCCAGGGTATGAACAAAATGTGTGATACTACTTCGTAATAGTTTCAATACTGCCCCACAAAATAATTGATAAACATATTACACAGCGAAAATATTACTGCAATAGAAAAAAGAATATCTGAAGCCTCTAAAAAAATAGTGGAAGCAGAATTTAAACTTCAGAAGCTAAAGGAATCTTGTGAAAAAGAAAAGGTAAGGAACAAAATGTAAAAATTAAAGTCGAGACTACAAGACGTGAAGGTTACGTTTTTTTCGACGTTTTATTATTTTCAAATATAAATACATAGATAGGAAAAGAAGATACAGAGGATCGACAAATATTGTTACGCGAACTTGAAGAATTGAAAGTTAAAGAGGATCAATTAAAAAAACAGATTGCTAAATTCAGCGATGCCGATCCAGAAGCTATAGCGAAGCTTGAAGAGAAAGCACAGGTATAAAGACAATCTGCTCTTTAATTCGCATTAACTACAAATACGGTATATTTCAGGAATACAAAGAGGCTACCAATACATGGACAGATAATATTTTTGCCATTCAAAGTTGGTGCAAGAACAAATTTGACATATCGCACGAAAATCTTAACAAACAGTTCAACATCCCCAATGATCTAGATTACAAAGATTAAAAACAATGAAATGCTAATTAAATCTTTATTTTGTGTACATACCATTCAACTAAAATTCCTTTCGTGACATTTACCATGACCTTTCTTTTTTTACTTTTAGTAAAAAGAGAACAAACTTTGTTTCGTGCATTCAATTCCTTCCGATTGTACGTGTTATGTGCCTAAGAACATTAACTATGCGCATTGTCACTAGATGGGGAAGTTAGTGTGACATGGATCATTCTTTGACTAGTTCAGTACATTACAATTATTATTAGGGACGCTATTAGCGAAATTTTATATAACATTTCTTTTATTTATAAATTTCTTTTCTAGTACACATGCTCCATTGATAAGAACAACGCTCAATCTATGGATTAATATTGTTCTTGTATTTACTAATCATTCATTCAAAAAAATAAAAATTATATCGTATATGTTAATTATATTGAAGTGTTATTATCATTTATAATGTCAAATTGTAATCCTTCGATACAAATAATTTTATTAATTAATATTCATTTTCGATTTATTATTCATGCAACCTCGTGGAACAAAGTTGTTTTGTATTATATTTAAATTTCGCGGGTATTATCGTACCAATCACAGGCAGAATTTTTATTATATTTTACTTGACTGCCCTCTAGGAAGGCGTTTCTTAGGTACGTGAACTATTGCGTCAGCCATTAAAATACCCTGAATGCAGGCCCAGAGGAAATCAGTAGTTACACATTGATCGAAGCATCTATTCACGGTCGGACTGCAGACGTTTTCCTGCGATATTCTCAAATAAAGTAAGTTAGATTTTCATTTTTTTTTCTCAAAAAGTACACGTTTATCGATTAGTACACTTATCGTTGGCATTAGATCAACCACATATGCAGAAATTGTAATAAATTGAATAAATCATTAAGTCTCTTAAGAATTGTAGCGTGCATGGCGTTTTGAGCACGTGCAATTGAGTCATAAGTTCTGGAAACCCTCACAGTTCATGGGGCGAACGCCTTTTACATCTTTTTCTCGTCTGCCCTTCGATTATTTTATTCAAGCACAGATTTAGTGTTACGTAACACGTGTATCCTTGAGCTAGTGCACTCTTATTGCATTTTCGTTAACCAATGGCTCTACAACTTTTTTTATAAAATGAAGTTTTCCTATTTCAAATATCAAATTAAATTTTTATCTTCGAGTATTGAAGATTAGAAATAATGAACCGTAATATGTACTGCGCGTGCATAAATGACTTCTGTCGAGTATATTTTTAGTCTGTTTTCATTTTTGTAAAGGGTTGTGAAATATTGCATGATATTGTGTAAGTTGATTTATTTAAAAACTTGGACACATTTTTTTGGAGTTAGTAAAGTTAGCCATATGAAGCGCTAGGAAACATATTGAGTTTATATCACTTTTACATTTATCTTTCGTTTTCGTGCATTCAACTATTTCGGAAATTTTTATTCATTGTGTTGTAATTCGAATGCAGTGACGCTGAAGTACATAATGCCAGCATAGTTGTTAATCCAAAGGGATCTTTTTAATACATTAGATTAAGATTGGTATTGCACGAATGCGCAAAGACACAATTCGACCTTTAGTTAAATGCTAGTTACGTCAGTGTCATTGTTGGCACTTTCGTAATTAAATATTTTTACACTATGCATAAAACGAAATATCATTCGATTATATTACATTTTCTGGAGTTTGAATCATCGAGGAATTTTCCTTAAGTTCCGCGCGTCGATCACGTTCTGACACGTGCTGTACAGAAAATCTAACGCACTTCAATTGTTACTATTTGTTCTATCAATTTATGAAATACTATATTTTACTATTTAAAAAATATGTTTATAACGTGTAACCACACGCAAATTTCTTGTACAAGAATATATTACGAAACTTGAGTTGAGTTCACGTGTCTCGTGATTACGTAACAAAAGAAATGTAATTCTGTGCGACCGAAATTTTACTTCCCGAGCACAGTGGATAGACAAAAATTGATTTAACGTGTTTCTGTATTTAGTACATGTTATAAATATATGTTTAAAAAAAATTTTATTTTAGATTAAAAAACAATGGGTGTTCCCGCTGGTGATTCGGAGAAAGGAAAGAAGGTAAGAATTAAATATGCAAAACACAAATGTCAATGACCGTTTTGTTTTTTCGATTTAAACTGAATAAATTCAGAATCTCCTTTATTTAAAATTCGTATCTGTAAACGCGCGCGAATTCCGATCTCGTGACGCGTTAGGTGTTGTACGTAACACACGTGATAACACACGTCATAATAATCTTAATTCTCTTGATAATATGGATCGATCATTCCGTTTCAAACATTTTTCTTGCTTTACGATAATTATTTGATTTTAATTTGCATTTTTTTTTTTAGATTTTCGTACAAAAGTGTGCACAATGCCACACGATTGACGCAGGCGGCAAACACAAAATAGGACCTAATCTACATGGAATAGTCGGCAGAAAAACTGGACAGGCTGCGGGTTACGCTTACACTGAGGCCAACAAAGCAAAAGGTATTACGTACTACAATTAAGTCTTGGTAATATTAGATGTATTGTTAGAATCGATGCTATATAAATATTATTTTAGGCATCACATGGAACAAAGATACTCTATTCGAATATCTTGAAAACCCAAAGAAGTACATTCCTGGTACAAAAATGGTGTTTGCCGGATTAAAGAAACCCCAAGAACGAGCTGACTTGATTGCATACATTGAACAAGCATCAAAGTAAAGGTGATACCTGTCAAAGATGATAGAACGCGCTAGACGTGTTCAAGGGGTGTAGAGGCAACTAGTACGATTATCATTTCAAACCTCATGAACATCCCACTTCATCGAACTCTCGAGACAATTCATTGATTCTCCCTCATCTGGTACTCAAGCGTTTGCAAAGTATATATATATATAGTGACGAATTGTTGTTGTTAACCATAAGTAGGTGTATCATGTGTATAATTATACATTAACTAGAGCCATTCTGGAGTAGTCTGGAACTGGTCCTAATTCATCATTGAAGATATTCTGGTGCTCTCTCGCGATGGCTGAGCCATACGTAGACTATGCACTATGTTATTTATTTGTGACTGTACACTGTTCAAATCGTTCAAAGAATTATTACGATGTACTGCAGAAGTATGAATATACAGATTCAACGACGAATTTGTAATGCTCATTTTCTTCTACATTAACCGTAAGCGAGTTTCTTAAGATCCAAGATGCAACAAAGTACAAAATGGCAATAAAGCGATACGCCCTATAGATAATTTCAATTTGAGTTTTAACGACTGAAAGCATTGTACTAATTACGCGAAGGAGGAGGTCCTGTCAATAGTAAAATTTTAAAAGTTCTGTTCGAGACACGAATGGAAACGAAATAAACTGTATAATTAAAAACATCATTGTGGAATAATTGTATTGAACTCCATTCTAGAGGTATTCATTTAGATATAGCTTTCGAATTACTCTGATAGCAACAAGGAAGGATGCGGTTAAAACCGGCCGGATGTTACGGCTTCCTCGAGATTGTCCAAATTGCAGCGAAAAAATCTTTGTCATTTGAATTCGGTACGTCGTAAAATCACGTTCGCTTCGTTAAAGTTGTGCTTGAAGTAGCAAGTGAAATGGAAAATAATTCCGAGCATCGCGAAGAACCGATGCGATTAAGTGATACTAATAATCACGCGAAAAACAAAGAAAATTCTTTAAGACTTAGACTGGTTCATGCGTTTAGTTCTGGAGGATTAAAGAGTCCCAAGAGTGTTTCGAGTTCCGGAAGTTCGAGCCCCGGTTACAATAGTCCTTGCGTGAAAACGAGATATTCGTGGCATCTACCCTCGCCAAACAAGGAGTGTCATACACCGTGTTCATCGGGAAGTGGTGCTTCGCGTTCTTCGTCGAAGTCTTTGATAAATAGTAGTCCCACAAATTCGCTAATTAATTCGTGTCCACCGCAGAGCCCTAACTATGCAGCGACATGGCGCGTCAACCAAAGGTAAGTACTTTTGCCAATTTCATATATTTAATATACAAAGTGCAACAACTACTGAACCTGAACTAATTATATGTTAATTTACGCATGATTTAAACATAAAACCTGGCAAATGCTCAACTATTAATTGTATTTAGTTTTGTGAATATATGCTGTGTTATAACGAAGATTTGATATAAGCAATTTATTCAGTGTATATACATTTTTATATCACTGCACATGTACATGTTCTGCTACTAGTACTATCCCCGATGAAGCGCTTTCTTTGCTTTTTCTTAATCAAACATTTTACCATGACCGCAATAGCATTACGAAACGTTATACAAAGCGGAGCCACGTGTCACCAGCGTTTTACGAAACGAACGGAGGTGGTCTAAATGCGCTCGAGCGTTCGTATACAGTTTTAGTATCAGATAGGTGGATAAAAGTCAAGCAGCCTTCGATGAGTTATCTAATGGAGTCAATCTATATGAACACGAAGCGTAAAAACGGAAAAATAAATAGGCACTTTGAAGGCATACTGAAGCGAACTCGTCTGTAGCGGAGGTGCAGATGGGTCGATGCAGCGCCGGCGCTGCAGAATATATCCATGAAGACGAGCATCCCCACCGAGAGCCCTCTTCGTCGTCGAAACGATCGCGTCGCCGTTCTACTCACTTCTTCATCCAGCGCTTAAAGCAGAGAGAGACGAGAACAACATCTATCTACTTCTCTATCTTTTGTTCTCTTCCACCTTGCTTCTCGTTTCTGTCTCTTGTCGCACGAAAGCACCTCGTCGTGCTCCGCAGAACACTACACGGAGCGCCTCGAACCAGTGTAGAACGGTTTACAGCAAAGTAAAGCTGTTTTCGCGTTTGCCTCCGCGCGAGGAGTTAGGAATTGAATAAAACTCACACAGGTATGTACCAAACGCATTTAACGAATTCTTCCCGAAATAATATTTTCTTCGCGCCTCGATTGTTTACCTACATCTTTTTGTCAGATTGTCTTTATGCATTTTTTGTTTTCTGTTTTTCCGTGATACACGGTAGAGCAAGACGACAATGATAAATAAACTGCCGCGCTTTCGCACAGAAAACACGGAGTTGATCCTTAAAAATGATTATTATGTAAAACGATTGCGCGCGCGTAACGCAAAGCTCGCGCGAATATGGTCTTCGACAGGTTTGCTTGGACTCTTCCAACTATGCAAGGATTGCAGAAAAAATTCGCTATTATACATTTCTACATTAATCTCTGTCGCGTTTACGTGGATTTTTGTTCATTCAAAGCTGTACTTCGTAGACTTTGATTATTCTTTTTTCCAAACACTGTTTTCGTAATCGTTGCGTGACTCGTTCCTGTGACCAGTTTCGAAAAGGCCATTAATAATTTATTCATTTGGACAACGGTACACATATTTTACATGCCATGACGGTAATCTATCTCTGTCCATCATTTTATAGTTTATAATTTTAATACGTTAAATTTAATACGTATTTTCTTCATATATTATTCGCTTTTTTTATCTTATTATTAGTAGTTAGACGGCATTTTTCTTCCATTTGAAATCGCGAAATCAATTACGAATTATAAGTACATTCTATTTCTAATTCGTTAGCTGTCTCTTTTAGTATCTGTTTCCTTATTAAAGAAAGATTAGCTGTTTTCAATTCGCTATCGAGTGGATAATAACTCCAATTGGCGCTTAACGTGGTCGTCGCTAAAAATCTGCATGAGAATGGGAGAAATGGGTGATCACAGTATAAAGCGCGTTTTATACTTCCAATCTTTCGAGTGTCTCAGAATGGCCTCGAGCATAGAGCATTATTTAGGGCACACACTGTTTCCTAAAGTATGTAGGTATACATACCTACACAGTAGGACAAGGAGTGCATACATGGTCGTTTACACACACGCGTAATCACGACTATACCTATTTGTAGCCTGCATCATCGGGCAAAAAGTAGGTCTAGGGAATCAGCTGACCGAAAGAGGCGCGTGCGCTTCACTAAAAGCAGAACACATTCGAAACGCCCACTGTAGATGTACACCTACTCTCAGAATCCCGGAAAAAGGGTGTTCTCGATACGCGAATACTGATAAACCGTCAAAACACTTTTCACTTAATCAATCGTTCGTTCCACATGTATATGCACATACCAATGTACACACTTTAAATAGTAATTTATATTTAGAAATATAGGCCACGCGTGTCTCATTTACATAGCAGCATGGATCCATACATAAGTCAAAACAAACCCGAAGATGTTACACATCGTCCTTAAACACAGGGAAACGTAACGGAACAGAACAGAACAAGAGTAGTATTCAATTGATGGAACCTTTGATTCCACAATGACGTTTTTTCCCGCCACAATTACCACAACTTATCTCAGTCCGTTTTGTACTTTGGACAATTGAACTGTTTGTCCGTGTGAGTGTTTAAATTTTTTATAAGTCCGTGTATTGTACAATCGCTATTTGAGCACACTTTGCGATGCAACCATAATGGATCCTCTGGCCATGACCGAGTCAGCGTTTAACGCGAATAAACGTAGTCAAGGTTGATATGGCATTTACGTTAAAAGCAAACGGATTTTGGTACCATACACGTTTCTGTTTACTTGAACAAGCATTTGTTTCTTCAATAGAACCGATGGAATTGTTTTCGATTCTTTCGTTTTTGTGCAAAGGCATCGTTCGTACGGCCGCGACGCTCTCTCCGTTGCGTAAAGCGGCTTTCTTAAACAAAAGAGGATTTACTAGTGAAAGGAATTTCTCTGTTAGCCGTGAGAAAAAAAGTAGTGCACTGACATACGGGAAAATCTCATTACTTAACCATACTATGCTTAGCTTACACTCTACAGTAATAAAATCGTTAGTCTATCGCCGAGTTCGGTGTCCTTTGCCTCAGTGCAACGTAGGAGAGGCGACTAAAAGTTTTTCCATGTATTAAAGTCGTTTATTAAAAAACTAATACAAAAGTTCCCCCCTGGTATGATCCTTGCAATCACTTTGAGGAATGAAAAAATATTCAATCTTTCTTCAAATATTAAACCATTTGATTTCATCGGACATTGCTTCAATATCCACGAACAGATTTCATTAACCAGAGGCTACAATCAATCGAATCGCATGTCATTAAACGAGTTGCACGCAGTATAGGTATACTGACGCTGCAGCTAATCAATTAGCCATACAAGGTAATAATCACGCAACGAAACCAAGCCTCAGATACATCACGATAATTACGCGGCTCGTTTTCCTTTCTTCTTTCGCACGGAGTTGAACTGAACGAGTGAAACGCTTCCCTGTCGGGCGGTACTTCCGCCTATGTAGATTTTCCGTGTGGAAAAAAATAAAAACAAAAAAACCAGTGCCGTGATTCTCACGGTTATATCACTCTATCGAATTAGGAAGGAGAGCATGCGAAACATAGGCAACTCGATTAACTGTCCAATGATGATTTCTCAGTGATGAAGTACTCGCCGCAGCAGCAGCAAAAGGAAAGGAAGTCGGAGAGCGACGTTTGCTCGATCGACGCTACACCGAATCGCGGTGCACGACGTCACTCGACATCAACGGAGTGCAAGAATTCGTCGAGTTCCTCGACGAGGAGCCGGATCTGTCGTTCACCGTCTACGGGGATGTTCGCCTGGATGCGCGTGTTCCGGCTCGCTTCGATGCTTCATCAGGTCGGCTGCTAGAGTCGAGTGTACAGAGCGAGCGTCTCGTGCCGCAATTCATAGATGTATTTAACGAATTAAAATTAAGGGACCGTGTACACGTGTGTATGTGTGCGTGTATGCGCGCCGGGCTTAAACCGCGCCTGCACTTATGCAACCGGCGCCCCTGTCTGCATGTCTGCACGCATGGCCACACGTGTACAGGTGCATCCGACGACCCTTTTTCTCCTCCCGGTCGTGATTTACGTATCCATAGGGTGGTCGGTTCGTAACGTAGGGACGACCGACACGGTAGCTCAACCGTAGTGCGTTACGCAATTACGTGTTAACAGCCACGGGCGTCGTACTGGTTACGTTACGCCTACTTATGTAGAGACGAAATTACATGTACGCGTGTTTTTCTGCACGTATACGCGCATACCGGTAAACGTTTCTGTAAGTGCGTATACACGCGTGTGCATCGTTATGCATAGAGCGCAGTCCCGGGTTCCAGTTAATCGATTGGTCGTTCGCGAACCATTAATTAACCGTGTATGCCTCGAAATCGGAGGTAATTCGTCGCAACACGTCGATTGTAATCTATCCCAGGTCTATCGTTTTTAATGTCCTCTTCTCTATTCGTTCTCTTCTGTTCACGCCATTGGAGACGCGTCACATGTGCACGCGTGTACGATTTACCTGCCATAGTAAATACGGTTATTTAGCTTGTACGTGAATAGTGAATAAGGATATAACGTGGTGCTATGTTCGGAACATTCCTTGTCTGTCAGACTATATTTCGTTGCTTCACTTTAACTTGTCTGTGTCTCCCACTGTTTTTACCCCTTTCTATTTCCCTTCCCTCGTCTGTCACTATTTTCTTGCAGTATCGATTCTTTTGTGGTTAAAGAGAAACTATAATGGATATGGTGAATATTGATTATTTTTGTACGTACGTAAATAATCGTGAACTTCTTCTATACTTTCGTCACGGATCAATTTGATTCGAAGTTCGTTGACACTCGTACGACTGCTTTTCGAACAACCGAGAAACGTATTGGAAAACATATACATAAGTTCATGTATTTATGCATTTATTCTCTTTCGACATGTTTTCCTAGGGAGGTACATTATATCGCGCGCGCGCTTCAGGTATCTACGATCACGAATTTGCATCAAATTTCACACCCCTCCACCTCTACTTATTATTACGCGATCATTAAGAGGAGTCGCCAGTGTTATTAATAACGAACGATATATTTTATGACTACGCGAATCGACAAATAAATTCAATATTTGCTTTGACGCGCGAATCACTGTTGTATGCGCCAATCCTACAAACATCTCAGAAAAAGATCTGCGTTACTGTGAAACTGTGGTGGAACTGCGACCAGGATTTTTAGAAGTGCATTTATCTTTGACTAATAAAATGTTGTTCTGTCAAACGAGACTGTTTATTCATTTACACATGCCCAACCAACGGAGTATATGCAGAACATGCTTTTCCTTCTTGAACAGGACATCAACGTTCAGTTTCTTAACTTCGGAGCAACTACTCGGTTGCTCTTCAGCTTTCAACGAAATGATACCCCTCTTTTATATTTTATAACACCTACGCGTGTTTTCAGTAACGTTGCCGAAGGAAGGTGTAATTGAGTAACTATGAACCATTTGTGGCATATACGGATGCACAGAAATAATAAACGAAAGTGAGTCACACTTGCGGGTTAAGAATAGACATGATCCTTTGCGCGACTCGCGTTGCACATTGGTGCGAATCCATTATTGTATGAAAGAAGAATATGTTTTCGGGCTTGGTGTTAATTTTTAATGAGATTCATTTGGGATTTGTTGAGTGACATCAATTTAAAAATATAACACCCGTAAGTTTTTCAAATGTGGGTCATTAATCAATTTGTTCACAACGATGATTGAAGTCTGCAAGTCTATATGTGTCAGTGATCTCACATCGGCAGCTCTCTGTTCTCAAGGATCATTCCCTTAACGTAACACACTCAAATAAAAAATTATCCTATTCCCCATCTCTCTCACACCATCTATTTGTCTCGTCTCCTGACTACTATGTAACAGAAGTTGCTATTAACGTCGAAGTTTCAAATATTCAATGCAATTTCATGTATCATTAATTTATCGATTAATTCAGAATTTTGTTAAGATAAAAATAAAAAATTGTTTTATTTAAGAATACAAGGTAATTTATCGTACAGCACTGTTAAACAATAATTTTTTAATAACGATAATAAAAGTCTTTGAGTAGAAAACAATGGGAATAAATATTGCAAATAAAATTAAGAGAATAATCTTTGTAACGCTGGGAACATGTTATCATTTTGTCGAATATTAAATTTATACCAAATAAAACTTTAAAATTGCATCTCGGCTTATTCTGAAATTTATATTCACTAGGTCGTTTCATTATGATATTTTAATGATTTCTATTCCAGTGAAAGAAATACATTTTGTGTTCATAAAAAATTCTGCAACAAACAATAACTCTCAAGAACGCTGCAATTCGTCGATAACAAAATTGTATTGATGGATTATGCAACTGATCATATCGTATATTCCTTCTCAAAATTGATGTAGGTGTACATATGCATTTGTATGCAGGGCCATAGGCAAGTTTACGTAGGCTATATGTACACGCGACTTCATAGATTTATGCATTCAACGATGTCCTTGGAATTCACATTGCAATGACCTACGGTTAAATTCTCTTTAAAGTATCTCAGTCGCGTTTGAAATAAATGTAAGTATGTAAGTACAGACATTTTAAAGGAAGAGTTTATTTGCAATTTTCTTCATACAGATTCTGTCCTCAATCAACAGAAATATCCGTGAGTAATTGTCACTGAAACCCAACCTTTGCTTTGATCTAATCATTCTGCCATCGAGCAGCAATTCCTCATTTAATTTAAAAATGATCGATACAGTGTTTATGATATTGAATAATGTAGTTGACTTTGTACACTAGAAAAGCGTTTGTGTAATTGTAAAAGGAATAATACATGTTTAATGAAAAATGAAGAGGTATTTGTTCTCTTTCATTTGATGTATCAATTAATAGCAGAGTAACATATCTGTTGTGTTCTCCGATTATAATTGATAGCTAGATCAATGATCCAAGGACATAAATTAAAGTTAGGGGTCTAAGCTACAATTTCCAATAGGTATAGGCCTTAATAATATTCCATGCGAGATTGATTTGCTATAAAAAATTAAACAATTTAAATAATAATAAGGGGACACCTGCCAGGCGAGATAATTGAATTTGCTCAACGAAATTATAAACAAATACCATTCCTTCGGTTTGCATGCTAGCTATGTCAATGATCAGTGAACATAAAGTAAAGCTGGGAGCATCTACTACCATCTCCAACAGGTGTGAATATGATTCCACGTGCGATTCATTTGTTCTAAACAAATAAACAATTAAAATTGTTATTACGGCCACCTGCATATAGTTACAGCAACAGGATATTTTTTATCGTGTAGCTTATTCGTTTCCATTTCTTTTGAGACGTGGATGGTTAAAATCGGCCCAGTAGAAGCCGGGATAATAATTTTTTAATATTTTATCGGTAACCATATGTCGGTAATTGTGTATTTGGCGCCATCTCGCGTTTGCGGCCTTTTTCGCAGTTTTCGGCACCGCGAAAACGGAATTCCTGGATTACATCGTTAATTTAAACAATTGCGTTTTTCTCGGCTTGTACTGCGTGTTTCTTAACCGGACTTGTCTTAAATGAAAGCTATGAACCATAGCTATATGCTCCAAATGTTGCAACAATATGGCATTTGTGGGTCGAATGTTATTAACAATTGAAAAATCCACAAAAATGCACTCCGGGTCACGGCAATTATCTCGGCCTCTGGAGCCGCTAGATTCATGATCCAGTGCTCAAAATGAAGGTAAAGGATGCTGCTACACGACAGTAAACGATTTACAATTGCTGCAAGCCCTGTTTATATTATATAAACAAATAAATAATTTGTTTGAGTATTGCACCGAAACTATACAGGAGGGCCGATCTAATCGTAAATCAGATTGTTCCTTGAACAAAGAGCTTCAATTTGTGATGCGGTTGATTAAAATAGGCCCTGCAGAACACGAGATAATTGAATTTGTTTAAATAAATTATAAACAAATACCATTATTTCGGCTTCCAGGCGATCTACGTCAATGATCAGTGAAGATAAAGTAAAGCTTTGAGCATCATTTACCATCTCCAATAGGTGTGAACATGAATCCATGTGCAATTCATTTGTTACAAACAATTAAACAATTAAAATTGTTATTACGGCTTCCTGCTTATAGTTACAGCAACAGTCTATTTTTTATCGTGTATCTTATTAGTATCCCTTTATTTTGAGACGTGGTTGATTAAGATCGGCCCAGTAGAACGCGAGATAATTGAATTTGTTTGAATAAATTATAAACAAATGCGATTACTGCCACTCCCTGGCGAGATACATCAATGGCCAATAGACATAAATTAAAGCTAGGAGTACCACCTAACATCTACAACAGGTGTGAACATGAATCACTTGTGGTTCATTTGTTATAAACAATTAAACAATTGACATTGTTATTACGGCCACCTGCTTGTAGTTACAGCAACAGTCTATTCTTTATCGTGTATCTTATTAGTATCCCTTTATTTTGAGACGTGGTTGATTAAGATCGGCCCAGTAGAACGCGAGATAATTGAATTTGTTTGAATAAATTATAAACAAATGCGATTACTGCCACTCCCTGGCGAGATACATCAATGGCCAATTGACATAAATTAAAGCTAGGAGTACCACCTAACATCTACAACAGGTGTGAACATGAATCCAACGTGTGGTTCATTTGTTATAAACAATTAAACAATCAATATTGTTATTACGGCCACCTGCTTGTAGTTACAGCAACAGTCTATTTTTTTATCGTGTAGCTTATTAGTATCCCATTATTTTGAGGCGTGGTTGATTAAAATCGGCCCAGTAGAGCGCGAAATAATTGAATTTGTTTGAATAAATTATAAACAAATACGATTACTGCCACTACCTGGCGAGATACAGCAATAGCCAGAGGAGATAAATTAATGCGAGGAGTTCCAGCTAACATCTCCAACAGGTGTGAACATGATTCCACGTGTGGTTCATTTGTTATAAACAATTAACCAATTTAAATTGTTATTACGGTTAAACGGATATAGGAACAGCAACGGGGTATTTTTTATCGTATAGCTTATTCGTTTCCCTTTCTTTCGAGACGTCGTTGATTACAATCGGCCCAGCAGAAGCCGAGGTAATAATTTTTTAAAGTTTTGTCGGTAACGATATGTCGAAAACGGTACAACTGACGCCATCTCGCGTTTGCGGCCTTTTTCGCAGTTTTCGGCACCGCGAAAACGGAATTCTTGGATTACATCGTTAATTTAAACAATTGCGTTTTTCTCGGCTTGTACTGCGTTTTTCTTAACCGGACTTGTCTTAAATGAAAGCTATGAACCATAGCAATGTGCTCCAAATGTTGCAACAATATGGCATTTGTGGGTCAAATGTTATTAACAATTGAAAAAACCGCAAAAATGCACTCCGGGTCACTGCAATTATCTCGGCCTCTGGAGCCGCTACATTCATGATCCAGTGCTCAAAATGAAGGTAAAGGATGCTGCTACACGACAATAAACGATTTACAATTGCTGCAAACCCTGTTTATATTATATAAACAAATAAATAATTTGTTTGAGTATTGCACCGAAACTATACAGGAGGGCCGATCTAACCGTGAATCAGATTGTTCCTTGAACAAAGAGCTTCAATTTGAGATGCGGTTGATTAAAATCGGCCCTGCAGAACACGAGATAAGTGAATTTGTTTAAATAAATTATAAACAAATACCATTATTTCGGCTTCCAGGCGATCCACGTCAATGATCAATGAAGATAAAGTAAAGCTTTGAGCATCATTTACCATCTCCAATAGGTGTGAACATGAATCCATGTGCAGTTCATTTGTTACAAACAATTAAACAATTAAAATTGTTATTACGGCTTCCTGCATATAGTTCCAGCAACAGTCTATTTTTTATCGTGTATCTTATTAGTATCCCTTTATTTTGAGACGTGGTTGATAAAGATCGGCCCAGTAGAAAGCGAGATAATTGTCTTTGTTTAAATAAATTATAAACAAATCGGATTACTGCCACTCCCTGGCGAGATACATCAATGCCCAGAGGAGATAAATTAAAGCTAGGAGTACCAGCTAACATCTGCGACAGGTGCGAACATAATTCAACGTGTGGTGCATTTGTTATAAACAATTAAACAATTAAAATTGTTATTACGGCCACCTGCATATAGTTACAGCAAAAGGGTATTTTTTATCGTGTATCTTATTAGTATCCCATTATTTTGAGGCGTGGTTGATTAAAATCGGCCCAGTAGAGCGCGAGATAATTGAATTTGTTTGAATAAATTATAAACAAATACGATTACTGCCACTACCTGGCGAGATACAGCAATAGCCAGAGGAGATAAATTAAAGCTAGGAGTACCAGCTAACATCTCCAACAGGTGTGAACATGATTCCACGTGTGGTTCATATGTTGTAAACAATTAAACAATTAAAATTGTTATTACGGCCACCTGCATATAGTTACAGCAACAGTCTATTCTTTATCGTGTATCTTATTAGTATCCCTTTATTTTGCGACGTGGTTGATTAAGATCGGCCCAGTAGAACGCGAGATAATTGAATTTGTTTGAATAAATTATAAACAAATGCGATTACTGCCACTCCCTGGCGAGATACATCAATGGCCAATAGACATAAATTAAAGCTAGGAGTACCACCTAACATCTACAACAGGTGTGAACATGAATCCACTTGTGGTTCATTTGTTATAAACAATTAAACAATTAACATTGTTATTACGGCCACCTGCTTGTAGTTACAGCAACAGTCTATTTTTGATCGTGTAGCTTATTAGTATCCTATTATTTTGAGGCGCGGTTGATTAAAATCGGCCCAGTAGAACGCGAGATAATTGAATTTGTTTGAATAAATTATAAACAAATACGATTACTGCCACTACCTGGCGAGATACAGCAATAGCCAGAGGAGATAAATTAAGGCGAGGAGTACCAGCTAACATCTCCAACAGGTGTGAACATGATTCCACGTGTGGTTCATTTGTTATAAACAATGGTACAGCAACGGGGTATTTTTTATCGTATAGCTTATTCGTTTCCCTTTCTTTCGAGACGTCGTTGATTACAATCGGCCCAGCAGAAGCCGAGATAATAATTTTTTAAAGTTTTGTCGGTAACGATATGTCGAAAACGGTACAACTGACGCCATCTCGCGTTTGCGGCCTTTTTCGCAGTTTTCGGCACCGCGAAAACGGAATTCCTGGATTACATCGTTAATTTAAACAATTGCGTTTTTCTCGGCTTGTACTGCGTTTTTCTTAACCGGACTTGTCTTAAATGAAAGCTATGAACCATAGCTATATGCTCCAAATGTTGCAACAATATGGCATTTGTGGGTCGAATGTTATTAACAATTGAAAAATCCACAAAAATGCACTCCGTGTCACGGCAATTATCTCGGCCTCTGGAGCCGCTAGATTCATGATCCAGTGCTCAAAATGAAGGTAAAGGATGCTGCTACACGACAATAAACGATTTCCAATTGCTGCAAGCCCTGTTTATATTATATAAACAAATAAATAATTTGTTTGAGTGTTGCACCGAAACTATACAGGAGGGCCGATCTAATCGTGAATCAGATTGTTCCTTGAACAAAGAGCTTCAATTTGAGACGCGGTTGATTAAAATCGGCACTGCAGAACACGAGATAATTGAATTTGTTTAAATAAATTATAAATAAATACCATTATTTCGGCTTCCAGGCGATCCACGTCAATGATCAGTGAAGATAAAGTAAAGCTTTGAGCATCATTTACCATCTCCAAAAGGTGTGAACATGATTCCATGTGCAGTTCATTTGTTACAAACAATTAAACAATTAAAATTGTTATTACGGCCACCTACTTGTAGTTGCAGCAACAGTCTATTTTTGATCGTGTAGCTTATTAGTATCCCTTTATTTTGAGACGTGGTTGATAAAGATCGGCCCAGTAGAAAGCGAGATAATTGTCTTTGTTTAAATAAATTATAAACAAATCGGATTACTGCCACTCCCTGGCGAGATACATCAATGCCCAGAGGAGATAAATTAAAGCTAGGAGTACCAGCTAACATCTGCGACAGGTGCGAACATAATTCAACGTGTGGTGCATTTGTTATAAACAATTAAACAATTAAAATTGTTATTACGGCCACCTGCATATAGTTACAGCAAAAGGGTATTTTTTATCGTGTATCTTATTAGTATCCCATTATTTTGAGGCGTGGTTGATTAAAATCGGCCCAGTAGAGCGCGAGATAATTGAATTTGTTTGAATAAATTATAAACAAATACGATTACTGCCACTACCTGGCGAGATACAGCAATAGCCAGAGGAGATAAATTAAAGCTAGGAGTACCAGCTAACATCTCCAACAGGTGTGAACATGATTCCACGTGTGGTTCATATGTTATAAACAATTAAACAATTAAAATTGTTATTACGGCCACCTGCATATAGTTACAGCAACAGTCTATTCTTTATCGTGTATCTTATTAGTATCCCTTTATTTTGCGACGTGGTTGATTAAGATCGGCCCAGTAGAACGCGAGATAATTGAATTTGTTTGAATAAATTATAAACAAATGCGATTACTGCCACTCCCTGGCGAGATACATCAATGGCCAATAGACATAAATTAAAGCTAGGAGTACCACCTAACATCTACAACAGGTGTGAACATGAATCCACGTGTGGTTCATTTGTTATAAACAATTAAACAATTAATATTGTTATTACGGCCACCTGCTTGTAGTTACAGCAACAGTCTATTTTTTATCGTGTAGCTTATTAGTATCCCATTATTTTGAGGCGTGGTTGATTAAAATCGGCCCAGTAGAACGCGAGATAATTGAATTTGTTTGAATAAATTATAAACAAATACGATTACTGCCACTACCTGGCGATATACAGCAATAGCCAGAGGAGATAAATTAAAGCGAGGAGTAGCAGCTAACATATCCAACAGGTGTGAACATGATTCCACGTGTGGTTCATTTGTTATAAACAATTAACCAATTTAAATTGTTATTACGGTTAAACGGATATAGGTACAGCAACGGGGTATTTTTTATCGTATAGCTTATTCGTTTCCCTTTCTTTTGAGACGTCGTTGATTACAATCGGCCCAGCAGAAGCCGAGATAATAATTTTTTAAAGTTTTGTCGGTAACGATATGTCGAAAACGGTACAACTGACGCCATCTCGCGTTTGCGGCCTTTTTCGCAGTTTTCGGCACCGCGAAAACGGAATTCCTGGATTACATCGTTAATTTAAACAATTGCGTTTTTCTCGGCTTGTACTGCGTTTTTCTTAACCGGACTTGTCTTAAATGAAAGCTATGAACCATAGCTATGTGCTCCAAATGTTGCAACAATATGGCATTTGTGGGTCGAATGTTATTAACAATTGAAAAATCCGCAAAAATGCACTCCGGGTCACTGCAATTATCTCGGCCTCTGGAGCCGCTACATTCATGATCCAGTGTTCAAAATGAAGGTAAAGGATGCTGCTACACGACAATAAACGATTTACAATTGCTGCAAGCCCTGTTTATATTATATAAACAAATAAATAATTTGTTTGAGTGTTGCACCGAAACTATACAGGAAGGCCGATCTAATCGTGAATCAGATTGTTCCTTGAACAAAGAGCTTCAATTTGAGACGCGGTTGATTAAAATCGGCACTGCAGAACACGAGATAATTGAATTTGTTTAAATAAATTATAAATAAATACCATTATTTCGGCTTCCAGGCGATCCACGTCAATGATCAGTGAAGATAAAGTAAAGCTTTGAGCATCATTTACCATCTCCAAAAGGTGTGAACATGATTCCATGTGCAGTTCATTTGTTACAAACAATTAAACAATTAAAATTGTTATTACGGCCACCTACTTGTAGTTGCAGCAACAGTCTATTTTTGATCGTGTAGCTTATTAGTATCCCTTTATTTTGAGACGTGGTTGATTAAAATCGGCCCAGTAGAACGCGAGATAATTGAATTTGTTTGAATAAATTATAAACAAATACGATTACTGCCACTCCCTGGCGAGATACAGCAATAGCCAGAGGAGATAAATTAAAGCGAGGAGCACCAGCTAACATCTCCAACAGGTGTGAACATGATTCCACGTGTGGTTCATATGTTATAAACAATTAAACAATTAAAATTGTTATTACGGCCACCTGCATATAGTTACAGCAAAAGGGTATTTTTTATCGTGTAGCTTATTTGTTTCCCCTTCTTTTTAGACGCGGTTGAATAAAATCGGCCCAGTAGGACGCGAGATAATAGCAGTGACGCGCGGTGCATTTTTTCCGATTTTCAATTGTTAATAACTTTTAAACCACATACTCCGTGTTGTTGCAACTTAAGGAGCAGATAGCTATGGTCCGTAGCTTTAATTTAAGATAAGTCCGGTTTGGAAATACCCAGTAGAAGCCGAGAGAAACGCAATTCATTAAATTAACGATGTAATCCCGGAATTCCGTTTTCGCGGTGCTGAAAACTGCGAAAAAGGCCGCAAACGCGAGATGGCGTCACTTGGACCGTTTTCGACATATCGCTACGGACGATATTTAAAAAAAATTATTATCTCGCGTTCTACTGGGCCGATTTTAATCAACCGAGTCTCAAAAGAAAGGGAAACACATAAGCTACACGATAAAAAAATACCCCGTTGCTGTACCTATATCCGTTTAACCGTAATAACAATTTAAATTGTTTATTTGTTAATAACTAATGAACTACACATGGACTAATGTTCACACCTATTGGAGATGGTAACCGATGCTACTACCATTAATTTATATCGTTTGATCATTGACGTAGATCACCAGCAATCCGAGATAATTGAATTTGTTTAACGAAATTATAAACAAATACCATTATTTCGGCTTCCAGGCGATCTACGTCAATGATCAATGAAGATAAAGTAAAGCTTTGAGCATCATTTACCATCTCCAATAGGTGTGAACATGAATCCACGTGTGGTTCATTTGTTATAAACAATTAAACAATTAATATTGTTATTACGGCCACCTGCTTGTAGTTACAGCAACAGTCTATTTTTTATCGTGTAGCTTATTAGTATCCCATTATTTTGAGGCGTGGTTGATTAAAATCGGCCCAGTAGAACGCGAGATAATTGAATTTGTTTGAATAAATTATAAACAAATACGATTACTGCCACTACCTGGCGAGATACAGCAATAGCCAGAGGAAATAAATTAAAGCTAGGAGTACCACCTAACATCTACAACAGGTGTGAACATGAATCCATGTGCAGTGCATTTGTTACAAACAATTAAACAATTAAAATTGTTATTACGGCTTCCTGCTTATAGTTCCAGCAACAGTCTATTTTTTATCGTGTATCTTATTAGTATCCCTTTATTTTGAGACGTGGTTGATTCAAATCGGCCTTCTAGAACGCGAGATAATTGAATTTGTTTGAATAAATTATAAACAAATGCGATTACTGCCACTACCTGGCGAGATACAGCAATAGCCAGAGGAGATAAATTAAAGCGAGGAGTTCCAGCTAACATCTCCAACAGGTGTGAACATGATTCCACGTGTGGTTCATATGTTATAAACAATTAAACAATTAAAATTGTTATTACGGCCACCTGCATATAGTTACAGCAAAAGGGTATTTTTTATCGTGTAGCTTATTTGTTTCCCCTTCTTTTTAGACGCGGTTGAATAAAATCGGCCCAGTAGGACGCGAGATAATTGCAGTGACGCGCGGTGCATTTTTTCCGATTTTCAATTGTTAATAACTTTTAAACCACATACTCCGTGTTGTTGCAACTTAAGGAGCAGATAGCTATGGTCCGTAGCTTTAATTTAAGATAAGTCCGGTTTGGAAATACCCAGTAGAAGCCGAGAGAAACGCAATTCATTAAATTAACGATGTAATCCCGGAATTCCGTTTTCGCGGTGCTGAAAACTGCGAAAAAGGCCGCAAACGCGAGATGGCGTCACTTGGACCGTTTTCGACATATCGCTACGGACGAAATTCAAAAAAAATTATTATCTCGCGTTCTACTGGGCCGATTTTAATCAACCGAGTCTCAAAAGAAAGGGAAACAAATAAGCTACACGATAAAAAATACCCCGTTGCTGTACCTATATCCGTTTAACCGTAATAACAATTTAAATTGTTTATTTGTTAATAACTAATGAACTACACATGGACTAATGTTCACACCTATTGGAGATGGTAACCGATGCTACTACCATTAATTTATATCCTTTGATCATTGACGTAGATCACCAGCAATCCGAGATAATTGAATTTGTTTAACGATATTATAAACAAATACCATTATTTCGGCTTCCAAGTTGATCTACGTCAATGATCAGTGAAGATAAAGTAAAGCTTTGAGCATCATTTACCATCTCCAATAGGTGTGACTATGAATCCATGTGCAGTTCATTTGTTACAAACAATTAAACAATTAAAATTGTTATTACGGCTTCCTGCATATAGTTACAGCAACAGTCTATTCTTTATCGTGTAGCTTATTAATATCCCTTTATTTTGAGACGTGGTTGATTAAAATCGGCCCAGTAGAACGCGAGATAATTGAATTTGTTTGAATAAATTATAAACAAATACGATTACTGCCACTACCTGGCGAGATACAGCAATAGCCAGAGGAGATAAATTAAAGCGAGGAGTAGCAGCTAACATATCCAACAGGTGTGAACATGATTCCACGTGTGGTTCATTTGTTATAAACAATTAACCAATTTATATTGTTATTACGGTTAAACGGATATAGGTACAGCAACGGGGTATTTTTTATCGTATAGCTTATTCGTTTCCCTTTCTTTTGAGACGTCGTTGATTACAATCGGCCCAGCAGAAGCCGAGATAATAATTTTTTAAAGTTTTGTCGGTAACGATATGTCGAAAACGGTACAACTGACGCCATCTCGCGTTTGCGGCCTTTTTCGCAGTTTTCGGCACCGCGAAAACGGAATTCCTGGATTACATCGTTAATTTAAACAATTGCGTTTTTCTCGGCTTGTACTGCGTTTTTCTTAACCGGACTTGTCTTAAATGAAAGCTATGAACCATAGCTATATGCTCCAAATGTTGCAACAATATGGCATTTGTGGGTCGAATGTAATTAACAATTGAAAAATCCATAAAAATGCACTCCGTGTCACGGCAATTATCTCGGCCTCTGGAGCCGCTAGATTCATGATCCAGTGCTCAAAATGAAGGTAAAGGATGCTGCTACACGACAGTAAACGATTTACAATTGCTGCAAGCCCTGTTTATATTATATAAACAAATAAATAATTTGTTTGAGTATTGCACCGAAACTATACAGGAGGGCCGATCTAACCGTGAATCAGATTGTTCCTTGAACAAAGAGCTTCAATTTGAGATGCGGTTGATTAAAATCGGCCCTGCAGAACACGAGATAAGTGAATTTGTTTAAATAAATTATAAACAAATACCATTATTTCGGCTTCCAGGCGATCTACGTCAATGATCAGTGAAGATAAAGTAAAGCTTTGAGCATCATTTACCATCTCCAATAGGTGTGAACATGAATCCATGTGCAATTCATTTGTTACAAACAATTAAACAATTAAAATTGTTATTACGGCTTCCTGCTTATAGTTACAGCAACAGTCTATTCTTTATCGTGTATCTTATTAGTATCCCTTTATTTTGCGACGTGGTTGATTAAGATCGGCCCAGTAGAACGCGAGATAATTGAATTTGTTTGAATAAATTATAAACAAATGCAATTACTGCCACTCCCTGGCGAGATACATCAATGGCCAATAGACATAAATTAAAGCTAGGAGTACCACCTAACATCTACAACAGGTGTGAACATGAATCCACTTGTGGTTCATTTGTTATAAACAATTAAACAATTAACATTGTTATTACGGCCACCTGCTTGTAGTTACAGCAACAGTCTATTTTTTATCGTGTAGCTTATTAGTATCCTATTATTTTGAGGCGCGGTTGATTAAAATCGGCCCAGTAGAACGCGAGATAATTGAATTTGTTTGAATAAATTATAAACAAATACGATTACTGCCACTACCTGGCGAGATACAGCAATAGCCAGAGGAGATAAATTAAAGCGAGGAGTACCAGCTAACATCTCCAACAGGTGTGAACATGATTCCACGTGTGGTTCATTTGTTATAAACAATGAACCAATTTAAATTGTTATTACGGTTAAACGGATATAGGTACAGCAACGGGGTATTTTTTATCGTATAGCTTATTCGTTTCCCTTTCTTTCGAGACGTCGTTGATTACAATCGGCCCAGCAGAAGCCGAGATAATAATTTTTTAAAGTTTTGTCGGTAACGATATGTCGAAAACGGTACAACTGACGCCATCTCGCGTTTGCGGCCTTTTTCGCAGTTTTCGGCACCGCGAAAACGGAATTCCTGGATTACATCGTTAATTTAAACAATTGCGTTTTTCTCGGCTTGTACTGCGTTTTTCTTAACCGGACTTGTCTTAAATGAAAGCTATGAACCATAGCTATATGCTCCAAATGTTGCAACAATATGGCATTTGTGGGTCGAATGTAATTAACAATTGAAAAATCCACAAAAATGCACTCCGTGTCACGGCAATTATCTCGGCCTCTGGAGCCGCTAGATTCATGATCCAGTGCTCAAAATGAAGGTAAAGGATGCTGCTACACGACAGTAAACGATTTACAATTGCTGCAAGCCCTGTTTATATTATATAAACAAATAAATAATTTGTTTGAGTATTGCACCGAAACTATACAGGAGGGCCGATCTAACCGTGAATCAGATTGTTCCTTGAACAAAGAGCTTCAATTTGAGATGCGGTTGATTAAAATCGGCCCTGCAGAACACGAGATAAGTGAATTTGTTTAAATAAATTATAAACAAATACCATTATTTCGGCTCCTAGGCGATCTACGTCAATGATCAGTGAAGATAAAGTAAAGCTTTGAGCATCATTTACCATCTCCAATAGGTGTGAACATGAATCCATGTGCAGTTCATTTGTTACAAACAATTAAACAATTAAAATTGTTATTACGGCTTCCTGCTTATAGTTACAGCAACAGTCTATTTTTTATCGTGTATCTTATTAGTATCCCTTTATTTTGAGACGTGGTTGATTAAGATCGGCCCAGTAGAACGCGAGATAATTGAATTTGTTTGAATAAATTATAAACAAATGCGATTACTGCCACTCCCTGGCGAGATACATCAATGGCCAATAGACATAAATTAAAGCTAGGAGTACCACCTAACATCTACAACAGGTGTGAACATGAATCACTTGTGGTTCATTTGTTATAAACAATTAAACAATTAACATTGTTATTACGGCCACCTGCTTGTAGTTACAGCAACAGTCTATTTTTTATCGTGTAGCTTATTAGTATCCCATTATATTGAGACGCGGTTGATTCAAATCGGCCTTCTAGAACGCGAGATAATTGAATTTGTTTGAATAAATTATAAACAAATGCGATTAGTGCGCCTGCCTGGCGAGATACAGCAATTGCCACAGGAGGTAAATTAAAGCGAGGAGTAGCAGCTAACATCTCCAACAGGTGTGAACATGATTCCACGTGTGGTTCATTTGTTATAAACAATTAACCAATTTAAATTGTTATTACGGTTAAACGGATATAGGTACAGCAACGGGGTATTTTTTATCGTGTAGCTTATTAGTATCCCATTATTTTGAGGCGTGGTTGATTAAAATCGGCCCAGTAGAACGCGAGATAATTGAATTTGTTTGAATAAATTATAAACAAATGCGATTACTGCCACTCCCTGGCGAGATACATCAATGGCCAACAGACATAAATTAAAGCTAGGAGTACCAGCTAACATCTTCCACAGGTGTGAAAATGAATCCACGTGTGGTTCATTTGTTATAAACAATTAAACAATTAATATTGTTATTACGGCCACCTGCTTGTAGTTACAGCAACAGTCTATTTTTGATCGTGTAGCTTATTAGTATCCCTTTATTTTGAGACGTGGTTGATTAAAATCGGCCCAGTAGAACGCGAGATAATTGAATTTGTTTGAATAAATTATAAACAAATACGATTACTGCCACTACCTGGCGAGATACAGCAATAGCCAGAGGAGATAAATTAAAGCGAGGAGCACCAGCTAACATCTCCAACAGGTGTGAACATGATTCCACGTGTGGTTCATATGTTATAAACAATTAAACAATTAAAATTGTTATTACGGCCACCTGCATATAGTTACAGCAAAAGGGTATTTTTTATCGTGTAGCTTATTTGTTTCCCCTTCTTTTTAGACGCGGTTGAATAAAATCGGCCCAGTAGGACGCGAGATAATAGCAGTGACGCGCGGTGCATTTTTTCCGATTTTCAATTGTTAATAACTTTTAAACCACATACTCCGTGTTGTTGCAACTTAAGGAGCAGATAGCTATGGTCCGTAGCTTTAATTTAAGATAAGTCCGGTTTGGAAATACCCAGTAGAAGCCGAGAGAAACGCAATTCATTAAATTAACGATGTAATCCCGGAATTCCGTTTTCGCGGTGCTGAAAACTGCGAAAAAGGCCGCAAACGCGAGATGGCGTCACTTGGACCGTTTTCGACATATCGCTACGGACGATATTTAAAAAAAATTATTATCTCGCGTTCTACTGGGCCGATTTTAATCAACCGAGTCTCAAAAGAAAGGGAAACACATAAGCTACACGATAAAAAAATACCCCGTTGCTGTACCTATATCCGTTTAACCGTAATAACAATTTAAATTGTTTATTTGTTAATAACTAATGAACTACACATGGACTAATGTTCACACCTATTGGAGATGGTAACCGATGCTACTACCATTAATTTATATCGTTTGATCATTGACGTAGATCACCAGCAATCCGAGATAATTGAATTTGTTTAACGAAATTATAAACAAATACCATTATTTCGGCTTCCAGGCGATCTACGTCAATGATCAATGAAGATAAAGTAAAGCTTTGAGCATCATTTACCATCTCCAATAGGTGTGAACATGAATCCACGTGTGGTTCATTTGTTATAAACAATTAAACAATTAATATTGTTATTACGGCCACCTGCTTGTAGTTACAGCAACAGTCTATTTTTTATCGTGTAGCTTATTAGTATCCCATTATTTTGAGGCGTGGTTGATTAAAATCGGCCCAGTAGAACGCGAGATAATTGAATTTGTTTGAATAAATTATAAACAAATACGATTACTGCCACTACCTGGCGAGATACAGCAATAGCCAGAGGAAATAAATTAAAGCTAGGAGTACCACCTAACATCTACAACAGGTGTGAACATGAATCCATGTGCAGTGCATTTGTTACAAACAATTAAACAATTAAAATTGTTATTACGGCTTCCTGCTTATAGTTCCAGCAACAGTCTATTTTTTATCGTGTATCTTATTAGTATCCCTTTATTTTGAGACGTGGTTGATTCAAATCGGCCTTCTAGAACGCGAGATAATTGAATTTGTTTGAATAAATTATAAACAAATGCGATTACTGCCACTACCTGGCGAGATACAGCAATAGCCAGAGGAGATAAATTAAAGCGAGGAGTTCCAGCTAACATCTCCAACAGGTGTGAACATGATTCCACGTGTGGTTCATATGTTATAAACAATTAAACAATTAAAATTGTTATTACGGCCACCTGCATATAGTTACAGCAAAAGGGTATTTTTTATCGTGTAGCTTATTTGTTTCCCCTTCTTTTTAGACGCGGTTGAATAAAATCGGCCCAGTAGGACGCGAGATAATTGCAGTGACGCGCGGTGCATTTTTTCCGATTTTCAATTGTTAATAACTTTTAAACCACATACTCCGTGTTGTTGCAACTTAAGGAGCAGATAGCTATGGTCCGTAGCTTTAATTTAAGATAAGTCCGGTTTGGAAATACCCAGTAGAAGCCGAGAGAAACGCAATTCATTAAATTAACGATGTAATCCCGGAATTCCGTTTTCGCGGTGCTGAAAACTGCGAAAAAGGCCGCAAACGCGAGATGGCGTCACTTGGACCGTTTTCGACATATCGCTACGGACGAAATTCAAAAAAAATTATTATCTCGCGTTCTACTGGGCCGATTTTAATCAACCGAGTCTCAAAAGAAAGGGAAACAAATAAGCTACACGATAAAAAATACCCCGTTGCTGTACCTATATCCGTTTAACCGTAATAACAATTTAAATTGTTTATTTGTTAATAACTAATGAACTACACATGGACTAATGTTCACACCTATTGGAGATGGTAACCGATGCTACTACCATTAATTTATATCCTTTGATCATTGACGTAGATCACCAGCAATCCGAGATAATTGAATTTGTTTAACGATATTATAAACAAATACCATTATTTCGGCTTCCAAGTTGATCTACGTCAATGATCAGTGAAGATAAAGTAAAGCTTTGAGCATCATTTACCATCTCCAATAGGTGTGACTATGAATCCATGTGCAGTTCATTTGTTACAAACAATTAAACAATTAAAATTGTTATTACGGCTTCCTGCATATAGTTACAGCAACAGTCTATTCTTTATCGTGTAGCTTATTAATATCCCTTTATTTTGAGACGTGGTTGATTAAAATCGGCCCAGTAGAACGCGAGATAATTGAATTTGTTTGAATAAATTATAAACAAATACGATTACTGCCACTACCTGGCGAGATACAGCAATAGCCAGAGGAGATAAATTAAAGCGAGGAGTAGCAGCTAACATATCCAACAGGTGTGAACATGATTCCACGTGTGGTTCATTTGTTATAAACAATTAACCAATTTATATTGTTATTACGGTTAAACGGATATAGGTACAGCAACGGGGTATTTTTTATCGTATAGCTTATTCGTTTCCCTTTCTTTTGAGACGTCGTTGATTACAATCGGCCCAGCAGAAGCCGAGATAATAATTTTTTAAAGTTTTGTCGGTAACGATATGTCGAAAACGGTACAACTGACGCCATCTCGCGTTTGCGGCCTTTTTCGCAGTTTTCGGCACCGCGAAAACGGAATTCCTGGATTACATCGTTAATTTAAACAATTGCGTTTTTCTCGGCTTGTACTGCGTTTTTCTTAACCGGACTTGTCTTAAATGAAAGCTATGAACCATAGCTATATGCTCCAAATGTTGCAACAATATGGCATTTGTGGGTCGAATGTAATTAACAATTGAAAAATCCATAAAAATGCACTCCGTGTCACGGCAATTATCTCGGCCTCTGGAGCCGCTAGATTCATGATCCAGTGCTCAAAATGAAGGTAAAGGATGCTGCTACACGACAGTAAACGATTTACAATTGCTGCAAGCCCTGTTT
Organism: Nomada lathburiana; assembly: GCA_963667235.1. NCBI lineage: Eukaryota > Metazoa > Arthropoda > Insecta > Hymenoptera > Apidae > Nomada > Nomada lathburiana. The sequence continues at coordinate 8,812,620 of OY763898.1, read as the reverse complement.
ATATTATATAAACAAATAAATAATTTGTTTGAGTATTGCACCGAAACTATACAGGAGGGCCGATCTAACCGTGAATCAGATTGTTCCTTGAACAAAGAGCTTCAATTTGAGATGCGGTTGATTAAAATCGGCCCTGCAGAACACGAGATAAGTGAATTTGTTTAAATAAATTATAAACAAATACCATTATTTCGGCTTCCAGGCGATCTACGTCAATGATCAGTGAAGATAAAGTAAAGCTTTGAGCATCATTTACCATCTCCAATAGGTGTGAACATGAATCCATGTGCAATTCATTTGTTACAAACAATTAAACAATTAAAATTGTTATTACGGCTTCCTGCTTATAGTTACAGCAACAGTCTATTCTTTATCGTGTATCTTATTAGTATCCCTTTATTTTGCGACGTGGTTGATTAAGATCGGCCCAGTAGAACGCGAGATAATTGAATTTGTTTGAATAAATTATAAACAAATGCAATTACTGCCACTCCCTGGCGAGATACATCAATGGCCAATAGACATAAATTAAAGCTAGGAGTACCACCTAACATCTACAACAGGTGTGAACATGAATCCACTTGTGGTTCATTTGTTATAAACAATTAAACAATTAACATTGTTATTACGGCCACCTGCTTGTAGTTACAGCAACAGTCTATTTTTTATCGTGTAGCTTATTAGTATCCTATTATTTTGAGGCGCGGTTGATTAAAATCGGCCCAGTAGAACGCGAGATAATTGAATTTGTTTGAATAAATTATAAACAAATACGATTACTGCCACTACCTGGCGAGATACAGCAATAGCCAGAGGAGATAAATTAAAGCGAGGAGTACCAGCTAACATCTCCAACAGGTGTGAACATGATTCCACGTGTGGTTCATTTGTTATAAACAATGAACCAATTTAAATTGTTATTACGGTTAAACGGATATAGGTACAGCAACGGGGTATTTTTTATCGTATAGCTTATTCGTTTCCCTTTCTTTCGAGACGTCGTTGATTACAATCGGCCCAGCAGAAGCCGAGATAATAATTTTTTAAAGTTTTGTCGGTAACGATATGTCGAAAACGGTACAACTGACGCCATCTCGCGTTTGCGGCCTTTTTCGCAGTTTTCGGCACCGCGAAAACGGAATTCCTGGATTACATCGTTAATTTAAACAATTGCGTTTTTCTCGGCTTGTACTGCGTTTTTCTTAACCGGACTTGTCTTAAATGAAAGCTATGAACCATAGCTATATGCTCCAAATGTTGCAACAATATGGCATTTGTGGGTCGAATGTAATTAACAATTGAAAAATCCACAAAAATGCACTCCGTGTCACGGCAATTATCTCGGCCTCTGGAGCCGCTAGATTCATGATCCAGTGCTCAAAATGAAGGTAAAGGATGCTGCTACACGACAGTAAACGATTTACAATTGCTGCAAGCCCTGTTTATATTATATAAACAAATAAATAATTTGTTTGAGTATTGCACCGAAACTATACAGGAGGGCCGATCTAACCGTGAATCAGATTGTTCCTTGAACAAAGAGCTTCAATTTGAGATGCGGTTGATTAAAATCGGCCCTGCAGAACACGAGATAAGTGAATTTGTTTAAATAAATTATAAACAAATACCATTATTTCGGCTCCTAGGCGATCTACGTCAATGATCAGTGAAGATAAAGTAAAGCTTTGAGCATCATTTACCATCTCCAATAGGTGTGAACATGAATCCATGTGCAGTTCATTTGTTACAAACAATTAAACAATTAAAATTGTTATTACGGCTTCCTGCTTATAGTTACAGCAACAGTCTATTTTTTATCGTGTATCTTATTAGTATCCCTTTATTTTGAGACGTGGTTGATTAAGATCGGCCCAGTAGAACGCGAGATAATTGAATTTGTTTGAATAAATTATAAACAAATGCGATTACTGCCACTCCCTGGCGAGATACATCAATGGCCAATAGACATAAATTAAAGCTAGGAGTACCACCTAACATCTACAACAGGTGTGAACATGAATCACTTGTGGTTCATTTGTTATAAACAATTAAACAATTAACATTGTTATTACGGCCACCTGCTTGTAGTTACAGCAACAGTCTATTTTTTATCGTGTAGCTTATTAGTATCCCATTATATTGAGACGCGGTTGATTCAAATCGGCCTTCTAGAACGCGAGATAATTGAATTTGTTTGAATAAATTATAAACAAATGCGATTAGTGCGCCTGCCTGGCGAGATACAGCAATTGCCACAGGAGGTAAATTAAAGCGAGGAGTAGCAGCTAACATCTCCAACAGGTGTGAACATGATTCCACGTGTGGTTCATTTGTTATAAACAATTAACCAATTTAAATTGTTATTACGGTTAAACGGATATAGGTACAGCAACGGGGTATTTTTTATCGTGTAGCTTATTAGTATCCCATTATTTTGAGGCGTGGTTGATTAAAATCGGCCCAGTAGAACGCGAGATAATTGAATTTGTTTGAATAAATTATAAACAAATGCGATTACTGCCACTCCCTGGCGAGATACATCAATGGCCAACAGACATAAATTAAAGCTAGGAGTACCAGCTAACATCTTCCACAGGTGTGAAAATGAATCCACGTGTGGTTCATTTGTTATAAACAATTAAACAATTAATATTGTTATTACGGCCACCTGCTTGTAGTTACAGCAACAGTCTATTTTTGATCGTGTAGCTTATTAGTATCCCTTTATTTTGAGACGTGGTTGATTAAAATCGGCCCAGTAGAACGCGAGATAATTGAATTTGTTTGAATAAATTATAAACAAATACGATTACTGCCACTACCTGGCGAGATACAGCAATAGCCAGAGGAGATAAATTAAAGCGAGGAGCACCAGCTAACATCTCCAACAGGTGTGAACATGATTCCACGTGTGGTTCATATGTTATAAACAATTAAACAATTAAAATTGTTATTACGGCCACCTGCATATAGTTACAGCAAAAGGGTATTTTTTATCGTGTAGCTTATTTGTTTCCCCTTCTTTTTAGACGCGGTTGAATAAAATCGGCCCAGTAGGACGCGAGATAATAGCAGTGACGCGCGGTGCATTTTTTCCGATTTTCAATTGTTAATAACTTTTAAACCACATACTCCGTGTTGTTGCAACTTAAGGAGCAGATAGCTATGGTCCGTAGCTTTAATTTAAGATAAGTCCGGTTTGGAAATACCCAGTAGAAGCCGAGAGAAACGCAATTCATTAAATTAACGATGTAATCCCGGAATTCCGTTTTCGCGGTGCTGAAAACTGCGAAAAAGGCCGCAAACGCGAGATGGCGTCACTTGGACCGTTTTCGACATATCGCTACGGACGATATTTAAAAAAAATTATTATCTCGCGTTCTACTGGGCCGATTTTAATCAACCGAGTCTCAAAAGAAAGGGAAACAAATAAGCTACACGATAAAAAAATACCCCGTTGCTGTACCTATATCCGTTTAACCGTAATAACAATTTAAATTGTTTATTTGTTAATAACTAATGAACTACACATGGACTAATGTTCACACCTATTGGAGATGGTAACCGATGCTACTACCATTAATTTATATCGTTTGATCATTGACGTAGATCACCAGCAATCCGAGATAATTGAATTTGTTTAACGAAATTATAATCAAATACCATTATTTCGGCTTCCAAGTCGATCTACGTCAATGATCAGTGAAGATAAAGTAAAGCTTTGAGCATCATTTACCATCTCCAATAGGTGTGACTATGAATCCATGTGCAGTTCATTTGTTACAAACAATTAAACAATTAAAATTGTTATTACGGCCACCTGCTTATAGTTACAGCAACAGTCTATTTTTGATCGTGTATCTTATTAGTATCCCCTTATTTTGAGACGTGGTTGAGTAAAATCGGCATTGCAGAACGCGAGATAATTGAATTTGTTTGAATAAATTATAAACAAATACGATTACTCCCACTACCTGGCGAGATACAGCAATAGCCAGAGGAGATAAATTAAAGCGAGGAGTAGCAGCTAACATCTCCAACAGGTGTGAACATGATTCCACGTGTGGTTCATTTGTTATAAACAATTAACCAATTTAAATTGTTATTACGGTTAAACGGATATAGGTACAGCAACGGGGTATTTTTTATCGTGTAGCTTATTAGTATCCCATTATTTTGAGGCGTGGTTGATTAAAATCGGCCCAGTAGAACGCGAGATAATTGAATTTGTTTGAATAAATTATAAACAAATGCGATTACTGCCACTCCCTGGCGAGATACATCAATGGCCAACAGACATAAATTAAAGCTAGGAGTACCAGCTAACATCTTCCACAGGTGTGAAAATGAATCCACGTGTGGTTCATTTGTTATAAACAATTAAACAATTAATATTGTTATTACGGCCACCTGCTTGTAGTTATAAATTATAAACAAATACCATTATTTCGGCTTCCAGGCGATCTACGTCAATGATCAGTGAAGATAAAGTAAAGCTTTGAGCATCATTTACCATCTCCAATAGGTGTGAACATGAATCCATGTGCAATTCATTTGTTACAAACAATTAAACAATTAAAATTGTTATTACGGCTTCCTGCTTATAGTTACAGCAACAGTCTATTCTTTATCGTGTATCTTATTAGTATCCCTTTATTTTGCGACGTGGTTGATTAAGATCGGCCCAGTAGAACGCGAGATAATTGAATTTGTTTGAATAAATTATAAACAAATGCGATTACTGCCACTCCCTGGCGAGATACATCAATGGCCAATAGACATAAATTAAAGCTAGGAGTACCACCTAACATCTACAACAGGTGTGAACATGAATCCACTTGTGGTTCATTTGTTATAAACAATTAAACAATTAACATTGTTATTACGGCCACCTGCTTGTAGTTACAGCAACAGTCTATTTTTTATCGTGTAGCTTATTAGTATCCTATTATTTTGAGGCGCGGTTGATTAAAATCGGCCCAGTAGAACGCGAGATAATTGAATTTGTTTGAATAAATTATAAACAAATACGATTACTGCCACTACCTGGCGAGATACAGCAATAGCCAGTGGAGATAAATTAAAGCGAGGAGTACCAGCTAACATCTCAAACAGGTGTGAACATGATTCCACGTGTGGTTCATTTGTTATAAACAATGAACCAATTTAAATTGTTATTACGGTTAAACGGATATAGGTACAGCAACGGGGTATTTTTTATCGTATAGCTTATTCGTTTCCCTTTCTTTCGAGACGTCGTTGATTACAATCGGCCCAGCAGAAGCCGAGATAATAATTTTTTAAAGTTTTGTCGGTAACGATATGTCCAAAACGGTACAACTGACGCCATCTCGCGTTTGCGGCCTTTTTCGCAGTTTTCGGCACCGCGAAAACGGAATTCCTGGATTACATCGTTAATTTAAACAATTGCGTTTTTCTCGGCTTGTACTGCGTTTTTCTTAACCGGACTTGTCTTAAATGAAAGCTATGAACCATAGCTATATGCTCCAAATGTTGCAACAATATGGCATTTGTGGGTCGAATGTAATTAACAATTGAAAAATCCATAAAAATGCACTCCGTGTCACGGCAATTATCTCGGCCTCTGGAGCCGCTAGATTCATGATCCAGTGCTCAAAATGAAGGTAAAGGATGCTGCTACACGACAGTAAACGATTTACAATTGCTGCAAGCCCTGTTTATATTATATAAACAAATAAATAATTTGTTTGAGTATTGCACCGAAACTATACAGGAGGGCCGATCTAACCGTGAATCAGATTGTTCCTTGAACAAAGAGCTTCAATTTGAGATGCGGTTGATTAAAATCGGCCCTGCAGAACACGAGATAAGTGAATTTGTTTAAATAAATTATAAACAAATACCATTATTTCGGCTTCCAGGCGATCTACGTCAATGATCAGTGAAGATAAAGTAAAGCTTTGAGCATCATTTACCATCTCCAATAGGTGTGAACATGAATCCATGTGCAATTCATTTGTTACAAACAATTAAACAATTAAAATTGTTATTACGGCTTCCTGCTTATAGTTACAGCAACAGTCTATTCTTTATCGTGTATCTTATTAGTATCCCTTTATTTTGCGACGTGGTTGATTAAGATCGGCCCAGTAGAACATGAGATAATTGAATTTGTTTGAATAAATTATAAACAAATGCAATTACTGCCACTCCCTGGCGAGATACATCAATGTCCAATAGACATAAATTAAAGCTAGGAGTACCACCTAACATCTACAACAGGTGTGAACATGAATCCACTTGTGGTTCATTTGTTATAAACAATTAAACAATTAACATTGTTATTACGGCCACCTGCTTGTAGTTACAGCAACAGTCTATTTTTTATCGTGTAGCTTATTAGTATCCTATTATTTTGAGGCGCGGTTGATTAAAATCGGCCCAGTAGAACGCGAGATAATTGAATTTGTTTGAATAAATTATAAACAAATACGATTACTGCCACTACCTGGCGAGATACAGCAATAGCCAGAGGAGATAAATTAAAGCGAGGAGTACCAGCTAACATCTCCAACAGGTGTGAACATGATTCCACGTGTGGTTCATTTGTTATAAACAATGAACCAATTTAAATTGTTATTACGGTTAAACGGATATAGGTACAGCAACGGGGTATTTTTTATCGTATAGCTTATTCGTTTCCCTTTCTTTCGAGACGTCGTTGATTACAATCGGCCGAGCAGAAGCCGAGATAATAATTTTTTAAAGTTTTGTCGGTAACGATATGTCGAAAACGGTACAACTGACGCCATCTCGCGTTTGCGGCCTTTTTCGCAGTTTTCGGCACCGCGAAAACGGAATTCCTGGATTACATCGTTAATTTAAACAATTGCGTTTTTCTCGGCTTGTACTGCGTTTTTCTTAACCGGACTTGTCTTAAATGAAAGCTATGAACCATAGCTATATGCTCCAAATGTTGCAACAATATGGCATTTGTGGGTCGAATGTAATTAACAATTGAAAAATCCACAAAAATGCACTCCGTGTCACGGCAATTATCTCGGCCTCTGGAGCCGCTAGATTCATGATCCAGTGCTCAAAATGAAGGTAAAGGATGCTGCTACACGACAGTAAACGATTTACAATTGCTGCAAGCCCTGTTTATATTATATAAACAAATAAATAATTTGTTTGAGTATTGCACCGAAACTATACAGGAGGGCCGATCTAACCGTGAATCAGATTGTTCCTTGAACAAAGAGCTTCAATTTGAGATGCGGTTGATTAAAATCGGCCCTGCAGAACACGAGATAAGTGAATTTGTTTAAATAAATTATAAACAAATACCATTATTTCGGCTCCCAGGCGATCTACGTCAATGATCAGTGAAGATAAAGTAAAGCTTTGAGCATCATTTACCATCTCCAATAGGTGTGAACATGAATCCATGTGCAGTTCATTTGTTACAAACAATTAAACAATTAAAATTGTTATTACGGCTTCCTGCTTATAGTTACAGCAACAGTCTATTTTTTATCGTGTATCTTATTAGTATCCCTTTATTTTGAGACGTGGTTGATTAAGATCGGCCCAGTAGAACGCGAGATAATTGAATTTGTTTGAATAAATTATAAACAAATGCGATTACTGCCACTCCCTGGCGAGATACATCAATGGCCAATAGACATAAATTAAAGCTAGGAGTACCACCTAACATCTACAACAGGTGTGAACATGAATCACTTGTGGTTCATTTGTTATAAACAATTAAACAATTAACATTGTTATTACGGCCACCTGCTTGTAGTTACAGCAACAGTCTATTTTTTATCGTGTAGCTTATTAGTATCCCATTATATTGAGACGCGGTTGATTCAAATCGGCCTTCTAGAACGCGAGATAATTGAATTTGTTTGAATAAATTATAAACAAATGCGATTAGTGCGCCTGCCTGGCGAGATACAGCAATTGCCACAGGAGGTAAATTAAAGCGAGGAGTAGCAGCTAACATCTCCAACAGGTGTGAACATGATTCCACGTGTGGTTCATTTGTTATAAACAATTAACCAATTTAAATTGTTATTACGGTTAAACGGATATAGGTACAGCAACGGGGTATTTTTTATCGTGTAGCTTATTAGTATCCCATTATTTTGAGGCGTGGTTGATTAAAATCGGCCCAGTAGAACGCGAGATAATTGAATTTGTTTGAATAAATTATAAACAAATGCGATTACTGCCACTCCCTGGCGAGATACATCAATGGCCAACAGACATAAATTAAAGCTAGGAGTACCACCTAACATCTTCCACAGGTGTGAAAATGAATCCACGTGTGGTTCATTTGTTATAAACAATTAAACAATTAATATTGTTATTACGGCCACCTGCTTGTAGTTACAGCAACAGTCTATTTTTGATCGTGTAGCTTATTAGTATCCCTTTATTTTGAGACGTGGTTGATTAAAATCGGCCCAGTAGAACGCGAGATAATTGAATTTGTTTGAATAAATTATAAACAAATACGATTACTGCCACTACCTGGCGAGATACAGCAATAGCCAGTGGAGATAAATTAAAGCGAGGAGTACCAGCTAACATCTCAAACAGGTGTGAACATGATTCCACGTGTGGTTCATTTGTTATAAACAATGAACCAATTTAAATTGTTATTACGGTTAAACGGATATAGGTACAGCAACGGGGTATTTTTTATCGTATAGCTTATTCGTTTCCCTTTCTTTCGAGACGTCGTTGATTACAATCGGCCCAGTAGAACGCGAGATAATTGAATTTGTTTGAATAAATTATAAACAAATGCGATTACTGCCACTCCCTGGCGAGATACATCAATGGCCAACAGACATAAATTAAAGCTAGGAGTACCAGCTAACATCTTCCACAGGTGTGAAAATGAATCCACGTGTGGTTCATTTGTTATAAACAATTAAACAATTAATATTGTTATTACGGCCACCTGCTTGTAGTTATAAATTATAAACAAATACCATTATTTCGGCTTCCAGGCGATCTACGTCAATGATCAGTGAAGATAAAGTAAAGCTTTGAGCATCATTTACCATCTCCAATAGGTGTGAACATGAATCCATGTGCAATTCATTTGTTACAAACAATTAAACAATTAAAATTGTTATTACGGCTTCCTGCTTATAGTTACAGCAACAGTCTATTCTTTATCGTGTATCTTATTAGTATCCCTTTATTTTGCGACGTGGTTGATTAAGATCGGCCCAGTAGAACGCGAGATAATTGAATTTGTTTGAATAAATTATAAACAAATGCGATTACTGCCACTCCCTGGCGAGATACATCAATGGCCAATAGACATAAATTAAAGCTAGGAGTACCACCTAACATCTACAACAGGTGTGAACATGAATCCACTTGTGGTTCATTTGTTATAAACAATTAAACAATGAACATTGTTATTACGGCCACCTGCTTGTAGTTACAGCAACAGTCTATTTTTTATCGTGTAGCTTATTAGTATCCTATTATTTTGAGGCGCGGTTGATTAAAATCGGCCCAGTAGAACGCGAGATAATTGAATTTGTTTGAATAAATTATAAACAAATACGATTACTGCCACTACCTGGCGAGATACAGCAATAGCCAGAGGAGATAAATTAAGGCGAGGAGTACCAGCTAACATCTCCAACAGGTGTGAACATGATTCCACGTGTGGTTCATTTGTTATAAACAATGAACCAGTTTAAATTGTTATTACGGTTAAACGGATATAGGTACAGCAACGGGGTATTTTTTATCGTATAGCTTATTCGTTTCCCTTTCTTTCGAGACGTCGTTGATTACAATCGGCCCAGCAGAAGCCGAGATAATAATTTTTTAAAGTTTTGTCGGTAACGATATGTCGAAAACGGTACAACTGACGCCATCTCGCGTTTGCGGCCTTTTTCGCAGTTTTCGGCACCGCGAAAACGGAATTCCTGGATTACGTCGTTAATTTAAACAATTGCGTTTTTCTCGGCTTGTACTACGTTTTTCTTAACCGGACTTGTCTTAAATGAAAGCTATGAACCATAGCTATATGCTCCAAATGTTGCAACAATATGGCATTTGTGGGTCGAATGTAATTAACAATTGAAAAATCCACAAAAATGCACTCCGTGTCACGGCAATTATCTCGGCCTCTGGAGCCGCTAGATTCATGATCCAGTGCTCAAAATGAAGGTAAAGGATGCTGCTACACGACAGTAAACGATTTACAATTGCTGCAAGCCCTGTTTATATTATATAAACAAATAAATAATTTGTTTGAGTATTGCACCGAAACTATACAGGAGGGCCGATCTAACCGTGAATCAGATTGTTCCTTGAACAAAGAGCTTCAATTTGAGATGCGGTTGATTAAAATCGGCCCTGCAGAACACGAGATAAGTGAATTTGTTTAAATAAATTATAAACAAATACCATTATTTCGGCTCCCAGGCGATCTACGTCAATGATCAGTGAAGATAAAGTAAAGCTTTGAGCATCATTTACCATCTCCAATAGGTGTGAACATGAATCCATGTGCAGTTCATTTGTTACAAACAATTAAACAATTAAAATTGTTATTACGGCTTCCTGCTTATAGTTACAGCAACAGTCTATTTTTTATCGTGTATCTTATTAGTATCCCTTTATTTTGAGACGTGGTTGATTAAGATCGGCCCAGTAGAACGCGAGATAATTGAATTTGTTTGAATAAATTATAAACAAATGCGATTACTGCCACTCCCTGGCGAGATACATCAATGGCCAATAGACATAAATTAAAGCTAGGAGTACCACCTAACATCTACAACAGGTGTGAACATGAATCACTTGTGGTTCATTTGTTATAAACAATTAAACAATTAACATTGTTATTACGGCCACCTGCTTGTAGTTACAGCAACAGTCTATTTTTTATCGTGTAGCTTATTAGTATCCCATTATATTGAGACGCGGTTGATTCAAATCGGCCTTCTAGAACGCGAGATAATTGAATTTGTTTGAATAAATTATAAACAAATGCGATTAGTGCGCCTGCCTGGCGAGATACAGCAATTGCCACAGGAGGTAAATTAAAGCGAGGAGTAGCAGCTAACATCTCCAACAGGTGTGAACATGATTCCACGTGTGGTTCATTTGTTATAAACAATTAACCAATTTAAATTGTTATTACGGTTAAACGGATATAGGTACAGCAACGGGGTATTTTTTATCGTGTAGCTTATTAGTATCCCATTATTTTGAGGCGTGGTTGATTAAAATCGGCCCAGTAGAACGCGAGATAATTGAATTTGTTTGAATAAATTATAAACAAATGCGATTACTGCCACTCCCTGGCGAGATACATCAATGGCCAACAGACATAAATTAAAGCTAGGAGTACCAGCTAACATCTTCCACAGGTGTGAAAATGAATCCACGTGTGGTTCATTTGTTATAAACAATTAAACAATTAATATTGTTATTACGGCCACCTGCTTGTAGTTACAGCAACAGTCTATTTTTGATCGTGTAGCTTATTAGTATCCCTTTATTTTGAGACGTGGTTGATTAAAATCGGCCCAGTAGAACGCGAGATAATTGAATTTGTTTGAATAAATTATAAACAAATACGATTACTGCCACTACCTGGCGAGATACAGCAATAGCCAGAGGAGATAAATTAAAGCGAGGAGCACCAGCTAACATCTCCAACAGGTGTGAACATGATTCCACGTGTGGTTCATATGTTATAAACAATTAAACAATTAAAATTGTTATTACGGCCACCTGCATATAGTTACAGCAAAAGGGTATTTTTTATCGTGTAGCTTATTTGTTTCCCCTTCTTTTTAGACGCGGTTGAATAAAATCGGCCCAGTAGGACGCGAGATAATAGCAGTGACGCGCGGTGCATTTTTTCCGATTTTCAATTGTTAATAACTTTTAAACCACATACTCCGTGTTGTTGCAACTTAAGGAGCAGATAGCTATGGTCCGTAGCTTTAATTTAAGATAAGTCCGGTTTGGAAATACCCAGTAGAAGCCGAGAGAAACGCAATTCATTAAATTAACGATGTAATCCCGGAATTCCGTTTTCGCGGTGCTGAAAACTGCGAAAAAGGCCGCAAACGCGAGATGGCGTCACTTGGACCGTTTTCGACATATCGCTACGGACGATATTTAAAAAAAATTATTATCTCGCGTTCTACTGGGCCGATTTTAATCAACCGAGTCTCAAAAGAAAGGGAAACAAATAAGCTACACGATAAAAAAATACCCCGTTGCTGTACCTATATCCGTTTAACCGTAATAACAATTTAAATTGTTTATTTGTTAATAACTAATGAACTACACATGGACTAATGTTCACACCTATTGGAGATGGTAACCGATGCTACTACCATTAATTTATATCGTTTGATCATTGACGTAGATCACCAGCAATCCGAGATAATTGAATTTGTTTAACGAAATTATAATCAAATACCATTATTTCGGCTTCCAAGTCGATCTACGTCAATGATCAGTGAAGATAAAGTAAAGCCTTGAGCATCATTTACCATCTCCAATAGGTGTGACTATGAATCCATGTGCAGTTCATTTGTTACAAACAATTAAACAATTAAAATTGTTATTACGGCCACCTGCTTATAGTTACAGCAACAGTCTATTTTTGATCGTGTATCTTATTAGTATCCCCTTATTTTGAGACGTGGTTGAGTAAAATCGGCATTGCAGAACGCGAGATAATTGAATTTGTTTGAATAAATTATAAACAAATACGATTACTCCCACTACCTGGCGAGATACAGCAATAGCCAGAGGAGATAAATTAAAGCGAGGAGTAGCAGCTAACATCTCCAACAGGTGTGAACATGATTCCACGTGTGGTTCATTTGTTATAAACAATTAACCAATTTAAATTGTTATTACGGTTAAACGGATATAGGTACAGCAACGGGGTATTTTTTATCGTGTAGCTTATTAGTATCCCATTATTTTGAGGCGTGGTTGATTAAAATCGGCCCAGTAGAACGCGAGATAATTGAATTTGTTTGAATAAATTATAAACAAATGCGATTACTGCCACTCCCTGGCGAGATACATCAATGGCCAACAGACATAAATTAAAGCTAGGAGTACCAGCTAACATCTTCCACAGGTGTGAAAATGAATCCACGTGTGGTTCATTTGTTATAAACAATTAAACAATTAATATTGTTATTACGGCCACCTGCTTGTAGTTATAAATTATAAACAAATACCATTATTTCGGCTTCCAGGCGATCTACGTCAATGATCAGTGAAGATAAAGTAAAGCTTTGAGCATCATTTACCATCTCCAATAGGTGTGAACATGAATCCATGTGCAATTCATTTGTTACAAACAATTAAACAATTAAAATTGTTATTACGGCTTCCTGCTTATAGTTACAGCAACAGTCTATTCTTTATCGTGTATCTTATTAGTATCCCTTTATTTTGCGACGTGGTTGATTAAGATCGGCCCAGTAGAACGCGAGATAATTGAATTTGTTTGAATAAATTATAAACAAATGCGATTACTGCCACTCCCTGGCGAGATACATCAATGGCCAATAGACATAAATTAAAGCTAGGAGTACCACCTAACATCTACAACAGGTGTGAACATGAATCCACTTGTGGTTCATTTGTTATAAACAATTAAACAATTAACATTGTTATTACGGCCACCTGCTTGTAGTTACAGCAACAGTCTATTTTTTATCGTGTAGCTTATTAGTATCCTATTATTTTGAGACGTGGTTGAGTAAAATCGGCATTGCAGAACGCGAGATAATTGAATTTGTTTGAATAAATTATAAACAAATACGATTACTCCCACTACCTGGCGAGATACAGCAATAGCCAGAGGAGATAAATTAAAGCGAGGAGTAGCAGCTAACATCTCCAACAGGTGTGAACATGATTCCACGTGTGGTTCATTTGTTATAAACAATTAACCAATTTAAATTGTTATTACGGTTAAACGGATATAGGTACAGCAACGGGGTATTTTTATCGTGTAGCTTATTACTATCCCATTATTTTGAGGCGTGGTTGATTAAAATCGGCCCAGTAGAACGCGAGATAATTGAATTTGTTTGAATAAATTATAAACAAATGCGATTACTGCCACTCCCTGGCGAGATACATCAATGGCCAATAGACATAAATTAAAGCTAGGAGTACCACCTAACATCTTCCACAGGTGTGAAAATGAATCCACGTGTGGTTCATTTGTTATAAACAATTAAACAATTAATATTGTTATTACGGCCACCTGCTTGTAGTTACAGCAACAGTCTATTTTTGATCGTGTAGCTTATTAGTATGCCTTTATTTTGAGACGTGGTTGATTAAAATCGGCCCAGTAGAACGCGAGATAATTGAATTTGTTTGAATAAATTATAAACAAATACGATTACTGCCACTACCTGGCGAGATACAGCAATAGCCAGAGGAGATAAATTAAAGCGAGGAGTACCAGCTAACATCTCCAACAGGTGTGAACATGATTCCACGTGTGGTTCATTTGTTACAAACAATGAACCAATTTAAATTGTTATTACGGTTAAACGGATATAGGTACAGCAACGGGGTATTTTTTATCGTATAGCTTATTCGTTTCCCTTTCTTTCGAGACGTCGTTGATTACAATCGGCCCAGCAGAAGCCGAGATAATAATTTTTTAAAGTTTTGTCGGTAACGATATGTCGAAAACGGTACAACTGACGCCATCTCGCGTTTGCGGCCTTTTTCGCAGTTTTCGGCACCGCGAAAACGGAATTCCTGGATTACATCGTTAATTTAAACAATTGCGTTTTTCTCGGCTTGTACTACGTTTTTCTTAACCGGACTTGTCTTAAATGAAAGCTATGAACCATAGCTATATGCTCCAAATGTTGCAACAATATGGCATTTGTGGGTCGAATGTAATTAACAATTGAAAAATCCACAAAAATGCACTCCGTGTCACGGCAATTATCTCGGCCTCTGGAGCCGCTAGATTCATGATCCAGTGCTCAAAATGAAGGTAAAGGATGCTGCTACACGACAGTAAACGATTTACAATTGCTGCAAGCCCTGTTTATATTATATAAACAAATAAATAATTTGTTTGAGTATTGCACCGAAACTATACAGGAGGGCCGATCTAACCGTGAATCAGATTGTTCCTTGAACAAAGAGCTTCAATTTGAGATGCGGTTGATTAAAATCGGCCCTGCAGAACACGAGATAAGTGAATTTGTTTAAATAAATTATAAACAAATACCATTATTTCGGCTTCCAGGCGATCTACGTCAATGATCAGTGAAGATAAAGTAAAGCTTTGAGCATCATTTACCATCTCCAATAGGTGTGAACATGAATCCATGTGCAGTTCATTTGTTACAAACAATTAAACAATTAAAATTGTTATTACGGCTTCCTGCTTATAGTTACAGCAACAGTCTATTTTTTATCGTGTATCTTATTAGTATCCCTTTATTTTGAGACGTGGTTGATTAAGATCGGCCCAGTAGAACGCGAGATAATTGAATTTGTTTGAATAAATTATAAACAAATGCGATTACTGCCACTCCCTGGCTAGATACATCAATGGCCAACAGACATAAATTAAAGCTAGGAGTACCAGCTAACATCTACAAGAGGTGTGAACATGATTCCACGTGTTGTTCATATGTTATAAACAATTAAACAATTAAAATTGTTATTACGGCCACCTGCTTGTAGTTACAGCTACAGTCTATTTTTGATCGTGTAGCTTATTAGTATCCCTTTATTTTGAGACGTGGTTGATTAAAATCGGCCCCGTAGAACGCGAGATAATTGAATTTGTTTGAATAAATTATAAACAAATGCGATTACTGCCACTCCCTGGCGAGATACAGCAATAGCCAGAGGAGATAAATTAAAGCGAGGAGCACCAGCTAACATCTCCAACAGGTGTGAACATGAATCCATGTGCAGTTCATTTGTTACAAACAATTAAACAATTAAAATTGTTATTACGGCTTCCTGCTTATAGTTACAGCAACAGTCTATTCTTTATCGTGTATCTTATTAGTATCCCTTTATTTTGCGACGTGGTTGATTAAGATCGGCCCAGTAGAACGCGAGATAATTGAATTTGTTTGAATAAATTATAAACAAATGCGATTACTGCCACTCCCTGGCGAGATACATCAATGGCCAATAGACATAAATTAAAGCTAGGAGTACCACCTAACATCTACAACAGGTGTGAACATGAATCCACTTGTGGTTCATTTGTTATAAACAATTAAACAATTAACATTGTTATTACGGCCACCTGCTTGTAGTTACAGCAACAGTCTATTTTTTATCGTGTAGCTTATTAGTATCCTATTATTTTGAGACGTGGTTGAGTAAAATCGGCATTGCAGAACGCGAGATAATTGAATTTGTTTGAATAAATTATAAACAAATACGATTACTCCCACTACCTGGCGAGATACAGCAATAGCCAGAGGAGATAAATTAAAGCGAGGAGTAGCAGCTAACATCTCCAACAGGTGTGAACATGATTCCACGTGTGGTTCATTTGTTATAAACAATTAAACAATTAATATTGTTATTACGGCCACCTGCTTGTAGTTACAGCAACAGTCTATTTTTGATCGTGTAGCTTATTAGTATCCCTTTATTTTGAGACGTGGTTGATTAAAATCGGCCCAGTACAACGCGAGATAATTGAATTTGTTTGAATAAATTATAAACAAATACGATTACTGCCACTACCTGGCGAGATACAGCAATAGCCAGAGGAGATAAATTAAAGCGAGGAGTACCAGCTAACATCTCCAACAGGTGTGAACATGATTCCACGTGTGGTTCATTTGTTATAAACAATGAACCAATTTAAATTGTTATTACGGTTAAACGGATATAGGTACAGCAACGGGGTATTTTTTATCGTATAGCTTATTCGTTTCCCTTTCTTTCGAGACGTCGTTGATTACAATCGGCCCAGCAGAAGCCGAGATAATAATTTTTTAAAGTTTTGTCGGTAACGATATGTCGAAAACGGTACAACTGACGCCATCTCGCGTTTGCGGCCTTTTTCGCAGTTTTCGGCACCGCGAAAACGGAATTCCTGGATTACATCGTTAATTTAAACAATTGCGTTTTTCTCGGCTTGTACTGCGTTTTTCTTAACCGGACTTGTCTTAAATGAAAGCTATGAACCATAGCTATATGCTCCAAATGTTGCAACAATATGGCATTTGTGGGTCGAATGTAATTAACAATTGAAAAATCCACAAAAATGCACTCCGTGTCACGGCAATTATCTCGGCCTCTGGAGCCGCTAGATTCATGATCCAGTGCTCAAAATGAAGGTAAAGGATGCTGCTACACGACAGTAAACGATTTACAATTGCTGCAAGCCCTGTTTATATTATATAAACAAATAAATAATTTGTTTGAGTATTGCACCGAAACTATACAGGAGGGCCGATCTAACCGTGAATCAGATTGTTCCTTGAACAAAGAGCTTCAATTTGAGATGCGGTTGATTAAAATCGGCCCTGCAGAACACGAGATAAGTGAATTTGTTTAAATAAATTATAAACAAATACCATTATTTCGGCTTCCAGGCGATCTACGTCAATGATCAGTGAAGATAAAGTAAAGCTTTGAGCATCATTTACCATCTCCAATAGGTGTGAACATGAATCCATGTGCAGTTCATTTGTTACAAACAATTAAACAATTAAAATTGTTATTACGGCTTCCTGCTTATAGTTACAGCAACAGTCTATTTTTTATCGTGTATCTTATTAGTATCCCTTTATTTTGAGACGTGGTTGATTAAGATCGGCCCAGTAGAACGCGAGATAATTGAATTTGTTTGAATAAATTATAATTAAATGCGATTACTGCCACTCCCTGGCTAGATACATCAATGGCCAACAGACATAAATTAAAGCTAGGAGTACCAGCTAACATCTACAAGAGGTGTGAACATGATTCCACGTGTTGTTCATATGTTATAAACAATTAAACAATTAAAATTGTTATTACGGCCACCTGCTTGTAGTTGCAGCAACAGTCTATTTTTGATCGTGTAGCTTATTAGTATCCCTTTATTTTGAGACGTGGTTGATTAAAATCGGCCCCGTAGAACGCGAGATAATTGAATTTGTTTGAATAAATTATAAACAAATGCGATTACTGCCACTCCCTGGCGAGATACAGCAATAGCCAGAGGAGATAAATTAAAGCGAGGAGCACCAGCTAACATCTCCAACAGGTGTGAACATGAATCCATGTGCAGTTCATTTGTTACAAACAATTAAACAATTAAAATTGTTATTACGGCTTCCTGCTTATAGTTACAGCAACAGTCTATTCTTTATCGTGTATCTTATTAGTATCCCTTTATTTTGCGACGTGGTTGATTAAGATCGGCCCAGTAGAACGCGAGATAATTGAATTTGTTTGAATAAATTATAAACAAATGCGATTACTGCCACTCCCTGGCGAGATACATCAATGGCCAATAGACATAAATTAAAGCTAGGAGTACCACCTAACATCTACAACAGGTGTGAACATGAATCCACTTGTGGTTCATTTGTTATAAACAATTAAACAATTAACATTGTTATTACGGCCACCTGCTTGTAGTTACAGCAACAGTCTATTTTTTATCGTGTAGCTTATTAGTATCCTATTATTTTGAGACGTGGTTGAGTAAAATCGGCATTGCAGAACGCGAGATAATTGAATTTGTTTGAATAAATTATAAACAAATACGATTACTCCCACTACCTGGCGAGATACAGCAATAGCCAGAGGAGATAAATTAAAGCGAGGAGTAGCAGCTAACATCTCCAACAGGTGTGAACATGATTCCACGTGTGGTTCATTTATTATAAACAATTAACCAATTTAAATTGTTATTACGGTTAAACGGATATAGGTACAGCAACGGGGTATTTTTTATCGTGTAGCTTATTAGTATCCCATTATTTTGAGGCGTGGTTGATTAAAATCGGCCCAGTAGAACGCGAGATAATTGAATTTGTTTGAATAAATTATAAACAAATGCGATTACTGCCACTCCCTGGCGAGATACATCAATGGCCAACAGACATAAATTAAAGCTAGGAGTACCAGCTAACATCTTCCACAGGTGTGAAAATGAATCCACGTGTGGTTCATTTGTTATAAACAATTAACCAATTTAAATTGTTATTACGGTTAAACGGATATAGGTACAGCAACGGGGTATTTTTTATCGTATAGCTTATTCGTTTCCCTTTCGTTTGAGACGTCGTTGATTACAATCGGCCCAGCAGAAGCCGAGATAATAATTTTTTTAAGTTTTATCGGTAACGATATGTCGAAAACGGTACAACTGACGCCATCTCGCGTTTGCGGCCTTTTTCGCAGTTTTCGGCACCGCGAAAACGGAATTCCTGGTTTACATCGTTAATTTAAACAATTGCGTTTTTCTCGGCTTGTACTGCGTTTTTCTTAACCGGACTTGTCTTAAATGAAAGCTATGAACCATAGCTATGTGCTCCAAATGTTGCAACAGTATGGCATTTGTGGGTCAAATGTTATTAACAATTGAAAAATCCGCAAAAATGCACTCCGGGTCACTGCAATTATCTCGGCTTCTGGAGCCGCTAGATTCATGATCCAGTGCTCAAAATGAAGGTAAAGGATGCTGCTACACGACAGTAAACGATTTACAATTGCTGCAAGCCCTGTTTATATTATATAAACAAATAAATAATTTGATTGAGTATTGCACCGAAACTATACAGGAGGGCCGATCTAACCGTGAATCAGATTGTTCCTTGAACAAAGAGCTTCAATTTGAGATGCGGTTGATTAAAATCGGCCCTGCAGAACACGAGATAATTGAATTTGTTTAAATAAATTATAAACAAATACCATTATTTCGGCTTCCAGGCGATCTACGTCAATGATCAGTGAAGATAAAGTAAAGCTTTGAGCATCATTTACCATCTCCAATAGGTGTGAACATGAATCCATGTGCAATTCATTTGTTACAAACAATTAAACAATTAAAATTGTTATTACGGCTTCCTGCTTATAGTTACAGCAACAGTCTATTCTTTATCGTGTATCTTATTAGTATCCCTTTATTTTGCGACGTGGTTGATTAAGATCGGCCCAGTAGAACGCGAGATAATTGAATTTGTTTGAATAAATTATAAACAAATGCGATTACTGCCACTCCCTGGCGAGATACATCAATGGCCAATAGACATAAATTAAAGCTAGGAGTACCACCTAACATCTACAACAGGTGTGAACATGAATCCACTTGTGGTTCATTTGTTATAAACAATTAAACAATTAACATTGTTATTACGGCCACCTGCTTGTAGTTACAGCAACAGTCTATTTTTTATCGTGTATCTTATTAGTATCCCTTTATTTTGAGACGTGGTTGATTCAAATCGGCCTTCTAGAACGCGAGATAATTGAATTTGTTTGAATAAATTATAAACAAATGCGATTAGTGCGCCTGCCTGGCGAGATACAGCAATTGCCACAGGAGGTAAATTAAAGCGAGGAGTAGCAGCTAACATCTCCAACAGGTGTGAACATGATTCCACGTGTGGTTCATTTGTTATAAACAATTAACCAATTTAAATTGTTATTACGGTTAAACGGATATAGGTACAGCAACGGGGTATTTTTTATCGTGTAGCTTATTAGTATCCCATTATTTTGAGGCGTGGTTGATTAAAATCGGCCCAGTAGAACGCGAGATAATTGAATTTGTTTGAATAAATTATAAACAAATGCGATTACTGCCACTCCCTGGCGAGATACATCAATGGCCAACAGACATAAATTAAAGCTAGGAGTACCAGCTAACATCTTCCACAGGTGTGAAAATGAATCCACGTGTGGTTCATTTGTTATAAACAATTAAACAATTAATATTGTTATTACGGCCACCTGCTTGTAGTTACAGCAACAGTCTATTTTTGATCGTGTAGCTTATTAGTATCCCTTTATTTTGAGACGTGGTTGATTAAAATCGGCCCAGTAGAACGCGAGATAATTGAATTTGTTTGAATAAATTATAAACAAATACGATTACTGCCACTACCTGGCGAGATACAGCAATAGCCAGAGGAGATAAATTAAAGCGAGGAGCACCAGCTAACATCTCCAACAGGTGTGAACATGATTCCACGTGTGGTTCATATGTTATAAACAATTAAACAATTAAAATTGTTATTACGGCCACCTGCATATAGTTACAGCAAAAGGGTATTTTTTATCGTGTAGCTTATTTGTTTCCCCTTCTTTTTAGACGCGGTTGAATAAAATCGGCCCAGTAGGACGCGAGATAATAGCAGTGACGCGCGGTGCATTTTTTCCGATTTTCAATTGTTAATAACTTTTAAACCACATACTCCGTGTTGTTGCAACTTAAGGAGCAGATAGCTATGGTCCGTAGCTTTAATTTAAGATAAGTCCGGTTTGGAAATACCCAGTAGAAGCCGAGAGAAACGCAATTCATTAAATTAACGATGTAATCCCGGAATTCCGTTTTCGCGGTGCTGAAAACTGCGAAAAAGGCCGCAAACGCGAGATGGCGTCACTTGGTCCGTTTTCGACATATCGCTACGGACGATATTTAAAAAAAATTATTATCTCGCGTTCTACTGGGCCGATTTTAATCAACCGAGTCTCAAAAGAAAGGGAAACAAATAAGCTACACGATAAAAAAATACCCCGTTGCTGTACCTATATCCGTTTAACCGTAATAACAATTTAAATTGTTTATTTGTTAATAACTAATGAACTACACATGGACTAATGTTCACACCTATTGGAGATGGTAACCGATGCTACTACCATTAATTTATATCGTTTGATCATTGACGTAGATCACCAGCAATCCGAGATAATTGAATTTGTTTAACGAAATTATAATCAAATACCATTATTTCGGCTTCCAAGTCGATCTACGTCAATGATCAGTGAAGATAAAGTAAAGCTTTGAGCATCATTTACCATCTCCAATAGGTGTGACTATGAATCCATGTGCAGTTCATTTGTTACAAACAATTAAACAATTAAAATTGTTATTACGGCCACCTGCTTATAGTTACAGCAACAGTCTATTTTTGATCGTGTATCTTATTAGTATCCCCTTATTTTGAGACGTGGTTGAGTAAAATCGGCATTGCAGAACGCGAGATAATTGAATTTGTTTGAATAAATTATAAACAAATACGATTACTCCCACTACCTGGCGAGATACAGCAATAGCCAGAGGAGATAAATTAAAGCGAGGAGTAGCAGCTAACATCTCCAACAGGTGTGAACATGATTCCACGTGTGGTTCATTTGTTATAAACAATTAACCAATTTAAATTGTTATTACGGTTAAACGGATATAGGTACAGCAACGGGGTATTTTTTATCGTGTAGCTTATTAGTATCCCATTATTTTGAGGCGTGGTTGATTAAAATCGGCCCAGTAGAACGCGAGATAATTGAATTTGTTTGAATAAATTATAAACAAATGCGATTACTGCCACTCCCTGGCGAGATACATCAATGGCCAACAGACATAAATTAAAGCTAGGAGTACCAGCTAACATCTTCCACAGGTGTGAAAATGAATCCACGTGTGGTTCATTTGTTATAAACAATTAAACAATTAATATTGTTATTACGGCCACCTGCTTGTAGTTATAAATTATAAACAAATACCATTATTTCGGCTTCCAGGCGATCTACGTCAATGATCAGTGAAGATAAAGTAAAGCTTTGAGCATCATTTACCATCTCCAATAGGTGTGAACATGAATCCATGTGCAATTCATTTGTTACAAACAATTAAACAATTAAAATTGTTATTACGGCTTCCTGCTTATAGTTACAGCAACAGTCTATTCTTTATCGTGTATCTTATTAGTATCCCTTTATTTTGCGACGTGGTTGATTAAGATCGGCCCAGTAGAACGCGAGATAATTGAATTTGTTTGAATAAATTATAAACAAATGCGATTACTGCCACTCCCTGGCGAGATACATCAATGGCCAATAGACATAAATTAAAGCTAGGAGTACCACCTAACATCTACAACAGGTGTGAACATGAATCCACTTGTGGTTCATTTGTTATAAACAATTAAACAATTAACATTGTTATTACGGCCACCTGCTTGTAGTTACAGCAACAGTCTATTTTTTATCGTGTAGCTTATTAGTATCCTATTATTTTGAGGCGCGGTTGATTAAAATCGGCCCAGTAGAACGCGAGATAATTGAATTTGTTTGAATAAATTATAAACAAATACGATTACTGCCACTACCTGGCGAGATACAGCAATAGCCAGTGGAGATAAATTAAAGCGAGGAGTACCAGCTAACATCTCAAACAGGTGTGAACATGATTCCACGTGTGGTTCATTTGTTATAAACAATGAACCAATTTAAATTGTTATTACGGTTAAACGGATATAGGTACAGCAACGGGGTATTTTTTATCGTATAGCTTATTCGTTTCCCTTTCTTTCGAGACGTCGTTGATTACAATCGGCCCAGCAGAAGCCGAGATAATAATTTTTTAAAGTTTTGTCGGTAACGATATGTCGAAAACGGTACAACTGACGCCATCTCGCGTTTGCGGCCTTTTTCGCAGTTTTCGGCACCGCGAAAACGGAATTCCTGGATTACATCGTTAATTTAAACAATTGCGTTTTTCTCGGCTTGTACTGCGTTTTTCTTAACCGGACTTGTCTTAAATGAAAGCTATGAACCATAGCTATATGCTCCAAATGTTGCAACAATATGGCATTTGTGGGTCGAATGTAATTAACAATTGAAAAATCCATAAAAATGCACTCCGTGTCACGGCAATTATCTCGGCCTCTGGAGCCGCTAGATTCATGATCCAGTGCTCAAAATGAAGGTAAAGGATGCTGCTACACGACAGTAAACGATTTACAATTGCTGCAAGCCCTGTTTATATTATATAAACAAATAAATAATTTGTTTGAGTATTGCACCGAAACTATACAGGAGGGCCGATCTAACCGTGAATCAGATTGTTCCTTGAACAAAGAGCTTCAATTTGAGATGCGGTTGATTAAAATCGGCCCTGCAGAACACGAGATAAGTGAATTTGTTTAAATAAATTATAAACAAATACCATTATTTCGGCTTCCAGGCGATCTACGTCAATGATCAGTGAAGATAAAGTAAAGCTTTGAGCATCATTTACCATCTCCAATAGGTGTGAACATGAATCCATGTGCAATTCATTTGTTACAAACAATTAAACAATTAAAATTGTTATTACGGCTTCCTGCTTATAGTTACAGCAACAGTCTATTCTTTATCGTGTATCTTATTAGTATCCCTTTATTTTGCGACGTGGTTGATTAAGATCGGCCCAGTAGAACGCGAGATAATTGAATTTGTTTGAATAAATTATAAACAAATGCAATTACTGCCACTCCCTGGCGAGATACATCAATGGCCAATAGACATAAATTAAAGCTAGGAGTACCACCTAACATCTACAACAGGTGTGAACATGAATCCACTTGTGGTTCATTTGTTATAAACAATTAAACAATTAACATTGTTATTACGGCCACCTGCTTGTAGTTACAGCAACAGTCTATTTTTTATCGTGTAGCTTATTAGTATCCTATTATTTTGAGGCGCGGTTGATTAAAATCGGCCCAGTAGAACGCGAGATAATTGAATTTGTTTGAATAAATTATAAACAAATACGATTACTGCCACTACCTGGCGAGATACAGCAATAGCCAGAGGAGATAAATTAAAGCGAGGAGTACCAGCTAACATCTCCAACAGGTGTGAACATGATTCCACGTGTGGTTCATTTGTTATAAACAATGAACCAATTTAAATTGTTATTACGGTTAAACGGATATAGGTACAGCAACGGGGTATTTTTTATCGTATAGCTTATTCGTTTCCCTTTCTTTCGAGACGTCGTTGATTACAATCGGCCGAGCAGAAGCCGAGATAATAATTTTTTAAAGTTTTGTCGGTAACGATATGTCGAAAACGGTACAACTGACGCCATCTCGCGTTTGCGGCCTTTTTCGCAGTTTTCGGCACCGCGAAAACGGAATTCCTGGATTACATCGTTAATTTAAACAATTGCGTTTTTCTCGGCTTGTACTGCGTTTTTCTTAACCGGACTTGTCTTAAATGAAAGCTATGAACCATAGCTATATGCTCCAAATGTTGCAACAATATGGCATTTGTGGGTCGAATGTAATTAACAATTGAAAAATCCACAAAAATGCACTCCGTGTCACGGCAATTATCTCGGCCTCTGGAGCCGCTAGATTCATGATCCAGTGCTCAAAATGAAGGTAAAGGATGCTGCTACACGACAGTAAACGATTTACAATTGCTGCAAGCCCTGTTTATATTATATAAACAAATAAATAATTTGTTTGAGTATTGCACCGAAACTATACAGGAGGGCCGATCTAACCGTGAATCAGATTGTTCCTTGAACAAAGAGCTTCAATTTGAGATGCGGTTGATTAAAATCGGCCCTGCAGAACACGAGATAAGTGAATTTGTTTAAATAAATTATAAACAAATACCATTATTTCGGCTCCCAGGCGATCTACGTCAATGATCAGTGAAGATAAAGTAAAGCTTTGAGCATCATTTACCATCTCCAATAGGTGTGAACATGAATCCATGTGCAGTTCATTTGTTACAAACAATTAAACAATTAAAATTGTTATTACGGCTTCCTGCTTATAGTTACAGCAACAGTCTATTTTTTATCGTGTATCTTATTAGTATCCCTTTATTTTGAGACGTGGTTGATTAAGATCGGCCCAGTAGAACGCGAGATAATTGAATTTGTTTGAATAAATTATAAACAAATGCGATTACTGCCACTCCCTGGCGAGATACATCAATGGCCAATAGACATAAATTAAAGCTAGGAGTACCACCTAACATCTACAACAGGTGTGAACATGAATCACTTGTGGTTCATTTGTTATAAACAATTAAACAATTAACATTGTTATTACGGCCACCTGCTTGTAGTTACAGCAACAGTCTATTTTTTATCGTGTAGCTTATTAGTATCCCATTATATTGAGACGCGGTTGATTCAAATCGGCCTTCTAGAACGCGAGATAATTGAATTTGTTTGAATAAATTATAAACAAATGCGATTAGTGCGCCTGCCTGGCGAGATACAGCAATTGCCACAGGAGGTAAATTAAAGCGAGGAGTAGCAGCTAACATCTCCAACAGGTGTGAACATGATTCCACGTGTGGTTCATTTGTTATAAACAATTAACCAATTTAAATTGTTATTACGGTTAAACGGATATAGGTACAGCAACGGGGTATTTTTTATCGTGTAGCTTATTAGTATCCCATTATTTTGAGGCGTGGTTGATTAAAATCGGCCCAGTAGAACGCGAGATAATTGAATTTGTTTGAATAAATTATAAACAAATGCGATTACTGCCACTCCCTGGCGAGATACATCAATGGCCAACAGACATAAATTAAAGCTAGGAGTACCAGCTAACATCTTCCACAGGTGTGAAAATGAATCCACGTGTGGTTCATTTGTTATAAACAATTAAACAATTAATATTGTTATTACGGCCACCTGCTTGTAGTTACAGCAACAGTCTATTTTTGATCGTGTAGCTTATTAGTATCCCTTTATTTTGAGACGTGGTTGATTAAAATCGGCCAAGTAGAACGCGAGATAATTGAATTTGTTTGAATAAATTATAAACAAATACGATTACTGCCACTACCTGGCGAGATACAGCAATAGCCAGAGGAGATAAATTAAGGCGAGGAGTACCAGCTAACATCTCCAACAGGTGTGAACATGATTCCACGTGTGGTTCATTTGTTATAAACAATGAACCAGTTTAAATTGTTATTACGGTTAAACGGATATAGGTACAGCAACGGGGTATTTTTTATCGTATAGCTTATTCGTTTCCCTTTCTTTCGAGACGTCGTTGATTACAATCGGCCCAGCAGAAGCCGAGATAATAATTTTTTAAAGTTTTGTCGGTAACGATATGTCGAAAACGGTACAACTGACGCCATCTCGCGTTTGCGGCCTTTTTCGCAGTTTTCGGCACCGCGAAAACGGAATTCCTGGATTACATCGTTAATTTAAACAATTGCGTTTTTCTCGGCTTGTACTGCGTTTTTCTTAACCGGACTTGTCTTAAATGAAAGCTATGAACCATAGCTATATGCTCCAAATGTTGCAACAATATGGCATTTGTGGGTCGAATGTAATTAACAATTGAAAAATCCACAAAAATGCACTCCGTGTCACGGCAATTATCTCGGCCTCTGGAGCCGCTAGATTCATGATCCAGTGCTCAAAATGAAGGTAAAGGATGCTGCTACACGACAGTAAACGATTTACAATTGCTGCAAGCCCTGTTTATATTATATAAACAAATAAATAATTTGTTTGAGTATTGCACCGAAACTATACAGGAGGGCCGATCTAACCGTGAATCAGATTGTTCCTTGAACAAAGAGCTTCAATTTGAGATGCGGTTGATTAAAATCGGCCCTGCAGAACACGAGATAAGTGAATTTGTTTAAATAAATTATAAACAAATACCATTATTTCGGCTCCCAGGCGATCTACGTCAATGATCAGTGAAGATAAAGTAAAGCTTTGAGCATCATTTACCATCTCCAATAGGTGTGAACATGAATCCATGTGCAGTTCATTTGTTACAAACAATTAAACAATTAAAATTGTTATTACGGCTTCCTGCTTATAGTTACAGCAACAGTCTATTTTTTATCGTGTATCTTATTAGTATCCCTTTATTTTGAGACGTGGTTGATTAAGATCGGCCCAGTAGAACGCGAGATAATTGAATTTGTTTGAATAAATTATAAACAAATGCGATTACTGCCACTCCCTGGCGAGATACATCAATGGCCAATAGACATAAATTAAAGCTAGGAGTACCACCTAACATCTACAACAGGTGTGAACATGAATCACTTGTGGTTCATTTGTTATAAACAATTAAACAATTAACATTGTTATTACGGCCACCTGCTTGTAGTTACAGCAACAGTCTATTTTTTATCGTGTAGCTTATTAGTATCCCATTATATTGAGACGCGGTTGATTCAAATCGGCCTTCTAGAACGCGAGATAATTGAATTTGTTTGAATAAATTATAAACAAATGCGATTAGTGCGCCTGCCTGGCGAGATACAGCAATTGCCACAGGAGGTAAATTAAAGCGAGGAGTAGCAGCTAACATCTCCAACAGGTGTGAACATGATTCCACGTGTGGTTCATTTGTTATAAACAATTAACCAATTTAAATTGTTATTACGGTTAAACGGATATAGGTACAGCAACGGGGTATTTTTTATCGTGTAGCTTATTAGTATCCCATTATTTTGAGGCGTGGTTGATTAAAATCGGCCCAGTAGAACGCGAGATAATTGAATTTGTTTGAATAAATTATAAACAAATGCGATTACTGCCACTCCCTGGCGAGATACATCAATGGCCAACAGACATAAATTAAAGCTAGGAGTACCAGCTAACATCTTCCACAGGTGTGAAAATGAATCCACGTGTGGTTCATTTGTTATAAACAATTAAACAATTAATATTGTTATTACGGCCACCTGCTTGTAGTTACAGCAACAGTCTATTTTTGATCGTGTAGCTTATTAGTATCCCTTTATTTTGAGACGTGGTTGATTAAAATCGGCCCAGTAGAACGCGAGATAATTGAATTTGTTTGAATAAATTATAAACAAATACGATTACTGCCACTACCTGGCGAGATACAGCAATAGCCAGAGGAGATAAATTAAAGCGAGGAGCACCAGCTAACATCTCCAACAGGTGTGAACATGATTCCACGTGTGGTTCATATGTTATAAACAATTAAACAATTAAAATTGTTATTACGGCCACCTGCATATAGTTACAGCAAAAGGGTATTTTTTATCGTGTAGCTTATTTGTTTCCCCTTCTTTTTAGACGCGGTTGAATAAAATCGGCCCAGTAGGACGCGAGATAATAGCAGTGACGCGCGGTGCATTTTTTCCGATTTTCAATTGTTAATAACTTTTAAACCACATACTCCGTGTTGTTGCAACTTAAGGAGCAGATAGCTATGGTCCGTAGCTTTAATTTAAGATAAGTCCGGTTTGGAAATACCCAGTAGAAGCCGAGAGAAACGCAATTCATTAAATTAACGATGTAATCCCGGAATTCCGTTTTCGCGGTGCTGAAAACTGCGAAAAAGGCCGCAAACGCGAGATGGCGTCACTTGGACCGTTTTCGACATATCGCTACGGACGATATTTAAAAAAAATTATTATCTCGCGTTCTACTGGGCCGATTTTAATCAACCGAGTCTCAAAAGAAAGGGAAACAAATAAGCTACACGATAAAAAAATACCCCGTTGCTGTACCTATATCCGTTTAACCGTAATAACAATTTAAATTGTTTATTTGTTAATAACTAATGAACTACACATGGACTAATGTTCACACCTATTGGAGATGGTAACCGATGCTACTACCATTAATTTATATCGTTTGATCATTGACGTAGATCACCAGCAATCCGAGATAATTGAATTTGTTTAACGAAATTATAATCAAATACCATTATTTCGGCTTCCAAGTCGATCTACGTCAATGATCAGTGAAGATAAAGTAAAGCCTTGAGCATCATTTACCATCTCCAATAGGTGTGACTATGAATCCATGTGCAGTTCATTTGTTACAAACAATTAAACAATTAAAATTGTTATTACGGCCACCTGCTTATAGTTACAGCAACAGTCTATTTTTGATCGTGTATCTTATTAGTATCCCCTTATTTTGAGACGTGGTTGACTAAAATCGGCATTGCAGAACGCGAGATAATTGAATTTGTTTGAATAAATTATAAACAAATACGATTACTCCCACTACCTGGCGAGATACAGCAATAGCCAGAGGAGATAAATTAAAGCGAGGAGTAGCAGCTAACATCTCCAACAGGTGTGAACATGATTCCACGTGTGGTTCATTTGTTATAAACAATTAACCAATTTAAATTGTTATTACGGTTAAACGGATATAGGTACAGCAACGGGGTATTTTTTATCGTGTAGCTTATTAGTATCCCATTATTTTGAGGCGTGGTTGATTAAAATCGGCCCAGTAGAACGCGAGATAATTGAATTTGTTTGAATAAATTATAAACAAATGCGATTACTGCCACTCCCTGGCGAGATACATCAATGGCCAACAGACATAAATTAAAGCTAGGAGTACCAGCTAACATCTTCCACAGGTGTGAAAATGAATCCACGTGTGGTTCATTTGTTATAAACAATTAAACAATTAATATTGTTATTACGGCCACCTGCTTGTAGTTATAAATTATAAACAAATACCATTATTTCGGCTTCCAGGCGATCTACGTCAATGATCAGTCAAGATAAAGTAAAGCTTTGAGCATCATTTACCATCTCCAATAGGTGTGAACATGAATCCATGTGCAATTCATTTGTTACAAACAATTAAACAATTAAAATTGTTATTACGGCTTCCTGCTTATAGTTACAGCAACAGTCTATTCTTTATCGTGTATCTTATTAGTATCCCTTTATTTTGCGACGTGGTTGATTAAGATCAGCCCAGTAGAACGCGAGATAATTGAATTTGTTTGAATAAATTATAAACAAATGCGATTACTGCCACTCCCTGGCGAGATACATCAATGGCCAATAGACATAAATTAAAGCTAGGAGTACCACCTAACATCTACAACAGGTGTGAACATGAATCCACTTGTGGTTCATTTGTTATAAACAATTAAACAATTAACATTGTTATTACGTCCACCTGCTTGTAGTTACAGCAACAGTCTATTTTTTATCGTGTAGCTTATTAGTATCCTATTATTTTGAGGCGCGGTTGATTAAAATCGGCCCAGTAGAACGCGAGATAATTGAATTTGTTTGAATAAATTATAAACAAATACGATTACTGCCACTACCTGGCGAGATACAGCAATAGCCAGAGGAGATAAATTAAGGCGAGGAGTACCAGCTAACATCTCCAACAGGTGTGAACATGATTCCACGTGTGGTTCATTTGTTATAAACAATGAACCAGTTTAAATTGTTATTACGGTTAAACGGATATAGGTACAGCAACGGGGTATTTTTTATCGTATAGCTTATTCGTTTCCCTTTCTTTCGAGACGTCGTTGATTACAATCGGCCCAGCAGAAGCCGAGATAATAATTTTTTAAAGTTTTGTCGGTAACGATATGTCGAAAACGGTACAACTGACGCCATCTCGCGTTTGCGGCCTTTTTCGCAGTTTTCGGCACCGCGAAAACGGAATTCCTGGATTACATCGTTAATTTAAACAATTGCGTTTTTCTCGGCTTGTACTGCGTTTTTCTTAACCGGACTTGTCTTAAATGAAAGCTATGAACCATAGTTATATGCTCCAAATGTTGCAACAATATGGCATTTGTGGGTCGAATGTAATTAACAATTGAAAAATCCACAAAAATGCACTCCGTGTCACGGCAATTATCTCGGCCTCTGGAGCCGCTAGATTCATGATCCAGTGCTCAAAATGAAGGTAAAGGATGCTGCTACACGACAGTAAACGATTTACAATTGCTGCAAGCCCTGTTTATATTATATAAACAAATAAATAATTTGTTTGAGTATTGCACCGAAACTATACAGGAGGGCCGATCTAACCGTGAATCAGATTGTTCCTTGAACAAAGAGCTTCAATTTGAAATGCGGTTGATTAAAATCGGCCCTGCAGAACACGAGATAAGTGAATTTGTTTAAATAAATTATAAACAAATACCATTATTTCGGCTCCCAGGCGATCTACGTCAATGATCAGTGAAGATAAAGTAAAGCTTTGAGCATCATTTACCATCTCCAATAGGTGTGAACATGAATCCATGTGCAGTTCATTTGTTACAAACAATTAAACAATTAAAATTGTTATTACGGCTTCCTGCTTATAGTTACAGCAACAGTCTATTTTTTATCGTGTATCTTATTAGTATCCCTTTATTTTGAGACGTGGTTGATTAAGATCGGCCCAGTAGAACGCGAGATAATTGAATTTGTTTGAATAAATTATAAACAAATGCGATTACTGCCACTCCCTGGCGAGATACATCAATGGCCAATAGACATAAATTAAAGCTAGGAGTACCACCTAACATCTACAACAGGTGTGAACATGAATCACTTGTGGTTCATTTGTTATAAACAATTAAACAATTAACATTGTTATTACGGCCACCTGCTTGTAGTTACAGCAACAGTCTATTTTTTATCGTGTAGCTTATTAGTATCCCATTATATTGAGACGCGGTTGATTCAAATCGGCCTTCTAGAACGCGAGATAATTGAATTTGTTTGAATAAATTATAAACAAATGCGATTAGTGCGCCTGCCTGGCGAGATACAGCAATTGCCACAGGAGGTAAATTAAAGCGAGGAGTAGCAGCTAACATCTCCAACAGGTGTGAACATGATTCCACGTGTGGTTCATTTGTTATAAACAATTAACCAATTTAAATTGTTATTACGGTTAAACGGATATAGGTACAGCAACGGGGTATTTTTTATCGTGTAGCTTATTAGTATCCCATTATTTTGAGGCGTGGTTGATTAAAATCGGCCCAGTAGAACGCGAGATAATTGAATTTGTTTGAATAAATTATAAACAAATGCGATTACTGCCACTCCCTGGCGAGATACATCAATGGCCAACAGACATAAATTAAAGCTAGGAGTACCAGCTAACATCTTCCACAGGTGTGAAAATGAATCCACGTGTGGTTCATTTGTTATAAACAATTAAACCATTAATATTGTTATTACGGCCACCTGCTTGTAGTTACAGCAACAGTCTATTTTTGATCGTGTAGCTTATTAGTATCCCTTTATTTTGAGACGTGGTTGATTAAAATCGGCCCAGTAGAACGCGAGATAATTGAATTTGTTTGAATAAATTATAAACAAATACGATTACTGCCACTACCTGGCGAGATACAGCAATAGCCAGAGGAGATAAATTAAAGCGAGGAGCACCAGCTAACATCTCCAACAGGTGTGAACATGATTCCACGTGTGGTTCATATGTTATAAACAATTAAACAATTAAAATTGTTATTACGGCCACCTGCATATAGTTACAGCAAAAGGGTATTTTTTATCGTGTAGCTTATTTGTTTCCCCTTCTTTTTAGACGCGGTTGAATAAAATCGGCCCAGTAGGACGCGAGATAATAGCAGTGACGCGCGGTGCATTTTTTCCGATTTTCAATTGTTAATAACTTTTAAACCACATACTCCGTGTTGTTGCAACTTAAGGAGCAGATAGCTATGGTCCGTAGCTTTAATTTAAGATAAGTCCGGTTTGGAAATACCCAGTAGAAGCCGAGAGAAACGCAATTCATTAAATTAACGATGTAATCCCGGAATTCCGTTTTCGCGGTGCTGAAAACTGCGAAAAAGGCCGCAAACGCGAGATGGCGTCACTTGGACCGTTTTCGACATATCGCTACGGACGATATTTAAAAAAAATTATTATCTCGCGTTCTACTGGGCCGATTTTAATCAACCGAGTCTCAAAAGAAAGGGAAACAAATAAGCTACACGATAAAAAAATACCCCGTTGCTGTACCTATATCCGTTTAACCGTAATAACAATTTAAATTGTTTATTTGTTAATAACTAATGAACTACACATGGACTAATGTTCACACCTATTGGAGATGGTAACCGATGCTACTACCATTAATTTATATCGTTTGATCATTGACGTAGATCACCAGCAATCCGAGATAATTGAATTTGTTTAACGAAATTATAAACAAATACCATTATTTCGGCTTCCAAGTCGATCTACGTCAATGATCAGTGAAGATAAAGTAAAGCCTTGAGCATCATTTACCATCTCCAATAGGTGTGACTATGAATCCATGTGCAGTTCATTTGTTACAAACAATTAAACAATTAAAATTGTTATTACGGCCACCTGCTTATAGTTACAGCAACAGTCTATTTTTGATCGTGTATCTTATTAGTATCCCCTTATTTTGAGACGTGGTTGAGTAAAATCGGCATTGCAGAACGCGCGATAATTGAATTTGTTTGAATAAATTATAAACAAATACGATTACTCCCACTACCTGGCGAGATACAGCAATAGCCAGAGGAGATAAATTAAAGCGAGGAGTAGCAGCTAACATCTCCAACAGGTGTGAACATGATTCCACGTGTGGTTCATTTGTTATAAACAATTAACCAATTTAAATTGTTATTACGGTTAAACGGATATAGGTACAGCAACGGGGTATTTTTTATCGTGTAGCTTATTAGTATCCCATTATTTTGAGGCGTGGTTGATTAAAATCGGCCCAGTAGAACGCGAGATAATTGAATTTGTTTGAATAAATTATAAACAAATGCGATTACTGCCACTCCCTGGCGAGATACATCAATGGCCAACAGACATAAATTAAAGCTAGGAGTACCAGCTAACATCTTCCACAGGTGTGAAAATGAATCCACGTGTGGTTCATTTGTTATAAACAATTAAACAATTAATATTGTTATTACGGCCACCTGCTTGTAGTTATAAATTATAAACAAATACCATTATTTCGGCTTCCAGGCGATCTACGTCAATGATCAGTGAAGATAAAGTAAAGCTTTGAGCATCATTTACCATCTCCAATAGGTGTGAACATGAATCCATGTGCAATTCATTTGTTACAAACAATTAAACAATTAAAATTGTTATTACGGCTTCCTGCTTATAGTTACAGCAACAGTCTATTCTTTATCGTGTATCTTATTAGTATCCCTTTATTTTGAGACGTGGTTGATTAAGATCGGCCCAGTAGAACGCGAGATAATTGAATTTGTTTGAATAAATTATAAACAAATGCGATTACTGCCACTCCCTGGCGAGATACATCAATGGCCAATAGACATAAATTAAAGCTAGGAGTACCACCTAACATCTACAACAGGTGTGAACATGAATCCACTTGTGGTTCATTTGTTATAAACAATTAAACAATTAACATTGTTATTACGTCCACCTGCTTGTAGTTACAGCAACAGTCTATTTTTTATCGTGTAGCTTATTAGTATCCTATTATTTTGAGGCGCGGTTGATTAAAATCGGCCCAGTAGAACGCGAGATAATTGAATTTGTTTGAATAAATTATAAACAAATACGATTACTGCCACTACCTGGCGAGATACAGCAATAGCCAGAGGAGATAAATTAAGGCGAGGAGTACCAGCTAACATCTCCAACAGGTGTGAACATGATTCCACGTGTGGTTCATTTGTTATAAACAATGAACCAGTTTAAATTGTTATTACGGTTAAACGGATATAGGTACAGCAACGGGGTATTTTTTATCGTATAGCTTATTCGTTTCCCTTTCTTTCGAGACGTCGTTGATTACAATCGGCCCAGCAGAAGCCGAGATAATAATTTTTTAAAGTTTTGTCGGTAACGATATGTCGAAAACGGTACAACTGACGCCATCTCGCGTTTGCGGCCTTTTTCGCAGTTTTCGGCACCGCGAAAACGGAATTCCTGGATTACATCGTTAATTTAAACAATTGCGTTTTTCTCGGCTTGTACTGCGTTTTTCTTAACCGGACTTGTCTTAAATGAAAGCTATGAACCATAGTTATATGCTCCAAATGTTGCAACAATATGGCATTTGTGGGTCGAATGTAATTAACAATTGAAAAATCCACAAAAATGCACTCCGTGTCACGGCAATTATCTCGGCCTCTGGAGCCGCTAGATTCATGATCCAGTGCTCAAAATGAAGGTAAAGGATGCTGCTACACGACAGTAAACGATTTACAATTGCTGCAAGCCCTGTTTATATTATATAAACAAATAAATAATTTGTTTGAGTATTGCACCGAAACTATACAGGAGGGCCGATCTAACCGTGAATCAGATTGTTCCTTGAACAAAGAGCTTCAATTTGAAATGCGGTTGATTAAAATCGGCCCTGCAGAACACGAGATAAGTGAATTTGTTTAAATAAATTATAAACAAATACCATTATTTCGGCTCCCAGGCGATCTACGTCAATGATCAGTGAAGATAAAGTAAAGCTTTGAGCATCATTTACCATCTCCAATAGGTGTGAACATGAATCCATGTGCAGTTCATTTGTTACAAACAATTAAACAATTAAAATTGTTATTACGGCTTCCTGCTTATAGTTACAGCAACAGTCTATTTTTTATCGTGTATCTTATTAGTATCCCTTTATTTTGAGACGTGGTTGATTAAGATCGGCCCAGTAGAACGCGAGATAATTGAATTTGTTTGAATAAATTATAAACAAATGCGATTACTGCCACTCCCTGGCGAGATACATCAATGGCCAATAGACATAAATTAAAGCTAGGAGTACCACCTAACATCTACAACAGGTGTGAACATGAATCACTTGTGGTTCATTTGTTATAAACAATTAAACAATTAACATTGTTATTACGGCCACCTGCTTGTAGTTACAGCAACAGTCTATTTTTTATCGTGTAGCTTATTAGTATCCCATTATATTGAGACGCGGTTGATTCAAATCGGCCTTCTAGAACGCGAGATAATTGAATTTGTTTGAATAAATTATAAACAAATGCGATTAGTGCGCCTGCCTGGCGAGATACAGCAATTGCCACAGGAGGTAAATTAAAGCGAGGAGTAGCAGCTAACATCTCCAACAGGTGTGAACATGATTCCACGTGTGGTTCATTTGTTATAAACAATTAACCAATTTAAATTGTTATTACGGTTAAACGGATATAGGTACAGCAACGGGGTATTTTTTATCGTGTAGCTTATTAGTATCCCATTATTTTGAGGCGTGGTTGATTAAAATCGGCCCAGTAGAACGCGAGATAATTGAATTTGTTTGAATAAATTATAAACAAATGCGATTACTGCCACTCCCTGGCGAGATACATCAATGGCCAACAGACATAAATTAAAGCTAGGAGTACCAGCTAACATCTTCCACAGGTGTGAAAATGAATCCACGTGTGGTTCATTTGTTATAAACAATTAAACCATTAATATTGTTATTACGGCCACCTGCTTGTAGTTACAGCAACAGTCTATTTTTGATCGTGTAGCTTATTAGTATCCCTTTATTTTGAGACGTGGTTGATTAAAATCGGCCCAGTAGAACGCGAGATAATTGAATTTGTTTGAATAAATTATAAACAAATACGATTACTGCCACTACCTGGCGAGATACAGCAATAGCCAGAGGAGATAAATTAAAGCGAGGAGCACCAGCTAACATCTCCAACAGGTGTGAACATGATTCCACGTGTGGTTCATATGTTATAAACAATTAAACAATTAAAATTGTTATTACGGCCACCTGCATAGAGTTACAGCAAAAGGGTATTTTTTATCGTGTAGCTTATTTGTTTCCCCTTCTTTTTAGACGCGGTTGAATAAAATCGGCCCAGTAGGACGCGAGATAATAGCAGTGACGCGCGGTGCATTTTTTCCGATTTTCAATTGTTAATAACTTTTAAACCACATACTCCGTGTTGTTGCAACTTAAGGAGCAGATAGCTATGGTCCGTAGCTTTAATTTAAGATAAGTCCGGTTTGGAAATACCCAGTAGAAGCCGAGAGAAACGCAATTCATTAAATTAACGATGTAATCCCGGAATTCCGTTTTCGCGGTGCTGAAAACTGCGAAAAAGGCCGCAAACGCGAGATGGCGTCACTTGGACCGTTTTCGACATATCGCTACGGACGATATTTAAAAAAAATTATTATCTCGCGTTCTACTGGGCCGATTTTAATCAACCGAGTCTCAAAAGAAAGGGAAACAAATAAGCTACACGATAAAAAAATACCCCGTTGCTGTACCTATATCCGTTTAACCGTAATAACAATTTAAATTGTTTATTTGTTAATAACTAATGAACTACACATGGACTAATGTTCACACCTATTGGAGATGGTAACCGATGCTACTACCATTAATTTATATCGTTTGATCATTGACGTAGATCACCAGCAATCCGAGATAATTGAATTTGTTTAACGAAATTATAAACAAATACCATTATTTCGGCTTCCAAGTCGATCTACGTCAATGATCAGTGAAGATAAAGTAAAGCCTTGAGCATCATTTACCATCTCCAATAGGTGTGACTATGAATCCATGTGCAGTTCATTTGTTACAAACAATTAAACAATTAAAATTGTTATTACGGCCACCTGCTTATAGTTACAGCAACAGTCTATTTTTGATCGTGTATCTTATTAGTATCCCCTTATTTTGAGACGTGGTTGAGTAAAATCGGCATTGCAGAACGCGAGATAATTGAATTTGTTTGAATAAATTATAAACAAATACGATTACTCCCACTACCTGGCGAGATACAGCAATAGCCAGAGGAGATAAATTAAAGCGAGGAGTAGCAGCTAACATCTCCAACAGGTGTGAACATGATTCCACGTGTGGTTCATTTGTTATAAACAATTAACCAATTTAAATTGTTATTACGGTTAAACGGATATAGGTACAGCAACGGGGTATTTTTTATCGTGTAGCTTATTAGTATCCCATTATTTTGAGGCGTGGTTGATTAAAATCGGCCCAGTAGAACGCGAGATAATTGAATTTGTTTGAATAAATTATAAACAAATGCGATTACTGCCACTCCCTGGCGAGATACATCAATGGCCAACAGACATAAATTAAAGCTAGGAGTACCAGCTAACATCTTCCACAGGTGTGAAAATGAATCCACGTGTGGTTCATTTGTTATAAACAATTAAACAATTAATATTGTTATTACGGCCACCTGCTTGTAGTTATAAATTATAAACAAATACCATTATTTCGGCTTCCAGGCGATCTACGTCAATGATCAGTGAAGATAAAGTAAAGCTTTGAGCATCATTTACCATCTCCAATAGGTGTGAACATGAATCCATGTGCAATTCATTTGTTACAAACAATTAAACAATTAAAATTGTTATTACGGCTTCCTGCTTATAGTTACAGCAACAGTCTATTCTTTATCGTGTATCTTATTAGTATCCCTTTATTTTGCGACGTGGTTGATTAAGATCGGCCCAGTAGAACGCGAGATAATTGAATTTGTTTGAATAAATTATAAACAAATGCGATTACTGCCACTCCCTGGCGAGATACATCAATGGCCAATAGACATAAATTAAAGCTAGGAGTACCACCTAACATCTACAACAGGTGTGAACATGAATCCACTTGTGGTTCATTTGTTATAAACAATTAAACAATTAACATTGTTATTACGGCCACCTGCTTGTAGTTACAGCAACAGTCTATTTTTTATCGTGTAGCTTATTAGTATCCTATTATTTTGAGACGTGGTTGAGTAAAATCGGCATTGCAGAACGCGAGATAATTGAATTTGTTTGAATAAATTATAAACAAATACGATTACTCCCACTACCTGGCGAGATACAGCAATAGCCAGAGGAGATAAATTAAAGAGAGGAGTAGCAGCTAACATCTCCAACAGGTGTGAACATGATTCCACGTGTGGTTCATTTGTTATAAACAATTAACCAATTTAAATTGTTATTACGGTTAAACGGATATAGGTACAGCAACGGGGTATTTTTTATCGTGTAGCTTATTACTATCCCATTATTTTGAGGCGTGGTTGATTAAAATCGGCCCAGTAGAACGCGAGATAATTGAATTTGTTTGAATAAATTATAAACAAATGCGATTACTGCCACTCCCTGGCGAGATACATCAATGGCCAATAGACATAAATTAAAGCTAGGAGTACCACCTAACATCTTCCACAGGTGTGAAAATGAATCCACGTGTGGTTCATTTGTTATAAACAATTAAACAATTAATATTGTTATTACGGCCACCTGCTTGTAGTTACAGCAACAGTCTATTTTTGATCGTGTAGCTTATTAGTATCCCTTTATTTTGAGACGTGGTTGATTAAAATCGGCCCAGTAGAACGCGAGATAATTGAATTTGTTTGAATAAATTATAAACAAATACGATTACTGCCACTACCTGGCGAGATACAGCAATAGCCAGAGGAGATAAATTAAAGCGAGGAGTACCAGCTAACATCTCCAACAGGTGTGAACATGATTCCACGTGTGGTTCATTTGTTATAAACAATGAACCAATTTAAATTGTTATTACGGTTAAACGGATATAGGTACAGCAACGGGGTATTTTTTATCGTATAGCTTATTCGTTTCCCTTTCTTTCGAGACGTCGTTGATTACAATCGGCCCAGCAGAAGCCGAGATAATAATTTTTTAAAGTTTTGTCGGTAACGATATGTCGAAAACGGTACAACTGACGCCATCTCGCGTTTGCGGCCTTTTTCGCAGTTTTCGGCACCGCGAAAACGGAATTCCTGGATTACATCGTTAATTTAAACAATTGCGTTTTTCTCGGCTTGTACTGCGTTTTTCTTAACCGGACTTGTCTTAAATGAAAGCTATGAACCATAGCTATATGCTCCAAATGTTGCAACAATATGGCATTTGTGGGTCGAATGTAATTAACAATTGAAAAATCCACAAAAATGCACTCCGTGTCACGGCAATTATCTCGGCCTCTGGAGCCGCTAGATTCATGATCCAGTGCTCAAAATGAAGGTAAAGGATGCTGCTACACGACAGTAAACGATTTACAATTGCTGCAAGCCCTGTTTATATTATATAAACAAATAAATAATTTGTTTGAGTATTGCACCGAAACTATACAGGAGGGCCGATCTAACCGTGAATCAGATTGTTCCTTGAACAAAGAGCTTCAATTTGAGATGCGGTTGATTAAAATCGGCCCTGCAGAACACGAGATAAGTGAATTTGTTTAAATAAATTATAAACAAATACCATTATTTCGGCTTCCAGGCGATCTACGTCAATGATCAGTGAAGATAAAGTATAGCTTTGAGCATCATTTACCATCTCCAATAGGTGTGAACATGAATCCATGTGCAGTTCATTTGTTACAAACAATTAAACAATTAAAATTGTTATTACGGCTTCCTGCTTATAGTTACAGCAACAGTCTATTTTTTATCGTGTATCTTATTAGTATCCCTTTATTTTGAGACGTGGTTGATTAAGATCGGCCCAGTAGAACGCGAGATAATTGAATTTGTTTGAATAAATTATAAACAAATGCGATTACTGCCACTCCCTGGCTAGATACATCAATGGCCAACAGACATAAATTAAAGCTAGGAGTACCAGGTAACATCTACAAGAGGTGTGAACATGATTCCACGTGTTGTTCATATGTTATAAACAATTAAACAATTAAAATTGTTATTACGGCCACCTGCTTGTAGTTACAGCTACAGTCTATTTTTGATCGTGTAGCTTATTAGTATCCCTTTATTTTGAGACGTGGTTGATTAAAATCGGCCCCGTAGAACGCGAGATAATTGAATTTGTTTGAATAAATTATAAACAAATGCGATTACTGCCACTCCCTGGCGAGATACAGCAATAGCCAGAGGAGATAAATTAAAGCGAGGAGCACCAGCTAACATCTCCAACAGGTGTGAACATGAATCCATGTGCAGTTCATTTGTTACAAACAATTAAACAATTAAAATTGTTATTACGGTTAAACGGATATAGGTACAGCAACGGGGTATTTTTTATCGTGTAGCTTATTAGTATCCCATTATTTTGAGGCGTGGTTGATTAAAATCGGCCCAGTAGAACGCGAGATAATTGAATTTGTTTGAATAAATTATAAACAAATGCGATTACTGCCACTCCCTGGCGAGATACATCAATGGCCAATAGACATAAATTAAAGCTAGGAGTACCACCTAACATCTACAACAGGTGTGAACATGAATCCACTTGTGGTTCATTTGTTATAAACAATTAAACAATTAACATTGTTATTACGTCCACCTGCTTGTAGTTACAGCAACAGTCTATTTTTTATCGTGTAGCTTATTAGTATCCTATTATTTTGAGGCGCGGTTGATTAAAATCGGCCCAGTAGAACGCGAGATAATTGAATTTGTTTGAATAAATTATAAACAAATACGATTACTGCCACTACCTGGCGAGATACAGCAATAGCCAGAGGAGATAAATTAAGGCGAGGAGTACCAGCTAACATCTCCAACAGGTGTGAACATGATTCCACGTGTGGTTCATTTGTTATAAACAATGAACCAGTTTAAATTGTTATTACGGTTAAACGGATATAGGTACAGCAACGGGGTATTTTTTATCGTATAGCTTATTCGTTTCCCTTTCTTTCGAGACGTCGTTGATTACAATCGGCCCAGCAGAAGCCGAGATAATAATTTTTTAAAGTTTTGTCGGTAACGATATGTCGAAAACGGTACAACTGACGCCATCTCGCGTTTGCGGCCTTTTTCGCAGTTTTCGGCACCGCGAAAACGGAATTCCTGGATTACATCGTTAATTTAAACAATTGCGTTTTTCTCGGCTTGTACTGCGTTTTTCTTAACCGGACTTGTCTTAAATGAAAGCTATGAACCATAGTTATATGCTCCAAATGTTGCAACAATATGGCATTTGTGGGTCGAATGTAATTAACAATTGAAAAATCCACAAAAATGCACTCCGTGTCACGGCAATTATCTCGGCCTCTGGAGCCGCTAGATTCATGATCCAGTGCTCAAAATGAAGGTAAAGGATGCTGCTACACGACAGTAAACGATTTACAATTGCTGCAAGCCCTGTTTATATTATATAAACAAATAAATAATTTGTTTGAGTATTGCACCGAAACTATACAGGAGGGCCGATCTAACCGTGAATCAGATTGTTCCTTGAACAAAGAGCTTCAATTTGAGATGCGGTTGATTAAAATCGGCCCTGCAGAACACGAGATAAGTGAATTTGTTTAAATAAATTATAAACAAATACCATTATTTCGGCTCCCAGGCGATCTACGTCAATGATCAGTGAAGATAAAGTAAAGCTTTGAGCATCATTTACCATCTCCAATAGGTGTGAACATGAATCCATGTGCAGTTCATTTGTTACAAACAATTAAACAATTAAAATTGTTATTACGGCTTCCTGCTTATAGTTACAGCAACAGTCTATTTTTTATCGTGTATCTTATTAGTATCCCTTTATTTTGAGACGTGGTTGATTAAGATCGGCCCAGTAGAACGCGAGATAATTGAATTTGTTTGAATAAATTATAAACAAATGCGATTACTGCCACTCCCTGGCGAGATACATCAATGGCCAATAGACATAAATTAAAGCTAGGAGTACCACCTAACATCTACAACAGGTGTGAACATGAATCACTTGTGGTTCATTTGTTATAAACAATTAAACAATTAACATTGTTATTACGGCCACCTGCTTGTAGTTACAGCAACAGTCTATTTTTTATCGTGTAGCTTATTAGTATCCCATTATATTGAGACGCGGTTGATTCAAATCGGCCTTCTAGAACGCGAGATAATTGAATTTGTTTGAATAAATTATAAACAAATGCGATTAGTGCGCCTGCCTGGCGAGATACAGCAATTGCCACAGGAGGTAAATTAAAGCGAGGAGTAGCAGCTAACATCTCCAACAGGTGTGAACATGATTCCACGTGTGGTTCATTTGTTATAAACAATTAACCAATTTAAATTGTTATTACGGTTAAACGGATATAGGTACAGCAACGGGGTATTTTTTATCGTGTAGCTTATTAGTATCCCATTATTTTGAGGCGTGGTTGATTAAAATCGGCCCAGTAGAACGCGAGATAATTGAATTTGTTTGAATAAATTATAAACAAATGCGATTACTGCCACTCCCTGGCGAGATACATCAATGGCCAACAGACATAAATTAAAGCTAGGAGTACCAGCTAACATCTTCCACAGGTGTGAAAATGAATCCACGTGTGGTTCATTTGTTATAAACAATTAAACCATTAATATTGTTATTACGGCCACCTGCTTGTAGTTACAGCAACAGTCTATTTTTGATCGTGTAGCTTATTAGTATCCCATTATTTTGAGGCGTGGTTGATTAAAATCGGCCCAGTAGAACGCGAGATAATTGA
Source organism: Nomada lathburiana (assembly GCA_963667235.1). Classification (NCBI taxonomy): domain Eukaryota; kingdom Metazoa; phylum Arthropoda; class Insecta; order Hymenoptera; family Apidae; genus Nomada; species Nomada lathburiana. Next base: position 8,768,402 of record OY763898.1, on the reverse strand, counting down.
ATTTGTTTGAATAAATTATAAACAAATACGATTACTGCCACTACCTGGCGAGATACAGCAATAGCCAGAGGAGATAAATTAAAGCGAGGAGCACCAGCTAACATCTCCAACAGGTGTGAACATGATTCCACGTGTGGTTCATATGTTATAAACAATTAAACAATTAAAATTGTTATTACGGCCACCTGCATATAGTTACAGCAAAAGGGTATTTTTTATCGTGTAGCTTATTTGTTTCCCCTTCTTTTTAGACGCGGTTGAATAAAATCGGCCCAGTAGGACGCGAGATAATAGCAGTGACGCGCGGTGCATTTTTTCCGATTTTCAATTGTTAATAACTTTTAAACCACATACTCCGTGTTGTTGCAACTTAAGGAGCAGATAGCTATGGTCCGTAGCTTTAATTTAAGATAAGTCCGGTTTGGAAATACCCAGTAGAAGCCGAGAGAAACGCAATTCATTAAATTAACGATGTAATCCCGGAATTCCGTTTTCGCGGTGCTGAAAACTGCGAAAAAGGCCGCAAACGCGAGATGGCGTCACTTGGACCGTTTTCGACATATCGCTACGGACGATATTTAAAAAAAATTATTATCTCGCGTTCTACTGGGCCGATTTTAATCAACCGAGTCTCAAAAGAAAGGGAAACAAATAAGCTACACGATAAAAAAATACCCCGTTGCTGTACCTATATCCGTTTAACCGTAATAACAATTTAAATTGTTTATTTGTTAATAACTAATGAACTACACATGGACTAATGTTCACACCTATTGGAGATGGTAACCGATGCTACTACCATTAATTTATATCGTTTGATCATTGACGTAGATCACCAGCAATCCGAGATAATTGAATTTGTTTAACGAAATTATAAACAAATACCATTATTTCGGCTTCCAAGTCGATCTACGTCAATGATCAGTGAAGATAAAGTAAAGCCTTGAGCATCATTTACCATCTCCAATAGGTGTGACTATGAATCCATGTGCAGTTCATTTGTTACAAACAATTAAACAATTAAAATTGTTATTACGGCCACCTGCTTATAGTTACAGCAACAGTCTATTTTTGATCGTGTATCTTATTAGTATCCCCTTATTTTGAGACGTGGTTGAGTAAAATCGGCATTGCAGAACGCGAGATAATTGAATTTGTTTGAATAAATTATAAACAAATACGATTACTCCCACTACCTGGCGAGATACAGCAATAGCCAGAGGAGATAAATTAAAGCGAGGAGTAGCAGCTAACATCTCCAACAGGTGTGAACATGATTCCACGTGTGGTTCATTTGTTATAAACAATTAACCAATTTAAATTGTTATTACGGTTAAACGGATATAGGTACAGCAACGGGGTATTTTTTATCGTGTAGCTTATTAGTATCCCATTATTTTGAGGCGTGGTTGATTAAAATCGGCCCAGTAGAACGCGAGATAATTGAATTTGTTTGAATAAATTATAAACAAATACGATTACTGCCACTACCTGGCGAGATACAGCAATAGCCAGAGGAGATAAATTAAAGCGAGGAGCACCAGCTAACATCTCCAACAGGTGTGAACATGATTCCACGTGTGGTTCATATGTTATAAACAATTAAACAATTAAAATTGTTATTACGGCCACCTGCATATAGTTACAGCAAAAGGGTATTTTTTATCGTGTAGCTTATTTGTTTCCCCTTCTTTTTAGACGCGGTTGAATAAAATCGGCCCAGTAGGACGCGAGATAATAGCAGTGACGCGCGGTGCATTTTTTCCGATTTTCAATTGTTAATAACTTTTAAACCACATACTCCGTGTTGTTGCAACTTAAGGAGCAGATAGCTATGGTCCGTAGCTTTAATTTAAGATAAGTCCGGTTTGGAAATACCCAGTAGAAGCCGAGAGAAACGCAATTCATTAAATTAACGATGTAATCCCGGAATTCCGTTTTCGCGGTGCTGAAAACTGCGAAAAAGGCCGCAAACGCGAGATGGCGTCACTTGGACCGTTTTCGACATATCGCTACGGACGATATTTAAAAAAAATTATTATCTCGCGTTCTACTGGGCCGATTTTAATCAACCGAGTCTCAAAAGAAAGGGAAACAAATAAGCTACACGATAAAAAAATACCCCGTTGCTGTACCTATATCCGTTTAACCGTAATAACAATTTAAATTGTTTATTTGTTAATAACTAATGAACTACACATGGACTAATGTTCACACCTATTGGAGATGGTAACCGATGCTACTACCATTAATTTATATCGTTTGATCATTGACGTAGATCACCAGCAATCCGAGATAATTGAATTTGTTTAACGAAATTATAATCAAATACCATTATTTCGGCTTCCAAGTCGATCTACGTCAATGATCAGTGAAGATAAAGTAAAGCCTTGAGCATCATTTACCATCTCCAATAGGTGTGACTATGAATCCATGTGCAGTTCATTTGTTACAAACAATTAAACAATTAAAATTGTTATTACGGCCACCTGCTTATAGTTACAGCAACAGTCTATTTTTGATCGTGTATCTTATTAGTATCCCCTTATTTTGAGACGTGGTTGACTAAAATCGGCATTGCAGAACGCGAGATAATTGAATTTGTTTGAATAAATTATAAACAAATACGATTACTCCCACTACCTGGCGAGATACAGCAATAGCCAGAGGAGATAAATTAAAGCGAGGAGTAGCAGCTAACATCTCCAACAGGTGTGAACATGATTCCACGTGTGGTTCATTTGTTATAAACAATTAACCAATTTAAATTGTTATTACGGTTAAACGGATATAGGTACAGCAACGGGGTATTTTTTATCGTGTAGCTTATTAGTATCCCATTATTTTGAGGCGTGGTTGATTAAAATCGGCCCAGTAGAACGCGAGATAATTGAATTTGTTTGAATAAATTATAAACAAATGCGATTACTGCCACTCCCTGGCGAGATACATCAATGGCCAACAGACATAAATTAAAGCTAGGAGTACCAGCTAACATCTTCCACAGGTGTGAAAATGAATCCACGTGTGGTTCATTTGTTATAAACAATTAAACAATTAATATTGTTATTACGGCCACCTGCTTGTAGTTATAAATTATAAACAAATACCATTATTTCGGCTTCCAGGCGATCTACGTCAATGATCAGTCAAGATAAAGTAAAGCTTTGAGCATCATTTACCATCTCCAATAGGTGTGAACATGAATCCATGTGCAATTCATTTGTTACAAACAATTAAACAATTAAAATTGTTATTACGGCTTCCTGCTTATAGTTACAGCAACAGTCTATTCTTTATCGTGTATCTTATTAGTATCCCTTTATTTTGCGACGTGGTTGATTAAGATCAGCCCAGTAGAACGCGAGATAATTGAATTTGTTTGAATAAATTATAAACAAATGCGATTACTGCCACTCCCTGGCGAGATACATCAATGGCCAATAGACATAAATTAAAGCTAGGAGTACCACCTAACATCTACAACAGGTGTGAACATGAATCCACTTGTGGTTCATTTGTTATAAACAATTAAACAATTAACATTGTTATTACGTCCACCTGCTTGTAGTTACAGCAACAGTCTATTTTTTATCGTGTAGCTTATTAGTATCCTATTATTTTGAGGCGCGGTTGATTAAAATCGGCCCAGTAGAACGCGAGATAATTGAATTTGTTTGAATAAATTATAAACAAATACGATTACTGCCACTACCTGGCGAGATACAGCAATAGCCAGAGGAGATAAATTAAGGCGAGGAGTACCAGCTAACATCTCCAACAGGTGTGAACATGATTCCACGTGTGGTTCATTTGTTATAAACAATGAACCAGTTTAAATTGTTATTACGGTTAAACGGATATAGGTACAGCAACGGGGTATTTTTTATCGTATAGCTTATTCGTTTCCCTTTCTTTCGAGACGTCGTTGATTACAATCGGCCCAGCAGAAGCCGAGATAATAATTTTTTAAAGTTTTGTCGGTAACGATATGTCGAAAACGGTACAACTGACGCCATCTCGCGTTTGCGGCCTTTTTCGCAGTTTTCGGCACCGCGAAAACGGAATTCCTGGATTACATCGTTAATTTAAACAATTGCGTTTTTCTCGGCTTGTACTGCGTTTTTCTTAACCGGACTTGTCTTAAATGAAAGCTATGAACCATAGTTATATGCTCCAAATGTTGCAACAATATGGCATTTGTGGGTCGAATGTAATTAACAATTGAAAAATCCACAAAAATGCACTCCGTGTCACGGCAATTATCTCGGCCTCTGGAGCCGCTAGATTCATGATCCAGTGCTCAAAATGAAGGTAAAGGATGCTGCTACACGACAGTAAACGATTTACAATTGCTGCAAGCCCTGTTTATATTATATAAACAAATAAATAATTTGTTTGAGTATTGCACCGAAACTATACAGGAGGGCCGATCTAACCGTGAATCAGATTGTTCCTTGAACAAAGAGCTTCAATTTGAAATGCGGTTGATTAAAATCGGCCCTGCAGAACACGAGATAAGTGAATTTGTTTAAATAAATTATAAACAAATACCATTATTTCGGCTCCCAGGCGATCTACGTCAATGATCAGTGAAGATAAAGTAAAGCTTTGAGCATCATTTACCATCTCCAATAGGTGTGAACATGAATCCATGTGCAGTTCATTTGTTACAAACAATTAAACAATTAAAATTGTTATTACGGCTTCCTGCTTATAGTTACAGCAACAGTCTATTTTTTATCGTGTATCTTATTAGTATCCCTTTATTTTGAGACGTGGTTGATTAAGATCGGCCCAGTAGAACGCGAGATAATTGAATTTGTTTGAATAAATTATAAACAAATGCGATTACTGCCACTCCCTGGCGAGATACATCAATGGCCAATAGACATAAATTAAAGCTAGGAGTACCACCTAACATCTACAACAGGTGTGAACATGAATCACTTGTGGTTCATTTGTTATAAACAATTAAACAATTAACATTGTTATTACGGCCACCTGCTTGTAGTTACAGCAACAGTCTATTTTTTATCGTGTAGCTTATTAGTATCCCATTATATTGAGACGCGGTTGATTCAAATCGGCCTTCTAGAACGCGAGATAATTGAATTTGTTTGAATAAATTATAAACAAATGCGATTAGTGCGCCTGCCTGGCGAGATACAGCAATTGCCACAGGAGGTAAATTAAAGCGAGGAGTAGCAGCTAACATCTCCAACAGGTGTGAACATGATTCCACGTGTGGTTCATTTGTTATAAACAATTAACCAATTTAAATTGTTATTACGGTTAAACGGATATAGGTACAGCAACGGGGTATTTTTTATCGTGTAGCTTATTAGTATCCCATTATTTTGAGGCGTGGTTGATTAAAATCGGCCCAGTAGAACGCGAGATAATTGAATTTGTTTGAATAAATTATAAACAAATGCGATTACTGCCACTCCCTGGCGAGATACATCAATGGCCAACAGACATAAATTAAAGCTAGGAGTACCAGCTAACATCTTCCACAGGTGTGAAAATGAATCCACGTGTGGTTCATTTGTTATAAACAATTAAACCATTAATATTGTTATTACGGCCACCTGCTTGTAGTTACAGCAACAGTCTATTTTTGATCGTGTAGCTTATTAGTATCCCTTTATTTTGAGACGTGGTTGATTAAAATCGGCCCAGTAGAACGCGAGATAATTGAATTTGTTTGAATAAATTATAAACAAATACGATTACTGCCACTACCTGGCGAGATACAGCAATAGCCAGAGGAGATAAATTAAAGCGAGGAGCACCAGCTAACATCTCCAACAGGTGTGAACATGATTCCACGTGTGGTTCATATGTTATAAACAATTAAACAATTAAAATTGTTATTACGGCCACCTGCATATAGTTACAGCAAAAGGGTATTTTTTATCGTGTAGCTTATTTGTTTCCCCTTCTTTTTAGACGCGGTTGAATAAAATCGGCCCAGTAGGACGCGAGATAATAGCAGTGACGCGCGGTGCATTTTTTCCGATTTTCAATTGTTAATAACTTTTAAACCACATACTCCGTGTTGTTGCAACTTAAGGAGCAGATAGCTATGGTCCGTAGCTTTAATTTAAGATAAGTCCGGTTTGGAAATACCCAGTAGAAGCCGAGAGAAACGCAATTCATTAAATTAACGATGTAATCCCGGAATTCCGTTTTCGCGGTGCTGAAAACTGCGAAAAAGGCCGCAAACGCGAGATGGCGTCACTTGGACCGTTTTCGACATATCGCTACGGACGATATTTAAAAAAAATTATTATCTCGCGTTCTACTGGGCCGATTTTAATCAACCGAGTCTCAAAAGAAAGGGAAACAAATAAGCTACACGATAAAAAAATACCCCGTTGCTGTACCTATATCCGTTTAACCGTAATAACAATTTAAATTGTTTATTTGTTAATAACTAATGAACTACACATGGACTAATGTTCACACCTATTGGAGATGGTAACCGATGCTACTACCATTAATTTATATCGTTTGATCATTGACGTAGATCACCAGCAATCCGAGATAATTGAATTTGTTTAACGAAATTATAAACAAATACCATTATTTCGGCTTCCAAGTCGATCTACGTCAATGATCAGTGAAGATAAAGTAAAGCCTTGAGCATCATTTACCATCTCCAATAGGTGTGACTATGAATCCATGTGCAGTTCATTTGTTACAAACAATTAAACAATTAAAATTGTTATTACGGCCACCTGCTTATAGTTACAGCAACAGTCTATTTTTGATCGTGTATCTTATTAGTATCCCCTTATTTTGAGACGTGGTTGAGTAAAATCGGCATTGCAGAACGCGCGATAATTGAATTTGTTTGAATAAATTATAAACAAATACGATTACTCCCACTACCTGGCGAGATACAGCAATAGCCAGAGGAGATAAATTAAAGCGAGGAGTAGCAGCTAACATCTCCAACAGGTGTGAACATGATTCCACGTGTGGTTCATTTGTTATAAACAATTAACCAATTTAAATTGTTATTACGGTTAAACGGATATAGGTACAGCAACGGGGTATTTTTTATCGTGTAGCTTATTAGTATCCCATTATTTTGAGGCGTGGTTGATTAAAATCGGCCCAGTAGAACGCGAGATAATTGAATTTGTTTGAATAAATTATAAACAAATGCGATTACTGCCACTCCCTGGCGAGATACATCAATGGCCAACAGACATAAATTAAAGCTAGGAGTACCAGCTAACATCTTCCACAGGTGTGAAAATGAATCCACGTGTGGTTCATTTGTTATAAACAATTAAACAATTAATATTGTTATTACGGCCACCTGCTTGTAGTTATAAATTATAAACAAATACCATTATTTCGGCTTCCAGGCGATCTACGTCAATGATCAGTGAAGATAAAGTAAAGCTTTGAGCATCATTTACCATCTCCAATAGGTGTGAACATGAATCCATGTGCAATTCATTTGTTACAAACAATTAAACAATTAAAATTGTTATTACGGCTTCCTGCTTATAGTTACAGCAACAGTCTATTCTTTATCGTGTATCTTATTAGTATCCCTTTATTTTGAGACGTGGTTGATTAAGATCGGCCCAGTAGAACGCGAGATAATTGAATTTGTTTGAATAAATTATAAACAAATGCGATTACTGCCACTCCCTGGCGAGATACATCAATGGCCAATAGACATAAATTAAAGCTAGGAGTACCACCTAACATCTACAACAGGTGTGAACATGAATCCACTTGTGGTTCATTTGTTATAAACAATTAAACAATTAACATTGTTATTACGTCCACCTGCTTGTAGTTACAGCAACAGTCTATTTTTTATCGTGTAGCTTATTAGTATCCTATTATTTTGAGGCGCGGTTGATTAAAATCGGCCCAGTAGAACGCGAGATAATTGAATTTGTTTGAATAAATTATAAACAAATACGATTACTGCCACTACCTGGCGAGATACAGCAATAGCCAGAGGAGATAAATTAAGGCGAGGAGTACCAGCTAACATCTCCAACAGGTGTGAACATGATTCCACGTGTGGTTCATTTGTTATAAACAATGAACCAGTTTAAATTGTTATTACGGTTAAACGGATATAGGTACAGCAACGGGGTATTTTTTATCGTATAGCTTATTCGTTTCCCTTTCTTTCGAGACGTCGTTGATTACAATCGGCCCAGCAGAAGCCGAGATAATAATTTTTTAAAGTTTTGTCGGTAACGATATGTCGAAAACGGTACAACTGACGCCATCTCGCGTTTGCGGCCTTTTTCGCAGTTTTCGGCACCGCGAAAACGGAATTCCTGGATTACATCGTTAATTTAAACAATTGCGTTTTTCTCGGCTTGTACTGCGTTTTTCTTAACCGGACTTGTCTTAAATGAAAGCTATGAACCATAGTTATATGCTCCAAATGTTGCAACAATATGGCATTTGTGGGTCGAATGTAATTAACAATTGAAAAATCCACAAAAATGCACTCCGTGTCACGGCAATTATCTCGGCCTCTGGAGCCGCTAGATTCATGATCCAGTGCTCAAAATGAAGGTAAAGGATGCTGCTACACGACAGTAAACGATTTACAATTGCTGCAAGCCCTGTTTATATTATATAAACAAATAAATAATTTGTTTGAGTATTGCACCGAAACTATACAGGAGGGCCGATCTAACCGTGAATCAGATTGTTCCTTGAACAAAGAGCTTCAATTTGAAATGCGGTTGATTAAAATCGGCCCTGCAGAACACGAGATAAGTGAATTTGTTTAAATAAATTATAAACAAATACCATTATTTCGGCTCCCAGGCGATCTACGTCAATGATCAGTGAAGATAAAGTAAAGCTTTGAGCATCATTTACCATCTCCAATAGGTGTGAACATGAATCCATGTGCAGTTCATTTGTTACAAACAATTAAACAATTAAAATTGTTATTACGGCTTCCTGCTTATAGTTACAGCAACAGTCTATTTTTTATCGTGTATCTTATTAGTATCCCTTTATTTTGAGACGTGGTTGATTAAGATCGGCCCAGTAGAACGCGAGATAATTGAATTTGTTTGAATAAATTATAAACAAATGCGATTACTGCCACTCCCTGGCGAGATACATCAATGGCCAATAGACATAAATTAAAGCTAGGAGTACCACCTAACATCTACAACAGGTGTGAACATGAATCACTTGTGGTTCATTTGTTATAAACAATTAAACAATTAACATTGTTATTACGGCCACCTGCTTGTAGTTACAGCAACAGTCTATTTTTTATCGTGTAGCTTATTAGTATCCCATTATATTGAGACGCGGTTGATTCAAATCGGCCTTCTAGAACGCGAGATAATTGAATTTGTTTGAATAAATTATAAACAAATGCGATTAGTGCGCCTGCCTGGCGAGATACAGCAATTGCCACAGGAGGTAAATTAAAGCGAGGAGTAGCAGCTAACATCTCCAACAGGTGTGAACATGATTCCACGTGTGGTTCATTTGTTATAAACAATTAACCAATTTAAATTGTTATTACGGTTAAACGGATATAGGTACAGCAACGGGGTATTTTTTATCGTGTAGCTTATTAGTATCCCATTATTTTGAGGCGTGGTTGATTAAAATCGGCCCAGTAGAACGCGAGATAATTGAATTTGTTTGAATAAATTATAAACAAATGCGATTACTGCCACTCCCTGGCGAGATACATCAATGGCCAACAGACATAAATTAAAGCTAGGAGTACCAGCTAACATCTTCCACAGGTGTGAAAATGAATCCACGTGTGGTTCATTTGTTATAAACAATTAAACCATTAATATTGTTATTACGGCCACCTGCTTGTAGTTACAGCAACAGTCTATTTTTGATCGTGTAGCTTATTAGTATCCCTTTATTTTGAGACGTGGTTGATTAAAATCGGCCCAGTAGAACGCGAGATAATTGAATTTGTTTGAATAAATTATAAACAAATACGATTACTGCCACTACCTGGCGAGATACAGCAATAGCCAGAGGAGATAAATTAAAGCGAGGAGCACCAGCTAACATCTCCAACAGGTGTGAACATGATTCCACGTGTGGTTCATATGTTATAAACAATTAAACAATTAAAATTGTTATTACGGCCACCTGCATATAGTTACAGCAAAAGGGTATTTTTTATCGTGTAGCTTATTTGTTTCCCCTTCTTTTTAGACGCGGTTGAATAAAATCGGCCCAGTAGGACGCGAGATAATAGCAGTGACGCGCGGTGCATTTTTTCCGATTTTCAATTGTTAATAACTTTTAAACCACATACTCCGTGTTGTTGCAACTTAAGGAGCAGATAGCTATGGTCCGTAGCTTTAATTTAAGATAAGTCCGGTTTGGAAATACCCAGTAGAAGCCGAGAGAAACGCAATTCATTAAATTAACGATGTAATCCCGGAATTCCGTTTTCGCGGTGCTGAAAACTGCGAAAAAGGCCGCAAACGCGAGATGGCGTCACTTGGACCGTTTTCGACATATCGCTACGGACGATATTTAAAAAAAATTATTATCTCGCGTTCTACTGGGCCGATTTTAATCAACCGAGTCTCAAAAGAAAGGGAAACAAATAAGCTACACGATAAAAAAATACCCCGTTGCTGTACCTATATCCGTTTAACCGTAATAACAATTTAAATTGTTTATTTGTTAATAACTAATGAACTACACATGGACTAATGTTCACACCTATTGGAGATGGTAACCGATGCTACTACCATTAATTTATATCGTTTGATCATTGACGTAGATCACCAGCAATCCGAGATAATTGAATTTGTTTAACGAAATTATAAACAAATACCATTATTTCGGCTTCCAAGTCGATCTACGTCAATGATCAGTGAAGATAAAGTAAAGCCTTGAGCATCATTTACCATCTCCAATAGGTGTGACTATGAATCCATGTGCAGTTCATTTGTTACAAACAATTAAACAATTAAAATTGTTATTACGGCCACCTGCTTATAGTTACAGCAACAGTCTATTTTTGATCGTGTATCTTATTAGTATCCCCTTATTTTGAGACGTGGTTGAGTAAAATCGGCATTGCAGAACGCGAGATAATTGAATTTGTTTGAATAAATTATAAACAAATACGATTACTCCCACTACCTGGCGAGATACAGCAATAGCCAGAGGAGATAAATTAAAGCGAGGAGTAGCAGCTAACATCTCCAACAGGTGTGAACATGATTCCACGTGTGGTTCATTTGTTATAAACAATTAACCAATTTAAATTGTTATTACGGTTAAACGGATATAGGTACAGCAACGGGGTATTTTTTATCGTGTAGCTTATTAGTATCCCATTATTTTGAGGCGTGGTTGATTAAAATCGGCCCAGTAGAACGCGAGATAATTGAATTTGTTTGAATAAATTATAAACAAATGCGATTACTGCCACTCCCTGGCGAGATACATCAATGGCCAACAGACATAAATTAAAGCTAGGAGTACCAGCTAACATCTTCCACAGGTGTGAAAATGAATCCACGTGTGGTTCATTTGTTATAAACAATTAAACAATTAATATTGTTATTACGGCCACCTGCTTGTAGTTATAAATTATAAACAAATACCATTATTTCGGCTTCCAGGCGATCTACGTCAATGATCAGTGAAGATAAAGTAAAGCTTTGAGCATCATTTACCATCTCCAATAGGTGTGAACATGAATCCATGTGCAATTCATTTGTTACAAACAATTAAACAATTAAAATTGTTATTACGGCTTCCTGCTTATAGTTACAGCAACAGTCTATTCTTTATCGTGTATCTTATTAGTATCCCTTTATTTTGCGACGTGGTTGATTAAGATCGGCCCAGTAGAACGCGAGATAATTGAATTTGTTTGAATAAATTATAAACAAATGCGATTACTGCCACTCCCTGGCGAGATACATCAATGGCCAATAGACATAAATTAAAGCTAGGAGTACCACCTAACATCTACAACAGGTGTGAACATGAATCCACTTGTGGTTCATTTGTTATAAACAATTAAACAATTAACATTGTTATTACGGCCACCTGCTTGTAGTTACAGCAACAGTCTATTTTTTATCGTGTAGCTTATTAGTATCCTATTATTTTGAGACGTGGTTGAGTAAAATCGGCATTGCAGAACGCGAGATAATTGAATTTGTTTGAATAAATTATAAACAAATACGATTACTCCCACTACCTGGCGAGATACAGCAATAGCCAGAGGAGATAAATTAAAGAGAGGAGTAGCAGCTAACATCTCCAACAGGTGTGAACATGATTCCACGTGTGGTTCATTTGTTATAAACAATTAACCAATTTAAATTGTTATTACGGTTAAACGGATATAGGTACAGCAACGGGGTATTTTTTATCGTGTAGCTTATTACTATCCCATTATTTTGAGGCGTGGTTGATTAAAATCGGCCCAGTAGAACGCGAGATAATTGAATTTGTTTGAATAAATTATAAACAAATGCGATTACTGCCACTCCCTGGCGAGATACATCAATGGCCAATAGACATAAATTAAAGCTAGGAGTACCACCTAACATCTTCCACAGGTGTGAAAATGAATCCACGTGTGGTTCATTTGTTATAAACAATTAAACAATTAATATTGTTATTACGGCCACCTGCTTGTAGTTACAGCAACAGTCTATTTTTGATCGTGTAGCTTATTAGTATCCCTTTATTTTGAGACGTGGTTGATTAAAATCGGCCCAGTAGAACGCGAGATAATTGAATTTGTTTGAATAAATTATAAACAAATACGATTACTGCCACTACCTGGCGAGATACAGCAATAGCCAGAGGAGATAAATTAAAGCGAGGAGTACCAGCTAACATCTCCAACAGGTGTGAACATGATTCCACGTGTGGTTCATTTGTTATAAACAATGAACCAATTTAAATTGTTATTACGGTTAAACGGATATAGGTACAGCAACGGGGTATTTTTTATCGTATAGCTTATTCGTTTCCCTTTCTTTCGAGACGTCGTTGATTACAATCGGCCCAGCAGAAGCCGAGATAATAATTTTTTAAAGTTTTGTCGGTAACGATATGTCGAAAACGGTACAACTGACGCCATCTCGCGTTTGCGGCCTTTTTCGCAGTTTTCGGCACCGCGAAAACGGAATTCCTGGATTACATCGTTAATTTAAACAATTGCGTTTTTCTCGGCTTGTACTGCGTTTTTCTTAACCGGACTTGTCTTAAATGAAAGCTATGAACCATAGCTATATGCTCCAAATGTTGCAACAATATGGCATTTGTGGGTCGAATGTAATTAACAATTGAAAAATCCACAAAAATGCACTCCGTGTCACGGCAATTATCTCGGCCTCTGGAGCCGCTAGATTCATGATCCAGTGCTCAAAATGAAGGTAAAGGATGCTGCTACACGACAGTAAACGATTTACAATTGCTGCAAGCCCTGTTTATATTATATAAACAAATAAATAATTTGTTTGAGTATTGCACCGAAACTATACAGGAGGGCCGATCTAACCGTGAATCAGATTGTTCCTTGAACAAAGAGCTTCAATTTGAGATGCGGTTGATTAAAATCGGCCCTGCAGAACACGAGATAAGTGAATTTGTTTAAATAAATTATAAACAAATACCATTATTTCGGCTTCCAGGCGATCTACGTCAATGATCAGTGAAGATAAAGTATAGCTTTGAGCATCATTTACCATCTCCAATAGGTGTGAACATGAATCCATGTGCAGTTCATTTGTTACAAACAATTAAACAATTAAAATTGTTATTACGGCTTCCTGCTTATAGTTACAGCAACAGTCTATTTTTTATCGTGTATCTTATTAGTATCCCTTTATTTTGAGACGTGGTTGATTAAGATCGGCCCAGTAGAACGCGAGATAATTGAATTTGTTTGAATAAATTATAAACAAATGCGATTACTGCCACTCCCTGGCTAGATACATCAATGGCCAACAGACATAAATTAAAGCTAGGAGTACCAGGTAACATCTACAAGAGGTGTGAACATGATTCCACGTGTTGTTCATATGTTATAAACAATTAAACAATTAAAATTGTTATTACGGCCACCTGCTTGTAGTTACAGCTACAGTCTATTTTTGATCGTGTAGCTTATTAGTATCCCTTTATTTTGAGACGTGGTTGATTAAAATCGGCCCCGTAGAACGCGAGATAATTGAATTTGTTTGAATAAATTATAAACAAATGCGATTACTGCCACTCCCTGGCGAGATACAGCAATAGCCAGAGGAGATAAATTAAAGCGAGGAGCACCAGCTAACATCTCCAACAGGTGTGAACATGAATCCATGTGCAGTTCATTTGTTACAAACAATTAAACAATTAAAATTGTTATTACGGTTAAACGGATATAGGTACAGCAACGGGGTATTTTTTATCGTGTAGCTTATTAGTATCCCATTATTTTGAGGCGTGGTTGATTAAAATCGGCCCAGTAGAACGCGAGATAATTGAATTTGTTTGAATAAATTATAAACAAATGCGATTACTGCCACTCCCTGGCGAGATACATCAATGGCCAATAGACATAAATTAAAGCTAGGAGTACCACCTAACATCTACAACAGGTGTGAACATGAATCCACTTGTGGTTCATTTGTTATAAACAATTAAACAATTAACATTGTTATTACGTCCACCTGCTTGTAGTTACAGCAACAGTCTATTTTTTATCGTGTAGCTTATTAGTATCCTATTATTTTGAGGCGCGGTTGATTAAAATCGGCCCAGTAGAACGCGAGATAATTGAATTTGTTTGAATAAATTATAAACAAATACGATTACTGCCACTACCTGGCGAGATACAGCAATAGCCAGAGGAGATAAATTAAGGCGAGGAGTACCAGCTAACATCTCCAACAGGTGTGAACATGATTCCACGTGTGGTTCATTTGTTATAAACAATGAACCAGTTTAAATTGTTATTACGGTTAAACGGATATAGGTACAGCAACGGGGTATTTTTTATCGTATAGCTTATTCGTTTCCCTTTCTTTCGAGACGTCGTTGATTACAATCGGCCCAGCAGAAGCCGAGATAATAATTTTTTAAAGTTTTGTCGGTAACGATATGTCGAAAACGGTACAACTGACGCCATCTCGCGTTTGCGGCCTTTTTCGCAGTTTTCGGCACCGCGAAAACGGAATTCCTGGATTACATCGTTAATTTAAACAATTGCGTTTTTCTCGGCTTGTACTGCGTTTTTCTTAACCGGACTTGTCTTAAATGAAAGCTATGAACCATAGTTATATGCTCCAAATGTTGCAACAATATGGCATTTGTGGGTCGAATGTAATTAACAATTGAAAAATCCACAAAAATGCACTCCGTGTCACGGCAATTATCTCGGCCTCTGGAGCCGCTAGATTCATGATCCAGTGCTCAAAATGAAGGTAAAGGATGCTGCTACACGACAGTAAACGATTTACAATTGCTGCAAGCCCTGTTTATATTATATAAACAAATAAATAATTTGTTTGAGTATTGCACCGAAACTATACAGGAGGGCCGATCTAACCGTGAATCAGATTGTTCCTTGAACAAAGAGCTTCAATTTGAAATGCGGTTGATTAAAATCGGCCCTGCAGAACACGAGATAAGTGAATTTGTTTAAATAAATTATAAACAAATACCATTATTTCGGCTCCCAGGCGATCTACGTCAATGATCAGTGAAGATAAAGTAAAGCTTTGAGCATCATTTACCATCTCCAATAGGTGTGAACATGAATCCATGTGCAGTTCATTTGTTACAAACAATTAAACAATTAAAATTGTTATTACGGCTTCCTGCTTATAGTTACAGCAACAGTCTATTTTTTATCGTGTATCTTATTAGTATCCCTTTATTTTGAGACGTGGTTGATTAAGATCGGCCCAGTAGAACGCGAGATAATTGAATTTGTTTGAATAAATTATAAACAAATGCGATTACTGCCACTCCCTGGCGAGATACATCAATGGCCAATAGACATAAATTAAAGCTAGGAGTACCACCTAACATCTACAACAGGTGTGAACATGAATCACTTGTGGTTCATTTGTTATAAACAATTAAACAATTAACATTGTTATTACGGCCACCTGCTTGTAGTTACAGCAACAGTCTATTTTTTATCGTGTAGCTTATTAGTATCCCATTATATTGAGACGCGGTTGATTCAAATCGGCCTTCTAGAACGCGAGATAATTGAATTTGTTTGAATAAATTATAAACAAATGCGATTAGTGCGCCTGCCTGGCGAGATACAGCAATTGCCACAGGAGGTAAATTAAAGCGAGGAGTAGCAGCTAACATCTCCAACAGGTGTGAACATGATTCCACGTGTGGTTCATTTGTTATAAACAATTAACCAATTTAAATTGTTATTACGGTTAAACGGATATAGGTACAGCAACGGGGTATTTTTTATCGTGTAGCTTATTAGTATCCCATTATTTTGAGGCGTGGTTGATTAAAATCGGCCCAGTAGAACGCGAGATAATTGAATTTGTTTGAATAAATTATAAACAAATGCGATTACTGCCACTCCCTGGCGAGATACATCAATGGCCAACAGACATAAATTAAAGCTAGGAGTACCAGCTAACATCTTCCACAGGTGTGAAAATGAATCCACGTGTGGTTCATTTGTTATAAACAATTAAACCATTAATATTGTTATTACGGCCACCTGCTTGTAGTTACAGCAACAGTCTATTTTTGATCGTGTAGCTTATTAGTATCCCATTATTTTGAGGCGTGGTTGATTAAAATCGGCCCAGTAGAACGCGAGATAATTGAATTTGTTTGAATAAATTATAAACAAATACGATTACTGCCACTACCTGGCGAGATACAGCAATAGCCAGAGGAGATAAATTAAAGCGAGGAGCACCAGCTAACATCTCCAACAGGTGTGAACATGATTCCACGTGTGGTTCATATGTTATAAACAATTAAACAATTAAAATTGTTATTACGGCCACCTGCATATAGTTACAGCAAAAGGGTATTTTTTATCGTGTAGCTTATTTGTTTCCCCTTCTTTTTAGACGCGGTTGAATAAAATCGGCCCAGTAGGACGCGAGATAATAGCAGTGACGCGCGGTGCATTTTTTCCGATTTTCAATTGTTAATAACTTTTAAACCACATACTCCGTGTTGTTGCAACTTAAGGAGCAGATAGCTATGGTCCGTAGCTTTAATTTAAGATAAGTCCGGTTTGGAAATACCCAGTAGAAGCCGAGAGAAACGCAATTCATTAAATTAACGATGTAATCCCGGAATTCCGTTTTCGCGGTGCTGAAAACTGCGAAAAAGGCCGCAAACGCGAGATGGCGTCACTTGGACCGTTTTCGACATATCGCTACGGACGATATTTAAAAAAAATTATTATCTCGCGTTCTACTGGGCCGATTTTAATCAACCGAGTCTCAAAAGAAAGGGAAACAAATAAGCTACACGATAAAAAAATACCCCGTTGCTGTACCTATATCCGTTTAACCGTAATAACAATTTAAATTGTTTATTTGTTAATAACTAATGAACTACACATGGACTAATGTTCACACCTATTGGAGATGGTAACCGATGCTACTACCATTAATTTATATCGTTTGATCATTGACGTAGATCACCAGCAATCCGAGATAATTGAATTTGTTTAACGAAATTATAAACAAATACCATTATTTCGGCTTCCAAGTCGATCTACGTCAATGATCAGTGAAGATAAAGTAAAGCCTTGAGCATCATTTACCATCTCCAATAGGTGTGACTATGAATCCATGTGCAGTTCATTTGTTACAAACAATTAAACAATTAAAATTGTTATTACGGCCACCTGCTTATAGTTACAGCAACAGTCTATTTTTGATCGTGTATCTTATTAGTATCCCCTTATTTTGAGACGTGGTTGAGTAAAATCGGCATTGCAGAACGCGAGATAATTGAATTTGTTTGAATAAATTATAAACAAATACGATTACTCCCACTACCTGGCGAGATACAGCAATAGCCAGAGGAGATAAATTAAAGCGAGGAGTAGCAGCTAACATCTCCAACAGGTGTGAACATGATTCCACGTGTGGTTCATTTGTTATAAACAATTAACCAATTTAAATTGTTATTACGGTTAAACGGATATAGGTACAGCAACGGGGTATTTTTTATCGTGTAGCTTATTAGTATCCCATTATTTTGAGGCGTGGTTGATTAAAATCGGCCCAGTAGAACGCGAGATAATTGAATTTGTTTGAATAAATTATAAACAAATGCGATTACTGCCACTCCCTGGCGAGATACATCAATGGCCAACAGACATAAATTAAAGCTAGGAGTACCAGCTAACATCTTCCACAGGTGTGAAAATGAATCCACGTGTGGTTCATTTGTTATAAACAATTAAACAATTAATATTGTTATTACGGCCACCTGCTTGTAGTTATAAATTATAAACAAATACCATTATTTCGGCTTCCAGGCGATCTACGTCAATGATCAGTGAAGATAAAGTAAAGCTTTGAGCATCATTTACCATCTCCAATAGGTGTGAACATGAATCCATGTGCAGTTCATTTGTTACAAACAATTAAACAATTAAAATTGTTATTACGGCTTCCTGCTTATAGTTACAGCAACAGTCTATTTTTTATCGTGTATCTTATTAGTATCCCTTTATTTTGAGACGTGGTTGATTAAGATCGGCCCAGTAGAACGCGAGATAATTGAATTTGTTTGAATAAATTATAAACAAATGCGATTACTGCCACTCCCTGGCGAGATACATCAATGGCCAATAGACATAAATTAAAGCTAGGAGTACCACCTAACATCTACAACAGGTGTGAACATGAATCACTTGTGGTTCATTTGTTATAAACAATTAAACAATTAACATTGTTATTACGGCCACCTGCTTGTAGTTACAGCAACAGTCTATTTTTTATCGTGTAGCTTATTAGTATCCCATTATATTGAGACGCGGTTGATTCAAATCGGCCTTCTAGAACGCGAGATAATTGAATTTGTTTGAATAAATTATAAACAAATGCGATTAGTGCGCCTGCCTGGCGAGATACAGCAATTGCCACAGGAGGTAAATTAAAGCGAGGAGTAGCAGCTAACATCTCCAACAGGTGTGAACATGATTCCACGTGTGGTTCATTTGTTATAAACAATTAACCAATTTAAATTGTTATTACGGTTAAACGGATATAGGTACAGCAACGGGGTATTTTTTATCGTGTAGCTTATTAGTATCCCATTATTTTGAGGCGTGGTTGATTAAAATCGGCCCAGTAGAACGCGAGATAATTGAATTTGTTTGAATAAATTATAAACAAATACGATTACTGCCACTACCTGGCGAGATACAGCAATAGCCAGAGGAGATAAATTAAAGCGAGGAGTACCAGCTAACATCTCCAACAGGTGTGAACATGATTCCACGTGTGGTTCATTTGTTATAAACAATGAACCAATTTAAATTGTTATTACGGTTAAACGGATATAGGTACAGCAACGGGGTATTTTTTATCGTATAGCTTATTCGTTTCCCTTTCTTTCGAGACGTCGTTGATTACAATCGGCCCAGCAGAAGCCGAGATAATAATTTTTTAAAGTTTTGTCGGTAACGATATGTCGAAAACGGTACAACTGACGCCATCTCGCGTTTGCGGCCTTTTTCGCAGTTTTCGGCACCGCGAAAACGGAATTCCTGGATTACATCGTTAATTTAAACAATTGCGTTTTTCTCGGCTTGTACTGCGTTTTTCTTAACCGGACTTGTCTTAAATGAAAGCTATGAACCATAGCTATATGCTCCAAATGTTGCAACAATATGGCATTTGTGGGTCGAATGTAATTAACAATTGAAAAATCCACAAAAATGCACTCCGTGTCACGGCAATTATCTCGGCCTCTGGAGCCGCTAGATTCATGATCCAGTGCTCAAAATGAAGGTAAAGGATGCTGCTACACGACAGTAAACGATTTACAATTGCTGCAAGCCCTGTTTATATTATATAAACAAATAAATAATTTGTTTGAGTATTGCACCGAAACTATACAGGAGGGCCGATCTAACCGTGAATCAGATTGTTCCTTGAACAAAGAGCTTCAATTTGAGATGCGGTTGATTAAAATCGGCCCTGCAGAACACGAGATAAGTGAATTTGTTTAAATAAATTATAAACAAATACCATTATTTCGGCTTCCAGGCGATCTACGTCAATGATCAGTGAAGATAAAGTATAGCTTTGAGCATCATTTACCATCTCCAATAGGTGTGAACATGAATCCATGTGCAGTTCATTTGTTACAAACAATTAAACAATTAAAATTGTTATTACGGCTTCCTGCTTATAGTTACAGCAACAGTCTATTTTTTATCGTGTATCTTATTAGTATCCCTTTATTTTGAGACGTGGTTGATTAAGATCGGCCCAGTAGAACGCGAGATAATTGAATTTGTTTGAATAAATTATAAACAAATGCGATTACTGCCACTCCCTGGCTAGATACATCAATGGCCAACAGACATAAATTAAAGCTAGGAGTACCAGGTAACATCTACAAGAGGTGTGAACATGATTCCACGTGTTGTTCATATGTTATAAACAATTAAACAATTAAAATTGTTATTACGGCCACCTGCTTGTAGTTACAGCTACAGTCTATTTTTGATCGTGTAGCTTATTAGTATCCCTTTATTTTGAGACGTGGTTGATTAAAATCGGCCCCGTAGAACGCGAGATAATTGAATTTGTTTGAATAAATTATAAACAAATGCGATTACTGCCACTCCCTGGCGAGATACAGCAATAGCCAGAGGAGATAAATTAAAGCGAGGAGCACCAGCTAACATCTCCAACAGGTGTGAACATGAATCCATGTGCAGTTCATTTGTTACAAACAATTAAACAATTAAAATTGTTATTACGGTTAAACGGATATAGGTACAGCAACGGGGTATTTTTTATCGTGTAGCTTATTAGTATCCCATTATTTTGAGGCGTGGTTGATTAAAATCGGCCCAGTAGAACGCGAGATAATTGAATTTGTTTGAATAAATTATAAACAAATGCGATTACTGCCACTCCCTGGCGAGATACATCAATGGCCAATAGACATAAATTAAAGCTAGGAGTACCACCTAACATCTACAACAGGTGTGAACATGAATCCACTTGTGGTTCATTTGTTATAAACAATTAAACAATTAACATTGTTATTACGTCCACCTGCTTGTAGTTACAGCAACAGTCTATTTTTTATCGTGTAGCTTATTAGTATCCTATTATTTTGAGGCGCGGTTGATTAAAATCGGCCCAGTAGAACGCGAGATAATTGAATTTGTTTGAATAAATTATAAACAAATACGATTACTGCCACTACCTGGCGAGATACAGCAATAGCCAGAGGAGATAAATTAAGGCGAGGAGTACCAGCTAACATCTCCAACAGGTGTGAACATGATTCCACGTGTGGTTCATTTGTTATAAACAATGAACCAGTTTAAATTGTTATTACGGTTAAACGGATATAGGTACAGCAACGGGGTATTTTTTATCGTATAGCTTATTCGTTTCCCTTTCTTTCGAGACGTCGTTGATTACAATCGGCCCAGCAGAAGCCGAGATAATAATTTTTTAAAGTTTTGTCGGTAACGATATGTCGAAAACGGTACAACTGACGCCATCTCGCGTTTGCGGCCTTTTTCGCAGTTTTCGGCACCGCGAAAACGGAATTCCTGGATTACATCGTTAATTTAAACAATTGCGTTTTTCTCGGCTTGTACTGCGTTTTTCTTAACCGGACTTGTCTTAAATGAAAGCTATGAACCATAGTTATATGCTCCAAATGTTGCAACAATATGGCATTTGTGGGTCGAATGTAATTAACAATTGAAAAATCCACAAAAATGCACTCCGTGTCACGGCAATTATCTCGGCCTCTGGAGCCGCTAGATTCATGATCCAGTGCTCAAAATGAAGGTAAAGGATGCTGCTACACGACAGTAAACGATTTACAATTGCTGCAAGCCCTGTTTATATTATATAAACAAATAAATAATTTGTTTGAGTATTGCACCGAAACTATACAGGAGGGCCGATCTAACCGTGAATCAGATTGTTCCTTGAACAAAGAGCTTCAATTTGAAATGCGGTTGATTAAAATCGGCCCTGCAGAACACGAGATAAGTGAATTTGTTTAAATAAATTATAAACAAATACCATTATTTCGGCTCCCAGGCGATCTACGTCAATGATCAGTGAAGATAAAGTAAAGCTTTGAGCATCATTTACCATCTCCAATAGGTGTGAACATGAATCCATGTGCAGTTCATTTGTTACAAACAATTAAACAATTAAAATTGTTATTACGGCTTCCTGCTTATAGTTACAGCAACAGTCTATTTTTTATCGTGTATCTTATTAGTATCCCTTTATTTTGAGACGTGGTTGATTAAGATCGGCCCAGTAGAACGCGAGATAATTGAATTTGTTTGAATAAATTATAAACAAATGCGATTACTGCCACTCCCTGGCGAGATACATCAATGGCCAATAGACATAAATTAAAGCTAGGAGTACCACCTAACATCTACAACAGGTGTGAACATGAATCACTTGTGGTTCATTTGTTATAAACAATTAAACAATTAACATTGTTATTACGGCCACCTGCTTGTAGTTACAGCAACAGTCTATTTTTTATCGTGTAGCTTATTAGTATCCCATTATATTGAGACGCGGTTGATTCAAATCGGCCTTCTAGAACGCGAGATAATTGAATTTGTTTGAATAAATTATAAACAAATGCGATTAGTGCGCCTGCCTGGCGAGATACAGCAATTGCCACAGGAGGTAAATTAAAGCGAGGAGTAGCAGCTAACATCTCCAACAGGTGTGAACATGATTCCACGTGTGGTTCATTTGTTATAAACAATTAACCAATTTAAATTGTTATTACGGTTAAACGGATATAGGTACAGCAACGGGGTATTTTTTATCGTGTAGCTTATTAGTATCCCATTATTTTGAGGCGTGGTTGATTAAAATCGGCCCAGTAGAACGCGAGATAATTGAATTTGTTTGAATAAATTATAAACAAATGCGATTACTGCCACTCCCTGGCGAGATACATCAATGGCCAACAGACATAAATTAAAGCTAGGAGTACCAGCTAACATCTTCCACAGGTGTGAAAATGAATCCACGTGTGGTTCATTTGTTATAAACAATTAAACCATTAATATTGTTATTACGGCCACCTGCTTGTAGTTACAGCAACAGTCTATTTTTGATCGTGTAGCTTATTAGTATCCCATTATTTTGAGGCGTGGTTGATTAAAATCGGCCCAGTAGAACGCGAGATAATTGAATTTGTTTGAATAAATTATAAACAAATACGATTACTGCCACTACCTGGCGAGATACAGCAATAGCCAGAGGAGATAAATTAAAGCGAGGAGCACCAGCTAACATCTCCAACAGGTGTGAACATGATTCCACGTGTGGTTCATATGTTATAAACAATTAAACAATTAAAATTGTTATTACGGCCACCTGCATATAGTTACAGCAAAAGGGTATTTTTTATCGTGTAGCTTATTTGTTTCCCCTTCTTTTTAGACGCGGTTGAATAAAATCGGCCCAGTAGGACGCGAGATAATAGCAGTGACGCGCGGTGCATTTTTTCCGATTTTCAATTGTTAATAACTTTTAAACCACATACTCCGTGTTGTTGCAACTTAAGGAGCAGATAGCTATGGTCCGTAGCTTTAATTTAAGATAAGTCCGGTTTGGAAATACCCAGTAGAAGCCGAGAGAAACGCAATTCATTAAATTAACGATGTAATCCCGGAATTCCGTTTTCGCGGTGCTGAAAACTGCGAAAAAGGCCGCAAACGCGAGATGGCGTCACTTGGACCGTTTTCGACATATCGCTACGGACGATATTTAAAAAAAATTATTATCTCGCGTTCTACTGGGCCGATTTTAATCAACCGAGTCTCAAAAGAAAGGGAAACAAATAAGCTACACGATAAAAAAATACCCCGTTGCTGTACCTATATCCGTTTAACCGTAATAACAATTTAAATTGTTTATTTGTTAATAACTAATGAACTACACATGGACTAATGTTCACACCTATTGGAGATGGTAACCGATGCTACTACCATTAATTTATATCGTTTGATCATTGACGTAGATCACCAGCAATCCGAGATAATTGAATTTGTTTAACGAAATTATAAACAAATACCATTATTTCGGCTTCCAAGTCGATCTACGTCAATGATCAGTGAAGATAAAGTAAAGCCTTGAGCATCATTTACCATCTCCAATAGGTGTGACTATGAATCCATGTGCAGTTCATTTGTTACAAACAATTAAACAATTAAAATTGTTATTACGGCCACCTGCTTATAGTTACAGCAACAGTCTATTTTTGATCGTGTATCTTATTAGTATCCCCTTATTTTGAGACGTGGTTGAGTAAAATCGGCATTGCAGAACGCGCGATAATTGAATTTGTTTGAATAAATTATAAACAAATACGATTACTCCCACTACCTGGCGAGATACAGCAATAGCCAGAGGAGATAAATTAAAGCGAGGAGTAGCAGCTAACATCTCCAACAGGTGTGAACATGATTCCACGTGTGGTTCATTTGTTATAAACAATTAACCAATTTAAATTGTTATTACGGTTAAACGGATATAGGTACAGCAACGGGGTATTTTTTATCGTGTAGCTTATTAGTATCCCATTATTTTGAGGCGTGGTTGATTAAAATCGGCCCAGTAGAACGCGAGATAATTGAATTTGTTTGAATAAATTATAAACAAATGCGATTACTGCCACTCCCTGGCGAGATACATCAATGGCCAACAGACATAAATTAAAGCTAGGAGTACCAGCTAACATCTTCCACAGGTGTGAAAATGAATCCACGTGTGGTTCATTTGTTATAAACAATTAAACAATTAATATTGTTATTACGGCCACCTGCTTGTAGTTATAAATTATAAACAAATACCATTATTTCGGCTTCCAGGCGATCTACGTCAATGATCAGTGAAGATAAAGTAAAGCTTTGAGCATCATTTACCATCTCCAATAGGTGTGAACATGAATCCATGTGCAATTCATTTGTTACAAACAATTAAACAATTAAAATTGTTATTACGGCTTCCTGCTTATAGTTACAGCAACAGTCTATTCTTTATCGTGTATCTTATTAGTATCCCTTTATTTTGAGACGTGGTTGATTAAGATCGGCCCAGTAGAACGCGAGATAATTGAATTTGTTTGAATAAATTATAAACAAATGCGATTACTGCCACTCCCTGGCGAGATACATCAATGGCCAATAGACATAAATTAAAGCTAGGAGTACCACCTAACATCTACAACAGGTGTGAACATGAATCCACTTGTGGTTCATTTGTTATAAACAATTAAACAATTAACATTGTTATTACGTCCACCTGCTTGTAGTTACAGCAACAGTCTATTTTTTATCGTGTAGCTTATTAGTATCCTATTATTTTGAGGCGCGGTTGATTAAAATCGGCCCAGTAGAACGCGAGATAATTGAATTTGTTTGAATAAATTATAAACAAATACGATTACTGCCACTACCTGGCGAGATACAGCAATAGCCAGAGGAGATAAATTAAGGCGAGGAGTACCAGCTAACATCTCCAACAGGTGTGAACATGATTCCACGTGTGGTTCATTTGTTATAAACAATGAACCAGTTTAAATTGTTATTACGGTTAAACGGATATAGGTACAGCAACGGGGTATTTTTTATCGTATAGCTTATTCGTTTCCCTTTCTTTCGAGACGTCGTTGATTACAATCGGCCCAGCAGAAGCCGAGATAATAATTTTTTAAAGTTTTGTCGGTAACGATATGTCGAAAACGGTACAACTGACGCCATCTCGCGTTTGCGGCCTTTTTCGCAGTTTTCGGCACCGCGAAAACGGAATTCCTGGATTACATCGTTAATTTAAACAATTGCGTTTTTCTCGGCTTGTACTGCGTTTTTCTTAACCGGACTTGTCTTAAATGAAAGCTATGAACCATAGTTATATGCTCCAAATGTTGCAACAATATGGCATTTGTGGGTCGAATGTAATTAACAATTGAAAAATCCACAAAAATGCACTCCGTGTCACGGCAATTATCTCGGCCTCTGGAGCCGCTAGATTCATGATCCAGTGCTCAAAATGAAGGTAAAGGATGCTGCTACACGACAGTAAACGATTTACAATTGCTGCAAGCCCTGTTTATATTATATAAACAAATAAATAATTTGTTTGAGTATTGCACCGAAACTATACAGGAGGGCCGATCTAACCGTGAATCAGATTGTTCCTTGAACAAAGAGCTTCAATTTGAAATGCGGTTGATTAAAATCGGCCCTGCAGAACACGAGATAAGTGAATTTGTTTAAATAAATTATAAACAAATACCATTATTTCGGCTCCCAGGCGATCTACGTCAATGATCAGTGAAGATAAAGTAAAGCTTTGAGCATCATTTACCATCTCCAATAGGTGTGAACATGAATCCATGTGCAGTTCATTTGTTACAAACAATTAAACAATTAAAATTGTTATTACGGCTTCCTGCTTATAGTTACAGCAACAGTCTATTTTTTATCGTGTATCTTATTAGTATCCCTTTATTTTGAGACGTGGTTGATTAAGATCGGCCCAGTAGAACGCGAGATAATTGAATTTGTTTGAATAAATTATAAACAAATGCGATTACTGCCACTCCCTGGCGAGATACATCAATGGCCAATAGACATAAATTAAAGCTAGGAGTACCACCTAACATCTACAACAGGTGTGAACATGAATCACTTGTGGTTCATTTGTTATAAACAATTAAACAATTAACATTGTTATTACGGCCACCTGCTTGTAGTTACAGCAACAGTCTATTTTTTATCGTGTAGCTTATTAGTATCCCATTATATTGAGACGCGGTTGATTCAAATCGGCCTTCTAGAACGCGAGATAATTGAATTTGTTTGAATAAATTATAAACAAATGCGATTAGTGCGCCTGCCTGGCGAGATACAGCAATTGCCACAGGAGGTAAATTAAAGCGAGGAGTAGCAGCTAACATCTCCAACAGGTGTGAACATGATTCCACGTGTGGTTCATTTGTTATAAACAATTAACCAATTTAAATTGTTATTACGGTTAAACGGATATAGGTACAGCAACGGGGTATTTTTTATCGTGTAGCTTATTAGTATCCCATTATTTTGAGGCGTGGTTGATTAAAATCGGCCCAGTAGAACGCGAGATAATTGAATTTGTTTGAATAAATTATAAACAAATGCGATTACTGCCACTCCCTGGCGAGATACATCAATGGCCAACAGACATAAATTAAAGCTAGGAGTACCAGCTAACATCTTCCACAGGTGTGAAAATGAATCCACGTGTGGTTCATTTGTTATAAACAATTAAACCATTAATATTGTTATTACGGCCACCTGCTTGTAGTTACAGCAACAGTCTATTTTTGATCGTGTAGCTTATTAGTATCCCTTTATTTTGAGACGTGGTTGATTAAAATCGGCCCAGTAGAACGCGAGATAATTGAATTTGTTTGAATAAATTATAAACAAATACGATTACTGCCACTACCTGGCGAGATACAGCAATAGCCAGAGGAGATAAATTAAAGCGAGGAGCACCAGCTAACATCTCCAACAGGTGTGAACATGATTCCACGTGTGGTTCATATGTTATAAACAATTAAACAATTAAAATTGTTATTACGGCCACCTGCATATAGTTACAGCAAAAGGGTATTTTTTATCGTGTAGCTTATTTGTTTCCCCTTCTTTTTAGACGCGGTTGAATAAAATCGGCCCAGTAGGACGCGAGATAATAGCAGTGACGCGCGGTGCATTTTTTCCGATTTTCAATTGTTAATAACTTTTAAACCACATACTCCGTGTTGTTGCAACTTAAGGAGCAGATAGCTATGGTCCGTAGCTTTAATTTAAGATAAGTCCGGTTTGGAAATACCCAGTAGAAGCCGAGAGAAACGCAATTCATTAAATTAACGATGTAATCCCGGAATTCCGTTTTCGCGGTGCTGAAAACTGCGAAAAAGGCCGCAAACGCGAGATGGCGTCACTTGGACCGTTTTCGACATATCGCTACGGACGATATTTAAAAAAAATTATTATCTCGCGTTCTACTGGGCCGATTTTAATCAACCGAGTCTCAAAAGAAAGGGAAACAAATAAGCTACACGATAAAAAAATACCCCGTTGCTGTACCTATATCCGTTTAACCGTAATAACAATTTAAATTGTTTATTTGTTAATAACTAATGAACTACACATGGACTAATG
Source organism: Nomada lathburiana (assembly GCA_963667235.1). NCBI lineage: Eukaryota > Metazoa > Arthropoda > Insecta > Hymenoptera > Apidae > Nomada > Nomada lathburiana. The sequence continues at coordinate 8,739,955 of OY763898.1, read as the reverse complement.
TTCACACCTATTGGAGATGGTAACCGATGCTACTACCATTAATTTATATCGTTTGATCATTGACGTAGATCACCAGCAATCCGAGATAATTGAATTTGTTTAACGAAATTATAAACAAATACCATTATTTCGGCTTCCAAGTCGATCTACGTCAATGATCAGTGAAGATAAAGTAAAGCCTTGAGCATCATTTACCATCTCCAATAGGTGTGACTATGAATCCATGTGCAGTTCATTTGTTACAAACAATTAAACAATTAAAATTGTTATTACGGCCACCTGCTTATAGTTACAGCAACAGTCTATTTTTGATCGTGTATCTTATTAGTATCCCCTTATTTTGAGACGTGGTTGAGTAAAATCGGCATTGCAGAACGCGAGATAATTGAATTTGTTTGAATAAATTATAAACAAATACGATTACTCCCACTACCTGGCGAGATACAGCAATAGCCAGAGGAGATAAATTAAAGCGAGGAGTAGCAGCTAACATCTCCAACAGGTGTGAACATGATTCCACGTGTGGTTCATTTGTTATAAACAATTAACCAATTTAAATTGTTATTACGGTTAAACGGATATAGGTACAGCAACGGGGTATTTTTTATCGTGTAGCTTATTAGTATCCCATTATTTTGAGGCGTGGTTGATTAAAATCGGCCCAGTAGAACGCGAGATAATTGAATTTGTTTGAATAAATTATAAACAAATGCGATTACTGCCACTCCCTGGCGAGATACATCAATGGCCAACAGACATAAATTAAAGCTAGGAGTACCAGCTAACATCTTCCACAGGTGTGAAAATGAATCCACGTGTGGTTCATTTGTTATAAACAATTAAACAATTAATATTGTTATTACGGCCACCTGCTTGTAGTTATAAATTATAAACAAATACCATTATTTCGGCTTCCAGGCGATCTACGTCAATGATCAGTGAAGATAAAGTAAAGCTTTGAGCATCATTTACCATCTCCAATAGGTGTGAACATGAATCCATGTGCAATTCATTTGTTACAAACAATTAAACAATTAAAATTGTTATTACGGCTTCCTGCTTATAGTTACAGCAACAGTCTATTCTTTATCGTGTATCTTATTAGTATCCCTTTATTTTGCGACGTGGTTGATTAAGATCGGCCCAGTAGAACGCGAGATAATTGAATTTGTTTGAATAAATTATAAACAAATGCGATTACTGCCACTCCCTGGCGAGATACATCAATGGCCAATAGACATAAATTAAAGCTAGGAGTACCACCTAACATCTACAACAGGTGTGAACATGAATCCACTTGTGGTTCATTTGTTATAAACAATTAAACAATTAACATTGTTATTACGGCCACCTGCTTGTAGTTACAGCAACAGTCTATTTTTTATCGTGTAGCTTATTAGTATCCTATTATTTTGAGACGTGGTTGAGTAAAATCGGCATTGCAGAACGCGAGATAATTGAATTTGTTTGAATAAATTATAAACAAATACGATTACTCCCACTACCTGGCGAGATACAGCAATAGCCAGAGGAGATAAATTAAAGAGAGGAGTAGCAGCTAACATCTCCAACAGGTGTGAACATGATTCCACGTGTGGTTCATTTGTTATAAACAATTAAACAATTAAAATTGTTATTACGGCCACCTGCATATAGTTACAGCAAAAGGGTATTTTTTATCGTGTAGCTTATTTGTTTCCCCTTCTTTTTAGACGCGGTTGAATAAAATCGGCCCAGTAGGACGCGAGATAATAGCAGTGACGCGCGGTGCATTTTTTCCGATTTTCAATTGTTAATAACTTTTAAACCACATACTCCGTGTTGTTGCAACTTAAGGAGCAGATAGCTATGGTCCGTAGCTTTAATTTAAGATAAGTCCGGTTTGGAAATACCCAGTAGAAGCCGAGAGAAACGCAATTCATTAAATTAACGATGTAATCCCGGAATTCCGTTTTCGCGGTGCTGAAAACTGCGAAAAAGGCCGCAAACGCGAGATGGCGTCACTTGGACCGTTTTCGACATATCGCTACGGACGATATTTAAAAAAAATTATTATCTCGCGTTCTACTGGGCCGATTTTAATCAACCGAGTCTCAAAAGAAAGGGAAACAAATAAGCTACACGATAAAAAAATACCCCGTTGCTGTACCTATATCCGTTTAACCGTAATAACAATTTAAATTGTTTATTTGTTAATAACTAATGAACTACACATGGACTAATGTTCACACCTATTGGAGATGGTAACCGATGCTACTACCATTAATTTATATCGTTTGATCATTGACGTAGATCACCAGCAATCCGAGATAATTGAATTTGTTTAACGAAATTATAAACAAATACCATTATTTCGGCTTCCAAGTCGATCTACGTCAATGATCAGTGAAGATAAAGTAAAGCCTTGAGCATCATTTACCATCTCCAATAGGTGTGACTATGAATCCATGTGCAGTTCATTTGTTACAAACAATTAAACAATTAAAATTGTTATTACGGCCACCTGCTTATAGTTACAGCAACAGTCTATTTTTGATCGTGTATCTTATTAGTATCCCCTTATTTTGAGACGTGGTTGAGTAAAATCGGCATTGCAGAACGCGAGATAATTGAATTTGTTTGAATAAATTATAAACAAATACGATTACTCCCACTACCTGGCGAGATACAGCAATAGCCAGAGGAGATAAATTAAAGCGAGGAGTAGCAGCTAACATCTCCAACAGGTGTGAACATGATTCCACGTGTGGTTCATTTGTTATAAACAATTAACCAATTTAAATTGTTATTACGGTTAAACGGATATAGGTACAGCAACGGGGTATTTTTTATCGTGTAGCTTATTAGTATCCCATTATTTTGAGGCGTGGTTGATTAAAATCGGCCCAGTAGAACGCGAGATAATTGAATTTGTTTGAATAAATTATAAACAAATGCGATTACTGCCACTCCCTGGCGAGATACATCAATGGCCAACAGACATAAATTAAAGCTAGGAGTACCAGCTAACATCTTCCACAGGTGTGAAAATGAATCCACGTGTGGTTCATTTGTTATAAACAATTAAACAATTAATATTGTTATTACGGCCACCTGCTTGTAGTTATAAATTATAAACAAATACCATTATTTCGGCTTCCAGGCGATCTACGTCAATGATCAGTGAAGATAAAGTAAAGCTTTGAGCATCATTTACCATCTCCAATAGGTGTGAACATGAATCCATGTGCAATTCATTTGTTACAAACAATTAAACAATTAAAATTGTTATTACGGCTTCCTGCTTATAGTTACAGCAACAGTCTATTCTTTATCGTGTATCTTATTAGTATCCCTTTATTTTGCGACGTGGTTGATTAAGATCGGCCCAGTAGAACGCGAGATAATTGAATTTGTTTGAATAAATTATAAACAAATGCGATTACTGCCACTCCCTGGCGAGATACATCAATGGCCAATAGACATAAATTAAAGCTAGGAGTACCACCTAACATCTACAACAGGTGTGAACATGAATCCACTTGTGGTTCATTTGTTATAAACAATTAAACAATTAACATTGTTATTACGGCCACCTGCTTGTAGTTACAGCAACAGTCTATTTTTTATCGTGTAGCTTATTAGTATCCTATTATTTTGAGACGTGGTTGAGTAAAATCGGCATTGCAGAACGCGAGATAATTGAATTTGTTTGAATAAATTATAAACAAATACGATTACTCCCACTACCTGGCGAGATACAGCAATAGCCAGAGGAGATAAATTAAAGAGAGGAGTAGCAGCTAACATCTCCAACAGGTGTGAACATGATTCCACGTGTGGTTCATTTGTTATAAACAATTAACCAATTTAAATTGTTATTACGGTTAAACGGATATAGGTACAGCAACGGGGTATTTTTTATCGTGTAGCTTATTACTATCCCATTATTTTGAGGCGTGGTTGATTAAAATCGGCCCAGTAGAACGCGAGATAATTGAATTTGTTTGAATAAATTATAAACAAATGCGATTACTGCCACTCCCTGGCGAGATACATCAATGGCCAATAGACATAAATTAAAGCTAGGAGTACCACCTAACATCTTCCACAGGTGTGAAAATGAATCCACGTGTGGTTCATTTGTTATAAACAATTAAACAATTAATATTGTTATTACGGCCACCTGCTTGTAGTTACAGCAACAGTCTATTTTTGATCGTGTAGCTTATTAGTATCCCTTTATTTTGAGACGTGGTTGATTAAAATCGGCCCAGTAGAACGCGAGATAATTGAATTTGTTTGAATAAATTATAAACAAATACGATTACTGCCACTACCTGGCGAGATACAGCAATAGCCAGAGGAGATAAATTAAAGCGAGGAGTACCAGCTAACATCTCCAACAGGTGTGAACATGATTCCACGTGTGGTTCATTTGTTATAAACAATGAACCAATTTAAATTGTTATTACGGTTAAACGGATATAGGTACAGCAACGGGGTATTTTTTATCGTATAGCTTATTCGTTTCCCTTTCTTTCGAGACGTCGTTGATTACAATCGGCCCAGCAGAAGCCGAGATAATAATTTTTTAAAGTTTTGTCGGTAACGATATGTCGAAAACGGTACAACTGACGCCATCTCGCGTTTGCGGCCTTTTTCGCAGTTTTCGGCACCGCGAAAACGGAATTCCTGGATTACATCGTTAATTTAAACAATTGCGTTTTTCTCGGCTTGTACTGCGTTTTTCTTAACCGGACTTGTCTTAAATGAAAGCTATGAACCATAGCTATATGCTCCAAATGTTGCAACAATATGGCATTTGTGGGTCGAATGTAATTAACAATTGAAAAATCCACAAAAATGCACTCCGTGTCACGGCAATTATCTCGGCCTCTGGAGCCGCTAGATTCATGATCCAGTGCTCAAAATGAAGGTAAAGGATGCTGCTACACGACAGTAAACGATTTACAATTGCTGCAAGCCCTGTTTATATTATATAAACAAATAAATAATTTGTTTGAGTATTGCACCGAAACTATACAGGAGGGCCGATCTAACCGTGAATCAGATTGTTCCTTGAACAAAGAGCTTCAATTTGAGATGCGGTTGATTAAAATCGGCCCTGCAGAACACGAGATAAGTGAATTTGTTTAAATAAATTATAAACAAATACCATTATTTCGGCTTCCAGGCGATCTACGTCAATGATCAGTGAAGATAAAGTATAGCTTTGAGCATCATTTACCATCTCCAATAGGTGTGAACATGAATCCATGTGCAGTTCATTTGTTACAAACAATTAAACAATTAAAATTGTTATTACGGCTTCCTGCTTATAGTTACAGCAACAGTCTATTTTTTATCGTGTATCTTATTAGTATCCCTTTATTTTGAGACGTGGTTGATTAAGATCGGCCCAGTAGAACGCGAGATAATTGAATTTGTTTGAATAAATTATAAACAAATGCGATTACTGCCACTCCCTGGCTAGATACATCAATGGCCAACAGACATAAATTAAAGCTAGGAGTACCAGGTAACATCTACAAGAGGTGTGAACATGATTCCACGTGTTGTTCATATGTTATAAACAATTAAACAATTAAAATTGTTATTACGGCCACCTGCTTGTAGTTACAGCTACAGTCTATTTTTGATCGTGTAGCTTATTAGTATCCCTTTATTTTGAGACGTGGTTGATTAAAATCGGCCCCGTAGAACGCGAGATAATTGAATTTGTTTGAATAAATTATAAACAAATGCGATTACTGCCACTCCCTGGCGAGATACAGCAATAGCCAGAGGAGATAAATTAAAGCGAGGAGCACCAGCTAACATCTCCAACAGGTGTGAACATGAATCCATGTGCAGTTCATTTGTTACAAACAATTAAACAATTAAAATTGTTATTACGGTTAAACGGATATAGGTACAGCAACGGGGTATTTTTTATCGTGTAGCTTATTAGTATCCCATTATTTTGAGGCGTGGTTGATTAAAATCGGCCCAGTAGAACGCGAGATAATTGAATTTGTTTGAATAAATTATAAACAAATGCGATTACTGCCACTCCCTGGCGAGATACATCAATGGCCAATAGACATAAATTAAAGCTAGGAGTACCACCTAACATCTACAACAGGTGTGAACATGAATCCACTTGTGGTTCATTTGTTATAAACAATTAAACAATTAACATTGTTATTACGTCCACCTGCTTGTAGTTACAGCAACAGTCTATTTTTTATCGTGTAGCTTATTAGTATCCTATTATTTTGAGGCGCGGTTGATTAAAATCGGCCCAGTAGAACGCGAGATAATTGAATTTGTTTGAATAAATTATAAACAAATACGATTACTGCCACTACCTGGCGAGATACAGCAATAGCCAGAGGAGATAAATTAAGGCGAGGAGTACCAGCTAACATCTCCAACAGGTGTGAACATGATTCCACGTGTGGTTCATTTGTTATAAACAATGAACCAGTTTAAATTGTTATTACGGTTAAACGGATATAGGTACAGCAACGGGGTATTTTTTATCGTATAGCTTATTCGTTTCCCTTTCTTTCGAGACGTCGTTGATTACAATCGGCCCAGCAGAAGCCGAGATAATAATTTTTTAAAGTTTTGTCGGTAACGATATGTCGAAAACGGTACAACTGACGCCATCTCGCGTTTGCGGCCTTTTTCGCAGTTTTCGGCACCGCGAAAACGGAATTCCTGGATTACATCGTTAATTTAAACAATTGCGTTTTTCTCGGCTTGTACTGCGTTTTTCTTAACCGGACTTGTCTTAAATGAAAGCTATGAACCATAGTTATATGCTCCAAATGTTGCAACAATATGGCATTTGTGGGTCGAATGTAATTAACAATTGAAAAATCCACAAAAATGCACTCCGTGTCACGGCAATTATCTCGGCCTCTGGAGCCGCTAGATTCATGATCCAGTGCTCAAAATGAAGGTAAAGGATGCTGCTACACGACAGTAAACGATTTACAATTGCTGCAAGCCCTGTTTATATTATATAAACAAATAAATAATTTGTTTGAGTATTGCACCGAAACTATACAGGAGGGCCGATCTAACCGTGAATCAGATTGTTCCTTGAACAAAGAGCTTCAATTTGAAATGCGGTTGATTAAAATCGGCCCTGCAGAACACGAGATAAGTGAATTTGTTTAAATAAATTATAAACAAATACCATTATTTCGGCTCCCAGGCGATCTACGTCAATGATCAGTGAAGATAAAGTAAAGCTTTGAGCATCATTTACCATCTCCAATAGGTGTGAACATGAATCCATGTGCAGTTCATTTGTTACAAACAATTAAACAATTAAAATTGTTATTACGGCTTCCTGCTTATAGTTACAGCAACAGTCTATTTTTTATCGTGTATCTTATTAGTATCCCTTTATTTTGAGACGTGGTTGATTAAGATCGGCCCAGTAGAACGCGAGATAATTGAATTTGTTTGAATAAATTATAAACAAATGCGATTACTGCCACTCCCTGGCGAGATACATCAATGGCCAATAGACATAAATTAAAGCTAGGAGTACCACCTAACATCTACAACAGGTGTGAACATGAATCACTTGTGGTTCATTTGTTATAAACAATTAAACAATTAACATTGTTATTACGGCCACCTGCTTGTAGTTACAGCAACAGTCTATTTTTTATCGTGTAGCTTATTAGTATCCCATTATATTGAGACGCGGTTGATTCAAATCGGCCTTCTAGAACGCGAGATAATTGAATTTGTTTGAATAAATTATAAACAAATGCGATTAGTGCGCCTGCCTGGCGAGATACAGCAATTGCCACAGGAGGTAAATTAAAGCGAGGAGTAGCAGCTAACATCTCCAACAGGTGTGAACATGATTCCACGTGTGGTTCATTTGTTATAAACAATTAACCAATTTAAATTGTTATTACGGTTAAACGGATATAGGTACAGCAACGGGGTATTTTTTATCGTGTAGCTTATTAGTATCCCATTATTTTGAGGCGTGGTTGATTAAAATCGGCCCAGTAGAACGCGAGATAATTGAATTTGTTTGAATAAATTATAAACAAATGCGATTACTGCCACTCCCTGGCGAGATACATCAATGGCCAACAGACATAAATTAAAGCTAGGAGTACCAGCTAACATCTTCCACAGGTGTGAAAATGAATCCACGTGTGGTTCATTTGTTATAAACAATTAAACCATTAATATTGTTATTACGGCCACCTGCTTGTAGTTACAGCAACAGTCTATTTTTGATCGTGTAGCTTATTAGTATCCCATTATTTTGAGGCGTGGTTGATTAAAATCGGCCCAGTAGAACGCGAGATAATTGAATTTGTTTGAATAAATTATAAACAAATACGATTACTGCCACTACCTGGCGAGATACAGCAATAGCCAGAGGAGATAAATTAAAGCGAGGAGCACCAGCTAACATCTCCAACAGGTGTGAACATGATTCCACGTGTGGTTCATATGTTATAAACAATTAAACAATTAAAATTGTTATTACGGCCACCTGCATATAGTTACAGCAAAAGGGTATTTTTTATCGTGTAGCTTATTTGTTTCCCCTTCTTTTTAGACGCGGTTGAATAAAATCGGCCCAGTAGGACGCGAGATAATAGCAGTGACGCGCGGTGCATTTTTTCCGATTTTCAATTGTTAATAACTTTTAAACCACATACTCCGTGTTGTTGCAACTTAAGGAGCAGATAGCTATGGTCCGTAGCTTTAATTTAAGATAAGTCCGGTTTGGAAATACCCAGTAGAAGCCGAGAGAAACGCAATTCATTAAATTAACGATGTAATCCCGGAATTCCGTTTTCGCGGTGCTGAAAACTGCGAAAAAGGCCGCAAACGCGAGATGGCGTCACTTGGACCGTTTTCGACATATCGCTACGGACGATATTTAAAAAAAATTATTATCTCGCGTTCTACTGGGCCGATTTTAATCAACCGAGTCTCAAAAGAAAGGGAAACAAATAAGCTACACGATAAAAAAATACCCCGTTGCTGTACCTATATCCGTTTAACCGTAATAACAATTTAAATTGTTTATTTGTTAATAACTAATGAACTACACATGGACTAATGTTCACACCTATTGGAGATGGTAACCGATGCTACTACCATTAATTTATATCGTTTGATCATTGACGTAGATCACCAGCAATCCGAGATAATTGAATTTGTTTAACGAAATTATAAACAAATACCATTATTTCGGCTTCCAAGTCGATCTACGTCAATGATCAGTGAAGATAAAGTAAAGCCTTGAGCATCATTTACCATCTCCAATAGGTGTGACTATGAATCCATGTGCAGTTCATTTGTTACAAACAATTAAACAATTAAAATTGTTATTACGGCCACCTGCTTATAGTTACAGCAACAGTCTATTTTTGATCGTGTATCTTATTAGTATCCCCTTATTTTGAGACGTGGTTGAGTAAAATCGGCATTGCAGAACGCGAGATAATTGAATTTGTTTGAATAAATTATAAACAAATACGATTACTCCCACTACCTGGCGAGATACAGCAATAGCCAGAGGAGATAAATTAAAGCGAGGAGTAGCAGCTAACATCTCCAACAGGTGTGAACATGATTCCACGTGTGGTTCATTTGTTATAAACAATTAACCAATTTAAATTGTTATTACGGTTAAACGGATATAGGTACAGCAACGGGGTATTTTTTATCGTGTAGCTTATTAGTATCCCATTATTTTGAGGCGTGGTTGATTAAAATCGGCCCAGTAGAACGCGAGATAATTGAATTTGTTTGAATAAATTATAAACAAATGCGATTACTGCCACTCCCTGGCGAGATACATCAATGGCCAACAGACATAAATTAAAGCTAGGAGTACCAGCTAACATCTTCCACAGGTGTGAAAATGAATCCACGTGTGGTTCATTTGTTATAAACAATTAAACAATTAATATTGTTATTACGGCCACCTGCTTGTAGTTATAAATTATAAACAAATACCATTATTTCGGCTTCCAGGCGATCTACGTCAATGATCAGTGAAGATAAAGTAAAGCTTTGAGCATCATTTACCATCTCCAATAGGTGTGAACATGAATCCATGTGCAGTTCATTTGTTACAAACAATTAAACAATTAAAATTGTTATTACGGCTTCCTGCTTATAGTTACAGCAACAGTCTATTTTTTATCGTGTATCTTATTAGTATCCCTTTATTTTGAGACGTGGTTGATTAAGATCGGCCCAGTAGAACGCGAGATAATTGAATTTGTTTGAATAAATTATAAACAAATGCGATTACTGCCACTCCCTGGCGAGATACATCAATGGCCAATAGACATAAATTAAAGCTAGGAGTACCACCTAACATCTACAACAGGTGTGAACATGAATCACTTGTGGTTCATTTGTTATAAACAATTAAACAATTAACATTGTTATTACGGCCACCTGCTTGTAGTTACAGCAACAGTCTATTTTTTATCGTGTAGCTTATTAGTATCCCATTATATTGAGACGCGGTTGATTCAAATCGGCCTTCTAGAACGCGAGATAATTGAATTTGTTTGAATAAATTATAAACAAATGCGATTAGTGCGCCTGCCTGGCGAGATACAGCAATTGCCACAGGAGGTAAATTAAAGCGAGGAGTAGCAGCTAACATCTCCAACAGGTGTGAACATGATTCCACGTGTGGTTCATTTGTTATAAACAATTAACCAATTTAAATTGTTATTACGGTTAAACGGATATAGGTACAGCAACGGGGTATTTTTTATCGTGTAGCTTATTAGTATCCCATTATTTTGAGGCGTGGTTGATTAAAATCGGCCCAGTAGAACGCGAGATAATTGAATTTGTTTGAATAAATTATAAACAAATGCGATTACTGCCACTCCCTGGCGAGATACATCAATGGCCAACAGACATAAATTAAAGCTAGGAGTACCAGCTAACATCTTCCACAGGTGTGAAAATGAATCCACGTGTGGTTCATTTGTTATAAACAATTAAACCATTAATATTGTTATTACGGCCACCTGCTTGTAGTTACAGCAACAGTCTATTTTTGATCGTGTAGCTTATTAGTATCCCATTATTTTGAGGCGTGGTTGATTAAAATCGGCCCAGTAGAACGCGAGATAATTGAATTTGTTTGAATAAATTATAAACAAATACGATTACTGCCACTATCTGGCGAGATACAGCAATAGCCAGAGGAGATAAATTAAAGCGAGGAGCACCAGCTAACATCTCCAACAGGTGTGAACATGATTCCACGTGTGGTTCATATGTTATAAACAATTAAACAATTAAAATTGTTATTACGGCCACCTGCATATAGTTACAGCAAAAGGGTATTTTTTATCGTGTAGCTTATTTGTTTCCCCTTCTTTTTAGACGCGGTTGAATAAAATCGGCCCAGTAGGACGCGAGATAATAGCAGTGACGCGCGGTGCATTTTTTCCGATTTTCAATTGTTAATAACTTTTAAACCACATACTCCGTGTTGTTGCAACTTAAGGAGCAGATAGCTATGGTCCGTAGCTTTAATTTAAGATAAGTCCGGTTTGGAAATACCCAGTAGAAGCCGAGAGAAACGCAATTCATTAAATTAACGATGTAATCCCGGAATTCCGTTTTCGCGGTGCTGAAAACTGCGAAAAAGGCCGCAAACGCGAGATGGCGTCACTTGGACCGTTTTCGACATATCGCTACGGACGATATTTAAAAAAAATTATTATCTCGCGTTCTACTGGGCCGATTTTAATCAACCGAGTCTCAAAAGAAAGGGAAACAAATAAGCTACACGATAAAAAAATACCCCGTTGCTGTACCTATATCCGTTTAACCGTAATAACAATTTAAATTGTTTATTTGTTAATAACTAATGAACTACACATGGACTAATGTTCACACCTATTGGAGATGGTAACCGATGCTACTACCATTAATTTATATCGTTTGATCATTGACGTAGATCACCAGCAATCCGAGATAATTGAATTTGTTTAACGAAATTATAAACAAATACCATTATTTCGGCTTCCAAGTCGATCTACGTCAATGATCAGTGAAGATAAAGTAAAGCCTTGAGCATCATTTACCATCTCCAATAGGTGTGACTATGAATCCATGTGCAGTTCATTTGTTACAAACAATTAAACAATTAAAATTGTTATTACGGCCACCTGCTTATAGTTACAGCAACAGTCTATTTTTGATCGTGTATCTTATTAGTATCCCCTTATTTTGAGACGTGGTTGAGTAAAATCGGCATTGCAGAACGCGAGATAATTGAATTTGTTTGAATAAATTATAAACAAATACGATTACTCCCACTACCTGGCGAGATACAGCAATAGCCAGAGGAGATAAATTAAAGCGAGGAGTAGCAGCTAACATCTCCAACAGGTGTGAACATGATTCCACGTGTGGTTCATTTGTTATAAACAATTAACCAATTTAAATTGTTATTACGGTTAAACGGATATAGGTACAGCAACGGGGTATTTTTTATCGTGTAGCTTATTAGTATCCCATTATTTTGAGGCGTGGTTGATTAAAATCGGCCCAGTAGAACGCGAGATAATTGAATTTGTTTGAATAAATTATAAACAAATGCGATTACTGCCACTCCCTGGCGAGATACATCAATGGCCAACAGACATAAATTAAAGCTAGGAGTACCAGCTAACATCTTCCACAGGTGTGAAAATGAATCCACGTGTGGTTCATTTGTTATAAACAATTAAACAATTAATATTGTTATTACGGCCACCTGCTTGTAGTTATAAATTATAAACAAATACCATTATTTCGGCTTCCAGGCGATCTACGTCAATGATCAGTGAAGATAAAGTAAAGCTTTGAGCATCATTTACCATCTCCAATAGGTGTGAACATGAATCCATGTGCAATTCATTTGTTACAAACAATTAAACAATTAAAATTGTTATTACGGCTTCCTGCTTATAGTTACAGCAACAGTCTATTCTTTATCGTGTATCTTATTAGTATCCCTTTATTTTGCGACGTGGTTGATTAAGATCGGCCCAGTAGAACGCGAGATAATTGAATTTGTTTGAATAAATTATAAACAAATGCGATTACTGCCACTCCCTGGCGAGATACATCAATGGCCAATAGACATAAATTAAAGCTAGGAGTACCACCTAACATCTACAACAGGTGTGAACATGAATCCACTTGTGGTTCATTTGTTATAAACAATTAAACAATTAACATTGTTATTACGGCCACCTGCTTGTAGTTACAGCAACAGTCTATTTTTTATCGTGTAGCTTATTAGTATCCTATTATTTTGAGACGTGGTTGAGTAAAATCGGCATTGCAGAACGCGAGATAATTGAATTTGTTTGAATAAATTATAAACAAATACGATTACTCCCACTACCTGGCGAGATACAGCAATAGCCAGAGGAGATAAATTAAAGCGAGGAGTAGCAGCTAACATCTCCAACAGGTGTGAACATGATTCCACGTGTGGTTCATTTGTTATAAACAATTAACCAATTTAAATTGTTATTACGGTTAAACGGATATAGGTACAGCAACGGGGTATTTTTTATCGTGTAGCTTATTACTATCCCATTATTTTGAGGCGTGGTTGATTAAAATCGGCCCAGTAGAACGCGAGATAATTGAATTTGTTTGAATAAATTATAAACAAATGCGATTACTGCCACTCCCTGGCGAGATACATCAATGGCCAATAGACATAAATTAAAGCTAGGAGTACCACCTAACATCTTCCACAGGTGTGAAAATGAATCCACGTGTGGTTCATTTGTTATAAACAATTAAACAATTAATATTGTTATTACGGCCACCTGCTTGTAGTTACAGCAACAGTCTATTTTTGATCGTGTAGCTTATTAGTATCCCTTTATTTTGAGACGTGGTTGATTAAAATCGGCCCAGTAGAACGCGAGATAATTGAATTTGTTTGAATAAATTATAAACAAATACGATTACTGCCACTACCTGGCGAGATACAGCAATAGCCAGAGGAGATAAATTAAAGCGAGGAGTACCAGCTAACATCTCCAACAGGTGTGAACATGATTCCACGTGTGGTTCATTTGTTATAAACAATGAACCAATTTAAATTGTTATTACGGTTAAACGGATATAGGTACAGCAACGGGGTATTTTTTATCGTATAGCTTATTCGTTTCCCTTTCTTTCGAGACGTCGTTGATTACAATCGGCCCAGCAGAAGCCGAGATAATAATTTTTTAAAGTTTTGTCGGTAACGATATGTCGAAAACGGTACAACTGACGCCATCTCGCGTTTGCGGCCTTTTTCGCAGTTTTCGGCACCGCGAAAACGGAATTCCTGGATTACATCGTTAATTTAAACAATTGCGTTTTTCTCGGCTTGTACTGCGTTTTTCTTAACCGGACTTGTCTTAAATGAAAGCTATGAACCATAGCTATATGCTCCAAATGTTGCAACAATATGGCATTTGTGGGTCGAATGTAATTAACAATTGAAAAATCCACAAAAATGCACTCCGTGTCACGGCAATTATCTCGGCCTCTGGAGCCGCTAGATTCATGATCCAGTGCTCAAAATGAAGGTAAAGGATGCTGCTACACGACAGTAAACGATTTACAATTGCTGCAAGCCCTGTTTATATTATATAAACAAATAAATAATTTGTTTGAGTATTGCACCGAAACTATACAGGAGGGCCGATCTAACCGTGAATCAGATTGTTCCTTGAACAAAGAGCTTCAATTTGAGATGCGGTTGATTAAAATCGGCCCTGCAGAACACGAGATAAGTGAATTTGTTTAAATAAATTATAAACAAATACCATTATTTCGGCTTCCAGGCGATCTACGTCAATGATCAGTGAAGATAAAGTAAAGCTTTGAGCATCATTTACCATCTCCAATAGGTGTGAACATGAATCCATGTGCAGTTCATTTGTTACAAACAATTAAACAATTAAAATTGTTATTACGGCTTCCTGCTTATAGTTACAGCAACAGTCTATTTTTTATCGTGTATCTTATTAGTATCCCTTTATTTTGAGACGTGGCTGATTAAGATCGGCCCAGTAGAACGCGAGATAATTGAATTTGTTTGAATAAATTATAAACAAATGCGATTACTGCCACTCCCTGGCTAGATACATCAATGGCCAACAGACATAAATTAAAGCTAGGAGTACCAGCTAACATCTACAAGAGGTGTGAACATGATTCCACGTGTTGTTCATATGTTATAAACAATTAAACAATTAAAATTGTTATTACGGCCACCTACTTGTAGTTGCAGCAACAGTCTATTTTTGATCGTGTAGCTTATTAGTATCCCTTTATTTTGAGACGTGGTTGATTAAAATCGGCCCCGTAGAACGCGAGATAATTGAATTTGTTTGAATAAATTATAAACAAATGCGATTACTGCCACTCCCTGGCGAGATACAGCAATAGCCAGAGGAGATAAATTAAAGCGAGGAGCACCAGCTAACATCTCCAACAGGTGTGAACATGAATCCATGTGCAGTTCATTTGTTACAAACAATTAAACAATTAAAATTGTTATTACGGCTTCCTGCTTATAGTTACAGCAACAGTCTATTCTTTATCGTGTATCTTATTAGTATCCCTTTATTTTGCGACGTGGTTGATTAAGATCGGCCCAGTAGAACGCGAGATAATTGAATTTGTTTGAATAAATTATAAACAAATGCGATTACTGCCACTCCCTGGCGAGATACATCAATGGCCAATAGACATAAATTAAAGCTAGGAGTACCACCTAACATCTACAACAGGTGTGAACATGAATCCACTTCTGGTTCATTTGTTATAAACAATTAAACAATTAACATTGTTATTACGGCCACCTGCTTGTAGTTACAGCAACAGTCTATTTTTTATCGTGTAGCTTATTAGTATCCTATTATTTTGAGACGTGGTTGAGTAAAATCGGCATTGCAGAACGCGAGATAATTGAATTTGTTTGAATAAATTATAAACAAATACGATTACTCCCACTACCTGGCGAGATACAGCAATAGCCAGAGGAGATAAATTAAAGCGAGGAGTAGCAGCTAACATCTCCAACAGGTGTGAACATGATTCCACGTGTGGTTCATTTGTTATAAACAATTAACCAATTTAAATTGTTATTACGGTTAAACGGATATAGGTACAGCAACGGGGTATTTTTTATCGTGTAGCTTATTAGTATCCCATTATTTTGAGGCGTGGTTGATTAAAATCGGCCCAGTAGAACGCGAGATAATTGAATTTGTTTGAATAAATTATAAACAAATGCGATTACTGCCACTCCCTGGCTAGATACATCAATGGCCAACAGACATAAATTAAAGCTAGGAGTACCAGCTAACATCTACAAGAGGTGTGAACATGATTCCACGTGTTGTTCATATGTTATAAACAATTAAACAATTAAAATTGTTATTACGGCCACCTGCTTGTAGTTACAGCTACAGTCTATTTTTGATCGTGTAGCTTATTAGTATCCCTTTATTTTGAGACGTGGTTGATTAAAATCGGCCCCGTAGAACGCGAGATAATTGAATTTGTTTGAATAAATTATAAACAAATGCGATTACTGCCACTCCCTGGCGAGATACAGCAATAGCCAGAGGAGATAAATTAAAGCGAGGAGCACCAGCTAACATCTCCAACAGGTGTGAACATGAATCCATGTGCAGTTCATTTGTTACAAACAATTAAACAATTAAAATTGTTATTACGGCTTCCTGCTTATAGTTACAGCAACAGTCTATTCTTTATCGTGTATCTTATTAGTATCCCTTTATTTTGCGACGTGGTTGATTAAGATCGGCCCAGTAGAACGCGAGATAATTGAATTTGTTTGAATAAATTATAAACAAATGCGATTACTGCCACTCCCTGGCGAGATACATCAATGGCCAATAGACATAAATTAAAGCTAGGAGTACCACCTAACATCTACAACAGGTGTGAACATGAATCCACTTGTGGTTCATTTGTTATAAACAATTAAACAATTAACATTGTTATTACGGCCACCTGCTTGTAGTTACAGCAACAGTCTATTTTTTATCGTGTAGCTTATTAGTATCCTATTATTTTGAGACGTGGTTGAGTAAAATCGGCATTGCAGAACGCGAGATAATTGAATTTGTTTGAATAAATTATAAACAAATACGATTACTCCCACTACCTGGCGAGATACAGCAATAGCCAGAGGAGATAAATTAAAGCGAGGAGTAGCAGCTAACATCTCCAACAGGTGTGAACATGATTCCACGTGTGGTTCATTTGTTATAAACAATTAACCAATTTAAATTGTTATTACGGTTAAACGGATATAGGTACAGCAACGGGGTATTTTTTATCGTGTAGCTTATTAGTATCCCATTATTTTGAGGCGTGGTTGATTAAAATCGGCCCAGTAGAACGCGAGATAATTGAATTTGTTTGAATAAATTATAAACAAATGCGATTACTGCCACTCCCTGGCGAGATACATCAATGGCCAACAGACATAAATTAAAGCTAGGAGTACCAGCTAACATCTTCCACAGGTGTGAAAATGAATCCACGTGTGGTTCATTTGTTATAAACAATTAAACAATTAATATTGTTATTACGGCCACCTGCTTGTAGTTACAGCAACAGTCTATTTTTGATCGTGTAGCTTATTAGTATCCCTTTATTTTGAGACGTGGTTGATTAAAATCGGCCCAGTAGAACGCGAGATAATTGAATTTGTTTGAATAAATTATAAACAAATACGATTACTGCCACTACCTGGCGAGATACAGCAATAGCCAGAGGAGATAAATTAAAGCGAGGAGTAGCAGCTAACATATCCAACAGGTGTGAACATGATTCCACGTGTGGTTCATTTGTTATAAACAATTAACCAATTTAAATTGTTATTACGGTTAAACGGATATAGGTACAGCAACGGGGTATTTTTTATCGTATAGCTTATTCGTTTCCCTTTCGTTTGAGACGTCGTTGATTACAATCGGCCCAGCAGAAGCCGAGATAATAATTTTTTTAAGTTTTGTCGGTAACGATATGTCGAAAACGGTACAACTGACGCCATCTCGCGTTTGCGGCCTTTTTCGCAGTTTTCGGCACCGCGAAAACGGAATTCCTGGTTTACATCGTTAATTTAAACAATTGCGTTTTTCTCGGCTTGTACTGCGTTTTTCTTAACCGGACTTGTCTTAAATGAAAGCTATGAACCATAGCTATGTGCTCCAAATGTTGCAACAGTATGGCATTTGTGGGTCAAATGTTATTAACAATTGAAAAATCCGCAAAAATGCACTCCGGGTCACTGCAATTATCTCGGCTTCTGGAGCCGCTAGATTCATGATCCAGTGCTCAAAATGAAGGTAAAGGATGCTGCTACACGACAGTAAACGATTTACAATTGCTGCAAGCCCTGTTTATATTATATAAACAAATAAATAATTTGATTGAGTATTGCACCGAAACTATACAGGAGGGCCGATCTAACCGTGAATCAGATTGTTCCTTGAACAAAGAGCTTCAATTTGAGATGCGGTTGATTAAAATCGGCCCTGCAGAACACGAGATAATTGAATTTGTTTAAATAAATTATAAACAAATACCATTATTTCGGCTTCCAGGCGATCTACGTCAATGATCAGTGAAGATAAAGTAAAGCTTTGAGCATCATTTACCATCTCCAATAGGTGTGAACATGAATCCATGTGCAATTCATTTGTTACAAACAATTAAACAATTAAAATTGTTATTACGGCTTCCTGCTTATAGTTACAGCAACAGTCTATTCTTTATCGTGTATCTTATTAGTATCCCTTTATTTTGCGACGTGGTTGATTAAGATCGGCCCAGTAGAACGCGAGATAATTGAATTTGTTTGAATAAATTATAAACAAATGCGATTACTGCCACTCCCTGGCGAGATACATCAATGGCCAATAGACATAAATTAAAGCTAGGAGTACCACCTAACATCTACAACAGGTGTGAACATGAATCCACTTGTGGTTCATTTGTTATAAACAATTAAACAATTAACATTGTTATTACGGCCACCTGCTTGTAGTTACAGCAACAGTCTATTTTTTATCGTGTAGCTTATTAGTATCCTATTATTTTGAGGCGCGGTTGATTAAAATCGGCCCAGTACAACGCGAGATAATTGAATTTGTTTGAATAAATTATAAACAAATACGATTACTGCCACTACCTGGCGAGATACAGCAATAGCCAGAGGAGATAAATTAAAGCGAGGAGTACCAGCTAACATCTCCAACAGGTGTGAACATGATTCCACGTGTGGTTCATTTGTTATAAACAATGAACCAATTTAAATTGTTATTACGGTTAAACGGATATAGGTACAGCAACGGGGTATTTTTTATCGTGTAGCTTATTAGTATCCCATTATTTTGAGGCGTGGTTGATTAAAATCGGCCCAGTAGAACGCGAGATAATTGAATTTGTTTGAATAAATTATAAACAAATGCGATTACTGCCACTCCCTGGCGAGATACATCAATGGCCAACAGACATAAATTAAAGCTAGGAGTACCAGCTAACATCTTCCACAGGTGTGAAAATGAATCCACGTGTGGTTCATTTGTTATAAACAATTAAACAATTAATATTGTTATTACGGCCACCTGCTTGTAGTTACAGCTACAGTCTATTTTTGATCGTGTAGCTTATTAGTATCCCTTTATTTTGAGACGTGGTTGATTAAAATCGGCCCCGTAGAACGCGAGATAATTGAATTTGTTTGAATAAATTATAAACAAATGCGATTACTGCCACTCCCTGGCGAGATACAGCAATAGCCAGAGGAGATAAATTAAAGCGAGGAGCACCAGCTAACATCTCCAACAGGTGTGAACATGAATCCATGTGCAGTTCATTTGTTACAAACAATTAAACAATTAAAATTGTTATTACGGCTTCCTGCTTATAGTTACAGCAACAGTCTATTCTTTATCGTGTATCTTATTAGTATCCCTTTATTTTGCGACGTGGTTGATTAAGATCGGCCCAGTAGAACGCGAGATAATTGAATTTGTTTGAATAAATTATAAACAAATGCGATTACTGCCACTCCCTGGCGAGATACATCAATGGCCAATAGACATAAATTAAAGCTAGGAGTACCACCTAACATCTACAACAGGTGTGAACATGAATCCACTTCTGGTTCATTTGTTATAAACAATTAAACAATTAACATTGTTATTACGGCCACCTGCTTGTAGTTACAGCAACAGTCTATTTTTTATCGTGTAGCTTATTAGTATCCTATTATTTTGAGACGTGGTTGAGTAAAATCGGCATTGCAGAACGCGAGATAATTGAATTTGTTTGAATAAATTATAAACAAATACGATTACTCCCACTACCTGGCGAGATACAGCAATAGCCAGAGGAGATAAATTAAAGCGAGGAGTAGCAGCTAACATCTCCAACAGGTGTGAACATGATTCCACGTGTGGTTCATTTGTTATAAACAATTAACCAATTTAAATTGTTATTACGGTTAAACGGATATAGGTACAGCAACGGGGTATTTTTTATCGTGTAGCTTATTAGTATCCCATTATTTTGAGGCGTGGTTGATTAAAATCGGCCCAGTAGAACGCGAGATAATTGAATTTGTTTGAATAAATTATAAACAAATGCGATTACTGCCACTCCCTGGCTAGATACATCAATGGCCAACAGACATAAATTAAAGCTAGGAGTACCAGCTAACATCTACAAGAGGTGTGAACATGATTCCACGTGTTGTTCATATGTTATAAACAATTAACCAATTAAAATTGTTATTACGGCCACCTGCTTGTAGTTACAGCTACAGTCTATTTTTTATCGTGTAGCTTATTAGTATCCCATTATATTGAGACGCGGTTGATTCAAATCGGCCTTCTAGAACGCGAGATTATTGAATTTGTTTGAATAAATTATAAACAAATGCGATTAGTGCGCCTGCCTGGCGAGATACAGCAATTGCCACAGGAGATAAATTAAAGCAAGGAGTACCAGCTAACATCTCCAAAAGGTGTGAACATGATTCCATGTGCAGTTCATTTGTTACAAACAGGTAAACAATTAAAATTGTTATTACGGCCACCTACTTGTAGTTGCAGCAACAGTCTATTTTTGATCGTGTAGCTTATTAGTATCCCTTTATTTTGAGACGTGGTTGATTAAAATCGGCCCCGTAGAACGCGAGATAATTGAATTTGTTTGAATAAATTATAAACAAATGCGATTACTGCCACTCCCTGGCGAGATACAGCAATAGCCAGAGGAGATAAATTAAAGCGAGGAGCACCAGCTAACATCTCCAACAGGTGTGAACATGATTCCACGTGTGGTTCATATGTTATAAACAATTAAACAATGAAAATTGTTATTACGGCCACCTGCTTGCAGTTACAGCTACAGTCTATTTTTTATCGTGTAGCTTATTAGTATCCCATTATTTTGAGGCGTGGTTGATTAAAATCGGCCCAGTAGAACGCGAGATAATTGAATTTGTTTGAATAAATTATAAACAAATACGATTACTGCCACTACCTGGCGAGATACAGCAATAGCCAGAGGAGATAAATTAACGCGAGGAGCACCAGCTAACATCTCCAACAGGTGTGAACATGATTCCACGTGTGGTTCATATGTTATAAACAATTAAACAATTAAAATTGTTATTACGGCCACCTGCATATAGTTACAGCAAAAGGGTATTTTTTATCGTGTAGCTTATTTGTTTCCCCTTCTTTTTAGACGCGGTTGAATAAAATCGGCCCAGTAGGACGCGAGATAATAGCAGTGACGCGCGGTGCATTTTTTCCGATTTTCAATTGTTAATAACTTTTAAACCACATACTCCGTGTTGTTGCAACTTAAGGAGCAGATAGCTATGGTCCGTAGCTTTAATTTAAGATAAGTCCGGTTTGGAAATACCCAGTAGAAGCCGAGAGAAACGCAATTCATTAAATTAACGATGTAATCCCGGAATTCCGTTTTCGCGGTGCTGAAAACTGCGAAAAAGGCCGCAAACGCGAGATGGCGTCACTTGGACCGTTTTCGACATATCGCTACGGACGATATTTAAAAAAAATTATTATCTCGCGTTCTACTGGGCCGATTTTAATCAACCGAGTCTCAAAAGAAAGGGAAACAAATAAGCTACACGATAAAAAAATACCCCGTTGCTGTACCTATATCCGTTTAACCGTAATAACAATTTAAATTGTTTATTTGTTAATAACTAATGAACTACACATGGACTAATGTTCACACCTATTGGAGATGGTAACCGATGCTACTACCATTAATTTATATCGTTTGATCATTGACGTAGATCACCAGCAATCCGAGATAATTGAATTTGTTTAACGAAATTATAATCAAATACCATTATTTCGGCTTCCAAGTCGAACTACGTCAATGATCAGTGAAGATAAAGTAAAGCTTTGAGCATCATTTACCATCTCCAATAGGTGTGACTATGAGTCCATGTGCAGTTCATTTGTTACAAACAATTAAACAATTAAAATTGTTATTACGGCCACCTGCTTGCAGTTACACCTACAGTCTATCTTTGATCGTGTAGCTTATTAGTATCCCTTTATTTTGAGACGTGGTTGATTAAAATCGGCCCCGTAGAACGCGAGATAATTGAATTTGTTTGAATAAATTATAAACAAATGCGATTACTGCCACTCCCTGGCTATATACATCAATGGCCAACAGACATAAATTAAAGCTAGGAGTACCAGCTAACATCTACAAGAGGTGTGAACATGATTCCACGTGTTGTTCATATGTTATAAACAATTAAACAATGAAAATTGTTATTACGGCCACCTGCTTGCAGTTACAGCTACAGTCTATTTTTTATCGTGTAGCTTATTAGTATCCCATTATTTTGAGGCGTGGTTGATTAAAATCGGCCCAGTAGAACGCGAGATAATTGAATTTGTTTGAATAAATTATAAACAAATACGATTACTGCCACTACCTGGCGAGATACAGCAATAGCCAGAGGAGATAAATTAACGCGAGGAGCACCAGCTAACATCTCCAACAGGTGTGAACATGATTCCACGTGTGGTTCATATGTTATAAACAATTAAACAATTAAAATTGTTATTACGGCCACCTGCATATAGTTACAGCAAAAGGGTATTTTTTATCGTGTAGCTTATTTGTTTCCCCTTCTTTTTAGACGCGGTTGAATAAAATCGGCATTGCAGAACGCGAGATAATTGAATTTGTTTGAATAAATTATAAACAAATACGATTACTCCCACTACCTGGCGAGATACAGCAATAGCCAGAGGAGATAAATTAAAGCGAGGAGTAGCAGCTAACATCTCCAACAGGTGTGAACATGATTCCACGTGTGGTTCATTTGTTATAAACAATTAAACAATTAATATTGTTATTACGGCCACCTGCTTGTAGTTACAGCAACAGTCTATTTTTTATCGTGTAGCTTATTAGTATCCCATTATTTTGAGGCGTGGTTGATTAAAATCGGCCCAGTAGAACGCGAAATAATTGAATTTGTTTGAATAAATTATAAACAAATACGATTACTGCCACTACCTGGCGAGATACAGCAATAGCCAGAGGAGATAAATTAAAGCGAGGAGTAGCAGCTAACATATCCAACAGGTGTGAACATGATTCCACGTGTGGTTCATTTGTTATAAACAATTAACCAATTTAAATTGTTATTACGGTTAAACGGATATAGGTACAGCAACGGGGTATTTTTTATCGTATAGCTTATTCGTTTCCCTTTCTTTTGAGACGTCGTTGATTACAATCGGCCCAGCAGAAGCCGAGATAATAATTTTTTAAAGTTTTGTCGGTAACGATATGTCGAAAACGATACAACTGACGCCATCTCGCGTTTGCGGCCTTTTTCGCAGTTTTCGGCACCGCGAAAACGGAATTCCTGGATTACATCGTTAATTTAAACAATTGCGTTTTTCTCGGCTTGTACTGCGTTTTTCTTAACCGGACTTGTCTTAAATGAAAGCTATGAACCATAGCTATGTGCTCCAAATGTTGCAACAATATGGCATTTGTGGGTCAAATGTTATTAACAATTGAAAAATCCGCAAAAATGCACTCCGGGTCACTGCAATTATCTCGGCCTCTGGAGCCGCTAGATTCATGATCCAGTGCTCAAAATGAAGGTAAAGGATGCTGCTACACGACAATAAACGATTTCCAATTGCTGCAAGCCCTGTTTATATTATATAAACAAATACATAATTTGTTTGAGTGTTGCACCGAAACTATACCGGAGGGCCGATCTAATCGTGAATCAGATTGTTCCTTGAACAAAGAGCTTCAATTTGAGACGCGGTTGATTAAAATCGGCACTGCAGAACACGAGATAATTGAATTTGTTTAAATAAATTATAAATAAATACCATTATTTCGGCTACCAGGCGATCCACGTCAATGATCAGTGAAGATAAAGTAAAGCTTTGAGCATCATTTACCATCTCCAAAAGGTGTGAACATGATTCCATGTGCAGTTCATTTGTTACAAACAATTAAACAATTAAAATTGTTATTACGGCCACCTACTTGTAGTTGCAGCAACAGTCTATTTTTGATCGTGTAGCTTATTAGTATCCCTTTATTTTGAGACGTGGTTGATAAAGATCGGCCCAGTAGAAAGCGAGATAATTGTCTTTGTTTAAATAAATTATAAACAAATCGGATTACTGCCACTCCCTGGCGAGATACATCAATGCCCAGAGGAGATAAATTAAAGCTAGGAGTACCAGCTAACATCTCCAACAGGTGTGAACATGATTCCACGTGTGGTTCATTTGTTATAAACAATTAACCAATTTAAATTGTTATTACGGTTAAACGGATATAGGTACAGCAACGGGGTATTTTTTATCGTGTAGCTTATTAGTATCCCGACATTAGTATCTGCGACAGGTGCGAACATAATTCAACGTGTGGTGCATTTGTTATAAACAATTAAACAATTAAAATTGTTATTACGGCCACCTGCTTGTAGTTACAGCAACAGTCTATTTTTTATCGTGTAGCTTATTAGTATCCTATTATTTTGAGGCGCGGTTGATTAAAATCGGCCCAGTAGAACGCGAGATAATTGAATTTGTTTGAATAAATTATAAACAAATACCATTATTTCGGCTTCCAGGCGATCTACGTCAATGATCAGTGAAGATAAAGTAAAGCTTTGAGCATCATTTACCATCTCCAATAGGTGTGAACATGAATCCATGTGCAGTTCATTTGTTACAAACAATTAAACAATTAAAATTGTTATTACGGCTTCCTGCTTATAGTTACAGCAACAGTCTATTTTTTATCGTGTATCTTATTAGTATCCCTTTATTTTGAGACGTGGTTGATTAAGATCGGCCCAGTAGAACGCGAGATAATTGAATTTGTTTGAATAAATTATAAACAAATGCGATTACTGCCACTCCCTGGCTAGATACATCAATGGCCAACAGACATAAATTAAAGCTAGGAGTACCAGCTAACATCTACAAGAGGTGTGAACATGATTCCACGTGTTGTTCATATGTTATAAACAATTAAACAATTAAAATTGTTATTACGGCCACCTGCTTGTAGTTGCAGCAACAGTCTATTTTTGATCGTGTAGCTTATTAGTATCCCTTTATTTTGAGACGTGGTTGATTAAAATCGGCCCCGTAGAACGCGAGATAATTGAATTTGTTTGAATAAATTATAAACAAATGCGATTACTGCCACTCCCTGGCGAGATACAGCAATAGCCAGAGGAGATAAATTAAAGCGAGGAGCACCAGCTAACATCTCCAACAGGTGTGAACATGATTCCACGTGTGGTTCATATGTTATAAACAATTAAACAATTAAAATTGTTATTACGGCCACCTGCTTGTAGTTACAGCTACAGTCTATTTTTTATCGTGTAGCTTATTAGTATCCCATTATTTTGAGGCGTGGTTGATTAAAATCGGCCCAGTAGAACGCGAGATAATTGAATTTGTTTGAATAAATTATAAACAAATACGATTACTGCCACTACCTGGCGAGATACAGCAATAGCCAGAGGAGATAAATTAAAGCGAGGAGCACCAGCTAACATCTCCAACAGGTGTGAACATGATTCCACGTGTGGTTCATATGTTATAAACAATTAAACAATTAAAATTGTTATTACGGCCACCTGCATATAGTTACAGCAAAAGGGTATTTTTTATCGTGTAGCTTATTTGTTTCCCCTTCTTTTTAGACGCGGTTGAATAAAATCGGCCCAGTAGGACGCGAGATAATAGCAGTGACGCGCGGTGCATTTTTTCCGATTTTCAATTGTTAATAACTCTTAAACCACATACTCCTTGTTGTTGCAACTTAAGGAGCAGATAGCTATGGTCCGTAGCTTTAATTTAAGATAAGTCCGGTTTGGAAATACCCAGTAGAAGCCGAGAGAAACGCAATTCATTAAATTAACGATGTAATCCCGGAATTCCGTTTTCGCGGTGCTGAAAACTGCGAAAAAGGCCGCAAACGCGAGATGGCGTCACTTGGACCGTTTTCGACATATCGCTACGGACGATATTTAAAAAAAATTATTATCTCGCGTTCTACTGGGCCGATTTTAATCAACCGAGTCTCAAAAGAAAGGGAAACAAATAAGCTACACGATAAAAAAATACCCCGTTGCTGTACCTATATCCGTTTAACCGTAATAACAATTTAAATTGTTTATTTGTCAATAACTAATGAACTACACATGGACTAATGTTCACACCTATTGGAGATGGTAACCGATGCTACTACCATTAATTTATATCGTTTGATCATTGACGTAGATCACCAGCAATCCGAGATAATTGAATTTGTTTAACGAAATTATAATCAAATACCATTATTTCGGCTTCCAAGTCGATCTACGTCAATGATCAGTGAAGATAAAGTAAAGCTTTGAGCATCATTTACCATCTCCAATAGGTGTGACTATGAATCCATGTGCAGTTCATTTGTTACAAACAATTAAACAATTAAAATTGTTATTACGGCCACCTGCTTATAGTTACAGCAACAGTCTATTTTTGATCGTGTATCTTATTAGTATCCCCTTATTTTGAGACGTGGTTGAGTAAAATCGGCATTGCAGAACGCGAGATAATTGAATTTGTTTGAATAAATTATAAACAAATACGATTACTCCCACTACCTGGCGAGATACAGCAATAGCCAGAGGAGATAAATTAAAGCGAGGAGTAGCAGCTAACATCTCCAACAGGTGTGAACATGATTCCACGTGTGGTTCATTTGTTATAAACAATTAACCAATTTAAATTGTTATTACGGTTAAACGGATATAGGTACAGCAACGGGGTATTTTTTATCGTGTAGCTTATTAGTATCCCATTATTTTGAGGCGTGGTTGATTAAAATCGGCCCAGTAGAACGCGAGATAATTGAATTTGTTTGAATAAATTATAAACAAATGCGATTACTGCCACTCCCTGGCGAGATACATCAATGGCCAATAGACATAAATTAAAGCTAGGAGTACCACCTAACATCTTCCACAGGTGTGAAAATGAATCCACGTGTGGTTCATTTGTTATAAACAATTAAACAATTAATATTGTTATTACGGCCACCTGCTTGTAGTTACAGCAACAGTCTATTTTTGATCGTGTAGCTTATTAGTATCCCTTTATTTTGAGACGTGGTTGATTAAAATCGGCCCAGTAGAACGCGAGATAATTGAATTTGTTTGAATAAATTATAAACAAATACGATTACTGCTACTACCTGGCGAGATACAGCAATAGCCAGAGGAGATAAATTAAAGCGAGGAGTAGCAGCTAACATATCCAACAGGTGTGAACATGATTCCACGTGTGGTTCATTTGTTATAAACAATTAACCAATTTAAATTGTTATTACGGTTAAACGGATATAGGTACAGCAACGGGGTATTTTTTATCGTATAGCTTATTCGTTTCCCTTTCTTTCGAGACGTCGTTGATTACAATCGGCCCAGCAGAAGCCGAGATAATAATTTTTTAAAGTTTTGTCGGTAACGATATGTCGAAAACGGTACAACTGACGCCATCTCGCGTTTGCGGCCTTTTTCGCAGTTTTCGGCACCGCGAAAACGGAATTCCTGGATTACATCGTTAATTTAAACAATTGCGTTTTTCTCGGCTTGTACTGCGTTTTTCTTAACCGGACTTGTCTTAAATGAAAGCTATGAACCATAGCTATATGCTCCAAATGTTGCAACAATATGGCATTTGTGGGTCGAATGTTATTAACAATTGAAAAATCCACAAAAATGCACTCCGTGTCACGGCAATTATCTCGGCCTCTGGAGCCGCTAGATTCATGATCCAGTGCTCAAAATGAAGGTAAAGGATGCTGCTACACGACAGTAAACGACTTACAATTGCTGCAAGCCCTGTTTATATTATATAAACAAATAAATAATTTGATTGAGTATTGCACCGAAACTATACAGGAGGGCCGATCTAATCGTGAATCAGATTGTTCCTTGAACAAAGAGCTTCAATTTGAGATGCGGTTGATTAAAATCGGCCCTGCAGAACACGAGATAAGTGAATTTGTTTAAATAAATTATAAACAAATACCATTATTTCGGCTTCCAGGCGATCTACGTCAATGATCAGTGAAGATAAAGTAAAGCTTTGAGCATCATTTACCATCTCCAATAGGTGTGAACATGAATCCATGTGCAGTTCATTTGTTACAAACAATTAAACAATTAAAATTGTTATTACGGCTTCCTGCTTATAGTTACAGCAACAGTCTATTTTTTATCGTGTATCTTATTAGTATCCCTTTATTTTGAGACGTGGTTGATTAAGATCGGCCCAGTAGAACGCGAGATAATTGAATTTGTTTGAATAAATTATAAACAAATGCGATTACTGCCACTCCCTGGCTAGATACATCAATGGCCAACAGACATAAATTAAAGCTAGGAGTACCAGCTAACATCTACAAGAGGTGTGAACATGATTCCACGTGTTGTTCATATGTTATAAACAATTAAACAATTAAAATTGTTATTACGGCCACCTGCTTGTAGTTACAGCTACAGTCTATTTTTGATCGTGTAGCTTATTAGTATCCCTTTATTTTGAGACGTGGTTGATTAAAATCGGCCCCGTAGAACGCGAGATAATTGAATTTGTTTGAATAAATTATAAACAAATGCGATTACTGCCACTCCCTGGCGAGATACAGCAATAGCCAGAGGAGATAAATTAAAGCGAGGAGCACCAGCTAACATCTCCAACAGGTGTGAACATGATTCCACGTGTGGTTCATATGTTATAAACAATTAAACAATTAAAATTGTTATTACGGCCACCTGCATATAGTTACAGCAAAAGGGTATTTTTTATCGTGTAGCTTATTTGTTTCCCCTTCTTTTTAGACGCGGTTGAATAAAATCGGCCCAGTAGGACGCGAGATAATAGCAGTGACGCGCGGTGCATTTTTTCCGATTTTCAATTGTTAATAACTTTTAAACCACATACTCCGTGTTGTTGCAACTTAAGGAGCAGATAGCTATGGTCCGTAGCTTTAATTTAAGATAAGTCCGGTTTGGAAATACCCAGTAGAAGCCGAGAGAAACGCAATTCATTAAATTAACGATGTAATCCCGGAATTCCGTTTTCGCGGTGCTGAAAACTGCGAAAAAGGCCGCAAACGCGAGATGGCGTCACTTGGACCGTTTTCGACATATCGCTACGGACGAAATTTAAAAAAAATTATTATCTCGCGTTCTACTGGGCCGATTTTAATCAACCGAGTCTCAAAAGAAAGGGAAACAAATAAGCTACACGATAAAAAATACCCCGTTGCTGTACCTATATCCGTTTAACCGTAATAACAATTTAAATTGTTTATTTGTTAATAACTAATGAACTACACATGGACTAATGTTCACACCTATTGGAGATGGTAACCGATGCTACTACCATTAATTTATATCGTTTGATCATTGACGTAGATCACCAGCAATCCGAGATAATTGAATTTGTTTAACGAAATTATAAACAAATACCATTATTTCGGCTTCCAAGTCGATCTACGTCAATGATCAGTGAAGATAAAGTAAAGCTTTGAGCATCATTTACCATCTCCAATAGGTGTGACTATGAATCCATGTGCAGTTCATTTGTTACAAACAATTAAACAATTAAAATTGTTATTACGGCCACCTGCTTATAGTTACAGCAACAGTCTATTTTTGATCGTGTATCTTATTAGTATACCTTTATTTTGAGACGTGGTTGAGTAAAATCGGCATTGCAGAACGCGAGATAATTGAATTTGTTTGAATAAATTATAAACAAATACGATTACTCCCACTACCTGGCGAGATACAGCAATAGCCAGAGGAGATAAATTAAAGCGAGGAGTAGCAGCTAACATCTCCAACAGGTGTGAACATGATTCCACGTGTGGTTCATTTGTTATAAACAATTAAACAATTAATATTGTTATTACGGCCACCTGCTTGTAGTTACAGCAACAGTCTATTTTTTATCGTGTAGCTTATTAGTATCCCATTATTTTGAGGCGTGGTTGATTAAAATCGGCCCAGTAGAACGCGAAATAATTGAATTTGTTTGAATAAATTATAAACAAATACGATTACTGCCACTACCTGGCGAGATACAGCAATAGCCAGAGGAGATAAATTAAAGCGAGGAGTAGCAGCTAACATATCCAACAGGTGTGAACATGATTCCACGTGTGGTTCATTTGTTATAAACAATTAACCAATTTAAATTGTTATTACGGTTAAACGGATATAGGTACAGCAACGGGGTATTTTTTATCGTATAGCTTATTCGTTTCCCTTTCTTTTGAGACGTCGTTGATTACAATCGGCCCAGCAGAAGCCGAGATAATAATTTTTTAAAGTTTTGTCGGTAACGATATGTCGAAAACGATACAACTGACGCCATCTCGCGTTTGCGGCCTTTTTCGCAGTTTTCGGCACCGCGAAAACGGAATTCCTGGATTACATCGTTAATTTAAACAATTGCGTTTTTCTCGGCTTGTACTGCGTTTTTCTTAACCGGACTTGTCTTAAATGAAAGCTATGAACCATAGCTATGTGCTCCAAATGTTGCAACAATATGGCATTTGTGGGTCAAATGTTATTAACAATTGAAAAATCCGCAAAAATGCACTCCGGGTCACTGCAATTATCTCGGCCTCTGGAGCCGCTAGATTCATGATCCAGTGCTCAAAATGAAGGTAAAGGATGCTGCTACACGACAATAAACGATTTCCAATTGCTGCAAGCCCTGTTTATATTATATAAACAAATAAATAATTTGTTTGAGTGTTGCACCGAAACTATACCGGTGGGCCGATCTAATCGTGAATCAGATTGTTCCTTGAACAAAGAGCTTCAATTTGAGACGCAGTTGATTAAAATCGGCACTGCAGAACACGAGATAATTGAATTTGTTTAAATAAATTATAAATAAATACCATTATTTCGGCTACCAGGCGATCCACGTCAATGATCAGTGAAGATAAAGTAAAGCTTTGAGCATCATTTACCATCTCCAAAAGGTGTGAACATGATTCCATGTGCAGTTCATTTGTT
Organism: Nomada lathburiana; assembly: GCA_963667235.1. Lineage (NCBI taxonomy): Eukaryota > Metazoa > Arthropoda > Insecta > Hymenoptera > Apidae > Nomada > Nomada lathburiana. The sequence goes on along the minus strand of OY763898.1, from coordinate 8,708,232 downwards.
ACAAACAATTAAACAATTAAAATTGTTATTACGGCCACCTACTTGTAGTTGCAGCAACAGTCTATTTTTGATCGTGTAGCTTATTAGTATCCCTTTATTTTGAGACGTGGTTGATAAAGATCGGCCCAGTAGAAAGCGAGATAATTGTCTTTGTTTAAATAAATTATAAACAAATCGGATTACTGCCACTCCCTGGCGAGATACATCAATGCCCAGAGGAGATAAATTAAAGCTAGGAGTACCAGCTAACATCTCCAACAGGTGTGAACATGATTCCACGTGTGGTTCATTTGTTATAAACAATTAACCAATTTAAATTGTTATTACGGTTAAACGGATATAGGTACAGCAACGGGGTATTTTTTATCGTGTAGCTTATTAGTATCCCGACATTAGTATCTGCGACAGGTGCGAACATAATTCAACGTGTGGTGCATTTGTTATAAACAATTAAACAATTAAAATTGTTATTACGGCCACCTGCTTGTAGTTACAGCAACAGTCTATTTTTTATCGTGTAGCTTATTAGTATCCTATTATTTTGAGGCGCGGTTGATTAAAATCGGCCCAGTAGAACGCGAGATAATTGAATTTGTTTGAATAAATTATAAACAAATACCATTATTTCGGCTTCCAGGCGATCTACGTCAATGATCAGTGAAGATAAAGTAAAGCTTTGAGCATCATTTACCATCTCCAATAGGTGTGAACATGAATCCATGTGCAGTTCATTTGTTACAAACAATTAAACAATTAAAATTGTTATTACGGCTTCCTGCTTATAGTTACAGCAACAGTCTATTTTTTATCGTGTATCTTATTAGTATCCCTTTATTTTGAGACGTGGTTGATTAAGATCGGCCCAGTAGAACGCGAGATAATTGAATTTGTTTGAATAAATTATAAACAAATGCGATTACTGCCACTCCCTGGCTAGATACATCAATGGCCAACAGACATAAATTAAAGCTAGGAGTACCAGCTAACATCTACAAGAGGTGTGAACATGATTCCACGTGTTGTTCATATGTTATAAACAATTAAACAATTAAAATTGTTATTACGGCCACCTGCTTGTAGTTGCAGCAACAGTCTATTTTTGATCGTGTAGCTTATTAGTATCCCTTTATTTTGAGACGTGGTTGATTAAAATCGACCCCGTAGAACGCGAGATAATTGAATTTGTTTGAATAAATTATAAACAAATGCGATTACTGCCACTCCCTGGCGAGATACAGCAATAGCCAGAGGAGATAAATTAAAGCGAGGAGCACCAGCTAACATCTCCAACAGGTGTGAACATGATTCCACGTGTGGTTCATATGTTATAAACAATTAAACAATTAAAATTGTTATTACGGCCACCTGCTTGTAGTTGCAGCAACAGTCTATTTTTGATCGTGTAGCTTATTAGTATCCCATTATTTTGAGGCGTGGTTGATTAAAATCGGCCCAGTAGAACGCGAGATAATTGAATTTGTTTGAATAAATTATAAACAAATACGATTACTGCCACTACCTGGCGAGATACAGCAATAGCCAGAGGAGATAAATTAAAGCGAGGAGCACCAGCTAACATCTCCAACAGGTGTGAACATGATTCCACGTGTGGTTCATATGTTATAAACAATTAAACAATTAAAATTGTTATTACGGCCACCTGCATATAGTTACAGCAAAAGGGTATTTTTTATCGTGTAGCTTATTTGTTTCCCCTTCTTTTTAGACGCGGTTGAATAAAATCGGCCCAGTAGGACGCGAGATAATAGCAGTGACGCGCGGTGCATTTTTTCCGATTTTCAATTGTTAATAACTCTTAAACCACATACTCCGTGTTGTTGCAACTTAAGGAGCAGATAGCTATGGTCCGTAGCTTTAATTTAAGATAAGTCCGGTTTGGAAATACCCAGTAGAAGCCGAGAGAAACGCAATTCATTAAATTAACGATGTAATCCCGGAATTCCGTTTTCGCGGTGCTGAAAACTGCGAAAAAGGCCGCAAACGCGAGATGGCGTCACTTGGACCGTTTTCGACATATCGCTACGGACGATATTTAAAAAAAATTATTATCTCGCGTTCTACTGGGCCGATTTTAATCAACCGAGTCTCAAAAGAAAGGGAAACAAATAAGCTACACGATAAAAAAATACCCCGTTGCTGTACCTATATCCGTTTAACCGTAATAACAATTTAAATTGTTTATTTGTCAATAACTAATGAACTACACATGGACTAATGTTCACACCTATTGGAGATGGTAACCGATGCTACTACCATTAATTTATATCGTTTGATCATTGACGTAGATCACCAGCAATCCGAGATAATTGAATTTGTTTAACGAAATTATAATCAAATACCATTATTTCGGCTTCCAAGTCGATCTACGTCAATGATCAGTGAAGATAAAGTAAAGCTTTGAGCATCATTTACCATCTCCAATAGGTGTGACTATGAATCCATGTGCAGTTCATTTGTTACAAACAATTAAACAATTAAAATTGTTATTACGGCCACCTGCTTATAGTTACAGCAACAGTCTATTTTTGATCGTGTATCTTATTAGTATCCCCTTATTTTGAGACGTGGTTGAGTAAAATCGGCATTGCAGAACGCGAGATAATTGAATTTGTTTGAATAAATTATAAACAAATACGATTACTCCCACTACCTGGCGAGATACAGCAATAGCCAGAGGAGATAAATTAAAGCGAGGAGTAGCAGCTAACATCTCCAACAGGTGTGAACATGATTCCACGTGTGGTTCATTTGTTATAAACAATTAACCAATTTAAATTGTTATTACGGTTAAACGGATATAGGTACAGCAACGGGGTATTTTTTATCGTGTAGCTTATTAGTATCCCATTATTTTGAGGCGTGGTTGATTAAAATCGGCCCAGTAGAACGCGAGATAATTGAATTTGTTTGAATAAATTATAAACAAATGCGATTACTGCCACTCCCTGGCGAGATACATCAATGGCCAATAGACATAAATTAAAGCTAGGAGTACCACCTAACATCTTCCACAGGTGTGAAAATGAATCCACGTGTGGTTCATTTGTTATAAACAATTAAACAATTAATATTGTTATTACGGCCACCTGCTTGTAGTTACAGCAACAGTCTATCTTTGATCGTGTAGCTTATTAGTATCCCTTTATTTTGAGACGTGGTTGATTAAAATCGGCCCAGTAGAACGCGAGATAATTGAATTTGTTTGAATAAATTATAAACAAATACGATTACTGCCACTACCTGGCGAGATACAGCAATAGCCAGAGGAGATAAATTAAAGCGAGGAGTAGCAGCTAACATATCCAACAGGTGTGAACATGATTCCACGTGTGGTTCATTTGTTATAAACAATTAACCAATTTAAATTGTTATTACGGTTAAACGGATATAGGTACAGCAACGGGGTATTTTTTATCGTATAGCTTATTCGTTTCCCTTTCTTTTGAGACGTCGTTGATTACAATCGGCCCAGCAGAAGCCGAGATAATAATTTTTTAAAGTTTTGTCGGTAACGATATGTCGAAAACGGTACAACTGACGCCATCTCGCGTTTGCGGCCTTTTTCGCAGTTTTCGGCACCGCGAAAACGGAATTCCTGGATTACATCGTTAATTTAAACAATTGCGTTTTTCTCGGCTTGTACTGCGTTTTTCTTAACCGGACTTGTCTTAAATGAAAGCTATGAACCATAGCTATATGCTCCAAATGTTGCAACAATATGGCATTTGTGGGTCGAATGTTATTAACAATTGAAAAATCCACAAAAATGCACTCCGTGTCACGGCAATTATCTCGGCCTCTGGAGCCGCTAGATTCATGATCCAGTGCTCAAAATGAAGGTAAAGGATGCTGCTACACGACAGTAAACGATTTACAATTGCTGCAAGCCCTGTTTATATTATATAAACAAATAAATAATTTGTTTGAGTATTGCACCGAAACTATACAGGAGGGCCGATCTAATCGTGAATCAGATTGTTCCTTGAACAAAGAGCTTCAATTTGAGATGCGGTTGATTAAAATCGGCCCTGCAGAACACGAGATAAGTGAATTTGTTTAAATAAATTATAAACAAATACCATTATTTCGGCTTCCAGGCGATCTACGTCAATGATCAGTGAAGATAAAGTAAAGCTTTGAGCATCATTTACCATCTCCAATAGGTGTGAACATGAATCCATGTGCAGTTCATTTGTTACAAACAATTAAACAATTAAAATTGTTATTACGGCTTCCTGCTTATAGTTACAGCAACAGTCTATTTTTTATCGTGTATCTTATTAGTATCCCTTTATTTTGAGACGTGGTTGATTAAGATCGGCCCAGTAGAACGCGAGATAATTGAATTTGTTTGAATAAATTATAAACAAATGCGATTACTGCCACTCCCTGGCTAGATACATCAATGGCCAACAGACATAAATTAAAGCTAGGAGTACCAGCTAACATCTACAAGAGGTGTGAACATGATTCCACGTGTTGTTCATATGTTATAAACAATTAAACAATTAAAATTGTTATTACGGCCACCTACTTGTAGTTGCAGCAACAGTCTATTTTTGATCGTGTAGCTTATTAGTATCCCTTTATTTTGAGACGTGGTTGATTAAAATCGGCCCCGTAGAACGCGAGATAATTGAATTTGTTTGAATAAATTATAAACAAATGCGATTACTGCCACTCCCTGGCGAGATACAGCAATAGCCAGAGGAGATAAATTAAAGCGAGGAGCACCAGCTAACATCTCCAACAGGTGTGAACATGATTCCACGTGTGGTTCATATGTTATAAACAATTAAACAATTAAAATTGTTATTACGGCCACCTGCTTGTAGTTACAGCTACAGTCTATTCTTTATCGTGTAGCTTATTAGTATCCCATTATTTTGTGGCGTGGTTGATTAAAATCGGCCCAGTAGAACGCGAGATAATTGAATTTGTTTGAATAAATTATAAACAAATACGATTACTGCCACTACCTGGCGAGATACAGCAATAGCCAGAGGAGATAAATTAAAGCGAGGAGCACCAGCTAACATCTCCAACAGGTGTGAACATGATTCCACGTGTGGTTCATATGTTATAAACAATTAAACAATTAAAATTGTTATTACGGCCACCTGCATATAGTTACAGCAAAAGGGTATTTTTTATCGTGTAGCTTATTTGTTTCCCCTTCTTTTTAGACGCGGTTGAATAAAATCGGCCCAGTAGGACGCGAGATAATAGCAGTGACGCGCGGTGCATTTTTTCCGATTTTCAATTGTTAATAACTCTTAAACCACATACTCCGTGTTGTTGCAACTTAAGGAGCAGATAGCTATGGTCCGTAGCTTTAATTTAAGATAAGTCCGGTTTGGAAATACCCAGTAGAAGCCGAGAGAAACGCAATTCATTAAATTAACGATGTAATCCCGGAATTCCGTTTTCGCGGTGCTGAAAACTGCGAAAAAGGCCGCAAACGCGAGATGGCGTCACTTGGACCGTTTTCGACATATCGCTACGGACGATATTTAAAAAAAATTATTATCTCGCGTTCTACTGGGCCGATTTTAATCAACCGAGTCTCAAAAGAAAGGGAAACAAATAAGCTACACGATAAAAAAATACCCCGTTGCTGTACCTATATCCGTTTAACCGTAATAACAATTTAAATTGTTTATTTGTCAATAACTAATGAACTACACATGGACTAATGTTCACACCTATTGGAGATGGTAACCGATGCTACTACCATTAATTTATATCGTTTGATCATTGACGTAGATCACCAGCAATCCGAGATAATTGAATTTGTTTAACGAAATTATAATCAAATACCATTATTTCGGCTTCCAAGTCGATCTACGTCAATGATCAGTGAAGATAAAGTAAAGCTTTGAGCATCATTTACCATCTCCAATAGGTGTGACTATGAATCCATGTGCAGTTCATTTGTTACAAACAATTAAACAATTAAAATTGTTATTACGGCCACCTGCTTATAGTTACAGCAACAGTCTATTTTTGATCGTGTATCTTATTAGTATCCCCTTATTTTGAGACGTGGTTGAGTAAAATCGGCATTGCAGAACGCGAGATAATTGAATTTGTTTGAATAAATTATAAACAAATACGATTACTCCCACTACCTGGCGAGATACAGCAATAGCCAGAGGAGATAAATTAAAGCGAGGAGTAGCAGCTAACATCTCCAACAGGTGTGAACATGATTCCACGTGTGGTTCATTTGTTATAAACAATTAACCAATTTAAATTGTTATTACGGTTAAACGGATATAGGTACAGCAACGGGGTATCTTTTATCGTGTAGCTTATTAGTATCCCATTATTTTGAGGCGTGGTTGATTAAAATCGGCCCAGTAGAACGCGAGATAATTGAATTTGTTTGAATAAATTATAAACAAATGCGATTACTGCCACTCCCTGGCGAGATACATCAATGGCCAATAGACATAAATTAAAGCTAGGAGTACCACCTAACATCTTCCACAGGTGTGAAAATGAATCCACGTGTGGTTCATTTGTTATAAACAATTAAACAATTAATATTGTTATTACGGCCACCTGCTTGTAGTTACAGCAACAGTCTATCTTTGATCGTGTAGCTTATTAGTATCCCTTTATTTTGAGACGTGGTTGATTAAAATCGGCCCAGTAGAACGCGAGATAATTGAATTTGTTTGAATAAATTATAAACAAATACGATTACTGCCACTACCTGGCGAGATACAGCAATAGCCAGAGGAGATAAATTAAAGCGAGGAGTAGCAGCTAACATATCCAACAGGTGTGAACATGATTCCACGTGTGGTTCATTTGTTATAAACAATTAACCAATTTAAATTGTTATTACGGTTAAACGGATATAGGTACAGCAACGGGGTATTTTTTATCGTATAGCTTATTCGTTTCCCTTTCTTTTGAGACGTCGTTGATTACAATCGGCCCAGCAGAAGCCGAGATAATAATTTTTTAAAGTTTTGTCGGTAACGATATGTCGAAAACGGTACAACTGACGCCATCTCGCGTTTGCGGCCTTTTTCGCAGTTTTCGGCACCGCGAAAACGGAATTCCTGGATTACATCGTTAATTTAAACAATTGCGTTTTTCTCGGCTTGTACTGCGTTTTTCTTAACCGGACTTGTCTTAAATGAAAGCTATGAACCATAGCTATATGCTCCAAATGTTGCAACAATATGGCATTTGTGGGTCGAATGTTATTAACAATTGAAAAATCCACAAAAATGCACTCCGTGTCACGGCAATTATCTCGGCCTCTGGAGCCGCTAGATTCATGATCCAGTGCTCAAAATGAAGGTAAAGGATGCTGCTACACGACAGTAAACGATTTACAATTGCTGCAAGCCCTGTTTATATTATATAAACAAATAAATAATTTGTTTGAGTATTGCACCGAAACTATACAGGAGGGCCGATCTAATCGTGAATCAGATTGTTCCTTGAACAAAGAGCTTCAATTTGAGATGCGGTTGATTAAAATCGGCCCTGCAGAACACGAGATAAGTGAATTTGTTTAAATAAATTATAAACAAATACCATTATTTCGGCTTCCAGGCGATCTACGTCAATGATCAGTGAAGATAAAGTAAAGCTTTGAGCATCATTTACCATCTCCAATAGGTGTGAACATGAATCCATGTGCAGTTCATTTGTTACAAACAATTAAACAATTAAAATTGTTATTACGGCTTCCTGCTTATAGTTACAGCAACAGTCTATTTTTTATCGTGTATCTTATTAGTATCCCTTTATTTTGAGACGTGGTTGATTAAGATCGGCCCAGTAGAACGCGAGATAATTGAATTTGTTTGAATAAATTATAAACAAATGCGATTACTGCCACTCCCTGGCTAGATACATCAATGGCCAACAGACATAAATTAAAGCTAGGAGTACCAGCTAACATCTACAAGAGGTGTGAACATGATTCCACGTGTTGTTCATATGTTATAAACAATTAAACAATTAAAATTGTTATTACGGCCACCTACTTGTAGTTGCAGCAACAGTCTATTTTTGATCGTGTAGCTTATTAGTATCCCTTTATTTTGAGACGTGGTTGATTAAAATCGGCCCCGTAGAACGCGAGATAATTGAATTTGTTTGAATAAATTATAAACAAATGCGATTACTGCCACTCCCTGGCGAGATACAGCAATAGCCAGAGGAGATAAATTAAAGCGAGGAGCACCAGCTAACATCTCCAACAGGTGTGAACATGATTCCACGTGTGGTTCATATGTTATAAACAATTAAACAATTAAAATTGTTATTACGGCCACCTGCTTGTAGTTACAGCTACAGTCTATTCTTTATCGTGTAGCTTATTAGTATCCCATTATTTTGTGGCGTGGTTGATTAAAATCGGCCCAGTAGAACGCGAGATAATTGAATTTGTTTGAATAAATTATAAACAAATACGATTACTGCCACTACCTGGCGAGATACAGCAATAGCCAGAGGAGATAAATTAAAGCGAGGAGCACCAGCTAACATCTCCAACAGGTGTGAACATGATTCCACGTGTGGTTCATATGTTATAAACAATTAAACAATTAAAATTGTTATTACGGCCACCTGCATATAGTTACAGCAAAAGGGTATTTTTTATCGTGTAGCTTATTTGTTTCCCCTTCTTTTTAGACGCGGTTGAATAAAATCGGCCCAGTAGGACGCGAGATAATAGCAGTGACGCGCGGTGCATTTTTTCCGATTTTCAATTGTTAATAACTTTTAAACCACATACTCCGTGTTGTTGCAACTTAAGGAGCAGATAGCTATGGTCCGTAGCTTTAATTTAAGATAAGTCCGGTTTGGAAATACCCAGTAGAAGCCGAGAGAAACGCAATTCATTAAATTAACGATGTAATCCCGGAATTTCGTTTTCGCGGTGCTGAAAACTGCGAAAAAGGCCGCAAACGCGAGATGGCGTCACTTGGACCGTTTTCGACATATCGCTACGGACGAAATTTAAAAAAAATTATTATCTCGCGTTCTACTGGGCCGATTTTAATCAACCGAGTCTCAAAAGAAAGGGAAACAAATAAGCTACACGATAAAAAATACCCCGTTGCTGTACCTATATCCGTTTAACCGTAATAACAATTTAAATTGTTTATTTGTTAATAACTAATGAACTACACATGGACTAATGTTCACACCTATTGGAGATGGTAACCGATGCTACTACCATTAATTTATATCGTTTGATCATTGACGTAGATCACCAGCAATCCGAGATAATTGAATTTGTTTAACGAAATTATAAACAAATACCATTATTTCGGCTTCCAAGTCGATCTACGTCAATGATCAGTGAAGATAAAGTAAAGCTTTGAGCATCATTTACCATCTCCAATAGGTGTGACTATGAATCCATGTGCAGTTCATTTGTTACAAACAATTAAACAATTAAAATTGTTATTACGGCCACCTGCTTATAGTTACAGCAACAGTCTATTTTTGATCGTGTATCTTATTAGTATCCCCTTATTTTGAGACGTGGTTGAGTAAAATCGGCATTGCAGAACGCGAGATAATTGAATTTGTTTGAATAAATTATAAACAAATACGATTACTCCCACTACCTGGCGAGATACAGCAATAGCCAGAGGAGATAAATTAAAGCGAGGAGTAGCAGCTAACATCTCCAACAGGTGTGAACATGATTCCACGTGTGGTTCATTTGTTATAAACAATTAACCAATTTGAATTGTTATTACGGTTAAACGGATATAGGTACAGCAACGGGGTATTTTTTATCATATAGCTTATTCGTTTCCCTTTCTTTTGAGACGTCGTTTATTACAATCGGCCCAGCAGAAGCCGAGATAATAATTTTTTAAAGTTTTGTCGGTAACGATATGTCGAAAACGGTACAACTGACGCCATCTCGCGTTTGCGGCCTTTTTCGCAGTTTTCGGCACCGCGAAAACGGAATTCTTGGATTACATCGTTAATTTAAACAATTGCGTTTTTCTCGGCTTGTACTGCGTTTTTCTTAACCGGACTTGTCTTAAATGAAAGCTATGAACCATAGCTATGTGCTCCAAATGTTGCAACAATATGGCATTTGTGGGTCAAATGTTATTAACAATTGAAAAATCCGCAAAAATGCACTCCGGGTCACTGCAATTATCTCGGCCTCTGGAGCCGCTACATTCATGATCCAGTGCTCAAAATGAAGGTAAAGGATGCTGCTACACGACAATAAACGATTTACAATTGCTGCAAGCCCTGTTTATATTATATAAACAAATAAATAATTTGTTTGAGTGTTGCACCGAAACTATACAGGAGGGCCGATCTAATCGTGAATCAGATTGTTCCTTGAACAAAGAGCTTCAATTTGAGACGCGGTTGATTAAAATCGGCACTGCAGAACACGAGATAAATGAATTTGTTTAAATAAATTATAAATAAATACCATTCTTTCGGCTTCCAGGCGATCCACGTCAATGATCAGTGAAGATAAAGTAAAGCTTTGAGCATCATTTACCATCTCCAATAGGTGTGAACATGAATCCATGTGCAGTTCATTTGTTACAAACAATTAAACAATTAAAATTGTTATTACGGCTTCCTGCTTATAGTTCCAGCAACAGTCTATTTTTTATCGTGTATCGTATTAGTATCCCTTTATTTTGAGACGTGGTTGATAAAGATCGGCCCAGTAGAAAGCGAGATAATTGTCTTTGTTTAAATAAATTATAAACAAATCGGATTACTGCCACTCCCTGGCGAGATACAGCAATAGCCAGAGGAGATAAATTAAAGCGAGGAGCACCAGCTAACATCTCCAACAGGTGTGAACATGATTCCACGTGTGGTTCATATGTTATAAACAATTAAACAATTAAAATTGTTATTACGGCCACCTGCTTGCAGTTACAGCTACAGTCTATTTTTTATCGTGTAGCTTATTAGTATCCCATTATTTTGAGGCGTGGTTGATTAAAATCGGCCCAGTAGAACGCGAGATAATTGAATTTGTTTGAATAAATTATAAACAAATACGATTACTGCCACTACCTGGCGAGATACAGCAATAGCCAGAGGAGATAAATTAAAGCTAGGAGTACCAGCTAACATCTGCGACAGGTGCGAACATAATTCAACGTGTGGTGCATTTGTTATAAACAATTAAACAATTAAAATTGTTATTACGGCCACCTGCATATAGTTACAGCAAAAGGGTATTTTTTATCGTGTAGCTTATTTGTTTCCCCTTCTTTTTAGACGCGGTTGAATAAAATCGGCCCAGTAGGACGCGAGATAATAGCAGTGACGCGCGGTGCATTTTTTCCGATTTTCAATTGTTAATAACTTTTAAACCACATACTCCGTGTTGTTGCAACTTAAGGAGCAGATAGCTATGGTCCGTAGCTTTAATTTAAGATAAGTCCGGTTTGGAAATACCCAGTAGAAGCCGAGAGAAACGCAATTAATTAAATTAACGATGTAATCCCGGAATTCCGTTTTCGCGGTGCTGAAAACTGCGAAAAAGGCCGCAAACGCGAGATGGCGTCACTTGGACCGTTTTCGACATATCGCTACGGACGAAATTTAAAAAAAATTATTATCTCGCGTTCTACTGGGCAGATTTTAATCAACCGCGTCTCAGAAGAAAGGGAAACAAATAATCTACACGATAAAAAATACCCCGTTGCTGTAACTACACGTAGGTGGCCGTAATAACAATTTTAATTGTTTATTTGTTAATAACAAATGAACTACACATGGATTAATGCTCACGCCTATTGGAGATGGTAGCTGATGCTTCTAGCTTTAATTTATGTCCTCTGGTCATTGATGTATCTCGCCTGGAAGCCGAGATAATCTAATATGTTTAACGAAATTATAAACAAATGCCTTTATTTCGGCTTGCAGGCGAGCCGAAACAAGCCAATACATATAGATATGTAACAAGCCAACGCTTCAGTTTTGTTATGATTCCACGTTAGCAGTCCTCCTGAGTAGGCGTCATCTCGTCACATCTATCTCAACTAAATTTGTAACGTCACGTGCTCTGTTTTATCAGCAATATGAACATCGGTCGGTGGAACTCATTGGTGGGAATGCATTTAGTTGGATACTAATTATATTCTTATATGAGAATATTTTGACCTCGGTTAGGGCTAATTCGAAAGAGGAAGGTTCAACGCAGTGCGCCAGATGTATGGTTGAACGAGATGGTGTCTTCTAGTGACCTAAAAATACTGTTATTCTGCAGGTGCATTTTGTCGATTTTTGATTACACTTTGAACACTCATTTTGTTAGATATCAACACAATCTCTTTCAACCATATATCTGGCGCACTGCGTTGAACCTTCCTCTTTCGAATGAGCCCTCACCGAGCTCAAAACATTCTCATATAAGGATATAATTTGAATCCTTCTAACCCATGCTTTGGGGTCATATTTTGTCGGTCTACAGCTCGCTGCATTACCCATGTCTACCCCCTTAATTATAAATATATTTCAGCTATTTTTTAATCTATGATGGTTAGAATGAATAGTAAGGAAATAAGAAAGAAAACAATTTAAATAATAATTACAGGAAACTGGATAGTACCATACAAAAGGGGGTGCTATGGTTCAAAAACGAATGCAGGGGTGAAAAAGTGAATGCACAGGAGCAACTTAATTGCCAAGCTGCAATCTTAGATGATTTATTATACTAAGAAGAGTAACAAAAATGTGATTTGCTAGCTGTAGTAACAAATAAACCAATTTTCTAAGCTTGACGAAAAAGTAGTGTCCCATAGTCAAAATAAGTAGGAAAGCTACGTAAGCTTTGTATGGCTCCTGTCCCCAACATTACTTCAGTAGGTAGTAGTTCTTCAACTGAACACTGTTCGTGAGCAGAGGACGTTCAAATTAGTGTTGGATTTCTGAGTCAGTATGGCTGTTACGTTGTGCCCCGAAGGTCCATTAGATAAATTGTTTTTTCTTATATTTCGTCGGTGGCAATGGCTCCTGCAACCTAGGTCGATAAAATAGAGTCCAACTGTCAACCCCTCGGAGCAATCCACGTTATCGGCTAACCACATTCGATGTTCGCTGCGGTTCAGGACTGTGGGTGGCAGGTAAGACAAATAGTGGTTCGGTCAGAAGGGTGGGGGGTGCATGCTCGTAAACACTCGCGCAAGAAGTACGTACATAGTCTCGCGAGGACTCGTGCCGCGATTACGTCGTTTCAGGATTCGAAAGCGATCAACTCGAACACTGTCTCGAACAGTTCACAGAAATTACCAAGGAATTTGTCTTTTCCGACCATCTATCCATCGATACAAATCGCAATATTATTACATTTCGGCGTTACGTGGCGAATTCGTCTCGTTACGAAGAAATCGAGATCGACGTGCGATTCGCGGTTCGGTGTTTTGAATGTGCCGGTGAAATTTGTATTCCTATGAGATGCGTCGTCCTTTGATTCGCCATCTCTCCGAGGGTGGTGGCGGGACAGGTGACAATACCGGTGCCAGGAGGCAGCAATCCGTGAAGGAGGACGATCGTGCCACTTACACCTGGAATTGTCGCGAATATGGTCATCATCTGTCCTCCTGCGACCTTCTCAAGGTACCCACGGCGCTTGGATGCCGCGGGCATACTACATCACTAGATCAACGAATCGCGATCCACAGGTAGGCCGATTCCCATAAGCAGTATATACATTGCCGTGTCGCGTAATGGTAGGGGAGGCTAGCTCCGAAATTGTCCGGGTCAGTGCATCCTTCGGGGGCTCATTCTGGGTAACCGCGCAATCGCACTGTACCCAATTGCGGTTGTGGTTAAGGAACATGTTTTGGGAAGAGGAATCGTTTCACAAACTTCTTTTTTCAAGGAAATGTTGGGGGTAATATTGTACATAATTTGTATATATTGTACATATATACATATGTGTTTCGTGCGTTTGAAAAATTTAATGCTGCTTACCAAATGTTTAACTGTTAGTTAAATGATTTCGTGGATACACCGGGCTTCGTATGGCGATATTGTTCTTCATTTAGACATACATTGCTACGTTACAAATTTTTCGAAAGTACATATAGTTATGCGTGGCTCGGTATGTGTCGTCGCGTTATATATTACCCCAATCAATTCGGTTCGTCCTCGAACATAAATTAAATCGCCTTGGGGAACGAATGCTTTCTCTAGGCGCATCGACGCGAAGTTATATATATAAAAACGATGAATATTTCCTTGGGTATATATTTTTTGTGCACGGATTAAGCTACGCCCTATATTTCGCGACCCAAATCCTCCCGGGTCATATCTGAGGAAGGTGCATTTTCTAAATGACTCGCGCCACTCACGTGGTACCATTTGTCGAACGAAACGGCACATATCATGGAAATGTTTGCCATGTCGTCAAATTGTCGCAATTGTGATCGGAATTGTCCGCGGAGGATAATGCGTCACCGGTATGGGTTGGCTTGCCCGGTGACAACGATGAGTCGCAAAAGTTTGTTGCACATGTTTGCGTTTCTAGAACGATTGGGAACGGTAAACAATTTTAAGTGAAATAGGTCACCGACGAATTTACGATGAGACTAATCCTTTTAGAGTCGAAGATGCACCGGGGGTTGAAAATTTTGAAAGAATTATGGAATAGACGTTGGGGCAATAAAACTGAATTCATAGATTATGAGAACGATTATGTGATAGGTTATAGCTCTACGAGTAGACAATTGATTATATTGGACGTACGTAAATATTTTTGTGCGGACTGTAGAAATAATGATCCTGATAAGGAAAAGGTTAGCTGGATTAGATGGAATGGCAGTTGAATCTGTCCATACAGAATGGAAACTATTAATTGCGTACGAATAATCAATATCTACTTCACCAGTAAGCTTGGTAAAATTGTTGATTAAATAGTTCACTTGCCCGAAATGTTAGTGGTAATAAAAAGTTGGGTAAGTATAGGAAGTTTTTAGAAGCAAGTAACTTTTTCAAACTGCTAGTAATAGTAAAAAAGTACATAGTTTTTATCTTTCACATGCAGAAATTTGATTAGAGAAACAAATTTGATATAACATGAATGCCTTATAATTTGCTGGACCAACGAGATAAGGTTCAAATAATTAATACAGAAGAAGAAAATGCTCAATATTGTAATAAAATAAATAACAATATTTTTCGGCTTGTTCAAAAGTACTTTTTATATTTCATTCTCCTTAAGATCCTTGAGAATAAAAAGTCTGGTGCATATGCCAATCTTCACTTCTAATAGGCTGCACTAATCGTGCAAACTAATGATTTCCTGCGCTTGAAATTCGCCATTTATCCCCCGATTTCAATATCGTCGACATTTACTAGCTGTTATTAGAATTTCCGGAGTACACCGCAATTTAATTAAACGGCGAGAACATTTGGCGGTAACACAATGTTATCTACATTCGACGTCACGTGTAACCTTTTCCCCCTCACTACCTTTTGTCGTTTAGTCCATCGGGGAGAATGTGGCTTGTCACTTGGTATATTTAATTTGAAGTAATCGATCACGCAAGCGGAGCTATTCTGAATTATTTCAGGAAAATGTAAGGGAAAGCAAATATACGATGTTGAAAATGGAAAATCGTGTTAGGATATTTCGTACACATATGTATATATAAAAACGAAAGATTTGCCAAATTAATGTTTTAAAAAGACAACTATTGACAAGAAGGGTGATTTCGCGGAGTTTCCATTTTATATTATTTGACGTATAACTAATTACAATATTTGTAAGAACGTTAGAGTTTCAGAAAAACTCTTGCAGCTTTGAATATGCTCCAACATTTTCCAATTAATCTAGTTAATTTAAATCACTATACAGTGTTAATTAACATGCCTCGTTTATTATATCTAATTCGAATATTGACGCCGAGAGGTGCATGCAACTTAAAATAAATGAAATAGAAATAAATAAGAAATGTTGTTTTAGTATAACAACCTCACACTTGTGACTACTATTCAATAAGAAAGAGCAGGTGTTTTGGATTTTGAGAACCGTAAGAGCCACAATACGAAAAGGGGTGAAGTTCAGAGAATGGATGCGGCACTAATTTCGTCTCTTATTCAACAAGTGTAAAACATTCGTATGCACGTTTCATCTAACCTGTTGAATAAATATCAGGTGAACTATATCTATGAAACAGTTCGGTTCGGATCGTTCTTTCCATGTGACTTCGTCGAATAGCGTCCAGGAATAAGAAAAAAGTGTTTCATCTTTAAAATTACATACTCGACAATTTATTTCTGTTTATTAATTTTATCTCAATTTTTCAAATAATTTGCCAATGTATTTGACAATTGAACCATTTTATCGCAATCAATGTGTTTGATGTACTCCACCACTAATAAAGTAATATGACAAATTTCCTTTGTTACAATAAACACTTTCAAATTTTGTCAAGCATGAAAAATAAATTGCGGCGTCGTATATACGTAGAGGGTTGAAAAGGGTGAAAGATGAAAATGTAAAAAGTGCTTTCCACCGTTCTATTCGAACAGAGGTGCAAAAAGTTTCGACTTTGCCAGGTGTATTACGCTGTCTCGATACTTTGAAATCGCATTTGATCAGCCGTCAAGTTTTCTCGAAATCCTTCGTATGGACGAGTATTAAACATATTTGGTTACTGATAACGTTGATAGGAGTAGCACCAAGGGGGGGTGGGGGCATAGGATGCAGTCATTCATTAAAATGTCGATAAAATTGTAGCTGTCAAGTCTGTGAAGTTCTTATTCTGTTGACTTTGGGTACAGTTGAAACGACGTCTTTTATCGTGGTAACTGATAATCCGAACGTGGAATCTCTTAACTTTTGGAATATGTATTTGAACGCATAATCCCGATTCTTGTACCTGCGATATCGAAATAATTTTCGAATAATAAAAAGATCTGTAATCTTTTCTTCATGAATAAACATGGAAATTTCTGCTGACATGACATGTGAAATGAAAAAGAATAATATATTTTTATATCGAAGGGGTCATTTAATTAGGAATTAAAATAGTGTTCTGATCATGACTGATAGATTGAACCATCCATGAATTATAATAGCTTTTAAACAATAGCGATTTGTTCACATTGATCTATTACAGTTTAACCTCTATAATTTCCCTTTTATCTCATTGCAACCAAGTTAATTGGCTTATTACAACATTTTAATGTGCGCTCTTGTTATTAACGTAACGTGACCTTGTGCATCTTCCATTATTTAGAAACGAATTCTTTTTGTTTCTTTATTTGTAAAAAATAATGATCCTCCTCATTAGTATCGAAATGGAATAGAAAAGAAGTGAACCGAAACGTCGGAAAAATCTGCGATTTGCAGTTGCTTGTTATTAAAGGATGCAGTTCACCTGTTTCAAGATTCCACCCAAAGATCCTTAGTACCTGCTTCCCGCATTTCTCAATGCGTTAATGAACCTATTTAAAATTACAATTGAAGGTCGTTATTGTTCCGTTCTATTGTTCCGTTCATTCTCCGTTTAGAGTTCCATTCGCATTTAAAATAACTTGGAAACATTTAATGCATGAATGTAAATCCTAAACTTTGTGTAGATTCTATATCTAATGCGGACACATGTACTAAACACTATTGAATGCCAATTTAATTAAAACATTGGGTACAAAATATTAGCTTTATCAATCGCAGTTTATTAAAATTTTGGATTGCCTTGTTCGCATATCTTTGTAAACAAATAGAAGGGTAGATAATATTTCCGCTGGAAATTCCACATATGTATAGGTACCTATCTATGTACATGTATCAATAGAAAATGGAATTCAGTTTGCTGGAAAATTGAAACAAATTATTTTATTCCAACATAATATTATAGAGGTAAATGTATATCATATGTGTTAATTCGGGAAGGCATTAGTGGTTAATTGTATATGTTATCTACCAATAATGATGAATTATTTTAACTTCATCGTGATAAAGGGTTAACTGAGCAATTTTATCAAACTATTCCACAAATATTTAGAACATAATAAGCTACTATATATTTAGTATAACATACATAAGCCTTTCTTTTACATAATCAGGGGGTCGTGTATTGCGAAATACATACCAGGGAGGGGTATAGAGGACATCCTCATTCCACCCGCGGTAGTCGATCGGGCGAGCGGAGATGATCGTTGAGTAATAAATTAGTTTTGCCGGGAGGTAACACGGGAGATTATGCAATCGGTGCCAATAAGTGGGGCAATTTGATGGAAGAACGGAGATGACCTTGGGACTACGGCCCGGAAATGTCGGAAACGGAACTTGGGCGGAACGAGCTTGCTCGTTTTGTTTTGGACCACCAGCAGACTTTCCACTGGTGGATCTTTCCCTTGGAAAATATTCTAGTTAAATGTCGCAGCGCGAAATCTCGCGACCGTAATGGCTTGGCTGTGGGCGGTTACTTGTAAACAAGGTTTCCTTTGGTATTGGAGGACGACTCAAGTGCTTAAAAATTCAATGGTGTTGAAACTCTCAAATATTACATTTTATTTCGCCATTTACCCTTTATTGGTAGCTTTTGGTATTTGTTATACGGAAAGAAAGAATGCAATGCTGCAGTCAGAGTTATGATTAAATATGTTGCTTTGTAACTGCGTGCAGCTGAGGACTTAAACGTGAATGAATATATTTAAAGCTGTTTAAATTTAATTTGATGGGCGATACTTTGCGTTGATTTACGACACTTGTATTAACTATCGGTTGTTGATAACAGAATTAAATAATGTTTGTAGTATTACGTATTATAGAGCCAGCAAGTGTCGTCAGAATTAGACAACTCCAATTTTCAGGAAATGCATTCTTCTCGGAAATTAATTATAGCTTACTTAATCATGAATCATTCACGCAAACTCATGATATAACAATGCAAAGAAATATTTCACATATCGTTCACTAAACTTACGCTTTTGTATCTATTACATTATTTATAGGCCACCCCAAGGCCTATAAATAATGTAATTTTTTCGGCATATATTTCGAAAGGAAATCAAATTAGCGAGTGAACGCTTAAAAAAATGTTCTCTCTCAAGTAACAAATCGTATAGCCGCGCAAAATTCCTTGCCTTTGATTCCAAATATTTCCACTGAAACCACGTGTACGCATACAAGTACATATACACATACGTTTAGTGCGCTGGTCGAGACAGTGGCGATGGGAAGTCTCTCTTTGAAGGTAAAATTAGGTCAGGACGTATTCGATTAAAAGTCCAGGAGTTCCTCGCGATTAGGACGAAATTTCAAACTCGATTCGTGCCGCGTGTTTCCCTATTTTCCGGTGAAAATGAAGCGAATCCACGGGGAGTAGGGTCAGGAGTATATCCGGTTGCACGCGTGCTCCGTAACACCTTTGATCCCCTACATAGGTAAATACGTCGCGTCCGTTCGCGTGTCCGGCCCTTCCTTCCTTGCTCTCCACTCTATTTCTTTCACCTTCTCGTTCTCTATGCGCCGGTGTTCGGTATTTCCGCCTCGATTGTAGATACCGTGATACCGGCGAGTGGATCTCGTTTTCCCTCTTTCAGGAATTGCATGCCCGGGGAATCGTCGACGAATCCCAAGGAGGATCGTTTCAACTTTCGTTCCGTAGGATCCCGCTTCGTGGATGGCAGCGAGCCGCAACAGGAAGTTGTTTCTCGGGAATTTCATTTAGAACGAAAGAAACTGCGTTACAGTTAGACGGGAGGCAGCTCTTTGTGTTTGATAATTGCTAGACAGCGCCCGGTGTAATTAAATGAAGCTTATTAATAGGGGATAACGTGCATCTTACGGCCCGGGTGTGGAGCTCGCGTTGTCAATGGAATCGAATCTATTGTCGCGTCGGTGCTATAGGAATTTTAATTAAAGCGTTCACTAAGGGTGGCCGGGCTTTCGAAGTAATACGGCGTTTTGAGCGAGACACCCGCCGCTTTTCACGGTGATATTGCACGGGAAGGCCTGAATTAGATGTTAATTTCAGTAAGAAATTGGGTCGCCAAGTGGCAACAAGTTTAACGAACGTTTTGTTGGGGAAAATTGTTGCCGGACGGAATATTTAATGCGAATTCGGTCAGAAATGAAGCAGCTCGTGTATAGGAGATATTTGAGGGGGTAACAAAAACTTATCCTTCTTCGGATATTAATCTCTACCCTAATAGGCGAATCCAATACTGGTAACATAATCTTTGAAATTTTTATAGAATTTCCCGATATTATTTACTGTATCGTTGCATGAGAAGAGCCATTTTAATCGTATAACTTGACATTATAGAGAGAGAGAGAGCCATTTCGTGACATATGACCTACGAAAAATAAACGTCCAATTTAATAGCCCTATTATTCGAAACTTACCATCAACCGCAATCTATGACAATTCTGAATGGTTAATAAACAATCATTATCCACTCGTTGCAAAGATCTGCCCACTCTTCTGAATACGCTAAAACAACGTTCGATTGCTGATCATCGAATCAATTTGCCAACCATGTCACCGGCTGGCTTCTCATCGTATAATTTCCCTTTGATCTATCTCGTCTCTTCTGTTCCTTCGTTGTGAAGGGCCCCCGATTGCTCTTCAACTCGATGCCTACAGCTTGCACCTTCTCTCTTATCCACCGTCGTCGCTACGTGATCCCACGTCGCAACTAGATTATCCACTTACACTTTCACCTGGCCCCGCGGAACACAACGCGACCGAACGCAATAATCTCCGGTCCAGTGGCAAAAATGAATATCGTTCGTCCCGTTCAAGTTTCCAAAACCGGTGGTGTACAGCCGTGGATTTTTCGATCGGGAATTGATGAACGTGGTGGGGCACACGGGTCAAGGACACACGTATACTTCTGACAGAGATTAATGATCTGGAATCTAGACAGACGAGCGAAGGGAGGGCAGCGGAATAATTCCGATAAATTTCGCCTTCACAATGGCGTGAGATTGGTAGCAGGAAAAATACGCACCATGCAACCGTAATTGACTATTCTAGTCGAAATTCACCCTTGAAGTGCGCATCCTGGTAAACTCTATCCCATCCCCTTTTCCCTGTAACCCAGAACTCGCAACCGAACGCTACCCCTACTCGGGTTGCCGTAATTGAATCGTACGAAAGGGTTCTTATTCCATTCTTTTTGGGGTCGAACGGAAGGGTTGCCGGGCGCTGGATTTTGACCACGAAACCCCGTTTTAAATCGGGGAGGATCGTTGTCCCCGGTGAAAACGGAGGCGAACACCGCGACAGAAGCGTGTCACGAGTTTTTAGCTCTGAATCGAATTAATTAATGATCTACAATCTACATAAACGAAAGTATCGGTCGTTATTCGTTTATTGTATGGGATTATCACGTGGGCCTCAGCATTTTGTGACGCGACGGAAATAATTTGGATGATAAAATGGCCCGAAATTTAGGTTGGATTGCGTGTTTGTGTTACTTCTTTGTGTTTCAATTGAATAAACTAGGTGTATGGGCGATTCACCAAGAGGGAATAGTTTGTCTGTTGGAATGGAATATTTTATAATAGAGGTAACATATGTGGTTTGGATTGAATACGCGTTTGTTATTTATTTGCTGGTAGTCGGAAATATTATATTTCTATAGTCAACAGTTTCTTACAAAGCTTGGAGTTCGAAGAAACATTTGCTGGATGTAATTAAGAAATTGTATGCACCAAAAATACAGCGAAACAAAAATATTACAGGACTTTCATTATTATGAAACGTTATTCAAACGTGTGCATACTTTTAATTGCGAAACATAATTCAAGAGAGAATAATTAAAATTAAAACCTACATTTATATTTAAAATGAAATATCAGAATACATATAGTGAACTGATAATAAGTGAAAAATAATATCGAATTAACTTACTTCCTTATTTCCTAGATATTATTTATTCGCAATTAGTTTGTTTATATTTTTTGAAAAAATGTGTTGTAATTTTCCATTTGAGGTAGTTCATTCTCTGTTGAAAATATATGTTACTTTAAAGGAACTCGTAAAAATAGCATGCCACTGCACGTTTCGAAACAGGTTCATACCTAAAACTTCATACAAATTTTTAGTCTCTGCGGTCACGTTGTTAGCTTTTTGAAATTCATGAAAACATCACAAGTGGTATAATTAAAAGTTTATTTACAGGCAAATAGGAAATAAAATATTACTGACATGCTTTGCGACAGTAAAACTTAGTACTATTTTTTTGTTAGTTCTACAATTCCCTGTACCAGCAGTATATTCCAATTGCAAAAATGTCACGACTATTTTTGGAAACAGCTTTAATAATATATTAAAAATATGAGTAACGGTACTCTGTAATTAAATGTACTTTGTAAGACAATTTCTTCGCGTGTTATTAATTACGAACAATTTTTTAAATAAATACCGGTAGTTTCAATGTTCCGGCAGTACATGAAGCATTGCGTTCAATCAATCTTCTTATTAAGGTACGGTGGTTGATTCCCTGGTGGAACTGCCTCGTGATCGATTCTCCTTAATACGCGGTTTAAAATAAAACCTACCTTACGAGTATTTCAACAGCTGTCACCTCTAGTTTCTATATATACGATTCCTATCCGTTGTCGTTTCCAATTTCCGAATGAAACACGTGCGACCTGATATGGATTTCGGAAGGATGCAACGGCCAGTAATTTTGATATTTCTACGAACAATGGAAGCAGGTGCAGTTAAATAGAACTGCCCCCCCCCCCCCCCCAACGGCTAAAGAATGGAAAATATTTCCCCACTGTTTTACCTGCTTCAATATCCAAGTTTGCAAATATAATATTTCCGAATATTAGGTTATGCAAAAATTAATAGCAACAGAACAGTGTTCATAAATGTATTAAATGGGAAAATTAATGTTCTCCGTCCATTCAATTCAACTCCCACAATCAGATTCATTAAATCGCAGTCCAACGTCTCGGAGGTCTTGGAACATTTCGATACCTGCACCAATGTTTTCCATTGCCTCGAAAATGCAGTTGACTGGTATCTGGAAAGTCCCATCGACCAATAGTCGATTACAAACAGAAGTACATATGTATGTACGTATGTGCATACGCCAATGTGTGTGTCACAGCAACAGTTTGTACGTGATTTTTCGATCCACGAATCAAGATAGTGATCTCCGTGTCGGACGTGATTTGAACGCACGAGGGAGCCTCGTGCACGTTGGAAAAAAACCGTGCTCACCAGGTTGCGCAAACCAGAAAGAGGGTTAGACGTACAGATTTGTACGAGGTGGGAGGTACACCATTTATGGCTTCCCTCGATAATACCATTGTAGGGGCCTGGCGAAAGCGAGAAGACCCCTAGGTGCTCATCAGATAAGAAACAGTGAGTTACCTAGAGGAACTCGCGCGATTATCCTGCTCGATTGATTTAATTGCTCCTTTTTCCCCCAATTTTTGTTTCATTTCACGAAACTACCACGCGATGGAACGTATATCGTGTTGTCGTCGTTTTGTATCGAACTGTTGTTACTCGCTGTCTCCACCGTGGTAAATTTATGTATCAGGTTGATCAGTGTTAACATCGTAGCGGGACAAACTAAAGGGGATATTTTAATTGATTGAATAATTCAGACGTGCTCTATGTTTGTCAGGGGAAGATCGAAAATAAATTATGCAGTTGGTCTGTTTGATTTTGATTTAGTATCTTGGAACTTTCGGCTCCAAGGAATACCATGAACCTATTGTGGAGACTTTTATATTTCTGGTATTGGACAGTTGTTTCATTACTTCGTCTCTTGCATCGTGGAAGTATAGTTCAATCAATTTGCAAGGAGTGCTTGATTAAAACAATATATAATATATTATATATTAATTAATTACACTAGATTTACAGAGTACAATGAATACGGATCGAATAAAAGGGGCAACGTGTATTTCAAATGCATTCTTTCGAAAGCACAATGATTATTTTCCTGCGGGAGTATCGTAAAAGGGGACAAGATAATTATTGCGCTAACAGCAAAAATATATTTGTTACGCAAAGACATCCGGACATCCTTCCTATTTCATGTCTTCGTTCATATAAACTACCGAATTCTCGAGACACAGGGGAGAAAGGCGAAAATACATTTTGTAATTTAGAACGTGATTATTTTGAAAACAATGTCGTCGAGAACGGTGCACCTACCCGTTTTTAAACTCCAGACTTTCAGAGAAAATTTCATCTCAATTTATTTAAACCCATAATTTCGCTACTGACAGAGTGGAATCCTTATTTCGCGCAGAACAGAAAAAAACCAATAAGACACGAGCGCTTAGATAAATGCAATTTATGCGTGGAATCGCGGCATGAAATTTCGAAGAGGAAAGCCTTTTGTAATTTTGAGCAATTCTTCTGCAGCGTGCTTTCTTTATCTGTTACTCCTGGTGGAGCAAAGAAACGTCGCCTGCCCACGGCTAGTGGAGCTTCC
The DNA here is from genome assembly GCA_963667235.1 of Nomada lathburiana. NCBI lineage: Eukaryota > Metazoa > Arthropoda > Insecta > Hymenoptera > Apidae > Nomada > Nomada lathburiana. The sequence continues at coordinate 8,683,794 of OY763898.1, read as the reverse complement.
TGGGGCCGTTATCTCTTGGTGGCTTCCCGAGGGAATCTAGCGCAAACAAATACTCGTATCTTCGTTTGCGTCGACTTGAAGATTGGAAAAACGCGGCACACATGTTACGAAAGACCGTTAGTTTGTTTTTTCTGATCCCCCTCCGTTTGGTCGTGCAAACCGTGATTACACGGGACGCATCCTTCTGAAATGAAGAATCTCATCGTTCATGACTTTTTAATGCCGGACAGGAATCAGCTACTTGTACTTCCATATTTGCCAGGAAACGTAACATGTAATTTTAGAATGTATTAAGGTGAATGGTACCGCATACACTTCTCGCAGTATTTATATTTCTCTTGTATGTCCAACACTTTTGTCGTACCGAAGGATTATATTGTTGTTTGCGTCTCGCATCCTTCTAACAACTAAATAAACATCTATCCAAATTCTTCCCCCCCTTTACCCGCGGTCAGCAAAAATAATCCCTTATACCATTTACATAAGCATCTGCAGTCTAATAATAAAACATCGAAGACGTGTTCCAGCAAGCATCTTCGAAGAAGGTTCATTACTCCTAATCAAAATGTAGTACTTACATACGTACGTACATATGGTAGTTCTATCTTCGTGTGCGGATCTTCTGTTGCGCCAGCCTGTATAGTTCTCCCTGTTACAGACTGCAGCCCGACCATACTAATTACAGAAATCTCGAATGCGCGCGTGAACCTCCTGTGCAATGCAAACGAGATACACGCGATAATTGAATCTCGTGTAACGTACGCGTGTAATGTCGCCGCGAGTATTGCGACACGTATAACGGATAGACCAGAGAAGGATTTCTCTCTTTCGCGTGGCGTCCGTTGATTTTTCCGCGGTTCTCCGGGTCACGCTATTACATCGGCAAAGCCGATCATTTTCGAGTGGGTTAATAACACGGGGAAGAGTGCACCGGGGCCTACTGAAACAACGGGCCGTGTTACCGAACGTGAGCAACACTGTGCACTCCGTGCTCCGAAGATGATTGCTTCGACTGACTGCATTATGAATTTTATAACTTCTTGCCGTGGAGTCGTCCCGACGGGAGAATGCACCGCGAAACGGCTGCATGAATTATCTCTTTCGTTGAAGGGTATTGGCTGATCGTCAGTCGTTCTGCTAGTTTAATGGCAAAGGTTTTCCTGGTAAAACGGTTATACACCGGACTGAAATGATAGCACAGTTGTACGATTAGGGATGTTATGAAATTAAAAGAGGGGTTTACGGAGAAAATATTGAGGCACCTTAATCTTTCTCCGAGTTTTTAGAGAACTATTAAATTCTAGCTTCACCGAACAGTCTGCCCTTTTCTGCGATAAAGCTGTTTTGCTATAGTCCCCAGTCGAATCGTTGTGTATAGCAATGCGGGGTTCCATATTGTACAATTATCAGAAGACAGGTTGCAGATTGCCTAGTATGTTGTGCCTTACCTGGCATATTCATGGGAACAGAGGGAAATATTTCACAGGTATTTTACCGTGAATAAAGATCAATGTTTTTATTGGGCAGCATTTATTGGCTGGCTAGAAAACTTGGGAAAGCTTTGGAAAGTTACGAAAATATATTAAAAAAAAGTAAATAAATATCAGTGAATTGCTAAATTAGTGATGATATTGGAAGTATCCATAATTTTAGTGGAGACGTATATATTTCATAAAACTCTTTTTGCCTTGAAAGAAATATACATTTAACAAGAATCTCGCAATCTCGTTAGTTGATATTAATTTTTGCCAAATAAAAGTTTTTTTGCACTATCATAAGGTTTTCTATTTTCATTCAGATACCTGCCCTGTACAGAATTCATCTATGGGTGGAAAAATTACTTTCTGCCGTAAACTTTGCTGCTACCATTTTACAGGAAAGCAAATGAAATCTCCCTTTGGCACTTGCTTCTCTTCTAAAATTATTAATCGCAGTAGCTGTACAATTTGTACCTCTCAGAATTTCTCCTTTGTTTTAACAGATTAATGATACCGTTGATATTAATAAGGTAGCCCATCTATTGAAAAATTTGTCGGTTCAATTTAGTAAAATGTTTACCCGTTCAGAAAATTAGTTTTTCTTTACTCGTGGTCGAAGAGAAAATACCAATTTTCAGAGGGAACGTTGGAGCTAGTATAACCAGCCCGCTGCACAGATTGATAAAATTAAAAAGTTCAGGCTACTGTAACAACTCCTGTATAACCTACCCCTTTAAAGTAGTGAAGTTTCTGAAAAATTTTCACCTCAGCGAGTTTCTGCCAGTTAGTACATATTTCTTCTTGGACTGCATTCAGTAAACGAACCCATTCATTTTTCAGAAATATGCTTTGGAGACGTTTAAGGTTGATTATATCTCTTTGGTATTTCAATTGAACATTACTTGTACATATGGATTCGTATTAGAATAGAAACGAATAGTTGAGTGTAAGAAAGGAGCAGTGGAAAAAATACATGATGGAGTTGGAATTGCCTGCTTCTAGGCGCATGTTTCTGTGACAGCCCCTTCAATTGTTTATGAAAGATTAACAAATCATTTAGATTAATTATTGAAATTACCTGCTTTAATTTATAAAATACACCTTTAATCCCAAATTTTATATACATTTTTATATCTTCTACATTGCAAACTAGAGAAGTACGCAAGTACTTAAATATTACACACACATAGTTATGTCTCATATTTGTTTATTTTTTTATTGCATACCATTTAAATTTAAATTTAAATTTAATATATTGTGTTTTTGCTGACAATATGTATTTCATTATATTGTTCATAGTTACACTGCCCATAAAATGGTACTTCGAACGATTCCTTTCATCTTGTAACACATACCAAGGGACTCGATATGAACGAAATTTTTATGGCTTTATGATTATACGGCTTTTGGTATCTTCGGTGCATGGTTGTTGCATTCTTCTTCGAATTCGTCAATGACGATGAACAGATGTCGACCTGTTTTGGCAATGGAACGGTAACTAAAAACCGATCATGAAGTAAACCAACTTTATGCAACAGAAAGAATTTCCCTTTAATTGTAAACGATATTAAATTGCCATAAATACTTTCAGATCCTACATATTCCCCGTAGAAATTCCATATTCTAATTTCCATACACTAACTTTGCAAAACTGGTTGGCCACATTTAGGCACTAGAGATATATATATATACGTACAACTACCAAAATGCCACAGACTATACGTCACAGAGCGAAGCAGACGCATGGAATATTGCGGGGCTAATCGCTCAGAGTAGGCCACTTATATTCAATGAACGTTGACGTGGTTAATACAGAATCTGCCGTTCAGTACGTATGGGCCTTATGTTCACCATAAATATGCGATTCCTCCGATCCCCGTGCACGCTGCCACCGGTACGTGTGTAGACGAATATACACGCTACCGTGTCCCCGCCTTGCCATGGTTCGGTCTCACGAACTTCACCGGGAACGAAATGGCAAGAGCTGAGAGAAAAGAGAAATATCGTGGAGAGGAAGGCGTAGTGCTCGGGAACTGAAAAAAAAGAGTCATTGCCACCACTGGCGATGAATTCAACGAGAACTGAAAACCACGACACAGGATATTGTGTATACGTGTTCCGTCAGAGTGCGAAGGGTTAACGATTCCCCTGGTTATTGAATGTTTACAGCCTGTGACGGGGTCCCGCGTTCCATATTATACGTTGATCGAGCTACTGACTTGCATTGAAATTGCATGAAAATTGTAGGAAGCACGCGAACAAAGAAAATTATATAAGGAACGAAAATCGTGAAATAGGATGGGATGCAGATTCCATTGTGTTGGAGTTTAATAACAGGTGCAAGTTGGAGGGTAACATTGTGTTTGTTACTAGTTCTTATAATGGGATTTCACGTTGAAAAGAGTCGTTAGTAAATTTTCATTCACGCGAGTTAAAAAAAAAAGTATTGAATTATAACTAGCTGCCGGCAGCACTCTGTATTAAGCACTTCAATTAATAAACACTGTGCGTTTTAATTAATTGTAGATATGTATATTTAGGTTTATAGGAAAACGTGGGCTGAATGTTTACTACGATTGCTATTAGGGTGGAGCCATACATTAATTAAACTAGAAAATGTCTGATTTATTATGTTATTAGTGATCACAATAAATGACAGAAAAATTATATATTTGCGCGATATAATTTAATCAGATACATTGTATGCCTTTAAAAGTTATTCGTAAAACTTTTCACACGTCCCCTGTCGTTTAAGCATTTATGTGTCACAATTTATAATCCATTATGTGTCCAATGAAATTATAAAACATGTTCTTTATTGTCAAAATGACATATTTTCCATGCGTGCAATTGAACGGTTGCCTAACAAGTATCTAGCAGATTATTGCACGAAGAATGTGTAATCTTAAAGTTACACAAACTGCGCTACTTTTCATGTGAAAAAAGCGTACGAAACCGTTCTTCGTAAGTTTGTAGGTTGTACGGTGCAGAATCTTTATAGATAAACGCCGGTATGTAGGCTGCATGCACCTGTATTTCTACGCACGAGATATTTTTGATGCACGTTTCTTCTCTTGATGTCTGTCTTTTCACTCACATTACGCGAGCAATATGTTACATTACGTAAGAATATTGTAACTGTAAGAAATGTGTGTAACGAAGCAGCTTAAAACTTGCTGTATAACATATTATTGATTATTATAATATTTCCCGAAAAGAAAAATGTTTCATATACATCGCAAAATATTTTATATATATATAGTAAAAGAAATGCAAAGCAAAGTTTGCACTGCATACAGAAGAATGAAGATACGCAAGTTTAAGTAAAATTCATGTAGAATTTTTTCACACTATCGCAGTGACTCCTGCGCATGCTTTTAAGGAACGAAAATACTAAGAACGTTGCTTACACGTTCTACGTCTGCTGATACTGGCAGAAAACTACCATTTTTTCTCGCTAAAGAGGGAGAAATAAATAATATAGAACAAACTCTCGGCAGCTGTTGAATCAAGCTGTATTTTATGCTTGCGTACACCAGCTCTCCTACTCGTCTCGTGAACCTTCTCTTCAGAATGAAAGTGAAAGTGGAAATGACGCTTTACGGGGGAGGATAATAGGAAAAGAGGAACGGCGAAGAGTGTTGTCGGAAGTTGAATGCAAAAAATAATCATTAGAGACGTTCAATCGCAGTGTTTTTTTTTTTAACGTCACTACCGTTTCGTTGCCATACTAGCATAAAATATAGCTTGAACGAAAAAATCTTAGAATTTCTCACAGTCAGAGTATTTCCTTCTGTCGTTTCATATAGAACATTTAGGCTTCTTTCGTCTAATTAATCCACAAAATAGGGATAACTAATTCGTTTCGAAAGGTGAACATGGAATTTGTAAAAGTGTGTCAGATCTGAAGATGATGGATTACCGCTGCATGTTTTGCTTGAATTATAAGAGAGTCATATGCAACGCGAATAAGCGTATCATTCACTTTTCACTTGGAAAAAGTATTACAAAGGGAGCTGTAAGAAATTTCTACTTCCGCATAAATTGAACACGGACAGAAAGCATAACGCTCGACTGCGAAATGTGTAATTTATAGTGAAAACTAGGAAAACAATCATCAACTTTCAAAATATGGCGAATTGCTTCTAAATTTGTTTCCAAGCACAGCTCAAGCTTATTTAACTTCCTCAAAATTCAGTCTCACGCAACCACATATATTATAAATCACAAAACTCTCGATATCTTGTTATATTATTATTATATTATTAAATTGTCTTATTTTCGTAATGGACAGAGATTGATCTTCTGAAATATTGTCTACAAGGGACAAATTTTCTTCTGTCTTTGCAAACCATTTACGAACAGTTCCTTCTCATAAACGATCTTAACGGAACTTTTTCATTTTGGACAAATAAACAAAATATTATGTATCGAAAGGGTACTCCATTTTTCTCATGTACCAAATATCGTAACTCCAAGAGAAAGAAACAACTGAATAGTTGTAACAAATAGAATCTGAAAATACTCGCCAAACAATAATCATGTAGACTGTAGACTAAATGCGAACTTCCTTCACTTTCATTCAGTTTCATTTGCCGTGACGCATTCGAGCACTGCCTATTGGAAATTGTCACAAACTTTCCAGACCATTCACCGCACATTACCAATTCTGTTAATATTCGGTGCAACAAACTGCAGCAAATATTCCCTCATTCGCAGTACAATAGAACATCTTTTAGCCGAGTCGTAATTGCCCCCGATTTCGAATTTATATACCTACTATTAACAGATTCACCATTCTATTTTCTGGCACCAAAATTGGCGACAAAGATATCACAATTTTGAGTTCACCCCTTCAAGCCTTTAATGGCCCATTAATGACCAGTGTTCTCTTTCGACCAGGTACACTTTTCACTGTTCATAAATGAAACCGTTTTCTATTGCGTGAATAAATAAGTAAAAACAATCATAATTTCAGCGTTAATGAATAGATTACAACCAATTTACAAAACTTTCGTTACAGTGCCACCACCAAAGGATGCGCACGATAATCCCAAAAATTTCGACTCTGAACTCCCCGCGAGTTGCGTACGTACATGTGGCTCGGTACTCTACAAGCGGCCGAACCGATGCACGTTTCTCGCGACGCTCCCTCCTCTCTCGTAAGCCTCCGCTTCAGACTGGCGGCGGATTGCGGAGGTGGAGGTGGCGGCCACGGACAAGAGAGAAAGAGAAAGAGAGCACGAGAGAAACGAACGATGTCGGAGATCGAGAGAAGGGAGTGACTGCCACTGGCGATGCATTGAGCAGCCACTAAAACAGTCCTCCGGCACTTCGATCCGTTGTCAGGTCGAGTAGAGCGCGTGCCGGCCAAGCCAACAAGTCTCTCCACGATCCTCTTCGCGATCCCCGATCAATTCGAGCGTACACTCGCGCCTCCTCCTATCTCCGTGTTCACGAGCGGAAAGGTTATCACGGGTCTGGCCGATTCCACGCTCGACCCGCTGGAAATCGCCGATCGGTATCAACCTCGCGAGAAAGTTTCAACGAGTTCTTCGGACCCGTCCCGGGCACGCGAATTAATCGTCGCACGAGCGGTCCAATCGGTGTAAACAGAACAGTTCCGATCCAGGAACGGAGCAGTGAGTAACGTCGATCTGGAAGTCGAAGGAACGGAGTTGAACGAGTACCGATCCGATCTTTCCGGGATCATACCAGTTCGGGTTTTAATAGAGGACCGTATGATCCGAGGATCGTCGTGTCTCGCTTGCCCAAGACCCGCGTGTCCAGCCGAAATCCAGGCGTCGTTTTGCGCGAACGAGCCGCGGTGACCAAATATCGGAGGAATTGTTGCCCCGAGGCCTGCCCGAACAGGCGAACAATGTTATCTGCCTGTTGCACGCAATTGCCAGAACGGCGAGTAATTAGCGACGACTCGATGGTACTAGGTTAATCTTCGAAGCGACGCGATAGCTAGAAGAGGGCACACCCGGCTCGCGGAGGACTGGAAAAATCGGAATTTCACTCGGCCATATAGAGATCACCCGGCTCGGAGTAATTACCGCATCGCTAACGGCAATTACTCCCGCTCTGCCCGCGCGCTAATTTGCAAGGTGTAAAGTAACTCGTGCCTCGAATCGCCCTACGTTTCGCCCGCATTAGCTTCTCCTTTTATCGCGATTTCTTCCTTATCGCCGTATCCGGAGAAGTATCGCGCGTGCTATCGATTCGGCGAACGGAAACCGGGGTTCCCTCGAAAGCCCCGTTGATGCACGGAGCAAAGAAGAAAAAAAACGAACAGAGAGAAAAAGGGGGAAAAAAGGTACAAATATAACTTTGAAGATCGAGAGTGGGAAGAGCCGTGCTCGATTGCGTGCGGACGTCTTTTTCGCGATGGCAAGCTTTGCTCGAGATAAAAGGGAAGAAATGTGTCATCGGGGCTTGATAGCGTGCTAACGTTGAAAATGCGAGAAAGCTTTCGGTGTGGACGCGCGTATCGCGTCTTTATATCGCCGCGACGCTGCTAGTGAGACGTGCGTTCTTTACGAACTTCCGGTGGGATTCGAAGGAAGACGTCGCCGTTAAGAGCGTATCCGATTAAGCGGGACTGAAAGGGAGAAATAAAACGAAAAAGAAGAAACGGAGCAGACCTATACGTATATGTATGTACATGCTCGCAGTCGGGGAAGCTGGATGGACGGATGGTGCGGAAGCAAGTGTCGTGTCCCGTGTTTCCTAAAGACTTCACAGAGTATATACGCATTCTCGACTGATTCCAATCCAGGCAGCGATCGACCGGTAGTCTTGGGAGCGTAGAAAAAGGAAGCCGCGCGGGATAAGAAGGTTCTCTACGTGTCCGCGATCACCTGGATCGCCTTGGTCCGCTACGTCGACGAAGAAACACATCAGGGGAGTTAATCGATCGCAAACAATAACGGGATCTGGATGTGCCTTGGGACGCGTAATCCCGGAGACGTGATTCGACGAAACGCGTAACGAGCAGCGTAGACGATCGAACGGTAAACCTACCCCTCAGAACTTTCCCGTGGTAACGAGCCGCGATCACGATGGACGCTCTCCTTTCGTCTCGGGGATCGACAAAAACTTCTGCAACGTGATTCCACGGGAAGCAGCGATCGTGAATCGACTTGGCGCCCGTTGACTTGTTTCACAGTGATCGATTGCACGTGTAACGCTCTCGTCGTCGAGAGACGAAATTCGTGACGGTCGACGAGGAATAATTTCTTGTTTGACGTCCAAGTGATTCATTGAACGTACGCTACTGTTGGAGGATCGTGATCACCGTTGTTCCGATTGAACCTGAACGAAACGTCGTGCTGCGTGTCGGAAATGTGGATACGCGACCTCGTGGAAGAAAATTGCCACCGCGGTTCTGCGTAAACGTGAAACGTGCACCCTCCGAAAGTGAAGCTTCCTTTCTGCTCGACGAATGAGAAGAATCGAATTATTGGTTAAATTTGAGCTGCGTGGTCGCCGCCGCTGTCTGGTGTCGGTGTCTCTATTGTTCGTGCAATTAAATTGTATTCTTCCGGAAGGCTTAATTCGAGCGAACCCTCCCCCGAGTGGAGTATATTTGGACAGCTAAGCTTATTCTGGAAGAAGGATCAGGATATATTCGGTGGCCGGGCAAGTTTCGAGCGAGGCTCTAAGATGGATCGCTGTTTAAATTCGGGCTACGGGAGGGAAAGGAAATGAGGCCTGCATATATTGGCATACATTAGTTCACTTTGGACGGAATTTAATTTCTTCGAAGCGTCGAACCTTTGCTGTCGAACGTTGAAAAATACGAACGAGTGTCTCGCGGATGGTTTTTCGTGGAAGTGGTATTTTATGAATGGGGCGCTTAACTTTTCGGTAGTAGGAAATTTTCGACGGCAGCTCGGGCCCGAGTTTGGTAAATTTTTCAAGCGAATTTCCACGCAGTGGCGTTAGGCAGTCGCGAGACTTTTATCGGAATTGTGCCATTTCTATAATAGAGGAAGATTGGGAGAAGCGACGACGTATAATACCGTTTTAAGGGAGACCACCAAGCGGAGCACTGGTTAAATTGAAACGGTGCAAGTACATACCGGGTATCTTGCCGAGTATTATAAATGTTGCATATTCGCTGGATCGCGCGCTTGTGTAACAAGTAGTGGCAAGAATATGCCTCTCGTAAAGGTAATTACCGTGAAATATGGCGAAACAAATCTTCAAACGAAACTTTATCCTCGTCCTGCCAGTTAGAATTAATGAATTTTCTACATTTTCCTGGTCGTTATTTTTCGCTATTGTTATGCCTGTACGAAGATTCTTAATTCACCAATACATTTTACTGTTCTTTTTTTTTATAATAGTTAGTATATTATAATTCAGTTGCATTTGTCATTTCATAATACATATTTTCTATCGTGAAAATAACTGCTTTACAACTTTTTACTAGCAAAGTAAAACTATCTATTAATTAGGCTGCACAAAAGTACAGTATAAAAATTGAATTCCTTTCAAAGAGGCATTTAAACCTCGCGTGTTCGTAACTCTGTAATTATATAAAATTTAATTGCACGCAGTTGATGTGTTTGTTTGTATTAAAGTATGACCGAGAAAGTGTTGGAGTTCCACGTGAAACTTTGAGGAGTGAAACGTTCCTATTCCGAAAATGTAATGTGGACAATAAGTTCGATGTCATTCCTGCTGAACCAAAAATATACACAAACCGTGCTCTTTTCCGAAAATAAATCTTTCGTTGTGAAATACAACAAACATCTGCCATTGTACGAATAAAAAAATATCTTTCCACGACGATAGAATATGATTCCAGTATGCAGTTGTAGAATTTTAGTAACAACGTGGAATTGTTTTATTCCATTTCAGCCACGGTGGAATTTATTTTCCAACGTCAAATAGCTTGGTCCACTTTCGCAATTACTGGCGCAAACAACGAGCAAATATATTGCACTACAAATTCGTTCAGCAATAAACGGAACGATATCGAACTTGCAGTCTTCATTGTGCACACACTCCGATAACTCGGTAGACGTCCTTGTCGATAAAGCGACGATTAAGTCGCCCGTTGCACGACGAGCGCGCCGCGGACGCAAAAGAAAAATACATTATTGCCAAATAAACGATCGACTGTCAACTCGAGAATAATATAATCAACGCACGTCCGCCACCCGCGTTTAATAACTCATCGGTCGAACGAGTCGCTTCCAATTCCGCGATCGGCGCATCAATATTCAAGGCTCGGTTATTACACTTGCCGATTAAGCAGCGGTGAATAATCAAGGTGCAAGGTTAGCCCGCGCATGAAAATTTACATTCACGGCCGGTCGTCGTCCCGAGCCGCCGATAACGTAATTGAAACGTCCGAAAGATGACGAACAAAATCGTAATAAATCGCGGTTCCATCTGTACTTTTTCCACCCTCGAATTCGCTCGGGCGAGTCGCTCGTCAGCCGATAAACATCGAGCGGCCGGGCGTCGGAGAAATTTTTAAAAACCGCACGAATCCCTCTCGTCAGGTGTCCAGCGTCGCGTCGATCGAGAGCATCCGTTTCTGCCCGACGCGATAACGTAATTGAAATGTCTCGGGGCCGTGATTCTCGGAACTCTCCCGCATAAATCACCGCCGTTCGATCCACTCCCCGTAAGTGGATCATTCGTTAAATGTGAATGTTGCAATAGAAATCACGCCGGGGTCTGTGTCGTTGCGAGGATTTTTCTCTCGTACGCGGAACGATTACACGCGGCGCGGACTTCTCTGGTTCGCGATAATGCAAACGCAACGGAACGTCTCCGATGCTCGCGCTTTTATCTAGACGCTCTAAAGTGAATTACAAGTTGCACGGCGACGATTTAAAAGCGACGAAGTACATACATACGTACGTGGAATACGGGACTCGTCGAGGCGGAGAAGCTCGACTGCACGGCGTGACGAATCTTGTATATTCGAGTGTCTCCTCGCAAAACACGGGGGAAACTTCATCGAAGTTTCACGGCACGATTCGAGCTTGAGAACGAGGATATCGTGTATATGCACTTCTGGTCATAAATCATAGGACGCCAGAAATTCTCTCCACGATTATTATATTCCAACGCTTTAAATATGTTCCTCGTTGTACAGACGAATTCGGCCACTAAACGCTTCGTGTTCTTTCTACTAACATAATATTAAACATATATAATTACAGTAAGTAACATCATATGAACAAAATTCGTCCGAACCGATGAGTCTCCTATGACTTTTGAACGGAGGTGTATACGTCCTGACCTGCGAATGGCTAGCGGAAGTACCCTGTCTCACAAAATATTTCGTTCTTTTTCTCTACCATCCGCGTGCAGGGGCCCGATTAAACGTTCGAAAAGAATCGACGACGGGATACAAAGGATCGCCGGACGAGTTCGACACGAAGTGAATGAAAATCTTGGCGAGTCGCGAGGATATTCGCCTGTCCGAGGGAAACGTTGGACAAATAAACACTGCCTCTTAGTTTCCCCCGAGTATACGCCCTGCGATTCGTGATTAATCATCGCAGGTATCGCGAGTGAGGTGCGAACCGCCGTGAATTGAAGAGAACCCGGTGAAATAAATGATCCACGCGTGCTTCGCGGTAGGCTCGAAGGGAAACATCGCCGATAGTAATGTGGAATCGAAGAAGCAACGTGAAGGATACACGCGGAACGATCGTTGAATCTCCAAGGATCCACACCTGCGAGACTTTTTAAACGACTTGATTGCTGGCGCAAGCTTGTTGCGCGATTGAAACATCATCCGAGTGCATACACGCGTGGCAATCGAGAGTCACGTGGACGCGTTTTCGATTCGAGGCTTCGGGGACGTTGTACCGTTTGATTCCCCGCGTTAGACTTGGACGATATCGGCCAGGTTTCCTCGATCGACGTTCCTCGTCACACGCGGCACGAGCGATTCCACGATTTCCACCAGCTGTAATACAAGTTCGTAGTCGATCCGAACGTCGGAGCCTCATCGCATGCGACTGGACTCGCACGCGATCATCCTACGGAGATGCTGAAGATACGCATGCTGGATTACATCGGGGACACTGGGTGAGTGTTGCGACACCATACGTTGCCAATGTGTTTCATGACTTCGCGCGCTGCTGAATTTTCATCCCGACAGATGCTTGAACACCGTAAGAGTAGCTGGTACACTCGTGACGCGCGTTTTATAATAGATGGTTTTATTGCGGAATAATTATCTTCTCGGTCGTCCCGCTTGCTTACGGCCGCCTGGATAGTGAAGCGAGGTTTATTATCACGTGGGACGCCGAGTGAAATTGTTTAAACGTTAGGACGTCCAGGTATTACCGGATTGCGTCGAGTTGATGATATTTCAGATGATACAGAATTATTGGGATTGTTTTGTAAAGATTGTGAATTGAACCAATTATTGTAGATCTTCTTCTTATAGAGTTTAGAATGTATCTTCTGATTGATGGCAAACTTATATCGTAAGGAATATAGGGAACAGTAATTTCTGTTCTATTTCTTATTGAAATTTTCGTTCACTTCGTATTAAATGCACGGTAGATATAATGGCGTTGTTATACTGGAAATTTCGTTTTATTTACTGAGTGTTTAGGAAACCATAATGGTTGTTAGAAATTTTATTTGTTTAATTATGTATGATGAGTTTCAAGTCTTTAATTGAATTGATCTGTCGAAGGATAAACGGGCTTCAAAAGTAATCGCGTAAAGGTAAAAGAGTTAATGTCGACGTGTATACGTAAAGGCATCGACAGCAAATTTTTATTTCAATAAACTTTCATGTATTTTACTAGTCTCGTCAGTACGTTTCCTTACGGTAACGTGGAGTAACTTGTGCATTTGTAGTGACGGTGTTTCAACCTTCATGTACTTACATACTTGGTTTCGTGAACGCGTGAACAGACTCATTCATAGTCCAGTCGTGAAATGACAGGTTGAAACGTACATTCTTCGTTTTAGGTCGCTTGACATACGCAATAACATTTGTCTGTGCGAGCAGGTTATTATTTCATGCGAATCAAATTGACCGATATTCGGTCTCTTAATTAATACAGCCAAACATTGGTTTCATTTCATTGTACACTGTACACATCTGTTTATAGCTACGAACGCTAAATCTTGTAATTAAATTGAACTCCCGTGTGGTAAACTTAAAAAAGAACCTGCTAGATACTTCCATCCTTTTTTGTTTACTTTTAAACCAAATTTAAAATTCGGTTAAGTAATCTGTTAAAATTAATTTCATTTTACGTTGTATAATAATAGATCAATTTATTCAAGTTTATTTAATTTAAATGAGCGCCCAATAAAGTATTATTTGCAACCTACATTCAAAGAATCATTTTTATCTATATTTATAATTAATATAAAACTGCATAGGGTCTTATCGCTCCACAATTTAATTTCAGAATTCAGAACTTAAAATACGATCCGATACAATAAGTATATCAAAGTATCCATATATGTATTTCATTAATCCTTCCACCCCAGCATTCAATTAAAAAACGAACGATTATACTCCCTTAGTACAGTTCATTATACCGTAGCCATTAAATTCTCATTGGCCATTTAAAAGTTGCATCGTGCAGAGAGTCCCTCCTCGCAAGATAAATATATACTCGGGCATTAACGAATCCAAGTATACATACGCACGATCAAAAGTAATACATACATCCACTGCTAAAACGAAAGTGAACGAAGCGTACCAGATAAGGTGGAACGGTGTCTAAAAACATTTGCATACTGCAAAGATACCGAATACATTTTGCTAAACAATTCGAAAGTAGCATTTAGAAGTAAGGTCGACAGGGGACTGGTTGTTTCGATTTTCGGAATGCGTGAACTGGTTGCACGGGTGATAATATCATCTAAAATTGGTCAGAGTCACACCGGTCCGGTGCTCGTTATTTTCTATCGGGCTCGTACGTGTAGAAAATCGATCGTGCCCGCAGCTCGCCAATTATTTCGCTCACGCGAAACTTGATTTACTTAAAGTCCGAGGCAATTAAACGGACGACGGAACGCGACGGGCTGAAAGTGCGGCATATTTCGATGTCTGAATTCCGACGGCACGCGGGTGTAAATATTTTTTTTCGTCGTGACACGCTTTTAAGAACAGACCAGGTATTTGCATCCGGAATGAAATTATGATTTGGGGGCGGGTGGACGGGGGCCATATTACTCGCATCGCGGTCGGCCACTAGAAATGCGTCGTCGGGAATACTAATGAACGCGGCCAAGAACAAGACCGATATTCTTTTCCACTTCGGATATAATGACGGCCCTCCAGTGTACTTAACGTAGATAAAATTTCCGACGGAATTAGAACGAGCCAAGGCACCCGTTTCGTCAAGGGTTCGCCACACAGGTACATAACTTTAAATCTGAAAAATTTACGACGAGAATTTACGATACGCTACTTACGGCTAAATTGCCTCGTTATCGTCTCTATAAGTATACCTCAACGGCTACCAAGCTGTCATCCCGGTTGATAAATCTGTGACTTTGTATTTCGTGTTTCATATGAGGGCTGTTTGCTTGAACGTTATGGGGTTTCATATGATGCGGTAGGTATGTGAATATAGTATGTAGAGCAAGTACCCGATTAACTGGCTTGATTGGGAGACAGACAGGCTGAATAAATTGGGACTCGGGGTGGAACGATTAAATCAATGTTTAAGATATGTACATTGAAAAGCATGACTCGAAACGGTAACATCGTCTTTGTATCTAATTTTACAGTGCGAAGATACAATTATACATTGTACGATATGTGTATGAGCTCTCGCTCATTTGCTATGAAGCGTGTACTAAAATTTGATAAAAATCAAATGAAAATTATTCGGATCGTTAATGCACTTAACAGAGAGCAGATTTTCTTCATAGTTTACGCGAATATAATAGTTATCTGTACAATAAAAACACGTGCAACAATTTCTGCAAGACCTTATCAAAATTGTTAACAATAATTAGATCTCTTTCTCGTCCAATTGTATGCACCTATCCTTTGGTGGTTAGCGTTCAGGTAGACAGGGGATTTAATCGATGCCATACTATCATCCGTCTGCAACGGATACTAAATTCACTTACCCGAATTGTCCAGAAACGTGGTTAACTGCCCATTGAAACATCATACCCCCGCACAGGTTTAAAATCAATTATTACCCGTTCTATTGAACCAATTCGGGGGCGCAATTTTCCAATGGATGTTAATGGAACGATCAAAGCGCGAAGCCACGGGAATACGTTTCTAATTTCCTGTTTATTCATCGCGACCCACACTGTCATTTTATCCGCGATGTAATAACGGCTGGCTCGTGGGTGCAAAACGTTAACAAATTGATCTAACGAGGTCATCGATGCTCGAACAGCAAGGCAAAGAGGCGTCGCGTCGCAACGTTTCACTCGGTGAAACTTTTACGAACACCAAGAACGAGAGCACCTCGTCTTGTAACGCGTGTGTTTTTAAAAACTGCACCCACGTATCAGTCAAAAGTTTTGCTTAGATAATCAGGGGAATTAAATTAGAAAGTTTCAATTTCTATGTACGCATTCGAAGCGCAGAATTTATAACTGATGCGAGCGATGGTAACGGTTCGTTACGATTCCAATCAATTTAGGCGTAGCGGAGTTGTTTCCTTTATTCGCTTTTTCGAGCATTCGTGTCGTAATTGTTCATTAGTGGGATACAAGTGATAGGATTGTCCATAAAAATGTTATTTATTGCATTCTAAGGAGTAATTGGGGTGGCCGGTAGATAATGTGATGCATTATACGTAGTGCAAATTGCGCTATCGTTTTGAGTTCGAGTGAAATTGTTGTGCACAGTTAAACAATATATGCGACGTGCTCTATTAACCGTGCATACGGAAGTAGGTACAGGCGATGAGAAGTGGGAACGAAAGATGCCTCCAAATACTATGTAAACTAAATTAACACACGATTTAATTAGAATATTTTCCGGACGCATAACTTGAAAATTTTTTGTTAGTTCGCCATTGTACATGTCAAATATTTATGAATATCTTGCACATAATTAACATTCTTATGATTAATGACTTTTGTGCCGTTGTTCTTGCGAATAAAAATGGACTTAGCATGTAAGCTGTATACACGTCGGAAGTAACTGGGCTTTCTTTTTATCTCTTCCGGGAATATACAATACATAAAATCACATTTCGTACCATTAAACTTCATTCCAGATGAACGCAATAGCGATTAGACGCTTTGAAGAGAAGCACTCGTTCCTTCGATGCAAATCACATTCAGGAAACGCTCCTAAACGCTATATCCGCTATCCTATTTTAATGAAAATTAATTATTCTCTTAATCGGACGAAGATGAAATGCAGCTCGTTATATAGGAAGTTATCAATTTAATTTAATGAGATCGAAGTAGTTTTAGGATACTGTGTTCGTTGCACGTGACACTAAATATTGAAAGGTTAGCAATTCAATAATCATTAAGTTTAATAATAATAATTTTGCAACAACCTAATACAGCCATTGCTGTTGCCCACTTGTTGTATACATTAATTACTCCCTTTGTCGGAGGAGAGTACGCTTTCAAACTGCGCGTAAATGGCACAGCACGAGAATATCATTTTTTAAACCGCGCCAAGCTATATCGGATTTTCAATGAAGAAAGTGGGTGCTGGCTTTTAGAGTGCGGTTTCGCGGACCCACAGCGCTGTCTGTGCCAACTATTTTCGACGATTACTAGCCGATGGTCGCAAACTCGATCACACATCCAGCCAGGTTGTGTCATCGCGGATATGCAGCGGACGACGCCACGCCATGGCATCCTGTAGGATGTTACGAGATGGGATACAAAGCCGCAGAGTTCGTGTTCGTGATTTCTGTAGAATGCAATTTAGGATGCTTCGGGGGTGGTACGGTTAGCAACGCGGCTTTATTACGTGCGAAAATTTTTTAAGTACCTAGCATCTTTAAATGTACGCTTTAATTTAAATTAAATAAGTTTTTTCTATTTTATTTAACTTTATTTATTTTAATTCATATGCACCTCAGATGGATATTAGCGGGTTATTAGATATAACAAACGAGATATGTCAAAAAACTATATGTATAATGAATGAAATGAATGAAATGAACTGAAAAAGGTTTTTAAAACTCCTAGAGTCTGAAACTTCAATGTTGTATTTCGAAGTATTTTATTTATACACCTATTAATGTACGGCAATTGTTGAGCAAAGATAGTTTGTTACACACGGAAGAACCTATTTAAACTATAGGAGAATTTATTTTTATAGACTTTGGTGATCCTCTTATTAGGACACTGTTCCTTCCCTCGCCTTATTTTCACTTTCAACAGTTATTTAAAATACATATTTGAAGCTTAACACGTGTCATTCCATGCCCCAGCTTGGTCAAATACAAATTCTTTATTTGCTCGAATTCGGATCTCTACCGAAATATTATTTTATTTGAACTCTGTATAATATTTGCTGTTACAAGTAAATTCGAATGTTTTACTTATTTCCGGTTCAATCGTAATTCAATTTTCATAATAGGTAATTTGTAAAAAATAATACGGAGGCTGACGAAAATGAAAATACAATACGAAACTGACAAGATTACGCGGCAATCGGTGTCGGTCAATTGTATTTATTACCGATAAGACTGACAAGCTTTTAATTGAGAGCGAAATACGTTCGAAGCTATTAGTTGTTAACATGAGCAGCACTCCGATAACAGCGGTGCTTTTATTTTAATAGCATGACTGCGTTCTCGACGCGTAGGTCGACTTCTTACTATATTCGTCGCGGCATATCCAGTGAGTCACTTGTGAAATATAATTAAAGGTGTATTCATGATTATTAATTCGCTCGTTACATATTCAATCTTTCCATTCGTTGCGTATTCAAACTATCGTGCAAACTATACATGGGCAGACTTTAACTCTTCGACTATAAAAAAAATCTTCTGTAATAAAATTGTTTCTCTTTGACAAACTTAATGAACGCCACGAAATGAAAGTACGAGGAATTGCTTCTTTAAAATAGGAGTAGAAAATGTCATTACACTTCTGAAGGTTGGATCACGATGCCTCTTGGCACACCGCAGTTCGGTGTTCTCTGTAAGCAAGATAATGCGGAACAGCAAAATAATTTGCTTCTAGGAAAGAAAGCAATGCTCTTCAGGAAATCACATTAGAACATCTGCTGAGCAGCCGTGCAATTGAGAAACTTAATTTATCGTCTCGCAGGTATCAATTGTAGGTCGTTGTTCGATAGACAGGTTTCTATCCTGCGCAGCAAAAATAGTAATATGTACCTGTAACAATTCTCTATAGAGGAAAATAATCAGATCTTAATCGTTTCGTAGATGGTGTCGTTCTGTAAATATTGCGGCCTGGTAAAATCAAGATTTTGTTAAGTACACACGTGTGTTAACGTTATCGTGAAATGAAATCTTCTCCGAGACAAATAGTCGTGCGAATAAAAAATTTATTTTATGCTGACGATTTATTGTTGTACAAAGTATTGCTGAACTCGTAAACTGTATCGCAATTTTTTCTTCGCCCTGTGTTACTGTACCAAGCGCAACCCTTTCAAATGCTTTATAAGAAAACGTAAATTTACAATCGAATATTCTATAGTAGTTAAATTTCAAACGTAAAAGAAATATATTATAACAAATTTTTGCATAGACGGGAGTAGGGCTTTAAAAAAAGTTTGAATATAAATTTGTGGAACTTCAATTCCTTATTGACCGGTTGATCGCGAATAAATACGCGTGAAATATCACCACTGCGTTCCTCCCTTGATTTTGTTCGCCAATCTGTAGCTTGTAGGCATATGGATGCGTTGGTATTCATGGAAATGATACTTCGCGGGCAAGGTTGTCCGGTTCGTATAAATACGTTAGGTACTGCCTACGTTTCTATATACGTAGGGGTACAGATCGTTTCAAAACGGGAGGGCAGGTAAAAGTACGAATCCCTCAGGTTTATTATACGTCCCCAAGGTGCAGAATTGGAATTTCATAATGGGAAAAATGACCATAGAATGATATATATCATTCGGTATACAATTCTTATTACTGGTTGCTCTAATAAACGTCTCTGCTTTTAATTTCACATTTTGTTGTTTCATAGTTTAATTGCACTGAACACTCGTAAATCTCGTGCGCGCTTCGCCTCTCCGTTTGATTTTTAAAGCTGGCCTATAACTGTGAAATTGCTTCTTTTTTGCATAGTGTAAAAGCATGCCGTTATAGCTCCTAGCCAAATAGTATTTTAAATTGCCGACCCTTTAACGTTTACTTCTTACAGTGAATTACATCGCAAGTACAGTAAACATTACCGCTATGTACTAATTATTACACGTATAAACTATACAAGCACCGCGATGCCGCAAATTGAATGGTTACTTGTTTTCAACATTAAAAATTGAAATAAAAATAACACTCAATGTTCAATTTACAGCACGATTATGTTTGAGAATTAATAATCTTTCTGCAAAAGAAAAAAGAAAAAAGAAAAAGGGGGGGATATATAAAAATAGAATTGTTTTGAAAATATTATGTCCGTTGCAGTTTAAATTTTAAATGGTTGCAATCAGGGTACAGATAAAATTCCCTTCAGCTCCTTTCAATTAAAATCTAACAAATATAATCAGAGCTCGAGGGAAAGTTTCGAATGAATTTAAACTTCGAGTACCGTTTGAGATATCCGTAGGAAAACTGCAGAGCAATTTTTCGAACAGATCGAACGTTCGCAACATTCGCGAACTAGTTATACATAGTTTTATCAAAAAGAATTGATTTGTTGCACGGCCATCAATTCGTAGCACCGATCAACCCTACACGTTCTAATGAATGGATAAATGCGTAATTGCCTGGTGCAGTTCGATCGATTCAGTTTCAATTGAGCCAATGAATCCTTCCATGCCAATTATACTCGAAACATGTGTCATATAGCTACGGGAGCTCTCATTCTGTCAAACCCTATTTCGCACGTAATATTTCAAAAGAACTTCCATTAACGTATTGCGTATTGCGAAAAAATCTTCGACACAGTGATATTTCTGAACGTGGTTGTTCGCAGGATTTTTCCTACGTTGGAAAAATTTGTGCAACATTAGAAACGATGTTCAAAGGAATGACTGTGCACCACTCGCAGCGTATCTTGGAGTGCGTTGATGACAAGTAAGCGCAGGGAAGAGGTAGAATATCTGAAAGGCTTGGTTGTTTGTTAAAAAAGAGACTCTTTATACATACATATGTTGCGTTCAAATGTGTAAAAGCTTTCTGCCAGCGCTATAGAAAGCGAAGGGAATCACAGTTCATTCCTTCCAGGTATGTATTACTGTGCCAAACAGTTCGAGTGTGACAGAATTGCAGAGATTATAAGCTCATACTCATATCACTCTTTAGAAAATTACAAGATATTACAATATTCGCGATATAATTAAATAATAAATACAGTGATGCGACCACACATGTATCGTTCAAAAAATAGTATCACGCGAAACCCCCACAACTAACACTGCAATGCATGTTATTTACACGCGCAACTAAGGACAGAGAAAGATGCGAGTATTGAATTAAGCTGTAGAGAAAATTGCACCGAATAATACGCTGACAATGCGAATATCTAGACCTGTTCCGCGCATATTCGAAGCACGTAGGTTCAATAATTTAGAAAGATAATAACCAATGGTCGCAGCAGGGCCCGTTGCATCTACTTTTCCGACTGAAAATTGCTTAATACAGAACCGTCATATAAGTTTTGAACGTCCCGTATGTCATTATGTAGATATTCAAATGGTTTTCGCTTCACTTTACGATGCAATTACAAAGATCGTTTCGCGCACGAAATAAATTTGGCCCCTATTTCACCAAGAATATTATCCTCTGCTTTTCGCGTTCATTTCGGCCGTATGCGCAGCTGTACATGTGTTTTACAGTGCAGGTAATCTGTGTAACCGTTACTCGTTTAATCACACGCGACTCTTCGTTTGACACGTATTTAAAAGAAAAGAAATAAAACTACACGGATGGGCCGTTCCCTTACCGAACCGCGAAATTTTATGCAACACACGTCCCAGCTCAATCAATCTTCGAAACTTGCGCTGATTGCTTGTTCGCGAAACGGAAACATTAAATACAATTTATTTGCATAATGAACAGTTGCTTGGGCATACACATTACTAGTCGCGATTCTCTTGTTTCGTTTCAACGTTTCATATATTATTCACATAACTCGTGTACGACGAATAGAATTGATGCCAGCCATGTTTTCGTATTACCCGTCTAATTAAAGTATTACGAGTATGTTAAACTCGTGCTGAATTACAGGTAGGTATACGTTTGTTAGATATTCCAATATCTGATGGTACATTTCAATCAATTATATCAGCGGCGTGTCAATTATTCAATGGCAATACATTTCGAGATTTCTAACATTTCAGGAAAATATAGAAAGATATTCTAATTTGTGCAAACAAAGTACCTGAATCCGCAGGATTGAATTATTATGCACTAACGTTTCTTTTATTCGTGGTGCATTGCCGATTTCCTCAACAGCTCCATAAGTTAAACGCATCTCGATTATTATCCTCCTTCGATCACGTCACCGACGAGCTAATTACATCTTTCGACTAATCAGACATAACGAAAGCAATTCATTGAACGAGTGTCCCGCCACAGTGCCACGGACACGAACCGTAGAGAATTATGTTGTACGCAACAATTTGTTCAGCATACGCGGTGCATGTAGAAGCGCACGACCCTCGTGAAACGCATCGACGACGTCGTTCGATAGGTATGGTATGCAAATGGTACAGTACCCCTGATATTATCGTTCTTAATAACCTTGTCGCAATCTTTTCGCACGTGTAATCGTATGGTTGTCCGATGTTTCGAGCAACACTGAAGCAAACCGGAAATCTGATGAACGACTAGTCACTCACGTGCTTGCCAGGGATCCCCCTACAGGGAAGCATCAGAGAGTCGTTACGCGATACAAGTTCCCGAGTAAATCAATTTGCACACTCGCTTCTTGGCTACTTATACACTATATATATATAGTAATCGGATCACAGTTCCGTTACCGGAGTAGGTACATTTCCGAATTGAATTTCATGCACCGTATGAAACTCGAGTTCGTTGCGCCACCGACGATATCATCCTCTTTAATATCCTCGTCCCTAGCTTCTGAAACTCGCAATTTCGTATTATGAGCGACTGACGGAGATCCAACGTTCGCATATGAAGTTTGCACGGCTGTTCAATACTATCCTTCCACGGAACGCCGGCGTTTTTTACATACGTATCGACGCGTTCGCTATTTAATGATTGTACCTCGAGAAACGCGTCTTGTCGAGGCCCCTCTTTGATCGTCAAGTGAAACACTTTAAATTGAATTAAAAAAATGACAAAATATTTAACCATTCTGTAGTGTATATACTTTCGCTTTTTTAAATGATAGAAAAAGATGTCAGTCAAATATTTTTGTCAGAGTCCCATAATATTATGAGGTTCACGTGAACTTCTCGAAAGGAGACGAGAATAATTAAACGTCCATCGTGCTCGAACACGTTTAACAATCACCAAACTGCTCGCGTCGCTCCTACAATTTGTGATAATAGATGACAATTTGCGCGAGGCGAAACTTTGGCACGAGTGAAATTAATGTTCGACTCAACACCTTCGTGTATTATTTATCGCTTCGTCGTGGGTCTTGGTTAATTTATCGCTCGCGATCCACCTGTACGGAAACGGTCGGTGGAGGTGGGTAAAAATCGATGGTTTTACGTCTTCAATATTGTGCTTATTAATAACTCGGATGCAATTTTCTCAGCGTGATCTCGCTGCGTGGTGCAACTATGTGAATCCACAGCCCGGCAGCGGGCGAGTAAAGAGGCGATTTCAATTTAACCGTCGTTCAGCCGGATGCAAAGTTGAAATATCGTTAAGATATAAGGACCATGCCGTGTGTATGGGGGAACGATTACTGCATTATACGGATTATTAGTGCAATAGGACGTTATGGTCTGCAAGTCGGTATCGTTACAATGCAATTAACTTAACCGTGGGCATAAATTTCGCTCGTTACGGAGTGTAATAGTGTCTGCGCATTAACGACGATATCATTTTATTTATACGATTTCACGGCGAGATTTATGTATATTGTGGATAAAATTCGGAGTTGTAATTAAGGTGTTTCTTTCTCGGCGCGTGTGAACTGGTGAATTATAATCTTGTAACTCCCTTCTTGAACTCTGCTGGAAAATCATGCAACAAGTATGGTATTGAAGTATAACGAAAAGATCTTTATTAGCACTAAACAGCAGGTTTCAGGGAAAGTTTCTCCAGTCTTTGTTTTAGGAAATATTGTTTATTAATATTGAATTGAGTGTATGAATTTGTATCAACGAAATATTTTCGATAATTCTTTAAACTTAAATCGGTTGCTGGGTAAGTTGTGAATTGTATTTTGAAAAGAAATGACGCGGGTGTTGTTGCAAGGGTGTTGTTAATAAATTTTCAAGCACTTATTCGTTAACGCGTGCGCCATTCTGACTTAAATAATAGTTTGGGGATGGCAAGTTGGCTCGACAAACCACGTGGGGCAAAACTTTTATCCCAAGTTTATGATGCTCTTTGTAGTCAATTTTTTAACGAGTGGCCAAGCGTTGTCACGCGAAAATACGACATTTCTACTCCCTTGTCCAAAGTTTCTATTCCCCGAGTGTCTTATTTAATTGAATTAACTATTCACTGGAGCGTCGCATTTTAAGAAAATTGCAAGTTGATTTGCAACACTCCCGACGCTCTTTTCTCTTTCATGGAACCCATGAAAAGTGTGACAAACAACTCAGTGAATATGTTGCGACTACAATTTCCTGATGTAATTTATGGAACTTTGAACTCAATTATTTATTAATTAACTGCCACATCAATTTCTATCTTATTTAAAGCATCACACTGTTGCACAATAGACACGTCGAGGCATTATTATACAACCACGCGGGACGAACTATTCCTGGCACACTGTCGAAAAATACAGAACAAAAGAAAGGAAGGAAGGGAACATAAAGGCGAGCACGCATAATAAAAAGTATCGATCTGTCGTTAGTTCATTGAAAGAACACGAAAGGAGTTCACGATGGGAGCAAGACGTAATACCGTAAGAACGGCGATGCTATCGCGGCCAAATAACATTGTCGCAGATTTTTCTCGTGCAATCGTGCACATTGTGTTGCGAATGACGTGCAGAGATGCGAGATCCGTTGAACCGTCACTCAGGTGGGCATAAAGGGTTCTCCACCTCTGGAATATTAAAAATGCAGTCGCGTAGCGTGCCCCATTGGAGGCAGAAACGGGCCCCAACGATATATTTTCATGCACGCCCACTTCATTTTAGCAGCTCTTCTCGTCTTACATCCCCCGTTGAAAAGAGGCCACTCGTTGAAACGTGCCACACGAATCCTTGGTGCTTGCACTTATGTAGTCGGCCAGGTAGGTACTTTTCTGGTATAATCTAATACCGGATCGTAGACGGCGACGAAAACCGGGTAACAGGGCTGGCCCTTTATCTGCTGAACCTGTCATTCTTTGTTCACGCGCGATTCATGCACGTTTATAAAGGAAGTCGCGACGAAGAAGGGGGCGTAATACATCCGGCGGCCAGTTTCATTCGCGAGGGAAACCTTTTTGAAAGGAACGGGATGATCCCCGGCTAGACCGTTACACTTTGATCATTTCGCTGCTCGAACGTGAAGTAGATTAAAAGCGGATGCTCCTTTCAAGATGCACATACATAATTACGAAGAATGTACCTTTCACGGGGCACGCTGAGGCGTCAGGAGAGGAAGTTTGAATAAATGGAACAAAACTAAAATGTGGCCCACTAGTTGTCGTGCATTGGGAAATGTGTTGCATAAAAAAAATTGTGCTTTTCAAATGAACTATACTTGCATGTTGCGTACCTGCGTTCCGTATTGATACTTCGAGTTAGTTTCGTTTTTACTATTGTGTAATTTAAAAAAAATTGCAGAATATTCATCGCGGTCTAATATATCTTTGTGACCAATTTTACATGTTATCTTTTAGTAGATCTCCCGTTAATTGGCGATTTATATTGCCGATACTAAGAGTGATATACATTCCAACTCTGGTGCTATAATATTACGTATCGATATAGTAATTGAGAATGATCATGCCCATCGCTAGGACGTAGCGTCCACGAAAGTCAGGAAACCAGTCGTGACTGAAAGTAATGGATGCAGATAAGATAGAATTAGATAATCCGTCCCGGTAACTTCGCCATGCTACTTTTGCCAGTGTCACTTTCGCATCGTTTCTCTTTTCTGAAAAGTCCTATGTGCCGGCGCGATCGCCTTTCAGTTCTGCGCAAACGATAATTTATTCATCGTGGCAAAACGTGCATTTCCTTTTTCCCTTGCACGCGTTTTCTGTTAGAAGAAACAGCTGCCGGAATGGTGTTGAGCAATAACGCGGGATGAAGTTTTTTCGTTTTAATTCGCGCACGGGTAACCGTGACTGTTGTTGCAAAAGTAATGAGTTCGGATAGAGGAATGTGCTGATACTAGATTCAAGTTCTTTCCTTCCTTTGTATTACTACGTACCGTTAAAAGCGAGAATAATAGTAACAGACATGGTGTAAGGGTGGTCTTCGAAAAAAGGTACGGGTGTTAAAAATTTGTTAGGTGTATAATAAAGAATGATAAGAGACGAAAAAATAGATGCGATACAAAAGTGTTTAAATGCATCAGCTGAATATTTCATATGTACTCCCGAAAAGTACCATTCCCTATTTTTAATCCCCGTATGCCTCCGTGGCATGCCAAATGTTTCGGGCCCGTCGTTTATACCATGCCAAATCCCCGTGCCCAAACTAAATCGAAGAATTATTTAAGCCACCTGTAATCATTTCCGGACTGAACGCTATTTTAATTTAATTGGTCGGGCCTGCGTCGTCGTTTGCACACAACCGTTTCATCAATTTCACCACCTTATCCAAACACCGATAGTAATATAAATCACGGGCCGAACGTAGTGCACTTAATTGAACCGACAACTTCCTCGCGCATTATTATCATATCAACGGAAATGATTGGATACACCTTAACGCGCTCCTTACCGCGTACGCGGCGGCGTGCGCGCTCTGGGATTCCACCGAACTCGAGGAATCTCAAGGTAAACGAAAAGTCAATTTGTATAATACAATGCCGCAGTTAATTTCCATAGTGGACCCCTCGAAGACGGTTCGCGGATGCCGTGCGCAGCAAGGGAGCATCCTTTCCCATTGCACGACGAAATATCGTTAGGCTATTACCACGGGGCGCAACTGCGAAACGTATATACGCGTACAGACCACAATTTCTCGAACAAAGCCACTAACAAGTGAGCGGCCTCTTGTGAATAAGGCTATACCTATGAAATGTACAGTGACCCGACGTGCTCGTGAGTTCGAGCAATAATCCCTTGACACCAGCAACGAGAACGTCGGCCACTAATACATTCATTGCCCCTGCACACGCATCGTGCTCTGTGCACTTGCGCACGTGTGTATACGTATACGTACGAGCATACGTATACGTTATAACTGTGGCCACGGTACGCCTGTATCGGGTTGTGTGCAGACCGGCCGCAAGAATTTGCTTTTCACCGGTGCGCGCAGAAATGATCGTTGAATCTGAAAACGTATGCAGAAACCGCTGCTGTGTACGCGTACGCGAGCAGCTCGATGTAAATTGGCGAGGCGATTTTTATGGAAAGGGGCAACGGGAGGAGTTTGTACGAGCTTCGGCCAGCTTTGTTCGGTGGTCGTCGGACAGACGAGAATGCTATTGAGACATTTTTCCTTTTCATTTTGGGTTCGAGCGACATAGATTTTATACTGATACCGACTAAGAGTTTGAATGGTATCTTCTATACGATTTTGTGAAACGAGGGTTGATATTATATTGGGTCATTCCACTAGCAATGCAATTTAAAACAATGGAAATTCTAACGATCACCCTTTAGTTGCTTGGTACGTGTATCACTGTTAATAGAAACCTTCAAATAATGTTGCATTAAAAGTTCACAAGTGTAGATCGAATATTCCGGTTATTACAAATGTCAACAGCTGGATACATTTGAAACTACATTATACGTAACGTTATTTCACGTAACATATTATTTTACACCATAATTATTGGAAATAATTATTTAAGATAATCATGCTCAAGTGAAATAACATGCTCCTCGAAATTACATTTCAAATGATACCATTTCAGAAGTGTCAGTTTGGAAGCCGTTCGTCGTTGGACGACTCAATAAAGTGAACATAATTTCGGTAATCCCTCTTGGTTCGATCATTTCCACTGCTCACAAGAGACAACGCTGTTGCACAGATGTCATTCGTGATATATTACCTTATTCCGTCGGTCTCTCGTGTAACATGCGTACCTCCGCTTCCACGGAACATTTGTAACGGCGAACAAAAATTGTGCAGCGCGAAGTTCGAAGTGAAAGCGATTTATCTGTTATAAACCGGTACAAAAGGTTCGAGATCGTGCGATAGAACGCTACGCGTGATATCGCCTGACAGTGACAATTGTCATGCGCAACGAGTCAGGTTGTATTACGCAAAACGATCGAGCGTGTACACGCGAGCCGGTTCAATCGAAGAAAATCCGGGACGTGACCGAACTTTCGCGGTTTTTCCGCAAACTGCATTGCCGCCAGGTCGATTGATTTACCGTGAACGCGAGGTGCAACAGGTGCTCGTGTGCAGCGTTCGTTCTGTAACTTTTTGTTTGTAACAACGATACGTTTGTCCCCCAGTCGTTCTCGCATCTTTTGATAAACTATGGCGATACGATCTAAAAGACGTCGCTGGAGTAAAACGCCCTGCATACGTGTGCCTTTGCCCCTTCCTTCGGCGGATTGTCTGATAGCAAATCTAACAATCGGAGGAAAATGTACATACATTTATTCCTTATTAGTTTTGGTAGAGATGCCAATGAGACAAATATTTTCAAGCTTGCACTCTTGTTGCAACATTAAAACTTTCTCTTAGATATGTCAAGATAGTCTTCTTGGATAGTCAACCTTAGAACTAACAAAAGAATACATCTTCTAATCGACAGTCCAAACTATGAAAACGAAAGGAAAAAGCACAGCATCCCAAACGATTTAAACTTAATTCTCAACAGCACTCACGTTACACACAGACACGTACAGTTTTTAAAACCCTTCAATCTTCTCCAATCAATCTAATTAATTCTGTTCATTGTACAATTTCATCAACATACCTTGTTTATTATATCCAATTCTAATAATCTAATACAGTGCGATATAGTGGTCGCCAATAAATAATAGAAAAAGAAGAACATGAAAATATTATTGAATCAAGAGATCTATAAAGCACATATGCGTCGTTATTAAAAAAGTATGTAAGAACATCATTAGATAAATGTGATTTCTTTGAATCTGCCAGGTGAATAAATTTCTTTCCCAACAATGGCTAGCAGGTAGAACTGAACGTGGAAAGGGAAGAAAGGTAGCAAATAGAGCGTCGACGCGTTACTCCGCAATTCCGAATCACGCTCCTTTCCATCATATCCCACTTCCATGGGGCTCCAGCAAGTGTCTTTACACCTCGTTAGTCACTGTCTCGGAGAAAACGGACGTCAGGTCGATTTACGATCCGCCGACAGGAAGAAGGATTTCCATCCCGGATCAAGTATATTATATTCATTCGTTTTGCCCGCAAGTGCGCGAGCGAAGGCGGAAAATAATGTGCCGCTCGTACGGCCCCTCCAATCGCGTGTCAATCTGTCCGATATTTTTTAGGGAACTCTTCAAAGGATTAATGGACCTTTAAGTGAACGCTGAAAACTTGGCCACAAGAACGTTGTCAGTTTTCACGATTCGATAACACCGAGCAGGAACTCAATAATAACGAGCCTTTAGTAACCACAGTTTTAGATTTTTATTAATTCTTTTTTTTTAAATTGTATAAAATCGGAACGAATTCAAACTTTGTGGGCTACGTTAGATTGTTAATAGTAATGCCATAGTTAGTTCGTGGGTTTATTGAGGCTCACCTGGTTAACAGAGATAGGTTCTCCTTTTTTTTGGAAACTATACATATGTATCATAAAACCTAACTACATACTTGGCTGATCCTCCAATTAGTGGCTGTATCATAAACCTGGTCGAAAAAGAAAGACCTAATAAGGTTCTTTTTAATTAATTATTTTTAATATGGTCGTAAATTAGATTCCTATGTAAGGCTGAATTTGTTTTAATTCATCATAATATCATTTTTTAATCATTCTACATTCATATTCTATGTATCAAATTTCGGCCCATAAATGTTCCAAGCATATTGGAAATATGATAAATGAAAAATTGTAATTTTCAATATTTTACTTCACTTTAAAGTAATTAGAGCATTATATTCCATTAAATTTCGAAGCATAGGTTTTTTTCAACATTAGCAAAGAATCAGTGTTGCCTTGCTAAAATAGTACTTTATATTAAACAATTAATTCATGTGTAGTAATCAATGTTTCCCGTTTTACAATTAAAGATATGCAGGTATACAGTGTAAATGGAAAAGGATATTCCAAATAAATAATATATTACACAGTACATAATACATGGGAAATAGAAAATTTACATTTAAATATTAAAAGATGTGTCACCTTCGCCTTGGAACATAAACGTTTAATAAGTTATGTCTTATGGTAAAGACCCATAGTTGATCGAAGAAGTTGAAACGAGAATGTATAACAGGGGATAAGTAATCATGCTGCAAAATAAGAAAGTTTATCTCTTAGTTACTCATCGTTGCAAGCTAAAGTTTCTTTGAACTGACCAGGTATATCTTGCTGTAATTGCTTGTCTAACGCAGGTTATGATTAAGGTAACTTTAGCGCATTGTGTGTATCAACTCTGCATAAACCACGACAGAATCTAGGTTGATAGAGAATTTCTCCTCTGGCTTAATCATTCCACCAATCTTCTTGCAATATAGCACGAACACAATTCCCAGAGAGAGTCCCAGTTAACGAAAAATGATATCCATATTTTTATTGTTATTATTCATAAATATTAAAACCGTAGTTGGAATTACTATTCATACCCGATACTGGCTTTCCATTACTAATTCTCAATTTATATAAAAACCGACAAGACAACATAACCACTGAATTCTTCAAAACAATTGAAAACATGAACACAACGCAAGGGTTAAAAGCGATATTTTACTCTACCTGTTGTAAATTATAACTTAAAGTCCCATGTCCAATTACTCCCCGACATTTCCCTACATTTCTTCAACCGTGACAGATTCCAATTAACTATCTACATAGTTACTACCGTCAAGGAATATCACAAAGAAGATGTTAAGACTCGATAAAAGCAGTTGTATGCAGTACCCTATCGTTACATCTTAATTTGACCCTTCTATTCGTTTCCTCGACGACAGAAACCCTATTCCCTTCTAACTATATTTCAAGTCAAAGTAATAGGGAGGACGAGTCGTCGAGGTGGCTGTTGTCGAATCTTGGAAATCGTTTCCGTTTCCGGTTTTCGACCCAAGTGTCCCACGTGTTGCACGGAAAAGAAATTTCGACGTGTCCGAGGATCTTGATGGGCACGCTAGCGCAGATTTAATTTGCCGGAAATCGTATGCCGGAAACGAGAGCGGGTGAAATGTCCAATGGAAACGTGATTCGAATGACAGTGACATTCTGGTGTCGCACCGGTTGACTCTCGTTATGTCTGTATCGCATGTCGCCGGCAACATCGTCAAAGAATCGAGATTGAGCGTCGATCGGGCGAAAGGACGCGTTCCGTTGCGAATCGATCGTATTAAGTTGCGGGTGAATTATATACGGAAATTACGTACTTTTACGTATTTGCACAGTATGCCAACTTTGCCAGTTTAATTCAAAAGGAAGAACGGCCTCTGTCCAAATAATTTTTCATTTCGTTCCGCATGAAAGTGAATGCATTTCTTTCTGTCTTTCACATGCGCACATTTCATATCATTTCGTAATCCTTTCTGTTTTTAAATTGGCGCATTCTTCATTCAGCGCCAATCAGAATGTACAAAATCGTTGTTGCAGAAATATTCGGATTTATATCATTCATGAACATTTTTCCATTGTACTTGGCGGGATGTTCATAATGCACGGCCAAATAAGAGAGATAATACGGATACATATGCGGAAACGTAACAATTCAATCTCGCACCCTATTAATTATAAAAAAAAAAACGGTATGTGTCAGCGCCCGTAATGTCCACCGAAAAATCACCCGTGGTCAACGAACGACGCGACGCATGCACGACATTTCGTTGAATAAATGAACCGTCAATTCAGAACGTCGAACGAAACAAATGACCATTCACCAACGTCCGTAGTAACCGACACGATGATTAGGGTCCGTACAATAACGTTCGAGCTTCTCGTTTTACGCGACACGAAAATAAATTGTCCCGGCTCGCGGATCGAAAGGAAACGCCCCGCCTCGAGAAACGCCTGGATCGAGGATAATTTCGCGAAAAAATGAACCCTGACACACAGCATGCGGCGCGAACGCGCGGATACATGTAAACGCGGAGGGTAGTTGGTAGTTGGGCACGGGGGTACGTTCGAAGAAATTTTTTGCCGGTACTGAAGTTTTGTTCGAAAAACGACTGACCCTTCGCAGTCATTAATAATGCGATACGTCTCTTTGACGCGAGCGCATCATTTCGTTCGATGATGAGCGCTTGCGTACGTGTGCGTGCGCGGATCAGATAAAGGAGCGGAATTAGGTATAACGCCGGTCGTAGCAGGTTTCTATGGGACACCCTTCGTTCTTCTTCAGGCATTCGTTCAGTCTTCCCCTCTCGTTCGTCGGCCCTATTTTCAGAGCACGCGTCCAGATCGTTTTGTTTCCCTTCTCGGGTGCTGGGTACACGGGCGCGCGTGCCGTTTACAACGCATGCGAGTGTGTGTATGTAGGTATGCGCTCTTCGATCTGCATATCGAGATAGGCATATTAAGATGTCGATGACGTTTGTTAGAGTTTTCGAGGGGTGAGAATAAATGGCCTCGATTGGATAGCAATTTGCAGAATACAGGCTGACGAAGGTGCGAGTAAGATAGAATTGAATATAGTGGGGCTGGGGTTGGGTTTGAATATCGGAAATAGTTTCTTGTTTCCTTTCTAATAAATTATTAGCGAGTTATTCGTGTTGCGCGTTAGAGGCGTATGGAAATTGGATTTTATTGTTCCTTTGTGTACGCTGTTTCCATTTATCACGATGACGCCACTGTTGGCAGTATTCGTATGAAATACGAATTTGCGTTTAATTGTGATACGTGAACTTTGCTTGACGAGTTTACTAATTGGGATTAATTATTTGCGCAATTGTCGGTTTGAAAGAAATTCATTTCTTCTGTGCAACGTTGCAGCAGACAATTGTGTATAGTTCAGTGAATTTTTGTAACACAAATATTAGGAATGGATATATTCGTAATTACTATTAATATTTGAATACGACTATTTCAGCGTTGATGAATATGTCGGTGTAGTGTACTATACATAATTATAGAACGACATTGACACAAAGCGTACGGCATTTATAATCAAGTAATTCAATACGCGCATTATTTCGAATCCATTAATTTCCATATGGATCAAACAGATACGTAGATACTTTTAAGACCGCAAGAGCGGTAATGGACAACGTATTCAACTAGTTCCCAATAATCGGACAATTATTCTGCCGCTAACAATGGATTCTCTGGAATGCGCGAGACAATCGCATCATTATCCCCTTTCTCACCTCCCCCCACCTTCTCGCGTACAAACGTAAAGAATTATAACTAACGGGGGCAATCGATCACGCCAACACCGAATGTTCCACATTTTTCCCCATTTTTCCACCCCACCGTCCAGGTGTTCTAAAAATTTGATAATATTTTGCCAGTTCCAATTCCACGCAGGACCATAAGCGCAGGGCACACGACGTATGGGCTATCCAAACACGATACCAGCCGCGCGCATCTTCCCAAATGCCGTTGCTCCAGTTGCGACAAAGCGTCGCAATAGTGAAGCGAGGACGATCGAGTGCGCGTTACATTATTATTTCGATTGTTCGTTCGACACGGTCCACGTTCTGCCCCTCTTTCTACTGTTGCATTCCATTGGTGCAGCTTTACGAAATCGAGCAGCCGTGCGGTGGCTCCTGTCAAAATTCGTCAGGCCCTGTCAAAACTGTGACGCTCCCGTCAAAGGGGAGGTTGTTGCTACCCCTTCCACGATGTTCCCTTTGTTTTCTCGTTTCTCCAGCCTCGCGACAATTTTTTCTTCCCTTTTCTTTTTTTATTCTACTTTTTTTTATTAGTTCGCCTATGTATCCCCGTTCTGATGTACTCTACGGGGGATGGGGGGGGGGGGGGGGGGGGGGGGGGGGGGGGATAAAGAAGGGTCTCTTGGACCATTTAAGAGCGAAAACGAAGCGCTGCAGTGTATTTATTTTCTGAATAGTCTTTGGTTGGATTTTTTTTTTCGGGGTTTCGTGGTCTTATCGTGGAACGGTACAGCGGATCGCTTGGATTATTTGAGCGCTCGTAATGGCGAAATTTAGCGAACAAAGTATGCGGGGTAAACGAAAGGTCCGAACTATTGTTGGGGATACAATAAGTGGGGTTCGAAGGAAAGCATGAAGTATACAATAGGTGTCAGAAGTATTTAGGCATAGCTATCTGTCCGCGTTTAATCTCCTTTTGGGCTGGCTTCGTTTTCGTCCTTTGGGAGATGTAATTATCTCCAGTCAGTCGAAGTAATTTCGGACTGCAGAAAATGGCAAACGAGCCTAATATAGTATTAACTACTTGGAAAAAATTATGAAAAATATCTGCCAATCATATATAGTAACAACTATTTTAATCCTCCTTAAATTTTTCAAACCTTTCATTAATTCATTAACATGAGCTAAAGTAATGCCATCTTCCTAACTTAAATGTAAATATACGTAATACGTTAAAGGAAAACAAAATTTATAAGTATGCAATATGAAAATAGTAGATTTATACATATACAGTGTCTGTACGCATTGTTCAATCAGGATTTTCAACAAATTTTGCAGTGGAAAAGGGAATTCTCTGCACCCCATATTCAACGTAAATTCGGAAACTGTTTTCTGATCGAATTTGCCGTATACATAAATCACTGACAGTTTTCACAGACGAAGGAGGGCCTTCGTATCGAATGATTAATAAGGTCAGGGGGAAAATTTGTAGGCCTTGATGGTTTCCCTTTTTATCTTCCGCCTGTGTACGGGGTACAAGCGAAAACCAATTTGTTGTTTTGATCACAGCATTTTGTTAACTTCGCAAGATCATTAGGGCATTCATTATAATCACATTTATAAATCATTATTGCTACTGAACTATATATTTGCACTTTCAGAATTTAGAATAGGTATTTAGTAATGTATTTGCGAGTTAAATTATAATTTAAAATATATTTTAACATTTTTGACATAAGTATAAATTATTGTGAGTATGTGTTATTTGATTTCACCAAGGCAAGAAGAATATTTTGTAAGAATTTTCAAGAACAAGTTGTTGCAAAAGCCAACAACGTTCAATAATAAATATTTTTATCGCACGCACCAAAAATTATTATCCCTTATTTTTTACTATTATTTGAAGTAATGAGATAGTCGGAACACAAATAATTTGAGAATAATTTTAATTTTAAAAAAGCAGCGGCCCAAACGAATTAAAGCCAAACAAAGATTTAACCCAACACTTACGACTCACATAATTCACTCGAAAACGAATTATTATTTGCGCTATATATTCTCGTCCCGAATCAATCCTCTATCTTTTCGCATGCATTATACTTTTATCCGTCCTATTTTCGCGCGGTTATTTCAGGAACCTGTGGACCATGTAGAAACAGAATTGGATGAATCTTCTTTCCATGCCAGCCAACAGGTTCTTCATTATTATTGAACAAACTTATCGTGGCCTTTCTCAGCACACGCCCGTACACAATGTCACAACTCATACAACACGTTGCGTAACATTGCATATTGTTCTTTTCTTTCTTTGCGCGGGACAAGCACGTTTTCCCCGGGCAGGTTCCTCAGCCGTAGTGCATTGTCCTTTAGCGAGCTCGCGCGAGCAAGATAAGGGAATCGCGATGAAATAACGAATATCATTTTCATATTAATGAGGATCGTGATTCATAATACAGGTTATCGCCTACGGCATCTACGTTATCATGGCTACGGCGAGCGTCCACGCCTCTTCGTTTTATCACTGTATTGCGTCCGACTGTCGCTCGCTAATCTTGTTGTTTACGAAATCTGTTACACGTTCGGTATAACTGGTATGCAACTTTGCTTCTTTCTTTTCTTGTACAGTCGCGAGAAAGTCAGGCCAGCTACGAACGACTGATCATGCTGTGCAATAAAATTGTATAATGCACAGTG
Organism: Nomada lathburiana; assembly: GCA_963667235.1. Classification (NCBI taxonomy): domain Eukaryota; kingdom Metazoa; phylum Arthropoda; class Insecta; order Hymenoptera; family Apidae; genus Nomada; species Nomada lathburiana. Next base: position 8,647,816 of record OY763898.1, on the reverse strand, counting down.
GGTTGAAAATATAATTGCACTGTTCATCGTTCTTTCCTAATTATTTTATAAAAATATATGTCGCGTAGGTATAATACAGCTTTCGTTCTGCTTTATTCCAGGAAGTTTGAAATTAAATAAATGCCTCGGAGTGTAGTGTCTTTCCTCCTAGTGTAATCTAGGTCGATGCACTTCCTGGAAAATTCGAGCTTTGCTTAGAGCAATTAATAATACAACTGATCATACACATCCTGAAAAACGCATTTTTAATTAAATAAACTTTTTGCTTCGATGCAGTATTATATGTGGCTTTATAGAATTATGCACTTTGTCTTTATAGAAGTAATGTTCTTCTTCAGGGACTACAATTTGAGAAAAGGTTATTAAATCGACCTGACGATGTTAAATCTTTGATGTTTAAACTTGATTTGACGAGAACCTTTTAGGAATTATTTCGCGGAAATCCTGCTCATCCTCAATGTGACTGCTCCTTGTTCGTTACTAGCTCAGGCTTTGATTTTACTTGAATTGCTGAACAGTCCGATTTCCGTCGTCGGACTTGGAAAGTTACAGCAGATTAAATGTATCTTCCTTTTGCGCTTAAAATAATTCTCTGAGGCATCCCGTATATTTTCGTTTAATTCTTAATGAAGATTAATGTCCGATCAGATGTTCGTTTCAAATGTCATTCTTTATTCGCGTATATCTATTTTCCCTTCTCGTATGCCTTTCACTCCCTTCTTCTAATTATATATCATTATTCATCACTGCTGTATAATTGAAAACTGACGTTTGGATTTAGATATTCAGTAGAATTATTCAGTTGATTGTTTTATGTGGTAAATATGGGCGCATGAAAACCCTTGCATAGCTTACCAACAGTTTTCCCTTGTGTTTTTGTTTACTGCATTATAAGTTTGCAAAAGGTGCAGAACTAAAATATAAAGAGTACTATATTATTCTTATAAATCCCATTTTTAAATAATGTTCATAAATTAACGAGGAACTCGAGATGTATCGGTGTGTGAAATATCCATCGAAGTTTATATGGAAGTTAACATTCAAATTAAGATCTCAATAGCGTTAAGTCCGAATATCAAAGAAGTAGAATTTATGCTCGACACAGTTGTGCAATCTTATGAGAAATATTTTGCGGACAATATTGCGATAAAAGTGTTCGTTGCAGCGCGCATAAAACGTCATCGAAACGTTCGTTTCATACGAACACGTTTCTGTTTAATATTCAATTGATTTTCGAGTTATGACACCTTGCAAAACGTTTTAGAAGACGTGTACTTAACACGCGACAGATAGACAGTATAATATTAATTTAATTGTAAAGTATATTTCAGAATATAGTTACACTGACCATTTGAATTCGCAGAAATGCTGTAAAGAATCTACTAGAATCAATCCTTTTGCTACGAGGGGTGTATACATATATACGCACTCAGGCTCAGATATGCACTTACCAACTATTAGATAATAATTTTTATAAACGTTCTGTACAACAGAAGTCTGTACAATTACTACACGATACCTAAACAATGGCTGCAAAATGTGAATCAATATTTCTTAAAAGAAAAAAAAAACAGACACACAACAAATTTCCAATTTTAACTAAAAAAAAAAAACAAAAAACAGGCAACTCCAAATTCCACTTGTCACTAAAACTTCCACTTATCGGAAGGAGATCTGCCTTCAACTGGTATCACCTGCGCCTTTCCCCTTTGATCGGGTTTCCATTCACGGTCGAAGGACTCCCGTTCGACATTAATCGAAGCACGATCGGTCGAATGCGTCGGTGTGTGATCCACCTTTAAGGCTTTCGCTCGTTTGACGCGTACACTCGCATAGTTTGCTCGCAAAGCGAGAGCAAAGCGCGGCAGAAACGGGACAGGTTAGGTGAATGGATAAGTACGACTAGGTGAGTAGGTAGGTAGGTAGGCAGATAGCTGGGGCAAGCGTTTGTCGCCGCGTCGTGTAGGTAGAGGGAACGTGTGCGCGTATTGAGGCACACGTGCTGCGTCGGAGATTTGAAATGAATGCACAGGATGCAGCTACCGAGTCGAATAATAGACATCCGCGTCGTTAATATTGGTTATCATCAGTTTAAAAAGAGATCCTTTGTTCGATACGCCACACAGTTTGTTTGGTGTTGACCTTTTCGAGTATTTGCACTTTTTACGTGCACGGAAATACATTATAATGGTCGCATGGTCCATATGCATATGTATTTGCCCCGGTGCTTGATAAAACGTGCTATTGTATGACATATGTATATACATTCGTTATGTATGCGTGCATATGTATCTTACAAGAACATGCTTCCTGTTGGTTTAAATAAGCGAACGGATACTTGTAGACGATGCAATCAACCGCGTCTCTAGTGATAGTAATGTAGATTAGCCTGTGGCAGGTGAAGTTTCTTCTTTTTCTTTGGTATTGTTTTTTAAGAATGTTAGACGTATACATATTGTGTTCCTGTAGATAGCAAAAATTGATTTTGACGTAACTACGATGCGTACGATTCTTTTTATACGATTAAGTAAAGAAGATATCATGCGCTAAAGAAATTATAGCCCTTTCTAAAATTACAATGGTAAACGCAGTGAAATTTTTGGAAGCACTCGAATGTATTTGCAAAGAAGTGAAGAGCGTGAAACGCAGAAAAATATATGTAATATGCTCAACGATGCATTTCCTACATAAACAATGTTCCAGTGGTATAACTGTCAAGTGCTGTAGAATCGGTGACTTTTATTCTATGGGTCCACGATTGGAACAATAGTAATCAGCCCGAGGAGCTAGGTATTGTGTTCGTATAGTTTACGAGTACCGCACATATGCTCCGAAGTCACCCCGTATTCTACTGCCGGTGTTTTCCACATTGGGACAGTGTTCGGCATCAGCTGTGAGAGACCTGTAAATCACAGCCGTGACATAAGTTCCGATTCCAACAATTCGCTATTCTGGCATTTCTGATAGATATCTGTTGCTAACAAATTCCCTTCTTTCGTTCCTACGATATGTATAACTTAACTATTACTCTCGTTTCACTTGGCATACTGCAAAGATTATGTCGATTTTTATTATTATATTCCGAAAACTGAATATTCATGAGTTAGAACATTTTTATATGTATGTTGAAGTTTATCGACGAAGTTATTTTTAGGTGCAATTGTTCAGGTGGTGGTTTATTATATAATTATGTGAGAATAATTTATGCGAAAGAGATGTTAATGATTACTAAAGGTTATTAAGTAAAATAATGAAATACAGTAAACTTCGTATAATTAGATCGCATATACAGTTTAATTTATAGCAGAAGTATCTCGTAACATAATTAATTAATATTCCGTGGTCGTTCTGTCCTATATCCTGATCACTTTACATGCTTCCAGGAAATGCAACACGTGCGTTAGTTATTAACAGGGTATAACATCCAATATAGAAACTGTATAATTATTAAAGAATTATGAATAATAATTAAATGAAATAATTAGAATGAATAAATTATAGTGAAATATTGTATTAAACTAAAAATCTGCATAGATTCGGTTTATTCAACAGTCAAGTCACTATAATCGCCTACATTTAAACAAATTTATATGATATTGTCATTGCATTCAACGAATACAATACTGATTTATTTCAGGACAAATAAAGTAAGGAGTTAATGTGCACCAACACACAATTATGTTAAGAAATATTAATAATATCTCCCTTACAACAATACCATAAAATTCTATAAATTACAAAAATTTACAAATGCATGTAAAAAGTTTGCAAATTTTCACCTGCCCTCAAAAGTAGAAAATCTTCCCATTGAAGGAATAAAGAATATAATCTGCGCGACGTATATCCGGATTCTAATAAAACCAATAGAAATTACCCGCTAGTATCCAAATTAACAACCAGCATGAAGGGTCGAATTAGTAGAACCGCGGTTAAAATGCGTCCCAATAATCGGGCGCCGCGCCGAGACGATTCAATTCGTCGACGAATTAGGCCCATTGACTCATAATGATTTCTGACCGAAACGTCCGGTGGGCTCGAACCGAAATCGCTCACAGCCCAGCGAATCGCCATATTACCGATAACAATGGGCAAGCGTTTAATTTTCGTCCCCAGGTCGGTTTTGCGGCGACCTGAGCCCGCTTTTCCAGCGATTCCCCCGAAAATTGCCGTGATCGAGTGTCGTGGCGTGCATATGTCGCGTGGCTCGAACGAACCCTCTCCAGATTGGTGGTTACCTTTGTCGAAAAAGGAGAAAGGGGTTCACGAGGTACGAGCGAGTTTTTCCACTTACGTGGAAGTTTATGGACCGCGAATAATGAAAGTCATTGAATTCCACGATAGCGGAAAAATGCGTTTACCCGCAGGACCATAATGTTTCGCCGCCATCTCGAGAGGGTTGTATTCGGAGGGGTGCGTGTGCACGCGTATGCACTCGAGACACAAAAGCCATGGACGTGTTTCTGAGTCTGTGCGTGTATGTATGGACTTTTTTTTATTACATATGAATCGAATTCTGTTTGAGAAATTGAACGGTCTGCGGGTCCCCGTGGGTTTGATTTTGCTAAGATAGTGTAGTTAGCACGATTCTTTTCGGGGGTTTTATTCAAGTACGTGTTCTGTGTTGGATGGAATAAGAATGTGAAATGGCCACGCTATGATAAAATGTAGCCATAATACGAAACTTTCACTTAAATCAGCTCAACATTTATCTTCCAACTCTTTTGAAATTAGTGTAACACGTTATCGAGGTGTCGAGATAAGAAAGGTTCGTGGGTGGTCAAGAGTCTCCTCGATTTACTTCATCGGTGATTGCCACCTACGGTACTGAACCTTGCTGCCAACAGCCACGGAAACATATGCACGTGCATATTTATCACATAACGGCACACACAGTCCCCATAGCGTGGCATGGGGTTAACCTACAGAGAGTAATAGTTGAGCAGAGGCCACGGAAAATGGTGGGCAACTGAAAACGTAGAGATAGGAGTCTCGAAGGGCCGAACGAATCCTGAAGCACGAAGATAAAGATAGAAATGTATAACGAAGGCGCCAGATATTACACACAGCTGGACACGTCGATACATGAGAAGGCGTTCTGCATCCGTTCAACACATGCGGCAATAGAAATACCAAATATAAACGTAACACTATATAATTAGAATTTTCGATAATGAACAGCGAATATTATTTCAGCTCGTATCAATGAATTAATACGAATAGAATTATTCAAACGTTAACCCTTGAATGCTTCCGTTAGAAAAATTAATAATAAGCTGCTAGCTAATAAACTATAACCTAAACCGATTTATTAACATCTGTAGAATTAAAATTCATTTTGAAACGACTCTCACCCGTGATAGCTTTATAGTTAAACAAACACTTAGCATCAAATTAAATTAAGAAATACACAAAAATATGAATACATTTCTATACTAAAGATAGAACGTATACATACGCAGAAGTAATTGGCAATAAAAGAAAACCCACCCTCAGATACTCCAAAAAATGAGTGCTACTGAATAATACGTATACATGTACATAATTGGAGTTCGCGTCCGCCGATAAGAGGATAATAAATACACATAAACGTCAACGAAAATTGGAAGAAAATGAAGAAAAACGAACGGTCGAATAGAAGAAGAATTATGAGGGCGGAAGCTAACAGGGAAATGAGAAACAGATCTCAAGTCAGAGAGAGAAGGAAAGGAAGAGCAGGAAAGAGTGGAAATGCGAAACAGATAGGGAAGTAAACGAGGCACAAATAGAGAGAGAGAGAATGATTTTAGCCGCAACAGATAGACAGAGAAAAGCAGACAGTAGAGGGGGAAGATATTTCCTCCCCGGGGGCCCACTCGTCGATTTTCCCTTCTCCTCGTTCCCCTAACCAGCTACGTACCCCCTCCGATGCAGTTGTGCCACTAGGATCGGGGCCTTACGACCGCGTGACGCATGCCTCCTTTCATACTCGCTTCGTCGGTCTGCGCGTACGCACGTGCGTTCCTCAGCGATGTCCATTCAACTGTACGTACGGGAATCCTTCTTCAGCCTAGACTAAGTGTTTCGCAAGATACCGCGCTCTATTCTTAGCGCTTTCTCACCCCATCACGAATATATACACAGTTCACTCGGAATATTTCTCGTGATCAAAAATTACGGTGGACCGCAATCATCTGGTGTACGGAGGACAACGCCGTCAGTGTTCATCAATACATCTCCGTTCGTGGAACTTGCTAGTGTTCTAAGAAGACACTGGACGATATATCGCGAACAATCGTTTTTCCATCGTTAACCACGACCGACCTTGTTCACTTTCGCCATAAGAAGCCAAGAATTCTTGCTGTCAGAAGAACTTCGACGTTCCTGCGTCTTTTGTTTTTAATTTGTCCCGTGGTCACCGTCGTTCAAGTGTCCCTTTACGTTGTCCCGGCCCCTTGGACAAGAGGAGTGCACGTGTTGAGACTGATACGGGTGGATTGTGCTTGCCATACATTGCGATTCGTCGTGAAACATTTCATGCGTGAAGCTCTTCGTACCGCGGTGACAGGATTTCTCAGTGATTCAAGCTGTTGGGTTCGTACCAGTGAAATGAAACGCGCGTGATTTTCCCGGTATAAGTGACGTCACGCGAAGAACGTTCCACTGATACTCACGCAATATTTACAAGCTTATCAACGACCTTTTTCGCGCTCGCGTCGGGAACTCTTGTTGACTTTTGCCATCGAACTTCCCGAGGACTCTCAGATCCCCCCTCTATTCACTGCCACGCTCTGTCGCGATTGTCTGATAATCGGTACGCTCATACGAAGAGACGCAGGCATCGCGTACGCCTCGTCATTGGTGTTCCCGTTTGCTTACATACATTTGCCGCCATACAGTTCGTCGATAGTTCGTTGAAAGTTAAACATAACGAACATCCAAAGTGCCGGTAAAGAAAAGTGATGTACATCGATATTGGCCACCAATCAACGATGCCGAGTGTTCGGTAGCGTGGTCGCTTCCACTCACAAATTAGAACGTGACATCTTAACGCGATAACTGGTGCCGAAGCGTCGCGTGTCGATGTCGTTGGGCCTGTTGGACATAAGTGTAGTGCCATTTGTCGTGAATCGGCTTTAATCGCGCGTGGGAGGACATTGGCGAGCGATAAGGTGTGCAAAGCGGTACTCTGTGGAACGAGTGATGAATTGTCCTCGCGTATCGTCCGCGTCGTTTATTTCTTGCAAACGCTAAAAGTACGGACGACCCTCTGGTCGAGGATCCTCGTTTCCTGTATACAGCAGCGTCCCTCGGTACGAAGCCGGGGGAGTGTTATATATTTTGCGGGAATATTCGTGGAGCACCTGAACTCTCGAAAGTGGTCATTCAACGGAGCACTCGTTTCCAGTGGATCGAGCAATAAAATCGAACGGTGAGAACTTGACCCGGAAGAATAGGGCCGAGTGTTTTCGGTGCACGGTTGACGTAGGCGATAGAAATATCTGAGACACGCTGTACAACCGGCGTTTTGTTACACACTGTGGAATTTGATTGAAAGCAGCCGGCACTGTACGAGCATGTGATATCACGTCGGGGTTACACTTGGCCGAAACGCGTCCGCTGTCAAGGCTGGCTTTTGATCTCGACCGGGAGCAGAAAACGCGAGTTCTTGCCACTGCACTTACGCTTATCTGGCACTGGCTCGATCCGACAGTGAAAAGGCCACTTATAAAGCCTGTGCTTTTTCCACCGGACCATCTAGCCGGGGTAGATAGGTTCCGCGCTGTGCATTAGGCGCGATCTAGAAATCGATTCTCGCGGCGGTTGTGAGAGCAGAAACGTGTCACAAGTGAGGAGTATCCATCGACGAGGAGGGAGGGCTTTTGGCCGGAGGCTGCACTTGCTTATCGCTGTAATAGTTGTTGAGAAGAAAGAGCGAGGGAGAGAGGCGGAGAGGAATCGAGAAAGAGAAGGTGGCGTGGTGTGTACATCGAGGAGAATCGTGGGTGGAGAACGAGCACCCTTCTTCTCGATAAGGCTCGCAACGAGCAAGAATTACAGGCAGTAAATTATATTACTGGTGGCTAGGAAAAATCGCCGACGAAATAATTACCCGGTTGCGCGTCGGGTGGAAAACGATTAATCGTTCTTTCGATTATTCTCAGCCTGGTCTGCGAATCGAGGATTTTAAAAACGCCCGGCGAAAGCATAAACGCACGGTTCGTGGGAGTGGTGTGTTGCTTGTGTGTCGTGGGCGGCGTTCAATGATCGTAGCGTTGTTGTCGGCCTTGTCGTCCATCGACGCGCATCGAATTCGTCTGGATGCCAGTTTTGGAAGGCGGCATTGCTAAGAAGCGAAGTGTCGACAGGACAGCTCGCAAAATGAGGATGAGACTTTGCACCGGCTCCAAGGAGTCCTACACACTTCTCTCCAAGAAACGGTAAACATTTTGTTTTCTTTCATTTGGTAGATAGAATATTTGCTATTATATTTGTTTATGTTTTCTTCATATCATATTATGTCGTCCATTTTTCTTTTATGATAACGAAGTGTTAGGGTTGATGATATATTAACCGCGTTGCCTAAATAATGATGGATTTGAAAGATAACATGTTTCCATGAAATGAAGGTACAATATCCGTCTTGGAAGATGAAAAATTATTTATAAAGGGTGCGCATACATACGGGTTTTGGGAAACGAATGACACTCTACCACCCACGATGGTCACTGAAAGCGACTATGCCTAATGTCGCACCATTTAAAAATGCATTATGTAATGAAAGTATTTGTCGTGTGGTATGAAGTGCCTGAATATTTCTCTACCGAGGAGAACATTGGCAGATTTCTTTACGAATTACTAAAAAAATTAATGTGTAGGAACAATAAATCATTACGCTGTAACTCTAGATATCTGTGGTAAATAATTTACAGTATATTAGCACCAAGTGTGGCGTCCAATTAAGAGAGTTATTCACACTTTGTGAGTACAAGTAGATACTCATTTCGCAACGTACCGCCGTTGTAAATACAGTTTCATATAACTTTCAAGTATAGAGTTGAACTTTGTTTCGTATTTGTGGAGGTATTCCATCGTAACAATTATTACTTCAGTACACATCTATGATAAATTATGGAAACAATCACCCTCCAACCCTTTCGACAATTCGAACCCATATTAATATCCATTACGACTAAGTTCTTTCTAGAACTTCGAAATCAACTTCCAATTACATATGCTAAATAATACAAGCATACATACTCCGATGAATTAAAATTGCATTAAATCGGTAGCCACAGTGTGCGTCAAATAAACGTCACCATCAATTTGCAAACACGCGGAACGAAGATCATCGTCCTATCTATGATTCATTGAATAACCCTGGCTTAAGATGTCTTCGCACGGATGTCCCCAGGACAATACATGTACATGCTTAGGATATCCTATGCACTGGGCTCGCGATACCAGTTAGGGTAGCGCACAGGTATCTTCCCCTACGGTGCATGTCGTTAGGAGTTTAGAGCATACCCGTTACATCCTGGACAGGAGCGTACGAGCACCGTGAAGTTTGCATGAAGCCACGTAACGAGCCGTAATCTCGTGGTAATTTACGAAATGACAGTCCATAAATATTTCGTTGGTAAATTGTGATTACGGGTTTGATCGACCCGGTGTTTTTTTTTTGTCTTGACGCCCATCGCCTTCTTTCTTAACAGTAATCACTGTTCACGTTTTATGTATACACACATACAGAGGACACCTACGTACGTACTCGCGTGTGCAAGTAGTACGCGAGTCGCGTCGAATTCCGGTGACGAGAGGAGCATTCTTAGCGATGGGAATGATCCAAATCTTTCTCATGATTTTCAAGCAATTCGATAATCAAATAGCTGTTCAGAAGATTGGAAACGTTATTACGTTAATATTAATTTCTTTAAATACATACAATTTGCGTATGTATTCATATGTGCATATGTACTTTCGATGCCATCGTACTTTGTTATCAGAAATCGTTGCTAATTGAGAACGATCATGCCCATCGCTAAGAATGCTCGACACGGTGGCGATTCAGAAAATCGGAATGCACGCTGCAACGCGATACACGCGGATGCACCACGTTCCCCGGAAACGTGTTTGTCTTTCGATGCGCCTCGAGAGACACGAGCGATTTTTTATGGCGACGCGTTACCTTAAATCGTGATTGTTCCACGAATACCACTGGACGCTGTTGTTTCTTCATTTTTCGAACCGGTGAACGTGACTAGAGTCGAATGTGTCTTTTTTTCATGACAAGCCTGTTTGATTGCAAACTTTTGCCAATACGTTTGAGCAGTTTGATCGACGTGTTGTTCTTGCGAAAACTTGGCGACCTCGTTTAACACGCTCGTCTGCGGCCATTATCAACGAATGAATATTGAAATTTCTCTGTCGATTCATTTAAATGGAAGTGAGCCAAATATATCACTGTTATACGACGTCCTAAATATCAATTCTATAATGAATGTAATTATAATTACGCTCGTTACAGTAATTAAACAATCTCGCGTTCGAGGGGGTAAACCAAGTACCCGACCCTGTGAAAATAAATTGAACGTCGGGAACGATAAAAAGGGGCGCATCAATGCCCGCATTAATATTTTTATGTCGGAAATGTCCTGGCAGATGGTGGTTTCTGTGGTCTATATAAAATTATGAACGGTGATCGTTTAATCAGACTCTACGAACTGTGTGAATCAATAGAAACTAACGGACCGCTTTCATTGCAAACACAAATGACATAAATTTTTAAGCGAACCAGTATAAAAACCGCATCGTAATATGCGTACAACACTTTTCCTATTGGAAAGTATAGCAACCGTAATCTATGGATACCGAACTCGAGGGCGCATGCAGCAATAAATAATTTCTCGAGAATATTTTTACGCAAATAGAACAAATGCCATTTGAATTTCTCGCGCAGTCACGGACTACTGTTTCTCAACCCTGAATTTATATATGTACTTCCAAAGGAGCGACATTTTTATCGAATATCCGACAGATTAAACGGACCGAGTCAAATGCAGAGCTCGATACTTCATTCTTACGCACGAAAACGAAGCTAAAAAGAGGAGGGACCCCGGAGGGAGAACACTGATATAACTCCAGATGTGTTCGCCCTTGCACTCGCCAGATTGATCCATCGATGGTCTTCGTAACCACGAAAAGAAAATTCGTTCGTGACGAATCGCCGTGAATGGCCGTGTTTCGGGAGCCATAAGAATTATCGACGCTCTTCTCCTTCATCGTATCCTTCTAACAATACGGTAATTCTGGTCGACAACGGATGTCCGTTTGGCACGTTCTCCATCGGACGTACAATGCAAACGATCAAATACAATTTTATCGAGAAATCGAGTGGATATATGACTTAGGCCATTTTCGTAATCACTGGCACAAATAGTTACTCTCTAATTGCTGCCTCGGAGGTACGAATACCTTCTGCTTTGTGTTTGCTCCGGTTATTATGGGATAAATATAAACGCACACAATGTTGAAGAAATAACATGCTTAGGACAAGGGTGCAGTATAGTTTGATATCTAGGATTTTAACAAAATTCTGTCGTATTATATTTCAAAGTGTTTTCATCGCGCTATATTCTTTATTATCCAGTTCGAAGGCAGTCATAAAATATTATTCGCCGTCTTTAAAAGGCAGTCTCATAAAATATTCGAGGTTTTATAAATTGATTTCCATAATTCAAACTATCATTCAGACCGTGCAGGAGTAATAAAAATTGAAAATATTCTATAATTAATGATATCGTTCCAAATGTTTCTTCACAAAAATCTGTATCCTCGAACACTTATATATTGCATTGGAGTGACGTGAATATGAAACATTGCAACGACAATCGGGGACAGAATTATGGTAATTCGAGGGCGAAGATACCCGTTGTACCGTTGCAATAAATATTCATCTGGACCCCGGGTACTTAAACTATTTACATAGACACGGATGCGAGAGAATTGAGAATTCCAGGCGCCCATTGGTGAAAATTTTTCGTATCCGATTACGACTGAATACGATAACCGCCTTGATGACTCGGGGATCCCTTTCACAGGCACGGGTAAAAATATTGCCGGTACGGCAAATTAATGTTGGTCGTGTAATTAATTATGGTCGTGCCGCTAAATATTCAATGGGGATTACTCGCCTGACACGCCTCGAGTGCCGTATTGAAATCCATAGCCGAACGCAAGGAATTGAACAGCCACCATAGAAGGCTTTTAATGTGTAAGAAGTATTATAAAAGTCGATCCTCCCCTCGAATGTAGAACAAAACGTTCGGTCGAAAAAATGTTTGAAGTTACATTGCTTTCCATATATGTATATGGAATTATCTATGGATATATGGTATATATCTAATGTACGTCTGCAGATCAGGGCTTTATTGTTTATTAAAAATGATGCACGTGGTCATGTTCCCCCTGGAATTTCAATATAATAAGGATGCAACACAGTAAAGGAGGAAACAAAATTATTGCTTTCGTCGAAAGGGGCGTAAAGGGTTCGGATGAATGGTTTTGACGGGGCTAATGAGATCCGCAAACAGTCAACTCATTAGAATAAGTATTTTCTCAAACAAAACTATTCGTCCCTTTCAGCATAGGGTTGAAGGCCCTTCTCAAACAAAACTGCAATAACCTATGTTAAGCTGATGCTAAACTGTTACATTAATTCATAAGACACGGGGGACAATGAATATTTCAATCGATCTGATTGTGGCTAATGAAAAATTATTATAGTAAAGCACAATACAATCGATTGACTTGAGAATGATACGATAACGTAATAAAACAATCTTAGAACTTGGCCAAAGGAAGAAAAACATATTAGGTACATTTTATATACAATACAATTAAATCTGAGCCATTAGATTTATTGAGGTACTTCAGGCAATTCGTACAGGGTGTTCAGGGTTTTTACCGCAAAACTAATACAATATGAGAAAAATATTGTGATAAAAACATTGATGAAAGAGAAATGGCAATAAATTTCGAATGCAATAGATTCAATTATTCGTCGATGTCAATCTTATAGTCGTAAAAGCAAACCATAGTTAACAAAAAAAAAAACAGCTACATAAATATCCTAAGTCTATTCCCACGCTGTACTTTATGGAAAAAAACCTGTCCCTTATTTTTTCCCATTTGTATCATAACTTTTTAATAAACCATTTACGATCCTATATCTACATAACGTTTTTTCTTGCTCGCTCTTTTACTCATACGAACATAATACGTAGTCCAATTTGGCGGGAAAAACCCCGAAACACCCTACGTACACATATACACATAAAAACGCCAAGTTTGAATTTATACATCTATATATAAGAATTATGAAACTTCTTCATCCCCTTCTCGACGAGCACAATAGTACTTGGCGGTGAACGTCAGACAGTCGTAGCTCCACGTTCCCTGAAAATTCGTCCCCTTTGTGGAACGAGTCAACTCTCCCAATTAATCCAAAGATTGGTGGTGCTATCGTGATTCTGCATTACTCTGTCCACAACACGCAGGGACATTTGCAGATCGTTAGCAAATACAGGACCGTTGGGGCTTATTCACACGCGGCCGCAAGGACCCTTCGCAAACCGATCCGTTCAATAGCGTCCGAACACGATATCTGGTTCGATGACTTGAATTTTCCTTTCACCGGCACACAGGGGAAATGTGTCCGCGGGGCAAATTAACCCGACGCGTTGCACCGTCACGAAAATTATGACATCACCGTTCAGATCCCCGGGAATTATTGCCATTAATACCGATTTAGTTGAAAGGAGGCGAAAAAAAGGGGTGAACGGGCGTGTGCAGGTATGAAAGGCAAGCAGCGACCGCTCACCCCTTTTTTCTTTCCGTTCTTTTTACATGTTCCTTGGGTAACGCGTGTCTACTCATTGAAAAGTCTGTTAAGCCGGTCAGCGTTAAGTCGACGGTGAGCCAATAAATCTTCAACCCTTTTCTTTGGTTACGTATGCACGTAGCGGCGCCGCGAGTGCCCTTTGAAGTTCTATTTAACACGAGACGTCGCGTGTACCTACATATGTGCACACCGTTACGAATATATCACGAAAGCATTGATACCTGATTTCGAAAAGTTATTTATCACGATCATTGTAACAGATCCATTATGGTTGCGCAACGACACGGGCCGCCATAAAAGCTGAATGGTTTTTTTCTTGTATCCCTTTTTTACTTCCTACTTCGGGATGCTCCAATTCTTGTCGCTTTTATTTAAATGCAAGTATCTTTTTCTGTATGAATTGTGTTTCATGAAAAGTCGACGTCCGCATTGATTATACAGTTTTTGTTAAAGGTCGGGTGTTCGAGGAAAAACATGTTATTCGATCGACCCCGGTTTCTTTTAGATTAGTATAAGTTTTTGGTTTGAAACTTTTTAATTCAGATAAAAACTGACAAGATGACGTTCTCATTGAAGTTTCCCAAGATTTAAAAGTTTTAAATAAAAAAGTTGTGCTAATAGAAAATTGCGATCGGTTTATGTACATAAACCTGAACAAAATAATTACAATATTTAAATCATTTACATTTAATTTATGGGGCACTTTAGAAGCTGTTATTTTATTGTATCGGATATGGTGATACTTGTTCTGTCTATTATTTATTATCACAACTTTTGATACGTTTTACACTTCCATTGTACAGTTTAGTCAGCGAGTAGAATTTTCGTTGCAAAGTCGGAGTATTATCGGACATAAGATTTTAAGGGAAGGTAAAAGTTTACGATAGGATTACGTGAACGTGCAATTTTAGTACTGAAATATCTGTTGAAGTATTCACCGGATGATTTCACGTTTGCGCACACAATATAACGAACAGTGTTATTTGTTGTAATATTTGATTTGCTGCCAGTAAGTTTGCAATTACCTTATCTATTCCCCCCTACATATTTTAACATTTTGCGTATTAGCTGTATACTCCCATTATTAAAAAGAAAATAAGGAGAACTACAATTCATCGCAATGTCAGACTGGTCTGTAAAACATTTTCAATGATATTTCTAACGGTGATGGACATTGAGCCAAACATAACTGAAAATGTTCCGCGCAGATGAATGTATTTCTTTTCTCTATTATACGCAATTCTCGTTGTTACTTTTAACATCAAGCTCGCTCCAGAGGAATGTATTTTTCTTACTGCACGAAACTGTCTTATTATCCTTTCGATCTTCGTAAGTACTCCGTTGTGGATAAGCCCGCCGATATCATCGTTGTTATTGAGATCGCTTTATTAGGTTTCATCATGGTTTACATCTCACGAACCCGTAGCTAGTTTTATCGTCAGCGGAGATCTATTGGTCGGTCAAGCGTGCACGATATATCAAGGATCTCGTAGGAAATGTTGGTTTACCCAAGTAAAAGGCTCAATAAAGTACGAAAAATTGCGCTGCGGGTAATTGGTTACGTGATCACTGAACCTTCAACAATCAAAATCTGTGATATAGGTCCCTGTAGAATCATGAGATTGCGTAAAACCTCAGGAGCAGAATTTATTACGAAAAATCAAATTATAATATATTGATTTAAACGAGTATGATGAGAATCTTCTAATGTGAATAGTTTGTGGAGGTTCAATGTATACTTCATGTCGTAATGTATGAAATACCTAATTATTTAATCAAAGTGAATATTTTTCATTACTTTCTGGTTTTAATTATTTCAAGTATTTTCGACTGACTGATATCGTCAGAAGAAAGTTTAGATAATGATTAGAATTTTCTTCTCCATGCTGTGTGCAGCTTAAACTCGTATTTGATTGTTTCATGGAATGGAAAAAAACTAAAAAACATTCCGAATTATTTCAAATAAAAATAAATAAATAAAAAAAATAAAAAATCGATGTTCAATTATTTCATACACGAATGTATAGGCAAATGATTTCTTTTGAATACTATAAAGTTTAAATATCAATTATTATGCCAACATTTTACATGTTACAATCTACTCCGATTCATCTGTGAAAGACAGTTATTCGCTGCCTAACCATAGCCACACACACCTCACGAACCCTGCGTCATCCTGACCTACGGTCTTCCACCAAAGCTACCTAAACCATGACCTACCTTATCAACCCCACTCCTACCTGTAATACTTTCAGAAACCCTGGCCCTCATTCCTCAGAGATAGACTCTAATTACAAAATCCATTCCATATCGACCGGTGTATCTATTGCGAGAACCAGCCACTATAACTGTTATAACCAAAATTAAAAAAGTTACGATATAACAGTCAATGTCTTAGTTGAAATGATTTTGGTTAAGAATAATCGTTATTGGGCGACAGAAATCTTTTTGGTTACGTAATAATGGTTAGGTAATAATGGCATGGCTCACGCGATCGTAATTAAATATATTGGACGCTGTATCAATGAAGTATTAATGAAGTCGTTTAATTGAATCCTATGATTCACTCGCATAAAAAAAAATATAGTATCTGTACGTCACCTACCTTTTCATACGGTCCGTATGATAATACATATGCATACATGAAATATTGCCTGAAATATGTACGTGATAAAAGACGAGCATTCGAATATTTAATCCTCCGGCAAATCCTTTTCAGTGCGCTTCATTTACTAAGGCGTTGCACCCCATTCTAGTCATAGCTATTTTTGCTCTCTTAATTTTGTTGCTTATTTTCGAAACGAGGAACTTGACACTGTGCGCATATACGCTTTATAAGATACTTTGGCATTCTGAATGAAAAACCGATAACAGCTGTGAAATAGTATTCGATCGTTGTACATGCAATTTCAATCGCATTTTTTTCGCACCAAACGTCGGTTAATCGAAACCTGCTCTTCGTACCGCGACAACCTGTACGATGACTGCGTGCATCAAGACGATTGACCAATACGATGGAAAATATACGTACCCGCCGTGTCGACAAATGGAATATGTGACGTATAATAAGAAACATTAATGACGAAGTCAGCTGATTACTGCGAATACCGAGAATTTCTTTGAAAGCGACAACATTTCAAACAGTAGAGCGGTTGGTTCTATTACAAGAGAAGAAAAGAATTTCGAGAGGTTGTGGTCATGCAGATTTGTATTAATCAAAAATGGAATTTGACTCTATCACATGAGTAAATACAAGCATTTGGTGGAAAAAGTCGCTGCTAATTTCCTATTAATCTGAATCGAAAGATTTGTTGAGCTATTGCCGAGGTCTTCACTAAACTGATATAGATAGTGGTTGTCTATGATTGTTACCAATTTACATATATTGTAACAAAAGAATCTGTAGGCCTAAATTTTCGTCATTGTAATGGACAGTACATTAATTTTCATACTATAAAGTAGTTGCCAATAGAGGATGCAAACAAAGATTATCATGAGCATAGTGCTTGTTTGCAAGCGGACTGTACATATATATTGTGGTCAGGTATGCTTTGTAACGTGTCAATTTTTTTTCATTCACACCAAAATACAAGAACTACTATCATCACCGCCTGCACTCGTCAATTTTCCTTGCGCAAACCTTTTTTCGCGTGCGAGCGTAATTTGTTGAAAAAAACTCTGCGCAATTACAATAGGGTTGACAATTGCATGAGGTATATAATAATTGGAAGTCCTTATATAAATAAAAAAATTGACATGCTATGGCTGGTATGAAGCGAACCTGGGCACAAAATGTATAGCTCGCTTTAAGAAGCAACCTCTTTACTCGTTTTTTTAATCCTTTTTTTATTTTTTTTATCCTACAAGAATTAATGCTATCTCTAATTTGCAATGCAAACTAATTTAATGTAAAAGTTCTATTATCTAAATAATTTAATTCAAATTTATAGTCATAGGCAACCAATATAAATATGTTTCCCTTGTACCAATAGCCGGTACTGTTTAATGAACTAACAATGAGTACAATGAGAAGCATTAGCAACAAAATTTGCTAGTGACTGAAAATATCGATATTTTCTTTTAAAGGGACAACATTTCAAACAGTAGAGCAACCGGTTCTATCACAAAATAATAATAAAACGTCGTAAGAATATAAAGACGAAAAACTGAGCGACTCAAAAACAGAGTTTGGCTCTATCACATTATGAAATAAAACCACTAGGAGGAAGAGATTCCTTCTAATTCCTCCCTCCGTGTAATGAGTTTTTGCGGAGTGGCAAATACTGTCGTACTAAATTTACTGACATGTTTCGTGTGTCTATGATTATTGGTAATTTGTATGATATTTTTTAATCAAATAAGTTGCGGATGTAAAATTCCGTCGTACTAATGAACGGTTCATTAATTTCCATATTATAAAATAGTTGCCAATAGGGGACTGCAGGAAAAGATTAAAACATGCAGAAAGAGATAGAAACATGCAGAAACATGAGCATAGTGCTTGTTTTACAGTGTGCTATACGTATGTATTGTGTTCATGTACGCGTTATAGCATTATCATGTGCAATCGTCAGTTTCCTTTGGGCAAACCTTTCTTCACATGCGTGCGTAATGTATCAAAAGCTTTGCGCAATTACAATAGGATTGACTGTTGCAAATCGTATATAATAATTAGCAGTCCATGTTAAAATAAAAAGATTGTCACGTTAGTATGAAGTGAACCCGGGCACAAAATGTATAGCTCGTTTTAAGAAGCAAGCACTATACTCGCTAAACAGCAGATCCTATTCGCAAATTTTTTCGTCGTACAGAAATTAATGCATGGCTCTAATCTTTAGTGCAAACTAATTTAACGTAAATCGTCTACTAAGTGAATAATTTAATTCAAACAAATAACTATAGGCACCTAACATAATAAACTTCAGTAGGGTAGTATTTCTCATCCCACGAAAACTCATTACCCAGAAGGAGTAAATAGTAGGAACATCTCCTTATAAATTCAGTACATAAGTTACCAAACGATCTCAACGGGCCAGGAAAAAGATCGACTTATTAAAAAATACATTGTAGAATATAATGGTGAATGGAAATTGTAGTATGCAATTGAAAACCCGTTTCAACAATTATAGTGGTGTACAGCATCAAGTTGAATGAATACAATATCCGTTTACATAGATTCCAATAGGTATTTTGAGAAAAAATTACAAAATTTGCATGACAGCAACCGTTTCGACTTGGCAAAAACCGTTTTCTAAGTAAGAGGTATTAATGTTAAGCCTCACGAAGTTGAACCGAAATTTAGTAATTTTTGACTATAAAGTGCGTTTTTTAATCTAACAATCCCGATCGCGAGAAATAAATTGCGAAATATGTACACAATTCGAAAATTTCACTAACTAAATATTCGTATTAATGATATTAAGAATATGGCGATAAAAAACGCGCTTGCAAATTGTTTCGAACATTAATAGTCAATACAACTGATTTCGTATGCCGGTTAATTATTTCGCGTATCGAACTTGTTCTTTCGGACGAAATTCCCTTGTGTGTGCGATAATATTGTAATGTACAATTGTAACATTTCGACGCTGGATGCGTGTACGATATGAAAAAAGCTTGTTCAGATATACATATTCGGACTCACCGTTCGCCGACAAAGACACCTGGCAATGATACACCAAGAAGACGCCTGATCCAGATGGAGGTCCGATTATAATCCGTGTTGCTTTTGCGTCGAACAGGTATCCATCGTTCCGTATCCATTGTTACGTATCCATTCGTAGGTGTCCATTGCACTTTGAAGTATTATCACAAACACAGACACTCGCGATACGACTGAACAATCAGCGATGCACGTGAAACGACAGTCACTAGTCTATAATACACCTGGATTGTTTCAAAAAGCTAATTTCTCTCGGTAATCGCACGTAAAGTCAAAAGGCTACTACGTACATCATGGCGTCCGGCCTGTATTTTGTACAAAACGGAAAGCCCGTTCCACTTTCAGTCGTATACCGTGTGGCATCTACCGTACAAGCTCGCGAACACAAGAAAACCGTCGCGGCAATATTGACTTGCACTCCGACGTATTTAGGAATAACCAGATCGCGATAAATAGCCATGAAAATCAATACCGTCGTTGTCTCGTTAGAAGAACTTCGATCAACGTCACTTGTCACACTCTACTAACTTCAGTCAGTGCATACTAATGACGTGCAACACTGTTCCTATATTCTGGTTTTTGGTACATTGTTGCGTTGGTTGCCCTGTTCTTAAAGTGCGTCAACAAACGTCCGGTAGCAGAAGAAAAAGATGGATCGTAAATCATACTTCGACAACGACCGCGTTTTATTGAGCTTTCTTCATAATGTACATTCGTGATTAAAAAATGTTTCCGAAGTGTGACAGCATTATAAATCGTGTAGATAGAGATCGTACAATAAGAATCTGTGTCGTTCATACTCGTGATCTGTGTTTACACATAAAATTTCGCTCGCATTCGACGCCGACGTCTACCACAGCGAAGACGGTTGGGTAAGTAATTATCTAGAATGTCTTTTTATCAATATCTCAGCTACTAATAAATATGCGAAGCTAAAATTTTAGTTCTAATATAACCAAAACGATCTCCGGGCATCGATATTGGTCACTCTTAACCAACAAAAATTTCCGTCATGTGTAATGGTTATTCATAACCAAAAAAAAATGTTTGTCTTCGGCAATGATCATTCGTAACCAAGAAGATTTCTGCCGCCCAATAACAATTATTTATAATCGAAAACAATTTTGGTCATTTATAATGGTTACAACCAACAAAATTTTAGTCATTCGTAATCGTTATTCATAACCAAAAAAGTGAAGAATGAACGTTTTTTAGTCGCATCATTTTTTCACAAATTTTGTGTGGATTGAATTTTTATTCTAATGGAAGGGACTTATCACCCTTCCATTAGAATAAAAATCAACTTTTCATCAATTACTTTTACCTAAAAAATTTTTTAAATAACTGTTACTTTTTATCTCTGGTGAGAACCAAATATATTAAATATGAATGAATTAAAATTTCTCCAACAGTCCGATTTATAAATATCGCCCATCACATTTAATCGTCGAATAGTTGAAATATTTTATCGAATTTCCAATATTACATATCAATATTATCGATCTATACACAAGAATTCGGATATTCTTCATTACTAATCCTACGTTACAACCGAAAATATCAATCTGCTATGCTGCGAATGAAATACTGACCCATATAAACAGCATTCTACGTTAGAATAACACTTCATACTCGACTCGAACCTACACTAAACATAAATGCTACAACATAAACCGTCCAGGGAATTGCAAATACCACGTTGCATTGTATAGACTAAGGGGCTTCGACATTTTGCGACAAGGGTAAGAAGCTGAACAAGATCAATGGTCATACTTCTGCCTGTAGGCAAAAAGATCTTCCAGCAGATACTCGAGCGCACCTACCAGGGTGACAATAGATGATTTACACGTATCGTTCGTCGGGGGACATTCTGCTCCAGAACGTTGGATATTTTTACATATTCGAGAACGATGGCAAGAATATCTGTACGGATCCGTGGTGCAAGCCACAGAGGCCGAGGCACACATATAAATTAACATGTAAGTTCGCGGAGAACAAGTGACCGTATGTTCATGATATCTCCACCGACTTCTCTCCTCGATCCTTCCCTTTCTTTTGCGGTCACAGCTGCCAGAGTTCCGTCTCACCGTTTGTCGTTTCTTTTTCCCGCCTCGTTCATCCACCCTTTCCAGCCCCTCGATCCCCGTAGATGAATCGAACCACTGTAAATCGTACAGCATTCAGCAGATTTTCGATCGGTCGGGCAATCGCATGGATGAAACTCTGTGTCGTTACTTGTACATATACATATGTACATACGTCGGAATAAAACTTCGTTCGAGCATTAAAAGGCGCGCGCTACGACGCCTTTGCATTTTGCTAAATACATATTATATTAGGTCGGAGTACTGACGATGCTTTTCCTTAACATTGGGACGTTCTCAAAGTTTCACGTAAATAAAACAGAACGTGTTAAACGTCGTTCGATAAAAAATTCCAATTAATCGCGCAAACAATTTTTTAAACAATCAATAGTAAGAGATGACAGGCGCATAATTAAATTCTTTGTCCGGAACGATATCGCATTTCTTCTCTTCAATGTAGTGGCCTTGCGAGTAGTGGAACGAATGACTTATTGCCACGATTGACATTCCATCGGTCGCATCGATCTCTGGGCACCGAGGCGATGGAAATTAAACTTTTCTCGAAGGTATCCGTGAACCTCGATGAAAGACGTGATCCACCGCGAAGCATTCCGTTTGTTCCTGGGTTATGTCATAAATTCCTTATTTCTCGTCGAATATAAAACGTGACCCGGTGACCCGCGGCGAAAACAAATCTACCATTCCTGATCTCGTTTGCCACTTTTTCTCCAGAGATCGAAGACTTTCGAGCGTCGACTGGGAAAGAAGGACGTAGGTATATACCCAGTCATGCTGATTTATCGCAGAAGTCATCTGTTAGAAACTTTGCATTTTCTACCTTTAATCTTGGTCAATCGTGAACAAGCCACAGAAAACCAATTTATCGTCGAAATATATTTATAGGCGTATATAACTGCAATCACATCTTATTTATTTCTACTTCGAAATTGTTGTTTCACTATAGAGTAGAGTATGTTGCCAAAAAATTTATAAAACTTGAAATATGATTTTTGAAATACTTAATTTATTTTGTTTTTAAATTCTACTAAGACGGATAGACTTTTTGGAAAAAACACATCGGCTATTAGAACGCGCCTCCTTTCTCGATTTGCTTGGAAACTCGAACAATACATTTTCATACTGTTTGCAACTGGTGATAAGGAACAAGTTCCAAACGCGGCCACTTCTTATCTATGTTAAATTCGCATCAATGTTATCCTTCCCTTTCTTTGTTATTTCGCTAGATTCCAGGGTTACTTTAAATTCAGAATGGTACTTTGCAGGAAAGCGTTGCATCAGTTTCGTGACACAGTTGCAAAACGGGTAAAAATTTAATTGAACACGACGAACGTGAATTCAGCAGTACGATTATATGAACTGATTAATTAAACTCACATATTAATTCAACGTTGACAATTCTTCGGAGTAATTTAATTTGCAACTTTATTCTGTCCTTATTCCGCTTTGCAATATAGCAATTAATATTTACCGCTGCAATTATAGCTTTTGCAGCTGCTCAATTGTTCCGTGACCCGCGTTATACACGGTATCATTCTGCGTTGAAATATTCGACAAAAATTTCACTCTACATTTTCCTGTTTTGCACGCCTTACTTTCGCACGAAGGGTAATCTCCCTTCCGGTTCTATCGGAATTTCGAGAACACCATGCATGGTATGTAAGTGGTAAAGATATGCGTCGAAATATTTTGTATGCAACAAGATGGGTTATAGAGTAGATTAGAAGAAAAAAAGTCACCGGTCTGATTTTGCATAAAAACCGGAAGACGTCAGGAACGTCGCGTCGGCGGTCTATTTTGCATTCATTAATTCGAGGCAGGCGTGCAGGCGCCTTGCTCTTAACTTTATTACATCGCAACGATATCCTTATCGCTCCGGGGTTTTCGCAGAAACGAGGAATAATGGAATAGAGTGGTCCATTGTGTAATAGCGGTGACGATTCCTCGCGCGTAATTCTCAGAACTGTGAATCCAGTGAAGTATGTGAATTTCCAGCTTATACCACTACAGTAATTGTGACTAATATGTACTTGATGGGTTGGAAAAAACGTGACGCGGTGTTTCCTCCAGAGGTTGTAATCAATTAGACTTATAACTTTTTATATGTATTAATTTTAGCGTATTCAATTTAATTTCTGTCAACTATAGCAAGTATAGCACAATGTTTTCAGGATCAGCATAGATGAGAAGCTCAAATTCGTTTCTTTAAATCCGCTTGAATATGCTTAAAATCCACGTTTTTCAAAAGGACGGGGGATTATCTGTTATAAGGCCTTCCACGATCCACTTGGATATACATGTTTGCAATATTAACGACGCGTTTTTCGTAGATAGTGGAACAGGGCAAATTTTCCATAAAATGAAATAGATTAGGTTACCATAAAATGTTCCGTGCTGCTTGCAGTTGGCATTAATATTATAATAGAAATGGGCGACGGATATAGAAGCGAAGAAAGTAAAAATAGCTTTTGAAATTGCACAGGCAGCATTATTAAGGCCGCAGGCAAAAAGTTAATATATTCATCTATTTATCGAAATGAAACGTTTATGCATCACAGAGGAATTGTTAAATGACATTTAATCATACATTGGTTTTAAAATTGGAAACGTATTTTGTATAAAAGGACAGTAATTATATTATCGGTAAATGTTTCACGCTGCTTGCAGTTGGCCTTAATATTCTAATAGAAATAATAAACAGATGAAGGAACAGGCAGTGAAAAAAATTGCAGGGGCAGTATAGATATATTTTAATTCAATTTGTACAGTCCACCCTTCTAAACTTTCCAGACACGCGTTTGATTAAATAGTTTGCGTGCCAGTCGTAAATAGACTCGCGATAAATAGCCTCGATTCTTATTGTCGATATCCTAATTGAGCTCTCACTTGATTTTAACAGCGCGTCCGTTCCCTTCTTCAGACCCAGAAACACATCTGGAAGCGAATCGCGTTGATTATTTCTATTAAACGCAATCACTATCATCGACTTTACTGCCACTGTGCACAGTCATTTAATGGCGCATTAACGTTCTGGCTAGTCTCGATACGAGCCATTACGCTTTATACCTTCCATTCCTGGACCGTTTCTCTTCGTTCGAAATTTTCACGATACAACACGGTATGTACACCCCGGTTACTCAGAATGTAATTCTCCGTCGACCACCAAAGTTAAGCTGTACGTGCTCCGCCCATTTATAGCTTTAATAATCGATCGCCTATACACGGCCTCCGTGCATTATTGCCTTTTAAACTCCTCGTTAATTGTTACCCTAATCGACTTTCAACTAAATCTACTCGAAGGACCATGTTCTACCAAGAGAGAAATGGAAAAGTTCATAACGCTCGCATAAATGAGCCACGTGTACAGCGGTTCCTGAATTAATTTTCTGGATTCCACCCACGTGCTGGAAAATCGTGTTCGTCCCCTTTAAACACGGGTCACCACTAAATCATCCGTGGACCAAAACTTCCCTGTATACCACGACGGGGGGGTTACCGATCGACCCTCGATTCGAAAATCCGGATCACGAGGGAGGATTAGCACGGGCTTAAGTCGTCGTCCTAGGGTGACGAAGCCCCGGGAATTACAAGCGGACGTGTCATTTTTATGAAGCCGGCTGTTCTGCGCCGAATTTATCACGCGGCACCGTAATGCATGCACTTCAATTTCCACATTCGTGCCTCCTGCGCGCTCAAATTACAGCCCTGTATATTTAGCCGCCGGGCTTTTATCCATTATCTGAGGATTTTTACTTGATCCACAATTTCGGTAGCGTTTCAATGTATTTCTGGTATGCAGATCGCGGTCGGCTTCTGGTGCGACGGGATTGTTAGTTAAGCCACATTTCGGAGCAGCTTGCGGAAGGGTTGAGGAATACATAGTTGGCATTTTCGCTGTCAAATTGTGTAGGGGGTATAATATCGTATTATGGGGACTTTGCGCGTTGCACCGTGTGTATTCGATCATCTGGCTCGAACCCATCCGTACGTACTATGAACGTATACATTTATAATTGTACGGGTTCTTCTTACATATGGGATATTTGTGACATTTTTGGTGATTATTTTTCCAATGCAAGAAATGTTTTCCCAATATTGGAAGGTTTCACTTAAAATTGTATTTCCTTCTTTATCATTACTGTTCGGTTCAGAGACAGGAAATACGATTACACATATATTAAATATTAATAAATTCGACACTATGATTAATCGAATTTCACTATCGTCTCTGTAACATTGATTTCCAAGGCAAAGTAGGTACATACTTATTTTACCAATAGTTATGTACTTATAGTAAGGTCGAAAATTTAATTTAAACCGAATTAAAATCTTTGACGTTTCCATTATGATACCTGGCTTTGTTATTCGACCAGGGACGTGTCATGGCATAAAAAAAGTTGTAAGCAGCCGTTGTACTTTTTAAGAACGTTAATTATATGCATATGTGGAATAAATCGGAAGCGATTTCACAAGGTCAGTCGTATGGTTCTGGTTACGGCGAGTTACACGGAAATTTCGTTGGGCCTCCTCGATTTCACGGACGATTTTTCGAAACTGTCGTCCTGCGAAGACGGGCATATGCTGCGGTTTGCGCTCCTTTGTCCTTCCATTATGCATGGCTTCTGCAACATTTTTCCACGTGCCACAATTTTTAGGATAATTTGTTAAACTGGCCAGTGTTAGACAGCACTGATTGTCAACGCAGAAAATGCGATACATAGTAGATTTGTTATAGCAATCTACAATCAATATTGGTCAGCGATTTTCGTTATGCACGAATGATATTGCAATCACACACATCTGCATACTGCGTTGTCACATCTGGTAACAAATTAATATTTAAAAAGATTCAAATTGATGATGCATTAATTTTTGTATGCACAACATAGTAAGTCGATTGTCATTTGTGGAAATTTTGTTAATAATTGCGATAATCGTTAATTTATATTCTAATTACAAATACATTTAACAGTAATATAATAATATTTGCTATTAATTTTTTTTTTTTGGCTAAATTACCATTTTTATATGGTACGCAGGTGCACCTATCTCGACTCGTCACAATTTTAGATGTACATGCTTCGAATTATTCTAATTTTCATACGGAATACTTTTCCCTCCAACTGAAAGGGGGTTAACGTTACTAACACCTCGTGGAAGTGCAGAAAGTTTGCCGGAAAAATTTCACTTCTGTTCTTTCGTTCGTCATCGTTCGCCAGACAGACCGGAAGGAGTGACACGATACGACAGGAATGTGCAACGCGTCTCAAAATTAGACAGAATTAAGCCGGGTCAAAGATCCAGGCAGATGGGTACCCGTTGATCGCGAGAAAAAGAAGGTTTTTCAAAGCATTGCGTCACCACTTGCCGGATCAGACGAAACGTATCTTGCCATTAAGAACAGCAAGGAATTAATTAAGCATCTGCTTCCTCTCTGACAACAGTAACTCTCGGTTACTCCAATGTCGGTTGCATTGGAGTTCTTCCTCTTGCAAAATGTTGACAGATCGGGATTTCGAAAATCATAAATATACATTTTTCAATTCTTCTAATCCAGAATCAAATCTGGTAATTTCGTGTGTGTTGCATTTTGTTGTGATAGCAGACTCGATTTGTTTGATCTGAACAGATACGTCTGATCGATGCATAGGATCGTCTTTATTGAATTTAAAATCATTTAGAATGGCAAAGCTTGCTTGAAGAAATTACTGTCGCATTAATATACGTAATTAATATTTCCCTTATTTTCGACATTACTCACTAAAAATATATATTGCGGGCAGTATTCAATATGGTAAAAAAATTGTCATACTCTGTAAGGATTGAAGGAAGAGTTCCCCAGGACATCCTCAAAATTGATTTTTTTTAATATGTACATATGAACCCCACGGTAAATGTATTTTATGGTACCTAGGGTCATTGAACCAACTAAGAATTCACAAAATCATGTTACATATACAGAGGTGTTATTGAATTAATTCAATCACTGCTTAATATGCGTGTCGTGCAAGTATCAGGAGAATTTGCGCGATGGTCAGTTAAGTGTCATTAAAACATGCTTTCCTGTGTAGGCAGAACATCGTGGGTTTTGTGCAATGGTCATATTAAAAAAGGAAATATTTTAGTAAAAAGATAGCAAAATATTAAAAATAGATATTACCTACATTTGCATACACATGTGCACTTACGCATATATACTTATGCAGAAGAAAAATTGAATTCCTTTCGTTTTAATAAAAGATTAATATTAATAGACACAACACATGATCCATTATCAAAAAGGTATTGCAATGGTTAATTCTTCTTCGGTGCTGTGCAGGAATTGAAAACGTATTCATCCCATGACCTTATAATAATATTATTTCATTGATTCGTTTCAATGAAAGACTAATATCGATAGAAACATGAAATCATTAATCCATAAAATAGTGTTTGACATTTGCTCAATGCTTTACTCAAATATAGACATTTCCACCCTACGATCTTTCCATCGCTTAAAAAAGTAATAGGAATATTTGAACAGCACACGACACAGTGTCCCGTGATCATTTACTACAGCAAGCACCACAGATTACATTTAACTACCCTGCGGAGTAAATTCAGCTTGTCAAACAGGTGAAAGAAATATCATTGACCTGTTTTCCACTCCAGTCACGTCGCTAGTAAATAGTTCCGTTTTCGTACATACGCATTGTTGCCTTATTTATTTCTCCTCTCATGCTATGCATTTAAATGCTAAACAGATATGCAACTGGCCGGCCAACTTATTGTTCACATAAAATTTGAATAACCCACTGTTGAAAAATCACGATAACGAACTCGAACCGTCAATCTAACAATATATCTCAATACCTACATCACATGCGACTTTTCTAATGCTGTCTGCAAGGAAACACATTAGACACTTCAGAATGATAAATATCGATTAAAAAGGCCGTTAAAGCGTCGGGCATTCTATATCACAATCATAAATACAATCACTCGCCAATGCTCCTGGAAGTGTTACACGTCCTAGAAAGGTCTAGGGACGAATACGCGTGCAATCTGATTAGAATTACAGAAACAAGCGGGGAGGATATAATGGATCATCTTTCACTATCCTTGGTGACTACTATACTCCAAAAACTTTTACACCCTCCTTTCACCACCCTGTACATATACAGGGTATATTCGAGATGTACCAGAACACGTAGTTCCGACTCTGTTAGAGGAAAGTCGTTCAGTCCGCCTCGCTTCTGGACAGGAAACGAGCAATTAAGTGGCCAGTGCGAGCTTATCTCGCACGAGAGACGAAGCAGCAGCAGCAGCAGCAGCAGCATGCGAGGCAGCTTGGTCCTCAACTGCTGGAAGGGTTGCCGTGTGCAAAAGGGAAGGACAGTGGCCGAGCAAGGGAAAGAGACAGAGAGGAAAAGAAGGTCGTAAACTCGTTCACGAATCGGCACGAGTCCGTGCCCGGTGCGCGCGAGTGCACTGTAAAACGATCATGATTGGAATGCCATAGGAGCCGATCTCCGTCTATGCCTACGGACGCCCTCGGTCGGCGGTGCAATAAAATCGATGATTTAGTTGGTGCCCAGCGCCGGGGAGAAATCGAATAATCGAGGATGTGTAAAATTGATTTACCATGCAGATACGTTGCTCGAGATAAGGGATTGTTCTTGTGGCCCGGTTTTGTGTTTCCGAGGTTCGTTTATTGGCCGCGGGAATTTCATTTTTCTTCGCGCAGGCCCTGTCGCGCAGCTGTTAAGCTCTGTCGTTCGCGCCGAGGTGTCAATGATAAATCTGTCCCGATTTTATGTTTACTACAAATTTTCGCGCCACCGACCACGGACCCCGGGGCTTGTATTTAACGCGACGCGGGTTTTTCGCGCCGCGCCACATGCACTTGTGAAACACAACCGTTCGTGTCATTAGGGGACTGGACTTTCTTGAACAGCGGTATGCACACGTTTCGATTCAACCGAGCAAAACGATCAACGCCAGGATTTTTCTTCTTCTCAATCTGTTTAGATACATTCGTTGCCGCGCTTGCTTTACCTGATACGTAGATACACTCGCGCTTTTGCAAGCGTAATTGGTAATTAGGAACATTGATTGAACAAGAGTTATCCAAGGTGTGGCAGGCTTAGTTACGTTCAATTCGAAACGGTCAATTTCTTAACAGATAACGAAACTGTTGCCTGCGTCTCGGTTATTAACGAAAAATTGTTTTCTCGACGGAGGAAATAATTCTAAGGAATAGTAAAAATATTGATCTCGATACAATATAATATGCAGAGAAATATAGAATTCGTGTTAGCTGTTCTTGATACTTTTCCAACACGTTCGATCTCTTAAACCTTCTACGGAAATTTAGGTCGGTTCGTCTGGGAAATTTAATAAAATTGGGTGTTAAATTTGTGCTTCGTTTAGCCAATAATGTATAGGCGTTAAACGCGACAGAAGTTCATTTCATCGACAATATATTGTCCACATTTCATGGACAGTCGATTCATTTAAGAGTAACTGAAATTGAATGTCACGGTGCGCGCAATGATACGTGTCGTACATCTCGGAGCAGGTCATACGGTCTCATTTGTCCATTAAGCAGCTGCGGTTAGCAATGGACGAAAATCAATTGAAATTTGATAAGCGAGGCGGGACAAACGACCGCCATCTGGACGATAAAACCATCTAATGCTATGGAATTACGTGAAAATCTGTTCGGAGGGATTCCATACACGCGAAATCTAACCGAGATAAACAAATTGGATTAACCAAAACGATCCAACGATGCGAACCGATTCGAGGAAGCCATAAACGAATCGTCCGATCGAATCAATTTGCGCAATAATTGCTTCACCGAATCGTATTTACATACAGATATACATACATATGCATACACGCATGCACACTTTTGTCCCGTGGCATTTAATATTTTAAATGGTGCTATAATAAATCACTCGATACCCCTTAAACGTTTCACCAGAACGCATTGAGCGATTTCAACTTCGGAAATGTCGGGCGTAAATCAAAAGTGGTGAAAAAGGGATTACGTCGACTACCGCGTACAGGACGCATACTATTGCCAGAGGGACCCGTCCATCCTTCAGAAACAGAGATGTTCACCCGATGACCATACGACACTTACCTACCAGCTGTGGCACAACTATACATACCATTCGTATTCGTTCAAACAATCCCCTATATACATATGTATACACTATTAGACAAAAGTTTGTATGTATAGGTATGCCTACTGGATTTGTATTGTACATATAAATGCAAACTGTAGGGTTCAATATTTAACATTTCCGTGTACCATCTAGACATAACCTTTGGAAAATGTACGCATTTTCAGATGTATTTGTTCAAATTAGCAGATGTTTTCCGAAAATGAAAGGAAACTACACTTTTCTTTCTATTTTATTCTAAAGTGCGTTGTTGATTTACATAAAAAAAAAAAATTACATTATTACAGTTATCAATTATTTCTTGCAAACGCCACGATATTTCGACTTTTCGCTACCAGAAGAATTAAATAATGAAAATTTCAGTGTGTACGTGTAACATTTCGCGCGTAAGTACATACATAAACTTTTGACCGTCAGTGTACATATACGCTTGACCACTATACCGTGGGGTCCCGTTGCCTTAAAGTCGCCAATCGTAATCGCGCAAACGTGTCATCAGAATCCCCAGCGCGGCGCGTACGCTTTATTAAATCAATCCGATTATGTATACCGGGCCAGGGAGTCATGTTTGCACAAAACAGACGTTATCGAGCACGTAATCTTGGTGAATGGAGTCGTAGAGCGTAACCGCAATTCCGTCGCATGAGGAAGCGTAATGCCCACGAGGGACCGCAATTCCCTTCCCCCGTACGGGGCTGCGACAATGGTGTCCAGGATCGGCAGGGTGTGCGGGACAGTGGGCACTTTGTGAGTCACTCTTCATCCGCCGCTGTGCCGCCCCTCTCGAGATCATCATCGACGACCCCTATGGCGAGCCTTCGTTACCTTTCCTGTCCCATCCTGGTCGGCTATCAAATTTTCCCCTCCTCCTCTGTGCACCACGTTCTCCTCTTCTTTTTTTCCCCTTTTTTTTCTATTTTTTTTTTTTTTTTTCGCCGTCGAACCATCGGCACTGACCAATTGTTATTTAAATATGTAGCACGATATGGGATGCTGGTGGTAGCTCGTGTCGCGTTCGTCGACTCGAATGTGTCCTTTTCTTCTTCCTCGTTTTTTATCTCGTTTTTATTAAGCTGCACGATCACCGAACTATGCATTCGGGAGAGGCGTGCCAAAACGTGGTCGACGATCAACTTTGACGGAGTGCATTGAATAATCGGAACGGCGTTCAGCTAATGGGCTTGCATCGCCATATGTCATCATTTAGCTTTCATTGCGCGTTCGTAAATATTACGACGAGCGTAAAGAACAGGAAACTCGGATTTGGTAATGAGCTGGTGATAATATTGCGCATGGGATGGGGAATTTTATTGGGCCTTTGTGTTTAATGACTTTGAAGTATAACTCGCTGACTTTTATACAAAAATACCGCTACTATAGTGAATATTTAACTCGTCTGTTTTTTCGGATTTAATGATTACTGGAATATTAATTCAACGAAGTATTAAGTGATTACGATGCATACGCGTCATTCTCTCACAAAATCTCAGGATAGTTTACTTTACCTAAGTGTACAAAATAGAAATTTGTTTTTGTGTTATACGCTAATGAGCGTACAAATAGAATTTTGTTTAGAAGCTTTTAATAATAATTAAATGATATCGTGCAGTCTCGCACGAAAATATTCTATTTTCACATATATTCCAGCTATTATGCCTACCCGTATTATGCAAACTATTCTCGATTTATTTACATTATTGGGTCTTCATACGTGAAATATGAGTTCCATTACGCAATGAACGCTGGAAACTGGTCACTGGGTCCATTGTAGTCGCACAGTAATGATAATCGACGGGGTGTACAGCACAGTGGGCACTTTGTGAGTCATGCATCATCATCCGCTGCAACAACCCCAGGGATCATTATTGTCGGCGAATCAGTTTACGCGATTCATTTTTTCCTCTTTCCTACCCTTTCTTTTGCCCCGTTGAGCTCATAATCGATTTACTGGCTAGTCTCTCAGAAACAGAATCATGCACTTATGAACCGGCGTATAATAGGACCGTCATTGAAATGGAAATTTCACTTTCAACAAATGTGGGTACGTTCGTCGAAAGAAAAAATTCTCTTTTTATCCAGTGGTCAGAAATTTGGTCACCCCAACGAGTATATAACGCATTCGCGGAAACGGGGGCAGCAATCTTTATTCATCAGTTACGTTTGCAAGATACATGAGCATTTCAGATTCATGTAAGCTACGCGTCACGATATGAAACAAGGATTTGTCGCGTTGAAATGTTAATTAAACGTTGGTTTAAAGTTCTCCCACGGCAATAACGAAGCAACTCTAATGATTCACCGTTCGTGGTAACGCGGCCGTTTCCTAATTTCCTTCGGACTGTGCCAAGGCACGATTACAGCGAACGAATTTGTTCGTTCGACGGTGGCCACGAAGTTCGATCCGCAGGGAATGTAATCGCGGTTCAATTCTGAATTAGACGTGTACATGTTACGTACACACGGTTAGCCGATTTGAACGATGTTTCGATGCGTCGAACGCCATTGCAGATTCAAAGAGCAGTGGTTGCTCAGGCCGGTAAATAAAATATTTATTCACTTTGTTATTTTGTAATCCAGACTCTCGTACAGCGTTGCACATTTTACAAACTAACTGTCCAATTTTTGTCACTGTGTCAAACACCTCGAGTGCGGGCATCGTATTCGTACCTGCACGCGGATAATGTACCTGTGCGCGGTACACGCGGACGTTTAGGTGGCCGCCCCGTAAACCGCAGAAGAAAATCTGTTGAGCGTCTACGGGCCGAGAATTATTGCCGATATTAAATTGTTGGTATACGGTGCATCGAAATAATAGAGTAGGGTAGATATCGATAGCCGCTCTTTATTGTAAGCAGGGGTTACGATGAGGCAGCGGTGCGTTACTGATGGTTTCGTCGATAACATCGAAAGCCACGCGCTGAATTAATCTCCCGCCAACGATCTGAAACAGAAAAAGAAAAAAAAAACACGCGTCAAACGATCGTCCATGGTTACACGCGGCGGTGCATAACAGATGTTTGACGTTGCAGAAGCGGGGGCGAGTTGATTCGCCTTTTGTGCGCGGAATTTCTCGATCGACGAAATCCCTCTTTATGGTGCTGGACAATCAAAAGCGCATGACGGGCAGTTACTAGTTTATTTATGGGCGGGTTGGATCGGGAGTGGTAAACTTCGCTGTGCCGCGAACGCGATTGAATAATCCCAGCGAATTACCGAAATGACGTACCAAGTACGGTGCAGGTAGACGTACCCACAACGACGATACCGGAATTTATTTTGGAGCACAGAACGACGAATATGTATATACGTTAATAGGCGATGTTTGATTGCGTCGAAACAGACGGGACTGACTGTATTGTACTTGACGGAAGACAGTTTAGTTATAACTGAAAGATTCTAACTGCCAAGTTGGAACGAGCGTTTGAATGAAAAACATTGATACGTTACGAGCAGATGCGCGGTGTTTAATAAACATGTGCTTTATTTAATTAGAACATTTGTTTTTCAATTTATTATTAATTCTGTAGAAAGGGAGAATAGAGTATATTTGATGCTTAGGTAAAGGAACAGTAATACCTCCGAATGAATTATGCGATTATTATTTCATTACATTTAAAATAATTTTCGTCGCTCCAAATTACAAATTGTGCCATTTAATTTATATGGATTTCGTACGATTCATACGCAATACGCAGTAAGGTTAACAATAAGTTCCATCAACTATTCCCCCAGGAGACTTATGTAATAAACGGCGACGTTAAGCTGACATGGTGGATGTATGTTAACGAAGACATTTGTTAATTAACATTACTGGATATTAACATTCTAAATGTAGTCATTGAGTCGCAACGTTATCCACAATGTTGTGTGCGCGTATACCGCTGTGTATTTATTAAACACACATTCGGTAAACTGATATTATAATCTAGCATATGGGGATGCTAGAGGTGTAAATAACTTGGGATTACACACGTAGCTACCGGTAATAATAGCGACGGTTGTTTCTGTCGCAATCGAGCCCGACAGAAAATTGAGAATTAGAGACCACGAAGGGATTAACGTAATATTTTTGGTGAGAATTAAGTTTGTTTTTTTTTAGTAAATAACAGTAACACGTGACGTTCACGTTATTCTATAACTGAATGCAAAACAGATACAAGAGTTGGAGAAATAATTTTTAAACCAACAAAAAAATCACTAATGATGTTAATTTTGTAGGTACTTAACGTTAAATACCATGAAAGATCAAGGTAAAGAATATTTTCCAGTTCTCCCCAAACTTAATATATTTATCGTACATTTTTATTCTCGTACGTTTGCAATTTCAATTTCCTACGAAACACTTTGTGCCAACACGTTTTATGCCATAGTTGAGGAGATTATGGGACTTCTCAGACGTGTGCCCGCCATTGAAAAGTGTGCCACAGTATCTATCGTTGGATTACCACAGCGATGCATCAGGAGACACACGAGTGGCGACGCAAAGTGTCGACACAAGGTGGCTCGTCTGAAACGGGGCTTAATGTGTCAATCGGACACGCCTTGTGAAACGTGCCCGTGTAATAAGGCAAATTTGCATGGAGTAACGTAAACCGACGTAACATTCTATGGTACATACATACGTATAATGAGGCGTACACGTTGAATCATCGTAACACTCGGACTGTAAGCTGCAAGCACGGACTTCCCTTTGCGTGCAAGACACCATGCAAAATCACGTGTGACGTTCTGAGCAATGTTTGAGGTTGAAAGTGCATGTCTGTCGAATCAAACAGGGTGTAATGTACCTGTTGCGGCAATATGAATATCGTTAACCAACAGTTTGATTTGCGGGTTTTAGATCGGGAGAGTTAAGAATGATTTTGATAGATTGATGAGTTAGGAATAATGGGTTTGAGTGCATATCATGGGTAAATTAATTTGTCATGCTTTGGTTGCGTATATTTCAACTTTTCATCTAATTCGCGGGCGATTAGTAGTAGAACTATGTATCGGTATTTATGTCTTTTGTAATTTACTTAACGTCAGCAGAACTTAAATACAATATTATAGGAAAAACAAAAAAGGGTACGTAAGACTTCTTCTATTAAAAAAAAAAAGCAAAAGTATTAATGAATGAAAATTAAGAAATTATGTTAAAATTCCGCAATATTGTTCCAATAAATACTCGAATATCCACGTTTCAAAAATTACACGGACTGGAGGTTTAATACACGCGTATGTACACGTGATAGTTTCATTCCGGTATTGTATAATACGTGCATACAGACGTACCCACTTCGATTTGTTCAAGGCCGCTGCGATCTCTCGTCGACCTTACAATCCGATCAGGTAATTATCATCGGGACACGGGGCAACACGATATCGTACACAGTGTTGTTCCATGAAATTCGCGCGATAATTTATCCCAGCTTGGACTCATAGTCTCTCAGCATATGGGCATTCCGTTGCAGCGCTGGTTGTTGCGTGCACGCCGATTGGGATGCGTGTCGGGGCAATCGCTGGTATCGCGTGCCACGCGATGGTCGGGCAAATGAAAACGCCGACTAAGGCCCTCGAGCACGTGGGCCCGTGTTCGCTTCCTGCATCGTACACGCGTGCACACGCGCGATTCTATCTTGATTCAGGATAGAGAGGACACGTAATCCATACCGCGTGCCATCGTCGCGGTATTCTTGTTCCGGTCGTCATCTGCTTTTGGAACGAGTCTAATAAGATTTGGGTCCCCACTTGTATACGTGTCCATATGGACATACACAGGCACGGTCCCATTGCTACACGATGCGTGTAAATGCCTCGCGAGTTGTCAGTGCACGGTTGTCTCGTGTTTATGACGGCTGTCAGAACGCACTGAACGTAATGTATAATAAGCACGTGGCCTTGTCACGTATAATCGTTCCTCTCGGTGTTCCACCTTTAATTGGGCCCGCTTTATGCTCCCCCGGGAGGCTTCCAATTTTCGTCCGCGGTATAACCATTCGCTGGATGGATTTTTGCCGTCCTTGGGGAACTTTTAGGAGCAGAAAGTTTTAGTTCTACGACCGTTTGCTTTCGGCGCGCCTTTATCCGATTGGCAAAGGAAAATATGCCTGTATTGGGAAATGTGGGGAACGCGGTTAATGCAACAATAGTGTTGTCATCCGCATCTACGTGTTAAGTGTAGTGAAATTGAAGCAGAGCACGGTTGTTAGTTGAATTTAAATTTTCTACTGTGGACAATAGTAGCCATATGGAGGACTAGAATGATTAAATAGATTTCTAAATAGGCAGCTTGATCGTTGAGGGTAGTCGACGAAGCAGAAAAATTCTTTTAGAGAAATATGTAGACGGTTTTGTGTAATTATGTCAAATTTATTGACACTACTTTTTCAAGGGCCAATAACTTTGGTATGGAATTGTATAATTATTAAAACATACACGTCTTAAAAACAGAAAGCATATTTATACGTTTAATTTACGACTAACATACTACTATACGAGCTATATTTAACATAGCTAAATAATTAGTAATAATTTAACATAGTTAAATAATTAAATAGATGTTTAAATTAAACATCTTTAACATAGTGAAAGATGGAGTACAAAGATCGTTATTCATATCGTCTTTGGAATCCACCTATGTATTTAAGGTGCAAACATTCCCTTACTTAGAGCGATTGTATACATAAATATATTTAACGAACATATCTTTTACGTATCTTATCCAGTACACGCGATTAAATTTTCCAAAGAGCATGCATACATACAAACATACTAGCCTTTTCTAAACAAATTTTTCTGCTACTGTAACTCTTGCGTTGCATCGTGTATATACGAAGAACATCGATCCTGTTACATCTCTGTTTGTATATAGGTAAACGGGGGCAAACCAATCTTGTATATGTATAAACGTTCGATAATGTGCCCCGACGACTGATATCGAGGATCCAGAAGCAGTCTCTCTCCCTGTCGAGTGTTGAATTTCGAGGGTGCCACAGAGAGGCGTGAATGCTCTCTTTGTCGGGATGCAAATGTCATCGGGAGAGAGCATTATGTTCGATGCACAATGCCGAAATACTCGTAATAATGTTAATGAAGGAAGAAATATGGCCCACCTATGCAAATGCGAGGACGAGTCTGAAGAGACATGGCGCGATAGGGAGGCACGATACTGATTGACAGAAGTGCAAGCGGGAAAGAAGAACGGTGTCATATTTTTCACGTGTACATTAAAGGCACGCGGTTGCATGCAAAAGCGACATATGCTCGACGCAGGGTTGCGCATATATCACGTGCTTGTCAACCCCTCGAGCGGTTGTACCCCCGAAATTACGAGGGCCACTGTTTATTATTTCTTTCGCCTTCTTGGTCGGTACGTACCCTCTGTCCAAACATAAGGCGCGCGCGACGCTGACGCGCCTTTCGACCGATGTTTTCGCGGCTCGACGTTAATTATTGTCTAATCGTCCCAAGATAAATAAATCTTCTCGTCCAGCTTAGCACGGTTATATCACGTGCTTCTTTCCTTTTTTCCCCCGTTTTTCACATCCCGGCCTTTTTTTAGTTTTGGTCGTTCGTGACACGTGCACGCCCCCGACGTGTTTGCACATTGTGTCGCACGATTACATACGCAGTTGCAGTTGTCGACGTTGAACAAGTACCGAGGACACGGTGCTGATGCCGCGTGATTTTTAAGTGGAGAGTTGCGCGACGTTTTTCGCGCCAAATTGCAGTGGGCGCGCGTGGAAAAATGATGGGGCTCGTTTTGAATCACGCGAAGCTAACAAAGGCGGTCACGCGTGTATTTGTTGGGACGGGTAATGGATACGCACTGGTCGAAACAATTAGGGGGGTCGCGCTGTTCTAAGTGCTATGCATTTGATAGGATAATATTTTTGCTAAGCCTCTGATTTACGTAACGCGTACACATATAAAGGATTGCCGAGCAGAGTTATTAAGAGGAGGGCACTCTGGAGAAACTCGACGGTCAATTATTCTTCAGATATACACATTCTGAAGGTGCGTATCTTTATATTGCCCTTTTTTTTTTTTACACTGAAATGAATTATGTTAGAATGAGTTTCGTGATTAACTTTTTCAAACGTTTAAGCGGAATAATTAATTGAGGAATATATGGGATTGCAAAATCCATATATCTATCTCTTCAGTTCGAGAAATTTACTTTTATCAAACCTATTTTAAGTTTAAGCGAACCATCAAATTGTACTCGACGCTAAATTGAAACGCAAGGCTCCCGTAATTCATTTCAATTTTCTCCTCGCCATATATTATTACCTCTACTTTAAACTATCTCTACAATTATGTTTATCACTTAACGCATGCCATAAAGACCAATTAACAGCGCCTCAGAATGTCACGTCAACCCGTTACCAGTCCCGAGTGTGTCACACGAACTAATTAACGCATCTTGCCCATGCCTACTCTAACACAGTATTAACCTAGTATTATTCACTAAAGTGAACTGCTCATATTTTCAATACATCCCCTTCTATTCTCTATAGAGCTTCAAGAGACTTTTACAAAACGTACAAAACGATCCCCGCAGACCCCGGTCCGATTCCCATAACACAAATCCGCGATTCCCCAATGAATGTATCCCCGATCAACGGGATTCGCATGCATTAGAAACATAATCGCACGATATCCCTTTATCTATCTATAGTCACGAAGGAAATCGAGGAAGATCCGAGCTAAGGCCAAACGACCCGTCGCGTCGCGTTCCTTCAAAACGTTCCCCGTACGAGTCAATATATATACCCTGTGCACATTACATATATCCGTCTGTTTATTCGATGCAGTGCAGGTAAATGCAAAAGAGAAGTAGCATGCGTCCGAGGACATGGGCGTGTTTTCACGATCCACCGCGGCACGAAGCACGTGGGCGTCGAGAAAATTACGCAAGCAATGCGTGTGGTTTTCACGGAACAATCGGGTCGTTTCGATTGTCCAATGGTCGTGGCGGGGGTCAAGCTGTGTACGGATCATCGGACCCATTCAGGGGACCCCCGTCCCGCGGGGACAGTGTCGTTAATATCGGCATACTTGCCTGCCGTAAATCACAATGGGGTAACGCCCGCTGGCGTTGACGCATCGCCCTATCGATTCGACGATTTTCCATGCATCGCAATGAAGTTGTCGCGTGGACGACCGTCGGATGTACGAGAACGTGCACCGTGTTTCGGTGATTGATCGACAACGATGCGTCCCGCGGCCGGCAAATATTTGCGAACGGAATCGAAGTTGGATGAATATCGATCCCGCGACGGGCGTCACGGGGGCGCGTAACTCGTTTGATTGCTCGACTGAACGTTCCGTGGCGTCGGTGGAATCGGTTCCATTGGTTTGCACGCACTCGGTTGGCTCCCGTACGGATGGAGTTTGCTCGGTGGATTGTACGAGCCGCCTTGGAATCGGCGTCGAGACTTTTGTGCCGGGTGAAGCCGCGGTTTCCGGCACAGAGGCGCGTAAACGCGACTGGACACTGCTTCATAGCGTGGCCGTGGCTCGCCCCCGAGTCGTAAAGTATGGTAGAATATCTTCGTGTCATCTTTATTGCAGCGTTTCAGCTTCAATAGATCGTGAAATTCATTCGGCCAATAATTTCATGGAACTGGAGAATGATTTTGTATTGTTTTGAAAAGTTCGGTATTGAACTGTTCCGTGCTATTTGATGAAAGTGTCGGGGAAATAAGAAATTCAGTTTTCATTTGAATCGTTACACTCTCTTGTTTCGATAGGGATGTTCAATGTTGACCATTGGAACTTGCAATTGCAAATTGTATTATAAATTGCGTTAGAAAATGTATCCTAACTGTCGCATCAACAGCAACATTTCTTGCTGTCTTCTTCAGGTATGCTTTAACCCTTTGTTTCGCAATTTTTCACGTCATCGACATCAAAGTTAATTATATACTTCCTCCTCGAGTAATATAATAGATAAAACGAGACCAATCTGATCCCGTTCAATCGCTCGTTACCGTAAAACCAAAGGGTTAAACACATCCCAGTTCACCTCAGTGAAGAAATTAAATTATAATTCTATTACATTTGAACGTAATCCAAGTCTTTGTAAACGTACTAAAACCGCACGCCAGAAGGGTTTCAAATAAAATAGAAAAAAGTACAAAAGCATCCGAAAGGAAGTCCGGAGATGCAGAGTGCCGTACCTTTAATTAATAGCGAGGTAGTCACGAAAATTGGCTGAAAGCTCTCGAGGTACAGTCGGTTCGCTTTGAACACTTTGTAACTTTCTACTCTCGATCTGCTCTTGTTACACAAAGTTCAAACTCGCTAATAATTTCACAGTGACGGGAAACGGTGCTGGCGTCTGTCCATCCTCTTAATCGATCCTCTCCTCCTCCCTTCCTCTGTCTCTGCCCCCCCCCCCCCCCCTCCATCTCTCTTCCTCTTTACCTCTATCGTTGAACATCAAAGCGTCGTTCGTCAACGTTAAACATCGTCGGGCGCACACGCACGGCACCGTGCGTCATAATAAAGAGATCATGCGAGGGAACGCGATGCATTTATCATCCGACTCTCGATGTCGACTGGGTCACGGTGCTCGAGACGAGACGCGGATCAATGGATCGGTCGATCGATCGATCAGGTAAAATCTCTGACCGATAGGACGAGACAATATAAACCGGGTGTGTCCCCGTGCCGCGATCGTACTCGTGTCGAGCACGCGACGGTAAAGGGGTCGGGGTTGGATCATGAAAAATGAGAAGAATGGCGAAAGAGAAAGCGTGCACGAGCTTCGCGATCCATCATCGGGCCGAGTGGAGTAGCAGCGACTGATATTGCATTAACATATCCATGCGTGACATTGCGACTGTGCCATGGTCCACGGACGCATCTGTCTGTCCTTCGATCTCCAACTTGCTCCCTTCTGTTCGTTGGTGCGCATTTTTTAAATGGAAGCCGATACGCTGGAACGGGGTATCGAACCGAGAATGTCCTCCCTGGTTGATTTCTGCGATGACGAAGTGATTTTTCTTCTTTTTTTTTTTTTTAATGGGTTACATTTCGAGCTTTTTTCATTTATTGGATTTCTATTGTTATTCGATTTTACGGGAACGCTTGAGGCAACCGAAATTAATTTTGATAAATGGGAGGAAGAAAAAACCACTTGTCATTTGCTGCCGATTCGTTAAGTGTTATTATATTATTGCTCGCGTAATGTAATTTATAAATTTGCGGGGATTGAAGCATTAGTGGGCATAGGAATTAACAAATGCGTAATTGATTCCACTTATCCGAATGTGAGCTCTAGTTATAACAATTTGCGAATCGTTTATGGTAAACCCGCTTCGGTAACGAGGTATGTAATTTAGGCCATTTTCATAATTACCAACGCAATTGTTGCAAGAAACAATACATTTCAATTTGTGTTTAAAGCTCTTAGTATTTTTGTTGG
This sequence comes from Nomada lathburiana, assembly GCA_963667235.1. Taxonomy (NCBI): domain Eukaryota; kingdom Metazoa; phylum Arthropoda; class Insecta; order Hymenoptera; family Apidae; genus Nomada; species Nomada lathburiana. The sequence goes on along the minus strand of OY763898.1, from coordinate 8,605,584 downwards.
TACACTTTCCTATCGACACGGTTTCGTTAATAATTGGAACGTGCACACGCGTTTCGATGCATCTATTGTGTAAAGTGTATTGCAGAGAATATTGCAGAGAAATTTTCTAACAAAGGTAAAATAATCCACAAATTATAATACATTTATACATCTTTCAGAATTGTTATTTAATTGACCAGAAGCACTGCATTACACTTTCAACAAAATTAACTAAAGTCTGGTAACACTAATTGTTAGTTACGCGAATAATCTAAATGGGTCGAAAGTGCAAAGAGTGAAAGGAAAATTAAAATCTTTGTAAAAGTACAACGCTATAAAAAAAGAGTGTAAAGTTATATAAACGAGAAATGGTTTCTAACATATTCAGCATAATAATGCATGAATCAAATATGGTCGAACCAAGAAGGAGGGTCTAAAATATTGCATAACTTGTTAGTAGCATTACAAATTCTAGTAATAGGATCTGTACGACGAAGATTAGTTTTGAACTGACGAGCACGAGTTAGAGGAGCATCGCGAAGAGACGTACAAATTGCCGCTGCAATTTATCAGTCTTAATATAGAGGGGTCACTAATCCGACTATTGATGATTTTAAATGAGAAAATTAGCACCGGCAACCGGCCTGCATTAGGATTTGCATGTTACGGAGGATTAAGTGAACTGCGTAACCAGAAAAGCTTTATGTTTATTTCACGTTTGAAACATATATACATGAAATTCACTTGCCGCAGAAACTAGTTGTGTGCAATTAATGATGCATTGTTGACGGCGATATTAAAAACGACAGGGCCAGAGTATTCGAACTGTGAATTACAATTATTTTCCTTACGCGGATTGGAACGTTCGAAAAAATAACACAATATGATCACAGGATAATTTCTTGGAATCAGGATTCAGGACGGTTATACGTATCGGCCCCTTTTTAATAAATCTCCGACTTACTGTAGGCATAACGGGCAAATAACATTCGTCACAAACAGGGCAATCTATCGACGGCGTTAGGCATTCCGATGCACGAAAGGGATTTCGTAATATACAGATCTTTTATCAGAAATACCGAGGGGCTCGATTCTATCACGAGTATATGCATACGCGGAACGCGGCCCCGAAGCCGTTTTTCAATCGGGAGCATGAAATGTCCGCCGGTCGGAGTCGAGGCGTTTCCCTCCAATACCTTGGACAGTAGCAGTGGCACCAGACTAACCCGGAGTAGCCCTTTCTCGAAACTGATAAACTCGTCATGTCCAGTAAATCTAAACGGTCTGCGCGATAACTCTCACGAGATAAAATTGTTCGCGGGGTCGATCAGCGATCGATTTATCGTAATCGTGTAACGAGAAGCGGCGCAGTGGCGTACGGTGCCGCTCCGATTGTCGCCAGAACGTGTTCGAAAACGTGGAATCTATTAGGAAGCTCAGCCTGGCGTGCGTTAATGTTCCTTTTGTCTGTTGTCCTGTCTATTCGACCGGCATACTCGTCGCCACGTCACGAGCGCTTATTAAATTAACTCGTTTAATTGGGCACGTCCTTTTATTTCACCAGGCGGCCGCACGTGCTGCTCCCGCAGAAACCCGATTCCTATGGGAACGAGCGGCGTTTCGTAGTTCCCCGTGTCTCCTAGGCGCTTCTTCCACATTTTCTCACCTATATTCTATGTGGCAACGAAAGATAACGGATTTAGAATTGCACGCGTCATTGTGCATCGGAAACGCCTGGTTAAAGTTCCATAGCCGAGGTGAGAATGCGTTCGAGATAAGATTCGGTATTTAGTGTACTATAATTTAATTTACAACCAAGCAAGACGATAACGTGCACGAAATACCATGGTTCTCAAGCGCGCCTGGTTTTTACGGTAGCCGACGAAAAGGAATGTGGGATTATCGATAAGCAGGACGATAACGACCAAGCTCCTTGAGACTCATTGTTGGAAATGAGCAAACAGACAAAATGTCTGAGTCTTCTAAAGTACTCATAGGCAAGCCGTATCAATTATTTTCATCTTCCCTACATACCATACATTCAACGTTTCTAATAATTTTTTTATCTCGCGTTAAAACGAACGAGATTTAACTAAATAAAACAGATGCTTGTGAATAATGTTTTGTTGACACACTGGTCAAAAAGTTTCTCAATAAATTCTTGTGCCATTTTGTAAAATAATAGAGGTTCAATTTTATTGACGAAATTACATTGAACTAATCCTCCGGGAATAAACTGCAAGGTTTTACTTCCGCTTTGCTGTTTCATTTATTTGATTAACCGTGCGACTAACAGTATTAAGTGTAGAACCATTTTCCTCTACACTGCCTAGTTCCGTTAATAAAGTTCCATTGTGAAACATAACATAACGAGAAATGTCCTAACCGATCCATTCCCCGTGGATTATTATTTTTATAAAACCACGAACTCGAACTACGCTATAGCCCGAAAGGAAAATCACCGGCACACAATATCTCTGAAGATTTTCTTTCCCATCTGCCGCACAAAGGAAACCTATTTCTCCTCCGAAATTGCAACTACATTCGCTCATATTGATTATTATTAAAATGTCGCTCAAGGAGTACGTTCTTTTTCGCGCCACAATCGAATCGAAATTTTTCAATCAAGACGTACCGAACATCCTTGCCGGTTCATACGTACAATTGGATGAAACGTTTTCTGCGATCACAGTGAAAGTGCCAAGTATTAGCTGGAAAGTAAACAACAGATATGAAACCTTTATGTAACTCTCTCTTTGCATCCGTGTGTCTCGCGTGACTGTATCCCGCGCGCCAAGGAAATCCATCGTTGTAATCAGCCGACTGCAACTTCCAGAGCACGAAGCGACTGTCAAATTTACAAAAATCTCAGCTATTCAGGTCGGCGATTGTGCTTATCCGCTACCTCTATAATCTGTAGCCGGCCATCTGTATTGAGCTGCATTAATAACGACACAGCACGTTACATGCAAAATATTGTATTAGGTCGGCCAAAAAGTACGTCCGTTTGTTGCGAATGCAGAATATTATTACTATTTTTTTAAATTTTATATGAAATCCGGTGAAAAAGAAATAATAGACTACAATTAATGGAATTTCAGCTTTAAAGCTCTTAAGCAATTGTTTGCTGCAATGCAACTAGTAACACGGGTATCACTACTTATTACAAGGCAAGTGGTAATGTGGTTGAGATTTACAGTTTCTGGATTACAACTGTCTCTGTCATCGAGAAAATACGAAAACACTTCACAGCAGCTTTAAAAAGGGAATGCACAGACTACATGAAATAGAGAAAAGCTGTTGGGTGACATGCATCTCGAAATGAAAACGGCACGAAATTATTGAACAACCTAATGCTCGTCTGACGGTGGATAAAAAACATAGAAATTCTGGTCAGTCTTTATAAACAATGCATGAATGATCGAGCTGGTAGTATCCATGATCGCGATCGATCGATTGGCCGTTCGATCGTATAGGAAACGTAACTGTGCCCCCTTGTCGCGCTTTGATTAGTTTTACTATCACTCTAACGACTGTTATTACGGCTGGTCGGAGACTGATCGATGTCGTTGGCAACGAGTTGAACAAGCTACATCGAAAACGTGCTCATTGCCGCTCATCTGTCTCGCATAAGTGGTACACCGTAATTCCAAACTAATTGCGGACAGCTCTCTTCTACATCGATAGGATGCAAGTATGTATGTATTATGCATCGATGCATATCGCGAGCCCGTTATGATCGAGGTAATTCCAGAAATTAAGTCATCATCGCGTACAACGATCTGCCCGCTTCTTTTTTTTTGCCTTTTTGTTGAACTATGGAAAGCTTGGTTCCTACGGGAATCGACGTGGAAATGTGTACCATTATCGATGCAACGGGCGAATATTTTACCAGGTGGATAAAGTGTGGAAAGAAAAATGGAATATTGTTTTACAGCAGATGCTGTATTCTCTATACATATAAAATGGTATTAATGGAAATTGACATGGTATGAAATAGGCAGAGAAATTTGGAAAAATAGAAGATTCGTATTTTAGGATGTAGCGTAGAACGAATAATAATTTATCTGAATTCTTTAAGTATATACCTCAAACCTTTTATTTGTTTATTTGTACATATGTATATCTCAAAATATTATAATGAAACACAAAAACTAGGTATAGTTATAATTTTGCATCAGCTTCATCAAAACGTTCCTTGGGTAATACACTAATGCTTAAAATAATTGTCTTCGTCCACAGTCAGTCCACAAAAGTGACAGCCACAAATTGGCATACTAAAATACTCCTCAACGACCAAATATAAAGAAGCCAGTAAATGAAACGAAAAAACCAAAAACAAAACTAAAGTTGGCCTCTCACATTTCCACTCAAACTGCCACCGATAAATACCCAAACGCACGGTGAACCATTTGAATAGTCACGACTGCACAGTACGATGCCGTTTCAAAGCAGCTCGCCGATGTTGAGTTCAAAAGAGCAGGACAATCGTGATAGGAGAAAAAGCTCTGGTGTAGGCCAAAGCATCTAACTCGGTACAGAGGAGACGAGAAGGTATTCCTATCACGACGGAATAACCACCGGGACGTTTACTTTTCACGTAGTTTTCCCCTGTCGGTTTTTTTTCCCCCCCTCGTACTGTGTCGATTTCGCATGGCGATCCAGCTATGGAGCGACACCCCGTGACTCGAGCCACGCGATTGCACCTTTATGGCGCTCGACGAAAAGGAATGCGCGATTATCGACAGATACGACGATAAACGCCGGTCGCAGAAAGATTGCAGTTGGTTTCAGAAGCTCGACGATTTGCCTTGTCGAGGCAGACCGGCCGGCCTGTCCGCTTTCTCGATCGTTCGACCTTCTTTCGCAATGTCCGATCGCCGGCTACGCGCACTCGTTGTTATTGAATCTCTAAATTCTCCGCGGAGATTTCAACTGCAACTGCAACTGTGCACGTTCCCATATTGGACGGGTCTACTACGCGATTTCACGCTTGTCGCGTCTCGAATTTTCGATAGTTTTTCGCTGCCCGTTTCCAACCCGATGGGAACGGGGCGACGCTTCGACCTCGTTACGCGGGTAAGATGATCGCTAATAACGATCCAAATTCGCTGATAACGTTCCGCGGTGGATTTATCGGGTCGAAGTGATAAATGACAGAGGTTGGAAGGATTTAATGGCATTTAAATTTACACCTCGCGCTGGATAGAACGGTTTGCACGCTTCATAGGTGGGATTAGAGAAACAGGTTTATGCCCGAGCCTCGGTGGTACTTGTTTTTAATGGGAGAATATTATCGTCGCTGCGGTTCCAGCGAGATTAACCCTTTGGCGACCAGTGGGACGTTTTTGTGCCGCTTGAGTATTCGAATAAAAACTAATCTGGACGCGGTAGTCTATGTATTACAGATGCGATTGTTGATAGAATTTATTTATGAAATTTACAAATAAGATAATTAACGGTGCGAGAGTCCATCGAATTTTAAGAAATACTATTGATAAATAACGCCCACCGATAAATGCACAATGTTTCGATTAAGGGAACTCAGCGAGTTCGTTCAGTAATTACAATTCCTCTCCGTGGCCGACGCCAATTCGAGAGATAGGTGCAAACAAAATATCAGCCGGGCACAGCGCAATAGAATATAAAATAACCGGGTGAAATTACCACCGTCCTGTTCGACCCGGCCACTTTACATCGTAATCGAAACGACAAGGAAATAAGAAGCAATTACCAGACACGTCGATGCGAGTCCCCTTTACAGTCAGATTATTTAAGTCCCTCCTTTCTCTGCGATTGAAAGGACGGCTCTTCCTTTATCTTCTTGCGACGTTGTTACGAAATACAGACGAGATGTGCCCGAATGAACAAGCGAGATCGATCGATCGATCCACGCTGAATACTGCACGATCGATCGCAATCGAATGGACGACCGGATTGGACGGGCCGACGAAATCCATCGTATCATCGTAGTTATTTTTCCCTCGCCACCTTTTTCTTGGGGACGAGGTGACGAACAGTTACTGGAAACGATAAGATCGAGTGGTTAGTTTCACCATTTGCTTCCCTCATCGTCATTCATTTTACCGCGTGGCGTCAGGTAAAAGAGCAATTGATGCAGAAATTGAGAAAACGTCGTTCGATTGCTCTTGAGATCATCTTTCTTTTACCTTTTCGTTTCAAGCTGCTGCAAAACGTTGATGTTACATATATTATATAGTAGAACATTGCCGTATGTTAGAACATATTGCCGGAAACATCTTGGCGTTTGGACACGGACACTTCAAATCTGAATGCACATCTGCTCGAACAATTTGGAGTGTCCGTAGAGTGAAGAGTCCTAGAGTTAACACTTTCAGCTGTAAACGTTCCGTTTGTATTGCTATGCTTTTGTAATATGGCGACTGTGTTTGTGTTACTGTACTAGGGTGGCTGTTGGCACGCGTACATGTACAATTGTAGATTATTACTATTATTACTATTGGTAATATTCGTATACGAGAATGGCGAGAAGATTTTTAATTAAGAACATTAAGGACTGAACCGGATAGTTGTATAAAAATATTCGATAATTATCAATACAAATTATTATAACGTTCTGGTTTTCGTTTCTCGTTGCCATGACGCGTAATTTGTTTCCTTATTTGTACTACATTCGTACAAATGCATCGAACTCAGTTTCTAATTGCAACTACATAATAAAAGTACAATTTGTGTTTATCTCAAATTATTCTAAAGAAAAACGCCGTTGAAAGGGTCAATTATTTCGGTAATTCTACAGTACCTAAACGGTGGAAGGATAGACTTCGTAATTGAGAAGCAAAGAAAATGCAAATTGTGTCAAAGTTATTTCACTTGAAGTTATAAAGCCTGATACTCTCAATGTATTAACGTGTTCATCGAAACGGAAGTATTCCCCGGCAAAGTTTCGTATCTGTTAATCGAGTTCAGCACCTCCGAATACGCTGCAGCTTTCAAACGAATGTATATAATGTTCCTCTCTTCCACAGAATTTCGAATACAACGTAGAAATCGTATTATTCATTCCGCATCGAGTTTTGATTTTCCCATTCGCTTGAACGGAGCTTCGACTATATTGTTTCTTCTTCTGTTTCTATCGCAATCTCGTGGGAGAAATAGAAAAATTTTGCAATGCAAAGAATTACTTTATCTCCCAGAGTGAAGTTTTAAGGAGTTTAATATTCCGCTGCCATGGTTCTCGGGAGAACGGAAAAAGGAAAACTTCTCTTTTGCTGGATATTGAATTTTTAACTTGAATTAGGCGAACACTTTTCGTGGCGGCGAATAAACCGTCGGAAAACGTGGAATCAATATCACGTAGGAATTGAAGAGCCATATTCGAAGGTTCTGTTCTATCTTTGTACAACTGAAACCGTACTATCGAGTTTCTGGAAACTATGCAGGATCGGTTGAATGCGAGGTCGTAGCGACACGGAAGAATTTGAATAATATATCGGCTGGTATTCGCATTTAAATTAAAGATTCGCGACCAATTGTAAACAAATGTATGCGCGGTCTTGTACGACAGCAGCGGAAGATAAGAAGGAATAGTCGAATGGGGTAACTACAGAAAGAAGGCCGAAAAGTTCTTCCTTTTCCGCGTGATTAAATTTCTGACAATGAAAGCTAATATTATTTGAAAAGAATGAAAGGCTTGAAAAAACGAGGATTAATTGAAGGTCCATAAATTGAATTAAGCAAAATTAAATTAAAAAAATAAAATATGGTGTTAATAAACGAGGCAAGTTTAATAAAACAAGAATCAGATTATTAATGACTATGTAACTTCTGTTGTTCCACAGTTATTTGAACACGGTTAAATTAAACAAATATTATAATGAATTGCGAGTGATATAGAATAAAGGACTTGCAATCGCCAATAACGATGGTTCGTTAAATATGAAAAAACTGCCCTAGTTTTTCCTACAGATATAGTTTTCTATGTAGTACACGGATCAATAAATCATACGAAAATATTTCCCCCATTTTCATCGTGCATAAAATTTTGCAAACGAAAATACACTTTTACAATGAATTCTTATTAGACAAATTTGTCAAGTACCGACACATGTATTTACATATGGACGCACGTATTGGCAAGTTAAACAGAGCGGAGAGAAAAGTTAAAAGGTGTGGCGTAATCGAGCTGGTCGAAAAGTCAGCAGCTGCTGGCAGATGCATGGTTGTTTCACACGATTCGGCCCCCGTAAGGGAGGTTCCGAATTAGATGATCTTCATGACTTTTTCGAGGAGGTCCAGAGTTACGTTTAACAGCCCGATACCTTGAACCCAGCTGCTCCTTGATGCTCCAATACTACACGAAACCACCCACTCTTCAAAGTGGTCGATCCAGATCGATAATAAATGATAAATGGCGCCAAGAATAGAACGAAACTCGGCTAGGCGTGTTCGAAGGCGAGGGTGCTACATCAGGGATGGAATTTGGGCAGAAACAAATTGCGATATTGATTAATTACGTAAAATTATAAGTTTCGGATGAACTTATGGCGCGAAAGAATTAAATTTAATTAACCATTTTTCCGTGTTATTAGCTGCTCTGATTTATTATCGTGGTTATTACGATTCGAATTTCCAGATTTTTTTGCACGCTACTTATTTATCGATCCTTGAGTCTTGAATGTAGAAAGACGTTTCAGCGGCGATCTTTCACACGTTACCGTTAGAAATACGACTACTATTAATAGTAGTTATTATTTAATTATAATATGCAAGATTTTTTTAATCGTGGTTTTTTTCATTTTTTCAGGAGACAACAGCTTGAACAGTCTGTGTATTGCGAGGCTGAATCCCGGCGTACCGCTGTGGAAGATGAAAGACAAGATGCCCAAGGTGCTAATCAGGAAAAAATAAAGGTGAGGAACTTGCACTCTAGCTGTATGCTTACTTAAGTCACACATGCATACGTACTTATGTAGTTTTGTTTTGACATTCTTCCCCAACGATACGACGATACACTGCATTGCAGTATCTCTCCAAAGTTCAAACTTACTTACAATTTATGCACGGGGAAGCCGTGATTAAAACTGCATACGTTTGTAAGTTTAAGCGAGCCAACTTAAAGCTATAGTGCTGATCATGGAACAATTATATTTCCTGTGAACTCGGTACATCTGGCATAACGTTTCGTTACTGTACTACAATTATATGACACGCAGTATTCACTTCAATTTTCATCACAATGTCTATTATCATTTATCGTTTGCCTTTCAGCTATTACTGTAGTAAAGCATTCGATTAATAATTCAATCAGCTTGATAATGATTATTAAAAATAAATTTCGTCAAATATTCGAAGGCTTAACTGACAACAGAATCTAATACTTGTTCAATAATTAATTTTAGTGCCAGAAGATACAATTATAAATACTATATTATTAGTGATTTGAAAACTTCGTATGATCGAAATCGCGGTCAATTACTATTTTTATGTTTCATTGTATTTCGCAACAAATTTTATGAAAAATAACACGAGGCGGAAACTTATCTCGTTAAGAAATTTTGTTCAAGCAACCTGCATCAATGGCGCACTTTTCTGTTGCAGAGCACTACGCAAGATTTATTCGAGCTGCTCGAAAGAGCGCAGAGTTCGCGTCTTGATGATCAACGATGCGTTCTGCCACCGTATTTCTCCCAGGTAAGAGACACATTAAAATACATAGTCTCATTCTGCACTGTTAAGTCAAACTCTATGACTGAAAGTTTTTGCAGAGAAGTATGGTTTCCTATATCCAACATAATGGACATAAAAAAGAAGTGTTCGGACAAAGTAATTTTCCGATAATAGAACAATCATTTTTCTAATATTAAATTTCATTTATTTAAATAAAGATAAAGAAAATTGACAGCTTCTTGCATAGGGGGTGTGTGGAAAAGTTGAAAGCGTTGAAAGATACGAATGAGGATATTAAAGTTTAAAACGATGCCCGTATATTAAACTGCCACCCGCATGTTTCTCACGCGTTATCTCATCCTATTATACTGATTATAGCGTGCACGAAATTTCTGACATTCGTAGCGGCAGCCGGCTAATGACCTCACAATGGTATTATCGTCAAAATTGTCAATTATATTCTGTTCACCAAATTTTGATTACAATTAAAACTCTGAGGTATGAAAACATTGGTAAAAGTACGAAGTGGAACTCTTAAAAATTCAGTTTAATTTTAACGATTTGCTTTATTATGCATTTACTATAAATTGTGAATTAACTGAATTAATTGAGAACTACGTTATTGGGGGAATGAACTTATGCAAATGAACGATTGAATTTTGATTGAAATTGAATTTAAATCGTGATTATGTGCAGCTCTTCGAAACAATGCAGTGCAGATTAATAAAATATCAGTTACATTTAATTACCATTTTGGTGGTGCATGAAGTGTTCATACCGTTGTTATGACAGCCCTTTATTTAATAAACGTTGTGTGTGATCGTATAATTTTGCTAATGAGAAAACAGCCCAACTTGCTCTAATATGAAAATCAAACTGTGTATTTTTGTAGTTTATTATTTCTTATAACATCTATGACTCGAATTGTCAATAGACAAAAAGATAGACGTTTCAGGTCTCAAAAAACTAAATTTGTATAATTACAACAAGCGAAATAGGTAAAACTGTCCAGATTTTATTGTAAATAATACATTTTGCAAGAAACTAGTGTCATTTATGTCGTATAAAAGAGAAGATATAAATAGAGGCATGTCTATCTATTATCACATATGTTAATATCATTATTAATATGACAATTACATAATAATTAACATCCAGGCAATTCTCGATTAAATCAGGGTTCAATATTATAACATCTCTATATTTAGATCGCATTATTCACAAAAATGACCTTCGTGTGTGTAATAATATCATAATTGGGTCCTCTGCTATATTATATAATAGAATCGATCTGCCACATTATAATGTAATATTGCCAAGTTATATGGCATCCCATTTCCAAGTAAAGACCATCGCATCTTAAATTGATAAGAAAGAAGGATAAAACTGCTATCGTTAAAAATTAAAAGACTTTAATAAATCTCTGAGTCACTATTAGTAGGTGCAGCCTACCCCCTAATTGGTATCGTTATTTATTGCATACTAGATCTACAGTTCGAAGGTATATCGAAATATTAAATTGTCTCTTTGGGCCAACGATATACAGGGTGCCATGTAACGGATAGAGCAACTGAGAAAGGGGTAATTTTACATAAAAAAAATTAGACAAAAATAAATAATACAATTTTGGCACACGAGGCTTTGCTTTCACGAAAAGTTACTGTGAAAGTTCAAGTGCACAGGCACTCTGTTGAGTGGACGCTTAATCAAATGTACTTGCACTTAACCCTTTCTCTACGAAGAGCGTATATTTACGCCGCCTGATATTCGAAACATTTTGCTAAAAATTTGTATAAACTCTCTTCACAACAGTATGTTATAATTACAATTATTTATGTAAATTATAATTACCGTCGCTAATTAAACAAAGTATCTAAGTGTTTGTACGTATAACTCTTCGATATTAACAAGAACTGTACTATTTTGAGTACTAAGGATATTTTCATTTTTGCGGGTATCAGGAGGAAAGGGTTAATAAACTTTCGAAGTAACTTTTTCAAACATTTTACTCTCCATTTTTCTCTTGCATTCCAATATAAAATCACCCCCCTAAGCGGTTTTACCATCAGTTACATGGCACACACTGTATATCTCGTCTGGAAGAAATACACGATGAAAGGGTTTGGCAGGGGGCCAAAGTAGTTAAGACTCCATTGTGTTTGAAAAATCTGTTCGTATGCAGAATCGGTTTCGACCGGCGTGTACACTCAGTTGTCCGTCCAGCATCCACGTGCAACCGGAATCTCAATCTGTCTGGCCGCGAATGACTCGAAGATAAATGAACGTCATCATCCACGGTGCGAGTAGCAAAAAGCTTCAGGACGAACCGTTTGGTCACGCGCTGCTTGAATTTCAATCAGGATTGTCCGGCAGTCTCTTTCTTTCTCCCTCTACTTTGAAAGCGGTGTCTATAAAATTTTCGGTCCGCCGGTTTTGTGGGGTGAATTATTGCTAGTCACGTGCTAAAACTACCCTAACTCGAGGATTGATGTAACCGTAAATGATCGCGGAATTCGTTCAGTAAAGCGTCGCCTTTTCATTGTCGCGGTTATCGATTAACGTCTAACGATGGATCATTTTTTTCTGATCAGCAAGACGACAAATTTCACGGGTGGTCAGCATGATTTGACAAAAATGAGGATTAGCAAACTTTCGGAATCGTTGGGCCGTGCTATACTGTTCGAGCATGGAGAATTGGACATCGTTTGTGGTAACAAGACCAGTCATCCTTAATTGTTGTATGCAAGCTGCGGAAAATGTGGAAGTTTGGGTTTTTAAATAGGGCGGGAACGGAGGCTAAGGATAGGTACACCTAAAAGAGAGTAAAATGAAGAATATTTTAAATTTCAGTGAAAAGATGAATACGATAATAGACGATGATCCATAAAAAGTATTGTAAGAAGCCTGTGGGTTTGTAGTAGAAGGCTCATCTAATATGCATAGAAGTAGGATCAAATAATAGACGCGATAAGGTCAGATGAAATAAGATATGTTAAAATGATTTAACTATAAAGTTCATTCTTTCTCGGATAATATCAACTGAAATAAAATTCTAAATCAAACAGGACAAAAATAAGATGCAAGTATTGTTTTAAAAGTCATCCTCTCGTTATGTCAAAAAACGTGTTTTGTGCCCCCCATGCCAAAATGCAAGTATTAAGCACATCCTATCTATCTTTTTATGCGGTTTCTACATGTGGCATCCAAATGCGACATCCTTAATCATGTGTGTAACACGTGTGGCGGAAATATCGTGAGAAACTTGAATTCGCGATATCATCTTCGTTCAGAGTATCACAGAAATCTATTCGATCGACCATTGGTCTATATGGTATCGGTATAGTAGATTCGTTCGTGGACTACGGTAGGTAAACACGAAAACTGAAGATAACTTACCGACACGTGGTTTATCCACGGCCAATGACAATGGAATCATTCTTATCTACTGAAGTCACTTCAGGTTTTTAGTATTTTGGATTATGTTTTAATATTTGAAATAATTGTATTTTCAAACATTTTTAAATTTAGGAAAAACTGAAGTTTAGTTTCACAACAAATTTATATGTAGTCAAATATACACGTATTACAAAATCAAAAATGTTTAATTGATACATTATAAATTAGAAACAATTTCCATGGTTTAAATTTTTAATAGAACATGTTAAATCGTACTATGTACATCCAACAAATGGAAATAGATGCATTATTAATAATTATCTACATTATACAAAGCAAAAACTGCATATCAAAACCAAATAAATCTCTATAATATAACAGATATCAGCATCTCTTAACAGTTTAACAAAATTATCGCATAGCACATACAATTAAAAATTAACATACACATTTCAATATTACATAACAGTGCTGTGCAATAATTAAACAATAATGGTGCTAAATAAATTAAAAGTATATTTCTTAAAATTCTAAGAACTCAACATAGGATACATAGAATCTGCTGGTGGAAGTACATACCACAGTTTTAAAATTCCATGTGCGCTCGACAATGTACAAGAAACCATAAATTATATCCTTCCTTTCTGTTTTACCGAATACCGTCTGGAATCGGGCGAAAAGTTCGAAATGCGGGCCGTTGTTATTGGTGAAACAGAGTGCATATGTGCATATGTGATCCTCAGGATGTAAGGGGGAGAAACACGTTTCCGGCCGTGCAGGTACACGCGCCGGAAGTGTCGGTTGAACCGCCACGACCGGCCGTCATGGTGTGACTTTAACCGAATGGCCGGGAAGATTTTCTGATTTCTGTCTGCTCGCCGTCCGTGAAGATCGGAGATCCAAGTTTGACGACGTTCATGGTATACAACAGGTTATAGTATCCGCTGGTTTTACGTGGGAACGACCCCGAAAGTGGCGCAAAACAGAGGTCGAACTTGACATCGTTACGCTTCGAGCATTTTATGAAATCGTTATTGTATCTCTTATACAAGAACAATTTTTTTGTATGCAGTCTGCGATTTAAATTGTAATTGCGCTCGTTTATGTAATACACGTTTTGTGTTTGGCAGATTATTTTTAATAGGATTTCTTATAGTAAACAGACGTAAGCTGAGCGACTATAGTTGATATGTTAGAAATACTAGTTAACTATTTCTTTTATAATTATATACTACATAGTATAATTAAGTACTTATTAAATTTGATTGCCATAATGCGTGAGGACATTTTTAAAGTTAGAAATATTAGTTTGACCATTTTGTTTAAATGTTATTGGGGCTAAGTACGATAAAATTTAATAAGTAATTAGTACATTGCAGTATATATAATTGAAATGGTAATTTGAGTATTTTCTATCTAATAGAAAATCGAGAAATGTAGAACTATGATTAGCATGAGAAAATTGTTTTAATCGAGGTCATCCAAGCTTCTGTTACTACTAAAAATGAGGCGTGTGAATGCGTATTGTAATGATAATGAATAGTACTCCATTCTATTACCTAGTTTTAACTGTTTCTGTGCCAACAATGGAACAGAAATACTTTCCTCAACTGATACAAATTACTATCGTAAATGACATAAAATTTATTCACTACTGTTCATCGCTAGACATCCGTGTCTGAATAATAACGATACCGCAGTCCGATTAAGTCATTACGTGAAATATTAAACAGAATAAAGCTTTTTCTATTGTTCCCAGCAATTGAACCGTTCGCATACCAAAGCGAGTAACGCCACGTTCTTAATTTCGTAAAATTTCACTATTTAGGCACTTGATTGGTATCCAACATTTTATATTTAAAATACATTGCCTTGATAACTACGTTCAACAGCGCTAAGTGATAAAAATTTGTGTGGCAATGGATATGGATATTTACTCCAAAAGCCTATGTGATTAGCTCTATGAGTTATATTAAATAGCAACGAAAATTCTTATCGTAACATAAAAGCTACACCTATAATAATACATTCTACAATATACGTATGTTTGAACATATAGTCTATAAGAAATTGTAATAAATAATTTTCTTTATTTTCGTTTTGCGGGGTTAAACACTTTGGCAAATAACGTTTTCTTCCAGACAATTGAAAGCCACTGTAACTCAGAAAATAGAAACTACAGCCACTCTGTTAGGCAAACCCAGGCTGAATAAAATATCTGTGCATCGACAGATACGCGTGATTCCACACACGTTGCATCTCGCCGATAGTAATTCAAACTGGGTGCAGCTGTCTGTTATCTTGAATTTAAACCGGGTTCTATAGAAACAGGAATTTAAAAAAACGTCCAATATCGATATCTATTCATCCTGCAAAATGAAATTTTCCTCGAATCGTAGTCTATCAATCCTACGACCAAGCTATTTCGTCCACTTGCTATTCTTTATATCAATATAAATCTCTACTGGAATTTTCACACGCAAAATAAACGGCATCGTGCTCTTAGACTACTAATTTCCAAAGAGAAATTCCGTCGTTCCTTTTGGGAATAAAAGGGACATTGTCCGCCCACGCAACGGGGCATGTACATATATTAGTACTTCAAGTTCGACCGTCGTTTATTGGCTTAAGTCTTTGACTTGGAGAGTCGTCGTTAAGAATGGAACAAAGTTAGCGTTTTCAAAGAGTCGTGCGACGTGGAACAAGGGAAACGCGAGTGTATATATGTATACAGAACAAGGGGATGTAAGGTAAAAATGGTCAAAGGTGGAAAGGAATGAAGAACGTTTTGGTAGAGGAAATGAATAGGGGGAACGTACACTGGCGGGCTTACATATATCGGTCATTTCAAAAGACTTTGCGCATTCTTTAAATAAAGATGAACATTTAAAACGTAACGTAAACGAAAAAATTATCAGAGCCACAGTAAAAAAAAGAAGAAGATATTTTTTGTGTCTGTGTAAAAATAAAATCCCACGATATCAAGGTTTCTGCATTGTATAACGTTCGATTACCAATCGGACAACTAATTAATATTAAAAATTCATCACATTAATATAAAATCGTCAATTTATGCAGGTGGCCCTAATAATTTAATCGCCCACTGTGTATCGCGAGACGTTCGAAGCACCGGAACGTTGTGTCGTTTTCGTACGCCAGGAAGTTGGGTAAAATAATGAAAGAGGTGGACACAAAGGAATGGGAAGCCTTGATACTACCCACCAACCTACCGGCAACGAAATAAGTCGACCACGAAATGACATCCGCTCTCCTGTTAGCCTCTCGCTGCCATGGCAGTCTGTTTCCTCTTGGTTTCACGTTCCTCCACCTGTCGTTACGTTCACCTCGAACACGTAAGAATTCGTCTTTTGGCTTCCACGGTATAACGGAAATGCGTGGTTCAATCATGCGATCTTGCTTTTGCAGCGTGTGGAACTAATATTTTACTCGTGCTTGCAAATTGCTTCAATTGGACGGATACGTTTCGCATGAATCGGTTTCAGCAGCATTGAATCGTGGTTTGCTCCTTTAGCGGGCTCATCATCGACGCTTGAGAACTCTTCTTCTCGTCGAGCATTAATGCCCGGCGTTTCGATTATTTCGCGGTTGGTTGACCGGGCCATTTTATTTTAGAAACGAGAGCCTTTGGTGTTGGTAATATTAGTGCTTTTCATTTAAGGAAATTGCTGCTCAAGTAGGCATTCAAGGGGATACATTTGTGAAGTTGATTGTTTCTCTTACTTTGGCTTTGTAACTGCACCTTTTAAGTGACATTATTTTACGACTTAGTTTGCAACAATTATTTTAAAACTTTCAAAATGTTAAACCTATTTGATTTTAAAGTCTGTACGTCTGTACTTTCTAAAACCTTAGTGTCGTTAAGAATGAATTCTAAATTGTTTGGGGCCTAACTTATTTTTCCTGCTAATCTTTATTATAAATAATTGCATTATTAAACGCGCGTTAAGTGTAATTTCTATATCCAAATCGAATGCTTTAAACTTGAAAATAGCCGCAAAGGAAATTGCGTCTTATTGCTCTTTTCGATACATGAGAATTTCATCATTTGGTTCAGAAATGATCGTTTTCTATTAATCGTTCTGTACAGCATGGCCCCCGAAAGTAGGTCAAGCAAATAAGGTTTAGTAAGGTTGATACGTGAATGTACAGTCTAATACCTAACACCATTACGTTCGGCTATAGAGTGAATCTCCTAATATTGAAAGCTAGTATTCTATATTTACCATGCAATAATAACGCGCTAATAATTTGCAACACTTAAACACATTAATAAAGAGAAAGTTTGTAAAAACGTTGAACGCCTTTAAATTGTTATAATCCTCGATTGATGCTGGCTATTATCTATCGTATTACGGATTAATCATCGCTACACGTAGACTAATAATACGTCGCTCGTTTGTACACCTTTGATGTCTATACGTTTTGTGTGCTCTCTGAATGAAGAAAGCCGGAAATAAAATGCCAAATGGGAACAATATAAATTTTGTATTCCGTTGAAATCGGGAGAAATATCAAAGCTTGGAAAGGATTGAGCTTACACGCTCGGTGGCTTTTGAACAAAGTATCCCGGGGGAATTGTTTCCCTCGTGGAGCGAATATCACAGTCGAGTATTTCAGGGATTCTAACGAGAATTATAGCGTAAAATTAATAATCGATGTTTCGAAATGCGCAATGTGTGCTCCGGTTATTTTATTTTTGAACGACGTTGTAATCTCCACGCATCCGTTTGCTATCCGGATCATCTCTATTGGAAAAATATCGAATATTTGAACGCTATGGCTGAAAAATCGGTAATTAACGAGCGCGATGAAATTATCGGGGATATCTAGAAATTTATGCACAGCACTCGCGCGCATGGATGCACGTGGATTTACGTAATTAGTACAGAATATAAGATAGCATAAAATGCTCGAAAATGTTTTGCCGGTGCTTGTTGAACCAACCGTTAATTACATACTTGTAGGCATTTTAGGAGTTCATAAACTATCTGCTAGAAGTGATTCAATTTCGGAGCGTGTTTCGAAGGTAGCAATGAAAGGTGTTGCGCACAAATTACTTGTAGCCGGCAGCAGTCATTGAATATTTAATTTTAATTAAAAGTTGAAAAACAGTTTTGATGTAAGGACAGAACAGTTTACCAATATTTTATACTTGTATTTGTATATTTAGATTATTTCGGAGAAAGTAATGCTCAATGATGAGGATGATAAAAAAATTCTACGTTTCATAATAAAATTATATATCTCGCTACAAGAAGTTCGAAACTTCCTAGGTGTACGATTAAATGTGAAGGTCTCAAGCCACGAATCGAAATGCTATCGTTTTTTCGCCCGAGCTCTAGACAGAACCACGGAGAAATTCCATTAGATATCAATGTACACATCAGAACGTAATATTACGGTAATTCGACAGAAATTCGAATTAATTAAACACCCATTAATTAAGCTGGCACAGTACATCGCAACAGCGGATGTTTAATGGTTGCGTGCAAATTTAGCCAGAGGTTTTTCAACCATAGATTAATCGATCTGAAAGTGCCTGGATCGAGGCGATAGATCGTTAATCTCGTGAAAAAAAAAAATGATCGATGTCGCATGGAATCGAGTTTACGCGCTCGATGGCGACCATGGCAACGTTTGTTCACGGTGCGATAGCAGGATGGTGGGAGTTTTAAGAACAGCAGGACGTTCAAGTGCTGGCCATCGAGGGGAAAGAGGGGCACGGGTGCGTCAGGTGGGGGAAGCAGAGACGGCAGACGAGGCAAGCCTCGAACCGTACGGTCTCGATGTCAGTCGCGCTCCTGCACTTCTGCGTTACCGACCTCTTTGCACGCGTTCGTTGTCGCACTTTTACGTGCTCCAATGTGTATGTGTAAGTGTGCACGATCCTGTCTCCGCTGAACGCGCCCACAGTGTAAACACTTTCTATTCTGACCTCGCTCGGTTGATCGTAACGTGGGCGACGAACGGAGAAGCTGTGAATAGTTGGTAGAAACGAAAAAAAAGAAAAGTGACACGCACCGTTAAGTGGTATACCTAGCGTTTCGTCCGCGGTACGATTGCAAAATCGGAGTACGAGAATGACAGTGAACTTCGGTGATCAAACGGACGACCAGTACGATCAATTATACAGTGAGTCGCGATCGAGTGAGATCTTCATCTTCCAGTGAGCTTATGTACGCGGGAATAATGTCAGCGAGCATGGAACTTTTGCGTTGACCGAAAGCGGCAAGGGAATAGGAGAAACTCGCGTGCACTCGCGGTACTTATTGAAGTTTCGTTTAGCATCGATGCTCGAGTATACGAGAGAAGAATTTACATAGATGCTTATCGTGCACGTTATTTCCCGCGTGTTTCTTTCTATCCAATGGGGAGGGTGTAAAGAAAAATTTCACGTATGTTCCGTTTGAATTTTCGTTCGGCGTGTGCCGACTCGAGTGAAATTGAATTCACCGTACTTCGAGGCGTCGAGCGTTTCGAGGATACCAACGTAGCCTCGTAAAGGGTGCAAGGGTTAGGTTAGGTCGGAGGGTCGTGATCGAACTGATTCCCATAGTGCGGGCGTTAAAGGGATACGCGTGTTTGATAAAGGGTTAAAACGCAAATTGAGGATACAGTAAGCGGTTATGATGGGTGTACTGAGGTGGAGGCACGATCTCAGATCGGATGCCGGCCAACAGCAACGACGGCCAAACACCGAGCGGTCCTCGACAGGACACACGAACCACGCGCATGCGCACACGCACACGCTTCCAAAACTTATATCACAGGTGAGTTTTTTCCCGCGCTCCTAGAAATTCACTGGGGTGACCTGTGAACTTTTTCCTGGTCCCCCTTTTGTCGCGGTGTGTGTGAATTTTCTCCAAAACTGTTAACCTCGGTTACATTCGCACGAACCGGAACTAACTTACGGACGCCTAATCTTTCCCATTCTTTCACCCTGCTGTTTTTTCCCAACGTTACTGCTTTAGAATTAGGATGAATTTTATTTAGGATCGGGGGGTTGCTTATCGCACACGTCGGATCCCGGCGGACAGTGTTTTTTATTGTCGACAGATGTAGATCTATGAAAGGAAAATATTGTATGGCTTACCGGTATCCTTCCATTTTATGAATGGAACATATGTTCGGTAAGAACACTTTTTATAGGGTCTATCATCGTGAAGTGGTACTTTATAGTACTTTTGTGCCTGACTGCCCTTTTTAAATGAAACATTTGCTCGGCGTTTCGTTTCGAGGGGTTAAAAGAAGAGCTATTGACACAGTATTGAGTACGTGCATACAATCCGCATGCAAATGGCGAACACAATGCGTCTTGGAAACATTTCCCCATTTTCTATCTAACAAAGACAACGGAGACGTGCATATAAGTCTATTGTTTTCGGCTTTCGTAATAATTTATAATATTTCTGCGACTGTTGTTGTGCGCACGGTTTCGTAAACAAGGCGCAGTTGACGGAACATCTGGTAAAATTAAACTCGCCCAAACTTTCTGCCGTTTGGCAGAGGTACAAGGGTGTCCGTTGAACACAAACGTGCCCGCGAGATCCACGAGAGATTTGACCGAAATAACTCGTCGCGTTTCACGATCTAACGAGCAAATTCCACGACGGGACCGCACTTCGACGTTTACTCCGTACCAAATACACCGGGTGGTCAATATTGTTAAAACGATGCCACGGAATCGTCGATCGAACGGGTAAACGCGACAATGATCGCGAGACAGTATTACGCTCGATCGTAATACATAACAGTCGGCTGCGTTGTTCGGGCATTCCTTTGCGGTACAATTGCGATCTCAACAGGTCGCATACGTGGTCGATGCATGCATCGAGAAGAAGTTCGGCTCGCAAAATTATTTACCAGATCGCAAACGATGTCGCTGCTCGTCACTGTGCAGAACTTCTGCGACGGTTTTTCTTATTTCCCCACACAATACCTGCTAATCACCTTTGGCCTGCGCCGTTGACTCCGCTTCCGCGTATGCATTACATGCATGCACATACGTACATATTTCGTTTTCGTGCATCCAGCGAGAAAAAGAAGCGCAACGCCGTTGTTAGGTTCTTTTTTGCGTGCAAGCTCGACGTGCTTTGAACTGGTCGGAAGGAAAAGTGGAGGACCTCAGCAGCAGCAGCAGCAGCAGCGACGTCCGTGAGACAAAAGAAAAGGGTACGCGGCAGAAGGGGGATGGAAAGGAAAAGAAAGGAGCAGTGGCAAGAAACGAGCGCGGTAACTGTAACCACAAAGATCGGCTTCGCGGTAATTTTCCTCTAACAACCCGTTACTCCATCGTTCTGCGCCGCGAGACGCTTTAAAAAGTTCTATTTTCCCATGGCCGGCTGACTGGTTGCTTGTACCATATATATGTATATGTAGTATGTGTATACGTGCACGTAAGATGCTCGACACTAGCGCGTGGATACGCGTCGCGTCTGTCTGCTGCACGTGAAAACTTATACGGACGTGTAATTAGTCGGGGGACCACGGCTGGCCGCGAGCTAGAGCCTCGCTTCTAAAGACTCGCCAGCACGTGCTCGACGACAGACACTTTAATTCTTGCCGAAGACATTACTGGATCTGATTGGCATGAATTACACTTGTCGTCGAACACGGATGCTCGGCTAAAGTTCGCTTCAGACGAGCGATTTTCTCGGGCGGGAAACGTCCGCGTGTTTGCGAAGACCGTGGCACGTATTACATATGTACATGGAGATGGTGTTCTGAAGCGGGACTGTCTGCTCCTTCGAATGTTTCTGCATGCATACGTAATTCTGGGTCCTTAACCCTTTTGCTGCGTACTCAGATATTCCGAAATTGTTGTTTAAAAATACGTGTAAATGATCTCTGCAGCAATGTATTATTGTTGCAATTATTTATATTAATTTTGCTTTAGGCAATTGAACATATATTCGTGCTTATACGTAGAGGTCTCCGATATGAATGAAAACTGTACTGTTTCGCAGAACGAGGACATCCTTCATTTTTGTGGGCACCAGAGCGAAAGGGTTAGGCATATGCTCAGGGTTAGGCAAATACAGAATTGTATTGAAATATTCTGCAGCCGATTTGTCTGCTCGTTCGAATAATTCTATGCAAGTCTGTGTTCTGCCTAAACGGGAAAAATTTCCTGCGTATGATTTATTAATAATTTGGAAGAGTGCAAACTTGTTCGAAGACCTTCTGCAGTTGGCACGTTCGCTCGTTTAAACGTCTATAATTCTGTCTTACACCTGTACGCGCGGGCATTTCCCGCACAGGAAAGTTTGCTCATCTGAATCGAGCCTAAAGGTCTCGAAAGCACGACTTATTAGCAACGTGCTCGGTACCGCTTGCTGCTTCGTCGTGCTCGATTCCATCGATAACCGTATTGTATCGGGACGAGCGCACGACTTTCTTCCCCTACCTGTCCTGGATGCTTTAGCAGTGTTCGAATTACTGCGTTGTTTGCGTTCACCGAGGTAATTGGGAAAGTCCGGCTGTAAAATGCGGGCAGCGGCGTTCTGGGCAGTCCTAATTGTTTTTCTGGCATTATTCGCGAACGGATTGATACAAATCTTCGGCTATTTGTTCAAGTGAAGTAGACAACCCATTTTGGCACGGTTGTACAACCTGTATTATATAATACAGTCGTGAATGGCTGGCAATCTCGTTAAACCCGTATGGTGCGAGGAGCTAATAGTGCGAAGTTATTTCAGTAACAGCATTTGGAGATATCTATTGGGGAGAAAGTATAAGTTTGATTGTATGTATGCACTCTGGTTTTATTACCAGAGATACGTATGGTAAATTGGACAGAATAACAGTAATAGTTTGAATTTATTTCCGTAGAAACATTTCAATAGAATAGGGAATTGATTTTTATTCGGTATAGAATACATAGCTTGCAAAAGGGAATCGTTGTACAATACATTTCCAACATACTGATGTATATAATTTATATTAAATTTGTTTTAGTTATTCCGCGTTAACGCGTCGGGATTTTGAAGGCTTTGGAAACTCTATTGAGATAACACTGTTTGAATATGTAATCTAATTTGTATATTTTGTATCACATTAACAAACATCAGGGTAGATTACATCAAGTTATGTACGTGTAGTTCGGAAAAATAGATTCACTGCAACTTGCACTTTAATATTTAACATTCTCTTCGTGTTTTCTACGTTTATTCTAAATTTATTTTTCTCGTATGAACAGACGAATCGTTGCGAAGCTTAAAAGGAGGATTCTATTTATCACTTTAAATCGTAGTTGTTGTTCATTGAACGATCTGTGTTATCAACCCGTTGGCATGTTGGAAATGACACCACCGCAATGCAGAAACTGTTGAAAAATATTAAAAACTGTTGGATTGAAAACTATTTCGTGAAAATAAATTCAATTAGACTCCTTTAAGAATTAACTTAACGAATTACATACTTTTCGAAATTTTATGTATTGTGACGAAGCACATACAGGTCTAATTTCTTTTTCATAATTGAACAATTGTAGATGAATACTTCGACAAGGTTGTAAGACCTTGAAACGTCATGCTACTCAACGATGAACGACACTTAGAGGTAGAGAACGTTAGCTAATTAGTATTGCAGGTGCTACATTGACAATCACTTTATCAGTCGTTTGAATCAGATAACTTTATTTAAACTCATCGACGATAATGTACATAGAGTTCTCAAGCCTCAACTTGAGGCCCTCAAGTACCTTCAACGAATGTTTCACTAAATTCGTGTATTTGACCAACAGTCCCTCCTTGACAAGTGCGTCTTGTCACAAAGCAACAGTTTGTACGAGCGAAACGATTATTATTCAGAATGTCACGATTTCTTCATTCATGAATTATTTAAACACTACCTATCAAGTACGTGATCCATAAGTATGCAAGTACACACTTCCTTAGGGAAACTAGAGCACGACCTAAGATAAATTTTCGAATTTTGCATAATAAATGAGTAAGCTTTGAACACTGGAAGGTTCGTGACAAAGTAGTCGTCATGCCCTCGAAATAGTCGATTCCCTCCGCATGATTCATTGGTCTCTGCTCACTTCGCATTGCCGTGACACCGAGATCGATAATAATTTACGTAATAGACTGCACGTAATTTAGCTAACAATTTTTCCACGCGTACACCAAGCGTCAGTGATTTAAATCGTCTTGCCTTTGTCCAACCGCATCTCGCATACGCTTTTCTGCTTTCCTTTTTGGCCAGATCGCAAGAACGATTCCCCGTTATGCCCCTCGCTAGCACTTTACGACTAATCTCATCCATAGAGGAATTGTCATTTTTCAATTTCTTGATTCGCTCGATTTCATTCCGCATTGCCTGTCACGGTATAATGCGACCGATACTTTTCATACGAATCCATTGAGAAAGAAGCCAACGCGTTTCCGTAGTGCCAAACGGGTAATCTAGTAGTTTGTTCGGCGGGCAAGAGGCAGACGCAATTTTCACGTAAAATCGGCGCCTCTCCGCCGTCGCGACGGTTCATTCAATTTTCTATAAAATTTTCTCGGACGCGAACTCGACGGCCCGCACGGCCGCATTTTGTATCGACGTTCCATTCACTTTGAAATTTCCTTTCGAAAAGCGTCGGGACACTCTCATCCCGCGTAAATCCCGCGGCAGTCTTCAATGCCTCGCGGAAACATTTGTGACTCATAGCTGTAATACATTATAAATAACTGGAATCACTGCATGAAATTTCTTCATCTGCCTGGCAATACATTAGAGGCTGCGCGTTTTTATGAAAACGAAGCGTCTTTTACGAGCGCGAAAATGCTATTCTTACATTGTTATTGCTCAACAACGTATTAAAAATCGTCGTCGTTGTTTAGATTGCAAAACAGCTCGTTTCGTTTTGGAAGTTACGATTGTTTGAAATTTTACGGAAAACATTATCAGCTTCTTGCTGACGTTGTATGCCCACATTTAATATTCACGTGGAACGCTGTCCATTCTGAAACCTTCATCGATTTAACTTTCTCTTTTTATTAATAAGCAGTAGCAATCGACTTTATTATATGGGAAAGTATGTGCAAGCTATGTATATTGAAATAGAAAAAGGCTAAAACTATTTACTTATTGTATCTTAAATTGTTAATTGGTTTAGCGTACCAATCAGGTATTCGCTTCATGAAAGAAATTCAAGATTATTAAAACAGAATTATTATGCCTTAACTTTTGCAACTTCGAATTCGATAATGTGTTTTTATGACGAACGTGAAGATCTATTAGGGGTATGAAGGGATTATATTGCGTCAAAGATATTAACGCGAACAACGAGGTAACTCGTCTTCCTCGGTCAGCAGGTTAAATAAATTGCAATTAAACTAGACGATGAAGACAACTGTATTAAATTCGGTAACGAATTTATTTATCGATCTATCATTGCATAATAATAATCCTGTAAACTTTCATTAAACGTAATGAATTCCACGTATCCTATTCCTATTACTTCTTCGTAACAAAACGCAACAAACTAGGATGATTATGGATTTCTGTAGTACAAGGCAATCGTGACACAGTGAGCAATCGAGGTTATCCAGTACTAGCTGTAGCTTCGTCTCTTCGCATACAGTATCAAATATTCCGTTTGCATGTCCTCGCAGGGAAACGTTGCCCACTATATTCTTCCGTATTTTCTCTTCCCTTCTTGGTCGCCATGAATATTAAAGGAAATAATACGGGACACGTATTCGTGGGTAGAGTGTTGCACGGTTACAAAACATAAAATTCCACGTTGTATCGACTCGGCAGGGACGTGGCTGACGAAGTGAACGTCAATTGCAGCCGTGAAAGCCGGCTGCGTAATACCGAGGACTAGTTTTAAAAGGAGCTCCGTTAAAGGAGTCGCACTCCTACTTTACATACACCTCTTTAGATCCTGTTTTATTGTCGCATTCTTCATGGATGATTACACGTTGCTAATGGATTATAATTTTCCAAAGAGTCTCGTTACTCCGAAACGTTACAACCCTGAACGATACGAAATCACGCGCTGCTAAATGCTCACCTGTGTAACGAAAGCATGAGATTTCTAAAAATATTGCGAAAAAGAAATGGAGAACAACTGTGGTACACTTTTCTCTAACAGCTTCAGCGATTCCACGCTTGGCGGGTATGCACTGTTATGTTGCTCAAATATTTCAAGTACAATTTGCTTACTGTAAATGAATATTTATAGCTTAGTAATGAGTAATGGTGGAAAAAGGAAATGTGGAATGCTTTGTTAGTTTGTCGGTTGCAAATGGAAAATATTGCCTGGGAAATTCCTTCGTCTGTTTCCTCGAATTCTTCTCGCTGTGTTGATTTCGCGCACAACTAGGAATAATATTTCGTAGCGATTACAATCAACCAACGATTTATCGCATTCGTTCGTAACGAATTTATGCATTTGACGCTCGTGAAAGGAATAGTGCGCGAGCAATTGCTCAGCTTTTTCTGCGGATATTCGGGTCTTCGTATACATCTGGCCTTCGAATATAGTGGAAGCACTGTGCGTAAGGCACGAGAAATGAATTGTTCCAGCTGATACAAGCGCGTAACGGTTGATCGCAATTACGCGTAATATACTTCTTCTAATGAGCATCGCGTCGGTTATATGTAACAACTTTCTTGACATAAATTCGTGCAGTGGATATTTCGAAACGATCGCGGCGTTATTGCGGCCTTGATTATATCCATACACACGACTTATCGACTTGCTGATCACGAAATCCGTATGACAGTATTCCCTGCGGACTTGAACCATATTTGAAACGGACCCGCAATGGATACGAAATCGAAGGTCGGATAAATAATTGACCCCGAAATTGCGTTCTGTACGATCTCGAATAAACAAATCTAATTATTATTTTTCTATTAACAGGAAATATTTATCAATTGCAAGATAGATACTTTGTTAGATTAACTGGATTGTAATTATTGTATGGCCTCGATTATTCGTAAGCAGTTGGTCTGTCTCACAAGTTGGTTTCAAAATTAGGTGCTGTAGTTTTGAGAAAAAGCTTTTTAATATTCAGAAATAAATCGTTTTTATTTCTCAATTTCTTCAGCCTGCCTGGCTTTCGATTAGACCGGCTGGTCGAGGCACTACTGTGCGCTTATTCATGTTTTCGAGGACTCTGTAATTTACGTGTCAGAAGTGGCTCGAATCATTGTTGATATTGGAAAAAGCTACGGATAAATAAATAATTATTGGGTACAATTATTGGACATTTCCCTAGTGCTTTTAGAATCGCGTTTAAGATTTTAAGATTTATAAATAATATTCCCGGAAGCATTTTAGAATATAGACGCAGCACGAGAAGAGAATTCTTTCCGCGGTTGTAAATGCAGTTCACGTGCTGGATCAAATGCATTTAAAAGAAAAGCGCCGTGCAACCTTTTTCATATTCTCTGTAGTACTACTGTTTTACATTACGCGCAGGCTCTTTTAGAAAAATGATACACACCGGATACACAGTATACGCTCCAAAGTGCACTTGAAATGATTACATCCGCCTTTCTTTTACGGAATATTATATAATACCAAACGTTTTCTTTAAATTTTACCTTGACTTTTTTAAAACAAATATTGCAAATGTATTCATTAGCCGCTGTTTATTTATGAAGTAAAAATTAAAGTTAAATAGAAGTAAATCCAGAGGCGGAAGAAGTTTCAATGCAGCAGTTCTGTGCTGCGTCTCTCTTTAGTTTTTAATTCAGTGCATTAACTTTAACCAACTTTAACTAAATTCGTAAAAACTTTCCAAAGACGGAGCCAACTCTGTTCTCAAACAGCAACATCCTATAACTTGTTCTTTGTTTATCTAAACTTGCGCATTTCTGTGAGTCTTATGAAATTGAGTGACCACTAAAAAAAATTGCAATTCTTAATTAATTCAAAATAACAATTTTTCTATAACTCGATAACGAAAATAGTTTCTTGTTCGACGAACCTCAGCTTTCTAAGCCATGCACGTTTTCCATGGTTCCCGGTAACAGTAATAAATAAACGAAATAATAAACAAATTACAACAATCTAGAGGCATTCGACACGTTGCCTACCGAACAGTACCGAACAATTAACCACGTTAAAACGCACCGAAGGTCTTATTGGTAATCAACGTATTAACCGCTGCATTCCTCAAAGAACAAAACACAAGCATGGAAGAAGTGTGTTTCGAAGCCGTAAAAGCCGCTGGCACATGCGGGCAGCTCAGCTTCGTTTTAAAAGGCGCTTCGCAAAAGGGGCCGCACAGCTGTTCGTACGGCTCCTTGTCCCTTTTTTTCCTATTTTGGCGTATAAGGCCCGACGTCGAGACGGAGGCTCCCATGCGTACGTATGTATATGTATACGCCCATGTGGCTGCACCAGAAGAGAGATTTTGAGTCGCCGTCTTAACGACACGTTCACTCGGTCGCCTTATAGACAGCCAGGTGCAAGGTAGTATCGCAGCTGCCAAGCCGCCTGCTTTCCGGGTAACGAAACGACGAAAGATCGATCCATCCTAGACCGGTATCAAGCTTTCGCATATCGTGTGTAGTCCACCGAGGAACCAGAAAATCGATACGCTGAATTACACTTTAACCCGTTCGCGGCGTTCGAATTCTCCCCCATTGTTGTGGTGCAGAAATTAAAAATATTCTTTCTGGTTGGTAAAAATTGTTTTATGCAGCTTTTAACCGCGGCCTTTTTTGTGTCCGCTCTAGCTGGTTAGGATAATACGTATTTAGTTTAAAGCACATTGCACGCTTCTCTGCCTCTGGTTTTGCAAAGGATTATAAACCATTGCGTATAATTGAAAGGTTTTCCTTCTGCAAAGGATGTTTACGCTATGTATATACTTGCATGTCAACTTCTCCGCGCGCTGCTTTAGCGCAATACCATTAGAAACTTTAGAGTTTAGGGAGTGAAGAAAAAGCAAATATGTATATGTATATTCATTTCTCATTTACAGAAGCTACGTATAATATAATCACACACTTTTTCACAAGCTTCCCTCTTTAATAGTCTAAGAGCACAGAAACTAAATACATATACGGAATAATATCCCGTTCAAATATTTTATTTTAACCCAGTAGCATTAAACCAATGAATTAAAACGATTAAAAGAAATAAACAGGAGAATGATCACTTTGAAAGATTAACGTTTTCAGTCTTGGTGAAAGTAAGCGCGCGCATAATGTCACGATAAAGGGTTGTTTTGGCGACCCAATTATTCTTTCTCTTCGTGCACTTCTTTTCCACAGCGACACGATAATGCATCGCATCGCTGTAATTATCGATCTTATCGTGGAATTGAAATGAACGCCGAGAGCTTCGCGAAAGGTTACTGTAGTGGGATCGAATGATAACACGCTCGAATTAACTTAAAAAGCATGTGCACGCGTGCAATCTCGTATCGAACGTTTAATTCACTGGCATGAAAACAGGTTGATATTCTAACGCGGTATGCGCTATGTTTACGAGGGATCGTGTGTTCGCTCGTGTAGCCACTAATTTCATGTTTTCAACCTTAACCCCATTTTGAAACAAGCGAGCAAGTTTGCCTGTTTTAAAAATACAGAACAGTAAACAGAATAAAAATCTCCATCCCGTATCCGGGAAGGAGTAATCAGGTTAAGCCACCTGAACCGTACGATCGGATGGTTAAATATCCTTGGTCGATTTATTTTTTTGCCATTTTCGGGAACGCTGTACGTTACTATTGAACGATCTGGTTTTTTTTTGTCTGCATAGTTAGCTTTCTCTGCTTATTCAATAAATTCGCGCTCAAATGTTTCTTGGTGTCGTTGAATTCGGAACTTTCCCAACTAAGCTCACGAATCACACTCGTGTTCTCCCATTTTGGCAAGTAATCTGTAACAGTGAGTGTCACTCGCAAATTCCAAGGTAAAAGGTTAAGCCTGTTCCTTCGCACATAATTAATCAGTAATTTACTATGCATTTCTAAAACGATCAAACCGGTATGATACATCTACACCATAATTAGTCGGGATAGCCGAACAACTGATCTGATAATTCTAAATGCCATTCACTCGATGGTAAGCTCATTAATCTCTAGCGAGTAATGAACGCCGGCGCGTTAATTGGTGTTATACGTGTTTGATTGGTAACCTATTAAGCGAGAGTACTATCATTTTGATCTCTTTTCTTTGGGAACGTTGAATGACGTTATCAAGAGAAGAGGCAAGTAAATCTCACGACTCTAGAGATCACTTGATAGCGATAAAAAAAAATTGTATTCTCCAACGCGTGAGCTGGTAGACAGCCGCAATATATCGTTCTAAATTTTGCATCGGGGACACTTTTGAACGATATATTTTTACTTTCTGAAGGAATTATTTACCATAATGAAGTCGAAACGTATTACGAAGTATTATGGAGTGCTCTGGGACATGGATTCTTCCCCATTAAGGCCTTCATTTTACGAGTACATGTGTAGTTCAGTACGATTCGTGACAGGTTTTTGTGGCGTTTATGAATTTTATTTTCAAGCTTGGCAGAACCTAGAGGCATTTCTCAAATATCACTAGGTGTTTATAGAT
This sequence comes from Nomada lathburiana, assembly GCA_963667235.1. Taxonomy (NCBI): domain Eukaryota; kingdom Metazoa; phylum Arthropoda; class Insecta; order Hymenoptera; family Apidae; genus Nomada; species Nomada lathburiana. The sequence continues at coordinate 8,575,005 of OY763898.1, read as the reverse complement.
ATTTGTTCATAATCGTGAGTGAATCGTGTGACGTACGGACAAGTATATTATCTTCCCGTAATTGTCATAATGAAAACCCCCATAGAATCGTAAGGCAAAGGGTTCAAGTCTTTGCGTTTCGAACGGTTGCACAGCGAATTGAGGGAAATGCTGCTTCCTTCACTGTTTGGTCGAGATCCAACAGAATGCGTGAATGACAGGCCACACTGGCGACGGAAGTGTCCGTTTTGCAAATTAAAACGCTTAGCTCGAGGTCTGATAAAGGTGGACAATCTTTAGCCTGCTGGCGCTTGTTCGTGTGCAGAGGCATAGATTGGGTGTCGTTAGTGGAAATGACCGTTGGTTCACGGCGACAATTTCATTCCTGGCACACCTTCTGCCTTATGTATTATACGAGACTGTACATGGGCGCGTCCAGCTATGCGCGCTCGTACTGAATTATTCATCCCCGCGAGAGACAGCGTCTCTCTTGTTTCTTTCACCTTCTTCGGTGCATCAGACGCGAGGAGAGATTCATTTTTTTCCTCGACTTTTCCTCCTCTTCTTTCTTTCCCCTGCTTTTCTCCCGTCTTTTTTTTTTCTTCTCTTGCCTCCCTCGGACGTACATTCCGGCCGAGAGGAAATCCGGCCCTTCGGTTCGCAAGGTATTCTGGACATTTCTGAAGCAGAAACACCCTTCTGATTTTTCTCACGAATACCGATTGGCGAAGGTGGAATCTCGCCGGCAGATGTTCTATTTTGTCGACGATGTTTTCCTCCCTTTGCGACTTGCTTCTAAGGAAATGCTCGAGGAAGAACATTTCCCATTCCCTGCCGGGGAGGATCTGATTGGCGGAAATATGTTTCGTTCGGGGACACTATTGTTCCCGTTTCTGCCTTGTTTTCTTTCCGTGACATTAGAAAATATGATTCTTTGTGTGGCACGGAGTAATAAAAATCCTTGCTTCGATGTTACCATCGCTAGGTGTACCGCGATTTTATGACGCTGATTTTGCGAAATTTCTCGATGTAAGTCGCACTCCGCGGAAGGCAGGGAGAGAAAAATGATAGGTCAATTCGATAAATGTTTGTAACAAAGATGGATATTGCTCGGACGGGCATTTCGTTGATTAGTGTAACGAAGGCTAACGCTATCTTCGTAAAGATTTCTTGCGAGAAAGGAAAGCGGAGCGGTCCACTATTGTAATTGGATTTCTTCTTTCGTGAACTTCGTCAGTTGCTGCTTTTTGCTCGCTGTAACCCTGGAGCGGAAAAATCTGCGGAGAAGATCGTTCTTGAAAAATATAGTTTTTCCGCCGCAAGAATGACAGGCGAACGTTTTGCGTTAATACAGAAATGTTCATCGAACGGAATTCGACCGTAATGAAAGAAACAAACTTTTATCTCGTTAGCAAAAATGTGTACACTGTAACGATCCCTTAATTCGATTGAACAAATGAATATCAAACACAGCTACATTACAACAAATATCATCAACAAAAACAGCAATTCATTTCAGGACAACCTAATGAATTGCTACGTGCCCACGTACACGAATTTGTAATTTGATGAAGGGTATCCTTCTTTTTTGTCGCGTCGCTTATTAGCAACGTATTCAATTAAAATCATGTTGCACTGTTGTTACCGTACGATTGAGCCGTCATACTCGATGTTGCTTAACGACGATAAACCTTTCCGTGTAATATAAAAGTAACGGAGGTCGCCGATACTAATTACTCGAGAAGCTATAAGATTAATTGCCGATCGATGATCCAGCACAGTAGTTACAGTGGAATTAATTATCGCGCGTGATCGTCGCGTTCTCAGTCACCGATATAATTAACGCGGATACTCGAGTGGTTTTTTTTTTGTGTTATTTTTTTATTTCCTTTGTACAATTATATACGGTACTGTTTCGAATCCCGACGGCGATGAATCCCACGAGGATCGCAAACGCGACGTAATTGTCTCGTTTCCCCCCCCGGTAAATCGTCGTTCACGGAGTTCGAATTCCTGTATTCTGCAGTCTGCAACTTATACGTTTTACAGCTAAATTTTCCATAATTATAACTGTGTATTTTATGTGTATATACGCGCCATGATATTTCTTTAACTACGTGTTCTAATAATAATAAGTATGTGTGTCATTTTCGTGAAAATTCGCAATTGGCCTCCCTTCTCTCTTTTTGCTTTTCGTTTCCCACCCCACCGCGATGTTTTTGTTTCGGTGTTTCCCTTTCAGGCTATCTGCGAAATTCAGTTTTCTTGTAGCTACGCGAAGGAAGCACGAAAGGCTGCTAACAATGAGTAAAGCGTGTAAAGGCGCGCCAAAGGGAAATTGTACGTTTTAACAATATCTGTATGCTTTTTTGTATCCTTTTTCTCTCGCACGTTTCTTTCTAAATGTTTTTCACGTTTTGCGTATAAATAGCGCGTTTATTTCTGAACTTTTGCGCTGCAAACGATCGTTAGCACTGATTCTCCTGTCGTTCGTATTCTAATGATATAAGTATCTCCTCTGGCCGCCAGTTACTGGCGGTGTTTCCATCTGCCCACCTGTTTCTGTCATTTTATACCACAATTGTCATGGGTAACTACTTATATACCTGTACAGCCACGCAATCGCTCGCTTGGGTGTGACTTTGCCTATGCAACGCGTATATACGTAGGTTTCATGAAGCGTCACGAGGATATTTGCAGATGCATTTACGCCCATTGTGTATGGTGTCGCTCGCACGCGCCAGCAAATCAACCTCTGACGCACATTTTCATTTTTTATGCAAAACTCTCCAAATCACACATCAAAATCGTGCAAGGGCGATTCCGTCGTAATTCATCGAAATGATCTATAAAGCCTTGACAATGAATTCTTATTGTTTTCTTACATAACGGCAGAATGATTGCAGTATTGATTGTAATTCTTTAACGTCTCAGTTAGATAAGAAGGAACGTTGAAAACTTGGTTGAACCGGTGATTATGAAAATGGTTTCGCAGACATTTTAATATTTTATTCCACGTTTATAAAATAGAGTAGGGACGTTCAGTATTGGAAAATAATTCTTTCATGCAACTGTAAACTATGGGAAAACTGTGCTCTCCGGTGTCGTCTTCGTAATTTGCTGGCACATTTCTCATTATCTCGGTAGCGACGATTTCGCGTACCGTTCAATTATAAATGAAATATATTTATTTTCGATGGACGTTGAATAAAGTGCAAAACGCACCAACAAACCATTCCATACTTCCCCATGCGCCGGCAGTTCCAGTGCCAACAGTATTACATATACGAATCCGGTCGATGGAATTTAGCATTTCGATCTATAATAAGATCACGAAGGGAGAAAAATCTTCTGCTCCTTTAAGGCTTTAATCTCTTCTCGGCTAGATAAAACTGATTTATTTCTGCAGTGCACGCGGAAACGTTTTACGCTAGGCCAAAGTACAAAGGCGATGGTATGCAAAGTTGGCTGTCGCGCCCGTTGCGTTCGTCGATCTCTGTTACATTATTCCCAGCCCGATTCAGTCTTTGACTCTTCTCACAGACTCGCGGACTTCTGAAAATCGCAGCCACGTTCACCGAAGTATATGTATACCTGGCATAAAGCTACGTAAATACAAGTCACACGGACACGCGGGTATGTGCGTGCGCTCGCGTGAATTGCAGGTTCTATGCGGCCGCATGGATGGGCCGCGATACACGCATACATTTTATGTACGGCGAGAAGGGAAACGGAGAAGAAAGAGGAGACGGATGAAGAACGATGAATCTGCACTCAGGCAGTTTGCTTAGGGTCGAGGGATAATGCAGCAAACTCCCCGGTTTGTCGGGGGTTAAAAAAAAGCCCCTCTTTCTGTCGATTTTCCGTCTCACCCTCGCGACTTGCGTTATTAATACGCGAGTCGTGTTCAACCTTTTCTTTTCCATCTTTCTCTGCTTCCTGATTCCTCGTTTCCCTTCACCTTTTCTCCGCTCCCTCCCTTCAACCCCCTTGTTTGCACTCGCCGTCCCTTGGTTAGCTAAACTCCGCTCGAGAGTCATTCGGCTTGGCGATTCCTCTTTGTCGAATTCGAACGTTGAATGGGGTAAGCGTCATTCCGATCCGTTCGGTAGATTCGATTCGATGAGAACATTTGTGGTAACACTCGCGATCTATCCAACATTCGAACAGACATAATTGAATATTCTATGCTGGATACCTTTCACGCCTACGTGTTAGAAAGTCTCGACGTTATTTGCGGATGAATCTACTGGCAGACAATTGACGGTATGTGTATGGGTATACCTGGTTTCGAGAATCGTTTGATTAATATTTATTAGGGACGCCGGGATAAATCAGACGTGGTACTGGTGGCGATGGATCATGGAAGTAATAAAGTTTCGAAATGCACTGTACACCTTCGGTCTAATTCGTTGTTATGAGTGTTTTAAGCTGCCGATTTTATTACATCCGTTGGTGTAGTTTGCAAACAGGCTTTCTTCTCCATAAAATGTTATTAACTTCGCTCTCTTTCCATAGTGTGACATACTTTACAATTACGATTGGATGCGTCATGCTTCCTACTTAAGAGCTTCTAGCCTCTAACTTGCAATTAAGAAGGATGTAAGTAATAAACCTGAAACGGTATTATCTTATTATCACTGTTAATCTTCTGGTGTCCTGGGAAATTTTCTGCCTCTCAGAAGAGTATGTTTGCCCCTCTGGAATTAGCGTTGGTTACACCGCGCATGCACTTGTACAGCCTATTAAAAGAAATGTGGAATATAAAGGGCAAGAGGTGACTATAAATAAGTCTCGAAGATCAGATAAAGATATTATTAGGTTTTATTAGACTGTAGTAAGTTATTCTGTACAAATTTTTTCTGCGCTCGTTAAAAATGTGTTTTTCGCGTTCGTGATCAGAACAGGACAACAAATTGGTTAATTAAGCCAACAATTTTTGTGAACGGGAGTCTCGTTGATATCGTGTTTCCCTTGGAAGCTGGATAAAAGTAGGCGGGGAACACGTACAGTGTCTTATGGAAACACAGGTGAAAGGGTAATAAGAGGAGCCCGCGTAGTTAATGACAAGCCTTTGTTTTCGCATAGCGTGGACAGAGGTGGCTCCGCACTTTCAGTCCTGAAACAGAAAACGACATTTTACACTGACAAGATTAATGCTGCTCGTCGCATTCTATTTAAATCTACGTATATTCGTGGTCCCTGTTTTATATTTCCTACGCACGTACACGTAAATTGATTCGCGCCATTCTTATCAGCACCCCTGCGTACTTCCCTTATACGGATACATTTTTGCAGTGAAAAGCGCGCAGCCTGGGAAAAATTACGGTACTAAAGTATAAAAGATTACGCAATGAAAAAGTAATCGAGGAATAGGGGTATGAAGGGAAAATAAATAGACTCGTTGTATGTGCATATTTTCCTTTCAACGTAGACGTTCGTAAAGCGTCCCTCGGCTGAAGTAGTTTCTCCGGGGATAAAAATTCATTCAGATCTTACCTAGTTAAATAACAGCGTTGAGGTAATATTTTTTTTAAGAAGTTTCACGCTCAGTACATTTCCGTGATCGAGCTTTATCAAAGTGTTGTGGCCATTCAATAAATTTCACGTCGGTGTTGCAGGCGATACATGAGTCAGGCATGAAATTGCTCTCTTATCGTGACTACCCGTGGTTCAATCGATTCTTGGAGACACTAGTCTCTTCTTTCGTTTCTCTGGCATACAAGGACCGTATCGAGGGTTGGTTTGGAGCCGTCTATTACCGGTCCTCGCCTAGGAAACTTCCTTTTTTCTTCTCCCCTTACGGTCGTTTGCATTCTCCCCTAAAATTCCACGAAGAGGGATATGACTAAGATATAGTCAAGGGTGTCCTTCCATTTTTTTCTTCTATCTTTGTTGTGCCCCTAATGATGCAGGCGGTGTTATATACCTGGCACTTCTATCTTAAATATTTTGTAGGGAAATATAGGGGTGGGGGTTAAGGAATATTTTTAGTATCGGATGTAAGACACTGGTTCGTTTCCTGACGTTAATTCTGGAGCATTAGCTGCTGTTGAACGATTTAAACGTGCAGATGTCTATAGTATGGTTGGTAAAGTTTTTCTAAAGATAGTTATATGTTGAATGATCGGGTGGACTATTACAAATGGGTATGTAGCTGGAGCTTAATCTAGGGAAAAGAATTTAGTCAGGAATATATTACATTTCACACGTACTATTCAGTTTTACACTTTCCAACATATTTATACGAATTCCGTTTATGCGACATTTTCATCTAGAGAAATCTGTTCTGCGTATCAAGATTGGTGCAACTAGGCCAAAATAGTGTGACGTTAAATTAATGAATTGTATATTCCTCGTATGTATTTATTCATTTGCACAAAAATTGCCATTAATCTGTCACCGAAGCTTTATATTAAAAAAAAAGAATACGAGTTGAACTCTACGACCTCCGAATTGGATAGAATGCAAATTAGACGAGCCAAACTGTTCAGCCAGTTGAGTCACCGGCCACTCCATTTGCCAATCGATACGGCGATCTCGAAGATCTTCAAGCTGTTGGATAAATTAGATCACCAGTTGTTCACTGACTAAGGAGGTGGATCGTGTTCAACGAAGACACTGCGCGCATATGGGTGCTCGAACGAACCATATATCTTTCCAGTTGTAGGGGAACTTTCTCCTAAACACAAATGCTTGCACGTTCGCTCTTCATCCTGCTTCCTGATCCTACCATCCACTCTGCAAGTTTGCGTAGTTTCCTCTGTCGGGTTATAGGCGTTCTCGTATTCGTCGTTGCCGATGCAATCGAGGGTTTTCTACGGTCGCCATTCGATGAGTCACGTCGCACACCACGGTTATACATACTTCTTGCTGAAGTCTTATTCCCTCGTTTTCTCTCCGGCTCTCCTATAGCTTTCTATAGGGGGCAAGTATGCGCATGTACGTATGTATGTAATGCCTGTCTTCTTTGCCCCTTCTCCAGTTCTTCTCTTCTTTCTTGTCGTGTCCCCCCTTTGTGCCTGTTATCCTATATTTCTTCCAATTTATTAGCTCAGCCATTACGCCTATCAGTGTGTCCCCGTCCGGCTGCTCCGCTCTAGGTTAACAAGAAGTTAATTCCTAGAGAGATTCGTTCGAAGCAGCGGGTGATTTTTCCGATTAGACACACGTATACGTATGTACATATGTACTTCGCGATGCAAGGTAAGGCTAATGCTTTATGTCAGCGAGTTGCACGTTGTTATTTATAATTCAAGCAGAGACGCCTTCACATCGCGTGTACACAGGGTGGCATACATTCCATATGACACTTATTCGTCGTATTATGCTCGGTGAATGTAAACAAGGAAATAATGCGGCTATTGTCAGTAACTGTTGGGCGGCGATAGGATCGACGACTACGAATTTACCACGCGCACTGAATTTCGATGGCTGGAATATGAAGAGTTTGTGTCCGTTTAGCAGTTTTTACCGATCCACAAAAATGTATTGCACTGTTTCATTTTTCTTTAATCCATCGTGGATCCCCTTTTCTGTTTGACCATTCTGACTTTATGAAACATCCTACAAGAGTTTGCACAGGCGGATCTCCTGTAGTTATTAAATACAATCGTGATACACGTTTATACATGTCCGTACTTGCATCGCCTTTTATCTTCATAGAAATCTTCGCGTTCACTGCTGTTTTTATCTCCGTCGAAGTTTTTACTTATATGTATTCCTATACATCATCTCTGTTTCATTTTTATCTCTGTCTATCAGCCTGTCGCATCTCCAAGTCTGCCCCGGGCTTGTTTCCCGTTCAGTTTATCGAGTCCACTTTTTGCTCCTTTTTTCCCAACCGACATTTCCAGAATTATACATTTCGCCCTGGCTGTTTCGATAGCTCCTTAATTAAATATAAGCAAATGATTTCATCTGGCTCGAGTTTCACGTCCTCGATTAAGTGCGGATAGCGCAACAAAGGTACGCTGTAAATAAGCTTCAGCCATTAACTTTGGTAATATGTAATAGCAACGTTTTAGTATTAATCGCGGTGGAAAATAATGGCGTACGCCAATAATAGTAACCACAAGTGACGTAAAATGAACCGGAAGTAATTAGAGAACGAAACCGCTCTCAAATTAACAGATGCATCGTAAATGCTATGCAAATAGATGGATGTCTTAAGAGCCTCATATTTATTGACGCATAAATACGTCAGTTCGGTTTAAAGCCATGTACACACAATTAAACCTACTGTTCAAATCTACCGTCAAACGGGTCTTTCTAGCGATTAGTTAATAATAAATAATAATAATACGATTAGTTAATAGTAAATCGATAATACAAAAATCAATTTCAATGCACTCGGCATATTTATAACTGTATTCGTTTGTTAACATGAAATCTGCCTGTCGAATTTACTATAAAATTGTTCATCTCAACATTTCCTTATATTTGCAACATTATTCATTAATTGAAATCCACTCAAATTCGAACATCCGACGGCGTATCTAACGATATATCGCGCCGTTTCGTAACATTCTTTAAACGAATTACGAATTCGTTATCGGCCCTTCTAACTACACACCTAGTTAGTGACTCATGCCAGGTCTTGCTCTTCCACTCTTTCACATAGAGATAGGCGGCAAGTCGTATCTATCGCAATCTACCTCCCACCTAGGCTCCACCTTCGACCCATTATCCAGATCGAATAATTTCCACGCTCGTGTGTCAACGGCCCACACTTCACCATTGTTCGGATTAAGACCGCTCGTTACTTCGTTAGAACCGTGTCATTCGTCTCTAAAGATGGCCAGGCCAGCAGACAATACGGCCTTTACGAGCCGTTACTTTCGGGAAAACCCCTCTCCGTAGAGTATTTTCCAACTCGTTGCGGCTATGATTGCAGATTTCATTGCAAGGATATAATAACGCGGAGAAGAACGAGGGCTACGCGAGACAAAGTTATGATCGACGGAACTCTGATTAATTTTTCCGTCGTTTCGTTTGTCTCAACCCCTTTATGGAAGTCTTCTGAAAGAAATCCGATAAAAATGATAGATTATATTATTGTATAGATAACGTTTGGTTTAAATTAAAAATTGAGGCTTAGATTTGTCAAGTATTGTAAAATCGATTCGTTAAAATTGGTACAGAATTGGTACAGATATTTTGTGATATAGTTGGTGTGGCAAAAAAATTATTTTTGTTGGGTAGTATTATAGCAGGAGAAATGTTGTGTTACAATAGTACCTATTGTTGCGTAGAGTGAATCCATTAACACTTTCCGACGTGATATTTGGAGATTCGTTCAGTTTTGGAAATGATAGCTATTATTCATTTATAGCTTCCATTGAGCGGTCAGTAAATTGTTGATTATTTTAGCACTGGTTTGAAGATGTATGGAAGATACAATGAGGTGCTATTTATATGTATCTATAATAAAGAGAATAAATGGGATACAGTAGTTGGGGTAAAGTATATAAATGTCGACCCCTCTTTCAGGAGTGCTAAATCTCTTGTTTCATTTGCTGAGTCACAAAGTAGTATGCACCCCAAAAATGATTCTTATAGACCACAAAACTTTACTATCGCATAATGAAAACTTTATAGATATTACATATTTTTAGTGTGTATAATGCTATAAAGTTTTTTATTCCTCAAAGTGTCCTACTCGTTTGCTCTCTAGAAAGTATCCAATAGATTTGCATTTATGTGTTTCACAAACTCTCTTTGTGTAAAAATTTTGTTATGTGTTACCGTGCTGCGTACGAAGTGTGCGACTGTTTCTCCTTCAACAATGTAGCAACTCGATTTTCCCCCTATCGTGTTTCGATTCTTACCATTGCACTGAATGTTTTTTTCGTGAAAGGGTGAATAGCGTTGCACGTAATCCAGTTTGGAAAATTAAGCAAAGCTTGCCGGCGTCGGTGATGTGTGTTTAGCATGCAGTAAAAATGTCGTGAAATCCAAATAACACGTATCAGTCGACTGTACGTTAACAAACTGCGTTGGGGTGCATTGTTCCCGCTGAAAATGCTGGTTGGAAACGACCGGATAGCGGTGCGATATTATTGTTACGCCTTTATGACCTGTTAGAATGACGAGCACGTTGCGATTCTGTCCCTGTCTCTACCTGTAAGAAAGCGTCGTATTTCTCGTGGTTTTACCTGCACTTTCCTCGCAGACACTGCACAGGTATACGAGCGAACGTGGATAACATGGCTGTTGCCCCGCGAGGCATCATCCTCTTCAGAGTTTAATTTTTAAAGACACTAAACTCTGGCCGGCCAGGTTATATACACGGGTAGTTTATAATTATTTCAAAAGAACTGAATTTCTAGTCCACATTGTTACCATAGCAATGGCTAATTGCTGGGAAGTAGCGTTGCTAGGTTCGTTGTTCAGTAATGCAAGAGTTTGAGAAAATGCTTCGTCTTTGTAGACCCATATAGGGTTGAATGTTCTGTTAAAGAATTATGTACGTAAGTTAGTGTCTCGAGTGAGCAAACGCACAGTTATAAATTATGAATATTGCAGTGAAATGTGTGTTCTTTTTGAAATTTGTGTATGACATATGTCTGACAATTTCGAGAAGTAAATTCAGTTCAATACTGCGCAAGCATTTAAATTTTAGTGGAGAAAATTACAATTTTTATTGGGTCAAGTGATTTATTTGCTACTATCGTTCACTGTAACCAAACAAAAAAGAAAATTAATTCGTTCCAAGTGAATATAACGTAACGAGTTGCAACGTGTAAATCTCCCTTTCGAACGATTTTCTAAAATTAAAATATACCGAGCGTGCTCGAGAAAAAGGGGTATATACAGTTATCTTGCCATCTGTGAACGATACATTGACGGCGATTATTTCGAAATAAGCGTTCGTTAAAACAATCGTAATTGTATTCAGTCATAATACTGAGAAGAACCCATAGCACAAGAATCGTAATTAACATAGGAAGAATTTGCGATCGCGATTATACCAGACGAGTAATTTACGTTCGCACGTGTAATCGCGGCTATCGCCTGTGCACGGTCAACGCTTTACTTCGCAGTAAGTCGGTTAATTATGTGTTCATTATCGGGATAGGGGTAGGAACAGGAACTGAAGTTATCACGTTGAAAAAAAATTTCCCGACCGTCACGTGGCGGCCTTTAAAACGTAGCAATGTTCGTAACAGTCGTAATATTTATTGGCGAACAGCCGTAATTATTAATAGGCGAACAATTCATTCGGCGTCTGTATAATACACAAAAAAGAACAAATGAGCCACTCTATCCTTCAGAATGTTTGCAAGTGCGCGAGTGAATATTACGCAACGAAACGAACCCACCAAGCCAACGTGAAATTGCATAAACGAGGGACGGATGTCGATTGACAACAGCTTTTCAGTATCGCCATTGAGGATATTTTCCAGCTGTACTGATGATGTCGTTGCATAATTAATTGTGCAGGGAAGTCGACTTACGAAAGCTTCGAGACTTAAAACGAGAGTCGTCGATAGATTGAAACAGGCGGAAAATTAAAATGAAGAGAAAGTATGGAAGTGAAGTTGAGTAAACATTAACGCGAAAATTGTGACATTGTTGTTTATCTTGGGCAGGTGTTTTCGTGATTGTCTTAACTTGAGAACTTAACTTAAAAATGCGACGAATGTTTTGTGTGATAAAATACAATTAAATTGTTTACACTTTCGTTGTGGACAATGCTCGGTAAATTGGATAGAAAATACTTTTAATAGTCAAGTAAAAAAAAGGAAGTTAACCGTGACACGCACAAAGCGTCCGTTTTGTCGAATTTATTGGCCCGCGTGGCGTTGTTAAAAAGAATTGCTCAAACTGGATTTCTCGTTTCGTTTGCCCAGGCGAAATAAAACGTGTCAGCGGTCAAACGCTCATTTTCAACGATTTTCGACGAACCATTATTTTTTAACCTGCAGCATTTGTCGACGACGAATGTGAATCGGAAAATTGGGGTGCTCGATGTTTAATTATCCTTGTCACGTTCGCCGTTTCAAGCTATTTATCATTGTTATCCGCTGTGTAAAGTTCCTTTATTAGTATACGGTTATATGTTATCCTTTCATTTAACTGTTTAATCACAAAATTGCAGGAATATTCAGAAGCTGCTCTAGTCTCATAACTTACATACGTTCAATGGCGCCGTTATTATTTCAGCTACGAATTTCGTAATATTAAACTACAAAGCTTTGGCCAGTTATATTTTTATATACCATATTTTATCTATGCTAATATAATTGATATTTTTTAATTCAATTTTTCTTTCCCCCTTGAAAGGTGTTTTCGCTTGGCAATATTCGTATATTACTGTAACCAAACTTTCGTTACGACACGCGTTGTACGGAAACAGCTTTTACCTGGTAACACACAGCCGTGATAGGTGATATTTATTTAAATACCAGCCTGGTATTTGCCGCAACTCCAGTATCATTTCACAAGAAGTCTGCGCCAAGTTTTGAACCTTTCGTTACCACAGAAAGTGTTCTAGCATTATATGAGAAACTTAATATATCTACTTAATCCAATTAATTTTAGTGGTCATTCTTCAATCGTTTGGTTGTGGACGGTAACTTTTCGTATACACGTTGTGTCACGTTTAAATATTTAAATTGCGATTAAAGTAATCTCGTTTGCTGCATTTGGTTGTTCCTCACGTGGAAGTCTTTCGATAAAGAATGAGTATAATATTTATATCGAAATCATCGTTATGAAACTGGTTAAAGGAACATTGGTACAATTGGAAATATTTTAAGTATTTCTTCTACGAGCAACTGTCTTTATATATATTTTCTTAATACATAAGACACAGTTGGTACAACAATATTTCCCGTGTGCTAATTATAATTACTAAATTAATTTCATTTATACTCACCTCTCAGATCAAACGAGACTCGAGTATCATATAAATATTTAATACAACGCCAGTGCAATTTATTTACTATACTTATTATAAACGATAGATAATAGATCATGCGAAACGATTTATTCCAACCGTTCAAAAAATTACTATCCCACCAATTCGATACAATGAATGCTGGGCATTGCTGTGTATCATTCTACAGCTGTGAAGGTGAATGTTACAAGTGTAATTTTCAACTGTTAAAGCCAAGTGGAACGCTTTCTTTCTTTTCTTTTTCCCACGTCGCAGTTTCCACGAGAAGATTGCTGCCATTAGAGACGGATTCACTTTGGTTCTTTCTATAGTTGCATTTACGCTAGTTCGAACGAACCGTAGCTGACACTGACAATGAGTGAGTGTGTTTCATTACCAAATCGTTCGATTAGGCCCGAGATTTCGGTCACGGTAGAAACGTTTATCCAGATAAGATCTGTTTTGTTCAAACCACTTTTTCGAATTAATATTCTGCATTAAAATTTGCCAAACCAGTGGTAAATTGCGTTTCCTCTTCATATTTATACCAAAGTCACAAAAATGTTTCGCAGTCTTCGATTTTCCGTTCGATTCATCATAACGAATCGTGACAAATTTTTATTCCTCGATTATATTATGCTTCTCCCAATTCTAACAACTGTCCCATAAAAATAAAAAACATTATCCGCAAACGTAACAGCCTGCCCAATCCAAATAAAAGGAGGCGACCTCGCGCCTCAACCCGCAATGCCGCAAACCCCAAGAACATCGAAATTCGCCCATCCGAAAGTTATCGCATTTCCTTTCGCTTAATCTCCTCCTTGAGGGGCATTCGAAAAGTTCGCCGGTACGCGTAACCGTGTGCGTGGAGGCATGTAGCCGCGAAACTTTCTCGTTACCTGCGGTTCTGTCTGAACGGATTTCAAGAATGAATGGGATTTGAGCAAGACTGCGAGTGGTGGAGAACGGCTGTATAAGGGGAGCAAACAAACGAGAGGCATAGAAAGCGAAGGAAAATATTAAAGGGACGGCGAGGGGGTGAAGTGTAGCCGGTTTCGTAGCGACAATGCGAGAAAGAGAGCGAGATGTAGAGGGTAAAGTTTAAAAGTAATGCGGATGTGGGCGCTCGGATTACGTTTCAGAGACTTCGTCGACGTCTGGCTTTAGCTTCCTGCAGTTTTTGATCCCCGAGTCGTGTGCCATTCGTCGCCGAGGAACTTGCTGTCACCCGTTCCCCTCTGCCCTTCCAGTCCACTAATTTAAGTGCTCTAAATTCGTGTACGACAGGGAACGACGAATAAGAAGAAGAAGGAGAAAAACAAAAATGAACATACGAGGAGAGATGCGGCCTGAAAGTCGAAATGGAGGGAAAAAAAACGACGATCTTTCGGTTCACCGTCGTCCTATGCTTCCCTTTAGCTTCCCTCCGCTGCCAAATATAAACTCGAGCAGTTCGAAGCTTTTGGGCAGAAGCAATATTAGCGGCCGGGAAAAGGATCGTGGAAACGGAACAAAAAGTGAGGGAACGACAGCAACAGCCCCGTCGACGCTGTCGCTCGACTATCTTTAGATCGCCAGGTTTTATGGGGAATTCCGTTCTCTCGAATAATCGAAGTACATACTCGCGAAATTCGAAGTAGGTTAGCTCGGTACGTGCTTTGTAAGCTTAAACGCGGCATTGAATTACGTACCTGTTGATAAATATTGGGTTAGATGGAAAGCTGCAGCCCTTGGCTGTATTTTATGTTTCAATTCGGGTGAAATTGTTGGATAATTTTGGCATTGTTTTAGCAGACACGAACAATTGCATCGGTCGTTTGGCTTTTATGGCTTAAAGTTACTGTTACAGTTATGAGAAGCACAGAAGTTGATGGTGACTGATTGAAATTGAATCGGGTGTTAGGCGAATTCGGTTTATCCTTTTATTGCACGAAATTGTGCGATAATGTAATCTTTTAAACGTAACCGGTTAATTGATTGTTACATGATGCTCATTTATGTAATGATACACTCGACTTTAATTAGAACAGTGTGCCGAAGGGGGCGAAATCAGAGGAAAGGGTTGGGGAATTCATCTTTCGTAATGGCTTATATTCTGGACTATACGGAGTAACTGCGGTAAATTTCCCCCAAATGATTTTAAAGCGTTAATTGAATCCAGGACAACCCAATTTTGTTTTCTCTACTCGAATTCGACGTCAGCGTTATATTCTTCCACACTTGCCTCGGTTATGGAATCGTTCCGTTTTACAATTATTTGTTCGGTACATTGCGGTCCTGTAAATGTTACTTGCCTTCGCAGAAATTTTCTTTGAAACAGCATTATAAATTTTTAATACGGTGCAAATTATGTTTCACAATTCACGTGTATTGAAATAAGAGCAATGATATTGTTGTTATAAATCATTGAATTGTTTACTTTCTTTTCGCTTTTCGGATTCTGTGTACCTCTATATCTATTTACGCGCCTGTCAAACACTGATTGCCCCGTGCTTGATCCAAAATTAATCTGCATAATTTCAAACGGGCGTGGGAATTATATCGATGTGTATTAACGAGAAATGTAATCTCGTTACGCAGAATTGGGAACGAAATGAATAGCGGCAAGGCCCCGTAGTACTTGGCTTGTTAAAGTGTCACCCAGGAACAGGCGTCGACTGTTTAATTGAACGGGAGCAAATGTGCTTCCGGCATATGCTTGAATAATCGTTTAATTATCGTTTATTTATACTCTGTACTTCTACATTGTGCAGTTAGGATTCGAACAGGGAAATAATAACGTGAAACACTTATTCGTATGTCATTCTGTTGTTTTACCATTACACTCGTCATCCATTTCTTTTGCTGATTATGTCCTGTTCGAAATTATTTTCATTCGAAAATTATCAATAAAAAAGGTGTTAAGTTATTAATGCAACACAAATGCGTTATTTGGCAAGGAAACAAACGCTGTCTGAAAATAAATGACAGCTCGTCGATGCCGAAATAGAGAGAGACGATGTTCTATTGCACGTAGACACAAGCGTATGTGGAACTGTCATTGTTCGTGTTCATGGACGAAGTTACACCACATAGCTACCACATAGCCCCTGTGGTTTATGAAATATTTTGGAGAAGAAAAGTCCGTCGATACGCGAGTAACCATCTGGAAAGTGAAATAACTTATTGCCTGTTCGATATCGTTGCGAGCACCGATATTCACGAGCAGTCGTTCGTATTATATTGTACCACCTGCCGCAACACCATATGTTCCTGTTATTAGCATTCGCCGTCCTTTATGGTCAGTGCATCCATGTCATTTTCATTTCGTAGTCGAATATGTTTTGTTTGTGGTTCCGACAGGGCGGTAGAAACTTCGTACCTTCCATAACGATAACGTCGCGTTCCATAGCTATTTTTGGGTGAAATATGTTCTATGGGGCGACGTAGACTGTGGTCAAAGAAATGTTGTTAATTAAGATTGACTATTTCTGCTGCTGACAAGAAGATTGAAATTTCGTATCCTCTAATAATGTTAACGTCGTGCTTTCGGGTTATTTGCGGATAAAATATTTTCTATGGTGTGTGGTATATTATTATATTATATTATTTTTATGATATTCGGTATGTTGGTTGAATATTACCAACCAATGGTTCAAATTGATTGAGCGGCAGATGTATACGAAAGGATGGAAACTGCACTTCAGTTACTGTCACTACAGGTATTAGTTTCCGAAAAGTGGAAAAGTTTATCATTTTTGTTTCATAACGAGATTGATAGCCGTTTGTACAACGTTTTACTTACAGACCTGCATATAAGAACAACGTGTACAAAATATCGTTTTTTTTTTTGCATATTCTATATGTACAGAATGATTAGGAAAATTAAGCTTCTATACTTTTCAATGCAAATCTTGCATGTCTGGAGCCCAATTATATTTCGCACAGATATCGACCGCTTTTTAAATTAGTGAAAGAATGGAGTTGTTTTGAAATTTAAATCGCTGAAGTCAGCAATTAAAATACGATACGGACCACGTATTCCATAGCTGTGGCCCCGTTTACACCTGTCCAGAATATTATGATACACCGGTGTCGTGTATCACCTGCAACGTGTTCTGTGTTGCAATTTATACGCGTGAATTATGGAAACGTCGTGGGTGAACGAAGAAATTCGGCGTGCGTGAAAATAATGAAGGTTAATTGAACGATAACGTCAAACCTAGATTATTTCAAGCGATTTGACGTTATTAAAATTTCGTATCGGTCGCGTCCAAATTTGTTGGGCACTATTATCAAATCCAGTAAGTGTTTCATATACTGTATTAACATGTCAGAAACGCTACGTTAAAATAAAAGTTGAAGACAGACTCGTAATTCACGTTTGAAATTTGGTGCTTCTCATTCTTCAAACTATAGCAGACAATTAGTTTTAACATAGTATGCGAAATAAGAAACCTGGAGATGAAATACATATATTGATACTTAATTGCATACAGAGAAACAATAATTGGAATTGGCCTGTTATACCTATATTTTACTCTGGAGGCTGATCTTCGATAATTGATATTTCACGTGGCACATGATAATATTCAACCGCTGATATTTTGGGAGCACATGCCACCTGCTTCAAACACCATGTGTTCGATGCTCTTTAAAACGTATGCGCTCCATCGTGTGTGCTTTGTTCCACAGGCCTGTGTTTTATCAGCCGTGTGAGTTCATTTTTTCGAAAATCTTTATTTCCACTTATTTTTACGGTATACATCATCCATAATTATACTTAATAAAGTTTATTTTGGGTTTAAATAATAACAAACGTTGTATAGGAGGAAAATATTTGGTCACGCTGGAACATAGACAAAGCGAATAGCATTTAGTCCAACGATTCGATAATGTTTCATATGACGTTCGATAAGTAAACTATCGATATTTCTGCCGGTTGTCAGCCATCTACTGCCATATTATGCACACGTTGGAACGTCATGAACACTGTGCACTGTAGATATGTACACGTCGTTCGATCTGACATGTGGACATATTCTAATTTGGATTTCTGTTGCTACGGGTTCTGTTTCAAATCTCGTTGAATTCATGGTTACGGACAGTTAGACCTACGTTTCCTTTTAGAACATTTGACATCTTCGTGATCAAGGCCTGTTTCTAAAATAGTTTTAAATTTTGTAAACGTCCCTGTTCTAATATGCTTAATTTCACCATAAATATTAAAAAAAAAGGACTGCAAGATTCATCTGAATGCAGTTGCCAGCAAAATTGATGTAGGAACAGCTGCGGGACACAATTTTAAAGTAGCAGAAATGGGGAGATTGCGTAGTAAGAATGCTAAAATGTCTAACCTTTTAAAGAATGCACCTATTAAATTCTGTTTCGCGTTGAGAACGACTTGAACAGAGGATTCGTAAATGGTCGAGCATTAGTTTGCTCGTTATACACGTACACTGCTGGCCCGGCATTATAGTTTCTGCTAGGTGGCGAAATTAATTGGAATTAGCAGCTCGGGAAACGAAAATTTATCACTATAACTACGACAGTATCTACGATACGTAATATTACGCTATTGCCCCCGAACGGATTACTTGAAATCGTAGAATGAAGTTTCTGGGGTGAGATTGATCATTTTATAGCTACCCTAACAATTATTATCGTACATACAAAGGAAACATTTGAGCGTACAATATTTCTTATCTGTGGGTGAATTTCATATTTTTCAAGAAACATTAATTTCTTTAAATAACATTTCACGTATTTGCTTGCCCACAGATAATTCCGTTCAAGGTTTAAAACAGAACGGAAGCAACTAGGGAAAGTATTCTATATTCATTCCTGTCCGACACACGCATAATTTGTTTCACATTACATTGACTGACATTTATTGATACAGTTACTTCACTTGGACGATTTTCGAAACCATTCAATTGTTCTGGCTTCGTGAACACGACGAATCGTTCGAAGGCATCTCGATTTCCTACAACGCGGACATTTCTTATGCAGCTGCCCTTCCGGTTGATCGATCGATCGCACTCGGTGTACCACTGCGGCACGATTGAAATTGCATGAAAGCGCACTTTTATTTATATAACGTAGCAACTAAGGCACGATGAAACGAGATACATGCAAGATAGTAACGCGATCACCTGCATACGTTCGGAATTTAAAGCGATTACATAGTTGAGTACAAGTTGTGTAATTGCTATGAATCACATTAGACCTAAGCGTCGTCTCTTGTTTCGCTCTATTATTTACTCCGAATTAGAGTAGGAAAATAATAGTGCATGACAATGGAAACATAACAATAGTAGTATTTGTTAAAATACATCAGTGTGCATCATTAGAGATAACGGGAAAGAAAATATTACGTAATTTGTTATTGCAAATTTTCCAATTCCGTGATACAATTGTTATACAAGATTGAATATGCATATTCACTTTTTATTTCTACGGTCGCAGAAGAATATTTTCAATTTATACAAATTTCAAAAGTAGAATATTTTTAAAAGATTAATGCATCAGTGTTTAATTAATTTAAGTTATTTACTTCATTTTTTAGTGCAATACTTAATCGCTGGTACGAATATGTGCCTTATAACTTCATTCATCGATATAGTTTTCGTAATATATTTAATTATTTATTTATATTTATCGAAGAAAATTAATGCAGATAAGGGTTATTCAATAATGAGTGCATTGCAGTAGAAAACAGCCTTTCATTAGTTATCTTTTATTTAGCTTATTGCAGCATTCGTTCGTACACGATGCACTGAATAGCTAATACTAATTTCCCGCATCCTATTCTGGTTCTTTACGTAATTGAGACTCTTTAAGTTTCCGTAAAAGGGACAGTACAATGGAGAAACGTAGAAAACAGGTGTATAAAAAGTTCTGCGCATTAATGGTACGTGGCTATCTATGGCTGCTAACAGAAACGAATGAAATTCATTAAAAAGCGTGCACGTATAAAGCCACGCGTGCCCCAGCTGTGCCACTCCAATAATGCTTAACCAAAAAAAAAGGAAAAAGAAAAATAATTACACAGTTTCCAATAGCAACAAAACCGCAGACTAAACTTTTATGGCACCAGGTGCGTAATTACAGTTCAATTACATTGCATGTCACTAAATGAATGGCTCAAGAATCACGAGTACATATTACTCTTTGATGTTTACTGATTGTATAATTAAAAGTACACAGTGTAACATATATCATATTATATTCACACCTGTAATATAGGACAGAAGGAAATCAATATCAAGATCTGTCAAATATTCGTGTATCTTCTACTAATCTCAGCGCCCTTAAAAATAACAAAGAAAAACCTCCCTTCCATTTCATCCCCTTTATTCCATTACCGTAACACTGGCGCAGCTTCGTCAGCAAAGACATTTAAACGTAAAAATCTCGATCGTCTGAACCATTGAAATATACGTATCCCTGAAAGTTCCATGCCCCTTAAGGTTTCAATTTAAAAATCCCGAAAAACTTTTTAAACGATGGTCCATCTATGATGAATTTCAACTAATATCGTACTTGCCTGTTGTGATTACAGACCCCGAGGGAGGATAGGGCAGCGTCGAGCCCTGGTAATCAGAATAATCACACACCAACACCATCCCCGTCCCCGGTCGGCGATGCACCCGTTGGCAAGGCTCTTATGGAGGCTGCGCTTCAGCAAGCCACTTCCGGATCTCAGCCACCTCTGGTGGTGACACCACCTGGATACTGGGTCGACGGTACCGATCATCGACACGCCCTGGACTCAGCTGGCAGGGCGTTACTTCCGGCCCAGCCTGCATGGCAACCGAGGATAGACCAGGATGACACGGCTAAATGCTACAGGCGATTCTTCGTTGGCAGGGTACGAAAATTATAATGTATCTTTATTTTATTTAATTTTTAACAGATTTGCGCGTAATGACGTGTACATGCACGTCATGGTGATTTCTTGTACCGCGGGCCAAATAAGTTATGCATCAGCAAGAATTTTTAGATAGGTTACGGAAATGTTTATGGCCTACTTAGTAATTTTCAATTGAAAAATTACGAATACATACTGAATATGCCTGCAATCCACAGGAGAAATATAATGATAAGAAAAGGAACATCAATTACCTGCAAGCATCATTGAATTTCCTGGCCTGTTTTGAAAAATCGTGGTATACTTGTCTCGGTATTTTATGCATAAAATACTGATTGCGCAATTCGTAATGAACCTTGGGATATAAGAAACTTAATTGTGGCGATACAGTATTTATAAATGGTACACGTTATGTAAATTTGAAATATTGTATATAAGCGCTTCCAGCATTAATTAGTCAGGTACAGGTTGAAGATTGTATCGCGTTAGTTGTTACTAATGACTTATTTCCGTACTATAAAAATTTTGCAAGGAGGCGAATAATTTTGTAGAAATAATTATGCTATATTAGAAATCATCTTTTCGGAGTAATTTATATAAAATGTTATTACTTTTGTCACGGTATTAACATAATTATTTAATTTTAAAATAATTAACGTGGCGAACTTGAATGGGTTTCAGTAAAGAGAATAAAATGAGATTAGTGCATGCACAAAACCGCAAAAGGTTTCTCATGCTAAGAAAAATAGAAATATTTCAGAATCTCGGCAATTTTTCTTCGCAAATATAAGTTAAATAAAAATATACCGAAAGTTTCAATTCGAACAAGCGAAATAATGACAACTTGAAACCACATTCTTTATTATTATACATTTCCGCCAGACATTTTCGCACGAAGCATACTTCGAAATGCCTGTACTCCAAACCAACATTAATTGCATCATAATTTTACCATTCATTATTACCCCTATACTTGCAATTACAAAAGTTCATAGCTAAAGCAAATACCTACACACCTTCAGGTCATACAGTCGTATAAACATTATAGTCGCGTAAAGCTCTTTTGTGTCTCGCCGTTTCACTAACTTGCAATAACTGTGGATGCGGTAAAAGTTAATTAACAGCACAATGCGGGAGCAATACGAAACGAGAACGTGTTTAGACTTCCGTAAACTCTGTTGCACGTATAAATTCAGTATTGGTTATCGTACGGTGGCAAGGCTGCCGGAATATATTGAGATATATCGATTTTCTAGAAGCCTCGTATCGCGGTCGGAATTACGAGACTCATTTGAAACCGATAAAGCTTGGTTGCTGAACAATTCGTATCAATTTGCATACGTCTTACGATAAATAGCCGATGTGGCAACAGAACTAAAGTGCTTCACATCAAATACAAATGTAAATCCTATTATGTGCGATTAAATATCGTTTAGCGGTAATACGCGTGTGTTCGTGATTCCTCGGGCTTACTACTGAAACTGTAAATCCATCGTAATTAAACAGCTTTGAGAGGGGATTAGAAGATTGTGCCCGCGAGACATTTGATCGTGAAACAATAGGCGTACAATTTCAATGATATGCATTGTGAATTGTGAACGCAATTATGCAGTCCCTTTTTCTTTTTTTTCCTTGTTCTTATTAATTGTTCCATTATACGCTGATTGTACGGCGTTGCTACTTAATTGAAAGAATTGAAAAATAGATTTCTATATGAAAGACCTGTTACCTGATCCTGTTGAATGAGCGAACAATGCAATCCGTTTTAATTTAATTGCGCATACATTTGAAATTGATTTGTTGAATTCTCGATAAAGTACATTAGGAGCGCGCACAGGTGTAAATTTGTTCCGCTAGCATCCTCTGTTATATTTCAAACGTTGCCGAGGTTCGGATGATTTATTTATTATGCGTGGTGCTAGGTACATCGAACTTACGGAAACGAGCACCGAAATATATTCTAGAGAAGGAACGCGATTGAGAAATTGCAAAATGTTGAATTTGTAATTCAATGAGCACGATTCGGACGTAGCCAGCGGTGATTTTGCAATATGATTTTCCATTATTATGTTTATCAGGAGAAGTCAATACGCACGATGTGAAAACCCGTAGATGGAATATTGTTCAAAATGTTCGTAGTCGAAAGGAAAGCACGAATGATCCAAACAAATTGTAACAATTCTCTTTGCTTCGAGTTGGCAAGTTTTAATTACTCTTGCGTGAAATTTGCATGGAAGTACATTTAAAAGAAATAAATAATATCCTGTTCAAATTGTATCAAGGCTTGTTTTGTTACATCGGCCGACGTTAAATTATCGTTCCAGTTCGTTTAACCGAGAATTGGAATAACAATTGGGTCGATTATATCAGAATGTTATTCATTTACAGAAATTAACATCCTGACATGGTTAAGTCTGTTTATTTCCACTGAATGCAACTACCCAGGAATCCAGGAAAAAATGTTAATGCTCACCCACTTGAACGGATTAGCTTTAATTTTATTACGCACACTTGCGCGTACCTCGTGATACATCACGCAAAGAACTAATTTCTCCTGTTCCTCCGTGAAATACCTTAAGCACGGTTAATGGGCAAGACATGTGCATGTAAAACACTATGCGTGCTGCAATTCGTGACGGTTATTACTAAATACCGGGTGTTTGTAAAATACATTTATTTTTCACGATTGAAGTGAAATGAAGATAAAGATTGATATTACTGCCATACAAAAGATATGAAAATAACGATTGAATGTCTACCATATTTGGTATTCTACTATCTTGTTAGCATTGTTAAATAAACCCGAAATTTCCTTCACTGTAACAAATCCAGCCTTCCAATTAGTAAATTTCTTTCGGTTAAACATAACATAAAATCAATGTCCGTTCAATTTTTTAATGACTTGACGACTTCATCGTGAAGGGCAGGTAGCAGAGGTTTTAAGAAAAAAAAAACGAATCTTTACATGAGCCCGCTATTCACGATGATAATCGTATCGCGTTAAAGCCATTCTGAAAAGTCAAACACACTTTCATACTCCGTTTCAAAAAGCAAACTAACTTCTCATATCACCCTGTACATAAGGTTGACGCGCGTGTACGTTCTACACAGACTGGAACGAACGTAGGATCACGGACGCGGATAGGAAAGAGGGATGGGGCGAGGCTGAAAGGAAAGAAGAGCAGAAGAGGTGCAGGAAAAGGAAAAGAGCACTTCGGGCGTGGGAGTGGGAACGTTCTCATAGTCTACAGTCTACAAGCAATGCCTATGTATATAAGAAGAAACTTCTCTTCTCTGGTTTTCATCCTCAGTCGCTTTTCTTCCGTTTACCCTCTTCCTCGTCAATCCCTTCTCCACCCTCATGGGATTATTTGTATAGATACTAACTCGGAACTGGCCGTGGTCAGGTTCTGTCTTAAACCTTTCAATTGTGTCGTTTCTTGCTCGATTCTTCTGGGACTTTTCCTTTCACGCTTTGTACGGGTTCCATTGAAATATAGCAAATCCCAGTGGAACACTGTAAAGTGCTGTACTTTCTGCAATCTTTCGGGCACACTTTCGTGAGTCTCGTCAGCGTCGAAATATTGAGAGTTACAAATACCTGATCAGTAAGATACATTTCGCTCGTACAATTTCGTGCGGCAATGCGTTTACGTGGGGCACAGTTTTAAAGGTACACAGTTTAATAAAAGAACGAAATATCACAATGCAATGTGCAATGTCACATACTTATCTCTTTGCAATTGATTTTAATTCACTTGTTGTATTGGGTACATCGAAGGGGTTATTATTCCACGTGTATGGTAATAATGAGTAAATAAGTGGGAAAGGGTTTATCTGAAAATGTAAAGCGAAGTTTTGAAACGAGACATTGATAGATTTTGCATTAAACTCGGTAATCGAAATTTTAACGTGAACATTGGCAGCAGCTTATCAGGCGACCTAATAATTAGATATGTGTCGTGTGATAGTGTGTTTGGGATTGCAGAGCTGTTATTGCATGAATATCGTTTTTTCAATTAGAAGCGAGTGGAGAATGATAAGTATTAAGAAAAGTAATTCTTGTTGTCAATATAACATCAGTAATAAAGTAATAACAATTTTTTCACTCAATCAACTTGCATTTTAAACTGAAGTTAACTTCTTCTTTTCATTAATATTGATGTCTTCAAATAAATATATTTATCAATAGTATAATCTAATTATAAGGGCAGAAATATTTTCTGTTCGAAAAGTGCCTATGTATTATTCCCTTTTGACTGCAGCATTTGCTATGTTTACAAGTGACATGGAAATTACTTCGGAATTGTGATGAATAAAGCATTGTAAGAAGAATGGTTAGATCAATCTCCTCCTGCAATTAGTATACGAAACGGTGCATTGTAGCAAGTGGTGTGTATTCTGTGTCTGTTCCTCTTCCGGTTTTACTGCAGTATTCTAAGAAATAACGTTTGATCGTTAGTTTTCTTCCATTCCCATTTAGCTAATCATTCACCTGCCAGTAATTCTTTGAAAGGCAATTAAAGAACGTATAAGTTTTTTTTAATAAATATAAACAAATGGACATAAAATAAAGAATCTCTGCTTAATATATTGCATTTATATGAAAGTAAAATATTGAATTCATTCGTCCTTTCGTATACAATAGTTAATAGATAAAAACGGCATATCAATAAACCAGACATTAAAATAAATAAGTAAACTATGTATGTATTGCTGACAAATGGAGAAGTAATGCGTGCTTAAAAACTTCTGTAATTGCCTGGAACTATTTTTATTAAAAGACTTCCTCCAATTACTTATCCCCATTTATCTATATGCCGTAAGTATCTTCATCTCGATAACTAACAGTAAAGCGCCGGAGAACTGTCGTAAATATGCCATAGACGCACGATAACCACAGTTTATTAGAGTGTAACCAAATCGAAGAGCCACATGCAAGAGGGAAAGTGGTCTTTTTATGAAGCATGTTGACAAAGTAGCTTCTATCGGTAATAGCCGAGGCGTATCTATCGAACGAGTGAATTAACAGCTGAAGGATAAGGAAATAATGTTAACGATCGCATAAAAATGTTTATATTCGATAACTTCATTCAAATGGAGTCGTTGAGTGCAAAGTTTCTTCCAGTACGTGTACCTTCGATAATTTTCGAGAAGATGGGCCGTTTATCGACTAACCCATTCGTGTCACATTTAAGTACATACGTCATTTAAATTCGTGCGAGTACTGGTCGTCATATGACGCGAATGGGTTAAGTTTTTATCACGTAAAACTTATCGCGTAATATTTTTTATTACGTTGCGAAACTGTTCAATATTTGCAGTCAATTACGTGCTCCAACTATTTTTCTTATAATGCTCGAGCTCTGTATTGGAGTTTTAATGGAATGAAATATCGCTTTTATATAGCCACCTTTCAACGCGTAAACGAAATTATGCACTTATAATTTTATACACGGCTTTATCGATATTAAAGGCAAACAAAAATTATTGATAATGCAATCCGTCGAAATTACGTTATCTTCTCACACTATTGTGTGATAAAGCTGCACAAATATCGTGCTCTCATTGGAATCCAATCGAGTTAATTAAAAATGATTAAATGGCTAATAACCCTCTGTTTCCCGATTTATTTTTAGCGATCGTTTTAAATTCCAAAACATATCACGAACTCACGGAGAAAAGACCTAGGCCAATGTTGGGCACCGGTGTTCTGCCAGCCGAGCAATCCGCTAATAGCGTGCTTCAATTCTATGCAATATCGCCCGCCTAATTAACTCTTTCGCTTGTATTCGACGTATATTATATGGCGAATGATTAAGGCGCGGTATATTAAATCCATTATACGTATGAAATTCTCTGTGAAATTATTCACGGTGAATTAGTATGCGTGATTTGGTGAAATTAGTGAAATTATGTTCACGTTTAAAGTAATGTGTGTATTAGCAACTGAAGCAGTTATATAAAGTAATTTATTAATGTAAATTCTCTGTTTGACTGTGTTAAGGGGCACTACGAGTTTTAGGCAAAATTTATATTTTTTCTAGGTATTTGATTTTATAAATTATCCTAATTTTTCTCTGCAGAAAATTTTGTTAAAAGGTAAAGCTTAGGACGATTCCTTTAAATTTTTAAAGGTAAGAAAAATGTAAATTTTGCAGTGGCTGAAATACGTGTCTGGTCAAATATATTTTTCATCCCTATATTCAAAAACATGTCTCTCCCCCAAAAATGAGTATCAACCGATTAAGAACGTACGTGTTGAATATTTTTTCATTTCGTGGGAAAAAAGCTGGAATGCTGAATTACATATAGTGGTACGCAACACATTTAATTTGAAATAATTTGTAATCATTTTAATGATCACTTTCGTCTGACTTTAATATAACTCAGTTTCGTTATTTGGCGGAAGAGAATTGTTAGAATAATAAGAATTACTCGTATAGTTATATACACGTACATTCTCATGCAAGCATGTGCAATTTGTTCTGGGTAAATAATAATACCTGTTATTAGCAGCGTTATATTATAGGATAGCAAAGGGTAACAAAAATTATTTCAAGTAAAAAGCTCGTGATGCCTGAATCATCTTATTGCATTCAGTGAATTACATGCATACATACATATATAACAGGAGGACTAAATAAAATTATTAGCCTTACGCTCTATTTATAACAAACGAATTGCTACTTTGCGATAATCGAAAATGAATTCTCTGAAAGCCAATTACTACACTTATTGATTCTTCCGTTTGATATTGAATTCGTTCTCAACCTGCGCAATAAACAGGTTACTAAAAATAGCAGATGTGAAAGAACGCAGAGATGGGTGTCAGCAGGATTCGATTAATAAAGTTAGCTATATGAAAGCGGAAACGTAATGTTATATCGATATCATCGCGGTTAAAAATAACGTTATCAACAATTTAATGCTTGAACACAGAAGTCTTTTGCATACATATTTAATTGCATTGGATATACAATGACAGAAAGATTAATGAAATGAAAAGAAAATTTAAGGCAAAAGCTACGCGAAAGAATAATATAATTAAAAACAAAGAACATATTATGTAATAAATAATTATCTGCGATCTTAGTATACCGACTACATACGGCGTATTACATTTCCAAGGCTTTTAGTTTTAAGGATATCATAGCAAAACAATCAATATAAGAACTTTTAAAAAAATGAAAGAATCTATCCGAAAAATCCATTAAAGTCAACAATTTTATTTCTGTTAGAGAAATTTTGTCAATTGTGCACGTTCTGTTCGGCGGGCACATCAAGCAGGATCATGGACCATTTTAATGATCCATGCGAAGCAATCACGAGTAACGGCAGGATCTAGCTACGAACATTTATTTTTCTCGTTTTACGCACTGCAATAGGTATTCCTCTATGGTTGCGTCACTGTGTAGATTTGTGGGCTCATTGTGCGTGCACGCGTGCATGCTTCCTGTTCTCGTTGCGAGGGTACACAATACGTTTGAAGTGCAACGCTTTCCGGTGCCGTAAGTCGTCGATCGGAGGAAAAAAGATTCCAAAACGTACACTGATGCATTAGATGTTAATGGTTTCATTTGAACCCGTCGCGTTGCATCGGCAGAAATAAGACCCCAACGGTAAATAACATCAGCAGCATTACGATTACATAACGTAGAACGCGATAAACCGAAGGACATGATTTATGAACTTTTTTTTATGTCGAATGTGCTAATTTCTTTAGGTCACTATACCATGCTTCACGAATACGTATACGTACATAATATTTGTGCGGTGCAGGGTTTCATCATTTTGCGGTACAGTGACATGGTGCTTTAATAGATAGGTATGTTCCAGTGCAGTAATATAGTGTAACGCGTTATCCTAACAACGTGTCATGGCTTAGCGCATATTGTATAATACAAAACACATAGTCCACCGTGACATATAATATATTTCTTGCCCATGATCAAATATGTAATGCTTCCAAAAATTTCTGCACAAACGTATGAAGTAAAAAGCTACTGCCTCCACATTATTATGTAAATATACAATAGCATATTATTATAAATGTAATTCTGTTTATTTCGCCAAGTTTCGCGTATCAGGGTGGGAGATATCGTAGCCAAACAGATCCACATCCAATCTCAACTCCTTTTGCGTTTCACCAACAGTTCACCATTAACCCTTTGGCACAGGTAGCTGCAAAAATGAAAATGTTTTCATTAATATCGAAGAGCTGCACGTACAAACACATAGGTTCTTTTCAATTACCTGTTACATAGTTTATACAATCAATTAAACTAGTGATATATATTATTGTGCAGAACGTTTACATACATTTTTGGCGAAACAGTTAAGACCTCTTCAACACGGCGATACCGA
The DNA here is from genome assembly GCA_963667235.1 of Nomada lathburiana. Taxonomy (NCBI): domain Eukaryota; kingdom Metazoa; phylum Arthropoda; class Insecta; order Hymenoptera; family Apidae; genus Nomada; species Nomada lathburiana. Next base: position 8,545,924 of record OY763898.1, on the reverse strand, counting down.
TGTCGCATGCAGGTAACCGTGCACAGAATAGGTCATACAGTATACATTCAGATTCAGTATCCGTCCTACTGCTGTAATCCGTTCTACAATCGGGATACTGCATTGCTATACGAAAGAGGACTAACTGCGCCGTTTGACTGCCACGAAAATGTTCCACATTTCACTGCCTCTCTGTACAGAAAAGAGTATCAAAGTCATCCGGCTACGAGAACGGCGATCCTGTGCATTTCGCGCGGATTACAGCTTTCAACAGACGGCCTCGATAGTTAAAAAGAGACTCGCCCCGTTTCATCCAGCACGAATCTTTTTCTTTTACAGGAGCACGTGAACCTTGTTGGAAGGGACGGAGAGAATGGGCCGGTCCTCGTCTCGGTGAAGGCCGAAGCAGTCGCTGGACAGGAGCACTGGAGGGTCTTGTTGCGATTACGAGCGGGTTCGGCTCACGAATTGGTACCGGCAACGAACCTCGGCCCGAATCCATCACCTGCGAAAATGGTCAAGGTGAAGCCTCTCTCTTCTCTCTTGTTACTTCTGTGTACGGCAAAATGTAGAAGTTCAAGTACCCTTTTGTCTCAAACGCTTTCACCTCGCGCGAATTTCTCCTTTCGATGGCCGTTTCTCATCGTATGGGGTTTCCTCTGCGCTCGTCGGAGTCTGTCGAGCGGCCGCGTTGCACTGTTTAACCCTTTCGCGATAAGTAGTCTATGATGCCGGGTCAAGTGGGCGGTAGGAAGATGAGCGTTTGAATTGATATTGTACGAGTCTGTTATCAGAGGGATTATTTCGATGGGATTTCTGTAATATGTTCTGGGGAAGCAGCGTGTAGAACACGCGTATACAGGGTGTTCGATTAAAAGTTTGAACGGCAAATACGGGATCTTATTAATAAACATAATGCAATTTCGAAGTATTGAACAGAAATCATGTCGACATAAACACCTTGTGATATTTAAATGTCAAGATTATATCAATAAATTCGAGACGATTTTATTTTTCGGACGAACCGTCAAATTGTAAGTGTTGAATAAATAGAAACTTGCCGCGATGATAAAAATAGTTATCTGGAGCTGCGTTGTTCTTCATTGTGTGAACATACAGATATGAAAGTTACGAAAGAACTGTTATTCTGTATACACAAAAATTTTCATCCTTCAAATGGATACCGTTTGTTCAGAAAATAATAATATGTATCCCTTTCTATAATTCTTTCAAAAGTAGAAAAATATAAATCTAAGAGAAAACGAATTGTAAGTATCAAAATCCGTTTTCTAATAATATCATGGAAATGAAAAAAAAAATTATCTGTCCCGCTGGTTAGATATCAATTCGAAAACAGTCTGTTTGATATTTTTCACTGTCACGAAGATTTACTTGGATGAGTGCCAAGGTTTAAGAAAATAACGTGACGGAAAAACTGGGGGTTATTCCAACTTATTTCACGAATCGACCATGAAAAGCAACTGCTGTAAATTCCAAGCTTTATTAACTTCAAGTTAACTGTACATTCTCGACATCGTTAAAATTGGATCCTGTTAAAAAAATGAAATCGGGTTCGCAAATTAATACAATGGCATATAAATTACGCACTGAAAGGGCCTGTTTAAGATTATTATTAAATTTGCATCGTTGTTGATAATTAAATTAATTTATTCATAGGTACTAGTATGCCAGATATTATAATATACATTGCTGCTGAAACGTTTGCGGCACCTTACGACTTCGAAATAATTGCTCATTTGTAGGTGCGATTATTTTATTCTGAATTTTATTTTCACTTATTAACAGCACACTATAAACCGTGTTAACAAAAGTTAAAATAATCGAAAGTCTGTTTGAAATAAGTAAACATTTTGAAGTAATAAATAAAATTACGCGTAAACAGCAATAAATTCGTTCATAGGTAGGTGACCAAAGCAGTTTTGCATTGATCAGTCCTATCGTTGGGTATGCTGCACTTTCAATCTATCAGATCGTTTCGAGTAATCTGTCCGAGAAGCAGCTAAATGTCTGTCAAATATTATGAACTGATGCACTGCAGACAAATATAAACCAGACGGGGCTTCCCTATAGGATTTAATGCTCTCGATAAAAATGTCATAACCAGTGAAAGAGGAACAGATGTTGGTTTTACACAACGAAAGCTGAATAAGCCTGTGCAATATGCATTCGCAATGAATTTGTCCCAATAACATTTGCTAATGGAACGTTTATCGTACGCCATTTGATAGCTTTTGCATTCCCCTTTCAAATCTGCTGGGAATTGTTTTGCGTTTGTTCAGTAACAGAGAAAGTTTAATCGAAAATCTGTTGATTGTCGAGTTAATAGAAATGAGAATCTCCTACGCGATTTTACTTGACAAATTTAATCGCTATTCCAAAGCTATCAAGATTGAGTAAAACATTCGTCCCGTTTATGGCAAAGGTGATGCCGCTACAAAAGTACCTAAAAACGTGATTTTCCCGCCTCACAGATGACAATCTTTGCATAAACGATACACCACGCTCTGGTCGAGTCATACGTTAAATAGTTTAATAAATATTATTATTCAACATCGACACATTTTTAAACTGTGACCAGTGAATAGCGGATTAGTAATTTGCGTACTTAATACAATCTTTTTTTGTTTACCACTATAGATACGACGTAGTTCGCAGCATGACGAAGTTCTTCTTTTTCAGGCTATCAACGAATCCCTGAACGTGAGCACGCTGATGCCTGTTGTCTGTTCTGGTGCTGGTACACTGATAGCTCAATACGACGAACACGCTTTGGTCTCGAAGTTTAAATTCGGTGTACTTCATCAACGGGCCGGCCAAGTCACAGAAGAACAGCTTTTCGGCAATAGGCAAATTACGCCAGCCTTCCAAGAATTTCTGGACTTGCTCGGTCAGAAAATAGATCTGAAGGATCACAAAGGGTTGGTATTACTTGCTACGAAAGTAACTTAATACAATTAGTTCTAAGATCACTTTCTCAGTTTACGCTCGGTTTCATCGAACACACTTTTCAATGGAAACCTATCGATGCTCTAATTTAATTGTGAATATTCAACAGATATCGCGGAGGTTTGGACACTCAACACGGGCAGACAGGTGATTCCGCGGTGTACGAGGTATTTCGAGGTCGAGAAATGCTTTTCCACGTTGCCTCTCTTCTCCCGTACAGTCCAGGGGACGCTCAGCAATTACAGCGTAAAAGACACATCGGCAATGACATCGTTGCGATAATATTCCAAGAGGAGCCAACTCCTTTCAGCCCAGATATGATCGCCAGCCACTTCTTGCATGCATTCATCGTGGTACAAGTCGTCGACCCCTGTACTCCTAATACGAGGTATATTCTTAGATTCGTATGTAGTGTATCCGTGTAGTAAGGTCGAATAAAATTTTTGGGGGCTTCTGTTACGAAACCGCTATTTCTAACAGCGGACAAACATTCTGTTAAAATAGTTCGTGAAATGATTTTCCCCTCGTTTTATTTTCTGGAACAGATAGGTCTTGTACCGTGTTAATTGTACTCTTGGATACAGAAAGGGTCGTCGAGAGAAGTGTCTCTAAACAATACGAAGCTAAATATTCCTTACGCGTGATGACGTTGTTTTGAAAATCTCTGCAATAATTGAAAATTCCACATTTCTCCGTTTCACTTTCATTTGTATATCGTGAATTATGTAATAAATGAGTTAGTAGAATTTTTTAAATTATTGCCATATCGGGCCGCTCTTGCATAAAATCCAGAAGTCCTAGGATCGTTCGAAACAGAATCAATAAATTGTTCAGATTCTATGAGAATAGTTCTTCAAGATAAAATTACTACAGAATTTTAAAGATAATACAATGAAATTTTATGGAACGCAAAAATAGGACCAGAGTGCCCGCAATCCATTCCTGCATCCAAGTGTACAGTTATGAAATTTTATTATTACGCAGAGTCTTGAAACGTTTACGCCCTGTACTCATGACACGATATTCGTAGACGCTCATATTAATTCTATATGTAGGTACAAGGTCAGCATAACGTCACGAAACGATGTTCCTTGGTTTGGTCCAGCCTTGCCAACGCCAGCTGTATTTCTACGAGGAGTCGAATTCAAGGAATTCCTTTTGACCAAATTAGTGAACGCTGAGAACGCGGCGTACAAAGCTGAAAAGTTTTCCAAACTCGAGGTAATTGCACGACATTCAACGATAAACAGTGAATTTCATAATCATAGAAATCGTAATAATATCAAATACTAATCATACAATTCTCACACAAAAAAGCTAAGAACGAGGTCGTCCCTATTGGAAACTCTAACCGGAGAGCTGCAAACAAAGACCGCGGAGTTTCTCGGTGGAGCAATCGGTTTGGGTGGCACCGGTTTGGGACTTGGAGGAAATTGTCCAGTGAGCCCGACAGCGAGCGATGCATCCGGATCTGGTAGCGGAGGTAGTGGCTCTAGATTTATCGATACCGTTCGAAAGGCGTTGATATCGCGCGTTCGAAACGCCTCGACCGAGAGTGTACCGCAGCAGTTATCGAAAAAGGGCCAGTCGGAGCCTAGTCCACCCAGCAATCGACAATCGGCCACGAAGACCAGTAGCAAACGTTCTGTGGAGCCGTCGAGTCCCTTGGGTTCACCAGATTTGACCCTTAGGAGGGATTCAGAGCGTGGAAGCCCTAGTTTAGGAAGCCAGGACAGTAGTTTGTCAGACACTCAAGACAGCAGTTTGGCTACTTTGCAGCAAGACGAGGTTGATCGTAGGGAATCCACATCCTCGGTCTGCGCCAGCAATGAGACCACCATGGTGGACAAAACTTCTGCGTCGTCTGTACAGAGACTGACCCATGAGAACTTGAGGAAACAAGAGAGATCGGAGAAGGTAGAGACAACCCAGCGTGTTATTTCGGAGAGTGACGACAGTTCTTTGAACAGCGAGCTTGAACTGGACCAGGCTGTGTATCCGGATAGCGATACGGGGCTTGAATCGATGAGCTCGGCGGAAACTCATGATAGTGCTAGGTCTACCGCTAAGGATGGCGGTTTAGAGAACGAGAACTTGAGGATGGAAGTCAATAGGCTTAAATGCGACAAGTTGGATCTGTTGAGGCAGAATGTGGTAAGCATTTGAAAATATACATCGTAGTAAAACTCCATTTATTTGCCGGTCAGCAGTTTCCTATAAAGTCGCTCGTATATTTACTCACATGAAACTAAAATATTTAGTCGTTCGCAAAATACAATCTTGTTTGTGGATAGAGTCAGGCACGAGAGGTTTTTATTAAATATATTGACAAAGATAATTTATATAATTTAGAAATTCCGTTGATAATATTGTGGCACACTGATTTAATTGTAATATTATTTTTCAGACTTGTCAATGGGATATAAAACGCCTACGAGAGAAGGAGCTGCAATTGCAATCCGACCTTGCAGCTGCCTCGAAGGAAATTCTTCGACTACGAGCTATGTTGAAAGAATGTTCGACGAGTATTCCACTGGATAACAACAATCAGCAGACGTCTACCGTTTAAGGATCTCTCTGAGATATTGTTTAATACACCCTCGTCGGCGGTGAACTTCCCGTTGCAATTATTAGATTTTAATAATTAATTGGGCGCAGTAGTTGAAAACTCTATCTACCTTCTGTTTTCGGAATCGATTCCTTTAAAGGAAACTTTCCGAAGTATTCTGCAGAGAGTTTGAAACTTGCAATCGAAATGCTTTACGTTTTGTTTTTTGTTTTAACACTGTGGTTGAACTTCTTTAGGTAAATGAAAATTGGTACAAATGTCGTATATCTTAAGAGAACGGGTCAGTGAAGAATATTTGGAGAAACTGTTTCATCGATATAGCTATAGAAAACACGTCTATCTAGATATTTAGAGCGGGAACGCTAATTGTTACTTGTAGAAATATTTGTTTGACCTTTAACCATTATTATTTATCTATTAATTTATTGATAGCTGTAAGGTAATCTCTAATAGTCAATATAGCTAAAAGTAAAACAATAATCACAGAAACACACGCAGCACGGAAATATGAATAGGAATGTTTAAAAAAGTAGATACATCTTGTCATTATATTAGATAGATACTTTAGAATAAAAAGTAAAACGGCCTTTAGACTTAGTGTTTCCGAAATTTGGAGTATATACACAGAAATTAATATAACATATTTTATCTGTAATAATTAAATGTTCATAAATTGAGATCGTATATATATAAATATATATTATATAAAATGGCAGTTGTAGTTCTCGTACTGTTTCAAAACGAGGTAACTGCGTGTTGTCCCATAAAACAGTATGGAGCGACTGGTATAAATGTCCACACGCTTATGAACTGTAGAAATATGTGTTTTATCGATATATTTCTGACGTCTCACATTGAAACAAAGATATGTATCGCTGGTTACAGTATTTGTCACGGTGATTATACCGAAACCATTACTAGTTTTCTTTTCCGTTTAGTATTAGTCCGGAACAAGTTTAGAAAACTGCGAACATTTCGTTAGTTACTCTTTCGATATCATTAGCTAATTTAGATTGAGCTAAGATTTCGAAGCGTTTTAACGGCGATGATGATTTAACTGCACCAAATTGTTTAATGGTACATGGTGTGTCCATGTGTCAATAACACAAGAACAGAGCTCGTGTTATCCGTTCTTGTTCACTATTATGCAAAGTAAACTAAGTGTACTTAGTTCATTTGCTTAGTATGCACCGTTTCTTCATTATCTTTCGTCGATAGTATTAATATGATTTATTATGGTTATTATTATTATTATTGCTACTAAACCTATTGCTATTATTATTGCATTATTATTATTAGTATTTTATTATTATTATTATTATTAATTTCGTTGTATTTTATATTATTTTCTGTAAATAATCGGCTGTCCTTCGACACAGAAAGATCGAAAGTGTTAAAGAAAAGTATAGACAGAGGGACACGAAAGTTCACTCATATATAATACCAAAGTTTATCATAGGAAAATCTACTTCTCTTAGTTTTCTACATTCCTTTTCATACGGCATTTACCTTCAGAATCTGCATATAACATAGCATATACTTTTTCTCAAGCAAACGTTTTTTCTACAAGTAAGACTTTTCTTCTGAATTTCAATGAAACTTTATATGCCTTTACAAATATTTTTCAGATGTATCACGATTGTCACTGCCTGTACAATGTCGTTTTGGAGTGTAACCACATTTTTCAATTTTACGTAAATCTTCTAGTTTACCATTCGCACAATTCGGATCGGTTTTTTCCTCCGTTACTCATACTGTTATGATACCGGAAATCGAATATTGACGAACTTGTTCCGCGCGGAAAACGTGTTTCAGTCATTCAAATCTATGATGAAAAAATTGACATTATTAATTAAAAAACGAAATACAATTGAACATTTATTTTTGCGTCGTTTTACTCTCCAATTATTTCAAACAGTGATTCTTGTAACGCCGGCTGAGAACTTTGAGAAAATAAAACTTCCAAAAAGATATAAAGAATCTAGCAAGCGCTACGTACATTTTCCCGTAATACCTACTTTTAACTATCGTAAAGACGAGCACACGCAGTATATTTTATACGGTTTACGATCGACGTATTTTTATGAAGTTGTTTTAGACTGAGTGTAAAATAGGTCTCCCGAGTGTTTGGTTTCGTGGAATTTATTAGACGAGGTGCATGAAACATCGCAAATACTGGCAAACATATACTACAATTATTAAATTTGAAATATTAGTTTACGAATAATATGTAAAACTGATTTATTTGAAAGAAACGCGCGCGCGCACAAACACATGTATGTACAATAGAAAATCTGATGTTGGAGAACACAAAATCGTTTTAAGGAAGAATGTTTTATGTCGTGATTAGGTGCGGGTATCCAAAAAATTTTTATTACTGCGAACTGAATTTTATATTTGTAAAAAGTTCGTAGTTAATCGAGATTAATTTTTCACCTGTAAATAACGAGAATTGCGTTGAAATAATGGGTCATTTTATAAGAGCGTCTCTTCGTCTAAAATTTAGAAGAAAAGACTAAGTTTACCATTCTCTAGTGTGATTTCTATGCTGGCCTTGCAAAATCAAAGAAAGATTATCTATATTACAAAGAGATATGTGTTATATTATGAGAGAGTGTATGTAAATGAGTGTGTGAGAGGGAGAGAGGAAGAGAGAAAGATGAGATATTACTGCTATAAATATATATATATATATATTTTGTATTTAATATTAATCGCCCAAAATCTATCTAACAGAACTGCGAATACGATTATTCTCCGACACTATGACACGAACGTATATATTTCTTATGACTGGTGTAAGTATTCGCATTCTATTTTTTTTTTTTCTTTTCTATGCACGACTGTCAACTTGAAAATCAGTGGTAATGATGTTCGCCAATAAATAAAATGATTTAAACCAATTGCGTAGGATTATCTACTATGTGAAATACTTTCCCATATAGACTTAAGCATACATTTCAAACTTTTATTTTTATCGCGTAACGTTTGCAGGCAAATTTAAAAAAATATTACTACTTTTATGTAGTTAATTATAAACGATCATTTTCTGAAAATATTTTACTAATGTTCAGTAAAAAAATATCTGCCTTTAGATGTAAATTTTTTTAACTTGTTCAATCGGATATTTTAATTTTATCAATCATTGTAAGTCCAAATATTTTTATTCACTGAGTTTCATTACTTCCCAAGATAAATATATATATTATAAAGTTACAAATTCATTTCGAACTCAACAATGGATATGTTTGCTAAATAAAAAAGTAACCCTTACTTCATTAAAAAATGCAAATCAATGTTCAACCCGTAAGATAACTGTTAGCTTTAATAGTATGTAAGAAGGGCAGTTAATCAAATTCACTCAATATTTCATGCATCGCTCATTTTTTTTTAGTTACAGAAAATCATTGCTCAATTCGAACATAATTATTTGTTTCTAAATTTAGATATGCATTGAGAGGAGTAATACATATACATGTACGTATACATGCCCCTAAAATGAGCCTCCTTTTCGAACGACATAATCGACCGATCCTATGTGGATACTAGCGCCGCGAGTTCCAGTAACAAGCTCGTCCACGAAGTATGTTTATTATCGACAATGCGAACAGACTGTAGTGTGCGGAATGAAAATGGCTAATTGTCAGGTTCGTTGGTGCAGCAGGTGAGCGATCATTTTCGTTAAATATCGGGACATTAGTCGCTTCGGGATGAACGGTGCGCAGTTGGCGACGATCCGAACGACGGAAGTCAGTGAAAATTGTGTCGATTTTAGTGTTGTCGAGCTGTTTAATGAATTATCTGAAAAGGTGCGCGATCGAGATCACCGCTGAAAGGCTTGTTGGCTACTTTTTTTTTCTCTCTCTCTACAAGTGATAACAAGTTTTCAGTTCGTTAAGAGATGAGCCAGCCGGCGATCGTTTACACGTCTCTGTGTTCGCACTTATGTGAGGATCGATAACCTCCACGGTTGACAGGGAAGAAAAAAAAAGAAAAAAAAAAGGGACGGATGCGACGCGATTCACGAGAAATTGAGACACATCAGCAAAACGTAGATTAATTTATTACATCCATTCAGAAAACATACGGCCGCCCGATTGTTTCTACCGTATCAGTAACCGCGCGGCAAAAAGTGATGCATGAAAAGTCTTGATATTACGAGAGGAGGCACGTGTTTGTATTGGAGTAAGCGCTACTCTGTGTGTATGTGTGCCAGGTGCACTGTTGCATCCCTCTGATGAGCGCCATGCACCGTTTAGACCATAGCCGTAATGTCACCCCGAAGGCTACTCCTTAGTAATTCACAAAGGGTTCGCTCTTCCGTGAAGTGCAGCGCATGGATACTTTCCAGGCAATACCTAGCGCGTACCTTGCTAGAGAAGTATTTGTGGTAGATCCTCGGTGAATCATGAGTATGGCTTCTGGCGCATCTTCCTTGGATAGTGCTGGAAGTAGTGGTGAGTATTGTATTTTTCTATCTTATGCACTGACGTACGTTCGTATTAGTTTCAAACTTGTAGGGGTATCAGATATAAATAAGAAAGTTTGACCTAGTCAGTTTTATACCACTAAAAAAAAGGTTTATTTTAATTCTGATAATCGCTGAAGCAAAATAAAAGTAGTGGAAAACATGTATTCCCTTCTGTTCTTAAAGTGAAATACAGGGATACCATGTTTCTGTGGAGTTATATTTAATACTGGCGTAGTATTATATTTAGCAAACGGGCTTATATATTAGAATATTTTATATTGCAATTTGTCAGAAGGTAGTTTTAGATATTATCTAAAAGCCTGCAGTCGCATGACATGTGAAGTAAAAAGATATTGTTATACTTGTATATGTACTGGAGTGTTGGTAGTGATACATTATACAGGATTTGTAATTTCACTTTGCAAAAAACAGTGAATCATGATGCTTACATGCGTGACATAGAGTTTCTTTCCTGGTGAAAGCTAGCAAGACCTCTTGATTATATTGTTCTACCAATTGTAACAACATAGTCTATGGTACATATAGTATATTTAAGTCTTTTTTCATTTTTTCAGGTGGAGCACTCAATATGGGTAAGAATAATATATCAAAGAAGTGAAAGTAACAGTTTATATCAATCGAATTGTACAGTGTATTTTGCACACCAGAATTTATTTCGAATGAGTAAACAATTGGAGTACTACAGTTTGGAGCAAAGTTTCCTATTACTTTTTGAATGTTACGATAAGATGCTAATCTAATCTTTTTTATAAAAGGAGCAAATTTGTTTTGAACTTAATTGTTTAACACAGTTATTTTTACATTTAATGTACACTGTTTTTGCACTGACATTACTTTTTATGTAGAAGCACAACTTTTTAAATTTAATTTCATTACCTCTGTTACTTTGCAATTTGCATTTGTATTGCATACTACTCGTGTGTACCGCATGCAGAAAGAGATAGTGGAGGCTATGGCAGTGTTGGAAGTCCTGTTGGTGGTCCCAAATGTCGTAGTGATTATGACGGTTTGCAAGCTCAGTGTGATCAAGCCATGCATCAGCTTCAACTACTTAGGCATAAGCACTCCGATACTATAAGACGGTTTGTTTTGATTTTGTATTACAGTGGTATTGCTTCTCTGTTTGTGTTTGTGTTTGTGTTTGTGTTTTTGCTCTTTTGTATAATTTAAAATAATTCGAATAATGGAATATTTATTCTACAAAATGTTTTTCCAATTTTAGGTGTGAACATACTATGAAGGAATTGGAATACTATAGGGGACAACACATAGCAGTCATGAATCAGTTGGGGGCAACATCGCAGGAAAGCTCTGCATTGCGGGGCAAATATGGAGATTTAGTGAATGACAAGCAACGCCTCGACAGAGAAGTTCAGGTGTTGCAGAAGGAAGTGTCCGAGTTACGGTGTCAGAATCAAGAAGTTCTTGTTTCTGATGCCGGTAATAGTGACACAATGAATCAACACTATCTATCTGCACTTCGAAAATATGAAGCCGTCAAAGATGAGTACGATGCCCTTAGGAAACGGTACGACGATTTAATATCATCGCATTCGTCGGCTGTTAATAAGGTAGGCGTGAAATATTGACTTTTATCATCATGTTAGAAATTGAAGAAAATTTCTTCCAAAATATACATGTACTTGTACATTAATAATGGTAATATCAATTGTAGCTGGAATTATCTCAAGAGGAAGCTGTCAGGCTAAGGAAACAGTATGATGAAGTTGTGCAAGAGTGTAATAGTGTTGCTCGTGAACGAAATGGGTTACAGCAGCAGTGTACTGCAGCAATTAGACAATGGGACATTGCATTGAGGGAAAGGAATGAATATTGCGGAGTCCTGACCAAGGTACAGCAGCACCACGAAGAAGCAGTGAAGGAAATTAATCATGCAATGATGCTCCGCATGAAAGCTAATAAGGATATGAAACGATTAACAGAAGAAAGAAATGCTGCATTGCAAGAGTACAGTTTAATTATGGGCGAACGAGACACGGTGCATAAGGAGATGGAAAAGCTTGGCGAAGATCTTACCCGAGCGTATACAAAAATCACGCATTTAGAGAATCGGAATAAGCAACTTATGGAAGAGGTGAATACCTAAATTACGTGGATATTTCTTTTTTATGTATCTAATTTAATAATAATTATTTTGCGTAATTTTAATATACGTTTGTTTTATTAATTCTTAGATCGTTCAGATGCATTATTCTTAAATATAAAATACTTCGGTAAAACTGAAGTACGATAAAAAAAAAATTAAGTAGAATAATTTCTTCACTATTATTATTTTCTTCTCATAGTTTGTATATTGGTTTTAGTTATTTATATACCGTGCATTACTTGTTACTACCTGTACTATTTTTAAATTTACGTCCTGCGTTCTAATATCTGCTTTCCTTATTTCTAGAAAAAAGCCTTATCCTATCAAATTGAAACTTTAAGAAGAGAAATCTCCTCCGCTTTACAAGACCGGGACGAAACTCTTAAACAGTGTAACGAGCTGCGACAAAAGTTTGGCGATTATTCCGAGGGCTCCAATAGAGATTACAAAAATCGTATAGAATTACACTCGTACAATCGCGAACGGGACAATTCAAACAAAGAAGCTGAAAGGGAAAATAGCACGGCGGATTATATTAAACGAGACAAGGAACGTATGGACAATTTGGATCAAGTAAATTTGGAGTTGGATAAACTCAGGAAATCCGCGGATAAATTGCAAGCTGAACTCGAAGAAGCACTTCAAGAGGTGGAGGTGTCAAAGCGAAGAAGGGACTGGGCTTTCAGTGAAAGAGATAAAATAGTCTTAGAAAGGGAGAGTATTAGAACTCTTTGTGATAGATTAAGAAAGGAACGTGATCGTGCGGTCTCCGAGCTGGCGTGTGCTCTACGCGATTCTGACGATATTACAAAGCAGTGGAACGAAGCATCGAAAGAATTAAAGGATCTCAAAGGAAAGATGGAATCTGGCGGTCATGCGTTGAGGGCGATGTATACCGATGTCAGTGATTGGGAAATTCTTGCAGTTCATTTGGATCTAAGTCACCTCTGTTTGGATTCTGATCGTGACTTGGGGTTGGCACTAGTTGGAGGCCGCGATAATCCGTATTATCCGAATGACACAGGGATCTATGTTGCTCGAGTAACATCAGGAAGTGGTGTCGATGGAAAGTTAAGGGTGAACGATTGTATTATGCGAGTGAACAACGTGGACTGTGCATCCGTTTCTACACGTGTAGTCATGGAAACTTTACGTACCTGTTCGGCGGGGTCGGCAACGTTAACGATAAGAAGACGGCGTTTGACTAGAAGATCGTTAAGGACAACTCAGTTGTCAGTCGGTTCAGTTCCTCATGGTATTTCTTTGGAACTTGGCGTGTATATTTCGAAAATTTCTCCTGGTAGTGTAGCAGCAAAAGATAGCAACCTCACTGCTGGCGACAGGGTATTGAATGTACGTTCGACAGATTTGTTTCGTAGTTGTGCCACATATATATATATATATTTCTCCTAAATAATAATTCAATACGTTTATTCCGCAGATTAATAGTAAATCAATGGAAGACATTAACTCGATTCACGAGGCAACGACGATTTTAAATGACACGAGCACGGATGTATTAACTATTACGACCTTGAAGGGAATACCTGTGCCCTCCGCGACCAGTTCTGAAACTATGACCATCGATGGTAGCTTTAGTGCCGAGAAGCAAAAAATGGTGAACAGTTGTTCTCAAACAGAACAGGAAAGAATGTTGTTGAAAGTTCCGTCGGACGATTACGAGAGGAGGCACCATGCGGCTAACTTCGGTGATAGGAGTGTTTACAAAGTTTCAAAGTCAGTTAGTAGTGATAAATCAAGTGGAATTAGTAATGCTTGGGACAATATACGGGAGAAAATCGATATAGTGAGAGGACGTAAGCACAGTAAAGATCGCGAGGAAAAGAAGAAACGACATCGTAACTCCAGTCCAAATACTTTCGAGCAAGAGCAGGACGCAATAGCGGAATTGGATTCAGTGATCGAGAGCTACCACAAGAAAGCGAATAACGGGGTGCTGAAACGAAGTAAGCGACGCGGAACCGAAAAAGTTGAGAAGAACGGAGGTACGTGGCCGAAAGCCAGAGGTGGGCCCCTGATCCAAAATGGTACTGGTACTATTTTACATCCACGTAAGACAAAAGAAAGGCTGCCCTTAAGTGTTCTCCTTAATCAACCACCAAAGTATGAAAGTTACAATTATAATCGTATTTCTAATCCCATTCCCTTAACCAATTTCTCAATCGGCATCACTCGGCATACTGTGTACAAATCTATAGAAAAACCATTACCCAATTTCCTTAAGGCTGGACCATTATTTAGTCAGAAATCCTTTACTCCAGTGGTGCAGTTCAAAGATATACCGATAGATAAGAAACCGACAACCGAATTCGAGAACACGGAAAATAGACTCAGCTCTACGCTGACGCCGTCTGAAACTAGTATCGACTTCTCCGTGAAGTCGGGCACCACGGGGAAAGACGTAGAATATTTCTCGAAGAAGAGAGGGCAAAAGCATACCCCTAGCAACGAGAGCCAAGTAGATACGCTACAGCATAATAGAGCCCAATCGCAGCTCTATTCCGGGGCTGGATCATCAGCTTCGTCGACCAGTGGCCCGAGGCAGCAATTGACTGGTAATTTTTCATTTCCCCCCTATACGCATTCGCATCCGCATCCCCATCAACAAAATTCTTTACCTTCGAGATACCCTTCCCCGCCGTCTTTGCCGTTTGCACAGTCCGGAGAGTCGATAGGACTTCCCGATGCACGAACTTATTGTTTCGAACCGTCGTATAGCCCTGGCCCGCAAACAGGATTCGGCCATTTGCACACACCCTCCGTAGATTTGCATTATCATAAATCTCGCGCTCCACCGATTGGCACTACATACGACGTACCAGCATACACGCATGGCTACGAAGGTGGAACGTTTCCAAGAAAAAAGGAAAATCAACGGTTTCGAATACCATCAAATCCTAGTGTCACGTCGAAAAGCAGCGTGGGTAAACTATCCACTGGAAGTATAGAAAGAACTTCGGAAAGAGGGAGTCCGATGCCAACATTCCACGTGGAAGTACTTAGCCCGGGAACCGGTGGCGGAAATAGCTCTGGTGGAACAGTTCGAGGAAGTAGTAGCAATAAACGGTCCAGCATGCCGGACTATTGTTATTCTCAACCTAGGCCGGCACCTGGAGAACTACGGAGAGTTCACATAGACAAGTCGGTCGAGCCATTAGGTATCCAAATCTCTTGCTTGGAAAGCGGCGGTGTGTTCGTTTCAACTGTTAGCGAGCACAGCTTAGCGTCTCAAGTCGGTCTACAAATTGGTGATCAATTGCTCGAAGTTTGTGGTATCAACATGAGGAGCGCAACTTACCAACTTGCGGCCAATGTTTTGCGCCAGTGCGGTAATTCCATTACGATGCTGGTGCAGTACAGTCCAGACAGTGAGTACAGTGTCTTACTAGAACGAGTAGAGACTATTATAATCCCTATCTCAAGCTGTACTATACAAATCTTCTTGCACCTTTCTCGTTAAATGTGACACATATTTATTCTAATTGCATGGGTGCTATCTTGACCTAACATTATACTTACGTGCATCTATTTCTTCTTAGAATACAACGAGCTAGAGGAAGGGTCTGCTTCGTCGAGTTCGTCAGAAGCTGGTGGTGCCGAGGGTGGTAGTCGTAGTGGGTCACCAACGCCGTGCAATAGTCCCGAAACACCTAGAAAAACAACCATTGAACCATTGGAAAGTTCGGAGCCTGAACGTGATGCTCCTAGTAGTCTGACCGCAGCACGGGATGTCTCTAATACCTTGGCCATTATGCGTGAAACCTCAAACACTTTGGAACCACCTCGGACAATTCGCGACAGGGATATCAGAAACTCCGCCTCTTTAGAAGTACGAGGTACGCAGGAGAGAAAACGAGAGATTCGAGCATCGGCGTCGTTGGATATAAATATCAGAAAACTGGAACTCCGTAGTGCGGCCGGGTTAAAAATCATGCGTAATTCTGCAACTCTTCACTCGCTACGGGGTACAAATAACACCCTGACACGCGCACAATTAAATCAAGCTGTGACCACGTTGCAGCGACAGAATGCTACGGTAAGAAGTCCAACCCAGGAAGATCAGAATCCTAAAAGTCCACCACCGAGCGAACCGAGGTATCTCTTTATCGAGACAAGAAAATGCTCGAATCTGGGTATATCGCTGGTGGGTGGTAACGGTGTTGGAATATTTGTACACTCGGTACAACCTGGTTGTCTCGCGGAAGAGGCAGGATTACGTACCGGCGATCGTATACTGGAATACAATGGTGTAGATCTCAGACAAGCGACCGCGGAACAAGCTGCCTTGGAATTGGCTAGACCAGCTGATAAAGTGACGCTGATCGCCCAATACGTGCCTGAAAGGTATAACGAAGTGAAGGATAAACCTGGAGATAGCTTTTATGTGAAAGCAATGTTCGACCGAGTGGGCGAAGTTGGAGATAGCTTGCAGCTTAGATTTAATAAGGACGATATTTTATACGTCGATAATACAATGTTTAATGGTACTCCGGGTCATTGGAGAGCTTGGCTAGTTGATCAGACGGGAAGAAGGCAGACGTGTGGCATAATTCCAAGTAAATTCAAGTAAGCTGGAGGAATACAAAAATTCGAAGAATTATTCCAGAACGAAAATATTTCTTTTATTTCTTAACACGTATTTATGACATTGCCAGGGTTGAAGAAGAATTGCTTCTGCGGCGTTCATTGGGCGATTTAGAAACGGATACCACCAGAAGGGGTAGCACAAGCGCAAGGAGAAGCTTCTTCCGTCGAAAGAAGCATCAACGTTCTTCCAGTAGAGACAGTAAAGAACTGTCTCAACTGACGGGAGTTAATTTGGGTTGGTACAGCGATAGCGGGACACTAAACGAAGAAACTTTACCAGCAAGCTATCAACGCGTGGAAAGATTGGATTGTAAGTATTACTGATGTTCGTTATAAATAGTGTATAATTACTTGTATGCAATTATCTATTGCATAGATAAAAATTCTTATTTAATTCATTAAGATTGTTGAATGTTTATCGATACTATGGTTTTTATATAGATCCAGCTTTAAGACCAGTATTGATTATTGGACCATTAAGTGAATGTGTAGTGACGAAACTGTTGCAAGAATTTCCAGGACAGTTCACTAGATGTCTTGCAGAAGCTATGCATTGTTCCCAAGCCACACTCGAGCAAGGTTTACGCGACTCACTATATGTAGACTACAGGAAAAAAGGAAGCTATTTCGAGTGTACTACAGTACAGGCTGTCAAGGACATTTGCGAGAAGGTATTTTTTATCCCATGCATGCACGATATTGATAACGCTATTTATAGTAAGCGTATAAACACACTAGGTGTGAAGCACCTAAACGTAGGACATATAAAATTTATACAATTCTTAGAATCTATTTTTATTTTCGTCTTGCGTTCGATGAAAAAATCTTACTGAAACGATTCATTTCATTATAGAATACTCATTGCATTCTGGATGTATCGATCGCGTCGATCGAGCGACTTCATCGGCACCAGATCTATCCTATAGTTTTGTTGATTAAATTTAAAAGCACGAAACAAATTAAGGAAGTGAAAGATTCTAGATATCCAAGTGATAAAGTTAGTGCCAAGGCTGCAAAAGAGATGTACGAACAAGCATTGAAGTTTGAAGCCGAGTATAGACACTATATTTCTGGTAAGATTTCTTGAATACAATTTTTTCACTTGCTTCAAAGTTATTATGTTTAATCATCTACTGCCGCCTAGGCAGGGTCTCCGAGACACCATCGACTCAATTTTCCTTATTATTTTCTATTTTATTCTATAACTGAGCGTTCACCAATTTAAATTAAGTGTAAGAAATTAGTACAATGCAAAGTTCAACTTTGTCAAAAATATTTTATATGTACGTATCGATAAAGTAAAAGTTTAGGCGTCTCGTAGACTCCGTCTCGGTCTCTAAAGTACCAAATATAGCGCCACGGCAGTAAATGGTTAATTTGGAGTTTATTTTGTTCTTACTAATTTAATATTAATATGTTTCAGCTATACTTCCAGCTGGTGTAAATGTAGCGTTCATATGTACGCAAGTAAAAGCTGCTGTAGATGAGGAGCAAAGCAAAGCGCTGTGGGTTCCTAGAGGGCTTCCCTGACGTTTAAGGGGGGGTCCCCACAAACCACAGTGGAAATCAATCTAAATTCCACCAGGGGGCTCTTATGTCGTACGATTGTACAAAATTGTTACAATTTTCTTTATTTATGGTCTCTTATTTGTTTTAACAGTATGCAAGAAATTTGTTTCTTGCCTTTTATTATCGTGTCTCTTTCTGTTATATTTGTTTACTTCGGTTGCGATGCAATTATAAAATGTTTGCAATGTATTTTCCATTTTTCCTGAAAAAAAATACGCATTTGATTTAGATCAATTTTTCTATAATATTTTCGGTATTCAACTACTTATTTAAAAAATCGCAGCCATCTGAACGATATCTAGTGACATATTATACATATTATTATTATTTTTCTTTTTGTAAAATGTCACTGGTTTCATCACATTCTTCGTATAAATTTTATGTTTGTCTGAAGTTATCGAGAAATCGTAGATTCATTGATTCAGAATATCAGTTTTGCGAATTGAAATTCACATTTGCTTCTTTCGAGCATTTTCCAAGATTTCTTTTAGATCAGCAACTATTAAAAAGTATCACTCGTAGTTCAAGAATGTACGACTATCTGCCAAGTCGGTTACTTTGCTTCGAGCCTCGATCAATCATAATTTCTTAATAAGGAATGGAACGTTGCAAAAACCTTTATCTATTACGATGGATTGAGACCATAAATGAATCCGTGTAGCAAATGAAAATATTTATCGTACCGTGGCCCATGAAATAATTGGTGGATGAATGTAAATTTCTTTAGCTAGTAAATAAGTTTCAGCCAATCGATTTTGGCTAGTGTTATTAGCCCCTCAGATCATTTCGTTGTACAGAATAATTTCGCGTGATTAGTATTATTGTACAGAGGATGTAATATTATAAATTAAAGAAAGGTTACTTATTTGTATATAATTCACTTAAGAAACTTATGAATGCTTATTAATTTTTAATTTAGACGGATCCTTTAGGTTTAAGTAACACCTTAGTCATATTGATTTATAAAACTGTTTATAATCAATTTGTTAAAATTGCGTGGCAATTGGTTTGAGGGGTTAACATTTCATTGTTTTTAGACCGAGGAATTGAAAAGTGTGACAAAATAGAAATGCGGAATTGATAAATGATGGTTTGCTTGCACCATCGATGAATTTTGTAAATACATAAAATGACGATAAGCAGTAGATATCAATGATACAACTAACTCGATATAAAATGCTCGTAACCAGATAATATGTGACAAGGTGCGTTACTGCTTTCTTACGTCTACGGTTCGGATTGTTTCACGAATTTATGTATTTCTATGGTGTTTTTCATCGAGCTTAAAGCGCTTGGTATGGTGCAGTAATTATATTTTTGATGACATATTTGAAACGCTAATACATATCGTTATGTATTTACATTCAGGATACAGTAAAAATATTATTTAATGCTTTAGACTGCAAAGCAAAACATGTTTTTCATATAACTTTCATTGTTATAATTTAAAAAATTATATTTATATCGTTTTCCCTTAAGATGTTTTAATATGTATTGGCAAATATATATTAGTACCTTCTATATTATTTGCAGCATCTGAATGTAGATACTTGTTTCGTCAATATTGTAAAACAGAACCAAGGGTACATTAAATGTGCTATGCGATATTCAACGTGAAAATTTATTAACGATGCTTCGATACTTAAATGTACTGTCTTTTCTTTTCGGAACGAAACCCTTCGAACAAACACAGGGTTACTTTCATTTATTAAGTCGACGCATAAGTCACTTCTCAGGTAATAATACTTTTCAATACGTCAGCTATATGTGATTGTGCATTTTCGTGCAACAACGCACCAAAGGACAACATTCCCTGCCATTATGTAGCCAGTTTATCCTCTAAAGTTGCATTTAAAAGGAAATTTGTACAGTAATACACCATTTTAATCTCCCTATATATGTGGAGAATCTTTGTTCCGTTCAATATACCGCTAAAACATTAATCTGTCTGCTTTTTAATTTTCATCGCGATCTATTCATAATTGTTACCTTCTTGTGCTTCTGTAAAATACGTACTTCGAATCCCAAGTAACGATTCTCCGGAAAAATTCTTCAACTTATGCGCCGATCTAATAATGATGCAAATGGACATACTAAATATTAAGTTGGGGAAAGAATGATATTTCGTTCGAAAGGAAAAAATTGAGATAGTTTACGTAAACTCCTATAAACGACACAGGCATGTAATATTAGTCCAGATTTGTACGCGGGGATATGCAATGCTGAAAAACAGGAAAAGGGTGAAAGGCTGGTAGCCATTGTCTTTTGTAAAACAGAAATTTAATTTTCTAACGAGACAATATTTAGGCGTAAGTTATCAAAGTGAGACCAAAAATTAAAGGAATACTATGCTAATTCATAAGGATTACGATTAAATTTATTCGTATCGTTAGCGTCGGTGTGCTTAATACGAAGGTGTGAGTGTATACATTTTTGATACATCGCGAAATCACTGATACGAATATCGCAATAGAGACGGGGAAAAATATATGAATTATGAAAAGAAAAAGAACAATGCCGGACACACTTGGCGGTTTATACCACAAAGGAATTATTATATTTTGAATTCAGGGTAGATAGTTTTTAAAAGGCGATCGCGGACAATCCAGAAATTAAAATATTAGGAATTTACTAGTGAACTAATATAAAGAAATATTTTTCGGGAAAGGATATTTAATTCTTATTCTTTTAATAAGTAGAAAAAATGCTGCAATATATATGGTGTGTTTCATTTCAATCGATACATACCTACGAATACATATCTGTGAAACTGTTTCTGATATTATAAAATATTTTAAACCTTAAGTGGAGAACATATGAAAAAAATTCAGTTTTTGTATCAAAAATCCATTACAAGAATCGTCCTCGCAACCACACAAATTTAAATTGAACTATTCTTCAGCGCATCAATAGTTTCGAGGATATTTGCCAGTATTTATTTAAATGGAACAATATATACATATACATGTGCACACATAAATGAATCTTGAACGTTATGCATGTTTGAGGTGAGGTAAAGTATGTGAATTTTATTCCGATCGGCAGTACAATTCAAGCGTCTTATTTGTCATATTTTTGTAACAATTCTGTTTTTACAAAATTGGTTTTTGCACAGCAAAGTTCCTTTCGACCTTCATTTGCCGCGAAACACAATTAAACTATTTAACTTTTAAAAGCAATAAAGATTAATGTACATATATTTTTTAATATATATATTATTAAAAACAAAATGGGATCCAGATAATAGCACAAAGTGCGGGGTATTATAAAAGCAATACGTACTGTTATTCATTTTGTATCCAAAATAAAATAGCAACGGATATTGACATTAAAGTAATATGCAAATCTTAAATCCTTAAGTAATCATAGATTAAGTTGCAACTTCACAAACTTTGTTGCCTACAATTGGGAATTAAAAAAAAGGCAAACGATAAATCATCCTTCGGTTTACGGCCGCACACGAACCTTACACACTACCATACACACGAACGTTGTATAACGCGCAAGATTCATCTGTGAAAAATTGAAAAGCGTGTCCCTTATGTCTCAACTCCTTCATTTTTAATATATTTCCGAATTTTCCAACATGAGATTATGTAAAACATTATGAGGGAAAATTAAGATAGGTCGAGGGCGAAGCGAAACATCAAACAGCCGTTAATATAAAGAGAAATAATAAAGAAAGGATGAAGTAACGAGGAACAGGGCAGAAAAACAAATAGTAACTTTATATTACAATCATCCACAATCACAGCACTGTGATACGTATAATAATTACTGTTTCAATGACATATCAACTTCACAATCCTTCTATAATATATTAGTATTACACATATACATGCATAGAACAAAATTCATATTTTGGGCAATACTTATATAATATATACACATAAATGTTATATATATTTAATTACGCACTTATAATATTTTTCGTAAGCACATGGTTCTGGAACATTCGATATCCAGCTATGCAATACTGAATGGAGCGTGCAAATACGTATACATATATGCGAAAAGGGTGTAAAATACGTGTACCCCTTCCCTAAATGAAATTTCGAATGCTAAGGATCTGAATGGAAAATAATCTTTCGAGTCCTTCTTTTTCTTATAAAACTATAATCCAATTCAACTGTTTTTCATCTATCGTTTACAAATTTATAATAACAGTGTAACTCGAAAAGAAATATTGACAAACTCTTCCAATTAAGATCAACTTATCTAATAATCGTAACTTAATTTATTTTTACTAATCTCAGGACGTAACTTATTTATTTACTGTAAACATACGGAAGTCATTGAAATGATACAATTTGATACTGATTATTCATTTGCCCTTTAATGATCCTTCGTTAATGTACTGTAATCAATGAAATCAGTCAGGATCCGCAAGATTGATACATTCGAAATATTTACAGAAAATTTTGATCACGCAATTGACGGGCACGATAGGTGGTGTACTCACGAATAATTCAGTGCGCTATAATAAAATACGCATTAATTACTAACGATCATTAAAGCGTTTATGGTGATATATTGCATAGGCGAGAGATAGAGAGCCTGGCGAGCCGGTTTGAACGATACAGATTGGTGATCTAGGATTCTTACGGCGACTTGTTCAAACATTAATCGCGACTAGTCTTTAATAGTATTCTATTTTCTATAACGAATTTCTCCTCGCAGTATCACTTGTGTGCTTCTGTCGAACTCCAATCGTCTTAACAGTATCATCACATCCGGCATTGTATTCGCATTATCTTCACATACTTTTCCTATTGTATTTGTACCGCACTATTTGTGTAACTGCACATTACTATTGGCTGGCAAGAGTTTATTCTTAATTTGCTGAAGCGTATCTAACGCATAGTATATTTATTTTGGACTAGTATTATATTTGTAATATTTTTATTTTGTATTTGAAATTAAGGAAATTTGTAGTGGTTTTTGCTCAGCCTGGAATATTATTCAATATAATTGTCGAATTGTGAAGTAGTTCATTATATATTGTTCTTTTTGAGTCTATTTTAGAAGAAGTGAAAAAGTTTCGTGTGTGGAATTATTGGATTGTTGTTAATATTCTGTCCACGCATATATAAAAAGTATGAAACCTTAAATATGCAATTTATGATAGACATAGCGAAGTAATAATTTTGTCCCTTTAATTGTCGCTTATTATTATATCATAATGTGGCAGTCAATGTTTCTTCGAATTTGCACAATTACTGTAATTTCTTACCTGCACATTTTTTTATATATGCATTTTTTCACAGTCTTCCATTTTTTATGATAATATTGACTGTGTCTTCCCGATGTAACCATATTCGAATTTTTTTATAAGTATTATTTTAACACCGTGATTTGAAGTAAATAAATTTACCTAATATATGTAACATTTTCGATATACTTTATGGGCCAAAAATTATCGAATCACTTCCTTAATTTTACAAACATTGAAAATGCCTAGTGATCTCAATGTGTTAAGCAATAGTACATTTAAGATGCTTTGTTGAAGTATTCAAACTCGTCTATGCCAATGAATAATCGGTGGGCAGAACTTAAATAACACTTTAATATTTTTTTTAACACAATATTCATACGCAGTTATTATATTACCATTTATGTAGATGTTACAAGAATATGCTCTTATCAGTCTGTGTGATGTTACAATGACCGATACGATTTGCGCGTTTCTTGAAACTTTAATATCCAATAGACCGTATAGAAATGGTGTATCAATGTGCGTGCATATGTCGACTCTTTGAACTATATTGAAAAATATTTCTTCGTTTGATCTTAGCTTTCGTCGCCGTGTTATACAGGATCTTATTGATTGGGCATGCAGGGTGTCTTATTCGTCTCTCCTCGTCGATAGAACCGTTTTTGAATCCGAATATTACCTCATTCAATAGAAAAGTATATTATTCTTTTAACTGAAGGAAAATGTATGTATAAATGCAAACGTACGAGTGTCGCGAGCGTAGATAAATTACTAATTGTCTCTATTACTTGAATTAATAAGGCAATTAAAGAACATGAAAAGAAAAATGATACTTACTAAAATGTGCTAGTTATAATTGACAGAGAAAAATCTATTAATTTGTCGCCAGAGGAATGATTGTAATAGAGTTCAGTGAACTTGAAGTAAAGCAATTGAAAGAAGTTTTGCAAAAGTTAGATCACAGAGTGACAGTTGTAGACTTTTCGATCATCACATTTCTACGTTTTTACAGACACAGAGTGCATTATTAACTGGAATTGCATAGTTGCTAAGAGCGTATTGACCCAGACTGATTTATAAAACAATCATTAACTCTCTCTCTCTATTGCGTCAGATATGGAATTTCAAGGCGAGTACGTAATTTACCGATTTTAATAACTGAAAGCCGAGTTTGTTGTGATCTATGTGGTTGTTTGCACTTCTATTTAGATGGAATAAAATCAGAATACACGGTTGTACCGTACGTTTGTGAACGCATTCACTGCCAGGTATTTGTTGTTTAACTTTCTCGTCGTAGAAAATTGATTTCTTTGCTTTATCGTATAAGATATAATCACGAGCAAGTACAGGCAAATCGTTTGCATCACGGTGGAAAAATCGTTTTGTAAGAATTTACATCATCGACCGATTTAGAATTGGCAGAAATTCGATGAAGTTCGATTGTAAGTGATATTTTGTTAAACAACGTTACTTTAATGCAACACGATTCGATTAATATTAAATAATATTATAGTAATATAATATTATGTTTTATAAATTTATTGTACATATATATGTAGTATATCTGTGCATAATGTATTATGTATTGTATAAAGAGAAAAGTTTTTGTATTACTTTAAGCGAACCTCAGAAATCAGTTTAATTTTCATTTATAAAATATAGTTTTTCATATACTTCCATAAACGAATATCAAACTATTGTTTAGTTATATAAAACTCTCCACGGGAGTAACCCTCTTAAATTATTTTCTTAGACTATTTATTATTTGTAGTTACACCCTTACAGTCAGTAATAAACTTTACTGTTTATTCACCGAATACGTGTTTTTTTGTTTTTTTCTCTTGTCAGTAATCATCCAGCATGTTTGTATCTTTATGTATTTTACTGTATCTTTACAGCTGAAATGTGCTAAGCATTTTATTCATTTTCACTCTTATTATGTCCACTAAGTTTTTACAATATTATATACTGTAAGCAAAGAGTAAAACAGAACCACTAACAAATCGATGAGAAAAATTGAAATATCTTCATGGCAGTATTTTCACAGACGAAATATTTTTCGTCCGTTAAAAATGTCCCTTATTGATAATTGCATTATTGATAAATCGAAATTGCATAATATTTACGTGTATAAATAATCGTGACAAACACCAGTTGTGTATCTCTTATCATTCGATTTTTCCCACCAAGATGCTGTGAATGCGTGTATATTTACAGTGAATGCGTGCATAATTATTAATATAATACGATTAACGCGCTCGATAACTAACAGTGTAGTAAAGATGTACGGTTGGATATTTCAAAATCTGTGTTCAAGATATATCGACACGTATAAACACGATCAAATTTGTGATTGTACCAAGATGCTAATATTTTTTATACAAACTGGTGTGTACGGTCGGACGGTGGCCGAACTTGCTTAATTGTATCGAGGCACGAAATTATGGATAAATTTATATTATCGACAAACCTCCGAGTATTAAGACGTTCTTTGAGTGCAATTTGTAAGATTTTTATTCATTTTCAATCTGGTACAATTACCCACTGCTATTGCAACAATTAAAATGGTCAAACGCGATGTAAATGTTACACAGAAGAAAGAAAAAGAAAGTTGCGCATAATTTTATTCTGTGAATAGTACATGTTACAGTAAATTGGTTATTTCTCGGACAGTTCTTGATATCGTATGTCATTTACAGTACAGAGATTGGTATAATTTATTGCAAGAATGCAATCCTGTGCTGTAACAAATAATCGAACGTTTTCATAGGTCTGTAGATTTATTGTATCAAGTATTTTTCATTTGTCACTTGACGATGCTTTCTATACGGTTGTCAAATTTTGCATTTAACAAAGTAGATACTCCGATCTCATTTATTTTAAACAATTAGATTTAGAATTCGGGTTTCGTTTGGGTTTCGAATGAAACTCGGATTGTAAATGGGTATTCGCAGCTGATAAACGTAACATGCGTTCCAAATGTGCGACTTTACGGTTTCCTTGAAAAGAACGTTGTCTTCCTAAGTCTATTCCTGCCACGCGTCGACTGCCCTGAAATAATTTTTACCAATCTTCACGATTTACGATAAAATCTGCGTGTGATTGTATACAGATATAACACTGTCCTCCGTGACCACGTAAGAATTATTTTTGAAACTTTTTATGAAATATGAAAGGTGAATGTGTAGTAGTGGCGATTTATATCACCTAATGATTTCTGACTACGTGGCGAATAAAAAAAAAAAGAAATTGAACGTAATGCAAGCTTGATAATTGCAGTCGCAAGACGAGATAAGAATCTGATAAGACTATACAATTCTTGTGCCAGAAGTCTATGTAAGGTGAAATATTTTTGTGGAAACGGTAAAAATTGTAATACAGCAGCTCGTAAATTTTACATTAAATAATATGTATGCGGATATGTAACTTTTTGGGCCCAATGTCTGAATGTTTTTGCGAAACTTAAATCTGTTAAATGGTTTAGTGAATGCCATTCGATGGATGATTAATTGGCACTTCTATCTGAAAATTTTAAGTATACAACCTAAACCTTTAAAATTTTCAAGAACTAAGATTATAAAAATTGAAGAAAGAAATAAGATGTAACATCAGTAACAGTTTATGTTTCGCAAATTGGGTTTCGAGTTAAGCGTAAGTTTAAGAAAAGCAACTTACTTGCATACTTTCATATACCAAAATGAAAATCGTTGTTACCTTTAATGGTAATTAATTATCCAACACGCACTGATCTTTTTCAAGTAATAACAATTTGTCAAATGTTAATAATAAAGGCAGCACTAAAATTGTTCGAGAAGCAAAAATCTATATATGCTCTTCAAAAATCCATACTGGAATTTGTAATTTCTTTATAACTATTAGAAGGATAGTGAAAGAGACGTGCTTTCCTTGCTGTTCTTGTAATTAATTTATTGCTCACCGTAGATTCTCTTGCAACGTTAACAGTCTAAAACATCGTATAATTACATCCTCTCCCTGTGTTTCGCAATGGTTTTGATACCAAATATTACAACCCGTAATTTATAAAAATATACATATATGATTCTATTTAATAAGCATGTCCTTTGCATACATATATTTGCAACGGAACATAGATAATATGATCTTTGTAATATTATAATATATGTATATGCATATGTGATATTGATTAATGTGTGCGATATAAGGGGTGTATCGATATTGTTGCGGTTGCGAGTCTGCTACAGCAACACGCGAGTGCCCGTGAAGTATTAACGTATCGACGTTCGTTATCGTTTGTAAGCCTTCTTTCTTGTAAAACGTATAAGTTCTCTGATGTAGGAAAGCAAGGAAATAAAATCGATTATAACGACAGTTTATTTTATTATTTATATTGAGGTGAAAAAAATGAATAATACTCTTTATCAAATTCCTAATTTCAGAAATCTTTCTTCATATTATATATATTTAGAAACTACTAACCTCCTAAGGAATAACCACAGCTTTGAATTTCTTGCAAACGAAAGCACGGCTGCGGTCGGAGACCTTACAATATTACAAGCGCTACCAAGCGCTACCGAATGCTACCGATGCGATGTCACTTCGTTCACTAAATAAGTAATATTAATTTTAATGACTTCTACTAAATGCGCACTAAATATAAAATCAAAATTATAATAAATAATTGACGTATGCACACTTGCTATAATTTTAATTTATTTCCTACGTAACTACATTTAAATAATTATGTAATTTGTACTGTTTGAATTATTTTGAATAAATATTCACTGAACGAAATTGACTGTTTTTTTGTTATTAACAACTCCTTTAATACTACAGTGCCCAATTCCTATTCCTAAAGCCCTTAGAAAACTCAAACGAGTTGCAAATTGAGCCCTAAAAAACGCAAACAAGTCTCAAATTGAGCCCCAAGAAAACGCAATAAAGTTGCAAACTAAGCCCTAAGAAAACACAACAAAGTTGAAACAACGCATCGCGAAAAGGCAACAAAGTAGCAAACAAGGCCTCGCGAAAAAGCAACAAAGTTACAAACTAAGCCGTACGAAAACGCAATCAAGTTGCAAACAATGCCTCGCAAAAACGCAACAAAGTTGACAAGAATCTTGACCAAAATATGCAACAATTTGTGCATACATTTTTGCAACAAAGTTGCAAACAACGCATCGCGAAAAGGCAACAAATATTAATCATTGTCTTATAGTTAGGAATAAAAAAAAGTCACGGAGAAAAAAAATCAACTTGAGGGGGACTCGAACCTTCAAAAACTTTGTGGCGGTTTACTAGTCAGACACCTTACCGCGGAACCATCGAAGCCGTTGTAAATGTTGTGAATACTTTATGATATAAATCGACTAACGTGACTTCAATCGCCTCGTTTTATTTCCATTCCTCGATTCCTATGCTGGTCTACTGAATGTAAAAACATTAAACACTGCATAAAACACTTACTTTGCAAAGAACAGACGAAAATTCGCCGTATAAGTTACTTTGCCAGGCAAAAAACGACGAAAAAAACGGTTTTTAATTTTATTAACTGCGGCGCACCCAATTTAAAAATCTGGAAAAAATTGAGAATAGTAGTATCAATAATATGTACCTACAATAAAAATATAATTGTGGTAAAAAGATTCCTTCAATACAAGATCGGCGTTTTTCAGCATTTTTTGACGTTTTTTTATTTTTTGCAGCTCCAGTTTCCGATTTAAAAATCTGCAAAACTTATACAATATGTACCTCCATAATTGCAATGTCTCAGATTTTTGTCAAAATTTTGAATGCGCTATAATGAAAGATACTGAGTAAAAACTATAATTTTGTTTTTTCGCTGTAACTACCCTCCCAGTCAAGCTACAGGGTTGGAACTTGGCACGAATTGGTTTTTCTTGTTAAGCTATCGAATGGTACCTCACAAGTCGAATTTGGGTTAGGGGCACATTTGACCCCCTTATCCGGCTATTGCCTTTCTACGTAACTATTTAAATAATTAGGTAATTTGTACTGTATGAATTATTTTGAATAAATATTCACTGAACGAAATTGACTGTTTTTTTGTTATTAACAACTCCTTTAATACTACAGTGTCCAATTCCTATTCCTAAAGCCCTTAGAAAACTCAACCGAGTTGTAAATTGAGCCCTAAAAAACGCAAACAAGTCTCAAATTGAGCCCTAAAAAAACGCAAATAGTCTCAAATTGAGCCCCAAGAAAACGCAATAAAGTTGCAGATTGAGCCCTAAGTAACCGCGCAAAAGTTGCTAACTAAGCCCTAACAAAACACAACTGAGTTGCAACAACGCTTCGCGAAAAACCAACAAAGGTACAAACTAGGCCCTAAGAAAACACAACAAAGTTGCAAACAACGCCTCGCGAAAAAGCAACAAAGTGGCAAACAACACCTCCCGAAAACGCAACAAAGTTTCAAACAACGCCTCGCGAAAAAGCAACAAAGAGGCAAACAACACCTCCCGAAAACGCAACACAGTTGCAAACAACGCCTCGCGAAAAAGCAACAAAGAGGCAAACAACACCTCCCGAAAACGCAACACAGTTGCAAACAACGCCTCGCGAAAAAGCAACAAAGAGGCAAACAACACCTCTCGAAAACGCAACACAGTTGCAAACAACGCCTCGCGAAAAAGCAACAAAGTGGCAAACAACACCTCCCGAAAACGCAACAAAGTTGCAAACAACGCCTCGCGAAAAAGCAACAAAGAGGCAAACAACACCTCCCGAAAACGCAACAAAGTTGCAAACAACGCCTCGCGAAAAAGCAACAAAGAGGCAAACAACACCTCCCGAAAACGCAACACAGTTGCAAACAACGCCTCGCGAAAAAGCAACAAAGAGGCAAACAACACCTCCCGAAAACGCAACAAAGTTGCAAACAACGCCTCGCGAAAAAGCAACAAAGAGGCAAACAACACCTCCCGAAAACGCAACACAGTTGCAAACAACGCCTCGCGAAAAAGCAACAAAGTGGCAAACAACACCTCCCGAAAACGCAACAATGTTGCAAAAATTCTGGACAAAATGTTCAACAAAGTTGCAAATTGAGCTCTAAGAAAATTCAACAAAGTTGCAAATTGAGCTCTAAGAAAATTCAACAAAGTTGCAAATTGAGCTCTAAGAAAATTCAACAAAGTTGCAAATTGAGCTCTAAGAAAATCCAACAAAGTTGCAAATTGAGCTCTAAGAAAATCCAACAAAGTTGCAAAACTTCTTGACCAAAATTTGCAACAATGTTGCGTAAAATTTTTGCAACAAAGTTGCAAGCAACGCCTCGCGAAAACGCAACAAAGTTGCAAAAACTCTTGCCAAAAATTTGCAACAATGTTGCGCTCAAATTTTTGCAACAAAGTTGCAAATTGAGCTCTAAGAAAATCCAACAAAGTTGCAAAACTTCTTGACCAAAATTTGCAACAATGTTGCGTAAAATTTTTGCAACAAAGTTGCAAACAGCGCCTCGCGAAAACGCAACATTGTTGCAAATTTTTGTGAAGAGTTTTTGCAACTTTGTTGCGTTTTCGCGAGGTGCTGTTTGCAACATTGTTGCATTTTCTTAGAGCTCAATTTGCAACTTTGTTGCAAAAATTTGAGCGCAACATTGTTGCAAATTTTTGCCAGGAGTTTTTGCAACTTTGTTGCGTTTTCGCGAGGTGTTGTTTGCAACTTTGTTGCAAAACTTCAGGCGTAACAATGTTGCAAATTTTGTCGAGAATTTTTGCAACTTTGTTGCGTTTTCGCGAGGCTTTATTTGCAACATTGTTGCATTTTCTTAGAGCTCAATTTGCAACTTTGTTGCAAAAATTTGAGCGCAACATTGTTGCAAATTTTGTCAAGAATTTTTGCAACTTTGTTGCCTTTTCGCGAGGCGTTGTTTGCAACATTGTTGCATTTTCGTAGCGACCAATTTGCAACTTTGTTGCAAATTTTTGACAAGAGTTTTTGCAACTTTGTTGCGTTTTCGCGAGGCGTTGTTTGCAACTTTTTTGCGTTTTCGCGAGGCGTTGTTTGCAACTGTGTTGCGTTTTCGGGAGGTGTTGTTTGCCACTTTGTTGCTTTTTCGCGAGGCGCAGTTTGCAACTTTGTTGCGTTTTTGCGAGGCGTTGTTTGCAACTTTGTTGCGTTTTCGCGAGGCGTTGTTTGCAACTTTGTTGCGTTTTCGCGAGGCGTTGTTTGCAACTGTGTTGCGTTTTCGGGAGGTGTTGTTTGCCACTTTGTTGCTTTTTCGCGAGGCGCAGTTTGCAACTTTGTTGCGTTTTTGCGAGGCGTTGTTTGCAACTTTGTTGCGTTTTCGCGAGGCGTTGTTTGCAACTTTGTTGCGTTTTCTCATGGCTTAGTTTGCAACTATATTGTTTTTTTGCGAGGCGCTGATTGCAACTTTGTTGCATTTTCGCGAGGAGTTATTTGCAACCCTATTTCATTTTCGCGAAGCATTTTATTTGCAACCTGGTTGCATTTCGGTGAGGCGCTTTATGTATACCTAGTTGCAATATGTTTAGTATTGTTCAGGTCTATTTTTACAAGTTCTCCGTTTGTGAACATTGCATTTAAAGTTCCTGCACGGTAGTACTTGTTTAAGGAATTGGAATTAGGTCTTTTCAAGGACTATTAAGGTGTGAAAGTAAAAGGAGTAGTAAAATTCTTTTCATTGATGATTTATTTAAATTAATTAATGAAGATACAAGTTACAAAATTTTGTAATTCAAATTTACAACGTAATCCTTATGAACTATGCTTCTACAGGGTGGCCCATAAGCCTCGCCGTATCCGGAAATGTGGGGTAGCTGAGGTGATTCAGAACAACTTTTGCCTTCATTCATCACATTAACGAAAAACACTGGCCAATGTGAGCCCCCGTATAGCGCGCGCTCAGGTACAACTGCGCGCGGTCTTGGTACCTTGTTTGCAACTTAGTTGCGTTTTCTTAGGGCTTAGTTTGCAACTATTTTACTTTTTCGCGAGGCGTTGATTACAACTTTGTTGCGTTTTTACGAGGAGTTATTTGCAACCCTATTTCATTTTCGCGAAGCATTTTATTTGCAACCTGGTTGCATTTCGGTGAGGCGCTTTATGTATACCTAGTTGCAATATGTTTAGTAATGTTCAGTTCTATTTCTACCGGTTCTCCGCTTGTGAACTTTGCATTTAAAGTTCACAATCAATTCTAAACTAACATTTATCTAACATAAGAAATACTATAAACATAAATAATCCAATACTAATAAGCTATTGTTTGAAGTTAATTTACAATATATTTTACAAATAAACCTTATACTAAAATTTATATACTTTATATGCTGAAGCATATTTTAAAATACAGCAATTGTGTAACTTGTGCATATGTAAAGTATTTACCATATCTTTCATTTTATGTTTAGCTCATTCAGTAGAACTTGTAGTAAAAGTAATATTAATGTTTATATAAGATCTACCGAATAAACTGAACATAAAATAAAATGTATACTAAATAGATATAACAGATAATTGCACAATTGTTCTAAATTAATCTTATGCGCTAAGAGTTACAAACTATTTTTATAAACCAATTTACTATAACTAAAGTATGTGGCAAGGGTTATTCTTTCTTCTTTGTTGCTTTTATGCACGATGAGAGGGGACGTCCAATGCTCAATACTCTTTGTCTGCGAAACCTGCACACACAAAGATATATTAGTAAGAATGTAACAGGAGAAAGAAAAATTGTTAAGGGATGTTTAGAGGAAAAGGAAATAGGGGAGGGCCACACTAGAAGCATAAGAAAAAGACAGAATTAAAAAGGAATGAAATGAATCTCTTAAGAGTGAATTTGATGGGAGCAGAAATAAAGGAATTGTTGGAGAGCCTTAAAAGAATAGGCTATGAAATGAACAGTAGATACGAAAGAGAAAAATAGAAGAAGCAAGATATAATGAAAGGTTTGAATATATTAGAACAGCATCACTATTATAGTACCTAAGTAAGAACAAAAGGGGTCACAATCATCAATTAATAGTGCAGGTGACAGATGCGAAATCATTAAAGAATGAATAAATATTTGGAAGACAAGAATAAAAGTCATGACCAGTGCAGACAAAGATTTGGAACGTTAAAACACCTGTTAACACAATGTACGGAAATAGAAATAATAGGATATAAAAACAACTTAGGAATTTGAAATGAAACAAGAAGGAAATGAATAGATGTGCGATGTTGAGATAAGAAATAGTGTAATACGTAAGGCAGAGAGTGTATGAAAAGGAAGAGCGAAACAGAAGATGAGAGTTCAAGAGTTAAGATAGTATTGTAAAGATAGGTTATATGTACCCTAAGCTCAAGTTTTATTGCTGCGAGACCGAAATGACGAATAAAAGTATTTATAACATTGCTGGAGAAATGTATTTTACTTTTGCTAAAGAGCTTGATTATTGCAGAATAAAATGAACAATAGAACAGACAATGCATTAATTTGAATGTAGATTGTAATACTGTTTGCTAACACTTTATTGATATGTAAATTGGAGTACGACACGATTTTCCAGCACTATTACCTTAACTTTATAAATGAAGACATAAATAAACAAATCTTATTAAGTTTATCGCACTGATATTTATAAGCAAGTGCTTGAAACTTCGTACAACTAGTATCCCTGTTTTATCTACACACAAAGTGGTCTTAAGTTTCGCCATCTATAAGGGAGTCCTCGAAACTACACGAATGCTGCTTTATCTAGTCTTCAGTTTCGCCATCTATACAGATGTGAATGAAACTACTCGGGCCTCTGTCATATCTACACTTAAGGTAAGTAAGGGGCGGGAGTAGTTTCAAGAAGTTCTGTAGAGATGGCCCCACCATAGCAGGCACTGTAGATATAGCAGAGACCCGCGAGTTTCAAGCACATCTTTACAGATATTAATTACTTTGTGAATTAAAATATACAGTTGGGTATTTGCTTTATAAAAGAGAAGGCTGCGAGGAGAATAAGAAAATGTAATTCTCAAAGCGAAACATACATGAATTATCTTACTAAAGAATTATCTCTACAGCGTCAGAAAACAGAAGAATCTACATAAGAAGCAGGGCAATAAATAGTACACAATATTTACAGCTACAAATAGATAAAAAAAAATGGAAACGGAAATTCCGTTAATATTATAAATATATTAAATGATTATTCTTAATTTGCAACAGATATTTTCTTTATTTTTATTTAATATGATATACTTTAATTAATATTTAAATAATATATCACGTGTTTTTATTATATGTATTCCTTTGCGATTTTTTCTTATCTCGGCCACGCGCAGCTTTTGTTATATTAATCGTTTTCACGACATCTATATTTTGATTCAACTTTTTTAATTCTTTTAATATCAAAACTAATATAAACGTAAATAATCTAATACTTATAAACTATTCTTTAAAGTTAAAATACAGATAAAACTTATACCAAAATTTATGTTCTTTATATGCAGAAGCTTACAAAATCAAATTACAGCAATTGTGTAACTTGTGTATATGTAAATTATTTATTACATCTTTCATTTCATATTTAGCACATTTAGTAGAACTTGTAGTAAAAGTAGTATTAAAGTTTATATAGGATCTACCGAATGAACTGCATATAAAATAAAATATATAATAGCTATACATAACAATTAATTACACAATTGTTCTACATTAATCTTATGTGCTAATAGTTACAAATTATTTTTATAAACTGTGGGCGTGCGTTGGGTCTAGCGTCCGAACATAGGGCATTTATGAATGGGCCACTTGGGACACGGCTGGTCTGCAGACAAGTAGCAATGGCCTGCATGAACAAGTGGAATACACAGTGTAGATGGAGGAGCTGTACAGGGTAGATTGAACAGCAGGGTAGCATGGATCTGGGAGTGAAGCAGCATGGATCACAGAGCGAACAGCGTGGAACAGTGTAGGTTTCTGTAGAATAAATTAAGATATATACCTTCAGTTCAGGGTAGCACTGTTTGTTATATCAAATACAAATATTTTGTGCGACACTTACATCAGTCTTGATTGCATGAACCTTCTGCCCCACAAAACCAATTTACTATAACAAAAGTATGTGGCAATAGTTATTCTTTCTTCTTTCTTGTTTTTATGCTTGTTTTCTATCTTGTTCTTATTCTTTGCCTGGGAAACCTGCACACACAAAAAATATATTAATGAGTATGTAACACAAGGGGGAAAGATTGTTAAAGGATATTTAATGGAAAAAGAAAAAAGGGAGAGCCAAAATGAAGCAAAGGAATTGACAGACAATGTTAAAAGAAAAATAAAGAAGCAAGTTGTAATGAAAGGTTTAAATCTATTGACCCTCTATGCTCGAGAGACGACTCTCAGTCGCGAGCCACCATGCGGCGAGTGAGAGGCGACAGTCTTTGTTTATGCTATATTTCATTACCACCAATTGATAAGAGCGCAGTATTGGTTCGCGAATAGGTTTCTTAGCTTATTATTACTTTCTAAGGCAATGTAAACTGACAAAATCTTAGAATGGCGATAAGATATTTGATCTCAAATTCCTCCACAACAATGGTCCTGTCAACATCGCCGGTGTTAGTTCAGATTCGACAATCGTGGCAGAAATACCATTGTATAAAGTCTTGAAGCCCTATAAAAATGGATTTTAGAAGTGAAATAAGTTCAAGTGAAGATGAATTTGTTTCAACACTACTGCAAAACAAGATCAAATGAGATTAGATTCATGAAGAACTTAATGATAGAGAAAATGAAAGCAATGATGGAGATTGACATAGTATTAGGGGTAAGAAATCGAACAATTAGGGTGATAGAATACTAACTTCATTTGTATATAAAATCATTTTATGTTACCTGTAATACACATGTCACATACGCGCAACATCATCTCGAGTTGCTACTTCACCTGACCAAAAAAGTCGTTGAGTGCAAAGGCTTAAAGCAGAAACAATACCACAGTACCAAAGTAAAAAGGGAACATGAAAGAGTCAGCAATTAATAATGCAAAAATGACTTGGGAATTTGAAATAAACAGGGAGGAAATAGAAAGATGTATAATAGATGTGCGATAAACAGATAAGAAATAGTGTAATACGTAAGGTAGAGGAGGTACGAAAAGGAAGAGCGGAACAGAAGATGAGAGTGCAAGAGTTATGACAGTATTGTGAAGATAGGTTATACGTACGCTAAGCCCAACTTTCATTGCTACGAGACTGAAATAAAGAATAATATTACTATTAGTATGTATTTATAACATGATGGAAAATTTGTTTCAAGAAAAAAACATTCACATATGTATTTACCTTTGCTAAAAAACTTGATTGTTGTACAATAAAATGAACAATTGAAGTTAAAATGTTGCCGTACATATTAATTTTAATGTAGATTGTAACACTCTGTTTGCTAACACTTTATTGATATGTAAAGTAAAGTCCGAAACGATTATCGAGCATTATTAACATAATTTTATGAGTGAAGACATATAGAACCAACTTTTATTCTCGTACCACTATTTATAAAGAAGGGCTTATTACGTACCACTCGATCCCTGTCCTACCTACGCCCATAGTGGTCTTTAGTTTGGCCATCTATGCAGATGTGAATGAAACTACTCGGTCCTCTGCCATATCCACACTTAAGGTAAGTAAGAGGCGCGTGTAGTTTCCCGTAGTTCTCTATAGATGGCGAAAACATAGCAGGCACTGCAGATAAGGCATCAACCCGCATAGTTTCAAGCATATATTTACAGATAGTAATTACTTTATTAATGAAAATATATACGTGGGTACTTCAATCATAACAAAGAAGGCTTCTTGGGGAATAAGGAAATTTAATTCTCAAGACGAAACATAAATTATCTTCTTGCAGAATTATATCTAAAGCGTAACAAAATAGAAGAATATACATAAAAAGTTTGGGCAATAAATAATACAGAATATTTACAACTACAAATAGATAAAAAAATAGAAATAAGAACTCAAAAGTAATTGCAACAAGATCTTAAGATTCTGTCCACTGAAACAGCTATAGTGAGCAATAGTGCCTACTTAATGTTCCCAGGCTCGGGGCTGCTTGCCAAATGGTATCCGGGGATGTGACTTTCCAGGAATTGTTATTTCATTGCTGATAACAAGTTGAGATAACTGGGACGCTCGCTCCATCCACGATGCATCGTAGCAGGTCCATCAGTTGGAGGGACTGCGCGAACATTAATTGAGGGAAAAAACATCCAATACGCAGTCTATTCGCTACAATTATTTTCCATACAATTATCAAACGTATCTAATCTGTCCTATGAGATTGGGCAACGAAACGTTTAATAATTATATAGTAAATAATTGATTGCCCAGGTCTCACCACGTGGAGGTTACTGCGAATGGAGACCCACCCTAACCACGGCCCTTCCACCTACTCGAACCTACGACTCTAGGGTCGCACCGACTGGACTTCTACTGTGTCTGACCAACTTTTAGCCGGACCTACGACACTAGGGTCGTGCCTACTGGACTTCTACTGTGTCTGACCAACTTTTAGCCGGACCTACGACTCTAGGGTCGTGCCTACTGGACTTCTACTGTGTCTGACCAACTTTTAGCCGGACCTACGATTCTAGGGACGTGCCTACTCGACTTCTACTGAGTCTGACCAACTTTTAGCCGGACCTACGACGCTAGGGTGGTGCCTACTGGACTTCTACTGTGTCTGACCAACTTTTAGCCGGACCTACGCCTCTAGGGTCGCACCGACTGGACTTCTACTGTGTCTGACCAACTTTTAGCCGGACCTACGACTCTAGGGTCGTGCCTACTGGACGTCTACTGTGTCTGACCAACTTTTAGCCGGACCTACGACACTAGGGTCGTGCCTAGTGGACTTCTACTGTGTCTGACCAACTTTTAGCCGGACCTACGACTCTAGGGTCGTGCCTACTGGACTTCTACTGTGTCTGACCAACTTTTAGCCGGACCTACGACTCTAGGGTCGCACCGACTGGACTTCTACTGTGTCTGACCAACTTTTAGCCGGACCTACGACTCTAGGGTCGTGCCTACTGGACGTCTACTGTGTCTGACCAACTTTTAGCCGGACCTACGACTCTAGGGTCGCACGGACTGGACTTCTACTGTGTCTGACCAACTTTTAGCCGGACCTACGACTCTAGGGTCGTGCCTACTGGACTTCTACTGTGTCTGACCAACTTTTAGCCGGACCTACGCCTCTAGGGTCGCACCGACTGGACTTCTACTGTGTCTGACCAACTTTTAGCCGGACCTACGACTCTAGGGTCGTGCCTACTGGACGTCTACTGTGTCTGACCAACTTTTAGCCGGACCTACGACACTAGGGTCGTGCCTAGTGGACTTCTACTGTGTCTGACCAACTTTTAGCCGGACCTACGACTCTAGGGACGTGCCTACTGGACTTCTACTGTGTCTGACCAACTTTTAGCCGGACCTACGACACTAGGGTCGTGCCTAGTGGACTTCTACTGTGTCTGACCAACTTTTAGCCGGACCTACGACTCTAGGGACGTGCCTACTGGACTTCTACTGAGTCTGACCAACTTTTATCCGGACCTACGACTCTAGGGTCGTGCCTACTGGACTTCTACTGTGTCTGACCAACTTTTAGCCGGACCTACGACTCTAGGGTCGCACGGACTGGACTTCTACTGTGTCTGACCAACTTTTAGCCGGACCTACGACTCTAGGGACGTGCCTACTCGACTTCTACTGAGTCTGACCAACTTTTAGCCGGACCTACGACGCTAGGGTGGTGCCTACTGGACTTCTACTGTGTCTGACCAACTTTTAGCCGGACCTACGCCTCTAGGGTCGCACCGACTGGACTTCTACTGTGTCTGACCAACTTTTAGCCGGACCTACGACTCTAGGGTCGTGCCTACTGGACGTCTACTGTGTCTGACCAACTTTTAGCCGGACCTACGACACTAGGGTCGTGCCTAGTGGACTTCTACTGTGTCTGACCAACTTTTAGCCGGACCTACGACTCTAGGGTCGTGCCTACTGGACTTCTACTGTGTCTGACCAACTTTTAGCCGGACCTACGACTCTAGGGTCGTGCCGACTGGACTTCTACTGTGTCTGACCAACTTTTAGCCGGACCTACGACTCTAGGGTCGTGCCTACTGGACTTCTACTGTGTCTGACCAACTTTTAGCCGGACCTACGACTCTAGGGTCGTGCCGCCTGGACTTCTACTGTGTCTGGCCAACTTTTAGCCGGACCTACGACTCTAGGGTCGTGCCTACTGGACTTCTACTGTGTCTGACCAACTTTTAGCCGGACCTACGACTCTAGGGTCGTGCCGCCTGGACTTCTACTGTGTCTGGCCAACTTTTAGCCGGACCTACGACTCTAGGGTCGTGCCGACTGGACTTCTACTGTTTCTGACCAACAAATGGGATCGACGAGGCTGGCACTCTAATTTCATAGTTGCCACTCATGCCCCTGATACCGTCAATCTGTAAAAATCTCGTGCATTGGATTAGTATCGTCCAGAGGCTTGACACTCAAGTCATGGAATGAATCAAGGAGGGGTGAAATTGATGAGGAGGCAAGTAACGAAAGTGACTGCTACCGAGCAGCCCCCGAGCCCTCGGCCCAGAGTCTGGACACAGATTAACACTGTGCTCCCCACAGCGACTAACAGTAGCCTTGATATTTAGTCAAGCCTCGACACCAAGCCGCAACTACATTGGGCTGCAGATATGCAAGACCGCGACCATGATTCCAGATTTATGACCCATAGCCTTAACCGTTAGTGGCGTAGACATAGCAGCGGGCGTATCCTTCGTCCAGTCCCACACTTGCGGCCCCACACATCGTAACCCGCTGACTCTGAGACCCGTATCATGCTAAAAACGCCCATTCAGCGCTACTCCGAGCCGAGAGCAGAAAGGGGAAAAAAGCAAAAAAGGGAATGAGAGGGGAAAGTGCAATGCGCAGTCATTTGCTCGAATTATTTTCCACATAATTATCAAACGTCTCTTAAACATTTAATAATTATACAGTAAATAATTGATTGCCCAGGTCTCACCCCGTGGAGGTTACTGCGCCTGGAGACCCACCCTAGCCACGGCCCTTCCACCCTCCAATTACGCACAAACTAATTCTACTATCATTTGTAAGGAAGAAAAATCTCCCGTTATTGTGAATTTGTAGAACGTTCATTAATTGATCGTAGTACAAATACGACAACAACAGGAGTACTTAGAAGAATCGCGACCGCGAGCTAAATTGAATGTCAGATGGAAACCTGAAAGAAAATCTGCAAGAGGATTCAATTTCCTGCAATAAAACTTTTAAAAAAATATATCCTATGATCTTAAGAACAAGACAACGAAATATTATTGCAGTGGTGAACACTAACTACTGTCTTAAAAACTAAACACAGCTTAAAAATAAATCCTCCCTTCTTAAATACTAGATTAGATTGAAATGCGCCCTGCCTGACTAAAGATCTAACTTAAAACTAGTATGACCCTACCTAGTATAACATCTAAGAGTTCAATTAAAAGAGCAATTTCAATAATATCCAACCTACACAGGACTGTAATAGATACTTTACCATACTCATGTAAGTATAAGTATGTATATACTTAATTCCTTTTTAATTAGTCCATAATAATATCGTGGTCCATGGTTTCCTAGAACAGACTGAAACACCTGCCAACCATTTTTGGTTGTATAAACCCTGCCTAATTAAAAGTCTAATAATTTCAATTCGTGTAAAACCTGCCTGTTTAAAGATCTAGGATTGTGTGTTCAAATGAACCCTACCTACATAAGGAGCTAAAAGTATTGTTCGATGTATAATTGGGCCTGCCTAAAAAATTATCTAACACCTGTAATTAGTTAAAAGGGCAGGGGGCGAGGCGGGGCGGGGTGGGGTGGGGGAGGATGTGGTTACATTATACGTATTTTCATGAATCCTCTTCTTTAGTTGATTCTTTTCAATGCTTCTGAAACAAACACAAACTCGAAATAATTAGTAAAGCATTATAAAAATGAATTCTTAAACTCTCCGAAATTGGATCGACGAGGCTGGCTCTTTAATTTGATAGTTGCCAATCGTGTCTTTGATAATATTTCTGGGTGTGTATTGTATACATTCCACTTTTAAATCTCTCGCGTACTTGCATTTGTTTAATATATCATAATTGGATTCATCTGTAACAATCTCATGCATTATATTTTAATAACAATTGGTAATTGGATTTCGGCCAAGTTGATATATTCTTTTCTACTTTTTAGATCAAACTGAATGGTAATATCAATTTCATTAAAAACTCCAAATTGAAGTAGTCACACTTCGCTACAATTGATTCTATTTTGCTTCTACAAAGAAGCGACAAACGATAATTCGCAAGCAAAATATCAAACTTTCCACTATCACCAGGCCGAGGTCCAACTACAGCCAAGAACATTTTTCGTGCAAGGATTTTTGTTTAAACATTTACGGATATCGCGAGTGAATCTCAATTTCTACAAAGCAAGCTCGAAAAGTTATAAAAATTGGCCCTACTAAAAAAAAAGGTGAAAATAAAATTGCAACGATTAAGAAAAAATATTTTGAAGTTAAACTCCAATAAAGAACAGTCACTAGTATTGACTCTAATTGAAATCTACTATCTCGAATTATTTCTTTTTTATTCTTTTTTGTCTTCTCTTTTCTTTCTTTGTTTTTGTTTCTTTTCTTTTCTTTCATTTTCTTGTATTTATTTTCATTTTTCTTCATTTCGTTCACACAGTAATTTACTATTATGTGTGCAAATTTTTAGCAGTATTTCCATCAACAGACATTCCAGGTAGTGTAATTATTAAGAAAAAAAAATAAAAGAAAGACAAATATAAAACACTGAAAAGAAAAATGACACCACATACAACAAGAATTGCCAAAGAATTGGTCAGCCATGATCTTTGGCTGACGATGATGTGCCACCCTCCAGGGTGGCTCAGGAACAGGCTTCCAATTGGAAGCAATTAGGGACTGGTATTCGCAACTCTAATTAAAAACGCGATCATTAATCAACGCAACGCTAACTGGAACTCGCGATGCTATCATTTCGCAACACTATTTATTAAGACCGATAGAAAGCAAACATTAAATTATTTGTAATATCAACAAACAAGCTAATTGAAGATCCCCTGAAAAGTTAGCTGAAGGCTCAAGACGCGAAAATAATTTCCGCAACACTAGAAACTTTGTATTAAATACGTCATACGTCAAATATATTATAAAATACTACAATTCAACTATAAATAAGAACTGCAAAATTGCAAGAACTATCGCGACATCATTGCGCAACGCTAAATCATTCGCGATTTTCATTTGCTCGCAACTCTAATTAAAAACCGCGGGGCATTTAACGCAACTCTAATTCGACCCGTTCTTGTGTTTCTCGCAACTCTAAAGCAACGCGATATTTTTGGGAGGGCTGTATCGTTGGGCCGGAATGTGCGTCGGCCAAGTACAAATAAAAATTCTACGAATGAAAATGCAAGCACAGTGACAAAGTAGTAACAAAGAATGATTCCCCATTCTTAAAAAGAATGGCGAGCCATTAGTAGTTGCCCTCTTGAGCGACAGTTTGTCGGGCCTCTTCGGCATATAGCCCCTTCTTTTCGTTGGACCCGAGGGCCAGCTGAAACTTAAAACTAGGCTCGAGGCTCTACTCGGAAATCAAGAAAAAACTTATAAAGGTGAAATAAAGAGTTTAAATCGCGGAGCTAAATGGAACGCGCGCGACCGAATCACGACCAAATAAAATCGTAAAAATTGTGATTGCGGAAAATCGCAAAGATTACGATTAAAATTGTAATCGTTTTTCGTTTACGCGTGCAGCCTCGAGCATAATGTAAGGCGTTCCGTTTCGGAGCCTGAATCGCGACCGCGACCGCGAAGGATTCGAAAAATCGATAGGCAAAGCCAGAGGCGAACGCATTTTCGCTCGCGCCATAGCTTCACCGTCGACTTTTCAAATCAGATTTCCTGAAACAGGTGGAACACGCGAAATAGTGCCTACCCGATTAGAGACTGTGTCCACCTGCCCGGCCCTACCTACTTATGTCTATCAGTCACACAAGAAAGTATGCTACCTATCCTGCCTGAACCTATATTTAAAAAATAGCAAACAGGCACACCAACACACGACACTCCACGGTTCTCAGTCAAACGCTTGGGCGCGAAAGCCTACACTAGGGAGGCGTCCCGGGACACCCCCGACACCCAAGTGTTGTCACACAACTTGCACACTTTAAGGTACGTACCATTTGCCTGAAATCGACTGACAGTGGCTGGGATCTTTGCGTTCACGTGTAAAAAGTCACGTCGCGGTTGAGATATTTATTAGATATTTGATAAAATAATTAAATAGCACCGATACAAGAGGTACTTGGTAGCAATTGATAAGTATATTCGATTCCCTCTGGCATTTGGCCTTTGTCATCTTAAATGACAAAAACTTTGTGCCTCAGTATAGTAGGGATTATTAAAGCAATTAATAGTAAAAATGATGTCTCTGTTTTAAATTAATGGACATCTTATCTTGGTCATAGTAGCTACATTTTAGTACGGAACGACGCAAATTCACAGCCTAACCACACACACAATGCGAATATTACGTCGTGCACGATACACCAAACGCACTGTCAGTCGCCAACAATAAATCATTCAATAGCTTATGAACTAAAGAAATATCGTCGTGCTCTACCACCGTTTTCCCACCCAAGTAGCACAGGGGCACGTGAGTGGGATCCGGGCAGTGAACACGGAAAGGGTTAAACCTGGAAATCCTCGTCTAAAAAGATGATAAAGACATATAAAGGTTTT
This sequence comes from Nomada lathburiana, assembly GCA_963667235.1. Classification (NCBI taxonomy): domain Eukaryota; kingdom Metazoa; phylum Arthropoda; class Insecta; order Hymenoptera; family Apidae; genus Nomada; species Nomada lathburiana. The sequence continues at coordinate 8,501,582 of OY763898.1, read as the reverse complement.
CTAACGGGCTAAATATATATTTGTATATGTACCAGATTAATATATGATTCTATTTTATTGAAGAGAAAATTGAATGACTCTACTTTAATAGAAAAATTCAGAAATGACTCTACTTTAATAGAAAAATTCAGAAATGACTCTACTTTAATAGAAAAATTCAGAAATGACTCTACTTTATTAGAAAAATTATGCAATGACTTTACTTTATTACAAAAATTATGCACTGATTCTAATTTAGTAGAAAAATTAATCAATGACTCTACTTTAATATACTTTGAGTTAAATTGAAACATCCTCGGGGGGTCCCGTCATCAAAGCATTGCTTCTAAAACGCAAGGTTGGTTTTAAAGTAGATTGCCTTGATATCGAGATCAACCCGTTCGCGTATTGTCTTCTTGTACATTCAGGTTTAATTAATATCTTGTACGGAAGAAGAGAATTTATTGATATCTTTATACGCTAAAGACTAATATGGATATCGAATAATAAAATTATTCGATAGTTCCAACAAATTGACAAGGTATATAAGTACCTTTACTTTATATTCAATCAAAGTAGAAAAGAGAAGAAATACTACGTTCTTACTAACAGCAACCATTATGCATTTTATTATAACCGTGCACTAATTGCAATTGACAAATAACGAAGTCGAAGGCTATCCGACTTCTCCACTACAAACTAATCCGCGTATAATACTGGACTTTATATTTATAAACTTTATATTTATTTAATAATTAATAACTATTTAAATATTCGTTTCATACGTATTCAATCAAATACTCTATTATAAAGAGATGCATAGTGATATATTTTATACTAAATTTCTCTCTTAAAATTCTCAAACTAATTTGAAACGCGTTGTACAAGACCTATCCTCATATAATATAAAACAGTAAAGAAGTTACTACTCATGAGTATATTTTCATATACCCATGGTCACAGTGCTTGCAAGAAAAATCTACGTAATTACAACCAATCACTCGTGTGGGTTCGGACCTTTCGTCCTGCGACATGATTGAGTGATCAGAGGAACTTTAAAGCATGCCACTCACCGGTTGCAGACTGACCAGGGCTGCGGTCAAGCTCGTCGCCATCGAAGACGTGGAAGCTGCTGAAACATTCAAAAAGAGCAGACAACATTAAAGCCTTTATTCTTTCAGTACTTTTAGAATGTGTTAATTATCAACAGATTATTGCAGTACAAGATTAAAGAAATAAAGAGGTACTTACTCGTCAGGTTGATGGATGAAAGCCCGAACTCGCCGAACAGGACACTGACTCTAATGGAACACTTATATATTAGATTGGCAAACAAAGTGATTCTAATCTCGCGAGAGTATTATTTCGGAGCAAACACTGACTCTAATTTCGCGTCTCTTTACTGTTATTTATGTTTAATTATTATTAAGAGCGGCTCCGCTCAAAAAATAATAAAAAGAACTTTGACGGAGCAAGCACTGACTCTACCGACCGCATTGCGCGCGGCCAACAATATCGTTATGGTGATACCATCGAGCCCACGGCATCTTCTGAAACATTCAAAAAGAGCGAACAGAATTAAAATTTTTGCATTTGCAGTACTGTTTGAACCTGATAATTATCGAAGATCATTGCAAAATAATATTAAATAAATACAAAGGTACTTACTCTTCAAGTTGATGGATGAAAGCCCGAACTCGCCGAACAGCATAGGTGTTGACTCTAATACCGGAATATTTATTACGCGAGAAAAAAAAATAAAAGGCTACTATCACGCGTGTTTTATCATTGTGATCGACGAACAAAGTGACTCTAGTTTCGGGAGAACAATATTTCGAAGCAAACAATGACTCTACTTCCGCGTATCTTTGCTATTAATCTCGCGAGAGTATTATTTCGGAGCAAACACTGACTCTAATTTCGCGTCTCTTTACTGTTATTTATGTTTAATTATTATTAAGAGCGGTTGCGCTCAAAAAATAATAAAAATAACTTTGACGGAGCATGCACTGACTCTAGCAACCGCATTGCGCGCGGTCATCAAAATTTTCTGAAATAAAATCTATACAAGTTAGTAAATGGGGAGAGGAGGTATAAATTAAAACAATACACATGTGATTTTATTTGTCTCTTTCTTATTTCTTTATGTTTGTTGAGGAAATACTGCTTTTCTTTAATAAAGTACTATCGTATTATTATTCAGATTTAATTACTATTAATTGTCTATTCAAGCTATATTATTATATGTTAATATCGATGTATCAAAAGCGTACTGTGACTGTTCTTTGTCAGAGTTTTACAGGTTATCATGATTCTAATAGGTAAACAATATCCCGCATTTATAAGTTCTCGTATCTGCTTGCAGAAATCAAGACTCGAAACTATTTATCATGCTTGAAGGGCATGGCAACAAGTACGTAACTACGCGAGCAATCCTGCGTCGAAAATACAATTGGACCGTACTTGTGCCTAGGTCACAGAGATAATAAAAGTGTTTAATAAATATTAGTGAAGCTATCATAGAAAACACGACCGAAATGCAGCGAAACATGAACATATTTCAATTTTTCGTTTAGAATTAATGATATTTACTGACTCTAGTTTCAATTGCGAATGATATATTGTAAGTTCTATTTGAAATGTTTATATTATTTAATGAACATGGATATACGAATTGTGAGAAGTAAGTATTGAAATCTATTTACAATAATGAAAGTGAACAATAACTTTCAAGCCAAGGAAAAGAATTTGTTATCGCCAGATAACAAGAAATATGCATAAACCGTTGGGATAATAAGTTAAATGTTACCAGTCCTTCATCATAGGACATCGGACTGATTGTTATGCGTCGTAGTAATTGTATCTCAATGCTCTATTCCTGCAGCTTCAATATATTATCCTCTACCAACGAAACATCCATTGTACCTTCAACAAAAAGAAAAGCAACGTGATAAACCTGTGCTAAAATCAGAATCGAATTCGAAGTCGCGAAAGGACATATGCAACTGGGTATTTAGGTGACATTGCAGACAAAATAAATTGAACCTTAACACCGTGTCGAACCCGAGTAATCGCGTAATAAAATATAATAAAGATTCGAAGAACCGTTCAAACTAATAAAGCAATTAACGCGATATTTTAATAAACGATTAGTTAATCACGTATCAAAGAATCGATGCTACCGGAAGAAGACACGTCCATCCTCAACCGGATGACTGGTCGAGCGTACAGCAAAAGAGACACGAGAAAGACTTTAATATACATTCGCGATAGTCGAACGATTGTTAAATAAACGCGTGTTAATTAATAGAAGCTAATAGTCAAGCGTATGCGGTGGTAAAGTGATTCCCGAGATGTTACTGTATTGTAGGGTGCTGTATGTCGCTAACCTTCGACAGCATGGACAACCGTACGCTGCAACGCTTGGACCGATACTGACGGCGCGCGTGCCGCGCTACGAGACATCCCCACTGCGCGACGCGCTTGCGCGCCGGCTCGCCGGTAGCGCTCGGTAGCTCTCATTATCAGTGGTATTCGCAATTGTTGGAACCATCTAGTACCGTCAGTCACCAATAATACGTATTTTTAACAAACGCATCTTTGAAAAATACATTTTATGATTTGTTTATTCCTATGTATATCTCGTCGGTGTACATACATACATCGTTCATTACAATTTACCGGAAAGCAATGCAAAATATAACTCTTAACATTATTTCGTTTATTGATACTATCATTGAAATAAGAACACTTGTTATAATGTGTTTTTTTTTAATAACGCGGTCACTGCGGGATCGATATTTGTATCGAGTGGACGTTAATACAGAACGAAGTATTTCTCCAAGAAATACTTTTTGTTTAAATATCATTTGAATCCATACGTTCTAGTGCGCCAAATGCCAATTTATGTTCGCAGCGAACGAAGATGTCTTGCATAGTAACTTAAGTCGGGAAGTAATTAATCAAAGGTATAGAGGAAGTAATTAATTGAAACTTTCATAGTTAAACGATGATCACATTCGCTCGCGGAACAATTACAAATAGCAAACCCGAATTTACAAACAAATATCATATTTAATATCCTTCTTACGCACTACTCGATTTTTATAAAGCAATACAATTTGGCATACAGTAAAAAGATCTTATCTTGACAAATAAAGGTATTGCGAAAAGCGCCTGATAACGATGAAACCTCATTTCTATATACAATAGAATTTCTCTATCCTATCATCCTCATAAATGAGCTAAAAATGCGCTCGCATCAATAACGAAAAGATCCCAACTCTATTACTTCATGCACCACGTGTTATCCGAATCAGTGTCAATAGAAGCGACGCGGGATTGCCATTAAAAGTCACATGTGTGGAATGCATATGCATCGTTGCATCGGCGTTTACGAGAAAGAAAGGCGGGGAGACATGGTATTAGAAAGGAGGGATCGATGCAGAAGAAGAGCATACGCGTGGAGAGGGTGCATTGCATTGTAACGACAATTACATTTAGACAAGTTTCCTAGCGTTCTGCAGCCTTTCTCAGTGTCAGTTTCGAACTAACGGGTTCTCGCTAACTTATCAGAAGTGTGTGTTCCTCCTGAGCTGAACGATATCTGGAGAATATTACAGTCTGTAAATCATGATTTGACGAAGAAAGGGTAGCATGCGGCGGGACCACATGAAACAGCAATGGAGAACAGTGCGACTGCCTCGCAACATCCACTTTGTTTCTTGGACATTTTGCTTACTCGTTGTGCTGGGGCTGTACTCTGCCCTAGCCGATATTACTTTGCAGGATATGGGTAAATGTGTTACGATTTCTTTCTACCTTAATAACGCTAATAATAATTTAACTTACTGAATGATCTTCGATTCTCACGAATCAATGAACTCGAAGTGGTAAGGGGAATATTTAGAATGAATTTTTTATTGGACAGCAATTTTTATAATTATTTTTCCTATCATGCAATGTTTGGTAAAGTAGAAATATCTATACATATATTGGACGATTCAAATGAATGGATTGAAATATAAGAGTCAAGTAATATGGGTTGCATTAGTTATAGGTTGCAAGTTGATGATGTAATGCAGTATAAGTACACGCATTGAAATCATTCTGCAGACTATGTAATACCAAGACCGTTTAGTACTAGATGTCTTTTTAAGTGATCTCTATTGCATTAATTGAGCCGCTGCTTCTAGCATGCAAAACTCTGTGTTCTACTCTGGAAAAGAGGACTTCTTAATGGAACTGGTTTAGGCGTTCGCCGTAACACAATGAGTTATATATGTAGTTTCGGGTTCAGGGGTTATTAGGTTTCCAGTTGTCCATCATGCTATCGTGCGATCATCCTTACATCGTTACATACTTTTTTTGGCAAAATCATAAACCCTTTACCTAAAGTTACAGGATTTTAAGACAAAAAAGACACAATTCAAAACAAAAATTTAATTGAAAGGACATAAAAGACAAGAGTTTGTCTTTATCATTTCAAGGTGGGGTGAACAACATTCCACTGTGAATATGCATAGAAGTTCTAAAATAGCTGGACACTTATTAGCCTAGTCTGACATACAGAATCGGTACAAACGCGAATTTTCTCTTTTTTTACAATTTTAGGAAAGAATGTCGTAGACTTGGTGGATGGCACCGGAATGCAACAGGAGCCTGTCGGAGTGACGATAATCCAAAATCGCTGCCACAAAAATGACACGTTCGCATATGATATCGCTGAAAGCGCACTGCTAACGATCAATACAAATACCCTTTTTCCAACTGGCATATCTCGCGATTTTTCCATCCTAGTCGTCGCCAAACCAAAGATCGGTGGGTAATCATTGTCATCGATTTTAATTTCATCCAGGCGACAATGAGCTTTAGCTTTTACTATACTTTTTAAACCACACGATAAATTGTCTAATTTAAGAACTGTATTTTTTGATTGCATTTTGTAACTGATTACTATGACGAAATTAGGATACCCAACTGCCACGGTATTTGCAATCTACAGCGATAGTGGTGAAGAACAGTTGGTGCTATCATTGGGCAGTGATGTCACCCTTTACTATAGTACAACCCCAGATGATGAAGATAAGCCCATATCGTTCGGGATTGACATTTCTGATGGAAAATGGCATCGTTTAGGAATCAGCATTAAAGGCGATACTGTTACGTTAATTCTGGACTGTGCCCAACAAATTTCGAAAGAATTGCGTAGAAATCGGGGCGAAACGATCAGTGTCAGTGGCATCATAATTATTGGACAGCAAATCGTTGATGGCAACGTATATTTAGTTAGTAGAAATTTTTAATGCGTCTTGATACTCGAAATATGAGGGAATTACATGTTGCTTTCTTTATAATCTTTTGTAGGGAGGTTTGGAAATGTTGAAAATTGCACCGATTCCAGACGCAGCTTACGAAATTTGCACAATTTTCGCACCAGATTGTAGAAATCAATCTTCACACAGATATGGACAAATCGGTTTCTCAAATATGCGAAGCTATGGTCCGCTAGCACGCACTACATCATCCACTTATTATGAAGGCTCAAGGAATATTGATACTGGCCAGTTAAGCAGAAGTTCCAATTTTTCGGGTGACATGATGTCAACTAATAGACCGTATTATGAATCTAAATATAATGTAAATGCTTCTTCGTATTATGGGCAAAATGAAAATTTTACCAAACAAGTAGAGAATGATTATGACGAGGGAAGTGAAGAAGAAAATGAGGATGAAGATTATAATTTGGTGTATGGAGCTCCGAATGAGACGTACACTACTGTGGGAACGTCCGTTCATAATGAAAGTGCTGTGAGTTAATTGCAATTGTCATGAAAAATGTTAAGTTTTGAAAACTATGTTAAATTTTCTTAAAATATTGATGAATATAATGAAATAGAAATAAGCTAAAATAATAGTATGGAAAGCTGCAATTAAAAAAATACTTTTGCAGGCTTTCAACGGGATCGACGGGGTTAATATAGATCACTATCAAACGACGACACAAGAAGTACGTAGCACTTCTGAAAATATAAATGGAGAAATTAACGGAGGGTCACTGTATCCGGAGTCCTCTGGAGAATCATATTATGGTACCATTTATTATAACGCCAGAGGTCCACCAGGTCCACGAGGATTTCCCGGGCCTCCAGGTGTGTTTGGCCGACCTGGTACAAAAGGAGAACCGGGAAGAGATGGACTGTCAGGTTTACAAGGAGCACCTGGTCCACCGGGTAATATTTTCGTAATACCAGCATTGAATCAACAAGGAAACGAGAAAGGACCGGATATGCAGGCTGAATCTCTGAGGCAAATGCTTTCGCAACACATGATGGCTATGAGGGGTGCAGAAGGGCCTATGGGCTTGACAGGTATTGCAGGGCCGGAAGGTCCTGTTGGGCCTCAAGGTCAAAAGGGAGAACCTGGAGAATCTGGAGAACCTGGGCCTCGTGGTGACAGAGGTAAAAATGTATTATGAATATTTGTTGTACTGTATGTTGAATACACTGAATCTTAATAGATTACATTGTTAAGGCCTATTAATATTTAGTGAATGGTTTAGATAAGACAAAATATTGTTAAACACTTTAATGGTGTAAATCAGTGATTTATTAATACATGAAAAGTTGGTAAATAATTGTAAAATTCATGCAGGGATTCCTGGAAATACCGGTAGAGAAGGTAGACGAGGTCGACCAGGAAGAGATGGAGAACGTGGTCTAAGTGGACCACCTGGAATGAAAGGAGAACAAGGTGTACCTGGATTGCCTGGATTGCCAGGAGATAAAGGTGAAAGAGGACCTATGGGCGCTACAGGTGAACCAGGTTTACCAGGGCACGAAGGAATGCAAGGTGACGACGGTCCTCCAGGCTTACCAGGTTTACCTGGTGAAATGGTAATGATACTACTGTAAATTAATTGTCCTCTAAATAAATTTTCTCATCTCGAGCAGTCTGGTTTCATATTCTTGAGGTGATTATAGGGTCCTAGAGGATTTATAGGACCTCGAGGTTTTCCTGGATTGCCAGGAAATCCTGGTATTCCTGGAAGTGAAGGACCACCTGGAGCTAAAGGCAATACAGGTCCACTGGGTCCGCCGGGGGCCCCAGGTCCTCCTGGTTCAATAGGGCCTGTAGGTCCACCTGGCTCTCAAGGTCTTTTAGGTCCCACTGGTTTGGTCGTAAGTTATTTAAAATTGAAAATTTTGTTTGAATCATTTTCAATTAAGTATTTCTTCTATGGATTTAATATTTACCAAATGTATGAAGGGCCCACAAGGAAAACCTGGGATTCCTGGTCTCCCAGGAGCAGACGGTTCGCCTGGGCACCCAGGGAATCCAGGCGTTCCAGGAATTAAAGGTGAACAAGGACCACAAGGTCCTCAGGGGCCAGTAGGTTTTCCAGGAGTGCGTGGAGTGAAAGGTGATGAAGGTAAACGTGGGTCACCTGGTGAACGGGGTGAGAAAGGGGACAGAGGATCCGAAGGAGAAAAAGGTGACGCTGGCGCAAAGGGAGAATCTGGATCAGCAGGTCCGCAAGGAATTCCTGGTTTGGAAGGTTTGGAAGGACCAAAGGGGTTCGAAGGACCACGTGGTGAAAGTGGAATAGTTGGCCCACCTGGTGAAAAGGGTAAAAGTGGTCCTCCGGGTTTTGTGGGATACCCTGGAAACACTGGTGAAAAAGGCGATAAAGGTCAAGCAGGAAGAGAAGGTCCTGGAGGTGATAAGGGTGAAAGGGTAATACAAATAATTTCGGTGTTAATATTAGAAATGTTAAGACGTTATTAACAAAGATTTTTGTTTCATGTAGATACCTTTGTTATTTTAGGGTAACAATGGTGCTCCAGGTGAACGTGGCGAACCGGGACCTAGAGTAAGTAGAAGAACGTAAAACATTATTGATAACAAAAAGCTCTTGAATACATTGATGCAAATATAATAATTGCATTATTATACTTTTGTAATTATTAATTTGTATACTTATATTTTATAGGGGTTTAGAGGAGCTCGTGGAAGACGTGGAGCTGAGGGATTACCAGGGCCAAAGGGTGACACAGGACAGCCAGGTCCACCTGGATTACAAGGAGAACCTGGCCCGTTGGGTGTTGAGGGTCCTCGTGGATTTGTAGGACCTCCAGGACAACCTGGGCTTAATGGAAAAGATGGCATTCCTGGTCCCTCTGGAGAACGTGGACCAGTTGGTGATTCAGGACCACCAGGACCATCTGGTTCACCTGGTGTAATTGGACCACAAGGTCCAGCTGGAGAACCCGGTCAACCAGGAGAACCTGGAAGTCCAGGAAATCCGGGAGTTCCTGGAGAACAAGGTCCCCCAGGTGAACAAGGAAAAGAAGGTACACTAGGACCGCCTGGTTTATCGGGAAAAGAAGGCCCACCAGGTCCTGGTGGTTTACCAGGGTTTCCTGGTGAAAGGGGACTGAGTGGATTACCGGTTTGTTTTATTTAAATTAAAAAATTATATTGAATTACATGTTTATATATCTATTTTCATTCGTCACAAGGGAATGCCAGGTGCAAAAGGTGAAATAGGGCTAACTGGACCTCAAGGTCCACAAGGTGATAAAGGTGCTCAAGGGGAGCCTGGAAAGGACGGCGAACCTGGGCCACAGGGGAGTCAAGGATCGAAAGGATCGCCTGGACCGCTTGGTTTGAAAGGCGACAGGGTATATGAAATAATTGTTTTCACAATCTAATACAAAACCAAAATTATTTTAAATACAGTGCATATTTATAATTATCAGGGTGGACCTGGTCCAGCGGGGCCAATTGGTCGAGACGGCCTCCCCGGACAACGTGGACTACCAGGATCTCCAGGTCCGGTTGGGGTTCCAGGGGAAGATGGTGATAAAGGAGATATTGGACCACCTGGTGAAAAAGGATTCAAAGGATCTCACGGAGAAATGGTAAGTGTAAAATAATTCGCATTAATATATCAGTGAACTGCAAATTATTTTTTATGCATGTAAATTGTTCCTGTATTTTCGCAGGGCCCTCCAGGGCCACCTGGTACACAAGGACTGAGAGGTGAACCTGGAACTATTGGTTTACCAGGTGAAAAGGGTCAACCTGGAGAAATTGGGAGGCAAGGACCCAAAGGTGAAGATGGCCCTTTTGGTGCAGCAGGCCCTCCTGGTCCTATAGGACCTCAGGGATTGCCCGGTCCAGCTGGATTTAAAGGAGAAGTCGGTGATGCTGGCGCAATTGGGCCTGTGGGGCCAGTAGGAAGTCCAGGCGAGCAAGGTTCAAGGGGACCTAAAGGATCCGAAGGTTTCCAAGGACCTCTTGGTTCTGAAGGTCGTCCAGGACAAAAAGGAGAGGCAGGAGCGATAGGGCTCCCAGGGCCAGTAGGTCCTGAAGGAAAACAGGTAAAAATTTGTTTCTTTTTATTAGACTAATAAGAATTTAGAGAAGAATAAATTTATAAAATGAAAGGGTTGTAATATTATACTGCGCGAATCCTGTTGCAGGGTGAGAGGGGTCCTCCAGGTCTCAAGGGAGAAGAAGGAAAAAGTGGTCCTCCAGGACCACCGGGAAGTCGTGGGATAAATGGACCAGAAGGCCCAAAGGGTAACGTAGGACCGCCTGGTTTCCCTGGCCCGCCTGGAGAGTCAGGCTTAGCCGGCCTGAAAGGAGAGCCTGGAAAAGATGGTGAAGATGGAAAAGCAGGAGATCCCGGGCCATCTGGAGAGATTGGTCCACCGGGAAAAGAGGGACTTCCTGGACCACCTGGAAAACAGGTGGAATAAAAATTATAAAATCCATGATCGATTACTTTTCAGCTAAAATTGATTGATCTTCTAATACTTTTGCCGAGTGCATTTTTTAAAACACGAGTTCTAAATTAACAGTACAAAAAAATTGATTAGGGATCGGAAGGACCAGCGGGAGTACAAGGAAGTCCAGGTTTACCTGGAGAAAAAGGAGATACAGGTCCAGCTGGAGCAGCAGGTCCTCACGGCACTACAGGACCTCAAGGTTTACCAGGCCCTTCTGGTTTACCTGGTGTAAGGGGACCACCAGGGCTTGCTGGAGAAAACGGTCCTCCAGGAATGGCAGGCGCTGTTGGTGTCCCAGGAAAAGTTGGACCGATCGGACCAAAAGGTCCAAAAGGTGACAGAGGTAAAAGAGGTCTCAAAGGGCACCGAGGTGAATTGGGACACGTAGGAATTAAAGGAGAGCAAGGTGAAAAGGGAGAGCAAGGATTACGAGGTTCTCCAGGACCAGAAGGTTCTAAAGGTAATCAAGGGCCATCGGGTTTAATGGGGTTCAAAGGAAACAATGGACCTCCAGGACTTCCTGGAATGGAAGGTCCACTGGGAATAAAAGGCAGTTCCGGAAATGATGGTCCAAAAGGTGAAATGGGTCCTGCAGGGCCTCCAGGTCCTCCTGGACCACCGGCAGAACAACCAATGATTCCTCCAGAATTGTTATTTACAAGGGAACAAATTGCGAGGAGAAGACGCGATATTTCGACAAATACGTAAGACGAATTAAATAATATTTTAATATTTGTATATGCGAGAAATTGTATTAGATATGATTATGAATGTATTTTAGAAACGAGGAAGATGAAAAAGATAAAGATGTAGAAAATGTAGGGAAATACAATCAAATCGATGAGGAATTAGGACCGAAATTTTTGGACATCTATAGCTCGATATATGCGATGAGACAGGAATTGGATCGAATACGTAAGCCGATAGGAAGTAGAGAAAATCCAGCAAGAACCTGTAAAGACCTATTTTACGGGCATCCACATTTTTATGATGGTTAATACATCATTTGGTTTTTATTTATTCGCAATGAAACATATTATTGTAAATACTAACAACAATAAAAAAATCGGAATATTTTCGTGTTGAAAATAGGTTGGTACTGGATCGATCCAAATTTGGGAATGGCTGACGATGCTGTATACGTTTATTGTAATATGACAAATATGGGTGAAACTTGCGTGTACCCTGACATCCATTCGAGTCAAATGCCTAATATACCATGGAGGAAGGAAAATAATAAAACAGATTGGTACTCGAATCTACGCGGAGGATTTAAAGTGAGTTTGAATAGATTTCGAAATACGTGTTTATTTTTAACGAGAGAACAAATTTTTGACGATTTATTATCAGAATATTATGCGTACCTCTTATCTATCATGTATTGTGTTGTAGATTACGTACGAAACTATTGGAGTGATACAATTAAATTTTCTGCGTTTATTGAGTCAAGAAGCATATCAGAATTTCACTTACACTTGTATTAATAGTGTTGCATGGTATAATGGTTTAAATCTTAATTATGATTCCTCGCTGCGACTGCTTGGTGCAAACGGGGATGAATTTTCGTACAATGGTATTGAGCCGCAAATCGTGAGGGATAATTGTAAAATGCGTAAAAATAAAGGGGATACGGTGTTCCTAATCCAAAGTAAAAAATTACAACAGTTACCACTGTTGGATTTTTATCCAGTCGATTATGGATTGCCGCAACAGGCGTTTGGTTTCACGATTGGACCAATTTGCTTCAAATGAATTAAAATCAAAATTAACATTGGCAAAACTAAAGTGCATTCGAGTGTTAATCGAAAATTGTCGTCCGCTATTTTTCCCATTCATTAACATTGTGTTATTCGGGCAATTGGCAAATAATTTATGAAACAATCAAATTAAAATGGACACTAAACGCATGCCTACAATCGAAGGTAATTAATTGTTTCTCTGTATCCTTATAATAAGTACTGCAATTGTTCCCCTCTTAAACTCACGTAAAAATGGAACGGTGACGACCGAAACTTCAGTATTAGAATATAAGAGGTGCAATACAACATTAATATTATTATTTATACGAAATGTACTATTAATACTATGCTCACTGCCATAAGTAAATGATGTATATTAATAATTGTACGGCATTCGCCGATTTTTCATATATTTATAAATAAAGTGCAATAACATAAGTGATATGCGTCGATTTGTAGCACTATACTCTACGTAATAAGCAAAGACGATCACCTTATTTCCTTACTTACACATATATACCTGTTATCAACTTTTTGGCTTATGTATGATGTAGTGCTTAAATCGCGCAAGATGTGAACAGATCACACTAAAGGCAGTTCTGAAGTTATTTTACATTCTCGAATTCCTTGAATAGATGAAACTAATTCGTAACACGAAGAAGTTAAATTAATTATGGGCAATTAAATATTAATATTGATTATTATAAATAAATAATTCAAACTGCTCCGTAATCAGCTTTACGAATGAAGTAGTACTCACAGTGGTTCCGTGGTGTAGCGGTTATCACGTCTGCTTTACACGCAGAAGGTCGCCGGTTCGATCCCGGCCGGAACCATTATTTTTGTCCTATTCTATTTGCTCCTGGCTTTGATTTTTCTGTCCTTTCAACAGAAAGACTATTTATTTCAGAACCCTGGATATCGCGGGTCAAAAATTTGCTGATATTTTTTTCGACGATTATTATTTACAACATTTTTCTTTAAATCGCTATAAAAATAAGATTATTATCATATCTGTCTGCAGAGGTACACCAACTTTTAGATTATCATTTTATATATTTTCTTCATTTTATAATCTGTCCAACGATAATTGTTAGCCAGCTAATACTCACATCGAGTCCCTACAAATCGACTGTTCAGTCGACTTCTAAACGCAGTGAATTAACTTGTCAGTACAGACTTACCATGATCGGAACTCGGCAAAAGTTGCCTAGATAGTTACTCGTGTCGCATCCATTGGCATCTCAGAATGGCTGAAGGAAGAGATGTGATTCATGCCAGAAGGGATCGAAGGAATGGCAGTATATGCGTGGGCGAACCGTGAGAAAGGACAGGTGGTATCTTGTCGTGGTGGTTCACGGTTCACACTTTCAGCTCATTCTTTCGGGTGACAAGAAAACCAAAGTGACGGTACAGGGCCGCTTTTATCGCCACCCTCTACGTCATAGACAGCGTGCCGCGCGTCGTAAATAGATCACCACAAGAATGTCTCGATATATGTTTTAATTAATAAAGAATTAAATAAATAAGTAAATAAAAAATGATCAATAGTGATTGAGCATGCATAAACTAATCGTCGATGGAATATGTAACTGTTTGCAATGGAAATAAAGATTTGAATTATTGTCGGCTGTTTAGAGAAAAAATAAAGTGCGTAAATACATTTAATGAAACGCGTGGAATATAGGAGGGTAAGGACGAGGGTGAATACAAGCCGAGTTCTTTTCAAACGAAGCCGTCCCTGCTCCAAAGCGTTCGCTCAAGGAATGGTATGGGGGATAAAAGGTTTCCTTGTTTAACAAAATATCGTCTCCGAGCCATTAGCCCGACCGTTGCCACTTCAACGCGATTTTCTGCTCCTGCCACGTCGAGGAGGTGCTTCAGAATCCTACGGATCCTTCGACCTATCAAGTGCAGACCGCTCGGTTTACCCCGACGAAATCGCACCGATGTGGTAGAAATTAATTCCATCCATATTCCATTCCTTTTCTCTTACATCGATAATCTAACTATTCCACTGTTACCCAAGCCACTCGATTTTTCTTCTCCTGATTAAAATATTTTATTATCCTGATGTTAAAAGTTTTGGTAAAACGCACGAAAAAGTTGAAAGTATGACAATATTATAAGAGTTAAAAGATTGCTCGGATAGGAAGTAGAAAGTAAAGGTAATGTACTCCGTGGAATGAAATGTTTGATTGCAATGTTGAAAATCTGATTAATATCTTAATTTTCAAGTGTAAGTATTTAAAAATTCATTTCACCTTTTGCTCTATCGATTCTGGTATGGCTTGGATTAATTTCAATTGCATCCACAAATATTCTGCTCTATAGAACGAAGAGCAGATATGTTATATTAACGCTCCAAAAATTGTCATGGCAATAAAGTGCCACAGTTGTGTAAAGTAGTAATCAGTAGCTGTACAACGAGTAGTCTGGTGACGATGATTGATTTTCCGAGAATAATAAATAAAATATTCAACAACAGCGACGGTTATAACGACTATCTCTCGTAACGCGGGCCTTACCGTGCGAAACATACAGGTGTCACTCACTAACGTTTCACCGCTGTCGTCTCTCTGAAAAGTGCACGAATCAAAGTTCTGTCATCGCATAAATTTATCTCGTGCTCATTGGCCCTCCCTCGAATTTACTCGGACAATGAAAGTACTGCTAATACAATTTTCCAATCATTTTCACATTTCCTATATTCGATGAAAATTGCGGTAACATAATGTTCGAGTTTGCACGGACAATAATAGAGCTTGTCACAATCACGGACAGTTTGTGATACAAGCAAGAAAATTTGCAGCAGATTGGAACAGGATTTCGCAAAATCTAAAGAGGGCCATACAATAAAACACTCAATACTTTCCATTCCTGTACGATCGCATTCCCCGTCAGATGCATCTCACCGCGACATAAAGTCTTCAAGCAAGCCGTGGGGCGAATGACAACGTGTCAGGCCTGATGGAGCCTTCGCACCCACGCAGACCTTCGATCCTCCGCCCGGAACACTCTCCTCAATTACAAGGGGAGACGCGGGCGAGGTGACTTTCGTGCCTCCGGCGGCGGAGCTTGCTCTCGTCGAGGGGTTGCGTTTCTTCGACCCCGTAGCTTGTTAGTTAGCTTCGATGGATACGCTCCGCCTGTCGACCAATCGTCTGCGTCTCTGAACAACCCCTATGCGCACGATTTCACGATTGGGCGTGCTTTTGCGGGGACGATCAACGGCGACACACCTTGGCCACGTAACCGAGACATTGCCGCCCCTACAGCCACGAGCAGAGACCAGGAATTACGAACCATAGATCACGCGTACTCTCCGCGTTCACCCACAACGTCGCAGCCCTCGCGATAAAGAACCTCCGATTTCATTTCACGCGCGAACCCTTTCCTTCGGACGCGGCCGTTAGTGTTTTCGACAGCTTGGAGCAATCCACCCTGAGGTTGTTCCTGTGTTCGATCATGTTATTGAGACTGTGAACAGAGGAGACCGAACGGGACGTGGATAAGAACAGGTTTCGAGTGGTTGTAACGTGATCGCAGCAGCTTGAGTAGGTTAGACGGTGGATAATTAAATATTGTACTGGATATGGTTTTCGTGGTGTTTAGTAGTTTTGTGGAGGATATACCAGTGATGGGAGCGACCCAATTCATGATAATGAGTTTTAAGCAATTTGATAATCAGATACTTGTTTAGAAGAGAAGGAGTGAGTGACGGTGTGAGGAACAGACGGAAGGGAAAAATTACGCTGACATATTCGGGGCTGTTGCAGAATGATAAATTCTGTTGTTGTATTTAGAATTGTGTAACTGTCGATACCGATCTTGGAGTCAATAGTAATTGAGAAGGACTATGCCCATCACTGGGATATACGGTTTACCACTTTGCTCATATCTTTCCTCTTCGAATGTTAAGTTTTGTGACACTATCAGAGCATATTTATTGTTACCGCTTTTCTCTTGTTCATCAAACAATTTGGTGGCACGAGATTGCACTTTCGATGACACTTCTGAATTTTTTAAATCCTATATTGAAAGTAGTAAAAGAGTTAATAGTACACCTCTGTTTCCTCCAGAATGAACCAAGATGGCCACCGTCGCTAAATCGGGAACCTCAGTCAGACGAGGAAACCTGTTCCAAATTCTACTGTGAATTCCTGCGATACATTTTAGGACCCGTTGCATTGCTAAATATTTTCAACGAAAGGTTCTCGAATCGGGACAGCAGAGGAATCTACAGAACATCATTGAAGATCGGAAGTGTAATTTCACAGGTAAGGAATAAATGTTCATTTCTATTCATTTCTTTCTTGTTTAACAATTTAAAAATAGATTGACCCAGCGAGGTCATCGCATAAAACCAATATTCGTATCTTCGCCTGTTCAATTGTCGACAGTAGGTCTGATTCAATTTCGTTCGTTAACTTAAAAATATGCGAACAATCGTGTTTTCTTTTTTTGTTACATGAACTCATTCTCATGTGATGATATGTGAATATCCTGCGTAATCACGCGTAACATTATAATTTCTGTTATCATAGCATCACATGAATGTAGCCTACCATTACGCAAAATTCAGGGCCCTAAAATGAGTTCACGTTGAATGTTTGCATTTTAAAACATAGAAATCCCCCCCCCCCCCCCAAGCTGGATTTTTGTAGAAGTTCAGAACGATTAGGCGTGACGCGTATCGCTGTGCGGTACTTGAACAATTATCCGTGAGTAAACGCACCTGTAAACCCGTTTTTTTTTTTTTTTGCGCTGTGGTGTGTAATTTCCCGTTCACGGTGCAATGTTTACCATAACGCCGGGTTCTCGCATATATAAAAAAAGGTACGCACATGTTCGACGCAAGCTTGTGACGTCGGGGGTACGAATGTTCTGGGTGACAGTATCTCGTTGCACGCAATGTTTTTGCACAAAATTCGTATACGTGTAAGAGAAATGAAGCGTTTAATCGGACCATTTACCTCGACCCTCTCTTCGTATACTTTAAACTATATGTAGAACAGATTATATGTATTACCGGAGTAGCCTGTGACAGTTATCGTGGGTTTACCATACGTGACATAACGGACAGCATGTTCGTCTTCTTCTTATTCACGGTTCACTGTTTAAGTTTATGTATTTTTGCAATTGGTGTCCCCTTTTTCTTAGGATGAGTTGTCCTTTGACGTTGACGAAATGTAAAATTGAAGGGACATTATACTACTGTGGGTGCCTATCTATTTGTTCAGTTCCCATTAAGAAAATGTAGAAGGAGAGAGCAATGCAAGAAATTGTTAAATGGTTGATAAATATTCTAAAGCAACGTTTGCTCCTTCGCGTTTGAAACATGCTGTGTTTCTAACAGGGTTATCAAGTTTCTCAGTTACCATTTTATTCTGCTAGAAAATAATACGATATTGCTCGTAAAAAATACTAGCAACCATGTTTCCAATGTATACCACGACGATACTATAAATCTACAAAACTGATATTAAAGTATGGGTCGTGGCTACATTTTAATGTTATACGATTTCTGCACAATAATAATATCACATTGTACGAACTCCATCCATTCATGTTGATGTAAACGTTAAGCGAAACGTGTTCAATCTACAAGAACAACATTAATAAAACAGTCGATAGGAAACGGTTGTGCGGCAGTTGTCGTGCTGGCATCACGGAACCAGAAAAATATCTGTTATGTGAAATCGTGGGTGTCTTGGAACTATTACGCACATATGTGCATGGTGAACGGCACACTCGATCGAAACACGCAATCACTGCAAACCGTGCGAAGCGTGCACGTGTACGACCGAAACTAATTCTACATGCTCGCCGCTAAATTAAAATCAATTTAAGAGTTCGGTTCGACCCCCTGTTGGTTTTCCCGAACAGATATTTTTACTAAATGCTTATTATTATCCAAAACAATAGACTCACAGAAGCGAATCAAATGTTTTATCTGACCATTTACAAGGCTCGGTAATCTGTAATGAAATATAATGCAACCGAATTTATTATTGTCATTTTGTACTTTTAGCGACAGTGACAATTTGTAGCACCCGAAGGGGGATATTCTATTGCCCTGGAGAAACATCGAAATTGTTGCTATGTATGTAATTAACTTAGCGTAACGCGAGCCAGTTTACCATGACTATTATAGTACAATGATTCATTATTCAGGAGCTTCTAATTGCAATCGACCCTTTCAAGCAGCAAAAGTCACGATAGGGGTGGCATAAGCATACGACAATGTTTACGGGGAACTCTTTAAAAATTGATGAAAACCTCGACAGGGGTTGAGGGAAAAAGAACGCACGTTACACCGGAAATATATTAACGAACCTGTGTAATTAAATGTTTGCTTGGTATTTCGGAACACGAGGAGACCGTAAAATTATTAATAATTAAAAGTAAACGGTTACAAGAAACTCGATGTCAAGCGATATCCTATAAGGGAAATTGAAGCTATATTTTCACCATGAGAAGTCAAGGATCACCGAGGCACGAGTGGAAGTTCCAGGTGAAAGTTACTCAGCAAGGTGTGACACGCCGCATGCTAGCTCGAAAAGGATGTTTAACGCCACGTGTCTTTTTTCTCAATGAACCCTCTTTCGAGCGTTCCATTGTGTTCGAACAATGTACGATATCGACATGATTGAGTTGGAGAAAAAACTGGATGAAACAATGATCCTGGAGAATATTAATGGTTCGATCGATGATCAGCGGTCAGGAATTTTTTTGCCGTTAACCCGTTTTCTATCGTTCAGTTATTTTAAGTGGGGGAAAAGCACTCGTAAAGGAAAGAGGAAACTAAATTGGACACAAAAATATTTGAACATTTCAAATGAAGTTGTGCAAAGTAGAGATTGCAATTGAATGAAATCGCACCTCCGGCAATTACTAAGAAAGTAGCGAAAAAAAAGGAGAGAATGTGTGTGAGGCTAAAAGTTTATCAAAGCAGTACGAAAGTGTGGTGGCCTCTTCTCCCTATCAATCCATCAGCATTTTTTATGCGAAAATACGCACATGACGTGACGATGAAAAAAATTTGCATACAAGCCTGTCGAATTTTCAGCGGTTGCGCAACAAACTTTCGTTACCTCGCACCAGGCAGAACGATCGAAAAGTCATCGAGCTGACATTAAGCCAGGTTCGCAGGAGAAACTATGACAAGCTTATCAAAGTTCGCATGATCGATGGGCTTGCATTAAATTGTTTTTAAAAAATATATCTCGCCCCAGTTGCTGTCACCTTATCGAAGAATTTTTTAGTATAAATATTCCAATAAGACTGTGTACTTTTTTGCCCATAATTCGCATTTTAAAAAAAGAATAATCGACAGTATTATCAAGATCGTCCAAAATTATTTCAATTTCTTGATACTTAAATTTGCCTGTTCTATTATTGAAAGAAAGGAATTAAATTGTTGAACATATTTTATACGAAATGTTTGAGTTAAGTGCTTTTTTTTTTCAAGAAAGTTTGTTCGGGTTTTCGAGTTCTAGTTCCCGATGGGGAATTGCAGACAAAATTTGACTTGCTGCAGTATCAGACTGCACATATTCGTGTGATACGCGACATATGTTACGTGCGTGCATGAACACGATAGGTGTTCGTGCAAACAGGGTTAAATAATCCGCCCATGTGTAACTGCACTCTGGCGAACTGACGTTTCTCCTACCATATTCGGCTTCTATCTAATTATGGCTAGCTAACGTTCTCGTACTCTGTTAATATTATAACAGAGTTACACGATATCGACACGTGTAGCAGTACAGATTTACCTCGCCCAACTTTGCAACAACTTATTTAAATAATTACAATGAAATTGTATGAAATATGAATATACAACGAAATTATTTTGTGCGGGACAAAAGTTGTCATAAAATATATTCATCTGAATGTAATATCTAAATGAATTCATTGTAACATAAGATGCACTTACTAGTTATGCAAAAAAGTTTCGCACGAAATTTACGATATTTTTCATTAACTAACACTACAGTTGTAATATGGTCAAAAATTTGTCAACACTTGTCAGTCATATACAAATTTTAAGCACACGATTACATTCATTCACAACGATAGAAGAATCCAAAGAAACGATGTTAAAAAAAAAAGTATAAGAACCGTAATAAAAATATCCCTTATGAACAAAAGCTTGTGCGGCCAAGAATCGTGAGTCAGTTGCTGTCGAGAACAATCGTTACACATTCCTTCTTTCTACAACAATAAAAGGGCTCTGTCGTGCACGCATTGCGAAGGTAGTCATCGGCGAATAAAAATGTTATGGCAGATTAACGTTCACATACGCCGCCGCACCCCCCCCCCCCCCCCCCCTTCTGTCTGTGAACGGACTATCAAGAAGTCAAGCCATTGGCAAGAGATCCTTCCTCTTTGGGGGCCGATGGCGGCGACGGTAATGACGGTGTCGGTGAAACTGGTCTAAAGAAGGGTACGGCAGACCGTAGCATCATCCACCAGGACTTGGTGGTTTACCACCGACGAGCCTGAGCGATGCTCCACGTCACCGATGCATTATTGAGTCTGGGAACCTTACAGGTGGCCCGGTATCCTATTAGAACAAGAAAGGCCGTGACAGCGTTGCCTCGAGGCCCTCGACAAAGAGGGAGCTCTGAACGACAAAAGGGACATGGAGAACGGGAAAGTGGAGAACGACCGTCAGCCGCGTCGTGAAAAGGGTTGCAAAAGTCAGGGGTAATTTAGCTTGACCTCCGGCTGTCCCTCCACTATGCGACTTTAGTGCCTCTGCGTTATAACAAACGTTCCGTTTTTCGTTTGACTTTTTTTTTTTACGATGGTTTTATGCGTTTGAAACCCTACTGTGGTGAGAGATCGAAATTGGAATAAAAGTGTGCTTCGCTTATCTGTCAGTTCATGTAACCTCGGAATACGGTGGCGAGAGGGTCTGTGCATTGACACTATCATAATCATGTCTATGAGATATTAATTGAAAATTATTGTTACGATTTTCTGTGAAATTTCTATGTGTTTAATTAAAAAATTAACGAACCTTGCTCCAGTACCAAGAAAAACGATTACGCGGGAATTAGTATTTATGGTGTCAGCGATTTATATTTATTTTCATTCTACCAGCAAGTACCATGTGCTGTGCATATTCTTACGTTTATTCAGTGGAACGTGAAGTCCGAATTTGAGTATAAAAGGGGCAAACTTGCTCAGAATAAGGAGATACGTTAAGCCGGGGATGTTTGCTCATAAACGATTCTAATACCGTTGAACTTACACTCAGTGAGCCATGAGCACTGAGCAAATCGAAGGACTGTATCGCGGAGTGATGTTTAACAATCATCGAACTTCTTATTACGTGTTGCAATATGCAACGTCCTATCACTCTGTCGCTATAAGTTCTGCCATGGAATGAAATATCGTAGATAGGGTCACGATAATCGTGGCTAGAGTCGCGCTACTCTATCGCCGAAATATACAAATAGTGGCAAACAAGTTCGTCTACAGAAACAAAAATTTGCTATTATAATTGTGCGAATAGAAATGATTGTCTAGAATTTCTGCTGAAATTAATTAATCCTCCCGCGGCGAGAATCGAGGAGCTCCCACTTTGGGCAAATTTTTTTCAAATTCGCGCTCTCTGAATTTCTGATATAAACAAGGAAGGAAAGATTGTTGGAGCATTATAATATGGTAACATCGGGGCCAAGAAATTTATATTTTCATTCTTGTATAAAAGTTTCTCGCCTAATTGCTTAATGGTGAGCAGGTATCGAAGAAAATGGACGACAACGGCCGCGGTGAAACTTTGTGCAAAGTTTGTGGCGACAAAGCGTCTGGAAAGCATTACGGAGTACCAAGTTGCGACGGATGTCGTGGCTTCTTTAAGCGGTCGATCCGCAGGTATGCAAGGTAATTAATCAGATACTGTTTCCGAGATATTTGCACCGAAGGAATAAACGAAGAAGTAAATTATTAAGTTTGCTATTAAACTTCGTGCAATGTATTCCTATTCCATTTATTAATGATTCATAATCAAAATGTATTATTCTCATTACTGACTGTTCAGTTAGGAAACAAATTTTATTATGCATTAATTATATTATACCGCACAGGAATCTCGACTACGTTTGCAAGGAGAATGGCCGATGCATCGTGGACGTTTCCCGACGTAATCAGTGCCAGGCATGTCGATTTACCAAGTGCCTCCAAGTCAACATGAAACGAGATGGTACGCTTCGTTTCAACGGTGATTACGTTTTTATTCTTTATTTAAATCGTGTCAAATGTTACAAGGCATAGGTACAAAAATTGTGAAAAAGTTTCCTTGAAAAGCAGGCAAATGATTGCCTTGAATAAAATTGCATATCATTGAAACGCCATTACATTACATGGCACAGACATAACATTCGAAGCATTGATCTCCTGAAAATCAATGATTACTCTTTGCATATGTATTTTGTATGTCATGCAATCACTGCCAAAAGCCAATGGACAACTAGAAATGATGATTATTATTCAAATTTAATTAAGTTTATACCCTTTATACCTTCCAGGTACATAAATCATTCATAGTCCAAATAACATATACGGTCAAATTAATTTTCATTGGTTTAAAACAGCCATCTTCACTATTGTACACATGAATCGTAGACTGTATTCTATTTATCTGGATATTCGATGGAGAAATATTTGTTCCACGTCTTTCGACTTGAACGAGAATAACTTTCCTTAAAAGTTAGCTTCACCGTGACATCCCCAAAGTTCAACGTCGCGACGTTCCATTCGCCACAAGGCTTGCGGGTGACAGGGGCCGATACGTTCCCCGTTTGTCGGTCCGTGCATTCGTGTAAATACAGAAATATTCTATATTACAATCCACGGGGACATTTTCCTCCCCAACAAAGGAATAGAGAGGTTTTTTGAGGGGGTGCCGACTGAGCAGACAAAAAAATGGGCATGAGCGCCCACATGAAATTCTATATTCGTGCTTGCACACGCCAGAATCCGAGAAGTTAGCTTTGCCACGAGCGGTGTCACGAGCAGCCCGGCGTTCACAGCTTTTGTAAACACTTCTGGCCCTGCCCGGTAATCCAAACACTTGATTGCCGAGAGATATCAATTAGCGAGGGAGGGAACGAGAGGTGCCATTAAAGGTTTGCACATCCACGGATCGGATTGTCCTTGCTCGACGCACAAAAAAAAGGAAACTGATCTTGAGGGTGAATGGCGGAGCAGAAAGTGAAACGTGATTTTCTTTTAATACAGAAACATCTGGTCATTGGATCGTTCTGATTAAATGGGGACAATTTGTTAGAATAGCTCCGCTGTATAGTTATTTTTGACGTGACAGCTTTTTTACGAAATTTGCCACCCCCGTGCAGTTTGAATTCAATGATAGATTTCTTTCAATGAAGATTCAAGATTATTTCCCCTGTTAGGGATGTACATAGGTAAACATATGATCGTTCCACTTTACACAATTTTTGTGCTCAGCTTATATAAGTATCATGTACAGTACATTATTCAAAAGTTTAGAATTAAATTCGAAATGATAATTAACATAGATGACTAAGCGTGTTCGGGAAATACACGCCAAGTGAAGTTGAATAAATATCATAAAAAATATTTTCGTGCAATGTTGTACCGTTTTGAATCGATAACTTGACAATATAGCATTGCCGTTGAAGTAAAATATCCATCTGTGCATAAATGCATAACTGATAGCAAAATACTAAGGAAGTATGATCATACACAGCGGTGCAACACGAAAGAGCTCCACGAAACACGTCGACCCTGGTTGCGGCCGCGAGAAGAGGCCCCTCGGGACTTTATCCAGGAATTCCACACGTTTACCATGCCGCGGGCAACCCTTATCATCCCCTTCTGTATCCTGCGCTGTTTCCCTTCAAACCGACAATGCCAGCGTTCGCCCCATCGGTCGGTAAGCAAAAAAGTATAGCCCTCCAGAAACCGAATCCGTAACTAGTCGATCATTTCCATTGTAGATATCAAATTTGCGTATCGTTACGATATTTCTCTGATTCTTAGCCCATTTTCTACCACGATCGACGACAGAAGCGCTAACAGTGAGCACAGCTAAAGAGGACGAAGTGACGAGTTCTGAAGAAGCTGGAACGATCGATACCAGAATCGAACCAAAGGGTACGCGTTCTAATACGCAAGGAAATTGATTTATAACAATTGAATGTTTCTAAAACGATATCCGATTATTTACGTATCCATTTTATAGAAGAACTCGCGAGTACTCGATTAGCGCATCCTATTATCAGCTCCGGGTCCACGGAGTACATGTCCAATTTCTCTATTCTACCCACGGAAAACATCTACGAATTCGCGGCGAAATTGCTCTTCTTTGCTGTCAGATGGGCGAGGAGTATCCACTCTTTCTTGCAAGTAAGTTAAATTGCCATCCCATTACAGTCAAAATTAATCGAACAAGCAACGAAGCTTGCAATAAGGAGACTGTTCAAATTCAAGTATCATTTAAAAAGCGTTCAGAATTGAATAGAACCTTGTCCACGTTTCTTTGAAGCTGCCATACCGAGACCAGACTATTCTACTGGAAGAGTCTTGGAGCGAACTTTTCGTCTTGACAGCCGCGCAGTGGAATTTCCCGGTCGAAGAAGCCACTCTGGTACCGAGTGATTTATCATCCGAACGAAAAGAAATGCTTCTCGATGAAGTGAGGAGGCTAAGAGAATTATTGGCGAAATGTGCCCTCCTCAGGGTCGATCATTCAGAGTACGCTTGTCTGAAGGCTATAGTTCTTTTTAAAGGAGGTATAATCAATATTTCTACCCAATACGAATGAATAGTTGGTGTCGACAAAATTCATTTCTCAATTATGTTTAATACTGAACAAGTAGGTGATAAATCGAAACGGAAATAAGAATTCATCTATATCATACGTTTCTGAAATCGATAGATTTTTCTATTTTGCTTGATATCAGATCTATCTATGTTCCATCTTCGTGAAATTTTGTAAGTTCGTAACAAATGAAAGGTGAGAAAATAATTAATTTATATGTCACGGTTTTAGAATCAAGAGGACTGTGTGAAGCGGGACGGGTAACAGCATTACAGGAGCAAACGGTTGCCGTGTTTTGCGAAAGGGACGCACGAAGGGTCGGACGACTTTTATTGCTACTACCCCCGGCGCGTGCACTCTGTCGATCAACCCTGCAGGAATTATTGTTCAAACCAACAGTGGGCGATGTTAGCGTGGAACGATTATTGGGTGATATGGTCAGCGCTCTCAGGCCGACATAACAGAAATTGTGCACGGTCGATATGCTATAATATCTACGGGATGCAAACGATTAGTATCAATCAATAGTTACTTCATTGACGATTGCAACTAATTTGATTTTTTAAACAGTTGCTTCCGTTGACAGTGGGGCAACTTTTGTTTTTTTTTTCCATCCCTTCGCGTTTATTGTACCAAGGGAAGGTCTGACTGATATGTCGACTGTATATACGCGGGTAAAGAAGTGTCTCTTCGTACAAACCGAAAGTCGATGGAGTCGTCTAAAAGTACTAAAATTGTATTCAAAATCTAGTCAATTCTTTCCTATGCGTATCAGCAATTGTACTGTAATTCGTTTAAGCCGAATGTAGAACTTCGAATAATATATATGTAAATATGTGTATTGGGAATAAGGGTCGTTTAATATACTGGTAGATTGAAACGCTGTTCTTGTCAAATTAAATTATAATTAATATCGTCGCTGATGTTTCGCAAAGTTTGTCCATTGGTTAGGCCAGCATACATGTTTCACGAACGAGACATTATCGGTGCATCGCAAAACCGATTTAGTGCGAAAAATGGGGAACGGGTAAACTATTGATTCTTAGAAAAGTTTGATAAAATTGAAAGATATTAACGATTATAGGCCACGCGTTTCAACGGTTCATTTTAGTAAGACCCTCTGAATTTCTGAAACGTTTATTTTCACATCACAACAATAAAATTCGTTTACACAGTGTATGGGCGTCCACGACGATAAACAGAAATCGTTCTTATGGATGATCATCGGGAAGATTGGCATTAAAGAAGAAAAAAAGAAGACACTAACGCACACCCCTGTTTTTTTCTTTTATTAACTAGAATAATTTATTTTTTTCATGGCAGAAAAAGGAGAATGTATCTTAACTCATGGACTGCATTGTACTCATATATATATATATGCATATATATATACAATTACATACAATCCTTAATTGAATGTTACACATAAATTCATTATAAATTGATTTCTTATTATTTCCTTGTTCTCGTGTGTTCTGCGTGTGTGCATGTAAAAGATGTTCAACCACGAAAGAGATAACTGTTAGTTTTGTTTGTTTCATATTTCTGTTCTTTCCTTTTGATACTGTTTCATAGTCCAGCCTACATTTGGCGATAAAAAAAGCTTACCTCAACTATGTTCTACCATTTGCGGAGGGGAATATATAGCTCTGAGTATGAATTTTTGTTTGTTCACGTGATATCTGCTTTTCTATTCGTGGGCCAGGGGAAGGAAAAATTTAAGAAAATATAGATCGAAGAATTAGAAGATTTGGTTAAAAAATTAATCAAAAAAGGATAAATTTGAAACTCTTTTTGGTATGATCCCATTGGAGGTCTTTTTTCTCATCTCTTTCTTCATCGTGAAATTTAATTCTCGAATAATCGATTAAAAAATGGAATAAAAAATACGATCGTTGTCTGTTTTCTTCTTTAGAAATATTTTAAGCACGAATTTAAATGAAACTTCGAAATTTTGCACTGGCTACCCTTCGCTCTTTTTTTCCGTCTCCCCATTTTTCTCTCGTTTAGAATTTCTCGTCCCACGTGAAACATGTCAAAATTATTTTCCCGGACTTAAAACAAACAATGTACCCCTGTCTCATTGTTTCCTATGTTATTTCATCGTTCCTTCCGTTTGTTCACAGTTTGTATATTTACGAACAAAACAATTAAAAAAAAAAGAAAGAAAGAACGAATGAAGAAAATCCTTTTATCTCCTTGAAATCTACTTGTAAAGTGCGTCTCGTTTGCATTTTCTTTTTTTTTTTTTATATATTTTCCTTGCAGTTCGCTTGTTTGTAATAATAATAATAATATTCATATACCGCGTCTCCTTAAAATAGCTTTTTTCTTGTTTGACGCGTTTACATTCAAATAGACTTTTATTTTCCAAGTTACACAGTTAATAAAATTTGTGATTAATTAAATCGGTCTCGCTGCGTTTATCGTTCGCTTGTGTATGTGTGTGTATGTGTGTTTCTCTTTTTTCCATCAATTCACAATTATTCCACCCCTTTTCTCTCTCGTCTATAATATTACTTTAGTTTAGTTATTTAATTTATTTTATTTTAGTTACGTTTTATCATTTTCTTTATCTGTGAGGAATTGTTATCGTCGAGCGTGTCGCTCGCTGATGATCACCGGTGCATCTTCGCTCACGCGCGCGCTTCAGCATCCATTTCTCGCTCTTCGTTCCCCGTGGTTTCCTTAATTAATAATAGAGTAAGAATAATAATAAGAAGAAGAATAGTAGCGGTAGTAGTAGTAGTAATAATAATAAGAATAATAATGAAGAATTATGAATTTCGTTGAGGGACGAAGGGAAGGAAGCGAATGCGAACTTTCATTATCTTTCGCGAGTAGCAAGCGGACCGAAAACATCTTCTTGTCATTTCCCTTTCTCAACTTTCTTTGTCGTTCATCCCGTGAATTTTGTTGTCACGAACAAAATGGAGCTTCTGTTCGCGCGTTTATCACCGAAAAAGAAAAGCGATGCCAACAGGCGCGTGAGCGTTACAAAATGAATAAGGACGCGCGTTACATCGGCGTCTCGACCGATTTGTCCTGTATCTTTTCAACCGGTTGCGCGAATCGAATCAAATATTCCGTTTAACATCATCTCGTTTCCCCTTTTTACCTTTTTTCAAAATCATTTTCCGTTTCTTTCTTTTAAACGTTTCTCATTTTTTTTTGTTTTTTCGTTTTTTAAGTTCTTTCGTCTCATTAGTAGTCACCTGTAGTTTACACCCATGATGAAATCGTTACGGTTTCTCTTTCTTCTTCGTTTTCTTAAAGTAAAAAGAAAAGAGACAAAAAACAACACAACGGTATTTCTACTATTCCCATTCTATTTTAACGCTAATATGTAGGACAAAAAACTAACAGATTTCGGCATAATAACAAATCATCGTGCACCGAGCCCGAGACGAGTCGCGAGTAACCAAAAGAAGAAAAAAATCAATCGTGTGGACGCGCCATTTCTTTCATCCCTTTCGCAGTTACTGCGCCCTCCTGAGCAATTCTCGATTTTCGTGACACGTTTCTCATTCACCACTTCCGACTATTCTCGAGACACTCTCGGGCAACTCGACGCGACGAAATATAACAGGTTGTCGGCTCTGTACGATTATCGTTCCTGATTTCTCGCCGATCTTTTCCGCCTCGACGATCGACTCAACAGAAAAAGAAATGTCGAGGCTCTGTACCTTCCCCCTGTATCGTTGTCTCGACATTCACTGATTTCTCCAAAACGCTTCTACGATCATCTTGCAACATTTACTAAAACTCCATGCTAATCGTATTTCAAGAACCCACGTGTCTCGGACAAGGGAACACCTTCTTATTGCTGCTGAAATGGTTTACGACGATTGGCAGTGACGCGTGTTAGTTAACAATACGGTGAACAACGGACAAATACTATTTCGATGCTCGTTCATTGTATGCTCTTATCAAAGTTTTGCAGCTCGGACGAACCGGAAACGTTTCTCGAGAAATCGATATAGTATTTCTCTCGTTCGCCTGTTGTGTCCGATCAGCAGGTTCTCCAGGGACTGAAGTGGGACAGAATTTCATTTCTTCCTGATAGCCGTATAAAATGTGGCGGATCACCAGAGAAACAGTTGGCGTCATCGAGACTTCGACACATCGATTGGAAGCAGAGGGCTCGAAAAGAAGGGAAAAGATCGCCGGGGAATCAGGAATTCCAGCTACTTCACACCTATGTACATCCAGAAGGGAGAACCTTCCAGCGTGGAGCAACGTGCGAGAATCACGAAAAATAAAATGGAATTCGCGCGTTGCTTCGACGCAGAGGCCTTCACCCTCGACAGAGCTCGCGAACACAATAATTCTATTCCAATAATTGTTTTATTATCATCACTATTTCACGTTTAACTATTTCCTATTGTATGAAAGGGGAGGGGAACTGTGGGTGGGGTTAGGGGCTCTGTTTTCTTTTTTTTTTTTCTCTTTTTCCATTCTTACTGCTTGCGATATACCTCTCTAACGCGATTTGCTTTTTCTTTATTTCTTTTCTTTTTTATTAACCATCGAGTGTATAATATTATATATCGTGTCTTCACTCCACGAAACGAGTGAAAGAAACGAAACAGATCGAACAAAAACCGTAGAACTGTGATCCATCGATCGGATCGGATCGATCGACGAGGAATATACCCGCTGTGGCTGTTCATTCGTAACAATGTTTATCCTTACGTTACTATCTTTCGATAAGGAAACAAGAATTTGTACGTTCGCAGTTGAGACGGTGAAATAGAAAGGTCCGTGACATTATTGTTACGATAGCGGTTTCCTCGTTCGCCTCGATTGTCGATCGAACAAAAATTCCGTGCGCGTATCAAACGTCAACGACATGTAAAAATGCGACAGCTGTACATCTTGTCGTGCAGATTATATTCACTTTACGCATGATTTTCGGAAGAAAGAAATCCTTAGCTGTGTCTCTCTCTATATACGTGTGTGTATGTGTGGTCTGTGTACATCATAATGGTAAGACGATTTACAACGAATAAGAAAAAAAAAGAAAAATGTATTCGGGCAACTGAAACGTGGCTTATCAACTATAAATTCTTTCCTATGCACAATTGTTGTTCCTTCTTTATCTTTCATCGCTTCGTTATTTCATATTAATCTGTTTCATTGTTGTTGCTGTTCATTTAATTCCCTATGTTCCTGTCGCTGATTAGATTCTCTGCATTCTATATCGTATATGCGTGTAAATTGAGGTACGGTAATATCTGCTTTGTAGCTCTGAAATTTGCGAGGTAGTATTGTGTTGGAGCGCGTCGCGGCGGCCTAAACGCGTCGCAGGCGTCCGTTTATTCGCGCTACGAAAACGCTGGTAAGGCCCAAGTCCAAATATGTAATAATATTAAGGGGAATACGCCGGTCTGTGTTTCGACGCCCGTGACGCTGTAGACGGCCGACGCGTGGACGCTCTTTTTTTTTTTATTTTTTAAATCCCATGGGTTCTATTGTAACAACTATTGCACTTATGATTTGTATATCAATGTCACGCTTCGTCGATGCGGCACACGTGTCAAATGTAAAAAGAGTACTGCGTATGTATAAATTCATTTAATAACAGCGGTGTTTCTCTTTAGAAAACAACAAAAAAAAAATAAGAAAAAAAAAAGGTATCGGAGAAAAAGATCGGAGAAAGACTCTTGTTGCATGGACACTCTTGCGTATGAACGTTAAAAACCTTACTATTATTAATAATAATTGTTATTTAATTAATAGGTACCTTTAAATGCCATCCAGTTTCCATTATTATTACTATTATTATTTACGATTTCTATCTTCAATACATTATCTCCCTGTAAACTCTCTTCAACGCTACTATCTTGTGTCTCTCTTTTCTTTCAACGTTTTAATCTCTTTCTTTTTCTCGCTCTATTTAGTTATCTCTCTTTCATTTGTTCCTCTGCGATATTCCTCTTATTATAGCTTAAAAAATAAAGAAAAAACTGACAAAATATATATGACGTTTATATGGTGTAGATATATAGAATAATCTATATATATACATATATATATACATATATTGTATATATAATATAGCTTTTCTATGGTAAATCTGGTTCGTTAATAAACTCTTAAACACTTATTACAGGCGGAGAGAATCGGTCTCTTTTGTTTCCTTTCTTCTTCCTTCGTCGTTCCCATTTATTATTTATCTCTGCATATTCCATCCCGTTTTAACTGTTTTCTTTCGTTATTTCCTGCATGCGCGACGGTTCTTATTATTATTTGCATGTTTGTATGAATATATGTATACATATATACATATTACACATATGTACGTGTACATTTGTGTCTATGATATATTATCTAACATATACAAAGTGTGTGTGCTGACGGATTTTCATTCGAAAAAGAAATACAAGATACGCGTTCGTTACGAATATTGCGATCTGCGTGGAAAAAAAATAAATTGAACTTCAGCTTCCCTTTTGCCTATTCCGTTTACACGCACGGCCTCTTCATCTCTTGCGTTTCCCAATCCTTCATATCCCTTTCCCGTTATGCCTTCCCTTCTCCACTCTCTTTCGTTCGTCTTTTTGTTCATTTCGTCGAATTTTGTTGTCCGGTTTCGTTATCGAATCGTCTCTCTTTTGCGTTTTCAATGATACAGGGCAATTCCTCACGTTCACCTACTAATTTTAAACCAAACACGCTAGCGGGGGGCCTCCCTCCAGAAGAGAAACGAGAAACGCAGCTTTCCCATCATTTTTCCTGTCCTTCCTCCATATAAAATTTTCCTGGTAGCCTCCCCGTCGAACGCAAGTCTCGCTTGGAACTTTCACTTGGAATTTCGTTATCTCTTTCGTCGGTACAGACTTCCTCTCCCCAGGGCCGAAAATGCGGTTTCCTCTCTTCGTTCGCTCTTGATTAATTATTCATTTAATTTCCGATAAAACAAGACACACAATCTCTTTCTTCTTTTCGCAATGATCGACCTGTAGCCGAAACAGAAATTTAGCATCTGGAGGGAAGCGGCCCGCTAAAATATATATTTTTTTTCCTGCCTTACATGCCTATGTATTTTACCTCTATGCTTCGTGTACTTAATGATTATCCATATAGTATGTAGTTTAAACTTTAAATATTATCCACTAAAAACACCATAAATTTTTTTTTTTCTCCTTCGAAAGATCGAAAAGTTTTTTTTTAATTAACGCTTCGTAATGCGTGTGCACGTACGTGCATGTGTGTGTGTGTGTTTGTGTGTATGAATGAGGGTGAATCCGAAAGGAATTCGCGACTTCCAACGAGTTACAAAAAAATCATAAAAAGAGAAATAACAGAATTTATCGATTCTACCAAAGACCATAATAAGTAAAAGAAAAATCAAAGGAATTCGGGGAAAAGGAGCTTAAAAAAATAGTAGGACGATGAATGATGATAATAGTAAAAATAATAATGATAAAACGAAGAACAACATTAATAGTTGTTCCGAGGAAAGGTGCTGAAATTCGATAACGCTCAAACAATTTCGCGACGCGTGTCGAAGAGGTATTACAATCGAAAATAAAAATGAAAAGAAAAAAAAAAAACAATTCCAATTGAAAACCAGAAGGAAGAAGCACGCGTTGCTCCTCGGACGAGGGAATGCGCGCTCGTCAATCGCATTTTCATTTATATTTCTCCAACTTTTGAAATTTTCCTCGATCTCGTCGACCATTTCGTCTCACTATGCCTCCACAGATTCTTCCACATGAAATTAGTGCTCACGGTTCCTACCATTTGTGTAAATTTTGTAATTGCCACTAGCGTTTTTATCGTTATCATTAGAATTAGCATTATTATTATTACCATTATTATTAGCATTAAGTTTATTGTTATACGCCTTATTAATCCGTTCCCTCGTTTTTCCTCCTTTTAGTTCTCTCTCGTCCGTCGCCAAACCAAATTTTCACTAACGATCGTTCAACATTCCAACTGAGTAATATTGTATTCCAAATTAAAAAAAAAAAAGTGCACTGGGTCTCGACGGTATTGTTCGATTTTCCAAAATTGAAAAAAAGATAAATCAGCAAAAAAAAAAAAAAGAAATACATAAATAAAAGCAGTGTAAAGTCTTTACTCTGGTAGGCATCACCGGAACGAGTTCCTCGGACCAAGAAAAACAGAACGAGTTTTCTTTTTCTTTTATGGTATCTTACACGGAATTCACGAAAGTAGCAAAAAAATCATCAAATCATCCAAGACGCAAAAATATATAGGCGGTAATAGTAAATAGTAGATAGTAGTAGTGTAGTAGTAGTAGTAATAGTAATAGTAGTAGTAGCGATAGTAGTAGTAGTAAAGTATTCGATAGTGGTAAGTGATTATATAGTAGAAGTTTTTTTTTTTAATAGTAGAATAGTAGCAATTAAAGTAAACTAATGTAGACAAAAAAATGAATTAATTACGGTGAAATTATCGTAATCATAGGGCTCGCCTGTGTCACTCCTCGTCCATCGAATCACCTACGATGATGGCGTGAAACCTATGTTCTTCCACTTACCCCCCCCCCCAATTCTCATTCAATTTTTATGCGATTTCTCTTTTCTTTCGAAATCAGTGAATGATTGAATGCATCGACTGAGACGATTAGAGTGGCGGACACCGGCGAGCCCTGCTGTAGCACAAAAATTAAAACAAAAAAAAAAAAAAGATTATACCCAACGTAGCGAGTGCGAAGCAAATAATGCAAGCGCGGAGGTTGTCTCCGTCGGCAATGCGCAACCTCTATATTATTTTATTATCCATCAAGAAAATTGTGTTTCTTTTTCTTCAAGCACGTGTTAGCTTCCAAGTAACATCTCCTCTGCTTGCATTTTATTATTATTCAGCGATATCTTGCATGTTTTCATTCCCTTGAAAAAATTGTCGTTCTTCCCTTAGTCTGCGAATATCGTTAAATCGTGATCATAACGTGTTATTTCCTTGCGATCGGATTCGCGACAAAAACAAAAAAGACGGCACTGTGCCGTTCTATTTCCATTTGTGATTAGTATCCGTTACGATTATTTAAGTTCGTTATGCATGCAACCATCGTTCATAAAATACGTGAATTTCTCCTTTTTTCCCCACTTTTCACATTTTTTTCCTCACTCGTCCTTCATCACGTCCTCACGTACGTTTTCTATTCTCGCATTCTCCATCATTTGAAAAATCTCACATACCATCCTTGGCGTGGGTATAATAATGTACGTATATTTATATATTTATTTATGTATACATATATATAATGTACGTATATATAGTATGCGTGTGTGTGTTGCAGTATGCTTAGATAAGTTCGTTTCCGTTCTTTCTTTCCGTTATTTTTGATATCTGATGTACTTTAGTATGTGAAGTAGAGCATTATTTAATATGGTCGGCCTAGCGTGTTAGCTGAGGGCCGTGCCAGTTTCTTTTCCTTATTTGCTTATTCTCGTAGTTCTGTTCTTCTGTTAATTCTATACAGTTCACTTATTATTCCCCCTATATTCTGCAATATAGAATATATTTATGTACAAAACAAAAGCTGTCCCCCATTTGCTGTCGAACTGATAATTATAAGTTATTTTCGGGTCTATTTTTTTGTTTTCTGTTCGGCCAGCTTGCCGCCAGCACTTCTCTCGCTCGATCGTCCTGTGCATTGTACGTATTTTGCCCATTGTTACAGCACGCTTTCTGTGTTGAGTATCTTCTGCAGCACTGTTACATCGATCACCGCGTTGAAACTATGTTTCAGAGTGACTGACTTATGCATTTCTTCTTTTTTTTAATTATTATTATTATTATTTGTCCTGTTTCTCGTTTCCAAATGTGTCGTTTATTGTTTCGTCTACGCGAGCAAAGAACTACGCGGGACTAACGTACGTTTCCATGTCGAATTGTTCGTTCTTCGAGCCCGTTTTGCAGTGCACCAAAGAGAACTGTGTACTTTACAATCGTTCCCCTTGTCGCGGAAGTTTCTGGAGAATCGTTTGTCATAAATGTTCATTTTCATTTTTCGTTCACCATGTTGTGCCACGAAATCGTGCGACTGTCCCTCAATAATCGTGTGGATTCTATCGATCGGCGATCCCCGCCTGTTTGCCAGCTGCGATGCGAATGTTGCTGTACAAAATGAAATCGAAACTCTCTGATCGTTCGCGTGAACATTGTTCTCGTTGTTTGTCGATCGATAAACAATGAATGATTCACGCTCGTTTTGCGTGCATCTTCTACATGAATCGCGTGAACATCGATCCTTGTCGGTGTGGTTCTCCATGATTTTTTGTTCCTTTTCTCAAAAATTCTGTTTCCCTCGCCAATGGGCTGCTGCTCAATTGTTACGATACTGCAATTTCGATGATCAATTTTTGCGACGCTTAATCGTCGTTACGATTGTTCCCCTTGTTTGTCGCTTCCCGCATAAACAAATATCTATGGTGCTTCGATTGTGTCGATGTATCCTCGAATCTTGTGCAACAGGAGAACATTCGACGTGCACGACAAATTCCGAGTCCAAAAAGTCTTAAACTCTACTACGATTTTTTTATACAATTATCAAGTTGCTGAAAATATTGTCGCCTAATTTGCCGACGCGTACTAGGAACATCGCTAAACTACGGTATACGAACGATAGGTTTCTTCTCGATTTGATTAATTAACATGGTCCCGCGATCACCTGCATTTTTGCAACGCGTACAAACGTTTCGTATCAACGTTCGAATGGATATTTCCAAGTGGAAGGTTTTCAGTAATTTTGCACAATACGTTACTCGTTCGAACTGCTAATATAATAACTCTTTCGACTCGGTCATCTAGTGCTACCATACGTATGATACGCAGAGCATATATGGGTAGAATGTATGTACAGCGTGCGAATCGACTGCTAGTCGCGAATGTTGACCCGACCCAAAAAAACGTCTGCTGCCCTCTTATTTCTCGTAATCCTTCAATGAAAATGAACTAATGCATCCGGTAATATAGCGTCAATAGGTAAACCAATTCGTTCGAATCTCGCTGTTAAATGGTTTTGCTCAGCTATTGCAATCCCTCTATAGTTATCATATAGAGAGAGAGACTGATCTGTCCTGTGTCTATGTATTATAATTGAAACTCCGTTCTGTATGCTTTCCGTATACGTGTGTGCGTGTGTGGTGTGTGTGTATATATATGTATATGTATGTCGCAACAAAGAACAAAAATATTATAGATAAATGCGTTAAAAGTCTATACATATTTCTATATATAAAAGCTATAAAATGCATCTCAGCGAACTGGTTAACAGAACGACATTCACCAACGTGGCAATCGTGTAAAACAAACGTGTAAACCGAACAGGAAAACGAAGAACGTGCATAAACATTTAATTACAATCAAAGACGTAAATGGCAGTAAAACGATCGCGCCAACAAAGGAACGCGAAACGAATCAACGGTGATAAAGGAGAACCCAAATACTAATGCCATGAAGAAATTGAGCTTCGTACGGGATTCGCGAACAATACTTTTCCCCTAACGACAAATCTTATCATTACATGACATCGTACACTATCTTTAAAAACAGTTCCGCCTGATAAAATTGCTCGATGTTATCAAAGGAGAACGCGAACAACTATGTGTATATATATATATATATATATACGGATCTATTTTGTTTGTCTTGCTTGTTTTATATGCCTCACGATACAATCGTGTTTCGTATCTAATTCCATTCAGATCAGAAAAACACGGCGACGAGTCGTTCGGTGGCGAATGAATGAAAAACAAACTTCTCCTCTTCGATATCATTCTATCATTTCCCCCCCTCTCTTCCTCTCGAGTATAATCGTGCCTCTTCTCTTCCATCAATCGGTCGAACTCTCGGAAATCTTGGACCTTTCTATTCCTCATTTCGTTTCGACCGGCGACGATCGATCCAGTATCGTACGTTCTTCCTCGATGTTATTTCCATTTGTTCGCAGAAGGTGGCAACGATAAACTGTTATACAATATTTCACTTCTCCCTCTGTGTTGGCTTGTTCATCTACCGACGTGTCGCGTAACGTTCCTAATTATGGGATAGTGTGTTTATCGTCGGGACGCTGTCCTCGTCTCGTTGGCATTGCGACGATAGCCTTAAGTGATAAAGATTGTCACACATTATCGCTGATTATCATTATCTAACGAGTACAATCAGAAAGCCCAGACCCTTACGAACCGATCTGTATTCGGGTATCGTTGGATCCACGTTGCGAGTATGCGTTTGTACACGTGTACACGTTAAAACACTATTTCATTTCTGTCACATTTCAGGGTAAATCAGCTTTCTCGCATTTATAATACATACACTATTATACGTTATCTGGGGCAGTGTGCGTACGTTCATCCTTTGACCAGACGAAGATCGATCGAATTCCGGTAAATGCATTCGGTTCTTGCGACTACGATGATTCGATGCTGATACCTGCATGCCCTGCAGGTGCGCATAGCTGATTAAATTGTTGAAGTGTTCTGAAGCGAAGCACGAGACGAGAGCGACGACGATGAAACGCTATTCGTCCATACGCGGCACGATAAGTAACCTTTTTCGTTCGCTCGGAAAAGCTGTGGGCCATGTAAAATGGTGTTCACAATAAGGAAGGGGAAAAAGAAATAGAAGAAAAAAAAAAGAGAGAAGAAAAAAAAACTTCATTCGCCCTTTCCATGCATACGCGGCAAACGGCTATTTCACGGGTTCCATTATCCTTCTTCTTATCCGGTACACATCGACTAAATCTGTTTCGTTAATAAGTTTAAGCTTTACATATAATATATATCTATGTACAACAAGTGTATAAGTGTATAATGTGTGTTACTATATATGCATACAAGGTCTTCTGGGGGGAGATTCGGGGTTCGGGGAGGTGGGGTTGGGAGTGTAAATGCAGTGTAGAGAATAAGTTACATACCCGCGCGGTTTTCTTCATAATGCCCATTATTGGCAACAATAGGATTAGTAATAGATAATATATTAAGACTCCTTTGAAAAAAAAAAAAAAAACGCGTCTTCATTCTTAAACTGCCTCTCTCACTCTATGACTTCCGAACTCTGCTTAAAAGATCACCCTACTAATTAGATTACGTTTCTCCACGTCTCACATGAAATCGTAGCTATCTCGCTATCTTGTCCGCTCATTCTATCCCTTTCGCTCTATTTCTCACCCATTTCATCTCATCCCTCATATCGTTCAATTACGTATACCACGTCTAAAAAGCTTACCCGATATATTATCTGTTTAGCGATATCACTTGAACCTGTCACATTAACAACAATGCCCAACTGTATACAATAAGGCCCTCGTTTACCGCCGCGTATTCAGTTCAGAACCGTTTCTCGATCCGGAATATGATTCAGCAGCCCCTGATTCGATTTCGCGTTTCCGTTCTCGTGGACGTTCGCGGGTCTCGTTCAACGCGCAAAGGACGAAACCGTCCGACGTATCGATGCCTGTCGATCGACCGGAAGCCGAGCTTTGCCCCGTCAACGAGCACCACGTGAAACGAAATTTTCCGTAGAATATTCAACCTCTGATTTTTCCTCCTGCCCTATCCATCACCGGCGGTCTAATTCACGATCCTACCACAAAAATTAAAAAAAAAAAACTTGCAAAAATCCGACTGCCGCGCAATAAACTCTCTGCCTATGTCGAAAAGATTAATACTAAAGCCCAGAAATGATCTACCACCTTTCACGGAATTATTTTCTCCCCTTTCTTTTTCTTCGTCGGTTTTGCTTTCCTCTATTTCCTGCCCTATCTCTTTATTATACGCGCGCGCGATCTCGTCCTCACCGTGAACGACAATAATAGTAATCGTCCGCCGCCTTCCCTTTGCAAGCATAACGATTAATGTTGAAGTCGTTTCCGGGTAATTCTATATCCCTTACCACTATTACTATTCATTTATCACTATTATTATTATTTATTGTAATTATTCTTATTATTATTCTTATTATTATTTAATAGTAAAGAAATATGAAGTGCTGTAACCTTGATGAGATGTTTGCAAACGATGGGTGCGATGAATCGGCGCGGTCTCGCGTTTCGATATCTCTTATATTCCCACCCAAAAGTTGCTTCCTAATAATTCATCCGTGTTACTATTGAAAAATTCTCTGCGCGAGACGAACCGCGTGCACGAGTCGCTGGATCGTTCGCATGCAACATATGCTTCTAGTATTATAGGATCGTGTAGATCGATGACGAATCGAACCGATCGCGTCGGCGTGATCCCTTGGATGTTTTTTCTTCTTCTTCAATTTCTCGTAATGCGTAATTATGTTTAAGCTGACATCGGCGTGAACCACCCCGATATTAATATTATTTTCGTCAGTGTAAATGGTGTGCAATTGACAGACGGTCGAGCAGTGGTCACAAAAGAGGATAATCATGTATCTTGCTGTCTCCTGCTTCTTCTGTTTAATCTGTTATTCTGTTCTTTTCTCTTTTTTGCTCTCGGGTCTACGAGTGTATAAAATGCGCTATATACGATGGATATTATTGTTGCGTTGCGTAGACATCGACGATGGTATATGATTGAAAAGCAAATCTGGAAGGATTGAGCTGTGATTGTCTGGAGACCGACTGAAGATCGCAAAAATGATGCTGCTGAACGTTTTTCAATCGGCGGGTGACAACGCTTCTGTTTTCTCCTCTTTCCTTTATTATCCAACTCGAATGATTGTTGATCCGTGAAATTTCATGTTGATCGCCCGATTTGCAAAGCCGGTATCGAACTTCGTTTCTTCTTTTAGTCGATTATTTCATGCCCCTCGTCGAGACGATTGCAGGATCGCCGAAAAATATGCGCACCTCTCGTTTCTCCTTCAACAAGTCGTCGTTGATTTGTTGGTCGTCGAGCGGATATGCTGATCCTTAAATTATGGTAGATCGAACTGTGAGAGAAAAATGATGTCTTTGTTGTTTCTGAAAGTCTATCTAGATTCTAGATTTAGCGCGTTTCCACGCGCCTCTTTTCGCTGTTCGTTTTTCTCCTTTTTTTCTCTCCCCCATCTTAAGCCATTTCATCGAAAGCTTGTTCGCGAATCGCGTAGCTGTTACGCGTTAGACGCTTCTTCTTCATTTTATCCCTGGTTTCTCTTTTTTCCATGTTTCGCTTTTTATATCTTCTCTACTACCGCAACGTAGCCGTGTGAAAGTTCTCGTCCTTTGTCCATCGTCGTACCGGTTTCTCTTGCGAATTTTCTTTTCGTATATGTGTGCACTCCGCTCGTGTTTGCTTTCCATGCCCACGCGAGCTTGCTTGAAGTTTGTTTTCCCCGTGAATGGGCACTCTTTCTCAAAAATGTTTTGTAAAAAACTACAAAAAGACCGTTGATTTTTTTTTTTTTTCGTCGTATAAATAGTCAGTACAAAGTACGTGATAAAAAGTTGATAAAGCTTAACAAGAGTCGTCGGAGACACGTCGACGACATTGGACGTTCAAAAGCATAGAAACTTTTTCTTGTTTTTTTTTTACATTTTTTTTTTTTTCGTTTCCTATCTTTGTTTCATCGAGGCTTGCATATGATAGTTGAGGTTACGCACGTTTCACGTTTCGATAAAAATGTTCGTTCTCATTCGTTTGTAGAGAAAAGTTACAT
Source organism: Nomada lathburiana (assembly GCA_963667235.1). NCBI lineage: Eukaryota > Metazoa > Arthropoda > Insecta > Hymenoptera > Apidae > Nomada > Nomada lathburiana. The sequence goes on along the minus strand of OY763898.1, from coordinate 8,460,660 downwards.
TTGTAATCCGATGCTTGATGCGATCCTTTCTTATTTGTTCCTTTCATCAATGCTTGTTGCCGTTTCCACCACATGCTTCTCGCTGGATATATGCAAAATCTTAACTTAAGCGCCGAGCTTACTTTAAATTTCCTCCATTCTAAATCGATAAGCACGATTTCTCACGGTAAAATATTCTAGAATACTAACATTTAGATTTAGCGATAAATCGATTTTGTACATTTGTTTTGTTGGTATCCTTAACCAGTAGTAGATTAAGTTACATCTCGCCTCTTAATTCACGCGCATAATAATTTATAACGTTAAAAATCTTCATTTCTCTTTCTTTAAGTTATCATTATTTATATTAATAATTTCATTTTCATTTTTTTGTTACTTTGATTTGTACATTCTCCCGAGCGTGCGAGCGGGTTTTTGTTTCTTTCCCTCCAAATCTCTCTATCCTTTCCTTTCTCATCTTTCGTGGCGTTTGAAGTGCTGCGCTGAGGAATCGGCCGAAAAATTAACTTTCACCTCCATTCTATCGCGACGATCATATATTTTCTTCTTCGTGCTGAAAGTTTGACCAGGTTTTTGTTTCGTGTACGATGCTCGCGTTTGGTATTTTCTTTCGGTTGGCATTTTTTCCTTAATTCCCGTTGATCCTCTTTGCTTGTCTGTCGTGATAGAGTGCAAGAACTGTTAACTAGCAACGAAGTCAAAGAATGCCCTCGTTTCCTTTCATTTTGTCCTGTTCTACACTACTGATTCTCCAAAATTCTCGTTGTTAAGTCCGTAGCTTTCTACGTATACTTTTTTCCTCGTTGAAATTTCGTTCCAAAAGGTTGCGTAATGAAAAAATGAATCGAAGATCGATGAACGAGCGAAAGGTGTAAAGATTCACGTGCGGGACAGACTGCGGATCACGAACTGTGTATCATTTTTGTTCGTTCTTATTCTTTTTTTTTTCCTTTTTTTTTTTTACAAAGAGATATTCCGAAAAGGGGGGTTTGGGGGGATAGTTTTCGTTGCTGGGTCGAGAGGCTTTCTGTTCGTGTCTTCTCACACAGCAACGAAATTCTGTGAAAAAGAGCGATTGCATCTCTTATTCGCGTCGTGCTTCTCTGTAGCGTTGTGTATTTCTGTCATTCCCTCCGATGGTTTTCCGTATGACCGGTGAAAAATACGAGAAGAATTTTGATTCGTTGTTTAGACCGAAAAGAAATATAATTTCGAACGTTTCTTCTTGACGTGCATCGTTTAAAGAAAAAGGAGCGTCAAGGGATCTTCTCGAGGTAGCGTAAATGATATTGATAGTAAAGCGAACGTTCTTGGTGGATTTACTGCTGTTTTCGATTATTATAAATCTGCAAGATGTTGCTGCCTTGTACATTATGTGTAATGCATGACTTTTTAGTACTTCTATGAAACGGTGTTCGGTATTTTTATTACTGTGCAGTATTGATATTTGTTTCCTCTGTTCCTTGGCACTTTCATCATTTTCCTCCGCTTTCCTTTATTTTTTCCCCTTCTTCTTCTCTATTTTAATCTTCTTTTTTACAAAATGTTATTCACTCGTGTCTCTTTAAATATTTACGTTTGATAAATAATCACGGTGGTGAAGGGCTGCGGGCGAGAAAGGCTTTCCAGGAAGCGACAAAGACGAAAATCGTGTCACATAAAACTGCGAGCCCGATCGTCATTGTCGCTCGCCGTCGAAATAACGTTCCTCGCCGAGCGGACCTGGCACCGCCGTTTCCTCCAAATATATTAAATATATTATACAATTTATCCGACTAAAATCTCCTTTATTCCCCCCCTGACGAGCAACAGTCGCGCACAGCGCAAAAAGCTGCACGCCGTGCTCTTTTAAACGTTTCATCATTTCACTTCATTTTTTTTTTTTTACTTTTACCATTATCTTACTTCATCATCATATCCCTCTTTCTTCCATTTAATCCTTATGTTACAAACCCTTTCACGAAAAACACTTCGCTTCGCTTCTTCTCCTCTTTATTCCACCTTTCTCTTATATCTCCTTATATTTCTATTTAAAAAATGTCTTCGCGTTCCCTCTTCACGCCTCGCTTTTATTTTATTTTTTTTTTATTAATATCGTTAAAATTCATTAAGTTATTAAAAACATCTAACAAAAAAATTGAAAAAGAAAGATTCACTTAGATCTCCCCAACAATGTATCAAAAATAAACTTATTACTCTTAGATTCATTTTCTCTTTCTCACGTTATTCCTCTTCCAGTTTTCATCACCCATTTTTCATCTTATTCTCTCTCCCATAGTTCTTCCCTCCTTTTTGGCTTTCCATTTCCGTACCAATTCGCCTCCCATTCCTTCCTTCTGTCTTCGGTCGATTTCACTTCCCTCCTCGTACCTCTCCATTTCGATCCCACGTTCCTTACTCCTGTTTTCCCTTCTTCCAATGTTTCCATTACCCACCGATGATATCCGCACACTCAACAGAAGTTCGCTTCCTCGTTACGAGTTCTTTCCCTCCCCATGATATACATCCTAACGCGCGTTATACCTTTCCCTTCCTGGCCTACGTTTTCCCATCACACGAAAAACTGGATTAGTTTCTACCCAATGTAAACTCGTGTATTTTTGTACTAAACGCATACCGAATGCCGTGAGGTGACGATCGACGATCGACGAACCGGATTTTTCCGATCAACCCTGTGAACCGAAATGGTTCGTCGTCGCCGTCGTTCAACGCGAACCCCGTGTTAAAGGGTTCAACGTTCTAATTGAGCACTGATAACGTGCCACGAGACTTCAGGAGAAAAAGTAATGAACCGATAAAAGAAAGTGTCGATCGATCGATCGATCGACGATGTACGATTCTCATTGTTAGCTGAATTCGGGATAATAGATAGAAGATACCTAAGGATACCTAACAAGAGCGGAGTTCCTGTATAACAATATGGAGGATGCGTTCGATGAGAAAGTTAATTACTTAGAGATCAAGTGGCACATGATCGTGCGTCTCGTCAGTCCGTTAATTTATCGCTTTTTTCTTTTTTTTTTTCTTTTTTTTGGTCACGTTTGTAGATCATCGAACAGGGCTGGCCTGTTCGATCAGTTTCCTCTCGATTCCGAGTCTCATTCGTTGAATCGTGTAAATTCACATCGCCACTCTACATAGTCCTAAATCATTAGTTTTTCCCTTTTCTTTTGTTCACCTTGTTTCCTCAATCTTCTCACCTTGCTCATTCTTCCTTCTTTCTGTTGCTTTTTTTTTTTCTTGAAATCTCTTACGCGATCGATCTTTCCGTTTCGACTGAAAACGCCTCCCGCCCGTACGTTGCACGTGCGAACTATCGTATCCCTCGAATTTTGTAGATTTCTATCTTTTTTGTTTTTTTCATTTTTTACCTTTATAAATCAGAACTTAGAAGGTACGAATCACGCGCAATCGGTCACGAATATTCCGTGCTCGAGACGAATGTATTCTTCGCGTACGTTCGTCTTTCGTTTCGCCACAACGCCGAAAAATGTCCGAAATTTCAATTTTTAACGCCAAAGGTATTCTGTTCTTTTTTATTAATTTTTGTTGTTTCTTTTTGTTTTCTTACAGCATTCGAAAGGGTCATTTTTCCACAAAAAAAGAAAAATCAGCAGAATTATCGTGATCGATAGAACGCGCCGTGCCGGATACGCGATATCGCCGCGAGTTTCTACGAACGAATTCGTAGCGCGTTCGTAAATAATATTCGCTATCCTAACTATGTTACGACTAATAATTAAAACAAGGAAAGGATTAAGGAAAGAACAGAAATTACAGAATTTACAAAGGTTGTTGGGAGACGGAGTTGGATGAAATGAGCGCGTGTCCGATCGTCGTTGTTCGTGAACTCGCTGGCGATATCCGCGCTCGCACAACGAGGCGAAGAGCGACACCAAATAATAACAACGATGCCATTTTTTTTGTTTTTCTCGCCGAATATTATCACTCTTCCACCTCCAGCATTTCTCTTTCCCTCCTCTCCTAGTGTTCTTTCCTCTCGATTATCCTAAATTTCTACCTTGTCCGGCGCGCTTCTTTTGCCGTATATGCCTAATTAGTAATTAATTACTTATCAATTAATAGTATTATTCAACACACGCACACTCACACACTGTTACATCCATGGTAAAGTAAAAATCCCTGAAAAAGTTTTGTGGCTCTTTGCTTTTCTCATCCGTTTCCTCTTTCATTTCAACATAAACTTCCTCTTCAACCTTTGTATCTCCTGTACCCTCTTCGCTCGCGGTTCTGTTTCTCTCGCTTTTCTCGTGCGTACCAACGGTCGCTTTTTCATTCTCTCTTTACTCTCTTCTTGGAACATCCTTCTCGTAGCACGAAACACAACGTCCGTCTCATATATATTAATATCATCTAACGTTTATCATCTGCATTGTTCTCTTTCTTTCTCTTTCGTTCATTCAAGCTGATCGTCTTTGATTTACACGTTACCTCTCTCTCTCTTTTACGATCCACTTTTGCAACATAAAAAAAAAGCGACTCGATGATGACGAAGGATGTGGTTTCCGTCGATATCCTTCCATCCTGCTGTCGATAAATCCACTCAACGATTCCCCCGCAGACGCAAATGTCTTGTATGTCTGTGACCCCTCTCTCGCTCTTCTTGGCTCTTGCAAGGAACTTGAGGCGAGTAGAGCGTTCGACACGACCACGAGTGGTGTGTCACGCGTTTATTCACTTCACACTAATACAAAAAAACTCACAATCGCTTCTTTGGTAATACAGGCGCGAGAGGGGTGGGGGTCGTGGAGCGTCTGCTTTGAAAACTTGCGGTCTTACGTCTAAAACTGTAGAACGTCTCACAGTTTCGCTCATATTAAGTCCCATTAATTAATGTCTCTCTCTCTCTCGCTCTCTCTCTTTCTCTCTGCGTTGTGGTATAAAAGAAAACTGTATCTAGAGTAGTTCTTCCCTTTTCGTTTTAAAAAAAAACCGCTTTCCTGTATAGAGTGTACTTAGTAGAAGTAAGTAGTAGTTAATAGCAGTAGTAATAATAGTAGTAGTAGTATAGTAGTAGTAGTAGTAGTAGTAGTAACATGTATAACGTAATTGTGTAATCGTTACTTAACTTCTCTGTATATTATTATAACTTTAATATTAGGTAGACTTCTTTTTTTTTTTTAGATTAGTTGGTTTTTTTATCCTTTCTCTCGTTTCACTTTTCTTTATCATATTAAATCTTTAACCGTAATGAATGAGGTAATAAGGTTGTGTATGCTTATTTTCTTTTCTCTCTATCTCTCTCTCTCTCTCTTATCATCCTATCCTATTTCATCGACGAGGTGGTTTCGTTAACGCTGCGAGAATCGATTCGTTCCAAGTGTCACCCGTCGCTTTAACCACGGAATCAAGCGAAAACTCGCAACGAAACGTTGGCCGCGGCTCGCACAGAAGAAGTGAACAAACGATCTGTATCTGTTCGACGGAAGAATTGAATAATAGCGTTACCCGCTTCGTATGGGCAGGGAGCCGAAACTTTCGTCTCACCTCGTCTCGCGTGACGCGTTCACGTTAGCTGACGTGCACACATCCCGTGTCTGATTCAACGCGGTACTTCTGCATCGCTCTTACTAGCAGACATCTCCGAGTGTATTCTGAGCAGCGTGGCTCATCGTTAAACGCGACGCAAGCGTAGGTGTCACGATCGATGGCGATGTGTCAACAATGATACTATTTTATTAGACAATTCTGCTACAAAAACTTATCCTAGAGCAAGATGACGCTACGTTTTCGAAAAATTCGGAAAAGGGGAATGTGCATACCATGACAATGTTGCTCGATTAGACGAGTGAAGACAAGAGAGGGAAGAAGCAAAAAAAAAAGGAGAAAGGAACGCCATCGATTGTATCGCCCCTTTTGTTTTGTCTTGTTTTGTTGTTCGTTTGCTTGTTTTTGTTTTTACCGCTTTGAATCAAACATCAATGATTTTGGAGAATATTGGATCTTGTTACGCGTGCGACAGTTTGATCGACAGATAAGCTTTCGTGTGTGCCCTTCGTGTTATGCACATCGAAGGATACATGGACCGCGAGAAGGAGGTTGCACGTAGCTTCTAGACGAGAGAATGTCAAAGCGACGAGGCCACCCCGGCGATTAAAACGGATTCTGTGAGGCGTTGGTCGGCGTCAGGTAAGTTTCAGTGACGTTACTGATTTTGTGGTTGCTGTTGGCTGGATGGCGAGGTGCTCGATTGTTGTTGAGATGAGTGCTGCTGTGTTGTGCCACCTTGTTGAGATGTGGCACTGCCGTCTCTTCGTGAACGGGAACCACCTTCTTGGCTGCTACCACGACCAGCGCGTGAGCCAGCAACACCTGCTCCAGGTGCCCCAGACGATTGTAAAACCATAGCGCGAATTCTTCTCTGTGCCGACTGCGAATCGAACGAAAGAAAAGAACAAATTAATACCGTAGTCGCTTACAGGTACGTATCAGTTGATTGCTTATCGCTTCAATCGAGAAGTTTAATCGAACGAAGCGATACCTGAACAGAGAAGAAGGGTCCAATTATTTGGACGCTGGCTTCTTCGTCGGCAGAGGGAGATGTAGATTGTTGCTCCGATAGCTTGATGGTACTTCCCGTAACACGCTGCAATTCTCTAACGTTCTGTCCACCCTTGCCAATGATTCGGCCAACTTGAGTGCTTGGTACGAGAATCTCGATTGTCAATCGAATGTCTTCGCTGCCGGCCACGAATCCTTCCTCGCGCATCTTCTCGAAGATTAAGTATTGTGCCTGCAAACGATTCGTCGTGTAATCAACGTGGCAAAAGATGATAGAAAAGTATTTCTATGTACGCAAACATAAAAAAAAATAGTGTGGGAGGTTTGTAACGGGACCAACTATAGCACACATTTATCGAGTGTGCCCATTGGTACGGGTCAACCCTTCCAATTTTAATTTCCCTGTTCGTTCAAGAAGAATGCTTACGAAATGGCACCTTCCCAAATGAGAACAGGTTCAATTTTTTATAAATATCTATTCTGCATCTGTTTATTCTGCATCTGTTCCTTCGCGGCCATCGAGAATAAAACACCGATAGAAAACACTTGTTAGGTATCGGGGATTCGAACATGGGACCTCGGTATTTCAGCGCGTGGTGTTTAAGTCACTGAGCCACGAAGTGGCTACAGGTTTCAAGTGACAGTTTCAGATGCTACCGTGCTCTACGTGCTTATCTTACATCATAGACAAATAAATGAATATCTCTTGTGTAATATCCACATACACAGCTGATACATTACACTCGTTAATAACGTAACATTAATAAAAGTCGCAAAATATTTTTGGATATTTCAATTTGCAATTCGCGAGAAACGTGCGCTTCTTTTTATTTTTCAAACATTTCTCGACCACCGGCATCGAAAATTCACAGAATTTAGCAGCTAGAGTATCTAGCGTATCTAACTCCGATACGGGTTGCCGGTACTAAACAATTTGTTAATTCATATACGCGAAGCTTACCTTCCACTGAGATTCAGGCGATCCAACGATAGTCACTTTCCTTTCAGTTTGCTGATCTACTGGTTTGTCTTGTTCGATTGGTGCGATCTTAACACTTGCACCGGAGAATCTGATGATGTTCCTAATGTGAGAACCCTTGCTCCCGATAATGGCACCGACGCTGGTGTTAGGAATGTAAAGGAAGGCAGTTTCTTGAGTATCACCGACTGGAATACCCTGTTGCGGTGGGAGGCTGACTTGATAAGGATATGGAGCTGGTCCTGAGCTGTAGAGGCCTGGACCTCGTGAGCTGTATCCCATACCAGCAGTGGACATCATCGCCATCGGGTGCAAACCAGGGAACATCAGGCTCTGGGGCTGCAATAAAAGAAAAATTAGGTTTCGTCGTTGCTCGTGATGATTTTCGTAAATTTTCGAAAAATACATTGAAGATGTTTAGGCAATGTTAACCGAGGAAAGTTGTACAATTTTAAAAGAATTTTCGTTACTCCTTTTTTACTTAAAGGCTGCCGTGATATCTAGGCTAGCATTGATTTTTTTATAAGCAGCATTAATATTGACAGTTTGTGAAGATTATGCATACGTTTGAAATCATTGAACTATAAATCGCTGTTTATTTGTGTAATATATTCAACACTTACAGCCATCGCCTGCAAGTCATTTTCATAGCTCTGGCGTAGCTTGCTGGAAATCATCGATTCGGCCTTGCTCATGTTCTCAATGGTCCCTTTAACCGTGATAATGCGTTCGACGTTAAAGTTGTTGATGTCATTGATACTGCTTACGGTGATCTTCGTGTCTGTGTCTTGCATGATCTTCTTAATCGTGGTGCCACCTTTTCCGATGATTCGGCCAATCAAATTGTTGTGTGCAAGGATCCTCAGCGAGATATCACTGTTAACAGTAAAAAGAATCCACTGTGTCAATAGAAAAAGTAGCTCGTAACTTCAAAGAAATTCACGCGTTCTAATTTATGTCTAGTACAATGCCATTTACCTACTGTATTTTTTCAAATGCCCAATAACCAAATATCCTCTACTAAACATAAATTAATTCGCACCCTTTATATCAACGTTTCGCACTTTCGTTAGACACCATCAATGTTTTAATCTAACGAAAGGGGAAAGAGTTGCAAACATCAGCAAGCGTTACTATCGCTTTGCAACTCTTTTTGAAAGCAGTATCTTAACACATCTTGGACGGGTGTCAGATATTTCTGCCCGTTCGCTTATTTGTTGGTCATAGGCGAGTAGTTCCCCCTTTGAGACTACTCCACGTCGAGAAAACTTACCGCCCAAAACGATTTTCCCAATCATTTCTACGGATTTTCGTTCGCCACAGGAATGCGGGGATGCGCAATCTACGCCCGTCCAAGATGTGCTAATTAACGTAGTTGGAAGTATATTAACTTGATATCTACATGTTCCCCCTTCTTACCCCTTACTTAAGCCGTGAGCCTCCTGCTGCGTGACCTCCATAATCCTCTTGCAGGCATTCGTGCAGTTCTCTGGATTACCATAGATAGTGATGGCTTTCTCCGAGACACCAAGACTGTCTTTACGATGTACATCTACACGAGCGCGTGACACCTGGGTAATTTGACGTATGGTGGAGCCCTGACGGCCGATTATGGCCCCGACCATCTCCGACTGTACAAGAATACGAAGCGGGAAATCTGCTTGCCGTCCGGAACTCGAAACTCCGGAATAAGCGACGCCGCTGCGCTGGCTGCGGCCTCTTCGTCGGCTCTCCGCCGTAGACATTTCCACTTTTAGCGAGTTACCCTCGTACTCGTGGCCATTAAACTGGTTCACAGCCCTAAAATGGAAAATTAAAAAGATTGTGAGTTATGGAAAACAACGCATCGAACGAAGGTCAGAATCGTGTATCAAATCTTTCCACCCGGAATGTCGGCACAGCTGCCATGAGATTTTTTGGTGTTTATGTTAAGAAATTTTAAATAACGTGATTTATGAATTTGGTTTCACTGGCACAAAAATAGCCGTCGTTTTTTTTTCTTCAGAAGATTATGAAAAAGTGTATTGCTTCGAACTTTTTCGTTTTTCATTTTCTAATAATCGTTTCTTAAAACGTTCTTATTAAATATTCATTACATTATAGAACTGCTTTCTTTCCTTTCTTTTTTTTTCAACAAAAAATTCCTAACATATTAAATACAGGGTACTCGTTTTCTTCCCTCGACCAGGCAATATGTTTCACTCTTGCAAGCATAGTACTTATCTCTTTATTGTTAAACTATAAATGATATTCAGGAGGTTGGTAGTAAAAAAAACGATTCGACTGGGCGATCACTTTCACGCAAATATGTACATAGTTGAAACTTACTGCTGTGCTTGTTCTTGCGTCTCATAACTAACGAGGACGGTTTGTGTGTTAGGATCGCGCGAGGACAACTTCTCTACAGACTGCACTTGACCGCAGTTTGAGAACAGACCTTCGATGTCTTCTAATCTGGCCTGACTTGGCAAGTTGCTTACAAGGACCTTAAACCCGGCACCGCTGTAACAAAAATCAGAACAAAAAACATTAGCACACGTCACACAGAGTTTAGTTGAGACAGTATAATAAAGGCCAGAAATGTTTTCGCAGATGGGGAAAGATAAAGAAATAATTGAGTCGGGACCAATTCATCGGGATAAAAATACGAGGAGCAGATACGTGCAAATTTTTTGCTATTACCTGGAAACAGAAAAGGCCGATGTATGCTAAATACAAATCAAGACAGCGAGGAAAAATATACAGAGCGAGTCACACGGACTCTGTCAGTAGGGTGTGCGGTTACGAATTGAAATTGCAATTCGAATACTGCATATAATCGTAAGAATATTCGCGAACATAGTGTGTATATTCAAATGATTCACTGACATTCGAGACGTGTCGGTATTACTCGTTGATAGAATAAAAATATTCGAGATGCGAGTTTTCCAATTACGTGCGAAATATTGGTCGGGGAGATTTCCAATGTAGCACAACAAATGACGGATAATTGTATTGCTGAACGGTCGCTGGAATTCGAACTACTTTCGGAATTAAAACAAAGGTGGCAGAAATAAAAGAATTTCGGCTTCGAATACAGATCGTGTGCACTGTAAATTTGGTTTTCGGAACTTGTAAATATACAAACTCCAGGGGAGTGGAAAATTGTAAGGCACGCGAGTCATTTTGATTAAAGCGCTGAAGATAATGCGACACATGCGAAAATACAAGTGCAATTATCAGTGGTATTATTTATAGTATCAATTACTCAAGCACCAGACAATAAATGACAATATGTATGTCTGGCGGAATATTAACACGAGTACTACTATTATCCATTCTCGATAATGTTTTCGCCGAGGCATTACCAGGAAAGATTCCACATGTGCGGATGCCCCTGTTGACATTTTCTCTTTCTTCCTTTCTTCCGTTTAACATCACGCCGTTGAATTTATTCTCCTCCTCTGGAGGGGACAGCTCGGCATGAAAGGCAACGCGAATCAAAAACAAACTCGACCATACCCCATTTAAATGCCAAATGCTCCTCCGATCGGCCTCTCCCTTTAATTACGATTCCGCGTAAAACTGCAATCGGGTGTTGGGCTGGCCAAAATTAAAATGGAAATATATCCGATATAATTCACGAATATGTAAATGAATTTCAATAAATCGTTCGTTTCGATTTTATCGACATTGGTATCGGCATCGTTACAAAATCGCGAAATCGTACGAACGACGGTACCGCGCGATGAAACATGAATGAACCAAATGGCAAGTAAGAAGAGGACACGGAACGTAAAGAAGAAAAAGGAGGGTCGAACGGCTGAGACTCTCACTTTCGTACGTATCGATTTTTCAGCTCACCGACCCACTCAGCGTCGGGGGCTTTCAACTAACCTTGAAGAAAACGTACCGACCCACCTAGCTTGTTCACGGCCAATTATTACGGCTCGGCGAATACGCAGAGGCAAACGGAGTCTACAAAGTAAATTTCCATATATCAATTGGAAACTATATCGCGCGACATGTCGCGTCGCGTTACCCCGACAAGACCATTTAAATCGCCATTTAAAAGTCTAATCTTTGCATTACTAATTGAGCGCATGTTCGGTGCATCGCTCGGAAAGATAATAGTTCACCATAAGCGGAAAGTTATATTCCGCGCTACGATTTGTTAACGACTAACGCGCTTAAGGCGAACTTCTTACTTCAAGCTCCATCGTCAACCGAGCGTCAAGACTAAACAAAATATCAGACGCAGAACAAAACAATAACCCAGTAATATCAGAACCGAGAGTCATCCCCGTTGGAGGAATCATTGTGCGTTAAATCGAGGATCGGCGTAAAATCTTGCACGGCCGAGGGCCGGCGCAAAAGGTGATACAGGGAAGCGTATACGTGACGGAACTAATTCCAGCCCCCGAAAAGCCTTAACCAAACAATTACCATGGAGCACAACGCGTCCCTGGGACCGCTGGTAGAGGTTCTCCTCTTCCTATCATCGAGGCTCGAGGCTCGCCGAAGCGAGCCCTTGCACGTGCTCGCGCGGCTACAGAGCCAGCACAATACGCTCGACCGAGAAAAGTCGATTCTGTGTCCTCTGTTCGTGCATAGAAAGCTCGGGTGCATGCGTGTATCGGTACAGGTCTCGGCGCTCCAGTGAGAACCGTGCAAAGGGAGGGAGGTTGGCACGAGAGGCGGAATAGAGGGTGGTGTGGTAGCGAGGGCGAGAGCGGAGGCAGTCCTTTGTTTCGTGTGCTTTTCGGGATTTTCGGCGGCACCCGGTACGGTGGTGTGAGGTGTATGCAGGAGTGCGCGAGGGAACGTTGATATCGCCGGTTCCGTCTGGCTCGCGGTCCGTCTCCTCCACCGGCACAAATCCCCCACTCCTTGACGATCAACCAACTATACAGTGGCCCACCAGCGCACACCACCATCATCGTCGTCAGCACCATCGCCACCCTCAACCCTTTTTTGTGCCTCTTCCCTCGCTGTCCTTCCTGACCATCGGTCTGCTCTGTCTCTCCTCCTGTCCGCCCCCGTCCTGCACACCCGCCGACGCATCGCCCCGTTGGATCTTGCACGCACGTGTAGCTCGCGATTTCGTCCGTTCACCTTTAACGAAAGGCGGTATTTTCGTGCGACCGTCAGAGCGACGAGGAAGGGCGTAGAGACACGCGGGAGGAGCACAAGAGGAGAACGACAGAAACGAACGGGGTAAAAGGAGTAAGGGTGAGAGAGAAAACGGGACAGAAGGAAAGGGAGAGCCCTTTTCTAAGCCCAAGGCACATATCGACAGGGATGGACGCGCGACGACCGCAGACCACGGGTCACCCCCGTGGAAGAGCTTTTGATCTCGCCTAAGACACCTTTTTTTTTCGGACTCTCTTTTTCTTCTCTACCTTGCTCCTCCTTTTTCCCGTTTAACAAGCCAATGGGCTCGGACGGTCGCTCCTGGAGGAAGCGATGGACGAGAGCAAGAGGGTGGCCGAGGTGGCCGAGGTGGCCGAGGTGGCGGAGACGAGGAAACAGAGGGAAGGGGTAGTTGACGAAAGGTTCGAGGGTCGTAATGCGGTGCAGTTGATTGTGAAGGGAATTGGGACCCGTTACGCGCCGCTAGTACTGCAAAAATGGAACACATTTACGCGGGGGGCAATTAGCGCGCGAGCGGCGCGTGTGCCGAATTTTTGTCTCCAGAAACGCGCCGTGAAATCATCCCTTGCGAATTTCATGATCCCATTGCTTGTGTTTATACGTTTTACCGGAAAGCGCATTCGTGGCCAGCGAAATAGCTGCGTCGATTGCCACCGACGACGCGTAACTTTTTCCAAATATAGGTCCGACAGCTGGACCGCGGACTGCACGTGGCAATTGTCACTCAGCCGGCGCGTGAAATTTACTCAAAATTGAGCCACACAATATTCAATGAACCACGTCCCAATTGATACATGTCCATGCGCGAATAAACCGAGTCCCATATAAAGCAGAGGAGCAAGTATTCTGCCAGATGTGGCGCCCGTTCGACTGTGCACAGCCCTGGTCGGAGGAAAGCGTCGACGTCGTCGTGACTGAGCCGCCGGGGCGTACGGCGCGGCGCCAAAATCGATTTTGAAAAGGGAAAGTGGCATGTACGTGCCAGCAGCAGCGTGGCTTTACATACACAGTACGCGCACGAATCGCGACAAAAACGTGTAGGAGGTAAAACTGCAACCACGTCGAATAAAGGTTGCAACCGCACCGCATACGTGGCTCGCACACGGAGACACCATACGAGCAACACGCAGCAGAGGCAAACGCGACTCTGGCGTGCACACAAACGTCGTCCAACGTTCACGTGCACACACGAGGTCTGGTGGATGCCTCTTTTTCCTGCCCACGAGTACATACCTCTTTCCCATTCACGCGTGAGCGTCAGAAGGGAAGTTCGTGTCTCGATTCGGCGTAACGTGCGTGTACCTGTACGAGTGCGTGGCACGTGTTACCGGCTTCTCTGTTACGCGTGCGTGTGTACACCACGCACGTGTAGACGCCGCGACGGGCTCCGTGAATGGCGCCAGATGATGGCAATTTCGACGATTTCTCCTGGCGTTTAAGCCGGAAGCAATGCGTTCGTCTTGCCAACCATCGACTCTACGTAACGTTTCTCCTTCCCGATTTCTGCGAATGTTTTCAATTTTTATGAATATGCTCGCACTTGGTGAATGCGATACGGGTGGAAATAACGAGGGGGATAATTGACTCGTTTAAATGAGACAACACGCGTGAACGATTGTACGGGTCCGTCAATAACGTGTAAAGTGTTTCACTATATTTTTAGGCGACTTACTTTTTCTTAATTATATTCGATGGAACGGGTGCTAATATAGTATGCAATATTGTTTATTGCATTGCAAAGAGATTATCAGGTTGGTAGAACTTTCGGGGGGGTTAAACGTGCACTGTTGCACCCAACCGACACGAGCTTTAATATCGACGATAAAACGAATGTTCCATAATAACGTGGGAATGATCTACGATGCTTCTGAAAGTTACGGGAACATCGGAACATGAGACCCAACGAAGTAGATAGGACGTGGTATTGAAAAGCGATACGCAGCGATGCATTTCGTTGTCGACGGCGGAGATAAGATGGCTGTCAATAGAAACGCACTACCAGTGTGAACGTTGCCCGCTTTTATGCATCGTGTTGCGTATTTCACCGACTACAATGAACGTTACACAGTTTTGTCACATTCCCGTGACAGAACGTCGCGCAATGACTTTCAGTGAAAAGAGTGCATTAATTGGAACGCGATACGGGTGCTCTAGAAGGAGAAGGACACGTTATTCTATTTCTCTGCTGGATAAGGAAAAGGTCTGATCAATCTCAACGACGTTGCAACCATATAAATGTGTCGTTAGGACGAGGAAAACACCAATACGGTAAGGTGGCCGGGCAATGCAAGTAGTTTAATCTTAGCCACGATCTGCAGCAACGTTAGCCGGAATGAACCTCAACATCGATTGCACGAGACATTCATACGAATGTATCACGCGACGAGTGTATCGCGGGTCGATCAAAATTTGTGCTGAGTTATATGTATATTACGAGGGAACTTTTCTGATAATCATTTTTTTCATTTCAGCGACACGCAAACGCAATTACTATAGAGAGCAATGCAAATGACATTCTATATTTCCCACGTTTCCAATGAATTTTACGAGAGTCTTGATACGCACAGGCAAGTAGTGTAAATTATTTAACTTCTTTTACGTATGTTTTTCGCTACGAACATTTCATGTATAGCTAGATTAACTGCTTCGTCAATTCCTTAAGAAAACAAATTTAACATCAAATCGCAAGCATGTTCCACTCGAAATTTGAAATAAAAAAAAAAAGAAACTCCAAAAAATGAATATAAACCTCCCCTTTAAATCTTCCACCTTCGTCTAACAACTGTACATCATACACGGATCCCCGCCAAAAAAAACCAGCCGTTGCACAACCTGCATACTCGCGTTTAACGTCGGTGCATCGGTGTCAAGCAAGCGCCGCTTTCATTCTACCCCGTTCACTCGCAGCACCGAATGCTAATTAAACGCAACAACCGTTCCACGTCGATATTACAGCTCTGACGCGGATACCTACCGCGAAGAGGCTCAACGTAATGAGCCAGTGACGTCCTGAGTGCGTGGCGGGCCGGTTGCAATTCGCAAGCTGCAACGACACCGCCGCCGCGTGCAATTGTGTGACCTAACTTGCCGAGAAAACCGGTGTCGCATCGTTCTGGCGCCTCCGGAACCGCGTGGGGCGACTCACGCCGTCATCAAGACCGTCGGCTATGGTACGGGCGAGCAATGTAGGTGGAAAAAGATACACGCGTGTGCGGTCTGGACGATAAAGCGTTCCTTAACGATGGAAAAACTGTTCCATAAAAGCTAGACGGCGACTTTATCAGCCGGAAGCGGTATAATCGTGTGGCGACGCGGAGCTTCTGTATTGCAGCCCTTGGGTTCGTTTCAGGCGGGAAACATGGAACACCGTAGGATCTAAATTAATGGGCGAACATTCACGGACGAGATAGATTGGCCGGAATCACAGGGAGCTCATTGGGCGTTCTGAATGGTGATTAAAGATGTACTTTTAATACGCACCAAAGGTTGTACTTCTTCAGACAAACTCTCGTCAGCTATTACTACTTTTGATCAGTGGAATTGTCGTTACCTTAGACGGAGGAGGAAGTGAGAAATTTGCGTGCAACTGAGCGTGTCTTTCGTATGTTTTACGTGTGCTGTATTAAATGCGGACTTTAATACTCTAAGATTTTTGCGGGAAGATAATAGAAAATACGGTATTCCTTGGATAATCGATGTCGGATTCGTCGAGGTATTTATGCCGTGTTGAAAACTGCGGAATCTTGACACGCTTACGACAATTTGAACAACTTTCTCGTTAATGGTTTAAAACTGCGACACCGTACTTTTTCCGTACACCGTCACGTGTAAAAATTTCGTTCGCGTTGCACCCGGCGCCTTATCTATCCGTACTTGATTTCCATATCGTTTTCTCCCCGTTCCCTGAACCATTATGCGCGTATTGGAAATAAATCGTAAGAAAAGGTGTGCCAGCATCGTGAGAGCCGGAACAGCTGTAACGCTTGTCGTGTGTTCGCGAGGACGATGCCAAATAGTTTGCGAACAATTACCCGGGACAACAGTTTCAGAGGAGAATAGATGGTGTGTCACGGCAATCGACGTAATTAAAAATATGTACACGTCGTTCGTCGGTAGGCGTATTGGAAATTATGAGTCACCGTTCCCGAGCTAGGAACTCTTACTCGACGTAACCGTACTTACTACTCGGCCATGTACAACGTTCATTGAGAACAGCGCCGCTAACAAAAGACAAAGATACACCTCTCTGTTCGTGACAGTAAAACTGGTGCCGGGGTCATTTCGTTCGGTGATTTACGACGCGATATTTACGAGGCGGTTATATCTCCAACTTGCGCTATTCAGTTAAATATCGCGGAGTAAATGGTGAGGAATATTGTGTTGCAAACGGACGTTCCTATCTAGTTTCGTGAGTGCTCTGCTACTTTGTCGCCTCTTTGTGCATACACGCATACCAATATTATCGATAACTAATTGAACGTGCTCCGTTGTTTTTAACGGACACACATGGTTCTTGATGAACGTTCAAAATCGTGGTGAAATCTCTTCT
Source organism: Nomada lathburiana (assembly GCA_963667235.1). Lineage (NCBI taxonomy): Eukaryota > Metazoa > Arthropoda > Insecta > Hymenoptera > Apidae > Nomada > Nomada lathburiana. The sequence goes on along the minus strand of OY763898.1, from coordinate 8,443,477 downwards.
AATGGAACGCGACGATACGACACGTTGGACATTTTATATCGTCCGATTTTAATGCAAAATTCAGCTGTCGGTTCGTTGGGGCAATTACTTGCGCGTCCCAATTGCGATGACCACGCTCGCGTCTCGCGTTTAATCGCAAGGAAAGTGTATATTATATCGCCCTCGTGGAGTTCCATTTCGAGCTTTCCAAGAAAACTGCGAGAACATTACACCGCATTTTCATATTACAATTGACATTGGTATTTGTTATATCGCGCGAGGTACGCGGGTATTTACTTTCACAGAATAGATAATAATTTATCGACGATCGAGGTATCGTCTCCTCTAAGACAATCTGTATTTAACGACCCCCAAGATTAGGAGTAAACGTGACAAAGGATGTTGAAGACTAGAACGTGATCGTAGGAATATTTTCCGCGTGAATATGACCCAACCGCGACCTGTCTCGATTAAACCGATCAGCCGCAGCAACGAGGGGTTTATTGCTAAGTATTGCTTGAAATCTACTAAGATAATCAACTGGAGTAAAAACTCTCAGCATCTGATGGTCGGCTACTAAGTACGGGGTAATCTCTATATCACTGTAGAACCAAGTCCCAAACTCACGACGATACATATTACGTTGACAGCTTTCAACTTTCCTTATTTTTTATGAGCACATGATTAAATAACCAGTGGAGATGTATCTTAATATAACGAAGATTAAACTATTGCTAATTATCGCATCGGTTAACCATGGAGGTGTGCTATTTAAAACTCATAAAAAAAAAAAAAGTATGTATAACCACGAGGAAATTCACGGATCGAGAAAATTCCCGGATAAACGGGGTCTGAATCCGTGCGTGTTGCACAACTGACATAGAAATTCGCGCATGCACGAGGGAGAGAACGAAAGAGAGTGGAACGACTGGAACGGGACAGGAATTAAACAAAAACGAATCGACCGTACGAGTATTATGCGGCAGAATTTCAATTGACTTTGTCCCGGTTAATGCCGGAATCCCTATTCCGGCATGCGGTGTCGCTATTATAGCGACTGGCCTCGTTGTACAAACTGCTAAACGGTTATTTTATTTTTAACTTTACAATTCAAGTTCCGCGCGACTGCCGGCCTAAAACAAAAGGAGACGTTTATTTGAACTCAATAATATCGAGTTGTCGTTGCTGGACACGAAGCTAGTACGCGTTAATACCTAGCCCCTCGTAACCTCGTTGCATTGGGTCTCTTTAAACACCCGTCCAACTTCATGGACATATCGTTAAGTAGTTTTCTATCTTCCATTACTCTCCTTTGCCTGGTTAAATATTTTATACGCTTCACTGAATCACGATCTAGATAGGCTCGTTACTACTTTACTTTCGAAGATAAATGTTGCATTACAGCCATGTGACACGGTCGTTACACAGGTATGTACCTCCGTCGCGGGTGCGACAAACGCAACGGAGAAAGGTGTCCCGATGGAACGCAACGAAGGGGCCCCGTTCCCAGGTAAACTGCAACGATTCAATGACGCAGAGTTTGCGTTTTTTTTTTTAACGCGATTCTTCCAAACACCGGAAAGAAAATAAAAATCGCCACATCTCGTGCAGTTATTTACCAGCCTGTCTGCGTAACACGAAGTACGAGGAAATTGCCACGTGAGTCTGATAATTGCAATCGCGTACAATTACGCTCGCTACCTTTCACCGATTGCGAGACGAGCTTAGAGCACACGTGGCGTTTTCAACGGCGTCGACAACCGCGCGCGAGCTCGGAAACGCGACAACGATTTCCGGTCGGTTCGCAGAAGACGATAAATAAAAAGGGCAAAGAACACGTCACGGGAATGGGGTTCAGGAGTCAGAGGAGGTGGCAGACGAAGGATGGAGGCCCAGGGGGATGAAAATGAAGAAACAAAAACGATAGAGAACGGAGTGGAAAGAACGAGAAGAATCCGAAGGATCTGAAACGGAGAGTAGGAGAGGAAAGGTGCGATGAGTCAACGCGCGGGAACGACGACGAATCATCGTCACTTTAACCGTGAAACTATGCAGACCGGCGACCAGTGATGTAATCACACCGCGGAGGTACCATTGGCCCTTTTATCGTACCGTTGCTACCAGAACGATATGCTCTTCAGCGATGCAAAAGAACGAGGAAGAACTAACGATCCTAAGGGGGATTTCCCGCATACGAAACGAGTCATTGCCACTTCCAGGTAGCCAGTGATAATTTCCTCTTTGCATATCCGCTGTCGTTCTGCGGGCGTACATGTCAATGCCTTTGTTTCTTGGAAGAAACATGCCTCTGCATGCACACTGCCACCACTCTGTCTGCATGTAATGTTCGGGATCGCGTGGTATCGATTTTGGCATTATCGGAATTATTATTAGAATTCATTCGATTGGTTATTAAACAACACTCGAGGTGTAAACGAATTTTAAGTTAAGAAGTGAAAACATTTCGCGAGATGTAGCGAGATACATTGAGCTGCATTCGGAGATGGTACGTATAATATTGTTGAAACATATGTCAAACTTTCAGTAAGTAACCTGCTGAATAAATGAACGATAACGATAGAACGACAATCATAGATAATACTCGAACTTGTCGATAAAATACGCTTATCTATGAGAGGATTCTGCAAAAACGCACAATCTTCTTCGTTCGTAAACAACAGGATCTCTCTTAACAAAGCCGCAAAAGTGGAATTACGTTTAAAAAATATATTCCATCGCACCGCAATTGCAATCGAGAAATAGTGTGAAAAAAACGTTCAATTTGCCCGAGAGTGACACACAACGCAAACGATCCGTACGGTCCAGAAGGCGCGGGTAGTAAAATTCGAGCCGGTCGAATTCATTCAGCCTCTGCTGCAATGATACTGAACGAAACGAGCTGGATCGACGGGCGAGAGAGACGCTAATATGGACATTGAAAGACTGACAGTCGAAAAAGGGACGCGAGTAGAACGAGATAGAGACGGAGTAGGACGAGGAAGATGAAAACGAGTAGAGTGTAGGCACGACGTCGCCTCTGCGTTCTCTTTTCCCCGTTCGGTCCAGCGTTAAGCCGAGAGAGAAGTTTATTCTAGGACGACGAAATTCAACAATAACGATCCGAGAGCCGCGGCCGCAGACAGGCTCGAGATATTTCTGCACGACGAATTAGCAAGTTGGTCTGCAACTTACATGTACCAGCCGTCGGGGAACGGCAATGGCCAGTGGGGGGAGTGTTCGATGTGAGCGTGAAAATGTGAAATAAGCGTACGAATATGAGGCGAGCTGGTGAAAGAACGAGTAAAGGAGGAATGGGGCGAGAAAACGGGACGCAAATAGTGGCGAAGGAAACCGGGAAGAAAACGGAGGCAAATGGCTTGCTTGAAAGAGTTCTGTATTTACAAGAGATAGAGAAAGACAAACGGTTATATGTACACCGTATACGTAAGCTGGACGATAAATGATCTGACGTTGGTCGCGTCGCATTGACGTCCGAAGAAAATTTCATTGCAAGCGCAAAAATATTCGCTTAACATCGCACGATTTCTCTGGAACTTTATACCGAATCACTCGGATGGGAAAAACGACGAACGAACGCGATGGACGATTCCTCCAGTGCCATCAGCAATACATACACGTGTTCTAGATGTTTCGAATGGCGACAGATTTTCCTTATTTTCGCATAATTATTCGCTAGATGATCGCAATCAAATATGCCCGTAGGAAGAATTGCTATACGATACTCGAGGAGCGCATAGAGCAATTTCTCCTCGATATTGCGAAACATTGCATTAACGATGTGCATTAAACATTGGCTACTGGTGCAGGGGCTGATAGGCTAGTTCTCCCCGTTGGGTACCTTTGCAAACACGCTTTTCGACCAGCAACAAGTGTCCCTTAAAATCAATTGTCAATGGTAAAAGGGAGAACGAGATGCTTGAAGAGTTCACTCGTATGGAACCGTTGGACGGTTTTAGCATTTATGGTATGCAAAGAGGTGAATATCTGCGGAGGTATTCTGAACGGTGCGAATCTTGAAGGTAAAGAAGATGGCATATACTAATACTATCTTCTTTCATCTTTTTTTGTTCCTTTCTTTGAAACAAGACGAATAGAGCGAATAGAATTGTCAAAGAATCAAAGCGATTCAATGATTCTTGCGTTTCCACCATTAATTTTCGGCGTATCGGAGAAAAGTAACAATTGCGAGTGGGCAACAGCTGGACCCGCGTATGTAATTCGTACGAATCGAAGTTACCCGGTTATCCGGCTCGGCGGGTACGAAACTTGCAAAAATGACCTGAATCCCAGGTACGAAACTCGGGTATCTTATTGTTAGTGGCGTTTAGAACAAACTGAAGATAGAGGCGAATGGTCAGTGGTGTGGTTGGAACATCTATTCGCAATTTCATTTCGCGTCGCACGGTCGTTAACATCGACGCTGTTAAGACCGGCGACGTGATATCCGGTTCTTTCACGATTCAGGCGGATTCGAAATTATAAATGTTGTGCAACCTGGAGAACAGCAATCTGGTCGATTAAAAGTTTGCGCAACTTCGGAAACAATTCTTCTTACATTCTCTATAATATAATTGTTCAGCATATAAATCCAGAAGAGAAATTTCCCAACTGTATGCATATTCGAAGGATACCGTTCGTTTTTGGAAGTAACGTTGAAAAATGATTAAACCTCGCGAAAACCGAATAATTACTAAAAGTTTAAGACCAATGGAACAACGAGCCCTTGTTTCGTTTCAACGGACAGCATAAAACGCACAACTAACCATTATATTTTTAATCGCATATATAAAGAGTAACGAAAGCATTTGAAACACTTACACGGAAACGATCCTGCGGATTTGTAGATACGCCGAGGTTTTTCGTTGACTTATCGGTAATCAACCGAATAGCATTGTCCCCGTTTGGTAGCGACGTAACAGAACGGTACTTGCTGGCACCGGAATACCGAGAAAAACCAGCGCAGTGAATTTTCCTCTCTTGTATCCCAGCCGTTCGCTTTCATTCGATATCGAACCGTACTTCGTTTCACCTCCAAGATAGCGTACAAGAAGAAGACATATGTACACAAAAGTCAGTGCAACACCGGTTCACGTAAATAAACACACCACACGCACTCATAGGACAAAAGTTGTGTTCCACAAAAGCACATTTGGAGAACGTTCAACGGAGTTCCGAAGATAGCGATCAATCACGAAGTTTCTGTGCAATTCAGAAGCACTAATCGTACGCGTGTGTGCATATAAGCCCGTAACGATAGTTCGAAGAGCGTGGCCGAGAAATTGTTCTCGTGTTGATCTTTGTATAGGCGAAATAGAACGCAAGTTTCGCCGGCTGATGGAGAACACGCCGGGTCACGCGACAGCAAAACTCTGCAACATCCGCGGCCCGTGGAATTTCGTCGAAAACCTCGGCGGTTTTTGGTATCGCGTTACCATCCGCGAAAATGACGAACTGTTCGAAAACGATACGGGAGGATATATTATATAAAAGCAGTCACCGGGATCGATCTGAGATGTCCAAAGATCGAGCGTGAACTCTCTCGCACCTCTTCTTTTACAAGGTCTGAACGCGCGCATTAATCGTCGACGGCGTGGTACAAGCTGATATTATATGACGCAGAAAAAGAAAATAACTTGGCGTTTCAGTTAGACCCCCCCTGGTAGCTGTACACACATGCGAAAGTGGAACGCACGTCAATTTTTCTATCGCAGATCGGCACGAGCCACCCCGCACATAATTGTACCGCGTAGCCCGGAAAACAGATGAATGTGTACGATGAATAAAGTTCACCCGATTCTCCCTATGTTATATATGATGTGTGTATATATATATACGTGATTTTAGCGGTACCACGTGCCCGCGATATGACGAAGATACTTATAGGCTCTGGGATCACTTTAGCGATAAGTGACGTGCAATTCTCGACACGTTTTCGCGCTCCGAACGGAAAGGGCGTCGACGTAGGACGACCCGGAATAATCGAAAGAACGGTATAAAGACGAAAATCACGAACGTTGTCTATTCGCGAGAGATTAAGGCGAAAAAAACAAGTCTTCCACGACACACTGGCTCACGTCCCGCCGCGAACTGCGAACGCGAGAAGAGCCGGTCGACACGAGCGCCACGCTCGATCAGCGCGGAAATCGAAGTTGCACGAAGATACGCGGACAAGCACGAGCCGCGTTAAGGCGAAAGATTACAATGCACGCAAATTCATGGCGCGGAGGAGTCTGCAGAATTCGCTTCTTTCTTTTATGATGCTTATCTCCGCGTGAATCTAATGGTATCGCATTTTCATTCTTCGCCGATGATTCAATTTAATCACACCGGCAGACTAAACGATGTAAATTGGGAAACGTTTACGTTATTATCGAATATTTTAAAATTACTATTAATTAATAATCGCATTTGAAATTGCATTCCAACATAAGGAGAAATCAATGAATGATATTCACTTTTCGTTTAAAACAAATATTCAACAAATATTTTGTCAGTCCGCAAAGCTCTCAGGGGCAGTCAAGAAAATTCCGTTTACTTTCGCTCATTTCTGAGAATCTTTTTTATGTACTCCGATTTTCCTTTGCGGTGGATGACGAGTGGGTGCAATAATGATGGTGATTTTCAGATAGGCAATGTTTCGAACGTTGCTAAGAGGCAGGCGAACGAAAGAACTCCGTAAAGAGGTCTCACCGTCGCGTCGGTCTGTATCGATAATTCGTCGTTATCGAAACCTCAAGAGGTCTAGCGTAATCGTCAATTTGAAAGTAAAATCGCGAGAGGAATCGGTCGGCCCAAGACAGCAGCTGGAAGCGTGCCACTAGGAACAATAAAACGCGCACCGAATCGAGCCAAGCGAAGGAAATGATCAAATAATTGCAAGAATTCGATCAGATAACGCGAAACTGTAGCGTGTATCGGGATGTTAATAACTGTGGATCCATCCAGGTGAGTTTAAACTGATTTGAATCGCGCGACTCAACCAAGACGCATCTCTGTTTCAGGGTTATTTAATAAATTTACATATCGTTATCTATTTTGCACCGTCGTGCTTTTACACGACACTCGCGTTTAAATAAGCGCAAATATATTCGGTGCAACGAGGGGCGGCGGTCGAGAGACAGAGGCGGGGAGCAATTTTCACTCTGTCGTGTGCAAATATTCAATGAATACATCCCTCTATCTGGGCGCGATTCATATTTTTTCTCCCGTTCCTTGATTTCACAAGTTGCTGGACCATTCCGCACGAATTTTTCCTAATTAATCAATATCCGGGCCGTGCCGGCTCGACCATGCGTACGGCTCTCTGGCGAAGAAAGGGGAAAAATGTGGACAGAAAAACACGCGGCGAACGAACAATTTTGGTTATACGTAAAAAAAAAAAAACGTACGGGCGACAGGCTCGAAGCGTCGACGAGGCACTGCGCGAGGGGATTTCAATTATAATTCATTCCCCTTTTGTACTAAATGCGTGTCCGCTGAACGTTTCACTAATCCCATTTTAAATAAATAGTTACAACCACCTGCGTGACGCTCTTCTCCTTTTTTTGTTTCATTTGTATTTAATCCGGCGGTATTGCTTCTTACTTCTATTGTATCATTTTGTATTATCAAGAGTAATACGATATTAATAATAACGGGGGGAAATGTTATTATAACGAAGATAAGGGAACGCTACGCGGACACACATTGTATCTTTACAAAGACGAAATCATTGCAGGTCTTACTCGGTTGAAGCGACGAAAATTAATTAAACACGACGTCTCGCTAGAGGGAATTAACAATTTCAGCGAAGGTTTCTTATCAGGGCGCGGCGAGTGAAGCTTTTGTGGCCGTAAATCGGCGCAAGAACTGTGAATGAAGATGAGCAGGAGATAATTCAGTTCGAAAGGCTGGGCGCTTCTGACAGCGGCGGTGTGCTCCTTTTTGTTGCGGGGCAGGAGCGTGCACGCGAGCACCGTCGCGTTCCGCGCGTGATATCGCGACATTAAAAATCAACACCAAGAAGAAAAAAAACTGGCGCACCTTCTGATGCATCGGGGTGGTAACAGCTGTTGAAGCAGCTGCCACGTGGCCAACAGACACCTATGATTGTCGGATCGTTTCGAAACTTTTTTTCTCCTCCTGTTTACAATCGATACGGCCTCTCCGTGTATCATCGATGATTTTACTCGCGAAATCGAACAAAAACACGCAGTCCGTCTTGGATCGAGTTTATCAAAAGTATGCAAGATGCATGTTGGGGTTGTTTTATTGTTCCTTTGAAATCGCTGCACTTTATTCCGTTCACTTTCCCTTTGCACGGTTATGATATCGTTAGACGGAGCAAGGTCAATTAATGTTAATTTAGTATCCCTCCACATTTTGTCCTGCACAAGCGACACACGGCCATACCACGATGAAACGTGTATAGGTGTGCATATCTGTTGCAAGCGAAGCAGTATCAAGATTAGTTGTACGCTCGGTATATACGGGTGTACGATAATACGATAAAGAACAAACTGTTGGTGAGTATGCCCATCGCGCTATTCAGCCCGGCAGGTGAGTCGGGGAATCGGTTGGCGAAACCACGCGATTACTTTTTGCTTTCTTTTACCTGTCACAACGGCCCGCCTCCATTGGGCTTGCAACACGTTTGCGGCCGGTTTAGGGAAATGACGACACCGTGTTGACATACGATGCGCTCTTGATACAAACCCTCAACCAGGCTATGCACCACCACCCGTTGAATGATCTTTTTACAATTCATTTTCCGCCCACGCATCCTGAAGGGCCTGCGATGCCTTTCATAAAGTTCGACGCGTAGCCACTTCTAAATCACGGTGTGCGGAGGGAGAAAGAAAAGGACTCGCAAGTGTCGTAATTCTGCACGCCCCCTGCTATTCCCCTTTCGCCGATCGTGTAGGTGGAAAGGGGACGAACGAGAAGGCAAGAGGGAGCAAAGGAGTCCCGCGAGCAGATTTGAAAAGGAATCATGCGTCGATCCTGTTAAATTTTTAGAGATGAGAAAACAATGGGGGTAAATGCTGTTTCTACAGGGGAGAAGAGAACCGGGGTGCGTTAATCTCTCTCTCGTAACCGGCGCCCCTGTGCTCCTTCGTCCAGACTTTTCTTCTTGCTCCTTCCCTCGCGCCGTTGCAACGGGGGCGAGGGACGAGGCAAAGGGTCTGACATCGACAATAGGCACCGAGGAAGTCGAAGTCGGGGATCTATGCGGCGAGGGAAAAAGGACCGACGCATCAAGTGGCGAAGAGTGGAAGAGAGAAGGGAAGGTTGATTCGAGCCGCGCAAAAAGGAGAAAGAGAGATCGCCGCTGTGGAAAGGCAGCGTCGGTCCTAAGCCCAATTAGCAATTTAAGGCAATAAGCGGGCGCACTCCCTTGGTTACGTTCCTGCGTTCAGTATACTCGACATTATTTCAGAAGGGAGACGATTCTTCCACCCCACCCCCCTCCATTCCAGCCAAGTCCACCGTCCCCAGTTCTCTTCTTTCTCCTTCTCCACCTTTGCGTCGGTGAATCGCATAAACATCGCGGAGGCATCAAGCGTGGGTAGACAAATGCGAAGTGCATATATTCGGGGGTGAAACCGGGGCCGTTCGTTCTTTTTCGGAAGTGCTCATACCACATTCACCGAGGCTCCCTTAAATATAGAGCTAACCCTCTATGGCCGAAATTTGCTGCCGTTTCTGGAGAAATTGATGCGACCGCAGTCGCGAAAGAAAGAGAGAAAAGAGTTACGGTGGTGCGCCGCGATTTAAAATTAGGCTCGTAATGATTAGCTTGCGAATGAATGGTTTGACGATTTCGTTAAATGAAAAAAATATAAAAACAGAAATATCGAATCATCAAAATGTCTCGTAAATTAACGCGACACGTGGATTTCTATTGAAACTATTGAAAAGGCAAACGAATTGCTGGGTCAAACGTTTAACAGAAACCGACTTTAGCCGGGAGTGAAGTACGCGATGCATCGCGTTGAAATTCAACGCACGATAAAAGCGTAAAGAAAAGATGGCTCTGCTCTTTCAATAAGTCTCTCTATTGCCTTTGCGTTTAATCACCGGTTGTACGAGGAGAACTGTGGGCAGACGAACGCGAAATGCATTCTTAACTTTCTCCCCCTTGCCTTTCTCCTGCCTACAATGGTAGGTTTGCCGAGCGGATGAGCGAAGGAATGGTACACACAGAGGGTGATAAATAAGAGAGAATGAGAGTTTATGGCGATCCTACCCTACGCAGAGACGTCTTCCTTCCCCGGGCTTTCGCGAATTATGCGTCATGCCGAAGTGAATGCATTCAAATTGACATGATACCGGAAGGAAGACAGAATTGCAACCACGAATCCCTAACGTCACGAAACACAAGACAAATTTACCAAAACGGCACAATAGTATTCTTTCCGCTATTTTCGCCTCGCTGAATTTATCGTACCGATTACTGTACAACGATAAACCGTGAAAACTACTGGAATACAATATGCACGTTGTATATAAAAAAATCTTCTCGTTAAAATATACAATATTTCTTATAATCTTTAGACGCTCCTCGAATGGTGAACAACATTTCCGATTTGACGATGGTTTGATATTCATTTGTCCATTAATGCACCTTATCGGCGTGCACGAGCAACCCGAGGCCAGTGTCAAACAGTGGAGCAAAGGGGGTGGCGAAATTCGACTTTTTACGAGGGCATACACCGCTGCCAGAACTCCCGTTTTATTGCTCAGGAATGGAGCAGAGGTGGTGGCGATGCGATTTTTGGAGTAACAGCGTTTTATGGTTTCCGTCAAGAAATTTCATCCCTGCAGCCTGCAGCCTTATCGGGCATTACTCCGCTACTGCTGGGAGGTCTGCCAAACTGACGCAAAATATGCATATACGTATATATGCATCTTCCTCCACGCACAAATATTGCAACGGCATCCCGAATAACCCTCGAGTATCTCGTGCAAGTAATCGCGCATAACGGCTGAATACTTGCAGCAATTCAGCACGGGAAAAAATGAAGAAGAGAGGATCCTCGATAAGTATAGGTTCGCGATAGACATAGGTTTCGTATACGCATGAAAAAATATACTACGGCGTGGATAACCGGACAGTCTTGTTAACCAAGTACCCACACCGCATCGAATGCTACGTTAAATTACTCATGGCTCGCCGTACAGCGTCTCACATGGAAGCTACAACATGACTGCATGCAAGCTCACGTGGCATGTCTCGCGATCAATAAGAGAGATCGTTCCTTCCTCAATCTATTCTTCTCAAATAATAAAATCTCGACGCAATGTCGGAACGTTAAGGCGTTTGCGAAGGGGATAGATAACACGATTTCGTCGCGACTTTCAATAATTCGTCATCGTGATGGATATTTCGCGGTTCCCCGATGAATATTGTCTTGGCGACAGCGTTATCGGCAATTTTTATTTCAACGTCAGAGGCATAGCCCTGATTGGCTGATGAAAGGCGCGGAAGTATCGGTCTGTGCACAAGGATCGATAAAAAGAGTTGCAGAGCCGAGGCGAGCCCGGGGTAAACGCCCAGGGCCAGTGGGAGTACATTCAGAATCACGAGTGGTCTTCCATCAGATTAATGAATCGCAAAGTGCATTCACGCACGTCATGTGTATTTCTTGATAAAAGTCAGCGGGGCCTGGTGCACGCGAATTTAATAATCCCCGCCGCCTAACGAGACAAGCCGTCGTCCGTAGAAAAGCATAGCCGGGGACGAGAGGTGCTCCACCGCATCGCGAAATATTTCTCAGCTGCGTCACAACTGGGTATGCCTGTCGAAGAAACGTGGGGTTGGCTTTTATATCGATTCGATTCCCTGGGAAACCAAAACGGGCTGAAACGAGATATCCGATTGCCACGTGAGAAACACAACAGTTGTCCATCGTTTGTCGTGTCTCGATCGTTTCGAGAAAACGAGGAATAGCGGCGCAGCTATTCCGCCTACCTTTCTAAAGAGCACCGATCATTCAGCGAGCGAGTACTGGCAAAACGGGTGGGGTCTACGGGGATAACCTTGACCCAGGAAAGTAAAGGGCCCATCGAGGGAAGTTTCGAAGGAGTAAGAAACCCAGGAAACAATCGCGAAAGGGTTTCCAAAAGGTGGCTGGGGGGAAAAAGCGAAATAAGGATCGATGGTGGCTGCAATCGCGATGCTGAGGGTAAATGGCACGATGCTGACAGTCGCGAGGGTGAGGTCCGCGAGGAGGGTAACCTTGACCCGGGGATGAACGACCCTCTCCCGTAGCACGTGGCGCCCCTTTCGTCGCTCCACCATCTCTATTCTGGACTTTCACGACTTCCATTCCCAACCCTCTTACTCGTCTAACGCCGCTACCACCCTCCACGCCACCCTTCCTCCTCCTGTACATCCTCCCACTACGACGACTACGTCGAAGCCGGCGTCGCGGTGATTCTCTCTCTTCTCCCTTCCGCTATCCCCTACGCTGACTCTTTCACCCACAACCCCTCCTCTATCCTCTGCATACACGAGCTCCCTTTCGCCTCTTCTTCACCCTGCGGACCATACCCTCGAAAGCTCCTCTCTCTTTCCCTTTCGAAGTGAAATCGCCTCTGCTTTCTCCCTCTTTCCACGCACTCTCGCTCTCTATGCAAACTTATCGCGAGCAGGGTCGAGCTAGCTGGGCATTGCCATATCCATCCAGACCGCTCTCCGTTTCCTATCTCTGTCTCGTTCTTGTCGACACCTATCCTCGCCCCTTGCATCTAACTCTCCCTATCTTTCCTTCTCCCTGTCCCGACATTTTTTTCCCCTCTATTTGCATCACCATCCTTGCGTACATCCAGGCGGCGACGCGAGGGCGGAAACCGAGAGGGAATTTTCAAGGCCAGGGTACAGGCACGGGAAAACAACACTCTATTTCCAGGTAATTCGCCACCGATACCGATCGTACCGGACACGCATGGCTGCTGTTCGGGCTGTTCAGCCGATGAAATCTTACAGGTACATACGTTCGATGGTGTTCGGGCTTGCACTACTATCGATGGGATCGGCGCACATGCCCGGCGCACAAACGGTCGATTCGAGATATCGGAAAATCGTTGAGTACACACCGAGTCACGGAAGGAAAGGAGATCGAAGGTATTTGTAGCACGTGAACGTGCGCACGAAACATGGAACTGGGGGGAATACGTGGAAATCGCGAGGAAATCGTAGCAGGGCAGCGTTGCGCCCGATTTCGGGTCAGCGTTGCTTGTTTTAAGGGAAGGAAAGAAACTTTACCCCGAACTACGATCGTTCCATGCAAATGATATCGTCGAAAGTTTCATGGTTACGAGATGTTTCGACTTTTCCGTTCGCATCTCCCGGGACGATCTTTCAACCACACTATTATTCTGTCGTTTCGTTACCCCTTAACACGCCAACCTTTCCAACTTTCACGCCCAATCGACCGCGGATCGTTTCCAGTTTTACGATACAGCGAGCCAACAACGAGACACAGGTCGTATCCGAAATTCTCGCGAGGTTCTCGCAGCAGCTTACATCGAGGACTGTACAGAATCGTCAGTTACAGAATCGAATTAGAAGGGTCAACTGAGCTGTTATATTTTGTCTTACGTTGCTTCGATGTAACGAAGGGGGGAGCTTAATTTAAACACCTGACGTCTCACCTCGTCTCTTTTATTCTGTTGTAGGCATGTAATACCAGTAATATATCAACTAGCTTTATCTCGAGAAATGACCACGTGGATCTATAGCAACGATGTATCCAAGTAACAACGCGACCAGGTCTGTAATCGAGCAACGCGATTGTTATCGACGTCGGTGCTCGATGAAACGGGAATTCATAGTTTGCATACTTACTGAACCTGACAGAAAGGGAGTCAATTACCTTTGTTGAAATATTTTAGAGCGAGCTTCTTATATTCCTTTGTTACACAATTTAAATAAATTTGACGTTGTCGAAAACGATGGAATCAAGTCCGATGCATTTATAATCAATGAATTTTCTATTAACACAGATATCGTAAATTATTCGAATCTTACATGTTCAATGGCAAAGTGGCAATTTATAAAAGCCTTAAATTTATGCACACGAGCTTTGAATTCTACCCTGTTCCTGGGCAACTAATGTAACAAATTCAGTTCGAATTATCGGTTACATGTGGCAGCAGAAAAATAGTGCTCGTGTTTAATTAAATATTAGAAGAATACTTTGTATAAGTTACAAGTATATACTGAAACTTCCGGATGGTTCCAGCAAACCAGGCTGAACGAAACTATGAAACTAGAGCGACAGGTGGGAAGCGGTGGTCAAGCATCCTAGCCAGTTCGAAAAAAAGTGCTGCCTGGTCTAAAAGGCAAGCGTGTCCCAGTCGATCGATCAATAAATTCGCGAGCCCTTTCTCTTTTCCTATTCCCGGAATAATCCCGTTACAGCTAACAATCTTCCCTCGATCGGCTATAATACCTGGCCGCGGCTGTTTCAACCGAACAAAGACGATGAAAAAAAAAATAGAGTAGACAGTAGGTCATCACTCACCGCTGCATCCCTCGAAATCGTTGGTCAGAAATGAAGACCATCAATGGTCCGTACCTTTTTTTTTTTTTTTTTTTTTTCAAATCGTCAAACCCCCATCGACAAATTCAATTTCACTGTTACAAAGCCGTGGAAAACACAAATTAGAGGAAACAATTATCTGTCTAGCGAGCAGTACGATGCAAAATCTACGTTCCCGTCATAAATTTGTACGCGTGACTCTACGAGAGAAATTGCATCTGTCAATGGGTTAATCGAACGGGCGGGATCAAACGACGCGTTTCTCCGTAAAGATCCGCGTGGAAACAACCGGACAGTCGAGCGTGTCTTACCTGAAACAAAGAAGGAAAAGTGATTATTGTTAAGCAACGTTGCCGGCCGATTTCGTGAAACTTTAAGATACGAAACGGTCGAAGGAGAGCGCACGAGTGTGGCACAGGGCGGATTACGGTACGTTGGAAGCGACCGAACGCGGATCGATTCGGCGAGACTACGAAAGTTAGTACACTACGTAAAGTGATTACACGGCTGCCCGATTCGCGCCTCCGAAAATTGACGGCCTGTACACTGATAACGAAGATGGGCCCGTCATTTCGTGCCAGTCCGCGCGTCTGTCTGGCTTTCACTTCTTCCTTTCTCCCGGTGAAAATGTTTTCGCACGGTTCGACCGTTCACGATCGATAATAAAAGAACGGCCCGCGTCTTGCCTGTACCGCGAGCTACTTCCTTGTGCAAGAACGAATGGCAAATGGCGAACTAGTGGACGTACGAGATCTCCCTTAGTCGAGCAGGTATTGCGTCGGGGCGCGAGGGTGGATCGTTAGAATTATACAGGGCCAGGACGTCCGAATACTCGAAAATCTGTACGTGTCTGTTTCTGGAAGATTTATCTGGGCTGCTACGTTGTGATGTCGAGGACCGACTCGTCGGCTCGAAGTTACCGCATCGAAATGCTGTTCCATATATGCGCATACTTGGTGAATCGGTGTGAAGTGAAGTCAATATTATCTCACGTGGAAATCGCGAAATATTTAACACCTGTGACATATCGGACGCGATTAAATCTGATCGCGGCCGGTCGATTTTGTATCTGTGCCACGAAATCCCGTCCATTATGCACACATACACGGCAAATTTGGAAAAGTTGCAGCTACGATCGTTAAAAGTAACAGGATCCAGATTGGCCGAGGCATATCTTTAGTGTTCGCGCACACTTTGGCAACAGCCACTTCTAATAGGACACGTCCGATCGACGTTCACTTTTGACCTAGATTTGGAAATGGCCGATTTAACCGCAGATCAGATTAGACATTCCATCGTTAATATTACAGTTTGTACATTTGGGTGAACGTTTGACCGGTGATAAGCGACCGGTACTCCTTTCGCAACGCATAATTGCGCTACGGGCAAGCTATTTTAATTCAAGGTGTCGCGGTTTATCTGGTTGGTACCGGGTTACTCTTTCCGCATTATTTATCGGCACCTACGCGACACGAATAATTCTCAATTTGTTTGAATTATTAATTGAATATTAATGATACCTCAAGTAATTGCCGTTCGTTTGCAACGTAACCAGAATTCTTTAACAACAACTGCAACGAAAATAACAATAACGCAATCAAGTTAATAAATACAAATCCGAACGTTCACCATTCTTTCGTTACTTTCTTCCCAATCATCTCCAAAGCTCTTCAAAGGAGTTAAGTCCGAGCGCGTGCATCTTATGCACGCAAAGAGCGCGAAAGCACCTTTTTTTGATGAAATTGACGCGCAATTCGATTCGACGGTGCAATCCGTTGGCGCAGAAAAGTGTGCAGAAGCTTGGCAACGGCAGCACACGGATATACAACACGGTATGTTACATGTCGAGTTATGCGGTCGAGACGGAGCGTCGGTGTCTGGGAAGAGCAAGGCCTGCTTCCAGGAAAGCCACGGGTCTGCGGTCAAATTATTTATGGCGATGCGAAATTAAAGAGTTTCGCCCCGTTTGAAAAGGAGCGCCGATCCGGGCCTCAGAATGGCCGATTTACGTCCTTGGCTGGTCGGTCGGTCGGTAGGTCGCGCGATCGACTCTCCTTACATCCTGCTCGAAGGTTGCTCGATCTATACTCACCTGAGATCCCATGAGCTATCGTAAACCGGGAGGAGTGCAAATGGAATACGCATCTGCATTTTCGTTTCGGAGGTGCTCCCGAACACGAACGATCTCGGTGATTTTATTGGCAGGAATATAGAGACTCGGATCAGATAATGCCCATGTCCTGAATTAATAATCCTTCAGCTGCGACAGGAGGTTGATATTACCCTTAACACCATTCGCGGTGATGTCCATTTCGTTTATTCATTCTAAATCATTCGTTCAAGGATGAAATGCAATTACTATGAATCCCGGCGAACAGCTTTGACTACCACGATTTTCACCACGATCCACCGAATTTCATCCCCGTCTGTTTGTACGCAAGTTTCGCTCGTGTTCGTATAATCTGTGCGGAGGAACGGGTTAATGAGGTAATTTCTCGAGAAATAGCTGGTCCGTCGTTTATGGCGTCGAATGAATTCGCGACACCGTCGACTTTGCCCACGGTTCTCCATTGAACTGTGCCCGCCGTTCACACGGGGCAGACCAGCGCCGAGGCGACCGACCAATCAAGACATTTTGCCACGAAAAACAATTGATTTCGCGCGATCACCGGAATCCTCTAGCCCGACTCTTCCTAACGAGTTCAGCTACAAGGGCCACACGTTTCTGTCCAAGTAGATGGTCGCCGTGTCGATGGTAGCTTCTGGCAAAATGAAAGGACGGATGGAGGCGAGAGTGAGAGCATCTCCAAAGGGAAAACGAGAGGGTGCAACGCTCAGTGAGAAAGAGAGATGAGACGGCGACGAGGGAGGGGAAAGTGAGGGAAAGTGCGACAGAATGAAAGTTTACGTACGAGTGAGTGGGTAAAGCCGGCTTGTCTGTTGTGCGTACGTGTGCTAGGGGTGAAAGATAGAACGAGAAAGGGGGATGAAGAGAAGGAAAGAGAGGGAGAAAGAGAGGGACAGAACCCATTCTACTCTCGTTCTACTCCCTCCGACCTTCTCCATCTCCTCTGCCGCTTCCTCTTGCTTCTCCTCTCTGTCCCCCCCTCGTTCCCGTCCCTTCCTCCTCACAAGCAGAAAGTAATCAATACTTTGGGAAGGTGCGTGGGCGAAGCACACGCCTGTAGGTCGCGGCATTATCGAAGTTTCGCACAAATTTTTACGGGAATCTGCCGCCAAGGACCAACGAGCAAGGACCAATGGGCAGCACGCACGCTTTCAATAGGCAGAGCCCCGTGGGGCCTTCGAGGTAAGCCCTCCAGCACAACAGCTAGCCCGGGATCCTTGCACCTTGGCACCCATGATGAAACTACACCTGCAATGTGATCCCGCCAGCAGTCGCTTTGCTTTCAGAAAAAGTGTATCCCTGGATGCAACGAGAAGATCAAGCTCAGATTCGACACCGCGAGCCGAACTGTTTGCACGAAGAATTAAACTCCTGTGCCTTGGTGATGGGATTAAATGTTCAATTGAATTGTCCGAATTAGTGCAAGACATGATGAGAAATTATCCATCTCCCCGGGTTACACGAAAAGTTCAGACGTTTAATAAAACTTTAGAACATTCTCTATGAATTTTTCGTTTCACTTAATTTGCTGAAAACATCCCGCAAATGAGCCGTCTTTAAAGTTCCAAAAACATTTGCGAACCGCCCTCGAAATATCATCAACGCCAACGTTCATTTCCCGGGCAGCCGCGGAAAATCGAGAAAAACCGTTCAAACATGAAATTCAATTTCTGCTAAAACAAAGAAAGAAAAAAAAAAAAAAATAACAACGTCACATCAGCTGCTGCAATATAAGGGATCGGAGGGGGAGGGGAAAAAAAACTGCCGGATGAACGAGAACTGTTTCACTGTATCGCGATCTCGTGAATTCTCCCACCTCCTTTCAATCTCTTTTTACGCCGCGGCATTGCGCCGATTATAGTTTTAATCGAATTTAGGGAATGCAGCTATTTTAAAGGTGGCGGGGGGTGGCGCGAGGGGTGGGAAAAAAACGGACGTCTCGGCGCCGCCGGTAGACCAGCCGCGGGATTAATTAAATGCACCATGCCAGTACATTCATTTCGCGATTCTGCGGAACGGGAAAGGGGCGAGTGCAACATCAACATATTCTAGTGTCGCTCGCGTGACAAAAGCTTAAGTCCCGTCGCGGTACAATGCGCGGGACAGCCTCGTCTCCAGATTATGAAATTTAATTAAAATTTCGTACGGGCCCGACTCGAGCTTCTCGCGTCCTCCTCCTTTCAACCTTGCCCAATCTCTCCGATCCTATCGATCCATCTTTCCGTACTATTTCATTGAATTTTTCGCGATTCGTTTCCCCCGGACTACGTCTACCTGTTCCTGCCTTCCTGTTTCCTCCGTTTCTTTTATCGTTTTTTTTTTGTAAATTGAGCATTCGCAACGATGCAACTACTCTCTTTCCACTAGGGGACAGCTTCTCACGAATAGATACGCCGACTAATTCGAGGATCGTTTTCTTTTCGATTTTCATATCGCTGAGGTCGGACGTTAAAAGGGGTAGAATGCTTTCAAGGGGTAAACGAATTATCGGGGCGGTGTCTCGCACAGTTTGAACGAAAAATGGTTCGTCAAGCTGCTCTGAAATTCTTCGCGTTCGGCAGCCTCGAGAAAAAACGAGCCGAGTTTGAACGCGAAACCATCGACGCGAGGTGGAATCTAATTTCCTTGAACGAGTCGAGCTTTAATCTTGAATGAGTGAGGTAGACGGAAGGGAGGTAGGTGAACGCCAGTCATGTACATCGCACAAGGCAGGCCGCCACCTTTAAGCCTCTTAGCTTTTTCCCTTGTCGTTTGCATTTTTTTCTTCCTTCTGCGCGTCGTGTTTCCTTCTTGCCGTATGCGCTCCCCGAACGCTCGCGTGGACTAACGAAAAAGTGTACGTAGTCGCGGGAACGTTGAATAAATGATACGCGCACCACGATCCCGAAAACAAGATACGCGGCTCTTTACGTATGTTCGCGTGACCGTGGCCATGAAAACTGGAAACGAAGACGAGGCCGACGAAAATGATCGAACTCTGCATCGGTCGATCGATTTGCTCGGCGTTTGCGAGCCGCGGAAAAAGGGGTATCGGCCGCGTCGTGCATGTGGCTGACAAATACCACTTGATACCGGCATCGATGCCGCGACTTCGGTGCCCTTTATTTCAAGCAACTCGTAGCAATCAGAGGGGCGATGTCATCCAGGTGTGTAATACGCATTTTATACGAAAATACCTTTACCAATTGTCCCCCTTCGTGATTCGATTTGGCTGATACTGCTTGGGTAAAACAGTCTGTTGCAAAGTTCGATGTGCCGTTCGATTGGATGAATTTCTCATTCAATTTAACGTAAATACCGTGATATTGTTGTGATAGTACAGTATAATGCGGTAGATTGCGTTCTTGATTTGAGTATATTAAGCATAATTGGGTGCGTTATGGATCAGTCTACCTGAGATGTATAATTTGCATTAAGCATCGTGTGTATACACATATTGTAACTATATATTTATCGTTACCTTGTATCTCGACTACTTTATCTTGAACTTGGCTAGCTAATTATAATTGACCGGGACTCGTTTCGTACACTGACCCGCGTGTCTTAACATTGGTTCTTTATTGCAGTTTTTTGCAAGTAGTCCGCATCGAACTGAAGCAACACGTTTTTCGCATAACGGTAAATATATAATTTAAGTATGTATATGGGGATGGAAATGCCACCCGGAAGTACTGATAACCGATAATATAATACTATACTTCTCCAGAATATCTAAATAAGACCATCGAGTATTAAGAAATTCCAAATTCGATCCAAAATCCAAGCCCACGTATAGCTATTTAAATGTTACTTGAATTTGTAGAATATATCGCTAAACTGGCGCCTTAATTAAATTAATTAGCGAATTCCGGTTCGTGATGCGTGAAACAATTCTGTTAACATAAGTAGAAAAGTTTCAATCAAAAGGGAAGTTGAATGCTTCGCTATTCACGTGTACATGGTGCCTGAAATTCTCAACATTCTCAATGGGAACCGGGGTATGTACATTTTAACATTGACTTAAAGATCATGCGCAATTTTGGTCGTTTATTCTCGTCCAGGCGTGATAAGGGGATCTTTAACACCGGAAAAAACCGCTGACTCCGGCACAAGCAGTTTCTTTACGGATTCGTTTGTCGTTCTGGGAATGAACGCGATGACGAAAGGCGAAAGATTAGCCGAAGAACGACACGAGCTACCAATTGTCCGTCTTTCTTTCTTTTTCGTCTCTTCCTTTTGCACTGTCCCCCGAGGTGTATAACCGTTCGACGTGCTCCAGACAAAGACAACGAGAAAGTGCAAAGAACTCCAAAGAAGCTGACCCGGGAGAATTCCACAATTATCAGTAGGATAATCCGCATTACTCCGATTTGCAGTCAGCAGATGCATCTCCCGAGCAAGTATTGAAATAAATAGCGAAACAATGCAAAAGAAAGCGTGCAATCGTGCTTGAAAGGAACTGTACATTATTTGCTGTTATTTGTGCGGGGGGGGGGGGAACCCCCCCCCCCCCCCCCAACCAATTTGGGTAAAGTTTTCTTGTATTCGACCTGACTACCGCGGTCACAAAAATCGCAGAGGCACGGCAGAGTATATGTTAAAATTGATGTTAAAATCTGTTGATGGGGAAAATAAACTTCGCTTAGCATCGTGAAAGATGTAACATTATGGTGGGTCGACTGGTATCAACTTGTATGCTAATGAATGTGCGTGTCGGTGAAGGCTGGTTTGCAAATGGCGGTAGACCACCCTACGGAAAGCATCGGCCATTTCTACGCTAGTATCCTTTCGGTTTAGTGTGTGTACGGAAGCTAACGTTGCGCCAAATTTTACAGAGAATCTCAAGGATAATTGATTTAAAAAAATTCGTCATTTGTATTCAAATAACGACGATCACAAACATATTATAACATATCGAATATTATTAATATAAAATTGTTAGGCAGCATATGAATTAAATCAAAATGATTCAACGGCCAATGTATTTTCTAAACATACATTTAAAATATGATTTGTAGCGATAATTATACTAGGACAGCAGAAAACCATTCCTCACTGTTCCAATGAATTTGAAGACAGGAGTGGACCGAGAGAAACGCGTCCGAAAGATTTATGGGAATAAGAGAACGACGTTATTTCGAAATGTTTAGAGTGTTGCAACAGTTCAATCAGAAGGCGAAATTTGCGACGTGTTTGAGCGTATTCAAGGACCTGAAGCTCAGGTAGAGAAAAATATTGAAGAACTAATTCCAACCTTCCCAGAAATCGGCCTGGGTCTTTCGAAACACAATCAAACCGACGCAGATGTAGTTCGGACAATACGGGCAAGATATACCTGAACCTTTTGTCAGAAATTTCCCGAATAGACATTTTTGACGTAGACAAATGAAAACTTTTGACAAATCCGTAAACCATTGGTTTGAGCACACTTTCGAACTGTGGACTGTTATATACTACCTCGTGGCCGGTACCTGAAAGAAAGCCAAAATTCCCGGCAAACGTGAAAGACTATTCTTCTGCACGTTTGCAAAGCTAGAGTTGAATTTAAAGATGGGAAACGGGAACGAAATTCTATTGACCAGAAGGTTGAATTAAATTCTGCAGAAATGTAAATGAAATTCTCCATCACAAACCATGGAAATTTATATCCTTTTTATAATCATATTTCTTCGAAACAATTGCGTGCAATAATATATCTTTCTCAACAGTTTAGAAGCTTTTGATTATGCCTATATAAGAATTGTTTGCAATAATATTGTTTGGAATTTGTATGATAACAAATGAGATTCTCGTCACAGTAAATCGTTCGGACCATTTGAGTTTTCCGCTAAAACCTTGCGTATACAGTCGCCTACGTTACCGATGCGGAAAAGCTTGATACGCTTTTTCACCAAAAGATAGAGCCACCCACAACGCTCATGTAGCAGAGCAAATCAGCAGCCAAGAACTATCGACAAAAGTGCCGCCAATCAGCAGTCAGCAACTGTCCGCCAAAGCGGCTATATCAATTCTTTAGTGGAGTTCAATCAGTATGTAGAAAGACTATATTGGAAAATTTTTAAAGATATTACAAGTGAATATATTAATTTCACATTCTTTCGAATTATAAATATATGCAAATCGTTCCGTTTATATCAATGCCCGCGTACAGCTTCGAAACTAAGGATAATACCGACAAACATTTCAAACAAATATTGAATAGTTACGAATGCGGATAATACAATATTTGCATAAGTTCTTTTCAATGGTTTAATCAATGTCATTGTCTATAATAAAAAGAGTGATGCTGTTTATGCAGATAAACATGATTAATTCGGGAGATATTTTAGTCTTGTTACCGTGAAATAGCACAGACAGAACAAAACTCAGAATCCGTCGAAGGTGGGCTGGCTGTATACTATTGCTACGAATCGATCGCATAATATTTCCATTGAAACATAGTTACATGAAAATGTCTGCACGCTGTGAAAACAGGCGATTTAAATGCGTCATTCACTCTGGCGAACACCCTTTAAATTCCATTCTCTTCCCTAATATTATATACCGCCATCGTCTATATTAACCATCATTCCATAACGCGATGGGATAGCGTTTGAAAGAGATTACGGTGTGACCGATCGATTTCGTACAATTCTAACGAACAATTTATCCTGCTGCTGAACGATTGTAACGTTACGCTAATGCAATTTAACCGATGTACCCTCGCGTTACCAACGTTCAATCTAGCGAAGACTCCGAAAATCTTAGAGAGGATTCCACTGAAATTCGATCGTGGAAGATAAGGTCGGCAAGCGGGCTATAGCGGTAGCAGAAAATGTAAAACTGGAATTTCTCGCTTGAATTTTAACGACAAATAGACACAGATGAACTGATTAAACGATCACTGTGCCCGATAGCGAATAGAACGATTTTGCCGACGATTATACTCGCGGCCATGCTAGTGTACACGCGGATGACGACGATAATCGTTATACGAGGTCGAAAAGTGGCGGAAGCGTAGAGGAGGCGGCGGAACTCACGCACCTCTCTCTATGTGTGTGGAAAGTTTTAGGTAGGTAAGCCCGATTCGAATGCCGAAATTCCACGTGTCTTTCGCGAGCATGTATGTACTATGTACTACACGACGGAGCAGGAAAGGAGGCGACGTAACATCTAGGGGGATTTCAGTATATCCGTGTTTACGGCGTCCTGCATCGCCAGTGCGAAGTTCGGGTTCAGCGTCTCCACCGTCAAATTCCGTTGGCGAAGATAAATTGCCACTAACTCGGACATGAATTATCGCTTCGAACGAGCACCGAACAAGACAAATATTGCTTTACTATCTTAGCCTATACGTTGCCATCGTTAGCATCCTATTAATACCGCGATATGGCGCAACATTGTGTTTACTCGTGAAATAAATTTTTTCGCTTTAAATGAAATAATCACCCGAAACGAGGTTCAGAAAGGAGTACATCAATGGAGGTATTTCGGACTTGGCCGGCCGCGTATTTATTTGTCGATTGTATTAATATATCGTATACTACATTCTTCGTAGTATGAGCCTGTACAATTTATATTGGGAGTTGTGTTAACGTAATCCGGTATTATGGTCGTAAAGATGGAATGGAAAAACCTCCTTTCCAATTTTTTCTTTTTTTGTACAACAGAAGACTGTTTCACCCTTATTTTCAGCTACTCAGAGCCCCATAAGAAAAGCCCTAGATCCTAGTATCCTTGACCGTAACAATACATTTTTTTCGTTGTACGTCATTTTCGCCGGTAGACACTCTATTTTTATGCCGCGGTGTAGCGGCATTACCGGGGCACACACACGCGTGTATCTACTACGAGTGTCCACGTGGACACTTTTGCGGCCGACCTTTATCGTGCCTCTTTTTAGTGAATCACTATTATAACATTACTTTTCTGTCATCACATTTTACCAGCTTTTCATTACACGACCCGTTATGTTCAATTTCAAATCTTTCCTACCTGCAGACAAATTGTTTCACTCTAATATAAAATAGAAATGACTAATTCGATATTTATGGAGCTAACGTATGCTCTGCAATAAAAACGAAATAGAACCATTTCGGACGGAAAATGTATTGCTCGTGCGAGTAAAATCTTCACGAAGGCGATGTATGTAATTATTACCGTCAAGCGAGAAATCTTTCTTGCATATCGTGGTAGGTGGATCGTTCGCAGGTAACTGAATTAATTACTGCAACCGAGATGTTTCTCGATTAATTAAATAAGCGTTGAACTTTTATTTCTCCCGCTATTGACGGCGGAAACAGGGGAATTTCAGGGACGATCGGAAAGCTGCGCCATGTGGGTGAGTTACACTACGTGTAACCAGGAAGTTAAACAAGAAAAGAACGTGTATTCTTTCGCGTGTTTAGGATATAGTACTAAAGATGTCGCTCTGCTTTATAATTTTGCATTCGAGCCAATCAAAGCTTGTGCTACTCGTGTTATTATTATCGTACAACCAAAAGTTTATAGAAAAACAAGTCGTCCAGCAGAGAGTGGTCAGCTTCCTACAACATGAACTACTACTACAGAACGTTTAAGATATTTCACGAAATGAATCAGCTATTACGAGAGCACGAACTCTGATAAGAGAAACTAACGTTACGAGTATAGCGCTGAATTTCCGTTTTGAAACCTACGAAACATTTTTACTCGCGGCCAACAGGTTTTACGGGAGGAATTGGAGTCGTTTCGTACTTGTTATGCGCGGAATGAACTATACCGGAAGTGAATGTTCTAAGTTTAGTCAATCGAAGTACGATACACAGGGCCATGGATGGATAGACAAAAGAAAAAAAATATTTTCGAATAAATACTATATATTGGAAATGTAAAAAAAAAAAATTGCACGCTCGGAAAAGGTAAACCGAGTGAAGGCGAGCATTACGTAATTCAATTGCTGAAGTCTTAAACATTATTTGAAAATCT
The DNA here is from genome assembly GCA_963667235.1 of Nomada lathburiana. Classification (NCBI taxonomy): domain Eukaryota; kingdom Metazoa; phylum Arthropoda; class Insecta; order Hymenoptera; family Apidae; genus Nomada; species Nomada lathburiana. The sequence goes on along the minus strand of OY763898.1, from coordinate 8,417,896 downwards.
TATGTAACATTGGTAGAGAATGAAGTAGGCAAAAAGTTACTCGCAGTAGGCACAATAAATCGCAAGGCACATGGTATCGATGTAAAACCGTTAATATTTCGTCGTCTTTCAAAAGTTGCTTCCGTATATATATGTACTGTATATGTGTCTGCAAATGTGTGGAAGCTATGTTGACATGAAGAACCGTTAGGTGAGTTCTAATATATTCGTTCATGTTTGTTATTACCTACCTATTCGTGAAAACGACTTTACAAGACGCAGCACAAGGTTTCCAACATGTATCGCGTAACGTTAACCAAATGGATATTAAAAGCCTGGATGCTTTTCAGATCGAAATAGTTTGGATAATTCGGAGAAAAATTAATACATATTTGCTTGCTGGCTAACATTCGTATCAAACATTGTTGAAAAATTGTTGGGAAGTAGAGGCCGTGCATCGAGTATGGGAACGTACAGCTATAATTGATAGCAAAAATAGAATAGAACAAAATTTGTAAATTTTACTGATAAGAAAAGGCGCGAAAAGTGTCGACGCGCGCGTATCCGCGGATCGTGTCGGCGAATTTCTAACCTCACCGGAAACACGATACAAAAACCGGAGAGATTCGTAAATAGAGGATGACTAATTTACCTCGTGGTATCGCCGTTTTTCTCCTCGAGTTCCAACCGCTCCATTTCCTTCTGCAACGCACCACCTTCCGCGAACTTATCCAGGGACATGATTACTCTTAAATGTTCGTTGCAAATTTCACACAAAAACCGATGGATTATTTACAACAATACTTGGCGCGGTTTTAGCACTGTTCGATATAATATATATTATATATATATATATATATATTTTTTCTTTTCTCTTCTAAATATCTTTTAATGCAGCTTTTCGCCGTTAGCTGCCGCTAATCGACTGAGGTAGACAAACACTGGCACTAAACACTGGCTGATTTCTCGTTCGCGCGACCGAACGAGCACGAATGAAAGAGAGAAGAGCAAGAAAAAGGATGAAAATAGGACACACGACGGCGTATATGCGACGAAGACACGGGTCGACCGACGTACAAACTCTCTCGGTTGTCCGTACAGTAGCGTCCTCTCTCGTCTCCTTAATTTCGTATTCCTTCGCGCGTGTTCCTCCCTCTTTCGTTCACCGGCACCGCTTCGTCTCTTTCCTTCTCACGGCGTTTCTTTCACCCTCCTACGATGACACACGATCACGCGTGACACACGGTGTAACGATTATTAAAAAGACTTGACGAGGAGACGACGTGGCAAACAAAAAAACGAAAAAAAATGTAATAACGAGTAAAGAACGATCCACGGCACTGATTGCAAGTTCCTTCAAAAATAGAGTGTCTCGTCCGTCTCGTTCTCTCAACGACCGCCGAAGGGAAACTCGCGCGGGTGGAGCAGTTTTGTACTTTCCTCCTTGCCTCTGCTCCTCGGCTTTCTACTACCTTGCCTTCCCTTTCCCTTCCCACCACTTCGTCCGTCTTTCTTGCACGCTACCGCCACTTGTTCTTTCTCTAGCCAACGAAGAAATCCCTCCACGTATCGAAGACGCGCGAGCACTTTTGCCACTAAACGGAGGAGACAGACGAGAGCTGGTACGTGATTGGTCGTTCAAGACGACTCCGGGACCGTGCGTTATCCGGTTCCCGCTACTGCTCTCGCTCACTCCTTCTCTATCTCTCTCTTCCTCGAGGAATGATGAACACCGTTTTACGCGATGACACAACGGGTTAGAAACGCCGGTAGAAAAAGATACGTCCCACAGAATTATTACGTTGGTCCTCTTCTCGTACGGCAACACTTGTATATTCCAGACGCACGTGGATTAATCCGTGGTGTGTTGAAGGTACTGGTGCGCGGTTTTACTCTGCCGAATACGAAATGACACGACACCCGGCTTCCGTTCCGTGCGACCGCGATATAGTATATTCACAAATGACACTGGCCTTACTCCGCACATATACGTGGGCGCGCCCCCTCTGTTCACCGATTACTCTTTCCTCCTCTTTCTCTCCCTCTATTTCCTCCTTCCTCTGTCTCTTCAACCCTTTCGTTACTGTACTACTACTACCCCTTTCACCCTTTTTGCCGGGCGTTTCGATCAACGCTGCTCTGCGATCACGACGAATGAGCTGCGATCAATGGGGCATAAATGCGTCGGAGACAGGGAGATTCTCGTCCGAGTTATACCAACACCTATCGGAAGCGCGTACTCGCACGGGTGTCGAGTGCGGAAGAGAAAACACACACGGCTGGAGCGGCGTGCTACGCTGTCGGCGGTTATATTGGCCGGGATATCTAACGAGAAAGCGCGCTGGGTACACTGATATTATTTTTATAACAACGCGGTGCGCGGCCGTCGTAGGCCGCGCCCAATGTACCCCCACCTTTCACCAGGTTTGCTCCCCTCCACTATCTGTTCCTCCCTCTCCTACTTTAGGGGAAGCCTTACTGTTCGTCCCCACCAAAAGCATAACGTCGTACCGGGCCGGCGTGTGAGGCTCGAGAGAAGGGTGGATAGGAAATCTCGACTATCCTGCGTGGGTATATCACAGCCGGAAGATTTTCTTCGTGCGATTGTCATGTTCCTCTGATAGCCTTTCGATCGCCACGCTAATATGTATTCTTTCCTTTGGACAGAAATATTTTCAATCATCTCATACAACGCCCGTTCAGCTACTGATTAATAATCTCTTGCGCTGTAACACGCACGGCGCACTCCGTTCCTTGCGTACAGAGTCGCCATCTGATGAACGCCGGCAAACACTAAGAGTTGTTTTTCAATTTTTCACTCCGTTAACCCGCTTTATTTATGGCACTTCTGCGAAGAATGTGAACAAGTCAAAGTATCGGATGGAGCAGAAATCGAGTCATGATAAACAAAAAAGGTGTCCTCGGCGTTTTCCACTGACTCTGAATGATCTATATTTCGAAATCCGTATCGGTTTTTTTTCCCTACGCTAGATAGATATGCACAATAGAAATAATTTAAACACAAATACGTGAAGAAAAGTAGTCTACGAATAATCTTGAAAAACTGTGTAATCTAATATTTGATCCGTACCGACGACCCTGATAAATAACTAAGAAATGTAACGCTTCACCCCTAGATTCTAGAACATGAAGAGTGCTTCTCTGATCAACTCGTAACTCGAAAAGGGGGATATTACAAGTGCCCTACCACTCTGGCCTTCTAAAAGACACCGCTGTACGTTATTTCACGTGCGTTTGACTCACGATTCATTAGACCACGAATCGACAGAGTTCAGCAGGAGGTCTTTGATTTTTAGAGTTTTACGAAACGTTCGTAGCACAAGAGGGGCAAAATTACTGAACAGCAAAATACGGATTCCCGGCTCTCCGTGGAGTCACAGGATTGATTCCGTTAGGGAGATCTCCTTGTTCGACCAGGTAGAAAGGAAGGATTCGCTTTTCTTTTGTGCATACCTGCAGGTATATGGGTGCAGGTCGACCACGGGTATTCGTGGCTTTTCTGCGCTCACGTTTCATCGTCATTATCTTTGGCAATGACGAGGGTGTTATCCTTGAACTAGATTTATCATTCACAGAATCGTAGCCGGGTAGCACTTGAATTCTCGATGCGTTCAAACGCCTACCATAATTGAGTTTCGTTATGGTCTTTCAGAACCGCAAGCAATCCTGATACGCCCCCCTTTATAATATATGTAATTTAGCTGCAAAGAAATTAGAACAAGTATTGTCGGTATAGCCATTTGCTATAATGAAATATCTTGAAATTAAAACACTGCTTTCGAATATATTGTGAATACAATTTAGAGCAGTTATCCGTGCAAGCATTGAATATGCAAATGTCTTAAGTTTCTTCTGAACGCCCGGCCATGTATTAACAAAAGAAGAAAATAAGATAATAATGTTGCATTCAATTTCAATTAAAATACAATAAAAACATAGAAACAAACATAATTTCAACTAAGACAGCTTGATATACACTGAGCAACACAATTAGAGTCGAGTGCATGTAACGCCATCCTTTGTTCACAAAATGAAAATTCCAGAAATCATGTACCGCGTCGGCAGGGACAATGTTTGGGACGTGTGATCCCCTCTAATTGTTTTGACCAGTGCACAATAGCGATTCACGATATAAACTTATAGGTACTTCAGGTCAACGATTCGAATCCGAATGGTTACATCATAATTTCTGAGACGAGTTCTACTGGGACTTTACCTGAATGATACACCTGTGTAACTTGTGCCATAATCTTCCGGAAGGCAAGAAATGGTGATTACAAATCACCGAATTACGCAAAAGGGGGTTGGAGGAAAGAAGAAGAACGGAACCCCGCAAGGGGAGAGACTACATAACCGAACGGACGTTAATCCATTATAAACAAGTAGACAGCCAGTTATAGTACCAGGTCGAACTTGAATTGTGAATGTGCCATTTGGTCGTGTGGTTACATTATGAATTTTTATTACACAGGTCAGCTTAACAAGTAATAGAGATACTGCAGTTATAAACGCTAAATAATAAAACACTTGCCCGTGTATACATATTTTCGCGGAACGTGTTCGTTGGCGTTGGTACAAGCTTGAAAAAGGCACAGCTTGATTTATTAGCAATATCGAGTCGTGGTTATTAATTGAACTATTTCAAGTAGAGATGTACGTATATTCAATCGTTTTAACATCGGCCAGAAAAACCAAACAGAGAATATTCTCCAAAAGCTAACGACAAAATGAGTGATGCCTATTTTTAATTAGCTATTATTGCCCCTCTGGTGCTTTCGAATATCAACACATGGAGGCTGGCATCGTTTATAAACAGCACGCGCACTTTCTTCTTAGCGTAATACCCCCTCAACAAACTTGCCGAATGATCAATCGATCGTCCCCTTCGTCGAGCACAAATCCACCGGACCTACGAAAATATTCAATCGCGTACCTCCAGTTTGTTAACGAACGGCACAATCAAACTAACTCGAATCCGCGGGCAACGCGCAACTCGGGACTTCTAGAAATTCCTTTCAAGAATTACACGGTAGGTAGATCTTGGCTAAATTAACTGTAACAAATCAGCAAGGTATACACCCCCTTCGAAACCTGAATAGAGTTGAATTCGTTTCCTTCCAGACGAGAGTACGGGCTATACCGCGAAACTGCATGGCGGCTCTTTGTTCCCCGCAATAATGACAGTTGCGGTAGGTTAAGGCAGTGTTTAAAGATAATTAATAGTTGCACGGCTCGTAAATATCGGTATGAATGGAGCGTGGCCAGAGCGTGGCGTGGGATCAGCAAATAATTTCCGGGCGCAGAAAAATTAATGGATTCGACGACGACCTTCGACGAAAATATCCCAATTCTATGAAACTGCCCAAGGCCGGCCGTTCGGAATATCGGCATTGCAATTGCGCACGTTGTCGTGCCTTTTAAACGTAATTTCCAATGGCAATGCCATCCACGTGATTCTGTAAAATCATGGAGTGGGTAGTTTAATAACTGGGACGGCCGTAGAAACAAGCGATCCGCGACGAAGGGAACGAACGAGAGCGGCTCTTACCCCTCCAGGGTGGATCAGCCGATGGAAGGAAAGTAAGGAGAAGCGGCGTAATTCGGGCCAGGAGGAAAGGGTCCTCCAAGGGGAGCATAGAAGATGACGGGTGTATAAGGGGTAAAGGGAGAGTTTAGGTGGGGGCAGCGAGGGTAACAGGGGAAAGAGAAATGCGAGGGTGCGTAAGGGCGGTGGATCCCTGGAATCAATAGTGGCCACGCACCCTTGAAGAATTTTCGCACCAGGAGCCCGGATGTCTCAGGACAGGCTGGGAAAGCTTTCCCTGCCCCTGCTGCTATCTAATGCTACAGTAGTTTAGATTGGAGAAAATCGAATGAAAATAATGTTACTTGCTAATGCATTTAGAGAAACGATTTGCATGCACTTCATTCCGGCGACAGTATCGTTCATTTCACGAGCAAACGAAAGAGAAATGCAATATAATAAGGAGAAATTGTAGGAACGATTGAATAATTGATCGTTGCAAAATATCGCTTTGAATTACGCTTTGGTTGGAGCGAGTGTTTAATGATTTCGGGAGTTCGGAGAACGACCAACGTTTAGAATTTGTTAAACTGCGGCGATGAACTTGGTTGTTTACACGTGAACGATTGCACGTGTAATCCACTAATTCCATCGTCTAGCCACAAGGCTTCTTGCCTGTCGTGCTTCGAGGTTTTTGCTCGAGAAAAAAGAGCCCACCCGAAATCAATATATTTAACTGCTTAACGTAAAAACGTCGAATCGCCAACAAATGTTTTGCTTATTATTCCGTTTCGTGTTCCCTTGCCTTCAAGCTGAAGCAGAATTTGCGTTTAACTTTTCCCCCGTGGTTCGGATCGTTTTCACAATTTCATTCAATTATCATTCATTTTTTTGCCAACAATTAAGTGGTATGCACGTTTAGCTAAGACAACAAATGTTTGTCACGATCGTTACGACACGTTAAACGTGGAAATATTTTATACAATTTTTATACAATGTTTAGAGTTGGCAGATGCACGTCTTATGGGTCAGTGAGTAAACTATATAAATACATATGAAAAGGTTAGGAAAAATGACTCACCTCCAACTACTGCCAACTTGGCCGACTGAAGATTCTGGTAGGGCGTCGCCGCTACCCCTAAAACAAGGGAATGGGAAATTGTAGGATAGGTAAGGATACAGGAGTTCAAGGGTATCAGGGTATGGTATTTAAGATTGCTATAATTCTTACTTTTCGCTGATTTCTGCAGTCGCGTATGGAAAGAGTCGTAAAAAAGTACAACTTTTAAGTCTACATAATTATATATAGGGTAGACCGGGGACGGCAGTAATTAAAGGTAACACTTTGGAATGCGGTCACGGAAAAACTATTACACTTGCAACAAAATTTTCAAATCGGGTCGATAGCAACAGAAGTTTAACTTTACAAAATATAATATTTCAGTGTTGGTATCACTTTAAGAAAGGTCAGATCATCGATTTAAAAAAAGGAAAAACACATACCTGGAAGGGGAGCAATTATATTACAATTTTAAATGAGTAAGGGAAAGTTACTTTAGGGTATCCAAACATTTTTTTACTCTACTACACATGTCTATTGCGTATCTATACTGCTAGGACATAGACGCGCGTATCCCAAATGCTATTTTTCATTCCATAAATCCAAAATTTGGATTAGTATCTATTATATGTTTCGAGTTATTCTACTCTGATGTTATTTATACTTATCATGGTAATACTAAGAATGAACAATCGTAATCAAATTTTGTTTGTAACATGAGTTTGCCCATTTCCCCTTCGCGGATTGGACTAATCTATTCCACCATGATCTTGCTTCTTTCCCTTCCGACTAGAATTGCCGTGAACGCGACTTTTAGTAAATAAAACGACAAAACCATGACGCACGAACGACAGTGCGTCGCGGCCATCCCAAGAAAAAAGAATTTCATACTGCGAATAATTGGAGGCCTCCGCGACATGCATATTAATCGCGGTCTATCTGACAGAAGAACAAAAAAAGAATTAATAATAACCGCGTCGCCGAGATACGAATCTGGGCGGTTGGTTGGCCAGGTGCAGCGTCTTCCGTGATCCGCGCATATTCTTAGGGGGTTTCCCTTTCACGGCGTTCTTTTGCGTCGGTCACGCCAATTAAGAGGCATCGCCGTTAAAATCACCTTTATATTACCTTCGTACCTGCTACTGTGCGAAGTTTCAATTTGTCAAGGGAGGAACCTTTCGGCGCGACGTTCTTTCAAGATTCACTTTCACTCGTACCTGTGTCGTCATAAAAATGCCGAATACCTAGCCCTCTGCGAATGATGCACGACTGTTTGCAAAATTTCACTTCGAACTGCAACGCGTCAGACGGAAGCCGGTTCTTGCACCAAAGTTGTACTTTCGTTTTAATTCCAATTGTTGACTGCACCGTGGTCGATTAAGGAAATCGATTGCCATACCGCGGCAACAACCCCTATAGACATGCGATACGTGGCACAACGGAACAAAAAAAAAACGAATCCTGTTCCTGTGGAACAATTCGAAATTAAGCATCGAGCGTGACTTTGGCGGTGCACGGCCAGCAGCTGCGTTCGTTAACAAAAATCGCGTCTTCCGCAAAGCCGTCCAAGATTTTACGATCGGCCATTTTGCTTGTATCGCCTGGAACCATTGACGTTGCACCGGCAAGAAAGTGCATTTGACGCAAGAGGGGAAAGTGAAAACAGAGGGGAGCACGATGCATACCGAGGGATGAGGGTATATAACAATTATTGCACGTCAGCGTGCCTCAATTTCGAGATAATTAAGCGAGGTCCTTTACACCTGCGGATTGTGCAAAGTCTGTACACGCGCATACCCGTGTAATTTCCTTTCTTTTCTCTTTTCACCGTGACGTTCTCTGCTCATCTGTGGATCTACGCGGTGATAAGAAATCTCCACGATGAAAGCGACCGAGCGATGGAAAAAAAGTAACCCTAACCGCCTCCACTTTTTGCTGAAAAAAGGCTTTCGTCACGACAAAGAGTAGTATGCATCTTGACTTAATGTTCTTACGTGCCCTTTCCTTCGACGATGATTAATAGCCATTAACGAGTGGAATGACCTGCATCAACGTTCGGAATGAAACCGTGGAAGATTTAATATCCCGAAAAACATAATTTACTTGTAGGCTGGCTGTTTTAATCGCGACATTCCGCTTTTTTATCGTCTTCCCGCTTTTGGGAATATTAATTACGTCCAAGGTGGTTGCTTCATATTGCACGCGCAAATTGCTAAATACCTTAGCTGTTATTGTGCCTAGCCGTTCGATGCTTTACAGATTTCGACACCGATTTTCGAGAAATGAGGAAAAGATCTTTGAAAGGTAGCAAAATCATTTTTGGTATTGCTTGTACCATAACAATTGGAAAATGGTAATTGCAAAAAAGTAAATGAACGATTTTCATCAGAGTCGAGCAATCGGGTCATTAATCAATTTCCTAGGGGTTCCTAGGGGTGATAATCACATTTTCGTTTCAAGCGTGTTACTTGAGAACGCAAATTACTTTTCGCAACTGAAAGCCCGAAGCATCTGATAGACCTAAAGCCCCTTTCATCTGGGTCATGCTTTTGCATACACGCGTCTAGGAAAAATCGCAGAACTACGATTTCTATTGGTAATTGATTATAATATCACGACAGAGGAAAATCGACGAAAAATGCCAACTATCATCAAAATCAACGAAAAATATCTTGGCAAAATGATAGAAATTACACTATCACTAGTATCTAGTTTAACATAAAAGTTCCACATGAAAATCCTGCGACAGAATTTATTAACGCAATACATATAAGCGGCAGCAGTTGTGCAAGAACAATTCTTCCTGTAAAATAATCACTGAACCTGATTCAGGCGTCGACCGAGTACCTATTAGCCTATTGAATTTCAGAAGGACAACCTCGTCCAAAGGTAAGCTCGTTCCTCGTGTGAACGCTGCTGTACTACGGATGCGTATCGAGTCTTCCTCATCAGGATGTATCGTCCCTCGAGGCTCGTACGAAGATACTTTAAGCAAACATCAGAAGGAGCGATCCTACAGGGCGGATCCCGTTGTACCGTTTTATTTTCGCTCTTCGGACATGCGAAACCACCGGTAGTTGCTTCTTGCAGGAAAAAAAAAGATCACATCAGCCGGAATAACAGAGGAGCGGAAGCGCGAAAGTAAAGTAACAATGCACGATCCAGTTTTATGTTTGGCCAGCTTTGCACGCGTCGATTCGCTGAGAATCGTTACACAAGGGATTACCTGATAATATAGGGTCTGAAGCATAGGGCACGGAGCACTATAGTTATGCTCGTCAGTACGTAGAAACATTAGAGGAGTCGATGTTCATGAAAAAGTGAGGGTTCCAAAAATGATCGAAAATAAGTGGACGAAAAAAAAAAAAAAATATGGAGAAATTGTATTTGCGAGAAGCCATCCGCCAGGAAAGAGGAAGCTTGTAAAATATTATCGAAGAAACGGCGCTTGCGCGAGTCACCAGTTGCATTCGAAATAAATGCAACAAGTGCAAGCGAGGCATAACTCGCCCCCGCCTCAGAGTAATGAAGTTGATTGCTCAACGTAGGATTACATGGAAAAATGTTGGGTTCCGCGAAACTTTTAATAATCCCCTTACGGAGAAACCTGTGTCCCAGAATTAATTATCGATTGCAAACGTTAGTCATATTACAAAGAAGATTGCACTTACTACGTCGCGCAGCAGTACGTGTGTATGTATCAGGAAAGGAACTCGTTAAGATTTATTCTTACAATACTGCGATCAGTCGTTCGATAGAGGCGAAACAATTTGACGGAGGCAGGTAGAAACAATTCACACTGCGGTAATTTGAGTCGAAAGATTATATCGGATGCCTTGCATTTTCAATAACAATCGTTTAACTTAAACATTCACATCCAACACTCTGTTAGCAAGAAAAGAGCTTCGCGAGGTTGAAATAATTATCTGGCCACGCGGTCGACGTTGTCATTGCGATATCCGTATTAATGCGCGTTAATCTGCATTAAACTGTCCCCCGTAATAATCCTCTGGCGTTTGTAATGCATCTCCTGCTTCTTTGGCCGATAAAAAAAAGTATCAACAACATCTAGAAATTCGAGTTGCGCCTGCGTGCCGAAACAGCCGGCTGTGCATTGACGCAACAAGTGCATGCAGGATGCACCACGATTAAGGGGGGGAGTCGAAAGGGTTGGAGGACGAGCAGAGGCAGAATTAAATGCATGGCGAGGGAGGGGGCACACCGGAGAAGAGCACGAGGTTGGCACGCGCCGAGTGCAACGATTCACTTCAAGAAAGGAGAGAGAGAGAGAAGGAACTGACAAGGAGAGAGGTAGTAGGAATAGCGAAGAAAGGAAGAAAGAATGAGAATGCACTGCTTCGAATGGAAAAGGTGTATCCTCTGGTAGCTACTCGTGGCAGTTTTTTTTGTTATTTCTTTTTATCGCATCCACGATGAGAACAACTGTTTGCGGTTTGCAAAATCGGGGGGACAAGTGATATAGACAAACGGTGGCACTCCGGTGCAGGAAATGCAAACAAAGTGCATTCAGCCAGCCCGGTCACCACCGGCTGCAGGGGTCTAACTTACCCCCATGCACCCTTCCTATCGTGCAACCTGACCGACCTGATACGCGGTGCGAGGTGCAGCGGCCTTGTTATGCAAATGGGAAAAGTGCAGCCCCGTATGTGCAAGTGGAAAAACATGCAATTCATGTGCAGCGCGCATGTCCAGATATGTATGCACTTGATACTTAGCCTGGTGGGACCTTGCGGATTGGAACGCATCAAGCCTTTCATTAAGGTACTCGCGAAATTGGTAATCTTTCTTCATACGTCCGCATCACAGTTTCAATTAGTGTTAGAAAAATATGTGTAGAATGTACCAAAGTTCAGCTACACTATTCAATTAATTTGGGCCCAATTTATATTGATAATACTTTTCTTCCATTATCCAATTTCTGGGAATATACGTATCGGGTGTACTCTGACGTGTGCTCACGCATGTGACAATAATTATCTTAAAGAAAAGTATTCTAAGGTACTGTGTTGTTAATTGAATGTATGAAGAAAAATATCGTCAATAAAAGAAGTTGAATTCTGAGGATCTTTGCGAATTCGTCAGGAAACAGTTTCTTTCGCTTAATAATTAAAAAAGTCGGAGATTATTGCTGACGTGAGTTATGAATAGATATGAATTGCCTTCGGTCATGTGTCAAGAAAAACGTATTCCTTAACCATTCCATTACAATTTCACTTCTTACCACTTGGTTTACCGCAACAGTTGGGTGAATGGAACAACCAAAAAACGTATAATGCACGTGTCCTGCATCGTGTAGATCCGTCACAAAGTGGACTTTCTTTCATCGAGTCTACGGAAACCTTTGTGGTCTATGGGCGCGTGCATGATTCCAGAAGTTTCGAGGAAGTAACCACGTACTGAAAGGTATGCACCTCGTTACATATGTCAACGATACCACAGGCTTGAGAACGAAGCAATCCGAGAGACGAATGGGCATCGAGATCACACGTCAACTGAATTGATATTTCTCTACAGGCGTATAGGGGGGTACCTAACATTTCTATAACAAGCTTTTATCTACATTTAAAATGTGAGCAATCAATAAAGATTGTAACGTGTTTAACTATATACTTTAGGTTTAATAATGGTGCTCGGTGAAAGGAAAGAGAACTGTATCCTTAGTTATGAAAATAGAAGTGTCCACCGAAAATAGCATGAATGGACTCGAATGGTGTTATAATTGTCATAATTCGTTACAAATTTTCCGTTCGGTTCTCACACTCGCGAGGGTAGAGTGGCGTCGCACATTGCTGGGCTTAACACAAAGAGGCCGATAGGGCCAGTTAAAGGAAATAGAAGCAGAAACGCGGTGGATCCCATGGAATCATTGTAAAGATTTTTGAGGGGTGAAACCCTCGAACCTTAAACTAGTTTCCGCTCGTACCAGTTCGTTTCTCTTGGCCGTCTTCCTTTCTCTTTCTCCGTATCTATTCGCCCTTTCCTCATCATAATACAGTAGCCACGGTGTAAGAGTGCTTTGGATTTGAAACATATCGGCTTATATGGAAATGAATGTTTAGCCATGCATCGGCCCTAAACATCGGAAACGGGAGATCAACACTCGCTGCTGGGAAGCTGATATGCGAGTTTTAGAGTATACCGCTGGAGAAGACAATTCGGAAGTGATACTGGTCCCTCTGAATCGCCGGTCCGTGCATTGTCGGCCAACGATCGCCCCGTCTAATCTCTTTGCCGGCGGTCGTGAAAGAAATTTCATTTACGACAACGGTTACGTTCGTCCACGTTTAATGGAATCACGGGTCCGACAGGTTTTGAAACATAGTAAATTCCACGGTATCGTAAACGACATTGAACAGCACGAATAAATCTGTAAACGGTGATGTGCAATGATGTTAAAAAAATGTTGTAACTAATAATTATTGTAACGAACACCGATTTTCTTTCCCTTTGAAAACACCTTAATGCGATGGGGCGACCGAACTAAAAGTGCACGCTCGTTATAATGTCCGCTCTCCGCACATTGCGTTTAATTGCTCTTATCTAATATCGAGTATCGTTACGGTCAGTAACAAATCTTCAGTTTATACATTTGCACGTTCGTACCGTCGATAAGGTTTCGTGTGGCGAAGGGAATCGGTGGTATGAGTAAACGCGAGGAGAAACAGAGAAAGGAGCGAGATTGGGGGATGGTGAAATAACAGATTGCAGTTGTGGCACGAGCGAGCAGCCTGGGCTCAGCTCGAGGCTCGTAAGGAGAAGGCAGGTGCCACATTTTTTTTTCGAACGCCTGCTTCACCGTCGAGAAGGAGGCTGCCTCGGTGTGCAGAGGCTCCCAAACGTTCCTGTAATCGTACTCGAAAAGTGGAAAGTTTGCGAGAAAAAAATGCTGACCGAACTACACGGCAATTAATACCTGACAGGGTACCGATTTTATGACGACCCGAGAAATTGGACTTCTCGTCTAGCAAACGGGAAAATAGTGTTGTCGTGAAAATAACATTTCTAGTAATGACTGTATATTATACAAATTGTACAAGATCAAGGTTGGTTAATTCAATTAAAAGAAGAGCAGGTAACGTTGCGACTAACGAGTCATCAATGAACACTTTGGCTGAAGAAATTAACGCGGGTGGAAGGATGCAATCTGCATACAGTAGTGATCATACGTACCAGCAATCCGTACATGTCGAGTGTATATGGCAGCGTGCGAAGAAACAGTGCAAATGTAATTTATATTCTACAAAATTGCATGCATATGTATATATATATAACAGTCTCAACTGAATTGGCAATGTTTATACTGATAAACACGTGAGAGGATTAATCACGGTAAAACGGGTAAAACGGGAAGTTGAGCATTTATTCCTTTGAAACTTCAAATGAAATAATCGGACACTATCGTTTCGCACAATTAATCGTATAAATGATACGTCGAGGATGAGGTTCACTGTGGATAATCTTCGATGATTTTTGCATGAACACGATCGGCCAGTTCGAACTCTGTACACGCTTGTGCGCATTTATTCGCGCGCGACCAATTATACACCTCGTTATACCGGCATTACGCGTGATCTCCCTTTTTGATCGAGAAATTATCCAGGGTTAATAACCCTCGCGGAAGTTTGTGTAAGCGATTACGCAAAAATTTTTTATAAGATAAGTGGACTATTAACACGTAAGAAGAATTTTGTTTGGAATTTTCCTCACGGCAGAGGGAACATAATGAATCAGATAACTTTTTGGAATTGTATATTCCGGATGCGATATACATGTAAGCAAGTGTAATTCAGAGAGCGTTTGTTATGATCACTTAAGAAGCAGCGGTTAATAATTTTCGCCAGCCGTGGAAGTTTTAATTATAACCGCTGTAAGACACTTCGAGGCGAATTTATTTAAGGGCAACTCATTTGCATACCAAGCAATGTAATATGGTACAAGTATGAAGCAAAACTTCTTATCGACAATATTGTCGATGAAACATGCTATAACGACATTACCGAGTTGTAATTGCGCCTGATTTTCTAATTAATGCTCTTTGGGGCAACATCTACCAAACACGTGAAACAAATTATTACAATGTAAAGAACTTACCGTTTCTTCGGTCCACTAGCTAGAGATGGTTCTACGACAAGCGCTGATCCGAGATACGTGTATCCTGAAACAAGCAGAACAAACCAAACTTTTCAAACATATTCATAAGTGAGAGTTATCTAAAAAACATCACTATCGAATAAGTGGATAAATAGGTAACTATTTAAAAGAAAGTGTTTAATGCAATTGTACAAATAACATCACCAAAGCAATTGTAGCGTTTGCACATACATATACATATATTTTCATGGCATTGAGTTAGTAGGGAAATTAGTTCATTGGGTAGTATGGGCAACCTGTTTGTGTCCATCGTTCATTTGAACTCTGACCTGGTCAGAGCGATGGATGGGAGATTTTCCCATGGAAAAGTACAATCGAACACCGGTTTCGACCCGAGAAGTTGAACCAGACGGCTGCTTCCGGGTTTTCGTTTGCACATGTACAAGGCCTAACGGTACAAAAATCGCTGCGCTGATCTAAAACTATCGTATAGCTTACTCATATTCTAATCAGGATCAAGAGGTTGTGTGAACGTATCCGTAGTCGGAGTCTCGTGCTGGCGAATTTTTCGACACAGTCCGAGGGTCCGGCATACACGTACATATGTACATGCATACATGTATACATAAGTATTTCCTTTCCTAGGCGCCAGGTGTCTTCTGCCAGTTAGACCCATCTAATTTTCTCTAACCAGTTTCTCATTCATACCAAGCGAATTGCAAACAAAAAAAATCCACGGAACCACAATTGTCAGTCTACCGAAATGACCGTTTACGATCAGCACACTCGAGACCAAACGTTTTCTGCATGGAAATATGCAAATTTTTATAGATCCGTAACTATTTCGTATACTATTAACCGTTTGGTCGCGATCGCGCTGCATGGCACTCAATCTCAATCAATTAATTTGATTTAAATTAGGCGGCATTTATTTCATATGCGCAATAGTAGTATCTCTAATGAACGACTGCGCGCGCATCTGTTTTAAAATCAGTCAGCCACGGTGATCAGCGGAACGATCATAACGTATCCGCGGAAACGTTGCGAACGTTTCATTAATTTATTCCCGAAAAAGGTATGTAGTGCTAATATCGTTCAGAAGGACTAAATGACAGAAGGAAGCCTGCCTTTTGAGTGTTCAATTATTCACGTGAACAGAAATATCCTTTGGTTGCTTCGCAGACCATGCCGTTACGAGGATATACTTCAGTAGTACAGATCGTTCTATTGAACGATCAGACGTAATTTAATAATTACGCAACTCCTACACACGGTATATACGCGTAGCACATTTCCTTTCGATAGTTGAATTTTACTTGTGTACCACGGACATACAATTATACAATTGGAATACAAACGGAAAACTGTATAAATTGTAGCGAGTTTTTGGAACTAACTTCAAGCCGTTGATTGAAATCGCGACCTCTATGCAGTTGCAAATTCGTGTGCTTGTGGTTAAGCATTGGCAAGTGTACGGTGCATCGAACACTAATTAAAAGAAAGAATATAAATTCTTAAGCCATATTTCTTGAAGAGTGGGCTATGTGCAAGTGTAAAGCTTCTGCAGGCACACTAATTGTAAGAAGTGTTAAAAATGATAGAAAGAGGAAAATACAGAAATTGAGGGGTATACAAACATAAAGAAAAAAAACGTGGCAGTCGATCGAACAACCGAATTAACTCTACGGATGGATCATTTATAATGGTAAGTCAGAAAGTTTCCTAATTAGCACGTAACCTAAAATGTGACGATATTGGAAGCTTATGAAATATAACCTGTAAACAATATATGTACATATATAGATATATATACGTAACATTCTGGACACGATAATACGATAATACGATAATACACTGCGCATAGAACATAGGTACATAGATCAGTTTTAAAGAGGTTTCTTCGATCGACAACGTACCGTTTAGGTTAGTTATGTTGAATCGTCCGTTTTCATAAGTTATTTAGGAGTCGCTCGGGAAAGAAAAGGTTCGAGTACGCATAGATTAGTTACAGTTGGTTTACTACTGAAGTATGTACATATACATGGGTACATAACGTGGGCATGCAAGTTTTTCGGTGGCCGTCGTAGATCGTCGACGGACATCGATAGCGATCTCGGCGATTCGCGTTTTCGAGTGCAGAGTAGTGTTTTTCTTCTTTTTCTTTTTTTTTTTTAACAAGCCTGCTTCAGAAAAACCGGGTAGCTCTCTCTCTTGCGGGGTACAATAGCGTGTGGCGAGTGGCGGAATTGTTTGCGAGGAGTCTATTAAATGCAGCAGAATGCTCTGTACAACGAGGGTCTATAATATAACCTACCGGGCGGGCTGGCTTGGGAATTCGAATGAATTAAAAATGCGTGTGTTAAAAGTAAAACGACCAGACGAAGACGGAGTTACGGTATCTCTTGTGGGCACTCTCGGAAGTGAAAGAGGCGAAAAGAACCGGGGAAGGAAAGAAAAAAACAAGGAGGAAGTACCGCTTAAATGGCTACTTAGTATGGTCCCGTGTCAAGTCTCCCCTCGAATGGTTCATCTCATCTTGTAGCAATAATATTCGTAAGTGTTCCTATGCACGAGTGCTCGGGCTGCGTACCAACAGGTTTCATGCGAAAGCAAATTCGCAACAAGGCGAGAAGGAGCAAAAAGGGGAGGCAGTGCTTGACGAGGTTTTAATTTGATTCTTATGCTGCGTTAAATTCGACGTGTGCTTTTACGCTCGATTTCACGTGTTTGCCATTTAGGAGACCATTAGGACGGGCTACAAAGTTGCCTCGTTGAATAACTTCAACGTACCTCTCTAACAATAATGACTGTGAGCATATTGAAATTTATGACGACTACATGTTCGCATAGTATCAATCGAGGTGGCAGCTCTGTCTGCCTACATTACGAACTTGCGTATAATTCTGGCCTCTTACAGAACTCGTTTATTATATTTGGGGCACACGAAATTTTAACGTAAAAAGAAGTTAGTAGAACGGGGCCTCGCCCGAACCTGACCCTTTATCGCATATTTGGGATTTCATTTCTACATCGATCATGCAGGGAAAATATCATGCACGATACATAGAATCGCGCATACGAAAAATTTGTTATCTTTTAGACAAATGTGGAAACCCGTTCGCGCGGTGTCTAGTACGGTATCTTTCGATACAATCATCTAGTCGACGATGGGTGTAATTAAACAAGCGCGAACGACAAGCAATTTGCGAAGGGAAACGCTGCATCTGTTTCGAAAACGGGACACCCGTTATACGCCTAAAATATACCGGCATCTCGCATGGGGCGCGTTGCTAAGAAATGCAGAAACAGCAGTTGCTATGCTAGGTGGTACTCCCTACAAACACACTCATACTTGCACAGGACACACGGTTCGAGCCTCTCCTCTCCTTCTTTCTAAACATCGGTGAAATTCATGCATAAGAGGGACACACGCAACGAGCATTCGCATACATACAGAAGGGTACCCGAGTCTTACCCAGTAAACACACAGATTTCGGGGGTTAGGTATTTACGCGTGTACGCTGTGTGCTCGTGCAACGTACACACACACTCCTGCACGAGGGAGTAGAGAGAGCGAACTAGAAAAAAAGGAGGAATCGAGCGAGCGAGAGGAAGCGAGATAGCGTGAACACGAGGGGTGTAGCAGTGGTAGTATTAGAACGGCAGCGCGAAGGGAGCAGAAAAGAGGGAGTGGAAATGAGATAGGGAAGGAAGCGTACGATGGACGATCAAGTGAAAGAAAGAACGACAGAGATTCGGACAGGGACGGAGCAACGTTGAAAGGGAACAGGAACAAGCGTGGCAGAGGGAGGGAGAGAGAAACAAGCTGTTTCAGCTAAGCGCAGCCAGGGTCTAGAAGCGAGTTTTCGGATTGAGTCGGTGTATGTGGGCAAGAGAGTAGGTTAGCAGGCTCTCCCGAGGGAGAGAGTAATAGTAGATTGTCCTGTTGAACGAGCAGGATGGCAAGTGCTTTTATAGTGGGTCAGTACTAGCCGGCACCCGGCTAGCACAGCCTTCAAGGTCTCCTTAGTGCTCCTACCTCCTCCCTCCCGAGCCAGCGTCATCCCTGCTATTGCCTACAACGAAAACCGCCAGGTAGGTGAGGCTCAGCGAGCGAGAGCAAGCTTAGGAGAGCTATCCGGAGGTCGTCGCGCAACCCACCTAATATATATTCATTCTTTCTCTCTCTCCTTCCTTCTACCTCTTTCTCCTGCCTAAGCGTACCTTCCCTTTTCATTCCGCTTCTCCTCTTTGTCCCTCTTTCTTGATACGTTTTACCGGTTCCTAACTTAAATCTCGTCAATTTCTGCTTGACGGTGAGACGAGCGAACGGTTTCGTGCCCCGAACGGTGAACGCGTTAATGTATCTTTCGTCGGCATTGAAACGAGACGGGGGAGAATGATGATTAGCCGGGAATAGTGAACGTGCGTTAGGACAACGTTGAACGA
Organism: Nomada lathburiana; assembly: GCA_963667235.1. NCBI lineage: Eukaryota > Metazoa > Arthropoda > Insecta > Hymenoptera > Apidae > Nomada > Nomada lathburiana. Next base: position 8,398,751 of record OY763898.1, on the reverse strand, counting down.
ATCATCGGTTATCAAGGTTTATTTATAAACTCGCGCGTTATTAATAAAAGACGTTCATTTTGATACCCGCTAGCTTGACCGGCGTATATACATAGGTAATGTAAGCCGTGTTATATCGGAGTTGCTAGTACAGCGGTTTTCGTATCTCGATACTTGCTCCGATTTGCAGCGACGAATAAACTGGTACGGGTCATTCCGTGCCGAATCGATCGTTTCTGTACTCCGATATTAGGGATTTTTGTTCAAACAGAGATGTGCCGTAGTTCATGGGAAATTAGGGGTGTGTTAAAAAAGAATCACAATGTTGGCAATATTTGGCGATTTTTGCGAAAACTCCTTGTATAAATGAATTTACATCTCCGGAGTTGGGGAATATAAAAAATAAAATACTCGAACTTGCCCTAAACGCAAAATCAAGCCCAATGTCGCTCCATTTTTTACTCGTGTGGAAAAGGTACATTATCCGAACGCTGTTTATCATATTTATCAGACAGCATCAATCATCCTGATTATGATACAATACTGTTCTTATTCTCCAAAGGAAACTCGGTTGTTTCATTGTACCAACCGCGTACTGAAAGACTGGCCGTGCCGCGGCAGATACCTGGCGCACGGCAATTCGCGGTCTTCGACGTCGTACCTTGGCCACAGTTTTGGGGTGATCACGAATTAAAAGCGAGTAATTGAAAGAAAACGAATCGCAGAACACGCGCAGAATTTGTCCAAATTTTTGTTATAGCTTGACCGGGGGCTAGAATTTGCAAAGGCAAATTAAACTTTTGCAAAAGCAACTGGAGCTAAAAGAAACCGACATTCATAATGAAAATGACGGCTTAACATCACCATAATTTTACACGGACTGCAACATATTTCAGCTGCCATAAAACAATCCAAACTCGTTCGTACGCGACGATGGCTTTCACCGAACAATCACGAATTGTTCGGCAGTTTACAAAATTGCGAAGACCAACTGTAATAGAAATATCGTTACAACGATAAGCCAAGCCTTACAGGATGACATAACAGCGAAGAGTTTCTTGCGCCGTTCAAAGAGGAAGGGAGATGCGAAAAGTGGGAAGGGGGGTAGAGATAAAGAGAACTAGAGAGAGAGAGAGAGAGAGATAGGACGATGGAGAGAGAAAGAGTGAGCACCGGCTCCACGGGGAAGTAATAAAATATTTGGGTAGCGCTGAGCGGGAATGGGAATGGGAATGAGAACAGGTTCCTGTTGCGCATTCCAGGCCGATGCTGAATACCGATGCCTTGGACACGGCGGTTGGCACTGCTAGGTACATAAATTACTATTGAGTTACAACTCGCTAGTTCAGTCCCACGGAAATCGTTTGCGAGCCGTGAGTCACGGGTAAAAATCGCGCGAATCCATCGGCCGATTTCGCTGATTAATATTTCGAACCGGCCGATATGGATCTTCAATTTCTTTGCAAAAGGGAATAAGACGAAATCACCGGAAGCGGTGCGCTATCGCCCAATGACGAATCAGTTTCTTATCAGTGGTCGGGAAAACAATTGTTTATGATGTCAGCTGAGCATCCAAACACGAATTATGCGTATACAAAATTGTCGTGGCGACCGTTGCAATTGCATCGTCGTTTCGGTCGGGGATCCGCCACGAAGGCCGAACACGACAGATGCTACACGATCCGATGAGGTATTACTTGGGGATAAAGTTATGCGTGCTTTCGCGTGATTCCGTATAATATATCTCTTCAGGATCATACGATTATCGCTACGATACACACACATCGGCGAACCCTTCCCTGCGGTTGAAGTCGTCGGTGAAGTACGATACGGTGCAACGCGTCGTAAAGTGAAAGTATGTCCCGCGCGTAGACGCTTGCAGAACCGCTTCTGGATATTTATTATATCGCAGATAGGAACGGATAACGATTTTCGAGAAACGCTAGGGAGAACGGGCTGTAATCGCGGCAAGTGTACCCAGAACGTGACGAGAGGATATCGATAGGGCTTGACACGGCGTGGTAAATAAAATTGGTGCAGTTAGTCGGTCGGAGCTACGCTAGTTTTTTGGGAGGCAAAGAGTACAGCAAAAATTGCTTCGGACTTGGTTGGCCTTGTGGCATACTTCTCTCTTTCTCCTTCGTCCACTGTTCCACCCTCTATTGCCATCCTGCTCCCTCGCCCGCTGCCTCTTTCTCGCACCAAGGGCCCTCCTTTCCAGCTCTTTCTCGCACACCCTTGTGTCGTGCTCTCAGCGTGAGAGCGGCCACACAAAGAGAGCAGGAGAAGCACAATGGATTACTTAGACGGGTAGGTTAGTTTGCCGAATGAAGCGAATGGGCCCACGCACGTTAAGATAGGTCCTGACTGAGAATCCGTAGAAAGCGCGCCAAACGCGAGATCTCGCTCTCGATGCACCTTTTTTTTTTATCGTGATTCGTTCGCATTCCGAATTGGTCGTATCGTCGTGTTCGAGATATCGCCGAACGATATCCTCGAATTTTTACCTTGGAAAGGCTGCTCTTTGAATCGGGCGACGGTTCAATTCGTTGCGCAAATTAACGCGACTGAATTCCTTTTACGTTTTGGAGTATTGATGCCTATTTTTATAAGTATGACGTATCAATGCTGGTGGCCACGGGGAATTCACCGAAACGATAAATTTTTCGACGCCGATGATGTATTTCCCCGAAAATTTGTATCGGTCATGGTTATTATTTGCTCGAATTGGCGACAGCGATTCCCGGGGCGTGGAAAGTATTGCACTTATTTGGCCCGATCGATCGATCAATGTTCGCCTCTGGCGCGGTCGACTGCATTCGGAAAACAGGCGCACCGTGAATCTTGATTAACGAAAATATGCGATGCAATTTCGCCCGGACAATGTATAATAAATGAATCGAAAACAGTTTCTTCTTGGAAGTGACCGGACAGGGGAAAAAGAACAATTTCAACGCCGCAGTCGTGTTAAAATTGAAATGCCTGCTGCGTCGGGACCGAGGTAACGTTGCGATTCGATTGTTGCAGTTTAGTTTAATGCACTCCGCTGATCCCGCGATATCTTGTCGTGACAAAAAGTATCTCGGTTGGTTAACGGAGCGGGTTCAAATAATATACGGTTTTCGGCGCTCCGTAAAAATTTATAGGAAGATTGCATCACGCTGCGAGTACAAAGCGTATACGCAATTGCTGTTATGGTACTCCAAAAACTTATGAAAGAATATCATTTCAATTCATTAATTAATGTCACCTGACGGACACTTGATGATTATCTCTGACGCTGTGACAAATTTATCGCCCGATTAATGCAGTTATTAATATTCCATCGGTTACGTATACGCGCATGAATAATCATGAAGAATCTACAAATTTCAATTTATGTGTACATATTACGATGTACTGTACGTCAATAAAAATGACTCGATGGGACATCGAGGCGATAGCGACTATTATCTGTCGAGCGGGCAAAGTTCAGAGTTTCACGTTTGCGTAAAGTGTTCGAGAAATTGAAGAGTCCCCTTGCAAGATGAAGACGATCGTGCTCCAATACGCCCTATCTTCTGGGGCTTCTGTATCTTAGCGTGTAGGAAGCCGGCCGTTTCGAGGACTTGCATGTTATACTTGATGTAATCCGTTTCACAACCAACATTCCGTATACATTCTGCCACGGTACTCCAAATGCTAGTATCTCTAAACGGGTCGTTACCCTGAGTGATTTGTTCATCGAGCAACATTCTATCGGTATTTTCGTGCTCCTCGAGGGACATTCTTATTTCTTGTTCGTCTAATTTCGATTATACCATTTCGTCGATTTTCCTCGGGCAGTGTCCACGATACGAATGGCTGGCCTCAACCGTACGTTCGATAGACAAAAAAGAAACGCGCCAATGGAAAGAAGGCACAGGGAACATCGCGGAGCAGAAAGAGTCCGGGGACCGCGTTCGTTCGTAGATTAAATCACTCGGTCACTTTTCTTTCGTTGAGCGGATCGGACAAAGGGCGGCGTTTCTCGGAAGAGACTCGGTCCCGAGACTTGAGAATTAAAATAATATCCGCTTGTTCGGAGATTAATGGCGCCATGCCGATGCAATTTTTCTACGGCGAGCTGCCGTGCTTCTCCGTTCCCCGCTCCGTGACTGTTTTCGACGCTCCGTTCTGCCATACACGTATGTATTTTCAAAAAAGCAACTGTATTCCCAGATCGGACCGGATTTCTCGTACCGCCGCGTATTTGCTTCCTCGTTGCAAAAAATCGTGTTTTACGATCCCGAACACGTACGTTTTGTGCATGTCATAAATATACTTCTCGGTTGGCGAGAGATTGCTCCTAATTTGTGTAAGAGAATCGGTTTCACAAAGTTGCGATGACGAAATGCGAAATCACCGTGAGCCCCGTTTAGTATATGACGGAGGCAGGTGCGAACGGGCTGTTCGTGCCTCTTCCTTCTCACTTGGCACGCCGATCTTCCTTTTCTTCTGTCTTTCTCGCTTATCCTTCGATGGATACGTCGTTGTCCGGTTCATTGACACCTGTCGAAAGATTCGGGTTTCTCTCTTCGTACCTGACAATTACGCGCACGTGGGGCCAAGCAGATTCGTTGCCGCCACAAACTGGCGGACGTTTCGCGTCCCTGTCCTTTTTTTCCCCCCCTCCCTCCGCCTCGTTTCATCATAAATATTTCGACCGCGGTCAGACCGAAGGATGGAAATCGTTTCGTCGGCAATTTAGAACACGCTCGTTTGACCTCGAAAAGCTTTTCATACCCAGCCAAGCTTCATTTACTCGTTTAAACGCGAATTTATCACGCTGATTCAGATATTTCTAATTAATGAACCTCCCTCCAACGGCGACCCGGCGAATCTTTTTCGGGAAACAACGATGAATGAATCGTCGTCTAGCCAACGTACATATTTATGAAACGAGCGTGGTACACTGGCCGTTGGAAATAGAGATTACGTAAGCGGATTAGGGACGCTGATCGTATAGAAAAACGCGGTGTCTGATAACGATAGGGCGCGATAAAACTGGAGCGCACCTACTCCTTTACTGGAAAAGTACAACAAGGGAAAACGTTCAACGGACAGTTTTGACCGGGTAGATAGCCGGCTTCGGTGTATAATAAGATGGATTTCGTTTGGAGCGGCAACGGTAACGCAGATATTTGCCGGGAAGTCAACGGCCTGGTATCTAAAACAAACACGTGTCTTCAAAGGTTCCTCGAGTGAACAGAGGCCACGGGAGACGAAGGCAGTACAGATTAGAGGGAGAGAAGAAAAGTTTGCCGTGTGGGGGGCCAAAGAGGAAATAGAAAATAACCGAAGAAGCCGATATTAGAATCCCTCAAAATAGAGCCTGCCCCGGCGATTGTGTATTTCGTCTATATGTGTCATATCGTTATCAGTCGTTTACTGTTCGCCGCAGCTTCATTCACTACTTGCCGACGTTATATGCTTGATCCTACTTCCTCGCGGATTTTTATTTTCAACCGGCCCCCCTCTTTTTTACTACGCGAATTAATCACCTCGACGATTGCACCGGTCACCGAAGGCAAATCTATCCTTTAATGGGCCGTACGAAGAATTAAGATCGGTTCACTTCGGTGCGGTGAGTGGATTTTATCGATCGCCGGGCTGGAATTGAACGCACTGAGTCGGATGGTTGCAAAATATACATGCGGCGACAGATATCGGGCTCGAGACGAAAATATGTTACGTTTCATTCATTTAGTAGTATATCGGGCACGTTGAAATCTTGCAATGGCTTTCTCGCCCCCTCGCCATCCAAGACCATACATTCAGTTAATGAAAGCGGATGGCTAGAAGAAAAAGAAGACGAGGAGACACCGCACACTCTCTTTTCGCTGCTCTAAAGATAGCACTTCCTCCTTGCAGACGCGCAAGCACTTTTTGTGCTTGAGCCGTACATTTGTGTCGGCGTTAAATTCGACTTCTTTTCACCGTTGCTCTCAACTTAGCACTTTGCCAACCGAGTTTCCACATTTTATATTAGAATCCCGTATTACAAACAAGAGGGAAATTCAACAAGAACGGAGGATACAAGAGGCAGAATTTTCTTCTCGCGCGTATGTCGAAGACGATTCATTCGAAAGCTATTTCATCAAATAAATATCGACCACGAGGCACGGATTTTAGGGTATTACAGTGATAAACTTCTTATATAAATCGTGCTTTATAATAATGATAATATAATAGTAGTCGGCGACGATGTGCATAACGTATCACCGATATGTCGAACTGTAACGCAATTAAAAAACAAAGGGCCACTTTTCATTCACATACTCGGACGATTTTTATCGTTTCTCAAACGCGTACCGCGCGTTGAATGGATGAGATTTCGAAACGGACAGAAACAGTAAAAACGTCGGAGAAGAACAGGATCTAGACAAATTTTGCTTGTCGCGACGAGATCGAATACATTAACGCAGGATTATTTTTCTTTAATACGAGTCGATATTACTGCCAACCCTACAAGCCCGTCACGCCGTGCCTAAGGAGACGCCGAGTCGTAAAGTTTCATCAGTGTCGGTTACCGGTGCACTGTTAACAGGTAACTTTTTTGGGGGGGGCAGGTGGTCTCGAGCGGGCACGCGACAAATCAAGCAGGCCCAAGCCATGAACAACTGCAAAATTGCGATTAAAAGTGTGCCTTCTCTCCCCTCACATTCTTGATAAATGATAAATACACATGATTCACGACGAATATAATTTCATCCTGCCGGCTACTCGATTCCATGAAACCTTTCGGACTTCGTGTCACGAAACTAACATATTCGATATAAATGTACAAACTTCAACATTTTTTCCCAACGACTTACTGCACGTATACACGTTCCCGACATACATATATCGGAATCATAATTCTGCCCCGAAACCTATTAACGCTTTAGTCGCTCCGAAATTCTCATTGCCCGGGCCGAATGAATTTCGGACAAAGTGTGGTCCTTGATGAAATAATATCTCTGCTTCTAGCCCGATGTAGCCCAGCCGCGGCTAGCCTTAGTTTAGTTAGTCTAAAACGTAACACAACCTACCAAACTAGTTCTGTACACGGCGGTAACGTTCTCCGCACGCGGCATTGTATCCAACGATCGGCCCCGCATACATATGTACTGCCGTTGCAGAGCAACGACTGAGCCTTCTGTATTGGTAACGAAATAGAGGGAGAGACTATTCCCTATGAATCGTTCCAATGTTCGTAGCGTGCTTCTTTCTTGCAACCCGGCTTTTAAGCAAGCCGACCGCGACCGTTCGCTTGGTATTCTTTGCAACATTTCGACCGCCATTATACCTTCAACTGTTCCCAATCGCGGCACACTTAGGCGAACATGTAGCAACTCGAGCGATTTTGCAGCATCGTCGAAGACGAATGTCGTATATGTCAATCGGCGAACTAACAACGAACGAATTCAACGAGACATTTCGAATTTCGCGAGGGATTCAAGGGCAAAACGTTGTTTCTCCTCGCCCTGATACTTCGATGCGGTTCACGCAGAATCTATCATCGCGGAGGGAGCATTACGCATCGATTAAGTATCTCGCACGCGGGGGACTGTCACGGGCGCGACAATGATTTGTCTTTTCGGCTGTTCGACGCGAAACGAATTGCTCTTAAATTGCGCACACAGATGGCCTCGTTATCCGGTGACAGTAACACGGCTCGGGATGATTGCACGGGGAATCGAAAGGGAACCGCATAGGCTTTCCCGAAACTTTCACATTGTTACGCGCTGGGTGATACATTGAACGAACGAGACGCCGAGAGATGCTGGACCGGCAGTGAACATTGGCAAAGTGAATCACGCACGAATACGCGTACGCCACTTACGAAGTCATCAACGGAATTTTCGATCTGGATTTATTCTATTAGCATGTCTGTCGTGTATGACGAGTATGACTAACCGATTTCGACGGGCCGGGCCGAGATGAAGTCGGTGGTATTTCACCATGTAAATTTCAGCCTCGACATGGAGCCAGTGGGGAACCGTACGTCACGCGTGCAGACGCGACCTTGACCACGTTTTTTGGGCGGGAGAATCGCCAACGTGCAGGCGTGAGAGTCGTCCCTAGTCAAGTATCGATCTAACTTCTCCGGAGATACGTTCAGATTCAGTACGCACAATCGAGATTTCTACGAGTGGCTGGTAATTTCGCGGTATGATTCGCGGACGTTCAGTGCGGTTTTCCATAATCGTTCCCCTGCCAATGCACATTTTAGTAGGAATGATTGATTTGGGGAGGGGGGGAGAGTAACCGCGCTGACTAAAGCAGTCACCCAGCGGCTTTAATTGATCACGGGCTGCTGCTTTACTACGCCGTTGACGAACAAAGCCGTTGCTCGACCGCGAAATTTAACATACGAACTGTACCGATGTTTTCGTTAATGCCTTTCCGTCCAGAAATGAAATTTCGCCGCCCGTCGTGACAATCGAATCCTAATCAGCACCGTCTAAACTTGCCCCGTATCAGTTGCGCGATTGTATCGTAATTTTTGCTCGAATACACGGATTAAATATTGCTGAGTAGAATGGGGCCGGTAATCGTATCGATCAACGGCGGTACGTTGGCCGCGACACGAGCGATTATCAGAAACTTATCTCAAAAGCGAAACCCACACGCGTGACCTTGCTGGTATAACCGGCTCCGCCATTTTGCCGATGCGTGCGCCTCTCTACCACGTGGATAAGTTTTCCGCACGACACGAGCCACTCGTAGAGTAAGTTTCGACCTTTCTCGCTCCGTTTTTAAGGAGAATTTGCAAGGCAACGTTCGCCCCAATGGCAATCACGGTGCATTTGCATGCAAAAGGTTGCATTTCGATTGGCACCGCGTGAAAGCGGTTACAATGCAGATCATATCCGGAGATTGTGGTGCAATGTATTGAATGAAAATAGGAAGATGTATTTTTTCGACGGAAGCAATTTCGAGGTCGCGCCCAGTGGCTCTCAAACTGATAGACAATACGCAGTGGTTCTGCCGCGTGAATCGTGTACACAGTCATTCATAAATATCGTCCCGATTTGAGATAATTTGTCCGGCACACCGGTTCAGACAGTTCGCACGTAGTTCACTTCGTGTATCTTACCGTTTCCCAGCTGCAACGATCGATGTGAATATGAGTATCAAACAGTTTACGTTACGTTACGATTGTCCTTTCATTGGCGGATATAATTGACGATCGATTGACCGAATAACACATTGAACTTGCCTATTACACGGGTATAGGTTATTTTGGTTATGCAATTTCATGGGGCGGTTCGGGTGAATTATTTACAGGATCCGATCGTTCGATCGAGGTAGGGAAGTAAATGTACAAAGAAAGAAAAAAAAGCGGGCAAATCGTGTAAAAGCATATGTATAAGCGTGCAAACGTTTATATTTCTACTCAATGTATCTTACAGGCTAGACGAAAAGCATGTTAAAGCGTAATAGCAATCCGACCGCACAGGTACGCAATACTTGTTGCTGACATATTTACAGGTTTTATGCAACAAGCTTGTTTCCCCGTTGGCGGATTATAAATACTGTGAAATATATACAACATTACATAAAAGCTTAAAAGCATTTTGCGAGATTGAAATTAAGCCAAAGGAGCCCCCGGGTCTCCGTGTGTCTCCCCTTTTGCGGAGGTTCCTCTTCGGCCAGTCGTGGAGCGTGACAGCAGGTCCTGCGATAATAGCAGCGGCAGTGGACGTAGCAACATTATCGGCATAGTAAAAGCAATATTATACAAAGTATTTCGTATCAGCATAGCAACAGCGGATTGGAGCACAGCGTAGGAGCATAGCGAAAGCGATCTCTGTCCAGCATAATCTCGTCTGTTGATTTTGAACTCACCGTTAAGTTTGTCGATCGCCCGATCTGCCACGGATTGATCGGCACAGTCGACGAACGCGTAGCCGCCTCGTTTCACCAGGATCGTTGTGCACGACAAATTATGATCCTGGAAGAGCTGCCTGAGCGTGCTCTCGTCACAATCCATCGGTAGATTGCCCACATAGAGCTTCGACATGGTGGTTGGCTCGCTCTTGGACGCTATGGTGACGGCTTTTCCGAGATACGTCTCGGTCACGTGGCTTGAAATATTTGCAACTTATCGGCACGCGGCTAGAGGACGCGATCGCTGACGATGTTGTCCACGACACGTCAACGGAGTTTATCACGACGTGAGGACGCGTTAACGACCGGGTAATATCACACCACGAGACTCGGAGTTAATTCACCGACAAAACCGACAATGACACGATCACCGCACGTTTTCGACACGTCGAGGACTGGTAACTGTCCCTCCTGTTGCGGAACCGAATACACGTTCGCGACGCAGCAACGACGACGACGGCGACGATGTTAGAGATCCTGTTATCACGCAGGAGGAAACGAACACGAGAGCGCGCTTTCGTCAGGGTCTTTTCCGTGGGCTTTCGTTTTCTTATGCGTTATTATCTCAATGTCCCGGCGAACACGATTGTCTTTCTCGCGTTATACTCGGCGTGATTTTCGCGCTTGCACACCAAAAAAACGAAAAGGGACACAAGGAGGTTTTTTCGTAACTTCTTGAACGATCTTCCTAGCGTTCTTGCCTCTGTTGTCTTTTGTTTTTCTCCTTTCTTCCTTTCCTCTGGAACCGCTGACTATTTCCCGCTCGCTTCGAGATACAACGACTCTCTGTCACGTCGACTCGGCACCGGTAGTGCACAGACCTGGCGCGTTTCCGGTGGCAATGGATGACTCTCGAGCCAGCTCGATCATACAAACCGACGAGGATGACTGGGACGAACGATCAGGCGGACTGCGTCGACGATCGTGTCTTCTCAGAAACGACTCTTCAACTTTTTTAAGGTTAAGGGACGCGCTTAGACCGTTCTCTTGACGATTCGCCGTATGCCCAGCGACTCCTCTCTCTCTCTCTCTCTCTCTCTTTCTTTTCTCTCCTCTCGTTGCGACGACGACGCACCTTCCTACCAGGCTCTTGTCTCTTTGGCTAGACCACGACACGACGTCTGAGGGGCTCTCTCATTCGGTCTTTTCTTTCTCTCTCTCTCGCCTTCTCGCTGTTTTACCCTTTCTCTGTTTCTCCTCCTCTTTCCTCTCGTTCGCTCTTTTGCGTGTCCTGGGGAGCAATGCGATGCAAACTCGTCGCTCTTCTCTTTTTTTTTCCCCCTTGCTCCCTCTCTCTCGCTCCTTTTTATCAGCCGTACTACCTTCCCGCCTCTCCTCGCTCGTATGTGCACTTTCTCGCTCGTTTTTTTTTCCCTCTCGCTATCTATCCTCCTCTAGCAACTAGAAGCACACGAGTGCTAAGCGGGAAACCGACTCGAAATTCGCGAGCGCCTCAGTTCCGATTGGCCGGCAACGGACCACGTGGCTGCCCCACCGACTCCCGCCTCTGCTCTTCATTGGTCGATTTTCGCATGCCGGTTTTCGCAGCCGGCAACGTGCGTGTCTGCGTGCACTGTTCGCTTTCGCGTGCGTGCGTTTTGCGCGAGCTGAAAACCGCACGCACACGCGTCCCCGGTGCACGCGTGTGGCCGCAAGAGTTGCGCGAGCGCGCGCGCGCGCGCGCGCACATCTTTGTCGCGCGTTCGCGTCGCCGTTTTCGTACTCGTTCCATCCATTTGGCGTTCGGTTCCTGCAGAAATCTACCGGGTGTTTTCGGCGAACGGTGGTACGCTTAACGAGTTCTTTGCTCCTGGGTCGCCGTTGGTATTCATATTGAAAGATTGTTGCACGAATCTATCGGGCATTTTTGTTTGTCTTTTTCCTCCTTCGGTTTCTCTTCTCCTTCCGCTTTGGCAAAAGCGACGATGGGAACGACGCGACCGGCGAATGAATCGAAGATGCGTATCTACGTGTACGATTTGCATTTATATAGGCGACCGGGCAATTTGTGTAGAATTATTCTCAATATTCGGTGTGGCTCTGTTCGAGCAGCACCACAGGGCTTGTGGTATTGTGTGCCGCTTGCAAATGTTTCATTACTTGCGTGCGACGTGCAAAACGTCGTAGCCATTTCTGCGAGCAATCGGATGTTGACTTCGGGAACGTCAGATTATCTGGTGGCCCGTATAACGTTTGCGTCAGTTGCAAATATTCGTGTGGCAAATGTCCATGATATTTAACAAAAAGGGACAGAATTTCAAGAAGTTTGCAATACGTGATCTTCTACCTGTTTTGAGCGGCGTGTACGATCCAAGCTGGAGAATACTTCGATTACCTAAATGAAAGAGTTAGTCAGACGAATAATAATAATAATAATAATATCCATAAGTTCTACGGGGATGAATTCTCGATGGATTTGCGATACCACCGCATCGCACGGTGCAGGGATAGACAAATTCGTTCTTACGTTAGAGCAATGCCATGCCCACAAAGGGGTGGAGTGAGACAGCTGCCTATGTGCCCAGGGTCAGGGTGCTCAGGGTAAGAGATTGTAAGAGGAAGAAATTGCGTCCATGTTGCTTCTATTCACCTGCCTTGCACGGGCAACGATTAATTAGCTCCGAGCGCTATTTTTCTTATAATTAAACGTGGAACGTGGCACGAAAGGACGCAGCGAACATTAAATTGAAGGCAGAGCAACAGATTCGATCGTGTCGAATTTTCGTTCCTTATTCAAATCGTACTTCATTAACTGTGCGAACAGTACTATGTTTAAATCGAATTGTGCAACAAATAGAACGCGGAGTTATGTTTTTTTTCGTTCACGATTTCACCCTCGCACAACTTTGTTGCACAATATGTTGCAGTCAACATGTTGCAGTTAGCGCAAGTAATTTCTTCATTTGGAATATGATATGTCGAAGGGGTGTGCTATGTTTAATAATGAAATGCTGGATCATATGCCGAAAATCTCGAAGAAGTTGATCAACGGGAAAGTAGGATTTTTGTCGAAATAAAATTTATGTTCCGAAATGGAGGATGAATTCAGAATATAGTCGACTACATTTCGGCGTGCCATCCGGTTTCGGTGTTCCCCTACGTACCCCTCCCAATTTTAGAACGCCTATTCCGACCCTCCGGTAGCTTAGAACTATTCGATTACCCCTGTCCACCGTTTAATGGGGGCGTCCTTAGAGACGTATGGAAAGGAAACTTAGCCACAGGATATTATGAACGCTCTTCTAACTTGCACAGAAAAAGTAAATTTACGAGAAATATTAAATGGCTCGTTAAATTTATTACATTTAGACGCACAATGGTTAATAACAATATTATAATGCACGTGTTCGGTAATATTTTCGGTATGCTTTCGAAACTTTGAAAACCTAACAAACTCTGCTATGACGTATGACTAAATTAATTTGCGCCCAGATTGCTACCATTCGTGAAATTTACGATCATTTATGGTATCGAAACATTTCAATTATTAATATGTATTACATACTGTTTCGACAAAATTTGTCACAAAATAATTTTCGTATCCTAAACTTTGTATTCTCACGCTGCACATTTTTTTCTGTTTTATTAATCATTCATCCATCGTGCAGATAAGTCACGATTTATATAATGTGTTCTCGTTTAAATCGGTTATTTTCCTCTTAGGAATATTATTCTTTATTTAAATGAAATGCAGTCTTCGTCTCTCATACTTTCACACAGTTATACGTGTCGCTTGTTAATTACAAGTTCCTTTCAATTTCCTCCGTAGTCACCGTTTTGCTAATGTACTCCGCATATCAATTTTCTCTCGATAACAAAGTAACAATTTTTCACGGTCGAATATATACAATACGGGGAAACAGAAATTCGTGCGATAATAATATATGGAGAATAGTATTGTTCATGTAGAAGAATAGTTTATAATTTGAAATTACCTGTGAATGTTTTGTTTATCGGTTCCTTATTTTGCTACGATTCTAATTATTATTTCTTCCTTCCACAAATGGAATGCTATACGATCTATTCGGTTGTTGGGCCACGTTGCTGATAGAATGGAAAATCCAGGCAACGGAAAATGGATTGGGAAGCTCCTATACAGTCTCTTAGGTACGCAGCTGCTACGTTGTATATTATGTGATTTCACTTCGATGGACTCGAAAGTGCAATCTGCATCTGTGACTTGCTGGATGCTTCTAACAATAAGTGCAGGATGCACCGGAAATAGAATACATTTTTCACTGGCAGGACATCGAAAACCGTGGATGACTAGCGTTAAAATTATTTCACGTTTCTCCATTCGGGACATTATTGGAATTTACCATTTTCATCTTTGCGTGCACTCCGCACAATTTATAGGAAACATATAAATCTGGTTATTCCATTGCTTCGTTTCTATATATTTAGTCGAATATATCTGAGGGTCACAACAGATGACTGCCGTTCGAATTGTGTATATATTCTTCTTTTGGAAATAATTATTACGATAATCGTGACTGTGGTTAGAAATTGACAAATTTGAGTTTTAACGGAAACTTAAGTAAAATGATGCCCGAGGAAGTATTCGTGTCTGAATAGCTATCATGTTACGGACAATGGTTAATTGTTTAACTTACCTAGTACATTTTGCATAAATTTGATGAATAACTTTTTTTTTTCGTTTAGAATAAATTACCATCGCACCATAGTGGTCGATAAGTTAGAATTTAGGAGATTTCTATCTTGCCAGCACAGCAGCTGCGGTTTCTAAAGAAGTTTCGAGCGTGCCAAATTTTCGCCGTGCATCTGTCGCTAGAGGGTTTTTTTTGGGGGGGTACCAAGCAAATTTCGTATGAACCTATCAGTTTTGTCTGCCTTAAAAATTCGTTCGACAAGGAACCTTTGTTCTCAATTTACGTTAAATCGCCATTAAACAATTGCCAATGCGTTGCTATCCTTCACTGGGCATAGCGCACAATACAATTGCTGTGCGATCTCTCTTCGAGAAATCAATGGTACTATCGTTCCGTCGCATAAATTGTGAAACAAACTGTCCTCCATAGAAATTCCAATACCTTCCATTATTGTCGATTGATATGTTTCCACTTGCATAACTGCGAATTGATATTTCGTGACTTGTCGATTCATTGATCGCCAATGGAATTTCTATGATAGATGACAACGTGAAAGAAAGTATGCCTCAGACTGTCGCGTTCGCAAGCCCGAGAGCAAAACGAGAGTTACGCGCCTTAAAATATTATACGATTCGATCGTTCGACGAATTTATCCGATTGAACAGGGACGGTCGAGTAATACATATTTTCAAAAACGTTTCGTCGTAAAATCGTGTTACGCGTCGCCCACTTATTCGCCGCTCGCCAACTGAATATAAAGAAGTCACAGGGGATATACATATTTAAATGCGCTATCCGATTGTGTAAAATACCTTCTGCGTTCCTAGCGTCGATTAAAGCACGGGTTCCTCAACCAGTCAATTATACACGTTTTCAGCGCGAAGCAAATTGAATTTCGTTTCGTTGCAACATTCTCATCAATCATTGCGCCCCGATGAATCGATTCGTGAAGATGCTCAGAGTTCTCGCCCGGACGAGATCAAATCTCTCAGCATTCGCTACACCCTCGCAGTCGGTCCTTCCTAGTAGATTGTAGACAATTTGGAACAGCCTGTACCAACAGTCTAATGAACAGTTGGTTTCTATTGGTAGAAGGCGCCTGCGTTTAGGCCTCGTTATGTTACGGTAGCGCAGCTGGCATTGCCCCGGATAGTGTTCCCCCCGTTTCCCACTCTTCGCCCCGTTTTTCGAAACGATCTTCGTGCCCCTACATATGTATTTCTCTGGCGGCTCTATCTCGCAGGCCTAGGAAACTACAATTCCCCGGGCAATGAGTCGCCCCGCTACTACGAATAATCGAATGATATACGAGCGGCACGCGGTCATTATATGGGTTTCGTGGTGGAAAAGCGGAGCTGTGCATCATCTCTTCCTGCTGAGGCAAATTTTCGAATGTTCCGTGTCGGTCCCGGGGAAACCGGGGAATTATTCCACGAGCAGCGTAAAAACGAGCATGCCGCGGAACAAGATTTATGTATAGGAAGGTTGGAAGAATGGGAGAGGCCCGATTTAACGCGGCGCGATTCGTCGTTAAATAATTAGTCGTTACGGCGACGCACGCTGACCGTTTTTCTCTTGAACGGTGTCGCGTGCTGCCGCGGACGTCTTTATGGTATTAAATGCGTCGGGTTGAAACGGGATGGTTCAACGCGGAGGTTGTTGATTCTCCCGGCACGTTGCGGGCGTTGTTGTGCGCTCCCGAACTGTGCCGCGGTGATTTCATAAGAATGTAATTGTTGTTAGATACGTTAGCTTGATGCAGGTATGCGTGGCATGTCAGTTATCAGTTGAACGAAGTCACAGGCAGTGGTATTGCAATTGAGAATTGCGCGCCGAGGGTTTTGCTTGTTATCGTATAACCAAATGTTTGATGCAGGTGTACCGCTTCGAAGACGTTTAAGTTATTATTATTCATTGATGCAATTAGTGCTTTAAATTTACAAAAGTCGTCGGTGGAATAATTGTTTTATTACAATCGACTGTGCGAGTATGCCGTTGTTTTTTTAGTTCTATCGGTGCAACGAGCTTACTGCGCGATTCGGAAATACGGAGAAACTTTCTGCCTCTCTGATACGAATTCTTCGGCAACTTTTCGCAGGCGGATCGACGATCACGAAAATCTGTTAGCTCAGAGAGCGTAAAGGATGCACTTCCGCTTTTCAATCTCTACCTCTTTCCGTCACCCCGCAAGCTTCTGTTTCCTTACCCATTTTTTTTTTCTTTTTTTTTTTTTAACCAGCGATGCGCCACGCATTCTACTTTATCGCTGTCTGTAGGACAGCAGCTGCAAGCGTCACGAATGCCGGAGTAACGAGCGCATCCAAAAGATCTAGGAATCCATTATCCCGGCGTGAAATCGTAGGAAAAAAGTTGGCAGTCCACAGAAAAAACTGATCTCACGGCTGAATCTCGCGACGACAATATCCAGGGGGTTGCTTCAAGTCCTTTTTTGACGAATATCTTTTCCTTTCTTCTCTGACACGAGCCTTCTAGTCTTTCTTACGGTCAGCCCTCTCCTATAACACTCTCTCCTCGATAATCTTTGTCCATATCCTCTACCCTGAAGCGAGGATGTTCGAAGGAAGGATTATTGTAAAAAAAAAACTTTTCACCTTACCCGAGATCTTTTGCATCTGTATTGTTTACTTTTTGCGGACACTGCCTTTCGTTATGTAAATCTCACGGCATTTTATGTTGCATGCAATAGTTTCGCCTGCCGCAATAAATCCGGAGGAATTTCTATTCGATTCACAGGGGAAGAATTCCATTCGTTTTCCGCCGTGCAAACGAGCCAGCGTACATATGTAAAAACCAATGCAGGCACACGAAGCAGTACCGTGACAAAGTTCAGCCTTTCGCGTCGTCTGCGTCCATCATTGTCACGCAAATGCGTCTTTGCTTCGAAGCGTCGTTGCATAATTACGTTTTTAATTTATGGACGGCGAATAGAGCTGTTTATTACTATAATATAATTTTTTCGTGAACTTTATTACGGCGGATCGGGCCTTGCCTTTGCCTTCTACGGTTGCCCGATCCCAGCATTAGCATGCCGTTCCTCCAGCAGATGGAGAATAGGAAAGGATAGCAACGATGTCCCTTGTGGTCGCACCGTGTTAAAATAGGACAATAGCCTGATGAGTCGGAATTAGGATTCTAACGGTCGTCGAAATATGTTACTCCTTTCCCAGGACGTTTCTGCCACGATATAATAACCGAGCATCGGTGTATGATATAATGTCCCCGACCGCATCTATAATTTTCTATAATTTGCTATTAGACGTTCGTGACATCTAGCGGAACGTTCACGTTTACGAATCGGTTAGATCAGCATGTGACGAAAATTATTTAATACACGACCATTATATCGGTTGGGAGTGTAATTCTTTCCCTACCGAGCATGCGGAAAGTATTAAGAATCGCCGCACGATGGCCAATTATTTAATGGATAACCGTGCAACCTGTTGAAAATTACGCGCACGATAAATGCGGGGATTCAATTGTGCGCTCGAGTACCTACATGCAGGCGGACACGTATAGGTGCACATATGGTAGGCTGAAGGGGCTGGTTCGAGCATCAAACCTTGGCAAAAGGGCCCAGCGTACAAATGGCGGCCGAGAAATCGCTGACTCGCGAACTCTGTGCAAAAACTTTGCTCCCTCTCTCTCTCTTCAACTCCGCGATACTTGAGCCAATTGAACTTTTTCTTGATAAGTTGAGGTGATAACGCCGATAGGAATATGCTATGCCACTCATTAAAAGCGTGCCCCCAATTTGTTACGACGAACAAAATTGAGAAACTTCGAAGCGCAGCTAACGGGAGGAAGAACCAATGGTGTGCAACGAAAAATGAAGAATCTAGTGTTGCTAATTATATTTGAACTTGGTTGGAGTGTTATCGTTACTACGAGAATAACGTACCTAAAACTTTTGCCTGTTTACCTGCATTTCCTCCCTCTCGGAATACACTCGAAATTCCTAAATCGCTTTTTCCACGCTTCCTTCGTGAAATTAGTCTCAGACATTTGATCATTAGTTGCGTTTACATTCCTTCGTTCTTTATAACATTTCGAACCACATTTTCATCGTATGGAAAAAGTCAGATCGTCCGAAGATAATGTTGCTTGTCCACACAACTGGTCATCGAGCTTCAATTCGAATCCCGAATTATCGTAACCGATATTGGCTTTCGGCCGAGTCTGCAAATTTTATGTCATACGCGTGCACTTATAATAATTTCAAGTGTAGACAGAGTGGTACAGTACGATAAAATATATCGTCCTTTATTCTAGGTACTGGACAATTACGCTATAAACCATCAAGTTCATGCTCTCCTTCTGTTTGACCGATTTCACGAAACAACGATGACCAATCAGTTAAATGTATGTACACATAAAATCCTGACAATGTTTAATACAGCAATACGATTTTAATACAAACGTCGGCGGTCCGGATAAAACCACTCGAGCCATCTTCTACAACAAAAAGGAAAGCCAAACAAATTTTCCCTTGGACGATATCCCCCGAATTTCAATGCATAAAATTGACACAGTATACCGTACGAATGGAACCACGAATACTTCGCAGCGACATGGATCTTTCGAAATATTTTCCAGCGACGAACGCAGATACAAAACCGCTGTTCCGTTCTTCCTTTTGAATTTTCATTCGGAAGTGGTCGGTCGTCGAAGGGAGGTGCGGCTTGCCGTTGCAATCCCCCCCCCCGTTTTTTCCCTCGAATCGACGGTGTGCATCGTTGCAACGCTTTGTTGTATGCAGTTCGTGCCGAGGGGAACCAACAAGGGACATCCTCTGCATGGTGGTGGTCTCTTTTGGAGGGGGTACACCCGTGGAGGGGTGATGCATTCAGGTGGGGGGTAATGCACTTTGCACGCCCGACAACTGCAGCTCACGACCGCCGTACGACATTCGTACGGTATCTTTGTACACAGGCTGTAATTGCATATTTGCGGGCGGATTTTCTCGTCGCATGCACGAATTTCGCCCGAGCTTTCTCCACGGGGACGGCCAGGAGTTTTTAGGAGAAAGTGCGTATCTGCAATACGTTTCCCTTTCACTTGGCCAGCATGTTTCTAGGCGTGATCGATCGATTTCGTTCCGAGAAAGTCTTTATTAGAATCCACGGCAGGATATAAATAAGACGCATATGGCTGCGTTATCTGCAGCGGTGCCGCGTACTTTGGACTCTTTTTAAGAATTCCTTCGCCGAAGTTATTTTGGGAAGCCGTGAATGCGGGAAAGTTGAGGAATTTTTGTACGAATCACCGATTGCGTTTTACTTTTACCAAACTGGGTTCGAAGGATGGCAAATATTAGCAGTGCAATGAATTCTTTATCCGTGTAGATTTAGTGCGTTTTATTCGGCGCCGGCAAATATTCGCCATTTGTATTCGTTATGGAGGAAGAGTACTTTATTTTCATGGTTTCAGTCAAGAGACCATTTGCTTTTCGAAGAAATCGATGTTACACGGCGCGACACGCTGCCGAATCGAGCCGCAAACCGCACGATCACAGTATTTCTATAATTAGGTACCAGCGGTTAATCAGCGAAAGGATCACGAAAATATTTCACACTGTAGTTGTTAATGCTCTGCCGAAACTATGGAGATTAGAATTAACTTCGATCGCAAACGTATCATTCGTCGATACATTAAAAATCATAATTCTCCCGGAAACATTGATATTCGAACACGAAGGTCCAGCAAGCGTTTCAATTCTGATCCCTCCGCTTTCGTGCACAATATCGAACTTCAATTTCGTTTCCCCTCTTACTCGAACCCTCTCTTTTCTTACCATTAAAATCTTTCCCATTTAGCACCTCGTTTAACCGTAGGATGCGATAATGCGCTGTACCATTTTCACCGGTAATGTAACGTGTACACCGCCGATCTTGGGCTTCATTACGGATCCATAGCAGACGTCTATTGGCGGGTGTGTTTATGGTGGGGCAACGGCAGTGCACATTTACGCATGCCGCACGCGATGTCTTGCATCGTGCATCGCATGTTTGACGCCGTGTGGGAGAGACGGTGCACGATGGTGGGATACCACATGCGGCGTCAACTGGAGGGGGGTAATGCACTTTACCAGCGGTGCAACTACTGCAACCGACATTGGTACGCAACGCGTTTGCCAGCGTGAAAAGCTGGAGCGGTATTTTGTACGCGTCGCGTAGTACAGATTGAAGGACGAACACTGTTACCAAAGAATCACTTTTACCAGTTAATTATAACGCCGAGGAATAAGTTTCGTCAAATAATCGTTCCTCAGGGGCGGGAACGTCTTTGGCGCGTGCATTTGCAGCGTATTAGAAATTCAATTCTGAACTGCCGGCGCGTAATGTAATTCAATAGTTTTTTACGTATAAATGATTTGGATGTTGTAACACATTGTTTTTCAACGAAATTGAATGGTAATACTTTTTTCCTCGTGTCGTTCATTAAGATACGGTACTGGACGAAATTATAAGCTCGCCTGCCCTTTGGTACGGCTTAGTGAAAAATATTTCGTATGTTCGTTTTGTGATATTCTTGAATTGAACGTGGTACTGTGAAATTCACCTTTATAGCATGCACTTGCCATTGCCAGTAGGTTTTTTCCATTAGACAAAAGTCGAGGTTCATGCGGGGAAAACGGTTCGCGTTGTTGCAATAAATTACATTGCAGGACAATTTATATAATTCGCTTTATCTAATCCACGATAAATCAGTTAAGACATTTTTGATTGTGTGCTGCTTAATGTACTCTATTATTGTGGCTTCGCAATTTCTTATTCGTCTGCGCAATTACTATCTTCAATTTTTGTACCGATGTTTCAATCATTGTTTAAATCATTTCTATCAGTTCACGAATGACAAAATTTCTTTCTCATCTTTTTAATGAAATTTATATTTGGAGAATGTGTGGTGGATTGAAAAATTGTAGAACATATTGAGGTCTTCATTTCTGGCACTTCATTTCTGGGAATTTTCGGTATGGAAATTTTTTATTTAACTGAACTATGTTTCTGTATATAAGGGACGAAACGTGACTCTGATATTTTATATATTATTGGCCATCAGTTATTTTTTTTAATTATTTTTGGGAACCCCTAAATGCTATCTGAAATTGCGTTTTGACCAAATTTTACGTCCTCCTTTTCGTAACGTGGAAGATCTAAATTGAGCGTTTTTTCGTTGCTTCAGATGATCTGAAATAATGAAAAGCAGGAATTCCAAGTTTAAAGGCGGCGTTGAAAACCCATCACACGGAGATGCGAAGTAGTTTACTCCATTTCAATATTTTCATCCGCACATTCTGTACTTTTTTTTTCTATCAATTTATTTATTTAAGGTCGCATCGGCTCGTGGAAGTCATTGGCGACCACATTTCTTGTACATTGCATCTTGTACAATACATGGTTCTTTACAGAGTATATGTGCATACATGCTTTGTTAACGGTAGACTGAATTATTACAGAATGACGATCGTTTCATCGTTTCACCTTCGGTCATAGGTAGTTTACACTTTTTCTAATAGGTCAGCTTGTTCTAAGAAATTAACTATGGTTTTTTCGAATTTATTGTCAATTTGGCTGATTTCAATATGTGGGGGTAGTTTTAGCGTTTCTCGTAACGATACTGTGAAGGTGCATTCCTGAATTATTTGTCTTACTGATAGTTGTTCGTTGCATCAATTGCATAATGGTGGGTCCGTTTTTGATAGTAACTGTACCGTTTTCCTGCGTACGGCCGATTTAAATTATTACCCTGTTTTATGATCGCACGTGCAAAAGTGAACAAATTTAACTTCATTGCATTAGTATTTGCTACATTAGTAGAACGAGTAGAATAAGTGATACTGCATTCTGATCAAATTTTCGACACTGTTTGAAAATACAAAAGAACCGTCAAGTAAAAAATTAATCAATTACCCCTTCGCAGCGTTTGATACACGACCTGGATCGACCGTTTCTGCAATTCAAATGGCGTGCCGGGTTCGAACGAATCCGTCGTCTTTAACAGGGGACCAAGAAAAATAACTAGTGGCAGCGTAAGACCTCGTGAGACAAAGACCCGGGAAACGGTGAAAGTAAAAGTTGTGCTTTCCTCGACGCACATATACGTACAGCCGTGCCTGGCCAGCAGGGAGAGTTGAAGGTCGGCCCCGAAAATTGCCGATCCCCGTATCTCGTCTAAATTCCCGTCCTCGTGCCCGTCGTAACCCTGGAAAAGGAAAGTTGTTCCGGGTATCATCTGCCCCGGAGGCCCTTGCGGTCGATGAGGGCCACGCCGATGCTTCCGCGCGGGAAAGGCTGGTAGCACCGTAAAAGTTTCAGGAGGGTGAAACTCGGAAAGCGTCGAAGGGGCGAGAGGTATCGGGCGTAAAAATAGAAAGGGACGACGGTGTGGACGGAAACGGACGGAAAGAGAGCGAAGGCTAGTTTGCCGGCAGTGAGGGACAGGGAAACGAATGATGGCGGGAGCCACGGATATTGGTTGAGCGGGGGGGAGAGAAAGATAAAGAGAAAGTACGTGACCAGGGGGGATGACGGGGAGTGGAACAGAGATAGAGGGGGATGGTACAAGGGTTGACAAGGGATGGAAGATTGTACGGGGAGAAAGAAAAGGGTAAGCAGCGGCTATGAGGTAGGGGAGGGTAAGTTAAGGGAGAAGGTTAGCCGATGGGAGGCATAGGCTCTCCGGCAAGGCAAAGGGTGAGTCACCCTGTATTAACGAGTGGCTACGCCCATTTAAAAGATGGCTGTTTCCCTATTAACCAATTGGATTTCACGATTTGGCCACTGCCGAAAAAGCGCGGCAAATTGCTACCCTCCTGGCCACCCTGTCGGATGCTTTTATTTATGTCTCCTTTCTCCCTTCTCCCCCTTTTCCGCGCCGCGAAAAAAAATTATCCCCACCGTAGCGCCCGATCCTTCTGCGCCCATACAATTCCTCCCCATTTTTGCGCCTCGATAGTCCAAGGCGGAAAATGATAATGCGCTTCCGGTAGCGTACATCTCGTACATCTCGGCGTCGGGAATCTTTGAAGGTGTATACTTCGTGCAACTGATTTGTAACACAGCATACATACTACTCATTCTGCACTATTTTTCAAACGATATTAGCCGCTTTTCGAGGGCTATGATTATAAACGGACTTCCTTCTGTCCGTCACGAAACATTTTCTAAATGTAAAGGGATTGTTTTATTGGTTTTCTACGCGAGACACAAGGGTGATCCCAAATACAATTGTGGTGGTATTGAAAGACTGAGGGAATCATAGATGCCTCGTTCTATATTTGTAGCCTGCATCTTTCGCTAAGAACACTGCAGCCATTGTTCGCAATGCAATAATATAATTAAGCGAGGTTATCCTTTCTCGCGTATAATCGAATGATTGATAATTATCCGAGTTCTCGATCTAGATATTATTGGAAGGTTTCTTCAAATAATACCAAAATATAAATTGGAACCATTGGGGAAATAATGCACACACAACTTGGACCGTAATTTGCAATTAATGTCTCAATTTTTCATAACGTGAAAAATATTTAATCGGAATACCTCTTCAGGTATTCAAAATTTCTATTTCTGTTCGGTATCGCGAATTTCCTTTTTCCTTTTCCAAAGTTTCTCAACGTGCGCTAACATTCAGTATACATTGGCGAAATTTCCATTGCGTATTTCTCGGGCAGTGATCACAGAATTGATCACTGGCTTACTTCCACCGAAATACACGAACATTTTTCTTTCATATTGCATGCCGCTTGGAGTTTTCGCAGCAATTGTTCTCCCTTCCCGATTTCCTAGAAATAATTGTACATTTTCATCCTTGTCGAGATATCTTGCAGCAATCACCGTCTTCCGTCCTCGTAATAAATGATTACGAACAATTTCACAAGTTCGCAAGATCGTTTAGTTCGGTGTACTTCTGTCCGTCCAAATTTCTCCGTAGACCAGTCGGCACGGGCTACATAGTTGGGTTAATCCTACGCCTATGGGTTCCTAGAAGCCAGCATGTTCAGGGCTCATTGGGCGTGTATAGACGCGGTGCGTATCCGTCCTAACAGCGCTCTAGGGTGGTGTCGTAGATATACGTTGGCCCGGCACAGAACCTTTAAACCTTCTGCGGGCCAACGTGGAATTTCCGAAGCGAAGTTTACTTTGTGCCGGGAAAATTTTCCTGCCCGGTATTATCCCTTTTAGCACCTGCCCCGACCGTTCCTTCGTGGAAAATGCCGTTACCTTTCCTGTCGGACGTAGAGAGCCGCGAGTACGACAGACGGCTTCGAATCAATTTTTCAGCTGCGCTGTTCCATTCCTCTCCGTGCAGCTATGCAGTGCGAATCAATTGTACTTCGATTAACGTTGCACCGCGCGGACGAAGTAAACATCGTCGCGATGCGGCGTTCCCAATTTTTCTCCGCTTAAACGGCAATTGAAACGTTCCATTTGACTATTTTAGTTCTCGCGTGGCTTTTGTCGGGCCGATTCAACGGGACGTCATAGATCGTGATACAGCGCGAAGCGTATTTCGAATCATTCGGGATCGGTGCGAATATATTTTTGATCCCGTGAAGATTGTACGATTCACTGTATCGGCAGACTTCGAGCATTAACTGAATATCGGTGCAACGAGTGCAAGGGAAATTACTATCCGTGCAACGATGGACACTCGTAACCGTGCTCGATTCACGAAACACGCATTGACACGAGCAATCCGAGTGTTACTCACCGTTCGAGATTCTTCGAGGAGTCGGCATCCACCCGGAAGTAGTCCTCACAGGCAACGAAAAAATGTCTTTCCCGCGGTATCGGCAAGGGGTACGAACGGACGCGCGAGGCACAGCTGAATGGATAACGAGATCTTCTCCCGTTTCATAGGCATTAGGTACTCGCACGTGTATGCTACCATTCATGCGACAGAACCGCTCTAATACATGCAACTGTTCTGCTCCGGCCAGGAGCGTATCCGTACATATACATAAGTGCATCAATACGCTCCTCGTAAATCTCCGTCCGAACGTAGGCCGGCGATAAATTTCCATCAACAATTAAACAAACGTCCCCCTGAATTTATTAACCGTCATCCTTCGTTGCTCGTCGGACGTCCCGCGTTTGTCCGTCGAATCTTTCAAGCCCGCTTAAACGTTTCGATGGATTCGTGCCGAAAGAGAAGCTCATTTCGCCTAACATCTCCTCGCTAACTAACGCGCTGCCAACTCTCTAAACTCGTGGCCCGTCCATTGTTCGCGTGTGCGGCCGCCTTCCGGAAAATGAACGTGGAAGGGGAGCGTTACTGTCTCTTTGCGTAATTAGCGTACGGCCCTGGATACACGCCTAGGCGCGCGTATCGCAGGTAAAAATAAAAAAAAAAAAAGCGCGGTGGAAGATGGAACGGAGAAGGTTGCACGTGCTTCGTACACCGGGAGAGGTTGGTACCCCGCTTCGCAAGGACAACGGCCCGGTTTGCCATCGGCAGCGGCCCGCAGAGGCTCGAAATTCAAAGCGACAGCGGTCGCCATTTGCAATCGAAGACAAAAAAAAAAGAAAAAGGAGGAACGGCGAACAAACGGATATTCGGCTGAGGGGCGATCCCCTGCACGCGGGGTCGTTACCCCTTTCGGATTTGGGTCACCGGTCGAAGGGCGCCTTGATTCGGCATCGATGAGAAAATTCTATTTGACTATACCAATGGAGAGGCTCGTCTCGCCTTTCGCCGGCACTTCTTGCGCCGGTCCCGTGAGAAAGAGCAATTGAAGAGCGGCGATACCAGAACGGCACCGTTCTCGTGAGAACATCGCGCCGCGACACGAATTATTTACGGGCGTTTCGCATTTTTACTCGTTGCAATTGGCTTTTGCACCGGCACGGTTGAACTCGGCGGGGCGGATTTGTCAGTCGGTCCCGTGGAATTGCAGAATTTTATCAACGCTCATGCCCGGCAACCGGTATGGTCGAGATGTTCGAAGCTCAGTTATCGAGAATATTTCTTGCACAAATTTGTTTACGCCGTACGTGAGTTGACGTGAAATTGTTGAAAGAATCGAGAGCTGGAGCGGTTTTGCGATACTTCGTCAAGAACGTGGAACAATTGTTGAAGGAAACACAGATATGGGTTACGGATATTTGTTGATAATAAATACCCATTTGCCCGAATATCAATAATATTTCCGAGGGGCGAAATATTGGCGAGATTATGCGGGGGTTTTTAGTTTTAACACGTGAACGTATCGACGCTCTCCGAATTTCCATGGCGTCGTGCCTCCTGGAAAACTCATGGAGCGCATTAGGGCTTTTCGGGGGTCGTTCCCCTCTTCTCTCGTTCCTTGTGTTCTCAATATCGACCTCGCTTATATTTCCTCGACCCAATGCGAAGGGTCGTTGGCCACCCCCCTTTCCACTCCCGGAAATCGTGGCTCATGTCTCTCAAAAGCGGCCCCCGAACAATGGATTTTATTTCTATTGCAGTTTCGTGACCTTCTTTATCTCGTCTCGCAGCGGAGTTTGCTGCGTTACATTTCCGCGGATCTTCTCATATTTATTGTATACCCGATCCGACTTAAATGCCCCCGATAGAGATCCATTTTTCGTTTCTATTTCGCGTGGGACATGTTTATTCGACCGGGGGAACATTCGAAACTCGGACCAAGACATTTGTTCTTTGATGCAACAAGAGAGTCGCCGGTGTATATTTTTTATTTTTAACATTTCGATGGTTGAAATAATCGTCTGTTCTCCCGAGGTACAAACGACCATTTCGTATCATGTTTTTTGTTGCTGCTTTACATTCGTTATTAAAACTTTATTTGCAATTTCGCGCGCGCCTCGACAGTTGGACACGTCGTTGTTGAAAACACCAAGCAAGTTTCCCTCCGTCAGTGTTATCTTTCGTAACACACCGTTCCCCGTGAGAAACGGCACAACTATTTCAAACTTTCGCGATATTTATGGCCAGGGTGCAATAACGATTTACGAGGAGTGTTTAACGGTAAAAGGTTTGACTTCTTTCATTCCAGTGGCACAATCTCACCTAATAAGCTCGCCGACGAACAACCGAAACGGTCGACAAAAATTCCAGCAAAGTTTCGTCGGAAAGGGATCAGGAGGACCTTCTACAATTTTATCGGTTGCCAGTGGCAACGCCTCGAGTTGCCTCTGTAGGCTCAGACCAATTTCTACACGTTTGCTTCTTCAAAGCGTTAAAGGAGAACCGATACGGAGCGAACGTAGACGTTGCCGGACGGACTTGAAAATAAAAGAACGACTTCTCCGCCGATAGAAGTGCACCTGATGTTTTTCACCTGGTAAAGGAAGGGGAAATAGAAAATTACGCGACGTAAAAACACTCCACACACACACACGGAGAAAAATGTGGGTGGGCATTTGAACAGGCGTTCTTTCGATTGTCGTTATATTTAGTTGTTCGTTTCAACTATAGATCCGCGTGGAAATCGGTGTAAACGAAGAAAAGTTATTGGGCATCGCAAGTGGATATTAAAGTTGTAGGAATGATGTTTTAGTGCTTAAAAATATGATTATTATGATTGACGAAGAGAGTAGGGAACGTGTTTCTATGCTTCCTTCAATTATTAACACGTGGAATATAAAAGGGAACGATATATTTGTAGATTAATAAATAGTTCGCGGAGTAATCAGTTTCGGTGTAAAGAGCAATTCGTTTTTCTTATCAGATAGCGTTCGCTTTTACAAAAATTTCATTGGAATTGTCCAAAATGTGTG
Source organism: Nomada lathburiana (assembly GCA_963667235.1). Lineage (NCBI taxonomy): Eukaryota > Metazoa > Arthropoda > Insecta > Hymenoptera > Apidae > Nomada > Nomada lathburiana. The sequence continues at coordinate 8,370,523 of OY763898.1, read as the reverse complement.
AGCATTCATACGTGTATAAGAAACTTCGTCTGTCGCACTAGGTATTTATATGATCGGAAAAGACTCGGGGAAGGAGTTTTAGAATGTTGCTTAAGTGAGACTTAATAAGTGAAGGCTACGAGCCCTTAATTAACCTTCATTGTCGGCGGAATCATACTATTTCTTCGAATCGATCTTCGAGATACTCCTTAGAATCTTTGATAAAGTTATGTAGAATAATTATTATTGCGTTCAATATTGTATTCTGTCTTACAAGAAATATTAAATTGCACGTTTGAAGGCATCGTCATTCGAAACCTGGCACAACGAAATTTGATTCGGAAATTTTTGTCACTGTTCATATTTGTTCTGGCAATCGTGGTTTTCACGCGTGCATCGTCCAAAATGAATTCGCAACTAAGAACGTCTTGAAGTGAAAAGTTAATACAGATTTAAATAGCGACGATTGTCACGACATTCCTGTCTTTTTCTTGCGAGATAATTAATTCAATTATATTTGTGCCTCTCGGATTTCACAAGTTCACACAGAATTTACTTGTGCCCAGAATTGGGTAATATTTCTGTTTCTTTTGCTCGTATCATTAGGATAACGTTGTGAGAAAACGAAATACAATGTAAATATATATATGAACGAGGTTTCATGAACGATTTGTCACGTGAACAACTCGTTTGATTTTTATTTCCAATTGCTACGTAAGTTTGAAGTGTTTCTCCTCGGTATACGCATAGAAAACTTCCTGCTTATACCCAGGAAGTTTTAATTTCCGTTGCTACAATTAAGTAAATAAAGTCGATATTCTTTTTGCATATAATCGATACACGTGTTATTTATTTGTTCAGTAATTACGAACGATTGTTTCATCAGATAATTCGGAATTCCGACTACTGCCTCCATGTGGTAATTTGCATTGAAAAAGGTGTAATTCAATTGAAATACGATTCGATAAGAAAGTTAATTCAATTTAGAAATATGTGTTGCATCAATTCGTATATAATTTTCCAGGCATTCGTGTCGGATTGTTGTGTTTAAAATTGATAGAAGTTGACGAAACTGGCGAAAGAAAATGGCGGGTATGAAACCACGATTAGCAAAGTTGCGAACTGTAGACGGCGCCACTGGATGGACCAAAAAACTATAAAAAATTCAATTAGTCGCACGTTGTTTTTCAACGAACATCTAAAAATTCTGTGTAAAAATTCTAAATAAGTTGATACATCTTAATGATTGCGTTACGCCAACGTACACAATGAAAGATTTAATGTTGCAATGCAAAGGCAGGAGCAGTATAATATTTAGTATTTATACTTTTTACACAACAAGTTAAGTACCGGGGCATGAATGTACTATACTTTTTTTTATCAAATTTCTTTATATACACTTTTCGTGATTAAACGCAATGCACTTTCGTCGCCGGTATCGTACATATTTATACGAGCAACTTCCAGCATTGTACGAAAATATTCTCGATGGAAAAGTCCATGAAAACTTGGTTCGGCAGATTTAGATATAACTTCATTTCAGATAAAGCAAGATTGTAATGTTAACGATAAGAAAACATTGTAGAAGTAAGTGATAATAGTAAACCGAAGCACCGTATTATGTAAGCGGGTCCGCTATAAAATATTCGTATAATAGCGAAGTATAGTTAGATAAGCACGGCTGAAAATAGGAAGATAAATATTTCGTCAGAAACCGAACTCGTTCATGTATTCCCCGATTTCGCTGGGAAACGATGCTCTTTCCTTTTCGCACCGAAATCAGTATTTGAAAAGGAAAGGAAAGACTCGTACAAAACATCGAAACATTATTCCTCGACCAATCGGACCGTATCTCTCCACGGTGATCTCTCCCCAATTCCTTATTTTTATTGAACTCGTACGAAAGCGTGGCACTGTTAATTATGTTAAAGCAAAACTAACTGACTAACGAACCGGGGAAACTATGAAAAGCGTGGAAAAATGTACGTGATTCGCGCACGAGATGCGCGAGAAAAGATGGCACCAATTTTTCGTTTCCCCGTCAACTCGCACGGCTTTCTCAATCGAACTTTTTCCAATGATTTCGTAATCACCCAGGATTGTAATATTAACAGAAATGATTATAATTGAACTATAGTGATTAATATTGAAGTAATGAACGTTTTCGAAGATACGACCGAACCACGATCTATCTCATCGCGTGGACATATTTAAGTGGCATTTTTTTTTCACAAATTTCGCCAACGAAACTGTGCGAAATTTATCGCCATACAGATTTAGAGGAAAATGTCCCGGAAAGCCGAGAATTTTCATCGTGTCCCTTTTGGCCCTTTGATTTACAAAATGGCGCGTCATGGCCTGGGCGGCATTACGGTTTCCCCCCCATTCTATAGGGTGAAACTCCATTCCACAAAGCCACCCTTCACGTGGGGCGAACTCTCGATCCCTCGCACGTTGAATTCGAAAGCGGCCACGGTGGTGGGGACGAGCGCGGAAAGGGTGTCCAAAGGGGACCACCGGGAAATTCTTGGAAAATGGTGTCATCGCTCTTGGCTTCGCAGCTGGCGTCATCTGAGCACCGTTCCTCCTATTCCTTCTATAGAAACGAAGATCGTATGTTGGTAATACAGTGTCTACCATTTAATGGTAACTACGCGTGTACCGCATTTCTTGCAAGAACCTCGTTCCGTTCACCGTTAACTCTTTGCGGCACAGTGGGGTCTATTTACGTCCCACCAAATAATTATATATCGAGGAACTTTTCAACGAAGCTTTATTTCAGTCGCTTTTGTATCGCAATGTTGTCCGAAAAGTCCCGCGCCCCGAATAATTCCTTTCGTTTATGCATTCTCGCTTCGCACCGTTTGCGCACAGTTCTCTTCCTCTGTCGTTTCCTTCTGCGGTACAAGCTTGCCCATAAATGCGGCCGAATAATTACCTCTACCTGGATCGTCGAATACCACTTGATCGCCAATCACCCATAACGCATAACGGATCTCGTGGAGGATTTCGAAGTCCATGTTGCACGCTGTCGCTTGGCCGACGCCGGAAGTGAAAATGCCACCGATCGCGGGCAGCTTTAAGGTCACTGCTAATTCCACGCCAGCGTTCAGAAGCGCAATCTCGACACCTTTCTCTTTGTAAGACGGGTGCACGCATAGAATGTGTATGCACAAGTATTTATCGTGCCCGAACCTTTCGTACGCGTTCGTTTGTGCGGCCAGCGTGCTCCTTAGAAGCCTGATCTTCTCGATAGCTTTTCCATTCAGGATCTATTTCAACGGGGACACGATTTTATATTCGCGAATGCGTATCGTCCCGATTGAGAGGATCGTACGGCTCGTTGAATTGAAATGAATTCCCGAGGCTTCGACGAACCACCTACGGTCGACACGCGTACTGACTGTGTTATCCTCGCGGCGGACAATCGGGTGTTCAGTTTCGTGTTTCTTTCAATATTCCCTTTACATTCTTAACCGATCGTCGAAAAATCGCTCGACATCCCTGTTCCCCGGACTGTTTCACGTTGATTCGTGTTCGGCGAAAGGAAATTTGCGCGGGATATTTTGACCAATTTAAGCTGCGGAACTGACTTGAACACTTCGATTTGCCTGCGCGAGGGTCGAAACGGGTCAGACTTTTACTTGGACACGGTTGTATGTTTCCGACTTGTCAGATTCGATGTTGATCTGCGCGATCATTACGCCGATCACACGACCGGACGCGATACTGGTTACGACCAGGCTCGTTGTGTCTTTCATCCACGTTTTCGCCAGCTCCAAGTATTCGTCCACGGAAGTTTTATCCTGCAGAAGCGAGGACGCCTTGCACATAGGGTCCTCCTGTAAGAAGTGGTGCTGAAAACAATGCAATTGCGTTTCAGTCTGCGTTATACTGTGTCACACCGAGGGCACAATAAGATGTTATCATAATAATGAATGCTGATATTATAATTGGCGGGACGCCGTGGACGACTCTGTGAATAGTTTCGCTGAACTTTAATCAGACGCAAAGCGTCGTCGTACAGTGACTCCTTTAGGTCCAGTATTTTGTATTTGGTCGTAATCATCCATTCCAGGGGCGCTTTCATACGCGCATCGATCTCTAACGCGAGCTCATCCTGATCCTCGTCGTCCATTTGAATAAATGCTTGGAGCTGGAGGAATTCGTCACCAAAACGCGCTCGAAGATCAAAGTTGTAACAAAGATTTGACGTTGCACAATTCTGAACCTGTTTCCATCGTTCGATTCGATCGTCACTAACTTCATAGTCGACATTCATTAATGTCCTCAAACTGCGACGCGCATTCTGCACGCATTCAAACATTCCAGCATTCAATCGTCGATATTATTACGGAAAATGGGGAACGTAAAATGGGGAACGTGTTGATGAATCGAACCATTTTGCAAACCTGTTAAAACATGAACATATGAACGATATGGACAGTGTGCAGACTACACATCAGTTGAAGAAGAGGAGCTCTATTAAGCAAAGCGACATTGCTGCTCTGCGTGGCGATCTTGCGACGATTAGAAAGAACCGTCCCAACGATGATTTACCGAGTACAGACGCCGCAATCGTCTGGGAAAGAATATCGACCGGTTATCGGATCGTCGACCTTCAGTTAGACAGATTTATGCAAGCTTTATACTTTGTACTAGTACATCGCCGTCCGAAGTACAGTTTGTTACGCATAAAAATGGTCCGCTTATTTGGAAAAATAGCTCCGCGTTGCCTGTTTAATTATTATTGATCTTAGAAGTATCGTTGTCGCGTTATTACGTTCTTATCCTAATAGATATAATTCCATAGATATAATTCAATATAATACATATGCTTTGAAAATATATACTTCTGCCTACTCAATTTTAACACCATTAGGACAACAATTCTATATTTTTATAGTTTCTATGCACTCGCGCGAGTGTACTTCGATTTAATAATCGATACCTCTCGTTTAATACTACCGATGCGAGATTTCGTTTCACTTTATGCCACTGTGCCAAACGTTCCGTATTTCCTTTGCACGTGGAGAATACAACTGGACGACGGATGCTTCATTGCAATTTACGAATGTTTCAGACGAACTACTGTCAAACGGAACCACTGTGCGAAGCTGTTGGCCTCTTCAACGATGCCGGGTCCATGAAACTGTTCATGAACATTGTCTTCAAGAAAATGGAACACATGATGAGCTTCGTTGCTCTTCAAGAGGGAACCAATAATCTCGTTGGCGTGCTTGTCGCGTCGTTCCTCGATAAATCCGGACTGACCGTTTCTGAGGAGGTGCGGAATACGAGTATAAATGTTCCGATCTCTGAATTGCGTATTTTGAGTAACTTTAATCAAATATAATACACACATACATATTAGGTTAATAGCGCAGCGATATCTCTCGATTGTTAACAATTTTGCTACCAACAGTCGCAGAAACATCGTACAGATTACCGACAATAACGAGCAATTGATTGAATCACAATTTTCGTCGGCGCTAAAAATTGAACTATATCACAGTACATCGTGATTTTCGATTAACTATAAAACGAAGATAACCGGGCCTTGGTTCACAGAAAGGGGAGACTCTGTATCAGGTAATGCTGTTCAAGAAGCACGCTATCGCCGAGGTTAATTTTTACGAGGCCATGGGCTCCGAGAAACCCGTGCACATCGATATTCTCTGCGTACATTCGGATCATCGGGGAAAAGGCATTGGTACTGCATTGCTGCGTTCCTGCGTTACACGCGCCAGCCGTGTTGCTACGGCTTGTGTCGGAGAATTCACCTCCTGCGCGGGGCAATTGATCGGTCCGTTTCGATTGATAACTCGCGACTTGTAGATCCCTAATGTCCGCGCAATGATTCGAGTAATGTAAAAACGTTTCGCCCTTTGCAGCGAGGAGATTGGGGTTCGAGGAGCTCTACGAATTGCCGTACATGTGCACGGGGTCGGTTGACAACAGATTCCGAGCTTTCGAAATCTGTCACCCGGCGAATTATTCCATAGCGTGTATGGGTTTGCGAGTGTCACCGCCGCAGTACCAAATACCAACCATGCCGGAACCAGTGGCGACGAAAAAGTCGCAGAACGTGGAGAAACCCGTCGAAAAGAGAAAGCGGGCGAAGAAATAGGTATCCGTCATTTATTTCATTAGAACGTATTATACCTCCGGCCCTACTTTTCCTATAAACATGAACGCATGTATAATCGTCTTGTAATCGAAACGGAACGCTATCTTTGCGCGCTAAGGGAAAACGAGAAATAAAGAAGAAGAAAAATAGAAGTAATACGTTCCGTGAAGTATTCATTGAAGTTACAAATCAGTTAAGTGCACGAGAGCAACAGCTTTAATATTTCGATCATATTGTCTGTAAAAAAATATATATTGCATATATTGTCTGGTGTTCTCGTGAAGCTTTTACGGTAACTTGCAGTTGGCATTGGCGGCGACACGATTTACGCCGCTTCGCGTTAAGTTTGATGATGCTCGACGGCGCGCATGACTCTCGTGAAGGCAGTGTACGAAATTCTTTTTACAATTCATCTTTCCGTTGTTGCTTGCCGCTGTGGTCCAGATCCGGTCGTATTGGCAAACGATCCCAGAAGTTCATTCGCTCCGGGTTTAGATTGTCAGACATTTGAAGATTGTCTTGCCCTATGTAGAGATATTCCAGGGCTTCGGTCCTGACTGGCTTCCATTTGATGGGTATTTGCTTCGACAATTCCGGCGTAGGATTACTAAAAGAATTATTTCTATTCATTATTGCTGTCGGTCATCAACTGCGGAGAAACTGGCGATTCCCTTGAATCGTTCGTAGTTCCGAGGGGACGAAAATTTGTCGCCACGCGTGAAAGTAATGGCATCCCGATTGGTCACCGAATAGAACCTCACCCAGATTTTGCAAAGTTGTACCACAAGCTGGTAATGATATCGACCATCCTGTTATCCTCTTCGCTGAGCGGTATATCTTTGAATAGTTGTTCACCGACAGGGAACATGTATTGGAGTTCGTCCGCGTGCGATACACCGTACTTGTTCTTGGGATCGCCGAATATCATGCTGAACGATGCGCTTCCTTCGTACGCCAGATAATAATAATACACGGGAGATGCCTGCTTCTCGAGATAGTGTCGCACCGACGTTCGTGCAGCATGACCGAACCAGGCATCGCTGTACATCTGCGAAACGTCCAGGATATGATTAAAGTGCGCGCTGCAATTGAGAAACTAGTCGAGATATATCGAACTTCGCCACGGTCCCTTCATAGCCGAGCATTCAAATGAACACCGGCAGAGGCCGTGACTACTTCCAGATTTGCATCTTTTTCGAAAACAACGTTACACGGTGGCCTTCGTCACGCGAGCAGAAACCTCACTAGAAGTCATTGATCCCGGTAAAGAGAGTGCCGGGTGAACGTTTCAGCGATATAAAACGCAGTACGACGAATGGAAACAATGATGATTACGTATGCAACATTTATTGAGAACACTCACGTCTATGAGGTTGAACCGCGTGGAATTGTCAATCGGGGACTTGTCGAAATAAAATTCACGTATCTCGGACGCCAGGCGTTTTTCTTCGCCTTTGGGGCACGTTTCTCCGAACAGCAACGTTACTGGAGCGATGCTTAGGAAATCGTCGTTCATCCTCTTAACCAGTTCTCCGTTATTCCGTCCGTATAGTCCTGGTAAAAAAGAAAAGATGAAGAGCATTTGAACATAGCCGTTGTACGGTCACTAAACTCTGACGCAGGGGACTAATCGGTAATGCACAATCGAGCATCCGACGAGGAAAATCGTTGCGTGGTTATTTTGAAAATGTACCTGGCGCTATGAGAGCCCCCTCCTCGGACGTAATTCCTGTCATCCATGGTATGTCTAACAACCGGCCATGCTTCGATGAAACCGCCGGATCTTCCGTTAGGAAAGCACCAGGGTGAACAGGTTCAATTACCGGTCTGAAGGGTATCATCGGACAGTAACCAAATACCTAATAGAAAGTTTTCAGAAGGAACATTGAATTCTCACGCATCGTCGCTGGAAAATTATAAGACACGTACGTGGAGTTTCTCACAGGTGAAAGAACCTGAATACTGTTTGTATACATATTTGACGAACATGTTCGACCAAGTCTTCGATGCTTCGGTAATTGGATGCATCGAAGTCAAGTTAGTGAGTAGCCCTTTATAATAATTACGCTATTACATGCATTGTGATATCATTTCAGTGCGGGGTTATTATTATTTTTGGTTTGCCATAATTTGGGACAACACATTTGAGGAAATTAGATGCCGTTTCGATCTTTATAATATGCATCGGGTAATCGCTTACAATTAGCCGTGAGTTAAACGCTATTTACGCGATTAACGGTTCCTCCGAGCCTTCGATTGAATGCATCGAAAGGCTATACGTATCTCGAAAGGAGAAACTCCATGTCGAACGATATTACCGATTTATCGCTCCATTTTGCATCCACTTTCACTTCCAGCGGTTTTGTAATACACTTACCCTCTATGAAAGTGGTATCCATCTTGTCGCGGAACATTGTGTTTTTATTTCACGCGCGCCGGGCAGTATTCGAACGTGCCAGGTGAAAAATTACTGTCATTTGAGGAACATCGGATTTTCATCGCGGCTGTGTAGCAAGCACGCACCAATGGCCGTGTATAATATATTCACGAATGCACGAAACTGGTTTTTCCAGAAGTTCGGACCATTATTTATTATGCGCAAATGGTGTACGTCATTTTCCAACTAATTCTAGATTCCCGAGAAATTTGATCGGTATAATAACTCGTTGAAACACTGCGTTAGTAATATTGCTAAACTGTCCGCGACATTAATGTTTGTCGCGATTCAATTTCGGTTCGATTCTATTTGGACGTTTTACTTGTTAACCGTGCGTTAAGCAATCTATTATGTTTGTGCGTGCATAGTGCGTGTGCACATCCTATGGAAATCATAGAAATGTGACGTATTGCATTTAATAGCGCAATTATATGCACATTATGAAATCGCACGGTGCTACGCCGTTTTTCCAATTATTCCAGATTTCACGATACTTGCGTAATAAGATGCAACTCATAAACGTGATTGCCAATACTTCAGCACGGTTGATATACCATTTCAATGCCAGGAGCAATACTATTATGCAACTATCAACTTGTAGATGGTGAAAACTTGTTAATCAAAAACTTGTTAATGGCGCATGCATCCCATTAATTATTGCTGCTTGCAAATCGAGGCGAATTGCGAAAGTTACGTGCATTTTGAAACGCAGTGTGCCGTACATGCATTTATCGTAGCACTTGGCGCGAATTAAAATCTTCCAATTGACACGCACAATTGGCAATTATAAAAAAAAGATAATACCCGGATAATCTGTTATTCGTCAAATGTGCTTTTTCGAAACTAATTTATTCCTTGGGGCTTGTGTACGATTCACGATTAAAATTGTCCATATCAATGAGACCTTCTAGCATCGTGACAATAACTGCAATGACAACATCTTGATTATTCGGTTTATTCGGTCGGAGAAAATATTGCCCGGTTGTGTTGAGTAGTAGATCCATGTCAGATTGAAATTTAGATTAACGTGCCTTTACTGGCTACTCATACCGCGTCAAATATTCGTTAGACCAAGGGCGTGCCATTCTTACGAATGTATCTGTCAATTATGATTAAGGCGAAGTGACCAGTGACCTGGGGAACTGTGCTGCTGTCAGAGGTGCATATCAGTATATAAATAGACAGGCAGATAATATGATGCAGGTGGGCGCTTGAACGGTGCGTGCCGTGCAGATTGTACGGGGCGATAATTAAGGCGATCAAGTATTAAATGGCGATCGATTGGGAGATAAACTATAATTCAAAAAATTGCATATCGGTCTTGCTCTCGGGCATTTGGTGCATATACATCCGCATTAAAACGTTCACCTTCCGCTCAATTAAATGTCCCCGTTCCGTGCGATCGCCGAAAGAATGTCGAGTATTTTAATCGATTACTTTTTCGTCGACACTCTTCTAAAGGGATGATAGAATAGTGTGCTTCGATGTATCATTTTGGTATCATGAATCATACCCGTCAATGAAAGTCGGTCTCGATATCAAATACAATTCGACCCGTTTGCATCGCAGCTCTGAACACGCCACTGGCGTTATTCGTCCGAGGCGTTCAATTGAAAAACACAAGAAGGAAAAAAAACTCGATGGTAGTGCGCTATAAGTTTCGTAATCGTTGAGCCTCGAAATCCGTCCGCGCTGGTCATAAGACAATCGCGAAATGTTTTATGGCGACAGGACAATATCGCCGAGAGCGGAACATTCCGCGGCCGGTGATAACTGACAATCGTCGTGCGCGGATTACTCGGTTCACGGAGGCAAATGGGTTAGAAGCGTTTAATTCGCTAAATTTTTGAATCTTGTAATGCTGGAAATTTCACGCTGTGGACAGTAGAGATGCGATATTTCGTATCAATGTGCGAGAATGGCCGGACTTACTTGGAATTCACGGTCGGTGGCGATAATGTCGTTGGCGTCCTTCTTACGCAGACACTCGATGAGGTTTTTCGAGCTTTTCGAAGGACAACTCAAAAGTTCGGCAACCTTCGTGGCCTTCTTTCTCGCTGTACCTGGCCTCGCTAAAGTCCACGGACAGTGGCCGCTGCCGCTCTGCGAGATACCGCGGTGGAAAAATCCTGTTTTAAATCATACGAAATACGTGAGAAAATATATTTACATTGCGTGACTTGAATCGTCAATCGTTGACCATGAAATTTTATACATTGCGCTACAAAGTGGCGCAACTAGACGGTTTTAGATCATTTAATTTTGACCTTCAGCATCATTCATAGAGTACGGATTCTTCCGATACACGGTCATTTGGAATTTAAGTGCGGTGCTTGTGGGAACTTTGGTTTTACGCGATAATCGATTTGTATCGCGTCTACATTTAATTGCCACCTGTTGCAATGCTCGTTTCCCAACCGTTGTGTGCACAAGAAAATTATGTCATGATTACTGCAACATGTATTACGAATTATGCAACTGCCCGCAATGACATATTTAGGTGTCTCATCTTTTTCTACATTTTCAAATGAAAAATATCCAAGTTACCGTGATTTCCATTCTTTATGATAGAACAGCAATGCGTGAGGCACGATATATTTATATATTCTGTAAGATATCGGTAATATAAAACCATTCGAACAAATTCCAGTTGAATATAGTCTCTCGTAACTTTATTCAGGCAACTGTTAACTCTCTTTTATTGGGAATAGATAGACCGACATTTCATATGTACAATTCATTAGCGTCCATAATATCCGTTACCACGATCGTTACATTTTATGGTCGGAAATTATTATTTTTCAACAAGGCCGAATCGATTGAACTAAAAATATCCGTAATATCCAAAGAGGCCTTTCTATTCCTATTCGATTATTACTTTGTACCCACCGTTCATCCGGCGTACAAAGTATCGTTTGGGCGTGAAACATTTACCTTTTGTCAGACTGCTCATCATATGATAATGAACACTGGCGCCTCCCGCGCTTTCCCCAAAGAGAGTAACGGAATTAGGATCGCCGCCGAAGGCAGCGATATTTTCGTGCACCCATCGAATGGATTGCGCTTGGTCCTTTAATCCGTTGTTCCCAGGACATACCGTGTCCTCCGTGCTCAAAAATCCCAGTGGTCCAAGTCTGTAACGCAATCGTTGTGAACCATCTCTAATATCGTGCTCGCGTTAATCAATTTGGCCGACTTACACACCTGTAATTTACGGTGACGAGTATCACATCGTGGTCCAGCAAGAATTTAGGATGATAGAATTCTGAATGGCCAGCGCCGCAGATCCATCCACAGCCGTGGAGCCAAACCATAACCGGAAGCCCTCCTTTTAATCGATCGTCTTCGCTCGACACTTTCGGCGTGTAAACGTTCAAATAAAGACAGTCCTCGTCACCGACGATTTCGTCGTCGTGGGTATAGATGTTTCTTTGCACGCATATATTGGCATCTTCTTTGGCTGATCGCACACCGTTCCATGCCGCCGCTGGCTTCGGTGTCTGCAAATAAATATATGCTGTTATTAAGCTGTTCTATAATTAATACTGCTGGAGTATGGAAGCTTGCAACTTGTTCATTAAATTGTTTTACCGCGCATACCACTGGAAGTAGGCACGGGTAATTTAATATTATAATGTGCCGGTTAGTAATTCAATCACGATCGTTGGAAAATTAACTGGTTAAGTGGTGATTGTACGTATTTGTGCATGTGCGTGATGTGAATATGTTTTTTTTTTTTTTTTATAAATAAGTGACGCAGTAGGAATTAAGGAGAGGTAATATCGATGCGCACACGAATGTATTTCATAAAACTTAGAAGTCTGTGGGCGATGGATAATACTTTTATCGCAGTATAAAATAATATATCGTTATATAATATTATTATGATATAGATTATCACGTTGGAATAAAAAGTCGCAGGTATCGAGTTCCGTAGGTGCTATTAAGGAATCAATGGCTAAAGGGGCTGTGCGTATGCAATCGCGTAGTACAAATTAAGATTGTCAATGTGATTTAAATAACTAGCACGGTGGGTGGACTTCGTATAAATATTTTTGAACGAGAACGGGTCTATCAAGGAAAAACGTACATTCTTTCGTACGGCTTACGATTGCGAGAAGTTGTTGGAGTTGTTTAATATATTCACATAACTTTCGTATCTAAACATGCAATTACATCAGTGGACGCATTCGCGAAAACAGGTTTCGCGCCCAATCGTATAAAAGAGGAACTGTTCATTCGGCATTTCTACTTAAATCCTAGTAAATGTGGGACTGCATAGGCTACTGCAATTTCTAACAATTATGCTTGGAAAAATATTTCTGATTCTTCTTGAATGAGTAAGTTGACATAAGTAATGTAGTGCTTTTGTTACAATGTTTCGCAGTATCGATACAATGTAAATCATTCGCAAACATAATTGAACATACACATTGGTCTTAAATAAATTCATAATTAATAATGCATGTTGCATAGTTGGTGTACAATTGAATGGGATAGATTGATATGAGCAACTTGTCAGGTATTCCCCGGATAGTTTCTTCTTTTCCTTAGTTTATAATAGTATCACTGACAAGGAAAATGTTATAGCAATGGGAAGTACTTTATGTAATTAGACATATGTACTTGTATGCACGTGTCCGTGCTCAGAATGTCTCATTTTAAGTTTATACTGACTTAATAATGAATGGTATTGCATACTAACATTTAGTTCTCTCTCCACTTATTACGAGATTTATATTACTGACACAGTAATAGAATAATTGTCTAACAATTTCTACTCATAATTCTTCAATAGGCAATCGTTATAGTTTTTAAGTGGAGACGAAAAATTCAGAAAATATATAATTAGGAAAAAATTCTCTCCCACTTATACGTTGATAATAGAGTTGTTAATGAAGTTATTAACACATATTAATATTTCTGGAGCAATTTCTACGTGCCGTGTTAAATCTTCTTGTCGAATCGTAATTGTATATCGATGATATGAGATTGAAACAAATTTCTATCATTTTGTGAATGTCAAGTCATCAACTTACCTCGAACCTAAGTTCTCCAAGGGGTGGTAACGCGTACGGAATTCCACGGTATCCAGCGAATTCTCTGCCTCCTCTGGTTTTCATAATTAAACCCGACAGCGTACCATTTCTCACTTTGACCAACGGTGCATGGACCTCGGCCGTGATTAGCTCGAACAGGTACACGCAGCACAAACAGAGCCGCAACAGGTTTCGATGTTCCGTCATTTCGAAGTTGAATGATGAATCGTATAACGCCACGACACTCTGTTCCTTTTAAAACACGAGTGTTTTCCTGCTGGCACATTGCACGAGGAGAAATAATATTATATGGAGTATACAATGTTAAATTTCAGTGGAAACAAGAACAGAAAAAATAAACGTATCGCGGAATAGAATAAAATAGTTCGTCTCGAAAACTGGATTATATTAGTCTTTCATTACTGAGAATAAAATATTCTTAAGTGCTTCGAGCGTAATTAACGTGGATACTACAGTAGCGATAAAAAAATGTTACGACAGATAAATGGTTCAACAGAAAGAATAAAACACGATAATTTATGTAATACTTGATACGGATCGTTCTTTTATTATTTATTATTACTCGACTCTTTTGAAATTATGGAATGGTTATTGGTGTCTGGTTTACGTTGAGTGTACTTGTACTAAACAATAGTGACGTACAATTGCGAGTACTTGCCAATTGTCGTTCACTGTCCAAGTAATTGGAGAATTTTTGACGCTGGAACGACGAGATAGAACACGTGTGTAATCGGCGACGGCAAAACCTCGACTGTTTCAGGTGAGAGCCGTGTGTAGGATCGTTAGTCCGATGATGTTGGGACGTATCATTCCCGGACACTCACACAATCACGGCGTTACTTCACGTGGAGAAGCATTGGAGACATGGATGTTTCAAGATCGCACATGTTTCCGGCTGTTCAACTGGAATTGAGAATGCGTGACACGAGTGTTGCGGTTAATTTACGGTAATAAATTTCTGTTTAAACGTCATGGCAAATTGTAAGGTGTATTCGCAGAAGTATCGAGGAGAAAATGGGACTATTAAAAGAGAAACTTAATGGGTGATCGTTCCGCTTCTGAGAGGGCTTGATTCCCATTTGAGGTAAGTATGTACAGCCGAATTGGGAATATATTTTCTCTTTTTATTGCAGTATATAGTTTTCTATTTTTTCAATAATTAGTTTGCCATGTTTCTTTGTTTCTTTTGATACACGTGGAATTTCTTCACAGATCGTTTTACCAGGTTTGTCCCAGACGAGATATGGGAATGGACAAGACATCCAATTTTTTTTTTTCGGCCAGCATTTCTGGGACCCCGAGTACCATTACCATTTACGTGTCACTCGCAACGTTACCAACAGTGTGAAGAAAACGATCAGAAAGGTAAATAATTTTAAGGAATTCTTTTGTTCTTTGCCGCAATAAAAGGCGGCAATAGATATCAAACAGTTAATGTTAAATAAAAATCTGTTAACCCTTTCGCCCCGTGATCTGTTCGACTAATATCCATTCTGTAATACTTGTAACAGAAAATATGCAGTTCGACACGACATTCAAAAAACACCCGCCTTAAAGAAAGAACAATACCCCCTACCACCCTCCCAGTCACCAGCCAATCAGCGCAATCTATTTCAAAAATCTGCCTCTTTCGCGCAACGGATCTCGTAGTGAATAGACGTGCTCAGAGTGTCTGTCGAATTCAGGTATGTCACATAGTCTAATATATTCTCGAAAACAGGAAACGATATACACATAGTGTTCATTTCTCTGTCTTCCAAGTTTTCTGTAGTTTCTGGGTTAACATTAATGAATATTTTGCAAGTAATGAAGAAAATATTGTGTAGTTAACGGAATCACACCGCGTGGCGTGCATTTTCAAATCGACTCGAGTATGCATATACGTATTATCTTTTACGTATGTGTATATGTATCTGAGTTCAGAATTCCATTATCTTGCAGCATATTCTGCAGTTTCTAGCAATATTATTATAATATTGATGATTCTTAATACATTTATCCCTAATTTCAGTTCGATTCTGTTCCACGGCGTTCCCTTCGTTTGCTTCGAATCACAGGATTGGCGGAACGCGTTCGAACGTGACGTAGACAGGCGTGAATGCGCAGGACCGAACTGACGCCGCGACATATTGTTAAATCAACTTCTCGCTGACAGGTAAGCGTTCTTCAAATTTCTTGTCGAAATAAGTAGAATTCTAAAAATATATCTCTATTAAATTATAATTCACACCACGTATAATACTTGTATGACATAGAGTTGTGTTGTAAACAAGGAGTAACGTAGTACAGGCAATTATTTCCGTGTCTTTCTTTGTTCTTTCTGCACGTGGTCGGGAAGCTTTTTTATCCTGAAAAATATCGACAATATATCGCTAACAGAAAAAGATACTTATCAATTAACGTATGTGTTGAAATATTTCTAGGATACGCAGGCGATCGTGTTTGGCTTTAGTCGGGTATCGAACATAGCCTAGCGGGAACGGACAATAGCGAGGGTGCTCATTCTACTACATGACACCCTGCTGACAAAACATATTGGATGAGATCTCAGTGAGGTGCGTTTGTAATAGCTATACCAGAATTATTTGCTCTCTATTATCGCTGCTGTTTATTTAATAGGATTGTAATTACCACTTCGCATAATATTGTGAATATTTACTAAAATCTTTTGTTAACATCGTGTGCCTATACATTTGCAAATCGAATATTTACATTTTCTAGATTTTCTGCATTTTCTACATTTTCTAATTTCCTTGTTATTCTTTGTTACAGGAGTATGGAGAGAGTTGATGCAGCCAATCTCATCAGAGTTGATGAATTCAATGCAGCCAAGGCCTGTGTACGTGAGCATTTTAATTATATTTTCATATTGGTTTTACATGATGTGTGACTGATACTAAGATGAAGCAACCACAGTTAATATACTTAATACAATTTAAAACAATTAGATTTTCTATACCAATTCCAATTAAGTAATTGCAATTGGAATAGGATATTTTATTTTGCACTTTTTGCACTTTTTTCATAATGCATATGTTTTTATGTTTTATATTTAAAAACATATGTAATAACTTATTGCATTTGTCTTTTGTTAATATCGTGTGCCTACACATTTGCAAATCGAATATTCACATTTTCTGCAGAATTCGAATTGAATTATTACTTTAGTATATCACAATTTTCATTATTTTCGTGCACTTGTTTAATTCCCTTTGTATTCTTTGCTACAGGAGTATGGAGAGAGTAATATGGTTATTCGATGGTTATATGGAATAGAGTAAGCCAATAGCTATAATGATGCCTAATGATTCAATGCAGCCAAGTCCTGTGTGGGTGAGCATTTTAATTATCATATATTTTAATATTGGTTTTATATGGTGTGTCATTGATATTAGGATGAAACAACCACAGTTAAGATACTTAAAACAATTTCAAACAATTAGATTTGCTATACCAATTACAATTAAGTAATTGCAATTGGAATAGGATATTTTATTTTGTCACTTTTTGCACTTTTTTCATAATGCATATGTTTTTATGTTTTATATTTAAAAACATATGCAATAACTTATTGCATTTGTTATTGCATTATTCATCTTGTATACTTTCCTTGTATATTTTTTATGCATACTTGTATATTTTTTGTCCATATTTATTTATCACTAATAACAAACACTCGATAGGGTGAACATGTTTTCTTTCAGAAAATTTTGTGACCGCGCGCAATGCGGTCTGTAGTGTCACTATTTGCTTCGAAGTTTCCTAGCTTTTTCAGAGCAAGTGGCTCTGCTTATATTTTCGTTCACACTTTAGCTAAACGCGATTGTAGAGTCAGTGTTTTTCGCGTACTAGATATTAATACAATTATCAGAGCACCGGTGCTCCTTTTCTATTAATTCAATCGCGAAAGTAGCATCTCAATTTGTTCGCCGATACAATTTGCGGTCGCGTACATAGTCTTTTATTTTTATTTTTTTATAATATTCGCTATCGGAAGTAGAGTCAGTGCATCACTGAAGGGGATGTTTTATGAGACACTGTTAAAGTGAGAAATGTAAGTATCTCTTAAACAATTCTCAGGTTTCTAGGAAGAATTTAATTATTTGGATTTAGCAGTAGATTTTAATGTTCTTTGCATTCTGGTTTAGTTACTGTTTGCACACTTCCCGACGATTGAGTTCAACTGAGCTGCCTCGGTGATGTTCCTGACGTCTTCCACGAGTACTTCCTCTATTTTTGCAGTCAACGAGTTGGTGAGTCGCATGCGTTTTGGTTCCTCCAGTCTCCAATCATGCCGTAGGACGATTGGTCCGAAGCGGCACGGGTGACTGGTTGTATTTTTTAATAGCTTTGCGAGCATAGTGACCGTCATTATTTTCTTGTATATTATTTCTTATACCAGGTTAGATCTGCCTTCTTGTACTCCGCGTTTTCTAATATAACAAAATTAAGAACCATAAAAATATTTCTTATTCAAGTAAATATTTGATCAAATAAGCACTGTCCGTGTAGGTTGCTCTATTTGGATAAAAATATATGATGGCATTAACAAATACATTGAACAAATGTATATACATTGAGGACATTGTACATTAAATTTATAATTGCATTTAAAACCAATTCACTATCTTCACTGTTAGGCAGTGCAGAAGTCGGATACCCTCCGACTTCGTTGCTGCAAGTGTTTCGTGATTATAGTAATCATGCATTAAAACAAATAAATATAACGATACGTATATTAAAATCATTACTGAATATGCATAGCCAGTGATAGCACTTAATATTAATTTTCATGTGCTATAGTCGAGTCCTTTTCGAATGAAATTCATTACACATTATGTACAAGAAGGCACTTTATATACGGGCAGATTTTAAAATCGAAGTAGCTATCTTGAACAATTTACTTCGATTAAGGAATCACCTGAGGGTTATTTAATAGATTTTAAATTTTTCACGTAAATATTCTGTTGCATACATTTTTTGATTATATTACTTATTCAAGCAAATTCAGTTTCAATTAGTTATTTTCCTTAATAAATAAATTATTTATCAGTCATTTTTGAGTTTTTATTGATATTTCATAAATTACAAAGTCGAGTCATTTTTAAAGAGACTGAAAATAAAATATACTGTTACCTATTTCAATTGTACGTATACTAATCATCTTTTTAGATCAGGATTTTCAGGTTTAACCCTTTCCGTGTTCATTGTCCGGAACTCACTCACGTGCCCAGGTGCTACTTGGGTGAGTGAAAGGCAATGGGCACGATGATCATATGGTTTAAAACTTATAACAATGTATAGCGGCTGACATTTGCAAGTGCACCGTGCACGACGTATTTTCCACATTATGTGTGTGTGTGTTGTTAGGCTGTGGAATTGCGTCGGCTCGGGATTTTGATAAGAAATTATAAACGAATTTATTCCAACACCTATAGTATGATTTCACGAATAGCAATATGTTTTACAATTGCAAATATATGTTACGAATTATGAAAATATGGCAAAAAATAGAGTACTATACGAACCAAGTATACTTAGTTTAAAGAAAATTTGCAATATATTTGAACAATCAATATTTTGTACGAAAGTAATGCACAAGCATATACGTTTCCGCGCATTTACGCAATGGTCACTAGCCTTTGTCAGCCGATTTCAGGAATTGGTACGTACCCTTAGAGTGTGAATGATTGTATGCCAAGCTCGGGTGTCGGAGGCGTCCCGGGACGTCTCTCTAGTGTAGGCCCTTGCACCCGGGTGTTTGAGTGAGAAACGTGGAATGATGTGTGTTTGCGTGAATGTTTTGCCATTTTTTAAATATAGGTCTAGGTAGGATAGGTAGTATACCTTCTGGCGTGCCTGATAGATATAAGTAGGTAGGGCCGGGCAGGTTGACACAGTCTCTGATCGGGTAGGCAACATTTCGCGTGTTCAACCTGTTTCAGGAAATTTGATTTGAAAAGTCGACGGTGAAGCTGTGGCGCGAACGGAAATGCGTTCGCCTCTGGCTTTGCCTATCGATTTTTCGAATTTTTCGCGGTCGTGGTCGCGATTTGGTTTCGAAACGAACGTGACATTATGCTCGAGGCTGCACGTGTAGGCGAAGATCGATTACAATTTTAATCGTAATCTTTCCGATTTTCCGTAATCGCAATTTTTACGATTGTATTTGGTCGTGATTCGTCCACGTGTGCTCCGTTTAGCTGCGCGGATTAGATTTTTATTTTATTTTTTTGTTCGTTTGCGAATAGAGTCTCGAGCCTAGACTAAGTTTCAGCGGGCATTGCGCCCGAAGAAAAGAAGAGGCTAAAAGCCGAAGGGGCCCGACAAACTGTCACTCAAGAGGGCAACTACCAATGGCTCTGCATCCTTTGGATGGAGAGCCATTCTTTGTTACTATTTTGTCACTATGCTCGCTTTTGTATACTGTAGTTGTAGTTTATTGTTTCCAGCACTCATCGTCGTATTGGGCAAATCGCGATTTTTATTAGCGTCGCGTACAATTGAAAGCGGGTTGCATTAGAGTTGCGAATAAAATCAAATCGCGATTGCAACTAGAGTTGCGATTAAGTATATTGTGGTTTGAATTAGAGTAGCTTTTATATTAAATTATACTTACGATATGTACTTGCTTTTAGCGTTGCGATAATAATTTTCGTGTTCCTATTCTACACAGGTTTTAATTAGCATTTTCAGAACCGCGACATTTTTCCATCGGAAATATTTTTCTTATATTTTCATTTAGTGTTGCGATGATTAAAGATCGCGATTTTAAAGTAGCGTTACGGCCACAATGAAATGCCCAAATTGGTTCCTGAGTCACCAAAGGCAGCTATTAACGCTGTATAAGGCTACGGTTACAGTGGATGCGTATTCGGAGGACTATGTATTTTCCATTAATATGTTGCACGCCGTATAAAATGGACATGGATTTGGCTAATTATTATTATTTTGGGGGCAATCTTTTATTAACAACCTTGTTAACAAATGAAAGATTAAGACAGGGAAATTCAATTTTTGCGTTTACGGTGTATGAATATTTTAGTACAACTAAACGTAAATTGACTGGCGAGATGATCGCAATTTTGCTAAATGGACATGTATAAAAACTCAATTGCAAGTATGATTCGGACACGTCATTAACTTCTTTAGTGTGCGTGGTCGGAGTAGATTAATTGAGCAGCTTCGAGTTTGCCAAATCGAAACGGTTGTTGTCATGCAATGATTGTAATTTTTTCTGAAAATACCTATTGGAATCTATGTAAACAGTTATTGCATTTATTCAACTTGATGTTGCACCCCACTATAATTGTTGGAAAGAGTTTTCAGTTGTATACTACAATTTCCATCCACTATTATATTCTACAATGTATTTTTCAGTAAGTTCATTTTTTCCCCAGCCCATTATGATAGCTCCGTAACTCATGTACTGAAGTTACAAGGTGAGGTTCCTACTCCTATTTTTCTCCTTCTGGGTAATAAGTTTTCGTTGGTTGGCAAGTACTACTCTACTGAAGTTCATTATATTGGGTGCCTATAATTATTTGTTCAAATTAAATTATTTGCTTAGTCGACGTTTTACATTAAATTTGTTTGCACTAAAAATTAGAGCCATGCATTAATTACTGTACGATGAAAAAATTTGCGAATAGGATCTGCTGCTTAACGAGTATAGTGCTTGCTTCTTAAAACGAGCTATACATTTTGTGCTCAGGTTTCGCTTCATACTATCGCGACAAGTTTTTTATTTTACACATGGACTGCTAATTATTATATACGATTTGCAACAGTCAATCCTATTGTAATTGCGCAAAGCTTTTGATACATTACGCTCGCATGTGAAGAAAGGTTTGCGCAAAGGAAACTGACGATTGCACATGGTAATGATAATAATGGCAAGTTCGGGTATTTGCGTGTGAATTAAAAAGAAATTGACATGCTAAAACGCGTACTTAAATAGAATACATATGTATGTATAGCGCGCTGGAAAGCAAGTACTATGCTCATGCTTCTGCATGTTTCAATCTTTTTCTGCATCTTTCAATCTTTCTCTGCATGTTTCAATCTTTTCCTGCAGTCCCCTATTGGCAACTATTTTGTAATATGGAACTTAATGAACCGTTCATTAGTACGACGGAAGTTTAGATCTGCAACTTATTTTATTAAAAAATATCATGCAAATTACAAATAATCATAGACACCTAAAACGTATGTCAGTAAATTTAGTACGACAGTATTTGCCACTCTGCAAAAACTCATTACTCGGAGGGAGAAATTAGTAGGAATTTCTTCTTCCTAGTGGTTTTATTTCATCACGTGATAGAGTCAAACTCTGCTTTTCAGTCGCTTAGTTCTTCGTTTTTATATTCCTACGACGTCTTATTATTATTTTGTGATACAAACGGTTGCTCTACTGTTTGAAATGTTGTTCCTTTAAAAGAAAATCTCGATATTTTCAGTCACCAGCAAATTTTCTTGCTAATGTTTCTTATTGTACGCCACTTATTGTTAGTTCATTGGACAGTTCCGGCTATTGGTACAAGGGAAACATATTTATATTGGTTGCCTATGACTATAAATTTGAATTAAATTGTTTAGATAGTAGACCTTTTACATTAGATTAGTTTGCATTACAAATTAGAGATAGCATTAAATTCTTGTACGATAACAAAATTTGCGAATTGGAACTGCTGTTTAACGAGTAAAGTGGTTGCTTCTTAAAGCGAGCTATACATTTTGTGCCCAGGTTCGCTTCATACCAGCCATAGCATGCCAACTTTTGTATTTATACGAGGGCTTCCAATTATTATATAAATTATACCTCATGCAATTGTCAACCCTATTGTAATTGCGCAGAGTTTTTTTCTATAAATTACGCTCGCACGCGAAGAAAGGTTTGCGCAAGGAAAATTGACGATTGTATTTTCGTGTGAATGAACAAAAATTGGCACGTTATAAAGCATACTTGACCACAATACATATGTACAGTCTGCTTGCAAAGAAGTACTATACCCATGATAATCTTTGTTTGCTGTCCTTCATTGGCAACTACTTTATAGTATGGGAGTTAATAAATCGTTCATTAGCACGACGAAAGTTTAGAACTATAAATTATTTTATTGCAAAATATGTAAACTAATAAACAATCATAGACATCCAAAATCGATATCAGCAAATTTAGCGAGGCCCTCAGACCTTTCGATTCAGAATGAATGGAAATTAGGAAGAAAATTTTTTCAGTTTTTTGCCTACTGCTTGTATGTAATCATATTACAGAGTCAAACACAATGTTTCAGTAATACCAATTTTCACGACGTCAATTTTTCGACGTTCTTTTATTACTTTGTGATAGAGCTGATCGCCCTTTGATATGTTGTCGCTTCAGACGAAAATCTCCCTAGCACATTTCGTTATTAATGTTTCTTATTAAACGTCACATATTCCATAAGACAATACCGGGTGTTGATAAGATGAGAAAGTATATATTCCGTCCAAAAAAATGCGATTAAAATTGCATGTACAACGATCGAATGCTATTTCACAGCTGTTATCTGGGTTTCCTTCAGAAAGCCAAAGTATCTTATAAAGTGCATATACGCACGGTGTAAAGTTCCCCGGAAGATTTCGTTCCATGATCGAGGCGAAACGTTTAGTTGTATTAAAATATTTATACGCCGTAAATGGACAAATTAAATTTCCTCGTTTTGTCGTTTTGTGAACGATTGTCGCAAAAATAATAATAATAATTAGCCAATTCCACGTCCATTTTATACGGCGTGCATCATAGAGATGTGAATTACATAGTCGTCAGAATACGCAGCCACTGAAACCGCAGCCTAAGGTGATTGCTTCGATGGTAGCCCTGGATGCGACTACCATGACTTCTCCGTTATTCGTGTTGCGAATTAAAAATTATGGGTGCAGTGAATTACTATTTTTTTTAAACATATACGAAATACTAAATGAGAGATAACGAAGTACCATACGCGATTGACAATGCAAGTAATGCAGTAAGAGATAATCCACTTACGGTTTTCAATCGGGATTATAACAAGTGGACGATAATTAATAGTAGAATGCACCTCTGGCTATTTATTATTCTCTTGTGCCTCTCACCTTTTTATTAACACTACAAACGAGTTGTTTCATCTTAGTATCCAAGTAAATGTTTCTATTTGTAATTCATAATTATTATTCAGCATATTTCCATTCTGGAAGAACTTGCTCCATTGTACTACTGTACTATTTTTTCACAGTTACTAATCTCATAAATAAGTTTGTTACAGAATTATTAAGTTAAAGAAGATGTCAATATAATAGAATACTACCTCAAGTAAAATGCAATATGTAAGTAATCAGAAGCTCAAAAGGGATGCTGTATGGATCAAATAAATCGAAGGAAATCATATGGTTCAAAGGAAATGGTAGAAACAATCGGGCTATCATACCTAACAAATATCACTAAATTCTTATAAACTTCGATGTGTTTCAGGTTGCAGGATCACGTGCGTAGTGAAAGAAGGTTCTTTATAAAATATACCTTTCCCCTTTCTTTATATCCCTTTATGTTTTCAGTCAGGAAGGCAATTCTTCAATTAAATTAGCTTTTCGATTACGCGGGCAATGTTTAAGATAAGATAAATTTTTAGTCAGGCTTGTGCTTTCGTGTGTTTGAGGTGCATAATCAGCACTTCCTCGACATTGGCTGATTCGTCTATTGCTATATCTCGTCGGTGCTTTTGACACAGACAGCGACGAGATATAAGAATTCATATATCTCGTTTGTGGAAATTGCTTCCCTGATTCCCCCAATAGCATTCACATATATTCTCACAATCGCATGAATCCTGTCCCCAACGCTACTTAAGTAAATAACAGTTCTTCAAGTGATCACTGTTCATGAGCAGAGGACGCTCAATTCAGCGTGGGATTTCTGAGTCGGTATGTCAGTCACACTGGACCACGAAAGTCCATAAGATGTCTTGCCTGTTCCTATATCTCGTCTGTGGGTTTGTGTCACTTTCAACTTTACCGAGTCAGTAGAGAATAATATTACGGCGCTGTGTGCTAGGAATTGAAGTTAGATTCAATGAAAGTTATTTTAGAATGTAATTTTAAATTAAAAAGTAAAAATATCATCGGAGAGCAGTTTAACTAAAAATACTCGAATACTAGAATCGGTTTGATTCAATTTCGTAAATCGGAGCCGTCGTTTACACTTTTTGAAGGTTTTAAAAAACTCCAATTGTTATAAATTAATAAACTCATATCAATTTCAATAACTGTCATGTATAGTAAATCACGCACAAAAGCTATAAAATATCAGCTACTCAACTTTCATTTTCATTCTTCCACATGTATACCTTCTCCTCCATTCATATTCCGCGCTTTTCAATACACATGCACAGTCATGTACGAGAGATCGTTGGATATCGTATCGATTAGTCGATAGGTCGTTCGCCAAGTATCGCCCGCGCATTCCAATATCAACCGAGTTTCGTTAGCGCGACTAGCGCGCGGTAATTTTAAAATAATGAACTAAGGTTCTAACTCACGGTTGGATTGAATATTATTGTTAGTTTGGAGTCCTTCTTCTGTTTTTATGCGTGAATGTCGTACGATTGTATAATTGTGGGTGGTTGGACAGAGATCTGGCATCGATTCACAATCATCTGATTGTGAGTCGAAGTTAGATTTTATTCACGAGTCCAGTCTCGAGTTAAATTAAATGTGTAACACGAGGTTGGACAGCAAGTTAATACTAGCGTAAGACCCTGTTTCTGTTTTTATAAGCGTGAATATCGTGTGATATTCAAATTTGGGTCGTCGTACAAAAGAAGGAACACTCAAATCTGGCATCGATTTATAATCATCTGATTCTAACTCGAAGCTGGATTTTATTACCAGTCCAGTCCCGAGTTCAAACTATAGTTCTGTGAGGTTCTGCTTCGGTTTTTATAAGCGTGAAAGCGCATTTTAAAATTATTAGCAGTCGAAGAAAGTAGAGGAAGATACTTGGAATCGATTTTCAATCACCTGATTTTAACTAGAAGGTAGATTTTATCATCAGTCCAGTCTCGAGTTGAACTGTAGTTCTAACTCAGGGCTGGACTGTAACTTACAATTAGTTGAAAGCGTGGCTTATGTTTTATCAGTGTGCACGGTGTGCGATTCGATTTGTTAATGAATTGTAAGTGACTTTGCTCATCTTGGGAAACAATTGCAATCCTCAACTTGTCGAAGAGGAATACAATTGTCGCGTCAAGATACAAAGTCTCAGGATCCAAATTATTGTTAATGTACCCACTGTGATTAGGAATGGAGCTTAATTTTTCTTGGTTTATCTGGATTTATTCAGTAGATTGGTAGTTTGCTCATCAGGGTAATAATAGTCCGGTGTTCAAGGCATGCAATGACGGGTGGTTGGAATTAGGTGTTTGGGGTGGTCAGTAATTTGACCCCATAATTGTTACAATTATTAAATTGATATGAGGATTTATTTTACATTTATTCGCTTCATTATCTTCAGTGGAGGAACAAAAATGCAGTTCCTATAATCGTTCCCTAAATATTTCGTAGTCGGTATTTCAGAACAAGTGACACAAATCTGTTTGCTCATTAACTCATCTGCAGTACGGTATACATATAATAAGAATTCCCGTTAAATATTATCAGAGAACGTTTAACAATATTCCACGACTGCAAGAAAAAGTTCAACTCGAAAAAAAAAATGATCGCCCTACACTCGTTACCTACAGTCAATATCACCAAACATCTCCCCGTGTATTTCACTAAATATCTAATTCACAATCTCATGTTCAATTACACAGTCATGAACACTGATCACACGTCCAATTGACATCTTGTCATGTTAAATTAATTTGCATTCCATAAATTGTTCCAGTCAACGCAGGTAATAACAAGTTCTGTGATCCGTCGTGTGATATCGCTAGCCGCGCGCTCTCGACATTCCACGGGTCGTTCGAAACGGGAGATGCGCGCGCGCTCGATGAAGACATGCGCGAAATAAGCGGCCGCAGTCTCGACAGTCAGTGCATGGCGGCCCGAGGCCCATCGATATCGTATCGCGCAGCACTCGAGATACGCGTACAATTACACGAGTGCGTTCGCGGTTCACCGGCGACACTTATCTCCGCCGACGACTGTTCGGTCGCGGGTACATTGAAATTCGTGGTTGACACAGTGCGTGACGATTGTGCGACAGGATTTCTTCTCGTCGTGGGATCTCGTGGTTTCGCCGCAATCGACGGACATCGAGAAAGTGCGGACCATCGTGCCGGTGAGTACTCGTGCACGGTATTATTTGAAATTGCGTGTGCGCCAGTCCTTGGAGCTGTGCGTAGCTCGTCCATATACTTTACCCGTTCCCCGCCGACCTGATTGATTAACGGTCAAAGTGACCGGGATTACCTGTGGACGTGACACCTCGATTACGAAACGTGACAGCTTTCCAATGCGTACCGCGATCCTCGAGTTTTGTTCTGCCTAATACAATCTCGCAAACGATAGCCGTGATACTCGTTGCCATATTAGCGCGGATATCCTGGGAGCACGAGGGCGGCGTGTCTGTTGCGTGCAAGGAAAATGTTCCTCGATAGGATGACGTATCCGGCAACGGTGGTCAATGATCTGGAAAATGTCGAAGGGACAAACCCACGGCTCGGTGTCACTGGAACGATCCTCGCTGATACCTTCATTTCTGGAGCTTGCCCGTTCGGGTCCATCCTATTTCCCCGTTTCATCCTCCTCGCATCTAAGTGTAGGTGCGCTTCCCTTCTTCTGCGGGGCTCGCACCCGTAGCGCCGCCGAACGCCACAGGTGTGGCCGTTGACTTCTATCGAATGGTTTGTTATTATTCGTCGGCTATGGTGACTTGTCGTGGGCGATCCCGAAATCTTTCGTTCGACGCGGAATTTTTGTCGGCGAGTACAGCGACGCGTGCGTGTACCTGTGACATCACTTTCACGGCTCCTGGCGGCTACGTGGGCGACCAGCACGCTCGATTCGAGCAAACCGAACAAGGTTAACGCGTACGGGCAAGGTTAACATTAATTCGTTGCGCGTCTGTACGTTCCGAGGTACCGTAAGAGTTTTGGAGGCAGTTGCGAACAGCTGAGAGTTCATATTTTCCCTCTTTTGCGCAATATAAAATGAGACAGCGTTGCGTCGTCGTATGTATTACGCTTGGGGCACAGGACAGCTTTGGTTTCGGTCAGCGCGTGTCTTGATTTTATAATATTCTAATTTCTACGAATGGCACAGACGTGGGACGCCACGCAAAATTGTTTAGATAAATGAAATAAGGATCAGAAAATTGGAAATATTCTTTGGAGAACATTTTCTGTATATTATTAATAATTATAAATTTTTCTCTCAATTTCAGACTACCACTTAATGCTATATTAGCAAGGTACACTTGCACGTTTCATCATTCATGCCAAATCGTTTGAATTAAACTAAAGTGACCCATGTTTCATTACGTCTCGACACGTGTATTCTCGGTTATTTCGATTTGACAATGGTTATTCTGTCAAATCGTTTTCGTAAAACGAACAAGCCTCGCGTAGAGGAACAGGGTTAACACGAACGACGTCAGATGTTCGTGTGTTGCACAAACTCGTAATCTGGTCTTATCAGTCGGAGCTAGTTGGGCACCGTTGCTTATCAATTCACGGCTGGAAATAGAGGTTCCCAGCTTGCTGGGGCAAACTTGGATCGTCTCCACGTTGCCCCGTGCCGGAAGCGGAAACGATATGTCGTTCGACTATACGACTTGTGCATTCGCGTTTAATTACGATAATAATAATAATTACGACTAGCAAGATACCCCGAGGAGTGGCTGAGGCACAGAACTTACAAGATTATGCGTAATAGGGTACAACTTCTTCTTTGCACATAAGCTCATGAATATTTGCAGCTTCGCGGACGTGTTTGTTTAATGTATTGCAATATCTACTGGAAAAATTGTGTGCTTCATTTGAACTTCTCTACTTTCTCATTTTTCAGTTTGAAAGCAATGATTAAAAGCGGGTGTAGTATAATATTGCAATTTAGTGTCGCCAGAAATATTAATAGATAATTTCAATCAGTCATTTTAAAGCGAGCCGCGTCGAATTTGGATCATTTTGTTTCTACATTTGTATGTTTACTATTTCTATTCTTTCCTTCCCCGAAATGTGTACAGTCCACAAGAATGAACATTCGCATACCTTTTAATTTACCGATGGTAGTCGGATCAATATTCCCCTCTTCGAGCATCAAATATTCATACGCGAACACAAACATCGCAATCACTGGTATTTTCAACGAGAATATTCAACATTCGACCACTTCACCGCGGAAAGTCGGCGAAAATGACTTATCCAGGCCCCGCAATTTTCAAACATTTCCCGGATCGAGCTTTCGAGATTCTCCGTCGTGGCAGTGATACTCTTTCAATTCCATAGAGTCTTGCAATCGTACGGATCTCTCCGGCGATGGTTAATTGTCCAAGTTTCCACTCCGAAACGGAGTTGCAGGGGGCGAAACCAGGACGGGCACGTTAGAATTGCAGACGCTCGTTAAATTTTACGTCGCGAAGAACGCGTTGAAGACGAGAACAATAGGTTAGTAGCGGTGACTGGTTAGGCGAAAGGGAGAACGGATCCTCTCTCTTTATTCGCTTTTTCGCTTAGCTATTCTGTACTCCTCTCGCTACGAGAGCGAACAGAAGCATATTTATGTAGGTGCACCGAGTGAGAGTACTCTTGCCTCGAGGACGGTCAGTTGAGTGGTGAATTAGTGGAGTTAGCGACACCGTTTCTTTCCCTTTCCATTAGTTTCTTTGCCGTTCCTCTGGTCGTTGATCGCTCAGCTTGCCATTTCTGCGTTACGTACCTACACGCAGACATACGGCGTAATGTTGCACCCTGACGATACCAAGGGTGGTCCGTTTTTCTATTGGCAGTCGCGTGAAGCAATCGATATTGCTCCCTATGCAAATTGAATGCCACTGATGTCAAAGAGTTTCAAGCTAATTAATTTACTGTCGCCGATTAGAATTTGTCTCTTCTGTTTTGAAGTTGGATACTGGTTTTATTTGCTTGCTCGGATCTTCGTTATGCAAGCAATTATTGTTATGAAAAAATGAACTTTCAGCGCCCCATTTTAATGAAGCGTCTTCACTGCTTGCTAAAGCAGAGTTTACCCTGATCGCCAATAGCATCATTCGATATTGCCTCCGACTTCACCACCTGGTCTCAGCGATATAGAACACGCGAGTTACGTCTTCGATAAAAAAAAGAAAAAGTAAAATGACGCTCATCCAACACAAAGCGAGTCCATTGTAGCGTTCTCGCGACCGGAGATCGCATTGATCGGCAGCGGAACGGTGCAGCGTTAAAATGCAACCGCGGTTCGTGACTCTCGCGGCTTCCACATTCGATAGAAAGTATTTCAGCGAGGATTGTACGTGGTTATTGACCTTGTTCATGACCTCCATCGCAATTACGCTGGCGCGTTGGGCTTTTCAAGGATATTGAGCCGGCGAGTCGATCGATGGGGTCTTCAACGGTGGCCCCGCTCCAGCCCTGTCTTTCTCCTTTTTTTTCTTCTTTTTGTTCTCTTGTTTCATTCTCTCCATCTGTCTTTTTCTCCACCTCTTTTTTCGATCCCTGTTCCACTGCTTTTCTCGGTTTCCTCCCCCTTCCAATCGCAATGAAACGGAACTCTGATATTCGTCGAGCATCAATAATGCCGCACCGCTCTCGAAGTATGAGTGCGTCGTCTATTAATAGAGCCTTCTCTCTCTCCTTCACCCTTTCTTTCTCTTTTCGTTCCCTCTTCATTCTCTCTGTACGCTGGTACTACTGCTCTCGAGAAAGGGAATGCCTCGGACGAGAAGGCGAAGAAGAGGGTGGCGAACGACGTGCAGCCTTTTCGCTGTACGCACACCCGCGTGGCTAGCGCGTGTGTGATGCGCACACCCCTTTTCCGCGGTACTCGGCTCAGCGAGCGGCCAGACAGAAAAAAATGTCCAATAAAAATAAGTCCTAAAGTGGTTCCCGCGCGAGCGTTACGCTCTTATTCACTATTCTATCGTGCCTCTTCTTCCACGAAATTCGTACGGTCACTTGTTCTCCCCTTGGCCTGTCCCGCCTGTTTATCCTTGTTTCGTCTTTACCGCGGTCGGATAAAGATCCAGTCTCGACGTCTGCCACGATTCCTCCGCTGGAAAATCATCTGAATAATCGACAGAGCCGTTGCTTAGCCAACCGTCAGGCATCTCGATTCGTCGCGTTCATCGTAGCAATTAACATCATCCGACGTTTGCAACAATTCGTCCGACTGCATGCACGAAAACGCACACGCGAGAGGGCTTTTCAACCCCTACCATCTACGGTCGGGCCACGTTGTCACGTTTCAAAAGGCTTGGCCCGCCACCGGACCCGACAATACCGCTCCCCGTAATTAGTCTAAACACGCTCATTACGTATGGAAAGCCGCAATTAGACTGACTGGCAGCGCACGGTCAAATAAGCTATCAGAAAGGAAACCAGAAATCAGCGTGCCGCTCTCAGTCTACGAATATTCACGCCGGTTCTCACGTCCGCCGTATTGTACGGTACGTCGCTGATTTAACACCTTTTATCGTGCCTGTACTGCAAGGCCGTAGAAACCATTGCATACATCGCGGCTGCAATGGGGAGCAAGAGCGGCCCGAATATTTGAATATCTAACAGGGCTGAGATCAGGCGTTAATCTAGCGTCCTTATCATCCATAAACGCGGCCTTATCGCCGCGAAGAAGAGACAGGGAGTGGGAGAGAGAGAGAGAGAGAGAGCAGCGTGCAAATATTTAGCGATACTAAAAGCGCTGCCTTTTACCGCGATAAACGCATGAACAGCTGATGCATTAACGTCGATGACAATCGCGTGATCTCCAACGCGATGATCTCATTTAATAGCCGGGGAGGGAACGGGTGAATCCATAATCTACGCCCTGGCCACACTCGTCCCCCTTAATCTTCGTTTCCAAGGAACGATCGCAATCGAGCCGGCCGTTCGTTCCATCTTGCCGTCGCGAGTACTCAATTCCGTGGAAGCGAAGTTCTTCCCTGAATCACGGATTTAATCAAAACAGCTTCCTCAACCGTGCTTCATTCCGTACTTCGTTCCGTGTAATCTTCCGACACATTGTTCTCCTCCGGATGCTGTTTGATTGCAACCCTTCGTCCGCCCACTCCTGCCCTCGGAACTTTTCATTCTCACCTGACAATTGGATTTCTCGTTTGCATTTCTTTTTTTTTTTGTTTTTTGTTTTTCGACGGCCTTTAATCGTCGAACAATAGGCGAACGGGGACGTGGCGTACTCGTCTTTTCTTGGATCTCCTCCCGTCTCCCCCGGGACCAGCTTTATCGCGAATGTTTACAGGGTTTATATTCGCACCCTCCGGAGTGGCCTGCAGTCACTTACATCCGCGTCCCCTGCTTATACATGACTCGCACCCTTATGCTGCCGTGGCTAGGGATTCCCCGAAGGGGTTGCAGGTATCGCAAGACGCGCTTTTGTGCCTTGGTAATATCCGCGTGTTGCCGATTGTTTCACCTCGCCACGCTCAGCTCTCTCTCTCTCTCTCTCTGTTCTCTCTTTGCTTTGGGCAAATTAAATAATGGAATTACGTGCTCTTTCCCGCCGGCCAGTAGATTCGTTTGTTATACACGATGCAGCAGCTTTGCGGTTTCGCTTTTGAATTCGCGGACGCGTATTGTGCGGCTCACGCGCTTAACGCCAGGCTTTGTGTCGTTTTGATTGCTATTGAACGGACCTGACAGAAAGCTGATCTGCTTGCACGAGTGTTTGTTTCATGCTGTAATTAGACGTTTATGCGTTTGCGATTGGAATTGTTAATTTGAAGAGGGGGTTAATGGTTTAGTAGTATGGTACTGTTTCTGCGCGTGAATATACTCTTGCCCTTTTTCGCCGTTTCTTTCTTCAGTTTTGTATATATATTGTTTGATTAGGGAACAATTTTTTTTGGTGAAAGTATCGACCATCGATCTTTAAGGGGAACAATTATTTTTGGAGTAATTAATGTTTGAGGGGGGGGGGGGTGTCTAATTTGTTGTTATTGATCAGTTTCCATCAATTGTCCGCTGTTAATTTCGAATTCAGAGGGGGTACCTCGTGTAAAACGGGCGTTTCTATCTGCAGAATTTTGTGATCTTCATTGAATATTAAAGAGGAAGATGTATATGCGCGGGCCCCTTTTATTTAGCACGAAGGGAAATCTCCGTATACGACACTCGCTCTTAATCAAGCTTTCATTAAAACAAAACGCTTGACATAAAACGTCGACAATTTTGTACCTGTGCCTGTTCATAGCGAGCCCGCAAACCCTACAGTGTATTTGCGTCAACGCTCATAATTATTACAGCGATATGTATTTTAACTTTCGTCCCGTACAAGTGCCACATAATTACGTTTTCCAATTAACAATTTCATTTCCAAAGGAAAAGCAACAGAATTTTCTGCACAAATTTTCACCATTGCCATATACATACGTATACGTCCATATAGATGTATCCCTAATATTCTTTATAATGCCCAAAAAGAAGGTTCCCATTTCATTATACATACTTGCATTACTGAATATATTAAATATGCGGAACTCTGGTCCCACTTAATGAAAGGACCAAAGTGCTTTGCACTTCTCCCTTTGATCCCGCCGAAAAGGGAAATATCAAGCAGTAATTCATAAATCTCCGAACGAACCTTTGAACCTCAAATATTTTATCAACCCTTCATCCAGCCGAAACACGACGAAATAATCAACTTTACCTGGCCTTCAATGCAATTACTCAGCACTTCTAAATTTCTTTAATAATCGCACAATTTCAAGTCCCGCGTTCCACTTCGAAAAGATACAAGCGGTGCGTTATTACGCGTCGGCAGTTGACTAACACCTTTTCAGGTAAGCGCGGTGTTTACCCGCGCCGTTCGAGCAGGTTCGAATAATTAAGAACTTCGCCGCTTTTCGTAGGGGCTGTACGGATATACGCGAACACTTTGCAAATCATTCGCCAACGACGCGCGAACCCCCTGCAGAAACACGCGTGCACCTATGCACCCGGTGCACGCAGGCCTGCTGCAGGTAGCCGTCGCGACGCGTGCCTCTACTGTTCCTCGGTGGTGCTGCACTCGAGTTGTGCCCCTCGGGCGTTCGAGAAGTCTTACACGCGATTCCGTCATTAATTGTACGTACGTTGCACGCAAGCACGCACTACCTTACCTTTTCGCCGACCAATCCTGTCGTCCGAGTGCGTGCGAGGCTCGTCCATCGTGATTTCCTTTCGTTTCACTTTGCCCATCGTGTCCTGTCTTCGTAACACTTTCAAATGTTTCGCACGTTTTGTTGTACTATTCGTAATATCCACTTCCTATCGACATTTTATTTTTATTTTTCGTAACGAACGGTGCACCATGTTTTTATATTTTATCTCGTTTTGTCTGACGACGAGCGGTATCGAGTTCTTTCATCGTTTATCGTATATTATCGATTCGTGACCTTTTTTCTTCACTGATTCGTCCATCGTGCTTTTAATTAATAGATATCTTCACTGTGTCTTCCCGACTCGCGATAACGCCAATCGGCCCCGCATCTTTCTCGCATCTATGATCCGGGGGTGCGGGTTATTCGGAAAGTTGCAAATTTCCAGCCTGAGCGTCAAACCGTACCTCGAGGCTTCCGTGTCGCGCAGTGTAGATGTTAAAATAGAGAAAACGACTGGTTCAACTGCACAGGAACCTGTTCTCCTTGTCTGCGAACGTTGTATGGTTTTCGTCGGCGCGAGCTGCAGCCGTGTCTAAATTACAATCCGGAGCATGCACAATTCCGCACGTTCTCCTCGCGGTCTCTTCCTGCCTTTGTCACTGTGTTGCGTGCAATCTCGATGCTCAGGGGACAATATTAGCGTTTGACGGTTTACACGAAGCTGTAGTCGAGCGTGTTCCCGTCTGGACGCTGGTAATGACAAACATTACGCGAAATTACTGTTAGAACATGATTGCCCGGAATTGAAGCTTCAAATTGACGCGTGATATCGTCTGAAATTACATATTGGGCCGCATTAAATCGTTCACCGTGAGATAGAAATGGGTACGATTTTTTCGGAAGGGGGATTTCATCTAATATCTCATTGCGGAGAATCGGCATCGAGCGACGAGAAGTTTGTGTCGGACATGCAAATTTCGAACGAGAAACGCTGCACCGAAATGTCCAAGTCCGAGGTTCAGAAAGATTGCTGTGTCGCGTCGAACTACAGTTGGAGTTTTCACAGCTGCCCCGGTCAGAAAGCAGCCGTCTATATTTACTCCACACTTTCGGCTTTCCGGTTTCCTCGTTTCCCTTAATGGCGAGTTCACGGAAGTTCGTTAATGTACAGACCGATCTATTATTAGGGCAGCACACGTACGCCCGTTCGCGCCATTCTATCGCCACGCTGGTCGATCATGAAAGCTTCCGTCGACGGGGCACGTCGATGTAACGTCTCTCGGAAAGATCGATTCCGATGGCTGGCACAGTCACGAATCGGAGTCGTGCCTCTGGCTGCCAGAGTCTAGGCCCTCCTGAGGTTTGTTCCTGTGCCTCAAGGAACGCGAAAACGATCGATAACTTAGTGGAACGCCCCCATTGTCGAGGAGAGAAAGGAAGAAGGACAGCGGCCTTTCCCCCTTCCGCTCCCTTTCCCCGTTCTTTTCATACGGGAGAATGCACGGCCAAGAGGCTCCTTTAACCTTTTCGAAGGTGTACACGATCGAGCTCGAGAAGTCGGCCAGAACCGTCGATAAGATGACAAAGGGAGACGTAATCCCCCTGTTCGCGGTTTATATTCTCATACTGATAGCGCGTGCGAATGAAACGTTGCAGCTTCTTCGTGCTCTTTTGTTCTTTATTTCGTCGGCTCCCCTATTATTTTCGTATACAGTTTTATCGCTCGGGCGAAGCGAACCCGAGCCTTCACCTTTGTCGAAGATGCGCCGAGTGAATTACGGAACGGGAAACAGTTCGGTATGTAGAAAGTTGCGAAAATGTTTCAACGTTGTTCTGTAGAATCATCGTTCATCCCTTGCGAGGGCTGATGCGAAATCGGCGTGAACAAATTCGGATTGAAGCCCGGCTAAAATAAGCTCCTAGTCCCAGACAGAGCGCAAACTTATGACCGAAACTTTCGTAAAACCACAATCGATTTGTCTGTCACCAACTGCACCATGCCAGTTCGCCAAGGAACGATGAGAGAAATCGTCCGGTCCGATAGATTGAACCGATCATTTATCGATCGTACGTTCACGTGCGAAAGAACTGCCGGTCGATTTTCACTTTTTCTCGGCCACTAAGGAAAACGTTTAAACGTTCGTGGGTATCGTTGCCCGCCGTTTCTGACTGATTACATCGAACGCGCGTAATTGCTGTCTGAGCCGATCCTCGAGCGTGCAGCGTGTTCCATCTTTTGAAACGGAGCAAGGTGCACTCGAAACAAAGCTGTAGAGCCTGTTCGTTTCCCTGTGATTGCTGTGCCGGCGTTTTTGTCCCGGCGCCGTTTGCCGTTCGCACGACGTGCGTGCAATGGTGTGGAAATGCAGTCGCGTTTCCACCACCGTCGTGGAAACGTCGAGGCAACGTCGACGGAGACGGATGCAACGGGGACAATGCGTCCTAAAAAAAAAATTACTGGCGGAGCCCTCGCGAATTGTTCTGCGCACGGAAACGATTTGGTGCTCCTGGTGTCTTGTTCCATTTTTTTTCGTTATCGCGATTTTTTTGAAGAGGCAGCACGATATTTCGCATGCATCTTGGAGTATATTTCGAGAGTTTTCCTATGCGTGGAGAGCATTCCGGTTGTTTCTTCTCGCTGTATCTGTCGGCGGGATGAGGGAACATATTTATTGCACGTATGCTTGCTAATATATTAACTGCATTAAATATTTTTATATTCATTGCTTAAAAGAACGGCGACACTGGCGACAAAATGAACTTTGCTCAAAGACTTTATTTAATTATATTTTCCTATATGCTCCGTAATATTGGCGTTACTGAAACAAGGATAATAAATAATTAGCACCGTAATGAAATTTGCTGGAACAGCTTCTGTTGAAATACGTGGCGATTTTGAGTATAATAGAAGGTTGAATTCCTGTTAAAGGTTGGGTGTTAGCTAATCGGTTGCTTTGCGGTGCAACGTTTGCTCTTGAAGTCGGCTCCACATTATAATGTGTGCTTATGCATAAAGATAAGGAATACTATCTTCATAAAGTGCATCGTGCATTTCCTAGAGAATACCCTCTTCCTGGTTCGAGCGTCTTCCACCGGCTATGTGGGCGTCTACAATGTACCGGTTTCTTTAAATTGATACAACTGGATCCTCCGGGGTCAGAGGAAACCCGTGCACGTGTTTAACGATAGATTCACATGCATACCTTGCTCCACTTTATATTCGCGTAACATGGAAAGTATATTTTTCAATTTGCTCGCGATTATCCAAAAACGATGGCCTCATATTTTTATGCCACATGACAGTAAAAGAATATTGGTGTACTACCCCACACACTGAGTTAGAAAGTATAACAAATATAACTGCACTATTTCGGAAATATTACTTTTATTTTAGCCATGCCCCAAACCAAAGCTCTCTTCATTTAACACCGAGCCAAAATAATATAAATCATCCGCAGTAGATTATCGAGTCGGCAGAAATGCGTGATATTCGATACTGGCGACAAAATCTGATCCTGATTTACTTTTTCCTCCCAAACCTTGTACCCCGAGCACTCACACTTGTCCCACATCTTCCCCGCGGCTGCAGCGATGGTCCACTCAGCGAATAAATAATTCCACCGGTTTATTTGGCCACGTGGCCACCGTTTAGAGGCGTTTTCGCCGGCCGGAAGTGTCCAACACCTCCGAGACTCCCACGTATCCGTCCCAACACTCGACAGGAGAGGTTGTTGCGCGGTCTGTGTATTAGGGATTCGTTTGTGTAGGTGGTGTGTCGGAGTCGCTTCAACCGTTTGTTTCCGAACAGCATCGACACGTTTCGACATCATCCCTTCCGTTCTACCTTTCACTTTCGCCGAGGAGTCCATAAATCTCTGATTTCATTTCTCTTTCTCCTCCGTAGACGTTGGATTTTTTGTGCAAAAAAATGACCGTCTCGCATCATCGACTCCCTTATCTTCGACTCTATGTACATTTGATAAAAAAAAGTAGATACGCATCCAACGCGTTCCCTTATCGGGATTCTGGACGTTTCGAGGGGGCGGACCTCCCGTGCCCACGTGTGTTTGCGTAGGTGCACACTGCAGGTACATTCACACATTCTAACGCGCTCCAGTGCTACGTTAACACCGCTAAGGAAGTGCTGGGTAGCGCTTGTGGTGTTCAAGGTTCTGCTGTTGCAGCGGTGCGATGATTCCTTGGCGGGACAGGGGTGTGTCGTTCTGTCGGTAGTTTACAGGTACCTATTGGCGAACAGGATGGTTGAAGTGGAATAACTCAGTGGAACGGAAAATTCATTCGCAGGATGAGCGAATAACATTAAGCGCTTTATTATTAGAAACGGTTATTATTCGAGTCGGATATGAAAGAAATTCATCGATTTTGTGCTTCGAATTCTCATGGTACATAGCACGTTTGCGCAAAAGTGGAAGAATAATATTTTATTTCAGACAGCGCCGACTTATGTATATTCGAGTAGTAACTGTTTCCGCCATTTGTCTATTTAATAGTCTCGCATGCTGCTGCATAACTGCAATATGGTTCAGCATCGCCATAATATTATTTTCGTCAACGCTCGTCGTTTATTAACCGGAGCAAGTTGCGTATTCCTCGTCCTCAAAAAAACAATCGAGAAACGAACTTTTAACTAGGTATGATAACTCGTTGAGTCGAACAAAAATTCTGTCGCAGTTTCACTATCCACCGCTCGACATCAAAAGTCGCAAAGTTATTTAAAGGCGTTAGTTGAAGCGCCATTAGTGGCTCTATAATCGTTTTTATCGGCGCCACGCTTTCCGGTCGAGAAATGATCCCCGGTTCGCGTCCGCGACGTCGAGGGGGAAGGCGAAGGTTCGTTGGGTCGAGCAGGGGGATCAGGAATATTTCGGGCAACAAAGGAAGCCTTTTGATTTCCATCAGCCCGTGGTTGTCCACGGTGGGTGGGTGGATAATCAAGCTTAATTAAAACGATTATACCCACAAATCGAGCGTCAACGAGAATGCGGGCTTTCGAGCGCTTTCTTCCCTTTCGGCCAATTACCTTCGGCGAGCTTTCAAATCGCGAGGGGGGGGGGGGGGGCACCGTGGAGAAACAGAAGGAGAGAATGGGAGAGTAGCAGAGACGTCCCAGTGTACGCGATTGAAGTTTCATTCTCCTCGAGGGGTAGGTTTCAACGGAGTGCTTTCAGATGCCTCGCCGTGAATTACTTACGATCCAAAGTGAATCCGGTATGTTGTCCCGGGGAAAGACTTTAATCTCGCTTTCCCGTCGCTTTTCCCTCCCGAAATAATACTTTCCCTTTCGCTCATTGCGTTCCAGTTGGCGAAACCGAACCGGTACATCGGTTCGTTCCTTTCGTTCGTCCGTCGTGCACGCTCGATTCTCTAACCCGCCTCTCTCGCCTAGAACAGACCCTGTTCATTATCTTAATACCGTTTGCTGGCGCCACGTAAGCGCGAAAGCATTCGCGTCGGACGTATGTGGTACGTATACACGTGCATACACACGTAAATAGCCGGACGACGAGGTGACGCCGTTTCAAAGCGTTTCAGCGGCGTTCCAGAGCGAAACGGGAAAAGTGTTAACGACGATTTTCCGTGGGCAAATTCGTGGCCCCGTTGGAGTCTGGTCGTGAGACGATCCTGGCCTCCCCAGTTGTCAATTAACGGAATTAACGCGAGGTGAAAGGGATTTCGTTGCTTTATGAGAGCGGAGAGGCCGCGGTTGTCAGGAGATATTTTACCAACGAAAAGGTGGCGACGACGGTTCGTCTGTCCTCGGCGCGACAAGAAAGTTAAGCTTGAGTTTTCTTTTTCGTGCACACCTTCTGCCATCGTTATCAAAGAGCCACGCGATGCAAGCGTATTACCTTTTGAAGCGGCTCCCCCTCGAGGACGAGTCCTAAGACATTGGAGCTCTTTTAAAGCGGAACGGCACCGTAGACTAATTTACATCCGTGTTGCTATTACGTGAATTAATGTTAATATATTGCTGAAGGAGTGATTAAAGTCTCTCTAACCGCACTTCTTTCGGCGCCTGTTGTATAGGGACTGTTCGTTCGTGATCTTGTTTGATCTTTACCTGTATTGTCGAAATGAATAGCGGAGTAGTACTAGTTTCGAGGGCCTTTAAGATGTAGCTTTAAACAGACACTACAGTTAATGAGTTCTTTATGATCTTCTTAGAGAGCCCCGTCTCTTCTGCGTTTCTTTCATTCCCTTTTCTTGCGGATTAGAAAGGCCGCTTCGCACAGTTTTACAAAGAATTCTTGCATCAATAGAATGTTCCTTCAGTTGTATTCTTTTGGCGAAAGTAAAGTAACCTTTTTGACAAGGTGAGTCATAAATTCTGGTCCAATTTATGCGCAAAGTTTATCTGTTGTATAAAGTTCATGAGGTAGATTGCAATTTTTTTAAGCGGTTTACCATACAACTTGCCGAACACTTTTTCTATAATTTACTAACTTCTTGGCTTAGTAAAATAAAACAAAAATTATTTTTACATTTCATCCCAAATAATTGCACTCCAAAACGGCGCGCAGAAAGAAATTACATTTTCATTACTTCCTCTATGAAGCTCCGAGTTTCGCAGTAACAACTTCCCATCCACGCACGGCAGAATAACTTCAGCGAGTAACTTTTCCCGGGAACGGAGGGCTTTAATTCAAGCAGCGAATCGTATTCGAGAGTGAAACTGCAAGTTGAAGTGCGAATGCATAAACGCCAGGGCAAGTCATCAAGAACGATCGAAACGCGAAGAAAATTGAACTGCGGATAAATTGTCGCTAAGTGTCGTCGTGCTCGTTAACTTAGCTCAATCCTTCCCTCTCGCCATTTCGTTCTCCTCGTGCACGCCCGACGAGGTGTTCAAAAGAATCTTGGAATGCAACAACTCTAACTGTGTCGTTTTCAATGGTTGCGTTCATTCGCGGGCATTTCGATCAACGTTGAATTCCCCACGATTTTCATTCGCACGGTAGAGAAGCATCTGCAGGAAACGACCCGGATTTCACGATCCCTCCGTGTTTTCCTCGTTATTACTCGCGCAGAAGGGCGACTAGAAAACGGAGTGATTATGGCGGAGCACCGGCGAAAGACCTTCTCTACTCTGGTAGTTTGGCGAGCGAGTTTGCTTTAATTTGGACGAGTATCATAAGGGGAACGGTGTCCCGCGTTTCGTAACTTCAATAAAAGAGAGATGTTGTTAGATCTCGAGAATTTTAGGTACGAAATTAGTTAATAATTGAAGCTTGACAAAGTCATCGCAGGTGCCTACACCCAGTTTATTGATCGCAAAGCCTTTTCATTCCATTTCGTAGGTATATCTTTCGTTACATACCTAGTGCAAGGAATACTTGGAAACTTGTAACCTTGTTGTACTTTATCTAATACGAATATCTAATTGCAAGTGTGAAAACTAAAATTGAGCAGCACAACGAATTAGGTATTTTCCACCTTTTGGAAATTCAGGTCTTGTTCAGTTTAAACGACTTGCTGTAAGAACCGTCTGCGACGTTGCTGTACCGTAGCGATATGCAAAACGGGATTGCGTCGCATAAAAAAGTTGATTTAATCATGGCTGGCTGCGGTTTCCTCGTTTAATGTTTATCGCTGTATACGTCCCACGGTTGTAACATAACAATTTCACGTTTGCCCACGTGTGTCTGTTGCTTTAATACGTCACGGTCAGCCTACCACTTTAATGTATAGATGCAGAAAATGGTATTCAGTTGTTCATGTACGGTTCATTAGCGTTGGAGCATTTCTATTACTCGGGGAAATCTTTCGCGCAGAATAACTGGCGTTCGAATATTATTAAACGTTCCCGAGAGAAAT
The DNA here is from genome assembly GCA_963667235.1 of Nomada lathburiana. Lineage (NCBI taxonomy): Eukaryota > Metazoa > Arthropoda > Insecta > Hymenoptera > Apidae > Nomada > Nomada lathburiana. Next base: position 8,328,809 of record OY763898.1, on the reverse strand, counting down.
TCGTTTTATTCATGAATCTGTATTATGTACCTCCAAGCTTGCAATGCTTCAATGTTTTTTCCTCATTACCTTGAAGTGCCTACCGCGTTTACAACTTTTTACGTGGGGTAGCAACTTTTTCAATATTAATAGAAATTAATAGAAATGACTATTAATAGAACGGCGTGCATAAACACACCCTAAAATCGACATTTTTTCAAAGTTTCACCAGACGATACATCGGATATACGGCAAACCCCTTCCACGATTCCACATAAGAAACACACAATTTCCGATAAACCACGACGACACTCGGCCATCATCCGCGGTACGTAGTGCTGAATATTCGTCGCGTACACGCGTGTATCTGCATATCAAAGGGGTAGGAAGAGGCGCGGCTCGCCTCTAAAAGAGTTGACTGTACGCACGTGATTTGCACGTCTACATTACAAAGTGACTCCCCGGCTTTTGAGACAGCGCGTATTTCACCGTCTGTCCGTTCAACGTCGTCCATTTTCCCCTCCGCGAATCCGAAGAGGATCGAAGCGTGTGCAGAGAGCGAGAGCCGAGCTTTTCGAGTCGAGGAGTATGTACTCGTTGACGGACAGGCCACGGGGGGTGGGATCGCCGTGGCAGAGGGGTAGGTGGGCGGCAAGGGAGCTTTGACGTTCCGAAGTGCTCCCGAAACGCTTAGAAATCGTGTTTAAGGGAAACAAGTTTCACCGTTCAGATTCGAGCGGCCCTGATAAGCGGGTGGAGCGTGCGCGTACCCTGGGGACGAGATTATCGTTCGCGAGGTGCCCTCGCGGCATCTCGAGCGATCAGCCAGGCGGAAATTCGAATTATACGTATAGATTAATTTGCTAACGTTGCTGGTATACCACTCTCTCTCTCTCTCTCTCTTTCTGTTAGCTGACGTTGCTTGAACGCCGACTGGGCCCTCTTTCGAGGGTGTTGTTGGATCTTGTGGGCTCGATGTAGGATGTTACTCCTACTCGCGGCGAGTTCGGTTGCGCATCTGTTAACAAGCTAGGCCGCGAAAGGGCTATTTGGGTGAGCAAGCCTTTTGGCATTGAGTGGAGGTAAATGTACGAAGTTTTTGCTGGTTTTTGGATTGCACATAAATTTTGATGAAGCTTTTGCGTATTACTTACATTCATTTTTAAGAATATTGAACGCTAATTTGGTGCATTTTAATTTTGTTCATGATATTTTATTATTTGCACTTGATGAAACGTACATTTTTGTACTAAAGTAATGGTTGAGTTTGAGACAATTATATTCAACACTTTAAGTCAATCGTTTTACTCCATACACAAGTAATACAATCGCAAAGTATTGTAATACCTGCCAGCTGAAGAATAAATCGTTTACAGTATTAATATCAATTCGTTCCTTTTGAAGGAAGTATAATACATAGTATCCTTTTCGTTCAATCGTTGCCTCCTGGCCAAATTGTTTCTATCATTCTTTTCCCCATTTTTCGCAAGGAGAATCCGACTCTCTATTACCGGGGTACTTTTAAATCTCCCTCGACTTTCGTATTTCACGAGCTGTTCCAATATCGGCCATTGGAGACATCGAGTAGGGTTAAATCGTGTTATCTCGACGTAAACGACGAATTCGATCGATGGAACCTGCTCCTTATACATCACGAAATTCCATGGATATCGGAAGTCGACCGGGCTTCGTGCAAATTGGAGTCAAACGTTGGAGTGATTCTCGCAACGCCAGCGCTGACAAGCAGGTACAGGCTGCAGCAAACCCTTCTCCACTCTGTTGCCCCGTAGCCTCGTGTAATTAATGAAGTTACGTTAATGCAATAATTCTGCGTTGCCGTACACTACACCCTGCTCCCCTGTTCCCCGCGATTCCTGTCATTAATACCGGGTCGTCGACGGCGATTGTCTGCCCAGAGAATTCAATGGGCCGTCGTTAACGTAGCATTTAATGCAGCCGCCCCGATTTTATATTTGTTACGATACTACGGTGTCGAGCTCGAGAGAGAAAAAATCCTTCTGTCCGCGTATCTGCTCGCTGTGGCGTCCATTTCTTTCGGCTAAAATTGTGAACAGTGCGTCTCATTCAGTTCGCTTCGGTTGTTAATGGCGTGAACCATCCATACGTAACACGTGTTCGCTTATTACAAAGTTCACGGCCTCTCGAGGAAATTGGAAGTTAGCTCGGGGTAAAAATTTCCAACCAAATTTTCTATCCTGATCAGCAATGATGTATAGGTAATTTTGTTTAACTCCGGACAAAATATTCAGCCTTGTCCACCGATATTCTTTCTCTCTCTCTCTCTCTCTCTCTCTCTCTCTCTCTCTCTCTCTCTCTCTTTGGCACGTAGATGCCTTCGAGTTAGAACGATCTTTTCGCGTCCACGCGACGCCGATAACTCGTGTCAAACGATTCGCCACGCGTGGGAAAGCGTCGTTTCGACGGACGAAATGAATGTACAGAGCGTGTCGAGCCCGTGTCGGAGAACTTGAACCGTGTTATCGTGGCCGTTTGACGAAAACCATTACATTTACAGTTGCCGCGGCAGCTCTACGCTCCGCCGTAGGAAGCGTTGAACGCTCAAAGAAACATTACGTAGCTGCTTTCGCTTAATTAATCCAATTAAGCTCGCAGCACGCTTGCGGACGAAATACTCGTGGCTGCGGCGCTCCTCTTGCCAGCAGCACAGTTAAATGGACGTCGTATAGACGCTTTTATGGTGTTGGTCGCACGATTTTGCGCGTACACCTCGTCACGTTTGATGTCGCTTCATGTTAATATAATCATTAATGAGCAGTTTGTTGCGATGAACGACAGAATGCGATGGAATTTGTAAGTGATCTGACTTCGTACATTATTGTTTAACCTCGTTGTCTCGGGGTGTAGGCTAACGAGTTCAATAAATGGGATGCAGATCGGAAGCAGATTTAGTTGAAGCGGATTTTTCTAGTCTCTCAGACATGTGCATTCATGAGTAACTCGATTAATAATTGGTCTAAGTAGTATCAGACATTTTATTATTTCTTGCCTTGTGAATGGATGTCGGTTTTCGTAAGATTGTAAATATTAGTATCATCATGATTTTTGCTCCATGCACTGATTAAGTCATCGTTAACTTTGTTCACTTTTTATTCAACTCCGTTGATTGGATGCACAAGCAGCACTTCAATCAGAGAACCGGTTGGAAAGTTTTATCTATGTGTAAGATGGTAATCTTCGAACACGTTTCGAAAGATATGATGCTTATCTTATTAGCACAGTGTCTGCGGATACTTAAATCAAACGTTCATACATTGGCTGCGCGATACAAAAATTTTGTACGTGCATTACAAAATCCGTTGGAAATCGTATTTCATGTACGGTATTCTTGTAACAACTCACCGCGGCTATACCTATGATACATAGAACATAGAAAACCGAGCAAATTACCTGCACTTCCCAGCGACTCAATGTTCCATCGGCCCCTTCTATGTATTAAGATCTCAAGCTTTTCCATCAGCTCACAGAAAATGAACATCATCGACACACAAGCGTTCGAGGCCGCAAAAGTCGCTTCGTAATTTTCATCAGTGTGTCGGTGAGTCACGAGTGCGATCAGTCGCGAGTGAAATCAGTTTTCCGCGGCGCGTCTTTTGTGTTCATCCACGTTACCACACTTCCGACGTTGATTTATTTATCGGAACAATTTCGAGAGACACTGGGTGGCAACAGCAATCATACGGGGCGCAACGATCGAACAAATATTCTGCCGTTATCTGGCTGTGTCTCTGTGTCGATTGCCACGCGGAAGTAACGCGAATAATAGAGTGTTGAACGGTTTCGCGCGAATTTATTCGGCAAACAAACGGTTTCGCGTGCAAAGGAACGGTTTCGTACGACGAATTTCCGGCTTTCCATGAGATAGCACCAGCGATTGCCTCTCGTCTGCCCCGATGACAGCTTCCTTATGGTTTGTTTGCTTTCTTCTGCGTGCATGCAGACAGCGAGAGATATACGGTAGGAGGTGCGGCAAACCAAGTCGACCGCAGTTAATAATCTTGTCCTCGTGATCGCGGCCACTGCCACCGTTAAACAGACGTTTCAGTCTTAATAAGCGCGCGAAATCGATTGTCGAAAAAGATTGTTGATGCTGATAGACGCGTATTACGATTATCGACGTGGGAGTTTAATGCTTTCTCGAATGAAATTGCGGATTGTTAATTAGGTGGATAATTTGGCGACGCTCCTGTGTATCGTTCGTGAACGATATTAAATACATGGAAATGTAGATGCCGTTGTACATCATTGCTTTGCGAGGTGATGACATTGTTTAAGAGCACGCAGATATATGTATTTTTATGTGGCATTGTGTTATTTTGGTTTATAGGGTAAAATGTTGCCGACACTTGGTGTAAACTTCCTTCGCCAAAGCTTTTATCGTTAGTTGAAGTTTACGTTTTAAGTGTGGCCCGCGGTATCTGTGTGTGCGCAGCCTATATATTTTTGCTTGCTTTCTCACGAACTTGACTATTACTTTGACGTGGGCCTCTTTGTAGCTACAAACTTCTGTCGCGAAACTTTCCAACATTTCGCACACTACCCACAAACGCAACATACATTATAGTTACGTGAAACTTGCTACGTCAATTTACGGTGCAATATTAATTTTGTAAAATCGCACGGGGACATTAATTTGTTCGCACGTAATCAAGAGATGCTTTTCCATAATACTTATGACATTTCGTCCGACACCAGACGCACATTCGCAGAAAATGTGAAAGAGAAATATCGTTCGTAAAGTGTCGTTTAATATACACCTGGCAAAATGCAACCGATCCAAGTGGCAATGTATTAAGGCGAAAAATCTATTTGCCAACCCTTCACATGTTCCCATCGCGGCTAAAAGGTTAATGGCGGTGACTGAACGATTTCTTGCCAGATTAGCCCCATCTGGCTCGGTTATTGTCTTCTATTACACATTCCGCCGCACGATCCACGGCCGATGATTGATCTTTCGAACGTAGAAGGGACGCGATATTATTCTCTCTCTGCGAACTAGTTTTACAATTGGCGGTTCGCATACCGTCCCACGATAATCAGCGGTTCGTTATCGGCTGAATTGCTGGCCGACTGACTACGATTCGTCTGCTCGTTTCGTACGATTTATGCCCCTCGATACGTGTCGTTCCGTTTCGTCTCGATTCGCGAAAGGTCAATGGTACAACGCGGGCCGTATGCATTATTGCATGACCGCTTGTCACGCCGAAGCGTGGCTATTGATTTTCAGATGCTCGTCCAATTCACCTGGGGGGGGGCAGTGTCTTTCGCGCTAATACGAGCATAGTGTGTTCTCTGTTGAATGTTCTTGGATCGCCGTTAGGTAGAGGGGAAAGCTTCTTCACTTTCTGTTTGCGTGGGTTTAGGTTCTTTTGTGATAAATCAATATTTACTATACCGTTCTACGATTGTCTATCAGGAAAAGAGGTCGCATTGCTTATCTGGAAATGTTCCATTATGTGTATTGAAAATATGAAACGCTTAATAGTGGCATTAAATGCTTCGTAAATAGACACGTTTTCTATTTTCCAAAGAAAATACCGAGAAAGAGAAGGCTCTGTAAGAATTTTGCCTATTAGATGCACGATTGTGTAAGATATTCTACAAAGTGGAAGGAAAAATTATTTGTGACATATGCATCATTCCGAGCACGTGCATATGTACACACGTACATTCAAGGCAAACAGAAAGGGGGTCTAATTTTCACATCGTCTGGATTCTAGTTTCACGTTAAACTGTGAAATAATGAAACCTACCTGCTGCTCAATTTCAGAACTGACCACACCTCGAATTCAATCATTTCCGAAAATTTCGCTTTATCAATACTTGTGCCGCTTCGTTGAAAAGCCAAAGAACCTTCCCGACAGTACTGTAAACTTCCTTCCCCTCTTAGTTCTCCCACAATAAAACCGCGCATCCAATGAAGCCGAACTCGAAAATACAGGGGTTTCACTATTTTTAGTCGAGCTTTCGGCAAAGTTTTTAATAGTTCCCCATTGTTGAAAGGAGAAATTCGATATTCACTTAAGCTAAACAGCTTTTGTCGGTGCCTTGGCGCGGAATCGACTCTCAGTTTAACTTCACCAATGATACCAATTTCGGCGTTCTCACTTACCTTCTGTTTCCCGCTGTCCCGCTTCCTCTTGCGCGTAATACACGCTCGGATACATCCAACGAGAACATTTTCCGGTTTTCTAGTACCGCTCTCGTTTCAACTGGGATACGAAATTGGTTTCGTACGCCACGGTAAAGTACCTCATTTTCCCGGTCTCTCCACTCGGGCGTGCATTCCTATTTATGTTTTCGCGGTGCAACAGAGCTGCATTGTCGACGCGAACGGCGAAGACGGAACCGCGTTCGAATCGAGAACCTCGCCGTCCGTTTAGAAACCGGATGTTCTATGTTATTTCTATCGGCGGAATCGGCGAACTAAGTAGGGACGAGAAAAATATATTTTCACCGGATTTTCATTGATCCACCGTGGAGAAAATGTACATTCTGCACTATACAGGGTTGTTTCATTCGGAAACGGGGAAACTAAATTTGTCAATTTCGCCGGTATGGTTTCGTGTTTCCGTTGAACGCAGCAGCAGCAGCAACGGCAGCGTGGCGCATTTTTTAGCTAAAAAAATGTGAGCAAAAAAAAATATGGTTTAGTGAAAAAAATATAATTGAGCTACCTTCCCTGTCCATTGCTTTGAATAGACAGAAGGGGTCAGCTCGGTTTTCGTTGACTATTATTGAAACGTTTCGCAGGAAATATCGGGGAAATCTGACCGCTAGCGATGTTCATTTCATTTCATTGTAATAAAAAACGTGTTACGATAAGCACTTCGCTTGAACATTCTGTGCGCAGCATTTATTTTAAAGCTTTAGGCGATAAATGTCGCAGTTTAACGACGAATTTTTGCGCGATAAGGCCGCGAAGAAATGGCTGCAGTATGCAGACCGGTACTTGGAGATCGGTGCTGCGGCATCATAAATGCAAATTGCACGCGAAATAATGTACACCGTAACCGCGTTATTGAACATTACGTATACCCACGCCTCTAATGACTCCCCTGGCCAGCAAACGTATGCCAGGTATTTGGCACTCATTACCATCTACGTTGCGTCACACGGCTCGCGTTTCCCCGCTGTCCATTCAAAACAAATTGAGTAATTATAATTGCATCACGCATAGACGTGATGTATCTGTGATTCCGGATCGATTGCCTTTCAATTTTGTCTTCTATCTTTCCCGTTTGATGTTCGTTCAGTTCACTCCGTTTCTTTCCGTTCTTTATACGTCACTGATTAACCATAGCCACGTTTGCTGTTCAACGAGTACCCAATGATGGACGATTGCAATCATTTTCAGCAATGGAAGGGTTGAATAAGACATAGTACGTAGAACTGATATGTTAGTTAGTTAAAGTTAGTTAAAGGTTACAAATAGTAAATACTCATTTAGTAAATTGCATGTGGAACGGAAAATAATTTTATCATGTTCGTGCAAGCAATTTCATTCGTGTCTGGAGTCGTTTTGGTTCTTTGGGCGCAAATGAATTTCGTGTGCCGGCGATATTTTTTTCGTGGAACTCTGACATTAGATTACGCGGCCAACTAACCTATGTAGGTTACTGTTGATTAGTTGTCCGATTGGGCTACTACATGTTCATCGTTTGATTCGTATCTAATTCGTGCAAGCATAAAAATCTGAGTTATCGCGAACGATGCTACGATGTCAACAATTTAATTTGTGGATTCACGAGGAACATGGTATAATGACACCCTGACACGTGATACCGCTATGAAGTGTCCCCTCCGAGACGAATTATTCCACGGAGCCCTCTTCGAATGGCCTGCCATTTCGATTGAACGTTGATACGGGTGTTAGGCTGATGTAGGTTGTTGTGCCATTTTTATTCTTGACATTTAACGCTTATGGAAGCCATGAATAGTGTGCCTTACTTTAATATAGTGCGTGAAGAAAATGCTGGGTGTGTCTAGTTTATCGTCTCTGACACTTGTGCGAACACGTTCTTACGATTAGTGATGGATATATTGTACGCTAATACAAATCTACATTTACTCGTTGGATATGCTATCTCCGAGTGTTACTTATGATTAGTATTATACAATACAATTGCGAGTACTTTATTTCGACTAGATCTGTGAAGTTGATAAATCAGAGATATCCTAAAAATTTATTCAGACACCTGCACGGTGTTTTAGTGCTTCAGTATCCAGATACGCGTGGAATTAAGTAGCATTGCATGCAGAAAGTGACCGGAAGCTGGGAGTAGGTCATGCGTGTGCAGTTTGCTACGCAACGTGTTAATTACTCAAATCAATAAATTTCAAAGAAACAGTGGAACAACCCTGTTCTTCTGACCCTTGTAAGAGTGTGCTGTTAATTACTTCGAATAGTCCACAGATCCCCAAGGGTAGAGAATCGTAGAAATAATTCTTGAACGAAAGTTTCGATTAAAAATATCAGCCCCCTTTGAAGTAAATAATTGAACCCGACTGTAACCTGCATGTATATTTATTTATGGATTGTGCTACGGATTAAAAATAATCCAACTACCATTCCGATTGCGTGCAACAATTTTTATTGCCGACTCGTCACAGGGATCGAAAGAACAAGTCTGTCAATCGCATTAATATAACACGTTTCGTGTACTAATTTTAGATAATTGAAAATATTGTGAGGGGAAATGGATCGCGGTATCAGTGTTACTATCATAAAACTCTCCATACGGCAATCAAACTACAAACTTTATTGCCAACATATAACGTCCCGTACTTTATCAGAACTACTATCACTTTCCCAGATGATCTACCACTACGATCTCTTAACTGTTCCCCAAGTATACGCTTCCTCTGTCATAAATCTACCTACTCTATCCACAGTCCGAGCCATCAACGGACGCCACACCTATCACCTTTCTCGTAAAACCTACACGCCAATTCTACGCGACAGGGCATGCGACCGGTACCTACTCGAACCTGTTCGCAGTTCGCACCATCGAAAAGGGACACGAGAGATCCCAAAGAATCGCGACGTCGCTCGTAAAATCGACAATTCGTCCCAGCGGTCGTGATATTGGTTCTCTTACGGTCTCGTTGTCGATGACAGCGGGCACGTTCACTTTGTCCTTCGACCGATGGTAATTCGTCTGAATCTTCCTCCCTTGTAGTCGCATGCATAATGCGCACACCTCGGCCACAACTCCTCTCTGTCTCTCTGAGATTGAATTTAGCACGTAGACACCGGCTCTCCTGTGTGCCATGCATCCCCACCGCACGCTAAATCGTAGGTGCGCACAGTGGGTGGCCAGCTGGCCATCCGACCAGCTATGCCCTTCCGTTTATTCCGTTATTAACGCGACACGCGTTTCATCGCTGCAAGACCAGGTATACATCCGACGGCTGGCTCGTGCCAGAAACGATCCCTAGACGGTTCGCCAGACGCGCAACCAGTGAAAGGACGACGGGTACACGTTCGCGCGACACGTTTTACATCGGCGCCTTTCGTCACCTTGTCGATTTTTTGAACGGCGGAGTGACGCGTGTACCGATTTAGGGGCGTGCAGGATAGCGTCGAAACGTACGTCTTTATTGACATCGTGGTATTCTACTCATACATATGTATTCGACAATCTGGGAAACGTTCGTGTAAAGCGTGCGTCTGGCTACACGTTTTGTAAAATGTTTAATTCATTTCGCTAGCAATTCACAAGTAAAGAGTGATGAATAATTTCGAATGAATGGATAGTGAACGGGAAATGTTTGTCGAGAATGCGGTAGATGCATTAATAAAGAAACGAAATTCCGCCATTAATAAAATCCCTTTGGTTCATTAGTCGGGGAAGTGAAAATATATTGCACATTAATTATGAGGAATAAATTGATTCGTAGATTGGGAGTAGTATAAATAGGAGTTCGTTTTATCGCGCGTAATTATATTTTTATAGAATCAGTTTCATTCATTTGAATACTGTACATTACGTATGAAGTTCCATTTACAGATCGCATCTCTTCCGAACTATTTAATAAGTTTATCCGTGATACCGATATGAATTGTCAAGAAAATTCACAGTACTCACAGACGTTAACTTTCGTCGTAGAAAGGTTGTATCAAAACGTATTTTGAGTACGCTCGTGACTAATTATTAGTGGAAGTCACGTTTGTAGTTAGTAATCGGTCGGTGGTACGACGATTAGTCGCAGGTTGCAATGTTTCTTCGGCACAATGACCCCGTTCTATTATCGTTGGTTCGGCTTAATGAGACTTTGTGCCGCTGCATCCTCCGTCCTGCGTATTCCTTTTGCGAACGTGATTCTGCGATACACTGCAGGCTCGTGTTCCTCTTAAATCGGCAATTAATTCGTTCGTGCAAAAGGAAAAACAGATAGAAACAACGAGGTGCTTAACTGAGCGAACAAAAATTATTCTTCGTCATTCTATTTTTTTGCTGCATAAACCATTTGTTAGTTTTTCTAACCCACGCAATACACTGTTTCCTTCTGTTTTCCTTTTGTAATTAACACCTTCGTTATTGACCCGCGTGGAAATTCAAATATGCCCAGTAATGAACAGCACGCACTTATTAAACAATATTATCCAATTTCCGGCGCATAAATTGTTTTCGTGTCCGTGCAACAATAAACGCAATCAGCACAGAATGCGAAGAAAAGCCGAGGCGGGGAAAATTTCTGTTTGCCAATCAACCATCTGTAATTCGATGAAATTTCTGCCGGAAAGGTTCTATAATAGGAGTGAACGGTTAATACCAGTAGGGTGAATTTGTTCCCCGAAAACTGCCTCGTTTTCGACGATTATACTCCTGCCGGTTCATTAAATCCTCCTCTTCCGTCGGGTCTTTGCACGCAATTAAGCTCGATTCTTCGTCACGACACTTTCGCTCGAGCTGTTCGATCTCCTTATCCTTCTCTCTCTCTCTCTCTCTCTCTCTCTCTCTCTCTCTCTCATTCGATAGGTGAAATCGAGTAGAATTGTTTCCAGTAGGCGGGTGAATCTAATCTTGAATTTTCGACGCGAAATTAAGCGTTGGATTCGCGTTGAAATTTCTCCCAGGCATTTTCGTGGTTTTGGACCACAGACGATCCTGGACCTTCTCACGTGGGTGTGACTCCCCGGCGCGATAATTTACGACAGAGATCCTAGGAACTCGTTTCGAATTCTAGACCACAGGGTGGTCTTGTTGCGAGGATCCTCTCGCAGTGACCAGTTTAGCTTGTATTATGGGCACGTTTTTACATGTTCTGCGTTTCGTGGACGTCCGACGAAGGTCTTACGAAAGCGAAAGACTATTTTTCATTCGGCCTTGTTACGTGGGTGATCCGTGATGGAACTGTAACCGCTGTGGTTCGTGTAGCTAATGGTTACGAGAAGTTTATTTTCAAGGAAGTAGCACTACTGCTGTTTAATGAATATATTACGGGGGAGGAAATATATTCTAAGGAGTATTCACGATCGTGTACAATTTCCTTTCTCGTTCTGGTCATTCTTTCGAATTAATCGTTGATTCGCAATCGACAGCTATTCGGTATCTAGTATTTTTAGATTGTTACGAAATTCCGTAACGGTATTAAACAGTAGAATGACAATTGATAGCAAATCGTATTATTCTGGCATTGAATTTTTCGATTTTTATTAAGTGTCAAATTTTCATTCACGAATATATGTACGAATATATATGTTCCTTAGATTTAATTTCAATGGATATTTTTTAGGCGTTTACAATCTACCCATATACTTTTCTAGTTTTTAGTTTTACCTTTTCAAGTTGGAGTAACCATTTTTCAAGTTTTTACGTTCTGCTGCAGAGCAGTCATTCGTTTGCCACGTCAAGTACATAAATTCTTGAGATGTTTCTTGCAAGTTCGCTGTCGTTCCCGTTGTTTTTTCGCGTGACGAATGCGCCTCGAAATATTTCACTAATCCATTCGTGCCTGGGATTAAGGAAGCATTCGTGATTGAAACTTTTGTGCTTGTGAAATATTGCTTTTAAAATACCATTCTTTTATTGCTAAACTCCTTTATTAATTCACTTTTACTTTTAAAGGGCGTTCGTATACAGTCTCAGTAATTAATCTAACGTTTTCTAAAATCACGCATGAACCATTGTAGAAAGGATTACATATCATCGATGTTCAGAAAATCGATGAGCGTACAAAGTTCTCGAGTCCCACTTTTTCCTACGATCATCAATAAGCCTTCAAACGTTTCTAAATTGTATATTCCGCAATGACCTAAAGCACGCCTACAATCCTCATTTATCTTCAATAACTTATACTTCCCAGAAGCTTATGAATTAAAAATTCATCAATAAGAAAATTACGGAGCTCACGAACCAACGTACATGTCCCCGTAACCGACAGAATTACTGTCTGTTTTGCATCCTGAACATGGTCAAACCCACCTGGTCGGTGAAATAGAACGTTCACCCACGTGGGATCACACAGGTACACTCGCGTACGTATCTAAACTAGGCGTTCACGGCTGAGAGTCGGTTAAATACTCGTTTTATTCGCACCTGGTGAACCTTGTTCGCCCCCTTCCGACGACGTACGAGCCTACAGTTGATAAAATCCGACGATTATTTGGCCAGCGTTTCTTTCGCGAGCGTTATCTGTGCTGCACTTGCAGTTTGTAGAGCCGTGTTTCTCGACGGACGACTACGGGACCAGAAGCTTATTATGCGCTTGTCTAGCGATAGCGCACCATTGTTTCTGATCCGTTTGCAGTGATCTGACGTCAACGGCAAACAGTCCTCAGGCACGCGATAATATTCGTTCCTGAATTGGTATCGAGCCACGACGAATCTAAACGATGCTTACGTGGAACGTGGGTTTACGATAATTGAACGAAAAGAAAATGATTTAACTAGAGATCACATTAACGCTTAAATTAATTTTTGTATTCTCGCCTTTCTCTTTTTCCCGCGGCTATTTATTTTTTAACGACGCAACTCTTATTTTGATGTATCGAATTACAAAGGCAATATTAATGAAGAATTCTCAATAATCATTAGGACCATTGCAGTTTTCTGCTAAAGTGATCTCCATTGCTATTATGAAACGTTTCAACTTCGAAGTAATATTAACAATAGAGTGCATGCGCACGTTTGCATTTGCGCGCATTGTGGCACAGAATATATGCTACTCGCTTGCACATTTGATTCGTTTATTTAGTCATAAGACAAAGTACATACTGCCATTGCCATATCTACGTGTAACGTTGGACAGTTGTGAGAATCGATGCGTCACACGTATGCCGCATGGGGTATTAATTGCGTTAAACATATTAGATCATCCCTAACTAATGCAGCTGTATATTCTTGAATAAGAGGAGGCAGTGATTCAAGCTGATTCATTAAATCTTCAAGTGTATTCATTAAAACTCACCAACTGAACATTCTGACATGATAAATAGCATCTTCCGTATAAATTAAATTTGCTGGGATAAATTATTATATTTCATGTTCAATATAAACTTCCCGACCGAGAATAAACTTCATAAAATATGTGCAACACATTAGAATAAACTGGATCAATGTGTGTAACAGGCTGACACAAAGTATAGCAGTCTGATTAGAAACAAATTTGCAGCCAAAGGTCCGAAAGACCGTCGAATGAAAATGGTGGCTGGATTTGCAAGTCCAGTTTCCGATCGAGCTTTCCCATCCACGGCGTTAAAAGATCCAGCGCGAAGCAACGTGTTAGTCCGGTGCTTCGGGCAAGTAACTTCTCTCCTTTGTTCCTTATCTTTCACGTGACGTCGTAAAGCACGCAAACGAGCTCTAATTACCACGTTGGCGGTGTTTCGAAAGTGATTTCCATTTTCGTAATCCGCCTGCCGGGCAGCGTGATTTCGTTGGAGGCCCGGGATCATCTGGAGTGCGATCTCGTGGCCGAGGAGAAATTACGTTTCAGTCCGAGGGTACCCTCTCGTTAAAGCCTGTTTACGCTCTGGTCAGGTTTTGACGGTGAATGTACTCAAAGCCCTTCGAACGAATTGATTTTAACGAGATAATGTACTTTCGAGACAAGACTAAGAACGTACTTCTACTTGTGCTTACCCCCGTATAGTTCTGCACACATTGGCCAACACATTTTGCGATAACTATGTACGCAGATGATATGATACTGATATATGTATATGTATAATACTCTTGGGTATTGATAGCGATGACATTTAATTTTCGATTTCGTTTCTGACCGATTGGAATAGTAATTAATTTCATTGATTTTACTAATGCATGTCGCACGTACTGGTTTCACCAGCCGGGCGTATTTCCATGTATTCGAAATACAAAATTTATAGCACGCAAGATATTGCTCAGACAGTTATCTCTATTGTTTGCAGTCTGATTTAAGTTGATAGTGTGAGTTCATTGCATAATTATATCAGATCCTGTTATCGTTATCAGAATCTAACCAGGAACATGGTGAGCAGATAATAGATAGTATAGAAATATTGTACCAATTACTGCGCATGAATGAATATCCAATTTTACAATACGCCCCCCCCCCCCCCGCAATTTTATCCCTGACAGTATCGAAATTACTGTGGCTTTCCAACAATACCACTCGATTTATCGATCGTTCCCAATGCAGAATATCGAGCTTCTCGCACGAAATCGATTGAGAGGCCGCTTACGAGATCACGATCGAAATTCTGACTGCCTTTCAAGCTGCAGCACGCGAGATAAGAGCGATCTGCGTGGGAATCCGATTACGGTGCACGCCGCACACACGATCGATGCACTTCGAGTGCAGTTACGTATATAACGGTCCATCCTTTTCGTTCTCTGTTCCTTCTTGTCTGCCCTCCTGTTCTCTCCTTTCATTCTTCGCCTGGCCGCAGGTTGTCCGGCAATCGTTCGCCGCTGTTACAGGCTCGACCGTGCGTGAACGCCCAAAGGGATCGACGATCTCCCTCGATCTGTTCTCTGACCCTGACTCTTCCTCATGAATCTTTTAACCCCTTGCACGCCACAGCAGTGACCCACTTCGTGTTTGTCTATTCTTCAGAAGTTTCTACCTGGGAAACTATCACCTTCGGCTCGTGACACGGCGTCTTCCGCTTTAAGAGCTTCGCTTAATGCCTGGGCCCCCTTTGTATTATAATATATTATAAATAAAGATTGGAGAATTTCGTATGGGAATGTGAGGTGTAAAAGAGCGTCGTGGAATGTGCGTTGTATAGGCACCAGGGGAAGGTATAGGACGTTTCAGGCTTACGTTAAGGGATATTGTATGGGGAAAAGTCCGGGCAACGACGTGGAAAGAAGATTGCGCGCCGTAAAATTATAATACGAATCGTTTGTTAGACGGACGTTGCGTATTTTCGGTTTCACAGGACTAAAATTTCGTCCATAAATGTCTTGTCCTCGAGCCGTGAGATTGCCGACAGACATCCAACATTGCATCAAACTTCCACGAATTTTGGACTGATCCACAAATGTCAATTCAACAAGTATCTTGCAAGTTTGCAAACACTGTAACTCCTTTTGATTCCACGAAGTTCGATTCCTTCGCAGAAGTATGACAGAGTCGAGACCGTATCTATATAATCTTTCATTCCCTTTTTTCTTATAACTTTTGTCTTTTGGGTGACAAAATCATAGCCTAATGTACATATTTGTATAACGACTATTGAATTTCGATCAAAGCTGACGATTCTCGCCATTCTCGATCACGTGAGGCCGGTTGAAAAAAATGTCGTCTTAGGAATCTTTGAATTTCTTTTACACGTTGAATCATTCGAGTGTTGATTGAGACAAGAAAGCAGCTCGGCGGGTGTCGAGTTTTATTACGCGGTCCGTTTCGCCATTGTAATTCATTCTGCGGGGAGTCTTGTTCATTCGATACACGATCGGAGTTTCTTTTTCTACACGGGAATAATCAGACGCGATATATCTTTGTGAAAAAGAAGCTGGTCACGGGGTCGTCCACGGGCATACACGCAGGGACGAGCATTTCTTGCGCCATTGGACCCTGTAAATGGACTACGGTGGTGGCCAAATATGGCTTGGAATGTGACCAAACATTGATTGGGATTCAAAAAAAAAAGGTATATCCCCCGTTTCCATGCCGGGACCGGGCGATTTCGACGAATCATTCGATGCTTTGATTCTGCGAGCGAATTCACTTCGTTTCGACTGAGTTATTTATTAGTACGAAAGTAATAATTTCTAGTCTTTCAATTGGATAATAGTGGATCTATCGCGAAGGATAATAATTCGATACAGATGTACTATTTTTTTCTTTTCAATTCATTTCATTGCATTACTGTGCATATAAGACTAATTTCTTGCATTAATGGAATCGTCATTTTTTCAAGCATCTTCGTATATCGTTTAGAATACTGCCAATTCGAACTCGATAAAATACTCGACCTTTGTTCACAATATAATCGTGCTGCCCGTGGAAGAATAGTGCACGCAAGATAAGAATTACGGATGCACGTTTGCTCCAACGCGATGATATTTATATTCGCTTTACCTTGGCGGTTTCAGCACGTTACAATACCGTTCTGTTCGATTGTATTATTGAATATTGTTCAGTCACGTTTCAACGCATTCAATAAGGTTTGAAGGTATCATGATTGCTCTCCCCACCGTACCGTTACCGACTTGTCATTACAAATCAAGTTTTACCATCTTGATACGAAGCGTATATCGCGGGACAATATCTGCTGGAAATGACTGGTTAATGTACATTTGGGAGAAACGAGATATGTATCGTTTTGCAATCGGTGTATATTGATAGCTATATTGGTTATCATCGTGCTACACTGTTAATTTATTGCAACGATATACCTACTATTTACTATCACGCATATTGCACAAATTGACAGTACCTGCTGATTGCAATATAAGGTGGCCTTTAAAATAGATATCCCCGGAGCACGAGTTTCATCAATTTCAGATGCTCATATTTTATACCTCTTGCCTTACGAGAATTTAATCTGCATCGCGATAACAAAATTAAGTTCTTAACTAAAAGTTCCAAATATACATAGACGCGTTTTACGGTCTCATGCGATGAACGAACTGGGGATAAGTGTTTCCACTTGCAAACTTGAAGAGACATCATTTAATTATGATTTGGACGATCCTTCCATGGTACACACGTTCATAAAAATTTTCAGCTATTAAAGTAGTCTCGTCGCGCGAATCTTTTAAATCGTCAAACAGTAAATTTCAGATTGGCTTCTTCTACGTACCTGTGTACGTATTAGTAATCAAACTTTATTAGATGTCGCATCGCTCGAAAGGGATACATATCAAATAAAATGATCGCGTCGTCCCGTAGATCGAGGCGGAAGCAAAGTTCGCTCTTCCGTTTCACTTGTGCTTCTCTATTCCTTTCACATCCATATATCAGACCTCCTTGGGGCCGTTTTCCGCGCTTTGTAAGCAGGCGGCTAACTCGATGCCAACGGGGGAGAGTTCGCGAGGCACGTTCGTATCGGCATCCGCTCGCGGAATGCACGTGTATCGTCTTTCCGCTTCGTTTTGCCGATCTACGACTGCTTCCCTGCAAATTCGCGTGCTGTTGTGATCTTCATCGCTAACAAGGGATCTGGGCTGGGTAATTGAAAGAATTGCTAAGAAAAAGTTATCGCGGAATATTCTCGTGCCATGAAAAATGTAAATAATATACAGAAAACTGCTGTTCCCTTGTTGAAGCTATGTAACAAATAAGCGTGCGTATTAAAATAATATGACTAGTTTTTTTTACCACACTCTGTAAATTCTGTAGAAAAGAAAAAGTCAAAAGCTTAAGGGATGATATTGCGTCGCAATATATTGTTTGCAGCTCAGAGTGAAAGTTTCCATCGAAACGCACAAACGATCCGCGACTGCACAGCACCGAAGTGCGAAACGACCTCTCCACTTTCACTGTCGAGTCCCTAGAAAACTCTTCGACGGCGAAAAATCAATCGATCCGAGACACCGCCGTGACTTTTCCAGCTTCTCGATGACGGGCCCCCTATTCGTTTCGCGCGACCTTTTCACTCGAAGATTCAAAGCCATGCCGTACACTTTGTACATTCATGGATCGATCGATCTCCCGATCGCATTATCCAGTCGCCGGGATCTCGAATGCAATACTCTACTCGACCGTGAAACAGAATTGACTCGGCTCGATGATCCTTCTCGCTTCGCGGAGGACTCAACGGCACACACCGTGCTCGAAACTGTGTACCCTTCTGGTGTGCTGCACGTGTACACACAAGGTGCACGAAGTATAGGAGAGATCGGTCGCCTGGGGTAATCCCGTCGACTGCACCACGCCGTTTCCGTGATGTACATACCTGTATACGTATACGTGTATGCAATGCACGCGTGCACCTGTGTATCTGGATTTTCTGCGCTCCTCTATTATAGGAACGCGTCGCGGCGTGCACACCCCGCGTATCACGCGTGCACATAAGTCAGCCAGTGTGCATCGCCAGCCTACTCGCAACTTCGACCTGAAACAAGATTCACCGCGTTCCACGATGCGCGTAATAATGACGATTCTTGCCTCTGGTTATTTCTCGTCTCGTTCGACGAATCATCCTTGAGGTGCGATAAATTTCGAGCGCGGCGCATTTTATCCACGATGTCCACCGATTTAGTTCGCTTGCAGTCGATTTGAATGATCGATCGACGATTTCGTCTATTTCGTTCCATTGTCCACGATATTATGTATTCGGTTCGGTCCGACTAGGATGCCTGTGCTTCACTTGCTCGCGTAAACTTCGCCATTTCCAACCTCAGGAAGAAACTGCAACCTCCATCCAGACTTTCACGTAGACCGAGAGGAAATTCGCTGTGGAGAAGAATTTCTAATTCAACGTAAATCAATATTCCGTCCAATAATAACCGAATGCGCCGGAGTTCCTAGTGTAAATCAATATTCCACGACAAACCGGTACTCGGCCGATCGTTCGCGTCAGATAAAAGTCGAACCGTGCCACGGTTTAAAAATGTGGCCCTTCTCTTTCGTTGTCTATCAGTCTGTTAAACGTCCGATATATCGTTCGCCATGCGCCTTCTGTGCGTGCTAGGGAAGAGGTCAACGGTCTAGCCCGGCGAAGAATTTTCTCCCGGAGCCGTGACTTTGTGGCCGCGTTCAGAAGGAACGGTAACACTCTTGTCACGCAAACGAGCATTCGTGCAAACGTCTCGCGGTCCAAAGGGAAAACTTAACCGTGAAACGTCGGTCGGGGGGTGTGCATCGGCGGCGAGAGAAAGGGAGGGCGGCAGAAACGAGAACGGGGATTTCAAACGCGGCCTCCGCAAGCAAATGTTGATACAGTGCCTAATAGAAATATTGATTTCAGGGTCGATGTACCTTGCGGCGCTACCATTCTCGGTGCGTATTTTCATTTCTTGTGAAACATCGATCTGCGAAGTGCTATTCCGAAGTCGCATCAACTTTGCCACCGTTTCTCGGTGAATCTTGTGTTCTCCTTATCTTGGACAGATCTTGGACTTCTGACGAAAGTAATTGATAAGCTGAGTGGTTGGCTTTGGCGCTCGAGATTTAATATTAAGGAAGGAAGGCAGTCGCGGAAATTCTTCAGAGATTTGTTTATCATTTTTTTATAGTAAGGGCTAAAATCCTTGGTAGGTTGCAATACGTTTGTATTAAACTATACTATGAATGGGTAACAGTTATTGTAACCTAACTTTTATCACTTCCTACGATGGAGTAGAATAATGTTATATTTATATCATCCTGGTTTCAAAGGTAATGGAAGTTGAAATAGAGAAGCCTCTTTCTCGGTGTAAGAAAATAGTAACAATTTGGCAAACTTTGTATTCCTTATTGCACGTATACGTATCTACTTGCTTGGAGAAGAAAGTATTTCATTCAGTGTCTATATCGTCACAGCGTAGAAATGTCAGAACTACCTGTCGAAATTGGTCACGAATTGTGCAGCATTGGTCGTGATATCAGGATATCAGGGCCGCGAAAAGGGCAGCCGGATATCGAACGGATGCTCGACGTCAAATTGCACGGCGGACCGATCGAAATTCTATATTTAGAAGTGGAAACTGTCGATACTTTAAGTGTATACGTTAGTCCGCGTATGGTACGGCTGTTCCCGTATTCTGGAGTCCTCTCTCGCTCGCCTCTTCGTTTTTCGTCTGGCGCACTGTCCTCGCCTCGTTGATGGATTCTCGTTCCTTTTGCACGGGTATTTTCGAGGAAACGCAAACGGCAAATTTTACTCGCCATGCCTGAAGCAAGGGTCGAAGACAAACTTATTGATTGCAACCGGGTTGACTCCAATGTCTGTGATTTTATTCTTTTTCGTTTTCGTTGCGACGAGTGTCATCGATAATTTGATTCCAATGTACAGAAACTTTAGAAGTGTTCTGTACGATTTTTTTTCGATCAGTATGTACAAGTTTCTCCGATTCATATTATATTAATTGGGAGTAGTTATTTAGAATCTTTTCCCTGCAATATTTTTCTGTATCGCAGTAATCTGGTCGAACGTAGTGTAACAGAAATATTGTTCTTTTTTATCGTAAATTTTTATCAGTCGAACATAAAATATCGTGATAATTTTATTTACGCTGGCATTGTCGGCTGGACTCTTAAGAATCTTACACAGAACTTTTATACATTACTTTTTCGCGAAGCAAAGGTGAACAGAGCTCCGAATTAAGCCACGAATCTTCTAATAAAACCGTCTCTGTGCCCCTGTACGTACACCCTGTACTACGACGCATTATCGTCGGACGTGTTTACCGACTTGCGATTTATCGTTCGGTAAGATTATAAAAATTACGAGCTCCCTCCTCCCACGCGTTCAGATTGTGACTTCTCTTGGAAATTGGTTATTGACCAGAACGAACTTTTACGCGCGGACAAAGAATTCAATCATTCAGTGACGTTAGTATAGATACCGATGTGCTATGTCGATTGTGTGCAAAGTTGCACGACGCGTCATATCGTTACAATCGTTCATTCACTATCCGTGCGTTCATGTGCCTGTACACGGTGCCCCATTTAACTGGAAATGGTGGAACATCTCTCGCGCGATGAAAGTTATCAAAAAAATGTTCTTACAATAGTTCTTTGGTCTTATATCTATATTCTTATATCAGATGGTGTGAATAATTTTTCGGTAGGTGTATTGGTGGGAGAGATATCAAAGTAGAGTTAGTTTTTTTTTTTTTAAATGGGACTCTGTATTTCTTTATACATATTATGGTAGCGTATGCTGAGACGAATACAATAACCTACGACATGATATCACTTCACGCAACAGAATGTCGAAAAGTAGATCCGAAAGAGTTAAAGAGTAAAATTAATAAAACATTTACATTATAAAGATCAGGAAAAATCACTTCAGGGCACGTGTATATATCCTCTGTTTCAATTATATTGTCCACCAAAATCTCGAGCATATCCAAAATTGTAAAGCGCTTTTAAACGATTGGTTATCGTTGCACCTGGATGGAACAGCAAGGGTGGGAAAAAAGTCGCGACATTTCGCATTGAATATGAATAGGTGTTGGATAATTTTCCGCGCGAATCACGGAGCGTAGCGGAGATGATTCCCCAGAGATCCGAAGTCGGCGACAAGCGAGAAATTCGATCGATCGCAGTACGCGTTCTCAGTAATTCACGTCGCTCCTCGTACGCGTGATATTTTCTTCACGCTTGTGCAATAATACAATGGGGGGCCGTAGGCGAATAAATCAACGCGACTTTCACTGCGAAGGGGTGGAGAATCTGTGCGCGGCGCCGCGCCGCGCTGTTGCATTGTTGCAATTAAAATTGATAACGATTGCGATGGTTTCAGAATTGTTAATAAACGTCGCGAGAAGATTTACTACTGTGGATTTCACCATTCGGTCACATATCCAAGGGGAATCGTCTTTCGAAAATGATCTGTCTGGCAATATGAAACATGCATTGGAACGAAATGTTCTTTCCTTTAGATATTTCCAATTCCATTCTTCCCAACGAATCAAAATTATCCTTCCCCCGCAGGATAATTTCAAGTTTTGCCTTTCGTACCTCGAATCCGAATGCACGAATTCAGTGGCAATCCGTCTGAGCAGCTCTCGACTTCTGGTTTATATACAATGTATCAGCGCACACCTTGTTCGGGCACAGACATTGGTGGTGTGTAACTTTTGAACGAAACATTCTTTTCAATGATGCCCACGATGCTTCGAAGCGCCATTACCATAATGCCAACGATTGACTCGTCCAACAATCGTTGCAACAAATTCGTGGCGTCCTGGTCACGTAACATTATACATATCTATATGAAATATCGTACGTTCGGAGCTCGAAATCGATACGCGAAAGAGGATACGAGGATTGCGTCGCGTTTTGCAAGTGCACTTGCGACAAGAATGCGACACGGCGCGGCGTGCCCAACGATATTCGACGTCGTCCCGAGCCCCGTTACGCGTTATGTTGAACAGCGGAGGGTATTCATTGGCGGATTCGTATTAGACCCGGCAGCTTATCAATAAAGAAAAGCTGAATGAAATCGTGCACGAGGTTTCGAAGAATTTTCACGCCGAACACCGGCGACGTGGAGCACTGACGGGTCGATCTTATCGAACCGCGCGAATGAATTTCGCGTGCACACAACCGAAACGCGAAACGGAGTGAAAGCGTTCAACGACGCGTCAAAATAACGAGACGAGCTGAATGAGAATCTTCGTCGAGTTTAGGAACGATCTTTCCACGCTGTTTCGTGGCGTTTCCGTGCAAGGGATCGTCCCCGTGCTTCTTTTTCTTATCATCCGCTTTTAGACGTTCGCGTTAACCACGGTGTGCGCTACGCGCCGGTTTACGCTCCACGCATCGAGCGGCATTCAAAAGATTGAATCGATCCGCGACGGCAGAGTTTGTATGGTGAAATTATTTATAACTCTGATGCGCCAGCAAGTTTGCTTCGCGACTTATGCGTAATCAGTCTGATGGACAGACTGAACGGGGGGTTCTGCGATAAGTAATTAATACATTAATCGTTCTCGCTATTTTCTTGGAATGGTCCGCAGGCGAATCGATTTCCATGGGGCACGATTCAGCGATTTCGATTCGTCGACCGGACAGTCGCGATTGGTCCTGGAATGAATGCGGTCGAAATCGAGGTTCAGCTTGTGCGCGTAAGTTGGAAGCTTCCCTGGCCGTTTCCTTTCGTTCCCTCGTTCGTTCGGTCTTTCGTTTTCTCCTGCTGGCCGTCGTCGCGCCTGTCTCGTTTCACCGCAGCCACGAGCTGCCTTGTTCTTCCTTTTGTGGCGCCTCGAAACGCCATGTTACGCACTTTCACGATGCGCCGCGTTCTCGCTCCACGGAGGATGATCTCGAGAGAGAAAGGAGGCGAATGAACGGCACCGCGATACACGATTACCGAGATCGACGGGGGAAACGCGGAAAATAGAGAAGGAAAGAGCGAGGAAAACGGGGGAAGACAGGAATGCAAAATATACGGGAATAAAGGGAACGATAAGGTGCACGCGGCAGAAACGTGGACGAGGATAAAAGATAACGGGATTTGTGGGGAATGAGAAAAAGGGCGAAGAAGATACGAGAACAGGGGGCGGGAGGGTTAGTTAGTTATTTTAAGAGGAATGTAGATAGCAAACTATTTGCCGATTTCTTTTTGGTCATTCCAATTTCCTCTATTCTTATTTTCATTGACGCGATTGGAGGTAACGATATCTATTTCAGATTCAAGTGAAGATCGTTGAATGGTATTCGATCGCACCTGTATTAATTCCTTTGAAGAAATCTCAAGCTGCGTTTTGTTATACCTGGTAAAAAAAGTACGGAAACGAACCCCTATAAGTTTAATGGATAGTTAATTGTACCTATTACAGAATTAGTATACCCAGCTATCGATTAGCAATTTACTTCAGATATCCTTCTCCCTCTGTAACGCTTCGCGAGAACAATTCTGTAAGCACGATAAGAAAGCGAGAAAGGAGGAGATAGGGATGCTCTGTTGCGTCAAAGAGCAGACGGGGCGGCGATGCCAAGTCTGGAACCGTTAACATATTTCCATTCATAACCCGGCGGGTCTCTTCTCTTTTCTCTCTTTCGGGTAAAGAAGTCGGCGAACGGCATGCGTAAGGGAGGATCCGCGTGTGGCGACATTGAAGTCGTATACCCCGTGGTCGTAAAAAGCGAAGAAACGGCACAGATGCGCATCCGGTTCTGAAACGACCGATCGACGAAAGTGTTTGAGTTGAGAATAGAAATGGGCCACACATAACAGAACAGTAACAAAGTCTGCGATATCATTGACGCTCCTTTTATTATTTTTATTCAATCGACGATTTTTGGAATTAAGAATGACGAGGAGTTCTTATATCTCGTAACTTGTATTCATGATAGAAAAAAATATTGCGAACAGCGTAGATCCTTCTACTTATTCTCTATTTATTTTCACTTATTCTCCCTTCTCTTCAGTTAACGTAAGATATTCGTTCGCGACTATGGGCATGTATAAAAAAGATGCGACCGGAAATGCCGTTCCGCAAATCGATATTCGGTCGTGTTTATAGCGACTTGGCTTTTACGACACGTTTGACAGATGCCTGTGCATCGTGTGACAATCATTCGACTCTGTGCTGATATTATGAATGCTAGAGGATTTCGAGTGACATTAACGGATGAGCCGAGAAAAGTCGATACGGCTTGGTTGTTGGTGAGAAACTCGATGCCATGGTTAGTGAGCGTATTAGTAATAGAATTTTCTTCGCAGTAGAAAAATCGTTCGAAGCTAATTACATTTGACATATTTCAATACAGATTGTTCTGACAGTTGTGATAATTCAATGCATACGTATCACCTGGAGAATATTGGAATTTACCAGCAAATACAAATTGCACGCTTTCACCGTATTTAATAAATATGTATAATCTGAATACCACAATTTTCACCCTCATATTATACAGACATATTTTTATAATCATAAGATACCAAAGAATGCAATGCTTCCCGACATCGAATTTTGTTTCGCTCCACAGTTTAAATGCCTCCTCAAGACAACAGATAGTTGGAAAAACCTACTGCACATCAAACCCATTTACAGTAACGAATGGGTAATAGAAATCTGTCGTTTTCTCCTAAGAATATAAATGCCATAAATTGAGAAGCACACTCTAGCAACGAATCACAAAGCAAAATAGGCTGAACAAGGAAACAAGCAGCACGAAACAATTAACCGAATCGCGTCTGTTATATCGTTTTATCAAAGCCCTTCGAGCTGCCCTCGAGGGCGTGGCTTTCAATTCTCCAAAATTCAGTCGTATCTCTCCACTCGATTACTTATTCAGGTATTCACGTGTAGAAAGGGGTAAAGTCGGCTCGCGTAAATCCCCCGCAATCATTTGGTCGTCGTTCGAACGTACGGTAGCTGCTCGAAGGTGGTACCGAGACGAAGGGGTATTATTATTTAGTATCGCCACGGGCAACGACATTGCACGTGGTTTATCGAGCGGTCTGCTCGTCTGGATACCGTTCTTGCCCGTCGCATCTTGGTCAGAAATGGCCTCACGAAATAGCCCTGGTCGCTTTCGATCGTTTCCTTTTGCTGATACACGTTTAACGAACCACACAACGAGATGTTGTGAATTCTTATTGAGATGTTGACGTTCGCCACGTGGGTAGACTGGAGATCGTGATATTCCAGAGGCGGATAACGGTGGCATCGAAATATCGTTGCCTTTGTATTTGGATTCGTCTTTATTGATATATTTATCTGCGACGGGATCGTCGATTTTATTGGTCGAAAGACGCGGAGAAGTTATAAGATATCGATGAAACGGATGATCGGAATGCCTGCAAGGTATAGGATTTGGATAGCGGTGGATATATGTATTTGCCGAGAACATAGAACGGTAATAAACTGTTGGAAAAATGATTGGAAAGCACCGGACGAAGTAGTTGGACGACTCTGTATTTTCCGGATTGTTTCTGTGTGACAGGGAAATGGTGGGCGAAAATATTATTTGTCGAAATGATAAATTTAGTTCGGGGGAATTTCGGCAAAGTGTTTCGGAAGATTTTTAAAAAATGAGTAAATATTTAGCAAGTTCTTCTTTCGTTACGGACTCCATTTATTCGTTAATTCATTCATTAATTGTAATGTATATAAATGATTAAAAAATCATTGCTGTACCGAAGAAAATGATTCTACGTATCTGCGTGTTCTACGAATAATTTCTGGACGAGGGGGTTGAAAGCGAACTCCAAAAACGCAGCAACAATTCTGCGCCGAGGTATTTCAATACGTAAAAGCTAAATTACTGTGCCAATATTTTATCTCCCGTAATTCAATGTTTAATAAGAAAATTTCCCTCGCAATACCACCACTGCCGCCGACGATAAAAGTCTTCCATAAAATCTTCGTAGGAGTTTTCCTCACTAAATCTTAAACAGTAATCTCGATAACTTCACGAAATTGGCTTATCCCTTTTCTACCACGCCAGCGAATTTTTTCAATAGTCAAGCTTCGAGTCCGGGCGCTCTGTCGGCAAGAACTACTCTGTATTAACTTCGTTCGCCATGCGTTGCCACAGATCACGAAGAAAATAAATTAATTCGTAACAGTGTCTCGTAAAATCGCAGCTTACTGGCAGTGTACCGTTACAGCCACCCACAGTGAACCTTAGCTCTTCTTGTCGTCGCGTTTCACCAGGCGAAACTTTCACCCGGAACCTCACGATAACTCGTGGACCACGGGCGAATCTTTTCTCCTTGAAAAAGTTGTCACAATAGTGACTCATCCAGCACCCCTCGATAGGGAGAAACTATGGAATCGTTTGGTGCGTCGTCTCTTTCTTCAGATCCATGCGTCTTTGCTATGTCATACGCGCGTTGGCCTTCTACAAGGCGGGGGGGGAGTGTGTTGAAGTAAATTGCACCCGCACGAAGGTGAGGATCGATCGAATCAGGGCGTTGCACACGGCAAAGAAACTGCGTGAGAGGAGAAAACGACTCCTCGGGGCTGTTGCATCCCCTCGAGAGACGCTGTAAGATTAGTTCGAAACCTTGTGTCCATTCTCCTCCCGTTTTCTTGAGCGTTCCTTCCGCCGTTGTTGCTGCTGCTGTCTTCCTGGGTAATGTAAAGATCGACTCAATTGTGCTGAATCTATTTTCGTGTTTTAGACGTTGCAATTTTTGTATTTTTCCTATTTTGTTTGATATAAGAAATTTGTGGCATAAAATAGGTGCGACTTTTAGACGCAATTACGTGTGATGCCTTTATTGTTCCGCTATTGTGGGCACTTGAGGTAAATCGTAATGTCACGCATTAAAAGTTTCGTGTAAGTCGATTTCAATCGATCACCGCGTCGAATTCTTTTGAGTAATCCTCCAATAATTCAGTAGTATTGTGTCGTATAATAAATAAATTTTTGGAATATTCTATCGCATTTTATTTTGTCACAGCACGATAAATCGAGTACAGTGATTGACGCAGGAATCTTTGACGAAATAAAATATGCTCGCGCCCTAAAATTGCTTCCACAAATTTTCACTCGACACTCACCCTTAAAACGAAATTTAATACCCTGTAAAAGGATGTTCGGGGTGACTCGATAACTCTGCACAGGGTTAAGAGGTTTATGGGATAATGCAACATGACCGCCAGAGAGTTAACATCGACGATAATTCGATCGTAATCGAGCTGCAAATTGAATCCTTAATTGTTAAGTTGCACGATCGTACACAATTTTTATTCGTCCTTATACATGGAAGTAACGAGAAGTCTTAATACATTTTGCAATGTGTTATACAATCTAACTTTTATACGCCTAACTTTTATAATCTAACTTTTATAATTATTATGTTTACGTACAAATAGATGCACACAAACTTCATTTCATGCTTATCAGAAAATGTACGGAAAATTACTTTTTTTCCCATCCACGATTTACGTTATCCTAATTAATAAACTTTGGAACTTTCCTCATTCTTCGTCAATATTTCGAAAGTTTGTAATCCTCGAAGTAGCCTGATCTCTTCTATGACTTGCTTCATCCCCCCAAAGTGATCGTTCTCGAGAAGGGAAGCCTCTTGTAATTCGCTCACCCCTTTTCGAGACAAGATATCGCTAAACCGAGTACAAACACGCTCGAAATCCTCCTGCTACACATGATTCAGGCAGCTGTTTGCATCGGTATCTCGCTTGATGCTTCTCGATAATGTTGCCCGGTTGAAGGGAGCCTCTGCGGGACCAGATTATCGCTATTACCTAGATTGATTTACCACATTACTGCTTGATTAGCGATTCACAAAGAATAACTTCTGAGAGAACGGTAATTGCACGGGAATCTGGGGTTCTTGGTGGAAATGGGTCTGTGATATATATTTTTTTATATTTTATAATTTGATCATCAATGATTCTTCAGTATATTTGGTGTCTTATTTGGCCCTCTGTTGCAACATGCACAATTTGTCCCAAATCATAATAAAATTCAGGAATTTCAGAGTAGATAAAAATATCGTGTATATCGTGTATATTACTTTATGGAGAATTATTTTTCTCGATATAATTACAATATCCAGCACTTGACAATTATTTAATTGGCTGATTATTTGCATGCAATTTACCAAAATCCTCTGGGTAAGAAAAATTTACTTTTAGTCTGTTAGAACAATTCTTTCTCTATTCTATTACGTCTGGCAGAGAATCTGTATGAACATTAGTATTGACGCAAACTCAAGATGCGTGCAATTCAATCTACACGATAGGCATTGTGTATGCGTGTGCGCGTCGATGCCGAGATCGATAGGAATCGATACTTGCTGACTTTATTTGTAGATGATTGCAAGTATCTGTTCACGTACACGCACCGTTGGACACATTCCTTCATCGATCGCACGTCAATTCGTTGGTATCAGGGTCGGATTACGTTGCTAGGATGCGGAAGGAATCGCAAATGTGGCGATTTAAGAAAGGGAAATCCTCGCAGCCATGGTAGTTCCGCGAAAAACGTTCGCAATGTTCACTTCAGCATCACTGAAGCTGCCGCGGCGCTGTAAAAATTCTTCGTATTCATATCTTTCACATTTTCCTACCAGAGATTGCTTGTAAAAGAATGCACTTGAGGATTGATTGACAGCCTATATTTTTTATATATCAAACTCGGATTGATTTTATTGTACGGTATATTTTCATCTTCACATAATACAACCGCTTTCGAACGTTCCTTCACTTTTCTATTTTTATGCACAGTTTGACCAAAGCCAACGCATTTCCGATCATTCTAAGCAGCGTAGAATTAATATACCTGTTTTATCAGCCCACAAAATCTGTTCTCGCGGAGATAACACGTTATCCCATCATAGTGGAATAAACCGCCGCAAGAAATTTCCTTCAGAATCTTTATACCCCTCTAAATTTCCCAAACGTGATTAATCAGTCTAATCTCTGGGGATATGCCATATATCTCGCCACCTTTCGTTCACCATGGCCAAGTGCTTGTCAAGGCGAGCTTGACGTTAACAGCAATCGATGCTGTGGACTAGTTGATCCGACGTACATAGATGGATTTCGAATTTGCGGTCAGGTTCCGTGTGCACGACACATTAGAAACGTGGCCGGAAGATCGAAACCGATCGGTTCGCTACTCTTCCCAGAGACTCGGTCATAGGAGAAATCAATGGTCTTCGATTTTCCGAGGTATTTATTAGATCAACCATATCCTCGGTTTATCTACGCGAATTATTCCCCCGTTCTATCGTATACAATCGATCTTACAATTCAATTCAACGGGTGGATAGAATTTTGCGAAAGCGAAAGTTTCTTCGCCTTCTTTTTTTTTTTTTACCATTGAGAACAATTTATTATCAGAGGGTTCAATGGGAAATTCGATTTGATTTAGGCGTCACAATCTCAACTCGATCGTGATCGAGGTGTTTCTTCCACGGCGGATCGATTTCTTGCGAGTAATCTTCGCTGAAAGGGGATACGTGCTACTGAATGCCGTGTAAATTGGCGGCTTCACGCACGATCGGGTTTCGCCAGCGACGATGAAACATATGTCGAACAAACGAACTCGCGCTACCGTGGATCGTTAATTTAGAAATTACAGTCCCGGTGCAATTGTCGACTAGATCGTACGTGTTATTTGAGAAAGTACATTTTTTTATGTGGAGAAGAAGCACAGATTGATCGTATGTTCTGATGAAGATGTGAACTTTCATCTTTCCCCACGTTACTCTAATTCCAATGAATTATTTCACTGCCAAATATTTGTTTATTTTCGTCGTACATCTTTCGAACTACAAATGGGAATTAATATTCATGTAAAATTCTGCACAAGTTATACTGGCAGGTGCTCGTAATGGAATGATTTCAGGTCCAATATGTCATAACGAATGAATTTTAAAAGGAGAAATTTAAAAAAAACGAAATTAAAAGCAATTTCATTCGACATTCTGTTGTTCCATATGCTTTTTATGTAGTGCAGGAGCAAACGTTTCACCGCGTTTCACGTACGTTCACGTACGTACGCTCTGAAAAAACAAACAAATCTGAAAACATAAAAATATGTTTTATTAAAACAAGAAGATGGTACGTGCCCACGCGGGTCTTTCCCCAGAACACTTTCAAACGCGCATTTTAACGTTTGGAGGGCCGTTCTTGAAGCGTTTCATTTCGGCATGAACCGTGGCAAAAATAGCTCTAAAAAATCTTAATTCAACGCGAGCACCATTCAGTATATTTACGTTAAAACACATTCGTGATACGCGAGGATCAGACATAAAATGCAATAGCTTGTCGTGCTTTTCTGTTGCGTAAAATGAAACGATGTGTACCCTGGTTCCTTTTTTTTTAAATAACCGAGCTACGTATTGTTACGTCTTCTAATGACAGGCCTCTGTTCAACGAGCTGATAAATGAATGCAGACGAATTTTAAAGCATCGCTGGAAACACGCGGGCGTTCTTTGTAAATATTAAGGGCACCGTTCGGATTAATGCTATTGTAGCCGCTACAATTATTAACACTGTCTGATTAAAAAATTATTATTTTATGATACATAGTAAGATGAATAATTTAATACATTCATTGAGAGGGTAAATAGCAAATGGTGCTATTTTATAATGCACATGTTTACTTCTAAATTCAGAGAATTATAATAACAAGCACTTACGGAACCAGGGTTTCGTAACCAGGGCAATATACATCTCTCTGTTTACAGCATAAAATAGAACAACAGATGCGATCGGTAAATTGTATTTTAACACTACTATGCCTAAGAGGCACGTTCTAACCAGAAAGCTGTTCGTGGCGTGTAGCTGAAAGGCACATCGACCGCAAAGCATTTGCAACCCTCGTATTAAATTAACCTTCCCATGAACGATTCTCCTCTTTGTAGTTTCATTACTCTGTTTGACGGGCTGTGGTACGTGTAGCCTTGATAAATTAAGAAAATGCCATTCGTGCTCCTTATTCATTGCAATATTTAGTTTCGTCCACGTTCTTCAATGTACCCTAAACGGGATAATTCGTTTAGAATAATCACAATTGAGAGTGTTCCAACAATTTTTTAAACTCTTTGATTCTAGAAGCATCTTCAGCTTTTCGCTCCATTTTCTGAGATAAAAGTGTCACTCATGAAAATGTTGAACAATACATTTGACGTATTCTGGTTAGTTCTATTCCAATTCTCTAATTCGCTGATTGAACAAAACCCAAGGCGTACAATATTTTACTTCGCTGGCAAGTGAGGAGAACACCTTTAGATACGTAACATCCTCGTAAAAATTCGACGGTCAGCATCCACTCGAGTAACTCCGGTCCTCGATATGTTTCGGGAATACTGTTCCCTGGATTGAAAGACGGCGCTCGTTACGCGATAAGAGTTGCTGGCCACGTCGTCAATGCGAGAGGCAAACCTCCCCCGCTAGGCTCTTGCATTATTAATCAAGCAATCGATATCTCGGTCTATGTTCCGTGCATTTGCGCGACACACGCTTCATCAAATGGTACCACGACAAAGCCTTGCAAGGACGCATAGACCTGCTGCACTGTGAGCGCATTCTTTCCTTTCTCCGCGTTCCGATCGTTTCCTGTCCGATGGATAACTGTGCGATCGAGACACGATGGCACCTATCGATGGGACTTTTTGCAAAAATTGTTCATTGGAAGTAAAATAACTGGATGAATATGTATATTCGTTGTTTGATATTTTCAAGGAATAGACTCTATTATGATTGTGTACGATTTAAGTAACAAGTACATTCAAATTGATCTTTGTTATTCAGTTTCATTAAGTTTGCACCGATGGTCCACAAACTGATTGCGTTAATCCTTTCTCCGCCATTAAATCTATTATCTAATTAGCAACATGTATACATACAAACGTCGGCCTGTTAAAAAACGGCGTCCCCATTGTACCTTTCATTCGTTGAATTGAATCAGCCCTACGTCGAATCAAGTATTGTCTGGAATTAACGCAATCGACCTACGCCGATCGAATGCTTTCGAAGTACGACAGATATTTCGTGAAACGAATTCGGGGAAAAATATGTGCGAAACGAGAACAATTATGTATGAAGATATTGATAACACTTTAATCGTAGTACTAGAAACGATAATTACTCCTAATTATTTGCCTCGAATTGTAAACGAAACAAGGTATTCCTCCTTGTAGAAAGATTACCTCTGCCTGTGAACTATAAATCCAGAACCCCCTTTCATTTCATCTTCGTCTCGGCACGACAGACACAAACGTTATCAGGTACGATTTCTTGGGTTTCCCTTGATTGTTGCTGGTTAGGCCGCGCAACGTTGTTCGAATTAATGGAATCGACAGAATCCAGCTACAGTGTACAAAACGTGTGCAAAATAGAGTCGATTTTTATCGAGAGCGTGAATCGTGGAAGGAGTGACAAGTTTAATTTCTCTCGAGGCACCGGAGCAACGTGTTATTCGCATGCAGGTCGTCGCGGCTAATTAATAGTACGCTTATGTGTTCCTATTCATTTATTCGCGCACGGTGAATTTCATTTTCCATCGATACGCCGTTCCCATTCGACGTTCGACGTGTAATCGTTGCTCTCGGCCCCATTTGTTTTCGTCACTGTCGCTTACACGAACTGGAATTACCGTGGCAAATTACCTTTGTTCTGTGATGAATGATTTTATCGTTTGGGCGAAACGCGGAGGAAGACTGTTGCTTTAAACGCTTTATAATTGGATGTATAAATTGTTGATGATTATTAATCACGAATAACAGACGTGCACGTATGAGGGAAACCCGAATTCCTGTACAATTTCATTTGGTTAACAAATTTAAAGCACATAGTCAATTAATCGTAGTCCAATTACCCGTTTCGTCTGGCGCTTCGTGGGCTAAGGGTAATATTAAATTTCGTGCTGGTTCGACGTTCTCTGCGAGATAATTACTTTATTTCGCGTCTTCTTTTATCTTTTTATCAGATCGAAGCGTGGACGTTGCTGCATGATACTTTATTGATAATAACATTTTGAAATGAAATTTGCAAAGCGATTATCGCGTCCCGATTATTGACGGCTTGTTAGACGTTCGTTTGAAATATGACGATGTTATAATGACTATCGTTGAATATTAAATAACTCGTTGTTGCATAAAGCAGATGCAAATCGAAGGTCAAAAATAGTTTTCCCCCGCAAACATCTTATGGGGCATGGACACCGGTGATTGATCTAACTTTCTTGCAGGTAACTCACACTTTGATCTTTTTTATTCGCTTCATACTTACGTGCACGCTTAAATTACGCTTTTTATTACGCCCTGTTATCATCGCCATGTTTAAGCGTCGCGTAATAAAATGTTCATTGAACAGGTCGGAAGGGAAGAGTCGAGAGACTTTCATGGCTAGTGAACATTATGTGCCGATGACGTCGGTTGCTGCGAACGATCATTGTCGCGTTAAATAAAATTTTCCCTGCGGTTTATAATTCGCGACCAGATTTTCCAGCTGCTTTTAGCCCAAAAACATTTAGTCATCGACATTCTTGAGCGACAAATGATATCGCGCTGAAATGAATGAAAACATGGGACAAACCAACCAAATTATTTCAATATAAAAATTCGTTTCATAATTTTCGCGTAATATTTCGTTCGCTACTGAAAATTTTCCAAATTACATTTCAATAAAGCAAATGAAACGTTCCAACACTTTCACCGTTGTGTAACAGATTATTCTTCACATTAAAGTAATTTCTTATCCCATATTTTATTCTAGCGGTACATTCTCATTCTTGTCTGCGTTTAATATCACGACGCCCGCGCTAATGGAACGGAAAAGATTGCAAACTTATTTCTTATTTATAGATCAGCATTTTCATAGCTGCCGAACGCGAGAAACACCCCGAGACGCAACTTCATTGCCATATGTGCACACGTTTATATTTACCGATGACATACTCTCGCATATTCGCAGGAAAATAAGTCACCTCCGGTTTTCTTTCTAGCTGGTATTACATAAAACTGTTCCTCGCGAGGCCTCGCTGCCTCTTCAATTATTTAATGCTCCCGCCGCGCCGTGCGCCCATTGCTCAATCGAATAATCGATCGAATTATTAAAAGCGCAGGATTCCTTTAGCAAATTTGTATGTTTCGTGGGCGGCAATTAAACAGTATGCACAGGTAGTGATGCATTATTTTTTATCCCTCTACATTCAAGGGTTCTAGGAACGCTATTAAAAACGAAAATATCTTTTGTTAGGACGTATTATTGTACATTCGCCAATCTCATTTCATTAACCAATCTCGGTCCACGAAGTGAAGAAAAATTTTGTTCAATGGACAACGAACATCCGGTCTTGTAGATAACCAATCGAAATTCGTCGTCGATCGTCCCTTTCACAGTTTCGTTTACGTAACATGGAAAATTTCAGAAACAAAAGCAAACGG
The DNA here is from genome assembly GCA_963667235.1 of Nomada lathburiana. Classification (NCBI taxonomy): domain Eukaryota; kingdom Metazoa; phylum Arthropoda; class Insecta; order Hymenoptera; family Apidae; genus Nomada; species Nomada lathburiana. The sequence goes on along the minus strand of OY763898.1, from coordinate 8,293,878 downwards.
AGGCGAGGCGAGACCAGAACCATAATCGTCCCGGATCGTCCCCGTGTAATTACGTCAGATCCATTTGTCATTCGCGTCGCAAACGGATTCCGTAGACGCGAATCGTCCGCGGTATTTGAAGTAATTGCGGATCGGCGCGGCGCGATCCAATAAATTCCGGCCCGATCGAAACGTTTTTCATGAATCCGACCCACCGAAATGATTTCTCGAGCTCGAAATTTCTACACCGCGAGAAGGAGATAGACGCGTGGAAAATTGTTCAGCCTGTTAATGCACGCGTGGTACTGAAAACGTTTTATCCTCTATCGCACGCAGAGAGGAATTTCAGGTCCGGTGAAATACCGGAGATTTCTTGATTGCCAGTTGCTCTAATAGGATCTATGGAATCCCGATGAAACTGGCATGATACGAGAGATATAAAAATTCATTGGCTTAGTCTGTGATAGAAAATGCAATAGACCTTGAACACTTGTTACCGACAGTTTCATCTAACTCATTTCAATTGACTATAAATTGTATTAAACTTATCAATTCTTACATTTCATTATGATGCTCTATTCCCGTAAACATATGTATTTCTGTTCGGTGAAGGCATCTCTCGGGTTTCACGCGGGGCCGATATATCGGCCTCGGGTACTAAAAGGGTTGAAGACAGCGCGATGTATGTGTCAACGTATCGAACGGTGTCTCACGTCCCCCGCAGAAATAAGAATTTATCGCGACGCCGTTAATCGCACATTAATTATAGGCCGACCACCTCCAGTGTCCGCTGAAAAGACGGCGGAGGCTTTCTTCAGGTTGATTTACAATCGCGGTACGCGCGCCGCCTCGATCCCTGTACACGGCAACATAAAATGTTACTTAACCCCGCCCGAAGTAAATCGATTTCTGCGGTTAATTCGCCGCAATTCCGCGTAAACTTTGCATACACCCTTCGCGCGCCCCGGAAACCGCGTTGCTTCTTTTTTTTTTTATTGTTGGTTACCTCGGACGAGATTTACATTTCGTCCGGTGAAGAATATCGTTTATCAAACTCTCGGTTGACCATGCAGGGACAAATATTGATTGTTCATTTATGCTACCGGTTGCTAGAACAGTATATTTCTGACATTTTTTAATCTATTGTTGAGTTGTGTGTTTTTTTTTTTTAAGTGGAATTTGTTAAATTCCGGCATGGATTTTAATAGAGAACGACTGTTATATTCTTGCGTGAATAAAAATCGTACATTTTACGGAGCTATGTAGTATGCGTTCGTGGTAGAAATTCCGCGAATAGACCAGTTATTAGTTATTCTGGTGTATATACATAGAATATTTCCTGCAACTGGGTTGGACTATACCGTTAATATAGGTAGAAATAGAAGAACGTGTCATCGGGTAAAGTTGAATACTTTCAAGTTACCAATGTTCCTCTGTTGCTTTCACAGACATTTCCATTGGCACGATTGCAGTGCTCCATTATTTTATCCCCTTTCGACCGTATTACGTAAAAATCTGCTTCGCTCTCCTCCACAATTTCTCCCGTGCACGCTATATGTTTCCTCCCTTTCTAATTCATCCACTCCAGTCAAAGAAACGCGATTCTATTTGTTTCATTTGCACGCGTAGTGGCAACCAAAAATCGTTAAAATCACGGGTCACCACCGGTATCCAACATAGTTTGCGCATGTTGTCGGTCCATAATAACGGCCGTCGCCAATTAAGAATTAAACAGGTTTCCGACAGTTTGGAGTGGCGAGTTGTGCACGTCACAACGGTGTCACTTTGTGGCTAACGATGCGAGCCGCGGCTTCGATCGATGTCTGAAGCGGTCGTTTAGAGGCGCAAGAACGACGGAAAACAAACCCTCATCGCTATCCGCGCGACAGGTGTAACGAAAAAGTCGCTGCTGAAAATACTTCCCCGCTTCCTTCCATTTTCTCCTTTCATTTCGTGTCTTCTTTACTGGTATATTGTTCTGGTGAAACGTTTCTCGATGGCTCGATGCGAGTTCCCCTCGTGAGAGAGACGCGTACGATTGACGATACGGCTGGATGTCAAAGGTTAATTCATTACAGTCCGTCGAGCGAAGGTTGTCTCTAACCTTTGACGAGGGAAACCTCAGGACGGATACTATTTGCATTGATCGTGTTGCTCCTTAAAGCAGGAAATTGATTACTGTCACGCTGTCTTGCTGGCCTTGTCGCTGTAGCGCAACGTAAAAAGACATACTTTACTGTGCATATGTACAGTTAGCCGATGATGTATCGAGATGACCGGCTACACGAGTTCTCGGTTATCCTTCGGTCTTAACGAGGTCGATGTTGTCGATTCAGTTTTTACTGGATACGAGTCTGAATGTTCGAGGAGGATGTTATTAATAGATCGATGTAATAATCTCTGTATTAAATTTGGCGCCACATGCTTTGCCATAAGAAAGGTGTTCTATTACGGAACTTTAGGAAGATGAATCTCGATCGTGTGTATTCCATCGTTGGGCCTATTAAGAAATTGAGTAGATAAAAAAATAGAGAAGCAACGGAATAAATGCTGTTAAATTATCTTGGGCTATTGTAATGTCGACGACGATAAAATCGTACGTCAACTTCCAAGTAGTCGTTGCAAAGAGGAGATTCGTGAAATCCTCGGCGATTTGGGTAGCGGAAAAATTTGTAGAAACGTTCGTAGAGACGTTTCGATTTCGAAACGTCTTCGGTGCAGAAAAGCATCTTCAGTTTTCCCCCACGTTTTCCAGTATAAAAAAAGTGGAAGGTTCGTTCTTCGAATTGGATCTGCTTAGACTGTTGCACGATTTTCTTTCACGACGTTGCAGCGGTTCATTTTTCGTCAATTGCGCCTACCAGACGGATATAAATATTACACGAGACATCGTCGTATCTTCCGCCGAGAAATATTTAACGCGCAGCTGTACCACTTATGCAAGTTCGAAATGAGAAACTGAAATGGGCAACAAAACGGTTCGGATTGTGTATAATTATTTTTCATCGAAACGGGCGAAGGCAGAACGCAGTTTCTCATTTTCACGAGCATGTCGACGACTCCGCTTTGAGCTTCTCCCCCCCCCCCCCCCCAGCATTGCACGCTCGTTCCCTACGAGCTGCACTTTGATCCACCACAGAAGAAAGTTTTTTCGCTGCTAGCATTTTTCCTCGCTGCTTCCGGTGTTTATTATCACGCGCGAACCGCGAAGTCACGAGACACGAACACCGGCCCATGTTCTCTTTCGTTTCATCCCCATAAAGCGTGTTATTTGCAATGCTAGCGGGAAATTCGTTGAAAACTCACCCCACACAAGCTTTGAACCTGTTTTGCACGCGTTTCTGGCTGGCAACCACCGCGCTATCTTCAGTTGCTCTTTCTTACGTTTTTTTCTTCCTTTTTTTTTTTTTTTTAGTTCAGTCTAGCTTGACATTGTTTGGAAAAATTGTGTGCGCACACTTTTTGTGCGAATTTTCATTTTAAAGTGACGGAAATAATTCGCAGTATTCCCTAATATTTTTGGAACACTGTGTGCCACAGATCGGAATGTTCGAAATAAATTGCATTAAAATACAGTGTCCATCTCCTGCATAAGTACTCGTCATATTTATGCGACATTCAAATATTGTCCCTCTTATAACAATTACAAGAGAATTGCAGTATGTTACACGCTGTCTAGCAAAGGTTGTAACACGACGTGATCTTACAAAATTGCAAATCGCAATGCGGTATATAATACGCCTGACGTATGATGGTGTGCTATATTTTTTAAGGCTCATGCCAAGAAGCTACAGCCTCTTGAATAACGATGTGGCACGAGATTATGGCAGACTGTAATCACTCATGTTTATATGTACCCTTACAAGATAAAAAGTTTATATTTGTTAAGGTGCGAGAAGGCAAGGTTTATGGCAGGGCAATTGACAGCAGTCACGGAGTACGTGACTGGTTAATTTTTCTGCAGATGTGCAAAGGGCGCATGGAATAAGGTTTTAAAGAAGACCCTGCCATAAACATCGCTGCACCAAGGCATAATTCGGCCTCGACACTCGACGGTGTCCGCGGCATCGGCTGGCCACCTGGCACAACCGGGGAAATACCCCAGCACCTCCAGTGCGTCGTCCACCCCCAAGTTTCCCTGTGGAAAGTCACCGTGCCCCTTCCTAAAGAACATCACGCCAAGGGCGTAATGGAAGGGGAGAACATGAAGTCTTAAAACCAAGGGAACTTGGAGAAAAAGACAGAGTTTTAGAACACACATAGCATAGTCCAGATAGAAATCAGTAGAATCATTGAGAAACCACTTACACGATAGCATTAACAGACGTTATAATAAACCATTCAACTTATTATATTACCACGTGTCACAATTAATTAATACCATCACGGTCCCAAGCCGTACAACTTGGGTGGTCCTTCGAGAAGAACATAGACGGCACTTCGTGCAAATATCCAGGGAAGTTACGCCCCCTAACATTTGGTCCTTCGAGCCGGATACAGCATCGTGGAATTGGATCGTATTGGAACAGCAACCGATTCAGCCGCAGTGCATCAGACCAGCAGAGAAAACATCAACAGAGTTCAGTGACACGTGGTGATAGAGGTTAAAGCAAAGAGTGTAGTGTGAAAGTTAAGCAGTCATCTTCAGAAGAGAGCAACCTGGAGATAGCCAAGGATCGACGCTAAGTTTAACGTCAACATCCACCAACAGAAGACAGCATCGTAGACTTGGATCGGATTGGAGCAACAACCGATTGAGCCGCAATTCAGCAGCACAGCAGACGTAGCAGAGAATCAGTCACCATCAAAGCAGTATCAGTGGGCTACGTCCGTTTTCCTGTCACGTAAGATCAAATTCCCTTCCCCTATTTGTGAAATAACGTATAATGGAAGCCGAACTTAGAAAGTTGATTGCCGACCGCGGCACAATTAAGGCCGCGTTGACTCGACTTAATAGATATTTCACTGAATCCGCGCAAACAGTGTCGATAAGGGCATTGCAAAAACGGTTAGAAGCAAACGTAGGTTTGAATGAGAGCTACAACGCTATTCAAGTTCAGATTGAGCAGGCTACTGAAGGAACAGACTCAGAAGCATCTCACGCGGCAGATAGAGACACGTTTGAAGAAACGTATTTTAATATAGTAGCCAACATAGAATCATACATAGAACGCGCGCAGGGTACGGGTGGAACACTAAGCCAGATAGCAGGGCAAATAGCGTCTCCTGCATCCACGAGCTCACGTCCCTCGGTAAAAATGCCGACAATACAGCTACCATCATTTGACGGCGATTACAGCGGGTGGGTCAGGTTCAGAGACACGTACATCAGTCTAGTACACGAGACCGACGCACCAGATATAGAAAAGTTTCACTACCTGAATTCCGCGTTGAAGGGTCCAGCCGCGCGAGTAATTCAATCTCTGGGAGTGTCCGAAGCGAATTATCGCCTTGCATGGGACGCGTTAAAGCTACGGTACGAAAACGCAGCAGCCTTAAAGAAACATCATGTGTTAGCAATTTTAGACATGCCAAGCATTCAGAAATCGTCTCAAAACGCGCTACGAGAACTATTAGATGATGCACGAAACAATTTAGCAGCGCTACGGTCGTTGAACGTACCCGTTGACGCGTGGGACATTATGATTATACCAATCTTAAGTAGAAAATTAGATGTGGACTCCTTTAACGAATGGGAAAAGGGGGCCACAGGAGCAGCTGATATTACGTTCGAGAAATTTGCCGCATTTTTAGAGGATCGATCCGCGTATTTAGGGAGCACAATGTCAGCGGCCCAGGTAGCCATAGCACGAACCGATAGCCCAGCAGGATCTCCAGGTAGTCGAAGGCCGCTTCGAACAACCACCCATGTGGCTGTTACAGCGGGTGCCTGTCCAGCGTGCGGTTCCGGACACCCCCTGTTTAAATGCGATAAGTTCAGGGGTCTGTCCATTGAGGATAAGACTCAGATAGTGCAAGCTTCCCAAGGCTGTTACAATTGTTTACAACCGGGTCACCATGTGCGTGCCTGCACCCGCAGACACTGTACTCTGTGTGGCAAGAAACACCATACGCTGTTGCACCGTGAACTAGTTCCGCATTCAAACACGACTGCCGCGGAAGAATCGCAACCGTCTGAACCCAACCAGACCATATCCTGCGTCGCGAATTCCAACACCAGCACCTTCGAACACAGCGTCTTGTCCACAGCGGCTGTGAATATAAAGGACAGACAAGGAAAGGAGATACAGTGTCGCGCCTTATTAGATTCGGGATCACAATCCAATTTTATTACCACCACGCTATGCAAAAGGTTAGGGCTCATATACGATCCCACAGATGTACAGGTATCAGGCTTAGGCGGACATTCAAGCGAGGTTAAGAATATGGTTCGCGTAAACATAGGATCTAGAGTAAACAACTTTTGCGCTACCATGTCATGCCTAGCCATTGACAAGATCACCCAAGATATGCCAAGTATAGGGTTAGATAGAGATGCGACGTGTATACCATCGCATATCGTATTAGCAGACCCCGAATTCGAAAAATCCCGGTCGATCGACATGCTAATCGGCGCCGGCCTGTTTTGGCAGCTGCTGTGCGTCGGTCAACATAGAGCAGGCAAGTTACTCTGGCAAAAAACGCAGTTAGGTTGGATTTTAGGGGGATCAATTAATAGGCCCGTTAGTCATAAGATCCAACATTGCCATATGGTTACGAATCAAGAGCTAACCAATCAAATGGAAAGATTTTGGAAAATAGAGGAAGTCAATGTAGAATCCACCATAGATACAGATGAATGTGAAGAAGTATTTCGAGCCACGGTACGTCAAGATGACGGAGGACGATATGTAGTGCACATACCGTTTAACGATCAAATACAGAAATTAGGAACATCGCGACATCAAGCAGAAATTAGGTTCAAGGCACTAGAACGAAAATTACTCAAGCAACCACAGTTGCGCAAAGAATACGTAGATTTTATAACCGAATACGAAGCGTTAGGGCACATGTCACGGATTTCAAAACCAGTAACAGAAGAGGCAACTGCATCCTTCTATCTCCCTCACCATGCCGTTACCAAACAGGATAGTACGACAACGAAACTTCGTGTCGTATTTGATGGTTCGGCAAGATCAAACACAGGTGTTTCATTGAACGACGCTCAGATGGTCGGCCCGACGGTTCAAAGTGAACTAACAACCATCCTTCTACGTTTTAGAACGCACAGATATGTACTATCAGCAGATGTAGAAAAGATGTATAGGCAGATATTAGTAGAACCGTCCCAACGGCGCTTCCAAAGAATTTTGTGGCGTCCAAGTCCAAATCTCGCGATAGAAACATTCGAGCTCAATACCGTAACGTATGGCACAGCATCAGCTCCCTTTCTGGCCACTCGCGTATTAAAAGAGATAGGATTAAGAAGCGAAACAGAATCTCCGGCCATTAGTCGAATAATCATCAACGATTTCTACGTTGATGATTTACTAACTGGTCTGGACACAATCCCAGAATTAAGAGAGACACAAGAACGGTTATCGAACATTTTGCAAAGAGCAGGTTTGCGATTAAGAAAATGGGCTACAAACTGCCCAGAATTCCGACAACACACCCTCCATTCAGAAGATAAAAAACTGAGCACGGATCATGAATCCAAGATCCTCGGATTACATTGGTCGTCGGTGAAGGACGCATTATACTTTAGAATCACTCCATCAATCCATAAAAGAATAACGAAACGGTCGATACTATCGGAAATTTCCCAGATATTCGACCCGCTAGGTTTAGTAGGCCCTGTCATTACTCGCGCGAAACTGATAATGCAACAGCTATGGCAAACAAAAACAGGATGGGATGAGTCACTATCTCAGGAATTATGCACTCAATGGACAGATTACAGAGAGGAATTATCACACCTAAGTGAATTAAAAATTCCTCGGCGCGCACTCGATGCAGCAGGTAAAATCGAGTTACATGGGTTCGCGGACGCGTCCGAACAGGCATACGGGGCTTGCGTCTACCTGCGATCAAGGAGCGGCACTGGTACCTGGGGAGCTAAACTTTTATGCTCAAAATCTCGAGTAGCGCCGTTAAAAACAATATCGTTACCAAGATTAGAGCTATCCGGAGCACTACTACTTGCGCAACTAATGAATAAAGTCAAAACCGCACTTCGCGTTCCAATAACATCAGAGAAGTATTGGTGCGATTCAACGATCGTACTTGCATGGATCCGCGGTAATCCAAATAGATGGAAAACCTTCGTCGCGAATAGGGTGACACAAGTTCAGGCATTAACAGATTCAAACAGCTGGGCACATGTACGGTCTGAAGACAATCCCGCGGATGTGATTTCTCGCGGCAGCAACCCCAGAGTATTGACTAGCAATAAATTGTGGTGGCTGGGTCCTTCATGGTTTACAGCGGAATCAAAATATTGGCCGCAAACTGTAGAAGAAACAGGCGCGATACCAGATGAAAGGGTAAGACTAATAGTAGCCGCTACGGTAACCTGTAATGCGGATGAGTTGTTCCTCCGTTACTCAACTTACACGCGTTTATTGAGAATAACAGCTTATTGTCTTCGCTTCATAAACAATGCTTTGAATAGGGTAAAGGGGAAAATAATCATACACGCGGCCCAGAACGAAGCGTTGACAACCGTAGAACTACAGATAGCTCAGGAACACCTCGTTCGACTCGCACAAAGAGACTGCTTTACTAATGAAGTAGGATCATTGAGACGAGATCACGTGGTTGCAAAACAGAGTTCACTAGCATCACTCTCGCCTTTCTTAGATAAGTCAGGAATTATTAGGGTAGGCGGCAGATTAAACAACGCAATGATTGCATATAGAAAAAAGCATCCTATCGTGCTGCCCTCAAAGCACGCACTGACAGATTTGATTATTAAACACGAGCACATCAGGCTACTTCATGCAGGTTGTCAGCATGTAGTCGCATCGCTCCGTGAGCATTTTTGGCCAGTACATTGTGGTCAAAACGTAAAAAGAATACTTCGATCCTGCGTGAGATGCTTCAGAGTCAAACCAAAGGGAATACAATGCCCAATGGGCCAATTACCTGCGGCCCGGGTTAACCCTGGCCGCCCATTCCTGGTCAGTGGTGTAGATTACGCAGGTCCATTTACAACAAAGGATCGCACCCGTAGCAAGGTCTCACTAAAATCGTACGCCTGCATTTTTGTATGTTTTGCCACAAAGGCAACGCATATCGAACTCGCCACTGACCTTAGCACAGATGCGTTTATAAAATGCCTCAACCGATTTATTGCACGCCGAGGCCCTTGTCAGAGCATTATTTCCGACAACGGAACAAATTTTGTCGGAGCAAAAAACAGATTTATAGAATTAGATAAACTCATCAGGTGTGAAATACACAATGCACGGACCGCCAACTTTTTAAGCGAGTATCGAATTCAGTGGCACTTCAACCCCCCCCAAGCACCACACTTTGGTGGTCTCTGGGAAAGTGCTGTTCGCTTAACTAAGTACCATTTGAACCGTGTCATAGGAGAACAAAGGCTTACATATGAAGAATTATATACGCTATTAACGCAAATAGAATCCTGCCTAAATTCACGCCCCCTCAGTCCAAGTTCCTCCGACCCACACGACCTGATCCCGTTGACTCCTGGACATTTCTTAATTGGCACTGCTCCCTGCACGTTGCCGGATCAAGACATCACGGATGTAAAACTAAATAGGCTGAACAGATATCAACTGGTGCAGCAGATGTTTCAGCACTTTTGGCAGCGCTGGCAGAAGGAGTATCTACACCATCTCCAGCAACGATACAAATGGAAAATCCCCTCCAATCAGCACTTGAGAAAGGATAGCCTGGTCGTAATAAGGGAAGATAACCTACCTCCCTTACGTTGGTCACTGGGCAGAATAACAGATCTACACCCGGGCAAGGATGGCATAACACGCGTGGTCACTGTAAAAACCGCGACCGGGGTGTACAAGAGACCCACGGCAAAGATTTGCATACTACCAATGCAAAACCAGAACAATTCTAGCGAAATATAAAATGTACTGTAAACGTAGGGTCCATTAGCAGTAAGCAACCAAATAGAATAGCACAGTTCGATTTAGAATGTAAGAAAGCATGTACACATAGCAGTTAGAATCGCACATAGGCATTAAGCTACATAAATGTATCTATTTAATATAGTATATATTGTCACGTTACGATGTTGAACACGCATCGCGAGTTCAAGGGGGGCGGCATGTTAAGGTGCGAGAAGGCAAGGTTTATGGCAGGGCAATTGACAGCAGTCACGGAGTACGTGACTGGTTAATTTTTCTGCAGATGTGCAAAGGGCGCATGGAATAAGGTTTTAAAGAAGACCCTGCCATAAACATCGCTGCACCAAGGCATAATTCGGCCTCGACACTCGACGGTGTCCGCGGCATCGGCTGGCCACCTGGCACAACCGGGGAAATACCCCAGCACCTCCAGTGCGTCGTCCACCCCCAAGTTTCCCTGTGGAAAGTCACCGTGCCCCTTCCTAAAGAACATCACGCCAAGGGCGTAATGGAAGGGGAGAACATGAAGTCTTAAAACCAAGGGAACTTGGAGAAAAAGACAGAGTTTTAGAACACACATAGCATAGTCCAGATAGAAATCAGTAGAATCATTGAGAAACCACTTACACGATAGCATTAACAGACGTTATAATAAACCATTCAACTTATTATATTACCACGTGTCACAATTAATTAATACCATCACGGTCCCAAGCCGTACAACTTGGGTGGTCCTTCGAGAAGAACATAGACGGCACTTCGTGCAAATATCCAGGGAAGTTACGCCCCCTAACAATATTTTTCTTCCAGACGCTTATTTACATATTGTTGACGCAAGTCGTTCTTAACGCGTGTCACAGTGATCCATCGCAAGCAGCTACAATAATCACAGCTCTCGTTAGAAAATCGTTGCCCGCCAGAAATTTAACTCCGCCACTCATAACTTCTACGAATAATCCGACGTTCATTGTTCGAGAAACAACTGTCCGAAGTAGGCGATTCCCCTGTCTGCCAGTTTATTTCACCAAACCGTGGAAACCAAAATGAAGAACAACGAGCAGCGAAATGCAACTTTGCGTTCCTCTACGAAAATCACAATCGCGACCCGGGGAAACATTTTCCCGCAGTTTCAATGCAAATGGGGCAATCTTCTCCTCTTCGTTAAAGTAGGTCGATCTTGATACACTAAAACGAGCTGGTCCAGCAACATCCTGATTCGCAACTTAGCCCGCGCCACGATGGAAACAATAAAAATCGGAGAGGTCGATCCCCGTGGCTGTTCGTTCACAGGAGGCTAAGTTTGGCAATGGACCACTTGGCCGGAGTTCAAAAACTTTTTAGTAAGTTCTTTCGACGAGCATGCCCCGGGAAGACGGTGACTAACGAGCAACGAGTGCGTCACACTTCTCTTCTGGGCGCCGCAACCTGTTTTTTCAATGTTTGCACACGCCTTGGTAGGCGTCTTCTTGGCTGTGCTGGCGTCATGCGTTCATGCCTTCACTGCCGGCTCTCCTGGTCACTCGTTCGTATTTCATTTTTCATGCCCGCCTCGTCCTAAAAGTGGGACACAAGTTCTCGTGGCTCGACGCGCTCCTCCGCGACGGCTTCGACGCCTTAATTGAACTTTTGCTCCGTGTGTCGCTTGCCTAGATTCATTCCGCGGGCTTCGCGTTGCGCGCAGATTAAGGACCGGAGAATTATTCGAAGAATGGGTCGCACAGAGACGGGGAATGCTTAGTTGGCCTAAAAAACTCATCTATGCTGGAAGAACAAAAAGCGACAAATTAATATTTTCTGACGTTACTTGAACACCGTCACGTCGTTTCGCGTGTTGCGAACAAATATTTCTGGGAACCGTTTTAAGCAACCGAGCATCGAACTTATTGAACACCTTGATTGTCCGGCCCAGATTTAGAATGCAATGATACGATCATGAACATGGTATTAGGAAATTCGACACCTGCAAATATTTCTTTCGATTGGAAGACACGAGGAAGTCAGAAACAGCCGTGTAAGCGGGCAAAACGCAATTATCGACCGATATCGATTAATCGTCCCCGATGTCCTCGAACGAAGCAAGCAGAGCTCCCTATCGCTACAGCATCACGGGCAACATTGTGCGTGAAGGGCCCGGCTCACTCCCGGATGTCAATGTCACTTCGTTCGAGCTGTCTGAGTAAAGCGCGTCCATTTCTTCCGGGCATTTATAATGCATCCGGGCGTCGTGGAAATACGCGTTGCTATTTTGACGCGAGCTCGTCGGACGGCCTGTCACTCATCGACGCAATTTGTGTCGATGAACTTGCGAGTCCGACGAGGGAAGTCTCCCGAATCGTTCACCGAAGGCCCATTAGCGGGGATTTTCGAGGGTTGCGAATCAGGGGTTGCGAATTCCGTTTCGAGCGTCGCACCCGCAAGAAATTGCTTGCGTCTTTTGTCTAGCCCGTTTCGATTGGTGGAGCGTAAGTGATGCTGAGTGCGAGTAACCCGCGTGACAGTATTCGTCGCGTGTACGTGAGGCTTAAAATTCATGCCCCCGTCCATCGTAGCAAAGTTTCGTAACTTATTTTTTCGTCGAGATTTCCATTGGACACGGTGTATCTAATGAGATGGAATTAACGCGTCGCGTTTGTGCGTTTGCAGAGGGCGAAGAGAATCGCATAGACTACGGTCGTAAGCTGGATTAAGGACGGACACCATGGAACGATACGAGGAGGAAGGCGAAGACAGCGACAACGAGACAGACCCGGAACAGCTTTTGAACGAATGGCTCGGTGAATTGGACAGCCTGACCGTGGTGAGTTTTTACCAAAAATTTCATTCACTTGTTTTCTATTCGTCTATTTCTTTGGAAGTGCACGACGCGGTTAGGCGTTTCATTAGCTCAAACGCGTTGACGAAATAGTACAATTTACGTAATATCGGAAAACAGTAAGGGGGACAGTTTGACGTACATGAAGCCCGCGATCGATATACTGGAATGTATTACAATTTCGAGAATTATATTTGACGAGCCCATGCCTATCAGAGAAAGAACTGTCCGCTGAAAGGACAGCTGGTGTTCAGAGTGCACAGCTCGCGATGTCGTGTCACGCCTCTCAATTGGTGTCAATTGACATGTAGTCTAAATAATTCGTTGGTAGGAATGTTCCTATGAAAAACGACCCGACGTTTCGGGTTCTATCAAAGGTCCGACATTCAACAGTGCGCCATGCAATTCCATTCGCCTCTGTCTCAGCGAAAAATCTTCAACGGCATTGTTTAAACATTTGCGGCAAAAACGGGAATTCGCGTCTATTTCGAGAACGAAGTATACAAATCAGACCGTCTATCGATACCGTTGTGAATCTTACGTACAATGAAATCGAGATTTCAATCGGCCCGTTCGGCGTAACGAATCGATTTTCGTGTGGTCGATAGTTCGTCGAGCATCCGTGGCCGTGATTGTACAATGGTAGCGGCAGAGCGACAAATTGTCGACAATTGACGCAGCTGAACGATTGCGATACGAACTTTGTCCAGTGAGCCATCCCGAGCGCAGAGTTTCCACCGCTTTCCGTCTCGAAGTTCCGGTTTCACGACCATCGTTTGCACCGTTTATTAGAGACGGCTATTCTGCGGACTGCTTTGGATTGTATTCTGTAAATGAGTCATGAAAGTTATAGTACTACTGTTTTATGGGAAATCGAGTAGATTTGCTATCTGATGTTTTGGCGGGGAACGGTTGGGAGAGTATTGAATAGCTTTCAGGGGTTTCGTTCATTTCTATAGGGAACGATTGGCGAATTATCGGTAAATATTTCAACGTTCCGATGTAGCATAATATTGTAGCAATATTGGAAAGCTTTAACGAAAGGAAATTTGAAATAGACTGAGCCTTATAGTAGTGGCTACTAAATTGTACACTATATTCTCATACAATTTTTCTCGCCTTATACATATATATTTATACCACATTTTCACACCCAGGGGAATATCCTTCACTGCTGTTACTTTTAACAAAGGTTCAAGGATCGCACGAAATTCAAACACAAGCACAGTAGTTTCATTCGATTGTTCAGAAAGTTCTAAACGCGCATCTATCTTGCGGACACTCTTCGACACTTCCACGTAGTAAAAACTGCTGGCCCTCGATCGATGACGGTGATTTCCTCGAAAAAAAAGGAGCAATCAGTGGCTCACGAGGAGTGAATCGAGGCTGTTAGTTGGCAAACGATGCTTGAAAATCGGGCGGCTCGTTAGGAAAGACGTAACGCTTCCAGAAAGAGCCGCCCGAGCGTATCTCCGCGACTACCCGATAGATACGAGCGCGCGAAGAGTTCACTCGTGCAGCAGAAGATAGATTAAACGTGTTCAAGTTGCGGCCAACGACCGAAAGAGTTCCCGCACTTGCACTTGCACTTGGACTTGGGACAGGCTGTTTCAAACCGCGTCACGGAAAATCGATAGCCGCGCGATGTACGTGCATCGGTGTCCGTGCGTCCGATTCCGATGGTATCGAAATCGAACTCCGTTTACTTTCACGCAGCATTTAATTAAATGCAATATTTCTTCGCTCTCGAGAATCAAATCTGTCGTTTCTGTCCTTTTGGGGAGGGTTCTTCTTGTTTTACCTTTCATTTACTTTCGCCGGCCTTTACACTATCGCGATGATTTTATTTTCTCGCTAGTTTTCCCGCTATTATCTTTCGTTACGTTCTTTTTTATAGCGATTCGTTGAACTTCACTATTTTTACCGCTTTGAATCTTTGAATCTTTTATGCATCAGACATTCGCCCGTCTTTGCCTAAACGAAACTGGTAGACGATTTAGTAGCTTATATTTTTGTACGGGGGATGAGTGAATATTGCTTTGAATAGGTTGCAGTGGAGCGAGATTAGTGTGTGGGATAAAATGGTACGCGATATTGTGTTGAGCGTAATAGCTTCGTGCAGCATGGTCGTTGTATGCACATATATTAGCTGCTTAGGCCCTAATATTAGCAGGTTCATTACTGCATTTAATGCTATTAGCATGCAGATCGTCCATTGATGCTGTAATGGTGTATTAGAGGGATTAGGATTTTTATACCGGCATACTCGTGTTTTCAATATAAATGAAGAAGCTGTAACACGATTTTCGGAAAATGCCTGATGTTTATTTGCGGATAAAATTAGAAGATGATGCTAGTGTTGTTACCGATTTTCGTTAATGAAATGCGAGGCTGGCGTATCGTCGCGTTTGAAAATTTATGCATAAAATTAGAGGGTACTTCTAAGAAGCAGCGTATGTAATTATGAAACGATAGGCAGCAACAGTATTATCGTTAATCGTGATCGACGATATATTTCACAATGAGTATCGGTGAAAGTTCGAACAATGGAAGCAACGTTATTGAAGAACGCTACAATAAAACAGTACGTCCGATCGAAAGTATAGGAAAGTGCATCGAAGCGGCAATTTAATCAATGCTGCCCATATAATAGTGTACAATTTTTGTTTCTGTTAGTTTTGCTTTCTAATTATTTCCTTCGCTCGAGACCGAGCTCTGCTATCTTCTATACCATCTAAATTTTATCTTGATTCATTATGCATATTCCTGTTTTCGAAGTGTTTGTTCAAACTTAGCAAATATAGATTTTGTACAATTTAGCGGTACATATAAATAGTACACCAGTGTCATGTATTAAAATTTAAGGTTCAGCTGTTGTTCATAGTTGATTCGATATTGCACTTAATCCTAAAAATACTTAAAGAAAAGCAGTTGACTAAAATGAACGAGTTTCTAGATTATAGGAAAGGTTTTTTCGGTTGAAGTAGATGATGATTACCATATTTGGAAAGGGCTGAGTGACCTACATATATTTGATGGGGCGAGTAGATAATACATTATTCAGACGAACATGCATGACAAGTCATCAATATGTTTCCCCTAATATTATAGTCCATTACTTGTCGTAATAATACACCCATGAGAAAAATATAAACCCACTTATCGTCCAAATAAATTCAACAACATTAACAAATACACTCACACAACCTCTGTCCCTCTGGCATCTGATTTAAAAAAAAAAAAAAATCGTGTCACAAATGTATAAAGAGTGCCACGTACTTCATGTACCATATTTACACCTATATAATTATTCACTTAATATTCAGCCTAGAAATAACACACGACTTAAAGGATTTAAATCACCTGAATGCAAAGAAATCACAGCATGTAGTCCCTATCTGCCACCCCAAATTGTGTACACCTGGGCTAGGAAAGGTAGAGAAAGGGTGGCCTCTCCCCAATAAAGGAGCACAAAGTATCGAAGTCGTTTCAGCGACCTTCTCGGAGGTGGATTTCCGCGTGCAACAATTCTCCACGAATATGTACGCGCGAGGGAAGTGTTCGATTACCTGTCTAGCGCGATGCGCGCGCCGGATCCTTCCTGTCCGAGGGCGGAAAGGTGAGAGAGCTTTTGCACTTGCACTTGGCGTTGCATCGGAGGTCGGTCAAGGCACCTCTGCACAGATCGATAATCTGGCAACGCGGAATGGATAACGTTGCAACGTGGTCGGTGACCCCGGCACCGGGAGCACGAGAATACTCGTGTACGTTCGCCGGTTCGATTATCGAAAACTGGAGAGGCAGGAGACCTTTTGTCCGATATTTTTTTCCAATAATTTTTCAGCCGACTACGACCTGTTCAATTGAGTAATGAAACGAATGCGATTGACATCGTTGCACGTGATGGTGTTCGCCCTTTGTACACCTTTTTTTTCCATTTTCTTTTGCTGATCCACTCATTAACGCGTCGTACTCGAGATAATACTTTTTTTGTTATGTCCCTGCAGTGGTAACGTTGCGTGTTTGATTTCATACAAAATTTCATACAAAAAGGTGTGTTATCTGCGGGCAAGGTAAAATGAATGGCGGAATTGTGGAGAAAATGTTCCGTGAAACTTAGCTGGTCTGATGCTGGTTTTGTGAATGCTAATCGAATGTAACATTCAGGTCGAGAGAAATGGGGGAATTAGTTGCGGAGAGAATGGACAACGATGAAATAACGATAGGAACCTCAATTGGTTGATGATTAATTGATAAGGATATTCTGTTGCGGTAATAACTATGCATTTTTGACAGTACCACATTTTAATTAATTTCTCTTTATTTCTGGCGCATTCGTTTCATTTGATCAATTGAAGCTGAAGAGATTCTAAAAGCGACTCTGCGAGAGACGATTGCAGATATAATCGTCTCCGCTTGATGATTCTATTGTACGTCACGTATAAGATTTCTCTCCAGAACGCCGAGCTGCACAATTAAATTCCGAGAATGCAGATGAAACTGCAACGACGTTAATCTATCGTCTTGCTTCTAAATACAATGCTTAAGTGGCTTGTGCTATATTTATTACTGTGGTTGCTTGTATCAAGGAAAGATTAATTTCTCGTACCGTTATTACTCATTTTTATCACGACACTTTAATAAATCAAATTTTGATTATACAAACGTTCCAAAGATCTCGGGCATGTTGTATGATGTATTATTATACAGGTCCTATTATCTTATATTTTCATACTTAATTTTTTGTCAACATGTTAATATGTTAATGAAACTTTTACCTCGAAGAATATTAATAACTTTTTATTTTCAAATGTATATACAATTTCTTCATTATAGCACGATCTACTGTTCTGTATTAGAATTAAATGTTACCTCCATGTACCATCCGTTACCTTCAACCAGCATATTATCGGTGCTATGCAGTTCTCTGTTTTATCGGTTACCACTAAAGTTTCTTCCACTCTCTTCGGACGAGCTTGCGACCACCGTCATTCAAATACGTGTGGCGCGACCACAGCTTTGCACCCATTCAAACAGAAAATTCTGGCAAATTCGAATCTTAATTTCTCTAATCACGGCTCTGCACAGTCAACCATTTAACAGATTTCACTTCGCTACATTTTTGTTACTTCGAAGGATTTAGCTCTTTTTTTTTTAAATACCGTTTGTATTTTTGTAACTTTTTACTCAATTAATTATCAGAAACATAAAATTTTCGAACAATTGAAAATCATATATTATCTACGGTTCATGTTATTCATTTTCTAGTTCAAATAGAATCTTCACCGCACACGATGGATTCTCGGTTAAAAGAATACCAACATATTCAAACGTCGCTCAGTAGTCCATATAATAAATGTAGAATGGTATTGTACCGTATGATAAAGTGCGTGCAGTGTAAAATAGACAAATGCCTGATGATTTCCTGTGGCTATTAGTATGCGGGCTCCGTTGTATCCGCATCCGCGCCGTTCTTCTTGGCATCCTTAATCACGACAGGAGACCTTTGTTTCTCGATATTACTATATCCGGTTGTAATTGTCTACGATTTCATTGATGGAACGGAAAATTTCTGAGAAGGAATGTACGCTCTCCGGGAACTACTCTGCGAAGAAATTAATCGAATCGAATTACATTGGCTGTACGGATGAGCGTATATAAAAATTCTTTTGACGGCCAGTAAAACTCGAAACGGGTTACTTGATCAATTTTAAGGCTCGCATGAAATGTCTTACCTTGATAAAGAACAGAAGAAAACAAAATTGCAGTGTTGGTCATCAGATTCTGGAACCGGAACAAAAAATTTATTTCGTTTTTCGTTACTGTAGCTTAATTGGGGAAACTTCATAGTTATTTTCTGGTTTTGTTTTATGGCACGTCGATATTCTTAACCCTGTCACATTGGTTCTTCAACAGTAACATCTTCGTCCAATAAAATCGTAGCCCTTCCCATTGCAACACCATTTCCATCGTACCCTTTTTTCAAGCACAATGGATGCAACCCCGGTTTATAATTGGGTAGCCTCGTGACCCTGATATGCCAGCACGATTCGTTCGATGAAAAGCTCAGTTCATTAAGAACGATTGCGAGTAACCTCCCGATGTTCGATAATCGACCCCAACGAGGATAGTTGCAACTACCTAAATCAACAATAGCAGAGTCCTTACGCCCATTGGAAAAGCATCGAATTTCCAATTCGCAGAATAATCGTCGGCAGTCTCGCTCGCCTGGTTGGCAACAATTAATCGAGACCGTTCTTCTAAGCTAAACCAAGCGGAAGAAAAAAGGAGCAGAGAAATACGAGATGGTCAGGAGCGATTGTCGAATCGAAGATTGAAAAGAACAACTTTGCCAGCCATCGGGGAAGCGAATGCACCTGGTCCCACAACCGAGGTACTTTTGTTGGCTTTTTGTCAGAGCCACCGTTCTGTTTGAATAGAAAAGCATCGAAAGGTAGATCGAATATGCAAGGAAATAGTTCAGGTAGTTCAGGTTGGCCCACGTGCCCAGCGACAGCTGCAGCTTGCCGGGCCTTCTTCCTTCTGCTCACTCAGACTCCCTCGTATCCTCGTAAGGCGATCCTCACTTCCGCGTCTTGGAAAGGCTTCTGTTTTCGTCAGCCTCGGGGTCAGGCGAACCGTTATCACTACGCCTCCTTTGAGAGGGAATGGAAGACGCGAAACCGATGCCGCGATACTTCTCGCGTACCTCGGTGTAATCTTTCAGCTCAATACAACGAATGAACTGGCTTTTTTGCTGGACGTTCGCAAACTGGCGGTTCTGCTGCAACGTTCATTTAACTGGGAGGCCGGTTGGATTTTATGCTGGTGCATTTTGCAACGCGTCGAGGTTCATGTTAAGAGGGTTAAGTTGGAAACAGCATGTCTGCAAGATTACATTTTTGTTGTCTCTTTTCTATTTGAGTATCATGTGTATGGTTACGCGTGTCTAGAAATATAACAAACCTCGTGACTCCGATATTCCGGCATGGTTCGTTCAATGAAAAGCTAATAATTGTTGGAATTTTTGAATAAACAGATTTGTCTGATATTAGCGTACGACAATTTTTGATGAATTGATTGTTACGAAAGTTGAAGACGTACCTAGACGTCGTAAATTCTTCGAGCAGGTTGTTGACGGGGACTGAAAACAAGCATAAAATAGTTTATTATTATTAAAACTGTTTCTTATCTGTTTGTATAATTTTTCTATTTATAATTAAAAAAAAACACAAATGGAAATATCGATAAGTTAACTATGTCTGAAACAAACTTCTTAACCCTATGAAACTGCTCGTTCAGCATTTAGAACGATAAATAATCCCAGTAAGCAAGCTGAAGACATTCATTCGAGCCTCTCGACAACGAAATTTTTCTCTCAAGCACGAAGACGAATCGAATACCATATCCGTCCCATCTTGGGAGTAACAGGGGAAATCACAGAAATAGAAAACTCCTGTCGAGCCATCAGCCACGCGTCCCGTCTGCCATCTGTTGCTCGTGCCTCCTAATCTTTTTCGAGATCAATGGAACAACTGCAAAGGCTATTACTGCGGAAGTCTCGAGGATCTCTTCGGTCTCTGTTGAGATTCTCTTTCCATTATGCGGTCGATCTACGTTATCAAAGATTCCAGACCAGCACGAATGCATTATGCATAAAATGCTTTATAACATGAAAGATTTCTTTTCGTTCAACAAGTTATATAACTTTGCTTCAGACATAATGTGATTTGCCATATAGCGTAGAGCCGGTTTAAGCAAAGTTCCTTTTCCAATTGTCTTTCAATTCTTCAATCTCGTTATCCACGATCTCTATCGTCCAAAGGGCGAAAACAGTACATAGGCAGAAGATATAGCACGCAGCTCGCGAGGATGTCTCGAAAGGGAATCTCGGGGCGGGTCAAAGGTTGGAGAAGCAAAAATAGTACACACATTGAAAAAAAAAGTAGATCGCACAATTCTTAAGATTTGTACAAAAGAATATCTCAATACGAATCGAAGGTTTCAGAAACGGGCAATGGCGCACGGTTTAAGTGCGTATATCCTCGTGCTCGGTACCTGTATCCTCGAAGCCCAACACTCTCAACACCTCGAAAACCGGGGAAGCCTGTCCCGTCGTCCTTTGGGCTTGCAGCTGCCTCGTAGAGGTAGCACGTGTTCCTCTTCAGCAAGGCAGGTGGTTGGCGTCGTTAAGCAATCGCCTCCCCCTCGACGAAGTCTGAGATTTGAACGTGGTACAGTCGGCCAACAAGAATAAGAACTGTAAGGCGCAGAAAAAAAGGGAGATGTTTGAGCGGCGAGAAGAAGTGGTCCAGCACGAGGCACAGGAGGAAGGGAAAAGGTGTACAGGATCCGACGGGATGGAAAGGTAGTTGAGGACTTTAGGAGATAAATATCGAGTCGAACTGCATATGCATGTACGGCAGAGTTAGCGATCTTCGTGGAAATCCGATTATCGATGGATGAATTAGGGTAGGGCAATAAAGGGTGAGGGTGCTTGGAGAGATATCGGAAGGGGTTTGAGTAGAGGACTGATCGAATTGGAGACGGAATTGGGGGTGGTGTTAATTGAGGATTATATGCGGGTATTTGTTCAGCAAGTCATTGTAAGTGGCATAATGAACGTGCAGTTATGATTGAGTAACGACGATATGTTGTCGCAGATTGTATATTTATTTTCGTAACTTTTAATCAATTCAATTACTCCAAAAAGAATAAGCTATGCTGCCTGTGCCTGTTCTGTACAAAGATGTCTGCACTAAATTCCCTTACTTCCTTCTCAATATCATACTTCAACTATTTTCATACCGCCTTATAAACAATTCGAACGCCGCTGTTACATTGAGAAGCAAAGAATAACGATCCTAAAGGAAATCCAACTGTCCTCCATACCTCTTGTATGCACGATTCCACCCGCATAACGGATCGTTAACCATCGCTGGTGTCTTAGGATAACAGACCCGTTAATAAGCTGATGAACTCGAGAATAGGGTCCGAGAAACGCGAGCATCCCGGTAGCCGGAGCAAGGATTACACGAATGAAAGGGCGCCGAGTAGAACGACGCAATCGTGGCCCTCGGAAAGGTATCCGGGTGCGCGTGAATCGCAGCAGAAAGAAAAAAGGAAACGGAGACATGGAAAGAGGAGGACGAAGAGCAGGACGAAGAACAGGCGGAGAGGATGCGAACGAGGACAGAGCTAAAAGCAGGTGATACCGGAGATCTGCCTCTCGCTCGTGACCGGTTCCTGGATCATGGATACGCGGTTTACTGCCGCTTAATAAGCTATAATAAGGACTGCCGGTACCCTCGCCACTCGATATTCTGTACGCGATAAATCTCACCGGTGTGGTTGCAACGCGAATCGCAGGGGCGAGACCATGGGACGGGCAGGTGGTCCGTGGCTCGTTTCGATTCCGCTGACGCTGTCTGCAGACGTGGCCTCTTCTAACGAGCCATTCGGACCTGTCTTCCAGGCGTCCGCCCTGTCGGACTTTGATTCGTCCATTCTCCAATCGGTACGAACGGGATAATGGAGCGGCGTTTTCTTCGTGATTTCTTCATTATTTCTTGGGCATTTCTTGATCGGTTCTTGGACCATTTCAGACTGCGGTCACGGAACGAAGTTGGAGACTGTTTTATTGGACGTTGCAATAGACGTCTGTATCATAATCCTGTGTAACTGCATAGAAATTGCAAAATGGATACTTGCGTGTCTGATAGAGCTGTGGTGAATGATTGTCAGATTGATGGGAATATTTTCATGTACACTTTGTTATTTATCGTTCGTTCAGTTAATGACAATTCAGAAAATCTTCTTTATTTTTACCATCAAGCAAGTGTAGGGGTATTCATTTCTCTGTTTAAGAATGATTGTTTTGAAGATTTATCGGAGTATTCATTTTCCACGGGCAAGGAAAAATTCGAGAAATTTCGTGTTTTATACGCTGCGGAAGGTTTCGGGTTCTTGGAGACGCGGGAAACAATTAACAAGTATAAAATATGAACCGACGTAGAGAAAAAAAAAGTAAATAACTTCGAGATTAGTAAGAAGGCTCCAGTTATCTAACTTGATCAGCGTTGGCCCACTTTTCTAACCACTCATATAAGAAACGTTTAAGCGATCACAATTTCCTAATTCTCATGACACTTTTGTGATATCAATTTTTATTACGCGCGGAGAAAACTTTTAACGAGTAATTAAATGAAATGTTTCAATGACAAGTAATGTTTCTGTTACATTCGTCTCGAAAAATACTCGAACTCTACGGCTTCTTCTCCAACCCTCCAACACGTGTATCGAAAAGGTACACCGATAATCGCAAACCATGCTCTTCCTAGACGTCTCTATGGATCACCCCAGGAGACTCTTCTTCCTCGTAAAGTGATCTCTGAGTATTATGGACAGTAAACAGACAGTAAAGGTAACAGCAGCCTAAACCGGGGGACTGTGTGCGCAATAAATCTCGCTTTTGATTCGATGGTGTTGGGGTAGGTCTTGCTTTCAACCAATCTTTCGCTTATCGTCGGGGTTTAGTGGCGGTCTAACGACACGAGGGATGCTCCTCGTAACAGGAGCGGTCCACCCCCACGCACGGGGTCCTCGGGAATCCTTTCGAAGGTGACTGGACAAAAGGCGGTTTCCTCTTGTTCTCCCTTTGGCCAAGGACTCGTTCGAAGTAGCGGGGGCAAGAAGAGGACAGGAAATATGGATTTTTCTTCCTTTCTTCTCCCGTCTTCTTTCTTTCTTTGGTAAATCAGATGCAGTCTCGCCTCTGGTCGCAGGAGCGTGCAACAGTTGGCGAGGAGGAAACATCTGTCGGTCGTGGCGCATGCGTATCCCTCAGGTAAAACCTGCACCAACCAGGGATTCTCAAATTTTTCATGTGGATTTTTTTCTCCTCTCGAAAACTTGCGATGATGCTTTCGCTCCGTTTTATTACCGGCGATTGGACTGGAGTTTAGCGTACGCTCAAGGTGTCGAATGTTCACGATTTCGTTTACTTTGGCGCAGATACTAGACGAGGGCAATTTCAATTCGATATACAGGTGGGCGAGTTGATTCGTAATTTGGTCCGTTCTACCACGAAGAAATGTTGCACTTGATTTTGCGTGCTTATACAATGCACAAACTCGTATGAAATAATTGAGACAGGAGAAAAGGCCCGAAGATTTAACAGATCTTTTCCACCCTTGCGTAACAATTCCATCGCACAATTATAAGAGGCGCAATCGCGGAGGCCGATAATCGTCGCTGCAACAGCCAACGTAATACCACAAGGTAGAAACAAGAGATTGCCAAGATGCAAAAATAATTGAAGCTCCAATTACCAGTGCAATTAGAAAAGAACAATCACGGTCCCGTTTTAAAGGTTCAACGACTCGTTAGAACTGCACGCTGCTTGTTTTGACGTTCACCTAATTGCTCGAAGCTTTTCCGGTCGCCTTTCGCGCGTGATATTTTCATTTCAGAAAAGTAGGTGACTGGCCGAACGGCGCGGTGAGGTCTACTACATTTTCCTCTCTGTCGAAGCGAGCAGTTTTAGAAACAGCGAAGATTTAGAACCGGATGCCTGGTCCTCGTCCCACTGCCAATGAACCCGTGCTTGTCGAACAGAGAAACTCAACTAGAAATTCAACTACGATTCCCTCAGCAATATACTTGCATACATTCATTAACGACGCAGAACTTATTCGAACCGTACGTTCACAAATTATTGCACACAATTTTTTACACTCCCGTATCGGGAGTTGAATAACAAATTTTACCCAGGAGAATGTGCGACGAATGTTTCATAGTTCCCAGATCAACTTCGAAACCGAACATAGAATTTTCCAGCCCTCGTTTTATCGACCGCCTAATACCGCGGGAATTTGACGGATTAATTACACTGGATGGAAGGAAAAGTGGCAGTCGTTCAGTATGATCTGACCGATAATTACAGTTTAATGTGCCTCCGGTTTCCAATATCTCGCTGCACGGAGTTTAACTTTACTTTAAGTACATACATACGTACAAGTTACGACGTCGATCGTGCTCGATTCTAGTCCATCTTGGGAATCGAACATAAAAGATCGTGCACTTCGATAGGGTTGCAATGAGTCACGCGAAAATTGCATTTCCGTTTCCGTAGTCACGGGGCGAGTGAAACACCCTCGTTACGTGGCTCATGGTTCCCTTCGTTCGTTATTGTTGTACTGATTCTGATGCAAATGCGCCGGTCACTTGGCAATTTTATTAGTCACCCTACGCATAATAATGATGGCGAACGACGACGGTGGTCAACTGAAAAGTAATTTGCGTTGCGCAAATTGCAAGCGACGCAAAGAAAGAACGAAAACGCGGCAAGCTGCTGTGTATTACGAACAGTCGAAGGAATAATCGAATTGTTGGGTGTTATTTGGTTCGGAGACAGGGCGGTGGTTACCTGGTACCGAGGTGCACCATACTTTATGGGAGAAGGGCACCTGGTTTCGTTAATTTACGACCATTCCTGGTTCTCGTGTTTCATATGATTGCTTTCCTGTTTGAAAGTTAGGAAGCTAACGTTTGGCTGTCGTTATTCTTTTCCCCTTTTGCGAGCAGTTAGCGCGATGGTGAACGTTGAACGTTAAAATTATTAATTAGATTGTTAAATGTATTTCTGTAATGGCTACCTGGTTCGAAGCGTGGATTTAGCGTATTGGATTTAGTCGTTAATTGGATTTAGAACAAGTTCGATACTCTTGTCGAAATAAGAGGCCGAGAATTAAGTACATTACGCGGGGTCTTATTTCTATCGAATACATCGGAGGGTAGAAAATGTAATACATCGCAATTTCAACGACTACCCATCCAAAATCACTTTCTTCTGACAGAAGGTGATAATGTTTCCCACTCGAGCATGACAATTTAGTTCTCCGTCGTCGCTCGTGCCACGAAAGCAACTCGAGATTGTCCTTGCAGCGATTCGTGACGGGGAGCACTCGATACTCCTGATCAATGAGCAGTGATCACCGGTAGGAAACGGGAAAATAATACGTTTTTGCCAGCCCGTGAAACGACCTGCCCCGGGAGCTGGCTCGAACCGCAGACATTCACGCGTGAAAAAGGCCCTCGAATGTGAAGTTAATAGCGATATTCAGCAAAGTTACGCAAGGTGACAGATGCGCCTGGTACACTTCGAATCAGCTGACCTACATCCTTCAGATACGATGGTAGATCTCTAGATACAAATTTATCTTCATTGATACTATGGACGGAGCGAAATAGGTCGAACAAGAATTAGAAACAGAAATATAATATACGGTTTTCTTAGACGTCCGCTCTGTTAACTCAGTTAGAAGTAATTATCCGGTTCATGAATATCAAATTATGTGTATATCGGAGTCATCAATTTTCGTCCACCTTACATTTCTCTGTTCAATCAATTAGATCATTATTTTACTCCAATACCGTTATTCATAAAGCTGTAAGACTCGACGATGTACATACTGTAATATGTATTGGAATTCACTCTATGAATTTTGATGATATTCCGGAAAATTGAAACCTTAAATCGAGAGAGCATGATTTATGCAATCGCTACGATATTAATTACACGTTTCATTGCGACTGTTGCGAAAATCAGCGAACGGAATGGTATTCTTTCAAATCATTGTCCTCGCCACAATAGATCCTTGGAATACAAAGGAGCGTCGATTCTGAAATTCAAGAGCGCGAACTGGGTCATCCGGATCGTGATACTTCCTCGTTTTTTCTGCCGCATCGTGTAGAATGTGCAACGAGTCCTTCGAGGTTATCTCACCTTATAGGCGTGCCCCTTGCAAACTGTTCCGTTGTATAACGAGTAATTTCCCAGAGGAAGTGGAACGATGTGCATTGTCTACGGCGGGGAAAGAAGGAACTCTGAACTTGGCTGCGATTCGCGGTAACAATGGCTAATGTCCGCACTTCTGCGGCAACTTTAATTGAACGATCGTCGGGAACGTTAAACGACGAAATTGTGCACTTAATTGTTCGATAAATGTGGCTGTTTATTTGAAACACGCGTGTTAGACTGTTAACAGTGTTCTTGGGATTTCGTTGAAGTAATTGGTTTCAGAATTAATAGTCTTTGAAAATTCGTCTAATTATGGGTTATCAATTTTTCACGATTGATTACTAGTTTTTTGTAATAGCTATTTGTTATCTTTGCGGCGCAGCTGAAGAAAAAGCCATTCATCTATTTTTTCTTCGACAATTTACTATCTTCTCGATCTTCTCTGTGCATTTACCGCGTCGAACTCGGAACAACGGATCTTACGAACTCACAACTATCTCCCGCGGAACAACAATCGCGACAAAGGCGTCCATTGGAAAGGTGTCGAAGGCTGAGACGCGTCCACAAGAACGAAAAGGAGAGGATTTTGAGAAACACTGCGTATTTGTGCCGAGCGCCACGCGACCAGGTCGTCCGGTCGGGCTGGGTGCCGGGTGTTGTTGAAATCAACGTGGTGGGGTTCCTTCGACGACCACAACCGGAGCCTTATGCCTTCAGTCGACTCTCGGCTCTCACTGCGACTCGAGCTGGCTGAGATTCCGTTAATTAAGCATCGAACAATAATCCGCAGGGATGGTCGTGAACAACAGGTGAACAATTATCGTGTACACGCGAACGAGATCCGATTAACCGTGAAGAGAATCGTTCGTTTCAATAGTACAATCGATCGTCAAGAAACGCTCAACGTTAAAAGAGACTCAGCACGGCCGAATTGTCGTTGATGCTATCAGGAGAGTCGGTTAATTCGTTCAACAGATGAAAGGGAACGATCGTTGTGAATAAGTTCGTTGAAATAAATAGAATCGAAACGAGGGGACCTGTTGAAGAATATTCGAAAATCGTGAAGCATATCCAGTGCCTGGGCAGGAGCGGCAACATCAACAAACGGGTACTGTTTTAGAGCCCGTGAAGCCCTGCTCGAGCAAGATTCGAGCGATCGTCACGCTCGATCCGGGGATCGAACCGACCAGTTCCTTTTACCGGTCGATCACCTCGATCCCGCAGTCAAGAGTCGCTCGTGGAGCAGGCCGTGCACATCGTGTATGCGTCGTCTACTGTTAATTAGTACGTGGGTGTCGTGATAGAGTGGAGGAGACTGGGCGACTGTTGTGAAAGAGGTTGAGAAAGAGGCAGGGAAATAGAGGAAGACCGAGTGACACGGCGGACGTAAAGGGATGCCGAATGTGGTGGGAGCGCGATTCAGAGAGGCAGAAGAGAGCATCGAGAGATAAAAGAGGCGAGAAGAGGGTTGGTTGAGCGAGAGGGACCGGCGGAGACAGTTAAATAGATGCAGGAATCTGTCCGCGGCGCCATGCTGCTGTAACGAAGGGAAAGAATATACAGTTTCCCGTGTGCACCTCTGTGCCCGCGCTCGTGTCCACGCGGACGGGACGAAGGAATCCCAGGTGCGTATCAGTCGACGGATTTGCGACCGGTTGAGGAGACGCGAATTTATCGGAGAACCAGTTCGCGACAGAG
Source organism: Nomada lathburiana (assembly GCA_963667235.1). Lineage (NCBI taxonomy): Eukaryota > Metazoa > Arthropoda > Insecta > Hymenoptera > Apidae > Nomada > Nomada lathburiana. The sequence goes on along the minus strand of OY763898.1, from coordinate 8,265,533 downwards.
ACGTTAACCCGCGGGGACAGTTAAGGGGAACGGTGAACTGGATGCTCGCGAATATTCGCGACAAAGGGGCCAAGCGAAAGGGGTGGACGGACACTTGGTTTCGTGGTGACACGCGATCGTGTAAATCGTGTGCCGCGATTGGACCGGTCGATGATCCTCGACGAGTGAACACGTTTCGGCTGCGAGCGATTAATCGAGTGAACAATGTTGTGCGGCACGTTCAGGAAGAAAGGAAGGAATCCCGGTGACGAGTATCGATTGGTCAGATCGAACACGATGCCCAAGATCCTGTCGGCGAAGGAGGGCAGCCTGGTAGCCGTACGGAGAACAAAGTCCACGAGGGTTGCTGCTCGATCCTCGCATCTCACGGATCTTCTGCATACGGTGAGACATAAATCCGCGGTTATCTCGTGTCGCGATTCGAAACTCGAGGCGACTGTGTACGCGCGCGGTTACGTGACTCGCGATATTTTCTGTCGCAAGAAAATCGACGGGGCCGCGGCGAAGAATTCTCGGCTGGGTGAAGAAATATGGTCGCGCGGAGCTCTGCTTTGTTGTCTTTCACGGTGATTCTGGTTTATCGACGGCTCGATCGGGCGCGATGAAATGAAAAATGAGAAGTCGCCCGGCACGAAATCGGGCGGTCGATTTGTGTCGGATGTTGCTCGTCGAATGCAACACTATTAGTAGCTGAATGCACGGTGACGAAGCATGTTCTTTATTTTAATTGATATTGCGGTTGAGAATGCGTCGAAAGGTGGAAACTTTATTAGGTGAGAGGAGATTGTTGGAGATTTCAGTGGATTGTTGTTGGTCGTACGAATTTGATCTCGCAACATTTGCATGGCGGACAAATGACGGATCAACTGTGTGGTACGGTGTTTTATTAATCATGGGAATCATTGGTGTACAACTCAGCCGTGTTTTCGTCGTTTCAAAGCAGCTGCTTGAACACGGACAAACGACTTCGCCCGTGTAACAGCTGCTGCCCGCGAAATGATTGAGCGAATTTATTAAAACCATTATCCGAAAACATTTTGCTTCAATCTTGATCTCAATTTGGAGTAATGTCCCAGCAATATATGATTTGTAATTTCAAGATAATTGTATAGGTAAATTTAGTTCCGGCAGGATTGTATCGCAGAATCAAAAAAGCGTCCAACGCGAAAGTTAGATTCGAGGTGTATCCAGTAAACCGTGACAAACTACACCTATGCTCCGAAAGAAATCGTGTTCCGTCCTTTGCCTTGAAATAGGCAAACCTGCAAATAATTACGCAACCCTTAAACAATAAAACTAGTCACGCAAGATTGAATCAATTTATAATAGTCTCGATTGGCGTGCAGAAACATGACTAATGAAAGAAAATCCCTTTCTAAAACCATAGGTATATCAAACATTTTCTACACTTAATCGTCCAGTGATTAGGCTTATTCTACGTTACCGTTGCCCCGTTAATCTGTTTACACGTAAAAATCTTCGCCCCTTTCCCATGCTCCGAAGTTTATTTCTTACGATGCCCCGAGCATAGCATCACTTTCCACCGTGATACCGTGCAGTTGTTGACCACAATTTGTGTGACAGACTGAACAGAAGAGCATCGCCCGATTCTAAGAAAAATATTACCGATGGTTCCCCAAACGGATAGGACAATGAACATTCGAAGACGCTCGATCGTGCCAAGCAGCATTTTACTCATGTATTCATGCCGATCCGACAATAAGCGGCTTCGGGCCGGCCAGTCGATTGCCTCCCAAAGGTCCCGGACCGTCTCTCGAATCTACATAAATGAATACAAATGCGTCATGCCGTTTACATATGTATGCACGCGACAATATAGTCCAGCGGACGTGTAGATGTGCAGTCTGTTGCATAATTTACGACATCGTACGTGAACGCGTTTCGAGCACGGTCGAACGAAACGCGGGGAACGCTCCAAAGCAGGATCGATTTGTTTGGGGGGCTCGCGGTTGTGGCGCAATCGGCGAACGATTCGAGTCGATTTGCCGATTCGAGGGATCCTAATCGCGCGATTCACGCAGCTAACGCCCCCTCTTGATAGCCCTTAGTAACCCTGCCACTTGTTTCCAGTTGAGGCAGCGTGGCAGGTTTAGGGGGATCGAGAGCTTCGGGTCTGATTCATGCCTGGCCGTAGAGATTTGGCGGAATTTAGATGCGATAGTTGTTGGGAGCATGATGGTCCAATTTTAGAGGATGAAATGTTCGGGGGATTACGCATGTTTGGAGGAACAAGAGATATATGCCCAACTGTCTTTACGTTTTTCTAAGAATAAAAGGAATTGTGTTTACAAAGGAACAATATTCTGGTCTCCAGAATAGTGTACTTAATTGGAACAGACGTAATACGTTTTATTGACAAATATCTGTGAACGACAGTGAAGCAACCGGTTTCGTAAGGCAAGATTTAGTGCCGTGTACTTCCCCGATAATAAACTGTCTAATTATATGCGAAGCCATTGCTTCTTAAAGTACATGTATAAATCTAGTCTTTACCTTAGCTGATGTTAAAAACGTCGATCTGTCGGAAAGATCTATTGAATGCATTGCCTGAGGGTAGGCGCTGTCGAAAAAAATTCTGGATCTCACATAGCTACGTACAGCTCTATAATAAAATTTCGAAATATACATCTACGAATCGCGTTCCACAAAAAGATCCCCCGACAAAAGGTTCCCATATTCCTTCAAAACAGATGCATCACAACTAATTAGTCACGCAGGGGCGTAAAAGATCGTTCCCCAAAGAAATTCGAATCTTGTGCCGGGGATGCTACTAGATTGACGATAAACTCTCCAATGCCGACCAAAAACGAGAGCAAAACCTGGCGAAACGGCCAAATAACAAGAAGACGAAGCCAGGGCAAGGGGGGGCCGCGTTGAGTCGTCGCGTCGTGCAGAAATTCGGCACGTCTTCCAAGAAGCTCCGTGGATTCCCGGTTGCACGATCCTTTCGAGACAAAATACATAGTCGGGGCTAGCAGGGTATCGATCGTTGGATCGGGGACCAGTCACGATCGCCCGGTGGCTCCGTGCCGGTTCCCCGTGTTCGTCCTCTTTGTCGCCGTCTTCCCGAAAGTCCCGGTGTTTCTTTTTCGGTCTAAATCCGGCCACGGAGGCGCCTCCGGCCGCTCGCACAAGTCGCCACGAGATACTCGTGAGAAAGAGAGAAAGAGAAGGAGGAAGACCAAAAGGAGGCTACGAGCCACCTTCTCGAGATGTTGGCCTTATAAGGCGTCCTCTGGGTGCCTGGCCGTCCATTAGAAATCCTTTGTCGTCCCGACCTCTTTTTCAGTACGGATTCTCGGGAGCTTTTCGTCACCGAGATAGAATTCGCGGCTGAACTGACGCGAACGGATCGGCAGAAAGCCAGTCCGTTCGCGCTGCTCCAACGTGGAAAGGGTTTTCAAGATAATGAAAAAGCGACCCGTTCTTTGTCCACTTGAGAGAATTACCCAGCGGGGGGGAAACGACGGCGAGATTAGAGCAACGCGTTGGATGAGCCTTCTAACGCCGTTGAACCTGGATCATTCGCGAGATGAATCTTTCTGTTGAAAGATGTCTTTAGCTCGGCCGCGCCTGGGACCGGTGTACTCTTTGTTTGTTCAGTACCACAGACATTGGCACGGGTCAAGCCCTTCGGTGGTGTATTTAAGACAGCGTGAACATTAATCGGACCATTGTCCTGTATTTTAACAGGTTCTGGGTGAACGAGGAATATTGTGACCAATGTTGGTTCGAGATTATAAATATTGCTGTCTTCGATGCGCAAGTGATGTTAGTAAAACATTAATAGAATTATCGTATTATGTACAGTAGTATCCCCCCCCCCCCCCCCCCCGAAATGGAGCAAGCGTAGAAACATTGACGTTTTGCTTCGTTTTTGGAGCAAGATCGATAACAAGTGGGGGTCGACTTAAGCAAGAACAGCAACAGAGTGTGAAAATTTGTTATTCGCTAATTAGTGCAACGAAATTTACCAAGATTATCGAGCCACACTTTCACGACCGGATGTTTCCCGTCACTTCCCCTCTGTTCTTCCTCTTGCTCGAAGAAAAACGTTCTCGACTGGATTTCTATCATTGCTGGCGCAGCTTTTCAATGGCCTTCGTTGGCAAGTAATCGCCATTGCCTTTCACTATTCAACGTCCAAGGAGTTTTCGAATCCTTGTGAGACTCGAGCCTGCAGTAGACGTCATCCTGGGCAAGAAAATGAAAATTTACCAACGGCGATCTAATTTAATGCCCGGAAGACGGATGTTTCCACCCCTGTAGGGTGAAATGTACGCGGGGTATGCACTCGGTTTCATTCCGCTGGAAAATGTACCCGTTCAGGCCTGTCCCTTCCTCTCTGCTCTTCGTTTTTGCTCGCCTTTTTTACTCGTTCCATTCTTCCACCCTTCTTCTTCGTCTTCTTCTACCGCTTGGTCCTCTCTCGCTGGAATTTCGCCTCCCTCCCTAGCACTCGCGAAATATCTCGACGCATTCCTGCGCTTCGTGCCGGTCCGATTTGTACCCTCCTGCGGGCCTTAAGGACCTGTTACGACTTCTTTGAACGTCGGGAGATACTACAGACTTGTTGGCAATTGGTAGAACTTTAGGGAAAGTTTGGTTGTTCCAGGAAGAATAATGCTGAGTTGTTCAGCTTTGTGTCGTTCTTGATTGAAAATAATTTTTGTAGAGTGAGGTTGTAGTTGGGCACGAAGAAAGAAGTAATACAATAGACCGCAGAACCATTGTAAATTGCATTCTATTTATCTTCTGTATTGTTTTCAATTAAAAAAAGTGCAGCTATTCGTTCTAGTTGCATGGGTCAGTCTACATGTCTTGTAGAGGTTTTACAATCGATAATATTGTATATTAGGATACGATTAGTGTTTGCTTTCTCTTTGGTAACAAATATTTTCTTCGTACAGGAACAAAACACAAACAAAAAAGACAAAAAAAAAAGGAACATTCGGAAATAAATATTCTCCTGGAAATAAGATGCTCGTGATATAAGAAATGCACGAATTTTTCACGAATATTCCCACGGATACAATTGCATTGCCCGATCCACGCTATTAAAATTAAACGTCTCAACCGTACACGCTGCTTGGACCCAAACTTAATAAAAAAAAAACTGATCCACGGCGGAATGCTAATTTAAATCGTGGAAACAAATCTCAGGCAATAATAACTCACTCACTCGCTTGATAACGAAGACTTCATAACGAGCACATTTTACCAGAGGACCTCCCAAGTATGTATTCTCGTTTACGGGGGAGCCAGACTCGCTAATCCCTATAACCGGCAACAGATGCCATCGATCCCGTTCCCAGATCTTTCCCGTGAGTTTACACGAGACGCCTCTGATCGCGTTTCTTTCCGCTTTCTTCCGGTAGCCTTCTATTAGCGTCTCGACGGAGTCGTGCAGCGTTCCCTTGTAAAATTGCGCAATCGGAGCGCGATCTAGCACGCGGACCTCTCTATTGGCGCAAAGTTCGACGAACTTCCATCGTCGCGTCGCCCTATGTCTCGTTATCGTGGCGTCGTTTTAGCCAGTCAGCTCCGTTTCTTCGGGCAGCCGATAACGCCATTCGGTTGGCGAATTCTCGTCGACGGTTGTGCAACCAAGCTGCCCCGCGCGCGTCAACGACGCGGCGAATTCTAATGTTCTAATGTTCGCAGGCTGCCTAAGCAGCCAGTATCCGCTGATCGTTTTCATTCGATTACGTCGGGCGCGTGCGTTTCGAGAAGTGTGTGAATGGAAGTTCTGCGTTTCACGCAATTCTATGATGTTGGCGCGCGGGGCAGTTATTTTTGCTTTGGTCGTTATTCTTGTAATGGATTTTTTTTTTTTAATGCGAGTCTGAAAGGATCTTAAAACTAATGGAGTGGTCTAAATCGGTGTTGGTCTTATAATTTTGTAATCGACGAGATACAGATAGATATACATAGACGTTGCTTGAAGCGAGGGAAGTGTTGAGAAATCCGAGAGGTTTTTAGAAAGTTATTCTGACTTATTGAATTCGTTCGGATCAGTGTAAGAGGGATGAATAAATTCGTCGGGACAGATACGAGAAATTTTCTGATACCACTTCTGGCGCAAAGTTCGTCATTAAACTCGGGAACAATTACCTAGGTAAACACACAAATTTGAATATAATACAAAGTACTATTACACGTGCTCGATTATATATAAGACAGATAAGGAAGCGAGCGAACATTATGTAAAGCAGCACTTTATACGTCCAAGCGATTGCAATTACTTCTTATTTGTTCCGTGTCGAATGCGATAGTCGTTAATTAAGTCCAATATATGCACCGCGTAATTTCATCCACCAATACCATGCTGCGTTTTAATTATTTTACAACTGGTGCTCCTTGCTACTTTGTTTCTCAACGGATTATCCAATTTTTCTTTGGTCTTGCCTATCGTTACACGCGTACTTACTGGCAACGAAAACAACAAAAATGAAACTTTCTACAATAAAACGTGATAGGAACAGTGGGATAAACAGCGAAGTGAAACGAGGCGAGATATGTTGCAGTCCGGCGTCGTTCGAATGCAATTTCATTGTCGGTCGACGATTAGTTTGACTCGATTCGCTGGAGCGTTCTTTACCTCGCACTGTCTCGTCTAAAGTAGATTGGTGTACGCCGGTTTCAATTTGTGGCGCCGACCGCGGAGCTTCTTCTAATTACCGCTAATTAGAGCCGATGCTGTAAGTGCCGCCGACCGTTCTCTGTTAGCTTGTCCGAATGGAATTCCCTCGAACTATTGGCGTCGTCTACTTTCCAGGAACGTTACTTTATCCAGAAACGGGACGGAGACTCTGAAAGCAATACCGGCCCTTGTTCTTACGTTACATCGCCGTTAGCCTCGACGGTTTGCATATCAAAAACTGCAATCTACCTACTTCGGGTCGCCAGTTTATCTTCGGTCGTTTAATTGTTGCACTTAAATGTACGAGCAGGCTGCTTTCGTTTAATTTACTCGATAAAGTTCATGCATCGTTACTTCTGTGCAATGTATGATATAAATGCCTTTGGAGCTGTACTTTTTGTGTCGTTCAATGCGCTCGTCTGCACCTTGTAATTAGAACTTCGAAGTTTAAACTGAGCAAAAAGTGGAATTTCTAAAAAAACGTTCTTATTCGAATTTTCGTATTTTTAATGTACGTATCTTTTAATTGGAATGCAATTTTCTACTTTTTTAAAGACTGCAATTTTAGTTTGCTCCTTTTGAAGAAACTTGAAATGCACCCCCAGTGCGACTCGTACTCGTTGTTCACTGCACACTAACCATTTCTATTATGCCAAGTGCATTCCTGCGTCGAGAATGAAAAAGCTAGGGGAGGTGTTACAGGGAGCAACGGGAAAACTCGGTCGCGGAAACAATCGCGTAAGTCTTTCACGAGTTGCACAAAGGTTTGCCAAGGAATATGACGATTCTACCGGAGGTTAAATCGGGCCCACATGCGCATTTCACTGGGCGTGGTCGCCAACTGTACTCGATTTAAGCCCCGTGACAACGGCGACAGGGTTTCATTCGCGTTGCCGCAGGATTCTCTGCTGCAGTAAACTATCGAATTCATGGGTCGATACCTCGTTAAACCGCCTCCGAGCGCGGACCTCGAAAAACAATGAACGCCAAGCTCAGATTATTGCACTTCGGAGAGAGTGAAGATTTTGTCGCTACTGTGAAGTTGAGGATCTGCCTCTGAATAATCGTACAATGTGGTTTTCACGATGAACTAAAATGAGCTAGCCCCGAATCATCGCGAGTGATATTATTTTCCTGGTGATTTTGATGCCTGGTGTAAGAAGTTTCGTTGAAATCCTTGGAATCGAAAATATGTACAACTTGCATTACTGCTTAAGGTACTCGTAGTTTTTAAAGTTGCTTTACTACTAAAACCAGTTCAGCGCTCTAGAACTTCTCTTCGTTTGTTGAATATCTCCAATTTATGGAATGATGTTACAAAATATTTTTTCCACTCAGTTTCAGCAGAATCAATGTTTCTGAATGATATACACGGAAAATAATAATCATAATTGTGTAGTGCATCGTCTCCTCCATCCTTTTATTTTCCTTGAATATTTTTTCAATTTCCTTTTTGTCGAATTCTCAGGTCGACCGAACTGGGCCAAAAATCGTGGTTTTTCGTGGTTGCTATTCTTTATTTTTCTCAACTTATAAAAGCGTAGGCACCGTGTATGGACACTGACAATGAGGTCCTGCCGTGGGATAGTCTCCGCTTCCCAGAGACCCTTATGGCCTCGGTAACTTCATGCCGCGTTTATTCCTTTACCCCTTCCTCTTTCCATAGTGGTCGTTGCTTCATACCTTGCCCCTTTTCGCTGGAGAGATGTAAATCTTTCGAGATGAACTCCTACCTCTTGCGTTGGCCGACAACTTCAAAGGTCCGAAAGTCTGGCTCGTCCTGGGCGACGGAACAGGCGGTGTAGTCACGAGACCAGGTCCGTGTTAAAAAATTAACGACGCTTTCTTTCGTTGTCCAAGACCTGCGGCGCAGACGGCGAGACGAATTCGTTGGGTTTATCAATGTCTTCCCTTTGGGTCCTCGTAATTTTACATTCGCTGCTGCCAAAGAATATAGCCCGAATTTAAATTCTACGGCTGGTTTAAGGCTGGTTGAATACAGTTAAATAATGTATGCAAAATACTAGCTTACATTCATAATTATCTGACGAGCATGCCGGATAATTCGGTCCAATTCATTCAAATGGTTTAACGATTTGCCGGCCGGAATAATAGACGAATGTTGTCAGAGATGGATCGCAATTGAACAACGTTGTTCAATCAAGTATTCGTCAAATAAATAACGAAGTGAGTGAAATTAATGGCTGCAATATAATCAATATAAATGGCACGCTCCTATGGTCCTCCTTGTTCCACCCACAACATATTTCTTCTTGTCCTATATACATGCACCTATAACCGTGAATGCCAAAAAATACAGCCGGCCAGTTTAATTATAGCAGCGAAAAAAGATGCCAACTGCAATGACCGAGTATAATCGTTCCCCAAATTCCGTCGAAAAATTCCGATCTCTATCTCCAAACCCTTTTCCATTTCCATACCGTTCCACATAACGTTATCGGGGTACGCATCGACGTGCACCGTTCGCGAGAACGGTGCCGCCGATACCTATAGAAAGCGAGAAGAACGTAGGAAGCGCATTAGCTCGCGCTGAAAAGTGGTACAGGCGAACCAACCGGGCAACTTGTCGGGAACAGGCAGGTCGCGAGAAAAGCACGATTAAGTCGGAATTTCGACACATTGTTTCCATTCGCACCTATCTCGCGCGGACCACGAATTTCTTGTAAACTCCCACGCGTCCTGTCGCGAGGCTGGATCTCTGGAGTAACGCGAGGCCAGCTTCTCTAGGTGCATTCAACTCGTCCCGGTCGCGTTGGTGGGGGCTTAATGTGCAGCATGACGTCCCGTGAACACCGGCAATCATGACTTACGCGTATCGACGCGCGCACACACGCCTCGAATACGCGCGAACCCCATAGGACGAGAGTGCATAATGCCGCGGAAACGCTTCGATCGTGGCCTGTTTCAATTTTAATGCACAATTGCTCGCTTCGTGCCTCACTCCGCGTTTCCTTTCTTCTTCGCTGATCGGTTGCTTCGTCGGCGTAAGGCCCATTGGGGTGTGCATGCGTCGGTACGTTTCTGTGGCCTGGTTGCGTTTGCAGAATAATGCACCGCCGTGAAATGGATTCGTTCTCTTCCTTGCACGTATGCCGCGTGTGTGCATATACGCGTGGTCCGTGTCGGTCCTTCGCGGGGCAGTACTGAAATTGGTGGGCGTACCGCATTTCTTCAGTTGACCGTGTCTGAATTGGAAACTGATTTTGGTTATACGTATATGCGGTTTTAAAAATTGAGGAAGATATATTTTCAACGGCGTTCCTGATTTCTCGATTTATTTTTCGTTTCTCGAGAAACGAGATTTATTCTCACAACCGAAAATAAACGAGATTTATAATAATTTTAGAAATAGACAGTTATACAAATTTCTCGAGAAATTTGCAGAAAATTAATCTGCTAAAATATTAACGAAATTAGAACAAAAACAAGGAAATTCGAGAGATCTATTCAAATTAGCTCCGGTATCTCAGTCAAGAGTTCGAAATTCGAGTATCTGCTCAATTGCAAGGTTCTAGTCGAACGACCCTCCCAAACAATGCTTAATGTCAGTCAAGAATTTAGTTCTTCGTTTAAAAGAATACTTTTCGTTCCCGCCGACCGATCCCCATAAAGTAAATTATCAGAAGTCTCTCTTCCTGACGTGGTTCTCGGAAAACCGCCATTACCAGCGACCGATAATCAAGCGATAACGATCGTCCGTGTCCAACAAGAGAGAGTACGCGACTGGTAGAATGCATTTTGCATGCACCACGGTATCCCAGATTACGGCGCGGTGCGCTGTTAATTGGTGCACACAGCACGATTGCGCCAGGATGCAACGGCCTGCGCGACTGCATTCTCCTCGCCGTTCAGTCGAATTCTTCGCGCGCTGAAATCGAGCGTGAGCCCGATTCTCCGGTAGTGGATAATTACTCGTAACCTGGCACGTGATTACACTTGCTGGATGCTGACGAAGGGAAGAGAAATAGATCTTTGTGCATGATCGCATTTTATGCATTTTATGCATTTTCACGTTCGTTACTTGAAAAGATAATTTTATCCGACTCAACTTGGGTCGGAATGTGCAATTCTAGATAACCGAAATTTCGTTCGGTCTTTATGGCGGTATAATGGTGCTGTTTACTTCCATTGAATTTTACATATGCGTTACAGTGAAGCACTCGAAAAACTGAAATACGACATTACTTTATATAGATTTTTAAGAATATTCGATATTAAGATCGTTCACTGCGATGCATACTTTCATTTTTATTTGTTGGGTGCATCGAATTATCGTAAATATTATCCACCACGATTTTCCTCAAACTCAATCTAAGAACCTGCCCCCGTAGCATCGCGTAGATCAGCCAACAAATAAAAAGAAAGTCAATCACTCCGATTCATCGGCGAGTCAAAAAATATAACAGTGCCTGTCTCGAAACTCCAAAAAACAATGATCAAATCAATGTTACATCTGCAACACGATAATATTCATTGGCCCAGCGTCCCCGCGATCGTAAGGTTCGGCGAACAGGTAATGCAGGAACTACGTACCGCCCAGTACCTGTTCATCGTTTTACAGTTCGACGCGAGGCTCGATATTGCACCGCGTTTCATCCCTACCGACCCGCGTGTACAGGCCCACACCCCGAAAGATCTCCATTCGATGGTCGAAATATCGCGACGAGGCGCACGTCGATGTCGATAACGTGATTTCGTTGCGTGCTCCGATCGAACAGCAACATCGTGGCAACGAACGCGGCGGCGAAATCAATTAACTCGGCCACGTGTGTGGACGCACACGAACCTGACCTCCCGTTTTCCATTGTGCACGCGCGTAGTAGTACACGTAGTACAACCTACGAAGCTACGTACGTACGCTTCCACCCCCGCGGTACGTACATAGGCAGCGTTGATCCTGAACGAGCGCAACCTACACCACGTATACACATATACATATACATTACCCGCGTGGGTTGCCACGGGCAACCCATGACTAACACACGTTCCAGCATCACGTGTCTCTCCCCGTGTCTCTCCCTGTGTCTCTCCCTTTCTCTCCTGGTCCAAGCCAGTACCGTCTCTAGTGGAGGCGATGCGAGTCTTTTGCCGCATTTCGCTGATTTTCTCGACATTTTGGACTGCCAGAATCATATGATATGCGTGACAATTAGTAGGAACGTCACGGAAGGAAAGATTATTGAAGTTTTTCGGATTTCGTGATCATTCGAATGAAAGAAGATGTGTATTTTGTGGTGTGGGATAATGGGGAAATTGAGGTTCGTGATTTTGTGAGGATACCTAAGTGTGAAATAAAATCAAAGTGTTATTTCGTCTTTTTACTTTACCTGGAACATTTTTGAAGAACCAAGGGGAATTTGAAGAAACGTATTTATTTGTCAATTATTTTATTACCGGTACAATTGGTTCGCGTTAGGTAATCACATTGGTATCGAGCGAGTTAAGTTGTAATTGCGCGTTTTAGATTCAATTTACTAGCTACGTTACTGAGGGTCATTCTTCTTCGTCCTGTGAATTATCCCCATCTTTTTCTAAGGTATTCCGCTTCTTCAAGTGTCCGTGCCCTAGCCCCGGCTTTGCTTCTCTTCTCCCTGTCGTTCCTATCGTGGCATACTTGCCGTTTTCCTTTTTCTTCCTGGATAGTACCGAGACCAGGGGTGTATCGCGGTTCATTGCGATTCAACGATGCGTGATTTACAGAGACCTGGCCTGCGTAATATTTCACGTATTTACGGGGTGGTCCAGGCTATCGATTGCTCCATTCGTCGTCCATCACTCCTCTATTTTTTGTTTCTTCGTGCGATTTCACTATCGAGTTGCAATACAAATCTCTTGCACAGTCGCACCATATTCTTCTACAGCTGATCGAAACTATGCGTCTAGAACTTCTGCTAAAAATGCAAAATAACGCGGGGACCTATTTCATTCTACCGCGAAAGATACATTTGTCAGAAGCACAATTTCCAACGATTATAAAGACACGTTAATATAAAGTTGGACGTATCCCAAATCATCTAAACCCTCCCGTTTCTCCTCAACATGATTCTCCATGCTTCTCATAAATATAATCACCCTTATCGGGCCAGAACGATACATCCCCGTAACCTTATCGGCAATTTGTTTCGTCAGTGGAATCTGTATCCCGGGTCCCGTATGGCGTACGCATAAAAAGATGAAATCCCCGGCGCTAGAAGAAGGTAGCTATTTCTGGCGTCCCTCGGGGCGTTAGATCCAGGGTTTCGACTGAAAACGGATCGTCCCTGAACTCGTAGCAACTCCATGCGAGAGGGAAGGGGTCATGGAACTACGAAGAGGGAGGAACGAACGAGTTGAGTGGTGAACGAGCGAAAGAGATAGAGAGTCTTGGTGGAGGCGGATGAAGGACAAGAGGGGAAGCGAGAGAAAAGGAACAGGGATGCTGCTTCTGGACAGAGACGATGGACCCAGGCTACGAAACGAGATGGAGTCATTTCTGGCCACCCTCGTTACGAGCTTCCCTCTCCTTTCTGTACTAACCCTTTTTCCTTCTCCGTCCCTTTTCACCGCTGTCCTGTTATAATACTTTGCACCGTTTTTTCCGTTCACTCGTGAGAAGGAGACAAAATCACGGCCAGCGATGGGAGGTCAAGCGAAAGCTGAAAGAATAGCGACGAAAGAAAAGTGCAAGCTGCGGGAGTCAGTGGAAATAGTAGATGGCAAGAGCGACGAGGGAAAACTGTACGAAATATGAAGAGGACATCGCGAACGCGCCGCGTCGGCCTCTACGAAAGAAAGATAGAAAGCGTCGGGGGGTAATGCCGGTAAAGGAACAGAAACGGTGGGGTCGAAGAGGGAAAACACGTGGCGAACAAAGGGTGGAAGGAAGATGGCGTAAGGGCAGCACGATAGAGCAGCCCGTAGGGGCAACGGAGAGACCGTCATGGCGGTACGAAGCGTGTTCTGAAGTGGAAGCAAGACGAACCGACGAAACCACGCGGCGGAGAAAGAAGAAATTAAAGGGAGCGAGAAACGTGAACCAGAGGAAGATGAACGTCGGCTCTGACGAATCACCGGAGAGGGATGGGAAATACGATGGAGCTGTGAGTAATCGAGAAAGAGCATCCGGCGAAAGAGGAAGGGAGAATACGGCGGTGTAGAAGGGCGACGAAACCGTGGCGGACGACTCACGGTGAAAAAGAGGGAGAGTGAACGACGACACCGGTCGTCTGGGGTGCGAGAGAGAAAGTGAGTAGAGGCGATCGAAAAGAGAGAAAGCGGACAGACGTGGCACGCTGGGCGAAACAGAGAGAGATCGAGAAACGGCCAGCAGGGACGAAACAGAGTGCGCCCACCAAGCCGCCTCCATACCACCTCCAGCATTCCCGGCCTGCACACACAGTTGCAGCTGCACCGCCGTCGTGGCTCGCTCGTGTGCACACGCGAGACTATGCGCGCGTCGTTTCTCGCTGGCAATCATCTCTCGCCGGTACACTGTGCGCTGAAGACGTGCGTCCTCTTCTTGAAATCGTGGCGTGTCCGCGTGTGAGTTGTTTTTCATTCCCCACGATCGGCTAGTGTCGTGCCGGAAGGCCCCTTCGGTCCGGAAGTTACCTCCGTGACCGTCGAACGGCGCAGAATTATCTTCCTCGCCGGATTACCGTGGCGACGCTCGCGAACGGAGCTAGCGGGTCACGTTGTTGCGAGAAACATTTTTAGCAATATTTGTTGGGCAAGATCCTGTGATCGGTTGTATCAGTGAGGTACAGTGAACGAGGTTTATAGTTCAATTTTGAACGCGCATAGTACATTTAGTTGGTGCACGTGTGTCGCTTATCGAGGCTTCGGATCCCGAGGAAAGCGTTGGAAGTCGCGTTTGCCCCACGGCTACATTCGAGAGGCGGCCAGAAAAGTTTTGACATTTGGCAAATGTCAGCCTCGGCCGTTGGCAGAGCAGTGGCTTCCGTGTAATCGCACCTTGGATTGTTACAAAGGACAAGAGAGGGTGCACACTACTGCTGTGGTAGTCCCGTGTTCTGGATTCGTTATATGGATTTCGTGAACGTTCACTTTGCTCTTGTACGTTCTGTTGAACGCGAGAGACATGTGATCACCTTGTGTTGAGACCAACAAGGAGGCGGATTAAGAGAGGAAGCGTTGCGTCTTGTCGGGTGGCGGAAGATCAAGAGGGACTCGAAGATGGACTGGATGAGAAGGCAGGACATCAAGGAGGGGTCACCGGAAACTCCTACCGTTCTGACACCGGATGAACCTGACGAGTGTTACTTCGAGGAGGACACCTCGATAGACGAGGGCATGGTACGTGATTCGCGTGGTTATGCCTGCTTATACATTCATTTATGGAGCTCCGAGACCTGGCGTTTGTAAATTCTGGCCTTGGAAAGTCAAGTCTCCGAACAGATACCTTATAGAATTTTTACTCGTACATGAATTTAGTTGTTGCATACTTCGCATAAACAATTTCCCTGATATCGTCAGCTTAATCTCTGGCATCAAGCTGGACGTTGTTGTTCATTTGGAGTACGCTCGTATTTCTCTTAGACAATTATCCATTCGGAAGGAAATACTGTGCAAGAATTGAATGTTCGTAATCAGAAATGAGATGAAAGGATGATTCTCTTTGTTGTGACTTAACATAAATGTTACTATTGTTTGTCTCCTTTCACTATTGTTTTAAGATGATTCATTCACAGAGGGCAACAATATTCCCTAATCTGTCTGAGCGGGTAGCGTAATGGAAACCGGTTGACAGCAGTCGTCGCAAAAATTACCGATTTTCGATTGCGCAATCCCGTACACGGTTTATACCGTTCGAGACGAGTGTCACCGTGTACGCAGAGGGTCCGTTATTAATGGAAAAGTCTGCACGTTAATTTAACGCGTCGCCACGCATGGGAAATGTTTCGAAAGTTTGCTCCGATCTTCGCACCGATCTCGTTGCTCTCGCGCCACTTACGGGGGAGCTGCACGAGACGTTACGCATCGATTTCAATGGAACGCCGTACGGAGATAAAGTTCATTAAAATACGTTCTGTCGGTTCATAGAATATTGTGACGGCGTCGTGTACAAATGCGAATGCATATTTACGCAATCGAAGAAATATATATTATACGTTTACTTGGTAAGGTGCAATCTGAACGGCGAGAACAGACTCTTTTTGTTTCTGTGTGCGAGAAAGAATTTATAGTTCCACTTGGCTCAAGTTCGCCCCAAACGGAGTATAAAACTGTACCTAGTGTTACACTCTCTTGAAACGCTCTTTATCGTATAATACTCTATAAATCATCGAACGTTGACACAGTGTGCGTACGATAAACTGTGTACCGCACAGTCGTCTATTCTCCGCGTAATCATATCCCACTTCGCTTCTTACGTTGCTTCATATAGCATTCACTTAGCGTGCCTAACAATTTTTTTCAATCCTTTATGTCGTACAAATTTCTTGCCCCTAAAGGTTTCTTAACGTTGCTCTCATACTTCACGTTCGGGAACACGTGTACCAGTACAAGTAGTACCCGATACGCCAGAAGCCAATGTGCATTTTGTATATCGCACACTGTACTCCGGATTTTCACCCTTTGCCAGGCTTGAAAAACTGAGTCTCGACGCGTACGCACGTATGCACGCTTGGCTGGTATTTTGTTGCACGCGTGTTTCCCCGCGATAATCGTCGCGAATCCACAGCCAATAATAATTCAAATTAACGATGCTCCAAATGCGGTGGCCCACGGCAGCGTAATACATCGAGCATCTCTCTTCGGGCCACGAGGTATACTCGCAGAGATTCGCCGGCAAGGATTTAGGTCTACCATTAATTTTGCTTTATCTCGCCTTAATTCCCCCCCCCCCCCTCCACTCCCTTGCCCCTTTTTAATCTTTACGAGGCTGCGCGAAGTAAGAAGTCATTACGGCGCTTCCTTCCGGCAAGCCGCGCCGTAATTGTTATGATTTTAGCGGTAAAGTTGGAACGAAGGTTTAA
Organism: Nomada lathburiana; assembly: GCA_963667235.1. Classification (NCBI taxonomy): domain Eukaryota; kingdom Metazoa; phylum Arthropoda; class Insecta; order Hymenoptera; family Apidae; genus Nomada; species Nomada lathburiana. Next base: position 8,248,871 of record OY763898.1, on the reverse strand, counting down.
AAGCTTCATGGTTCGATCGCGAAATTCTGGGCGGGCGTTAAAGTGCATTACTCTCTTTACAGTAATGTTTCAGCGAAAGGAGACATATTCATTTGCGCGTCGCGCAATCATCCGTCTTGTTACCTTTTGTTCAAGAATATTTCTTTATCGTTCGCACGCGGAAACATTCATCGAATTGCGCGCTTCAATCAACGATTCCAGCGTTAGTCGCAGGAAGCATCGCAATTCCATTGCACCCACGAAACAGTGTCTCGTGTTACCTTGGGGGTGATTGTCGTGTGGGGTGGCCCGGAGGCGTGCGTCGGCCGTTAAGGGAAATTCGAACACGTGTCGCGAACCCTTTCCTCCGGCCAGCGGGGCGCGAACGTTGCAGCGGGCTTAAGTGGGCAACGAGAAAATGGACTGGAGTGTAAAGTTACCTCGAATCTACAGTTACGGCCATTGTTGCAGCCGTTCTGTTGCCTCTGAAGTGGCTGCTTGAATTACGGCCCTGAAGCCCCGCTCCATGGAGCACGGGCCTTCGTGTATGCACGGCCTAATGCGTGGCCGCGATATAAACATTTAACGCGGCCACGAACGATCGATAGTTTGATCGTAATGGGCTTGGAAACGCCGCGATCAATAGGGCCTGTCGTTGCGCAAAGGGAGGGCGAAATTCGAGAGATATCCGTGCAAAGCGTGGGAGGTAATGTTGGTGATTTCGCGTTTGCAGCTGTTTCTGGCTTAAGGCAATCCGATGGAGTCTGCGAAACGCGCCCTGCTAGGTACTTCGTGTAATGGAAAGTATTTTTAGGACGGATACTTTGATCTGGGACGTATGTACGCAGCTCTTGTCTGTGCTTACAGCTTCTTCTTCTTCTTCGCTTGTCATATCTACTGTCTTCCTTTGTACAACGGAAACTCTCAACCGAATGTCCGGTGGTTGACTTATTCTCGTCTCTAGCTTATTCCGATCCTCTCCTCGATTGTTCAAATCCCTCGAAGTTACGCATCGCGAAACGTATACACGCGTATTTTCAAAAATAGACCGGCGCTCTGAAACACCGACAAGCCGAACAGCCGGCTCACCCCGAAACCGTGACGAACTCATTCACCGAAACGCTCTTGGCTACCTAACGGCGTGCTTTCAAGCTATGGCAATAAAAAAAAGTCGTGTTACAGATTGCGCTAATTACCCATGTAGCCATCTAGGTTATCCGTTTTTGTCGGTGCGTGTGGCAGATAAATCGATCGAGGATCAGCCACGCCACCGCGGTTATCGTGCTCGCGCAGCAGCAAAGACGGAAGTCACGTGAGCCGTAGACTCTGTTCAGTATCGCGGTGGCGCGGGCCTGTTATTTTTTTGTTCTCTTTTCTTCCTACGTTCGATAAGAGGAAGCGATAAAGGTCGCTGGAAGCCGCCCCGAAGCCCTGGCAACACCGTGGCCTTCCAGAACTAGGGCCCAGAGGATGATTCAGCGCCAGCTGCGTGGCCGGGGGGCCGCCTGAACTCGCCCCCGAAATTTGTTAGTCAAAATCGAAGAGGTGGACGACGGCTGGATCGATCCTCTCGCGACTCGTTTCGAGAGACACACGCTCCTCGGACGCGCGTATTCTCCCGCGTACTCGCCCGCAAATTGCTCGCCCGGAATTTATGGCTCGCCGCGCCACGCGTTTTTTCTCTCCTTCTGAACCGTCGATCGTGAACGATCGCTCCGCGGAATTGGTATAATTTATGAATCGTGCCGCCTCGCCGCGTTCCTTGTCTCGGTAAATCATGCGGTGTCGCGTGATTATCCGCTATCCCGTGTCTCTCCCTATTTTTTCTTCCCTCTCCACGCTGCCCGGACAATGCAGCACGAAAAAAGACCGGGCTCCCCGATGCTCTGCCGTGGGTGGTTTTCGAGGATGTCTGCTTGTCAACCGCGGAAAGCATTAATATCGAAATTTATACGAGGTACTCGGGACGTGCCATTCAGATTTCGAGGATATATCGTGGTAGGTACCGTCTAGAATCCAGACAGTTATAAATCGTCCACTGGAGTATCGATTCGAGCACGCTTCCGAAACCTGGCAAGTCCGTCGAGCATCGAACCTAATGTACAACGATGACTCACAGTTCAGTTCGCGTGGCTCGTGGTTGAAGCGATTTACCCGAAAACGAACCGGAGCTGGACGACAGAGTCGGGTTGAGACGCGAGTGGCCGGAGATGGAGGGAAATATAATTTCAATCGCGGGGAGGATACCCATAGGCCGTCGCTGCAGGCAGAAAACGGGGGATGTTGGCAGCCAGCCGCCGAGCCAGACCACCTCTCCCCGACATAGGGGATGAAGTATGACTCACCGGGTGCCACCACCCCTGTTTTCGGCTATGTCTCGTGCCGAGAATCCACCCCACGTCGGAGCTCTCCCTCGCGGATCAAACGGGACGAACGGAGAACGAGCATTATCATAATCCGTGTCGACAGGCTGTTCGGGAAAAAACTATGGAGTCAGCCGTTCAGGTGTTGTTCGTGTGCCATTGTTTGCCGGGTTCGCCCAGTGAATCCGAGTCATCGTAACTTCGGGTGGATCGTCACGGGCCATCGGGTCGCTTTGGAACTTAGAGCCACGGGTCTAATTCCTGTTTGCGGAGATGAGAACGATCCGGGGAGAGACACTCGGCTGATCCGTCACGTAGCGCGGCGAAATTGTGGCCCTTTCCTTTATTGGTACCACTGAATCACGACTGGGATAGTTTCGGTCCTGCGCGAGGCTAAGGATTATCGACTGGACCGGCGGGAAAACTTCCCGTCGTGGATTGAATACGAACGATAGTTTAATTGCAGAGTGAATTCGCGTGTTAAATCCCCTTTCGCCTGTCGGCTGTACGGCTGTACACCAAGAAATATGCTGAACTAAGTAACACGTGGTAGGAATAATAATATAATAGTAAGTAACAGGAGTGTTAGTTGTAACGACAAACGCGGGAAAACCATCCCTTGTTTGTTCAACTTGCCAGAAAAGTATGCACATACATATCTTCGCCTTGCCGTGGATTAAAAAGTTTTCACTCGTTCCCCTATTACCACACTGAATCAATATTTTCGAGTAATTTCGAGTATTTCTGTCCACGTGCCAGCAACAAAATGTCCATAATTATTTTCCCTTATCCAGCCGGATCTCGAATCATCCGGCTAGACACAACTGACGCGACAGAACGAAAAAGAGAATACATATGTATTTCCGGCCACACGTGTACGTGAGGCTACGGTGTCGTCATCGGCTTTGCTTAACGAATTAATCCCATTATTTTCATTCGTCTTGCCCCCGATGGCGGCGAGAGGGGGCGGCATACGTAAAACGGCATCTGGAAAAGCACGCATATGCCACGCAACATCGAGAAACGAGTTTCGATGTTGAAACGAGATTACGAACCCTTCGGAGGCGGTGGAATACCGTCGATTTATGTGCTTCCTTGGGCGTGCTCAGGCAGATACGGGCTTCCAAACGATCATTATTGCACAAAGAAAGGGGGGGTGGGATGGGTTTGAGCTCGTCCACCCTCGAGTGTCCAGGGGCTGAAGTTATCTGTTATCATTCTCGATTCAATCGATCGACACAGAGAAATTATTACCGGTTTCGATTTGCCGCTAGAACCGGGAATATCAGTCTTTCATCTCAATTCCATTTTGCTCAATTGGCACGAGCTTCCCGAGAGCTCGTAATTAATGTGTTTCTTTGATTGATTTCCTTTACGTTTCGCCGATACTTCGTTCCTGTTTTGCTTCGTTCAGACGCCGATTCGTTTCTTTGATTTTCCTCCATGTACGATTCATTTTGGACGATTGAGCCTTTAACGTTCAGATATTTATTTCGTCAAGGAGAAACCGTAAAGCTACGAAGTAGAACCTTATCTTCCTCGTGTCAGTGTATTCCAAATTTGTCAAACAATTCTTTGTTACGTGCCGGGCATAAACGGTTTCAATTAATTATTTGCAGTATGTCGTGCTGCCGAAGTGAAGTGTATTTTAATTTTTAAAACGTTGCCTTTTCCACGATTCGAGGCAATCTAGCATAGGTATCAAATATTCACCATTCTCCCTCGATATCGAGCACACGTTCCACGCCGAAACTTTTCCCGATTGCATCGAGGGCATTTAAATTTTTTCGCCCCGGAAGCTCGCGTTTAAAATACACGCGAGAGAGTACAGCACGTATCGAAGTGAACGCAACGCGACGAGCAGACACGCTGCACCAAACGATTTGCCATACGCGATATCGATTCGCCGGACTCGTGGACCTTTTTGCAAGCGTTGCTAGAGGATTCTGCGACTGGTCGACGGCCGGGTGAAAAAAGCCTCGTCAAGAGAGAAAGATCACGGCGTGGGCGAACGGTTATTATTGCTTGGCGCCAGACTGGAGGGGTCCCCATGCTAAGGAACGTGTTCCAACTTTGCTATTCTCCCGCGAACGAAAGAGTCGCGGGCGAAAGCGATAGAATCATCGACAGCCTCGGGGATACCGTGCACTTTCGACCCTTTCGTTACTGAAACCGATCACACTCGCGCGATACCGCCCGTCTATTGTTCATTTCGAACGGCTATAATTGCCTGGCTACGTTTTTTTCTCTTCTTTTCACGTGCACGCTGCTTCTTTATTTACGGGCGAGGAAATCAGAAATATCGGCCGATTTTTTCGCCCGCAATTGCTGCTGATATGCGGAAAAGAATGAATGGGACCGTTGTTCCATATTTCTCCAATATTATTGCACCGTTTCTTTTTACGCCGAGTGATCGTTTCTAATTGTACAAGGGAAAAGTACAATGGAGTTTTGGAAAGTTACAGGTTTCGCGGTACAGATTGAACGAAAGTTGTTGGCGCGCGTGGTGATTGGGGCCGAATAGAATTCGACGCATGTCTCGGATAAAATATTATTCTGTTTACCGTGAAATGTGTTTGAAACAGTTCAGTAACAGGAGGGATTAGTTCGGTTCGAGGGAGTTCAAGAAAAGATTATTCAGATTTCTATAGCGATAAATTGACATGATCCTCGAGTTGACGACCGTAAAAGTCAACGAAAGGTAGTCGCTGTCAGTCTAGAGAATTCTTTAGCGGACTGGTTAGTAGAAGCTTTACCTGAACCTGATTAGGTTTCCTCTGGAATGTCATTTATCACGAAGTCGAGAGAGTCCTCGGGGTTTGAAATGCACCGTCCGGCAAAGCCTAGAAGGACCACACTTCGAGAAAAGTGACCGGGAGCATCGTTCGACCAATTAAATACCTTGTTACGGTCGTCCCGGCGCCAGACAATTTTGTCCCTGAATTCTTTTTTCCCCCCGATTGTGGAAAGGACGAGGAGATCGGTTCGATTAGAATTCGCGGCATTGCCTTGATGCATCCTTTATTGGAAATCTCAGATTCACAAGGATCGTGTTAGCAGCACTTTTAGGTCGTCCATTCCCTTAAATCGAATTCCTCAAATGTTTCCCCGGTGTAATCTACGACTTGTTCTACTTACTTTACAATGTACTTGTACATATGCGATTGATAATTCATTCAATCGGGCATAATTAATTTTTGCTCGCTTCAGTGGCAGAATTTAATAACGAAATATTTCAGCAAAATATTATTCCGTTATTGAAGTTACCGGTATAAAGATAGGTACATGCATTAAGCGAGAACAATAATGAACGTTTAACCTCAGTTTTGCAACAGTAGAACCCCAGGGAACATGTCAATCCGAACAGCAGTACTAAAACCAATCATTAAATCCTCATTTATAACGAATCGCATGAATCCTCGTCAATTCACGTTACAGTCGAGCAATTGCGATCCTACCCTTGCATTTACGGCCGTCAAACCCAATCGAACGGTCGTCCATTGAACATCTTCACCCCGAACAATGTTATTCCGCTCCTCGTTGGCCAACCAATCCTCTGACTCACCGAACTTCTCGGTGACGGCTTCTTACGGACTTCCTAGGGGTTCAATTACTGCGAGCCAATCACAGGATTCCAGAGACACGGAGTTTCGAGGGGAATCAGAAACTCGTGGTATCCTGTTGGATGCCGGGTCTGTACTTCCTAAGTGGGTTCCACGATAACGCCGGAACACTCGTAAAATAGCCGACCGGCAGCTCCAGTAAATTCTCCCCGTTTTCCCGGCGATACAACGTTAGACCCGGCATCTAACGAGCGGGTCGCGCGGAGCTGGAGAATCGCGAAACGTCGAGTGCAGATAACCTCGGGGGTATCGGCTTTCTTATTGTCGTCCGGCGTGCAAAAGGGAACGTAACGCGAGACGCGGCCGCAAAATGTCGCGGCCAGATTACGACAGACCGTTTCCACGTGCATTCTTGTACCGGCGTAACGGTTGCGAACGGACGCGAGACGATGTTGCACGCCGTCTTGAGCGTACACCGGGGGGGACACGAAGGGGAGTTTGACGAACCCGAGTTCTGCTTTTATTTTCGTCGGTTGGCTATGCATATAATGCTCGGTTGGCCGCGCGAATTATTTAGTCCATATGAGGGATTAACTTGGCGACGGAGGATAAAGTTTAGGTATCGTGGAATACGGTTGAATCGGCTTGAACATCGTCGAGAGCGTTTGCTGCAAGGTTTATACTTTGTACATAATCTTTTCACCAATATCGCGCGACGTACTTTTAAACAATCATAGGTGCCTGGTAAGTCTGTTTCGCTGTGCATCGAGGAAAAACATACATATTCAGTTGTCGGGCATACCGTGAAAAAGCGGATCAAAGAAACGGGGCTCGTTGTTCAGCGACGCCACATGTGTTCGTCTCTAATGGGTTCGCGGACAGACTGGTAGTACATACTTATCTCCTCCGCGGTCTTCTGCCCTTTTGTGCGACTCTTTTCATCCACACGAGGGATCCCGCTCGTCGAATGATGTACGCGTTTACTTGCTTCCTGTTGTTTGATAAACCTCGGTCTGGACACCTTCGTGTGAACCGTAGCGCGGGCATTCCATAAATTGAATATACACCCGACTGAATTGTGGAATGGCAGAAACTTGTAGAATTTTTCCAGACTCCCTTCTCGATACTATAACACCGCGACGCCGGCTATTTACTCCGACAGGCGACTAGTACAAGTCTCTGTGGATTTTACAAATTCAAATTTACGTCTAACCAGATGACAGTTCAGTCTGAAGTAACAGAGAATCCGGATAACGAGTCTGGATATTCTAAGAAGGAACGAGGCTCGCTCAAGAAAATTTTCAATAAAGCCCGATACGGCCCGCGTCTTCCATACCACTATCGAAAGACTATATTAGAAAGCACGCTCGTTCCTCAGCTGCCCGTAAAAGCCTCAATCGCCTTCGAATGCTTCCGTTCAAACAGCCAGGCCGCGGACAAAGGGGAACGCTCCGAAACGGTGTCGATTTCCCGATTTCGAGCAATACAGAGCGCAGTGGCACCGGCTGAGAGGATTGAGAAGCGAGCCGAATCTCGCGGAGCTTCCAACAAAGGGACGGATCTCCTAGGGTATCGTACGGTGGATAGCGGCCAGAACGAAGATGCGATGAACAGACAATGCGGGGATTACAGACCCGCCGCGTCAAGGCCCATCATCGCGTTCGCTACCCGCGAGTGCTCCGTTTGCGCTCTCGTGCCTCGCAAAAGGGGGTGCTTTTTCACACGGAAATGCCAGCACGACACTCGGGGCCGGATTAATCGAGCGGAACGAGTAGCGCTCTGCGGAACACTCGTCGAACGCCACCGCGACCCCCGCGATCGTTTCTCATTGTTCCCTGCCCACCTCGTGAATTCTCAACCGAACGATTCCCCGGCGTGTTTCTGATTAAAGCCGCGATCACGGAACCGGGAACCTGTTACCGTTTCACGATCGAAACGATCGGCGGCGGATTGGTTTCTCGAAAGGCATTTCTCGATACCGAAGGATCGACCTTTTCGTTGTCGCTCGATTCGGGGGGAAACGAGAGGCATGCGATAGTCGGCGTGGTCGCATAGAGGGTTCAGAGAATGTCCGGAAAGTCGTAAATTTGGATATTGATGGGTTTTGCGAGTTATATTGGCAGGAGTGTGTCTAGGGATTGGGGAACTTTGAAGCTTGCAGGGTGAATTATGGGTCGCGGTGGTCGTATTGTTTGAATTGTTTATTGTTTAGGTTTGCTTGATACATTTACCTTTCAATTGATCGTGGGGATAATTAACGTGATACGTGTTTATCGCGCGATGATTCACATGTGACTCATCCGTCGAACGAGAATCATTTGTACCTATGGGATATTGTTATCGGTATTGTGGCTTTGTAATTCAGTGATATTGATATATTCTATCGTGATAGTGTATCGCTGTGGTAAAACTGTACACCGTAAATATTATCTACCTCTTGATACAGAGAGTTTCGCCATTTCTTACGCGTTTCGGAGCGCAGGTATTGAAACGTAGGAATACGAAACACGTACGTGGAAGGAGAACCAAGGAAGAACGCCATAAAGTAGAAAACTTGGACTGGTTTCTTTCAACAACAGTTGCCCTAATAAATCGTGTTAAATCGTGGAGAAGGACCCGCCGGTCAAGAATAGAGGACGAATACCATTCAGCGCGGGCTGACGTTAAGATCGTAAAAAGCGAAAATGCCATGAGCGGCGGCAATAAACCGACTGGCACGCGAAAGCTTCACAAGGTTCGCCGGTGAAAAGCTTTACGTGACCACGCACGCTTGCGGCAATCGTTTGACCGTGACCGCACATAACCTTTGCCCCTTTCAGTTTCTCCGTTGCATTTTCTTCTGTCGTTTCCTCTCGCGATCGTGACTTCTTCGCTGGCGAGATCTCTCGACGTTGAACTTTGAAAGTTCGAAAGTTCGGGACACGCCTCAGTCAGTGTTCAGCGAGCACTTTGGGAGATCGAAAATTATTCCGACCCTTTGATGCTGACGAAGCTATCGCTGCATGGAGAATTTATCGGCGCCGATACTTTTCGCCTCGCACTTGCAGCGCTGGGTAACAGTACTCGAAGAAGTTTCGCGGGAGGATATTCGTTGCCATGAAAATTATCTCGATCTAGCGCCGAGTCGACTGTTTGAATCCAGAATCGTTCTGGAATTCGTTGATTTTCCAATCGTAATGACTGTGATTCAGCCGCTTTCGCTTTCCATTCTGCTCGCGTGAGGTCTGCCGCGAGTGAAACAAGTTCCACGTATCATTATTCAACAGCAATGAATAAGCCTTTTCTTCGAAATATTTTTCGTAAGGCGATTTCCTTTACAATTAACGCAGATAGACGTGTCATAATGGATTAATTTAATATAAAGCAAGTTTAATTCGTTAAAAAACGATACCGGACAAAATTGGAAAATACAACGATGATTAATAGACACTAAATAACATGAGCATTATTTTATTATCAAATACAGTTTTCAACGGAGGACATTTACTTTTATAGCCAACATGTGTTTCACGATATGCGTTCAAGATGAAACCGTCCGAATCGATCCTTATTCGTACAATACTTTAACAGAACCTCGGCATCAGCATTTCTTGAATACTTTCTTCAGTATGAACGTTTATTAGGTGTGCAACACGCAATGAACCGCCAGTTTCAACGTTTAGTAGTTAATCTGTTATCGCTTGTGGGAATTCAGAGACCCTCCGAGTGCACTTATTTTTATCGTACCCGTCCCGAATTGTCGACAGCCGCCTTTATTTTCGACGGCGAGACAGTTTCATTGACATACGCGGCGCCCCATTTCTTTCGCGTTTTGAGGGTGAACCGTGTCCCCCTTGCAGTGTGATTACTCGAGCTTCAAGATGAGGCCGAGGCATTCGGGTGGCTTGTCACAGACGTTAACTCGTCGAAGTTGCTCTTTTTCTGTTCCCCCCTGTCAGTGTAGATTGTGCCCGAATGTTCCTCGCTAAACAAAAAAAAAAAACAGCAAAAAAACTGTTGTTCTAAAAAATTAACTCGTCTAAAAATATCTCTGCACACGAACCAATTTATTTTTGACACACGAATAAGGATTACTTGGATTACAAAAATCTGGAGTAAATATTTGATCTACAAACATTCCAATTCAATTACGAATTTTAGATTTGGTAGAATATTACGATATATTTCGAACGAACCTACAAAAAAATTCGAAGCTTAACAAATTGCACATTAACCGTATCCGGTCTGCAAATGCCCCCATCAATTATTTTTTTTCGATCGCTGAAAATACGCCAGTTCTTGCAAGATTTCTCCGCCCACTACAATTTCCACGGATCCCCAAGTTTTTCGATACACAATGATCAGCCAGGTTCACAATGTACTCGAACGTTACAACGGTGTCGTTTCCAGGCAGACGACTATGTTACACCTATTTCGGGAGTAGCCTTCGCGCAGGGGTTTCTATTTACAGGTAAGCCGAGTCGGTCGAATTGTCCGTGTAATCTGTGAGAATGTGTTTTGGGGGCAAGGGGGGGGGGGGGGGGGCAGGAACTCGAGTTGCTCCTAGGGTCGTCCGCATTAGAACTATTCGTGCTTAGATCGCAAAGGTTGAGAGCAGAATGCAATCCGCAGATGTCGAGCAGCTGCTGTGGCGAATTGCCTTCGTGTCTTGCATTTAATCTGGCATTGGTAGCTTCTCTAGGCAGTGTCGACAAATGGGACAGCTGGCTGGGTCCTTCCAGTACGACAATGCTTCCTAACTACGTGGATCCGAATAATATCTTCTGACCGGGACTGAAAATCAGAAGAAACGGGGCCTCCAGTTTATCGATTTGATGCGAAGAAAATTAATTACTGGCGTGCAATACTCTAGCAAATTTTAGCAAATTATATTTTCCGCACAGGCTTCTCCGTTTACCTCCAATTTTTTTTCGTTCGTCGTTAGTTTACCTTCGCCGTTTTACCCGTTCATAGAAACAATCGTCTGTGTTTGTATTTTTCTCTCTTTTTTTTAACAGCACTCGACATGGATGAAATTTATTTTTTTTACCGTTCGTTTAATCGAGCCCCGCTCGGTGCTCCATTTTACAGGAATAGAGTAGTCGGGGGTATTGTTCGAAACTTTCCAATTCCGGCTTGTTACACAAAGCACGTTCCGTTCAGTCTCCGACGATTGCGCTCGTTTCGCTCTCGGTTTCGTCCAGTGACTTCCCTTAATCGCTCGCGCCCTCGTCGCGATTTTATCAGGCGATATTTTATCGAGGGGAGAAGTTGTGCTAACGACGGACAAGCGAAAAAGTTCCGCAATAATTCCGTGGATTTCGTTGGTCGTCGAGGTTCCGTCGACGGGGGACAGATTGAAAATCGGCCGCCCGACGGGGGCAATTATTTTCGAGGAAAGAAAAGGGGGAAGGAAGACGCGGAGGAAAGAGATGCCGAGGAAAGACCGTGAGGCATGGTGCTCTTACAGTGCTTTTATTTCAAGATTCCATCGCGCCGCCTCTTGTACAATATGGCAGGGTGGTGCGCCGGACACGAGACACCATTCCAGTGTCAGTCCAGCGGATTGCCTCGTAAAATCTAATACCTTGTATTCGGATTAGACGGGTTTAGGAGGCCGTAACAAAAGCAACAACCCCGGGGCGCGGCAGAAATCATTTCGTTTCGTGGCTAGTCGAACGGCAAACTGAAATAAGATGGTATCTGATTACGGTATTCTTTATAGGCGTCCGTATCGGGTAAACGAAGACTTGCTTCGTTGAATCCTCGAAAAAATTATCTGATGGTGACGTTTTATACATTCCTATGTGACTTCTTAGCCAATGGATGGGTTGTAATGGTGACTTTTTATACATTTTAATATCATTTCTTGGCAAATGGACGGACTATAATTTGGTACTGCGAAATTGAAACGATCGTTAGGGTAGATAAAAACAGAGGTTGGGACAAAGGGTTAATCAGCGGCAAGACAAGTCGAAACTTGTTCGAGAATATTACGTTTTGTTAAAATATACATCTCGTTGTCGATCCAACTATCGCGCAAAGATGTAATTCAGCTAACACGCAGTCCAAGAAGCGTTAATTCCGCCGTGAAACGTACATGAATATTGCGCCAACAAAAGAATCGTTCAAAGAGAATTTCTAACACCCAAAACCACAATTACAGTTGCGTATGACAAGACAATCATAATCCTGCAATAATCACGAAATCGATCACGTGCGCATACAAGTGCAAAACAATTTCACGAAGCCCCTCCACCAGTCCACCGCCTGTGCGCAAAGCTGTTCTCGTTCGCGAGCACCTGAATGCGTCTCACGTTAAAAAATCGCCGCCGGTTTCGAACCGTGCAAACCCGTAAGGGGCTGCACGTTTATCTGGCCACGGCGATCTTCTCTCCGCAGCTGGGTTGTCTTCCGGATGCACGGTGGCGGAACGAATCAGGGGGTTGCAGCGTGTCGATCGTGTCGTTTCGACGGACAAGCCGGAACAATACGGCCGGACCCGTCCGCAAGGTTAACAGCCGCTTCCGGAAATTTGGTAAATTGTATGCGCGTCGGCGCGGCGTGGCACGTGCCTCGGCATAAATTGCCGTTGCACTCAACCCCTTACGCTCCACCCCTTCGCCCTGGCTGTCTTCCTGCGCGCAACACCGAGCCGAAAATAAATTCGCGGCGCTGCTCGGGGCCAGATAATGAGCGTTATCGCTGCGCAGCGTCCGCGTCGCGATTAATCGCGAATTTAAATGCGTTCATGGGGTCGATACGAGGGGTAGATTCGGGGCGGACCTGTCGCTCCGTCCGGGCCGGACTGTGCTCGGACGTTCGCAAGCGTGCCGGCTGGACAGATAGGGGCCAATTGAATATCTTGTTGCGCTTCGAATGAATTTTTCGATCGTGCGATTGTGATTGTTTGCCAAAGTCAGCTTGACGTTGCGGTTTTTATTTATGATACTCGTTTCGAGCAGCTTCCTGTTAGTGGCAGGCCGATACGAGTGTACGGTTGGTAAATGTTTATTGATGCTCGGTGGATTATTCGGATTGTCAGAAACGATCAAGAACACGATATTTGCGCGGTTCCACCCTTTCTAGGTGGATGAGATTTGTCGACCTGGGCACTGACAGTATTTTTGTACAATTGTTTCTCGAGTTATTCTTTATCTTTGGACAGCAAGTTCGGTGTATTGTGATATTGTACAGAACCGCGCGCTACATTGTACAACTTGCGAAGAAAAGATGTAAAACTTCTGTGAGAAACAAGTCTGACGTGTTCCTCCTTAGGTGGCCCAACCGCGGGACACAGGTTCAAGGAAAGGAATGTTGAGTGCCTGCTTCCATTTAACGTAAAGCGACTTTGATCTAGCGCCCAGTTGCAGTCTTAAATAACGTCGGAGAGTTTGTTTGGTTGGACGGGAGAAAAAGAACGCGCGCGCGTTTATACGTTCTGAAAGAAGGAATTCCCTTTACGAGATGCTTGTACCGGACCCCCGTATTAAAAAGGACACATTTGAATCTCAAATCAGGGGAAAACAAATATTCGAACGGTTATACGTCATTATGTTTATCGAACATTACTCCGTACCCCGTGAAACGTACTGCTCGTAGATTACAACACACCGTTCGGAACCTCCAACGATATTCAATCAGGCTCCGTTATGGTCGTCCAAACAATCAAATCTTCAACACAAAAGCGCGCAACGAAACCCAAACACGCCGAACTAATTTCCCCCGCAGCTATTTCATTCCTCGACGCTGCCTATCGCATTGAAAAAGCACGCAATTAAAGCTCTATTGTACGGCCGTCGCGTCGAGAATCAAAATATCATCATCCACCGACGGGCACGAAAAAATATTGACACGGCCGGAGTGGTTGTCCATATTGAAACAACGCGTAACACGAAGGAGGAGGGTGAACGAAGAAGAGGAACGGGGGAGAGGATAGACGAAGAAACGTTTGATAGGGACAAGGAAGGGAGGCATTAGTGGCTGCGTGGGCGTAGGCTAACGCAAACACAGAAACGCGGTATCACGACAATAAGTTATAACAAATGGCTACCTCAGTCATTCCCTTGCTCTCGCGACCCTCCCGCCTTCCTCATCTCGTAAAGAAGGCGCTCGAAGGGAGGGAGCGACAAGGAGCAAGAGGGCGCAAAGAGGAGAGGACGGTGCCACGCCTCGGTATATAAAAATATCGGGCGACGGTGGGCGTTTAAATAAGCTTCCAGCGACGTCTACGCGAGTCCTCGAAAACGAGACGGGGAAAAAGGAGCGACGCTTGTCTCCACGTGGAATGAGAAATGACCCGCGGGAGGATATATCGGGTTTTATGGGGCCTGGAAGAACTAAGAACCACCCGCCACCCGCCACCAGAAATGAACGACGAGCCGCAATAATATTATTAGTAACGTTCCGCCGGGCACCGCGTGTCTCGTAAATCATTCCGTTTATGCGTGTCCATTATTAATACGTAATTGTGTTACGTCTGGATTCGTTCGAACCGTATGGAGAAGAATGGGGTATGCGCATATTTCGCATGGGCCACGCGTTGTTTGTTGCCGATGATCGATATGGTTTAAATGGACTTTGCTAACTGCGAAAAGCTCGAGAATATTTCGATATTTCGAGCACGCGCCTTGTAGCTCGATTAACGTGCTCCGCATTTTGAGGTGTCGTGGATCGGCGGTGTCCCGCGATAGCTACTGAAGAGATATATGTGCACATGTTTCGTTAAGGGTACAACATGGACTGTGTAAGTGAAAAGCCGGTGGGACGATCGATATGATTTTACCTATGGTGCCCGGTTAACTTGGGTTCGTGACCTGATATTGAACACAATACAGTGAGCTGTTCAATAAAGTAGTACCTAATACAACTTAAGCTTGCAAACATAAAAGTGCAGGTAAATTTTCAAATGTTCCCTTTTCGATGGGCAGGAAATCTTTTCGCGTATCCTCGTCTCAATTTCTAAACAGTTTCTTGCAATTGAACAATTATCCGCATAATTGCATCGAGTCTCGAAAAGCTGCCAAACGAAATCCAAAAGCTGCATAATGAATTACACGGCATGGAACCGAGAGAGATCATTCGGCGGGAAACGTCGCGAGATACAGTAATGGCAGCGTATTTTTTTGTAAACAAAAGACCGCGACGCGACTCGTCCTCAAGTCACTTCCGCCTGGCGAGACGGCCAGTCGTCGTTTCCTCCGGCAGGCATCGCTTATTGTCGCGCGACGAACGTGCGCGATTGGAATGAGAATTTCGGTCGCGATCGAGCCGAACCCAGAGAAAGTCGTCGGACTGGTGCGCTAATAATCGCAACGCGTTGCAATCGAATTCTTCGATTAAGCGTATGTCTTTTTTCCGGCAATCATTTAAACACCTTCAATGATCGATTGCCGTGACGCTTTCTCCCGATGATCGATCGGGAATGCTCAGGTGAACATTCGGCTTGCATTTTCAAACTGCACATGCATTACGATCATTGTTTTTTCTTCGTTCGTTTAGTGCACGCGGATAATATTCGTTTAGCTCTTGTCGTTCTAGAAGTGTTTTCAGTTCGAACTCCGAAAGCTGCTCCGATCTGTGGAGAATAATGTCGGGATCAGATAACAATAGACCCGGCCCCAGGTTTTAGAAATTTAAATTGGAAATGTAATGGACGCTGCTCCGAAACGCGTTATAAAAATGTACCATCCATCCAGTTCGTCCTTTTTTCCTCTCCTATAAATCTGTCGCTTGGATAGATGTTATTTATGAAAGTCCCGCCGGTTGATTTCACGGTGCAGTATTTATCGTTCGAAACAAACGCCATATGTCCGTGCTGCAACGGGAACTTTATACCTGTGCACTTTCGTTATTCCGATGCGGACAAAGAGTATTTTTGTAAGCGTGCCGAATGCGCGAAGGCAAAATGACGGGGGTAACGATCACCGTGAAATAATCGATGCTTATCGGTCGCAACTCTGGCGCGTTCAATCGATATGAGCGGCCGTAATTGTGGTCGCTATCGAACGCGCTATCGCGCTCTGGCTTGGAAAACGCGAACACCTTGCTCCGAAGCCCGGACACGCCTCGGTTCGTACAGATGCTTGGGCGAGCGGTTGTTCGGGCGAATTTCATGTCGTTATCTTCGCTGGCATGGAACGACTGCGAAATACTCGCTGTTATTCGAGCTATCATTTGTAAAAATGTCGGGAGCCCGAGCGAAAATGTTGCGCCGTTGATTTGGTTGATCGAATGGCTTCAAGGATCGAGGGGCCACTGGAATATATCGTTCGTTTATTCATACCGTTTGCAATTAACATTCGGCCGTCACGATACGCGGAACATTGTTGCCCTGTGCGATTATTTATAAATGCGTTAATCATATCGTTGTAACAGCGTATCAGTTCATTGATATTTGGCATATTGGAATGCATTCGTTATAGCTAGTGAAAACAAACCATTCGTTTAGTTCACTATGATCAATGGTATGACATTTTCTTCGTCAGGAACGATCATGTAGGTGTCATATAGGTTTGATTATATTTTTATTCGGCAGGCGATTTGCACATTTTAGCGCTCGACTTTAACGCAATTTTAACGCTCGCATCGCACTGCGTATTTCACTGGTATTTAACCTAGAGTGGATTTAGAGAGCTCGCAATTTACCTAAGTGCGCGTTCACGGGAGAAAAACATGTGCAACTCGGAGCCTGTGGAGTTGGTTATTTCTCGACGTTTGGTGTTCACGTCTGGTAGCTACAAATGGAAATGTCTTCTCGCAGGCAAGAACAATACAAATCCTTTTTTTCGTTGCCAGGGATACGACACCATGGGCGTTTCGTTTATGCCTCGGTCCTTCTGAGCTCCGTGAAATACACCAAGGGTGTCACCCTTGAAAAACCAATAAAAATCGCCTTACACTCCAAGTGTATTGATGCCCGGGGAAACACTCCGTGCCTTGTTTAAACTACATTTCTCACATACCGACTCGGCACGTTCGTGTTTCAGACATTTACATTTGTCAAGAATATGTACTAAGCTTCCAGTTTCACAGGAAAAGGGAAAATTCTTATCCGTTCGTTCCAAAAAAAAAAAAAAAAAAAAAAACTGTCCTCCCATTTCGAGATCTCAACATTTCTAATTAAATACAATCGTTATTCGAAATATATTCGTTATTCGAATAAAAAACATGTAACACGATTCATACAGAGCCATAAATCTTTCCCTCGTGGGCTATTTACAAAGGAAATAAATCTCGTAGTTCACGTTTCTCATTTACCACCGTTATATGTATAAAATCGAACTTTCAGCGTACTCTCGAATTGACATTTATAACCACGCAGTCGAATTACGTGAATATTCCACCACCTTCTGCATCCCGGTCTTAACCACCGATCATAGAGACTTTAAAGGGGGGATACCTTTTGCACGAGCAAAACGAAAAGGATTATTAGACATTGAACAACTTCTTCCTACAAATAGAACACCTTCTTCACTGCCTTCTCCATTACTCTTTGTTCGGACAGTTTGCCCTCAAATGACCGTACAAATCCCTCTCGCGATCCTTTGCGAAGCTCGTGATCCTTCGACCAATACGGCCACCACTCCAGGGCCACCTTTTGTTCGACTCGCTTTGACAGAATGTATCGGCCTCTCTGCCACCCGTGTTTCCCCGACTTTTAACTTCAGCCTTTCGTTGTTTTATTCGCCCAGGTTCTCATGGTCAACCACTGCTAAAATTGGACGATCGGAAACTTCTTTTTACGACTTCGTCACACTTCCATATCCTTTCGACGAAAGGAGACGGGATTTTCTGGCTGCCGCTTGGTCGTAAACAGGATTTCGAACGGCGTTTAGGTTTAAGAGTTTCTGCTGGTCTCGCCGTGACCCTTTTCCTCACTGTCGGCGGCCTGTGTCGCGCGTTTGCCGGAAATAGTTCTTGGAAGTTCTCCGCGTATGATCAGCCAACCTTTCGTGAGTGAGAGATCGTCAAACGGTTCGACAATTTGTTTGTTCGCTCGTTTACGGAACGAAAGGAAATAAATGTTCCTCGAAGAGTTTCCATCTTTTCGCGCCGCGCTGTCCTTGGGCGTGCAGGAGAGAACACGCAACTTCCGCTGTTGGCGATCCGACGCCGCGCTCGTTTTGAATAGCAATGATTTTAAACTCCCCCGATGGATATTCTGCGGGGGACAATTAATCTGACTTTCCGTTTATATTCCAGACCGTAGATACAGTTTACAGTTCTCACAATTGGTTAAGACTTTTCATACCAAAACTTATATTGATGTCTTTCACGAATATTCAGATGCTAATATTTAGAACCGCGACACGTCAGCATAAAAGTCTGCGTAGGAAATAAATTGACCTATTCCTGAATAAAATATCAAGCGTGCTGAATTTCTTTGCGATACCTGCGCTTTCGTAAATTCACGAACTCTATGCAAACTCGAATCTTGGCAACAGTATAATCGAATACCGATCGACACCGATACCGATCTGCGTGGTAAATTCTGAATGGTGAATTCCATAATGCTCGAATCACTCTTAGCCGAGAATACTACGGTTGCGTTGGAAAGGTGCAGCGGCGTCGAGACGGTCGTCGTCTTTGCAGAATGCAGCCAGGTCCGAGGGCACCGACTGCTTCCTATAAATAGTGGTCTGCCTTACCCGTGTTCGACTATTATTGGAAACGTCGCGGTTTTCCTTTCGATGCTCTTCGCTTTTCGCGGGGCAACCGTCGCGTCCAGCGACGTCGTCGTCGAGAACGACGGGTTTCTTTGACGGTCAGGGCCTGGTGGGCGTACCGGGACGTGCAGTCGACGAAAATAGGGGATGATACTTGAACCTCGAGAAGTCCTCGACCGAATCGTTCGATCTATTAATAATCGGGTATCGAAATAATGTTTTGCCATGCGTAAGTGAACGATGAAACTGTGTTTCGCGCAGGGAAGACGGTTGTCGAATTTTGGAGCTCGTTTCGAAGATTTCGAGAAAATTTTCGGACGACGCATGTTGTCCATGGTATCTTCTTGTTCTTGAAAATTATTTAGTACGATTAGAAAAACTGAATCGGGAGAATGAAGCTTTTAAAACTATTTTCACGTTTATTTATTTTCTGAAGCCACTCAATAGTCCCATAAAAATGTAACCCTTAGTATAATAGTACATATATAGGAATGCGATTTCTTTCCATACGTAAATATTAGAAAACGGCGGAGGGAAAGAGTCTTGTAAAAACATGGAGCTGTTCTCCAGAAACAGTTTCCCGTCGATATTTTTGTACCACTGATTTATCTGCTCACGGTCTGGCGCGTATGTACTTACGCGTGGGAAACGACCACGTGTCCCTCACGTGGATTCTGGTTTCGGTTCTACCTGTCAATATTTTCGTTTGCTCGTTCTGTCCGACGTCCGCGTAGAAGGGGAGATTCAATCTATTGAGATGGATTTCCCTCATTTCGACTCGCCCCTTCACCGCCGGAAAGCAATCGATTGCCAGCGAGTCACGAATCACTCGTTATATGTATTTCCAGCTCTCCTAGATCTTTATTCCCCATCGTGAATCAAGTTTATCTGCTATAAAGCCTCAACGTCAAACGTTGCATGTATTTTTATCCTCTATTTCGGGGCCGGTGTGTGTATTCTTTGAATGAAAAAGAAATGCACGACATTCGTTCACACTCGTGGCAAATAAATTTCCATTCGTATTTCATGCTTTTAACCTGGGTGCTTGTTTGTGAATGTTGTTGGTTCGATTTTTCAAACGAAAATCGAGCGCGGGTGAATTTCGTTCGTTTGAAACAAAAAAAAGGGAACAACGTCGCATTGATTTGAAGAGAGGTTTGAGGAATTTGATTATTTCGGAATCGAACTGTCAATTCAGACGTTCAATTCGTTCAATTGGTATTTGAAAACATCGAGATCTAAATTCTCCGCTCGAAATCGTTCTCTATTCTTATTTCACCCCGGTGCATCTTTTTAAAAGACTGGTGGCAATTTCTACAATTCTACGTATGCATTCGGTGAGGAATGCCTCTTCTTCTCGTGTCAAGGTACCTCTGTCCTCTCATTTTTCGCTGTCGAAACCATGTGGTTCGGGGTGCTCTAATCGGCGAAACACAGTGTGCTAGACAAGAACGTCTTCGTCTATATTTAAACAGGCAGGCCACGATATACGATTGGGATGCGTGGAAATGCCATGGGACGTGCTTAACGAGCGGAAGTGCATTACAGGCTGCAGTCGCGGCAGAAAAGAATTGTCCTCCAGAGTTATGTATTACCTTGTCTCCTCCCTTAACATATTTTAACAAGGTGTTTTCGTTAAAAATTTGGTGACTAGCTCCGATTGGTAATTATCATCTTTCATTTTAAATACATTTACTTGAGTTGAACAAGCCTAAATACAGTAAAAGCAACCACGATTGAAATTTTAAAAACTATGTACTTAAAAAAACTATACAAAGTGCATTATCGCAATTTATATTTAACAAGATGAACAATTGTTTTAAATATTTTCAATGCGTGTATTAATATCTTACTGCAAAGAATAGTACGTATATTTATAATATTTTTTGCACATCGGTGTTTGAAAGTTTCTCAACTTCTTTCGGGGAACAATTGTCCCTTATCGAAACACGTTCAACGCCGGAAAAGAGCAACGCATATGAAACAAACATTGCGAATGCTTGTTCAAAGGGTACAACGACCGTAAAGGGAACATATGAATTTATACCTGGATGCGACCGGTTCAGTCGAGACAAATGGAAACACGATTTAATGCGTTTGCAACGGTGCAGCGTTGACCGAAAGCCGGTCGATAAATCCGCTCAGCGGAGAGGACAGAAAGCTCTGACGTGCTTTCCACAGGATTAGAATTTGTTGAATCACAGGCTTGTGTCCACGGTCCCTTGTTTAACTTTCGGCTCGTGCCTGTCCTCGACGTTGATGATTTTTTAAGTCAATCCCCGAGCACCCGTTTGTGGCGATTCCTACGGGCACTGTGCAAATCGCGCAGCTCGGAATGAAAGTTTGAATGTTTCGTTGAATGAATTTGCATTGATTTTAAACGAACTGAAAGAGCTTTCTTTGCGTTTCCATATTGTACAATTAATTTTTCTCCCGCGATCATTTAAGCAACGACGGATACAGACCTTTATACATACTTAAATATCTGAAGCTACTATTTGTAAAATATCGAGAACCTTTCAAATTTTGGTCCTCGTAAAAATATTACAAGAGCCGAGCAAGAAATATTCTGAGCCGCCAGCCTTCCAAACGTTGAATCAGAAACAGAGTGCTCGATTGTTGCAAAAGTAAATTACATAAAATCATTTCTCCACATAATTCGCAAAGATTCAATTTCTTAGCCGGGGCCAACGTCCGCAATAGCCGACGAGACCAGAGATTTTCATTCGTTTGCCAAAGGCTCTCGCCCTCTCTGTGTGTATGCGTCTTCTGACCCGGAAGCTACTACTGCAGTATGTACGCGAGCCGGTGAAGACGATTTGCCTCTCGTCGCTCAATTACCGTCGAATTGGAGCGTCCATGCGCGGTGCTGAAGTGTCCACTTCCTTGAAACGATCCAATTTTGCTCGGTGGCGAACCAATATCGTCCAATTGCCACGGCTGTCTGCGAGATATTGCGGTGAGCCATTTGCAGCACGCACGCGCGTCGTCGCGCTCGTTTCGCAATTAACGTTTTCAGCATCCTTGTAACAACACTGTGCTTTTGGGAGGGGAGGGGGTAGGGGGTCATTTTCTCATTCTGCCCGTCGAATCGACCTAGCTAGAATAATCGCGCGTTTCGAACGGAATTCAATTCGCCGCTTGTTGGAACAGAATCGCGGCCAGCGATCGCGATCGTATTCAATTCCGTCGGAAACCCACAGTATCGCTGCGTCGAGGACAATCAGTCGTTTGCCGAAAATAAAAACTGCGTCGCGTAATTCAAATACGCGATGATTGTCGAGAAAAATTGCCTTAGATTGAAGTCGCGCGACGAGAATTGCTATGAGGCGTGAACGTGAGCAAATAATTAGCCGTTTCAAAATTGTTCCCGAACGAAAGCGGGACGTGTTCCGTTCGAGCGACTCGAACAGAAGCGTCAATTGGATTGCAGAGTCCTCGATCTCATTCTTCGACCCGGTATCACGAAACAATGGCTCCGCGGCTCGGTAAACAGAAAGCGGACCGAAGGGGGATCGATCGATCAAACTTGAAAACCCCGATGTCCTATCTCGCTGCCGGCAATAACGCGTACAAACAGCGCGGTTTCCAATTACTGGGTCGCACAATGAAAGCAGGGCGTGGTCGATTAAAAGTCTATCGAGCAACGGCGCGCGTCAGGGTAGTTTTTCACGGTAACTCGGAAAAGCGAAACGCAGGGCTGCAGCCGGCAACATCCCCCGGCCCTTATTTCCATCGTCATTCGGCATCTCCTCGGTAGCTATCTCGTCGCTCGTCACGGTGACGTATCGCGAAAGGAGCCAGCACGTTGATTTTCTCGTCACTTTTCGACAGTGCTGATGCCGTGCCAACTGGAACGAGACGATGAGCAGGGAAAAGGGTGAAATATGGAGGAACATTTTTCTTACTCCCTCTGTCTTTCTCTCGCGCTATTATCTATGTACGTTTTTAATCATTGTTGGTAACATTGTGGATGCAGGTTCTCGTGTCGCTGTCGCGGACGATCGATTAACGAGGCTTCTCGTACGAATTCGTAAATATTAATAGCAAATTGAGCAATTTGTTGAAGCCAGATTCAGGTGTCAGATTCATTGAATGCTCACTAGGCAGTCACTCTGAAACTCTAATAGTCGACTGCGTGAAATTCCAGCCTCCGAATTCGATTATCTAAGTAAACTTCGATGTACCACTATTGGAACGATCAATACTCCTGCCTACCGAGCAAAACCATTTTCAAACGCGGAGCCGTACTATTGCTATCGATGGATTTACTCAACGACTGCAGGAAGTCGTCATCACCGGTTATCTTCGTGCAGCACGATCCTACGTTTCGGAAAAAGCACACGGCTGCTCGTTCGCGGACCGTGTTTATCGAGACAGCACAGATAAGCTGCATCCTGTTTGCTCATCGTCACGTCAAAATTTGTCATCGGCCGTGAAAAAGTACGGCGTCGATGACGTCTACTCGTTCCTCCTCGTTTTCTCTATTTTTTCTCTCTTTTCTCCACCATTTTTTGTACGCACACAGCTACTGGAGCCGGATACCTTTCTGCTTCCGTTTCTACTGGACGTCGCCGGTCTATTTTTCCCCAGAATTTTTCGTGGATAACTTGGACGACAAGATCGATCCGAGAGGCGACAAAGGCTGGTATAGTACGTGGTAATAGCGGCGAGAAATTCTTGTCAATCGAGACAGCATCTTTGCTAGTACATATGTATATAGAAATATGTCGATCGCGAAAATTGCGTTTTTGATTGAACCAATATGGAAGGGAGTCTGCAAAGAAATATTCAGCACGTCATTTCTATTTTACTGCGACCCGTGCAGATTGAAATTAGGTTTCATTTTAGAAAAATTATCATTCTATTTTATATTTATATTTCTGTTTATACCACCAAAAATCGACTATAAAGTTATCAGGCGTTCTGAAACAAAAGAAATTCAACGAAAGTAAAAATGGAAAGGAACACAGTTTGTTTTCGACAAGTCTGTCGATAAATGTAATTCATTAGTTTCCGCACGATTCACGTCGATAAAACATGTATGCTAAATGATTTACTGAAAAATACCCCTCACGTGAAGTTTACTAAAACCGGTATGTACGGCTCTGACATGGTTACTTATTAGACTTGTTCAACGTGTCCTTTGAATTATATCTGTCCCCTGGAAGTGACCACACACTTCGTACCTTAATCTTGAGCGTACGGCAAATCTCGTTGACTTTCCTTTATTTTCTGGAATAGCACTTCCGTATTCGCCATCGTCATCGTTCACGTTTCGCGCGTATCCACCCTGTCGGGTTTGTCAATCGACGAATCGACTAGAATCGATCACCGACAGAATTCATTCTGATCGGGCGAGCACGATAAACTTTCTCTATAAACTGTCACTTTCGCACGAACGGACACGCTCATTGATCATGCCTGAGAGAATGAAGAATCGAGGATGGTATTGACTTCAATTGATTCGTGGCAAGAGAAATTGTCAAAGACAATGAACCCCCTTACCGCGTTTGTTTCCAGTATGCGTGAGGACCATGATTTTTGGAGTAGCTATTCTTAAAGAACAACGCGCGCACGCGTGCTCATTGTTGTTATACAAGCGACCGGTTGTTGCGCAAGACCATGTCCACCGATATAATGTGCCTTACGCCGTCACAGAGAGAGAAATGAGCTACTCTGTCTCTGCTGGATGCTACCTCGTCGTGAAAGGACTTGGTCCATTTGTGCTTGACGATGCGAGGTTCGGTGAAACTTTGCGATGATGTTGTTGGATTCCTGTGCCATAACTCGTGTTAAAATTGGCTGCGTTAAATGTAGAGATGAGCAATGTTTATTGGAGGGCTAGAAAATATAGTCAAAGTGGATGCGGATATAATAATTGTCTCAGGAATATATAAAGGGATCGATCGAACGACTTCTTATTTGTAAGATTTGTTTCCCCAATATTACCAAAATGAAGTTGCAAATTTTGGATTTATATTTCGTCAGTTTCGAGGTATTTCAACTTATCACGTTTCAAAAGCGTTTCACACAGAAGAGGTACCGGGGAATTTTCGTCCATTCATTCCAATTTGCGAGCAGAACGAATACTACGAATACGAGTACTACGCAACCCTCGTTACATTTCACTCCCTAAACTTGCCAATCTTCTCACTCGATCGCGAAACTTCTCAATTCCATCTGGCTCGAGATTCACCCGAGATAATCTGCAGCACCGAAATGGGAAACTTATTTCACGCCAACAGGCTCGCTTGTATTTCTCTATTATTTCCTGCACCGGGGCGGTTACGATAATACCTGCCACTCGAGGGGCACTCATAAAACGGTATCGCGCAGATAAAACGCGAAGCAGGAGAGAAAATCGGAGAGCAGAGCGTAAAATGGCATTAGCAGGGAAAAGTTTCCTAGCATTGTTGCGGTTCCTCGATAACTTTCAATTCTCGCTGCGGTGCTCCACGGAGAAACCATCGCGCTATATCTATCGAGCTTCGTATCGATAGCTGCAAGCTTCCGATAACTCCGGCCCTCGTATCTGACAATTTCGATATGCGGTATCAGATTTAATTTCGATAAGTGACGACTTGCACGGCCCCAATACTTTTGACGCGAAATTGCACCACGACGAGAGCCACCCTTAATAATGCTAATGGACAAGGCAGCAAGGCTGCCAAGATGGTGAAAAAATATCGTTGGGGGGGGGAAAAAAAACAACGGGACGAAATCGAGGGACGAAAGAGACGGAAACGGCCCAGGCAGGATTGCCTTTTAGCCATTCCCTTTGAAGTGTGTTTCTGGTAAACGCGAAACGAGAAACGCGAGGGAGCACGTAATCGATTATGTACACGCGTGCATACCCTTTTCGGGATTAATTGGCTCCAACGAAACAAATTCGATGCCTTCGCGAATAAAATTACGCGGATTCTCTGCTTTTTCCTAAGCGTCAATTAATTTTTCACCTTTTTCTCCCGTTTCTTTGAGACCATGGAATTGCGCGGAAACAAGTTATGTGTCTGCTTAAATTGAAACCGGCGAAGGTGTGCCCGTATTTCACGAAGGGAAATGAAAATGTATCCTGAAATACGAAATCCCATATATTCCCACTCGACGGTGAAATGCGTGAATTTACGAGTTAAACAAATCAACCACTGCATGCCTGTGATTCTCCATTTTCTCGAACATTGATTTATCTCGAAGCGGACGTCGTGAATGGACATCCGTGAACCGTAAATATGCACAGAATAGACGTAGATATGTACGAATCTGAAAGAACAGCCCGTGCATTATTGAGCATTCCGTTCCGTAAAATTCGAAACAAACGTGTCGACTGTTGTCTCCATTGGAGGCCAGATAATTCCGAGCAAACATTCGCGAAGCAAACACACCTGCGGAAAGAGTACCGGTAAAGCTTCCGATAATTTTCGACGTGAAAATTTCGAAATTTCCTCCGCCGATATGCGCGCGGCACTGTAAATATCGCGAGGCTTTTAAGCCGGTTGCATCGAGCCGAGCTTATCCCTTTTGCAAATACGTCAGAGTCGAAGAACGGCGACAATTAATCGTGGCACCCTCGTTGCGAAAGGACGGTCGATCACAGGGTGGAATATTAGGGTGGCAGTTTTAGCGACCAGATTAGAGATCCAATCTAATTCGACAGTCGACTGACGGAACGATTCGCTGTGAACAATCAAACGATGGGCGGGCTCCTTTGATGCCAGTTTCAATTTGAGATTGGCTCTTCGAACTTCCTTTTCGCTGACAAGTCTGCGAGTGAAATGCTACATTGCCGGTCAGATGGAATTTGTCACCTCGAAGGAAATAGTGGTCCGTGAAATTTTTTTCGAAATTGCCTCAGATTATCACGAATATTGACAAGTCGGATGGCAAAAAAGACAGGCCATTGTCACACGAGGCAATGAATTCGGATGAAATTTTATCTTCCGCGAGAGGTGAAGATAAGTGGATTCGCTTTCTTCTCGCAATTAATTGCTTTCACTCTTATTCAACAGACGGTATCCAATTGGATCTGGTACATGGCGGTAACGAATTGTTTTCATTTGGGTCTCGTCGAAAATTCTGCGGGTGCCCCCGTCAGAATGGGGAGCCAGCTTGCAGACAAGTCGACTAATGTTAGGGTGGCGGTTTTAGGGACTAGACCACTCTAATTTACCATTTTACTCGACAGGATGTTCTTCGTTCCCCCCCGAAGAATCACACGATACACGCTGATAAGCGGCTGACTTTAAAGGAACGCCATTTCCGGACCAAAGTTCTCGTGAAGTGGCGTGATACTATATTTTTTATCATGCTCAGAATCTAGGGTTGGACATTCTGCTAGGCAGTCCCGTATTTTGCAGCATCTGCTCGTAAAATTTCTGGAAGGAAATTTTCGCACGGGAATTGTGGGAAACTGTTTCAAGAAATCAAATAAGATCTGATGATCCTATCTGCGGGATAGAAATTGGTAGCGAAATTTTAGTAATTAGGGGTTTAATGATGCAACAATGAGATCCCAAATGGTATCCTATTATGCAGTTATTTGCCAGTTTATTAGGCAATTAAATATTCTGTTTACAATGCAGGTAGACGGAAATAAAAATAATCTGGAATTAATTTCTGTTGGACTACCTTTACTCTTAATCAAGTTCTATTTCTGTGAAAATTCACAATGTCCATGGAATATCAAAATGAAGGAAAAATAATAAAACGACTTAATTAATTAGATAAATATCAGGATACGGTTCGATTCTTATCCATCGTCGTTCTTAAACAGGCACATTATTCAATTAATTAGCTTTTCTACTATTCTGCGTCATCGCTAAAGCATCCATCGTACACTCCAGCAGTCAGTCATTGAACAAAACCATCACTCGTGTCAATTAGTTCCCACAATTTTCTATTAAAAGAGCATGGAAAAAATGTCACTTCAATGTTTCGCCAATCGCGAGAACTTCGTTAACCCCTTTCGCCACACGTCCAATTAATTTCTGACGAAGTATCCGTTCTTCCAAAGCTGAGAGACGCGAGGGACGAGTCGATATCTCGTCATCGATGACAAAAAGGAGCGATGACATCGCGCGGGCACACGCAAGTCTCTAGTGCGACGTGCATTGTGGCTGAAGAGCCATACTCGTATGCGTTTTGGTGTGCCGGGTATGCAAGCACGTGACAGCTCGGCCAACGATGGGCGTTTATTCTTCGCGAGCGACGAATATTTCTCGTCGCCGCGAAAATCGGCCAGGTAAAACGAACAACAGGTAGGCGATGGAATAGAAGGATTTGAATAGGAATTTCTGATTGAAAGGACTTTGGCTTTTTGTGTGACTGAATGACAGTCGGCGCTCAGCAAGCCGAAGGAATGAAAAATTGACTGCTCAGCCTGGGCGATTTTGTCGATGACAATGGTCAGAATTTTGAACATTTCAACGTTCCTTCTGAAGAAGATGCATTCTTTCCAAGATTTTTACACCGATAATACCATTCCCCATTTTAATATTTTATTCTGTTCGACGAATCATATTCTTCTTAGCGAATTGTATGGTTAATACATTAATCGATTTAGCATTCAACAACAACAAAATATATATATAATATATATCAAAAACGTGTAAATGTATTTCTATTTGCAACAAATATTTTCACTATTCGATCCCATCGACTTCGCAATGGTTTATTGCACTTTTCATGTCCCACTTATATTTCCGGTTTTGTTTTTCCATGGTCGTTTCTTTAGCGCAAACATAACACAGTCTTAATGATAGGCCTTTTGCGAGATGCCGTGGTGCTGCAGGCAGAACGTTGAGACGCGAAACCGCGGCGAAACGCTACAGCAGAGTCCTCGTGTACTTGTTTCGAAGTCAGAATTAAACTTATGCTTCTCCTTAGAAATCAAAGAGCGCGACTCCTCGGGCGATTTCTACTGCCACGGCAACGAGTCTATAATTATATTTGCCTCCGTGTCTTGCTCCTTTGCGCCTCTGAGACTTCTGCTGCGCCTTTTCGCACCGGGACACACATAGTACTTACTTACGCGTTGGGGGCACTTTGAAGGAAACGATTCAAGCGTAAGACAGAGTCGCCTGGGAATTTCTAATTATCGAAATGCAAATTGAAATCACCGTATACTATTATTTATGTTAAGGGAAGGAAATTGTTGTTGTTCAGTGGGTGCCGTGAAAAGGAAGAACAGGTTTCGAAGAACCTCTTCCCTTATTTCTGAGTTGTTTTGTTGATATGATTGTACGGTTTGTTCGATAGACTCTTGCTTTTTGGGGACAGAGTTCAAATGTTGAAAGAGGGAAATGAATATAGGTATCACGCATTGATTGAAAATATCTTATTCGGTTGATTGCGATCGTTTACGAAATTCCTGCTCGATTGTTATTAGGAACGAGGGACCAACGTTTGTTCGTGAATATTGGTGGCCTCGATGGCCTGTCTCCGTTACCGAAACTCTAATTGGGGTTGAACCGCAGCTGGTGGTGAGATTATACAGCGCGAGGGCAGTGTACACATGGTAATGGGCACCTTTAGATCGCGTTTCTCCGTTGCCACGATAATGGAAGCCAAAGAGACGCTTGTTAGAGCCAGGTTGGAGCAAAGTGCGTGCCCTCCAGCGTGTTTGAGTGTGCTTGGCCAATCGATCCATTTGCAGTGGCTTTAGGATTTCGTGTAAACGTCGCTGCGGGTCAAGGCTGAAATAGTAATGAATGTTTTATTTCATTCGCGATTCGACTGAATTCCACCTTTGCTTATTATATTCGATATTTTCCGTTCATTGAACCGTCTATATGCGTAAAATTAATTACTGTTTTCTTCCGTAAATATTGTACATACATGCACGCATTTTGATTGCCTCCGAGAATCCATATATTATTCGTATCGTAGGGAAGAAAAAATACTAAAAGATTGTTGGCAAAATGATAAAACGGAAAATAAATTCGGCCAGAATTAACCAGGGAACCTATATATAGTGTTTTGTAAGATACAAAACATTTTGTTCCCGGAAAGTACATCATTTAACGTTCGCAGAGGTAACCTCAGTTGCATCAAGTTGAGACGAGGTTGCGCGAACAAGTCGACACGTTTCGTTCGTCGACGAATGGTTTGTCTTCCTCTCGTGTTGCTTACGATCGGGTAAGAGTGAAGCAGGCGGAAGGGTCGTGTTTGGTGCGAGCTTTCGAAGAGTTTCGTAATGTTGAAAAGTTTTGTAAGGCGATTGGTGATTTTTTGTGGATGTTATTCAACCCTCCGACAGGACAGGAAAAAGCTTTTACTCGAGTTTGATATTTTTAGCGAAATGAAACTCGTGTTGCATCGGCGTTGCGTACTCGTTCCGGAGTGGAATTGTATTACATTTCGGAGATTTATGGAACTTTTAATGGGTTGATATTATGGACTTGTCTTTTCTTCTTTATTTACACTTAATTGGTTCGTTTCGAGTTATAATTCGTGCAGGCAAGATTTCCCCAAGATTACTACGAACATTGTACGAGAGTTTCGATAAGGTAGAACGCATCAGTGCATCAATGCGGTTCCGTCTTTAATTAAACTCGCCTAAAGCTGGGCGTCGTTCGTTAAACCCTTTTAATTAAGCTCGTTTAATCGGCGGGTGCTAAAATTCGGCAACAACCCGACGATTGTATTCATTTTCGCCGTAACAATCAATCGGACGGAACAACTTTTAATAAGCACGAGAATTCGGGGCTCACCGTTCCGTATTCACAGAAACAGATTAAATGAATGATACAGCAATAACTGTACAATATTGATTACCGTTTCTGTTCTCGCGTGAGAATTAATCTTCGAGAATTGGCAGTGACTTTCTGCGACCGTACGTGAATAGCAGTTACAGCACTTTAATACAGGAAATCGCGGGCGTCGAAAAAGTTGTCGAAGTGGCACACCACGCCGAAACCGCCGGCAGAAATTTGCTCGCTGCAGAGCAACCAATTCTGCCCCGTGCCCTCCTTGCCGCATCTCTGACGGAGCGGTCGCAGGACGGTTTCCTCGCGGCATTGCGCAGGAAAAAGCATCGCCGTAGTCCTGTGTTCCTGCGGGAACAGGCGGAATCGATAGCCGCACATGCGCGTATTGAACGCAGAGGGAAGCAAAAGGGGCAGATGGAATAGACAGAGAGAGAGAGAGAGAGAGAGAGTTGGAGAGCTGTTTCTCCTCTCGTTCGTTCACATCGTGAAGAGAATCGAGAGGGCGAGGGACGAAGAACCGACCGGCTCCACGTTGAATCCCTCGCAGATCAGCATCCAGTGCTCGCAATACCACGCTAGTCGAGATCACGCCGCGGCGCGTTGGTCGGGTCGTCCGTGTCCTCCTTGAACCGTCCACGTCGAATCTCGATCACGAGTCCGGCGATCCTCCTAGATCTTTCCAATTCTCGCAAACGATCGCTTCTTGAGTGTCAGTGGTTAGCTGGCAAATGTGATTTTCTACGCGACCCTTAATCGTTCTCCAAGTTGCAAACTGTCGGAAAAGTGAAGGAGCGAAATGAAAGATGCGGCGATTTCAGTGATAGAAGTTTAATCATTCATGGTGACAGTTGTCGATGACGTTCCAGTGTCTAATACTTTTTCAATCGCCAGAAGATATCTGTGAAGGATATCCGGCTCGTGCAAAATCAAGCCATTCGCACGATGTGATCGATTGTTCTCTACGGGCTGTCCCGCAGGCCGAAATCGTGCGCGATGCTTGTTTGGCGGGGAATGATGTCCCAGTAGACCGATGATTCCATTAGCTTGGCCATGAGAGAGGTGCTCGGAGGTTGTTGCGAACGGAGGCCCATGGTGGCCGTCGATCCCCCTGCAATGAGTATCATTAAAGCGATCGCTCGGCCAGGTTCAAGGACTGTCATTGGCCGCGACACGATGTTTGCCTCCCCCTCGTAGCGTAGCCTCTGATCTTTAAATCGCATCGAAGAACGCGCTGGAATGCGGAGAACGATACCACAAACGTCCAGCCAACTTCCAGCTGTTCCTATCTGGACGCTCGAACCGATTTGCAAAGTTAATAAATGATTCCCTATTAGGAGATAGGAGGAGACAGCTTGGGACTGCCAAATGGACAGGTTTTTTCGATGGAAAAGCCACAAGGCGCACGAGGACGTGAGTATACGCAAGAAGAAGCCGCGAAAACTTGTATTTGATTAAACGGAACGCCGATTCGTCTTCTTGGACTGACAAGAAACTATTCGAAGTGAGAAATGAGAGGAAGCAGCAAGCGAGGGATCGCATAGAGCGGAAGAAGAAATTATGCATGTATTAGGTGGCTCGAGATAAACGGATCCTTTCAGGTGGAACGGGTTCCAAGAAATTGTAACTCGCCGCGACTTCCTTCGTATTCTCTGTGAACGCGTAGGGATTATGCTTTCCTAACCGGTTTCCGCGTGCAAAACACTCGCTTACGCATAATACTTGACCATCTCGCGGAAATGCGTCCCGAACGAAGTAGACACGCTCCGTTGGTGTACGCAGCACGCCAATGCGCTCGTGAAACGCGAAGCTTTCGCGAAGCTCGAAAGAAATGATTAGAATCGCGTCTTCGTTGCCTTTTCCCGTGTCGCCCTGTTCCATTGGTATCCTGTATTAAAGATACAGAAGCCTCCTCGTAGTAAACACTCTGCGAATGTAACAAGTTTTGGAGTAACCAGCAGCTTTTCAATCTGTGCAGACATTGGCCGAAATTGCCAATATACTTAATAGAAATAATCTTGCGCCGAGTTGTTTTATTAATCATAAATTATTTCCTCTGTTCCCCAGAATATTTCTCCAAACATTATACTCGGAAATTAACTCTACATACGTATGCGCAATTCTATGATTATAATTCGATCTTAACTGCGCCGTGTCCTCGACGATTTCCGGTTGTTCCCGAGGATGTTTCAAAGAGTGAACATCGCGGAACGCGATACAAAGACCATTGCACCGTTGCGGTAAACTTCGTTATCTAAGGAAACGTCGGGAAACAGCATCTTGGCACAGAACACTGTTGCGACAAGGGGGTTGGGGCTCCTCCTGACGGAGACAAATCACGTATTTTTCTCGCACGGCCAATGACTCTGTGTCCAGAGCCAAGAAGGGGATTAAATATACTCGAGGTACTCTTTTTTTTTTTTTTTTATTGGCCTTTCCTCGCCGACGATTTCGTGCCGCGTCGTTCGTCAGACTTTCGTCGAAACGTGAGGAAACTTCTATGTCTCCCTATTTCTCATTATTTCTCCCCGTTTGTCACCGTTTCTCTCTACTATTCTCTACTTCAACCCCTTAATCCGTACTAGAGATGGTTGAATGCGATACCTCGGAGTTTCTCGATCCTGGGGGATATGGTAGAACCGTCCTGTGACTTTCCACCAGCTTTGGTTTAAGACAGGATTTAGGACCGGGACGTTTTGGGCACACTTTCTCCTCGTATTGAGCTGCAATAGGGGTCGTTGGGGGTGTGTTTAATACGAGCCGACACGACCGTCGTATGCGGGCGGCACCTGCATCCTTCCAGATGCCGTTTCACCTGGCATACGGGTCACAGACTTATTTCCTCGGCAATTTTACTGTCGTCTCCGTGGGATTATGTTATCTTAGTTAAACTTGGCAGCCGATGCGTCCATGCATATACAATCTTTGGCACGTGATGATTGCGATGTCCGCAACATTTGCAATGGCCTCGTGCCACCCATTGGTTTCGATGTTTTTATCGCACGATTCTCAATTACTGCGGTAAATATTACTGGTAGCAAAATCTTCTTTTCGAACTCTTTTCTTCTTCTTTTTTTTATAAACGTTCGGAATTCCATTCGCGACGAGGATTCTTCATTTGATACCCAGAAACGGCCGCGGCGTTCGTCGAATCGAGGAAAGGACCGATTCAACGGGCGAGTTCTCATCGCCGGGCAGTAAAGCTCAGCGAGGGGAGGGATCCCGCGAAGAATAAATTGGCGGCAAGCCGGTCTTTCTCTCCTTTGGCTTTTGGCCGAGAAAAGCGCGAGCCCTCTCGAGGGCAGCGTGAAAGGCCGAGAAAGCGATGTCGACTCGAGTAGAGAGTAAACTCGCCTCTTTCCACGGGTAAACCGACACTCGGCGAGTGCGGGCTTTCTGCTCTTTTCACTCGCTTGCCGCCATCCGGAATAGACCCCGTGGCCATGAAAAATTTAAGCCCAAGCGCGCCCTGAGCCACGCACGAATTATTTCATCATAGGTGGAGAACGTCTCGAGGTAGTTTTTCTCATGGCACTCTCGTGTGTGCTCAAGGTCCATCTTGAACTGGTTGCTCTTGAGATTTTGCCTTCCAACAAATGTCCACATTTCGTGGAACAATTTTCGCAATCCAATCAAGGGTCTCGACGCGTGCACGTATCCGTCGCTAAAAGAAGGGATGGAATTTTGCCTGTGAAAAGCATTGTCCATAATGACACGGACAGCATAAAATAGATCGACGAGAATCTTTCGATTCAATTCCAATCGAATATAAGCAACATTCCTAATATATATGCCGATGTCGTACAAATTAAGCCCCCGAACACATCAAGCGTTATCACGTCAAATGCAGGGTATCCATTCCCCTGAAATCGTCTAGAAACTCGATTCCTTGACAGTTTCGAGCAAGATAGCTTGCGGATAAGATCCCGACCCGGCTGTTCCGCTGCCTTCGCCCGTTGCATCGCTTCCACGCGTGCTTTTCGTGAATCGCATCTGCGTGGATCGATCAACTTCTCGGCAACTTGTACACCGGTGCGCTAGAACTCCTCGTGAAATTCGTTTGCCCGTTATCGGGCCGCGGAATCTGCCGTCTGCGCGTCAATAGCACGGCTAAATATCCGTGACAATGCTTGCGCGAGATACGACGGGCTTAACCATCCACGAGTTTCGCGTTACAGGAAGAGTCGGCTTATCCGGTCGAATCTAATTGTTGTGCATGTCGGCCGAATGGTGGTTACCGGGTCGTTCACCACATTCACACCGACGCCGCGATGGTCAACTCGCCGGGGGAAGCCATCGATGTGATGTGCGACCCTCTGTGCGCCCGAGCACGTTTATATATAAGCCCCGGCGATTCATCGAGCCCGATGCACCTCGGTGAACTCGAAAATGAACAACTTTTTCAACGGCAATATTCCCTATCATCCCAGCCGATCCTCGTTGCAAACGTATTTATTAGTATGATGTTTCGTTTGATCGCGGTTATCAGCGGCGGTTGTTATCCATTTGAAGCGATTTCTTGCCCGCGCGCAATTTTCGAAAGGGCAGCTTCAACGGTGCATTAGTCGCACGAAATTGCACGCGGCGAACACGCGGCAAAGTGGATAATATTAATGGTACTGAAGCTACCGCGCAGTCGTTTAATCAATTACGCCGTGAAATCCGCGATCGATGATCCGTGACGCTGGTACACGGGGGAAGCCAACGTTGGCCTGCAACACCTGCGTTCCCGGGATCCCGGTGAGTCCACCTACGATTGCAACGAAGCATCGAAATCTCGTACAAGAGGTTCCTTGGCACTCGTGTTACGAAGCATTCATGCAGAGGCGGCGAATAACTGATAAACCGTTGCTTCTGAGTTGCAGCAGTTCTTTTTTTGTTTTTGTTTTGTTAAACTAATTATAAATCGAAAATTAGGACACCGTGAAAATCAAGGGTTAAAACAACTTCGAGTTTAAAGAACAGGAGACCCTGAGCGTATCAAAGATCTCTCGTCCCTTATCATTATCAAACGCCGGAGCGCTGTCGTGCATTCTAAGTAACGCGACAGAGACTTCACCCTGTCGTTTATAAGTCACCCCTTGCTTCCAGTAGCCGTTCAGTCGTCGAAGAATCGCCGATAAAGTGTCCTATGGGATCCTGTGTGCC
The DNA here is from genome assembly GCA_963667235.1 of Nomada lathburiana. NCBI lineage: Eukaryota > Metazoa > Arthropoda > Insecta > Hymenoptera > Apidae > Nomada > Nomada lathburiana. The sequence goes on along the minus strand of OY763898.1, from coordinate 8,213,466 downwards.
CTCCGGTATACACAGCAAGAGAGAGTTGGGTCGCGAGAGTGAGGCGAGGGGCGACGAGGTGGCGATCTATCGGGCGTATCGAAACGTGTACACGAGGTACACACGGCGAGCCCAGTTTTCTCCTGCTCGCTGGAAGGTTTTGCCGTGTGTACACACATGTGTGCGTGTGTGTGTGTGTGTGAGTGTGTGTGGTGAAGCCGAAGGCATTGTGTGTTCACCGTGTAGAGCTGTTGCTTGATTAACCGCCGTAGAACGCCGTATGTACATACACGGCCGAACGGGCAACTCGGTTCTCGCATTATTTACGGCTAATGGTTCAAAACGCGGAAGTCCATTGCTTGTGCGCCACCGCGAGAGAAGAGCTCGCGAACCTCTTTCATAGGGAAAGGTATTTTTCATAATGAAGCTTGTCGCGGTTGCAAATCGAAAGGGATTTATTGAAAGGGCTTCTCATGGTACATATTTTGTTGCTGGACGTGCGACGGAGGAGATTAATAATTGTACCACGAACTTCCGGAAAGTAGATGAAGCCTTTCATCGGACATTATCAGCGTGAACTATGGTTAATTGGGGTTTCTAACGTTTCGTTGGCTTTGTGGTAAACGTAATTGCTCCGGAAAAGCGTAACAATCATCTAAGAGACCATTCAGTATTCTTCGATGCCACTTGCTATCTTTCCGTCCGTTTGAACAGAGCACACAAATTAAACAGCGCTCGCCTCGACGGAAGTGCAAACTTCCCCCGCGCAAACATCCCCTAAGAGGCAAGTTTTCCATCCTCTGGGCCACGATGCGCAGAGAGCACCAATTCCCCACCTTGTTATCGTTGCAATGCGCGCGACCCCGAAACAATTGAGCCGCTCGGAACATGTAACTCCAGGTCCTCCGTTTATCATTCCACCTTGTAACGCCGTTCTGCATTTTACTCGAGACACTTCGCAACGAGTCCGACGATACCTTGGAAGCGGGACGTTCGTTGAAATCCCGCCGCGTTCAGCAACTTTGCGAAATTGATCGACGCGGAATAGTAGAGAGTTGGGTGAGCGACTCCGCACGGTTTCACGAAATGGATTGTCGATCGATCGTGATACGGTGACAAACATCGGAAGCACGATCCGAAACAAATTCTATTCGCGTTCTCGCCACTGTTCCCGTTGCCAGGGAATCGTCATGGCGTTCCCCACGTGAAACGTGCGTTTTTCTTGGACGGTGGATGGTTTATTTCTGTAGCAACAGTGACTGAAAGTTGGGCGGAGGTAGCGAACGGAAACTTTGGCCACTTTATTTTCGATAGTGCTGTCGACGGGGCGGAACACGGTCTAGAGAAGCTTGTAATAAAATATTGATCCTTGGTAATAGATCGAGGCCCTACGTTTTTCCAATCTATTGGCGTAACTAAAGTTTTTCTGCAACACTCTGCAATACCATTTTTGCACGGCCAGAAGTTACGAGAAATATTAGAGGACACGTGAGTGCCGCGGCTTCAGCAGTTTAATTGTAATAAATATCCTTTCTTTTGTTCACGAGGACAATCGAACGAGAACGTCCATCGAAAAGCATTAGTAATTCTTTGCCACTTGCCGCGATTTAAATAATTCACCGTAGAAAATCTAAATCTGCCCTACGCTGTCGCGCGCAGCACTCTATTTCGCCTGACAAGAAAACTTTTGACGCTTTATACTTTCTAGCAACGTGCGAAAAAATCGTACGATCACTAACGCCAGCATGAATTGATGTTTGCAGGGTCTGGACAATGTGAGCTCAGCGACCCTCAGGCCTTTCAACTCGGACATCAACACACCGAGGATCGACAGCTATAGGTTCTCTATGGCCAACTTAGAAGGTAAGCTATCTCTTTCATAACCGCTCCCCTCCCGAAGGGGTTACAGTCTATCGTTCCGTCTGGATGTAATTTCCGTTGCCCTGACGTTGCGTCGCTCTAAGAAACGCGTCTCCTCCGGGGCAAAAAGTCGAATGTTCCTCTTTGTCCACCCCCGTGAACGTCCGTTCGTACTCACCCCCCCGGCTTGCGTCCCGTATGTAGGACAGTTTTTCTAACGTTCCACCCTCCCCCGTACCGTGTCTCGTGAATAAGCCGACGGGACAGCGTGGACAAAAGCTGCGTTTCGTGCTGCGAGATTGCGGCATGTTTTTTCCCCTGGAACCCGTCGGAAATGACGTTCCATCGAGTCGAACGCTTGCGCCACGCGAACGTTTCCACAATTAGTATTCGTGAAACGTAGCGAACGATTAATGAGGTTTTCTGCGGCCGGAGAAAAGAGGAGGGTGCGCTGATATAAAGTGCAATTTCCGGTGTATTATTGCAGTTCGCTGCACGGTTTCGAGGCGCGATGATCGGGCAAAGAACTCGGGACAGCCGCGGCGATCGCGTAACCAATAAAGATGTTTCGTGGCCATAAATCGTTATAATCGATGAACTTGATGGCGAATGGCTGCCTTAGTTAAGGGAGGTTCGATAGTCTCGGCCGGATATGAACCCGACGTGGTTTGGGGAAAATGTTGATCATGAGTAATTGGAAGGTAGGGGTTGGAAAAATTCATTTGAATCATGGAAGCGTATTTGTTGGAAGCTTTTTAATGGACCTAATTCGTGAAGATTGATGATGTCGCTTTATTAAAAGAATGTTTCAAATTGAGGAGATGCTCTTGAGTCTAAATTTTGTTTTCCCGAAATCGTATTTTAGCTATATACTTTTTAAATCTTGTATTTCGTAGATCAAAGTAATTGTTTTATGCAGAAATATATCTGCAATCGTGATTATGTAGTACGAGACGTTATTTCGGAGTAAAATTAATATTGTCCATTGAGTTCAAAGAAATGGAAATGCACGAAGTGCTTTATTACTTTAAGTACTCAAGTATATAACCGACTAGCAGTGTAACTATAAATTGAGTACCAGCTTTGCCGGTTCTAGCCTCATCTCGTTCCGCCCGGAGTCGGGCTTGGTGAAACGATTAACCGAGTCGAAAAAACTTCCCCGAAAAGGCTGAATTTCCACCCAGTGCACACACGAGTTCAATCCCTTCGCTCACTTTTGCCGGGTGAGCATTTATCTCTCAGCTTGCACTTTTATATTAAAGCTTGAGAACTTCTATCTCACTGCCTCCGCATAAAGTAGAAGGCTTGACGCGAGCGATGCTCTTTTGGAATTGTTGAAAAAACCTTACGAACACAACATCCACCGTGTACTCATTGAATAAATCCAAACTAATTTACAAAAATAATTTTACTAAACCGTGCTAAAAGCGTGAACTCTTTGATATTCTAACGAAGCCAACAAAATCGTATTGAGAAATCTACAAAGCATGGAATACTTAATTTCATCCGATAATTTAACATTCCAGGCTCCGAACGTATTTAGCATTCCAAGTAGCGGCGTTGAAAAAAAAAGCCGTTTCTCCGATAAGTTCCTTCGTGAACCAAAAATTCGAACGCTGGTCGAACGTGATCCGATGTTCGGTCGTGTCCCGAATCACCTCGAGTAAGGTCCAGTCCATCGTCCCCTGTGGCGATTCTGCGGCAGCTGCAACTGCAACTGCAACGCAGTGCCTCGCACCTACACCGTTCACTTTATCTGACATCTTTCGAGCTAGCTCCAGTCTCTCCCCCACGGGTGAAGAAAAATCCAGACCCGTTGTATCAGTGAATTTATGCTCGATGATGGCCGCATCGCAGCCACTAACTGCACGTTGCGCGTGCTCGATAATGCGAAAAATTCTGTGAAAATGCTACACGATTGCACCCTTAACTCCTTCGTTGATTGTGTCGAAGTATTGTTCTTGCTTGAAGAGTGTTGTTTCTTTATTTTCACTTTTATGTAGACTTTAATGGCGTCAGATAAAATTCATGGAGCGTAAATAGCGTGATTAATTAATGTTTAACATAATAAGCAGTTTGGTTATAAAATATTAGGAGTATTAGGTATTTTTTAATTGAAGATTTCAGTATTTAAATTTAAATTTGCAAATATAATATAATATAATATAATATAATGATAATAGACTTTCAGGATACTGAAGTTTATTAGAATAATTATTTTAATTAGGAATCCTTGAAAATACAGAAGTTATATGTTTCATTGGAAACCTCGTTAGGGTAATCATAGTTAATTGAGAGAAGCTCAACTGTGCCATTTAAATGATAGTGCTTCTCCAACATGTACAGTGACTTGCTAAAGCGTTTCATCATGAAAAATTGATGAGAATGATACAAAGTCTCGGTGGCGTTTAAATATACGGTAAAAACCGAACTCATTTGCAAAGTGACACTGGAATTCGCTTCTCGCGAGTTTGTTTTTCATGTACGCGCGTTAATTAATGTATACTCGCGTTGAAATTGAAATTGCCACGGCTGTATCATTGCGGCAGTGCAATAATCTCGACCTTTAATACTTTCCTTCCACCCTCGTTCGTACCTTTTCGGTCATCTACACGCTCTCTCTCGCTCGCTCTTCGCTTCGCTTTTCGTTAATTATTCTTCGGACTTGCATTCACGCCTTGTGCCTTTGGTCAAAGGGGAATGTGTGGTTTTATAGCAGTCTTGGAACGTCCTCAGAACTATAACGATTTCGAGAAACGGCTTGGTGTGAAATTTTGTTCAAATTATCCATGATCAAAGTAAACACGTTTCACGTAAATTGGGCTCCCGATTTTCTGCAACTGAATATTCTAAAATAGATATTGGTGCACGTTCAGGAGCACTCTAAACTAATAAAACTAAATTCTAGTTTTATTGCAATTCATATTTGCCCCACGCACTAACAAAGTTATCAAAATGTAAAATGCCTATACATATCCTGCAGCGAAACTCGTGCCACATTTTTTTCAGACATTACCAACATTTTCCCTATTACACTAGACTCCTATGCAATCGCGAATTTTGTGCGCACAGGGAACGACGAGTCGCGTGCATATACCTGTGAAACTGCACGGTTTCGTTGTCCAGTGGGATCCGGTATCTCCTCAAAGGATTGCCGTAGTGTCTCGAGAGCGAGCAGCCGAGACGTGCATTCAATTACAGCGATATGGCCCCGCAGAAATTTAATCAATCATCCCGCGACGCATTGAAATAGCTCGTGAGCATGCCACGACAACGCCGTTTCGATCTGTGCAGCGTCTTCCGTTCATTTTCCTCTCCTGGACATTCTTCGGCCGAGCCCACGCGGAATTCTACGGCTCGTTACCGTCGTTAAGCTTTGCCCCCTTTATCTCGAGCAATTTGCATCGTTCCGAGATCTTTCGCCCATGCCGTGTCTAAAGAATTTTCCGTGACGAGCAACCGCGGTGGCGGCGATTAATATTGATGACTAGCTGGGCGAAGAGGTTTCGCCCCGTAGATAGAAATTTCAGCGAAGGGCTACTACCTTGGGCTTTTAGGAAAATTTGAAAGGGGTTTCGGGGGTTTCAGATGACGCTTGTAGAAGCTCCCGGGGAAGTTGTAATCTGATTTCGGCTAAATCGTGAACAATTGTAATTGGGTAACTGATCAAAAATATTTGATAAATGAGATATCTCATTTAACTATCTAGTTAATCTGGTGTTCCTGAACCAATATGAATATTTGAAACTACGTTCCACGATGCGATAAATGAAAATTACGTTGACAATAGAATAAGAATGCACACTGAAAAGGAGAAATGTATAATATGTAAGGGAATTGTGGTACTATTCATAACTTGCCATTAAATTATCTTAAATTTGGGAATATGAAAAGTAAATATTATGTCATTCTCCAGAAAACAACTAGCAATTAATTGTAGTTGTAGTTGGTACAATGAAGATAGAATTTTCGATTCACTGATATATAATATTGATAAATTGATAAAACAGTGCTTATCTTAGAATCTACAACACGTTCGATACAGAATTATTGCCACGTCTTCATCAAAATTATTATCATGTTACGTGCTCTTCACATCACGCCTCAATAAGTGCTTTTATGTGCCTCTTAAAGAACGGAAATTGGTTTCTGATCGTACTTTCAATCTGTGGTGTACGCTTATTGTCTCGCACCATGTCGCCGCGTAAGGAACAAAATACTTTTCTTAATCTTTTTTTATTTCTTATAAGCAATCTTCGACTTTTCTTTTTCATTGCTTCTTTGTATATCAGTTGCAAACGAAACATGATCTTGCTGCGAGATTTTAACGCCATGCAAAATTAATGACGCGAATGCTAACGGAAATTTTGAGTAGGCTTTCGAGTAGTCTTTCATTCGACGAATGAACCGGCACTTAGCGGTCGTAAAGCGAGCAGATTCGTTTCCCGTGAAGCACGCGAAACCAAGCGAAGACGTTAAATACAGCCATTCAATTATCAGTGTGGCGTTCTAACTAATAATTTTATTAGCCGTTTTAGTGGTTACAATATGTTTCAACGTTTCCTCTTGTCGTTCGTAGTCAAGACCCTGCATAATTAACGCCGGAAGCAATGAAATTTTAACGACCCCTATGTGTTCCGCGGAATGAAAACAGTGAGTCGTTAAATAGGCTGTATTGTTCATTGGAAAAGTTCGTTCCGTACATTGAAAAGCGGTGCACGAACATATTTGGGAAATGTTTCGTACCGTGAAATTAAATTTGCACAATATTCCACAATGAACTGTGTTCGATGGAATTTCCTTTGTTGCTCTCTTTTAATTTATCAAAATGTGCTACATTAATAAATATTCTCATTGTGTACTCATCCAAAAATCATCCTATAATTATTTTGCTTTGAAATGTCTAACTTGGCACCGCAGAAAATAATAACTGTTCACGCGGTTAATTCTTATCAACAAATAAATTCCTTTGCTGCAGATTCTTAATCTATAAGGGAGAAATGCAAATGGCCTAAACGTACGTAATGTGTACAGATTAAAATTTCCTTCTCGTTAGAAGGAGAAAGGATGAAACGCGTATTCTTACGGCGCGGCGTTTAAGGTACATCCCTGTCACGTTCCAAAGAAAATCTTCGCTCTCGTAACTCGCTAATTTATTCCCTTTGACAAATTGTTTCTTCTTAACCGAGAACGGGCGTCCTGTGGGAACGGTTGAGTCAGAAATTGCCGGGGGCCTGGTGGCTGTGCCGGTCGTATTAGGTTCCAGCCTCTTCTGACGAATAACGTCGCGAGTTTATTTCACTGTCACCCCCCCGTGCCGCGGTATAATTCACCCCGCGAATTTTATTACGACTCTGGGACACGATTTTCTTACCTATGCGAGGGTAAATTTATTTTCTGCGTCTGTAAATAAGGGGTTGGAATACCGGCACGCGATGAAACCAGCACGGTTGAAATTGAGCAATGAAAGGGACGCGCTGTTAAATATTTGTATGATTATTAAATAATGCCGCGATGAATGGGCGACTACAAATGAATACTATATACTGGCCGCGCGTCACGAATGATACTTTGGATTATAAATTGAATTATGTTTATAATTACATTTTGAATTCAGTTTCGCCGCATCACAGTGATATGTCGGAGCGTTCAAATTCTCGCAGCATTGAATCGCTATTAATTAGTCTACGTTAAGCTTCATTTGTGCAGCACATTCTGCGTGGCACGATCGAGTAATAATGGAATCTATCTAGGAAGGCAATTTACACCGAATATCGTTCCTTGCATCCTCGTGGTCTTACTGTTCGAGTTATTCGATCGTGATCGAGGCAACGTTGCACACCAGCGTGTGTCGGGGAAAAAATTGCACGCCACCGAAACGAGCAAGAGAAACTTGCTGGGGAGAAAAAATTATTACTACAGATTAGTCCGCGCTGCTTTCTTGCGACAGACCTAAAGTGACTGTCATTATATTTCACGGCAATGCTGCAGTCTGACTAACGAGTGTTCACGCGAGCTCCATCGTGGCTGTTTTATCGCGCAACACAGTCTCAAGATTCTTGCTGTCGCGTTTAACCTAATTACACACTATTCTTGGCAGGTATGATCTACTGTAGGCGCGAGGATCCGTTTAATTGCGGGAGAAAATACGTCGCTTTCCGTAAGCCGACTGTTTCTCTGCGTTAAATGAATCGTCGTTTACGTTTCACTGCAGAGACCGCGATTCTTTCCGTTGTAGAATGCCAAGTTCTCGATAAATCGCTCTGGCCCCGCTAACATCTTTAAAGAAACAATTCAAACGTTTAGCTCTTTTTACCGAAACATTTCGAGCTTAATATATACATCGTACATTGAGAGGATAATGGACTATTGGCTGTATTTAAGGACGGCGCATGTAAAGCGATTTAAAATATACGCGCAAGATTAGCCATTTCAATTTACTGCGTGTATTTTATTATAGTTCTCGTAAAGACGATTAACGATGGTAATTACGAAATTCGTTCACCGTTACCGCCGGTGTAACTTGAACACATCTTAAAGCTACAAAATAACTTTTTGACGATTCCTCGCAGATCCTAAGCACGCAACCTCAATTTATTTCTCCTTGCCAGGAGTCATGGCTAGCCTCAAGATCGTCAGTTTCCTGACGTCTTCAAATGTTCGTGCACGTTCCCCGAGCCTGTGCGTGCACACGCAACACCGTCAGTTGCATTTGTGTGCACACAGCGGACCTAATAAAACGTGTGGCTGTTCGTGACGCAGGGCGGGGCTCATTAGTTAATTAAACAAACTGTGGGTCACGTGCACGCGACCGAAGGTTACAGTATTCTTTTGTTAACTCGTGCTTCAATCGTTTGCACGGCGGGCTCGCGTTTCATTTTTGCCAATGGTTCTTCGGCTGAAGAAATGCGTGAGCGCTTTCTGTGAAATTTGTCCGCCGCTTTTTCTTGTGAAACATGAATGATTATCGTATACGTAGAAAGGACCCATCTATAACACCGGAAACCAATCCGTAAGGTAACAGAGGCCGTATATTTTCAAAATAATTGCAACACACGAGTGCTTTCGCTTTCATTCCGATGGCAGTTCGCCTAGCGCGACGTATCGGCTGCCAGTTAAGCCCCGATTGGAAATTAGCGTTTCGCGAAAAATATCGCTGTGTCAGCGAGCACTTCGTCACGTGTAATACCGGTGCGAAATGCCTCCCCTTGCTAGTACTCGTTTTTGGGTCAAGAATTGCGGCATGCCCGACCACATTACAGTTCCCTTTGTTTCGTTACAACGCAAGTATTTTCTTTCATCGCGCGTTAAAGATATTTATATACTTGAATATTTGTAATATCTTGAAAGTATTAATAACACTGCAATGCTTTATAAACTCCAGTGTTTATCATTTTTAAGGGAAATATATACATATATATATATATAATACACATGTGTAGCTGTTAAAAAAGGAATATATTAAATGTCTCCAAAGCTGCCTTAAACTTAAAAAGAGACATCATCTACGACAGGCTGTGGATAACAAAATTAAATAATAAGACAGAATAGATAAATAATACCCCCGCACTTTATTAAGATAATGCCATGAAAATATATAGCACAGAAAAATGCATTCTCGAGGTACCGTTCACGACTGAACCTCAGGTACCATACAGCCGGCTGTGTCCAGATAGTATTATCAAAACGCTAATTACTCGAGGTCCGCGGCTCAGTGGGCTTCCTATCTATGCAGAATGATCTGGTTGTCCGAATTATCGTGCGGTTCGTTCGTGTGGTCACAATGGTAATAAGAACGGCACGAGAACGGGCAGAATAGAGAATCGGTGAAATAAATGTGAAACAAATGGCCGGCGATAATGTCCAGCGATAGTTCAACCGTGGCGTTGTAGAATAATTAATCAACGGGAAACGAAAATGGAAAGTGTCCTTTTGTTCGTTTTCTTTTTGTTTTTTTCAACGACGAAAGCCTCGCACCGAGAACTCTCTGCTCGAACGTTCGATTATATTCGACTGGCGTTGTTCGATTCGAGCCGCTCGACCCACGATGAAACGAGCTTTAACGCGTTCGCGGCCTCTTTCCGAGCGAATTCGCCCAGCCGGCTTATAAATATCGCAATTTGCTGGAACACACGCGTCGAGAATCGACGATTGTTGGCGGGGCTCGAGTCAAGAACGCGCCAAGTTGGCGTTCTTCGAGACGCGAGTTGAATTTCGATTTTACTTCGTACGAGGCCTCCTCGTCTGTTTCGTTCGACTTGACGATTCTGCGTAACACGTATATAATACGTCCAATTTTCTTTCCTTCACAGACTTTCGAGCTCCCTTGATATTTGATGCCAGCACGTGAATCGATCGATTGATTTGTTGTATTATACACCTGGGAAAATAGGTGGCTCGACTTGCATACTTCTCTCTTCGATAATCGAACACGCCCCTTAAAATGTTCCATTGTCTTCAATACGATCAATTTTGTCTGTGCGCATCGTCGAACGGAGGAAAAATCGTAGACGTCCGCGAAATAAAAATGGCAACTAGACACCGTGGCGCACGGTAGAAATGGGCTGTGCCGCAAAATTATCGCAGCGCGGTGCAGCGTAGAACTTGAAAGTCGGCGATCGAATTTTTTCGTTTAATCGCACAGCTGGAAGCGAATTAATTTGTTCTCCGGGTATGCCGACGGGTTTCGAAAACTCTGGCAACGACGACGGCACGGCGGGACCGGTTTTCACGACACAATTGGTCAAATATGACGCGGCCGCAGCGTCAGATTCGACTCCTATAAAAAGGTACGGCAAATGTTATCAACGCTCTCATTAACGCTCGCCGGAGAGCGCGAAACGTTTCGAAGCCGCAGTTCCATTCGGTTCCTTCTGTTTCTTTATCTCGTCTTCCCTGTGTGCAATGCAGCCTCCGGGCGGTCAAAACGATCTGTTAAGCTCACCGCCTCGGCTAATTAATTTGCTAATTATCATCGTTTAATCGCCGATGCGTGGCTCTTCTGGCTGGCCTCCGTAAATGGGAATTGTACGAATGTAACAAAAAGCAAAGGTATTTTCGTAGGGGCAAAGTAAAAGTGAAATGGAAATTGGGATATTTTATGGCCCTCATGGGGGAGGATTTAAACTTAATTAAGCGGACGACTTGGAGGTTCACTCGATGGTTCAGCAGCGTTTGTGTTTGGTGGAAGTATTCGTGGAACGAGGGGAATGTTTAATGCACGAGTGTTAATTGCTTAGAAGCACGTTATAATAAACTGTAATAAGAATAAAATATAGTATACCCAAACGAGTCGAAGTTTGTGTGGAGTGAAAAAAATTATTCCAATTATTATAACTTCTCGCGGTTCTTTTGCATGTTTTGTCGTTCAATGCAAGCTTCTTAACGCTCAGATATGCATTCGAAGGGGTCTGCAACTCTTACTAGAATGCGTTTTCGATTTTCAATAATTCACAACATTTTATTCCCCATAAGTTCGCCTTTCTGTAATCCCCATTTAGTTTCCATTTTAGAATCATTGTGTATCGGGGAATTACGTACCAAATGGTTTGACTGAAGACAGTGGCATTAGTGAAACGAAGTTCAACTAGATAAATCGCTTCAGTTTGTACGGAATACAAATTTCAAGCCGAACGAGGAGTGGCAACAGTTACAGTTTTATCAAAACTATTGTTGTATCTTTTGTTAAGATTAACGGGGTACCAGTGGGTGGAACAAGGGGTCAGACGTGATTGCCCACGATTTAGATTGAATTGACGCCAGCATGGAAAACGCGATTTTCCACGATGTTAGATAGCCGCGAATGCAACGAGGAAATATTGGCCGTCAAAGACGAGCCAGACAAATGATTTATACGGTTCGATTAATCTGGGTTACGACATTTATCGTTCGCTTTGCGTATTCGCATAATCAACGGGGGTGAACGAACCTCGCCTCGATTGCAATCGTGCAGCCAACTACATACACACGTTGCCGAGGGAAGAACGAAAAGTGCTAAAGTGTCGAGACTGTGCCGCCGGTTGGGGTATGATAAGAACTGCGCCGTGGACACTTTCTGATAAGATTCGAGGACGATTCCGGGAACGAGAATTTTGAAATGACAAACATTCTTTAATTTATAAGAGATTTGCTTGCTTAATGCGACTGCGTGGCCTGTCGCACCGGGATTCATTATTTGCAGTTGAAAGCAAGAGAAATTGCATCTGAAAGTATTGCAGGAATTTCGAAGCTAATATAAACAGGGCGCGCGAAAAATAATCTTCATCCGGGCACATGGAACGAAGATGGACGAAGTAATTAAAAAATAATTAAACTTAGAATGTTTAAACTACTAATTTAAACTTCGCGTACAGTGCGCGCGTAATTTCCACTTCGTTTTTGCGCAAACCATGTGGAACTTGCGGCCGTTACGCGAACCCCCTAGAAAATATCGATAGCTCAACGTCGAGTCGCGTGAAACGAGAGAAGAGAAGAAGCTCCGACGCTGTCGCGGGACGTTGATAACCGTATCGAGCCGCATTAATCACCGGCCTCCCCTTGTCCCTTCTATGTTCCCAGCACGTTCGACACGCTCGAACTGGCCCCGGCGACACGAATTACAACGCGAATTAGTTGTAAACTCGACGAGGAACGATCCACGAGCGTTGAACGGCGTCGATTCTAATTTATCAAATCGTCCGTTGGCGCCCACACTTCAATCAATACGAATCTTCTCCACGGTCCGTGAACTCACTCCCTCGGCCATGTTTGCCTGCCTGTGCCAATGAACGGATCGCACTTGCACAGTGTCTGGAGTGTGCGATTTAATCTGAACTGAACGACGTTTCCCTGTTTCGTGTAATGGCTCCCGTTACAATCGGGGCTAATCTATGCATTACAGAAGCTGAAACGCCTATCGTTCGACTTGGCAGTTTCCAGACGACGTTGAGGAATATTCTCCGGTGATAAATGAAGTAGCGGTTTGATTTAATTAAAGAAAATCAACGTTCGGTATATACTTATTGGTTTATTGAAGAACGACGATCTTGCCATGAACACCGATTTGTGTAATTTACGTGCGTGTTTGAGGCTTTTGCATAAGTACACGCTACGGTAGCAACGTTTTGTCATCGTGACAAATGAATGGTCGCGTAGTGTGTTAAAGCGTGTTTAATTTAGATTATTTTGAAAGTGGAAAACAGACCTGCAATTATCGGAGAAAATTGATGCACTGTAATTCGTGGAATTAACGCTCAATTTACTTGATCGTGAAAAGTATTGTACTGTACAGATCAATGGATATATGTGGACATTTTCACTTCCCCCCGTATTAAGTGCACTAAATTGGCTAAAATATCACTCTCGTTCCACTACACACCGTAATTACGATTAATATAACGCAATCCGTTTAGCGAAGTAGTTATCGTACAACAGCTTTCACGCGCCGTCACTTTTTATGTAAGCCGTAAAACCTATCAGCACTTTCACGTTCTGCGACTTATGCAAAAATTCGATCATCTATCACCGAACAACAATTAAAATGTCGCAATTCGTCCACCAAAATGAACATTGCAATAAATCTTTTCCAAACGATCGAAAACTTCGGCAACACAATACAACAATCGCGAAACGAGACGAATATAAATAAATAAACAAATCTTTCCATCTCACTACGAGCGATGTCTACACTTCTCGTTCGATTCGCGTTTTCTTCAAGCGAACGATCGCGTGAAATAATTTTTAACTCTAACAGGCTGCTTAATGGACGTTTGCGTAATTCCCCGTGCACGTCCAACCCTCTTTACCGCGACGGGGACGCACGTACACACGGGGCAACACCTACACGCAAGCGTGGAGCGCGTCCGCGTGGAAAACTCTCCAGGCAAGAGGCAAGTGTGTTCACCTTAAGGCCTTTAGTCGAGCGCCGCCGCACGCGCCGTAAACATCATGTGTTCGTGTCGCAAACCTCTTTGCCTCGTGCCCCTACCGTGCCCCGATTATCTCGCATAATCCTCTTTTGCATCGATCGGCGATACCTGGACGAGCGTTCAGATTTCTAATCCCCCGTTTCGATGATTCCCGCGCGATAAATCGAGCTTCAACGAAGTCAGTCTAATCGCGCCGCTTTATTCGACCGGTTCGTCGCGAAGTTTCATGCCTCTTCGGATAACTTGGTGAACGTTTTTGGTGAATTATGTGAGCGATCGTACGTCGTACAGGTGTTTACAAATAGCGATTAGTCACCTGGTGTGTTGACAGTGGCGCGGAGCTACGTATTACAAAGGAAATTCTTCTCGGCGAGATTAACGACGATGGTTCGATAAGTGATCGGTGGTGATTAATTTGAATAAGCGTGAACGATCGACGTTTCTGTGTCGATTAATACGAAGATGCTTACGAATTTCGGGAGCAACGAGAGTATACTGGGTTATCTATCCAACAAAGGTATATATTATATGTATACATACGTCGCCTCGTTGCGTTCAATTAGCGTTCGCTAGATCGGAGATACGATGGCCCGTGAAGGAAGGTTTATATTGCACACTTGTGCCCGACCGAGTGATAATGTGCCACCACGAGAAAGCAGATAGAAAGTAGGCTTCCCGGTGCTTCAGCAGTGAATTCTAGTCGAGATCGCTTTCGTTGTGATAAGGGTGGTTTTTTTTTTTTTTTGCTCCCTCTTCCAGCCATCTTGTCGGTGCATCGTTTTCGACGCTTAGAATAGCGTTCGTCTTTTAACCTTTCGTCGAGAAAGATCGGCGTGCTAATTTCCGTTTGACGTTTATGATTAGTGACTTTTCCCTAGTGCAATCAATTATATGCCGCGTGGCCGAAGGAATCGGAAGAATCATATCATTATGAATAGCTGAAGCTGCAACTCAGATTTCTATTTCCTCGGACAGGTTTGAGAAAAGTTTGCTAGACGACGTAAAACTAGCAGGTCGTTTAATTGAATGTCGTGGTCGATATTTATATTGATACACGCCGCGAAAATAAAATCGCTTATCGTACAATTCGTCATCGTTATCTTGGCAACCACACCTTAAGCATCAATTTGTTATTCACACTCGGATGTATTATTCATATTTAGATTTCTCAATCGAGCTTCTTGTCGTTCACATTTACGTCCATCTCCACCTACGCCAGCCCTCGAATTTCTTCAACAATACACCTGAAACAACCCTTATCGAATTCTCAAGTAGTAGTTATTGTTAGCAACGCCGCAAGTTGCATGCTCCATCGTCAATGAACGAGAGAACACCATTGTTGCTATTGAACCACGACAAAGGATTATTCCTGTTATAGTCGGAAAGCAGGAAAATGCACCTGTTATTCAACGACGAAAGTGTGCACAGACTGCAAAGCCCTCTCGATGCGTTCACGCATTGAACGAAGGGACGTGTTTGCCCCCGGTCTCCCTAAAAACTTTATAGTTTTCCCGTCCCCGCACAGGAAGACTCTGTGGGAGGAACGTGTCGTATCGTCGCGGAGAATCGTGCGTGAACGTGGTTAGGCATTAACGCGACTTGAAAACTCACCGACTCACGTGTATCCCCTGTGTAGCTCGTGAATCCGTCTGGGAATACAAATTGGACGTTCCTCGTGTCCCATCGGCCGCCATGGAACGGTGGTAGCCGTGTGGCTAACGGTTAATCCTATGGCGTATTCGCGAGTTACGAGACAAGCGTAATTTCATCGCCCGTAAACGTGGAAAGTGCATCGCGTACCGTATTCGCTCGTCACGGTTTCGTTTTCGTTCAGAACAAGCAGTCACCGGATCTGCTGTTCAAGTCTGACAATCCATTAACGTTCGTACTATTCTTTTCGCATCTTTATGCTTATGTTCATTTTTTATTTTTTTTCTCTTCTTAATTTTTGAATAGATTCAACATTTGACGTAATGTTTTTTCTATTGTGCAATTTTTTTCTGTTACATTGAGATTTCATTCGGAGCTGAAACTGTGTTGTTGGCAATATTCATTGGCCGTGTCACTCTTTTATTTCAAGAAAATTTGTTGTCCGGGAAATCGTTCATCATAATATTTGTTGGATAAAAATATTTGCCACGCGGCGAACATGTTTTTTGTGTTTAGAGTCGGACGTCTGCTAATAGCTTCTGTGAATGCAATACGACCCGTTATCGAGTAAAATTTCGTATGCTTCACGAATCTGAAATTACCGGTAACACGATGATAAACGTGGTTTTAAATTTCTGGCCGTGTTCGCGTAATTTTTATAATTTAGCGTACCGCTGCTGTGTCGCTCGACTAAAATCATGAGCGTGGTTCTATCTATCCATTGCTTCGCGTTATTTACCTTTTCCTACCTCTACTTGGATTAATCTCGTACATTCACGACAATCACGAAAAAGTGTAGCAAAATACTTTCCGATAATCGCTAGTCTACACGCAATTACTATCTTGCCTGAAATGGTGCAAACAGCAGTTTAACGATGCTCATTTATGCGAACATTAATGATGATTGGAAAGAGAAATTCTCCTGTACTCTTGCACGGTGTGCTTTCTTATGTATCGTTGTACCAATGGCAAGATTATAAATATAGAACTAATAAATTTAAACGAAGTATCGCTACCTTTTCCTATGTGACTGCGAAATAATTGCAAGTGACAAAAAGTAGCGCTACACGACAAGAATTTCTCCTCCAATAATTCGAAATTCATTGTACAGCTCGCCGCGTTTGCTTTTCAGCCAAACAAATCACAGGCCCGTTTAGTCTCTAAATAGTGCATCGTTGAAAATAAAATATTCAGACACCCGCGTTTCCCGCGCTTGCGAAACCATTTCGTTGCAAAGTTGCCAAAGAGGCGTTATCATAGAAAATGCAAGAAGCACCGCTTAGGTCGCCTTCCAGCGAGTTTTGCGGAACTTCCGCTCTCATTGTTATCGTTGGTCAATGGTCTGCCCTGCGGAAAGCGCCGGTTCTTGCTTGATCGACGAAGTTAAGCTCGCCTACGATTAGTGCTCATTGTTAAGTGGATGACTGTACGGAAACTTTCTGAATAGTTGGTCTTTGACTAACAATTGGTGATTAGTGGGCTGTATTCTTGGCTGTAGGTAAAGTCAGCGTCGAGGTTTTGGCTGATCAAGGCCGGTTCCCTCATTGTTACAGTTCCTTTGAGCGCATTGTGGAGCTTAATTCTTTCTTGTTAGCGTTATTCGATTTATTATCTTTATTTTCATTTTACGGAATTAACATATTTTTTTTTAAATAATCGAAGGCTTTGATCCCAAATGTAACTTTGGAAATAGTGAACAGTCGAACGTAGCTATGAATTCTTTAAACGTTAAGCCACGTTATATGTTTCAAGTCCGTTACCATTTGTCACAGTAATTCATGAAAAACTATCGCGACGAAAAAAGGACCGCGAAAAAGTTGATCGCGGTGAAAAAGAATCGAAGTTATCCTTAACGCCTTACGTCCATTTATTTTATAACACCACGCAATAGCCCGTCCAATCTTCCTCCGTTGAAAAGTTAATCGTCAGCAGACTAGAAATTCGATGTGAGACACGAACAAGAATCCGATTGATAAAGGTAGCCCCGAGGACCTTCTGTTTCCTCCTCGATGTTGCCTACGCGAAGACTCGCGTACATTCGCGGGGCTGAACAATCCGGAGCGAGATACCGTCGCATTCCTCGTCGGCTTCGTCATTCGTTTGGTCGAACGTTGATGGTGTCCGAGCCCTGCTACTCTGTCCAGCAAATGAGTTTGCCTTTCGTCCGGGGCTAATGAAAAGGGGTTTCGACGATTTAGATACTGCCAGTAAAGTGGTAATCTGATTGAGCACGCTAATGGACGAGATCAATGCGATTTTAACGATATCCACAGTACAGGCGTTCAGTGAGATTTAAAATGTCCAATTTGCAGTGTTCTAAAAATTTTAATTTTTTTTCTTATTGAAAGATATGGAATGAATCGTATAGGAGTTAGTACGTTCATTTTCGTATTACTCCATTGTATTCCTTCTTGGGTTCACTAAAATGACGGGGCTTAATTAATATTGCTCGGGAATGGATGATGCTTTCTATTTTATACAACAATCGTACGTAATATTCATTTTCGACGTAATAAGTAATCATCGTTATTACCGGTCTCGTTTATTTTTCTGCTCGATTATCTCGCACGACACCGCATGATACGAATTAGTAGCGATCTTGACACTAATTCACAGGTAATTGATCACCTCGATCAACCTTGCTTGTATACGCCAGTGTGATACTTGCTTAGGGTGTAACATGTATCACATGCGCACTCATGGAAAGTATGGTAGGGAGGTCGTATTAAGAATGCCTACACACGTGCCCTTATGCACTCGTGAGACTCGCGCTGGAATGCTAGACGCCTTCGCGCGATTCACAAGAATTTCATTCTGAACTGCTGATTCTTAATTGTGTGTCGTATTATGAAAAGGGGGCAAGTCTCTATGAACGTCACATTTTCTGCGGTGACATAACCGTGACAAAGGAAAAGAAAAAGAAACCATAATCGAATAATAATTTAAAAAATTATAATTTATTATTGTTTGTACGATAATGCATTCATATCGTAACGTTTGTATTAGCACTTCTTGCAGTTTCACTCGAGACCCGAAATGTTGAGATTCATTGATTTATACATGTAATGAAAGTTTAACAATTTTGCGAACGGTCGTTTTCATAGCACGCTCAACTACCTCCAGGCAAAGGAATTGGTTATTTCTCGTTGCCTTATCCAGCTTGAGTTCATTTCGTTAATTATCTTAACGAAGTCGATATTATCACGTGCGGGTAACGATCCTTGATAATTATTACGCTGCACGGAGAGGAGCGTGTTCAGTTTGCCTGTGTACCTTCTTTCGCTACATCTTCGATTTCGTATTGTACAGCGCTTCCCGGAAGACCCCTGCGAACGATTTGCGGACAAATAACGAGGAAGGAAAAACTAACGCGCGGAAATCATTTTATCCCGACCGGACCGATATTTTCGCAGGAAACGCAGGGAAACCGACATTAAAATATTATTATATATTATTAATAACTACAGAATAAACTGTAGTTTAATGTTGCCGTTTCAAGAGACCTACTCACGTTACTCTTCCTCGGGGTATCATTTATTGATGATACTGCATTGATTATCGGGCCGATAATCCTATTAGATACGCTTTAAGTATAGGAAGCTGATTGTAGCGACTGGCTAAAGCAATCGTATCGCTCACGCGGCAAAGTGAGAAAGTAAATTGTCAATAAATAACTGTCGTCTTTTTTCTCAAGGGGATAAAAGTTTCCCCTTTAATCGGCAGATTAAAAGATAGTTGTACCACTTATACAAAAATTGAAGTAGATCGAAGAGATATCCATCTTCTTCTTTTTTTTTCGCGATCAATAATCGCGCAGAGCAATTGGAAGTTGTAACGCAACGAAATGATACGCATTTCAACGTATCCATATTCTTACCGCTTCTCGGAAATCGCTGGTAATATTCATTTGCCGGCGTCCACGGTATCCCGTGGAAATTCCAAAAGCAGCCATCGGCCGCTTTACGGGCAAACGATCCACGGATGCAATTAGAACCGTTCGTTTCTTCGTCAGCCAAGGACTCTCGTCTCGATTGCACGAGGTCAGGTACACGAGTCGCGGGTCCGAGGCCTCGTTTCACATTCGAGGAACACGAGCGAACGTGCGGTTACCAGATGACCGTACAATCGTGCTGGCAATTAGCGCGGAACTGGTTTCATCGTCGGATCGTTCATAATTCGTGCCGGCCATTACCTGTTTCCACAGCGATCGTAATCATCGAACACGGGGCCCCTTCTTTTAGCGTCCGCAGAAAGTTGCACGTCTCCACTCGAGATGCACACTTTTACTCTCGATACAATTTGCCTCCACCTCTCGCCCCCTTGTTGTTTATTGGCCTTATCGTTCGGCCCTCCCATTCGATTAATCGATTTTATCTGTTATTCCGTTGTCGCAGATTCTCAGGATGTCGATCTGGATGCCATCCTCGGCGAGCTATGCGCTCTTGAGCGCCGCTGCGACGGCGACATCGCTCCTACACCTGCGCCCGATTCGCAAAGGCAGGGACGACCTAACAGCACCAGGATCACTGGTGATAACACCGATATCGGCAAGAACGAAGGAGGTAATTTCGCCGGTTCTCAATAATGTTAATAATATATTATTTGGGCGAACGATTACTCCGTCCATAAATGTTTACTATCTAACATTGAAAGTGATGAACGCGCGTAGTTAAAATGATATTATCAATAGATAAAGAATTTATGTATCACTTGACAGTTTTATTCGACGAGATACGAGATATCAATTTGCTCTATATATTCGTGGCACAAATTGTTGGTATTTATTTGGCGCGTACTTTCTCCGTATAAATTGTGCGAAATTCGATTGATTTTGTATCCCACGATCACTAATTGCTGTCTACTGTTTTCCCCTCTATTTGTCGAGGAATACAACCTCCCAATTACGCTCCGCATTGTAATAGTGGGATAGATTTTCTGTCGAACTTACTTGATCAAGGGGATAATTATAGACCCTATGATTTTCTAAATACATGAACATTATCTCGTGCAATTAAACATACTTCTATCCTGTTATCTGTATCATTTTATCTATCAAATGCTGGACGAACAGAGCTGGACGAAATGATTCCTTTCACGTTGCAATTATGAGACTGTTCGCCTGTTTGGCCGCTGCTGTATCTTAAAATCGTTAAATATTTATTCCAGCTATACGCACCGATAGCCCTGACAATGACAGCGCCTTCTCGGACACGGTGTCGATGTTGTCCAGCGAAAGTTCCGCGAGCAGCAGCGGTTCCGGGCACAAACCACCTCAGACCGCCATGCACACAGGCCCTCAGCAACAATCACACCAACTTATGGGTAAGTTCGCATTTTTATCCAAACTTTTAAGTACACGCGGATAAAATAAAATGAAATTTGAATCAAACATTGTAGATTAGACACATAGACACTTGTAGATTGCAAAGGATTCGTGAAATAAATTGATAATCTGGTAATGGTGTTTTGTCAGAGAAAAAAATCATGCAAAATAGCATATTATGATAAAGTTTGCCATTTTAAAGTTAATAAAATATACAACTGCAGCACATTGCAGTATGGGAAATATTGATCGCACGAGAAACTATTTCCATTCATACACCATTTCGATGGAATACTGTAGAAAACAGGACGATAGCGCTTGAGAATTGGCTCGAAAATCGTACCTCAACGTTAATTTGTTTTTCTGTAACCAGACGCCGCAAGCAGAGTTAAAGCAGAGAAGATTCGTTTGGCGTTGGAGAAAATGCGCGAAGCCAGTGTACAAAAGCTGTTTATCAAAGCCTTCACCTTGGACGGCAGCGGCAAAAGTTTATTAGTCGACGAGGGGATGAGCGTGGCTCACGTGTGCAGGTTACTCGCCGACAAAAATCACGTGCCAATGGATCCAAAGTGGGCGGTGGTCGAGCACTTGCCCGATCTTTTCATGGGTAAGCTGATTCTCACGTTGCTCTGTCGTTAAAAAGTTTAAACAAGATTCCAAGTGTTCTATTCGCGATTGCAATTTCGATTTTCAGAGAGGGTGTACGAAGATCACGAGTTGCTGGTAGAGAATCTACTACTGTGGACCAGGGACTCGAAGAACAAGTTGCTTTTCGTTGAGAGGCCAGAGAAAACCCAACTGTTTCTCACTCCGGAGAGATTCCTCCTAGGCCCATCTGATAGAAGCAACAGTGAATACGACGATCACTCGCGTAACATTCTCCTGGAGGAATTCTTTTCTAGCAGCAATGTCAGCGTGCCAGAGGTAATTAGACCTTTATAGAATCCTATTCTATTTATTTCAATGGTAAACGTACAGTTTTCTTATCCCATCTTCGAACTTTGTAAATAATTCCTGTAAAGAGAGACAGCCTAATAAGTTCGTAAGGAAAAATTGAAATAAGAATTGCCAGGCAATTGCAATCAACCTAAGTCCTGTTAATCTAAACAGCAATTACCCTAATTTTCCAGGTCGAGGGCCCACTGTATTTAAAATCTGACAGCAAGAAAGGCTGGAAGAGGTACTACTTCATTCTTCGCGCATCTGGTCTCTATTACTGGCCAAAGGAAAAAGCTCGCACGGCACGGGATCTGGTTTGCCTGGCCACTTTCGACGTGAACCAAATCTACTACGGGATCGGCTGGAAGAAGAAGTACAAAGCGCCAACAGATTTTTGTTTCGCCGTGAAGCATCCCAGACTGCAGCAGCCAAAGTCTACGAAATACATCAAGTTTCTTTGCGCGGAGGACAACGCGTCCCTGGAACGATGGATGGTTGGAATCAGGGTGGCCAAGTATGGAAGACAGATGATGGAGAACTACAGGACTCTGGTTGATGAACTCGCCCAGGAAGATCTCGATATGCTGGCCCATGCAAGATCCTGTTCCGTTAGCTCGATCGCTGTAACAGCCCAGAATCAGACGCAATACAACACGACCAACGACAATGCTCGCCAGTACACTGAGAATTCTAGGCACAACACAGAAGTGACTAACGTCAGGCAATATGATGGTCACAGGCAAAGTTACAATTCCGAGCAACGACAGAGTTATAATAACGACGGCAGGCTGAGCAGAGCAAGCAGCTCGAGTTCCAGCGGATGTCTGTCCGATGGTGCACCCAGCAGTTGCGAGGTAATTACCACGCGTCTGGAATTTTATTGGCTCTTTTTTTTTTACAATTAGCACTATAATATTCGATTGTTGCATTGCTGATTTGCTTTACTTGGTATTCCAGGTAGCCTTCGAGTGTGGCGAGTTTCCAACGGGCACGATCAAGAGGAAACCGTCGATGAATCCGAAATTGCCTTTGACATCGATCACGAGGCAGTTGAAGGAAGTCGGTGAAACGGTTCGCGACGAGCCCGATTTGTGTTCAAGTACCACGAGTTCGGGATCTGGAACGTTGACCAGAAGGCATAGTCGAAGAAGGAGCGGCACTGATTCCGATGGATCTGGAACTTTGAAGAGACACCATCGTTCCGGTAATGCTACTCCGGTTAGCCCCGTACCTCCTGGTACACCGGTTAGAGAAAGGGCCAGTCCTATGGGATACAACAGATCGGAGAGTCAGGAGTCGAAGGCACCAACGAGTCCTATACCATCGTGTATGGTAAGCCTTCAATACTATACCTGTTTATATGTAAAGAAATGTCAAAAGAATTCGTGGCCCAACAACTTGGTTTCCACCCGTTCAATGTGTGTCTCAAACAAGTTATTAATACAAATAAATGGATACTTTTACAGATGGATTCAATTACTTCGTTACCGCCGCCGCCATCCCCATCAAGAGTCGCAGAGGAGGCAGAGTCCGACAACGAGCCGCTTCCACCGCCTCCACCGGAAATGTTCCGATCGAATCTCTCCTTAGATTCACTACCGCCGCCACCAGCACCTGGTGAACTGCCAATGTGTAATGTTGCCGAGCTTACCGGATCTTCGTTAAGTCTGGCATCCCTTCCGCCACCGCCAAGCCCTCTGGTCGGTGAAACCGGTACCATTCGACGCGCCAGACCCAAACAGTCCACACCCACAAACTCAGTGACTCCGGAAAACACGCCAACACACACACCATCCAGACCGTCGAATAATCAACAAATTTATTGCACTTCGAACAACATACAAAACAATTCGGCGATGCTGAACAGCCAGAACTACAATGCGAATTCGCAGAATTCCCTTCATTTAAACAGTACGACAAATTCGGTGTCCTCCCCGCACAGTTCCTACCCAGGATCCAACGCCAGCACGCCAACGTACGCTCCAAGTTCACCAAACTTCGCTTCGCCTCCGCCATTCGTTCCTCCACCAGCTTACGGTTCCCAGCCGCAGCACAACAACAGCTCTAGCCTGACAAGGCAGAACTCGAAGGCGGAATCTTTGTACGCGAGCCATCAACAAGTCCATCAACACAACACAGTTCAGCCGATCAGGCCAAATCCAAATATGGACACCGTGCGACGAAGTGCCATGAAGCAAGGCACAGGTCATTACGCTGCGCCGCCGTATCTAGCTGAGCTGAAAGCTGCGTCCAGTCCCCAGCCGCAGCGTAGGGTGACCATTCAAGAACCACCAACGTCGCCCAAGCTGAAGACAGGCACCGGCAAGAAGATCACCTTCAATCTACCACCTCAACAGGAACCGGGGAGTCCGGCATTGCCGCAAAGGAAACCAATGCCGCCAAGGAGATCGGACAGCACGAGGCTGACGTCCCCTAAGAAACTTGCCGCGTCTGACCAGGCACCTCCTGGTGACTTTCTGAAGGATCTGCAGCGAGTGATGAGGAAGAAATGGCAGGTGGCGCAGAAATGCAAACTGGATTCGACGACTACTCCGCACGAGGTGCTCGGCTTTCGCGATCCGCCGCCTGCCGTGGCGGATTACAGGGAAACGAACGTGTCGAACTGGGTTCAGGAACATTACGGGGCTGATAATTTGTACGAGAATGTCTACGCGACCGATCCACACGCTCCAGTGGAGTACGCTTCCAGTCCAGCCCGGCAACCCACGGTGCGGTTCGCTGACGAGAATCGCAGCATTAACATCGTGAACGCCATCGCCAGCAAACGAAGGCCACCACCCCCACCGCCGAAGAGGGCAGAGACCACACATTTGACTACAACCAGGGCGATGCACTGACAATAGCAGATACTTCAGCCCCATCCCGAAAGGCGATGGTTTTGCTGTCTGTGCAGCTGGTGGAAGGACTAAGAGAAGGCGAAAAGGATTCGCTTGGTTCTCTGTTGATTCGATCACCGTTTCGAGGTCCTACTATCGAGTCCACAAGTTGTTTGTCCTCTACGTTTTTATTGTACGCCTTCGTTTGAATAGGGGATGAATGGAAATGAACAAGGAAGGTTCGACGATTATCCTTGAAGAAGTTCGGCTTTGCGTTTCGGCTCGTGCACGTCGCCAGAGTTTTGCATGGGAAATCGGCTTGGCTGGATATCGTCGGTGTTTTACGCGGAAATTAAGCAGCTGCGACCCGCTCTAGGATAATCGATGCACCATTTCATGGCCTCGGGGGAGGGTGAATATCTGAAACGGTACTGCCAGTCGAAACTGATCACGACGGACGAGCGTCGAGTCGGAGGCTCGTGCTCGCCACGGGGTCTAATAGGAGAATTTTTGTTAGCAACATGTTGGTACACCGCGAATCGGGCCTGCAGGTTAATTAAAACCGGCGAGTTCGGTGTGAAACATCGTTCTCGGCGCCGATTCCTCGACGGCCGAACAATATTAGGGCGTAAGGGAAACAAAATACTGCCGCACATATTGAAGATGTGATATAATAAGTCTTAAGCTGCTAATTTCGTTGTCGACAATTTTGCGAGCGATTTTGATCTCGGGAGATCGGGGAGCTGGACACCGCGTACGCGGTCCTCTCGGCTATAGCCAATCGAATTTAAGGAAACCGCACGAGACTCGAGGTAGCAATTTCATTGTGAAAATTAATGATCCAGAATTCACTAGGCTTGGCTGAGTATCTCTGACGTCCGCTGACACGCGCGTCAAACGTACGTAAGACGAAAAGATAGTTTCGTTCTGCGTTATCCCAACGACTGTTTCGCGACGCGAATATATTGACAAGAGTTTCCTTACGTAGAAGATGCCTCGTGGACACACGGATTGAAAAGGACGATAGAAAGAAAGGGGATACTGTTCGCAGAACATATACAGTGACGCGTAATACGTATATTAAAGCCTCGTGCATAGGCGTGCATGTGTATAAATGAAACGCGTATGAGCGTTTATATCAATATATCAACTTTTCGATGCTGTATGTTTAGATGATATCGTACGATATTCGAATATCCTCTGCGACGTGGACACGATAAACGCATAATCTGTTCGATGGACCTCGAGCATTAGACGCCATGAGCGACTCTACTTGCTCCTCGTCGTCGATACTGTACGCGCAATTTTTGTTGACCAATGCGACTATAACGTTTCACGCTGAAACTTGAGATCTCGTGTAAATCATTTCCAATCTATTTCTATTCCCAAATGGGAAGACCCGTTAAATAGAACATCTCCAACGTCATTTTGTCTTCGAATGACTGGTAAATATGATATATCGCGGGCTTTAAAATTCATTCCCAGTAACCTGGCTATTTGGCTAATGTTTGAACGCGAAAACAATTGATCATGAGCCGTATCGTTTGCTCGCACTAAATCCGTGCATACGTCTTACGAACGAACGCTTTGATCAGTTAATATCGATGGTTCTACATTGTGCCAGTTAATCTTTCATCCCGTCTAGCTTAAACATTCTTGACGCGATCATTTACCAGTCCATGATAGAACCGTTACTAGCAAAGTAAGACCGGAATGGAATCCAATTCACCGACTTAATTACTACACCGTTCGTACACCCGTGTCTGAATCATTCTAAGCAATCATCGAAGCAAAGTCTTACGTTCTACTAGATCGTTTCATACAAACCATATCAATTAAGGGAGAAACTCTGAAGCATGAAGCGGCATTTTTGCCGTTTCCAAGCCACGACGAAACATTCACCATCGACTGAGGGCCTCTCGCTGGCCGGCACAAGCCACCTAACTTTTTATACCGTATTACTACCGGAGCAGTTTCTAGCGAATTTTCGTACAAGCGTCTATCTTTCGTCGATCCTTCGATGGGAACACGATTCTGCGTGCCCGTCGAATCATTCTGGGTCACGATTTGAACAAAAACAAAGGAAAAGATAAGAAAATGGGAGAAAAAAGAAATAAAAAATAAAACGACATAGGAGTCTCGTCGAGTCGCTAGCTTTTTGCGAGCCTTTTTAAGGCGTTTAATCGGAAGTCGCGGCGAAAATACGATATTTTCTACTAGCCAATTTAAATAGGTGCTAGATAATAAAGGGAGACTATTTTACGCGTATCCAGTGCCTCTCCTGGTGAGCCTTTTTTTTTCTTTCCAATCGATCGAACGCAGACGTGCGAGACTCCTGCGGCGATTTTCGAATCATATAATCGATAAGGGATAAAAGAATGGGTTGATGCCGATTTAGAATGGTAATCGTCTGTCGTGCACGCGGTCCAATCAAACTCGAACCAATAATAATAACGATAAAGATATTACTAACGACATACGTTTTTCTTTGGGGACTAATTGTATCGATCTTAACAGGCAATTTTGACTGTCGTCTGCCTCTATCTTTTACGATAGAATCGCGTTTCTACAAATGATCGTCCTGACAGCTTTTCTCGTGCCCGGGATGGTCTGTTAAATGACTGGCTGATTGCCACGTGGATTTTCTTCAATCATTTGTCGGAAATTGAAAAGAGGAATTGGGTTTCGGTTTGGAGGAAGCGAGGAATTTAAGACGACGCATTTGGCAACAAGAAATTTGGTTTATTTTAATATCGCGTTGCTTGCGATTGAAAGGAGCGAAGAGAATTTATGTTGACACTTTTTGAAGATATATAAAACTTTTTAATTTGAAGACATTTTTAATGAACAATAAATAGCTGATGAAAAAGGAGGACAGGCTTATGGAAGAATCTTTGCGAAATCTTGTGAGGAGGAGTTGCACAAAATTATTGTTTTTGTTATTCATTGAAATATTTTACAAGTAAAAACTGCAACACCATGATAATATTGGACGATCGTCCAGCAGACAAGTTTTTTTTTTTTTTTTTTAAATGATAAACACTCTGTAACCCATTCTTTTTATGCGATGTTTTTACATATTTGTATTATTTGTAAGGCTTGATTTATTTATTTTAATTTTGTACATAATTGTGATTCTAAATCTAGTACAAATATTTAATAAAAATATGTAAAAATGACAAATGATGTTCTAAGTCTATATCTTAACATAATGTATAAAGGTCCGTTATTATAGCGATGTTGTTTTCAGAATGATTGAAGTTATAATAACTGGAAGCGCGTAGCTAAGTTTGGGTTACAGAGGTGAATTTGCACATTTCCCTTTAATTCACGTTTTTAATACTAAAAATCTTGGCAAAACTGTACGTTCGTTGATACCATATAGAGCAAATACAATTCGTTAGTTTCTGCGATTTCATACCCGTACGTACCAATAAAAAAGAAACACAGAAAAACAGCAAAGCTGCGAAAAACAATAATACGTATACCTTCATTGATTCAAAACACTTCCCAAAGTTCTGTAACATCGACGCCAACATTAAAGAAAGAAAGGAAACACAATATAAAATTCATCAGCGCGCAAATAAAAATCACATTTTATGATTTATTGAACACAATTTCTAACAGAATTAACGATGAACAATATTTCACCCTCCATTCTCAGACAACCGCCCATAGGAAGATCAACTTTCACGTGGTTCCTAGTTTCCTAGAATGTTCGTAGGGACGGCCATTTCGTCGATGCGAAGTGGACGACTCTTTTTTTTTTTATACGCGTACTGTTTAAGGAACTAATTGAGCTAAACGACAAGAGAGAGACAAAGAGAACGGGGATAAGCATGTCGAGAAGCAGCAGATAGCTTTAGTGATAGATTGCGTGCTTGATCGTTCTCGTAGCGCTGATGGAACGCTGATTTGATTGAGTGCCGCACACTGGTAGCACCGGCAAGAATGAATGCGTCCGCGTGACGTGAATGATCGATTTCGATCCACGGATCCAGCTATCGCTGACCCAGGGAAGAAAGGAACACAATTTATTCGTCGGATAATTATCGCGACGACGAACGACCGTAAAATCGATGACATTAATGAATGACTGACTGGAAAATCGGAATGCCCTTGCGGTTAATAAAGGGGTTGAGTGCAATTCGGGGAAATTCATAAATAATGTAAGATCGTGAATGATGAATGGGGAAACGGTTTATGATAATGGTTGTAAACGAATCGATGGCTCGTCGCAACGGCGACCATGGACGAAACGGGGAGAGAGCATGTTTATTATCGTTGTGTATCGTACCTACTGCCTTCTTTTCTTCTTTCTCTGATACCGAGTACACCCTGTGCTGTACGTACGTTTTTTGTAAATACTGTGAGGGACACGAGACAGAGTGCAAAGGGTGAGGATAAACAAAAAAAAGAAATGTTAACGATCGTAGCCGGTTTGCGAGACCCGCGAACGATTTAATAATATAAATGCACTATTTATAACGACGGGGGACATGATTTTTTTCGTTTTTGTCGCGCGGACGTACGAATTGTACCGAAAGGATGGAAGATCGCGATGAAAGGGAGGAAAATATGGGGGCGAAAAGAAGGAAAGAAAAGAAAGGGTATCCAGTCTTGCGAACGAGGCTCCACTGTGTGTCGTTTGATCTATCTGGATGGCAGTTCGGCAGGCGAATAGAACGAACCCTTTGGATACTGTGTTCGCATTTTAACGATTACTATTTTCTTTTTTCTTTTTTTAAACTATAGTTTAGAGTTTAGATCCGTTTAATGGTTGTTTCTCGCTATTTTCATTATTTTTTCTGTTTTTTTTTCTTCTTCCGAACTATTGCGATGTTGAAAATTGCGACAATACCGATTACTTTTGGAAAAAATCTATCTCGACGCCGATTGTTTTTTTTTTTTTTGTTTTTGGATATGCTGACATTGAATGGAAAAAAAATGATAAACGCAAGCAGCAGTTGAAATATTATAGGTATTATATTCATGTTTTTATGTAAATAAATTTTTGGTATATTTCAGTGATGGTCGATGAATTTCCATCTCACCCTTTATCCAATAATTTATCGTAAGAGAAATATATTGATTTGTTTCCAAATAATAAGTAGTCTGATCATTTTTATTTATGTACTTCCAGGGAAGCGTGGGGAAATGTGAATCTTCAACTAATTAATTAATTACCGCAATCCTAATTTTTGCATAATATGAAAGTTTTGAATGCAAACCTTATCCATATTAATGAAATTCATGTGAATTCATATCTCTGTTTTTTAAGGATTTCTTTAATTGCCAGTAATATTTAAGAAATTCTAAGTATGTTAATATAATAGTTTTTTTTAAACAATCTTTGAACCTAATACACTCCTGCATACGTTATTCTTTCTTCGTTACCTGTAAATATGACAGAAAATTTATTACCCGTACATTCCTTTTCAACGATGCATGTCACGAAAGGTGTGCTTCACTCTTTAAATAAACCAATAAGTGTTCTCATTCTGACGATGCTATTCACTCGACATCTTCGTGCGCATGCTTTCAACAAAATCCTCGAATCAAACAGTCGAAGAATGTCCAGGGGGTGCAAGTGATAAAACTGATATCCAAAACGTATTTAATAAAAACAAAAAACGCCGCGCTTTTAATATTTCTGTGGCGCGCAGGAGCCGCGCCGTGGAAGTACGCATAAACTGTTCCGCTATTGAATTTTCTTTGCATAAACCCGATGCTCGTATATGCTCGTATAAAGTAATATCGTCCCTGATACCCGATAAAAAAAAATTAAATTCCAAATTTTTGTGTTTCGGTGCTTCGTCTGTCGACTTTTCAATCTCCAGTCGTAAAACCAGTTTATTGTGGACCGAAGTGAATTGTATACGAAATATTCTATCGCTCCTGTAATAGCTCAACGGTAGGAAGTTCGTTCAAATATTCATCAAGAGTGTAATCCTATTTTTCTATTGATATTTAAATAATTTTTCTATTCACACTTTTGTGGAAGAATATGATATGACGTTGACAAATCTGCGGTGCTGTATTCGCGGAAATAGAAAGGTATAATAATACAATATTATATCGACATTAGACATATTAACGTAGTAATAGTAGAGTCGGGTGAACGTAGAGTCTCGTTGAAATTATGAACGTAAATTATTATTATTGTTATTAATTCCTGATAACGTCGTGTACCTGGGAATGTACATACTCATATAGGTAATTATATTTTGGAAGTCTCTCAGCACAGAGCGTACCCCATACGAAAGTTTGCATTTAAATTAAACTATTCAGTGGCGAACACACACATCTAAAAAGTTTCGCGAGCACTATTCTTTCTCTAGGTTACGGTGTGAGAAGTGTCGGCAGAAAGTGTTATGTTTGAAGAGCGGTCACTTCACGTTGAAAAGAATGACGCCTATGGGTCAACGTGTTCGAGACAATTACCCTTGTTCCAATAAGTAAGTAATTTTCTTTTCAGAGTTACTGCTCTCGTATGCGCCGTCCATATATTACCTTCATCTATGTTGTTCCATAACTCGAGAGGATTGACGTAAATGTATGAAACTGTCGGCCGACTGGCCGCGCCGCCATGGGAACGGGGTACAATTTTATAGGCTCTTTTTACGACATATGGGAGTCGTGTGTTCTACTTTGCGTTTACGTTATACACGACCCTCGAGCGTTTACGTCCTCTTTCGTCGGCGAGGTTCCACCTCTTCGTCTTCTGCCCTCTATCAGAGGACGCACGAAAATTTCTATCCATCTTCCCTTTCGAATTTTTCGAGGATACACTACCCCCTGGCTCTTGTACGCGCAATATGTAAACCGTAGGGCGTCGCGACGCTTTCCATTTCACGGCTGAAATCGATGCACGTGTTTCCACGCAATACGTATTTCGTTCGCTGTGGTCTTTAGAAATGCCAGGAAGTTCGGTTTTTATTTTCTTCCTCGATATGTTTAACCTACCGATCGCACTCTTATCTTCGTCGATTAACTGGTTGGCCTTTTTGACGAATCTATACAAACATTACTACCAATGCAGTACTTTATTTATGGAATTTTGTGATGCGATAATTGTGAAATTATTATTAGAAAATATGCTTCGACCGTTTGGGTATAGATTGGGTCCTCTATTAATAAACTGGTAGCCATTTGATACAATGTCCACATCTTTGTTTATTATTAATAAGAACAGTTTCCGATAATATTGCAATAGTCTCTGGACAATTATCACTACTTCAAAGAAGTATAACTAGCATTCATACAGAGAAGAAAAGGTTCTCCAATAACGCGCAATGACTCCGAACAAGCAACGCTTTCAATATCAGATCCTCAGTCATTTCAACCCCCCTCCCACGCCCCCATTGCGATTTCCATATCATCACAATAACCATAAGATACAAGGAAGAAACCCCGCGCGTCTTCTTTCAACAGTGCCCAAAGCAAATTCAAGGAACCCCATACTATTACATATCTATACGTATTTCTCGTGGCACGTTTAACCAATTATCCCCATGGAACAAAAGAAGAAAGTCCACGACCGGTGCAACGGGATTCGGAACGCCTCTTAAGCGGCGTGGCGGCGTTTCGGCTGAAAAATAACGCGAAGCACGGAAAGGTCAAAGTGTCTTTGGAGAACGGCGTGGAGCACGTCGATTCTCGTGGTGTTGCGTCGACCTCGTACGGCCATCCCGGCCAAGAAACGAACGGGCAGATAAAACGGGCACGAAGGGGGAACCGGGCAGGATAGTGGAACGTTTTTGAGCGGTCCGCTTTCCAGGAACACGGGCGTAAATCACGATTTTATTACGGATAATTTTACGAGGAGTCGAGCTCGCCGCCGCCGACGCTGTTCCAGTGTCGGCTACCTTAAACTCGTAATCGCGCGTCCACTGATTCCCCCGGCCCACGGCCGCGAAATCGTTAGCGAATTAGAAAAACGAGTAGAACCGCAGGAGAACCTAGTTGGAACTCGAGCCTCGGCGACGTTTTTGCGAAACCTCGTCTGGTATCGTTGAGGGTCTACACTTTAGGGAGGCTTTTTCGTATTTAATCGACCAGATTGGACGTAGGTGGCTCTGATTTCGATGGTTCGACTTAATCCTCGGATTGGAGCGAATGTTTGCGGGCCGGACTGGCTTTAGGTTTTGCTGGTCTAGTTTAATTTTCGCCTCCTTTCTTCTGTTTATATGTTGCAATGAATTTTCTCGCGCATCAAACATTCTGACTTTTATGTTTCTTATTTTATGTTTCAGTTCTAATTCTGCCTAAACTCTTTAACGACATGAATCTCTTTTAACGTCGTTTTTATTACGCATCCTTGCGTATTCAAATATAATGAGACCATGAGTGGTCGGCGACTTCAGAGTTTCTTCCTTTCCGACTTTCATGGCGATACGGCGGGGTCGGAGTACCCCGAAAAAATTAACACAACGTCACTTCTTATTGTTGCCATCAATTTTTGCATACGAGATATATCACAGCGATTTAACGAGCGGCCAAAATCGAACGAAACTGTACCGCAACACGTATCAGAAACTTCGATTAGCGGTCCCGCTGGATTAACATTCCCAACCAGTGAGATTGGCTTACAGAAATACTTTGTGAACGCAAACAAACGGTCCTAGTCGCTTATATAAACTAAAAAAAAAAAATCCATCATAAAATCCATTCCACGGCTAACAATTCTGAACGAATATTACCGACGTTAAACATTAATGAAAAATTCTTTCTCGGCCATCACGGCCGAAATTGATCGGCGATAAAACTTCTAACGATCCTCGTGCCCCAATCCAACCTCTCGCGGTAACTTTCAAAAATTCAGCCGTGAACGGCGGCCCATTATGAATATCCAAACGCGACGTGGAAAACTTTAAAACGGAGAGGAACGGAATCCGTGAACGGGGGCGAGACCGGGATAACTTCTTTCACGTTTCCAATCATTTTATTGACTTCACAAGATGAGTTTATCTATCCGACGGCCAGTCAATTAAGTTTGATCGCCCAACGTTCTGTCGACAGGGAATCAGCATAAGCCTGCGTCGAGGGTTAGCCCTGATATTCGTGTCAGACCCATCGTATGATATCCGTCCGTGGGACCGGCATCGGTTTTACGATCGCTCGATACCAGACGTTTCATCGAAATTAAGATTCAGAGGCAGGAACTTTGTGCCAGGGGATGCTCGCGAC
Organism: Nomada lathburiana; assembly: GCA_963667235.1. Lineage (NCBI taxonomy): Eukaryota > Metazoa > Arthropoda > Insecta > Hymenoptera > Apidae > Nomada > Nomada lathburiana. Next base: position 8,179,783 of record OY763898.1, on the reverse strand, counting down.
GGGTACCGGTTATTTTATGCGTTTATATGGTATAAGGTGCACATTTTATGCGCACCGCGTTGGTAATCGCAGATGGTGCGTTTCTTTTACGCAGAGAGAAAATCGTGGAACTATTAATTCTTTCCCTTATAGCTTTCCAGCACAGCGTGGCAAATGTGTCTCGCAGCTTTATACATTTGAAAATAATTGTTTGTTATCTGGAAAACATTAGCGTAAATGTAACTGCAATAGAAATGGAACAAAAGTGTGCTGTACTAGCAGATCGTAAATAGAATTCAATGCAACAGAGACAAAGTGAAGTCGAAGAATGACTAAAAAATAATCTCGCAAGCGGTATCAAACAATTATCGATTTGAAAGTGTAAACAGTTAAAAGATTACGATCAAAACATTTTCTACAACGTTCCATACCGTTTATATATATGAAATTTAAAACACGACGTCCCATATTCGCACGAAACTCGCACTTTGCCGAACGTCACTTCCAATGGTAATAACCGTAACGCTTATGTTTCTCGAAACAAAGGCGTGCTTTCGTAACCGTAAAACTTGCACTTGCTGTAATTTCCCAGTACTCGTGTTCACGTGATCGTGGCAAATGAAGAAGGAAGTGTAAATCAGGCAAAAGTTTCGGCATCGTTTTAATGGTCGTGAAACGGGTCGCTTCGAATACGCGGTTCCACCAGCGGTTCACCGTACGCATTACTGACCGACATTCTTGCGGTGCTCGGGAATGTTGGAGTTCTGGAGCCGTGTCAAAAGATTGAAAATGGCACGCGTGAATCATCCGTGCACGAGAAGCTCTGCCCTCGATGGGAACGCTCGCGAACGATGAGTCAATGTTAGGTGGATGATTCAAGAGGAAGCAAAGGGGACAAGAGACTTTTTAAGGGCCGAAGGGTGACACTTGCGTTTCGGAGGTTGTGATTCTGCGAATACATGTAACATCAAAGAAGTTTGATTAAGCACAATATTCGTGAAACTGACAATGGCTCATAATAAAGATGAATAACTAGATCTTGTGCGAGCTGCTTAGGAAAAAATTCAAATTTGCCGTGATATTATAATGGGAAGATCTTTGATTTGAAATTTGAGAGCGATGTAATTTAAAAAAATTCGTTCTTTAATCCGTAGAAGCATTGTGGCGGTGTTTATCTAAAAAGAAAATATTATCACACTTCTTTACCCATACATGACTTTTCAATGTAAAGAAAATTTGTTGAATTGCAGCCTTAAATGGTACATACTACTGCATTGAATAAATTTCTTTGATCATACATTTTGTTTCAGCGTTACTGTGGCTTTAAATATGTATGTATGTACTTTTCAAGGGATTATTATTGAGTAAACAAGAGCATCAGTTTTATAACACGAACGTGAATTACTACAAAACTAAATTAATATAACGTAGCCTACATAGCAGACACAACAGTGTTGATATACCTATGCATTATTCAGACGAAAACGAAATCTAGTACATATATGTACAATTTGGTTTTGCGCGATTCGCGGTCAGATTGGCTTGCAACGTTCTCAGGAAATCTTTTCACATACATGCTGGTGGTCCCAGTTTGCATTTACGGCTGAATCGCTCGACGGGACGCTACTCATTTGCGGTGCCTTTCTTTTGGGTTCTTGCGGTCACGTAAATTTGGATTTGGCTGGGCAACGAAAGGAACGAATACATCCTCTTCATATAAAAGTGAAACTCCTTGCTTCAATTACATTCCAGAATAGACTCCAATAGATTTACAGTGTTCCATAATATTCGGTTTGTACTTGACACCTTTCACTCCAATATATCTTTATGTCGCACAGGGTGCGGGTAAATTATCCGTTTAATTTTTATGTAATTTATATAATATTTGACCAGCGAACTTTCATTGTTGCAAGTTCAGTGTTGCAAGAATTTCATCTAGAATGTTGCTATTTTATTGTATTTATTTTCGATATATGGCAGACGTGCTGTGTTATTCTTTCTTTTTTCGAGTTTTCGCGGATATTGCCTCGAAGGAGCAAACCACACGAGCACGTCGGTGGTCTCCATGCAGATTTGAATTCTCCTTGCAATTCTGAAGACGATATTCGTTGCGGTGAGCCCGCTTTACCTGTTGCGGTAGCGTAAATTCGAGTGTCGTCACGCTGAAATGAAACCTTTTCCGCATAATAATATACTTGTGTATGCAATAACGTACTTAGTTTGGCCTGCCCGCAAGAAATTGTGCGCAATGGTCGAAAATGCAATTTGCGAAAGTGTATTAAGCTCATGGATCAAACTCTGCCTCTAATTTCGTTCCTAAGTTAGACGTTTAACGTTTTCACTGATTGTTTCATTACCTTCTTCGTCCAATAGCTCGTAGGGTTCGTGCGCATAGGGCCGAAAATATAGAATGGTAATTGCTTCGAGGAACTTGCTTAAAAGAAACTCTAATGCGATATAAATGTGCCCATACGTTGCAGCGTTTTAAACACAAGGAAATTATGTCTGCATACATTCTATCGTATCCATGTCCACGTTCTGGATTATAAACGAAAAATTATAATTTATAACTTCCTTAATTACATACATTGATAGATATCATGAACAAACAGTCGCATAAGAAAGAGGAAGGATATAACTATCTATAATCGTCATATATTATTCTGGTATCCAATCCGTGTGTAATCAATCGAAATTATTAGCAACAATGTGACACGTATCGCGCAAGCAACACCCCTATTGAATTTTCCATAATTCCTAGTAAAAAGGGATCGCGATCCGTCAACGTGAATAATCAGAGCAACTTCACCTGCGCCGCTTCCGAATAATTGAAACTTACCCGATATATTCCGACAGTTCCCACGGTGTTGCGGCGTTTTTACTTTGCTGTTCGACAACTCGAGATTATGCTAATTTAATTTATGCCAGAGGTTCACGCGTTGATGTATGTACACGGTGTATTCTCAGTATTTGTCCAATAATTTTCGTCCGTCTCCGTCTTTCCGAGAAGCCAGACTGTTATCGATCTCCGTCGTCTTTAGCCGGCGGCTTCCATCGTGTCCTTTCAGCGCTTTCTATCCAGTTCTTCGTACGTCTGCCACTGGAAGCATCGTATTAATTGGGCGATCGAGCATCTCTAATTTATGAGAGTTCGTAGCACGTGCGCCCACCCAGGCTTAAGAATATTTTTCAAGTAGGACACCCAGTCGGGAACACGATCTTTGTTCCCGCGGCGGGTCGCCGATAAAATCGCGGTGTTCTCGCTTAAAGAGCCACCTTCGGCCCAATTTCGTTGGTTCCATGTAAATGGGCATTCTGCGTCCGAATTCCGCCCCTAGTTCGGCGAGCAGTTGACTTTATTTGGTTACTGTCGAATTGGGGGACCGAGACGATGTCGCTAGCGTTTCAACATTCGGTTCATGAAGTTTATTTCGGATGCGCCCAATATCGTTTGCTGGGCGAAAATTGTACGGGGTATCACGACGAACTCTACTTTTCCATAAATAGCAATTGTCATTTTCATAAACATTTGAGGACGGCTCTGAATTTAATTTGACAAAACAGTGGACCCAGTTTTTTCATCACTGACGTTCACGAAATTTCAGTATAGCCATTCAGTAGAATCTATGGAACATCATCTCTAGTGGAATAATGACAAAACTAACAAACCAACAAGAACAACAAGAATTGTTCCGAAAACCATCGACATCCCTGTTTCCCTACCCAACAAATGTACGCTCGAATAATCCGCCGGCTTCGTAATAAATTGATTCTGCGCATGAACGGAAGTCTTGTAGGGCGCACGAGCGATAAGAGGGCCATGGTTTCGATCTATTTATCCGAAAGGGGCATGGGAATTAATCACGAGAAGAATAGGTGGTGGAATTCATTGGGAAATACGGAAGTAGCCGGTTGTGGCTCCGTTCGGGCTGAACGCCTCTTAAAGAGGATGTATGGGATTAAGATAATAGTCCCGGGAGAGAAGGAACTCGGAAGGTGAAGGAGGCGAAGGCAAAAACGAGCGATATGATGTGGGTCAAAGTCTTTGGGACTGGGTCGTCGGCTCCTTCCTCAAGAACAGGCCGTCCCTCGCGAGCTTCTTCGGGGTCGTCGCCGAGTGGCGATAGGTGGAGAGGTCGGGGTTGATTTCAATTCCCGGAAGGTCGACGTCTCGATACATCCGCTGGTATAGAGGGTGCGCGTGTGCAACGATATTCATGATTTTTAACAGGTGCAGTAACGAGAGATGAAAATGTTGTGCATGTAGATGTCCAATGTTTATTAAAGTTGCCTTGAGCCTTGAACTGTTATACGATAAGTTACGGTGGTTAGTAATTTTTTAATATATTTGTGTTTTATATAAAAAAAAAATAGGAGCGCGATTGTTTTTTACAAACGGAATCATAATTTGTTTATTTTGATGTTATAAGCCGGCTTAAGATGAATCTAATAGTTAATCGCAATGTGCAAAGGTGATATCGGGCATTTAATGTACAATTCAAGCTAAGTTATAAATAACAAACGGGGCAGGTTTGTTTAAAAAATTCACTAAAAAATCGTTGCAGCGTTAACATGTAGAGAATGTTTACTACTTTGCGAAGACTTGCGAGACATTCAAATAATTCATCCTGATGGAATTAAAGCGAGAAAATGTATTTTCTCTTTCAATAACATCTGAAGGAATCTACACCACCGCAAATAATACCACCCTAATCGTTTAAGCTCAGCATGAATTATTTCTAATATGAGTCGACAGGCATGAAGTAAACCTAAATCGTTCCGGAATCATAAAAATCACTTCAAGCTGGCCCCGTTGGCCTGCACGAAGGAAATGAAATCTTGTGGCTCTGTGACAGATTCATTACACGCTGACATCGCGGAACTGGGTAGAAGGCAAGAGAAGGACGATGGGGTGGTCTTGAGCGATGACCGATGATCCGTGGGGTAGGTTCTCGTCTCTTCTTCATTTTTCACCCTCACGTGCCACTAACCATCTCTCCCTATACACCCCGCTAACGCACCCTTAATAAGATAACGCCATAAGAACGATAAAGTTGCTCACCCCAAGCCGAGTATTATTTTATCGTAATGCTTGGATCTTAATCTTTGTGTGTATCGTTTGGCTTAGAAATAATATTAACATCCTGGAGCTTATCAAAAAGGAGTTAGACGCTTTCGCGGAAACAATTCCGACGTGGTCGCTTCGTAATCACTGAGAGTACACGGTTAATAAAATTGAAAGGTAGACATTAACTGTCTATTCAATATGTTAAATTGAAAAATGTGGTTTAAGGCTGAAAAATTAATTGCAACTCGGATAATACAGAGACCACAAATCGGAGTTAAATATCAGCGTGATTGTATTGAAATTGTGACCGTTACAGAATTAAACATTTTTCTGTAAAAAAAAAACAAACTTTCCAGTTTTCACTGACACCCTTACAAATCCGTCACCCCAAATCCAATGGGATCGCAGAAACATTTTCGTCCCTTCGTACAAACACTAATCTGCATCATCGTTTAACGAAATCAAGAGCAACACCGAGCTCCCCCAATACCAATTCCACGAATCGTTATTGCCACGATCAGATCGAGCGACGAATATAATAAAAATTGTAACTGCGATGAGGGGGAAGGCCGCCTCATTAGCTCATCCCCCGTACTTCCGTAAGATCAGAACAGATACGAGCAACGCGAATTTACATACTGACGAAAGTTGCCCAGCCGGTTTCCAATTATCAGCGTGGAAAATGGAAATGGCATAGCAGCCACGTTCCCGTAGCCACGAAATTTCACTTTCCACCCTCCGCGTCCACCAACCACCGCCACCGCCGCCACCACTAGCTACGAGACCACCGCGCTGTTCTATCCTATCTTCCAGCGCTATAAATTAATACTAATCTCGGAACCCGTTGTGCAGGCCTCCTCGACCATGGGGGAGGATGCGTCGGGTTGGGTTGGTCGACGGGGGCGTTTGGATTTATTGGGATTCGAGTAACTCCGTGCGACGTTATCGTGCCGCCGTTCCTCGACGCCGCACTTGCTACTGACCTCTTCAAGTTCCAGTGGAACACACTCTGGGTAGATACTCGCGCCAGCCCTCTGCACCGAAACTGTTGAAATTATTGCGAAAATCGTGGCGCCGGCCACGGCCACACGAACGGAACTGTTGCCGGTGAAATAATTGCGTAGTTGATACGCTGCTATTGGCGACGGTGGTAATTGTGAATTACGCAGAAGCATTGTTATATAGTTATATTTATTGCGCCGTCCACGAGGCTGTACGATTGAGAAATCGATTGACGAGAGAACAACACGTATTTAATTGTAATACTTCAGTTGCAGTAAGGGAAGCGCGATGAATATTGCCGTCAGTGTATCTCTGATCATTTAACAATATATTTCTGTATTACAAATTTAAGACATTCTTTCAAGTATCGCGATATTAGCTTGCATACTTTATTAACAACGTCATTAGAGACACAAAAACCCTGAATTCCGAATATAATTACGATAATACTATTTTCCGATAATTGCATTTCCGAAACAATTGTTTCACCGACCAAAATGCCAATCTAGCGTAGCAATTTTTTCTGCAGTCGTCGCGAATCGAGCATAGAGAGAGGAGAGGCGACAAAGTGAGCCAAAGTGTTCAGCAGACGGCAACACTTTTGGCCGTCGGTTTATATTCACGTTTTACGAGCACCACTTCAGACCACTTGCAAGCACTTGACACCTAGTCTGGCTTCTGAAACTGATCCGCTACTAATAAACCTTGGCCTTGATACACTCGAAACGCGTCTCCTTTTCGAGTGGCGGCTTCCGGATTCAACAGACCGCATGCAATCGGTGGACCGGCCACGATTTTTCTTTGTTCTTCCTCTATAGGGCGTGGCCGCCTTCGATTTTCACCCCTTTCCACCCATCCACTGAGGAAACTCGCCATTTATTCATTAAAGGCACGAACGACCGTGAGAATCGACGAGGAACCCCGATTTTCAATTCTCCGCTCGTGATGACCCGTTTTCCAACCTCCCTATCTCTTTTCCTTCCTCTCGCCTTCCTCGTTTCTTAAATTAAATTCCTTTGCCAACTTGGGAAATGACGAATTTTATTATAAATTTCAGCGGGCCTGTTTTGGTTGTGGATGAACGCTATTATCCTGAAAAAATGCGGTGTATTGTAGGAGAAATGTTTTCTTTATATTAAACTGCAACCTTTTGTTTCTTTAATTCGGAATCTCACGCTATCGCGTTAAACTGTTATACTTGCTGTCCCGATTTCTTGCTTGCAATAGATACTTGAAATTACGATGTCAAATATTTTTAACGTTATACGTTTATTCATACATTACAAGTTCCATATATTTCACAACCCAGTTTCTCAGTACGTGTACTTGTATGTTCCATTTGTTCTTCCCTACCATTGCTCCAACACTTCTACCAATTTTCACACGTTCAACAACGTGTGCACACTTTCTCTCATAACATTAACACACCTCTTCCACCTTATTTTCTAAACACCCCATTATTTGATTTGCCTTTATCGTTACCATCTTTTCTATTCGAAACACATTCGACCGCCTCCTCTCCTTCAACTTTCCATTTATTCACTCCACATTCCCCTCGTATGCTACTTCCCTTTCACTTCTCGAGACTTTCACCGGGATATAATCAAAGCTCCACGCCGCTTCTAAAATTCCAAAACTACCATCTTCATCTCCGCAGCTCGGCGTCCCAACAGCTGAGCACCACTGTGCCGTGTCTAATGTAAAAGGAGGAGATCGGAGGTGGAGGAGGTGAGAGTGAACGTGCGTAGCTGAAGGGGCAGCTCAGCAAGCCGGACTTCGGGGTCCTCCTTCGAGCCTCCAACCCCCCCGCACGCCTCTACGGGACACCCTTCACCCTTCGCTGCTGTTCAGAGTCCGCCCGGCGCTTCCATCCCGTTTTCTCTCAGCCACGACCCCCAGGAACGAAGCAGGGCTGGCTTCACGACGAGCTCGGAGATGGTGGAGGCGAAGGAGACGACTGGAGGTGGCCGAGAAGGGTAGAAAGGTTCGAGGGGGTGGGTTAGGTCTGAGCCTAGATCAATACTCGCATCTCTGCCGGCTGGACCAGGCCGGACATTGCGTTCCGAAGCTCACCTTCTAGCCGATATCAACCCTCCTACGGTATCCCTTTCCCTCTTGTTGCCACCCTCGCTTTCTCTGTTGCTCCACCTCTTTTCTCCTCCTTTCAAACCCACCCCCTCTTCCGCGACCTCTTGGCCGGCCAACTCAGCCAGCCAGCACCGCCACCCTCTCCTCTACTTCCCCACCCCCCCCCCGTTCCATTTGCATCCTCTTGTCTGGAGGCGAAGGCTTTTCGGTGGAAAGAATTTTTTTTTTAACACCCTACGTCGACGTGTCGGTCGCGCCTTCGCGAGTTCCTGTTTATTCATCGGGAGAGGTAACGTTCTCCGCCAGGGAACGTGGTGGGTTTTCACCTTTGCCGGAATTGTTGTTTATTGTTAGTTTTGCGCGAATGGGTTGAAATTCTTGGTGCGTCGTCCGTTGTTGTCCGTTTGAGATGAATGTTGAGTTGAGATTCGGTTTTGCTCATTGGGTACTGGACGGAAGAGTCTCTGTATGATTGAGATCGAAAGTGAAATGGGTAGAAGCGTGCGGTGGCAAGTGTTGTTTTAACTCCATATTCTTATCACGTCCATAAACTTCAATGGAATCGTAATATCATGATTTCGTAATCATCCTGATCATTTTCAGGACGGAATAAATTAATTTTATATTGAGAAGATTCCTCAGCACGACGAATCGCTTTATCGAAGTACAATGAAAAGTCAATTTCTCCTATCTCTGTTTTATTTTCCACCCGGGGACTTTCATAATCACTTCAATCCCTCTCTTCTGTATCGTCTTCATATTATCGCCCAAGAGAAAAGTCAGGGAAGGGTCCTATGGTGGCGGAACAAATCTCCTTGAACCGATCCGCAGCGAGGAATGCAAGAGGATCGTCCTTCGTCCTGGACGATGAAAGGCGCGAGGAAAGAAAAAAAAACTGTGTATCCCGGTCGGTTGGCCGTCACAAACCCACGAGAATAACGATTATGACTTCCGTGCAACAAACACCGTGTAAACGACACGGGAACAATTCAATCCTGCCCCGGCTACCCCACGCACCCCGTATGCTCGGCCACCCCTTCGGTCGATGTGGCACGCGCGTAGAAATGCCTGCGTGCACGCACACGAATAAAAGTATCGCTGGAACCATTACCTTAATTGGAGGGCGGGGAGGGTTGATAGTAGAACGGTCTCGAGTTATTTCGTTTCGCTGGCAGGATCATTTAACTCGTCGGCTTCCTATCACATTTTGCTATTAGCAGATTTTGAACATTTTCATGCTTTCCGGCGTATACCATATATCAAAAGGAGAATTCGCCGGGTATATCTTTTCACGCTCGTGAAATCTGTTTCGTCGCGTGAATGATTTTAAACGGCGCTCGTCAAGGGGCGAAGTGGACGAGGTCTCGGAAAATATTTTGATTTCATTAATTTAAACAGCCAGTCGGAGTCATGCGTGCGAGTACGTAGGAAACGGAAGGCGGTGCGTGGCAATTTACAATTCGTCCTTTGTTACGAAGAACAATAAGGGCGACGATGACAAGGGTAACGAGGGGTGAGGGGGAGAGGGGCGCGATTCTAGCAGGAAAAATAAGGGACACCCGCGCGCTCTGTTAATTTCTATTTTCTCAAGATAAGACTGAGAACGAAATCAACGATTGACGCACCTCCTTTGGTTCGGTCAAACAATTCGTTCGATGCGAATCTAACAAGAGGGCTAACCAATTGATCAGAGTGAAAAACGTATGGGCATCGAGAGAAGCACTAACAGAAAATCAGTTTTGACTCCAAAAAATATTGCAACCAACAGTTTCGCTTTTCTCCTATCTTGTACCGTACTCTGTAAAACAATTTTAATCCCGTTGCCTGTACACCAGCAGGAGCTTTCGAAGCCCCTGAGGATTCTGCAAGAATTCCCCGCGGAAGAGAGAACTAAAGGAGAACCACTGTGGACTGGTCAATTTCCCCTTAGTTTCGTCTCGCGCTCGTAGGATGGACGCGGTTTTTCCCTCCCTCTCTCTCTCTCTCTCTCTCTCTCTCTCTCTCTCTCTCTCTCTCTTTCTCCACCCCCGAATACGTTCCGCTATACGTGGTCGTAAACGAGCACGCGGAGAAAGAGGAACGTGCTCGCACATCCTGTATTTACAAATACACGTAGCAAAGCACACGCACTCTGGGGAGGCCACCGGCACGTAGCGGCCGTCGAGAAAATTCAACCGGTCGGTTCATTTGCATGCTTGTCTTTTTCCGATCCCTCGAACGTCCCCTCCTTTCGGATTCAACCAACGACGCGTTACTATGATAACCGGGGAGGAATTTTCTTTGTCCTTCAGATCCACCCTCAGAGGCCGGTGGTGGAACAGGCGCGAGGAACAGCTTGTCCAGCGTTCTCACGTGTCACGAATTCGTCGGTGCGTGGCGATTCGTCGGATTAGTAAAATCAACAGTGTTTTGAGAAAAAAACTGGTGAACCTGTATGCATCGCAATATGTGTGGATATAGAGCTGTGTAACACGTGGATGATCTATGATCTATTTGCGTGAATAGTACAGGAAGTACCTCGTAATGAAATAACACGACCATGAAGTATCGGCTTCGTAGAAACGGATGCTTGATCGAATTACAGAATGTCTGGATTATAAAAATTCTATTGAAATTGAATTTCTTGTGGGCGTAAAAACTTCGAATGCTTAAAACTTCGCGAATAAAGGTCTGCCGTTCGTTTGAATGTACGATTGCTGTTTGACATATAAATCTGTTAAGAAAACTTGGCTGAAACGAATCGTATCAGAACTATACAGAAATATAAATATCGAACTCGTGCCTTTCATTTACAATTCATCCTGACTTCGAAACGTGGAGAGTGATCGGCGATTTGCGATCTTCGATGAACCCGTTATGATAGCGATTCTAATTATTATTCGTGTTCGATTTGTTTTATCACATACAGATGGTGCTCTTTGAGAACGGGTTTCTGTGTAGTTCCTTAAAGAAGACCCACCCTTGGAGCTGTTCGTTTTGTTTCTCTTAGAAGTAATAGGTTCGCCTTTCCCCGCAACATCTATCCTATCGTCTCGTCTTTTTTCCTTTCCTTATTCTCAAATCGCGGCAGTTCACTTTCGCCGCACAACATCCCCTTGCTTTCGTATTATCCCATGTCCCTTTTGTCTCGAGCTTTTTGCCAGTTGATATTTTCAGGATAACTCTTCTGAAGAGGCGAAAATACATTTCGTCTTTGGCTGACAGAAAGTGTAGATTGTCCTTCTAATTTTGTTTAGCTTTCGCGTAAGTACGTATGTTAAATAGTAGGTAGATATTAGTGGTCCGATGAACATTGTTCAACATTGCATTAATGCAACAAGAACTTATTCATTTCGTCTTTGATCCACGGTTCCCGAGATGCTTCAAAAAATAGAATTAAAACAGCGAACCTTAAATGTCAAGTTTCACGCGTATTCTTGTCGCGGACACCAGAAAATAATTATCTAAACTCACGTTCATCGATTCGCGTTATCGTGGTTGGCCCGGAATTTCTGTGCTTTTGTCAGGCAACCGTAAGACCATAGCATTATTAATCCCCCTTTGCGCTGTTCCAACCAAATAGTGATCGTGAAACGAATGAAAGTGGGCCAATCATCGACTCCTATATTTTCGCGTGTAGCCCGGAAAAGTAATAATTTAACGCGGCCCCTAATTACCGTCGCGCCGACACGATCGCCGATGTGTACACATTGTAAAAATTGCGCTGCAAACTACCGGGCCAGGTAACCAGGTATTACCGGCCGATCACGAGTCGAGTTATCCAATTAACCGCGTAGTAAACTGGAGCCGAAATTGTCCAACGATAATGCACGAAAGATCGGCCAGCTATTTGAACCCTTTAACAGTAAGGGGTTAAGGAAAATAGTGTGAATGTTCAATTTCCAGCCAAAGATATTTCTGATGACAATATTCATTTTTCATTAATTACAATCGATTTAAATGAATGGCGTTAATATAGAATTGTTGAATGGAAAGTTTACTCTTGGTGGTGTAAATAAATGAACATTATTCGCAGGTCATTATATGATAGTGACATAATTCATTTGTTACGAAACATTTTACGTTTACGTACAGTTACTTTTAGTAGCCAGAGTAACTTTGACACTGTGCTAAGAATCGGTATAAAATTTAGTCAGACTTGTAAAATTGATAATAGCATATAGTATATATTGATAGATCTGTACTATAAATATTAAATTGCAAATAGGTAAGTTTGTTTTATATGAAACCTACTGTAATATACTTGTATTTACAATTGATGCTCCGCATTTGTTCACAATTTTTTCCAATTTTCTCTGCATAATATCATAAATAACGATGCACAAGCTGCCAATATGTCAACGCACTCTTCCACGTACGTCTCTGTTATCTAAATGAACGTCGTTTCATATTAACTCCAGCCGTTTACTCCAACTATTTACGACAATAATACAAATAAAACGTTTCTCTCCAGACGATCCACTTTTCTTACATGAAGCACAATTATCGTTTGGAAAAAAAGCCCCGACAACAAGAGGGACCGCGATTACAGCAACGAGAAGTTTGCATGTCTGACACACGAGTATGGTAATTGCGTGTTCTCCGGATCGTGCAATTTTTGTACCACGGCCGCAAATGCAGAGCGGAAGTCGACTGAACGAAGAATTCGCGATTTCCATACGGGAGCCGTCGATGGAGCCCAAGTGACTGGCGTGTTGAAAATAATTAAACAGAACACGGGAAATACGGCAGAAAAGAAAGGGAGAAAATATTGGCACGGTTAATAATAGTATTTCGCTTGTACCCGGAGTCGAGGACTTTGCACGAAATTAACGCCAAGACGCCACGGAGCCCTTAACGCATGCAAACTTAATTATATGCGATCGCTCGCGATTCCGCCCTGTTCGTGATACGTGAGAATTTAATTAACCGCCTGTTCCGCAATATTTAGCCTTCCTCTGTGCCGGCTGAGAACGCGTAACAGAGGTTAATGGCGGATTAACGGCCGCCTATTGTTCTACGGTATAATTGCCGATTAGTGAATAATGATGGAGGCGTCTTTCAACGATTAAGGTATTTCATAAACGCGTGGAAATTATTGCACTTGGATTTCATGCAACTCTGCGATTGTTTATGGAACGGCTCTTAAGAAGATGAAGAGTGTTACTTTGTTATTGATGCTCCTTGTTGATGCCTCATGTTTTACGAGCATATACTTTAGAAATTATAGAGCAATATCAAATGAGTTTCGGATATCCGTTTCTAATGAGGCACCGGAGAATGTATGCAGATGTTATAATTTATGGACCAAAGTGTACGATGACAGCGCGCGGAATGGAATTTGAAAAATGAAAACACTTAATTTTAACGATGCGGTCAAGAAGTTTTTTTTTCCTCTACGGGAACATGTAAGCCCACTGAACGTTTCCTTTTCTTATTACCAGAACGTGACTAAGTACTGTCTGTCGTAGCAATTCTGAACGAGAGTACGATTGATCCCGGTTTAAAATACATTTTTTGTCACAAAATCAAGCCTCAGGCAGAACTCGCGAAAGAATTTCAGCAGCTCGCGATAAGAATTCCCGCTCAGCGCGTCATACGAGAATACAGCGATTATCGATTTAAACCTCCGATCGGGACACCTGATAGCAACAAGCTTGCAGAGCAATTAACCTGCCCCGTTAAACGGTGATTCGTTCAACTATGCCTAGGGCCGAGACACGTTGAAACTAAATAAACTAGGTCAGCTATTACGTTGTCAAACTACAATCAATCTCAACAACTTCGGTCAACCCTTTCTTTCCTTTTACCAATCAACTCAATTGGAGATCATTACCAATACCATCTCAGCCGAAGCAAGCTACACCTTTTTCCAACACAATTACCATCCAACGTATCAACAAATATCTTCAACTTACCCCTATTCCTTGGAAACCACCGGTTGGCCACCACTGTTCACTTTCTCCTTGTAGGGGGAGGGGGCACTAGCTGGGCGAGCGAGAAGGCGAGGAAGGGTGAAGTGAGGAGGGACGGAGAGGGAGAACCCTTTGGAGTCTCACCCCTTCGACTACCCGTCAAGCAAGTCTCACTCTCGCTCTCGATCCGCTCTCACTCGTGTCCTCCGCAGCTCTCTTCATCTCTCACACCCTTCAGCCAACTCCACCCCCGCCGTGTCCGCGTCTTCTCCCTCCTAGCAAGTGAGAGTGGACCTTGGTCCAGCGCTGAATCGACCCTCTTTGCGTCCACCCGCCCCACCCCTGCAACCCCTGGCAACCCACCACAATTCCAATGATCCAGCCCTCCTTCTTCCACCTTCTTCCACCCTCTTCCTCTTCGTCGCCACGTTCCTAGAGCTTTCCTCTGGCCTCTGCACGTCGCCGCACCCTAATCCCCCATCTCGAAGATACGTCTACCCTCGAACCCTCGTATCGATTGGCAAGAGCCACGACAGAGTGCGCCACTGAGCCCTTAGAATTTTTAGGAAAAATTTTGGCGGAATTTTGACCGTCGCGTTTTTAAAAAAAAGAGACTGATTCAAATTGTCTTCGTCGTGGCAGGTACAATCTTGAATGGAATATTTAAAGGATCGTCGAGGGATGAATCGATTATTTTTTCGAGAGTAATTTTTAGAGAAATCTGGATTCATTTCTTTTCTATTTTTTTTTTTTTTTTTAAGGAAAGTCTAAGAGTAGGTACATACGAGTGTACTCGAACGAGTATGGTTCGCTTCGAGATAAAGATTTCGCGTTGCATCGGCGACACCCTTACCGAGAAAGTTTCCCCGAGGATGGAAGTTAAAGGCACCAGAGACGTTGTCCTGCTCTGTGTCGTTGTTACGCCTCGAGAAGTTCGAACTTTCGGGGGAGGCAATTCTATCGGCGGACAATACACTGGGAATCGTTGAGAAACATGTTCCCGTAGTGGATTAAAATTCTAAATGGGAAAAATTCTCGGGTCAACTTTAAACGTTTCTTTCCCTCGACTTTAATCCTTAATTACTTTGCTTTCTTTTTGTCGAAGTCGTGCGCTTTGTTCTTACCGTTACGAACGCGAACAATAGGCCACGGAAGACAAAGTGACAAAGTAGTTGAACTCTACAAAGGGCTTCGCCCACCCCAATAGAAAAGTCTTCGAGCGGTCAATTGACTTTAGACAAAGAATAGTATCTCGGCCGACTATAAGAAGCCGCACCAAAGCCAAACGGAGGACCAATTTCCAATTATATCCCCACCTTCAAGATAAATCACCCTTAAGCGCAGACGAACGAATTAACGTCTAATGATATTCCACCTTGGCGATCGTAAAAGTGTACAATGTAATCTCGGAACGCCTGTCGATGATTTCCTATTTTCGTCGATCCTAATCAAAGAAGGTGAACGGCGTCCTTAACGAACGCATAAAACCGATCGTGAATCGAGTAATTCTCGAGCGTGCCGTTACATTCGTACAGGAACGAACGTTAACCACAAAATAACCGATCTCTCCTCGATCACTGCGGCGGATCCCGGCCCATTAAATATTACAACGCGAATATCGTTGGAACGATATCGGCTTTACAGTCGATACAGGGCGAGCTTCCGGCACGACTTTTATGATCGACCCGACATGACACGCGCTCGAGATCCAACAAATTCGCCACGATCTGCCCGGTCAGACGGTGATCATAAAATGAAGCAATTAGCGTTGGACGTGTTTAATCGCCTCGTAAAATCCGTCGTACACGCTCTTGCGTCATCCCTGCCCGCCCTTTCTAAGACGTTCCCGTTTTTATCATTCTCGAACAAGCGTCACGGTTCCCGTTTTCTCACCTTGCACGCGAAAGGGACGACCGATCAACGCAGACGAAGAGCGTTCTCCGTTCTCGGACGGATAACAGGACTCGCCGCGTGCCGGTGCGCGAGAACAAAAATGTTATGACGAATCGGGACCACCCTCGACCCTTCGTCCCTGAAAGAAAAAGCAACGGAAGAAGACCTACCCCAAGGATAAATGAGTTCCGGGAGTGGCTAATGCGCGAGGGCACCGGAGATCCTGAGAACTCTTGTACTGTTCTGGTTCGCTGGCCCGAGAGGATTGCGTTTAACGAGGTTACCTTTTCTGCCGATTGCTGATTGCGTCTCGTGGTTTCGGTGGGCTTAACGCGATATTGGCAGGGGGGAATTGATATTGGAAGTGTACTGCACGGAAATGTCTTTTCGAACGGTGCACATAAAGAACGGAATCGTATCGGGCTATTATTGTAATAAAGTAATTGTTGGATGAAGGATACGAATTTTCGAAGAATTTTGTATGCCTTGGTTGCACAATATGACATTTTACTTGGGGAAATATTAATGAATGTTCGACAGCCTTTTCGTTGGAGCTGATATATAATTCATTGCCGCGGTGAACTTTTATTTTGCACGTCTTAGCAATTGTTTTTTGGACGTTCAAAGAAATTGTGGGTAATGTGAAGAGTAAAGAACAAGAACTGCTGGACATTGTTTTGTATGCACGATCAGGATCGGGAAACAAATATTTGTTTGGTCGTCAGAGGATAGTCCAAATATAATGTTAATTGTGGATATTATTTGGTGTTCCGCTGTTTTAACTGGAGTTAAATATAAAAAAAAAAACATGTTCATTATGCTTGGTAATGATTTGAAAAGTAAAATGCCTTGCAATATAAACGTATGTAATATTAGAGAAACTTCTATGCTCGTGTCTGACTCGCGCGGACCAATTTCACTGAATACGTTCTGCATACTATGCGCAACTACGGTAATAAAAAAATATTAATTTGGTGGTACTTAACCATTAATTTTGCATTGCATACGTGCAACGAGATTGAATGGCCTGTACTTTATTTAATATGAGTGCATTCAGAAGTATTTTACCGATTTACCGCAGAGTAAATTTGGCTACAGTAATCTTTAAACTTATAATTAATTTGGTTCGTCATATTTCAAAAATTGATTGCGAGATCATCAAAAGATCGATGAATAATTCTTGTGAAATTTAATTGCGAACATACGTAAGCACAAGGCTTGCATTATAAATTTGTCTGACCTTTATCGTTCGTTTCTACTGTATCCATCGTATGTACAAACATATCTACATAGTATAATATATCATATACGTGGATTATACATATATATTTTTTAATAAGGTTTTACTAATCAGGAATATTATAACATATATTAGTTTTGGAAATAAAAATTCAAATTTATTTACTTTCGAACAAAATAATAGATCTATTTACTGACAAATGTTCATCACATTCGAATTTTAGAAATTCAAAGATAATTTCGCTCTTGTTTAATAAAAACTGGTATTCTCTATGCCATACAGAAATATATCTTATAAAATTTGCACATCAATGTATAATATGTTTCATTTTCGTTTCATTTTCGAAACAACTAATACGTATAATATAAAAGTCTGCCTCGTAAATCAATCCAAGATCGCCAAGTTTCCGCAAAACATAATAGTGATTTCTAAAACATATACGAAAGAAGAAAGGTATCAAAGTCGCTCCAATTGAATGTATCTAGTCGCCAAGCAGCTGAATTGCAATCGCGTCGGTAGAAATCTTCTTAACCACTGCTAAGGCGGTAAGTAAACTTGAGATCAGAAAACTTGCCCCTCCCGCAAGTCATCCTGCAGAAAAAGGGTCGCGGGTTTATCCGGGTCGTATCTCCATAAAGGCAACTTCACAGCCGTCGACTTTTCGCCACAGTTTGTAGCTCTTAAAGGGGATCCGGTAAATACAAATGTCATCCGGGAAACGATCTCGTAAAAAGGGATAACAGTATCGAATTAAATCTGCCCGACATAACGCTATTCCCATATCACGAACGATAAATGTCGTACTTTTGATCATAAATCTACGTTACACCATATTCATTGTCGCATATTTTGTATATTTCACGAAAGCACGACAAAGTAGGTTCACAATTTTCGACAGTTTTAATAGCTTTACATTTTTCGAAATCGTCAGGCCACAAAATTTCATACGCGACATCCTCCACCCCTGTTGAAATAATAAGGCCGAAACTATTCTCACTTGCAAACAGAAAACCGCCCCGTCGAACAAGCATGTGCAAATGAACCCGATTCCAACACTGTGCGACAGAAATCAGCCATCGTCCAAGGCTGCGCCGTCCAATCATTTTAAACCAGGAAGATTCACGTGGTGACCTAATAATATCCAAACGGGATCATGTGCACGCGATTTTACCGGGCCGCCGGTTAATCGATAAAGCGGCACGAGCGAGACCGGTACGAACGCGGAAATTGCTACGCCCCTGTCGCCACGCCTAATATCGCGGCCGTCCGACCGGCTAAATTAATTAACCGGCACTTTTGAAAAAGTAGTGCGCCAGCCAGGCCGGCGTTATACACGGGTCGGCTGGTTACGCGAAAACGAACATTAACAAACACCCGTGGACCAAACGTGGCGGGCGTCCGTTTCGTATCAGCGTCGCGCGTAATTTGCGCAAACGCCGCAGCGTAAGAGAGGGCGGCAAAGCGAGGGTACGGTTCGGTACTAACTCTCGTGACTAGTTCCGAAATTTCCCTGCTCAAAAGGACGAAAAACGAGTGGCCGCGGCCGAGGGCGAGCTGAGAGCGAGTCGTCTCTGACAAGAGGAACTGCGACGGTAGGTAGCGGCCGTCGTCTCTGATGTCTGCGTTAACTCTATTTGAGATTTTAAAATTCAATGAGCCAATCCGATCGAGTATATTGCCGGCCCGTGCTCCTGCTCTTTCCTCCTTTTGCGGATGGTTCGCGGAGCGGACTACCACTACCGCGAGAGAAAATGGGGGACTGGCGAGGGCCTTTGTGATACGGTTTAACGGGGCACCCTTCGGCCTTTTTCGGATTCTCGATGGATCAAAAGCGTCGACCAACCTCGTCGACCAGCTTCGTCAACACCGACGAACGTTCCATCCACGTTGCTCCACCTCTCTCGTTTTCTCCCCGACACGCTCGTGTCCCTTCCTTTTTCTCGTCCTCTTTCACTGGCTCCTCCTCTTCGACGGGAACGTTGTGAACGTCGTGGTCCGTCTGCTCCGGGACGGGCGTTTTCTGTCGCGCGCGCGAAAACTTTTGCGAGCCGGCCGCTCGTTCGCTGGCACGTGAAATTTGCCTGCGAGAGTTTAATAATCACGCGGCGAGCGACCGCTTTGTCGCGCACCACAAAGCGAATTGATTTGTTTTATAAATTGGGGTAGGTCTGTTTGCTTGGCTAACCTTTCGGAGGATAGCCGCGCAAGGTACCGCTCCCTGCGCCCACGTTTCACGATCGAAGCGAAGGCAAATAACGGGTGACACTGTCTTCGAGATGTACAGCGTATTCGTTCGATAATATTGTCCGTTTCTTCTATTTTATTTATTTTTTTTTTTTTTATTGACTTGGCGAACATTTCTACGGCGGAGAGATTTATTGGTATCGATTGAAAATCTCGGAAGGTAATTTTATTCTGCAATTTGTTTCTCCAAATTGACGAGGTTATCACCGAAAGAGAGGAAATTTTTGCAGCCGTACGATAATTCGTGCGTATGGACAGCTTTCAAGTAGTACAAACCAATAATATGGTGTCGCATATTTTTTTCACCAATGGAGGAACACAGAAGAAAGGATTAAATTATAGCAAGTGTGGATGCGTCAATTGTTATATTTTGGTATAAGGTTTATTTGTAAAATATATTCTAAATTAACTTCAAAGAATAGTTTATTAGTATTAGATTGTATTAGATTGTAGATAATATTAGATACGCTTATAGTATTTTTTATGTTAGATAAATGTTAGTTTAGAATTGATACAAGATTTACTTGTACGATATATTGTAAATAGATATAAAAGCATAGTTCATAAGGATTAGGTTGTAAATTTGAATTGCAACATTTTTATAACTTGTATCGTCATTAATTAATTTAAATAAATCTACACTGAAAAGAATTTTACTACCACTTTTATATTCACACCTTAGTCCTTGAAAAGACCTAATTCCAATTCCTTAAACAAGTACTACCGTGCAGGAACTTTAAATGCAAAGTTCACAAGCGGAGAACTTGTAAAAATAGACCTGAACATTACTATGCATATTGCAACTAGGTATACATAAAGCGCCTCATCAAAATGCAACCAGGTTACAAACAACGCCTCGCGAAAAGGCAACAAAGTTGTGAAACAACGCCTCTCGAAAAAGCAACAAAGTTGCAAACAACGCCAAGCGAAAAGGCAACAAAATTGCAAACAACGCCTCGCGAAAAGGCAAAAAAAGTCACAAACAACGCCCCGTCAAAAAGTAAAAAAGCTGCAAACAATGCCAAGCGAAAAGGCATAAAAGTTGCAAACAAAGCCCCGCGAAAAAGCAACAAAGTTGCAAACAACTCCTCGCGAAAAAGCAAAAACGTTGCAAACAACGCCTCGCGAAACAGCAACAAAGTTGCAAACAACGCCTTGCGAAAAGGCAACAAAGTTGCAAACAGCGCCTCTCGAAAAAGGCAATAAAGTTGCAAACAACGCCTCGCGAAAAGGCAAAAAAAGTCACAAACAACGCCCGCGAAAAAGTAAAAAAGTTGCAAACAACGCCTCTCGAAAAAGCAACAAAGTTGCAAACAACGCCCCGCGAATAAGTAAAAAAAGTTGCAAACAACGCCTCGCGAAATAGTAAAATGTTGCAAACAGCGCCTGGCAAAAAGGCAAAAACGTTGCTAACAACGCCTCGCGAAAATGCAACAAAGTTGCAAACAACGCCTCGCGAAAAGGCAACAAAGTTGCAAACAACGCCTCGCGAAAAGGCAACAAAGTTGCAAAAATTCTTGACCAAAATTTGCAACAATGTTGCAAACACCGCCTCGCGAAAACGCAACAAAGTTGCAAAAAATCTTGACAAAATTTGCAACAATGTTGCGCCTAAATTTTTGCAACAATGTTGCAAACAACGCCTCGCGAAAACGCAACAAAGTTGCAAAAACTCTGGACAAACTTTGCAACAATGTTGAAAAATTGGACCGCAACATTGTTGCAAATTTTGGTCAAGAATTTTTGCAACTTTGTTGCATTTTCTTAGAGCTCAATTTGCAACTTTGTTGCAGAAATTTAGGCACAACATTGTTGCAAATTTTGTCACGATTTTTTTGCAACTTTGTTACGTTTTCGCGAGGCGTTGCTTGCAACATTGTTGCAAAAATTTAGGCGCAACATTGTTGCAAATTTTGTCCAGATTTTTTGCAACTTTGTTGCTTTTTCTCAGAGCTCAATGTGCAACTTTGTTGCAAAAATTTAGGCGCAACATTGTTGCAATTTTTGTCCAGAGTTTTGCAACTTTGTTACGTTTTCGCGAGGCGTTGCTTGCAACATTGTTGCAAAACTTTAGGCGCAACATTGTTGCAAATTTTGTCAAGATTTTTTGCAACTTTGTTGCCTTTTCGCGAGGCGTTGTTTGCAACTTTGTTGCTTTTTCGAGAGGCGTTGTTTGCAACTTTGTTGCTTTTTCGAGAGGCGTTGTTTGCGACTTTGTTGCTTTTTCGAGAGGCGTTGTTTCACAACTTTGTTGCCTTTTCGCAAGGCGTTGTTTGCAACTTTGTTGCTGTTTCGCGAGGCGTTGTTTGCAACTTTTTGTACTTTTTGCGAGGCGTTGTTTGCAACTTTTTTACTTATTCGCGAGGCGTTGTTTGCAACTTTTTTACTTATTCGCGAGGCGTTGTTTGCAACTTTATTGCTTTTTCGAGAGGCGTTGTTTGCAACTTTTTTACTTATTCGCGAGGCGTTGTTTGCAACTTTATTGCTTTTTCGAGAGGCGTTGTTTGCAACTTTGTTGCCTTTTCGCAAGGCGTTGTTTGCAACTTTGTTGCTTTTTCGAGAGGCGTTGTTTGCAACTTTGTTGCCTTTTCGCAAGGCGTTGTTTGCAACTTTGTTGCTGTTTCGCGGGCGTTGTTTGCAACTTTTTTACTTTTTCACGGGGCGTGGTTTGTGACTTTGTTGCTTTTTCGAGAGGCGTTGTTTCACAACTTTGTTGCCTTTTCGCAAGGCGTTGTTTGCAACTTTGTTGCTGTTTCGCGGGCGTTGTTTGCAACTTTTTTACTTTTTCACGGGGCGTGGTTTGTGACTTTGTTGCTTTTTCGAGAGGCGTTGTTTCACAACTTTGTTGCCTTTTCGCAAGGCGTTGTTTGCAACTTTGTTGCTGTTTCGCGGGGCTTTGTTTGCAACTTTTTTACTTTTTCGCGGGCGTTGTTTGTAACTTTTATGCCTTTTCGCTTGGCGTTGTTTGCAACTTTTTTACTTTTTCACGGGGCGTGGTTTGTGACTTTTTTGCCTTTTCGCGGGGCTTTGTTTGCAACTTTTATGCCTTTTCGCTTGGCGTTGTTTGCAACTTTTTTACTTTTTGACGGGGCGTTGTTTGCAACTTTTTTACTTTTTGACGGGGCGTTGTTTGTGACTTTTTTTGCCTTTTCGCGAGGCGTTGTTTGCAACTTTGTTGCTTTTTCCTTTGTAACCTGGTTGCATTTTGGTGAGGCACTTTATGTATACCTAGTTGCAATATGTATAGTAATGTTCAGGTCTATTTTTACAAGTTCTCCGCTTGTGAACTTTGCATTTAAAGTTCCTGCACGGTAGTACTTGTTTAAGGAATTGGAATTAGGTCTTTTCAAGGACTAAGGTGTGAAAATAAAAGTGGTGACTGACAATATGCTTTCCGTTTAGAGCGTGTCAGTCACCGGTGACTGACACTATGCTCTCCGTTTAGAACGTGTCAGTCACCGGTGACTGACAATATGCTCTCCGTTTAGAGCGTGTCAGTCACCGGTGACTGACACTATGCTCTCCGTTTAGAACGTGTCAGTCACCGGTGACTGACAATATGCTCTCCGTTTAGAGCGTGTCAGTCACCGGTGACTGACAATATGCTCTACGTTTAGAGCGTGTCAGTCGCCTGTGACTGACACTATGCTTTACGTTCTCGTCGCATAGTGTTTAGAGCGTGTCAGTCACCGGTGACTGACACTATGCTCTCCGTTTAGAACGTGTCAGTCACCGGTGACTGACAATATGCTCTCCGTTTAGAGCGTGTCAGTCACCGGTGTCTGACAGTACGCTTTGCGGTTGCGTCGCATAGAGGTCAGAACCTGTCAGTCACCGGTGACTGACACTATGCTTTACGTTCTCGTCGCATAGTGTTTAGAGCCTGTCAGTCACCGGTGACTGACAATATGCTCTACGTTTAGAGCGTGTCAGTCACCGGTGACTGACAATATGCTCTACGTTTAGAGCGTGTCAGTCACCTGTGACTGACACTATGCTTTACGTTCTCGTCGCATAGTGTTTAGAGCGTGTCAGTCACCGGTGACTGACAATATGCTCTACGTTTAGAGCGTGTCAGTCACCGGTGACTGACACTATGCTCTCCGTTTAGAACGTGTCAGTCACCGGTGACTGACAATATGCTCTCCGTTTAGAGCGTGTCAGTCACCGGTGTCTGACAGTACGCTTTGCGGTTGCGTCGCATAGAGGTCAGAACCTGTCAGTCACCGGTGACTGACACTATGCTTTACGTTCTCGTCGCATAGTGTTTAGAGCGTGTCAGTCACCGGTGACTGACAATATGCTCTACGTTTAGAGCGTGTCAGTCACCGGTGACTGACAATATGCTCTACGTTTAGAGCGTGTCAGTCGCCTGTGACTGACACTATGCTTTACGTTCTCGTCGCATAGTGTTTAGAGCGTGTCAGTCACCGGTGACTGACACTATGCTCTCCGTTTAGAACGTGTCAGTCACCGGTGACTGACAATATGCTCTCCGTTTAGAGCGTGTCAGTCACCGGTGTCTGACAGTACGCTTTGCGGTTGCGTCGCATAGAGGTCAGAACCTGTCAGTCACCGGTGACTGACAATATGCTTTACGTTCTCGTCGCATAGTGTTTAGAGCCTGTCAGTCACCGGTGACTGACACTATGCTCTCCGTTTAGAACGTGTCAGTCACCGGTGACTGACACGCTCTAAACACTATGCGACGAGAACGTAAAGCATAGTGTCAGTCACAGGTGACTGACACGCTCTAAACACTATGCGACGAGAACGTAAAGCATAGTGTCAGTCACCGGTGACTAACACGGTGCTTTCTGTTTAGAACGTGTCAGTCACCGGTGACTGACACTATGCTCTCCGTTCTGAACCTGTCAGTCACCGGTGACTGACACTATGCTCTCCGTTTAGAACCTGTCAGTCACCGGTGACTGACACTATGCTCTCCGTTTAGAACCTGTCAGTCACCAGTGTCTCACTTTACTTTACGTTCTCGTCGCATACTGTTTAGAGCGTGTCAGTCACCGGTGACTGACACTATGCTCTCCGTTTAGAGCGTGTCAGTCACCAGTGTCTGCCACTTTGCTTTACGTTCTCGTCTCATACTGTTTAGAGCGTGTCAGTCACCGGTGACTAACACGGTGCTTTCTGTTTAGAACGTGTCAGTCACCGGTGGCTGAACACGATGAACATAAAAATAGACCTCAACCTTACTAAAAATATTGCAACCAGGTATACATAAAGCGCTTCACCGAAATTCAACCAGATTGCAATTCAATGCTCTAGCGAAATGGCAAAAAAGTTGCAAACAACGCCTCGCGAAAACGCAACAAAGTTGCAAATTTATGTCAAGAATTTTTGCAACTTTGTTGCATTTTCTTAGAGCTCAATTTGTAACTTTGTTGCAAAAATTTAGGCGCAGTATTGTTGCAAATTTTGTCAAGATTGTTTGCAACTTTGTTGCGTTTTCTTAGGGCTTAGTTTGCAACTATGTTGCTTTTTCGCGAGGCGTTGATTGCAAGTTTGTTGCGTTTTCGCGAGCAGTTGTTTCCAACCCTATTTCATTTTCGCGAGGCATCCATTTGCAACCTGGTTGCATTTTGGTGAGGCGCTTTATGTATACCTAGTTGCAATATGTTTAGTAATGTTCAGGTCTATTTTTACAAGTTCCCCGCTTGTGAATTTTGCATTTAAAGTTCCTGCACGGTAGTACTTCTTTAAGGAATTGGAATTAGGTCTTTTCAAGGACTGTCAAGGTGTGAAAACAAAAGGAGTAGTAAAATTCTTTTCACTGTAGATTTATTTAAATTAATTAATGAAGATACAAGTTAGAAAAATGTTGTAATTCAAATTTACAACCTAATCCTTATGAACTATGCGTTTATATCTATTTACAATACATCGTACAAGTAAATCTTGTATCACTTCTAAACTAACATTTATCTAACATAAAAAATACTATAAACATAAATAATCTAATACTAATAAACTAATCTTGGTAGTTAATTTACAATATATTTTACAAATTATATTAAACTAAAATTTAATGTTTGACGCATGCACACTTGCTATAATTTAAACTCAAGAGAAAGTAGCACAATTGCCTACTGATCCGCCAATCGTTCCAATACTCCGCCCCCAGTCAGCACTTTGTCTTTTCACCCCCAAAAAATCGCAAACCTATGTACGAAATTATCCCGGGTAATCGTTACACGAGAGTCATCCCCTTCGGCAAGCACTAAATTCTTGAGAGCCGTCCAAGGTGTCGGCCGATAACGACCGGTCGTTTACAGGCGTATAAATGAAAAAGCGAGACGTTCCGCTCGCCACAGACGGAAGCCCGTAATTCCACACCACCCTCCGCACCTTCTAATAAATACCCCCTGCCGGTCGGTCGAGCGTACACATAATTCACCCCTGATTACATATAATACATCCCGACGCATGTACGTGTTTTCGCGTCGCTCTCGCAACTTTATTAAGCGGTTCCATTGAAACCAATCTTCCCTATCGTCACCAGCGACCGTGTTGATTTGCTTAAATGCTGCGCCCCGCGAGTTTGCTTAATATGATTGTCGCTATTTAACAGAACTTCCTGGCGAGATTGCGCGAGCGGACGTTTAAACTTTTATTCTGGAAAACTTTATATATCTTGGAAGTGAAAGAATTGTTTGCGATGAGCTTTTCGGAGATTCTGTTGCGGATGCAAAATTAGTTCTTCGAAGAAGATATGTTACTATTTATCGTCAAACAAGAATTTTGTTTATAATTAAAGTCCGCTGAAGCTGAGGACAAAATTTCTGAAATCTCGGGAATGCTTCGACATCAAAGAGAACAAAATAAATAAGTAAAACAAGGGTAAAATAAGGAAAGGAGGGTCAGGCACCTGTTCGAAAGTATTTCAATCAAAATCTCTTATTTTTCATAGAAATCAAAATCTTTTCCCACATCGTTCAGCCCTGGCACATGCATCGAGAAGTGGTGGTTCCCTGATAACAAGGCTCTATACAACCGGGTGGCTTCAATACACAGCTGCGAGAGGGGTTTGCGTCGATACACGGAACGCGAGCACGATCCTCAATTGCAGGGAAATAGTTGTACGTGGATAGAATTGCTCTTAAGTTCATGTTATCACGGAATTTCTTTCTTTCTCCAGCTTCCTTGACGGGACCGTCCTTATTTCTATTTCACCACTTTACATTAGTAATTTGCAAATATGGGCTTTAGTGACACGAATTTTTGGTAACACGTGCAGGAATAATTTTATCGAGCAGAACAATATTCTGCACGCCTTTCAAGAAATTGGAACGTAATTAATATCAATTTTTTTGTAACACTGTGTTTACGTACGTATATGAACCTTGTGTGACGCAGCTAAAAAAATAAAAAAATGTACACTGCAGCACAAATACTTTAATTTATACAATTCAATCTGAAAAGTTAAATGATTTCGAAGCAAACATTTGCATAATCTCTTTCTATTTATAATGCATCCACGCCGTTCCTAAAACCTGTCCCCAAAAATCGAAAACTCCAAACGTCATTAGCATCATGTTTAATAACCATATTTCTCTCAACTCGGGGCACGTTGACAAGCGCCGGATATCGTATGGAACAAGAAATTACACCTGCCGGGCACAAGTTCGCCTTCACGATCACGTGTGTGCGATTTCTCGACATCTTAATGCCAGTTTCTGTTTCGCGACGCATACGATGCGATCGTCAGGCATGGTTATTTATTTTATTCGAAACGGAAAGGAACCGAAGGAAAGAGTGGCGAGAAAAGGAGAAAAAGGGAAAAAGCTCGAGAAACATTTCTCCCGGAGGAAGAAAAAGAAAAGCTCGAGAAATAAGAAACAAACATTCGTTCCGGCGAATAATTCGGCCGCTTAAGGAAACGGTTTTTGTTTGATATTTTTTTTTTATTATTTCGGCTCGGTTATCCAACGAAGACCGTTTCTCTCGTACGCGATAATTGCCGACGTTATTAAAAACAGTTTATGCCAGCCAGATCAGTCGGGCGTTCGTTAGTAGAACGCGTTCCGAGAATTCGATTTTAATAGGCGCGTAGTTTCCCGTGAAACGTTCCGTAGTCGCTCAGAACGATTTTACGACTGCTCGTTCCAGCCTTTCGGTGCCGTACAGGGGCAAACAAGAGGAACGGTTCCGTGCTGCTTAAGAGACTCGGCTGAATAATTAAAATTGATGTGACAGCAAATGTTGCCGCGTACATGTAAATCAGCTGCCGTCCAGACCAGGTGACGCAATTCACCGCTCCTACGATTCTTTTTTCGATTTTCTCTGGTGAACGTTTAAAAACCACTAGGACCACAAGCGATGTAAAGTTCACGTGGAAGACACGGTGGCAACGTCTTGGAAAACGGAACGTTTCATGCAGCTACGATTCCCGTGGATGTTTTGGCAACTTTGCGAGACTCGCATCAGCGAGTGCATAGGAATTGGTCGCATTAGCAAGGAGGTAGTTAAAACTTTTCAGTGGCTTTCGTGTTTTACGAAGGGTGTTTTTTTTTTAATGCTTTTAGTATGAATGAAAGATTTTTTTGGCCCGCGTGCTTATACACGTTTGTCGACGGTGGCACAATGGGATGAAATACGGTTTGATTTTAGGTTTATGTACGTATTATAAATGCAGAATTAAAGTTCCCAGCTATCACGGGAATCTTTTCTAACGATTATATTAACGAATCCTTGAGACGGAAAATAGGTAAATAGGTATTACAATATGTGGACTTTCCATTTAGCATAAATACTTCTTTAATACATTTATATATTTTATTGTATATATTTTTTTCGTAACAAAAAATACATTGCTCGGGAGGTAAGCATTTCAATATCTCTCAAGTCCATTCGAGACATAGATCGATAAGAAATTGACAGTAAAGAAACGCAATTCTAAAAAGTATTAAATTACGTCGGATCAAAATCTAAATCGGAACGAGATTAAAACCAGACGAAGAACAGACTGTCGTAAAACCAGCCTCGTGAAAAAAGGAGTCGCGCATACGCGAATCTCTGTCCAGCAGAACAAGGACAACCACCTTTCAACCACCTTCTCAGCGAAACATGCACCGAGCATTTTCATCGAGTTCATTAAACAACTAACTATATTCCACGAGTCGCTTATCGTCATCATCGTGACGTCGATCGTTCACTTAGGGTACGATAAATCCTTTTCACAATTACCGCTCGATCCTTTTACCGGCCGTTTGACATTTCTACTCTACGCCGAACATTAGGAAGGTGTACACGACTGCGTGTAAAGTCGAGTGCATGAGGTACTTCCGCGGCCGTGACACTTTAACGACCGTCTGAGGGATCGGGAAAGGGTGCTCTCACTGAACTTCGAGTCGCAATCGAATTTTTCGCCCTTTCGTTACAGTCTACGAGCACGCGATCCATGCCCGCCAAGTTCGAGTTCGGCCAGCCCTGAATTTGTCGGCAACGATCATCCTGATCGCGCCGTGACGTTTTCAGGTAATTTACGATCAATCCGAACGTTGCTCCTCGGATAATCGTGCGGCACCCTAATGACGCTGTTCTGCCTAACAGTGAGAACGGGAATTCTTGTTAATCGTATAAAGAAAAGCGATCGTAAACTTCAACGGGATTTAATTTACGGATTTCCGTCGCGACACTGACGCGCGTTTATTTAGTGCGCATCGTTGGGCAGTGATCTTTCAACAGGTGATTATAGGTGCATTGATCACTCGAGTGGCAGGACGTAAGGCTTATTACTTAGTATTTATTATACAATTATCCTGGTGTATTAGGTCTCGAAGAAATCTTCTGCAAATGATTTTAGCTAAAGGACGCGTAAAACGTTTGAGCCTGCTGTTGACGTTTGTCCCAGAAATATATTTTTATGTAACTATTCTAACCCTAGTTGTTCTTGTTTTTTTTTTTTTTTTTTAGGAAGTATACGTTTCTCCGTTTGAAATGGCAGCTTTTCCCGTCCTCGCGGAAAGCACCGTTTGAAACAATATACATAATTCGGGTTATGGAGCTTCTCGTGCCAGGCTCTGGTTTTTAGGCCTGCTATTGTCAGTAGAATGAGCAGTCATGAACAGGCACGTGAGTGATGGACGAGGAACGGGCTCGCGATCTAGTCTGCGCGGAGCCACGTGTATCTACTAGCGTAGAAGAGTGAAGCAACGAGAGAAAACGACAAGGAAGAGAGAAAGAGAGTGAGAGAGAGAGAGGTATGGAGAACTGAGAGAGGTAGAGTTAGCGAGAAAGTGGGAAGGAGAGTGTTTGCCAGTTCGCAAAGCAATTATAACGCGAGAATCGCGCCACTTGCCGCTACGTAAATTGGCTCGCGTTGGTTATATCGATCTTGTTCAGCAATTTAAGCCGAGTTAAACTTCGTGCCACGATCGATGATAACACGGTCTACGGCAAACTCGAGCCTTTTCTTCCACTCTGCCTTTTAGCTCGCGACGAATTTAATGGCCGTCGATGATAGAGCTGATTGACGGCATGCTTGTATAAGTACGTCGAGGTTGTGGGAAAATTCTGTTACTTATTAACTTTTCCTGCCGACCGTGAAACGGATATATTACGATCTCCCTAAATTATGTTCAATGTATGGACGATGCTGTTGTATCTTGCAACGGGATCTTAATTTGAAACTTCAATTATGATATTTTACTTTTACAGTTGGAAATAATTTCGTTCACAAGCGTTCCCAATTGTCGCAATATTTCGTGGACATTTGTGTTGCAGAAATACGCCCGCAATATTAAACATATTAAGAAAGTTGAATCGGTATGTTTATCGACAGTTTCATCATACCGTAGCCTATCGTTATATATTATATATATTATCATCGTATTATATTCGCCAAACTGTCAGTCAACGAATTGCTTAAAAATTCGTTCCAAGACTAACCGGTCCGCGAATACCCCGCGACTATAGAAATCTCGAATTCCCTTTATCCCGAATTCGGTGCATCCCCTCGCAGATACGTTCCCCGCAAGCAGCCAATTGATGATCCGCGGTGGCATCCGCGGGGACAACGAATCCCTGTTGGAGTGTCCTTACCATGGAGCAGCGTCCCCGTTGGGAGCATCCTTAAAATTTCCGTGAACATGGATCCGCGTAGCAGGCCATAATCGTAATTAAGCTCGTCGCCCTTTCTAACGAATAAGCTTCAAGGTAAAAACGTACTTTACCGTAACGTGACTCTCGTTTCACCGGTGCTGCCGGTTCATCTTAACTTTACAAACAGACAGTGCGGGACAATGGTTACCCTCCGGTTTCGGAATTACAACGTCTGCCGGGCCGAGGTATCATAATATCGTACATACATACATATATAATACCCCGCCCGACAGTCGTACAAGGACCTTCACTTCGCGAACACGAAACACCCCCGACTCACCCCCGTTCGCACAATGCCGCTTCGGATACTTGGCCAACTCGCCGCATGAAATCTTAACGAGACGCGGGGCCCGTTTCGAAAACCATCCCCACGGCGACCCGGTCCGTTTTCTTTTCTCTTCCATTTGCTCTGCGGTTTCGTCGTCCTCCGTGAATAATGCTTTGCAATTAAGTTGCATCTCGAAGAGCGGGCGTATAGTTCAGGAGGTTTCGATGGCCTCACGAGAGAAATAACATGTATTCGTAGTACATCTGGTAAAAATATTTTCCCTCGACATTGGGACATTTTAACTTACAAATGTGAATATCACTCGTATTTGAAGAGTGTAACTTGTCACACTATTACATTGCACAAATACAAATTCCATTATGCGAATAGTTATTAATTATAGTCGCAGGACCAATTACAAGCTGGCTTCAAGGGATTACGAATAATCTGTTTCAACAAACCTCCATCGTAGTATGTACCCTGTTAAACAAGTTTCCAATCAGCATCGTGCATCGAGCACCATTTACTGAGTTTTATACGGCGCTCCAAACTTCTACTCGGGACGAATCGAAACTTCCGGTGTTTAACAGTATGAATAATAACGAAATGACGTAATTTGCGCGACCGAGCTGCTCGTAAAAAGCGGAACACGACTTTTCGTCGAAGAGTCGGCGCGTTGTCGCCCGAGCGTGGCCGACGAGCGAAGTCGAACAATTCTACGAGGTAATTAACGATTCCTCGTGGCAATTTCGCGAGATCTTGAACGCGCTGTAACGACCAGTCGGGATCCGACTGGCACTTTTCGCTAGACCACTCGCTAAAAGCTCTGTAAATTATTGCTCCAAGTTTACGGTGACACGGCAGCGCGCAGACGCAGTACCTGCACCCCTAATTGCGCTAATTATTATCGTTTCGGCAAGGGGGTGAGGGTGGTCGTACGGAAAAGTCTGTCTCTTAACTTCCGCGACGTCTCCTGGACGCTTTACGGTCGACGACACGATAGAATTCTCGTATAAAAGTGGTTCGACACCACGCAACGATTTACTTTTTCAGAATTGCATGACAGCGGAAAGGTGACTCTTTTCTTGGCGATGGACAAATCGGATACTTTTTACGGTTTACGTACATTGGAGATTGTAGAAATGAGTATTTCATGGTCGACATGAACTTATTACGGAATTTTCAATCAAGGTATACGATTTGGAAAAGATTTATCCGGAACCGCCTGTTTTTCTCGTATGAGACAGGTACGTCAGCTCACGTTCATTTTTAACGGGAAATTTAGTTTCAGGCCAATATAAATCCTGCTTCAACTTTTGTCGTCTATCGTGTTACACTTCGTGCACACGTTCGCTTGCCAACATTTGTTGAATACAATTTCGAATACTTTCAATTATTCTGCAGCTGTTGGACATTGGATCTGTTCTCTTCGATTTATGAATATATTCTAATACCTATCGTCAATGAGATATCCACGAAATATCTGTGCGCGACTTACGTAGGTGAAATGCTTGAAAATGTGAATGGAAAGCGCAACCGGATTCCGCACCATCCATTTTCTATGCAGGTCATGTACATAAGAGATGCATAAATAGCGTAAACGCACCGCGGCATGTAAACCTGCACGCGAAAATGCACGGATATATCGAAATGCTCACAGGTGTGCACACACGGAGCATTCCATAATACCAACCACCCCGCTAGGGGTGGTAGCGCGCTAAAGGCAGAACACGCCAGTTCGTGTTCAGACGTGACTCGAGACGCAAGCCCATTTTTTATCTGCCCAACAGATTGTTCCTTATCACGTTTCAGTAAACTTCCGAACGGTGTAAGCGGAAAAACAGGTAGGTAACTTTCAGTAACACATTTTCGAAATGTCCCTGGTTACTTTATTTCGCCGGGTGCATTTGGGTAATTTCGTTTCTCGGTACGTTTTGTTCATCGACGATTCTACGAGTAGAAACACGGTCGCCTCCGAGTGGCTTATATTAATGATGTTATCGTACGAAATATGTTCTTCTTAATAAGTTGCACTGCAACGTGGCACTCAGCGAGGCTTGTTTCAAAGTAGCGGGAAATTATAATGGACATCGAAGCACAGTGACAGCACTTCTCTTAAAACCGCCGGGCAAATTAACGAAAAATCAAATAATCCAATCACTGTAAATATCAAACATATACGTACGTACACCAAATATAAAGATAAGAAGACAACAAAGTAATTATACTTGCACTTCTACGATTCGAATTCCGATAGCGAAGGATCGTCGTATAAGCTATTTCGTTTTCGTGGTAAAAAGATTCAGGCGCGCCTTCGAGTTACAACTGGAGTTCGCTAATTCTATAATTGCATGATAAATCTCGCAGAGAATCAAAACTAAGTAAGAATCCGGGTAGAAGAAATTCGCAACGGAATTTCGACGGTGGCCCACCGTCTGCAATTTGATTCGACTTAGACCGGGCAAGAGCTGTAATCGTGGCCGACCGCGTAAGATTCGACTGCTCGTTCCCGGCGGCGAGCCGAACGCGCGATTTATCATTTCAACGTGTCCGAGATCCCAGTAAATTGCCGCGTCTCACGATCCGATTCGATTCGATTCGATTTCACCGCGAAATTTCACCGCGGACGGAGAAACGGGAACAGGGGGGCGTCTTTGGTCTTTCAAATAAATTAAAAGCCGACGAAACCGCTCTCTTTCTCCCCCTCTTTCATTGCCATACACGTGCGTCCATGTGTGTGTGTGTGTGTGTCTGAAGCTTTCGGAACAAAGAGCTGCTAGCCGGTCTGAAGCAACGCCGAAATATCTGGACAAATCGCGTTGCGCAACCAAGTCGCCGTCGTCGGCGTCCACTTCGACCGCGTCTTTTTTATTTCCCAGAAATTTCGCCGCCAGATTTATTCGCCGCTTTGAGGTATGATCAGAAAGACAGAAGACGGCAGGCGTGCTCAATCATGGCCATTTTGATCAAATTTCGGGGCAGCTGTTTCGTTCATTGCGTGGGAAGTTAAATAAAATATGTTGGGGATAAAGGTGAATGAAAGTGAGAGGATCGTATAAAGTTTGATTATAGTTGATTTAGTTGTTGCATAGAGATGTTGGCTGCATTGTTCACTTAAAGGCTTGAATACAATAAATTTGAATATAAAAATTAATAAATTTAACAAGTTCTTTACCGAGGGCGTGAAGAATCTTTTCTATGAAAAGTTTACAAATTTTCATTGAATAACACCAGACCATGGTAAAGAATTTCCGGCTCCTACATGCACGCACAGATGCTGCTAGTTTATACGATATAGGGAAATATTGTTCATATCGCAAGGCCTAACATTTTACCTAAATTTAATGGCGCACGAGAACAGGCGCTGGCGGCTATGATTTTAAAACGTTCGTAAAATTTCGGGGACAACATGTTCTGGAGCAAAATCGTTCTTTTCTAAGTCGTTCATTTTCTCTACTGAACCTCGCCTTACGTTTTTGCCAAGGGGCTCACATAACGCATCGCAAACAATTCCCTCTGAAACTATTAAAGATATAACTTCGTTCTCATGTGCGATCGTCTGAAAGGCCAAGTGATATACACAAAAGCAAATCCGTGAATCGAGATTTCACATTTGCCTTATGTTCGCACAGGTGTGCGGAAAATATCACGTCGTGAGTCGTCGAAATATGATGGGGGCGAGTTTGGAGTAGCATACAGTTTATTAAATATTGCACACATTATAGTTGAGATTCTTGAAAACTTATGAGGCTACTTAATTCGAGTTTTCAAACTTCACTTGTGTGATTATTAACGCGTTACCATATATTAAAGACTTCCTTGCGTGACCATGAACAACTGTACTATAGATAATAATACAAATGGCTACACGTTAATAATTTATCACGACCATTAACTTAACGCGTCATCAAGGGGGAAAAAAAAGTCCTCCCGAAAACCGTAGTATTTAAATAAATCAGAGCAGATGTCCCACCATCATCATACATCGTACCTTTGCCAAATTACTCGCCACGTAACAAAAAACACCAACCCACAACATCGATCATTATTTTTTTCATCCCGCTGAAACACTAACGTCCAAAAGCTACCGGGCCATCAAGCGACATCTACCGCATCCGTTGCACCGCTCTGATATTCTCCGTCTCCTTTATCACCTGTCGCGGAATCCGTTCCACGAAATTAGCAGCTGTCGCAAAGCCGATTTACCTTGTCGCTTAAGACATGCAAACAAGTCTATCCCTGTTCCATTGTAGAAACGCGCGTGTGTATACCCACGTA
Source organism: Nomada lathburiana (assembly GCA_963667235.1). Lineage (NCBI taxonomy): Eukaryota > Metazoa > Arthropoda > Insecta > Hymenoptera > Apidae > Nomada > Nomada lathburiana. The sequence continues at coordinate 8,144,708 of OY763898.1, read as the reverse complement.
ACACATCTACACGTTATACAGACACGTGGGCGCATGTAACACCTATACGAAATACAAGGCAGCGTCCGAAAACACGGGGCAAACGCCACGAGATCGAGGCCAGGTTATCCTTGATATTTAACGATTGATTGGCAGGATTGGCAATTTGGCCAATTACCGTGGAGTTCCTCGAGTTTCGCGGAATAACGAATCAAAATTACATAGTCGGACCACGAAAGTATCCCGGTGCGGGAATGAAATTTCGATTCGAGGCCGAAGGGCGTCGATCACAATAGACGCCGCGCCGTTTCTTCCGGAGAAACGTGAAACGATGAAATTTATCGGAGATAAATTGGTGAGTTACGCTCGATAATTGGAACTCTTGGCTTCCTGCGGATTTGCGAGATTTCGGACGGGAGAAACTTCGCAGGTCGGGCAATTACGAAGGTAATTAGAGAAATCACGGCGATCGGAGTGAAATGTGAATTAAAAGTGGGGAATCGAGGGTGGACGTAATAATTCGGGAATACACGTATACGTTATAAGTAGCGTAATTAATTTTCTCGATTTCTTTCTTTAACGAAATTCCACGGTCTACGATTACGTTCAACGGAATCTCGTTCGACTTGCGTCCGCCGTGTTTCAACCTATTGTAAAACCATGCCCGGTGCTACTTTTAAATCTGATACCGCGTGCAATGCTTCCGCTGTACGAAATAACGTCGCGCTTTGGTCTCGTAAAGATTATCGCACGTTGTTAATGGTGTTTCGATTGCATTTAATGTCCTGGCGCCTGGTTCGACGTAATGGCATGAAAGGGGTCGAAAAAACATTTAACAACGTAGGTTTAAGACACTTTCCTTTTTTCCTCGGATTTAAGTCCAGAACAACAGCAATTTAAAATTTCTTGCGCCGCTTTTTCCGCGAGTTTCGCTTCCCATAAAACAGGCGCACCGTAATCACTTTATCAAGGAGTATCTATTTATCGGAGAGCATTATCGCGCCAATAACATTATACACGTCCGCGAATGCTCGGAATGGTCTACCCGGCACGTGTATTCGTTTCCCGAATTTTCGTCGGCGTTCACGGCCACCATTACCGCAGTTACACGGCCATTCGAAGCAGTCCGATAAAATCGAAGAGCCCACGACAACGGCGTCTGCGAAAGTTTTTCAAGGAAGCCCATTTCGACTTAGCAATTTCGCCGGGCTATTTCCACTTTTCCAATTCTTCCTGCCCCTCTGGCGTCCTCGCCACGCGGGGGCGGCGTTTCCCCGCGTGGTCGTGACTTTTCCACGCGGCACCCCGAAAGAGTCGTAAAGTCCCGGGCACGCTCGAAGCCGGCTATCGATTTCACGTGTTTCCTTTCGGAAATTGCCTTGTTTTTTCTATCCCCGCCGCGTGTATTTCGGTCCACGAGGGAAAGATCGATACGATATCGCGATACCTTCGACCAACGTGCTGGGTGGTCCCTGCGAGTAACAGCGCTCTCTGCGAATCCGCCTTAATTCGCGCCTCCTGCGCCAACCGCTAAATTTCCGACGACTTCATTCGGAAACTTTTCAATCAACGAAACGCTCATTGCCAATTTACTGTACAACTAATTCGGTGTCGCGGGTGGTTATTAATTAAAATGAAACGTGTTGCCGTGTTACGGTTTTCAAGTTCGACTATATTTGTTCCTGTTTTCACAGCGAGGTTGTATTTTACAAATCGCGTCATCGCGAAATTTCGAGGCTAAATAAAAAAAAAAGGCCAATCAACGTCGCCGCGTCGTGCTTTAATCCTCGCGCCGTTTTCAGCGCGCCAGCTTTCCGGATCTTGTGGGCGTGAGAGAGAGAGAGAGAGAGAGAGAGAGAGGAAAAAAGAAAGATTCACCGACGTCGAAAGAACGAGGAAGGAAACGGGGAGAGCAACGACAAGAGAGTAACGCTTTAAATCGTTCGGCGGGGTCGAGAGGACGCGGAACGTAGCGAGGCCGAGCTCGCCTCGTAATCCAGACAGATGGGACTCGTTAATGGGACGCGCGAGTAATTTGCAAGAAATCTAATAACACTGCGGATGTCTCTGTCCCTCTTTCGGCCCCTCTCCCGACCCCTTTCTCGGCCCATAATTCGTGGCCTGACTTCTCCCCCTCGCTGCCCGACGTTGGCCTCTCTCTAATGACAATACACGATGAGGGCACCCCGCTCGCGAAAATTAAAATTCGCCCCGAAGCAGTGGCGAAACGCTCGCCCGCGCACACCGGACACCGCGGTTTAACTCGTGGATGAAGAAACGACGCGCAGTGTGAGCGAACTAGCTACGACTGGCGATGGTTGTGCGGTATTTTTTTGCTGCGAATTTTGTCGGCAATTTTTCGGTGAAAGATGGTCGTTGTCGAGGTCGGAAACTTTTGCATGGGTTCAAATGGGGGTTGGAAAATTGTCAAGGCGGCACAGGGTGCGATAATCCTGACGAATCTTAGCGATATTCGAATTTAGATATTTCAAGGGATCACCATTTGACGAAATATATTTAATGTAAATCGTAATTCTGAACGGATAGGAAAAGTGTAATGTCTACAGTAAAAAGAAATGCCTGTAGAATTCTGCTGTGAAAAGATTTGACATTGGCCGATTTATCGGAAAGATGTAGAATCTTGATGCGAGCAAATTCGAGCTTCTAATTAGAACAATCTCGCCAGGGCAATTGAAATGATCAAGATTTGAACTACTTTCGAGAACTCCCCGTTCCTCAACAAGCTTAATGTCCTCAATGAACTTAATAATCTCAATTTAAACAACTCGATGATCTAAGAAATCCTGTCCCACTGTTATCTGGTGCCTGAACACATGCCACAAAATATCACTACTCCCAAATACCTAAAACAGTGCCTCCAAATACAATTATGTCAGGATAGACCCCCATAAATCGATCACCATCAATCGCAATCAATTACAAACCATGCGCATCTTTAAAATCAATACGTTAAACACCTATCGATACTTCTATCGATAGGTTCTACGTAAAAGAACAAATTAACTTTCAACGTACTCGCCCTTAAACCGGAAACCCTTGGTCAGCTTCTTTCACGAAAAGAATCCTCAACCTGCGCGAAATTCTCCGATTTTAGAACATCCCGTACGATCTTCAACCGTGCACAGCTACTCGAGTCCATCGCTATCAGCGATTCGGCTGACTGTGTGGGTGCAACACGCGATGCAACTTCGTGGCATAGTATAGACGGTAAAGGTAAGAGAGGATCGAGGGTGGACGGAGTCAGGACTCGTTAAGCAGTTTGCGGTTCGTCCCGTCCTTTTTTCCAAGGCGCGCCTTTAATGTAAACATATTCCGCGAAGAGATCGGCGATCTTCCTCTGTTTCGCCTGCTTTCTCTGTTTCCTGTCCCGTTCCTACGCTTCTGCGTCCCTGCCCTTCGCCGGCAGTGCTATTCCATTTCTGCCTTCCATCCTCGTCCAGCCCGCATTTCCACCGGTTCGCCAAGCCTAAGCGCGTTTTGTTTCGCGCGTCTTCGTTCTTTTGCGAATCAGCCCCGCTTGGCACCGCTTGGTCCACCCACGAAGATCGATCGTATGGATCGGCCTGGTACGGTGATCTTTTGATGATGAAGCCGAACCGAAAGTCCGATTCTCCTTTACAAATTTATTCCTGCTTGTTCAACGCACTGCATCGATTAGATGAAATTGCCCGTGATGCTTGTTCGACGATACTTGTCTTATCGTGTCTCGGAAAGCGTATTGCATGGGACGAATATTTCCCAAGCATCGCAATGATGGAAGCCGCAGTGGGCTCCTCGGCTTTGTCCCGCGGTGATAGATCGTTTACTGTTTCAACTACGAAAACTGTAGATACGACGGTAATTTGAATAAATCAGAATTGTAGACTTTTGTAACGCTCGTTGATAATCGTGCCTTGTTTGGCTTATCGATTTCAAACTAATTCGAACCGATGCAACGTTTCGTTACGTCAATCGCAGATCGGATATTTCATCGATTTTTTAAAATTCCAAATGCAAATGTCAATTTAAGCTTCGTTCTTATTTCCCTCCCGAGCGAAACTTTTTTGTCGTTTATCACGAAACTCGGTCCGCGTGTAACGTCGATTCTAACCGCAGAAAGGAAATCACCATTGTCGGTGTTAGTTTCAACCGACGATCGAGCAAGATCCTCGCTTTAACGGGAATGGAGTAGCCCGAACGCTCTCGGGCGTCCCGACAGAGCGGTCCGGATCGATCATCTTGCATTATCATCGAGAGGAGCGTCCTTGGTCCAAGGAAACGATCGGATCGCGTGTAATACGATCCAAGCGGAATCCGTAAGTCGCGGCCTCCTCACGCTCGGTTAGCGTGGCGAATCAATAATGAGCCGTGCTTCAATTTCAATCGACGTCACAGGGTTTTGTCCCCTCGATGAAGGAATCGTCGACGCGGCTAACCGACTCAGCGTCGCGTTTGTACGCGAGAAAGAAGTCCACAGAAGAGTTGGGTAACCCGATCTGCACGAACACCTACGAAATCGAATTATACCGGTTGACATGCCATGAATTTTAATCGGCTCTTAATCTCCATCAGCTCCATCCGAGACCGTTACGTTACTTCATCCCGTGTCCCTTTCGCTTTTCGCAGTACATTGTACACACATTGTTTTACCGTGAAACGGGTGACCAAGTAATTCATACAGCACGAACAGCGGGACCGTTCAAGGATGTTCGATAGTTGCTTGCGATATCGCGGAAAGTATTGCCTCCCGCGTAGGGCTCGTGGGAACGTAAAGAATTTAATCGAATTCCGATAAATTGATCGTCATTATTCAATGGTCAGCCGTACGAAGCATTACAAAGGAAATCAAAAGACTGTACATACATTTTACTGCGCATAGTAATTGTGCAACTGCGATACGACAACTCCTAAATAATAATTTCTGCTTCTACGATCGGCAAAATTTCCACCACCCTTGTTCCGACCCGTTCGCGATTATACGAAATCCCCCTCGTTCAAAGACAATTCGGAGGCCCGGTTAATCGGCGAACGAGCAAATAAACTGGTCCACGCGATAATCGCGTTCACGAAGCGAACGCGCGGTAATTAAAAGCTGAACGCCGTTCTGATATCGCCCGCTACCGAACAACGAAATTCCCTCCAGGACCCATTAACATAGCCCGCGGGCGCCCCCGTTAATCACCAATTTTATCGCCATTAACGTTCCTCCGCCGATTAACTCGGGGCCAGGACGTTCGCGCGCGCGAAACATCGTTACGAATTAATGATCGTTTCGCTGGAACGGCACCGGTGGTCCACTGCGAGACATCAGCGCGAATAAACGGAGAGGTCTAGAAATTCCTGAAAGATCGGACCAGTCAGTCAGTCGGTCGGTCGGACAGAACCCCGCGGCAAGTAGCTGACAGTAACGTAGTCGGGAACTAATCTATCCCACGCGTTGCCCGGCACCCAGGAAGAAGGAATAAAGTTCGAAATGGCCTGCTAAACAACACTTTTAATGGGGTGCCACGGTCACGAAAGGGCGGCGTCCGGCGACCGCCACCTCTGCCTGCCGAAGTGGGACCACCTGCTGATCAGAAATTACCTGAAACCGATGTATCGTTTGACGCGTCGCTCGCCGCGATACTATTTTCACCGATCCGTGTCGTTCGCGTTGATGGATCTGCGGGAAAACTGGGAAAGTTCGACGCGGCGAAAGGCGTCACTGTGACAAGTGTAGTATGAGAATTATGATTGTTCGAGGGGCCGCGGGAACGTATTAAGGAAGTTCTGTTTTGGCGGGGAAGTTATTGATGGAATGCTTGGAGTATGTTTCGGGGGGTGTACGAAATGGAGACCGATTGTAGTATTGCTCAGTGGGTGGTACGTATTATTTACGACGGCCTATCTTCGGTTACTTGAATCGGTCGTTGGAATGAACGAGACAATGAAATTATTGTTTGTTGATGTTCAATAAAACAGAGGAGCTTCTATCCGTTTAAAGTCGCGCGAATTCAAAATCGATATATCTATAAATAAGAACTTTGTCCCTCGAACGATCGCGTATACGCATGGACGCCGCATTGCTCATTATTACACAGAAATATATCCTCATCGTTCCACAAAATGATATTCACTCCGAACCCGACGACAATGTACATAGAGATCCTACCTCCCACAAACGAACGTTAAAAATTCCTTCTCGTGCGATACCATGGTTCCCGTTAACGATCTCGGCAATCACGTTGTACAAAAAGCGGCGATCGTTGCAGAAACAAGCTCGCACGATCGTCGGTCGGTTAACCACACGTTTCGCAACTTAGTAAGACAATTTAATCGAACCGCATTCAATTACTCGTAGGTTCCACCGTGGACCGATGATCCCACACCGTTCGAATTTCCAAACGATACTGTTATGCCGCTGCCACACGCTATCCGATGATCCGCAACGTATGATCTACGTGGACCCGTCGGTAAAATAAAGGATCCCGATGACCGATCGACGTCCATCGAACCGCTGGGACCTCGTTGCGGTGATCTCGCTTGTCGGAAATGCATCGCACATCCTGTACGATTCTTTGCAACCGCGTTGATCGTTTCAAGATCACGGTTCAAGGTCGCCGCTCGAGTTCAACAACGTTGCGCCGCCGGAGAAAATAAAAGAAGCGGCGGAGAAAGAAGTAAGGGGAAGAAAGAAAAAGAAAAAAAAAATAAAGAAAAAAGAGGAACGAGAAGAGGAGCGGCGAAAGAAAGTAGAGGACGGACGTCGGATGATCGATGGTGAGAATCGACTGGACCAGTCACTGTGGCTTCGTACAGGAGAAGACATCAGCTCGTGGAGGAGGTGCCAGGACTGTACATTCGGCGCCTAACGCTCGAGGACCCCAGGAGCGCGAGGGAACCCTCGAGTTCAAGGTCGCAATCTCCGGCACGCCATATCTGTCATCCTACCATTGGTTACGTGCCCTCCTCCAGGAGATCCTCGAGGTATTCCCTCTTGCAGAAACTCGCGCACGTGCACTCTCACCGATCTCAGGTAAACTCCGGATTCCCTCGGCGCAATAAGAGACAGGACGATCGATGCAGGTCGCAGGGGACGATAGGTGTTCGACTGCAGTTGCTTGTTGGGAATATGAAAGCGTTAGGGTGTTTATATTGGGGGGGTTGTCTTAGATTCCAATTCGGGGGAACGACAAGTTTGATTGATTGGTGTGATAAATTGATAGAGACTGGGGATCTCGAAGGAAGTGCCGAACAAGTTGGAGGTATGGAGTAGTGAAAGGAATAGGGAAAAAAGTGTCCCCATCAATGCGATGGGCTATTATACTTTTATGGGTAATATAAATGTTCGAGAAATTCGATAACGGAACGTGATGTTTTAAGGATGGAGAAATTAGAATGTTAAAGAAGGTAAAGAAGAATTTTGTTCATGTTTAGAGGAAATATGTTGTCTATTAATAGTATTCAATCAATTCGTCTGTTTGATGTCTTTTAAAAATAGAAATAACGTCTTCATTGACTATAGCATGTCCTTGCAGGTATGCAAATTAATGTCGGACGAGTTTTCAAGTTTATACGGACTTATGTCGGATCGGATTTTTACAACATCTAAGAAACTGTTCCAAATTTTGTACTTTTGTTAGCCACTAATATAATTTCGGCAGTAAAAAGACACGAATGAAGGGAACCGTCTCAGAGGTATTAACAAATAATCCCAACCTACTTTCTCCATAGATTCAATAATATTGTAATAAATATTCATCTCCCTCGAGACCACTCGAGGCACGATAAATTACCGAATTGTATCGTGCTCTTCAAAATACCGGCAGGAATACAGGTCGTAATTCCATCGACTCCCCGAAATAAAGACCACTTGAAAAACCTGCTCAAATCACGCGGCCCAAGTCCCGCTAATTCATCCGTTTGAGAGGGGAGCCGCCGACCACGAATCCCCGTTCCTATAATCGCGCAACAACGATTCAGAGAGGCGGACGAATCCCCAGGGACAGGATTTCCTAGGCGATTAACTGAAACTTCGACCTAGACAACGCTCTCGGTGGTACCCGGGGATCTGCGCGCCTGTTAACGTGACGTAGGAACCCGTAATTAAACGCACTAAAATTTAACCGTCGGGACAGAGGGAACGATCGGTGCCGCGCGACTTAATAAAGCCTCGAAGGCGATCGTGCCCTCGCAGCCGGCATTATAACGTTATTAAAGCGGCTATCGCATCGAAAGTACGAGCGTCTATCTGAACGTCATTATCGTCGACGGTCCCCCCTCGTCCTCGTTTATCCGTCGCCTTTCAGACTCTTCTCATTGTTCCGGACCCCCTGCACTTCTGGAAATTCACTTCTTCCCCGCGCCGACGGATTGTAGCTGGGCCCGTGATATTATATTTCGCGACTGACCCCCGTTGTACGGGAGATTCCGGCAAGGTTACCGAGTTTGTTCCGAGCGTAGAACCTTCAGAACGTGCTTCCGTTTCTCGTGAATCCACCGTCACCGAGTTGGCCGGCTCTCGGAAAGAATTCTCTCCTCCTCGTCGGTTTTCGCTGCTTTCGTTATCGTGGCCCATTTATCGACCGTTTCGGGGCGGTTCTATCCGCAGCCTCTTGGTCGTACGAAGGGATTGCTCTAACGACGATGCTGCTGACTTTCATTCATGCTTGGCAGCGATTTTTCGTTTGGATCGATAGCTCGAGCATGTATGATTACGACAGTTTTCTTGTTTATTCATTTCTTTTGGATATTAGCTCGGAAATTATGAGCTCAGATATTGCACGCGTGGAATCATTCCTCGTTGCGAATGAAATATTGCATTGAGGGATAGAAGAAGTATTTGATCTTTGCGAGCAGCCGCCTAGCGGTTCGGGTTTTAATAAAAGAGGAACATCCTTTCGTTGGACCGCTTCTTCGTGAGCCACAAGGAATTATCGTGAAGGAAGATCGTTACGGGGTGAATTTGAAAAGCGTCGGTAACTTCGTCGTGACGAGGCCCTTTTCGTCGTCGTTTCTTGGAAATGCTATTGCTTCAGCCTTCCACGTGCTTTCGTTACTTTTTTTTCCTGCTTTCCTTTTTCTCGCCTTTCCTGCCTCTTCTTCCTAGCGTTTCTCTCTTATAATCACGCCTTGCGTTACACATTTGATTGAAAAGACATCGAAAAACAGATATTATTTGCATGAGATCAAGAAGGTTGAGTGATTGAAAACAAAATTTAATTATTACGTGGTTCGTAAATGATACTTTTAAAAATTGGAACTCCACTCGATACTTAATAGAAGTAATTATATACCACAGATAACTTCTTCGCTGTTTTTAACAAAACTTCAAATTCAAAACAAACAGCCCCTTTGTCAATGCACACCTAGAACGAATCTTTACCTAGCCCCGGATGTTCGACGTAATCGTGATGGCGAACGTAAACAGTTATAGGTCGTGGCTACAGAGGATCCGGAAGGAAAGACCGCCGTTTCTGACGATTGTCTCGTTGGAGCTACCGGAATCGCCGATTCCATTGATCGAATCGCAAGCGAGCGCGCGATCCAGGCCCGTCGAAGCCAAGGGCGACGTTCTGGACGTGCCCCCGGAGAAGGCCACGCCGTCTGATGGTGGAGCCGTGGCAGAATTAGAGCGCACGGGAAGGAAGGGATCGTCGAGGAAGTCTCTGGGCAGACGCAAAAGAGGCGAGGAGTTCCTGGAATGTACGAAAGGAGCTCCAACCCTCGAAGAATGCACGAAGAACATTGTCGAAGGTCAATTCAAAGTCCTCCATTTCGACGAAAGTTTACTCATTGGCATTCCTGGTATTCGCGAGCGCGTAAGGAAATCTGCTTTATGCGCGGACTTCGCTGTCGATGCTCTTTCTATCGACATGCATCGACGATCCGTCTGCCCCATTCGGGATTAGACAAATCTCCAACATGGTTGAAGAAAGGGGAGGCGAGAGAAATAGAGATCGCGGTGTCCGTAAGATTCAATTCGTTTATGCGTATGTTTTAAACGAGTTTTTCTATCAGCTTTATTGACAGTTGGTTGAATTCCATTTTGACAATTGCGGCTTCGGTCTCGCGGTCTAACGATAAGCCCTTCATTTTATACAGTAATATGTTTCCCACGTTTGTGCTTCATTTAATGTAAACATATATATTTTTCAATACTTACTAATGGTACCTATAGTAAAACAGGGTAGTTCACCTTTACCTGTTACTTCGGGGTTTAACAGGTTGCAGTTTCTAGGTGCATCGGTGCTACGCCTAGTGCACCGCAACCCACTAGTCCGTTCTAATAGTAATCTAACGTGCGCCAAAGGGCAAACTACCCTCGTCCAAGCGTTCTCAAAATCGTTCCTCTATCGGCAACAGAAATTGATTAAATGGCACAAAATTCGTTACTTTCACGCCCCACCTTTTCAGGACCCGATCGCCCTCGATTACCGAGCTTCGAGCTTCAACACGTGACAGACTGCATCTGTGCCGAGATACCGAGAAACATGCGCGTGGATATCAGAGAAAAGGAGAAGGCTGGGCGAGATTCACGATCCTCCAGTCCGGATGCGGCTCACACTATACGAGTCGCGATGAAACAGCACGATCGTGCTTGCTGCAGGATCGACGACGACGACGACGAGAAGTCAGATGGAAAGGGAAGATCGAAGCAGGAAGTGAGCAGGAAGAACGTTCATATGACGAGGAGGCTACCTGCCCAGGGGGACGACGGTTGCAACGGTGTGAACGACGCCTTTGATTTCACGCTGAATTGCAGCAGCGTGCGACTGACGTGCCGTGACACGAACCTGAAGATGGAGACATCGGGTGAAAAGCTACAGAAGTCGGAAACGCGGAATTAATCTGCGCCGGTTTTGTCCGCGCGAATCGTTCATATTCGCGACCAGACAATGAAAGGTCGTTAGCCATTCTTTCCGATTGGAAAGAACGGTGTTTTCCCATTCGAAGAGAAGCGCGTTACGAAAAACCGGCGGAAAATTGTTATTCGTTGTAAAAACTTGATGCGAAAGAATTTGGTCTGCTTGAGTTTTACCAATAGTTTTGTGGATCTGCTTTTCGAATATAATGTGCTGGGAGAATTATGTGAGGCATGGAATGTGATAAATCTCTAGAATGTGGGCCTCGTGAAAATTAATTTTTACAATAGTTAATTAAATGCCTATATTTTATGAAGCGTGTTCCCAATGTACTCGAATCTCGAAAAACCTCTGCACAAAAGGTTGTACCTGTACACTTTAAGGAACGATTTAGAATTAACATAATTGCGTTAAAATTTGTTAAAAAGTTTTTCTATGAATAATCATTCCACCTCCAACATCTGAGGAAGCCACCTTTCTAGATATTTGCGGAGAGGATTTTCTAATCTTCAGCGCTAAGCGATTCAGCGCTGAGCAAATATACAATCATTTGTCCTTCGAGTGTATCCAAAGCTGCAGCCGCGCGAATCGCATCGGCAATCGTTTACACCAAAGTCGGATCTTCACGGTTCCGTTTCTTGCTATGGAAACAACGAATTACTGTAGCGGCACGGCGTTCAAGCAGAAAGGAATTCGGTCGCGGAGGATCGATCCCTCATCGCGGGAACATCCGAATTAAAGGAATTCCGGCGCTGCGATCGCGCCGGTCCCATTGGGCCTCGGCTTCTATTTCAATCTGTCGGTGAAAAAAGGCTCCGAATCGCCGCGAAGGAAAGCTCGCCCCGGGGCCGGAATCATGAATCTCCCGGCCGGCCATAAATCGCGAATCGTTGCCTCAGATTTCCACGAAACGCGCACCAACGGCCACGCAAACTCTCATAGTCGTGCCAAGTTAGCCTATTAATTAGCTCGCTTAATAAATCGCAACTGGCCCGAGGAACGGAACAGAGAGAACGTTTCGGCCGACGTTCTTTTGTACGAAAGAGAGAGGAGGAGGATGAAGTAGTGGAAGAAGCAGAGGCAGACGCAGAGGAAGAAGAGGCAGGAGAAGAAGAAGCAGTAGATGCAGAAGAAGAAGGCGAGGAAGCACGGTACAAGTTTCGTCTCGCGGTGGACCAACGTAAGAGATGAGAATCGTGGGTCTAGGTTGGCCCCTTGGAAGGCCAAGCCAGCCCAAACCGGGTGAGAGAAGTTGGCCGGCTTCTCCTCTCTTCGTCTCTCCTTTTCTCTTCCCTCCTGTGTCCTCTCCAGTCTCCCCTCGGCCCCTTACTCGCCTCGTCGCTGTTCCTCCTCGCATTTTTATTTTGTCTGTGCTGTGTGCGCTGCTCCTTCGTAGGGCGAAAATGGTTCATGGCCGTTCCTAACAGCCGATTTCGCCGCGGATCCTGCCAGGAGAATCGAACTCTGTTCTCCTTGCTTCTCTTCCCGTTGCCTCCCCCCCCCCCCCTCCCCCTCATCGCCTGATAGTTTATCTTCGCAGCTTCTCTCGTTCGATTCTATTCTTTCGTCTGTTTGCGCCCGGTAAATATTCTGTCGCCACACCTTTTCTTCCCTTCATTGAAGAATTATGACATGAAATGGTAGGAATTATTTAATGAAACGGATACAGTCTTGGTGCGCTTGGAATTTGTTGTTTACACGATTGGAACGGTTCACGTAAATGTGTATCAAATTCAGCAAGGATTTTATTTGTGTCTTCTGCAACGGAGACGCTCGAATTCTAAACTCTGTCTCTCGAGGATGAAATTCTATGCGAAAGGATTCATTTTGTAACGCGAAGAATAGATCCAGGAAGGGAGTGAGGGCACAGAATGGAGACAATGTTCGGCGATGAGCGATCAAGTTAAGTAGGTATTTGATAGTACTACTGAAAAGTACTTTCGTTCGTCCATAACCACGAACGTGTAAAAAGGTAATGGTAGCAGCACGATGAAGTAACCGGTCCCGAGGATCATGGAAAAGGACGAATGTCATTTTAAGGGGGAAATAATGACGCAGGGAACGTTCATTTATGACATCGTAATTACACGAACATAATGATCAAGCGGATTCTGGCTCTGAACGATCCTCGTATTCCTACAATTTGGTTACCGCGGGATCTTTGTAAGTAGAATGAGTATGATAATGTTCATTATTCTCCACCGCGATTAAATGAACGTCAAACAATCTCTCTCGCGAAGATATTATTTCAAGCTTGCGGACCTTTTCCAATCTGAGAGTTCCTCCATTAAGGATGATAATTGTATTATTCTCGATACAAGTTTTCCTTCAGTTTTTCTATCAACTTAGCGGTTAGATGTATTGCGCAACGTTTCCTTCTCAAAGGCTATGCCCGGTTACAAAATTGATTAGCTGCTAAATATTATGCGTTCGTGCGAATTTAACCATTGTATAAAATTACATTTTCCATTCACGACGACATGTCCATTTCCCTGATCACGACGGTAATATCCACCAAACTAATTATTGTTCCTTTTCCTATTGGGAATCATTCTCTTCCCCTTCGATTAAATTTTCCACGCCGTCTCGCCTTCACCCCGCATCGAATCCTTTCACCTCGTCCTTAACATTGATCAGCCTGTTTATTCGATCGCGACTTGGTGGAATGACGCGCGAACAGCAGCAGAGTCATATCGCAAGTCCAGAAAACAGAGGGGACTCTGTTGCGCCTCCCGCTGATGAGACCGCGACGCCTTCAGACGCTTCTTTTCTTCACTTTTTTTTTCATTCTTCTCATCTTCTGCGGGGAGTACACGAGCAACGCGGAGATAGGGAATTGGTATGTTGATTGCCACGTTGAAAAAGAGAAAAAGGAAGTGGTTCCTCTTGTGTGTTCCACGGTGGTAACGAGCAGCCGCACCGATTTCTAGGGAATCGAAGAAATTATAGAACGCGAACGATTCGAATTACCGTAATGAAGGTTGGATAATATCGTGAACTGCGCACGCGTGTGTAGCAGCGAGGGTAATAATTGTTGGTATTTAATTGTTTGTTCGTGTCGAGGATAGATAAAGGCGAAAATAATTTGGCGCCTCAACAAAGATTTCCATTCTTGTTAATATTTCAATGGTTCCACGGACGAAATAAGAAATTAATCTCTTCAACGATAACTTTATTCTAAGAACACAAGTTTCTCAAGTGAAGCTGTATGTACGTCAAACTAATTTGATTTATCTTCCAATCGAATAATCTGCATGAAACTTGCTTCGGTAAGTAAATATAGCTAAATATAGAGAGTAAAAGAAATTGTGCTGAGGAGTTACAGACTAACAAAGGACACTGTTAATTAAGATAGCACCTCGATTTAAAGAACAGAGTGACAGAACGCGATTTAAACGCTGACACTTTTATCAATACGATTTCCGTTCATCGTCTTGCTTTCTTGGATTCGATGGAGTTCACTCGTATCACGGGTCACGAATATTTCCGGGAATTCCAACCACTTTGCGAGCAGTCGCAGAATATTCCATATATCATACTAAATCGTAATACTGAGGATGATTATTGAATGCCTGGCGATAGATTTTCTACTACCAAGCAGTTGAAGATATTATTGCTTTAACCAAACGTTTCGCCACGAATGTAGGTATTAATTCAATCTATATTCACAATAAATAAAACAAGCAAAATTGCAAAAATTTCTCCCTCGATATTCTGTAACCCTTTGCAGTCCTTTGATTATGTATTCGCGTGAAAATGTGGCTGTTACAGTGTCAGTATACTTAATTTACCATTGCGTATTCTCGAATGATGCATTTTATTGCACATTCATTTCCAACCAACATCTCGGTGATATTAACAAAATTGATTAGAGCAGAGAATAAACGCAAAAGCTTTAAGAATTGTAGATTAGGAAAATCATTGAATCCGTCTACTCTACGAATGTAACATTGTAAAAAGAAAACCACGATTGTGTTTCAAAACGCCTGGCGACATCCAAGAATCTTCGCTACAAAATTGTACATGACTGCAACAGCAATAATAATCCATATAGCGAAGAACTTAAATAATAGATGAATAGAACAGGCCTTAAAAAGATGTCCGCGTGTTGGTTAAATTTAGTCACCTCGTTATCAGAAACTAACGTCAGTTTCTCGATCGATCTTAATTCGGTCACAACGATGGCGACTCGCAGATCGAATAAAATATATCGCCCCCCCCCCCCTCCCCTGCCCTGGTCAGATTCCGACCGTAAGTAGCTCCAGTTCTCTCTCGGTTTCGAGATCCCAACTTTCGTATCGAACTCTTTCCCTTTACGGGCCATTAGAATCGCTCGAAGCTCCAATAAAACTCGACGAGATTGCGCTTACGGTTCCGTGGACGATCGAGAAGCGACGAGCCCCGTGGCCAGCGTTCATTACCTCGATACGAAATTAAAGATCCGTTCCCAGTGTGTCGCGTTAACCGGTTCTGGGGCGGATTTCGCTTGACGGAGTCCCTCCACGCGTACGACACCGTCCGAAATTAAGATATCGGGCATATTCCGTTCCCTAAGTGGCGTCCGTCGTACGAACGAGCTTCCGATTAGCCACGACAGACCGATTAATTCCACCGATTCGTTGAAACGCCCGTTTCCAGCCGTTCCACCGTCGATGTGAACAACCTTTCGCCCGGCAACGTGGCCGATACGTGGCTCCTTTGCAAGCCCCGCGACTCGTTTTCCCGGATCGTAATTGCGCGATTTACTGCCGCAAAGAATGTGACTCACCGGAGGATGTGTGTAATATAGATACTATCGCGAAATGTGGATCGCAGTGTGAGAGGAGTACACGCGCAGCAACGTCGAGCGACGGGAATGCATCGATGGCTTGGGAATCGAATGTATCCAACTTGGACGAATGCGATAAGGGATGCGGATAGTGGATTTATTAATTTTTTTTCACGCTCCGAAATCCACACTTGAAATGTCCAGTTAAAACGAGTCATTCGAATAGAAGAGATCCTTTGTCGTCGCTGCGAGACGAAAGGAGTTGCTCCCTTTTTTTGACATTCCTGTTGCCGGATTATTCTTTCTTTCTTTCATGCTCTTCCGTTCCTTACCTCGTACACCCCGTAACACTTGCAATGTTACAGACGTTTCGTTCACCTCATGCGCCCGAATGTGTCCGAATGCAAGCGGTCAGAGGCGCGACACAATTGTTCAAGTACAAATCGTCGAGGCAAACGATGATAAAATTGATACGACCGTACGGCCGCGAAATTTCGATATCGTCGTCTAACAAGCGCGCCAGGGTGAGCCGAAGGGGAACTGGCTCGTTTCGCGTAAACGCGCAGAAAATGAACGTTCGCGCGTTTCCTTTGGCAACGTTTAATTATTATCGCCCCGATACAATGCAACGGCCGGCCCCGGTAACGGACACGCCACCGTGGCCGCCAAGCAAGAGGAGACTGTCTATCATTAAAAACGAACTCAGTCCTGGGTGAGAATAAAAAATACAAAAGTATCCTCGGGCAAAAAGAAAAGCTCCGGGGCGGGGGGGGGGGGGGGGAAAGCAGCGGGACGAAATCTACTAGAAGAAGAGCAAGGGATGAAGAGGAGGAAAAGGAACGACGGAACGGCGCGGTGCAACGATACCTTAAAATGATCGTCGCTTTGAAGGATCAGCGGGACGGGGAGTAGTTAGGCATATCCTTGATGAGCGATCGTTATCACGATGAAAATGCAGTCTCCGATCGATCCGCTGCAGTCGATTCCTCCCCGGCTTCTTTTATTAGACTGCCAATTTTGCGGCGCCTTCACGCTTCCCCTCCCTTCCGCGCTGTTACTATTGGTTCTTTCGCTTCAATTCCTTTGCTTCCACTGTCTTTCCGTCCCTTTCCATCCCCGCGCCTGTTTCACGTCGTCTAGAGTCCGCCCGTTTCTTTCGACCCGTTCGTCTCGTTCGCCTCTCCGACGCTTCATTTTTCTTCGCCTCGCCGCGAAATCTCGTCGACTTCGCAGACCCGCCGCGCATTCTACCCGGTCTCTCCCCCTTGGCCGGAAATTCCGTTCGCCCCTCTAATCGCGCGGCTACTTTCCGCCGTTTATCTCGCGGCCGACGTCACGTGGCGCAACGCAAATGTTCCGGCATCGCCGGAAGAATCGTGTCGATTATGCACAGCCAGGAGGAATCGTGAATTTCACAGGGAGCCCCTTTGTCGCCCGCAACGACGTGCGTTTTCCTCCGCCCCGACCCGCGATTATCCCGTTTTTTTTGTGCGGATGACCTTTTGATGGCCCACCGCAGCGATAATTCGAACGATGATAGACATCGCGTTTGAAGAGAAGGAACATTCTTCTCGTTTTCATGTTTCTTCCTGTTCCGTTGGGCTGCGAGCTTCCTTTGAGTTCAGATGGAATGATTTTCAGATAAAGCAATTTTGCAACTATCCACCTTGCCGGGAGAAAATCAGGCACGTAAGAAACATTGTTTACCGTTCCTAATTTTCGTGCTCTCTGCGAAACGCAGACAACAAACTGTTCATTCTCAAATGCTTCTCTACAGCGTAAGAATTCCTACAACTCAGACACCGTTTTTATATACACACCTGTATTCTTTCAAGGCTGGGGAGAAGGCGGAGGATTTCAATTTTCCTGTCACCGAGCCCCGTTCCATCAAACTCGCGAACCGTGGCATCGAAGTGGAGAACAAACTCGATGACTTCCGATCCAAGGCGTTTCTACAAGTTGGGAACTGCTTTGTGAAACGACATGCGTCGTTTTTTAAACGGAAAACTCGTGTGTTGCTCGTAAAAAAAAAATGCACACTAAAAAATTTAAGTCACCCCATCATCTGTCAAATATACATATATACATATATGTGCAATTTCAAGACCAAGCTACACTGAATAAAAATCTCCGGAATTGAAAATTGCTTTAACATTTAGATAGATTCGTTCGTCTCATTTACTCTGCGAATTCTGATCATTAATTATTCAACAGGATCGTGACGAGTGTACGGTAAAATATTATCCCGAGTCGTCGAATAAAAATGATTTCCACCTTTCACAGCCAGTCGTCGCGCAGAAAAAACAGTATCATCCGTCTTACCCGAGGAAATTGAGAGGATCGACATCCGAACGAATATCCAAGATCCTTCTGCTTGTTCGGCTGGAGCCGAAAGAAGACCGTCGAATATTCAATCCCACGAGCAATTTCCATTCGTCCCGATGATTTCCCTGCCGAGATCGAGTTAATGGGAATATAATCTTAGTTGTGCGTGGTCTCGTTCGTTCCGTGCATCGAATGCTCTTGCCATTCTGCATTCCGTGTCCTTCTTCCACGTTTCATCAGTTCTTCCCTCTGCGCTGTATCCGGTTCTTCCTTCCGCCAATTACCCGCGCCCGGACGTCGCGTCGTCGCGCGGAACTATTGCCGTTCCTGCGACGGATCTACAGACAGGACTTTTCCTGCCTTTTCCCGTTTCCTTTTTTCTTCCGCCTTTGAACCGCCCTGATTTCGCTATTTATCACAGAATTCCTCGCCGCGTCGAGAAAAAAAATCGTTCTCGCTCTAACGAGTTGCAGTAATGTTTCGCGAATTTCGTACAGATAGGGTGCACTCGGACTCTAGACGCTAGACCCTCTGGGGAAATTCGACTGTGACAATACTGTGCGGCAAATTGACGAAATCGTCAGGAATATTTTAGTGTCGGGAGAGAATGACGGGGACCGTGCGTTAAAAAATATGAAGGAATATTCGACCTGAATATTATTGAGAAATTATTCATGCATACGCGAAGCAATAGTTATTATTACTGAAGTCCGTTTTATTAATTGATTTATATTGTGCAATGTATTATATACATACAGTGTATTCTGTGGATGGTAATACGTTTTTACAAGTGAATCTTATACACGCAGAAATAGTAGAGGGGTTACAGTTTTTCTAACATGATAGTTACATAAAAGAAAAACACGTTTCTAATAATTGTCCACGCAAGCCAGTTATCGTTGCCGCGTTTAATTAATAATTCTAAGAACCGTGCCAAACCCCATAGTGCTGGAATCGTGAAACTTGGGATAACGAATCCAAGAAACGAGTTCGCACAACTGTGCCGCACTGGCGGCTGAAAATTTCACTCGCTATCCAGATCCATAGCGCAACGAACTGACAGTCGCGCGACGTCTTTAATTAAGGCAAACTTTCGTGCAGAGAAGGACGCGCACGCCGTGGCAACGACGTCTCGACGCCACCGTCGAATTTTATTATCGTCGCCAATTGACATACAATTCGAAAGACGTTGCCGATTATTAAACGGTGCATCACTGTCGCACAATGGCCCACCGACGACCGCACAGGAAGGCTTCTATCACCGTTGATTTAGCTTCATTACGATTTTTATTAATAATTTCGCTAATTGCCCGGTTTGCCGAATTAATTGGACTCGTCTGGGAACCGCGCCATGTACGTTTCCTTCTTTTAACTGGGCTGACATGTTCATTAGATCTGTCTGAGCTTCATCAGCTATTACATTCCTCGATACAATAGAACGTTCAATTTAACCAAGATTTCACTCCAAATCGAGGAACGATCGTACGATGAGCTTCGGTACTAAGCAGGTTGTGGCGTAAGCTCGAACGAGTTTTTATTAGTCGCAGAGTCATCGTTTCTCGGAAACGCTGTTACGAATATTGTCTACACGATACAGATAGCGATAGTTAGGTCAGCTGGCAACTGTAAAATGTAGTTTTTCATTCGAGATAGTTTTCAGAATTGTAAACTAGTCTCATGTTTCGTAATGATCAGGAACGTGTCGCAACACTGCCGGCTATTACTGTTGCGTTCGAAATAAAATACTCGAATCCCTTTCTTCTGTTCCGTAAAATTCGTATCCCGAATTGAATATATATGTTAGATCGAATCATACGTGTTAGATCAAATTGCAATATTACAGTCTACCGTGAATTGTATTATTTAGTAAACCGACTATCACCCGGGGACGACCAAAGATTTTGTTTCTCCGGTGATAATTAATATATGGAACTTGATTGGAAAGTGACAGAAGTTACAATGCGAACCAAATGTTGCGATAATACGAACTAGAATGTAACGCAATATTCGCGAAAAAATTCTTGACAAATCGATCTATGGCTGGCACCGGCTTAGGGGACACTCACGTTCGAGCAGCTGCAACGAAATCGATGGAATGCCGTTCGCCAGGTTGCAGCAGAACTCGGCTGGTAACCCAGCACGATCAACGCACCGATAAAGCACGTCATGGCGGTGGCTAAAATAAACCTTTATCATTTTTTTTTTTTTTATTCGCACTAAATTAATCACAACCGACCGACGAATAATTCGCCGCAATGCGAGATGTTTTATTACAAGATAACAAGGAGCGGTCGAAACGCGCGGGCTCCTTGGAAATATTCCAAATTAATTGATATGATGAACGAGTCGCGTCCACTGATATACTGTTGTTCGTTGAAACGCTCGAAACCAGCGAGCGCGGGGATATTTATGTGCGAAAATAAGCAAGTTAATTTTCGAAGGCAAACACTCGCTGACGGGGCAATAGTATCGATCTCTTTTTCTTCGGGACCTCGATGTCCACGGACACCGAAATAATATTTCATTCGATGCGATCAAATTGTCAAACCAGCTTCTCAAAGAATCGCGGGGTCGTAGCGATTCTTTTTTACATCGGCGATTAAATTCGACGACTTTCGTCGGTCGAAATTCGAAATCGTCCGGTTGCAAATGATTCGAACGTGACCTGCGAACGTTTTTGTCTTATCCACGCGCTACTCCAAACGGCGTGTCCGCGTGTTAATGATCAAATACGATTGAGACAAATCGAACGCCGAAACGAAATATCACGCGGGTGCTGTCTGCAAGCGTCTCGTAAAACGAACGAGTTAACCCTCAATTGCAATAAATCAGAGTATCCACCGCTTGGAAATCAACCCTCATCGCAGAAACTCGTTCCCACCCCAGAGCATCCATGGAACAGAAACTCGATTACAACGACGCTATGAAGCGTGGTGTCGAAATCTGCGATCTTCGATACGGAGTCTGATTACGATACCTCTGCAGAGAGGTGACGGCCTGCGTGAAGCAATGAAGGGATTCACGGGGATGCCGTGTAATCGCGACGGAAGGAATGATCGAAGAAAGACGTCGCCGTCGAGGGGGCGCCGATAGAGAGTATAATTCGATTTGCGAATTGCTCGTTCGACGACACCGCCGTACCCCCAGCCACGCTTGATGCCTCAACAAGTTGTATACATGTAATCTGACCCAGATCCTGGGGTCTAAGTGAGGTCTAACACGAGGGTGAAAAGGGAAAGGGGTGGAGAAGGGAAAGGTGGAGGATAAGGCGGAGGTGGAGGCAGAAAGAGGTGGAGGAAGGAGGTCCGGAGGGTTCTTCGGAAGCAGACAAACAAAATATAACAGCGCGAGTTACAAGGAAGGATCCCGAGGAGATGAAGGGTCTCTGACTCTCTTACTCTCTTACTCTCGCTCTCTCTATCTCTCTCTCTATCTTTCGTTCCCGTTTCACTCTGCGATCTCCTTCAAGAAGGATGAGGAGGAGGAGGAGGAGGAGGAGGGTGTACCCTCTTGAAGCATGAATGGATTACGAAGAGCCGTGTTCATTCATTCGCTCCTTAGCGGCCTAGAAACCCACAAAAAGTGTATCTCACCAGCAGCAGCTACAGCAGTGGCGTAGACTATGATCGGGGTCAGAGGGCTGGCCATCGGTATCTTTTTGCTCGTTGCCAACTTTGCTCTGTTTTGCAGCGTGCTCGCCCTGGTCAGAGATAGTAATTGGGATGCTGTTAAATTGTTACGTGGGAAACGCTCGACGTTTCTTTTCGACGATCGGCTTGCTTGCGGCTCCTTGACAAACCGACCGATGTGAATCGCCGTTTACGCGGTGCCCCCCCACCGGAACGGAACCAGTTCGCTCGCGTTCGGCAGAGAGGAAATGAGCCTGCGTTCTTGTAATTTCATCGTTTAGTGGGCAGCGGTTCACCTGTTTCCCGCTTTGTTTTCTCCCACCTTTGTGGCTTCTTCGACGGCTTATTGAAGTCCTTCTGTTTTGTTCCAGCGGGGAACAGTTTGGGAACAGTAGGTGCGGCAATAATTCGTGTGATCGATTGTATTCACAGCGCTGGATCAGGGATGCGGGATTCGATTGTTTCTTCTCGTAAAAGATAAACTTGCGGAATGTAAATAACAGTGTACCGAGAGCGATAAGAGGAGCGATTTGAGATTGACGGGACTAATAAGTTAATGAAGTAAAAGGCGTACGAGAAAGTTATAGATTAGATTGTCGAAGGGGAACTGTACGCGATACCTGGACCTGGGCGTGAAGGTCCTCACGAATCCGTGACACACACAAGTGCAGACGCGATAATAAAGGATCGACTGCAGGTCGAGGCACGGTTGAAGCCAGTTGACCCAGGTCGGTTTCTACCGGAGCCCGGGGTCTTGGGATTATGTACGTGGCGCCTCGCCAATCTCATCCAGCCTTTGATTCCTTCATCAATCAATTTTTTCTGATAGGAACAAGCTATGGCGGATTTGAATATCGCGATGAATTTAATATCATACCGTTGTGACTGGGGTTAAATAAATGTTGAGATATTTTCCCATTGTGCTCTATTAATCATCCAGAAGGTCTCGAATTATGGGGAATGTTGATTGAATTTCGGACCTGTCATTAATATCCTAAACCTGAACGGTGTAAAGTGAATTGCCAATCGAAAGTGCGATTTCTACTTATATAAATTCGTAATCGGTCGATTACGAGCTCCACTGAATTTTCGCGGGATTCATATATTACCGATTTTCATATAATATTCCCGAGAGATAAAGGTACATCTTGACATATCGGGTGAGCGGGATTGAATTTTCTTTTCATGGAGCGGCAGAAGGAATACGTCTCGAGATTGAGGCCGATCCAGAGGAAATCATTCTTGAACCGTTAAATCATTTCCGGTTGGCATCGATTTCTCGAGATTCAGGAGAAAGACCAGGCGACCATGGTTCGCGTTACAAAAACCAGTTTCTAAAACCTGGTTCTCATGACATTTTTTGCATCGTTTGACTTTATAATTAACTCGAAATCAGATTGAACATATCTTTTTGTCCGAATGACACTTGACGAGAGGCGTACAACTGTATATGAATAAATTAATACCCCCTTGAGAAACACGAGACTGTCGTATTTATCATAAGTTGAAAAATATCGACCAGTAGTAAACGTCTAAAGCAAACGGTGGACGAAAACGTGTCGATCGTCGAAAATGTATATTGCGTGCATACGAGGTTTTAACAGGCTATCGTTCAGCAGAAAGGGAAGTCGAAGCCACGAGTTTGGCCGACCTTTCTCAAACTTGGGGACTCATTGGAGAAGGAGGGTAAAGGTCTTTTAATGGATACGGGAATAGAGGAAGGCGGAAGGAAGTGGTGGAGGGAGGAGACAAGATTTTGCGGAGGGTCGTTTGTTTTTTGCCCGTCTGAGATGTCGCCCGCAAATGTGCGAAGAAGCCATCTCTTCTCTCGCCGTTTCGCGCCTAATTGAAAGCGACAGTGACCCACTTATACTACCTATACCACAGATTCTTTCTCCTCCGCCGACGAAGGACGCAGTCGATCGTAAAAAGTCCACAGCGACGGCCTAACAACGATTATCCGTCGGGCTCGTCGTCGACGATTCTATTTTCAACGATCTGTTCTTTCAACATGCTATATGCATCTCGTTTAATATGGACAGATCTGCTCGATTTAAGAAATTGTTTGACAGAGGATGCGTTAGAAATGGTTTGGAAATTTTTACGGAACAACATGACAAATATTTAATTGCCTACTTAAATCGTATACGTTCGGTTCGGTTCGGTCGTATAGGTACAATTGTACCAAATTTCGGATCGTTTCTTGCGAACCATTTTACAACACGTATGTAATGATTAACCCGCAAATTTTCTACAGGCAATATACAGGGTGGCCCATAAGTCTCGCCGTATTTTTAAATTTTGCATACCTGAGGTGATTCTGAACAACTTTTTCCTTGACCAAAATATTCTACGAAGCTTCGTTTTTGAGTTATTAACGAAAAACACTGGCCAATGCGAGCGCCCGTATAGCGCGCGGCCAGGCACCACCGCGCGCGGTTGTCATCGGGTGCATCGAGGGGCAACGTACGGCAAATATTACATCATCTTAAATTAAGAATAATGTGTAATTATTCATTATTCATGAATAACAGTTTAATTGTCAAGTCGTTTAATAACTGTTCCATACTTTTATTCCTTATCCGAAACGTATAAGGTATTTTATTACTTATGAAAAAAACCTTTAGATAATTAATGTAAGAAAAAGATAGTTAAATAAACTCATCCTTTCGTTCACGAAGTAACCTGCTTCGACGAAAGTTAGTCCTTGGCAGTTGGTCGTTGCACCGATCCTGACCTATCTTAACAATTTTATGCCACGAAACGCGCGTCTCGGCGATCGATACCGATCTGATTCGCACTTGTTTCCACACGCACTACAATCGTTACTACTAATCGTTAATGTGCGTGTCGTGTACGTGTGGAAACAAGTGCGAATCAGATCGGTATCGATCGCCGAGACGTGCGTTTCGTGGCATAAAATTGTTAAGATAGGTCAGGATCGGTGCAATGACCAACTGCCAAGGACCCACTTCCGTAGAAGCAGATTACTTCGCGAACGAAAGGGTAAGTTTATTTAACTATCTTTTTCTAACATTAATTATCCAAACATTTTTTTCGTAAGTAATAAAACACTTTAACGTTTCGGAAAAGGAATAAAAGTATGGAACAGTTATTAAACGACTTGTTAACTTAATTGTTATTCATGAATAACGAATAATTGCACATTATTCTTAATTTAAGACGATGTAATATTTGCCGTACGTTGCCCCTCGATGCACCCGATCACGACAGCGCGCAGTTGTAACTGAGCGCGCGCTATACGGGCGCTCGCATTGGCCAGTGTTTTTCGTTAATAACTCAAAAACGAAGTTTCGTAGAATATTTTGGTCAAGGAAAAAGTTGTTCAGAATCACCTCAGGTACACAAAATTTAAAAATACGGCGAGACTTATGGGCCACCCTGTATAGTCACGCAGGTGTAGAGCACCGTTTGTTTCCGGTTTGAAATTAGGTAAAACACGGATGAAAAGTTTGCAACACGGGCGGCAGTTTCAGATGAAACCCCAAGTGAAACAACTGTGAGCGCGACTACCCTCTAAACCACCTAGCCTTTGGTTAGCAAAGCCACAAATGGAGTCGATTTCTCCGAAACCGCAGTAAGAACGCCTGCTATTGACATTACACCTACCCTAACGCC
The DNA here is from genome assembly GCA_963667235.1 of Nomada lathburiana. Taxonomy (NCBI): domain Eukaryota; kingdom Metazoa; phylum Arthropoda; class Insecta; order Hymenoptera; family Apidae; genus Nomada; species Nomada lathburiana. Next base: position 8,119,524 of record OY763898.1, on the reverse strand, counting down.
TCCATTATTACCACTTCAAACGTTTATTCCCGCTGGCTCCACGAATGAACGTAGGTCAACGACAAAACTAGCGAACCGAACTACCCACTGTACGTATTGCACAGCATAAAAAGGGATCCTGCAACCCTTTGTCTTAACTTTCGCGCATGTCAAATATTCGATTCCATTTCTCCTCGTCGTATTTCATATGACATCCTTGTATCTTGTCAAACGCTTGCTCTGTAAAAAAAAATTTACCCCGGTACGATCATTCCGAATTTCAACCGAGGCAAAAAACGAATGATCAATCCCGGGAGAACTCGCCTTCCCGGCAGAACCATTACCTCTCGACACTCGCCACGCGTCCCACAGGCGGAACGCTCGCCGCCATTTTCCCGGGAAAAGTTCCAAGTCGCCGAGGCAAGGGTGGAAGTCTCGTGATTCAACGAACGATGCATCCGCGTACACGTCTCGGGGGGTAATTACTATCGGCCGGATAGGAAGACCGAGCTGCGCCCGTGCAGGCCGGGATCCGCCGACTTATTATTTCTTAGTGATTTTCTGAATTGCGCCGGCCACGAACGCGAGCAATGTCTTCGTGACGTAAACGAGATAATGGAGCCCCGCTCGCATACCCACGATGTAGACATAATGACGAGCGGCGACTATGGGATTATAGTTCGGCCAGCAACTCTCAACCTCTCACGAATTGGTCTGTGTTTTAAAGAGTGGCGCCGAGCGAAGGGGGCACACGGCACACGGTCCCGTTTCCCTGTGGGCAATTTCGCGCGTTTGCCGTAGATACACGAATTCAGATACGCGCCGACGGCAATTAGCCCGTCTAGCGAGATTACGACTGCGATCAAATTGAATCGGGACCGCCGACAATTACGGCAAATATAATAGGCGCGCTCGCGGTATGCCCAGGCCGGCGCGTAATTGCGCCGAGCGTACGGGCCGCTCTGCTCTTTTGTTATCTCAATTTTCAGTTACGCGCCGATTCGATTTTCGCTACGATGCCCGACGCCCTCGCGAAACGGTGTCAGGCTTCGATCAACGTTCGGGGTAAATGGCTCGGGGCCAGATAATTCTTCTGGCACGTGGGATCGCGGGAGGAACGGTGCTTCGGTTTTGTTGCAAAACGGATTATATGTTTGATGATCGGCGGAGCGTGTTGTTGGCTCGACACGATTCGTAAGACTTGTGGCGTGGAATTTTTCAAGCGTCCGCTTGCTGCACGATTGCACGCCGTATCATTGAATTATCGAAAGCGTTAGAAGAAATTGGAATTAATTGATGCCAATGATGGGAACAGTGCGGTGGCATTTGAATGGTTCGTCCACGTGAAACAATTGTGGCCTCCCGATTTCGAGATTATTGGTAGTATGTACGAATATCATTTTGTTGCACGCGTCCTTGATTTGTAATATATTTTGTCTTTGTATCAACTACGTGTTGCTTTTGAACAAATATCCCGTTTTACATAGACATCATAATTTAGATTCCGTCCGTATCGTTGAGGTGCTACAAAAAACTATGAATAAAAACATCACAGAATATTGATACTACACGCCTGCTGACTCATTGCGTCTCAATACGCTCGCCGAGGAACGTTCAGAAATATCATGCTGCACTATCATGATTCCACATCTGTGTTCCACGTTTTGAACCTGACGAACCAAGGACCACCAGTAACACCGTTCTACCACACAAATTGTTCCAAAAAAAAAAAATCGCCAAATTATACCAAATCTTCCAGCAACGAACAATGCGGCGCAACAAAAGCCTTCATTCCCATCAGAATCTTATCTCTTTTAACGGCACGGTTATAAATGAGGGGCCCCGGCGCACTGAACACGGTCCCCGTGAAAACAAAAAAAAAGAGCGTATCTTCGAAGATCACGAATGCGAGAAACTCGAAAACGATACCATCGATAAGGCCTCGTTCCTCGGAGCAGAACGAACACAAGATCGGGGTAGCAATGGTCGTGGAGGGGGTGCGGTACCGAAAGACATACGAACTCGGAAAAAGATAAGTACCTGTCCGGCATAGCTTTCCTCTTTGGCCCGCCATTAGAGCAATTTGAACGTCTCCTCGGAGCCGTGGCAGCAAAAAAAGCCGATGAGTCGTTGCGCTAGACTGAAGAATGATCGGAGAGGCGCCGAACCGCTTCAGCCCCTGCCACCCCTCCCTGTCTTTCAATCTTTCACTCCGTCCGCCATCTTTCTTCCTCCTGTTTGTCCTGCAGCCTTGCATCCTCGCTTATCTCACACCTGAAAACGTTTCCCCTCTCTCTCTCTCTCTGTCTACTCGGAAGGCCGGACCGTCCTCTTTCCTCCTTTTACACCTTCCTCTCCGTTCGTCGATTGTCCACCTCGCTCTTCCAGGACTCGTTAGATTCACCCAGGGATTATGCTTCGTGCTATTATAGCTCTCCTCGAGGGGGAACACCCGCGCTTCGTCTCTTCGTGTTCCTCTTGCTTCCGCTGCAGTGCCTCCTCGTCTTCTTCGGTGTTCTTTCTCCCCTTTCGTGGATGTGCCCGTCCCCCCCCCCCCCCCCCCCCCAACGTATGAGTGTAAGACGTCGTCGTTTCTTCTGCCCACGAGGAGGCCCGGCGGCGCTGATTGATAAAATAGTTGGCTCGTCAGTGCTGAGTGCCGAATAATTGGTTTGTCAGTCAGAGGTGATCGCATGAAAGGATAATGCTTGTCAACGGGACCGACCGCGACACACTTAGTGCGCCGCTTTTTCGTCCTCCGCCCGATGAAGGTGATCTTTCGCAATGAAAAATGCATCTCCATGGGTGGAGTCCGATTAGGCGACCGAATCGTTCGCACTTTCGAAGCTGTTCCTCTGAATGTGTGCGCCGCAGTCGGAGGCGAAATAATGGTCGGCGGATATTATCCTTTCATTAACGTTTGTCCAAGTAACTTAACGAGCCACGAGGATGCGTGTAGTGAATGAAATGTAAATTACTGCGAACAGCGATACTTTGGTGAAACCCGGTGACAATTAATGTGTGTGCAATTAATTTTATCCGCGACAATAATTTTTCTAACACGAATAAGTAATGGTTATAGTTGACACGTAACTACGAACGCGCTTCGGCGGACTTCCTTTAAGCAAAAGAAGCGAAAGTTCGATTAATTAATGAACGGACAATTACGAGCGTGCGAACTGACGAGTATGCAACTCGATGGAAAACAAGTCAGTGTCATTATTCGGACGCGTGTTCTCGCGGGAATCATTTTTAACACCCACGAATCGCGCGACACCGACATTGGGAGGAGAAGGGTGTAGCGTCAGTATCTCGGCGATTTTGAGCAATACAAACATCAATTTCGGTCCCGGGGGCGTGCAACGCGGGACGCAAAAAGAAGATCCCGAAACGGACGTAGATCTCTACGTGGGATATCAGGTATATCCTGGAACAGGCCAGCAGCTATCCGTCTCGGTCCCTCTGCAGAATGTTAGAAGATATATTATACTCGAAGAGGGTGGTAACACTTGTTTGATTCAATTCCAAGAACACGCTCCGAGGCGCCCGTTCAATTTTTCTTCCGCCAAAGGAACTCCTGCCTCCTCTACGTACACGTATATGTATACGTGGATGCACACGATACACGCGTCAGTGTGTAGCCAATCGTGCACACCCTCGTTCGCGGCTCACGACACGAATTCAGGGTCATTACAGAAATGTGATAAGAATAACGATATGTGAATATGATGTTACATCGCATAAATCTTCGAGCAAATTGGTCGACCTTGATTGCCGGGAATAGTCGATCGTCTTCGTCGTTTTGAGAGTGACATAGTATTACATCGTACTTAAATATTTTGCTTAGTGTCTGAACCTATTCGTATTTAGTATACAATTACTATGAAGTATGACGATTATACTGTACATCACGCGGCATTACTATATTGTTACTACACTTCACCTGGTATGAATAACATTCGATTCCCTTATAATTCCTTGGTAGAAACACTGCGGGCACAATTTACGATTCAACAAATGATTAATTTGTCACGCGTTAATTCATAGTTCCTCTGTATCGCGCAACTTCCAAAGGGAATCCATATCTGGGCCAAACGGCCGGGATACCCGTGCAAAACGCCACGAGCCGAGTTTCGCGTTATTGCCCTCGAGACGATTGAAGTTCGAATTACCAGAGGCGATAGGCGGTCGATGCAACCTGTTGCGATAAACTTCCTTCGCTATTCGGGTCGAGCTGAGCGGGACACGTCAACTGAACATGCTCGGCCGAGACGAACTGATCGGGAAGAAAGACGAGCGAACGACCACGTCAAATGACGCGACCACCGCCGCTACGCGAGAAAGGTATGAAAAAAAAAGAAGGCAAAAATAGAGAACGACTCTGTCAACGAAAAAAAGACGGAAAGGAGCGGAGGACCGTAGAAGCAGATCAATTAGTCAGCCGGTCGTAATAAAAATCTGACGGCCACCTGGATAAAACGGGACAAGGAAGCAACACGGGGTAGGTGGCAGGTTAACCATCATGTTCACGACGGTTCGTGGCATAATCAGGATGCTAGACCAGCGCTACCTGGGTCGTCGAGATCGTGGTGCCGAAAGGAGCGCCGTCGGGACGAAAGGAGAGGTGGAACGCGTGCGATGTCCGCAAGAAAACGAGGCAAAAGGTGTCGCAACGGACCCGCTGCACGCGGCCACGCGTTTCGACTCCCGATTGTGTCCCGGAAGGGAAGGAAGGAAGGAAAAAAAGAAGTGAAGCGACGCGAGTCGAAGAACTGCCGGCCCGGGATCGAGGACGGAAAAAAGGGCATTGGGTCGGGAAGGAAAAGAAAACGGAACTAACTGGCCGGCCGAATGAACCCTTCTTGTGGCCTGCCGGACTTTAATTCCTGCTATTATTGAAATGCGTGGCCGACACGTGCCACGGGGCGACTGTTCTTCCTTTTCTACCGTTTCGACCGGCGGCCTTGCCCGCAGAGGGAGGGTTCTGCACGCGAAAATCGAGACACAGGTGGAATACGGCTATTGGCCCGAGGTACCTGAGACCCCCCCGGATCATCCCACTTACACCTTGCGTTGACTTCCGTGGGCGCCACGGGCTTTGCAATAGCTTCATTGGGACGCGACGTGTGGCTAACGCGTCGGTGTTCATTTTACGCTATTTAAGACTTACAGAGTGACTTGTAGAGTAACCTGCGACTGACAATAATAATGCACCTGGCTGAAATGAATGATACTTGACGTTAACTGTGACTACCGCGCAAAATAGAGATTATTATATGCACGTATCAGGGGGCCGAGGGTGGAGACTTAAGCTGTTGCGCTATCGATGCCGAGAACTATAAGCAAAACGCCTGAAATAGAGTGTAATTACATGGCTCTCTCGCACACCTCAAGCCGAACAGGATAATCCAGTTGGTAAACGGGCGAGGTGCATTTAAAGTTTCTGCCGCGCTTTCGGCCTCTCTGTCGATAACGATAATGACGAACATTATCGCGGAAGTTTATCAATGTAAACAAGCGTCGCCGCCAAACACCAGATTAGATTTGTACGGCGAGCGAAAATCTACGTTCGTCCAGATAAAAGGTGAGGGAAAATAGGTGGTCAAGAAGGGATGGGGGTGGGAAGAGGTATAGAGGAAAGGAATACGGACAATCGACTCGTTGGGCGAAGTACGAAAAATTCTATCGCCACGACCGACCCACCGATTACTTTAATCACCGAGAGAAAAAGTGCCCTAAACGGTTTACACACTGTGCGCGATTTAATCGCGGCGCGGCCTGTATCACGCACACGATCGTTTGCCCGGCCATGTGGGCTCGTTCAGCGAGTGCAACTGCAGATCAGCTGATAAAGACGAACCTGGTACAGCTCGGTGTCATAATATTGCAGTCATTATGGTAACAACGTTTTCCCCCGCGGTATCTTCCGACGGACACTTGCGCGTCGTGATCCGCAATCTCGTCCTTTACATAAACGGCCGCGAACATCATTGTACAATCCGGACAACGGAGTTGCATCGTAACGCTAACTCGCGGCGATCGATGGGTTTTTTGTTATTCATTTTTAATGCAGTCGTCGCCGAGCGAGTTATTTGCGCGTGTCAGCTGTCAGGCAGAACGTTTAAAAGCATTCCCCGTTGAAAGGGGAAATTTGCTGCGAAGAAGTGACCGTAAGAAATAATTTTCCTATAATTGGCTGGTGTCACTTTGATCGAATGAATCCTTTTTTAACGGTCCGACCGTATCTCGCATTTAATTAGAGATTATCACTATTCCAATAAATTTTTGTCATCGTTCTAATTATATATTCTTATCGGTCCGAAAAAGGGATCGAAGAATCCTTCCTTCTCGTCTGTGTGGATATTTGTATTCCACGCGTCACCCGTACAATGATAACATAAATCACGGGAGTGTAATAAAGGTGCATTACCATTATTATTGTTGTTGTTCGGTCTCAACAAGATCCTCGCGCCCGTGCGTCGTAAATATCACAACGGAGAATTCATTAAAGGAATTCATTACACGCGCTAAGTGTCGCGCCATTGTCTCGTCGTGCCATCTCGTGAATAATTCGTCGGTGACGCCATAAACGACAGTTTATGATGTATCAGTTAATAGTCTTCTCCTAGAAGGGCACTTAGCCCGGGCACTCGTAGCCGAGTGGCCGGCGCCCATATATTTTATTCATGAATCGCAAGGAACACCCCACGATTAGGCAGGATACTCATGAAATCGGTTCCTCCTTGTAATCCGTAATGACGTGTTTATGCCGTCGACGATGAAACTTTCGCACGATTTCTCGGGAAACATTCCCCTTTATTTTCTCTTCCTTTCGTTTCTCCCCTACCCCTCTCAATCTTTTTCGTGAACGCGGCCCCACGATGAACGATAAGGCCGAATTTACAACAAGGATATCGAGACTCAAGCTCGCGCCCGACAGTTTTTGAAACTCGGTCCGTTTGCCCGTTCGACCCGCGAGACTTTTTTATACTCGCCATAAAATTCGATGCATACGTCGGTCCTGGCAATTCTACGGGGTTTATAGTTACGGCCGCTCCGTCCGCGTTTAATCGTTATCAACTTTGTAATTTCTAGTTACCTCGATCCCTCGTGACTAGAAACAAATTGCCGGCATTACGACGACGCGAACGGATACCTTGCACTCTTCCACGCGAATAATATTTCGCGGAAATGAAATTTCTTGCCTCGAGCTTGCGATAATTAAATGTAACCGCTAAACGTGGCAGCCGGTTAAGGGGCATTATTGCCGATTTCGATCCTTCTTGTCGGGCGCAACGTTTCCGTTTCCATGCTCCCCTAGTTAAATTTCGTAATATAATTGCTTGTGCAGCTATTCCGACTGTATGGAAAAAATTTAAAGACCTCCTAATTGAGGGTTGCGAATTCGCCGCGCTGGCAAGAGGAACACACGGCAGCTGAATACGCGGACGGAAATCTGCAAGTTCACGTCGACACACGATCACGTTACGGCCCGTGTCGATTCCTGGCGAATTCTCTTCCTAATGACTATCCCAAGCAACGATACATCGGTTGAGCCGTAAATTACACGTGTCAGCCAATATTTCGTTATTATCCGTGACAGGGGGACTGACGTACGGCATTACAAAGTAAGTGAGAATAACAATGATTAATATTCGTAATAACGTAACAAGCGGGCCTCTATGTGTGCAAGCCCGTACGGTATACATCGTTTAATTGTTACACGAAGGAAATGAATACTCCCAAAGGCAGTTACACTGTTACGCTGCTCGAAGGAAAAGGCAAACATCCCCGACGTCCTGCTGTTGCTATTATCCGGCCCGGTACTATTATTATCTTTACGATAACCTGCAATGAATGAGAGAAAACGAGCCCGCCATTATCGATAATTTTCCCTCAGGTGCATCGTACCCTTAATGTCCCTGCTTAGGTGGTTTTCTAATATCCGCGTAAACCATTCGGTCCTTCGGCAAGTATCGAAAATGAAATTATCGCGTGGCCGACCGCGATGGGATCCATGAAGTATTCTTCCGTGGTAAATCGTGGGCGGACTGAAGGGGGTTTTCTTGATCACGCGACAGCCATCCCACGATCTTTGACGGATTCTCGACAGTGAATAATCACGACGCTTGGAATCTGCATACTTGAATATTAAATTTCACAATTTCCTCCGCGTGATCGAAGTTCAAATAAGTGATAAAAGACCTCTCATACGTGGCTCGACATCTTGTTCCTTCCCCATCTTCCTGTTCTTTTGTTATGGATATTCGAAATTGGCGCCCCTTTATTAAACGTCGAGAAAAATCGCGTTTGATAACGAGATCCGGGACGTGCAGAAAAAGCCGGCACGGTATTTCACTGTGTCTCTCAATCGCGATTAAAGCCGCGATCTGAAATCTAAAACTGGTTCTCCTTTCAATTAGTCGCAATTCCATTAATGAGGCCGCGAAGTTATTTCAACTGAAGGTTTCACGTAATGGCTGTGCACAAGCTTTTAAACGATCTTGCGCTTAATTTTATAGGCGTTTCGGTTCCAGCACTACTCGAAACGTCCATTTACAATTGCGAAATTAATACATAAAGAGCGGCCCTTGGCATTACCTTGATTTATACATCGGCCGCCGGTGGAAATGTTGTACGCGTTAATCCAGCATGTCCTAGCAATAATTGGGGACGATTTGGAGCCCGTATTAACAAAGTTACCCCTGCGAATGACGCAGTAAAAAATTTATGGCCCGAAATAAAGTCCAAGACAAATCGACGAATGAAGTAATAAAAGGTTATTGCAGCGGTTTCTGGTATTCTCAGTCTTTCTTTCGCAATCGGTATACCCCTCTGAATTCCGAAATGCCGGTAAAAAATTATCCTCAATCCTGCCAAGGATATTCCCCGTCACTGTACACCGACGTGTGTATCCCGTCGATTCCCAGATAACGAGCCCATTCACCATCCCCCGTGCGAATCACATCCTCCCAAACAGATTTAAATCGCGAAGCTATTATAATCTCCGCCGTTCACGAGTTTTCGCGCCGGTGAATCGCAACGCTATAATTATTTCACTGCCAAACAGGTTCCTGGAAGCGACGAATCTTTCATCGAAACTTTCTAAAAACGTTCCGCGAACGGGGCAGGGGTTGATCGTTCGAGAGACACGGCGAAAGGCCTGGAAAGGGTAACGGGATCTTCGGCCGCGGGACCCGGTTTCGGCTCACTCCCACGATGTGGGACCGCGATCCTCGTTTCCAGCCATAACGGCGGCCATTCAGAAAATAGTGAACGGGCATAAAAGAAAATTCGACGGATAGCAGTTCGAACGCACGCGGCCAATAGACGTGAAACTCGAACCGGCGCGGCATCGCGGAATGTTCGGGCGTGCTCCTCCATTCGGCGGCCCGCTCATTTCCCAGAGTAGTCACTCGAAAGAGTCTCGTCCGGTATCCAGTTACCGGTATTCCGACATCGGGATGATTCACCGTTAGCCATCCCCGTCCCCCGGCCGCCCTCCTCGAAAACGAATATTCCACCCGGATAGAAATTTCTCGCGGCAATTTCCCGCGTATAAATCCAACGTCCCGTTCGACTAATCTTCGAGGGATCCGCGATTCGTATCGATACTGCGTACCTCCTGCTTAGGTTCGATTGACTGCCCCGAGGACCTGGTCATTCTTGCGATCGCTGCTAACATTGGTGGGAAGAGAATTTGTTGAATAACCGATGGTACGTATTTGAAAGGGTTGGAGCATAATGGCGAGCTCTCTCTCTCTCTCTCTCTCTGCAAGTGGTTTCGCTCGAGGAATGCATTAAACTGTTGCAATTATGACGAAGTGGTAGCCGGGTTATATAGAACAGGCTTGTTCAGATGTTTCGTCCAGAATTTTCGGCCGTGTCTTCAGATCACCCTTTCTACCCTGTTCGACGATGGTGTCAATATTGGTAATTCAACGGACTAGTCGCGTGTAATATCGCGTTTTGAAATTGTAACTGCTCCGGGACACGTGCATACCCGTGTCTGTCGGTTTGTCCCGACTGTCTTCGACACTTTAACGACCGGAAACGTGGCCGCGTTATTAGCCGTGCATCCTCGTGCCCGTTCGTTCCTGCAGCCTCCTACCTTCAGCCCTTGCTCGTCTAATCCGCAACGAAAACTTTTCGTCGGCCGACGAGCGAGTATCCAGCGAGTTCCAGGCCGCGGCCCGTCATTATAGACGGTGACTCAGAGAGCGAAACCAGTTTTCGTCGCTTGTGCGCTTCCTTTTTTGCACCACGCGGTATATGACGTTATACGGGGAGTTACCGATCGCAAACCAGGATCCGATGGAATTCGACCGATCGCGGGATCGTACGCCTTCTGTCTCTTTTCCCGGTGTGAAAATCATCATCGATGTATCCTCGATAGGATATTCACAAGAATATGAGATCGCGAATGGAAAGTTAGAACGTTCGAGGAGCGATTGATATACTGGATACATAGAACTGGATACCATTCTGTATATTTTGTGAAACATATTTCGTGTTTGCGTTCTGGAACATTTTTGTTAGCTAATGATATCTTAAGCCTGATCTTAATCTATCCTTGGCGTTCGTTCTTGTTTCTCGTATTTGAATTTCAGCATGCGGTTGAAATATTTATTTGTTAGTTGTGGTTTGTAAAGATTGTAATTTATTGCCCATTGGATCCGAAGATGGAGAACCTGGAGGTAAAACGACATATTCGCGCGAACTTTGTTTTACTGTTCGCGGTTCAACGATCGAACGGCGTGCATTGTAAATGTTAGCTGTGCGCGTGTAACAAGGATCTCTCACTGTTCTTCCATTATTGCAAACGTATTGAGATTGTCCGAGATTTACGGTGTGGTTATTTAAGCTAGAGTGTCTGCGGGAAAATTAATTCGTGTTTCATAATTTTTGAATCGGAGTTTAATTAGCAGTTGTCAGGGGCGAGTACTTCATTTCCCCGCAATTACGTGCTACAGAATAATTCTATATTGCATCGAGTTGAATGTTAACAACCTTCCCGGCCACGCATATTCTCCTACCTATCGATCATATAGGTATATTTGCATAATTCTGCTTTTCTTTGCTACAAATTAAAAAAAAAAAAAATCTATCATTAAATTGATACAGTAATCGTCCTTTACCGAGCCAGCGCTGAAAATACGCCCCAGATGGTTCTGATCGCGCAGACCGTAGAGGCAATAAAGAATTAACATGCATTATGATTTTTCCGCGCCAGTTAGAGAACTGTGTTAAAATATAGATTTTTATTAATCATTTATCAAGCAGAAAAATAATATAAAATATCGCTCTCCCAGACTGCGCGGACAATTTTGCTCACACTGTCAAAACCCTTTGCCATATCTTACCCAACGAAAGTCGCGATTACGTCTCGATCGAAATGCTTTCACCCAGATCGACACGGTGTTTCAAAACTCTCGTTTCCATTTGCGATCAGGGAACCGCTTCGCTTTCACTGGCAGAAATCCGGCTCGCGCGCGAAACGGGCAAAAATGTAAGGGGGAGATTTTCGCGGATCGTTCGTTTATGTCGCGAACGATGGCTTTATTAATGAACCGGCCGCGTAGAAATGACCGGAATGGAAAAGCAATGGCCACCGCGTGGAACTGGAAATCTGAATCGATGCTGATTGGCGGGATTCGCGTTCTTGTTTGCTTTTGTACCGTCGAAAAATCCGGCACGATGAATAGGCGTTCCAGGAACGTGTTCCCACTCGCGGCTTGGCCCGCAGAAGAAGAAAAAGTGCAAGGTGAACGAAACGGACCGGCCAGGAGATAATCGAAATCTAATGCAGCCGTGAGATTTCTTTCCCTCCGCCGCGGGACTCGTTGATCGTGTTGAACGCGTTGCTCGAATAACAACGTAATCGTTTAATTGTTCGAAAGTATGTAAAATATAAGTTATATTTTTGCATGGATCGATATACATATAATTCTGTGGAATTTTTTACGAATGGCAAATCGAAGGTTCGCGTGATATTCCAAGTGATTAACACATCTTTAAAGGTGACGCGTAAAACAACAAAAGGAAAGTTAATAGAATTTTCTACAGCGTTCGGATTATGCTCATCTGATTAATAATTCGACGAGTTCTGCGAGCGATTGAAATTAAAGTAGGAAAAAGAAATTGTTTTTATCTGTTAGAAAATAAATGAATGGTTAATAGATTGCATGTTTCAAAGTTTAGTTTAAAATACTGCCGCTCTTCGGTACATGGTAATTCAAATGAGAAATAAGTGGATATCTTAGTCTGGTTTTTTAAATGTCAATTTCTACCTTTCTCGAATGAGAAGTTATAGGTGGAACAGAGAATTAGCGAGCCTCCACTATAAATTTGGATAAATGGAGTTTTACTGCGTCGTTAATAATACTGATGCATACAACGTACCCTGCTTTTAAATCAACCATCAGCTAGAAAATTTATTAACAATGGTAAAATAATTGGCATTCCTCATCTATGGGGAAATAAATAAATTAAGAAAATTATCCTGAACATATATATTTAGAAATAATATAGCTTCAAACAGTTTAAATTATTTATAGCCTTCGATCATTTCTCTAATTTCGTTTTGCCACAAATATAATAAATATATTAGAATTTGTCTGTAAACTAATTGTAATGCCGACATTGAGTATAACGATTGATCGCTGTTTCGCACGATTAAATCGAACTAAATGTAACTACACATTTTATACGATAAGCCAGGTAGATTGTTGTATAACATAAAGCTCCAAACTTGCAAAAAACTTCCTCGAGCTATATTATTACGCAAGGTTGGGAAACAGCGGGAACCAAAAATGTTTCGAGGAAGCGTTTCAATTTATGGTGTGCTCCCCACCTGTAGGTGGACCTAGAGGGATAAGTACACAACAGCGAACGGTGAAAGGGTACGGAGAAAAAAATCAAATTTCACGGTAGAGTCTCGACACATGGAACTGGCAAATCTTCGGGATTCCAGTAAACCCGAATAAGAGAATGGGGGAGCAGAGGAATTATGCTACTCGGTGGTATGAGTTTTTTTTTTTCGATCCCGACAGCAGTGAACCCGCACCCTCCTACACTGGATATATTTACTTGGAAATAATATGCGACGTTTGAACCTTGATTGTTAAATAATGTTGCGACACGCTATAATAAATAATGAATTGCAACAAAGCTGACCAACGCCACTATTTCCAGAAAAGATAAACAATTCATGAATAATTCACTAACAATTCAGGATTTCAAATTTAACTAATCAAGTTTTCACGGTGAAATCAATAGATTCATACGTGATTTCAAACAGGCGCAAGCTTATATCTTCGGATAAGTTATTACACTTTATCGCGTATCGAGACCATGCAATTTTTCTCCATGCAAATATCATTACGTTACGTGATTTGACATAATCAGTAAAACCCACTTGCTACCAAACCTCTCAGCGTTCGAGGTTCGCCATTAAACATTGAATTATTATCGATGACGAGGAACCAATGGCCAGAAACATCGCTGCAACACCGACGTCATTATAATTTCTACTGCAAGGCGCCGTGTTCCCGTCAAATTCGTTCGATCCGCCAGAAACAGAAGGTGGAAGCCCTGCGAATCATCGCGAAGCGAACTAAACGATCCCTGAAATCTCTTCGAGGCGAATCGCTAAACTTCTACAGCTAATCAACCCTTCTCGCAATGCCTCCAGCCAACGAGTATATATACGTGTGTGTGTGTGTGTGTGTGTGTAGAAGACAAGATAGCAGGGTGGCGATGTAGAACGAAGAGGAGGATGGCCGAAAAGAAATAAGGGGGAGGGGAAGCACGAAGAACAAGGGGTCGAAGCAGCATAGAAGAACAAGAAGAAGACGGGGCCTACGTTAAAAAAGAGAAGTCGATGCACGAATCGGGATGCAATTTGATCCCGACCGGGTTCTTCTTCTGCCACTACGGAACGACGTGGCTGAAGTTGGTAGTCCTCGAGCTCACTTGACGTGAATGAGGTGACAGGCATTGTCCCGCATGTTCTCGTGTACTCGCGTCTCTTGCCCCCCGTGATCGCATGTATGTATAATGCGCTCCCCGCGTGCACGCGGCACGTTTTTCAGACTTCTCTTGCCCCCTTCTTCCTCCCTTCCTTCGATTCTCGTCTTCCTCGTGATCCACCACCTACCCTTGCCTCGCTCCTCTTGCCCATCTTCCAGCAGATACGCGTCGCAACCTTCGAAATCAAATTCTTCTGCATCGTCTTCTTCTTTAACTTCCGTTTTCGGTTCCCTGCGCTCAATTGGCGTGTCGATCGAATTTTTCAGGGAGACTTCTTTCGATTCGCCGTCCAATATATCTTTTTTTGCTCCTTCTATTTGACTGCCCTCGCCTCTCGCTCTTCTTCTTTATTCTCTCCCCTTTTTTTTTTATTTGCCGAAGTTTCTTCTGCCTCGGCTGCTTATTTAGCTTTTAATTCTCTTATTTTACAACCACCCTTATCGAATTCCATCTTCTACATCGGCAGAACCTGCAAGAATTTGCGAATTTCCCCCGTTTCTCCGTTGCTTCCTCCTCCTCGGTTTTCACCTTCTTCGTCGTCCCCTCTCTTGTTCCACTTCTTGTTCCAGCACTTCTTTATCTTCGAAATTTTCCTCCGCCTCGCCGTTTTCTTCGCTTCTCTTACCTCGCCGTTCCCCTGCATCCATTCACGTCGGCCGAATTGATAAGAATTCGTGCATTTATCGCCGCCTCGATGAACTTCCACGAGTGGGTTTCAGATGCCCGGTCCCGTGACGCTGGATTATTCTTGGCAGAGGTTTTATTGGAGCTTTAAATTTTACTTTATGACTCGTGAAAGAAGAAAAGAAGCGAAATCTGTGTGGCTTGTGCGCATGTTAATATCGGAGACGCGAGACGTTTTCACGGCCACGGTTAATTTTAAAACGTCGTCCCGATCGTCCTACGACCGAGAGAAGCGTGTTTCGGCGGAATTTTAGGATCGTGGAAAACGAGCTAATCGTTCGCAAGGCTAATCAAGCGTCCAAACCAATTCTATCTTGGATACGCGCCATCCTCATTATAAAGACATTATATATCCTTGAGATTGAGCAGAAATATAAATGATCATTAAAAGATTTACCAGGAATGAAAATATTTCATAAAAATAATTTTATGAAATTCCACCGTGCGATCTTTTCAATTTTAACGCATTTCATCTCGGCGATAAATGTCACCACGATTACTTCGCGAAAATTAATAGCTGATAGGTGAATCGTCCGCGTCTGTGGGCGTATCTCACAATAGATGTTGAAACACAAGCGTGCACGATGCGTTTCGCGAGGATCTCACGTTCCGCGGCCCAAGTTCCATCTCACTGAGTCAGTCGCGGCCAACGGCGATTAAAATCTTAGTATGACTACACGAATTTCGAAAGAAGTTGCCCGGATGGCTCCGCGACCGTGGCGTGAAAAACAATTCGTCAAATCGTAGTCGCAGAGCCCACAGGATAATATTATCTCTAGTTCCCTTCCGAATTTCTCGCCCGGCCGCATATTTCCGTGAACGCTCCTCCCGTTCATCTCGTCGTCGTCATTTCGCTCAGTTGGATCTGTCACGAAATCGCGTGCCTCAATATCGTTCGTGAAATTAACGTTGAAAGGACACAAGAAAATGCGTTCTTCGTCCACCCCACACGCTGCGTACCCGAGCGTTGATAACTCCATCGTGCGCGAAATCCTCGACAATTTATAGTGCAATCGACGCCCGTTGAACAAACGTCGCGTCGCCAGTAAAACATCAAGCGAAAATGGTAATATGCCCTGTGTGGTGTGCGTGCACGAGCGTCTACGCCAGCACGACGTGCTCGAAACTGCTAACGACACTCCACCACACGCATTTCAGCGTTATTACCGCGCATTTACGACATCTTTACACCCGTCGCCCGCAACAGGTTGCACCGGCACCCCCGGTGCATTTACTACACATGCAGTTAACCGAATAAGTCCTGCTTTGTTAAACGAGCCAGCTCCCTATGGGAACAGAATCATTTCGGCAAGTTAGTCTCCGCTTTGCTACGCGCCGGCAATTCTCCGGCGTTTTATTTAATTAACAGCTGCCGGGAAATTAGCGGGGCTCCTTCGTGCCACGCGTTCCGCGATACGGTACAATTACACGCCTCTCCAGCTTTCTTCGGCCGCACGGTGGAAATCCTCTATGGAATTAATGCCCCGAGATTTCGTATAGTTACGAGCGTTGAAGTCTGAAGCCAGTTCTGTTACGCTCGATGCCGGAGGTACGCCGCGGAATACGTGCTGGTCGATTTTCAGCAGAATGTGGTTAATCTCTCTTCGATACAAGGAAATATGTGTACATGGTAATTTCTTTCCTTTTCATAAATACTTTTATTGCGATTGGTGTCGTTGGATTTTGGGGAAAATTGATGAACGCGTTACTGAAGTTGTATGATAGTTATTCGTTTTGTGACGTAATGGTTTTATCTTTAACAACAGGTAGAAATTCAGCTTATGCAACGAGTATCGGAAGATTGTTGGAAAACGTGTGTTTAGTTTGTTGATATCACGTGGCTGCTTGTTGTACTTCATTATTATATCTACGTCGTGAAGCTTTTGGAGGCTAGTTGTTAAATTATCTTCTATTGTTTTATTTAATTAAGAGGCAGTCGGAACTTGTTAGGACGGCATTGAAAGTAGATTGTGCCTACGGCGGGGGATGTTGAGAGTGGGGCAAACGTTAACTTATGCATTCAATTCTAATATTTAATTATCGTATACATATATTTATTTTGAGAAATCTTTGGCACATTTGATTTCCTTTACCTTTCTTACCATTATACTTAAATCAAATGGCATTGAAGTAATCGAACAGATTGAAGTGTCGAAATATGTAAAATTAGTATACCCTTCTTTTGGTACTATGAAGACACCTTAATTCGACTATGTCCAGTTGAAAAACGTGGCCAATCAATACGAAATACAGCATCGAAATTCACGGGGGCGATTCGAGTGTAATGACAAGTAAAAATTGATTATATGCCTCTTTCATAAATCCTTGTAATGAAACCTGTTCGTCATAAATTAATATGAATGGCTTCGTAGCGAAAACAAAGGCAAACATCCATATTTATGAAAAGAGTTTATACGCGAGCGTATCGGAACGTTGCAGAAACCTTTTACGGATCGTTTGGAAATGCGTGTTACGAAACGATGCAGCTTTAATCGTTGTCGAACCATCGGGCAAATTAATTAAGCCTACGATGGCCCGTAATTAAATCGCCTTCAAATCAGTTGGTCCGTCTAATGAATATTCCGGACCTGTTCGTACTAGCCGCATTCCTCGGCCGATTAGGCCGTATCGAGCTTTGTCATCTTTTACAATTCTTCTGAAGCCGTGGCACGAAACACATCGCCGGCCTGTGAGTTTTAAATTTCCCTTTTTCCGGTTTGCTTTCCCACACAAAGCTCATAAGGCTTCGAAAGTTCTTGGAAACCATCGAACCTGTGGACGGACGAGAAAAAAGCGCGAAATCTCGAGAACAAATTTGTGTCGGAGTATTTTTGTAGCCCAAGAAATACAAGGAGGTCGTTAACAGTTTTTCCCACTGTCGAATCCGGTAAAATTATTAAAAATTATTCTTTTTCTTTTACATTAAAATAATATAGTGTTTTTCGAAAACACTGGGAGGAAGTACAAACGATGTTACCTTAAGAACAAGAATTAAGCGGGACGAAAGAGAAAACATTTCGCCTTCCGAAGGGTTTTTCGAGAAAATCCTGTCGAGAGAATTCGGCGAACGACAGAGTAGAAATCTATCGGTTCTCGTTGCCACCCGAATGGTGTGATTTTCCGGGGAACCTCGTTCAACGTTTTTGAACCGAATTTTTGCGGTGCAACGCGGGTGGCGGCGTTTACAGCAAGGTGGCTTAACGTGTTGAATGTATCGTTGAATGTTGCGAGAATCGCAACAGCTCTCCCATTCATTGTTCGAGGCATAATAGTAGAAATGTCTTGCACGTTTCGTTTCATTGAGCAGAATAATTGAACATGTTCGAACATGAAGGAAATCGTTCGACAGGTTTCCGACTGTTGACTGCTTGATCTATGTTAAACGCTATAAAATAAAAACTTGCCAGCACTTAATACAAAATGACGCTATTTGCTTTCCATTAGATGATTATACTATCGGATCAAGTCTAAGCGCAGTTCCGAAAAAGTGTGTGAAAAAGTGTATCCAGTTCAAAGAATATATTATATACAAACTTTGAACTTTAAGGCTCTTAACATTATTGTTTAATCTTATCGAATGGTGAATATCAAATAGCAATAATTTTTAAGCAAAATCATGGTCTTATTTCTTACAGCCATGTTTCATTCTCGTATTATTATGGGTATTACTGCGAGTACGTGTTAAATAAAGCGAAATACGAAGAAGTTCATTATCCCTTCACTCTAATCGGCAGGGTATGCTGCAGTTTGTGGGCCCCATTAATGTGAATTCTTGCATCACAACAAAATATTTGCTTTTCAGCAGGGCCTGTTTGTATAGGTGCACGCGGGCCTTCCAAGGTCTCCGCTTCTTTCTTACAATTCTTTTGCCCTCCCGTTTCCTACCAGAAGATCTTTCGTCTTCTTTTCTTCGGTTCAACCGGGCTTACTAACCGGCCCAAAAACGTTCGCCCACAAATAACACGTGGTGACTACAATTTACGCTCGCCTCAGCTTCTCCGCCATTGTTATTTTCCGTGCTTCCCGGGAGCATCGCATTTTCATGGTCGTCGAGTTTTCGAAGAACTCTGGGAAATGTAGAAATAATGACTATACATAATTCTCTCCAGAAGAGAGTGCTTCACTATTCCCCCGTTCTTTTCGCTAACAGTCAGTGTAATTCGAATTTCCTGTTACATTTTGTTGAAAATAACTGAGCAAAAATTCACGGAGAATAATTTATAACTCAGATCGTGCTAAACAACTTCGTTTTGAATTCAACACTTTTATCTTTAGCTTTGACATTCACTGCTCCTCAAGAATATCTTTCTCGAAATAATTCTTGACGAATTTTCGACGTCAAATTCTCAGCATACAGGTAGGGTTACCAAAAATTTCGAACCACAACAATTCCACCATTCAAATAAATATCTTGGAACTCCGTAACCCTGCGCTTAACTACATCGCAAACAAAGGCAGAGTAGGGGACCAAATATGTGCGCAACGATAATTCCGATCACTTGCATCTATTCGGCAAATAATAGCCAATGCTTCGTCGTTAAAAAGCGCAGCAATAATTTTCCACCACTTCATCGCCGGCAATGAATTTTACAGCCGCAATGCTCCAGCGATTCATCGAGGCGAACGTTCGGCGATCACGCTTCCCGCTTGTTTCCCCGTTGAAATTCCCGGCGCTGGTTCCGCCACGATACGAAACGTCATGTATATATACCACGAGGTCCTTGCCAGTCCGCATTACCTACGAATCA
Organism: Nomada lathburiana; assembly: GCA_963667235.1. Lineage (NCBI taxonomy): Eukaryota > Metazoa > Arthropoda > Insecta > Hymenoptera > Apidae > Nomada > Nomada lathburiana. The sequence goes on along the minus strand of OY763898.1, from coordinate 8,100,082 downwards.
TAATTACGAATTACCGTCCGATAATCGCTAATTTCGCGTAATGACCGGGGCTTATCTCGCAACGGCGAAGCTCACGCTCGAAATCAAGTTATTCGCGTTGCATTACGATCGCATTATGATTACCCCGCGTAGTAATTTGCGAGCGGCCATAATGCCCCTTCATGCGCCGCAACGTTTTGCAACTTGAATTGCACTTATCTGTTGCTCTCTATCATTGCTCCGTGTGCCTCGGGGGATCATCAATGGTTTTTGCAACAGGCCAACAGTAAATGGGCCTCGCTCGACCGTATCTCCCTTCTTTTCTTGTATTTACCTGCGCCACTTTTTCGTCCCTTCGTTACCGTCCCGTCCTCGCGATTCCTGCTTTGCCCCGTTCGATCAAGGTTGCCTAATTGTCGCTCCGTTGCGAAATCGAGGCCCGACACGGTGTAAAGTTTTACTTTCGCGGGCATCACGGTTCCGTGGACACTGTGTAACGACTAATTCGTCGTAACTGATCTGGCTAAACACGGTGCCTGACGTACTTGCTTACCTGTCGAGTAAATCAGTGCGAGTTGTCGAACAGAGAAGAGATAATCGTGCGGTGTGTGGCTTGCAAATTGTAATGCGGTTAATATTAACGATAAGATGCAGGTGATATTGCGGTTTAATGGTAAATGTTACAAGGTGTTGCAAGGGGAAAAAAATATAAGCCCGAGCTTGACTGCCCGACCAGGGAAGAATTCTCTCTCTCTCTCCCCCCCCCCCCGGACCAGAGTGATATATTTATCATTAAATAATAATCCAGCCCGTCTTTATTGTATTATATTACACAATCGTCGAGCGTAACGCAGTAGAACTCGATTGTCGAAAGGCGCACATTCCGTATACCCACATTCTTTCATCGCCCATGCCAGCATTCAAGTCACCGCGGTGCGATTAAATTTCAAAGCCGCCACGAATCACAGAAGCTCCGAGCGACTCGCGTTTTTCCCCGAACAAAACGCGGCCGTCGACCGGTGAAAGGCTGCGCAACAGTTGCACCCCGTGGACGCGCACAGGCTCAAGGAAAAGGGTTCGACCCCCGAGCGAAAAGGGAAAAAAAAAAAAAAAGAAGAAAGAACTCATCTCGTCGCGTAATTTCTGGCACACGTTGCTACCCCCTCGGCCGTCGAATTCGATTAAACTGCGGAACGTGTAATTTCCTCGCCTATTCTGTCCCACCGTGGCGGCCACGTCAATGGAGAGCAACAATTTTTTTCCTCGCCGTTATTTCCTCCACCTACCCCGCGTGCAACACCCCGTCGCGAAACCCCGTCCATCCAGGCGAGAGGAACCGCGCCGGTAGCCGCCGCAGTTTCGTGTTACGCGCGCAATCTTTGGACGAACGTCGCGGGAACAGGCCGGATGCCCGGCGACCGGAAGCAAATATTATTCCCGTAGGCGCATCGAGCTCTCCCAGGAACGCTACAATGCGTCGATTGTATGGCCGTCCACGTCCATTCACAGGCGAAAGGTTCGCGTAGCCGGTCGAAAAATCGGCCGTTGATGCTGTCGAAGATGAAACGACGCGGCAACCGGCGTATCTAGACGGCGAAGGAGGCGGAGGAGCGAAGCGTGGGCTATTTTTCAGATTTCCCAGTGTGCCGGTAGGATCGACGGGCGCTCGCACCTATTGTCGAGACGTCCACTCGGATTCTCCTCGCGAAACGGTTCACTGGAGGACCACGATTACCGGTGCTTTTCTTCGCCGTCGTATCGGCCGTTCATCTCGTCCCGGTTCTCTTTCAAACGCGGATTCGTTCGGTCTCCTCCTTCGTGACTCGCAATCGTGACGGACGTCTACGCGGCCGGATTCGAATTGTTTTCCTCGCCTTTCTTCCCGGCCTGTCTCTTTCTCTCGCACCCTTCTGGCCCGCTCGAATCGCGCCTCGAGTTTCGTCAATTCCCGAGTACATAACAATTGTTTGCGGCGGGCAGAAATTGTGCGTCGGAATTGCCGTTTCGTGGTCTATTTGTTTCGTGGCCGCGTGCGAATCATTGAAGCGACATAGGGACGACGAGCCTCGGGAAAGATTTTGATGGTAACGTTTATTCTCTGTAATGTTTTATGAAACGGATTGGCCGACGCGCGAGAACGTAGAAATGTACGACAAGTAACGGAATGGGGAACGGAGCAATCATATTCTCGTCTTATCGAAATCGACGGGACGAATTTCAAAACGGATCACCGTCAAACGAGAATGATAATTGAAGGCTCAGCATCGTGACAGACGAAATCGCAACTTGATCAAATGATTGCTGAATGTATATCAGCAAAAACGCCGAAAACTTAAGAGAAGTACTAAAATCGGCGTAGCAAATATTGGCAATACCAAAGGGAGCCCACAGAAAATATCCACGAGGTTTTTGGGCGTTCGATCGTAGCCAAGACAATAAATTCAGAAGATTACCCTGTAATTTCTTCCTTTTCGTTCAGAACGCCCCCCCCCCCCCCCCCCCCCACCGATTCAGATCGAGTTCTTGAACACGGTCGTCGGAAAACACGGCCGGCAAGGTAACACGATCGACGCCCTGGCGTCTCAAACGCGTTTCGAGCCGCTTTAAATGGAACCGAAGCAGAGGCGAGCGCAACGAAAGCGAAAGACGATGGGAACGTGGGCAGTAGAGGAGGGGGTAGTCACCCTCGCTGGACGGGTCCATTTTCCATCGACGCTGGGGTGTCGACTCGTTATACGCACTCGCCCCGGGGACTGAGTTTCCGTGGTCTACGTGAAATTCCTGGAAAGGAAGATTTATTTTTCTGAAGAAGACGCCTAATGGCGTGCCACGAACGGAGAAACTCTAAAGTGGTTGAGTTACGACCTTGTAACCGAGGCTTCCACGATGTCGGCACCGATTCACTCTTCTCCATCCTCCTCCGTCGTTCGGCCCTTCGCTTGTTCGTTCTTCTTGCTGCTTTTCCGAAAATTCCGCTCAAAGGGGTGCATCCTGGGCCGCGACCCTGCTGGATGCGAAAAAAAAAGCCGGCCGGGTGGTCTTCGCACTGTTGCGAACGTATCTGCAACGGTAACGAGTGGTGTAATTTATTGTGCTGAGGCTCTTTGTCCATTTTCACGCTTCTCCGGACCCTTCGCCGCAATTATGATACTGCATGCTCTTATCCGGGAATAATTGTCAGAATTGAGGTGCACTGGTTAAAACGTGTATTGGGCAAAATATTTTCTATGCGAAGATACGTAACGCGATCTCAATCTTCTTGTTTTTTTCTATACAAAATCTAGGGTCAGATTAATCTGGTACTAATACGTTCAATGTAACGCTTGTACGAACAGCGAAGTGAGCACGCTGCGACAATTCTTTCAACCCTTTCGCTACTAACTGAGGTATCGAAAACGGTGAAATATGTTCGACTTTTTTATGATAATGCTGTTTGATGATTGTGCTGTTATTGTTGATAAAAATAAGACGAAAATAAAGACATTTCCGGATAACGAAATGGTTAAAATGGCCGCGAGGGGACAACGAAATCGGAATAGAGAATTTTACGAAATTGTTGAAACGTGTTCGCAGAAGTTGCGGCTCGTGAATCAAACGGCAAACGAAACTCCTCAAATCGCTGCCAAACGTTCCGACGCCCCTTCCCTTCCCCTTGATATTCCTCGTTCGCGGTGTCCCGCGGAATCATGCGGCGTCCACGTCGAATTATCCACCCGAAAAGGGGGGAATAAAAGGAAAACCGGGCTGCTGCAGTCGCGTACGAGCAGCGCCACGGCATAAGGGGGGCGGGCGCATAGCGAGAAAATAAGACAATTACATTTCGAGGAAACCGAAGCGATATTAAAAAGCAGCGCGTGTTTACGATCCTGTTTCCCCGACGACTTTCGATCTCGAAGTGATCCGGCTACAATGTAAATAAAACGTTGCCTCCTATAAACTTCGGAAGAAGGAGGAATAACGAGCCGGGGGAAGAAAAGTTGAGGAGCCGTCTTGTAATTTAACGTTGGAAAGAAACCGGTTTCCCGCAAAACACAAGAAACGAGTCCTCTCTCGTTCATCCACCGTCGCAGAGACAGAGGGACAAAAGAGAGAGAGAGAGAGAGAGAGAGAGATATGGGAACTAGAAGAAGACAGCGTTATGGACAGAAGGAAAGGGGAGGAGTGGCAGCGAGAGAAAACGAGGGAGACCCTTCGTTCGTCTGCTTGTTGGAAAAGCGAACGTTTTTCGAAATGCACGTAGTATACGAACGAAAGATGGCGGCTTTCCACGGGGGTGAAACCTGTTGCCAAAGACTTCACCCCCTCTTCCCGAGCTATTCGTAGCTACCACGGTTCCTTGTACATTCTCCTGTCCCCTTGCCCCGCTCCTCCCACAACGGTGAACGCTTTTGAAATTCTCCTCCGTCACTGCTCGAATGGACTGCAGCACAAAACCCCGATCTTCCGTACGGTTTTCGAAATAAAATCGTTCTTGTGGAACGTAAATCGACTGTTCTACCCCTTTCGTTCGAACCACGGGTATTCAGCCCTTTGTGGAATCTGGTGAACGTGCTGCAGGTAAATGTTTGTAATTGACGATTGCGAAAATGTATGGAATAAATACGAAATTTAAGGTTTTGTTAACTTTACGGCCGTTGGTAATTGCTATTAGTCGTGTTAATGTATGTTACGGAAAAATGCGCTTCTCAATCAAATTTTAAACTAGCATCGAAATTGAATAATATTGTATTCATCGATCAAGATTTTTCCCTCGTTATATTCGTGGAAGTAATATTATACGATTTGTATGTTCAATATAATTTAACAGCGCACGTTATTCACAACTTGGACATGCTTCATTTGCACATGATGTATCGTTAAGTATCGTTCAAGGAACCATCGCATCGTATCTGTTAAAATTTCCACCGGCAATTTTGCATCGCATGTCGCAAACCACTCGAATCGTAACAAAATTTATTTCTGCATCGTCTGCCATATTTTAGAACGTTGCAGCGGAGCCAAAGCGAAATCGTCGAAACTTCTCACCCAAAAGGACCCGAGGTGGCGGAAGGCTCGATGGCGCGATAAATAATTCGACGCGTGAATTTCGACACGAATCTCGCGGCATTCCAGAGACGCCGGCACAAAGTAGGGAAAAGAAAAGAGTCGAGGTTCGATCGCGGGAGCGCAAAGAGGGAAGCAATTAAGCTTTCACCTGATTTATTTCAGGCATAAATAATTTTGTAGAAGTGCTAATTATCGCCCCCGCTTCGAATCTATATCTCTTCCCTTTCCTTTGGCCAACACCCCCCCCCCCCCCCTATTTCTCCATCGTTGGCTCAAGATGAAAGCACCCGCTTCTGCGTGGCCAAACTTCCCGTGAAGCGATAAATTTCTAGAAACAATAGGAAACTCCGGTGCTAGACAATAGAAGAAATATATGTACCGCCTAGAGTCCTGCTCTACCGTAGACGGAAGCTCGGCTTCGAGTTTATTTTGAGGAAAAAAGAGGGCGCCGCTGCTGGCAGGGGTCGAAGGGGTGAAAAAGAAGCGGGCCAATTCTCGTGTTTCTATCTGTCTCTTTCTTTCCACGCGGCCGGAAGAGAATGCCAACAGAGAGTGTCCTGTAGATTCGCCCGGGAGATTGCGAACTGTTGGTCAAACACCGCTGAAAAATAAATGGCAGCCTTGATTTTCTTTGGAGAAGTCTGCGTTCAAAGAAATTCGGCTGTCGTTCGGGTTTTACGTAATGGCGCTTGGAGCGTGATACGTTATCACGACAGCGATGTTCATACTATTTTCGGAATTCTTGCGTTTCTTTCCTTGAAGCATTTGTACAATTCGTTGCTCGACGGTACGGTTGTTAAAATTTGTTCTACAGAATTGAAATGAAACGTTGTTTGCGAACATCCGTGGCCCGGAGCAGTTTTTCTCCTGCAAAGCAGATTTGATCCTCTTTTTCGAATTTCCACGAAAATGTTGGTGCACAATGACGAAAGTCTTACGTTTCACCGACTGTAAACGTTTCGTGGAAGCGGCGGCGCATTCAACAGCGACGTGTTGCTTCGAATATTCGTTGATTTTCTACTATTGAAAATAATGGGAAACGTCTGTTGAACGTCAGTCAACGTCAGTCTACATTGCTCCACCCCCGTGTTCTGTGGACAGCTGAAAAAAGGGCATAACAAAATACGGAAATTATCTATCTTTGGCCGGTGCTGCTCCGTTCCGACAATGGGAGCCAAATTAGTGCGGAACGTTAATTACACCGTGTTCCCGGATGACATGCTGCTCATCTATAAATAATGAAGGACACGTGGTTTTTGCTTCTTTGATTTCACTCGGCATATAATTACGTTGAGAAATGATATCTTGAGACTCTCCCTTGATTTATTTAACGCGCTATTAGCAGAAAAATTGTTCCTAGTTCCGATATACTTATTCTAAATTGTCGATCTTATTAAGGGGAGTCCGTGATCCTGTTGATTGAATTATTGATGCACTTTTATGTCCTGAATATCGATGAACATTTCAACTAAATTTAAAGTTATCAGAATTTTAATGCAAATCTACGGTGCAACACTGTGAACAATAGTTTGGAATAATTTTGCTGCCATAAAATTAAAATTATACGAGTAACTTTGGCGCTAAACTATTTCCCGTCAGTCGTTATACATATATGAAGATTTAACTGCTATAAAAATGGATACACGTGTACCAAGAAAAAATCCTGTTGCTACGAAAAAGCAGTTAAAGTAAAGCAAAATACGTTGCCAGCACTGAAATAAAAATAACGCCGTAAGGTACAAGAACGTCAGTCAACTGTGAATATCTTTTATACTCACAGAGCTAGTCAAACAGAGGGGCTATATAAACGAAAGTGTATTAACAGTTACCATCCGGGAGATCCGACAGCGCAAACAATTTAACATTTAAAAATCGCCCTTCCAACAACAGTACGTCGGTATCGACGAAAGGGAATCGCAACGAAGTAGAAAGCTGTTTTTCCGGCGATCCTAACGACCACTGGGGAAGACAAATGGAAGAAGACGTTAATTACACGAGGTCCCTGAAAATGAATTTAACCAGGTCGGGGTATCGGCAAGCGAGATCTGTTAAGGAGGGAAAGAGGCGTGCCTGCTTCTTGCGTTACTCGAACGGTCCCAGGAGAGAGACAGAGGAACTCCCGCTGGGAACATTGCTGCGCCAAGCTTCGTCAAATAGTTTTTCCAAAAGCTCGTTTCATGCACTTGCCTCGCCAACGGGCCAGGTAGAAACGCACGGGAACGGTGCAGAACTCGGGGGCAACTCTCACCTGTCCTCGATTTTCTCTCCCCTTCCCACTTGCGAATAAGACGGATGATCGATCACTGAAAACGAGGGGTGAACACTGAGCGTTGAACGCTAACGAATGATCTCTAAATTTCTGCTTCGAGGACAACAAACGCGTTCCGCGAAAGCTTCGCAACTTTGCTGGCTACAGAAATCGAGCGACGCGGAGGCGATTTTTGATATCCAAGGAACGATACGGAAGCGCGGCGTTTGATCGGCTATAAACAACGGGAGGGGAAAAAGTTTCAACGTTTCAGCGTGTGTACGTTCTCCAGGACTTTTCATGGCTTATTGACGGTGAGATCGAGTTGGGGAATTGATTTTTCTTCTTGTTATTTCTGGAACGACACGGGGGCAATTGGGAATACGAGGGAGAACAAAGTGAGCCAACCTCTGTCTTGGCGCATTCGGTGCAAATGTTTAATTTCATTGTACAAAGTCAAACGTATGTCCAACAGTTTAATTGAAAATATCAATCGATTAAAAAGATATGCGTCACGCCTGGAATACACTCCTCCAGACAATTGAAGAATTACTCAATTTTCGCCGAAAAATTGTCGACGTTTCATTTGCTGTAACTTTGTGAGAACAAAATTGTACGGGGGTCTACCTGGGCTTCTTTTAATGGCTGAAGCCTCTACTTTAACAGCAATAAGTTCATTTTTTGTTAAGATTTTTTTTGTATCGGATGGGACGTGGAAAAGCAAAGGTACTTTTCTTGTTCAGATATTTTACAGATTCAAACGTGTAAACGAAACTTGAGAAATTTTTTGTCGCGGCCGAAATCGCCATTGGATCTGAAGATTGAAGTCTCCTGTTTGCAACGAGCGCAGAAAAATTGCTGCACAATTTTTTGCCACGAAGTCGCAGCAGTTCAAAGGTCGCCAACTTCTCGGCGAAAGTCTTTAATTTTGCGGAGGAGTACGGATAGCACTTTGTAGCAAAAAAAAAAAAAAAAGAAAGTAATATCTAACAGCGATCGACAAATCAGACTAACGAATGGATCAATCCAAACAAAGAACTGGGAGAAACCGAAGAATGCGAAATTAAGAGAAGGGACTGAAAGTGTAGCAGAAAACGTGGCTCGTGAACGATGGCAAACGTTTAAAAAAAAAAAACGGTCGAATCAGTTCCATTTACAGTCGCTCCTCACGCGGCTCGTTCCGCTCCGCTCTTTCTCTCGGTCCATGCCGCGAACTAATGAGTGATCAGGGCAGAAAACACGTGCAACGCTCGAATCTCGCGTCTTTGCCTTCGCTTTCGATAGTCCCTCATTACTCGAGCGCGTTCGAGTAACGACCTCGACGAGATCTCGGAACGGTTTTTTGTATCGCGGGGTCGAAGTCTCTCGCCGCTGATCAGAATCGCGCGATAACGTTCAGGCTGGTACGTCGACGTCGTAAATTATGGCCGATCGAGTTCGGAGCGGGCACTCGTTTCTTCGGGATTCGAAGGTGAATATCTGTGGAGGATCCTTCCATCCTTGAGACGGGCCGGATCGTGGAACGAACACTTCCCACTGCTGGGCCCGGGATACGGAGAGTAAATCCGCGTTGATATCTCTTTATCCGTCCTCTCTCCTCCTCGTTCTCCCCTTTTTCACGTTCGTTCGCGCGCGCGCGCCTCGACGAGAAACAGAATATTTCTCTCCCGGCGACCCCCATTAAAGCTGTCGATAATCGACGCCTTGTGAACTTGCTGGTACCGGTGTATCGACGATGCGTTTCGCGTATTTTATTCAGAAGATATTCATGGCTGAATTTGGTTACACGAAAAACTCGAATGGGAGAGCGTTTCGATTATTCTGGTTTTTCGCGACATTTCGTATACCGGAAAATACGGCGACGATAACTCGTTAGATGGTTATCATTTTTGTGTAAATCGTTCGATACTCCATTTCTTCACTGCCTCGCATGGAATTTGTGTAGATGACTTTAACAGTAATCACTCATCTCTCTGTAAGCAACAGATTGTATTTGATGGAACCCCCTTTTTTTTTTTTTTTTGATACATCAATATCGTCGAAATGTTTCGCCATTGCAATACAAATTAGTAGTTAGGATATAATGTATAAGTACGATATTTTTTGGTGCTTTCGTGCTCTCGTTTGCAAACGTGCCAATTACTTTAGCCAAGGATTTCCCCCCAATAGACGTAGGGCAGTAAGCTTCCCTTAAACGATCAGGAAAATGCAGTTCTTGCGATGGTATGACATTTTTTAGGATTGACAATTTTATTTAATTAGCATGAAGGCACCTCCGTTTCCACTTGACAGATTAGCCCATGGAAGTCGAACAAGAAGTAGACGATAAAGAGCTAGGAGAAAAAGAGGAAGACAAAGACAAAGGAGTTCACTCCTAATGGCGTTTTCTTAATGAACGTTTCCTTTGTCCTGGCCAAACAACGGTGTGCTAAGCCTGTCTTACTTCCGATCTCAGTTGTGAGATAAATAAATTCAGAATTCTCGGGACCAACGGAATAGGAATAATAGAGATGCGAACGGGTTAGGCGTCACTCCATTCCAACTTCCCGAAACCATCTGCTGCAAGCGTGGGAAAGAAGTTAAATTTATACACAATTGAGTAGTTTTTTAATGTCTCGTACCTCGAATACCGCAATTATTTATAAATCCCCTGTCCTTCTGGCAATCTCTACTTCCCAATCCAGTCCCAATCAAAAATGTCACGGCGAGAATCAACCCTTATCCACCTGATATCCTTTCCCTATCTTAAAAGCAGCTAAATATTTCAAGAACGGCGCTACAATAATCCGTGTCCATCAAGTTACCAAAGATTTTAAGCAGCGCAATAAAATGCGACAAATTCACATATCCATGCATCGTGCATTAAGCATCCGTCCAATTGTCCGGCGGCGGATATTTCGCGAGCTAACGACTCGAAAATTCTCCAAAGGAAAGAAAACTCGTAATCAAGTTTCACCAAAGTCCAGCGCGCCCAACTACAAGCTAATAAATGAAACAACCGAGGAATCGTGGACACCACAGTTTCCGCAGCTGGTCCGCTGCTTAGCGGAGTTCTGAGACATCCGTGAAGCGCGAGGCAATTAAAAATCGCCAACGCCGTTGCAATAAAGAGGGACAGAGGAGCAGCCCAAAGTCACCTTAGGAATAATTCACGGGGTGGCGAGGCCCCTAAAAAGAACCCGCCCCCTCGTGAACGGTCGCGTTCGGAACGAGCCCGTTTCGCCGGCGAAAATGAGTAGCGGCCGGTGTACATCAGAGGGATATCGCCGAGCTTCTCCAATAAAAGTTCCGAAGCGGAAAGGCAACGACTTGTCAGTTGTCATGGGTGCCCGGCGTGGGATTGGCACACTGACACAGTGGCGTGCTGCATTATTAAACCGGCAACAGCGAGCCCAAGGACGCGGTCGGAATTGGCCCCGGGCAAAAATTAGCCGGCTGTCGCTCAACCATGGAATTAGCCCGCGAGCAGAGGCGTCCTTCGAACGATTGCCCATTCCACCGGGGAACGGTTCCATTCTCGTTCGTGGGATCAAGACGACTATCAATTGCCGGAAGATCGATAAATCCGTGATTGGTAGTTGTATCCAGTCACTGGTCTGACGCTTTTGATATTGATACGACGAATTGAATCGCGAAGATATCTTTTTCCCTGGAATGTAGAACGGTGATCGTTTAACAGAGGGAGAGTTTAATTGGATCGACATGCCTTTGTTACATAGGGCAGGGTACGCATATACATATGCACATATACAGTAGTCTTTCGAGTATTCCTCTTAATCTTAATGTACGCTCCTGCGCGGTGTCGTTTTCATTACTATGTGCTCGCAGGAACTCCTTATCAATTGTGCAAATAAGGCGATAAAAATTGTACCGGATTGTGCACCGAGAATATTTTCAATTTCAGCAGTGCCACGGAGAATGGGCGCGCGGAATGACGCGGGGGAATTCGTAAATCCAGAGAGGAATAATTAATGGGCGCGCGACGCTGAATTAACCATACACAGAGGGATGAGAAATTATTTTCAGCTCGGACAGTTTCAGAATCTGTGCACGTGTAGTGAACGGAATATTCTGTGTTCTGAACATTTTTGTTGCCCAAACGATTTAACAAGTTTCGAATTTTCCTTTTACCATCGAGGTACCAAAGGTATGTACTACAATTAGGAGGTAGGAAAAGAGAGTGAAAACAGAAGAAGGGAAAAGAACGGTCCAGAGAACCATCTTCCGAGTCCACGTTTCTCGGCCCCATCTACTTCCCCTCCTTTTCGTTCCCTTTCGCTGCTCTCACCTTCACTCTCACTCTTTGCTTTTATCTTCCCTGACTCTGACCCCTTCCTCCTTCCGCCACGCTCGGCTATCTCTGTTCCTCCTTCTTCACGCTCTTCCGTGCCGTACACCGTCCTCATATCTCTTCCTTCCTCCCTCGCTACGGTATCCACCTGATACACCCTTCTCTGACACAGTACCACCCTTCACTGGCACCCTCGCAAACCGTTCGAGCTATCCAACCCCCTTTGGATATCTCCATACGCCACTTACTGGGCTCAGGATGTTCTCCGTGCGTATGTGCGCGGAATCTACGAGCTCCGCAAAGGCGGATTATACGTGTACACCCAGTTTATTCGCGTCAAGATGGCAGTTTTGTAACTCTATCCTAGCTGATGCAAGAGTTTCTTAAATATTCAACGGTCGAAATCGAATGTATATTAATGGCAATAGAAAAACCCGATTTGACAACTTAGCGTATCCACGATTTTCATTAGAAACTCCGACGAGGTATCGATTTCCGAACGACAGAAGCTAGTACTCTTACAAAAACTTGCCACTCGCACGTAGGCGTTAACAAAGTTTCGTCCATTTAACTCCTCCGCTAAACATCCAATAAACACACCCTTACGTCAAATCCAGCTTTCATAAATATCCCACCGCCGACGGGAACAATGTTTAATTAAATAACTCGCCGATGCGATCGCCCGAGGAGCAGCAAGGCAGGACTCGCCTGCACCATCTCGTGCAACCTGTCCGCACGACGACCCTCGACGCTCTCCATGCCCCGTGCATTCTCCCCGGCGCGTCATACGATTAAAAGCAGCAACGCCGAAGTAATGTCGCGTGCTGACGGCCGGTGACGCGTTAAAAAGAGAGTCGACGATAAAAAAAGAATTGTTCCTTATCGTAACGGCGATCGGTTACTCGAGCTTGAGCGTCACTGTCCTCGGTTCGTTCTCTCGAAAGGGGTGGTCACCCTCGTCCGGCTGCAGAATGTTGTCGCTGGAGGCGGCAGCGACGACGGTCAGAGAAAGCGGCGCGAGAGACAGGGTGGCCGACGTAGGAAAAAGAGCGAGGGTTGTGGGGCGGCTGGTCGGGCGGCCAGCTAAGGGGGTGGACTTTAGAGTCCACCCAAGGGGTGCCGTCGAGTAGATGGCGAGGGGGGGGGACGAGAGGAGGGCAGAGAATTTACGCTCGCCGGTGAATTCCTGCAGGACCTCGTGTCACACGCGCGCACGCATCGGCACTGCACGTGCGTACACACAAACGCAGGTACCGGCTTCTACGCGGAAGGACGCACATGCGCGAAATAGCGTACTGCGGGGAAAATTCTGGCGGCGTTCGTGAATTGTGCCGACCATGCCGTAGGGGAAACCATAAATTCTGCAACACATGGACCGGGGGAATTCGTCGAGGTTCCCGATGATTTGCACGCCGTTATTAGCCGCACCACTGTTTCTGTTTCGCTTTGACACGTGTCGCGCGTATGGTGTACCACGTTGAACGTTGGGAACGCTGTTGCATTTCCTTCGGTGGTACGGGTATGATCTATTTGGCGTGCATGTACTTAGTTCCGGAGCTTTCGAATACTTTCACGGTTACATCGCGTTTGCTCTTTCTTCCGGTCGTTTCTGTTTATTTCCGGTTCTCGTCGTTTGCAAAGGAAATACATAAATGAATTTAGTGAGCACATCTCGAAACGAAGATGGCTATTTAATATTTTTCGTACGTTCTCCGGAAATTGCAAAGTCGATTGATGAAAAAAAACGTGTTGCGTCAAATAAATATTCTATGCTCACTGTACAGGGAACAAAGAACGCGTCTTCGAAAATGATTTATCTCATTGAAACAATGTATTTGCATTCTATTAACCCGAGACGTAAACGTTTAGTAAATTACTGGAGAAAATGCAATTGCTACCATCGACTGTTAGATCCATTCGCGGTGACTAAATCGAAAGAAACGTGCCCCGACATAAATTCACTGAACATGCATTCCTCGGGATAAATGTATCCGGTCCCGGTGGTGTTCCCCGGTAATCCTGTAACGACATCAGCACTGCGTACGCTCGTTACCGAAGTTAAATGTCAATAAACAGTCGCGTAGACGGGAATACGGAGGCACCTTAACGTTGAGCCAAACAGAAGCGGCAAAGCAAGGCGCCAATCACGCGCGAAGACAAACACCGGCGGCGGACCATCGCTGATTGCCAAGGAAGTCCTTCCAGGACCTCGCTATTCCTGCTGGTAGGCAATGCCCGTGCCACGGAGGACAACGTACCCTGAATACGAAATCAAAAGGCATCCGTGGACGCGCAAGTTCGGGCTCACCGAAGTTCAAACATTCGCCTCAACGCGGCTCGGATGCGTGTGGTCGGTCAAAAATGACCTTTGCAATCATTAAACACGCACATTGACGTTCTCGAATATTTAATTAAACGACACTCGGTTTTCGAATGATTATTTCATTTGACGTGCCCATTTTGCTTGCGGTGTAAATCACATTGAATTGAAATTAGTAATCACTCTAATTTTGAATGAAACGGAAGAACAACGATTCCATATCAAGATCAATGATTATGATGTGCATCAAAGCTACCCTATAATCATTCGTACATTCTGCACGAGTATGAAAATCATCCGCCACGAAACTATCGAACAATACATTCCAATCAAGACAGAACGACCAGAAACAATATTTCCTCGATGCTAATCGTTCGACGTCTGCCATCGAGCGTCCCGGGCTTCCATTATACACGTACACGTCGCGTCGCGTCGCGTGCACAATTCCGTACGTCAGGGATCAACTTAGTCTTGTCTTCGGTTCGGCCGATTTCATTTCAGGGCGTGACGTCGAAAGAAAGAGCAGATATCGAGGGATGTGTTTCGCTTGTCCAAGCCACGGCCTCGTGAATATTCCAAGCTCTAAAAGCTTCTCTACCCCCTTTCTGCCCGGTCTACTTGCCCAGATGTACGACGAACGAAGGGTCCATCACGTCCATAACAAGCTCCCTCTTTCTTCCTCCCGCTTTCCATCTCCGCCCTTCCATCTTTGTCTACACTTGGTCGCCTACCTTCGCTCCCACGTACGGTGCCTCTCCCTCGCACCGGCATCTCTAGGCCTCCTCGAGGAGTGCTCTCAAAGGGTCCAGGGCTATGGAGACGTTGGCACCAGGGGAGCGAACCGGAGGAGGCCAGAGAACGGAAGAGCCGGGTATCGGGGCGAGACGGACAGAGCAAGAGGGCGAGAGGGAGAGAGGAAGAGCGACTAACAGAGGAACAAGAGGAAGAGGGACCACGTACCGCGCCTACGTTAGGTAAATTCGGTGTAACTCGAGGGGATGAGGATAAGAGAGAGGAGCCCGATGTCGAGGGGAGAGATATGAAGATCGACGAAGACCGACAACGAGGGACGGAGAGCGAATTCGCTAGGAGGAGACCATCGCCAACAGGGGTGGACCGGTGATCGATAGCCACACACTACGTCCGCACACCACCTTCGAAGCTCTGGACTCTTCCTACGTTGGATAACTCGGCGAGTTTCCAGTCTGCGAACGCCTTTCCCGTCGTTCGATAGAATTTGCATTCGAGCCGCGCCAGCTCTATCCTCCGGTCTATTTTAGTTGGGCGGCGTATCGAAAATTGAGTCGTTCGAAACGAATCAATTCTACGGTTGCAAAATGGGACGACGGAGGAGAAGTTTGGACGGGGGAGGGGCGATAATCAACGGCGAGGAATTCGAAGGATTCGCCCGATTCGACGATGTGCCACGCGCGAATTCGTTGTTCCTCGAATGATTCCCCCCCCCCGGGGCATTCTTCAGAATTTTTTTCGTGGACCAGTTTCGCTCCGCGAGCTCTGAAATTCGATCGAATCATTAGGCTTCTTTGAGGAGACAGTCGCGGCGACCGGTGTTTGTTCAGGTGGCAGCGAGGATTACGGCTCGGCTCGTCGCGTCCAGTACCAGATTTTCCGTGCACCACTGCGACCCTTCCAAAATCGCACGACATTAGCATCGACGGTCGTTCGGCCGGGCTAATTGGGACTTTCCCAGCGTGCGCTAAGTCGAATCCAGCTGTCAGAACGCGTCAACGCGATTCATGCCGCCTTCGCGTTTACGCCGGATCGTAATTGCAGAACAAGCTCCCCCCTCTCATATTGGAACAATTAGTTTCTTGCCCGATCTTAGCAACACCGGCAAGGAATCGACGGTTTCGTTGTAACCGTCGAACGTCGCCGAATCGCCCGATGTTCTTATCGAAGCAATAATACATGACAATGTTTCAATTAAAACGAAATTAACAATCGAACCGACTGCGCCCTCGACGTTCCGAATGTGACAGGTGAAATCGTAACGTCAACAAATAAACGTCGGCCACGAAAGTTACATTCAATTCGGGCCCCATCAACACGCCTAACTACACGCTAACTCGCGATTCACATTTAAACGGCGTTCACCTTCGCCCGAAAGCGGAGGCCGTGTACGATTTATCTTCGGCCCGATACGGCGACGGGATGGTGATTTTTTTTCTTTTTTCTTTTCCACGAGAAGTGCGCGTACCCGCCGCGAAGCGAGTACATACACATTTCCCGCGAAGAGAGGCGTTACTTCCCGCCATTACGACGCGCGAAGATTAACAACAGCTTCCTGCTCGTCGGTCCGTTCGTCGGCTTATTCGACGTCCTCCTTTTTCGCGGCCCGCAACTAATTGCGGCGATGCAGGCATATTTCAGCTCTTGCACGCCGCGCGAGAAGAATGGCGCCTGCCACCATTGGCCACCCTTTGGCCACCCTTTGGCCACCCTCTGACCAAACCCTAGCCGGGTTTTTTTTTCTTCGTCGCGTACAGGCCCCGTCAACCGTGTGTACATACACCGTGCGCCACAGCCACTGCGGCCGTTCTCTCGCTCTCGGCCGCAAACGAAAGCGCGTTTCATCGTCTTCGTTGTCCTATCTCGACGCGCCATTTCCCCTGTCCCTCTGCCGCCGATTCTCCCTTCGACGCTTCAGTCACTCTTTATTCCGTCTCCCTTTTCCTCTCGCTTTCTCTGCGCTCCCGTTGCGGCTTTTATTGCGGCCAGTTCACCCGCATTTGCGGCGACGGGGCTTTCCCGAAATTGTGATTAGCACAAGGGCGATCCGTAAACCACGTGCTGCTGCTCGCCAAGTGATTTATTTTTATTACCCAGCCGTGAGAGCGGCTTCCTCCCTGATTATCGCCGCTGCGTTATTATGAAACCGTTACGCGATATCTGTGCCACGCTATGACTCGAGTACTGGCGTTTGCGGTGTTTCGTCGAGAGGGGCGGTGGAGGGGGTGGCGTGGCGAAGAAATTGACAGGTGCGAATTCGGGATACCGGCTTTGTATTGGGAAATGGTTCGCGGGCATTGATGGAACGAACCTTGATTCGTTCGCACGACGGACAGTCGGAGGGTAGGGATTTGGAAAATGGGAACGGGTGAATGTAAATTTGGAAAATGTGAAATGGGAACGGAAAATGTTGTGACCAAACTGTAATTTCGATTTTGATTTATATTATACGAGAAGAGAAATTTACGCGCTACATTTCCTTCCTCTTCACGAAGTGTTCGATCACGAAATTATTCACAGTGATCCATTATAATTTTGACGCTGATTTCGTGAACAGTGTGCCGATCTGCATTTGTGATTCTAAGGTGAACCACGTATTTAAATAATCTAGAGTCGTTTATCCGGAATCTCGTAAATCTCCTGGGAGTTAAGAAACTCGAGTTGCGTGATTGACAATGAGCGATTAACCTACGTGAGTTTAGATGTGACAAGTGTGGGAGAGCGTGCTGGATGAGTAAGCGTGGAGCAGATGCAAATAGAAGGGAAGTACACTATGGGAACCTGAACGAGAAAGTTGTCCACGGACATGCATTACCTGTTGAAAAATTGAATACATGTGCTCTATTTTATCCGGTAACTTATTGGTCCGTCGATAATATCTACGTAATAAATAATATTCACTTTTCGTCACTATTTTCATAGTAAACAATTTCTTCCAAAACAGTGTCACTTTATTAAATAACGAGGAAATTGGTTAACGAGAACGATATGTTCCAGAACTGTCATTCAGATTAGCAAATAAATTCGATATTCCAATATTGAACTTCCAAATATCGTGAATGGTACTTCGCCTCACGAACCCTACGCACAATAAAAGAAATTACCTATTTCCCCCTTTCTTTACGACTGAAACGTCTGACACCTGTCCCCGTCTATCCAACGTAATAAAACTAGGACGAAAATAAACGACATCTCCTCCCTCGCATATCTCAATGAACGAAACTGTGATTCTGTCAAAAAATTTCGCGTTCGCCACGGAGCTGTCGCGTCGCACCAACGAAGTTCCTTTGAAAGTGATTCATCGGGATCTTGTTCGACGAATTATTTATACCGTGTCCAGGATCAACGAGGCGTGTATTCCAGAGGAACAAAAAAAAAAAAGAATAAAGTCGGGGGACCGAACCGACGCGTATACGGACCAGAATAAGGGACGATGTCCCAGGAGTGCCACGAACCCGGGATTTGTTTGCCACCACCTACCCCCACAAACGTGCTTCCATGTAGCGCAGTCAATTCCAATGGGGAAAGCCGAAGGATTCGCGTTTTGCGTCCTGCCGAATACGGCCACGACTCAGAAATTAATATTTACGAATGACCGGGGTCGTTTTCTGGTCCACCGCATTTTGCCTGGCTGTCGTGATTTCTGAAACGAGGCCCGCGTGGACGAATTAAATCACCGGAAACCTCGTACGGATCGAGTGGTGTTGAGCCCACAAATGGACTGCGTCAATTCGCTTAGACTTTGCGGGTGTTAATAGTTTCCCTTATCTTGGGTAGATGTGGCGAATAAAGTGCGGAGCCTAAATATGAAGATAAATAAATTCCGACGAAAAGAATTGCATGTGACGACATAGGAAACAAAAATCGATGCGTTTCACACGCAGCTCCCGTGCAGCCACTATGTCCACCGAAAAATTCGCCAGGAATGAAACAGCCCTCGTTGCCAGCAATATTGCACTGCCAATCGAATTAACCACGAAAGAGGCAATACAAAAATCGTGCTGAAAAATATTTCTGTCCGCCAAAGAGCCCACCCTCCTGCCGTTTCCACCGGTGCAGTAACACTGTCAGAGGAGCGAGAGATGCGAAAAGAAAGATAGAGAGAAACGTTGTCGGATGAATGCAGCCGGTAGATTCGGCATGGATTTCCAGCGACGGTAAAACCGTCACGATTTCCGTGCGATTGTCGCCGTGAACGGTCGGACAAGCATTGTCCATGGGGCAAGAAGGGGCTCAGCGGGTGGCAAACGTTAGGAAATTCGCCCGAGGTGGGGCTGCACGGAGGTCAGGAGGGGGTGGCAAAAGGCTAAGCCGAAACCTTTTTCAAGGATGAAGGCCTCTCTCTCCCTTCGCCCCGTGCATTGTACAGGCTGTAGTTTCTCTTTCTCTGCTCTCCCACTTTCTTCTACTCTCGTTGTCTTTCTTTCCATTTCTTTTTCTCTCACCTTGTTCCTCACAGGGAACGCTTCACCACCTTCCTCTTCCTCCCTCTCTTTCCCCATCTCGCTTCGTCTGCGCAAGTAAAGGTATATACGTGCGCTGTACGTTTTCGTGGCGCTTCTGCTTCGTTCGTTTTCTCTTGCTTTGTATTTCAAACCGGAGGGGGGCAAGCGCGAGTTCCTCTTTGTCTCGGGCCATTCCACTTTTCCGTTGTTTACTCTGCCGAGCGTTTTTCTCGCCGGCCGATCCCGCGAGCCTCACTTTCGCCTTACACGAGACCTGTTCCCCGCTCGTTCTCTTGCTTAATTGGCTCCTTCCAGGCGATTTATGGCACCTCGAACGGTGACAGGGTAATTTCTTTTGAATCGAAGGATGCGCGGCATTCGCTGCCGGGCCCCGAGGAATTTTTGCGACACGGTGATGCAGGTAATGGGTCCCGGGGAGTATGATTGAATTGTCGCAGAACGTTATGGGCCCTGAATCGAGGGGCGAGTGCAGAATGAAACGATCGGAAGAAACGGTGCCTCGAGACAATGGTGATTGGCTAAACAAATTGTTAGCAACGTAAATACCTCGCGTCTCAAGTTTCGCAACGACTGGTTTCTATTACGTTTCGGCGTGCAAAGAAATTATTTGCAATCGTTGGGTAACGCAATGTCCGGCTGCTTCTATTCTATACAATTCCTCCAAAATAATCTATGTATAAATCTATGAACAACGCAAATTATAACGTGCCAACGTGATTTAAATATCCCACATGGCCATTAATGGTCTCGAGGCGCAAGCACGAAACGGGATTCAAGTTAAATGCAAACTGATTTCCCGACCAACTGCAGTGCAACGGTGTTACCACAAAAATTACCCGGCGTATCCTTTGAAAAGATTTCTTCCCCTCCGTGTATTATTCGTCCCGCCCGCGACAGGCGTCGTGAAGAATCGACGATGAGCCGAGAGCGTCCCGAAGACAAAACGGCGGGGCTGCGTGCGTGTCAATGGCCCCGCGCCAAAATTGCAGAAACACCGTCGAAGCCAGTGATGGCTATTCGGTCTTTTTGCTTGATTTTTGGTAATTACGCCGCGCGGAAGGCTAGCAATCTCGTAGCCGGGCCGAGAGGGGTTGCCTCCGCGAAACTTCTTCCGATGATAGCTCGGCAAATAACAGAGAGACGGTCGGCGATGCGGACGGCGAGAGCTGCCAGTAGACTCTCCTCCTCGTAGGACGTTCATCTGGCCCGTTGATTGTTCCACGTCGATCGTCGTGGATTGTGTAATTGGATCTGTAGCTACGTACCCCTGGCCCGCTCTTCGAAATTCGTCTTTCGTACGTCGCTCGAAAGCCGGCGGGGCAACATGTTCGCGGGAATAATAATCCTCGGAGTTCGCTCGGGCTCCCGCTGACCTCGTATCAATCGATTAAACGCTGCCTATCGAGCTGGACGAACTTTCATGTAGCACGGGTTAATGTCCGATTTGAAAAGTAATTTCAGTGCTCGTTGAACATCCGGAGGGGACCATGTATCTACATGCGAAGAATATTCTCCAATACATGTATGTACGTACCGTCATCTAGGCAATGTTTGTGTAACGAGACCGTTTGTCAGGATCATTCCCTCAATCAAACTACAATTAATTTGCTTTCAATATTATTCGAATATTGCTCGTGTTCCACAAGCAACATTCTAACACAACCACCTACAAGTGGTTCTATCGAAGGTTTCATTCGTGTCGAATAGCGTAATAAATCTTAATCGATTCTTTCCTCGTTTCTTCCTAATGTCCCTTCCGGAAACGTTGCAATTCACTGCGATTCGAATTCACGCCGCACAGAGGCGTACGCCCGAAACGAGTCAACGCGCGAAATAATGAATTGTCCTCGAGTTCCTTTGTTCGTCCCATTCATGGGTTCGGCCCGTTGCACCGTGACTTAATTAGCCCACAAATTGTTTCGCCAGGAAAGAAAAGATCTCGCTGCGACGGCCACAGATCTCCCTCGTTAATTCGTGACAAGCGATAATTGCCGGACAGTGTCCGTCATAAATTCATCGACGCACGCTTTGGTATGCAAAAAAATGACGCACGGAAGGCTCCACGTTACTCGAGGAATCCGGTGAGATTCCCGGATCGTGCTGTACTCGAAGAATCGCTATCCCACCACGACAGAAACGGAGAAAGTCCTGCCTCGGTAGGATAATCTCCGTTTCTCGAAGGGTCCCTGGCACGGGAGTATCCATCAGCGTTATCTTGAAATCTTCAAGGGCCCGGTATGGATTCATTAAGGGCAAGTTTCATTAGTATCCCGGGGAGACTCTTTGGATATACATAAACGTTTCTTACGCGATCCTTTCCCTTATCATTCCTCTGCGTTCATATTCCACGATCCCTGGGAACATTCACTCTGCTCGACGATTCCATAGTCTCGGGCATTTCTGGAGTTGTCCCTCGAATGAAAAATTAGGTGTCGAGCATGTAACAAACGTTACGATAGGACTTTTCTTAATGTTCCGATGTTACGGCAAATCCACTGACGCATTATTCTAGGAAAATTTTAAGCCGTAGCGCGAGTGTATGAGATTCGTGTTTATGCAGAATAATTATTATTCGAAAGGGGTAATTATTGATATTAGCTACATTGAAGCTGTTACGAAATTTCTGTTGAGAGGGTAACATAAGACGTTCGTCTCTGTGGCGAGGTCATAAAAGAAAATGAACCAATTTCTCAATTCGAATCTAGATGAAATTCCGTCGAGGGGTAAAATCTTCGTCGTAAAATGTTCCTTTCACAAATATTTCCAAGAAACAGAACGTCGGGTTGAAAATTCCCTCGCAAAGAATTCCATTAAAAATAAAAGGCTGAATCGTTGTCACCGAATAGATTTCCCTTACAAAATCAACCTACTGCAAGAGTTGTCCAATGGAGAAAGTCTTGGCCAAATTTTCGCAAATATTTGACACCGAACAAAGAAAAAATTCGAGCTTTCGGTCCTCCAATACTTTCACCAATGCGGCAAATTGAATTTTCCCGAGCTTTCACTCTCTGTTTGCATTTTCCTTCTCCTCATTATTCCCGAAAGCAATAGTTTATTCACGACCTTCGCGGTCTCCTCTCGTTTCTCCTACGTTCCCTCACGTTCTTAACTTCAGCCGGAGGCATCGATAATCTCGTGTCGCGCTCGACGTTCAACTCGAGATCGTAAATACTTCAAGATCTTCGATGCTCGGGCAACCTTTGCGCCATTGTTCTACGCACCGCGGGAGGTCCTTTCCTTTTTCGCTAGTTTATCCTAGATCGTCTTCTATGTCGGCTTTAAACCAACGACCCTCGTGTTCACGGTGCGCGTTCATGGAAGGCCTCGACCTCGTGCACGGAATTTTTAAAACGTCCCCAGTTTGAGTCGCATTGTTCCACGAAATTCTGTTACCAATATGACGTGTCCCCTTGTACATATATGTATACGCGTTGCCGCATGCAGCCGAAAGAATCCGCAGACACTTGTCTCGTACCAAGGAGTAAAATATTCATGTCATACGAACGGGGTGGAATGCTTGAGAATTTTGTCAGTAATAGATATTCATTCCGATAGGAGGCTGCGTGCAAGTGTACATGTATATGTACGCACGACGTAATCAATGGAGTAACCTCGAGCTTTTTGGAATGGATCGAAGAAACGCCATTTCAATAAGTAAAATGTTCCGAGGCAATTTGTTAATGGTCCGCCGGTTTGAATTATTCGACTTATTCGCGTGGGTAGCCATTTTAACGGAATGCGAACTATAAGGATGCATACTGCAGAACATTTCGATTAGATAAAAACAAGGGAATCGAATTAAAGTTTCTTATAATGTTCCAGAATTCACGTGAAGATTAAATCAAAGTCTCGGCGTCTTTATCCGGCGTCAAATCTTGATCAATATTAGCAAGTGTTCGTAACATGAGGCATGATCGTAAAACGATAATTAAAATAATTATTTATAAATCAGGGCAATATAGTAATTAATTGTCCAACATCTGGTCGCAGAACTTCCTAAATATGTATAACAATATACGTATTTAAAATATTTCCACCATAATCTTTATGAACCATCGGTCCCCAGGATTTCACGGCAACTCTCGTGGAAATGTTCAGCACGCCTAATTAACGACCTGGATATACAGCGAAGCGATTTGTTCCCAGGCGCCCGATCGATCAGCTCGACTTAATCCGTGAAGTGACATTAATACCATTGCCGTGAAACAATGCAGCCGTCGAACATGGCCCCCCGGCGAGCAAATAATATTCGCCGGGAATTAACAGTTATGTCGAAGAACAAACGGTACTGCGCGCCTCACTTTGCGCCCGCGACTAATCGCATTACCGTTTCCATGAAAACTCGTGTGTCGTTTCGGACGCGGGTGCCCGACGAAATCCCGCAGGTAGACGTCCAAGTCCTATTGTCCGTCCGACCCTTCGAAATCTTTATTGTTTTAGCGGAAATATTATTTCAGGCACTGTTCGAAGGTGCCTCGCGAACCAGCGGCTCCGCCGTAAAACTCTGTTTTTTCACCCTTTATGGACGCGCTCGCTTATTCGTGCACGTGTTTCGGAAGGAGCAATTTTTTGTGCCCGCTCCTCTTCGACTATGCGTCGAACGAAAATGGAAGAAAATCGTTGCTCTGAGAATTTACGAGAGGGTCCAATTCGTGCAAGAGCTTCAACAATGTTGGGACGCGGTTTTTCTTGTTGTTGCCAGTGTCTATTGGTCAGAGAGTTATCAAATGTTCCACGTTTATAAACAGAAATGGTGTAGATCCTGCGAGGACCTCCTCCAGTTTTCACCAGCAACGATTAAGATAAATAATTATAATGGCATAGTGCTTATCATGTTTATTATAATTGGATAAAGTTAATGTCGAAGAAAAATGTATATCAATATGAATATGTATATGCTATCTAAATTTACACTAAACTAAGAATCGTTTCCAGTTAACAGTTACTATTTAAAAAAAGGGGGGGGGGCGGCGGGAATAAACAGATCCCATTCCCCGATTTTCCTTCCCGTCGCGTCTACAAAATGGAACATAAAAAAAATCAAAGGTTACGAAACACCTTAGCTGGTGACTCCTAGAGACCGCAGAGTCTCGGGGTCGCTTCTGAATGGATTGCACGACTCACCGTGCGTTCGATGCGAAATCATGTAACCCGTCCCCTCCCTGGAAAAAAGGGAGCAGGGATAATCCCGTCGGTGACACAATATTCGCGTAACCGTCGGTCGTAAGGACTCGAGCGTGAAGAAGAAGAAGAAGAAGAAGAAGAAGAAGAGGAAGAAGGATGCGGAGGAGGAGAAGACGGAGGTCGAGGATGGTCCTCGTGGAACTAGTCACACTCGCACCCCATAATCCTTCGGTGTTATTCACGATCGGACAAAACGCAACCCAGGCGCGCACGCACGCGTGCACTAAAGGTGAAATCAGCTCGCGCAGGACCAGGAGAAAACGAGTCGCACGACCTGAATAACTGCGCCTGCATGTTTCTAATGCGTGGCTTAGCTGGCATCACGAGTTCGTGAACAGGACCGATGAACTTCGGATAATCATCCGACCCTCTCCTCTGTCCCATTCTTGTCTTGACTCGATTTCTTTACCCGCGACGACGTCCATTCTTCTCTACACAGAGGACACAATCGGGCTTTTCCTCGTTGTCGAGGACGCGCACGTCGCGAATAACACCGTGACCAATTCCTCGGGCTGTGTCTATCGGTTTCGAATATTCGAAAACCGACAGCTGGTGACTTGCGAACATTTCGGCGCGACTCTTGGGCGGAGCTGGGAAAGTTAATGATTATTGATGTTTGGGGTCTAGTTGTCGTGCATCGATAATTTATGATACGACGAGTGAAATGCATCGAAATTCGTTTCAGAATTATTCTTCTCAGCGACGAAAATGAGGGTTTTATTTCTCCTCGAAAACTCGGCTACTCGGCGCGATCGATCGATTTAAAGAGCGGATAAAGATATGCCTTCCGTGTCGTTACAGAAATTTGGAAAGGTCGAATCGCGATTTCGGCCCAGAACGCAAGGCGCTTCAATTATCACGAAACGCGGTGGACATTTCATCGCGACATTGGCCACTGTGTGATATTCGAATATTCAACTACAATAGAGAATCCGAAAATCTATTAAGAAAATGGACAGCAAGCTTTGCTCAACAGGAACACTCCGGAACCTTCCTTCACGCTAAACAACCCTGTCAACTCAATTCTATTGCTCAACAATACCATCGAAAGCCCTCGGCAGCATCACGTATACACGATCAAATTATAAACGCTCCTAAATCCATATTCCTCTGTCCCGTCGCTTTCACTGCCTACTCGGCTGATAGCACGATTACCGCGCTGTCAAATTCCGTATCAAACGCGAGGATTCCCGAGACCCTTATGTACCGTCACCGTGGAACGATTTCTCCCACGAAGAAATGAAAAAGCTTGTTGTCTCGTCACGAGGAACGCTCTAGGGGCTAGCAAATCGATCAAATTCCATCCGTTGGAACGCGAGGAGCGACAAAGTAGAACGAACGCGAACAAAGCGTGACTAAGAATGACGGAAACAGGGAGATGAAAACGTGAACGTGAAAATCGTAAGACGGCGCGAATAAAGGGGAGTGAAGGTAACGAAAGGAGAGGGGGACCAGCGTCGCGAACGTTTACGACGTCGTTTTGCCTCGATAAATATGCTCGGAACCCCTTTTCAAGGGATGCAAAACACCCCTCCGGTAGGCGGGGTGCAACGAAACCTGTGTAATCTGCCATACGTTTCCCATGAATATGCATCTGCGAGGCTAATGCGATTTGATTCACGATTGGGCTAAGTGTACGGGGACCGGGAGGGGAGATCTCTCGAAAGCCACAATAATTCGATACGTCGACCCGTGAGGGCACAAATTAACGTTTGTTAGCGTAACGTTCCTCTCCCCTGCACGCTTTGCCGTGGCGATGCGATTTCTTGATGAAAATAAATCGCTCGTCGTGCCGGGATTAAAGATTCCCTTTTTGCGACTCGAAAATTGGTAGCGACCGGTTATTTCATTGGAATAAAATATGCGGCCATTCTATTGGGATTACCGTCGTTCCTATTGAGTTGTGTCTGCGGTATGTATACAGGTATGCGCGTATGCGTGTATGCGTCTGATGTGTATTTGGTTCGATATTAAATCTTGTTCGTCAGTGATTTTGAAATTTAATTATTTCCGACGGGAAAAATATTTTCTACGGCTTCGATAAAATAGGGAATACTTTTCGATTACCTTATCAAATGATTACCAATGGAACCTCTATAGGGCAGTTACTTTTTGATGCAAGCAGCTTTTATTCGAACAGGACGCGTTGATTTTGTACGTTTGTAAAATATGCTTTGCAGATTTGCTTTCGTAAATATAAATAAACACTGAATTCAATTCCCTCTGGTAATACAACGAATGTTTCCCTACAAACCCGTGAAAGATGTAACTTTAATTTGCATTCCTTACCGCGTCAGTAAATCGCAGGGCATTGTCCACCATCTCCCCCTATTGTAATTGTTTCCTCCGCAAATTTGCTACGAAAAATTTGTCCATCCGTTGCTTTACACCGTCCTCGATGGAGCATTTAATAAATCATCAAGACAATTAGCGAGTTGTCGAGGTTCTCGGTGTTCCGTTAGGTACGCCGGGACAGGTATAGCCAACGATTCGTGTACCTTTACGATCCTCCAATGCTGTTCGATTTCTCGTAGAAAATTCTCAATTGCACTGCCTGTACAAAACCCTGTACACGAGAAGCGTGCGCGGGCGCTACGTTTTAATTGCTTTATTGCCCCGGAATTTCCGAGAAACCGGGTGCACGCCAATAAAACCGATTTTACTAGGCCCTCGTAAACTTTATGCCAGCACGGTACACGGAGTATCGCTGAATTTTCGCCAGCCTGGGAGCTTCCAGCAATTCATGTTTCCCAACTGGCGGAAAGAGTGCCGGAGAACACGGGAGGCAACCAAAGACAAACGCGTAAAAAACGAGAATAGGAAGGGGGAAATTGTTTGACGATTCACCTGTTTGCCTGAGAATTGTCGATTTCTTCCTGCATCCCTTTCTTCGCTTCCCCCGTTTCTTTCCCTTTCTTTTTTTTAATAATTCCTTAATATTCCAGGGATCGAGCCTTCTATCCCATGGTTCACGCTGCGAAATAAGGGGGACAGGCACGAGCAATTACCGGGAGTGGTTAACGAGATGGCCCCATGGCCTCGCAGATTGTTGTCTCTTAGGAATTACGCTTGTAATTTAGATACTGCCGATGGCTGAGCGCACGCTGCTGGCCCCAAGATACTGTTATTCTGGGAATTAAATAGAAACTCGCAAGCGGGGTCTTTGCACCTGGAAGTCCTGCGCACCTCGCATTTTCGCGACACCTGCGACCGCACCACGCATTTCATCGCTATCGGTGAATTGTGGCCGCGTGTAATAAAAATCAACAAAACGGCACACGAAATTTATTTCGTAATAAATGCTTCCCTTCGACAATGACGTTGGTACCACACGATAATCTAACCATGGATCTACTTTCAACGCACTGTTATAAATTCGAAAAGAAAATTGCCTGTCTGTAGGGTACAGGATGTCCCAGGTAAAACCGACCCCATTCGTTGAACATGTGTACCGCGACAAAGTACAATTCTGCTATAGAATTCTGTTAAATTCTGAAAACAATAGATCGCGATTTGGGGGGCATCGGCTTGAACTCTGTATTCGGTTCACTATACGTAGCAATATAATAAAACGTTGATGCATAATATAATACACAAGAAACGAAGAAACAAAATATATGAATCCCTCTTAAAGAAACTGAGATGATGAACAACTTCGTCGAAACACCCTCCTCATTCGACGGGCCTCCAGTAAGGAGCTCGCGAACTCTATTCATCAAATTCAAGAATCAGAAGAAAAAAAAACAAACAAAATCCGTTCAGCATGTCCGCTCCAGTTCCATTCGCTTTTTCGCCGAAACCCGGAAGGCACCTGCGCCCCGTTCATTTCCTGTATCATCCCCCGGCGGGGAAACCAGATTAATCCCCGATTGACCCTCCTCTGCGCGCAGTTTCGACCTGTCCATCGCGTTGCTGGAAGAAAGGGGAACGTCCCGGGTAGCAGGCGGGACGGATTCCGGTCCGGCACGCGACCAGAGAACCGCAGGGGTACAGTGACAAAAAGGTCGGTCGTCGTGGCCGTCACACACGTCCGTATCGTGTATGCACCTTCCCTCGGATCGGTGAAGTTGAACCAGGTCGTTGGTTCGCCTCCTTAACATAAACCAACGGGCCTTCCGTAAGCGTTGATCAATTGGACGAGGGGCTTCCTTGCCTCTGACCGTGCGTCGAGCAGGCTAGACAGCTTGTCGATAAGCTTGGACCGTGCTGGACGAGGCAACGCGTTGCCACGGCTCAACGTCTTGGCTGCGTGTCGAAGTCTCGTGGATGGCTGGGTGTAACGAGAGGTGCTCGCTTAGCCGACGCGAACGAAACTTCGAAAGCTGTCGCGACTTGCTGCTCAACGCCTTCCTACCCTTGCCGCCCGAAAGGTAGAACCGCGGGGCGTATCATGGCGCGGAACTTCTTGCGGGGATGATCTTTCGTTCGGACGGGTAAAGAGCAACCGGGGGAAGTTCATGGAGTGGTTTGTTGGAAACGTTGACGCGGACGTGGTTGTCTCGAATTTGTACTATTTTTTTTTTTTTTGGTATAGGTAAGAGTGCGGCGAAGAATTGGGATGCGGATAAATGTATAGCGACAAGCAAGTTTTATACAATTCAAGATTGGTTGACGCTAGGATAATGTTGCGTATTTCGATAGTTCGATTTATTGATTTGTTCGGAGAACCTGAGATTAATTAATGAAATATGGAACATCAGTTTTGCGTTCTATTTGTATCTCTGAACGTTATCCGATGTTTTTTTTTTTAAATAGTTTCGTGGCTAGATATAAAGTGGCTGAATTATTTTAAACATCGTGACCATTGGAGACTTATTTTTACGCTATACATAATAATATGTAGATCACTCAGGCTGAAAAGGAAAGAGTAAATACGCGTATTTACGATAACACAGTTCGTACAGAAATTTGTTCATTCTGTACGTACTTACTGGCAAAACAAAAATATTCCTCGTGACACGTGTTTGCTTCAGACCGTGGTAAACAGTCTTCTATATGTACATGTACACGGATTGTTCGTATACGCTTATTCCCACAAATGTTGTCTGCGCTGTCTGGATATACGAACGGCGGAGAGCAAGCATTTGAGACGGAACTTTTATTCGCCGTAGAAAGTTGTTTAAACATTCAGTGAAACTAGACATCATTTGTACAGAAATTATTTAATCCAAAGGTCTGTGAATGCAAAATTATCCGCACATGTTCCACATTGTTTTCCCGAGCAAAACGTTACCTCATTCTTTTAATTAAACAAAAATATCAATTAGGTATGTTTAACGGGACAATACAATTACAGCAGTCAATATATTCAAAAAACTGATTATTATGGATTATTATAATATATATAATCTAATAAACGAAAGTATCAATAGTATCAAGATGTTCCTAAAAACGAACGCGAATCTTTCATTCTTCACAGCTGCCTGTGTAAAAATCTGTGCCTTATTATTATACAATATTGTATTATACAATGTACAATACAATTACAAGGCACCGTATCGTATAATTGCCTATTACCAAATTATTCGGTTTAATTACAGCTCTATTACTCCACGTCAAATGAATGACGCGAGTACACGACATGTAAGCGTCTCATCGAACGATGTTCGCGGGGTCGATGTGTAAACTTCCATAGAACTTCGACTTACCTGCATTGCTGCGTAGAACAACTTCGTCAAGCCACGTAGACGGGGAATGGGCCTTGCACTTTCAGCGCCGTCTTCTGGTCAGGCGACGGGGCGACAGGTTGTCGATAAACCACGGCCACTGCACCAATCTTGTAGACGGATACTCTTGTATCGCGTCGCGTTCGACAAAAGCGTTGTCTTCAGCTTCGTGGCACAGCGCAAACTGCGAGTCATCAAATAATAGAACTCATTAGCCTTGTTCGACAGAAAAATTACGAGGTCGGCCGGGCTGCCATTACGTACACATCAATGCTGCTTGTTTATACATGCGTATGTTATATGTTTTAAAGTTAACATACAAAGCGTGTCGAAATGTACTGCACTTGACAAATAGAATGCTGCCTTCAGATGATTGATAATAAAAATGATTACTGCATCCGAATATTTTTTATTCTTATTTGGTATTTGATATAATGCATAAAATCGTGTGCAATATTTGAGAAACATGCATATGATTATAAGCTCTTTAAAAATTATACAGATTTTTTTCATATATATATATATTTTTTTAATATCGTGGCTCATTTAAGAAAAATTTTATTTCACTCTTGAAAAAATATCGATCAATTAAACGGGACCATCTCGTGTCCAATTATTGTCGAACAATGAAAACGTGGATCGTAGAGGAAATTTCAATTGTGGTCTTCCTCGTTCCCATGAACTGCAAGAAAGAGATAAGAAAAGGGAGGTGGGGGATTTCTTATGGGATGTAGGTCATCGATTCAAGAGTACGAAGGATATCCTGTTCATAGATCGGCAAAAGAAGCAAACGTAGACGAGGAAGGAGCGTGAAGTACGTTTATGAATGAGGAATTCCGAGGACCTGACCTCCGGGTCCCGTGCACTTGTGTCCTGCCTCCGCCTTTGGAGACACCCCCTTCCGGCTCGATGATTTCAGGGGGTTGCGAACGCCGTATGCCGCAACAACTGTCACCTTAAATTTTCGAGGGCGGCGAGATTTACCTTCGCCGCTCTTTCTGTACCTTTTACGATGAGAACGAAAAAAATCCGTGACGGTGCTTAATGCGTTGCGAATGCACAGTGTAGGTGCATCTTTCAAAAGAAGAAATGTACAGCTTGGACGTATTATTAAGGAAGATAGATGGTCGTTGCAAAAAAGAACAAAAAGCGACTGTAATAATAATTGTTATCGCGGAACGTCGGCTTTCAAAAACAATTTTGTTCAATGTACAAAAACAAATTGCCGCTATTTTATTTGCTGTCAGCGGCGTCGGTATTTTTGTCCGAGTTATTATGGAATGAAGTGAACGGATGCGAACGTAGCAGGTGGGAAAGCAAAATATTATGGGTCAACGCCGTGTCTGCGTTTCAGCAAAATTATGGTTGTTCGATTATACGAGTTTGTATTGATCGTATCGTATTCGCAAATTGTATAGATACGCGGCAGGGTATTATACTCGATAATAAATTACGGCGAATTAGCGTGATCAAAATGAGTATGTTCTTCGTGAACCGTGTAATGATTGTGAACGTTCTTCGCGCAAAGATTTTCGTATTGCGTCGCGTTTTTAAATATTTCAATCGTGAATCCTTTCCCTACGTAATACCACCTGTCAATCACAAAGTACGTGTGTAGGCATAATTTGATAACTCGGTAATAAACTGTGCTTTAATATTTTAATCAACCAACCCCGTGACATCATGCCATAAATCAGGAATCGGTACAAATTGAATGAAACGTAGAATTTCTCTTTTGACCCGTTCCGTGCGCGTACGTGCCCTTAACTTCGACGCAGCTACCTTAAAAATCTCCAAACCATCCAGAATAATGGAAGGCAGGAATCACTGCGATCAATGTATTGTGTCTTCTTCTGAAACCAGCGTGGAAACGGCATTCCGCTATCGTCAAACACGAACCCGTCGCTTCCACGTCCGTCAAGATTTGCCCGGCAAAATGGATCTCCTCTCGTCCAACCCCTATCATCACAATGCGTGCAAGCCTTTTTTCCGTGGCTTCCCGTCGAAACGGATTCCTTTAACCGGCCGAAACCTGGCCCCTGCACCCGGAACACGTGTGTGCACGACACATCACCGTCGGAACGTATTTTAACGTGAAAACGCCAGAAAGGATTCCGTGGGAACTAGTTGGGAGAGGTAGGCAAGAGTTGGATTTCCTGAAGGAAAGGAAAAACGTTCCTGTCTCTCTGTGTACCGAGGCATCCATCGGAAAAGGGGATGAGAGGAGGGAGGGGCAGACAGAACGGTATTAAGGGGAAACGCACAGCCTTTTATGTATTGGGGTAGAACCGAATGGTAAACGTGATCAATTTTTTAATATTGGATAACGATATTCGCTTTCAATTATAAACGAGTACGACTTATTATATGAATATTCGTTGTTACTTAATTATTAGGCTGAGGAATATGTTGATCCGCCATTCGAGAGATGCTTTCAACGTTGTACGTATGTATGCCATTGCAATAGTAATTAATAACCATATACGTAGACAATGCTTTTCGAAGTGTGTGTAATAGTAATTTGTAGTAAAGTACAATCTATCGGTGTCGCTAAACAAAGTAATATTTACTTCGCTGAATTCTGGCAATCAATAATTGTTCCAAGAGATGCATTTTATATTTCGAAACGAGAGATACAAATGTATTTACTAATGTACCCAGTATATTCGGAATAAATTGAATATCAAAAATATGGAAAGGCGATGTTCAATGATAATCTGAAAAAAGTATTGTTGCTCGTATTCTGCAGTTGCAGCGACGGTTGCTCGTAAATCACAGTTACACTGTTACTTCCGTACCTATCCTTAATGAAACCTGTGTCACGACCCAAGATTTGAGATCAGGAAGGTTTAGAAAAAGTTTCACGGCGCCGATACGCAACAATGAAAACATCGAGAGCAAGTTACCGCCGAAGGAAATTTGAAATATTGCTAGGTTAAAAGTTTCAATCGCTGTTCATAGATCATTTTACGAAAGGGTTGCAAACCCTTTCCAACAGTGAGGTCATAGGTCCGCGATATCACGGTTAAATCGACAGGGGTTGTGCAGATTGACGGTCGATAGGGTATATATCGTAGAGAATGAGGCAACTTTCGCGGTAAATGGCGTTTTTTTTTCGCACGATTTGTGCTGTGGAGAAAAGGGTTGAACGAGCCGACTTTTTAACGTGAAATCTTTGACATTTTACGAAAAAGGGTTAGTCGGGAGCGTTCCCACAGAATCGTGTTCAAGCTGTGAAATGGACTCTCCTTGTACAAAGAAATTAAACTGATTTTCCGAAGGAAGATTTACCGTTTCTGCGAAATATTTCCTAAGAGTTGATTACGGTTACAGAGAAGGAACGAATATTCTTTTCACCGAAGAAAATAGTCAATTTTCA
Organism: Nomada lathburiana; assembly: GCA_963667235.1. NCBI lineage: Eukaryota > Metazoa > Arthropoda > Insecta > Hymenoptera > Apidae > Nomada > Nomada lathburiana. The sequence continues at coordinate 8,066,753 of OY763898.1, read as the reverse complement.
AACATTTCTCCGGGTATTAGGCACACGTAGACCGGCAATAATACATGTACTTACGATTAAAGATACCAACGGATAGGAAAACCGTTACAGTTGCAATAGAAATTTCGCATCTTGCGGTTAACAAGAGTTTAAACGATTAAAGTTCAAAAGATCTATTCCGAATTATATTAATCTTGCATAGTTGTTGCGAAAAATCGTGATCTGATGAAAAAACATTTACTGAACAAAACATTTACAGCATTTGCAAACGCTATTATAAGATACAATTATTCGGCTGGAAAATATAAACAACTTGCGACTGAAGTACTTATTGTTTGAAAGTGCATACTCGGCACTGAAGGAATACGGCAATAAATTCGTAGAAATAAACGAGCGCTCGTATGTGCGCCATACGACTAGAGACACACGTGTACCATATTACGAAGTGCAAGGCGTACACGCACGAGCGACACACAATTCCATTGTCGAAGGTATCCCTTGTTTGTTGGAGGATCTGGCGAGCAGCTGATTGGGATTTTCGTTCTCGTCAAGTCTCGTGGATTACACATGGTGCTCCGCTTTTGTAGCGATGCCGATGTCACGTTTGAGGATTCGAGCTTGAGGAGATGTTAACACAAAAGGAGAATTTTCGAAGGACTCGACGGCAAAATTCGTGTATCAGTATCATACAGTATTGTTGGAAAAATGATGAAAGCTGCATTGTTCGAATAATTGATAAGTTTGCCGGAAATAGTATTTTTACAATTCCCTTCTCTATTCTTTATTTGATTTCATACTACATTATTCATACTTTGTTTGATCGACGACATGTTCAGTCACAGACAGTCCGATAGGTAAGTTGATATTTCCTACATACATTATACAATAAGAACAGTCCCTTTATATTTATTTCGAACAGAACATTTGACTATATCCGTTACGTGATTCTAACAATACCTTACGAAATATTAAATCAAACTAACGTTGCATTATTAATTAGTATGGTAGCTACTATGATACATAAATAACTGTTTCAATCGATGCACGTAACTTTATGTACTTATTTATAGTTGAAAAGAGGAGTTTCGATGGATCTGTTAATCGCAGTATTAATCGTAGTGTTCATAAAGTGCAGGGATTTATACGTGTTTCGGAGTTAATAATGTTGAGCTCGATAATAACGAGCCACGCTGGGGTCGCCGTGCGGAACGGCAAAAATGTAGCCGCCCTCCCGGATCCCCCAGGTGGGGCGACGATGTGGCATTAGTAAAAACGTGATATTGTCTGACTCAACAGGTTGCAGCCACCCTCACAAGTCCCACCACCCAACGCTTGCACCGTTGTGCCACCCCGCACGCCACCCCCCACCACTCGACGCTGTATTAAATAAATCTGACGATGGGGTGATTTCTCTCCCTTTTGCTGGATTCCTGGGGTAACTGAGTGACATGTAGAACTCATCGGGAATCTAATCAATCTGTTTAACGGCGCCATATCCTCGTTAGCTTTTATTGCCATGGCGATAATTATCTTTGATAGCAAGAAGTTGCCAGTAAAATAATGATGTTTCAATTAAACATTCGTGTAGTATGTTGTAGGTAGTTTTATTTGATGCTGGATTTTTAATGTTGTTGCAACACTTACATTTAGGTTCCTGTTAAGTTAAGTGCTACGCAATCCTTTTTCGAGGAGTTTATTTACGTAGAACGCAAATAGATCATTATTACTGTAAAACGAGGACTACGTTACGTCATCGTAAAACTTGCTCGCTGACATTTCGTGTCTTACCGGCTTCCGTTCTCGCCAAAAAAAAAAAAACGACCATTAAGGACGGAATTCGGAGAACTTTCGATGCAAACGTTTTACCGACCACGTGTTACCCAGCCCTGAATACTTTCATAATATTTTGTCCTTCCTGCCCAAAATAATGAATCGTTCTCATACTTTTCGTTACACGATTACCAATAAGAAGAAATCGTCAAACCATTTTACAAAATTACCCGCCGCTTCTTATCTTTTCGTTTCAAATAATGTACAACAACAAAACCTCTTGCATACACACCACGTTCTTCCATATGCGATATCCCGAAACGGTTCCACCCCAAATCAAACCGCACACGCACTCTCGGAGCCAACTAACGATCGCCGATGTACCCGCCGAACAACAGAAACCACGAAAACCAAATCGTTTCCTGATCCCATGAAAATTCCATCGATTACCCGAATCCCCGGCCGGAAATCCGAAGAATCGTTCGTCCGAGTCATCGATCTCGACTCGCGAATGCGAGAGGCATCCCCCTCGTGCCGTTCCACGACGCCATCGTCGACAATTTCTCTGAGCATTCGCCGGCGGTTCACGAGCGAGCAGATAAATCTCGAGAACGATGTGCGGGGCCTGTAGAACGAGGCGGGCAGGCATTGAGGCGACCAGCAGGGCCGTACCGTCGCGCTATTCAGGTTCACGAGAGCATGTCTCTCCACGGCGAGGCTAGAGCCACGAAAGGTGGGGAGAAGGCAAATGCACCGGCACCAGGGAGGACCAGGTGCATCCCGTGGAGCCTGGGAAGCGCAAACTACGGCTACAGAAGAAACACAGACAGGCAGATGCTACCGCGGGGCCCTCCGTATTCGGCGTCTATGTGCACAGACGCCGACGACGCCGACGGAGACTTTGTTTGCTCACAAGCGCGACCATCGCTCTCCTCGAATCTTGGCCCACGGATGCGCCAGCGGTGGGGCATTGTCGGCGAACCTCGCGAAAATCGCTTACAATTAGTCTTATTGCAGTTGCCCGTATGTATAGCGCAGGGGGAGATCGTTAGGAATAGTCTTGAGGATTATCAAGGGGAGTTTTCGATTTTTCCATTAATCGCCGAAAATGATAAGTAGGTAAAACCAGTAAGCTGTAATATCTTTAACGTAATTGTTTCATTTCTCAGGTAAACTATTACTGTTGCAATTAAGTCCGACGTAATTATTAGCGTATAGAAATTTGTAATGGTCATGGCACGTGCACCATGTTTTTGTTTTTTTTCGTTTTTGATTGTTTTGTTTTTTTTTTTTTGGACACATTTCGTAATAATTCTATAATTTCGTATTGGCCAACCTATAATTATACACTTAACCGCACGCCATTATATTTCATTATTTCGTAAAACTAAACATAAAATTGCGCAACAAGTATTTCATCCCGCGAACCGAAGAATAATTTGATTATAATTTAGCAACGGATAACATTTGCGTAACTGAATGATGTAAAGAACTGATGCAAGAGTAAATGCAGGTTGCATGTATTACCAACAGCGAATTACCCCGCAATAAATTCTCCACTTTCGATTTCACATTATCCTCGTTATTTTTATCAGCATTTAAATCATCTCTAACTAGAACGAGTCCAATAGCATTGATATTCACATTCCACAAGTGATGTATGTTAGAAATATAAAATCGTGAAACATATTTGGGTCCCCATAAATATGAAATAATTTAAAATACATTTATAAAATTTCTCAAACAAAGCTGAACACCGTCGTTCCCATTACACCTGTACGCTCAACTAAACACCTCCACATTCTACCTGACACCGCCTCGGCATATAGCCAGACGACCTTGCAAATTTCGCGAACTTCTCTGTGTCCAAGGCGAAGAATCAAAATCGGCCCCCGAAGCGTTACAAAAGATCCGGCCATTTATCCTCAACTTTCTCCGTCGCTTTCACCGGCCTTCTCCGGACGAACAATCGAACGAATAATCGTTATATTATTTCTACTACGTAAGCGTTACACAAATGCCCACTAACATCCTTTCACGGACCGGCCCCATGCGACTCGATCCTCCAAAGGTGGAATACCTTTCTCGAAACGCGCAGAAAATCGAGCAACGCGTGAATCGGCTGTGTAGAATCTGTTCCAAAGTACTTAGGGTGGCGCGATGATGAATCACAAGGTCGAATGATTTACGAACGATCAGTTTGCCACTGATTCGAGATAAAGTTAAGTAACGACGATAATGCACGGCGCGATAAGACCGATTCATTAGCGGATTCGCGTTGCCGGAGGAGAGTTCTTCAACCTTGGCAACGAGAGATAAATTTCGCGAGCTATTCTGGAGCCGCGATTTCGGGTGGAAAAATTCGCCACGCCACTGTCTTATGCTTATTCGATGATGTTTCGAGATCACGGCGGAAGGAATTGTTTTTTCGCCGCTTTCGTTTGCTCGAGATCGACTGTTGACCGAGAGTTTTTGGCGTGTTTGGCTAATATTGTGTTTATTTGTTAATATGATGTTGTTTGGTTCTTGTTTGTGGCTGATGTGAAATTTATGCTCTGTTTAATCGGTTCTATTGATTCTGCGATTTGTATCTACACATATCTGTTTCATCTTTTTTGGATAGGAATTGAACGAATGTGCTTCGAGCCGGTTGCAAGTGATTTAACAAGTAATATGTATTGGCGGCCGTATGCGTTTACATACTTTAATTATTGTTAACGCGTTGTTAAATATCTTTTGTGTGGTAAAATAATGACAAGGTGTTTGTGGACACATTGGAGTAAATGTTTATATTGCGATCGCGAGTCTGTTACGCGATTAAATATTACATATAAGAAAGTGAACGTTACGTAAGTTCGGAAACTTCTACTTTCATATCGACTATTATTTATAATTGAATAAAAATCCATACAAAAATTTTACCATGTACAGCTTGCAATAAATTTCACGCGAAATATAAAAAAAAAAAAGCCGACGAAAGAGTATTATCCGAGTTTGACTCCTAATAAATCTAGATATAAAGAAAGCCTTCGAATGCTCGAATAAATTTCGTCGTGGTGATACTTCTGAAACTCGCTTATTTAATAGAGAAAAGAGTCGAATGCGTGAAAGAGGCCGTGACAGATTTATTGGTCGAATTTCGGGAAAGGACCACAGGCAAACGAAGTTTCCCTCCTCCTTTCATAATTCTCCCGAGATGAAGTGGCATAAGGCGAACAGTCGGAGGATACGCATGATACAATAATACGGGGGCGCCTTAATTCAACCTTTACCCTGCAAATGTGTACTACCGGATAGCTTCGGTTAGACGGTTCGAGCACGATTTTTCTTCAAGCACGACCTATCTCAACCTAGCAACAGCTTGAAACCGCCGGCGAACGGCGATTAATTAATTAATTACACGCCGGCATGTTTCGACACCCTCGTCGCCACAAACTCTCTGTCTGATCCATTCGAACACATTTAAATGCCAATATTAGAAAAGGGAGGCCGCTCAACGTTCGCACGGTGAAATTGTTCGAGAAAGCTTGGCCGGGGGCAGTCGAGCGGCCATTACCCGGAATATCTATTATTCCGCAGACAAAAGAACTACGAGTCCACCCGAATAAGAGGACGAGGAGGAAACGGTTCACGGCCCGTAAACGATTCACATCGTTCGAATCGCGAGTGCCGATCGAGCTGCCCGTTATCTTCGTTATCGGAACAATGTAATGCCCTCTTACGAGTTCGTTTCTCAAATTTCGCCCGGGCCCTTGTATCCTGTCATAGGACACGAAGCGGGATAAAGGAGGAGGGAAGTCTGCATTGTTACCTGGGGCGTGCATCGTCTTCCTCAAAGTCCAATGACTACGCGGAAGAACCTAAACGGACAGATAAAACGGCGAGGAAGACAGACGTGAGGATGCAACTCATTACGACAGCTGTCTTCGCTGTGGGAAAAATCCATGGATACATATCAACGAACCGAAACGAGCCCCCAAAAACTGCGGGGGCTTTTGATTTTAAGGGGACCATGAATGGAGCGTAGACTGGCGTTACGGAGTTATCGGATATTTCGCCCGGTGATCGATCTGGCCGTGTTAATTGAATGTTCGGGATCTCGCGTTGCGATATATGGGGATTTGAATATAACTTGAAATTCGGAGGGGAGATGTCGTACACATGGGCATGTTTAAATGCAAAAGTAGCCATACTTCTTTAATATTGTTAAACGTATTAAGCAAAAGATTGGTAAAGGTAAATGTAGAGAGTAAGATTTAATTACAGTGTTCGACAATATATAATGTAGTATATACTGACATTCTTAATTATCACAATGCAATAACTTTGCAACGAAGAGGGATAAATTTAGCTCTATCAACGGCACAATGTGTTACGAAATTTGTAAAATACTAATTATGGCTGGGCTAAATTAACACGGCATTGCTCTGCCGCATTAATCCCGAGGCAAACGAGAAAGTGTAATAATAGTATTCCAACACTCTCAGTCCAAGAAATTTATCTTTTATCAGGAAAAAAATCTCAGATAGCAAGTTACCCAAAATTTGAATCACGAATCACCGGGAAAAAAAATTCTTCCACGCAATCACACCTCTCCGCTGTTCTATCCAACTGAGGTCCCACTCCTAGCAACGCTCCGAGGAGAGGTTACCGTTTCGGTAACGTAGAAATACCGCTCTCGCCTCGGGGACATCGCGAATTTCACTTCACTCCGGCATGGCAAAATCCAGGGAACCGCGACGCGGGCGCGAAACGTGTGCAATAAAATTACGCGCTGCACAATGCCGGTATTCTTTCGTAATCGTTCCCCGACCCTCTTAACCGCGATGCTCGCGGCCGGTTCGCGGGTTAATAAACACAAATGTACCGCGACCATTCTGTTCCCGCGAGTGATACTGAATTATGAACGGCAATCTTTCGCCGTTCCACCATTTAATCTCGTTCCGCGTGAAAGATGTGTTTTATATATTTCACCGGATAATCACCCGAATTGTTAAAGGCTGAGTCGGGGCTCTGCGCGGCGTAAGCGTGGCCCAAGTTCAGCCAAGGGTCTCACAGCCTTGGAGGAACATATGGTCCACGGGACGGGGGCATCGTTCATTGGCCGACACGTAGACTCGTAATCTTGCTATTTATCACAGGATGCAAGAGGGGCGGCGGAGTATAAAGAAGGGGCCAGTTATTCCTCCTTTTCCCTTGGTTTCTCTTTTTTTTTTTTCCTTCTTCTTTTTTGCCTCTTATCTTGCTTCTTTTCCATCGGGACTTACGCGCATCGGGAAAACGAGTTTAAACGATACGAAGGGGATTACCTATCGGCCTGGGGAATCCTGTATGATTATGTGTGATTATGCAGTTGGACGGTAATGAGACATCTGGAAATGTGATTTTCCATATGTCGCGGGGGAATACGAACCTTAATTGCAATACGGTGGATCCGTGAAACATGTAACTGCGCGGATGAAACAGGTGTTAGTGTAAGGTACTTACCGGTGCGTTCGCAGCTCACCGCCTTGCAATCCGTGCAATCGGTCGTCCACGTGTGACGAGCCGTGGAATTATATTCCGCACAATGAGCGAGTTTTCCGTATTATACGGAACGGTGTTTGTCGCTTCCCGTGATTCAATGGAGGAACAATTTTCTCACGAGACGGATTTTCATAAGGGATAAATTCTTCGAATTGAACGTTTCGTGAAATTATCACGCCGGTCTCGGATCTTAACGCAGATTAATTTTCTGCGATCCGTAAATGTTTTCCTTATATTAATAACAACAGGATAATGGGATAGGATTCCATACGCTGATAAGAAAACCACGGAGAGTCCTAGTCTGGATATTAATTATTTATTAATTAGCTAATACTTTGAAAACGTATGAACATTTGTACATGTGTTTTGTATCATGAGGTACTTGTGTATGGCATTTGTCGAATACGTAATTAACACGATGATCAGACGTATATACAGACACGCGAGACGAACGTGTGCCTGTGTACGTGTCTACGTGCGCCTACATAAGTCGATCGTTCTTATTTTCTTTCATTTCTATCATTTTCTCTGTAACATCGTTTATTTCCTTTCATCTCATGGCGGCAGTGAACTCCTTACGGTAAGGACATTTACAATATTTTTTATATAAATAAATCGACGGTAGAATCGGGCTAAGCACTTCGCTCTGCCTATTTTAATTTTATTCTTCTGTTTTTTTTCATTTTGCGCACGGCTCGATCCTTTTGAATTGCGATCGAATGACATTTCGACAGCGTTCCCTGGCAATGAACTGTACATTTTATGTATTACGTGCATCGTAGCGTCCCAGCATCCATCACGTCGCTAAATTTTTGTTCAGAACTCGAGGATCAAGCGCGAAAAGATTTCACATCGAACATAGTCCACGCTCCCAGCTTGTCGAATTATTGTTTAAACGAAAATAATTTATTGGCAATAAATTTCTCCTCGGCTCAAGTTACATTTTCCAATAGAAGGAATTAACGGCAACAAGTGCAGACCGAAGATACGTTCCATGCGAATCTTAAATACTAAAATTATCAAAAAATTTGATATCCTGTCTGCCTTATAGCATTTCTCACAGTCAGTATTGATTCGTGTTTTATTCCGGGAAATTAATATTTTCGATAAGTTTTTGCACTTGAGGATCTTTTCCGCGCATTGATGGTCGAAGCAGTCGCTCTTGAAGTGCAAAACGGTATTCTCCGGGATACGTACATATGTAAACCTTCTCGATTGTCTGATCGATTGCGCGCAAATTATTCAAAAGGTTATCGACTGTGTTCCATCGATACGCGACGCGGGACGATGAATCGCGGCCGCCGCGCAGCTCGTTGATTGGCTTACCACTTACAATTAATGCCCTAAAATTTAAATATATATATATATATATATATATAGATTCATTTATTTATATATTTATACCAAAAAACATTCGTTCACAACGAATTAGAAAACATAAAAATTTAGCTAGGAGACGCATAGTACAATACAGTGGACTACACCTAACATCATTTTACTCTCGCTCTATTTTTCTTTCCTGTTCGAATCCTTTCCTTTAATCGAAACACTTCCCCGTCTCCCTCTCTCTCTCTCTCTCTCTCTCTCTCTCTCTTCTTACGTTCTTTTCGACACGCTTCCTCAACTTTACCATTTCCATCGTCATAAATCGTAGATAGATCGCATTCAATATATTGCTTCGTCATCAGGTAGATGTTGCCTAAGTCTAACAATGATGGGACTCGCCGTGGTCTACGCGGAACGAAACTTTCGCGTGTACCGTCCGTTCGGAGCAAAAATCGATGATCGTGTACTGTCCACCGCTTTGGCGAACATCGGAAAACATCCGCGAAATTGCCCCGCTGTATCAATGCGCGATCATCGACCGTTGCTTCGCGTAACACTTGATTCGCGATCGATACTCTGTTACAATCTCGTTCCGTTCCGAGCTCGAAATCACCCAAAGCTCCCGTTATATCTCGTGAGTTCGCGGCCAACGCTCCCTTGACCTCCCTTAAACACGTCGATTCGACTTCACTCGATCCCCCGAAAAGCCAGCGAGGGATCCAGAAATTTCGTCAGATTTTATTCTCCCCGCGACCGTGGAAACAACGCCCGATCTCTGCTGTCCCAGGCTGCTGCAAGCAGGCGAATCGAGCGATCCCTTCACGTCGAGTCCGCAACAATTTACTAAATTACAGAATGCCCAAGGTTATGAGTACGCGACGAGATGCTGGCGTCGGGGGAGGAATATTACACGAAGGGGTTAGAAGGTTCGACGGAGGCGTGGACACGGTCGAAACACCGGTGCGGACAGGGTGATGATGCGTGAACGGTGCGCCCGCGATCGGGATACTTCGCGGAGTCACGCACGCCCGTGAACTCCGGTATTAACGAAAATTTACCCGACAACAAAGCAGCGCATCACGCGCAACAATCACGTGAACGCGAAACCGACGGAATTGTTGTTGACGCGAGCGCGAGTTCGATCCCGAGAGGTGTACACGTGATTGCTCGAGAGATCGTTCGAACGACCCACGGGACGAGAAATGCCAGGCTCTACTCCTCTTTCCTTTTTCGTTTCGTAGCGCGATCACGCTCGAAATATTATAGAGTTGTTAAGCACACGATACCGCTGGTACGCAATGTATCGGATGAAATTGTTGTACGAGGGGGAAATAGAACGGGTCACGATAGTGGGAACGGTAAGAAAAGAAAAGAATGAAATAGAATGGTCGTGTTTATCTTGAGAAATAAAATATATTTATAAAAACAAAATTAAACGCGTATAAAATAATACAGGTCGTAAATATTACTTCTCTTCGTCATCATAGGTTCTCTGTGCTTCTCTTTCCCTAATGTTCTTTCTACTTTATCTTTCGTCTTGCGCCGACGTCAATTCTTGTCGCAAATAGGAGAAAGAAAACATGTACATGTGCTAGAAAAAAAAAAAAAAAAAAGGAGGAACAGAAACCGCGTGTCGCCGTACCTCGAGCGTTCTTCACCGTCACGATGCCTCGGTATTTTCGCTTTCACGGCGCAGACTTTTTCGCTCGCATTCTTTTTCGAACGGACCAAGCATCGTCGCACGATTATTTTCCATTCTCGGTTTTTGCCGCACTCCTTTCCGCTCTATTTATCGCACGTTACCGTCATATTTGTATACATATAATATATAAACCTCAATCTCTCACCTTTCCATACCAGCGCACAATAAACACACGCATACACACTCGTCCCATTCTTTTCTTTCACCTGTTTCTCAACCGCTTACAATTTTATATCGACGCGCGTTATTATGGCACAAAACGGGGAATGGGTGTGCACGGATATACTTGTTATTACCGGATAAGAATTCCTTCCACTTTCCCTTTCTTTCGTTATCTCACTCTTTGATCGCACCCTTCTCTCACGTACTCACGTTCTATTCCACGCGCGTTCACATACACACATCCATACACACACACACACACACACACACACACACAAACGCGCGCCCATGTACACAATATCTTTCATTCTTGCACGCTCAAGAATTGTTATTTATAATCATCTGATAAAATTCTCTTTCGATCCTTTCTCTTCGCATTGTCGTTTCGTTTTTATTTCTTCTTCTTTTACATCTGTGGAATGCCCGCAAAATTAGAATCACACGTGAGGGGAAGCACACAAGGTTCTATTACATCTCATCTCTTTCCTTTTGTTTTTGGCACAACCAACGATAGTTTGGTACTGTGTGTATATATATACACGTATATGTATATATATATAATATATATAATAAATTTTGCACGCACGTGCTGAAACAATTATTTTACAATTACGAACATGCTCTCGCACCAAAACGCGCCCACGGAACGAGTGAAAAATACCAACGATGCGCGTCATTTTCAATAATAATGATAATAATAATATTCATAATACGATAATAGCATAATAATATTATAATAATACAAGAAACAAGCGAAACGCATCTTCGTCTAAAAACAAATCTACCGAAAAATACTCGCCGCTTCATCGTCGCTTGCGAAATCACCATATTATATCGTTTATTTCATAGATAAATGCCCATTGTGTTAGATTTCGTAACGCGATTTTTAATCTACCCATCCTTTCTCTTCATCGCCCCTTTCCTTCGTTACCACCTCCCTCCCTCTTTCACATTGAAAGAAGCGAAAATGCTCGAATTGCTTTAATTATTAATTCATTCCCTCCTTCTCTTGGCCGTTAATTTCCTAGCCTTTATCACGTCTCCTAAGGTCCGTTGAAACGCATTCGCAACACGAGTATTCTGACAATGATATGACATCGGAAATATGTATAGTAGTTCATGATCGTTCAGGATCTGATCTCACCAAAGCGTTCGTATCACTACACTTCTACCATGTATCTTCTTCCCTCCTTTTTTTTTTTTAAACTTTATTTACGATTATGTATAATAAAACTGAGTGTACAGTAATACTGTTTGATATGTCTCTAAAACGTACATCGATCTCTACAATCCTCCCCTCGTTATCGTTTCGCTCTTATTCTCTTTTGCTCTCCCATTTCGTTTATATTAGAATCTATATGTATAATGTTCTATCATACGCTCTTACGACCGGCGGGCGACTCGAGGAACTTTGCGGCAAAAGTCAAGAAGAAAGAGAGCATTTATTGCAAGTTTTCATTTTCTTTTGCTGAGAGATTTTACAAATTTAAGCCGATTTCATTTGATTGACTATTCATTGGAACTGGTTATTGGAGATTAAACGGTGAGCAATATCCAAAATGGAAATACGGAAGGAAGTGACAGAAAGTACGTCGTTCCGCCCGCACGGATACGCGCTCAACTACTTTTTTTTTTTTTTAATAACATTATCATTATTGCATTGGCTCTTTCATCTTTTCTTTCTTCCTTTCATTCATCGTTAAATTCCTGAACTCTGAGGTAGTCTGTTCTGGGTGTCATATTACGTAGTAAAAATGGCAAGAGTGCTATATAATTTATCGTCTTTTTTTTCTCTCGCTTTCACGCTATCATTTCTTCGTCAATTTTTTCTCCTCTTTTTAATACGAAACAACTAAAAAATGAAACTCGTAAAAGGACGTTATACGTGTGCGTATATGTTCGCTTGTGTGTGCATGTATATCGTGTCGAGGTGTCTGTGTAAATAAAGTTCGATTCGTATGTACAATCAATGCAAGCTGCTTAAAATAATTGAAAGACCAAGCAACAACCAGAACATGAGTGAAACATCAGATTCTGAGGAACAAATTAAATAACAGCAAGGAAAGATAATATCGCATACTTAACACCACAGAATGCTCGCTTCTAGTTCGTGTACAGTATGAAAATATCTATTTCCTCCAGTTCGGTCTTTCAATTATTTTCAGCAATCTGATTATTACCCGAAGGCGGACCACGTTTCTGGTGTAACGATTAATTGCAACACGGAAAACGTAACATCGCGGAAACAAACGTCAACGAATAATAAGAAAGGAACAAAGGCGATCACGACCGTTCGTCAAAGTAACTTGTACGCGAAGCAAACAATTCGATCGGCGCTACTCGCGGCAAAAAGACACCGTTCTCGAGCAACAACAACAACCGGGAACGGGAACAAAGTGATTCAAAAGCTAATAATTAACGTAACGGGTTACGTTCGAGCAACCATTAGATGCCTAAGGCCGATCCGGCGATCGATTAAATGATGATCAACAGAAATAATTACGCGGCCGTAAATGCTGCCTATATTTCATTGCGGCGAGGTCAACGTTTATTTAGTGTACGTGTAATCCACGTGTACGTGTCTATATTTGCGTGTCTACAAGTGTGCCGTCTGTGTGTGTGTGTGTGTGTGTAAGTGTAACAGGCTGTGCGTAGCTCGAAGGGAAATTCGCTCGTGTCGCGAGAGAGGAGAGAATCGACCATGCCCTCGATGATTGGCTCGTTTTGCGCTCCACGGGCAATTAATCTAATATTAATTGATCGTGCGAGACGGGCTGCCGTGCAATTAGAAGCACCACGCACGACGAAATTCCGAAAATGATTTAACGATGGCCGAATGAATACTACGCGCTAATCATCGCGTGCGGTGTGTGAAAAAATTTTGAATGAAACAAGAAGTGTCCATATGGTCCCCGCTGAAAGGACGAATCTATATAGTATCAAACTCTCTCTGTTATCGAGTTTACGACCATTGAAATGCGCGAGCGTGCAGCGAAATTGATGTGCAACGAGATTAGTCGAACTATTATGAAAAGTCGTTTTGAAAAGCGAGGAAGATTTTGCGCATCCTTGTTGGGAAAACGACACGAGCAAGATTCATTCCGGGCAACGTACAATTCGAAACTTAGGCTATTATTAATCTTAACGGTTAGAAAGTGCAAAGGAACGCGTCGACGCCGTGAAAATGTATCCCTCGCGACAATTGTACACACCGCGAATCTGGAATGTACGAAATAAATGGAATGGAATGTGAAGAGAGCGATAGTATCGAGAAGCTCGTCGTTTTGGATCAAAGTACATACTTCAAGTTTTCCAACTATAAAATGATAAACAGGAAGGAAAAGATCGTTTCACCTCTCGACACGCATGAGAAAAGACTGATAATTAACAACGTGACTGTTATTTAAATTAACAGGCCATTGCTAGGATAACGATTTTCACGGTGATCTCGATTTTCCGTGCTGTCGTCGCCGCGTTATTCCTTGATTATGCATCAATCATTTTCTTTTTCCTCTCGTTATTCCTCGATAAAGTATGCTATATACGTTATAAAATACGAGTATTATGAATAGGTTTCGTAATCACTTCCTAAACGATATCCAATTGAATTTCAATAATTACAGTGATGATAATAATTAGAATAATTATACGCCTATACATTTAACATATTTTGTACAATTGATAAGCTTCGAAGGTTCGACGTCGCATCAGAAATTTCCATTGCGCGTTATCCATTTTTTTCGGAATTATTATCGTTTCGAAATTACGCAATTTATCGACCCTTCCAAGAGATTCGCGATATCGGGATAGCTAGCGGGCACCATTTTGTCAGAGCGGAAATCGCGATCCACCGGGTCGAGCAATCGACGAAGGAACAGAGGAAAAAACAATCCTTCGTCAATTTCTTCACGATCAACTCCGCGTATCGCGATTCACAATCGTTATTATTATCACTCCGTTCGGTCAAAAATTAATTATTCCCGACGTTCAATTGTCTTGAAAATTTCCCATCGAGCGTTTATAGCGCCCGCTATGCATCACAATTTCCGAATACCGAATCTCCTCGTCGAAACGCGTTGAATTTCGATCCCGATTCGAATTCAAATAAATATTACACGGTTGAGCAAAAAAACAATATCCCTCCCAGCGAACCGTTGCTGCTATATGCCGCAATCGAATCTACGATATCTGTAACGATGCCGTCAGATGAAACAACGAAAACGATCAGGTAGAAGCAACGGTTACCGGGGGATGTTGTTCCCTTGTCGAATTCGAAAGAATGCAAGAACCTTTCGAACCGGGGAATAAAATTGAATCGATACAAAGGATTACACGATGTCAGCCGAGAAACTATTAATAATAAATTACAAATTTGATCACGATCGAACGAGCGTACACATGTCCCAGTGTCCCTGATCGATTTAAAACACGAGGAGCCCGATAGAGAAGTCGCAGCAACGTGAATATAATTCGCGATTGTTACGGCACAGCCGGTCGCCGTGTATGTTCGACGACCGACAATCTCACCTTTTGCTTTGATAACCGCGAGGACCGTGGGCGGAGATCATCGGATAGCGGGCAGGACTGTTCTCCATCATTTACGATGCTATTCCTCGATCCTCGAACTCCTCTCGAATCACGCCCGTAGATGGACGCTGTGGTTGTTGGATTTCTTTTTGTGCGTCTCGAGGTGCTTCATCATGTGGTCCTTCCTGATGAATCCCTTGCCGCAATTATCACAGGCGTACGGCTTTTCGCCAGTGTGGAGGCACATGTGCCGCCTGAGGTCAGTTTTGTGGTTGAACTGCTTCGGACATATCTCGCACTTGTACGGCTTGTCGCCGGCGTGCTTCTGCAGGTGCTCCGCGTGCAGGTACTCGAGGGGGAACCTCTTGCCGCACTGATTGCATTTGAACGGCTTGTCGCCGGAGTGGAAGCTCTTGTTATGTTGCGTCAGGTAGCAAGCCTTGTTGAAGACCTTGTCGCACTCGATGCACTTGTGAAAGCCGTCCTGGGAAATATAGTGCGAGCCGGTGTTCGTACTGGTCACCTGATGTTCCTTCGTGATCACGGTGTTGCCCTTCGATTTCTGATCCTTCCCTATTTGTCTACCGACGTTCGGATTCAGCTCCTCCTTCGCTTGAATCATTTGGGGCAGATTATTATTTGCCTCGAGATTCTCACGAGTATGCTGAATCGATTGCGAAATATGATGATGCGTTTGGACCTCGTACTGCTTAATAATCATCCCGTCGGTGTTCGGCTGCATGTCCACGTCCATGTTCGTTAGGGACTCGTATCGAGGCGGTGAACTTCTGTACGGATCATAGTTCGATCCAGCCGATTCAAACGATCTATCTTGAGGAGATGCATTCTCCTCTGGAGTTAGCCCCCCCACGTTAATGGCCAGCGGTTGATTTTGGCCAACTAAAAACCCGGAAACGTTGAACTGTGTAAAACTTGGCAGGGGCCTTTGATGGTTACTGAAGGTCCCAAAACCGGGTAAAACATCCTGCGAATGCTGCTGCTGCTGCTGTTGTTGTTGTTGCTGCTGCTGCTGCTGATGATGACCATGTTGCGACTGCTGGTGTTGAGCTTGCCCGGAGTTAGGTGAAGGCATTCCATTACCAGTAGTAGTTAGCTGGATGGTGATAGACTCCAGCAGGCCCGGGATGTTGGTAGTAGTTATAACGTGGGGGGGCAAGGCGTTTGGGTACTGCTGATGAGGCATCGTAGTACCCCCCATCGCCGTGGGCGAAGCCATTGCTGGGTGGACAGAGCCCGGCGTTATGGGAGACGGCGAACTCATGTGGTGCGGGTGGGACGAGCCCATTGGCGAAGGCGAATTCAGGTGGGGCGCCGGCGGTGGGTGCATGGGTGATATGGGCGAACTCATGGGATGGACCGGATGTTGGCCCGACGGTGAACCCATTGGCAGGTGATGAAGTTGCTGCTGCTGGTGGTGGTGGCCCATTTGGGGGGATGGAGAACCCATTTGTTGCTGGTGGTGGCCCGCCAACGGAGATTGAGCCGGGGAATTGAGCGGTGGCATCATTGTGGTGCCCAAGTGGACCGCCGAAGGCGGCTGTTGCTGGGTTTGCGATGCCGCTGCTGAAGATTCGCTGCTGCTGCTGCTGTTGCTGTTGTTGGAATTGTTGTTGCTGTTGTAGAGATTGGTGGGCGTGTGCAGCAGGCCCCTCGCCGCCTCGCCCGAGGGACCTGCCATCAAGTTTGGGGGACTCCCGGAAGAAGATAACTCTGGTGATCTGGATGGCCCACCTCCTCTGCCACCAGTGGAATGGCTATCTCTACCAGGGTGATGATGAGCACTGATTGGCATGTTGGCTGGGTCCGGTTGATTGCTTTGTTTTACCGCGTTTTTATGCAACGTCGTGTTGTAGTGCCTCTTCAAATGGCCCGAGCTGGTGAACCACTTGTTGCACGCGGTGCAGTTGTAGGTCTTCGGCCGACGCGCCTCGTTACTTTTCCACGATTGGTTAGCTACGGGTGGCGGTTTCGGCGGTTGTTGCAATAGACCGCTGGGCATTTGATGCCCCGGCATTGGTTGCGTGCTAGTGATAATAGGGGAACCTGGATGTCGCGGCGGTTCCACGGGCATATGTTGTCCACGCATAAATTGACCTTGATCTGGGAGTGACGAAACGCTGTCCATAGGGGCCATAGGCGACAACCCCGGGTGATAATCGTGGGGCTGGGCGGCCGGCGGCCAACCCAACATTGAACTCACCGAATGCGATCCAGCCCTTTGCTGTTGGTGGTGCTGCTGTTGCATTACCTGCTGCTGGTGCATCTGCATCTGCAACTCTTGCTGTTGTTGTTGATGAAGCCTCATCAGCTCCTCCTCGTACCTGTGAGTTTGCACCTTGTGCGAATCTAGATCGAGTATTTCGGCTTGCTCCTCCGGCTCCTGTTTCACGTCCGCTTTCGTCGGCTGACCGCTGCCGTAGTCGTAACCAGATTGCTGCTGCTGGCTAGACTGCGGAGGTGATGTATGCAACTGTTGATTCTGTTGCTGAGGGCTGCTGCCCAGCTGTTGATATTGATGCTGCCCGGGATATCCTCCCGGCGAATTCGAATGATTCGTTCGGACGTGTTCCCCCAGCTGATTCGCGTCTTCGCACACTGCACCGCACTTATCACACTGAATGGGTGGGCTCCTAGGACTCGTGGAACTAACGGAGCCAGCGCGTTCCGCCGAAAAATGTTGTTGATGCTGGTACGGGTGATAGCGCGAGTAACCTCCACCGCCACCACTACTCCCGCCATTGTTTTGCGCATCTTCTCGCGGCGGTGAGTAATGATGGGATAAGATGTAGGCCGGGTCGTTCTGCATAAAATAATTGGTTTCGCCGAACATCGGCGTTTGAAAGTGATTATAATTTTGACCGACAGGCTGTTGCTGTTGCTGCTGCTGCTGCTGCTGCTGCGATGGTTGCGGCTGCTGCGGATGCGGCTGTTGATGCTGCGGCGGCTGCTGGGAAGACGAGGGGTCTTGAGAGGGTGGCCTCGAAGACGGCTCGCTCGAGTCCGCCGGAGCGGTCACACTATCGCGTTTAGCACCCACGTGACTGTTGTGATTGCCGGCCTTACTATTGTTATTGTTACTCTCCTCCTGTTGCGCCTGGCTCGCCCACTGACTTAACAGGTTCTCCTGGTGATATCGCAGGTGCACTTCAAGACTTTTATCACTTTCGAAGTACAGCCCGCAGTCCTTGCAGTGATGCTCCGGATTCGAACTGCCACCTACGACGTATTGTTGCTGTTGCTGTTGCTGCTGCTGCTGATCCACACTCGTCATTTCACTCATATTGTCTCTCAGTCTCTGTCTTCAGTGACAAAGAAAGCCGCGTATTCCTCTTCGTCCCTTTCCTCTCCTCGAAAACAGTGCACTATCCGTAACACTTTGCTATTGTACACACACGCGCGCTACACGCGGTTGCGCGCGCGTAAAGTTCCGCAAGCAGCCTGTCCTCCAGGCACCGCGCTTTTTCGTTTCTGTCTCACAATGTCGATTTGAAAGAAACGGGCACAGAACAACGCGACGTCTGAACGACACGCTCCTCAATTCGCGACGTCTCCCTCCTTTCAGCCGTCGATGGACACTGATACGGAATTCCTCGCGGGCAGCACATGGACGATGACTCGAAAGACGCGCGAAACGGGAGAAACGTGAGCTGACGAGCGGAATTTTGCAAGGGAAAATGGTTTTACTGGACGGGGTGGCCGAACGAAAAGAAAAGAAAGGAAAAAAGAAAAAAGCGGGGTACAGCGTGTTCTACATTTATCATATGATCGCACGTGCGCCCGGTACAAAAATCCAGTTAAATCTCGATCGCTCTTGGTGCGACGCCGAGAGTATCACTGCGTGCGGCATCGTCGCCCTCGCCTCGACGATGTGCCGACGACGACGACAGCAACGACTCTGATGGCTGCTCCGAACGCGGCAAGGAACCGGCGCCCCCCTTCAGCTCAAACTGTGGCCACCGACGCCGTGTCCGAAAATGATTGAGGATCCACGGTACACAGCGGGAACTTCACAAAGGAATACACGTTCGGACGGAAATGAACAAATGAACGAAAAAAATAAACGATAGCGACTAACGTACGATTTACATTGTCGACTCGCGATCTTTCGTCTCTAGTCACTTATTTTCGTCTGTCCAACTGTCCGCCACAACTCGACGAACAAAATCACGCAGTCCAGCGGGAACTGTGACCCACCGTCCCCGAATCATTGGTCATCACGATCTATCACTTGTCACTTTCCTCACTGATAATACTGTGTTCATCTCGCCCCTCAACTATCCGGGGGGTGAGCGAAAACTGTCCACCCGAACAAACAACTTCCCCGACTTTTGCGTGAGATCTCCTCCCACGCTTCCGATGGATCTTCGCGGAGGATCGAGAATTCTGTGCGATCGAAATTCAGCGAAACCGGAAAATATCAACGTTGAACTACGTGCTACGACGACGCGGGTACGAGACGAGCGGTATATCCTTCGAACTGCGATTGTAAATATGTACCTAGGCAATTCGTCCTCAACCTCGTGTGCTACTCCTTTCCCCTTCCTTCTCGCCCCTTCTACAGGCGGTACTCGCTGGTTCACTTGCTCGTTCCCACTCTATCCGAATCACACACTCTCTAGACCCGCGTCGTACGACCGCCGGCACTGTTCTGTCGGTTGGAATTCCGGAGTTTCGAGTCCTCGGGCTCGCGCCAAGGCACTGGCTCCCCCCCCCCTCCTGCCTTTCAAGCCTTCTCCGCCGCCCCCTCTATGCCATCACTTGCTACCTCTCAGACTGCCTCTGTCCAACCACCGCGATTCTCTCTTCTTCGCACCGACTTCTACCCCTCTCAACCTCACCACTACATCAACGTAATACTGCTCTCTCTTTTCTACTACCGCCTATCTAATCATTCGCTCACCCTTTCTCTTTCGCCAAGCTTCCCTCCTCCGTTCTTAATGCCGGCCGGTGGATCGCACTTTCTCTCTTCATTCGTCCCTGCAACTCCAATTCCCTCTCTGTCTCAAGTACCTCCCACCCTTCTCTTCGCAGGTTTGCCGAAGTAGCACTTTTCTCCGTTTAACCTACCATACTTCGTCCGTGTTCCTCCTTCGGTCTCGTCCCTTCCTCCTCTTTCACACGGTTCCCGAATCACCGTTTATCCTTCTTTCTCTCACGTTTTCCTCCCTTTCCCATCTAGCACCTTTATTCACAGCCCCTTCTTACAGCGATGTAGTTCATAAACGAGCGAGAGAGACAGGGCACGAAAAGGACGAGCAGGAGAGAGATGCAAATAACTCGAGCAGCCAACCAAATTTGAGACGCCGAGCGCTTCTTGCCCCCACCAGATCTTCCTTGCCCCTCCAAACCTTCGACATAGTCCACGATTCCTCCAGTTCTCATTTCCCTCCCGTTCTGACCACTCTGTCTCCCTCTTGCCCAAAAGGACGACGAATCCTGTGGGACGCCGAATATTTTCCCTCTTCGTCTGCCATTTCTCCCGGATGATTGTTCTCCTTGTTCATCCAGGAACGATGATCTGTTCTTCTACATTTAACGCCCCCTTCCCTCGCAACCCCCTGTTTATTCGTACTTTTTCTTCTTCTACTTCTTCTTCCTTCGGCTGCTTCCTCGATCACTGCAAGAAGGACGAAGACAGAGTGATTTGCGCATGGCACAGGAATCCTTGCGCGTCCGTATCCTCCACGTTGTCCTTACACACGAAGCTTTACCCGGCACAATTTTTTGGAGCCTCGCAGTTGGCGCATCGCGCATTTTCCATGGAATTTTCGTGCTCACGCGTTCTCCTCTCACGATCGATCTGCAAATAGTTTCATTTCTATAATTTCGTTTTTTACTCGGCCGAGTAGAGCACGCTGCCCCGGGAAAGATTCAACGTAAAGTGCGCTTGTTCAATTTTCGGCTGTCGGTGATCAGTGACTGCTCCGAAATTTGCCACGCTATCCTTGAACATCCTTCGCGCCGATCTGGCCTTGAAGATGTCCTCACCACGAGAAACTTTATACCAGTGGACTAGTATGGTCACCTAATTTCGCTCCGGAATTCAGGAGTTAAGAACAGCAACTTGTACGGTCCCGTCAAGGATTGAGCTTCGGTTTTAAAGTCCTTGTTGTAAATTGCGAGTCGATGGTAAATCCATATGTTCATGTTGTAATGCATTTCAAAGCCAAATTTAATTGTACAATATACGTCTATACTGTAGGGGTAGCAAGCTCTGTCGAATTATATTTAAGCTAAGTACTAAAATCAGAAAGATAGAAATTACATTTTTTAAAAAGCAGACGACGCAAAAATATTTTTCGTTTTTCACAAACTTGCTAAATTTCTATCCCACATATATATATATATATTTCGAACGGTAAAAAATATTTTTGTGTTGTCTGTTTTTTTAATCTTTTTGTATAGTACTCTGATTTTAATACTTTGTTTAAATATAATTTTACCGGGCTTATTAGTTTTACAATGTACATGTACTAGTTTTTCCGACTAAACAGATGTATATTGTATAATTAAATTTTAGTTCTAAGTACATCACATCTAATATTAGAGTACACATGCCATAGCAAGTTTTATCGATGTTGATTACTTTTCTTGCCCCATTTTACCTCTAATATAGCTGCCTCTTCCATCCGAAGAGAAAAAAATTCCATCCCCCAGAAAAAGGTCAACTGATATTCCTCCCCTGCAAACGCAATTCACCTAACTTCCTATTAACCTGTTAAGCGGAGAAGACAAATTATCCAGCTGTTGGAAAACGTTTCCGTAACGCGTTTCACGAGTTCAACGCACAATCAGTGTTTAATCAGTTAACATTAAAATCGAGGCACCTTCCTTAAGTAAAGCAAATAACGAATACATGCAAATACATATTCAATGGCACTTCACATAAACGTTCCAAGAACCGCATAGATTTATGTTTCAACAATTTCCCCTGTAAATCCGCCGAAATCAATAATCTCCGAAATGATCGCTCCATTTATTTATCCACACACTGGCAGAGATCCCACCTCCCTGGCCGCATACATCATCGTCGTTCCCTCGGCGTGAAAATCGCCTTGCGTTCGTGTTGTAGCTCACGTCGAATTCACGTCTCGAGGTATTACTTGCTTAACAGGTTCAAAGCGTGCGCGGGCCCGCCAGTCGTAGGTGTCTGCGTAAAGAGTGCGTCGGTATTATTCACCGATAACCAAACTCTCTGCTCCCTTCCCGTTCCCAATCGTTCTCTTGGCACCTCCCCTGTTCCCTGGATCGGCTGTGCCCCGCAGACCTCCGTCCAGCTACACGGGGAGAAATAAAAAAAATGTGGGTAACCTTGCATTTTTTTATGATACCTTTTTTTCCACGCGACGAAGCGGGCCTCTGTGGCCCGTGCACTTTGCATACCGAATGCGACAACCTCCTCCTCTCCGCCGCTACACGCTCAACCACCTTTCCTTCCCTCCGCAGGCCGAATCTCTTCTCCTTTCGCGCCACTTTATTCTACCTATGAATATGTTTATTACGCTGCACCGCGGCCACCTGATGCAAGAAACAAAAAGATTCGCCCGGTGTACGGCCGACCAGGCATCGGCACGTGCTGTCACGACGTATAAACGTCAGATGCGCTCGCACTGTCACGCTATCTTTGATCTCGATTCAATTGGTTACCGTCGAGTACCGTTCGGTCCGTTTGATAAAGGTTGCTTAAACTGATTGCGCCTTGTGGCTCGCGAATCTTGTAATACGAAGGCAGCGTACGGGAGATCTTTCTGTTTGAAACGGAATCCACGGGGTTGTCGGAAAACGGGGCAGCAGAGGCGGAGAGCGTGTAATGTTCTGCGCCGAAAAACGTTGGTGCCAGAAATGTTCCGTGATCTAAATTGAATTGCCGGCCGTGTCTCTAAGGAGGTATAAAACAATTCCAATAACACAATCGTTCTGTTTAAGCGTAACACACTTCCCCGCCATTAAAGTTTCCGCGAAATGCACGAAAGAATGAATGAATAGCCAACGTTCGTGCTTTATGACGCCCGAATTTTTGACGGATTGCCCTCGAGCCAGGTAAATTGGCCGGCAATTCATTTGTTTCACAGAGAAATCGCCATGGGGCCAGGTAAACGAACAATGTACGAGCGTGCGAATCGTAATTTACCGCGAGCCCAATAAGGAGCAATAAAAATCGCCGCTCGTTAGGAAAGTACTCGAAGCTGTGCAGGAAAACCCGAATCGGCGAAATTACAACGTTTTATAACAGGGGATGGTCTAACGGGGCACAACGATAATAGGGAGAAAGTTATATTGACGGCAATCGGTTTCGATTATTATCCAGACACATAATCGTGTTTCTCAGCGTCGCGTTCGAGGCACCCGGAGCAATTCGAAATAATCCTGAAAGACACGCCGGAAAGTGTAACCTGGAACGAAGTTTAAAACGCGTCGGTGGTTGCGGGGGCACGAGTTGCGGTGCACGGGAAGAGGAAAGAGCCGCGGGGTGGCCATGGGGGTGGCAGGAGGGCAGCAATGGAGGCGGAAGGTGGAAATTGTTCACAAATCTAATTGTACGACGCGCCTTTGTACTTCGTCCTTATTGTTCTACTTTGTACATGGATGTTTTATTGCGACCCATTGTGGCCGCCTTAGCCGTACAACGTAATTAATTCTGGGTTTCAATTTTCTTTTCTAAGGAAATCATTTATGAGTACACGGACGAGGAGCACTGGGATGCTGGGATGTCCTGTCGCTCGATCATCTACAGGGGAAAATTCGAGGGATTTCTTTTTCAGTTGCTTTGAAAATTTTTATGAATCTCACGATATTATTATTATTATTATTATTATTATTATTAGATATAATTATAATATAATTGATAGAATTATTGTTTCTTAATTAGTATGTGAACGTAATATTAAGTCTGGTCCATGTACGTGATATGGAAAATTGTGACTTAACAATTATATTTTATCGCGGTTTATTATCCTGAATTGTTTTGTAATGAATATCTCGCGAAATTGACAGCAGATTCATCAGTTTCACTGTTGCTGAATCCGCAACTGATTTCGGCCACGTTTTTTGCATCGAATTTATGTCATCGCGCCTATACGTAATAGGGTGAAGCATACAAGATTTGAATAATACATCCCTCGATCGGATGCGACACGTGGAGCCGGCGAAAGCGAGGTAAATATCGCCGAGCCTTGACAAACAAAGTCTATCCAGAACGGAGAGATACTAAAACGATTTTTTTCTCCATCGAAGATCAATTTCTTGTCTTCAGTTTGATGTGGAAAATTGTATTTCTTTTCCGAGCTATTTACTTAATTTAAGAAATATCAGAGTGACATCCTGGGAAACGTTGTTTCAAAAAATCACATTTTTAAAATCAAGGATATGTTATTCGTATATGGAACGATTTTTAATATAATATTTATTCGCAAAGTTGAAAATGATAAATACAATTTCGGCAGAAACTTGTAAACTCTCACGAATATTTATTGCAATTTCGATTCAGCTCCTAATACTTCTTTTTGTGCATTTCATGCACGTTCGATCGACAAAGGGAACAGCTAGCTAGAGTGTGTAGATGATAGACTTCAGCAGAAATAACGCGATCTACGTCGCTGGAAACAGCCAAAAATGCTCGCTCCCACCTTTAAGATTGTGTCCCAGAATGAACAATAGAATTGATTTCGAGACGAACTTACTGCAACAGCTTTATTTCTTATATTTAAAAACACTATGTTATGGCTTGAGACACGGGGATAATGGAAAAATATATTTCGTTTATGTGATCCAATGATTCCACGTTTTCCGTTGAATTATATGTATATTGTACGAATAAAATATGTCTGTTTCCTGATATTCTAATGGTTATTAATGTTCATACCAGTTCTCCATTCTCGTGGAATTGAAATTGTATTACTTATTCCTCGATGAAAGCAACGTACAGTTTATTACACATTGTGAGACGATTAGACAGAAAGAAAGAAAGCTTTGTGAAGAAACAATCAAAGATACAAAAGGTGTGAATATAGATTACGTAGAAACAAATATAGGGGGGAAAATTTTCAATTTGATGTGTAAACCCTTTTGTGAGGATTATTCTAGTAACTTACAGAATATTACAATGACTCAAGGATGCCACGCATTTTGCACAGGGCTTGTGATATCGACTCGAGGCACTCTTGCCCGTCGTCGCTTGTGGATACACAAACACACAGCCGTATACACACATGGGGGCACGAACAATAATTTCCATACTAACGTTATCACGAGCACCCCTTGCATCTCTGGACTACGTGTTAGATTTGGATAACGCTAACTTGACAGAAGGGGATGGTGACCCTCGTGGAAATCTTTTCGCCTTTCTGCCAGGAAAACCGCATCTTCCCGACCCTCGACATTCGACTTTCTTGCATGTTTGCGCTGTCCTTTAAACGATAGAACCCCGGTTTACTTCTCATGGTATTTTAAGCTTTCACATTTGTTTGCCTCTGCAAAAACAATTCAACGTTATAAAGCAAATGTAACATTTAAATATCTCAGCATTTTTCATTAACAGTCGTTCATCCTTTATAAGAATTACGACGAAAACATTTTGTCGATGCAGCTGGTATAAATTGTAATTTATCGCAAATGAAAATTCAATTACGATTATATGGCTGTACTTTCGGCGTCCCTAATGTTCCATCTAGGAACAAAACTATTATTTCAACTCGATAATCAATATATTACTGTTATGTTTCTGTTGTTGCATTCAGTCGAACAAATTGATAAGAAGCTAACATTTCGTTCAATAGAATAGTTCCAATCAAGCCTGTCGCGAAATTTACTTTGCATAGTACAAATTACTAACAACATGTATAAATTATGAACGTACCATTATTGGTACCCACTCATTATCTATTGTTCCAATTCAACAAATATAATACTATTAGCAATTAGCAAGGTATAACATAGTATCACAAAGATAGGCGAGATTTGTATCGAAAAAAAATTTTTTCTTCCCAACTGACCACGATATCGATTGGCGGTAATGATCCGAGATAAATCGAGCTCTTCATAACTAAGCTGGAGCGCGATAGATTGAATCGGCCTAAGCAACACCAACCCTCTCATGGATTTCATCCTAGCAACCCCCTCTTGCCTTACGCTTCTGCCCGGCATTTTCGAGGTGGACGCCGAGCTGACCGAATCACTATCAGCTAGATATTCGCTGGCGTGGCGTTTGCGCCCCATTTTATTAAGGAAATCCTACCCTGTCCACCACGTCCCGTTCCCCCGCGCCCTGGGATCCTCCGGGACGAGGGAGGAGATTTCCTCCTCGTCGTAACACGTGCGACGACGTGCATTTCTAGCGATCCTGGCTTTCCACCTTCAAGCCCTTTCAACCACCACCCTTCGAACCATACGAAGAACACGGAATTGTTTTTCCCCGCTCGCAGCGTCTCTGTCGCGAATGCGCGGCACAAAGAAGGGGATGAAAAAAGGAGAGATTGGAGGAAGGGGTGTAGTTGCGTCGGCTTCGCTTGCAAATCGATGACTGTGTCATGCATATCGATGAGTTAGGCTTCGTTCTGTGAGCTGCGAGGGAATATCGATGCCGCCGGGCGTGAATAACGAAACTTCCTTAATAAAATTTTATTAATTGCTTACGGAGCAATATTTCTCGAGCTTCCTACCGATCGCCCCGAGGGACGTGTATTCAATTTTTCCTTCAACTTTCCGAATTCCTTCCGTTTTCGTGACATCCCGTCCCATCGCAAACGGGTATGCGCATATTCGGGTTTTTGTTCAATTCAACAAAATTGTTCAACGATGACCAACTTTCCCAGATCTCAAGTAACTTCGTTTCTCCATTATTCATAATACAAATCATATCGGATCGGTTACGCAAGGATCAGCAGATCTGTATTCAATGCCGTAATTTCCCTCCGAAAAAAAACAACAATACTCGCACGGAATTCGAATGAAGGGTTATCCATGCCTTCTCACTTTCACGCCCACGCCAAGAAGTCACAATAAAGCATTTAAGCCAGCTAGAATCATCCGGGAATTTGACTTCCGGCAGGATTTTCCAGCCTCCGCACCCTCAATCTTGCGGAACGGTCCTAAACTCCATCGCCTCGCGGCCGCCAGACGGGGGCAAAGTAATAAAAATATTCAGCACCGCCGGCTGGAGCGGCACGCTGGGCTGACGGAGGGGTGGTAGACAGAGGGAAGGCTGGCAGGACCGCGTCATTAAAGGAAATTATAACAAAGTGGGTCCTCTGCAGTCCCGTGTGCCGCCGTTGGCCCGTGGACGAAGCTTTATAGGACGAGAAGACGGACACGGGGTGGAAGACGGACGAAGGAAGGGCTGACTCAGTTCGCGCGGAAAACGAATTGAAATTTTAATCGCCCACCCCCCGCGGACAAAATGCGTCCACCTTTCTCGTCCTTCCACCGTAACAATCCCTTCTTCCTGCCGCCCTCGTCGTCGCCACCCTCCACCCCACCCTCCCCTACGCCAGCATTCGCTACCTCTTTCTTTCCAGCGCACCCTATGGCTCTTTTATATTTCTTCCCTCCTTCTTTTTCGGAACGGGGTAAATGCTTTTACGCGCGTCGCTATTATGTCCCGCCGATGCCACGTCGTCCTCCTCCCCGCGCTCTTCTTAAGCACCGTGTTTATTCTACAGCAGTTTTCGTCAGGTCCGTTCCTCTTTCCCGTTTAACGCCATCGTCCGGATTAAGTCGACTTTCAGTTTAACAGACGCGGGAGAAGTGGAATAAAAATAATGAAATAGAAGAAACTCGCGCGACTCCTCGACGTTTTCGATTTAATGGATTTCATGTAGCAAGATCGTTTTCGTTCGCCGGCTTCCTCTGCGCCGATTAACTCGTTCACCTGGACCAAATCGGTTCCCCTCGACAATGAGAGATCCAATTTTCGGGGACTCCCTCGAGTGTCGGGTTACGCCGTTCTCCGGGGCCAGCATGAATTATTCCAAAAACGCAAACCGGTAAAGCATGTGTACACAAACGACGTTACAGTAAAGTCGAAGCAGCCGATGGACGATCGCCGTTGTTCGGGCGTTGCTTGCAACGGTGCTGGTGGAACAAAGGTTGTATGAAACGAACAGCGGACACCGAGGGGACGGGATGAGTATAGATATAAAATGAAGACGGAGGAGCGCATGCTACGCTGACCTAAAAATTCGCCTGGGACACACCTGACGAAAAACGGATCGTTTTCTCGTTCAAGGATAAGGCACGACGCTCGGAGGACTCACCGGCGGGCCTGCCTACGTTCCAACCCTGTTCGTATCGAATTTTTCTCGTTCATGGGACACGACTCGTGCGGCGGGTTCGAGGGGACGATCCTCGTGGCCATTGAAAACTTATTGAGAAATTGTGAAAGTCGATCGGCGCTCGACCCATGGGCGCCATTGTCGACCACGTGCAACTCGTCCCCGGCATCCAGGAGGAGCAACCGTGCCCCGCGGACAGAGGGCGACGGTAAAGGAAAAAAAGATAAAAAGGGAGCATTGTGTGAAATTAGAGCCCTTCTTATGGTAATTGGACCACCGTATGATTGCTGGGTCACATTGGACGATCGCGCGGACCTTATAGTTTCCTACTGCATTAGAAGGCCAACGACTCGAACCGGGACTTTCGAGGCACGTGTCTTCGCAGTGATTCCCATTTTCTTTTCAAATCCTACTTTTTCTTGATCGTAGGCGGATACGCGAGCTTTGAAACGGCGTTAGAGTTGAGCGGAAAATTCGGTTGTGGGAATGATGTCAACGCGTCGGAGGATGAACGAATTGATTCATTGTTCGCCGGAGTCAGTTTCAAAAAAAAGTTTTCTATTTCCTACGGAATATTTTGTTGCCGTGCATTTGCTGAATTTACGAAGCCCGCCTCAGAACTATCCTTGCTGCAAGCTCGACACCGTTTCACTCGTATACAAATGTGGAATACAACGGACCGTCGAGCGGAATTTTAAGCTGCCGTATAAGTGTCCGCTCGCTTTCACGAGACAGGTAAAAATTGATCGAGCACAAACTCGCCGTCGATAGAGTCACTACTTAATCGCAGCGCCTCGCCAATAAAACTCGGCGCCTCCATTTTAAACTCCTCCGTGCAATCGATTTTCTCAACTCCAATTCAAATATACGGGGTCCGATTCTCAATTACTTTGATCGAGCTGGATTCCCGTTTAATCCGCTTCCAGCACGCCTCTCCACCACTGTTTCAAAGAAACTTCCTTTTAACCGTACCCGGCAGCGATTTATCAAGCGCGACTCTGGTAAACGCCCCGCGTCCTCCTCCTCCAGCATCCTTTAAACGTGTTCCTATTTCTCGCCCCCCTTCTCATTTCGGATCTTACGGATGATCGACGAAATCGTGAGACCGTGCCCGTCGGTCACCATTATTTCACGTCCGACGCGGCGAAACCGCGGCGACGTCGTCACACCGCTCGCGTACGCGAGCGCATCAAATATTTCCTCACCGTCGCGGCGGTCCCCGGTTCGATAATGAGCCGACCAGTTAATCAAAGCGGCCCCGACAGCTCAAGGTCGACGCACGTCGTTTTTTTTCTTCATCGTCCCGAGAACGATCGAGCGTTA
Source organism: Nomada lathburiana (assembly GCA_963667235.1). Classification (NCBI taxonomy): domain Eukaryota; kingdom Metazoa; phylum Arthropoda; class Insecta; order Hymenoptera; family Apidae; genus Nomada; species Nomada lathburiana. Next base: position 8,037,149 of record OY763898.1, on the reverse strand, counting down.
ATTAAGAGAAACAAGCCGCGCCGAAATCGTGAAACGTTCGCATGAACAAAAATCCAACGTCGCGGCTACCTTTCCTCGCGTTTCGGTCACGTACGCGTTACGTGCGTTCTTTCCACGTCTTTTCCGCCAATCCGCGCGCATCCCTTCCCTGCTCGACGTTCGTCTCCATCGTCCTCTTCGGCTCGTTCCTCGCGGTACGACCGCGAGAGACTCGCCGGCACCACGGTTCCCACAACATCCTTTGTCCAGTTTGGCTGCAGAAAACAGAAAGAGACGAACGAAGTGGAGGTGGACGAACAGGGACGAGCAGGGTACAGGAGAGGGAGAAAGGGAGAGAAAAAGTCTGGACCCCGAACTAAAACTAAAACTAGTCTAACTGCATCGTGACGTCATCCGCGGGGCGATTTGCCTTAACCTTGAACATTCTCTGCCTCTCTCGTTTGTGGCCCGTTTCTCTTTCTTCTTTCACCCCCACGTTTTCGTGGACCAACGGGAGAAAAGGAGCAGCATGATAACGCAAGGAGTGATGGCGGAGCGGAGGCGGGATAGAGGTTTCGAGGAGCGGTGGTCCTTTTGTTTGGAGCAACTCCGGCACAATTAAAGTTCGTTCACACGTTTTCCTCGAATTTCGGCCACGGGGTTCGTCGGCGCCGCGCGAACGCGATACCGAATTATAGTCGGTCCACGTTCACGATTGGAGACCGGTATTGATTATGAAAATTACATCGACAGAGGGGAATATGCGGTTTCGACTCGGGAAACGTCGATGCGTCGAGCGAGGATTTGATTCGTACGTTGCTCCAGCAGTCGCGTTCCAAACTTTCGGCCAACCAACGCGGTTGAACGATGCAGAATGAAACTTTGCAAAGTTTGTCGTGGATCGTCTTCAATAGGATTTGTCCACACACCTTTGACAATTTTGTAAGGACGTTGCGAGGTCGAACAGTAAATATCCATGGGCAGTTTAAAATGGGGGAGGAATTTCGCGGTTATATTAATTTGATACGGAACGTATTTTGTTCGTTTGGAAATGCGTCGGATAGGTACGGATCAGATGTGCCTGAGCTTAAATTGGATTAATGATTCAAGGAAGCACGGCCGTAAATGTGCATCGTTATCTGTTCCGCTACGCTAAATTCATTCGACATTTGTTTGGGATAGTTTCGCAGATTCCGAAACAAATTCCAAAACGTCGAGCCACATATCTCCATTTGATTTTTTCTGAAATATCCTCATTTCGGTACGCATCTGTGCTAGAGCATAATTTGTATAAAGATCTCCCGTACGTGACGATTAGTCGTGTGAAGCGATTGATTTCGTGCAAACATAAACGTAATAATATATTTCTAACAAAAATAAAAAGGTTCCGAACAAATCAATTGCTGCGGCTATCAGCGTGTCGACTTATCTCATTCTTCGATGCTCCGCGTTCATAGTAGATCTCACTTGAAGTTTCAAATTCCCGCGGCGTCCTTCGAATTCAGAACAATATTATTTCTTATCGAAAATTCCTAACTAATATTTTCGTTCAATGCTAATTTCCGGGAGATACGTTTGCCGCTTCCATAGACCCGGAAATTCCTAACCATTCCACCCGTCTGGTCATCACGGGATCGAGAAATAATTCAAACCGCGAAAACCTATAATTTTCGTTCGCCGCGTTCCGCCGAAGATCTTATCGATCTTCGGGAGAACAGGACGGAATGGGGGACGGGGGAGGAATGAAAAAAGAAAAAAACGAAGAAATATCATCGATACTATTGGTAAATACAGAAATACCGTTCCCGCGGGCAAATGCCGCGGGGACCAGTTTCATGGTATTCACATTAATTTTCGATGCGTCGTCGATCCGCCATGGAGAACGCCGTTCGATTTCTTCTTCTTCGTCGTCGCAGCTCGTCCCTCCTTTTTCTGCCCAACCGAGCGGCGGCTTTCTTCTCTCTTTTCCACGAGGTTTCGTCCCTCGGAAACACGAAATGCCGCGAGAAACGAGCCACAAAAATCCTTTGTTCGCGCCCACATGACGTGCTCATGAAGCGTGTTCCTTTTTGCGCGACGATTTTGCGGCCCCGTCTGCGTTTATACAGCGGCGCGTCGATGGTAATTAGTAACATGGAACGTTGTATTTTGTCTGAAATGAGTCTGTGAGTTTTTGCTTGATTCTGATACGGTCTGGGCGGAGTCAATTGTGTAAGCTTGTAAGCATTATTCACACTGGCGGAATTTAATGCGAAGAATGTATAATGAGATTTTTATTGCACATGGTGATTATTGTATGGGAATAATGTACTTGTATTTCTAATGCATATTTAACATTTACCTAAGTACGAGGCTTATAATGAGTAGATAAATTTTTTTTTTACGTGTGCTCGACATGATATAAGTACCCACGACAAAGATTAGCTCGGGATACCTTTGTTCATTTTCATCGATTTCCAAGGGTTGAACGATGGTCACGAGGGTTTTAAGGCCGGCCCTTCATGGCCGTATGTTTCTGGTTGAATAAACTACGTTTTCAGGGAAGAATGAAAGGTTTCATTGTTTTATGACGGGACATAATTACATATTGTCCAGGTTTTTTTTTTTGTTCTTTTCATGCTGAATCGTAAACAGTATTACGCTACGGATTATCGTAGTCGAAATTCGTTAGATTGCAATTGGGAATATTCGTATTCTTGAACAGCGGCGATTTTATTCGGCCGTATTTGAACATTTAACGTTTGAAGCTATTGCACGAAAATAGATAGAACCAGCGTAGACTAATTTTCCGAAAAATCGGAACAACAATTTCGTGGAAAGGATACTTGCACCCCTTCATATTTAACAACGCTCGCCAAAAAATTTCGAGCCCTGACCAATCAACCGTACCCGAGTTCATCTATCAACGAATCATCGATGCCAATTACCGGAGCCAAATTCGAGTGAAGCTTATCTTCCGGCGCCACCCCCGCGCCACATTCTCGCGGGGCACTTGAACGCCGCGTATCGTACATAGGCAAGGACGTAGCAAACCGCGAGTCAAAGGAAATTAGGGCAATCATAATTTGCCGTGGTGCAGCGGCGATAAGAAAGGACAAGTGCACTTGTTCGTACGCCACAGAGGGGTAGTCGAACACTGTGTGGCGAGGTGGTGTGGGAAGGGTGAGTTCAACGCGAGCCAACGTCAGGAAGGCGGCGAGTTCCATTGTTTCCCGAACAATGTTGTATACCGGGTGTTTCCAGTGGCACTGAACGAACGCCTCTGTGCGACGAAGTGGTCGAAGAGTGGACGTTGTATCGTCGTCGGTGCATTGTGCTGAAACTCAGGTACGAAATGGTACCCAGGCGTCGTTCCGCCACTTGGATGTTGCTCGAACGATCCTCGGCCGCGGCATCGATTGCTTTATTACCGCAATTTCGGGATTAATTCGGCGAACAGTATTCACGGTTCCACGCTTTCCTGGAATCCTCCAATATTCGTCGTTCCGACGGCCAGACTAATTGCTCGCGCGTTTAGAGGATTAATTAATTTACAGCGGCGACCCACGGCCACGGGCTGTCGATTCTGTTCTCCTGCAGCCTGGCCCTCTCGACTATCGCCTTTTCGACGGGGTTCGCGACGCGCACGGGGGATCATCGAGTAAAAGTCTTGGCGTTCGTTGCATATTGTAACTGGTATTGGTACGGTGATTGTGAACAATTTGCGACAGAGATTGATATTGGCCTTGGTAACGTACGACTATATTGGAAGTATTTCGTTTCTTGTTAATAGGGGTAAATACGGATTGATATTTTGTCACGTCTGTCACAGCGCAGAAACGGTATTTGATACAGCTATTCTAAATCTATACGATGTAGGTTTAGTGTTTGAGAGAGTACTTACCAATTTATTGTTTTATTACTTTAGCGTTTTACAAGTGCCTTTGTTAGAAATGTATACACGCATTCATTCAGAGGTAACTAATTTTTTTTTCTTGCAGCCATAAAAGTCGTCGTGCTTAAGGTGCTGTAAAGCGTTTCGGAAAAACCTGTGAAAGGGACGAAACTTGATAGAACTTTATACTTCAATAAAAGCCTTTCCCAGCAGGAAGTTTTTCTCGGCTGAAGGATTCGTTGGAAAGTTTGCGAAATAACAGTACTGCCTTACTTCGCGTAAAGTAATCTGTGTTATGATGAGAGAACGATCACGAAAATCATCAATGACTGTCACCTTGGTGACCTAGTCGATTCGCACACATTTCAAGCGATCGATCGAATGATAATTGAAAATTTCCGAAATGAATTCTGCGAAGCAATTTTCTGCCCCAGTTTAGAAACAGTGCACGCACAATGACTTCGTCGATTTTTTATTGTCGCGAATAATTATCGCGCGGAGAACTGCTAGGGGAAATGAGTGAGGGATAGGGGAAAAAAGTGTATGAGATGTAGAGATAGAGAAGAAAAAAAGAGAACGATCTCGATGCTGACGACAATCGGTAATTTCTTCGGTCATCGATCATCGTGGAACGTGACGCTATTGGTCGGAGTTTGGGGGTTGCCGACGGAATCCAAGCCTCTGATTGGTTCGCAGCAAGTGTGAGAAAATATCCCGCGAGAGTGTTCAATGCCTGTCGGGCGAAATGATTTATCGCAATGACGCTCTTTTTCTCTATTTTTTTTTTTTTTTTTTTGCCGCTGCTACTGTCAACGTGACCAATGACTGGATGGTATTTGCGAGTGCCGAAGCTTTGCAAACTTTCCAGCGTGTACTTTAAGGCATTGCTGTATTGTTCCGTTTCCCTAAATATGTATATTTTTCGAAGTCAAAGAGCGTCACGCGGGATAAAAATAACAGAGGGAAACTACCGTGCAGTATTTTCTTCAATCATTTATTAAAAATCGATCATACCTTACGCGTTTGTCTTGTGACGATTTTATTTAGACACAGTGAACGCGAAGAAAGATTTAATTATTTGCAACGCAATGGTGTATTCTGATACAGGTTTGAAACGTTCGAATTTTTCGTTCGTGCTTCTTCCGAATTCATTCGTTTATTTGTGCGTATTGGATAAAACTATGAAACAGTCTCGTTCAAATGACTTCACTTTACGAAAATCGTCACAGTGCATAACAGAACAGAATGCTGTGCGATAAACAAGAAGGTCTAATTGAACGGAACGACATGAAAGTGAACTGGGGGGAAAATTCAAATTCCTACGCTGGTCTGGTTTCAATCATGTTTGCTTCCTTTTTTCTTTTTTTTTTTTTTTTTTGGTTCATCGTGGTCGACGACGTGCATCAATGCGGCACGACACGCTGCGTCGCCGTTGTATTCGTAGCATGTAAATAATGCATCCGCTGCACCGCATCGCTGAACGTCCTGGCGTCGAAATTTTCATAGAAGGGTGCGCTCCCAACAATGGGAGATGATCGAGCTATTTTTGCAGGTGAACCGATCCCGCGGCGTGAAACGATTTTTCGCCGTTTCAAAAACTTTACCGAATCGCTATTGGTGACAGAAAGGGCTGAGATTTAACGGGCCAACGACGCCATTAGAGAAATGGGGCAAACGTTCAATTGCTATCATAGTTAAAAATACCTCTTTATTCATTCATCCGGTGAAGATCGTGCATGGGTGTCCTGAACTTTCAGATCGACAGAAAATCCTTTTTTAAACGACACTTTCATTTCGAAAATATTAATATAAATAACTGAATAACACTCCATCAATATTACCCTTTTCTGTTACAGTCATTGAAATACAGTTCGTTTGAAAAACGAACATAGACCGATGCAATTGACACCGATCGTCCATAAAGATCGTCACGCAACCAGGAAGCGCAAAGCACGACCGAATGCATATTGGTCGATTACTATCTCAATCACTGCGGTTCGAGTTAATGCACAGGCTGGGGAGTTAATTTAAAGAGGGGACCATTCCGATTCCAGAATAATGCAAACGTTTCGTCGGTATCCGCTTACGAGGACGCGGGTTATGCAGTCTCTTGACGAGGGTGCATGTCAATGACCCTAAGCAAGCCCCGCGGAGAGCTGGCACACGGGGGTGGCCCCGGGACCGGGGGATGAGCACAGGGGAATCGGCGTGTTTCGGCATTTTTCTGACTGGCTTCCCCGCGGGATGGGGTGATGAGCTGCTGTCGTATGCTAGTTTGGGGTAGGTCGGCGCACAAGCGCCGCCTTGTGATTTAAGATACGCCAGAAAAAGGAGAAAGGAACCCGTAAGAGAGGGTTATTTACCGGTAAACTCGAGCGGCTTATGTTCCACTTTTTCCTTTGTCGTCGGGCAGAAGGTTTTTTGAATTGCCAAGCGACCAGCCTTCTGGGTGTATAGCATCGTCGTCGTCGGCCGTTGTAAAAATCATACTTGTTACGGAACAAAAACCTCGTATCCAATGATGCTTCAACGGGGAACAAACTGAACGGATCGTAACAGAATTCTTTCGCGATTTCGAGACGAACCTACTCGCCGGTTTTCCATCCCTTTTTTTTCTTTTTTTTTTCTTTTCGACGCTGCCGAGGGAAATGCCGAGGAATCGACGATGCTCTTTCATTTATTAACTCGAACGAGGGGAACGGAGAGGAGAAGTGTCGTCCGGGGACTCTTTAGGCCCCGTCCACAACGAGATTAGATATTGCAAATGGACGTGGCTTATCTTGGACGGGACGACCGGCTGGACCTCGGCCTTGTTCGCGATAAGGGGCGACTCCGGCCGGATTTCGCGCCCTCTTTTACGGTTCGACAGCGGTCCGCATTTGCATTTTTCCCAAATTTTCACCCGTCCCGCCCCGCCCCTGCCGCCCTGGACCACGACAATTTCTGCCACCCCGCCTGATGAAGCGATTACGACCCTCCGGTTGTTTATGAAATAAATATTCCGCCGGTCTCCTTTTGTACGCGTGGAACGGTAGGACTGAGAGAATTTAAATATTTTTGCGGTAACGCGGTACGTGGTGTGTATTTCGGGACATATTGGATTACATTCATTTACGTATTATTTGTAGTGAACGGCTTGCTTGCCAATTAATATCTTTCGTCAAGTGTACGGAACGATATGGTATTGAGGTAAATCCTGGTTCCGTTTTACGAGTAAGAAAAATGTATTAAACGTTAGGCAATATACAGCGCCCAATAAAGAGACAGCACATTCACGTTTACGATCCTATAAAGAATTCGTATCGGGCATGCAAACGTCCATTCTAATGGCGCAGAGGTTAACATTCTTATTTGTATTCTGCTCCGGTCCACGACAGACTGTAATACATTTTAAATTGTGACCATCTGAACCGAGTAACAATCGACTGTGAAATACGTACACGTGTAAATATGTTCAAAGAAAGATGTTGGAGGAGAAGTTCTTTTCCTCGTTCTCGTGGATATTTCGCTCCCAGGAATTAATATTAATTTCTGCGACCCAATCTTCTCATCACTGTACGCGAAACAATCGAATGGACGAATTGTAAGGTATCTTCGACGACCTGAAAAGAACGAATCGATATTTCACAGGGTGTGAAAGTAACTTCGAAGAGATTTTTTTCCCACGCTGAAGATAACCGTGATAGTTCCATCCCTCAGACGGACCGAGATAAAGCGAGTCTTTAACGAGCACTTAACTGTCCCCCGCCAATAAAAGAAAATTTCGTTCAACGTGCTCCAGCTAGTGACATGTTCCTTTCTACGATCGGATAAGTTAAACGCGTTTAGTGAATGAATTGTTTTGCGACTTCGAAGTATACGTTGAATTTTAGATATTCTATTAATATTCTAAATTGTTTACAATTACTGAAACGTTCGATCATTTCACTTTATATTACGATAGAATTATCAATCGTGCTTTCGTAATTGTAAATTTTATTTTAGAAAATGGAAAAAGACAAGCCCCAGTGTACCGTTTGGGAAATATTAACGTACTAAATAGTTCAAGTAAAAGATGATAAAATTATCAGGTGTTAAGGTCTGTTTGAAAATTTGTTAATCGTTCTAATTGTCACTAGATATTCTAGTGAAAAATTGTCAGCGTGCTCAGAACGTTTTGTACGCACCTAATACCAAACATACCTATCGAATTCTCGATAATGCCTTCACTAAGCGTTTTCCTCGAACGTTTTATTCAACAAATACCAACAGTCCACCCCGTTCACAAGCTAAACACCAAGTCTGTTACGAAGTTTATCGCAGCGATGATTCCCGTGCGGGTGAACCAACGACACGCGAGTTCTCCATCGCGGGCAAATTCTTAGGAGGGAACACGTGCGAGTTTGGCGTCGACTGGTCCGGCTGATGGTTGGAAACGTAATATATAGACGCGAAGGAACGTAAATCCACAAACCGAGGCCGGGCTAATAGTGGTACGGCCGTACAATGTTATTAATCACGCGAACGGGCTGCCGAGGGTCTTGCGAACTTAATTAATTAAATAATATAATAGCCGGAGAAACTAGGGAACAACGGCTGTCCCGTTCTCTCGGCCACGTTCCCACCTTTGCTCCTGCTTCTATCTGCTCTTCCTTTCTCGCTCCGCAATGCCCCCTTTTCATCTCTGTTTCGTATCGGAAACGTCCATCAGCGGCAGCATCCCCGAGGCGCTGTTCCTCCTCGTTGTCCAAACCTCACGGTGAACGCACCAATCGCGCATACAGCTGGCGTCCGGCTGTAATTGCGTAATTTCTCCCAGTATATTTGTTCGTACACGTATGTTGACGTTTCTGCGCTTGCCTCTGACGATGGAGTACATGCGGGGCCAAGTTGTCGTCGATGGGGTTGCAACCGCGGGATTGCATCGATTCGTGAATTCCCCGGTCACGTGGAAGAAACGAAAAGGAGATCGAGGGGTTCCCGGCGAGTAATAATATTTCAAACTCGTCAGTGCAGGGATTGGAAAATCTGAGTATTATGTATCATTCTGTCAAATGTTACATACCTATGAGCAGCAATATTAATTTTGTGAGTCAGCCTGCACAGATAATACTTATCGAGCCGCGTCGGATTATCATTTTTTCAAGATGATACCGTACGGTTGCGGACAATCGAGCCCCAGTTACCACGAGTCGTATGTAACGTGTAATCGCGAGGCGCGGGCCAACTTCATCGTCATAATTTCACGGAACCGCGTAAGCTTCAACTTATCGGCGAAACATGCAACTGACCGGATGCAACCGATCGATAGGCCGCCCGATAACCTTGGTCCGGGCTTACGGAAAGAGTTTCGTGTCCCTTCTTCTCGCCCCCTGGTCATCGCTTTATCAGTGGATGCTCGTTTGGCGCCGGCGGTATGCATCATTAAGCTTCCAGCGTGCCGTAACGCCGACGAAGCTTACTCGCACGGACGTTGTGTATACGGATATACGTGCACACATTTTTACCACACTGCACACGGACATGCTTGTACACGGGTACACGTGTAGACGGGTGCGCACAGTTCCCTCTTGCCACTCGCCCTCTTTATTCCACCCTCCGCGCTTCCACCTGTCTCTTCGTCGCCGCTCACGCGGCCAGGCAAACGAGAAGGCGCCCACATACAGGCACGAGGTCGATCCCGATGCCTGCACGTACACTTACGTGAACGTTTACGTGACGCACACAGGCCCGCGCGTTTCGTCCACCCTTTCAGGTTCCTCCACCCTCGAGCTTCAACCCAATTCCCCTTAACGCTAATTTATCTTAATTACATTCTACGCGCGTCGGCTAGTGCGCACGTGTGCGGGTGGCTATGCGAGCGCGAACGTGTCGGACGGTTTGCCTGTGTAGGGGAGGATTTATGTTGGGACAACGTTGGAGCGCCCGTGCGCACTCGTGTACGCGTGTGTAATTGCATGCCGACGTTATACGGGTTTTCTGGATTTTACAGCTCGCCCATGGTGCGCTGTGCACGGGTCCAGCGAGATTTCCCGCGTTCGTCTGGTGTAAGGGCGATTTCGACTATGGCTGGTCGACCGGTTTAAATTCGGTGTAGGGCAGGGATAAATAGGGAGTGACTTGATGTGAAAGTGATTGATAAGCCGATGATTTTGTTCGCTTCGAAGGCAGGCTACTCTGCCAAGTGAAATCTGCTTTTCGAATTCTATGGTGGGTTAAAATTTCAATTTTTTCTGTCGTGCAAATGTTCCAGCGTAAGATTTGTTTGTGTATTGTTGTTAAATTGAATAGGGAACTAGTTAAGTAAAACAATTTCATTCTTACAGTTGTTCGATGTTGCATATTTCATTGAAATAGGTGTGAAATAGTAGGTATTCTTCCATGAAAAATTAATTTTTATCATCTACTGTTAATGCAAAGTCATTTGAATATTATGAAATACTATTTCAATGTAACGAAACATTGCAGGTGAATTACCGATTCTGGGCAAAATTTGTATCACCACAACTATTGTCACATATCCACTCAAAGTGGTATTTCAATATTTTCCTTGTATATTCGAAGGCTGAACAAAAATTTTAATTACTCTGCCTGTCCGGGCTGCAATCGCACCTTATTTTTCATTCCGTACGATCGTCTAATACTTTCAAAGAGTTCCCTTAGTTGCACCTCATTCGCTAACTTTGCGTTCCACCAACAATTCAGAAAGTTAATTGAAAACGCAGGAATGTATATCCGTACTCGCTGAAGTCATTTATTCGCCAAACAGTTTTGTTCGAGGATTTCATTTAAAACGAGCTTTAACTGTGCGTAATAAAGCGAACGAATTTGTTATCGCAGTCCCGTTGCATTTATCGTTCTTTGCAAAATTTCGCCGCGCACACGTGCGCCGGTAAGATGGTGCACGTAGATTGTTATACGCGAGCTTTAATCTTAACGTCACGGAGTATCCAACCGGTGTCCGTCCCAGGGCAAAATTTACAGGGTATGGTTCTTCACTCCTGGATCGATCGGCGATTCTCCGAAATTTCCGGGTGACAGCGACGATCCCTCCACTTCTCCGTCTTTCTCGTCTTCAGTCTTGCTGCGTGTAGAGACGTGCAGTTCGGATCACCCACGTCTTTGTTGAAATTTCGGAGAGGCAAAATTATCCGCGTCGACGACAAGCGAAATTTAAGCGAAAAAGTTTTTCTTGCAGTAATTGAATATATTTATTCTATTGATTTTGTATTCGATGTATTGAGTCGAGCACATATAAAATTTCTTTTTCTTTTCTGTATGGAATTTTACGAAGCTATTGAGATTGAATGTTTCAGTTTTTGTATTGCGCCGATGAAATTCTCGTTTAACAGACATTCTGCAGTATTAATCCTGTATTTTATCATTTTCGTTTCCATAGTCTTGTATTAAGCACACTAATAATTTATAATTATTATGCACTACGACAGATTTTATGTTATTTCATTTACAAGTACACTTTCACTGATGCTATATTATTTAATAACATCAGGTTTAGAGCATACAATGTGAAACATTTAACATAAATTTACTCTGTGCTTAATTATTAAACAGTTCCTCTCTATATTTTAATAGATACAGCAACTGTCTATCACAAGATCGCTTCTAAACTACTCAAAATGCAGGAAGTTAATCAAGTTGTTTAATTTTGTATGAATAATTTAGTGAATTTTCACCAAACTGGACTATTAATAGAATTTATAATGTGTTATACGCCGTTTGGTGATTTTCACGAACTTAATTGCTTCCAATAATAAAATTATAATTCTGGAGTAATATGGCGCTACTGGTTATTCGATGAATAATTTAATGAAACCTTTAGCATATGCCATGTATACATAGCAACTGTTATTACTGCGTATATTACAGGCTTGACGTACTTATGATGTAATAATTCAGAGCATAATATTACATTCGCGTAATTGCACTATCATCTCCGTAATGTATTATACTCGTCCAGTATTATCGCGCGCCTCGTGTCTATCAGCGCGCCCCAATTTAATATTCAACATACCACGTAATTCGCGTTATCAATTTCTACTTCGATTGTTTCCGTACTGTTCATCGAAATCACGTCGATTTCCATTAACAAGCCTGATTCCAAGCGAATTTCAATGTCGCGATCTAAACAATAATGTGACGGCCATAAAAAATATTCCAACGATTTTATGAGTACCTTGAAAACGAGACTACGCCAATAATAGAATAACCAAATATTAAATATATTTTCCTTTATCATAATATTTTCATTCACAACAGGCCAGACATTAATATTGATTATTGAGCTGTCTACACTATAGAGATATCACATTTACTTCGATTTTTATTACTATTCAAATATTTATTATCATTCATTGTCACATTTCCCGATTTGTAGTACCCACTTATCTAACAAATATTCATTCCTGCGAATATACGACTTAAGCTAACAAAGGTGATATCAGTATCGACTAAATGCACTGAGCAAGTTTCTTACACGTGACACGTATACGTCATTCTCGATAACTACAAAACTGAGAGGCGCCGCGATAATAATTGCGCCTACCAAAGAAACTAATTTAATCTCTCCACTTCGAGCAACCGAATTATCAATTTCTAGTTTGATTGCCAGCCACCTCGGGCGGCTATCAAATAAGAGGGTGCAACGTGAAACTATCTGCTCGACTCGGCCATAGAGGGGTGCCGGTAACAGGGGTGTCGGAGGAGGTTTGGCCCCGTTTATCTTGAGATTGAGCATTAGGATTCAGTATATGGTGCCGGCCTTGCCGGTGGGAGATAAGGGGGTAATTTCTGTTCACCGAGGGGGTCACAACTGCCCGTAGCTCATCTCTACAACGTATACGTAACGTCCCCGTGGCCACTTGGCCAACCAGCCCCATGGTCGAAAGTCGTTTCCACGATCTTAGGGGCCACGGGCTCGGCTTAAGCCCCATGCAAATTAGATGCGGGATCTTATGGATGTAGATATAGCCATAAGACCGTTGATATAGATACGCGCCGTGTTATGGAAGGGGGATAAATCTGTTGCTTGGTCACTAGACGATCGCGTTAATCATTTCTACTCTAAAGCATCGTCGTTTTTCTTATTAGTTGATACGAGATGTTTATTACGTTAACGCAAACGAATTAATTATGCATGCTGTCAGCATATGTGTATGAAATAAAATTGTCTTACTACTTTTTCTCGGTTACCGTGACTCTTACAGATTTCTAGGCATAGATGAATACTGGAAGTTGACAAATTTTAGCAGCGGATATTTTAGAACGACTATTTCATATAACTTATTCGCATTTTATATGGCTTCGTCAACCGTTATTCGAAACTCCTTCAGCATTTATGGTAATTCTTCGGGAGTATATTTACTTGCGCTGTACTTAGAAAGTTTTGAGAGAGGCCTGCAAATGCTGTACTGAATATTTTTCCATGTACTTCGTGACCAATTTCAGCGTGGAAGGTTGTGATTATTTGGTTTCAGGGCCCGTCTTTGCAAATTATAAGATGTTGATGCCAATCCGAAGAACTCTTTTCTTTCCCAGTGCCTGCATTATGTGCTGCACGCGGCTCCTCATCAATGACACGTACTACGTCGTCGTTGCAATCATTTCGATCAACCAATGCAACTGCCATGTCATCTTAGTGCGCTGGTGTTAAACGAACATGCAGATCGCGCTTCCCGCTTGAAAAATTTCCGAGAATAGCACGCAACAGTGTTTGGAGAAACGACACGCGATTATGCAAAACGCCAGACGCGATTAAGCAAAATTACTTCGCATTCCTGAATTCATTACGCAGAGCAGTGTATTGCGTTGCTTTGCAAATACATGATTGAAACACGTGCAATTCATTGCTGAAAACGTTTTTCTACAAACTCCTGGCCTTCGACATTTTTTTCGCCTTTTTTAGGCAATGAAATTGGTGGAACCTATTCCGTCCGTCCCCTCGCCTCCGCTTCCAGAATCGATTTTCCAGAATCGCAAGGGGTTCTGTACGGTGGGGAAGCTCGCCTTCCAGATTATTTACGAAGTTCTCAGAGGGTGTGTGTCCGTTTTTTCGGGGCTGTTTCGAGCCTCCGTGAAGAACCCGCGTGCGCCACGGTCCACGTACAGGACTGACCACCCCTTTAGCTTTCACATCCGGTCGACACTCGTTCGTCGCGTCCATTGGCGTGAAGGAAGAATTTTTATTTCAAACATTTTCTATTCCACTCAATATCCAACGTGGCAATTATACAATGTCATACGCGGCAACACCTGTGATCCTGAATAATAGAAATCAGCCTATCCTCTATTAATTAACGCATTTAAACACCGTGCGGTCTCATTTACATACAAAGTTCAATAGCAAATTTCATTACCAGAGCACGTTCGTTCATGCGGGCACCTTCGGGGCTAGGTGAACCGGTTAAGAAGAATTTCGCAAGCGAACGAGAAAAAAAAACCTCCACCCTCGAATCGACCAGCTACGCCAATGCTCCGTCCACCCCTTGGTCAAGGGTGGTTTAGGGTGTGTAAGCCACGAGAGTGAGAGGCGAAAAGACGATGGGTCCGGTGTGGGTGGCGGGGGACGAGTGTGGGTGTGCGAGCGCCCTTACGCACCCCCCTCACACGTATCCAGGTAACGTACACTTTTGCATAAACCAACTGTCGACCACAGCCGCACACCCACGCGACACGTACACACCGCTGCTTCTCGTGTACGAGACGCTGTACGTCTACACATAAATTTCAGCGGGACGCGGCGTTGGTGTGCTCGCGTGTGTGCGCCCGCGCGTGAGACACGGAGGGCACGGAGTAGCCGCGTCCAGGCGATGCTTTACCCCGGAGGAACGTGGGACGAGGACGGGTTAAGCATTGCCGTGGACCAGAGGGAGAAGGACCGTGAAACGTAGATCGCACGACGAAAGAGGGAAAACGGGACAGAGGGAACGGGTAGGTAAGACAGAGAGCAACGTAAAGACGGACAGGGGTTTGAGAGGGCGGTAGTGGCCGGGGGGTGAACGGGGGGTTGACTCTATCTCCTGCACTCCTAACTAACATGTATTTTGCATAAAGCTTACATTACTTGAATTACAATGCTCCAGTGCCGTCTCATACTACTCCCGCGCCCTTCCCGCCTCCTCGCACGCCCTTATATCCCGGCCGGGCCACCCTTCGTCCTTCTAGAGGAGAGATGCTGCCATGTAAATTGCTTCCAGAGCCAAGTTCCGCGCGCAAGTGCTCGACACGGTACGCGTTCGTCAACGTGTGCGCCGCGTATTCCTCTGTACCCGCGTGCACGTGTGATACATCAACAGGATGTCTGTGTTGCGGATGTATTGGTGTCCGAATACGTATGAACCCAGAATCGCTGGGTCAGTGTTCGTTCGTGGAGGGTGATTCTGGACAACGCGCCCTCCAGTCTATGCTATTAGGTACACAGACTGCGTCATGGGAGTTCGGGGATGGAAAGACGCCGGGGTTGTAAGGGGGAGGGGGCGGGGGAAAATTCATTATCTCAGTAATTCCACGTCGAAAGCGTTATCGGGTGGGATATAATTGATCGTTAGTCGGCTGGTAGGTACACGTGGACGAATGGACGTTTTTGGATGAATCGACGTCGATAAAATTCGTATCGTCGAGCCGATTATCGATGTTCGTATCGACGAGAACGGGGCTCGTGCCGATGCTCGCGGTACGCCGAGCGAATCGCTCGGACGGGGATTTAACCGGATTCGGTTTAACGCGAGAAACCGCGGTGGAAGTTTCACGATCGCTGCCCGACCCGGGATAACGAGAAGTTGCGAGATGTTTAATTAAAGCAATTTAAAGTGCGCGGCCGAACGGATCGCGGATAGGCGACGGCGAAGCACTTTAATTATTTAATATCCAGATATCTCGTGAGTGATGTCGTTATTTGGATAAGTTTGCATACTTTGTTTATGGAGCACATAAACCGTGCCAAATTAATTTTTTTTTTTTATATGGTTATTCCTAGGAGAACTAAAGGGATGCTTTATGCGAGACTGTTCGGAGAAAAATATTTTCTACGAATTTTGTCAGGTTCAAGATTGCACACTTTCTGTGGCGCTATAAAATTAAAATGATTACTATATCATTTAAAGACAATATATTAAAAAGACATGTTTTGCGATACAGGTATTTTTTAATTAATTATTTCTTACGGGTTGTAGTTTGGACAGTACAATTTGTGGATATTAAAAAGATTCCATTGCTTCTAATTATTTTACGTTTAGACGGCAAGTTAGCATGAGCATCGAGGAGAAGGTGACGATAAGTCGATTTCACGCAACTCTCCCGGGCCGAAGTTCCAGGCGTATCTATTTTCGTCCAGGCTGGAAAGGGTGGGAAGAAGCTTCCTCTGCGGCGAAGAATAATTTTCTTCGCAAAAGTGTAGCGAGCATAGAATCGTCCACTGGCCGGGCAATATCCTCCGTTGGTTTTCCCTTCTCGCGAGCAGCCCTTTAACCGATCTTTCCTTTCTTGCATTACTCATGCTCGTGTACACGTCCGCCGCGCAACCAAGCTGCCGAAGAGTCTACAAAGGGAGCATGAGACTTTTCACGTACTAAAAAAGATCCTGTGCACGCAGAAACAGTCGACAAAGAAATTTCCCGCGTGAAGACCTTATCGGTTTTTCACCCCGCATCATCATCCCTTTGCGGGGGACCACTCTTCTCTCCAGTCCTCACGCTCCCGTGCCTCTCCGCACGCCTGTCGCGTGAAAAAAGAAAATAATAAAACGAACGCGTCCGAAGAAAGGTAAGACATTTCAGCAGGTATTAAAAAATAATTTTTTTTCCATGGGAAAGTGTTCCCATGCAGGGGGCGGGCACTCGAAGGTAGAAGGGCACCATCTTTTGCACTCGAGCCACCCCGTTGGACAAAGCCCTCATTGGCTTTTTTCTCCCTCGACATATCCCTTTTTGCTCGGCTTTCCTTACATTATTCACGCTTGTGTGCCACGCGTGTGTACGTGCGTGGCGCATGACCGTAACGAAGAGAACCTGCACCCCGTGCCACGGCTAATGGACATCACACCTCTGCGTGTGGACGAAGATAATTACGAGACGGTGCCCTTGATGCCCGCCTTTGTCCTGTCTCCTCGCCGGGCATGTTTCCGGCCTGTACAGAAGTTGTTTGAGCCTCGTTTGCAACTTGTCAGTAAGAATACTGTACACGCGTATTCGATCGTCGGTGATTATCCTGCTGGAAATGGGACACGATACAATGGAATTCTGGTTACACAATGGTAGACGACGCTGGTGCGTCGCGGGGTTGATGTAAATCATCGCGGTACGCCCGATGTATCAGTTGCTGCTGGTGGAATGATAAGTTGAACATTAGCAGGCCGCGCAGGGAATGACAAACGTTCATCGGTTCAGCGGGTGATGATGTCCTGGCTACTGAAGTGCCGGCAATCACAGCCGAGGTGAAATTAATGGCAGGGCCGAGCCGCGATTCCGGACGAGTATTGTCACGGTGCATCGTACAAAGGAGGCCTGACGCGTAGGATATTATCCACTCGCCCGGAATTGACTTCAGTTAACTTCGTGAAGCATGCTGTTGATATCCATTGGAGAACGGAAGATTGACATCTTGCTGTTTGCAAATTATTTTCATCACAAGAAGATCAACTTGTAATTCTCTCATGTTCTTCGCAACTCATAATGTATTCGTACGAATGTTACAGAGAAAGGTAAATCCTTTTCCCATTATCGATCAACAATTAGCCAATTTCAATTCCCGTCATTGCTTAAAGCTTCCAAGCTGACCTGCCTGAATTCTAACGGTTCGCTTCTAGATAAGGCCTCACGGGTTTCCTTTCTCAGAGCCAATGAACAGCGGACGACTAACAGCTGGACCCATCATCCGGCGTACAAATTGGCGCGTATAAATTCGAGGATTACAAACTACCATATTTGAATGGACCAGGGCTCTCAGTATCGCCGTGCCGGGGTCCGTGCACGGACGGACCCTGGATATTTCCTGCGGGATAACTTATTTAAGGCAAACAACGTACAAGACACTGCGTACAAGGCCGGCGAACAGGCCAAGCGTTGGGCTACTTTGTATGTACGCATGCTGACATCTTACCCACCCTTTCAACCGCCTCCGCCTTCCTTCAGCGATGGTCGAAGGGGAGGAGTGGGCCGCGAGATCAATACTGGCGCCCCCTGGACCAGAGCCGCCACTGACTCCCCCTTTTTCACCCCCTTCCTCAACCCTCGCAGCAAAGTGAGAGCGAGAGTGAGAGGAAAGACGAAACGAGGCCCACGCGTGTGAGAGCTGGACCTCTTAGAATCACCAACCCCCAAAAACCCAGCCGCCTACGCCGCTGCCTCACGGCCACCCCGTGGCAACCACCCTCCGAACATTCACTCTCACCCTTCGCCGCTTTAAAGCGATGTATCCGTATTAGGCCTACTGTACTAATACGACGGCGCAGGCAACGGCTGCGGTATACGGAACTCTGAGTTTCGTGTTTAATAGATATCTATGTTTTTCAAGGGCGTATCGTATGTTAAGGGTGGGTGGAGGGGGATGTGAAGGAGTACGAGAAGGATAGGTTTGAACGCGGCTATTTTGGTGCAGAGTTTCGTGCTATTTTTTTTTTTTTTTTCGCAAAGTTCAGTTTTTAATTCGGAAATCAATTTACTAATTATGACTATAAAGAACTTGTTTGGTATATAGAAAAGTACATTACATGTTAATACGTTAATACTATTAGATTGATAATAGTATCGAGTGGAAAAGTTAATATCTACTTTAACCAAAACCCGTTTGGAAGCCACCACCCTCGGAAAAAAAGTGTCGCCGCAACAATGTCGCCATAAAAGCGGAACGATTTTCTGTTTCGCCTCTAAACAGGGGAGAGAAATATCCCACGAATGTTTCCTCCCAGCAGCACTTTCTATTCTCAAAGACGCCTAGAAACATCCCCACTGAACCCTTTCCTCCCATGGACCAATATACCGTATTCCCTTCTAGCCTCGCGACGCATCACGGTGATCCCCAGTTTAATCATCCTGATAACTTATGCCGGTCTCCTTGGTAGCCAACAAAAAGCTTCCTGGCGACCTGGACACGAACGAACCGTTGAAGACGGACACTCCTATCATTCCGTTAGCCATCGTGAGTTTTTGCATGGCAATTAATCCACGGAGGTAATGGTCCTGATCCTGGCCACCTGGTGCCCAACGTCCTGTAGGACAATGGCGCGTCCTGCGTGAACGTCTCTTTTCTTCTTTCGCGTGTTGCGAGCCGCCTCTCGGTCCGGTCTTCATTAAGGGGAGAGCGCGTGAGATGATGACCTGCATCATCTCGTGTCGCACAGCATCGTGCGAATGCAGCCGCGGCTAGACACACCGGTTGTCTGCATTCTTAAACAGGCTGTGCCTGGCTGGCGACACTTTTCTAATGAACCACGAAGCAGGCGTCTCAAGTCGCGAGGATTTATCAAGGAGATTAAGCCTTAACTCGGGCCGAGATTCGTTCCCGTTGCATCGCCGTGAGAAGAGGGAGGGAAATTCGAAAGTCTCAGTTTCGTTGGGAGGAACGATGAAGGTGGAAAGGGTAAAATTTGGCGGTGTAACATAACTGGCGATGGGATTGCGATACCGTCGGGAGGTTTGGAACAATTCACTGAAAGCTGTTCGCTGGCGTTGAACGGTGCACGGCGATGTTAAAATTGAGTGTTTTGGGTGGAGATTATTTACGCATGGTATATTAGAGGAATTATATACGTATAATTCAGTCCCACGATTAATGGCATTCGATGGATTTTATTTAGAACTTGAGAACACGATAATGCAATTTGAATATTCTTATTATTATAGTATGTATGTAGTATCAATTCTTTCTATCATCTCGATAATCTATCGGAACTTCAAATATCTTCAAACACAAACGAAACATAAATCTATCAAATAAATCTTTTAACTGTTGACCACGTCTCTTAAAACTACTAGACGCGTGCATATAATTTACGTATTCTCAAACCCTGCCAATAATCAATGAGAATATCTCTCCAAGGGATTTCAGAATCATCCGCGCCCTCGAGTCATACGATTCATCCACCAAAACGACCGACTTCGTACTTCCACGTCAGATAGTGGAGCTTGAAGCGTCTCCGCGTTACTTCGGTTGACTTTGGAAGTTTCATAAGCAAACGGCTGAATCCTCCGAGGTGGGTCAATTAATTTCTAAGGACTCTGATCAGGCAGAGGTCGGTCCACGTGGTACCGTGACCTTACCGACGTGACCTCAGCTTGGCCAAAGGTACGTTGTTCACCCCCTGACCTGTGGCCCGTCACGATTACACGGTCGTCAAAGTTAATGACACAGTAATGATCGTCCGGCTTATAGGTCCTCGCGAGGTGACCGTAGTCACAGACGAAGGGATGTCCAAGAATCGTGTATGGCAAGAGAGACACGGATGACTGATGGCCATCACGCGAACGGTGGACAGTGCGAGGTTAAGGGTCGGTTCTTCGGCTAATCCTGATTAATCGTGGAACGCTCCTGCAGTGCTTGTACGTTCCTTTACGGCAGAGTGGCATCGAACAAGGGTCGTGACTGAATAACTTGAACATTGCGGTTTTCAACTCGTGATCGTGCAACGCTGGGCGAAATCGATATGGAAGATTTTGAGCAGGGATGCAAGGAGGAATTACTATAATATGCTTCCATAATATTTGCACTGGTACTGGTTACTAGTTCGATAATACCTGGATTCCTTGCAACGAAATTAATGAACTATGTAGTTTCCATATTGAGTGTCATACTTGTGAGTTAGTCCAACAATTTGCTATTTTATTATCCACTTTATTGCTTCGGGTTAGGCTTTATTAGGGGATTGTTTTATCGCGAGAAAATGCAGAACTATTTCCAAACCCGACACTGTTACAATTTACATCATTGTCATATTTATATCTTATTGTAATCATAAATAAATTTATATTTTTATGACTTGTATTATGTGCCTTCTTGTTCCAATTATTCGCATGATAATTACATTCTAACACGATTTGCAAAGTTTGCACGGGGAATATTGTGAAATAGATGCATTTGAACTCCATGTTCTTTCGATTCTTAAAATTTGTCGATTGTTCGAGAGTTTGTGTATAATAAAGGTGCTTGACGAAAGGAATCAATTTTGAAAAATGGCACCGTTTTTATAGCCATCTCATATTGAAAATACTGGAACGAATGCCGTGCAGCGTGCGGCTCAACAGCGACGGAATTGAAGCTCCGAGAAAGGAGTTCGAAAGTTCGTTCGGCTATGGCCGAAGTTACGGCGAAACGATCCTATAACCGAGGGAATCAGGGAATCCAAGGAGATAGGGGCGAATGGCAAAAGTGGCGTTGCCCTCGACGAAAATGAAACCGAGTTGCGTATCTCTGTCACCAAGACGCCATTGAACATTATTAATTACATCCAAGTGTCGCCTTATCATTATTGACATTCACAAAGGCCAATCACTCCACGACGAGTCTATTCATTTCTCAAATTCTCACAAATTCTCGCAAATTGCCCAAAACCGTTCGCACACTGTCAATAAAATTGGTCGGTTCGAAAGTGGTATACACAGCATCATGGACAATCAATACGCTTGAAGTAATAATCATATTTGACGTTCGTACAAACTCGCCTGTTCGTACAGCGCCTGACATTTCTCTCCTGAAACTGTGTTCAGTACTCTTATCCCCGTTCCAGCGCTTCCCTTCTTTCATGCGAACGTAAAAGTCGTTCCAAGCTGCACACGTGAGCATCGTCAGCCTCGCTGATTAATCATCAGCAGATATCACAGCTGCCAGACATAATCTCTCACCGGGAGTAATTATTACCACGACACGATGTGGACCATCAGAGACGTGACGGTCATGAATCGACGTTACGGGCGGCAATCCGCCAGGGAGGATCTCAGATACCATCGTTAAAGGAGCACGTGCAACGGAAGATCGGTTTGGCTCGGACGCCCGTAGAAGGAGAACGGCTCGCATCCGGCGACGACGTTGTCCAGAACGGAATTGAATTCAGTGCTACCCCTTCCACGACGCGTCCACCAGCAGGAAGGTGTCTTTCGTCGAGGACCACAGGTCACAATCTGGGCGTTGCCCAATCCTCTCTGATTTCAGTTGGCAAGGTCTTGGCGGCGCACGGGCCGCCGGCCAGAATTTTTCTATTGTTTGCAGGTAAAACGCGTACGCTCGTTACGGGTATCCGTTTCAACGTGGACGTGCGTGCACGTACGTTCGATTCGTTTGTGTGCGCGCGATTCCAGCACGTGCTTGTCAGAGAAAATGCTCGCGGTCAAACGACAGGGATGACGGGGGTACGTTGGTCGCCCTTTGAGAATATGTAGCGAATCGCGGCTGGCCAACGGACCCGGGCGACTCTGATGACCGGGCAAACCGAGAGAAGAAAAAAAAAAAACAGCCTTCAAAGCTCCTACGAGAGGAAAAGGCGTGCAACTGTCGTAACGGATAATATGCAAATTATAGGAATTTCCAGACACTCGGGGCCAACGGATTTTTCTTGCCGCCGGAGCTTTGTGCTAGCGCCTGGACTTTCGAAACGCCGGCTGAATGTGTCCCTTTAAAATGATTTCATTTCGAAGCCTGTACGGCCTGTTCGCCGGTGATTAGCTGCCAGGATAGTTGGCTCTTTACTTATGTGCATGCATGTACACGATATGCGTCTACTATGCAGAACAGATTTTTGTTCGTTGTTGGTCATTAGCATTTGGAAATTCGTACTTTCGACCACGATAGTTCATGGAAGAATATGTTTATATATCCCTGACCCATTTAAATATACAGTTCACAGTTCCATATATTCTCTACAAAATATTTCATTGCTTTACATTTCTTTGCACGGCCCGGATGAAGAAATGCACGGATGAAGTATTGAAAAAAAATAGGTCACCAGTCAAGAGAAATGCGCGTTTTAATATAGGTCCAATGATGCCACCCATATCACCGGCATCGTTCTCCTGCTTTTTTTCCAACGGTCGAGAACTCGACTTGATCTCTCTAAATGAACAGGTGTTACTCAGTATTACCACAATGTTATTCAGGATCAGCTCGTTTAAAACAATCTCTGGACCACGCTTGGCAGCACGTGCCTCGGTTCTTCTTGGCAGGAGGCAACCGGTTCTCTTCCTTTTGTGTTCCCTCCTGCGACAATGACCAATGGTCACTCGAGTCCCAGTAGCAGCGGTATTCAGGAGATCTAGCACGTGCCTCGTCAGCTCGTCTTAATCCGAAGATTCGCAACGGAGACACGTCGGGCGAACTTTCAATCGTTTCCTTCTTCTTTCCCCGTCGTTCTTGCGCGTGGTCAGTGCGGTAATCCTGCTCACGTGTCCTGCGGAATGACGCTCTCGTGCATCTTCGGGACACAGAATTTATGGGAAGCAACCAGGTGCTACAGGATAAATTATTCTACGGAGGTGGCGGTAACAACTTATCAGCAGTTGTAGAATACTTTTTATACCAGCAATAGGAATTCTGCATAATTTCTCTTTTATCACATTCTATACGGCGTAAGAGCTTCGTCAGATTTGCGTATGATTTTTAGTAATCGGAATTTTGTGGATCATGACTTGAAGATTGATTGAATCGTACACGTGACTCCTAAACCCGTGGCATTGAAAATATTAATGAACTGTAGACGAATACTAATGACGTAATCATTGAAATCTCTTTTCAATTCAATGAATCATTTGTTTTCTCGTGCAAAAAATACGTACGATTTTTAATGCTAGAAAATTGAAGGGTCATATCACGATGATTTATTAATTCGTTGATGTAATTGCCAGCTACGCACGTCATTAAAAATATTTCAGATACATGAATATTGAGGAGCCAAGGTTTAATACCTAAATTCATCTGTAGAACTTGATCGAGTAAATCAAAGGCGATTTAATGGAACGCTTTAATAATCAATTATTCAAAACAAATTTTCGCCCTTTCTCAAATTGAAAATATAAAACGCGATCAGAAGTCCATTAAAATGGGCAATCCAAACGCAATGTACGTAGTATACCCATGTACGAAATTCTAACTCGTAGCTCTTGGGAAAACAGGGGTGTCCGTTATTTTCAAAGTGAATACAGATTAATCATTCACACGAGTCACGAATAAATTTTCGCGTACGTACGTTGTCACTCACGCTGTCACCGTTTCGCTCCTTATTTCCATACGTTGTTCGACACGTGGTCAAGAGTTGTACTTTTGCGCCTAGTAAAATAAATCGGGCGGCGCACCGCAAGCGTTGTAACCCGGCTCTTTCGCACGTTTCGCTACCCTCGACAACGGACACACGGCGTTGGACAGGAGTCCGTCAAGCGGTACATTAATCACGAATCTTTTTGCGGTCGACGCTCCACCCTTGGAAGATTCACGTGCACGCGTTTGCGGGGCCGTGCAGTATCTGCACGTAGGAATCCCATTGGCATGTTCCATCACGTTCGATATCGGCCATCAAAGTTTTGCTACCGCGCAGCGTGTTTAACGCGTCCCTAATTCTAGTTTCTCGTGAATTTGCCATAAGAGTTGCCATTAATTGTCTCGAAGCATGGAACATACATTGGAATGTATTTAGACACGACTCCCTTTAGAAATTACTTGAACGTTCATTCGATTTCGAAAGAGAAATCGTAATTTTCGATTCACATACTTTAAAAGAAATTCTCCGTCAATATTATCCTCGTTCCTTCATCGCAATTCCACAAAGCGGTGCGCGTTTTCTTTCAACCAACTCGGACGATACAAAACTCGCTACGATTTCTGCCAAGTTTCTGCGGTGCCCAATAGAGGCATGTATTCACAAAGTGCAACATTCATCCCGGCATCCCTATGGATACACCATTCCCATTTTACCTCCCTTCAAATACGATGCAATCCACCTCGGCCACGCACAATGACACGATCGACGCGATGCCAAGTGAAATCTACATAGCACGCACACTGTAACCGGATAATATTCTTAACCGTCGCTCGGTTCAGCCTTTGGAAAGACGTCCGTGGATGGTATCGATACGAGGATCCGGATGCTTTTGAAAGAGGAGAAAGACTTCCGTTGCGTGACACAAAGGGAAAGCGTATTGTGCCGCGGCTCGCGATTGTGAACTCGTCGCCGTGAGGTGTATGCAAAATCCTCGCGAATAATTCCACCGGTTTAATCCAATTTCCGTTCAGGGGCCGTTAATATATGCCAGACCTCGTTCGGCACACATTCGCTCGCGCCTCAGACAGACTCTTTCATCTGATCGATACGAAATCCCCAGGTATTCGATAATCCGGGCCGAATGCGCTCGAGGACGAGCGAGCATTTCCAACCGTTCGATGCGACACGACGCGCCAGCTTTTCCGGGAATTACGTCCCGAAGCAACCGCGATTTCGTGACTTCCGGGGCCACTCTCAGATTTCAGCCCCGATAACAGATGCCGAGGGCGAGGTTTTCGCTCCTTCTTTTGCGGGGATAGTCTGGAATTGATCATTTTCCTTGCTTCTTCTGTGTCTTCTGTGTTTTATTCAGATATATTATGTGACTGATATCGTCGTTACGCCGCTGGTTGCTACTTTTTTGTAATATCGTTTCATGTTTCAAGTAATCTCTTCGGGGGAAATAAAAATTGCCCACTTCTTTATTGCGAGGAAATCAGCAACGATTAACTGCCTATTTCAGTGCAATATTAATGTTGGCCATATTTTTTCTTCTATCGTAAGCTTCTGAATGAATGTCCTCGTGTTTGAGAATAGTACTGGGTATAGTCGAAAAAACCCTAACGGCCCGGAGTGCACGAAAGTGCAGGGGAACACGCTTTTCCCGAAACGATCGTGCTTTTAAAACGCAATTGTTTCAATAATCTCGTTAACCCTGCTCTCTCTCTCTCTCTCTCTCTCTCTCTCTCTCTCTCTCTCTCTCTCTCTCTCTCTCTTTCATCCCTTTATAAACAAAAGAATTAATTACCAAAAAACGTAAGAGGATAGCACGAGGGTATCGGGGGACGACTGAGAGTAGTTCGACGGCGAGTGAAATTCGCCAGCACGGAAGACACCAATTTCGTTGGCGGGAGGGTTAGAAATATACGCGTTACGTAACGCTTAGCACGGACCAATTACTTTCGTTGTTAATTTAATCTGGGTTAAACGGTTACCCCGGAAAGGGCCGGAAATTGAGTAAACGCGGCCGCTCCACGTCCACGAGGATCGTTTCCAACGGTTCCGCATCGATTCCAGGTCGGTGGCATAACATTTCCTTAGAATTCGCTTGCTAACCCATAAATCGGTACGTTACACCATAACGAAGGGATGGAAAAGCCCGTAAGAAAGAGAGACACACTGTGTTGCAGAGAAAGATACCATGCAGAGAGGGAACATTATAATGTTAAAGGGATGCCACCTAGTCGAAAAAGGGATGGAACAGAGAGACAGAAAGGCAGAGAAGGAGAGACGAATGATAGTGTATGTGTGCGTGAGAAGCAGAGAGAGAGAGAGAGAGAGAGAGAGAGAGAGAGAGAGAGAGAGAGCGAGAGAAAGAAAGAGATAGAAGGCGGAGGCTTTGAAAGGCCGCCGCGAAAGGGGAGAAATTAAAATGTAAAAGGGATGATGTGCGTGGAAAAGCGGAGGCTGTTTCTGCCCTCTCTTCGTTCTCCTGCCTTTCTTCCTCCTCTAACCTCGTCCGTCCTCGTCGCTGCATTTTTCTACGCTCGTCTGACAGTCATTGACTGGCCCCGGCCCGCTTATAAGGAAGGGATTTCGGTAGAAAATTAAAATTAAAAGGGATACAACCTCACACGGAGGGGTGCCTCCGTGCTCTTTGGCCCGAGGGAGAAAATACGGCAGGTCGGTTATCTCGTCTCGAAGATAGGTTTCGCGTGGTTTGCCCGCGCTGGGGAATGAAACTTTTATACGTTTAACGTCCCTGCCGGTCCGGAAACGCGAAAATGTGGCTGACATTCGAGGCGCGAAACGACGGGATAAAAGTGTTTAGGGGGTGGGGGAAGGGGGGGGGGGCTTCATTTAAAAAAAGGAATTCAAATAATTCTTCGTTAATTATCTTTTTTGTTGCACACCCCTGATCGGCAGGCTTCGTTCCTTAATAATTACCGTCGGCTCGTACATTCGTGGAAGTGTTAGACTGCGACAGATTAATTTTCATATCCGTACAGAATTTAGCGAAAGGAACATATATTCGATGCTACGAGTACAAAAATGATCTATCTCACGAGTACTTTGAAATACACAATACACTTACGTGTCTCAGATATTTCTCGAAACACTCGTCAAATTCGCCAATCGATTACCATCGGATTTCTCAGAGCTTTTTTCTTCGCCGATGCTTAAAGAACAGTCTGCATACTCGCGCGGCGTTTCGAAACGGAAACGATCGATCCTAGGATCGATTTGCTGCGCCCGGCAGATGACACCGACCGCTGGGGGTAAGTATATGTGTGTATAGGCAGCTCTCGAGCAGGATGTCGTCCCAAATGGCTACAGGTGATCTCTTCTGCACTGTGAGAACATTCCCACAGCATCCGTGCAACATGTCACCCCTTCTGTGCAGAATAGAACCGCAGCCTACTTCTGTCTCACCCCTTGTATCTGTGTTTCCCGGTGTTTCGTCAAGCACCTTTCAACCCTCTCCCTCTATCCCACCCATTCTTTCTCTTGATCCGACGAAGGTGCCACGGTGTGCTGCTCCGATGCACCCCTTTGCGACGAAATAAGTTCACTCGATGATCAGCAAGCAACGTGGACGAAGTAAGCTGAACCGAACCCCTCGACGAACCGGCAGAATGGGAAACGGTTAGGGGTATATTTCTTCCGGGACCATCACCGTGATATTTTCCTTGCTTGTATATCTGTCCCGCGTGTCTTTACTGTCTTTCTCCTCCTCTCCTTTTATTCTTGCTCGCTGTTTCCCTTTATCGTTCGCCCCTCTATCGTTCTCGTTCGTCGCGTTACGCTGCCGGGTTTCGAGAGAAATATTAGGCCGAAGAATACGAGACGACGACGGGACACCATTGTCCTGGAGATAGGAGGACTGACAACAGAAACGATTCGCCGGCTCATCTTTACCTGAACGATACCCGGCATGTTTTTCCACGGCGTATAGGGAGATTCGTGAAAACTCGTGGCCCTACGGGACGAGCTCCTTAAGCGAGCGCATTGAATAGCCTCTTCCTTTTTTTTTTTTGTATTTTCGTCCTTGGTATTCTTTCCCTTTTAGCGGCAGATAAAGGATTTTGGTCGGTGAATCGATGGATCGATTACGTCTCTCTTTTTTCTCTGCTCCTTAATTCGTCGGGTGCATTGAACGTGATGTCGTAATCTTATATGTCGTTAGTTCTGAATTCGGATTGAATGTCTTCGTCGTCTGATTTCGAATAAATAATTGAGTTCCCTGCTTGTCAATCTAATGATTGAGATTTATGCAAGTTTGTCGTTTCTGTGTATAAAATGTTTGGTATTATGTCTTGCGAAATATATTTGGTAACATAGCACACCGTGGCAGCAATTATACGCAGAGAGCTTTAGGCAAATAAATGTCAAGGAATATACTCATTCAATTGCGATCAATTATAGAAAAATTGCAGGGATTTTTTTGATTGATATTGTATCCAAAATAAATCTTCAATGCAAGATATCACTTCGAACTAAGAAATCGATCGGGCTAAATAATTTATCCAATTAAACTACTATATTTTCCGAAGTTCCTTGTGATCGTTTGGCAAAATGTAACAGTGCGAAATGAATTTTGTTACTGGAGCTGGCATTTCGGGAGATATACAGGTATTCACGGTGAAACAGGTGGAGGCAATATTTTCTTTTCATTCGTTGCGAAGAATCGATCTTTTATATCCTGGGAGCATAGGTCAAACGTCGAGAAGAATTGAGTCGTTTCAGAACCAGATTCGTAGGCACGTCCAGTGACTCGCGTCCTGACCCTTGTGGCCCGATTTCCGGTTCGTCATCTGGACCTCTGACCGTCGAACAGGTCCCTGTCACGGTCCCATTAGGATATCGTTTCACGGATTCCAACCCCATAAAAAAAGGAAAGGGAATCAGTACACGTCTCTCAGCCCGGGGAGCCGCGAAACCCTTTACACATAATTGAAACGGTCTACCGATTCGCAAGGAGATTATTTTCAGCCGGTTCTTCGATAAAATCGCAGCCCGATGGGTTGAATGTATACGGAATTAGAACCTTGCTGGAAAACGCACATTTATTCTATAACAATTTGTAATGAGATGCATATTATAGTATGTTCTACAATATTTGTGCTAGATATTAATCAATTTATCAGAAAATATGAGATATTGTCACTAGAATTGTCCGAAACATAAAAAAAATCAATTTCTTTCCACGTAAGTCATAAAATTAACATGATTTTGCCATTCTCATTTTGTCAATCGTACCTGATTAGTATCATATCTCTGCTACGTATCCGTATAGGAGCATATAAATTGGAGGATTTAAGTAAACCCGGGAGTCCAATTGTAATACTTCAAATTATTGGCCACATATTATAGATGGGCAGACTATTAATGTAAAAAATAGAGCGATGAATAGAGTGGAAGAATGGAGAACAACAGTCTTCTATATAAATATTAAGGATCCGGCTCTCGTGTGTTGTCATATATCTATGGATCCACACGAAAGACCGGGGTTCTGCATGAGAATCCTGTTCATGTGTCACCGGCTTAAGGAGCCCTCTTAATTCAGACTGGTATCCGCGCATGGGACCCCATGCCATCGCGGCGATCACGAGCTCAGGTGGTTTCTGGAATCGCCGCTTGTCAAATCGAATCCTTCCGGGTTGGATGGGCCGATTTACTTTTCCATAGGTAGACCTTGCCAGGCGACAGGAAGTATGCAAATAACGGTAACTCATACCTATGAGAAAATTCGACGAAAACGACGGATTTACTGATAATAGCGGATTTGCGGAGATTAAGGAACAAAGGAACCATAATGGGCGAATGCAATTCGCAGAATATTTGGTGATTAGTATGCTTCAGTCCGTGTTTCACAATTCTAGGACCGTTAATCCTTGGTGAATGGAACCTACGATCGGACAATGCACGTGCGTCGTAAATTAATTTCTGTGCGATACTTTTATCACGAATGTACCTGCCGTGCGAAGAGTAACGGTACGTAAATCTTAAGTTCCCGAGAAATAAGTCTGACGTACGTAAAACGAATTCACACAATTCCCATCGGCAGAACATCGCAGCGTTTACCACCGCGGAACAAAGAATATCCCGCTTCGTGAATTGATCATCGATCTAACAATGGAAAAATACAGGCCGTGCAACGTACCCGATTGCCCGCGTGAATCCTTCGATCGACGATCTCGATTACCCCGGTACAACAAGATACACCGGCCGATAGAGGCGGTTACGAGGAGGAGTTAAAGGCGACGGTCGCTCGTCATCCCTGTCGGGGTCATCCCCGTGGGAGCCACGGGTCAACAAAGTCGAGGGACACGAATAATCGACCAGATTCACGAACTGGTCGGCGCGCTGTCACCCAACGAACCGGAAACGTACGAACTAGCTGAAAGATCTCGTTTCGAGTGGATCACGATCACAGTGTGGACAGCACGCGCGCCGCTCGCAGGTTGCTGTCGAACTGGATCCTGCCGGGAAATCGACGACACAAATTCTCGAATCGCCGGTTCCACGAACTGGTACGAAGCCAAGATGAAGTGGTTGACGGATTGAAAGGTGGAAACATTGTCAACGGTCGTTCTTCACGGGTCAGAACGGGCAAGGGTCATCGTGTTCGCGTGGACAACTCGTTAGAAAGGTGAAATGGTTTCCAGGATCGAAGGCAGGTCGTCGTTGGAACTGGATCGGCACGTACCAGCGGCGCTCTACGCGGAATGAACTGGTCACTGTTCTTGACCGTGCTGGGTCATGTGTCAACGGATTACGAGACGATCAGCGAGGGCTAATAACGACTGGGCTATTCTACAGTATGATGGATACAGGAAACGATGGCCGTTTGACGACTGGTTTAGGATGTTTGATGGATAAGATAGCGTTTGAGATGGGAGCTTGGGATTCGTACGATTCTTTCGTGTAATTTTCCGTCTCGGTACAATGAAGAAAGGGGACTAACGGGGTGATTATTCGTTTTGGAAAATCGAAAACGTGTGTCCGCAGGAGGGTACGAAAAGGTTATTAGAGATGTAAGATTTTCAACAGGATTAAAAGGAATGGCCTGCGTGTCTATTAAACGATGTACAGATTAGATCTGGCATGTGCAATTTCAAGCAAATATCCGTAATATCGATTTAAATTATTATCGGGCAAGCGTTTCGCAAAGAATGCGTGGACATATCGAGTTAGTAGCAATGAGTAATGAAATAATAAATTTCGTCGACGGATTTATACATAGACATAATTAGATTGTCATGAGGTAGTAGAACAGGATTTTAACGTCGTGTTTGTTCCTGGTGCGAGTCCAGTAGGTTCTCTTCCGGTCAGTCGGGGTCATGTGTCGACGGATTATGAGGTGACGAGCGCGGCTAATGGTCGTACGATGATCTTGACCCGTGAGACACGAGCGTGTAATCCGCCGCTGGCCACACGGGTCCTTAGGGGCACAGTGGTAGGGGTTCTGCCTTTCCAAACAAGCTATAAAAGCGAACTTACGACTACAAATATCGTGTAAATTACATCTTGACCACGAGTTCGCAAACATCGCCGTGCACCGGCAACATGTTGCGTGCAACGTTTCATTTTCAAGCGATTTATTGAAGACCCGCCGTAGAATCCGGCAATAAAATTCAAGAACGACTTTGCACTGTTCGTACATGCATCTTAGTTCGAGCGACATTCAACAATAAGTACGGAGCTGCAGGTAGCGAACAGGAAAATTGATTCGTATAAAATATATTCAAAAAGCTGCAGTTAAAATCAAGGAGGGAACAAATTTAATATCAAATACAAACAAACATTTCTCTGTTCGCGCCCCTCGCGTGCATGATTATTCATTTTCAGGAGGTTTGAGTTTCTCACCAGAAACCTATTAAAATAATTATCTATCCGAGTTTTGCGGCAACAACGAAAGATACCATGAAGATATTATTGCACTATTCCACTTTGAATGTACAATTTTTTAAATTATTTCATGCATCGTCGGAGTTAAATAAGTGTAGGCAAACAACCCCACAACAAACTTTAATTTGGTCAAGATGCTGAAATGTAGTTCATACGATGTTAAATACCATAGAAACTAACAATGCGACCACGTGTGGCCCACGATTTTTAGACGCGGAAGACAATGAGTGGAAGGAGGCTAAACAGGCTCGATAATCGTGAGGAAACGATTAAAGGTAAGCAGCTGCGCGAGGCTGACAAGGTGGTGCAGCTAAGGGTGGGAAAATCGTGGCTACGTAGTCGTTTACTTCGAATGGGATGCTGTAAGGGAGTGATCTTCCTTTTTTTTAGTGACGTCACCGGCTCTCATGAAAGCAGCTGTTGGCTTCTGGCTGTGCCTAGCCCAAGATTGATTGCCAGATTAGTCTAAGTATCTCCGACACGGAAAGGGTTCGTTTTCGGTATCTTGTTCCGGCGAAGGAAGTCGATTTCATCCTTTCGATCGAGATCATCCCTTTGAAGCGGCATTAACCACGCGCGTTCCCCCTGTGCGACCGAAAATATCCAATAATTTTTTACGTTACACTTTCGTTCGCTATGGTATAATTGGAATTTATTACTCGGTAACAGATCTCCGAGGCAATTAATGCGTGCTACTTTTGCCGTATCATTCGACAGTTGCTCCGTTACTTTACTGTGAAACTGTTTCGATTTTAGTTTAACAAAGAATATTCATAAACACGGGATAGCCGCATGGAAGTAAACGCTATTTCATTCTGTTCGTCGAGAAACTGAAATTCCTCGAACCTAAATAAATCCCATGGATCTATCATTGTGATTTCCTAAACGTCCCTGATTGAAACATCAACTTAAAGTGCTTAGTTCGTTAAGAACAATTATTACGACGGTTATTGGAAGACGCATACGTATAGTGCAAAACGAATGATTGCGCCATAAGAATTATTCCACTACCTAATGTCAGTGTCAGCAAACTTTCCACCGTCCCTCTAAATCTAAAAGAGAAAAATGAGAAGCAATATTTACACAGGCATATTACGATACTCCATACTTTACGCAGTTCGACATCAATCTCCCCTTTCAAACGCAAACAAGTCCCAATCATGCAGAATTTACCCGGACATTTTTTTTTTCGCCCAGTCAGATCCACACGTTTCGAGACGAAAAAGGAACAGAGAAAGGAGAGCCAAGAATAAAGAGCTCGACTCCATGAAGCGGAGGTTGTTGCTCGTTAACAAAACGAATCCGCCTTGGCCACATGCGAAAGCTGGCCCCCGTCAGATTTTTCAGGTGTCCAGGTGACAAACGACCGTCGTACGTGCGGATGCATTTCTTCGTGGATTTTCGTTGCCGCGCGGCCCGGCTCGCGCGTCTCAGAGAAATGAACCTGTTGCGGAGGTTTATGAGGGGCATTAGCATACCTCGTCGTTGGCCTCGTCTCCCGTCCGAGGGACCCGGGGATCGGCATCGCGATGCATCGTCGATGCATCGCCGGAACAGCCACGAGATAAAAAGAAACGACCAGCCGCGGGTAGTGCACTTGTTGCGTCAACACTTTCGATACACGTTGCTCTCCACCCCGCGGCCGCCGGATGAGGGATGAATTTTTCATCCCATCGCGATCGCCCGCAAGCGAAACGACAGCGCCGCGGATGCGTTGGCGGGTCGTAGGAATGGAGATTTCAGATTACTGATGTAACATGGCTGTGCGTTGATGTCACTCGAGATTTCCGTATATCCTTGGTCGTGGTTAATTCGATTCGATACAAAGCGGCGTACGCACGCGTGCATAGGTGTAACCGAATAATACGAATGATCGGAGGTGGCAATTTTCGTCGGGACACGTTTACACGCGTGCCTCACGCGTATTTTCTTCGAATTTGCCAGCCCGTGAGAAATTATTTAATCCCTTATCGCGCGTGAAGAAACTTCAATCCGCGTGCTCGTTAAGAAAATTGTCTTTCGAACTGCCCACGACAAATCCGAAACGCTCGTCGCCGAAACGGTAATGCAACGTAATCGGTCGCAAAACAATCATTTCGCGTGAATTGATCGACACGTTGTTCGACAACGTTCTCCGCGTTTCAACATTCAACGAAAGTTCGCCGACAGCTGCGAACTTCTACTTGGCACGCTTTCCTCTTCCGCTGGAAGCTGACGACGCATTGTCTCCTGGATCACGTAAGAGGACGCCAAGCTGCGAAAATAATTGCTTCACGAAAGACAGAGGCCGCGGTGGAACGAGTCGGTGGAAGGAAGGAAGGAAGGAAGTATAGGTGAAAATAAATAAAGAAAGGGGAAAAAAAACGGTTCCCAGGATTCGAATGGCCTCGTATGTCTCTTATAAAGGGAAGATTGTTCTGGCTCCATTCTATTCGAAGGGATGACTGAAAACGAAGGGTCTTCTCGCTTCTCGTGGCCCCGCGAGGGGTGGCTAAGAGGGATGCTGCTGTTTCTGTTCCCGCTACTGCTGCATCTGCCCCTTTAGTGTAATGATATCTGAAAAAAAAGACAGACCCATTCACTGGTACGCCTCTCGGCCATCAATTTGCCTCTTAAATAGATTCTCGACACCGTATCATCGAGCTGCTTCCGCGTAAATTATCCTGAATTTATTTCGCCACCAGCCGATAACGATAGCGTGAACGCCTGTTACTAGATACTGCGCGAATTCTGTCGCAGCTAACGATACAGATTGCACAGTCAAGATTGCAGGCCAAACAGGTGAACAAGAATAAACGTCGACTTTTTTGCAGTGCTCGTTCCCTTCAAGTAACCATGACGGCCACAATTGGACACTTACTATCATGGATTTAGGATATTATGGATATCCATCCATAGACGTATTTAATTCAAATTAGAGGTGCAAAAATGTGTGCACAGTATATATCGAATACGATTTCCTTGTTTAAAACTTGCAATTAATAGTTTGCCTAACGCACCCTGTTAATAATCGTTTTCCTCAAAATAATGTCACCCACAAATTTCGCAAAAAAGTTTCATCGTTTCCTTAAGATATCGACCCATACACGGTCCTCCCCTGTCACGAAATCGTACAATCGTTCGGGCCATACCGTTATTATAAACTGGCCGGTCCGCGTACCATTACCCTTTATCGAAAAGTAATAGAATACATGACGCAAGGGGAACCGGCGCGGCGCCGGGAAAGAGTTTCGATCCCGTTTGTATCGACCAGAGAATCCTCAGCCGGGATCCAGCAAGACATTCAGGAGGGACGTGACGCGATTCGCCCCGGTGGTACGTCGGTCAAATGGCACTTCACGCCGGGAATACAGAAATCAAAATCACGAGGTCGCACGCGATACAGGATGGAAACGGGCCACGAGGCGATCACACTGATACACACAGGGGCGAACAAACGTATTCAGAGTAAAAAAGGGAGGAGGGGAAAAGGAAGGCTCGATCACGGGGCGATCGTTTTTCTGCCGTAATACGGTCGCAACGTGGATTTCCAGAAAAGGCGAATCGGCATGGTCATTTTACGGGCCGTTCCGTATTGTCCTGCAGGAACGGATCAGGAATACGGAGCAAGAGCAACAGGAGCAATTGCGAGGGGATGGAAACAGCCACGGCCGACACCCTATATTTTGGTCTCATTTTACTAAAAGCCGATCGTATTTCACGATTCCACTCGTACGCGGGGACAATACGCCAGCGTGCCATTTTTCTATTCGCCACTGTACCTCGACGTGCCGCCGTCTATCCGCGGCACCGTTTCCACGCGATTCCCAACCTGACTTGGGGAAGGACTGTATGTTTTTTTTTCTTTCTTTTTTTTTTTCATTTCCACCGTCCGCTCTTTCCTTTTATTTCTTTCGGTATCGACGAATCGTCACGGTGTATAGAGACGCGGTCATTTGTCCGCAATTTGGCCATAAATGGAGCCAACGATGGGGATATTTACTCTCGAGAAAGACCCTTACTCTCTCTCTCTCTCTCTCTCTATTTCTCTCCGCTGTCGGTCGAATTTTCTTTTCTCCTCGTTTCTCGTGGGGTTTTTTTTCGCGCTGGTTTTTTTGCTCTTTCATCTTTTTATTTCGAACGAAACTCGGTCTCCCGCTGAACGAGATATATCGTTCGTGGGTTCAAATGGCAGTAACCGCGACCGAGAAGCGTGGAAATTTCGAAGATTCAAGAGCGGCACGAGAGCCTGTCACGGATCTGTGAATGAAACGAGCCATGTGAAATGTAAATAAAAGAACTCTCAGGATTTGAGCGATTTAAGGGTGTCAACGGTGTTTGACTTGCTTGATGCTGGACGCTTGCGAGAGCAGGGAGGTTTCGAGGGATAATTGTGTTTTCGATCGTGTTGGATTTTGTACAAAGTGGATAAGCGGATAAGCGTAATAAAGGTTCGGCAGAATTGTCGAACATCTTCGTGCAATTGTGCAGCGATTTTCATCAATATTTCACTGTTGTAGTTTTTACAACATACGATTTCCTTCGATGCACAAGTACGAATGCAGATATTCGACGTTTACTCGACTCCTCGTTCAACGAATGACAATGATATGTAACTTGCAAAAAGACGATGCACAATTTATCCAACGATTTACAAACCTCTTCCCCACCGGTAATACCGAAGCGACACGTACGCATACATATGCTTAAGGGAAGAAGGAAAATCGCGCCAACGAATCAAACCTACACGACCATCGGCTCCCCGGTAGGTCAGAATAATTAGGTCAGTCG
The DNA here is from genome assembly GCA_963667235.1 of Nomada lathburiana. Taxonomy (NCBI): domain Eukaryota; kingdom Metazoa; phylum Arthropoda; class Insecta; order Hymenoptera; family Apidae; genus Nomada; species Nomada lathburiana. The sequence continues at coordinate 8,000,445 of OY763898.1, read as the reverse complement.
TGCAGCCGCAGTTCGGCCAATGGCGTTCGTTCTTCGATGGGTGAAAAAAATCTTTCAGAAAAATTGTTGCGACCAGTGGATCGCAAGAAAGGGACCAAACTGTCGGCGGAGGGGGATTTGAAACGAAAGTCGAATCCTCGGACGATCAAGGAGGATCACTTCAGAATACAGGGACACACGAAATTCGGCATGACAATGGTTCCAGGCCGTTGGCGAGACTCGTGCAGGCCCGTTGATACAGATTTGAATATTAATTTAGGACCGTCCACGGGACGAGTAAGGATAATGTCCCTCGGTCAGCCGCAGGTCCGAAAGAAGAAGGATCACCTTGGCATCCGTTGCATTCTGGCAAATAAAGCACCACCACCTTTCCTTGATTTGTAGATCAGACATTATGTAACGAACGTTCTAACGGGCATTTAAGACTCTCCTTTGTCGGTTTCCGAAGTGCTTTCGATCGTATCGAAATAGAAAGTTCTGTTATGTTCTGTGAATCATGTATTCATAATCTTGTTGATCACGTGTATAGAATAAAAAACTTGGAGGTGTTTCGTAAAATCGCTAATTGAGCCGTTGCGCGTATAGCAGACTGTTTTTCAAAATAAGAAACTGACTCCATGAAAGGAGGGGAAAATGAGGAATGTGTTATCATATCATTTGCACGTTCTTCGACTAACTCATGAAAGCAAAGAAATGATACAGTGGGTACGAGAATATGTCACGAGAAATGATCCGAATAGTTGTACGTATAATTCATTCTTCATATAAATAAAAGTACGCCGCAGAGACTCGTTGAAACTCACGTGAATCATGAAACAACGAAATAAGAACAATACATCTTAGAGGCTCTTGAACGCAAGCAGTCAACTTCCTTGGCCGCTAATTATTTCCAGAACATTTAACGTGGTATCGAATGACCGGGCGATGATAATTTAACGTCACGTCGGCGCTTGTGAACGTTTCATCTGGTTCCCAAGGAGATATTCCCTGGACGCCCTCTCTAATTCTCGGAAAGACAAATTAACGATTCCGTTTGCGAGTTCGCCCCGAGTTCGGCAACAAGTTATTATGTAGTAATTACAATGTACGGATTCGCGAGCACCGCCGGAGAATCGAATATTTTCAAGAAGCGATCGGCTCCACGACGAGATTCTTCATTCGTTCCCTCGTGTTTCTTCATTATTTCTCGTATTCGTTTTCTTTCTTCTCTTCGTTTTTTTTTCCTTCGTTTGACTGGTGTCGTTATTATTGCCTTTTAATAGGCGCCGACGTCCTTTACGTCTGTCCGAAATCCAGCCGATCGCCGGCGTGGAAATCGTGGGAGCGGGCGTCTCGAAGAAATCGAATTATCATATTAATACCGGCGTGTCATCGTCGCATTATTCATGTGCCCGCGACGAATATCCTACGGCTTCTCTTATAAATCAGACGCGTTCGTGGAAGGCGGCCTTTTCCAGCGATTTTGAAAATTCCGAGCCCGTGATTTACAAAAAAATTTCTTGCTCTGCCAACTTGATAATCATCGAACGATCCGCCGCTCTGTCGCCTCGTATTATTACGATGGATGTCGGCGTTCGTTTCGTTTGCGCTCATAAATTGTACCTCGGAAATTCTAACTCCCCTCCCCTTTGCCGTAATCCCACGGTATCGTATACGTTCACAAATCGCCGTGTCGATTTGCTGATTGAAATACCTATCGGGATTCAGCGTCGATAAAAATTGTAAAAACTTTCTCCCGTTCATTGTAACTTTTATGTCCGTAATTCGAGTTTTTGTTGAGATTTCAATAATCCTGTAAATACCTGGAATTCTCTATACACGTTTAAGTTGCCAAAAATATTCCGGCTATGATTTGTTGGTTTGCCAGTTCGTCATTATGTAAATCAATTGCATCTTGCGTTCGAGGCGGTAGGTCGTATAATGAATGGCCGAAATGATGAAAAAAAAGGGAGTTGAAAATTCATCGACGTTAAAAATACCTACGTCGTTCGATCCGGGAAAAAATTCTTGAAAGCTGAAGCATTCGGCTCGTGCAATCAATCCTACAATCGTTTTTTCCAATTTGGTAACAACCTCGCGCGGATCCGAGCCATTTAAACCTGAATTGGTCTACATTTCAGGAATCCGCGAACGTTATTACACGAACATTATATCTTTCAACTTCTTCCATACGAAATGTTTCGCAACTCACTTTACTTTTCCAGGGAAACTAACAATTTCGATGCAATTTTCTTCTGACACGTGCCGGACGGAATGACACAATGAAATTTGTTCGATGCGTGCGCAACAAGAAGTACACGTATCGTGCAGAAAAATTGATAAACAAAGTCGTTCCCAGTGGACGACTGGACAAAAAGATAGCCAAAGGCAAATAAAAGTAGGAAGGATTTCTTCTCCAGCTTTTTTTCGCCTTCGAAGACCGACCACCGTACCGCGGGGATTCGTGCAATAATTCAATTAGCTCCGAAGATTTAGTGGCACGGACTCCATAATTCAAGGTGCACCGTACGAGTGAAATAGAAATGGAAACGACGGTGGAAGGGGCGACGGTGAGGGATGCAGGAACGGTGGCTAGACCCACCTTGGCATAAATTAGAAGAACAATGCGCGAGGGCCAAGGTGGACGAGCGTAATGGCACCGGCCGTGGGTATACGTAGGACACTAATAATATAAGCCGTGTGTATCGCGCTCGTTGGTCAGCCGAAAGGACGGTCCTCGTCGAAATTCGCGAATGCGATGCATTGCAACTCGTTCGTCCCACATTTTTAGATCCACCGAAGGAAAAGGTGTTGTCCTATATCATTACAGTGACAGCCACATAATTTCATTCCTCTTCTTTCGTAACGTTTGAATGTTTCGGAGCACGTGTTACGCGAATCCAACTCTAACAAGAAGATGGCCGTGCAATGTACAATACCACCATTCCGTTTTCCGCTTCCCTTTATCGGTTAATGAAATCTTGTGGTAACTGTTTGGAGAATTATTACTTGGAATCGTCTGGATATCAATATTTCGCGGATAGAAACAACGTTACCCTACAATTCCGTACGCTTTGGGCAATCAGCGCCTCGCACACCCGCACCGATATCGATCTACAGGAACTAGCGGGCAAAAAAATTGGAAAGGGAAAAAAAGGCGATCGAATAAATTACCAGGGGGCAGGAGGGGGGGACGTCGAATTCGGCGAAGCAAAAGTCGAGGAAGCGACCGTCCATCGGGCAACGGGTGCGCGCAAAGGGGATGCTAATAATTCGGGGCTGACACGGCCGATGCGATGCCCCGCAGAAGGAGGAACGGAACCGAGGCGAAATTCATGCGTAATGTATGCGATACGCGAGAGGCATGGCAGCGTCGTTGGCCTCCCAAACAATTAGAAAGGGTCCGTCGTGGCGTGTACGAGCGGCGAAGACCGAGAGCGACCGACGGCGAGGGCAGTCGACGTAGGGGTTGCGTTTCAATTTCGCTCGGAACCGTTATATTGCAACGTCTTCCGAAATTAAAACGCTTGGACTGCTTCCAACGTGTGCGAATGGTCGGATCGGCAGAGGTGGAGAACGGTCAACGCGCGCCCTGTGGCACGAATACATTTCTCATGAGACACTTCTGCGACCATATTTATGGCGGCAGCTTAAATGTCCTGTGAATTCGTTCGTTCGAAAATGTACCGGCCGATGCACACCGTTCGGCCAGACCGATGCCCGTGAAACCCGAGACATTCTGTCTGCACTTTTCTGGGGGATGATATGTCCGCGACTCGTAATTCGGGTACAAGAAGACGGGCGGTATGACGAGATTAATGCAGAGACGAAGATGCCTCTTGTTTCGTCGGTCGAATTGATGAAGGAGGTGAAGATATTTCATTGCGTATTTTGTATATTCGGTTCACGCGAGTCACAATTTGGAAATGGTATTCTACTTGTTGTAGGGAAGTCGTGCGCCATGACTTTCAGTCTCCGTGATAGACGCGATTAACAATAGGGGTTGCTTAAATATGTAGCCGGTTTAACAGCCGCAACGGCTACTTACTCCGGCAATAATAATGGATGAAAAGATTCATCGGCTACTTCGATCACGTATTGTATTTATAATGATCCTCAATAAAATCGAGACACCGGCGCCGAACCGTTTGACACGTTTCCCGACGGCCACCCCGGAGAGCGCAGCCCGTAGCTGCCCCTCGACCGACCGTCTACGAAAGGAGGGGCGAAAATAGAGAAACCGGTAAGGCCCGTGCCCTAAATTTCGCTCGATCGACTCGGTAGTTTCCAAGTGAAGTGTCCTAGGTCCCCCTTGCTGCCCTTAAAAAAAAAAAATGAGGAAAAGGTTACAAGACGTGGTGGACGATGACCCTTCCGGATGACCTCCGGAAGGGTCACTGATGTCCGACCAATGACCCGGCCCCGCCTTGACACTCCCGTGTACAATTATAAATGTATTAAATCCATCCCCTTACAAGATAATATTTAAATCGTTCCGGCGGGGCAAGGAACGGACAGGCACCGTTTTAAATATGGGACAGCCATCACGGAAGTGCGCCAACGGGGTTGTTTTATTGCGTGAATACTGGTGTTCCACGGCCTGGTAGCCTCGATTTTATAGCTCGTATTTTGCGTTATAAATTCACTCCGCCGTTTTCGCTCAACCCTTTACCCACGGAGAACTGCAATAGGAGAACTTGGTATCTGCCCTCGAAATGGAGGAATGCACGCGCGATGTTGAATCGTCGCGACGGATTCGCAATGGGATGACTTTTAACGTAACGTGGTGATTCACCACGCTGGACTTCGGTTGGTTCGTGTGTTTGAGAGAAAAGGATGTTTCTTTCGTAGAATGGCGGTCACGATCGGTCGTAGTTGATGATATATATCTTGGTGCTGGGAATGCTTCAATTCTGGAATTAGTAATTGCAAATCGTTAATTAATTCAAGTTATAGTAACGATTAGTTATCGGATCCATTGATCGTCTCATCAAATACCTCATTTAATAAGACGCCATACCGTGTGATTTAGTTTTCGTTAATTTGTGCTTGCAATATTAATCAAAAATATTTACTAAACGAACGTACTTATTTTCCCTTATTTTCGTTCTTTTACTCCCATTTATGTTCGAACTATTGGCTGGCACTATTTGTACGCCACACTATTTTTGTACTACAAACTCGTACGAAGACGAGTAACCGCGTGCCAAAATCGAAACGCAACTCACGCGCCAATCACTTTCATAAACGATCACGAGAGAGTTAACACCTCATCTTATCAATCTTCCCTCACCCTTGGCGCATTCGACCCTTCCGCAATCTTTTCGTCGTTTCTATAATAACGGTTGCCATCCCTACTCGAGTCAGAAAAAGACAGCAACGCTGCGAGAGCAATAAGAAAACGGAAGAAGCTATTCAAACGACGTATGCGACACGCCATTTAGTTTGAACGGCGACCGGTGGCCGGCCTCATTTTCCGCATAATTTCTGAGCGGTCGTATTTTTGCAACCGTGTTACCGTGCCGTTTTATCGCGTGTATTTTCTATCATAAATCCACCGACGGTCCCCCGGCTTCGAAAGGGTGCCGGGGAACAGAGCCGGTGTAACCCTTTGGTACAACGACCGACAGCTTGAAGAAAGACACCGAATGACGGAATTCGACTGTGCGAGTTCACCACTGCAGGAGGACACGAGCAGGAGGCAACGGGTCAGGTCGAAGTCGGACAATGGAAATTGCATAGAATTGCGTGGCTCTGTTTGCTTTGCGTGTAAATCGAACGCGCAACGAATTAAACCGCGCGGCCTATTATAATTTCCACGAATTTAAAAGTTCTATTTCACCGAGGAATAGCGATAGATATTTCGAAATCAGTTGGCTGTTGCGCGCACTAACAATCTTATCGTACCTTCGGCAATATTTATTCCGTCGTTTATTGCATGTGCCGTTGCAAGCGAAACACCTTGGATCATTAAGTTTTCGCGCTACAATTAGGGCGAAGATGTGTCCAATCGGCAACCTGAAATATTCAGTACTGTCGTCCTGCTAATAATTATAATTTACGAACAGTGCTCTTGTCGTTGTACGTGTAAGCCGCAGTAATTTTTGCAAAATTGCTGCGTGGCGAAGGTCCGTGTGGTTTCTAAACTCCCGCTCCGGGCGTGATCTTCGTGTTTCTTTCAGCTTGTCCTTGAAAAACGAGCAAAGCCGAACTTTCGAGCGGAAATTCCATTCGTCTGGCGCCCAGACGAGCCAACTAGCGGTAATTTCGAGCAGATTCCGCATTCGCAGCTCACCGCTTCCGGTTTCGTCTTTCTCAGCAGGCGTTTCCTGCGGAATGGTCTGGCCTAGCCAATCCTCGCCTACAGGAAAATCTAGTTGCCGCGGAAACTGGGTGGCTCTAGCTGATACATCAGAGACTTTCGTTCCGCGACCACGCTGGACATTTCACTTGCTGTTGAAAATTCGATGGAACTCGAGTATCATATAATTTATGGAAAAATGTCGAATATAATATTGCAACAGTATCCTTAGAAATGTTCTTAAATTGGGAAAGAACGAATTACTCGTGAAATACTGTGAGTGAAATTGTAATTTCGATTGTGATTGTGGTTGCGTTGGAAAATTAATCAATCAATACGCGTTTCTCTGAGGTGTTTTCCCTCATCTGTTAAGAAAATATCGAAGCTCACAATTTCTGGAAAATAGTTGTGCCAAATGATTACCGAAATGTAGGAAACATTTGTACGTTCTTGAATCGTGAAAGTCGCCGGGAATGGCGAGTGAAGTGCTGAGAAACGTCTCAATTATCTTTAATAATCCAAACACTGATATTTTTAATGACCAAAGCAATTTACTGCGTTTCATTTTCATTACAGCGCGGCTCAGCTTCTTCCTTCTTTTTTATTCAAACTCTAGGTATTAATGGCAACTCTTACGGATCTCCATCTCCTCGTGGATAACATTAGAAAACGGGTCCAATTCGATTTAAGGAATTAATGCCGATTAAATGAATCGTCTCTTTCCAATTCGACACAATGGTCTACCCATCGGGTCCAGATAACGGATAAGTGAACTTCCTGAACTCCCGTTGAGTATCGATCAGAATTCCGATTCAATTTTCTGCACCCCCGACGTTCGCGACGAAACACCATGCATTAAACATTACGCATAACGCACGATGCTGAACTAATCTGTACCTATTGTAAACGCATCAGTCCCGCTGCGAGTGTAAAGCTGTAATTAAACAAGTTTGTGAGAAGTGTAGATTTTTCGGGCATTTTGTAAATCGTAGGCAAATAATATGGCAGAGCTCTTTTTCAATTATTTTATGATGATTAACTTTAATAGCTATTAATTATTAAAGGACATGTGCTCTTCTTTATAATGGCTGCGGTGATTTCATTTGGGGGTGCATATACGCGAATATGTTTCTTTAATCAAAATTTCTGAGATTGCATTTTATTTTTCCATTCGACTCAGAAACCATATTGAATGCTTAATAACACGACTTATCTTTAAATGCGGATATCGATTTCGAAATGAAGAAATCGAGTTCCCGTATCTCAAGCGTACACATACATGTTACACTATCAATCAATGTCTTATCTATAAGAAGAAACAACTTGCCTTCGATAAAGAACAAGATTAGATACATAAGTGTCAATCTATTAAATAACAACGTGGCATACTTTTCTTAAAGTAATACCTTTCATTTCTATTATCCTGCCATAGGCATGCAATTATAAGATAGGGCTAAAAACAACGATACAAGGCCTTGAATTAAAAGCTACCTCGATATAACCCACCTTATAATCCAAAACCCCATTTCCAATTCGACTTTTCACATTTTCACTGACAATACATCATACAGCTTCCGGACCGCCAACCACACAATCATCCCGAACCAGCATACCATTTTCCTGCCTCGACGCTCGCTGACAATCAATCACTCTCTTGCTCTGCCGAATCATTTTTTCTCAAAGACGTGTCCGAGGACACGCACGTTGAACCGGTCGTTTCGTGTTCTCCGCGGCGGAGGAGCCTGCGCGAAAACAATTTCACGAGCGAGCGCGGCCATCAATTCCGATCACGCGCGTGGTCGCGTGAATTTGCGAGACGATCGTGTGCACGCCGCGCCGCGTCGCTCCGCTTGTCCGCGGCAGGGTCGAAAAATCGCTCTCGGATACGTGCGATATCACTGCGACATACGCGGCGTAGCATATAAACGGGGGGGGCAGGGGCGAACATGAAGCAACAAGAAGCAACGAGAAAACAAAAGGCTTGCGCGAGAGCTGCGCGCAAGGGGTCCCGATAGCCAGCGGTAAAGTTTACCATAATAATTATACACACCGGTCGCGCCTATTACACACGCGTGTAATAGGGCCAGACGCGAAATAACTATAATTTACGCGTATCACCTTATCCCGTATGCCGAATACGGTCATAAAGTATTTGTGCTCCGGACCGAGCACCGTCGAAAATTATAATCAACCGCGAGTTATTTAAGTTAGCAATTTTATTTCCTCCCATCTCCGTCCGTCGTTGGACGTGTCCTGCGGATACGCGCGCGGTTTCGGGCTTCCAACGACGCGACGGGCCGGGCCGACAAGAAGACAGCGGCGGTCTGCTCTATTATTAGGCGTAATGGCCCGGGAAAACTTTCATTAACTTGTCCGATGCCTAATTCATGAGATGACCGGCCTGCGATACCGTGTAATCCGCCGCCCTTCCGCAACCTACGAGGGGAGGACGGATCGAATCCAATCGGGGAAACGATTTCGTGCCAGATGAAGGAAAAAAGAAAGAATGATTTTCGCGTTCCCTTTCTGTTTTCCGGTCTCTTACTTTCCCCGGTATACCTGTCCTATGAGAATGGAATTGTAGACTGGCAGGGACCGAATATGTTTTGCAGTTTTTGTTCTTGAACAAGTTGACCGTCTCTGTTAAATAATAAATATCATTATTATTGCACTTTCGTAAATGTTAAATGTTATTTGAGACTGAGGGGTTGAATATTTGAAAGCTATTTTGATAATTCGAAAGAGACGTTCCTCCCGATTAGATGAACGTAATTATGTTATTGCTAAGTTATTCCATTCGTAGAAAGTGTGAAAGAAGCTTGTACAATGAAAGATATAAATACAATAGTGTTTGACAGTCATGTTCCGAAAAAAACTGAATTCTTCTAGGCCACATTATCGTGTAAAATAGAAACACTAATATCGTCTGTTACGTAAATAACTACAGACACGGCTGTCAGTATGTACGTTTTCTCCCCCGCAAATAGGGTAACTCCATAAATTAATCATTGCAATAGTCAGTTAGCATATAGTGACACATAGTGATCATCGTGAATGCATGTATATGATATTTTACTTAAAATTACTGTCGGTCAATTATTTCCGGCAACATCAAAAAATACGAAGCCGGTGAAAAATAAAAAATAAAATTCTAAAAAAATAGTAAATTCAAGTATTCGTGCGGGTACAACATGGATATGTCAAATCACGAATTGTTCAACTGAAAAGTGTACAATTTTCATTAGCATTTCCATTGTTTGGCAAACTTCCCTTGCACTTCGCGTTCCTCAATATTCATTCGATGATTGAAATCAAATAATTTAAGTGATAACAAATTCAAAAATCGTACCATACACCCCAGATGCTCCAAAGACGACGCAAACTTCTCTTTTCTGCCACCTATGGATGATCAAAAGAACCGCTCCACCTCAAAGTAGGGGTAGCAAGCTGCACGGATCTTTACCTACAGCAACCGTATCATCCTATTACCGACACCGTTTTCGTATCGGGTGTTCTCTTCCTTCCCATACACCGGCGTGAGAAATATCAATTTTTCTCCACCGATATCGCAGAAGAAATCGATGAAACCTCGACACGTATTCATCGTTGATCGGTCCTCCGTCGCATCTTCTTCTAACACCTTCCAAAGGGCCGACTGCACACGAGGGAGCAGCATCCCTCGCAAGGGTCGTTGTCGCCGGTTAATGACATTTAGAAAATTACCTCCACGATCCATCGCAGCCACGACAGCACAACATTTTATCCCCGTACAGATGCCTCCGCGTAGCCGTACATTTTCACGTACAATGTACACATTTCTGCGGCTCATTATCTCGAAAGAGTTGCAAGGCCTTGGGCATTTACAGGCTGCTCGCGTGTCGGTACGATGATGTCTGCTTGAAGGAAGTTGCGTGAATACGTTCGAGACGCAAAAAGGCAGAAGTAACACAGAGATACGCGTAACAGAACAAAAGGAGGTAAACTCGCCTTGTGGAATACGTGCAGCATTTAATGGGCTACTTTGCTGCGCAGCAAAGGATTCAGCCACCGGCGGTGCAATCTACGGTTACAGGCAACCAGGTAGACTGAATGCACTCGTTAAAAGGAGAACAGATACACAAATTGTTTTCCAATGAAAAAAGTTCCTTGAGTCGCGAGTCGAACCTGCTGGGCGTTCGCGTGTGCAACACGGTAGCGAATTTCGTGACCCGAAAGTATTAACTTCGTGCTGAATTGAAATTGTCATCCACCCTTTTCCATTACCTCCCAATGCTGGGTTTTCGTGATGGCGGCAAATACGCGGCATTGATTGCCTAAAAAATCGCGCTATCGTGCGCCGGCTCGCACGCAAAACGCAATCTGCACGGGATAAACTTGAAAATATACCGGCGAGGGTGTACGTGTAGGGGCAATTGGGGGGTTGGCAGTGTTCGTGAAACGTGCTCGAATTACGCAGCATGAATTATTTTAAACGATACGGGGCAGAACGTTATGCAAAAAGTTAAAAAGTGTTTGTTAAATTGATACTTATACAGGGATAAGCGGTATACAGTGAAGTTCATAAACACCACAGCCTCCTTCGATATGAATTTCACTAATGGAGTCCAATTTGATCTTTCTCTAGAAAGCGATCACGTTATACAGCATATCGAAGAGTTTTCAGGGATACACGTATCTATTCTAATTTGTATAAAGTCTGACTGAAATCCATAGATAAGCAAGAATTACTTACATTCTGTGGTTATCTTGTGACACGTGCGCGGGATAAGGAATATATCTATCAATAGTATTATGTAATTCCTTACTAATGACTCGCAATATAAACGACACGACATTAAATGCTATTTACTACGTACTTGCACCATCACGTATGCATACGAATAGGCAATACCAATACATATTACCATATAACCAGATTGATTCCTCTTCACACTTGCTTTCTGTACCTATGAATCATTAGACAAACGTAATCCCACTGCCAGTAGTTTTCCCTTATAATAGTTCCATCTGTGAAATCATTGCAGTGATTGTCATTTGCAAGATTATTCTTCATCAATTATTTATTTCTCATGCATAATTATAATGAAAAAGCTAATATGTACTGCAGCATAAGAACAGTAGCATACAAGTACATCGGATATATCTGTTTAAATGTTATTTTCGTCAACGGCGCGAGCAAATCAATCGCAAATCAATCAAAAGGAAATTTGCTCCAGATTTCGCGTTTCCTTCTAAACACAGCCAATGGGTAGCAGTTTTACATACGTGTTATGGCGAATAATTGCAGTTCTCGTCATGCCACCATTATGAACATCGGCTTATTGTTAGTACGCTCGAAAGCTCCTTTTTTCCTTTTTGGTTTTAGTGAGGCCTCTTCCCACGTCATTGGTCGAAATCAACGATACCCTCGCTTTTAGTCGAATAACCAAATGGATATGCGTGTCAGGATTTTCTTTCCGCGAACACGGCACGCTACGTCATCTTGTAATGAGTGGTTAGCTCGACGAACAGAAATTGCGAGCGTGTCGTGGAAAGATTGTTGCACATGTGTATATCACGATTTTTTAATAGATCACGAACCATAATTTACGAGTCACGACAAGTCATTGCTATCAAACGATGCGACCGTAGAGAATTGAAACTGACAGCAGAAGCTGGAAGGTTCGCTAAAGAAATTTCTACTTATATGTATAAGTATTTATAGTGATATTCAAGCACAGAGAGATTTCTTATTGCTATAAGAAATTTCTTATTACTATAAGAAATCTCTCTGTTTCTTTCCTTAATATTACTGTTATGTTTTAAATTTGATAGTATGCATTAAGAAAAAAATTTCTTTGGCAATTTTCATTTATTCGCGCAAAAGTCATATTTACGGTATTTGTTAATAATTGTAGTGCTAACCTTTATTCTTCTCTGTCACAGTAGCTATATTGGCCAAGGAAAAGACGATTTAACGAAGGTAGGATTTTTATCATTATAAGGACAAATAGATTTGAATAAATAGAACTCCACCATCAACATGAAATGCAAGTGAAATTTACAATTATTTTCACTTCACGGAAATGTTGTTTGTAAACGAACAACGATAACATATCATCCCACATTAGCAGTGGCCTGTGGTGTCGTATAAATATTCTAGTAGTGGTGGTGAGGGAGGGGCACCCCCCATATTTTGTTGGTAGATATATATATGATTGCGGCTGCAGACAACACTTGTTTTGAATGGTACAACTGACGGCTCGACAAGACATTCTCTGTGGGAATGTGAACCTAGTGTACAGTGCCAGTGTTGTAGCGTTCGTGATTTTCAACGTTACCATTTTGTAGTGATAAGTGTAATCTGTAGTGAGTTGCCAATTGAAATTAATCCACATTTTGTTGTTTTCTGTCATTTATTAATGATTCTAATTTTCTACTTGATGAAATTAAAATAAATGAACATTATTAGCGTTTCTCTGATACTTTTGGGTAATTCGTGACGCTTTATTGTTTCGGCTTGATAAAGCTGGTATTCTTACCTCATTTTTAACAGCAGGTTTTTAATAGCAGCAATCGTAGACTTTGGAGAACTATGTTCTTCATTTAAGAAAACTGTTCTTTCTCTCTTTTTCAAATTGCAATCAAATTTCTGTTATTCTTTTAGTTTACGTTTCGTTTCTGTATTTTATATTTTCGATTTTACACAGCACAGTAGCATTACTTTCGCCCTGTTTACTGCATTGATATGCTTTCATCTACTACTGCGACGTACATTTCCAATCTGTAGTATAACGATAGATGTGGCTCTTCTGAACCAGAATTATATAACTTGTTTTCATTTCGTAGTATCACTGTCATATCATTTTTATTACTGAGGCCCCCGACATTTAAACATTTCATTCGAATGTGTGTGGGAGCACTTCCCTCCACGTATCGCCACATGTGAAACAAATTGTCCAGAGTCCAGAGCATTTTGCAAACAATGCTTGATCGATTGACGAAATCAATTTTTTTCCCCTAAAAAAGAGACATATATTTGAAACCTTTTTTTCTTCAGACAAATTTAAAATGGCCTTCCTAACACCATATTGGGGATTGGATGGGATCATAATCCTCACATCTTTAATGGTGGCCGGCTATTTCTTTATGACACGAAAATTCAAGTATTGGGCGAAACGAGGCATAATGGAACTACCTCCTACACCCATCTTGGGCAACTTCGCAGACTGTATTCTACTAAGGAAACCGCCATCATATTTTGTGAAGGATTTATATGATCGATCGAAGGGCCTACCATTCATGGGTTTCTACATTTTTGACAAACCGTACTTCCTTGCTCGCGATCCTGAACTCGTGAAGCATATCCTAGTAAAGGATTTCAACGTGTTCAAGGACAGACACGCAAGCCCAGATGAGATACACGATCCTCTTGGTGCTGCGAATATCTTTATGATGAAGAACCCTGCGTGGAAAGTCGTTAGAGCCAAGTTGACGCCGATTTATACAACGGGCAAATTGAGGAAAATGTTCGAGCTAATGCTGATGGTAGCCGATGATCTAGAAAAGTATCTGGAATCCTTGAATGTAGGGAGTAAGTAGGGTTCTTTTTAACGCTTGATATTAATATATTGAACCAGATAAAATAGATTGGGCTGGCATTTACCTTAGAGCTTTTACACGATTATCAATAAATATATCATAAAGAATATGTTAACTTGCCACGAACGCTTTAATATTTGTTCCAGGCAATGGAAAAATCATAGAATTCAAAGATCTCTGTGCAAACTTCACCACTGATTTGATCGGCAGCACAGCATTCGGATTGAGAGTGGATTCATTGAACAATCCGAAAGCGCCATTCCGTGAATGCGGCAGGAAAATTTTTGGTTACAATTTCATTCGCAGTTTCGAATTTCTCATCATATTCTTCGTACCTGATCTAGTCAAATACTTACGACCGAAATTCTTTGGAAAGAGTACAGCTCAGTTTTTACGGACAGCTGTCTGGGGCGTAATTAATCAACGTATAGAGTCTGGCACGAAGAGGAACGACCTAATCGATCTCCTGATCGAATTAAAAGAGAAGCACAAGGATGACACTTTGGAAGGGTTCAGTAAGTAGCTGTACTCATATTTCCTTTAACTTTAATTTCCATATTATTTAATGGAAATTTTCGAAACTATTGTACCGATATTACTTCGGGCAGAAGCCGGAGATCACTTATTACTGCAAATAAAGATGCTTCTACTTTTCAGGGTAATTTGAATATTTTAACGAATTTCTTATTTTAGAATTCAGTGGAGACGAGTTAGTAGCACAGGCGGCCGTATTCTTCACTGGTGGTTTCGAAACGTCTTCCATAACCATGTCCTTCACACTGTACGAGTTAGCTTTAAATCCCGACGTACAAACAACGCTTAGAAAGGAGATTCGTGACGCCCTCGAGGAAACTAACGGAAAAATCACGTACGATATGGTAAGGAATAGATATCGTAATTTCCAGCAATAATTAAACGGTAACACGCCAAGCAGAGAGAACAAAAATAGGAACTGTTAAACCGAATGCTAAACATTATTATGCAAGTGACAATCTTCTTTTCCATAGATTATGTCGCTGCCATATCTACATATGGTGGTTTCAGAGACACTTCGAAAGTATCCACCACTGGGATTTTTGGACCGAGTCGCTGATGCCGATTATAAAGTACCCAATTCCGATCTGATACTGGAGAAAGGTACACCAGTATACATTTCTATGATCGGCCTGCACTATGACCCAGAGTACTTCCCAGATCCAGAAAAGTTCGACCCACTCAGGTTTACCGAAGAGGCGAAGAAATCCAGACCGAGTTACACATACCTGCCCTTTGGCGAGGGCCCTCATGTTTGTATTGGTAAGTAATAGTCGATTTCTATGTTGCTTTGGTTGTTTTTTTCAGTTTTTTTGAATTGCTCTCGTAGATTCAACTTTTGAGGTTTCTGAACAGTTTCTAAGAATGATTAATCAAAGAGATCATTCGACAATAAAGATATGTATTTCTATCAAATTCGATTTATACAATGTAAATATGAATTTCGCGGGGATAAACAGAGACAAGTAATTGTCGTAGGAGATTTGTCATTTTTTTCTAAAATGATGTGACAATATTTGCATGTTACCTTTCAAACGTTACCATTCAATTTTATATAGTTATTTCTATTATCGTTATATTGAAATGGATGGTAATTATGAATATAAAACACGTTGGCAAGCTTTAAGTGTTGACGCATTTTCTTATATGTAAGAAATAACTGTTGTATAAATCAAATACGTGACTTTACTTATTTGTGCATATGCCATTAATTACGAAATTCGCACAATCATCTACCAACATCACTTCACAAAATTAGCATCTTCCTGCGTCACATTATCTATAGTTCCCCACAATTAGTGTACGCTAACGTGGTACACAACACAAAGTTGCAACCAGTTATTTCAAGTATAGACTATGATGTGAAATTAATGACTAGAGAATTTGTAAGAAACGCATTCCATGGACATACATAGTTTCATTGTATCTGAACAGCGAACGCCGCTGTGTTTTATCATGATAATCTTATAATTGATAAGAAAGCGACAGACATTCATCTGTAATTAATTTTTCGTTTCACTTATCGTTTCAGGCATGCGACTGGGATACATACAGTCGAAACTCGGAATTGTTCAGGTACTGAGGGATTACGAAGTTTTGCCCTGCGATAAAACATTAGTTCCGATGATCATGGATCCTAAGGGGCTCACCACGACAGCTATAAGTGGAATATATTTGAATCTTCGCAAGATCACCGCTGACTAAATAAACTCTTAATTAACTAAATTACGATAATTCCACTTCAATTGTGATGTTTGAATATATAGTATATGTATTTAATTAAGGACTACCATTGTTTTGTTTTTTTCTCCAGCGAACCGTAGGTAGGTTTAACAGTCGTGAAAGTTGTAATTTTTTTCATATAAACAAGAGAATTATCCCCTGGATTTCGATCACCTTTTTTTTGGTATGTTGCTAGAAGAAAGTACAGTACACACAGGAAATACAATCGGCTTCGTTTCATTTACGCGGTCACGTATATATATATTTATTTCATCCACTTATTCTCATTTACAAAAGAGACTAACCGGCCGGTCGTCCGCCACGTGGCCCGTGCATGACCGCCGTTTAACTTACAGCTAGATCTCTGTAATATATTAGTACGACACCTTGGAATCAAATTGGAATGGCGGAGACCGTGCTGTATCTCGGCACCTGGTACCTACGCGTTGTTCAATAATGGCGTTCGACGCATTACTCGAATTTCTGCGCGCAAATTGACTACGACAACTTGCCGTCGTTCATAGAGAGGGGTGTCCGGTTCTCGTTTGATCAAACACAATTATCGTGGACATTCATTGTTGACTGTGCGCTGTCGATGGAAACTTATTAATAATTTTTTTCGCCTCGCTTTTTGGCCTTAGAAATGGAAGTTCATTATATAAAGAATATTTCGAATCGTGTCCGAAATATTTCAGACCGAGAAAACGTATTTTCGAATAATTTCAACAGATGAAATGATCGGGTCAGTTTTTCTACGAATTAAAGCGGAATAAATATTATGTACTTGGTACAGTAATAGTTTTACTAAGCGCCCAAAATACATACAAAGAGATAAATAATACTTGACGAACGTATGTTCAAAAATATAATTTCGGGAATATTTCATTTACAAACTTAACATTATATTCTGTCAAAATATAGTTATATAAAAAAATGATGATATCAGGATTGAGTACGTATCGAGTACAATTACAATTCGCGACTTTCGGTTAATAATTCCCAAAGTTATACCATTCATATTTGTTGTTTTTCTTTACAATTCGGTTTTCGCACAGACTTAGTAAGTTAATATGCACGTTGTCCAATTCATGAAAACTATTAGAGCATTGAATATTTCTGAAATTGGTCTTTTAAAATTTCTCTTCAGTGCATTCTACCTCTGCTATTCTTTACTGCCTCTACCTCTCATTCACTGAACGTCTAACAATAAGTTTCAGTACAAATTTCGAATCGATGTTCAATATCAACTACAGTTGTATTTTTACCTCGACGCACGCAAAGTTGAGCGATTCAAGATTGTCAAGCATCTACATTTGTATTTCAATTCGTTTCAATTCCTCAGACGAAGAAAACAGCCGATCGCCATCATCGAACAAGGTACGAACACCGGGTACTCGCCTCTGCGGCGTGTTTGAATTTCTTTCACGGTACTCTTACACACATAATAACTATTCAAATTCATCGTTTACAATATTATGATAGTAACTCGCCAGCGAGCTTAGCCATTATTTCATGTCCTCCGTTCCTTAATTCTTTTTCACCAGGTAAATACGCGTTATAGATACATCTAGAGCGGTACTGTTCATACACCTCACCTCACACATCTATCGACTTGTTCCTTCGTTAGAATAATTGCACCTTTTTGTTGTAACGCTACACCGTTTAACCTTTATCGTGGGTTTACTGTGTACCGATTAACGCAGTATCGTCCAGTTCGTTTCAGTCGTTCTATCAATTTCTACAGCCAGGTAAATTCGTGGGTCGAATAGTGTGACGAAAAATAAGTGGAACACTGTGATACAAAAAAAACTTTTCTCATTTTCACCAAGCAGAGTGTACGACTTTAATGATCGTGATTGGTTGATTCAGAAATAAGAAATATTAATTCCTCAGGAAACTGGTGTTCCTTGTATCTTATTTACAGTTTCTATGCAGTTAAAGAGATAAATGTTCGGGATCTGAGTATTGGAGATCGTCAGAAATTGAAGCACTCCGTACAATATTAATATCCGAGTTAATGCGTTGCGACTACGAATTCTTTCTTATGTATTTCTTCCACCACTTCACATATAACTTTGCCTATCTTTAGATGGACAAATAAATAACGAAATTGATCAACCTTTTATGTATTTCTTATATTTGACTTTAACCAGAATTTTCACTTTATTTATTTATGTTTTAATATATTTCAGTATCAGTGAAAAGGGAAAAATTATTTTGCTCCCTTAGTTTAGTAAAAGCAACATGATTGGATGTCATCAATCCATGATTATAATCCTGCCACCATTTAATGTAGCATTCAAATTGCAATGAAAATGGACAAGCTTTCCCTCGAAACTGCTTTCAACGGACTTTGAAAGAAGTCCGAGTAGACCTTCGGACACCTGTTCTGCGTCCCAGAACGAGTGACAAATCGTAATAATGCATAAAACATTGTTTGTTCACTTATCGAAACCAGCCAAATTTTTAACTTATCAACGAGTGCGCAACGAAAGCTCTGAGAGTATTAGAATACGCTAAATTCTAAAAAAAACAACATACGCAAAAAGTGTGAAAAAAAAAACTTATTCTCCTGTTCTCAATACGTTACAATTTATTCCGACGTATAACCTTTTTTCTAAACTTCGGCCCCAATGGTCCCTTTAACTTCGTCTTACTCTACCCTCTCAAATCTGGAGGCAATACGTACATCCGTGTCCCAGATACTATCCTATACACCTGACTCCCACCAATTTTCCAACAACTGGACGCTCTCACGATAAAGGTTAACGAGAAATCAAGTCGTCTCGATGCGTCCCGATTCACAACGTCGTCGTCGTAGCCGCGCGTTCGTCGGTGAACGTTTGTTTAACGACGTTCGACCCTTACTCGCTAATTAAATTCGCATTTGCAATGACGGTGGTTGAATAGACCAGCGAAACAAGGTCCACGAAGCTTGCGGACAAGAGAACTCGTTTGCCAGGTTTACGGCACCTCTGGCACATTCTAAAGTCAAACGCTGCCCCATAATTCGTTCTCGATTGGAAATCGCGATATCATTTACTTCTCTTCGTGACCATCGGCAGGAGAAAACTTACGATCGATTGTACGTTTCGTTAATTGACGAGAATAATTGGGACACGAGGGCTACCTCGTCGGAAATGAAATAATCAATTGACGAGTGAAAATTTATCGTAAGTTCCAACTACGACACGATTTCGATCATCGAGTCTCGTGCCACCTCCTGTTCTCGGTCCTTTCGGAGCCTCGTTTTGCTTTTGATATCGGGCCTCGACGAAGACGTTCGCGACACGTTTCAAGTTCGAAAGTTTAGACACCGATGATCTACTGGGGAGTATTCGATTGTCGACACAGGTGGTCCGAGGGTTTCCAGAAAAAATCGACCCGCTCGATACTGACGTGTAATCGATTTACTGTCTTGAAAGAGACAAATAAATATTGACAATGGTCAGGCACAGGCAGCGAGTGATCGATGGAAAAAAGAAGCATTTGATTTTTTGGGTCCTCCCCTTTTTCCTTATCAGCCCTTTGAAAAATTCCGACACTTCGATTGAAACAGAGGTTCGTGTCCCTCCCGATGAAATAATATCAAATACATTCTTTTTCTCCTCGTATCACTGGAAGTTTAATAATTTACATCATAGCGCGTATACAACGTTGCGTGCATCAACGTGGCTCGCTCGCTCGAACGCACCTTTGCATTCGTCGATCCTGTCTTTTTCGCCAAACGTGGGTCGAGCTTTCCACGAGCTTGCACGACGGAATAATGGAAAGATTCGCGCGGTAAAATTTCACGGTCGACACGAGAATAGTTTGGCTAAAAATGCTCGCGCGCGAATCTTAAACCACCGTGGGAAGAGATTTACCGACTAATAAAAGCACAAGATCGGTAGATTTATCGTTGCAGTTGATAGGTGGATGTTTTGAACGATTTAAACTCGAGGTTCAAGTTCCTTCATTAATATATGAATAATAATTTCAGTCAGAATTACAGTCGCACCGTAATACATGTTACGTTCATAATGAACATTTAAGTTCGAGCTTAATATTCAATCGCGATCTTAATTAAAGGTAATAATCGTTCTCATATTCTTCTTTTTTTCTAACTTAAAACCTTAGTTAATATGAGGAAGATTCGATATACGAATAGTTCTCAGATAAAGGAACTTTTACCTCGAAACGTTACTAGGTGCAGCCTTTTCCATTGATAAAGTCTTATAAATTGTCACTTAAGAAGAAAGTTTCACGGAAATTGCATCGAACGAATCTCTTCTCGCGGCTTCACGAGGAGGGGGAGGGTTGGTAATTGAACAAGCATTGCGCAGAATGCAGGGGGTCAGTTACGAGGACACGAGGGTTTTCTCCATGCTCTACTATCGTCGTGGAGGAACGAAGTATACCCCCATAAAAAAAAAAAAAAACGTGTTTTTGGGTGGTGAAGACGATAACGTAAGACTAGACTTCAACAATACATGCGGTTCTTTATCGCCGTACAGACACACTGCTGGTGGAGTATAAAAATATAAACATCTAAAAATGAAAAAGCGAGACGCTGGTACGCAGAGAACTGATTCTGTCGAGGCTGAAAACGGGTGTATCGCGAGGGATCTTCTACTGTTAGCCATGTATTCATATTATTTCTTATTTTCGTTCCTTTTCTTTGCCGAAAATGGACCAAGAATGAATTTTTGTCGATCCGTTAAAAAATTTAGCGAGTAGACGAGTGGAAAAGCCTCGCCAGGGACAACGTATTCGTTGATGATAATAAAAGTCGGCCGTACAGTATAATATATCGCTTGATCAGATGATGCGCGTGATTTTAGAATGATTTTTATTTTAAATAGCTTTTCGTTAGATTATCTGTTCGTAGTCTTTTAAGACAGAGCGAGACGCCCTCTCAGCGAGGAAACAGCTTTTTCTTAAACATTTATCTAAATTCCTGATATATCAACAAAATCGTTTTCCGTGCGAGATGCTCGCCTCGAAATGCTTGGAATCGATCGGTTTTGTACGTCTCTCCGCGAGGTTCGCGACACACACGAAAATGCTTTTTTTTTGTTTCTTCTTCCTCCCTGACTGTTTTTTTTTTCTCTCTCTTCATCACGTTTTCGGCAGCGGGGAGGTTTTCTTTCACCTTTCGTTTCTCGTTTCAAACGCAGAGGATGGATTTTTTTCACGTGATTCGACACGACGAGACGTGTCTGTCTAGAGCCGTTTCATTCTTTATAACTATCTATGCGTTTAATTTTTGTGTTATATAGATCTGCCTCTTCATACGTTTATCTTTCCTTATATATTTATAATATTTATACATATATGTTACGCTCTCGTCTCGATGTGAGTCGCCACTTTTTTTTTCACGTCTTTGTATACATTGCGTCTTGCGTATATTTATATATATATATTTTTGTTATGTATATATATATATATGTGTGTGTGTGTGTGTGTGTGTATATGTATAATAACGAACAACATTAATGATTACTCATTAGGCTATTCTTTTAATTGGACAATAAATAAAATAGTCTATATACCGCATCTTCCATTTTCTTCTATCTTTCAGGCCGTTCACCTTGTTTCTGTTTTCTCCTTCGCAGTCCAGTTTCTTTTCGTCATTCCTCCCTTACTTCGTTCTTTCTTAAATATTTATTCGCACCTAACGCCCTTGATATTTATATTTAAATTTTATCCTTCGCAACTTTTTCTTCTCTCCCTCTCTAATACTCACTCTCTCACATTCTCTCTCTCTCTCTCTCTCTCTCTCTCTCTCTCTCTCTCTCTCTCTCTCTCTCGCCTTCAATCACTCTGCTTTCGGAACGGAGATCGATAATTAGGAGCAATATACATATATTTGGTATTCGCCAGCTGTTCGACAGTTTGGCTTCGATACGAACGTCAATTACACTTACACATTCTCGGGCTACATTTGGAAACAGCTAAATCGACATGCTACACGCACGTATTATAACACATTATCTTGAATTATGTTTTGATCCTCGCGCAACATTCGAGGGACTTTCGTCCTTTCAGCGTGGCTCCGCTGGTTCTATCTATTACGTTCTAATATTATTCCATTGCCATCACTGATCCATGCCAGGAGCAATCGAGTTCGTGGCGGGAACGCCTCTCCTTGGCCCTTCGTTGAAAGGAAACACGATCGAGTTTGCGTTCGCCAGATATTCAATGCATCAAACACGCATGGGGCACAGAATATAAAATAACTGTCCCGAAATTCATATGAAAAACGCAGCACTTCCAATCAAACCTGTCACACGAACATATTCATTTGACAACGAATACATTCTGCTAGGCGAAAGATAATTATGAATCGATCGGATTAGTTGCAGAAAATTCACGTCACATGGCGATCGATCGCTAAGGAAAGCTCTAATAGAAATTGATTTACAACGAACTAAATAACGAGTTTCAGCTAACGGAGACAGACGTAATCCGGAAACAGCAGTGTCTAATCTATTCGAGACGCGCCGGGGTAGCAACGCCGGAAGAACACGAGCACACCACCGATCGTCACTCGATTTACCATCGATCGTGTCTCTCTATCACTCGATATACTTTACATTCCAGCCTTCGTCAACGATCTTTGGCTCCGTATCCCCACACTTTTCGACAATCGTCGACTTCTCTCGACTAAACTCGCAAGAAAGCGGAACCTCCATCATCGAGGATCAACGGACCTAACGCGTGCACGTTTTTCTAACCATTGCAACAGAAGATATTCTCAGCCAGCCACCTGTGCAGGCTCGACAATTGTTTCTCGGAAGTGTCCTCGACAACCAGGCTGTATCACTTGATCTCCTCCCGGCTCGGCGAACGCGGAGGATGCGACGGCATTGTGACTTCGGAGGCCTGCTTCTTCGGCCGAAAGCTCGCCGTCAAGGAAGAGATCCAACCACTTGGAGATTGCGATCTTTGGTCGTGCAAAGAATCGCTGTTACTGTTGCTCCTTGTGCTGTCGACGCTCATGCCAGGCTTGAATCGTGACAACAGGCCTGGCGATGATTTCTTTGACGTCGCCGGCGAGGAATACATTGGCTTCTTTCCAGATTTCGGCGAGTCTTTGCACAGCATCGAGTCCAGGCTACCCGCGTGCGGACGTTCCTCCGGTTGCTTTGCCTCTAACGTACCGAGCAACACGATTTCAGCCTGCTTCGCCATCTTCGAAATGTCCTCCATACTCGCAGAGCTTCGCCTAATTTCTACCTTGCCTACGTTCTCCTGCACGGCCTCCCTGGACCCACGGTCAGACTTCACGACGATCTTCGGTTGCTGATTCTTCGCACGCACGTCGATCTCTCTGAACTCGATCTCCGGACTCTGGCGGTGCTCGACTCCTTTCAGACACTGCAACTTGCCCTCGGGGTTCGACGAGTTCCGTCGATGTTTCGATAACGAGGCAGCGCATATAGCACCCGGCAGAGCCTCCAACGAAGCGGACGATCTTTTCTCCTTTGCGAACACCATTCGCCAGCTTTTGTTCTTATAGTCCGCCGATTTCCTTACTTTCGGCAACGTCATTGCACGTTTATCCGCCGAGGACAATTCTACCACTGTCGCGATAGCCTTATTCTCTTTCATCGCGGGCTTCGCGAGGTTGCATCGTTTGCAAACAGCTAGAGAATTATTGTACATGGAAGATGTGGTCGCCGTGGCCGCGGTGCTCATCGAGTTGCTCTTGTTCAACGACTTGGTTCCGTGCTTCGTTGGTTTCGCCGCAGGAGGATCCTTCGAGTCGAAGCTGATGCTCAGCCGATCCGTGAAGTTTCTTAATCTAGAGAAGATGGACTTGTTGTTGGTTCCGGTTTTGTCATCGCAACAGCACCGTAGACCGGCCGGTTCCCTCTGCACCTCTCTGCGACTAGACCTGATATCCTGATCGTTCTCCACCAAGCTGTTCGTTTTCTTCAAATTGTTCCTCTGCTGCGTGTCTACTACCACGTTGCCGTTACCCTCGACCAGCCTTCGTTCGCTAAATTTCTCGTTCAACGGGACAGTCTCGTCCTTCTCCAGCTCCTCCAAGATTCTTGACCCATCTGCGGACTTCGCGCTGACAGGTGAGCTCAGGTCGCTGGCAAGATTCTCCCCTTTACTGCGCCTTCTTTCACGCTCGTGCTCTCTGACAGCCCTGGCCAGGTCGTGATTATGATAATCCAATGACGATTTCTCCCGACTACCCTTCCGGCTACCTGGGTAGCTTTTCCTACCTGTTGCCGATCCAGCCAGCGTGCCCTCCGTCGAAATCTTGAACTTCAACGTCTTCTCGCTCACCTCCACCTCCGTCGCTGTCTCTGGATCTGAGCTCTCGAGGATCTCCGCGTCCTCCCCTGTCAGGTTCTCCGTGATATCGTCTTCTGTGGACCGCGATCGCGAGCGTATCGTCCCGGTCGAACGTTTCGAGCGCATACTGTTAGAAGAGGTGGACTTCACGACGCTGGAGGATATGATGCCACCGGACGTCGCGGTCATTGACGTAGACTCGCCTACGTCTGCAACGCTCTTCCGGTGATGCCTCTCGTCCTTCGCAGCTTCGTTCAATCTTCGATAGTATTCCAATGCATCCCTTACTGGTTGGACTATTAGGCTCTGGAACAAGGTATTTGGATAGTGTGACGATATTTATATATTTTTGGTAGACCATTTCAAGAGAATGCGTATGAATTGAGAAATTATTCATTTATATTCTATACGAAGATTCGTAACACAATTATGAGGTTCGACGATTAACACATAAATGACTATTATTCTGTTTATAATTTGCTCGGCGGAATATTCGAAATCTACGAATCAATATACATTCACGGATACATTGTACAGATATAAATTCAAAATTACTTCTCCACTCTACTCTCTAAATATGGATACTTTATTCCCTGCTTTAATGTTTTATTCCAGCTAATAAACCCTAATCTTTATGGACATTCCTATAAACCGTATAGCACTTCGTGAAATTGTTTGATCCACTATCTGGTTCCTGAGGCGCATGGCTTTCGACGCGTTAAAACGAAACTACTCCCACATAAGTGTTCAGCATAGTTTTAATAGCAAAGCCAATGGCCAATGTACCTGCAGCTCCGTAAGCAGTTCTCCAAGGGCCTCGAAAAGAGGAAGTAAGACGAGACCAATGAAGCTGACCTGGGACGAGGGTTTAGTTACTTTGTCACGATCCATAAACGGCGTGACTGGAAGTCCTTCGAGTTTCTCTGCATCGCTCTGCTTGAAGAATTCTTGAAGCAACCTGTCCAACCAAGGTTCGGCGACTTCCATTGGTCGGGCTTCGTTGCTGATATCCGCCACTTTGATGAGGATCATCGACAACTGTAACAGCGTTACATATTACCACTATTTTGACTCTGTCTTCGGCCGGTGTTAAAAATCGAATTACTGGTCGAAATATATCTATGAACATAATAGGTAGCCGCTCCTAAATATAAGAGTAATTATTATTTCATGAATCTATTTCCGAAACAAAAAGAATAATTTTACACGTGCATCTATAATATTCATATTAATTGAAAAAAAAAAGATCCTCCATTATATATTTCATTATTTATATAAAATCTGCATGGTCAGAATAGAATTTCCGATATTTCATGTTCACCCAGTAAACTATGTGAAAAAACTACTAAATATATGTACGAATCAATAAATAATCAAAATGTGAAAAAAAATATAAAAAGATATGTCGTACAGAAAAATGTTCTCTCAAAATTTGTCGAACACATTCGAAAGGTCTCTGTCGCAAAATTTACAAACATACGGTGGACACAAATATCTTTCCCGGATAGATGTACATAATCAAGTATGATAACTCACTAAATTAATATGAGCCCTGCTGGTGTAATCAAATTCCGGGGTGATGTCGGTGAATTGCCCAAGGATCTCGTTGTGCCTGGCCATGTCCGTCGCTAAAATGCATCTGATGATCCCCTCCCGTACAATTCGATAGGTTGCATTGTCTAAAGACGCCAGAATGTTGCACTCCGGTGCTTCGAGAACGCGAAAGGCAACAGAGCAATGGTGATTCTCCAGCGGCGAGATATCGTTGTAACGCAAAGCCAGCTCTGTACGGGCGTTTATCTGATAAATATTGTTGTATCCCGGATGATCTAAATCGTGGCAGATGCAGGAGACGATCAGTATAAAAACTTCCAGATCGCCTATTCGTGACGGAAGATCCACCGCCCAAGCTATCGCGTACATCTACAAAATAGAATAATAATTAACATGTATTTTACTCGAATTATTATTTCTTTTTCATCAAAAAAAAATTCTGCAAGGAGGATTTCTCTTTTTTTATATTAACTTATATAATTGCAATAACTGTTAAAGAAAAATTTAATTGCACCGCTAATAGCATTAGTTCACGTTGCTTTGGTCAAACTGAGAATTTTCCATTTAAATATATTTCATTCATAAACTCCCATTCGCAAATACTTATTTAGCCCTGTTTATTTGATTTCAACAGCCAGGTGAAGTAGTATTGGGATTCCACGCTTGATGTTCAACAGTTATAATTTTAGAACATGTTCCCACCATCTCTGAGCGGATACTCGTAAACCGTGCATTAAAACGAGATATGTCGCAATTAGATGCGAAGGTGCGTCGTGTTTTAAAGCGATAGGGGTGTAAGTTGTGTATACTTGCCATTTGCGCCACGCAGAAGCAGTGTCTGAAGTTATGAAATGGCACTTCGTTATAGTTGTTGTAAACTTCGTAGAGGAAGTTCCTCAGGATTGGTAAAGGAATGTTAAACTTTTGAGGTAGGTCCAGCTCGACGAACATCGTCTGCAGCATCAGCAGAAGTTCTTCGTCTTCCCACTGTCGTGCATCGAAAGCCGGTGATCGCAGCCACTCTCGAACACTTGTCGACACTGAAACGTCACTGAAACACAAACATAAATGTCAATATCATGACTAAACTAAGAATAGAGGAACAGTTAAAGGAATGTTAGCATAAATTATACAATACGCAGATACTAGTGGAAACAAGTGCACAGAAAAGCAAGTTAATTTTTAAACATTCCAGGTTCTTTTATGTTTGAAATGCTGAAGTTTCAATATTACAGTGTTTCGTGTCTCGAAACTTTCATATGTATCACCTATTTCCGCTTAATTGCATTGCTTCTGTTCAATCTGTTACAGGGACGGGGGCCAGAAAATGTAGATAATTCTCAGACAACGATTCTACTTCGTCGAAGAATATTGGAGGATTGATCCTCCATTCAAAGCTCCGAGTCCTTTTGACTGGCAAACGCTATTGCTCTGCCGTCCCGTCCAGATGAAATTAATTGGATTAATATGTCATTTCATCGGAGTACGATTGTTGGCCGGTATTCAGTACTTTGTGGAATAATGGGTTATCCGCTTATTGAACTAAATCAACATGGAGCATGACCTACGATGGATTGGAATTACATTAGGGATGGATCGATTTGTCGGAGTAACGTGCCAGATAACGTATGTGACTGATCGCGATTAATACGCTATATTTATGAATGTTCACGTGCAGTGAATAGTAAAATAGCGGATACACGTTCATTACTATTTGATTCAACAAACAGAACGTATGTTCTACGCTAATTTCAGTACCGTGTTATTTCTGTCCGTTTCCTAGAAGTATTCATTATCCCGTAATTAATATCCGCAAATCCCATTAGACGTGCAAACGAAGATATTATATTTAATTGACTGTTACATTGAATTGTGAACAGCACTCATTATCCGCATGGAACAATTCTGTTCGAAATTTCCTAAAATCTATACTTGCTGACGTCTCCAAGCATAATTACTCCGAATTACGCGAGGGCCACTGGATCTGCATTGAGGCAGGATCAAGAAGATCAAGCAGAAACACGAGGCTGCGGGGGTCGCTAATTGGCAATCCACATTTAGCTCGAGCATCAAATCGTGGTACGCGATAATGTTTGCTTTGTGACGCTCACCATAATAATCGGGCATTGGCAGGTTATTACAGAGATAACGGTAGCTTAACATCATTTCGCGGTAACGCGACGGAGTCTGAAACGGTTACGTATCATCCTTCGCTGAGATCGAACAAATGCAATAAGATGCGATTAAAGGAAAGTTCAATTTTCGTATTCGTTCGGTACTGCTTGACGAATATTCCATATTTTATGTAATGTATTACACAACACAATCGCAAATGTTTGTGGTTACTCACCTTTCATTGACATAGCACGCGAAAGAAAATGATACGATACGTTTTGTAAGGTTTAAACATTTGATGAGTGCAGAAGTTCGTACAACATAAAAATAATGATATACCACTGTTAGTCAAAAGTGTATGCTATAGTGAATGATAATTTTCATAGAAACATAAACGAAAGGCAAACTCTTTCCTTTGAAATTTTTCCTCACGTTACAAACAATATATTAAACGGATAAAGTGTTCTACGAAAAGAACCTATCATTTCAATCACATCGATAAATGAAGCGTTTTGATACAAATCGAAACCATCGATAGAGAATGCAGTCAATATTTCTGATAGCATTGTCGCGTTGTTCAATAATCACGTGACACGATCGAGTGTCGATACATTTTTATTTCCTGTTGGATGGAAACACACCAATTAGAAAAGAAACGAAAGAAAAAGCTATCGTGAACCACTACGGAATGTATGCAGCTGCTTAACAATTTTGCTCTCCGCGATTCTTGAAACGATCCAGCGTATTTTCGTACGGCTTCGGGGAACGACGATTTGCAACATTTGCATTACGCCCCGATCAACGTATTTGCTCGTTCGATGTTTGGTAAACCCGGCACGTTTGCTGCGGTTTATTTGCTTTGTTTCCACGCGAACATCAATTCACGTTCGTTTTTGAGTACGTTTTTCCACAGAAACGAAAGCTTTTATAAAGCGATAATCAAGAAGAATAATTGTTATCGAGTATCTATATTCCCTTCGCAATGTTGTATCGCTGCGGGAACAAGTTTGCGGAGGGGAAAAAAATGCGACAAGGAATAAAACTCAGTTGTCTGATATACAAAATGAAATCGTGCAGTCATTCACGAACTTTTAATATTATATTATTCCGTCCTCGCGTTGATGTCTTCTGAATCTTTTTAAAAGTTTCCAGAATAATCTCAATGTGGCACTAAGGGTGGAAATACAGAATGAATTTCGGAATGGCAATTTGTAGGTTTTCGGCGTGAAATGAATGGTTGGCATCGTGAGTGATTTGTAATGGAAACTTTGAAACGAAAAACAATTTCCACGTTGCGTGGAGACATTTCTATATTATATATCTATTGTGTTATTAATTATGTTTAAATTAAAAATTATATTTCGATTACAGGATAACATTTATTCGAAATGACAGTTCAACTTGAAACTTTTTCTCCCTTACTTTATATTATATGTATATTCTAAATTCTAAAGCATTACTATTTCCCAGCATACAAATTTCCCCCATTTTTAAATCATTAACAAATAATTGCTTCAAGTTCTATTTGGCATGCTATCGAAAACAAAAGTATAATGACTTTCTTCTACGCGTTTCCAAAATTTCGGGCAGATGCTAGATATAGAACAGTGTCCCACATTGTCTCCAAAGAATCTCGAGCATTTCGAGCGTAAAAATGAATTCCCCAGCTGGTTGTACCGTATGATCCGCGGAGAAATTCAATTTGCTCTCGTAATTCAATGTAATCTTCGCGAAAATCCCACGGGTCGCAGGCTTAATCGCTCACAAAACGATTTCGAACGTGTTGCTCGCGCGTCGTCGCGAGATCTTCGCCAAGTGAATGCACAAAGAACGTAGGGTAGAACAACGAATTTCAATGAAACGCGTCACGATACGACCGCGTGAAGAATCGTCACACGAAAAACCATTGCAAGGCACTTCGATGTAACATGCGGCAGTACTGATAAAGTGGTGTTCGGAAAAAATAAAATATATGCGTATGTTGATCAAGTACTATTTCTATGTAAAAAATAAGAAACACTTTTCGATTTTTAACATTGTACAACATAAAATTCCATGGGAATTCCAAATACACATACAATCAAAGACATTACGATGAAGTACACAACATTTTTAAAGAAAAATAAATAATAACAATAATTTGATGGAGTTCGAATTTAATTAACCAGAAATCTCAGTTTTCATTTTTATCACAGAAACTTTTCCAGGTGAGAGGCACATTTTGAAATATGTCTATACGATGCGTATAATATATCTTCGAGCGTCAACCCATTCAGCGAATTAAAAAGCAAAATTTGATTACATTATACTTTGTACATTAATAGAATTTGTAGGAACCCGCAGATTTTATTAGTCGACCCTTACTAT
Source organism: Nomada lathburiana (assembly GCA_963667235.1). NCBI lineage: Eukaryota > Metazoa > Arthropoda > Insecta > Hymenoptera > Apidae > Nomada > Nomada lathburiana. The sequence goes on along the minus strand of OY763898.1, from coordinate 7,969,997 downwards.
GTACCTACTTACATCATATTTTCTTTTATCATAGAACTAGAAATATTTTACAGACGTCGTGCTCCTGCTTACAAAAAGATCGAATGCAATTTTGACTTGGTTTCAGACTTTGATTAAATTTCAAAGATCCTCAAGTCAGTGAAAATTTTGTAATTTAACCCCCGATATACACATCTAGTTAAGCTCCAATTTGAAGCACTAAAATCCCAGGATTCTGAAGCTCACGGATCATCGTTGGAACACGCTTCAGTAGCGCCGAAATTCGATCTTTCGACACGACGCGACGGCTCACTTCTTCGGGGTGAAATTTGCTGTTTCGAAGAAAACTCATGCGAGTGTAAACAGCGGCATGATCGAATCACTGTCAAGCAGTCAGCGTGTAAATCGACGCGAACCAGCCGATGAACACAAAACACTAGATATCCTGGTAGGACGAGCATATATACTCTTTATCAATAAGATTTGTTCAAATCCACAATGTGATTGCGTTTATATGTTCGAAAGGATTCGGGGAAATTTGTAACCTCTTTGTGCAATGAGAATATATTGCAGACAACTTGCCGTTCACAAAATGGGTTATTTTGTATATAAATTTGAAGAGTTACAATTAAAAGTAGATACGGTCTTAATTGTTTTTTAATAATATATCTATCGTGAAAAATAATTTCTGCATAGTTATTTATTTTTCAATAGGATAACATTTGATGATAATTTGTTATTGAATAACTATTGATTCAGTGAAAAATATTTCTGTGTTAGTGACTAAATTTTAGATTCTTCGCTAAAGCCTGTTTTCGGAGGGCCCGAATGGGGGTTCATATGCTAATGAACCCCTAAGTATACATAGATGTTCGTTCAGAAACTGTTTGTGTTACGTGAAGCGATATTGTTTTTGTTTCCTTAAAGCAACGGCCCATTAAGTTCTATTTTGTTTTTAAATTATACAAAATTACAGAAACATATTTCTATATTAGAATTCTCTTCTTCAATTTAAATCTTTCTTCTATTCTGGGGAAAAAATGTTGGTTCATTGCTTTGACTTATTTTATCAGAAAAGTACTTTATGATTAATAATTCTCCGGCAATTTTTGTTAGAAACAAAGTCAGATAATATATCCAACGGTAGAACCTCGTGTGTAAATTTCTACATTAATTTTCTGCTATCCATTAATCATATTTTATAATTGTTCACCTACGAGTGTAAAACAAGAAGATAGAAGGTGGCAATAAATCATGGAACATAAAAGGCTATAAAATTTCGGCCGGCTTCCCCCTTGGTTTGATCATTAATGATAAAATGGACGTGAAGTTTACAGAGCATTTTACCTTTAACGCTCCCCTATTTTTCTTTATCACTGTCATTTTCCATTATTTAAGATTTTGTGAAATTTTATAAATTTGCGGAAATATAAAGGAAGAAATGCAAAGAGGTGTACCGTGCAAAACACATTTTAATATGGGCACGCAAAAATTCAGGATGCGAAACAAGATTACGAAATGTAATTACTTCTTTTGCTTGGAGAAAATTTAGTATTCACAATAAACCATTTAGCATAAATTCTGATGCTAAATTTGTTACAGAAAAATTTTAATAATATCAATTTAAGCCTCTAGCTTAAAAAGATAAGAACTACGGTAAACGTGACAATTATTACATGTTTTTGATCATTTCTCGATAATATTAATATTTTACTATTAATAATTTATTTAGGGAAAATAAGTACTTTTGTATGCACTGAATTCATTAGTCCATTTAAGTTAACTGACACTATTATTAATTCCTATTATGGATAGTACTAGCAGATATTATTCACTTAAATTATAATTAAATTGTGAAGTCTATATTATTCATCGGTTATCCCTTTATTATCTGTCATTTCTTCACTGCCTCTAGAAAAATAGACGATAATTTAGTTTAGACAACAATTTCGCTGGAAATTTCCGTTTCAGAATTCCATGATTGCAATGAAATAACAACTATCTCGAAGTGATATAAGAGAACGTCTGGAGACGTAAGAAGCAAAGAAATAAAACCCCGAATGTTACAAATCACATAGGTTGCAAAGTCAACGCACAAATACAAAATGTAAGTTCAGAACCCTCACCCCACTCATCGATATCAGTTGCTACAATTTCATCGAAATCGTAAATCATTTCGTAACACCCGTTACATAACTCTACAGAGACTGCAATACATACATCTTTCTCGTTTTCTCCCGTCATTCTATATAGTGATTCAGCTATAGAGATGGAATTCACGGGGACGGAACTTCCTCCTCCCCATTCCTCCTTTTTCTATACCTTTCATTTCCACGTTCCTCCATTCACAATCATTTCAAAATTCTGCACGCACGTCACTGACGACTCCCCCCCCCCCTCTCTCAGTGACATCCTGCCGCCATGATCAATGCGATAAAGTCGCGCGGATAAATGAATAAATAATTTCGTCCCAACCCCATCTCTCTTCCCCTTTCCGCTCGCCACCACTCGGTTCAACTTCTTAAATGAAAGTCTCGTACTATCAGCGATCGACGAGGAACATTAACGTGCCGGGCGACAAGTTGATTTATTATGGAACTCTGTATTTCGAAGTCGCTTAGTGTGTGTCACGCGTTCAAATAGAACGACTGATTTATAATCCTTTTGAACGTGTTCTTGCTTACTCCTGTCGTTGTATGGGGCAACTTGACTTATTTATTTTTCGGAAGTAAGCACTTCATAAGATATATTGATCTCGCGTTTAATTTCCATGTGTTCAATGTTGTGTAAGGTAATTGGATTAATCGATTTATTGTTCAACACTCGCGATAAATCATGGGAAATATTTCCACTTGTGAACGTCTGCACATTCGATCGAGGTATATTGAATTTAAGAATAACACTGAAAAGTTGAGCCGTAATATTTTTGTTGGGTAACATGAACCGCGTTGAAGAATATCGAAATCAATTTAAACAAAATGTTTTCTGCAAATATGCGTAATAGCCTCCAGTTTAAACCGTTGTTAATTTTTTCTATCGAGCGGGAACTAAAAATCGTGTGCGCATAAAACCTTTGATCAATTTTAGAAGGACGCTTCATTATTTGTTGTAATATTGAAACACGACGATGCAAAATATTTTTCAAGGATGTGTATAGCGTTACCCCTAGAATATCGTAAAGTTAAATGTGTTTCGTCTCTGATACGTACGTCTGTATCTAGCGGGTATCCGCGTCTGACCACTGTCTGACTTATACTACTGCCGGCTACAAACTACTTCGTAGATGTTGGTTTGGCGTAAATTGAAAACTTTCAAATAAAATAACGCTTTCCCGCAATGAAGTACAACACAGCGCTTGTCAAAAAGAGATGTACAAGATGATGATTGAGCTACCATATTATTTTCGGCATCGTATTAGAGGAGTAATTGAATTTTGCTTTTAAATCAATTATTTTTGCTCACAAGGAAAAGTTATTAATATGTTACAATAATGTAGCATTAACGTTTTCCGTTCAACCCTATTTTTTAACCATGTCATGTTAATGTAAACACGTCGCAGTAATATCGCTTCCCAAACTCCTATTTGAACCGACTGAAAGCGTTCAATTACTTTATATTCAACTTCATGTATATAAACGTAAAAAAAAGCGACGCAGAAAAATAAATTGGTCGCAGAACGCCCATAGACGAGCACGGACCCAAAATATGAAATTCGTTATTGAATTTTCGGCACTATTTCAAATATAAACCTACTAAAATCCTTCCTGTTGCAAAGCCTAGTTTCAAAGCACCGTGTATAGTAGTTTTTAATCCTTTCACTGTACTGTTGATATGTTGAGAGATATCGAAATAATACTAAAAATGAAAACAATCCCGACGTCCTTTTAAAATATTGAGCGCTATTATTGGGAACAGAAATTCGCCAAAAATGTTGAGTTCTTAAAATATTTCAGATGATAAACTGTCAGAAATTTTTCCTTTTAAAAGTGTTTAATTCTTTGTTATATGCTTAAACGAATTAAGTGCATGCATCTTGCAGAAAAGAAAGAAATTTTATATCTAATAATTGTAACTTCAAATTATTCATGTATTAAAAGAAATATATCAAAAGTGCTCAGAGGCGCTGATGAAACTAGAACGGGATTTGGACTTGTATTTCATATTTCAACCATATCTGTATTCATAAATTGATTTTCATTTTACTGCTACCCCAACAACTGCAAATAAATATTTATTTCTGCACCGCACCTTTAGTATTTCCCAAAACCCGGAATGGACGCGTCGCCTATAATCTGACAGGACATCCAAATTTTCATTACCTGTCATGCATCGAACGCGAAAGATCGTGAAATACTCCATGTTTCGTAATAGTTACCTCGAACGTAACCGCTCACAGAGAACCGGCCGTGCTCGATCTAATCGACTAACTGTCGCCATGCAATATTGTAGTTAGAAACAGCAGCTTAATAGATCGGATTATCGACGGCACTTAATCATCTCGAGGTATCGCAAACCGTTGGCCTGTCAAGCTTAACAAGTTCCCAGTAGCTCATTGGTAGTCGCCTCGTACGTGCCTTGATAACGCTTCATTCCGACTGAACGCATCCAGTTGGCTGCAATTAACGAGCAACCGAACCCATCGAAATGCCACTTTTATTGCACTGAAAGCGACCTCCTCCATTCCTCGATAGTCACTGAAATTTCGACGAGCAAACTCTGTACTTTCGCGGTATTTGACGCGTGTTAACGCTGTTTCTGATGTTGTTTAAGAAAATAATTGACGGGATCGGTATAAAGCAATTCAAGTTGTACGATATCGTGAAGATCGACAATAAAACTTTATGTAAATTTTTTCGAGAATCAATTTGAGAACTGCATTATATCTTGTCATACGTTTGTGACTCGTTTATAATAGTTTCACCTGGTTTCCAAGATAATTCTTGTTAGTAGTAACCACTGCAATAATTATTATTTAAATATTTAGTTTAAGTTTATTTTCAAACTGCCGGTACCTCGTAATTCAAGGAATTCTTAACGCTCTTATATTTTTTTTTGTTATATTTGGATATCGAAGTCTATACAATTGTTGTACTCGTTTCTTCGAAAATACAATACATTATCTCTGCTTCTTTCGTTACTTTTTCAGCAGACATTTTCATCTACGCATGATTGATTTTCTCAAAATGGGCACATTGCATGCAGACGAATCACGTGTACGTGACACGACGTAAGCGGACCAGGAAAATCACGGTAAACGTCTCCCCGAGGTGGATATTAATCATCACCGTCAAAACGTTTGTGCGTTTAAATGTGGATCCGCAATAACATATTATTCGTGACAAAAATAATTCGCCCCGAAAAGCCATATCGGGCTAAAAATCTGCGGAAAATGCTACTTCCTGAACCAGTAAATTTTCATGCAAACTAATAATCTCGGAAATTTATCTGCAGTTACGACTTATTACAATGAATTGATGTAAGTGTTTCCATTCAGAGTGCAGTGATTGATTTGCGTTGAATAATTTTAGCGCAAATCTGAAGCCTCAATGAACGTGATGCAAGTGAACGCGCTGGTAAATCGATTCGACGTCATCGTGATGGGCAAATTAAAAATAGATCGTGTGAATGGAGTGTGTTATGTAGGAGCGTTTATGAGAAGAATCGGTTTTCGGCAAAATTATTATTCGAATCTCAGTTGAGGCAGAGTTTGGAGATATTTGAAAAAATTCCATGCATCGTAAATAGTTGCAATTATTTTGATTAAACATTGAAACTATCGAAATTAATGTGATCAGTATTGAAATTATTCTCATTATTATAATTAATTTATCAGTTATACATAAATGGTTCAAAGCCATTAGCAACTGTTTCTCAAACACAGAAATCTCATACTACAAAGTTTGCACTAACTAATAATAGTTCTTAACCTACTCTTAACCTACACTTTAAATTTCTACCATTGGTCGCCGTAAATATCGCTTCGCCTTAAAATCGACCGGGTCGTTTATCGTTCCTTCACCTGTCTCCACTACGTCTCGAATTAAATCGCGGCTTCGAGGCACGATAGAGGGCCAACGGTAGATCGTGAACGGCGAAGAAAGAAGGAACACCGGCGCAAAGCTTAAAGGGAACAGCAATTTCTGTTGACTCACCAGATATTGAGGAACTTTTCCCGCACTTTTCGCTTCATGCTGTCGCTCTTCCGACGATATTGCAACCTGCGGCAGGAATCCGCGTAGAGGGGCTCCGGAAGCTGTTTGTAGAAACCTGAAAGTGACAGCGGTCTAGAGATTGAACAGGAAAACGTTCGGTGTTCCGTTGCCTCGCCGGGCCAACCGCGTTTCTGATTGATTGGAACGCTGTTTCAGGGTGATTTGGCCCTTCGTATGCCGCCGCTTGGCCGCTCGACTAATTACTACGTTTGCAATTTCATTCTGGTCGTCACACCGACTGGCTTGGTCGTTCGTCGTTCAGGCGCATCAGAAGGCGGAGGGAAACAGGAAGGAACAGGCAACGCACCGTAAGGTCGGTGAAATCGAATCGAATCGAATCGAATCGAAACGAGCGACGCGTTGGGAATCGGGCATGAAAGCTCAGTCGCGGTTACTCCGAGTAAATTGTGAACGTGAAAGCGCCCGCCAACTCGGCGAACGCTTGGTGCCTCTTTATCCGGACGGCTTCAAGCTCATTTCCGTGATGCTGAAAATCCGGGAGGAATCGTATCGTCGCGAGCGGCCGGGAAGCAGAACCAACGGACGAGTAAACAAGAAAGAAAAGGGTGGAAGGAAGAAAAGTAAAGTAAAGAGGAACGGGGGAGAGGGGAAGAATTCGGGGTCAAACTAGGTGGAAGCTCGGCTCGTAGAGAAACCTTGTATCTATATACGCGTTTGGCTAGAAACCGAAGATAGGAATAGCTGCGACCGTTCCTTGCACAGGCAAATATTTATTCAGCGGTAGGCCGCCGTGCTGTTTATTCGCGCGTATATCCATCATCCCCGGTGGATCTGTATCGTCGGAATGATTCTTCGACGCGTCACGAGAGCGCGGGAGATTCTTTTCCTCTTAAAAGATCGTTTTTAGCGGCGCACGTTTTATTACGGAGAGATTCGCGAAAAATATTGCGGGCGAATTTTTCTTTTTTATTTGGCAGAAAATCAAAGTGTCCCGGGGAAACGTTGATTCTACGCAGCAAGGATTTTCCAGTCGAAGCGAGCTTCTATTCTCCACTTTTTCCTCTCTCTCTTTTCGTTTTTACCGGGAGATTTAATATTTTTCTGGCGAGAAACGGGAGAAAAAAAGATCGGTTGACATGGAAGCAGCGTTCAACGTCACGTCGAAACGAAACGTTTCTGTTGAAGTTTCATTTTCTGCATGACAGAGTGGAGGAATTGGAAGAACGCGATTCGCATTGCGCAGTTCGACAAAAAATAGAAGACGAAACGAACAGCGAAGGGACGAGAGTCGAGAACGGAAAGCACGAATCGCTTCGAATTGCCCCCGTTCGGTTTATCCTTTACGCACACGGCTCTTTCGCCAGATTTGTCGCTATGAGGGAGACCAGTGTTTGCGCAATACGGGCGAAAAGTCAATCGCGTGACTGTGCGATTATATTAAATATAAAGAATCATCCTTTTGTCTCGCGATATTCGCCTCCGATTTTCGTTCGAAACAGACGCGCGATCGGCCGTCGAAGCATTTAACAATGGTCCAATCAAGAAAGGAACGCCATGAAACGCAAGAGAACAATAAAAAATAGAACGATAATACAGAAAGATAAGAGATTCGAAATATCGATCACGAATACACCAGGCGAATTGATACAATACATTTCAAGAGAATCGTTGACCATTTTGCTGGAGCACAAACGTCACGAAACGAGAATGATTCTTCCGAAGTTATACTGTTATCTATCTATATTCATTTCCGCACGCGTGAAAACAATGGTTCGGGTTAATGGAAAACTTACTTAGCCAAGTCAGCTGATCGTTGTGTTCCAATTTGTTCTTGAAACTGTCGACCTGCCGCTTCAGTTCACGCAGAGCGAACGATGGCGACGCGTAGAGAGCTTCTTGATGTTCCCGAAGTTGCCGTTCCAAGGCAGCCACACGTCTCTCGAGGGCCCACAGCACTTCCGCCTCGATCACCCCCGATGAAGCCGGATGTGCTCCAACGATCTTGAAAGGAGGAGACACACATCTTACAGGCATACTCAGGGATCTATTAAATGTGCATCGACCGTATCGTGACAGTACCACATGCCCCAATTGTAATTAAAATAAAATGCATGGCCCGTTGTCAAAAGAAGCCACTGCTGTACATTTCATTTTATTGACTTTCTTGCAATTGATCTTTTCGGAGATTAATTTCACGCATAAATATGAATGCAATTATTTTTAATACGACGACGTTTTGCAAGATTGATAATGTTCATAATTATTTGTTACGAAATAAGATAAACGTGGAATTAATGGAAAGATTTAGTCTCATATATTTCTGTTGCATTTCGAAAACGCGTATTTGGATGTAGTTGAAATCTGTGCAATTTCTGTTTAAGATGACTCAATTTTGCAAATATATTATACAATTACCAAAACGTATCGTGCTTCTTAATTAATTTAGCATATTGCATTTAACACTGTTAATTATAATTCATGCCGAGTTGAGCGTGATAAAACGCGTGCGATACTTAACGATATAGTAAAACGTTCCCGGAGTGATCGTTCGAAATAAAGTGTTTCCCGATGAGCGAGCTACACACTCATCGGCGAGACAATCTGCTGATTGTAAAGATTTTAGTTCAATCAGTTCCAATTGAGAGCAGCGAAGCCGTGAAATTTTTACTCCCGTCTACATCTGATTGCCGTATCTTCTCGACGATACGACAAAAAGATTTCAGCGCAAGTAGTTTCCACTGAAAGGATTGAAACTGAGGGGTTCTAACAAACAAATTGCAATTTTCTCTCCCCCCCCCCCCCTTAATTCTTAGCACGGGTATTATAATTATTATCAAGTTAGGACTTAAATTCACCGAAGTTAAAACAGAATAATCAAAAAGTTGGATTGCCGGGGCATTTCAATTGCACGATAATTTTTTAACTTCAATTAAACCACTGGGGTCGCGCCGACGGAGAACGCTGACTAACATAATTTCGCGTTGAACGCCGACGAAAACGTTTGGAGGTAAACGGGAATGAGCCGAAAGGACCAAGACAGCTGTGTACCTACGGTGGCCGGATCGTTACCTGAAGAACATAGGGTGTGTCGGGCGTGTTCGACGGCAAATTAGTCGAAATGTTCAACAGTTTCTCCCCCTTGCGAAGTTTCACGATGTCCAGAGGACCAGCCTCTGCTGCATTTCTAAAAAGTTCTGCAACAAAAATGCGAATGATGAGAAATATTATTACTCGGATGGACATATTAATTTCATCATGCGGCTTGATTTCGATTTCAATATTTCATTGGACCGCATCAATGCGAAATAAATCTGGCGTAGTTTAACGTTTTATTGCATCAATATTTCACGTTATGTGTCGCTTCGGTGGAAACGGATTTTTTGATATTCCTATACGTCGGTGAACAAAAATCCACATGGCAATATGTAACCCTCAATTCACAATTGAAATGAACAATTAATGCAAATATCGTTCCTCAATAATCGGTCCATTCAGAATTGTGACTAAGACCTTTTGGACTACGTAAAATATTCCATTTTAGACAATTCTTTACTGTCATATGGAAGCTATATATTCCTTGAGTAAATATCGCGGTTGCATTAAATTAATAAAATTTTCTAATTTACTGAAGTACCAGAAAGGTAGAATCAGCGAAGCCTGCGAGATCTCACCTTCTCTCTCTCGTTAATTAAGTCCCCCACATTCCTCGCCCAAACCTATTATCTTTTATTATTTGAACAAACAATAATTTGAATCATGAACTCTTGCCACAGTTAATCAGTCACCGTTCACGCGACAGTTCTACGGGCAGGCAAACGGTATTACGTTAAAAATCGACGAAAACCGTTCGACCAGCCGTGAATTCATTATTCAAATGCCGCGATTCGAAGCGTTGTACCCTTTCGGTGATATCGAGCGTAATGACATTTTATAAGTGTATGTTTTATTCATCGGCGAAACGGGTGGCGCAGTTGCGCGTAACTTGTCAGCGTAACGTGTGCATTATGTCGACGCAATTACAGACACAATGCGGGAACAAGTACTGTCACGTGTTCGTTTCCTTCCACTTTCGCCAAAATTATACGACGCCACGATGCCTGTCGCGTTGTCGTAAAAGGAAGATACAGAAACGGTCAGACGAGTTAGGAAAACATCATATATACCAAAAATGTGAAAAGTCTTTAATGAGGAAAATGTATCATTCCGGATAACAGAGTTTTTCAAACTTTGAAGTAGATATTTTTAAAGGAATTTCTGTATTTTCTATTCGTGATATGAAATACATAGTTCAGCTTGTCGGAGAAATGTGCAACGAAATACAGAATACGAAAGAACATCTAGTTTCTTTAAATAATACAAAATAATTATACTTACTTATAATAATTGTAGTTTACATTCTTATTCCGTATATGTTTACCAAATATTTTACCATCAAAGTGTATCCTACCTTTTATTACACTTCCTTCAGTAATCGTAAGCACTGTCAAAATACCTGCATTCTACCAACAAATATAAATCTCACCCATCCTCGTTTCTATAATCATACCCTCCCAATATTCTCAATTCCACCGCGATCCCCGAAGCTCGCCGAACCGAACAGCCCTAACTTCTACCAGGAAGCCCATAAATCAGCCACGATTTAAACGTAAAGATTAAAACCAATAAAGGCGACTGGTCCCACAAGCTGCACGTCATTGTATGACTTAACGTGTCCGAGGTACCTACCCGGTCGAATTCCATAAATTCAGCATCGAACGAACCGACAGATCCTGATTAACTAACATCGAGCCAAGGAAGCGGCGCATAAATCCGCCAATGGGGCAAATGAAATTACCATTTAACAACCGCACGGTGTTTCTTGCTTTCGCTGGACACCGTTTCAAGGAGCGCGAACTCGAGCCGGCAAAATGCTGATGAATGCTCGGCGACGAAGATTGGAAAATATTCACGTCCCTCTATTATAAAGGATTAACACGTTTCCCGATGAGTAATGGTTGGCGCAGAAACGCGGCCCCGCCGACAATTAATCATCGGTTCGTAGGTGTACGCGTTCTAATGTGGATTCGCGTCGTGCAATAAATCGATCGGCAGAGTTCCGTTCTAGCTACAAATAATAAACAACGATTTATCGAGCAAGGGGGTTAACAGAATAATTGCTTGTCATTTCTAACGTGGTGCACGAGGGTAATCGACTTATCGGTTCAAAGGGCAGGGCTTTAGGTTTTCTATTCGCATGGGGGATGGGGGATGGGGGGGTTTCGATGGTTCATGTGTGCATATTTTGTTTTGCGAGATCTGCAGTTTGCGGCTTTTGGGACGCGACAGCGATTGTTTTGGGACGTAATAAATAATTCTTCTTGCGGTGGTCTTCGAAAATTTGGATATTCACGCTCGAACGTTTGATCTTAATGTCTGAAGTTTGAATGCAGGGTGGTCAATAGTTACACTTATATGAATTAGTTATTAAAGATTGAATGTCTGTGGTCATAGATATAATGAGTTGTACTTGCATATTCTTCGTCAGCACAAACATGCAAAAATCAGAATTTTGTCCACGTTACATTAACGTATCTATTATCTAATAGAACTCATTAATTTAAATTAAGGCGGAAGAAAGCTGAAGCGTTTCTGGTATCGTTTTCAATAAAAATCAAAAGGGCAAATATTAAAAGGAATGGTTCCATTTAATACTTACATAATTTATAACGACTGTATATTTCATGATCATTATACTGTACCGGGATCAGAAAATTATTAGAAAGAACAGACATACATAGGGAACGAGAGCATAATAAATGGAATTTAACAGGAAACGCGTAGCCTCTGATTCAAACGATCTGAAGTACACGAACTTGTGCAGCTGTTAGATAACAGCACAAAAAGAAGGGACTCGTTAATGGCATCCGGCAGATGCCTAAAAACAGAAAGAAGGATTACAGTTTGCTGTCGTTCGAGTTATCGATTCGACAGAACCCGAGCTTCAACAGCGTAGTGTTTTGCAAGAAGATTCATAATTCTTCTTGAAAAATGAGTTTTTCAAAGAACGTCACATAAGGGTGATTTATAAAATACAGTGCTGCTATTCTTTCCACCTTACTATACGAAAATAAGAAAAAAGGATACAAAAACGAATTGCGAGACTTTAATTAAACAGCCCTTATGCGATTTCGACGAAACACGTTCCAATGACGTGCACTGGCCATGATGAAATGCTTGGGAGAGCAGCCATTTTGGCTTAAAAAAAGGTATACCTTGTCGAGGGAAGCGCGTGTTAAAGATTGATTTTATCTTGCCATTAAATATTAGTGATAAATGAAAAATATTGTACATAAATATATAAAATATTCCATTTCAAAGCTTGTATTCTCTATTTCACAATATTTACAGTGTCTACTATGATTTCCAAAAGTAGTATAGTACCTCAGCGGTAATAGTAATTTTCATGAAAATATATAATATTCTTATATAATATATATTATTTTAACATTGACTTATAATATAATATAACTCTTTCCATTTATTTGTCGCTTCTGCCTTTTATCACCTCTACTCGATACTTGTAATTTGCCACGAATATAAAGGACAACAATACACACACGAGCATGTTGAATAATTCCGTGGAGAAGTATTTTCAAAGCATACCTCCAACACTTCAAAGGCAGAATTAATTTTCCGGTGAATATTAATTTCAAACAAACCCCCATGTCTCCCATTTTCAATTACGAATGCAAAAGGAAACGTAGAGACGGGATAAAAAGCACGCGACAGAGCACGTTCAACTTAATCATCTTGTCCTTTATCCAAATTCGACGAACGACAGACATGTGGCGTGGGCTGACCGTCAGTATTGCACGAAACGGATATGCGCCCCTTTTATTTCACCATTGTGACGCGCAAATATAATAAGCCGAATTTTGTGGATTAATATCAACAGATTCGTTGCTGCTGTTCTCGACTGAAATAAAATCTAAAATACCACGCTCTTTTGTATACCGAAATCCTGCGATGACCTGTTTCGCTGGTTGCAACTCGAATGCAATTGAAGAGAAGCGGATCAACGATGCGAAAAATGACGGAAAAATATTTCTAGGATATTCATGCGAATTTCCACCCACATTCCACGCATTAATAATCATATAATATTTCAATGCTTGTACCATTTAATAAATTGACTTAAGATTCATATTCCCTTCCTTGATGACTCAGATGACTCGCGAAACGGTACAAAGAAGGAAATAAGACTACACCAAAGCAGAGAAAATTCCAGTGTCCATGTTGTCCCAATGTTTCTGAACTTCCTGAACACCCGTTGTACACGTCAGGCACTGGCCAGGGAGTGCACACAGAACACAGAACACAGAACACGGGATCACAGCACGAGTGTGGTTCGCGTACCCACGCCCACGCGTGCATTTGAATAGGCGCCGCTAATTAAACTGAAACTGTTCATAGCACCGCACGAACAATATTTGCAAAGAGACCATTCGCTTTCTAATCTATCTTAAAATAGAAAAGAAACAGTAATCGTATTACACAATCGTTGTTCGCAAAACTTTCTTTCAACATTCATATAAATCTGTTCTAACATTTACCATGGTAAATCAACAATGCAGAATCGAATATTAAGTTCCACTTCAGAATCAATGATTAATAATTAATAACGTTCACAGAATAACGCTAATTACAATTGAGATTTCCGAGAAGTCAAACTTTGAATTGTCCAAACATTAATTTCATGATGATTAATTATCACGGTATGTCAATGGAAATTCTTATTCGCTAACGCCTGTAATCTAAAAAATTTTTTTATTCATATTTCACTCACCATATTCATCTTTTTTGTTTCAAAGTTTGCTGTACTACTGTCAGCCCACTTGTCCACATAATATACCACGCTGTACTATAAACATCTACCTTTGCCCTTTCGCGATAATTCACACAAACTGTTTCTTAACATTATTTATTAAAGAGTACTCCACGGACTCGAAACGCGTCCACTTGAGGTAACATGGAAACAAACGCTCGTAATTCGCGTGTAGGTATCTCGTTTTTTACGGCACTACAAATTTTACGAGGCCATCGTCGAATTTTCACCCTGATGGACCACCTTATGGACAATCGTTGCTGCCCCTTCTTGTAGATTTGCATGATAATATCGGCGTTCGACGCGATCTTGAGCGCCCTCCCACATGCACATAAAACGACCTGACGCAGAAAAGGGGGACGGAATGTCGCGAGTGAACAATTTATATGAAAGGAATTAAATTCGATATACCGTGGCCTTTATGAATATAGTAACATATAACGTGATATACATTAAACAATTTTTATATATTGGGAATCGAGATAATTATGCGATCACGTTCAAAGGTATTTTTGTTAATGATGAAGGATCGAAATTCGATATTTCAAACGACTTCTAGATTTTGGAAAGAACTCTTACAGTGTCTTGAAAAAGGTGAGAAGCTTGAGGATATTTTTGTTTAAAAATGGTTGCAGTTTAATACGATGTTTCCAGTGCAAGGAAGTTTTCAAATACGGTGCGACGAGTAATTCATGGTACGGGGAACTGGTTCCAACCAGAAAAACTTTTATGTCGATCTGATCAGTAGTTCGATAAAAAGGGGCAAATACAGCAGTTAACCCACGATGCTTAAAAATTTTTTCAATTCACAAGTCGTGCAAGTTCTCGACTCGAAAAATGTTAACATTGCTGCTGCCGTTTCTAAATTAAATAAAAGTAATTCCTACGTACGAGTACCTATTTAACTGCCAACCCTCACGCCAGTCCTTTACGCCCCATAATTCAATAACTCAATTTAACTAATGCTGGCCATATTCTCGTAATTCAAAGCTATTCGAGCTTCCACATATTCACACACATTTACGCGCACCCATTTCGTAAGAAATTAGAACGAATGTTACACTAATACCAAAGAAATAAATCACCTTACCGCACTAAACTACCAAACACCATACAAGTACATCGAACAATATTTCAGCCGCTGTGTGCCCCTGAATCACACACCGTGCATGCGCGAAATTTTCAACAAAATTATGATGCACTACCCTCGTCCGACTCGCAACGCGCCACAACGTCAGACATTACAGTGACATTCGCTCCCTAGAAAATTTTCCAAACGGGGAAAACGACCGACCTTGCCGTCAATTATATTCCGCGAAATTACCAAACCAAATATTAACTCGAGCACGCGGCGCTATGATGCAGGGAACGGGAAAAAGAGAATAATAGAGCCTTAAATTAGAATGGGGAGGCAGTGAGCAGCGATCAAAGGTGGACAAGACGGTGCGCACCCGACAAGCAATAAAAATCGACCAGTTGACTTTCATTGAACGCGGCATGCGCGATCGTTTGCCGTGTAAACTCTATTAATTGACTGCAGGGGGTGGGAGCGTTCTGTGGAATCGTTATGGAACCCTCTGTGTCAAGCGTTTTACAGATACGACCGATCATTTGGTCGTTTTAAGGCTCGATCCTGGATGGAATTAGCGTCGGCATCGCGGCACAAGTCATATCGTCAGGAGACTCTTATTCCACGTGGAATCACGACCATCATTGCGCCACAGTTGTTAGAATTATAAAGGCCACAAAATTATTTGTCGGATTACAGTGTACCGGGACTATTGGGCGAGTTATTCAATTTTTTGTATTTAATCCATAATCGTCGATATTACATTCCAATTTTTCCTGTGACACCTATCCTCTGTTTGTACAATTAGGTGCTTTAACAATGGTTCGATTAATTATTCTCAGATAGGGAGAAAGAGGGAGAGAGATTTTTGTTATATGCATCATCACCGTTGCTCGTTCTGTCCCCTTTAAATCAATTAATTCAACGAGAGATTGCGCTTTTCAATTTTGCGATTCCGTTAAAAGCAGCCTCGACCACAGGTCAATTATACGATTCTTGGATGCGTATTTTCGTTCGATAGAATTAATGGATTTTTGCAGCTCCCTGAATCCTCCCACGCCGGCGAGCTTTCTGCGCGCCAAACGCGTCCATACCCGACACCGGCCAGAAACAGGCCGAGGAAACAATATCTGGCCGCGAACCAGGTCGAAGTTGTTGGAACTTGTTTGGACTAGTTGTGATTCGAATTTGCAATTTCGCCGGTAGGACTGCATTCCCAGAAATTCAAAAAGCCCGTGTATCGGTCCGCGAACGTAACTTTCGTAACGCTCCCAATCGGAACCGAGGGTAGGTGAAAAGTAAATTGCCCGGCTTGACAACAAAGGAGCACCCACCAGCCACCGCACACATGCTCCTTCCCCGTTCGGTCTCACCTCTACGACCACGCGGACTCATTCGACAAACGGAAGGAAGAAGGAAAGAAGAAAAAAATAAAGGCAGGGGGACGAACTACTTCATGATACGTTTCTGTGTTCTCTCCCCCGTGACGTAAAACCCAAGCGCTTTCGAGATTGCTCGAGATTTATCGCACAAGGGGTACAGGAGGTCGAGGAACCAGAAAAGAACGTTTCCAGGTGAACCATTGATCCCCGTAAATCCCCCCCCCCCCACCCCCACCCAACAGGCGAATAAATCTCGAATTACCGTAGAATACGGCAATACGAGCAGCCGACGATGTCGTACACATGCCCGCGTAGAGGCGATGCAAAAGCACGCGAGCCGGCGATTCACCTGAAACGAGGTTAAATTGCCCTAAAACAACGGCGTGCTGATTTCGCTGCCCGTCCAGGGTGGGTCGCACACGGCGTCACATACGTATGCGGAATATTAACGCTCCCTCTAAAATAATCCCCCACCCCCATCCACATACCATCCCGCCATTTGGCCGCCAATGTGGTGTTGGCGTACGCGAGGGAAACTTAAGTTACCGATGGAAATCAAAGTGGTCTTCCTACCTTCTCTCTTTCGCTCGTCCGCTTGCACGATTGAACGGGCGAGAGGTTTTGCGCGAGCGACAGATCTTGCGGCTGGTCTGTCCTGGCTCACACGACGCGGCTCCGTAACGAAACGAAACGAACGTGGTGGCACATATACAGAACGAAAGAAGGGGGAGAGCTATCTTCCGACCGTCCATTGGCTCTAATAGGATAATGAAACGTGAATCATGGATGTACGGCGGACGATTATATTTTTATTGTGACCCACGCTCAATTTATTCATTATTTTGTTGAGGCCAATATCATTGGTACGAGGTGTAGGAAGCCGTTGCGGTCGGAAAGCATCGGTCGAGAGTTCCTACGGGTCCCCGTGCTACTATTACTTTTTATTATCCGTCGCCGAATTAGAAAATAAACGTATAGATGGATTGGCTACATCCTCTGACACATGTGACGGGAATATAATTAGCGACCGCCGCTGGGAAATCGCGTCGTCGTACGTTGATCTTAGTTTTCTTATTTTTTTTTTTTTTTGTTTCGTCCGTTTGCGACGTTTGTACGTCGACGGTGCACTCGGTGTTCGGTATACGTTCTGAGATCATGGTGTTTGCTCGGAGAGTGTAAACGCGGGATGAGAAACGTCGACCGGATAATGTGGAAACTTGTTGATTCTCCGAAATAAATGGGAACTCAAGTGATGCTGTGTCAGTTAAATTCAGAGAAACGGGTGTAGCTTTACGTTTGTTCGCTTTCTATTTTAATGGAGCATGTTCACTTGGTGTTACGGTGTTACATTGTTGTGAAGCGGATTTACCGAGTCACCGCTGTATATCTTATCACTGTGCCTTTTTCGAAACAGCCAATTTGTAGTGGATAAAGTGTTTAGACAATTACTATAAATAAAGTTTAATGAACATAATTTTGTTCAACGATTACGATCGATTACGATTACGATTACTTAGCGATTTTCTGTACAGAGATTCAAGGATACCGTTTTATTTCAACTATAAATTTTCTTAATATTCAGAATACTCTAGACGAAATGGAACTCTTGAGCAACATCGAAACAGAGATAGTAACTTATATTATTGACCGGTTGACTAATATTCGCCTCGCCAACCATGAAAGACCAAAGTTTAGCCACTGATGGACGTTTTGTGGTTCGATCATGTATAACTCTATTTAGGTACCTTAGCATTGGATCAAAAGTTTACTACTTTATAATACGTACAGTACACTAACTGTGTGCAGAGTTAAACTAAATTGGCGAGCAAAGTGTCGCGCGTTTTCCCTTGTTATACGTCACCACAGAACAGCAGCTAAAAATGAAGAAAGTTACACAATGTAATGATAGCTAGTATCACACTTTGTTTTTGGTTTCTATAACAATTAGGGCAGCTGTGCAAAAGTGTGGAATGAATAGTACAGAATGCTTACTATCAAGTACATGTTATAAAAATAAAGTCACGAATGATAAAAAAAAAAGTCACCAATAACATCGACAAAATAATAAAATCATCTTGCTTTACAGTAAGAACAGTGTGTATGTTCAACAAACTCCCCCCGGTGTCCACAAGTTTTTTCGTATTCCACCCTGTACTATTTTCTAATCGTGAGTAAACTACTGTTTCTGCGTTAACGGAGCGCAGTCAGGCCATGCCTTCACCGCAGATAAAACCACTTTAACCTAGCGTGGTGCACAATCTATTGCCGATTTTCAGTTGGCGCAAATGAACTTTCCGTGATTCTGACCGGAAATCGAGTGCACCGAAATTGACGATCGAGGACTCACTTCCGGACGATCTGACGAACAGCACAACTGTGCTGCAAAATTGCCCGTCCCTGTAACTTTATTTTCCGAGATTACAATCGCAGTTACTTCGCGCATGTACAAATGTACAAACAATTATCTAATAGATCTAGTAGATCTTAAAGTGTTGGAAAAGTTATTCATCGAATTTGAGATACTACTAAATACATATTCTTACAAAGCTTGTAGCTTGCAAAAAAGTCTCGGTTGAACTGCGATTAATTAATTGTCCGCTGCATTTTGCAATACAATAAGAGTAACAGCCGTGCGGTTAAGTTTAATTATCGCGCACCACTTGAGGATTGGTTTGTGTAAAAATAGAAGTACTTACGGACGTGAACACACTTTACAAGTGCGAGCACAATCATGAGAAAACCGAAATTCTCTAAGTACGTGCAAAGGTTCAGAAAGCAGAGGTTTAAGGTGTCTGCGAGGGCGAGCGGCATGCAGAAACTTAAGAAAAGAAACTTTTTAAAGGGAGCTAAGAAGAAAAGTTCGCAGCCACGGTGCAGGGTGTTGATGAGCCTTAGGTTCACTGTAATGGTTACACCCTCTGTTTATTCTTTTACGCCTATATGCTTTCATGTAAAAAATACATAAATCGTAGCACAGCAATGTACCTTTTAAAACTGCATGGAACTATGGAAAATGCGAAATATCGTCGAATTCCTTTCGAGCAAACCGTCCACGAAATCACGATTAGCAAAGAAACCACCGATGTTACGTTCGTTTTCACGACCAGCATGGTACGAAAAATATACATTCTATCTTGCTACGCTGCCTACGTGAACTAAATATATTGTACGTTGAATTAAGGGATGTCCGTAGGGCAGTCCCGATTGATTTCGGGGCGGGGTTACACAGGGCCAGCCTCACCTCTCTCTAATCGATACGATTGCACGTGCACACATCGATTTATTGTGCCAACTGACCGCATAAATACACGAACGCCGCGTGTGCCTTGTTATATTTAACGATCGTGGCCGTTTCCACTGTCGTCGTCTAGACCGGGACCGGTATGCAAATTCATGCGGTCGTAAGAACCACCCCTAATCTCGTAATTGTTCGGCTTTCAGTCGTACATTCTCATTCGGTGGAGAATTCTCGCGGGTTTTGCGCGAGGAACAAGGAGAGCAACCATGAAAATGTAATTCGTCCGTAAGGTGCCGTTATTCCAGGGGTACTGATCACTTCAGTTAAGGAAAACGCGAGTTACGTCGAGGGAGGAAAGAATGTTCAATAAAATGAAAATCGCTCGGTTTCAGAACAAATTTTTGCAGGATAGTCGTGTACGGGTTTTCTGGAATGTTAAATATGAAAACCGTTTTTACACTTATAGAAGGGATAAATATTCTTAGTGATACGATGCGTGTATGCACGGAATACATATTATACGAAATACGATTGAAAACGACCATCGTGTTCAGCACGTGCACTTCCTGGGATCGATTGTTCAATTAAATTACTAAACAGACGAGATTATAATCTGCTGAAAAGAAAATCGTCCCAGCGTTTCGTGGAACGACTGAGCGATTCAGAGTGCCGAGTAGGCGGTATTATCTGTTTGACGCGTGTGCTTCGTAGAGAATATCATGGAAATGTTGCGAATCGTTCGCACGTGGGTTTCATTTTCACGTAAATCGTCGCAGCATCGACTGAAAATAGCCCTTTGTTATATTTCTTTTCTGCAGCTTGAAACGCGGCACGAAGCGTTCTTCAATCCAGAAATTTGCTAACAAGCGAAACAATAATACGTATAAATGAATTTCCTAGCCACTAATGCAGGGGAAAGGAAACCGAGGCCATGAAAATCGTGCTGTGTGTTGAATTGAGAGAAGTCTCTTTGTTACAATTGTCGAGTGGAGAGTGTACTATATAGAGGTGTCGCCCGCGCGCTGATTATCACGGAATGGATAATTGGACAATTTTCAGGTTTAATTGAGCCACGCTTTGGTGAAATGTGTCGACTGAGAATGCTGGGGATTTTGTTATCTTTTCAAACACATTTTGTTTCACGTTTCAGTGGGATATGAACGGCATGGTGCACGGCTTGAAATATTTGTCAATGCTCAATGAACAGATTGTTATATCAATGAAACCATAATTAGACAAATTGGTAATTATTGCGAAGTCGGCGTTACCCCGTCGCATTGACGGCGAACGATTTATTCGACCGATACAACGAAGTAATTAATCGTGTAATTAACGATTCGTTTGCCCGAATTCTGTGTCACCTCCTGTCGTAATTATGAATTGCTGCGACAACTGAAGCATATTGAGCATTTTCCGCAAATGGAATGCTGTAAAAGTACGTTTATTCGATTCTAATAGCGCACCACGCGACAAAATTGGAATTTAAGCGACATCCAAAGTATGGCAGTATGTCGAGGTAAAAATATTTCGAACTTCATAAGCGCTGAACTTTATGGACTGCAAAAGGAACTTTAAGCTCTTTCGAGAACAGGCAATATTGCGAGACATGTAAATCCTCCGCATCGTAACTACGATTTAATGTCTGCCTTAGCAGCATAAATTGTTAAAAAATCATTACTTAAAATGTACAAGAAAATCGACAAGGTATTGATAAGAATCCTCGATAGAACAGATAGCTGTCATTTTGAACGTCCAATTGTAAGAATTACTACCGAAAACAAATTATCCGAACATCAACCCTAAAATAAACGTATTCAATCGAAATTTACTGTTGAACATAATAAAATCTCCAACCCAACTAAAACCATCGTCGTTATTTTTAGTCCTTTCCCTTTAGTGGTTTATTTCAGGGATCGGAAATTTCGCGATGCCGGCCAGACAATGGGGGCCAATTTACTCTACGAACGGTATCGATTCTCGCTAGGGTATCGTCGGCATATTTTTTCGCGGTACGACCAGCGAGCTCGGTGAAAAGCTTTCCAATTAACTAGAAGGAAGAATACACCAACGACACGCTCACCCGGCTAACTTTACATCGATGTGACGGGGTAGCTCGACAAAGGGGTGAGAACCGGCCAAACGACCAGTCTATTACAGGGTTGCGAATTTCGCGACGGTGCAGCCGACTGCTCGTGAAGTGTCGCCGCGAAATGCGGAGAACGAAACGCGAGACGATAATCGCCTAGGCGGGACAATTTTATCAGAATGAAAATGAGATTGCAATTAAGAGGACTTCGATGGAATTGAATGGGGACAAAAGGTGAAAATTAACGGGATTTGGATGGAATCGCAGACTGAATTCGTAAATTTACCAATTATTCTTATTGAGCAAACGTTTGCTATTCATTTATTTAAACATAGCTAAAAGTGATTCGTGAAAATATGTATCAACATTGTAATGAACTTCGTATTGTTATTGAACAAAATTGTTTCTTTTATATTACGTTCACCGTGTGGGGAGGCGAAAGTTAGTTGAAATTAGCAATATAATTATATTTATTCAAAGCTCATCTAACTTATGCCCAATTTATGCTGTTTCTTCTTCTTAACACCTAGAAAGACTTCACAGCTGGTGCTGCAAGTCCAGTGTTTATTGATCAACCACACCGGAGTAGATTTACACAAGATGTGTTCTCAGAATATTCACGGAATGCAGGGAAGAGGAAATCGATAGGGAGCTTTCCTTCTAGCAGTTACCTTCCAAGATTGGATGTTGCCCGCTCGAAGACAGGGCCAGAGCACGACGAAAAGAACCGACGTACGTACAAGGGCACAAAGACTTCTCGTCGCATTGACGGGACCTGTTCTCTGTTTCACGCGTTTCCCTTTGTAATGTCTCCAAGTCCTAGTAATGACATTGGCAGCAAAGCAATTTCCCTTAACTAGCCCGCAAGCTTGCATAAATTCTAATAACATTATCATCCATAATTACACTATACACTCTGACACAAATTGTCTCGTTGTAATTTATAATACGACAATTACGTGTAAGTAGTACCCATTAAACAAGGAAACACCGTTTAATTACCGGTGTTAGAAATAACATTAACTCCAAGGAACCAGTAGTAGAAACCTGCGTTTACTCGGACGCGGATCCAGTAGATCGAGGCGCTAATAGTCAGACGGCGCTGATTATGAGAAATGTACAGAATATGCGCGCTGTACTAAGTCTATTAGGAATACTAGAATACGGCAGTCCTACGTATAATTATAGATATAAAGAGGTATAATTAATTCCACATGTTTACAGTAATAGGTTTCAATGGTCCAAGTGGATTGCTCTAGTAATAGCCAGACATCGAGCAATTCTATTACTGCTCCAGCATATAGTACGTACATACGTGCATATAATATATTCAAAAGTTGAAGCCAATTCCGTTCGCATAAAATTAGAAACAATACCAGATTTACAAAATTACAAATAATATATTAAATTGTTTATGCGAATAGTGGAATTGATCAAATGTGACAGATATAAAATTTGCAGTGATTCAATGCACCGAGCAGCAACATTCAATTAACCAATTTAGACGGTCTATTGTGTCCAGAATGTGCTAGTGCGCAAGTGTATGTTGAAATGCAATATGTGTAGAGTTGCGTGTGGTTTAAGTAGAACCTGACTGTAATGAGCAAACAGACGGAAAGTCGACTTTGACGATGCTCTCGGGTCGGGTTAATTTTCATAATGCAACGCATAGAACATGGAACACGCAAACTACCAGGAATCGTTTGAGAATCTTTACGCGAACGTCGGCAACGATGATCGCCGCCGAGCATATCTCTGTGAAGTATGTTCGGAAGGAAAATGCGATGTTAAAAGAGAAAAATGCGAATTGTATGCTTTTGCTGCGATTTAAAAGCTTTTCTCAAATAAGGATGTAATACGTTGTTTTTAGATGAACAAAAGAAAATAAAAATAAAAACGAAAACTAAACGGTTGTCAACTGATTATGACTGATCCGTTAAATTTTAAAATTCAATGTAATACAATATATGAAATGGTGGACATAATATAATTATTCGAAGCACTTTCGGTTTCTTAAGTATATGAATATTTGTTGAACGAAATTATGTTATCTTTCTTATCGAGGCACTATTTCTACTTCATTTGAGTGCCTGTGCATTCTCTAAAAGGTTTCTCCAGCTATTGAATTTTATACTAACTTGGAGGAACAGTATTAAAGGCAAATAATGTTTAAAAGGACTCTGGGTAACGTTAAAATTCTTTGCCCTAAATAATTAAGTTTGGAACGATGTAATTTGAGCTTGGCATTTTTACATAAACGTTGGCCACTCTAAAACGCTTTCAAGACGAGAAATTGCATCCCCTAACTAGTCCATGATAAAAATTCCTTCCCCTAATTTCTGTTAATGCTAGTATACTTTCTGAACTACATTAAAATTTATTATAATTTTATCTTCAACGCTATTCTAAAAAATATCACGTACGTACGCCACCTGTAATCAACAGGTGAATCACGAAATAATTTCGCACATGTATCCTTCAAACGATCTCAGCAAATTCATTATATACAGAAAACTTGAGTAAACACAGATAAGATGCAAAGCAAATAAATAAGAAGCTTGGATAGAGATTTCATAAAGCTTTCCAACACCCTAATATCCCCGAAATTTCTCCCGGATTGGCCTGAACAGACACGTGGACATAAATCCCTGTTTGCCTTGTCGTCTGGCACAGAGGAGAGAAACAGACTTGATTGGCAAGTGAGAGCCTCGAAGATTACTTTCGGAAGGCTTCGTTCGGTCGATAGGTCACGATTCGAAGTGTGTGCAAACATAATTTCGGTAGTGCTTACAGACCCTTCCATATCGCTCTCGAAGCTGAAAAGGTGGGACGGCGATAGTTACGCTGAAGGAAGATTTCGTTCAAGATTGCTTGTGCTTCTGGAAAGGGTGCAAATCGATAATTGACTGGATCCAAGGGGCATCAAATATTCCTAGAAGTACATCGGGCAATCTCAATCTTTGTCGAAAGAACGAGTGCCTCGATGGCTGCCATCAGGCTCTAGTGAAAAGAATCAATCGAGAAGCACAAGACGATGGCCATTGAACTATCGAGAAATATTTTGCTACTTTGAAACGCTTTTAAAACGGCTATTCATTAAGCGTGCAATTTTAAGGCATCGATAAACAGTGTTTGGATTATAGATATCAATGGGCTCCGTTCTTGGAAGCCTTCTATAATTGATAACAATTCCTGTTTAAATATTTATCTTCTTGTATTCTGACACAATTTCGCACGAACGAATTTTCATGACCACAAGATCTATTGAAAATAACAGAACAACTATATTATACTCCTAAGTGGTTTTTCGTTTAACATAATCAACTGATCTTCTCACTAGACCGAAATTCTAAATTGATTATTACTTAAGTTTCGTGCAACCACATATAGATGAAATTATCAAGTAACGACGAAAGTTAGGAAAATTCAGCTCTTTTTAAATTAATAAAAACTTTCACCCGGATAGACAGAAAATTATCGGCATAAAATTACGAAACTTTATCGTCCCATTGCCTTTTCAGAAAGCTGACGTCCACGATCAAACGAGCAATTAATTAAATGGACTTGCCTTTAAGCTCCATGTCTGTGACCTGATCTGCTTTATAGGTGGCCGTCTCCCTGCGATCACCAACGATGAAATAAATATTCGTGTATTCCTCGTCGTTTTTGCCACCGGTCCCGTTCCTTGTCTCGTGGTCCATGGCCAAGCGACTAATTTCCGCCTTGAACCGGCTTCCGCTCCTCTCTGCTCGACCTTGCGACAGCTTGCGAGTCGACCCGGTCTTGCTACTACTCGGGGCTGCAAAACCATAAGATGGGATTTCGTATAGATGGTTTAACGTCCAGGCAGGTGGCTCAATGTGATTAATGTTCACAGCAGAGAAGATCGATTTGCCCGAAATTAATATAATATAAAACAGGAAAGGTTCGTCAAAATTGTTGAACTATAAGCATACGAAAATTGAAGATAGGTATTTGTATTGGTAACATAGTGAAAAACGAAATTTTCATTGTAGGAACGATTATATATTTTATTGCATTCTCATATATATAATATATTGGATATTGTACAGACAAAAGCATGCTAGATATAAATAATTATAAACTGAGTCCTTAAGATAAGATAAGATAACAGTATTTGACTACCGTAATAATAGAATTTTAATTATAAATATTTAATGTGAACGAGGAAAAAGTTGTTGATTTTTTATATTAAAATATCTCCCATTGAAATTGGTGTAAACTGATTTGCAAACAACCAGGCGAATCTTGAAGTTACGTAAAGCCAGTAATATCGTTACTAACCTCTGGTCGGGTGTAGAGGGATAGTAGTATCCTCAGCGAGCTCATCGTCGCATCGCCGCCCCGGCGGCAACAACCGGGTCACCCCCGATTATTGCACCTGTCGACCTCGTACCTGCCGTGCGCAACACCTGCAGGGTGAACGATTGAACGATGCAGGAACCCGTCGATGACCGTCCAGGCACCATCTGAGAGGACGACCGCTCTTCTACTACCAACACGCTCTTCGCTCCTTCATGGTCCATTCTGCAAGTCAAAAGAATTTGTTTGTTGACATCTGTGTCCAATTGCATAGATCCGCATGCCGTAGAGTATATGGTGGGATTTCAATAGGATCGAATAAACCTATTGGAAAGATAATATAATTTTTTATCAAATTTGATTAAAGCCTGGGTTTCCTATCCGTTATATATTATATGATATATTTTTCCCAGGGCTAATTGTATTATATTCTATGTCATAGTTTTATTTGCACGATATCGTGCATTGTTTCGAGAAGACAATAACGAAATCGGAAGGAACGATTCTCCAAGCACCGTACTGTTTTACAGTTTTGTGAATTAAGTTATTTACAACACAGCAAGTGGAACATCAATTATTATCCGTTCCAACACATTCACCAATTTATTTCGCCAGATCGAAATTCTCAAATTCGGTTTCCCGTGTCAGAAAAAGGCTATAGCAGGATATGGAATCCTTTATCGAAACACATTCCCAATTTCCTATGAAGGCAACCGTTAATCCGTGTTTTCTCGACGCAGAACCTACACGATGCACTTTTACTTTCGTGCCCGTCCACAGACAACTGACATCGCTGCTCCACCAATACCGATTACGAATTGCAGACTACGCGATTCCGTAGGATAATTTTCCGCCGCAAATGTCGGGGTTCCTTGGTCTTGACATTTCGCACAACAATACGTCTCGACGCGGCAGAACTTGTTTACGTGTGAAAACGAAACAGACTCATACTACTTCTGAATGTCGAACGAAAGCGAATTGTTTATATGCCAATCAGGATGTTGAACTTTCACGCTGATGAACGTGTGCAATGGGGTGAACGTTGAAAAATTCAAGGAAAATCGATTCAACCCGGCCAAAACTGTGAAATGTCGGAGTGGAACAGGTCGTGTGAGCTCCCTGAGGTGAGCAATGAAAAATCAAGCATGCTGGAGAACTTGGAATGAAGAGGCAAAATTTAGGGTAAACAGAACGGCGAGTCGAACGAAAAGTAGTTCTAAACATTATATATAAAAGAGAAACGAGGGAACTTTTGGAAGCTTTGCTGAAACATTTTCGTGGCATCAACTGTGACGTAGATACCCTTCTTTGGAAACATTAATTATTAATGGTGGAGGTTTAGTAAGGAATAATTTGGTGGCAGGAGAGGCTGTTAAAATTGAAATTTTCTATTTTTTATCAAGCCCCATCGAATGATGAAGAATATATTACGCTTGGGGTAGTATCAATGAACATTAATCTTTATTAAATACCAGAAGTATAATTTCGTTTAGAATTGCACACACATGTGGATGCAAAGGCGAGGGAAATAATTCATATTTTAAATAGGAATAATAAATATATCAGAATAATTCCGTCTTTATTTTGAATTTCTTTTAAATTGTGACGTCGAAATGCGATCCCTGTGTTTGAGCCATCTATCGTATCCAAATGATATTATATATCTATGTATCATGTTTCCTGTTAGCGCGATCATTATTGCAATCTAAAATTTTCTGAGACCAATATATTTTTCCCTGAGTTTATTTTATTTTCACATCTACGTAACCATACAATTAATGAATTTTGTAATGTGAAACTTCTCAATTTCATGCCTGTACCCTATAAATTCTGCAAATATTACAATTCTGACAATTAAAAAAATATTGATTCTGTTCCAACCATTGTATTTTTCAGTTGGCTTCATTCTCTTTATCCGTTCAATTGATAACAAGAAGTTAAAAATTAATTGCAAATGCTCCATTTGGATCGACTGGACACAATCGAATCGATTATAACGATTTAAAACTTTACGTTCAAAGCTATATTTATTTACAGTATTTTGTACCATAACGAAGATTGAAAGTACATAGACCGGATTATTACACAAATATTAGCTGCAATGCCGGGGACTTTATCGCCTTACGATCGGAGGAAACATTTTTAATCGAGAAATCACCTCATTTACACGGCAATATCCACAACCGCGAGCTGCTATAAACGCCCCCACAGCTGTCACCACAACCCTCAAACACGATCAAAGTGCAGCTGTAGTAATACTGGTAGCTATAGTAACAATAATAGCAATAAACAGACCCGTGGCAAACACATAATTCAAATGTCTTTCAAGTTGCCCATGTGACATTTCGAAGTCCCAATACAAATATTCCTCTAGCAAAACCCTCCATGTGAAAGAAAAATTCCTTTAGGAATTAAAATGGCGAACGCACGGTATAGGAATCAATTTAAAGAAAGGCACCATACAGGAAACCATAATATTCAATGAAACACTGATCCGATAAAGTAACGAACCTCGTGAATCAAAATGAAATGAACGAAACCGGGAAGCCGAGGAAATATAACGCCCACGCACGATCAATACCTGCACAGTTCGTCCGCGCAAACAGTAAAACCTCTAATTATTTATCGGACCGATACCACGCAAAAAAAAAAAAAAAAAAAAAACAGAAGCACGGAAAGGCTACTCGCGTCAAGCAGTGCGTTCGATGGCAATCCACCACGAGTGCCCATTATCTGCTTGATTATTTATCGTCGATAGGGCGATCGAATCAAACCCTGCCCTGCCAGCAACACGTTCCAGCGGTGTGGCTCGCGAACGGAAGATATCACGTGAAATTTAGAGGAAACCTGTTGCAGAACAATGCCTATTATGAGAGGTGAATCAGTCCGCTCGGACGGTTTTCAATTCGCCCCATTCGAAATCCGCATGAAAATTCATGTTACGCGTCGAACCTGTCCCGTTCCGTCGGAAATACGGCGGGGCTTGCGCTTTTAATTGGATCGAGGCGTTCGTACTTGGTAACGTGACAAGACATCTGCCTCTGACGGATACAATCGAATGAGGCGCGTGTCATGCTCGCCGATCAGAAGACCGTGGTTCACGCCGCGGCAGCGTTGAAAATAGAGATGTCGGGTCCGTTGTCAGAAACGTTCTCCAAAGTGGCAAAATCGTGTGCAAAATGTATTCTCGAATTGACGAGGTTGACGATCGGAGGGGACATAAAAGAACCGATTTGCTGCTGTGGCTGATTGCTTGTGCTGTGTGGTATTCTAGATTGTATGGCATGTCATTTACTGTGTTCGATTAATTTTCGCTTTCTTAAATGTGATCATTTTACTGTCGACATTCTTCTGTTTTTTTTTTTTTTTTGTTAATGACCACGGAATGTCTCCAATATGGTTCTGTAATTAATTGTTAATCCATTAGCATTCTGCTGTATTTTTTACTGAGGTTCGAGCTTTCATCCCTAACGAAAAATAAATAAAACAGGAGAAATTCAGTATTTCACTATTTCTTGCCTCTTATTCAAACTGAAGAACTCGCTTACATCCTTTCCGCTCTTATAGAACGGATTTATGAATACATTTAAACAACATCGTTTATCCGGCTTCGTAAAATGTAGTTTACAATGTCTCTCCACAAGCTGTACGTCAAATTTCACCGACCACCAGTCAAGCCCTGAAATCTCATTCGGAAGATCGCGTTCCAGTAACTTTGCAGATTGCCGGGAACGGTATCGGCTAATCAAATAGGATCAATCGAACGTGCAGAAGGGGATGAATGGTGAGCTAGACGGACATAGTAACCGGGAAAGGGTGGAAATGAAGGAAACCAATCGGTATCGGTAACACACACACACACACACACACACACACACACACACACAGGTGTATCGGGACGACGCGACGAGGCCAATCGAAATTGCATACAGTCCTTAATCCGAAAAAATCGCCTTTTAAATTGTTCAGTGGGATTATTGCTGCAGTTCTGCCACTGTGTGCAAGCTGTAACACGGTTTCAGTCTTCGGGTCGACGATATATTTCACGCTCGAACCTAGACACGTAACGTTTTCCAGCTTCGAGCGGTAAAACGCTGATTTCGAAAGCTTGTCCATCGACCGTTTTCGTCGATCCCTCTGAATTGTTTCATCAATAAGAATAAAACAAAGGGGATTATGCTAGATTAAAGGCACGTTTTATGACATGCTCTGAAGATATTCTCGGACTGTCTGTAGATGAAGGTGTATTATATTACGCTGTCCACGATATGATTGTATTCTATACCTATACCTAAATTCAATTATACAGAATCAATAAAAGGATGCAATATTTTACTTGCACATTGCCTCGTGCGCACGGTATCAGAACGATTGATACGTTTATTTTATAGAAATAAATTCCGGCGAGGCCTGAGTAATAAATTTGAAACATCCACGCTCTCGCGCCTCGAAAAATAGCTCGATTCTATTAGTAAAAGGATCGTAAAGCCATTCGTAAAATGGAACAAAATGTCGAAGTTTAATGCTTGCACGAATCACTCGCGAGCACGAGTCCGCTAACTCGCAGACACGTGTTGCAAAACCCCGTTCGTGACCGCACATATTTGCACCGTTTTAATACCAGTAAATGTCACGTAAAAAAGCACTTCGTAAAATTGCCAGGAAACAACATTACAGTGGCAAGCGTGTACGTATATAAGTCACTAAATCATACTTATCGATGTAATCCGATCGAGAATGTTCGTCGGAAGGTAAATTCACATCGGCCAAGTTAGCCACGAGAATTAAGTTTAATGGCTAAACCGTATCGAAATGTACAGGCTCTCGTTACTCGCGAAAGCCAAGAATTAATAATTCGCTAAAATTGAAATTATATAAAAATTCACCTGACCCATCGATAGCAAATGAAATCCTCTCAGAAATCTTCGGCTCGGCGCTGAAAAGTTCTTCAGGCCACATCGGCAGACGTATATCCCATTCAATACAAGGGGTTGAAGCGATGCTTGAGTTAAAACGAACCGCAATGATGAAAATCCGCTTTGTCCCCGACTCTCGGACGGGAACCATTCATAATCCGATGAAAAATCGAAGTCATTAAGCCGATGGGGAGTATCAAACGAACTGAGAGCATCTCGGTGAACGTTTCAGGACAGCCAAGCGACCGCGTAATCGCGCGTTTAACGAGAGCACATCGTTTCTCGGTATGTGGCGAGAGTATCCGAGCTTAAGCTTGGAGTTGGAACGCTTCGTCGGACGCAAATTACGCGGTCCGACGATACTGTGCTCCTTCGGCCGAAATAAAAAGCGCGGACAAATAGTTGGAACAACGCGGAATGTCGCTCGCGTGCTGTTCCATCACGACCCGACCCAGTTCCACGGATCTAATTAACTGTGAAACACCCAACAGCTTTCTCGTTTGTTTTCTTTCACGTAGCAGCTCGCGGTGCAGAACGCTTTCAGTATTTCCGCGTGTGTGTCAATTCTCTTTCTTTCCTTCGGCCTGCCCACCCCCTTCAACCCTTGACCTTTCTCTGCCACTCTCGCGACGCTTCTTCTATAGATCCTCCGCTTATTAGCGCAGCCTGTGTATATTTCTCTGCCTTCGGCGCGTGCAGACGGCTTTGTAATCTAAGAAGAGCATTGAATGGGAATCGCAGTCGCTTGAAGAACGGACAGGTCCCTGGGATATGTTTCGAGGGCGAGGACGAAATACTTTAGAGATTTCTCTCCTAGGAGCGTCTTAAATTGAAAAATTGCATACTCCGTGTGCTGCACATGGATGTTCGAAATGAATGATGCCATGGATGTTCGAAAAAAGCGGAAAAAAAGTTAAGCACGATGTTTCCCTGAGGAATTGATACATCGCTTTGGAGTTTCGAAAAAAATTTGATTAAAAACTCTTCACTTTTTGGAATAGTCCTCAATAATTCTCCATTCGAAATAATCTCCAAAGAATCGGTCCCCAGCGTTTCACTAACCACGCTGAAACACTCGCATATCAAATCACGATTCTGAATACATACAACCTAACAACAATACAGCCTAGAAGAAAAAAGAAATCAGAGCCACGAGCGACCGAAAGAGATCTGCTTCCAAAGTGGACGAAACGAAGACGTAGGGATGCATCGTGCGAAACAAGCGTCGGATCAGGACAAGTACGATTCGTCACTACAGATACGACAATATTAGCCGTATCCAGATGATCCTACGTATCTCCTGTACGTCCCTCTCTGACGTTCGCGTCGGCTCCTCAGCGATTACTTCCATCGGGATGACTCAGGGGAAAAGGAAACGTGCTAACGAGCCCCGGTCAGCATTAATTGTAACATCCTCCTGACGGTGGCGGGCTGCTTCCGTCGCGCGATCGCCTCGTCTCTGAAACGAAGGAAGCTGCCAAGACGACCTCAACGCCCACGCAGTCCGACTATAGGCCCTTTCCTCCGATCCAGCCGGCGTGCGTCTTTTAACGGCACATCAAAAAGCGCAGACGATGCCGGCCGTGCGATAGAAATCCGGCTGAATCGGAGTATTTCAGCCGGCTACCTGCAGGGGAAACGACGACCGGCTTTCTTTATTGCATCCTTATTCTCGCCCTTGCGATTATTTTGACACCTTTCTCGGGATACTCGTTGGGTTCCTGGCTATGGAAACGCAGGGGTAGGAATGAGAGATTAGAGATGTGACTTTGACTGCTTGGGTATTGTGCGATTTATGTGACTTGGTGCCACTGTTGATAAGATAATGCTGTCTAACGAAGTGAGATTTTACTAAATTCTCAGGCAGTACTATTGGTTAAAATATAATTATTCGCATTCATTCACTTGAACATACGTTGTTCCGAATGATTCTCCGCGTATGGAGCCTCGCTGTATACGTTCTCACATTTCCTGCGAACTCGTCGCTATTTCATGCACAAATGAATGCGATCGATTAATTTCATTTACTTGAATAATACAGGCAAATAGCAGTCTTTCGACTGTTACCGACTTGCAAGTGTATACCGAGCGGAGGAATCTTTTCTCACCCGTAAAACAACTTCCCTTCCGGCCCCTTCTTATAGGATACAATCTTACTCATCTAAACTTATACTTAATCGTTTGAATTGAATAATATTCCTCGTCCTGTTTATCTTACCACATCGGACCAACTGTTTGCCCCTGTTTTTGAGAACAGTCTATCGCAGTACAATTACCGTTTTATCAACCCCGTACAATCAACGAGCTCATTATAATTTTACTACAAGCCTGGACACGATTAAAAAGATATACTAGAGAAATAATTGAAACGATAAATTCTACGTTTCTCTGATTGCTTATAATTATAGGATAATTATACCAAAAAAAAAAGCCAACATAAATTTCCCCGAATCATAAGGGCACGTCAAACGAAAACGTCACCCGTCTCGACCTACGATTTTTTATTGCACGGTGTCAGTTAAAGCAAGTTCATAGAGAACACGTGTCACAGTGACGACTCGATCTTCACGAGACGTTGAAAGGCATTTGGAACGAACGGTTCTGACAACGCTTTAACGCGATTGCAACGACTTTGTCGATACGTCGCGTCGCTCGGGTCTACCTGCGTCCAACGAATTTCCAGCCGAATCGCGTCATGTCGGCACGGTCTTAAGTGCATTACGCCGTTTACGAGGCAGTAGCACTCTCGTTCCGGACACAGGTACCGTAGACATTAAATTCAACGCACGTCAGGGCATGTCGTATGCGGGCACGGGACAAGTAGCACAATCGTTGATCTCCTCCCTCCCATCTATAGGATCCACGGCTTACGGTCTCATTTTATTGCACGCACGCCGATAAAATTCAGCCCCGGTATACCTCCCCCGATAAACATTATCGGCGGAACGTAACAGAAACGATCGGGAAACGGTTTCGCTGAAAGCAAAACGTTTATCCGTCGTTTCGTATCGACTAAACGCCGCGAACGGCACAAAACCTCTCAGAACAACGAATAAATGAATCTCGATCTCGAGACCAGTATCGGTCGGTTGTTTCATGCGCACTGTTAGCGTTGTGGCAAGCCATAGATTTCTGTCGAGATATTAATTAATAGGATTAAGTTGAATAATTATATGCCTATGTAGTAGATTGCAGTTTAACTTTATTTGCACGAATTATTTTTCTACTTGGAACGACAACGTTGAACAGAATTGAGTGATCGGTTTGAATCTCGTTAACCTTTGTATCGGAGGTCTCATATTATACATGTTTGTATGCTGTGACTACTTGCCAATTCTCTGTTTGATGGCTACTTGCGGATATGTAAATATTATAAACGGGCTGGGTAGCGAGTTTATAATGTTGGGGGGGTTGGCAGTGTATTGTAGATTTGTGGTGGAGCCCGACGAACCGCTCGAAGCTTATGAATTAATGCTGATGTTGAAACAGTAAGTTTCAGGGAAACATTTATTCTTAACCTGAATACAAATTTCCCTCAATTATGGTACTTTTCAATTGATTGAGGTACAAGTTTGATGGAGAAGGGTCTGAAAAGATCAGAACTGAAGATCTGGCCGATTGAAACGGCAAATCGTTACTACATTTTATTATTTCGATATTTATGCTCTTATTGCGATATTATTTCAAATAATTAAGTATACTTAAACAGATTTACATAAAAATATAATAAATTGAGAAAAAGCTTGTAAATTACTGGCCTTTTATCAGGTTCGTTATTTTGTTAATACCTCTGTTTTTACTTAACATGATGGTTAGAAGCTTTTGGGGTACATTTCTACAGATCTCGAATGTAAACGAATGGAATCAGTGCCCTTATTTTCTGTTGATTTCCAGGGATATTGAAAGGTAACAAAGAAGTGTCCGACCCGAAGATTTCTTCCCCGTACTCGTAAGAAAAATCGCTTCAGGAGAAAAAGTGATGGAACCACTAATGTATTTCGCCTGTTCGTGTTCAGGGTCTAGTGTCATTTATTACAGTAGCTAAAGAACGGTGTGTTCCTCTCTGCACTCGATAATCCTTTCCATTTCCTGTGATATCACGTTCATCGCTGGACTAGACGCAAAACAATCACAGGCCCGGTTTCCTCTACAAACAAACGTAGTAGATTCATCTCTATGTGCGAAACGATTAAACCCCTTTCCCACACACAAAAGGGCAATGTACCTGTATGTACACGTCTCGGGGAAACGCATTCACATTTGTGAAGTGATTCGAGAAATACTTGAAATTTCATACGTGACGTGGGATTAGGGCTCGGTACAGACGAGCAAAATTTTTCGCACGAAATACGCCTGCGTATTTTCGTAAGCATTTTGTTAAAACCACCAATTGGAGAATTGGAAAATTGATGAATTTGCTAATCAAAGAATTATCCCTTTCTTCCTAACACGGCACAGACAAGCTAATAAAAGCACTCTATCGATTATCTATTGAAATAAAAAAAGGAAACGCGGCAGGAAAAATTATTTCCATACGTAGATAAATCAGCCTTCGTGACTTTATTACAAACTTTAAAAAACTACAACGGCTTCGAAATTTAGAAGAGTTATACAGTGTCATTATAAAGGTAAGCCTTGCTCCCGTCACTTTCATTAGATAATGAATAAGTCATGGTAATTCCATCTTTGCAAGGGACGGAATCGAAAATTTTGTGACGACAATAAGAACAGCATTCTTCTACCGAAAGCGTCCCGGAATTTCTACGCACTTTTCTTTGTCTTGCAAATTAAACGCGCGACGGTTTCGTACGGCGCACAATGAATAATTGAAATCCCCTGGCAAATGAATTGTTCACGCAACTTCAAAGCATTTACGGGGAATACGTACAGATGAGCACTAATATCTCGTATAAATTATAAGCATATCCGTTCTACCACCGAAATTGCGAGAACGCTCGGGTTATGTGCAATTAAGAAATTGATCAGAAAGCCGATATGTATTCGGTAATAAAAAAAACATAGCAATTAAAGATCATAAAAACGAGACAGTGCTAACGAATACGCGTATCTAAAGTACAATAATTTCCACATAAACTCAGCACTAAACGAGCAAGAAAATAATTTATACCACAGGTATAAAATAATTGTCCAAATATCAAATGATATTTCTCTCGTAACGAGCACAGTTCTATTTTCACGTATTATAAAATTCTGGTCATTCGAATACCACCCCGTAACAAATTCCGACGCATTGATCTCCGTTTCACGAAGATGTCTGGTGAACCGGTATGCAGCGACCTGCATAAAACCTTTTGCACGCCGTCGATATAATAACTCTTCCACCGAAAACCACGGGCCCACAGATATGCGATCTTTTTTACTTAAACAAATAAAAATCGTATAACCAAACTGACGGAACTGTCGGGGGTTTCAGCGAGCTTTGTGGTCCAGACGAGAAACGAGTGAAAACGTTTGAAATGTCCGTCGAAAATTCGGCAACAGCCATGGCTGTCCAATTAAAATCAGTCTGCTGTCAGTTATATTCAGTGTAGCAATAATCCCGTATGCATCGGGTATATAGTGTATGCACGTTCAGTCTAATTAAGGCAACACGTGCGCTAATTATTACCGCAATCGTAATGTTACATCGAAACGTTTCGCGTGATTGGATCGATGTATCGTGTCAGAGGACAATTTTCTGATTCTGGTGAATAGGATACTCCCCTCGAGGGTAAAATGTTAAAGGCTACTCTTAGCAATCTGGGGATCGCGTTTCTGGGTATTTGAAGGGAAACGAATTTCGGGGATGAAAGGAAAAGCGTGTATTTAATAGCTTGGTGATGGATCAGAGCGGGGGAAATTGTGGAAGAAAAGAAAGAAACGTCAATGGAGTGGATGATATTTGGTATTAGGTCTCATTGTGAACTTTTCATGCTTGGAGCAATTGATGGTGTGCAATATTTGATATTATAGTGGAGCGGTGTGTGCTAGGATGGCACAAGTTTTGTTTCGAAAAAGTGGAGAAAGGGCTTCCTTTCTTTTTATTAATCGAAATATTTATTTATTAATTTCGCCGTTTAGGGTAACTACATGAACCTCTTCGATGTACATGTGCTTGATGGTTTAGCAGCTTTAAGTGGTCCATTGATTTTGACGGAATTATAGTGTAGTCATAGCAGAAGGCTGACTAAAATGCGTACAACAGTCGAGACTATGCAAGGGATCTGGGCTTTCTGTCCAAGTTAAGCTCCTGAGCTTGAGAAGCCTTTGTCCCTTATCAAAGAGGAATGCCGGACTAATTCTGCATTGTGTATGAGAGACATGCATTAAAATTATATTCCATGAAAAGTGGGTGTTATTAAAGAGTACAGGAAAACAAAGCTATTATTTATATGTAAAATTGAACTTGCATAATGTTTAGCTATTTTTTTCTACAGTATATATTTAATTTAAACATTGTCGAAGAAATGTTTCAAGATCTTAGAGACTGCTTCATTCTTGCGCATCTTCCGCGTTTCTATCGACGCAGGTACATGTTCGTATAAACTTGTAAAAGTTTTTCGAAGTTTAGCAACAACAAATATCTACAAGTCCGTTAGATATTAATTATAGGCATCATTTCCGGTCTAATTTGGTAACAAAGTTTTGCACAGTAAACTTGATAGTATTTTACAGTATAGGGGAAAGGAGGCGTTTTCTCCGAATTTCTAATGAAGGTAAATACAAGCTTAGATACACAGTATGGATATGAATACGCAGGTGTGTATAAAGTATATATTTCAACGTTGCTATTTCGTAGCTCGCAAGCATTGCTATATAATAATTAATGTGTATATGTTGGAGAATTGGGCCAGATAATACACTCTCTCCTATTTATGAATATCAAATGCGAACACGAGAGAATGTACACATTCTGCTGCTCGTTATATTCTATTTTACACGTGCATGCACCTTTTACGTTTACAATTACCGTTGCCAGACATATTCAGCACTTGGTGTCTATTTGCGAACAATGCAAAATATAAAACGTGAAAAGACGAACTCTAACCCTTTTAACAACAACCGTTTTAGCATGTACAAAAATCCAAAGGGAAATAAAAATGCACAAAGAGTGCAATATACAAAAAAATCAATTTAAATATATCATGAATGGTCGAAGCTAACTGCATGAGCTACTCCTAACAGTAATAAGTCTGCCTGGCGTTGAACATTGTTCGAGCAAACAAACGAAGCAGTGCACACGCAGAACGTCGAAAAAAATCCCGACGTTCATTTTATGCGGGACTCTTTATTTAACTCCGGCCGCTACCTTTCCACGTTATTTCTGTCTGTGTGCTCTTCATTAACGTGTGCCTTTTACTCCCGCCCGTGAAACGTTCCCCACGAAAAATCGAACCGTAAAATCATTGCGCATTCTAAATACCAAACAGCCATCGAGGTTGCGAAAACACCCGTGCGTAGAAATCGTATTTTCCTTCGATATGGTTGACGAGAAACGCCATCGTTGTTTGCAATTCCACGATGAAACATTGTTCGTTGGATAGAGAAAAAGCAAATCGAATAGACGACCACGTGATACAGTAAACCGCAGATATTTCGCCCTTCGCGGACATATGAAAGTGCATACACTGAGACCTTCTGTCAGTTTAACACGTCTAATTAAATGAATTCGCTGTCGCAGCGATACGAACGTTATATGCTAATTAAATGGACACCGTTCGATAGTCCCACAACGACGTTGATGATCGAGGTTTCGGTGGGCGTGAGGTAATGGTGTTTGTAGTAGGTACATGTTAACTTATTTTAGCAGAAGAGGTGTACGATATTTAATTATGAAATTTATCGTTGCTATTGAAGGAGATGGTTTTATTGAAACAGCAATGTTAACAGCAAATTACGAATAAATGATACGTTTATTCGGAGTATATTAATTAATCGATCGACCTGCATAATTTAAGACACGTTTGAGATATAGTAGCACATGTACACGATTTTCCGGACAACGCTAAGGCCAGGCACAACTGTGCGCCACTGATTTATTATTTAGTCGATATTGAATGAAACAACTACGTTGGACAAAATTTTGAGCCCACGATAATGTAGGGAAAACGTGGTAGAATTAATTTTGCATTATTTGCAGATTATATAGAGAAGCCGTAGTGAGAATAGAATAAACTGTAATCTAAAGCTATTACCATGAAAAAATCACAAGCAAAGGTTAATTCCCCATATATCTACATAACGTCCCCTTCTTCTAAAATTGGCCCTTAATATTCCTGTCACCAAGTTCCCTTCCGCGTTTCCAGCAAGAAATTAAGACAACACTTCGGGACGGGATCCACTACAGTAAAGTCTCCTTGATCCCCAATTTCGTGTCGTATTCCAGAAACGATTTCTATATACACAAAGTCCACGAACGATTCCGAATCCCCCAATAATGCATATATAAGTAAACGAAAACGCTGTGTTAATACACGGCGTCCAACCAAAAATTTATTTCGACAACAAAAGAATTAAAAGCTATCTCACACTAATACGTATAATACTGTCTTTCGTTTCTTTCCGTTAGCCAAACAAACTAAATATATAAATACCCACGATAGACCAAAAAAAAATTCCTAAAGTATTAAATATCAATCGTTGCTCCTGTTCAACGCGACGAAATATCGATCCATAATAATCCTGTTTCTTATATAAAATAATATAATCGAAAGAGTCTACGCGATACCGTTGTTACGTGCAATGCTTTCAGTCGCTTTCAAATCCTTAATTCAATCGCTGTTCCACGCATCATCATCAAACCTCAATTACCCTAAAAATGGGGTGCACGCGCAAAAAGTGTAATTTATTCACTTCAGTTTATCTTCTGAAGAGAAGTCCGATATGTTTCGTTTGTCGCACGAATCTCGTACCACCCTCTGACCAACGCAGGGAGAACACGCGACACCCTGCATGCCGGTCAGTTTATTACGCGAATCCGATGCATTATTCAAACGTTTCACGTCCATGTTTCGCACGAAATGGCCGACACACGTTCATCCCCGCTTTTTGTTTCAACGTAGAGCTCCTTGTGTCGTTCGGTATCTTCGTTAACGATCGCCTATTCCCCGGCACCGGCATCGTTTTACAAGCGTGGCCACCGGCGAGTACACTGCCGGCAATTACGGGCCATATTTTACGTCCACCTAGTTCTAGCGACAAATTCCGCGTGCTCGACTAATCATAATGTTGAACTGTCTGTCTGGCGTTTACACTCGCGCGGATCACAGTCACGAGAGTGGCACAGTTTGAACGGAGCCGTGGGCCAATTTATGAAATTAATTATCGATAAGGGCTCCTCGTGAAGTTTTAGCAATTTTCGGCCAAATGTTGCGTACAGCAAGGATGTATTTAATGTGGAATATTTTCTCAGACTATAGTGATAATGCGTTAATACCGGGAATTTGTTAAGGCCGCAGTAATGTTAATAAAATCGGGGGTCCGATAAAGATACTGGAAATTTAACGAAAATAGGGTGACACTAGAAGCACATTATACATGTATAAAAACGGGCGTTAAAATTTATAGTTCTCCTAATTAGAACAATTTAATTGAAATTCTGAACAATTATTGGGGAAATTGGCGAAATGTAAAGATGAAATTAACGATTGTCAAATATTTAGTGAAAGTGAGAAGTAACATATATCTTGTTTACATACAATTTATGATGACCAATATTTTGTGAGTAATTAGTGTTTGACACATTGAACAAGAATTATTTGCGATGACGTTTGCCCCGTAGCAAGATCTGATTTGTCGATGTACGAGTGACACAGAGCACAAACAACGGGTTACCATCTATTCAACAATTGGACAATGCAACATGCATATCTAACAGTGAAAATAATCAATTCTCTAATCCATGGATATAGTATGAACGCTATTAACGAAACAGTGCAACTAAAATTGTTATAAATGTCAATACGATATTATACGCATATGTATAGACGAGAAAAAGAAAATGCGAAAAAATACTTTAAAGTGTTTTAGCAGATTTACCTCTTTTTAAATATACAGAACTGTAACTTTTATTACATCATCGGGATATAATAAATTGCATTATAATGATTCTTCTGTTAACGGCGACTAGAAAGAAATCAGTGACATGATAAGAAAATCATTGGAAATTGTCCAAAACGCATTCCCGTCCTGAGGATCGTACGTTTGGTCTGATTTCCATGTACTCCGGAAGGACGTGGAAACCTTTGTGCTTCGCTTGGACCAGGAATAAATAATTTAGAGGTAGAAAGGTGGTTTCGAGAAGATCTCGAATTTTCTTTGACGCTCGCGCATGGCATAGGAAAAGTGGCTTCCCTGATATAGTACAGATCTAGTTTCATTAAAAGACCCCTGCGGCTTGCCTCGATATTTCGTCGTGCCTATATAACATTTAACCTATATACAGTGAAGTAAACTGTAGACGACATACATAAAACGGAATACTTGCAGAGAAAAATCGTCAAAGAACGAATAATAATCCCTCTTCACGACGGGAACGTCAAAGAATGAAATCTGCATGGAGGAAATCGACCGTACACGAGCTTTCAAAACTAATTGCCTAAATAATTCTATTCGCTCGAAATAACAATTTTACCTAAAACAAAAATATATATATATATATGTAACAATCTTGTGCGATTATATGATAAGAAGAAACTACAATCTATGGAATTCAATATAAAGATTCTGAACCTACGCTGGTTCCGTGGTATCCAATATACACCTGGGTCAAGTAAGACCAGATATTCGCAATATTGAATACGCACACCTAAACAGGCATGGTTATAGCCTTGCCAGACCTAATAAAGATAACGGCCAGCACAAGCTATCCAAATAATTGCAAAACCAGTCCTGAAAGATCTACTATCTAAAACCATGTATGCACTCGTAAAACTTACGAGTTATAGAAGTCAGGAACATTCTGGTATTATCGATAATAGAATGGTAAATGGTCGTCGAAGTAGTGAAGTTGTCTAAATGAAGTAATCTGAATAGACGATAAATGCAAATCACCCATGATATTTCTAGGTACTCGGACAATCGAAAAGTTCCGTAAAGAAGAAACCACGAAAAAACTCGACAAGTCGTGAAAGCTTGCAGACTCCAGAACTTGCAGTCTTTGGAGTGTAATGAAAATCTGGAATACGACACCGAGTCCGGAAACTGCGGATGTTCAAAGACACGTGAAGGAATATTTGAGAAATTTCCAATCTCACTTGGGACACACT
Organism: Nomada lathburiana; assembly: GCA_963667235.1. Classification (NCBI taxonomy): domain Eukaryota; kingdom Metazoa; phylum Arthropoda; class Insecta; order Hymenoptera; family Apidae; genus Nomada; species Nomada lathburiana. The sequence continues at coordinate 7,927,700 of OY763898.1, read as the reverse complement.
GGATCAGTCGAAGCTTTTGTATCTTTTAAAAAATATTCAGCTATCGGGGAGAATCCTGGGGATCACACGAACACCTGATATCCTTCATGGGTTCCCTGATCCCCAGGGACTAGTCCCGGTGGAGTCCGGACTCCTGCAGTACCCAAATCTCCGCGAGATCTTTGGAGGCACTCACCTATCCTAAACTAACAGTTCGTTGAAACCTGTGGGAACGAATTCATATTCTACTAGCAACCAAGATTAATTCTCACTCGTTCGAATGTAGACAAGTTATGATATGCCAATTCTCCATTTAACAAATTTATAAAACGAATAATCCCTTTATGTTCTGTGGCTGGTAGATTAATTTCAGATAAACAGTATAATTCCAATATTACCGAGATGTTTAGAGATCGTTATAGATACTCTGTATTCATTATTTTCATTCCCCGATTAAACTGTCTAAACTTTAAAACGAAAATTCTATAAAATATCAAGTGATCTTTTGGCAAGAATCGAATGTCAAATCGCTTGAAATCTTCCCTTGTAGAAGACGAACAAAGATTTGAGTCAATGTGGCCAAAGAGGAACACGAAATCCCAGCATAATTTACTCAACTCCCCGCTGGCTTTGCATGCGAAAAAAAGCCAAGTTTCTTTCCGATCCCCTTTGAAAGATCTTACGCCCGACGTACGATACGATATACGACATCTTCTGTGGCGAGAAAATATTGAATACTTGTCACTTTATTTTATACACGTGTGAAAGAATTTACAGCTCATCGTAACCACGAAACACTAAAAATGTAACGTCTACTAAAAATGTCTGCAAAAATGAAATCTAATAAAATAATAAAATCCAAATAAAAAGGCCTGGTGACTCGAGAAATCTCTGACGGAAAAAAAGGTCTTGCACAATGTCAAATTCGCAGGTACACACATCTTGATGAAAACTAAATTTTTGATAAAAATGATATGCATAAAAAAAAGGAGTAAAAGGTCGTAAACTGGCGGACAAGTTCGAGCGTCAACTCATCCGACCTCGTCCGGCAAATTGTAATCTTTCTTGGCCAATCAAAGGAGACGGAACATCTATTTCACAGGCGATTTCACGTGCGTAAAGGCATGAGAGCTCTAGCCTCGTTCAGGTCAAATCAATAAATAGCTGGTGCACTGCCTGGCCATATCACGATCGTCTTGTCCTCTCATTCGAGAAAGGCACCTGATAACGTCACAAGTGTCATTATGCTAGAGCTGGGAATATTGCCGGTGTCGAAGTTCTTCCCGACACGACGCGTCGCGACGGCAAAATTGGCGGAAGATTGCACATGCCTGTTGTTGAGAAAAACCACAAGGAAGGCGTCTTCAGCGCGCGTCGACGAATAATCGAGAACTAACGCGCGTGATGAACATGAAATTTCTGTTTGAATCGAGCTACGACTACATTGCTGCGCTTACTTCGAGTCTCGTGGCAATTACTTAGAACTGCGTAAGGATTTAAATGTGAGAATAAGGATGGCTCGTGATGCAGCGAATTGCGATACTTTCTGGCGATCGTATTATTGGTGTCTTTTAAATGGTCAAATGTGGAAGAGTGGATATTGACAAGCGTATTAAAAAATGTACATCTTCGAGTGTTCTCTGAATTACCCGAATTCGTTGGGCTCGAACAGATGAAACAAAGTTTTGCACACAAAAAAAAAAAAAATACGAAAGAAACACGTGTGTGATATTATACAGAAATTGTCACTTAATATTCTAGAAAAAATATGTAAGCTAGCTAATTGTACGAAACAAAATGAATGAAGATTGAACACGCGTGTCATTCTCGTGGCGCAAAGATATCAGGGACGGTTAATTTCGAAGCGCGTAATTACAATGCGACCAATTTAATGAGCAGTTACGTTCTGGGGAATACATTTCATCTTAGGCTTGATATAGTCCTATTAAGCATACGAGGCGTATAATTCGAATACGTCAACGTCACGTACCGGTCTATGTCGACTAACAATCGAACGGCAGAGCGTAACAACATCCTGTCATTATAAACCTTTCCACCCCTGTGAGCGATGGTCGAATATTTAATTATCGTTCGCGATAAAATTCGAACGTTAAATTATTACAGCCGCTACGAAGCTATTTGTGATAAGAATTATGAATCACTTTTATGTCCATTTCCATTCGACGCATCGAAGTGCATTATTACTTGGTAATGCATACTGATCAATGCGGACGCAGCGGGCCTTTGTTTCGCAATGAAGCTTTGAAATTTCGCGCAGAGCGAATTTGTTCGGAAATTATAGATCCATGATAGTTGGAAGTTTCATTCACTTCTATTTCATAGATGAGCATCGAAATACTTGAGGTGATTAATTTCAGTTGCAAAACCATTTTTGTTCACTCAGCGATATGTATATGAATGCCTTCTGAAATACTTTCCTTTTATTTTCCTTTCATTCTTCCAACGATATTCATATTAATTATTTGCGAAATATTTCATCAGCAACAAAATGTGCTCGCCGCAACGATTTTGGTACCCCGAAAATTTAATAGATGTATGTACGAAATGGAGATGGCTTGCGTATTATAATATTCTCATTTGGCGAAGAAAACAACTTTTCCATATGAAACTGCATGTAATTTATTTCTATAAGGTACACGTGCATATCTATTAACTAATACGAGCTTGTATAGTCATTACCGTTCCCGTTTTTGAAGGCCTTCATAGTTAATGAACCAATTAATGTTATTGCCATTATTGCTACAAATTAACTAGGCCCAAGTCAACAAGCTATAAGGAACAATAAGTTTTCGCCCCCTATAATATCTTCACGAACAAATCTCGTAATTGTCAATATTAAGGAACCCAGATCCCAGTCAATCCCTATTTCCTGCTGGATTAACGTTTGGTCGTCTTTAGGCAATATAGTGTCAGATTATTGGGAGTCTAATATTCTATATACAGCTAGCGCATTCTGATTCCCTTGTACGACAACAACAAAAATAAATAGGAAAAGTCGAATGACGCGATACACATATCCCATTGAAATGCATTGTCCAGTGTATCTATCGTCAAGCATGACAGGACACTTTTGGTGCGCACACTTGGAAAGGCTTTTAACACGGTCGACTTATTCCGCGTGAACGTTTGTCGAAATGCTCCTGGAAAATGGGTCGAGAAAATTCGGCCGTACCGACTAACAATAAGACGCTTCCACGAGATACTTTATCGGAACGTATTTCCATAAGCAGAAATAACTGGAGCTTGAAAAATTATTATTGGTGCTTGTCATACGAAAGTACATTTAAAATGTATGGAATTAAATGTAGCAGATCTTTAAATGCTTGAAGAGAATAAAAAAACAACCAATTTTAAGTAAATTTAATTTCTCTTACGTTATACAATACTTTAATTGAACTTATACTGGCATTCTTGCGTTTATCGATAAGTTAAATAATTAAGAAGGATAGAATAGAACTGGAACGTCATATGCAAATGGTGTGGGCGTTAGTTTCAATGGGTTTCGTGATCATTTTAGAAAGTTTTCCTTATTTTCGTAGTTGGCAATTTTGATTCAAGAATCAACAAAACAAGGAAACCACGTCGAGTGTATTAAAAAGCCTGAACCCCCAGTGGATGCAGCTTCGGCTGGCGCTTCTCCTTTGACGTTTACGCTGGAGGAACCCAGAGGAACAAAAACTTTGCGAAAATAGTGGACCATTCTTTTTCATGAAACGGCGACGAACATGCTTTCAATTTCCTTCGTCTCGAATTATTCCAGCAATGTATTCTCTGCGAAAAATACGACCAAACACGTTCAGGCTGCGTAAAACTTCTTACGGGAACTCTTTGTATATTTTATTTCCCCTTACACATAAGGAATAGCCAGTTACATTAATTTAGCTAATGTAAGGGAGGACAGATGTATTTATTTTTAATTTTAAAACCACTCGAATATTATTGCATTTGGGGGTTGAAGTGACGAACGATGAGTCCTTTTATTCATGGTGGCACGTATTTCATGTCAGCAGTATCATATCCGTATCCTATAAGGCGTATTCGATAGCGAGACGGTCGATATTCTGAAGGATAAAGCGATCCTACATAAAAGAGGTTCTGAACCGTGAATAATTTTCTTCGATTCCTCGAATGCGTGGCCCCGTGAGGTTTCATATGCTAGTGGAATTCATGAACTTTTAGGAGGTAATAATACGGAGGCAATTTTTGATCATGTAACGACACCCTTCGATATATTGCGTTGTATATTACAGTGGCAGTTATTAATATTTCAGATCAATGATAACCTTTTGATAACCTTTTACTAATTCCTTCCAGACTCGGTAATTCAAGGGATATTGGATTGAAATTCCAATTATTTAAATTCCAAAGACAAATTCATCGAACCCTTCTAAATGAGAATTTAATTTTCCATATGTTACAGAAATATATGACTCTTTTATCAACGAGGATTAAACAAAGAAATGGCAAATACAAATGATAAAATTAAAATAGTGTATGTTAATCACATACATCGTCGCGACACTAAACATAAAGAATATATCGCGGGCACAGAAATTTGTCATAAAATTCAATTCATCGGGATGCTTTCACTTACCCTACCAGGAGAAAGGATAGAAATGAAATTTCCGCGAGCAGGAAAAAGCGCGGGGCCGTTAATCGCGGCGGTCTACCGAAGCGTGGCAGACGTTGCAGAAGGAGGAAACAATGTGCTCGGCCAGAAGACGGAAATGGCTGAAGCACTTTGAAAAATGAGAGCTCATCTCGGGCCTCGATTCGAACCATATTTTTCCTGTACATATATACATGCTTTCTCATTGACCTGAAAAAAACCATCGTTTATGGGTCATGGGAACTTTCCTCCTAAGCGATAGCAGCGGACAACAAACTTTTTTTTAAATTGCAAATAACTCGCCTCCGACAATGATTTCTTAATACCAAGCTAATGGAAATAATGTTCACCTAACGAAATCTCTTTGCTCACTGAATGGAATTTCTCGCGACTTTGTCGTACTCTATCTCCTTTGCTTTCCATCAAATATGATAATCTATATTCTAACCGCAAAATCCTAAGAAAGTTTCTCTCTAGATCTAGAAATGATCAAACTGGCAATCAGTTATTAGCCTTTTCAAGATATTGCAATGGGGCAGCAACACCTGCCATAAAAACCACCACCTCACGTACTCTAAGCTAAATTTAATCCACGTTCCTCTCCCAGCTCGTAAGCAACGGTGTCGCAGAGTCCCTCTGAAGCTCGAGTAGCGCGAATCAAAAGTTTTATTCGGCCAACAATTCATCCGGAACTTTGTCCCGGTGATAAAATACCTGCAATATCGTTAAGAGGGCTGAATGCGGCCGCAAGATACGAGCATTAAAAGAAAGAAACGGTTAGGGCCGGCGTCGCGCGATCGAAAAACCAACGCCAATGGTGTCTGGACGAAAGGCTGAGAAACGAGGAAACTTCCGGGAAGAAGGGACCCCCCCCCCGGTGGAAATGTGAAAGAAAAGGACGGCGAAAAGTTGCAAGGTGGAAAACGCGCAAAAAAACAGAGGCGCTAGAATGCTGAGGCGAATGAGGGAGTTTTAGGAGGTTCGTAAACGAAAGGAAACGGGTACGCCGAACAAAGGAACGTGGTTGGATGAAAGGGGCGGAAAGAAGAGGAAAGAAACCGAAGGATAGCAAACGGCGAACACGACGGAAGAAAACAAACGCTCGTTAACGAGGCGCATCAGGGCAGATTGAAGAGATTTCCTGCCGCGGTTTAGCCGACTGACCCTCTCTCTCACCCTTCATTTCTCTCGCTTCGGCCGCGTAGACCCCGACGACGACCGGGACCAGAGGTTAATTTATCGAATTAAACGTCGCACAATTGCGTTATAAGTCCGAGTCACCCGGGCTTTTTGCCGCGACGCACATACATGTGTGCCAACATACGTGTGTCACTCGCGACGCTTCTTCGTGCTCGTCTTCGTCTTGATATCTGAATTGACCGCGCGGTGCACGTACCAGCGTTGATGGAAGGGATTCGGGTAGAAAATGTTGGAGGGAACATTGAAAGGAAATGTAAAACATTTAAACGTTTCTGCCACCAAAAAGACATTCTCGTTCGATTTGCAAACATCCCTGGGGGAAAATGATGCACTCGGAAGAGCATGGATAACCCGCGGTTCTAATTAACGAAACAAAAGACCATCCATGAAATCGTTCAATTCTATCCAAGGCGGGGCACGTCAGTTCCTCACCGCTTATCGTACGCATGATTTTTAAAAATCGCCGAAAGATAACGTGAACTCCGATTCGATCGATTTCGAATCTAATCTGTATACGAAACGACGGGGACAAACAACGTCTTCATCCACGCCGACGAACGTTGTACCATAGCTCGGCACTCGGACGTTCCGACCGTTGTGATCAATCATTTTCCAATCATTTCCACGGGGAAAATGAGAAGCTACAGAGCGATCCATTAGCGTGGAGTTAACCAGCGTTACTCTGTCCTCCAACTTATTGTTTGTCTTTCTTATCGCGTCCCCTCTGCAAAATAAGATTTACGCCGGTTGAGCCTGTTCATCGGAATACGGAAAAGGAAAGGTGTTTCCCAGATCGAGTCTCCCCTTAGGCGATGCCAAACGGGGAATGAACGGGGAGGGAAAGGCGGGAAAAAAAGGAACGTGAGTAATATACAAACGACACGAAGATGAAACACGTATCGAGAAGTCGGACTATGGGATATACGAAAGATCCTCCATCTAACTAGTAATTACAGGGTGAAACGAGCTTGCGACCACGCATACGTATGGCTCAAAGTCTCCATGGAAACGCTATCGTTGCCGCCGAGAGTGCTGAGAGCACGGGGCAATTTAGGATACGCCTCGAGGCACGTTTACGTTTTGATAAAAGTTGCTCGCCCGCGGCTTCGACGATATCAAATTGTTCTGCAGCATTTTAAAACAAAACTTCGAAGCTGAGGTTCGCTTCCGCAATTTCGTACGCGACTTGCGATGCGTGGGCAATTAGTCAAAATCGAAATACGGGGATAACATTTGTAGAATATTTCTGGAGTCCAACCAAAAGCTAGAAAATCATCAAATGAACGGATCCCCTTGTATTATAGATCCTTGAAGAAACGTGCAATTAAAATTACCTGTAAACTACAGATTGCTGACTAGACTTTTCAATTATAAAAACTATGCCAGGCCCAAAGAAGATAAAAATACAGACGTTACTACATCGCCACAAAGAACCATGAATATTTCCCTATCTAATAAATGTTCTTGCTAAAACAATTATATCTCCGATTTCATGGATATCGTACATTCCACTACACGTGTAACTTGTCGCTTCAGCACACCTTCCCTAGCCTCACTGAACAGATCAAAGAATCCAGATCCATAGGGACTCCGTCGGATGAAATGTTTCTCGAAACATTTCGAGCCCCGTCGAATCGTGAGGCGCGCAAGATGCCTTGAAAGCGCCGCGACGAAGTGGCTTGCAAAGCCCCGTGCACGTCCGTGGACACGGAAACTGCGAAAGCCGATTTCGCCATTGAATACTGGTTTATCGATCCCCGAACTCCCGGTGTTCCGTTGCACTCGAGGTGTCGACAGAGGATCCGTCTGACCTGACCAGACATCGCGAGCCAGAAGTCTGAATAGCATCAGGTGAATGGAAATCTCTCTCGCACCCGTTCCTCCCTAGGGTGGCTAGACTGTCGATGGAACACATAAGACCCCTCTTCTACGACAATGGCGGCGATGGACGAGAAAACTGAACGACTAATGCCCGCGGGGCTGCACGAGTCCGGGCGAGAAGTATAGGGCAATCGTGATCGTGGCGATCACCGACACGAGGATTAATTTAAATGTATATTGGCGAACGGTCGGAGGGTTCTTTGCTAAAAGCAGGTCAAAGGGGAGAAGCTTCGTCGGGATCCACTGATATCAGGCTTATAATCAAGTATACATGTACTATATATATATATATCTTCAGAGGGATAACTTTGATCCTGGATCGACCATTCGATCGGACAGTTCATATCACTCTGCATGCATTAGCTTTTAGTGGACGTCTCCGATCGATTTGATGACAGAAACGATAATGACCGACGGTTTCTGTTTGGAGCAACGTATGAGCGCAGGGCGAAATATGGAATCTGACTTGGTGCTGCTGAAGTAGTTCGGGGAAATACGCTGTATAGTTAAACCGAGTTGTGTAATTTAAACATCGAAGTTGTTTGCGGTTTGAACGGGTTGAACATTGAAGAAATCTCCGTCTCTTCTTGAATAATTTCAGTAGTTCGAGCGTTTGATGGATTCGCTGGCGTTCAAGTTAATTGAGCCGAGGCTGTGGCTTTTATTCCTTCGTCTTATTTGAAAAAAGAGTAACTGGCTTACATTCCCGAATCACTAATCGAACAGTATATTTGTTTGGTCCCTTGGTTTTATGCATTGTTTCGATGAAACACGGAAATACTGAACAAGGTTCTGCTGAAAAATGCCAACCATTTATATGGGTTTCGGCTAATTGGAAACAATATTCCTTTAAAAAGAGATTAAGCCGAATACTATTTCAACCCATTGTAATTGAAACGCGCGTGTATAATTGAACAATGAAATTAATACAATTGGTTTTGTGTAGCATGGACTGGTCAACTTGATACTTTCCTGCAGCATTTGCGTAGCTGAAATTTGTTTTCCTCGCGCAAGTTTTCCTTTGATTAAGGAGTTTAAGAACCGGGAGAACTCATGGATAATTCAGTTGGAAAATATCCGAGTCGAGAAACACTTTGTTCCGTGGCGAAGAATGCACCCACTAAACGAAGCAGTTACGTAGCGCAGAATTTTTAAATTATAGACGGAAATTCACACGAAACGAATAATATTATCAACGCCCTTAAGACTACAATATAACAAGGTAGAAAATAGTGGAATAACGTTAGATCGTGAATTCACGAACGCACACAGAACAATGGAAGAATGTGCATCGAGATATCCTTCAGAAGCAAATTGCCACTTTGCCCTACTTGGTCACAAAATTGCATTTATTTCAAGTGTATTCGTATACATGGCGCTTTGTATTTATTAACGAGGAACTCATGGCTATAATCGAATCTCCGGATGCTTCCGTTCTACACGTAACTAGATCGTTCGCCAGCAGTGCGCGTCAAAATGCATTCCATCCCTATTTTCGCTCCATTCTCTTGGGTAGGCACAACGAAAGATGTCCATGGTGGTGTTACGTAGGAAGTATTATTTCCTCGCGTTTCTATTATGCCCTTATTTGGGAAGCGGGAGTGCATGCGGTCGAGTCTGCCCCTTCCGCGACGTCGCGATGACGTGACCCTTTGGGGGGATCTTTCGAACTCCCTTGGAAGATTCCGTGCCCCCACCATCTTTTTGGTCCGACTATCGAGTATAAAAAGGGCACGAATTCTGCTCTCGTCGGCTCAGTATTAATCTAGCTTCGTGCACGTTCCGTAATCGACTGTATTGATATCTAAGCTCAGCGAGATCGGGTTTTAGTCCCCTTCGAGCAATTATTTTACACGTTAGTTTTTTCAAACGATATATCTTAGGATATATCGTTAGGCCTCTTTATTGGCAAATTTACGTTCTAGTCCGTACAGACTGAGAAAGGCGGATTTTGTAGTTCCGCGTTTAGACTCTGTTCAAACCAAAGAATTTACAATATATATTATTCTACAATTGAACGCATTTGTTTTATTCAGTCTCCTCTACCGATCATTGGCAGTATCATTCCACTATAGATACATCTTAACCGCTCAAGGTGTATCGACATAGTAAAAATTACGAGCCCACATACTAACAATCCTGTGGCTCCCGGTGATGCAATAGGCGCCGGCAAGTCCACGAAATCTTACCATCCTGTGGCTCCCGGTGATGCAATAGGCACCGGCTCATTCACGCATTTCCTATCTAACGCGACTCCCGGTGACGAAATAAGCACCGGTTAGTTCGTAACTAACAAACTCATAAATAACCGATCCTCGGCTCCGCAGCCGTACCCTCTTTGCCCTCGGCTCGTAACAGTGGCAACACAAATGCCCCATGCGATGTGTACTTAGGAGTTGCCTGTCTACCAGGACATCAATGAGGGAAAAAGCTTCAGACTTCCATCGTAGTAAGAGTGGTTGAGACCGAGTCAATGACCTGAACATATTAACTGTCTATGGTTTTGAGAAATAACCATAACGAGCCCTATATTATGAATAAATTATGAAGGTGTAAAATAATAATAGTTTCGTAGATATAGTCTCCTAATTTCAGTCTATATAAATAAGTTTGTGTGCAAGGTATAAGTATAAGCAGGCATCAAAATTAAATATAAGCAGCTAATTGTAGCTTTAGTAGTAATACGATTTTAACATATTATTAATAATAATAAAAAAAAATAAAATAAAATTGTGATCCAATTTTGGATCAATGTATTGATCGTTAACCGCAGCCATCGGCGAATTCTAGGTCACGGAGTACTCTATGAACAATTCCATGCTTGTAGCAGGTACCTGCTAACTAATCCCACTGCAACCGGTGGCACCTGGTCCCCAAGCTAAAGTTCATTAATACTGAGTACAAGCCGAACATCGTTAGTCAAGTTGCTTCATTAAATAGCACCTAATGTACATCATATTCCACTAATGAATACCTTTAATTGAATCAGGTTTCACTCCATTTCTAAAATTGTTCGCAGTGAAATCTTACGGAAAATTAACAGCGGTATTCGCTATCGTAATCAATCGTCCAATACGAAAGCACATGTTCACCCTGACGCTTGCTCTGATACTACGACATTCGTGAAGTCGATTCAACTTATTCCACCAAACGTTCAACAGCTTTGCACATACAGAACTCGATGCTCGCAGGATCTGTTACCTCCAATAACCATTCCGAGATTAAATGTTTCTTGCATCAGTCCTGTGCCGCTGCACGAGAGAGCTTGCCCTGAACTGACCACCTACGAATATGGCATTCTGATGTACCCAGAATTTCCTCTGGCACATGGCATTCCAATCAATCAATACAGTATACAATTAGACGGCCACGCTAAATTCAACCGACATGCGGCGTCCTACATAACGATTCTCTCTGCCTTCAGTGTTGCCATAGAAACCGATTACCCTTTGCAACCATCGTGGACAAACAACAGAACTTAATTAGTAATCGATCGCGAACAGTCGAATCGCGTTTATTACGCGCACCCATACCGTTCCTTTACGGCTGCCATCCCTCGGCAAGGATTCCAACAAATCACGTAGAGAACGATAAAAGAGTCCTGGATGGGGATGGCTAATAAATCTGGCTCGACGGTCATGATAACCCACGTGATAAAGATCTGACGAAGAGTGTCGTATCGCGCGTTAACACCCCCCCCCCCCCCCCCCGAAAGATAGGGGTTTACGAACCACCATTAAATCGATCGAATAGATCATCCCAGACCTCGATGGGCGAACGAAAATACGTTTCCTCTAAGTCGGCCGATCGTTTCATTCGATATAAAACCGATAGGCAACGACGTCATCGACATCGTATACCCACTAACCGGCGTCGCAAAGCGTATTATCTAGAGGGTTGCCGCGAAAGCGAGCGGATTGCTCCCTTTTTCTGTATTCTCGCGGTAACAGTATTTGCGGAACACTTAAATGGAATCCTGCCTCGAAGACCACCTCCCGCTGCCGCTCGCACTGCCAACGATACTGTGCACATACGATCGTAAAGTATCCGCCATTATTATGTCTGCGATAGCACGGGCATACACACGGCACTTTACACGCACGGGGGAGAAGAGCATAGTGTCGGGGGTGGTAACTGGGCGAGCGGTGTTAGAGGAGTAAAGGAAATGGATGTGCAATGGACGACTAATGCTCCTGAGGCAATATTAGCTGTAGTTTCTGTATTTATAGTTTCTAGTTTTATTATGGTGAACGCGGTGGGTCGGTATGTTCAGTGACTCGCGCGAGAATGCGTCGGCATTGAAATATGTATCGGAGTTCCTGGTACATAGTTTGTTAGAGAATAAAATAAAAGCAATTAGAGAATTAGTAGAAAGGTCTTGAGATACGTAGTCGGGTGAATAAATTGTTCCTGGTTATGGGGGTGCTTATATTGAATAATATATGCGAGTGCGAAAGGGAAAGGTGCAAGGCCTCGGTGAAGAGAGGAATGGCTGTAAGTTCGTTTAATGGAAGTAAGCGACTGTATTGTCTCAAAATCTCTATGCTGATTTATCGTTACCCGATTTACAATTGACTGACTGATTGACGTCGACTTTTCACAGAAATAAGTTCAGATTAGCCGTTTCCTTTTTATCCCGTTACAAACGTACGTTATCAGATTAATGATACCGATATTTACGCGTTCTTCCATCGTTAAGGGATTTAATATACAGTACATTATGTTTGCATATATTATTCGTATATATTAGACAATTTTCCATGAAAAAATAAAATAAAGTAATCGTTAAATAATTACGTTTCTAAATTTCAACTATCGACTGAGGAAATCGCGGTATCGGCTAAACAGGTAACCGCACAGTCATTATTTATCTAATTGTAAGTATAAATATTACCACTTAGATAATATATATATTGTCGTCAACGAAACGATAAAGAATCCATGGGATAGCGAGCTATATCCTTTTTACACTGACTGCCGTACCGTTTTATTTCTCGTCGCAAACATTACAGCCGCTCGAGCCTGCGCATCTCGACTGTACTTTCATTTTTACAAGTCCGTTCCACCGAAGATAAGAGTACGCGTACATGCGCCGGTGTAGGAACCAAAAGGAAGATGCGAAAAACGAGGTTCGCAGCGTGCCATTACGTCAGAATGTTAATACGCACAGCGACAGACAATAATTACGTACAACGCACGATACTCCGGGCATAAAACTGGCTACATTGTAGTAACCTTATAATAAGGTATCGCTAGCATCCGGAGTATCTGACAGTTTAATACCCTGAGCAATAATTTTTGAGTCTCCGGCTCATGATATTATTTCTTGTTAAATATGTCCAAGTACCGCTGGCAACCGGCATTTACAATGTCTGTGCCAGCGTGTCAAACGTGTCAGGCAGTTTTCAAAAGTTAACGGACGTGTATTCCGGGCAAGGGGGAAGAAAGTGTTACGGAAAAAAAAAATTGTGTTAATTAATATAAAGTTGCAAGATTGAACAAGATACAAGGCACAAGTACAGCGTAAATGTAACGCTCATGTATATTTCATCAGAAGAGATGAGGCAATTTTTGTGCTGCAATGTATGTATAACAAATGCTGTTAGCGACGATAGGCCCAAGCTGTTAACAGGATGCAATCCATAACAGGACATGTCCATTTCGAGATCATTGATCAAACTGCTGACATATTGAATTTTAGAAATTTCAGTCGCACAACTTTGGGTAGTATTCGACAATTATTCTCTTAACATATGCGCGATGTTAACTGGTGGGGACGTTCTATTTTCACCTTAATGTTATATTAGCATTATGTTTATCAGTGAAGTGTGCGTTATAATTATTGAAATATTTAAATAACTAACACGCGCAAAATAAATGTTGGTGTCTCTAAACGTTCCAAATGTTAGTACAAACATTTCTTTATTTAGTAAGCAAGGAAAACGGTGAAAAGAATTTTTCTATTCTACAGAAATTTTTGCGACGTAACAGAAAATGAATTACAGCTTATTAGATACGTACTTTCGTGAACGCGAGCATCTTCCGTGGTACAGATTATTTATATGCAACTTGTTAAACGTAATAATGAATCCAGGTACAACCGTAATGTACTCCTGCACAGACTGTGGCAATTATATCTTCATCTACACCACCATCATTAGTGTATGCAACCTGCTTATTTGTTTCTTTCTTTTTTCACAGGAGAACGATTACCTGTATCACGAGCGTCGGCGAATTACAAACGAGCCACCGAGATCATCAAAGTCTTGTAATTGCAAGTCTTTCATGTCTCTCGCGATTTCTGCCGGTTCTTCATCTCGATTGCAAATATCTCCTCACAAACCTTCGATAAAGGACTACGAAGGACAACGAGGCAACGTATCACAAAGTTCTTTCAACTACCAAAGACGACACGATGCATTGATTGTACACGAAGCTGACTGTTCATTTTTGATCGATATTGCGAAAGTGAAGGCTCTTTTATGCGCGCCTACTTGATCAAATTTAAAAACTGATTCACTAAATATTGGAAAAAGACGTATTTCCAGTGCAAATAGTTTAGGAAAACTTACGTGTAATATGTAATCCCAAAAGGTAACATAATGAAGTGTGCTGTTTGGGATGTTTAAAGAATATATAAATCGCCACCAATCCTACCAAACTGTCTGGCTCGAGTTCATCCGGCAAATAATTTGTATCAAGTAAATCCATTGAATCCCCGGCATCATGTAACAATAACAAGGTGCAAATTTCACTATCAATGAATTTCAGGGAGCTCTAAAGCCGCATTATACATTATACTACAGACAAACATGAAACAATTTGAAACTCATCGTTAAGCACCGATATTATAAATCCATAGGGCTATAAGAATATTTATTGAAAAGGAAAATTCGCGTGATGGATAGCATATGCGAACATAATTATTACTTATTACAATTATTATTTATTATACTGCGCATTGAGCACGGAAAGGGTTTTACACATATTATCAAAGCAAACAGTTGACTATATTCATGTAAAAATACTACATAATAATAGAACCAAAATGAAACACAAACACAATTGAACCAACCATGATTTCATACATTCGTCCCAACGAGATTAACTCAACCCCTAACAATTCTACGAAACACCATAGCCTCTCTCCCGAGAACCATACTCCTTCCTTTTCCCCATGAAACACCGAATCACAAAAAGCTTTCCAACAACGAAACCATAACCGTCGGCACCCTCCAATTCCAGTCGAAAAACGAAAAAGACGTCGCATCCTGGCGGGGCTGGTCGTCTTCGTGCGAGTTTCCAAGCACGACGCCCACGATAACGAAGGCAGTAGCCGGAAGGAAACACCATCGTGTTACCATTCACGCTGCATGGCTGATAACGCACGATCGTAGGATGTTCGCGAGCATTGACGCTGCCGTTTCCGATAGGACTCGAGCGAGCAGGCAGCCGTGTCGGGCTGTTTCTTACGCGCGTACGTAACAGAATACGCTTGCACGCGAGAAAAAGAGACGGGACAAGAGCCGGTCAAGTGATAAGGAAGTGACAAATTGTCTAGCTAGACGAGAACGCAGTCGCCGTGGGCGGTTTACTAGCGAGCTGCGAAGCCGCGCAAGAAATGATTTACGGACGCTTAATAGGGAGAACGTAGAGGCTAAACGCGTTAACTTCGCCGGCAAAGAATATTGTGTTGCTGATCGTTGCTGCGTTTCCTCCTTCGCGATGAGAAATGACCGTTCCGGTAGGTCGGAAATATTCCGCGTAAAAGTTATTGATTTTAGTGGTGTCGATAAACAATGTTTTGTATCCAAGTTCTGAACGTCTTTATTGCATTTTAAACATCGACGATAATATTTCATTTGAAGTGTACCTGCATTTATTTGTTTGAAATAAAACTTCTCATTGCTGCTTGAAGTTGCAGTGATGTTATGAATAATAAAATCGTAGGTAATCTTAATTAAAAGTCATCAGATAGATAGGAACGGACAAGATCGGAGCATATAAAATTGAGTACGAATGATCGTAATTTGCAGAAGAAACCGATTTTAGTTTGAAATACATGTTTTCTGTAATACGTAATATAGAATATTGGAAATAATTAAAGGCATATTTAAGTTTGTCATTATTGCACACGGCTGAATTATTTGTAGTACACGTCTGGGGGACAGCAATATCGTTCGTGATTCCAAATAATTTGTCTCGTGTGTAACTACAAATTGCTGCCGGACAGCTAATCGAGCTTAATAATTCTGCGGCCCTTCCAACGTTTCGGGAGGTGCACAATTAGGCTGATTGCTCGGCCGTGTAATCGGTCTATTCTTTTCACCGAATGACTCGCATTTAAATGATCCAAACATGCTATTCCTTTTTTAATGTAACTCTGAAAGGAATTGACGTAATACAGAAATTACTGACAAAAGTATACGCAATGAGGGAACACATTTGTCAGTAATATTTGCTTCATACAGTAATGGAGAGTAATTTTTGGTAAAATCGAACCGCTATGCAAATGGAAACGGCAGCGTACATAAACGCCACAAAAAAAAACTTTGAACTTTCCAAACCTTGTAATTCAGTATTTTACTCCAAGTTTCACTAATTTCGTATGAAAGCTATTAAAAGTCTCTTTACAACAACAACAACAACAACAACAAAACCATTGTCCAATGTAAACTACGTTTATTGACGATATATTAAAATTTATTCGCCGATCAATCAAATACCTCACTGACGGAATCGCACGACCGTGAAGAGGTGCAAATCTCCATCGCAGAAATTTCTATTTCACCAGATGCACGTTCTGCTTAGACGCCATGGATAGAAGCTTCCACCACGTAAAGGAAAATATTTTCGCGAACCGAACGATCGAGGACGAAAATCAGCCGCACTTTCTACCGTAAGAATCGCTTTCCCGCGACGCCAACCTCGTTCATTCAGCTGTGCCAAGCCGTTACGTAATCGTTCCACTCGGCAGGCGAATGCACTACGAGATTACGGCTGATAAAAGCGTGTTGCATTCGCGAGGTCAGTCGACCGCTTTTATGAATGAAAATTTATATTGTTCGCTGGTAGAGTCGCGCCTGTTCACCCAGCTCGGTCGCTCACGCGTGTACTACACATTTCGTTGCTCCCGTAGAAACACGGAAACGAATGAAACGAGTCAAACGGTGACGCTGGCATAATTAACCCTGTCAGTCCAGACGCTCGTAAAATGCCAGATACGGTTCAAAATGACCCTGAGTACACATGTGCAGAATTCGTTATTCGTTTGCCAATATTTTCTTTAACAGTCGATACAATTTCTGCATTCCGTTTTATTTCCCTGCCAGTAACATCGCCACCTCCTCCAACGCGTGTACGCGCAGTTAAATTGCAAGTTCAATTGCAAGTTCAGAATCACGCCTATTTATATAATTCGATGACAGTTCATTAACTAATTGCAAGAATGTCCGTCGGGCCAATATAACAGCCGTCCACGGTGCGCGCGGGTTAACACACGATACGCCTCTATCTTTTTCTTGTCCCTCCTTCCTGTGCGAAGGTTGAGAAGTCAGTTGACGGAAACGTTGAGAAACTCATCTGGTTCCCCGCAAATCCACTTAGCCCAAGTTTATCCCTTGCGGAATAATCGTGTAATCCGGCCGCGACGTTCAATTAAATCAGTTCCAAAGTTGCACGGTGTATAGCTCCGAGTCATAATTTAATCCGTGCCAACCACAGGTATACACCCGCGAGTCTGGCGTAAAATGGAATTCAAACTCTTGTGAGTGTGGCCCCGCGCTAACGCGGTATGTTATTACGGGCATCAAGTGGGAGGACGAAGGGGGTAGGGAAAGTGTAGCAGAGAAAGTGTAGTATTTTTTCTCTCCCAAAGGGCCGCTCTGGTGTACCCGCATTGCGACCAATTTCACCGCGACGAAATGCAATCTCTGTCAGGGAATTTCGACCCTCTTGCCAGGGATTTCTTTGGTTTCCGTCCACTGGGATTCTGTATCGTTCACATCCATCCCCCGTTCTCCCTTTCTCTGGTTGCGTGGCGTCGCGGCCGTTTAGCCCGTCGCCGATCGATTCGCGGTTTAATCAATTTTCTGCGATCCACCGACGAGGGGGGAATATCGGTATTCTAAATATAGCGTAGGTTCGTTCACGTGGGGCTTCTGCGTGAAAGATATCGCTTCCATAGAATGGAACAAGTTTTATGGTACAGACCGCAGCTCGATGATCGAAAAGCTGAACGGGCAAGCACCCGGTGCCACAAAAATTATATTGTCTCGTGTGAACCAGGTATTTTTGTCTATGTACATACATACGTATATGTATATATGCGTATTGGGGTTGTGTGTTGTAGACTAATGTTTTGTATACGTATGTATATTTGGATGATAATCCGTCTGGGTAATCAAATTTTGAAAACAATTAAGCTCGCACCGTGGTTCAAAAATTGTGAATTCATTGAGAGCTAAAAAGTATTGTAACTGTAGCCTTCGCAATCTTCTTCTTCAACTTGCGGTATCTCTCGAGGCTGACGGAATATGAATTTCTGTTCGATCTTCCGGGTCGACCGCAAAATATCGATTGGATTCATCGCCCAACCATTGCGCACAAGTCCTATCAGAATTTCATTACGCGTAAACTCCATGGCCAATTTTAGGTCATGTCTTCGGTATACCTCCAGCGATCCACGAACGGTTCATGCGCTTGATCCACGATCGACGTGGCGATCCACGGTCCGCGGAGGCGTATCGATATCGAGGTGTTCAATACCCTTTCTTATCGGCCTTGTGCAATATAAGCGGTCATTACATGCAATTATCCGAATGGCATTCCTTGGACGATGAATGATAATTCATCATAATTGCCTGCTGCGAGTTGCTGCGTCTAATACTGTCCGAGATTATAACTTACGCGAGACAAGTTCGAGATATAACGAAAACGAACGGCGTAGAAATGAACAGCTTGAATCAGAATCGAGTTTAATTATGTTTCAAGAACTAAACGGTAATGTGAGCGGACACTTTCTGTGAGTAAATTAACCGTGTTTAACCAGGATGATATATTTGGAAGCATGGTGCGACCTGTACACGTGATGCGTATTGATCTCTCTACTGTGCTAAATTATAGTGAAAGTGATCGAGAAATATTGTACCACATGCGTAACCATTTTGTAGTGTGCATAAGTATAGGGCCGTAACTGCGAGTTATCACTCGTACTTTATAATTACCATTCAAATGAAATTACTGTATGTCCATGTACGTATCTATTTATTTTCCACCTTCTAATTTATTAGCCGAAATAACTCTACCTACTTATTTGCTAATTAAAAATTGTAGTGGTAGAATTACGGCCAATTTAAAATTTAGATAAACGATAAGAAATAACACAAATTATCGCTATCCTTCGGAGAGCAAACACGTGTTCTAATAGAATTTGTAGTCGAACTTTCAATTCATTAAAATGTCAAGTGTATAATATGCACTGCAAGATACCCTTTCGATAGCGCTACTATACTTTACCTTTAATGGACAGTCGATAGAATATAGTGAAAACGGAAAACAAGAATATCGCCTACGAATTTTATTACGATAATAAAGATCGCATGGTAGCTGAAATGTAAGACAGTGAACACATCTGGTAGTTACAGAGAATTTCTGATCAAAGCGCAGCATGAGATCGCTGTGAATAAGTGAACTTACGATGCCGTTCGGTCACGGAGGAAAAGAGGTAAACAGCAATTGGATCGTGGAATTGTAGCGAAATAGCACCGAATTTAAGTGCATGTACGACGAATAAGCGAGTTTAACTTGACAGTTCGAAATGCAACCTAGCCATTGTGTAATGTATTTCCCTTTCCCTTCCTCGTCGTTTTCTCTCGTGAACAAATATTTTCATATTCCGTGCAGCTTGAACAACAAGTAAAACTTTCAATAAACCTGCGTGGTTAAATATTGATTTTCCCGTCACAGGCGAAAGATATTCTACATTTTCATTCCGCGAATACTTCCTTTTTTCGGCCGGATTTCCGCTTCGACTAAGGGCAAGGAATAAAAGGCGGGGGTACGAAACGTGGAGATTGTTTAAAACCTGATTGATCACTGTGGCATACCTCAGTTTTAATACCTTCAATCTTATACCAAATATCGAATGATAGCAACTACTTTCTAATCATCGATTTCTAATAGTCCTTTATCCTTTTATACAATCGCACGGAAACAAATAAAATATTATTGGAAAATAATTATACTTGTCTTTATTTCATTCATTTCCTCCAGATTTAATATTCTAGATCAGCTATTACAAAGTAAGCAACTTTTCGTACACGTTTTCATCCATATCGACAATATTCATATGCAATAGAGTAAAATCTGTATCCTGTAATAATCAAACAATAACGAAATCTATTCACACCATTCCTGATCTCGAGTACATATTATTCCATGAGCACAATAAAATCGTTTACTAGAAACGCAGCAGGCAAGATCTCGCGACAGTGCAACAGCTGCTGGCCCTCCTCGTACAAACCTCGTTCATACGATTCCGTGTCCTATTAAAAAGGTTTTGCATACAACTAGTCGACGCGACGTGTGAGCCGGATTCTATATTAGATACCATAAGTTAGCCCAGGCTTGGCAGACTGCAAACTAGATGCTCGCGAATGCCACGTTCCTCCATTTGCTCGCGAATACCGGCGGAATATTTGCGTTTATGCGATCACGTTCGCACGCAGACTGCTGCCGCGAGCCAATTCGTATCCCCACACTAGCCTGACGTCCAAATGTTCTTATTAACTATTGTATTTCGGTCCCCGGTGAGATTGTTCGCTTTATGGTTGTTGTAATATTGTTCGCGGTTCACCGTTACCAACATCCACGGCCTCACTGCTGTACCTCTGAGCGACAATTCCTGATGCGTGCAACTAACTTCGTTCCGTTATGAAACACATTACAGCTGCAGTTCCTGGTTAGATTCACCCACTGTGTTATGGAAACTTTGGGTGCATTCAGGGCCGGTACAAGGCACGATGCAAGCGATGCACAGCATCAGGGCGCCCCGCAAGGGGTCGCCTTATAAGATATTTTGTTTAAATGAAATGCTGTTTTAAACGTTTCTAAATGTAAACCAAATTTCATGTCAATTATTTTTATTACCGGAAAATTAGCAACTATTGTCTTTAAAATAATGCAGGGGGATGAGGGGGGGGGGGGGGGCTGTAAAAGAACTTTGCAGCAGGGCGCCGTCTAACCCAGGGCCGGCCCTGGGTGCATTAATACGTATTGTTTATGTACGATTTACTATATGCTGCACTATTCCTTCATCGCGGAATTCAATTGTTAATTGATCAACTCTATGGCATTTCCATCAGAGATAAAAAGTAACAGTTATTTGAAAAATATTTTAGGTAAAAGTAATTGATGAAAAGTTGATTTTTATTCCAATCCACAATCCAAAAGAAATTTTTGAAAAAATGATGCGATTAAAAAATTTAACATTTTTAACTTTTGTGGTTATGAATAACGATTACGAATGACTAAAATTTTGTTGGTTGTAACCATTGTTAATGACCAAAATTGTTTTCCATTACAAATAATTGTTATTGGGCGGCAGAAATCTTCTTGGTTACGAATGATCATTGCCGGAGACAAACATTTTTTTTTGGTTAGGAATAACCATTACACATGACGGAAATTTTTTATGGTTAAGAATGATCAATATCGATGGCCGGAGTTTCGTTTTGGTTACATTAGAACTAAAATTTTAGCTTCGTGTATTTATTACTTTCTGAGATATTAATAAAAAGACTTTCTAGATAATTACTTACCCAACTGTCATCGCTGTGGCAGACGTCGGCGTCGAGTGCGAGCGAAATTTTGATTGTAAACACAGATCACGAGTATGAAAGACACAGACTCCCGTTGTACGATCTCTATCTACCCGATTTATAATGCTGTCACACTTCGTTAACATTTTTTAATCATGAATGTACATTATGAAGAAAGCTCGATATATTTACGTATGATTTACGATCCATATTTTCCTTCTGCTACCAGACGTTTGATGACGTACTTTAAGAGCAGGGCAACCAACGCAAAAATGTACCAAAAATCAGAATATAGGAACAGTGTTGCGCGTCATTAGGATGCACTGACTAGACACGATTGATCGCTCTGCCTTGATTGGCCATTTTAACAGAAGAAAATATGTGATTGGTGACATTGTTGGTTACGTGGAGCAATCAGCGAATCAGATTTAGAACGTCTTTTTAAAATCGAGGAAGAAGAAGCAGTAGAGTGTGGCAAGTGACGTTGATCGAAGTTCTTACAACGAGACAACGAAAGTATTGATTTTAATGGCCATTTATCGCAATCCGGCCATTCTCAAATACGTCGGCTTGCAAGTCAATATTGTCGCGACGGTTTTCTTGCGTTCGGAAGCTTGAACGGTACATGCGAAACAGTATACGACCGAAAGTAGAACGGGCTTTCCGTTTTGCAGAAAGTACAGGCCGGACGCCATGATGTACGTAGTAGCCCTTTATTCTTTCTGTGCGTGAGTGTCGTTTCATATTCACCGCTGATTTTTTTCGGTCGTATCGCGAGTGACTGTGTTCGTGTAATTGGATACCTAACAATGGATACAATAACGGATACCTTTTTGACGTCTTTTTGGTGTTCAACGTCAGCGAACGGTGAGTCCTAATATATGTATATGAACAAGATTTCTTGTTTAAAAAATTTATACACTATTATCGCACACACAAGGGAATGTCGTTCGAAAGAGTAAGTTCGATACGCGAAATAATTAACCGTCATACGAAATCAGTAGTATTGGTTATTAACGTTCGAAACAATTTGCAAGTGCGTTTTTTATCGCGATATTCATAATATGATTAATACGAATATTTAATTAGTAAAATTTTCGAATTATTTATATATTTCGCAATTTATTTCTCGCAATCGGGATTCTTGGATTAAAAAACGCACGGTATCGTAAAAAATTGCATTCTCCGCGTTCTCGTTCAATTATTTATTCGGTCTGCTTACCATAGCCTCTCATTACAATGTACAATCATTACCGGGAACCCTGTGATGTGCACGCGTACCGAGCTGAGCATCAACGAAATATACGAGGACGGTCGATTGCATACGCCGACAGGTACACAAATCACGGAGCCCGCTGTCTTTTAAGATTATTAAAATCGTCAAAGTTTCAAAGTCCTCAAAGGGTTAATTACCCTACGGGATATTTATGGCTGGGTTGCTCTCTTCCCTCGCTTGCCGCGAAACAGAGGTGAATAAAGAAGGAGCACGCGGGAAGATAAGAGGTAGACTGCGAACTATCCGTGGAAAGAGTCTTTCTCTTCGTGTGTCATTGTCAGGGCTTGGAGATAGATTGCTCACACGATCATTTATTTCCTACGTCCCGTCGTGTCGAATAATTATGCAGTTTTGCGGAAAAAATTAATAATGCGCAATTTATATATGCAGATATTCCTCTAACGAATCCTTCGAGACGCTTAGCGTGATTTCAATTTACGCGAGTCAGATTATTTTTTGCAAAATGAAAGCTTTGCAAAAATTAGACAAAATTTTCGAATAATTTAGGTCCCCAGTTTCAGTAGCATTGTTTAACAACGATGCAAGCCATATTAGTAGCATCCAGAAAATGTAGCTAAATATCAGTAAACTTCGGTAGAACTTCGCAAGGCTTAATATTGATACCTCTTACTAGGAAACGGATTTTTCTAAATCGAAACGGTTGTTGTCATGCAAAGATTGTAATTTTTCCTCAAAATACCTATGGGAATCTATGTAAACAGATTGTATTTATTCAACTTGATGCTGTACACCACTATAATTGTTGAAAAGAGTTTACAATTGTATACTACAATTTCCATCCACCATTATATTCTACAATGTATATTTCAGTAAGTTCATCGTTTTCCTGGCCCGTTAGGATCGTTTCGCAACTTATGTACTGAATTTACAAGGAGAGGTTCCTACTATTTACTCCTTCTGGG
This sequence comes from Nomada lathburiana, assembly GCA_963667235.1. Lineage (NCBI taxonomy): Eukaryota > Metazoa > Arthropoda > Insecta > Hymenoptera > Apidae > Nomada > Nomada lathburiana. The sequence goes on along the minus strand of OY763898.1, from coordinate 7,903,991 downwards.
TAATGAGTTTTCGTCGGATGGGAAATATTACCCTACCGAAGTTCATTATATTGGGTGCCTATACTTATTTGTTTAAATTCAGTTATTCACTTAGTAGATGGTTTACATTAAATTAGTTTGAAATGAAAATTAGAGTCACGCATTAATTCCTGTACGATCAAAAAATTTGCTAATAGGATCTGTTGTTTAACGAGTAGAGTGCTTGCTTTTTAAAACCAGCTATACAGTTTGTGCCCAGATTCGCTTCATACTAACGCGACAATTTTTTTTATTTATACATGGACTGCTAATTATTATATACGATTTGCAACAGTCAATCCTATTGTAATTGCGCAAAGCTTTTGATACATTACGCACGCATGTGAAGAAAGGTTTGCGCAAAGGAAACTGACGATTGCACATGGTAATGATAATAATGGCAAGTTCGGATATTTGTGTGCGAATTAAAAAGAAATTGACATGCTAGAACACGTACTTCAACACAATACGTATGTATAGCGCACTAGAAAACAAGCGCTATGCTCATGCTTCTGCATGTTTCCATCTCTATCTGCATGTTCCAATCTTTTTCTGCATGTTTCAATCTTTTTCTGCAGTCCCTTATTGGCAACTATTTTATAATATGGAAATTAATGAACCGTTCATTAATACGACGGAATTTTAGACCCGCAACTTATTTTATTAAAAAATATCATACAAATTAGCAATAATCATAGACACCTAAAACATATGTCAGTAACTTTAGTACTACAGTATTTGCCACTCTGCAAAAACTCATTACACGCAGGGAGAAATTAGTAGGAGTCAAACTCTGTTTTTGAGTCGCTCAGTTCTTCGTTTTTATATTGTTACGACGTTTTATTATTATTTTGCGACAGAACCGGTTGCTCTACTGTTCGAAATGTTGTCCCTTTAAAAGAAAATCTCGATATTTTCAATCACCAGCAAATTTTACCAGCTATAATGGTAATAATAATACCAGCTAATGTTTCTTATTGTACGTCACTTACTGTTACTTCATTAGACAGTACCGGCTATAGGTAAGGGAAACATATTTATATTGGTTGCCTATGACTATAAATTTGAATTAAATTATTTAGATAATTGAACTCTTGCATTAAATTAGTTTGCATTAAAAATTAGAGATAGTATTAATTCCTCTACGAGAAAAAAATTTGCGAATAGGAACTGTTGTTTAACGAGTAAAGTTGTTGCTTCTTAAAGCGAGCTATACATTTTCTGCCCAGGTTCGCTTCATACCAGCCATAGCGTGCCAATTTTTTTATTTATACGAGGACATCCAATTATTATATACCTCATGCAATTGTCAACCCTATTGTAATTGCGCAGAGTTTTTTTCGATAAATTACGCTCGCACGCGAAGAAAGGTTTGCGCAAGGAAAATTGACGATTGCACGCGGTAATGATAATCTTTGCAAGTTCTTGTATTTTGGTGTGAATGAAAAAAAATTGACACGTTATAAAGCATACTTGTCCCCAATGCGTATGTACAGTCCACTTGCAAACATGCGCTATGCTCATGATAATCTTTTTCTACAGTCCCCTATTGGCAACTACTTTATAGTATGGAAGTTAATGTACTGTCCATTACAACGACGGAAATTTAGAACTACAGATTATTTTCTTACAATAAATGTAAATTGGTAACAATCATAGGCAACCACTATCTGTATCAGTTCTAGTGAAGACCTCGGCAAAAGCTCAGCAAATCTTTCGATTCAGATTAAAAGGAAATTAGCAGCGACCTTTTCCACTTAATGCTTGTATTTACTCATGTGATAGACCCAAATTCCGTTTTTAATTAATACAAATCTGCATGGCCACAACCTCTCGAAATTCTTTTCTTGTTTTGTAATAGAACCAATCGCCCTACTGTTTGAAATGTTGTCGCTTTCAAAGAAAATCTCGGTATTCGCAGTAATCAGCTGACTTCGTTATTAATGTTTCTTATTATACGTCACATATTCCATTTGTCGACACGGCGGGTACGTATATTTTCCATCGTATTGGTAACTCGTCTTGATGCACGCAGGTTGTCGTGTGAAAAGAATGCGATTGAAATTGCATGTACAACGATCGAATACTAGCTGTTAATCTGTGTTTCATTCAGAACGCCAAAGTATCATATAAAGCGTATATGCGCACAGTGTGAAGTTCCGCGTTTGAAAAATAAGCAACAAAATTAAGACTCCAAAAATAGCTATGACTAGAATGTGGCGTAATATCTTAGTAAATGAAGCGCACTGGGTCTCTTAAACATTCGAATGTTCGTCGAGTGCATTCAAAAGCGGTGCTCAGACTCGGTACGCGATCATTCTGAGCGATATTTTGAATTTTTATACATAGGTATGCATGCATTGTCTTTTATTATGTATATGTTTGAAGCAATATTTCATATATTTATATATATATATATTATCATACGGACCGTATGAAAAGGTAGGTGACTTACAGATACTATATTTTTTTTTTATGCGAGTGAATCATAGGATTCAATTAAACGACTTCATTAATACAGCGTCCAATGTATAGAATTACGATCGCGTGAGCCATGCCATTATTACCTACCCTGCAAACATTATTTACAATTAGCTCTAACACGTTCAGGGTTCGGTCAAAAAAAAATTCCAAACGTGTAGATGATTCGATGCAAGAACTCGAGCTTCGTAATATTTGTTCGTACAGTAGCATTTACGAATATCGATAAATATGATGTCTCTAGACTTTTTCTGAGGTTCGTGTACCTTTTAAAGCATGAGAAACCCAATCACTTTAGGGTTGCTTATTCAACTGTCAGTCAATATTATCAATCCAAGTTAAAATCAGCATTAAACCATTATCATCGCCGTTCGTCCTTCGACATAAAAAAATATCGCAAGTTTTCGTCCACCATATAAAGAGTGCCAGACGAAACCTACGAATATTTTTACACTCGTATCCAATCTAAACGTTGTTCGATGATTTTAGTTAACCACCACGAATTGTCATTTAAGCCAAGAAAGGGGCACTTTCGTCGACGCTAAACTCAAGCTCCGTCTCCAACGAGCATAGATGTGTCTCCGTTAAAGTATCGAAATCAGAGATCCTAAGGAGGCCGGCAATTATTTCGAGCGATAAACAAATTCACCTCGGCTCTCTAGTACGATGCAATGGACAGAATGCGTTTCTCGTTCCGCGGTGTACCTTGGCTCCGCAGGTGATATTGTTCATGGCGCGAACTTTGATTAGTCTTGTAATAACGATACGAAACGCGGTCCGCAAGCTTGTCGGGGAATTGGGCTTCCACGATACCGCCGACTCCCGTAGTAACGATCGTATGTGACCACCCGCTCGTGTACGTGGCATGCATCCTTGATCCACGGGGGGGGGGGGGGGGGGTCCAATAATTAAAGGGAAGCCCGCAATCGTGCAAGTAGAACGAGACACCCGGTGCACGTGATCGCCTTCAGTTACCCTGTTTGTGTCACGCGATCGTCTATATTATTTCTCAACTGCTCCATCACAACGACCGTTCACGATCCTGGTCGATGTGTCGTTTTCATTGATTATTAGTTGAACTTCAGCGTTCACCTTGTGTTGGGGGGTTTTTTTATTGTCCCCGTACGGGGGCGAAATAAAGATGAATTAGTAATACCGCGACAGTTTGAGTGGATTGTGTTGTGTCCAGAGGTAATTTGAAAGTGTCGTGCGGTGGTAATGAACTCTGCCCCACTAGTCCGAGCAGGTCTGATGTATTGACGTAGAGAGGTTACTAATCGTGGATTGGTATAATTGGTTGTATGTTAATTAAACCTGTTCAACTGGAGGAGTTTTGTAATATGCACTAGTCCGGTTGTATTCCCTGTTTTAATTGTTGTTTAAACTGTGTAACCTTTAACATGAAACTTTAACATATTTGATAGTGTTTGAATTCAAAGTATGTATTGCAATCGGTGGGTTCAAAAGTCAGTAAACATACCGATAATTATATGCCCCAGGGTATTCGAATATTTTTCAAATCAATTAGGTGCCTACTATATTCAGATTGGCAATGAGCCTAGTTACGTTGCATGAAAGAAAACAGGAGAGTCGCAACCATAAATGAAGGACTGGAAAAGAATTGAAGTCCCTTTCAAAGAAAATTCTTATCTTGTTACATGCAAATGCCATGAAAATGTAAAGGTAAAATATCTTAGAATACAACGCACGCAACTGAAAGTATCGATCGTAGGTTCGTAAGAAACTCGAGGGAATACTCAAGACTTTGCTAAAATCGACAAAGCGTTGACACATTGCTTCTAGTAAAATGTCAAGGGAAATTTATTCACTCAGCCGAGAAGTTGCGCGTGGCTTTCTATGGATCATGTCGCACCTGTGTCAACTTATAAGACCATAATATCAATATTCTTCAGTTTTTCAATACTTTTGTTCGCATCGTGTGATAAACTGTTTCACCCAGGTTACTCGTTCGCCCATAATTCATCGTCCTCGCATAGAAAACCATTCCAAGTGCGAAAAATCTCACGAAACATTGAGCGATGTATCTTTATCCAATTTATCTTATCGTGACGTAACAATGTATTTAATATCTTTCAACCAATATCAAATATTCCACGATTCAATACGCGTAACGCTTTATCATAGTATTTCATGTGGACGAAATTTCACAAACAAGTGTATGCCAATTATTGCATTCTATTCACATTGCGTTAAATTATGAAATGTGAATCTTCCGAAAATCATGTAAAATTTGCACCTACCGAGTACTGGTATTATTGACGTATAATGTATCCCTTTTAAATCATGTTAAAGATTGATCCGCGTTCCACTGAACGTGGAAGCGATCGATATTAATTAACAATCGTATTCTGCATTACGACAGTAATCATTTACACGAGACATTTATAACTTAAACAATGTAACAACTAATTGGGCTCCCATATGTAATTTGATCACATTTATCATATATAATCAATTTATTATTCCCTCGAATTCTGCGCCCTAATATGTACACAAATATCTGTGAAATGTATTCCGCAAGGTTGCAGTGTGCTATTTAAATTTCCAGCATGCAATAGTGACGTGCAGCATAGATAACAGTACGAACAATACGGATAATGTGAGGTAAATGGACGACCTGTAATAAAGTTGTTAGAAAGTGTACTCGGCTTTCAACAGTTAATTAGTGTAGGAACTACAATAAACACAATTCCATAGAAAGGCTGATATATGTATATTATAATATCAGGCGTAATATTGCTGTTGCTTGAATTTCCTTAAATTATCAGTATAATACATACTTTAGTAATAGTGTTAAATAGAGTGGCAAGATAAGCGTAACTGGCGCGAATATTATATTTCAATGAAACGAACGAATAACTAAGCGGACAGTCAGGTACTATTCACAGATATATGTTTTACTTCAGGCAGCGAATTCAAATTTCATCTTCAGGAATATTTGGAAGAAAATCTTATAAACCTGCAACATCAGAATTTCTCGCGTATATAGGTACACTCGCGTGTCGAGAAAAATATGTTCAAAGTTTTTACGATCTTTCCAAGTTTTTATAACGTCATCAATTCTTTTTAATACAACCAACAGGGATATCTTCGTTCTTGAAATCTTCAAAGGTGCAAAGGTTCTTTCTCATCCAAAGAAATCTCCCAATTGAAAATATTCCCTTGAAGCGGCTCAAAGAAATTCTCGTCACGAAACATTCTCAACTATTGTCCCGAGATCCGCGTTACCTTAGTGGCTTCGAAACACGATAAAATTGTCCTGGAACGAGACGAGACTCTGTCGCGACCAATAGGATCGACGATAATTAAACGGCGGAGACCGGCAGACAGCGAAACAAATCCAATCGGCGCAGATCCTCGCCGTGAAGTTAGATTAATTCACGAGCATTCTTCCGTGTACAGTTTAATTAAACTTACATACACCGAAACCGGGCATAAGGTTTCATCGTCTTGCGCGCAGACTGGCAGCTGAATAGCGATCGAACGAGCAAACGAATGAACTTGTTGCTGCTCGACGCATCGTTTTCGCTTCGCTGAAGCGCCAGCTACAGAACGACTTACGAGCTAACTGTAATTACGAGCAAACGCTACTTGCAGCAATTTCACGGCGGATTCTGAACCAGCGAAATTCTTTTCTCCCTGCCTCAGTCGCCCCAATGAATCTTTTTTTTACCGAAAAAGTAAAGATTTTCCTGTTGCGTGCCTTTTGTACGCGACGCACAAAGCTACTGGTGGAGACGGAGAAAGTGGAATAAATAAATAATTAAAATGGATACACGTCCGAGGTAGTGGGATAAAATATTTTGGTTGAAAATATCGGCTGCGCATCTCGATGAAACATTTTTGCAACTGCCTTGTTTATGGAATAAGATATGGAATAAAGCTTGAATCTATAGAGCTCTAATCTCCTTCGTGTATTCTACTTTTCACCTTTAAAATAGCTGCAGCGATATATTACAGTTTCATCTGCGCTGCCTCGAGTTCTCGATGCAAACTTTCTTATTTCTGACCCATTACTTTTGAAGTCCTTAAAAACATGGTATAAGTCAGGTCGATGTTTTATTTAACGGCGAACTTTGAACGATAATTACGACCCGTTTAAGCAGTTATTCTAAATTACAACTACTACCGCTTTATTCAGCCGAAATTCTTGTAATTTTAATTTAGTGTAATATTAAATGTCCAAACATATTTTTATTGTCTCTTCACAAGTCGAAAAAGTTATAGAATTTATCTCGCGGGATTTTCAGAAACTCGAAGTACAACAAATAATAAACACTTAACTTGAACAAATGTCCACCATGATCAACTATCATTCATCATAAGACTTCAATATTAAATACCATGTGCACTTCTGTAACGGAGATGTACAAGCAAGGGCAACTAAAAGAAAGACAGAAGTGTGGCGGCATTATTGGCAAGCCTAAAACAAAGAAGGTACAAAGTGACGGTAAACGTAAGCGTAGGTAATGAGAGTTTAAAGCGGCGATGAGCAGCATGCAGACGACAGCCAAGACATTGTTTAATATTCTATCGGACGTGGCACTTCAACGTCAATCTTTCGCGCGACTGTAAATCGGTGGTATTCAAGCGAAGCAACTCATTGTTCACAAAATGACACTTCCTAATATGATCGATTTATCGCCAAGAGAAACGATTTGCAACTGGACGTTGGATAATTACGTTTAAACGCGACGTGCGCAACTTGAACCATGCAATCGACATGAATAAAAATTGATTTCTCGTCTTCCTCAAATGCAAATGAAAAATTGTACAGAAATGATTTTTGGTTTCCCGCTTGGGGATATTAAATCATCATTTATGAATCTGTTCACAATCTATACAAAAAATAATATAATATGAACGTTTCACTATTTTGATTTGAACAAATGTTCACGCAGCTGTTTACAAAGACAACAGCGTGTGTCTATCAAATAAAAATGTGAATACCAAGAGAATTATGTACTATTGTTTCTTGAGAATTTGAGTTAATATTAACTTTTTGAGGGTGGCAATTAATTTATTCCTCGCGTACTGCGTTACTATCAATGTCTATGCATAATTGAATCAATTAAAATGAGCAACATTGCATGGGATACGACTAGGAAGTTAAAGAAACATGTATCAATTGTTCAACAGATAATGCAAAATCAAAATTCCTTAAAGGCACAACGGTGTACTGCTTTACTCGCTTGAAAAGATTCCTCGTTAACCATATAAATAATTTGCGAGCAGTTATCCAGCCAGAAAAGAAGCACGTAGGCAGGAAGAGTCCTGAATGATTGATGCAGTAGAGTCGGCCGAGACTTTAACGCCAACGTATGTTAAGTGCAACAATACTTTAGTGCACTGCAAGTCCAGTCTCTTTGATGGAATTATTGTGAAGGCAAAAGCAGTTTCAACTACCAATTGATAATCCAGTTGCACCATTGTCAAAAACAATAAGGGCAATAAAGATATTAGTATCGCATGCGCTTCTCCAAAAGTTTAATTGGAAGATAAAGACGATGAGGAGTAAAACATTTCAATTTTCAAATTCCAAAAACGAATTTATTACTAAGATTGAGATAATAAAAGCAGCTTTAAAGTCGGTATATTTTCATTCTGAATTTAGTTAAGTCCGATTTGAAAAATTCATGTGCTCCGAAATGAAAAGTAAATTGTACAGAATAGCACACAAACAACGCGCATATAATTTTCCAGGTGAAAAGTTATTTGCCTTCACTCGCGTCAAAGCTGCTAAAAGCAAGAGAAGCTGACTCTGGCAGGAATAATAAATTCTTATGTTAGGAAGGCAGCTCGAAACTGCACAAACACGGCTGTCAAACTTTCTCTGAGAAAGCCAATGCCAGAAACAATCTGCAGTTCGGATGAAATGCAGGTGCAAGAAAATACTTTCGATATTAAATATTATGGAACATTCGTCAGTAACATGCTTCCTAACCATTAAAAAAAATACTTTTTTAAATAAGAATATTGAAATTATTCTATCTTCAGAATTTAATCACCTTTCGGGCATGTATTATACAAGAACTTCATTGAACAGCAGCCTTCAAAAAACCATGCATCCATTAATTTCTCGCAAAAATTAAAATCCATTCATAATATAATATAAAATCCAGTATTAAGCAGCATTATTAAAACCCAATATTCGGCTACCTTGTATTTTAACAACACATTCACCGACAATCGTTACCACCACAAATTCTTAATCGTCAGACTTCAGTAAAGGAATTGTAGTCGTTTGATGAATCTTAGACAGCCCCTTCGTTAGATCTTCGAAGCTTGTCGTGTTTAGTCATTGTTCAAAAGTTAGTAGGAACGTCCACGAGCACCCAAAAGGTAAATAAAGAAACAAGCTCCGTGCATTACAAAATATTTTGTAATCTACCACGATTCGCCAAGAAATGTATACGTCATCGCGGATTACAACCACCGATTTTTTTTTATTTGTACAATCGTATCCTCTCCAACACTAACGACCTTTTATTGCCCGAATCCGCAGACTACAGATGAACAGAAACGCCAAATCAGTGACCAAAAAAGAAAACTAATTTTCTATCGCTATTTCGCTATAAACGCAATTACAATAATACCGAACGTAGATGTATTTTTCCGAGAGAAACTTCCGCGAGCAATCACGTCGCGTTGTTCTATCTGTTGGTCGTGCAAATTCTCGTTGCAAGCATTTCTTCGGCAGCGCAGCGGCGCAATCAGCGCGCATACCTGCGAAATATTAATGAGAAGCGTACAAACGAGGCGAGCGACTCGACAACCGTGAACGCGCAGGCGCCTGCGCTTTTAAGACCTGGCGCCAACAAAGAGGAACGCGGCGTCCTCGAGGCTATAAATCGGCACGAAACACGATAATAATCGATACCCGTTACCCACATAACGAATCGATTTATACGACCGTGTACCGGCACGCGGTTTTATCAGACGTTCGTTACACCGCGATCTAGCGACAGACAGAAATTGGATGCTTTGTAACTCTTTTGTGGACGGCTTGTTCGCATTCCTAGCTTTGTGTCTAATGTATAGAGTTTCCGTCTCCGTTTCAATGGACAATTGCTTGCAATACGTTTGAGATTTCTGTTGCTCAATTTATAAAGGCTTCGCGAATTTTCCAAATACGACTACTCGTTCTAGGTGATATTGTGATCTAGGTGATAGTGGGCATCCTAATATTATAGTACATATAATTCCTTGAGTCAGCTGATTCGAATTAAGAAGCGAGAAAATTGCACACGCTGAATTTTTGCACTTTAGAACTTCCATGTACACAATTTTCACAGTATATTGACTTTCATAAAACCACAAGTTCCTCCACTTGCTTGAACAGCGTGCAGACGGGTATGTACAGCCTGTTCTATTTTATTTCTGATATATTCCCATAATTCGCATATTTTGCGGGACGATATTCAACGTAAATTCCATTGTTAATATATTTTCCTTAAAACCTGATAATTCAAAAGTATTTAAGTACGCACAGGAAAATGATTCTCCATTATCACATTCACGATTTCAGCACAACAAACAGACCTTCGAAGCAACACTGTTCCAGTATCAACGAGGCAAGTGAGACCACACTATCAGCGACAAAAAAAAGAAAGGAATAATATCCTCTTTCATAGTGATATCTCACCCCCTTCTTGTTATTAACAACCAATAAATTATGTCACAAAGTCAAGAAAATTCGAGCGATCGTTCGTCGTTTTCCTCTCATTGTCAGTCCATTAGGAAAATCGAAAATCCCCGTTTCGTTTACCGTCCACCGATTTTTCGGCTGATCAGTTCAAGTAGTATCACCTCAATCATGCCGCTGGTTAAATCGTCCGTAAACTGAGATTGAATTAACAGACGCATCAGCAACCGAGCGAGAGACAATTTATCGTTATCGTCGATTGGAGCGAAAGGAAATTACATTTACGGGGATGTTATTACGCAAACGGACTTGCAAAAATTGTTTTTATATTTTTCTTCCTTCTTATAGCTTAAGACCGTATAAAACTAATATGTCCCCGATATATGTATAATAGGTAATATTACCGATAGTCATAATCTTCTCCTAGCTTTACTAATATAAGTAATCACTATTATTATATCAATGACTGTTACTTAATTGAGCAAATTAACAGTACATTATCCTGAGCAAGTGCAAGGCTGATGACACTATTACCGAGACCGAGTCTTACCCTCGATTAGAAGGCAAGTGTAGTTTCATGTATTCTGCTCCTTGCTTCCCTGAACTATCTTAATGGCACGATTGTTTACTCGCACGGTGTACCCTGCTTGTTCGCATGCTCGCATTAACTTACACAACGAATTGCCTTGACGATTATTTAACGCCATTTCCAACCGAAATAGGCAAATATAAAATCGACGTGCAACCATGCGTGTGCATCGACATGTTCCGTTCAATTTGCACCGAATAATGGTTAAGTCGAAACGAACACTCATTGAAATCGAATACTTACAGTGGGAGCAATTCGTGCAGAAAATATATAGATGGCCGGTTTAAAAGGTAACAGGACTATGATTATAAAATTTGCCCTAATTTTATTCTTGTCAATTAAAATTATATCCCTCGTAATCATACTCTTCGAAATTTAAATATTATACTATTAGAGATGATATGCACCTTCTAACATTTACGGTATTCGTGAAAATAGTATTGGAAGTCTGCACACTAATTCGAGAAAGTCCCTTTAGCCGCCACAAAAAAAAAAGTCATAGACGTTCAGAAATAGATAATATAGAACGTGATTAAAGCCTGGACTGTAATTGATGTGACACGTAACATTGAATATTTAGTAACAAAAAGAACGATTGGCATTGAATATTTCACGAAAGAAATCGACGAATTTGCAATCGATTAAATTCCAGAGGAACGATTGCTTCGAGATAGCAATTACACTTCGACGAACAAGTACTTTATCATTAAATTGCACAAAGTTTCGAACAACAGCAACGTTTTTAGTTCGTTCCGTTATACTGAATGTATCTTTCCCTCAAGAATAATCGTTTTATAAACCAGAGGATTTGTTCGATATCAACCTGAGAGATTTATATCTGTCCCACGAAAATATTTGTGAAAGTGACGGTAAAGAATCTTAAAAGTCTCTGTTCTACCGAAACGTGTCCCTAGAATCGATCAGGATATGCGTGCGCGATGGCCGTGTGTGTAATGCGAAAGAAATGAATTGCAGAAACTTCGAGAGGAGCGAAGTTTACACAGAGATACCATATCAAGAGGTAGAAACTCTTTTTATGGGGAACAGCTCTGGTAATTTCATATCCCGGGAAACTGGATCTAGTAGAAGCAATCTAAAAATAAGAAAATTTTTGATGAGGTATTCGGTAAAATTGTTGGTTACGGGAAGAAGAAAAATAAGGAATATAAAGAAAACTGGAAGGCGTGACATTTTCCTATCGTCCAACTTTTATCGCTTCACAATGAAGAACTAATAACTAAACCTACAATCGATACCTTTGAGCCTTCATTATCGCAATATATCTCGAATGTCTAGCATTAGATAATGTAGACTTTAGAACAAGTTAATGTAGAAAAAGGAGTTAGTATTGAGAAAAAGTTAATGGAATAAAATTACAAGCTCTGAGCAGTTCGTGGAACAGAGAATAAAAGGAATATCACATTCTGCTCGTAATGAATCTAGCTTCAATAATTCTGTTCGTATGGCTAATTATTTTAATTAAGATAAGTTGTAATTAACCACAATCCATACTCGATTCGCTCTTTCGAACAGAAAAATTCGTGTAATGCATTAATAAATTGTGAACAATAGGAAATCTGGAAATTTATACCAATTTTGTTCAATCCCACTACAACAAGGTCCTTAATATAATTTTGTTTAAAATAATGTGACGTGGTATGTAACCGCATACTATTCTTTAATGTACACCAACATGTACATTTCTGTCTCTGCTCTTATTGTTAGATTTTCTCAGTAACATATCCATTTAATAACTGTGTTGTATCAGAAACTCTGAATTTCATTTAATTAAAAAATCTTTTTGCCGAGATTCAGATACGCTTAATGTATACATATCCCGATAAGTATTCGCGCAATATACACTACAATCAATCTAATCGCAATTAGCTTAACTGCGTATATTTCATTGTTAATTAAAGATAAATCTGTTTCGTCTAATCATTATCAAAATTATCTGCAATCAGATAACAACCTTCCTCGATGTAAGCTCAAGCAAATTTTATACCACTACTGGTTCCTCCGCCACTTTTACCGCCAACCTTATTAAAACTTTATTACACAGCTTTACACAAGCACGAGCTCTCGCTAATTTTTGCAATAAACATCCTTTTATATTCAGAAGAGTACATAATTTAATAATTATTATAATATCGATGACCTAAATGCTTCCTCGAGTTACAGAAATTCTAAAAAAAATTACTTCCACAAGGGACACTTATAGCAGGAGAGAATGAATTTTTCCTTCTCGATTCTTTTCTCCAAGAAACAATATTATACCCCGACTACGAGAAAGCTCAAAGCATTTCCCGGCCGGTGGAAACCATTTTTAGAACGCCGAGGACTATCCATTTCGCCTGGCACGTCCACCGTCCTAGCTAAGGGAGAACTAACAACCGGAATACCGTTTCGCCGCCACAAAAACGCTGTAAATCGCCGTAGGAGGAATTCATGGGGTCCTCAAGCCTTGTATATTACGAGAAAAATTACGCGCAAGTGTCCGATCGATTTTCCACAGGGTATTAGCTCGCTTCCTCGTTATCCAGATCACAGTTTCGATATTGGCAAGACGTTGTCGAGTGCTCTTCCGTTTGATTGGAATCGACCAGTAATGTCGAGACTGACAGAAGGCGCGTTAATGGTAACGTGGCGCAACATCTTGTCGTATTTCACTCGGCGAGTATGTATTCTTGAAAGTACCTTTCGCGTGGCGATTGAATTAGACGCTGTCAATTGCTACACAGTTTAGATAAATTCAGAAATACGTTATGCTAATTAAACTTGGATATTTCAATGCTTCGCTGTTTTGATTATTTTATTATAAGTAAGTGATTTAGTAATTTATTAGGAATGAACCTAGTAATATGAACCAATAATGAACTGTATAATTAATACTGCTTTCAATTAGATTAGTCATTTATATTGATTCGCGTGCCCGGGGCAACACTAATTTAACACACGCCGTATATACATTAACCAAATTATAATATCGAGTGTTGTATGTCTTTTTTTTAATTTCTTAATTATTCACCGTCATTTAACCGATTAACAGTACGAACGTGCTAATATAGCAGCCGACAGTCAATTGACGAAAATGCACATTAGATTTTTGTAAATTAATTTTAACGAGCGTCAGACGGACTCACGAAGGCTACGAGTACCCCGTGAGGTGCAACAAATTCTCATACTTGAACCAGAAACCTTGGAACTAAAGTGCACTCGTGAAAAATGTGACCCTATCCGGCTATAGTCGAAGGATCACGTGCGAAACGTTAGCATAAAGTAAGATACATGGGACGACGTGGGAGAGACAAATGGAGTCAATAGTTGTCAACACAGGAAAATCGAGGGGACGAGATGGTCCGTCGTCGCATGTTCATACTACTATTCCAAGCAGTTCTTCGCCTGCGCGTAACCTTAAACCTGGTGACCTTAAACTTCCGCGTATGCATGTCACATGTGAAAGTAAAGGTGTTTCGTATGGTGCACAAGAGTACGCCTAAGTGACTTGCATTTCTTTCTCATACACGCGAGAGGTACAGAAGGTTTGCGTGGCGATTCATGAGAATTTCGTTGCAAAATGAGGATGATATTGTTTTATAAGGATTGAGCAACACTTTTGATGCTCAAGATTGCTTAACCGAGGTCTAAAGTCTGGGTGAAGAATATGAATATAAAAAATTTAGGTAGAAGAAAATGTGGGTATATGATGCGTGTTTAAATAAATTGGCAATAATGCGGAGATTAGTCAAATTTAATCGAGGCCCAAATGCCAAAGAACGAAGAACTGGATTTGCAATTCGTTGGGATGATACAGTATACAGTCGGGAATAACGAAATTCAGAGTTTGGCCGTAATTGTTATCTTCCTCACAACTACGCAACTTATCCTCGAAATAGTGAATGAAAAATAACACGCAATAGAACGCCTTGAAATAGTAATTGCAAAAAGTTGCTAACATTTTCATTCCCGTAGGGAGAGCAAAATGCTTCACGGACTTTCAATTAAAGAACTTGTACAGAATCTTGCTATAAGAGTGCCACAATAACGAGGCAAAACGTTATTCTTAGGCACAGATAGGAGGCGTAATACGTGTCGCGAACAAAAAGCGAACTTTCTATGTGCGAATAAAAGGAAACTGGACGGTGTTAGTTACTTGAGCGGTATCAAGATTTGCTGAAAATTTGAAATTGCGATTGTTACTCACCTTATTCCAGAGCGTCAGTAATTGGCACAATCCTTCCTATTCGCTTTCTTCTCTTGCTGTTTGCTCGACGTCTCTCGTTTACGGCTCCGCGTCGTGTTCCTTATTCACCGCTCGAAGAACATTTGCAGGCGAGCGAGGAGTTCAAGGAACCCATACTCTTCTGACGGAAAGTTGCCAGGAATCTCAGAGAATGCCCAATATTTCATTCCCCGTAGAATCGAGGGCCATTATTCACGTATGGTTTGACGATCTGAAAAAACCAAATTGAAACGTACACATATTAATTTAGTTAGCGAATTATCTGGTGCATGCACTCCCGCTTAAAAATCATACGACACTTGCCAATTTTATTTAAAAACTGTTCCCTGCTAAATATATTAATGATTCCAATAACGCTTTTTCGTGTCTCATGACGTATGAATGGAAGTGTGCGTAACAAGTTAAGAAACGGTTTCAATATGAAACGTAGGAGTAGTTAACCGTGCGATATTGTTCAATGCCAACGTTAACGCGGAAAACTTTTTATAATATTTCCCTTCTTGATTAAGAGTTATCGCTACACATACGTAATTGCCATTATTTAAATGACAATGAATTCTAATTGTTAGTTTTCATTCCGGAATAATTTCTCTATTGTGCGTTCTTACTACGGGGAAGTAAATATCCTTCTCCGTAAATATCTTTATATTCTGGAAACATACTGTGGATGAAGACTGAGGACGAGTCTCTGCAAAATTACCGTGCACTTCTATCTTGAACCTGGTGAAATTAAAATTTATACCGCCGAACAATAAAAGGGTTTCAATGAAAAAAATTAAGATGAAGCTCATTTACGTGCGGCCAGAAATTAAGGTGCTGAATCGCAAGGGTTGAATGATGTCGCTGTGCTCCTTGACCCACATATTTAGTCGCACTTCTTAAGTCTCTTTTAAGGCGCTGAATGCATCTTCATTTAGAAGGAAATAGCTTTATGTTAATGTCTCCAGCGACTGTAATA
Organism: Nomada lathburiana; assembly: GCA_963667235.1. NCBI lineage: Eukaryota > Metazoa > Arthropoda > Insecta > Hymenoptera > Apidae > Nomada > Nomada lathburiana. The sequence goes on along the minus strand of OY763898.1, from coordinate 7,888,036 downwards.
CTCAACGATCCCAGGATCATTTTTAAGCGCAATTAATTACATAAAAAAAATAACGTACTCAACATTAAATTTCCCAATCAAATGAACGCATTCTTCAAGTATAAGCCGATTCACTTGGCAAAAAATGTGAACTTTCATTGAACGTTGGGGTTATTTGCATGAAAACTTGAATCTCTCCCTCAGATATAATAACGCAACGCTAAGTCATTCAAAATGGATGTTTCTAATCTGAGCATCTTCTTAAACCAACAGAGAGCTCCTTTTTCGGGACATTAATTTACTGTACAAACAGTCAGACTTGCGTAGTCTTCGGTTGTTTATTTAGTTCCGTCAGGATGAAATCTTCGTAAAAAAGTACGTGGATATCGGTGGAAATCAGACGCGAAAGAAAACTTGTGCAAACAGAAAGAGGACAATTTCGTGCAAAGGTCACGAAGCCATGAAACTTGAAACCCTCTTAACCCTCTGCCACCTCTGTTTCAAAGGAACCCCAATTTTCGAACGTATTACTATGCATACTCGTTAAACGAGTTGGATGCTTCAAAAGCTTCCCCTTGGCGTTTATATATTACAATATATTTCACAGCTATTGTATTTTGTCGCTCGTGAATCCTCAGCTATCGCGACGAAACATACGTTACATAGAAAGACAGAGTTAATTACATCCGCAATTGATTTGAAAACTCGACGAACGAAATTATTAATCCTCATAAAATAAATTAATCCCGACCCAGTTTCGCGGTGGGAGATTTAATTCTTGATTATTATACGCAAAATAATTGAAGATCTTGTTATCTTGCTATCTAATATTATTTCAATTCTCTACAGTCGAAATAGATCGTCACTTTATCAATTAATTCTATTGCCGTTGAAACAGCAATTTTCAAAGTAGTCTTGCAAATTTGTTATTCTGCGACAGGGCAAGATAAACAGACTGCCTAAGAAACGAAGTGATTAATTAAATCTGGTAAAAGAATTAGAACGATCTTCGGCATAATTGTGACTGAAGCATAATTTACAAACTTGCAAACGTAGCCTTACTCTAACGTACGCAATAGGCAAAGAACAGGTTAATTTGGGACCACCCAGAAGGCATCATCCCCCTTTCTCTCAAAGTTTCACGATGCACGATGGAAGCGTGCCAAAGAGCCGCGCACATAAGCGCCGATTCGCTTTTCTCTCTGGTTTCAACATCAGCGTGAATCTCAGCCAGCTTTTGAGATAGAAATGCTCGGCGTGCTCATTCATTCTTTGAAATTCAATTATCCTCGGTGAAATAGCCTCAGCCTGCGCTCGACTTCCATCAGTACACAATGTGTCAGTATCGAAAAGAAGAATAAAACCGAGGATCAAAGCGGGAAAATCTCGTGCACTGTCGCGAGAACGGTGAATGTATTGCCGGTAATTATGTAAATCGTAAATACGTGAGAACGGAGACAATGTAGCGGACGCAAGAAACTCGATGTACATGAAACAACGGTGACTGATAATGAGATTAAGGCAGCCGATTAAATTCCAAACGTACCAATCGTGCAAATCAATCGAACGGGCGATAGGAAATTTTCTCGTCAATTTTCCAGTCAATAAATTTGATTAATTGACCAATGTCTGGAACAAAAGAATTGGAATTTTTTCTTAATTTTACCCTTTCTTCGTATGGAGGAAAATCTTTTTCTTATGACGAACGCACAAATGTTTTCGTGCTACGCTTTACGATCGAATATGGTATGGGGCATAATGAAGAAAAAAGGGCACAGTTACGGATAGATAATAATGATGGACGGTTAATAGGCGGGAGGGATCAACGAAGTTGTAGAATTTTCAAAAAGGGCCGACAACCTTGAACGCTGGCTTTCTCCAAGGCTTTTCGAAATTTATCGCATTCTATTCGCGGCGGATTAAGCTACGTTAGATGACAACGGGGGAGAAAAAAAATGTGTCAGAGAAATTTATTACGATCCTGGAAACAAAGCGCCGGCGTTAAATCACTTGTCACGGTGGAACAGAAGCTGAAAGGTATTATTTCGAAATTCCTCAACGATGAGACAAGATGCCATCGAAAGTAGGCTGCTTTTGAACGATCGTTCAATTAAAAAAGCGACGTTGAACGAACATGGAGAATGCTCTCTTTAACTCCTTTGGGGATCATAACGAAATTTAAAAGTCGAAGTTTACGAGCTCGTAAACTGTAAAAAAAAAAATGTTGCCTGTTGTCACTGCAGGCGTCGTTCCTACCTCAGATTTCCTGCCGCCATAAATGTCCCAGCTAATCAAAGATCCTTGGGGCCGATTGCCGAGCGAAATTTGCGTATCCTTTGCTGGTCAATTTTCATCAAATAATGCAACATTAAACCCGCAACATCCTCTTTGAAATGAAACAAATTCTAATTTAATAAATTCAGTGCACAAACCAATGGTGAACACTCACAACCTAGAGTCACGAACATTGATTTAGAAAAATGTACTCATTTGTCCATACACAAATTCGAGGATTCTAATGTCCGAAGTTAAAACTCTGTCTTCGTTCCACGTTATAATATCAAGCTCCATTTCGATAGAGAGGGCCTAGCTACTAGGGCAGACAAATGACTGACACCGATTGTCTATTCGATGCGGCTTACTTGCCCCGAAACTTCGTTAGCTTCGTGAAACTGGGTCCTCCACCGATAAATATTTACACATCAACCGAATGTGGGTTAACGTTTTGCATATCGCCCCCACGAAGGATGCAGCTGGCCGTGACAAATGTTATGGATTCAGAACGACAACGAGGAGGATACGTGGCCTCGATAAGAGCTTCCTTTTTGCCCTACGGTCTTAATTGCTAATTCATATCGGCTCTAAACGTACCATAGCTTTGTTAAGATCAGGTAAGAACCACGAGCCAACACTGGCTAGTAGAGATGAGCTTAAGGATCGAAGAAGACGAACGTTACTCAAGGTAAACTTCTGTCCACCTGGACGTCTGGTTTGAAAAACGAAAAGGAATATTGATTTTTTGTTAATACGATAGCGGGAACGTGGAGAACAGGTATGCTCTAGTGATTCTTAGAAATTGATGGATGGTAGAGTTATGAATCTGAGAAAATGCTATTGGAATGTTAAGCCAGTTGCAAAAGCTTTCTCATTCGCGTTGATTAATTTCTAAAACCTTCCGAAAAAAATTCTCAATCATTATATTATGAAATCATCGACAGCCTGCTTTACGTGCGCTTATTAATCGTACCAAGACTTACTACTTTTAATAATAATAATTTTGTAATAAGCTGTGCGGGAAAATGTAGTAATAAACATGTTCATGTTTATTAAACATAGTAATTGCACAGCACAAAATTACTAGCAGATAACATTTTTCATTAGCTATTTATCTTTGATTAAATACATATATTCGACTAAATATAGATTCTACTATACTTCGATCTTTCTTTTTTCTTTACGGAGAAAATAATTGTCAAACTATACAATTGCTGCACAGTAATTTCTTAAACATAAAACAACTGCTATTCCCTCTACACGTCAGTAATGCACAAGACGCGACAGAGTTTCCTGCATCCGCACCTGAAATTCTTCGCGTCAAAGAAGAAATCATCTAAATTTTCTCTTCGCAACCTCAACATTACCAAGACCACCCACGACCCCATCAAACAGAATGTCCCGCGACATTAAATTCCCGGTATCGTGTTCGTTACACGACAGAACTCACAACGGCGACTTAATGCCGCGGTAAACGGCATTTAAAACGTAAGAATGGACAATTGAACACGACTGAGAGCCGCGCGTTACGTGGTAAAAAAGAGAAGAAAAAAAAGTGGCAACGTCCGCAAGGTGAACGGCAGACGTCGTAAACTGAAAAATCCACGGCCTTTCACGCGATACCACATTCATCCCTCGATATTCCACTGGATACTTTACTTAAATACTTATTCAAATTCGATCCTGCATTCGATGACTAGTCCCGTGAACTCGCCTAGGAATCAGCTATCTGCTAAGCGGGGAAAAACTAGTCGTGCATATATGCCTTTTTCTGCTGTGCGCGCGGTGCACGTGTATGCTTCTGGAATTCGCACGGGCGAAAGATCGCTGGATGGATTCCACGGATTCTCGGATTCCCTAGAAGTACTACCTCTATTTCCGGCGTCAAGCATCTGAATTCCTTCCAGCATCGGCGCGACGACTTTCGGACGTTTTTCGCTCGTATCGCTCGGAAAATATACGAAGAGGAAGAGGCTAGAGATTCGCGAGCGGCGGTGGTGGCCTGTAACGTATGTTTCCTGTTTATCCACCGGGAGAAATGGTCCCTGCTGCTGTGCTACGAATAAATACTTCTGGTCGTTACGCGCGTCTGAGATTCTGAAGTGTGAAAGAAAAATCACGGGGGTCACAGTCTAGAGGCTGCATTGAGATTTATCTGGACGCACGAAGGAATTCTCGCAGTTGCATGAAAAACGAAATAACGTGAAACACCTGAATCGTTTAACTCATCAAACGTTCCCCCAAGTTCCAAATGCAGGTAACCAGCACTCGAACGTTCCCAATGTTATCCAAACGCGATTCACCCGCAGCACACACACACACTCACGCATATACACTCACGCACACGCACAACGCTTGGCGGGAATACCGTCGACAAAATCCCAATCCGTTTTCTCCGCGTTTCGCCATTCTTTCACATTCCTGGCCGCCACTTTCGGTAAATGACTGACTATTACACATACAATCGCTTATTCATGCGAACCTCATAAATGAATCATTGTGCATTCGCTCGGACTTTATAGGGGCCGACAGCAGCGTTTTGTTTCAATGACAATTACGCTCGCTATCGATATGTATCCGTTCACCTTGATGGGGCACAGAGAAACCTGCCCGGCGTCGAAGGTCGTCGCCAGAATATCCCGAAACTCCCGAACTTCGCCGTACCTTTACGCGTACGTTTTCTCCTAGCGGTATCTATCTACGGCCAAATTTTCTGGGACTTCTGGGAAATGTCATTTTCATTCACGTCGTACGATCTCGCCGCAGTTTTCTGCGAGCACGCTGCCGGGCCAAACCAGTTACTCGCATTATTCCGTCGAAGAACGACATACTTGACCCCAGATGCGTTGCAGTCAAATGGTAGCGCAACGCGAGTAGAAAGTACCGGCTGAAAGTTTGCTTCGGCTGTAACGATTTGGGCGGTGAAGACTAGTTGAGTGAGGGGGGTTGGGCGTGGAGGGCGACACGGAAGGGAGAAAAATCACCGACGAAATAAGGGAAGATTGCTGTCAAGGGGGTAGGTAAAAGCAATAACCGGTCGTAACTATGTCGTTGCGATATATCGTTTTGTATCACTTATACGTCAATTTCCTTTTTCGAGATTGTATTATTTATTATTATTTTTATTTTTACGGCTGTTTCTTGTTTTATCTCGTTCCCTGCATTTTTCTTCGGCACGCTGATATGTTACGTTACCCGTAATGGAATTATCGAATGGGGGACGGTAACCATCTCTTTATACGAAAGTACGTTTGGTGCGTTTTAAAAATTCATCGTATGCGTGGACCGAATATATTTCCAAGTATAATTATAGAAATTAGGATGTTGGATAGTATTAAATTGTGTTAGGTTCGAAATTGTATGGCAGTCATAAGGGCAATATTTTGGAGGTAAAATCTTTATTGGAATTAAAGAACATTAAAATTTATAGTTCTGTTTTTCGTGCAAGTGTTGATTAAATAACTGCTATTATATTATATTATAAATGGAACAGAGTTACACTGTTTTGAGGAAACGTTATATTTGCGAGAAGAATTTAACTGAATCTGTAAAGTAGATAAAAATCATAATATTATTTGTCGGAAATATTGTTCATGAGAATATATGCGATAAAGGATTGCACAGGAAAACTGTCAGAGTTGCAAACATTGCGGGCATGTGTTCGTAATTTTTAACTGTATTTCACATAAAAATATTTTGGAGTAAATTCATGTTTATGGGAGGAATAATTTCGTTTCCGCCAGACAAATACATTCATTCAGAATTATAACCTTTTGAAACTAAATAGTTACAGAGGCGAATAATGAGATCAATTTGACTTGAATTATCTTTCATTACATTTTAAGAGGAATTGCAGTATCTCGAATTTATTATATTTTTATTACTATCTTCGGCACCCAGTGAACATTATAAATTTAAAAAGTACGGGCTGTAAATTATAGTCATCTATTTTGACCCATATCGAATATTAATTAAAACTTGCCTGTCCCGATGAAATTGTCATTTTTACTAAAAATAACTGACATTAACTGTTCTTTTTCAGGAAATACATATAGTGTTTTTTATGCACCACAAAATATGCAAAGGAATACGTCAAACAATAATCTGTAACATATAATATTCACTGAAATCTGAAATACCAGTGTGCAATTTCTTTTCAATCCAAAGAGATTTTTCAAATATTCATAAACTAAAAGAACAACAATGATTAAGAATAAACCGAAATTCACATAAATCACATAAATTTACGAAACAGGACACAATGAAAGTTGTCTCATAAAATTTAACCACAATAGCTGGTTTTAAAAAGAATTCTAACAATGAAACCTCTGGCATTACCTCACGCACATACGATACAAACGTGAATGGCACGCTTTATACTCTCGACTTGGTACATTTCGGGTAGGGACGACACGTGTTCGAGGCGAACGATTGACCCAATTTATCGTTTCGCCGGTTCGTGCAGACTTTCCTAATTTCTAAAAATCCTCGAGCTCTCGAGACGCCTCTAACTTCGATTGCCGATTCACGCTAATTTCCAATGAACGGTCGTCCCTTTCCTCGACTACCGACAAATTTTCCAGCGAAAAAAAAAAAAAAACGACGGAAGACGAATCTTTTACGAGCACTTGGTGCACACCACTTTGCATAATGTATTCCGCTACGGAACGTATTATGCGTCCAAGAATACAGATACGATTTGAAATCGCGTAATCTACCGAACCGGTTAAATACAAAAACATTGCAATTTCCTGCGTGTACACAATATCAAAGCTCCGGCCGTACCTCCGTTCCGGCCTCCTCTTTTATTGCGCATTTAATGTACGGAATGATATATCGCAAGCTTCACAATAGCAAAATCCTACGGGGCCGGAATGTTGATATATTAATATAAAACGGGGAGGGCTTCACCTGTTCGCCGAAATTGAGCGCCGAGAATGATCTAGGAACCGTAGTTGATGAAACGCGAAAACGTGAGTTGTGACTGTAGTATGCGATTACGCGTACGCCAAACGGAATCGCGAAAAAGCGAAATTTTAATATCCGCTAGCAGAGGGCGAATCTTCGTCTACATGAGCCATCGCGTGGAAGTGGATGCGTAATCGAGTGGAAAAGTTACAGAGAACGAATTTATCGAAATAATGAATTTCAGTTTACCGCGATTGAGGAGAAACATCTGGGCAAGCATCGAGGTAGCAACTCTTTTCTTCGCATAAATTAACAAACGTCCGTCGAAGACAATGGACTTTATTACTTTCACGGTAACATTATCAAAGAAATTTAAAAAACGAAGATTCAATAATACCTATGCTACAATATCGCGCTCTTTTGTCGCTGAAATCCAACGAATTAAAAGAAAAAAGGTTCAATTGACGTTTTAAAGGAAGAAAAAGCGAATGCCCTTGCAACCATTAGAATGGAATCGCGACAGTTTCGCGAAAAAAAGATAAATAATCGAAGGTCGCTCGCAAAATAACCTCGTGATTAAAAGAATTACGAAACGACTACGGGACGAATAAGTCGGAAAGAAGTGGCGAGTCTCCCCCCCGATGCTGTTTCACGTTTCATGGAAATTCCAACTGTGTGTAACGACGGTTTAATGATCGATCTTGACCCGACGCGTCGCGACGTTCAGATGAGAACATTGCTGATGGCCATTATTGACCTTCGTACCAAATGAAACATCGTGCACGTAACCTAAATACAGATGATCGCCGAACGAACAACGAGACAATTAAGCTTGCCGGAAGTCGTACGAATGCCCGCTCAAAATATCAGATAATTGACACACAATGATACGCACGATTCGCCTTCTCTCTTAATTACATTCCAACGTCACGCCCGATGCGTAATGTATCCAGCGTAACTGTATGTAATCATCAACTAACTACACGACATGCGAATTACATATCACGTTTACGCCTGTACGATTCCGTCTTACAAGCGCCGTGAACCAATTTTTTCCAGGACGAGTTCCTCCGATAAAATTTTCTAGATGGAAAAGAAATGCGTAACAGCTTGGCCATTAAAGGAAAATCGACGCGAAATTACGATCGGAGAGAACGTGTCTAAGGGAAAAGATTTCTTCGTAATGCTGCCTCGTGTACGTGAGTTTCGATACTGTTACACTGACTGGCGGAACGTTCGCCGAGATTTCTCGCGTACGAAACGATATTACGCGTATGAAGCGTACAAATAGCGCGCCATGAATCTGCGATGTAACGATGGAAAATTCCTTATCTCTTGCTGAGCAGCATATTTCTTAAAAATCAAAGGCCGTCGGCGTCAGTTAGACGAACGTGGATAGTTGAGAGACAGACAGTCGAGCTGCCTTCACCAGGACTTCGTAACGTACTATTCAATTGCGTTTCAGAGAGTATCTGTATTTAAAAACGATCGTTCAAGGAACCGTCCCTATTCTTCGTGGATTACGTTTTATTGCTCGCGTGTCTAATTAATATTAAGATTTTAAATTACGACAGGTATTTAACATGAAACCAGTGAAATAACTTTTTTATTGTGTTCGTCGCATCGTAACTATTGTACACAATTTTATTATTCTTTTATTTATTATTAAATTACAATTCTCCAATCAGCTGTGTACTTTATAAATGCAATAATGGGAAAAATTACTATCATTAACCTTCCAATGTTGTCAACGTTGACTCGATTGAAAAATGATATGAATTGAAGTGAATTACAAATTAATATCGTCGATCTCAAACTATAAATCATTTTACATATTGTGATAATAGTTATTTTGTAATTGCAGAAAGCGCGTACGAAATGAAAATACAAAAAACAATTCGTTTACTGTGCCACTTTTCGTTATTCGAAGTAATCGCATTATAAATTTCCTCTGAACTTTGAGGAGCCAGATTCGCCATCTGCCCTCTAAGTGAGGTTGAACCTTCGTGCAAGCAAAGTGGCCCCCTCATGAGGCATACACGAACGCGTGCTACGTTCCAGCACGTTTAATGGAAACCGGAGAGCGCATTTAATAGAACGTATAGCGTGGTTCTCGCGTTTTCTGCTCGGGTTCGTTATTGCGTTAATGTACAGCTCGTTATAGGTTCGTGAAATTAATCAAATGCATTATATAACCGTTTGCTAGAAAGAAATATTTGATGTCGCGAGGGACGTTAAGAGTTTTGTGTCGCAATTGAATGGTTGGAACACTCGTCGTTGCTGAGTATCCCTTTGTCTATCATTTGGAGTAATCGTTTTATGATGCATCCGATAATTTTATTATAAGCACAACTGAATAATCGTCAATACCATTCGTGCGTAGAACATGGTACTCTGTATGTAGACACGGTAGAAGTTAAATGTACAGCACTGGAAACACTGAAACGTTCCTCAGTTATAGACTGAAAATCGATTACACAGCAAAATAAATATGTATTCTGAACTAAAAAGACCGTATAATTGAATAAATATCGTTAGGAAAATTACCACGTACAAGATAGCAATACAATATTTGGAAAACAAACGCTGTCTTGAAACGTATTTATAGTAATCAGTTTTATTAATATATTATTAATAGTAATACTTTTCTCGAGACAGAATATCGCCGTGGCGAGATACCGAAATGTTATTTGCTTCGGTAAATAATTATGCTTCAGTAAGTCACTTTATTATACAGTAAGAAAGATGTCTGTTAACGACGCGACGCGACGCGACGTCTCGTTAGCCGCAACGAGGGATACCAATAATTAGGTATATCCGAGATACTTCCTCTTCCCGTGAAGCACAGTACTAACAGTCGCTTTACTTCTCTCACGTAGAAAACGAAACTCCGTTTTCACGGCAACGGCAACAATTTAATTCCACTCCGCTTCTCAATAAACACACGCAACTTCACTTCGAATATTATAGCTACGATTGTCATTAGCAACATCGCGTCAAACGCAAGACCTTGCGTCATCGCTCGCGATTTGCTCGTTAATCCTCAACTAATTAATAATTAGTTGTTCGAAGCGAACGCGAAACAGAAACGATACGTTTCGCTGCATTTCACTTGCGAATGGCAGAATAACAATTTCTCAATGCATTATGACAGATTCACTTAGCATTATAATAACAATAGTCAGCAACGTTTTGTATTTCATTCCCGCGCTTATTAACTTCACAAATACATTTATACTTTGCCCGCTGTCGTCTATTGTTTAACCGACGATTTTATGAACATCATCCCCATCAAATTATTTCCAATTTCTGCATGCATTATGTCCAAAGCAGTTGCTAACTATTATCATACTGTTTGTCAGCACGACTAATGCCGTTTACGTGGTGGAACCGGGCGCCATTTATGCGAATTAACGAGTTACCATTATGCTGAAACGAAATAACACGGTACAAACCGTGTGCTCAAACTAATATAACTCATATTGAATTTATAATACATATTTACGAGACCGTTCACAGTTATAAAACTTAGCAAATAATTAAAATAAAAAGTATTTTAGACAGCACGGAACAGTAATGAAATTTATGAAGATTTAAACTGTAATTCTCGAGAACCAAACCGCAAAATACCCATAAAATTTTCTATTTGTTTTGTACAATGTAACCTGCAATCTAGCAAAGTGCCCCCTCGGTTTATTCAATAAGCTTACATTATTCTTCCAATTCAAGCCCCCACAAACTATTCAGAGGATAATCGGGGAAACCGGCGCGAGAAGAAAGGGTAACAAGAACTGTAGAACTTTGAAAGGTAATTCTGCATTGTCTGAACAGCATGAACGTCGCGGAAATTGAACGAAACGAAAAAGTAGATATCCAAAGGTGTTCGCCGGTTCAGGAGGGGGAGAAACTTCAATTATCGTCCATTCACTATAGACGACAACGCTGGACGTCTTCTTGCGGTCATAGACTCTGCCTGGGACGACGATGTCCCGACAAAAAAATGTGAAGAGGGAAAACTAAACGAGTCACAGACACGATGCATTTCATTTTCTTCGTTATAAGCTGAGGTTCTTTCACGATTTAACGAGCAACAACGGTTGTTTCATTTATCTCGGCGTAACGCCTCGCGGTTCCGTGTCGAAAATACATCGTTTAAACGGGGCGGCAAACACACGTTGGCCATTCACACACGAGCTTCGTGAAGCAAAAATATAAACCCCGCGTAACACGAGGGAAAATGTTGGTCGGTTCATTGAGAGCAATTCATTGAACGAAAAGGCCAGACACGTTGCAAAAGCGAATGGAATAATATACATCTCTATTCGGCGATGCATCTTATTTTCTGAAAAAAAAAAAACAAAAACAAATCGTATTTAGCACGTTTTCATTGAATACTGGTGTCTACGCTCATTTAGTAGGACATGAGTTATTAAAAGACGGAAAAGTGGACAGGAAACTGTTCGGAGATAGATAAGATACGGATTCAGGAAAAAGCCGGTACAGTCGATAAAGGCTGCACTACTGACTGTAATACCTGCCTTCTGACCTCGAGCAGCACGTAATGGTTTTCGACTGAACAACGCGTTGGGAAAACTCTCGAAACCGTTGTTCACCTCGATATCGAAAATTGGAAACGCTGGCACGATGGAAAGTGGAATATTTTCAACGACAATAAAACATTCCATATTCCTGTTTGATTGTATACAGAGAAATCAAACGCGTTTATTCATAATAATCTGTAGAGCAATTTAGTTTTCTTCGATCTCGCCAGGAATACATTCGGGGAGGACACGATTGAGGTGGAAAATAAAATTGAGATCGGCATTAAGACTTTATAGAAACCACACGTATATCATAAAGATGTTGTAACGCAGCTTCATTCGAAGGGTAAAATTTAATTCTACCTCCGCTGGGTATTAATTTACTTACGTGTACTCAATTATCTTTCCTAAGATCGCCTTCCATACCCAAGAAGAAGGTTTCAATTGAAAGATGCCTGCGTGCATACTTACAACAACCGACTACCGCGAGCATCACCTTGCACTGAATGGCAAGCTCTTTGTCGAGCCGAAATTATTACCACTCCGGCGAGAGGAGTAATCTCGCGCAAGAAAAGTACAACACGAAACCGCAATTGGTTTCACAAATTATTCCTCCAGCTGGCCATCACGTCAAAGGTATAATAGAAGCTGTCTAGAAATGTCCAAACGCAATATACGTCCACGGTGAGTCGTGGTTGAGCGTCGCTTATGCGCAACGTGCGTCAGAGAGTGCGTATAATTGGCAATGGAATATTATTATTGCACGACGTGACATGAGGCTAACGAAGAGAATCAACCACGGGGAGAAAGAAAGACACAGAGGGAGACATAGAGGGGGGGAGAGAGCGAGAGAGCAAGAGAGAAAAAACGACGGAGAAGCTGTCAGGAATGATTATCCGTACGAGTGTGCACTCGTCAAACGAGATTTCTGTTGCCACGTGAAAAACTCATGAAATATCGTGCAAAACACGGTAACAATGTGTGCCAGAGAAATTAGCAATATAGTAATGAGAGGTAATATTGTGGCTGTGATACGAGACATGCATTCAATTCGATTACAGTAGTTTCTTCGGTATACTGAAAAATACTTACTTTTTTTTTTTTATCGATACTTTCGGGACATTTTCTTGTTGAACTTGCAAATATGCCCCCCTTCGTGGGCCTTTAAAAACGCCGGTGATTCTTTCAGTAATTCAATATAATGGAAACGCGTCTGGGATACAAATGACAAATCTGATACAGAGTATAATTGTATATTTAAATACGAAAATCAATTTGCCTATCCTAAGCTTGCTTCTAACGTACTTAAGGTTGTGGCAGACGATAATTATAGAATATACGTTTGGTCCTATTTGGTAAATATTCTTGTACGTGTGCAACACTATTATACGATGCTATTTCGGCGACTGTCAAAGTTCAGAGTATTTGTTTGTTAACAGAACGCATTCTTCTACACCCCTGTGTGCACAGAAAGAGGCACGCTGGTGTGCCAAGAGTTTGTCGTCACATCATGCTTGGCTGTTGCATTTCTTATCTCGCAAATCCTGGCACACGCTATTCGTGATTACATATATGTAAATAGATGAAGCGATTTGTGTGGCCGAATTCTAACGACGGCAAACATAAAATCCTGCGATGTGCTGAAATTGAAATATTGGTATATTTGAGTCTCGATCGAAGAATAAACTCGTACAATTGAATCTCCAATTTGAACCTTCGTTCGATTAAAGCTGCATAAAAATAAGGTTTGTTATTCTTCCTTTAAAACAAGCACGATAAACTATCGTGAAGTTCTAACGCCTCCGTTTGTATGTAACTACAGTAACCACCTCGCAGGTTTCACATTAAACGCTAAATAAAATTAAGCTTGGAATGAAAGGAACATCTGAGCAATATCATCATCAAAATCTCAACCTTAATATGAAATTTCCCTGTGGTTAGCATAATTTTATAGCGAACCCCATTTTCTCCGCTGCGTATAATTCATTTTAACGGAGAAGCTGTTACCCTCTTGCAGGCTTATATACATCTCCCGCGAGTTTTGTAATAACTCTTTCAACGCTTACTGTTAATTGAAAAAATGTACTCCAAATTTAACCGGTGAACAGTTAACAGTAAAATACTTGTTTCATTGTATTATAAAGAGGAAATAAGTATTTAACGCGTTGTATGCTAAAAGGTGGAAGTTATTGTACGAATCACCAGACCCGTTTAAACGATATATAACACAATAGCGGACGAAAATAGAAAATTCTAAGCATAGACCAACGAATCCTATCAACATGATACGCCAATATTTCTTGCCAGTTTTATTAAGGACAAGGAAAAGTTCCGCAGGGGTAGTAACGTCCTGCGCCCAGCAATAGCGCGGCGCACCTGCAAGCCAAGGGCGCATCTCATGCCACGATGATCAATAATATGAACCACTCTCGACCGTCGCTATCGACTTGTCGGATCTATGGTTGCTATCTTCCACAGTCGACACGCACCTTGAAGAAATGTTATAGGTACTAATCCATCGTCTGTCATATTTTATTCACAATTCAGAGTGAAGACAAACAGTTACGAAATTGTGCAAACTGAAATCCTTTACCCGAATAATCATCTTTCGAACGGAACCGTTTATATTTTTAATAAATGCTGGGCTACCTGATAACTTTCGTGACTTATGAACGTTTATATTATGTAATATAAAAATTCGGACTCGAAAATATATTCCATTCAAAGTATAAGAGAAACGCACACGCGTGGAAGGGTTAAAAGAATAGTACCTGCAGGGTGAGAGCGCGTGCTGTTTCCACTTGTGCGAAATTGTTTTACGGAAAGAACGGGTTCACGGAAGATTGGACGACGGGTTCGAGTGTTAGCCACCGCCGAGGTGTTCTCGTTTACTTTAGCTGCACAGAAAGTGCACGCGTAACTCGTTTTGTCTGCCCCTGGATATCCGGGCTATTCAAACGAAAACATCTCCCAATTCTGCTGAATCGCATACGACACGCAGTATTTGTCATTTTCAGATTGCATTTTTCTTGCTCAGATCCAGCCACTTTCGTTTCATGCATGTAATTTTTGTAATCAGAGGACGAGGTCGATGAGTAGGAAACAGGAAGGCAGGAAGGAAGGGGGGAAAGATAGAAAGAAAAAAGGTCAAAGCCAGTATGTGGCCACGGTGCTCATAAATTCCATGGTCGCCAGCGATGGGCGCGTTTTTACGGACACAGAAGCGTCGGATAAACGTCGTTCCCAATGTGGGCCTAAACCAAATTATGCGAATTAGAGGACGGTCGTGAACAGATAATGGCCCCCTTTCGAAAGGCGAGCTACCCCCTCTTCCCTTCGCTCTTTCTCACTCCCACACACCAACGCTTTCGCAAGGGAGATTAAATGTTATTAACGACCACGGCCCCGCTGCACGCGCAACAGTGCCCGGTCTAACCCTTTCCTGAATAACATTCCAGGCACAACATTAATAGAACCGCGCGTAAAAATTAGGCGTTTCGGATAAGGAGCGGAGAATTTACGACAAGTCCCGTTTGCTACCTTGGGTACGAACAATAAATAGGGCTAAATTCTTAAGTGAGTCCCTTGGGTGTAATCAGTTTTGTCGGGTTTTAATTAAAAAGCTGGCTGGAACGAAATTGCTTTTTCGTTTTGTCTGTGCGCTGTTGGTAAGGAATATAGCACCCGGACGGGACAACCTCGCGTTGCTCGATAATCTAAGCAAACAACGCTTAGTTCAAATATATGTTCAGAAATTAAATTTTTCCGTGCAAGGTTTAAGTGTTCGCTTCCTTTCTCCGTACTACACTCAGAGTCCATTGTATGGAACTACATGAAAATATATTAATTAAAACACCGTCGTCGTTACAACCAGTAACGTAATTACAAACGTTACCAGTATGTAGTTACAAACCAGTATGTAATTGATACTCGACAGTCATAACTGATCAAGGTACATAAGTAGTGAGTAGCATCCAGAAGTTAATGGCCAAAGCTATGCAGGTCCGATTGACAAACACTAATTGCGCAAATTCGAGCAGCGACATCGCCAATACTAGAGACCACGCCGGGAAAACCGAACGGCCCCGATGAAACCATTCATCAGGGCAAACGTTAGAAAATTGATCGTGGAAATGGTTGGGCAACAGTCCCACGTAGAATGTATCACGTCTAGAGCCCTCGTGTAACACGGCGCAGTGAGTTTACCAAGTTTACTTCAGTCTCGATATACGTAGAACTCGGACTGCTTCCCAGTTCCTGAGAGCAATTACTCCTGTCTGCCATAATTACGCGACGTTGCACCGTCGTTACGAGGTACTCGTACCCCGCTAGATAAGGTTAGAACACGGAGCTCCGTTTCTCACCCCTGCCCTGTCCGGGGTACCTTACCTGTTCCTCCTTTTGCGACCACCTCGCCGTTGGTGTATACCGATCGAGGTAGAGGCGAAATTAATCAGCAATAAACAAGGAACCTGTTACACGGTTAATAATCTGACGTTGATTTAATTAGGGCAGCTCGGCGCCGACTCTGCTCTTATCGTTATACCCGTGACGCAACAATTTGCCAGTTTAATCATTAGCGGAATTATTGTGTCCCTGTGCACCTTTAAATTAAATGTGTTCCAATGCCCACTAGTATAATTTTCGCATCAGAATCAAAATAGAACAAGTCTTTTAGAAACGCGAAAAGACACACCGACAATGGTAATATATTTATTTCGAATCCGCGTATAGTAACCTATATTTACGATTCCTCGCAAAGCTTTGAATTTCCGAACAGGCCACGTAAGCAGCTGGCCGGGAATTGTCAAGGAATTCTGGATTTATTCAACTTCAGACGTTCAGAGGCCGTGCGTATGCACGGGGCAAAGGAACATAGCCAATCCGTGTTTGGCCATAACCAGAGACTAGCACTCCTGGTTTGTTCGACAAACGTCCGACCAACCAGCAACCGGAGTTTGATCACGATGCGATCATACAGTGACCACGAACTGCTGTAAACACTTTACACGCCACCTGGTTCCTCTGTGCGTCTGTACGCAGTCTCCTTTCGAGAGTATAATCGGGGTCCTACTAAATTGTGTCCAAAAGGACGTGCCAACAATATCCTAGATTCTATCCACTGCAAGGGATATTGGACCAGGTGATCAAATGTTTCAAACCGGGTTAGCTTTGAGGAATTTCGAATCGAGTATATGTATACTAGCAAGGAAAGGTGTCTTTTATTTCAAAATAAAAAGAACTTATAATTGTGGTATGCATATTTCTTGCAATTATTAATTACAAATGGGCAAAATTTTCTGATGCGAATTAAACACAAAAAAAAACAACCACCCCGATACCTGTACATTTGAAGGCCCACTCACATTCCTAACTTGCCTGCAAGGATGTATTTAGAATGGTGGTGCACCGTAGAAATTCACAGGGATCTAACCGCGTGTACATGAATCCTCTGAATTACTTCAAGCAATATCCGTTTTTCCATCGCAGTCCGCGAAGCAAGCATCGCCTTCAACGAAACCTAGCGCTGCGTGTTAGACGGGAACGTTTCAAAGGTATACGTCGAGAAGACCCGACGAAACGAACATACCGGTGGTAGAATAAAAAAAACAAGAAGAAAAGGGAGGACGCGGGGCGGCGGGAGGGTGTAGAAGAAGACGACGAACAAGAAAGGGAACAAGTCGTCGAGGAGAAGGACGGGGAGAAGGACACGGTGGAGGATGTCGACGCGTGATGCTGGATGAGGACGAGGGACCAGTAGAATGTATACATATAAGAATGTATCCGGCGCACCTGCTTGCAGGCTTCAGCTCTCAAACTTGAGACGAGCTGGACCGTGCACGTGAAGGATCTACCGTTGGCCTGTGGATGACGCTTACATACTCGTGTCCCGAGGAAAGACGATCAGACCGTGGGGAGGGGGAAAGAGAGTTCGGGGAATGGGGGGAAGCTTGAATATAGAAGGCAAGTGATGAAGCAAGATGAATCGACGAATAGAGCAAAGAAAGAGAGTACGAAGATTATGCTAAAGGTCGACGGAGATGGTCAGCGGGGGGTCCCGAAATTGTTGGGTGCATCGTTTTGCCAAACTGTCCGGTGACTATGGAGATCGGGCGAGCACGTGTACACGAGCGGGCAGATCACGCGCGCGAGAGAAAGGGGCGTTTTATCTGGTTGAAAGTGAGGCTTATTGACCTACCGCTTGCCGCCGCGCCGTGTGCTGCGGCCTTAAAGGAGCGCTCTCGACCTCTTCGAGGCCGTTCGCGGTATCTAAGATTGATCTTCGTTGAAAGCAACGAAAACCGTACGCGACAGCCGGTGGAAATGAAAAAAAGAAGCGGGAAACGAGATCTAGTGCAAACGCGCCCGACGATGCATCGCTTTATCCGATCGACAGGTTACCGGATGGCTCGGAGATGCAGAAGAATTCTGAGGGAACTTTTACGGGGCTAAGAGGGTTTATCGGCTTGCATGGTGAAAGCCGTTGGCACAGAAAAATTCTTCCGTTCGTTGAGAAAATGGTAATTAGCTGCTTGAAAGGCAGCGGGAGGAGAGTAATTTTTCAGACGCGGCTTGTATTGAAAGTAATTTGCAACACGTTGATGGAAAACTTGATTTGTTTTCCTGGAATAAATTACGCTTGATTGAATTTCATTTGCTGAAAAGAAACGTGCACGTCTCCGGCGATCGAGGATTGAAAATGTGGGGATTTAAAAACAAATTGTACTATCCTATAGGAAACTCCAAAGCACTTTTATATTATGCTCAATATGATTTTACGAATTTAGCACTTCGAGTTATATGATAACGCATTGAGTGAAGAAGTAAAGCCAAATCCTCTTTCCAGGAATATAATTTTATTTTTAAAAGCCAGCCAGACTAGTGTAGCTCGACTCATATTTCTCCGCATCCGTACAAAACCATTTTGATTTTCACAGTTTTAAGCTGTTTTACAGTGATATTTCAAACGGCATTCCATTCCGTATTTTTTTTAGCGTACAAATAATGACATGGCTATAATTTTCTCCCGGGCAAAAATGTAAATTGAAATTAATGATACCCAATGCCACATCATTTTGTTACCGTGAACTGAATGGGAAAAATAATTGTTTCGGATCAAGTACCTACTCCGAAATATTGATTATTCTGTAACAGATTGGTCAAGTAATACATATACGATCGAACTACATACAGGCTAATGCACGCCCACCTGCTTGTCAACATACCCATTTAATTATGCCCACTTCTCCATCAAGTTACTTAAAGCACTGGTCAAACAGGAAAATAGCCAAACATTTTATTCGAATGCAAGGTACCATACAAGAGATGTATAAAAGAGCAGTAATATCCATAATATACCATCATTTTCTGAAATAAACATTCTTAAATTGCTCGTTAAATTCACAGCTATTCCGCCCCAAATGATAAACTGAAAAGTAAGCTCTAAGAAGGCAGCTTTATCAATTATGAAACATCCAACTGGCAAGCGAATTTCTAACATGGGCCATTGCCACAAACCATTAACAGTATTAAATGCCGCATCAGTGTCTCAGGAACATAGAAGCTTGAGAACTATCACAGATACCTGGCCCCGAGCGACTTAACTTTTTCCACGATGCTGCATCTCTGAACGGACATTTAACCGGCCAGCGTGACCGATAAAAATGTATTATAAATGCGTCCTCAAAGAGGCACACGTGCCCAATGTATTTCGCGTGGGCGTTGGTGTCCATTCAATGTACGACCCCGAATGTTACGAGCTGTCGTTCACTTCGATGGTATCCACAATACATACCTTTTTTTTCGCTTTCTTGTCCCGTGGCTATCTGTGGCCAGACGAACCCCAGGGAGAAATACGATTCGAAACCGAGGCTGACGATACGTTTACTGTCGCTACGTGGTTTCATTTTGCGCGTGGAACAATGGAAAAGTGTACGCACTGCGATATATTACTCGATTAATATCTCCTAGACTATCTTTTTACTTTACATTCTTGCCGCCAGACAGTGATGCATTATTTGAAGAATAATAGATTTGTCTCTTTCATGGAAAACTACAGGTTCCATTTATTTGGACGCGATGTACTTCTCATATTCACATTGACATCAATATAAATAGAGAGACAAAAACGAAGATGGAGAAATTCGGAAAGAAAAATGCGTGGAGCGTATTAATCTAATCTTCTACACAAAAATTAGAAAGGCGAAGAAACGTTCGGAGTACATGCTGGAAAACTTGTAAGAATGTCACGAGTTATTGATCATTTCTTTCTATTGGTCGGGAGTTAAATATTTCGTTACAAAATTGTTGCCTGTTCAGAGAAATTACGAACTACATCGAAACGTTTGCTCGTATCTCTTCTATAAAACTGCTTAACATTTATACGGGCGACAAACTTCCTCGTAGAAATACGTGCATGATCAGGCGCGACGACACAGTCGATAATAACTCTTCATGCGAACTGCGTCTGCATTATGCTTAAACGGCGTAATTTCGTGCCTGTACTTGTTGTTTATAACGGTCAAGAGGATTCCATCCGGCTCTTTTTGCGGTCGATTGGTACGAAAGATAGTCGGTTCTTCCGTAATAGTTTACACGCGTGTATAATTTGTGATTGGTTCGAGCCTACGGGGTACAAATTATCGATGTTACACAGATACGTATCTAATACTTTATTATATCCCAGATATGTTTGACGTCGTTCAAGGCTACGCCAGTTTGAAAATACTTTGACGCTGTTAGATGATTCGCTGTTTCCTCGTTCCTCTAATTATAACTCGTTCGAAATAAATAACACTACGTTCCATAGATATTTCGATAGAGGAAGTAGATACGTGATTCACTGGGATTCTCAGTAATAAACATGTGATTAATGTTGGCAACTTCTCCGAGAACTAAAATATTGTATTACTTTCCGCGGATAAATGTCGCGAAAAAGAAACTACCGGAGACAATGTTAATTTCACTCCTGCAGGAATGAATAACGATCATCGATCGATTCTCGCCACACGATCGTGATACGCGTTGCTGCAGAATCTGATTGCGAACAACACGTGTCTGAAAAAAAGGTATTAAGACAAGGCATGCCGATTAAGCGCCGCGAATCGCGTGGTCAAAGCCATCGGGGGACAATAAAACCGGCGCCTTCGCCAGACGCTCCTGGAATCCAGCCAGACCTCCCTGCGCTACTCGAACCTGTGCTCAACGGTTGTTAGAATGCAGATTAGCATCGATTGCTTTTTATAAAACCAGAAAAACCCCGGAAAATGACAGGTTCTAACGAATGGAATAGGATATTATAGAACGTGCGATATTAATCGATTTCCGTCGAGGGATTCTTGCATGAACGATGATAAGGGTTTGACTGCTTTGAGAAAGAATATGTATGTAAGTCGATCATTCCGGGGCATTAAATTTCTTTCGAATTATGTTAATTGGGGAAAATTGATGATAATGATTTGAATGGATAAAAATACTTCGTGATTGCAAAGAGCAGGTGGGAAATTACGAATTGCATTAAAACGCGATAACAGGATCATTGGGATTTCATCGTTGATTTATAAGCTGTGCGCATAATAGAAATTAAGCTCATAATGTTCACCATTTCTTCTTTTTTTTTATGTCTATGCTTTATGAGAATGTTCGAAAGCGCTTTTATTATAGGTACAACAACCGATGCATTTAATCCTGCAGTGTTCAATTAAATCGTGATAAAATAAAAAGGATATTTGCATAATGCAATTTCGGATAAATATTATCCAACCCGTATATTAATTTCCCGCAGAGGATAAATTATCTTCAATTATACTGAATCCAATTATACGACTAATTTTTATCATAAAGCTCAGAATTTGAAGGAACCGCTTAGCTCTCGGAAGATGAAAAATGTAGAAAAAACGGCACTTCTATTCTGTCCTGTATTCAAGGCAATTCCCATTTATTTATTTTTTGTACGTCGCCATCAATTCAGATGCCTATCCATTATAAGAAAACCTTTTCCCATAGGAACACCTACCAACACTTTCACCCTTTCAACCTCGCTTTTCGGTGGCTTCTTTTAATGAACATAGACAGCCTTAACGTCGTTTATTTATTGTTCAACTGATTAATGAAGACACCAAAGAGCATACTAGACAAACTACAAGAATTCTAATTCTAATACCGAAGAAAAACGGAGCAGACAAGAGATATATTGCATATATCAAAAGAAAAACTGACCACTGCTATTTAGTTTTCACAATTATTCGAATTTATAAATATTCAAAGAAAAATTTGTAAATATCGAAATAAAAGCCTGCTTTTTTATATTTCATTTATTAACGTCATATGATTTAGGTGGAATATCACGAATTCCTACAGCTGTATTTTTGCCATTTGTCCTTTTGCACAGTAAATACCTAATAATAATAATAATAATAATAAAACGAAGAAGAAAATACTAATAAAATAATTATAATATAATAATAGTAATAGAATAATCATAATAACAGTACTCTCATTGTTATTATATTTTAGTATATATTAGTCATTAATTTTGATAAAAAGGAAAACCCTCCTTTCCAAAGCGTTCGAACTTTCCAGGATCGGGGTACTAATTACACATTCCAGCCAAGCTGAAACCACGTTCAAGTACAAAAGAAAGGACACGCAGAGATAAAGTATAGATGAGGTTTTAAAGATCATACGCGGCACACGTTCCAGCAGATCCGAAATGCAATAGCGAGTGCTCATTATCGTCCGCGAGCAACTGCTATTTGCAACGATTAGCATTTTCATGTAGCTACCTACCAGTGCAACGAGAAAGCGCGGCAATGATTCATCGAACGAGTTCTGTGACCAGCAGACAAGCGCCAGGAGGTTTTAAGACTTGTCCCGATCGAAGGCATCCGAGCAATGGTTATCCTCCATGGTGCTTCTTTTTGTCACGATCATCCATAAATCCGTGGGCCTATAGATCCAGGCACGTGCCAATATTTCTGACATTTGACATTATTAAGAGGAATGCATCGTTCATCGTATGAAAGTAATCGATCCCGTTTTATGCGAACGAAAACATCAATTAAAATGTATAAACTATGCATACAGATCTTCAGCCTTAATATACATAGTCTGCTTTTTATAGTGTCCTTGTTCTTCGATCTGTCGACCAATCGTTTTTAGTTCCTCAATGAAACGTCGCATCAAATAGTTCAGCAAATAGATCAAGAGAACAATTACGAAAGAGAGACTGCTGTTGTCCCAGAAGCAACTGCTGAGACTGCAGGTTAACTTAATTGATGTTGTTCATGGTGTCGATATACATTATTGATATACTTATCGTAATGATGCCCGATACCAGTGCTAGTCGATTAATCAAACCGGCTACGCTTTTTTGCTCAACCGTAAGATACTTAACGAACGTACAACCAGTATGTATCGATTATTCGCACTGGTACTTCCAAGCAAATGCATTTATTCCAGCTGAGCGTCCCGCAGCAGTGTGGAATATTTCACTGTTACGCATATTAATTATTAAATAATTAGAAATTTATGTACCTGTATGATGTAGTTTATCTATGTGTAGGAAATTGTGATCCCATAGTTTACGGAAAACACTATAGTTTAAATACCATTAAATCGATGAATGTTATTCAAGGAAGTTCAAGCAGTATTTGTTGCTTATTGAATTCACCTCGCTATGAAATCGAAATTAAACCAACTGCAGATGCAAAGAATCGCGCGATCAGTTCATTAAGATCTAATCCACAATATAGTGAAAGAGTCGTGAATGACAAACGATAGAACGACAACCTCGCCTCATTTTGCACTATATCAGTCTGTTTAACCACCAACAGCAATTACGTATCAAACGTTATTATTACCGGAGCCCACCTGCACGAACGAGGTCAACGACACTCATAGAGGTTGCGTCTTTGCTGTTCGTACAACCCTCATTTTCATGCAGTTCTAGAAAAAACACTGATATACAGAAAATAAGTATGAACGACACAGAAGTACAATTTATACGAGAGCAACAAGGATGTTAATTGCTTTTCAATTGTTAAAGTTATCTATATTATTCGATATTCGAGAGAATTTCATGAATAATCATTAATTCAATGAATGTTGGTTATGGCGAATATCAATTTGGCAATCAGGCAGACAATATTAAGGAGCTATCAATCAACTGATTATATCTAACTATGTAGTTATCAATCAACTGATTATGTATATGTAATTATGTAATTTCGTACTCTAAAACTCTCATATGTTTCTTGATCTCAATGATATCGAATTCCCTGCATCCCTACATTATTTCTGAAGACCAAAATGGAGTTTAAAATAAAAACTTTGCTATACTGTAATAGCGAACAATTAACTTTTTGTCGCGAAAATTCCATTTGCTTTCGTATTGATCCAAAGGAGCAAATCCCACGGGATTTGTGGTCCGGAGTGAAATGGGAAATCGAACGAGGGATGCAAAATGTCTGTAATAGGAACCAGTTGAACGATATTAGAAAATATGAATCTCTGAAAATCCTCTTCGTTCCACTCACCTACTTTTTTTTACACTTTCCACGAAATTTATAACTATATATATATAACTAAAATTATCATTACGGAAGTATGAAATTAAACTTTGTGCTCCGAAATGTATTAATGTTCTTTAGCGAAAGATAAACAACGAAAATGGTAGCGGAAAACAGGGATAACATCCTCGTTTCTCCATCATTCGTATCATTTTTAACGGATAGAGCTTATCGCGTGGACGCGATAATCGGTACGTAAGTGTTCTTATCGGTACTTAAAATCCCACGGTCAGTCGTCCAGCGCTACAAGAAAAAACAATCATCCAAGGTTTCCCATTTGTCGCCATCAATTTTACTTATCCTTGTCAAAACATTCTTTTCTCTTTCATTTTCATTCGAACGATCAAAGATTCGTCGAATGCAATCGAGTGAAAACGCAAGATCGTTTCGCGTGAAATCGTCAGCATTGCAACGAAAATCCTTATCCCTCCATATACGCGCACGTACATCGAACAATCAACGTTCCAGCGCATCGATAGAAAAACAGATATGCACATACTGCCATGCCCCATCGAATGAGAGCACAGCCCCCAAAGTTACGCAAGAACCTGCGTACAGGCCTGAGAAAAAAAAAAACGCTTCAAACTTTCATGTCATCGCGACCACCGTCGAGAAAAATGTGCAACAACAGAACGAGCATTGCGACGTCAGTCTCCTCCGATTGATTTCATTTGGCTCCGGTGAAAACACGTCGACAGATGAGTCGCGTTGCACCTTATTGAACCCGCGTCACATCTCGCACTGGGAAACGGCGACGAACTCGATTGCCCTGGACGAACTCCTCTCCGTACCGTCAACCTGCGTCGTTATCAGCGCAAATTTCCCTATTTCCAGCCTGTTTTGCCTCTCTCACGGTTCGAACTCCCGTATCGAGCATCTAGCAGACGCACGCGTGCCATCGATAGCAGCGCGTCGACGCGTCGCACTTTCAATAATTCAACGTCCGTATGAATCACTCAGGCGTATGGAGCCGCGGCGCCGTGGCGGTACAAGATCGATTTCCACGAAATTCTCGATTCCCTGATAATTTCGAGGCCGCGCGACGAGATAGACGTCACCGCGGATCACCTACACATGTATATAAGTCACCGCGGATAAATAAGTAGCCAAAGATCTCAGACGTTCCTCTCTCGCAGACTCTGCTACTCCTCTCTGTCTATCACGATCCCTTGCACACTCATTTCCCTCCTAACCGTTGCTCTTCGTTCCACCATTCTTTCACCTCGGCTACCATACCGCTGCCCTTCTCACTTGCGCGCTGTCTTAATCGTTCTTTCTTCGTTCACCTCCTGGCCGACGTATCTACGGGTCGTTGATATCGCCTCGCCTCGTGTTTTCTCGGATAACGCGGTATAGTCGTCGTCTGCCACGATCGCGACGCAACGCGCCGCGGCGAGGCGCGGAGAGGCGCGACGGCTACGTGCTCGACGATAATAATTATTGACAGATGCGACTGACTAATGCGACCGCCACTGCGCCACAACGTTTGTCTAGCGTGAGTAAACTTTCAGCTACGCACTCGCATCTCGATGCGGCTGCATGCGCGGCACTCTTGGCAACGAAAAGAGAAGAGATGTCAAGCAAGACTGACATACATATGTACATCGCCCTTGCTCGACGTATGCATGTATGTATCTCGATGGAACTATCGGGACTTGCCTGTTGACCCCGCGATACTGACCTTTTGTGTGGTTCCGTCGAATCGTGGTGCCCGCTTTGAACTCGCGCAGGTTCCTCCGAAACGTATTCGTGCAATTCGGGGAAAGCGATGAATGTAAACGAGGCCTGGTGTGTATAGGTATACGTACCGTGAATCTCACCGAGAAATTGAAGGGAGTATGTTTGTGCGCTGTGCTCGGCGCATTGAAGTCAATGAAACGCGGCGTTTAATCGGATGAATACGTGGGAAGTGGTAGTCGAATGTGTGAAATGGATTATATATAGCACCTTGGCTACTATTTTACCGAGCGCCGCTTCTAATATTAGCCTAAACACAGAATCTGCACGCTGCAGCCAAAGTTGATTTTCGTTTCCTTTTTTTTTTTTTACCAGGGACGTAATTGTACTCCAAACCGGAATGTATAAGAACTTGAAACGTAATTCATTGCAATTAAATCGCCTAATCGTGTACCTTATCACAACGCGTTACATAATACTTTTGTAAATAACGGTCCCTGACCTGCCGATGAATAAATAAATGAAATAATTATTATCTACTCGACTCCAATTGGAACATAATGCTTTCATCACGATCTTCATCGACTTCATATAAAACTACTGCTCAGTCTGTTAATAACAAGCTTCCTTAAGTACCACGTCCACCTAATTTCTTCTGCCACTCCAAATGAGTGCATCTCAGCATAGTAATTCGCACTAATTAGAACCATCTTCTTAACTCGGGCACACAAAGTACACCAGCAAACCGTTCAACGCTTTAACATGAATCATCGTGTACAACACCGGAGAACTCTCGGAAAAGATAGTTTGTTTTCGTCAGAGCGGTCGAACGTCCGGTCCACCGATGGAGGAGGCCTGTTTCCCCCAAAAAGTTCGAGGAAGGTCAAAGTCAAATAAACCGCGGCCCTCGTACCTCTCAAGACGAGACGCGATTTCGCGCGTGTACGCGCGCGACAAGTGTCCCCGGTTCGAATACTTTTCAACCGCTAACACGCCAAGATATATCGCCACCAAGTAAAGTACACCAAGCTAATTACATCATTTTCTGCAACAAGCTTTTTTTCCAAAGCGTCGCGGTTCTGGATCGCGTTGCCCGCCACAGTGATACCCCACCTCGCGCGGAACAAACAAAAGATTACTGAGAGAGGAACACCTTTAACACCTTCGTTGCATCGACGATATGACGCAATCTGTGCGACAGCAATCGCTCTCGACCCGTTCGCCTCTCATGGATAGAATTCCTACGCGTGTTACGCACGCCGGGGCCGCGACAAATTGTCCCTTGACGGCGAAATTATACCCGAATGATTTGATCGTAGAAATAACGCGCGGCATGCGCATTACAATGTGTAATGGCCGTTACCCAAGTGTTTACTCCACGCGAACTATGTACATATCTCTGTTTTCTATGATCCACAAGTGACAATCTGTCCGTGGGACGCGAGATGAATTTGCGTGCGATATCTCGTACAGGGGCGCGA
The DNA here is from genome assembly GCA_963667235.1 of Nomada lathburiana. Lineage (NCBI taxonomy): Eukaryota > Metazoa > Arthropoda > Insecta > Hymenoptera > Apidae > Nomada > Nomada lathburiana. The sequence goes on along the minus strand of OY763898.1, from coordinate 7,860,607 downwards.
TGACCGTCAGACTGGAATACACCTTTCGATCGGGCACGATTCGTGGATTCTCGAGGTAGATCGCGAACTTTACTCCGCGATTCCTATCTTCGACACGAGTATTTTCGAACGAATGTTTCCTGCACTTCGTGCAATGATAGAGTAAAATTTGTATAACGATTTCACGTTTAAGCATCGTCACGCGTTACACGTTAGTAATCAGTGGAAAGTCAACTTCGACTCCTACGCTCGATACCCGCGGGAACGAAACAACGAACAAAGCTGCTGCAAACTGCCAGAGATAACGGCGCCTCGGTGCGTTTGTTTTTCCACGATGATAAAAAGCATCGCGACGGCGAATCCGCGATTCGCGGAAACGTGGACCGTGTTTCGATTCGACGAATCTTGCCGCGCAAGACTGTTATACACATGCGAATTTCAACGCTGGAGATGTCAGTAGCGTGGAGAGCCCCGCGATTTCGCGCTCGTCTGAACGGTGTAGTGCATCGGTTGATGCCCGCGAAACACTTGTTGCGACACGAGCTCGTGGAAATCAACGACGATTCGCAATGAGCCAATTGCAATTCCATTCCCATTGGTTCCCACGACTTCTTTTATGTACAGTATTGAAATATATTTGCGCGCCGCAGCGTGCCGTTTCATTTGTACGATAAAGAAACTGTATAACGCAGTGTTACAGAAGTGATGTTTCAAAGTAGAGTGCTGGGTAAATAGGGTTTCGTTAAAACTGACATTTGTATTTCGCAGGATTATTCCTGCATATCCCATGTATAGTATAGTTGAGCAGTTTATTATTATTAGTGAGAAATTAATTTGTGCTTGTTACTAAATCGGAACTATATACGAGTTATACGTACAAATTATTGAAACGATAATGGAGAAAAATATATATAGGTACCTATGCAACGGAATAAATTATTAATGGAGTAAAATTTCGCCGTTTTCGAGTAACAAAATACCTCTGCAATGCTGTAACACGGTATGCTAAAATATACATCAATATTGCCCGTCAAGTCGATGATATGAAACATGTATTAATGAGAGGTAGATAATTTTAGTTAACAAACGTGATGCAGCAAGAAGTCTGCTGCGAGATATTATTTTTTTTTAGAAAATGTGGAGATTGCTGGCGTATCTTTCAATGGAATTATTGCATACATACAGAGTTGTTAGTAAAATTATAGCCAGAATGTCGACGAATATAACAGCTCCATCTCATTATCGAGAAATTCCACTTTAACTTTTCCGCGCATCAGATCTAACGGCATTCAATTTCCTTTTTAGAAAAAAGGTAAAAAAATATTGATATGCAGTTACCGACCTCGACTGATCTAAAATTCCATTTAATTTATCAACGCGCAGATAGAACACGTTCCAAATAAATAAATGAACTAATGGAAAATTTATCATATTTCAATGAATAGTGAATGGCCTTTGTTTTTAACAAAATGTTTCAGACGGATACGATCTGGCAGAGCTTGTAATGGTCTCAAAACAAATGGTATGTTTTCAACAGTAAAAAGAGTCTTTCCAAAAGTCCATCTTTTTATACTCTTTAATGAGCCTGGCAGACATAACTCAAAAGACGTCTGAGGGAGCACACAACGAAATTCATTTGTAATGCTGCACATTCTACTATCAGAACCGTTACGATCAAATCTACAAGCAAACAACTTTGATTTAGGAGAAAAAAAATTCCTTATTCATCCCGCGAACAGATTTATTGGAATATTACCAAGCACATAAATTTTAAATGAGAAAAGCAAATCCGAGATGATGCTCCCTTCCTCTTGTATGCTAATTCCAGCTAATAACTCTCCTCTTCGTATCAATGCCTCGCGAATCGAAAGTCCGCAATCGTTTGCATCCTCAATCAGCGATACATTAACTTTCCACCATTCGCCAACAGATAAATAACTGGGTTAATTTTACATATGCAAGCGATCCTGCCGCGATACCGGTTATCGCTCCAAACAACTTATCAGAAAAATCAGTTGCCTACCATAAATGATAAACGTCCTCGCGAATACATCGTCAGCCATAATAATAATCGAACGGAATATACTGTTGGCCCCGTAATTACTTTGTAAATCCTCCTTGGAGAAAAATTTCGTCGACGCGTCAAAGTAACGACAAGCAACGATGCTCGGCGTTCCACCAACCTAACGATTGCTCAATATTAACGCGTGTCCAGTACGTCTTGCCTGACGTACGCCAGTGTCAGTGCTTGGGAATAATAAGACGCGATCAATAAATGTCTTCGATGATCCACTTGCGCGCAAAAGAGAGAAAAAAGGTCCTCATCCGTCTCCACGTCCATCCAATAAGGTGAAATTTAACAGACATGGTCTAATTTTTTTTTTTTTTTTTGTCTCGCACTCTACGCATTTTCCAACACGAAACGTCTATTAGAGATTTGAAACACGAACAACCACTAGCTATTCGTTATTAGCGATCGCGATGGGATAATAAACGCGTGTCGACTTCATTCGGTAGAAAATGGGCCGATAATATTGCTCACAATGGCTCGTGTATGAATGCCGCCTCGATGCGAATAGAACTACGCAAATCTAATTGCAACAATGGCGCTACAGTAATTCCATATTCCGGGCATTTGCGTGACAAACGTGCACGTCGATACCGCTGGTGTCGAGCGAATAATAAAGAATCCGCACAGTATAGTAGTTCTAGCTCGCGTGATAAAAGGACATATGTTCCGCGGGTATACGGGCGTATTCAAATTCGCCCACCATTCAGTCAGGAGAAAAAGAAGAGGAGAGAACACTGTTCCATCGAAATTTCTCATTCAGACTTGTACAGTCGCGATTTATAATTCCAACGGGCAACGATGCATCATAAGCTCGATAACAACATCTCCGTTGGACACACATACATATATACATATATACACGCCAAAGAATAGATTGCACATATACTCCGTCTATTAGAATTTCAAACCTTCCATCGAATATCAATGAGGGGCGCGCGATCAGTTGCTCCGATCGAAACGTACTAGAGGAAATACGTAATACATAATATCTTAGATAGCAGGAATGTTACCTGCAGGCGTGAATATGTATATTGTTCTACTACAAACGTATGCACAAACATTATGTATACAATAACACACGAACCGTGTTATACGCGGTATAAAAGTCCCAAAGGAATACACGTATGCATTTTCGCAAAACGTGTATACAATGCGAGTTTCGGCTACGCAGAGTACGTATAGTCCGTAAGACGCGGCAATAGAGACACGTCCGAGAATATCTCTTTATCAATGAAAAGAATGAATGAGGAAAAAGTGCTCACCTCTCGTACAAAAACGTCAACAACCGACGTATTCTTCGAAACGGAATGCTTTTCACCTCCTCTTCGACATTTCGGAGCCGCGTGGGGCAGTCCGCCTCTAAGTAAACAAAAACACAGACTTCAAATCGTCGATACCTTTTCCACAAAAGTTTCTCTCCTTTCTCCCCCGTGTAATCACTCGCGTGGTCCTCTTTACTTTTTCCGTTCGGCAAGGAATAAAAAAAAATGAAAAATAATAATAATAATCGTCGAGAAGAACGGCAACAGCACACATACGCGACAAGAGATGTGGCTGGGTCGGGACAGAGATGTAACACGAGGGTCAGAATAAGATGGGGTGCAGAGAATAAGGAAGATAGGAGGAAAGATATAGAAAGAAAGAGATAGAGAAGAAACGAAAGGAGAGGAGAGGAGTAGAAGAAAAAAAGTGACTGCAGATAACGGGCACGAGTTTCCTGCACTTGGAAAAGTGTATATATGCCTACATATATACGCATATGTGTACTCGAGATATAAAAGTTTCACACGTCGATCACCCACACACGGGAAATATACTTCTGATTCGTCGGATCGAGAGCTTTTCGCCAGTTCGCAAACGATTCGCTTCACTTGTCGTTGATGTCACGTCGTCAGCGAATCCACACGATGCCCCGCGGCTGTTCAAGCATCCCTCCTCGTTCAAATTACAAGTCTCACAGGTACAGTTTTCTCCAGCGAGGTGAAAAGGAAAAACCCTCTCGAGGAAGTACTTTTTTTTCTTTCTTTCTTTCTTTCTGTTTGAACGGTGCGTGGCTGCGTGCGTGGCGGGCGCGCGTATGTGATTCGAAGTCTCGCGACCAGGGAGATCGTCCTCCTCCTCAGGTGTGTGTTCCTGCTCAGGATCCGATCGAGCAGGCACTGACCCCACGAGACGATGTCGGTACGAAGGTGCGAGAGAAGGAACAAGACGTTCAAGAGCGAGAAAATCACCGGAGGGAGTGTACGAAAGAGGAACGAAGAAATGGAGAAGGGGTAGAGAGAGAGTACGAGTGTAAGAGAGTAAAAGGGAGAGAAAGACCGAGAGGGAGAAAGATGGATTTGTAAGAAAGAGACAGTGGAAAATAGATAGAGAACGAGGAGAGAAAGGAAGAATTGAAAATGAAAGGAAGAAAGAGAGAGAAGATGTTAAGAACGGATCGCGAGCGCGTATAATACCGAACTCACAGTTGGCAATCTCTCCTATCCGTATCTCCTGTCGACTTATCTCTCTTCCGAATTTTAACACGCGAAACCCTTTCGGATTTGTTAAATGATCACGAACTAGTTTCGGATTAATTCCGTTCGCACTGGTTTTAAGTAATCGTAGCACTGGTACAAAGTTACCGCTGATATTACAGCGTTCCGTCCGGCGAAACACGGGTCCGCGCGCACAAACAAAGCGTGACAGCACGTCGCGCGCTTGTTTAGAATATACTGAATATATTTTGACCGGAGCGCTCCGTTCAGGCTCGGCGCTGGCGCTTCGCGCGCTCGGTTCACTTCGGTCGGAATCGGGAGCGCTCGTCCACCGCGGCTGAACCAACCACGATGCCCGGCGGACCGCGAACGAAACTCGCGCCCTCGCTCGATTGCAAATTACCTTGCAGGGCCGATGCACCGTGATCCGTGTTTACTGAAATGATAGCGCTTTCTGTTTTACTTCTTTTTCTTTCCTTTCTACCGAGCTCGAGGAATAATGCATCGAACAATACACAGCTCGAGATCAGGATTCTTCAACAGAAATTTTAATCGTCGTTCTTGCCCGTTTCGCTGCGTTTCATGTAATAAACGAGGATACGATTCGCGGCGCGCACAGTGTGCTGCATAATGCGAGTTGCTACGAGTTCATTTATTAATATTCCCGAATTATTATTTATCGCACCAGTCCAAGGAATTATAATGGTTTCTCGTTCGAGGTACGTCTCTCCGAAGCGAGACGTTAGAGTGAATACCAGCAACATTTAATTACGCCGTTCGATCGATAAGATATCCGAGGAGGCAAGACTTTATCGTTCTCGATTTCGTTTCATTGGGCACCATTTGAAGCGAACTCCGTTTGAAACATTGCGCGGCGGCAAATTACGCGCGAAGTAGCCTGGAACTGAAAATAATCGAGAAATGCAGCGCGGTATATGTTCCTCTGAATCGACGATAGCTTTCGGGGGCAATAAACGGATTGATATCATAAGTTGCGTGTCACTTATTCAACTTGTCAACGCATGAAAATAAAATGGACTTAGCAAGAATCTTAATAGCATTACAAGTTCATTTAGCGACGCGGCGAAAAACATATAGTCGACGCTGAGGCGTAATGAAAACAAATTCCTATATCCCGAGGCAATTCAATCGAACGATAAAACGAATCATAGCCAATTTCGCGATGTTGTTCAAGTATCCCGTTTGAATGCGTGTGAATCCCCACTGTGCCACGATATCATCGTATAAGACAACGACAGTATCGTGAAGCATTGTGGAACACACACTTTCACATGTACGCATTATGCAAATTGATTCCATCGATCGGACGGTATACTGTGCAAAGCTACTTCGCTAACTCCGTTCTAGCTTCTGCTCTCGAGAATACAGCTATCCGGATACCGTCATTTACAAAAGAACATCCAGAAAATAATGTCGTTCTGGAGTAAGCATTGAAGATGCATTGAGATGGTCCCCTATAAAGAACCCAACGAAGTATGGGTTGCACTTGAAGCATACTTTACGATTACTTCCACGTTACGGCCAGCCGGGCCGGTTACGATCTGTGCGCCCAACGATGCAATATTCTCACCGCAATTCGATAAATAATTTCGATTCAATGAAAAAGTCTTACCACATATGAAACTTATGTAAAATTCCTCATTAAGTTGCTACAAATTCTCTGCGTACTTCACTGTCTATCTGCGACAGACATCGTCATTAATATCGTGAAGTAGTATCGACTTAAAGGATTAAAGTCGTAATTCGCGTGATCTGACGCTTTACGATTACTCGAACTGTGGTTACAAACACCCTTATAGTCTATAAAATACGATATAACTTATCCGGAACTATCTCAACAACATTGTCACACGAGCCTCGGTGTGTATACATATAAATATTCATATTTAAAGTATTTAAAGCACGTTCACAGCTTTCGCTTTTACAACGACCAGCTTGGGATCCACCTTACATATTTTCAACTATTCTAAAGCGTTCTTTGCATGCAATTTTTTTCGCATACGCCCATAACATGGAATACAAAGATACTCTCCCCATCGGATTGTCCAGAATGATCAGTTTGTTGACGTTCATATAACGCTTCTGATCAAATCATTTTCGACTATCTTGCTACTTCTGCGCTCATCGAAGGCACTAGCGTGATACATCGAGCGATACTTCCTTCGAATTTACAGACAATTAACGATGGTCGTAATTATCTTGAAAGGTTTCTTCGTGGGAGTAATCGAAGAAGCGATTATCGTGTACCTCCTGTGGTGAAGTTGCTCTTCTCAATAGCGCGCACACGATTAAAGTAAATGGACGACGAATAGAGTAAATAGACCAGGAACACGTATAGAACTAAAGGAACCCGCTAAATATAGCGATTCTTATTTCAACAATGATTGAAAGGCTCGATAAAGGAAGCGAACGTAAGCGAACAATTCGATTGCCTCGTCCTTTCGCGCATAGAAGCATAAAAAACCGTGGAAAGCTACATGCTGTTAGTCGTTACATTTCTTGTTTAAATTAAAAATGATTCTCAGGACGTTCGTGAATGTTATATTTTCCACGATGAAAGTATTTCACAAAGCTGAAGATGCTTTGGTTTCTATTTTACCAAGAGAGGCTCGGTATACGTCGGAGATGGCGTATCGCTCCGTGGTATGCAAAAAGAAACGTCGATGGCACAGTTTACCTTCTTGCCCCGTTGCTTTAAGATTTTTTTGCCCAAGTATTGTAATGATTTGAAATTTAATTTAAACAAATTGAATATATTGCTTAGTTATGGTACTTTTGCCATCATATTTAATAATGGGCAATAAGAGATATCGCAGACGTATCTAAAGATGATACTACAGACGTCGATGTGGCGCCTAGCTTATCTGAACTTTATGTTCTGACTGCATCGTATAGTAATGCAACAGGCGTCGAAGCATTTGTTGCCATTTCGCATTCCACCTTTTCTTTAATAGTAACTTGAATAATACTAGCATATAAGCAGTATTGACTATATAACAAATCCCCCATTAAAGAGAAATTTCTTTTTCGAATCGTTCTTACATTTTAACTCCGCATCGAATGTGGGAATTATGTAAGCCATTGAAACAAATTGTTTTGCGTCAAAACAGAAATAAATCTGATATTGTAAAAATTATAGTTCACTACATAATTATTATATTATTGTAGAAATTTGATAAATTTTTAGAATTTTTGTTTAGTTTATTTTTCTCGAGTAATATATGCTTGTTAACTACAGAAATATTTACGTACAGCAAATGCCAGCTTGTGCTTGTACATATATCGCAAGTGTGGGAAGGTTAAGGCTAATAAATTATCCAATCGTAAGCGAAGTTTTTATTGAAAGATATAGAAAATAATTGTATTGAAATGCATAATTTGAAGGAAACTTTAATACTGTAGGGAACGCTTTGTTTGTATGTCGTCTAGTATTGTACGAAGTTCCTCATCCTCCAAGCGCCCTTCCAAACTAGGGATCAAGGCTTTCGCTTCTTCTGGCGTTTCCGGGCAAAGATTCGCGAGTGACGCTAACTCGAATTTGTGTAGCTTCTTCTGCATAAGCAAACTGAAACATATTTGTAAATGATATGTGTAATTACAGAAATTGTGCGATCAATTTTTTGCGAAATATAAAAAGTATGCAATCCTTAATATATGAGAACTGCTTACTTTCGTACAGCCGCAATCGTTTCCTTGTTTTTGAATCGGCGAAATCTGTTTGTATATGTTAAACTCTTCATAAAAACTTCGGAAAATTCCTGCTCCTCCTCTGCAGATTCGTTTTGCGCTTTTCTGTGCTCCAATAACATCGATACTTCCGAGATTAACAGAGTTTCTGCGTTCTCAAATTCTAGGAAAAAGAAATTGTACATACGAGATTTATTTAGCCGGCATCATTTATACAGTAAACTATACTATGTTTAGTGTTTCAAATTCGCCATGAGGTATTTTCTATGAAATGCCAGGTGTTACAAATTGCAGACGGTGTTTATTAATCATGTTTCACAAAGTACATTTCATTATTATTACTTAAATACCGTACAAGCGTAAACAAAATATTACAAATGTATTTACATATATTACGTATACATATTAGTATACATATTAGTTTATTGTTTAATATATTATTCCTTAAATTTAATTATGCATACTCACTTAATCTGTTTTCTCAGTCGATTCTCCTAAATTTTAACTTAGATTTTTAATTGTAAATTTTAATATTTAATATCACATTCTGGCAACGACCAAGAAAAATTATGTACAAGTCTTTAATATTTATGTTGTTGTACCGAAGTGTATGTCATTGGCTTGGTTTATTTATATATCCTTTTTCTGTAAGGAAATCGTATATTTTTCGTGTTTTGTTTACATCGATCTTAAGTAGAACCCTAGCTTGCGCCAATCTAAGACAACCAGTTTTTTTATTTTCCGTTATTAAAATTTGCTTAAAGTCAAGATAATTAGAGGGTACTACGCGAGTAACCGAGCACAGTTCTTTTTCGGCCGCAGTTAATTTCTCGTATCTTGGCAGCCCTTTAATTGCAAGTGGCGGTGCCGTTTTCCGTTGTGAAATAGTACTAGACATCGAGTTATTAAAATTAATATTGCAACCGGGCAATATAGTCTTCCAACTATATTCAGGATTGCTCAAATATTGCTTCCTTTCCTTTTCATTTTCTTGTCTAAGCTTGCTTAGTTTTTGAAACATTGGAACGCTATGAAAATATTTCAAACCATTATTGCGGAATTCAAATAATCTATTAAGATAATTCCTAAGTTCTCCTGCTCTATGTAATCCCTCCATAAAATAGTCAAATTCTATACCCCCTAATAATTGCATAAATATTAATAGTCTTTCTGCAAGAGTTCTAGTTATTGTACACTCGTATCTTTGTATCCAAGATATAGTTCTCCTAAATGCTATCAATCCATGATCACGCAATATTTTTCTTCTCCTCGCACGTTCTTTTAATCTATTGTTATATGCTTCCACTATAGCTATTTGCAGTTCCCTTCCTAATACGTAATTATCATCGCTAATATTAAATTCATCATAGTTTAAGTCAGAAACTAACAATTCTGCATGATTATCAAAATTCACTTCAAAGTCTGATCTAGCTGGATTATATCCAGCCAACAGTTTACAATTAAGTGTATTAATTGCAAATCGAGGAGGTTCCTCCAAGTCTTGTAATTTATACAAATAAGGAATTGGTTCGCAAGTAAATGTATGGACTTGCATTTCTTTGATTTTTGGCAAACCTGGTAAGGTTTGACTATCAATGTAATGTTGAAGATAATGATATCTACATTCTTCGGCCGATTTCCCTTGCATTCTTTTGGCCATATCAACCCAATTGCCAAAACCACACTCCTGTAAAACATCTAAAAACTCTAATTCCTGTTTCGCAGTCCAACCACTTCCATCGATCACAGGAAATTCATTTTTTATAATGATATAATCATGATCATTTCTGTGACTGCCACTTTCCGACCCATTGGAGAAACAAGAGGGGCACAGTTCCATATTAATACACACAGCACAACGAATATACGGCTCCGTCAAGGTAGATTTGCATACACGGCATGTTGGGTCTGAAGTAATGATTTCATCCTTCACGACTGACACGTCGAGTTCAACATCATGCTCGATCTTTTCTAATCTACTCGATAAGCAGTCTGAAAGAGGATAATCGTTACCTTAGGCCATGCCGCACAATTGGACGATTTCTTCCACGAACTTGCGTCGTTAAACATAAATTTAAGCCGAGAAAAATGTTGCAAAACGTCACACGATTTTAGGTTAGAGGCAGGTAAATAAGATCTACCTCTATTATTACTTCCTCAACAGTGTGAACTTACCTTTTGGAAACTGCAGATCAGCGGCATCTTCTTCTGTCATGTCGGTTAAATTTGGATTTGCCATAGTTTCGTGTTTTTGCCGACGGTATGAAAAATACAAGCTCCTTTCCAAATGTTTTACTGCTAACTTATAAGCATGCTCGCATCAATGGTTTGTACTATGCGCACCAGATGGAAATTTTCTGTGGCTTCGATGCCCAACTTCAACATAAAAGTGTACGTGGCGCCATCTCGCGTTTGCGGCCTTTTTCGCAGTTTTCCGCACCGCGAAAACGGAATTCCTGGATTACATCGTTAATTTAAACAATTGCGTTTTTCTCGGCTTCTACTGCGTATTTCCTAACCGGACTTGTCTTAAATGAAAGCTACGGACCATAGCTATCTTCTCCAACAGTTGAAACAATATAGCAGTTGTGGTTTAAAAGTTATTAATAATTGAGGAATCAGCAAATATGCACTCCGGGTCACTACAATTATCTCGGCCTCTGCTCGGCCGATTATAATCAACAATATCTCAAATGAAAGGAAAGAGAATCAGCTACATGATGAAACATACACCGCTGCTGTAACTATATGCAGTTGACCGTAATAACAATTTTAATAGTTTATATGCTTATAACAAATGAAACGCTCATCGACTACTGCTCTCACCTATGGAGATTGTAGCTGATGCTCCTAGCTTTAATTTATGTCCTCTGATCATTGACGTTGCTCGTTTGCAAACCGAGATAATTGAATTTGTTTAACGAAATTAGAAACAAATGCCATTATTTCGGCTTGCAGGCGAGCTACGTCAATGATCAGTGGACATAAAGTAAAGCTAAGAACATCTGCTACCACCTACAATAGGTGGGAACAGTATTCCATGTGCAGTTCATTTGTTATAAACATTTAAACAATTGAAATTGTTATTACGGAAAAACGGATAGAGCTACAGCAACGTGGTATTTTTTATCGTATAGCTCATTCGTTTCCCTTTCTTTTCAGACGTCGTCGATTATAATCGGCCCAGCAGGAGCCGAGATAATAATTTTTTTAAATTTTGTCTGTAGCGATATGTCGAAAACGGTACAAGTGACGCCATCTCGCGTTTGCGGCCTTTTTCGCAGTTTTCCGCACCGCGAAAACGGAATTCCTGGATTACATCGTTAATTTAAACAATTGCGTTTTTCTCGGCTTCTACTGGGTATTTCCTAACTGGACTTGTCTTAAATGAAAGCTACGGACCAAGGCTATCTTCTCCAACAGTTGAAACAATATAGCAGTTGTGGTTTAAAAGTTATTAACAATTGAGGAATCAGCAAATATGCACTCCGGGTCACTACAATTATCTCGGCTTCTGCTCGGCCGATTTTAATCAACAATATCTCAAATGAAAGGAAAGAGATTCAGCTACACGATGAAACATACACCGCTGCTGTAACTATATGCAGTTGACCGTAATATCAATTTTAATAGTTTATATGCTTATAACAAATGAAACCCTCATCGACTACTGCTCTCACCTATGGAGATTGTAGCTGATGCTCCTAGCTTTAATTTATGTCCTCTGATCATTGACGTTGCTCGTTTGCAAACCGAGATAATTGAATTTGTTTAACGAAAATAAAAACAAATGCCGTTATTTCGGCTTCCAGGCGAGCTACGTCAATGATCATTGGACATAAAATAAAGCTAAGAGCATCTGCTACCACCTACAATAGGGGGGAACAGTATTGCATGTGCAGTTCATTTGTTATAAACATTTAAACAATTGAAATTGTTATGACGGAAAAACGGATAGAGGTACAGCAACGGGGTATTTTTTATCGTATAGCTCATTCGTTTCCCTTTCTTTTGATACGTCGTTGATTATAATCGGCCCAGCAGGAGCCGAGATAATAATTTTTTTTAATTTTGTCTGTAGCGATATGTCGAAAACGGTACAAGTGACGCCATCTCGCGTTTGCGGCCTTTTTCGCAGTTTTCCGCACCGCGAAAACGGAATTCCTGGATTACATCGTTAATTTAAACAATTGCGTTTTTCTCGGCTTCTACTGGGTATTTCCTAACTGGACTTGTCTTAAATGAAAGCTACGGACCATAGCTATCTCCTCCAACAGTTGAAACAATATAGCAGTTGTGGTTTAAAAGTTATTAACAATTGAGGAATCAGCAAATATGCACTCCGGGTCACTACAATTATCTCGGCTTCTGCTCGGCCGATTTTAATCAACAATATCTCAAATGAAAGGAAAGAGATTCAGCTACACGATGAAACATACACCGCTGCTGTAACTATATGCAGTTGACCGTAATAACAATTTTAATAGTTTATATGCTTATAACAAATGAAACGCTCGTCGCCTACTGCTCTCACCTATGGAAATTGTATCTGACGCTCCTAGCTTTAATTTATGTCCTCTGATCATTGACGTTGTTCGTTGGCAAACCGAGATAATTGAATTTGTTTAACGAAAATAAAAACAAATGCCGTTATTTCGGCTTCCAGGCGAGCTACGTCAATGATCATTGGACATAAAGTAAAGCTATGAACATCTGCTACCACATACAATAGGGGGGAACAGTATTGCATGTGCAGTTCATTTGTTATAAACATTTAAACAATTGAAATTGTTATGACGGAAAAACGGATAGAGGTACAGCAACGGGGTATTTTTTATCGTATAGCTCATTCGTTTCCCTTTCTTTTGATACGTCGTTGATTATAATCGGCCCAGCAGGAGCCGAGATAATAATTTTTTTTAATTTTGTCTGTAGCGATATGTCGAAAACGGTACAAGTGACGCCATCTCGCGTTTGCGGCCTTTTTCGCAGTTTTCCGCACCGCGAAAACGGAATTCCTGGATTACATCGTTAATTTAAACAATTGCGTTTTTCTCGGCTTCTACTGGGTATTTCCTAACTGGACTTGTCTTAAATGAAAGCTACGGACCATAGCTATCTCCTCCAACAGTTGAAACAATATAGCAGTTGTGGTTTAAAAGTTATTAACAATTGAGGAATCAGCAAATATGCACTCCGGGTCACTACAATTATCTCGGCTTCTGCTCGGCCGATTTTAATCAACAATATCTCAAATGAAAGGAAAGAGATTCAGCTACACGATGAAACATACACCGCTGCTGTAACTATATGCAGTTGACCGTAATAACAATTTTAATAGTTTATATGCTTATAACAAATGAAACGCTCGTCGCCTACTGCTCTCACCTATGGAAATTGTATCTGACGCTCCTAGCTTTAATTTATGTCCTCTGATCATTGACGTTGTTCGTTGGCAAACCGAGATAATTGAATTTGTTTAACGAAAATAAAAACAAATGCCGTTATTTCGGCTTCCAGGCGAGCTACGTCAATGATCATTGGACATAAAGTAAAGCTATGAACATCTGCTACCACATACAATAGGGGGGAACAGTATTGCATGTGCAGTTCATTTGTTATAAACATTTAAACAATTGAAATTGTTATGACGGAAAAACGGATAGAGGTACAGCAACGGGGTATTTTTTATCGTATAGCTCATTCGTTTCCCTTTCTTTTGATACGTCGTTGATTATAATCGGCCCAGCAGGAGCCGAGATAATAATTTTTTTTAATTTTGTCTGTAGCGATATGTCGAAAACGGTACAAGTGACGCCATCTCGCGTTTGCGGCCTTTTTCGCAGTTTTCCGCACCGCGAAAACGGAATTCCTGGATTACATCGTTAATTTAAACAATTGCGTTTTTCTCGGCTTCTACTGGGTATTTCCTAACTGGACTTGTCTTAAATGAAAGCTACGGACCATAGCTATCTCCTCCAACAGTTGAAACAATATAGCAGTTGTGGTTTAAAAGTTATTAACAATTGAGGAATCAGCAAATATGCACTCCGGGTCACTACAATTATCTCGGCTTCTGCTCGGCCGATTTTAATCAACAATATCTCAAATGAAAGGAAAGAGAATCAGCTACACGATGAAACATACACCGCTGCTGTAACTATATGCAGTTGACCGTAATAACAATTTTAATAGTTTATATGCTTATAACAAATGAAACGCTCATCGACTACTGCTCTCACCTATGGAGATTGTAGCTGATGCTCCTAGCTTTAATTTATGTCCTCTGATCATTGACGTTGCTCGTTTGCAAACCGAGATAATTGAATTTGTTTAACGAAATTAGAAACAAATGCCATTATTTCGGCTTGCAGGCGAGCTACGTCAATGATCAGTGGACATAAAATAAAGCTAAGAGCATCTGCTACCACCTACAATAGGGGGAACAGTATTGCATGTGCAGTTCATTTTTTATAAACATTTAAACAATTGAAATTGTTATTACGGAAAACCGGATAGAGGTACAGCAACGGGGTATTTTTTATTGTATAGCTCATTCGTTTCCCTTTCTTTTGAGACGTCGTTCATTATAATCGGCCCAGCAGGAGCCGAGATAATATTTTTTTAAATTTTGTCTGTAGTGATATGTCGAAAACGGTACAAGTGACGCCATCTCGCGTTTGCGGCCTTTTTCGCAGTTTTCCGCACCGCGAAAACGGAATTTCTGGATTACATCGTTAATTTAAACAATTGCGTTTTTCTCGGCTTCTACTGGGTATTTCCTAACTGGACTTGTCTTAAATGAAAGCTACGGACCATAGCTATCTCCTCCAACAGTTGAAACAATATAGCAGTTGTGGTTTAAAAGTTATTAACAATTGAGGAAGCAGCAAATATGCACTCCGGGTCACTACAATTATCTCGGCTTCTGCTCGGCCGATTTTAATCAACAATATCTCAAATGAAAGGAAAGAGAATCAGCTACACGATGAAACATACACCGCTGCTGTAACTATATGCAGTTGACCGTAATAACAATTTTAATAGTTTATATGCTTATAACAAATGAAACGCTCATCGACTACTGCTCTCACCTATGGAGATTGTAGCTGATGCTCCTAGCTTTAATTTATGTCCTCTGATCATTGACGTTGCTCGTTTGCAAACCGAGATAATTGAATTTGTTTAACGAAATTAGAAACAAATGCCATTATTTCGGCTTGCAGGCGAGCTACGTCAATGATCAGTGGACATAAAGTAAAGCTAAGAACATCTGCTACCACCTACAATAGGTGGGAACAGTATTCCATGTGCAGTTCATTTTTTATAAACATTTAAACAATTGAAATTGTTATTACGGAAAAACGGATAGAGGTACAGCAACGGGGTATTTTTTATCGTATAGCTCATTCGTTTCCCTTTCTTTTGAGACGTCGTTGATTATAATCGGCCCAGCAGGAGCCGAGATAATAATTTTTTTTAATTTTGTCTGTAGCGATATGTCGAAAACGGTACAAGTGACGCCATCTCGCGTTTGCGGCCTTTTTCGCAGTTTTCCGCACCGCGAAAACGGAATTCCTGGATTACATCGTTAATTTAAACAATTGCGTTTTTCTCGGCTTCTACTGGGTATTTCCTAACTGGACTTGTCTTAAATGAAAGCTACGGACCATAGCTATCTCCTCCAACAGTTGAAACAATATAGCAGTTGTGGTTTAAAAGTTATTAACAATTGAGGAATCAGCAAATATGCACTCCGGGTCACTACAATTATCTCGGCTTCTGCTCGGCCGATTTTAATCAACAATATCTCAAATGAAAGGAAAGAGAATCAGCTACACGATGAAACATACACCGCTGCTGTAACTATATGCAGTTGACCGTAATAACAATTTTAATAGTTTATATGCTTATAACAAATGAAACGCTCATCGACTACTGCTCTCACCTATGGAGATTGTAGCTGATGCTCCTAGCTTTAATTTATGTCCTCTGATCATTGACGTTGCTCGTTTGCAAACCGAGATAATTGAATTTGTTTAACGAAATTAGAAACAAATGCCATTATTTCGGCTTGCAGGCGAGCTACGTCAATGATCAGTGGACATAAAGTAAAGCTAAGAACATCTGCTACCACCTACAATAGGTGGGAACAGTATTCCATGTGCAGTTCATTTTTTATAAACATTTAAACAATTGAAATTGTTATTACGGAAAAACGGATAGAGGTACAGCAACGGGGTATTTTTTATCGTATAGCTCATTCGTTTCCCTTTCTTTTGAGACGTCGTTGATTATAATCGGCCCAGCAGGAGCCGAGATAATAATTTTTTTTAATTTTGTCTGTAGCGATATGTCGAAAACGGTACAAGTGACGCCATCTCGCGTTTGCGGCCTTTTTCGCAGTTTTCCGCACCGCGAAAACGGAATTCCTGGATTACATCGTTAATTTAAACAATTGCGTTTTTCTCGGCTTCTACTGGGTATTTCCTAACTGGACTTGTCTTAAATGAAAGCTACGGACCATAGCTATCTCCTCCAACAGTTGAAACAATATAGCAGTTGTGGTTTAAAAGTTATTAACAATTGAGGAATCAGCAAATATGCACTCCGGGTCACTACAATTATCTCGGCTTCTGCTCGGCCGATTTTAATCAACAATATCTCAAATGAAAGGAAAGAGATTCAGCTACACGATGAAACATACACCGCTGCTGTAACTATATGCAGTTGACCGTAATAACAATTTTATTAGTTTATATGCTTATAACAAATGAATCGCTCATCGACTACTGCTCTCACCTATGGAAATTGTATCTGACGCTCCTAGCTTTAATTTATGTCCTCTGATCATTGACGTTGTTCGTTGGCAAACCGAGATAATTGAATTTGTTTAACGAAAATAAAAACAAATGCCGTTATTTCGGCTTCCAGGCGAGCTACGTCAATGATCATTGGACATAAAGTAAAGCTATGAACATCTGCTACCACATACAATAGGGGGGAACAGTATTGCATGTGCAGTTCATTTGTTATAAACATTTAAACAATTGAAATTGTTATGACGGAAAAACGGATAGAGGTACAGCAACGGGGTATTTTTTATCGTATAGCTCATTCGTTTCCCTTTCTTTTGATACGTCGTTGATTATAATCGGCCCAGCAGGAGCCGAGATAATAATTTTTTTTAATTTTGTCTGTAGCGATATGTCGAAAACGGTACAAGTGACGCCATCTCGCGTTTGCGGCCTTTTTCGCAGTTTTCCGCACCGCGAAAACGGAATTCCTGGATTACATCGTTAATTTAAACAATTGCGTTTTTCTCGGCTTCTACTGGGTATTTCCTAACTGGACTTGTCTTAAATGAAAGCTACGGACCATAGCTATCTCCTCCAACAGTTGAAACAATATAGCAGTTGTGGTTTAAAAGTTATTAACAATTGAGGAATCAGCAAATATGCACTCCGGGTCACTACAATTATCTCGGCTTCTGCTCGGCCGATTTTAATCAACAATATCTCAAATGAAAGGAAAGAGAATCAGCTACACGATGAAACATACACCGCTGCTGTAACTATATGCAGTTGACCGTAATAACAATTTTAATAGTTTATATGCTTATAACAAATGAAACGCTCATCGACTACTGCTCTCACCTATGGAGATTGTAGCTGATGCTCCTAGCTTTAATTTATGTCCTCTGATCATTGACGTTGCTCGTTTGCAAACCGAGATAATTGAATTTGTTTAACGAAATTAGAAACAAATGCCATTATTTCGGCTTGCAGGCGAGCTACGTCAATGATCAGTGGACATAAAATAAAGCTAAGAGCATCTGCTACCACCTACAATAGGGGGAACAGTATTGCATGTGCAGTTCATTTTTTATAAACATTTAAACAATTGAAATTGTTATTACGGAAAACCGGATAGAGGTACAGCAACGGGGTATTTTTTATTGTATAGCTCATTCGTTTCCCTTTCTTTTGAGACGTCGTTCATTATAATCGGCCCAGCAGGAGCCGAGATAATATTTTTTTTAATTTTGTCTGTAGTGATATGTCGAAAACGGTACAAGTGACGCCATCTCGCGTTTGCGGCCTTTTTCGCAGTTTTCCGCACCGCGAAAACGGAATTCCTGGATTACATCGTTAATTTAAACAATTGCGTTTTTCTCGGCTTCTACTGGGTATTTCCTAACTGGACTTGTCTTAAATGAAAGCTACGGACCATAGCTATCTCCTCCAACAGTTGAAACAATATAGCAGTTGTGGTTTAAAAGTTATTAACAATTGAGGAATCAGCAAATATGCACTCCGGGTCACTACAATTATCTCGGCTTCTGCTCGGCCGATTTTAATCAACAATATCTCAAATGAAAGGAAAGAGAATCAGCTACACGATGAAACATACACCGCTGCTGTAACTATATGCAGTTGACCGTAATAACAATTTTAATAGTTTATATGCTTATAACAAATGAAACGCTCATCGACTACTGCTCTCACCTATGGAGATTGTAGCTGATGCTCCTAGCTTTAATTTATGTCCTCTGATCATTGACGTTGCTCGTTTGCAAACCGAGATAATTGAATTTGTTTAACGAAATTAGAAACAAATGCCATTATTTCGGCTTGCAGGCGAGCTACGTCAATGATCAGTGGACATAAAATAAAGCTAAGAGCATCTGCTACCACCTACAATAGGGGGAACAGTATTGCATGTGCAGTTCATTTTTTATAAACATTTAAACAATTGAAATTGTTATTACGGAAAACCGGATAGAGGTACAGCAACGGGGTATTTTTTATTGTATAGCTCATTCGTTTCCCTTTCTTTTGAGACGTCGTTCATTATAATCGGCCCAGCAGGAGCCGAGATAATATTTTTTTTAATTTTGTCTGTAGTGATATGTCGAAAACGGTACAAGTGACGCCATCTCGCGTTTGCGGCCTTTTTCGCAGTTTTCCGCACCGCGAAAACGGAATTTCTGGATTACATCGTTAATTTAAACAATTGCGTTTTTCTCGGCTTCTACTGGGTATTTCCTAACTGGACTTGTCTTAAATGAAAGCTACGGACCATAGCTATCTCCTCCAACAGTTGAAACAATATAGCAGTTGTGGTTTAAAAGTTATTAACAATTGAGGAAGCAGCAAATATGCACTCCGGGTCACTACAATTATCTCGGCTTCTGCTCGGCCGATTTTAATCAACAATATCTCAAATGAAAGGAAAGAGAATCAGCTACACGATGAAACATACACCGCTGCTGTAACTATATGCAGTTGACCGTAATAACAATTTTAATAGTTTATATGCTTATAACAAATGAAACGCTCATCGACTACTGCTCTCACCTATGGAGATTGTAGCTGATGCTCCTAGCTTTAATTTATGTCCTCTGATCATTGACGTTGCTCGTTTGCAAACCGAGATAATTGAATTTGTTTAACGAAATTAGAAACAAATGCCATTATTTCGGCTTGCAGGCGAGCTACGTCAATGATCAGTGGACATAAAGTAAAGCTAAGAACATCTGCTACCACCTACAATAGGTGGGAACAGTATTCCATGTGCAGTTCATTTTTTATAAACATTTAAACAATTGAAATTGTTATTACGGAAAAACGGATAGAGGTACAGCAACGGGGTATTTTTTATCGTATAGCTCATTCGTTTCCCTTTCTTTTGAGACGTCGTTGATTATAATCGGCCCAGCAGGAGCCGAGATAATAATTTTTTTAAATTTTGTCTGTAGCGATATGTCGAAAACGGTACAAGTGACGCCATCTCGCGTTTGCGGCCTTTTTCGCAGTTTTCCGCACCGCGAAAACGGAATTCCTGGATTACATCGTTAATTTAAACAATTGCGTTTTTCTCGGCTTCTACTGGGTATTTCCTAACTGGACTTGTCTTAAATGAAAGCTACGGACCATAGCTATCTCCTCCAACAGTTGAAACAATATAGCAGTTGTGGTTTAAAAGTTATTAACAATTGAGGAATCAGCAAATATGCACTCCGGGTCACTACAATTATCTCGGCTTCTGCTCGGCCGATTTTAATCAACAATATCTCAAATGAAAGGAAAGAGATTCAGCTACACGATGAAACATACACCGCTGCTGTAACTATATGCAGTTGACCGTAATAACAATTTTATTAGTTTATATGCTTATAACAAATGAATCGCTCATCGACTACTGCTCTCACCTATGGAGATTGTAGCTGATGCTCCTAGCTTTAATTTATGTCCTCTGATCATTGACGTTACTCGTTGGCAAACCGAGATAATTGAATTTGTTTAACGAAATTAGAAACAAATGCCATTATTTCGGCTTGCAGGCGAGCTACGTCAATGATCAGTGGACATAAAATAAAGCTAAGAGCATCTGCTACCACCTACAATAGGGGGGAACAGTATTGCATGTGCAGTTCATTTTTTATAAACATTTAAACAATTGAAATTGTTATTACGGAAAACCGGATAGAGGTACAGCAACGGGGTATTTTTTATTGTATAGCTCATTCGTTTCCCTTTCTTTTGAGACGTCGTTGATTATAATCGGCCCAGCAGGAGCCGAGATAATATTTTTTTTAATTTTGTCTGTAGTGATATGTCGAAAACGGTACAAGTGACGCCATCTCGCGTTTGCGGCCTTTTTCGCAATTTTCCGCACCGCGAAAACGGAATTCCTGGATTACATCGTTAATTTAAACAATTGCGTTTTTCTCGGCTTCTACTGGGTATTTCCTAACTGGACTTGTCTTAAATGAAAGCTACGGACCAAGGCTATCTTCTCCAACAGTTGAAACAATATAGCAGTTGTGGTTTAAAAGTTATTAACAATTGAGGAATCAGCAAATATGCACTCCGGGTCACTACAATTATCTCGGCTTCTGCTCGGCCGATTTTAATCAACAATATCTCAAATGAAAGGAAAGAGATTCAGCTACACGATGAAACATACACCGCTGCTGTAACTATATGCAGTTGACCGTAATAACAATTTTAATAGTTTATATGCTTATAACAAATGAAACGCTCATCGACTACTGCTCTCACCTATGGAGATTGTAGCTGATGCTCCTAGCTTTAATTTATGTCCTCTGATCATTGACGTTGCTCGTTTGCAAACCGAGATAATTGAATTTGTTTAACGAAATTAGAAACAAATGCCATTATTTCGGCTTGCAGGCGAGCTACGTCAATGATCAGTGGACATAAAGTAAAGCTAAGAACATCTGCTACCACCTACAATAGGTGGGAACAGTATTCCATGTGCAGTTCATTTGTTATAAAGATTTAAACAATTGAAATTGTTATTACGGAAAAACGGAGAGAGGTACAGCATCGGGGTATTTTTTATCGTATAGCTCATTCGTTTCCCTTTCTTTTGAGACGTCGTTGATTATAATCGGCCCAGCAGGAGCTGAGATAATTGAATTTGTTTAACGAAATTAGAAACAAATGCCATTATTTCGGCTTGCAGGCGAGCTACGTCAATGATCAGTGGACATAAAGTAAAGCTAAGAACATCTGCTACCACATACAATAGGGGGGAACAGTATTGCATGTGCAGTTCATTTGTTATAAAGATTTAAACAATTGAAATTGTTATTACGGAAAAACGGATAGAGGTACAGCAACGGGGTATTTTTTATCGTATAGCTCATTCGTTTCCCTTTCTTTTGAGACGTCGTTGATTATAATCGGCCCAGCAGGAGCCGAGATAATAATTTTTTTTAATTTTGTCTGTAGTGATATGTCGAAAACGGTACAAGTGACGCCATCTCGCGTTTGCGGCCTTTTTCGCAGTTTTCCGCACCGCGAAAACGGAATTCCTGGATTACATCGTTAATTTAAACAATTGCGTTTTTCTCGGCTTCTACTGGGTATTTCCTAACTGGACTTGTCTTAAATGAAAGCTACGGACCATAGCTATCTCCTCCAACAGTTGAAACAATATAGCAGTTGTGGTTTAAAAGTTATTAACAATTGAGGAATCAGCAAATATGCACTCCGGGTCACTACAATTATCTCGGCTTCTGCTCGGCCGATTTTAATCAACAATATCTCAAATGAAAGGAAAGAGAATCAGCTACACGATGAAACATACACCGCTGCTGTAACTATATGCAGTTGACCGTAATAACAATTTTAATAGTTTATATGCTTATAACAAATGAAACGCTCATCGACTACTGCTCTCACCTATGGAGATTGTAGCTGATGCTCCTAGCTTTAATTTATGTCCTCTGATCATTGACGTTGCTCGTTTGCAAACCGAGATAATTGAATTTGTTTAACGAAATTAGAAACAAATGCCATTATTTCGGCTTGCAGGCGAGCTACGTCAATGATCAGTGGACATAAAGTAAAGCTAAGAACATCTGCTACCACCTACAATAGGTGGGAACAGTATTCCATGTGCAGTTCATTTGTTATAAAGATTTAAACAATTGAAATTGTTATTACGGAAAAACGGAGAGAGGTACAGCATCGGGGTATTTTTTATCGTATAGCTCATTCGTTTCCCTTTCTTTTGAGACGTCGTTGATTATAATCGGCCCAGCAGGAGCTGAGATAATTGAATTTGTTTAACGAAATTAGAAACAAATGCCATTATTTCGGCTTGCAGGCGAGCTACGTCAATGATCAGTGGACATAAAGTAAAGCTAAGAACATCTGCTACCACATACAATAGGGGGGAACAGTATTGAATGTGCAGTTCATTTGTTATAAAGATTTAAACAATTGAAATTGTTATTACGGAAAAACGGATAGAGGTACAGCAACGGGGTATTTTTTATCGTATAGCTCATTCGTTTCCCTTTCTTTTGAGACGTCGTTGATTATAATCGGCCCAGCAGGAGCCGAGATAATAATTTTTTTTAATTTTGTCTGTAGTGATATGTCGAAAACGGTACAAGTGACGCCATCTCGCGTTTGCGGCCTTTTTCGCAGTTTTCCGCACCGCGAAAACGGAATTCCTGGATTACATCGTTAATTTAAACAATTGCGTTTTTCTCGGCTTCTACTGGGTATTTCCTAACTGGACTTGTCTTAAATGAAAGCTACGGACCATAGCTATCTCCTCCAACAGTTGAAACAATATAGCAGTTGTGGTTTAAAAGTTATTAACAATTGAGGAATCAGCAAATATGCACTCCGGGTCACTACAATTATCTCGGCTTCTGCTCGGCCGATTTTAATCAACAATATCTCAAATGAAAGGAAAGAGAATCAGCTACACGATGAAACATACACCGCTGCTGTAACTATATGCAGTTGACCGTAATAACAATTTTAATAGTTTATATGCTTATAACAAATGAAACGCTCATCGACTACTGCTCTCACCTATGGAGATTGTAGCTGATGCTCCTAGCTTTAATTTATGTCCTCTGATCATTGACGTTGCTCGTTTGCAAACCGAGATAATTGAATTTGTTTAACGAAATTAGAAACAAATGCCATTATTTCGGCTTGCAGGCGAGCTACGTCAATGATCAGTGGACATAAAGTAAAGCTAAGAACATCTGCTACCACCTACAATAGGTGGGAACAGTATTCCATGTGCAGTTCATTTGTTATAAAGATTTAAACAATTGAAATTGTTATTACGGAAAAACGGATAGAGGTACAGCAACGGGGTATTTTTTATCGTATAGCTCATTCGTTTCCCTTTCTTTTGAGACGTCGTTGATTATAATCGGCCCAGCAGGAGCCGAGATAATAATTTTTTTAAATTTTGTCTGTAGCGATATGTCGAAAACGGTACAAGTGACGCCATCTCGCGTTTGCGGCCTTTTTCGCAGTTTTCCGCACCGCGAAAACGGAATTCCTGGATTACATCGTTAATTTAAACAATTGCGTTTTTCTCGGCTTCTACTGGGTATTTCCTAACTGGACTTGTCTTAAATGAAAGCTACGGACCATAGCTATCTCCTCCAACAGTTGAAACAATATAGCAGTTGTGGTTTAAAAGTTATTAACAATTGAGGAATCAGCAAATATGCACTCCGGGTCACTACAATTATCTCGGCTTCTGCTCGGCCGATTTTAATCAACAATATCTCAAATGAAAGGAAAGAGATTCAGCTACACGATGAAACATACACCGCTGCTGTAACTATATGCAGTTGACCGTAATAACAATTTTATTAGTTTATATGCTTATAACAAATGAATCGCTCATCGACTACTGCTCTCACCTATGGAGATTGTAGCTGATGCTCCTAGCTTTAATTTATGTCCTCTGATCATTGACGTTACTCGTTGGCAAACCGAGATAATTGAATTTGTTTAACGAAATTAGAAACAAATGCCATTATTTCGGCTTGCAGGCGAGCTACGTCAATGATCAGTGGACATAAAATAAAGCTAAGAGCATCTGCTACCACCTACAATAGGGGGGAACAGTATTGCATGTGCAGTTCATTTTTTATAAACATTTAAACAATTGAAATTGTTATTACGGAAAACCGGATAGAGGTACAGCAACGGGGTATTTTTTATTGTATAGCTCATTCGTTTCCCTTTCTTTTGAGACGTCGTTGATTATAATCGGCCCAGCAGGAGCCGAGATAATATTTTTTTTAATTTTGTCTGTAGTGATATGTCGAAAACGGTACAAGTGACGCCATCTCGCGTTTGCGGCCTTTTTCGCAATTTTCCGCACCGCGAAAACGGAATTCCTGGATTACATCGTTAATTTAAACAATTGCGTTTTTCTCGGCTTCTACTGGGTATTTCCTAACTGGACTTGTCTTAAATGAAAGCTACGGACCAAGGCTATCTTCTCCAACAGTTGAAACAATATAGCAGTTGTGGTTTAAAAGTTATTAACAATTGAGGAATCAGCAAATATGCACTCCGGGTCACTACAATTATCTCGGCTTCTGCTCGGCCGATTTTAATCAACAATATCTCAAATGAAAGGAAAGAGATTCAGCTACACGATGAAACATACACCGCTGCTGTAACTATATGCAGTTGACCGTAATAACAATTTTAATAGTTTATATGCTTATAACAAATGAAACGCTCATCGACTACTGCTCTCACCTATGGAGATTGTAGCTGATGCTCCTAGCTTTAATTTATGTCCTCTGATCATTGACGTTGCTCGTTTGCAAACCGAGATAATTGAATTTGTTTAACGAAATTAGAAACAAATGCCATTATTTCGGCTTGCAGGCGAGCTACGTCAATGATCAGTGGACATAAAGTAAAGCTAAGAACATCTGCTACCACCTACAATAGGTGGGAACAGTATTCCATGTGCAGTTCATTTGTTATAAAGATTTAAACAATTGAAATTGTTATTACGGAAAAACGGAGAGAGGTACAGCATCGGGGTATTTTTTATCGTATAGCTCATTCGTTTCCCTTTCTTTTGAGACGTCGTTGATTATAATCGGCCCAGCAGGAGCCGAGATAATAATTTTTTTAAATTTTGTCTGTAGCGATATGTCGAAAACGGTACAAGTGACGCCATCTCGCGTTTGCGGCCTTTTTCGCAGTTTTCCGCACCGCGAAAACGGAATTCCTGGATTACATCGTTAATTTAAACAATTGCGTTTTTCTCGGCTTCTACTGGGTATTTCCTAACTGGACTTGTCTTAAATGAAAGCTACGGACCATAGCTATCTCCTCCAACAGTTGAAACAATATAGCAGTTGTGGTTTAAAAGTTATTAACAATTGAGGAATCAGCAAATATGCACTCCGGGTCACTACAATTATCTCGGCTTCTGCTCGGCCGATTTTAATCAACAATATCTCAAATGAAAGGAAAGAGATTCAGCTACACGATGAAACATACACCGCTGATGTAACTATATGCAGTTGACCGTAATAACAATTTTAATAGTTTATATGCTTATAACAAATGAAACGCTCATCGACTACTGCTCTCACCTATAGAGATTGTAGCTGATGCTCCTAGCTTTAATTTATGTCCTCTGATCATTGACGTTGCTCGTTTGCAAACCGAGATAATTGAATTTGTTTAACGAAATTAGAAACAAATGCCATTATATCGGCTTGCAGGCGAGCTACGTCAATGTTCAGTGGACATAAAATAAAGCTAAGAACATCTGCTACCACCTACAATAGGTGGGAACAGTATTGCATGTGCAGTTCATTTGTTGTAAACATTTAAACAATTGAAATTGTTATGACGGAAAAACGGATAGAGGTACTGCAACGGGTTATTTTTTATCGTATAGCTCATTCGTTTGCCGTTCTTTTCAGACGTCGTGGATTACAATCGGCCCAACAGGAGCTGAGATAATTGAATTTGTTTAACGAAATTAGAAACAAATGCCATTATTTCGGCTTGCAGGCGAGCTACGTCAATGATCAGTGGACATAAAGTAAAGCTAAGAACATCTGCTACCACCTACAATAGGTGGGAACAGCATTCCATGTGCAGTTCATTTGTTATAAAGATTTAAACAATTGAAATTGTTATTACGGAAAAACGGATAGAGGTACAGCAACGGGGTATTTTTTATCGTATAGCTCATTCGTTTCCCTTTCTTTTGAGATGTTGTTGATTATAATCGGCCCAGCAGCAGCTGAGATAATTGAATTTGTTTAACGAAATTAGAAACAAATGCCATTATTTCGGCTTGCAGGCGAGCTACGTCAATGATCAGTGGACATAAAGTAAAGCTAAGAACATCTGCTACCACCTACAATAGGTGGGAACAGTATTCCATGTGCAGTTCATTTGTTATAAAGATTTAAACAATTGAAATTGTTATGACGGAAAAACAGATAGAGGTACTGCAACGGGGTATCTTTTATCGTATAGCTCATTCGTTTGCCGTTCTTTTGAGACGTCGTGGATTACAATCGGCCCAACAGGAGCTGAGATAATTGATTTTGTTTAACGAAATTAGAAACAAATGCCATTATTTCGGTTTTCAGGCGAGCTACGTCAATGATCAGTGGACATAAAATAAAGCTAAGAACATCTGCTGCCACATACAATAGGGGGGAACAGTATTGCATGTGCAGTTCATTTGTTATAAAGATTTAAACAATTGAAATTGTTATTACGGATAAGCGGATAGAGGTACTGCAACGGGGTATCTTTTATCTCATAGCTCATTCGTTTGCCGTTCTTTTGAGACGTCGTGGATTGTAATCGGCCGAGCAGGAGCTGAGATAATTGATTTTGTTTAACGAAATTAGAAACAAATGCCATTATTTCGATTTGCAGGCGAGCTACGTCAATGATCAGTGGACATAAGGTAAAGCTAAGAACATCTGCTACAACATACATGAGGTGGGAACAGTATTGCTTGTGCAGTTCATTTGTTATAAACATTTAAACAATTGAAATTGTTATTACGGAAAAACGGAGAGAGGTGCAGCATCGGGGTATTTTTTATCGTATAGCTCATTCGTTTCCCTTTCTTTTGAGATGTTGTTGATTATAATCGGCCCAGCAGCAGCTGAGATAATTGAATTTGTTTAACGAAATTAGAAACAAATGCCATTATTTCGGCTTGCAGGCGAGCTACGTCAATGATCAGTGGACATAAAGTAAAGCTAAGAACATCTGCTACCACCTACAATAGGTGGGAACAGTATTCCATGTGCAGTTCATTTGTTATAAAGATTTAAACAATTGAAATTGTTATGACGGAAAAGCGGATAGAGGTACTGCAACGGGGTATCTTTTATCGTATAGCTCATTCGTTTGCCGTTCTTTTGAGACGTCGTGGATTACAATCGGCCCAACAGGAGCTGAGATAATTGATTTTGTTTAACGAAATTAGAAACAAATGCCATTATTTCGGCTTGCAGGCGAGCTACGTCAATGATCAGTGGACATAAAGTAAAGCTAAGAACATCTGCTACCACCTACAATAGGTGGGAACAGTATTCCATGTGCAGTTCATTTGTTATAAAGATTTAAACAATTGAAATTGTTATTACGGTTAAGCGGATAGAGGTACAGCACCGGGGTATCTTTTATCTCATAGCTCATTCGTTTCCCTTTCTTTTGAAACGTCGTTGATTGTAATCGGCCCAGCAGGAGCTGAGATAATTGATTTTGTTTAACGAAATTAGAAACAAATACCATTATTTCGGCTTGCACGCGAGCTACGTCAATGATCAGTGGACATAAGGTAAAGCTAAGAACATCTGCTACAACATACATGAGGTGGGAACAGTATTGCTTGTGCAGTTCATTTGTTATAAACATTTAAACAATTGAAATTGTTATTACGGATAAGCGGATAGAGGTACAGCACCGGGGTATCTTTTATCTCATAGCTCATTCGTTTCCCTTTCTTTTGAAACGTCGTTGATTGTAATCGGCCCAGCAGGAGCTGAGATAATTGATTTTGTTTAACGAAATTAGAAACAAATGCCATTATTTCGGCTTGCAGGCGAGCTACGTCAAAGATCAGTGGACATAAAGTAAAGCTAAGAACATCTGCTACCACCTACAATAGGTGGGAACAGTATTCCATGTGCAGTTCATTTGTTATAAACATTTCAACAATTGAAATTGTTATGACGGAAAAACGGATAGAGGTACTGCAACGGGGTATCTTTTATCGTATAGCTCATTCGTTTGCCGTTCTTTTGAGACGGCGTGGATTACAATCGGCCCAACAGGAGCTGAGATAATTGATTTTGTTTAACGAAATTAGAAACAAATGCCATTATTTCGGCTTGCACGCGAGCTACGTCAATGATCAGTGGACATAAGGTAAAGCTAAGAACATCTGCTACAACATACATGAGGTGGGAACAGTATTGCTTGTGCAGTTCATTTGTTATAAACATTTAAACAATTGAAATTGTTATTACGGATAAGCGGATAGAGGTACAGCACCGGGGTATCTTTTATCTCATAGGTCTTTCGTTTCCTTTTCTTTTGAAACGTCGGTGATTGTAATCGGCCCAGCAGGAGCTGAGATAATTGATTTTGTTTAACGAAATTAGAAAGAAATGCCATTATTTCGGCTTGCAGGCGAGCTACGTTAATGATCAGTGGACATAAAGTAAAGCTAAGAACATCTGCTACCACCTACAATAGGTGCGAACAGTATTCCTTGTGCAGTTCATTTGTTATAAACATTTCAACAATTGAAATTGTTATTACGGATAAGCGGATAGAGGTACAGCACCGGGGTATCTTTTATCTCATAGGTCATTCGTTTCCCTTTCTTTTGAAACGTCGGTGATTGTAATCGGCCCAGCAGGAGCTGAGATAATTGATTTTGTTTAACGAAATTAGAAACAAATGCCATTATTTCGGCTTGCAGGCGAGCTACGTCAATGATCAGTGGACATAAAGTAAAGCTAAGAACATCTGCTACCACATACAATAGGGGGGAACAGTATTGCATGTGCAGTTCATTTGTTATAAAGATTTAAACAATTGAAATTGTTATTACGGATAAGCGGTTAGAGGTACAGCAGCGGGGTATATTTTACCTCATAGCTCATTCGTTTCCCTTTCTTTTGAAACGTCGTTGATTGTAATCGGCCCAGCAGGAGCTGAGATAATTGATTTTGTTTAACGAAATTAGAAACAAATGCCATTATTTCGGCTTGCAGGCGAGCTACGTCAATGATCAGTGGACATAAAGTAAAGCTAAGAACATCTGCTACCACCTACAATAGGTGGGAACAGTATTCCATGTGCAGTTCATTTGTTATAAAGATTTAAACAATTGAAATTGTTATTACGGAAAAACGGATAGAGGTACAGCAACGGGGTATTTTTTATCGTATAGCTCATTCGTTTCCCTTTCTTTTGAGACGTCGTTGATTATAATCGGCCCAGCAGGAGCCGAGATAATAATTTTTTTAAATTTTGTCTGTAGCGATATGTCGAAAACGGTACAAGTGACGCCATCTCGCGTTTGCGGCCTTTTTCGCAGTTTTCCGCACCGCGAAAACGGAATTCCTGGATTACATCGTTAATTTAAACAATTGCGTTTTTCTCGGCTTCTACTGGGTATTTCCTAACTGGACTTGTCTTAAATGAAAGCTACGGACCAAGGCTATCTTCTCCAACAGTTGAAACAATATAGCAGTTGTGGTTTAAAAGTTATTAACAATTGAGGAATCAGCAAATATGCACTCCGGGTCACTACAATTATCTCGGCTTCTGCTCGGCCGATTTTAATCAACAATATCTCAAATGAAAGGAAAGAGATTCAGCTACACGATGAAACATACACCGCTGCTGTAACTATATGCAGTTGACCGTAATAACAATTTTAATAGTTTATATGCTTATAACAAATGAAACGCTCATCGACTACTGCTCTCACCTATGGAGATTGTAGCTGATGCTCCTAGCTTTAATTTATGTCCTCTGATCATTGACGTTGCTCGTTTGCAAACCGAGATAATTGAATTTGTTTAACGAAATTAGAAACAAATGCCATTATTTCGGCTTGCAGGCGAGCTACGTCAATGATCAGTGGACATAAAATAAAGCTAAGAACATCTGCTACCACCTACAATAGGTGGGAACAGTATTGCATGTGCAGTTCATTTGTTATAAACATTTAAACAATTGAAATTGTTATGACGGAAAAACGGATAGAGGTACTGCAACGGGTTATTTTTTATCGTATAGCTCATTCGTTTGCCGTTCTTTTCAGACGTCGTGGATTACAATCGGCCCAACAGGAGCAGAGATAATTGAATTTGTTTAACGAAATTAGAAACAAATGCCATTATTTCGGCTTGCAGGCGAGCTACGTCAATGATCAGTGGACATAAAGTAAAGCTAAGAACATCTGCTACCACCTACAATAGGTGGGAACAGTATTCCATGTGCAGTTCATTTGTTATAAAGATTTAAACAATTGAAATTGTTATTACGGAAAAACGGATAGAGGTACTGCAACGGGTTATTTTTTATCGTATAGCTCATTCGTTTCCCTTTCTTTTGAAACGTCGTTGATTGTAATCGGCCCAGCAGGAGCTGAGATAATTGATTTTGTTTAACGAAATTAGAAACAAATGCAATTATTTCGGCTTGCAGGCGAGCTACGTCAATGATCAGTGGACATAAAGTAAAGCTAAGAACATCTGCTACCACCTACAATAGGTGGGAACAGTATTCCATGTGCAGTTCATTTGTTATAAACATTTAAACAATTGAAATTGTTATTACGGATAAGCGGATAGAGGTACAGCACCGGGGTATCTTTTATCTCATAGCTCATTCGTTTCCCTTTCTTTTGAAACGTCGTTGATTGTAATCGGCCCAGCAGGAGCTGAGATAATTGATTTTGTTTAACGAAATTAGAAACAAATGCCATTATTTCGGCTTGCAGGCGAGCTACGTCAAAGATCAGTGGACATAAAATAAAGCTAAGAGCATCTGCTACCACCTACAATAGGGGGGAACAGTATTGCATGTGCAGTTCATTTTTTATAAACATTTAAACAATTGAAATTGTTATTACGGAAAACCGGATAGAGGTACAGCAACGGGGTATTTTTTATTGTATAGCTCATTCGTTTCCCTTTCTTTTGAGACGTCGTTGATTATAATCGGCCCAGCAGGAGCCGAGATAATATTTTTTTTAATTTTGTCTGTAGTGATATGTCGAAAACGGTACAAGTGACGCCATCTCGCGTTTGCGGCCTTTTTCGCAGTTTTCCGCACCGCGAAAACGGAATTCCTGGATTACATCGTTAATTTAAACAATTGCGTTTTTCTCGGCTTCTACTGGGTATTTCCTAACTGGACTTGTCTTAAATGAAAGCTACGGACCAAGGCTATCTTCTCCAACAGTTGAAACAATATAGCAGTTGTGGTTTAAAAGTTATTAACAATTGAGGAATCAGCAAATATGCACTCCGGGTCACTACAATTATCTCGGCTTCTGCTCGGCCGATTTTAATCAACAATATCTCAAATGAAAGGAAAGAGATTCAGCTACACGATGAAACATACACCGCTGCTGTAACTATATGCAGTTGACCGTAATAACAATTTTATTAGTTTATATGCTTATAACAAATGAAACGCTCATCGACTACTGCTCTCACCTATGGAGATTGTAGCTGATGCTCCTAGCTTTAATTTATGTCCTTTGATCATTGACGTTGCTCGTTTGCAAACCGAGATAATTGAATTTGTTTAAGGAAATTAGAAACAAATGCCATTATTTCGGCTTGCAGGCGAGCTACGTCAATGATCAGTGGACATAAAGTAAAGCTAAGAACATCTGCTACCACCTACAATAGGTGGGAACAGTATTGCATGTGCAGTTCATTTGTTATAAACATTTAAACAATTGAAATTGTTATTACGGAAAAACGGATAGAGGTTCAGCAACGGGGTATTTTTTATCGTATAGCTCATTCGTTTCCCTTTCTTTTGAGACGTCGTTGATTATAATCGGCCCAGCAGGAGCCGAGATAATAATTTTTTTAAATTTTGTCTGTAGCGATATGTCGAAAACGGTACAAGTGACGCCATCTCGCGTTTGCGGCCTTTTTCGCAGTTTTCCGCACCGCGAAAACGGAATTCCTGGATTACATCGTTAATTTAAACAATTGCGTTTTTCTCGGCTTCTACTGGGTATTTCCTAACCGGACTTGTCTTAAATGAAAGCTACGGACCATAGCTATCTCCTCCAACAGTTGAAACAATATAGCAGTCGTGGTTTAAAAGTTATTAACAATTGAGGAATCAGCAAATATGCACTCCGGGTCACTACAATTATCTCGGCTTCTGCACGGCCGATTTTAATCAACAATATCTCAAATGAAAGGAAAGAGATTCAGCTACACGATGAAACATACACCGCTGCTGTAACTATATGCAGTTGACCGTAATATCAATTTTAATAGTTTATATGCTTATAACAAATGAAACGCTCGTCGCCTACTGCTCTCACCTATGGAGATTGTAGCTGATGCTCCTAGCTTTAATTTATGTCCTCTGATCATTGACGTTGTTCGTTGGCAAACCGAGATAATTGAATTTGTTTAACGAAACTAAAAACAAATGCCGTTATTTCGGCTTCCAGGCGAGCTACGTCAATGATCATTGGACATAAAGTAAAGCTAAGAACATCTGCTACCACCTACAATAGGTGGGAACAGCATTCCATGTGCAGTTCATTTGTTATAAAGATTTAAACAATTGAAATTGTTATTACGGAAAAACGGATAGAGGTACAGCAACGGGGTATTTTTTATCGTATAGCTCATTCGTTTCCCTTTCTTTTGATACGTCGTTGATTATAATCGGCCCAGCAGGAGCCGAGATAATAATTTTTTTTAATTTTGTCTGTAGCGATATGTCGAAAACGGTACAAGTGACGCCATCTCGCGTTTGCGGCCTTTTTCGCAGTTTTCCGCACCGCGAAAACGGAATTCCTGGATTACATCGTTAATTTAAACAATTGCGTTTTTCTCGGCTTCTACTGGGTATTTCCTAACCGGACTTGTCTTAAATGAAAGCTACGGACCATAGCTATCTCCTCCAACAGTTGAAACAATTTAGCAGTCGTGGTTTAAAAGTTATTAACAATTGAGGAATCAGCAAATATGCACTCCGGGTCACTACAATTATCTCGGCTTCTGCACGGCCGATTTTAATCAACAATATCTCAAATGAAAGGAAAGAGATTCGGCTACACGATGAAACATACACCGCTGCTGTAACTATATGCAGTTGACCGTAATATCAATTTTAATAGTTTATATGCTTATAACAAATGAAACGCTCGTCGCCTACTGCTCTCACCTATGGAGATTGTAGCTGATGCTCCTAGCTTTAATTTATGTCCTCTGATCATTGACGTTGTTCGTTGGCAAACCGAGATAATTGAATTTGTTTAACGAAATTAAAAACAAATGCCGTTATTTCGGCTTCCAGGCGAGCTACGTCAATGATCATTGGACATAAAGTAAAGCTAAGAACATCTGCTACCACCTACAATAGGTGGGAACAGCATTCCATGTGCAGTTCATTTGTTATAAAGATTTAAACAATTGAAATTGTTATTACGGAAAAACGGATAGAGGTACAGCAACGGGGTATTTTTTATCGTATAGCTCATTCGTTTCCCTTTCTTTTGATACGTCGTTGATTATAATCGGCCCAGCAGGAGCCGAGATAATAATTTTTTTTAATTTTGTCTGTAGCGATATGTCGAAAACGGTACAAGTGACGCCATCTCGCGTTTGCGGCCTTTTTCGCAGTTTTCCGCACCGCGAAAACGGAATTCCTGGATTACATCGTTAATTTAAACAATTGCGTTTTTCTCGGCTTCTACTGGGTATTTCCTAACTGGACTTGTCTTAAATGAAAGCTACGGACCAAGGCTATCTTCTCCAACAGTTGAAACAATATGGCATTTGTGGTTTAAAAGTTATTAACATTTGAGGAATCAGCAAATATGCACTCCGGGTCAATACAATTATCTCGGCTTCTGCTCGGCCGATTATAATCAACAATATCTCAAATGAAAGGAAAGAGATTCAGCTACACGATGAAACATACACCGCTGCTGTAACTATATGCAGTTGACCGTAATAACAATTTTAATAGTTTATATGCTTATAACAAATGAAACGCTCGTCGACTACTGCTCTCACCTATGGACATTGTAGCTGATGCTCCTAGCTTTAATTTATGTCCTCTGATCATTGACGTTGCTCGTTTGCAAACCGAGATAATTGAATTTGTTTAAGGAAATTAGAAACAAATGCCATTATTTCGGCTTGCAGGCGAGCTACGTCAATAATCAGTGGACATAAAGTAAAGCTAAGAACATCTGCTACCACCTACAATAGGTGGGAACAGTATTGCATGTGCAGTTCATTTGTTATAAACATTTAAACAATTGAAATTGTTATTACGGAAAAACGGATAGAGGTACAGCAACGTGGTATTTTTTATCGTATAGCTCATTCGTTTCCCTTTCTTTTCAGACGTCGTTGATTATAATCGGCCCAGCAGGAGCCGAGATAATAATTTTTTTAAATTTTGTCTGTAGCGATATGTCGAAAACGGTACAAGTGACGCCATCTCGCGTTTGCGGCCTTTTTCGCAGTTTTCCGCACCGCGAAAACGGAATTCCTGGATTACATCGTTAATTTAAACAATTGCGTTTTTCTCGGCTTCTACTGGGTATTTCCTAACTGGACTTGTCTTAAATGAAAGCTACGGACCAAGGCTATCTTCTCCAACAGTTGAAACAATATGGCATTTGTGGTTTAAAAGTTATTAACATTTGAGGAATCAGCAAATATGCACTCCGGGTCAATACAATTATCTCGGCTTCTGCTCGGCCGATTATAATCAACAATATCTCAAATGAAAGGAAAGAGATTCAGCTACACGATGAAACATACACCGCTGCTGTAACTATATGCAGTTGACCGTAATAACAATTTTAATAGTTTATATGCTTATAACAAATGAAACGCTCGTCGACTACTGCTCTCACCTATGGACATTGTAGCTGATGCTCCTAGCTTTAATTTATGTCCTCTGATCATTGACGTTGCTCGTTTGCAAACCGAGATAATTGAATTTGTTTAAGGAAATTAGAAACAAATGCCATTATTTCGGCTTGCAGGCGAGCTACGTCAATGATCAGTGGACATAAAGTAAAGCTAAGAACATCTGCTACCACCTACAATAGGTGGGAACAGTATTGCATGTGCAGTTCATTTGTTATAAACATTTAAACAATTGAAATTGTTATTACGGAAAAACGGATAGAGGTACAGCAACGGGGTATTTTTTATCGTATAGCTCATTCGTTTCCCTTTCTTTTGATACGTCGTTGATTATAATCGGCCCAGCAGGAGCCGAGATAATAATTTTTTTTAATTTTGTCTGTAGTGATAAGTCGAAAACGGTACAAGTGACGCCATCTCGCGTTTGCGGCCTTTTTCGCAGTTTTCCGCACCGCGAAAACGGAATTCCTGGATTACATCGTTAATTTAAACAATTGCGTTTTTCTCGGCTTCTACTAGGTATTTCCTAACCGGACTTGTCTTAAATGAAAGGTACGGATCATAGCTGTCTTCTCCAACAGTTGAAACAATATAGCAGTTGTGGTTTAAAAATTATTAACAATTGAGGAATCAGCAAATATGCACTCCGGGTCACTACAATTATCTCGGCTTCTGCTCGGCCGATTTTAATCAACAATATCTCAAATGAAAGGAAAGAGAATCAGCTACACGATGAAACATACACCGCTGCTGTAACTATATGCAGTTGACCGTAATAACAATTTTAATAGTTTATATGCTTATAACAAATGAAACGCTCATCGACTACTGCTCTCACCTATGGAGATTGTAGCTGATGCTCCTAGCTTTAATTTATGTCCTCTGATCATTGACGTTACTCGTTGGCAAACCGAGATAATTGAATTTGTTTAACGAAATTAGAAACAAATGCCATTATTTCGGCTTGCAGGCGAGCTACGTCAATGATCAGTGGACATAAAATAAAGCTAAGAGCATCTGCTACCACCTACAATAGGGGGAACAGTATTGCATGTGCAGTTCATTTTTTATAAACATTTAAACAATTGAAATTGTTATTACGGAAAACCGGATAGAGGTACAGCAACGGGGTATTTTTTATTGTATAGCTCATTCGTTTCCCTTTCTTTTGAGACGTCGTTGATTATAATCGGCCCAGCAGGAGCCGAGATAATATTTTTTTTAATTTTGTCTGTAGTGATATGTCGAAAACGGTACAAGTGACGCCATCTCGCGTTTGCGGCCTTTTTCGCAGTTTTCCGCACCGCGAAAACGGAATTCCTGGATTACATCGTTAATTTAAACAATTGCGTTTTTCTCGGCTTCTACTGGGTATTTCCTAACTGGACTTGTCTTAAATGAAAGCTACGGACCATAGCTATCTCCTCCAACAGTTGAAACAATATAGCAGTTGTGGTTTAAAAGTTATTAACAATTGAGGAATCAGCAAATATGCACTCCGGGTCACTACAATTATCTCGGCTTCTGCTCGGCCGATTTTAATCAACAATATCTCAAATGAAAGGAAAGAGAATCAGC
The DNA here is from genome assembly GCA_963667235.1 of Nomada lathburiana. Taxonomy (NCBI): domain Eukaryota; kingdom Metazoa; phylum Arthropoda; class Insecta; order Hymenoptera; family Apidae; genus Nomada; species Nomada lathburiana. Next base: position 7,823,304 of record OY763898.1, on the reverse strand, counting down.
TACACGATGAAACATACACCGCTGCTGTAACTATATGCAGTTGACCGTAATAACAATTTTAATAGTTTATATGCTTATAACAAATGAAACGCTCATCGACTACTGCTCTCACCTATGGAGATTGTAGCTGATGCTCCTAGCTTTAATTTATGTCCTCTGATCATTGACGTTGCTCGTTTGCAAACCGAGATAATTGAATTTGTTTAACGAAATTAGAAACAAATGCCATTATTTCGGCTTGCAGGCGAGCTACGTCAATGATCAGTGGACATAAAGTAAAGCTAAGAACATCTGCTACCACCTACAATAGGTGGGAACAGTATTCCATGTGCAGTTCATTTGTTATAAAGATTTAAACAATTGAAATTGTTATTACGGAAAAACGGATAGAGGTACAGCAACGGGGTATTTTTTATCGTATAGCTCATTCGTTTCCCTTTCTTTTGATACGTCGTTGATTATAATCGGCCCAGCAGGAGCCGAGATAATAATTTTTTTAAATTTTGTCTGTAGCGATATGTCGAAAACGGTACAAGTGACGCCATCTCGCGTTTGCGGCCTTTTTCGCAGTTTTCCGCACCGCGAAAACGGAATTCCTGGATTACATCGTTAATTTAAACAATTGCGTTTTTCTCGGCTTCTACTGGGTATTTCCTAACTGGACTTGTCTTAAATGAAAGCTACGGACCATAGCTATCTCCTCCAACAGTTGAAACAATATAGCAGTTGTGGTTTAAAAGTTATTAACAATTGAGGAATCAGCAAATATGCACTCCGGGTCACTACAATTATCTCGGCTTCTGCTCGGCCGATTTTAATCAACAATATCTCAAATGAAAGGAAAGAGAATCAGCTACACGATGAAACATACACCGCTGCTGTAACTATATGCAGTTGACCGTAATAACAATTTTAATAGTTTATATGCTTATAACAAATGAAACGCTCATCGACTACTGCTCTCACCTATGGAGATTGTAGCTGATGCTCCTAGCTTTAATTTATGTCCTCTGATCATTGACGTTGCTCGTTTGCAAACCGAGATAATTGAATTTGTTTAACGAAATTAGAAACAAATGCCATTATTTCGGCTTGCAGGCGAGCTACGTCAATGATCAGTGGACATAAAGTAAAGCTAAGAACATCTGCTACCACCTACAATAGGTGGGAACAGTATTCCATGTGCAGTTCATTTGTTATAAAGATTTAAACAATTGAAATTGTTATTACGGAAAAAGGGATAGAGGTACAGCAACGGGGTATTTTTTATCGTATAGCTCATTCGTTTCCCTTTCTTTTGATACGTCGTTGATTATAATCGACCCAGCAGGAGCCGAGATAATAATTTTTTTAAATTTTGTCTGTAGCGATATGTCGAAAACGGTACAAGTGACGCCATCTCGCGTTTGCGGCCTTTTTCGCAGTTTTCCGCACCGCGAAAACGGAATTCCTGGATTACATCGTTAATTTAAACAATTGCGGTTTTCTCGGCTTCTACTGGGTATTTCCTAACTGGACTTGTCTTAAATGAAAGCTACGGACCATAGCTATCTCCTCCAACAGTTGAAACAATATAGCAGTTGTGGTTTAAAAGTTATTAACAATTGAGGAATCAGCAAATATGCACTCCGGGTCACTACAATTATCTCGGCTTCTGCTCGGCCGATTTTAATCAACAATATCTCAAATGAAAGGAAAGAGATTCAGCTACACGATGAAACATACACCGCTGCTGTAACTATATGCAGTTGACCGTAATAACAATTTTATTAGTTTATATGCTTATAACAAATGAATCGCTCATCGACTACTGCTCTCACCTATGGAGATTGTAGCTGATGCTCCTAGCTTTAATTTATGTCCTCTGACCATTGACGTTACTCGTTGGCAAACCGAGATAATTGAATTTGTTTAACGAAATTAGAAACAAATGCCATTATTTCGGCTTGCAGGCGAGCTACGTCAATGATCAGTGGACATAAAATAAAGCTAAGAGCATCTGCTACCACCTACAATAGGGGGGAACAGTATTGCATGTGCAGTTCATTTTTTATAAACATTTAAACAATTGAAATTGTTATTACGGAAAACCGGATAGAGGTACAGCAACGGGGTATTTTTTATTGTATAGCTCATTCGTTTCCCTTTCTTTTGAGACGTCGTTGATTATAATCGGCCCAGCAGGAGCCGAGATAATATTTTTTTTAATTTTGTCTGTAGTGATATGTCGAAAACGGTACAAGTGACGCCATCTAGCGTTTGCGGCCTTTTTCGCAATTTTCCGCACCGCGAAAACGGAATTCCTGGATTACATCGTTAATTTAAACAATTGCGTTTTTCTCGGCTTCTACTGGGTATTTCCTAACTGGACTTGTCTTAAATGAAAGCTACGGACCAAGGCTATCTTCTCCAACAGTTGAAACAATATAGCAGTTGTGGTTTAAAAGTTATTAACAATTGAGGAATCAGCAAATATGCACTCCGGGTCACTACAATTATCTCGGCTTCTGCTCGGCCGATTTTAATCAACAATATCTCAAATGAAAGGAAAGAGATTCAGCTACACGATGAAACATACACCGCTGCTGTAACTATATGCAGTTGACCGTAATAACAATTTTAATAGTTTATATGCTTATAACAAATGAAACGCTCATCGACTACTGCTCTCACCTATGGAGATTGTAGCTGATGCTCCTAGCTTTAATTTATGTCCTCTGATCATTGACGTTGCTCGTTTGCAAACCGAGATAATTGAATTTGTTTAACGAAATTAGAAACAAATGCCATTATTTCGGCTTGCAGGCGAGCTACGTCAATAATCAGTGGACATAAAGTAAAGCTAAGAACATCTGCTACCACCTACAATAGGTGGGAACAGTATTCCATGTGCAGTTCATTTGTTATAAAGATTTAAACAATTGAAATTGTTATGACGGAAAAACGGATAGAGGTACTGCAACGGGGTATCTTTTATCGTATAGCTCATTCGTTTGCCGTTCTTTTGAAACGTCGTTGATTGTAATCGGCAAAACAGGAGCTGAGATAATTGAATTTGTTTAACGAAATTAGAAACAAATGCCATTATTTCGGCTTGCAGGCGAGCTACGTCAATGATCAGTGGATATAAAGTAAAGCTAAGAACATCTGCTACCACATACAATAGGGGGGAACAGTATTGCATGTGCAGTTCATTTGTTATAAACATTTAAACAATTGAAATTGTTATTACGGAAAAACGGAGAGAGGTACAGCATTGGGGTATTTTTTATCGTATAGCTCATTCGTTTCCCTTTCTTTTGAGATGTTGTTGATTATAATCGGCCCAGCAGCAGCTGAGATAATTGAATTTGTTTAACGAAATTAGAAACAAATGCCATTATTTCGGCTTGCAGGCGAGCTACGTCAATGATCAGTGGACATAAAGTAAAGCTAAGAACATCTGCTACCACCTACAATAGGTGGGAACAGTATTCCATGTGCAGTTCATTTGTTATAAAGATTTAAACAATTGAAATTGTTATGACGGAAAAGCGGATAGAGGTACTGCAACGGGGTATCTTTTATCGTATAGCTCATTCGTTTGCCGTTCTTTTGAGACGTCGTGGATTACAATCGGCCCAACAGGAGCTGAGATAATTGATTTTGTTTAACGAAATTAGAAACAAATGCCATTATTTCGGTTTTCAGGCGAGCTACGTCAATGATCAGTGGACATAAAATAAAGCTAAGAACATCTGCTGCCACATACAATATGGGGGAACAGTATTGCATGTGCAGTTCATTTGTTATAAAGATTTAAACAATTGAAATTGTTATGACGGAAAAACGGATAGAGGTACTGCAACGGGGTATCTTTTACCTCATAGCTCATTCGTTTCCCTTTCTTTTGAAACGTCGTTGATTGTAATCGGCCCAGCAGGAGCTGAGATAATAATTTTTTTTAATTTTGTCTGTAGTGATAAGTCGAAAACGGTACAAGTGACGCCATCTCGCGTTTGCGGCCTTTTTCGCAGTTTTCCGCACCGCGAAAACGGAATTCCTGGATTACATCGTTAATTTAAACAATTGCGTTTTTCTCGGCTTCTACTGGGTATTTCCTAACCGGACTTGTCTTAAATGAAAGCTACGGACCATAGCTATCTTCTCCAACAGTTGAAACAATATAGCAGTTGTGGTTTAACAGTTATTAACAATTGAGGAATCAGCAAATATGCACTCCGGGTCACTACAATTATCTCGGCCTCTGCTCGGCCGATTATAATCAACAATATCTCAAATGAAAGGAAAGAGAATCAGCTACACGATGAAACATACACCGCTGCTGTAACTATATGCAGTTGACGGTAATAACAATTTTATTAGTTTATATGCTTATAACAAATGAAACGCTCATCGACTACTGCTCTCACCTATGGAGATTGTAGCTGATGCTCCTAGCTTTAATTTATGTCCTCTGATCATTGACGTTGCTCGTTTGCAAACCGAGATAATTGAATTTGTTTAACGAAATTAGAAACAAATGCCATTATTTCGGCTTGCAGGCGAGCTACGTCAATAATCAGTGGACATAAAGTAAAGCTAAGAATATCTGCTACCACCTACAATAGGTGGGAACAGTATTCCATGTGCAGTTCATTTGTTATAAAGATTTAAACAATTGAAATTGTTATGACGGAAAAACGGATAGAGGTACTGCAACGGGGTATCTTTTATCGTATAGCTCATTCGTTTCCCTTTCTTTTGAGATGTTGTTGATTATAATCGGCCCAGCAGCAGCTGAGATAATTGAATTTGTTTAACGAAATTAGAAACAAATGCCATTATTTCGGCTTGCAGGCGAGCTACGTCAATGATCAGTGGACATAAAGTAAAGCTAAGAACATCTGCTACCACATACAATAGGGGGGAACAGTATTGCATGTGCAGTTCATTTGTTATAAACATTTAAACAATTGAAATTGTTATTACGGAAAAACGGAGAGAGGTACAGCAACGGGTTATTTTTTATCGTATAGCTCATTCGTTTCCCTTTCTTTTGAAACGTCGTTGATTGTAATCGGCCCAGCAGGAGCTGAGATAATTGATTTTGTTTAACGAAATTAGAAACAAATGCAATTATTTCGGCTTGCAGGCGAGCTACGTCAATGATCAGTGGACATAAAGTAAAGCTAAGAACATCTGCTACCACCTACAATAGGTGGGAACAGTATTCCATGTGCAGTTCATTTGTTATAAAGATTTACACAATTGAAATTGTTATTACGGATAAGCGGATAGAGGTACAGCACCGGGGTATCTTTTATCTCATAGCTCATTCGTTTCCCTTTCTTTTGAAACGTCGTTGATTGTAATCGGCCCAGCAGGAGCTGAGATAATTGATTTTGTTTAACGAAATTAGAAACAAATGCAATTATTTCGGCTTGCAGGCGAGCTACGTCAATGATCAGTGGACATAAAGTAAAGCTAAGAACATCTGCTACCACCTACAATAGGTGGGAACAGTATTCCATGTGCAGTTCATTTGTTATAAAGATTTACACAATTGAAATTGTTATGACGGAAAAACTTATAAAGGTACTGCAACGGGGTATCTTTTATCGTATAGCTCATTCGTTTGCCGTTCTTTTGAAACGTCGTTGATTGTAATCGGCAAAACAGGAGCTGAGATAATTGAATTTGTTTAACGAAATTAGAAACAAATGCCATTATTTCGGCTTGCAGGCGAGCTACGTCAATGATCAGTGGACATAAAGTAAAGCTAAGAACATCTGCTACCACCTACAATAGGTGGGAACAGTATTCCATGTGCAGTTCATTTGTTATAAAGATTTAAACAATTGAAATTGTTATTACGGAAAAACGGATAGAGGTACTGCAACGGGTTATTTTTTATCGTATAGCTCATTCGTTTCCCTTTCTTTTGAAACGTCGTTGATTGTAATCGGCCCAGCAGGAGCTGAGATAATTGATTTTGTTTAACGAAATTAGAAACAAATACCATTATTTCGGCTTGCACGCGAGCTACGTCAATGATCAGTGGACATAAGGTAAAGCTAAGAACATCTGCTACAACATACATGAGGTGGGAACAGTATTGCTTGTGCAGTTCATTTGTTATAAACATTTAAACAATTGAAATTGTTATTACGGATAAGCGGATAGAGGTACAGCACCGGGGTATCTTTTATCTCATAGCTCATTCGTTTCCCTTTCTTTTGAAACGTCGTTGATTGTAATCGGCCCAGCAGGAGCTGAGATAATTGATTTTGTTTAACGAAATTAGAAACAAATGCCATTATTTCGGCTTGCAGGCGAGCTACGTCAAAGATCAGTGGACATAAAGTAAAGCTAAGAACATCTGCTACCACCTACAATAGGTGGGAACAGTATTCCATGTGCAGTTCATTTGTTATAAACATTTCAACAATTGAAATTGTTATGACGGAAAAACGGATAGAGGTACTGCAACGGGGTATCTTTTATCGTATAGCTCATTCGTTTGCCGTTCTTTTGAGACGTCGTGGATTACAATCGGCCCAACAGGAGCTGAGATAATTGATTTTGTTTAACGAAATTAGAAACAAATGCCATTATTTCGGCTTGCACGCGAGCTACGTCAATGATCAGTGGACATAAGGTAAAGCTAAGAACATCTGCTACAACATACATGAGGTGGGAACAGTATTGCTTGTGCAGTTCATTTGTTATAAACATTTAAACAATTGAAATTGTTATTACGGATAAGCGGATAGAGGTACAGCACCGGGGTATCTTTTATCTCATAGGTCATTCGTTTCCTTTTCTTTTGAAACGTCGGTGATTGTAATCGGCCCAGCAGGAGCTGAGATAATTGATTTTGTTTAACGAAATTAGAAAGAAATGCCATTATTTCGGCTTGCAGGCGAGCTACGTTAATGATCAGTGGACATAAAGTAAAGCTAAGAACATCTGCTACCACCTACAATAGGTGCGAACAGTATTCCTTGTGCAGTTCATTTGTTATAAACATTTCAACAATTGAAATTGTTATTACGGATAAGCGGATAGAGGTACAGCACCGGGGTATCTTTTATCTCATAGGTCATTCGTTTCCCTTTCATTTTAAACGTCGTTGATTGTAATCGGCCCAGCAGGAGCTGGGATAATTGAATTTGTTTAACGAAATTAGAAACAAATGCCATTAGGTCGGCTTGCAGGCGAGCTACGTCCATGATCAGCGGACATAAAATAAAGCTAAGAACATCTGCTACCACATACAAGAGGGGGGAACAGTATTCCATGTGCAGTTCATTTGTTATAAACATTTATACAATTGAAATTGTTATTACGGAAAAACGGATAGAGGTACAGCATCGGGGTATTTTTTATCGTATAGCTCATTCGTTTCCCTTTCTTGTGAGACGTCGTTGATTATAATCGGCCCAGCAGGAGCCGAGATAATAATTCTTTTAAATTTTGTGTGTAGCGATATGTCGAAAACGGTACAAGTGACGCCATCTCGCGTTTGCGGCCTTTTTCGCAGTTTTCCGCACCGCGAAAACGGAATTCCTGGATTACATCGTTAATTTAAACAATTGCGTTTTTCTCGACTTCTACTGGGTTTTTCCTAACCGCACTTGTCTTAAATGAAAGCTACAGACCATAGCTATCTCCTCCAGCAGTTGAAACAATATGGCATTTGTGGTTTAAATGTTATTAACAATTGAGGAATCAGCAAATATGCACTCCGGGTCACTACAATTATCTCGGCTTCTGCTCGGCCGATTTTAATCAACAATATCTCAAATGAAAGGAAAGAGAATCAGCTACACGATGAAACATACACCGCTGCTGTTACTATATGCAGTTGACCGCAATAACAATTTTAATTGTTTATATGCTTATAACAAATGAAACGCTCATCGAATACTGCTCTCACCTATGGAGATTGTAGCTGATGCTCCTAGCTTTAATTTATGTCCCCTGATCATTGACGTTGCTCGTTTGCAAGCCGAAATAATGGCATTTGTTTCTAATTTCGTTAAACAAATTCAATTATCTCAGCTCCTGCTGGGCCGATTATAATCAACTACGTTTCAAAAGAAAGGGAACCGAATGAGCTATACGAAAAAAAATACCCCGTTGCTGTACCTCTATCGGTTTTTCCGTCATAACAGTTTCAATTGTTTAAATGTTTATAACAAATGAACTGCACATGCAATACTGTTCCCCCATCTTGTATGTGGTAGCAGATGTTCTTAGCTTTACTTTATGTCCACTGATCATTGACGTAGCTCGCCTGCAAGCCGAAATAATGGCATTTGTTTCTAATTTCGTTAAACAAATTCAATTATCTCGGTTTGCAAACGAGAAACGTCAATGATCAGAGGACATAAATTAAAGCTAGGAGCATCAGCTACAATCTCCATAGGTGAGAGCAGTATTCGATGAGCGTTTCATTTGTTATAAGCATATAAACAATTAAAATTGTTATTATGGTCAACTGCATATAGTTACAGCAGCGGTGTATGTTTCATCGTGTAGCTGATTCTCTTTCCTTTCATTTGAGATATTGTTGATTAAAATCGGCCGAGCAGAAGCCGAGATAATTGTAGTGACCCGGAGTGCATATTTGCTGATTCCTCAATTGTTAATAACTATTAAACCACAAATGCCATATTGTTTCAACTGCTGGAGGAGATAGCTATGGTCCGTAGCTTTCATTTAAGACAGGTGCGGTTAGGAAATACCCAGTAGAAGCCGAGAAAAACGCAATTGTTTAAATTAACGATGATATCCAGGAATTCCGTTTTCGCGGTGCGGAAAACTGCGAAAAAGGCCGCAAACGCGAGATGGCGTCACTTGTACCGTTTTCGACATATCGCTACAGACAAAATTTAAAAAAATTATTATCTCGGCTCCTGCTGGGCCGATTATAATCAACGACGTCTCACAAGAAAGGGAAACGAATGAGCTATACGATAAAAAATACCCCGTTGCTTTACCTATATCCGTTTATCTGTAATAATAATTTCAATTGTTTATTTGTTTATAACCAATGAACTGCACATTCAACAATGTTCTCACCTATTGGAGATGGTAGCTGATGCTCATATCTTTACTTTATGTCCACTAATCATGGACGTAGCATGCCTGCGAGCCGCAATAATGGCATTTGTTTATAATTTCGTTCAACAAATTGAATTATCTCTGCTTCTGCTGGGCCGATTTTAATCAGCGACGTATCAAAAGAAAGGGAAACGAATGAGCTATACGATAAAAAAATACCCCGTTCCTGTACCTCTATCCGTTTAGCCGTAATAACAATTTCAATTGTTTATATGTTTATAACAAATGAACTGCACATGCAATACTGTTGCCACCTATTGAACATGGTAGCTGATGCTCATAGCTTTCCTTTATGTCCCCTGTTCATTGATGTATCTCGCATGCAAGCCGAAATAATGGCATTTGTTTATAATTTATTTAAACAAATTTAATTATCTCGGATTCTGCTGGGCCGATTTTAATCAACGACCTCTCAAACTGATGCTCCCGGTTCAAGGAAGAATCTGATTCACCATTAGATCGGCCCTCGTGTATAACTTCGGTGCAATTCTCAAACGTATTGTTAAATTGTTTATAAAAAATGACCAGCGCATGCAGCATTTGTAAATCATATATTGTCGTGTAGCGGCATCCTTTATCTTCATTGTGAGCATTCGGTCATTGATCTAGCGCCTCCAGAAGCCGAGATAATTGCAGTAACCCGAAGTGCATTTTTGCCGAATTTTCAATTATTAATAACTTTTAAACCGCAATTGCCATATTGTTGCAACTGTTGGAGAATATAGCTATGGTCCGTAGCTTTAATTTAAGACCAGCCCGGTTAAGGAATACGCACTATAAGCCGAGGAAAACGCAATGGTTTAAATTAACGATGTAATCCACGAATTCGGTTCTGGCGGTGCGCTTAATTGCGAAAAAGGCCGCAAACGCGAGATGGCGCCACATGTCCGGTTATCGACATGTCGTTACCGACAAAAATTTTAAAAATTGTTATCTCGGCTCCTGGAGGTTGTTGTTTAATAAATTTTGTGTCAAATGAAAGGGAAACGAATAAGCTACACGAGAAAAAATACCCTGTTACTGTAACCATATCCAGTTGGCCGTTATAACAATTTTAATTGTTTATAACAAATGAACTGCACATGGAATAATGTTCACACCTATTGGATATGGTAGCTTATACCGCTAGCTTTAATTTATCTCTGATGATCATTGATGTATCTCGCTGGCAAGTCGTATTAATCGCATTTGTTTATAATTTATTTATACAAATTCAATTATCTCGGCTTCTGCTCGGCCGATTTTAATCAACAATGTCTCAAATGAAAGGGAAGAGAGTCAACTACACGATAAAACATACCCTGTTGCTGTAACTATATGCTGTTGACCGTAATAAGAATTTCAATTGTTTGATTGTTTATAAAAAAAATTAACAGCGCTAGAAGCATTTGTATATCTTATATTTTCGTGTAGCAGCATCGTATACCTTCAGTGTAAGCATTCAATCATTAATGTAGTATGCCTAGAAGACGAGATAATTGAAACCACCCGGAGTGCAAGAATCGCTGGAAACGTAATGTGTACAAAATGCATGCCAAGTCTATGCTACGATTGATTTAAAATAAATTCCAATGGTCTGTTCTTTGACATGTGAACATTAAGTAACATCAAAATAATAATTATTATAGAGAAATTCTACATCCTCGAATCGCACGAACGTAATAAACCACAAAATTGAATATCCTTTTCATTGCTGTAACTTGATACATACATATTTTATTGTGTAAGGATCAAGTTTTCCGATAGCAGTTTATTCCATTTAATTATGATTCACGTATCTGAAATTTCAGACAACAAATTGCAAAACACTTTTATCTAACACGTAAAAGAATGTTAGTATCTAGCATATTCTTCCACGAATTACACTCATACTACTGGTTCACGTATAAATCATGAATTTCTTGATTATCCCCCAAAAGATTTAATTCATCTTAAAGACAAACAATTCTTCGTTCCATTTTTTAAATTATCTAGTATACATAATAGATGCAAATACATTCAGAATAGATCAAACAGATGATTAGATAAAGCTGAACAAAAAATGGGCTCCAAAACAATACCCCCTAGTTATCTAATTGGACATCTTGTGCATGTAATTATTATAATTATCATTTTTACTCCAAATGCATTACATTAACTGCCTTCTACTTTAAGAGAATTTAAGATATAATTTTTCACTCCAGTTTGATTTCTCAAACAAGTTTTTCTTTATTTAAGCCCCCGTTTACTTTTTTTTAATCATCATAATAGGCCAAAACAATGTTCTCATTCGAACAACTATTCCGTAATTTAATAAAAACAACATTAATTCGTGTTCGCAGCTCGTGGAGCATCTTTGCAAGAAATCCCAAAGTAATAAGCGCACCCGCGACAACAGCAAATTACTGTAGCACCAGAAAAATGCTAGATAAAGGAAGCCGGATGTGCAAACAAGTTCGCCTACGTTATCTTTTACGAAATGAATTGCGCATGGAACGTAGATGCATTTACAAAAGGTATTCATACATTGAACCCTTTGTAGTCGTATGCCTTGCAAAATACATCCGCAAATAATAATAGAATTATCTGCTATGAAAATATTAGCAATAGCTTCGCGAAAGTGTGCATGATAATTCTCGATACTTTGACTCGTACACTATCAACTTGTGACATTCTTTCCATGTATGTGCATATTGTGTTTCTCCAGTTCTATTAATAGATACCATACCCGTTCATTTCTAATCCAATTACTCGCGGAATTGAATAATATCATGCTTTAAGGGGGCATATACCAGGGGGTTAGTTGGAGAAATTTGTAGACGGAAGACGTTGGAATAATTAGAAATTGTGAGAATGTTGAACGTCTCCTTATTTTGTTTCCAGATACGAGTAAAACGTGGAAAATGTATATCTGCAGCAAAATTACACAAGAATAATAATAATTATTATTTCCCTGTGTACTACGATTAACCATGAATGAGTTAATAAAGCCACTAAAAAACAGCGCCTGTCAATAAAAACAAATATCTTATCATTTGCAATTCGACGATCTGATTTTGCGTTATGCAGAAATGCTTTCTACCATTTTGAGTAGTGCACGCTTAACACGGCTATTCGATATTATCCTTTGAAATACGTAATATCACCGCGTCGGACGGAAAAGCCATCATTTCCCGTACGCAGACATAATTTTTCGAGTGAGTTGTTTTACGATTATTAAGAGGACATTTAACCTTGGCCTTCATACTTTCCGCAAAGGATATCGCTCATGACAATAACGCGTTTGCAGCTCTCGTAATAGGCTGGAAAATTCATATCGCGCAATTTACTGCAATCCGTTGGGCGTGAAAACCGGTTCCATTAAAATCTTTACGAGTCAGTCAACCAGACGAAAACGAAAAAATTATCGCTTTGTAAAGTACCCCGTTCTCTTCTTCCCAAAAGGTGGTACATATCCAGTTTTAGAGGGGCCTGGAAAACTTTCGTTCCACCGTCTACTTATAGAAACCGTTTCTAAGACTCTGACATTTCGTGAATTGCATCATAAAATAACCTTAGACTGTCCAATGGTCGAATGTGGCGTGAAAAATATAGATCTATATAAAAGCCACAATACCCATTACCGGTTACTTTATCGTCTCGTCTTCACGCGTGCATCGATACGGCCGTAGTCATCATTTCCCCGAATTTCTAACTAATACCTGCAGCAAAGGTAATTTATTTCAATGCTGCGACTGGATATATGCGAAAACTGATTCAACGTGTAGGCATGCCGTTCTGTGCACGTGTCGCGTGGCTTCTAATCAAGTTTGAAAAAGAAAGAATGGAAGGGTGTGGCGAAAAAATTTGTCTCCCGACGACCACTATAATGAGACTTGCAGCAATGCTGATGTCCCGAAATAGAAAACGTTCTGGTGATTTAAAGTTAATAGCATTGATAATGCAAAAAAGCATAATGCATTGCAACTTCTCCTGCAAAAAGTAAATAGAACAAAACGTACAGTCACCCGCAGTGAAAATCGTGCAGGTCGTATCGTAAGCAGTATTCACTCGGTACAATTATAAGATAAGGAATTTGGTTGAAAATAAATAGCCAGACTAAAGCCTAATATTTCATCGTTACTCGTCCAGAAAATTCAAAAACTGAACATTATTCTTTATTAATGAAACAAAATAATACTATCGTGAGCACGTTAGAATTTCCTGGAGATCCATACAGTGGTTCGTATAAAGAATTTCCAAATTGAGTGCAATAAATAAAGTGCTACCATACAAAATCATTTTAACACCCTACATGGACATATGGATTGCAAAGGGGTATAGCCACCAAATCGAACGTAAAAAAGTAAAAAAAACCTTCGATCTATCATCCTACGTAAGAAGACATAAGAAGATCCTTATATATTCCAACTGTAGTAGAGGAAATCGTAAGATACTCGAGGGCACATCAATTAAGGATTTAATAACCACACAAGCCTCCTTGCAACAAAAATTGTTACTCTTACTTACCCAGAACACTGAGAAAGAAACACCCCTTAGATAATGCTACTTTCTCCCCACTGACTGTCGATATGAAGTGTGTCGTCATGAAACAATGGGGAATCGTTCCTCTTCTTTTCGCCAAACCAAAATCCCTAAATGGCGATCTATACAAAGTAATCGGAGCCTCGTAAATGGCAGAAACGTACTTACAGCCTCGATCACAACTTAAACCAGTTCAACCGCGAGTAGTTGAAGGTGCTTCGAAACGCTCCGAGTAATTGTACTGTGACACAACGATCGAATACGCATTGCGAGTCTTCGACGGACTGCATCAGTTGCATTCAAGTGCGTTTCGTTCACGTCACCCCACATTTGCACTTCCGTGTTCGCGACCCGAAAGGCTTCCTCGCCGGCGGATAATGAATCCTGAACAGCCGGACTTTTCGAACGCGAGGACACTGCACTTCCCCAACCACTACGACGGGGATAACGTTAAGGACGAGAGCGCTCGATCAGAGCGAGGAAACGTCTTCGACAACATTTACAAGTTGACCATTGTCAATAGGTATGTCTAGTTTATTGCGTTCTCGTGAATGTAACAAGGAATGTACGATGTTTCACACAGTGGAAGAGAAAATTGGATTCGGCGCCTGAGGATTTGATAACAGTAGTGAAGGGAGTGCAGAGAAATCACTTGATTGAATGTGATCCCTGTATTGCGTGTAAAGAATAGGATTTTTTGTTTCATTGGTCTCGTGAAGCACGATGTAGACATATACCAACGAATCTTGTTTAATAGATAAGGTATTTTACAATAAATTTGAGAAAACATTAATAAATATCATAAGATATATAAACTTTACGAGAGAAACAGAAAACAAACGATATCGAGAAATTTCCTTGCTACGTTCATAGAAATAATAACTTTTATGGACAAATGAAACGGCAGACTACAGTAGACATCGGTGAAAAATATGTTATTCTTTGCAGAACTTCGTTATTTTTACACCGATCCGCCATATGAGAAATGAAACAGGAGTATTTGTTTCTGGTAAAGATATTGAAACAGTAACAACTTTCATTGTTCCTATTTTTCCCAAGGAACAAAAGAAGAATGCGATTTCCATATGAAGCTGAAACGTTTACAATGTACGATTAGAACTAAACGAAATGTTTAAAAGTCTCTTCAATGAACAAATCTTTCAGCTACAATTGGTCGTCGAAAAACGCGGATTTTTTGCTAGAGAAATTTTGGGGACGGTAATCTAACGGGAAACTTATAAGATACAATCAAATGACCGTATTCGAAAATAAAACGAGAATCCACACCACACATATGATCATGCCTTTGATAAAGAACAAGTAAAACGGAAATTAAAATTAGAGGAAATTAACGATCTCTATTAACACATTTTTCGTTTCTTCCTACAGACATTTTGTTTTTGAATAAACCACCGAATCGTCGTCACTGTTTGGTGATAAATTCCCACCTGTCCAACCATGTATGACTAACAATTTCGGGATACCCACGTACAGTTGGATATATTTTTATATGAGCAAGAAGGCCAGATTTATTTCCCTTCGCGTCGTTTTCTGTCCCATGCGGTGGAAGGAAAGAAATGGACCGTTTTCGAAAGGGTTATCGGACTTTTTACGGTGCATTTGTCACTTTAATTTACCTCATTAGCATCGCCTCCGGGATTCCTATATAACGGAACACGCAGTGTATAGAAGCACTACGTTCGAATACGAAAGGTGCAAGTTGCACTTTACGATGTAGCTTATTGTATGCAGTGTTATTTATGCCGACATGCGCAACGAAATACTTCAATCTTAAATTAAACATTCGTAATTAATGGTTCTTTCGGAACCAAACTTTATACACAACTCTTGGATAAATGTTTATTTAGAGTGAAATATTTATTCCCCGGTCGGCAGCACGAAGTGCTTCGTGGAATGCTTTAAATTTTGCAATTATTCTTTTGAGGTCGCTTGACAGAGAATTCTTTCAAATCATTCTTATCAACGTCTTTCATATTAGATAAATTGCTCCAAATGATTTAAATTGTACTTCCGCGTCCCTGCCTTTTTCCTCGAAAGGGGACTCAATTACGAAACCATTACATGTACCTTCAATGGACCATCGTGGGATTTTATAATTGTGAACCGAAGTTATTTCTACCTCCCACTCGTATAATCAGAGGCACTTTTCTCAAAGCGAGGGAAGATCTTGCACCGCTCGTCCAATCGGGATATAGCGTAATATTTTTTTACAATATCTCCTCTCGAAACATTTATTTTGGTACACCATCTACCTCTTCCTTCTCTGGAATCACTGTTATTCCTCCTGCGCCACGACTTAATGAGCCTTCGCTCCGAATGAATCACGTGCATTTAAGTCGAACGACGAAGAGAACAAGCGGAACAACAAAAAAAGTAGCTCTGCGAATTCCTCGCCGACAGTTTTTCCATCGATCATCGAAAACAGTCTCATTTAAATTCAGCCATGGGGACAATGCACGCCGAGCCAGACGATGAGTTGTTTCTTATGCAAATGCAACGTAAAGTGTGGGTACACTCGATTGCGGGCACGATCTCTCTTGTCTGTGATCTAACAAATTGCAACTACGGGCAGCCGCGTAGAAACGCATCTTTGAGCATTGTGCACTTAATACGAGCGTCTCCGATCGTCGGATTGCTTCGTAAACATCCTTCAGTCGTAGCATGGCATCATGTGTCGGTTGTGCGTGATTATTAGGGAACCAACGGAGACACGAATCAATATTCATCGCGTGGTCGAGCGTGCCGGCGCGTTGTGTGTTATAGCGTGGCGGTCCACAGTGGACTCACGGGTGATTCCTGCTCGCGCTAGCTACACAACGTAATTACGCGGTTCTAAACCGCGAATTGCGACTTACGTAAGCGATTTTAGTCGACACCGAGGTTATTACTCAGGAGATCGTCGAAGTAAAACAAATCGGGAGGCCAGAGAATCCATTAAGTCCTTTATGTTAAGCCATTTCGTTAGGATTAAGATTAGTTCTTCCTTTCTTAGTTTAACTCTGACGGCCATCGACTGAGAAATTGCGTGTTTATTAACAATTGTGTTTAAAATGGGGAATACTGGTTACCATGAAAGGGCCTTATGCTTAGAATAATTGGTTCGCCTTCCCGCTGAGTTTGCATTGTTTCCAGTGAAACCTCTCGACGAGGGTTTGATAGCTCGGGTAGGTAGATGGAGAAAATATATAATATCTATGTGCGTATATATATACACACACTTTCACCGTCATGTATTATTTTTTTGTGTAATCTATTAAGGTCGACGAGGGCAATAATTTTATGAGTATTTAATTGATGGAAACTTTATTGAATTAAAACCAAGTGCTCGCTTTTCATCCAATTGCTTTACACGTGCATTAAGCAGGATATTTCTCAATACAGCTTGGATCTGTTTGCTTTTTTCTATTTAACTGTCACAACTTTTTATTTTATTAAAGCCGGTTCCTATCATTCGTTAGGGGATACTTCGAACGCACTGTTGGGTTAGCAACACGTTTGCTGGAAACGTAATATAATAACTTAAAATTTTCTTGGAAACGTTTGTTGGAAACTTGGAGGTTAATGCAGGATTATACGCCTGCTCGGATTCTTCAGATGAAATAATCGTACCTTAGATGCCGATGTGTCACATTCGTTAGTTTTCCATTCAGTAAAATATCGGACGAAACCAGTTTCGGTTTCTTTAGTGCCCATTTCCACATTTGCAATCAATCCTTTATACTAATAAAATTTGTAACTTTCAATATAAATTCCTTTTAAAATATATGAACTAATTTTTTCCCTTCCATTTAAGTTTAAGTTTTTACTTCGGTACTTTTATGCATATTATTTTTATTTCCATTAAAGTATCGAAATAAATTAATGCTGCCCGGAACACCGGATTTGAAAAGTTTGTATTATGCACTTTGATTTCGATTATGATTTAAGCGTGCGATCACGATTATTCTGGAACGATTACCTGGCAACCTGGGTACAAATGGACCCAGAATATTCCCCATTGCTGTTTGATGGATTAGTCTCAGCTTTAATATGCCCGCCACGACTTGCACGGAATTTTGATGGATCAAAGCGATCTCTAATGGATTCGCAATCATGTATCACTAGACTCTGATAGTTCATATGCACTGGATTGCAACGTGCTTCAGCTCATTCATTACTAAACGTTAAAGAATCAACTCCGTTCAGCCCCTCCGGTAGGTTAAACAAGTTCCAATTGTTTTCAACGCACTTTTTGCAGTAAATCAAATCTTCTTGCATTTAGCCTGGTGTTGGATAGTGTTATTCTTATTATATCAAATCTGTTCCAAGCTAATAACTCATAGATACAACAAAGTTCGATTATAGCTTACTGATTTTACTCAGATACATCAAAGTTATTTATGTAAGTTTCTATCGAATTCTTCGCTCGAGGAATGGAAAATTTCTTCGTCCAATTAAGATCCAGGACCACCACAACCACCACCACAACAGGTCCCATCTTCGTGTAACTCTGATATCCGAATGGCCACCACCTACAAGTGTAACGGTAGGGCCAGTCTTTCTTGACGCAACGCTTAATTTACGGTGTATCGTTATCGATGTATATAACGATCTAAAAGGTGAGGCGAGTAGTTTCGATGGAAAGAAGAATACGTCGGGCTGATCTTCGATAAAACGGTCACTGCGACCTGAGCCTAACGGGATAACCTCGATAAACTTTGGCTGCTACGTTGTCGTGAAGCCACTCCTAGCAACACCACCTCATGTTATATACGTCTCTGTATGCGTAAACCAGAGGTCTATGATAGTACAGACGGGCATAATCGACCCGATTCCACTTATCCCAGTTTAAGACGGGTTTCGACGGGTTTCGATAAAAATTAACGATATAGCGCAATTAACAGTTAACGATCATTTATTTTCGTACGAGTCGCTGAGGCATCAAATGCACATCAAGTCACATCTTCATGGTTTACTACTTCATCGTTCATGTTCGGAGCGATAACGTTACCTGTGCAACTGCCGGGGGGGGGGGGGGAGACCCGAATCACCGATAATCATATCACGGACCTTGTACAATCATGGGTCGAACCAGCAATTTACACACTGACACGACCGTTCGTCATTTTTCATCGTCCGATTAATTGGCGTGAAATCTCGATCTGTTCCAACTCAATAGCGTGGTACGTGGCGATTCATCCGTCTCATTGTCAGACGACGCATCGTTCACGGCCAAGCAGCGTGCCGGTACGGAATCGTAATGACTGTGAAATTATGAATGTTAACGAAGCATCCGCAACGACGGAAACAGGTTCTGAACCATTAAACATTCCAGATCGCTGAGGAGATCCTCGATATTTTACGATCTGCCCGATCTTTTCTAGATTGTTGCCCGATAAGACGTTCTCAGAAGTAGAACATCGACCACGTACCTCGGTTAATACGTCTATAGGCAAACGAGGCATGCACCCCGCCCCGTGACGGCTCTGCAAAAAGTACCCCGTCGAATGATTGCTTCCTGTTATCAACACGAACTCCTTCTAGGCGAGGGACTCGCGTATCCCAGACCTAATTATATTACGCGAATCCGCCGTGTTCGTGGCTTTTAATTTTCTACTATCTCCGTGCCACATACACGCCGATCCGCGTTCAACAGTTATAACTGTATCCCCCTCGCCGTGTCCAGACTTTTCTTCTCCGTGAATCTTTCGTTCGTTTCGTCCAGCGGTTCGCCATTTGAACGCGAATTTATGCACTCAAGCGTTTCTTGAGCGCTAGGCGAGAAATCCAGGACGGGACGCAAACTCGGGTGTAAATAATTTTCATCGATAGTCTGTGGATGATCGAGAATCCCGTTTTTGGAATGGAGATCTGAGCGACAGCGTGCAGGCATATCGCCGATGGTAACTGTACCCGGAATTATTTATACTGCACACGATATTTCGTTAGAATTCGAATTTGAGTTAGACGTGTGCCGCTTTCTGTGCAGCCATGTCGGAGAAGTAATTTGTTTTCAGTGTCTGGTCCGTTTAAAAGCAATCGTGATTCGCGCGAGAAAAGACGAAGAGAATTGTATGTATATACGTAAAGTATATGAATTCGCGTGCTAAACTGCGAGTGAAAACGTTTGACCCGTAGATAATGGACGGATCGTTCTCGATACACCTTATCCAGTTGATGGTTTCTATGACGATTTAGATTTCCATGACATCGTGTTCGTTTTAGCGCCGCAGTAACGGTATCTCCGATCTTCGCCCAAACGTATGCTCGAGCCAATGCTTGGAACTTTCTTTTCCATCGTCTCGTCATTTCTTACGGATCGTACAAGGAATTCGTCTGCCTCTGCAACTGTTATGTAACGTGGTGTAATAATTTTATCGGACAATGTTTAGAAACACGAAGCTTCAACTCCCGATCAGAAATGCAGAAAGATTCACTCGATAGATGACTATCATTTACGTTCGAAATAATTTTACTCAATTAATTAATGAACAAGATCATGCGTCTCGGCAGATCTTCGAATCTCTATATTCAAAATACCCTGTTGCCCTCGAGTCTGACGAAATCTGAAAAACATTCTAATCACTAATTAAAAGGCATAACTGAGAGATGCATAGAATGGCTACGTATCAAACGTCGCGTCAAGAAGAATTCTGTCTCGTCACTCTGGATAATACGTTTCTAAATGTAGAATTCTTTTCACCAGCCGCAATAATTGTAAAAGTAAAACTTGAAAATGATTTCGTTCAATGGTGAATGCAACTCGACGGCCATAGACTACGACGCGTATAAAAATATTGAGAACCATTCAAATTCAGAGTGGACGGCTCTTTATGAAACTGAAACTTATGTCACGTTACCTTAACATCCACACAATCGTACAATGAAGATGGACAAAAAATAAGAATACCAAATAGAAATGTCAGGTGCAATTTCTCTTTTCGACGGCCAGTCAACGCCAGTGACCAAACGTTCCTTTCCTCCCCAGTCAGTTGGCGTACAGTGTCAATCAATAATAATCGGCGGGATTTCTTTAATTAACGTCGGCACACTTTTCCGGCCGCGGTTCACCGACCTTACTCCAGTTGGACTTCTTCGTCCTCGGCTCGTCAGGCATCTCGAATTGAAATATCGGACCGCGGAGCAGCGTTGCAAAGCCTCGCCATTCAACGACGAATACAACGTGAAACGCATAACGGTATGGCCGATCGGGACTCAGCTATTGTTACGAGCGCAATCGATAAGCTAATCAATGAATTGCTCGAAAGAAGAACTTATTATTGCTGATGCCCTCGATTGAAGCCTGTTATCGCAACGTTATTGCTCTCTGTTACGAATAGCGGTACGATCGGTATCGGGAACTAACGTAACCGGTTGTGCATATGCAGATGGTCGGTTTCATTGAATTATAAAATTGACATAAAGGTGAATTTTATCTTTTAATCGTTATTGTACCGTCCGTTGATTCCTGGTAAGATCAACAAAATCGACGTTCACGTTCTTCTTACGGGAACGATTTTTATTATGGACCTGCGGTTAAAATAACATGCTGACGATTTAGGTTAATGTAGACGTTAAAATCTTGCCAGCATGATTTAGTACCATTGTGCCGGCTGATAGTGCAACTTGCACCGACTGCATCGCGAGTTTCGCGTTATAAAGAACAGTTTCTGCGAATCGGGAAAAGAAGGTGAAGGTTGAATAGATCAGCAGGTACGGTCGTGGGAACGAAATTGCGTTACCTTGGAGCTAAGTTATCTTCGAAACTTGATAAGCACTTCGCGTAATAATGCGTCGATAATTTCATGCATACCGTAGACGTATTATCAAAAAGTAATCGTTCTTTTGTACTTTCTAAAATTCATTGGTGGTCATATTCTATGACGGTTTCGTTGTACGGTATCGATGATTTTTATTCATCGAAATATCGTTCATGTGTTTTTTATGGGTAATATTAGAATGATCATTTATGATGACAAGTACAAAATTGCTTTATGATTTCTATTTTAGTGTAACATGAAATCCGTGCACAAGAATACGAAGAATCGTAGCTTAACAATTCTCAATTCCAACCTTTCAACGTGTAATCACGACATCCTGTTAAGTGTTGAGTGAGTTTTTCTCGCTGTTTCTTGGCACGTTCCATTTTCTCTCCACTGCCAATCGCACCTGCGTGCACCGCATTAGAAAACGTATAATTGTAAGACACAGAATTACCGTCGTACTGCTTGAACAACTCAGATTCACTTTTCGGAAGGATTATACAATACTCTCGAGAGTATTTTTTATTGTCATAACACGGTGATGCGTTTTCCAACGAACGGTTTACAATCTTAATTGTCAGCCATTAAAGTGAACAAAACATGGTAAAAAAGTTGTACACAAGTTCAATCATGACGATAGCTAGTAGAGATAAACAGATCTTTATAGAGTTTCTCAGGAATCTTAAGTTATCGATTTACTCGGATGCAACGTATTAGCGAGACAGATTTTATGAGGAAGCACTGCCGAGAAACGATCGGGGTTTTCCGTGAACGATCTATATCCCTGTATCTATAGAAAGAAATGGGAAAAAGGCTTACTGAAAATCCATTGGCCTTGCACAATTCTATAATAATCTAATGTATGCAACGATAAGAGGATAGCAGCAATAGAAGAAGAATCCCCGCATTTTGCTATAATATGGCACGTTGCAAGAATTCTACTAGTCTACTCCAATAGGATCGGTAGCCATTTATTTACCCCCTTAATTGCTAATAATAACTTAACTGTTTGTCCCCTTTAGTTATTCGTCCAATATATAAAGTGGAGTCGCGCCTTAATTTACGTGTTACCTAAATATTTGTACTTAATTCAATGTGATGAAAAAGAAACAAGGGAATAATTTATTTTGTGCGAACAAATCTTATTTAAGGTAATATTTTAACGCACACTGTTCTTAATATTTAATTACAAACGATTGAGACTTAAAATTTGACAAACTTTTTCATTTTAACGACTGCTTCTTATGAAATCAAACTTTAAGTACAATCAATATTTAACTTCGCAAGAGAAACTGACTGGATACCTTGGTCAAAAGTTCCAGGAAATTTATCTTGCAATTTCAATAGAATTACACATCTAAAAAAAAAAAAAAAAAAAAATATGAAACACTATATTAAATAGCAGTGGAGAAGTCTGTAATCTCGAGCGTGAATCGCGAGTCAGATGTTACTCATCGAAAGTCCGCAAATCGAGGTAAAGCGAAGCTACTAAAAAGGATCGCGTTACTTATCCGTCAATCAAGCGTTTCGATCGCTGACGAATAAAATACAAGTCGATGCCCACAACGAAATGAGTCGCCGCCGTTATGTTCACCTTATGTAGGTTGAAGCCCTACAGAGTTCCGGCGCCGTTTCTGGGACAGTAGTTTTAAAGTTTGCGCGCAATAGTTTTGAAGCACGGGGCTGGAAGACCAGCGTCGGTTTCTGTAACTTTCGGAAACTCGGCCAAACTTACGCATCGCACTTTCCACCTAGCTAGACAGTAGACATTAACAAATGGATCTCGTCGAGAATGTCAGCAAAGCGATAATTCCTTAAATAAATCGATTCCTTTTTGTCAAAAATTTCGACTCACTGAAGTGGCTTAATACTCGACAAAGCCTCTCATGCATGCGCAATATATTTAATAGCTTGAAGTATTTTGATAATTCCTGTTTCTGTGGATATAAGTGAAAATGAAGATTTTCTATATATCGTGTAAGTATGAGAGAGTTTATCGAGTATTTAGCTAGTACTTCAGAGAGTCGATAGTTTTGTCCAAATTCTTCTTCCTTTTTCCCGAAATAGTAATAAAAGTTGATGTGTTATTTATGTATGTGTGTTATGAAAAATATTTGTCATCTTAATGTTTAATTAATACGCGTGCACTGGTAATCGGGTTAAGATTCCAGTTTTATGGCGTTTCTGAAAGACCTATATGTTCGTTTGCGCTAAGACTGGATTTGAGTAATACGTGACAAAAATAGTAGATTGAAACGAACGTTTTTGAAGGCTAATCAATAAAGCTTATAATTTCTCGATGGTCGTCTGCTTTTCTTTCAGGATTGATTTGTTTGAAGGACGATTGAAGTTCATGGATTATATCGTTCATCTATTATTGCTCGTGACCAGCTAGATCTAATTCTTCCTCTGATCTCGTACGTATAATTCTTGGATTGACGATCTTTGTGTCATCGAAATCGTATTAGATTGAAAACACATTGGAACGTTACATTGATTAACAATATATAGAAAGATAGCTGCAATCACTGTGCTAGTCAATTAAATTAAATTTCTTTTGTCAATGATGAAATGTGCAATGGGACAATTACGATATATCAATTTATGTCTTACATATAATTCGGCGTATCAATTCGAACGCGCTATATTTAATTAACTGTTAAGGCTAATTCAGTATCGCAATGATTCAATTTAATTAAACTCGAAACTCTCAATAAATTGTTATTCCAAATATATAACGCAATGGTACTTAAAAATGTGACATTTCATATGCAATTCTCGTATTCTCTTTGAGGCTTTGTCGTGTGGCCATGGGTACGTTCGACGTTCATCGGGACGAAATAAATGTTTCCGCGATGCATAGTAATCTCTGTGTCGGTCATGCAGAGGAAGCGAACAATTTTTCGATGCTTCGGAAATCACTGATGTGCATAGTACAATCATTTCGAAGAGACGTCGAATCGCAGGACGAATAGGGGAATGCATACAGTCACGCAAATTTTTAAACAACACCAAAGTAGTATTAAACTTCAACCAACTGACTTTAATGAAATTAGTGGCGAGTTGTTTAGTCTAGAAACAAATCTTCTCTACGCGTCGAAAAACGTTATAGGATCGTAATATAATTAGCAAAATTATAGGGCAGACGATAAACAAATTTTGGCAAATCGCATCTGGCGATTCGAGAATTGGTGAATCGAATAGGAGGAGAAGAAAAAAGTATTTCCGCAGTGAGAAACCAATCGACTTTCGTATATAAAAGAAAATTTGTGGGCTAACTAAAGAGGGAAACGCTATTAATAAGCATAACGCTAAATTAATTCGACCCCTAAGCCCTGTCATCTTCCGAAGACACAGAATTTAATAACTAAGAGGTAGAGAAACGAAGAAATGTCCAATTATTCACCTCTTGAATGTAAAGGAAATAGAGGAATCTTATCCTGATCCCGTTCGGAAGAAAGCTGATGATCCCACCTTTAATGCAACGCTAAACGTGACTAAACTTCGATCGCTCGTTCTATTAAACAGATCCGCGTCAGTTTCGGGAGCGTGTGTGTTCCGCGATCGAATCGCTGATTTTCGGCAAATCGTCCAGAACCTTTCCGGGAGTGTGGAAAAAAGGAAGAGGAGAGCATTGAAACGCGGCGCGGTCGAATGGGAACGAGAAAGAGAGGCGAGAGTGAGGTAGGGAGAGGGCGTTTAAATACGAGGAGAGACGCGCGTGCTCCTTCAGTCCGACGCTACAGCCCAAACCGATTCATATACGGATCCCGGAGGGAAGGAAGGCAGTGTCGAAAGGACGAATTACAACAAATCACCTGATAAGAAATACTAAAAGAAATCGAAGATACGAAAAAGCTCGACCTTCCGGGTTCCGCGAGAATCGCGTCGTTTTTTTTTTTTTTGTTTCAAAAAGGAAACTAACAGTGAGGGCTGTTTGAAAGGATCGCAGAGTGTATGTATGTGGTAATGTGTCAGTGAAAAGTTTTGCCGAAAGAAAATCGAGAGGAAGAAAGAGCGAGGGTAATTGAAAGGGGAACAGAATGACGAACAGCATGAAGCAGACTGTAATTAAGTGAGTTTCGTTCGTTTATTGTCGCATGAAAGTTTGCTAACTGTAAAAGAGAGAATTTGCGCGGTGCTCGAAATTCTGCTTGTTTTTATCAAAATTCTATGTACTAGGCGGAGATTATAATAAAACGAAGATGGTCTTGTTGAACACTGTGAATTTAATTAAATTCGGTCTCATTTCCTTGAATATAGACACACCATAAGTAATATGATCTCTGTTGATTGTTCCATTGGTTCGTACGTGTATAAATTTTAATAAAATCACGTTATTTTGTTAAAAATTAGTTATATTTACGAATCATTGCATTGTGGTACTGAAACCAGGAATTATCTCGCTTTGCTGAATGAAAACGCCTAATCAACGATAAGAGCATGTTGATGTAAGATTGTTATCATTGCAAATGTATACTCACTATTGTTCAGCTACGATTATTTGCAAGAGCATGGCAAGCTAGTTATCCACTAACATGGATAAAATCAATTGGCAGTGTGAACAACCATTTGAATGCTCATGAATCAGGTAATCATTAACCGAAAAAATAGGGACATTACAATTTCATTAAATAAAAAACACGGAGAAAGTAGAAGATATCAATTTCGATTGTTTCTTTCCAATCTTTTCTTTAATATTATTTCCTTTAAGCACGGAAACATAGTTCTGTTTATTTGATGGTTAATTTGGCCCCGACATAGGAAACTTATCGTGACGTTCATTTACGATTCGAGATTACATCAACTTATAAATAGCGCTCCGTTACGATTATCGAAAGTTTCCCAAAACGTCAGATGCATCATCTCGTACTGTAATCACAATAGGCCCATATATTGTTTGCCTGAACGCTTGGCGTCCCAAATACCGTTTATCTTCCTAATCCTGGCCAAGTCTTCCACGAAGACCTCTCCTTTATCATGAGGAGTCCTTGGGAAGTTAGTTGTATGTTAACACGCATTACAAATCAAGGTAACAGTCAGTCAGTATCAAGGCACAATGTACCAATAGACCACGGATGTGTTAAACAGAGTCGATGCTCGTCCAAATGAATAATTCGATGATAAATTTCGTTTCTTAAGGATTTTTTACGCCATACCATAAGAAACATCTTAACGATCGTACGACTAACTCGACACGAGTTAACTCCTTATGTAAACGATGAACCATTTTTCCTCTTAGAGAGCAATCCCGTGATTTCAATGCAGGCTAGAATTCTCGGTGATAAAACATGCCATCCAGGCATTGATGTTACGCCGTATCCATTATTATAACCGCAGTGTTTTCAGAAGAAACTTATAATTCATTCATCTCTTCCCCCGACGACACCGTTTGATTTCACCCCAAGGATTTCGTAGTTTCGTATACAAATCGTTCGACGCGTCACATTTACCTGGTTCGTAAATTTGATAGCTTTAAACCCGTCAATCAGTTGCAAATGGCATTTCCATTTTATGTAAAATCGTTGGTTATCTGTTTTGGTACTGTTTCCTCGTTTTGGAAATATCCGTTAATCGGACCAGCTGATTCGAAATCGCAGTTCGTCGCTAACTCCAGTTCACTTCCTACCGGACGAACTCTAATTAGCACCGCGTTCATAACGATCTCATCGACGTGAGAAAAAAATGGCCGTGAATCTTGAGGGTTTTGGAAGACTCAACGAACGAGGTTTTCGATTAAATAAATATTATTGTTGAAACAAATGTTTCGCGTTCATTTTGTTTGTCGTAAGAATATCGATACGGTTTCGATCGAGCTTTCGTAATCACAGGTCATTGTAATGTGAACGTTCAATGTTATGCACGATTGTGTTCAGTTGTACTGTGATAATCGGTTGCGTAAAAAATTTTTTTTGTGCCCGGGTTTGTAAACGCGACAAGTATTTCGATAAGAGCAAACTGTACTAGTAGTAGAGAATGTACACAGATCGCGATTCGCATTGATTGTGCCGATCAGGCCTTACACTCGAGGCTCGGAGAAAGTTCCCCGCGGCGAGTTTTACGATCGAGAGTATTACAGTTTGCGCTTTGGAGGTCTGTAAATGTCTATACAAATAGAGTTCGATCATGATGAATCGACGTTCACCGATTAGCCGGTATCTTTCTCTTGTTTCGCTGCAAATAAAAAGTTACTTGCAATTACTTGCGATCTATTTCTAGAGGCCTTATTCTAAATACGTCAGTGTAGCTAATAATTGTAAAATATATTAGAGCATAAAATATACTATAAAATATATATTTTCATGGTTCTGAATATTGTATGTTTTAAATATTACCAATTTATTACCGAAGAATGTTTTCATTTGGAATTATTATCACGCGAGGAAATAATAATTCCAAACAATTTTTGAAAACTAATCCTTATTCGATTGTTTAAAAATATGAGGATGATATGGGTGATAATAAAATCGTGACATCATGTTTTAACTCTACACCGTACGTGCAAAATTATACGTGCAATAAAAGTTAAATATAATGTTCCTTGCGCAAACACCTTTTCTCTTTATTTCTGGGTTTTACGTGGTTGTTTCATATTTACCAAAGCAACGAACGATGGACCCCATCGAGATAGAATAATTTCCGATTTTCTCTTGCTCGAAATTTACGCGAACTAGTTAATAGAAGTGAAGCGTTATTGTGAAATGAATGAGGCGCGAAATCGATTTCTGCGGTCATAATCTGAACGTGTATCATTCTTATTTCCTTTCCTGCCTTTCCCTGTTCAAGGTGACAAATATAGCCACGAATTATTATTTCCATACGGTTGCATCAATTGTAATTATATATAATGTGGAAGTCCAATGTGCGTAATTATTCGGGTAATTATTATAAACGTGTAGCAGATATTTATGTATATCTTAAATTAGATAGCACTGTTAAATTTGTTAAACTTGCGATTTTGGTTTCACTGGGGAGAAAGTGAAATGTTTGTTCCATAAAGTAGTATATGGTAATTAGTAATTTGGTTTTGTTTCATTGGAAGTATTCTGACAAAAGAAAAATGATTTCACAATATCTTTTTCTAATGAAATCTCTTTCACATAGTAGAAGGAATGTTATTGTTCCTTTAATCACGTTTTTGCGTGTGATTTTCACAAGCGATGAAATGAACTATGTAAAAGAGTAAGTGTAAATTTCATAAATGTAAATGGGGAGAAAGTGAAAAGAGTCCTGAAACTAGTTTGATTTTAAAACAATTACCTGGTAAATTGTATGCAAATGAACTTTTTTTTCCTAATTATTCACCGACATACTAACCTATTCCTAATAAAGAGAACAATTGACAATGTTCTTTAAACATACAATGACACTTCTACGTTTGAAATACAGAATTATTTTTGTATTAAAATTACCATTCCAGAAGAACATGAAAAAAAGAACTGCTCCATGTTCTAATTTCAGATTTTTTCAATTAATGCTGCTGCTTGTATATTATTATCTTATAACAGAACTGACATATTTGAAACTATGACAATAACTTTATTGTCTGTGTTTATTCAAAGTATGTACCTATTGGTCAAATCTTGATGGAAAAAGAACAGAAACACATACGACATTGAACTAGAGGTAACATCGTTACAACCATATTAACTACTGAAGACTAATGTGTGTCTACCATAAAAAGTAACCTTTTGGATGATACAAAACACGCATAGAGTTGACGCTTCGTAATGTGATAAAAATATCAGACAGAATTCAGAGAGGTCGAAACAATAATACTCTCTAGGAAATAAAGAAATGTTCCATACATAAATAATCGAGAAAAAAGAAAACTGGCGGTATCCATAAATTCGAATTGCTTACAAAAATCTAGTTTAGAAAAACGCGTATCAGAAGCAGACGTAAGGCCACTAAAATTTTTGCATAAAAGGTTAAACAATTATAAGGAATACAGAACATCTCAATTTTAAAACGTTTCAAAGGTTCACAATGAAGTCGACGAAACTGTGCAAACTTAACAACAGAAAGTTATTAACGGCACAAGACGTTTTTTAACATCGACAACTTCGAATTCTGGGTAAAATAATAATTTTGCTGTGGCACTAATTATTCTCAGTTATCGCTTTAACAATGTATCAGCACCTGAGGACGCCACGTTGCGCTGTTGCGATACCTGGTAGCACACGTTAGTGTGCACCTATAAGCGACGGCGGTGACATCGTGTACTTCGCCAGCAATTTCATAGTCGACAATTAATTAAATTATATTAGTATTTAATAAGCGTGACTCGATGTTTTGCATCTTTTATTCATCGCCAATCCCGGTAAAATCTTTTGCAACGTGCTCTGTACATTCGCCTGACAATATACTTAACCGCATGGAAAACGTTATTTTTACCTTGTCAGCAAGATAAAAAAAATGTCAAGAGCTACAACTATTACATATAAAATTCTCGTATTCTTCCTGTTGAATTTATTCACTCGAATGTTGTTGCTTAGTAGCACGTATATGTATTACTTCCAAGTAAAAACCACGCGATTGCGCGGTATCTCTTCCAAGATACGGGAAAAGACGTGGAAATTGACGGGAAATATCGGTAGAATTCATATCTCTGCATTGCCTCAAGCAGTGCGCATTTATGAAATAAGAGTGAAAGAAGAATTATCAGCGAGAATGTCTTTGCACGAGATAAGGAATAATGTTACCCATTTAAACTGTATCGCAATTTGAAAATATTACTTGCCCAGAATTTGTATGGAAATGATGTGTAACGAATGAACAAACGATAGGGACAAGTTGTGCACTTTTTGTCAAGCACTTTGCGGCAGCTTCGCAACAGAGGAAGTGAAAGTAATCGAATTCCACGGGGTAAGCAACGCGGAGAAAGCTCTCAATCCTAAATTAAAGGTAGCCAGAGATGCATGTTGCTCCCCGAGTGGTCGTATGAATTATGAAAGTCGTGTGACAATATTGTAAGCGCTTGACGGGGATCCACGCAAAATTGAGCATAATAAAAAAGCGGTGCGTGTAGTGCCACACTATCGACTTTCACTATCGGCAAACACTGTGTTTGTGAATTTTGAAATTAATTC
Source organism: Nomada lathburiana (assembly GCA_963667235.1). Lineage (NCBI taxonomy): Eukaryota > Metazoa > Arthropoda > Insecta > Hymenoptera > Apidae > Nomada > Nomada lathburiana. The sequence goes on along the minus strand of OY763898.1, from coordinate 7,792,835 downwards.
AATAAAATATACCATGGGACAAACTAGGATGAACTTCTCCATTCCACAAAAATGCATCGCAAAGCCATAGAATTGGACAATTAAAAAGTACTAGTTCCTATGTGTTTTAATCTAGACTTTCTCTTATCTGTTATATGTATACTTATATGTGAATAATTTGAAAGTAATTGTTAGCTATGCCATTGAAATCGTAAAATTCCGGCGAAAAATTGTAGTGAGTCTAGTGCTATGTTTTAATTCAATTTAATCTTTCTTCACTGGACTTGATTTTTTTTTTGTCTCATTTAATATACAATTCGTCCAGCTTTAAGTATACAGTTTATGATACTTTCTCTTCACGCATACGTATTTTATATGATCTTACTGATGTTACCTAATAAAGCCAAAGAGACTAAATTTTGAAAGTGCATATCGGACTGCCTTTCACAATTATAGGCATTTCATTTGTATGTCGTTATTTATCATTTTCAGAATGCATACAGATAGTAAAAAACACGAAATGCAATATGTATATAAAATTCTGCCTGTCTTCTCTTTCTGCGACAAGGACTGCCAGAAAATTAATTTCTTCGAAAGGATTGTTTAAATCTTGCATTCCTTTCGTCTCATTTTTTAAGTGATCTGCACACAATGTGTAACATGCATAAAGGACAAAAAAAATATTACTCTTGTCCCTGCTTATGATAATGATTGAGTGGCGTCGAGGTTCCTCGTTTACATAGCTACTTGTGCATAACCGGTTATGTTCACCGACAGATCATTGTCTTATCAAGCACACTTATTTGGCTTCTGTAGAAAAGGCGAGGAACTTTCTACAGGAAGTGACTGTTCCATGTGGTGGTGACTCGAAACCGATTCAATACAACGATTGAGTCGTTTAACCGCGACCGGTTTTGCAATTATCAATACGTACACAAATGATTTCTGTTAACACTCCGAAAACATTGCAGATTGGTAGCGCAACAATGTGCAATTGTTCTTTACCCAACCAAGCTTAAGTATTAACTAAACGCACACCAATTGGTACGTGAAATATCGGCATTCAAAGTATTTTTCAAAATACTTCATCATTGCACCGCGGAGTCGTAAAATTCACGATAGCAAAAATGATCAGCATAAAACAAGACAAATGAATCAAATGAAAATCTATGCTATTCAGAACCGAGCCACAGCAGTTTAAACAACTTTCTCCCATTTTCGAACGATTTTTATCACGGGGAAAACAAGCTCATCTGGTCTCCTCTAGTATCACAGCTTTTCCTGTCAGTTTTCTCTTCCTTGCTACGCATTTGCAATCACCTTGGCGGCACAGAAATTATTCTTGACGGAACTAGGTGTACCATGAAGGTAATCAACGAATTTGTATTCCACGCGACAACGTTGTTTCGTTTCCTCAACGCGTCCACCCTGAAGTACACGCGAACGAGGTCTCTCCCGTCTTTACGAATTCCGGTTAAAGAGGTCGGTCGTGAAATCCGGATCGTCGTGAATTAATTGAAAATCGGGCCGAACACCGGTAGATTCCACGGACCGTCGAGCCCCCGTTCTTGAAGAGGTCCTCGTACAACGCCTACGTGGTCGCCTCAATAAGAAAATTGAAGATGCAGCGTCACGGCGTAGACTTTTACAGAATCTTAAACGATCGCGAGATTGGACATACCATCATATATTCCACGCGAAACTGGAAAATTGAGGAAGCGGGTTCTAAAGTGTCGCGACGCGGGAATTCGCGGAATCGAGCGTCGATTTCAGCGCGCGTAAAACGCCGACGAATCGTATAATTTGCGGAAATGAGACGATCGTGTAACTCGCGATAATTGGCGAGTATAATTCATTTGTGCCCGGGCTCGAAGTGGAAGATCATGGTCAGAATTAAAAAGAATTAAGGAAGTTACGAAGACGTGTAATAGAATAACCGTGAAGTTAAGTGATCGAATACATTGAAATTGAAGAGTAGAATAAGGTAATAGTACTGGCGGTTAAGTTAGTTAAATAGCACAACAGTTCGAATTGTATGAACGGATTTAATATTTGAAAATTGCTAAATTATAATTATTTAATGAAACCGCTCTCCAACCTGTTAGTTTCTTTTTTATTTCATACGAAAATTTTCTTCGACGTCGAGTGAGAACTTTTTCATTCTTCTTCGAGCAGATTTAAAAAACAATTGAATGGTGCAAGAATATTTGAGTTGCTGCAACTGATTAATGAGACAGTCGATTCCAGTGTCGAATTTTCTCACTTATTTTCCGAAAGAAAACTAGGTCAGAGTGTAACGAGGAAATTTTGAACAGGTCGAAACGCTGAACAAACCGCACGCACTTATCTACATGGGCCACGATTCGTTTATTAACATGCGTACCACGTTCATTTTATATCGTTTCAAATTCGTCACGACAGTTTCGCTGTTCAGCTTTGGCAAAACGTTTTGCCGCAAGATTGGGCGGGTCTGTCGGGCGAAATAATTGTTCGATTTACATACTGCCCGAGATTTAATCAATGATATCTACATTGATTCTGTGCTCGAATGAGCTAAAGGCTAACTGCGTGAAAGGAACCACATTTAGGCTATTCTACAACAAATTATTAGGAGTTCGTATTCGAGGCTGTTTACATCATTTTAGCAATCTGTTCGTCATGTACTGCGACGAACCGTAATTATGTGATCACTGACGCGACAAATTCGAAATCGACCAGATCCCTAATTCCGCCGTCCCGAGGGTAGATGGCACAAAATTAGGGTAGATTCTACCTCCCATCTTTCCGATTCTGTCTAACCCTTCTCGATGAAACCAATGCCCCCGCGTCGATTCTTTTTGTTTTATAGAAACCTTGACATATACTGCGTTTAGAATATTCCTGTCAATTGTTTTCATATTTAATCTTGAATTATCTCCGGGAAAGGCGAACCTCTGCTTGAAAATGTAAGTGGAAAAAAAATGTATATTAATTACGATGCAGTCGTTAATTATTTCACTGCGACGAAACTGGTTAAAGGTTATATAAATTAGTTGAAATTAGTTGGTGTTCATTAAAATGAACTAAATATTAATTAAAGCAAATTGGAATTATGCAGAATTAGTAGGAGTGAATTAACTATTCGCACAGTTCAAGCCAGTGAGCTCATTGTGCAGTGTTAAACAACTTTTAATCATCTGGCTCTACGCACATTATAAAATTCAGGTACGAATTTTATGTACATCGAGACAGTTCAATTTTTGCTTTCAAAATGAATTTAAAGAATTATTTATGTCACAGTGAAAAAAACATTTCATTTCTAGCTTCCTATTCACAAAATCTATTGCTTCTACTATGAAACGATTTAACACTGAATAATAGTTTATTCAGTAAAGAAAACATTCGCCCTTCCTCCTTTGCTACCCCATTCAATTAAAAATTCTCGACTCATTATTACCATAAAATCATTCAAACGACCAAAGCAACAAAACCCCACGCTTATATCGCCCCAAAAAGCTTCGCTTATCCCAGAGATCGTTCTCAAGACCTCCGAGTAGCCATAAACCCAAGGGTCCTCGACTCTCCCAAGATCCCTCCTTGAAAACACAAGCACATCTCCCAAGTTTTGTGCGGCACGCGTTGAAAGAGCCATTCACCGTACTCAAGTATTAAATAATTCATGCGAATCTCGTATCTTCTCCGATTGTCAGCAAAAGTCTCCTTGGGATGCCGTTCTGCAAGAGTACGGTAACCATAGCCACTTTATCTAACCATCGATCGCACGAACATCCACGATCTTTGCCCACTCCATCGTCATTGCGCTCATGCAGGAAGTGTGTCAGGGTAATCGTCGTCGGGTTCTCACGTGAGACGCTCGATTTCGCGACAAGGTTAACGACACGGAAATTCGATCATTGTAAGGAAGGATGGCGCGTGTTCCTTGAGAACGATTTTCCTCAGCCAGGCCACCATTTAGGTTGTCACGGACTGGCCATTGACTGCGAGGAGTCCCGGCGATATATGCTGTCCCTGGAGGAGGTCAATACACTCGAGTTACATCGCGTGGCGAACTTTATAGCTCTCCTGTCGGAGAAGTTGCAACGGCATCAGTCCATTTATGCGCTCACGGCTTTGTTCCTGGTAACTTTGGCCCATGCGTGTACGTACGATAGAAGGATTAAGTCCCTCGATCATGATAAAAAAAGACGGTCTTCATTAACATTCGATTGCTACAGTTGCGCGGAAGCGCCGTTAAAGCTTTGTCGCGAAATTACCTGGTGATAACATGCTTGAATGCAGCAAGGATGCAGTGCCAACACGTTTCGCGTGAAAATTGAAGAGCCCCGATGGAACGATGGATGTAGACGAAAATGTTGTAGAGGAAGATGTATTGGCGAAAACAATGGGACGCGTGGAATTTTCGAACAATGATCGAGAATTAAAAATTTGTATTATCTCTGTATGAAAATTTTTCGTTTTTTTTTATGCTCAAAGGGAACTTTTATTATTTTTTCTTACATTTTTCTGGAGATTATTGTGGAGCAATTGAGGAAAATGTAGTTATGTTCTGCAATTATTGCAGCAGCAACAGAATTTCTTTAGACAAGCTTCCTTCGACTTAAACTGTGCAGCAATTATGACGATGATTTGTTGAAACAACAATGTTTGCCCCCTCTGTACTGCATGTTAAGCGTCACACGTTTTTCTTGATCGTAATGATTTCTGCAATGTAATGAATATTATAACGCATATATGTCGGTAACAAAACTGTTGATCTTGACAGCGTGGGGCGATTATGACCCATGTGGCACGAAACGGGTTAATGAAACTTCTCTAGTATAGGGACCACTACAATCTCGTTGATAATTTACATACGCAAAACACAGATTAGTGTCGTCAGCACTCTGTGATAATTTTCATGCGAAAACGGGTAAACGATTTACTACTATTTTCAATACTAAAATAATTCAATAATAATCATCGTACAATATTGTAAGCGTTGTGAATTTACTTCTTAAAGATCGAACTTGGAAAATTTTGTATTTATACCAATCGTATGAAACAATAACGTATATGAAACGCCTATGTATATGAAGCAATTCACGAGTTTGTTTTTACATTTGTTGTAACACGAAATGGGGCAAGGTTCAACGAATTACGTTTGCTACGGGCCTCAACCTTGAGAATTGCGGTATTTAGCAACTCTTTAGCGAAAATTATATAGCTATGTAAAGTGATATTTTAGATTTTGGCCACGTGATCGGTTTACATATACTACTTTCCGTACCTCGTAATGCCAAGTGTTTTGTAGATAAAGTGTGTGCGCTGTGTGTTTCAACTTTTGAAGATTTTATGGTGTTGTGTAATATTTGGTATCGCAGAATCGATGTTTGCCGCACAATACATCCAGAGAGAAGAAACATATTAATAATCCGTATGATTGTAGTCAGGTATCAACACGTTCTACAGTATTTTTCGATTCATTACTGCGTGGCAAATGCTTGATTTTCTTATACGGCAAACGTCAAGCTAAATCTGGTTAGCCTTGGACTGTACTTTATTGATGAATGCTACTACAAGTAGATGTCTATGATGGATTAGAAAATAATGTTTTTAAAGCATAGGTATGCGTTATACTGTATATAATTCTTATATTGTCTCAAAAATCGCGGGAAACTTCATACATGTATATAGCCAATATTCTCGTTTCATTATATTTCACAAAATCATTGACATTATTTGCTATTCATTTTTTAGTTTCTTTCTCTATCAAATTTATTATTTTATTGCTTTATCGTTTCTTATTAGTTCACATTATAAGCACAATACCTATAATCAAACACTAGAAGGAAAAAGAAGAAAAGCATGAAAGACTTGGAATATAAGGAATGATAACAGAAATGAATGAAAAGTACGAATAGAACAGGAAGAAATTATGTTGTTTCTGATTCAGGGCAAGATAAATTCAGTTGAGAGGAAAAAATTATTATGTAATAACACGAAGATAAAATCTAAGCTGTATATCATAATAAACATTTCTGTACAAGTTTCACACATTTTTTCGTCAGATACGAAAATACAGTGAATAGCGTACGAGTTTTATTAGTTCACGCTTGACCGCCGATTTGACTTACTTTTCACTATCGAAAGGTAATCTTTTCACTTTGCATAACGGCGATCTAGAAGTGTACCGCGACTGGTTTCGACATCCTGCTCGCTCGTTTCGTTGTCGGTTATTTGTCCTGGAGAAAAAGAGCGAACCGTTGGCATGGTAGAGTGTAAAAAAAGTGTAAAGTAGTGTAAAGTTTAATACCTCGCGGTTCTACGCTGTGCGTTGCAGGAAGGTGTTTCGTCGTTCACTTTTAGACTACATATAAAATATTATACAAACGCTTTCTGCCGCATTAGAAACCGAATTTTAGGAAGCGCGAAAAATCATACAATTCACGGTTCTTCAATTTGTTTGATTTATCGAAGGTTGCAAAGGAATAGCTGGAATGTATTGTTACGTCGCCACTAAAGAACATCGACTACGTAATACGGTGTTGTGACACGATGGATAATGAACTGTGTTTATTTTGTAAAGGTGACAATACGGCCGCGGCTAACAATAGGAATCGATACAGACTATTATACCTTTACGAAGGCATTCCACTATATTTCCAGCGGTGTTCCGGAACCTTTCGTATCGTTTCACACTCCTCATCGGTTTTCAATAAATCAATTAATCACGTTTAAAACTGTACTCATTTTTCTTTCAGATCGTGGAAATTGAAAATGTTTTACGCGGTCTTTTGCTCGTAAGAATTGAACGTAGAAAAATGTAGGACGCGTAAAACATTGAATACCTGGCCTGAAAAGGAAGACTATTAACAGAAAGTAAAATACTTCCCAGACCTCGCTAAGCACCGTTTAAATATTGAATTGTACGCGGTTAAAAAGAAAAACGAAACTTTATGAGAAATTGATGGATTACAAGTATCTTGCCTGCAGCAATTCCTTCATGCAGGACAACATCGGACGATTGCCGCGCAGTAATGCATTCTGACTATTCATGAGAAGATTCGCGAGTAATACATTTCTCAGCCACTTAATCTCCGATCTTACGTAAGGGGCGCACAATTATAAAAATTAATGTTTCTTTTTATATTTCCGTTCTTCTCGAATCGTTCTTTATTTCTCCGATAATATTCCATTATTCGACGCTTAATAAACAAACTGCCCCATCACCTTGGACTGCACCTTTCTAACTTACACTTCGGCAGAAATTGAACATAAATTTCATGCATGTTAGATGGATTAACAGAATTCATTAACAAGCAACTTTTACACTTGTAAACACTTTGCTGTTTTCGACAAGCCGAAAAATTTACGCTGAGAAACGTTGCGGTGGTGGTGCACCATTTCGCCCCTTCTTCATTTTCGTTTAAAATTGGTTTTTTGGTCCAATATTATTATGAATCTTGTGAACACGAGTGAGAACGTTTTTGTTTTTAAAGAAAAAAGGTACGAAGGAATACATGAATACATAAATAGATTCGACACCGTTGATTCCAAACGTTGCGTGTAAAATATGTTTGGAATGTCGCTCGTGAATATCGTAGAGATAATAATTCAATTACTGGTATAAAATGAGGAATATTTCAAACACGGTTATACCGTTCTTTGTTTCAGAAATCCAACATGGTGGAAAAGGCGATCGGCCCTGGAACGTGGCCTAACTGTGATAGCAGTTTGCGGAGTGCTTGCGTGCATCGCGTTAGCTGTTGCACTCGGTGTTCTTGCGGCGAACACTGCATCGTGCAATACGCCATCAACAAGCGGTAGGAGAATTCTGCAAATAATTATGTGCAAATTTGGTTTCGTAATATGCAGTGATGAGTAGTAGCCCATGCCAATATATTAAATATCTAAAATGCGCGAATATATATTATATTTTATTTTACTTGTTCTTTTTTCCTTCAAATAATTGGTTCTTATCAATTCTGCACAGTACTTTGAAAATATGAGAAACATTAATCACGCGATTGCTCAATTTTTGATGAATACCAATATTACCAATCAAGGGTGTCAGCAAAATGCATTTTGATCGTTCGGACTTATCGAAGCTAATTATATTTCACAACGATCATTTGTCTATCAAATATTATCAGTTTATAGAATGGCATATGTAAAATGTAAAATGTTCATTATTAATATTAATGGAAACGAGATACAAGTATCATAACAATATGAGCCATACATCTCTGTGATTAATTACGCACCTATTCGCATAAATTGCACACGGTCACGAGCTTAACAATGCTATGATTAATACTCGCACGGATTTACCTACTGGACAAGTCGTCATTACGTTTCTGTTGCTATTCAATGTTTGACGCCGTTTAACGAAGCCTATTAACAATCATTTTGCGGAGACATCAGTGACTTGCACTGTTCGCGCCACGAGTATCAGTTTTCTCAAAAATTGCGTAATTATTATACCACAGTAACTGTTACGTTGTTGATCTCGAAAGAACAAACGAACGGCCTTAAAAACCGGTTTCCTGGCGATAATCTGTAAATTGTTTCTACAATGCTCGAAAGAGGGTGTTTAAATGAGGTTTTTTGTAATACCGCCTTCTCCTTTTTATTATCCTCTTTTTCTCTTTCAATTTATGACGGATAAATAAATCGACAGAATCAACAAATTAGCAGTTTCGTAACGAGGAAGGGGCTCGATTACGGTTCCGTTGATAGGTCGACAATTTTACAGTGCGTATATTGAAAAAGAATTTCAGGTACGTAAAAGTTGGGCAAATGTACTTACGACCGTGTTGTAAATTTCATTGACACCCGAGTGTCACGTGTGACCTACATTTCCTCACTGTGATTTATATCCGCGAATAACTGCACTCCTCATGAATCGGCGATACGTGTAATCGTGTTAAGTAGTATTATCTGAATGTATTTAGTACAACTCACGAATAAATACAACACGGGACTAAATTCAAATACACAATGATCAGAGTTAACGTATCACGATGGGAAATAATTAACAACCGAAAAATTTTAGTTAGTTCAATGTCAAATTGCTTTGACTTCATTTTTCGTATCAATAATTTAATCTGAACATAAAACTCGCAGGGAATTATCAATTCGGTGAATCGTTTCACGATAGAATAAACGTCCTTTACTTTTATATACACCTAGGATGACGATAGCATTACGTAATCTGAGAGGCTATCACATTCAAATTCACAAAACCAGTCGAAAAAAGAAGAATACGCGTACTATTGCAAAACGTATGAATAATCGGTCGTAGTAGTACGTGATCGTTGAATATATCCCACGAAAAAAAGCAATCGTGCTTCATCCCTACCTTGCGTACCAGATTGCAATCCAACGACTGATTTTCTCAATGACTTTACATGGTACGCTGCATCTGTGTATATACGTTCAGCGTGTTTCGTCCCTCCATTTGTTACGCGGGTAATAACAATGTATCAGTAAACGATACTCTTTGTCCAATCCAAAACGCGTAATTTTACGTCAAAAACCGTGACGTCAATAAGTGTGCGCCGGCTCTGACGCACCAAGGTAAATGATCACTGTTTTCAGAGTTACTCACCGAGCCAGGTCAGACTTTTTGATCGGTCCCTCTCGCGAAAGAATAAGATCACTATTTGTATATTTTCGATGGACTGTTGATCGACCCCCTGAGAGCTTCATAGTATAACCGACCACTGAATCACCAGAATATTTTTACAGATAATCGGCAAACAGTCAAATTTAAAAGACTAATCGTCAATCCGCTGACGCGAACAAGATGCTATCTTTTCCCTTTTCGCGAATGGACACGAACTTGATGAACGAGGAGCCGCAATGGATCCACGGTTGAGTCAGACTCTCTCAATTCTTACGATCGGTGAATCGCAAATGTGCAAACGATCGCGTAGTAATTGGGAAGGGTATTTAATTGTGATTAAATGGGAACAATAAATAACAATGAAAGGAATCGTGCAATTTTTCACGAATTTGCCTTTATATAATATAGAAATTGAAATTATGTGCGATTGAATTGATCAATTGTTTAAAATTGGTTACATTTTTAAATTGCACTGCGCGGGAGAAGCTTGCACGCAGATTCATTGAAACTGTAAAGTGAATCACGGCGGGAGTCATGTACAAACGCGCGTAACGCCAACAGTTAGATGATTTAACGATTAGATTGCATTACATTTCCGTTTACCGTTCTTCGCGCACCTCGTTGATTCGAGAGGATTGCTCAGAAGTATAGATTTAATTCGTTTTAGTTAATGAATAATGTAACGTAACATAATGCACATGAACACGGATATAAATTTAATGGACAAAAATCAAGATCATAATAAAACAGATACCGTTACTTTATTTGTAAAAAATAGAATATACGTAGTTTAGATCATTTCGGACAATTGAACTTTGCTTCAAAGAGAAATACTTGCAACGAAATTGTACTAATATAGATTAATTGCCTAATTGAGTGACATTAACACGTTCATGTCATAGTTCATCATAAATACATTTGTTGCAAACAGCCTCCTATGCGATCGCAGTTAATAGCTACGACCATTGTGAATTGATTTACAATAAATTTCTAACGACGAATACCCGTCATATCGAATACCCCGTGGAAAGGGTCATTTATCTAATGTGAATTAGTTTATATTAGTCGAATTGCCTGTTATCGCGGCCTAAAAAGCAGCTATTACTAACAATCATTAACAACGTTGCCTTGCAATGTTTTTGTGTTGCATCCGCACCTGCATCCACGCCTACACGAGAGTAGATCCTGTTAACTCAGAAGGATTACCATCTACAGCTGGTGCCCTGAACGGTCATCAGAATATGAAAAGTGGTCATGTTGTAGACAGAGGACCAATCTGTGACGAAGATACCTGCTACACACCGGAATGCATTCACACGTGTAAGTAAAAATTCTATTCCCTTTAAAATAATAATTATTCGGTACAAATTATGTTCCATTGATCGTATCAATTTATAGTAGACTACTGGTGAGATAAATTATAGTAAACGGGGTCGCAATCTTCCAATATTTATTGGCAATACTATTGTCAACGTGACAAGACAAATTGATCGATTGAAGATACATACATACTTGAAATATTGATACGACGTTTTGACAAAGACGAACGAGTTGTTTCCTTCTTTGGATCTATTTACAGCTAACGTCGATATAATGACGATACAAGCTATCTTCATATACATCGCAATATATAAACTGATACTCCGTATATTGTCGATAAATATTGTCCCGGCGAAGTGAACTATTATTTAACCTGTCAACCGGGACGTGCGAAGTTAATTCATCATCTGATATGTCTGTATTGCGAAGAGTCGATTTATTACTCTTATATTAGTATTAGGAGCATTTTATATTTACAAGTCAACCACCAAAAAAAGAATTACACCGTTTTTACTTATTCTTATCTTCGTGCCATGGGTAATATTTTTTTCATAGAAACGACACGTTAAATGGATTAATGTTTACCGTAAATACCCTTATAAATACGAATACCCCTTAAACTCGGTTAACGTTTTATTAATCGTATTAAATGATGAAACTTCAGCCTCCAGATTATTAAAGAACATGGACCCCGATGTGGAACCATGCGACGACTTCTATGATTTCGCTTGCGGTGGTTTCCTGAAGAGCACCAACATCCCAGATGACAAAACCAGCGTGAACACATTTATTGAGATCAGCGATGAGCTGCAGAAACAGCTGAGGGCCAGTATCGAAGAGAAGAGCTCACAGGACGAGCCAAAACCATTCAGGCTCGCAAAAAATTTATACAAGGCATGCATGAACAAGAGTGAGTATCTTGCAAATGAATATCTTAGACTGTTGGCAGAATGTTAAAAAGAAGTTATGAAAGAAAAGGTATGAAAAACATAGATACATATGTATGACCAGAGATTGAAACTGTCCCCGAAATAACTGTTAATAGCTGTTATGCAAAGGTTCTCTGTGAAACAGTTATAAAGAACTAAGACGGTGCGGTGGTGGTCTAACAGTTATGGACGAAATCAATTCACAGGAATATAGATATATTCCGGTTCTGATTTCCATATCTCTTCAAGTATCAATATAATAGCGGTCCCTTGTCAAAATCGGGCTTGTATAATAGAACCGATTAGTGAATATTCAATTTGAAATTCACCAGAAATTCTGACACGTGAATCACAGTAATTAATAGAATTTTCGAAAACGATAAATAATTCGAAATGACTGAGGGCGAAAATATAGTGTACACATATTCATAATTTACATTGGATGTCACAGAAATTGAAATTAATTTAATGATTTTTGCAACGTTACACTGATTATCTATTAATATTTTAATCGAATGACGCTTAATTATTTCAGCAATCATCGAGGAACACGGTTTGGATCCTCTGCTGAACATTTTACAAAAACTTGGTGGCTGGCCTCTGTTGGAAGGTGATCGTTGGAGCGAAAGCCAATTCAATTGGAAAGAATCAGTGTACAAGTTCCGCGAGATGGGCTACTCAGTCGATTACTTTATCGATTTCAGTGTCGGGGTGGATTTGAAGAATAGCACGAAACGAATAATCGACGTAAGTACGAACAGAACTGAATGTTCGGTGAAATGTTACGCGTGACCATAAAATTACAATCTCTCAAACGTACATGAAATCTTTTGCAAATAAAATTGCCTCAACGGAATTCAGTGGTTGGTAATAATGTTAAAAGTGCGAATAGCTAAAGCAAATTCAACTCCTCTTAAAAGTCTATGCTGTTTAGCAGACTCGTTGGGAATAATGGATCCAATAAGTAACGCTCTTAAGTTACGTCCATGATTACATACATAGAACTTAAATACATATTTTTGTTTAATTAATTCATGATATCTTATGAGCATATGGTTCTGTAATTAATTACTAACTTTTAATATTTTTTTTTAAGTTGGACCAAGCATCCCTCGGTTTATCACGAGAATATTTATCGAAGGGCTTCGACGATAAAATTGTTCAAGCCTATTACAGCTACATGGTTGATATAGCCGTAATTCTTGGTGCAAACAGAACCGAAGCAACGACAGAATTGAAAGAATCCTTGGAATTTGAAATGCAGCTTGCAAACGTAAGTCAATTAGTAAATCTACTGCAACTTGCACAATAATTTCAAAACTTTATCAAAAAATTTGTAGAATACCCAATGATTTTTACTTGATACATGTTGAATACCAAATTAATATTATTTCCCAAATTTAGTTTAATCAAAAATATTAATATTCATAGACCAATAACATTTTCAATCTGCTCCATTCAATATTTTTTTGCAATTATCGCGCGAATAAACAGAAAGGCTTACGGCAATCAATTATGTAAATATTAAACGATGAAACACTAATCCTACAGATTTCTTTGCCGAATGAAAAACGTCGCAACGCAACACTCCTCTACAACCCTATGACGGTACGAGAGTTATCCACGACCTATTCTAGCATTCCGTGGAAAGAATACTTCAACACACTTCTGGCACCTAGTGTTCAGGTCGACGAAGACGAACTGGTGATTGTCAGTGTTCCTAGTTACATTGCAAGCCTGGAGAAACTGCTGGCTACTACACCAAAAAGGGTGCAAGCCAACTATGTGATGTGGAGAGCAGCTGCATCTTCGGTGAGCTACCTTACGGAAGATATACGCAAGAGACAATTGCAGTATTCCACGGCATTGAGCGGAAAGACAGAGAGAGAGCCAAGATGGAAAGAGTGCATCGATACAGTTTCCGGTAGCTTGTCTTTGAGCGTTGGCGCGATGTACGTCAGAAAATACTTCAAAGAGGGTGCCAAGAAGAACGCAGTGGAAATGGTGGTGGACATTAGAGAGCAATTCACGAAGATACTGCAAAAGGTAAATTTATTGAAATAAAAATGAATAAAAATAATTCACTGGTTTTCAGTCAAACAGAAATATGAAAACTTACTTGAATAAAACATACGATTGAAATTCATACTTTGGCTTCTGTTGTGGTTTTTTTTATTTATAATTGCTCCCGCTTAAAATATATGGTTGCAAATGTGAAAACTGTCTTTACTTTTCTAGGTCGATTGGATGGACGATGTGACAAGAAAGAGTGCCCTGAAAAAAGCAGCCAGCATGTCCAGTCATATTGCCTACCCTGACGAATTGTTGGATGATCGAAAACTCGAAGAATTCTACGATGATTTGGAACTAACAACCGACAATTATTTAGAGGGTATCCTGAATTTGACACTCTTCGGTGTCGAGTATTCATTCAGTAAACTGAGAAAACCTGTTAACAAGAGCGACTGGGTGACCCATGGAAGGCCAGCTATCGTTAACGCGTTTTATTCGTCCATCGAAAACAGTATTCGTGAGTATTGTAATATAAAATTCTGTACAAATTTATTATATAAAACATAATGGTTATGCAACATGCGTACAATATTTTTCCAGAATTCCCAGCTGGTATATTACAAGGCGCCTTCTTCAGTAACGATCGACCTAAGTACATGAATTACGGTGCCATTGGTTTCGTAATTGGTCACGAAATAACACATGGATTCGACGATCAAGGCAGACAATTCGATAAAGACGGAAATCTGGTCGACTGGTGGGCGCCGCAAACAAAGGAAAATTATTTGGGGCGAGCGGAGTGTATTATTCATCAGTATGGCAATTACACTGTGGAAGATGTTGGCTTGAACGTAAGGATCGTTTTCATTATACATTTTCTTGTTCTCCTTTTCCGTTCCACTTACATTTTTCTTTCTTTATACGTTCGCATCATTTGCGTCAATCGGGACAAATGTTTATTTGATAAGAGGTCTAAATTTAGAGGCATCGACGATTGTCGATTTCTTTACTTGAATCCGTTCATTTATGTAAGCTTTATCACGCCCCTGTAATGCCGTAATGCTCTTTGACGATAAGTGTATCGTGCGCGAATTATATGCACATTTTGTCTGAAAGAGGTCAAACTCGTTCGCGGCTCACACTTTTCAGTCAAACATAAGATAATCGTTGGAATATAAAGATATATCGAATTAGTAGGCTGATTATTTCGATTATAAGTCTCGGTGTAATTTCTACAGTATCGTTTCGAAGCGCACGATTTTTGGAGATAGAAAACACTTTCGGTCGTTTGAAGACGCAATTCCATAGAAATACTTTATTCTTTGTTACAGTTAAACGGCATCAATACACAAGGTGAAAATATAGCTGATAACGGAGGTATAAAGGAAGCGTATTTGGCGTACAAGGAGTGGGTGAAACGCAATCACGAGGAACCAAAATTACCAGGACTACCTTACACTCCCGAGCAATTGTTCTGGATTAGTGCAGCAAACACCTGGTGCAGCAAGTACAGACCAGAAGCAATGAAGCTTCGAATCACCACCGGTTTCCATAGCCCCGGGAAATTCCGTGTTCTGGGACCTCTTTCAAACATGGAGGAATTCTCCAAAGACTTCAATTGTCCTGTTGGTTCGAAAATGAACCCCGAGAAGAAGTGTGCCGTTTGGTAAAAAATCAATGGCACCATGAAACCACGACAACAACAAGAACAAAATAGAAGGAAATAGTGAACGTTGTAGTTGATCTACACGATGAAGCTTGTTCTTCGATATCTGGAAGAAGAACAGTTCACGACTAATACAGTTTTCTTTTGAGGATGCCGTTGTAAACGGCGATCTAGTTCGATCCAGGAAAATTGTTCGATAGAATTAAAGTTTATCTCGATATGGATCATCCGTGAATCCTGATGGAATCAATTCGTGGAATAACAGTGATGATGGTGCTTTGATAGTAGTGGAACTGATGGAATTCAATTTGAAGGCACGATCGTGCTCGAGGAAGATCTCGTAACAATGCCCAAAGAGACCCTCGTTCGTGAATTGACTTGAATTACACGGTTACACGGTGCATATTACTAATATTGTTCGCTAATATATAAGTCCATTTTTATAAAAGAAATGTTCGAGTTTCGCTGAGTATTGTATGAAATGGAATGGCGTGAATGGAACGGCGCGTCATGAAGATTTGAAATTTAAAAAAAACGAAAAAAAAGAAGTTACGTTTTAAGAAATAAAAGAAGAATGCGTTACAGTCGTCCAGGAAAAGAGAATGAAAATGGACACGTTAAACTGTGATGATTTTATAGGAATCGACAATAAAATATGGAAAACGGTCTTTCGGTTAATGCTATACGATGACGCGCAAACAAAACTATATAGAATTATATTGTTAATTATATATATTTTCAAATGACACTGTTTTATCAATATATATTAAATGACAAAGTTAATAAATGTTTTTTGCTATCTGTATGATATTCGTTAGGCTCCGTTGAGCAGCATAAGGTTGTTAATTAGAGTTACCATTTCGAAGTACTTAGGCAATTTAGTATTAATCGTAGTTTATATCAGGCGGGTAACAAAGCATACCTATTTGGTTTACTTTTGTACCGTTTGTTTCATTTTCATCTGTGTATCGTGTGAGCATCAATTTTGATCGTAATTTCTTTCTTCGTCGATTGCAATGATGATTGTACCGTATATAAATCTGGCGCATGGATTCGCGATACTATTTATTGCAATGCCGTATTATTATATGTTTGAACAGATAAATGTATTCAGTGTATTTGTTGAGTATAAACTTTTAATATAAAACAAAAAGAAAATTGAATATGTTTCCCCCTAAATTTGACAATCGAATTAGGTAATAACAAATTCTTTTTTTAAATGTTACATACTATAAAAATATTTAAATACTTTAATTAATGAACTGTTAATATCCAGTTAATAAACGAAAACATTTATGGTTTATGATTTATTTTTAATCAAAAACGTACTAGGTGTACAAATTATAGTTTAATAGCTATATCATTACATTTTACAGTACCGAATGCAGTAGTTGAATGAATTACGAAGAACGGTAAATTGTGACACCATTCTGCGGACAAGCTGTTCTTTCTATAATTGACCAATTGTAGTAAAGGAAAATTATTACTATCAATACTATTACGAAAAAATTCAATATTCTAATTTTTGTTGCGCAAAACATAAGAGTTTAAAATTCTCTGCTTCGGGTGTCACAATTAAACAGTTGCACGGTCTACATTTCTGCGCGTTGCGGAATTCAGGTAACCGGAATTGAATTTCTATTTAATGATTTTAGTTGCTTGGTTGCTGTGGCTTTGACCAGTCTACATTTAAGATAAGATGATCGTAACCATAACCATTTAGAGTAGCAATAGCTTTTGCCGCTTCCATCTTGTACTTGAAATGTACATATGCAAATCCTTTGCAAAGATTGGTCTGCTTGTCCTTAGCAAGATAAAATTTAAGCACAGACCCGAACGGTTTGACAAGTTCATCCAAATCTGCGTCTGTTGTACTTTCTGATAAATTAGAAATACGAATAGCGGTCGTATCGTCGCGCCTTTGCATCTGCATAGAATCTCCGCGTTTGTTGTTACCATCGCGCATACCAGGTGGTACATATTTACTGCCTTGTGGCTTCAGTTCGGTCATTGCTCCAGGAGCACCAGCATTAATAAGTGGTTTCTTATCGTCTGGTACTTTACCTACAAATTAAATCATAAACTTTATAAGATAAAAGAATAATAGTTTTTTTTTTTTACCAAACAGAATATTGCCACAGTGAAACATACCTCCAGCCAGAACAGTGTCCTTGTAAGGACACTTGGTAGTCCAATGATCTCCATTACAATTACGACACTTGACAACACCTTTATCTCCCATATTCTTCAACTTCTCAAGCGAGTCCTCCTCAACCTTATTCTCTTCTTCCTTGCTAGAAATAAATTGCATGAAGACGTCTTCACCGCCAACGGTAGTGGCAGGATTAGGACCAGGTCTATCATCCACAGAGTCCCCAAATTTGGTCCAATTTTTACGGGCAGCTATGGTTTTCGAGACTACACGTCTTTCAATCTTATACGTGCGTACCACTTTGACCTTTTTATTATCGTCATTGTACTTGAATTCGGTGAGAATTTTGAATCCATTTTCGTAAGTCTCTGAAGGTGGGGGTAATACTCCTCCTTCTTCTTCGACTTCATCAGCCCAGCTGGATTTTATCTCTGCTACAGGCATTTCTCAAAATTACGCAACTAATATGGAAAAAGAAATTACTGTTAACGATTTTCTTAATTTCATGAAATAATCAATTACATGTATAAAGGCAATCTACTATACGTATGTGACAGACGAGACCCAATAATTTATAGGTTAAGAAATGGAGTCAATTCTTGAACAGTATTGAAGCAACAGTGTTAATAATCTAGAATATGTTTAATTATAATCTGCTAGAAATACTCAATGTTTAACAGAAGCAAGTATCAAATGAAATAAAATAATTGGAAAATATCGCTCACTGTATACAGTGCACACATTAATAGAACACACGTTTATGCTATGAAAACGTAAAAGCAATCAATGCTCGAGTAAAAATTTGGTGATCTATTAAAAATAGATTATTGTAAAAACTTGCTGTTCGATGATATTGTAAGGAAAATCAATACGTACACAAATACGACAGAAAGTTGACAGAAAAGTAAATCTCTTGAACTGCGAATGAAATTGTACCGAAATGGAGGAATTTCCGCATGTGATAAGTTGGCGTTTCAGCAGCTCTAGTGGTTGTTCCTCGAAACACGAATACTTCGAAATTAATGGCGACGTCTAGCGTTGTCGTGTTCAGTGTGAAAAAATAATGTTTTCCGGAGCCGTACTCCGATCGTGTACGGAAAAGTGTTAACGAAGGTATAAAAACGAACGTACTCGAATTCAGTGTAAAAATAAAAGAGTAATCGCGATAATGGACCAGGCACCTGCAGGTGAGAAAGAATGTTGTGATTTGGCGATTTGCCCAAGCGCGGTTTGCACATTCCCATTCCGGGCGAGAATTTCAACAGTTCGTCTTTTTTATTAATCGTTATGCCTATGATTTATTGTTTTAGCGTTTGAATTAGTTAGATTAAAGGATTCGCGATTGTTCCACGCGATGGAAATAATCAGATACTATGAAAAAAAAGGGGGAAATGTAGATTTTAAGTAGTAGGTTATGTAAACCTGTGAAACGCATTAGGCTATCATTGAAAAACGATTCTATTATCAAAAGAAATTATCCGGAGGAAAATCTTCGTAGATATATTGAAGAAAATTCTAAGATTCAAAACAGATTCAATATTTCAGGTTATGATGGGCTGATTTAGGACCACGTACTTAAAAAAAATAAGAGATCCTATTTCAGTACTGTATTGAAATATTTGCCATTTATATTGTAATAATTGTATAAGTAATTTATAGTTAATAGGTTCTCATATTAATTGCGTCAATTTTTTGGTATAACATCCAGATACAGAGTTACGGAACATCATAGACAAACTTGCACAGTTTGTGGCTAGGAACGGACCGGAGTTCGAGCAGATGACGAAAAACAAGCAGAAGGACAACCCAAAGTTTGGTTTCCTGTTCGGTGGAGAGCACTTCAACTACTATCAATACAAAGTGACTACAGAGCAAGCCAGTAAGTGGGATACAGCCCCTTAACAGCTACAACAATTGAGAAGCATAATGGCCATGCTTTATTCAACGAACAAGGAATGAGTTTGAAAAAGAGATACGGGTGAAAGGGTCTGAATTCGTCATAGTGAACGTACAAAAACTATTATTCATCGAATATGAGCACTTCGTTTCAAGATTTTGGGATTGCTATTTATTAAGCAGAATGCTTTAGCTAAAGACGTATTCTATTTCTTGGCAATGGTGATTTTAAAGAAGATGTAGTTTTAAGATTCTTACTGGAGCTTATCTGATACGGACTACATTATTGATATATTGCTTCAATCTATGCGGGAAGTACAACCCAATATAATACCCTGTAATACCCTAGTACTGTAAAAAAATGTAAAAAAATACATGTATGTATATACATATACATATATATATATATATATATATATATAAAACAGGGAAAGAGTATAGTGCTCCCAAAAGACTTACCGAATTTTTGATTCTCTCATAAAAGCCAAGAATTTTATTATGCACTGGTAGAAGATAAGACTCAACAGAAATTGGACTATTTGTATACTTTTTCAATATCCATTGAAGGAATCAAACATCTTACAATAATCCACCGTCATTCGTTTACAGTTTTAAAGCAAAAAGGAATAAATCCAATGCAAAATGCAGACCCACGTTTAAACGTTTCGCAGCAGCAGCAAACAGCCGCTACCGTCGCGCAGCCACTGAATAACGTCAATCTTACTCCTGGCCTAAATACTCAAAACAATGGATTAAACCCAGTTGTTGGAATTGGACCAGTGGGAAATCAAGGTGGTCCCGTTATACCTGTGCCAGGACAAATTGGAGGACCAGGAAATGCAGGCCCACCGATTGGACCAGTCCCTGGAGCGATGGGCGGTGTGAACCCACCACCCATTGCTGGTGTTACACAACCGGTTAACATTGGAGGACCCCCTGGATGGCTTCAAAATGAATTAGCAAACCTTCAGTCCCAACAAACCACGCTACAGGAACAAGTTAGACAATCAGAACAAAACCTGGCTGCGCAACATGCTGCATTAATGGCACAGCAACAAGGAAGGGTTGAAGATGCTGTGAGACAAGCTCAAGAAACAGCTTTACAAAATAGTGCACAAAACACAAACACAGACCTTGCTGCGTTTGATGCAGTATTACAGCCTATCATTGATAGCTGCACAAAAGATAGTATAAGTGCAGGAAAAGCCTGGATACTCCAAAATTCGGTGACTCCGCAAAGCAATCAAGTTGCTGCGGATCATTTATTAAGGAAGTATGTAATCGCAATCTACAACTGTGTGTTAATTGAATTCAAATCGAATAATTTCGAAACGTTTCTTTCAGACTAATTCAGGCAACAAATTTTAGTCATAAACTTCATATTATCTATCTGGTTAATGATGTCTTGCATCATTGGTAAGTATGATATTCGTTAAAAAAAAAACAGCTAATTTTATTTTTCGGAATATTCATAAATCAAATACCTTGTACTTCTACATCTTAAATTGGAATGTAATTCTTGACACAGCGATATGCGAGTTTTATCACATCAGTTTCAGTATAAATGATATTTGTAGTTGTAAAGTTCGATATACTCTAACGAAAAATAGTCGTGCAAAATATTGAATTGTAAACTTCTTTAGTGCAAGAAAAAAGTCTATGGATCTTCGCAAGGCAATGGAAAGTGTTGTTGTTCCCATGTTCTGTAACACTTCACTAGCTGCAACAGATGAGCAACTTAATAAATTAAATAAGCTATTAAGTTTGTGGGAATCAAAAAATAATTACTTTGATGAAGGAATTATAGATCAATTGAAACAACCAAGCACGTCTTGGTCTGAATATCAGGCCAACCTAGTTGCACAACATGCCAGCGCTATTACTCCGATTACTACATCGACGAAACAGACCTTTGATAATTATCAAGCACAACATCAAGCGTTTGTCACGCATGCTTTGAGACAAATTCAAAACATCGAACAACAAAAAATAGCAATTGATCAACAATTGAAAACTCCACCACCACCCCAATTGGTAAATTCATCATTTTCGTTTCTGTTCACAATTTGTACTTATATATTCCGTACAACGCTAACAAAGAGTAACGTTTTACAGAACCAACAAAATATGTCTATACCACCTAGTCATACCGGCCCTCCTGCTCCAATAGCCACAGATGTAAATTTCAGTCAACCACCACCTGGATGGTGTGTACCACCAGGAAGCGATCCTCCGCCATTTTCGAATGTTCCGTTACCAGATTTTTCGAAACCACCGCCGGGATTTGGCCCACCGCCTGTTATACACGAGCCTTCTGTCGAAGATTTAATGCCTAGTATGCCTTATTACGAACTTCCTGCCGGACTGATGGTGCCCCTTATTAAGTTAGAAGATGCTGAATATAAACATCTGGACCCGGAAGCTATTAGATTACCACCGCCTGCGCCTCCAAGTGAACGACTGGTAGCAGCTGTGGAAGCATTTTATGCACCACCAAACCATGATTCTCCGCGGGATAGGTAAGGATATAATACGGAAACATACGTATAAATTTCTTACAATAGAAATTACGAAATAAATTATTGGACCATAATTTGTATGTACTCTAGTGACGGTTGGGAAAAATTAGGTTTGTATGAGTATTATAAAGCGAAGAATGCCGCGCGTAAGCGGAAGGAAGAAGATATAGTAGCTGGTATAAGGCAAAAATCAAAATCGCCGTCACCAATCCTAAGGCCAAGATCCAAAAGTCCTAGTCCACCAAAGAAACGATATCGAAGTAAATCGCGAAGTAGATCGCGTTCAAGATCGAGGGGTAGAAGCAGATCGAGATCACCTGCAGCTAACCACAGGCGTAATAGTCGAAATAGTAATCATAATAATAGAAGCAGAAGAAGGAGGAATAGTAACAAAGATCGGAGTCCTGACAGGAGAATGGATAGACAAGATCGAAGTCCAACACCGCCCAGTTTCCTGTAAGTACCAGTACTTATAATAGAAAGTTATGTCGTATGTGAAAGCGCGAACTCTATAACTTAATTGGTTTCAGCGGGTCGACTTACAGTAAAGCGCCACAAGAGATTAGTATCGATGAGAGTAATAAAGGTCATCAGTTGTTAAAAAAGATGGGTTGGGGTGGTGCGGGACTTGGTGCCAATGAACAGGGTATCGAAGCCCCGATATCGGGGGGTGAAATTAGGGATAAGAACGATCAATATAAAGGCGTCGGTATTAATTTAAATGACCCCTACGAGAACTTTAGGAAAAGTAAGGGTCAAGCATTTATTACTAGAATGAAAGCAAGAGCAGAAGAACGTGCCGAAGAAAGGGGCGAACGAGACTGAAATATAATGGAGTAAATAATTTGTCTATTATCTTTCCGATGAGATATAGCTATTGCGTGCAGTATAACTTTTCATGATCCGCTATGGTCGACACAATTTTCGCACAGCGCTTTATAATCGATTTCAGTGATGTTTACATATTTTTTTATTATTTCAAGCGTAACTAGGATAATGCATATTTTACACCTGTTTTCACATTTCTTCATGTTAATGTTGTACAATAATGTTGTTCATTATTGAAGTCGCAAAGTTACACCCAGATGTGTTACCCAATTTTATATTCTCGTTGGAAGGATGGGTTGATTATTTTATATCTTTTAACATTTCGAAGATGCAAGAAAACAATAACGTCTCGTAACTGTGTCGATCATTCGCGGGCGTAAATCATTTATCTGTATATTTCCGCGTGAGGAAAATACTACGAGTGAATGATGGGAAGAAAGGATAATTGTTTATAAATATGATCACTTGTCGATTCATAAACAGGCAAGGGTTACGTATGTTTACGATACAGTGTGCACCAGAAGTGGCTGTTAATTACTAAATTCAATTTTCATGGTGCAAGTTGCGAATGGTGAAAAATACAATTTTAAGTATCTATTGTACATGTGTACAAATTTATTCAATCTTCAGCAAGGTTACCGCTAAATAATATAGATGACCTGTTCATTCATCATTTTAGACATCTCGATGAAATCGATAACGTTTTAGAGTATACCAAAAGGACCGATTAATCAAAGACGACCAAAATACGCGGTTAAGCGTCCTTCGCGAATACATTTTAATTGCATACAACACGACACCTACAACAAAAATTCATGCCGCATCTATGTGAAATAACGTTAATCCAACTCGCAGACTCGCGTCCGTGTACGCGAATAAGAGAATTGTTTTCGTGCAGTGATTATTTGCACGTGAAAGAAAAAGGAAAAGAAATATGGAACTATAAAAAAGTACTTGTATTTAGTAAGTTAATAAATGATTATATTGATACATAAATATAACTCGACGAATAAGTGCTGCTCGTTTAAACAGGACGAAAGTGAAAAAAAAGAAGGGAAATTGTGGAAATAGTGAGTGAGCGAGCGAGAAAGAGTGAAAGAATGTTCGTAATTAGAATCACCACGTCCTTAACGCGTGCTCGGCGCACACTTGTTAAACTCTTACACACGGAGAAACATCGATGAAACTATTGAAGAACATGGAATTTAATCGGTTCGAAGATACTCCAGAATAACGATGTTCTTAGATTCTTCATATGCTGGTATATTTATCGTCGGCTGTCACGTGCACGGAGATTGAAAGAAAAATGAAAAATCTCTGTAACTGGCTAAGAACGGCTCGATGTCGGATGGCACTGTTAATCGCCAGTTTGCCTTCTTGAACTCCCCCAGCGGTAGTTGATATCGAAACCGAATAAATCCAACGTTGAACCGGTTTCGCAGCGATAACAGTCAGAAGCTACACACTTGGTGGCGTAAACAAAGCCAGAATGATGTGTGCATTCTCGGTAGTCATCCAACAAGGTCGCCCTTAGCTTTGATGTCCTTTTTATATCACGTGATATTTTTTTATATGCACGTCCGTACTCTATAGAGGAAAAAGAAATGAACAAAATTATATACAATGAAACATTTGCGTCGGATATCGAGATTTCAATGGGACGTTAACAGTTTTTCAAATAGAGACGATTTAAATAACTGTTGCGCATCTCGATTTATTATTTGCCTTCCTCTTGGCCATTAATACTGTGTCACGATACCGGTTGATAACAGTTCCGAAGAGTCCTAAAAGATAAGTTATTCGGCTTTAAGAACCGCAAACACAAATTTCGACGATGATTCTGCAGCGATTAGTGCCCTCCCTGAGGGGTAACTTCGTTGAAAGCAAAGGTCGCCGATAGAGCGCAACCAAATAGTGAAAAGAAAAAAAACAGTATGCTATGAATAAGAAATGACTGAAGAGAGAATATTTTTTACCGTGCAGTGTCAAATCGATTTCAAAAATCGTGTCGATGCACTCGATGTTAACATACATTTCTTACGGTGATCGATAATTATCGATAATTAAACCATTAAAATCATTGTGATAATGGACATGTTCAACAGTCTCGTAACTATACGCTGTCCGATGCATTTCAACGCAAATTCCCACAAAGAAAACGTAAACGTGCGCAAGTTGATTATCTGATGCAGCGTGTTTAAGCAAAATGTTACAACAAACTCAAAAAGTATGCGAAGATAAACAGTTAACGTAATATAACTACATACTTGGCAGTGGTATTCGTTGAATGCAGACGTTTGCTACAAAAGTGTTATTCGTAGAACGCAATATTGGAATTCCGATGGTTTTTATACGAAGAAATATCAATTACTGGAGAACGGTATGGAACTAATTGAAACATTTTTAAATAGGTTTTGTAGTAATAGAGTACAATGTATTTAAATTCATTTCCAAACATCTCGCACATTATAATACGAAAATAGGGTCTCCATTCCCTTTCGAGGAATTTCAAGTCGATGTTTGGTGTGCATCAAACTTGCAACTTTGTCAAGGTCTAAATTTATCTTACTCCATTCGAAAAATGTTGCTGAAAGGTAATCTATATATCATGATTGAACTTGTACCCTCTGACCTTCCAGATATCCGTTCCATTAATGAAGCTCGTATCTAATTTTACAGTACGGGCTGTAGCGGATAACGTCAATAATATTATTGATGCAATATCTACAATGTTCCATACAATGGAGAAATAATATCCTATATAAAGGATTCATTCAAATAAATTGTTGTATACTGTTCAATGATGGCACTATTGAAAGATAACGAGATGCGAAATTGCACGTTATGGGTGGAATTTCTTTTCAGTATGAAAATCGTAGTTCGCGTGAGACATCACTTCAAACGTGTGATTTTTGATCAGCAAGTAAAATGAGGCTCATATTACTGGCGACAAGTAGCAAACGACGTGTATCATTTTACCCTTGTTTGTCAAGATTTTCACGGACGCTGTCAAATTAGAACGACTCACCTTGGACCTGTTACGTCTGCGGATCCATATAAAGACATATCACAATCTTGTCACTCTGATTACAACACATTGCATCGTTCCGCAATATTACACGATGAACACTCGTGAATTTATTGTTGTATAGAAGTAAACAAAACAAATTTTCATTAGATACAATTTACAAAATTGAATTACGTAGGAATTTCTGCGGGTGTGAAGCCCCATTTATCCATATCATGAATCTAGTTTCATTTGTACTACACGAATTGATACTAATTTGAATAATGTATCATAGAATATCTTGAAGTATTTTAACAAATTGGTAGAATGGATACGTATAATAATTTGTATGTCAATCTTTTGATAAGCATACCACCTTTTGAAAGTCGAGTATAAATCACGCCATATCGCAGGTAACAGGTGACCTCATAGTAATCAGAAACCGGATCTTGCAGTCGACACGCGTATTTAGGCCGGAAGTGCGTCTCTAGGGTTGGCTTTAAATAGTCACTCATGCTGCTGGTTTCCTTTTATGTAGGTATCGATAACGAGAACCCATCGTTAAATTCAACCTAACGTTCTGGTCTGTCTATTTTTGGTATTATGATAACAGTGCTATAATTAACTCTTCGTACTGGTAACTCCGGTACAGGTATGCGGTTTTATCGGAATTTAAGCAACGTATCTCAAATGTCAAATTGCCACGACCTCTTCGTGACTATTAGAAACATAGCTATTCTTTCGTTCTATAACAGGATTATTTGAAAAAAGCAGCAATGATTAATAGTTAACTACCAAATTATTTACATGTATATTAAAAAACCAGACATTTTCATTTTTTATGCAACATTCAAGTTAAGTTAGAATATTCTAGATCGTTCTCACCATCGATCCAAAGATCATACTGTCCCCCGAGATTATTTCTCAATGTTGTCGTCGCTGCAAATGTTACGGTCCGGCATATTTGCAGAAGGACTTCGAGCAGCCCGACTGTCTCTGTGTTTTTTCTTTTCGTTTGCCAAGCACCTTCGCGGACAGAGGTCCGCCGTGGTCGAAAGGTGCACGTAAAGAGACGCCGCGACGAACGTGCAGCGATCGGGCACACTTGCGTGTCGGCAGACACGAACAGAGAAAACGGGTTAGCGTGACTCGTGAATTAGAGAGAAACGCTTGCATTTGCAACCACGGCGGGACAGAATCGTGCACAAGGATGAAGAAAGGTGGCAATTGCACGAATGGAGCGCAGGTACCGCGTTACATTCCACGTGATCGAGAGAAGGGCACGCCTTGGCTATCCAGTCACGCGCCCGACCACGCGTTTACCCTTACCGACACGTGCAGGGAATGTGTACGACCACGCACTCACAAGTATGACAGAACTGGTTATTTTGCGCACACGATGCACGACATCTCTTGGACGTTACGTTGGTCCGCGGTGCATGTCGAAATGCGAATGATACATCTTCCGGTTACGTCAGGCGTGCAATCGTACTTTGAAAATGCAATCGGTTTCTACGCGGATCTGTTTCGATAATTCGACTTCACGATTGTGTAATACCGCTTCTCCAGCACTGTTATTGTTTTAGACTTAGCGACTTCGACAGGTACGTGGAACATAGGCAGGGTATGTTATAGGTATAGTTTTACGTTTGTTCAAAAAGTATTACTCTATAATAATATGTTTTTTCATGGGACGTGAAATTTTATGTGCTGTTTCGTACGTTAATCGTTTATATATCGATGCTACGAAAACGTAAAAGTCTATTAGGTATGAACCAAGCATCGTAGGTTCAGCTTAAAGTTGGTCAGAAGTCCAGTAGACACAACTCAAGGATCGTGGGCTCAGCTAAAGGTTGGTCACAGCCCGCAGAAATCCAGTAGGTATGGCCCAGGGTACGTAGGTTGAGCTAAAAGTCTGTCAGAAGGCCAGTAAGCATGGCCCAAGTGTCGTGGGTTCAGCTAAAAGTTGGTCACAACCCGTAGAAATCCAGTAGACACAACTCAAGGATCGTAGCATCAGCTAAAAGTTAGCCAGAACCCGCAGATGTCCAGTAGGCACGGCCCAAGTATCGTGTGTTCAGCTAAAAGTTGGTCGGAAGCCGCAGAAGTCCTGTTGGTATGGCCCAAGGTTCGTAGGTTGAGCTAAAAGTTGGTCGGAAGTAGCAGAAGTCCAGTAGGCACAGCCCATGTATCGTGGGTTCAGCTAAAAGTTGTAACTTTACCTACGGGTATAAGTTGTAATTTTGCATTAATGGAAGTCTTATTTATGCATGCGTAATAATTTACTGATAATGATAGTGATGCGCTAATTTCAAGCAATTGGAATTCTTCTTTTAACAAAGGACACACATATAATACTGTATACTACATATTATTCGTAACAGTTGGTTACCCCGTATTTTCATAAATTGTAAATTTGTTTCGTCGAGATTAAATTGGAGCGTGATATCTTCGCGCAATCGTATTATCCGATGAGCTTTGCACGATAAAAAATGAGTTCGTGGGATCTTCAGGTTCAAATATCACGCAGCGTTCAGTGTTCGTTCCTTGGGAACGTGCGGACCTATCAGGATTTCTGTACGGGAATCGCGAGTTATCCAGGACGGGAAGGGAACGCGTTGAAACGGCTATAATTATGTATCGACCAATCGAATGTTCTAATTTTCCAAGGACAGCCAGCGAACATTTCTGAGGGACGTGATTTTCAGACGATACTCGAGGGAAACACCTCGATGCATCGGCGATGCAATCACCGTGACGTAATTACTTTCACGTGCCCTGACTCGACCCTTGTGTAACATTATTTTCGTTATTTTTTAATCGTTCTAAATTCCGCGGCCGCATCAATTTCACTTTGTCACGTCATTGTTAATTCAGTGTACTTTGATTTTATGTAATGCGAACCGCGCGCTTCTCGAGCATGACATAAATGATAATTCAAAGAGTTCAAAGAAAGTGTGATGCATTTTCTTAAAAATTTGCTAGAAGATTCATGCGATATATGCAGTTAGGCTAACATACTTGTAGTACGTAATGACCGTCAAAAACATGCAAAGGTCGTTGAATATTCATGGGCATGTGTCCACCCACGGCGACAATTCTATCTAAAAGTCACGTAGGCATGCGATGGGACATGATCACCGTTTGAACGATGCATAATTGAATTCCCGCACAAAGACGAATTCGTCGAGTGCTCTAGAAGGAATTCAAATTGGGTCTACCTCATGACAGAATCCGGAATCAAAGATTAAAGATCTGACTAAGATAACAAACGAACCACTCTCTATCAGATCTAATTGTGGCTAACTGTTTCGAGTGTACCGAAACGCCGTCGTCTGAACGTGACACTCAATTGACGAACATTACGTTCAATAACATCTTTTCAGAGCAGCGCGCAGCCTGGGCTGATTAATATACGACACTGGACACGTAATGGTGTACCAGATCAAGAATAACCCGGAGTTGCCACAGATTGCGTTTATTTTCTCCCGAGCTGTGCAGAAAATAAGACGCCTATTTTCGATTCGGTCGCGTTACGCGTGTATTCGTGCATTCGTCAAGTTCGTAGGCGCTTTAAAGGGGGGACGAGCCAAAAAGTTCACCTTCCCGGCAATGTGAAACATTTAAGCTGAATAAATTGTGTATGGAATCTATTAAGCGGGCCTCCCGTTTCACACATCGTTAAATATGGCCATGAATGAAATCTAGTATTTTTGGAGAACCATGCGAATGATCATC
This sequence comes from Nomada lathburiana, assembly GCA_963667235.1. NCBI lineage: Eukaryota > Metazoa > Arthropoda > Insecta > Hymenoptera > Apidae > Nomada > Nomada lathburiana. The sequence goes on along the minus strand of OY763898.1, from coordinate 7,763,181 downwards.
TAGCGTTTGCTGCAATGTGTGCACGACATTTATACACAGTCTTATAATATCGTTCGTAAATTACAGGAATGTCGTATATATACCATATACCTGTCCTGATAAGTCGTTTAAAAATAAAACGATTCGTATGTACCGTTCCTTTTTACACTCGTACTTTTCGTATTTATGCGTTGGATCGTTCGTCTTGGAATTACTTGTCCACGGACAGGCCAACGTTTACATAATCAAAAAGGCTTATACTTTCTAGTCCGTTTGTGAACGTCCAGCGTCATAAAAATGTTTCGTAATGCGTAAATCTTACTGACAAAAAATGCATAGTTAGCTGCATTCTTTCCTCGAGTTCACTGTAATTTCATTTCAGTTTTAATGCAGTCACGCGATCGACCAATAAACGTAATCCCTGTACGCTACGTTCGATCGCGTATGCACTGTGTAACAGAAACGAGATCTGGATTCCACAGGTGAGCCGTAAAACTAGAAAAGTATGTCGCCTACATTGAGTGCCGTGCTCAAGATTCAGCAGTTAAATTGGCCCGGTGCTATTCTTGCTGATTTCATGCATCAGTCACGTTTTATCGCCGGGAATGGAGGCGTACAACGACCTTAATTATAAAGGATGTCTCATTGTCAATCGCAGCTGTCGTATATGTCGTTTAAACGGACACATATGTATGTACATTTGGAAATTGGTGGCGAGTAAACCGCGTGGACTATAGGTACACGAAATACGAAATACATATTGATTTGTCGAAACGTGACCATAGCCATTGGTGTTCTTCATACGACAAATTTTTGTTGTTGTGCAAGTCCGATTATTTTAATATCTATATCTAATTACAGGAAATGAATTTTCGAGATATCATTTGTCTGCAATACTTTTCCTAAGCAAGCATGCTCTAGTAATCTACGGCAGCAGCACCACAGCCGCTGAATAATTAAAATTCAATCGGTTTATTGCAACGAACGTTGGGTATTCGGGAAGACTCTGAGCTGCAGCATGTGCGTGAACAATTTGCAGAGCATGCACAACACCACAGCACAGGTATAAACACGTCGACGAATAGTGCGAGAACGAGAACGAGAACTATCATTACTGCGCGTCCTCGTATCACGGCGAATCCTGAATGCCCGTCGTATCTATGGTCTTGTACTCCGTTTCGATTAGATCGCAGAGAGGAGGAAAGACGAAACGCAAGGCTCGTAGCCCGTGATCGAGTGAAACAGAGTACGAATAAAAGGTAATGAGAGAGACGGTCGTCGGTTCTGAAAGATGGGATGCAGTTGAGTGGAGAGTAAACGAGGCAAACAGGGGAAAGGAGGGTGAAACAAGCGCGTGACAGGACACGTGACCGGGAGCACACGGTGCTCGCGTGACCGGCCTCGTGACGTCACGCGCACGTGTCACACAGCGTGGTAACTGCTTATCCTCCTCTTCGTTCAACCGCAAGTCTCTGCGAATGTTCCTCACCTTCCGTGCCCCTCCACGCGTTCACCACTCCCGTGTTGGTCAGTAACGTCTCAAGCCCCCACTTCACCCCTTTCGTCATAGACTTTCACCTGGAAAGTTACGATTTTCTTCTACATCACCTCTGTTAGCCCTGTGAATCCTTGAGCTTCTGCCTACTCTGTGTCGAGACCAACGGGCGGATTTGCATCATCGCACAGGGTCGTTATGCGACGTGGTGCGATCCTCCTTCGCGACGAGGAAGGAACGAAAAAATAGGCAGTTTCTCTACGACGGTTATCGTCGAATCGTATCAACGGGATTTCAGCGAAATGGAAGGGTGAAAGCGTGCGGTCGAGTTTAGTCGACTTCGTGGCACGATATCGAGCAACATTAACTTTACAAGCTTGCAGTAGATACAAACACACGTATTGCGCGGCGTTTTCGACAAGCAAACTCAAGAAGAGTTTTATCTGCGATTCGATCGCTTGTTGTTAAGGTAAATTCGTTTTGATTGTGTACGTTGCGAAATTGTGATCTTTAAATTTCTAATGCCAGCGAAATGTATTTTGTACGCACAGTGCAATACAAATGCGAACATCACAATAGCGTATGTTTACACCTACGCTATGATTGGCGGTAGTTCGCGTTAATGCAACACGCAACGATGCTTTGGTCTGGGGTAGAATTATTATCATTATCGTTTAATTATTCAAACTTTTGCGTATGGCGCCAAGTCATCGATGCGCATTGTAATTGTAAAATTCTGCAACGCGAAGGAGTCTATGAAGTAATATAAGTTCTTGTACTGATTAAACCGCAGGAAAAAAAGCATGAAACGAATTAAATGATTAGATGTAGAATAACTTTCTTTGTTTTTGTTTTTGTATAATATACGTGCGCGCGTATCGCTAAAGCTATTGCGAGATCGCTATATCGATTCACACGTAATATTATCAACACGTGATGTACTAAGAACAAATTGTCTTATCATGGCTTTTCGCAAAGCTCGCCAAGCGCACTCATGGGCACGGTACCACCACTTGAAGATATCGTAGATTACAAAGAAATCAAGCTACGTAATGATAACTGTGTTACTATCTGTCATAACAGCACTGTATTTCAATCAGAAGATCATTGGAATTATTGCGATAAGGTAACAAAAATGCATTTTTGACAATGTGGTATCCCTGAGCAATCGTATTGGTCGTGTAAAAAAATTTTAATATAATTCGACTTGTATTGGGCCTTGAGTTAGGTTTTGGGTCAGGGTTCATTCAGGTTTGGGTCAGGTTTGGGTCAGGTTTGGGTTTGATAAATGGGTTAGATAAATGCGTTAGATAAATGGGTTAGATACAATAATTCGACTTGTATTGGGCCTTGGGTTGCATGGCTCCAGGATCGGTGCCTCCGTACCTGAGATGGTTTTGGATCGCTCCCACCAGCGAGCTGCATGCCACACCGCGGCCCATCGCGAGAATCGAACAGGGCCGCGCATTACGCGTAGTACATTCAGCTTGCCAAGGAGACGTAATGCATTTCTATACGTCGCGATACTACTTGGTCGAGCGAGATCCATTTTCATTTATTTTGAACATTCTTGAAATTTCTATTTCAAAGTCACACAATTACAAAAATGTTTGCACAAGATTGATCGGGAATTGAATTGCGCATGTATATAACGTGTTCATTGGAGAAAAGGGGTACATCCGAGCGCCGCCACGTGAAATTCGTAAGGTGAATGCGTACGCATCCGCAGAAGTGCATCTACATATAGGTGGCGGATACGTTATGCGCGAGGAAACGCGCGGCTCGTTCAATTCTTACGGCCCTGTCAGTTAGTATATTGCGGAATTTCGCGGTCGAACGAGTCAACGGCCTTATCGTCGTTCGCATTTATGTCTGAAGATCGAACCGTGCAGCTCTCTTTTCGCCTGCTATCGTCTTGTTCGCGCGGAAACAGTTCACAACGGATGGCAGCCAAGTCGGATTTAAAAATTTGATCGTCACGCTTGTAGGAGCTCGTTGCGGTGAAAAAGATCGATCGGCGATCCCGCAGCAGTCCGAAAAACGGAGAAATCGTGAAGTAGGAAGACAAGGAAGAAAAGAAGAGGGCGCCAGTACAGATATATCAGTGAGTGTGACTGGACGGAAAGACGTGGGCGATTCCCAAGTACCGGCCTCCTGGTCCGTTGTGTCGTTACGAGTGTGTCAGTGAGTTTGTGGAGGCGAACCTAACCTAGTCGGGTGCGCACTATCGATCAAGGTGCCACCGCATCGGTTTAAAGAGGACTTGACTTTTTTTCGTTTCTCTTTCATTTTTTATATACTGATTATGCACGCGTAATTTTACGACAGTGGAAATCCGCCTGTGCAATACCGTTGAATTTCGCGCTCAATTACGGCGAATTCTTTTTTCGCTGACGTGTGTGTTATCAGCGGTGAATTGAAGGAAGGAAAAATTGACTGATCTTTGTATGAAATCGGAAGCGGACAAAGAGAGGAAGAAGAAGTAAAGTTAAAAGGTAAACAGGAAGCGGAAACAAGAGGAGGAGAGGAGATAACGGTGGTAGCGAATTAGGAATCGGAAGTGAATCGTGTTGTGCATTGGAAGCGATTCTATGATTCAAGATGATGGAGACCCAGAATTATTGGGAGGATAACTCCGCTCATTCTATGCAAGTGAAATATGAGAGGTAAATGTTCACCTTATTATTAGCATATATAAAGAAAATTGTACTAGGGAGGATTTGTTAGTTTTATTAGAAAGCAAATTATCTTTTTTTTTATTGTTTGATATCGACGCAGAAAACATAGTATTTTTTAGTAGCGTATAGTTAGGATAATGTGCAATTATTTTGCCGTATTTGCATTATTTCGGACGTGGTTAACAGTGCATCGTAACGCCTATGCGCGTAACATAAATCATCTCTACTTCCTATTTTCTTTCTCCACGTTAAATGATTCTTCCACGCTGTCTACCTTGTCTAATATCATCCGAAAACATTCATATAAATCTCTAGTAGGTGCATCCGAAGCGCTCATTAAGTAGAATGAGTCGATGTTCGCGTGACCCGCGTTACTGCGGTAGGGATATATTAACTTCGTTACTATGCTTAGCCTTATATGCACGTGGAGTCGTTCAAAACAAGTGATTACAACGGCGTAACGTAATATCACAGGGAGCAAAGTTTTTAACATTTCTTTATTGCAGTATAAAGCTTGTGAATTATGCAAGACGACAAGCGTGTCACATAAAAACACGTAACAACGGCTATTTACGCTACTGCAAATCGATACCGAGATATTTCATTTAATTGAACGATTTATTTTCTTCGTATCAATGGATTCGCGTACGGTGAACTCGTTAAATTTCACCCGATACTATTTCCATCACAAAATAATGCCACTGAAGCTGCACAAAGAAACTCAATTCGTAGAATAGATTAAAACACGAAACTTTTACGTTCATTGGCGGTACGGAAAACTACAACGCACGTTATCGTGAGCGTACAGGTATTCGTTTTTTGTTATATCCTCTTCTCTCCATCATGTATATGATATTGACAATTAGACCCCTACAGATACGACTTGTATCTTCTCGAAGGCCTGTACAATTGCCGAAAAATTCATGGCCGCGGTGAGAGATAAGATAGGCGGCGCGGAATCGTCTCTATTGTCGAACACCGGTTTCAAGTAAACGCGTATATAATTATCACGGTGGTGTATTCGTCCGTGCGGGACGATCGACCGATCGATCGATTGCGCGACCATTTAAAGTAGCAGTTAAAAGAATTCGCGAACTAAGTTGCAGAGTGAATTGAAAATTGCTAGACGGACGTGTTCCGAGAGTAATTACAGATTAATTACAGTTTATCGCGGTTATAACCTGTAACTACACCCCCCCCCCCCCCCCAACGATCAATTCTGCACGTGAGTAATATCGAATCGAGATCAATTGCTATGAGCGACGTTCACGAAGCATTTGCATAACAACGTGCTGCTTTGCCATGCAATTTGGAAGAATGAAAAAAGAAAATGATTTTCCAACTCGACTTTTATTATACGTGTTATGTCTTATCGGCCAAGGACACGATTTTCCAAAGAAGCACCCTGTGACATAGATCGTACTACACCGATTGATATTCGTAGTTTCTCTTATCAGAAGAGGCGACATTAACGCGTATCCGAGCTACTCGTTCAGAAGCTTGCATCGGGTGACTTTCATGAGCATATCAGTACCGGTCGGTCATAAACATTTGTAGGAGATCGAGAATTGGCTGTATACACAGCGTATATATGAAGGCGGCGATGGGCGGGCGTAGAAAGCAACCGGGCGATATCTTAGGGCCACGCTATAGAACACGGTTTCTCATCTTGGTCGCTTGAACCGTCGCATCGGCCATTGACACTGCAGATCGATCTGTACGTATTTATTTGATCACCATCTATATAACGAGGGAACGTATGCGTGTCCAGTGACGTCGCGCGGTTGTTTGAATTGAATTTGGAAATCGAGCAATCTTTCATTTGTCCCCCCTTGTTTTTGCACTCCGTTTTTGAAGGCGATGCACCGATATCCCTCAAGATCGAGTTCGATCCTTTGGTGCAGTCAGAGGCACCAGAGACTCGATGCGAATAGAACATTCATCGATCTGGCGTTGCTACGCGCAAGCAGCACGATGAAATCATCGTTTTTTTTTAAACCTTGCAGAACAATAGCGACATGATATTGAGTTCGAGTTCCACAGATTCGTAGGCTTTTAATTTTTCAGATAATGAACCCGATACTATAAATACAAGATACCGTGTAACATTGTGTAAGATTCAGCTTGATTAATCGGCAATTCGAAGGAGCAATAACTCTACGCTTTTATCGCGCATACGTGCAGATAAGATAATGGTCACGACTGTCTATGGATGGTTTAGATACCGCGAACGTTGTGCCGACGACACCTTCGGTTTCGTGTCATGGAAGACCACGTTTAATTGACGCAATACGGATATTCGTGTGCGTCATGGAAACGAACGCATGCACGTTTCCTCGAACATGTCGTGGCTGGCCGTGCATTACCTAATCTAGAATTTCGGGTACATCATTTGCATGTATTGTGGTCGATAGAGTTCATTATTAGACATTTAATGTAGCGGTAATTTCCCGAAAACGGATGTATGTATGTTGTTAACAGTGGCGCTCGCTTTTGCCGTCTTATCGACAAGTTGCAAAACATTTCATGTGTAATAGATTTCGATTAACCGAGTCATTGCGTCGAGATTATTACAGTTATATTTATTTACGTAATTTTATCAGCATGTGTCCGAAAGACGAAATATTGTACGATAGTTTTTCGAATTTCAATTACGCGAAATTTCTCAGAATATTTTTGTTTTATTGATTGCACGTGTTCATGTGCATTATTGTTTAATAACGTCCGGATTTTCAGCAAGATTAGATTCTATGATAAAACAAGTTAACGATAAATTGCTAGTTGTTTTTTTCAAATGGATATTTGTTAAGGGTGCGACATGTTTAAAGATAGGGGATCATCGGTTCAGTATTAATTCTCTGTGATTAATGTTCACTGCGTATTAGATAGAATCATTCTGCAATGAAATCTTAATCTTCGATCTTCAACCTTTGGCTGACATCTTTAATTAACGTTGATGGACTTCGAATCAATCTACATGCCACTTTTGAAGGTGCTTCCAAATGTCTCCTATTATTTTTCCTCTTGTATTTGTTTAATACTCGCGATATGCAGAAGTAAATTTGACTTCTTTCGAGTACCCGATAAAGCTAACATTTCTCTTGTTAACCCACATGGTCTGAGCACCGTGTACTCCATTTTACAAGTAGTATACGTCCTCGGCGTCTTAAAACTGCTTTTCCAAGTACGAGTCCGGGCAATCAAGGGGCCATAAAAATTTCAATTCCAGTTAATCGACATTCCAGCGAGTTCCTAAAACTTTCCGTAACTTTATGTTCGGTTCATGTCGTTTTGCTAGTGACTAACCTCCTGGCAGGGTGTAGCCTCAGAATGGCGAAGGACGATACATTTGCTTGTTTTCCGCGGTTCGCACGAAGTTCTTGGTGGTTCCACGGCCACGTCTCTCTGCTTTTGGTCACGTAGGCACGCGTGCCTCACTGACGTGCGGGAATTCACAAACACAGGTCAGCATTATGGATTGGATCGTTAAGATGTCTGCAGGTGTTCTATATTTATCCCCAGGAATGTTGCAATCGCACATACCTACTTTATCATACGATTAACCATAAATCTTCCGCCCTACCTTCGAAACTTTTCGAACTATTATAATTTCGAGATGGTATAAGAGAATCTTCGTGACACCATGGTTCCTTTCTCTTTTTTACCTACGTGTGTTTTGGGCGTACGATGATAAAACATAAATGCACCTTGCATCCTCGAAACAATAGCGCCGTGCGTATGGAGGTCGGTGCAACAGAGAAGGGAATTGCATCGATCAGCGATAAATTACGACTGCACGAGGTAGCAGCGTCAACCCGACCGACAGTGACCGTCGTTGCATTGAATGCAATAAACGTGTCTCCCTTTCCACCTCTCTCAACTTTCAGTTATGTGGAAAACGAAGGCTCGATCTCGTGCTTCTGTTTCACCATCTTGGCACAGATATTTTCTCTGTCTCCGTGTTCATGCCGTTTATCACGGATTGAATCAAAGGTCCTTCGACACACTTCGCTCGTCTAGAGTCTAGATCATGCAGCGACAGACGGTGTATCGATCTTCGATTCTCCTTGGAATTGACGTGAAATGCACCGCAAATTGGGGACGGCTGACTTTAGCGAAATTTCATTGCGCGTCGACTGGTAACATTTTATCGTGTCCTTCGAGCAGCCGTGTAAGTATATTCACGCGTGCGAAACGAGTATTCACGCACGCTGATTGACTGGTGTTTGCCATTCCAATCGAATTCGGTTTATCAACGTAACTATGTACAGACTTCTTTTTGGTTACATCGGTTTGCTCGAGTAATGGGAATGAGGAGGCGAGTTGTTGAATCATGCTTGACGAAGCTTAACATGGTTTTGAATGCCGGTGTAAATTTCTTCGTCGTAGAAGCGAATTTTTGATAAGAGCTGAATTAGTTGGAACAGTAGCAGGAAGATTAAGATTAATTAGCAATGGAAAGAGTGGCAAGAAGCGGCGGTTTTATTTCGTTCACTTCCGTCGAAATACACTGTGCACATTCTCGTATAGAAATTATCAAAAGAAAGCCACAAGCCACGACAGCGTGTTTTTCCCATTGCGAAATAGTCGATTAACGATGCCCTGCTTTATCATCGACCCGATTTATTAATTTGCGACGCGTATGATTGATGGATGACAAATTTTCCATTCACGTTTTTGAGTCTCGTGATTTTTTAGTTCAGTAAACGTTTCTTTCCCATTTGTGCTGGAAATAGTATCTAGTAGGTGTCGAAGAACTCGCAGAAATTTCAAAGGAGATCGCATATGCATAGGAAGCTATGTCTGACCACGACGCCCGTTTCTACTGATTCGTCTCGATGACGCTCTGAATTTTCCCTTAGCAATGACAGTTCAGTTTAGTAAATTATTTCACGAATTAAATAACAAGCTTGTAATTAAAGGAAAAATAATTGCGTTTCATGCTGCTCTGCTGAGTAAGTTGTTCATTTTCTTATAGTACTTTCACAATTGCTTACATTGTGTGCTAGCTGTTTGCTAATACTTTTATTAGCCATAGGATTATTTCGTTTAATGAAAATTTGCTACATTTCTTGCCTGTCATATTTCAAACAGACCATTTCAATCAACGGATGCCTGTTTTATTATTACTTATCCTCACTTCTCGCGTCTCTTACCGGCGACTTGTGTTTAATCAGGGATCAGTGAGCCCGAAAACTTATTAAGGATGTCTATTCGGGACGCCTTAAAACACAATAACAAACACAGTCGTATCATATAATCAGCGACATGTTCCACACAATAGCCATAGTAATATAATAATCATCCACAATTTCATTCTCCTTCGTCAAACACCATCTAATCCAAACGATAGGTCGAGTGTCACGTGTTAATTTACCGCTTGGCGACTTCCCCTTCACGAGAAATGACGAAACGGCTAGTTCAACAGCTACCCAATCTTCGCGAACAAATTATGACGCGTTGCAGGATATATTGGCCGATAACTAGATTCCCCGTTTGCGTTACGCATACAGCGGAACGAGAACAATTCCATCTGCCATGTAATCATTGTTTTCTTATGCTCATTTGTACGTGATGATCGGCAGCTTACAACGACGAAGATAATACATACTTTCGAACAACGGTGGAGAGCGGGCGGAAAATTTTGACGATAAAGTCGGCGAGTGTCGCGATAAGGTTTTAACGTGCCTCGCTCACGGTACGATTCTTGCACTCTCTTTCATGAAAATTCAAAGCATGTAATTCCGTTTTGCTAACGACGTGGACGTTGTTGATTCCATTTTATTGGCATTCGGTCGCCGGTGGTCAATGTAATTCCGACGACGTGCCCGATGGACGTTCAGTGTCGTTCGAGAAAAAGTGAGAGTTACCTTGGCTGTTCGACGCTGACCGACCGTACGTTTGCCTGCCCTCCATACACGCGTACGTTCGTATACATGCGAGTTCACACCCATGGAGAAGGGGCTTCTGTGACTGATGAATGTACGTCCACGTGTGAGTGGGCGTGGAAAATAGTTCAGCGATTTGATTAGCGGCAGGGCGGATGATTCATTGTGGAAAACTTCAAATTGTTGTAATGCTGGAGAACACCGGGAGATAAACACTAAATTCGATGTTCGTGCTGGCTCGCAGATAGAATGATTTCATTTGGGAGGTAAATATTTGAAGGGTTCGCGCGAAACTCGGCAAACGGGGACAGAACTGTCCGATGTTTTTGAACCACGGGCACGGTGCAAGTCAAGGTTCGACTTGAGAAATCGGGGTCGGCGGTAGCAAATTTAACAGCGTCGGGGAAACTATTTGTAGGATTATGAAACGTATCCCGTGGCTGCATCACGGGATAACGAGCTGCTCTGTACCCGTGGCAACGCAGATGAAGTCATTTCTCGCAGTCCGTTCTTCGATTATTAATTTTAGATCCGGCTACTTCTAGCTACACGGTAGGGGTCTCGTTGTCCTCACGATTTATCCAAGAAATATTATGTATTGTTAGAATGATGAGGCCACTGTATGTGAGTCACGCGTTCATGAACGGAAATTGGTTTGCACGGAAAGAGGGAGGTGAAAAGGAAATCGATACACGTGACGGCAAGTGGGCGTAAGAGGCACGCAATCCGTTTGAGGAATCTTATGACTGGCCTTATTTCGATCGACGATTGCATTGTCAACATTTTATTGAATTTAGTGCTTAGAGGCAACATACGATATGTATATAAGCGTCCAACGAAGGAGATTAATCGGATTGTCGTCGATGATTCGGTATTAATCAGTTACTAGGGAAAAATACTCTATCATATATTTTCATTAATCTACCGGAACTACCACTCTCGCTAAATTTTCACACGCTTACTTCTCACGTATCAGTTGTTATAATCTCGAATCTGATTTCGAACAATTGTCAGGCGTCAATCTCTATTTCCTGGGATTAGAAATCTATTAGATACCACGTGCCACTACCACAAATACTTCACAGCTGTAGATAATTGAGAAACGAAACATGAACTCGAAACGATAGTTCTACAATTTGATCGTATCAATAAGATGTGTTACATAACTCGTTGCATTTCTAACCCGAGCTTTCTATGCTTTGGCTTATTCGGTAAATTTAGTAGCTCGGAGAAATGCTTAGCGTGTTACGCAGTGTCTAGCTTTCACGAGCTAAAAGAACCTATCGCTACGTCAACGGGTTCTGTCAACTTGTTCGTGACAAAAAGACGAAGGCGCAGTGCGTCATCGTCAGGTCGCGAAAGTGCTAAGGAGAAAATTGCGTCACTGCACAGACATTTTCGTAGCTGTTCCGTGAGTTTCGTGACCATTGGTATTTTTCTTTTTTCCTTGTAACCCGAAGATCCGTCTCTATTCCACGTGGCCAGAGAACGAAAGATAACTGACCAGGAGACGGGAGCAGCAATACGATTGTAGACACGAATCAGCCAGTTGGAAGTCACGTTGCCTGACACGCGCTACGAGCCCCGTTCGATGTAGGTTAGTATTTTTACGTGAACGACCCGGTATACACAAATACGGCACTTCGTGTGTGCAAAACAATGCCACCGTGTGACCGACAATACACAACACCCTATGTATGTGCTATTTTTGTACAGAGTGTTCTAAAGAGCGTAGGGAAATGATTATTTGGATTTCTGCAGTAATTAATGATCGATCAATGATTTATTGTGAGCGTAAATGTAATATGATATTACGAATATAGAAAGCATTTTATTCAGAGTTTATTCGAATTCATTGGTCAGTAATTATAGTATACTATTTGTTCAATCCTTTAGTATTTTCATTTAATTTAACACTTTAGTTACATCGAAGGCTTGTTTTGGGACAGCCAGTATTAAATGAACAATTGACGCAATCTTCCAAGTTTCCTCACATATTGGTTTCAATTCGTCGACACATGCATACAGAATTGTTCCCTAATACGCTGAAAATCGACGAAAGCTGTATGGGTAAAAATTCCTCCAAATCGTGTTGCAGTTCCTTCACTTTCAGCACATACTAACCGACTTATTTAATTCAATCTAAACTAATCATTTATATCTGTCATCAAAATAGTCTGAAATAGATCCAGACGCGTAGAGTTCCCATTGAATATGCTTTGATAAAAAATATACGGCACCGTTTTATAGCTTGCGTCCGGTTGAAATTCTATTTTCACGTGAAGATCGTCTTCCAAGTATTTCAGAATTTTAATTATAACCGGGGTGTGTTATTTCACGTCGCATCCTTGACCTTTCGTCAACTTGGGCACACGTCATTGTCGAGCAACTATGCAATTTCGCGAGAACTTTCGGTGCAGGATTTTACGCAATCCAGCGGAATTGCATGCTCGGCACGTGTGGGTGGTGGTACGCGAAGTTAATCGACGATATTGTCGCGATACCATGAACAATGATCGAACACATTACTTTCAATAGCATCTCAGAATCGAATGATTCTTCGATATCCAGAGTTGAAGTTCACAGAACTTTCCACGGTCCTATCGAACGTCTTCTCGGTGTTACTCTCGTCCACGTCTCGATTCGGGATAGCCACCAGGTGGATAATTGAGCTCAATTTCGAATGGAAATGTCCAGACACTCAACCGGACAGACGAAATGTCTGCCTCGTGCTTGGTAAATGATAATTAAGAGTACCAAGGCCGGGGCACGCGCATTTAAAGTGTACTGGTGACTTATAAAAATTCACAGTCATTTCATTTCCTTGTGACGCGACGGCTTGTTTAGCGCTGCGAGTCTGTCACGTGTTTCTGTGCACGTTCAAGCGGATTAGCTATCGCAAGAAGTTGCGAGTAGACTTTCCTTCTGTCGCGCCTACGGTTATCGATAGTCATGTAACCAAGATTGCTCTATTACTGGATACGCTAGATTGCAAATTCCAGTGGATCGTTGCTGATAATGGAGTACGGATGTTTATACAGGTGTAATGTCTCGAAATATGCAACATATATATGTTTTTTTAGTTTCATTCATTGCAATCCGAGATACAATACATTGCACTAGCCCTTTCAATATTGTCGTATGTAAATTGAAATAATTTATTAATTGACTTAATTAAGAATTATATCTTACATATACGAAATACGCAAAATATATTTCCCCTGTATAAGATAAACATTTATTGTCACGACATTCTAATGCCAAAACCAATTTCTGTTCAAATTCTCGTCTATCTACTCTCTGTTCAAATAATCTATATCAATATTTGCATAAGCATCCACTGTCTACTGACAACACCCGTCGTTCGATTATTCTAATTAACTGTTTCCCCCAAAGCTAATTTATTTTACCCTCGGTGTACATCTCCCTAAACTTAATACGCCTTGGTTTGAATCCATCCATAATTAATATTATCAAACCCACCTTACCTTAGCCTAGAACCAGATATGATTGCATCACAGATAAGGTGTATGTTCTACACGTCCGTCAAAGAAAAGTGTTACTCATTTTCTCTTGCTCGTTAGATCGTGCTGTGCTCGTCGTCCCGTTGCGCAATTGCGTTTGACGTTAGGCGTAGGAAACACGAAACGACGATACAGAAAGGAAAACGAACTGCGGGCATAAAAGAAAGAGTGACATACGAGTGTCACAAGTAAGCAAGGTGTTCACCGCTCGATCCGCGAATCGGATAAAAATCACGGTGGATCGGTCAGGATTGCATCAACTGCTCGAACGTCACGTAGATTTTTCTTTTCGAGCACCCGTTACGTACACGTGCTCGTGCATACGACGCCGCGTGCATTTATGCATCGTGACTTTCTACTTACGAATGATCGCTCGTCCAGGTGGCAGGCATGTGACGCGCACGATCGACCGGATTATGGTGGTCCACACGTGGCAGATAAGGAAGCGGTCGTTTAAAAGCCGTATCGTCGTGCCCGTCCTCGCGATTATAATTGCACTCTGTGCAAAGAGGCCGCGTGTTTGATGTTCCAGCCGTCTGCCCACGATACATGGCCGTATATTGCCACGGACGCGACGTGCGCGCGTGCACGAAATGTTCATTGTTATTCACGTGTCGTCCGGTTGACACTGTCGGCCATTCTAGCCGATTATCGATACACGTACACTATCGCGGTCAGCATGTTACCTTTTCGTTTCGTGTAATCTCTCCTTGATTTTTGTTTAATCGATGCTCCCCTGTTTTTCGAGGGTTCATTGCTGTGCTTGGTTGAGCTGAATAGGTAACGTCTTATCGAACGATTCTGACATTCGATGGCCGGAATTTTCCCTAGCGATCCTTTAATTGCTAATTGTAGACTTTCGAGATACTTTTGGAGTAGGTGGTTTTTGGATCACCGGATGTTTTCCTCGGGACAAAGTGGTGTAGGGGAACGATAGCTGCCTGGAACGGGGAAGATAATTATCGGTGTTAAATTAAGTTGAAAGCGTGACGTAGTTGTGAATACCCGTTAAAGTCACGCGGTGTTTGCGTGAATGCGCCGCTGCAGAATTTGCGCGTTTAGATTAACGCTGCATATGTTTGCTCATTTCTTTTTCGATGGAATTTCATTGCTCTTCTAATTATTCCCGTCAATTATATTATACATATATGCTTTTATACAACTGTGATTAATTCGAGTGCTAATATTGCGAATGCATCAGTCGAGTCGTTCTGAATGTATTATATGTAATATGTTTCTTGACTGTTGCGTGATCTCTATGCAGCTCGTAGGAGTCGTTAACGGGAACGATAAATCGCTGGAAGAAATTTGCTTTGCGGCAGCGATCGTGCGAGAAAAATTCCGCAGAATTACTTGTTGTTTTCGCATACATACGTGACTATGGACTTATTACGCGCCCACCTTACACATTAACATATGTACGTGAGTGAGTCGGTGCGTCCCGTGATATAACGTGAAAGTGAATGATACTTGTGACTACGTTTTCATTAGCAGTAAGGTCGTGGAAGTACGTCGAATAATTTTTGAATGATGTTGCTTTTGTGGTCTTGAATTCGAATTAGTGTGATTGTACTTAGATTGTAACAATGTTCAATGGCACAGGTCCACGGACACCATACAAACCTTTGTAGCATGCAAATTACAAGATTCTTATATCCTCCAAACAAATTTCAGTTTCCCTTTGTCTTGGATTGTTTTCACACTGCGCAGATCTTTCTATGATTGCGTACAATTTCGATCGCTGCATGGTTTAGAGAAGTTGAGGCGCGTAGTTCCGTATCTGAAATGAATTTTATTTTATCTTTCAAGAGGATGATTCGACATAATGCACGGGTTATTAATGTTTCAGCAATGTTGTAAACGGAACAACGAGTATAAAATTGTGGGGGCAGATAAAAAATTGTATTCCGTCGACTATTTTCCTTGTTGAAATTCTGCGGTGTTGTATATTATTGAATGTTTCGTTTAGCGTTTATTTACCGCTGAACGCAAGCTCTGACAAATTTATGAATTTATTTGCGCGACGCACTCTGTATTTCAAAGTGTTGAATGCTTACAATTTGATAGCAAAAATGTAACCTTTCTCAACAGAAATTTATTGTTGACAACTTTTCTTTGATAGCCCAGAAATTTGCGCGCTGCGTCATTTATATTCTAAAAAAAAAAAAACTTATAATATCGCATCGTGGACAACAGTATACAAAATATCTCCTTCCACCAAAGACCAAGGAATCGTAAGAAAATAAAATCACTAAGCAGGTTGTCTTCTGACTGGTTGGCTGACGCACGTGCACGAGGCAGGTTACTCTGTAGGTGCAACCATATGTGAAAGTGACAGCATGCACGGATATCCAACGGAACGTGGTGGGTAGTAAGGTCGACGAAGGACGCCGTGAATCGCGGACACAGTTGGCGATCCTTTGTGCTCGTGTCCCGAGGCAATTAAAATCCAGGTTGCAATTAAGGCTGATGTGCGATTTCAACGATTGCTTAAAAATGTCTGCACTGGCGAAAATTCGAGAGCAATCCGTTATTCCGAGAAAGGAAAACGGAAGAGCTGACTCGGTCATTCTGTCGTCGGTTGCGTTCAACAAATATGGGTCAATTTAATAAATAATCGTTGTTGATCCTCGGTTCGTGTAACCTTGATTGCCCCGCTGAAATATCTCGCAATCAATTCCCTGTGCACTGTCTGCTCGGCACTTTACACGATATTCCACCGCAGAAACAATAATAATTCATATTATGAAATCGCCGTTGCTTATTATACTACAGAATTAAGCATCGAACGTGTCGATTGGACTCGAATCTATTACTATTACACGGGCGCGCTGCAGGTCTTAATGTTTGCTACGATACTAAAGTCTATTGCAAAGATGCAAATGTTTGTACAGCGATGCAATGTACATTTTTTCATCCACAATGCGACGCACGACCTGCAATTTTTACATAACAATTATAATAGTTTACTTGAAAACGCGAGAATCAGTATTATATCTTCCAATAAGCAAAGTTAGTTCGAGTTTTACCTATGAGGGGATATTGCGCGCATTATTTTCTCAGGTTAATGACGAACACTCTTAGAATTAGTTCGGCAGATATTCGACACATATTCTACTTGTCTTTTATCAAACACAACAACATAGTAAAGTAGGAATAAATCAACCACTGATTCCTGTTCTAACGTCCATTTCATTGACGCTCTACCAAATTTCCTGCCTCACATACAAAATCACTAACGCGCACACTCGTTTCTCTTTGCAAACAAGGAAGCGTTCCTAAGAACGTTCTGCAAGATTCCATTACGGTGACCTGCTTTTACAGACTTCCATTTCTGTTTGGCCCGATTATCGAGAGTGCAGGACAACCGAAGGCGCTTCGCGTGCATAAAAGGGTTACGTCATGACCACAGTTTGCTGTACGCCGAGAGAAGTTCGCGGATATTCTTGTGCCTATGGGCGGATCCATGTAATTGCTGTCGCTATTAATGGAGTAACTCCGAGTCTCGTTACGAAAGCACGCGTCCATCCAGCGCCGACATGCGAGCGAGATGAACGTTGTGGTAATTCGCTGGGGAGCAAAAGAAAAAGCGCGTCGCACGTGTGACACGCTTGGAATGCGATTCAGATAGCGGAATTCGCGGATACGAGCGTTTTGTAACACTGTCACAACGCTCAATCTAAGCTAATTGTTACGCAACTAGGTAGGTATATCGTGACACGCGGGCTGTGCCAGTTTCGAGTCTTCGACCACGAAAACGCGACGGATTAATAAAGCCGAAGCAATTCAGGCCACGGGGACATTATGGTCATGAATATATTACTAATCGAGTTTGAAACGCTATTACGAATCTTGAAGTGTAACTAGTTTTTCTTTGGACAGCTGGTGCTGGCATTCGTTCACTTTGGAAATGTCAGCCGCGAGAAGGAAGAAACTACTGTAGCTAATTGCGTCGTTATGATTCATCCGGCTCTGATAGAAATGGAAAATGATCTGCGAGGAATATTAGGAATTATATAAGGGTACACTGGTTCTTGTATTTCCTTGATTGCACGTTGGATTCGAATTCTGTTTGAATTGTTACTGTAGAAATATGTACGAATACAGAATTTGTGAATTAGCAAATTTGTTTTAGAATTTGGCAGCTCCAGAATGTTACGTTGCCGCTGCTTTCGTTTTGTAATTAAAATTGTCGCGATGGAAAAAATGTCTTCGGTTTTGTGCGAAGAGACGGACAATATTGTCGTATATTTGAATACTCTGGAACCGTAATAGAAACTTTGGAAATTGATCGCACGAAGTGCCACCAGTGTTAATGACACATCGTTACGCGGCCACTTTTGCATCCACGTTTATTTATGAACGTGTACAGGTTACGAAGAGATGCATGGGTGCAGCTGCGGATGCACAGGTGTGCAAAGTCGACGATGTGCACGCGGCGCATGTAAAGAAAGAAGACGGAGGGAACAGCGAGTCATAAGCCGGAAAATGTCAACCACGTGTAGGTACACGAGGTTTCTCTCTTATAACCTGCTCAACGTGATGATGCTCGTGCAAGAAACGATGCAGAAAATTGTTTCAGATAATTTGCTTGCCTATTACATCATTTACAGCGAAGCATGAGGAGAAAAATATCGTGTAACGAACCGTTTGAACGTGGGTGATGATAAAGCTGTTGTGTTGTACGAGAAACCGTTTTAAAATTTTGAGAAATTGCTTTTTTAATTTTTTTTTATACTAAAAAACGTAACCAGAGTTCCCGATTTCTGTGGGAACATGGATATATTATAAATAGATAATGAGAAATATTTTTATGGCCATTCAAGAATTATTTTTGAAACATTCATGATAGAAAAGTTAGTAATAATTAGGATGATTTTTACACGGTTGCGGTCTTATAACAGTTGAAACCGTGGTCCAAAAGTAGTTTGAAGGAGTATTGTACTGTGTCTGACTACGCGCCGTCTTTATCCACTTGACGTTTAAACTTCACTTCACTACAAGAAGACAGCACTTACTCTTTCAATTTTTGTTAGTCATACATACTGCTAAAACAGTTGCTTCATATTTAAGTGAATTAGTTCTATTAACAAATAAAATAATAAAATTATTTACATTATTATTTAAAATTTTGAACATGTCCTATCATTTACTTTTAATTTGTATGCCACTTTCCTTGTTAGATGAATATAGTGATTCAATTTAAAAAATAAAAATATTGATAATATCACTAGGGGATGAAAGGATTATATAGAATCTTCTAACTATTTTAATCGACACGTGATAACAGTTTAGAGGAAATTTCATCAAATTTTCTCACTCTTGGTGACATTAAATCTCATCACGGGAAAACAAAATCTAATGCAGCCAGAGTCGCGTGTTTATTTCATTGTTCGCAAACGGCGAGCCCACTCTCAACCTTCGCACAGCTGGGATTTGTTATTGGTCGGTGATTATGCAATCCGGCATAATTGCATTCGATATAGAGCACTGATGGCCAGGACGTGTGCCGTTCTTTGTGTAACTTTTACTTTACGTAATTCCGGAAAGCGGTGTCAGAGAAATAATGGCCGGTCGATCATTGCGACGCGATCGAATTGCATAATGTCTCTGGGTGTAATTATGTAACGTCAAATCGAATTATGTCACGTTGCCGGGATAAAGCTATAAATAGCAGTTTTACATCAACGCCAATCGTGTACCGGGAAGGAACGTATTTCCACTTAAGGTTGATTCCAATCGAAAGATCCGATTAATGCCCCTTACCTCACGACTATATATTCTTTGAATAAAAAAACTTTTTCACAAGTTTCACCTTTAGCACATACAGTATGAGATCGGACTGGTGAAATGTGAAACCAAAGTGCACAATCTTGTAGTTATGATTTTCATTTTTGTCCAGTACACTTGAGGAAAACTAAATTTATTGTGGAGCTTGTAGACAATTAATTTGAAATCCAGTCGAGGCATCTTTTTGTTGGACGTTGATTACGAACGCACGCATTTGTTACGAATACTTTATCGCATTTTTTTTGTTTAAGAAGCTGATCACCTTGTACTATTGGTTCAATAGTGACGACATGTATTGTCAGGACTACGGATGGCAAAGTGTTTTATATGTAACGATTATCATGTTCTAGATTGAATGTTAGAAAAAAATCTATTTAGGATAAAGTACAAGGTTAACTACACACGATGCAACCTATTTATGCTTTATTCGCGGGGAAAATTTATATTTATAGGAAATTACTAATGATCACAGGAAGCAATTTATTTATGTTCAGTGTTCCACAACAGTATCAGATTAATGTTAACCAATTGGCAGAATCATTGGCGATAAACGATAGTAAATTAGAACGTTTTCGCATGCGATCACTGTTCGTTTCTTAAAATTGTAGTCAAGCCTGAATGAACATACCGTACCATAGGAATGATTTTTGTGCTTCATTGTCTTATTTTCACTTGATTTTCAATGCACGTCATTTAAAGTTAATGCTTTGCATTTCTGTTACGTGGAATTGCCGTTACCACGACTGTTAAACCGAATAAAGTAGCCTTCATATGAAATTATACTGTTACGACAAAAGGTGTGATAAACAAAAAATGCAGACGATCCGGGCATTTTTACTTCTCCTCGATCGGGAAAATCTCGCGTCCTTAACTTCTCGCACGTGTTACGTGATCGACACAGTGTTTAACGTGAGCATTTAACTCGGCACGTGTCATGTCGGGGAAATTCTATGTGCATCGTCGGCACGAGGTTTGCAGCTGTCTTTGTCTCGAGTGACACGTTCGATAATTGCAAGCGACAGAACTATAATTAGCCACAGGGAACTATCCACTTATTATCATTCAGTATATTTTAATTAAAAATTCTTCCGCTCATACCAACCTCCTTTTGTTAAAATTGTTTCATAAGAGGCGCGGAAAAATACACTGACAATTTTAATAGAGTAGACTAACAAGTTTAAAAATGGACTTTCGTTCAAAGAATGCAGCGATTGTTTTATTTAAATTTAAATATCTATAGTTTCAACATCTCATTAAAATGCACTTTTCCTTATGCGATCTTGGTTGCGAATAAATTATTTAATCCTCGTAGTTTCATTTTACGGGTACAATAAACGTTCCAATAAATCTTCACATTTAAGAAGAGCAATCAAAATTGCGCGAACTAACGAGCGGAACATGTGCGCTGTAAGATGCACGTGGCTGCAGCAACCTTCGAGGGAACGATGTTTTGTTTATTGTAGCTTAGCAAGAATCGTTGTTCAGCTGAAATATACTGAGTCACTCGTGACGGAGAGCGTTAATTGCATGTACATAGTAATTAGCTCGAAAACGAGCCATCTGTGTATGCAATTACTCGCTCCCACGTAAATTTGTCTTCGTGAAACGTGACGTTTTTCAGTCATTCGAGAAACCCTGTATCCACTTTGGCAGACGGTTCATTCCGTAACCTGGCATTATTTGGCAGCGTCCAAAGTTTCCATGCAATTAATTATTCCAGTAATTTGCTAAATAAAGGATTCACGATTCCCCATCGGGCAGAAGAAAAACACTGGCCAACGTGTTTTTACTGAAACTAACCGCGTGGCGTTCGTTTCCTCGTCGACGACGAGCAAACGATCCGTGACTGAGACCATTGTGGATTGTCAAGTGAAAGCCACGAGTTCCTGCATCGACAGAAAATCTGTTTAATTCAATTAAATTTATAGACAGGCATTCGTTGAACGAATTATTGACTGCCAAGTGGCTTGTTTGATTGGTCAATTTTTCAATTAAAAATTCTACTATGACATTGAAGCAGGCCGTTAGTGAATAGGGTCGAAGAGTATACAGTATGAATAGAATAGTGACTGAATAGTCTTTATTGGTATGTATCATTTCAACGCTTCAATATGTAGAATCTTTGCTTCCTCCCTTAATAGCTAGCCTGGACTCTAGCAAGGAATGCTAGAAATAGCCTAGTGAATCGAGTACATCTATAACACTCGTCATCGATAGTATTCAATGCGATAAGACATTAGGTCCCACTGTTTTCTTTAGTGCATGTAATGTTGCCAAATATTTTAAAGCGAGTCGTAATTTAAAGAAATAATGGATATCAGATAATTCTCCACAAAAGTGTTAATTTTTCACCGAAGAAGTACATAACATCCGTTGGGTGGGTATCATTGTCGACGGGTTGTAAGTCCACGCGACATTTGTGGCATATAATGTGACGTCACCGTAATATTCTATCTCCGCCATAAATTAATATAGTAGAACTGTGAGTCGAACCGCGCGGTTGAATAATGAATTGCACGGCTTGATTTATTAACGACGTGTTGATTTGATATTACACGTGCCTAGTGGTAGATACCGCCATTATTGCGGATTCAACCTGCTGGTATCTGTATTTGTATTTTCCTGGAATACCTACATGTCTGTTTACTAAAATAAATTGCATTGACCGTATGTTTTTTCTTAATGTGGTACGTTAAGTGTGAGATTCGACGAGAAATAAGATAAACAGTAATAGAAATGAGACTATCCGTTGCTCTAGAAGACTTGACGAAATCCTCGAACTCTAGGCAACGCTTGAAGTTCACGATATCAATAATTACATCAGGTAACTCGAAAAGCATGTTCAACCTGCGATATCTAGGACGATTTCCCTTAGTCCTCGTCCTACTCTCGGCGATCTAAAGTGCTCTTTCGACGCGACGAATCCCAGATACATGAGAACCTTTAAGCTGTTCTTCAATATTTATGTCGGTGGGAAAAAACGGGAGATCGTTAGGCTGTCGTAGTAGGCGGTCAACTGTATGGGAACTGGTGTCAGCTGAAACTTTTATGCGAAACGACATTGCGGCGGTGTTATCAATAATGCGTGGATGCTCGTGCCTTTTCCGTCGACTCTATTTATGACGGAAAATCTATAACGGTGCAGAGGACGTGGTGTGTCGGGTTATTGACTGAAACGTTCAGCACGCAGTGAAACATTACGTAAAGTCTGCAGCACAACTGCGAACGAGCTGTGTTCACGTCGTCGACGATTGCTTCCGCCTGGAGAAATTCCGCGAGTATCGTATCGATCCATGAACACGTGTTGGTCATCTGGTAACGCGTTCGACGACAATAACTCGTTTCGATTTAGCTCCCGGTTCTTCTGTAGACTTTTAGGTTGCATTTCCGGGGACACTTGTTTGTGGCATATCTGGTCTCATAACTTGCGGTCTCATATTCTTCGAAATGCTCACCGTCTGGGATGCATGAATGGCAAGTAACACAATCGAATAACAAAAATAATACAATCCGGGGTCGAATCGATGTTTTCCCGAGCTTCGTGACGAACATTTGCTGGAGTTGCTTTTCTGTTCAAACTCGCACGAATGTGAAAGCGACGATAGTTATTCGGACACGACATCCTTTCTGCCGTTGGTTGTTGCTATTGTTCACGGAACTGTCGCGGGAAATTTCTTTTCGTCGGAGCCCTATGCGTCACGGTGCAATCACGATAGGAATTCACGCCCCTTACGTGACTGCTGCAGCGAAATTCCCAGGATCATTTTGAAATCGTTTCACCTATATATTATTGTACTTTGCTCGTTGATAATTACATAGTCTTGGGTGGGAGGGGATAAGTATTCTTTGCGAGGAATGTTAAGTATGAAGAAAAAGCAATCGACTGAGATTTAAACCATTGTACGTTCTGTTTCCAGCCTGGATGGTAGATCCTGTAAGGACGAAATATACAGAATGGGAATAGGAGCTGGGTATTGCGAAGGGAACCTTAATTTTGCAACGGCCTCGGAGGATGACGAAGTTTACACGAAGAAGAAGGTTTCTAGAGTAAGTTTTTAACACCGATTATCATTGTTATTGCAACAATAATTACTATTGAACTCTGTCCATTTCATCGCGTAATTTTTAATATCTCTGTGCCGCAATAAACTTTATTCCATGGAGCGATAATAGTAGACGCAGTAGAAAGTGATCTATACATTATATTAATTATCCCGTTAAAATTAAATATTGCACAGTGAATCTTATATTTCTTAAATACGTTTAACTGTTTCTTGCATGCTCAGACGGCATTAAGGAAAGTCTCAATTCTTATAGAAATTTAAGACCTATCCATTACCTTCATTAATGTTGGCGCTATAACATTCTTGCGACATTATTGTACTTACTAACATCCAATTTTTGTTAATAATATTTCATTCCATATTCCTTTAATAATATATGGTAGCACGCTCAGTTTCTACGTTATTATATCATTCCCGCTTCATTAGTATACAATAATTTCCTTCAATTTTCTCGTACACCTCGTCACTCTACTCCAAATTTCGAAACATGAGTGTCATAATCTGACGTATCGTACAATTAAAGTAATTTCATTAGAAATATCGCAACTGCCACCGGTCAAACGTTATAATTGATATTATGCAATCGTCGAATTCGGTATTGTCGTGCATAACGTCGACCGGAGTGAACCGAATATGTGCCTACTCCAATAATTGTAAGTTTGGTTATCGTTGGGGTTAAATTTCACGGACGAGCGTATCGTGAAAGACCGGAAGGCCGTGGTATAATCGTACATGTGAGGAACCGGTATTTAGGTCAGCGTAGTGAAAGGTTTTCCGTGCTGTCGAATCGACTGGTGATGCAACAGCCGGTGGCAGACGATGGCGGTCACGTTTGTCGAAAACGACGATTGTGACATCGCGTCGGGCGAAATCAGTTCCAGCGTGGCGCGAATACCCGCCTCGGACCTATAAAATTCGTGGCCTGTTTCGAAGTAATTTCGGTCTCACGCTTTTCTTTCCGACCTACACCATTCTTCCCGCGTTTTTTACTCTCTCGACATTTCCCCCTGATTTGCATTATTCGCTTGAAAAAAAAGCAACTGCATTCAAAGTCAAATATAATGGATACTTTGCACAGTTCGACATTAGGTTTCATTCTTATTGCGTGAAATGCGTTACTCGTTTAACAAATACGTATTTACAAAATAGTGTAAACAAGTAAGTTAGCATATCCCTATCGTTTTATCGCCGCTTCTCCATTCATGCTCTGGCTCGGATTACGGTTTGTTATATTTACGAGTGACTCGTGCCAAAAATATGCCCTACGGAACATGTTCTATGCACGCTCCGAGAAATGCACCTGTTAAAGTCGTCGACGAATTATTCGGATCGCTGGCAATCGCGACATGATTTGGCGCGCGGATCAATTTTACGTATCGCCCAGGTGCCACGCATCTTCCATTCCCCCTTAATTTAATTACATTGTAATACGGGGATTGAACAGTTGCAAAAAATATTTTTCTTCTTCTGCAAATCTTCGTGCGAATTATTCGTCTACGGATGCTAGAAATATTTCAATCATATGTTTTGCAAGGTGAAGATTCATGAAATGTGATGCGTGTAATAATTACATTCCAATTTATTCTCATCGGCGGTCTGTTAAAAACAATGGTCACATTTCATTGCATACAGTACATATTCTGCCCCGCACGAATTACCAATTTTATTCTCTAGCCGACGTTCTTAACGATCCATGCGCTTCTAAGAAACGCATCGTATATCTTGAGCGACTTGCGTAGCGAACTTTGAAAACAACTCGCGACACGACTCGACGACAGCTTCGATCCGTTCTCGTTTAAGTTCGTATTTATAGCTTGTTCTGTATTTCTCGCTCGGGATGCTTCGTCGTTCGCAGCATCTTCTTTCTTTTTTCTTCTTTTTTTTTTGGGGAGGTTTTTAAAAATGGAGAAACGTCGTCGCAGACGGCATTCCGCATTTTAAATCGGACGGCGTTTCCCCAGTGAACTGCAAGTGCTTGTTAAATCAGGAGCGATTCAAGAAGTGAAAGAATCGCTTGGCTATATAGTTTCCTAGGATTGGTAAGGGACTGAAAATCCATGGCGAATATTCGCGTCAAGCTCCGTTCCTTTCATTTACATTCGAAGATTCCATCGAAATCGCGGAGTGAGTATAGAATAAGTGCAGATAATGAAAGATCGCAAAGGTGCACTTAAGTAACGCACTTTGGAACAGCCACAGATATAAATCCGAATAATTCCATAAAAACTACTTGTCGTTCGTTTCAATTACTAAAAATGTAGGTACATCTGCCGAGGAAGTCGATATCACGCGTCATCCAAAATATGTACGTGCAGAAATAAAGGTGCTGCCTAATCGATCGTGCGATATCACGGAGTAGGTGTAGGTAGCAGTTTTTCCTCGATAAAAATTTCTCGATGAAACGTGACTGCGGGGCGCGGCGATCAGGGAGCCGCTAGGAGGAAGGAGGTGATTCGTTCTGAATTAATATTTACACGCGACGAGCATGCGACGCAGTCGTGAAGCAATGCTCTGTTCATTCTATAATTGCGTCGGATCATGTGCAGCGTGCAAATTCAAATCTGGCATCGTGTCTGGCGTCAAACGGGAACGTGGAACGCCACTTTTGGCAGGGTTGGTTCCGATTAGAGAAACGTGGCATGGATATCGGCCCCGTCGAGACGAGATCATTCAAGGCGGCTTGCACAATTGCCTTTGCGTGAGTGGCTGCACTTGCGTCGTTGCAGCCGACGCGTCGTCGCATGCACAAGTGACTCGGATGCACGTGTTACTGCACTCGAGAAACGTAGGGTAAACGTAAAGACTAGGATTTTATGATCAATTATTTTCGCTTGTGAGAATACAATTACTGATAGCGGTAGTATATAATTTGCACGGTGAGAAGTTTCAGTAGGTACCGTTTAGTAAATATTTCGCTAGTATTTCGAATTAAGGTTTGAGTAATGCAATGAATTAAATTTTTATAAACATTCCAGTGAAACTACTAAAAAATTAAAAAGGGGAATGTATTCTGGCTTCTGGTTTAAGGGTAAACTAATCACGAAATTAGTGATTATTAATAAATGTACAGTTCATTCCATTGGTAAAACGTAATTCTAAAAAGGCAACAGAGCAGTGCCGAAATAAATTCTAGTTGTTTATTTCAAGCGAATAATATTTTCAGACGTAGCAGACATATAATCATTTTGTTACGTCTAATTGTAAGTATTGAGACTGTTAAACTGCTGACACTGTTGACACTGCAACTGATGATCGAAGGCTTAGGTTTTAGGAAACACGACGAGGGAAAATTTTCCTTCGAGGGAAAATTCCCAATACGTTTTTTGCATAAAAATATCAGAAGCAAGACGCAGCACGCGAGTGTCGTACGGGCACATTCGATGGAACGTGCCATCCTCTATTGTCGCACTACTTTTACATAAGTCTACGGTTAACTATATACGCTTGTGATCAGACATGCACGAATAACAACGTCGTACAGTCATTGATGAAAGTGTTCGACTCGCTAGCGAATAGCGACGTAACCTCACTACTGATTACAGCCGGCTAAAAGTATGATAATGAGGCTCCCATCTGATTTCGTAAGGCTAATGATAACGTCATTCATGGTGTCACAATTAGGCTGATAGAGTTATCACTGGACGTGTTTTATGTTCCAGAAAATGAAATCTGAAAATTCGTAGCTTTCAAAGTGATCCGTAAATACGTAAACTAGAATAAAGAAAAGTCTCCACACACGGGATCAGCTTTAATTCGTTTCACATTAACCTTTGCAAAGTGATGAGCTCCTTTGATTTGAATAAGAACGTTGTTCTCCTTGAAAAGTCTCGTCCTCCATTATCTGGTATAAAACAAAGATGTGTTTCCTAAAGGCACAATTTGATTCTTGTTTGGACGCAAAATCTTATTCAAATTCGGAACTAAAATTATACATATGTTAATCAAATCTTGTGCTGCGACGTTTATTGCAAATATATTTAACCCTTTACCGAAAAGTGCTCTGGTTTACACGAACACATTTCTCATGAAACATAAATTATCATTAGATTAACAAAAATATTCGTTTCCATCACTTAGCGATAAGCGGTAAATGGAAATGAATATTTCAATCATTCAGCGAAAATCGATAGTTTTCTGTAATTAAGTCTTGCCTATTCAAATATTATACTACGTTCAAACTGCTCGGCTGAAACTAACTCGAGCTCTCACAGAATTCCCTGACAGTGAGTCTGTCTGATCCAAACTGTATCTCCAAAGTAACAAATGCCTTTTACCAGTACTTAAACGTCACGCATCCGTTTTAACGTCAAAAATACGTTCTTCAAATGATAACATCTCCGAAAAAAATCAGAAAATTTCACCCGAGACAAATACTCCGATAAAAGAGTAATTGAGTATCGAGTATTCGTTTCGGGCCATACTGACCCGAACAGTACACAGAATGTTGAATACCTACTCCACTTCGCATCTCTGACCAGATTTTAAAATTCTCTCGTGTCTCCACTTTTGGTACGGCATGTAATGTATTAATAGTTATTCCTAAGGATCCGGAATATATTTCTGAAGCATCAAGATATTTATAGCAACCAGCTATTTATAGCCCGTATCCATATGAAATCGATCGAATGAATATCTCTCTTCCGCTGTTGGTTTAGCAATTTCCATTCTTCCTAGGTCCATAAGGGGCACCGAGTACGGTCCAGGAAGTGACCAAAGAACGTGACAAAGCGTCTCCTTCGCGACCCCATAAATCCAGGGATCACGTTGGTTCAGTTTGAAAATGAATATACGTTTCCCAAACGATTATCAGAGTGTACAACTCTCTACGTATCGATTCCGCGACGAAAGAAATTATACCGCTTTCGGTTTTCACGTACGCGCGGCCATACGATACGAAAGTTCGGAATTTCAAGTAGACTGCTATCATCGCTAGACTGTTTTATGGTAATCCGTGATGTATATTAGAATTTCAAGAATACCAGAGGGATTCAGTGACCCCTTAATTTTCACACGAGTAACTTTCCAATTCCTCATCGTGTCCGAGCGTACAAACAATGGTTCGTATCAGCACGGCAAGACTCCTTCAAATCGAACCGAAATTGCGTTACATAAAGGAACTTCGTGACAAAATCCGACAAGACAGAAATATCTTATACGGAAAATTCCCCTGTTCGCGTTTCATGCTACTAGATAACGGCATTTGTGCGTGTTTCCTTAACGCTTCAACGTAAAGTTCACGTGGAAGATAATGGTGCTTGATCCTTTCAAAGTTCGAGTGAAATTCATGAGGGGTCAGTGTCGAGGATACAAATAGATTTTCATCGTGAAAAGATCATTCTTTTTTCAAAACGTGAATAAAGGCAAAATATTTGTTTTTACCGTACCTTCTCATTTTTAACCATACATGTATTATTTTGGAAAATGGGGACAAAAGTGCTTCGGTTATTATAACAAAAAGGAGTAAAAGGATTAACGAAGCCTGAGATTTTATGCAGATCGGATTCAGACAATCATTTCCTCGAACACCGTCGTTCAACTTGTTTGTCAGAATTTCTATCGTGGAAATTTCATTAGAATACCGAGAAAATCAATTACAGGATTCTCTTATCAGTTGCAACCCGTTCACTATCGAATTACACTGGCGAGCATTAAATCGAACGAGGTATCCTCTAAAACTGGACGAACAGTTGCGATATTGTCGATCCGATTACTAACACAAGCTCACACTTATTTTCGTGTAGACACGGGAGCTTAAAAATAATTTACTTCACGTTCAAACTGGCGACGCGACGTCTTGCCTATCCTTGACTCGATTCTACCGATCAGTACACAGTCAGGCGCCTTTCTATATCTTTGAGATCATTCCTATTGCCAATTGGGGTTGTCCAATCGAAGTTCAGTTCGATTTGGAAGAAATTCGCGGCTCTTTATCATTGGCCTTTTCGTGAATTGCGAAATCACAATTAATCGACCACCGATTAATTATCGAAAGCATTCGACAGCTGCGAAGTTGAGCGTCCTCTTTTCCCTTCGTGAAACTGTGTAATCTCGTGAATACACGCAGGTACAGTCTACTTATTCACGGTGAGATAATGCGTGTTTTTGTTGGACATTTTGGACATGATTAGAGGGGATTGTGAAATGAAGTGGTAATACCAGGTGTTTGAAAAATAAGATTTCGAGTAGGAGTACAAGTATGTAATTGTAGGAGGCGTTCGAAAGTATATATTCCGATATTAAAGCTTAAGTAGGCTCAAATTCAACGTCATATGATTTGTGTGAAATGGTACATGTTTTTAGTGCTCTTTTTTTAAAATAAATGATCTTTTAATTTATTATAAAGTTTGTATGTATCGAAATTTAATTATAAAATTGGTTTCATACATATTTTTTAAGGAATTTTCGATAAAAACGATAGCGAACGGAGGTGTCACGCAAAGAACAAGCGACGAGGTGAAGGGGAATTGCGTATCGACTTCGATTCATCGCCGAATTCGTTCGCAAGGCTACTCGATTTTGTCCTTTAGATGCAAGGATATTCGAGTTTTTATTGTCACTTGTTTTCTGGAACCTCTCTACGGTATCTTAAGAATCTTCGCTATCTTCTTTATGACCTATTTTCGACATGTTTCGTTCAGCTTAAGTTGCTTGTTGATTAACACCCCAATTACAGGAGGTTGTCAGATAAATGCTCGAAAAACTTCTGGCCTTGATAAACACGATAATTCTTGGATATTTCAGGTATTAAGATGTTTACGTGGTTTCACTCGAAAATTTATATAGTCATGTAGTCATACAGATACATTACAATCTGGATCTGTATTTTGTCATTGCTATTCTGTTTGTTGCGTTAACATATGTATCTTCGAATTGAATGTTCACAAGAATTTCTATCACCAACTGTTGAATAGATTTGGAATTGTACACCACTGTTTATGGTTAGAATATTTTGAATTCGATAAAATAGATAAAATTCAAAGGAATGACGTATTTGGGATCTGCATATTGAATAGTATTTTTCCACAATGATCTCTTATCTACTATGACTCTAAAGTGTTCGACTTTCACGCTGTTCCAATTTAAAACAAGAAATATCCAGGAAAAAAAGGACAATGATCAATGAGCAATTTTTCACACTGCTACTTCCTAAGTAATTTCAAAGAAAATTTGAACAAATTCTATTTTCACCAGCTGCTATCTCGAAATTTATGTACATTCGTAGCGAACGGGGGATTTACTGCAATTTCACTGATAAGCGGCTACCGATAAGTGACCACCTCACTTATCAATAAACGAAAATTCAATCGAATTAATTATCTTATCTGCACATGTATTTCCACGGTTTGTCCGTCTTCTTTTCTTTATCAATTATCGAGATTTTACCGTAGCTGAATGAAAAAAAATGGACCGCAACCTTCGCGACACTCCGAACGAATTCCGTTCGCACAAATGCGAGATTCTTCACGCATTTTCTCAGTACTGTTTACTCATGATCTTCTTTACTTTCATACATAACGATGCGCGACGTGTCGCGGATGTGCTCGCCGGCAGGAACGTGATTTTCACACTATCCTGACGATTCACGCGGGGAAATACCTGACTCGATTCTCGGTCATGGCTCCGGCAATGAGTCAGACTCTCGATACAGCCTCTACGTCATCGGATGTTACAACGAGCCAACGACGATCACCAACGCCCGGTATATTTGCGATTAACCTGGCCAAGATTAGACGATCCTTCGGTCTCACTGTTTATCGTGGCCACTATTCGCGGAAGAGGAATATTTCGAAGGATTCGCGTGGACACGCTAGAGAAACAAGCATTTGTCACGGGTGCTGCTACTTATTTTGGATTCTCGAGCGTCTCGACTGTCTTTTTCGTCGGGTATATTGTTTTTCTTCGGTTCTGATTTCAATTTTACGAATGAGATTTTTTGTAAAAAAAGTGAAAGGTCAAGTAGCCTTTCTGTGCAAGTTCAATAATTCTTGAAGTAGAATACGATTTTATTCGTATTAATTTCTTATCCAACTCCACTTTGCTCCAGCTTTTTCCTGTCTCTACCATAAGCAACGAGTATTTTCTCCTTTGCCTCTCTATTTCGATGCCTCACCTGCACGCGACAATTTGAGACATTGGAGTCACGTGTCGCTGGAATCCTTCTGAAACGCCCTACAGTGTGCAATATTTGTCGACTAACTTTGGGGGAAATCTCATCAATTTTTATTTGTAAACTTTTGTTTCCATATTTCGATGTTATTCAATGTTACTTCCCTGCGGGAGAAACGATACGCTCCTCGTCATTACCAAAAAAGTAACATTTTCGTTGGACACCTGCGAACAGTGCTTGGAAAGCAACGATTATGGATGACCCAAATAGTGATCGGAATGATTTATAAACGATGCGCACATACTGATCCATGTTCCATAAGAGCAACTACCTCCCTTGAGTTTATAGTCATGACACAGAATCATTAATGATTCAAGTACGTTTGGTTCGACTGGATGCTCTTGAAGTTTAAAATAATCGCATTCCCCTATACTGTATTTAATATGGGACGAAATTCACATGAACGGGCAATCGAACCAATTACTAGCAGTAATATTTATCTGATACTAAATATTTCCTGATACCAGCAGCGATTATAGAAATTATTTAAATATTCTATCAACATCAGAAATATATTAACATTGAATTCTACTATTATTATATTATTCTATTAACTCTTCTGTTCTTCGATCTTTTGTCTAATATTTTATTGGGTTCCTTTTATTTTCACCCCCTGCCTACATATTAGTTCCCGTTTTCCTATGTTCTTTACTCTTTCATCTTCCAGTTCAATTTGTTTTCCAAGCCCACGGATACGTTCCCAGTATCGAACAGTCGGGGCTATTATTTCTTAAAATAGAGCAGCACAACTGAACGTTGCGCGACGATTATGGATCACCCGATGCTTATGCACCGACTTCACCTAGACCATAAGCGAGATTACCGCAGGTTAACCTTAGGTATCGTGTAATTTCATAGTTTTGCTCTAAATATAGCAAGCTGAATTAAAAGATCGTGAAACTGTATCAGAATAGAACGACGGACGAATTTCCCTGCCAGACTGAATACGATCCCCGTGTGATTCAAGTTACATGCAGAGATACGTATTATCTGTGCTCTTCATTCGTCGTTTGCACGTGTTGCACGTTGCATATCGCTGATTCGTCCCGCACGTGATGCTATCTAGTCACCGATTGTGTAGTTAAATTGTCCATCCGTTTTGCAGGACTGTATATAAGTAACTAGCGAGAACCAACAAAAACAAGATGGTAGGATCGCAGTGCAGTGCGTCTATACTTTAATACTGGCTGCGTAATTTCATTGCACCGGGTCGAAATGGTATTCAAAAGAAATCTCGAGTAATCCAAATATTTCTTCAATAACAGTCGTCGATGAAACCATTGCATCGATTTTCGTGACACCAGTGATTTACAAAGGCTGTCGCTATTACAGGAAATTATTTTCTTCTTTAAACATTAGCGATTCGTTCGTGGACAGTGTCCGTCCATGTTAGAGCATTATTTTGCCTCCAGCGTTTAAAACACAGCTGGCGTTCCGTCGTGTATCAGGCTATTGCAACGTCATGCCGTATCTTTTTCGCCTGCGATGCTCCCTGCCATTCGTTATCGAGATACAAAAGGGGAATTTCTTGTTTTCTCTCGCCACGTGTTTCGTCGGAGTTTTATTACCAGCGCACAGTACGACACGAGGGCTTGACGTAGGCGTAACAATTGTTATGAGCTTTCAACGAATTGAACGCGAATGCGTTTTACTGGAATATCGTTTTGGACTTCGCGCGATGCCATTAAACGAAGTCGATAACTGTGCTCTCTCGATATCCGATCGCAGGTTTGAAATAAAAAAATAATAATTTCTTCATTTTACAATTACGCTCACAGGCTTGCACGTCTACTGGTACCAGTATCGTGTCCCCTTGTTCGGCAATTTAATATAGGGGTAGTTGTTGGTCCCGAAATTTCTGTCTCTATGAAGGATTATTATAGAACACGCCTGTGACAGAAATAATACGTGACCGATCGCGGCAGAGTTGTTGAAAATAGCACGTGCTCATTCATAATACATCATTCGTGGTCAGCGTTGGTCACATGTTTCTTCTCATAAATGTACCTTCCTCAGTTAACGTGATCATTCGTCAACTAAGCACATTAGGTAGACGATATGGTCTAGAATTAGACGACTTTTGCAAAAAGTGAAACGCGATAGCATCGAAACCGACAAACAACTCGGGTATTCGTAGGAGTGCGGCTTTTCGTAACTGCGGCAACGTGTTCACCATTACTAAAATCGGATAGTGGCCCTCGATTAAGCATTCCAGTTCCTAAAACAAGTTAGCGCTAGATTCCTCGCGCTCGTTGCGCCGTCCCCGATGAAATTTTCATTTAGGACGCTTAACACTTTGATGCGCCGCTTTTATGCGTTAACAAGGTTCCTCGTACTTTCTAAATACGTCGCGCTGCAAAGTCTTCGTGGATCGCAGCACTTTCGGGTGCCAGTCGCGTGAAAAATATGAGTTTCTTTAAATCAGCGACTCGTGCGTCATCGTATAACGTTCTTGTAATCAATTAATGTAAAGATGCAGGTTGGCACGAAAATTTACTAAACCCCACAACTTTTATATTATTCCATACTCCGATCGTTTGTCAAGTAAACTCATATAGTACATTACTACCGTTGCCCTTGCGTTCATGACTTTAAATTATATTCACTCAACCGAATGAAAATGATACAGCGTGAACCTTATTCAAAAGAAATATTTCAATGCTCATCCAACTCGTTGCATTACACAAGTACAGCTTCAAGCGCCATCTTCAGAGGCCTGATTAACTATAAAACGGATCCAATAGACTTCCGGTACACTGAATGACCGACTGATCGATCAGATTATCCTTAACATATCTGTCCGCGTGCAGAGAGCTTGCAAGCACGTTTAGCACGATCGCCGATCGGCAGACAAAATGCACCGTCCGGCAAATCTTTTCGGAATGTCGCTAACGCAAACGTAGCCACGTCTCGTGATGCTGACGACGGATTTCGTTTGTTGTTGTCAGTTTTCGTGAAGCTGCTAGATCCGGTGATACCCGGTTATCGTTTGAAAAACACCAGGAGGTCAGGCGTTTGCTGATAAACCCTGGTCATAACACGGGCTCCGATGTCAGCCGCAAAGTTCTCCCTGGTCCGGTTATATCCGGAATATCGATAACTCGACCCCATTAACGCGGTTCCCCTGCGATTTTTCGCGATCCGGCTCCTTTCGCGGATAGCTGTTTTATCCGCGTCTCGTGGAACAAGAAACTTCGAAGCCGGGGGTCAACGAGCAATTCTTGATTACGGTTCGCTGTACCGAGATTACTGGCGACGCGACAGCATTCATTACTCGTTTTAGACGGTGCAGTGCTGGTATACGCTGGAATAGAGTTTATTTTGTAAGAAAATATAATTGCACTTTTTTCCAGATAATGCGGTGCTGGTTTTATATTTCGTGAAAGGCAGTTTGCCGGCTAAGCTTTGGGCCAGATTCAGTATTTCCCATGGTATCGCGTACAATTATATATCGTTTAATAATGCCCGGGGGTAGGTAAATTTAGGGAAAGGCAGTGATTGGAATTTACCTGTCCTGTTGTCTAAGAAATGTAAAAAGGGAACGCAGATATGCCAAATGATAAGATATGCTTATAAAAATCACGAGTGTGTTATATCTGTACATTTGTGGGGAGGACTTATATATACCCCTATATCGAAATTTCAGGAGTCAATGGTATTGGTAGCTTCCCAAATTGTATTAATTCCACTGCACCTTGCACATATTTCAACGCCTCCGTGTAACTTCGTTTCATTTCCTCGTAACAATATATTCATAATATGATACGTCCCATGTATAACATACTACAAAATTGTAAAACGTCATTTGAGAGCATATAAAAATCTTAACGTAAATAATAAAGTTATTAACAGAGATTCTAAGGTCAATGCCTGCCACTTGCACATTCTAATACAATTCCCTTTCAAAGCTCGTCGAAAGTAATTGGATTACAAGTGATCGCAGGCAAACGTTTCTACACGTTTCATCCACCTGCGCGCATTCGTGCCGGATCCATTGTAAAACGACCGTCTATACGCAGTTCTCGACCGTTTCACTCAAGTGCATCATTTCCTCGAATATAACTCTGACAAACCGTGAACATTTGGCCACGCTCCACAATCACGGTTCCGTGGCACCGCTGAAAAATAATATCTATTCTATCGCTCGTCACGTGCATGCCTAGCTGCAGTCGGTGCAGCTATCTGGTTCAAGGCAGTGTTCTGCGTGTTCCTTGGCTAGAAGGAAAACAAAAAAGAAAAAGGAAAGAAAATACCCCTCCTCGTATCACGATCCTGACTTTGTTTCCTCCGCGTTTATGGTGCACCGTCTGAACCCCTGTCCCACCCCTGTCACAGGGGTGTGCATGAAACTGCCGCGGAAGAGAATCCCCGGCTAGGCTTCCTCGGTGAAACGTGTTTCCTCACGTGTTGGACGTAATACGTCCCGTTTACAACACGTGATAGCGGCGAGGCGGCGTCATCGTCGAGCGACATCTCCCTCCTCGTTAAAGGAACGTAAGCGCCGCCGGCTGTGGATCGCAGTCGTAGCCGTGCCATATCGGAGCACGCACAGTGTAGTGAGCGAAGAGCGGCGGGTCTTTTCGCGACAATCGTACGGATCGTATTATTCAACTGTGCGCATATAAATTTGGAAAGCTGGCCGAGGAGTATCCTTCGTCGACGACGCCATGAACAGTTTTCGGCCGCTTTTGTGGTGACCCTATCGTTCGTGCACGCATCGATTGCTCGTTACGTTGCCAGTGGACATAAAAAGGATACGGGTGTCGATATTCGAATTAGTGACGTTTGTTGAAGAGCGGCGTTACAGAGCTGTGCGTCGTGGAAACGCTCACACGTGCCGTTTGCCACGAATATTTTTGGATGTTAAGTACAGTCTCGAAGGTTCTACGTAAATTGCTAAGGGGTGCTGTTTCGTCGGGGCGCGATACGAAGAGACTGTTTCACGGTGGTGGTTCGAAGGGAGGGAAGCATATACAGGTAGCAACACCTTTGCTTCCTTTCGCGAGTTTCGATTAACGGAGTACAATGGTGACGCACAGCATGGACAATATTTTGAACATGCAATATTACCCGACGAATAGCCACGTTGATGCGGCGGCGCACTCGCCACCTCTGAGGAAGAGACGGTGTTTGAATAAAGAGGTGACTTTCTTTCTGGAAATCGTGTTTCTCACTTTTGCGTTCGATTCGAGGTTGCACTTACTCGCGGTATATGTATATCGTCTCCCACTATATAATTTCTCGTGGTCCATCTTGTTGTGCTGTTGTGTTCTTTTGATTCAGGGATAATTATAACGAATTAAATATGCGAATATGCGACGGCCTTTAAATATCAACGTTGTCGATCGAAATGAAGAAATGTGTATCATTAACGAGGGGTGTGCATTTCTTATATACAGATCACTTTCTGTCTAACGCGAATCGAACATTGTGTCATTAAAGATATTGTCATAAATTCAAGCACGATAGCGGCGCAATACTTTCTAATTAATTGCATATTTTGATAGCGAAGCATCGCAACGATATCGCGCTGCTAATAAGCCATTATATCGCGCAGTCAATTGAACATTCTTAACCGCGCGATATTTACTCTTCTGTTCCAGCAAGATCCCATGTCTCATAGGATCATCGAGAAGCGGAGAAGGGATCGTATGAACAATTGCTTGGCCGATTTGAGCAGGCTCATACCGGCCGAGTATTTGAAGAAAGGCCGAGGAAGAGTGGAGAAGACAGAGATCATCGAAATGGCTATTCGACATATGAAGCACCTCCAAGGCCTACGGCAAGGTACTTGTCAGGATATGAGAAAAGGTTATCACCTGTACATCGCTGGCCTTGCATCGTTTCGAATAATCCTATGCAATTTTAGAATCGAAACACCCAGCCGTGACAACGGTGCACACCCATCCCGAAGATAGCGTGGACAGTGTTTCGCATTCGACTGTCACATCCACTGCGGCAGAACACTATAGGCTGGGTTTTCAGGAGTGCCTAAGCGAGACCATGCACTTCCTGGTCGAGGTGGAAGGTTTTTTCGCCAGAGACTCCTTGTGTGTTCAACTGATCAACCATTTGCAGCAGCACTGCGAGAAGATCTTGGCTACGAGTGAGTTCCGAGTTGTTACAGAATAATATAGATTGATCTAGGTAACTCGTTGTAATGTGCTTCGTTTGGCAGTGAATTGGGTTTATTTAATGGTGATATGAAAGACCAAATGAGGCTATGTTAAAATAGAAGTATATTATTCTTAGTAGATTGTTGAAACGTTTGTGATCAGAACGAACTTGAGCATGACCCTAGTCAGACTGAATACTA
This sequence comes from Nomada lathburiana, assembly GCA_963667235.1. Classification (NCBI taxonomy): domain Eukaryota; kingdom Metazoa; phylum Arthropoda; class Insecta; order Hymenoptera; family Apidae; genus Nomada; species Nomada lathburiana. The sequence goes on along the minus strand of OY763898.1, from coordinate 7,725,280 downwards.
TCTGTATGCAAATTCTAATGAGTTGCGTCTCCGATCTTGAGATCGACTAGTCATTAGAATTTCCGAATAATTGAATGTAATCCATATGAGTTGATGTTTTGGTATATGTTTTGTTGCCTGGGGAATTCTATTGTTAGTAAACTATGTGCACTGATTACTGAATGATGTCATCGAAAGCATAGGAATTTGAATGGAAATAGACTAAAAGAGTAGAAAATTTATGGAAAGTGCTTTTTAAGGAAAAGATTTAAACTGTTTACGTCAGCAGTTTCGGTGTTAACCAATGACAAGAGAACATGAATTTACATATTTTAATACGTTTAGAATTATGTGCTGATACGATTGAATAGAAAAACATGCAATCGAAAGTTAGTCAAGTGCCCTCTACAAGTAAAACTGTGACGGGGCCGAAAAATAATGATCTCGGAACTCCGACGCATATTAGTAAAAAGTTTGTGTGATTTAGCACCAAGCAAGTGGCGGGGTCCATAAATAATTACAAAATATTTTATCTATGTTATATCTGAAATATACAGGGCATTTACAAATTTCTACCCTTTGAAATACATAACTCGCGAAGGGTAGATGATGTGCAAACTTTCATAGACTGCGCACAAGGCGTGTAGAAGGACACAGAACTCCATCCTTGTCGGTTCCAACAATATTACCTATATTGCCACCTTGCATTAATTCAAGGCCACTTGAAAGTAGCGTTTTCAATTCTAATTTCTTTACTCTTTCGTCATATAGAAACATAATATCCCGTCCCATTTAAGACGCGCTAAACGGCCTTCAAAAAGCCTTGAAAATTGTGAACGAAATTTTGTTTCCCCACAGTATCAAAATCTACATAAAAAGCAATTGAAAAGACCGTCCTTACATTTCTGTCATATCACATAACATACCATCTACCATGTGGCAGTTATTTGAAACGGTGGTAATTTCTAGATATGCCGCATAGTATACCATGGAAAAGTGTGAAAAAACGATTGTTCTATGTACTACCCCAAACATTCCTTTATCCGAACCAGTCGTATCGCCCTATCATTTCAAATGCCGCAGGTACCACTGTACTCGAACGTCTCATATTGTCACATTTCGAGGTTCCCCTATCGTCAACATTATCCTTACAAGATTCATCAGAAGAACACTTGTATTCACAGGTGACAGGCTTGGCTTCCCTCATCCCGATCTGCCAACGACGAACGGCGCTGCGAACGGTGTCAGCTACGCTCACACCAGCATTCCCACGATATGCCAACCGAATGGTCATTCGGATCATGGCTCGAGTTCTGGCGTGAGTTCCTTCGGTGATCCAGAACGTCCACTGCGTCCAACGATCATCCCGCCGCCGGCGATCGTCAGCGACGACAGCAATCACAGCACCCACTCGCACAGCACACCGCCGACCACCAGCTGCAAGCCTTCCAATTACAAGTTCAAGAGCTCCATCAAACAGAGGTTCTCCGCGGAAAGGATAAAGTCCAGTCCCTCTCCGGCTGCCAACCATGATAAACCATCATCGTCTCACGGTGTGCCGATCTTCGCCCTTCATGACGGTGGCGCGTTCTACGTCCCGTTAACCGTCGAAGCATCCACGCTGAGGCCTCATCTGAACTTCATCCCGGATACTAGTTCGGATACGGTTCTCCATCCTGTCACGATATCGGTGAACTTCAATCACACGACTCCGCCAGCGTGGCCACACGAACACAGCCCTACGTACCAGCAACAGACATAAAACGACGGAGTCAGAAATCGTTTCTGAAACACGAATACGTTATCCTGTCTCGCTCGTTTCACCCGTCGATGCGTGTATTATATGTGCATGTTAAATACGTGCGATTACACGCGTTCAATACCGCGTAGTCAAGTTGTAAGCGCGTCGAAAATGAACACTGTCTCTTGGTGAACGGACACGAACAACGGTGCGGATCGATCTTCCTTGCTCAGAGGATACGATGGACGACAGGTGGATCAGAGAATACGACGAATAGTTCTAGAGCTTGTACCGGAGTGTTCGTCGTGTAGCGACCGCGATTTCATTTCCTTTCTGGCCCATTAATATGTTTCTCCTCTCTCCGGTTGGTTAATGTTCGACGAGCGCTGGTGTTATCGTGTCTTAGAGTATCACGAAGAACGAAGGTGTCGAGGATGATTTTTTTTTGTTTCTTTTGTATATTTACCGAGGCTGTGGGTTGTCTTAGCATTTACGAGGTTCGAGAGAAAGAACGATATAGAGGTGTTGTAGGTAGAGATAGAGTATTAGGGCTTGAAGCCCCTGGTTTCTTTAAGCTTCGGTGTGTCTTTTCTTTCGTCGATATCGTCACAGTCGAATCCCGCTCCTCTTTTACTTTTATTTCCCCCCCCCCCCCCAATCCTCTTAAACCAACCTTTGTCTCATTGTATCTTCTTTTATCCATCTTTACCTACTTTTCTTTTGCGCTTCAATTTCACTGAGTACTTCGGCTGTACAATGTGTCGCGCGGTGAGCAAACTGTTTCAACATTATCGGAGTGTAACGTGTATCATTGTAATTAGTATTAATAAGAATTCAATGGCGTTATCCACCATACCGAATCGACCGACCTGCCAAGGTTTGAAAACGTTCATGTTCGCGCGAGGAAAATAGTGGAGCCTGGAGGATTGCCCGTAACACGTTCGATCGGCCGACGAAATATTGTTTTCGAAGCGTGAGCTAGCCGACAGAAGTGCCTACAATATTATCATTTACGAATTCCATTTATGTGATCGTCCCGTATGTACGAAGAAAGTGGTTTATTTTAGTTGTTTTTTTTTTTTTTTTTCTTTTGCGGATAATTCTGTGTCACGTTCGATCGCAAAGAGGATCGAGTCTGCCCGACGCCCCTCGAACGGGCCTCGGCAATTAAAGACTGACCAAGACCTGCATTACGCTAAATTCTTGTAAAATCATTGCATTAAATATATATTTGTACATACCACGTTTTAGCTGTAACGTCAACGAAGAATTTATGCGGAATAAATTATATTTACCATAGCCCATTTACCTTTTATCTCGTATCCTCTATGATTTTTCCTGTCTGAAAAAATTGTCTGCCACGAAGTGGACGTGCGAAAAGATTTCGTCAAACGTTGATTTCTGTTTTATGGTATGAACTAAATTTCCATCGCCGCGCCTATTGGGAAGTCGATTGTTCTTCGGGGTATAGGAAAATAATGAACGCTCAGAGCAATTAAAATTTTTTTTTTATTACATCAACATAATACTGGCTAAGGGTCAAAACAATTGTAGAACGCGTCTATCAGGGGTACCGAGATTAACACAGGCAACTCGCAAGGGAACTCGCTCCCAATTTCAAGGTGGTGTCGTTCGGCACCATGCATCGGGAGCGAGTCTCCTTCGTGCCGCGAAAGGGTTGGGAGCACAGTCTAATGTTCCCTAACTAGAGATAAATACATTTCTTATACAAGTAATAAAATTATTCGCAGCGAGGCAACCAAGTCTTCGAACAAATCAGCCTTTAACGTATCCTTCGAAAATAAAACGATTAAAAATTCAGGGATGCGAGGCAGCAGCTGGCGGCGTTCTGTCGTGTCCAACTTTGTAATACCAAAGGTTCGGTTCGTATTTCGTGTTCCTCACGGCCTGTGTACCTGTGTACGTTTATTTGTAATGGTTGCAACACTCTTGCGTAAGCTCACTGTGGGCAAAGTGTTGTCGAATCATGGGTGTGGGATATCTCCCTTCTAATTGTTGCCAACTGCTGCCTCGTTACGTCGATTCGCGTAATAAGCTGTGATCACACGACATCGTCCCGTCTGGTCACCGGTGTGTAATGTTGTTATATTTCAATTGAAAAACCTAACTACACAGAGTTCAAGGGAACTGAGTATTGTTTTGTTTTTTTGTTTTTTTGCTTTTTCTTTGTCTTTTTTTTACTCTTTTTGCTTTGTTTTTTACCTGTTTAATTGGACACATATTGGTTTAAATGTAAAGAATAAGTAAAAACGTAAGAATCCACCTAGCATATGTGGGGTGTGCGCGGGGCGTGGGTGAACTGAATGTGCAGATTCGGATAGATGCGCGGATTCAATACTACCGGATAATGTAACGGGGGTAAGCACAACATCTTTTCACTTTTGGTATTATTATTATTAGTCGAGTATGAGTTGAATGGAGCAGCCGCGGCGTACTGCATCCTGGCTGAGGATTCCATGGCGGAGACACTCGTCGGGCACCAGCCGGCGGACTGCGAGCTTCCGAGGAAGCTTGATGGTTACTTTTTCTTCTGGGCTTTCTCCGCGGCCTTTGTGACCTTGCCCTGGGTATCTTTGAAGGTGACACTCTGAAAATGAATTCAGTTCTAATATTAATGTTAATACAATGTAGGAGGCGAGGTAAGGTGGAAGTTCAGTAGAATGTGGCTAGTATCGGTCTGCAATTTTGTGACGTGATATTTATTTAAGAAACTTCGTCGAATCACGGAAATATATTGCGGAAAGGAATATGCATTGCGAAATCGATATAAGTACTGGTATAAATGTTGAGGGTAGGGCGTGCCGATGTTCAATGATTTTCGGATTGGTTCGAATTATTTCATCAATTTCGTGGGCTGAGTAATCACATTCGCGTGTTTAATTAGATAATGTCATTTTTCCATCAATTCTTTATCACGATTAGGAACTTCATATTAACAGCCATTTACCAAGTGCTTCGCGTTATCAATAGGGGTTAAAGTCACGTTACATTTTTCTTTATTTATGAATCATGAATTTCAATGTTGTTTGCATACAGAACTGCAATACCGCAGTTCTTTCAGCATAGTTATTTCAGACATCTGAAAATGCACAAGTATATTATGTAACATAATATTGTACACACTGTTGGACAAGTATCAGAGTCGGTTTTTGTATATATGCAACAAGGGGTTTAAATCGCAAGAAATACCAAACTGATCTCCTAATTCGTATTGTTTAGTATTATTTAAATTTTTAAATAATACTGTAATTTCTTTATTGTCAAGGTTGAAAGGTATTGCTGCATGTATGTATGGATTCAATTAAAGTGGATGGTTATTGATTTCTGGTATTATATCAAACAGTTATTACATCCACTTCCAGATATTCTCGTTATACGGATTCATTAGACAAATTCCAGGTACTGAGCGGCAAATACGAATACTCTAAACATTTTCTTCGTAAATGAAATATTTCTAGAATATTGATTTTATCGAAGCTTCGTAGAATTTCTCAATGGAAAAATAATTCTTTTATCCTTTCCCCGTTCAGCATAGATATCCAAGAACAATAGAGTACTTAGAAAACCAATAACAGAAAAAACAAAGGCCAAATAATCATCGAATAACAAGAATACCTGCAACACGAATATTTAATTCAATTCAATTCCTACTATCAATCCTATTGATGACAACCAGGAAACCAATTTAAAATATGTGCAATTATTCTGTACAACCTGTTCCCACCAACTACACCTCAATTATTCATATTCAATGCTCCATCAGCTCATACGTACGCCTACACGATATTAATAAAAATCTGTACTGAACTGTATCATCGACGTCAATTTGACCAACGCCGATAAGTGTGCTATAACGAAATGGCTGCGGAAATAAACTTCGAACAATACCGTTCGTTAAAGTTCTGAACGAACCGTACCTTAATTACTCCCACGGCGACGGTCTGACGCATATCGCGAACGGCGAAGCGTCCCAGCGGCGGGAACTCCTGGAAAGCTTCAACGCACATTGGCTTAGTGGGCTGCAGCATCACAATGGCAGCGTCTCCGCTTTTTATGCTCTTCGGATTTTCCTCGGTGGTTTTCCCGGTACGGCGATCACATTTCTCCTTGATCTCCGCGAATTTGCATGCGATATGGGCAGTGTGACAGTCGAGAACCGGCGTGTAGCCGTTGCTGATCTGTCCGGGATGGTTGAGTACGATCACCTGCGCCGTAAAATCGGCTGCTCCTCGGGGTGGCTGATTCTTCGAGTCGCCCGCCACGTAGCCGCGCCTCAACTCTTTCACCGAAATGTTCTTCACGTTGAAACCGACGTTGTCACCGGGCAACGCCTCCGTCAGAGCCTCGTGGTGCATCTCCACTGATTTTACTTCGGTGGTCAGCGCTGCCGGGGCGAATGTCACCAGCATACCTGTGGAATCGAGAATGCAGTAAATTTGTGGGGAACAGATTGTAGAATGCTGGTCGTGATACAGGTAAGAAAGAATTGGATACTTCGAAACATTGAGACATTGGCATTCTATTTAAGATACAGGCAATTTCGTACAGCTGAAATTTAGAAAGAGATTGTCACAGAAAGATCCGCCCTCAAGACTTATAAAAATTCTTAGGTACGCTTCATTTGCACCTGAAAAATTGTGCTAGTATTTAGGATCAGCTTGGCTCTATACTATTTTAATGCGACATTAATATTATATATAGAAGTGTGAAGAGCTTACTAGGTTAAATGAATTTAAATAAATACGGAATACAACGTGACGAAGTTTAATAATAATAACTATTATGTATATTACCTAACTTTGATAACATCGGGAAAAAGGAACTGTCTAGTAGTAAATATTGAAACGAATAAAATGTTAGAAAATCGCAAACACGACAGAGAATTCTTACATTAATCCATTATTTGTTCCATTATTAATGGAACTCTACTCTACCGAACACACGCACATTCAACCCAAAAATCTTCCCCAAAAAGATCCCTACCTGGTTTCAGAATACCGGTCTCCACGCGACCAACCGGTACAGTACCAATACCACCAATCTTGTAAACGTCCTGAAGTGGCAAACGAAGAGCCTTGTCGGTAGGTCTGGACGGTGGTAATATAGCGTCGAGGGCCTCGATCAAGGTTTTCCCGTCAGCGTTACCATCCTTGCGCTCGACTTTCCACCCCTTGTACCACGGTGTCTTCGGCGATGGTTCGAGCATGTTATCCCCATGCCAGCCGGAGATCGGCACGAACGCCACCGACGCGGTGTTGTAACCGATCTTCTTGATGTACGACGACACCTCTTTCTTAATTTCCTCGAAACGGCACTCCGAGTACGGCGGGTCAGTCATGTCCATCTTGTTCACGCCGACTATCAACTGTTTCACGCCAAGCGTAAACGCGAGCAGTGCGTGCTCGCGGGTCTGTCCGTTCTTTGAGATGCCGGCTTCGAATTCGCCGATACCAGCCGCGACGATTAATACAGCGCAGTCCGCTTGACTCGTCCCGGTGATCATGTTCTTAATGAAATCGCGATGTCCAGGAGCGTCGATGATGGTCACGTAGTATTTCGCCGTCTCGAACTTCCACAGCGCGATATCGATCGTGATACCACGCTCTCGTTCAGCTTTCAGCTTGTCCAACACCCAGGCATACTTGAACGAACCCTTTCCCATCTCCTGCGCCTCCTTCTCGAACTTCTCGATCGTACGCTTATCGATGCCGCCGCATTTGTAGATTAGATGGCCGGTGGTGGTTGACTTGCCGGAGTCGACGTGACCGATCACCACTATGTTTATATGAATCTTCTCCTTACCCATGTCGACGCTCTAGTTACCTGGAAGATTGAGCAGCTACGTGAATGCTCGGCTTCGGAATCGATTTCTCTGGGCTGGCTACGGATTCATGTGTATGGGTAGCGATTTGGAATATTTATTTTCTTGCTCAGTGGTATATCGTTGTGACAATTATCATTGGGGCGTGGAAGTTGTGGGGGTGAGAAAAAATGAAAGCAAGAAAAATGGTGTCAACGGAGATGGGTTTGGACTAATTATGAATTAATTGAAGTGCCCAAATTCTGGCATTATTTTGTTCTGTTTTGCGGTTTAATTATTTTGAATCGTCAATTTTTCTTTAGGGCGCGGTCTACTTATTTTATTTACGCGATGTATATTTATATGGCAAGCACTATTTCGCAAATATATTTTTATTTTAATGATACAAATAAGCCCGGATGACTTTGATCTGAGATGTACTCTCGCCGTGTACACGGCAATTCAGAAAGTTTATTTTCATTGAAGTTCGAGTGGCCATTATGTTCTCTTAATATTTAATATTTCGTCCCTTCTACTTTTTGTACGATATTTTTAAAACCTTAAAGGATATTTTTCTGCAATTATTTCGCTTTGGATAATCCTTCTCTCTGTTTCCTTTAATCGCATGCAACAACGAACCATGGATTCAAAGTGGCAACCGAGCGATCCGTGATTTCGAGCAATCAATCCCAATTCATTTGCGCATCATTGGCTGTGCTTGTCGTTAACGATTGATTGATATTCAATATCACGAAGTACCGCACGCTATTGGACGGCGAAAGATTAGTTCGCGAGGAGATATAGTGATCGGCCGCCATGGCTGACCATACGCGCGCTTATACTACTTGCCCGCCAGGAACTTATCGTATTCTTTTTGTGGAGTGAAAATTTTGGCGTGACCGTTGTATCTATTTTCTTTGGTTGGTAATTTATAAGTTATTATAACACGTTGGTAAATCTTTATACGGAAATTAGGTAAGTAAATTAAATAATTGAGATTAAGGGACACACGATATAGGAATGAATTAGTCACTTTGTTTGATACACTAGATTGTTTGACACAAAAAAATTATTTTCCACATGGTTTGATTTTTTAATTATTATTTTAAGCAGCGTACTCGATTTCTTCTAGTCACGCGAGAGAGTACCGATTTCACTGATAAGGAAATATCTTTTTTTTTAGCCACGAAATCGAATTGCGACGAAAGTTCCGAGAGGTATGTTCGTCTTTGTTAATCATTGGTCTCCTAGGGAAAGGAGATGTTCAAATATAATATCGTTATATAACGAAAGTTTCCTGACACGTCTAGTTGTGTGCTTCGCACAGTGACAAGTGGAGCTGTATCGATTGCTCGAATTTGGCGAATCATACTGCTCTGTAGAATTATTGCATTGACAAAGATAAATCAGGCTGCTGTGAAACGCTTCAAAGCAATTGCCCATAATGCAATGAATCGTGTACCATCTAGAACAGATTCAAGATCTCTTTTCCAAATACGATATCTTAAACATTGAGCAAAATCAATACGAAAGTGGAAAAAAAATTACTTTTCACTCCATACTGTCATTTCTAAAGGGACAAAAAACAGAATTTAATTAAACACTTCTACTCTATCATAAGACTTTAAAGTATATCCAGCTTCTTACTTCATTCCCTATGTACAGTACTTTGTCTCGCACTGAGAACGTTAACATAAATATTGCTATAGCTCCATACAGTGTTCACATTACTCCAGTTATTGTGTAGAAGTTAACAATGAGTCGCAGTTCGAGTTACTACTCTTCAAGAACACACCCTCTCGCGTAACAACCATTCCAATAACCATCGAAGCTTTGAAAATACCTCGGGTAACTCGCGATTCTCTAGCAACATCGTCAACGTCAACCTCACCGCAAGAAAATAATAATCTTCGAGGAATAATTAGTTTTCCTTGAAACAAGGCGAAAACAATAAGGACGTCATAAATTATTAAACAAACGATGTCAAGTCTCGCTGATCGATCTCCTGCGTAACACTTTTGTAAGGGGCAAACGTTTGATCACGATGGGCGGTCCCGATTCTTCCTTTCGATAAGATTGATAGCCGGTACATCCACGGATTATCAACGCTCGAACTTACATCACACCGAATCCTTCCTCTCGTAATTGCGCGACGGACACCGTGGACAGGGTTCGTTGCACGTTATCGACTATCGAGGGAACAATTAATATTTACGTGTCACCGGTGACTAGCTGGCGAACCGCGAAGGGTATTGATTCGACGAAAGGGCCCCATGCGGGCCACATCGAAAATACCACCGGGCGCGAGTGTGCGCGCATATTCGGTCGAACTCGTGAGAGCAAAAGAAGAGAGAAAGAGAGGTTCTCCATCGACGTTCAGGGCCATCGCGATCTCGATTTCATCCCCATGAACCATCACCCTCGCCGCTCAATCAGATCCCTTCGTGTCGATATTACTACAACGTGATTCCACTTTGCTCCGATTTTTGTTCTTTTTTTTTTCAAGAAAATCACGAATTTCATCAGCTGCCGAGAGATTCAACGATTCCATCGAATCACGTTAACGAGACGCACACGTTCGATAGCGTGCAACGATTCGCGTATGCCGGCCTTCTAATTATAGAGCGACCGAGCGAAGCAGCCATTTCGCGATCAGCAATTTCAGGCTCGCGATTCCGGCATTGCCTGAAGCAACTCGATGCACGTATCTCTCGAGTGAAGCTAATAAAAAGAAACAAATAAATTCAGCGATTACCAAATATCCCAATCGCACCTGTCCAATAAGATGTACCAGTCAGACTTTGCAATTCTCACCGTGCAATTCACGTTCCTAGGTGCAATCGCTAGACGAGGGTATAGAGGTTAACCCAAAGACGAAACAGCCGGTCCATCTATCGAGCCGGTTTCTCGCAACTTACCTATATCTTCGACCAAGCCGCAGGAAGCACGGCGTTCAACGAATACCGTAATCTCGACACGACCTCGTTCCTCAATCACGCGATAAGCAGATTCGATTGCGTCGCGACAACGCTCTCCCTCGACCGTACGCGTAATGGCCGCAGCAATGAACTAGCGGCGCACTTCTCGATTCAGCATCCAGTCTCAGCCAACTACTACCCTGCTCGATCTTTCATTTTGACTTCACCGATCGCCCCAGCTATCGAACCTCTGTCCGCGCGTCCACTCGACCGGCCACGAACCGTGGTACTACCTCCAATCCGCGCAATTTGTCCCTGCACAGGGTGGATTTGCACCGGGTCGAATCAATATGTCGCCTGGCGGCCGGCTCGCCTCGGAATTCCGCGCTGCTCGCCAAGGGGTTGCTGCGTCTCGTTGTCCCGCGACGATACGTTCACCCGTTGCTGCGTAAGAACGATTTCGTTTGGATTAAACGGGACGATTACTCACCGGAACCGACGGGATGGAGAGGCTGGAAAATCCGCGTGGGTATCGGACGTATTTCCGTGGTCGCTTCTAGCCACTTGGACGAGACACGGTGACAGAGAGAGCCGCGGAGGGAGAAGGAGAGACCAGCGAGAGGAAAGCGCGAGGAGCGAGCAGGGGGTGGAATCGCAGTGTCATCTGCTGGCGTAGCCTTTCGGTGAAGGGGTAAGGGCGCATGTGCACCGTCATGGACGACGATGGCCCGCGACGCCGATTGGACCAGCCCCGGCTGTCTATTTTCCAACGGCGCCAGCGCCGTCGGTTTTCACCGTCGATGCGTCGCGAGAGTAGATTGCGAATAGCTGAACAGCTGAAACCTCGGTCGGTGTACACGCGGCCGAGAGGCGATAGCGAACGTCCGCGGCCTCTCGCGACGATAGCCGGCTTCCGTTGGATTGTTGATCGCCTTTGCGCGACGACGACGATTGTTCCGGGACGTTCGTTGACCCTCCCCCGACGTGCTCGTCCTGCCACGACGATGTCGCATAGTAGAGGCGACGTCTCTTGGCGAGCGTTTAGACTTGGCAATTTTTTGTGGTACGCGCGTGTTTACAGGGCTTCTGAGTTTTTAGGGATTGGCGGTTCGTTGTTGATGGGGTGGGTTGGTAGGGGCTGTTTCTGTAAGGAGTTTTAGTATTTCGATATTTAATGGAGGATGCATGGATGGGTTTTATGTATTTTATAGGTGTCTTGTGTTTTGATTTTATCCCTTATTTGCGCCGAAAATTGTACATATAGATTTTTACTCAATGCCGAGGTCCTGAGGTTTTTGTATTTTATGCCTGGATTTTTTTCGGTAGTTTCGATGTAATGACTAGTTCATAGTCGAAGTCTATTTAGGAAAATATGCTTGGGCATATTAAAAAGAAGCGGAGATAAAAATATGTAATGAATGATACTCTGCACAATTAATTATTTAATTGTGATTAATTATACCTTCCTTTCTTCACGAGATGTCGAATTATCGAATTCTTTTCGTGGAAAAAAAAATCTTCGCTCATCGAAATAAAAAGCGAAAGTAATACGGTTATACTATAAGCAATCGACAGATGTAGATAATATAGAAGAGTAATTTCTGTTGGGACGCGTTTCAATTCCGGCGAAACTTTTTATCAGTAGCAGGCATATCGATACTGTTCCTCTGTAATTATTTTCAGGGAATGTCGGGCGAAATTGCACATTCAAGGTTAAAGTTGAATTCGCCTACGCCAATGTCGTCTTAGTTATGTCGTACTTTCATCATCAAAAATAGAATGGCGTAGAGCCGTGGTGAGCAACCTTTGGCTCGCAGTGGACCAACAGTTGAAATCTACTACTTTACGCGGACGGCAATATTAACCCCATCGCATCGGAGGACGAGATATCTCGTCGCGTGATTACGTTCATGATATGCTTTGGACGAGATATCTTCCAACGCAATGTCTTTCATACGATGCTACGTACGAAATATCTCGCGACACAAAATCGTTCATGCGACGCTGTGTACTGCAATTAAAAATTCATTGGCAAATAGTCCAAACTTCAATCATGTTTTAAAGATTCCCATCGGAACTTGTAATGGGTTCCTCAGGACCCCATGAATTCGGGAAAAGGAAAAAATACATTTTGCATGGTCAGTCTGTCCTTATATCTCGTCTGTAATAAAATCACACTTACCATGTACTGCAATTAATATAAACAATTCAATATAAACATAAACAATCAAATGGTTCTTACGGGCAACTGCATACAGTTACATCAACGGGGTTATTTTTATCCTATAGCTTATTCGTTTCCCTTTCTTGTGAGACGTCGTTCTTTAAAATCGGCTCAGGAGAAGCCGAGATAATAATTCTTAAAAATTTTGTCGGTAACGATATGTCGAAAACGGTACAAGTGGCGCCATCTCGCGTTTGCGGCCTTTTTCGCAGTTTTCCGCAGCGCGAAAACGGAACTCCGGGATTACATCGTTAATTTAAACAATTGCGTTTTTCTCGGCTTCTCATTGGTATCTCTTAGCCGGACTTGTCTTAAATTAAAGCTACGGACCACAGCTATCTCCTCCAGCAGTTGCAAGAATATGGCATTTGTGGGTTAAAAGTTATTATCAATTGAATAATCAGCAAAAATGCACTCCGGCTCACTACTATTATATCGGCTTCTGCTTGGCCGATTTCAATCAAAGACACCTCAACAGAAAGGGAAACGAATAAGCTATACGATGAAAAATACCCCGTTCCTGTACCTATATCCGATTTACCGTAACAACAATTTTCATTGTTTAATTGTTTATAACACATGAACTGCACATGTACTAATGTTCTCACCTATTGGAGATGGTAGCTGAATATCATACCTTTAATTTATGTCCACAGATCATTCAGGTAGCTCGCCTGCAAACCGAGATAATTGAAATTGTTCAACAAAATTATAAACAAATGCTATTATTTCTGGCTTGCAGGCGAGCTACGTCAATGATCAGAGGAAATAAAGTAAAGCTATGTGCATCAGCTACCATCTCCAATAGGTAGGAACATTATAGCGAGTGCAGTCCATTTGTTATAAACAATTAAACAATTGAAATTGTTATTACGGATAAACGGATATAGGTAGAGCAATGGGGTATTTTTTATCGAATAGCTTATTCCTTTGCCTTTCGTTTGAGATGTAGTCGATTAAAATCGGCCCAGCAGAAGCAGAGATAATAATTTTCATATATTTTGTCGGTAACGATATGTCGAAAACGGTACAACTGACGCCATCTCGCGTTTGCGGCCTTTTTCGCAGTTTTCCGCACCGCCAAAACGGAACTCCGGGATTACATCGTTAATTTAAACAATTGCGTTTTTCTCGGCTTCTCACTGGTATTTCTTAGCCGGACATGTCTTAAATTAAAGCTACGGACCACAGCTATCTCCTCCAGCAGTTGCAAAAATATGGCATTTGTAGTTTAAAAGTTATTAACAATTGAAAAATCAGCAAAAGTGAACTCCGGGTCACTACAATTATCTCGGCTTCTGCTAGGCCGACTTTAATCAACAATATCTCAAATGAAAGGAATGTAAATCAGCTACACGAGAAAAAATACCCCGCTGCTCTAACTATATGGAGTTGCCCGTCACAACAATTTTAATTGTTTACTTCTTTATAACAAATGAACCGCTCACCGAATACTGCTCATCCCTGCTGGATATTGTAGCTGAGGCTAATAGCTTTAATTTATGTCATGCGATCATTGACGTACATCGCCTGCAAACCGAGATAATTCAATTTGTTGAACGAAATTATAAACAAATGCCATTATTTTGGCTCGCAGGCATGCTACATCCATGATCAGCGGACATAAAGTAAAGCTATGAGCATCAGCTACCATCTCCAATAGGTGAGAACATTGTTGCATGTGCAGTTCATTTGTTATAAACAATTGAACAATTGAAATTGTTATTACGGATAAGCGGATATAGGTACAGCAACGGGGTAATTTTTATCGAATAGCTTATTCGTTTCCCTTTCTTTTGATATGTCGTTGATTAAAATCGGCCCAGCAGAAGCAGAGATAACTCAATTTGTTGAACGAAATTATAAACAAATGCCATTATTTCGGCTCGCAGGCATGCTACATCCATGATCAATGACAATAAAGTAAAGCTATGAGCATCAGCTACCATCTCCAATAGGTGAGAACAATGTTGCATGTGCAGTTCAGTGGTTATAAGCAATTAAACAATTGAAATTGTTATTACGGATAAACGGATATAGGTACAGCAACGGGGTATTTTTTATCGAATAGCTTATTCGTTTCCCTTTATGTTGAGATGTCTTTGATTGAAATCGGCCAAGCAGAAGCCGAGATAATTGTAGTGACCCGGAGTGCATTTTTGCTGATTATTCAATTGTTAATAACTTTTAACCCACAAATGCCATATTGTTGCAACTGCTGGAGGAGATAGCTGTGGTCCGTAGCTTTAATTTAAGACATGTCCGGCTAAGAAATACCAATGAGAAGCCGAGAAAAACGCAATTGTTTAAATTAACGATGTAATCCCGGAGTTCCGTTTTGGCGGTGCGGAAAACTGCGAAAAAGGCCGCAAACGCGAGATGGCGTCAGTTGTACCGTTTTCGACATATCGTTACCGACAAAATATATGAAAATTATTCTCTCTGCTTCTGCTGGGCCGATTTTAATCGACTACATCTCAAACGAAAGGCAAAGGAATAAGCTATTCGATAAAAAATACCCCATTGCTCTACCTATATCCGTTTATCCGTAATAACAATTTCAATTGTTTAATTGTCTATAACAAATGAACTGCACATGCAACAATGTTCACACCTATTGGAGATGGTAGCTGATGCTCATAGCTTTACTTTATGTCCACTGATCATGGACGTAGCATGCTTGCGCGCCGAAATAATGGTATTTGTTTATAATTTCGTTCAACAAATTGAGTTATCTCTGCTTCTGCTGGGCCGATTTTAATCAACGACATATCAAAAGAAAGGGAAACGAATAAGCTATTCGATAAAAAATACCCCGTTGCTGTACCTATATCCGTTTATCCGTAATAACAGTTTCAATTGTTTAATTGCTTATAACCACTGAACTGCACATGCAACATTGTTCTCACCTATTGGAGATGGTAGCTGATGCTCATAGCTTTACTTTATGTCCATTGATCATGGATGTAGCATGCCTGCGAGCCGAAATAATGGCATTTGTTTATAATTTCGTTCAACAAATTGAGTTATCTCTGCTTCTGCTGGGCCGATTTTAATCAACGACATATCAAAAGAAAGGGAAACGAATAAGCTATTCGATAAAAATTACCCCGTTGCTGTACCTATATCCGCTTATCCGTAATAACAATTTCAATTGTTCAATTGTTTATAACAAATGAACTGCACATGCAACAATGTTCTCACCTATTGGAGATGGTAGCTGATGCTCATAGCTTTACTTTATGTCCATTGATCATGGATGTAGCATGCCTGCGAGCCGAAATAATGGCATTTGTTTATAATTTCGTTCAACAAATTGAGTTATCTCTGCTTCTGCTGGGCCGATTTTAATCAACGACATATCAAAAGAAAGGGAAACGAATAAGCTATTCGATAAAAATTACCCCGTTGCTGTACCTATATCCGCTTATCCGTAATAACAATTTCAATTGTTCAATTGTTTATAACCACTGAACTGCACATGCAACATTGTTCTCACCTATTGGAGATGGTAGCTGATGCTCATAGCTTTACTTTATGTCCATTGATCATGGATGTAGCATGCCTGCGAGCCGAAATAATGGCATTTGTTTATAATTTCGTTCAACAAATTGAGTTATCTCTGCTTCTGCTGGGCCGATTTTAATCAACGACATATCAAAAGAAAGGGAAACGAATAAGCTATTCGATAAAAAATACCCCGTTGCTGTACCTATATCCGTTTATCCGTAATAACAATTTCAATTGTTTAATTGCTTATAACCACTGAACTGCACATGCAACATTGTTCTCACCTATTGGAGATGGTAGCTGATGCTCATAGCTTTACTTTATGTCCACTGATCATGGATGTAGCATGCCTGCGAGCCGAAATAATGGCATTTGTTTATAATTTCGTTCAACAAATTGAATTATCTCGGTTTGCAGGCGATGTACGTCAATGATCGGGGGACATAAATTAAAGCTATTAGCCTCAGCTACAATATCCAACAGGGATGAGCAGTATTCGGTGAGCGGTTCATTTGTTATAAAGAAGTAAACAATTAAAATTGTTGTGACGGGCAACTGCATATAGTTAGAGCAGCGGGGTATTTTTTCTCGCGTAGCTGATTTACTTTCCTTTCATTTGAGATATTGTTGATTAAAGTCGGCCAAGCAGAAGCCGAGATAATTGTAGTGACCCGGAGTTCACTTTTGCTGATTTTTCTATTGTTAATAACTTTTAAACTACAAATGCCATATTTTTGCAACTGCTGGAGGAGATAGCTGTGGTCCGTAGCTTTAATTTAAGACAAGTCCGGCTAAGAAATACCAATGAGAAGCCGAGAAAAACGCAATTGTTTAAATTAACGATGTAATCCCGGAGTTCCGTTTTGGCGGTGCGGAAAACTGCGAAAAAGGCCGCAAACGCGAGATGGCGTCAGTTGTACCGTTTTCGACATATCGTTACCGACAAAATATATAAAAATTATTATCTCTGCTTCTGCAGGGCCGATTTTAATCAACTACATCTCAAACGAAAGGCAAGGGAATAAGCTATTCGATAAAAAATACCCCATTGCTCTACCTATATCCGTTTATCCGTAATAACAATTTCAATTGTTTAATTGTTTATAACAAATGAACTGCACATGCAACAATGTTCACACCTATTGGAGATGGTAGCTGATGCTCATAGCTTTACTTTATGTCCACTGATCATGGACGTAGCATGCTTGCGAGCATAAATAATGGTATTTGTTTATAATTTCGTTCAACAAATTGAGTTATCTCTGCTTCTGCTGGGCCGATTTTAATCAACGACATATCAAAAGAAAGGGAAACGAATAAGCTATTCGATAAAAAATACCCCGTTGCTGTACCTATATCCGCTTATCCGTAATAACAATTTCAATTGTTCAATTGTTTATAAAAATGAACTGCACATGCAACAATGTTCTGACCTATTGGAGATGGTAGCTGATGCTCATAGCTTTACTTTATGTCCACTGATCATGGATGTAGCATGCCTGCGAGCCGAAATAATGGCATTTGTTTATAATTTCGTTCAACAAATTGAATTATCTCGGTTTGCAGGCGATGTACGTCAATGATCGCAGGACATAAATTAAAGCTATTAGCCTCAGCTACAATATCCAGCAGGGATGAGCAGTATTCGGTGAGCGGTTCATTTGTTATAAAGAAGTAAACAATTAAAATTGTTGTGACGGGCAACTCCATATAGTTAGAGCAGCGGGGTATTTTTTCTCGTGTAGCTGATTTACATTCCTTTCATTTGAGATATTGTTGATTAAAGTCGGCCTAGCAAAAGCCGAGATAATTGTAGTGACCCGGAGTTCACTTTTGCTGATTTTTCTATTGTTAATAACTTTTAAACTACAAATGCCATATTTTTGCAACTGCTGGAGGAGATAGCTGTGGTCCGTAGCTTTAATTTAAGACAAGTCCGGCTAAGAAATACCAATGAGAAGCCGAGAAAAACGCAATTGTTTAAATTAACGATGTAATCCCGGAGTTCCGTTTTGGCGGTGCGGAAAACTGCGAAAAAGGCCGCAAACGCGAGATGGCGTCAGTTGTACCGTTTTCGACATATCGTTACCGACAAAATATATAAAAATTATTATCTCTGCTTCTGCAGGGCCGATTTTAATCAACTACATCTCAAACGAAAGGCAAGGGAATAAGCTATTCGATAAAAAATACCCCATTGCTCTACCTATATCCGTTTATCCGTAATAACAATTTCAATTGTTTAATTGTTTATAACAAATGAACTGCACATGCAACAATGTTCACACCTATTGGAGATGGTAGCTGATGCTCATAGCTTTACTTTATGTCCGCTGATCATGGACGTAGCATGCTTGCCAGCATAAATAATGGTATTTGTTTATAATTTCGTTCAACAAATTGAGTTATCTCTGCTTCTGCTGGGCCGATTTTAATCAACGACATATCAAAAGAAAGGGAAACGAATAAGCTATTCGATAAAAAATACCCCGTTGCTGTACCTATATCCGTTTATCCGTAATAACAATTTCAATTGTTTACTTGCTTATAACCACTGAACTGCACTTGCAACATTGTTCTCACCTATTGGAGATGGTAGCTGATGATCATAGCTTTACTTTATGTCCACTGATCATGGATGTAGCATGCCTGCGAGCCGAAATAATGGCATTTGTTTATAATTTCGTTCAACAAATTGAGTTATCTCTGCTTCTGCTGGGCCGATTTTAATCAACGACATATCAAAAGAAAGGGAAACGAATAAGCTATTCGATAAAAATTACCCCGTTGCTGTACCTATATCCGTTTATCCGTAATATCAATTTCAATTGTTTAATTGCTTATGACAAATGAACTGCACATGCAACAACGTTCACACCTATTGGAGATGGTAGCTGATGCTCATGGATCTACTTTATGTCCACTGATCATGAACGTAGCATGCTTGCGAGCCGAAATAATGGCATTTGTTTATAATTTCGTTCAACAAAATGAGTTATCTCTGCTTCTGCTGGGCCGATTTTAATCAACGACATATCAAAAGAAAGGGAAACGAATAAGCTATTCGATAAAAAATACCTTGTTGCTGTACCTATATCCGTTTATCCGTAATATCAATTTCAATTGTTTAATTGCTTATAACCACTGAACTGCACATGCAACAATGTTCTCACCTATTGGAGATGGTAGCTGATGCTCATAGCTTTACTTTATGTCCGCTGATCATGGACGTAGCATGCTTGCGCGCCGAAATAATGGTATTTGTTTATAATTTCGTTCAACAAATTGAGTTATCTCTGCTTCTGCTGGGCTGATTTTAATCAACGACATATCAAAAGAAAGGGAAACGAATAAGCTATTCGATAAAAAATACCCCGTTGCTGTACCTATATCCGTTTATCCGTAATAACAATTTCAATTGTTTAATTGCTTATAACCACTGAACTGCACATGCAACATTGTTCTCACCTATTGGAGATGGTAGCTGATGCTCATTGCTTTACTTTATGTCCACTGATCATGGATGTAGCATGCCTGCGAGCCGAAATAATGGCATTTGTTTATAATTTCGTTCAACAAATTGAATTATCTCGGTTTGCAGGCGATGTACGTCAATGATCGGGGGACATAAATTAAAGCTATTAGCCTCAGCTACAATATCCAACAGGGATGAGCAGTATTCGGTGAGCGGTTCATTTGTTATAAAGAAGTAAACAATTAAAATTGTTGTGACGGGCAACTGCATATAGTTAGAGCAGCGGGGTATTTTTTCTCGCGTAGCTGATTTACTTTCCTTTCATTTGAGATATTGTTGATTAAATTCGGCCAAGCAGAAGCCGAGATAATTGTAGTGACCCGGAGTTCACTTTTGCTGATTTTTCTATTGTTAATAACTTTTAAACTACAAATGCCATATTTTTGCAACTGCTGGAGGAGATAGCTGTGGTCCGTAGCTTTAATTTAAGACAAGTCCGGCTAAGAAATACCAATGAGAAGCCGAGAAAAACGCAATTGTTTAAATTAACGATGTAATCCCGGAGTTCCGTTTTGGCGGTGCGGAAAACTGCGAAAAAGGCCGCAAACGCGAGATGGCGTCAGTTGTACCGTTTTCGACATATCGTTACCGACAAAATATATAAAAATTATTATCTCTGCTTCTGCAGGGCCGATTTTAATCAACTACATCTCAAACGAAAGGCAAGGGAATAAGCTATTCGATAAAAAATACCCCATTGCTCTACCTATATCCGTTTATCCGTAATAACAATTTCAATTGTTTAATTGTTTATAACAAATGAACTGCACATGCAACAATGTTCACACCTATTGGAGATGGTAGCTGATGCTCATAGCTTTACTTTATGTCCACTGATCATGGACGTAGCATGCTTGCGAGCATAAATAATGGTATTTGTTTATAATTTCGTTCAACAAATTGAGTTATCTCTGCTTCTGCTGGGCCGATTTTAATCAACGACATATCAAAAGAAAGGGAAACGAATAAGCTATTCGATAAAAAATACCCCGTTGCTGTACCTATATCCGCTTATCCGTAATAACAATTTCAATTGTTCAATTGTTTATAAAAATGAACTGCACATGCAACAATGTTCTGACCTATTGGAGATGGTAGCTGATGCTCATAGCTTTACTTTATGTCCACTGATCATGGATGTAGCATGCCTGCGAGCCGAAATAATGGCATTTGTTTATAATTTCGTTCAACAAATTGAATTATCTCGGTTTGCAGGCGATGTACGTCAATGATCGCAGGACATAAATTAAAGCTATTAGCCTCAGCTACAATATCCAGCAGGGATGAGCAGTATTCGGTGAGCGGTTCATTTGTTATAAAGAAGTAAACAATTAAAATTGTTGTGACGGGCAACTCCATATAGTTAGAGCAGCGGGGTATTTTTTCTCGTGTAGCTGATTTACATTCCTTTCATTTGAGATATTGTTGATTAAAGTCGGCCTAGCAAAAGCCGAGATAATTGTAGTGACCCGGAGTTCACTTTTGCTGATTTTTCTATTGTTAATAACTTTTAAACTACAAATGCCATATTTTTGCAACTGCTGGAGGAGATAGCTGTGGTCCGTAGCTTTAATTTAAGACATGTCCGGCTAAGAAATACCAATGAGAAGCCGAGAAAAACGCAATTGTTTAAATTAACGATGTAATCCCGGAGTTCCGTTTTGGCGGTGCGGAAAACTGCGAAAAAGGCCGCAAACGCGAGATGGCGTCAGTTGTACCGTTTTCGACATATCGTTACCGACAAAATATATGAAAATTATTATCTCTGCTTCTGCTGGGCCGTTTTTAATCGACTACATCTCAAACGAAAGGCAAAGGAATAAGCTATTCGATAAAAAATACCCCATTGCTCTACCTATATCCGTTTATCCGTAATAACAATTTCAATTGTTTAATTGTCTATAACAAATGAACTGCACATGCAACAATGTTCACACCTATTGGAGATGGTAGCTGATGCTCATAGCTTTACTTTATGTCCATTGATCATGGATGTAGCATGCCTGCGAGCCGAAATAATGGCATTTGTTTATAATTTCGTTCAACAAATTGAGTTATCTCTGCTTCTGTTGGGCCGATTTTAATCAACGACATATCAAAAGAAAGGGAAACGAATGAGCTATTCGATAAAAAATACCCCGTTGCTGTACCTATATCCGTTTATCCGTAATAACAGTTTCAATTGTTTAATTGCTTATAACCACTGAACTGCACATGCAACATTGTTCTCACCTATTGGAGATGGTAGCTGATGCTCATAGCTTTACTTTATGTCCATTGATCATGGATGTAGCATGCCTGCGAGCCGAAATAATGGCATTTGTTTATAATTTCGTTCAACAAATTGAGTTATCTCTGCTTCTGCTGGGCCGATTTTAATCAACGACATATCAAAAGAAAGGGAAACGAATAAGCTATTCGATAAAAAATACCCCGTTGCTGTACCTGTATCCGTTTATCCGTAATAACAATTTCAATTGTTTAATTGCTTATAACCACTGAACTGCAAATGCAACAATGTTCTCACCTATTGGAGATGGTAGCTGATGCTCATAGCTTTACTTTATGTCCACTGATCATGGACGTAGCATGCTTGCGCGCCGAAATAATGGTAATTGTTTATAATTTCGTTCAACAAATTGAGTTATCTCTGCTTCTGCTGGGCCGATTTTAATCAACGACATATCAAAAGAAAGGGAAACGAATAAGCTATTCGATAAAAAATACCTTGTTGCTGTACCTATATCCGTTTATCCGTAATAACAATTTCAATTGTTCAATTGTTTATGACAAATGAACTGCACATGCAACAATGTTCACACCTATTGGAGATGGTAGCTGATGCTCATGGCTCTACTTTATGTCCACTGATCATGAACGTAGCATGCTTGCGAGCCGAAATAATGGCATTTGTTTATAATTTCGTTCAACAAAATGAGTTATCTCTGCTTCTGCTGGGCCGATTTTAATCAACGACATATCAAAAGAAAGGGAAACGAATAAGCTATTCGATAAAAAATACCTTGTTGCTGTACCTATATCCGTTTATCCGTAATAACAATTTCAATTGTTCAATTGTTTATGACAAATGAACTGCACATGCAACAATGTTCACACCTATTGGAGATGGTAGCTGATGCTCATGGCTCTACTTTATGTCCACTGATCATGAACGTAGCATGCTTGCGAGCCGAAATAATGGCATTTGTTTATAATTTCGTTCAACAAAATGAGTTATCTCTGCTTCTGCTGGGCCGATTTTAATCAACGACATATCAAAAGAAAGGGAAACGAATAAGCTATTCGATAAAAAATACCCCGTTGCTGTACCTGTATCCGTTTATCCGTAATAACAATTTCAATTGTTTAATTGCTTATAACCACTGAACTGCACATGCAACAATGTTCTCACCTATTGGAGATGGTAGCTGATGCTGATAGCTTTACTTTATGTCCATTGATCATGGATGTAGCATGCCTGCGAGCCGAAATAATGGCATTTGTTTATAATTTCGTTCAACAAATTGAGTTATCTCTGCTTCTGCTGGGCCGATTTTAATCAACGACATATCAAAAGAAAGGGAAACGAATAAGCTATTCGATAAAAATTACCCCGTTGCTGTACCTATATCCACTTATCCGTAATAACAATTTCAATTGTTCAACTGTTTATAACAAATGAACTGCACATGCAACAATGTTCTCACCTATTGGAGATGGTAGCTGATGCTCATAGCTTTACTTTATGTCCGCTGATCATGGATGTAGCATGCCTGCGAGCCGAAAGAATGGCATTTGTTTATAATTTCGTTCAACAAATTGAATTATCTCGGTTTGCAGGCGATGTACGTCAATGATCGCAGGACATAAATTAAAGCTACTAGCCTCAGCTACAATATCCAGCAGGGATGAGCAGTATTCGGTGAGCGGTTCATTTGTTATAAAGAAGTAAACAATTAAAATTGTTGTGACGGGCAACTCCATATAGTTAGAGCAGCGGGGTATTTTTTCTCGCGTAGCTGATTTACTTTCCTTTCATTTGAGATATTGTTGGTTAATGTCGGCCAAGCAGAAGCCGAGATAATTGTAGTGACCCGGAGTTCACTTTTGCTGATTTTTCTATTGTTAATAACTTTTAAACTACAAATGCCATATTTTTGAAACTACTGGAGGAGATAGCTGTGGTCCGTAGCTTTAATTTAAGACAAGTCCGGCTAAGAAATACCAATGAGAAGCCGAGAAAAACGCAATTGTTTAAATTAACGATGTAATCCCGGAGTTCCGTTTTGGCGGTGCGGAAAACTGCGAAAAAGGCCGCAAACGCGAGATGGCGTCAGTTGTACCGTTTTCGACATATCGTTACCGACAAAATATATGAAAATTATTATCTCTGCTTCTGCTGGGCCGATTTTAATCGACTACATCTCAAACGAAAGGCAAAGGAATAAGCTATTCGATAAAAAATACCCCATTGCTCTACCTATATCCGTTTATCCGTAATAACAATTTAAATTGTTTAATTGTCTATAACAAATGAACTGCACATGCAACAATGTTCACACCTATTGGAGATGGTAGCTGATGCTCATAGCTTTACTTTATGTCCACTGATCATGAACGTAGCATGCTTGCGAGCCGAAATAATGGCATTTGTTTATAATTTCGTTCAACAAAATGAGTTATCTCTGCTTCTGCTGGGCCGATTTTAATCAACGACATATCAAAAGAAAGGGAAACGAATAAGCTATTCGATAAAAAATACCTTGTTGCTGTACCTATATCCGTTTATCCGTAATAACAATTTCAATTGTTCAATTGTTTATGACAAATGAACTGCACATGCAACAATGTTCACACCTATTGGAGATGGTAGCTGATGCTCATGGCTCTACTTTATGTCCACTGATCATGAACGTAGCATGCTTGCGAGCCGAAATAATGGCATTTGTTTATAATTTCGTTCAACAAAATGAGTTATCTCTGCTTCTGCTGGGCCGATTTTAATCAACGACATATCAAAAGAAAGGGAAACGAATAAGCTATTCGATAAAAAATACCCCGTTGCTGTACCTGTATCCGTTTATCCGTAATAACAATTTCAATTGTTTAATTGCTTATAACCACTGAACTGCACATGCAACAATGTTCTCACCTATTGGAGATGGTTGCTGATGCTCATAGCTTTACTTTATGTCCACTGATCATGGACGTAGCATGCTTGCGCGCCGAAATAATGGTATTTGTTTATAATTTCGTTCAACAAATTGAGTTATCTCTGCTTCTGCTGGGCCGATTTTAATTAACGACATATCAAAAGAAAGGGAAACGAATAAGCTATTCGATAAAAAATACCCCGTTGCTGTACCTATATCCGTTTATCCGTAATAACAATTTCAATTGTTTAATTGCTTATAACCACTGAACTGCACATGTAACATTGTTCTCACCTATTGGAGATGGTAGCTGATGCTCATAGCTTTACTTTATGTCCACTGATCATGGATGTAGCATGCCTGCGAGCCGAAATAATGGCATTTGTTTATAATTTCGTTCAACAAATTGAATTATCTCGGTTTGCAGGCGATGTACGTCAATGATCGGGGGACATAAATTAAAGCTATTAGCCTCAGCTACAATATCCAACAGGGATGAGCAGTATTCGGTGAGCGGTTCATTTGTTATAAAGAAGTAAACAATTAAAATTGTTGTGACGGGCAACTGCATATAGTTAGAGCAGCGGGGTATTTTTTCTCGCGTAGCTGATTTACTTTCCTTTCATTTGAGATATTGTTGATTAATGTCGGCCAAGCAGAAGCCGAGATAATTGTAGTGACCCGGAGTTCACTTTTGCTAATTTTTCAATTGTTAATAACTTTTAAACTACAAATGCCATATTTTTGCAACTGCTGGAGGAGATAGCTGTGGTCCGTAGCTTTAATTTAAGACATGTCCGGCTAAGAAATACCAATGAGAAGCCGAGAAAAACGCTATTGTTTAAATTAACGATGTAATCACGGAGTTCCGTTTTGGCGGTGAGGAAAACTGCGAAAAAGGCCGCAAACGCGAGATGGCGTCAGTTGTACCGTTTTCGACATATCGTTACCGACAAAATATATGAAAATTATTATCTCTGCTTCTGCTGGGCGGATTTTAATCGACTACATCTCAAACGAAAGGCAAAGGAATAAGCTATTCGATAAAAAATACCCCATTGCTCTACCTATATCCGTTTATCCGTAATAACAGTTTCAATTGTTCAATTGTTTATAACAAATGAACTGCACATGCAACAATGTTATCACCTATTGGAGATGGTAGCTGATGCTCATAGCTTTACTTTATGTCCACTGATCATGGACGTAGCATGCTTGCGCGCCGAAATAATGGTATTTGTTTATAATTTCGTTCAACAAATTGAGTTATCTCTGCTTCTGCTGGGCCGATTTTAATCAACGACATATCAAAAGAAAGGGAAACGAATAAGCTATTCGATAAAAATTACCCCGTTGCTGTACCTATATCCGCTTATCCGTAATAACAATTTCAATTGTTCAATTGTTTATAACAAATGAACTGCACATGCAACAATGTTCTCACCTATTGGAGATGGTAGCTGATGCTCATATCTTTACTTTATGTCCATTGATCATGGATGTAGCATGCCTGCGAGCCGAAATAATGGCATTTGTTTATAATTTCGTTCAACAAATTGAGTTATCTCTGCTTCTGCTGGGCCGATTTTAATCAACGACATCTCAAACGAAAGGCAAAGGAATAAGCTATTCGATAAAAAATACCCCATTGCTCTACCTATATCCGTTTATCCGTAATAACAGTTTCAATTGTTCAATTGTTTATAACAAATGAACTGCACATGCAACAATGTTATCACCTATTGGAGATGGTAGCTGATGCTCATAGCTTTACTTTATGTCCACTGATCATGGACGTAGCATGCTTGCGCGCCGAAATAATGGTATTTGTTTATAATTTCGTTCAACAAATTGAGTTATCTCTGCTTCTGCTGGGCCGATTTTAATCAACGACATATCAAAAGAAAGGGAAACGAATAAGCTATTCGATAAAAATTACCCCGTTGCTGTACCTATATCCGCTTATCCGTAATAACAATTTCAATTGTTCAATTGTTTATAACAAATGAACTGCACATGCAACAATGTTCTCACCTATTGGAGATGGTAGCTGATGCTCATATCTTTACTTTATGTCCATTGATCATGGATGTAGCATGCCTGCGAGCCGAAATAATGGCATTTGTTTATAATTTCGTTCAACAAATTGAGTTATCTCTGCTTCTGCTGGGCCGATTTTAATCAACGACATATCAAAAGAAAGGGAAACGAATAAGCTATTCGATAAAAAATACCCCGTTGCTGTACCTATATCCGTTTATCCGTAATAACAGTTTCAATTGTTTAATTGCTTATAACCACTGAACTGCACATGCAACATTGTTCTCACCTATTGGAGATGGTAGCTGATGCTCATAGCTTTACTTTATGTCCACTGATCATGGACGTAGCATGCTTGCGAGCATAAATAATGGTATTTGTTTATAATTTCGTTCAACAAATTGAGTCATCTCTGCTTCTGCTGGGCCGATTTTAATCAACGACATATCAAAAGAAAGGGAAACGAATAAGCTATTCGATAAAAATTACCCCGTTGCTCTACCTATATCCGTTTATCCGTAATAACAGTTTCAATTGTTTAATTGTTTATAACAAATGAACTGCACATACAACAATGTTCTCACCTATTGGAGATGGTAGCTGATGCTCATAGCTTTACTTTATGTCCACTGATCATGGACGTAGCATGCTTGCGAGCCGAAATAATGGTATTTGTTTATAATTTCGTTCAACAAATTGAGTTATCTCTGCTTCTGCTGGGCCGATTTTAATCAACGACATATCAAAAGAAAGGGAAACGAATAAGCTATTCGATAAAAAATACCTTGTTGCTATACCTATATCCGTTTATCCGTAATAACAATTTCAATTGTTCAATTGTTTATAACAAATGAACTGCACATGCAACAATGTTCACACCTATTGGAGATGGTAGCTGATGCTCATAGCTCTACTTTATGTCCACTGATCATGGACGTAGCATGCCTGCGAGCCGAAAGAATGGCATTTGTTTATAATTTCGTTCAACAAATTGAATTATCTCGGTTTGCAGGCGATGTACGTCAATGATCGCATGACATAAATTAAAGCTATTAGCCTCAGCTACAATATCCAACAGGGATGAGCAGTATTCGGTGAGCGGTTCATTTGTTATAAAGAAGTAAACAATTAAAATTGTTGTGACGGGCAACTCCATATAGTTAGAGCAGCGGGGTATTTTTTTTCGTGTAGCTGATTTACATTCCTTTCATTTGAGATATTGTTGATTAAAGTCGGCCTAGCAGAAGCCGAGATAATTGTAGTGACCCGGAGTTCACTTTTGCTGATTTTTCAATTGTTAATAACTTTTAAACTACAAATGCCATATTTTTGCAACTGCTGGAGGAGATAGCTGTGGTCCGTAGCTTTAATTTAAGACATGTCCGGCTAAGAAATACCAGTGAGAAGCCGAGAAAAACGCAATTGTTTAAATTAACGATGTAATCCCGGAGTTCCGTTTTGGCGGTGCGGAAAACTGCGAAAAAGGCCGCAAACGCGAGATGGCGTCAGTTGTACCGTTTTCGACATATCGTTACCGACAAAATATATGAAAATTATTATCTCTGCTTCTGCTGGGCCGATTTTAATCGACTACATCTCAAACGAAAGGCAAAGGAATAAGCTATTCGATAAAAAATACCCCATTGCTCTACCTATATCCGTTTATCCGTAATAACAATTTCAATTGTTTAATTGTTTATAACAAATGAACTGCACTTGCAACATTGTTCTCACCTATTGGAGATGGTAGCTGATGCTCATAGCTTTACTTTATGTCCATTGATCATGGATGTAGCATGCCTGCGAGCCGAAATAATGGCATTTGTTTATAATTTCGTTCAACAAATTGAGTTATCTCTGCTTCTGCTGGGCCGATTTTAATCAACGACATATCAAAAGAAAGGGAAACGAATAAGCTATTCGATAAAAATTACCCCGTTGCTGTACCTATATCCGTTTATCCGTAATAACAGTTTCAATTGTTTAATTGCTTATAACCACTGAACTGCACATGCAACATTGTTCTCACCTATTGGAGATGGTAGCTGATGCTCATAGCTTTACTTTATGTCCATTGATCATGGATGTAGCATGCCTGCGAGCCGAAATAATGGCATTTGTTTATAATTTCGTTCAACAAATTGAATTATCTCGGTTTGCAGGCGATGTACGTCAATGATCGCAGGACATAAATTAAAGCTATTAGCCTCAGCTACAATATCCAACAGGGATGAGCAGTATTCCGTGAGCGGTTCATTTGTTATAAAGAAGTAAACAATTAAAATTGTTGTGACGGGCAACTGCATATAGTTAGAGCAGCGGGGTATTTTTTCTCGTGTAGCTGATTTACTTTCCTTTCATTTGAGATATTGTTGATTAAAGTCGGCCTAGCAGAAGCCGAGATAATTGTAATGACCCGGAGTTCACTTTTGCTGATTTTTCAATTGTTAATAACTTTTAAACTACAAATGCCATATTTTTGCAACTGCTGGAGGAGATAGCTGTGGTCCGTAGCTTTAATTTAAGACATGTCCGGCTAAGAAATACCAATGAGAAGCCGAGAAAAACGCAATTGTTTAAATTAACGATGTAATCCCGGAGTTCCGTTTTGGCGGTGCGGAAAACTGCGAAAAAGGCCGCAAACGCGAGATGGCGTCAGTTGTACCGTTTTCGACATATCGTTACCGACAAAATATATGAAAATTATTATCTCTGCTTCTGCTGGGCCGATTTTAATCGACTACATCTCAAACGAAAGGCAAAGGAATAAGCTATTCGATAAAAAATACCCCATTGCTCTACCTATATCCGTTTATCCGTAATAACAATTTCAATTGTTTAATTGTTTATAACAAATGAACTGCACATGCAACAATGTTCACACCTATTGGAGATGGTAGCTGATGCTCATAGCTTTACTTTATGTCCACTGATCATGGACGTAGCATGCTTGCGAGCATAAATAATGGTATTTGTTTATAATTTCGTTCAACAAATTGAGTTATCTCTGCTTCTGCTGGGCCGATTTTAATCAACGACATATCAAAAGAAAGGGAAACGAATAAGCTATTCGATAAAAATTACCCCGCTGCTGTACCTATATCCGCTTATCCGTAATAACAATTTCAATTGTTCAATTGTTTATAACAAATGAACTGCACATGCAACAATGTTCTCACCTATTGGAGATGGTAGCTGATGCTCATAGCTTTACTTTATGTCCACTGATCATGGATGTAGCATGCCTGCGAGCCGAAAGAATGGCATTTGTTTATAATTTCGTTCAACAAATTGAATTATCTCGGTTTGCAGGCGATGTACGTCAGTGATCGCATGACATAAATTAAAGCTATTAGCCTCAGCTACAATATCCAACAGGGATGAGCAGTATTCGGTGAGCGGTTCATTTGTTATAAAGAAGTAAACAATTAAAATTGTTGTGACGGGCAACTCCATATAGTTAGAGCAGCGGGGTATTTTTTCTCGTGTAGCTGATTTACATTCCTTTCATTTGAGATATTGTTGATTAAAGTCGGCCTAGCAGAAGCCGAGATAATTGTAATGACCCGGAGTTCACTTTTGCTGATTTTTCAATTGTTAATAACTTTTAAACTACAAATGCCATATTTTTGCAACTGCTGGAGGAGATAGCTGTGGTCCGTAGCTTTAATTTAAGACAGGTCCGGCTAAGAAATACCAATGAGAAGCCGAGAAAAACGCAATTGTTTAAATTAACGATGTAATCCCGGAGTTCCGTTTTGGCGGTGCGGAAAACTGCGAAAAAGGCCGCAAACGCGAGATGGCGTCAGTTGTACCGTTTTCGACATATCGTTACCGACAAAATATATGAAAATTATTATCTCTGCTTCTGCTGGGCCGATTTTAATCAACTACATCTCAAACGAAAGGCAAGGGAATAAGCTATTCGATAAAAAATACCCCATTGCTCTACCTATATCCGTTTATCCGTAATAACAATTTCAATTGTTTAATTGTTTATAACAAATGAACTGCACATGCAACAATGTTCACACCTATTGGAGATGGTAGCTGATGATCATAGCTTTACTTTATGTCCACTGATCATGGACGTAGCATGCTTGCGAGCATAAATAATGGTATTTGTTTATAATTTCGTTCAACAAATTGAGTTATCTCTGCTTCTGCTGGGCCGATTTTAATCAACGACATATCAAAAGAAAGGGAAACGAATAAGCTATTCGATAAAAAATACCCCGTTGCTGTACCTATATCCGTTTATCCGTAATAACAATTTCAATTGTTTAATTGCTTATAACCACTGAACTGCACTTGCAACATTGTTCTCACCTATTGGAGATGGTAGCTGATGCTCATAGCTTTACTTTATGTCCATTGATCATGGATGTAGCATGCCTGCGAGCATAAATAATGGTATTTGTTTATAATTTCGTTCAACAAATTGAGTTATCTCTGCTTCTGCTGGGCCGATTTTAATCAACGACATATCAAAAGAAAGGGAAACGAATAAGCTATTCGATAAAAATTACCCCGTTGCTGTACCTATATCCGCTTATCCGTAATAACAATTTCAATTGTTCAATTGTTTATAACAAATGAACTGCACATGCAACAATGTTCTCACCTATTGGAGATGGTAGCTGATGCTCATAGCTTTACTTTATGTCCACTGATCATGGATGTAGCATGCCTGCGAGCCGAAAGAATGGCATTTGTTTATAATTTCGTTCAACAAATTGAATTATCTCGGTTTGCAGGCGATGTACGTCAGTGATCGCATGACATAAATTAAAGCTATTAGCCTCAGCTACAATATCCAACAGGGATGAGCAGTATTCGGTGAGCGGTTCATTTGTTATAAAGAAGTAAACAATTAAAATTGTTGTGACGGGCAACTCCATATAGTTAGAGCAGCGGGGTATTTTTTCTCGTGTAGCTGATTTACATTCCTTTCATTTGAGATATTGCTGATTAAAGTCGGCCTAGCAGAAGCCGAGATAATTGTAGTGACCCGGAGTTCACTTTTGCTGATTTTTCAATTGTTAATAACTTTTAAACTACAAATGCCATATTTTTGCAACTGCTGGAGGAGATAGCTGTGGTCCGTAGCTTTAATTTAAGACAGGTCCGGCTAAGAAATACCAATGAGAAGCCGAGAAAAACGCAATTGTTTAAATTAACGATGTAATCCCGGAGTTCCGTTTTGGCGGTGCGGAAAACTGCGAAAAAGGCCGCAAACGCGAGATGGCGTCAGTTGTACCGTTTACGACATATCGTTACCGACAAAATATATGAAAATTATTATCTCTGCTTCTGCTGGGCCGATTTTAATCGACTACATCTCAAACGAAAGGCAAAGGAATAAGCTATTCGATAAAAAATACCCCATTGCTCTACCTATATCCGTTTATCCGTAATAACAGTTTCAATTGTTCAATTGTTTATAACAAATGAACTGCACTTGCAACATTGTTCTCACCTATTGGAGATGGTAGCTGATGCTCATAGCTCTACTTTATGTCCACTGATCATGGACGTAGCATGCTTGCGAGCCGAAATAATGGCATTTGTTTATAATTTCGTTCAACAAAACGAGTTATCTCTGCTTCTGCTGGGCCGATTTTAATCAACGACATATCAAAAGAAAGGGAATCGAATAACCTATTCGATAAAAAATACCCCGTTGCTGTACCTATATCCGTTTATCCGTAATAACAATTTCAATTGTTTAATTGCTTATAACCACTGAACTGCACATGCAACATTGTTCTCACCTATTGGAGATGGTAGCTGATGCTCATAGCTTTACTTTATGTCCATTGATCATGGATGTAGCATGCCTGCGAGCCGAAATAATGGCATTTGTTTATAATTTCGTTCAACAAATTGAATTATCTCGGTTTGCAGGCGATGTAGGTCAATGATCGCACGACATAAATTAAAGCTATTAGCCTCAGCTACAATATCCAACAGGGATGAGCAGTATTCGGTGAGCGGTTCATTTGTTATAAAGAAGTAAACAATTAAAATTGTTGTGACGGGCAACTGCATATAGTTATAGCAGCGGGGTATTTTTTCTCGTGTAGCTGATTTACTTTCCTTTCATTTGAGATATTGTTGATTAATGTCGGCCTAGCAGAAGCCGAGATAATTGTAATGACCCGGAGTTCACTTTTGCTGATTTTTCAATTGTTAATAACTTTTAAACTACAATTGCCATATTTTTGCAACTGCTGGAGGAGATAGCTGTGGTCCGTAGCTTTAATTTAAGACATGTCCGGCTAAGAAATACCAATGAGAAGCCGAGAAAAACGCAATTGTTTAAATTAACGATGTAATCCCGGAGTTCCGTTTTGGCGGTGAGGAAAACTGCGAAAAAGGGCGCAAACGCGAGATGGCGTCAGTTGTACCGTTTTCGACATATCGTTACCGACAAAATATATAAAAATTATTATCTCTGCTTCTGCAGGGCCGATTTTAATCAACTACATCTCAAACGAAAGGCAAGGGAATAAGCTATTCGATAAAAAATACCCCATTGCTCTACCTATATCCGTTTATCCGTAATAACAATTTCAATTGTTTAATTGTTTATAACAAATGAACTGCACATGCAACAATGTTCACACCTATTGGAGATGGTAGCTGATGCTCATAGCTTTACTTTATGTCCACTGATTATGGACGTAGCATGCTTGCGAGCATAAATAATGGTATTTGTTTATAATTTCGTTCAACAAATTGAGTTATCTCTGCTTCTGCTGGGCCGATTTTAATCAACGACATATCAAAAGAAAGGGAAACGAATAAGCTATTCGATAAAAAATACCCCGTTGCTGTACCTATATCCGTTTATCCGTAATAACAATTTCAATTGTTTAATTGCTTATAACCACTGAACTGCACTTGCAACATTGTTCTCACCTATTGGAGATGGTAGCTGATGCTCATAGCTTTACTTTATGTCCATTGATCATGGATGTATCATGCCTGCGAGCCGAAATAATGGCATTTGTTTATAATTTCGTTCAACAAATTGAGTTATCTCTGCTTCTGCTGGGCCGATTTTAATCAACGACATATCAAAAGAAAGGGAAACGAATAAGCTATTCGATAAAAATTACCCCGTTGCTGTACCTATCTCCGCTTATCCGTAATAACAATTTCAATTGTTCAATTGTTTATAACAAATGAACTGCACATGCAACAATGTTCTCACCTATTGGAGATGGTAGCTGATGCTCATAGCTTTACTTTATGTCCACTGATCATGGATGTAGCATGCCTGCGAGCCGAAATAATGGCATTTGTTTTTAATTTCGTTCAACAAATTGAATTATCTCGGTTTGCAGGCGATGTACGTCAATGATCGCAGGACATAAATTAAAGCTATTAGCCTCAGCTACAATATCCAACAGGGATGAGCAGTATTCGGTGAGCGGTTCATTTGTTATAAAGAAGTAAACAATTAAAATTGTTGTGACGGGCAACTCCATATAGTTAGAGCAGCGGGGTATTTTTTCTCGTGTAGCTGATTTACATTCCTTTCATTTGAGATATTGCTGATTAAAGTCGGCCTAGCAGAAGCCGAGATAATTGTAGTGACCCGGAGTTCACTTTTGCTGATTTTTCAATTGTTAATAACTTTTAAACTACAAATGCCATATTTTTGCAACTGCTGGAGGAGATAGCTGTGGTCCGTAGCTTTAATTTAAGACAGGTCCGGCTAAGAAATACCAATGAGAAGCCGAGAAAAACGCAATTGTTTAAATTAACGATGTAATCCCGGAGTTCCGTTTTGGCGGTGCGGAAAACTGCGAAAAAGGCCGCAAACGCGAGATGGCGTCAGTTGTACCGTTTACGACATATCGTTACCGACAAAATATATGAAAATTATTATCTCTGCTTCTGCTGGGCCGATTTTAATCGACTACATCTCAAACGAAAGGCAAAGGAATAAGCTATTCGATAAAAAATACCCCATTGCTCTACCTATATCCGTTTATCCGTAATAACAGTTTCAATTGTTCAATTGTTTATAACAAATGAACTGCACTTGCAACATTGTTCTCACCTATTGGAGATGGTAGCTGATGCTCATAGCTCTACTTTATGTCCACTGATCATGGACGTAGCATGCTTGCGAGCCGAAATAATGGCATTTGTTTATAATTTCGTTCAACAAAACGAGTTATCTCTGCTTCTGCTGGGCCGATTTTAATCAACGACATATCAAAAGAAAGGGAATCGAATAACCTATTCGATAAAAAATACCCCGTTGCTGTACCTATATCCGTTTATCCGTAATAACAATTTCAATTGTTTAATTGCTTATAACCACTGAACTGCACATGCAACATTGTTCTCACCTATTGGAGATGGTAGCTGATGCTCATAGCTTTACTTTATGTCCATTGATCATGGATGTAGCATGCCTGCGAGCCGAAATAATGGCATTTGTTTATAATTTCGTTCAACAAATTGAATTATCTCGGTTTGCAGGCGATGTAGGTCAATGATCGCACGACATAAATTAAAGCTATTAGCCTCAGCTACAATATCCAACAGGGATGAGCAGTATTCGGTGAGCGGTTCATTTGTTATAAAGAAGTAAACAATTAAAATTGTTGTGACGGGCAACTGCATATAGTTATAGCAGCGGGGTATTTTTTCTCGTGTAGCTGATTTACTTTCCTTTCATTTGAGATATTGTTGATTAATGTCGGCCTAGCAGAAGCCGAGATAATTGTAATGACCCGGAGTTCACTTTTGCTGATTTTTCAATTGTTAATAACTTTTAAACTACAATTGCCATATTTTTGCAACTGCTGGAGGAGATAGCTGTGGTCCGTAGCTTTAATTTAAGACATGTCCGGCTAAGAAATACCAATGAGAAGCCGAGAAAAACGCAATTGTTTAAATTAACGATGTAATCCCGGAGTTCCGTTTTGGCGGTGAGGAAAACTGCGAAAAAGGGCGCAAACGCGAGATGGCGTCAGTTGTACCGTTTTCGACATATCGTTACCGACAAAATATATAAAAATTATTATCTCTGCTTCTGCAGGGCCGATTTTAATCAACTACATCTCAAACGAAAGGCAAGGGAATAAGCTATTCGATAAAAAATACCCCATTGCTCTACCTATATCCGTTTATCCGTAATAACAATTTCAATTGTTTAATTGTTTATAACAAATGAACTGCACATGCAACAATGTTCACACCTATTGGAGATGGTAGCTGATGCTCATAGCTTTACTTTATGTCCACTGATTATGGACGTAGCATGCTTGCGAGCATAAATAATGGTATTTGTTTATAATTTCGTTCAACAAATTGAGTTATCTCTGCTTCTGCTGGGCCGATTTTAATCAACGACATATCAAAAGAAAGGGAAACGAATAAGCTATTCGATAAAAAATACCCCGTTGCTGTACCTATATCCGTTTATCCGTAATAACAATTTCAATTGTTTAATTGCTTATAACCACTGAACTGCACTTGCAACATTGTTCTCACCTATTGGAGATGGTAGCTGATGCTCATAGCTTTACTTTATGTCCATTGATCATGGATGTATCATGCCTGCGAGCCGAAATAATGGCATTTGTTTATAATTTCGTTCAACAAATTGAGTTATCTCTGCTTCTGCTGGGCCGATTTTAATCAACGACATATCAAAAGAAAGGGAAACGAATAAGCTATTCGATAAAAATTACCCCGTTGCTGTACCTATCTCCGCTTATCCGTAATAACAATTTCAATTGTTCAATTGTTTATAACAAATGAACTGCACATGCAACAATGTTCTCACCTATTGGAGATGGTAGCTGATGCTCATAGCTTTACTTTATGTCCACTGATCATGGATGTAGCATGCCTGCGAGCCGAAATAATGGCATTTGTTTTTAATTTCGTTCAACAAATTGAATTATCTCGGTTTGCAGGCGATGTACGTCAATGATCGCAGGACATAAATTAAAGCTATTAGCCTCAGCTACAATATCCAACAGGGATGAGCAGTATTCGGTGAGCGGTTCATTTGTTATAAAGAAGTAAACAATTAAAATTGTTGTGACGGGCAACTGCATATAGTTAGAGCAGCGGGGTATTTTTTCTCGTGTAGCTGATTTACTTTCCTTTCATTTGAGATATTGTTGATTAATGTCGGCCTAGCAGAAGCCGAGATAATTGTAATGACCCGGTGTTCACTTTTGCTGATTTTTCAATTGTTAATAACTTTTAAACTACAATTGCCATATTTTTGCAACTGCTGGAGGAGATAGCTGTGGTCCGTAGCTTTAATTTAAGACATGTCCGGCTAAGAAATACCAATGAGAAGCCGAGAAAAACGCAATTGTTTAAATTAACGATGTAATCCCGGAGTTCCGTTTTGGCGGTGAGGAAAACTGCGAAAAAGGCCGCAAACGCGAGATGGCGTCAGTTGTACCGTTTTCGACATATCGTTACCGACAAAATATATAAAAATTATTATCTCTGCTTCTGCAGGGCCGATTTTAATCAACTACATCTCAAACGAAAGGCAAGGGAATAAGCTATTCGATAAAAAATACCCCATTGCTCTACCTATATCCGTTTATCCGTAATAACAATTTCAATTGTTTAATTGTTTATAACAAATGAACTGCACATGCAACAATGTTCACACCTATTGGAGATGGTAGCTGATGCTCATAGCTTTAGTTTATGTCCGCTGATCATGGACGTAGCATGCTTGCGAGCATAAATAATGGTATTTGTTTATAATTTCGTTCAACAAATTGAGTTATCTCTGCTTCTGCTGGGCCGATTTTAATCAACGACATATCAAAAGAAAGGGAAACGAATAAGCTATTCGATAAAAAATACCCCGTTGCTGTACCTATATCCGTTTATCCGTAATAACAATTTCAATTGTTTAATTGCTTATAACCACTGAACTGCACATGCAACATTGTTCTCACCTATTGGAGATGGTAGCTGATGCTCATTGCTTTACTTTATGTCCACTGATCATGGATGTAGCATGCCTGCGAGCCGAAATAATGGCATTTGTTTATAATTTCGTTCAACAAATTGAATTATCTCGGTTTGCAGGCGATGTACGTCAATGATCGGGGGACATAAATTAAAGCTATTAGCCTCAGCTACAATATCCAACACGGATGAGCAGTATTCGGTGAGCGGTTCATTTGTTATAAAGAAGTAAACAATTAAAATTGTTGTGACGGGCAACTGCATATAGTTAGAGCAGCGGGGTATTTTTTCTCGCGTAGCTGATTTACTTTCCTTTCATTTGAGATATTGTTGATTAAAGTCGGCCAAGCAGAAGCCGAGATAATTGTAGTGACCCGGAGTTCACTTTTGCTGATTTTTCTATTGTTAATAACTTTTAAACTACAAATGCCATATTTTTGCAACTGCTGGAGGAGATAGCTGTGGTCCGTAGCTTTAATTTAAGACAAGTCCGGCTAAGAAATACCAATGAGAAGCCGAGAAAAACGCAATTGTTTAAATTAACGATGTAATCCCGGAGTTCCGCTTTGGCGGTGAGGAAAACTGCGAAAAAGGCCGCAAACGCGAGATGGCGTCAGTTGTACCGTTTTCGACATATCGTTACCGACAAAATATATAAAAATTATTATCTCTGCTTCTGCAGGGCCGATTTTAATCAACTACATCTCAAACGAAAGGCAAGGGAATAAGCTATTCGATAAAAAATACCCCATTGCTCTACCTATATCCGTTTATCCGTAATAACAATTTCAATTGTTTAATTGTTTATAACAAATGAACTGCACATGCAACAATGTTCACACCTATTGGAGATGGTAGCTGATGCTCATAGCTTTACTTTATGTCCACTGATCATGGACGTAGCATGCTTGCGAGCATAAATAATGGTATTTGTTTATAATTTCGTTCAACAAATTGAGTTATCTCTGCTTCTGCTGGGCCGATTTTAATCAACGACATATCAAAAGAAAGGGAAACGAATAAGCTATTCGATAAAAAATACCCCGTTGCTGTACCTATATCCGTTTATCCGTAATAACAATTTCAATTGTTTAATTGCTTATAACCACTGAACTGCACTTGCAACATTGTTCTCACCTATTGGAGATGGTAGCTGATGCTCATAGCTTTACTTTATGTCCATTGATCATGGATGTATCATGCCTGCGAGCCGAAATAATGGCATTTGTTTATAATTTCGTTCAACAAATTGAGTTATCTCTGCTTCTGCTGGGCCGATTTTAATCAACGACATATCAAAAGAAAGGGAAACGAATAAGCTATTCGATAAAAATTACCCCGTTGCTGTACCTATATCCGCTTATCCGTAATAACAATTTCAATTGTTCAATTGTTTATAACAAATGAACTGCACATGCAACAATGTTCTCACCTATTGGAGATGGTAGCTGATGCTCATAGCTTTACTTTATGTCCACTGATCATGGATGTAGCATGCCTGCGAGCCGAAATAATGGCATTTGTTTATAATTTCGTTCAACAAATTGAATTATCTCGGTTTGCAGGCGATGTACGTCAATGATCGCAGGACATAAATTAAAGCTATTAGCCTCAGCTACAATATCCAACAGGGATGAGCAGTATTCGGTGAGCGGTTCATTTGTTATAAAGAAGTAAACAATTAAAATTGTTGTGACGGGCAACTGCATATAGTTAGAGCAGCGGGGTATTTTTTCTCGTGTAGCTGATTTACTTTCCTTTCATTTGAGATATTGTTGATTAATGTCGGCCTAGCAGAAGCCGAGATAATTGTAATGACCCGGTGTTCACTTTTGCTGATTTTTCAATTGTTAATAACTTTTAAACTACAATTGCCATATTTTTGCAACTGCTGGAGGAGATAGCTGTGGTCCGTAGCTTTAATTTAAGACATGTCCGGCTAAGAAATACCAATG
Organism: Nomada lathburiana; assembly: GCA_963667235.1. Lineage (NCBI taxonomy): Eukaryota > Metazoa > Arthropoda > Insecta > Hymenoptera > Apidae > Nomada > Nomada lathburiana. The sequence goes on along the minus strand of OY763898.1, from coordinate 7,685,427 downwards.
AGAAGCCGAGAAAAACGCAATTGTTTAAATTAACGATGTAATCCCGGAGTTCCGTTTTGGCGGTGAGGAAAACTGCGAAAAAGGCCGCAAACGCGAGATGGCGTCAGTTGTACCGTTTTCGACATATCGTTACCGACAAAATATATAAAAATTATTATCTCTGCTTCTGCAGGGCCGATTTTAATCAACTACATCTCAAACGAAAGGCAAGGGAATAAGCTATTCGATAAAAAATACCCCATTGCTCTACCTATATCCGTTTATCCGTAATAACAATTTCAATTGTTTAATTGTTTATAACAAATGAACTGCACATGCAACAATGTTCACACCTATTGGAGATGGTAGCTGATGCTCATAGCTTTAGTTTATGTCCGCTGATCATGGACGTAGCATGCTTGCGAGCATAAATAATGGTATTTGTTTATAATTTCGTTCAACAAATTGAGTTATCTCTGCTTCTGCTGGGCCGATTTTAATCAACGACATATCAAAAGAAAGGGAAACGAATAAGCTATTCGATAAAAAATACCCCGTTGCTGTACCTATATCCGTTTATCCGTAATAACAATTTCAATTGTTTAATTGCTTATAACCACTGAACTGCACTTGCAACATTGTTCTCACCTATTGGAGATGGTAGCTGATGCTCATAGCTTTACTTTATGTCCATTGATCATGGATGTCTCATGCCTGCGAGCCGAAATAATGGCATTTGTTTATAATTTCGTTCAACAAATTGAGTTATCTCTGCTTCTGCTGGGCCGATTTTAATCAACGACATATCAAAAGAAAGGGAAACGAATAAGCTATTCGATAAAAATTACCCCGTTGCTGTACCTATATCCGCTTATCCGTAATAACAATTTCAATTGTTCAATTGTTTATAACAAATGAACTGCACATGCAACAATGTTCTCACCTATTGGAGATGGTAGCTGATGCTCATAGCTTTACTTTATGTCCACTGATCATGGATGTAGCATGCCTGCGAGCCGAAATAATGGCACTTGTTTATAATTTCGTTCAACAAATTGAATTATCTCGGTTTGCAGGCGATGTACGTCAATGATCGCAGGACATAAATTAAAGCTATTAGCCTCAGCTACAATATCCAACAGGGATGAGCAGTATTCGGTGAGCGGTTTATTTGTTATAAAGAAGTAAACAATTAAAATTGTTGTGACGGGCAACTCCATATAGTTAGAGCAGCGGGGTATTTTTTGTCGTGTAGCTGATTTACATTCCTTTCATTTGAGATATTGTTGATTAAAGTCGGCCTAGCAGAAGCCGAGATAATTGTAGTGACCCGGAGTTCACTTTTGCTGATTTTTCAATTGTTAATAACTTTTAAACTACAAATGCCATATTTTTGCAACTGCTGGAGGAGATAGCTGTGGTCCGTAGCTTTAATTTAAGACAGGTCCGGCTAAGAAATACCATTGAGAAGCCGAGAAAAACGCAATTGTTTAAATTAACGATGTAATCCCGGAGTTCCGTTTTGGCGGTGCGGAAAACTGCGAAAAAGGCCGCAAACGCGAGATGGCGTCAGTTGTACCGTTTTCGACATATCGTTACCGACAAAATATATGAAAATTATTATCTCTGCTTCTGCTGGGCCGATTTTAATCGACTACATCTCAAACGAAAGGCAAAGGAATAAGCTATTCGATAAAAAATACCCCATTGCTCTACCTATATCCGTTTATCCGTAATAACAGTTTCAATTGTTCAATTGTTTATAACAAATGAACTGCACATGCAACAATGTTCACACCTATTGGAGATGGTAGCTGATGCTCATAGCTTTACTTTATGTCCACTGATCATGGACGTAGCATGCTTGCGAGCATAAATAATGGTATTTGTTTATAATTTCGTTCAACAAATTGAGTTATCTCTGCTTCTGCTGGGCCGATTTTAATCAACGACATATCAAAAGAAAGGGAAACGAATAAGCTATTCGATAAAAAATACCCCGTTGCTGTACCTATATCCGTTTATCCGTAATAACAATTTCAATTGTTTAATTGCTTATAACCACTGAACTGCACATGCAACAATGTTCTCACCTATTGGAGATGGTAGCTGATGCTCATAGCTTTACTTTATGTCCACTGATCATGGACGTAGCATGCTTGCGAGCATAAATAATGGTATTTGTTTATAATTTCGTTCAACAAATTGAGTTATCTCTGCTTCTGCTGGGCCGATTTTAATCAACGACATATCAAAAGAAAGGGAAACGAATAAGCTATTCGATAAAAAATACCCCGTTGCTGTACCTATATCCGTTTATCCGTAATAACAATTTCAATTGTTTAATTGCTTATAACCACTGAACTGCACTTGCAACATTGTTCTCACCTATTGGAGATGGTAGCTGATGCTCATAGCTTTACTTTATGTCCATTGATCATGGATGTAGCATGCCTGCGAGCCGAAATAATGGCATTTGTTTATAATTTCGTTCAACAAATTGAGTTATCTCTGCTTCTGCTGGGCCGATTTTAATCAACGACATATCAAAAGAAAGGGAAACGAATAAGCTATTCGATAAAAATTACCCCGTTGCTGTACCTATATCCGTTTATCCGTAATAACAGTTTCAATTGTTTAATTGCTTATAACCACTGAACTGCACATGCAACATTGTTCTCACCTATTGGAGATGGTAGCTGATGCTCATAGCTTTACTTTATGTCCATTGATCATGGATGTAGCATGCCTGCGAGCCGAAATAATGGCATTTGTTTATAATTTCGTTCAACAAATTGAATTATCTCGGTTTGCAGGCGATGTACGTCAATGATCGCAGGACATAAATTAAAGCTATTAGCCTCAGCTACAATATCCAACAGGGATGAGCAGTATTCCGTGAGCGGTTCATTTGTTATAAAGAAGTAAACAATTAAAATTGTTGTGACGGGCAACTGCATATAGTTAGAGCAGCGGGGTATTTTTTCTCGTGTAGCTGATTTACTTTCCTTTCATTTGAGATATTGTTGATTAAAGTCGGCCTAGCAGAAGCCGAGATAATTGTAATGACCCGGAGTTCACTTTTGCTGATTTTTCAATTGTTAATAACTTTTAAACTACAAATGCCATATTTTTGCAACTGCTGGAGGAGATAGCTGTGGTCCGTAGCTTTAATTTAAGACATGTCCGGCTAAGAAATACCAATGAGAAGCCGAGAAAAACGCAATTGTTTAAATTAACGATGTAATCCCGGAGTTCCGTTTTGGCGGTGCGGAAAACTGCGAAAAAGGCCGCAAACGCGAGATGGCGTCAGTTGTACCGTTTTCGACATATCGTTACCGACAAAATATATGAAAATTATTATCTCTGCTTCTGCTGGGCCGATTTTAATCGACTACATCTCAAACGAAAGGCAAAGGAATAAGCTATTCGATAAAAAATACCCCATTGCTCTACCTATATCCGTTTATCCGTAATAACAGTTTCAATTGTTCAATTGTTTATAACAAATGAACTGCACATGCAACAATGTTCACACCTATTGGAGATGGTAGCTGATGCTCATAGCTTCACTTTATGTCCACTGATCATGGACGTAGCATGCTTGCGAGCATAAATAATGGTATTTGTTTAAAATTTCGTTCAACAAATTGAGTTATCTCTGCTTCTGCTGGGCCGATTTTAATCAACGACATATCAAAAGAAAGGGAAACGAATAAGCTATTCGATAAAAATTACCCCGCTGCTGTACCTATATCCGCTTATCCGTAATAACAATTTCAATTGTTCAATTGTTTATAACAAATGAACTGCACATGCAACAATGTTCTCACCTATTGGAGATGGTAGCTGATGCTCATAGCTTTACTTTATGTCCACTGATCATGGATGTAGCATGCCTGCGAGCCGAAAGAATGGCATTTGTTTATAATTTCGTTCAACAAATTGAATTATCTCGGTTTGCAGGCGATGTGCGTCAGTGATCGCATGACATAAATTAAAGCTATTAGCCTCAGCTACAATATCCAACAGGGATGAGCAGTATTCGGTGAGCGGTTCATTTGTTATAAAGAAGTAAACAATTAAAATTGTTGTGACGGGCAACTCCATATAGTTAGAGCAGCGGGGTATTTTTTCTCGTGTAGCTGATTTACATTCCTTTCATTTGAGATATTGCTGATTAAAGTCGGCCTAGCAGAAGCCGAGATAATTGTAGTGACCCGGAGTTCACTTTTGCTGATTTTTCAATTGTTAATAACTTTTAAACTACAAATGCCATATTTTTGCAACTGCTGGAGGAGATAGCTGTGGTCCGTAGCTTTAATTTAAGACAGGTCCGGCTAAGAAATACCAATGAGAAGCCGAGAAAAACGCAATTGTTTAAATTAACGATGTAATCCTGGAGTTCCGTTTTGGCGGTGCGGAAAACTGCGAAAAAGGCCGCAAACGCGAGATGGCGTCAGTTGTACCGTTTTCGACATATCGTTACCGACAAAATATATGAAAATTATTATCTCTGCTTCTGCTGGGCCGATTTTAATCGACTACATCTGAAACGAAAGGCAAAGGAATAAGCTATTCGATAAAAAATACCCCATTGCTCTACCTATATCCGTTTATCCGTAATAACAATTTCAATTGTTTAATTGTTTATAACAAATGAACTGCACTTGCAACATTGTTCTCACCTATTGGAGATGGTAGCTGATGCTCATAGCTTTACTTTATGTCCACTGATCATGGACGTAGCATGCTTGCGAGCATAAATAATGGTATTTGTTTATAATTTCGTTCAACAAATTGAGTTATCTCTGCTTCTGCTGGGCCGATTTTAATCAACGACATATCAAAAGAAAGGGAAACGAATAAGCTATTCGATAAAAAATACCCCGTTGCTGTACCTATATCCGTTTATCCGTAATAACAATTTCAATTGTTTAATTGCTTATAACCACTGAACTGCACTTGCAACATTGTTCTCACCTATTGGAGATGGTAGCTGATGCTCATAGCTTTACTTTATGTCCATTGATCATGGATGTATCATGCCTGCGAGCCGAAATAATGGCATTTGTTTATAATTTCGTTCAACAAATTGAGTTATCTCTGCTTCTGCTGGGCCGATTTTAATCAACGACATATCAAAAGAAAGGGAAACGAATAAGCTATTCGATAAAAATTACCCCGTTGCTGTACCTATATCCGCTTATCCGTAATAACAATTTCAATTGTTCAATTGTTTATAACAAATGAACTGCACATGCAACAATGTTCTCACCTATTGGAGATGGTAGCTGATGCTCATAGCTTTACTTTATGTCCACTGATCTTGGATGTAGCATGCCTGCGAGCCGAAATAATGGCATTTGTTTATAATTTCGTTCAACAAATTGAATTATCTCGGTTTGCAGGCGATGTACGTCAATGATCGCAGGACATAAATTAAAGCTATTAGCCTCAGCTACAATATCCAACAGGGATGAGCAGTATTCGGTGAGCGGTTCATTTGTTATAAAGAAGTAAACAATTAAAATTGTTGTGACGGGCAACTGCATATAGTTAGAGCAGCGGGGTATTTTTTCTCGTGTAGCTGATTTACTTTCCTTTCATTTGAGATATTGTTGATTAATGTCGGCCTAGCAGAAGCCGAGATAATTGTAATGACCCGGTGTTCACTTTTGCTGATTTTTCAATTGTTAATAACTTTTAAACTACAATTGCCATATTTTTGCAACTGCTGGAGGAGATAGCTGTGGTCCGTAGCTTTAATTTAAGACATGTCCGGCTAAGAAATACCAATGAGAAGCCGAGAAAAACGCAATTGTTTAAATTAACGATGTAATCCCGGAGTTCCGTTTTGGCGGTGAGGAAAACTGCGAAAAAGGCCGCAAACGCGAGATGGCGTCAGTTGTACCGTTTTCGACATATCGTTACCGACAAAATATATAAAAATTATTATCTCTGCTTCTGCAGGGCCGATTTTAATCAACTACATCTCAAACGAAAGGCAAGGGAATAAGCTATTCGATAAAAAATACCCCATTGCTCTACCTATATCCGTTTATCCGTAATAACAATTTCAATTGTTTAATTGTTTATAACAAATGAACTGCACATGCAACAATGTTCACACCTATTGGAGATGGTAGCTGATGCTCATAGCTTTACTTTATGTCCACTGATCATGGACGTAGCATGCTTGCGAGCATAAATAATGGTATTTGTTTATAATTTCGTTCAACAAATTGAGTTATCTCTGCTTCTGCTGGGCCGATTTTAATCAACGACATATCAAAAGAAAGGGAAACGAATAAGCTATTCGATAAAAAATACCCCGTTGCTGTACCTATATCCGTTTATCCGTAATAACAATTTCAATTGTTTAATTGCTTATAACCACTGAACTGCACTTGCAACATTGTTCTCACCTATTGGAGATGGTAGCTGATGCTCATAGCTTTACTTTATGTCCATTGATCATGGATGTATCATGCCTGCGAGCCGAAATAATGGCATTTGTTTATAATTTCGTTCAACAAATTGAGTTATCTCTGCTTCTGCTGGGCCGATTTTAATCAACGACATATCAAAAGAAAGGGAAACGAATAAGCTATTCGATAAAAATTACCCCGTTGCTGTACCTATATCCGCTTATCCGTAATAACAATTTCAATTGTTCAATTGTTTATAACAAATGAACTGCACATGCAACAATGTTCTCACCTATTGGAGATGGTAGCTGATGCTCATAGCTTTACTTTATGTCCACTGATCATGGATGTAGCATGCCTGCGAGCCGAAATAATGGCATTTGTTTATAATTTCGTTCAACAAATTGAATTATCTCGGTTTGCAGGCGATGTACGTCAATGATCGCAGGACATAAATTAAAGCTATTAGCCTCAGCTACAATATCCAACAGGGATGAGCAGTATTCGGTGAGCGGTTCATTTGTTATAAAGAAGTAAACAATTAAAATTGTTGTGACGGGCAACTGCATATAGTTAGAGCAGCGGGGTATTTTTTCTCGTGTAGCTGATTTACTTTCCTTTCATTTGAGATATTGTTGATTAATGTCGGCCTAGCAGAAGCCGAGATAATTGTAATGACCCGGTGTTCACTTTTGCTGATTTTTCAATTGTTAATAACTTTTAAACTACAATTGCCATATTTTTGCAACTGCTGGAGGAGATAGCTGTGGTCCGTAGCTTTAATTTAAGACATGTCCGGCTAAGAAATACCAATGAGAAGCCGAGAAAAACGCAATTGTTTAAATTAACGATGTAATCCCGGAGTTCCGTTTTGGCGGTGAGGAAAACTGCGAAAAAGGCCGCAAACGCGAGATGGCGTCAGTTGTACCGTTTTCGACATATCGTTACCGACAAAATATATAAAAATTATTACCTCTGCTTCTGCAGGGCCGATTTTAATCAACTACATCTCAAACGAAAGGCAAGGGAATAAGCTATTCGATAAAAAATACCCCATTGCTCTACCTATATCCGTTTATCCGTAATAACAATTTCAATTGTTTAATTGTTTATAACAAATGAACTGCACATGCAACAATGTTCACACCTATTGGAGATGGTAGCTGATGCTCATAGCTTTACTTTATGTCCACTGATCATGGACGTAGCATGCTTGCGAGCATAAATAATGGTATTTGTTTATAATTTCGTTCAACAAATTGAGTTATCTCTGCTTCTGCTGGGCCGATTTTAATCAACGACATATCAAAAGAAAGGGAAACGAATAAGCTATTCGATAAAAAATACCCCGTTGCTGTACCTATATCCGTTTATCCGTAATAACAATTTCAATTGTTTAATTGCTTATAACCACTGAACTGCACTTGCAACATTGTTCTCACCTATTGGAGATGGTAGCTGATGCTCATAGCTTTACTTTATGTCCATTGATCATGGATGTATCATGCCTGCGAGCCGAAATAATGGCATTTGTTTATAATTTCGTTCAACAAATTGAGTTATCTCTGCTTCTGCTGGGCCGATTTTAATCAACGACATATCAAAAGAAAGGGAAACGAATAAGCTATTCGATAAAAAATACCCCGTTGCTGTACCTATATCCGTTTATCCGTAATAACAGTTTCAATTGTTTAATTGCTTATAACCACTGAACTGCACATGCAACATTGTTCTCACCTATTGGAGATGGTAGCTGATGCTCATAGCTTTACTTTATGTCCACTGATCATGGATGTAGCATGCCTGCGAGCCGAAATAATGGCATTTGTTTATAATTTCGTTCAACAAATTGAATTATCTCGGTTTGCAGGCGATGTACGTCAATGATCGCAGGACATAAATTAAAGCTATTAGCCTCAGCTGCAATATCCAACAGGGATGAGCAGTATTCGGCGAGCGGTTCATTTGTTATAAAGAAGTAAACAATTAAAATTGTTGTGACGGGCAACTGCATATAGTTAGAGCAGCGGGGTATTTTTTCTCGTGTAGCTGATTTACTTTCCTTTTATTTGAGATATTGTTGATTAAAGTCGGCCTAGCAGAAGCCGAGATAATTGTAATGACCTGGAGTTCACTTTGGCTGATTTTTCAATTGTTAATAAAATTTAAACTACAAATGCCATATTTTTGCAACTGCTGGAGGAGATAGCTGTGGTCCGTAGCTTTAATTTAAGACATGTCCGGCTAAGAAATACCAATGAGAAGCCGAGAAAAACGCAATTGTTTAAATTAACGATGTAATCCCGGAGTTCCGTTTTGGCGGTGCGGAAAACTGCGAAAAAGGCCGCAAACGCTAGATGGCGTCAGTTGTACCGTTTTCGACATATCGTTACCGACAAAATATATAAAAATTATTATCTCTGCTTCTGCAGGGCCGATTTTAATCGACTACATCTCAAACGAAAGGCAAGGGAATAAGCTATTCGATAAAAAATACCCCATTGCTCTACCTATATCCGTTTATCCGTAATAACAATTTCAATTGTTTAATTGTTTATAACAAATGAACTGCACATGCAACAATGTTCACACCTATTGGAGATGGTATCTGATGCTCATAGCTTTACTTTATGTCCACTGATCATGGACGTAGCATGCTTGCGAGCATAAATAATGGTATTTGTTTATAATTTCGTTCAACAAATTGAGTCATCTCTGCTTCTGCTGGGCCGATTTTAATCAACGAAATATCAAAAGAAAGGGAAACGAATAAGCTATTCGATAAAAATTACCCCGTTGCTGTACCTATATCCGCTTATCCGTAATAACAATTTCAATTGTTCAATTGTTTATAACAAATGAACTGCACATGCAACAATGTTCTCACCTATTGGAGATGGTAGCTGATGCTCATAGCTTTACTTTATGTCCACTGATCATGGATGTAGCATGCCTGCGAGCCGAAAGAATGGCATTTGTTTATAATTTCGTTCAACAAATTGAATTATCTCGGTTTGCAGGCGATGTACGTCAATGATCGCATGACATAAATTAAAGCTATTAGCCTCAGCTACAATATCCAACAGGGATGAGCAGTATTCGGTGAGCGGTTCATTTGTTATAAAGAAGTAAACAATTAAAATTGTTGTGACGGGCAACTGCATATAGTTAGAGCAGCGGGGTATTTTTTCTCGTGTAGCTGATTTACTTTCCTTTCATTTGAGATATTGTTGATTAAAGTCGGCCTAGCAGAAGCCGAGATAATTGTAGTGACCCGGAGTTCACTTTTGCTGATTTTTCAATTGTTAATAACTTTTAAACTACAAATGCCATATTTTTGCAACTGCTGGAGGAGATAGCTGTGGTCCGTAGCTTTAATTTAAGACATGTCCGGCTAAGAAATACCAATGAGAAGCCGAGAAAAACGCAATTGTTTAAATTAACGATGTAATCCCGGAGTTCCGTTTTGGCGGTGCGGAAAACTGCGAAAAAGGCCGCAAACGCTAGATGGCGCCAGTTGTACCGTTTTCGACATATCGTTACCGACAAAATATATAAAAATTATTATCTCTGCTTCTGCAGGGCCGATTTTAATCGACTACATCTCAAACGAAAGGCAAGGGAATAAGCTATTCGATAAAAAATACCCCATTGCTCTACCTATATCCGTTTATCCGTAATAACAATTTCAATTGTTTAATTGTTTATAACAAATGAACTGCACATGCAACAATGTTCACACCTATTGGAGATGGTATCTGATGCTCATAGCTTTACTTTATGTCCACTGATCATGGACGTAGCATGCTTGCGAGCATAAATAATGGTATTTGTTTATAATTTCGTTCAACAAATTGAGTCATCTCTGCTTCTGCTGGGCCGATTTTAATCAACGACATATCAAAAGAAAGGGAAACGAATAAGCTATTCGATAAAAATTACCCCGTTGCTGTACCTATATCCGCTTATCCGTAATAACAATTTCAATTGTTCAATTGTTTATAACAAATGAACTGCACATGCAACAATGTTCTCACCTATTGGAGATGGTAGCTGATGCTCATAGCTTTACTTTATGTCCACTGATCATGGATGTAGCATGCCTGCGAGCCGAAAGAATGGCATTTGTTTATAATTTCGTTCAACAAATTGAATTATCTCGGTTTGCAGGCGATGTACGTCAATGATCGCATGACATAAATTAAAGCTATTAGCCTCAGCTACAATATCCAACAGGGATGAGCAGTATTCGGTGAGCGGTTCATTTGTTATAAAGAAGTAAACAATTAAAATTGTTGTGACGGGCAACTGCATATAGTTAGAGCAGCGGGGTATTTTTTCTCGTGTAGCTGATTTACTTTCCTTTCATTTGAGATATTGTTGATTAAAGTCGGCCTAGCAGAAGCCGAGATAATTGTAGTGACCCGGAGTTCACTTTTGCTGATTTTTCAATTGTTAATAACTTTTAAACTACAAATGCCATATTTTTGCAACTGCTGGAGGAGATAGCTGTGGTCCGTAGCTTTAATTTAAGACATGTCCGGCTAAGAAATACCAATGAGAAGCCGAGAAAAACGCAATTGTTTAAATTAACGATGTAATCCCGGAGTTCCGTTTTGGCGGTGCGGAAAACTGCGAAAAAGGCCGCAAACGCTAGATGGCGTCAGTTGTACCGTTTTCGACATATCGTTACCGACAAAATATATAAAAATTATTATCTCTGCTTCTGCAGGGCCGATTTTAATCAACTACATCTCAAACGAAAGGCAAGGGAATAAGCTATTCGATGAAAAATACCCCATTGCTCTACCTATATCCGTTTATCCGTAATAACAGTTTCAATTGTTTAATTGTTTATAACAAATGAACTGCACATGCAACAATGTTCACACCTATTGGAGATGGTAGCTGATGCTCATAGCTTTACTTTATGTCCACTGATCATGGACGTAGCATGCTTGCGAGCATAAATAATGGTATTTGTTTATAATTTCGTTCAACAAATTGAGTTATCTCTGCTTCTGCTGGGCCGATTTTAATCAACGACATATCAAAAGAAAGGGAAACGAATAAGCTATTCGATAAAAAATACCCCGTTGCTGTACCTATATCCGTTTATCCGTAATAACAATTTCAATTGTTTAATTGCTTATAACCACTGAACTGCACTTGCAACATTGTTCTCACCTATTGGAGATGGTAGCTGATGCTCATAGCTTTACTTTATGTCCATTGATCATGGATGTAGCATGCCTGCGAGCCGAAATAATGGCATTTGTTTATAATTTCGTTCAACAAATTGAGTTATCTCTGCTTCTGCTGGGCCGATTTTAATCAACGACATATCAAAAGAAAGGGAAACGAATAAGCTATTCGATAAAAATTACCCCGTTGCTGTACCTATATCCGCTTATCCGTAATAACAATTTCAATTGTTCAATTGTTTATAACAATTGAACTGCACATGCAACAATGTTTTCACCTATTGGAGATGGTAGCTGATGCTCATAGCTTTACTTTATGTCCACTGATCATGGATGTAGCATGCCTGCGAGCCGAAAGAATGGCATTTGTTTATAATTTCGTTCAACAAATTGAATTATCTCGGTTTGCAGGCGATGTACGTCAATGATCGCATGACATAAATTAAAGCTATTAGCCTCAGCTACAATATCCAACAGGGATGAGCAGTATTCGGTGAGCGGTTCATTTGTTATAAAGAAGTAAACAATTAAAATTGTTGTGACGGGCAACTGCATATAGTTAGAGCAGCGGGGTATTTTTTCTCGTGTAGCTGATTTACTTTCCTTTCATTTGAGATATTGTTGATTAAAGTCGGCCTAGCAGAAGCCGAGATAATTGTAGTGACCCGGAGTTCACTTTTGCTGATTTTTCAATTGTTAATAACTTTTAAACTACAAATGCCATATTTTTGCAACTGCTGGAGGAGATAGCTGTGGTCCGTAGCTTTAATTTAAGACATGTCCGGCTAAGAAATACCAATGAGAAGCCGAGAAAAACGCAATTGTTTAAATTAACGATGTAATCCCGGAGTTCCGTTTTGGCGGTGCGGAAAACTGCGAAAAAGGCCGCAAACGCTAGATGGCGTCAGTTGTACCGTTTTCGACATATCGTTACCGACAAAATATATAAAAATTATTATCTCTGCTTCTGCAGGGCCGATTTTAATCAACTACATCTCAAACGAAAGGCAAGGGAATAAGCTATTCGATGAAAAATACCCCATTGCTCTACCTATATCCGTTTATCCGTAATAACAGTTTCAATTGTTTAATTGTTTATAACAAATGAACTGCACATGCAACAATGTTCACACCTATTGGAGATGGTAGCTGATGCTCATAGCTTTACTTTATGTCCACTGATCATGGACGTAGCATGCTTGCGAGCATAAATAATGGTATTTGTTTATAATTTCGTTCAACAAATTGAGTTATCTCTGCTTCTGCTGGGCCGATTTTAATCAACGACATATCAAAAGAAAGGGAAACGAATAAGCTATTCGATAAAAAATACCCCGTTGCTGTACCTATATCCGTTTATCCGTAATAACAATTTCAATTGTTTAATTGCTTATAACCACTGAACTGCACTTGCAACATTGTTCTCACCTATTGGAGATGGTAGCTGATGCTCATAGCTTTACTTTATGTCCATTGATCATGGATGTAGCATGCCTGCGAGCCGAAATAATGGCATTTGTTTATAATTTCGTTCAACAAATTGAGTTATCTCTGCTTCTGCTGGGCCGATTTTAATCAACGACATATCAAAAGAAAGGGAAACGAATAAGCTATTCGATAAAAATTACCCCGTTGCTGTACCTATATCCGCTTATCCGTAATAACAATTTCAATTGTTCAATTGTTTATAACAATTGAACTGCACATGCAACAATGTTTTCACCTATTGGAGATGGTAGCTGATGCTCATAGCTTTACTTTATGTCCACTGATCATGGATGTAGCATGCCTGCGAGCCGAAAGAATGGCATTTGTTTATAATTTCGTTCAACAAATTGAATTATCTCGGTTTGCAGGCGATGTACGTCAATGATCGCATGACATAAATTAAAGCTATTAGCCTCAGCTACAATATCCAACAGGGATGAGCAGTATTCGGTGAGCGGTTCATTTGTTATAAAGAAGTAAACAATTAAAATTGTTGTGACGGGCAACTCCATATAGTTAGAGCAGCGGGGTATTTTTTCTCGTGTAGCTGATTTACATTCCTTTCATTTGAGATATTGCTGATTAAAGTCGGCCTAGCAGAAGCCGAGATAATTGTAGTGACCCGGAGTTCACTTTTGCTGATTTTTCAATTGTTAATAACTTTTAAACTACAAATGCTATATTTTTGCAACTGCTGGAGGAGATAGCTGTGGTCCGTAGCTTTAATTTAAGACAGGTCCGGCTAAGAAATACCAATGAGAAGCCGAGAAAAACGCAATTGTTTAAATTAACGATGTAATCCCGGAGTTCCGTTTTGGCGGTGCGGAAAACTGCGAAAAAGGCCGCAAACGCGAGATGGCGTCAGTTGTACCGTTTACGACATATCGTTACCGACAAAATATATGAAAATTATTATCTCTGCTTCTGCTGGGCGGATTTTAATCGACTACATCTCAAACGAAAGGCAAAGGAATAAGCTATTCGATAAAAAATACCCCATTGCTCTACCTATATCCGTTTATCCGTAATAACAGTTTCAATTGTTCAATTGTTTATAACAAAGGAACTGCACATGCAACAATGTTCACACCTATTGGAGATGGTAGCTGATGCTCATAGCTTTACTTTATGTCCACTGATCATGGACGTAGCATGCTTGCGAGCATAAATAATGGTATTTGTTTATAATTTCGTTCAACAAATTGAGTTATCTCTGCTTCTGCTGGGCCGATTTTAATCAACGACATATCAAAAGAAAGGGAAACGAATAAGCTATTCGATAAAAAATACCCCGTTGCTGTACCTATATCCGTTTATCCGTAATAACAGTTTCAATTGTTTAATTGCTTATAACCACTGAACTGCACATGCAACATTGTTCTCACCTATTGGAGATGGTAGCTGATGCTCATAGCTTTACTTTATGTCCACTGATCATGGATGTAGCATGCCTGCGAGCCGAAATAATGGCATTTGTTTATAATTTCGTTCAACAAATTGAATTATCTCGGTTTGCAGGCGATGTACGTCAATGATCGCAGGACATAAATTAAAGCTATTAGCCTCAGCTACAATATCCAACAGGGATGAGCAGTATTCGGTGAGCGGTTCATTTGTTATAAAGCAGAAAACAATTAAAATTGTTGTGACGGGCAACTGCATATAGTTAGAGCAGCGGAGTATTTTTTCTCGTGTAGCTGATTTACTTTCCTTTCATTTGAGATATTGTTGATTAAAGTCGGCCTAGCAGAAGCCGAGATAATTGTAATGACCCGGAGTTCACTTTTGCTGATTTTTCAATTGTTAATAACTTTTAAACTACAATTGCCATATTTTTGCAACTGCTGGAGGAGATAGCTGTGGTCCGTAGCTTTAATTTAAGACATGTCCGGCTAAGAAATACCAATGAGAAGCCGAGAAAAACGCAATTGTTTAAATTAACGATGTAATCCCGGAGTTCCGTTTTGGCGGTGCGGAAAACTGCGAAAAAGGCCGCAAACGCGAGATGGCGTCAGTTGTACCGTTTTCGACATATCGTTACCGACAAAATATATAAAAATTATTATCTCTGCTTCTGCAGGGCCGATTTTAATCAACTACATCTCAAACGAAAGGCAAGGGAATAAGCTATTCGATAAAAAATACCCCATTGCTCTACCTATATCCGTTTATCCGTAATAACAATTTCAATTGTTTAATTGTTTATAACAAATGAACTGCACATGCAACAATGTTCACACCTATTGGAGATGGTAGCTGATGCTCATAGCTTTACTTTATGTCCACTGATCATGGATGTAGCATGCCTGCGAGCCGAAATAATGGCATTTGTTTATAATTTCGTTCAACAAATTGAATTATCTCGGTTTGCAGGCGATGTACGTCAATGATCGCAGGACATAAATTAAAGCTATTAGCCTCAGCTACAATATCCAACAGGGATGAGCAGTATTCGGTGAGCGGTTCATTTGTTATAAAGCAGAAAACAATTAAAATTGTTGTGACGGGCAACTGCATATAGTTAGAGCAGCGGAGTATTTTTTCTCGTGTAGCTGATTTACTTTCCTTTCATTTGAGATATTGTTGATTAAAGTCGGCCTAGCAGAAGCCGAGATAATTGTAATGACCCGGAGTTCACTTTTGCTGATTTTTCAATTGTTAATAACTTTTAAACTACAATTGCCATATTTTTGCAACTGCTGGAGGAGATAGCTGTGGTCCGTAGCTTTAATTTAAGACATGTCCGGCTAAGAAATACCAATGAGAAGCCGAGAAAAACGCAATTGTTTAAATTAACGATGTAATCCCGGAGTTCCGTTTTGGCGGTGCGGAAAACTGCGAAAAAGGCCGCAAACGCGAGATGGCGTCAGTTGTACCGTTTTCGACATATCGTTACCGACAAAATATATAAAAATTATTATCTCTGCTTCTGCAGGGCCGATTTTAATCAACTACATCTCAAACGAAAGGCAAGGGAATAAGCTATTCGATAAAAAATACCCCATTGCTCTACCTATATCCGTTTATCCGTAATAACAATTTCAATTGTTTAATTGTTTATAACAAATGAACTGCACATGCAACAATGTTCACACCTATTGGAGATGGTAGCTGATGCTCATAGCTTTACTTTATGTCCACTGATCATGGACGTAGCATGCTTGCGAGCATAAATAATGGTATTTGTTTATAATTTCGTTCAACAAATTGAGTTATCTCTGCTTCTGCTGGGCCGATTTTAATCAACGACATATCAAAAGAAAGGGAAACGAATAAGCTATTCGATAAAAATTACCCCGTTGCTGTACCTATATCCGTTTATCCGTAATAACAGTTTCAATTGTTTAATTGCTTATAACCACTGAACTGCACATGCAACATTGTTCTCACCTATTGGAGATGGTAGCTGATGCTCATAGCTTTACTTTATGTCCATTGATCATGGATGTAGCATGCCTGCGAGCCGAAATAATGGCATTTGTTTATAATTTCGTTCAACAAATTGAATTATCTCGGTTCGCAGGCGATGTACGTCAATGATCGCAGGACATAAATTAAAGCTATTAGCCTCAGCTACAATATCCAACAGGGATGAGCAGTATTCCGTGAGCGGTTCATTTGTTATAAAGAAGTAAACAATTAAAATTGTTGTGACGGGCAACTGCATATAGTTAGAGCAGCGGGGTATTTTTTCACGTGTAGCTGATTTACTTTCCTTTCATTTGAGATATTGTTGATTAAAGTCGGCCTAGCAGAAGCCGAGATAATTGTAATGACCCGGAGTTCACTTTTGCTGATTTTTCAATTGTTAATAACTTTTAAACTACAAATGCCATATTTTTGCAACTGCTGGAGGAGATAGCTGTGGTCCGTAGCTTTAATTTAAGACATGTCCGGCTAAGAAATACCAATGAGAAGCCGAGAAAAACGCAATTGTTTAAATTAACGATGCAATCCCGGAGTTCCGTTTTGGCGGTGCGGAAAACTGCGAAAAAGGCCGCAAACGCGAGATGGCGTCAGTTGTACCGTTTTCGACATATCGTTACCGACAAAATATATAAAAATTATTATCTCTGCTTCTGCAGGGCCGATTTTAATCAACTACATCTCAAACGAAAGGCAAGGGAATAAGCTATTCGATAAAAAATACCCCATTGCTCTACCTATATCCGTTTATCCGTAATAACAATTTCAATTGTTTAATTGTTTATAACAAATGAACTGCACATGCAACAATGTTCACACCTATTGGAGATGGTAGCTGATGCTCATAGCTTTACTTTATGTCCACTGATCATGGACGTAGCATGCTTGCGAGCATAAATAATGGTATTTGTTTATAATTTCGTTCAACAAATTGAGTTATCTCTGCTTCTGCTGGGCCGATTTTAATCAACGACATATCAAAAGAAAGGGAAACGAATAAGCTATTCGATAAAAATTACCCCGTTGCTGTACCTATATCCGTTTATCCGTAATAACAGTTTCAATTGTTTAATTGCTTATAACCACTGAACTGCACATGCAACATTGTTCTCACCTATTGGAGATGGTAGCTGATGCTCATAGCTTTACTTTATGTCCATTGATCATGGATGTAGCATGCCTGCGAGCCGAAATAATGGCATTTGTTTATAATTTCGTTCAACAAATTGAATTATCTCGGTTTGCAGGCGATGTACGTCAATGATCGCAGGACATAAATTAAAGCTATTAGCCTCAGCTACAATATCCAACAGGGATGAGCAGTATTCCGTGAGCGGTTCATTTGTTATAAAGAAGTAAACAATTAAAATTGTTGTGACGGGCAACTGCATATAGTTAGAGCAGCGGGGTATTTTTTCACGTGTAGCTGATTTACTTTCCTTTCATTTGAGATATTGTTGATTAAAGTCGGCCTAGCAGAAGCCGAGATAATTGTAATGACCCGGAGTTCACTTTTGCTGATTTTTCAATTGTTAATAACTTTTAAACTACAAATGCCATATTTTTGCAACTGCTGGAGGAGATAGCTGTGGTCCGTAGCTTTAATTTAAGACATGTCCGGCTAAGAAATACCAATGAGAAGCCGAGAAAAACGCAATTGTTTAAATTAACGATGTAATCCCGGAGTTCCGTTTTGGCGGTGCGGAAAACTGCGAAAAAGGCCGCAAACGCGAGATGGCGTCAGTTGTACCGTTTTCGACATATCGTTACCGACAAAATATATAAAAATTATTATCTCTGCTTCTGCAGGGCCGATTTTAATCAACTACATCTCAAACGAAAGGCAAGGGAATAAGCTATTCGATAAAAAATACCCCATTGCTCTACCTATATCCGTTTATCCGTAATAACAATTTCAATTGTTTAATTGTTTATAACAAATGAACTGCACATGCAACAATGTTCACACCTATTGGAGATGGTAGCTGATGCTCATAGCTTTACTTTATGTCCACTAATCATGGACGTAGCATGCTTGCGAGCATAAATAATGGTATTTGTTTATAATTTCGTTCAACAAATTGAGTTATCTCTGCTTCTGCTGGGCCGATTTTAATCAACGACATATCAAAAGAAAGGGAAACGAATAAGCTATTCGATAAAAATTACCCCGCTGCTGTACCTATATCCGCTTATCCGTAATAACAATTTCAATTGTTCAATTGTTTATAACAAATGAACTGCACATGCAACAATGTTCTCACCTATTGGAGATGGTAGCTGATGCTCATAGCTTTACTTTATGTCCACTGATCATGGATGTAGCATGCCTGCGAGCCGAAAGAATGGCATTTGTTTATAATTTCGTTCAACAAATTGAATTATCTCGGTTTGCAGGCGATGTACGTCAGTGATCGCATGACATAAATTAAAGCTATTAGCCTCAGCTACAATATCCAACAGGGATGAGCAGTATTCGGTGAGCGGTTCATTTGTTATAAAGAAGTAAACAATTAAAATTGTTGTGACGGGCAACTCCATATAGTTAGAGCAGCGGGGTATTTTTTCTCGTGTAGCTGATTTACATTCCTTTCATTTGAGATATTGCTGATTAAAGTCGGCCTAGCAGAAGCCGAGATAATTGTAGTGACCCGGAGTTCACTTTTGCTGATTTTTCAATTGTTAATAACTTTTAAACTACAAATGCCATATTTTTGCAACTGCTGGAGGAGATAGCTGTGGTCCGTAGCTTTAATTTAAGACATGTCCGGCTAAGAAATACCAATGAGAAGCCGAGAAAAACGCAATTGTTTAAATTAACGATGTAATCCCGGAGTTCCGTTTTGGCGGTGCGGAAAACTGCGAAAAAGGCCGCAAACGCGAGATGGCGTCAGTTGTACCGGTTTCGACATATCGTTACCGACAAAATATATGAAAATTATTATCTCTGCTTCTGCTGGGCCGATTTTAATCGACTACATCTCAAACGAAAGGCAAAGGAATAAGCTATTCGATAAAAAATACCCCATTGCTCTACCTATATCCGTTTATCCGTAATAACAATTTCAATTGTTTAATTGTTTATAACAAATGAACTGCACATGCAACAATGTTCACACCTATTGGAGATGGTAGCTGATGCTCATAGCTTTACTTTATGTCCACTGATCATGGACGTAGCATGCTTGCGAGCATAAATAATGGTATTTGTTTATAATTTCGTTCAACAAATTGAGTTATCTCTGCTTCTGCTGGGCCGATTTTAATCAACGACATATCAAAAGAAAGGGAAACGAATAAGCTATTCGATAAAAATTACCCCGCTGCTGTACCTATATCCGCTTATCCGTAATAACAATTTCAATTGTTCAATTGTTTATAACAAATGAACTGCACATGCAACAATGTTCTCACCTATTGGAGATGGTAGCTGATGCTCATAGCTTTACTTTATGTCCACTGATCATGGATGTAGCATGCCTGCGAGCCGAAAGAATGGCATTTGTTTATAATTTCGTTCAACAAATTGAATTATCTCGGTTTGCAGGCGATGTACGTCAGTGATCGCATGACATAAATTAAAGCTATTAGCCTCAGCTACAATATCCAACAGGGATGAGCAGTATTCGGTGAGCGGTTCATTTGTTATAAAGAAGTAAACAATTAAAATTGTTGTGACGGGCAACTCCATATAGTTAGAGCAGCGGGGTATTTTTTCTCGTGTAGCTGATTTACATTCCTTTCATTTGAGATATTGCTGATTAAAGTCGGCCTAGCAGAAGCCGAGATAATTGTAGTGACCCGGAGTTCACTTTTGCTGATTTTTCAATTGTTAATAACTTTTAAACTAGAAATGCCATATTTTTGCAACTGCTGGAGGAGATAGCTGTGGTCCGTAGCTTTAATTTAAGACATGTCCGGCTAAGAAATACCAATGAGAAGCCGAGAAAAACGCAATTGTTTAAATTAACGATGTAATCCCGGAGTTCCGTTTTGGCGGTGCGGAAAACTGCGAAAAAGGCCGCAAACGCGAGATGGCGTCAGTTGTACCGGTTTCGACATATCGTTACCGACAAAATATATGAAAATTATTATCTCTGCTTCTGCTGGGCCGATTTTAATCGACTACATCTCAAACGAAAGGCAAAGGAATAAGCTATTCGATAAAAAATACCCCATTGCTCTACCTATATCCGTTTATCCGTAATAACAATTTCAATTGTTTAATTGTTTATAACAAATGAACTGCACATGCAACAATGTTCACACCTATTGGAGATGGTAGCTGATGCTCATAGCTTTACTTTATGTCCACTGATCATGGACGTAGCATGCTTGCGAGCATAAATAATGGTATTTGTTTATAATTTC
Source organism: Nomada lathburiana (assembly GCA_963667235.1). Lineage (NCBI taxonomy): Eukaryota > Metazoa > Arthropoda > Insecta > Hymenoptera > Apidae > Nomada > Nomada lathburiana. Next base: position 7,664,528 of record OY763898.1, on the reverse strand, counting down.
GTTCAACAAATTGAGTTATCTCTGCTTCTGCTGGGCCGATTTTAATCAACGACATATCAAAAGAAAGGGAAACGAATAAGCTATTCGATAAAAATTACCCCGCTGCTGTACCTATATCCGCTTATCCGTAATAACAATTTCAATTGTTCAATTGTTTATAACAAATGAACTGCACATGCAACAATGTTCTCACCTATTGGAGATGGTAGCTGATGCTCATAGCTTTACTTTATGTCCACTGATCATGGATGTAGCATGCCTGCGAGCCGAAAGAATGGCATTTGTTTATAATTTCGTTCAACAAATTGAATTATCTCGGTTTGCAGGCGATGTACGTCAGTGATCGCATGACATAAATTAAAGCTATTAGCCTCAGCTACAATATCCAACAGGGATGAGCAGTATTCGGTGAGCGGTTCATTTGTTATAAAGAAGTAAACAATTAAAATTGTTGTGACGGGCAACTCCATATAGTTAGAGCAGCGGGGTATTTTTTCTCGTGTAGCTGATTTACATTCCTTTCATTTGAGATATTGCTGATTAAAGTCGGCCTAGCAGAAGCCGAGATAATTGTAGTGACCCGGAGTTCACTTTTGCTGATTTTTCAATTGTTAATAACTTTTAAACTACAAATGCCATATTTTTGCAACTGCTGGAGGAGATAGCTGTGGTCCGTAGCTTTAATTTAAGACAGGTCCGGCTAAGAAATACCAATGAGAAGCCGAGAAAAACGCAATTGTTTAAATTAACGATGTAATCCCGGAGTTCCGTTTTGGCGGTGCGGAAAACTGCGAAAAAGGCCGCAAACGCGAGATGGCGTCAGTTGTACCGTTTTCGACATATCGTTACCGACAAAATATATGAAAATTATTATCTCTGCTTCTGCTGGGCCGATTTTAATCAACTACATCTCAAAGGAAAGGCAAGGGAATAAGCTATTCGATAAAAAATACCCCATTGCTCTACCTATATCCGTTTATCCGTAATAACAATTTCAATTGTTTAATTGTTTATAACAAATGAACTGCACATGCAACAATGTTCACACCTATTGGAGATGGTAGCTGATGATCATAGCTTTACTTTATGTCCACTGATCATGGACGTAGCATGCTTGCGAGCATAAATAATGGTATTTGTTTATAATTTCGTTCAACAAATTGAGTTATCTCTGCTTCTGCTGGGCCGATTTTAATCAACGACATATCAAAAGAAAGGGAAACGAATAAGCTATTCGATAAAAAATACCCCGTTGCTGTACCTATATCCGTTTATCCGTAATAACAATTTCAATTGTTTAATTGCTTATAACCACTGAACTGCACTTGCAACATTGTTCTCACCTATTGGAGATGGTAGCTGATGCTCATAGCTTTACTTTATGTCCATTGATCATGGATGTAGCATGCCTGCGAGCATAAATAATGGTATTTGTTTATAATTTCGTTCAACAAATTGAGTTATCTCTGCTTCTGCTGGGCCGATTTTAATCAACGACATATCAAAAGAAAGGGAAACGAATAAGCTATTCGATAAAAATTACCCCGTTGCTGTACCTATATCCGCTTATCCGTAATAACAATTTCAATTGTTCAATTGTTTATAACAAATGAACTGCACATGCAACAATGTTCTCACCTATTGGAGATGGTAGCTGATGCTCATAGCTTTACTTTATGTCCACTGATCATGGATGTAGCATGCCTGCGAGCCGAAAGAATGGCATTTGTTTATAATTTCGTTCAACAAATTGAATTATCTCGGTTTGCAGGCGATGTACGTCAGTGATCGCATGACATAAATTAAAGCTATTAGCCTCAGCTACAATATCCAACAGGGATGAGCAGTATTCGGTGAGCGGTTCATTTGTTATAAAGAAGTAAACAATTAAAATTGTTGTGACGGGCAACTCCATATAGTTAGAGCAGCGGGGTATTTTTTCTCGTGTAGCTGATTTACATTCCTTTCATTTGAGATATTGCTGATTAAAGTCGGCCTAGCAGAAGCCGAGATAATTGTAGTGACCCGGAGTTCACTTTTGCTGATTTTTCAATTGTTAATAACTTTTAAACTACAAATGCCATATTTTTGCAACTGCTGGAGGAGATAGCTGTGGTCCGTAGCTTTAATTTAAGACAGGTCCGGCTAAGAAATACCAATGAGAAGCCGAGAAAAACGCAATTGTTTAAATTAACGATGTAATCCCGGAGTTCCGTTTTGGCGGTGCGGAAAACTGCGAAAAAGGCCGCAAACGCGAGATGGCGTCAGTTGTACCGTTTACGACATATCGTTACCGACAAAATATATGAAAATTATTATCTCTGCTTCTGCTGGGCCGATTTTAATCGACTACATCTCAAACGAAAGGCAAAGGAATAAGCTATTCGATAAAAAATACCCCATTGCTCTACCTATATCCGTTTATCCGTAATAACAGTTTCAATTGTTCAATTGTTTATAACAAATGAACTGCACTTGCAACATTGTTCTCACCTATTGGAGATGGTAGCTGATGCTCATAGCTCTACTTTATGTCCACTGATCATGGACGTAGCATGCTTGCGAGCCGAAATAATGGCATTTGTTTATAATTTCGTTCAACAAAACGAGTTATCTCTGCTTCTGCTGGGCCGATTTTAATCAACGACATATCAAAAGAAAGGGAATCGAATAACCTATTCGATAAAAAATACCCCGTTGCTGTACCTATATCCGTTTATCCGTAATAACAATTTCAATTGTTTAATTGCTTATAACCACTGAACTGCACATGCAACATTGTTCTCACCTATTGGAGATGGTAGCTGATGCTCATAGCTTTACTTTATGTCCATTGATCATGGATGTAGCATGCCTGCGAGCCGAAATAATGGCATTTGTTTATAATTTCGTTCAACAAATTGAATTATCTCGGTTTGCAGGCGATGTAGGTCAATGATCGCACGACATAAATTAAAGCTATTAGCCTCAGCTACAATATCCAACAGGGATGAGCAGTATTCGGTGAGCGGTTCATTTGTTATAAAGAAGTAAACAATTAAAATTGTTGTGACGGGCAACTGCATATAGTTATAGCAGCGGGGTATTTTTTCTCGTGTAGCTGATTTACTTTCCTTTCATTTGAGATATTGTTGATTAATGTCGGCCTAGCAGAAGCCGAGATAATTGTAATGACCCGGAGTTCACTTTTGCTGTTTTTTCAATTGTTAATAACTTTTAAACTACAATTGCCATATTTTTGCAACTGCTGGAGGAGATAGCTGTGGTCCGTAGCTTTAATTTAAGACATGTCCGGCTAAGAAATACCAATGAGAAGCCGAGAAAAACGCAATTGTTTAAATTAACGATGTAATCCCGGAGTTCCGTTTTGGCGGTGAGGAAAACTGCGAAAAAGGCCGCAAACGCGAGATGGCGTCAGTTGTACCGTTTTCGACATATCGTTACCGACAAAATATATAAAAATTATTATCTCTGCTTCTGCAGGGCCGATTTTAATCAACTACATCTCAAACGAAAGGCAAGGGAATAAGCTATTCGATAAAAAATACCCCATTGCTCTACCTATATCCGTTTATCCGTAATAACAATTTCAATTGTTTAATTGTTTATAACAAATGAACTGCACATGCAACAATGTTCACACCTATTGGAGATGGTAGCTGATGCTCATAGCTTTACTTTATGTCCACTGATCATGGACGTAGCATGCTTGCGAGCATAAATAATGGTATTTGTTTATAATTTCGTTCAACAAATTGAGTTATCTCTGCTTCTGCTGGGCCGATTTTAATCAACGACATATCAAAAGAAAGGGAAACGAATAAGCTATTCGATAAAAAATACCCCGTTGCTGTACCTATATCCGTTTATCCGTAATAACAATTTCAATTGTTTAATTGCTTATAACCACTGAACTGCACTTGCAACATTGTTCTCACCTATTGGAGATGGTAGCTGATGCTCATAGCTTTACTTTATGTCCATTGATCATGGATGTATCATGCCTGCGAGCCGAAATAATGGCATTTGTTTATAATTTCGTTCAACAAATTGAGTTATCTCTGCTTCTGCTGGGCCGATTTTAATCAACGACATATCAAAAGAAAGGGAAACGAATAAGCTATTCGATAAAAATTACCCCGTTGCTGTACCTATATCCGCTTATCCGTAATAACAATTTCAATTGTTCAATTGTTTATAACAAATGAACTGCACATGCAACAATGTTCTCACCTATTGGAGATGGTAGCTGATGCTCATAGCTTTACTTTATGTCCACTGATCATGGATGTAGCATGCCTGCGAGCCGAAATAATGGCATTTGTTTATAATTTCGTTCAACAAATTGAATTATCTCGGTTTGCAGGCGATGTACGTCAATGATCGCAGGACATAAATTAAAGCTATTAGCCTCAGCTACAATATCCAACAGGGATGAGCAGTATTCGGTGAGCGGTTCATTTGTTATAAAGAAGTAAACAATTAAAATTGTTGTGACGGGCAACTGCATATAGTTAGAGCAGCGGGGTATTTTTTCTCGTGTAGCTGATTTACTTTCCTTTCATTTGAGATATTGTTGATTAATGTCGGCCTAGCAGAAGCCGAGATAATTGTAATGACCCGGTGTTCACTTTTGCTGATTTTTCAATTGTTAATAACTTTTAAACTACAATTGCCATATTTTTGCAACTGCTGGAGGAGATAGCTGTGGTCCGTAGCTTTAATTTAAGACATGTCCGGCTAAGAAATACCAATGAGAAGCCGAGAAAAACGCAATTGTTTAAATTAACGATGTAATCCCGGAGTTCCGTTTTGGCGGTGAGGAAAACTGCGAAAAAGGCCGCAAACGCGAGATGGCGTCAGTTGTACCGTTTTCGACATATCGTTACCGACAAAATATATAAAAATTATTATCTCTGCTTCTGCAGGGCCGATTTTAATCAACTACATCTCAAACGAAAGGCAAGGGAATAAGCTATTCGATAAAAAATACCCCATTGTTCTACCTATATCCGTTTATCCGTAATAACAATTTCAATTGTTTAATTGTTTATAACAAATGAACTGCACATGCAACAATGTTCACACCTATTGGAGATGGTAGCTGATGCTCATAGCTTTAGTTTATGTCCGCTGATCATGGACGTAGCATGCTTGCGAGCATAAATAATGGTATTTGTTTATAATTTCGTTCAACAAATTGAGTTATCTCTGCTTCTGCTGGGCCGATTTTAATCAACGACATATCAAAAGAAAGGGAAACGAATAAGCTATTCGATAAAAAATACCCCGTTGCTGTACCTATATCCGTTTATCCGTAATAACAATTTCAATTGTTTAATTGCTTATAACCACTGAACTGCACATGCAACATTGTTCTCACCTATTGGAGATGGTAGCTGATGCTCATTGCTTTACTTTATGTCCACTGATCATGGATGTAGCATGCCTGCGAGCCGAAATAATGGCATTTGTTTATAATTTCGTTCAACAAATTGAATTATCTCGGTTTGCAGGCGATGTACGTCAATGATCGGGGGACATAAATTAAAGCTATTAGCCTCAGCTACAATATCCAACAGGGATGAGCAGTATTCGGTGAGCGGTTCATTTGTTATAAAGAAGTAAACAATTAAAATTGTTGTGACGGGCAACTGCATATAGTTAGAGCAGCGGGGTATTTTTTCTCGCGTAGCTGATTTACTTTCCTTTCATTTGAGATATTGTTGATTAAAGTCGGCCAAGCAGAAGCCGAGATAATTGTAGTGACCCGGAGTTCACTTTTGCTGATTTTTCTATTGTTAATAACTTTTAAACTACAAATGCCATATTTTTGCAACTGCTGGAGGAGATAGCTGTGGTCCGTAGCTTTAATTTAAGACAAGTCCGGCTAAGAAATACCAATGAGAAGCCGAGAAAAACGCAATTGTTTAAATTAACGATGTAATCCCGGAGTTCCGTTTTGGCGGTGAGGAAAACTGCGAAAAAGGCCGCAAACGCGAGATGGCGTCAGTTGTACCGTTTTCGACATATCGTTACCGACAAAATATATAAAAATTATTATCTCTGCTTCTGCAGGGCCGATTTTAATCAACTACATCTCAAACGAAAGGCAAGGGAATAAGCTATTCGATAAAAAATACCCCATTGCTCTACCTATATCCGTTTATCCGTAATAACAATTTCAATTGTTTAATTGTTTATAACAAATGAACTGCACATGCAACAATGTTCACACCTATTGGAGATGGTAGCTGATGCTCATAGCTTTACTTTATGTCCACTGATCATGGACGTAGCATGCTTGCGAGCATAAATAATGGTATTTGTTTATAATTTCGTTCAACAAATTGAGTTATCTCTGCTTCTGCTGGGCCGATTTTAATCAACGACATATCAAAAGAAAGGGAAACGAATAAGCTATTCGACAAAAAATACCCCGTTGCTGTACCTATATCCGTTTATCCGTAATAACAATTTCAATTGTTTAATTGCTTATAACCACTGAACTGCACTTGCAACATTGTTCTCACCTATTGGAGATGGTAGCTGATGCTCATAGCTTTACTTTATGTCCATTGATCATGGATGTATCATGCCTGCGAGCCGAAATAATGGCATTTGTTTATAATTTCGTTCAACAAATTGAGTTATCTCTGCTTCTGCTGGGCCGATTTTAATCAACGACATATCAAAAGAAAGGGAAACGAATAAGCTATTCGATAAAAATTACCCCGTTGCTGTACCTATATCCGCTTATCCGTAATAACAATTTCAATTGTTCAATTGTTTATAACAAATGAACTGCACATGCAACAATGTTCTCACCTATTGGAGATGGTAGCTGATGCTCATAGCTTTACTTTATGTCCACTGATCATGGATGTAGCATGCCTGCGAGCCGAAATAATGGCATTTGTTTATAATTTCGTTCAACAAATTGAATTATCTCGGTTTGCAGGCGATGTACGTCAATGATCGCAGGACATAAATTAAAGCTATTAGCCTCAGCTACAATATCCAACAGGGATGAGCAGTATTCGGTGAGCGGTTCATTTGTTATAAAGAAGTAAACAATTAAAATTGTTGTGACGGGCAACTGCATATAGTTAGAGCAGCGGGGTATTATTTCTCGTGTAGCTGATTTACTTTCCTTTCATTTGAGATATTGTTGATTAATGTCGGCCTAGCAGAAGCCGAGATAATTGTAATGACCCGGTGTTCACTTTTGCTGATTTTTCAATTGTTAATAACTTTTAAACTACAATTGCCATATTTTTGCAACTGCTGGAGGAGATAGCTGTGGTCCGTAGCTTTAATTTAAGACATGTCCGGCTAAGAAATACCAATGAGAAGCCGAGAAAAACGCAATTGTTTAAATTAACGATGTAATCCCGGAGTTCCGTTTTGGCGGTGAGGAAAACTGCGAAAAAGGCCGCAAACGCGAGATGGCGTCAGTTGTACCGTTTTCGACATATCGTTACCGACAAAATATATAAAAATTATTATCTCTGCTTCTGCAGGGCCGATTTTAATCAACTACATCTCAAACGAAAGGCAAGGGAATAAGCTATTCGATAAAAAATACCCCATTGCTCTACCTATATCCGTTTATCCGTAATAACAATTTCAATTGTTTAATTGTTTATAACAAATGAACTGCACATGCAACAATGTTCACACCTATTGGAGATGGTAGCTGATGCTCATAGCTTTAGTTTATGTCCGCTGATCATGGACGTAGCATGCTTGCGAGCATAAATAATGGTATTTGTTTATAATTTCGTTCAACAAATTGAGTTATCTCTGCTTCTGCTGGGCCGATTTTAATCAACGACATATCAAAAGAAAGGGAAACGAATAAGCTATTCGATAAAAAATACCCCGCTGCTGTACCTATATCCGCTTATCCGTAATAACAATTTCAATTGTTCAATTGTTTATAACAAATGAACTGCACATGCAACAATGTTCTCACCTATTGGAGATGGTAGCTGATGCTCATAGCTTTACTTTATGTCCACTGATCATGGATGTAGCATGCCTGCGAGCCGAAAGAATGGCATTTGTTTATAATTTCGTTCAACAAATTGAATTATCTCGGTTTGCAGGCGATGTACGTCAGTGATCGCATGACATAAATTAAAGCTATTAGCCTCAGCTACAATATCCAACAGGGATGAGCAGTATTCGGTGAGCGGTTCATTTGTTATAAAGAAGTAAACAATTAAAATTGTTGTGACGGGCAACTCCATATAGTTAGAGCAGCGGGGTATTTTTTCTCGTGTAGCTGATTTACATTCCTTTCATTTGAGATATTGCTGATTAAAGTCGGCCTAGCAGAAGCCGAGATAATTGTAGTGACCCGGAGTTCACTTTTGCTGATTTTTCAATTGTTAATAACTTTTAAACTAGAAATGCCATATTTTTGCAACTGCTGGAGGAGATAGCTGTGGTCCGTAGCTTTAATTTAAGACATGTCCGGCTAAGAAATACCAATGAGAAGCCGAGAAAAACGCAATTGTTTAAATTAACGATGTAATCCCGGAGTTCCGTTTTGGCGGTGCGGAAAACTGCGAAAAAGGCCGCAAACGCGAGATGGCGTCAGTTGTACCGGTTTCGACATATCGTTACCGACAAAATATATGAAAATTATTATCTCTGCTTCTGCTGGGCCGATTTTAATCGACTACATCTCAAACGAAAGGCAAAGGAATAAGCTATTCGATAAAAAATACCCCATTGCTCTACCTATATCCGTTTATCCGTAATAACAATTTCAATTGTTTAATTGTTTATAACAAATGAACTGCACATGCAACAATGTTCACACCTATTGGAGATGGTAGCTGATGCTCATAGCTTTACTTTATGTCCACTGATCATGGACGTAGCATGCTTGCGAGCATAAATAATGGTATTTGTTTATAATTTCGTTCAACAAATTGAGTTATCTCTGCTTCTGCTGGGCCGATTTTAATCAACGACATATCAAAAGAAAGGGAAACGAATAAGCTATTCGATAAAAATTACCCCGCTGCTGTACCTATATCCGCTTATCCGTAATAACAATTTCAATTGTTCAATTGTTTATAACAAATGAACTGCACATGCAACAATGTTCTCACCTATTGGAGATGGTAGCTGATGCTCATAGCTTTACTTTATGTCCACTGATCATGGATGTAGCATGCCTGCGAGCCGAAAGAATGGCATTTGTTTATAATTTCGTTCAACAAATTGAATTATCTCGGTTTGCAGGCGATGTACGTCAGTGATCGCATGACATAAATTAAAGCTATTAGCCTCAGCTACAATATCCAACAGGGATGAGCAGTATTCGGTGAGCGGTTCATTTGTTATAAAGAAGTAAACAATTAAAATTGTTGTGACGGGCAACTCCATATAGTTAGAGCAGCGGGGTATTTTTTCTCGTGTAGCTGATTTACATTCCTTTCATTTGAGATATTGCTGATTAAAGTCGGCCTAGCAGAAGCCGAGATAATTGTAGTGACCCGGAGTTCACTTTTGCTGATTTTTCAATTGTTAATAACTTTTAAACTACAAATGCCATATTTTTGCAACTGCTGGAGGAGATAGCTGTGGTCCGTAGCTTTAATTTAAGACAGGTCCGGCTAAGAAATACCAATGAGAAGCCGAGAAAAACGCAATTGTTTAAATTAACGATGTAATCCCGGAGTTCCGTTTTGGCGGTGCGGAAAACTGCGAAAAAGGCCGCAAACGCGAGATGGCGTCAGTTGTACCGTTTTCGACATATCGTTACCGACAAAATATATGAAAATTATTATCTCTGCTTCTGCTGGGCCGATTTTAATCAACTACATCTCAAAGGAAAGGCAAGGGAATAAGCTATTCGATAAAAAATACCCCATTGCTCTACCTATATCCGTTTATCCGTAATAACAATTTCAATTGTTTAATTGTTTATAACAAATGAACTGCACATGCAACAATGTTCACACCTATTGGAGATGGTAGCTGATGATCATAGCTTTACTTTATGTCCACTGATCATGGACGTAGCATGCTTGCGAGCATAAATAATGGTATTTGTTTATAATTTCGTTCAACAAATTGAGTTATCTCTGCTTCTGCTGGGCCGATTTTAATCAACGACATATCAAAAGAAAGGGAAACGAATAAGCTATTCGATAAAAAATACCCCGTTGCTGTACCTATATCCGTTTATCCGTAATAACAATTTCAATTGTTTAATTGCTTATAACCACTGAACTGCACTTGCAACATTGTTCTCACCTATTGGAGATGGTAGCTGATGCTCATAGCTTTACTTTATGTCCATTGATCATGGATGTAGCATGCCTGCGAGCATAAATAATGGTATTTGTTTATAATTTCGTTCAACAAATTGAGTTATCTCTGCTTCTGCTGGGCCGATTTTAATCAACGACATATCAAAAGAAAGGGAAACGAATAAGCTATTCGATAAAAATTACCCCGTTGCTGTACCTATATCCGCTTATCCGTAATAACAATTTCAATTGTTCAATTGTTTATAACAAATGAACTGCACATGCAACAATGTTCTCACCTATTGGAGATGGTAGCTGATGCTCATAGCTTTACTTTATGTCCACTGATCATGGATGTAGCATGCCTGCGAGCCGAAAGAATGGCATTTGTTTATAATTTCGTTCAACAAATTGAATTATCTCGGTTTGCAGGCGATGTACGTCAGTGATCGCATGACATAAATTAAAGCTATTAGCCTCAGCTACAATATCCAACAGGGATGAGCAGTATTCGGTGAGCGGTTCATTTGTTATAAAGAAGTAAACAATTAAAATTGTTGTGACGGGCAACTCCATATAGTTAGAGCAGCGGGGTATTTTTTCTCGTGTAGCTGATTTACATTCCTTTCATTTGAGATATTGCTGATTAAAGTCGGCCTAGCAGAAGCCGAGATAATTGTAGTGACCCGGAGTTCACTTTTGCTGATTTTTCAATTGTTAATAACTTTTAAACTACAAATGCCATATTTTTGCAACTGCTGGAGGAGATAGCTGTGGTCCGTAGCTTTAATTTAAGACAGGTCCGGCTAAGAAATACCAATGAGAAGCCGAGAAAAACGCAATTGTTTAAATTAACGATGTAATCCCGGAGTTCCGTTTTGGCGGTGCGGAAAACTGCGAAAAAGGCCGCAAACGCGAGATGGCGTCAGTTGTACCGTTTACGACATATCGTTACCGACAAAATATATGAAAATTATTATCTCTGCTTCTGCTGGGCCGATTTTAATCGACTACATCTCAAACGAAAGGCAAAGGAATAAGCTATTCGATAAAAAATACCCCATTGCTCTACCTATATCCGTTTATCCGTAATAACAGTTTCAATTGTTCAATTGTTTATAACAAATGAACTGCACTTGCAACATTGTTCTCACCTATTGGAGATGGTAGCTGATGCTCATAGCTCTACTTTATGTCCACTGATCATGGACGTAGCATGCTTGCGAGCCGAAATAATGGCATTTGTTTATAATTTCGTTCAACAAAACGAGTTATCTCTGCTTCTGCTGGGCCGATTTTAATCAACGACATATCAAAAGAAAGGGAATCGAATAACCTATTCGATAAAAAATACCCCGTTGCTGTACCTATATCCGTTTATCCGTAATAACAATTTCAATTGTTTAATTGCTTATAACCACTGAACTGCACATGCAACATTGTTCTCACCTATTGGAGATGGTAGCTGATGCTCATAGCTTTACTTTATGTCCATTGATCATGGATGTAGCATGCCTGCGAGCCGAAATAATGGCATTTGTTTATAATTTCGTTCAACAAATTGAATTATCTCGGTTTGCAGGCGATGTAGGTCAATGATCGCACGACATAAATTAAAGCTATTAGCCTCAGCTACAATATCCAACAGGGATGAGCAGTATTCGGTGAGCGGTTCATTTGTTATAAAGAAGTAAACAATTAAAATTGTTGTGACGGGCAACTGCATATAGTTATAGCAGCGGGGTATTTTTTCTCGTGTAGCTGATTTACTTTCCTTTCATTTGAGATATTGTTGATTAATGTCGGCCTAGCAGAAGCCGAGATAATTGTAATGACCCGGAGTTCACTTTTGCTGTTTTTTCAATTGTTAATAACTTTTAAACTACAATTGCCATATTTTTGCAACTGCTGGAGGAGATAGCTGTGGTCCGTAGCTTTAATTTAAGACATGTCCGGCTAAGAAATACCAATGAGAAGCCGAGAAAAACGCAATTGTTTAAATTAACGATGTAATCCCGGAGTTCCGTTTTGGCGGTGAGGAAAACTGCGAAAAAGGCCGCAAACGCGAGATGGCGTCAGTTGTACCGTTTTCGACATATCGTTACCGACAAAATATATAAAAATTATTATCTCTGCTTCTGCAGGGCCGATTTTAATCAACTACATCTCAAACGAAAGGCAAGGGAATAAGCTATTCGATAAAAAATACCCCATTGCTCTACCTATATCCGTTTATCCGTAATAACAATTTCAATTGTTTAATTGTTTATAACAAATGAACTGCACATGCAACAATGTTCACACCTATTGGAGATGGTAGCTGATGCTCATAGCTTTACTTTATGTCCACTGATCATGGACGTAGCATGCTTGCGAGCATAAATAATGGTATTTGTTTATAATTTCGTTCAACAAATTGAGTTATCTCTGCTTCTGCTGGGCCGATTTTAATCAACGACATATCAAAAGAAAGGGAAACGAATAAGCTATTCGATAAAAAATACCCCGTTGCTGTACCTATATCCGTTTATCCGTAATAACAATTTCAATTGTTTAATTGCTTATAACCACTGAACTGCACTTGCAACATTGTTCTCACCTATTGGAGATGGTAGCTGATGCTCATAGCTTTACTTTATGTCCATTGATCATGGATGTATCATGCCTGCGAGCCGAAATAATGGCATTTGTTTATAATTTCGTTCAACAAATTGAGTTATCTCTGCTTCTGCTGGGCCGATTTTAATCAACGACATATCAAAAGAAAGGGAAACGAATAAGCTATTCGATAAAAATTACCCCGTTGCTGTACCTATATCCGCTTATCCGTAATAACAATTTCAATTGTTCAATTGTTTATAACAAATGAACTGCACATGCAACAATGTTCTCACCTATTGGAGATGGTAGCTGATGCTCATAGCTTTACTTTATGTCCACTGATCATGGATGTAGCATGCCTGCGAGCCGAAATAATGGCATTTGTTTATAATTTCGTTCAACAAATTGAATTATCTCGGTTTGCAGGCGATGTACGTCAATGATCGCAGGACATAAATTAAAGCTATTAGCCTCAGCTACAATATCCAACAGGGATGAGCAGTATTCGGTGAGCGGTTCATTTGTTATAAAGAAGTAAACAATTAAAATTGTTGTGACGGGCAACTGCATATAGTTAGAGCAGCGGGGTATTTTTTCTCGTGTAGCTGATTTACTTTCCTTTCATTTGAGATATTGTTGATTAATGTCGGCCTAGCAGAAGCCGAGATAATTGTAATGACCCGGTGTTCACTTTTGCTGATTTTTCAATTGTTAATAACTTTTAAACTACAATTGCCATATTTTTGCAACTGCTGGAGGAGATAGCTGTGGTCCGTAGCTTTAATTTAAGACATGTCCGGCTAAGAAATACCAATGAGAAGCCGAGAAAAACGCAATTGTTTAAATTAACGATGTAATCCCGGAGTTCCGTTTTGGCGGTGAGGAAAACTGCGAAAAAGGCCGCAAACGCGAGATGGCGTCAGTTGTACCGTTTTCGACATATCGTTACCGACAAAATATATAAAAATTATTATCTCTGCTTCTGCAGGGCCGATTTTAATCAACTACATCTCAAACGAAAGGCAAGGGAATAAGCTATTCGATAAAAAATACCCCATTGTTCTACCTATATCCGTTTATCCGTAATAACAATTTCAATTGTTTAATTGTTTATAACAAATGAACTGCACATGCAACAATGTTCACACCTATTGGAGATGGTAGCTGATGCTCATAGCTTTAGTTTATGTCCGCTGATCATGGACGTAGCATGCTTGCGAGCATAAATAATGGTATTTGTTTATAATTTCGTTCAACAAATTGAGTTATCTCTGCTTCTGCTGGGCCGATTTTAATCAACGACATATCAAAAGAAAGGGAAACGAATAAGCTATTCGATAAAAAATACCCCGTTGCTGTACCTATATCCGTTTATCCGTAATAACAATTTCAATTGTTTAATTGCTTATAACCACTGAACTGCACATGCAACATTGTTCTCACCTATTGGAGATGGTAGCTGATGCTCATTGCTTTACTTTATGTCCACTGATCATGGATGTAGCATGCCTGCGAGCCGAAATAATGGCATTTGTTTATAATTTCGTTCAACAAATTGAATTATCTCGGTTTGCAGGCGATGTACGTCAATGATCGGGGGACATAAATTAAAGCTATTAGCCTCAGCTACAATATCCAACAGGGATGAGCAGTATTCGGTGAGCGGTTCATTTGTTATAAAGAAGTAAACAATTAAAATTGTTGTGACGGGCAACTGCATATAGTTAGAGCAGCGGGGTATTTTTTCTCGCGTAGCTGATTTACTTTCCTTTCATTTGAGATATTGTTGATTAAAGTCGGCCAAGCAGAAGCCGAGATAATTGTAGTGACCCGGAGTTCACTTTTGCTGATTTTTCTATTGTTAATAACTTTTAAACTACAAATGCCATATTTTTGCAACTGCTGGAGGAGATAGCTGTGGTCCGTAGCTTTAATTTAAGACAAGTCCGGCTAAGAAATACCAATGAGAAGCCGAGAAAAACGCAATTGTTTAAATTAACGATGTAATCCCGGAGTTCCGTTTTGGCGGTGAGGAAAACTGCGAAAAAGGCCGCAAACGCGAGATGGCGTCAGTTGTACCGTTTTCGACATATCGTTACCGACAAAATATATAAAAATTATTATCTCTGCTTCTGCAGGGCCGATTTTAATCAACTACATCTCAAACGAAAGGCAAGGGAATAAGCTATTCGATAAAAAATACCCCATTGCTCTACCTATATCCGTTTATCCGTAATAACAATTTCAATTGTTTAATTGTTTATAACAAATGAACTGCACATGCAACAATGTTCACACCTATTGGAGATGGTAGCTGATGCTCATAGCTTTACTTTATGTCCACTGATCATGGACGTAGCATGCTTGCGAGCATAAATAATGGTATTTGTTTATAATTTCGTTCAACAAATTGAGTTATCTCTGCTTCTGCTGGGCCGATTTTAATCAACGACATATCAAAAGAAAGGGAAACGAATAAGCTATTCGACAAAAAATACCCCGTTGCTGTACCTATATCCGTTTATCCGTAATAACAATTTCAATTGTTTAATTGCTTATAACCACTGAACTGCACTTGCAACATTGTTCTCACCTATTGGAGATGGTAGCTGATGCTCATAGCTTTACTTTATGTCCATTGATCATGGATGTATCATGCCTGCGAGCCGAAATAATGGCATTTGTTTATAATTTCGTTCAACAAATTGAGTTATCTCTGCTTCTGCTGGGCCGATTTTAATCAACGACATATCAAAAGAAAGGGAAACGAATAAGCTATTCGATAAAAATTACCCCGTTGCTGTACCTATATCCGCTTATCCGTAATAACAATTTCAATTGTTCAATTGTTTATAACAAATGAACTGCACATGCAACAATGTTCTCACCTATTGGAGATGGTAGCTGATGCTCATAGCTTTACTTTATGTCCACTGATCATGGATGTAGCATGCCTGCGAGCCGAAATAATGGCATTTGTTTATAATTTCGTTCAACAAATTGAATTATCTCGGTTTGCAGGCGATGTACGTCAATGATCGCAGGACATAAATTAAAGCTATTAGCCTCAGCTACAATATCCAACAGGGATGAGCAGTATTCGGTGAGCGGTTCATTTGTTATAAAGAAGTAAACAATTAAAATTGTTGTGACGGGCAACTGCATATAGTTAGAGCAGCGGGGTATTATTTCTCGTGTAGCTGATTTACTTTCCTTTCATTTGAGATATTGTTGATTAATGTCGGCCTAGCAGAAGCCGAGATAATTGTAATGACCCGGTGTTCACTTTTGCTGATTTTTCAATTGTTAATAACTTTTAAACTACAATTGCCATATTTTTGCAACTGCTGGAGGAGATAGCTGTGGTCCGTAGCTTTAATTTAAGACATGTCCGGCTAAGAAATACCAATGAGAAGCCGAGAAAAACGCAATTGTTTAAATTAACGATGTAATCCCGGAGTTCCGTTTTGGCGGTGAGGAAAACTGCGAAAAAGGCCGCAAACGCGAGATGGCGTCAGTTGTACCGTTTTCGACATATCGTTACCGACAAAATATATAAAAATTATTATCTCTGCTTCTGCAGGGCCGATTTTAATCAACTACATCTCAAACGAAAGGCAAGGGAATAAGCTATTCGATAAAAAATACCCCATTGCTCTACCTATATCCGTTTATCCGTAATAACAATTTCAATTGTTTAATTGTTTATAACAAATGAACTGCACATGCAACAATGTTCACACCTATTGGAGATGGTAGCTGATGCTCATAGCTTTAGTTTATGTCCGCTGATCATGGACGTAGCATGCTTGCGAGCATAAATAATGGTATTTGTTTATAATTTCGTTCAACAAATTGAGTTATCTCTGCTTCTGCTGGGCCGATTTTAATCAACGACATATCAAAAGAAAGGGAAACGAATAAGCTATTCGATAAAAATTACCCCGTTGCTGTACCTATATCCGCTTATCCGTAATAACAATTTCAATTGTTCAATTGTTTATAACAAATGAACTGCACATGCAACAATGTTCTCACCTATTGGAGATGGTAGCTGATGCTCATAGCTTTACTTTATGTCCACTGATCATGGATGTAGCATGCCTGCGAGCCGAAATAATGGCACTTGTTTATAATTTCGTTCAACAAATTGAATTATCTCGGTTTGCAGGCGATGTACGTCAATGATCGCAGGACATAAATTAAAGCTATTAGCCTCAGCTACAATATCCAACAGGGATGAGCAGTATTCGGTGAGCGGTTTATTTGTTATAAAGAAGTAAACAATTAAAATTGTTGTGACGGGCAACTCCATATAGTTAGAGCAGCGGGGTATTTTTTGTCGTGTAGCTGATTTACATTCCTTTCATTTGAGATATTGTTGATTAAAGTCGGCCTAGCAGAAGCCGAGATAATTGTAGTGACCCGGAGTTCACTTTTGCTGATTTTTCAATTGTTAATAACTTTTAAACTACAAATGCCATATTTTTGCAACTGCTGGAGGAGATAGCTGTGGTCCGTAGCTTTAATTTAAGACAGGTCCGGCTAAGAAATACCATTGAGAAGCCGAGAAAAACGCAATTGTTTAAATTAACGATGTAATCCCGGAGTTCCGTTTTGGCGGTGCGGAAAACTGCGAAAAAGGCCGCAAACGCGAGATGGCGTCAGTTGTACCGTTTTCGACATATCGTTACCGACAAAATATATGAAAATTATTATCTCTGCTTCTGCTGGGCCGATTTTAATCGACTACATCTCAAACGAAAGGCAAAGGAATAAGCTATTCGATAAAAAATACCCCATTGCTCTACCTATATCCGTTTATCCGTAATAACAGTTTCAATTGTTCAATTGTTTATAACAAATGAACTGCACATGCAACAATGTTCACACCTATTGGAGATGGTAGCTGATGCTCATAGCTTTACTTTATGTCCACTGATCATGGACGTAGCATGCTTGCGAGCATAAATAATGGTATTTGTTTATAATTTCGTTCAACAAATTGAGTTATCTCTGCTTCTGCTGGGCCGATTTTAATCAACGACATATCAAAAGAAAGGGAAACGAATAAGCTATTCGATAAAAAATACCCCGTTGCTGTACCTATATCCGTTTATCCGTAATAACAATTTCAATTGTTTAATTGCTTATAACCACTGAACTGCACATGCAACAATGTTCTCACCTATTGGAGATGGTAGCTGATGCTCATAGCTTTACTTTATGTCCACTGATCATGGACGTAGCATGCTTGCGAGCATAAATAATGGTATTTGTTTATAATTTCGTTCAACAAATTGAGTTATCTCTGCTTCTGCTGGGCCGATTTTAATCAACGACATATCAAAAGAAAGGGAAACGAATAAGCTATTCGATAAAAAATACCCCGTTGCTGTACCTATATCCGTTTATCCGTAATAACAATTTCAATTGTTTAATTGCTTATAACCACTGAACTGCACTTGCAACATTGTTCTCACCTATTGGAGATGGTAGCTGATGCTCATAGCTTTACTTTATGTCCATTGATCATGGATGTAGCATGCCTGCGAGCCGAAATAATGGCATTTGTTTATAATTTCGTTCAACAAATTGAGTTATCTCTGCTTCTGCTGGGCCGATTTTAATCAACGACATATCAAAAGAAAGGGAAACGAATAAGCTATTCGATAAAAATTACCCCGTTGCTGTACCTATATCCGTTTATCCGTAATAACAGTTTCAATTGTTTAATTGCTTATAACCACTGAACTGCACATGCAACATTGTTCTCACCTATTGGAGATGGTAGCTGATGCTCATAGCTTTACTTTATGTCCATTGATCATGGATGTAGCATGCCTGCGAGCCGAAATAATGGCATTTGTTTATAATTTCGTTCAACAAATTGAATTATCTCGGTTTGCAGGCGATGTACGTCAATGATCGCAGGACATAAATTAAAGCTATTAGCCTCAGCTACAATATCCAACAGGGATGAGCAGTATTCCGTGAGCGGTTCATTTGTTATAAAGAAGTAAACAATTAAAATTGTTGTGACGGGCAACTCCATATAGTTAGAGCAGCGGGGTATTTTTTCTCGTGTAGCTGATTTACATTCCTTTCATTTGAGATATTGCTGATTAAAGTCGGCCTAGCAGAAGCCGAGATAATTGTAGTGACCCGGAGTTCACTTTTGCTGATTTTTCAATTGTTAATAACTTTTAAACTACAAATGCCATATTTTTGCAACTGCTGGAGGAGATAGCTGTGGTCCGTAGCTTTAATTTAAGACATGTCCGGCTAAGAAATACCAATGAGAAGCCGAGAAAAACGCAATTGTTTAAATTAACGATGTAATCCCGGAGTTCCGTTTTGGCGGTGCGGAAAACTGCGAAAAAGGCCGCAAACGCGAGATGGCGTCAGTTGTACCGTTTTCGACATATCGTTACCGACAAAATATATGAAAATTATTATCTCTGCTTCTGCTGGGCCGATTTTAATCGACTACATCTCAAACGAAAGGCAAAGGAATAAGCTATTCGATAAAAAATACCCCATTGCTCTACCTATATCCGTTTATCCGTAATAACAGTTTCAATTGTTCAATTGTTTATAACAAATGAACTGCACATGCAACAATGTTCACACCTATTGGAGATGGTAGCTGATGCTCATAGCTTTACTTTATGTCCACTGATCATGGACGTAGCATGCTTGCGAGCATAAATAATGGTATTTGTTTATAATTTCGTTCAACAAATTGAGTTATCTCTGCTTCTGCTGGGCCGATTTTAATCAACGACATATCAAAAGAAAGGGAAACGAATAAGCTATTCGATAAAAAATACCCCGTTGCTGTACCTATATCCGTTTATCCGTAATAACAATTTCAATTGTTTAATTGCTTATAACCACTGAACTGCACATGCAACAATGTTCTCACCTATTGGAGATGGTAGCTGATGCTCATAGCTTTACTTTATGTCCACTGATCATGGACGTAGCATGCTTGCGAGCATAAATAATGGTATTTGTTTATAATTTCGTTCAACAAATTGAGTTATCTCTGCTTCTGCTGGGCCGATTTTAATCAACGACATATCAAAAGAAAGGGAAACGAATAAGCTATTCGATAAAAAATACCCCGTTGCTGTACCTATATCCGTTTATCCGTAATAACAATTTCAATTGTTTAATTGCTTATAACCACTGAACTGCACTTGCAACATTGTTCTCACCTATTGGAGATGGTAGCTGATGCTCATAGCTTTACTTTATGTCCATTGATCATGGATGTAGCATGCCTGCGAGCCGAAATAATGGCATTTGTTTATAATTTCGTTCAACAAATTGAGTTATCTCTGCTTCTGCTGGGCCGATTTTAATCAACGACATATCAAAAGAAAGGGAAACGAATAAGCTATTCGATAAAAATTACCCCGTTGCTGTACCTATATCCGTTTATCCGTAATAACAGTTTCAATTGTTTAATTGCTTATAACCACTGAACTGCACATGCAACATTGTTCTCACCTATTGGAGATGGTAGCTGATGCTCATAGCTTTACTTTATGTCCATTGATCATGGATGTAGCATGCCTGCGAGCCGAAATAATGGCATTTGTTTATAATTTCGTTCAACAAATTGAATTATCTCGGTTTGCAGGCGATGTACGTCAATGATCGCAGGACATAAATTAAAGCTATTAGCCTCAGCTACAATATCCAACAGGGATGAGCAGTATTCCGTGAGCGGTTCATTTGTTATAAAGAAGTAAACAATTAAAATTGTTGTGACGGGCAACTCCATATAGTTAGAGCAGCGGGGTATTTTTTCTCGTGTAGCTGATTTACATTCCTTTCATTTGAGATATTGCTGATTAAAGTCGGCCTAGCAGAAGCCGAGATAATTGTAGTGACCCGGAGTTCACTTTTGCTGATTTTTCAATTGTTAATAACTTTTAAACTACAAATGCCATATTTTTGCAACTGCTGGAGGAGATAGCTGTGGTCCGTAGCTTTAATTTAAGACATGTCCGGCTAAGAAATACCAATGAGAAGCCGAGAAAAACGCAATTGTTTAAATTAACGATGTAATCCCGGAGTTCCGTTTTGGCGGTGCGGAAAACTGCGAAAAAGGCCGCAAACGCGAGATGGCGTCAGTTGTACCGTTTTCGACATATCGTTACCGACAAAATATATGAAAATTATTATCTCTGCTTCTGCTGGGCCGATTTTAATCGACTACATCTCAAACGAAAGGCAAAGGAATAAGCTATTCGATAAAAAATACCCCATTGCTCTACCTATATCCGTTTATCCGTAATAACAGTTTCAATTGTTCAATTGTTTATAACAAATGAACTGCACATGCAACAATGTTCACACCTATTGGAGATGGTAGCTGATGCTCATAGCTTTACTTTATGTCCGCTGATCATGGACGTAGCATGCTTGCGAGCATAAATAATGGTATTTGTTTATAATTTCGTTCAACAAATTGAGTTATCTCTGCTTCTGCTGGGCCGATTTTAATCAACGACATATCAAAAGAAAGGGAAACGAATAAGCTATTCGATAAAAATTACCCCGCTGCTGTACCTATATCCGCTTATCCGTAATAACAATTTCAATTGTTCAATTGTTTATAACAAATGAACTGCACATGCAACAATGTTCTCACCTATTGGAGATGGTAGCTGATGCTCATAGCTTTACTTTATGTCCACTGATCATGGATGTAGCATGCCTGCGAGCCGAAAGAATGGCATTTGTTTATAATTTCGTTCAACAAATTGAATTATCTCGGTTTGCAGGCGATGTGCGTCAGTGATCGCATGACATAAATTAAAGCTATTAGCCTCAGCTACAATATCCAACAGGGATGAGCAGTATTCGGTGAGCGGTTCATTTGTTATAAAGAAGTAAACAATTAAAATTGTTGTGACGGGCAACTCCATATAGTTAGAGCAGCGGGGTATTTTTTCTCGTGTAGCTGATTTACATTCCTTTCATTTGAGATATTGCTGATTAAAGTCGGCCTAGCAGAAGCCGAGATAATTGTAGTGACCCGGAGTTCACTTTTGCTGATTTTTCAATTGTTAATAACTTTTAAACTACAAATGCCATATTTTTGCAACTGCTGGAGGAGATAGCTGTGGTCCGTAGCTTTAATTTAAGACAGGTCCGGCTAAGAAATACCAATGAGAAGCCGAGAAAAACGCAATTGTTTAAATTAACGATGTAATCCCGGAGTTCCGTTTTGGCGGTGCGGAAAACTGCGAAAAAGGCCGCAAACGCGAGATGGCGTCAGTTGTACCGTTTTCGACATATCGTTACCGACAAAATATATGAAAATTATTATCTCTGCTTCTGCTGGGCCGATTTTAATCGACTACATCTGAAACGAAAGGCAAAGGAATAAGCTATTCGATAAAAAATACCCCATTGCTCTACCTATATCCGTTTATCCGTAATAACAATTTCAATTGTTTAATTGTTTATAACAAATGAACTGCACTTGCAACATTGTTCTCACCTATTGGAGATGGTAGCTGATGCTCATAGCTTTACTTTATGTCCACTGATCATGGACGTAGCATGCTTGCGAGCATAAATAATGGTATTTGTTTATAATTTCGTTCAACAAATTGAGTTATCTCTGCTTCTGCTGGGCCGATTTTAATCAACGACATATCAAAAGAAAGGGAAACGAATAAGCTATTCGATAAAAATTACCCCGCTGCTGTACCTATATCCGCTTATCCGTAATAACAATTTCAATTGTTCAATTGTTTATAACAAATGAACTGCACATGCAACAATGTTCTCACCTATTGGAGATGGTAGCTGATGCTCATAGCTTTACTTTATGTCCACTGATCATGGATGTAGCATGCCTGCGAGCCGAAAGAATGGCATTTGTTTATAATTTCGTTCAACAAATTGAATTATCTCGGTTTGCAGGCGATGTACGTCAGTGATCGCATGACATAAATTAAAGCTATTAGCCTCAGCTACAATATCCAACAGGGATGAGCAGTATTCGGTGAGCGGTTCATTTGTTATAAAGAAGTAAACAATTAAAATTGTTGTGACGGGCAACTCCATATAGTTAGAGCAGCGGGGTATTTTTTCTCGTGTAGCTGATTTACATTCCTTTCATTTGAGATATTGCTGATTAAAGTCGGCCTAGCAGAAGCCGAGATAATTGTAGTGACCCGGAGTTCACTTTTGCTGATTTTTCAATTGTTAATAACTTTTAAACTACAAATGCCATATTTTTGCAACTGCTGGAGGAGATAGCTGTGGTCCGTAGCTTTAATTTAAGACATGTCCGGCTAAGAAATACCAATGAGAAGCCGAGAAAAACGCAATTGTTTAAATTAACGATGTAATCCCGGAGTTCCGTTTTGGCGGTGCGGAAAACTGCGAAAAAGGCCGCAAACGCGAGATGGCGTCAGTTGTACCGTTTTCGACATATCGTTACCGACAAAATATATGAAAATTATTATCTCTGCTTCTGCTGGGCCGATTTTAATCGACTACATCTCAAACGAAAGGCAAAGGAATAAGCTATTCGATAAAAAATACCCCATTGCTCTACCTATATCCGTTTATCCGTAATAACAGTTTCAATTGTTCAATTGTTTATAACAAATGAACTGCACATGCAACAATGTTCACACCTATTGGAGATGGTAGCTGATGCTCATAGCTTTACTTTATGTCCACTGATCATGGACGTAGCATGCTTGCGAGCATAAATAATGGTATTTGTTTATAATTTCGTTCAACAAATTGAGTTATCTCTGCTTCTGCTGGGCCGATTTTAATCAACGACATATCAAAAGAAAGGGAAACGAATAAGCTATTCGATAAAAAATACCCCGTTGCTGTACCTATATCCGTTTATCCGTAATAACAATTTCAATTGTTTAATTGCTTATAACCACTGAACTGCACATGCAACAATGTTCTCACCTATTGGAGATGGTAGCTGATGCTCATAGCTTTACTTTATGTCCACTGATCATGGACGTAGCATGCTTGCGAGCATAAATAATGGTATTTGTTTATAATTTCGTTCAACAAATTGAGTTATCTCTGCTTCTGCTGGGCCGATTTTAATCAACGACATATCAAAAGAAAGGGAAACGAATAAGCTATTCGATAAAAAATACCCCGTTGCTGTACCTATATCCGTTTATCCGTAATAACAATTTCAATTGTTTAATTGCTTATAACCACTGAACTGCACTTGCAACATTGTTCTCACCTATTGGAGATGGTAGCTGATGCTCATAGCTTTACTTTATGTCCATTGATCATGGATGTAGCATGCCTGCGAGCCGAAATAATGGCATTTGTTTATAATTTCGTTCAACAAATTGAGTTATCTCTGCTTCTGCTGGGCCGATTTTAATCAACGACATATCAAAAGAAAGGGAAACGAATAAGCTATTCGATAAAAATTACCCCGTTGCTGTACCTATATCCGTTTATCCGTAATAACAGTTTCAATTGTTTAATTGCTTATAACCACTGAACTGCACATGCAACATTGTTCTCACCTATTGGAGATGGTAGCTGATGCTCATAGCTTTACTTTATGTCCATTGATCATGGATGTAGCATGCCTGCGAGCCGAAATAATGGCATTTGTTTATAATTTCGTTCAACAAATTGAATTATCTCGGTTTGCAGGCGATGTACGTCAATGATCGCAGGACATAAATTAAAGCTATTAGCCTCAGCTACAATATCCAACAGGGATGAGCAGTATTCCGTGAGCGGTTCATTTGTTATAAAGAAGTAAACAATTAAAATTGTTGTGACGGGCAACTCCATATAGTTAGAGCAGCGGGGTATTTTTTCTCGTGTAGCTGATTTACATTCCTTTCATTTGAGATATTGCTGATTAAAGTCGGCCTAGCAGAAGCCGAGATAATTGTAGTGACCCGGAGTTCACTTTTGCTGATTTTTCAATTGTTAATAACTTTTAAACTACAAATGCCATATTTTTGCAACTGCTGGAGGAGATAGCTGTGGTCCGTAGCTTTAATTTAAGACATGTCCGGCTAAGAAATACCAATGAGAAGCCGAGAAAAACGCAATTGTTTAAATTAACGATGTAATCCCGGAGTTCCGTTTTGGCGGTGCGGAAAACTGCGAAAAAGGCCGCAAACGCGAGATGGCGTCAGTTGTACCGTTTTCGACATATCGTTACCGACAAAATATATGAAAATTATTATCTCTGCTTCTGCTGGGCCGATTTTAATCGACTACATCTCAAACGAAAGGCAAAGGAATAAGCTATTCGATAAAAAATACCCCATTGCTCTACCTATATCCGTTTATCCGTAATAACAGTTTCAATTGTTCAATTGTTTATAACAAATGAACTGCACATGCAACAATGTTCACACCTATTGGAGATGGTAGCTGATGCTCATAGCTTTACTTTATGTCCGCTGATCATGGACGTAGCATGCTTGCGAGCATAAATAATGGTATTTGTTTATAATTTCGTTCAACAAATTGAGTTATCTCTGCTTCTGCTGGGCCGATTTTAATCAACGACATATCAAAAGAAAGGGAAACGAATAAGCTATTCGATAAAAATTACCCCGCTGCTGTACCTATATCCGCTTATCCGTAATAACAATTTCAATTGTTCAATTGTTTATAACAAATGAACTGCACATGCAACAATGTTCTCACCTATTGGAGATGGTAGCTGATGCTCATAGCTTTACTTTATGTCCACTGATCATGGATGTAGCATGCCTGCGAGCCGAAAGAATGGCATTTGTTTATAATTTCGTTCAACAAATTGAATTATCTCGGTTTGCAGGCGATGTGCGTCAGTGATCGCATGACATAAATTAAAGCTATTAGCCTCAGCTACAATATCCAACAGGGATGAGCAGTATTCGGTGAGCGGTTCATTTGTTATAAAGAAGTAAACAATTAAAATTGTTGTGACGGGCAACTCCATATAGTTAGAGCAGCGGGGTATTTTTTCTCGTGTAGCTGATTTACATTCCTTTCATTTGAGATATTGCTGATTAAAGTCGGCCTAGCAGAAGCCGAGATAATTGTAGTGACCCGGAGTTCACTTTTGCTGATTTTTCAATTGTTAATAACTTTTAAACTACAAATGCCATATTTTTGCAACTGCTGGAGGAGATAGCTGTGGTCCGTAGCTTTAATTTAAGACAGGTCCGGCTAAGAAATACCAATGAGAAGCCGAGAAAAACGCAATTGTTTAAATTAACGATGTAATCCCGGAGTTCCGTTTTGGCGGTGCGGAAAACTGCGAAAAAGGCCGCAAACGCGAGATGGCGTCAGTTGTACCGTTTTCGACATATCGTTACCGACAAAATATATGAAAATTATTATCTCTGCTTCTGCTGGGCCGATTTTAATCGACTACATCTGAAACGAAAGGCAAAGGAATAAGCTATTCGATAAAAAATACCCCATTGCTCTACCTATATCCGTTTATCCGTAATAACAATTTCAATTGTTTAATTGTTTATAACAAATGAACTGCACTTGCAACATTGTTCTCACCTATTGGAGATGGTAGCTGATGCTCATAGCTTTACTTTATGTCCACTGATCATGGACGTAGCATGCTTGCGAGCATAAATAATGGTATTTGTTTATAATTTCGTTCAACAAATTGAGTTATCTCTGCTTCTGCTGGGCCGATTTTAATCAACGACATATCAAAAGAAAGGGAAACGAATAAGCTATTCGATAAAAATTACCCCGCTGCTGTACCTATATCCGCTTATCCGTAATAACAATTTCAATTGTTCAATTGTTTATAACAAATGAACTGCACATGCAACAATGTTCTCACCTATTGGAGATGGTAGCTGATGCTCATAGCTTTACTTTATGTCCACTGATCATGGATGTAGCATGCCTGCGAGCCGAAAGAATGGCATTTGTTTATAATTTCGTTCAACAAATTGAATTATCTCGGTTTGCAGGCGATGTACGTCAGTGATCGCATGACATAAATTAAAGCTATTAGCCTCAGCTACAATATCCAACAGGGATGAGCAGTATTCGGTGAGCGGTTCATTTGTTATAAAGAAGTAAACAATTAAAATTGTTGTGACGGGCAACTCCATATAGTTAGAGCAGCGGGGTATTTTTTCTCGTGTAGCTGATTTACATTCCTTTCATTTGAGATATTGCTGATTAAAGTCGGCCTAGCAGAAGCCGAGATAATTGTAGTGACCCGGAGTTCACTTTTGCTGATTTTTCAATTGTTAATAACTTTTAAACTACAAATGCCATATTTTTGCAACTGCTGGAGGAGATAGCTGTGGTCCGTAGCTTTAATTTAAGACAGGTCCGGCTAAGAAATACCAATGAGAAGCCGAGAAAAACGCAATTGTTTAAATTAACGATGTAATCCCGGAGTTCCGTTTTGGCGGTGCGGAAAACTGCGAAAAAGGCCGCAAACGCGAGATGGCGTCAGTTGTACCGTTTACGACATATCGTTACCGACAAAATATATGAAAATTATTATCTCTGCTTCTGCTGGGCGGATTTTAATCGACTACATCTCAAACGAAAGGCAAAGGAATAAGCTATTCGATAAAAAATACCCCATTGCTCTACCTATATCCGTTTATCCGTAATAACAGTTTCAATTGTTCAATTGTTTATAACAAAGGAACTGCACATGCAACAATGTTCACACCTATTGGAGATGGTAGCTGATGCTCATAGCTTTACTTTATGTCCACTGATCATGGACGTAGCATGCTTGCGAGCATAAATAATGGTATTTGTTTATAATTTCGTTCAACAAATTGAGTTATCTCTGCTTCTGCTGGGCCGATTTTAATCAACGACATATCAAAAGAAAGGGAAACGAATAAGCTATTCGATAAAAAATACCCCGTTGCTGTACCTATATCCGTTTATCCGTAATAACAATTTCAATTGTTTAATTGCTTATAACCACTGAACTGCACTTGCAACATTGTTCTCACCTATTGGAGATGGTAGCTGATGCTCATAGCTTTACTTTATGTCCATTGATCATGGATGTAGCATGCCTGCGAGCATAAATAATGGTATTTGTTTATAATTTCGTTCAACAAATTGAGTTATCTCTGCTTCTGCTGGGCCGATTTTAATCAACGACATATCAAAAGAAAGGGAAACGAATAAGCTATTCGATAAAAATTACCCCGTTGCTGTACCTATATCCGCTTATCCGTAATAACAATTTCAATTGTTTAATTGTTTATAACAAATGAACTGCACTTGCAACATTGTTCTCACCTATTGGAGATGGTAGCTGATGCTCATAGCTTTACTTTATGTCCACTGATCATGGACGTAGCATGCTTGCGAGCATAAATAATGGTATTTGTTTATAATTTCGTTCAACAAATTGAGTTATCTCTGCTTCTGCTGGGCCGATTTTAATCAACGACATATCAAAAGAAAGGGAAACGAATAAGCTATTCGATAAAAATTACCCCGCTGCTGTACCTATATCCGCTTATCCGTAATAACAATTTCAATTGTTCAATTGTTTATAACAAATGAACTGCACATGCAACAATGTTCTCACCTATTGGAGATGGTAGCTGATGCTCATAGCTTTACTTTATGTCCACTGATCATGGATGTAGCATGCCTGCGAGCCGAAAGAATGGCATTTGTTTATAATTTCGTTCAACAAATTGAATTATCTCGGTTTGCAGGCGATGTACGTCAGTGATCGCATGACATAAATTAAAGCTATTAGCCTCAGCTACAATATCCAACAGGGATGAGCAGTATTCGGTGAGCGGTTCATTTGTTATAAAGAAGTAAACAATTAAAATTGTTGTGACGGGCAACTCCATATAGTTAGAGCAGCGGGGTATTTTTTCTCGTGTAGCTGATTTACATTCCTTTCATTTGAGATATTGTTGACTAATGTCGGCCTAGCAGAAGCCGAGATAATTGTAATGACCCGGAGTTCACTTTTGCTGATTTTTCAATTGTTAATAACTTTTAAACTACAATTGCCATATTTTTGCAACTGCTGGAGGAGATAGCTGTGGTCCGTAGCTTTAATTTAAGACATGTCCGGCTAAGAAATACCAATGAGAAGCCGAGAAAAACGCAATTGTTTAAATTAACGATGTAATCCCGGAGTTCCGTTTTGGCGGTGAGGAAAACTGCGAAAAAGGCCGCAAACGCGAGATGGCGTCAGTTGTACCGTTTTCGACATATCGTTACCGACAAAATATATAAAAATTATTATCTCTGCTTCTGCAGGGCCGATTTTAATCAACTACATCTCAAACGAAAGGCAAGGGAATAAGCTATTCGATAAAAAATACCCCATTGCTCTACCTATATCCGTTTATCCGTAATAACAATTTCAATTGTTTAATTGTTTATAACAAATGAACTGCACATGCAACAATGTTCACACCTATTGGAGATGGTAGCTGATGCTCATAGCTTTACTTTATGTCCACTGATCATGGACGTAGCATGCTTGCGAGCATAAATAATGGTATTTGTTTATAATTTCGTTCAACAAATTGAGTTATCTCTGCTTCTGCTGGGCCGATTTTAATCAACGACATATCAAAAGAAAGGGAAACGAATAAGCTATTCGATAAAAAATACCCCGTTGCTGTACCTATATCCGTTTATCCGTAATAACAATTTCAATTGTTTAATTGCTTATAACCACTGAACTGCACTTGCAACATTGTTCTCACCTATTGGAGATGGTAGCTGATGCTCATAGCTTTACTTTATGTCCATTGATCATGGATGTATCATGCCTGCGAGCCGAAATAATGGCATTTGTTTATAATTTCGTTCAACAAATTGAGTTATCTCTGCTTCTGCTGGGCCGATTTTAATCAACGACATATCAAAAGAAAGGGAAACGAATAAGCTATTCGATAAAAATTACCCCGTTGCTGTACCTATATCCGCTTATCCGTAATAACAATTTCAATTGTTCAATTGTTTATAACAAATGAACTGCACATGCAACAATGTTCTCACCTATTGGAGATGGTAGCTGATGCTCATAGCTTTACTTTATGTCCACTGATCATGGATGTAGCATGCCTGCGAGCCGAAATAATGGCATTTGTTTATAATTTCGTTCAACAAATTGAATTATCTCGGTTTGCAGCCGATGTACGTCAATGATCGCAGGACATAAATTAAAGCTATTAGCCTCAGCTACAATATCCAACAGGGATGAGCAGTATTCGGTGAGCGGTTCATTTGTTATAAAGAAGTAAACAATTAAAATTGTTGTGACGGGCAACTGCATATAGTTAGAGCAGCGGGGTATTTTTTCTCGTGTAGCTGATTTACTTTCCTTTCATTTGAGATATTGTTGATTAATGTCGGCCTAGCAGAAGCCGAGATAATTGTAATGACCCGGTGTTCACTTTTGCTGATTTTTCAATTGTTAATAACTTTTAAACTACAATTGCCATATTTTTGCAACTGCTGGAGGAGATAGCTGTGGTCCGTAGCTTTAATTTAAGACATGTCCGGCTAAGAAATACCAATGAGAAGCCGAGAAAAACGCAATTGTTTAAATTAACGATGTAATCCCGGAGTTCCGTTTTGGCGGTGAGGAAAACTGCGAAAAAGGCCGCAAACGCGAGATGGCGTCAGTTGTACCGTTTTCGACATATCGTTACCGACAAAATATATAAAAATTATTATCTCTGCTTCTGCAGGGCCGATTTTAATCAACTACATCTCAAACGAAAGGCAAGGGAATAAGCTATTCGATAAAAAATACCCCATTGCTCTACCTATATCCGTTTATCCGTAATAACAATTTCAATTGTTTAATTGTTTATAACAAATGAACTGCACATGCAACAATGTTCACACCTATTGGAGATGGTAGCTGATGCTCATAGCTTTACTTTATGTCCACTGATCATGGACGTAGCATGCTTGCGAGCATAAATAATGGTATTTGTTTATAATTTCGTTCAACAAATTGAGTTATCTCTGCTTCTGCTGGGCCGATTTTAATCAACGACATATCAAAAGAAAGGGAAACGAATAAGCTATTCGATAAAAAATACCTCGTTGCTGTACCTATATCCGTTTATCCGTAATAACAATTTCAATTGTTTAATTGCTTATAACCACTGAACTGCACTTGCAACATTGTTCTCACCTATTGGAGATGGTAGCTGATGCTCATAGCTTTACTTTATGTCCATTGATCATGGATGTATCATGCCTGCGAGCCGAAATAATGGCATTTGTTTATAATTTCGTTCAACAAATTGAGTTATCTCTGCTTCTGCTGGGCCGATTTTAATCAACGACATATCAAAAGAAAGGGAAACGAATAAGCTATTCGATAAAAATTACCCCGTTGCTGTACCTATATCCGTTTATCCGTAATAACAATTTCAATTGTTCAATTGTTTATAACAAATGAACTGCACATGCAACAATGTTCTCACCTATTGGAGATGGTAGCTGATGCTCATAGCTTTACTTTATGTCCACTGATCATGGATGTAGCATGCCTGCGAGCCGAAAGAATGGCATTTGTTTATAATTTCGTTCAACAAATTGAATTATCTCGGTTTGCAGGCGATGTACGTCAATGATCGCATGACATAAATTAAAACTATTAGCCTCAGCTACAATATCCAACAGGGATGAGCAGTATTCGGTGAGCGGTTCATTTGTTATAAAGAAGTAAACAATTAAAATTGTTGTGACGGGCAACTCCATATAGTTAGAGCAGCGGGGTATTTTTTCTCGTGTAGCTGATTTACATTCCTTTCATTTGAGATATTGTTGATTAAAGTCGGCCTAGCAGAAGCCGAGATAATTGTAGTGACCCGGAGTTCACTTTTGCTGATTCTTCTATTGTTAATAACTTTTAAACTACAAATGCCATATTTTTGCAACTGCTGGAGGAGATAGCTGTGGTCCGTAGCTTTAATTTAAGACAAGTCCGGCTAAGAAATACTAATGAGAAGCCGAGAAAAACGCAATTGTTTAAATTAACGATGTAATCCCGGAGTTCCGTTTTGGCGGTGCGGAGAACTGCGAAAAAGGCCGCAAACGCGAGATGGCGTCAGTTGTACCGTTTTCGACATATCGTTACCGACAAAATATATGAAAATTATTATCTCTGCTTCTGCTGGGCCGATTTTAATCAACTACATCTCAAAGGAAAGGCAAGGGAATAAGCTATTCGATAAAAAATACCCCATTGCTCTACCTATATCCGTTTATCCGTAATAACAATTTCAATTGTTTAATTGTCTATAACAAATGAACTGCACATGCAACAATGTTCACACCTATTGGAGATGGTAGCTGATGCTCATAGCTTTACTTTATGTCCGCTGATCATGGACGTAGCATGCTTGCGAGCATAAATAATGGTATTTGTTTATAATTTCGTTCAACAAATTGAGTTATCTCTGCTTCTGCTGGGCCGATTTTAATCGACTACATCTCAAACGAAAGGGAAACGAATAAGCTATTCGATAAAAAATACCCCGTTGCTGTACCTATATCCGTTTATCCGTAATAACAATTTCAATTGTTTAATTGCTTATAACCACTGAACTGCACATGCAACATTGTTCTCACCTATTGGAGATGGTAGCTGATGCTCATAGCTTTACTTTATGTCCACTGATCATGGATATAGCATGCCTGCGAGCCGAAATAATGGCATTTGTTTATAATTTCGTTCAACAAATTGAGTTATCTCTGCTTCTGCTGGGCCGATTTTAATCAACGACATATCAAAAGAAAGGGAAACGAATAAGCTATTCGATAAAAAATACCCCGTTGCTGTACCTATATCCGTTTATCCGTAATAACAGTTTCAATTGTTTAATTGCTTATAACCACTGAACTGCACATGCAACATTGTTCTCACCTATTGGAGATGGTAGCTGATGCTCATAGCTTTACTTTATGTCCACTGATCATGGATGTAGCATGCCTGCGAGCCGAAATAATAGCATTTGTTTATAATTTCGTTCAACAAATTGAATTATCTCGGTTTGCAGGCGATGTACGTCAATGATCGCAGGACATAAATTAAAGCTATTAGCCTCAGCTGCAATATCCAACAGGGATGAGCAGTATTCGGTGAGCGGTTCATTTGTTATAAAGAAGTAAACAATTAAAATTGTTGTGACGGGCAACTGCATATAG
Organism: Nomada lathburiana; assembly: GCA_963667235.1. Classification (NCBI taxonomy): domain Eukaryota; kingdom Metazoa; phylum Arthropoda; class Insecta; order Hymenoptera; family Apidae; genus Nomada; species Nomada lathburiana. Next base: position 7,631,439 of record OY763898.1, on the reverse strand, counting down.
TTAGAGCAGCGGGGTATTTTTTCTCGTGTAGCTGATTTACTTTCCTTTTATTTGAGATATTGTTGATTAAAGTCGGCCTAGCAGAAGCCGAGATAATTGTAATGACCTGGAGTTCACTTTGGCTGATTTTTCAATTGTTAATAAAATTTAAACTACAAATGCCATATTTTTGCAACTGCTGGAGGAGATAGCTGTGGTCCGTAGCTTTAATTTAAGACATGTCCGGCTAAGAAATACCAATGAGAAGCCGAGAAAAACGCAATTGTTTAAATTAACGATGTAATCCCGGAGTTCCGTTTTGGCGGTGCGGAAAACTGCGAAAAAGGCCGCAAACGCTAGATGGCGTCAGTTGTACCGTTTTCGACATATCGTTACCGACAAAATATATAAAAATTATTATCTCTGCTTCTGCAGGGCCGATTTTAATCGACTACATCTCAAACGAAAGGCAAGGGAATAAGCTATTCGATAAAAAATACCCCATTGCTCTACCTATATCCGTTTATCCGTAATAACAATTTCAATTGTTTAATTGTTTATAACAAATGAACTGCACATGCAACAATGTTCACACCTATTGGAGATGGTATCTGATGCTCATAGCTTTACTTTATGTCCACTGATCATGGACGTAGCATGCTTGCGAGCATAAATAATGGTATTTGTTTATAATTTCGTTCAACAAATTGAGTCATCTCTGCTTCTGCTGGGCCGATTTTAATCAACGACATATCAAAAGAAAGGGAAACGAATAAGCTATTCGATAAAAATTACCCCGTTGCTGTACCTATATCCGCTTATCCGTAATAACAATTTCAATTGTTCAATTGTTTATAACAAATGAACTGCACATGCAACAATGTTCTCACCTATTGGAGATGGTAGCTGATGCTCATAGCTTTACTTTATGTCCACTGATCATGGATGTAGCATGCCTGCGAGCCGAAAGAATGGCATTTGTTTATAATTTCGTTCAACAAATTGAATTATCTCGGTTTGCAGGCGATGTACGTCAATGATCGCATGACATAAATTAAAGCTATTAGCCTCAGCTACAATATCCAACAGGGATGAGCAGTATTCGGTGAGCGGTTCATTTGTTATAAAGAAGTAAACAATTAAAATTGTTGTGACGGGCAACTGCATATAGTTAGAGCAGCGGGGTATTTTTTCTCGTGTAGCTGATTTACTTTCCTTTCATTTGAGATATTGTTGATTAAAGTCGGCCTAGCAGAAGCCGAGATAATTGTAGTGACCCGGAGTTCACTTTTGCTGATTTTTCAATTGTTAATAACTTTTAAACTACAAATGCCATATTTTTGCAACTGCTGGAGGAGATAGCTGTGGTCCGTAGCTTTAATTTAAGACATGTCCGGCTAAGAAATACCAATGAGAAGCCGAGAAAAACGCAATTGTTTAAATTAACGATGTAATCCCGGAGTTCCGTTTTGGCGGTGCGGAAAACTGCGAAAAAGGCCGCAAACGCTAGATGGCGTCAGTTGTACCGTTTTCGACATATCGTTACCGACAAAATATATAAAAATTATTATCTCTGCTTCTGCAGGGCCGATTTTAATCAACTACATCTCAAACGAAAGGCAAGGGAATAAGCTATTCGATGAAAAATACCCCATTGCTCTACCTATATCCGTTTATCCGTAATAACAGTTTCAATTGTTTAATTGTTTATAACAAATGAACTGCACATGCAACAATGTTCACACCTATTGGAGATGGTAGCTGATGCTCATAGCTTTACTTTATGTCCACTGATCATGGACGTAGCATGCTTGCGAGCATAAATAATGGTATTTGTTTATAATTTCGTTCAACAAATTGAGTTATCTCTGCTTCTGCTGGGCCGATTTTAATCAACGACATATCAAAAGAAAGGGAAACGAATAAGCTATTCGATAAAAAATACCCCGTTGCTGTACCTATATCCGTTTATCCGTAATAACAATTTCAATTGTTTAATTGCTTATAACCACTGAACTGCACTTGCAACATTGTTCTCACCTATTGGAGATGGTAGCTGATGCTCATAGCTTTACTTTATATCCATTGATCATGGATGTAGCATGCCTGCGAGCCGAAATAATGGCATTTGTTTATAATTTCGTTCAACAAATTGAGTTATCTCTGCTTCTGCTGGACCGATTTTAATCAACGACATATCAAAAGAAAGGGAAACGAATAAGCTATTCGATAAAAATTACCCCGTTGCTGTACCTATATCCGCTTATCCGTAATAACAATTTCAATTGTTCAATTGTTTATAACAATTGAACTGCACATGCAACAATGTTTTCACCTATTGGAGATGGTAGCTGATGCTCATAGCTTTACTTTATGTCCACTGATCATGGATGTAGCATGCCTGCGAGCCGAAAGAATGGCATTTGTTTATAATTTCGTTCAACAAATTGAATTATCTCGGTTTGCAGGCGATGTACGTCAATGATCGCATGACATAAATTAAAGCTATTAGCCTCAGCTACAATATCCAACAGGGATGAGCAGTATTCGGTGAGCGGTTCATTTGTTATAAAGAAGTAAACAATTAAAATTGTTGTGACGGGCAACTCCATATAGTTAGAGCAGCGGGGTATTTTTTCTCGTGTAGCTGATTTACATTCCTTTCATTTGAGATATTGCTGATTAAAGTCGGCCTAGCAGAAGCCGAGATAATTGTAGTGACCCGGAGTTCACTTTTGCTGATTTTTCAATTGTTAATAACTTTTAAACTACAAATGCCATATTTTTGCAACTGCTGGAGGAGATAGCTGTGGTCCGTAGCTTTAATTTAAGACAGGTCCGGCTAAGAAATACCAATGAGAAGCCGAGAAAAACGCAATTGTTTAAATTAACGATGTAATCCCGGAGTTCCGTTTTGGCGGTGCGGAAAACTGCGAAAAAGGCCGCAAACGCGAGATGGCGTCAGTTGTACCGTTTACGACATATCGTTACCGACAAAATATATGAAAATTATTATCTCTGCTTCTGCTGGGCGTATTTTAATCGACTACATCTCAAACGAAAGGCAAAGGAATAAGCTATTCGATAAAAAATACCCCATTGCTCTACCTATATCCGTTTATCCGTAATAACAGTTTCAATTGTTCAATTGTTTATAACAAAGGAACTGCACATGCAACAGTGTTCACACCTATTGGAGATGGTAGCTGATGCTCATAGCTTTACTTTATGTCCACTGATCATGGACGTAGCATGCTTGCGAGCATAAATAATGGTATTTGTTTATAATTTCGTTCAACAAATTGAGTTATCTCTGCTTCTGCTGGGCCGATTTTAATCAACGACATATCAAAAGAAAGGGAAACGAATAAGCTATTCGATAAAAAATACCCCGTTGCTGTACCTATATCCGTTTATCCGTAATAACAATTTCAATTGTTTAATTGCTTATAACCACTGAACTGCACTTGCAACATTGTTCTCACCTATTGGAGATGGTAGCTGATGCTCATAGCTTTACTTTATGTCCATTGATCATGGATGTAGCATGCCTGCGAGCATAAATAATGGTATTTGTTTATAATTTCGTTCAACAAATTGAGTTATCTCTGCTTCTGCTGGGCCGATTTTAATCAACGACATATCAAAAGAAAGGGAAACGAATAAGCTATTCGATAAAAATTACCCCGTTGCTGTACCTATATCCGCTTATCCGTAATAACAATTTCAATTGTTTAATTGTTTATAACAAATGAACTGCACTTGCAACATTGTTCTCACCTATTGGAGATGGTAGCTGATGCTCATAGCTTTACTTTATGTCCACTGATCATGGACGTAGCATGCTTGCGAGCATAAATAATGGTATTTGTTTATAATTTCGTTCAACAAATTGAGTTATCTCTGCTTCTGCTGGGCCGATTTTAATCAACGACATATCAAAAGAAAGGGAAACGAATAAGCTATTCGATAAAAATTACCCCGCTGCTGTACCTATATCCGCTTATCCGTAATAACAATTTCAATTGTTCAATTGTTTATAACAAATGAACTGCACATGCAACAATGTTCTCACCTATTGGAGATGGTAGCTGATGCTCATAGCTTTACTTTATGTCCATTGATCATGGATGTATCATGCCTGCGAGCCGAAATAATGGCATTTGTTTATAATTTCGTTCAACAAATTGAATTATCTCGGTTTGCAGGCGATGTACGTCAATGATCGCATGACATAAATTAAAACTATTAGCCTCAGCTACAATATCCAACAGGGATGAGCAGTATTCGGTGAGCGGTTCATTTGTTATAAAGAAGTAAACAATTAAAATTGTTGTGACGGGCAACTCCATATAGTTAGAGCAGCGGGGTATTTTTTCTCGTGTAGCTGATTTACATTCCTTTCATTTGAGATATTGTTGATTAAAGTCGGCCTAGCAGAAGCCGAGATAATTGTAGTGAACCGGAGTTCACTTTTGCTGATTTTTCTATTGTTAATAACTTTTAAACTACAATTGCCATATTTTTGCAACTGCTGGAGGAGATAGCTGTGGTCCGTAGCTTTAATTTAAGACATGTCCGGCTAAGAAATACCAATGAGAAGCCGAGAAAAACGCAATTGTTTAAATTAACGATGTAATCCCGGAGATCCGTTTTGGCGGTGAGGAAAACTGCGAAAAAGGCCGCAAACGCGAGATGGCGTCAGTTGTACCGTTTTCGACATATCGTTACCGACAAAATATATAAAAATTATTATCTCTGCTTCTGCAGGGCCGATTTTAATCAACTACATCTCAAACGAAAGGCAAGGGAATAAGCTATTCGATAAAAAATACCCCATTGCTCTACCTATATCCGTTTATCCGTAATAACAATTTCAATTGTTTAATTGTTTATAACAAATGAACTGCACATGCAACAATGTTCACACCTATTGGAGATGGTAGCTGATGCTCATAGCTTTACTTTATGTCCACTGATCATGGACGTAGCATGCTTGCGAGCATAAATAATGGTATTTGTTTATAATTTCGTTCAACAAATTGAGTTATCTCTGCTTCTGCTGGGCCGATTTTAATCAACGACATATCAAAAGAAAGGGAAACGAATAAGCTATTCGATAAAAAATACCCCGTTGCTGTACCTATATCCGTTTATCCGTAATAACAATTTCAATTGTTTAATTGCTTATAACCACTGAACTGCACTTGCAACATTGTTCTCACCTATTGGAGATGGTAGCTGATGCTCATAGCTTTACTTTATGTCCATTGATCATGGATGTATCATGCCTGCGAGCCGAAATAATGGCATTTGTTTATAATTTCGTTCAACAAATTGAGTTATCTCTGCTTCTGCTGGGCCGATTTTAATCAACGACATATCAAAAGAAAGGGAAACGAATAAGCTATTCGATAAAAATTACCCCGTTGCTGTACCTATATCCGCTTATCCGTAATAACAATTTCAATTGTTCAATTGTTTATAACAAATGAACTGCACATGCAACAATGTTCTCACCTATTGGAGATGGTAGCTGATGCTCATAGCTTTACTTTATGTCCACTGATCATGGATGTAGCATGCCTGCGAGCCGAAATAATGGCATTTGTTTATAATTTCGTTCAACAAATTGAATTATCTCGGTTTGCAGGCGATGTACGTCAATGATCGCAGGACATAAATTAAAGCTATTAGCCTCAGCTACAATATCCAATAGGGATGAGCAGTATTCGGTGAGCGGTTCATTTGTTATAAAGAAGTAAACAATTAAAATTGTTGTGACGGGCAACTGCATATAGTTAGAGCAGCGGGGTATTTTTTCTCGTGTAGCTGATTTACTTTCCTTTCATTTGAGATATTGTTGATTAATGTCGGCCTAGCAGAAGCCGAGATAATTGTAATGACCCGGTGTTCACTTTTGCTGATTTTTCAATTGTTAATAACTTTTAAACTACAATTGCCATATTTTTGCAACTGCTGGAGGAGATAGCTGTGGTCCGTAGCTTTAATTTAAGACATGTCCGGCTAAGAAATACCAATGAGAAGCCGAGAAAAACGCAATTGTTTAAATTAACGATGTAATCCCGGAGTTCCGTTTTGGCGGTGAGGAAAACTGCGAAAAAGGCCGCAAACGCGAGATGGCGTCAGTTGTACCGTTTTCGACATATCGTTACCGACAAAATATATAAAAATTATTATCTCTGCTTCTGCAGGGCCGATTTTAATCAACTACATCTCAAACGAAAGGCAAGGGAATAAGCTATTCGATAAAAAATACCTCATTGCTCTACCTATATCCGTTTATCCGTAATAACAATTTCAATTGTTTAATTGTTTATAACAAATGAACTGCACATGCAACAATGTTCACACCTATTGGAGATGGTAGCTGATGCTCATAGCTTTACTTTATGTCCACTGATCATGGACGTAGCATGCTTGCGAGCATAAATAATGGTATTTGTTTATAATTTCGTTCAACAAATTGAGTTATCTCTGCTTCTGCTGGGCCGATTTTAATCAACGACATATCAAAAGAAAGGGAAACGAATAAGCTATTCGATAAAAAATACCTCGTTGCTGTACCTATATCCGTTTATCCGTAATAACAATTTCAATTGTTTAATTGCTTATAACCACTGAACTGCACTTGCAACATTGTTCTCACCTATTGGAGATGGTAGCTGATGCTCATAGCTTTACTTTATGTCCATTGATCATGGATGTATCATGCCTGCGAGCCGAAATAATGGCATTTGTTTATAATTTCGTTCAACAAATTGAGTTATCTCTGCTTCTGCTGGGCCGATTTTAATCAACGACATATCAAAAGAAAGGGAAACGAATAAGCTATTCGATAAAAATTACCCCGTTGCTGTACCTATATCCGTTTATCCGTAATAACAATTTCAATTGTTCAATTGTTTATAACAAATGAACTGCACATGCAACAATGTTCTCACCTATTGGAGATGGTAGCTGATGCTCATAGCTTTACTTTATGTCCACTGATCATGGATGTAGCATGCCTGCGAGCCGAAAGAATGGCATTTGTTTATAATTTCGTTCAACAAATTGAATTATCTCGGTTTGCAGGCGATGTACGTCAATGATCGCATGACATAAATTAAAACTATTAGCCTCAGCTACAATATCCAACAGGGATGAGCAGTATTCGGTGAGCGGTTCATTTGTTATAAAGAAGTAAACAATTAAAATTGTTGTGACGGGCAACTCCATATAGTTAGAGCAGCGGGGTATTTTTTCTCGTGTAGCTGATTTACATTCCTTTCATTTGAGATATTGTTGATTAAAGTCGGCCTAGCAGAAGCCGAGATAATTGTAGTGACCCGGAGTTCACTTTTGCTGATTTTTCTATTGTTAATAACTTTTAAACTACAAATGCCATATTTTTGCAACTGCTGGAGGAGATAGCTGTGGTCCGTAGCTTTAATTTAAGACAAGTCCGGCTAAGAAATACTAATGAGAAGCCGAGAAAAACGCAATTGTTTAAATTAACGATGTAATCCCGGAGTTCCGTTTTGGCGGTGCGGAGAACTGCGAAAAAGGCCGCAAACGCGAGATGGCGTCAGTTGTACCGTTTTCGACATATCGTTACCGACAAAATATATGAAAATTATTATCTCTGCTTCTGCTGGGCCGATTTTAATCGACTACATCTCAAACGAAAGGCAAAGGAATAAGCTATTCGATAAAAAATACCCCATTGCTCTACCTATATCCGTTTATCCGTAATAACAATTTCAATTGTTTAATTGTCTATAACAAATGAACTGCACATGCAACAATGTTCACACCTATTGGAGATGGTAGCTGATGCTCATAGCTTTACTTTATGTCCGCTGATCATGGACGTAGCATGCTTGCGAGCATAAATAATGGTATTTGTTTATAATTTCGTTCAACAAATTGAGTTATCTCTGCTTCTGCTGGGCCGATTTTAATCGACTACATCTCAAACGAAAGGGAAACGAATAAGCTATTCGATAAAAAATACCCCGTTGCTGTACCTATATCCGTTTATCCGTAATAACAATTTCAATTGTTTAATTGCTTATAACCACTGAACTGCACATGCAACATTGTTCTCACCTATTGGAGATGGTAGCTGATGCTCATAGCTTTACTTTATGTCCACTGATCATGGATATAGCATGCCTGCGAGCCGAAATAATGGCATTTGTTTATAATTTCGTTCAACAAATTGAGTTATCTCTGCTTCTGCTGGGCCGATTTTAATCAACGACATATCAAAAGAAAGGGAAACGAATAAGCTATTCGATAAAAAATACCCCGTTGCTGTACCTATATCCGTTTATCCGTAATAACAGTTTCAATTGTTTAATTGCTTATAACCACTGAACTGCACATGCAACATTGTTCTCACCTATTGGAGATGGTAGCTGATGCTCATAGCTTTACTTTATGTCCACTGATCATGGATGTAGCATGCCTGCGAGCCGAAATAATGGCATTTGTTTATAATTTCGTTCAACAAATTGAATTATCTCGGTTTGCAGGCGATGTACGTCAATGATCGCAGGACATAAATTAAAGCTATTAGCCTCAGCTGCAATATCCAACAGGGATGAGCAGTATTCGGTGAGCGGTTCATTTGTTATAAAGAAGTAAACAATTAAAATTGTTGTGACGGGCAACTGCATATAGTTAGAGCAGCGGGGTATTTTTTCTCGTGTAGCTGATTTACTTTCCTTTTATTTGAGATATTGTTGATTAAAGTCGGCCTAGCAGAAGCCGAGATAATTGTAATGACCTGGAGTTCACTTTGGCTGATTTTTCAATTGTTAATAAAATTTAAACTACAAATGCCATATTTTTGCAACTGCTGGAGGAGATAGCTGTGGTCCGTAGCTTTAATTTAAGACATGTCCGGCTAAGAAATACCAATGAGAAGCCGAGAAAAACGCAATTGTTTAAATTAACGATGTAATCCCGGAGTTCCGTTTTGGCGGTGCGGAAAACTGCGAAAAAGGCCGCAAACGCTAGATGGCGTCAGTTGTACCGTTTTCGACATATCGTTACCGACAAAATATATAAAAATTATTATCTCTGCTTCTGCAGGGCCGATTTTAATCGACTACATCTCAAACGAAAGGCAAGGGAATAAGCTATTCGATAAAAAATACCCCATTGCTCTACCTATATCCGTTTATCCGTAATAACAATTTCAATTGTTTAATTGTTTATAACAAATGAACTGCACATGCAACAATGTTCACACCTATTGGAGATGGTATCTGATGCTCATAGCTTTACTTTATGTCCACTGATCATGGACGTAGCATGCTTGCGAGCATAAATAATGGTATTTGTTTATAATTTCGTTCAACAAATTGAGTCATCTCTGCTTCTGCTGGGCCGATTTTAATCAACGACATATCAAAAGAAAGGGAAACGAATAAGCTATTCGATAAAAATTACCCCGTTGCTGTACCTATATCCGCTTATCCGTAATAACAATTTCAATTGTTCAATTGTTTATAACAAATGAACTGCACATGCAACAATGTTCTCACCTATTGGAGATGGTAGCTGATGCTCATAGCTTTACTTTATGTCCACTGATCATGGATGTAGCATGCCTGCGAGCCGAAAGAATGGCATTTGTTTATAATTTCGTTCAACAAATTGAATTATCTCGGTTTGCAGGCGATGTACGTCAATGATCGCATGACATAAATTAAAGCTATTAGCCTCAGCTACAATATCCAACAGGGATGAGCAGTATTCGGTGAGCGGTTCATTTGTTATAAAGAAGTAAACAATTAAAATTGTTGTGACGGGCAACTGCATATAGTTAGAGCAGCGGGGTATTTTTTCTCGTGTAGCTGATTTACTTTCCTTTCATTTGAGATATTGTTGATTAAAGTCGGCCTAGCAGAAGCCGAGATAATTGTAGTGACCCGGAGTTCACTTTTGCTGATTTTTCAATTGTTAATAACTTTTAAACTACAAATGCCATATTTTTGCAACTGCTGGAGGAGATAGCTGTGGTCCGTAGCTTTAATTTAAGACATGTCCGGCTAAGAAATACCAATGAGAAGCCGAGAAAAACGCAATTGTTTAAATTAACGATGTAATCCCGGAGTTCCGTTTTGGCGGTGCGGAAAACTGCGAAAAAGGCCGCAAACGCTAGATGGCGTCAGTTGTACCGTTTTCGACATATCGTTACCGACAAAATATATAAAAATTATTATCTCTGCTTCTGCAGGGCCGATTTTAATCAACTACATCTCAAACGAAAGGCAAGGGAATAAGCTATTCGATGAAAAATACCCCATTGCTCTACCTATATCCGTTTATCCGTAATAACAGTTTCAATTGTTTAATTGTTTATAACAAATGAACTGCACATGCAACAATGTTCACACCTATTGGAGATGGTAGCTGATGCTCATAGCTTTACTTTATGTCCACTGATCATGGACGTAGCATGCTTGCGAGCATAAATAATGGTATTTGTTTATAATTTCGTTCAACAAATTGAGTTATCTCTGCTTCTGCTGGGCCGATTTTAATCAACGACATATCAAAAGAAAGGGAAACGAATAAGCTATTCGATAAAAAATACCCCGTTGCTGTACCTATATCCGTTTATCCGTAATAACAATTTCAATTGTTTAATTGCTTATAACCACTGAACTGCACTTGCAACATTGTTCTCACCTATTGGAGATGGTAGCTGATGCTCATAGCTTTACTTTATGTCCATTGATCATGGATGTAGCATGCCTGCGAGCCGAAATAATGGCATTTGTTTATAATTTCGTTCAACAAATTGAGTTATCTCTGCTTCTGCTGGGCCGATTTTAATCAACGACATATCAAAAGAAAGGGAAACGAATAAGCTATTCGATAAAAATTACCCCGTTGCTGTACCTATATCCGCTTATCCGTAATAACAATTTCAATTGTTCAATTGTTTATAACAATTGAACTGCACATGCAACAATGTTTTCACCTATTGGAGATGGTAGCTGATGCTCATAGCTTTACTTTATGTCCACTGATCATGGATGTAGCATGCCTGCGAGCCGAAAGAATGGCATTTGTTTATAATTTCGTTCAACAAATTGAATTATCTCGGTTTGCAGGCGATGTACGTCAATGATCGCATGACATAAATTAAAGCTATTAGCCTCAGCTACAATATCCAACAGGGATGAGCAGTATTCGGTGAGCGGTTCATTTGTTATAAAGAAGTAAACAATTAAAATTGTTGTGACGGGCAACTCCATATAGTTAGAGCAGCGGGGTATTTTTTCTCGTGTAGCTGATTTACATTCCTTTCATTTGAGATATTGTTGATTAAAGTCGGCCTAGCAGAAGCCGAGATAATTGTAGTGACCCGGAGTTCACTTTTGCTGATTTTTCAATTGTTAATAACTTTTAAACTACAAATGCCATATTTTTGCAACTGCTGGAGGAGATAGCTGTGGTCCGTAGCTTTAATTTAAGACATGTCCGGCTAAGAAATACCAGTGAGAAGCCGAGAAAAACGCAATTGTTTAAATTAACGATGTAATCCCGGAGTTCCGTTTTGGCGGTGCGGAAAACTGCGAAAAAGGCCGCAAACGCTAGATGGCGTCAGTTGTACCGTTTTCGACATATCGTTACCGACAAAATATATAAAAATTATTATCTCTGCTTCTGCAGGGCCGATTTTAATCGACTACATCTCAAACGAAAGGCAAGGGAATAAGCTATTCGATAAAAAATACCCCATTGCTCTACCTATATCCGTTTATCCGTAATAACAATTTCAATTGTTTAATTGTTTATAACAAATGAACTGCACATGCAACAATGTTCACACCTATTGGAGATGGTATCTGATGCTCATAGCTTTACTTTATGTCCACTGATCATGGACGTAGCATGCTTGCGAGCATAAATAATGGTATTTGTTTATAATTTCGTTCAACAAATTGAGTCATCTCTGCTTCTGCTGGGCCGATTTTAATCAACGACATATCAAAAGAAAGGGAAACGAATAAGCTATTCGATAAAAATTACCCCGTTGCTGTACCTATATCCGCTTATCCGTAATAACAATTTCAATTGTTCAATTGTTTATAAAAATGAACTGCACATGCAACAATGTTCTGACCTATTGGAGATGGTAGCTGATGCTCATAGCTTTACTTTATGTCCGCTGATCATGGATGTAGCATGCCTGCGAGCCGAAAGAATGGCATTTGTTTATAATTTCGTTCAACAAATTGAATTATCTCGGTTTGCAGGCGTTGTACGTCAATGATCGCAGGACATAAATTAAAGCTATTAGCCTCAGCTACAATATCCAACAGGGATGAGCAGTATTCGGTGAGCGGTTCATTTGTTATAAAGAAGTAAACAATTAAAATTGTTGTGACGGGCAACTGCATATAGTTAGAGCAGCGGGGTATTTTTTCTCGTGTAGCTGATTTACTTTCCTTTCATTTGAGATATTGTTGATTAAAGTCGGCCTAGCAGAAGCCGAGATAATTGTAGTGACCCGGAGTTCACTTTTGCTGATTTTTCAATTGTTAATAACCTTTAAACTACAAATGCCATATTTTTGCAACTGCTGGAGGAGATAGCTGTGGTCCGTAGCTTTAATTTAAGACATGTCCGGCTAAGAAATACCAATGAGAAGCCGAGAAAAACGCAATTGTTTAAATTAACGATGTAATCCCGGAGTTCCGTTTTGGCGGTGCGGAAAACTGCGAAAAAGGCCGCAAACGCGAGATGGCGTCAGTTGTACCGTTTTCGACATATCGTTACCGACAAAATATATGAAAATTATTATCTCTGCTTCTGCTGAGCCGATTTTAATCGACTACATCTCAAACGAAAGGCAAAGGAATAAGCTATTCGATAAAAAATCCCCCATTGCTCTACCTATATCCGTTTATCCGTAATAACAGTTTCAATTGTTCAATTGTTTATAACAAATGAACTGCACATGCAACAATGTTATCACCTATTGGAGATGGTAGCTGATGCTCATAGCTTTACTTTATGTCCACTGATCATGGATGTAGCATGCCTGCGAGCCGAAATAATGGCATTTGTTTATAATTTCTTTCAACAAATTGAGTTATCTCTGCTTCTGCTGGGCCGATTTTAATCAACGACATATCAAAAGAAAGGGAAACGAATAAGCTATTCGATAAAAAATACCCCGTTGCTGTACCTATATCCGTTTATCCGTAATAACAATTTCAATTGTTTAATTGCTTATAACCACTGAACTGCACATGCAACATTGTTCTCACCTATTGGAGATGGTAGCTGATGCTCATAGCTTTACTTTATGTCCACTGATCATGGATGTAGCATGCCTGCGTGCCGAAATAATGGCATTTGTTTATAATTTCGTTCAACAAATTGAATTATCTCGGTTTGCAGGCGATGTACGTCAATGATCGCAGGACATAAATTAAAGCTATTAGCCTCAGCTACAATATCCAACAGGGATGAGCAGTATTCGGTGAGCGGTTCATTTGTTATAAAGAAGTAAACAATTAAAATTGTTGTGACGGGCAACTGCATATAGTTAGAGCAGCGGGGTATTTTTTCTCGTGTAGCTGATTTACTTTCCTTTCATTTGAGATATTGTTGATTAAAGTCGGCCTAGCAGAAGCCGAGATAATTGTAGTGACCCGGAGTTCACTTTTGCTGATTTTTCAATTGTTAATAACTTTTAAACTACAAATGCCATATTTTTGCAACTGCTGGAGGAGATAGCTGTGGTCCGTAGCTTTAATTTAAGACATGTCCGGCTAAGAAATACCAATGAGAAGCCGAGAAAAACGCAATTGTTTAAATTAACGATGTAATCCCGGAGTTCCGTTTTGGCGGTGCGGAAAACTGCGAAAAAGGCCGCAAACGCTAGATGGCGTCAGTTGTACCGTTTTCGACATATCGTTACCGACAAAATATATAAAAATTATTATCTCTGCTTCTGCAGGGCCGATTTTAATCAACTACATCTCAAACGAAAGGCAAGGGAATAAGCTATTCGATGAAAAATACCCCATTGCTCTACCTATATCCGTTTATCCGTAATAACAGTTTCAATTGTTTAATTGTTTATAACAAATGAACTGCACATGCAACAATGTTCACACCTATTGGAGATGGTAGCTGATGCTCATAGCTTTACTTTATGTCCACTGATCATGGACGTAGCATGCTTGCGAGCATAAATAATGGTATTTGTTTATAATTTCGTTCAACAAATTGAGTTATCTCTGCTTCTGCTGGGCCGATTTTAATCAACGACATATCAAAAGAAAGGGAAACGAATAAGCTATTCGATAAAAAATACCCCGTTGCTGTACCTATATCCGTTTATCCGTAATAACAATTTCAATTGTTTAATTGCTTATAACCACTGAACTGCACTTGCAACATTGTTCTCACCTATTGGAGATGGTAGCTGATGCTCATAGCTTTACTTTATGTCCATTGATCATGGATGTAGCATGCCTGCGAGCCGAAATAATGGCATTTGTTTATAATTTCGTTCAACAAATTGAGTTATCTCTGCTTCTGCTGGGCCGATTTTAATCAACGACATATCAAAAGAAAGGGAAACGAATAAGCTATTCGATAAAAATTACCCCGTTGCTGTACCTATATCCGCTTATCCGTAATAACAATTTCAATTGTTCAATTGTTTATAACAATTGAACTGCACATGCAACAATGTTTTCACCTATTGGAGATGGTAGCTGATGCTCATAGCTTTACTTTATGTCCACTGATCATGGATGTAGCATGCCTGCGAGCCGAAAGAATGGCATTTGTTTATAATTTCGTTCAACAAATTGAATTATCTCGGTTTGCAGGCGATGTACGTCAATGATCGCATGACATAAATTAAAGCTATTAGCCTCAGCTACAATATCCAACAGGGATGAGCAGTATTCGGTGAGCGGTTCATTTGTTATAAAGAAGTAAACAATTAAAATTGTTGTGACGGGCAACTCCATATAGTTAGAGCAGCGGGGTATTTTTTCTCGTGTAGCTGATTTACATTCCTTTCATTTGAGATATTGTTGATTAAAGTCGGCCTAGCAGAAGCCGAGATAATTGTAGTGACCCGGAGTTCACTTTTGCTGATTTTTCAATTGTTAATAACTTTTAAACTACAAATGCCATATTTTTGCAACTGCTGGAGGAGATAGCTGTGGTCCGTAGCTTTAATTTAAGACATGTCCGGCTAAGAAATACCAGTGAGAAGCCGAGAAAAACGCAATTGTTTAAATTAACGATGTAATCCCGGAGTTCCGTTTTGGCGGTGCGGAAAACTGCGAAAAAGGCCGCAAACGCTAGATGGCGTCAGTTGTACCGTTTTCGACATATCGTTACCGACAAAATATATAAAAATTATTATCTCTGCTTCTGCAGGGCCGATTTTAATCGACTACATCTCAAACGAAAGGCAAGGGAATAAGCTATTCGATAAAAAATACCCCATTGCTCTACCTATATCCGTTTATCCGTAATAACAATTTCAATTGTTTAATTGTTTATAACAAATGAACTGCACATGCAACAATGTTCACACCTATTGGAGATGGTATCTGATGCTCATAGCTTTACTTTATGTCCACTGATCATGGACGTAGCATGCTTGCGAGCATAAATAATGGTATTTGTTTATAATTTCGTTCAACAAATTGAGTCATCTCTGCTTCTGCTGGGCCGATTTTAATCAACGACATATCAAAAGAAAGGGAAACGAATAAGCTATTCGATAAAAATTACCCCGTTGCTGTACCTATATCCGCTTATCCGTAATAACAATTTCAATTGTTCAATTGTTTATAAAAATGAACTGCACATGCAACAATGTTCTGACCTATTGGAGATGGTAGCTGATGCTCATAGCTTTACTTTATGTCCGCTGATCATGGATGTAGCATGCCTGCGAGCCGAAAGAATGGCATTTGTTTATAATTTCGTTCAACAAATTGAATTATCTCGGTTTGCAGGCGTTGTACGTCAATGATCGCAGGACATAAATTAAAGCTATTAGCCTCAGCTACAATATCCAACAGGGATGAGCAGTATTCGGTGAGCGGTTCATTTGTTATAAAGAAGTAAACAATTAAAATTGTTGTGACGGGCAACTGCATATAGTTAGAGCAGCGGGGTATTTTTTCTCGTGTAGCTGATTTACTTTCCTTTCATTTGAGATATTGTTGATTAAAGTCGGCCTAGCAGAAGCCGAGATAATTGTAGTGACCCGGAGTTCACTTTTGCTGATTTTTCAATTGTTAATAACTTTTAAACTACAAATGCCATATTTTTGCAACTGCTGGAGGAGATAGCTGTGGTCCGTAGCTTTAATTTAAGACATGTCCGGCTAAGAAATACCAATGAGAAGCCGAGAAAAACGCAATTGTTTAAATTAACGATGTAATCCCGGAGTTCCGTTTTGGCGGTGCGGAAAACTGCGAAAAAGGCCGCAAACGCTAGATGGCGTCAGTTGTACCGTTTTCGACATATCGTTACCGACAAAATATATAAAAATTATTATCTCTGCTTCTGCAGGGCCGATTTTAATCAACTACATCTCAAACGAAAGGCAAGGGAATAAGCTATTCGATGAAAAATACCCCATTGCTCTACCTATATCCGTTTATCCGTAATAACAGTTTCAATTGTTTAATTGTTTATAACAAATGAACTGCACATGCAACAATGTTCACACCTATTGGAGATGGTAGCTGATGCTCATAGCTTTACTTTATGTCCACTGATCATGGACGTAGCATGCTTGCGAGCATAAATAATGGTATTTGTTTATAATTTCGTTCAACAAATTGAGTTATCTCTGCTTCTGCTGGGCCGATTTTAATCAACGACATATCAAAAGAAAGGGAAACGAATAAGCTATTCGATAAAAAATACCCCGTTGCTGTACCTATATCCGTTTATCCGTAATAACAATTTCAATTGTTTAATTGCTTATAACCACTGAACTGCACTTGCAACATTGTTCTCACCTATTGGAGATGGTAGCTGATGCTCATAGCTTTACTTTATGTCCATTGATCATGGATGTAGCATGCCTGCGAGCCGAAATAATGGCATTTGTTTATAATTTCGTTCAACAAATTGAGTTATCTCTGCTTCTGCTGGGCCGATTTTAATCAACGACATATCAAAAGAAAGGGAAACGAATAAGCTATTCGATAAAAATTACCCCGTTGCTGTACCTATATCCGCTTATCCGTAATAACAATTTCAATTGTTCAATTGTTTATAACAATTGAACTGCACATGCAACAATGTTTTCACCTATTGGAGATGGTAGCTGATGCTCATAGCTTTACTTTATGTCCACTGATCATGGATGTAGCATGCCTGCGAGCCGAAAGAATGGCATTTGTTTATAATTTCGTTCAACAAATTGAATTATCTCGGTTTGCAGGCGATGTACGTCAATGATCGCATGACATAAATTAAAGCTATTAGCCTCAGCTACAATATCCAACAGGGATGAGCAGTATTCGGTGAGCGGTTCATTTGTTATAAAGAAGTAAACAATTAAAATTGTTGTGACGGGCAACTGCATATAGTTAGAGCAGCGGGGTATTTTTTCTCGTGTAGCTGATTTACTTTCCTTTCATTTGAGATATTGTTGATTAAAGTCGGCCTAGCAGAAGCCGAGATAATTGTAGTGACCCGGAGTTCACTTTTGCTGATTTTTCAATTGTTAATAACTTTTAAACTACAAATGCCATATTTTTGCAACTGCTGGAGGAGATAGCTGTGGTCCGTAGCTTTAATTTAAGACATGTCCGGCTAAGAAATACCAATGAGAAGCCGAGAAAAACGCAATTGTTTAAATTAACGATGTAATCCCGGAGTTCCGTTTTGGCGGTGCGGAAAACTGCGAAAAAGGCCGCAAACGCTAGATGGCGTCAGTTGTACCGTTTTCGACATATCGTTACCGACAAAATATATAAAAATTATTATCTCTGCTTCTGCAGGGCCGATTTTAATCAACTACATCTCAAACGAAAGGCAAGGGAATAAGCTATTCGATGAAAAATACCCCATTGCTCTACCTATATCCGTTTATCCGTAATAACAGTTTCAATTGTTTAATTGTTTATAACAAATGAACTGCACATGCAACAATGTTCACACCTATTGGAGATGGTAGCTGATGCTCATAGCTTTACTTTATGTCCACTGATCATGGACGTAGCATGCTTGCGAGCATAAATAATGGTATTTGTTTATAATTTCGTTCAACAAATTGAGTTATCTCTGCTTCTGCTGAGCCGATTTTAATCGACTACATCTCAAACGAAAGGCAAAGGAATAAGCTATTCGATAAAAAATCCCCCATTGCTCTACCTATATCCGTTTATCCGTAATAACAGTTTCAATTGTTCAATTGTTTATAACAAATGAACTGCACATGCAACAATGTTATCACCTATTGGAGATGGTAGCTGATGCTCATAGCTTTACTTTATGTCCACTGATCATGGATGTAGCATGCCTGCGAGCCGAAATAATGGCATTTGTTTATAATTTCTTTCAACAAATTGAGTTATCTCTGCTTCTGCTGGGCCGATTTTAATCAACGACATATCAAAAGAAAGGGAAACGAATAAGCTATTCGATAAAAAATACCCCGTTGCTGTACCTATATCCGTTTATCCGTAATAACAATTTCAATTGTTTAATTGCTTATAACCACTGAACTGCACATGCAACATTGTTCTCACCTATTGGAGATGGTAGCTGATGCTCATAGCTTTACTTTATGTCCACTGATCATGGATGTAGCATGCCTGCGAGCCGAAATAATGGCATTTGTTTATAATTTCGTTCAACAAATTGAATTATCTCGGTTTGCAGGCGATGTACGTCAATGATCGCAGGACATAAATTAAAGCTATTAGCCTCAGCTACAATATCCAACAGGGATGAGCAGTATTCGGTGAGCGGTTCATTTGTTATAAAGAAGTAAACAATTAAAATTGTTGTGACGGGCAACTGCATATAGTTAGAGCAGCGGGGTATTTTTTCTCGTGTAGCTGATTTACTTTCCTTTCATTTGAGATATTGTTGATTAAAGTCGGCCTAGCAGAAGCCGAGATAATTGTAGTGACCCGGAGTTCACTTTTGCTGATTTTTCAATTGTTAATAACTTTTAAACTACAAATGCCATATTTTTGCAACTGCTGGAGGAGATAGCTGTGGTCCGTAGCTTTAATTTAAGACATGTCCGGCTAAGAAATACCAGTGAGAAGCCGAGAAAAACGCAATTGTTTAAATTAACGATGTAATCCCGGAGTTCCGTTTTGGCGGTGCGGAAAACTGCGAAAAAGGCCGCAAACGCTAGATGGCGTCAGTTGTACCGTTTTCGACATATCGTTACCGACAAAATATATAAAAATTATTATCTCTGCTTCTGCAGGGCCGATTTTAATCGACTACATCTCAAACGAAAGGCAAGGGAATAAGCTATTCGATAAAAAATACCCCATTGCTCTACCTATATCCGTTTATCCGTAATAACAATTTCAATTGTTTAATTGTTTATAACAAATGAACTGCACATGCAACAATGTTCACACCTATTGGAGATGGTATCTGATGCTCATAGCTTTACTTTATGTCCACTGATCATGGACGTAGCATGCTTGCGAGCATAAATAATGGTATTTGTTTATAATTTCGTTCAACAAATTGAGTCATCTCTGCTTCTGCTGGGCCGATTTTAATCAACGACATATCAAAAGAAAGGGAAACGAATAAGCTATTCGATAAAAATTACCCCGTTGCTGTACCTATATCCGCTTATCCGTAATAACAATTTCAATTGTTCAATTGTTTATAAAAATGAACTGCACATGCAACAATGTTCTGACCTATTGGAGATGGTAGCTGATGCTCATAGCTTTACTTTATGTCCGCTGATCATGGATGTAGCATGCCTGCGAGCCGAAAGAATGGCATTTGTTTATAATTTCGTTCAACAAATTGAATTATCTCGGTTTGCAGGCGTTGTACGTCAATGATCGCAGGACATAAATTAAAGCTATTAGCCTCAGCTACAATATCCAACAGGGATGAGCAGTATTCGGTGAGCGGTTCATTTGTTATAAAGAAGTAAACAATTAAAATTGTTGTGACGGGCAACTGCATATAGTTAGAGCAGCGGGGTATTTTTTCTCGTGTAGCTGATTTACTTTCCTTTCATTTGAGATATTGTTGATTAAAGTCGGCCTAGCAGAAGCCGAGATAATTGTAGTGACCCGGAGTTCACTTTTGCTGATTTTTCAATTGTTAATAACCTTTAAACTACAAATGCCATATTTTTGCAACTGCTGGAGGAGATAGCTGTGGTCCGTAGCTTTAATTTAAGACATGTCCGGCTAAGAAATACCAATGAGAAGCCGAGAAAAACGCAATTGTTTAAATTAACGATGTAATCCCGGAGTTCCGTTTTGGCGGTGCGGAAAACTGCGAAAAAGGCCGCAAACGCGAGATGGCGTCAGTTGTACCGTTTTCGACATATCGTTACCGACAAAATATATGAAAATTATTATCTCTGCTTCTGCTGAGCCGATTTTAATCGACTACATCTCAAACGAAAGGCAAAGGAATAAGCTATTCGATAAAAAATCCCCCATTGCTCTACCTATATCCGTTTATCCGTAATAACAGTTTCAATTGTTCAATTGTTTATAACAAATGAACTGCACATGCAACAATGTTATCACCTATTGGAGATGGTAGCTGATGCTCATAGCTTTACTTTATGTCCACTGATCATGGATGTAGCATGCCTGCGAGCCGAAATAATGGCATTTGTTTATAATTTCTTTCAACAAATTGAGTTATCTCTGCTTCTGCTGGGCCGATTTTAATCAACGACATATCAAAAGAAAGGGAAACGAATAAGCTATTCGATAAAAAATACCCCGTTGCTGTACCTATATCCGTTTATCCGTAATAACAATTTCAATTGTTTAATTGCTTATAACCACTGAACTGCACATGCAACATTGTTCTCACCTATTGGAGATGGTAGCTGATGCTCATAGCTTTACTTTATGTCCACTGATCATGGATGTAGCATGCCTGCGAGCCGAAATAATGGCATTTGTTTATAATTTCGTTCAACAAATTGAATTATCTCGGTTTGCAGGCGATGTACGTCAATGATCGCAGGACATAAATTAAAGCTATTAGCCTCAGCTACAATATCCAACAGGGATGAGCAGTATTCGGTGAGCGGTTCATTTGTTATAAAGAAGAAAACAATTAAAATTGTTGTGACGGGCAACTGCATATAGTTAGAGCAGCGGAGTATTTTTTCTCGTGTAGCTGATTTACTTTCCTTTCATTTGAGATATTGTTGATTAAAGTCGGCCTAGCAGAAGCCGAGATAATTGTAATGACCCGGAGTTCACTTTTGCTGATTTTTCAATTGTTAATAACTTTTAAACTACAATTGCCATATTTTTGCAACTGCTGGAGGAGATAGCTGTGGTCCGTAGCTTTAATTTAAGACATGTCCGGCTAAGAAATACCAATGAGAAGCCGAGAAAAACGCAATTGTTTAAATTAACGATGTAATCCCGGAGTTCCGTTTTGGCGGTGCGGAAAACTGCGAAAAAGGCCGCAAACGCGAGATGGCGTCAGTTGTACCGTTTTCGACATATCGTTACCGACAAAATATATAAAAATTATTATCTCTGCTTCTGCAGGGCCGATTTTAATCAACTACATCTCAAACGAAAGGCAAGGGAATAAGCTATTCGATAAAAAATACCCCATTGCTCTACCTATATCCGTTTATCCGTAATAACAATTTCAATTGTTTAATTGTTTATAACAAATGAACTGCACATGCAACAATGTTCACACCTATTGGAGATGGTAGCTGATGCTCATAGCTTTACTTTATGTCCACTGATCATGGACGTAGCATGCTTGCGAGCATAAATAATGGTATTTGTTTATAATTTCGTTCAACAAATTGAGTTATCTCTGCTTCTGCTGGGCCGATTTTAATCAACGACATATCAAAAGAAAGGGAAACGAATAAGCTATTCGATAAAAAATAACCCGTAGCTGTACCTATATCCGTTTATCCGTAATAACAATTTCAATTGTTTAATTGCTTATAACCACTGACCTGCACATGCAACAATGTTCTCACCTATTGGAGATGGTAGCTGATGCTCATAGCTTTACTTTATGTCCACTGATCATGGACGTAGCATGCCTGCGAGCCGAAATAATGGCATTTGTTTATAATTTCGTTCAACAAAACGAGTTATCTCTGCTTCTGCTGGGCCGATTTTAATCAACGACATATCAAAAGAAAGGGAAACGAATAAGCTATTCGATAAAAATTACCCCGTTGCTGTACCTATATCCGCTTATCCGTAATAACAATTTCAATTGTTCAATTGTTTATAAAAATGAACTGCACATGCAACAATGTTCTGACCTATTGGAGATGGTAGCTGATGCTCATAGCTTTACTTTATGTCCACTGATCATGGATGTAGCATGCCTGCGAGCCGAAAGAATGGCATTTGTTTATAATTTCGTTCAACAAATTGAATTATCTCGGTTTGCAGGCGTTGTACGTCAATGATCGCAGGACATAAATTAAAGCTATTAGCCTCAGCTACAATATCCAACAGGGATGAGCAGTATTCGGTGAGCGGTTCATTTGTTATAAAGAAGTAAACAATTAAAATTGTTGTGACGGGCAACTGCATATAGTTAGAGCAGCGGGGTATTTTTTCTCGTGTAGCTGATTTACTTTCCTTTCATTTGAGATATTGTTGATTAAAGTCGGCCTAGCAGAAGCCGAGATAATTGTAGTGACCCGGAGTTCACTTTTGCTGATTTTTCAATTGTTAATAACCTTTAAACTACAAATGCCATATTTTTGCAACTGCTGGAGGAGATAGCTGTGGTCCGTAGCTTTAATTTAAGACAAGTCCGGCTAAGAAATACCAATGAGAAGCCGAGAAAAACGCAATTGTTTAAATTAACGATGTAATCCCGGAGTTCCGTTTTGGCGGTGCGGAAAACTGCGAAAAAGGCCGCAAACGCTAGATGGCGTCAGTTGTACCGTTTTCGACATATCGTTACCGACAAAATATATAAAAATTATTATCTCTGCTTCTGCAGGGCCGATTTTAATCAACTACATCTCAAACGAAAGGCAAGGGAATAAGCTATTCGATAAAAAATACCCCATTGCTCTACCTATATCCGTTTATCCGTAATAACAGTTTCAATTGTTTAATTGTTTATAACAAATGAACTGCACATACAACAATGTTCTCACCTATTGGAGATGGTAGCTGATGCTCATAGCTTTACTTTATGTCCACTGATCATGGACGTAGCGTGCTTGCGAGCCGAAATAATGGTATTTGTTTATAATTTCGTTCAACAAATTGAGTTATCTCTGCTTCTGCTGGGCCGATTTTAATCAACGACATATCAAAAGAAAGGGAAACGAATAAGCTATTCGATAAAAATTACCCCGTTGCTGTACCTATATCCGCTTATCCGTAATAACAATTTCAATTGTTCAATTGTTTATAAAAATGAACTGCACATGCAACAATGTTCACACCTATTGGAGATGGTAGCTGATGCTCATAGCACTACTTTATGTCCACTGATCATGGACGTAGCATGCTTGCGAGCCGCAATAATGGCATTTGTTTATAATTTCGTTCAACAAAACGAGTTATCTCTGCTTCTGCTGGGCCGATTTTAATCAACGACATATCAAAAGAAAGGGAAACGAATAAGCTATTCGATAAAAATTACCCGGTTGCTGTACCTATATCCGCTTATCCGTAATAACAATTTCAATTGTTCAATTGTTTATAAAAATGAACTGCACATGCAACAATGTTCACACCTATTGGAGATGGTAGCTGATGCTCATAGCTCTACTTTATGTCCACTGATCATGGACGTAGCATGCTTGCGAGCCGAAATAATGGCATTTGATTATAATTTCGTTCAACAAAACGAGTTATCTCTGCTTCTGCTGGGCCGATTTTAATCAACGACATATCAAAAGAAAGGGAATCGAATAAGCTATTCGATAAAAAATACCCCGTTGCTGTACCTATATCCGTTTATCCGTAATAACAATTTCAATTGTTTAATTGCTTATAACCACTGAACTGCACATGCAACATTGTTCTCACCTATTGGAGATGGTAGCTGATGCTCATAGCTTTACTTTATGTCCACTGATCATGGATGTAGCATGCCTGCGAGCCGAAATAATGGCATTTGTTTATAATTTCGTTCAACAAATTGAATTATCTCGGTTTGCAGGCGATGTACGTCAATGATCGCAGGACATAAATTAAAGCTATTAGCCTCAGCTACAATATCCAACAGGGATGAGCAGTATTCGGTGAGCGGTTCATTTGTTATAAAGCAGAAAACAATTAAAATTGTTGTGACGGGCAACTGCATATAGTTAGAGCAGCGGAGTATTTTTTCTCGTGTAGCTGATTTACTTTCCTTTCATTTGAGATATTGTTGATTAAAGTCGGCCTAGCAGAAGCCGAGATAATTGTAATGACCCGGAGTTCACTTTTGCTGATTTTTCAATTGTTAATAACTTTTAAACTACAATTGCCATATTTTTGCAACTGCTGGAGGAGATAGCTGTGGTCCGTAGCTTTAATTTAAGACATGTCCGGCTAAGAAATACCAATGAGAAGCCGAGAAAAACGCAATTGTTTAAATTAACGATGTAATCCCGGAGTTCCGTTTTGGCGGTGCGGAAAACTGCGAAAAAGGCCGCAAACGCGAGATGGCGTCAGTTGTACCGTTTTCGACATATCGTTACCGACAAAATATATAAAAATTATTATCTCTGCTTCTGCAGGGCCGATTTTAATCAACTACATCTCAAACGAAAGGCAAGGGAATAAGCTATTCGATAAAAAATACCCCATTGCTCTACCTATATCCGTTTATCCGTAATAACAATTTCAATTGTTTAATTGTTTATAACAAATGAACTGCACATGCAACAATGTTCACACCTATTGGAGATGGTAGCTGATGCTCATAGCTTTACTTTATGTCCACTGATCATGGACGTAGCATGCTTGCGAGCATAAATAATGGTATTTGTTTATAATTTCGTTCAACAAATTGAGTTATCTCTGCTTCTGCTGGGCCGATTTTAATCAACGACATATCAAAAGAAAGGGAAACGAATAAGCTATTCGATAAAAAATACCCCGTTGCTGTACCTATATCCGTTTATCCGTAATAACAATTTCAATTGTTTAATTGCTTATAACCACTGAACTGCACATGCAACAATGTTCTCACCTATTGGAGATGGTAGCTGATGCTCATAGCTTTACTTTATGTCCACTGATCATGGACGTAGCATGCCTGCGAGCCGAAATAATGGCATTTGTTTATAATTTCGTTCAACAAAACGAGTTATCTCTGCTTCTGCTGGGCCGATTTTAATCAACGACATATCAAAAGAAAGGGAAACGAATAAGCTATTCGATAAAAATTACCCCGTTGCTGTACCTATATCCGCTTATCCGTAATAACAATTTCAATTGTTCAATTGTTTATAAAAATGAACTGCACATGCAACAATGTTCTGACCTATTGGAGATGGTAGCTGATGCTCATAGCTTTACTTTATGTCCGCTGATCATGGATGTAGCATGCCTGCGAGCCGAAAGAATGGCATTTGTTTATAATTTCGTTCAACAAATTGAATTATCTCGGTTTGCAGGCGTTGTACGTCAATGATCGCAGGACATAAATTAAAGCTATTAGCCTCAGCTACAATATCCAACAGGGATGAGCAGTATTCGGTGAGCGGTTCATTTGTTATAAAGAAGTAAACAATTAAAATTGTTGTGACGGGCAACTGCATATAGTTAGAGCAGCGGGGTATTTTTTCTCGTGTAGCTGATTTACTTTCCTTTCATTTGAGATATTGTTGATTAAAGTCGGCCTAGCAGAAGCCGAGATAATTGTAGTGACCCGGAGTTCACTTTTGCTGATTTTTCAATTGTTAATAACCTTTAAACTACAAATGCCATATTTTTGCAACTGCTGGAGGAGATAGCTGTGGTCCGTAGCTTTAATTTAAGACATGTCCGGCTAAGAAATACCAATGAGAAGCCGAGAAAAACGCAATTGTTTAAATTAACGATGTAATCCCGGAGTTCCGTTTTGGCGGTGCGGAAAACTGCGAAAAAGGCCGCAAACGCGAGATGGCGTCAGTTGTACCGTTTTCGACATATCGTTACCGACAAAATATATGAAAATTATTATCTCTGCTTCTGCTGAGCCGATTTTAATCGACTACATCTCAAACGAAAGGCAAAGGAATAAGCTATTCGATAAAAAATCCCCCATTGCTCTACCTATATCCGTTTATCCGTAATAACAGTTTCAATTGTTCAATTGTTTATAACAAATGAACTGCACATGCAACAATGTTATCACCTATTGGAGATGGTAGCTGATGCTCATAGCTTTACTTTATGTCCGCTGATCATGGATGTAGCATGCCTGCGAGCCGAAATAATGGCATTTGTTTATAATTTCTTTCAACAAATTGAGTTATCTCTGCTTCTGCTGGGCCGATTTTAATCAACGACATATCAAAAGAAAGGGAAACGAATAAGCTATTCGATAAAAAATACCCCGTTGCTGTACCTATATCCGTTTATCCGTAATAACAATTTCAATTGTTTAATTGCTTATAACCACTGAACTGCACATGCAACAATGTTCTCACCTATTGGAGATGGTAGCTGATGCTCATAGCTTTACTTTATGTCCACTGATCATGGACGTAGCATGCCTGCGAGCCGAAATAATGGCATTTGTTTATAATTTCGTTCAACAAATTGAATTATCTCGGTTTGCAGGCGATGTACGTCAGTGATCGCATGACATAAATTAAAGCTATTAGCCTCAGCTACAATATCCAAAAGGGATGAGCAGTATTCGGTGAGCGGTTCATTTGTTATAAAGAAGTAAACAATTAAAATTGTTGTGACGGGCAACTCCATATAGTTAGAGCAGCGGGGTATTTTTTGTCGTGTAGCTGATTTACATTCCTTTCATTTGAGATATTGTTGATTAAAGTCGGCCTAGCAGAAGCCGAGATAATTGTAGTGACCCGGAGTTCACTTTTGCTGATTTTTCAATTGTTAATAACTTTTAAACTACAAATGCCATATTTTTGCAACTGCTGGAGGAGATAGCTGTGGTCCGTAGCTTTAATTTAAGACAGGTCCGGCTAAGAAATACCATTGAGAAGCCGAGAAAAACGCAATTGTTTAAATTAACGATGTAATCCCGGAGTTCCGTTTTGGCGGTGCGGAAAACTGCGAAAAAGGCCGCAAACGCGAGATGGCGTCAGTTGTACCGTTTTCGACATATCGTTACCGACAAAATATATGAAAATTATTATCTCTGCTTCTGCTGGGCCGATTTTAATCGACTACATCTCAAACGAAAGGCAAAGGAATAAGCTATTCGATAAAAAATACCCCATTGCTCTACCTATATCCGTTTATCCGTAATAACAGTTTCAATTGTTCAATTGTTTATAACAAATGAACTGCACATGCAACAATGTTCACACCTATTGGAGATGGTAGCTGATGCTCATAGCTTTACTTTATGTCCACTGATCATGGACGTAGCATGCTTGCGAGCATAAATAATGGTATTTGTTTATAATTTCGTTCAACAAATTGAGTTATCTCTGCTTCTGCTGGGCCGATTTTAATCAACGACATATCAAAAGAAAGGGAAACGAATAAGCTATTCGATAAAAAATACCCCGTTGCTGTACCTATATCCGTTTATCCGTAATAACAATTTCAATTGTTTAATTGCTTATACCCACTGAACTGCACTTGCAACATTGTTCTCACCTATTGGAGATGGTAGCTGATGCTCATAGCTTTACTTTATGTCCACTGATCATGGATGTAGCATGCCTGCGAGCCGAAAGAATGGCATTTGTTTATAATTTCGTTCAACAAAATGAGTTATCTCTGCTTCTGCTGGGCCGATTTTAATCAACGACATATCAAAAGAAAGGGAAACGAATAAGCTATTCGATAAAAAATACCCCGTTGCTGTACCTATATCCGTTTATCCGTAATAACAATTTCAATTGTTTAATTGCTTATAACCACTGAACTGCACATGCAACAATGTTCTCACCTATTGGAGATGGTAGCTGATGCTCATAGCTTTACTTTATGTCCACTGATCATGGACGTAGCATGCTTGCGAGCATAAATAATGGTATTTGTTTATAATTTCGTTCAACAAATTGAGTTATTTCTGCTTCTGCTGGGCCGATTTTAATCAACGACATATCAAAAGAAAGGGAAACGAATAAGCTATTCGATAAAAAATACCCCGTTGCTGTACCTATATCCGTTTATCCGTAATAACAATTTCAATTGTTTAATTGCTTATAACCACTGAACTGCACTTGCAACATTGTTCTCACCTATTGGAGGTGGTAGCTGATGCTCATAGCTTTACTTTATGTCCATTGATCATGGATGTAGCATGCCTGCGAGCCGAAATAATGGCATTTGTTTATAATTTCGTTCAACAAATTGAGTTATCTCTGCTTCTGCTGGGCCGATTTTAATCAACGACATATCAAAAGAAAGGGAAACGAATAAGCTATTCGATAAAAATTACCCCGTTGCTGTACCTATATCCGTTTATCCGTAATAACAGTTTCAATTGTTTAATTGCTTATAACCACTGAACTGCACATGCAACATTGTTCTCACCTATTGGAGATGGTAGCTGATGCTCATAGCTTTACTTTATGTCCATTGATCATGGATGTAGCATGCCTGCGAGCCGAAATAATGGCATTTGTTTATAATTTCGTTCAACAAATTGAATTATCTCGGTTTGCAGGCGATGTACGTCAATGATCGCAGGACATAAATTAAAGCTATTAGCCTGAGCTACAATATCCAACAGGGATGAGCAGTATTCCGTGAGCGGTTCATTTGTTATAAAGAAGTAAACAATTAAAATTGTTGTGATGGGCAACTGCATATAGTTAGAGCAGCGGGGTATTTTTTCTTGTGTAGCTGATTTACTTTCCTTTCATTTGAGATATTGTTGATTACAGTCGGCCTAGCAGAAGCCGAGATAATTGTAATGACCCGGAGTTCACTTTTGCTGATTTTTCAATTGTTAATAACTTTTAAACTACAAATGCCATATTTTCGAAACTGCTGGAGGAGATAGCTGTGGTCCGTAGCTTTAATTTAAGACATGTCCGGCTAAGAAATACCAATGAGAAGCCGAGAAAAACGCAATTGTTTAAATTAACGATGTAATCACGGAGTTCCGTTTTGGCGGTGCGGAAAACTGCGAAAAAGGCCGCAAACGCGAGATGGCGTCAGTTGTACCGTTTTCGACATATCGTTACCGACAAAATATATAAAAATTATTATCTCTGCTTCTGCAGGGCCGATTTTAATCAACTACATCTCAAACGAAAGGCAAGGGAATAAGCTATTCGATAAAAAATACCCCGTTGCTGTACCTATATCCGTTTATCCGTAATAACAGTTTCAATTGTTTAATTGCTTATAACCACTGAACTGCACATGCAACATTGTTCTCACCTATTGGAGATGGTAGCTGATGCTCATAGCTTTACTTTATGTCCACTGATCATGGATGTAGCATGCCTGCGAGCCGAAATAATGGCATTTGTTTATAATTTCGTTCAACAAATTGAATTATCTCGGTTTGCAGGCGATGTACGTCAATGATCGCAGGACATAAATTAAAGCTATTAGCCTGAGCTACAATATCCAACAGGGATGAGCAGTATTCCGTGAGCGGTTCATTTGTTATAAAGAAGTAAACAATTAAAATTGTTGTGATGGGCAACTGCATATAGTTAGAGCAGCGGGGTATTTTTTCTTGTGTAGCTGATTTACTTTCCTTTCATTTGAGATATTGTTGATTACAGTCGGCCTAGCAGAAGCCGAGATAATTGTAATGACCCGGAGTTCACTTTTGCTGATTTTTCAATTGTTAATAACTTTTAAACTACAAATGCCATATTTTCGAAACTGCTGGAGGAGATAGCTGTGGTCCGTAGCTTTAATTTAAGACATGTCCGGCTAAGAAATACCAATGAGAAGCCGAGAAAAACGCAATTGTTTAAATTAACGATGTAATCACGGAGTTCCGTTTTGGCGGTGCGGAAAACTGCGAAAAAGGCCGCAAACGCGAGATGGCGTCAGTTGTACCGTTTTCGACATATCGTTACCGACAAAATATATAAAAATTATTATCTCTGCTTCTGCAGGGCCGATTTTAATCAACTACATCTCAAACGAAAGGCAAGGGAATAAGCTATTCGATAAAAAATACCCCATTGCTCTACCTATATCCGTTTATCCGTAATAACAGTTTCAATTGTTTAATTGTTTATAACAAATGAACTGCACATACAACAATGTTCTCACCTATTGGAGATGGTAGCTGATGCTCATAGCTTTACTTTATGTCCACTGATCATGGACGTAGCGTGCTTGCGAGCCGAAATAATGGTATTTGTTTATAATTTCGTTCAACAAATTGAGTTATCTCTGCTTCTGCTGGGCCGATTTTAATCAACGACATATCAAAAGAAAGGGAAACGAATAAGCTATTCGATAAAAATTACCCCGTTGCTGTACCTATATCCGCTTATCCGTAATAACAATTTCAATTGTTCAATTGTTTATAAAAATGAACTGCACATGCAACAATGTTCACACCTATTGGAGATGGTAGCTGATGCTCATAGCTCTACTTTATGTCCACTGATCATGGACGTAGCATGCTTGCGAGCCGCAATAATGGCATTTGTTTATAATTTCGTTCAACAAAACGAGTTATCTCTGCTTCTGCTGGGCCGATTTTAATCAACGACATATCAAAAGAAAGGGAAACGAATAAGCTATTCGATAAAAATTACCCGGTTGCTGTACCTATATCCGCTTATCCGTAATAACAATTTCAATTGTTCAATTGTTTATAAAAATGAACTGCACATGCAACAATGTTCACACCTATTGGAGATGGTAGCTGATGCTCATAGCTCTACTTTATGTCCACTGATCATGGACGTAGCATGCTTGCGAGCCGAAATAATGGCATTTGATTATAATTTCGTTCAACAAAACGAGTTATCTCTGCTTCTGCTGGGCCGATTTTAATCAACGACATATCAAAAGAAAGGGAATCGAATAAGCTATTCGATAAAAAATACCCCGTTGCTGTACCTATATCCGTTTATCCGTAATAACAATTTCAATTGTTTAATTGCTTATAACCACTGAACTGCACATGCAACATTGTTCTCACCTATTGGAGATGGTAGCTGATGCTCATAGCTTTACTTTATGTCCACTGATCATGGATGTAGCATGCCTGCGAGCCGAAATAATGGCATTTGTTTATAATTTCGTTCAACAAATTGAATTATCTCGGTTTGCAGGCGATGTACGTCAATGATCGCAGGACATAAATTAAAGCTATTAGCCTCAGCTACAATATCCAACAGGGATGAGCAGTATTCGGTGAGCGGTTCATTTGTTATAAAGCAGAAAACAATTAAAATTGTTGTGACGGGCAACTGCATATAGTTAGAGCAGCGGAGTATTTTTTCTCGTGTAGCTGATTTACTTTCCTTTCATTTGAGATATTGTTGATTAAAGTCGGCCTAGCAGAAGCCGAGATAATTGTAATGACCCGGAGTTCACTTTTGCTGATTTTTCAATTGTTAATAACTTTTAAACTACAATTGCCATATTTTTGCAACTGCTGGAGGAGATAGCTGTGGTCCGTAGCTTTAATTTAAGACATGTCCGGCTAAGAAATACCAATGAGAAGCCGAGAAAAACGCAATTGTTTAAATTAACGATGTAATCCCGGAGTTCCGTTTTGGCGGTGCGGAAAACTGCGAAAAAGGCCGCAAACGCGAGATGGCGTCAGTTGTACCGTTTTCGACATATCGTTACCGACAAAATATATAAAAATTATTATCTCTGCTTCTGCAGGGCCGATTTTAATCAACTACATCTCAAACGAAAGGCAAGGGAATAAGCTATTCGATAAAAAATACCCCATTGCTCTACCTATATCCGTTTATCCGTAATAACAATTTCAATTGTTTAATTGTTTATAACAAATGAACTGCACATGCAACAATGTTCACACCTATTGGAGATGGTAGCTGATGCTCATAGCTTTACTTTATGTCCACTGATCATGGACGTAGCATGCTTGCGAGCATAAATAATGGTATTTGTTTATAATTTCGTTCAACAAATTGAGTTATCTCGGTTTGCAGGCGATGTACGTCAGTGATCGCATGACATAAATTAAAGCTATTAGCCTCAGCTACAATATCCAACAGGGATGAGCAGTATTCGGTGAGCGGTTCATTTGTTATAAAGAAGTAAACAATTAAAATTGTTGTGACGGGCAACTCCATATAGTTAGAGCAGCGGGGTATTTTTTGTCGTGTAGCTGATTTACATTCCTTTCATTTGAGATATTGTTGATTAAAGTCGGCCTAGCAGAAGCCGAGATAATTGTAGTGACCCGGAGTTCACTTTTGCTGATTTTTCAATTGTTAATAACTTTTAAACTACAAATGCCATATTTTTGCAACTGCTGGAGGAGATAGCTGTGGTCCGTAGCTTTAATTTAAGACAGGTCCGGCTAAGAAATACCATTGAGAAGCCGAGAAAAACGCAATTGTTTAAATTAACGATGTAATCCCGGAGTTCCGTTTTGGCGGTGCGGAAAACTGCGAAAAAGGCCGCAAACGCGAGATGGCGTCAGTTGTACCGTTTTCGACATATCGTTACCGACAAAATATATGAAAATTATTATCTCTGCTTCTGCTGGGCCGATTTTAATCGACTACATCTCAAACGAAAGGCAAAGGAATAAGCTATTCGATAAAAAATACCCCATTGCTCTACCTATATCCGTTTATCCGTAATAACAGTTTCAATTGTTCAATTGTTTATAACAAATGAACTGCACATGCAACAATGTTCACACCTATTGGAGATGGTAGCTGATGCTCATAGCTTTACTTTATGTCCACTGATCATGGACGTAGCATGCTTGCGAGCATAAATAATGGTATTTGTTTATAATTTCGTTCAACAAATTGAGTTATCTCTGCTTCTGCTGGGCCGATTTTAATCAACGACATATCAAAAGAAAGGGAAACGAATAAGCTATTCGATAAAAAATACCCCGTTGCTGTACCTATATCCGTTTATCCGTAATAACAATTTCAATTGTTTAATTGCTTATACCCACTGAACTGCACTTGCAACATTGTTCTCACCTATTGGAGATGGTAGCTGATGCTCATAGCTTTACTTTATGTCCACTGATCATGGATGTAGCATGCCTGCGAGCCGAAAGAATGGCATTTGTTTATAATTTCGTTCAACAAAATGAGTTATCTCTGCTTCTGCTGGGCCGATTTTAATCAACGACATATCAAAAGAAAGGGAAACGAATAAGCTATTCGATAAAAAATACCCCGTTGCTGTACCTATATCCGTTTATCCGTAATAACAATTTCAATTGTTTAATTGCTTATAACCACTGAACTGCACATGCAACAATGTTCTCACCTATTGGAGATGGTAGCTGATGCTCATAGCTTTACTTTATGTCCACTGATCATGGACGTAGCATGCTTGCGAGCATAAATAATGGTATTTGTTTATAATTTCGTTCAACAAATTGAGTTATTTCTGCTTCTGCTGGGCCGATTTTAATCAACGACATATCAAAAGAAAGGGAAACGAATAAGCTATTCGATAAAAAATACCCCGTTGCTGTACCTATATCCGTTTATCCGTAATAACAATTTCAATTGTTTATTTGCTTATAACCACTGAACTGCACTTGCAACATTGTTCTCACCTATTGGAGATGGTAGCTGATGCTCATAGCTTTACTTTATGTCCATTGATCATGGATGTAGCATGCCTGCGAGCCGAAATAATGGCATTTGTTTATAATTTCGTTCAACAAATTGAGTTATCTCTGCTTCTGCTGGGCCGATTTTAATCAACGACATATCAAAAGAAAGGGAAACGAATAAGCTATTCGATAAAAATTACCCCGTTGCTGTACCTATATCCGTTTATCCGTAATAACAGTTTCAATTGTTTAATTGCTTATAACCACTGAACTGCACATGCAACATTGTTCTCACCTATTGGAGATGGTAGCTGATGCTCATAGCTTTACTTTATGTCCATTGATCATGGATGTAGCATGCCTGCGAGCCGAAATAATGGCATTTGTTTATAATTTCGTTCAACAAATTGAGTTATCTCTGCTTCTGCTGGGCCGATTTTAATCAACGACATATCAAAAGAAAGGGAAACGAATAAGCTATTCGATAAAAATTACCCCGTTGCTGTACCTATATCCGTTTATCCGTAATAACAGTTTCAATTGTTTAATTGCTTATAACCACTGAACTGCACATGCAACATTGTTCTCACCTATTGGAGATGGTAGCTGATGCTCATAGCTTTACTTTATGTCCATTGATCATGGATGTAGCATGCCTGCGAGCCGAAATAATGGCATTTGTTTATAATTTCGTTCAACAAATTGAATTATCTCGGTTTGCAGGCGATGTACGTCAATGATCGCAGGACATAAATTAAAGCTATTAGCCTGAGCTACAATATCCAACAGGGATGAGCAGTATTCCGTGAGCGGTTCATTTGTTATAAAGAAGTAAACAATTAAAATTGTTGTGATGGGCAACTGCATATAGTTAGAGCAGCGGGGTATTTTTTCTTGTGTAGCTGATTTACTTTCCTTTCATTTGAGATATTGTTGATTACAGTCGGCCTAGCAGAAGCCGAGATAATTGTAATGACCCGGAGTTCACTTTTGCTGATTTTTCAATTGTTAATAACTTTTAAACTACAAATGCCATATTTTCGAAACTGCTGGAGGAGATAGCTGTGGTCCGTAGCTTTAATTTAAGACATGTCCGGCTAAGAAATACCAATGAGAAGCCGAGAAAAACGCAATTGTTTAAATTAACGATGTA
Organism: Nomada lathburiana; assembly: GCA_963667235.1. Classification (NCBI taxonomy): domain Eukaryota; kingdom Metazoa; phylum Arthropoda; class Insecta; order Hymenoptera; family Apidae; genus Nomada; species Nomada lathburiana. The sequence continues at coordinate 7,596,221 of OY763898.1, read as the reverse complement.
ATCACGGAGTTCCGTTTTGGCGGTGCGGAAAACTGCGAAAAAGGCCGCAAACGCGAGATGGCGTCAGTTGTACCGTTTTCGACATATCGTTACCGACAAAATATATAAAAATTATTATCTCTGCTTCTGCAGGGCCGATTTTAATCAACTACATCTCAAACGAAAGGCAAGGGAATAAGCTATTCGATAAAAAATACCCCATTGCTCTACCTATATCCGTTTATCCGTAATAACAGTTTCAATTGTTTAATTGTTTATAACAAATGAACTGCACATACAACAATGTTCTCACCTATTGGAGATGGTAGCTGATGCTCATAGCTTTACTTTATGTCCACTGATCATGGACGTAGCGTGCTTGCGAGCCGAAATAATGGTATTTGTTTATAATTTCGTTCAACAAATTGAGTTATCTCTGCTTCTGCTGGGCCGATTTTAATCAACGACATATCAAAAGAAAGGGAAACGAATAAGCTATTCGATAAAAATTACCCCGTTGCTGTACCTATATCCGCTTATCCGTAATAACAATTTCAATTGTTCAATTGTTTATAAAAATGAACTGCACATGCAACAATGTTCACACCTATTGGAGATGGTAGCTGATGCTCATAGCTCTACTTTATGTCCACTGATCATGGACGTAGCATGCTTGCGAGCCGCAATAATGGCATTTGTTTATAATTTCGTTCAACAAAACGAGTTATCTCTGCTTCTGCTGGGCCGATTTTAATCAACGACATATCAAAAGAAAGGGAAACGAATAAGCTATTCGATAAAAATTACCCGGTTGCTGTACCTATATCCGCTTATCCGTAATAACAATTTCAATTGTTCAATTGTTTATAAAAATGAACTGCACATGCAACAATGTTCACACCTATTGGAGATGGTAGCTGATGCTCATAGCTCTACTTTATGTCCACTGATCATGGACGTAGCATGCTTGCGAGCCGAAATAATGGCATTTGATTATAATTTCGTTCAACAAAACGAGTTATCTCTGCTTCTGCTGGGCCGATTTTAATCAACGACATATCAAAAGAAAGGGAATCGAATAAGCTATTCGATAAAAAATACCCCGTTGCTGTACCTATATCCGTTTATCCGTAATAACAATTTCAATTGTTTAATTGCTTATAACCACTGAACTGCACATGCAACATTGTTCTCACCTATTGGAGATGGTAGCTGATGCTCATAGCTTTACTTTATGTCCACTGATCATGGATGTAGCATGCCTGCGAGCCGAAATAATGGCATTTGTTTATAATTTCGTTCAACAAATTGAATTATCTCGGTTTGCAGGCGATGTACGTCAATGATCGCAGGACATAAATTAAAGCTATTAGCCTCAGCTACAATATCCAACAGGGATGAGCAGTATTCGGTGAGCGGTTCATTTGTTATAAAGCAGAAAACAATTAAAATTGTTGTGACGGGCAACTGCATATAGTTAGAGCAGCGGAGTATTTTTTCTCGTGTAGCTGATTTACTTTCCTTTCATTTGAGATATTGTTGATTAAAGTCGGCCTAGCAGAAGCCGAGATAATTGTAATGACCCGGAGTTCACTTTTGCTGATTTTTCAATTGTTAATAACTTTTAAACTACAATTGCCATATTTTTGCAACTGCTGGAGGAGATAGCTGTGGTCCGTAGCTTTAATTTAAGACATGTCCGGCTAAGAAATACCAATGAGAAGCCGAGAAAAACGCAATTGTTTAAATTAACGATGTAATCCCGGAGTTCCGTTTTGGCGGTGCGGAAAACTGCGAAAAAGGCCGCAAACGCGAGATGGCGTCAGTTGTACCGTTTTCGACATATCGTTACCGACAAAATATATAAAAATTATTATCTCTGCTTCTGCAGGGCCGATTTTAATCAACTACATCTCAAACGAAAGGCAAGGGAATAAGCTATTCGATAAAAAATACCCCATTGCTCTACCTATATCCGTTTATCCGTAATAACAATTTCAATTGTTTAATTGTTTATAACAAATGAACTGCACATGCAACAATGTTCACACCTATTGGAGATGGTAGCTGATGCTCATAGCTTTACTTTATGTCCACTGATCATGGACGTAGCATGCTTGCGAGCATAAATAATGGTATTTGTTTATAATTTCGTTCAACAAATTGAGTTATCTCGGTTTGCAGGCGATGTACGTCAGTGATCGCATGACATAAATTAAAGCTATTAGCCTCAGCTACAATATCCAACAGGGATGAGCAGTATTCGGTGAGCGGTTCATTTGTTATAAAGAAGTAAACAATTAAAATTGTTGTGACGGGCAACTCCATATAGTTAGAGCAGCGGGGTATTTTTTGTCGTGTAGCTGATTTACATTCCTTTCATTTGAGATATTGTTGATTAAAGTCGGCCTAGCAGAAGCCGAGATAATTGTAGTGACCCGGAGTTCACTTTTGCTGATTTTTCAATTGTTAATAACTTTTAAACTACAAATGCCATATTTTTGCAACTGCTGGAGGAGATAGCTGTGGTCCGTAGCTTTAATTTAAGACAGGTCCGGCTAAGAAATACCATTGAGAAGCCGAGAAAAACGCAATTGTTTAAATTAACGATGTAATCCCGGAGTTCCGTTTTGGCGGTGCGGAAAACTGCGAAAAAGGCCGCAAACGCGAGATGGCGTCAGTTGTACCGTTTTCGACATATCGTTACCGACAAAATATATGAAAATTATTATCTCTGCTTCTGCTGGGCCGATTTTAATCGACTACATCTCAAACGAAAGGCAAAGGAATAAGCTATTCGATAAAAAATACCCCATTGCTCTACCTATATCCGTTTATCCGTAATAACAGTTTCAATTGTTCAATTGTTTATAACAAATGAACTGCACATGCAACAATGTTCACACCTATTGGAGATGGTAGCTGATGCTCATAGCTTTACTTTATGTCCACTGATCATGGACGTAGCATGCTTGCGAGCATAAATAATGGTATTTGTTTATAATTTCGTTCAACAAATTGAGTTATCTCTGCTTCTGCTGGGCCGATTTTAATCAACGACATATCAAAAGAAAGGGAAACGAATAAGCTATTCGATAAAAAATACCCCGTTGCTGTACCTATATCCGTTTATCCGTAATAACAATTTCAATTGTTTAATTGCTTATACCCACTGAACTGCACTTGCAACATTGTTCTCACCTATTGGAGATGGTAGCTGATGCTCATAGCTTTACTTTATGTCCACTGATCATGGATGTAGCATGCCTGCGAGCCGAAAGAATGGCATTTGTTTATAATTTCGTTCAACAAAATGAGTTATCTCTGCTTCTGCTGGGCCGATTTTAATCAACGACATATCAAAAGAAAGGGAAACGAATAAGCTATTCGATAAAAAATACCCCGTTGCTGTACCTATATCCGTTTATCCGTAATAACAATTTCAATTGTTTAATTGCTTATAACCACTGAACTGCACATGCAACAATGTTCTCACCTATTGGAGATGGTAGCTGATGCTCATAGCTTTACTTTATGTCCACTGATCATGGACGTAGCATGCTTGCGAGCATAAATAATGGTATTTGTTTATAATTTCGTTCAACAAATTGAGTTATTTCTGCTTCTGCTGGGCCGATTTTAATCAACGACATATCAAAAGAAAGGGAAACGAATAAGCTATTCGATAAAAAATACCCCGTTGCTGTACCTATATCCGTTTATCCGTAATAACAATTTCAATTGTTTATTTGCTTATAACCACTGAACTGCACTTGCAACATTGTTCTCACCTATTGGAGATGGTAGCTGATGCTCATAGCTTTACTTTATGTCCATTGATCATGGATGTAGCATGCCTGCGAGCCGAAATAATGGCATTTGTTTATAATTTCGTTCAACAAATTGAGTTATCTCTGCTTCTGCTGGGCCGATTTTAATCAACGACATATCAAAAGAAAGGGAAACGAATAAGCTATTCGATAAAAATTACCCCGTTGCTGTACCTATATCCGTTTATCCGTAATAACAGTTTCAATTGTTTAATTGCTTATAACCACTGAACTGCACATGCAACATTGTTCTCACCTATTGGAGATGGTAGCTGATGCTCATAGCTTTACTTTATGTCCATTGATCATGGATGTAGCATGCCTGCGAGCCGAAATAATGGCATTTGTTTATAATTTCGTTCAACAAATTGAGTTATCTCTGCTTCTGCTGGGCCGATTTTAATCAACGACATATCAAAAGAAAGGGAAACGAATAAGCTATTCGATAAAAATTACCCCGTTGCTGTACCTATATCCGTTTATCCGTAATAACAGTTTCAATTGTTTAATTGCTTATAACCACTGAACTGCACATGCAACATTGTTCTCACCTATTGGAGATGGTAGCTGATGCTCATAGCTTTACTTTATGTCCATTGATCATGGATGTAGCATGCCTGCGAGCCGAAATAATGGCATTTGTTTATAATTTCGTTCAACAAATTGAATTATCTCGGTTTGCAGGCGATGTACGTCAATGATCGCAGGACATAAATTAAAGCTATTAGCCTGAGCTACAATATCCAACAGGGATGAGCAGTATTCCGTGAGCGGTTCATTTGTTATAAAGAAGTAAACAATTAAAATTGTTGTGATGGGCAACTGCATATAGTTAGAGCAGCGGGGTATTTTTTCTTGTGTAGCTGATTTACTTTCCTTTCATTTGAGATATTGTTGATTAAAGTCGGCCTAGCAGAAGCCGAGATAATTGTAATGACCCGGAGTTCACTTTTGCTGATTTTTCAATTGTTAATAACTTTTAAACTACAAATGCCATATTTTCGCAACTGCTGGAGGAGATAGCTGTGGTCCGTAGCTTTAATTTAAGACATGTCCGGCTAAGAAATACCAATGAGAAGCCGAGAAAAACGCAATTGTTTAAATTAACGATGTAATCCCGGAGTTCCGTTTTGGCGGTGCGGAAAACTGCGAAAAAGGCCGCAAACGCGAGATGGCGTCAGTTGTACCGTTTTCGACATATCGTTACCGACAAAATATATAAAAATTATTATCTCTGCTTCTGCAGGGCCGATTTTAATCAACTACATCTCAAACGAAAGGCAAGGGAATAAGCTATTCGATAAAAAATACCCCATTGCTCTACCTATATCCGTTTATCCGTAATAACAGTTTCAATTGTTTAATTGTTTATAACAAATGAACTGCACATACAACAATGTTCTCACCTATTGGAGATGGTAGCTGATGCTCATAGCTTTACTTTATGTCCACTGATCATGGACGTAGCGTGCTTGCGAGCCGAAATAATGGTATTTGTTTATAATTTCGTTCAACAAATTGAGTTATCTCTGCTTCTGCTGGGCCGATTTTAATCAACGACATATCAAAAGAAAGGGAAACGAATAAGCTATTCGATAAAAATTACCCCGTTGCTGTACCTATATCCGCTTATCCGTAATAACAATTTCAATTGTTCAATTGTTTATAAAAATGAACTGCACATGCAACAATGTTCACACCTATTGGAGATGGTAGCTGATGCTCATAGCTCTACTTTATGTCCACTGATCATGGACGTAGCATGCTTGCGAGCCGCAATAATGGCATTTGTTTATAATTTCGTTCAACAAAACGAGTTATCTCTGCTTCTGCTGGGCCGATTTTAATCAACGACATATCAAAAGAAAGGGAAACGAATAAGCTATTCGATAAAAATTACCCGGTTGCTGTACCTATATCCGCTTATCCGTAATAACAATTTCAATTGTTCAATTGTTTATAAAAATGAACTGCACATGCAACAATGTTCACACCTATTGGAGATGGTAGCTGATGCTCATAGCTCTACTTTATGTCCACTGATCATGGACGTAGCATGCTTGCGAGCCGAAATAATGGCATTTGATTATAATTTCGTTCAACAAAACGAGTTATCTCTGCTTCTGCTGGGCCGATTTTAATCAACGACATATCAAAAGAAAGGGAATCGAATAAGCTATTCGATAAAAAATACCCCGTTGCTGTACCTATATCCGTTTATCCGTAATAACAATTTCAATTGTTTAATTGCTTATAACCACTGAACTGCACATGCAACATTGTTCTCACCTATTGGAGATGGTAGCTGATGCTCATAGCTTTACTTTATGTCCACTGATCATGGATGTAGCATGCCTGCGAGCCGAAATAATGGCATTTGTTTATAATTTCGTTCAACAAATTGAATTATCTCGGTTTGCAGGCGATGTACGTCAATGATCGCAGGACATAAATTAAAGCTATTAGCCTCAGCTACATTATCCAACAGGGATGAGCAGTATTCGGTGAGCGGTTCATTTGTTATAAAGCAGAAAACAATTAAAATTGTTGTGACGGGCAACTGCATATAGTTAGAGCAGCGGAGTATTTTTTCTCGTGTAGCTGATTTACTTTCCTTTCATTTGAGATATTGTTGATTAAAGTCGGCCTAGCAGAAGCCGAGATAATTGTAATGACCCGGAGTTCACTTTTGCTGATTTTTCAATTGTTAATAACTTTTAAACTACAATTGCCATATTTTTGCAACTGCTGGAGGAGATAGCTGTGGTCCGTAGCTTTAATTTAAGACATGTCCGGCTAAGAAATACCAATGAGAAGCCGAGAAAAACGCAATTGTTTAAATTAACGATGTAATCCCGGAGTTCCGTTTTGGCGGTGCGGAAAACTGCGAAAAAGGCCGCAAACGCGAGATGGCGTCAGTTGTACCGTTTTCGACATATCGTTACCGACAAAATATATAAAAATTATTATCTCTGCTTCTGCAGGGCCGATTTTAATCAACTACATCTCAAACGAAAGGCAAGGGAATAAGCTATTCGATAAAAAATACCCCATTGCTCTACCTATATCCGTTTATCCGTAATAACAATTTCAATTGTTTAATTGTTTATAACAAATGAACTGCACATGCAACAATGTTCACACCTATTGGAGATGGTAGCTGATGCTCATAGCTTTACTTTATGTCCACTGATCATGGACGTAGCATGCTTGCGAGCATAAATAATGGTATTTGTTTATAATTTCGTTCAACAAATTGAGTTATCTCTGCTTCTGCTGGGCCGATTTTAATCAACGACATATCAAAAGAAAGGGAAACGAATAAGCTATTCGATAAAAAATACCCCGTTGCTGTACCTATATCCGTTTATCCGTAATAACAATTTCAATTGTTTAATTGCTTATAACCACTGAACTGCACATGCAACAATGTTCTCACCTATTGGAGATGGTAGCTGATGCTCATAGCTTTACTTTATGTCCACTGATCATGGACGTAGCATGCCTGCGAGCCGAAATAATGGCATTTGTTTATAATTTCGTTCAACAAAACGAGTTATCTCTGCTTCTGCTGGGCCGATTTTAATCAACGACATATCAAAAGAAAGGGAAACGAATAAGCTATTCGATAAAAATTACCCCGTTGCTGTACCTATATCCGCTTATCCGTAATAACAATTTCAATTGTTCAATTGTTTATAAAAATGAACTGCACATGCAACAATGTTCTGACCTATTGGAGATGGTAGCTGATGCTCATAGCTTTACTTTATGTCCGCTGATCATGGATGTAGCATGCCTGCGAGCCGAAAGAATGGCATTTGTTTATAATTTCGTTCAACAAATTGAATTATCTCGGTTTGCAGGCGTTGTACGTCAATGATCGCAGGACATAAATTAAAGCTATTAGCCTCAGCTACAATATCCAACAGGGATGAGCAGTATTCGGTGAGCGGTTCATTTGTTATAAAGAAGTAAACAATTAAAATTGTTGTGACGGGCAACTGCATATAGTTAGAGCAGCGGGGTATTTTTTCTCGTGTAGCTGATTTACTTTCCTTTCATTTGAGATATTGTTGATTAAAGTCGGCCTAGCAGAAGCCGAGATAATTGTAGTGACCCGGAGTTCACTTTTGCTGATTTTTCAATTGTTAATAACCTTTAAACTACAAATGCCATATTTTTGCAACTGCTGGAGGAGATAGCTGTGGTCCGTAGCTTTAATTTAAGACATGTCCGGCTAAGAAATACCAATGAGAAGCCGAGAAAAACGCAATTGTTTAAATTAACGATGTAATCCCGGAGTTCCGTTTTGGCGGTGCGGAAAACTGCGAAAAAGGCCGCAAACGCGAGATGGCGTCAGTTGTACCGTTTTCGACATATCGTTACCGACAAAATATATGAAAATTATTATCTCTGCTTCTGCTGAGCCGATTTTAATCGACTACATCTCAAACGAAAGGCAAAGGAATAAGCTATTCGATAAAAAATCCCCCATTGCTCTACCTATATCCGTTTATCCGTAATAACAGTTTCAATTGTTCAATTGTTTATAACAAATGAACTGCACATGCAACAATGTTATCACCTATTGGAGATGGTAGCTGATGCTCATAGCTTTACTTTATGTCCGCTGATCATGGATGTAGCATGCCTGCGAGCCGAAATAATGGCATTTGTTTATAATTTCTTTCAACAAATTGAGTTATCTCTGCTTCTGCTGGGCCGATTTTAATCAACGACATATCAAAAGAAAGGGAAACGAATAAGCTATTCGATAAAAAATACCCCGTTGCTGTACCTATATCCGTTTATCCGTAATAACAATTTCAATTGTTTAATTGCTTATAACCACTGAACTGCACATGCAACAATGTTCTCACCTATTGGAGATGGTAGCTGATGCTCATAGCTTTACTTTATGTCCACTGATCATGGACGTAGCATGCCTGCGAGCCGAAATAATGGCATTTGTTTATAATTTCGTTCAACAAATTGAATTATCTCGGTTTGCAGGCGATGTACGTCAGTGATCGCATGACATAAATTAAAGCTATTAGCCTCAGCTACAATATCCAACAGGGATGAGCAGTATTCGGTGAGCGGTTCATTTGTTATAAAGAAGTAAACAATTAAAATTGTTGTGACGGGCAACTCCATATAGTTAGAGCAGCGGGGTATTTTTTGTCGTGTAGCTGATTTACATTCCTTTCATTTGAGATATTGTTGATTAAAGTCGGCCTAGCAGAAGCCGAGATAATTGTAGTGACCCGGAGTTCACTTTTGCTGATTTTTCAATTGTTAATAACTTTTAAACTACAAATGCCATATTTTTGCAACTGCTGGAGGAGATAGCTGTGGTCCGTAGCTTTAATTTAAGACAGTTCCGGCTAAGAAATACCATTGAGAAGCCGAGAAAAACGCAATTGTTTAAATTAACGATGTAATCCCGGAGTTCCGTTTTGGCGGTGCGGAAAACTGCGAAAAAGGCCGCAAACGCGAGATGGCGTCAGTTGTACCGTTTTCGACATATCGTTACCGACAAAATATATGAAAATTATTATCTCTGCTTCTGCTGGGCCGATTTTAATCGACTACATCTCAAACGAAAGGCAAAGGAATAAGCTATTCGATAAAAAATACCCCATTGCTCTACCTATATCCGTTTATCCGTAATAACAGTTTCAATTGTTCAATTGTTTATAACAAATGAACTGCACATGCAACAATGTTCACACCTATTGGAGATGGTAGCTGATGCTCATAGCTTTACTTTATGTCCACTGATCATGGACGTAGCATGCTTGCGAGCATAAATAATGGTATTTGTTTATAATTTCGTTCAACAAATTGAGTTATCTCTGCTTCTGCTGGGCCGATTTTAATCAACGACATATCAAAAGAAAGGGAAACGAATAAGCTATTCGATAAAAAATACCCCGTTGCTGTACCTATATCCGTTTATCCGTAATAACAATTTCAATTGTTTTATTGCTTATACCCACTGAACTGCACTTGCAACATTGTTCTCACCTATTGGAGATGGTAGCTGATGCTCATAGCTTTACTTTATGTCCACTGATCATGGATGTAGCATGCCTGCGAGCCGAAAGAATGGCATTTGTTTATAATTTCGTTCAACAAAATGAGTTATCTCTGCTTCTGCTGGGCCGATTTTAATCAACGACATATCAAAAGAAAGGGAAACGAATAAGCTATTCGATAAAAAATACCCCGTTGCTGTGCCTATATCCGTTTATCCGTAATAACAATTTCAATTGTTTAATTGCTTATAACCACTGAACTGCACATGCAACAATGTTCTCACCTATTGGAGATGGTAGCTGATGCTCATAGCTTTACTTTATGTCCACTGATCATGGACGTAGCATGCTTGCGAGCATAAATAATGGTATTTGTTTATAATTTCGTTCAACAAATTGAGTTATCTCTGCTTCTGCTGGGCCGATTTTAATCAACGACATATCAAAAGAAAGGGAAACGAATAAGCTATTCGATAAAAAATACCCCGTTGCTGTACCTATATCCGTTTATCCGTAATAACAATTTCAATTGTTTAATTGCTTATAACCACTGAACTGCACTTGCAACATTGTTCTCACCTATTGGAGGTGGTAGCTGATGCTCATAGCTTTACTTTATGTCCATTGATCATGGATGTAGCATGCCTGCGAGCCGAAATAATGGCATTTGTTTATAATTTCGTTCAACAAATTGAGTTATCTCTGCTTCTGCTGGGCCGATTTTAATCAACGACATATCAAAAGAAAGGGAAACGAATAAGCTATTCGATAAAAATTACCCCGTTGCTGTACCTATATCCGTTTATCCGTAATAACAGTTTCAATTGTTTAATTGCTTATAACCACTGAACTGCACATGCAACATTGTTCTCACCTATTGGAGATGGTAGCTGATGCTCATAGCTTTACTTTATGTCCATTGATCATGGATGTAGCATGCCTGCGAGCCGAAATAATGGCATTTGTTTATAATTTCGTTCAACAAATTGAGTTATCTCTGCTTCTGTTGGGCCGATTTTAATCAACGACATATCAAAAGAAAGGGAAACGAATAAGCTATTCGATAAAAAATACCCCGTTGCTGTACCTATATCCGTTTATCCGTAATAACAATTTCAATTGTTTAATTGCTTATAACCACTGAACTGCACTTGCAACATTGTTCTCACCTATTGGAGATGGTAGCTGATGCTCATAGCTTTACTTTATGTCCACTGATCATGGACGTAGCATGCTTGCGAGCATAAATAATGGTATTTGTTTATAATTTCGTTCAACAAATTGAGTTATCTCTGCTTCTGCTGGGCCGATTTTAATCAACGACATATCAAAAGAAAGGGAAACGAATAACCTATTCGATAAAAAATACCCCGTTGCTGTACCTATATCCGTTTATCCGTAATAACAATTTCAATTGTTTAATTGCTTATAACCACTGAACTGCACATGCAACATTGTTCTCACCTATTGGAGATGGTAGCTGATGCTCATAGCTTTACTTTATGTCCATTGATCATGGATGTAGCATGCCTGCGAGCCGAAATAATGGCATTTGTTTATAATTTCGTTCAACAAATTGAGTTATCTCTGCTTCTGCTGGGCCGATTTTAATCAACGACATATCAAAAGAAAGGGAAACGAATAACCTATTCGATAAAAAATACCCCGTTGCTGTACCTATATCCGTTTATCCGTAATAACAATTTCAATTGTTTAATTGCTTATAACCACTGAACTGCACATGCAACAATGTTCTCACCTATTGGAGATGGTAGCTGATGCTCATAGCTTTACTTTATGTCCACTGATCATGGACGTAGCATGCTTGCGAGCATAAATAATGGTATTTGTTTATAATTTCGTTCAACAAATTGAGTTATCTCTGCTTCTGTTGGGCCGATTTTAATCAACGACATATCAAAAGAAAGGGAAACGAATAAGCTATTCGATAAAAAATACCCCGTTGCTGTACCTATATCCGTTTATCCGTAATAACAATTTCAATTGTTTAATTGCTTATAACCACTGAACTGCACTTGCAACATTGTTCTCACCTATTGGAGATGGTAGCTGATGCTCATAGCTTTACTTTATGTCCACTGATCATGGACGTAGCATGCTTGCGAGCATAAATAATGGTATTTGTTTATAATTTCGTTCAACAAATTGAGTTATCTCTGCTTCTGCTGGGCCGATTTTAATCAACGACATATCAAAAGAAAGGGAAACGAATAACCTATTCGATAAAAAATACCCCGTTGCTGTACCTATATCCGTTTATCCGTAATAACAATTTCAATTGTTTAATTGCTTATAACCACTGAACTGCACATGCAACATTGTTCTCACCTATTGGAGATGGTAGCTGATGCTCATAGCTTTACTTTATGTCCATTGATCATGGATGTAGCATGCCTGCGAGCCGAAATAATGGCATTTGTTTATAATTTCGTTCAACAAATTGAGTTATCTCTGCTTCTGCTGGGCCGATTTTAATCAACGACATATCAAAAGAAAGGGAAACGAATAAGCTATTCGATAAAAATTACCCCGTTGCTGTACCTATATCCGTTTATCCGTAATAACAGTTTCAATTGTTTAATTGCTTATAACCACTGAACTGCACATGCAACATTGTTCTCACCTATTGGAGATGGTAGCTGATGCTCATAGCTTTACTTTATGTCCATTGATCATGGATGTAGCATGCCTGCGAGCCGAAATAATGGCATTTGTTTATAATTTCGTTCAACAAATTGAATTATCTCGGTTTGCAGGCGATGTACGTCAATGATCGCAGGACATAAATTAAAGCTATTAGCCTGAGCTACAATATCCAACAGGGATGAGCAGTATTCCGTGAGCGGTTCATTTGTTATAAAGAAGTAAACAATTAAAATTGTTGTGATGGGCAACTGCATATAGTTAGAGCAGCGGGGTATTTTTTCTTGTGTAGCTGATTTACTTTCCTTTCATTTGAGATATTGTTGATTAAAGTCGGCCTAGCAGAAGCCGAGATAATTGTAATGACCCGGAGTTCACTTTTGCTGATTTTTCAATTGTTAATAACTTTTAAACTACAAATGCCATATTTTCGCAACTGCTGGAGGAGATAGCTGTGGTCCGTAGCTTTAATTTAAGACATGTCCGGCTAAGAAATACCAATGAGAAGCCGAGAAAAACGCAATTGTTTAAATTAACGATGTAATCCCGGAGTTCCGTTTTGGCGGTGCGGAAAACTGCGAAAAAGGCCGCAAACGCGAGATGGCGTCAGTTGTACCGTTTTCGACATATCGTTACCGACAAAATATATAAAAATTATTATCTCTGCTTCTGCAGGGCCGATTTTAATCAACTACATCTCAAACGAAAGGCAAGGGAATAAGCTATTCGATAAAAAATACCCCATTGCTCTACCTATATCCGTTTATCCGTAATAACAATTTCAATTGTTTAATTGTTTATAACAAATGAACTGCACATGCAACAATGTTCACACCTATTGGAGATGGTAGCTGATGCTCATAGCTTTACTTTATGTCCACTGATCATGGACGTAGCATGCTTGCGAGCATAAATAATGGTATTTGTTTATAATTTCGTTCAACAAATTGAGTTATCTCTGCTTCTGCTGGGCCAATTTTAATCAACGACATATCAAAAGTAAGGGAAACGAATAAGCTATTCGATAAAAATTACCCCGTTGCTGTACCTATATCCGCTTATCCGTAATAACAATTTCAATTGTTCAATTGTTTATAACAAATGAACTGCACATGCAACAATGTTCTCACCTATTGGAGATGGTAGCTGATGCTCATAGCTTTACTTTATGTCCACTGATCATGGACGTAGCATGCCTGCGAGCCGAAAGAATGGCATTTGTTTATAATTTCGTTCAACAAAATGAGTTATCTCTGCTTCTGCTGGGCCGATTTTAATCAACGACATATCAAAAGAAAGGGAAACGAATAAGCTATTCGATAAAAAATACCCCGTTGCTGTACCTATATCCGTTTATCCGTAATAACAATTTCAATTGTTTAATTGCTTATACCCACTGAACTGCACTTGCAACATTGTTCTCACCTATTGGAGATGGTAGCTGATGCTCATAGCTTTACTTTATGTCCACTGATCATGGATGTAGCATGCCTGCGAGCCGAAAGAATGGCATTTGTTTATAATTTCGTTCAACAAAATGAGTTGTCTCTGCTTCTGCTGGGCCGATTTTAATCAACGACATATCAAAAGAAAGGGAAACGAATAAGCTATTCGATAAAAAATACCCCGTTGCTGTACCTATATCCGTTTATCCGTAATAACAATTTCAATTGTTTAATTGCTTATAACCACTGAACTGCACATGCAACAATGTTCTCACCTATTGGAGATGGTAGCTGATGCTCATAGCTTTACTTTATGTCCACTGATCATGGACGTAGCATGCTTGCGAGCATAAATAATGGTATTTGTTTATAATTTCGTTCAACAAATTGAGTTATCTCTGCTTCTGCTGGGCCGATTTTAATCAACGACATATCAAAAGAAAGGGAAACGAATAAGCTATTCGATAAAAAATACCCCGTTGCTGTACCTATATCCGTTTATCCGTAATAACAATTTCAATTGTTTAATTGCTTATAACCACTGAACTACAAATGCCATATTTTTGCAACTGCTGGAGGAGATAGCTGTGGTCCGTAGCTTTAATTTAAGACAGGTCCGGCTAAGAAATACCAATGAGAAGCCGAGAAAAACGCAATTGTTTAAATTAACGATGTAATCCCGGAGTTCCGTTTTGGCGGTGCGGAAAACTGCGAAAAAGGCCGCAAACGCGAGATGGCGTCAGTTGTACCGTTTTCGACATATCGTTACCGACAAAATATATGAAAATTATTATCTCTGCTTCTGCTGGGCCGATTTTAATCGACTACATCTCAAACGAAAGGCAAAGGAATAAGCTATTCGATAAAAAATACCCCATTGCTCTACCTATATCCGTTTATCCGTAATAACAATTTCAATTGTTTAATTGTTTATAACAAATGAACTGCACATGCAACAATGTTCACACCTATTGGAGATGGTAGCTGATGCTCATAGCTTTACTTTATGTCCACTGATCATGGACGTAGCATGCTTGCGAGCATAAATAATGGTATTTGTTTAGAATTTCGTTCAACAAATTGAGTTATCTCTGCTTCTGCTGGGCCGATTTTAATCAACGACATATCAAAAGAAAGGGAAACGAATAAGCTATTCGATAAAAAATACCCCGTTGCTGTACCTATATCCGTTTATCCGTAATAACAATTTCAATTGTTTAATTGCTTATACCCACTGAACTGCACTTGCAACATTGTTCTCACCTATTGGAGATGGTAGCTGATGCTCATAGCTTTACTTTATGTTCACTGATCATGGATGTAGCATGCCTGCGAGCCGAAAGAATGGCATTTGTTTATAATTTCGTTCAACAAAATGAGTTATCTCTGCTTCTGCTGGGCCGATTTTAATCAACGACATATCAAAAGAAAGGGAAACGAATAACCTATTCGATAAAAAATACCCCGTTGCTGTACCTATATCCGTTTATCCGTAATAACAATTTCAATTGTTTAATTGCTTATAACCACTGAACTGCACATGCAACAATGTTCTCACCTATTGGAGATGGTAGCTGATGCTCATAGCTTTACTTTATGTCCACTGATCATGGACGTAGCATGCTTGCGAGCATAAATAATGGTATTTGTTTATAATTTCGTTCAACAAATTGAGTTATCTCTGCTTCTGCTGGGCCGATTTTAATCAACGACATATCAAAAGAAAGGGAAACGAATAAGCTATTCGATAAAAAATACCCCGTTGCTGTACCTATATCCGTTTATCCGTAATAACAATTTCAATTGTTTAATTGCTTATAACCACTGAACTGCACTTGCAACATTGTTCTCACCTATTGGAGATGGTAGCTGATGCTCATAGCTTTACTTTATGTCCATTGATCATGGATGTAGCATGCCTGCGAGCCGAAATAATGGCATTTGTTTATAATTTCGTTCAACAAATTGAGTTATCTCTGCTTCTGCTGGGCCGCTTTTAATCAACGACATATCAAAAGAAAGGGAAACGAATAAGCTATTCGATAAAAATTACCCCGTTGCTGTACCTATATCCGTTTATCCGTAATAACAGTTTCAATTGTTTAATTGCTTATAACCACTGAACTGCACATGCAACATTGTTCTCACCTATTGGAGATGGTAGCTGATGCTCATAGCTTTACTTTATGTCCATTGATCATGGATGTAGCATGCCTGCGAGCCGAAATAATGGCATTTGTTTATAATTTCGTTCAACAAATTGAATTATCTCGGTTTGCAGGCGATGTACGTCAATGATCGCAGGACATAAATTAAAGCTATTAGCCTCAGCTACAATATCCAACAGGGATGAGCAGTATTCCGTGAGCGGTTCATTTGTTATAAAGAAGTAAACAATTAAAATTGTTGTGACGGGCAACTGCATATAGTTAGAGCAGCGGGGTATTTTTTCTCGTGTAGCTGATTTACTTTCCTTTCATTTGAGATATTGTTGATTAAAGTCGGCCTAGCAGAAGCCGAGATAATTGTAATGACCCGGAGTTCACTTTTGCTGATTTTTCAATTGTTAATAACTTTTAAACTACAAATGCCATATTTTTGCAACTGCTGGAGGAGATAGCTGTGGTCCGTAGCTTTAATTTAAGACATGTCCGGCTAAGAAATACCAATGAGAAGCCGAGAAAAACGCAATTGTTTAAATTAACGATGTAATCCCGGAGTTCCGTTTTGGCGGTGCGGAAAACTGCGAAAAAGGCCGCAAACGCGAGATGGCGTCAGTTGTACCGTTTTCGACATATCGTTACCGACAAAATATATAAAAATTATTATCTCTGCTTCTGCAGGGCCGATTTTAATCAACTACATCTCAAACGAAAGGCAAGGGAATAAGCTATTCGATAAAAAATACCCCATTGCTCTACCTATATCCGTTTATCC
Organism: Nomada lathburiana; assembly: GCA_963667235.1. Taxonomy (NCBI): domain Eukaryota; kingdom Metazoa; phylum Arthropoda; class Insecta; order Hymenoptera; family Apidae; genus Nomada; species Nomada lathburiana. The sequence goes on along the minus strand of OY763898.1, from coordinate 7,579,322 downwards.
GTAATAACAATTTCAATTGTTTAATTGTTTATAACAAATGAACTGCACATGCAACAATGTTCACACCTATTGGAGATGGTAGCTGATGCTCATTGCTTTACTTTATGTCCACTGATCATGGACGTAGCATGCTTGCGAGCATAAATAATGGTATTTGTTTATAATTTCGTTCAACAAATTGAGTTATCTCTGCTTCTGCTGGGCCGATTTTAATCAACGACATATCAAAAGAAAGGGAAACGAATAAGCTATTCGATAAAAATTACCCCGTTGCTGTACCTATATCCGTTTATCCGTAATAACAGTTTCAATTGTTTAATTGCTTATAACCACTGAACTGCACATGCAACATTGTTCTCACCTATTGGAGATGGTAGCTGATGCTCATAGCTTTACTTTATGTCCATTGATCATGGATGTAGCATGCCTGCGAGCCGAAATAATGGCATTTGTTTATAATTTCGTTCAACAAATTGAATTATCTCGGTTTGCAGGCGATGTACGTCAACGATCGCAGGACATAAATTAAAGCTATTAGCCTCAGCTACAATATCCAACAGGGATGAGCAGTATTCCGTGAGCGGTTCATTTGTTATAAAGAAGTAAACAATTAAAATTGTTGTGACGGGCAACTGCATATAGTTAGAGCAGCGGGGTATTTTTTCTCGTGTAGCTGATTTACTTTCCTTTCATTTGAGATATTGCTGATTAAAGTCGGCCTAGCAGAAGCCGAGATAATTGTAGTGAACCGGAGTTCACATTTGCTGATTTTTCAATTGTTAATAACTTTTAAACTACAAATGCCATATTTTTGCAACTGCTGGAGGAGATAGCTGTGGTCCGTAGCTTTAATTTAAGACAGGTCCGGCTAAGAAATACCAATGAGAAGCCGAGAAAAACGCAATTGTTTAAATTAACGATGTAATCCCGGAGTTCCGTTTTGGCGGTGCGGAAAACTGCGAAAAAGGCCGCAAACGCGAGATGGCGTCAGTTGTACCGTTTTCGACATATCGTTACCGACAAAATATATGAAAATTATTATCTCTGCTTCTGCTGGGCCGATTTTAATCGACTACATCTCAAACGAAAGGCAAAGGAATAAGCTATTCGATAAAAAATACCCCATTGCTCTACCTATATCCGTTTATCCGTAATAACAATTTCAATTGTTTAATTGTTTATAACAAATGAACTGCACATGCAACAATGTTCACACCTATTGGAGATGGTAGCTGATGCTCATAGCTTTACTTTATGTCCACTGATCATGGACGTAGCATGCTTGCGAGCATAAATAATGGTATTTGTTTATAATTTCGTTCAACAAATTGAGTTATCTCTGCTTCTGCTGGGCCGATTTTAATCAACGACATATCATAAGAAAGGGAAACGAATAAGCTATTCGATAAAAAATACCCCGTTGCTGTACCTATATCCGTTTATCCGTAATAACAATTTCAATTGTTTAATTGCTTATACCCACTGAACTGCACTTGCAACATTGTTCTCACCTACTGGAGATGGTAGCTGATGCTCATAGCTTTACTTTATGTTCACTGATCATGGATGTAGCATGCCTGCGAGCCGAAAGAATGGCATTTGTTTATAATTTCGTTCAACAAAATGAGTTATCTCTGCTTCTGCTGGGCCGATTTTAATCAACGACATATCAAAAGAAAGGGAAACGAATAAGCTATTCGATAAAAATTACCCCGTTGCTGTACCTATATCCGTTTATCCGTAATAACAGTTTCAATTGTTTAATTGCTTATAACCACTGAACTGCACATGCAACATTGTTCTCACCTATTGGAGATGGTAGCTGATGCTCATAGCTTTACTTTATGTCCATTGATCATGGATGTAGCATGCCTGCGAGCCGAAATAATGGCATTTGTTTATAATTTCGTTCAACAAATTGAATTATCTCGGTTTGCAGGCGATGTACGTCAATGATCGCAGGACATAAATTAAAGCTATTAGCCTCAGCTACAATATCCAACAGGGATGAGCAGTATTCGGTGAGCGGTTCATTTGTTATAAAGAAGTAAACAATTAAAATTGTTGTGACGGGCAACTCCATATAGTTAGAGCAGCGGGGTATTTTTTGTCGTGTAGCTGATTTACATTCCTTTCATTTGAGATATTGTTGATTAAAGTCGGCCTAGCAGAAGCCGAGATAATTGTTGTGACCCGGAGTTCACTTTTGCTGATTTTTCAATTGTTAATAACTTTTAAACTACAAATGCCATATTTTTGCAACTGCTGGAGGAGATAGCTGTGGTCCGTAGCTTTAATTTAAGACAGGTCCGGCTAAGAAATACCATTGAGAAGCCGAGAAAAACGCAATTGTTTAAATTAACGATGTAATCCCGGAGTTCCGTTTTGGCGGTGCGGAAAACTGCGAAAAAGTCCGCAAACGCGAGATGGCGTCAGTTGTACCGTTTTCGACATATCGTTACCGACAAAATATATGAAAATTATTATCTCTGCTTCTGCTGGGCCGATTTTAATCGACTACATCTCAAACGAAAGGCAAAGGAATAAGCTATTCGATAAAAAATACCCCATTGCTCTACCTATATCCGTTTATCCGTAATAACAGTTTCAATTGTTCAATTGTTTATAACAAATGAACTGCACTTGCAACATTGTTCTCACCTATTGGAGATGGTAGCTGATGCTCATAGCTCTACTTTATGTCCACTGATCATGGACGTAGCATGCTTGCGAGCATAAATAATGGTATTTGTTTATAATTTCGTTCAACAAATTGAGTTATCTCTGCTTCTGCTGGGCCGATTTTAATCAACGACATATCAAAAGAAAGGGAAACGAATAAGCTATTCGATAAAAAATACCCCGTTGCTGTACCTATATCCGTTTATCCGTAATAACAATTTCAATTGTTTAATTGCTTATACCCACTGAACTGCACTTGCAACATTGTTCTCACCTATTGGAGATGGTAGCTGATGCTCATAGCTTTACTTTATGTCCACTGATCATGGATGTAGCATGCCTGCGAGCCGAAAGAATGGCATTTGTTTATAATTTCGTTCAACAAAATGAGTTATCTCTGCTTCTGCTGGGCCGATTTTAATCAACGACATATCAAAAGAAAGGGAAACGAATAAGCTATTCGATAAAAAATACCCCGTTGCTGTACCTATATCCGTTTATCCGTAATAACAATTTCAATTGTTTAATTGCTTATAACCACTGAACTGCACATGCAACAATGTTCTCACCTATTGGAGATGGTAGCTGATGCTCATAGCTTTACTTTATGTCCACTGATCATGGACGTAGCATGCTTGCGAGCATAAATAATGGTATTTGTTTATAATTTCGTTCAACAAATTGAGTTATCTCTGCTTCTGCTGGGCCGATTTTAATCAACGACATATCAAAAGAAAGGGAAACGAATAAGCTATTCGATAAAAAATACCCCATTGCTCTACCTATATCCGTTTATCCGTAATAACAATTTCAATTGTTTAATTGTTTATAACAAATGAACTGCACATGCAACAATGTTCACACCTATTGGAGATGGTAGCTGATGCTCATAGCTTTACTTTATGTCCACTGATCATGGACGTAGCATGCTTGCGAGCATAAATAATGGTATTTGTTTATAATTTCGTTCAACAAATTGAGTTATCTCTGCTTCTGCTGGGCCGATTTTAATCAACGACATATCAAAAGAAAGGGAAACGAATAAGCTATTCGATAAAAATTACCCCGTTGCTGTACCTATATCCGTTTATCCGTAATAACAGTTTCAATTGTTTAATTGCTTATAACCACTGAACTGCACATGCAACATTGTTCTCACCTATTGGAGATGGTAGCTGATGCTCATAGCTTTACTTTATGTCCATTGATCATGGATGTAGCATGCTTGCGAGCCGAAATAATGGCATTTGTTTATAATTTCGTTCAACAAATTGAATTATCTCGGTTTGCAGGCGATGTACGTCAATGATCGCAGGACATAAATTAAAGCTATTAGCCTCAGCTACAATATCCAACAGGGATGAGCAGTATTCCGTGAGCGGTTCATTTGTTATAAAGAAGTAAACAATTAAAATTGTTGTGACGGGCAACTGCATATAGTTAGAGCAGCGGGGTATTTTTTCTCGTGTAGCTGATTTACTTTCCTTTCATTTGAGATATTGTTGATTAAAGTCGGCCTAGCAGAAGCCGAGATAATTGTAATGACCCGGAGTTCACTTTTGCTGATTTTTCAATTGTTAATAACTTTTAAACTACAAATGCCATATTTTTGCAACTGCTGGAGGAGATAGCTGTGGTCCGTAGCTTTAATTTAAGACATGTCCGGCTAAGAAATACCAATGAGAAGCCGAGAAAAACGCAATTGTTTAAATTAACGATGTAATCCCGGAGTTCCGTTTTGGCGGTGCGGAAAACTGCGAAAAAGGCCGCAAACGCGAGATGGCGTCAGTTGTACCGTTTTCGACATATCGTTACCGACAAAATATATAAAAATTATTATCTCTGCTTCTGCAGGGCCGATTTTAATCAACTACATCTCAAACGAAAGGCAAGGGAATAAGCTATTCGATAAAAAATACCCCATTGCTCTACCTATATCCGTTTATCCGTAATAACAATTTCAATTGTTTAATTGTTTATAACAAATGAAATGCACATGCAACAATGTTCACACCTATTGGAGATGGTAGCTGATGCTCATAGCTTTACTTTATGTCCTCTGATCATGGACGTAGCATGCTTGGGAGCATAAATAATGGTATTTGTTTATAATTTCGTTCAACAAATTGAGTTATCTCTGCTTCTGCTGGGCCGATTTTAATCAACGACATATCAAAAGAAAGGGAAACGAATAAGCTATTCGATAAAAATTACCCCGTTGCTGTACCTATATCCGTTTATCCGTAATAACAGTTTCAATTGTTTAATTGCTTATAACCACTGAACTGCACATGCAACATTGTTCTCACCTATTGGAGATGGTAGCTGATGCTCATAGCTTTACTTTATGTCCATTGATCATGGATGTAGCATGCCTGCGAGCCGAAATAATGGCATTTGTTTATAATTTCGTTCAACAAATTGAATTATCTCGGTTTACAGGCGATGTACGTCAATGATCGCAGGACATAAATTAAAGCTATTAGCCTCAGCTACAATATCCAACAGGGATGAGCAGTATTCGGTGAGCGGTTCATTTGTTATAAAGAAGTAAACAATTAAAATTGTTGTGACGGGCAACTCCATATAGTTAGAGCAGCGGGGTATTTTTTGTCGTGTAGCTGATTTACATTCCTTTCATTTGAGATATTGTTGATTAAAGTCGGCCTAGCAGAAGCCGAGATAATTGTAGTGACCCGGAGTTCACTTTTGCTGATTTTTCAATTGTTAATAACTTTTAAACTACAAATGCCATATTTTTGCAACTGCTGGAGGAGATAGCTGTGGTCCGTAGCTTTAATTTAAGACAGGTCCGGCTAAGAAATACCATTGAGAAGCCGAGAAAAACGCAATTGTTTAAATTAACGATGTAATCCCGGAGTTCCGTTTTGGCGGTGCGGAAAACTGCGAAAAAGTCCGCAAACGCGAGATGGCGTCAGTTGTACCGTTTTCGACATATCGTTACCGACAAAATATATGAAAATTATTATCTCTGCTTCTGCCGGCCGATTTTAATCGACTACATCTCAAACGAAAGGCAAAGGAATAAGCTATTCGATAAAAAATACCCCATTGCTCTACCTATATCCGTTTATCCGTAATAACAATTTCAATTGTTTAATTGTTTATAACAAATGAACTGCACATGCAACAATGTTCACACCTATTGGAGATGGTAGCTGATGCTCATAGCTTTACTTTATGTCCACTGATCATGGACGTAGCATGCTTGCGAGCATAAATAATGGTATTTGTTTATAATTTCGTTCAACAAATTGAGTTATCTCTGCTTCTGCTGGGCCGATTTTAATCAACGACATATCAAAAGAAAGGGAAACGAATAAGCTATTCGATAAAAATTACCCCGTTGCTGTACCTATATCCGTTTATCCGTAATAACAGTTTCAATTGTTTAATTGCTTATAACCACTGAACTGCACATGCAACATTGTTCTCACCTATTGGAGATGGTAGCTGATGCTCATAGCTTTACTTTATGTCCATTGATCATGGATGTAGCATGCCTGCGAGCCGAAATAATGGCATTTGTTTATAATTTCGTTCAACAAATTGAATTATCTCGGTTTGCAGGCGATGTACGTCAACGATCGCAGGACATAAATTAAAGCTATTAGCCTCAGCTACAATATCCAACAGGGATGAGCAGTATTCCGTGAGCGGTTCATTTGTTATAAAGAAGTAAACAATTAAAATTGTTGTGACGGGCAACTGCATATAGTTAGAGCAGCGGGGTATTTTTTCTCGTGTAGCTGATTTACTTTCCTTTCATTTGAGATATTGCTGATTAAAGTCGGCCTAGCAGAAGCCGAGATAATTGTAGTGACCCGGAGTTCACTTTTGCTGATTTTTCAATTGTTAATAACTTTTAAACTACAAATGCCATATTTTTGCAACTGCTGGAGGAGATAGCTGTGGTCCGTAGCTTTAATTTAAGACAGGTCCGGCTAAGAAATACCAATGAGAAGCCGAGAAAAACGCAATTGTTTAAATTAACGATGTAATCCCGGAGTTCCGTTTTGGCGGTGCGGAAAACTGCGAAAAAGGCCGCAAACGCGAGATGGCGTCAGTTGTACCGTTTTCGACATATCGTTACCGACAAAATATATGAAAATTATTATCTCTGCTTCTGCTGGGCCGATTTTAATCGACTACATCTCAAACGAAAGGCAAAGGAATAAGCTATTCGATAAAAAATACCCCATTGCTCTACCTATATCCGTTTATCCGTAATAACAGTTTCAATTGTTCAATTGTTTATAACAAAGGAACTGCACATGCAACAATGTTCACACCTATTGGAGATGGTAGCTGATGCTCATAGCTTTACTTTATGTCCACTGATCATGGACGTAGCATGCTTGCGAGCATAAATAATGGTATTTGTTTATAATTTCGTTCAACAAATTGAGTTATCTCTGCTTCTGCTGGGCCGATTTTAATCAACGACATATCAAAAGAAAGGGAAACGAATAAGCTATTCGATAAAGAATACCCCGTTGCTGTACCTATATCCGTTTATCCGTAATAACAATTTCAATTGTTTAATTGCTTATACCCACTGAACTGCACTTGCAACATTGTTCTCACCTATTGGAGATGGTAGCTGATGCTCATAGCTTTACTTTATGTCCACTGATCATGGATGTAGCATGCCTGCGAGCCGAAAGAATGGCATTTGTTTATAATTTCGTTCAACAAATTGAATTATCTCGGTTTGCAGGCGATGTACGTCAGTGATCGCATGACATAAATTAAAGCTATTAGCCTCAGCTACAATATCCAACAGGGATGAGCAGTATTCGGTGAGCGGTTCATTTGTTATAAAGAAGTAAACAATTAAAATTGTTGTGACGGGCAACTCCATATAGTTAGAGCAGCGGGGTATTTTTTCTCGTGTAGCTGATTTACATTCCGTTCATTTGAGATATTGCTGATTAAAGTCGGCCTAGCAGAAGCCGAGATAATTGTAGTGACCCGGAGTTCACTTTTGCTGATTTTTCAATTGTTAATAACTTTTAAACTACAAATGCCATATTTTTGCAACTGCTGGAGGAGATAGCTGTGGTCCGTAGCTTTAATTTAAGACAGGTCCGGCTAAGAAATACCAATGAGAAGCCGAGAAAAACGCAATTGTTTAAATTAACGATGTAATCCCGGAGTTCCGTTTTGGCGGTGCGGAAAACTGCGAAAAAGGCCGCAAACGCGAGATGGCGTCAGTTGTACCGTTTTCGACATATCGTTACCGACAAAATATATGAAAATTATTATCTCTGCTTCTGCTAGGCCGATTTTAATCGACTACATCTCAAACGAAAGGCAAAGGAATAAGCTATTCGATAAAAAATACCCCATTGCTCTACCTATATCCGTTTATCCGTAATAACAGTTTCAATTGTTCAATTGTTTATAACAAAGGAACTGCACATGCAACAATGTTCACACCTATTGGAGATGGTAGCTGATGCTCATAGCTTTACTTTATGTCCACTGATCATGGACGTAGCATGCTTGCGAGCATAAATAATGGTATTTGTTTATAATTTCGTTCAACAAATTGAGTTATCTCTGCTTCTGCTGGGCCGATTTTAATCAACGACATATCAAAAGAAAGGGAAACGAATAAGCTATTCGATAAAAAATACCCCGTTGCTGTACCTATATCCGTTTATCCGTAATAACAATTTCAATTGTTTAATTGCTTATAACCACTGAACTGCACTTGCAACATTGTTCTCACCTATTGGAGATGGTAGCTGATGCTCATAGCTTTACTTTATGTCCATTGATCATGGATGTAGCATGCCTGCGAGCATAAATAATGGTATTTGTTTATAATTTCGTTCAACAAATTGAGTTATCTCTGCTTCTGCTGGGCCGATTTTAATTAACGACATATCAAAAGAAAGGGAAACGAATAAGCTATTCGATAAAAATTACCCCGTTGCTGTACCTATATCCGCTTATCCGTAATAACAATTTCAATTGTTTAATTGCTTATAAACACTGAACTGCGCATGCAACATTGTTCTCACCTATTGGAGATGGTAGCTGATGCTCATAGCTTTACTTTATGTCCATTGATCATGGATGTAGCATGCCTGCGAGCCGAAATAATGGCATTTGTTTATAATTTCGTTCAACAAATTGAGTTATCTCTGCTTCTGCTGGGCCGATTTTAATCAACGACATATCAAAAGAAAGGGAAACGAATAAGCTATTCGATAAAAATTACCCCGTTGCTGTACCTATATCCGTTTATCCGTAATAACAGTTTCAATTGTTTAATTGCTTATAACCACTGAACTGCGCATGCAACATTGTTCTCACCTATTGGAGATGGTAGCTGATGCTCATAGCTTTACTTTATGTCCATTGATCATGGATGTAGCATGCCTGCGAGCCGAAATAATGGCATTTGTTTATAATTTCGTTCAACAAATTGAATTATCTCGGTTTGCAGGCGATGTACGTCAATGATCGCAGGACATAAATTAAAGCTATTAGCCTCAGCTACAATATCCAACAGGGATGAGCAGTATTCCGTGAGCGGTTCATTTGTGATAAAGAAGTAAACAATTAAAATTGTTGTGACGGGCAACTGCATATAGTTAGAGCAGCGGGGTATTTTTTCTCGTGTAGCTGATTTACTTTCCTTTCATTTGAGATATTGTTGATTAAAGTCGGCCTAGCAGAAGCCGAGATAATTGTAATGACCCGGAGTTCACTTTTGCTGATTTTTCAATTGTTAATAACTTTTAAACTACAAATGCCATATTTTTGCAACTGCTGGAGGAGATAGCTGTGGTCCGTAGCTTTAATTTAAGACATGTCCGGCTAAGAAATACCAATGAGAAGCCGAGAAAAACGAAATTGTTTAAATTAACGATGTAATCCCGGAGTTCCGTTTTGGCGGTGCGGAAAACTGCGAAAAAGGCCGCAAACGCGAGATGGCGTCAGTTGTACCGTTTTCGACATATCGTTACCGACAAAATATATAAAAATTATTATCTCTGCTTCTGCAGGGCCGATTTTAATCAACTACATCTCAAACGAAAGGCAAGGGAATAAGCTATTCGATAAAAAATACCCCATTGCTCTACCTATATCCGTTTATCCGTAATAACAATTTCAATTGTTTAATTGTTTATAACAAATGAACTGCACATGCAACAATGTTCACACCTATTGGAGATGGTAGCTGATGCTCATAGCTTTACTTTATGTCCACTGATCATGGACGTAGCATGCTTGCGAGCATAAATAATGGTATTTGTTTATAATTTCGTTCAACAAATTGAGTTATCTCTGCTTCTGCTGGGCCGATTTTAATCAACGACATATCAAAAGAAAGGGAAACGAATAAGCTATTCGATAAAAATTACCCCGTTGCTGTACCTATATCCGTTTATCCGTAATAACAGTTTCAATTGTTTAATTGCTTATAACCACTGAACTGCACATGCAACATTGTTCTCACCTATTGGAGATGGTAGCTGATGCTCATAGCTTTACTTTATGTCCATTGATCATGGATGTAGCATGCCTGCGAGCATAAATAATGGTATTTGTTTATAATTTCGTTCAACAAATTGAGTTATCTCTGCTTCTGCTGGGCCGATTTTAATCAACGACATATCAAAAGAAAGGGAAACGAATAAGCTATTCGATAAAAATTACCCCGTTGCTGTACCTATATCCGCTTATCCGTAATAACAATTTCAATTGTTCAATTGTTTATAACAAATGAACTGCACATGCAACAATGTTCACACCTATTGGAGATGGTAGCTGATGCTCATAGCTTTACTTTATGTCCACTGATCATGGATGTAGCATGCCTGCGAGCCGAAATAATGGCATTTGTTTATAATTTCGTTCAACAAATTGAGTTATCTCTGCTTCTGCTGGGCCGATTTTAATCAACGACATATCAAAAGAAAGGGAAACGAATAAGCTATTCGATAAAAAATACCCCGTTGCTGTACCTATATCCGTTTATCCGTAATAACAATTTCAATTGTTTAATTGCTTATAACCACTGAACTGCACTTGCAACATTGTTCTCACCTATTGGAGATGGTAGCTGATGCTCATAGCTTTACTTTATGTCCATTGATCATGGATGTAGCATGCCTGCGAGCCGAAATAATGGCATTTGTTTATAATTTCGTTCAACAAATTGAGTTATCTCTGCTTCTGCTGGGCCGATTTTAATCAACGACATATCAAAAGAAAGGGAAACGAATAAGCTATTCGATAAAAAATACCCCGTTGCTGTACCTATATCCGTTTATCCGTAATAACAATTTCAATTGTTTAATTGCTTATACCCACTGAACTGCACTTGCAACATTGTTCTCACCTATTGGAGATGGTAGCTGATGCTCATAGCTTTACTTTATGTCCACTGATCATGGATGTAGCATGCCTGCGAGCCGAAAGAATGGCATTTGTTTATAATTTCGTTCAACAAATTGAATTATCTCGGTTTGCAGGCGATGTACGTCAGTGATCGCATGACATAAATTAAAGCTATTAGCCTCAGCTACAATATCCAACAGGGATGAGCAGTATTCGGTGAGCGGTTCATTTGTTATAAAGAAGTAAACAATTAAAATTGTTGTGACGGGCAACTCCATATAGTTAGAGCAGCGGGGTATTTTTTCTCGTGTAGCTGATTTACATTCCTTTCATTTGAGATATTGTTGATTAAAGTCGGCCTAGCAGAAGCCGAGATAATTGTAGTGACCCGGAGTTCACTTTTGCTGATTTTTCAATTGTTAATAACTTTTAAACTACAAATGCCATATTTTTGCAACTGCTGGAGGAGATAGCTGTGGTCCGTAGCTTTAATTTAAGACAGGTCCGGCTAAGAAATACCAATGAGAAGCCGAGAAAAACGCAATTGTTTAAATTAACGATGTAATCCCGGAGTTCCGTTTTGGCGGTGCGGAAAACTGCGAAAAAGGCCGCAAACGCGAGATGGCGTCAGTTGTACCGTTTTCGACATATCGTTACCGACAAAATATATGAAAATTATTATCTCTGCTTCTGCTGGGCCGATTTTAATCGACTACATCTCAAACGAAAGGCAAAGGAATAAGCTATTCGATAAAAAATACCCCATTGCTCTACCTATATCCGTTTATCCGTAATAACAGTTTCAATTGTTCAATTGTTTATAACAAAGGAACTGCACATGCAACAATGTTCACACCTATTGGAGATGGTAGCTGATGCTCATAGCTTTACTTTATGTCCACTGATCATGGACGTAGCATGCTTGCGAGCATAAATAATGGTATTTGTTTATAATTTCGTTCAACAAATTGAGTTATCTCTGCTTCTGCTGGGCCGATTTTAATCAACGACATATCAAAAGAAAGGGAAACGAATAAGCTATTCGATAAAGAATACCCCGTTGCTGTACCTATATCCGTTTATCCGTAATAACAATTTCAATTGTTTAATTGCTTATACCCACTGAACTGCACTTGCAACATTGTTCTCACCTATTGGAGATGGTAGCTGATGCTCATAGCTTTACTTTATGTCCACTGATCATGGATGTAGCATGCCTGCGAGCCGAAAGAATGGCATTTGTTTATAATTTCGTTCAACAAAATGAGTTATCTCTGCTTCTGCTGGGCCGATTTTAATCAACGACATATCAAAAGAAAGGGAAACGAATAAGCTATTCGATAAAAAATACCCCGTTGCTGTACCTATATCCGTTTATCCGTTATAACAATTTCAATTGTTTAATTGCTTATAACCACTGAACTGCACATGCAACAATGTTCTCACCTATTGGAGATGGTAGCTGATGCTCATAGCTTTACTTTATGTCCACTGATCATGGACGTAGCATGCTTGCGAGCATAAATAATGGTATTTGTTTATAATTTCGTTCAACAAATTGAGTTATCTCTGCTTCTGCTGGGCCGATTTTAATCAACGACATATCAAAAGAAAGGGAAACGAATAAGCTATTCGATAAAAAATACCCCGTTGCTGTACCTATATCCGTTTATCCGTAATAACAATTTCAATTGTTTAATTGCTTATAACCACTGAACTGCACTTGCAACATTGTTCTCACCTATTGGAGATGGTAGCTGATGCTCATAGCTTTACTTTATGTCCATTGATCATGGATGTAGCATGCCTGCGAGCCGAAATAATGGCATTTGTTTATAATTTCGTTCAACAAATTGAGTTATCTCTGCTTCTGCTGGGCCGATTTTAATCAACGACATATCAAAAGAAAGGGAAACGAATAAGCTATTCGATAAAAATTACCCCGTTGCTGTACCTATATCCGTTTATCCGTAATAACAGTTTCAATTGTTTAATTGCTTATAACCACTGAACTGCACATGCAACATTGTTCTCACCTATTGGAGATGGTAGCTGATGCTCATAGCTTTACTTTATGTCCATTGATCATGGATGTAGCATGCCTGCGAGCCGAAATAATGGCATTTGTTTATAATTTCGTTCAACAAATTGAATTATCTCGGTTTGCAGGCGATGTACGTCAATGATCGCAGGACATAAATTAAAGCTATTAGCCTGAGCTACAATATCCAACAGGGATGAGCAGTATTCCGTGAGCGGTTCATTTGTTATAAAGAAGTAAACAATTAAAATTGTTGTGACGGGCAACTGCATATAGTTAGAGCAGCGGGGTATTTTTTGTCGTGTAGCTGATTTACATTCCTTTCATTTGAGATATTGTTGATTAAAGTCGGCCTAGCAGAAGCCGAGATAATTGTAATGACCCGGAGTTCACTTTTGCTGATTTTTCAATTGTTAATAACTTTTAAACTACAAATGCCATATTTTCGCAACTGCTGGAGGAGATAGCTGTGGTCCGTAGCTTTAATTTAAGACATGTCCGGCTAAGAAATACCAATGAGAAGCCGAGAAAAACGCAATTGTTTAAATTAACGATGTAATCCCGGAGTTCCGTTTTGGCGGTGCGGAAAACTGCGAAAAAGGCCGCAAACGCGAGATGGCGTCAGTTGTACCGTTTTCGACATATCGTTACCGACAAAATATATGAAAATTATTATCTCTGCTTCTGCAGGGCCGATTTTAATCAACTACATCTCAAACGAAAGGCAAGGGAATAAGCTATTCGATAAAAAATACCCCATTGCTCTACCTATATCCGTTTATCCGTAATAACAGTTTCAATTGTTCAATTGTTTATAACAAAGGAACTGCACATGCAACAATGTTCACACCTATTGGAGATGGTAGCTGATGCTCATAGCTTTACTTTATGTCCACTGATCATGGACGTAGCATGCTTGCGAGCATAAATAATGGTATTTGTTTATAATTTCGTTCAACAAATTGAGTTATCTCTGCTTCTGCTGGGCCGATTTTAATCAACGACATATCAAAAGAAAGGGAAACGAATAAGCTATTCGATAAAGAATACCCCGTTGCTGTACCTATATCCGTTTATCCGTAATAACAATTTCAATTGTTTAATTGCTTATACCCACTGAACTGCACTTGCAACATTGTTCTCACCTATTGGAGATGGTAGCTGATGCTCATAGCTTTACTTTATGTCCACTGATCATGGATGTAGCATGCCTGCGAGCCGAAAGAATGGCATTTGTTTATAATTTCGTTCAACAAAATGAGTTATCTCTGCTTCTGCTGGGCCGATTTTAATCAACGACATATCAAAAGAAAGGGAAACGAATAAGCTATTCGATAAAAAATACCCCGTTGCTGTACCTATATCCGTTTATCCGTTATAACAATTTCAATTGTTTAATTGCTTATAACCACTGAACTGCACATGCAACAATGTTCTCACCTATTGGAGATGGTAGCTGATGCTCATAGCTTTACTTTATGTCCACTGATCATGGACGTAGCATGCTTGCGAGCATAAATAATGGTATTTGTTTATAATTTCGTTCAACAAATTGAGTTATCTCTGCTTCTGCTGGGCCGATTTTAATCAACGACATATCAAAAGAAAGGGAAACGAATAAGCTATTCGATAAAAAATACCCCGTTGCTGTACCTATATCCGTTTATCCGTAATAACAATTTCAATTGTTTAATTGCTTATAACCACTGAACTGCACTTGCAACATTGTTCTCACCTATTGGAGATGGTAGCTGATGCTCATAGCTTTACTTTATGTCCATTGATCATGGATGTAGCATGCCTGCGAGCCGAAATAATGGCATTTGTTTATAATTTCGTTCAACAAATTGAGTTATCTCTGCTTCTGCTGGGCCGATTTTAATCAACGACATATCAAAAGAAAGGGAAACGAATAAGCTATTCGATAAAAATTACCCCGTTGCTGTACCTATATCCGTTTATCCGTAATAACAGTTTCAATTGTTTAATTGCTTATAACCACTGAACTGCACATGCAACATTGTTCTCACCTATTGGAGATGGTAGCTGATGCTCATAGCTTTACTTTATGTCCATTGATCATGGATGTAGCATGCCTGCGAGCCGAAATAATGGCATTTGTTTATAATTTCGTTCAACAAATTGAATTATCTCGGTTTGCAGGCGATGTACGTCAATGATCGCAGGACATAAATTAAAGCTATTAGCCTGAGCTACAATATCCAACAGGGATGAGCAGTATTCCGTGAGCGGTTCATTTGTTATAAAGAAGTAAACAATTAAAATTGTTGTGACGGGCAACTGCATATAGTTAGAGCAGCGGGGTATTTTTTCTCGTGTAGCTGATTTACTTTCCTTTCATTTGAGATATTGTTGATTAAAGTCGGCCTAGCAGAAGCCGAGATAATTGTAATGACCCGGAGTTCACTTTTGCTGATTTTTCAATTGTTAATAACTTTTAAACTACAAATGCCATATTTTCGCAACTGCTGGAGGAGATAGCTGTGGTCCGTAGCTTTAATTTAAGACATGTCCGGCTAAGAAATACCAATGAGAAGCCGAGAAAAACGCAATTGTTTAAATTAACGATGTAATCCCGGAGTTCCGTTTTGGCGGTGCGGAAAACTGCGAAAAAGGCCGCAAACGCGAGATGGCGTCAGTTGTACCGTTTTCGACATATCGTTACCGACAAAATATATAAAAATTATTATCTCTGCTTCTGCAGGGCCGATTTTAATCAACTACATCTCAAACGAAAGGCAAGGGAATAAGCTATTCGATAAAAATTACCCCGCTGCTGTACCTATATCCGTTTATCCGTAATAACAATTTCAATTGTTTAATTGTTTATAACAAATGAACTGCACATGCAACAATGTTCACACCTATTGGAGATGGTAGCTGATGCTCATAGCTTTACTTTATGTCCACTGATCATGGATGTAGCATGCCTGCGAGCCGAAAGAATGGCATTTGTTTATAATTTCGTTCAACAAATTGAATTATCTCGGTTTGCAGGCGATGTACGTCAGTGATCGCATGACATAAATTAAAGCTATTAGCCTCAGCTACAATATCCAACAGGGATGAGCAGTATTCGGTGAGCGGTTCATTTGTTATAAAGAAGTAAACAATTAAAATTGTTGTGACGGGCAACTCCATATAGTTAGAGCAGCGGGGTATTTTTTCTCGTGTAGCTGATTTACATTCCTTTCATTTGAGATATTGCTGATTAAAGTCGGCCTAGCAGAAGCCGAGATAATTGTAGTGACCCGGAGTTCACTTTTGCTGATTTTTCAATTGTTAATAACTTTTAAACTACAAATGCCATATTTTTGCAACTGCTGGAGGAGATAGCTGTGGTCCGTAGCTTTAATTTAAGACAGGTCCGGCTAAGAAATACCAATGAGAAGCCGAGAAAAACGCAATTGTTTAAATTAACGATGTAATCCCGGAGTTCCGTTTTGGCGGTGCGGAAAACTGCGAAAAAGGCCGCAAACGCGAGATGGCGTCAGTTGTACCGTTTTCGACATATCGTTACCGACAAAATATATGAAAATTATTATCTCTGCTTCTGCTGGGCCGATTTTAATCGACTACATCTCAAACGAAAGGCAAAGGAATAAGCTATTCGATAAAAAATACCCCATTGCTCTACCTATATCCGTTTATCCGTAATAACAGTTTCAATTGTTCAATTGTTTATAACAAAGGAACTCCACATGCAACAATGTTCACACCTATTGGAGATGGTAGCTGATGCTCATAGCTTTACTTTATGTCCACTGATCATGGACGTAGCATGCCTGCGAGCCGAAAGAATGGTATTTGTTTATAATTTCGTTCAACAAATTGAGTTATCTCTGCTTCTGCTGGGCCGATTTTAATCAACGACATATCAAAAGAAAGGGAAACGAATAAGCTATTCGATAAAAATTACCCCGCTGCTGTACCTATATCCGCTTATCCGTAATAACAATTTCAATTGTTCAATTGTTTATAACAAATGAACTGCACATGCAACAATGTTCTCACCTATTGGAGATGGTAGCTGATGCTCATAGCTTTACTTTATGTCCACTGATCATGGATGTAGCATGCCTGCGAGCCGAAAGAATGGCATTTGTTTATAATTTCGTTCAACAAAATGAGTTATCTCTGCTTCTGCTGGGCCGATTTTAATCAACGACATATCAAAAGAAAGGGAAACGAATAAGCTATTCGATAAAAAATACCCCGTTGCTGTACCTATATCCGTTTATCCGTAATAACAGTTTCAATTGTTTAATTGCTTATAACCACTGAACTGCACATGCAACATTGTTCTCACCTATTGGAGATGGTAGCTGATGCTCATAGCTTTACTTTATGTCCATTGATCATGGATGTAGCATGCCTGCGAGCCGAAATAATGGCATTTGTTTATAATTTCGTTCAACAAATTGAATTATCTCGGTTTGCAGGCGATGTACGTCAATGATCGCAGGACATAAATTAAAGCTATTAGCCTCAGCTACAATATCCAACAGGGATGAGCAGTATTCGGTGAGCGGTTCATTTGTTATAAAGAAGTAAACAATTAAAATTGTTGTGACGGGCAACTGCATATAGTTAGAGCAGCGGGGTATTTTTTCTCGTGTAGCTGATTTACTTTCCTTTCATTTGAGATATTGTTGATTAAAGTCGGCCTAGCAGAAGCCGAGATAATTGTAATGACCCGGAGTTCACTTTTGCTGATTTTTCAATTGTTAATAACTTTTAAACTACAAATGCCATATTTTTGCAACTGCTGGAGGAGATAGCTGTGGTCCGTAGCTTTAATTTAAGACATGTCCGGCTAAGAAATACCAATGAGAAGCCGAGAAAAACGCAATTGTTTAAATTAACGATGTAATCCCGGAGTTCCGTTTTGGCGGTGCGGAAAACTGCGAAAAAGGCCGCAAACGCGAGATGGCGTCAGTTGTACCGTTTTCGACATATCGTTACCGACAAAATATATAAAAATTATTATCTCTGCTTCTGCAGGGCCGATTTTAATCAACTACATCTCAAACGAAAGGCAAGGGAATAAGCTATTCGATAAAAAATACCCCATTGCTCTACCTATATCCGTTTATCCGTAATAACAATTTCAATTGTTTAATTGTTTATAACAAATGAACTGCACATGCAACAATGTTCACACCTATTGGAGATGGTAGCTGATGCTCATAGCTTTACTTTATGTCCACTGATCATGGACGTAGCATGCTTGCGAGCATAAATAATGGTATTTGTTTATAATTTCGTTCAACAAATTGAGTTATCTCTGCTTCTGCTGGGCCGATTTTAATCAACGACATATCAAAAGAAAGGGAAACGAATAAGCTATTCGATAAAAATTACCCCGTTGCTGTACCTATATCCGCTTATCCGTAATAACAATTTCAATTGTTCAATTGTTTATAACAAATGAACTGCACATGCAACAATGTTCTCACCTATTGGAGATGGTAGCTGATGCTCATAGGTTTACTTTATGTCCACTGATCATGGATGTAGCATGCCTGCGAGCCGAAAGAATGGCATTTGTTTATAATTTCGTTCAACAAATTGAATTATCTCGGTTTGCAGGCGATGTACGTCAGTGATCGCATGACATAAATTAAAGCTATTAGCCTCAGCTACAATATCCAACAGGGATGAGCAGTATTCGGTGAGCGGTTCATTTGTTATAAAGAAGTAAACAATTAAAATTGTTGTGACGGGCAACTCCATATAGTTAGAGCAGCGGGGTATTTTTTCTCGTGTAGCTGATTTACATTCCTTTCATTTGAGATATTGTTGATTAAAGTCGGCCTAGCAGAAGCCGAGATAATTGTAGTGACCCGGAGTTCACTTTTGCTGATTTTTCAATTGTTAATAACTTTTAAACTACAAATGCCATATTTTTGCAACTGCTGGAGGAGATAGCTGTGGTCCGTAGCTTTAATTTAAGACAGGTCCGGCTAAGAAATACCAATGAGAAGCCGAGAAAAACGCAATTGTTTAAATTAACGATGTAATCCCGGAGTTCAGTTTTGGCGGTGCGGAAAACTGCGAAAAAGGCCGCAAACGCGAGATGGCGTCAGTTGTACCGTTTTCGACATATCGTTACCGACAAAATATATGAAAATTATTATCTCTGCTTCTGCTGGGCCGATTTTAATCGACTACATCTCAAACGAAAGGCAAAGGAATAAGCTATTCGATAAAAAATACCCCATTGCTCTACCTATATCCGTTTATCCGTAATAACAATTTCAATTGTTTAATTGCTTATACCCACTGAACTGCACTTGCAACATTGTTCTCACCTATTGGAGATGGTAGCTGATGCTCATAGCTTTACTTTATGTCCACTGATCATGGATGTAGCATGCCTGCGAGCCGAAAGAATGGCATTTGTTTATAATTTCGTTCAACAAAATGAGTTATCTCTGCTTCTGCTGGGCCGATTTTAATCAACGACATATCAAAAGAAAGGGAAACGAATAAGCTATTCGATAAAAAATACCCCGTTGCTGTACCTATATCCGTTTATCCGTTATAACAATTTCAATTGTTTAATTGCTTATAACCACTGAACTGCACATGCAACAATGTTCTCACCTATTGGAGATGGTAGCTGATGCTCATAGCTTTACTTTATGTCCACTGATCATGGACGTAGCATGCTTGCGAGCATAAATAATGGTATTTGTTTATAATTTCGTTCAACAAATTGAGTTATCTCTGCTTCTGCTGGGCCGCTTTTAATCAACGACATATCAAAAGAAAGGGAAACGAATAAGCTATTCGATAAAAAATACCCCGTTGCTGTACCTATATCCGTTTATCCGTAATAACAATTTCAATTGTTTAATTGCTTATAACCACTGAACTGCACTTGCAACATTGTTCTCACCTATTGGAGATGGTAGCTGATGCTCATAGCTTTACTTTATGTCCACTGATCATGGATGTAGCATGCCTGCGAGCCGAAAGAATGGCATTTGTTTATAATTTCGTTCAACAAAATGAGTTATCTCTGCTTCTGCTGGGCCGATTTTAATCAACGACATATCAAAAGAAAGGGAAACGAATAAGCTATTCGATAAAAAATACCCCGTTGCTGTACCTATATCCGTTTATCCGTAATAACAATTTCAATTGTTTAATTGCTTATAACCACTGAACTGCACATGCAACAATGTTCTCACCTATTGGAGATGGTAGCTGATGCTCATAGCTTTACTTTATGTCCACTGATCATGGACGTAGCATGCTTGCGCGCCGAAATAATGGTATTTGTTTATAATTTCGTTCAACAAATTGAATTATCTCGGTTTGCAGGCGATGTACGTCAATGATCGCAGGACATAAATTAAAGCTATTAGCCTCAGCTACAATATCCAACAGGGATGAGCAGTATTCGGTGAGCGGTTCATTTGTTATAAAGAAGTAAACAATTAAAATTGTTGTGACGGGCAACTGCATATAGTTAGAGCAGCGGGGTATTTTTTCTCGTGTAGCTGATTTACTTTCCTTTCATTTGAGATATTGTTGATTAAAATCGGCCCAGCAGAAGCCGAGATAATTGTAGTGACCCGGAGTGCACTTTTGCTGATTTTTCAATTGTTAATAACTTTTAAACTACAAATGCCATATTTTTTCAACTGCTGGAGGAGATAGCTGTGGTCCGTAGCTTTAATTTAAGACATGTCCGGCTAAGAAATACCAATGAGAAGCCGAGAAAAACGCAATTGTTTAAATTAACGATGTAATCCCGGAGTTCCGTTTTGGCGGTGCGGAAAACTGCGAAAAAGGCCGCAAACGCGAGATGGCGTCAGATGTACCGTTTTCGACATATCGTTACCGACAAAACATATAAAAATTATTATCTCTGCTTCTGCTGGGCTGAATTTCAATTGTTTATTTGTTTATAACAAATGAACTACACATGCAACAATGTTGACACCTATTGGACATGGTAGCTGATGCTCATAGCTTTTAGCCTGGACTTTTAACTTTAATTTGTGTCCTTTCATCATTGATGCGGCTTACCTGCTAGTCGTAATAACCCATTTGTCTATAATTTCGTTAAACGTGTGATTTAGAATTTAGGTTATAGTTTATAACATTTGAATGAAACTTCAGAAAGATGTTTCTGTTTATTTCCGGAAGATGGGATTGTTTCAACCCTTGCCGAATTGCGACACATATTGGGAGTTTTTGGTACAACGACAAACATTGAATATTCTGTCGATATCCAAGTAAGTAATCATCAGAATCAATGTGGCACACGTATCAAATATAGTTTATCAGATATCTGTCTAACTACGTTCTAAGTAGTGTTCTAAAATATTTGCTACAAAAATTTTCGACAGCTGCAAATCATATACGGGTAAGGCTGTCGGTGTGTTCATGAGGGTGGCTTTTGCAGGGGTGTGTGTCACGAGACGGTTTGACGTCAGCGTGGTGCGATCGACCAATCGGAGGTGGCGTTCTTTGCGACTAGTCAGTTTTCCGGCTGCTAGACTAAGCGCGACGCCATATTGTCCGTGGCCGAGTGGTGGCGGCTGTGTTTATATCCGTTTCGTTTTACCACGTTTCAACGGACCACCGGGAGGTCTCGCGAGTGACGTGCCGAGCCGTGTACAAGCCCGTCTTCGCCACCCGCAAAACAGGTCGTCGATACGCGTGACAATAGTGAACCGTGCGCGATCATCGAGTGTCGAAGTGACACGCCGTGCTTAGTACTACTCGCTTTGCCCGTTTATTCTCCCTTACGCAAAACTAGTGTTGTTCACGTTTCTCTGTCGTTCAATCTACACCCGCAGCCTTGTGCTCTGACGTACGTGTACCAGGATTACTTGTCACCAAACAGGATGCCAGTTCGTAAGCAAGGTGGTAAGCTCTCTCATTCTACTGAACCAAAAACTACCCTCGTCGTGCTTGTCGATTCTGGAGTAAAATTCAGAATCGTCCAATGGGAGGGGCGATACGTACGGGTCACTCGGTCAGCTGTCATCTGGCTGTCAGTTGCATGCCCCTTTAATCGGTTTTCTCCTTCTATCCCGTTTCCATAGAAGTGGAACGTATTGAGGTTTTCCCATGCAATGATATTAAACGAATCGGGGCGAAACGCGCGATATATCC
Source organism: Nomada lathburiana (assembly GCA_963667235.1). Taxonomy (NCBI): domain Eukaryota; kingdom Metazoa; phylum Arthropoda; class Insecta; order Hymenoptera; family Apidae; genus Nomada; species Nomada lathburiana. The sequence continues at coordinate 7,557,058 of OY763898.1, read as the reverse complement.
GTGAATATATTAGTCGTTCGCGTCACGGCTACATAGTACTCGCCACCTGGTTGTTATTGTTGGTTTTTCTAGCCCGTGCTCGAGTTGCGCACAACGCTCGACCTTGAATTATATAGTTCATCGGGAAATGCAAGATTACGTTCGACGTAATTGCGCGCGATTATCAAAGGGATGACAATGATCATGATACTTGTTGGAGTGTCGACCACGTGCAATGTAACTTGGTGTGCACGTTATTTCTATATCGTTTTCGTTCGCGTTGTAGAGGCGCGACACTGCTTTCGGAGTACGCAGGTCGTTTATGAAAGTCGTTCAATCCCTCGCATTCACTGTATTTATTTTAAGGATTTCTGACTTTACCATGGGCGTTTATCTTATTAATTCGCGCGACGAGGTCTGTTTTGCTCGTGAAACCCAGATATTGTCAATGATGTCGGGATGATCAATAGGTCGGAGTATCGGGCGTGTGATCTTAGTCGTATAGATGTAGGCCAGCATAAGAACGTGTTGCAATAATCACACGGCTGTTAGTTGTCGGTGTTTGGACTCGGGCCAAGAAAACGCAATAATTTCAGCACCGGCGGGGCTCTTTTGCCGCGGTTATGCGGCAATGGCCATAGGCACGGTCGTTCGTATGACGCTGCTGCTCTAAAAATTTCCCGTCTTCTTTATTTTCCTCTTCCTTTACGATCATTCGCAACGCGTCTTTCTGCACCCTCCGCGAAAGTAATTTTAATTTCGCTGAAATGCCCAAGGTAACAGCTCATTCGAGGGACCTTCGAATTATAATAACTCCCCTGCAGTAAACATTTGGTCTATACATATAAGTAGATATCTTACACGTATAGTAGCCTCAATAGTCTCTATAAACAATGTGCATGGAACCTGGGTCGATATGTTGTGACGAATTAGTGTCAATCATTCGCACAAACGTAATTTTGTCATTGCGCCTGATTCGTCGGTTCTTAGAAACTCATACCCCGGTGTCGTGTTATATCCGAATTGTTATTCCAGTTAATTAGTGCATCGTTCTTGAGGTAGCAACGAAACGTTCGCGTAAGAACGTTCGCAAACGCGAATCGCATCTGATATTTGGAACAGGGCTTCTCATAATCTAGAATGCTCCCGTTGCCTCGCAGAGGAATACGTTCAAATGTTGCGTTTGTTCTTTTGTGGCACGTGTCAGCAAACACGGCATACCCCTATGCACGCGCACCGATCGATACAACGAATCTCAGGAACGCAACGCGTGCCTCGAACGAAGCTTTTTCGCGCGAACGGAACACTTGCGCGCAAAGTCTAGGCCCAATTAGCAATTGCCCGATACGGGTATACGAAAAATCCGCGTTTCGACAGAAACTAAGCTTGCTCGGGGAATGCTTGGCAATGTACAGAAGCGCGGCACTACTCTCGGCGAACCGTCGTTACGCGTTGACCGTTTCATTTCACATTTCCCAATCCGTTGTATCCGATTCTTCGACCACCTGGCTCACATTTCAGTCAATACTTTCGTCACTGACAATACGTTCTGACGGGGTGCCGAAACGGTGACACGTTCCCTACGTAGTCTATCACCGACGCCCCTTTGCCTGGACGTAATATTCAAAATTGAATACCGATGCGTTCAATCGTACCAAACTAGTTAACGTTCAAAGCACGAAATAACGCGAAAATGAAATATAAAAGTTGAATGCTACCTCTACTCACCCCCCCCCCCCCCCCCCCATTTTCCTCTGCCCCCTGACGGTAGCGTGCAGGCTGGAAAGCAATCGATCGCACATGATTCATTGCGTCACGGTTCCTCCCCAATTGCTGCTTTCAAAAGCCAGCACATCATAAATATCCTACGAAATAAAGCGGGTCTCACGGCCTTCGTCGTTTCGTTCATTTTGTCCCGACGCCGGTGTTTCCCCGCACCTACGAATTTGCCCCACAATTAGTAACGTTTCCGTTCACCAAGGGCGCAATCGTCTTGCATAACCGGCTCGACCATTTAATAATTCCGCGCAGCAGAAATATTCGCAAGCATTCCCGTGTCCCGGTTTACCGACCCTTCAACTTTTTCCGCTACAGGCGAAACGTCTTGCGCGCTTAATTACTGGGGCTAAATTATAAAACATTCCGGTCGGCGCACCGTACTGAACGGCCGTAGCTAAATTCCGCCGCAGAGTTATCCCCTTCTCGAGGTTGTTTAGAAATTGCCGTGGTTCGTTACCGGATTACCCGATGCACTTACGCGCATACGTGCAGTAACGCGCGCGGACGGTCTTTGAGCGTCTTCACGGGCATGAACAATTTTTTTCTTTTTTTTTCTGCGACTCGTCCACCGTGGCGCGGCGCGCAAGACGATACGAGCTCGCGATACCGAGCCGACGATGCCGATAGTTTTCAATTTCTGCGGTGCAGGCACTTCGTAGGCAAAGCCGATGATACAGAGTCGAGGATGGGTTTATGGGTCGCTGATTCGCTTACACCACGGCAAGCGACGAAACTTTTATGTATGCCGATGTATGTACATTTTATATCCCCCGGCGCGTTTCTACGCGCGAGGCCGGGCGTTTTCAACGATGGTACGGTTTGTTGGTGAACAAACCCGGGGAGCACCTGTGAAAGGGTTGAATTCAATTAAACTCTGACTTGTAGCCGGTCTCACTTTCGCCGGTCGTTGTTGGAAAGATCGTGAATGGTTCGGAGGAAGCACGCTTCTATTCTTTTTCTTTTTCGATGGAACACGAGCGCGAGGTTCGTTTATTCCGAAGGGGGCATGAAGTTCCCTATTTCTTCGCCTGAACCGTTTCCTTGACGTTATTGTCTTCATTCCCGGGACACTTAGAATTGCCCGCGAAGTTTGTCTGTCGCTTGTATTCCTCGCGATTAGTCGGACCAAATGTTTTATTCATCACTTCGTAGCATGTTTTTCCGACAGACTTTGAGAATGTGTGATGGTCTCCCCTATTCGCCTAAGAGATTCAAAGTGCTTCTGGCATTGCTCACTGCTGTCGTATGAATTTTAACACGGTTAACTGCGCCCGATTCTGCGCCACATTGCATGCACTTTGCACCTGAGTAGCGTTTAACTTATTTAGATCAGTGGTAAATCGCACTTGAACGCGTGCACCTGCATTGAATACATGCACAGATACCAGGAATTTATAAATTGTATAACGCATAATGTTATCATCTGCACATAAGCGACAATTTCCGATATGGCAGAGTTTCCCGTAGAGATTTAAGCAGAATTTCTGTTAAATCTCGCGCATCGATCGTAAACTTAGAATCTCATTTATCAACGCTTCTCCGTTTACCGATTTCGTGGATATTTTAAATTTATTCTCCGGTGGCTTTCCACGGCAGATTTTTTTGTCATCTCCAACGCGTACGAGTTCGCGGCTCGCTTGTAGGCGACATTTTGCATCCGGTCCGTAAATTTACGCGGAGTTCGTGCGCGTGCACGTAGGTGTGATATATGTGGAATGGAGACGATATAGGACGAGAGCGGAGACAGCGTGGCTGATAATGAGAGCAATGAATGGGAAATTGGCCGAGGGCTTATGTACTTAGTCCTCCCTCAGGGATGCGCCGGTCGTTTCACAGAAACCAGCCATGCACCTGGATCTCCTCTGTCTATGGCCCTCGTACTCGCTATTGACGTTCTAAACGGTGTATCGCATATTTTGCTGGACCAGAGTTGGCCGAACGATTCCTCAAGCCGTTGATTCGAAGAATAACGTTGATTGTTGAGAGCAGTGATTGTTAACGAGCCTGAATTCGTCAATGAAAAATTCATCGCAGCCTTGTCTTTCTTCTTTTTCTCGCTTTAAGTCAGCATTGAATAAAGGAACCGGTCTCCGAAAGTCTTTATTAAGGAAGTGTGATCAATGAGCCCCTTACATTGTGGCAACGCGTTAGACACCTCTGGCGATTCAAATATATATATTCTATCTCATTATTATCATGCTTTCCATGATGTCGAATATAAAAAAATGAGAAACTTTGCATCGATAGGAACAACCAGAATCCTGTCTACAGTGACGTTAAAAAAACAAATGCAAGAGCACAAGTTTGAAATCGACGATAAGGGAATGTCGGGAAATTACGCTCAGACAGGGTGGATCGTTGGCAATCCTCGATAATGAATCCGTCCCAGACACTGTAGACAATGCACAGGATTAAAATATACCGGAAGACGAAGCGTAGCGTTGGGCGACGTTAAATTGGATTCTGGCAGCTTTAGCAATACCCATTCGCAGCTGCATCTGTACGCCGTCTGGGGAAGTTCCGGCGAAACAATTCGCGGTGGCTTCCGGTTGGTGTAGAGTTCACAGATATTTCACGCTATTGGTTTCTGCCGTTAATTCAGCTAGCCTGGGGTTAACCGAGATCGTTAATGTTAGCTCGAACAGTCCTCCGATTTTATAAACCTTCGCCCTCGTGTTTCTACTCCTTGGCATTTTTTAATTTACACATATTCGTGCATTTTATTTGCCTGTTCTCGTTCACGGAGTTCGCAGCGAGTCATTAGGTCGCGAGATGGTATAATTTAGGGCAAACGAAGTGTCAGCTGAAAGTTTGCACCGCGCGACCGAAATATTGTATGCTGATTTTCGATGTAAAAGTTATCTGGAGAGATAAATAGAGTAGGCGGTCTGCAGAACAACAGATATTTATATCACGACTACGTGACAATAACATTGAAGCACACACGTGACACTGGCATGAATGGTTTCGGCGGCACCGTAGAACGAATATCACAGACATCGTATTTCGTTCTCGAATTGTATTCGAATTGCACCTGAATTATTTCGATATTACAAAATACTGTGGCGAATAGCAACGGCGACGCGCTTATTTATGTATAATTGTTCTAATCGATCTGTGCAATATTAAATGGCAGCTCGGTCAACCGCGATGAATTAATCCTCTCGAGTGGAATCTATAACATTACCACTGGCTAGTACGTTTATTTTCGCGCGAAACGTTCAATTCTACATCTCGACGAGTTGGCGCTTAGTTCATTTACGCGACTTCTAAGAATTCCGTGATGAGAAGCATTTCGTCGTGCGGAATGACTTATTTTGGTATTCGTTCGATAGCGCGGTTTACCGCGAGATCGTGGCCAAGTTTTGGAATTTAATTAAATGGCAATTTTCGCCCTGGTCGGACAGTTGGTCATGATACTCACGATGCAGCATACTTTGTGGTCCCGTTCCCCTAATCTACAGTGATTTCATTTCAGATCAGCACGCGGCGCATAATTTCGGACAGACAGCTATCGTACATGTATTCGATTTTATCGTACCACGATCTGTTATCGTGCTGCGATAGTTGACCAAGCTGCACGATCTGTTATCGTGCTGCGATAGTTGACCAAGCTGCAAGCTGCACGTTGACCACGCGTTTACCGCGTTTAGGTCTCTAATAATCAAAAAGTTGTTGCACTAGGATCGAATAAGATCTGCAGTGAGACAAGAATTCGAGTCGATGATTTCATGAACGATAATGGTCGACGTATGCGCTAGACAGAAAGGGGTATCGCAACGATTATTGTTGATGGATTGATAGAATTATTCATGCTGTGAATATTACATGTACGTCGGTCTAGTCGTAGATCTAATTGGGTCCCGGAGAATGTGTTTGCTAATCTAATGCGTGCATGGCAGTGAATTTAAATAATTAATCGGACACAACGGCCAAGACTTCGCATCGGTATTATATATACTGTCGGTGCGAATGAAATACCTTTTGTAAATTACATTTCGCAAATTACACGCCTCGAAACGAAACGAAGTACGAATTATTCTGAGTTATTTTTTGTAAGTACATATATTTTAATTTTGTAAACGGGAGGGTGAAAGAAGGGTTAAAATAGGTAAGGTGCCATTAGATTGTAACAACTGTCAACTTACATCGTTAGGCGATATATTTGGCGCTAATGTGGTTTGATAGTAGCCAATTACTATCGATAGATCGAGTCTGGCGACTACCACGTTGGGTGCTCGTGGCGACGTGCAGTACTAATTCGCGTGTCGAAATCGTGTGTCTCTCTTTAAACTGTGCCACCGACGCGAACGTATACAAAAATAGGAAGTAAATGAAGCTTGTAAATATTCCAAATTACTTCCTATTATTGTTTTGTAAGATAAAAATATGTATCCACAGATACCTAAGGAAAATTTGTCTACGATGAATATTCTGATCCATCGTGTATTAATATTTGACCCATCTGGTGTTCGCAATTTTGTCTCCCGTTTTTCTCCTCTTCATATTTTTACACACAATCGGCCTAACTTTGACAGTGAACGAATATGTGTATAATATTGAAGGATGCACGTGCACGATGTATTTGCATGCACGTTATTACGGAAGTTACAAAGGGGAAAATATTAATCCACCTATGTATATTTATGTATTTGAGAATTCCCTGCTAGTTTTACGCCAAGCCACTCTGGAGTTAGAGATAATTGAAATGAAATTCCAGCTTCATTCGCCACCGTCATATAATAACACGTTCCCAATTCATTCGTAGAGTTTTAGGAAAAGATACCGGTGGAAGCAATTACTCTCAAGTAGAGGTCCTAATGCTACGGCATTATTACGTCTGATATTTTTTTAGGTTCATTTTTACAACAAATTATTGAACCTCGAGTATCACTTTATTCGCCCCGAAGATTATGAAATGTATTATACCGTTCCAATACGCGGGTAGACGGCCTGATCAAATTATATATGCACTCGACGAACGTGTTTGTCTATAAATGTCTACATGTGGGACACATGGAGGGCCGCACGCACAAGTAAATATATTACACAGGCGACACACACCTAAACAAAATGCTCACGCATAGAAAGCAACGCATATATACACCTACACGTGCACACAGGAAGACGCGTATAGATACGATTCTTCTAATGTGGAGCGCAAGCCGAGAATGCTAAATTTAGGGTAGGTTCGAGCAGTCGATTCTCGAATGGTGCCCACGCATGTCGCAGGTGCGTTCGTCGAACGTTCGATCCAGTTTTACGGGGAAAAGAAAAATTCTGGGGAATCGTGTTTCCACACGGCGATATGGTATATCGGCAAGTGAACCGCAATTTTCGTTAAATAATCATCGACACGTTCAATTACGTATCTACTGCAGGCTCGAAAATCGCAAGACCTTTCGTAAATAATTTTCTGTGTCACGTGTCATCGAACCGCCACCACGTGTAGGGGCGTGACAATACAAATAAATAGGAAGCGTGCTGGCCGAATGCCAACGCGTGCTATTGTCGACTCTGAAATTGGAAATATATTCCCCAATCAAGGATAATCGCGAAAATTATCGAATACCCATTCGCTGACATTATGGCACTTGTACCACGAATCAGTTACGTCTGATTTATGTACATTAGTTCTGCGAGGTATAAACGAAATAAAGAAGCAAATCAATATTTGGACGAAATTATCGAATGGGATTATCGTTCACGACAAATAGTTTATCTTGGAAAAGGATTCTTCCTGCAGACTGTCGAACGATTTTGAAATAAATTAGCCGGATATTTTCTGCGAAGAAAAATGATAAAAGGAAAACCCCGGGGATACAAATGACAGAATTTATGCAAATTAACTGAAGACTGTGTGGTAGTATTCGACCGATGTAGTAATCGTTTCGAGCTGCGTGTGACGACACAGCTTGAGCATGTTGGAAGTGTGACCATTGTGTATATGTATATCGTCTGCACGTATGACGATATTTTGGGTGTCTCGTGTCGAGATTTTTTCAGACGTGCCACGTTGACTCCTCTTCGTATCTACTGTGGTCGATAATCTCTCGACTTCTTCTATTTCCCCTACTTTCTCAACTGTTCTAACGAGCTTCGACATCATCCGAGAATCCTACGCGCGCAAACTTTGACACGATTGTGCCGACGAACATTTTGCTGGCGTAATCATATTTTGGAAACTGTGATCTTGTCATTTATTATGTGGGTGCCAGTAGTTTCGATCTTGTGGACCATTGTTAATTTGGTGCAGCATAAGTTAGCAATGAAAAGTGTGACCTACTCGACACTAAATGGCACAGAAGGTAACGTAATCTTATTGAATGCATGGAAATCCATCAGAACGAATTAATTACAGACAATCGGAGTATCACTTCGCTGTAAGTAATTTCTGCTTTGAAAAGTAAGGATTGATATAAATTCCCAGCGGAACGACATCGATCGAACGATCAATTGAATTTATGAGCAGTTTAGATGTATACGGTATTGCGTTTCATTGGTCTCGCTATTACTGCGACTGGTTATGCGATTTCTATTGCCATTTCTGTGCACCGCAGTGATTTATAGGATTCAGGCTAACGTCGTAACAGAAGCTGCGGAATTCGTTACAGATTGGTGTTCCAATTCCAAATACCGTATCGGCTAATTAATGAGCAAATAACCGAATAGATGGGATGCTTTTCGTGGCCTATTATCGTTAGTTACATGCATTGATTGCGATCGCATTATACGTGAAGTATTTAAGTCCTCGCAACTCGATTCTGCATTTATGTCGAATATTAAATTTCCGATTAGTAAGTTAGTAAGTTGCTTGATTGCTATCCTTATCAAAGTAGTTGCTCAGGTCGTGGAACTCGACACGGATAATCTCGAGATTGTGGAACCTTGAGGAGGCAAAATCCCGGTGTCGGTCTTAGACCGTGCAACCACGTTCAGAACACCCTGAAATCGTAGAAGCTTGTGTGCAACCCCGTGGTGTTAGGACTTTGGTCCAGGTCGCTCTGGAGTCGCACGACCTCGCCTTGAACCACCCTTCAGGGCATACGACCTTGGCTGCGACCTACCAGGGGCGCTGAATCTTGAATACCACGGCTACGCGTTCCGAGGTTGTAGATCCCAGGTGCGTCAACCCCTGTGTAGTAGATTCTCAAGCGGGGTGAGAAAACCCAAGCCAAACCTAACCCCGAGCGACACGACCCCGACATTGTAGATGCTGAAAAACGTCTTTACACAGTTCTATGCAGCTAACGGAAAGTTCTATCCGATACGATTTACAATTAGCCGATAAAAATTGGCACGTCAATGTACTTGGTCACACCTGGCCGATTGATCACCGCGATCTTAAATTCCAGATGCAATCCAACGCACAAATTGGCATGGTTAAAAGTTCGAGACAAGTCTGGCTCGTCGCGTTAACATAGCTGAGAATCTTAGACAGTGTTTGAAGAATGGATCGGCGATAAGTGTCTGCCTATCGTCGTAAATTCTGCACGCTTTAGCTGTTCAACGCGAATTCTTGGTGTTCCTGCGCGGCTGACGTCTTCGATTCGACTCATTCACATTTCATCGTTCTCGTTCTCCTTCCTTCTTCTTCGTTCGTGGCCTATCTATGTATTATGCTCCTATTGCCAGCCTGTTGGATCGTATTTGTTTCCTTTCGTCTCTGTCTTCGTCGAACAGAAGCCATCATCCTTGTCCCTCCTTTTCCCAGTCTCTGCTGCGTGTCTGCCATCGAGACTCGCTCGGTGTTACCCAGACATGACGTACATAGATGCCCACTATTCTGGCCGTCGTGTGACGTCGCCGTCAGGGTGTTCAGAAATAAACTCGAGTAGCAAGGTGCTCCCCGTTGTGTGGCCTCTTTCTCTCGTCTACCTCTTTTAACCTCCATTTGTCACTGTCTTCCCTCTTGGCCCGCGGCGATCCGCGCCCAGTTTGACGATTATTGTGTCACGGACAAGCATCAAAGCTGAAAATTAGTGCGCCAATTTAAATTCACACGTCATTGTTCTTTGAACGTTGGATAAACGAACTTCGAGTTCCTTGCTCGCCCGGTCCAGTTTAGATTCACTCCTTCTGTCGGTAAGACGATTAATTAAGCGGATACATAGTTGGCAACCGATGACGTAACCTTGCACTACATTTCTAAAAACCAAATGCTACCGTGGTACACCTTTCGGTGATTGTCTTCAAGGGTAGAATCGGAAATGCTTACGCCACTGTTCGATTATTTTAGCGATAATTTACATTTCAAGGTTGGCCTTTGAGCGGAATATTTGCTATTCTTTGAATAACGCTTCTCAACACGAATTTATTTTTCGGAACCGCGATTCAATGCAAAGTGGTCGTCCAAATTATACCTGCTTTATACTCTTTCAAGGTTCAAGAGCAAAGAGAAACTTCCGCCAGGTTTTGGCAGATCCGAGAGTGGGTGTCGTTTGTAACCCTATATTTTCCTAGGATTTACAGAGTTCGTTGTAGTAATACTGTACGACTTTCTCCACTGCCTTGTATCTAACGAGAATATACATTCATTAAAAAGTAGAATTGATTCTCTGATGTTTCGACGAAACAACAAATATCTATATTATTCGAAAGTTCCCACGAGGACGTGCTCAACGACATTCCACATCGAATGTACACAGTACACAGTACAGAAATGTTGTATTATTTATCCATTTATCACCCATCCGACAAGTACGACGCCGGGTAATTAATCTAAAATCGCACGCGTTTCCGCGTATTCTAAATCGATTCGCGTGATAGTCCGGAACAGTTCAATCTTACGTTTATTTATTCCCGTGTCTGGCGCCGCGAGTTCATCGGCACGGTCGCTGGAAGACCGGAATTTGATTATGTCTCGCGATTTCATCGTTAGTTTCGCGAGGGAGCTACGATGCCGGGTTTTAAAAATCGCCAAGTAGTCTTGATCGGATCCATTTCGGTGTACTTCTCTTTTCATTCTACCTGAAATTCGTTTCGCAGAGATACACGAGACGTTGAGCGAACGAAGCATCGCCAGCCTCGTGCATAGTCCCAGACTAATCCAAACAGTCGGATGTTACCCCTGTTTGTCGACGAGCTGGGCACGGTGTAAACGAGCAACTCGTGCCACTCGTTCGCTGGCAACAAAAATCTAATTAGAGAGATGCGATTCACTTTACAACAGTGGGCGGCCTTTCTTTCGTTGGATAATGAAGTAACGCCGGCAGCCAGGCACTTGTGGTCGCCGTCTAAGAACGGAAGCGGTGCAAGGGGTCGAAAAGGAGGGCAAAAGATTCAGGCTAGATACAGCCAGCGACAGTTCTCTATGTTTTTCGATGCTACTAGGCGAATGATGGAAGCATTTTCGCGGGCCACTGCATCGATTTGCCTTTCCACTTTTCCCTTCCACCGTTTATCCCTTAGTCTCTCATGTTTTAGTCCTTTGCTAGCACGTCTCGTGTCCTCGCATCGATTTCCTCGACTCTGATCCCGGCATAAATATTGTATTTCCGCTTGGTAAGCGCCACTTTCAAACTTCGCGGCCCTCGTTCGACGAATTTCCAGGTGTCGGTCGCTCGCGCCGCCATCGCTTGTCTTTGGTCCGCTACTTCTCAGTTTAAAATGCTTTGGGCGATGGTTTCCATACATTGGTTTTTACATGGTGTCGTTGCGGAGAAAAGAATTTATACGGTCTCGACAAACTTTGGATGTTTATGTTTTACATGAAAAGAAACTGAGTTCACGGGTCATGGATTCCTTATAGAACCAAGCATGCCTGTATGAAAGTTTGCTGACAAATTGGTTCTGATTACGAATTTTTGGTCCTCCAAGCCGCGAGATATTTTCAACCAAGTAGATGTGCCTCGCATAAACATTTTTTCCCCTATATTTTCTTCGCGTTATATTCCTTTTTCGAACATCGTTACATCATCTTCTATGATCGACCTTTATATTTTCCAAGCCATGCAACCCCTTTTATAATAGGTAGCGTCGATTAATTAAGTACGTACGTGGGCATCGAACGAGAGGATCATCATGGTCGACTATCTCCTTTGCCTCGGAGCAACATTTTCGAGCCGATTTTACCGGCGGTGAATGTTTCTCTCCTCTTTATTACAACGCTGAATTTTTGTCGTCAAAGCTGGCAAAGCTTTTCCCTTGTTCACGAACATCCCTGTTTCGCGTCTTCGCATTGGCGGGTTTAATATTGCTCCAGGGTTAACGAGTTGGGTATGAAAATGTTTCTCTCCAAAGGCGCGGACGCGTTTGCAGAAACGTGCTTTTTGCGACTTCGGTTTTGTTCCGTTTCTCGAATCGTGGATCGCAAACGTTCAATTGTTGGGTCTAGTCGGAATGATACACACCATATATACCAATTATTTTGTGCAAAAAGCAAAATATACATATTTCTGCGGAGTCAAATTATTTGCTTCGAGCTGTTCTTTTAACTGCGACGATAAAAACGGTCGATATCTGATACTTCGATTCAAAGTAAGCATTATTCCCTCGATACCTTTTGCACGAGGGGAAAAGGAAGACTGGTGTTGACGCGTGAAACAGTACGTTTATTTAATGTCCATTAATTTTACAGTGCGATGAAATTTCAAAGTTTTCGTGGTATCTTACGATTCTTGGCGTAATAGGTCGTTGACCCACAGCAGTTCTTCGCTTCTTTTTGCACGTGATCTATCTGCAAATGCTGGGCTACAGTGGTTCAATAAACGGTGAAATAATATTCGAATTCGCAAAGAAAATCTTCACGGAGACCTCTTCCCTTCGGCGTTTATTCCGTCGACATACATCCGTCTTTTGGGTGGATTCTAAGCGAGACAAGAGTACGAATTGTAACCAATACGTACTTAGATCTATACAATCTTAATTTTTGAAATTTATGAAGAAATAATGAGCACTATTATTTTAATGGTACGGTGATCAAATTTTGAATTTGCGCCGAAGTTAAAGATATACCCATTGGTTGAGGGTTTGTTTTGTTATTTTCAATGTTAGAACAAGGGATGAACATACAGAATGTATCCATTGTGCAATTTACATACTGAACAAGTAGGGGCAGTACTTTTTACAGGTTTCTATGCGGTATTTCGCTGTCGATTCCCTCACGGTTTAGTTCTGCCTTCCATTTTCGAGGAAATGGTAAAGCCAGACCTAATTACTCTGTCCTCGCTCGTACAGGTAACACGGAAGATAGGTTTCTACTGTGTAGGTTCTTTCGAGTCCAATCTAGGTCAAGGATAAAATTCGATATCAAATGATATTCCGTTTTTTCTTCTATTAATTATGAAAATAATCATTATATTCCAAGACACTCTTTAATTTATGAGAATTCTTAAATTTCAGAAATTTAATCATGTTATCAACAATTTTTAATTATTGTTAATCGAAAAAATGATAATAGAATTCGAAATTGATTTTACATTTCCACTGGGGGGAAAAAAAGTAAATTGAATGGGGTGAAAGATGGAACGAGACGGTTGCTCATAATGGCTAGCTTGGTTTCTAATCGTCATTTCTCGAACAGTCGCGGCCAGAGATCTCATTACCTCTCGTGCGGATATAACGTCGTTCTCCTTTGACGCCATCGTTCGATGGGTTCACTTCGTGCCACCTCATAAACGATGAAAATAGGTCAGGGATAAAGTTATTCCACGCTTGTAAGAGGATCTTTGCTTCCTTTGTGTCGTCGATATTGCACTCTTAATAACTTATGTCGCGAAACTCCAACTTAATTTCGTTCAATCGTCCCTGCAAATTCGTACCGTTGGGAACTTATCGATGATTGAGAATTGTTGGGGCCGGCAAGAGTTTAATTGGAATTTCGAAATATTTCTTTTTTCGTACGGTACATAAGAATTGGGAGTATTCAATTGTTCATTAAAATTATAAAACTTTGCACAGAGAAAAATTATCTATATGCAATGTACAAGAGGTGTTCGATTCTGTATTTTTTGTTGGAATTTTGCATTCAATAATCAAAGTCCAATCCTTACGTACTCAAGATACATACCGTAATCGAAGCGTTTCAATTTTTTCGAATTATCCATTTTTTCCCATTCGTATATCTGTGCTAGTTTCCGAATGGAACTTCGGTTTGTACATGAGAATATAGGAAACTAAAATGTAGCGCGCGCGGTTATATCACGTAGCCAGGTAACAAAAGCAGCAATTATACGAAGAGAAGTTTCGGGTCGCGTTATATCTGGTCACAGGCTACTGAAACAGTTGCTGCCACGGTACATAATTCAGTGTTTGAAGCGTAGTAACATATTTTATCGAGTATCGTCGATCGCACGTAGTTTTATAGTTCCATGAATTAAGTTTCTGATTAATATTTCATTCATGTAATAATTAAATGAAACAATAATCTAACGTTCCGTATTCCCGGTGTTACAGGTGAGTGCGACCAGTTTGTTGGATGTACCATCGATCAAATCATCACAGATTTCACGCCTCGTCCTACACGAAAACATGCAGGTAGGATAAATCGTACAATATTAGCCACCTATGCACAACACGCAGATACTCGGGAGAAAACAAATCTGTCGCAGTGCAGAAGCACACCGTTGGAATTATTATCACGTGAAAATACACATTTCAAAATTATTTTTCGCGTTCTGAGCAAGTCTCGGAAGGTTTCGCGTTGTTCGCCCCTTGGCTGGGCTTTACGAGCCAAGAAAAGCACGCTGCTAATTTTGGGAACCGGTTAAGCCGCATTGTACTCCCCATTGCAGTAGGCACACACACTCGTAACACAGATTTCTTTGCGAGTGTGCTATGCAAGTTCGTGTCTCGATGAATATATGCGTCCACGCGGTGCAACGATTGGTGCGATAATGCGGTATGAGAAATGGTGCTATTAAATATAAGTACGATCGGATCGTGCGGCTTTGCACTTGCTCCTGCAGCATACACAACAAATCAGAGATTCGTTTCATTTATGTACTTACCTCCAAGGGCACTTTCATCATTGTTTTCTGGCTTGCGCAATTTTTATTTCACAGTGCTGTTCGATATAAACTTATAAATTGTATAGTATTTGCGACGGACAATTCCCCACTCGATGTTTGATATGTTGATAGGTATTTTGTATTGGAACATTCTGTAGCATCCAAGTGATAGTTATCAACACAGGTATCATATTGAAAAGATGAGAATGGAAGATCAAGGAAGAGGGTAGTTTTTTTCGTTACGCAGAATGTTCCGCTTCGCCGGAAACGGTGGAGTATCTCGCGAAAAATGAAAATTATGAAATATTAAATATTCTCACTTGTAATAATTTTAATCTCTCGCGAGACATTCCACCGTTTGCAGTTAAACGGGACACCTTGTATGTCCGTTTTCTGTAGTCACGATCACGATCGGTCGCAAGATTTCGTTTCGCAGTCTTCGTGAAACTGTATGTCACTGGAAGAATGATTATTTGCCGAGTCAGCAGATGTCTCCGCCTTTATTCGTTCAAAGAATCGACGAATTTGGACCGTATCTTTCCTTCTTCATATTTTCACGTTTCCTGCCGGCACTCTTTTCAGTGTGCCCGTGCTTGAGCATGATTTAAAACGTTCTTGAATCAAAATCGTTTATAATCTTTATCAATTTCGCTGGACAAACGTTTTCGCGTAACAGTTTATAGTACTGGTTAGTGCTGATTGTATATAACGACTAAGACGCAAGGCACTGTTCGATACACTGTCGACAAATTTATAGAATTGCCATTTGCTTGGGAATTTCACTTAGTTCAAGGCTTTGACTCTTCGATTTGACGAAGTTAATTTGCAGGGAATGGAGTTAGAGACGTAGAAATTGCGAAGCGCACCGGCTCGTTAAGTTAAACACACGCGCGTAGGCGTGCCAACGCGAAACGCTTGTAGTCAGCCGCAATTGGAGTTCCCTTGATGCACGGGTCCCGTCTTCACGAATATTCATCGTTTCCCTTCCTTATGAACGTCGTAAGGAACACCACGGTTTCCTTCATTCGCGCCAAACCTTTGTACTTTCACGACATAAACTTCGACGATAATCGTGAAGCATCTTTAATATACAGTTGATGTATTCGAACGTCCCACACAAGTAGCGCAATATACTCGGTAATACTATTTATAAGATTAACAAAAGGGTGTGGTATATAGAAGTTTTAAAAGTTTCG
This sequence comes from Nomada lathburiana, assembly GCA_963667235.1. Lineage (NCBI taxonomy): Eukaryota > Metazoa > Arthropoda > Insecta > Hymenoptera > Apidae > Nomada > Nomada lathburiana. The sequence continues at coordinate 7,541,154 of OY763898.1, read as the reverse complement.
AATCGTGCCAACGACCACGATGAAATAGGTAATTTGGACGGACTCCAATAATTCTGCCAAAAATGGTTTCCCCTAACTTGGCCAAACTCCATCATACAGATTTAAATCGACATTTCATTAGTTTCAATATTTTGTTTGTCGGTCCCTTTCGATATCTTTTGTCCACCTTGTTGGCTGGCAAAAAAAAAAAAAAAAAGATCGAATAGCGAATTCACTCCCTGATGAATTAGAAAGAGGAGTGGTTACCTCGTCTTCTCAAGTATACACCGACTAATGAGACAATTATTTAGTCGACTCAAGGGACTTGAGTGCTTTTACTGCCGGAGGTTGCAAGTTTAACCGGAAACAAACCAGCCAGAAGCAAAAAGCCGCTCTCGGGAAGAGGCACGGAATATGAAGTTTAAGTGGAATATAGTGTACAAGGCCTGTGGATCTTTGAATCTCACGCTTCCCTACAGAGCTCGACGAAAAAGAAACTCAGTTTCTCGCGAGTGTAAATTTCCTAGCATTAATAGATTACCAAGTAAAAACGGAAATTTATTTCACGCTGTATTCCTACGATTAAAAAACAAAGACACCTTTCGAAGCAGTGCTATCTCTAACAGAATATTAAATTTCCTGCAGATTTTGAGTATGCCAATATAGTGGTACGCGTACCTACGTCTAAATATGTGCACGAGAAAGGTGAAAAGTTGTATAAATAATCGTGTAAGATGGAAGAAAACGAGCGGGCTTGCCGCCGTCTTCCGGACAAAGAACTTCAATTTCTATACGTAGTCACAGTGCACGCGACTATGAAGTAGAAGCTCAGACGCGAACATGTTTGCAACTTTATTGCAATACAAAGTTCTAAACGATGCGGTTCTGTCGCCGTTAAAAATAACAAGCCCAGTCGTTTTCATCCTAAGCGGATTTGATGTACTAGATCCGCGGTAATTAAAAACGATTATCATTGATCTTATTGTTCTGTATTCCTCAGTTGAACGGTGCTTTGTAAATAGCTGAAAGAGTATAGGTACATTCAGACTGAATCGTTACTTGTACGGACAATTCTTGCAATGACACTCGGATGGAACGCGGGGTGATTTTACAGAGCGGTTAATTTCGCGTGCACAGGAACGCCGAATTAATTTCAGATGTCTCTCACCTGTCATGTCACAGCGTCCCCGTAGGTGGTCCTTTTGCTTTGTACTGAAGCGTCTGATGACAATACATGTATACCCATTTAGTTGCTCGTCGCTCTGAGACTCTGTTGGCTCCTATTCCGCTTAATCCAAAGGAGACGTTGCGATACCAACTGCGGTCTCACGGTTCGCCCGTGTGGAGATGCCCGGCCCCCATGCTCACCATAATTCACGAGCATCGGTGTTGCAGCAATTATAGCTGCGTTAGTTTCATCTGCTGGTCGCGGTATAGTTGTTCCTTGGATCAGATTAATCGTTGGCTGCAATACGGAGGATTTAATCGGACTTGTATCGGTTAATATATTTGTGAAAGCTTTTTGCCGGATTTGTCCTCGTTGGTCACTCGTCTCAAAGTGTTCGGAATAATCTTCGATTCTAATATATAATACATACATAAGAATTGTTACTAAAAATCGTGTTTGAAAATGAATGTCATACTATTGTCATCTGATGTTGAATAGAGTGCTGCCGACATTAACAATAGTTTATCGATAGCAAGATTTTATACGTAGCGTTATTTTAATACGGTCAGCACATGATTACAAGTATCCCCCTAGACCAATACCGAGCCGTTTGTGATACATGTTTGAGCATGGTGAGGATCTCGCACCTGCACTCCAACACCACTGCTGTATCGCTGCTGCCTTCTGTACAAATTGCTCTCGGGGTGCATGTAAATGATAGCGACGTCACGGGGGTAAATCATAAGTGTCGACACTGGGGATAACGACGGGTATCTTATTCATTTGCACTCAGGACACGGCACAGTTGCACACTGAATCGATCAGGAAGCGTACTAAATAAGATGTGAAAGAACTGAGGCACAAAAATGATTACAACGCGCCTACCTTTGGTTTCTATTACTACTATATTCCTCGTTTTTCCCACTTACGCGTTTAATGCTGGCTTATTTCATGCGCATCTAATTTCGCAGTACCGTAATTGCACGATAGGTATATGTGCTCCAAGTAAAGTGCTTCTTCTCATCTAACAAATAGGAATAAATAACCGCGCGGCTCCGTAGCCATTCATTCGTTGCTTGCGCCACAATAAAATACGCGTTCTTAACGCGTTTACATTGCAGCGGTGGTCATCCGTTGCCAAACAAATTGTACAAGGGTTGAAGGGTGGCAGTAACGAAGGGGGCTGGAGAATATAGTCCTAAAGTGCCGTGGATGCAATTTGCCAGCCACGAGGCTCCCGTGCGCTATTTACTTCGAAACAATTTAGGTTCTGGCCACTGTGGCGCAGTTCGTATACGTCACTGTCAGACCAGTGCCACACTGCACCCAGCTACCTATGGCCCTGAGAAATCTTTGCCCCTGCGCGTCCTTTTTCACGTCATATTCGTGACCTCTTTCTCCTAGGTGCCCAGTTCCTTCCGTGAAACTTGTTTCCCAGTTTTAATGTATTTACAACTTGAAGATGTATCTTCGTGAATCTTTCAGTGCACGACTTGTGAATGTCATTTAGATAACACTCAATTGATTTTACCGTCACCGTATTTCTTAAATGAATTAGAAACGCTTGAATTCGTAATATTTCTCGATACAGATTGTGATTGATAACGTTGCGGGGATTTTTATTTCTGACTTACGTCCGGGATGTAAGCTGACTCATTTATGAGGGAAAAGAGAACGTCTGGGCAAGATATCTGACTGTCTGGCCGCGCAACCGGCAACTGCCAGGAAATCGATTTTATCTTACGGGGCCTTTAAATATCTTTTCGCTACTTCCGTTATTTCTGCGTGTCTTCGGGAGATTCTCGCCGTGTTAAAGAACTCTCGGTGAAAATCAGGTTGTTGAAGTGGAAGGAACAGCTTCTGGGTACAAATTCAAGGTAGAAGGAGTTTAAAACTCTTTTTAGAGACGTCTATTAATGTATATTAATAGCGTGAGAACATTATGAGGGAATATTTCGAAGGTATTTATCTGGGAAATGGAAACAATGCAATTTTTACTCTTTATTGCCGTGTTGAATATTTGATCGGCACATCCAGCCCCCGTAGCTATTTATATTAACACGGCAGCGTATTACTTCCAATTTCGATGGGATCGTGTTCATTGGACTAATAGAATTCAAGTAAGTAGTGAACATCGAACTCGATTATATTTTGAAAAATATTGTGACAAATTTTGTAGTTGTTGGTATATCGCGAAAGACGAATGGCGTCCAGGCAGGTGATCAAGTAGATAATTTTTCATGAATTGTTCTGGCCGTCGAATTTGAAAGGGTTGATCGTTATCCGGGCATATGCATCACGATGAAACCCAATGTATCGACGGAGCTTCCGACGTACAATTCACGAACTGCGTAAAGGGGAGAGAAAAAGCAACGATTGGTTCAATGTATTGATCAGAGTTCTAAAAATTATAAATCAAACACCGAAGCACCTGTTCGCGCGATGCCTGCCGCTCAGTTAATAATTGTAACGTTTGATGAAATCTCCATTCTATATTCGAAGAATAGTATACAAAAAAAAACCATGGATGTCGCTCCAACTCGCGAATATAATATCAATTTTTCACAAATAAACTTCATTCTTATGGAGAAAATAGGAGGATATACTACAGTAGAAGCACGGATTTCGTCGTTTCAATTGCAGACGCAAAATTAAAATAAATATTCAACTTTCATTCGCGGTCACAATTTTGTTTGCACAATTGTGTTGTAAATTCATCGTTTATATCAAACACACATGTATTTAGAAACAGATTTGCTGATATACCTTTTCAATCGATTACGACTTCCCACTCGGTGACGCTTGAAATCTATGCTAATTCGTGAAGATAAATGTTTGCTTTGGCGTGTACATATGCCGAGTCCACCTCGAAACTCGTGATCGTATAATAGAGTCGGCTGATTTATGTCGGATGCTTGATACCATAAGAACAAAATAGAGCAGGTATCAGACTAATCTGTACCGTAATTTTATGAACTATATTGTTCTGTACTGAACTCTCGATTATAAGAACGACGTGGCTACACTTCGTAAAACTTACTGAACTAAATGAGAAATGATGAAAACTATTAGTGCATATTCTTGTTCGATAGATGTCCCATAATTTTTGAAAACAGATTTGACGAGAATAAAAATCAAGCCTGCAATTATTTATCCCGCTCATTTAATTAAAGTCAAATCGATAAACAATTATTATACAGAATATTGATGCAATAAACATGTCTAGTAAATAATGGCATGATAGTTTCGATGAAACGAAATATTTTTTCTCACCATCCTGAACGTTTATGGAGAACAGTTAGAAAAGACTATGCAGGTTCTGTATTTGACTTCATCACATTTACTGGCTGGCTTGGGTGACCCTCCGACCCCTTCTCGTCTGCACAGCTAGCCGTATAGATCGCTGTATTCATTATTCCGGCGTTAAATCGTTTGTGAATAATGGCCATCATGAATCTTTTCTCGCCTGGCATAGTTGCACCCGGGAACTCGTGTGGCACGTTAGTCGTAGAGCCTGCAGCATCATCGAGGATCCGTAAGGGGCTAGTGTAGTGTCTGAGAGAATATCTGAGCCAAACTAAAAGTCTCTGTGAACCAAAAACAACGGTACACTCTCTTCTGAAACTTAATATTAAAAATGAAACGCAACAAAATGCCCGTATTGTCGAATTAAGCAAAGCGATAATTTTCTACTTCATATTTTTATACTACTTGAGAATTGTCGACTTAATAATTACTCGATTGCTTTATTTTTTAATTGAACCACATCAATTCAAAAGTATATTTTAAGACCACGCCGCAACCATATTTTTGTCGCGTTACTTTTAACGATGCCGTATGCCGTATGTAATACCTTGGGTCGTTTTTGGCATCGACACGGGGGATCTAGAAATGTCATGCAACTGTTTTATCGCCAAGGGTGGAGCAGTGAATTTTGATACGGTGAAAGATATAATCGCGGATGTTCCGCAAAAGTCACGTGATTACATCCGCGAGGAATCGAAAGTTTTCTTCTTTGTAACGCCCGAGGCATGTGCGTGAAACTGACACGAATAGTCGGCCCCATTGTTATCCGAGTCCTTTGTAGTGGATACAAAAGGCAACCAGATAAAGTACTCGATATATTTGGTTTCGTACAATCCAAATCAAGAGCGAAAAGTAGGGATTATCGCGGGCACCGATTCACGGTTGAATTAATTGTCTACGTGCAGTTACTTTGGTCCCACCGATTTAGAAAACGTTTGCGTTGGACAGCGTTAGTTATTTTCGATATAATCGTCACGATGCTAGAATAGGAGGAACGGATACAATGCAAAGAAAAATATTCGTGTCGCAGAAATAACATTTTCGTTGTGCTTGCCTTGCTTGAAAAACGGGGACAAATTTTGAAAAAGTTTTTGGTAGTTACGAAAGGCCGCGAACAGAAAGGGAAATATTCACTTGAATTGCAGGCCTACGAAAATCCTTGTCGGAGATAAAAAAAAAAAATATAACACGAGGTACGGTAATTTAGACGCGTTCGCAGCTCATGCACGCGTTTCTATTTTTCGCCACGTATAAAGATAAATGTTTATAAACAGTGCCAGATTTTACTACAATGACGAGTAAATAGTGAAGCACGATACAGGAACAAAAGCTAATAATCAATGATGTAGTAAACGTAAAATGAATCTAGGCGAACTTGAAACGATAATCAGACAGCATACCAGAAATTCTGACATAGCATCTAATATCTATGGGCTTTCCTATCTTGAGGATACTTTGGTCATAAATTCGAGAGAATAGGGTGCTGCTATATCGGCCTGGAAAGCCTTCAACCCAAGACTCCAGCTACTGATCTCATAAGCCCTTGAGGCTGCCACGTTCGCCAAGTTCTTCCCTAGATACGTTTCCGCCCGTTATGTTCGCTAATCCCATTTAATTGTTGATCTGCTCAGCGAAAAGATCTAAACACAGAGACCTGCGTGCACCTAATCTATATCACCATCACCGATCGAAGTGTACGTATAACCAAATTGTCTGTCCCGAATCCGAAAGGTTTGCCGATAATTCTATTTCCCTCCGATTACAAAAACAAGCGAAAACGGGGAAAAAAGCGTACCGCGTCCAATTCAACCCTTCGCGCGAGGTTCCTCCCTTTATTCCGGATGTTTTCCACTTGCCAGAAGTTGGTCGCGGGCCAGAGAGATGGAAATTACGTACTTGCGACATCCGTCATACACTGCGATTGGCCGGGACAAAGAATGCGGCGACCTAGAGTCCTTTCATTCCAGCTTCCTTCTCGGCCGCTCTTCTTTTCCAGTTTTCTCGGTTTAATCTGTGCCACGACACGAGCCTCGCGCATGCCAGCAGAACGAAGGAAAGATGGCAATGCGGATGAACAGCTCGCTTCCATACGTCGAATCTGGCGTCTTGCGGTTCACTTTTCTTTCGTTGCGACGGCCAACACTTGGCACCGAATCACCGTGTTTGCTACACGTAAATATTTTATACCTTCGAACAATTCCCGATTAACTCTATTGCGCGAGATTGCCGTTGCGCTGCCAAGCGTCAGATCTTAGACTCTCGTTTCTCGATTTAGAGAGGATCTTTACGAAGATCTTATTGAATAGGAATCCTTGAGATATGGTGCGGGAAATTTGCATTAATGATTCCTTATCGGGGTATAGTATCGCTTACGCAAGGACATTGTATTTGCAACATAATTAATTATCTATTCTGGTTCGGTTAATCGCGCGTCGCAATTAGCTATGTTTCTCCTGTAGATAGATTTAACACGGTCTTCGATTAAAAATAAGAACGATACAAGACAGCACGTATGCAGCCCTGTCTCCTATATTTAATTACGAATTTTTCGTATCAGGAGAATATATCTCTTTTCCTTATTGTTTATATATTTCGCCGGACGACCAGCTCGAGGGCATTGTTTCCTAGACCTTTCCTCGAAAATGTGCTTCGAAAAAAAGAACGACGCACACCGCGTTTTCCGCTCATCTTGCCTCATTTCTAACCGCTTTTTCGAGGCCCCAATCCCCCAGTCTCGTTCCCATTTTAGAGCATCTCGTTTCCCGTCATCCACCCTGCCCCAGTGTATTTCACCTCTTCCACGAACCTCTCGAGGTAGATACTTTTACCTAATCTGGAGTGTGGATCGATGAAGGGACGGAGCTTTACCGATGGGCCTTGAGTCCGACCATCAAGGATTTCATTCAAAGATTGCAACGACTTCAACCGCCGACCGAAATGTTACACGAAGGCTACCCTGAAAATGGCGACAAGAGTGGAACGTCGAAAGGATTCGAAAGCGTCCCGTCGGATAAAGACACTGCTTCCTCGAGCTTTACCGGCGCAAAGGAAGATTTGTGGCGTGCACGGGGAAAAGGAGTAAGTCGACAGAACTCGAGTGGTGAGGGTAAGTGCGCGGGAGGAAAGAATTGGAGAAAGAGTGCGGCGAGAATAACGGGAAAGAACTGCTAGAGATAATCAGCTGAAGGTGCGGCGCGGTTTATGAAAATTACGGGGCGAGTTTTGAACGAAGTTGAGTTCCACTTTCGAATTTATAACTTTTGGAAATATAATGTAAACGTTCTCGGGGATGTTGAAGCGATCCTATCTTTTCTACTTTTGAGTGGCGAAGAGTATCGAGATCGAGAAAACCGGAGAAAGCAACGAGGTTGAGGTAGATTGGTTCGTCGGGAAAACGGTATCGGTATCGGCGCAGGGCGATTCTGGCAGCGCTGAAAAATTCAGGGCCCCCGAGCAGAATCTGCACGGCTGGAATATAAACGTGCGGCGGAAAAATATTGTTCTTCTTTTATGCGTCGAGCACGGCCAATACGTGAAGAAATATAAAAATAAAATCTTATTGCAGGAACGGTTAATAGACCACGGCTCGCATTTTTATAAGAAACGTGTATTGTTTTCGAGGAAATAATTGACGAGAGGTAATCGGTTGAAAATCGATTCGACATACGTATTGCGTTTGTATCGTTTCATCGGTCTGTTGTGCCCCGAAATGAAATTTCATGGCAATCGATCGAGTTACGAAAGAAAAGGGAACAGAGGGGGTGGAAAAAATGGTATGGACGACGCAAGAAAGTATCGAAGAACAATTTATGGGACACGAATCGTTTAAAATCCTAAGGGTGCAGCCTCAGCACCTCTTGGAAACCGTTCCGACTTTATGGTATGTCCATATTTTATCACACGTCCTATTTGCTGAGAATAAAACCTTCTACTTATACTGGTTGATAGCACACGTATGCATACAAACGCAAACCAGAAACATTTTCACGTGTACCTAAGTTATATAATGCAGAAACCACTGATTAATGTAAATGCTATTCACTGGCTTTCAAGCTATTTAACTCTCTTATTCAATTATTTTCCGTGCAAACGCGAGCTTTGATTCATTAAAGAAATGCTCGTGATTTTATTCTCGCGAATAACTTCATTCTTCCACATCGTTGACAAATATTCAAATTCAGCTTTCTACAGACGCTGCTGTTGTTTCGCAGTCCACGATTTTACTGAGAAATTCATTCATTACGCTTTACTCCAACCAAGAGTAAATTATTGTAAATACATTAAGCGTCTTATTTTTGTACAAAGAAGAGTTCCAATGGAGCAGGCACTGAAAGTGTAATTGATCGTCAAGGACAATCAGAGAAAAGTTAGGTGAATCTCGAAAACTTCGTCATCCTTTTGCGATTCAGGAGCGGGGAAATGTCTGCGGTAGCCACAAGTGTAACGAAACTTAAGGTACCACTTTGCTCGACGTTTCGCCACGACGTCAATGGAATTTTCTCCGCAGCGAGTTACACGCCGAGCATACGAATTCCATGGTTTATAAAAAATTCATGCCGCCCTGTTTTAGAAGTTCGTGTCGAGAATAACGGAAAGTTTTTCGCGCTCGGTCGTACAAATGTGGGAAAAAATGTATTCGGCGCTGCTTTTATTTCGTCGCAGCACCTCCTCTACTCTCGTTTTCACGGCGAGTTTTCTGAAAACTTTTCCGTGTAATTGACGCACGTCTTGGGCGAAACGATGAATTCTTCGGTAGATTTCACACAATCATGCGAACACTCGTTGAATCTTGGTGAGAATTTGGGGAAACCGTGATTAAACGCTGCCACTGTTCCACGCCCGAGATTCAGTCATTAATTGTCCAGACGCATTATCTCGATGATTCTTCAACCGAGTGTGTTCCGCGAAATTGTCCGCAACCGATTTGCACATTAACGAGCTTTCCCGATAACTCGGAACACGTCACGATTCTACTCGATAAGCTTGTAATGATACCTTCATCCATTCGGCGTTATCTTTCATAATGGCTTCTATCTTCCACGCCATCGTCGCTTTTTTTTTTTTTTTGTTGTAATGCACACTAATGGGGCTGGACTCCATTAAGGTAGATTAAATTTTTCAATGAAATCGGGAACTCCGAAAGTCATTCGATTGTCCGTTCATATTGTTCCAATTGCATTTCGACAGTGCATTTAGGAAATCGCTTCTAAGACGACCGAAACGAAGGAAACATTTTAGACGGCGCCGTGTTTTGATCGTTGTCCCCTTTTCGACCGTGATTAAATGTAGTCTTCGTCGGCGATTAAGATACGAGAATCCTCGAAATTCAATGGAGCTTTTACCGCACATTTGATACACGCTTGAAAGGCGTGAAACGTTCCACGTTCGAGTAGCGGCGATAAGGGTGTCGAACTGATTCGTTCCTTGTCTGACGTATTCTAAGGTAGGTCCAGAGGAATGTTCAATTAGAGTCTGTTCACGACTACAATTCTGTATAATTTGTCCGCATTCGGCGCCATAATTTCATTGTTTGATACGTATACGTATAAAGTCACTATTTCACTGTCCCGTCTGACTAATAACTGGCCTTTACTACTTCAGAATATATCTCGACATTCTTATTCGTAATATAATGAAGTTCCCCGTGACGCATATCGCTGTTCATTTATTTTGCCACTGAAAATGTTCGCGCTGCTTTTGTTGAAATACAGACACTTATGTACTCGAGAAGAAGAAGAATTTTCTCGCGGTGGAATAAAGTTTAACGATTTTATGGCAAGCGTGTCCACAAACAGATCGCGTATTCGCTTTATCACACCTAGCTGAATTCTCTCTGGGAAAGATTCGGCTAGATTTCTACAGGGAGATAAATAAGTTCGCGAACCGAAACCCGGAGGGGAATGACGTTTTGTCGCTGGCGAATAAACCGAAGTAAACCAGTCACGTTACTTTTTTTTTTTTATAATATACTACTGCCACCTTTGACTTCTTGCTGCCTTATTCATTATTCTTATCTCGTCCAGATATCGCCTGCTTTTCTATGATGGTCGCTGTTTTCGTATCATTTATCTCCCGGATCGTTCCTTTTTGTGCCCTTTCTGATGATTCTCTGACGAAAGTGTGAAGGAAATTTATGTTTGCCCAGACACTCGGAATTCCGTTCACGTATCTCCGTGTGTTCTATTCTATTCTATTTCTACGACAGTGCTTTCACCTGTGCCCGAAATTTTTATCAATTTAATCTCCAAGGACTGTTGAACTTTCAATACTAGAGATGTAGAGTTCTACGATCACGAAGGATTGTCGTAAGTTGTTAATAATTTTGACAAGAGGCTCTTGAATGCCGTGCACAAATAAAACTGTACAGTACTGAAGTAATGTTTTTGGGCATAAAAGTGCGTTTGATCAACGAAGAGAATCTATAAATATGCATCCGCAAAAAGGCGAACGTCGTGAAACCGCGACATGAGAATGCAGGGATATAAATACCTCGTGTTATCGTGCACGCTCTTTTTGAAATATGGACACGGAGTAGCCACGCTCGATGATTAGAGTCTCATGGCCCGAGGGTTACGTGTGATTTCGTAGCCGGTGCAAAAGTTTAATGTATTTCTGCGATGTACAGAACCCAGCCGAAACGTGAACATCCGCAGTGCTATGGAAACAACTCGGTTGAAATGCATTCTCTGCTTGTGTAATTCGTAATCGCTCACATGCCAAACTTTATCTCCATAGTTTTGAAGTTTCAAAAAAAAAAAAAAAAGGAAGAAGGTAATATTATTGAAGTGTCCTTCGCGTAATTGTGCAGCGGAGGAACGACAAACTCGTGGTATAATATTCTTCCCCTAAATCTTCTCACCTCTCGGCATATTGTTTTCTCTCGCAAGTAAACTAGCTATATGTCCGTGAACAGGTATAAAAAGCATTGTATTGCCGTAGAATTACCGTCTGTTAACCGAGCACTCGAGAGTTCCAGACACAAGCAAAGCTCTCGAGATGCAAGTGGCGAACCGTGGAGTCTCTTCAGACTCCATCCAGCAGAGATCCACGTTGCTTTCATCGGTTCAGACGTCGTTAAAGTCGCCGAACCTTTCCGTCTCGCTGTCGTATCGGTCCGGTTAGGTTGTTTCCGCGAACGCTGTCATTTTTTAGAAACGTTACGACAGGCTGCCAAGCTATTTCCTAAGCATACTCACGGCATTGGCAACGGTGCCTCTCTTCGCGATCCGGGGAAACAGGATTGCAAACAGAGTGAACGGAAATGAAATTTGTTGCTGCTGCGAATTGTCTCTGGCTCGAATGCAGACAGATGTCCGAATTCTCCTGTCGTGAAAGCAACGCTTCGACAATTTTCGAAAATTCTCCAAGCAGAAAAGGAGTATGCTGTCCCTTTACGTGACTCGAAGGTATATATATTTTCCTGAATTTACATAAGAGTTTTATTTCCTTCGCGGAAAAAGGAATTCTCGTGAGTTCATTCACGAAACGCATGGGAGGGAGATGCAATTCGTTTTTGTATTATTAATTGAACAGAGCGAGACAATACCGCGTATTTGTCTACAGAATATCAGCCGACAAATCCGCGGGGTCTCTCCCCCCCCCCCCCCCTCATCATTGTACTACTATCCTCTCCATGTTGCAATTGATACGAACACTTTGCTCGTCGAAACCGTATCACTCGAAAAGTTATTGTTGATTTAACGACCTTCTCAACCACTAGCGCCATTTGTTTGCCTTGATTTTCACGTGCAAATGTAAATGCACCGCATTTATTCCCGGTAAGCGTGGATTGGGACAACGCGTGACGGGTTACAGATTTACCTGCCACTTGTCGTGTTTTTCAAAGCTTGGCTGCATTGATCGCACGTAATTCCTGTTCAATGTGTTTCGGTTCATTCGATACGATATCGTGCACGATACATGGGAAAGTGAAGCGGGCAAGAACTATTTGATGCGAGCCACCATTTTCTTGAAACAACGGCCGGAAAATTTACGTGGGTCATAAGTGAAGTAGCGCGCGGTGAATGAGGCTCATGCTCATGAACTATAATTATAGTATTTAATGCATTAACGTTTAATTGGCATAGATCGGGAGCCTGTGTAATCGCTCTGGAATCAGAGTCTATTAATCTATTCATGATCGTTACGTTAATATTTCAGCGTACGATATTGCGCAAGTATTGTAAGCGCAGCTGTATTTGGAAATCAGGCGTTTTACATTCAGTTATTTATAACACGGTATAAATACATCATTCTTTTGCCCCGCGTCTTCTTTAAAAACGTGAAAGTATTCATCGCTCTATACAAAAACGGTAGCGTGAAAATTGAAATTCACAAAAAGCGCAAAGCAGACGCTTTTTCTTCGTATCTCCATTGTCCTCGCGCTCATGTAGTTTCTGCAAAAATTGCACCCGAATACCGATAACATCGAGCTCTCGCAACGTTTTCTATGGAAAATGCCAAAATCGGTCAACACTGAAAATACGGGGTAAAAAAGCAACGTGGAAACCAGAATGAAATCAGACAATTGGGATCCTGTCGAAGCATACATATTTTCGAGGAGACAATCCCTTGCGTGCAATGTTTAATTAAAATTAAGGGATCAAAGGAATTTGGTCTCCGTGGAAATTTACCTTTCGAGGAATTTTCACAATCTTACAGAGCGAAGGATGGCCGCGATCGAATTCTTCGGAAAAATCTTCAGGGTATCAGGCATATTTCATTTTTACATTCTACAGTATAGTCGGAGAAAGGTGCACGCGAGGGGAAAGTCCAAGGAGGCAAAATAAGACGAAATGTTAGGATAGCTAAAGGAATATTCCCACGGGCACGGTAACGTGTTCTTCGACCGCTTTTCGCTAGGGTAATCATATATGTACAGTGCAGAGGCCACAGTATCGACGTGCCGCAAACTGAGTCGCTGGTGTTCAGTTGTTTAAAAACCTAATTTTGTTTTCCGCGCTCGCGCATTTCTTTCAAATTATTGCCGCGTATTCAACAGCGTCGAATATCATTTCTTTTTTTTTTTTTAGCTTTTACGCGAAACTATACAAATCTTATTCCCTTATTATACGTCTTCTTGAATTCTGGCTGGTAGTAATCTTAAGGGAGAATATCTTTAAACAATGCATAATTCATTATTGTTTTCACGATTGTTAAAAGGTTTCGTTAGAGATGGGGTGAAATATGGGTGAAGTGAAAAAGATTCTTCTTCATTTAAACGAGTAACTTAGTTTGCGAAAACAACGAGAACTGGGGCAGTAGATGCGAAAGGAAATAAAGGCTGGAAATTGATGCCGGTGTACCTGAAGGAAGACATAGAGACGTAAGGGCACTGTGGGACTGCCAAGCAATCCCTTGCGAGTCCTCGCTTCTACTTGCTCCCTGCAACTTCATTTCATTCGTATAAATATTCAAGCGAAGCTTACCGCATGCACAACTGCGTTAACCTTCATTTTTCCCCATAGCAGGCCATTTCTTATTACCTTATCTAGCCGTAATTAGTTCATCGCTTAATTCGAATAAATCAAACGGAGTTGCAGCAATCATATAAAACGTGTACCTTTCTGAGTTACAAATATCAAATGTATCCCACAAATAAAGTTTCACGTGAACGACACAGAGATTTCAACGCGTTTTTCTCGAAGAGGGCTAATACAGAATGAGGAGAATGAGGCGGACTTCTGTTGACAGAAAAATATTTAAAAGAAGACGATAACAAGAAAAGCGTGAAAATTAAGTCCCTTGGGACAAAGTGAATCATCGATCCGGTAGAATAAATCTCTTAGTCTCAGATGCAAACGCCCCGATAGGCATTTTTTGCTCGATATCCTTTATCAGACGAAACAAAAGGTATCTGTACATTCCCTTGTGTTCTACGCGGAAACGAGAAACTGATAACCCCTCAGTATCACGCATGTGCATTTGGATTAATTCGTGGTTTTTATTAGACGTATGGTTCGACGATGAAACACAGGTTTTTGTAGGATTGTTTTCTGTTCCGATTGTGCGGTGTAAAGCGGTCGTGCAGAGGCAGAACGCGTTTCCCTTATCGGAAACGTTCTATCGCAGTGCAACACTGAGCACAGTTAACCACGAGTATCATTGATCCAAGGGAAGCAGTACAGGCTGTTTCAAAGGGTCCCCTGGAAGTACAGCGTGCAGCGCGAGAATTTAGGTTACAGAGCTGGGGGTTCGTCCCCCTTCCTATATCCGGTTCCATTGACTATCCGCGACTTGGCGACCAACCAATTCCGGCGTTTCCGTGACATACTACTAGCCTACATTTTGTCCGGTCGATGGTACGGCGCATCGAACTTTTGTGCCGTAGGACGTCCCGATGGTCGAGCGAATCCTTTTGTTTAAATATTTCAATGAACGTTACCGTAGAACGTACGACGGAACTCTTTGAAACTTCCCTCGGCGGTACCTTTTTCGCCCGATATCCTTCCATTTCCATCACCCTCGACGTGCTGACTGCTCGTAAAATTTTATTAGTCGTCCTACGTTCCTTCTTTTTTTTTTGTTCCCGACGGGTATCTCGGCGAAATAATGTTCGTCCTAGCGTCGAAAGAAGAACACGGTTCGACGGGTCGGCGGAACTCGATGCCGCGGTGAAAAAATTACTTCCATTCGAAATTCGATTTCCCTCGAACGAACCGACGTTCCCAACTTTCCGTTCTCGTTTTTTTTTTTGTTTTCTTTTTCGCTTGCCTCTGGATTACATACGGCTGTATAACGCGAGCATCATCTCGCATGGAAATGAGCAAACGTTAGCGTGCCAACGCAACGGACGGAACAGAAACGATTCTGTCGAGTGCCAGCGCGAGTACTGTGCGCGCGATCTTTTGCGTTTTACGGCCGATCAGACTCGTCGCTGTACAGAGCGGCTCGGGAAGGAAAACACGGAGGGATGGGAAATCTCTGTTTGTAAGTGGAAAGGCGATCCTCCTCGAGGTTCGTTGAATTTTAAAGGTCCACGCCAGTTCGCGAACGAGGAAGAGGCAAGGCTTCAGGGAGAAACTTTGTCGATTGCCTCGGCGCGAAGGGTTATTGCATTGCAAAATTGTTTTCGGAACTTCTTTATTGACTGAAAGTTGGAGGCATTCCATTATTGCAGCTCGTATGCATAATTTTTCTTTGCACCTCGCCCTCGCGTGTCTGGCGAGCTCCGCGGGATCGCGGTGCGTTCGTGAAACGAATCGGTGCACGAGTGTTTCGGGACGTATGCTTGTACACCTTTGCGGTATCAGGAAATTCGACTTTGCGGGATAATGCGTGTCTTGTAATTATTCAGATGTTTCATCGCCAATTGCGCAGCCACTCCGCTTTGCACGCGCTGCCTAATGTGCTATTAAAATTAGACGGTGTCGCTAAGTAAATCTATTTGCGTTCGACTGCAACGAAACGGCAATAATTTTCTGTCGCTGTCCTGTGCATGCTTTTCTGTAGTAACTCGCACCAAGATTCCCGTCGAGGTAAATTAAACCGCCGTGTCGGGTCTAGACGAGCGAAACGAATGGTTCTGCCGCGCCGCTTCGTTTTTGGCACAACAATCGACATCACGCTTTTCCATCGATTCCGAACGAGTGGACGGTAATCGATGCGAACAATGCGCGAAAGTTCATTTACGAAATGACGGTCAACGATCGAGATACTGGCTGGGCGTGTTAGCGAAGATTTTAATTAAACCGATTTCAACGTCTACGCACGATAAAGAGGTGGCAGACAAATATTTGAACAGCGATGTTCGCCGAGGAGACCTGAATTATTCATTAATATCGTAATGTTCAATGGACTGGAATGTGTAGACACGTGTAATTCGTTTCACGTCATCAAATATGGGAGCTGTAACTAGTATCTGTTGAGGGGATTCGGACCAAAGGGTTAAGAGTGTAATATATTATGCGCAGTTGTGCACAGCTTCAAAGCGATTAGGTGATCCGAAATGAACGTAGAGATAATCTGCGTATCGGATTGCTATTGAATTAATACATCAATTGCGCCTACATATATAAGTTTCTCTAGAACTCAATGTTTATCGCTTATATGTTTGCAAAATAAAAATTACAATTCCGTGCAAACCAAATATTTGCAGTGGCAGAAAAACAGTTCGATGATCGCTGACTGATCTCTTTATCGAGCACGAATAATTGCCCCGCGGGGAAAATAAACGCTGTCGATGCCGGCATTTAATGCGTTCTGATACGACAGGAATGCATTATGCATATTACGCTTTGGTTTTACGATGAAAATCATGGTGCGTCTATGACGGGAAGAAAGCTAAGCGACGTACAATGCGTGCCTTCAAGCGTGCAATTCCCGTGGCTTTGACGAGAGAAACGTTTGTAACCCCGCGGCCATAAACCATTTCGTTTGTTCCCGAGAAATGCTCAAGGTGGCACCAAACATCTTCAAGTTACTATTGTCGAGGCAAAGAAAGAAACAAAAAAAAAGAAAAAACAAAATTCGTTCGAATACATCACTCCTTCCTATACTTTTGTGCCCCATTTTTCTTCACTCCAGATTTGGTTCATTATACGCCAAGGGAGACATTAATTCTGTTCCTGCAATCAAGCACGTTTGCACAAAAGATATCCACTTTTGATTGGCCGATTGATTGAATATAATCCACAAAAGAAATGAATGCATTATTAAAGGTTGTCGAATAGACGCGCTGGCAATCTTGTTCCCTGCCAAACATACCCAACTTCCACCCCCTTGAATATTCCGCCTCAGTTTCAAACGATAATCGCCCTTTTACGTCGTGTTTTCTCCATTACGTTCACTAACATGGGGAACAAAGGGGGGAAATAACAGTCACAAAAGAAGTTCGCGCAAGGATAACGGGAAGGAAAAATTCGTATGAATATTTCATGAAACGGGTAGACAGCGGCAAGGCCATTAAAGGCCCAATGTATCTTCGCGATCTCGAAATGGACATTACATTGATTGCAATAATTCCTACGATCCTTTATTCTGCAAGAAATTCACGCGGCGATCGGCTTACCGTAAATTTGAATCATGTTGGACACAATAACTTATCAACACTGGTCAGAGAGTAAAGTCTGTTCTGCGCTCGTTATACAGCGGTAGTTGCAGGAGAGAGTCGTTATTGGTTCGCGTTGCCCTCTGATCCCAGTACATGTGGTAATGAATTTAAAATGATAGCCTGCAGGTGATTTTCGATATGCTCGCGATAGGCGAAGTATTTACTATGAAATGACGGTGACGTTTCAGTAATCAATGCGCCTCGTTAACGTTCGGTTCATTCTCATGGGAATATGACACTTCACAATGTTCTATAATGTGTTTCAACTTGTGCCACTGTTATGCTATAGAAAAAATGATTTATTTTATAATAGCCGCGTTACTGATGGCTTCCCTTTGTTCGTACCGCAAGCAATCCATAATTTTTACTATTATAAAATTTTCACCGCGATATGTATACCAGTGAAATTTAGTAGAAACGAAAAATACATCGTAAATTCTTTTTGCCGATGCGCCAACATTTATAAGGTCATCAACGGGAATCATCGTACAATGACCCGGACGAGATAAGGCGGTATCCAATTTTCAACAGTGCCGTCATGGGACCGTGGCACCTTTAACGTTGTCGGCGTAGCCAGCGCGACTGAAATATCGTCTTGTAAAATATGAAACTGGCCGAGTTCCATCGTCGACGTTACGCCAGCATATGTCCGCCCCAAAGAGAAATAGCTACATCGTTCCTCGGTTAAGGGAAGAATAGAGGGGCAAAAGAACAACAGGCATCACGACCTTTTCTTCTACTATCCAGGCCTTCGTTCGTCGTTTCTGGATTTACTAGAAAATTCTTTCAGATGCGCTTTCATCGATACCAACGGAATGCCTGCTGGATTGGAACGATATCTGTAGAAATGTTTTTGCGCAGAGTACAGCGATAAAATAATACCTTCTGCTTGGCTTTATCGATATCAATATCACAGTCGACATTACAATTTATTTAAAAAGCGAAATATTGCATTTCAAATACAGCAGTTCGAAATAACGAGTATCACACGTTGCAAATATATATATGTACAGTCTTAAAAAATAATGAATCAATTCGATGATTGATGATGAATTTCGTCAGGGGATCACAAATGAATTTTGTTTACGATACTTCTGCACCTGTTCCGCGCACGCCAGCGCCTTTTCACGCTTCTTATCTTTCCCCTCGTTGTTTCCCATCAATTGTCCTTGAATTTCCTGCAACGACATTCCCTTCGTCTCAGGAACAAAGTATATCGTGAACGGCACTGCCGTCGCTATTAGCAATCCGTAAAACAGGAATAAGTACCGCTCGGACAGGGCCTCGAGCATTGGCAAATACGTTGCAGTGGAGATAAAAGAGGCTGTGCCAGACATGCTGGTTGTGAAACACGCAGCGATGCATTTTAGATGCGGCGGGAATACCTCGCCCAATATTGCCGATGGAACAGGGAGGGCGCCTATAAAGACTGTCATGTAGAAGCTACACATCCCGACGATTGACAACGCCTCCACCGTCTTCGGCTCGAAGCCGAAATACAGCAGATGAAACTCGGCTGTCACCAGAACTAAGGACAACGTAATCCCGGCGCAAGACGTTATCATCAGAACTTTTCGTCCAAATCTGTCCATCAGGAACATAGACAGCACCGAACCAACGATTCCAAACGCCATCACCACTATCACCACTTGCGCCGGTGGTATCACACTGATTCTGGCCATTGTTAAAATCGATTCCATGTAGAACACGATACTGTTGATTCCGCACAATTGGTTGTACGTAATAAGGATCACTATTATCGATAGGGTCTTCCGAAAGTGGGCAGTCTTCAACTCCTTCATGGTGTCCAATAATGATTGTTTGCTAAGACTCTCGATAAACTTCCTTAATGCCATGAATTCCGATTCCACGTCGGAATCCCGATGGTACCAACGAATCGACGCTTTTGCTTTCTCGTGCTGGTTCGTTTTTATCAAATGATGGGGTGATTCTGGTAACCACACGAAAAGTATCGTCAATATCAAGCACGAAGCGAAGGCAATCGCGGCCGACATCCTCATAGACAAATAGGCACCCAGGATGCTCATGATGAAATTTCCAATGGGTATTCCGCTTGTGCCCAATGCCACCAGCGCTCCCCGATTGCTGGAATCTGCTATCTCTCCTAGATACAGGGAATAACAGCCGTAGGTCATCCCGATGTGAAAACCGCCGAGAAACCTTGCGACGTACAACCACTCGACGCTGTTTGCTAGCAGGATGAATAGCCAGGATAACGCCACTGGCACACAGTTGATCAGAACTGCTGTTTTACTTCCGAAATAATTGATGCACATGGCACCCGCGATAGCACCCAACGGCCGACCGATGTTCAGCAACGACACCACCCACGATATTTCCGACATTGTAACCGGAAACAGAGATTCCGGGGAAGTTAAGTGAAGGATGTACGGCGAGGACCAGGCTCCCATAAAACCCAATTGAGCCACCAGCAATAAAACTGTGAACAAACGATTGGAGATCGTGAAATGAAATTTCGCACGTTCATTTTTCGCGACTACTATTCGAAAGTTAAGAAATGGCCAAAGATCAAAGGGGAAGTAGAAAATTAATTTGAGTTTAGCTCGAATAAATCATTCATTTACTTCCGAATCCAGCGATCCATTGTGGCCAGGTGACTTTCTTCGATGTTTTATTACTTTCTTCGGTCATTGCGGACTCTCTCTATGTACCGCACGATAGTGAAGTGTTTTTCTTGGATCAAAATTGCCTGTAGAAATGATGAGACGCTATATGTACATATTTCGTTCGATGATGATAAGATAAATAATGTAAATATAACGTTAATCAACGAATGGCATCTGCACGAGGATGCTTCTAAGTCATTTTTATGACTGTTAAGAAAAGAAGTGAGAAAGTCGGTGACGAGTGGCATCAGATGCTCTTAGATTGATAGTCAGACAGATTGGAATGTTAATAATAATTACTTTCGCGAATTACACTTTGCGGGGGACTATTGGACGTTTTTGGATGTACAATAGTTTAACGAACCTCATATTCGAAGTGATGATGCAGTTGCTGTTCCTTCAAGGTAAAAAAAACCAATTGATTTTAAAGTCACACTGTTAGCTCGTACAACGTTTCCTTGTAGTTACAAATGTGGCTAAGTCCACAAAATATTAGATATTCGCACTATTCGTATCGTGAACACTTGATATGAGAAAAATGAAAGTTTGTACGCTACTTTATATATTGCGAGGCATTTATGGAGTGGGGAAGGATAGTCTATACTTTCTGTAGTGTGCAATAAGCTCGTGGTACAACTGTCTTCTTATCAGTAATGACATCATATATTTGACGCACGTATAAGTCTACAGTAAATTAAACTAATGAGCCCCCTTGGCGTAAATTTTTATTGTTAGGCCAGTCGCATGTTTACGAGAACAATGTTTTTCGGTGATATCATAGAGAACCATATAATTGAATGAGTAGACTGTTTCACACCCTAACGATTTTAAAAAATGTTATTAAAACGATTTCATAGAATTGTAGAAAGTAAGTTATTTATTTGAGTTGTTTAGCACGTTTCGTGGTTCATTAACGCTTCATTACTTTGTCGTTTAACTCATAAAGTTTTCACAATTACTTGGAGATAATAAAATGTTTACCACAAACAATCAATTGACTTCGACAGATAATTGGTTAATTATGGTTATCATTTTTAATTACCAAATTTTCACCCGGTAGAGCCAGCAAATTTAAATCTCCTGTTCTTGGTTGATAGTTACTGCTCTTTTCATGATTGTCTGTGATAAGATAAGAGACACGCAATTTCGTATAAATTACCCATAGTTATAGCAAAACGTAGTCGTTTAATACTTATTATCAATTGCATTTCCGTTATGACGTAGTACACGATAGTGCATACAAAATTGTATTTCTATTATATTTAACTTGATATAGTACAAATATATTACAAATGTAATTAGCGCACTTACATATAAATACAATATCTAATTTTAACGTTTACAATAATCAAGATTGGGAATTTTCATTTTTTTTTTCTTCTGAGCACAAGATGGAATACACTATCGCTGCGTCCTTGTTATCTCCACGTTCCTTTCTTCTCGTTGGCTGTGTTTAGCCAGCATCTCTTGTATTTCCTGCAGATGTCATATAATTTATAAAGTAATATATTAGAAAAGAAGAAAACATGAAACGTGATTGAGCCTTTTGTTGGTTTTGCGAGACATATTCTTCTATTATCAGCATTTGTGTATGAAGCAGTTTACTATCTGTTTTGTCGAAACTGAATTATTTCAACCGTAAGTTTCACCACATATCACTTGCAATTTTATACAAACAGTGGAATAGTAATTTACACGACAGTTTGCGCTATAAAACATCAAGATTACCTGCAAGGTCTTCCCTTTCGTTTCTGGCAGTATTATACCGAAACATATCATAGCACCCAGCATAATTATAGCGTACATCCAGAAAACGTACTGTTCGGACATTAGATCGACCAGCGGCTGATAGGTTCTGCTGGAAATGAACGAAAATAATGCGGACGTGACGCTGGCAGTGAACCCGACGATGCTTTTTAAATCGTCTGGGGAAAGCTCGCTGAGTATCGTGCTTGGGACCGGTATTAAACCGATGGACATCAGCATGAAAAGCATCATCGCGAGAATCGGCAGCCACTCGAGACTTTCGGGATTGAAATCGTGGTTCAGCAGCATGAAGTGTAATCCCAGAAGCACCATCGCAATGATTACGCACAAACAGGACACCATCAAGAGAATCTTTCGACCACATCGATCGATTAGATACACGCTGATCCAGCCGACCACTATACCTAAAATGTGAACGGGACATGCTGTATCGATTTTAAATAGACGAAAGATTGGAAAAGAAATGATTCCGCCACAGATCGAACTCGCTCCTTACTCTTTCGCTACTTAGAGACGGGGGGAATACTTCAAGTTTGTAAGATTATTCGCAATAAAAATGTTCTCAGAGTCGAATAAATAAGAAATGTAGATTAATCATGAGGTTTTAATAATATTCGTCTCGAGATATTCGATTAGTAATATTTTACCAAACGTGTTGCTGATTATGACGACTGTTGATGGCTCCACTGATGTCACCTTCGCTTTTCTAACAATAATTTCCATGTAGAACGTAACAGTGTTCAGTCCACTCAGTTGCATAAAGATGAACATAAGTATGATTATTGTAAACATACGTCGATTCTTTTTCTCCAAGACCTGCACGAGCTTTTCATTAAAAGTCTTACACGAAGAGGCCCGTACGAAATTTCCGATCATTTCTAGCTCTTCGTTTACATTTGCCCTCCTGTTGTACCACGCTATCGTTCTTTTCGCTTCAATGGGATTGTTGCAGCGAACGTGATAATACGGCGAATGCGGCAGTAACGGAAAGATTGCCATGTAGCAGATGCTCAATGCTAAACTGATAAATCCGAAATTCATCATCGACATCCGACTGCCAATTATATTGCCGATCAGTGTCCCGAATGGCATTCCATTTACTACTATGCTGACCAATGCACCACGAATATTGGGCGATGCTATTTCGCCGAAGTATATGGAAAAACAGCTGTAAAACATTCCAAAGGAAACACCTGCAAAGATTGACGAACCATATTTGAAAGATTCAGCATACAGTACACATGAATCGAGGTGATACGCCGAGACAAAAGTATATAAAAAGATTGCAAGTCATATACCTGAACAAATCCTAGATATATAAAGCCAGGTGGGTGAATTTGCGAATATTATGCAGATCCAACCGATAATTACGGGTATTCCAGAAACCAATACAGATCGTTTGCTGCCATAGTACTCCATGGCGAGCGATCCAGCTATGGCGCCAAACAAACGTCCGAATGGTAATAAAGAAACCACCCATGATGCCTGATCTTCTGTTATCCGCACCGGCGCCTCTCTACTGGTCAATAGAGCAGTGTAAGGTGACGTCCAACCAATCACCAGTCCAAAACTGACAGATAATAGGGTCACTATGTAGAAATCCTCGATTGATGTCGTATGAAATTTTATACCGCGCGAGATTGCAACGATCGAAGGATATTTTTTTTCAATTTTGCTAAAACAACACCACGATCATGCAGCGTACGCCAGTTTGAGAAAA
Organism: Nomada lathburiana; assembly: GCA_963667235.1. Lineage (NCBI taxonomy): Eukaryota > Metazoa > Arthropoda > Insecta > Hymenoptera > Apidae > Nomada > Nomada lathburiana. The sequence continues at coordinate 7,517,515 of OY763898.1, read as the reverse complement.
AAAAAAAATAATGTGCCACTAACCTGTCATGCAGGCGGCCCACTGCGGCCACATGCGGAGGAAAGGTTCGACTATCTTCAGTTCCATCGCTGCAACGAGCGAAATAAACAGTGTCGTTTCTGATGGTCCCACTCGTTTGTCACTGTAACGAAACTGTTCCCGTAACCGATTTATATTTTCGTGTTTCCTCAACACCTTTCCAGTCGTCTCTTCTCGTAAATAATCGGCGATCAGAATTTCAGCAGCGCGACATGATTCGTCGCCAAACCTTTGCTATCTGAGATAGGAGAACCGCATGCACTCTTGTGCCATATTTCAATCGAATATCTGGGCCGCCTTCAACATCGTATTCCGTATGCGCCGATTACACAGTCTTGTGTTCCGTGTAGGTACGCGCGAGGCGTTTCTCTATCGACCATAATCGTTCGATAAATGTGATTGCAGTAAAATGACCAGGGCTATCGAGAGATGCGCGGTATTAGGTTTGCCTGGAATTGTCATTCGATTCGAATTTGAAGTTCGATTATTTTCTGCTGAACTTCGGAACGAAGAATTGTCACGGAGAATCATATATGTAGCGAACGGCTTAATTGCCAGATGATTGTGCATCTATAAGCGGCGCGGCGTGGCTTGCATAGGGTATGGTTTGGAGGAGCGGTTTCCGTATTGTTAATGGAAGTAGATATTGAAAATATGCTGGAACGCTGGCCGGCAAGTAATTCGATTCCTCGGTTAATAGAGGTGGGTATAATTGAGATGTATATTGAAACGTTTCGCTCAATTGGCGAGTAAAATGAGTGTTTTTGAATTTATATCAAACGTGTTAATTTTTGTTTCGATGGCGGGCGTCAGAGGTGTCAGGGTACGCGGGGAAAAAAGGATACCGCGAATGTTTGTTATTATGAATACCAGAATTATTTTTAGCAATTTTAAGACCTGTTGATCTTGGGCTGAATTTCGAAGTAAGTCCCTTTACTGCCGTTTTCTATTACACAATGTGACGCCTTTATCGGCTTACGTCGCTTTTGAAACGTCATGCGCGTGTAAGCTGGCGGCTGTCCAGTAATTTAGATAATCATGTTTTGAAGCAAGGTTCGATCAAATTGGTTTGCAGAGTACACCTGCACCGTTCAAATTAATGTTAATGATGTTTATTTTGCAATGAAAGGCGATAACGTTCTCGATTCTACGATTTATTTATGGACGGATCGGAAGAAGATAATTATGTTAAAACCGTTGACAAATTAATATATTAATCGAAGAAAGTTCGTGTACATTTGCGCAAACAAGAATTGCGGATTTACGTGTCACGAGATTGCCGTCGTCACGAATGTGGTTAAAATAGCATTACGGCTGGGAACGTCAAATATTCGTGTATCATTAACAAAGTACATAGTAGAATGTGTACGATACGGCGGGCATGTGTTATGACGAAGATCCGTACTTACACCGGGGAAAAATGTTAATATACAGTTAATCGTAACTAAAAATACACGTGGAACATGAGTACACAGCTGCATCATTTCAGTTCAAACAGCGTAATTCATTGCTTTCTTCGTTTGTAAAAGGAAAGAAGGAAAGAAATTTACCCTTTGCTCAGTGATAAAAATGTATTGCCACTTCAGGTTAATTGCAGAATGTGTATGGCTCGAAATAAAGGGCAGGTATGATACATAGATGGTGGACAAGGGGCAAAATTCATTTCGCGGTTCAAACAACAAAATTCGTCGTTTAACAAAGTGCAATACACATTCTGAAACATCGTTTGAATGGTCTGTGTTGTTTGAAACGGTGATCTGTAACGACTCTTATGCCTGTTCACGTGGATTAGGATTAACTGTAACCAGAATTCGACAAGGCTTCTCACGTTTTCAGGGACTGCCAGTTATTTGGCGTCCCCGGGGGTAGTCCGGCGCAATCTAGGAACTTCAATATTTGATACGTGTGGTCGGTTGTATGCTTGGCTCTTCGAACTAGTTTCGCCGCGTGACTTGATGACGTGCAAATTAGATTACTTGCCCTCGGGAATCGTATAATTGAATTTGACCAGGTGTGCTTATTATCGAGCATAACTGCGATCTTATCGAAGATGGCACATCCTTGAATTGGAAAACGCTTAGAGTTTCGGGCCTAACATTTTCAGACAGTAAGAATTATATTCGGCAGCACGTGAAAACAATTTTTTTTTATATGGATTCTCACGGGTGGATTTTGTTCGATTGAAAAGTACTCTATCGATTAATTTGAGGAATTGTTCCTGAGGTCAAAATTCTTCTTACCCTACATGTGATTCTCGTTTCGATTATCGGATTAGTGTTAATAATCGTACAGATTTTAGAGTTACCTACTACAATCCAGGCGGCTACCTTCGCCTCTGTTTCATGCAGATAGCTATTTCGTTGCCGTACACGGATTACTACTCCCTGTATTCAGTTTACGCAGGGTAGTGTAATTTCGTCAGGTTATGCTTAGCGATGTCGTTCCATTCGCCTGTTCGAAGTACAGTTTTTAGCTTTTACGACGTTCTCTGAACTTTCCTTAAAGCATCAAACTGACGCTGCCACAGCAATATGTTTACGAAATACCTTTGCTCTGAATTGTTTAACGGCGACATCCGGCAACGATTTACGAGTTCACCAATTAATATAATATATAATACATATATTAGACATTCAATTTCTGTATCGTGAAATTATTTAACTCACACAAATTCCATGCATTCTTAGGAGCCTGTTGCAAATTTTTTTTTAGTGGTTCGCGGTTCTGTCGATACAATTACAAATTTTTCGAATGTTTCGAATCTGAATGTCTCGTGCAGCAAGTGCACCTGGTTCGAAAATCCCAAGCACGTACCTACTTATTTCTGCCAGGAAGGAAAGGTGATGTTACTTACGAGGGGCGTGAGTACCACCGGCTGAATTACTGTTTACTTTTAAGGAGACGATGAAACACCCTGGGAAACGTGGACATAGATGTAAGAGAGTTAAGCCCCATAAACCCTCCGCATATACTTAATACGGCAACCAACGTCCTGCTCTTGTACTCCCTCTTTTTCTTACCTTTCCTGTCTTACTCACTTTCCTGCTTACTCTTTTCTTTTATCTTTACTTGTTGCCCTTTTCATCCTAGCCCCTCTCTTTATTCTCGCCCTTGCCATACCCCTTTTTTGCCTCCTCTTTCTCATTTTCGGTGTGCTCTCTTCAGTTCGTTCTCCCTTCATCAGCCAAAGAAGACAAAGGTGAACCGACGTACCAGGGAAAGGAGTTCCTGGTGTATAATGTAACGTTTCGAAAGCTATCACTCTCGGAGGTAAAAGGAGGTGACCGAACTGTGGTTGAGAAGGGCTGAAGGTAAAGCTTAACCATGAAATAGGTAATGTGCAGGGGGGCTGACGAAAAGAAGATGTACTTGTAGCTTATGCTTTTCGCGTTAGTTGTGGCCTCTGTGGCTTTAGCGTTCATTCGTCTTCTCTACGAGTTTACTATTAGTTGCACATACTTGTCCCTTCCGTCTGTGTTCCAAAAAGTCTGAGGCAGGAAAAGTATTCTCGTTTAATTGTCGGGATAGTGCGATTTACAGGAGACATTTTTTTTACTTTGAATGTACGACATATAGAAAGATATTACGAATTAATTACAATTACCATGCCTTTTATTCTATGTACAGATCGATTAGATTTTTTCACCGGCGCATTTGCGCAAGCCGTATTAATAGAACAGTGTTCAACAAATTTGTTCCTTCATGAAAAATTAAAATCTTTAACAATTGGCTCTTCTTCGATTTATAAGCTGCTTCCAGTGACATCCACTACGAATTCACTGACATCGAGTGCGTTATTACCACGCTACGCGAACATATCGCTGAAGAAGATTTCAATTTTCTTACTCCCTGACGCAAAACGGGATAGACTGATTTTCAATTGTGGCAACTCAGAATGTTGACAGCATTGGGAAGATTATGGTCATATTAATTTTACCCTAAATTATCTCATTTCCGTTTTATTTGTCTCCATAATTTCTTTATTCGTCTGTTGACTACGGAGACCACAAATAGAATTAGTGTTCATCATATTCTCGAGCTACGGGACTCCCTTGCAACCAGGCGTGAAAGAGGCACTTCTGCTGAATGCTTAATTAATATCGCGCAGACGCGCAATTAAATCGCCTGCCCTTTCACCTGAACTATTTTAACTTGCTTCAGCACTTAATACGCACGACGAAGGCTCGGCAAATGAGATTGATTCTTCCTGTAAACTGAACCGGATGTATCACTGGGGCTGGGCTTAAAATTCGGGTAATTAGCGATCTTTGTAATTAAATTCGTTATTGAATTACAGCATGCTCATCGCTGCAGGCAGAATCATAAGTCCATTCGCTTGAGCCGGTGCAGCCAAGGCTGAGTTTCGATTCTGAATAATAGAATAATTCGAAAAGCCGCTTTCTATCGTTTTCATGAAATTAACGCGCGGATTATTTTCATCAGGCTTAGGGGTGTACGGATAAATTGCTTCACGTGCAATTCAATTTATTACCCAAATTATAAATTTAGACATGCTTAATGGTGAATTTAGTCGAACTCGCATTATTATACTATTATTATTGAGCAGAAGCACTGCAAGCACAAATACAGAAATAAAACTGTAGAAATATATTAGGTAATGCACAAAAAAAGAAAAATGAACGATGAAGCTTTTATTTTCTATACCATTATGAGTTTCTGCAAATATTTTTTTAAATGTCCAATATAATGGATGAGAAATGTTTTTTTCTCTTACCTTCTACTTCTCTACTCCCAGTTCCTCTGTAAATGCTCTTCAATTTATACTCACTTAGAGATGCAACAGATCCGTTTTTCACGGACAGTTTGTTTTTTATACCTAGAATCCCAGCAAACATTCACGGACCCTGTTCTTATCCTCGTCGACGGCTGAAAGCAAAGCAGAGAAGACTTCATACCGCATTAGAAAGTCAGTAGTTCGCAGAGACGCGCAATCGATTCGCCCACTCGAGAATCGAGATTCGCAATCGTTTTAGCGTTCGAATGATCCCTGAAATCGGTTCATTTTTTCGTTCTCTGCATATCTCTCTCTCTCTCTCCCTCTTTCCCTCTCGCTCTCCCTCTCTTCCTTCCATGTTTTTCATTTCGTTCACAGGGAAAACCGCGTACCAATCGTTGCACGGAACTGGAACGCAACTATTTTCATTTCCCGCCCCCTTTACAATGCACAAAAGTAATACAAAGGAATGAATTGTATACATATTAATTATGTGCCGCAATAGAGAATGCACATGAAATTTTAATTTTTGCGATGCACTCTTAAAATTGATTATATTCTGTTGAATGGCCTTTGACAACGATGAAAATATACATGGTGTCTCTGCTACAGGGGGCCACCAAGTTTTCTCCTGCCTTTCTTGTGACATGAAAAATTTTCATTGCACAATCTGAATGGCTTCAATGAAGTAATGGCCTGCAAAACAAATTTTTTGTGTCCTGAAACTTTGTACGTTTTTTTAAGAACTTTGGTATTTTTTTATCTGGGAAACGTGTCCCCCAAAGAATATGTCAGATGGAATCAGATCAGGTGATCGCAATCCATTGCCTCGGGAAATGCATTGCTTCAAAATTTGTCCGTGCAAAAAAAAGAAATACGTTGTAACGGTATGCTTGTTTAATAACTTTATTACGTTTACCAAAGAACGAACCGTTATGTGTACTAAGATTAGTATTATTTACGTTAGTAATATCTACTACGTGTGGAATGCATTTTCAGGCAGTTGCTAACTGATTTTATCACAGTCGCAATTTCATCAGAAGCTGCTCAATGTTGGCGCGATGCACGTCCCAATTGTTCCCCGAATTCGGAACATCAAATTAACAAAGGTTAAGAGATTAGAATGGCTTACTCAGACCTAGGCAAATATCATTGTTTAGACATCTCGAATTGCGGACATTCAGTGATACACTAATGAGCGAGCTAGACAGATTTTCGTGTTTTTGCGTTCACGTCAATATTCACTCCAACTTCGCCGATAAAAAACCATACAAAAACGTTAGACAATTTTTGCTTCTTCCATCTTTATTCGCAAGCGTGAAAAAGAATTAAAACGCGCGCATACCGTTGTGCAGTATCGATTGCACCGTTGATAATCGCGTGTCCTGTTCGAGGGGGTACTTCTTTCTTACGTAGCGCCGATCACTTTCTTGCCTGCCGTAACGATGAGTAATAAAGCGTAAAAAGCTATTATGTCTCCCCAAAGATATTCTCCATCCAGTAGCTCTTTTTCTTCTTCACCGCCGTTAAGAAGACTTTCGACGTGAAAGCAGGATTCTCTTGGGCCAGTCAACGAAAGACGTAAAGCCGAGACGAAGAGGAGTCTACGCCTCGCGGATGGCTTTCTTTCGTCGTCTTTTCGTTTCACGAGATTTTATCTCAATTTCTTCATCTCGTATTACTTGTTCGCAACGGCTCCTCAAAGCGTGATAGAGAGCGCTCAAGCAACACTCGCCCTCCTTTCTTTCTGGATCCTTGATCCTATCACCCACGATCAACGATCATATCAAATCGGCAAGAACGAATTGGGCTATACGCTGGCCATCGCATGCAAAGCGTTTTTCGAATTTTAGTTCCACGGTGTTTCAGGATCGTAATCGACGTTCACCCCCAACGATTGCTTTTCAGAATTACGTTCTCGTTAATTTTAACGAAGTCACGATCATATTTACGAAAACTTGCAGTTTATTCTGTGACCCAGAACTTCGAAACGGGCCTGTACAAATGCAAATTGTTGCGCTGCGGATAATCAAAGTACCTGTCGGCATAAGAACCGACTAGTAAATATAAGATTCGAGGCTTTCAAATCATTACATTCCCTCTAGGTTTCAACGTCTGACCACGCGCCGCCTAATACTACTTACGCGCGATCTTAACTAGTTCGATAGAACGAAACGAAACGAAAGAATTTCCCCAATCTTTCCACACTCGACATTCACATAATTCACCTAATATATACCACAAATATGTCAACAATCTCGATACTATAGCAATATAATAATAATAGTACAATGTTCCCCCGTAATACCGCGATAAAACGACCTCAGAATTGTATAACTTAAATCTCCGTTATTTTAACCGCCTCTCATTTTCGTTCCATCCCGCGTATCGCTTTGCAACACGAAATCCCCTAATTATTTCGAGCAGCATATTTAAAGCGTAGTCGTCAGATCGTAATTTCTTTCCCCGAGGAACGAGGGCTCGCGTTATTAATGGGAGAAATGAAAAGGTGCACGAATACCCTGCACGGTCGACGGGATGGTGTACGTACGTACGTATGTACGGACGGAGGAGGAAAGGATCTGGCGAAGGTAGGGGCGAAGGTAGAGGTCGTAGATGAAGTTGGTGGGATGGCGGAGGCGGATAGGGGTGGTGGTAGCGAGGGGCCAGGGGCAGCGTGGGTTTCGGGGCGGTCCGGGACGAGTCAAGGGGTTGGAAAAGGGGCGACTCCGGCAGTCAGCGGGTTAAAGCCGCCCCGAGCGGGCGTTTCATGTGCGTTGCCTCTGTTTCTTTGAAATTCTGGCACCGGAATATCGCGAAAGTATGCGCCCGTCGACGTTACCGGATCGTCGTATTAATTGCGTCAAACAGTTTGTGTGATCACGTTCGGCGTAGCAAAGCACCACGAGCGATGGCTCTTTTCGAAGATCCTCGTAACGATGTTCTGGTGCTACACTCTCTGTCGCCGATAGGGGAAACTGATCGACGAGTGTCGTTGTTGCCACAGTGACACGTGTTAATTGACGAAAGTGTGGTTATTCAAAGTGCATCACGTTGTTAGGCGAACGATGAATTAAAAAGGGTTGGTCCATTGGATTTGTCGACGATTGTTCGTGGAATTACGCATCGGTGAACGGGAAATGTATCGTTCTTGTAGCCGACCATTATTATTTTAGGTCGACGAATTTTTTCTTTCATTTGGCACTTTAATGACGTTCGTTCCGTGGGAGATACATGTTCCATTCCTTCCACGGTTTTATTTTGTCACAATTGAACTCGGGCTCTTCGGTGCTATGGAATGAAAGATAGGCTTTTTTGATGGACATTTAAGACACATGGGGAAAGTACGGGCTTCTTTTCATTTGTGACGGGACCTGATCCGATGGTGCCGTTTGTTACAGTAAATTTTACTTGGAACAACTTTTCCGATAGTCTGATGAAAAACTCGGAAGAAGCAATGGTGTTACTGTTCAGCTTGATAATTGAACGTTCGTGAACACGTCGCCACATGTGCCCACCGTAAATCGCCGTATTCGCGACACCGTTAATGTGTTCATGCTTTCTTCCTCTCGTGCGCGGTTTGTCGGCGAATTTTCGTAAAAAATTGCGAGTCGTTCTTACGGAGGCGCATCGTAAATAACGCGAATGAGTTGCCGCGTTGGTAGCGTCCGATAACGCGTACGTGTACCGCGACTAATTTGCTTACCAGTGCCAATTTTCCCCGGGCAAGTAAATTATTTGTTGGGTCGTTTATTGCATTCTATGGTACTTTTGTCTGTAAAGCACAAACACTGCTAATTGGACGAAAATAATGAACTGAGTAATGAACTGCTATCTATCTTAGTATTTCGTACTGCATTAAATTCTCTTAAGACTGTTCATGCGTATCCCGTTTCTTCAAACAATCTTTAACGACGCAATCGTATTACCACACATAGAATTGGATTAATGCTACAAATTTAATAGATGCATCAAATGAGTTTAATCGCGCGTCGAATGTTTTTTTACAGTCTCTTTAATGAATTTTTCGGACACAACGCGCAACGCGATGGAATACAGATAGAATAATTCAGAAAGATGGAACGAAAATCCAAATCCTCGTGGTACGGTCGACGAAGTTCTGTCGTTGTCGTGTATGATTAACGCCGCGAGTCGTAGTACAATGGTTAATTGCGGATTCGCGTATCGCGATGGCGCGTGATCCTTCATTCAATAGATCCGTCATTGTGTAAGCTAATATTTATAAATCTACGAAGCATAGGACAGCTTTGGGAAATTCGATGTATGACCAGGAGACAATTAAACTCGAAGAATCGATCGAAACTGCTCTTTCAAGTGCTCGCAATTAGCATCGCTTTATGCAACTAGAGGAAAAACTTTTTTAATTCGGCCAGCTTGGAGGGAACTGTTCACGATACGAATTACACGCTAATTAGCAATGTACAGCAATTCTCAGTGTCATTGTCTCAACACGGAAGAAGATCATAAAAACTATCTCTGTTACGCGTTTCTGAATGAAAGATATTTAATAAATCAAGCGAAGCGCTCTCGTGTCGTACACAATCGATGCGCGTTGATTAAATACAGATTTATAAATTTCCGTGAAGTGTCAATTTGTGATATTCTAAACGACCGAAATCAGTATGTCGCGGAATTTTCGTAATTCAGTCGCACGCTTTGGTATTGTCGAGCGAACTGGCAGCGAATCGGAAAGATGAAATAAAAAAAAAAAACCAAATAGCTGTTAATAGAAAAAGAGTAATTGCACATAGGCGGTGCAATTAACTTGTTGACAAGTGTTCACCCCGCAAATCAATCGTATGTCTGGTGCAGGCGGATCAGTCACGTGGCGTGTTTGGCATCATGAACGCACTTGGCTGCAACCATTTTCCGTGCAGTTGCATAACCAGTCTCTCGGGAAAATTGCATTAGCTGCAGCTTCAATCAAGGCTTTAACTATATTTCCCATTTTCACACTCGTAATGCCGTTAGCCTTTTCATGGGAAAAGTGTCTTTGCGGAGAAGTATTACGATCCGATATAAGTGCAATGATTAAAGGGTATACGGATTTTTGTTCATTTTTTCCCGGACTTTAGGACAAACAATGTTGGTTCGTTATTCATTGCGAATTCTACACGTCACACTATCATTTATCAATTTTATCGGCCAGTGGCATCATGCTCGGTATAACGAAAGAGTTGCACCTTTTTTTTTTTAATTTGTTCACTGAATCGGAGTCAGATAATAATTCCAATCAAATTATCGATTCACTTGCCGAAGAGTGCGGTTAATGTAATACGGCGTCGAATTACTGGCGTTTAATAAATAAATGACTGTACCGACTGAAAAAGTCTATATTTCTGTATCCACGTTTTACTAAAATTTCAATCGGCTACATCTATTTGCATGGCGTTTCTCTCTGTACCAGTAACTAAATTGAACGAGCATTCTATTATTTCACTCCCTCAAAAACAGGCAAACAGAGAAAAACAAGAAAAGGGGGAATATAAAGGCGGCTATAAATTGTATAGACTGAATTCTGCAAACATATTGATTCGCCACTAGTATCCTCTTATTTATTCCACAAAACAATTACAAATTCCACCCCAACGAATTTATCTTAACTATCATTGATACCCGCGGAGGGAAACTAGGCGCACTGTGAAAATCGCACGGACCGATACATTTTTCCTTCTCGAATTCTCGAATTCTCATTGGATAACGCCAGTCGGCGATGTAAAAGTTCACGGCACGACGAGATCCGACCTCTCGAATCCGCAATTAAAATCGGTCGACGAAATTCCAGCTGTCGACAGACAGTCGGCCACGTACTTAACCGTGTTCCTCGCTGGTGATTGGAATAGAGACCAGGGAAGAAAGGTGGGCACGGGGGCGGTCGAACGAATCGAAGCTCCCGCGGGGTCCAAGGGGTAAAGAGAAAGGGAGACAGAGAAAAAGAAAACGTATTTTAACGAGGGGACTAAGACGGTGTGGCTCGAAGTGATCGATCCGCGTTATTTTCGCTTTGTAATAAAGACACGAGTGGGCCCAGAGCGCCAATTTGTCCCATTTCCGACGAAGGGGCCACCGAACCACGAGGATTCATCGATACTGGCACGCGTATCCGGTCGCGGACATACGCTGCTCCGTCACCAACCATGTATCGGCGATCAACCGGATGCGGATTTTCCGGTGCCAGTGAAGGATCGTCAAGTGGATCGCCGAATTGACAGAGGAGGCTTGCTCTATTAAGCATCGGAGCCGCGGCAACACTCTCACGTACGCGTTACCGGCGGCGTTCGGGTTTTAATTAGCAGACATGTATGCCCACGTGCACGGCGATAACGGCATGTGCTGTTATCTGCCCACCGTGCTCTACCTCGAACGATATCGTAAGTTCTTTGTTGACAGCATTGTTATTCAATAATCTCCGTCGTGTTAGACGTTTTGTTAATTACTGGCAACTTTTTATTCGTTCAGTTTTATCGTTGCCCTGAACTTGGGAATGCGCTAAAGGGTTTAGTGCAGACGAGGTGAATGACATTTAACTGTGAAACAGCCAAGGGGAGATTAGAATTATTATATATAATTATATATAATTATTATAACGTTTATAATATTAGGATTTCGTTGTGTGTCAACTTGAACAGTTTTACATCGGCCTTGCGATTTAATTCGAAAGAATGATAGAATTGTTTGTTGTTTGACTAGCCAGCATTGCCTTTCTATTATATTAATTCTATTTTGAATTTTGAATAGTTTGAATTTCGGTGCTTGAGAAAGTTTGTTACCCCATGTAATGTAAAGAATCGTGAACGACATCGAAAGACTATCACCTGGCATATGCGTTTCGTTTATACATGCTACACTTCCAAGCTTTCGTATGACTGAGTGCATATAGACATTTGTCTTCTATTTACCTTTCCTATATCGTGTCTGGGGAACGTTCGTGGTAAACAATACGATATTCGGACTGTTTCCGTAGTTTATATAAAAAGGTGATTGCAGCGGTTCGAATACATTTTGGTGAAATACCTTTTCGCAGTTGAACGTAAACGATCACAGGGCTCGCTAACGGAGTTTCCTTAAGCGGCAGAGTATGTATATTCCTGGGCGTATTAGTTTGGAGAACGGCGAGATTAGCGTTATTTTAAGGCTGCCTGGCGCTAAACGAGCAACGAACTGGCGGAAGGGAGCGGACGTTAACACCGTGGCCAAACTTATTTAGCGCAAAGATAGCGAAAGGTTTTGCATAATGAAGCAGTTAAACTACGGGCTTCTTTAACGCGAAGACGTTAGCCAGCGAGCCGCGGATAAATTTTATGGCACGGTAATCGAATAAACGAGGGGCGAACCGAGCTTGTTTATGCGCTTCATGTAGGTCCGTGGGAATTCATTTGCATCGATGGATCGCATGCAAAGTGATAACTAATTTATCGGGGACGCGCGGCAACTTACTTTTCGCGGCGTTTATTCGATAAATTGTGGTCTGTATATTAAGGTGGGTATAGACGAGCGCGCTGCGGCTGCAACGCGGCCGTAACGCGGCATTGCAAGATGTGCGCGGTGTTCCGTTTTTACCACCAACACGCACCGCGCTTGGAACGAACCATGAATTTCAACGCGCATTCGCCAAAGACGATGAAGCTCTTATTATAGCTAGTAGTGCAGTGATAATTTTAGCTTACAATGAGTTTTCCTTTCTTTAAAAAATACGCTGACTGAAGAAAACACACGAGTCATTCGTGTCCCCGATGCGCTTTTTCCCGAAACCATCCTGGAAAACCCAGGAAAGGATCCGCTCGCAGAAATAAAGAAACGTGCGCGGATAAAGCGGTTTATTGTGTTCGGTGCTTGGCACAGTCGAAAAAATCATGATTGATTTTTGAACTTTTTATCCAAAATAATCATTTATCGGTAGGTAGGGAATACAATTGTTGTTATTGTTATGATAATGTTATGTCATACAACTAGTTTGATCTTTTCCATTATAAAAATGTTCATTATTTATACATTATATGCATTTTTGGAGTTTTGTCCCGAACGCCCATTTAAAATACGCACTGTGCCTGGGCTCGAACGCGGCAAACCCACAGAAAACCGTCCACACTGCGGCAACGAATCCCTTTGTGTTCGCGCAAAAAACCGACTCGAAATGGTTCGTTGCGCGGCATTGCAGTACTGCCGCACGTCACCGTCCACACGAACGAATATTCGCCCAAACACGTTCGGTCCGTGCCGCGTTGCAGCCGCAGCGCGCTCGTCTATACCCACCTTAATGTAATTAATTCCCTATGCGATTGATTGGAGTAAATTTCTATTTCTAAATGAAGCCGGCACACTCACTGATTGGAAATCAATGCAATATTTCGGTCCCTTCCCGACAACTTTTCCTTTTTATAGACGACATAGTTATTTTTTTTTTTTGCCAGTCAACTGATGCCGCCATTGCGTTTAATGGAAAATATTGCGAACAGCGCTGGACTTTTGCTGACTTTCGGCAATTCTCCTGTTGACGCTCGATATTTGGAGATCGTGATCCGTAATTCGAAACAAAGTGGCGATTAAAATATCGAAATGTAATTCTTGCTGTTTCGTTCCGAAAACTGTTGGTATGTACTCGTATCGTGTCGGTGGAAGAAACGTATGGACTTCCTGCTGTCGTAGTATCGATCGGTTTAGCTGCTGCGAAATCAGCTTACAATTAGAAGAGCAACGTGCATTTAATCGCCAAGAAGGGTGCGAGATGAACGGTAATTATACTCGCATTTAGCTTGTCTCCTACTGAAACGAATTTAATTTTACGTTAATGCCTTCCTAATTGACGAAGTTTGAATATACAAACTGCATTTCGAAGAAACCGGGAAAAAATACGTGGGTTAAGAAAAAAGCCTGGCGAATAAAAATGTTTATAAAGGAGCTGGTGGTTTAGAATTTGTTTTTAACGGTGTTTTCAATGGTCGAAAATGGGGTTCGGGCAAATGGACATTGACATTATCGCGGGTTTCACGTTACGGTTGCTCCGAACGACGCTTTAGTAAGAAAGATTGTTTCAGCAGTCGCGCACAGAATGGACATTAAATTGGCACTGTTTGCACGATCGTTTCCGGAATCGACTTTTCACGATTCTTTATTATCATTCGCGTATATCAGAATAGACGTGGCACCTAGCGGAAATTAACTTCAAAATTGTCGGAAATCATGAATTTTCGCTTCGGTTCCTCCTCCACCGAATAGAAAGGACGGTAATTTTTTCCCAGTTCAACTGTGATTTTAAGTAAGAAGCTTAAGGGAGGGATATTGAATCTTTTCCGATGACGGAAATAGAGGGGTTATCGATAACGTATATGATAATTAAGTGGTCCAAAAATATCGACGAGTAAATAATTCATGAAATAATGTACTTTCCGACGAAATTTTTTTCCCGAGGTGATGAATCTTGACGAAGCTTACTCTTTCATCAGATTGGACGACGAATCGATTTAAAGAACATGAAGTGAAGCAGTGATCCGTCACTGTTTTTGACAGCGAGGAAACATTGAGATGTGCACTACGTATGCTCTCTACAGTAAACCATTTACGATAATGTATGTTTTCTTGTACTTCATACTAAATGCATACAGCATTGTCTACAACAGATATCGCACAAGATATCTTTTGTATCGTGATTGGCGGCGAAACAATTTCAGTTCTTACATGGTACAAATATTAGGAAGCCTGTGTACAACAAGCAGTTGCACTTCATATCATATATTTGTTTTATTCGTTCGAACTGCGCATGTACAATTTATGCTAAAAAAAAGTATGAATACTAAGTTATAAAAATATCACTCGTGTATAATTGAACACGGATGATGCCGGCAGATGCAAATGCATTTTCCGGACGTATACCAATGCACAGGGACAAATGAGTTAGATAGTAGAAGGAGAAAAATAGGAGAGTTGCAAGGAGAAAATAAAGGTCGATGTCGAGAAAAATATGAGGAGTGAAAAAGGCGAGAGAAAAAGCCGGCTGGACGTCACAAATCCATTTTCTTTCTTTGACAGCAATAGCGTGCACAACTTTACAGGGAGGAACATAAAATTTGTTTCTCTCTGAGAGGAACATTGACATTCGTCTTTTTTTCACCCATGCAATTTTGTTCGTACTTGATACACATTTTTTCTCTCTTCGTGTATTTTATAATAGACTACTAAATTTTATCTTAAGCCCATTATGGATTTTTATCGATTTTCAAACTCGATTGTCAGAAAATAATTAGTCTCCACTTAATGAAGACGATAGTTCATTTAATTTAGGTTTACCATCGTGTGAATCAGATTTCTCGAATATTATAATATGTTACGAATTTCACATGGTTGAGAGAAATGCAAAAGAGGATAGGAAGTATCTTTTACTCTTAATGTAGAACAGTATCGTTTAAAAGTTCCCTGTCAGTGAACAGTCGATTCACCGTTCTAGTCAACATTACCTTTATTGCCTTTCAAATATTTACGATTATCTGTTCTCATACTGTTCCCACATTGTACTTTCTACTGTATTGAAATTTCCGTTTCCTCCTAGCTAAGAATCGTGTTCGTGTACATAAAATAGCGCGAGGGTAGCGGAACAGAATAATTAATTAATGAAATGTACCAACGCACAGCGAACTATGCAACATTCAGAGCATTGTACAAGCTCGTTACAACAATGCAGAGCTCACGAGTTCACTGTAAATCGCAAGTACACAATTTTATTTCTGCTTCCTTTTGTTTCTCATTAGCGTTGGTATTGTATTAATTGCCAGTTATTTGGATTCGAAATAACAACATGAATTTCATTTCACAAAACGCGGCTATATGAGCCAGCCGATTGCTCATTCACGGAAAATCATACATTGGAATATTAAATTCTCGTTCTGTTTCTTCCTTTTCGCTAAAAAAAAACGAACAAAAAATATCAATGCAATTTTTTGCTTAACCCACCGGAGCCTTTTCCAGCAACGCACATACGCATCGTGTCTACATAATACAGTAAACAGATCCACCTTTCGAGAAAAATGAATTTTCCAGATCCCGATAGATCTCCCAGTCACGTTCAGCTGCATCTGTCTCACGCCGGTTTGTTTTCGCGACACGGGAGGCTGCGGGATCCAATTATACGAAATTTCCATAATTCTGAAACTACGGGCCCTGTATTCCTGTCGCCCGGTAAATTTGGAAAATCTGTATTCCGCTGTTCCCTTGTTTATCTAACGCCCAAACGCCCGCGGCGGTAATATGATGGTGTGGATTAAACGTTGCCCGCCAATTCTCGTGAAACTTCGAATTGAAATCGCGACGAAATTATATTACTCGTATCTACTTGAAGCACACTGCATCAAACTTCTCTAAATCCATTCCGATTATCCCGATCGAATGGTTGTCCAAGATTACTCCTCACGTTACACGCGAAACAATAATTCAAACAATAATTCATCGTGCGACGAAGTAATAGATGCGTCGTCTTCCACGTTTGCTCGTTAGATACACGATGTATTTAGAGGGTGGAGTTTCTTTGATTCGTGCCCGGTATGTCCGACAGGATATCATGGATCATCGGTCAGAGGGACGTTTCGGCAACTATTTTTCACGGGGTACCGAAATGACAAGCGCCGTTCCATTTACCTTTTATACGTGTTTTCATGAGGCATGATAAATGCGTTCCAGTTTGTGTACCGTCGTTCGCGTTCTGTTTGCATCAACTTAATCCGAAGAATGTTTTCTTTGTCGGAATTACGATGCATGCCCGCGGAGCATTTGTGCAATATTCCTTCGCGATTCTGATGCTTCATCTTTTCGACGAATGGGAAGTATGAAAACCACGTGGAGAAATTCCAGCGTTTATTATTACAAATTCTTACTTCTATTTTGCATGTATTGCCAGTAATCTTTTTTTTATCTTCGTAAAAGATTGCATGAAGATGCTCGAGTTCTGATTATTTCGTTAATTGATATTCGTCATTGACAGTAATTTCCGAGCTACCTCACTTAATTTAATCCTTCTTTCGCTGAACAAGAAGTGGGTGTAGGTGAAAATTAGAGTTCACAGTGTTCTAAATGTTTCAGCATCACGGTGATTGTGGGAAGTGTTACTGAGACACGAGTGTCGTAATTCACTTCGATAATTAGCATGCTTTAATTAGACGCACGCCGGCGAAGGGGCGTCCTTTAATTATTGCGTGTGAACTGTGTCACCGGTGCACGTGCTAATGAACGACGAAAATAATAGAGTGGCCGCCCCGTCTTCGTTCGTCTGCTTCCGCCCTTATCGTCGGGTCTATCGCTTTAAACCAGATCCCAAATTAACGTCACGAGAAAGTCGAAATTAATTTCCGCGTTCCACCGTCCTACGGACTTTTTAAATTTCTGCACGATTTCAGCGATGGATACTTCTCTATTTTTACACGGCACTGTGAAAAGCTGTATAAAAAAAGGAAAAATGCAGCTATAATTAGTGCACATTCAAATATAACATACCTGTTGAATTCTGTATTACGCTCGTACGTATTGTAATATTTCACAGTGGACGTACAAGTTGAAAAAAATAAATAAAACTTGTGTAATCCAATGCGTAAGAAGAGAAGGAGAAGAAGGAGCGGAGACAAGTTTGTGTTCCCTTAATTCAGTATTATTCTGGTGTAACTCTTATCCATTCTGAAGAATCCCTTTGCAGCTCCTTTGATTAAAAATGCGATAGCTGGTAGCTCATGTTGCCAGTTGTGTAGCTTCCTTAATCAAGTCCTTCGAGTTTATTTTGCCTCTTGCAAGAAAGAAGTTTTTGAATTTTGCACCGTAAATAGAAGTGATGCGTAACTAGTCTGACAGCTTCTCGGCATGGATCGTTGAACCGACCGACATTATGTTACCAAAGGAATAAGAGAAATATATAGAAAAGGACTGGCTAATTAGGAGCGACCGAGTGCAAGAAAACGCCTTGTCGTAACTGTAAGAGAAACGTTTACGTGAATCATAAAGCTGAATTAAATACCTCTGCTTGGAATGGTTTTATTGCTGTTCACCAAGGTAAATGTCTTACCCATTACCCTCTTATTACCCCTTGAGAAATGTTCTTCTTATTGTTCAGCCAAATACACTGCGTTGCGTGAAACTATGCGCAACTCCACAATACGATGCTTTTCGCTCTTTATACGGGATTGAAGATATTTTCGTTTCGTTTTGAATGGATTCATTTAAACGTTTCCATTCAAATAATGTACAGCTTCTTTGTACTGCTGATAAAGGTCTGTAATATTAACCAGAATTTAGCGTTGCACGTGAAAAGAGCACCTGAAATTTTTATTATTTTTTTTAACGATTATTTTTATTACAGTCGTCCACAAAATGCACAACTATTTCCAAATTTAACCCAATTGGTTTAACAGTTCTTTGTATACGTATCGACAACGTTATCTAAGTTTCATAGCATACCTAATAACTCAACACACGAATGTAGAATGAAACGTAAAGTGTGTCCATATCCGGCTTCCTTTTTTTTGTTTGTTTGCGCCGAAAGTGGTTCTCTAGTTTTACGGGGCGCCCCGGATGACGTGAAAATGGAAAGCACGGAAAGGAACACTCGTTACGTGCACCACCGGCGAGCTTTTCAGAAATCAAAGTGCCACGTTGACTTTTACTGCGACACGTCGATGCAGATTGACGAGGTGTTTTAATTTCCAAAGTTTCGCTTGGACTTCGCAAATTTCATCGTATCACGGGTCTGTCGTCTTTTTTTTTTATTGGCAAGCTGTACACGAGCTTCTATACACGATGAGAAATTGTAACAGGTGAAATCGTTACTTTCCGAGCGTATCGACGTTGATCACAGCAGAAGAAAACGCTTTTAGATAAGATCGAGTTAGCATTGGCAGAAGGATTTCACTGTATTCGATTTCCGCGGACTTGCTAATTTCGATTGTTTCCCGCAAAGGATTGCCTGTAATTATCCTCGAAGAGGCCAGAGGTTGCTTTTGAAATGGCGCATCGGCCCGTAATTGGCCTCTTAGCATACTTGTTCGACAGAACGGCTAATGATAATTAGCTCAGCCTGTTAGAAGTATCCGTCTGGCTATCTGGGAAATGATTTTCTCGTTAAAACCGTGCCATTCTTAGTTGTTTTCTGTTGCAAGAGACAATGCTTTTGTTATCTTCCTACGCAACGGTAACGCTTTGAAACATTATACGTATTTTAGTGCGAAGTATTTCATCATTCTTGTTACATCAACGCGTTGTACAGAATTATTGCCTTTTATTACACCATATCCTTGGTGGAAACCCCTAGTCCCTTCATTGCTAACACGATAATCATGTCGTCAAGAACATCATTAACAAGACGCCCATTAATGTCGACTTCCAGTAATGGCGTGACTTTTGATCGACTTTAGGGCTACGCTTGAACACCGCCTCTTGCAATTTTAATTGCAGTAGCTTCTATCGCGCGTAATAGCCTAATCGATGATCTTGAAACGTTTATTAACCAACTGTGTGCAATTAGTGAAGCCGCCCAAAATCAAGTAAGACATAGTTAATCAACTCACACATTTCCTATCATTCCACGAAGAAGCGATTCCCTATTCAATCTACATTTAACTCGTATCCGTACGAAGGGAACACTGTTGTTCGAGGAAATGTTTGGAAGTTGGAGAACTTATAAAAGGAGCCGCAACTCACGGCGATGGTGGATGGGAAGGCGGACGATCCAGGTAGAGTCGCGAGATTTCGCATTACCATCGACCAAGACATTTATATCGTTGGTTCCGCCGAGCAGTATGATTTTATCCGCTGGAATATCGTACGACGAACAAAAGAGGGTCGCCTGTTCTCTAAAGAGGAACCGAAGGGGGAACGTACGAACGAGAGAGAGCTGATCGATCTTTTCTGCAACTTCGGAAGTCGCCTAGGAAGTAGTACGAATCAACAAGTGCGCCGACCACTCATTCAAGATCGTTTAAACTTTAAACTATCCGGAAGGAAATCGTCGAGATGATCTGCAAATTTTCAACAAGGCTTTCGTCAAGTCTGTTCAACGATTACAATCAGTGCCTGAAGATAGAGAAGATCGAAGACGTAGATTTTTCATAGACACTGAATTATGGAACCGTAGGATAGAAACCTCGAATGCGAAGAATAATAAATTTATGCTGGCTTTGACGAAAGTCCATTATTATAATATTTCCATAATTCTTTAAGAATCTTCGTTAAACGCATAAGGAATTTCATAGTAGTGTTCTCTGTTCTCATAGCATCAAACTCGTGCTTCTGTATGTTGGCAATAGATGTTTCTTACTACAAGCTATGAGAGAGAAAATTACGAGCGAATAGGGTCGTACATGTTCAATGTTTCATTCCTGTACTTCAACGATTTTTGTCTTTTTACTTTCGTTAATAAAAACCATCTTTCCACTTTCGACGTACAAGATGGAAGGATGTAAAAGTAAATTCTCATTGCGACAGTTGCTCGCTGTTATCCATACCCTGAATGCATATACTTTTTGTCCACGTAAAGGATTTCACGTACACGTGCGTCGTCCGCGTTACCATTTTGTGCTAGAGATCAGATACACCTGTGCATCTACGTGTCTTTTATTTCTTGAAATTTTATGCATGTCCCTGTTACTCGTTTCTTTGTGCCCGGAACTTTTGTCTCCTCACGAAAACAAACGGACGTTTCACATTTTAATGGACGTTGTGAGGCGTTACGTTGAACAGCAGATGACGGTGTTTATTTTATTTCAGGCGATAAAATATGTCGTTTAGATCTTTAATTTTACGGACGGTTTAGTAGGATTAATTTGCTCTCTTTCTAATGCATCTCACCATATAGCGTGACATTAATTTACCGACTGTACTGTGCTTGGATTGCATTCCCAATTTGCATACTTTTCAAGATAATTTCTCCTACTCTGTTACTCCATTTCTATCTGGAATTAACCTCGCTCTCCCTTCTTAATTTATGTATACGTGCATTCATACTTCGATGGTGTTTTTTCTGGCGTGTTAAATTTTCCGGGGAACAAATTTTAATTACACATTTCGCTGTCACGCTTTTTTTTTTTAAACGAGTACAATAATTTCATTAAATACATGCGCAAACGAAATATATTATTCGCTTATACCTTACATTCCCGTCACATATATCCTTCTCACGAAAAATGAAAATAATGGAAGGGAACTTTATTTCAAATTCGTCTTTCCCATTTTCTTTTACAGAGGCTCACAGGGCTCTAGAGCTCCTCGAAGATTATCACGCGAAGCTGACAAGACCTCAGGACAAACAGCTACGATTGGCCATCGAGCGTGTCATTCGTATCTTCAAGAGCAGGCTCTTCCAGGCGTTATTAGGTAAGTGTTTTTTCACAAAAGCAAAAATTTTTCAGCAACAACACTTTGCAACAGTTTCGTAAATTTTTTGCTTTGCGTTTCACTCGGGGATTCAACATCCTCCAATTTACAAAGGTCAGAAAAGGTCGAGGATCAACAAAATTTCACCGAACTCTCGTCTCATTTCATATGGTTTGGTTCATTCTCATCTTATTTATCGAAATTGACACGTTGCCTCTCGGGCGCTTCTGATGCCATTGTTATTCGGGATAAAGCGCCATTACCGCGCGATTCATATCGTTCGGATCCTATCAGATAATAGCCTGTCCGAAATTTTGAACGAGCACTTATAGAATCTACAGAGGAAATGTCAATAGTTGGTCTTGTTTCTGCTTGAGTTTGTAATTGACCATAGAGATCCGTCTTGTAAATATTCGGCAATTCTCCGGGATCTATTTCAAGCACATAATTTCCCATCAATGTTCGGCATCTTTCTATGAATCACATTATTCTTGTTTTCACAAGGACTTTAATACGAACAACGAACATCTCCAATATTATAAGGACTGCAGGGTAGATGAAGTACTTAAAAAATATATCTGGTATAGTGTTCTTTAAATCGACGTTAATAAACCTCATTCGCTTTATATTATTATAACGTTTGTAAATTATAATTGAATATCGTTAATGGTAATTTTTACACCAAATTTCTCCATCTCGCCAATCATCCATCCAACGGCAACATAAATTTCCAACCCAAATATCGTTTAACTAATTCTTTTATCGAATTATTCAATCTCACTTGCCTATTTCGCACTTCATTTAAACGAGCAGCGACGCCCACCTACTAATTTCAATATTTATACCCGTCTCGTTATTAAGTTATCGCTGGCATGGATACAGACACCAGCCACACCTGTACATCAAATATCGCCGAAATGCTTTTTCAGCACACGAAAACGGAAGCCCTGCTTCGGTTACTTCGTCAACCAGATTGTCCTATTCCATATGCTCTGTATAATGCTTCCACATGGAGGAGATTAGTCCCTTGCATCTGCAACTGTGTCGGTTGCACCGATGTCGACATTCTGCACTTTGCCTGTTACTGCTGATAACCCTGAACACTCCTGCCCGGAGACTCGTATCGGTGACGTGGACAATGGCCGTAAGATTACACGTCATATCGGCTACGCTAAGTACTTAATGAGATTAGTATGTTCCTGGAACGCTGGAAATTAGTGTCTTTCTGGTAAAGTGATTCGAAAACGACAGTGGTTACTCGGGGAATTAATGGATTTCTTGTTTGAATATTAGCTTGCTGGTATCACTTTCCTGTTCTACCAAAGGGGCAAATGAATATCTATATTTTCAGGGAAATTCCTATTAGTTGTTATGCGATTTGAAATTTATTCGAACGTCGAGTAACTTAATGTTCAGTGAAAATTGTCTGGAATTTGTCCAATGATTTTTTCACAGTATCGCATTTGTAACCTTTCACGTGTTAGTACTAAAAGTTTTATTATGCAAATCTCGAGGACAGGCGCATTAATCTCTCCTCGAGATATTTCTGAAGATTCGTAGGTAGACTTCGCGACGGGGAGAATTTCTTGAGCAATTCCATGAATCTTGTATGCGTTCTCCACGATTCCATTAAACGAACTGCATGAAGGTATACGTAAAACGGAAACACAGTACACACTCTTAATTCGACCTACAATCTGGACGAATCGTCTAATACTCCTTGTTCTAACTGGAACAATGAAATTTTCTTTCTCGATCATAATATAATAATTATTCGTTTCAATTAATTAATAACACTGCCAAGGACACTTTATTGCCACATCGGGGTTTCCTGGTAACAACGTAATTTACGATTCAAAGGAGATTGCTGCAGCGTGTCGTTGTCCGCATACCATAGTTTCCTGGTCAATGCCCACAAGATTAACCGTCACGATGGTAACGCTAAGTATATAACAAGGTTACAGTTTAGAACTAAACACGTAACCATGGTATACGCCGACGAAACTTACAGTAAGTAAGTTCGCAGAAGTGTGCAGGACAAAATAATGACGCTGACTGCAATCGAGGCGATTGTTCGACGTTGTTTAGTGTTGAATAGCGACAATTGCATTCTGATTCGACGTCAAATTGACTTCAAACTCTCTCCCGTATACAGCTGTTGTTCAATTTTCCAATGAACGCAAACAATTACTTAGTGTTCGAAAATTGTCAAGGGTGCTCTTAAACGAAGTTATACGATACCGAAGTCGTGGGGGAAAAGGGGGTGAGAGGAAGGTTGGCTGTATTAAAAGGATGGCTATTGGTAAACGACTGTAATTCATGGAACAGGAGAACTGTCTCGCACGACCGACAAGAGGGGTTAAAATTAATTTACTCGAATGTCAGGATAATCGTGGTACAATAGCGCAGATATAATTGCAGCTGCAATTGAGTCAGCGAGGAACGCCGATGCTCGTGATTTAATTTTCCCCAGACGAACAACCGGATCTTAATTGCGCTTAACGCTTACTCGTGCCCAAAGGAGCATTCGAATAGCTGGCTATACTTTGGTAACTATCCAGCCGGTTCTGGGGTTTTCCATTAATTACCCTGACGATAGAGTGTATAATATAATGACCAGGACACGTTCACGAATTTATGAAATCATTCGTCCGAAGTGGAACCTTCAATTTCTGACGCATGGACGATTTAATAATTGAATGGCGCCGAAGACATAGGCTAGCGCCCCTTTTGGCAGTGTCACTGACAAAATTTCTCAAAGGAATGTGACACAAGTTCACGAGCTGCTTGAGAGTCGGCTTCCCTTTGGTCAGCAAACTCGAAGACAATTCGAGAGGTCGCACCGCCGTTTTGGATCAATTTAAATTCTCGAGTGGCCTTGAACGAGTGCTCTCAATTTATCGTTCTCTTGCATCCTCGCTTGATTTCAACCCTCCTCCACTTGCTATCTGACTTCTAGCGATTATCCAGATAGATTGAGAATTAGGGGGCGGGAAAACGATGGAGATTAAAAAGTGTTTTAGTTCCAAAAGTCGAGTGGTAGACGAGGGGAATCGATCTCTGCCGAGCAAACATTCGAAATGGTTATTTTTCTAGCCATTCGGAAAATCGTCCGATAACGTGTAAATATTTCACCTTAAGTTTTCAATCTGTTGAAAGTTGCGATGAAAAAATGGTTTTAATGTTTGAGGGCATAACTTCAATTTCCTTTATTTGATCAAATAGAATTCTGGTTCACATTCAGATCTATAGTGACGTTCAGTTCTTGGGAAGCTGAATGTCCGACGTTTCTAATCTCCTATCAGACATATCAAGCTTTTTCTCGAATGGAAGATTTCGAAATCCAGGTTACAGACAAGTAGCTTTACGTTTTTCTTGAGCCCGTGCTTACTGCTTGTTTCGTAAATCCTCTCGGATAGGTGGATTCTTGTTCCAATTGCATCGTTGGATCAAGACTACCTTACCAACTACTCGATAGAGTGTGCATACCTCTTGGAATAAGCAGCGAATACGTTGAATTGAGAAAAAGTAGATTTCAGAATAGTTATCCTGAACATTGGTTATGAAACTTATTTATATTTGCATCATACAAATTTTAAATTAGAAATTCTCAATAAATAAGGAAATTTGTTTTCTACTCTTCGAACGGTGTAAATGAAATTTATTGAACTAAAATAATAGCAGTATAATGTGAACGCAAATAATGCAAAATAGCAAAATTAAATCGGTACACTGCATAATCGGTTGGTTGCACTACGTGTTATGTACTGGTACTTTGCGAATCCGAATAGATGATTCAGTGAGACCATGGATCCGAAACATACACACATCGCACTATTTTATACCTTGGTGGCAGATGCTTCGGTTGTAACGTTACAAAACACGACTACCTGACAGAACCCTTTCACCCTTACACTTGAGAACTACTTTCTATCAGTTTTAAGTAGCACGTTCATGGATACCTTTTCGCATTTGATATTTTCTCTATGTTACGCAGTATAACTTGATGTTTCCAATGGCAACACTTGCTTCGCAAATGGCAGTATGATATAGATTATAGATATATACAGCAATAAATATAAAAGAAAGATTCGAGCATCGTATATTTACAATAAAATAGTGCATAGCTTTTTATTTAATTCCGTATTTATTATGCTATTAATTTTGTAATTTAAAACACATGTACCCCCATTTTATCTCTCAATTATTATTAAATAATGCAACAACAAAACACGAGTCAATTTCAAGATGGTTTCATAACGCTCAATATTTTATCAGATGAACCGTATTAAGCGCAGACACATGAACGTAAATCGTGCAAGAGGGTCATTGATCATGATTACCGTCAGAGGAGATACTATTCTCGACCACTTAAAGAACCGATCAATCCCTTAATTGAAAAGCGTTAATGAATTGAGCAAACATCATTATCGCGTTCGGGACTTTTAATGCAATTGCCCCCGGGACGGTAAACGTATTTCTCTGCGCTGCTAAATCAGGCGGTGCTTGTTAGCGTCGAAGAAAACTAAGCTTGTTGTCGCGGAACTTGAAAATCAGCTCCTCTGGCCACTTTGAAATTCAGGTCGGCCATCGATCGACGGAGAACATTTTTCCAGAACGCCTTGGGAATGAAGAACTGTCGGCGGGAAGGGAAGTATCGTATACTTTTTTCGTGTTGCCCTGGAACTACTGAAACTGGGAAGCGGTGGTGTGGGGAAGCGTGAAAACCGGGAGGAAATAAAAAGGAAAGTAACGAGGCTAGACCAAAGGGAGAGGCGGGCGGGTCAATTTATAAATCAATGAAAAGCACGACGAAGCTATAATAAAAAGAAAGGGAGAAATAAGGGTAAATAGAATCGGCATAGACGGGAAGCTGCGATTGCAACTTTAAGAGAGAGGATAAGAATGACGACGACGTTGATAAGTTTTTCAGTCTTCCCTCTTTGAATTATAAGCAGACAAAGGAGGAGATGTCACCGTCTCGAGCCGATGCAAACGCACAGAGAAATTTTCATTCTCTCGCGGGCGTCAGGGACGATGAAACATTATTTTTTCCCTTGAAATACATGAATTTGTGCTTCGTTATAATTGAAGGGTTCCATTTTCCACGTACGCGTGCAGCTCAATCGGCAGGCGGGCCAGAAATTTCTATTCCTTATATTAATCCTCGTCCAAAGTTATTTACGGGGCTGTTAGTGGAGCCTGTTCGTCGACCTTGACGATATGATTGGCAGAGTCGTTAACCAAAGTCCAATTCTTATTAACGAGTCAGGGGGACAAATTCCGTTAGAACCGTTTGCTTTAATTACGATTTATTCTTCTTGCACGTTGTCCGGCAAATGTTTTATTTCACGGACGCGTTTTGCTTTATTCTATTCAGTGTCGCGCCGCGCGGAAAATCCGATTTATTTCGGGCGTTAGACGGTGCACCGGTGCAGAAAATTGCAGCTTCATCTGGCCGAACGATCATTCGCGCTCGGCCGATGCACTCATGGCCGACGACATTTTGGTGTACGCCGGAAGATGAAAGCGGAACAGAGAGCAAAGAAAATGAGTATACAAAGGACGGAGAAAGAAATTGACACGCGCCGTCGACGTTCCGATGACGCGAAACGCGCCACCCCTTGACGTTTTTCCGGGTGTTCTTTTCACCCTATCGATCGCAACGTCGATCACGCGATATGCCCGATATCGTTCTCGCCTACCGATGTTGTTCAATTTTTGGTGGTGCAACAAATCGCCATAAGTCATATTTAAAAGAAATGTATTGATTTCAATTACTGTCTCCCGATAGAACGATTCGATAAGACGAATGGAAACGTTGCGGAAAAACGAAATTTTCCCGCTCGATATTGCAAACAGCGAATCTTGACCAACATGTGTACACCTTACGCGAGCAGAAATTTCTTCAATACAATTCTCATGCCATGTCGCGATGTACGCGCAATTTCTGAAGTACATGTTCTTGGTGATAGAAGCGCCAGCCATTGTTTTTGACTTATCAATGCCGAAGCTCACGCGATTCTTATCGAAATCGTAGTCGCGCATGTGATAATAAAGGAACGCTCTATACACACGATGTGACATGATGGTCGATACGTTGGTTAATTTAGTGGAAATTGCATAGAGATACGCGGGACAATTATTTGCATCGCAAAATGATAAATTATAGACAATTAGCCCGTTCTATATAGGCACGAAGCTTATGGCATTACTTATCGTGTCTATATCGTGCGCATCGAAAGGATTGCAGTTACTGTAATTGGAGAGTGGATCGTATTGCTCAGGGAATATTGCATTTTCAGGCACAGGCTTTTCATTATTGGACTCGATAGTCGAGGATCCCGTCGCTCGAATTTTCGAAATCGAACCGCTCGTGTAGCTGCATAGATCCACGTACATGTATACCTTCGATCCTTGATCCTTTCTTTTCTTTCATTTTCTGCGGTCAGAGATTGGAAATGCCTGAGCTGCGATGATTCCGAATCGATTGATCTCCGGCGCGTTTTTGTTGCTCGATATTGAATGTGCCCCTTTTTTCACCCGTTCCCCTATACTAGAATGCGAATTTCATACGTGCCTCCGTTATTTGACGCAAAATGTTCAACGTGTTTTGGGATTATACTTTTCGCTTTCCATGTGCTCGCGCTGAAACTTTTTAAATGGCGCAAATAAATTCCTGAGAAATACTTGTATTATATCAAACTGTAAGCGTCCAAGTGAAAGGGTATCCGGAATTTCAAAATATCGTTTACCACATTTTAAATGAAAAATTTCGTTCTCTATTGCACAACAGAATGTATAGAGTAGGGAAAACGTAAGTGTAACAAAAACGAGCTTACGAGGCGACGCATATATTTTTCCCTCGCTCTTCCATTTCGCACCCATGTACACAAACAAAAGGGCGGCAAATATGCGCAGCAGGATTTTCATTGTCGATCTTGAGGCCTAGTTTGTTTCGTGGGCTGTTCACAATAGCCGGCAGATATCGCGGCACATGAAGGAGCGTACGCTACCACACCTAACGAACTTTTGTTCCCTGGTCCAAAAATCCATTAATTATCATTGCGAAGTGGGGTTTATTGTCGTACTGGAAAGTTTTTGTTTCGCGCACGCGAAACGCAGCTGACAAAGTTGTTACAGTTCTCAATGCAACAGATTCGCCTTATGAATCTTACCTCGGTCTTGTTTCGGAGAAATACCTTGATTTCCCCGAAATTGTACAAAATATGCTGTAATTCTTGAGGCAAGAAATGAATCGTTGGAAGTTCACTTTGATGAAGGCGAATTCAATGAAATGGAAAAAAAGATTCTCCCCCGTTACAAATATTCTATACTGTAAAGGAAATCTGATAATAAAAACCACGTCGAAAGGAATGATGGATCACTGTACTTCCTAGATTTTGACCTGTAAGCCGGAAACGTTATACGTTTTCTCGTTTCGTTATTTTACCTTTAAGCAGGGACCAAGCTATTTGAAAATGGGTAATGCGTTCTTATTGCTTGAGCATACTTTACAATATGCGGGATCTGTATGTCGTTAAACTATATGTATATACCTATGTACACAGGGGCTGCATGTGTACACGTTGCATACAGGTATATGTATCGTATTGACGTTGCAATACCTATGTACTGATGTGGATGTAGGTACGTTTCCAATAACTTTATTGATATTGCGTATATTGCAATATCTGAATACTGTGGCCAAGTATAGGCTCTCTTTGCGAGAGCCGGCTATCTACATATACGGATCACAATATACACGAACCTTTATGGTAATCATTTTTTACCTACCTTCATTTGGAGCTACATCGATCTCAATTTTCAATTTTTCTTCTTTTTTTTATACGGGGTTAATACTAAAATAACTCCCGTAACTCGATGGTTACTCGCCCCTTAAAAACGTACTTTACTTTAGCTTAATGTTAAATCATACAGTCCCTGGAAATAATAATTGTATCGTCTACACAGCTGCATAGTATGCATACTCTTGGTAACAATATAATTCAATAAATAGATACTATCCAATTTAATTTAGTTAAGAAATACGTGTACAGAATTTTTACCAAGAAATAATACAATAATATTTTCCCCGGTAATAATATTACGAACAGGACAATATGTCAAATGCACAAGCGCTATCGTAGTTATTGTCAGTAGTACAAATCGGCTTTATTCCGTCTCAAAGACTAAATTGTTGGCCGGTATGGATGTTGGAAATCCAAACCGTTCGAGAGGAAAGTTTGTCGTTGCAACAAGATCGTTAGTATCGGGATCGGTGGAATTGTCATGGGCTCCTCGCGATGCGATGCCACGCTGTTCTGGAAACGGCGGTGTGTGTCGACTGGCGGTACCATTTGAAATTCAAAGCACGAGCAGACAGTGTTGTAAGATCGTTAACCGAATACCACGATCGTTGCTATGGGTGCAACCGCCGCAGTTGTTACGAGGGTGGTCAATTTCTCTCGTTTTCCCTTGGAATCGTTCCCATTCGTTGCCCCGTGTCGCACATGCGAATTCGCTTCATCGCCATAAACCCGGCTGTTAGTCGCATCGTCACAATTTTCCATCATTTTCCCGATGCCTGCCCATTTCTACGTTTACCATAGCGCAGAAAAATCTGAGCATCACGCTTTCTATAAATTCGTACAAATAATGGCCCCGCAGAATTCCCGTCGTTATCCGGCATTTCTCCCAGAATTCGTAATTTCCTCGAATTTCTGCGGCGACTCATTGCAGTTCGTGCCTCTTTGTTGTGCAGAGAAATAGCAGCGAGGGAACCTGTTTTATAGAAAATACTTTTGTACATTTCAAAGCTTTTTCATTTTTCCTATATTTTTCAAGTACTTCAACGGGAAGCTAGTTACATAAATGCCCCTCCTTTCATTGATCCGGTATTCCTTTGAATTTTTAACGTATGTATGTAGGAAAGTGAAGTTAATGTTGATAAAAAAAAAAAGAAACGAGAACACACTCTTTGGTGGATACCACGGCACTGTGTAATTTGATCTACGTTTTGATTTAATTATAAAGTACAGCCGAAGCTCTAGATTACTGCATTTTCGCAAAACTTCCCTCCAGATTGTTCGTGGGGTTACGTAGCAATGCGGACCGTAGGGAGAGGCGTAACTTTCGACCGAGAAAATACTGCTTCTGCCCAAATTGATCGTCCGTTATCTCTGAACGTTATGGAAACGTATCGATTGCACCCTAAACGGATATTTCGATCTTGAAATCCTGGTCGTGCTTACGCGTCACCCTTAATGAAGAATACTCTGCATCAGTTTCGCTTTTAATTTCGAACTACGAATTTCACAGCTTTCCCGTATTAATGATGCGACGTGCCCTACTAGCTCGCACAAGGATTATATTTTCGCAGCCGCGAAACTTGAAAGTTTGACGATGGCTGTTTCCGCAACGATGCAGCAATCATTTGCCGTGGCTTAGAAATAATTTTAATGATCACAAGGATCGCGTGTTTAAATTTATTTCCAGCTTAGCATTCACTAATAGTCAGCAAACTAACGTATTGTTAAAATAATGAACACCAGTCATTTCAACTGTTATTCTAATTCTTCCTATGAGCTAAGATACAAAATTATGTATATCCGTGTTTTCACCGCCAATAATTTTCTGTTCACATAATTCAGGTAGAAGGGCTAGTTGTATTTATCGTGGTTAACTAATTAATAGTTTTGCAGTGCTAGCAGGGTTATTATTATTATAAAAGCTAAAAGTTGGGAGGAATTTTCTAACGTTTTGCGAAATGAACCGATACAGTTTGTTGCACGAGCTGCTTACATAGTCCATGAGAGAAACTGTTTCAAACATTTTCGAAAATCGTGGAGAAAACACGTTTGTTAAGTTTTCAACTGTTAAAGATTTTAGTTTGATCGTTGGATATCGGCCGATACGCTACGAGGACGTTCTTTTCAATATAATTATTCATGCACAAGTGCACTGTGCCCGTGTAAAGTATTGCATGACACTGCACCCTTTTGTCATCGTGCACTCAACCCGATCCTTTTTTCAAACCGCAGAGAATGTCGTATCTTTGTATCAACCACGTTACAACCCCGGCTTACCACTACATTCCTTTTCATCTTCAACCTCCGGATGCTGACTGCATGTCATTATCCGTCATTATTTGAGATCACAAAGATGCATACATCGTCAAGAGCACGTGAAGTTTATCGAAAATTGGGTCACGATATATTTTCGAACGGGTGTCGGCGATTCGTTCTTCGCTTTTTGAGACACTGAATGAAAGTGGTATGAAAAATTTCCAGCAAAAGTCCTTACCTTACGAGACGTTTCTTATTTCTTAACTTAGTTTAATGATACATAAAAAAAGGTGCGAATACACGTGCCGTTGTTTCCGTATACGTTTCATTTTTAATACTATGTTAATATAGTTTTTTCAAAATTTCCTTTTTCCTGAATATCGTTGCATCTTAAAATTATGCAAAACCATCTCGAGCGCGTGAACGGTCACATTAAGTGATTCAACTGTTTAGTAATCTTCATTGAGCGCAGCAATTTACGCCTCATTTGCTTAATGCACGACGACTTTGTCCCCTGGTGTCGTGGCGGCCGACGAGAACCTCGATGAACCGCAGGCAACCATTAACAACTTCCCAGGAACTTGTTACGTTGGTTGAGCAATGAAACGAACACGGATGCTTTTCGTGAATACTAGGCTAGAACTGAATCTCTCGAATATACAGGTCGAGTTCTACAGTCACTCGACTTCTCTTGTATTAATAATTAGTATTATTAAGTTGGAGTTTCGTTGGATTTCGGTGTCACATGCAATTGATGCTACGTTGTTTTGAAGTTCTTCATGTTTGAACAACACTGTTGCAAGTGACTTAACACATTCCTCTGTATTCTAGAAGATTGTGCAACCCTTCGGTTGTGTTGTAACAATGTTGTCAAACACTCTGCAGTTCCTTGAGGTCCCATAACAATGCTGAAAATCACTAAGAAGCAAATCTGAACATTCTTAGAAGTTCGCCTGAAATTTGATTGCACTTACTTTCTGACATTGGAGTTACGAAGAGCGCAGGAAAATCAATGGCCAGGGGTTCAGGCAGTTAAAAAAGGAAATGGAAACGATGCTTCGAACAGAATCCATTTTATGGGCAAATAGTCAATCGTAAGATTATTCTGCGATACATCTTGAAGTCTTTGATTACGTTGCTGTAATTTAAAACCGGCGCCACGTTGCCGCGTCGAATCTTTATTTCCATCAGTTCCAAATTCGTACCCCTTTAACTCGAGTTTCGTCCCAGGCGAGACTGAGAAAATACACGGAAAAGGTAGCGGAAGAGAGTTTCTGTTTTGTTCCGTCTTGAACTACTTAAATAACGTGAGTTCTTTTCCAACTCTAAGTGAGTTGGCGGTCACGATCGCGAGTGCTTTCCAGCGTGGCAAATTTTCGACAATTGCGTTTTTTGTGCGGCAATAAAAACAGTCTGTTCGTCGCTCCCCGGGAAGAACTGACGGAAGTTTCATGAACACCGAGTCATTCAACTTAACTAATTTTGCACGGGCGGCAAGCGGTTGCACTTTTTGCCCATATTTCTGTAGAACACTTTTGTTTCGCGGGCGAATATAGAAACACATTTTCGTGCTATTCGATTCTGCTACGAAATAGAATTCATGGCACTTTCTTCCAATGGAATACAGAACAACGCGATATTCTGTACCGGGTCGGATATTCGTATGCATCGTGTTTGCATAAAAACTTGGGGTCAGTGTCTGCTCACGATGCATGCGCAACGGATACTACCGTGGTAGTTACACAGTGTCTGCAACGCTGACGTTCAGACAGCCTGCAGACACGCAAAGTATCAAGTTATGTGACATTCCACTCACTGGCTTGTTATAAACTCAATTATCGTGTTACTTATAACTTATGCCACATCGTGGCTGATCACGTAATGCCGTGCGCGCCGTCTGACTACTTAGTGGCCGTATCTACTAGTTGTCGCGTGTTCCGAGGTACAGTGCTACTCACCATTATCAACGTTAATTCTATTATTATTGGAGACACGCGCATTTTATATTATTTTGCATTACTTCCTCGATCATCCCTTTTTTACTTCAGTTTAATTATTGTATTGTTATTAATATACTTTGTATTCTGCGCATGGGTATGTTTAGTATCGATTAGTTGCATGGTAATACTTTATGGAAATAATGCCCCTCTGTTCGACACAATATGGGTATCACTGTTTGAGAATCTTGAGAAGACAGATTTGAACAATAGCAAGCAGACTTGGGTATTGTCATAATTACGTTGATCCTACGACGAATCCTAATACAATGGCTCTTATGTATATCTTACTAAAATACTTCTGTGCTTAAATCTGCTTAGAATAAATTCTCAAATGTAAATAGTTACCGCTTCTGTTAGTTATTTAAAGAACCTCACTTTCTTCCAACGAAAAATAAGGCAGAATGTTGCACAACGTCGATTCGCAATATCACGACAAGAACATGTTCCCGTGTATGTACCGTGAAGCTACTTTATTTCCCCTTTGACTACCAGCCAATCCAATAACTTACAGGTTACTTTGAAAATAATATATATATCAGAATAAGACAGACATGCAAGGAATCAAAGAAAGAGCTGAAGAAGCAGTTGACTATTCGCCGTCATCATAACGCGTTTGGATACGTCTTTCGGCCAGAATGGCAAAATGGACCCGAATCCGTCGGACTTGTACGCCGAAGAGCAAAAGAGAGGCGATAGAACGGTTGAAGCCACTAGACGCCGTAGGATGGGCAGTGAAATATTGCCTCTGGATTCTGCATCCACCGTCTCGTCTGCCTTCCACCCCTTGCCAGCCCCTTTTGAACACCTCCGACTCGCTGAAGATCCTCCCTTCGGGACGAGACCAGAAGTTAAACGTCGTCGCGTTTATTTCACGTTGACGTCACCACCCCTTATCCTCGAGTTTTCTTCCACTTTACTTTTCATACTCTCCTGCTCCCTTCCGCCAGCCTTTCACATCCCCCTTTCCGATACCGCTTTCACGATGTATCGGTGAGCGGGTTTCCCTGCAGCAGGATACTTTGACATTTTTGTCCTGCGAACGCGAACCTTTGACTGTCGAGGTTCGGTGATTGTCTCGCGTTCAAGTGAATCGCTCGGATGAAAGTACGTATTATCGTATGTCCACTTTGTGTTCGTCGCTGAATTATTGCCAATTCTAGCTCGAGTGTATGTTCTAGCTGAGGCTAAGATGTTGAAATTTACCGTAATGGTATTTCATTTGGAATTAAATACCATCGTGTTATTTTTGCATTTGCAGCAAATGCTTTTTTTTATCAACGGCGAATATTTTTCTCGCGTTAACGTGTTTCTGATTTGTACCGTTTAAATGGTCGTGATATAGCGAATGCGAGGAAAACCAATTATTATGTTAACGTGAGTGCTGCGCTTTTCATGTAAATTGTCAACCATTACCTTCTATTTGACGAGTTCTTTTTTATTTAACTGCCGGCTTTCGCCAAAGTTTCTTCGGTAAATTAAAGGAGATTGAATAAAAAGGGCAAATGAAGATATCGGCAGCGTTTGCCTGTCGAGAAGGGAGTTCGTTTGTCTTCAACTGATTACTCCTCTAATTTATTTCATGATTATATCTCAATCAGGAACTTTCTTTTAACAACTTTTAACTAGAAGATAGTAGCAGCCCATATTTCTTCACGTTTCTCTGGTAATTTCAATTTTACGGTTTTAATAAAAAGAAACTGAAGCTTCGCATTTCGGAAGCCACACAACTTAAAATTACTTTCGCTTAACTAGTACCGGGGGTTTGCCGCGAACTAACCAAAAGGCAGACGTCACGACTAGCAAACCGGAAGAAAGTACCGGCGGTCCCATAATTTTCCCCAAGTTACATCGTAGTTTACTGTCCCACCGTGTCGTTTTACTGTGCACCTTACTTGATCCCACGGAAAATACAGTAATCAAAAGTCACAGTACTATTACCGTGGCAGGTAACACGGGTGCACGTGAACACAAAATTGCTTGCAGATTTTTCCGTATTGAAGTACAAACTAATCAAACTTTCTCGATCTGTTTGCCAGCTTTCAACGATGTCGTATTTTTTTTTCTGTTTTCCAGCCGGACTGTGATTATGGTGATTATTATTACGGCGACTTTCCTTGCGATTCTTAATTACCTGGTATACCATTTTATTCATAACCTCTTCGCCCGCCAGATGTGCCGCAAGCGAATATCTTTCACAGAAATATTTCTTATTTATCCGTTTCGCGGATCGGGCGCACATTTTTCGGGTTGCAGAATTTTTTTTGCCAAAGTTCGTTAACAGTTCGAAAACGACAAGGAAAAAAAATTAATTACTCGACGGAATGAATGATGGCGGCTTCGTTCTGTTCTTCTTACAGGACGATGAGAGATTTTTCACCATTTGTCTTCCTTGGAATCATGGAACTCGAGCATCTTGTACGAGGCTCTTGACACAATCGGGATTTAATACGTTTCTTTCGTGCCTCAATTGCGGCCAGAGTTTCTGCGCGACATCGATTGCCGTGGTATTCCAAGGCAATTCATTTTTGCCGTCGCGTTTTGATATTGCTGATGTAGCGAATAATCATGAACGTGAATAGGCGGCGATCGTTCCGCAAATAAAACACAATGCTACAGATACTTTGCATCATCAGTTTATAGGTCTCTGAAAGTAGGTTTCTGTGTTTGCGCAGCACGAAACGTAAGTAGCAACGAACGCAATGCAGTATTCCAGTTAAAACTTTCCAAACAATATTTGTTCGGGAAGCTGTTTACGTTTTAGTAGTCCCAGGTAATGCACCGTTGGTTGGAGGACAGTTTACTTCGGGATGAAAGACGGCCAATTAAAATGGTTGCGGATTAAAAAGTAACAGGGTTTCGAAGGGCGGAAATGGAACGGGCGGTGCATAAAACTGAAGATGTTAAAAGTGATATTGATGTTTAGTAACGGCCACGGGATTAGTCTTGCTTATGGTGGTGCGGTTTATAAACGACGATAAAGCCTTGCCACGAGCTACGTTACTGATTCTGTGTAACCGAGACGGCTAATAAAGGGGCAATTAAACAGTGTCATGTGGAATAGCCTGTGCAATAAATTATTCGCTGTTCTTTGAAATTAACCCGTGCACCAATTTGTATGGCGTTGTGGCCCAGGAATAATACACCGCGGGATGTGCGTTATTTAAAAGAGGAACTGTAGAACAAAAATAGAAACGAACGTATATCATAAAGAGGTATCCTACGCTTCGTTTTGAAAGTCATTTATTGTAGTGACACCCGACTGGTGTCACCCCTGCGTCGAGGCAGGGCCCGAGCGTTGCGCGTGAGGATCGGCAGTGCTTTATGTATTCTATCTTATGAACCTTATGTACGTCTAAATGTGTATATACATTCTTTTCACTCTTTACTGTTCTGACCCAACTATTTAAACGCCCTTAGCAATTTTACTACATTCTCGAATCGAAAAATCGATACTAAATTTCGCTTCTCCAAGCAGAATCAAATTGGATTGAAAATTTCATTTGAACGGGAGCCAATATTTGATATCACTCGATAGTTCTCTTACAAAAAAAAAAAGGTTTACGGATACCGATTCGTACAGTCTGAAGTCGTGTAATATATACATTTTTGGGGTAGGTCGTTTTATTTTCGCAAATGTCGAACACGCAGAGAAAGGGTCAAGCTGCATTCAATTTCGAGACTCACGAATGACTACTCGTCGTTCGTTCGCTCGACATGATCGTGTAATATTTTGACGTGCCCTTAAAAAGGTACGCAATTTCCTGTAGGTATAAATATGAACTGCAGATGTCTCTAACGTAAACGATTTTACGCGGTCCGTCCGTTGTGCGACAAATTTTCACACGCGACGATATTGAAATTTTGTGAGGCTCGGAGACACGCACGTTCCATGAATTTTCGAGCTTTCGGTGTGCGAATTATTCATCACACATCCCACCTGCAGCTTCTTCGTAAGAGAAACTATTTTTTCCCCCTTTTGCCAGTGAATAATGCATTTTTCATTCTTAACATGCCCCTTATTTTGTTCTCGAACGAGAAAACACAGTATCTGTTTTCATGGCCCTGGAAACTTTCTACGAATAAACCAATAATCGTTTAGCGTGCACCACTTGCATTAAATTATAAACGTTCGTGCAAACAGGTTTCTCATTGAAATGTAATGATACACCAAGTAGTATATCCGCATACGGAGTGATATTTCAGGATGGACGAATACGAATATCCATATACCAGGCAACGTACTCCAACCTCTCTATTTCCCACAGCTACCTGTCGTTTGATCATGCCAACGATTATATACATCCTTGCCGTTTCTTTGATATCGTGTTCATTGCTACCGCGGTTTCCGTTACTGTATCTACACCCCACCGCAGCTCTATTTACCTGTGCTGTTTAGCAAAGTACGATCGGCGTGTAGCTTGCTTGAAAGGCTGACGTTGGGTTGGTAAAACTGGATAAACGGGAATAAGTGGGTTTGACGTTTACGAGCGGACCAAATTTTCCGGGCTAGAGAGATATTAGACTCTAAATGACGGCATTAGAACTTGACTCGCTCCAGACTAATACGTTCTATTCTTTACACTCTACGACGAAACTTCACCGATTACCTCGCAGCCCCGACAAAAATGCGGTTTGTTTAAAGAAATTATAAGCAAATACGATTACTTCCACTCGCCGGCGAGGTACATCAATGATCAGAGGACATCAGATAAAGCTAGAAGTATAAGCCACCGTCTCCAATAGGTGTGAGCACTATTCCACGTGAGGTTCATATGTTATAAACAATTAAACAATTAGAATTATTATTACGGCCAACTGGATATAGTTACAGCAACGGGATATTTTTTTCTGTACAGCTTATTATTTTCCCTTTCATGTGACACCTCAAATAATTGCATCTGTTTGCAATGTCCTTAATATTGTTTTAGAAAGGCAGGAGTTGAATGTTTCCAGCAGAATGCATATTATAGACACATTACAGAATTGATTGAACATACTACATAGCGTACATCGCATAGCGGAGATCGCGCTGATTATTTGGCTTTTTGTTCGACCTCGATCCGATAATTCTTTGCCGAGTTATAGCCGTTTAAAGTTTCGTCCCAAAGATGAATGAAGATTGTCACCGTGGCTAATATAAATTCTTAGAAATGCGTACGCTATTACTACTACTGAGTAGGGGAAACGCGTGGGAACGTCCTTGCAAGGCCGCGCAGATGCATTGTCGTAGGGCCAAATTGATCCCGATTTCCTTATAAATTCTCCAGTTTTTCATTGGCGTAACTATAAATTTTTTTAAATTAAAATTCATTTAAATTCTCCGTCATACTTCTTCTATTCCTGCTGTATCTGTTTATTTTCGTATACAAAAGCATTTTGTTGCGTTACCTTCGCGTTGCAACAATAATAATTACGTGAAACTGGATAAAGCTACAGCAACGAGAAAAATAAACGACGCAAGTAGCATTCATAAATAGTTTATAGTCGTGTAGCAGCCCCCTTTGCCTTCATTTTGTGCACTCGTTCATTATCCTAGCTCCTCCAGAAGTCGAGATAATTGAAACGACCCAAAGTGCATTTTCGCCGATTTTTTAATTGTTTATAACTTTTAAACCACCAACGTCATATTCTTGAATCTGCCCGAGAAAGTAGCTATGACTCTTAGTTTTAATTTGAGACCAGTCCGGAACAAAAATACCCACTAGAAGCTGAGAAAAACGCAATTGTTTAAATAAACGATGTAATTCGGAAATTCGGTTTTCGGGCCGCGAAAAACTGCTCGAAAAGCCGCAAACACGAGATGGCGCCACATGTCTCTTTTTCGTAAATAAAATCAAAATAAATTAAAAAATTCATATCTCGGCTCCTGATGATTGGATTTTACTCCGCGTGGTCTCAAATGAAAGGGAAAATAATAAGCTGCACAGAAAAAAATATCTCGTTGCAGTACCTACATCCAGTTGGCCGTAATAATAATTTTAATTGTTTAATTTTTTATAACATATTAACCTCACATGGAATAATGTTTACACCTATTGGAGATGCTGGCTTATACTTCTAGCTTTATTTGGTGTCGTCTGATCATTGATGTACCTAGCCGGCAAGTCGAAGTAATCTTATTTGTTTATAATTTGTTTAAACAAATTCAACTATCTCGCGTTCTACTGGGCCGATTTCAATCAACGACGTCTTAAATTAAAGCTCTGTGCCGGTTCGTTTTAAGTACACGATAAATAATTACAGAACGGGTAATTACTAGAGGTTGTTATTTCCTGTTGCGGTCGAAATAGATGGAT
This sequence comes from Nomada lathburiana, assembly GCA_963667235.1. NCBI lineage: Eukaryota > Metazoa > Arthropoda > Insecta > Hymenoptera > Apidae > Nomada > Nomada lathburiana. Next base: position 7,478,019 of record OY763898.1, on the reverse strand, counting down.
TACCCTTTTCTATCCTTTCCTACTTCGTCATATTCACTATGTCAAATGTTTATTACCCAAAGACCCATCATTACTGCCTCTCCTTGATAGAGATGAGTTTCTATTATGTATATATATATTTTTGAAAAAAAAACCCAGAATAGAGAAACGATTAATTAGAATCGTTATTGGTTCTCTTGTTTAGCAACTACCAATATTTCCATGGTTGATTCAGCGTGGATATCAACGAATCACAGTATTCTAGATATCGTATCTCCTTTATTTAAAAATGTTGAATTAAAAAGAAGTTATTGGACATTCAGTACAAAAAAAAAAACGTATAAAAGAATACAAAGCCCGTGTCCACAGATTCTTAACTTAAAAAACAACTCGCATAATAGAAAAACATTAACAACTCTCCCTATTATTTCTCCCTATGAAACAAATTATTTCTCGCACCCCAAAATATCCAATTATTTCCAAAATATCGAACTACTTCGACGACTGGCGACAGCTTATTCTTCACAGCGTATTGATTAGCGTTCGTTCGACGGAACGGCTGTGGCGTTATTTTTAGCGGAAGTGTGTATTGTAAGTGGAGTTGAAAATTACCTGACCTTGCTCCTCGTTAATCAGGAGCGGCTTCGACGAAAGGTCGATCGATCGATCTTTGTGTGCGTGCCACTTCGAACAGCCGTGTTCTTTGCCGCTGCAATTACCCCCGAAACCGCGTGGATTTCCACGAGAACAGTGTAACTCCTGCTTCTGCCACAGCCGTCGATTTGACGCTTGCATTGGCTAATTTTCCATCAGCCCATGCGATTATGTCGCGACCATCGTGGTCGACGAAAGTTAAGGTACTTTTGGACAGCCCGCCACTAGTTTCCATCATTGATTGGTTCGTCTCGTCTATGTTTCGCTATTACGTGACACGGCATGAACTTTGATAACACCATTATACTGTTACGGCGACGTAATCCACTGTCAGCTATTCTGTATTAAAATGACTTTCCATCATCGATCGTAACCTACCACTTGTTCCACCTTGAAATCAGATTTTAAAACTACCGGCCCGAGAGCGTGTTTCGTTGTAATTTGCGACGAGGCACGGTGTAATCGGATGAAACGGCCGATAGCGAACAAAACGAATCGCGACGAGTCACCGTCGGATTTCGTTTTAATAAAAACTTGGCTGACCGTTAATCATTTACCGGTATCTGAGCGGAGAATTAAATGAAACTCGCGCAAACAACTGAATTAACATCGATTTGGCGAATTCTGAAGCGTTCTACGCCTTACGAATCGAACGGGAGATTTCCAAAGTTTTGGCGTTTCTCGTCGAGCGAGATGTGCAAGAGTTTGTCCCGTGAATATTGGAAAATAAATCGCGCTTTCGATCAGAATCAATAAATGATGGTCTTGTTGTTATCACACTGGCGACTGTTTCGTTTGAATATCAGTTACCTATGACCTATGTAATAGAACCAATTTTATTGCACGATTTTTGCTTTTATTTTTAAATAAAGCATACTTTCGATGAGCTTGCATGGGGCAAATTTACATTTCTGACAGAGGGACGTTTTATGAACATCCCGCACATAATTAACCAGTCTGGCTGAACTTATCAGATTCATTGTGCCGGCAATCACGTTTAACGCGTCGCAATTACGCAACTGCCGTCGTAAATTCTTGCTGGAATGTGAATTCGCCTTCCTGCCTGTATGCTATCACGCCACTCGGTAAATGCTTGGGAACCACACAGTGTACAGTGTACATTATTAAAGGTTGACCGATCGAGCTCGCGTTTATGAACAATCTATTGCTTGTTAAGGCACGTTTCAATTGAAGTCTGAGCGATATAATTACGAGTTCAATTCTGTTTCTTGAGGATGTAGCGCAATTGCTTGTTAAAACCTCTCATTTATAGTAAACGAATTCTAATCGATTCAGGTATAGAAACGGGACACTTCATCAGTGGAAACTTCTAGTTCTTCGCTGCATCATATTAATTATTTGGAATTGCAAATCAATCAAATCGTCGGATTAAAAAAGTCAGTTTCATTGTCCTCGTTTTCTACCATCGCGCAACACTTCTGATCTGCGAGGCATTAAATTAATAATAACCCTCGCTTAACCTGGCAATACTGACGTAACTCCTGCAGTAGTCACGTGTACAGTTGAACATTACTCAAATTTCCCAATACAACACTATGCCCTGATCACGATCGAGTAGCGTATTCCCATAACAGATGACCGCACTAGGGACCATACCTATTAACCTCTTCGCTATCGCCGCCGCAACGAAACTGGATCGTACGATACCAGCACACGGGGATAACGAAACGGTCCATCGCGATGCATCTTTCGTTTAGCGTGAACTCGTAACTTCATTACGCAGCCAAGTTTCACGAAGTTTCCGCCGTTCGTTCGAAGTTTCGCCTGCCAGATAACCGGACCTAAGTGCGCCAGATGAATTATACAGGTTTGTATGCAGCACGCTCTTTGGTTTATGCGCGTGACAAGGCGCACCTGAGTCCCCCGCACGACCGTCGGGTTCCATCTACCGATCTCTCCAGGAATGCAATTAAGTACAGGACTTTGTAGGTGGCCGTGAGTCGTCCGACGCGACGATCCGTCACGTCATTTGTCTCGCTTGCTACCTGGTTTCGATGTCTTAATCACGAGGTGTTCCCTCAGTTACTTCCGCTCCAGTTACCTCGATATTCGCCAAGGCTATCGCCAGATAATTAAACTGAAAACAATTACGATATTTGTAGGGATTGGAAGAAGAAACGAAGCTTTTCATACTTTTCAGACAGATCGGTATTATTTAAGCTATTAACAATTCTTGGCTAAACAATATTTGCGTCTTCCTTTCGCTGTCAAGTTGCGAGATTTCATTGCAGAAATAATACGACGGAATATTTCAACCGCAGAGATTTGTGTAGCCTCCACCTCTGCCCGTTCGCTAGTCGTAAAGCCATTGCGAACTCACATTGGTAGCTGAAGTTCTTTTCATGGAAGAGGCAATCAGTTGGGCGAATTCTTATATACCTGAAACGTATATACATTTGTGTTCCGAGGATCGATTGAAAGCTTCAAACTGCACGAGTTTACGGGACATTCGCCATTAGATTCGTCAGGATAATGGCACAGGAATGCAGCAACTGTTATGGCGTTGTTTGTTCTGCTTCTGTGTGCATGTGATCCTGCATTCTGTATTATCTATCGTTTAATGGAGCCAGCCGTGCTCGTATCTGTGCTACGGTGTCTAGTCACGAACATCTATATAAGATTGAATGACAAGAATTACCATTCGTATCTTTGGCTCGCTTATACAGCACGTATCGGCTTTCTATCGACTAAATTTGCGATAGTACTTGCTCCGCTTGAAGTATCTGTTGACAGTGTTACAGGATTACTTCTGGAACTCCTTATAGAATACGTATCAAGAGTGCATCGTTTTCAACGTTGAATCTGTACATAGTCGATTGCAGTGTCTTGTTTTAATTTGAAATGCTGCGAAAGATTATTGTCTATTCTCTGGTGGTGATGATTTTCTTAATCAGCATGTTACCTCGATTTATTCTCGGGTAACTAATTGCGCCAATTATTGCAGTAGATTTGCATATCCCTTGTGTTCTGATACGTATGGGAATTGGAACGACTTCGCTCGGAAATGGGCACGGGCGTTGTTAGGAAAACAGGACAAATTCCTTTAACGCAGTGCTTTAACTCGCGAGTCATTTCTCTGTGCCGAACGAAGCAAATGATATGGAACGGTGGAATATAAAAATTGGTCGTAGACGGAACGAGGAGATCAAAGTGTCTCGAATGAGAATTTCATCGTTGTCGAAAACAAATCTATAGCATCCCCCGAAACTTATAGATACGTGCCGGTAATGTATTCATGTTTTAACTCGTGGATTGTCGCTAAAAAAGATTCGCCGTAAGATCGTGAAGGATTTCAACGCTGCACTCTGTTACTAATGCGCGGTGGTTATGGCTCTTAAACTGGCAAAGCCTACTTGTTGGTCTCTTTGAGAGCACGTGCTTGTATATTAACCTCTGCGCTGAAAGAGTTGCCCCAGAAGATGTGCAGTTGATACTCGGAAACTTTTGAGGAGCAATTTGTACCTTTGCAAACGTAAATTGTAATACTGCAGCTGCAAAAGGTATGCACCCGAGAAAGTTACTGTTAATTGCCAATTAATAATATCTTTTCCGATTTATGGAAAGTAATGAAAATAATCGAAAATTTGTATTTCCCTGCCATTAATTGACCGGCGAGTTTTGCGATATTTAAAATGGTAATATATTTTTCTGCTTCGTTATATTTTCCCGATACGTAATTTTGTGCTTGCCGTGAAGCCGTGAAGTATCAAAATTCATAGAAGAGCCGAACGAATTGCGTAATGACTTGCAAATCGTATGAAGGGGTAACATGCGGTCCATTCATTGCTGCCTCTTTAAGGAGCAGCTTCATCACGGAGAACCGTCTTCTCATTCCCGCAACCCTTTCTTTGGTCTCGTGAGCCCAAAGGGTCGGTCGGCCGTTACCGGCTGTCTGAATGCAAAGCACCGAAATATGCATGCGGACTGTAGGAGACCATCGTCGACTATTGTGCCCTTTCTTCCTTTTTTCCACCGATTCCGAAATCGCAGAGTACCGAATCTTTTCACGGGAAGAACTCTGCCACGTTCCGGATTGTTGTGCGCCTGCAATCTTCCGTTGTGCCCGCGATAAACTCAATTTCGCACTCGGAATTATTCTTATATTTGTTTCGATTACGTTTTATTACCCGGGACAGAGGTTGCCCGATCCCCGAGATATAAGTGTTTAAATTTAGTAGACGCTGATTACTTAATCACATCTAAATAAAAGCATGTCGGAAGAAAACGCTGCGCAGATGAAGTTCTTTGTTTCGTAATAATTTCGCGATCGAACATTCTGCTTGAGTCTGTCGCCACAATTTTCCCGCACTTAAATCTCCCATAGAAGTTTCAGTGTTTCTAGCTTCGTTACTCCCGTGCCGAGGCAAAAAACAGATTTAAGTCTTTGTAGTTTCTGTGGTTTCTATTCCTGGAAACTTTTCAAACCCCATCCCTGCTACTTTCGTTCGCTTCTTGCTACCCTTTCAACGACCTGAATCGCCACCATTTCTTACGAACTGTTCGGCCAGTGGAAATTCAAAGAATATGGCCTATTTTACAATTCTTCGAACGCGCGACACGGGAAAGTTTTAACTGTGAGAGAAGTACCGTTTTATTCTTACGAGCAACGTGCTGTTTGACCGTGCGTTGTTCGTTGCCGCTTTATTGTCACTACTATACCGATGTACCCTTCGTGGAAACTCGTCTGCATTGACTATGGAGAAATTACGAAGCTTCCATTTTTCGACGCGATTCGCGAAATGTATAGTGGCTCGTCGAAAAATATTAAGCGGCAGCGTCTACTATTCGTCTAATAATATTAATACCCTTCGATAAACTAAACTTTCAAGTAATAATACTTTTGTCACTCGTCATCTAATTCGTTCGTGTGTTACATCGTAGGTGGATATGTATATACTTGATTTGTCGTCAAGCTCATCGTTCCATTCGCATTATCCAATATTTGTTTCCCATAGAATCAATATTAGGACTGTGCTTCACGCTTTAATGAAAGCGAAACAAGGCTTTGGGGTGTATAGGCGCATGTTTTCCCACGTTCCCTGTGGTATTCCTCTGAAAATTCCGACAACCCGCCAACTATTTGCTATCGATCGCGGTACACATTGTCAACTTCACTATTTTTTCGAACTCTCTGTATGGGTGCATGTCATTGGGATGTTTAAGTATCGCTGTTGCGTCACGTACATACATCCTGATAGAATTTTAATTTCGAATTTCGTCCCTATAAACGCCGTGGCCCTTCTACATTAATTTAAACTTTTTCGTACATTATTTTAGTTTCAATACTAACATTTGTATGATTTGACAAATATTCCGAAATATTTCGTTATCTAATACAAAATATATGGATCCGGTATTCGATGGCAGAGCTTTCATTTTACACGAACGACCGTGATAAGGCACGTGGAAATTGAGAAGAGGGGAGGTATCGTGTCGTCAATTATTCATAGACCGTAGACTCAGTACCAGCTAATACAACTTAACTAATTTGTTCAATCGTCGAAATTATTTTATTCAAGGTTTATCTGCGCTGGCAGGTAGATATGTGGAATGTAACAGGGAGAAATAGTGTCATTTTATCATCGGCAGGTGGGTCGTTTCTTTAAACGCGTGATTTATCCTACCCTGGCGAAGCGATCTATGCTCGTGCATCAAAAGTTGAGTGAAAGAAATGAATAACTAATTCGCCTGCCACGTTCCCGAAACGGTATTTTCGCGGACCAGTGACCGGCATATCAGTTAAACGAATCGGAATACGATTAATCTCGCTATCGATTTTACGGCGTGGAACAGCGAACTTTGACTCGCTGGAGGCGCGATCAACATTTCACCAACCGAACTGTCAAACTTAGGCAATTAGCCGTACATTGTGCATGAAGTTTTTCTTACAGCGTAACGGAAATGTTGACAGAGTATCGAATGCAGTTACCAACGTGGATATTTGGTAAACGAATAATCCAGTTTGTGCCGAAGTTTGAACATACAGCAAATTCTGCTGGCACGACCATCGTGAATAGAATTCGCAAATGTTTCAACAATTTACAACCGAACGAAATTCTATTACTTTCTCCTATTATTTCATTTTGTTGGTATTAAAATACGAAAAGAAGCAAACCTGAACACGATGTGTTCCGCGAGGAACTTTAGAATTTGCGTGACACGTAGTCGTTATGCGTTTCATCCCCCTTTGGTTTTCTGCTTGCAAAGCCATAAATACGCACATGGTCGTGTGTGTACCTGTCGAGGGTCATAATCCAATCATGTGTCTTCATGAGCTTCTAACGGATTTGGTATAGATAGAGTTCAGAGCTTACCAGACTATTATATTTATAGTATGTTTGCTTGTGAAGAAATTTCCGTTTTACGTATCTGTTAATGTACAGATCAGTATCATTTTTATTCACTCGCGTGCTGAAACCTCGGACTCTCGCCAATATAAAGATTAAATATTGCGTTTTTACAATTGGAACACATGCTTCCAAGAAATTCTTTACAAATCTGAAAGCTCACTAAATACCACTGTTTTTTAACGTTATGAGAAAGCTTCGTCGGGCTTATCCAATATCGGCAAAAGCATTGTCGGTAACGGATTCCTTGATTTTGGGCCAGTGGTAAGCTTCACAGAGCTTGCAAGCTTTTTACCGACGTTATCGACTGCCAAAAGGACGTTCCTTGGAATAACGAGAGAGCTTGAAAGTTCAACGCAAGCCCGGCGAGAATATTGATGCTGTCGTTGGTAAAGTAGAGGTTCCTACTATTTTCAACAGTTGTCAATGTTCTTTTCTATGTTATGAATTGTCTGAAATGCTTTGAAAATTAGTTTCTATTGAATTTGTATTATTTAGTACACTGTATTGGCTCATTTAGTGTAAGCCAAGAATTATTAATATTCGTTTCAAAATATTCAGCTTTTCTTCTACTGTGTATAAAATTGATTGCTTGAATTAAATAACCTGAATAACGGGTAATGACAGTGTTGAGTGACAGAATGACAAACGACATAATTTGTAATGCAATCACGCGAATAATTATCCAGATACTGTTACTGAATAATAAACGAATCCATTCTTGATCAAATTTTCTCCAACATTGACAACAACGTGTTGCATACTATGACAGAAGTAATAATTAACAACTTGATGTACATATAATGGCAAGCAAAATAAATATCCTCGCTCTCGCGCTGAACGGTGTGGTGATTGCAATGTACTAAATCAATGCAAATATTTGCGAAAAATCATATCAATTTTCACGCAAAGCAATGAAATACAGTTGAAAATTTTATTTGATATTTACACTTCGCTATTACAAGCAATGAACAAATTTCTAAATTGCAATTACCCGTTCGGTCAATGCTCAATAGTAGTGAACTTTACAAATAATTAGGAACGTAAATATACTTGTTGATACAAAACACAATACTGTCCTCAATCTAGTAAATCCATGAAATATTCCCGTCAAGTATTAATTATTCGGACTTATCCATCCTATAATCGTTGTGTTCCCACACAAGGGAACCATACACACAATGCATTCCTACTGCAAGAAGAAGATTTGTCCTTGATTTTGTTTCGACCCCTATCACAAGGGAGGATGGAAGGTATCGGCGTGCTTAGTGATGCGTGTAATAGCAAAAACCGCTTCACGGAAATAGTTTTTGCCGGAGTCCCGTCGTCGTGCCAGCATCCGACGATCCGGCGATGTCGATGGAGGGAGAAAAAGGTGGTGTGCACACCGCGTCGCGACGGCGAAAGACGATTCGTCCGCGAAAAAATTCGATCAGGCCGGTGATCTCCGGTCGCTTTCACGTGTCGTCCAGCTTTTTTCCTCCGCTGTTCCTGGGTGTCGACCGTTCCGGAGGTCTATCAATTCCCTCAAACGCCGTTTATCGGATGCACGCAGGAGTTCGATACTAGGGATGGGTTAGGCTGGAGATTGGCCGGAACCTGCTACTAGGGACGGGGTGGAAGCGGTGGCTGCTCGCCGTACGGGGATGGAGAGAATATCGGCGTGCAAAATGGACGGGGGTCTAAGTGTAGAAGGGGCGATGGTTAAAAGCTGGGCTTCGATTCCCATCGATCCTAAGTGGTGGAAAATTTTCGTGTTCGCCATCACACGATTCTCGGTCCAGTGAATATCGCGGTCAGAGTACAACGATAAAGAAATCCGATGCTCCGACACGTGCGCTCGTCGACTGGCCGCTTGATCTGGCTGCTTCTGTAATCTTGCTGCGATTTATGCGTTCGCTGGATAATGCGACGCGCCGTGAAAGAGCGGGGCGAGGGAAAAATGGCTGCGCCTAACGTGTCGCGGGGGTGAGGCGAATGAATGGTGAAGGTCTGAAAATTAATAGGTGACGTGCTGGACCATCTATGCGGGTGCAGAATTTTTTTTTCTCCTTTTTTAGTGGTGTCTGACATGTGTATTAGTGATTCGTGGATTGGGTAATCGGAGGATTTGGTAGATTGTAATGGAACGAAGGCGACAGGAGAAGGGCCCAAATCTGTGAAGATGGCGTACTGGCGTTGATCTACCATCATCGGCGGGATTTACTTCGATCGCTCTTATGTTAGAAAATATCTCACTCATTGTCAGATAGTTTCGTAATGAACAATTTTAATCATTTGTAATTTGTATTTGAAATATTTAATCAAGGAAGTTAGAAATTGGATAAAAACGTTTACCTATAATGTATATACGAATGTATCCCGATAATACATTAACTGAATGATTTGCGTACAGCGAGATGTGGAAGTTTTTTTCAAAGAGAAACGGGGAGTAAAATAGTCCGAGAGAATGGTATAAAACCGAATAAGAGCGCGTTCGCTGTTGATGGATTGTTTTATAGGGGAGCGGCTATGTGAAAAAACAATGGATGTACACGTGCGCTATTAGTTTCATAAAATTTTTGCACATAGCTCAGTGAATATCAGGGACACTGCGCAATTATAATAAAATACCCGCAGTCGGCTGAAGGTGCGCGACAACGAGAGCACAATGCTTTTCATCCAAGGATTCATTGGACCCATTTAAAGAACCCGCCTTTTAAGCGTACTAAAAAAAAAGGAGGAAATAATCTGTCCGTTTTTAATGAAGTTAAAAAATTGCAGGCACAAACGTGGAGAAAATGGGAATATAATAAAACGTGCCTGAGACTTTCATTTTTAGAGAAATATTCTTCTTTATTCAATTCCTACGACTCGTGGATCGAAAGTATAATGTCTGCTGATGCATACATTCTACGTGCAGGAAATCATCCGCAATGAAATATAATCGAGGAGATTTATGTGGTAATTGCTTAGCTCCTTCGCAACAGGAAAGAGTCTTGTAGCCTCCGGAACGAGCCATCTCCTTTCATCATTTCAATTGTCCCCCTCAAAATCTTCAAATCGTTCATCATATGCGTTCGTGTCAATCACATTTTTTGATACATGCCCGTTTACTTTCATTCATACAATTTGAATATAATTTTTATAGAATTTAATACGATTTGATTAAAGAAAGGTAACTAAATGCAGCAGTGTATAGCACGTCAGTATGTTAAGGGGTTGGTCCTTTTTAACAGCAATTTGAAACTGGCGAATTCCTATTAAGAACGTAATTAGTCGAAGCCCGGCGCGGCGACCAGGCGAGTAGAAAAGTAATCGATAATTTCCTTCGTCGAACTTTTTCCACTTGTTTTCCTTAGCTTTCCATTGTTCGATAACTTCAATTACCCCTGATTTTCGTTTCGTTTCACTCGAACGGACCCTTTTATTGCTTCCTTTCTTCGTCCCTCTGCGTCTGCCCTTGCATAGTAATGTCAGAAAATACAGACCCTTCTCATTTTTTTTTTTAAACCCAGTGAACTAAAAGGGAGCACAGATATCCCGGTATTTCGAAGTCAGATAGGAAAGAATGTAGAACATTCGTAATTCTTATGGCCTGCAATTATTTGGAGAAATATCCACCCCGGCAATTACAAACGCCGACGGCCCCTCTCTTCTTCAATCTTTATTCCAGCATAATAAAGCCTGTCTACCTATTTACTTGCCCGTTTATCTCTATTCCGATTATTTTCCCTTGTCCTCTTTGATTTACGATTCCGTGGGTTATATTGTGTTTCCGCCGGAACGTGGCTCTTCCTCATGCATAATGCAGTGCCGGATCAAAGAGCGTTTGGTAGAAGGCACCCACGTACGTGTCTACGCCCATAAACGTCCACCTGTGCCTATCTATAAATCTGTATCTGTCCATCGAATGTATTGGAACAGAGCAGCATTGGCGGCATTTTGCACAATTGGCTGTGATCAGCTGCAATTTTCTGAAACACTCGCCAGGCCTTATTTCAATCAGACGAACGATCCTATGGATTATAGTAAAAATACCTGTTTCTTCACAGAAATGCCAAAAATCGTAGATTTCCTTTTTACTGTAAGGGAAAGTTTCCGGAACAAGTTTCTCCTTCCTCGCGTACGCATGTAAGAAACAGAAAAACGATACAGATAAATTCGGACGATCAAGCTCAGATTACACCCCGAAGTACACGTGTACAGACGATCACACAAACGTATACGTCAGAAGCACTTACATACGTGCATACACCACTATCGTTTGAACTATCGCGTGTACCGTTATATTAAGCTCAGCGATGTCGACGTGGTTCGAAATTCTACGAGCATATACGTATGTACCTTAAGGGCCAATTCAAGTTATGGGCCTTTCAGAGCAGCGACACGGTCCGTCCAACTTGCTGCCGTAGCAACGAGACGGTTTGATTCGTTCCTTCCTAACGTTTTTTTTTCGTATGAAATTGACATGTTGAAAAGTTTCACCAATTCGCTCCGTTCGCGATGCACGGGTGAAATTATTTCTCGTCTAACATTGGCCGTAATCGTTCTATTTTTTATTGCCTTGCCCCAAAACATACAGGAACAATGAATATAATGGAATAGAATTCAATGAATCATTCTTGTTTAACGAATTTACACATCGCATACGCGGGTAGAATTAATTAATACAACATGGCCGAGAGGCTCAGTTAAATATATTGAAAACGTTGGTGGCTCGTGGCAAATCCATGCGTGTATTTTACATGCATCGAATTTTTCACAAAGCTGCAACTACGAAACATCCACGTATCTTTGACTTTTCCGGCAGTAGTCTCCTTACTTGCTACTACGTATTATATCGTAGTAGTCGATCTCTATCCACTATCATTTTCCTCCATCGTTTTTCTCTAACGCGATGCTCGAACGAAATAAATTTACAAGAACGAGTGGTCAGATTCGAGTGAACCAGCGCTCTTTGTACGATCAAACAACATTATTCCCCTCGTTCAGCTAATTTCAGCGAACCGACGCACGATTGAACAATTGGAAATTTCGCGCGAACGCACTGGCGTTACGAGAACGATTCCAGGCCAGGGGTCCATAATCGACGCTGTTAAATCGAAAGCAAAGAAACCCTGATGCTGTCTGTTAAACTCGCAATAAATACGCCGGGACACGTCGAACGTTTCAGTTGTCCGATTTTATGTTAAATAACGCAATATTTGCGAAATCTTAAACAAAACTGTTGGTTTGGTTCAAGAGACAGTTCAATTACCAAAAATTCGTCAACGTTCGGTCGTTTCATTCTTATTTTATCAGAAAATTATCATTCTCTCGCGTAATCTTTTAACGCGTTGCTATGTAATCGTTAATGCCACGAGATTGATAGTGCCTCGCCGCTTGATCGATGTAATTTGCCTCGACATGGTTGAAAAATGTTTGGCGGGGCGGAACAATCCCTCTGAGAGGTACGAGTTGGAGCCAGAGACTGTCGACAAATTTAAGAGGACTAATAATTGCGGCAGGGGTTTTAGAAAGGAGATTTTCTCTGAGAGTTTTGAGAGCTAATCGTTTTATCATTGTGGTCATTGATTTTTTTTCATTAGTCTTTTTATAATATTATATACTTGTATTTCACCATAACTGTGTATTTTTATTTCACGCAAATAGAATTTTTAATATCCCCAGAGTAATGTTCCCAATTAATTTTTATACAAGTACTCGAATATTATTATTATAATTATTATTACTATTATTATCATTATTATCATTATTATCATTATTATTATTATTATTATTATTATTATTATTATTATTATTATTATTATGGTTGCATTATGCATACGTTTGAAGTGTAGATACAAAGAACTTAATACTGATATTATCATGCTTGCATAAATTGTTTTGCTTTCCATCTCATTGCACTTTTCTCTGAAAGGTATACCAAGCTTTCACAGTAATGGACTCGCGTTTTAATACGCAGCTTCTATCTCGTAATTGTTTCGAAGAACACGAACGTATTACATTGATATTCGTTTGCGTAACAACGACGTGATCTTCATTGCAACATTTTATCAGTGAAGGGAACGAAAAAAAATTCCCACACTCCCTTTATTTTCTGAACCATGTAATGCCTGCAAGAAATACGATGAAATTGCTCGACGCGATAATAATGATTCATTATCGGCGGTGTGCGTGACATTCCATGTTTAGGGGGTTTTTAAATGCTCTATTGGAATAATGGAATTAACGAGTACTTAAAGGTACACATTGCTATCCTTTTCACATTTGCTTGGAAATGATAAATAATCGGTTTATTTGAAGTACTTTAAGTATACTTTAACCGTGTAGCATGATTTCATCATTGGAAGTTCGGAGAATTCACCGATAGCCATGAAACTCGCGTTAAGTAGAACCAGACATCGCCTGGTCAGACGATGTTCTTTCAGCGCCAGCGTAATACTGTGAGCAATATTTTTACTTGTCACATGCTTCTAAACGATTTTCGGAATAACAATATCTAAAGCCGCTAAACAAAGAAAGGTTTAAGTAGAAAATAGTGCCCATTCGAAGTACAATCATCCTATAAATCCTCGCTGAAGTCTGTGAAGAAGTAGATTATACCTAAGGTAGCAATAAGATTCAAGGAGATGTATGCGGACCTGTAAATCACGCGTGCCCCATTCTTCTCGAAGAGTGGAAGAAAATTGAGGTGGTCTGCCGTCAATTCGGCTCCGTCAGCAATAAAGTTTATTCGAATTTCAATATCAGGAGATCCGTCAGGCGGGCAGGGACGTGAATCGTTCGTCACGGAACACACGTCGACAGGGGCAATAAAATACACGCCGTTACCATCCGATTTTACGACCCTTCTGGTGTAACGAGCCCTTAATTTTCAGTAAATCCCGACTGAATTACGTCAACGGTGTCTGCACGCGCTCACGCGTGCCCTCGCGAACAGTTAACGCACGACATCTGAATTTCTGCCGTCATATAATACAAGAGATATTTTGATTGCTAATTTTACGTGTCGCGGAATTCTGTTGGTACCATGGGATATGGTACCCAGACGGTCGAACATTATATTCATTGGACCTTTACGCGAAATTAAACCATGCGACGAAGAAATTATTTGGTCTCGCGTGGCGTGCTTGTACGTAGATAATATTTTACTCAACGGTGGACTAATACAAGTATGGCGTAGTACAATGGATCCTATCATACATTTCACGTGACACGAACCGTTCCACATCCACTGGTCGAAAATACCTACGAAGATTATTTCTTTGAAGGATTGTGAAGACCGGAATTGTAAATTGGCAGCGGAAATAAATATATCCCGTTTATTTCTTCAAGTCATATTTTCCCGGATACGTTGTGGAAAGTATCGCAGACATTTCGTATATTACAAAATGTCATTATTCGACTGAATAATGTAACAACTGTTTCACTTGGCACCTGCTTCTGCCACAAAGGGACAGAGTCAACCGTGCGATTATTGAAACAAAATGTCGAAACCATCTCTCCCATTGATCGATCTGTTTTCGTTTTGGCACGAATACTTTGCTCGATCATCTCGGCCACCGATCATTCCGATATCTCTGTTTCGTGCGTTGGAAAGGATCGTTCGTGACATCGTTTTTCGACAGCGGTGCTTCACGTTCGATTCATGGTCCAACACTCGACGTGTACTCTCATGCAAAATCTGGATGAGCGTACGAGAGTGGACTCCCAATAGAAAATCGTATATCATCGGTGTACGTATGTGGAGTAGCAATAAGTCGTTTCGTTCTTTGTGGTTCATCCGACAGTAACGTCGAGCAGCCGAAACTTCTGGAGCCACTTTTGTCGTGGTACCGCTTGTTCACAATACACCGTGCAAGTCGCATTGATCGCGGTGAATTCCTCCGTCTCGAAGCCGGAAGCTTGGCGAACTCTTCCACGACTTCGGGTATCAATCCTTTTTCCTCTTGCATCGAGTAGCTGTATTCTGAACTTTGTATGCCAGGCGGATGTTGTCCCGTTTATTTAATGATCACAATGCTGAATTACGACCGAGCATATTTTATTCTTCGTTTGTTCAGCGAAACTCGCCGAACGAATCGATTCGCGGTTCTATTCCAGCAACGAGCTGGTCGGTACAAGCAATAACCTGCGTACTTCCGACTTTCGATCGACCGTGTTTCGTAGTCGTGATTCGTTCGCATGAAAATCGCCCGTTGATTCCACCAAACGCAGCGGCAACGGAATAATTGAGTCAGCTGGTAGCACGTAACCGGTGTATTTCAGTTTGCGTTCAACGTAATAGGCGGCATAATTACAAGGACAACGCCTCAGTTATCTCGCCTATTGATTTGTTGACGCCTGACTTTAATTCAATAACCACACGATCCCATTGAATGTTCTCGAGGAACGGGCAAATTTTTATTGGGCCAAGTATTGAAGTAATACAATGTATTATTTCAACGACGCTTGTTCATTATCTAACCGAGTCGCTGTATAATTTAAGAACGTTTTAGAGAACATGACCACGAGCCTCGAACCCATTTTGTTAATTGAACCGGAATCGAGGAGACGGATTAAGAAAAATAATTAAGAACTGGCGAGCCTGTAGCCTGTTCAAATAAGAGACAAATCGGAAGAACTTGAACACAGTGAAAGGAAATAATGGCGTAAGGTAGCGGGGTATTCAATTAAATTCAATCTACGTTGAGCCTACTATTTCTAGAAAAAAATTCCCTTCTGTACATGTTCATCCCTAAGGGACAATGGCGTCAGGTCACTTCGCGCAAATCACCTCGCGTTTCATCGGGTGCAATCGAAAAATGACTATCCCGCTGGAAAGATCGTTGTTCCACGGGGAGACGGAGAATGAACGTAGAATTATTCCAGCAGACAATTTCGCGGATTCAGTCTGCTCGTTTCCATACGCCGGCGTGCAATATGCTCAGACATTTTTGCTTTCTCCATTCACGAGAGTTTCTCCTCTTTCGTTGATGGAAAACAAACGCGACCGGGAACGAATAAAACGACACGTCACGTAATGAGGTTTCTATACGAAAGCAACCGATTCTATCAATCCGCGGTGAAGTGGAGGTTTGCCTTTGTATAGCTCGGATCAATGAGAATCTGTCGATGTAGCGATAAGACGATGGAACGAGGAATAATATCCTTTAAGTAGCCCTTAACGAATGAATTTTGCTTGCGATGCAACGTTCCATCGTAACTCTCGGACTCTGAGTTAATATCGACGACATTCAAAGGGATATTTTGATAATGTCGAGCGCGCCGAATGCAATTTCCTGACTCGCGATATCGAATAGGGCAGAGTAATCGGAACGAATTTGCACTCGCCGGCATGAAATTAATTCGTGAGAGCAAAGTGAATTGTGGCCAATACTACTGATTTTCCCGACTATTTTACAATTCATATTTTCGAATGTGCAAGTGATCCTGGATATTATTTTTTCCAATAAAACTTTCGTTGGGCTTGTATCGAAAAATTATTATTATTATTTAGTTTTGTATATTGAAATTGTTTAGCGTGCTGTTGGATTATTGAGCTATTCACATGGATAACTGGAGATTTAGTTAAATTTAGTACCGAGGTCTATTGAAAATAAGAAATTTCTGTCATAAGGTGTTCAATGCGACACGTTGCCAGGACGTTCGATAACCAGATAACGTTGGCGTTTGTAATGTATTGTGCGAATATCAGTGGCATGCACTGATAGAGCCGCAATGACGGATATTGCCAAATTCCTGCACCCTGAATGGTATGGGCCTGTAAATCTGTCGAAAGGCTAGGGATTGTTTGCACCAATCGAAACGGGGCGATAATTTCTTACGATAATCGCGGAGCAGAGTGAAATATTGATTTCAATAAATAGTTCGGCCACTTTTCGTTGAATAATATCTAATATAATTCTCCTAAATTTTATTTCGAACCAGTCCGCAATATAAAAATCGTATTAACTCTTCACTCTCGGGCCAGAACTTTACAATTACGGGGTACGCATTCTTCTGGAAATTGAATAACACTCTTTACTTTCGTTCACACGAAAACAGCGAAGCATCGAGATGCGCAGAGTGCTTCGAATCGGACCACCAAGTTCCTCTGTGATTGAATTAAAGAATCGTTGGTAGAACGGAAACAGCAGTGGTCGGTGCATGAAGCAACTGTACGCGATACGAACACAAGGTAGCAGATGAGCGAGCAGAATTAAGCGGCCGTTCCGATCCGATATTTTTTTTTTTTTTTCTTTTTCGCATACCTCCAGATCTTTCCGTCGCGGGTACGCACAAACTTGTAGGATATTAATAAAGTTCTAGACCCGTAAAGCCCGATGGTATCCTTTCTCGTCTCTAAACCGGAGACTCTTAAAACTTGCGCCCCAGGGAAATGAAATTTCCACGGATTCGAGCATCTAAGAGCGACTAAGCATCGGTAGCTAAGGAAACTCGTTAATGGCGTATCTAAAAAAGTTCCACGTCTTGGCGGGCATTGCTGAAAAGAAGTTCCTAACGAGCAAATGAAATATAAGCCAACAGCTGTGCGTAGCCTTCCTTCGTACATTTTAAATTATTTTCACTCCGCGATCATTTTATCGCACATGAAGCTTCTCTCACGTTTAATAGTAAAAATGTTCATCTAAGCGTCTCTTTATGCAAAACGATATTTGCACAGTACAGCGCACGGGAATTTGTAAACTTTCGCTGCGCTGTTTAAATAATCCACGCAAATACCTTCTTGATTAACTGTCCGAGGTAAAACTTTATCTACCCAGTTTTTAATCCGCTATCGCGGCGGCATATCATACAGGAATTTCGATATTAAAATCTTTCTTCGTTTTAAATTTTCCTTGGATCTTTCACGGCATAATTAACCGTCCGGGTATCGTTCGTCCCTTCTGAATTTTCGCGTAATGCGTCGATGCATCCCGGATCGCGGTTGAACGCGCTAAGTTAACATGGTTACCGCGAGCTACCTGCGAGACCACGTGCAACAGAAACAACAATCGGTTCACTCGTCACGGGAATGTGATACCGTAACTGATGTTTGCGGACGATAGTCCGCGGGCATCGTGGCAATTACTGATTATGCGGCCAATCTGACTACCAACTACCTGCAACGTGAATCCACAGCTTGAGACGAGAGAATGATCGTGCTTGGCTTGCAGTTGCCGCCCTGCGACCGACACATCGTTACACCTGCCGACCGTTGCATCTATTCCTGTGTCGCCGTGCTCGAGCATTCTCGATGCTGGTCCACTAATGCCAATAAATGACCGGGTCGATGCGATTTTGATTGTGATCGATGACTGTCTGGATATTCGCGATCGAAACGAATTGGTACGTCGAACGGGGACATTTTCCTACGCGGTCGGAGTATTTGTGATTTCGTTAACACTGTAACTTGGTAAGTTCGCGCAGCACTGGTACGTATTCAATGTTGGGCAAATTTAAGTCGCACTAGCATCGTGACATCCGACGTTTCGTATGCTCGTTGCAGATCGATCGTGATGTTTCCGTGTGCAGGGTAAATATTCCACAGCATTTGCACAATTAGAGGAGCGGGTTGAGCTCGCACGGCAAACAATTATCATGATTATTATGTTTGCGCGTCGCGACGAACATCGAACGGCGTTCCGACAGAACCTCCAATTGACTTCACCTAGCTCAAACAAAATTTGCCGTCGTTGAAACAGTTTTCTCGAATTCTTTATATTTAATACTAATGTCTCACAAACTAAAACAAAATGGCCCTTTCGTTCCTGTCGCGACATACAATTTTGCATCACCAAATAATCATTTTCCCATTTAAGCGAAACAATTGTCTCTTCGTCGCTACTTCCCAGCGTAATTTCCACGTCGTGGAAAAACGTTTCGATTCAACGTATCGCCGAGGACGAAACTCCGGCGTTGTTTGGCCACAGGGATTATTAATATTTCAAAAGCAGAGGGTAGTTGTTGGGGAGGGGGTGCGGGGAACGTTTGGCGTAAATTCCAGCCGGTTGACCGCGACTCGCAGACGTCTGTGATGACTTTTCGCGGAGACCGATTACGCCGCGTCGCCGAGTGGATGGAAGAACTGGAAGGAAGAGTCAGCGGTGGCTAAAAGAGGCCACAGATCAAGGCACGGCGGGGTTGAGAAGGTAATTGAAAGTCCTGCCGGCGCTTGGGAGTGGGGCCACGTGAAAGAGGCGTCGATGCGGCCGGTGTAATTGGTCCGGCTATTATTAACGTCGCGGTGTGCCACTTATTTTAATGGACCCCCGGTTGTAGGCAAGGGACCCGCAAATCTGATCCTCTATCGGCCCTTCGGTTATCGCTCGAGTCACTCAATCGGGAGGATTCTGAGTCGATTGTCGCCACGATACGTTCATTTACGTATGTGGCCTTCGCTTTTGCGCGCACCGTGCATGCACTTGTGTGTACGAAGCAATATTAGCATTAAATAGGGTAAAGGATTTGCATTGGGAATTTCGAAGGAAATCGTGTGAAATGAATCGTATAAAGGTGTATTTGCACATCTTCAAAACACGTTTTAGATGATACGCGTAACCCTTCTTTCTACTCAGATATTGATCCACACTTTTTTCGAACATGCCAAATATTATCATCAGACGTTTCTTTGCAACTGCCATGAAAATATTTTTACAGTCGCCTGTTAATTCATCCACGCAATGCTCAGTCGTCCAACATTTGTTTCAAGTACGCAGTGACAATTACAATAAACCAGCTATATCTATACCAGAGAGTCGATGAACTGGCGGATGTTTGACGCATTTAATCGCCAGTACATACCCTATCTCCCGTTCATACATTTATCATCAGTTAATCCATTGATATATGATTTCCGATGATTCACAGGTCAGTCCGACAGAATCGTAATTTCGATCGGGCAAGTTTCGAGTATGGCAAATGTCGCGTTCGCAGCTGGACGATCAAGGGAATCAGAAGTTTGCTCATTTCGAGAAGTAGCCGGTGCTAGTAGGTCGTAGATGGTGTGGTCGAATACCGATATCCTTCGAACGATTCTGCGCCACCGCCAGCGATCTCGCTAGGTGTTCTCGGAATTTCATTCGGCGGTCGCATTCTGGACGTCCTGCGGGAAAGTCCATGGCTGCTTCACGCCACCTAAATCAATTAAATATCTCGTGGTATTGTTCACGCTCACTTCGAGACGTGTGTCACGTAATGAACATTTCCTGTGCGATAAATTGAAATGGATGGCGAAGTCCGTGTTCCTCCCTCGCAATGCATTCACAGCGATAAGGACAATATTCATTTCTTCTATTAATTCCATTCCCCGGACGGCCCATTTGATCGTAGGATATTTTCTCCCAGTGCGGTATAATACGCGCCGATTAACGTCACTGGTATAATGGCATCGCATTTATCATTCATAACAGCAAGCGCAACAAACGTCATCGAAAAATTCCGCGACACGGAGGCGTGAAAGGTTAGAATTTCACCGTATCCGTGGCGCAAATGTTCATAAATAATTACGAACCCCCGTTTGGCTTGCGTCGATGATTAATATTCGTTTATGTTCATGAACGGATAGATCTTTTAGGATCCAACGAATTCTGACGCCGCGTGGTGAATCGTTCTGTGAAATTGCAATGAACGAGGCCGGCCCATTGTTCACGGCGATTTCTGTTAATCGATTTCGAAGTTTCTCATCGTTCCAACAAGCATGATTTATCGGTATCGACACTTATCTGCACTGGGGATCGATCACGAGCCCCGAACGATGCCTAGAAAATGCGTCGAATAACGTGAGGCGATTTCGAAACCGGGTCGCGTGGCTGCTTTGTTCGATACACCGTCGAAACGAACTCATATTGTTCCGTACACCACCGCTGGAACGCTTTATTCGAAGCCACGCGACGACGGAACCCGTTGCATTGTTATCGTTATCGTGTGTACGCACAAATGATACTGGGGTTACTTCGTTGAGAGAAAGGATTATTATCGCTATTATCTTTCATCGATTCGTCGGCTTACAAAATTACAAGCACGACAGAATCGCTGGAACGAAGTTCCTCGAGGCGCCCACTCGATTCCTTTACCGACACTTCCGATTTATCGACCTCCGTTAAGTTTATGTCCACCACGCGCGTCTCGCAACGGAAATGATCTACTATCTCCTTCGCGGCATCCCACTATCGGTGGCCGTGAAATATTCATGCGAACTCTTGCGAATCATACGATGCAATTATTTCCCATCGAATCGAAACCAAGACCTTACAAATCTACATTTCAGGTGGAGAAAACTCTCTGTTGTATTTGTAAGTAATTTGTGTAATACTCAAAGCTTTTCACCTTTACCTACTGCGCCATTCGCTTCGCCGTCGCTCTTAATTGCATTTTTAATAATTTATAGAACCTCTCTAAACTCTCCAAACGAGTATTAATTAATTTTCCCCGGTATCCCGAGGAGGCAATTTATCCTCGATTGCACAATCAAGCTACCTACTGAATATGTAAAACTATTCTCCTAACTGGTTTCATCGGTGCCTTCACAAAAATATCAGGCGACTCTTGACCACGTTATAAAGTCTGTCTCTCAACACGATATATTACTATTGGTCGATGAAACGCCCAGCTTAGTGAACGCGCAAAGCCTGCGGTTTATTTATTGCACAGATACCATTGCATCCGCAGCGACGACGGCAACCAGGTTGAAAATTCGGGGAAAATTCGTCTTCAAATAAAGCCCATCTTCAGCGTGCTTACTAATTAAAGGACAGTTTTATCTCCGATGCCCTTCGATCAGGTCGAAATTCTTAGGCGTGTAACTCGTGTGTAGAGACGCGTGCGAATAGAACGGTGGCATTCGATATCAGTCGACCAGGTGAACAGCTCATTTAATCGTCGAACGGCCGTCTAGGAGTCGTGAAACACCCCGTGGTATTGCTCATTAAAGGGGACGGTAGGATCGGGGCAGGACATCCAGTAGGACACGCTCGACTCTCGCTAGACACACCTGTCAGACCAGAATGAAGTCGTTTGTTACGTTAATTGCTCTCTCGTGTCGCGGACGTTACCACGACTATCTTTCACAGTTTACTCCCCGTTCTTCACTTCGCTGACCCGTGGACCCGTAACCATCCCCCTCTTACTGAATCCTTTTGTTCGCCAGCTGAATATTTGGAGAATAATACGTGACGATCGATCGATCGATAATTAATGTCGCGCAACGATCCCGTTTGTCTAGAATTTGTTAGGCGAGATCGTTGGCGGTTGTAATAATATAATAATACGAAGTAAACCGAACGAAAGTTCGAGGAAAATGAAAATTCTACAAACTATTTTATAGTTATCTCTCGAACTTAGATCGGAAACATTTTATTATGGTTCTCTTGCGAATGTTTTAAGCGTAATCCGAGGTGTCTGTAATAGGTGAATGATATAATAGGGATTGCCGTAAAATCGAAGACCATAAAGGGTAACTCGTTAAAACGGACTGCTCTGTTTTCTACGATTCTCGCCATAGACGGGAAGCTGTAAAGCAGAAATTTATGTCAAACAATTGATCTATGTGGAAGGAGTTAACGAGTGGCATTATAATTTATCTCTTCGCCCCCTTAACACGACTTCCGAAACGCTTACCAACTTCGAACGAATCCACTTCACTGACTGTCCAAAGGAACTTCTGAACGTTTCACCGATTTCTATTAAAGACCCTTCGATCTTTCAAATATCAATCCCTGCTTATCCCAGTAATTGCACAATAATTTGATGAAACCTACACTTAACCAGATTCTATTTCAATGTTCTCACTGCATCTGGCTGTCTTCTAATTAATCTTCCTGCCGTGAAAAAGAAAATTTCTCCCATGTCTATTATTCATTACATTTTTGTACGCGTTAGGCTGTCCAATAACTTCACTTTTGTCCCCCTTCCCAATAAATTGTTCCAACAGTTATCGTGTATCAATAATATACAATTTCTTACAATAAATAAAGATCCGTGCGGTGCACGTCTATTAAAAATAATACCTGGAAAATATCGGACTCAATGTGCAATCGATCCGTAATTACAAAACACATCTATGAAAAATAGCATTTCCGTATTAAAAGACGAAACCACTCGAAACTTATTGGACAACGCAACGCAGGGCTCGAGTTATTCAACATTTACTCGACGCAATCCTTCGTGTCCTTCAAGATTTTCTGTAAACCCTTGAGTGCTTCCGTTTTGGCGTCCATATAGCACATCGTTGCCTCCTTCAGCTGTGCCATAACCGAGACCTCTGCAGTTTTCAAGGCTCCGTTCAATTCCTCCGCGATTTGCTTCCGTTGATTCACAACACTCTTCGTTCCCTCCGCGATACAGCTGATGAATTCTTTCGTTTCCATGCAGTCCTTCAGGATTTTCTTCATATCGTTCACGAGTGTCTCTGCCGTCTTACTTTTTTGATCGTACTTTGCCTTCGCCGAACTGAGACCGATCGAGGCCTTCTCGTCGCAGATTTTTATTCGCTTCGCGTACGCGTCTCTGACGTTCTTAAGATGCTCCATCTTCCCTGCGGCGCACACCTGTAACGATTTTATCTCGTTCGCTCGTCGCCCGTGTCATTTAGTCTGTCGCGGTTCAGCGACGTCCAAGAATTTCCCGTATTATACATTCCAAGTGGAATCTCAGGAAAATGTGGTTTAAATGCCCGCGGTGGGTAAAGGTCGGACCGCGGGCCCGAATTTCTCGTGAATTTTCGGTCTCGCGAAAAACGAATCGCACGATGGACCATTGTATTGGTTATTTCCCCGGCGGCAGTTGTGTTAAATGAATAATTTTTAAGATGCTTGTTAGAACGAACCATATACAGTACCTCGGATGTTTTTCGGACAGCTTCTTCTACCCGTTTCGCTTCCTCCATTATAAACTGCTCGTTTTTCTTCACCAAGTCAGCCAGTTCTTTGCCGGTTTTCGCGAACATGTCGGCCAGTTCTTTTATCTTTTGATCGATGTCCATTTTCGTTCGATGCACAATGTAATCGAACGAATCCACGAAAGCTTTCCTTAGATCCTTGGTGCTTTTGGCTCGTATGCAATTCAGGTTCACCTTCGGTGAAAGAAATTAGAATTCTTCTTGTTCCCTGATTTCTCCTCGACCTTGTTTCGTTGGCGGTGAATCGGTTATCGTAATCTCCGTCTCCTCCAGGGACCTCATTCTATATACTGCAATTCATACTCACCGTTGCGATTTCCGCGATTCTTAAAGTGAGATTCGACCACGGCAGATGTTTAAACATTGTACGAGTCGCATTTCCCTTTGCATTCGAAATCACATTGGAAAACTCCCGGCCGCCTTTCAATTTGCTCGTTTGTCGATCTTCGCCGGATTGAATTACAACGAAATGCGAGAGATTGTGACACGTTAAAATATTTGGAATGTTATTGCGCAGGGGACGAATTTCCTCATACCTTTCGTATGTTTTGTATAAATTTTGCCGGCTTTCATATACCCGCTACGATTTTTCGAATAACGAACTGAAACATTTAAATGTTCCACTGGCAGAGCAGAAAGTTCAATTACATGAAATCCATCGGAAACAAAACGATCCTCCGCCATCGATAGAAGGTTTAACTTCAAGCTATAGAATAATTCATGACGACTACAGATGCGCGCGCTATTTATCCAGCTTGACAGTTATCCGAAAAAAGAAGTGGGACTGACCCAGAGAATTATTTATTTTCTTCCGCATCGTCGAGCTGGCGCAAAGCTTGGAAGCGACAACAGAAGCTTGACCTGGGCTCTTTGCTACGAACGGAACGCCCGTGAACGATACAGCGTGTAAAGAATTGAGGAGGCAATATATTAAATTGACAACGACTTGATCGTAACCAAGTTAAGAGAGATTCCGCGGCGGAGAATTATGTATCAGTGAGAAATTCTTCGCGGTCGGAAAGATGTAAAGGAAGTTGCAGTACGAGCACGAAGCGTGATGCAAATCGCGCAGGCTGATAACGACCATTTATCTTTATTATCGCAATTCAACGCGTAATACATGCATCATCTCCATAAAATAAAAACTCTTCCACTTTCTACATCTTAGAATTTTGATTGCTCCGTCGCGTTAAATACTTAAAGAACAACAAAAGACGAAGATTAGAATACTAATTTTACGCAATACAACTTTCAGTTCCGCGCGATTTTCCAAAGGAAAAGACCCGTGAGACAAGAACTAATCGGACTGTCTAGTTTCAGTTCTCGAGGAAGAAACTTTCGATTTAGTGACGTTCAATCTACATGTATACACCGTGTATCATACATTGCTTCGTACGTAATTAGTTCGTAGGAGAAGAATTCTCCAGCATGGGTATTTGTTTCGATAAAGATGCGAATATACCTTTTGCGATGGTCGAGCGATTGGACGCGACGCCTTTGAAAACGAGGGAAACGATTATAATCTTCGTAATTGGCGGACCAGGTGCCGGGAAGAGTACTTTGTGCAAAAAATTAGCTTCAAAGTACAAACTAACTCTAATATGGGTATCGAATTTGCTACGCCAAGAGGTCGAACGTGCTTCTGAAAAAGGAGAATACTACAAGGCGTTCATGATTAAAGGTGAAAATGTGCCATCTGTGTTAATCGTTCAACTGGTGGTGGAACAGATGTTGGCCAACCGTGGCACGCTCGGTTACCTGGTCATTGGATTCCCTAGAGATAAGAAACAGGTGTGATCGTTAATGAATACATTGCCTGTGATTTTGCTGACTCTGTTACCTATTAATGCACCGATCGTTACATTTTTGAAGGATGGAAAAAAGAAATTACATTCCGCCTAGTTAAACTACGTTAGCATATAAGTTTATGTAAATACTGGGAAAGTAATTGTATTATTTAATAGGCGATACTATTCAACACGGAAGTAAAGCCACCTACGTTGCTATTAAATCTGTACGCGAGAAGAGTAATACTCCAGGATAGACTGGCGAGACGCGTTTCCGTCGAAGTAAGATTCGACGACACCGTTGATGCAATTTGCAACCGTGTGATAAAATACTACACTAACGTAAAGGGTGCAATCGGACCCAACAAAGAGGTGAGCAAGACGGTTGACGCAGAGGCAAACGTAGAGGATGTGTTCAAAGAGGCGTGTACGATCATCGACGAGACTCTAGCACAGTTACGCTGCATGCAAGAATTAAGCTAATTAATACCCTATAATATGTACATAAATCCTGTAAATTGCTCATACAGTAAACATAGTTGCTCGAATTCTGCAATCAGCTAAACAAACCATTATACGAACGCGTAAACGTGAAACAATGATGTCCGAAAGAAAATTTCACCGTGAACCACGGGGTTGAAAGATTTCACGCGACCATTAATCCGTCGGCGATTTCAACCGCGCACGAGCGCGATATATTACAAACGGTGAAACGAAAAACGATGAAAGTAGGGGGGCAGGGGTGCTCGGCGTGTTTCAAAGGTGTACGATCTGTCCGATTAAAAAGATTTTCAATATTTCCAAAAGCGTGCGCAGAATAATCGACGTCCTGTCGTGTCCAGGCCTTCTTTCTTTTCACGATCCGTATTTCCTGACTCCGCCACCGCATCGCGATGGTTAACCGGAAATTATCGAAGTCACGCCGGCGAATAGATTTTAAGCGTATTTTCTGTCACTTTTAATACGGTTACCCGGACTATCCCACTGCACAATCTTCCTTTTTTTCATTTTATCTTTTTTTTTACACTCGTGTTCAACTTTCCAATAACTTTTATGCGTTGTGCTTTACCATTGCTCGAAGCGATGCCTCGTCCCAATGGAACGATGGAACAGCTGACACTTAAGGGATGAAGCCAATGAACAAACTTTCCTTTCATATTACCACAAACTTTTCGGTTGCCATCGGAAACTTCATATATTTTTCCACTGACCCTTTGCTCAGCCGTTACTTTAATTTTTCTGGATGCGTGAACAGAATGTCCGCGAGTACTATTCCCACGGAGTGTGTCCGCATTCTCGGATGTACCGTCTCACATAATTTTTAACCTGTGTTATAGGCGATATTTCGAGGCAGAGCGTACGATTCCCCAAAACATTAAACCTGCTGTTGAATTTTTTCCTTCGCATCTTTTTTCGACGAAGGAAATATGCGAAACTAAAGGGTTGACACTGTTTTAGGATAGAATCGTTTCCCCGCGATGCCTATTGTTTAAATTGAATCAAGGGGCATGCACGTGTTCTGTCGAGTTTCAAGAGCGTTGAAATTCTCTCTCACTATTGAAAAAACGAAGCACGTAGAGTTTAGACGTTCAAAACAGAAAATTTACGCGGTTTGTCGAACACGCGGGGGTCCTTTGTTTGAAATAATTGAGAAACACACTGGTGGCACGTTTCGACAGTCACGTATGTACGGAGACTTTAACATCCGGCGTTGCAGCCAACCGCCATTATGCACCGTCGACTATATTGGTGGGAACAGTCGAAATTTCATTTAAATCTTTCACAGTGCCGCTCTGAAATAAATATTCGAATGCAATTTTGGATTAATCCCGCGCCCCCTTTGTAATATCCTCACGCAGTGTGTTTGTTATTTTCTCGCTCTGTTGTGTAGCTTTATAAAAAAATCCAAACGAAAGCTGGAAAAAATGATTCGGATGTTGTTAGCAAATAAAAGTCCCACGTGGTCCAACAATTTGTACAAGAATCGCGGGAAGAACAATTAAATAGAAACGAAAATAAAGCACACGCCATTGGAACGTACGTCCACCGAACTCCGCTAGTACTATCACGAAAATTGTTCAATTTCGTCGCGCCATTGAAATCTAGCGTGCTCAGTTCCATTCGAAATTGCGGATGAGGAAATGAAACTGCACGTTCCATCGGTGGTGTAGAAACAGAACTGTTTACCCTTCCTCTTTTCGTAGTTACGCAAGAGTTTGATCGCGAGTTAATGCGGAAGAAAAAAAAATTGCTTCTCCAACAAATGCAACTACCAACCGAGAGAACAGGGCCACTCGTGAAGCGAGCTTTATCTACTTGTAATCAGTAAAATACATAGCGGAGAGAATATTCCTCGCAGAGCAAATCAGCATAAGCGAGGCGGCAAAAAGGCGGCCGGACGGAGTAGCAAATGATCGCGACGAAAATTTCGATTCGTCCCTTCCGGACTGGATGAAAAGGGAAGGAAATGAAAAACAACCGTATTATCGGTCAACCGGAATCGGAACGAAATTTTCGTCTGTCAGCGAGCCAGCGAGCAAATCGTTACCCGACCAAATTTCGCCGGTACATACACTACAATAACGATAACGCCATGACGCTACTCGCCTATCGATTTCCTGTCCAGTCTGATCCCCTTTCTCTTTCTCGTTCGTCTATCTTCCTTCGGCCCCCGGTGACGACGAACGGAAAGGGGACGCGAAGACCAAAAGGACCAGCACAGGTTTCTACTCCTGTCTGCTGCCACGGTATTGTGACTGTGCGATATCGGATGAACTTGTAAAACTTGCGCAATCAGCCGTGAGATTGCATGTGGCTCTCTCACCCTTTGTCCCACGTCGCAGACCCCGTTTCGTCCCCTGTTCGCGATTCCGTCCTTGCAGCTCGCTGTTTTCTCTGACCGCGTCGCACGGCTGGTGAACCACAAACGGTACAACCTTCAGCCGCCTCGTTCCTGAGACCCCGGCAGCAACTTACATTATATCCGGACGATGGTATATAATCGTAACAGCAACTCTGACAGAGGGCTGCGCCAATCTTGGAAAATTTCATCGGCGCGTCGCCCCGATTGTGAATACCGTGCCACTCTTTATGCATTTTATCTGCTCCCCTTTATTACTGAAATTTACAATTTCACGCGGATTACTGCGCAGTCATGCAGTGCACGGATAGCAGGTATTTATTGAGCCGAAAGGAGTGGCGGATGAATATTTAACATTCGCTGAAGCTATTGGACGATTCTTTTTATAATTCACGAATCCGTCAGAGCTGCAGCGCTTTCATTTTTTTTTTGCCCCCTCCTCTTCTTCGGCTCCATATTGCCAAGTTGTGCTATCGGATATTTATGGTTCCGTATTTTTGTCGCACCCGTATTTGCATCCGTCGCAACTATTTGCCGATGCGAAGCCGTAGAAAAACCAGCTGAAATCCTGAATACGGGAAAAGAAATAAGGAAACAGGCATGGTGAAAGCGAATCTCGTTAAACAGAGACAGAGCTACGTTACCCGTTTGGTAACGTGAAATAAGGGAGAACTTGGTTCCGTATGTGCGCGAGCATAAAGACAATTCTGCCCTCTTCCACATAAATTCGCGACGAAAAATACGGTCGACCCGTCGCGACGCGCCACGAGGATTATAGATTAAGCTGTGTTCTCCGAATTCTATTCGATCAATTGAAATATTATACTTCTTTCTACCATCTTCGTCCATCTATTTGCGTTTACCTTCTTTGCATCAGCGTTAACGATACAATTATGATAATCGTACTCTGTTTTAATATTAATCTTGTACAGAAACTCTTGCGACATCCATCCATGCACATCTGAAGCGCTAAAATTTCTTTTAATTACAAAATTATATACACGTCTAGAACCGCCGCGCACTCGAATTGACCCACAGCGTAGCATTCTCGGGTCGTGGTACATACCTGGTACCACCTCGAGGTCGAGGGACCTACGTGACACTGGCCTAGGGTCGAGAAGCATTCCAGAGCCAAAGGTCAGCCCCGGGCAAACCTCGAGTCGGGCGACCCGCTATGGACCAGTCTGTGTTCGTTAGATTTTACTTCGAATCATCCGCCGATCGCCAGACCTCCCTTACGAATCAGCCATGGATCAGTCCGGGATCGAGGACCAACTTTGGACCAACCTTGGGTCAAGAAACCTGCCTTCAACCATCTCTGGATTAAGGGACCTAGAATGTTCCAGAATCCCAGTGGGCGCGTCAGATTAGATTTCACGACCTTTCAGGGTTGATCCGAGTTCCAGGAATCCATAGTCATCCGGGTTAATTTTCATAACTTCAGGATCATGCTGGTCCTCGGTTCTATAATCCAGGAATGGTTCGCGAACTGAAGTTATGAAATTCGATGTCTTGGGAACTCGAAACAACTTCCTCGATGTCTGGACGGTATCATTTGGACGAGCACTTGGTCCCAAGGTTCAATTGTAGGCAACGGATAATTGTCATTTGTTCAAAGGGTGTACCCACTGTGCAATACCGGTGTGCGCAATTTTCCAAATCTGCGATTACTCAGATGACCCGTGGAGTATATTATGATTATTATCTGCGGTATTTCCGTTTCGATTTTTCTTACCTATGATTCGAACCACCAGACGTTCAGTGGCCCATCGATTCACCCGGCATCGAAGTTTTCCTAATGTTTTTTCCTCCCCCCAAGAATCCACATTCTTTTCACTTCGCGACGTCAAGCTTGCTCGCGAATTCTCCCGGATGTCTAGCCTCGATCCGGCGTACCCTGCGCCATTTCTTTCGCGTTTCTCGTGACGCAGTCGGCCACGGTTGTTGCCAAAGACGCATGCTCTGCATTGCAACGAGCAATATTTTATAGTTTGCCCCCCGTCCACCTCCACCCCACCCCCCAGGCTGATGTCTGCTCCCTATAAAGCACACTTTACGACTCGCAATTCCTAACTTTTACAAAACCGGCTCGATGGTCATCGTTCGGCTACCACGCACTTCCAGTTCGTTCGTGCTCTTTTTACGACTGAACACCGATCGGTAAAGGGACGTAATACCTAGGGATGCTTTTATTACGCCAAGTAATTCCAGATGCGTGAACATCGTTAGTTTCTATAATGGTGGAAGACCGTTGAAGCTTTTTAACCGCTCGCTCAGTCATTTTTTTTCTTCTCCTCACGTCCCTGCCAGCCAACGTGGCCCGTAAACTGCCGTTTTATTATACGTACTAGGCTAACTAGGCTATTCTGCCAATTTACCGAGATTTAAGAGCCACCGCCGTCGGTCTCCGGTTTTTGTTGGCCAACCAACGGTGCCCTCGCCGTCTGATATTTCTAACCTCTCGTGTTATTGTATGCAATTCCGTTAGATTTCTGTACAGTGTTTCGCAGTTTTTATCCTCGTATTAATGCCCGTGATACTTTCATTGATTGTTGCGGAACACTTTCCCAATTCCACTAGTATTTACGGACAAGCGCATCTCATTACGATGCAGGTACATGAATGTATATATCGAAGTGGTATTTTTGAAAACTAGAGGAGAGGTACCGAACGGGAATTGTCGATCGTTGCAATAATCTGCTGATTTCCTGCAGTGCGAGCATTCGGGTCTTTATCGTAGTGGAATTCTGATAAAACCCTGGTAAAGCGGAATTTGAATCTATTCGTTCCTGGGAATCGTGCCGGTGTAGTTCGTAATATATGTACGTAATATATTCCATGGTATGCTTTATTAATCGCTAAACGGATGATGTAAACGTATTAACTGTGATTCTGTATTCATAATCTCTGTTTATCGCATGCGGTTCCACATACTCTCCATAGAAACTTAATCGTATTACAAAATTGAACCGTTCAATTATCGCAACATTTTAAAGGAATATTAATTTTATTCAATTTGGATACTTTACACATTTTCATTACGCATTTAAATTTTCACGAATATTTTTGGTTCCAGCAAATGTTCTGCTGACCGACGCATAGTGACATCTCTTAACCCTATACGAAACGGATAAGCGTTTCATTCGTATTTATAAAGTGCTGTAACAGACCCCGCAATTCTAACAGCTTAATTCGCCGACGGATTATTACTCTGGCGAGTGAATTCCCGTTGGTAATCTTGGCATTCACAAATTTCATCAGCAACGAATTCGTTCGACATCAATTTACTCTTACAGCGACAAAATAAGCGAATTCGTCGGCTGTTGTGGCGATGGTTTACGAACATAATCAATACGCGGCAGCCTGTTTCGATACGGGAGAAAAATCTCAAAGTTTTCCGTGTTGCGGAGCCAAGGCTGCCGGTCCGAATTTAATCCGCAAAATATTGGTTGCGCTGGTCATAAAATCGATAGCTAGACAATAGGCTACGGGGCAAATTTTGACCTACAAAAGGACGGCTCCTGAAAGCTTGGCGTGCGTGGGCTGGAAAAAGAAGATCGTTCCATGGAAGCAAGAATAAAAATATTGGTTGGAAATCACGGACTATTAAACTTTGATATATCCGAGTATCATTGACTCGCAGTTTCGTACAAATTATGAGAAAAAAACGACTCTCTACATATTCCGCGTCTCTCTGCATATTCGTTTCATCGATTTCAAATTATTGACATGCCCATTGAAACCCAGAAATCGTGGAACCGATACGCGTGTGTATCAAGTCGCGATCTACGCCCGCGTAACATCGCTGGTGACGCCGTGAAATATTTCACGAACGCCCATGGAAAAATTAATATACTCGTTTAATTATTCGTGCGCAGTGAACTCGACCCTACAGTGGCGTATTCGCGTGTAATTGAATTTGTACTACCTTCCATCTTAAGCCACCCTGCACAAACTTCAAAGTGCATTGAAACTCGAAGTTTCCTGTTCCATGGTAAGTTTTGTACAACATTTATCATTAATTACGGAAGCAACGTTCGTTCACCAGTGTTGTAAAATCGGGGCGAACGAAATTTGCCAGCTATTTCAACGCTACAGGGTTCGTTCAGCGGGGGTGGATCTTACTTCAGTCGCGATCTGCTAGTGCAGCTTTGAAACGCGAGGGAAGTTTACGCCAGTCAGTTGAAGCGCAAGGTCCATGGATCCATCAGCTTCCTTCTGGCAAAGGATAAATTGCGGAAGTCGATAACGCTTCTATTGTTCCCTCCGTTCGTTTGCCTGCCTATCCATATTCCTTATCTACCTGTCAATCTCCTATTTCTCTCCCCGGTCTCTGGTTATTTCTCTTTTTTGTTTGTGTTACTTGCCCGCGTTCTCCTTAACACCTTTTTCAATCTACTATTCGTTCTATCGTCGCACCCATTCGAACCATCCACTTGTTCGTGCACTACCCTTATTGTTAAAACGTGATTTATCGTCGGATCTGCGGTTGCTGCGAGCAACACCGGTTCGACGGTTAACTTTGTGTATGCAGGCTTCCGTCGAGCTGCAAAGTAGGCCATCGAAATGCACCGGCACGAAATTGCTCTTGATCTTAATCTTTTCGTTGGTTGCGCCGGCAATCGTCGGACATTCGGGGAAATCCATGCGCCACACCTGGAACAAAAAATTAACCATCCGGATGTTGCGGAAATTATGGCTACCACCCCCGGCCGCGGAACAGACCAACAAATGAAATTCTTACGTGCCCTATGAATATGCTCACGAATATTTCTTTCGTTCGGTTTCGTCTTCCAGTTTCGAACGTTCAAAGTGTTGCCTCTTCCACTGCGGATTTATCAATATTCAATTACGTTGCAAGAGCCCTTTAACCGAGCTACTAAATAAAATATATTCGCAGGGGCAGCGAGCGTCACAGTGTAATCTCTATAGTTGCACGACTAAACAACTCGAACATAACGTGCAGCAGTTAGGATAAAGAATGATAGGATGGTAAATCTCGAAGGTATCCAAGGCAGAAACCGCCGACCCAGGAAACGAGGTAGCAAGGAGATCTAAATCATTTCGCGAGGCCATCTTGCATCGTCGTATTTTCTTTCCATCCGAGTCCTCGTGAACATTTTCTTCTTCTGAATCATGCCAGTGAATCGTCTAGAGGGTTATAAGGCACGTCCATATAGTTGCACTATCGATAGCGTTCATCCTTTGGCGATCATACATTAATAACCATAGTCGACCTCCGAAAATTCGATGTTATTTCTCGCCTCCATTTTCTTTCCCTTGTTACTCTCTGCCGGTTCATCGATTTCAATAATGCGTATGATTGGCAATGGCATCGATACGTCAGGATCTTTTCGTCGACCGAGGAAAGAAAGAAATTAAGCATAAGGAGATGTACGGATAATCGGTGTCGGAATCGCGATATGATGTTTCTTAAGATCACTTTTTACAACAATTTCTTTTTGCATTCGTCGTTTAATAATAGAACACGATACGATATCCTTTGGCCGATGAAAAATTCACTTCTCCAGAGAAGAGAATCGTAAATTCGACCCTTTTGCTGTTCCTTTGTAGACAGAATTATCGATAGGTACAGTGGATGCGCGCTTCTACCGTTTCCATTCTTGTTCCTTTTTCTACTTTATCTTTCAGTACTTTGCCCCGGTTCCTATATTCCGAAAAGTTTCCGAACACTTGAACGATATAACCAGGCACAGTGAAATCGGTTAAGGTTGTAAATGATCGCGAGCTATTTTCTTTTTCTTCGCTAAGTCTAACGTTAATTGAATCTTTGGTTCCGCCAATTTGAGGTCCTTCAATAATTCGCCTTCTAAAAAAAAAATTCGCCCCATAAATCGGCATCGTTCTGCTTATTCGTACGGAATACAAAATGCCTTCCGAGCGCTCCGACCCCCGAATGGAATCTATTAGCTGGGAGAAATCGACCGAATTTTCGACGTTCGGACTAATTCGAGCTAAGGACACGCGTGTGCTGTTTCCCGTGAACATACGTATGTCGAGTTTCTAGAACGGGAAGTGGTCTAGAGAGACGGGTAGAAATTCGACTCGTGGGTCATTGCGCTTGTAATTCGATGACGATTAATACACTTAACGTATATGTATATGTAGATGATATGATAAAGAGCAAATGATATTTTAAAACCTAAAACTTTGTGTCTTAATCTAGCTCATTTGGACGGACAATAAAATGTGGTGTATTTATATAATAACATAATGCCACTTAATACATCCTAAATTATTTTACACAAATGCCGCCCAATTATCGGACCCCGCTTGTTCAAAATAAACTCTGCTTTGTATCCACTGCGTTTCAATAACTACGTAACTGAGAAAGTTACTCCTTTCTCCTTCCCTTCTAAATCAACGTTTACGAAGGTTTTAAATGAGTCGTGGGTGGGATCGGCGCAATTGTTATTATCATAAAAGCGCAGCCAGCTATATTTCATCGGGCCGACACGCGAAACAGGAGTAATCGAGTTCTTTCGTTGAGTATGATCTCTCGTAACAATGCTGCGGGATCTTTTACTACGTCGAGGTAATTCTGCGTCTTATCGCGAGCCACTTCTTCCCCTCTCCAAATAAAAAAGCAACCCTTTGTATCAGCGAGCAGCGAAAACTTTCTGGTACTTGAGGGATTGTGTTTCGTTTATTTCCCGGCAACAAGCAGCCCGAATTATTGCCACCGCTACGTAAAACACTTACAGTTACGATCGGTAGTAAATACACATGTTCAAAATTGATAACGCTGGCTGGTGAACAGTACTAAAGATGTATAATATTAAGAAATCCGAGATTTCTATAAATTCCATTTAAAACTGAGCGAAAAATTAGGAAAATGGTAATATTTCGATTCAATACTGATTTTCTAAGAATACTATCTCGGCCGAGTGCTTCGCTGCGTTGGAAAATTCCCAACGCGCAATCTTACCTTTCGCAGGTAAAAAATTGTACCAAACTGCTAACTATCTGATTAAGTTCACGTATGAAATGCAGGACAGGTATGAACGGTGATCCTCGTTAATGAAGACGTATTGAACAGCACAGTGAAGTAAGGGTGCGTTTCCTTTAACGGCGAACGTAGATACACTTTAGTTTGCTGTTTTACATTGTTCAGAAGGGAACCGTCGACGCAGGCAAGTATGTCAACCGACGTTTCATAGGAAGAACAATGGTCGCGGCAGGCGCAATGTAAAGTGACGATATAACAGCTCGGGGAGAACAAAAGCGATGCGGGCATACTTGTTTAAAACGCTTATATCGATGTCTCAATTGTACCACTCTCTCTCTCTCTCTCTTTCTCTGTTTCTCTCTGTTTTCTCTCCCCCCTCTCTCACTCTCTCTTCCTCTCCGTACTCTATTGCATTTTCCTCTGGTCCGTTGCAAAATTGATATTTGCACTCTTCCAACGACTACACCGAGATTACTCGTTTCTGTTCCAATTTCTGGCGTCGCGTAAACTATTCGAGCAGATAAACCGTACATCCTCGACCGTGTCACAGAAATGCGCGTTTAAGAGGCGTTTCACCTCAATCCGAATGCATTTTCATACGTGCACGTACTATTGGAAAAGTTTCCGCATACCCAATGTTATCGTTACAAATTCCCGAATATAGCGCGCAGCGATGATTTTTTTTTTTTAATTTATTGACTGAATGTGCTGGCGAAGATGTGACAAACGAAGTTTTAATGAAACCGGTGAAGATCATTGTACAAAACTTGAATAGCCCGATTTATTTCCATAGATATAAATTTGACAAGCTACGATGGTTCTTTTCAAAATAGGATTACCTGTTACTTTTAGAAAAAACATTCATACGTGATAACGAATAATTTTTTTTACGCAACAGAACCGGCGAGGGATCGTGGTGATGACTACAAAACGAATATCGTTATACATATAATGGGCTTTCAAAGCGCACACGAAACCAAAAATATGAGGAACCCGTTAAAACGACCGAAAAAAAGTTTCTTTGTTCCGTGGTACAGGCAGTGCGGGTATTGGTCGATTATTTTTTTTTCATCGACGAATTTCACCGTACTTCTTTCATTTCTTTTTGAACCACCATATTTCCCGGAGAATTTCAATGCCATAAATAGTCTGGGGCTTTCGAATTGAAACAGAAATTACAGACGCCCCGGCGCTTGGTCGAGGGAGGTTAGAAAAATCTTCCATGTAATTACGCGGACGGTATTTGAGTACCAAATTTTGTCAGCCTTGACAAAAATCCCACCGAATTTTCTTCCCCAGCACACTGCTTCGTTTCTCTTCCTCGTCACACTGCATCGTATTCCCTAACGCTTTTTCGTACATACAACAAATTATGTACTCCGAATTAACCCCAGAATATTTTGCCCCCCGTTCAAATGATACAGTACACTATTTCAACAAAATTACCAACTACGAGCAATTAAAAATTGAATACCAAAGGAACTATTTATTCTTAACAAAAGAAGTGTCCAATTTGAAGACGCATAACTCCGAAAACTCTGAACAGTTGCCGCCTCTGATTTGCGTCGGAAATAATTTCGGGGATCGAACCATGCCTCTGGCCGAATGAGACATTTCCATTGTTGCAATCTCACCGGAGATATCGACCGTCCGATCCCGAATCAGCTGACGATTTTGAGTTCTCGGGAACGACGAGAAATAAGGGAAAAAGCGAGGGACAGAAACTGTCTCATTTTCGACGTGACTATCATCGTCTCGCTTCATCGAGGGCGCATATCGGCAATAGCTACTTTTCCGCGAGAGGAACTGGAGTCAGGATTCTTCGGGTCTAATGGCACGTAATGCGGCAAATAAAGCGAGATGGTGGCGGACCTGGGACATTTGCTATCGGGTAATTATCGATCGATTTAAGACGTTGATAACGATCCTCGTGGACTTAGGATGTTCGAGTATGAGAACGAACTTGGAGACAGTTGTTCTTTTTTGTCCGAGGTGGCTACCGTTTCTCCATATTAAGCTTCGACAGGAAGAATTGTTGGTAATCTAGGCGATTGTGTTAGCTGGAGTACCTTTTCGTAAATGGGAGATTAAAATTCCGGACCGTGATACTAGAAAGTAGTACAGCAGAAGACTTTTCTCTACTTTTCTGTGCTTTTCTCTACAGAAAATAGGAGGAATCTTTGATGAAAAGAATGATTGGTGTTGACGAAAGGGAAGCTATTCCATGATTACATTTTACGTACGCCCTTAAATACATTTGACGTATGCAGCATACAAGTTTACGAGGTGCGGACGTCACGCGAGCACTTAACTTACTTAACTAGCCCGCAATCCCATAATCTCTGCTTGAAGTTAGCATTCTCGCGGTGACGGGCAAATTGCTATTGAGAAGCAGAGTGAAACTCTGGGCCCTACGTGCCCTAATTAGAATTCGGACTTTTCCTGTCGACTGGATTAAACAGTGAATGCTGCTCAATTTCGAAAGAGGATTACGGGAATATAGTTCTAGTTTTACGTAATCATTCGGCAACGAACGAATGGATCGGATGGAATCACGTTTTACGAATTTTATTTTAAAAATATGGTCACTTTCTGCGTAATTCTTTCTTTTACGTTTTCATTTACATTTCATTATGCAATCGAAACGCATTTATTTACAATTGGGGTACTTACCGAACATTTAATATTGGAATTTCATATTTTTCGAACCATTTATAGACCAGCACGGTAACTAATATAAGATTGTTTAATAAACTCGAATATTCTCACGAATGCTTGGATTTCCTCTTCGCCAGTCATTTGACCTGAACTTTTTTGGTAGCCCAAGATCTTTGCCAACAAACTGGAAGGGATATTTGAATGCAATTAATTCGTAGAAAGCTGAAACTTTGAAACCTGTCGCGAATAACTTCGCCGATCGAAGTCTAATACAGTTCGGGAAATATTCTCAATTGTTATAGTGCCTAGAAAGTTTCTGAAATATTAGAGTCTCGTCTTGCGAGACAAATAAATGAAAAAGGCATGGATAATGTTATTGGACTGATGATTGTTCAAATAGAGCATACAAACTTTTCCAAACGTTAATTTAAATATAATTATATATATGAAAATTATATAGCAATTTGTACAATATTTATAATGTCGATATGTTTCTATTTTGTTTCAGGTAAGTGCTTATTTCGACTTTCTCTTCATGGTGATTCGTTGAGGTAAATGCGTAAGTTGAAATCCTTTACGATATTTCCAACCCTTAATAATCACAGCAGATTACCTGTGTAATCTATGTTTCTACCTTGGCATACAATTATTGTCATCGATGTATATACTCATAACATGCATAATAGGTTGCGTACGACCAAAGTGCGACACTCGATTTTCCTTTATACAGGCACGATGACATTGTATTTCATAGTGTGCTTCCGAATATGGTAATCGTCAGTTTCGTATACCATCTGAATATAGTATTCTATTACGAACTGCGACTGTGCATTTCTGTTTATGCTTTCGGTTTACACACACGTTCTTTATTCATTATTCTTATGAATAAAACGTTAATCGAATAAGTGGCTTCAAGATTAACTACATTGTCAAAACAATTACATATTATCAATTATAAATTATTTATTCGCAAGTGAACTCCGCCCCTTCTAATTATAAGAACATTATATTTATTTATTTGTAACAAGCTTGCAATATTTTAATTAAAATACCTATATAGATAATAACACACAACGTAGAAACAGTAGTTCCAGCTGATTATAATTTTTGTGACTTAACTCAGCTCTTCTTCTGAACAGGTTTAACGTACCTCTTTCGATAAAAGTGATAAAACATAGAAAAGTTTATTATTAAATTGAGTAACAACATAGTGCCAGATATGTTTGAAATTGGACAGGACGGTAGCAACGTTTGAGTATTTTGTATTATTAAAACAATAAGTTGAACCTGTGAGGACAATAAATGAAACTTGTGAATACATTCACTCTCGTGTAGTACATATATACTAGAAATTCAATGTAATTGTACGTATACACTCACCATTTGTATGATGGTTAGGAATTGTTTGTATGGGGCAAGTGCTTTTTGCATACCTTTACCGAATGTACTAAGGAAATAATAAGTGTACATAATCACATGTACGCAACAGTTAACTAAACATGTGAACGATGACATTGCGACCGGCAAATATTTCGTCGTTAACCAAGTGAACAGAACGGTCGATACGTGATGGTAAAGATGTAAACTCGAAACTTGTTCGTCTTTCTTTCTTAGCACAAACACTAGTGTTTCAATCAGGTCGACCACTTTCAACATGAACACAAGCCACATTGTGTAAGATATCTGAAATAGGCGGAAAATCGATCAGCATAACTGTGTTAAATTGTATAAGAAAAAAAACAAAAAAATGAATTCCAGTAATCGATTATCAAATTACCTTCAGCGGCCCAGGATTATACGAGTAGTCTAACGTTTCACAGAAGATACTTAGTTCGCTAAACCAGCCAGCATCGATGAATTGTTGCACTATATACGCATTGGAAATTATTTGGAAGATGTTGTACCATTTTATGAAGTTCGTCAAGCTATATGGTTTTCTGTCTTTCATGAATTCCGGTCCACTTTTCAAGACGATATACAAATACGAGACTAAGATCATTGGGACAAAGATGGGCGATCCGACTAGTGGTAGATTCTTTGTTCTTGGATCTGGGAAATGACGAATCGGAAACATGTGAGATACAAATTAACGTCGAATTTCTCTTCCGTCAATTCTAGATACCCACCCACATTTTGGTTCCAGTAAAAATCGTAAATTTCCACGATACCCATTTTTTCACTTTTTATGCCTCACTTACTTGCAACACCAGAATCGTCCGAAATGTTTGACAAAGGCTTTTCCCTACTCGTTACACGGTTAATACGCTTTTATGTCTACAACTAAACTTTCATTACCCCTGGCATTTATCGTTATACGCGTTACAAGTGCATTGAATCGAATCTGTTGAGTATACGACCCCAAATGCTTGTGCTCGATATGGACTGAAAGTATTTATATCGATCGTATACTTACGTCTATAGTGACGTTCTATCGTGTATTTATGCATATTTTATGTATGCCTAAATATGCACACACGACATTTCAGTGAAACATGGAAGGTCCTCGTGGTGCCATTCTAGATCACAGTGCCATTGTTTCTAGTATTCGGATGACGTGAACCGACCTTTGTTCAATCAATACGTTCCACGAATATTATTTCCATTATCAATTGACTTGCCACAGAATAGCAGAGCACGTGTTGTTTTTTCATTTCTTTCCTTTTTATAAAATGAATAGTGTTTTAATAAAAAGGATTAATTGTTGTAAAGGATTGAGAGCGGTTTTACACTGTTACACCCTGAGACCACACTTTGTTCAAGCTAATGGAGCATTCTTCAAGGTGAAAGCGCATTATAAAATGTAACGACTAAAAGCTGAACTTAATCCCTTATTTACTTTTAAACTGTGCAATACAAACATGTATATGTGCTAAATGAGTTATTAAATATGTAAACAAACAAATACGTAGAGGCTAATTCTGTTACTTCCTGCTTCTACGTAAACCAAACAATTTACAAACATACCAAAAATGATTTGACAATAGAAAACACCGATTAACACGTATCAGAAACAGATACATGTTATTACTATATTTTCAGTTGTAGTTAGAGAGGTCTCATATTTGCGTATAGCCGTCTTAAGTTATTAGAACGATACGCGTATGACAATGGATCTAGTTCCCACACGATAGGTAATTTACTCCATTAAATTTAAGGGCCGTCATCGAAAGGTAAACGGGCTTCCAATGCACGGCCAGTAGTTGAGGAGCAAGTTCTGAACGAAAACATAATCCTGGAGTTACCGTCAGCTTCAAGCTCCCGGGAGAACATATTAAGTATCGCTGATTGAGGTAGCCCAGTCTATGGAAGCTGTCAGGATGGACTCGATACCATTTCGAATATTCGGTTCTTCTCAATTCCGCAAGGAGGTTCTCTTAAAATCGAAGGACCCCTCGAACGATAATGAAAAAACTTAACCGTTCTCCGTCTGGGCTTCATTTTATCGACCACTAATGCAAATGAATATCGATACTTCTATTTCGAATTCCGTCCGCGTATAACCCTGCGATCTCAACTAGCATCATGAAAGCAAAACTTTTTTGTCGAAAAAAAAGAAAAGAAAGTTTTCCATCGAAATTTTGCAACAATCGTTTCTGCGTCGATAAAAGATTTCATAATTACTCCCATGCCCTCCTCTCTCCATTTCAAAGCAGCAAGCTGTACGCGTAAACGGAATCACACACGAGCCTCCTTTCGATCTTCCGAATAATCGGTGCTCAAGAAGGCAAAGCTAATATTGAAGCTTAATCCCGACTTCGATGAGCCACCAGGTCTATTCCTTTGATCTTCCTGACTTGAAATTTCCAATATTCGATCTCAGCATCGCCGCGTTAAAACGAGAAGCTCGTCGGTCGCGAACCTCGCGTTCCATGTTGTAAGACCGTGCCGTGTCGAGGTGAAACTTAAAAAGAAGCAGGCCAGCCTATGAAGTAGTAATCGAGCAGGTAGGCGGGACCGGTGTTTAGAGGCCATGAAGCTGCCAGAGGGATGTATTAAGCATCGCTAATCGAGGTGGCTTAGCCGATGGGAGGCTTGAGGAGTAAAGTGGTAACCCGGTCGGCTGCGCGGCGGTGGGGTGTGGCAAGGGGTGGTGAACATTAACTGCCCGTAGTGCCTCTCGCTAAGTGCTGCAATTTATTTTATTACCCACCGCGCGTCTACATTTGGAAGCCTTCGGTCGTCGGCGCTTCCATTCACGGTGGAAACGCCGGTGTGTCGCGGAAACGTAATTTACACCGAGTTACGAAGGACGTAACGATAGAGTGGACGGGTGTAGAAAATGTATCGACGAGCGGAGAACACCGGAACGTTTCGTTGCTTGTTGTTGACAGTTCGTTTCTGTCCCCGTTTCAGCTTCCCATTCCTTCCGGTCACTCGGGCGAAGTCCGATCGGATTTTGCTTCCGATTGTCTTTTGATTTACGGCACAGTGGCGCGAAGAATGTCGGATATGGGACGCGCTTGTCTGGGCGCATACGTACGTTCGTGCACGCGAAGATGTGACAGCCATCAGGGAAAAATGAGAATGGAAATAGGGCAGATGCGACCTGTGTGGCGCGACGCGTAACGTCATAATGGTGTCACCTGATGGATTCAGCGGCGTGTTTCTGGATGATGATTATTGCCTTAGTTTAGTGAACCCGGTGTGCGCCACCTTTTCTCTCTCTCTCTCTTTTTGCTTTTGGAACGAATTTCCTACCGTGCCTGACGGTCGAAATCATCGTGCCCACCTG
Source organism: Nomada lathburiana (assembly GCA_963667235.1). NCBI lineage: Eukaryota > Metazoa > Arthropoda > Insecta > Hymenoptera > Apidae > Nomada > Nomada lathburiana. The sequence goes on along the minus strand of OY763898.1, from coordinate 7,435,147 downwards.
TGAAAACAGGGCACTCTGTGCGGATCTTCAAGATAACGATACGCAATTCGAGTTTCCGGTAGAAAATTCATATTGTTCCCAATTAACGTCTCCGTTGCAACGGAGATTGGGGTAATTCAAAGAATAAAAAGGGGAAAGGTAGTTTCATTTTCCCGGGGTATTTCGAACTCATTAGAAGCAAGCGGATAATTCGTTTTTCGCACTAAAAAATGTACACGTATAGTTACGTCAGAATTATAACCTTAACGGCACACGTAACGTCGATTGCAGAACAGTATAAAAATGTTTTCGGAGCGATCTTTGAAGCTGCCGTTTAAAAATTCCTCGGGTTACAACGGTGTCGAGAAAGTATACAGTTTCTCCTTTTTATTCGTACGATTACAGCAAGAAGAAAAATGTAGGCAAGGGGGAAAATAATCTAGAAGTTGTACGTAGCACGAATGCACGTTTAAAACGACACGAAGGTAAAATAGCGGAGAAGGGAGTTTGCGTGTGACAGAACAAGAGTATTCTGGGTCGAAAGAAAGGATGAAATTCCGTAGTGCAATTGGGCTGAAATTCGTTGCAGGATTACCCCATTGCCCGGCGACACATGAAATAATTTTCTACGGTTAATATGATATAAATCTAACACAGTAGCTCGGGTTTTCCGCCCGCGAGACCAGCTGAAACCCGTTTAAACTTGGTCGAAATGCCCCGTTTAAACGCGCCGTAGTTTGTTCGACAGTTAAATGCATTGGAAAGCTTTCGAGAATAATTCTGATCTGTGTATTTATCGCCTACGATACGTGACAATTTTTTTATTTGCCACTTACCGTGAGTGATAGAGAAATATTCGTTTCTGCACGTAGGATAATATTCTAGCATAAAAGGCTTTGAAAAATTGTATAGTGTAGATTTTACTTCGCGTATCGAATTGTGTCGAAATAATTTTTATATACCGTCGTAGTAATTAATGGAAAATGGCTGCAGAATATAAATTCTGAAGCTGATTATTTTTTCTTTCGTTTAGCAACACAAAGTGATCCGAATTATTCCTGAAATTCTCGTGTGAAATGATTGCACGAGGCGATATTATAGGCTGCTTTCCGTTGCCATTTAATATCAAACCGTTTCATATCAAACAGTACTGGATATGATGCAAAACGAGTGTAAAAAAACTGTTCACCTGGAACACGGTGTCGATTTAAATGTAATGCAGCACGGGAGTCAATAATGATAAAAATCCTGGCCACAACCAGGGAAATAAAACCGCCGCGTCGCGTTGCGTCCAAATGTGAAAGATTTTAAGGTTCGTGATTCGACGGCAAAATTTTATAAGTAACAATTTCGAGAATCCGTAGGGCGCTATTCAAACAGATAAGACACAAATCATTAAATCATCTTAAATTGAAAGGGACTTTTGATCGCGAAAGTATGAATGAATTGATGCTTAAATTGTGCAAACATAAGTTTCAGTAATTTTGTGTACATATGCAATATAAATAATATAATACGATATGACATATGATATAAATAATAATACGACTGTGAATCGTGGATACGATCGAAATCGCGTGAAATCAACTAGCATCCAGTAAAAGAGACCGGCCGAGGCTTAGTTCATTTCGAAAACGATTTCCCAAAAACTATTCGGCTCGCTGTTAATCCCCGGCCTCTGGTTGTCGAAAGTAGCAAACAAAAGCTACGGTGTTAGAGGAATTTCACTCGGCGGCGCCATTTTTTAATTTACCACAATTTCGCACCCGTTAATCCATTTTCTGCTCCATTCTTTGTTTTCCTGTCCCTCTCCTCGATCGACACGAAATGTCTACTATTCAAAACTAAACACCCGGTTTCTTAATTAAGTAATTGGAGGCTAACGAAGCGTCGAACGAGCAAATTTATCAATCACATGCTCGAGTGGCCCGAGGGGTTTGTATCAGAACAATTCCAATTCGGTTTCACTGTTCTAAATAGAAGCGGTGGGCAAATAACGGGGGCAGGGAAGAGGTGGAAAACGGGGACGACGCGAGGCAGAGCGGCAAGGAGAAAGAAACATAAACGGAGCCGAATAATCAGAGGAGTATCGAATAGTTTAAACAAAGGATAGCGTTAAGAAAATGCAAACATGCAATAGCTATAATAATTATTCTATAATAATAATTGCAACGGATAATCCAGAAAGACAAAGCAGAAGGAAACGTATTAATGATAATAATATTGTTTTTACGTAATACGCGGCTTCGATGATACCATCGGATGCACTGAGAGGCTAGTATACGGAGGTCGTCAATCTCCGTTTCGATTTCTATCGACGCCGTTGCACGCGTATGACCCTACGACCTTTTACGGAAGTAGGAGTGGTAAATTGATTGAATGAATATTCAACTAACTATAGTTAAGTGCTGAATAAATATCGATAGACTGATGATAAACAAAAACGTAATAATAAAACGGATCTATTGAGTGTGTAATATCTAGTGAAATAATGTTAAGGAAAGATAATGTTTCCGGTATGTCTTGCAGTGGGAGAGTATAATGTTTCTTGCACAGAGTCAAAGACTGACAAAAGAAGAAGGGGATGATACGGTTTCTCTTTTTCTTGCGAAAGACTCTGTCTGAGACTCCTTTAGACGTTGGCTTTAGACTGTTTAGAGTCGGAATTTAAAGTATTATACTCTGAATGGAGAGTGTTAGACTCTGAATGCAGTATTAGATTCCGAATGGGGAGTGTCAGACTCTAAATGTAAGGTGGCAGGTTCCGAACAGAGAGTGTTAGACTCTAACCGTGCAACGTTTGAACTCTGACTCACGACTGACTAAGTTCTGACTGACGACCGACGGAGTTCTGGATGACGACCGACGGAGTTCTGGATGACGACCGACGGAGTTCTGGATGACGACCGTTTGAGTTCCGATTAACGACTGACTTCCCCGTCGAGTGTATCGTATCACGTTGACTCGGAAGTAACCTTTTGTCACGCCGATTGGACATTAGAAAAAATGACTAATTGTAAGTGCCAATGAGCGTGTTTTGAACACGCTGTTTACGCTCGAAGCGCGTTTTCCAAAGGAGGGGATGCCTCTATGACCAAAGCACGGAAATTTCCGCCAGGATCACAGAGTTTGACCTGGTCTTGCCTGCTGGGGCACAGCTGTGGGCCCTTTTGGAAACTCACGTTTATGACGCATACAATTGGCTGTTGAGGCCGTGCATGCTTAATTTCGTGTACCCTGACGGATTATGGAGAAAAACGGCTTCCTCAAATTCAGTTCTATTGCTTGCGCGTCATAAACGCCCTAGCCATCTGCACGTCGACGGTTGTTCTTCTCCGTGCAACCATCAGTGCCTATTCAATGGAGGAAGATAAAACCGGAAATCCTCTGCCCCCAAAATCGCTTAAACGAAATAAAGAACGGTACAAAAACAAACACAGCAGTGCAAAATTCACCGAACAGTGATGCAAAGGATGAAATAACACGGCGAATATTACGAGGAAACGAAGAAGCAGGACAAGAATCGACGAAGATAAGAGTGGAACGCGAGGAACAAGAAGGGAAGACGATTGGTGCGTTAGAGGAGGATAGAGGAATGGGGATAGTCGTGGCGTTTGCGCCTGGGGCTGTCGAGGACAGCGCGAAGAGGGTGTGCAAGGGTGATCGGCGTAGGTGGTGGTGCACAGAGGGTGGGAGGACAGGGAAAGGCGTGGAATTGGTGGAGGCAGTCAGTGGCTCGCCGCGCGCCACAACGACCGTCGGTTCTAGCCGTTGAGTTTTTGCACTTGCCACTGGGTCCTGCTCCTGTCTATACTATTCTATTCCTCTCTGTCCTTCGTTTATCTAATGTTTTTTCACCTTCATTCTGGATCACGAACCTGCGTCTCGTCGAACTGTCGTTCGCCAGAATTGTGATTTGTGTTCAAGTGCCTCCAGCTGTCGACCGGTCCTTGATTTACTGTTCTGACCTATGAATACGTTGGTGGCAATGGGAAACGTTAAACGTTATTCGGAATGAATTCGAAGAAGAGGGAAGCTCGGAAGGCGGAAAGGATTCGTTGACGTTCCGAATGAAGAAAAGTGACACGCTTGTATATATGTTTCTCATTGAAGATTTCTTCCACTCGTCCCCGTTACAGTTGTGGCGTCTTGATTTGCATCGTTGTGGTCTCTGTGCAATAGGCTGATGTAAATAGCTTTCGTACAGGAACGAGACTCGTGGGTATTTTGTTTTTCCTATTGGAGCTCCGTGCAAATTTCTCCCGTCCCGTTGGATTTTTCGTTGCCTGTCTGTATGCGTTTTCACGTTTCTTCGACGAGGCCCGGAACAGCGTGGGCGTTTCGTATGGCCGAAAGTGTGGCATGGCTTAATCCGAAAAATTGTAATTGCAAATTCGAGGTCGGATACTTTCGCGCGGACGTATTTTGAATACATTATACAAATTGAACGTTGCATAAGTCTTCCTGACTTTCGGGAAATTTCATAACCCCGACGTCGACTTCGACTCTGTCCGACTTTCCATTATTAAAGCGAGCCGAACACTCTTTCACCATTTTACCACCGACGATACGCCACGGTATTCCTAATCGTCGATCTTTCCCGCTCCCAGGAATTAGCAGAAAAACTGACCAATCAGTAGTCCCCGAGCACACCATTATTATGATTTATACAGCGATTCAAGATTTTGCCAAATTCTTTGATCCCCGCGTTGTTGCACGTTCCATCCACGATAATTATTTCTCATCGCCGTAGCACCTTTAATCGTGCACCACGAACTCGTTCGTGCTGGAAGCAGTTTACATCTGGCGTCTTACAGCTGTTTACGTGATCAGTGAAACGGACCTCGATTCTGGGAGAGCGTTCTTCCTCTGATGATCGTAACAGTGAATTTTCAAAGGATGCTGCTTACTCCGCGGCGCTCCTGATGCAACACAGTACCACGAACTCTAATCTGGATTAGCTGTGTGCGATTATACGTTGTGCACTTCGCGACACGCGTGTGCCGCATACTCGTCGACATCCCTGTGTTCTGGTTTCTCGCGCGAGGAAAAGTGCGCGTTCGTATGTGAACGATCAGCCAGAAATCGAGACGCGCGGATTCAATGCACGGCTGAACGTAATCTGTTCGTCGAGTTTATACGTTTCTCATTCATTTTTGTTTTTGAACGTCTCATGGCCTTTTCTTCGCTGTAATCTTCAGTGAAAAGTGAACGACGCTCGACTCTGCCCTCGACCGTTCTCAATCTTGGCATAATAGTGTTCAGAGAGCGGCGGCCGATTCCTTTTTTTCGTCGTGATGATTCGCCTGTTTCCTGCTTAATAAATCTCCACGGACATCAAAGGAGGTAACGTAGCTCTACGTGAAAACACCGTCGGAGGAGGATCTTTCTTTTTCGCCTTCGTCTTTCGCGTGAACACAAAGGAACCAGGTGTACGGTGTTGCTCCTGTCGATCTCCCCGAGTACTGAAATTGCTGGCACTCGTCGAAAACGAAAAATGGTTTTTCCGCGTCCATTGCCGAACGAGAGTAAAACTGATGCGATTGCACAGTAGTGTAGCGTCAATAGGAGAAAAAAGAAAAAAGAAAATAAGGGAACGTGGAATGGATCCTTGCATCTTTTGTCTCGTTTTTACTCCCTGCTGGAGTTTCTGAGACAGGTTAAACATGTGTTTTCCTCCGATGAAGCATGGAGGCAAAATCATTCGTTAACGAACTGGATATATTTTTTGTCTGATTTTCTTTAGTCCCCCCTTTCAGCGAACAGTTCGTAACGAATAAACGTCAAAGTCGACGAACAGTTGCGCAAGGACCGCGACAAAGCTTGCATAAAGTAGAAGCTCGTTAGGATTTCATGGGAATGCAAGGCAAAAGTTCCGTGATTACCGCCGGCGTTCATTGTAATATCCGTGTTTAAATATTCTGTAGCAATGGCGTAGGATAAGCAAGAGGCTTCATTTCCGGGCAACGAGTCGCGAGACGGTCGCAGCGTTAAGTAAATCTGTCGGAATGCAGAATGGCAGGAAGCAAATAACGAAGTGCCCCTGCTCTTTAAGTTTTCGGTCGACGACAGTTTTATTGGGTCGTTTACGCCGTCATCCCCTCCCCGCTTTTCTATTCTCCGCGAAGCTTATCGACAACGTGTGTGTCCAGGGGAAGCACGTGAAACAGGAGAATTTTCGAACGCGTACTTCACTCGCCCCGTGTCGCGTGATTTTCTTGGTTCGCGTCCGGCGCGTCATTTCCTTTCATCCTGCTCGAATAATTCTCGGTCTGCCCATTAACGTCGGCTGTGGTTACCTCGGCTTTTCAGGCAGAGATCCGCGAAACGCGAGCTAAGCAACGGCTTTCATTTCCTGCCAGAAGAATCGCGACGACGCGTCGGGTAATGAAAATGTGGCTGCGGTTCGGCTACCTTAGCCGGCGACCGACTGAGTGACGCGTAACGTAACGAGGAACGAGCGTGTGCCGTCTAAGAAAGCTAATCTTTTGTCTTTACACTTCCGTTTGATGCTTGTCGAGCCACTATATCCGTCAGTTGAAAATCTGTGCACGAATAACTCAGGACTAAAATACTGGCTTCCGCGGCAGTTCGAATAAATTTGGCCCGCGTTTCCTTATTATTCTGTCGTTTTAAATAATCACTTGAAGTATGTGCTTTCATTGCCGTCTATATTCCCTTTACAATGCGCTTATCGAATCGAATTGGTCCTCAAACGTTCATACGCAGGGCAAACTATTTAGGCGAGACAATCGGCCGCGTTAAAATCAAAGGCGGAGGGCAGATTGAAGTGGTCTCGATAGTATGGCCGAATCGTAAAGTACGAGCAATTCAACTAAATCTGCGGCGGTGACAACTCCTCTGAACAGCATTTTACCTGTTGAAACTGTTGAATAGATCGCATCCATATTCCGTGACGTGTTTCACTAAATTAGCGTAGTCACGCGGAATCGGTATTACGGGCAGAGTGACGCCGGTTGAAATATTTATGAAGTAGCTCGTCGTTACGTTCGGCGCGTAGTGTCCTCGTGTTTCCTGTTGCGTCTCAATCAAAAGCACCCTTTGATTCTCGTCACGATCTGTCGAACAGGGACGATTCAGCGAACGAGATTGCTCGTTACCAGGCCCTTCGCGTCGAAATTCTTCGCGAAATACCGCTGGTACCCCTTCTCGATTTAGAAGCCGACATCGTCGCGTCGAGTGGACTGAATGAGACTAAAAATAAATAAAACAAACGAAATGAACGTAGGCGAGGAGAAGAAAAGATGCGACAATTTAACGATGCGCCCATAAGAACGAGCTTCTCTCCGAAATGTTTAGGTGGGGTGATTGTATAGATAACAATCGTTCGTTGCAGTCGCGTGCTAGTTCGGGGCGAAACGATTTTGCGGATCAGTTGTAACGACTTTTATAGGTGACTCTCCCCGAAGAACCATCAACGAAATAAATTGCCTGTGTGTGCGATAAAAAATCGAAGGACCGTGCATCGTACCAGGCCAGATATCGTACAGCACGCGCGAGTCTCGAAAAGTTTAAGGGAGATATTACGTGGGCGGTGAAAAATGAAAGACGTGTAAAGAACAGTATGTTGTCCCCGTTATTTTCGTTTTATTACGCAGTCACGACGCACGAAAGTACTTCATAGTCGCACGCGTAAAAGTTGCAGCTATAATAAAACTTGCTCCTCTTCCCCCTTCATAAACGTTCCTTCCCTTGTCAACGTTGTTTTCAGCGTCTCCCGATTTCATGGCCGGAATTGAAAACAATTTCTCCCATGGCTACCGGAAAATTTCGATTCCACGCTTAAATGAGATCGCTATCCAAGTAAATCCCAATTTAGACCTGAAACGTTTAAGTAACGGCCGATCACAGAAACTCGCTACGACACGGACAAAAAGCAGTTCGGCCAACTTTCCCGGTGGCAACAAGTGCCGTTATCGTGCGAACCCTTAACAAAAGGAAAATAACACGGGACAGCACTTGCAACTCCGAACGAGTTCAGGTGTTCCCGTAAAATTTTGTCGCTGCGAGCAAAAAAGTTTCTCCGATCGCGGGAGATTTTTTTCACCCCGGAGGTGACTAAAATGCTCTTCTAAAGTTCGCCGTCCTACTTTGCCATTCAACGGGTTCGTGCGTGCACACGCGCACGGGTGCGTCTCCATGCGCGCGTGTAGGCGTACGCGAGCCGGAAAAACGAGCAGTTTGAACGCAAATAAAAAACGAAGTACATAATTCCTGTTGTGAGAAGGATTTCTGAAGCACCGTGTCGAGCGCGTATTCATTAGCCGTGCGAGCTCAGTCGATAAATGTCGGATAAATCGATTATAATCTGGGGCATTCGAGTGCTCGTTGCACCGAATTCGTACTTTTCTAATGCGTTCCGCCGCGTTGTTTGCTTGGCGAATCTCGCACGGCGATAATTATTTGTCGCGACACGATAATAGGACGGCTCAGTTTCGGCGAAAGTTTGGAACAGCTCGCTAACGTTCCGGCCCGAATATCAGGGACTTGCTTGCTTTTTATCTAGACCGATGCTCGCCGTTACTTACCGTGAAACACGCCGATGATTTTTGCCGATTCATCGCTGCTGGAATTGTTCGTCAACGGGCAAGGTTTAACGCGTGTTTGTTCGAATATTGATTCCATCGAACTTACACACGAAGAATATTTTCTGACGGCCGAATGAATAACGTAGATGCGTTGAAACTCGCACGGAATCGTGGGAAAGTACAATGGAAGGGAGAGAAAAATAAACGTGACGTTCCTTCGGTATTGCGAAGCTAAAAACTTCGGTCGTTCCAATTAAATTTCATTTCTATTATTGAATTGAATTATTTCACGCGGCACGTTGCACAGGATTTTTTGTCCATTTCGCGGTGCTCTTGTTGTTTTCACAGTGACAAGCACGCGGTCTATTTTGCATATACGGAAAATGTACGATAGCGGGGAAACAAAAACAAAGGAACGTTTATAAATATTTAACTTTCTTGCAAGTGACAGTGATAGGGCGTGGATGGCACGTATCGCTCTCGTGGATTCATGGGGACGTGAGGTTACCGGTGATTTGCGCGCAGAGTGCGAGCACGCAGGTCAACGGACTCGCGGGAAAATTCGTAGCTGAAAATCGTGGACACGGATTGATTTTTCGGCCCGGCCGCGGCCATCCGACAGTCCACGTTCTGATTAGTTATTTGTTGAATAAACATCGGCCAGCCGCGCCCGGGCTTTGGATATCCCGTCGACCTGGTCGTCAAAGCAAAGACGGATCATGCAGTTTTATTTTACAACCGGTTTGAATAAATCAATGCTTCCGCGGGGATCGTGTTTATCTGAATAAAAATCACCGACCGAGCCGAGTTCGAGAGGGGAACAACTGAATTACGTTTTCATAGGGACAAATGTTCCGCGTTGCACGCGAAATACAGTGAAATTTTTGTCTCCCCACGCCGCGCGACGTGACGCGGCGCGACGGGGTGCGTCGCGTAAATATACAGGAATACATTAAATCGATAAGCTTTTCCATTCGCGTACAAACTTAGTACGCGATTAGAAGACACTGCGCCCGAAACCGAACCAAACACCAGGAAATCGATGTAAATGCTGATTACATGTCCCCTGGCTGGCAATTAGCCTAACTTGACTAGCAAATTGCACGAATTTCGGCTGGAAATCAATTTCCAGATACACAACCGCACACCCACCTGGTAAAATCGAACGGATAATCTGTCGTTATAACGAGAATCATAATAACGTAATAATTAAATCGCACGTTGATTACGTCGAGTCGATTGCCAGTCACATCTGGATGGGAATCCTATTAAAAGGCGGTGCCGCCTGTTCGATTAGAAAGCAAAGCTGATTAAGCGATCCGCCGGACGGAAGGAAGATTTTGTATTTATGTATTTAAATGATACGTGCTGGCCGAACGATTTGCATATCCGTGAATATCGACTCAGCCGGATCACGTGGATGCGCTTTTGCGGTAAACCGTCGAACAGAGTTTGAATCCAAGATTCGAGTGCATGTGCGAATTCGCTCGTGCGTGGAACGTTCATGCACGCATAGACTTATGGCACTCTCGAATCGTATATCAGAGTGTCGTTGGTTGGAATTGAAATGCGAGTGACGAGGATGATCGCGTCGGATTGAATGGCGTTGTGCATCATCGTCCAGTGGGACGGTGCATGATCAATGTAATTTTGTTCCTAGTCGAAGATCAGTGCATCTCGAGCCCCGTTAAAGCTTCTCATCCGGCAAGTTGGGGCGTTTGCATTGATTGTAGGTGTGTTTGCTGCAGTCTGCGTGCACAATGCATGGACGTGATTGTAATATTGCTTGGTGAACGGACAGAACGGCAGACAGATGGAACATCCAGTGATATAGTATCGTCGGTTTCGTTGAAACAGAGAAGCCAGAGTTCTGGAGATTTATACAAAGATGGCTGGATGGTTACACGGTGAACTATGAAGACACGTAATGGCACTCGCGTGAAAGATATATGGAACGACGGTGTATTTTCATTATGGTGCGAAACCGCAATCAATAGCGACGCTTTTACCGACACATTGCACACCGTGCAGTAACCATCAATAATGGGTCGAGTCGTGATGCTTGTATTACCACCTGCCAGATGTTTCATTTTAATAACTGGGTCGTGGGAAAATAAGGAGAATGCGAGGCAATTCTTGGCGAAGGCTAAAGAAAGTTTATTCATTCCGTGTTAATTAAAACGCGTGCTTGTCAATAAGATAAATTACTTTCGTATTCGCATTTCTAATATCGGAGTAAACGTCCGATAGCTGGTTTAATTGGAAATTGAAACCGTTTTTGACCAAGTCACATGCACGTACCTGCGTGTACTTGTTCAATATATGTTATCAGATTATACTACCTGTTCGATTAGACACGAATGTTGCGCTGCCAGTTCGAGTACAGGTGCATGGAACATCCAATGTATCCGACCACATGAGGCCGTAACCCACTGCCTGGGGTGTACGACCATATACTACTTGTTTGATGGCGCACAGGCTTGTACTACTTATACACGCATTCGTTCCTACAAATTGCATCTATTTATATCCAACGGTTAACCGGTCGCTTTATTTCCTCCAGTATCATTAAAAATATTTCTCTGTTCCGGATTCACACAGAATCAAACGGAAAGAACATTTATATGCCCCTCAAGATAATCACCGGAAGACAAGGCGAAATTGAGAATGTCGGTGGAGTATCTCTTGTTGGAGCGTTGCGCCACTTGAAAAGGATCGAGCTAACTAAGTCCGTGCGTCGAGCCTATTGCAATCAGACGCGACATTCCAACAAGAATAATTTCAGTCTCCCCAGAGTAGACAGGGCTTGGGGGTTCGAATTTGCAAATCTCGGTACGCCTCTGTCGTTTCTCTCATTTTTGCTCGTCTACTTCTCCTGTTCCACGCTCTGGGCCTCTCGTTTTCCGCGAAATTTGTCGAATTAACTTCGCAAATTCGACCCTTTCGTTTGACGTGCTGCGCCCCTCGGGCCGTACCTCCGAAATTAAAGCGAACTTCAAAGCCGTCTCCGGAGATGGATACTGAATTTTTGGGTCCCCGAACAAATTCTCGTTTAAAGGCTTTGCCGCAAGTGAAACAAAGTGCGGCGAGCTTCCCTGCCTGTAAACGTGGGTCGTAAAAAAAGTTGGAGCCACTTTGAAGCGCGGAGGTGTTTTGATTGCGGTGCTTGCGAGATGATTTAGCCACGAGGAACGAGCAGTTTTTAAATTTCGGGGAACGTGCGATATTTCTTAACATTGTAACCCAAATTCCGTACGCACCATTGGAACATCGTTGCCAGATTATTATGAGAGCGATAATTGTATTATAATTTTTAAGGATATTTCTTTGCCTTTCTATTTATCGCGCACGATTGAAGGTACAAAAGTGTGACGCAAGTCTGAAACTATTACAACGTAGCGCGACAAAAGCTCCTTGCAGTTGCGCCGTGTAATTCGATTTATGTGTCCATTAGTTTATGCTGATTCTTCTTGGACGCGTTGCAGACAGTTAATGAACTCAACAGAATGCCCTGCATTATTTAATAGAGTGGCGATACCTACTTCCTACGGTGAAAATTTTATCGCGTCATACGGAGATTAATTAACAGGTAGCATTCCGCCAGCTTTATTTGTTTTTAATCGTTTTGACCAAGGCGCAGAAACGAGAGCGACAGAGTACGAATACTTTTCAACTAATTTCGACCACGTACCGATATATTCTTTAAGTTACAAAGTTCTTGGAATATTTACAAAACTGTTCCAAGGGAGATTAAAGAGAATTGCCTAACCGGGAACAAGCAGAAAAATTCTTGGACAACGAAAATTTGAAAGTAGCCTGGGGACTAGACGCGACTACTTAAGAAATCTCCATCTTCTGCTAACTTTGAAATGCGCCAACAACGAAAGTACGCAGAAAGTGTGGACAGACTGAAACCAGCTCGGGTTGCGCCGGCCTCTAAACCGTATTGGAAGGTTCATTAAAGTGTGCCGGCGTATGAGTAACTAGAATTGAAACGGTCAACAAACTTCTTTCCGTAAGTTCGCCGTTGTTCCATACAAACATGTTCCCCTTCTTTCGAGTTTCGCAACAACGATGCCTACGTACCGTTTCAATCGTTTCATGTCAAATGCTGACACTTTCGAGAACATATAACATCTTTTCGCATTAAATCTGTGTTGCCCGAACAAACATATTTCTCGTCGTTTCGCTTACAATTTTAACTTCGAAGTAACTGCAACAGCTTTAAAACATAAATTCGATAACCGATAATAACCGTTGCTTAAAAGCCAACGTAGTAACGATTATCGCGTCACGTGCTTGTTGTATAGCCATTCGGTTTACGAGTTGAACGACGCGGGGCTTATATCCGAGCGGAAGTTCGACTCGGTAAGCCGGCAATTCCGAAGCAGTTCACACGGTGTATTTCGTAGAGCGTGCGATTCTGTGCAGTGTGCATTTTCAGGAATATCGGCGCACCGTCCTAGGATTTCGAACGTTCCTTCAAGACGAGACGAGATCGCATGAGCGAGTCGGCGGTGGTCCAGCTCTCCGAGGCGGCACCTGACTCGGCAGACCGGAATAAACGCGAATGTTTATACCGGCTGAATCTGGCCGAAAATCCGGGGATTCGCGTGCTGTTCGGGCCAGGACACTTGTAATATTATGGAACCGATGGAAAACAACGGGGAAAGCATCATAAACTACGAGATAGGTTGAAACAGTTCACTTGCGGTGGATGTAGTAACGGCTGCGTACACACTTCGTTGTGCGAAGCGCATTGATGAAATCGTTCGGTTGATTAATTGTTGGCACCGATTTCAAGGGCTTGAATGGTTACGAAAGCGACGAAACGGTTTCAATTTTGTTGAACACCGCGTCCATTAAGTTCTCCATTGAACGCGATCGTTCCCGCCGCGATCAGTTATCGAAATTCCCGCGAAATGAAACACCGGGGCAGGGAAAGTGTTCCATCCGTCGCATTGCGGGCGGCAATTTGCAGAAACTCGCAGAATTTCGAAGCCCGCCGCACTCCGGCATCGCCTCTCTCCCGGCAACTCGAGGATGGGAAAAACATTCGTCGTCTTTCGTTGTCTCTGGAGTACACGGGACACTTCTTCTTTTTTTTTCTCTCTTCAGCCCCTACCATCTTCATTCTACTTTTCGACGTTCCTTTATTCCCCTGACCCCGCAACCTCCTCCAACTGAATTCAGCCTCGCCGTGTTTTTCTCAGATTTGTCTGCCCACGTCGAATACAGTACGCCAAACGCAGACGCTCTTCGCGTTATCGAGCCACGCCGAGACGATGTTATTAAGGTAGCGAGAAGATTGAACGGGCTTCATTCTTCGTACGTATACTTCGTGCCTCCACAAACTTCGAACAAAAGGTGCGCGAAATCACGTTGGCAATTTTATATTCCAGATTTGCGTTCTCACTGAAATTACAGCCCTGCACGACTGTCGAAAAAGCGGCGCAAATTTCATCGAATCTCTCTGCCGGTGGTTTTGAACACGATTCAAAGAATCGCGAACTTTTCTATTCCCTTTCCTCTCGGGTCCCGACCTACGACGATTCCGAATGCGCACTAGCTGCTCGCCCGTAAACAATTCGATCGCGCTTCGCCACGTAAGAATCTCTACCAGCCGATAGTTTCGGACGTGGTAAATTGCGGCGTGCGATATGCAAAGTTGAATCGTTCGATTCGACGCGGTCGACCGTGTGTTAGCGTCTGTTTCACCTGTTTTTGCGTCCCGTGCCAACGGATCGAACGCATGAAACTCGGCCGCGGGGTCCAATGCCGTTCATTGCATCGGATCGCGCCCCTTGAAACGCGTTCCGTGTTCGAAGCTCTTTTGGTTGGCCGCGATGGAGATCCGTGTATCGATATCGACGAACATTAAACGACGCTCGACGGTCATACAAGTTGTCAATGGACGAAATAGTCGAGGCTAGGAGTGAGGCCAGGTTCAGGTATTCCGTGAGCAATACGAATCAGCTAGACACTTTGTGCCGATCGGAATGCACCGCGATGCTTGACAATGCGATGGGATCTGGCGCTCGAATTGATCTCATTCGTAATTGAAATGCGAGACCGACCGTGTTCCCTGTTCCGACGGGATTGAGATATCTTCGCCGCCCTTCGAAATGTTCGCCGCTTGGAAACTAATGAATCTGATAACGCGATGAAAACAACGGAATCCGCCAGCTTTGCCGCCGCACCTCTGATTTTCGAAAATGATTCCGCGAACACTGGACTGACATTGACGAGCATTTCTATAATATCCTGGTTGTCGTCAGATGAGACAGATTTCCCGTTCTCTAAACGACAGCCCGGTTATACGTTTTAAATCATCTATTTATTTGATAATTAAAAATAGCTTGCTATTTTAAGCACGTTGCACTTTCAGTGAACATACCGCTCACCGCCGCTTTATCCGCTTTATCGATTAAATATCCCAACTACGGACAGAAAAAATTAATTCAATCTGTTTCGTTTCAGCAGCATTGCCAATGGCTCCAACATTTTTTTAAACATTTCAATGCGCGAATCGAATATTCCCGTACCTGTATCTGAGTTTTGTGTCTTTGTTATTATCTGTGTATGTATGCATCCGTCTCAATCTAATTAAACGATTACGTTGCTATCGTACTATTCAACAGAGCAATTATATTTGCAGTTCAGTGTGTATAAAGCAATAAGCAAACAGTAGTTCTACTAGTAGCAATACTCCGATTTCAGCAGCATATTCGATGAAACTAAATTGCCACCCGATGTTTGGGGATAAATTACGGTCCAACAGCAACAATATATCCGACACTGGTCGTTCAAACCAGTCCACAATATTGAGTTCGCGCAGGAACTGCAGGGGCAGAAGGGGTAAAGCATATTTTTCAGGGTGAAACAGAGGTTTCCTAGATTTAATGACGAGATTTTAATGGTGCCACGGTGTTGTAGTTCTGGTTGTTGAATTTTTCGCGATGTATTTCGTCCGCATATACTGTGAATTTCGAGCGACGAACTGGTAGGGCACAAAGGAGAGAGGAAACGCTAGGGGAGTGTTTTATAGAAAATGAAACGAAGAGGAGGATCGTCTTAATCCTCTGCTCCACCTCGGGGATTTCATTCTTTTAAGACACTCTCTACGGCGAATGGAATATGAAAATTCATGCAATGAAGCGGCGTACACTGAATCGTGACCTTTAACATTATTTTTCTCTTCTTCTTCCCCCTTTTCGTTTTTACTTCAGGACATCGATATCGGTGTAACGACGAAAAAAACAAAAACGAGAAAGATATAGCTTCTATAGCACGTAAGAGTTTTAATAAGCGATCCTCAATTACGTTCGTTTATTGAGAGGATGGGGATGAAGCGTCACGCTCGATTGCAAAAGTCCATGAATAAATCATCGACTTTCAGCATCGCGTTCAATCGACAATAAATGCGAAACATATTCGTTTCATATGACGAATATGGTTGGATCGAACTACGGACTTAATGAACGATTTCAATGATGATTTTTATTTTAACATTGCCACGGGGCGTTAGAGTCCAAAATTTGGACGACGGGATGAAACTTTTGTTTCCCCCTGTTTCGATTGCGATAAAAACTTTTATACCCTGGGGCGTAATAGAAGAAATATTGTTTTTGATATATTCGATTTAAGTAGCATCCGTTTCAATATATTCCACGAGGTCGTGATGTATCGTCGAGGTTACACTACTGAGCTTTATTAAACTCTTACGATTTCTATCACTGTCGCCTCATTCGAACCGCTCACAGACGGCTTTAACACCTGGACTTTACAGTTTCGTACTTAACTTCGTTTAATTTATGTTAACCGCCCTAAGTACCAATAAAATGTCAGGCCTCGATGTCACTGGCGTTCATTCAACGTGCTTAAAAAAAGCACGCTTACAGCGGCAATAAAAATGTTCGCTGTTAGTTATTAGCTTTATACATTCAATTCGGGAAAGAGATTTGGGGCTTTTGATTACCCAAAAAGGTGATATATTTTAATGGTGTGGTGAGGTATCACGCATATCCACTTTGTGAAGCCGAAACAGGAATATTGTGAGACAGCTTATGTTAAAATATCACACTCTAGTAAGTTCTCATTTCAACCGAAATTTTCATACGTAATTCGGTACGTTTTATTTTCGGTACGTTTTTTTCCTTAGAATTTTATACTCTTCATATTGCCTCAATTTCAAAAAATTAATTGAAGGACAAAAGCTGTATTACACAAGTGACAATATTCCTCGTATTCGCAGTATCGTGTTGTTTTATTATACTTCTAATAATATAATTCAGCGGATTCTTTAATGAATGGCAAAACGACAAAGTAATGTCTGACTGACTGTCGCAGACCTTAAGTTTGAAAACTTTCATATCTATTGTACGGATAATGTCGTTCCTCACGAGAAAGCAGTAGAACAAAGTGGACGCAGAGGGGCACAATGTGATTTACGTTTCCACTTCTCAACAGACCGGGACTAACGTCGAGTTCTCGAGGATATGGTGCGTGTGTCGCGCACTCGCGCCGGAGAGTTGTAGAAAATTGGCTGAGGAAAGATTGGACGATATTTCTTTGGTCTGAATGCCGAAATGGAAGCTATCCGAGTTTTCAAAGACGAGTTCGAGTTACCGCCCCCTATCGTCCTATACTTTTCTCCATCCAGCACATTTATATTTCCCTCGCAGGTTAACATTATCAATTTTCCAATAAGTTTTCCTCAACCTTTCCATGCAGGCGTTGTGCCGCATTGTTTCGAGAGTATTGAGCTACGAAGCGAGTCCTCGATTCAAATCAGTTGATAATTAAACTTTTTAACTGGAGAACCTATATTTGTCGATTTTTTCAAATGAACAATTCAATGTAAATTTAAATATTCATCTGTAATATACTATGCGATATGAATTTATAAAAATATAGTGAACATTTTTTAAACGGAGCAAAAGCAATATGCGCTTGTACATCATCTCTGTATCATCCTACCCGCGGAGCTGTCATCGATAACCATAAAGATTAAGCGATATGACAAATGTATACACGAAATCGCGACGCTGCATGTATGGATGTATATACAATTTCATGGTGTGCACTGTCCTCCTGGTTGAGCCACTTCTTTCATCCCCGAAAGTGTTTCAATCCCAGTACCACGACAATATTGGTATTTTCAGCCTGTTATTCAACATTGATCTCTCCAATGTACTGACACGGATGCGAGCGCCACAGACACCCACATTGTCGACCGCAGAATGTCCAGTAACATGTCCCTGAACGATTTTCGGCCACTCCGCCGAGATATTCACCTGAGCAATTAACAGGGAAGGGGTTAAGATACACGGTGGCACAGACTTTGTGGGGCCAAAGGGAATCGTAAATTCGCGATGTCGTCGTGTACTCGTCAAACACTCTGGCTAAGTGTTCACTGATTCAAAACCAACTCTGAATACCAATGAATTGCTTAACATTACACCGGTTGGACTCGGCGAAATCTAATCGTATAAACAACCTCTGAGTCACGTCTTCGTCCCCGTCTAGGAATGGCATTAATTTTCTTGGGCAAATTTTCAGCCAATTTCGCTACCGTTTATTGAAGGTACTTTAAAATTATCCGTCCGGAAGAAAGTGTCCATTCATCCGCGGCACCGATGGAAATAGAATTTCCAATGAAATTTTCCCGCAGGGGTCGCGCCGATACTAATTAGAATTTTTAAAGACTCTCAATTACGTTCCCAAATGAAATTCGATATCATTATATAAACGCCGACAGCCCCACCCTCTTCGTGTCCTTCCACGGTGAATCAGGAGTCAATGGAGGTTCAGTGGCATAGACAACGTTCAAGAACCCTGTTCACTGGTCTAAGAGGGAATTAATTAACTACCGAGTGGCCGCTTGTATCTCCTTGATCCTGGGAGAGGTTACACGAGCCATTGTCATTTCGAATTGTCCCGGTTAGATCCTCTCAAATTAACTGTACCGGGGTGGACAACGGTTGATCCATTGGACGAGAGAAAAACGAGAGGGAAAAGTAGCCGGATAGTCAACGACTAACCAAGACAAAAGAAAGACTGCTGCCAAATCTTCGTCAGGCTCCATTAATCTCGTAAAGGGGCAAGCAAGGAATATATAGAAGCAAAATTTCAAGAGCGTTCACGTACAGCAATATCGACGAGTGCTATTTGGCAAGGATGCTTTGCTGTAACGACGTAATTCCAGTGAAACTGGTTGTAACACACCTATCCTCGAATTGTCGGAGTGCAGCATTCCAATTAAACTGGAGTGTTCCTCTCGAAAGAACACTGTTTTCCGAAGCAACGCGGGAGGGGGAAGTTCAATTGACTTCTGAGCGATCGTCTACTTGAGTAAGATACTGGATTCACGTTCGAATTTTGTGAGCATTTAGCCCGATTCAGCCCGCGGGTCGTGTCAATCAAGACGTAGCGCTGGAAGATAATAAGCTGGCGCTCCGGAGATGATTTCAGGGATTTATCTTTGCAATTAGGAAGCGTCAGGACGCTCCGCGATTGACGTCGATGGATGGAATTACCATCTGTGACGCCCTGCTTGTATTTGGTAACGATTAAGACGTGTACGCTGAGATTCAGAATTGTTTGTACAAATCGGAGACCGGATATTCCATCGTACAATGATGAAGGAGAGTAACTTTGAAGCATTTGCTTAATTTATTATGGGCGGAAGGGGCGTAAAAATAATAGTGATAATAATGATAATGATAAGAAGTATTCAATTCAATATAAATGGTTCGAATCAAAAATTCTAATTAAAGACTGGGCATAATGATTTGTATTTTGGAACAAATTATGGCTTTCATAATTATATCCTATAACAAAAAAAAAAGAGGGATTATTGAGGCGTGCTCTAGAACAGTGAACTTCTTTCTCCAGGCAGCATAACAGTTTTCCGTGTTCACGTTCCATTAACATTTTAATATTCAGCACGTACACTGTTCACCAAAAGTAAGAGTCTCCACAATTCTATGGAAACAAAGGCCACGAATTTATCGCGGCTTTGTTTAACGTCGGTTTTCTGGACTCTAAGAATGTGCACGGAACAGAGGATGCGATGTATCACTTAAGCGGATGTCCTGCGTTCCTTTCGTATCCTTTTTACTCTTTGTTACCCCCTTTTTTGCGGTGTACAAGCGGAAGAAATTGTTGGATGGACACTATTCGACGACTTTCTCTGTCCCCTTTCCTTCGTCTTCTTCTTTTTCCACACCCGTGGTACCGTCCCTGTTTCTGGCCACTTTTCCGTCCACTTCAACTACTGCTATCCTTTGCCAAAAGTTACGGAAATAAAGCAAACTTTATGACACTGTGACGTATTTATGTGTCCCCCCCCCCCCCCCTCGCGTTGCAACTTGCGTGCTACCGGTACGCGTAATTGTTCCGCAAACAAGAAGAAACGAGATACGGTCCACCGTTTCATTTATTTTTATGCGCTTATCGTGATAACGTTCCATTGTATCGTGTGGCAAAGTGCACCAGTTAGTTTTATTTTACTTAACGAATGAACGGATAATAAAAGCACGGAGGCAGTTAGTGTCTTTCGTTCGGGACAATTTTTTCACGCTGTTTAAAAGATAAATGTTATTCATGAGAATCGTTTAAATGTAAAATGTAATATATTGTCTGGCGGCCAGTTGGCCTTAATTTCGTCCGTAGTCATGTTTTACGTGCACGGCGGTTTACAGAATGGCGTACGGTAGTTGATCGATCCTCCCTTGCGATATATAATATCACAATGGTCCAGTTTGCCGGGTCGCGCTATTATTTGAAGGTTTTACGACAAACTTCGACTGTTTAGGAAGGATCAATGAATGTGAGCATCATCTTAGTACTATGGAACAAGCTTGTGTACACTCTCGACGAACCATCCACGATACTTGTCAACAATTCGCTAGTACGTTCCGAATACTTGTCCGGCTTCTGTCTTCCGGAAAACACCTTGGACTAATATTTCCTTGCATGTGTAACGATATTTAAAAAAAAAGAAATAGATAGAAGACGCGATAAATAACACTGATATCCTGGCACAAATAAAAATGGCCAAAGAACGTAAAAAAGGGGCAGGAGATTAAGCAGTCAGTGTAATGAATTGGCAACACGTCGAACCCTGCTTCAGGATGATATAAGTGTTAATCCTGTGGAGTGCACTCGATATTCTGCCATCAGTTTGGCAGATTGCGTCGCTAGCTATCTCAGCCTCGTCAACGAGCTTCGATTCACGTAATAGAATGCTTCTCAGTTTGCACTTCAGCTAACTGGTCTTTCGAACCCTGCACAGGCAGCGAAAAAAGAAACAAATGAACATGGAGGAATATTTACGCGCACGTAGCTTCTGTAACTTTCTGTCAAACGCGTTCAACGCTGTCGTAAGTTATGCTGCTCGCGAAATGCAACAGAAATAAGAAGTTTTTTTAAGAGGATGCAGAATTATATAATTTTATAAGTACTAGCAAATTTCAAGACTCGATCATTATTATATGGAATAAATTACGCGCAATATTTTAATATTGTTCCGTTGGTGTTAATCTGCTTATAGCAAACAAGGGAGACTAAAATAAAAGCTTTTGAATTTTGATCAATAACATAATATAATATTGCACCCGTAGCGCCCGGAGCAGGTTATTCTCCTTATTATTGTAATTTCCAGTGGAAAATTATTTATTTCCGCGAAATAGCGTTGTGCTCTTTAAAACAAACAAACTACATTTATTGTTTCAGATTATTACAGTAGGATTCATGTTGGCTTGCAAAATATATTCCCTTTATCTGTGTTCACTTAATCCATTCCTATTATTCGTTGGCTTTATTGCAGATTGTGCAATTCCCCCGGCCAAATGCGAAATTGAAACAGAACGAATAAAGTGTTATCTACCTGTGCCTTATTTTAAACCGGGTATTAAGGTTGTGAAGTGTAGTTAAGAGGTAGCAAATTTCAAGAATTTGTGGCTTAAACGCGCCACAGGCCACGGCACACTCAAAAGGACTTAATTAAAGGTCTTGAAGATTTCGAACTTACGTAGATTCTTCAGGATCTTGAGCAACCTGAAGGATTATCAAATTTCATTTAACTCGTCATGAAGATTCAGCAAAAGCGCCAAAGAATATTTCCCTCAATTTTACGAACGCCGACGTACTTACTACAGAAATTACTTCAGAAATGATAAACGATAGCCAAAGACCGTTTTCTGCTAAACCTTGTCCACACAGCCAACCTTTAACCTTTCCAATTCTCCAAGGTATACGAATGCCTCTATCATTAAAATTGTAAAGAGCGAAGGGCGCAGCGTGCAATTTTAAACATTACTGAAACACGTCCACGCGTTTCAACCAATTTCTGCAAATATCAACGTCACCGCGTATGCTTCACTGGCCAGTCAACGTGGTGGGGGGGGGGGGGGGGGGGGATGTACGAATTCAGACCCAGTAACGAACGAAATGTCCCGCCAAGAACGTCAGAATAAAAAGTTACAAGTAAACGTTCCAAAAACCAGCCGCACGTCGACTAGAATATGTAGCCAGCTTAGCTCGCGACAAATAATGCACAGCACTGTGCAAACAATGCTTACGAGCGTGCACGCGCGTTCACACCGCGATACCATTAACAAATGTAATGAATTTCCCCTGCCTGGTCAAGCACGCCGGTGACTTTATTGCCTTGGCGCCGAAGTCGTCAGAAGTGACGATAAATAATGTACCGCGAGAACGAAGCGACACACCGATATATACGCGTGCCCTCCGCGAATCGCAAGAAGATACGCCGGATAATGGAGAAAAATGATTGCATTTTGCTCGAGGAAAATAAAAGTGCGATAAAAAGGAGAACGGTCTTCGCCTTGTTATCATCCCGTTACAAATTTCTACGTGCACATGACACGCCGCATCGTCTGCATGTTGCGACATGTATAAACGAATTCGTTTTTACATATTGTTTGACCAACTGCGCTCGGTATACAAATACAATTGTGATCTAACTTATTGAGGGTCAAGTGTGTCGTGACACGACGAAACTGATCCGACGCACACGGAAGCAACTCGAAATAACGATTTCTCTAACTCGGGCCACGAACCGTGAACTCGTGGAGCGTAGACGCTCGCGACGAAAGCTTGATCGACCGGATAGATTCGCACGGTTGCAGGCGACGCGGAAAAGGAAGCTGGTGGCGTAAAAAAGGGGCGAGGAAAGGGGTTTGCTAGCGAACGACAACAGGAACACTGTAACCGTACAAATTTATCGTTGCGGCCAGGCTGGCCTCGCTCGAACGGCGGCACTCCTTTATCCGTGGAAATCTTGGCCGTGAATCAAATCCGCGATTTACGGCCGCTGTACGTGTATATCAATTCCACAACGAGCCGATTATCGGCCCGGCAGAAACGCTCGTGATTCTGGCCCTTCCTTTCCGTTGAATTTTTGCCAACGATACAGTGCTCGCGTTTAAAGGTATACATGCATCGATGTGCCTTCGCGTTCACGCCACCGGTTCTCGCATCCCCGCGATTTCATCCCGTGGAGATTTTCACGCTTTTTCCAACGCTTTTTCCACGCGGCTGATACTTACGCGGATCCGCAACTGATAGGAGTGATAGGCGAAGATCTCGCCGTTTCAGTTCGCACGATTTAATTCAGGCTTCGTTGGCCGAATTTCTGACGGGCAAAGAGTGACGCCTGGCAAGCTTAGTTTCCCTATTAACGTCTTATCGAGTTATCGACTTTTCAATCGGCCGTTTTGTTCCCACGGTATTGTCGCCGCGGTTCAATCCCGGACTGCTCCACACATTGTTCGACTTTCGCGTGAGATTGATAGAGCGCGAGAGATACGCGAACTGGATTTGCACATTTTACCCGGTTCCCACGTTCGGGACGGGAAGAATTTTTTTCGGCAACATTTCTCTGCACGCTGGAGCATCTTATCGCGATAGGCTTGAGTGGGCTGCGGTTAAAACGGGATATGGAGATTGAATTCGAAAAGTAGTGGCGTCTGCCATGGAACAGGGGTATGACGAATAAATAGGGAAAATATAAGGGACGAGGTAGATTATTGAGATAAATATCAATCCGAAAATACAGTTCGGCGGGAATAGATGTGTGTCTGGGATCTGGGATCTAATTTGCTGGTATAAATACAGTCTGTTTCCACGTAGACGTTGCTTTGGGACATTTAATGTCCGGGCATGTTAATGAACCACAGTCGGTTTAATTGCACGTGCCATGCGAAACACAGGAAGGAACGGGAATTAGTTTAAAGGGGCATTATAATACTTGTAAATTCGACATTAGTTCTGATGCCGTTGGTGCGTGGTAATTATGCGAAATGATGATTGCTGTGTATGTAAATTGAATGCATTACGTCTCTCATCGCGTAGCACGAATGACTTGCTTAACCAAGCCGAGTTCGAGCTTGTTTTATGAGTCATTCCTGGCGTACGGGAATGATAGCGAGAAAATTTACGCAACCACGAACCATTTCGATAATAAAGTGCAGTGCATTAGCCGAGTTCTACGGAAACACATCCGGAGTGCTGTTCTAAGCAAACCAGGGGTCCAATGGAGGGCCGTAACGAGGAAGTTCAAAGATAACACTATCTGATAGTTATAACTTATGTTTCGTATTGCTAACCAAATCCAAAGACTCAATCCAAACCGAATAATTGTACATCGAGTCGAGCTCCAAATTGATCTGAACTGTTCTAAAATAAAATGTTACTGATGGATAAAGTACAATTTATTAAATGAACGTATTTTATACTTCAATCAGTATTTACAATACAGTGCACCTATATTACTGATTTTCTTAGGAGAACCGTGTACGATTTGGCTGATGAAGTATAAATAAAATTAATTCAATTTAATTACATGAAGCGTTTAGTGTAAAATCCTCGGCTCTGTCACGAAAATTAATTGCATGCTTAATTATACTTGCGCCCGACTAACGGATAATAGTTAGCAGCTTTCGAAATACGAGGATAGGAACGGAGCTTCGGCGAGCTTTAAGAAGTACCGCGGATTCAAGGAGATACGGTAACTATTCAGACAGACGAAGCACTCGTAATTTACTGGCTCGATACGCCTTGCTTCAACATCGAATATACCGGGCGTTTTCAAAACAATCCAAAAGTCGTTCGCGAAAAGTGTTTCGGCGCCCTCATTGAGCTATGCACCGAATATATGTAATTACGCGCTGAGTTTATTAATGGCGTGCTGTGCGTAAACTTTCTCAATCGCAATATTTCCATAATCGCCGAAACTCCCCCGACGATCAGCAGACGTCCATAAATTTTACCATGGGTACCGAAGCCCTGCCATTTAAACGCCATCTGAGGTGATTAAAATTTTCATTAAACGAATGGTGCTCGCATAGTGTGGCTTACGAAAGTGAATTAATTTCCATCCCGCGATTAATTTCTTCTTGGTATTAATAATTGTAGGTACATTTATGTTTCCCGATGAAACAAATTAGATGACGTGTCGGATAATTAATTTTATGGACTGGCATAATCACGTGCCGATATCGTACTGTAATAGGCTTCATGCAGACTCTAGTGCGTAATTACGAAAATTGTGCGTTTAATTAATTATTAATTTCATGTGAAACTGCGCGTACAAATGATATAACGCGTTCTATAATGTCTCGAGTATAGCGTGCAAGAGTGTTCTAAAGCAATATCGGAAATTTATTTTAATCAAATACTCGCATTACAGAATGTTACCAATCAATACGTATGCCCTTAACAAATGGCCACTTTAGTTACAATTCGTACAACACCTTACAAATATTTTCACTCGTCACAAATACCATTGTCAAATCACTCATCGCAGACACAATTCGGGCGTGGTATTAGATATTTTGGCCTGTTCGAAATTTCGGACAACTCGTAATAGGATAACCGGTTATTCCCTGTAGGGCGGAGTTAGATAAGCAGGCTTCCAGCAATGCATTTGCGTCGCTGCTGTGAAGCTAGGATATTATTCCATGTAATCCAGATTTTCGATTGGTTTCGCGATTTGTCCTCTTGCAGCGTAGCTTCTCTCGCGGCACGTATCATCGCTCTATTGATCTCGTTCAATCCGCGCAATGAAATATACCTTCACAAATTAGGAGAAACACCGTTACCCTTCAAACAGAATCCAATCTAATCGTTGCACCTTGAGCTTCACCCCAACTTTACTTCCCCTTCGTCAACTGGAATTTCGGAACCATTTGCACGCCGCGTGTCCGCCGAGGCTGAATGTCTCCTTCGTGTCCTAGAATCTCGAATCAGTCCGTCCACAAAATCCTACCGCCGAACGGAAAGAAAAAAATGGAAAAGATAAATATCCTAGAGAAACTGAGACGGAACGAAAGTCGTGACGCCAGCTGTTCAACGTCGGAGAGTAGCGGAAAACTTGCAACGATCGCGTCTTTTCGATTTCGCCAGCGGGCTAAAAAGCGACGACTAAGGAGTGCGCGTCTGAAACAGCCCCGCCGTAGGTAAAGCAACGGGCGGACGAGGCAGCGCGATTAAAGAGCCCGGCTCGTTTGAAGAGGCGCAGTTTCAGTTGCTCGTTAACGTGGCCATCCGCGAGACACTTGTGCCACCGGGATTACGAACGGCTTGAAAGCCGAAGCGGGCGTAGAAAAATAGAGACGTATTAAACGATGGTCGAATTGCTTTTCGTGTGTTCCGCATGGGAATCGAGTCTGAGGCTAGCCTCGAAGACGAAGCGATAGTATGCGGGTATGGAGGGTCGAGTATGTAAATGTGTAGGCGCGTTTCGCGTGCGCGAATGCCTCCGGGAGCGTTATGAATGATTGAGCGCAGCCTGTTTCCGCTGGTAGCGTAAAAATAGCGGCGAGTGCAGTCCCGTTGAAGCCTCTGCCATTAGCTGAACGAGAAAGCTTATGGCCGTTTCATCCCGTAGCCGCGAGGAATGCGGTACCGATATTTGGGCAACTCAGAACGCGGCCGCACGAGTTACCGGAGCACTTCTGCGATCTTGTACCACGGGTGAAATTGACGATGCGCCGTTATCAGTTGAAACGTTGAAAATTACAGGCGCGCGGAAATGTTCCAAGGGTTCAATAAATTCTGTCATCTCAGAATTTTTCGTCGCTTCGCATCGTTCAATTATTGCAGCACCGAATTTTAATGATAGTAAGATAATACTCGTACATCGGCCAGGGGAAGCGTCTTAATACGCGCACGGTTGTAATCTTGCAAACAAGGTAATAACCATGGAGGGATGCCATTAACACGACGGGTTATTGGACATAGAGGAACAGCGGGTTTACGGGCGACAATAAAACAAAGAGGAGGCTCAAGGAATGGGCAAAAAGGCAGGGATGAATTACAGCGGAGAATAAAGAAGGAGCAATTAAAAGCCAAGCACGCTTAATTCATTTAAAGAAAACCGCGGATGGATACGATGGTTGTCGTAATATGTTTAATTAAATGTAATTGTCTTATACGAAACTGTATATTTAGCGTATGAATGCCTGTGTATTATCAAACCTACTACTTGCACGCTGAAAGATTATGTACAATAATGTTTTCGTCTCTGATTATTTTTTAAATTCGTTAAGACTTAGATATGGCTTGAGAAAGAACGACGACGCTCCCAATATACTAATGTACAGATTGATATAAAGGTTTTAGCTTAGTCAATTTATTTTTCGAATATAGAACGGCAAACTGTCGAAACGCATACTCCCAAGGTAGATTTACTAGGATGTTTAATTTCACGAGCACTTTTCGTAGAGAAAATTCTATGCTCCCTCGAGCATCGTCTTTCTGTATACGATCAAGAAGCTTCTTAAGCCAGCTCGTGAATTATTTACGGTCGAAGATAGCATGGCCCGCGCGCATTGGTCAAACATTCATAAAGCGGCGTGCGCGTCTTTAACGCGTTTCTTTTCAAACTTTATGAAGCACACTGAACCCACGTTACCTTTCCTCATCTTAACACCTGTCTTTTCATTAGCGAACCCGTCCCTCATCACGGCAACTTTACATCGTCAGGCTCAATGGATCTTTCGACAATCGCCCAAGAAACGGGGCCAAAAATTTATAACGAAAAGTCCAATAAAATTGAAAGGAAAGATCTGAGCATCAGGTGAAGTAGAAAATATAAGAAAACGAATATAGCAAGAAATGTAACGCGGCCAATGGTGTGAAATCCTGCCGGAATCCGTTTGTTACATTTGTCGCAGTTTTTTGACAAAAAAAAAAAAACTTATGGCATACGGCCAGCAGAGTAAACTGAAGCAGTTGAGTCGAAACGGTTAGAATTTTTTGTAGATTAATTATGATCCTGTTGAAATTTCTTGAAGGTCCGTGAAATGGAATTATGTTGAAACACATTTTTACGAGAAACGTGAAGTTTATAAGTAAAAATATATATATTAAATTATTATCTACGATTGTTTTCCATTACTAGCGACAACTGTGAAACAAAATCGTGAAATTCTGCAGAACAGAATTATGAGACAGCTGGCTTCTTATAATATGTTCTCCCACAGTGATATCAAACTGAATATGAGGATTTATGTACACGGGACGAAGATTTGATGGAAGGAAGGAAGAGCCTGATCAGGAAGAGCCTGATCTGAGGAGAATAATGCTGGAAGTAAAGTAGAAAAGTAAATAAATATTTCTGCGGAGAGGAGAGCAAATCCATTACGTGAAACCTATCATCGATAATTATTAGTATGTAACATGTATAAACGGGGAAACAACTGTTCTTCTCTTTCATAATGCTAAAGATAGAAATTCTCGACCGTGACTTTCCTATATATTCTCAGTGACTTCTCAAACCACCCACTGTATCGGTTCAGCTATATGAATGTGGATGCGCATATTTTTCTCGACGGTAGGGGTTAAAACGACGTAACAAAACGACGTGACAGACGCAGAAATACGAGACAAGACAGGCAGCGCGGGTAGAAGTGAGGCGGAGTGCAACGGAAGTTAGACGGGGAGCAATTACGCCCAGAAGGAAGGGAAAATGAAAAAAAACGATCGACCGGTAATCTTAATAATGCTTGCAGCCAATCCATTTCGCTATTACGTAACCCTCGACCCTTTTTCTCTTTCTCCCTTGCTCTGTACGTTCGATTCTACATATCTCTTATCCCGAATTATTTCTACCATCCAGTTTCGTTTATTATTTGTGCATACGTGTTCAACTTCTATCAAGTACAATTCTGCACAGAAATTCAAATAATAATGCGCTCTGTTGGAATTCGTGGATTATAAATTACGAAAAAGAAAGCAAACTTCTCTATACGTTGTGAAATTTGTAGTCTGACCACACGCGGGTTGTTCTACTTGCTCGGTTAAGCGCGAATTCATTCTGTCCGTCTGACCTGTGCGGTTCTATTCTACGTACCCATTCTACTTATTGCCCTCCATTCTCCTTGTCTACTCGTGCACAGTCACGTTCACCAAAGTCTCTACACACGTAGCCAATTGTACCTTTCTGAACGCAAACAGCTCACTTTTACTTGCGTGATTTACTATTCTTGTTGCTACGTATATGGAACTATTGTAACTGGTCTCGCATAAATTGTTCACTTTTACGCGTTCGTTACACAAAGCAAACTACAACTTCTTCAGTGCTTATTCTAGTATTTACTATTATCCAGATCACGCAGAAGTTATAGCGTTAACGTTTACCCCAGCACCATTTGTGTCATACCATAGATTGAAACGCAGAAATTCTATCCAAACGTGTGTGTTCATTTATGCAATTTCAATTTCAAACATATCAAAGAGAAATATTTCCATATTTACTGTAGTACAAAACGACCATCCCGTTGTTTTACATTGAAAAATATTTCATTAAATACCGGTCGAGTTACGTATGGTTAAGCTGTGTACGATACCGGGCCTTTATCGATTGATTTCATAAAAGTTATTGTACTCCCTAACCGGTCGGCCGTTAATTAAAACTTCTGTCAAGTTAAATCTATCGTATCCGGTAAGTACCTGCTCGCATATGCGCGAGACGAGCCGGGGCAAAGGGATGTGAATACCTATATGTGCGCCGGGACGTGCACCTTCTACAAGTACACCTGCGTACTTTTACAAATTGCGCCCATTTTATGTTAATCTTCGTTCCGTGTTCGTTGCGCGAGCACGCACGAATACGTCGGCACCGAAATATTATCCGGAATTTACCAAGTGGAGATGAAACAGTGCACGCGGTATTTCACCTTTTCTGAAACGCAGCCTCTCCCCCTCAATCCTTATTTTTCCCGTGAATCGCACCGCGGCGCGGTGTAGTTCGGACTGGAATTTCAAACAAGTGCGAGACGAATTTAATAAACTATTCGAAATACGGAGTATATTAATGTTGTGTGTTTTTAATGCGTTTCATTTTTTACATAAAAATTCGGTCATCCATATTTCTTTTCATCATCCATCATTATTCACCATCATTATTTTAATAACGTAATCTTGAAATTGTACTAAAATATTTGTAGGTATATATATTTGTACTGATAATTTTCTTGAAAGATGTAAATATTTAAGCATCAGCTAGTTTATGCAGACTTGTGGTCAAAGTTTCGGACGAGAATTGGAAATGTCTTCGCGAGAATTAAGTCCCTAGATAGTAGAAGGAGGACCATAGACAGATTTAAAAGAGATTTCCATCTCAAGCACCTCGGTAAACTGGAGTAATGGTTATCTAATCGGGTATCCATAAAGAAGGATCTTTCACGCCCACCACTAATTACCTTGTAATTAGAGGTTCTTTTGACGGCGGGCGATCGGCTTGGGAGTTTCCTTTAATAAGTTCTTTTTCGACTTACTTCGATTCATCTTTTTCGAGATTCTTGCCGTGCCTTTTCAGCACTTATCCGTGGTGTTTCTTTGAACGAATTTTACTTGAATAAATTTTAATTGAGCCCACACTAGATTTTATGCAATATCGAAAATTCATACTCTCTTTTTCATGTCTCCTTAAATAATAATAAAATTCATTACGTATATGTCTGCATGTTACCGAAAACACTTTTTCGAAAGAATGAAAACGCGCATAGTGTGGCCGTAAAATGTATAAAGATAATTTTATCCTCGCAGAGAAGTATGATAATATCTGTGGTGATTATAAGTCGCACGAATTTTCCAAAATATTTTCTATCGAACGTTACCTAAACAAAATCACTTTAAATAATTAACTACAGCGCGGCGTTGACAGTGTTTAACTAATTCTCGTCGTGTATTCAAATCATTCAACATTCGCGATTGGAAAAGTAATAAAGTAACGACTTATCGATCTGCCAGTTAGAACCCACTATGAATATGCAAAACTCTGGCAAGACTGGTGCGAGGCGAATAAAAGGAAGAATTTCACGAAGGAAAGAACAGAAAACGGGGCTTATCTTTCGCTACAATTTTTCGATCGACATATAGGGGAACTTCTAAGAATTTCCTCGTTTATACACCCGTCCGTCTGTTTGCTCGGGCATTCGGGCACGGGGAAAAGAAAATTTCTCGTAAAAATTTTCTAAACTAAGTTCGCCATAGGGGCGTGCAATTCTGCCGCGTCGGAAGAATTTCCTATCCGTATAAATTCTTTAATAAAATTTTTATTATCCGAAGAAAAAACGCTTACATTTCTCAACCACGCTTGACATAGGATTTCCAAATCGTGTTCGAGTTTCTTCCGTTCAGTTATTTGACCGGCCCTAAAATAAAATACAAATAACGCCCTCAACGATGCGACGATTTTTCAAAACGTGACACCCAATTCCTTGGTATCGCGACTAGATGCGAAACGTTTCGGTTCCAGAAAATTCGATCCAGAAAAAAGAAGAAAACAAAAAATCGTTACTATTTACGCAGTCACGTATTTTTGTCGCGCACTCTAGAACGCGTCAGGACAAATATCGTACGCTATCGATTCCCTTTTTTTTTTTTATGCTCCCCTTTCATCTGGCACGGGAAATGCACCGTGCATGCAAATGCCTGCTACGCGGCCGCGAATATTTAACAATATGGATACCGGTTATATCCTCGTTATGCTCGGCATCCATGCACGCATACATAGTGGCGTTCTCGCTTGGATAGAAACAATAAATTTACAAACTGTAATGAACAACAGTTAGCGAATAATCCTGTATTTTCGAACGGCGGTCTCAGAACCTGTCAACGCTGCTGCACTGAAGTTTTTAACGCTAGAAATCATATCCGCCGTGCCGGAAAAGCGTGCACGGACAAATAAAATTTGTTCGGCCGTGACGGTGCGATATTAATTCCTTTTGATTTTATTTAACGTCGTGTACGGAATTGTTGTCCTGTACGTTCGATCAACCGAATGAGGCAACAATCATGGAAATGTTGTTATGCATTCCTTTAAATAGTATGACACAGTAATGTAGACGTTATTTTCTGTAAACCTCACGTAGATCGGAGTAGAGGGCAGGTAGGGTAATATGACTTTCAGTCTCCTTCAATTAGACACTGACTTTATTAATATAAAACGTCGACGCACGACAATTCCCAACAAACGACGACTCTCACGGTACTCTCAATGTAATGCCCTCTTCTAACTCTCCCTAAACTCTGCTTCGCGCACGCATCATGCACTCTATATATTCTTTCGCTCTTAGTTTCTCTCTCATTCTATTCCTCATTTGCTCTCACTCATTTAGGATGCACACTGCAGACATTCCTTGGCGACAGTCAGTCGCGTCCACCCGAATCCTTGGGCCGATGCACCCTCCGTTCACACCTCGGAATCATTCTAAACAGTCGCGCAATATTTCCAATCCCACGGTAATGAAACAGGGCTATGTCCTGCCAGATGTCATACGATGTAACTATGCGTTTGCGATTTTCAGTCACGGCCCATTACCCGCAAGTAATGGCAAGTAGTGTTAAACACCCGTTAATACGTGTCACCTACGTGTCACTTATGAAGTTAGGCTGCACTGCAATTGCGTGTACACGATTATTGGCGCGTGATGGTGCTCATAATGTAGCCGCAGTTATGATCAATACAGACCGATACGAATGGTTTGAATTTTCATAATGCAACCGCACGTTACTTGGTCTTCGGCGTGCCCCTCCAATATTTGTAATGGCTATGCATGACAGCTCCCCCGAACCCTTTGTCAATATACAATATGTAAGCTATTGAAAACTGCGATAAAATGGCGCCTGAAATAACCCAAACCTAGAGAGAAAATATTTTCAACGTCAATATTTCTGAAACAGTGGACGAAAATAATTTCATGAATTACCGTCCAATAAATGTCAAACAACGTGGTAATGGTAAACGAAAATATTTATTGGACAGTATATATCTACATTAAAGTATTTACAAATGGATGTTCGTAAACATAGTAGGGATTAGTAATACCAGTCGTTCCAGGGTAATAATTTTAACAGGTATTAATTTATTGCCCGGCTTGGATTCTGACAGTTGATCGAGATTGTCGAAGCTGCAATGTTAACGTTATCGAATGCCAGGTGAACAGAGTATTGCTTTTTCGTTTCGGGAATTCCGGTTATGAGCACCGTTCGTCAATTTCGAAAGGATGATGGAATTCTTGCAGAAGAATAAGCGAGTTTGAACGAGAGATTATTATACAATTCGAATTTTCGATCGTTACCTTGTCTGCGTTATTCCTACAATTTAATGGAGTTGACATTAGTTTTTCTACGCATCATAACTATGGCGGGTAACGTTCCGTAAACAGAAAGTGTTACGAGTCAGAAATCTTTTGTTTTAATTTGAATCCGTGTCGTCGCAACGAAGCAAAATATAATCGTTCCAATGAAACATGACACGGTTTAAGCTGAAAGTTTCCACGGAGTTTGTTTCACTCTAGTTCAAAGAGAAAATATACAAATGAAATGAAAACAAAATCGTACCACGGATCGAACGAGGAGACACCAAGAACTATAATGAAATACGTCATATCGGGGAGTTTCCCCATTTCCATTCACCGAATTCACGTTAAACAGATTTTCAATCGGCCCAAGATCTCACCCGGGGAAAAAGTGGTCCCCTACCTTTCGCAATGAAACGCAAACTTGCTGGTCGGATTCAGGTCACGTGGATGGTCCACGCGAGGAAAAGAAAACGAGCGTCGGTGGCTTTTTACGAAGAACAGGATCGATGGAATAAGGGTGGCTCGATTTAAACCATTAATTTGCGAAGCTTTCGTTACTTCCTTCTGCAGAAAGGGGCTTAAAAATAATGGTCCTTCCTTTCAACTTTCGAAAGTGTTATT
This sequence comes from Nomada lathburiana, assembly GCA_963667235.1. Classification (NCBI taxonomy): domain Eukaryota; kingdom Metazoa; phylum Arthropoda; class Insecta; order Hymenoptera; family Apidae; genus Nomada; species Nomada lathburiana. The sequence goes on along the minus strand of OY763898.1, from coordinate 7,401,378 downwards.
TCAAGAACCGTTCGTCTATCATCGTACCGTACTGATTTTCATAGCGTCCTGCATTATTTATTTTCAAATCTAAATAATTACTCCGCCAAGAATTCCGAGTTCTCCGTTAAAAAACACCCGAGAAATAAACTCGAAGTAAAAATATTTGCCCATTGCCAAAGGGATTAAACATTCCTCCCGATGAGCCTCTTAATTTGGACGCTGATGAATCATTAAAAGATACCATGCTACGGTTACCTGATCTTCGTAACACGATTACTCTCCCTACGCGTCGTTTGCATACCATTTGTTCGGGGGCGGCGATGCATATGCATGCGGTGCATCCACGAGACCCTTGTCGCGACCGGGTTACTCGGCGGCGAAGAAAGTCGAACATCCGTGATAAGGGGAAGGAATACAAGGAATGGAGGACTGACGGATGTTGGATAGAGATGGATGGCGGCGCGGATAGAGTGGTTAGAACGACGAGAGCCTGGTAATATTCCGTAATTAGCGGCGGTATGCATCGAGCTCGCCTCCGTTCTATTATATTTATATCGATTTTGTTCGCGCCGCGAATAATAATGCTTCACGGCTACGCGGGGTAATTCTGCCAGCAGGCGGTCGATTAAGGAAATTAAGAGCTTCCGCGGGAGGCTCGGTTATGCAGTGGTAAAAATTCGTCGAAACACGGAAAAAAAGGTCAAATTGTCAACTCCGCTTGAAATGAAAGAAAGAGGTGTACATTTCTGAATGTTCAGATCGTATTCTCGCACGGAGATAAGTCGCAATAGGGTAGTCGGTTTCGTGGATATTAAATTATCAACATATTAGCGGATCATGTAGTCGAAGCACACCCCGACGAAAATAATCGTTCGCCTTAAGCAAAAAAAAAAAAAAGAACAAAATTGAGTCTGTCGAACTGAACCCCTCGCCTCGAATATCACGTGGGATAGGCAAATGCATTTTGCAATGTTACTTCCATATCTCGCCCGCGGTGTTACTTTCGCGTCTAGCGGTAGCGACCTTTGAAAGAACGTCTCCATCACAAAGGAGTGTTCCGTCACGAACGGGGATCACATCTCTCGACGGGCCAGCACAGTTTTCTCACATAACCGTGGCGAAAGGGAAGATTTCTCTGGGGGATACTGCGTCTGAGAATGTACATTATTCATTGGATGGTGCAGGGAACAGGGACCCCATTAGGAGAAGTTTTTGACGCCTGGATCTATTGTTCGTAGAGAGATTGATTGATGTCTGGGAAACGCAGCTATACAGGTTTCGAGTCAATGCCGATGAACAAATACTTCGATAGCGTTAAGAACCCGTGACCGTGTGTCAATAATCAGGGGGGAAAAATTTGAATGATTAATCATTTCTTCATAATCGTACGTAACGCGTACAGAGTTGCCATAATAATAACAATGATGATTTCATATGCCTAGCGAAGGATACTTTTAGGAGTGGTTTCATAGTAATCGTTACTAAATAATCCATTGCACATGCAGGGATTCGTTCAAGACTTCAAAATAACAGAATAAATTAAAAGAGGCGAAAATTACGATTCAACGATTTAAATCGATTTGATGCGCTTCGCATCGCCGTTGATGCGAACAAAATCTTCCACTAAACAGTGTTGCATTATTTTGTAAGTATTCTTCGCTTCGCAGAGAAATATAAGAGTGATTAATTTCTACAAACCACCGAATTCAACGCCGGTTCCATTCATCTCGACCGATCATCTTCTCTATTCACGCGGCGAACACAGTACCCCATCAAACGCAAGCAAACCGGCGTTCTTTTCGCTGAAGTAACCACCTTCGAAAGCATCGACAAAAGGTTCGACGCTATCCGGTGCACGACCACCACGCGTCGCGACGCGCCGCAGCGTTCGACAAATCAATAGGGCACATCGGTGAAACTGTACGAACTTGATTAAACTACTCGTCGGTTCCATGTAGTCGGATGGAGCGAGTCGTGATCGGCGACATTGCGTCCAGGGTACACGCGATGACAGATAGTTATCGGGGTAACGAAGCGTGCTTACCACCTTAAACCTTCCATCTTGCAGCCAGGGGCTGGCTGTTTCCACACGGCTCCAATATGCACGGAGGGATACGTGAGTTAAGCCCGAAATTGGAGCCGAGCTCGGTCGCACGGTATCGTTTCATCCTTTGATTAATGACGTTGATTCCCGTGTACTCCCTCTTGCTCTTTCCCGATGAACGATCGCCGGGGAACGTGATTCGATCGTGTACGCGGAGAAATTCGCCTCGCAAACGGCCGATGCTACGGAGCACGAATTCGCGCGTTCAATCGCGTAATCCGTTGGCGCATGGTAAATTGCGAATGAAGATTAAAATAGGGGCGATTAAAGCGCCCGCTTCAATTGCGGGACGGCTTTCTCCCGGTCCAATTAAAGCCGGTTAATTGAAACAATTTTTTGATGGTATCCGGCTGGAGCGACCGGCGCGCCGCGGCGTAACATTAAATACGAAGACGGTGAAATTCTGCGCGGCTATTGTTGCACGGCCGATCGATGCGGAGGCCGTTGAATTTTTAGCAAAGGTTTCATCTTTCTCGTGATTCGAGGCTACATTTATTATGCGTTACTTCTTCTTCCGTTGTATCAATTCGTTGGAATCTGCCGGATGAAACGCGTGAAGCGAAAATATCACTGTTTCCAAATTGAAGAATCGTGTCACAGCGTTCTCGAATGTCGACCAGAGTTTCGCGGAGAATATCACGATGTAATTTAGTTGCGAACTGTAGTCGAGTCTTGGGAACACAGGAAAACGCGTGGCTAACTTTTCGTCTCGCCGTTTTGACTGAATTTTCCTTGCGCGTCCGTTCGGAGGGACAATGTTTGCAGCTCTTCCGACACCTGTTTGTTTGCTTCGTTTGCTTCCCCTTTCGCCCCTTTCATCGCCCCTTTCGATATCAACTTTATTTGCACTTCTACTATGAAATCAGAGCAAGTTTCGTTCTATTCAGGTAAAACGATCTAGCAGATCAACAGACAAAACAATAAACAATTGTAATTCCTCTTTAAATACGCGTTGAATAATTTGTACGCACAATAAACCAATTATCACAGAAGAAAATAGGTAGCAAAGAAGAATCTCCAATATGTTTCAAATATCGGCGATTCATCAAGGGGTACAGCACACGGAAAACCGGCGAAAGGGCATTGCAGTAATTTCATCGTTTCCTTAAAAAAAAAGAAAGAAAGAAAAACACCTCGCGGTACGAACACGCCTCTGAACTTCTAATTACACGAATTACTCGAAACTGCACGACCCTTCAATTAATTTGCTCCATGGCGTAAAGTATCTTGGCGCAGCGTGGAACCAGCTCTCTTCGAGATCTTGTTTGCCGGCATTAATTAACACGGATTCTGTTCCTTTCAAAACGGCCAGTGGCTTGCGCGTGAGAAGCATGTTCGTCTGTGCATCAAGGAAAGAATTTACCTTTCAGTTTCCGACCGCCTTTTGTACCGCTTTTCAAACCCGAGGGAATCCCTCGCGAGTTCCTCCTCGTCCTTTTTCTTCCCTTTTGCCTTCCTCCTATCAATTTGATGGATTTCACAGTTACATCGCCGATTCCTCTGACGTCAAAACGCCCGAAGAAGCCGGCAAACGTTGCGGCGTCGTCCTGGTCCTGTAACAGTGATTACCGAACATCGAGCGCCGGCTAGTCTCGATTCGCTATCTCTTATAGTAACGAATAATTTATGTTTCCCAGCGAATGATAGATTACCTCGATCCGTAAAATGCCGTGTCAGTTGTACGCTCTATAACGTGCGGTGCGCGGGTTACTCGCATGGATTACCGCGGCCGGCTGCAGCCGGGTTCCCAACTCGAAAAATTCACGCTGCCCGGAAAACGCGACGCGCCACCCCGGGAAGAAATTCCGGAGAAAGGGAAGGAACGTTCTGCAGCTGGGCGAGCCGCTTTTTATCGTAGAAGCTTCGCGGATGTGTCGTCTGCAGCGGATATGCAAATTACTCGCGCAAATTGGAGAGCGGAAGTCGTTTTCCTCCTTTTCGGATGCTGCGAAAAAGGAATCGAAGGGAAAGCGGGCTGCGCGCAGCCTTTTGCTTAAATAAACCCGCGATTTTCGATGTTACGAGTGGGTATCGAGAATATCGCGGACCGCGATTGTTATATTCTTGATGGAAGTCTTTTGTGAAGGTTGGGAAATCGGTGCTGCGAGTTCTATTTATTTGAAAAGATTTTTTATTGCCGTTGGCGTTGGCTGTAAGCTAATACATATTGCCAAGTGAACCGATACAATAACGTTTTCGGTGACTCTCGAAATAACAGGCTTATCGCGGGCAACAGCGAATTACCGTAAATTACTTTCTCTTACTTTCTTCCCTTTCATTCAGAAAATCTTCACTTCTCGGCTCGCCGAGGGAAGCTTGAAACCTAAGGTGATGTATTTTGCTACGCTTTTATCAGCTTCCATTCGTTTCTTTTCATCTTTTCCTCCCGAGAAGCGATCGTTATATGTAATGCGTTGCTACTTCAGAGGTGCTCCCGTTTTTCCACATTTTCTTTCGCAGAAAAACTTCTCCTTTCTCGCCTCGCCTCCTAAAAATCTTCATTTCTTCGTTCCAAAGAGAGAAAGGGAAAATTTTTAACAGCTAATTCCAGTTAGATTGATTATCTCATAATTTCCACGTGACTCGGTATAATTTTTTTTTAATCGCTCCCGTCCTAAGACATTGCATTCTCTCCGTTTTAATTAGCAATACATTAATTATCACCATCGTCGTCTACTTCGGAGGCAGCTTACTTAGCGCTCGTGACTCCAATTTCCGCTATAATCGTAGTACGGTTCTGGGAGGGGGCCGCATTTTTCCAATACTACTCTGATCAAGATAACTTTCCGTGGCTGTAGTTGAAATTACCGTGATGGCGTGAAACGTGATTCATAACTTTCTTTTACGTACTCTCACAACGAGGAATAAATTCCAGAAGACGCTAGATTCCGTTTGATGCGGGAAAGTTGTCATTTGGCGTCTGTTTATCGCCCGCCACCTCTGTATTCTCAGCCAATTTAAAGTTTCGAAGAATAATTACGATACCCGACGAAAATTTTAATTAACGAGCGGCGGGTGTAGATCGCAGATTCATTGCGCTTTTATGCGGCGAAAAAAATGTCATCGAACGGACCCCAGTATTTTCCCCGATTTCGCAGCAGCTTTTTCATTTATGATGTACGATTCGCGCGTGTACGCTAGTCTGCATACCATCTGTAAACTGTCTGTTAGATACATTGCCAGACAGCAATCGCGGTGTTACAAATTGGATAATAAAATGGAGGAAAAGGATAGTTCGCTGCGCTCATGTCTGGCTTTCGTTTCTGCATAATGGACAACGGGTAATTGAATCTCTACCGTGTAATTTCCTCCAGTCTATACGTATCAGCGCGTGGCAGTCTTGCTTTTTAAAAGATTGATGCGCGTTGATCATACGATCCGAGTAATGTTTGCTACTCTTCACGTAGACAGAGTGAATAGAACACGACAGTCATCGTCTAAAAATGCAAAGACAAATTATTCACATCTTCAGAACTGTAATAATTAGTCGAAATGAAATCGTAATAATTACTCGAAATAAGATCGTGCACGCGTGCTGGACGTGCACGATTCTAATTATCGCCGGCCGTCGCGTGCGGTATTAATGACGTCCATGACTGCCGAGGCGCAAAAGAAACTCGACCGTCGTACAAAAATGAAGGAACGCGTCGAAAGTGTAATTCAATGGAAACTGCGACAGAAGCGTGCAGTGGTTGCGCGCGGGAAAACGGAAAAGCTTTTTCCGACCACGACGAGGCTCGCGACTCGTTTGAGCGACATCAGTCCAGTTAATTTCCTGATCGCCTTTCATCGTGGCTGTCGACATAATCCACTCGAGAAGTCGACGATGTCAGGCGACACCGGCGTGGACATTTTGAAAACGCGTCGCGTCACGGCGAACGCGAATGAAAGGTTGTCGACGTTACAGGAAAGCCCCGCGTGTGCGTCAACCGGACAGCTGCGACGAGTGCGAGGATTTCGGGGATCGTTTGCCAGTACAACCCCGGTTCCGCTGTTTTATTTATCGTAGGAATGTACATTGACCGCGACAACGGAACCCTCGCGTGTATCGTTGAACGAACGGGGACGATTTTGTCGGAAGACACTCTCGAAATAGTGCCGCTTGGAATATCTCTTTTATTTTCTAGTAGTGAGATCTTTAGAAGTAATAAATCGCGTTTCACTTACTACTGCCATTTATATTTGAGACTACCACCATTCGAAGTATTAATTAGCAATAATATTCATTTGGAAGAATTGAGATTTGCAGGATTGAGGAAATGAGCATTTCTTTGCCAGTCTATTTTTTAAAGTTTCCATTGATCTGCCGTCTGACTGTTTTTATTTGCGTGCTTGAGCTATCAACATTGCAGGGAAATATTTCGGCAGCGTTTAAGTGCGTGGAGGATTTGTGAACGACGAGTAGACATTGTGTTCATAGGAATTGTGCGACGACGATTAGTAAAATGAAATTGTACAAACTGGAGTTATGCCTAGCGTTCGGCGGTGTTTTCTTTCGAGGTGTTTCGTAAAAATGCTGGCGCCATTCGCCACATGGATATCAGTTATATTTGCCACAAGTTTTGTCGCAGAAACGCACTGTGTCGCGAAATTCTATCGTATATACGAACACGTTAGGTCTCTTTAGCTCAATTTAAAAATTTGAAGGATATGGAGAAACACCTATTGAATAGCTCCACGGCTCTAAAAGCATTTTAGGCTTTAAAAGTACCATTTTAATAATACGAAATATGTTAATCGTTTAATTGCAGACTTCGATATAGGAATATTATTTAATCAATTTCAAAGCTTTCGAATTAATTTCTCCAGGAGTTCGTAGCTCTAATAATACAAACTTTAATGTACGATATCCTCCATCACCTTCAGGTTTAAACCCAAAAATAAATCGTACATTTTCGATTGATTTAAACGTGTGCATTCACGAGGAACCCTCGATCTTGGCAGAGACGAAAGCTGATTAACGTCAGAAATAATTTGTTTCGCGACTCAAGTATGCAGGGCACGATTATGCCGGCACGTACGAGTACTGCTACGGGAATTATCGCGGATCGCTTAATTATGACGGAATCAGTGTGCCCTGCATTAATTAACGGGTCACGGAGCTCGCGGGTGAAACCCACGAAGACGATCTTTATTAGCGAACGAGTTAGATCGTTTTATGACTATCGCATAGCTGGAACGCCCAGGGTGCAGATGAAGAGACGTGAACAGGAAGCGGATGAACGTTCGAAGCTGCGCGGAATTTAATTTCAAATAGAACGTGAGACAAAAATAAGAGCTATGGGTGATACATCGATGCATGCATGGTGATACATTAAACGTGCTGAAGGGAATTAAAGGCACAATGCTGACGTAGTAGAAAGTTGGTTCTCGTTACAAGGAGAAAAAATACGGTAGATGTTACAGTTTGAAACGATCAGTTCCTCGTCCTAACGACGTCGTTACGATAATTGGACTCCCTTGTAACTTTCATTCGCTTTTCAAGCTCGATCCGTTGAAAATAGAATGAAATAACCTGACAAAGAAACCACTCGTCGATAAGATTATACGATATTGTCTCTATTATCCCTCATCTTGACACCCTTTCACCTTACTTCACCCTAGTTAGCATAATTATGTTGCAACAAGACCGTACAATGACGGTAAGAGAGCGGATGGAATATCGGACGCAAAGGAAACATTTTCACTGATGGCAGAATCGATCCAACTTCGAACCTGAAGCAACACTCGCTCGCGATATTCTGCCACGTAAATATCGCGGCAAACGAACACCGCGAGCTAGTATTTAAAGATACACATTAACGTTGAAACTCGTTGAAACGTCAATGGGACGCACGATCGTTCGTTACGTTATTTCCATTTACGATTTCCAACATTTCTATCCCACTTCGCTGATACGGTATCATGTACAATGAAACAGGTGGAACGTGAATGCCGCAGATACATAATTATCAACTGTGCGACGTTTTTTTTTATTTAGAGAAGTTCATTTAAAAGTCCTCAAATGAAATAAATTAAATTAAATAAAATTAACCGCGAAATTAAATTAATGGAAAATATCGTGGCGCAGTAGAACTTTCACGTGCGTCGAATCGTAGATGAGTCCACGCAGCACATTAAAATCAACCTCCGAAATTAATCGCTCGAAACCGCCGCCGTTTGAACTCTCGACGTTGCCAACTCAGGGGGTGGAAAAAAAAGGAGCAAGTAGGTTTGTTAGAAACATCTCTCGCACGACCCTCGAAGTCAAGAGGGTTTGACGATCTATCTCAAAGGGATCGGACGTTCGAGTCAGACGGAATAAACGTGGCTCGTTCGAAAGTCGTCCTCGAGCGTCAACCCATCCCACCTGCATCGGTGTGTTCCTTCTTCGAGACCGATTCGCAAACGTTTCCACGGCAAAGAGAAATCGAGACGGTCGATCCTTCGCATCCCGTGTGCCCCTTCAAGCTTCTGCTTGCCGTTCCCCTGGCGGTGTAAGCCGACATTCGTGGCTTTGCCCGGCCGGCGTATGCTGAAAGCCTTTTATGTGGCTTTGAACCCACATCAGCGTGGATTCGTGTAGGCGCGAGCCTGAATTTCTCGTCTGCGCGTAGGGGCGGACTTGTGCATCGCTGGAAATGGGGATCTGCGTGTTAACGCGCGAGAGCACCGTGTACTGGTAGCATCATTCTGCGGATTATCGAATTTCCACCCGGGGATCTAGCAGCGGAATGTGTTCGGTTGAATACGGAGGAGCTAATAATTGGAACAGTTAGGACGGATTTGCGTGTACGAAATTGTAGACATTATTTCTACGTTACTGGGATGATCAATCTTTTCCCGAGCGATACACAGGAATGACCAACAGGTTTGTTCACTTTCGTTTTTCTGTTTCTTGACAAGCTTATGAAATTTTTGGAGTAACAACTTTGGTATTTCACATGGTATTAATAATGTCGGAGATAATATTATTCAAATGTGCGATTTGCAGTAGGTATAATGTTGATCCACGAGTGTGTACATTTAAGTGGGCTTTAGAAAATAAGGCTAGAAACTCAGAAATTCGTTGCTTTGATTGGCCGATGATTTAATGCGACCGTTCGACGTATGTTTCCCCGAAGCGAAATGGAGCGATACAGATGCGAATCGAGCGGTTGAAATAGGTTGAAAGCGGATCTGTACCGGCCACAGAACGACGGTCAGAAACAGTGGAACGCATTATCCGTGGCTTCGAGAAAGACGTAACAGGGTTAGAGAAAACAGCAGGATTTCAGTCGTACATCACAGAGATAACGGTTCACCTTTTTTCCGCGTACCGCGGTATTGTTGGGAGCGGACAACGCGTGAAAGAAATGTTTCGCACCCTTCCGCGTCGCGCGGACAATTTCTCACCCTGCGTTTTTGTCCCATCAGGCCAAAGTGCCTTTACGTTGTCCAAGAAAATCGTAGAGGCATCACGCTACCGTCGAGGCATAGTTATCGACAATTTCATACGAAGAACAAGAACGTTTTGTTTCTTTGAAGCATTCGTTTCGCTAAAGATTGCATTAAATTATCGCATTAACGTTCGCCTTTATTCCCGCGGAATTTATTTCATCCCCATCCATCTTTCCCCGATCCATTCGTGGAAAGGAGATTACAGCTATCTCACAACCCGTATCTCGACCTCTTTATTTCCAGCTAAACGATGTCCGTGGCGTCCCTTCTATCGATCTATCCACGGTTTCTGTTGGATTAAGTTACAAACTCTTCTTTTAATCTTCGATAAAGTGGTTAGGCTTGTACTATAACGGGACCAATGAAAGGAGCGCGTACTGAAACGGACGGTGCGGGCTTTCTGGGCGAGGTGATTTATTTCCGGTTGTCCCCGAGCTATCAGGAGAACACCTTCGGGTAAAGAGGATCGTGGTTGTACGAGAACAAAAGCGTTCGACGTATCGTCCCATTTTTTTTTTTTTGTATTATCGTTTCCGCCCACACAGTCGACGAATTCTCGTTCTTGTTTTGTTAAAACAAAAAAAAAAAAATATAGTTACCTCTTTCGCAACGAAACAGCCTCCGCTTTTCCGCACAGTCGCGGATCAGCTGTAGAAAGAGGCGAGCCGAAACCGGGCTGCTGAGGGTTTATTAAAGTTGGTGAAATCGTAACTTCAGTTACGCGCGTGATATTATTTGCCGGGGCATATTAAAACAACGAAAGCGTAATAACGCGTGACGTACGAAATGCTCGATACGCGTGCTAATGAAATAACTTTCCGCCCCGACTTGCACTCTCGACGGGAAGCCACGTAGGAATTTAATGCATCATGTTACCAGAGAAAAAGGTAATTCGCGGAGAAAAGTGAGATTCGAACGGTTCACGAGACGAATCGAATTGAGGTATATTTCCTCTATTTTGTGCGCTGTCGATATTGAGATATTTGCTGCGGGATCATTAAGTACATATAATGCATTCGATGGGCGGGACAGATTCATTCCACTTTGGATTGACAGTGTACGCGAGATTTGGAAATGGAAACCCGTGAACGATAGAATATTGAAGGGCCGACACTGATCGATGGGATCGAATGGTGAGAATTTTTCATTTCGATGCACGTAGGTCCTCTTAATAGATAAGCGTGGCAAAGTTATCAAAGGATAGCGTTGGAATAAACTTTACTTCGTGGTCTGTCAATAATTATATTGAACTTCTCCCTGGTGAAACTTTAAATGATAAGTTTTATCGTCTTCGAAAATTGCACCACTACGAGAAAATCCATCGCCTTATACAATAAAAATGATTCAACAAATAATAGTAATAATAGTTTGAGTTTCTATTCTATCACGTGCTCTGCTAAATTACATTAGCAACGATGGAAATTATATTGTTCGGTAAATATTAATAAACGTATCGAAAATTTATTATTTCCTTTGAATTCAAAGACGGACAGAACTTTCCCGGTGGACCTATTTGTATACAAAATTTTATCATACGCGATCAATCAGTAGAACGTAGACTTCCTCTTGCGATTTTGATTGTGAGAATTTGATTCTTCTAAATAATATGCATACATGTGACCATTTGTATAATTTTATTTTAGTGTTAATGAATTATTAGTTTATCGTCAATTTTAGGAAAAATGGTATACAGTAGAACCATAGATTAAAATATCGTAATATGAAATATCCACATTCCGCAAACTTTGCTTCCAATTTGCTTCCAATATCGCTACGTCTTGTATCAGATACGTCCCCGTAGCGTGATCGATCTCAAAGCGAAATCTATCGTTCACGTCAGATCAAAACACACTCTGCGCCGATTTTATCGAACGACTGTGCGTGTCGTAAAGTTATACGTAACTAAATTGCGTCATCGAGAACGCAAAGTACACGGTGCTCGAGTGTAGCCGTGTATGCAAAGCTATGGTGGCAGATGCGAGCGGGTTTCTACGCACGCTGCATTAAAATCGCGAATTCGCTATTGCCGGCCGTTTTCGACGACCAAATATACCGGGCGACCGTATGCCTCAACGGGCGCACGCTTGCGCCAGCTAGGAGTTATTTACGATCTGCGGCTTGTGGCATATCGATTCGTATTTCGCTAGGTGTTAACATCCGGTCTCTAAACGAATCGACGAAACACAACCCTTTCGGTTGCAATCTGCGATCGTCGTTCGCCTGGAAATATCGAACGATCGATATTAATGTGCCGTCGAGCGCCGCGAACGATTCGTTCGCGCGTGCTCGCTGCTTGATCGCCGGCCCAGGTTTCATTGTCCCGGCCGTTTGCTTCTGATACAAACATTCGTCGAGAAAAATCGGCGTTTCAATTAACACCCGAGGACGTTCACGAGTAGACTATTAATAAGAGAAAAACAACATGAAATGAGAAATGTTTCTCGATTTTTGGTCAAGTGCAAGCTTAACAAACTATTTTATTCCCTTTTCGACATGTGCAACCACTCTTTTTGTTTTAAGATATTTTAATAATCATCGCGTTCATCTGCACAAATTATCCGCCATACCAAAGCAATATTCATCGTGTCGAGTTCATGAACGACACCTCGAACGAGATATGTAAATTCAATTTGCGAATCGCGTTTCAAAGGCCGGGAAAAAAGGGACGAACGCGGGACAAAGGATCACGAACGATTCCCTGGACGACGAGTAGGAAAAGGGGACGGTAATTATAGAAACTGCCGGGCCTGCCGGGAACGTCTTGCCATTCTGCCGGTAATTGCGTCGCATTGCTCGCGGAAAAACAAAGTGTACCAAGAAAAACACAGACGAATAAAACGAAATAGAAGCTGGCGTAAAGACGGACTAGAAGAAAGGTAACCCACCGTTCCAGGAAACCGCTGTCCTGTCTTTCACCCCCTCGTTGCCACGGCTTCCCCAGCCCCAAGAACTTGACTGAATGAATTCGAACCCGTCTGGGCAATTCCAAATGACGCGGCAATTATCCAACTCCGTATTTTATTTACTCTTTGGTCGATCCATGTTGAGTATCGAAAATTGGATAACACTAAACTGCTATTGATTCATATCAACCCCCTGTGTATCATGAAATCTTCGTTTCTGCTGTTAGTAAATTATAATGATTGTAATAATTGAAATTCAGTGATCGGTGAATCTTTGGGTAACGAACATTTAGGATAAAAATCTCATTTGAATGGGACGCAGTGTTTTTAATCAAACAAAGCGTACGAAAGGAATCATTAGTGTCCCGAAAGGTTGAATTATTTGCGAATGGAGTTTGCGAATGAAGTTTCACCCAGAGAAACTTCGAACACGGCGCATCGACGACGATGAAAGAATTCATAGAACGCCGTGCAATACCTTTTCTTCGCTCGTCCCATTCGTTATTCCTGAAGGGATGGAGAATGTTGGACGGGCAACGTTGAGGAGAACCCGTCAGACAGCCGAGTTCAATTTTCACAAGTCGGAATTTCCTAAAACTCCACGGTATCAATTTAAAGCCGGTCCGTGCGGCGGGGCTGGCAAGAGGGGGACGAAGGAAGGATAAAGAAAGAAAAAACGTTCGCCTCCAGCAACAGCAGCGCCTGGAATATTGACTGTACTTAGGGGAATAAATCTGAGTTTCGGAATCCTACGTGTTGCGCCCCGTGAACGGCTCCCTGATCCTGGGGGGATACCCATGCATTCAAATGAACTGAAAACAGGATATCGAAGGTATCATGAAACAGTGCTGCTAAGGTGCGAAAAGGGGTCGGGAATAACTGATGAAGGGGGAATAGATGTGAAGGGAACCGGGTGCAACGATGACGTAACTTCGAGAATGACAGGAACGAAAATAACAAGATAAGAAATGATGCCAGTGAAGAAAATGCGTTTGAAACATGGCAGCAGGCTACATAGAGTTTCGAATGGAATTTGTTGGCGAGGATAAATCAAATTGTTGTTAAAGTGAAACGAAGATTAAAAATACAGAATACAACGAAGGGTGTAAAAAAACAATTGAAATAAAGAGTGCAGTGTGCACAAAGCGAACGATAACAGATCCCACGAAGGGATGAACGATCGTTCGTCTATAGAGCGAAGCTTGAAGAATAGAATCAGATGGAAATCGAAGGAGAGGAAGGCGAATTCTGAATAGACGCAGGAGGAAGCGGAAAGAAGATAAAGTTTCCCTGAATGAAAAGGAGATACAGGGGCGTGGGGTTAAACGAGGAATCGATAGGGTTCTAGGGTTCGACGAAGCAGGATCGGAGGGTTGGAACGGAACGAAAGAAATCGAGGAAGCGAATTTCGTTCGCGATATCCTCGTCGACATCTTGGAAGGATTCCGAGGCTGGCTGTCTATGAAACGACGATTCCCGACTTTATCTCCCCGATGAAAGATTTACAGGGCGAATCGTCAACTATGCTCGACGCCTGGCCGTGCGGCGAACACAAACGTAGTTGCCTTTTGGAGTTTCGTGCCTGGAACTGTTTCGTAATTTAGTAGGGACATCTGGACACCGACTCGACCGTTCCACAGTCACCTTGCGTGCTGGCTGGAATGCAGGAATACCGAGGAACCCATTAAATACTGTTCAACTAAGTTAAATTGAATTCACAGCCCCACCTCGCCCTTTTTCTCGAAGTACCGACATAGTCACTGTCATCTGTTGATACAATACACAATTGTGTGAAACAGATACCGCTACAGAATTGAGAAAAAAGTATATTCCCTGCTAATTTTTTCTTCCTCGGTACTTCCGCGACACAAAGTTCCCAATGCCATTAGACTATTAGACCAATGGAAAAACAAACTGATATTGTCAATTGATAAATTCTAGACGTACCTACACGCACCTACATGTATATAAATTCACATTTACTGTCGCAGTAGTTAAGGTCGATCATTTCTCAGACGCGCAGTGGTATCTATATCGATCCGATTTCTCGTCGACGAGGATATAGACAACATTCTATAGCTGTCCAGGCGTATCAGTCGTAAATTCCCAAAGAATTTCTGCTTCATTAAGCCAAGTTAAGCTAAATTCATCCGGTCCGACATAGTTCCGGGCACGCGAACGTGACGTTCTCGCGTGGGCACTGGGTTCCACGTTCCCGTGGAGCGCTATCGCCAACGCGGAGCCGGCAGGGAATCTTATTTATGCGGCACCGAGTGATTTATCCACGGCGGAATCGTTACGGGGAAGGCGATTAAATTCTCACGTTTTCGACGGTACGCGTTCGCAAGAAAGGTCCGTGAAAGTTCGCCGACATTATCCGGTGGACGGATGCCCGAACAAAACACGCCCGCACACACAAGCCAGAAGTATAAGTTTCGTTGCTGGAAGCGCGAAAAAGTATGGCCGCGACCCGTGCACGATTTCTTCTGTGGAAGGGCGCGAGTTACGTTGCTATTAAAGCGGCGTTAACGAACAGCGACCGAGGAGTCGCCGGTTTTCTTGCGTTTCGACCCAAGGAAGTACACGAAGTTGCATTTAAATGTCCTATTTTCTGTGCAATTTACGCGGCTCGTTTCCACGGCATTGTTGCGTTCTTTTCTGCCACGGGAAATGGAGTTCCATTATCCCCTTTTCGATATTCCTTTCGTTTTATCTTGCTGTCCTTCGACCCGCCATTTTTTATTTTTTCTGGGCATCTAAATCCAGTTGAAGAATGTTCGTTGTTCGTTCTGGTTCCGCTGTTGCGGATTTAGTTCTTCGCGGGAAATGAATTTTTCACGATATTCGCGGAGACACGACTTGACGTGAAAGAAGTTTCGACGCTGCGTGACACGACGGGCACAATGTGGGGACCAATGAAAGAAAGATAAAGGACGAATCGGGCGTGGACTCCACCTTTGTCCCGTAACCACGCGATGTTTTATTGTGCAACATCTCCTAATTTAATTTCGTTTGCGAATCCCAAAGGTGCGCCTGGACGTGAAAGAATTAGATTAGCGCTGGCCGTGGCTGCTGGCGTGTCTCGTGCAATTGTTTCGTACGGTTTTTGGGAAAAAGATCGGTATGAACTTTTCCGTTTCTGTTTCAATCCCTCAGTGGCGGCTGGCTACCCACTTCAAAAGCCCATTAACTTTGTTTTAGCCCCGTTTATTACGTTCGTTTAGCCCAGAACGTAATGAGTGTTACTATTTCTTGCTACCTATTTTCCTGTTACAACTGTTCCCGTGCTTTTATATCGTGATAGCACCATGAAGGTGCACGGTCTTTTTATTCCCTCCCAGTTGACTGTTTCAACGGGAGAAGTCTTAAGGTGAACGCGCGGGGAGGTGTAAAGTTGATCGCTGGAAAGCAGAAACTGCGGGGATTAAAGGAGATAGTCGTTGCTGTCTCAAAAATTACAGCTTCTATCTTCTTGGTGCTCTAGTTCCTGTTTCACTGTCTTTTTTATATCTCAGGCTAGTGTTATTGGCATAATGAAGTGTAAATCTTTGCATGCGTTCTCGCCTTGTCGCTTTAAGCACCACTTTAACGCGAAATTGCTTGGAAAAATACAATTAACAATAACACTTTCGAAAAGAATATTATTGTAACATTAACTTTACCCAATATTGGCTTCTATTTAATGGCAATATTTATCTGCGATAGAACCAAATATATTTGCAAGTTAATTTTCTGTTTCGTTCTCCACTATCGAAACAGCGAGTGTAAAGGGAAAAACAAGAGTACTGGTATGTACCTCGAACGTAGCGGAATTTCATATTGCAGAATGTAATTTCGATGGACAAACAAAAATAAGTGATCACATCTTCGTATTGAGGCATGTCTCAGTGGACAGTCCCTCTTTTCGA
This sequence comes from Nomada lathburiana, assembly GCA_963667235.1. Lineage (NCBI taxonomy): Eukaryota > Metazoa > Arthropoda > Insecta > Hymenoptera > Apidae > Nomada > Nomada lathburiana. The sequence goes on along the minus strand of OY763898.1, from coordinate 7,385,062 downwards.
AATATTCGTGCAAATTTCTTTTCTTTCCCAGCAATATTATTTCTACTACTAATACCGACGTTCGGGATCAGTGAATTTGATCTTATTCTAGGTTTCTCGATTAATACGTACAATAAGTCACAGTTCAAACATTTTGCCAAACACTTCATTCTTCTCGTTCATTTAATAACGATTACATTTCACTTGCCGGATAAATGACTGACCGATTCTACTGATTAACCAACTTCTTCCAATACTCTTTTCCGATAGTACCACAGCTTCCACAATGAGTTGAAGCACTCCAACTGTAAACGCTATGTCCGACAGATTAATTTCGAATTCACTGACCGATCTGCGATCCACCTACAAACTTATCATCCACGGAGCATTGCTCGACAATAATTGCTACGCGCAATTTCATAGATAAGACGAACACCCTTGCTTCTCTTAGATTAGCCGGGTCTTATTATTTAGCCGTTAGTGGCCAATTAACGACGTAGCAAGTCTAGAGATTATAAGTTCCGAGTTCCTTACGCGAGTTCGATTCACGGGACCCATTGTAATTTCCTACCGCGATAGTGGCTACAAGGGATGGGAAGTCAAGATTACCGTTCACGCTCTGTCGTGCGCGAATTCCTGGAAACTGTAGCTAATTAATTACTCGCCTATGCAACGGAACGCTTGAGCACGCGTTTCTTTCACTCGCTAGGAGTTCAACCAAATGGAAGAGCGATTCTGGGATATCTTAATTGAGTATTATTAAACGCTGCCTAAGTGAGAGGAACGCGCAATAACGTACTATTTATTTCCAACGAATCGCAATTGCAACGTCCGCCCCCCCGGCTTTGCTGCCGGGCGGGATGTTCCCTTTTAAAACGGGCCAAGCATTTTCCACGAACGTTACACGGCGAACTGTCGAAGCTATGAAAGGAAACGGACGCAGTTCAAGAAGCACTTTGAAACCCGCGAGCTCGGTAGACGTTCGCAAAAATGGCCAAGTGTAGCCGACCGGGGCGACCAAGTTTCGGCGTTTCGTGCCGTAAATATAACCGCAAACGCGCCGCGGCGTCAGGCAGAAACTGCGGATCACCATCACGGATAAATGTCTTGCGCGGTTGGAGAGCGAAGCTCCAGCCACCGCTGGATACGCCCGGCGCAGAACTTCTCGAGAATTTCTTTTCGGCTTCGTCGGCCGTTAGAAACGAATAATCTTCTTCGCTCTCCTCCCTTTGCCCGGCGATTCCACGCAAAGTCGGCGCACGGACAAATTCGAACGATTGCTTCGGGGAGACGATGGCCCACGAGTATTTTCCCCCTCACGATTATGCCCCACTGTTGGCGAAAAAATTCGCTCACTTCGATTCTCGTTTAACCCTTCTGCAGCCTCGTCGAATTACCGTCCGTTACCGGTCGATACAGGTCCCGTGGTTGTTTCCATTTTCTTTCTTCGGCGAGATTCAGGCGCACACTGCCGTGCGAGATATCCTATTCCATCGTCGTTTGTATATCGATAATAAGGAATTAATGTTACCTGCTACCGTTTTAATTGCGCTTAAGCTATTAATTCCTCTGTGGATTAGCGGGCGCAATGGGCGAGGCTATAATTGAATCGCGAACTCTTCTCCATGTAACATTTAATTCTGTCGCTTCTTTGTGTTCCGATGTCTCGTTAATGGAACAGCAGTGGCGGGTACTGATAATTCCCGAACAAAAACGAAGATTGATTACGAAATTTGTTGCACTCGCACAAATTGCTGCGTCGGAACGTCGTCGACGTAAACGTGGCCGCGATCAAATTTTAATTAACGTATCACGGTCGTGTCGCGAGATTCATGAATTTCAACCGTAAGTCGCTGATCCATTAATTCCTCAGAGCTTTTAATTGTAACAGATTTCCTCGTGCCGACTAATCCGCCGCGCGGAACCAAGTCTTGGCAGCCGGAACGACGGTGTTATTAACATATATCAAAGGTGCACCGATTCAATTAGCTTAATTACCCTGTCTCGAAACGAGAGGAACTCGCTCAAGGCAGTACTTGAGGATCACACGGACGCTCGTATACACCCACCCAATGGCATCGTGCGACACGAGCGCATAAACTCCCCGAAGAGTGACGAGTTTCGCTCGTAAAGGTGTGTCCGGTCCTGTGCGCCACAGAAGACTCTGTTTCGAGGATTCGATTTGTCGGATCCCCGCGAAAAGGGACGGCGAAACCGGTATATACGCTTTAATCATTCCACGACCCGTGCGTCTCTCAATATTCGTCCGAATATTGTGTCCGCGGTATGCTCGCTTAGAGTATCCTTCCACCGCCATCCCCTTTTTTCCACTCTTCTATATCCTAACCCGTCTCTAATTCCATCCGACACGTCGTGTCCCTTCTCCCTAACTGCGATACTACGCACCAACGAACATGTAACACCGCTGGACGTTTCCACGATTTTAATTGCAAGGGAAATTAATATTCTTATGAGTTGAATTTTTCATCGCGCTAAAGCGGTCAATCGGGATCGCCGAAAGAGAAGCATTGAAATGTCAAAGATTTCAGAACTGAAACAAAATTCAAATCGATCTCTGGTTGTTTCAACCATTTGAGAAGCCACTCCCTCTACGAAGCTTTTACTTTTCGTTGACGCCGCGATCAATATAGCGTGCCTCCTAACCGCCGCGATGTCGCTGTAGAAATACAAACCGAACTTCGCGCTATCGGATTTGAAAGGGTAACGAGTGCAGCAGCGTTTGGCGCGTGCAATGAAACGACCGGTCCGTTTTACCAGCCTATTCGCGGCTCACTTTCCGCCACGCCACGCTGTATTGAGTCTGAACAAGCCGGGGAGAGACGACGGCGGAGGAAGCAGGGAAGTAAAAAAATATCCGTTGCCTCGCGAAGGCCTCGAATACATACGCCGCGTCTCCCGGTGCGATTTTCCACCTCGTTATATGCACTGAGATATCGACGGGATAGTTTACTGTCTCTCACCCTCCGTCCGACCTCCGCACCGGCTTTTTTCTCCGCCGTCCTCTATCTTTTCATCCCGCGGAGGCTTCGCCATTCGCCCCGCGAATGCAACGGGTAACTCCAACGCGATTCATCAAAGGTAAAAGCTCGCGAGTGTGAATGGGATGGGTGTGAAACAAAACCAAAAAAAACTGTTGGGCGGCACGGGCCGGGGGGTTAGGTTGGAAAAAGCAACGGGATCGAGAGGGTGGACCGAGCGGATAGGAGTCAGAGAACGGTTCGGACAACGGGTAGAATGAAAAACGGAACGTCGAAAATAAATGCGGCGCAGAAAAAAGAATGTCTACCGGAAACCACTCCCACGAGAATTGCGGTGGTCTTTGTGCTGTCGGCCACGTGAATACGATCCTCGTGGCTGCTCTTCATATTCCCCGAACCGGCGGAAAAATGGGCCGCATAAATGACCATTATCTTGTTGCGGTTGCCGGCAAATTGCGCGGCACGAGCGGACACACTGACAATTCCTTTTTTTGTTTTTTGTTTTTTTTTACACCTACCGCCGGTTGCTTTTACGAATCGCTACTATACGATCGGCCGATGGGGAGCGTCAATTCGCGAAGGTTTTTCCGTGCAGTTTGATCACCCCCCCCGATTCATTTTGTTTCCGCGATATTTGCATTGCGCGCAAGGGTGGAAGATAGCGGTGCCGCGAGGGGGTAACAGCAGCATTATGCAGGGAGGACGGAACGAGCGGTGCTCGTAATCGCTTTTGTCCTTGCAGCTCAGAAGGGCGAGTTAATTTCTCCGTCGGTATGCAATCGGCGAAGGGACACGAGCGCACGTAGAAACACGCGCTGTACAATGGAAGCGAAAATATGAATGCGCGGCTATTAAACCGTGGAAATGCGGTCGCCGAGTTTCGCGGAAAATTGCCTGCCTTTCCGGCAGAGTTCCGGCCAATCAATATCATAGCGTAACTGTTCAATGACGGAAACATACGGCAACAGACGACTGGCAAATCAAGAACGATCACAAGTGCGACTGGACAATCATCATTATCGAACCGGATCGATGAAATCCACTTGCAACCCGCGTTGCGACAAACGTGGCCCACTGTACCTTCGATTTCGTCGGAGGCATGCCTGATCCCCAGTAAATCGTCTATTGGTGGTTATTTTTGTTGACGACTCACTGTATCCGACATACATAAGACGCCACAAAGCATTCTATGAAAATCTGTCTCGTCGCATATTCTGTGATTTCTATACTTCAGGGGTAGACATTCGATCCATTCAATCGTTCGCTCGCCCCTCGCATCGATGCAAGCGTCTTCTATACTTCGCTCGTGCCGCTCTGACGCGCGCGTCGATTCTCGACAATTTGTTTTGTATCACCTGCAGCGACACCGAGAAGAGCCACTCTTCCCAGAAATTACTCCTCTTAGCGATGCCCTTTGAATTCGAACGGAGCCAGTGTTTCTTTGCGTCGCGGACAAGGGCCCATGGAACGCTGGCTAAATTGGCCACGTTCCCGCTTTTTGTTTTCACCGCTCGAGCAGCAACGCCTCGTCGGGGCCAACTTCCGAGTACAAGGTACTCGACCCCGCGAGAACGAAGGGCGGGAACGAGAATCGAAGAGGAAAATATTGTTGATGTAAAGTTAGTCGTGTAAATGTTCGAAAGAGCGCAAGCTTGTTTGTGTCGGCCATTGTTCAGGAAAGAACGTAATAAAGGAGAAAGCTGGCTAGGCGGATCGTTCGTCCCCTTCCGGCGGCTGGCTGCAACCCCAAGTTACGCTCGCAGGGACTAGCTGACTCGGTTGCGGCGCGTTTAAATCTTGGCAATGGGCATTGCCGGTTTCCATTATTTTCCTGGCCACTTTATTACCTGCAATACCGTGGAAGCTCGTTAGGAAAAGCTTCGGCGAGTCGCCGTCCAAACGATGATTCATCCACGAATTACCCGACCAATCTGTCCTGGATGTCTCGGCTACCGTTGCCCAACTAATTGTAATCTCGTAATTATAATTGCCCGAAGTTACTGCTGCCTGTCCGACTGTGACTTAACGAAGTCTGTCTGCAGAGACTGCGGACAGAATTTGCTGAAAGTGGAATTGAGACGCGACTGTCAGGGGATTAGGTTAACTTCGATCGAGTACTCCCTCTTAAACGCTTGTGGTCCTTAACCCCTTTATAACTGTACCCTTTTGGCGAACGAAGAAAAAGCGTAATAAAATGGGTGCGGATGTTATGATTTTTGTTTTGCTTAGTATGCAAATTAATAATATTGTTTCCGTAGCTTATTATTAATTCTGAGATGCTTATGATTTCGAAATTAACATTGGTAATTACTGAACACGCCCAGGCAAAGTCGGGTTTCTTGACAAACAATTAATTCACCTGGGGCGTGCGGTTTACCAAGCTGTCACCTGTTTCAGCTGGTGTACCTATACCTGTCATCGATCGTCTAGCTTCTTGTTAGTTATACACAGATGCATGGTTACCCATAAATACCATGAATAGGTAGCTATATATTCGGTAACGTAGTTTCACGTGAAAGTTAATAACTGGAATGATCAATGGCGGGGATATGAAACGGAAATAATAACGTTGCAAACTTTTACATTACCCCGAGACTCCGTGGATATTTTAATTCATTTTCGTTGCCGTTTCCTCTTCAGCTATAGCAATAAAAAGAACGACAAAGATATGTTGAAAATTCGAATGAAAGTTTCGATAAGGAACAAGCATCCAATGTGGTGCGAGATTTTAAAACGACGCTGATGTGTTTTAACGACCCCGAAAAGTCAAGCAAACATGAACGTTTCGACTTCGCGCGACTGGTGTTCATTTTTGTTGACTGAATTTCATCAAGGATTCAGGTGATCCTTTGCTTTCCCCCGTGTCGAAACTTTACGAGCAGTCTTTGGTTTTACGACACGAGATATAATATCGTTTCTACCGGCGGCGTACCTATAGATACGACTCGGCTCTAAAAGTTTGATCGTCGCTCGTTATTTCATTTTCCGATTTTCCGGCTGGACGAGCAGCCTTCTGATTATCGAACCGGAGACCGAATAACGTAACGAGGTCAAAGCGTTGTTCATCGTCGACATCGTGTTACCACTTCCGACGATTTCCCTCTTTAATGAATTTTCATGATCCCCTTACGTTGACCGTCTCGGTCTCCTTCTCCCTGAAAACCATTCAAACTTTTTCAACTTGGGTGAACACCTCGTTGCTTCCTCGCGAACCTTCGTTCAGCATTTGCATTTCGCGTTGTGCTTGTCGAGCAAATGCAAGATTACATTCAAAATGGCCCGACTATTTCCACAAATAAATAGAGGAGAATAGAGGAAGGTACGTTTTGTCGAGAAAGTAAAGTTCTTCTTTCCCGTTGGCTTTGTCTCTTTTCTGATCTCTGAGCCGTGTTACGAGACAAGGGGTTGCTTACAAAAAGAAGTCACGCATGTACATCTTTCTTGGAGAAGTAGAACTACCTCCCTGGCAGTTCGCGTAGATCTAGAAACGAACATTCGATAGATCGTGGTCTACCATGGCTACAAAATGGTCGTCTACGTTCCGCAATTTCGACTAAGCCACTTTGGCTGCTCGCCTTGGGCAGTCTTATTTCACTTGCCCAAACAGAATCCGACTCTTTCAGCTTGTTTGATCCGAATAATATTATTCTACGTGTTTGAGCAGCGCAGATTTCATCGCCCTTTCTCTGACGAGGACATATTTCACTTTGCAAATTAATAAATTAGACACGTTAATATATATGGAACATAAAATGTCAATTATTGCACAAATATATTACAAATATTCAATAAGATCAGCATGAACTCAAAATATTTGATTATATAACTTGATTAATACAATTTGTTGATTGGCATTGCTGTTACGTTCCTCATTATCGTACACAGATATAGGTACATGTATAGTGTTAATATAAACGGATAGTTGATCGAGGCAGAATCGAATAAATTTGTACTCCACAGTTTCAAGCGATCATGATTTTTCAGCTTGAACGAAATCCAAGAATCGTGAAAGTATATCAGCTACTGCATAAGCCCAAGCCTTCTTCATCATGCAGCGTGGATATAAGACTACGCGGGTCCTCACAGATTTTCTCCTCGTGGAAAATCTTTACTGTCGTTCGACTGTGATCGCTTCCAAAGTAAAGATAGGAAAGTCGTGCGCGATAAAGTCGGTACGTTTCTCTTCCCCTGGCAACTTTAGTGCCAACCTTGGCGCGCGAATCCACCTCGAAATCGACATTCTAGAATAGAAGACCAACCCGGCAAATATACTGAAACGAAGCAGCTCTGTTCTCGATCAACACTGTTTCACATATATTACGTGTCAATGAAAAATATCGTGGCTCTCGTTCTTGCTTTCAAATTTCATTGCTTGGTAGAAAAATGGTAACGCCAGCCTGTAATAAACATTTCAAAGCAATAGGTACCTGCGGTCTCGTTCTCCGCAACTTTCGTCGGATCGTTCCCCTAAACGCTCACAGCAATTCAGCCCGTTTATCCCCGTCTTGGGAGAAAGCTTGGAACAGGAATGGCCTGTATTGCTGCTACTCGGTGACGTTATAAAGTTTTACATCTCCCATAAAATTTTAAACGATCCGCCGGATTTCCTGCGATTTTAATATCGGCTCTGCAACTCGAGGCTACTATACCACAGTTACTATTGTTGCACCCAGCCGTTCGTTCGTTACAAATTAAAGATGACGTATTTTCGACTATGCGCCTCGACTTCTTGCAAATTGCCCGGATACAGCTGCCGCGAGACACTCTGAAACAATGCCTTTTCATTAATTCGGTGGGAGTGTTTCACGAACGCAGCGCCCTATTAATTCCTCGTATCACTAAACATTTGCTACGCGATCTTGCGAACAATGAGAGATAAATATTTCCTGTCGCTCCGTGACGTTTCAAACCTTCGCTTCTCACGCAGCTTCGGTAAAATAGAAATCCATTTCATTTACCGTTCTCGCCGTAGTGGACGATCGTTCTTGCGTTAGTCCCCGACCGGATCCTTTCCTTCGAAATCAAACCGAAAACGTGAACGCGCGAGAGCCTTCAACTATAACGGGGATATACTGTTTTATACTCAACCCAGCAAGGCACATCGAGGCAATATCGGTACGTGTCGCTTCGCGTCAACGGCCCAGGTATTATGAGAAGTTGTCTGGCGTAGAGAGGCAAGGGTTAAATCCAGACGGGGGCGTAAAATGAGGAACGACTGAAGGACAGCAGGAACCGCGCCGTTGAGCGTGGCAGGCAAAGAAAAATGCAGCGATAGCGCAAGATTTATGCGGGCTCGCGACGACGAAAGAACTTTCGAATCCAAGTGGCACGGTTCTTCGTCTGAACTCGGCTGCGAACGAAATTACGCGGAACTGCTCTTTCGAATTGAATTTTACCTACCCCGTCGACGATCGATACTCTTCGCAGGTTTGCATTGTCGATCTTTCATGTGCCATTTTTTCCATTGGGGTAGTAAAACGATATTGCGCGATCGTTCTGATGAAAGGATAAATTGTAGAACAAAGAAAATAATAGAACCGTAATTTGGCTGTTCGATATTGGTTTTCATGAGAAACAGAAATAGAATCGAATAACTCGCCAGTCCCTTCTTAAATTGTGGGGGGGGGGGGGGGTATCGTGGAATTATCTCTGCGACAAAACGCTGGTGGATGACCCTTTTATTTGTCTACTTCCTTAACCGCTGGTTTTACCTCGTTTACGTAGCGCTTTGGCTAGTGCCAGCGTAAATATATACCGAAATTCGGGGGGCACGTAAGCGCACGTGTCCACAGGTGATCCCAGGACGCCTCCGAGGAGCATGTTTGCCCCCGTAAATTGGGAATGGTGCAAATGCAGCGGGTCCCCATCTCACATAGAATCCCGCGAGTGACAAACTGCCGGCATACTTCGCAGCCAGATTTTTCCCGACCGAAAATTTCGCTGGAAAAGTCGACACTGTCAATATATCCAACGAAATTCCCCGATATACGCTGCTGCCTGTGATGTTATTGTTGTGTATAAAATGTTTATCCACATTATCGCTTATCTTACACTCGTTTCTCGTTCGTTTAATAACGCGACCCAGAATTAGTTACAAACCGAGACCATTTTAAAATGCTAGCGTTTCGATCATCCCCGACTTAAAAAACGATGTAACGTTTGAACCACTTGTCTCTACAGCCGCCAAAGAACCACGGAAAGCTGTTCCCCAAGCACAACAATTGCCCAGAAAGCTCCACACCCGAATGCGTGTCGCGCGATGCAAAATGTCGCGACTACGCCACGCATTTGCGAACAAATTTCCTGCTGCACTCTCGATAAACCATCGACAGTGGAGGATTTTTCGTTCGATTCAGCAAACTACAAACGCAATGATGTCTATATACGGCCTTGAGCGAGTGAACTTCGAGCAAGCTAAACGCAGTTAAGCAATGAGGTCGAAAAGCATTATTGCAAATTCACTGAATGCCAGACTGGCTGGAAGGGGCCGCAAAACCGAGCAGTCTCCCTCGCAAATTGTAGAAACGATGCTGGGTCTGCTCGAACGTACTTGCTGGACTATGTTGTCGGATTGTTTTGTATAATTATGCTGGTCAAAATGTTCGCCTCGAAGATTGTAATCCCGTGCGGCGAACGTAGGATATTTATGTTAAATGTTCAAACGTTATGATAGCAATAACAATAATGAATATTCTGAACGATTTCGTTGCGCGTTCACTGAGAGGCAAAGAGGAAGAGGCTTTTTTGTAGTCATTGATGCAAAGAAAGAGAAACATAAAAGGCGACGTCTCTGACACAGCTTTTAATATCAAGCAAAATACTCACGGAAAACATTCACTTATTTCTACGCGCTACCTTTTCCATTACCAAGATTGACATACCCACGTTGTACTGTTACATTAATTTGCAATTTACTACGCTGCTTTAGTACGTACCATCCAAATTGCAGTCGCATAAAACAGAGGCTCAACAACAATATCTTGGACATCAAATTTGTTAATCACCCGCAACGTTCTCAACATCAATGGAAATTGTCAGACTGGCAGAATGTCGGATCATGGTTGTCGCGACACGATGTTCGACTCATCCGTTAGGACGATTCCACGCGGATTGTTTTCGTCTGCCGTTTATTCCGGCCGCCTGTCACGAAATCCGCGAACCCTCGAACAAACCGAATCAGACGGTACGTGCAGTCAGCAGCAACGCCATCGAGAACGCCAAAAAAAGATTTGAAAGCCACGCGGATTCACCTGCCTTTATAAGCTTCCCGCTGACGACGCGATATTCCATACGCGAGAAGCGTCTGGCAAATTCACCGCCTCTTTTCCGCTTCCTACCTTACGCCACCCTGCGCATCTCCTTTTATCTCGCCTTCTTCGCTCCTCGTCTTCAACGAGAGGATCCTTGCTTCTTTCTCGCGACCCTCCTCCCTTTCTGCAGCAGGCCATCTACAACGGGGGTGGTAATTGACTGGGGCCTCGACGATCCACTTCCTCGAGGGCCACTTTGATGCACCGTTTTTCTTCGACTGTGGCTCGCCAGCCTTCGGGAAAATCAATTTTCTTTTATGTCTATATTGGCGTCGAACACGCTGTCAGCTCGACCAGTCATAGCTTTGGTAGCGTCTGAAAACGGCTTGAAATAATTGTTCCCTGTTTGTATATGGTGGGACATATGAATTTCGTTTATACGATCGTGTGAAAATTATAAATTTCATCATTGCAGTCAAATATATTCATATACATAGATTAACAAGTAAAATTAAGGGGGTATTTGTGTTTTTAACGTCATTTTTAGGTCACTGTGGGAATTATTTTTTAAATTCAGAACACTGCTTTGTATTGGCCTTCTGCTCATACGGTTGCTATTATTTTTTTAAAGATCTCCTGGTTTAAGAAAATGGCAACACTTTAAAGTTCAAGTTTTTTTTTTCATGGTTTCGAGAAAGAACAGCGTTAAATTTCTGTGCCGTTTACGTGAAACTTTATGTGTGGGATACATTTAACAAAACAGAAATACTCCCCATACAAGCAAAAAAAAAGGCAGACGGCCATTAAAATGGTGAAATTCGATTTAATGTTTTTATTAAAAATTGATAGAGAATCTTCGAAAGGCTGAACGGCCGCATTACAGTAATCGAATAGAGCCTGAAACGTCAATGGTGTTTTATCATGAAAAATTCATATATTTTCGAATGTACACAATATTTTTTTTCCAACGTATCGGGTGGAAGTAAGCGGTACAGATAGAAAGGGTGTCATTTTCGGTGAAAATCAATGGCAGTTTTTTTTTTCCCGGGGAAAAACTGATAAAAGCATTCCTGAATAACGATTGAATGCAATTGGAAAGCTGCTCGCGCATCGCGTGTGTTTTTAATCATGCGATCCCTGAAGGAAAGAAAATTGATACCCCTTTGAGATATGAAGGCAACAGAAAGGCCGGCGGCATGCATGCCGTGACCCTTAAACATCGATGGATTAACCCTTTGCGCATCGTGTACGACCTTCCGATTGACTTTGAAAGCTGCACGAACGTGCCTTGGAAACCTTTTCGTTTCGCTATTTTGATGATTAAACCGATGGTACCCAATAGTAGGAACGATCGGGACTCTGCTATGATAGCTGTTGACAAATTTTTGATTCCGCAGTTTCATCATGTTTTTCATCATATCGACAAAAATTCTGTCAATTGCATTGTTCGTTACGAAGCGATTGGCAAATTCTTTATAACGATTTTTACAATTCGCGATATAAATTTCATTGGCGATGAAATAATTTGTAGCAGGGCTTGACCAACAATGCCAGGCATAAGAACCATTTGGTGCAACGTTTTACCACAACACAAACAACTAGATTGAATGTAATCAGTGATCAGTTGTCCGCAAGCCTACGTTATCTGATTGCGTCCGATTATCTTTAGCGATTGTAGAACAGATTCGAAGAAGATATGTGTTTCACGAGGATGAATCAAGTAACCACCGATTCAAAGGCTGCGGCTTGTTTACTCGATTGCATTAATTAATGCCCCCGTGAATACAAGCTACGCGGCAACCAAATGATTCACGCCACGCCTAGGCGAACAACGTTCAAATGATTTACGTGATTAATTGAATGCGAATGGAACGTTGCATGCTGCATCTAAATCGCTTTAAAGCGTTTCAGTTACACCCCAAATATGTATAAATTGCGTCGCGTATAAGTGAATTACTTTGTGAAATGTGGTCGCACAATTGCAATTTGAGAATTTCTCGAACATTGCGTCACAAAACTCTTACTTTGCACATCTGTGTTTCTAATTTTTTATCTTCTAATTTCGGGTAACTTCACGCGATCTTGTGCATTTGCCACGTTAGCAATTTAATGTATTCCGTGTTCGAGTTGGTGACACGGTTCTTATGAAACGTATACTTCAACATCGATCAATAAATTACCGTATTACTGAAGTCTCCCGGTATGGACTTTGTCTTAATCCTTTGATACCTCGTGGCAGGGGAGAAAGGTTCTACAGGCTCTCGACAAATAGGATTTCGTATACACAGGATCTTTTATTTTTATTGAAATCTCGAATACTGAGCACCCTTTTCTTCCTCCACCTGTGACTTACTGCTTAATTCCGTTGCTGAGATTAATCCAAGATAAATTTTAGAATATATCAGGGAAACGTAAAACTTTACGGGGCGCATTATTCCTGCTATGATTTTTTTCAATTGAAAGCAAGTATAAAAGAAATGGCAAAAATTAGTTTAGTCCCGACATCGTATGTTGCGATTGGACGAAGATGTTAATTAAATTTCACACACCTTCTAAGGCCGAAACGAAGAGAATAGATCAAGGGAAGCGTTTAAATTAATGCCAGCCTTCTCTTTCCGTTATTTATACACTTTGATATCTCGAATCTTCCTACTCGCAATAAACTTCGGAAAAGGGGAAATTAATTAAGCTGGGATGGAACTATAAATTCTTGTCAGAAACGCGTTCACAGCGATAAAAGCAAACATTCCAACAAATGATACCACGAGAATATAATTTAATCAACGAAATCAATGTTTCAAAGTGGAATTTTCCAATAGAGTAGCTCAATTTAAGGATTTCAAGCTCGTTCTGGAATACGAGTTTCCATCGGAGCACTGGGCTATCGTACAGAAATTTATCGCAGCACGATTTATCGGATGGCTAGGCTGCTTTTAGAAACCATTATCTCCAACGGTTTTATTGAAATATTTCAATTCGTGCCGATCTGCAGCTTCATTAAAAGTGTTTTACGCCGGCCGAAACAACTTTCACGTGTTCCGAATGTCTGTTTCCGAAAATTGGAAAGGAGATTTATAACATGACAATGGTGAGCCCAATTTCAATTCGTTCGAATTTCATGGCGCGCATATGCATAAAGGAATTCCAGATTCAGCGATAATTCAATTGGTAGAGCGAGGAGTTACGCAATACGGAAAGTCTTTTATAAATATCCACAGAAAGGAAAAAGAAACTTCACGGTTATCCGGATTCCGCTCGATGAAAAATCGTTTTCCATTCGCTTTCCATTGTGGCACTCTCTAATTTGCGGTAACGAGAAACAGATAATGGAAAAGGGACGAATGTACTTAACCGGTTGGAAAACCCTTTCCCTGGTTCGCCCGTTCAACATCGACTCTAAGCGATGCTCCCGTTTCCCGAGAAATAGAAAACTGCATTAAGATCCGATCATTGCTCCTCCTCCTTTGTTACTCGGCTTTACATTTCACTCTACCACTCTTTCAACCGAGAACAATTGCATAATACCACAATCATATACCCTCTGTCGCTGAAAATTTAATTAACTTTTTCAATTAATCACAATAGGAACGGCAGGATTTTCTCGTCTCCTTCTTTGGTACTATAATATTTGTGCCATCGTTTCTCATATTAATGTCGAAAAAAGGTAATAATTGAAGAAGTTTGAAGTTTTAACGTTAAGCCTCGGAAGCTTTCAACCGGCTGACTATTTCTAGCCTCATTCTACTTTACGAACTGGCGATAGTCTCGTGTTGCTGGTGCCACTGGTCACTATGTATTACTGGACCGCGCGTGTCTGATCAATGCCGGGCGCATACTACTTGTCGCCCGACGTGGGCCGCCGCGGCGCGTTATTACACTTGCACGTTCCGTGACAACTGTACTCTGTACTCTCGTTTTCCCACTAAATACACACTCCTACATTATTCATCTCAAAACGTCCAATTGCTTTTATCTGGCGCGCGGTACTCCTATGATGTATACATCGTAATAGAAAAATAATTGCTTAATCGTCTTGTCTGTATGCAAACTAGTTTCATTTCCCTTTTACATAAAATTGTTATGCGAAATGTCACGTAATATTTTTCGCATTTAAATAACATATCTTTGCACACGCGCGTTCTCGATAATTGAGGAGTAACAGTTATAAAGTTTCTCGAGAAAGAATTCCCGCAAGGGAACACTGGTTCCAATCCTAACAAATGGTACAATTGAACGGTCTTTGTGAACGGTCTCTGTTACGTTGATAATAAATACGTCCAGCGCATATTCGTGTAAATAGATTGCGAGCGTGCGTCACAAATTTTCTGCGTCAACGACGCGCGCCGTTTGGAAAAGCATTGCTCGCGTGCTATTTCATTCTGAAATAATGCGCCAGAATTCCTGTATCAAACATCATTTATTGGCCTGCGAGGATTAATGTTTATCAAAAATTATGGCGTCACTTATTGATCGTGCAAGCTACTATCTTATAAGTCTTCGTAGCGAATCAGATTTTTTAGCGTTATTTACCGCGAAAAAATGGTCACTCGACCATCGAACTGCGAGTGTAGCAACGGTCGAACGATATTTTAATGCGTCAAATTTATCGTCGAAATTGGCCAATCAGACGAACACAATGTTCCAGCAGACAATATCTGCAAATTGTTGTGCATTTAAACGCTTTCAGCTGTAAAATGTGACGAGCTTTCAGGCTTTCCCATTTTCAATACTCGAACGCGTGGCTTTCCCATTTCTCCTTCACCTCGGACGACAATAAAGAAAATTGCATCGAGCGGAAAAAAAATTGACGCGCCATGCAGTGTCTGGAAACTCCATTCGCCAGTGCAATGCCGGGAAATAATTGTATCATGACGAATATAAATACAACCTCGCGGTTGCCCCACTATTTTCAAAAGACAGAACAACAAGAAAAAAGGAATAGAAAATATAGTCGGACCCTTGTGAAATTATTCTCGCGAGAAGTGTATGCACGCGAGGTAACGGGGGAACGTGTCACGGGTGGTTACAGAAGAGGGCGGTGTTTTACCAGAAAATTCGCTGTCGGGTTTTACAGTCAAAGATAAAGAAGGTAGGAGTCGTTTCGCTGCTGAAACTTCTAGTCGAGTTTCTTCGTTTTTTCTTGTTTTCTTGTTTCCTCTTCGCCCTGCCTACCTCAAGCCTTAACTCCTTCCTTCCTTCCTTCCTTCCTTCCTTCCTTCCTTCCTTCCTTCCTCCCTTCCTTCAGTCCACCGAATTCCTTTGAAACAGCAATTGAAGCAAAGGCTACGCCGTTTCTTCAACGTTACGAAATCGCAGGCCCCTAAAAGGATAATTAGAGCAATGTCTTTTTCTGTGGCAAATACCTGTCGTCGGGTTGAATTAACCGACCGTGCTCGTAGCGACCACCGCGTTTACCAATAAATGAATGAGCTCCGAAATGAATGTATTTACTAGGATGGACTACATTTGCATCGATGAATGCTGTGCTCTGCGTATTTGCGATTCGCCCAGCCGAAGCCTTGAATACGTACTCCGTGTCTCTCTTTTCTTGGCTTTCTGCGAAGAAAACGCGAAACTATTCGTTTCGTTCGTTGTGACTCGTTAATTGCCATCGAGCGCGCTGAGAAGCTTGCCCGAATGTTCGCTGCAGGACATTTAAAATTAATTGCTTCGATGGGGCTTAGCTTTCCTCTTTTCTCGTGGAGACACATAAACCTCTCCGGTTCATCTTAAGCATCTCAACCAGACCATTCTAATAAACAGATCTAAATGTTGCCACTATTTGTCGCCCAGTGAAATGTGTATTGTCTTCTCGGGATCATTTGTACGGTAATCACGTAAATCTACTTAACAGTCGACTTCAACGGGAACTTCACAAATAAATCAACACACGTTGATACGCGGCAACGGGGGAGTATAAAATTCTCTCGCAATAATTACGCAATGGAGAACAGACATTTTTCTGCGCTTCATTCAAGTCAATCCCAGCAGGGATTTGCGCATCCAGTTACCCAGCCTTAATGATTACCTTACGATTGTCACCGTAACGAGTATCGCGGGGAATCATTTTACCAGAGCCAAGCCGACTTGGCGACTCCAAGTTTCCTCTTCCGTTATTACCAATGCTCACAATTAGCCGTAAACTCCGTTGCGTTTCGTTTGATGCTGTGATTAATAGAAACTCGCTGGAATCTTCTCGCATTTCCGTCGACAAGTTTCCCGGAGGCAGTAAGACTGCAACGGAACTCGTGACAGTTGATACTCGGGTAATTAGTCCCACCTGTTGGCTGAACCGTGATTTATACACTGGCTGACGTTGGATGCAAGACTTGCTAGGCAAGTTACACGATCGAAAACGTGGAACTTCGTTTTGTATCTTCGTTTCGGTCTCCCCTTGCATATCACTCGGTCCTCGCTCACCAATTACTTCTACGGTCTGCTCAGATTGATTGTTGGCATGCGCATATGTACACGCGTGTGTCTGCGTAAACGCAACAGTTGACGAAACAGGAATAGGACATTCAAGCACACCGAATCAGGACGACCTTAGCGATTCGACGCAGTGCCTGCTCGTATGTGTAATCGTACTCGAGCACGACACACGCGAAACGCGTTACTTATTTCGATTCCAAACACCGAATTTCCGGACTTCGAAACCGCAATCCACGACATTTGCGTGCCAGCCGTAGCGTAACGCAAATATTCGACGGATATCACTGCAAGAAATATTAATACTCGCTGTTGGGTTCACTTTGATAAAGGCACGGAGTTGATGAAGGTTCTGCAGATCACGAAAATATCTTCTAATCGTAATATTGCGTTTGTCCCCCATTTAAGAGCAACGAAAAATTCAGGATATTAGGAGAATGTTGCATTGGCAGTGAAGTTATGTTAATAAAATGAATGAAACATTTTGCACCGTTGCAGATATTAAAGGATATGCCAATCGAAAGTGGTTTATTCAGTTATCCTCGCAAATATGTTTCCACGATTTTCAATTAAAGAAACGCCGAAGGAAGTTAAAAGCGCGAACCATTAGAGATTTCTTGCAGGTGTCACATATGAGATCGAAGCACTCAGGATGATTGGTAGGCGCGTGGCGCTATCAAATCGAATGGCTCGTAGTTATTGGCGATGTAACCGATTATTGAATTTCCCGAAATGAAACCCCGCTAGGGCGCCCAGTTGTTGGCCGTTTCTCGCGTTTATATGGGCCGCTCGATATATTGCGATTGCCTGTTCGCCGAACGGGATCGATTGTTCTGGGGTTTCAGCGATCCGCGGTTTCGTTCCGTCCATTGTAAAAACATTTTACGAAAATTCGCCGGTCGCGTCGTTCACCGCCAACCCTTAATGCGGAATAAAAAGTTTAACTTCCAGAGTTTGACGTTCGCCGGGGAAAAAATTCGCCGCTGCAAATTCTGCTGTTCCTGTTGGTCAATTTCGATGGAATCATTAAAACGATCGCGAATTGAAGGTACGCAGTCTATATCCAAAATCTACTGAATTTCGTGCGCAAATTCGAATAAACGTAATGTACACCATTACGTCCCAAACTATTACCTATATTATCGCGTTTCCTAAAAGAAACATATCATTCATTTAATATTGGCAAAATAATTCGAGCTCTTGCCGCGCATATTCCCAGAAAGTATTCATCCCCTTTCTCCCTAATACGTCGAACAATTCTTCCCCCTTTACCAGCACCGTTTCCCTCCTCCCTTTAGTCGCTCAGTTAATTCCATCGCAGTACGAACACACGCACGATAAAAAAAATTACCCAGCGTTTTCGAGGGCAAAACATTCTGCGAATCGCGGTGCCGCGGCGCGACTCCGGGACGCGTTCATCGCTGACATAGCTCCGCAACTTTCCCGCTGGGCCGAAGAAACAGGAAGCCGCGGACGCTCCAGGCACTCCGTCAAAAGCGAATGCCGCGAATACTTGCGAAACAATCGCGAATTTGTGAATGGTTCGCGAGCAGGACCGCCGCCTGTCGACACCGCGGATCGATTCAAGAACGGCAGCTGCTCATTCGGAATTCCTGCGAAGCTATCAGGACAAGCCAACCTCGACGGTAATTGAAAAAATGGAAAAAAAGGAATATCCCGGGGCGCTCGCAGCCGGGTGGCCCATTGTCGACGTCGAGTAGACCGTAAAATATCGAGGAAGTTTCGCGTCACGTGTGCTTCGTCGACGAACCAGTCGATAACAACGTCGTCCGTCTGTCGGCTACTGAACTTCTCGCCCGAAACGAAACTTCCATCCCGTTGGAATTCCTTCTGATCCCGCTGGCAGACTCTCTACGCTCCGCGTCCTGGTTGTATTCGAACATTGTCCGGTTATTCAGCGATGCGTTGACCCCGACAAAAGATTACATTATCTTCCAGGCGTATATTTCGGTAGGTGATTATAATTTGAGCGCGGGATTCGGCGGTTGAAAATAATTACGAGAGATAACGTAACGCGGTGCATGAAAGTTCGCTGGTATATTTCACGCCTGAGTTCAGTTGAACACGTTCAGCGACACAGAGAGATAAGGAGGAGGGACGAGAGTGAACCACATTTTTGCTGTTTGCCGATATGCACCATTGAGAGTTGCAATGAGTACAGAACAGCATATAAAAAGTTAGGCATCATGAAAAAAAGAAGGCACTCACATGTAGTTGCTTGCTTCTTACCCATTCCTCTGACATCTTTTGTATCACAATATATAAATAACCGCTGGCAGAAAGCAGAAAGTGTTCAGGGAATCTCGCGTTTAGCAATAAGAAGAAAACGCGTATCCATATAAAACGGAAACGTACTAATTTCTCTACAACGTCCCATGAAGTACAGAGCTTCTTGTCCGCGATTGTTACCGAAACGGTCGGGCTCCGTCTTCTGGCAAATAAATTCCAACGATCGCCGGTCTAACGAGACGGAAGATTGCGGGCCGAGAGATTCTCGCGGCGGCGGCTCGGGAAATTTCGCCGTGAGGGGAAAAAAAATGTAATGGTGCCGAAAATTCTGCGGTGGAAATTGGACATGGAACAAAATAGGAATTGCTTAACGAACTGTGCAGCCGGATGCCGAGAAGAAAGGGGAGTCCGAGTCGAATGGCTAACGAGAGGAGGACATGTTTCAAAGAGGCCGGAAGTAGTTACCGGGCGGACTACGTGTTGACCCAGCCGGCATCGTTTCCTGCAGCTCCAACAAAGTCCTTTCTTCGAGAAATCGTGTCTATGAATATGTTTCTCGCCGTGGCCGACCTCCTTCCTTCATTCGCAGCCCGTTGACGCATAGTCGACAGTGAAGCATACGATCATTAAAAGAAATCAGAGACGACGCGGAATACGCGTTGTGTTTAAATTAAAGGACGTGAGACTCTTTTGAGAACACTCGGACAGCCCTTGGGTTTGTTCTATAAGAAAAAATTAGAAGAACGTTTCACGAGAAATAGATGCAGTTGAAATTGGATAAATTGTCAAACTCGTGCGTCAGATATATTTCTTTTTTTTTATTTACTAAACCGACTGCCCTTGTCAATTTTTGTAACCGCGCGATTCGCTCCCCCCATTTGATTGGATCTTTCCCCTAAAGCTGCTCCTCAAGTTATATCCATCTACGTTGCCAATTTCTACACGTTGCTACGCGAATCTACGCTGCGTGAAACAGAGTGCAGTTCAGATTGGATAAAAATATTTGATGCGAACCTTCGCAGAATTGCAGAAGCGGGCAGAAAGCCGAATATTCGGTTTCTTTTTCTCCAATGGAGATAGCGCAGGGCCGGCCAGTGATTATCCCGATATAGAAGCAGTGTATGCAAATGAGAATAAATCGTGTATAGCAGCGGAAGCACGGTGCCTCGGTAGGAATCCGTTGGGGCAACGTTGTTTGCGCTAGAAAATGAGTTCCCAATGCCCTTTGGCCGCACAGAAATCCACAACGGTACATATGCAACCTATATTCCAGTGAAACGAGCTTTTGCAGTCGTTCCATTTCGAGTCTCCCTCTTGTTCCTTCGTACGACGCGCACTCATTACGCAACCGAATACATAGGAGGTAGGACAATTAGCAAACGAGAATGAAATCACGGAAGATTTTGCATCGCCACCTTCTGCGCCAACCACGAGTCTGCGCAAACATAAACGCTTGACGTGGCTGGCATAAATTCTTGTTGAAGTAATTATTTTACGCAGTAGATTATGCTCCTTCGAAAAATACGTCGTCGTGCGGAATGACAAATACTTTTCGGTTGCAGTTCTTTTATCGGTGACCCGAGAGTAAAAGTGTTGTTATTGCATTTCAATTATTCCAGTTGTTGTTACATCGAATCACGAATCCAAGAAATCTGAAAGCAGACCGTTTCCAGCCAAGACTACTATTTGTACAAATTGCGTCACGAGGTGACAGGTATCCCGCTGGTCCCGTTTCCATTGCAAAAGTTATCGAGGCGCGGAACGCTGTCCAGAGGACTGGAGGACTGGGATCAGCGCGCCACCGCCGGCCTCAGGAATTTCTCCCTTTAAAATGTTTGTTCTGTGCGTCTTCGCCTCCATGTGGGCGGTCTGTCAAAGCATTCGTGTGCAGGCCTCTGGAAATACACGATAGAGGGAATGAAAAAAATGGGACGAAGGAGAAGATCCGAAACGTCACATGAGACGATATCGAGAGAGTTTATAACGAGACGAAGCTCGGGTCAAGTAAGACTTTTTCCTGCTGGCAATCTGTGAATGGAAACGAGGCGGGGTGCAGTTTAAGGAAGAAAAGCCAACCGGCATTTCCATCGACGTCAATCAGACGTCCGGCAACTTTTCTCGATGCTTCGGCTTCGACGTCGTCACACCTGCCACTCTTTACCACCCTTGCCATCGTCGCCGTTGCTCAGGTGAAAAATATAATCAGGCTAAATGAACACATCTTTGCTGGAAGTTGTTCGATTGTGGATGCCGGTGAATCCGGCGGAATAAAAGAATTTCTTCACTCGAACGAAACTCGACTATCAAACGAACTCGCGTATCGAGTGCAAGAAATATTCTGTTACTGATTGTATTTAAATAATGAACAGTTTGACAAAGCAATTTAGGATCGATAATCTTGCCTTAATTCCGTCTGCGCAATGTGGATGCGAACATTAAACTACTGCGGTCTACAAAATCCTAGTGCCGACACGCAGCGACACTCCGATGCTCGTAGAGAATAGGCTTTGTTACGTTAGCGCACAAATAGGACCCAAGAGTGGTTGACCAAGTGCAAAGTTGTTTCCCTGTGGCGTACTCTTGGAAGTCACGTAGCTTTAAGGAACTTTTAGTTCTTAGGTAGCAGAGCGAGCATTTAGACTTCTATCATACTTAACAACACGATGTGTTACCGTTATATGCGTTCGCAACGATCGTTTACATCCGACGTGTCCTTCCACGGAGAAACAGAAGGAATTCCACATAAAAGATTAATTTGAACAATTCTCTTCCTGAGAACTTCATTGTCAGAGACTTTAAAACATCAATTGAAAAGTACAGCAAATAAAAGAACAAAGGTATCAACGATACCTTTGTTGCAGTCGAATATAATTTTCTGCAAGACATGTGACCTAATTCAATATGGAGTGGCTTGCCAGGAACAATGGACCCGATGTGATACGTACGAACGCGAGTTGCCCCGCACACAGATAGAAATTTGCGTGTATTGGGAACGGCAACGCAGCCATACCTTCTACGAGAAGGAGTTTTGATGCGACTTCGACCTATGTTCAAGAAATCCCCCGTCTCGTTCGTAGCACACGAGAGTGCGGTAATTAACTCGAACACTGTTTGCCTGCTCAAGTCGGTTGTTTTTGCTACGAGTCGCAATATCGTTCGCGCGATGCTTCGCTTCGCATCCTCTCAGGTTCCCGTGGAAATATGCTCCGGCAGTTCCTCCGCGTCTGGTAGTTTTTCCCGTACGTTTCTCCTTTGCACACCGTCGAGCTGATACGATTTATGAAGCTTCGTGTAATAGCAATCGTGAGGAATTTAGTGCAACATGTGAGTGAGTTTAATTTTTCGTTGACGGAGAGAAAAATTGGGAATCGAATATAAGTGATCGTATGATAAAATGATTCAGTTTGGGTAATAATTGCACTTACATTGTGCATTCCTTTCTGTCTGATTTATTTGTTCGTGTACTATTTATCGCGATATTGTACGGACAATTTGAACTTCAATTCGGGGCGGTAGAGATTTTAGTGGTCGAATTTTGTGATCAAATAGGGGACCTCCTGTTCACTTGATAATAGCTAGAACTTTGGCTCGAGATGTTGAATTATTCGATAGTTGCACGTGTAACGAAGATAACGAACCTTCTAAATTTCGTTGCGCCACTGTGTCTACAAACAAACACGAAATTCCACGTGACTATAATTCCTTGCAGCCTTATACCGTGTCGCGGAATTACTTCCCTCCTACAAATAATAAACTTTACCCGGCAAAGTACATTCTATTTAGGGATGCCGAACTCCTGGCGTTATTCTGTGTAAATTTGAATGCGTCGGCCAGATTGAGGACAGATATCGCGGCTCGATAATGCGATAATTATAAATGTATACGAGACGCCGCAGTCCTGACATCAAAGTAACACGAAGTTACACAAATAAATCAGTACTGATACTAGGACCCTCAGCTCATTAACAATTTCAATTTTACTATAACATCATTCTCTGTTCGAAGATAATACAAAATAATACGTAGAAGAAGGTAACGAGCAAAATTAGATTCACCGAAAGGAATTCCTTACTGCACGCTGGTTATAACATTTCTCCACACGTTCGCACCTTTCACGATGCTTTTCGACGAGCAACCCGTGGTGAAGCACAAACCAGCCACGAGCAGAAGAAACAACGGACAAACACCTTCCGCCTCTGGATGCAATTTCACAACTCGTCCACATTCTGGCTGCACCCGCGAACATGTTCGGTACTTCCGTTTAACTTGAATCGCCCTACGAACCGCCGTAGTCCCCTGCAGCCCTTTAATTAAACGCCGACAGTCGTGAGTGAAGTAACAAACGACCATGTCCAAAATGTCTTGTACACGGACTTCGTCTGAATCGATCGAAATACTTCGTCAACCAAAGTCCGTGGCGCAGGCACGAGCGGGCACGCTACGTAATCGCGATGGATGCACCGGGGATTTTTAAAAAAAATGAAACGTCGCGTTGGTTATGTGGAAGAATGGGGCGAGACGACGGGAACCGGGCGGGAGGGTTGGAAGGAACGGTCGGTGGGGTACGTATACGCGAATTAAAACGACCGAAAGGAATCTTTTTTCGCGATACAACCGCAACCGCAGCGACGCCGCGACGAGTCGTACTTTTATTACGTTCCATCCGTGCACCAGCTATCAGCTGGAAAACGACTGAACGGCTCGGCGTGTCGAAGCCCGGAACGGCTTAAAAGTCGGCGTGCTCGTTGCAAAGACTGGCAGAAGAAAGAGGTACGGAGGACAGATTAAAACACGGAGACGGCAGCGATTGCTTGTGTACGTCAGGTTTTCGTGGGACTCGTGAATGACTGACCAACACATCATCATACCACTGTGTAGAAAAATAATTGGGTTCCTCTTTATGCGTGGGTCTTTTGCTCTTAGCAGAAAGGATTGGAGATTGAAGTTCCGTCATGTCAGGAGCTGTCGCGGAAAGAATTCACGGGTCGTAAAATGCTGGATGAGATTCGCCGTGAATAGAGCGTTAATACTGGGCAGATGATTTTTGCGAGGAACGATTAAATTTTAGTGCTTTTCAGTTTTAATGCAGCAAATACTCCCGGGTGTCTGCGGTGAGAATTGGATGCTCCCCGTCGGACTACGTTCAAGAATGTTCGAAATAATTGAATGAACTTGTCAACGGGGGCACTGGAGGATTGACAGAACTGGGGGAATTCTGTCGATGTTCAAAAAACCGTTCTCATGAAAGTTTACGAGCGTAGATCAGAACTTTTCATCGAACGGAGTCGATTCAATTGAATCGTTACGGGGGCTTGTAAAACGACACGGAGAACAGCGTTCGTGGTTTTTTTTTTTTTTTTGTCCGCAAACAGAAATGAATCGCAACAGAAACGCGGCTTACAGAAATGAATCGTGGAAATTCAACTGGATTATTCTCGTCTTTTCTTTGCGAAGTTCGATATCGGTCGAAGGGGAAAAATCGGTTTACACGGCTTCCCGTCGCGGAGAAAGGCGTTAACTTTCGCGCGCCGGTCGGAAACCATTTTATATTTGCAGATTCGTCCCCGTCACTACGGCCCAGAAACTTCGAGAAACTTTTTCGGCGCAAACTTTATCCTTCGCACTCTCAGACAGCGTTTCGAAGCATTAAAGCTTTATTTAAATAACTTCGAGCGTTCGAGTGAGCGTCACAGTTTCTCAAACGAAACGTATTTCTGCAGTTTCGAGCTTCACTTGAAAACCAACGACCAAGATTGCTTTGCCCCTCTCAAAAATTGTATTTGCGCAGGAAGAAAAAGCAAAGAAATGAAATTCTACATTGACAAATATGGGTTGTGAATAAATATAAAATATAAAATATAAAATATAAAATATAAAATATAAAATATAAAATATAAAATATAAAATATAAAATTTAAAATATAAAATATAAAATATAAAATATAAAATATAAAATATAAAATATAAAATATAAAATATAAAATATAAAATATAATATACAATATATAATATATATAATATATAAAATATAAAATCTACAGTCGAAATTAGTATCTTTTCAGCAACGCCAGTATGTAACGTGAAAACAGTATAAAAGCACATCATCAAGTCGAGCAAGCAAAACGAACTATTCCTAGCAGCGTTAGTTAGTATATTCCGTTAAACTGTTATAAACGGGTCAGTTCACGGCAAAGGAAATTGTTTCTCGTACGTTACCGCGATGTGCCTAATCGCGGCAGAATCTAGATGATACCACCCGTATACGTTTGTACGAAACAGGCCGTCCGGCAACATTCGGGCTCAAAAGCTTCGCTCTCTGATCTAGTTTGCATCAAGTTCACCCTGGGCTGACCGATGCCCCGCGAAATCTGCTTGCACACCACGGATCGACTTCCTCTCCTTTGTGACACGACTCAAAGAATGCGGGAACCTCGGGAAACTTCCGGCGACCCGATAATTTTCCAGAACGAGAATAGCTCCTGCCAGTGAGACTTGATTCCGAAAAAGTTTCCCCTGACAATCGCATTCCTTTCATCTTTTTAGTCGTTACCTTCATGATTTTTAATAGAAATTAAATTGATGTTAAAATTAGTTCTATCTGTTAATTGTTTCAATTGCGGTAACGTAGAACCGATGGTGAATTATTGATTAAAATTGCCAATTATTATATTTTAGATGATTAGTTCGCAGCTGTTCAAGACCAGTAACTGAATTCGCATAGAGCAATAAAATATATTTAAAAATGCACTCTGAAACACGCTTCATAGATTGGTATATCGATCGCGTTCAAATTAATACGACTTTACAACAATTCTCCCTCGAATGAAAGCGAAATCCCGGAGCATCCGTGGGATTACGGTAATAAGATGAAACTGCGATACTACCTCCATTATCACAATCAAGGAGCGTTACGTGAAAGTCTGGTAAACAAATCTATCGATATTCATTTGCGGTTATTCGACTATTCTAATTCCATCTGAATCGGATCAATTAATTCGACGATCGGCCCGGTGATCGTACAGAAAACCAATTAAACCAATAGCGGCAGGTAACGACTGCTAATATTTGCATGGAAAATCGAAGCGAGGCGATTCCTGCTCTCTCGATCCTTCCTCTTTTTTCCCTTCATTTTATCGTTGAAATTCAATTAGGGGGAGCACCTTGTGTACCTGATATCACCCCTTCGTTGATGTCCTATTGTTTACTTGATTTTCCTAGCTGCAGTGACTCAGCGGTGATTCTCCGTATAGAACAGTATAATAATCAAATACGGAGCATCGTGAAACCGTATTCAGAAGCTTTAAATGAGATTATACCGGTTGGTGATTGCTAACAGATAGCACACGGAATGGTGGCACATTGAAACGAAACTTTTTCGATTAGCAACACTGCCCTCGCACAATAGAATAGTTCATTGTTAAAGTTCTTAGGCCTCAGTGGACACCTGACAGCGGTAACTCCTCGCAGGACGCATCCAAAGCCTCCTTCTTCTACTTACGTTTCTTACACCGCTTTAATCCAAGTATCACCAGATGGGCAGTTTTCCTGCGACGCAATGAAGGAAACTTTCAGCACCGTGGACATCTGGTCCCGTGGCGACTTCAAGTTTTTAAATTATTGACAGATACGTGTACACGTCCCGACAGCGTCGACTTGCATCCGACAGAGTCGCTTAACTGTGTTTATCAAAACTTCTTCCTACTCGGCTCACGAGTGTCGGGGTATCGGTGGCGAAGGTGTGTAGTCCGGTTGAAAATTCGTAAATTCATTCACGAATTTCCATTACGTTGAAAAACTTCGAAGCTTCTTCTCTGTTCCGTTAAAAAAAATTCCTAATACAATTTTTGACAGCTATCGATCGTTTCAACCAAACCGAAAGAAAATAGACAAAAATGATGAGACAGCGAAAAATGGATAAAAATCGGATATAGAGTTTCGCCATTAGTGGCTTCGCGATCGGCGTCCAGCCTGGCTATTTTTTTAACAGATACGACTCGTGTCGATTTCGCAGCGCGAAAATTCGACCATGTCAACGCAATCGAGTGTCGCGAAAAATTGTCGAGCTTGTAATATGTCTCACTAGTCCGTGCTTATCCCTCGATATCGTCGATTTCGTTTAACACTTTCATTGCACGCCAGCATGGAATATTTTTGATGCTCATAAATCCAAGCGTTATTTTGACGCTACATGAACGGCGTTTATTACGCTCTCGCAATAATGCCGTCACTTTTGTGGCGAATGATTTTCTGGAAATATGCGGGGCTTGTTGAGTACGTTGAATGGGAATCGTTAGTGAAAATAGCCGGTCTCGAATCGGTATATCCCTCAAAATGAATAAGTTAAATTGGAGGATACTATAAAAATGTTACTTGCCTCTAAACGAGCGTAACTATTCTCTCATATTCCGTTCTATTCCTATATATCTGTTAATATTGTTTTCAGTGCTCTGTAGATATTCGCGAATTTTCTGTAAGCAATTACTTCGTAGAAAATATTTGTTCATTCGTTACACACAGGAAACCCCTAATCTTATCCTTTACCTTAATTATTAAACATTAATCAATTGTTCCCACCTATTTAACGCAACCGAAATACGGGAACTAAAGTTCCCTCGAATTCTTTGGTTATCGTATCCCTCGTGCTAAACAAAATCGCCGATCTCGTCGGCAGCACCGGCATCGACGTTTTTATTTTTCACGTCTATCGATGCACTACTGGTTTTCGTATTTCACCCCGGCCCGTTGTAACTCTTCCACCCGCCTTCTCCCAGCTGAATATACGAGATGACACGGCCCGCGAATCCGCGATAATATTTTAATATCGTTTGTTTTTATTTCTACAACCGACACGCACGAGAACCATGACGTTCCGTGCCGCTGGGCCGCGTTTTTAAATAACGCGCGACGAATAAATTTGCCACGCGAACGACCCAACGGCCGAACGAGAATGTCATAAATTTTCATGCATCGCGGACGAAGTCGCGGATACTTTGCGTCACGCGAATTCCAAATAAATTCCGCCTGTGTGGCCCTGTGCACGGGGCGTACAATTGCACGAGACAAAACTCGCCCGCCTGCGCGGACCTTGCGTCTCGTTTAATTGCGCTGAACGCAAACGCGTTGGTTTCGTTACCGGCAGAATCCTGGCTTTCCCGCTAATTTCGGCCCTGAATATCACGTCCGCCTCTGCACGCAACTTCCACTCCATTCTACGCCCGCGATACCCAGGGGAAACGTGAACAGGCTTGCTGCTTTAAGGACTATTATAGCGTCTAATGCCACGCGTTCCCCGAGTACGTACACGTAAGTCGTATACGTTGGTGGATGTAATTCAGCCGTGTCAAAGTGTTAAAGGGTTTAGCAGGCAATGATGTGTGCACCTGCATGAACATTATACACGCTGATATATTTCTTCGCAATTTTCTACCAGTCCTTCATCGTGGTATGCAAAGGTTTCCCCATTACTTTTCTTGTTACATGTTAACAAAAGCTGTCCTCGCCTGCGCGTTGAGGGAATTTATAATCTTGAAACTGAATAT
The DNA here is from genome assembly GCA_963667235.1 of Nomada lathburiana. Taxonomy (NCBI): domain Eukaryota; kingdom Metazoa; phylum Arthropoda; class Insecta; order Hymenoptera; family Apidae; genus Nomada; species Nomada lathburiana. Next base: position 7,356,616 of record OY763898.1, on the reverse strand, counting down.
GGTGTCAAATAATTTATACCGCTTTAATGTAATGATGGAACGAAAATTAGTGTAATTTATTTTAACCGTGCCTGGGCGTCCCGGCCCTTCGGAAAAGCGATGCACATTGAAAATGGGGAAACTAGTTAGGAACTAATCCAATGTATCTTTTTAATGAAATATATCGCAGCCCTTTCTCGGAGGACGTTTAGATCTATCGATCAGCGAACTAATTCGCCGATCGTGAATCGTAGATCGTTCGAAACGAATTGTTTGTCGGATTGGTAGTTTATCGAATGCTCTTTCAGCCGCCAACGATCCATTCATGGAAACGATGCATTATTTCACGCTCGCAATCGCTTTGATTTACCGTGGCAGCGTGACGCGTGCAGGCAGCTGCATTATTTCTGGCCCGTTATAATCGCATTCGTTTGCACTTTATTTATCTGGCACGATGCGTTTGATGGCGGCCGCAATCGAACAAAGAGTTCGATCGCTGTGCAATTGAATGATCGCAGGGGTTATGGCTTCGTCAAGTACAAACTAGGTATATCGATATCTATTTTCGTTTTCTTTTTTTCCATCGCCGATTAATTGCCCTTTTCACCGAACACACTGTACCGTTTTCATACAATCTGTGATTAGATTTTGACTGATCGATAATGGAAAAACGGTTGCGGGAGATAGCAGTATTTTTTATATGGTGAATAGTGGTATTTTCATTGGTGCTCGTTATTCAATGGAAAATTAATTCCGACAGTTTATTAAGCTCGTATACGCAGCGAATAGTTTACAAATAAATTTAGGTGGCACAGTTAAATGACTCGCCCTGTATAGTGCTTTGCACAATCGATCGTCGAAGGAACCGCTGGTATACGTGTATGTACGTAGGATTTGTCGGATACCAGTAACCGGCTCGACTTGCAATTCGGAAACGGCGAATCGTCGTTAACAAGCAAACCACTTGAGTCGAAGATTCAAGTTTTAATTGTTACTTGTACGTGGCAGATACGAGCACCTTGTTCGTCGTAGTGACAAGGAGTGCCAGCAGTCAGTACTCGAAGAACCTACAAGTGTTTTTCACTATGCCCTTCGTCGGAGCTACCCCCATCCCCGACACAATTTTCAACCCTGTCTCTTCAGAGTTGCTCGACGCTCGAGTCCATCCGTGACATTCGGTCGAACATTATACCTGCACTGTTTCACAGTCCGTGTTCTTTATTCATTTACCTGCGAAACGCGTCCGGTAACTTACTCTTGGTCAAACTTTTGTCCCGCATCTCGTGCAGAGAAGATTGAACTTCACCAAATGCTAATAATGGAATTCAATGGATTCCAAAGTAGAACGGAAAGTCTCCTCTGCCTTGTGGAGGAATGTTTAAAATCTCTCCGTTCCAGTTTAACTTCGTGGAAGTTAAATTGAGCAACGGAATTCAACAAAAGCGTGCGAAATAATTACCTGACTGTAAAGGAACTAGTTTCATTGTTGTTCATTGTACCAAAGTCAATGTTCAGGGTGACAATTTGTTATTTTTTTTTTGTTTTTAACACGAAACAGAGATATCGGAAAATTTATCCTCCTAACGAAATTTGTACTTCCACCACCCCGAGATCGTCGTATCAGACGCAGGACGATAAAACCGATCGTATCGTCGACGAAACGAAAGATCCTCCTCGTCGAATCATCCAATACTCCGAGGAAAAAGAAACCGTCGACTCCATTCGTGCGTATTTCCTTTTTCCAGTCGAATCTCGGTCAGGCTCCGTGCCATCCGTGATTTTTGCAGGCCAGCCCAAGAAAGGAGCGACCCCGAAAGCCTCGTAAATAGAATTCATCGTAAGAAATGAAAAAAAATACGTGAGATACACGCGAGCCGTTTGTCCAGATAAAAGAAGCCCCCGGACACTTATCGAACGTTCCCGTCCAGTGGTTTCATAGAACCTTCGTCGGGACAGTTCGCAACGTTCGAAGAACCGATTTATCGGCGAAGATCAACGCTGGACCCGTCGCCAGTTTACTCATGCGTATCAAGTGAAACGAACACGCCGGCCAGAGTGTAGCATCAATGGGAGTGCATCCCGGTTCCAAGCGATCGCCATTGGAAAGACGTCAGACCAGCGCAGATCCATGGACCGCACAGAATCGCGAGAAAACAGACGCAAGAATTGGAGACCAGTGGAAGACGCGGCTGTCGTTGACCGCCAGGCCCAGTTGAAGCCTGATCCACAGTAGCAAGGTGCACGAAGAAGTTCGTGGAGGACGCAACGACACCGCTCCCTCGGTTGATTCGCTGTATAGTTCCACAGAAGTGTTCCACAGTCCGCCCCGAACGAATCTTTTCTACTTTTCTAAGTAAACCGAGACCAACTGGAACTGGACTGTGTTATCATCTGGCTTCATTACCCGCGAAGTTTCTACGACTACCGTTGACGGCTTCGTTGGTCCTTGGTATCCTATTGGCGGCCACGGTCGCGTTTGGCTTGGTTGAACGTTTTCACCACCATCGCGTGCATGATTCTAGGGTATGGTGAACATGCAACGTTTCGACGTAATTACGTGCTGGAGAAACCGAATTCATGGAGACGTCGATTACCGTGCTCTCTAACGATCGTTCCCGACAATCGTGCCTTCGATTTTTGCAACACGCTATTTGGGATCTTCAACACCGCGTGGCGATAGAAACGTGTGAAGATTTATGCGAATCCTCGTTTCATTTATCAACGTTCGACAGAGCCGGAACAGTGACGCGTTTTCCGGTCGCAGTAAGTTTCGAACGGGGTACTTTGATCCTAATCGTGACGAATCTGGCGCGTCTACGTTTCCAGTGAACAATGCGGAGAACAGACGGAGGATCCAACCCTCGCGATTTCCAATCTGGACAAATTCGCGGAACGAGAGCGTTAGTTCCACTTTGGGTGAGCGGCTACGGGTCGGATCGATGGATGGCGGGTACGACTTCAACCGGTGCCCCGAAATGGTGGTGAAGTAGGATTACCTCGATACTTCGGGAATCCGAAGAAGAATGGGAGTAAGGCGACGAAGAATTTGCGGTAGATAGGATCCATTAGCGGCGAGAGGAATCTTCATGCAAGGAGGGCCGTCACGAGCCGAAAATTGGATTCGCACTGCTCCTTCGGGCTGTTGTTTGTCTTGACGAGAGAATCCGTTTGCCGAGGAAGAAACCAAGTAGGACAACAACGTCGAATAAAGGGGTTGGAACGACGAACAGATGAGAATGCGATCGTTCTGATAATTGGATTGAAGAAACGGAACCGTGCAGGATCGAACGAAATTTTCGAATTCCTAGTAAAATGAATAACAGAATTATCGTAAAATATAAATAAATTTTCTAGGTATAACAATGGGAACAAAATAGCTAGAAAGTAAACTATACCTGGCTGGCTATCATCCGAAAAATATACCAAACCGAAAAGATTCTACCACTTTAAGACTCAATTAAATAGAGGAAACAAAAACCGAATTTACCTTAAAACAAATAGGAATTACAAAACAGGGTAAAACCACGATACAAAGAAGGGCTAGGATCGAGGTGTCGTCTACTTGCGTCAAAGAAAAAAAGAAAAAGAAAAAGAAAGAAAGAAAACGGAAGGACACAGCGTTCACAGAGATTTCAGTGCTATGCATCGCGTTGACTCCTGGAGCCTCGATGACCTTGACTCAGCGAGCATGAAGCACCCATCGAGGTCACCGGGACTCGAGATTGCTATGGCACTGTTCGGCATGGTGTGGCTGCTGCGTGTCCGCTCGGAGATGCGTCGTTGCTCAAAATGCCGGCACGAGGAGATCCTCGCGACTCAGCAACAGCAACAGCAACAACAGCAACAGCAGCTGCAGCAGCAGCAACAGCAGCAACAGCAGCACCACCATCTCCATCATCATCCCCATCACCAGCAACGCTCGTTGTCGCAGACCACCAGTCTGTTGCAGACCTCCGACGATGCAGTCAGCTCATCGGCGAACACTCTGTTCACTTTGGACACGCCTGGTGCTGCCGGTTCCGCCGGAAGTTACTGCGAGGTGCACGGCTTCGTGCAGACGAAAGAAGGTAGTATTCCGTTCGTCCTTCGATGTCTGCTTCGAATCGTATACTATATCTGGTTTCCCTTGATTTTCCCTTTTGTGCAGATATTGCTTCAAGTTTTTGCGACGTTTTGTCGTTTATTTTCTTTTTTCCTCTTCTTCTTTTAGTTCTTGCGATTCGCCATGGAAAAACTTGGAATTTTATGCACATTTTGCGTACGTACGAGAAGCTAGAAGTCGAATGAAACGAACGAGCTTTATTTCATTTCTGTCGGGCACAGCTTTTCAATTTTTACAAAATGTATATATATATATATGTATATATCTTTCGCGATAAAAGACGACAGCTATAAAATACGTTCCTGTATGGGCCAAGAATTTCTTCTATTTCCGATTGCCATGAAACGTTCGTGTTATTTCAAAAAATCTCGGTTCCCTAGATAATTTGTCGCAATTAGTTGCAGTGTAATAATTGGTACGGCGAACAGATTACTTACGTTACTTCTCGAAATACATACTTTGCCCTAATCTCGGCCGGTAGTTCGGCGGAACGATTATGATTTCCCGCGGCGCGCTGTAAGAAGTTCTCCACCACTTCAGCAATATGCCAGGGTCATAGTGTTAAAGAATCGAAGAATGTTAGTTAGCCGGATACTAGGAACTTTTGAATTTACGAGGCGCAGCGCAGCCGGTCTTCTGTCTGTGTGTGCGACGGCTAACCAAAATCAAAGTAGGTCGTTTACATGGATGGCGCACGGAACAAAGAGAGACAGAACTTTTATCTGCCTATAAAAAAGGTCGCTCGCAGGGTGGCGTGCTTGTACGGAAACGCGGCGTCGCGACGGTTCAATTTCGTTGAAAATTGGAGTTTCAAACTCAATTATTAATAACGTTGCGCAAACTTCTCTCCGAACTCTTTTCTACCCCTCTCTTCTTCACGTCGCGTGCGCTTAAAATGTCACAGACCGCGTGATTAAAATACCAGGGTGGCGTAAAACAAACAATACATCAGTATTAATTCATACAATACGAACATTTTTCTCAACAATAAGTTGATGATTTAGAAGAAGCATAACTTACAATTAGAGCGCAGGTATTAATTTAAGGCAATCGACAAAGAGGTAAAACGCACAATTCGAACATTCGTATATCAAGTAGCTGCAATTAGTTCAGTTTGGTTGAAGATTTGTGAAAACGACAATACTATAAATATTCAACAAAAATCTAATTAATTTCTTGACCGTTCACGTAACACCCAATACATACTTATTCCATGGTGATTGAATTGTTTCCTTCAAACAAAGGGCCAAAGTGACTGCACGATAGTTACCATTATTAAGGGCTCATGCTGTTTCTATTAAATAAAGACGTACGAATCACGTCGGCTTTCAAGCATTGTCGATTCTCTATAAAAGCGCGACTCGACAAAGCGTTGTCCAATGAATCGTCTTTTATCGGCATTCCTCGTCCGTTGGACATGGCGGAATCACAACGCCATGAGTTGTCGAGTTTGTTGTCGCCTTTGTTGAGTGTCCCTATTGTTTCTGCGGCAACAGGAGACCATCTGTACCATAGTAGGTAACCATCCTCTTGCCTCCGTTTCCGGCGTCGACGTCTGAATAGAGCCCCGTCATCGACGCAAATTCGCATAGAACATCCACCGGCAGAAGTTTGAGAATTGCGGCTCACTCATTACAGAAAGCTGCATAATTTACGGTAAACTCCCGACAAATATCAATTAGCGGAAGTTAATTTGAACTAATTAGCATCGCGAAATAATCAGCGTGCTACCTACACGATCATACATAACTGCGAGAATTGATCGGAACTAAATCTACTTCATGCGACAGCGCTAATGAATGAGCGTGTGATGAAACGTCTAACAGTGCGGCATATTTCCACCGGAGCATAAAACACGACGATTCTTAATAAACCCTTGCACGAAAAATAAAAGCCTATTAACCGTCCCTGAATATGTAATTTCATCCTCAATGGCGAGCAAAAGGAAGCAACGAGAAGCCGAGAAGCCGTTCTACGCGAATCGTCTTTTTTTTTTTCACGACGAACCCTTTTATCCGACATCCACCGTGTATCTATGTATGGTCCACCTACTTGCTCGACCTAGTTATGAAATAGTTTCCTCGCGGCGAGGCGAGTGGCGACTCGGCGGTATCGCGCTTTAAAGCTGAAAGCATGTTCGTGTCGCGCAGGCACGCCGCTAGTCGTATTGTCTCGAGTTTATTATCTGTCTGTGAGAGCCGACTTCTCTCACGAGGCTGCGGGCGAGAGACGAATAAAACTGAGAGAAAGAGGAGAAACGGCACGGTTAAAGGGAAGGAACTGGGGAAGTTCCGTGATTTAGGATATTTACGTTGCGCTCGGAAAACGAATTGTTTGCTCGTGCTGGCTTGGTGTCACCGAAGATGGAAGTGTCGTTAATTGCGGATCGAATAGGAACACGTCGGAATGGATTATGTAGGTTGACAGTGGTTTCAACGGTAACGAAGGGAGGTCTCGTGTTCAACCGGTATCTGGGTTAATAATGCGAGTTCCTTTCGGCAAAATGTTTTGCCTGCGAGCAAACCTATGCATCAACGGTGGGTGGGGACCCGTAAAGCAGCTCGAAACTTTTGTCGCCGGCGTGAAACAACAAGCAAAGAGACTGCCGGCGCTCGCCCATCTCGGAAAACGTCGATTCGAGTGTGCCGGTGAACAGGTGAAAAGAAACTTTCGTCCGCGCCTGTTTTCGTTCTACCTTTGAAACACGATTATCGTGAAATACCGTCGAAAGGATTGACAAATTCAATTTCGACGTATCTTCATTTCAGACACGCGATGTGGTTTACTGATGAAACGCCTGGGGTTCGATCCATTTTAATTAACGTGTTAAAATAAGCGTTAAAATAAAGCCTCCGCCACGTTACCAGCCAGTATATCCACCTGTATACCGTGTATTAACACGCGAAAATGATTAGATAACGGGTCCCCGATGAAAGCATGTGTGAATATTTGAAAAACAATTTTCCGCTGGCTAGCAAATTCTATGTTACATATGAGTTTTTTTTTGTTTTTTTGGGGGGAAAAGCAAGCCATTTCGTACGCTAACGAATGCATCAGTGACACGTGCTTTTTCTTTATTTATTATTTTTCTATAGTATCCCGTAAGATTCGGTAACGAGCTGGCATAGAGTGTTTAACGAATGAAAACGAGGCCCATAGGTGGAAATCTCGTTATTCCGATTCCCGTGCGAAAGGAAACGAAAAAATAAAAAACGAAGGGTAGCAGACGCCAAAAGCGGACCAGATGTTAATTTACACCGGCTACGAAAGAAACCACTTCGTTCGTTGGGGAGAAGTATTAAAAAAACGAAGCAGTGGTAAAGAGAGAAACAAAATTTTTTCCATCCGCGCATTAACGCGAATATCTCTCATCGTTCCGCGTAAGATATATTTGCCACGATTTGAACCGAGCCCCGTAAAGTGCATCACCTTTTTAATCATCCTGTTACCATTATCAGAGTCAGAGCGTGCATTCGCCTCTCCGCTGATTTAGTGGATTTCTTTGAAAAAACTGAAAGCATCGAGACGACCCGGTGTCCAGTGTGTTGCTGCAGCTTAAATTCGCGCGACTCGTTGAGTCGCAAAAGAATCACGTTTCTAAAGATTAATCAGATCCGTTGATATCGTGAAGCTTTCAACATTATTATCCATTGTTTCCAAGCACATGCAGGAACTATAATTGTTCGAGTTATACATTGTCGAATTTTTCTATCGATACATATCGCACAGTAATCACCTGTCGAGAACACTTTAAACTTCTGACCAACCGACTATCGCTGAGAGGTAACGCGATGGACTGTTACGGACACGTCTGTATGATAATTACAAGAAACAAAAAGCAAGCCAACACGAGTACAGAGGCTCCTTTTCCGAAATATTAAATTTCTTGAAGCTTGAATCGCAAACAGCGGCTGGCGTCCCGGCCGAATAATGTTATCCCCTCATCTCGTTAAATAAACTCCGAAGACAGAAACCGGTACACGCACCGAGAAATTTTATCCCCCCCTCCCCCCAAAAGCAACGCACTCGGTGTAAAGTCGCTTTATTACGAAATTTTCTACAGCATGCTTCAGCGTGCTTGCATTTATCCCTTTATGTACCTCCCTGCCCCTTCATCTACCATTCGTGCCTCGTGCTCGTCTTGCTTTATCGCCACGTATTCAGCGCGCATTTTTCTCGACGACCAGTAGTTGGCGAGCAATATAAATTAAGCCAGAAACAGGGAGAAATTTAGTGGTTGAGAAACCGTCGCAGAGGGATGGAGCAAAACACTGCGTTAAAGTCCTACAACGCAACTCCACTAATTGCTCGTGCTTACGCCGTTGGACTGGTATATCAAATTAATCACGATGCAAGCGAAAAAATATCTACTATTCCCAACGTCACGTCGTCCTTAAAGGCATGCAACGTGCACGCACTTTAGCAACTCGCGAGTAAAGAGATTATTATTGACGACGAAGATGGAAATTGGTTAACATTGGTGAAACGAGATTTCGAAATTGAGATTGCAATAGCAGGAAACGTGGTGCATCGGGTTGAGCAAAATAATAATAAATTTCTAATATCGTTTACTTGCAACGTATTATTTCAATCGTAAAATAACAATTGGTACATCGGTGGTTCTATTTCTGCTCGCCTGTATTCTCAGCGGTCGCAATTCTTACAATTGATCCTTTCCTCGTATGTTTTCCAAACATCATAGAACCGTACATAATCGCTCGGGAGTATGGTCTTTGTTCACCGTCGAACGAGAGCGACCGGGGGAACGTCTTCAAGGGATTACAGTGTCGTGCTGTAACACCGAGACAACGAGCAGTTTGTTTCCGTCGCTTTGTCATCCATTCGAAGGAACCTCCGCAGCTTCTTCCGCGAACGTCATACCGCGTTTCTTATTTAGTTTCGCCGTGAGAACGGTCCCGACGATACAAGGAGGAGGCAGAACGATTCTGCGGATCGTTTAAAGTTTAAAGTGTCAATTAAATTTAAAAATCTTACTACGTCGATCGTCGTACGCAGAACAGTTATTCTCGCTGTGTTCAAATACCATTGTTTTTTCACTGCCAGTCAACGATTCAGGGAAAAACTCGATCATCACGGGACCGCTGAATAATGGATCCGGCGCAGGAGATACGCGTTAAAGTCTCATAAGTCGCGACTCGATTATTCATATTTTCATTCCACGACGCATGCCTCGCCCCTCGGCCGCCATTGATATCGTCCCCAGCAATGAGAGGGTTGCTTCGGGTTGGTAATGATCCACGGACAGGGGACGGAAAATCCGTGGCAGTCGGGCGGGGAACATGAATCGTTAATTCGTGTCCATTTCGACAGACTGCGTTCCCTTTCTTCGTTCGACAATGGTCGCATTATGAGAAATGCAAGGATACCACCGCGTCGGCACGGTCAGGAAATGCATTATTGCGTTTAAGAGAATGCCAGAAACGCATCTGGGTTGTGGCCAGCCGTAGATGCGATCCTAACAGGAACATTAGTGAGATTACTCGACTTCGTTTCTTCCCATTCTACGCGAGCCAAAACGCAGTTGCATTCGTGAATGTATATATACATATATATCTCTCTCTATCACTCTATCTATATATCGCTGCCTGCCTGCCTGCCTGCCTATCCGTCTATCTCTTTCCATACCTTCTTGTCCCTTCTTCCGACCATTTTCCTCTTTATCCGCCTCTACCGGCGCTGCTGATTGCGATTTGCAATGCAACGCGCGCGCCTCTCTCTCTCTCTCTCTCTCTCTTCTCATTCCGGTGCATCACTTCGCGATCGATCAGTTTCAGAGCTCGGCCTAATGCGGCTCGTTAGTGTCGCATAGAAACTGCAATTCCGACCGGCTACCGTCTGGTCCGTGTATCATAGCGACTGCTACAATGCGCGAATTGGATTTTGACAGTGACAGTTATAATTAATAGCCAGTTACAAGTGTAGCGTACTCGTAAACCACATTAACAAACATACGCACGCGCTGATATCAAGACGCGTGATCGCCACTTCGGAGATTTAGCGTGCGACATCTTCCCGAGGAAACTGTCCGCCAATCGAGTGAACAACGCGAACGACGGACATGAAAAACGGCACAAAACAAACGGTTCTGCATACAATATATTATATTACAGCCCGAAGATTTTATGCCCATTTTATGACTTGGACTTATTGGACGAAATGAAACCGGCGAAACCGCGTACGTGCTTAAATTCGTTGGGACAAAAATATTATATATAAAGCCGTACGAATCAGTCAGGTTATTCTCAGGTAAATACTCCTTTTAACATTTGTCGCGCAATCCAATAGATTGCACATTTGCAAAGGATCCGCTCCTTCGACATACCTTAATAAAGAACGGCGAAACAATTTTGTCGTTTCTCCAATCAATCCTCTTTCATTTCATTCGTCCCCAACTTTACGTGTCAATGCAGAATCACGAGGTTCCGCGATTGCATTCCCTTGCAACGAGATTTCCGCTTAAAAGGGGCCCGTCGATCGGAAGCAAGAGCCTCGAGTCGATAGAGGGGCGGCACGCGTAGTTTTATTTGCCGGTGTACTCCAGCCAGTGACACAATGAGCGTTGGCAATCGCGGGGCGGCTTAAGAGGAACGATCTTCTAGGAACAGATGGGTATCCAGCGGAATCAGGTTCCCCTGACAATGGTTTTCCACGGGTCGCGCGAACCGTGTGTACCATAGAAAGTGGACAGGAGGCGACAATTGCATCGTCGACGCCGTCTTCCACGGACCTGGCTATCATCTACATTGGTTATATTGCTACCACGTAGGGTAATGCATATTCACGATCGAACAGCACCTTGATATTTGGCCTCCTCCAATGAATCACGTTTTGGATGTCCTCCAAGTGCCGCGAACTTTCAGGAAGTATTCATGATTATATACGTCCGCATACAGTCGCATCAGGAAGTAAGTTAACGATTGGCAGTTTTGTGCAAATGAAATACGATATATGCAAATTTTTGTAACTTATTTTTGTATGTACTTATGCTATGAAGAATACATTGAAACACGTAAACATACATTATAACGATAATACGTACATTATAATTATTATTATTATACATTTAAACTGGCGGTAAGAGCGGTAAAGCTTACGGTCCGTGTCGACTGCACATGCGTTTGTGTTGAGCGTCGTGGTATACGACACTTGGAATACGGTAATACGTCGGTATACCGTCTCGTTATAAATATTAATTACAACGAGTCACTATTGAAAGCTTAGTAAACCAAGACCCGGTTGGTTTACTGGAGGAGATGGTCCCTGGTTGGTGTGGTTCTGGTGTTCGAACTAAGACTCGTCTCTTAAGATGTTGGATTGAGACTCGTTACTTAGAACTTTGGATTAAGACTCGTCACTTAAGACGTTGGATTTGCGACTGACTTCCTCGTCGTGCGTGTCCGCAAACGTCGACTCGGAAGTGGGTTTGTCCATGCCGCAGGTAAGGCGCAAGATAGCAATTGTTGCTCGTTTTTCGCGACGCAACGGTTTGTTTCACGAAGATTGTTTGCCAGTTCGAATTCGTCATTTAAATTATGCGTCTGTACAATGAGTAACGGTTCGAATGAGCATTGCGCGGGCCGGAACCTTTTCCTCGGGTAAAGATTAATTAAAATGTCGTGCTCGTTGGAGAGTTCGGCTGGAGCTGGTGATAACTTTAATTCGAGCAGGTGAAAGGTACGCGGAGTTTCACGAACAATTAACTCTGATTCCGTTACGGCGGGGCAAAAGTGCTGGCAAGTAGCTGGCGTATTTTTGCTAACATCCCGTTGACGACGACAACAATTGTTCCACAATTTTTTGCGTATCACGATCCGAGCTGCAATTATTTTGTTTTGCTCCCCGCGTTATCTATCGATGAAACGTAGCCGGGGAAGTGAGATAATTAGGAGGCATGGAGTTATCGCAAGTTACAGGTAACTGACGGTGGATTAATCATTCGATGCACCTCATCGAAGTTAAGAAAACTTCCAAGATTTATTAAAAACTAATTGAATCTATCCATCACCGAGCGAGGGAAGTTTTATTAAAAACTTCGGACCTGACGCGTTGCGTAGACTATTTGGATTATGTAGTTCGTAACGTGTAATACGAAGTTGCGTTTGAAATATTTGTTCCTGAACAGCGGAAGCGATTGTCACGATGTCAGTTCATACTCGTAGCGATTCTGAAAATAAGTATACGAAGAGTTTGATAAACGACCGTTCTGACGGGCTTCAGATATTATCCGAACATCGCCATTCATCTTATCCAGCGAGGCTTATCAGTTACAGAATGTGATAACATTCGCAGGAGACTTGGAATCAACGACAGGGACGATGAGTTATACATATTTCCTTTGCGAATATTAGACACAGAAAAGAACGCGATATTCGTAGTAAAAATTGTCCACAGATTCGTTGTCGACGTAACATTAAAACTAACATATTATGAATGTTATTAACATTTCTATGCAATTACGATTTGACAATGTAACAAGAAATGTTTAAACTTTCTTCGACGTTATTGGAGAAAAAAAAATCGGCCGATCCTTGCGCCGGGTTGATTTTCAATTTAAACGGGTTGAATAACTTTACTAATGAAAGATTATCTGGAAAGAGGAAGGCCGGACGCACAAACGGGGGGCTCGCAGAAATGAGGAATGGCAGAAATGTGGCCGGTCTTTGTTCTTAACGCTATGGCGGGGCGGAGTAAACGGGCCGCACAAAGCACCAAGGATTAAAAATGAATTAGTAACGTGTTATCGCTCTTCGTACAGCCGTGGATGAATTGTATGCGCTCTTCACCCTCGCTGTCCCCGTTTTCTCCCCCGAGAAAAATGTCAACGGGGCGGCTGTAGTCCGCCTTCAGTTGTGGAGGTAGCGAGGCGGTGACAGACAAACATTAACGTCCGCTAGCCAAGCGAAATTATACCCGGGCTGAAGATTAAAGGTATCCCGTCGAAATCGCGCGCCCGTGGAAAACTTGATTAAACGCGAACACTTTATGCGAGTATCCCATTTTCCACCGTGTCGTTGAAGACAATGAGTGATTTAGCACCTGAAATATTGCACTCTATTCGTTTCGCTTCTTCGTTTGTTACCTCTGACGCTGATAGGCCAGAGAAGTAGTACCTTATTAAACATTTGAATAACAATACAGTAGTACGTTCGATTGTGTCTCTCGTTCGCCTTCGACTACACAATAGAGAAAGCAGAAAGCTGTGGAGCTGTTTTCCAATTTAACGAAGCACGTAGCTCCGCTTGCCATTTACATTACTCACCGGCGAATTTCGCCGATACCCAAGTGAAACAACCGTAGAATCACCCCCGTCGAGAATTAGAAACGGCGACGCCGCGGATGTAATGTGCTCTCCGATCGTCGGCCCTGCCGTTATTATAATATAACCTTACCGCGAAATTCATTCGCAAATCGGTAAGCACTCAACCCCGCTCTTGTTACTAATCGATACACAAAATGGAATGGGGGGGGAGACACGGTTCCACCGTGAATCGTTCGTCGGAATAAGCAGAGAGATCAACGGTGCATACAGCGCGGAAGTATTCTCGGATAACTTTGGAGATTAAACTGACGCGTCGGATGCGAGGATATGCAGCAACATTATTAACGGAGGCGCATAAATGTACGGCTATTATATTCGCTGGTTTTGAGACAATTTCTGTGAAACTGTTAATGGAATAGCGATAAACGGCGCCGCCTTTATTGCAGATTTTTAACGCGTCCAGATAGTGGCGTGAGGGGGTTGCCACGTTAACGAAACGTTCGAGTTCCGGTAATTAAATAACCGGACTTGTAAAACGTGTTCGCAGAATCGGCAGAGCGAATTCATGTACAATGTGTGTTGCTGCTTTTCCGTGCTGTCGTCCGTCCAGACCGCATAATCCGATAAACGTGAGCGGAATCGACGTTACGGCAATCGCAGCTTGCCCAAGCCGCTTGACAAACACGCTTTGTCGCGAGTTTTACGACCATTTTTGACAGCGTTACCGGGATTAATCGACTAATAGCTGTACTTGAATATCACTTACTGTACGCGCGACGCGGACGGTGCGCGCGAAAATTGAACCCATAAATAATTGAATGGAACTTTAAAAAGTTATCGACGCCTCGAATTTCGTAACTGATGCACGTATTTACAGTCTGTCTATTCGAAGATGTAACGCGTAAATGTATTAATGCTTTCAAACAGAGAGTCGATTATTTGCCGAATTATTGGAAACAATTTTCCATTATACATCTGTATGTAGAATTTTATCGTGCATTATATTTTCGGTTCTCAAGCATTCGAGATCCAGCGAATGCGATCGAACGAAAAATCAAATTGCGCTGTGAGATACATGGCTGAATTTTTTTTTCTTTTGTTTTTTATTTTTACGGGCAAAATGTCTATCGGGAGCAGCGAAGAATCGAGTCATTGAACGCTTTCCAGTTTATCTTCTTTTCTCTGCCACGGAAAGAAGAACAAATTCGATCACCCCCGTTCAATTCTGTTATTTACCCGCTCGGTGAACGTCGTTTTCGATCAGTTTCACTCCGCTTGCCAGGAAATTAGCTACGTTTCTCTTCGGTACACCAACACCGAAGGGAATTGTCGACGCTTTCGGCGCTACGATGCTTGCTTATTCGAGGCGTCGAATTTAATGCGGAAATTTAGGGGAACTCGAAACGATCGCGCGCGGGCCGTCACGAATCAATTATCCTTCGACTCGTGGATAAACACAGCGCCGTCCATCCAGGACGATATACCGGCAAACGGGGAACTAGTAAATGTAATTTTCAGGTACACGCATTTGCCACGAACGAACTTATTTACACATTCTTCGCGTTGATTTGAAACATCATTAATTTCACTTAATTGATCTGACTCGAAATTCGTTTGCATTCGAACATCAATGTATCTGGCTGTGTTTCATAAAACTTTGAAACATATTAAACCAATTTGGAACAAGCTGTACGTAGCTGGCTTAAAAATATCATTTCCTCGACAATCATTTATGTGATTATGGTTCAGAAATGCTATAGATCGTACAAAAAAAACTGTAGCTCCTCTTACAATAATTTCGAATGTCATACCTCACGATACACCTAACTAGAATACCACGGTTCTTGCAAATCAATGGCCTTATCAGTTTACCACACCACGCGCCGCGCAACTATTACCCTCGTATACTATGATTCGGATTAGCATTGATTCGGCGTTGGTTTGTCGTGCACGCACAAACGTTTGTACAACTTGTTTCCAGGAGCATCCTTTGCACGGCGAAAGCTTATCTCGCGCCAATTCAGCGCATTATCTTCAGCTCTTTGGTATCTGTGTCTATCCCAGGCTCTGCCGTGTTTGTTTCCATCCCGGGAACGCACTCGATTTCTCGGCTTCCTTCAGTTTCACGCCATGCGCGACGAATAGACAGCTTACAACTAATTACAAATCTAATCAACGATCTAGCTTGTGACTGTGTACTGTGCACGACAGGGAATTCAGATAAGATAATTACGCGGGGTACTCTCTCTCTCTCTCTCTCTCTGTGTGTGTGTTTGTGTGTGTGTGTGTGTGTTTGTGTTTGTGTGCAAAGGAGCAAGCTGTCACCTATCCCGTTCGAGAACGTTACTACAAAATCACTCTGAAGACAGTTGGCAACAGCAGCCAGCCCTTTATATCTTAATGGACGAAACGTTTCGAAAGTAATGGGGGTAATGCTTAAATGCCTGAATATTTTATTAGTGAAACTATGATTTAAAGTTAGATAAATTCTTGTTCGTCTTATTAATTCCTTGGATAAAATTTTACGTCCAAGAAATACTGTTAAATATCGTCATTCTTGTATCGCGATAAGGTAATGGTCTGACTATTCGTCGGCTTATACTACTGTCTATTTTTACCCCGCTTCGAACAATGGGAATCTGTTTCACCGTGGCTGTAATGATACTTTAAGTGCGGCAGTAATATAGGTGACACAATTCCCCGGCAGGTATTCGGAATTAATAGCGTCACATATTCGAGATACAATCGATGTAGGGGGAATGTTTCTGCATCAGCTGCAATTACTCACGGGTACGGGCGAATTAAACTCTCCATGGGATCTAAAGTGGTTCTCGTCGCGGTTTCTAAAGCTCTTTCGGTTGATAATTTCAAACCGTTTGAAGGTACGGGGAAAATTCTAAGGGAACGCGAGCGAGCATTACTGTATATCTCTCTCTGTTCCCTGTCTTCTAGCGTTCCCTTCTTGTTCTGCGAAATTCGTCGCGGTTTTGGACCGCTGGAAGCTCTCGCTCGCATATCGAAAGTTTCTCTAACTTCTACACGTGTCGTGTCTCTGCCCCTCTCTATCGTAATTAGTATGGAATTTGTTCGGGAATCTATAATTTTCCTTCTAGAAATTACGGCGGATTGGTGAATGTCTGCTGCCACAAGCGAGCATTTCTATTGTTCCGTAATGATTCTGTATTTTAATCCTTTCACCAAGATATTCCGTTACATTTATTTTATACAGGATTGCCGTTCATATTGCTACTGTTACCAATTATCATTACCATCCGCTCAGAAGTAAAAAATTGATTGAACAGCAAGGATAATACGAAATTTGCACGAGGCTGAAAGAAAACGGGGAAGAGCGCGAGTAATACAGATTGATAATAAACGAACAACCGTGAAGCAGCAACAACTACAATCACGTTGACAAACAGAAGCAACCAACTCGAACTGGTACACCGTTTGTTATATCAACTGAAGATCACTCGTTTAATTCTAACACAGCGTGCATAACCGAGGAACTGTAACTACCGGTACTCGTCTGACTGAGCTCAATTATTAAAGTTTCCCTTATTATTCGGAAGAATTTCATACGTTTTCCTCACGTGTACGTCATCTGTCGGTATACGTGAACGCTTTTGTGCCAGCGCTCCACGCCAGATAGAAGTTCCTGCCGGGGCGTGTAATTTTCACGCAACTCTCAGTGAGTTCGGAATTCGCGGACTTGTGCAAGCTGAGAAACTTACGACGAACTTCGCCTCAAGAATGAGACGCCCGTTCGTTATGGAAACTAAAATCGTCCCCTGGCCCCGGGGGTTGAACGATAATTATGTGACTGGAGTAACGTGGAGAGTGTTACGTGACGATGGTTAACGAACGGCGTACTCTGTTACAATTCGATAGGAATCGGGGGTCGATCGAGTCAAAGAGTTTTCGAACGACGACACGTAATTCTCACGTGGTCCAAGTAGTCGACGGACGTGGCTCTTGGAACTTTCGAAGAACTCCGTTGCGTCGACTGCCCGGAAAGTTAATTTAAAGAAATAAATATACTGGTAGTTCGCACGGGGATTAATAAGTTTCTGCGCTGTGAATCGGTACAGCAAACGTCAGAAGCGAATGGATCGCGTTTACATCGACGAACTTGTTAAAACATTTCCTTCCGTACCAATGATACGATTCATCCGTTATCTAGAGGAATAATAAGACACATTTGAAGTCAACAGAAATACGTGCTGCATAATTTTCTGTCCAAAAGAAACCGTATCGCCCCCGCGAACCAATTTAATACGCCAATTTGAAAATCCTGTTATCCGAAGGGCGGACGGAAGCAGGGCGGCGCTTATTAAAGACACTAAGCGTTACGATCTCTACAATCCTCGCAGTGGATGGTCTCGAACTTATGGTCAGGGGCGTATACGTCGTGATCCAAGATACAGGGGACAATTTACGTTTACTGCCCGATTCGGTGTACCCGGTGTGGTTGGTAATCGGCGCGTTAGGCGCTTCGGATACCGACGTACAGTAGAAACTTTAAACGACGCGCACGTAATTTTCGCAGCGAGGCGCAAGCTTGGCGGTGTTCTCGCCGTGAAGACGCAAACGACGTCGACGACGATAAACTGGGGCTCGTTAACACCAGCCGTCGGGCTGTTCATAGCAGATAGGACGCCTCTGTGTGCGGATGTACATAAGTCGCCGCTCACCCCTTTGCTTTTGTCCACGTGGCGGCGGGCAGAAAACGAAGGCGTTTTTAAAATGCTGGAAGGAAATCAAGATAACGTTGGACGACACCGCTGGTGGTGGTGATGGTAGCTACGGCCTTTTCACGCGAGATCTCTGTACTCTGGGGGCAAATTGAAAATTATTTGGCTGTGTAAACACTTGAACGCTATCGGTCCAGTACGTACAGAGAAGAGGCAGCTCCTTCCGCTTTTTTTCTTCCCTCTTTCGCTCAGCTCGGTTGGGAACTGTGGGGCGTACATACGTAGAAAGGGGAGACAATGGACAAAGGGGTCCAACGAGTGTAGAATACGGTTACAATAGCGCTCCATTTTTCTTTCTGCCAGTTGAGCGGTACCGTTGAGAAGGAGAGGCACCGTGGTTGCCCTGTTCCGGCTGAACACGCGAGAGAAATTCGGTTTAGCCGCGGAGAACGTTTCAGTATGGTGGTTGGATGCGTGCGATCGTTTGTCGCGTAGAACTGTAACGGGCCCAGTCGAAATTCTGGCGAACCGGTATGCACTTCGGTCGGAGGAAAGGTTCGCGCTAAATGAACGGGAGAACGCTTGAACAGTGGCAGGGCGATTTTCGGACTGGAAATGAAATTGAATTTATCGAGTCGC
Organism: Nomada lathburiana; assembly: GCA_963667235.1. Taxonomy (NCBI): domain Eukaryota; kingdom Metazoa; phylum Arthropoda; class Insecta; order Hymenoptera; family Apidae; genus Nomada; species Nomada lathburiana. The sequence goes on along the minus strand of OY763898.1, from coordinate 7,337,922 downwards.
TATTATTTCGCTAATTACCATTGGTTTAAATTTAATTGGATATTGCGTCACGTTGAACCAACGAGCGAAATATACTTCGAAACCATACGATCCATTCTGCAATGAATTTCTACTAGCTGTTTATTTTGGTGCATAAAGTCGGGCGTTAAGGGAAAGTGGGAAGCATAAATAGCGGGAGAAACAAAGCGCCGCAGAGTACAGAGAAATGGTGGAAAATTAGCGGAAACCCTCGAACAACGATATTTTCGTTCGCTTGTGGAAGCTGCAAACTACAACTGGAACTTCTTTTTCATCGTATGTACATTGCGGTTAGCAACTGCTGTTGGGGGAAAAAGGAGGATGCGTGTGGTATAAATCGTCGGGGAAAAATGCGCCGCGAAAAGCCTGCTCCTGCTGAGAAAATTGCCGAAAAATTCAGCATCTCCTCTTTTTGTTTTTGCTCTCTTTTGTACTTTTTCACCTTTACGTTATGCTCGTGTGCCGCCGTTCTACATAACCGATTTTTCGTTTTTCTTTCATCCTCGTAGGTAGTTCAGCAATTTTGTCACGCGACAGAGATATCGATACAGTGAAAAAAGTTGGTACGAGTTGTTTTTTTAAAAAAAGGTAAAGAAGAATGAATAAAAATTGGAATAAGGTCGCTTGGAACGATTTATTAATAGCTTGTGCTGAAATACAAATTTAATAGCCAATAGTCGATGGATTTGGTAAATGGGTTGTCGAGGATTCACCAATGGGCCCATTGGCAAGAAAATATCAATATTACGTTCCTGGACACGTGTACATACAGTGGACACATGCATGTCGGACACGTTTCCATCAACTGGCCCGTTGAATATTCAATATTAACTGCATGCGTTCGGCGGTACGATTATGTAGCTCGGTGCTGTTGAAACACCTAATTATGTGAGTGTAAATATTTAAATACCTGACGTACCGGCTACTCGCTTACACAGTACATTTTGCGTATTGGCTTTCATTGCCCGCGTCATCTCTGCCCATACTAAAAATGGTATACGCTAGTAGAACGCGAAATCATTTAGAAACACACGTGGAAAGAATTGTGCAAGAATTTTGTATACACATTGAACTCCACGTTACTCAATATTCCCACTCTAAATTAATGTGTTCCAATTTTTGCTATCATGCACGCTAGGTGATTCGTATCTGAAGCGTCAAACTTTTGTGGCAAATATTTCATTCAATCAATTTTGAATACCCTCAATTTCTTTTTAATATTTCTTCCCGTAAAATTCTATTGAGAAGACACGGTAGAGTCGCGCATACGGCTTGGCACCGAGGCTCTGCCAACGTGCCGTACCGGCTTGGAAAAGAATTTTACGCGCGTTTTACATACCGCCCTCAATACCTGGCGGCGGGAACGGTTTGAAAGGGGAAAACGGGCTGGAGGTATTGAAATAAGTTTTCGATATTCCTTACATTCCACGCGAAAAATGTCCCGGTAATACTTAGACGCTCCTGGCCGGTATTCGAAGTTTAAATAGGAAAAGCGACACGGCCAGATCGGATTGATGTATGTTTGTATGCCGACGGAATCCGGCTGCCATACGTGAAAGTATATAACGCAATAACGCTAACGCACTCGACGTGAAATGAAATTGTCGGTTACGTCGGTCTTTGAGGAATCGATCGAACCGCACACATACACATACGCACAGCAGAACGAATAATAAAACATTTTACGCCACGACGCTACGACGCTACTCTTTCGTTCGCCGGATGAATAAGTCGAATATTAAAAAGTCTCCGGTATAAAGGCTGCGCATTGCATGTTCTGCCAGCACATTCTGTTCAATAATTTGTGAGAAACTCATTTCATGGCCCGTTCTATGTATGTAATTCATGCCAGTACCGACAGTGACACGGAAGCAAATCAATGAAGCCTCATTATCTTCTGTGACGGGAGTTCGTGCTTTCCCTACTCGTTCCATAGAGAAATCATTCAGTTTCGACCGATAAAGATTTCCTCGAGGATGTAAAAGAAATACGAGTAACGTGAATGGATGAACGAGATACGTACTATTCACACGAGATCACGCACAATGACATCTTACGCTCGGCCCTGTTGAAAAGAAACAAACGCCCCTCGAGAACGACTTCGAAACATGGTTTTTACAGTATACCCTGCAGCCAGTCGAGAACAGTATTCTCGGGAGGACGCGAGGGAAGATTTCTGTTGGTTTCATAAATACTGTCCACGACGTACTTCCACGAACGGGGATTGAAGAGCGCCGGGGACGATGCCATTAAATGCGAATTAAAAGGAAAAATTAGAGGACTGGCAGCGGCTGGTGTGCGCGGCCGACAAAAAGTTAGGACGTTAATTAAAGTCGTAGAATTTTTTCGCGACGGATAACAAGCGGTTCCTTTGACGTTTAACACGCGGCAACGTGTGGCCGCCGTGTTCAGTTAGAATTTTTTCGCCCGTTAAGGAAATCTTGGCAAACTGCCTTCTTCCAACTACATCGTATTATATTTTTCACAAATTATTCCCGGAAATTTTCCTTTGACGTTTCAAGTAATTTCCCGGCTGTCCCGCGTTAATTACACGGCCGCGCAGTACAGATCAACGTTATTTAAGGGAAGTGCTTCGAACATTTCATTTTTGTTAAATTCCGAGGCACGTGCATAAGAGTGACGCTAATATTATTCAAGATCTTTCGCGTGGAACCGAAGCATGCACAAAGGATTAATAAATCGGCACTAGGCGAAGTACTTTGAAGTATCGCCCTCAGGAGTGTCGCTTATTAGTTGGCCTCTCGTGAGTAATTTCCAGAGTTAATTCCGGAGCTATGTCATTACGTTATGTACCAATATCACCACATATAATACCGAACTAACCATAATTAAGTTCAACCACTAACGCTGCACGGTTAATACGACCTAAATAAACAGACCATCTGTAGAATAATTGTAATCTAACGATAGGGTTAATGAAACCGAAGTACAGTTTCCTGTTTGTCCCGTGTTACCATCGAGATGCACAGACTTTACCATCGTTTACAATTTGCGGCATCAATAACGTAACTCAAGTACATTTGCTTGAAAATCGGTAAAATTATTGTACACTGTACACTGTTTTCTCTTTTCTCTTGTACATTTCTTGCACATATTTATACACATATTTCGCTGTGGTATATTCGCTTTGACAAATTAACGTACTAAATTAAATGGTCAGTTGGTCCGTATCCTGTGTATGTACACCGCACCCCAGAGCCTGCAGTGGTTAAATGTTATACTAAGGAAATACGATCGCACATCCACCAACCACAAAGGACCCGCATCAGACTCGTTGACATCAGTATTATATTCTCAGTGTCGTACTTCGACGACGTGCAACCCCTACCAAGATTCACCGTCGGCATAGAGAAAAGCTCCGGGTGCAATGCTGAAAATTATACGACCCCGTTATGACGTGGCCATCGCGTTATATTCGGCTCGCGTATAAATTCACCGTGTACAACGGAAGAATAATGCAGCAAAGTTTGAACCTTTGCAATTTAACGCTGCACCGCGGCCGCTTAAATGACTCGATAAATTTTGTTGCATATCGTGGCCGTATTTGAATATACTTCCATGCAATAAATTGAAAAGCAATCGGAAAATGACCGACAAGTAGCTTTATCGGAAATTGTACGTTGGCTGGATTAACTTCCAAATCAAAAATAACTTTTAGATATATTCACGGCTTCGGCAACGTATCTAATGTTATTGTTCTATAATTAAAATGCATATCGTCTAACCGAACGTCACTTTTCGTCGGAAGATACCGTTGCCTACGCGGCTACAGTATCCGACTGCGTTGCAGTGAACGTCGATAGGAATCGTTCAGGGCGCATTAATTTGACTTGCCGTTTTCCGGACTGTTGCAGATATCCAGGAGTTTTACGAGCTGACGTTGCTCGACGAGTCGAAATCGGTGCAGCAGAAAACGGCGGAGACGATCCGCATCGCCGACAAATGGGAAGCCAGCGACGGGCCAATTACGCCGACCTTCGCTCAAAACGACGTGAGTTCTGTTGCGAAATATATATTTTCGTGTCCCAATATTTCATGGCGGTGCGAGCTTTATCATTTCCCCGTGGCATATCGGCCTCGCGTCGAAACAGAAAGGGGAGAAACGGAGCGTTTGTTCGTGGACGCGTTCGTATCCACGGCAGAAGTTCGACCGTTCCTTGGAATCTCGTCCCGGTGTTGACTATCGCGGTGGAACGTTTATTAGAATTCCACGAAGCCTCGGCTCTTTTCATTTGCCGAACAAGCGTCGTACCCGCGGACCTACATACATCGGCTGGCCGGGCCGAGAATTCGATTCTCTCCCGTTCTGTGCTGGCGTCGAGCTTCTTGGTTTCGAACGTGGTCCTTAAACAAATCGAAGAAACCACTTGCCTCGAATCGTCCAATCGAAGCACAGTGGACGTGCACAATTCTTGCGCGGTCGCGGGCGTTCGATGCTTTGCAAAGGGTCCCGCGTTTCATTAGTGAGATGTTCGATAACGTTCGTCATGCCATCCAATGCGATTTTCGCTCGTTCTCCTCTATATGCACGGTAGACTTAAGTTTCATCGAAGCTGGATAGGTCAATTGAATTAGTGAATCGTGGAACGAAAATGCCGGGGCAGGAAATGAAATTCTCGGGACATTTTAACCCCGCCCTGTCGAGTGCTAATCACGTGGCTGTATGTAGCCGGAAGAGGAGAGGAAAGCACGAACGGGGGTAGGTGCGGTGCAATTAGCGCCCGTAATTATAATCCAAGAGTCGATTGGCTAGTGGGACAGGCTGGTATCATGCTAGACCGATCAATCGCTGAGCTCCCGATTTTAATTGCTAATTGCTCTCATCCCACGGACCCCCATCGTGCGGCGTGTCGTCGTGGCCGATCGACGACGTGACGCGGCTCGACACCGCCGATGCGCATCGCGACGATTGCAAATCGCGTGGCTCACGCGTGTTCCCCGTGTGCAGTTACAATGCGAACCACGTATCCCTCGTCCCAGTCATTTCTGGATCCACTCGACGTCGGACGACTTCCCGGGGTTCATGGGTCATTGACGTTCAAGGGGGTATTTCTGTTTCGTACTGTGAATAAATTTTGTCCATTTTCTTCGAGCGCATATTCGGAAAATATCTGTGTCGAAGGCAATGCCGGAACTCGTAAAAATAACGGAGTTACCGATATTAAATGTGTCCCGTACATAAAGTTTTATGTAAACGACAGAGACACTTTGACGTGTTTCTCTCGAAGCCATGTTTTCATGGCTGACATGATATCTGAAGATTCAGTTGTCCGACTGACTTGAGAATCATCGTGCAATCTTAATTTTAGCGAATTTTATATCGTGTCTGGAGCAAACAATATGCCAAAAAAGAATCATCTTGATCTTTAAAGTGTCGCCATTTTTTTAAACGATGATTTTATGACAGTTAAAACATTAGTAATCGTATGTGCAAATGGCTAATACAAAACAGTGTTCCGATTAACAAAATCAATTCCCAACGGTGTAAAAAATGACAAGTATAAACCCTTAATTAGACGGAATATGTAAATTGACATTCAGGTTCACAGCGTTTCCATAACTGATCTTGTGGATCTATTTGCACCGTGCATTGCGTTTCCTTGCTCCCTGATATTAACTTGATTTCGAGCGAGTTCGAGCGAGACCGAAAATTTATACGACGCGGTTTATTTCACGGGACTGGGGTCTCACTTTGTGAATGCGAGTGCCGTCGTTACTGAAATTCTTGCCCCAAACAGACGCGTACATAAGCTCGGAACGAACCGGCGAACGAGCCTCGATGGTTCTCACCTGTGCGTACAAGGGATGTTAAGCGTTCTCCGGAGAACAGAATGGTTTTCACCGCTTGCCCATAGCATCTATTATGAAGAATTTCTGTCTGCGGCCGTGTATATCTCGCACGCGTGCAATTCGTGCGCCATCTCTCCGGATGACAGGTACGGTTATTCCAAGCGTTTGTGCTTGATTATGCTGCCCGTGTACCAGCGATCTGGACCCGCAGTTGTGCGCAGCATCGTGTGAATTTTAATATATCACGATATATTATATGAGGGGCTAAAAGACTGAACCAGTGGAGTGTGTAAACAAATTTCATGGAGAACGAGAGTAACTTTGTATGCAGACATATTATATTTATACATACATGCATAAGGATAAAAGAGGAATATTTTCCTCTGTATTTTAATGAGCAAAGTTTGATAGCAGTAATAAGAAAAAGAATAGGACGAAAACAAATAGTAAGAAGTAGAAACGCTGAAACTTCGTTGGGATACAATTAGGAAAACATCTCCTCGTTCCTTACTTTAATGAATTTTCCATGATTAATGAGTGAATGTCAATAATGAAACAATTCAGAGTACACTGAAAAATGTCCGCTTCGTACAAATCTTTTATTCGAAGAGAAAAATTTGTTGCGTCGCTGACTATTTCTGTCGTAAATGTTGAAGTGTGTCGTATACATTTTTGTATGGTTGTTGGATACTACAGATAGCAGGTTGAAGTGGATACTGTCATGTCATACAAGGTTCGATTGAACTGGCCGTAGTTCCAACGCGTTCTACGTGCTCCAGGTTGAAGAGGGTTTCGACCAGACATCGGTCTCTTTGACGTCGTACTGGAAATGGGTACCCCCGAGTATTCATAAGTAATTTGCTACCATGTGTATGTACATATGTACATTGCCGAGTTTCTCATTTAAAATTCTTGATCTAGTTCCCGGAAACAAAACGAAAACCTGAATAAACAGATCGATGTGTGTTAAGTACCAGGGAATAGAATTCTTGTCACATCTTTTTCCCAAACGTTAAAAAGTAACCAATGCCGTTGGCGCGTTTTTAAAAAATCTTACCCACAAAGAAAAAAAATTTTCTTCAGGTAAACGAATCACGATTACGGCAGGCTCTTTATGCAACACATTCCGATTGATAATTTATCCAGGTGGGAATGAAATTAATCTGAAAATTGTCCACACGTAACTGCAAATAAATATATCGTTACAAAACACCTTTCGTATAATTGCGGTCTGGTGTCTAATTACCGTACGTGAGTAATTCACTCCGGTGATGTGGCAGTAAGCTACATAAAAACGCTCTACATAATATTAGCACGATCTTTCTGTATTCCACCGGAGGTTAATTAAGAGATATAAGGGTTAATTAATTGGCGATAGAACGTTTGATCGTCCTGACGACGTTGTACAGCGAGCCACGAGCAAACACTTCCTTATATTATCGCTTTATAAATGGCCAATGAAAAAATAGCGTGTGCTGGAAGCATGTCAAACTTCGACAAGTTGTTTTAACGATAGAATCGCGTATTTACAGTCGGGCCCGGCGCTCTCGAACAACGGATACTCGATACAAGTTGACGAGTTTCGATGGCACATGGAAACGATTCCTCGTTCTGTTTCCCAACGGCGATTGTTTCCGCTGTGCAAAGATCATGATCTCTGGCGCTATCGAAATTTCTGAACACTTTCCCGACCGTGTACGTTCAGGTGAGAGAACTCTGCGTGTTTTACGAGCGGGTATTTCGCTCTAAGGGTCCCAAACGCCATAACCATCGGCCGTGCAGCTCTATCTACTTCACACGAGTAATATTCGATAGATCGTTGCCGCTACTGGTATCGCTTTCTCTATTTCTATCCAGAAACTTGACGACGTCCACACGAGCGTCGAATAAAGGACTGTTTTATTTTCCGTATTTATACGGAACGACTGATAAATTTCGCCACAATTAACCTCGCAATATAAAACATGGCTGGGGCACATCTATAAGCAAGTGCTTCAATTAATTGATTGCGCGCACCGGCTTCCCGTGCGGTTTCGTGATTGACGAACGACATCGTTGTCTGTCATTATCAACGCCACACGCGTGCCTTTCCTTTCTGTTAATGGAACGAATCCTCTAACTGGTACGTTTTAGAAACGTTAGAGAATTATCACCCTGAACCGCGAGTCGTCAATGAAAGCGCGTCCGTGTACATCGCAGCAGATATCATTCGTTAACGTTTGTACCTTGGCCAGCGTCGATCTGACACAATTAAAAAGAACGAGGAAATCGATAATAAAAAGTAGCTATCTACAAAGAACGATGCACTCGAGCAGGAGTGACTGCTCGCCCTCCGGCGGTTCGATTGTCGAAATTTACGATATTGCGGGAGGATTCGCGTAAAACCAACTTTGAACCATTCTGTGACGGCGCAGTGAGAGAAGGGCAAGGGGACAGAGAGAAATATTAGGTTGCCCCAAAAGTTTCTTTCGCTGTTTGACTGCTCGGTTTTATTGGGCAGCGTTTAGTCAAACACGCCGACTGATCCATTTTTCGTCGATGCTCGGGCACTCGGTTGTTTTCCAGCTTTTAACAGTATTATGTCGTTTCAATCTACAGCCTCAGTACCGTTCTGCGCGCATCGAAGGATGGAAAAGCAGTGAAGGCATTTGGATCTGATTTGGATTATTCTAGCCCTATCCCCTTACTCTTCAAAACTTGTCTTTCTGATCATTACTTATTCATTTCTTTAAAAAGTTCTATTCGTTGTAAACAAAATTCAACTCTCTAAATGAGATAAGAATCATGTTGATCGATATTTTGCAACAAAATCAAACAAATGATGAAGCAGAACGGTGAGAAAGAACTTGTCGCGCGTCATATAAAATATTGCGCTCTTATATTCGTAAAATTGTCCGCAGTTAATATCTAGTAAGAAGACGAAAGAAACCTTTGGGACAACCTAATACATATTAGACAGGGGAGAAACAGCGAATGAGCAAGTGAAAAAGGCAGACCGCAGTGCAGCCAGTAGAAACAGCGTCCGGAAATTACGGCCAAGCTGTATACGCGCGATATTTCCCTTGTTTGTTCTCCATTGCTTCGCGAGAGTTCGCTTATCCACTACGACCGTGGAATATGCGCGTGAATGATAAGATTGCCGCCGGCTCATCCTCTCCCAAATATAACAGAAAATTTCGTCTTCGAGTCGGCGAACCGTTTCGCGCGAACCCTGGTCAAACTCATACAGCGCACACCGGGCGCACGAGTCGCGCGAAACGCCGGCCGATTTCCCGTGGGACCGTGGGAAATCGATAAAGGTCCCTTCATTTCTACTTAACTCGCCTCGCCACGCGTCGAAAGAATCGAGTGCCCGCCGAGTGGCCGGCGAGCACTCGGATGGGATGAGATTAAAACGACGTCGTTCCTCCGGAGGACCGACCGGCTGATGATCGAAGGTGTTTTCGGCGTGAACAAACAGAACCGCGACGAGTGGAATTTATTCGACGGTTTTGCCATTGTTCCGTCGATCGATCGATCTCACCTCCTCCCCAGAACAAATTGGGATTCCGGCCGATTGAAATGCAAGCTGCGGAATCGCGATATGCGCGTTCTCGGAGGAACGAATGGATCGCGGTTGATGTTTGTTTGGATTGGAATTTATTCAAAGTGCTTCGGGAAAGGTACGTCTTGGGCCGAGCTAGAAATTAAATTGCTTTTCGTCGGAGTTTTAATAGAGATCCGGTTGAATGTTCGAAACGTGCTGCGAACCGAGATATTGAAGTTCCGTAGCGATTTCTGGCGAATATCACGTCGTCGTTTTTACAACTATAGTTCGATAGAGGAATTGTTTGCCTTTATAGTTGTTCTCCGCGGTTCTATGGTTTCCGTGTCGATAGAATAGGAGGCCAATAATTCCTGTCCGAGGTGTTGTACTCGCGAATTCGTGGCGGTGCACTTAAAGAGGCGTAAATCACACGAATGACCTTTCCGATCTGTAAAATATCACGTCCCTGCCGTCTTGCAGGCGACGCCATGGGTGGGCACGTAGCGGAAAATTTATGTCCTGTTTTCAATTCCCGCCTAACGCCACCGCTGTACGGCTACTTTTGGTCACCGTTACTCATTTTTTCATAAATTCTTGGAACTTAACGCCGTTGGGAGAATACGGTAGAATTTTTTCCCCCTCTCTGTGTAGTAAGCGCCTTAGCATCGTAGATCACACGTGTCATCGGCAGAATGCGTTTTTATTCATCAAAGTTTCGCGAGATATGAAAAGCAACAAAAAACGGTACAGCACGTTGCTCTGTCTTCGACAATTAATTATATTTTAAGCGAGTGTTCCGCAGGAAATTTTTTAGTTCACCATTTCCGTACGCGTGACGAAACATTACGATTAAATTGATTTATTGAAAAGGTAAACAATATTGGATAACATTCGGTGACAACAACCGATGTGTCGATATCCATTTATTATCACGACAAATTTGATGCTCTGGTCTCCTGCACCAATTCAAATAGAATATTTCAAGGAGGGTAAGTCAAACCCGTGCAACGATCCTTGAATAATTGCCCAAGCGCTATCCGGGCCAAAAGTTACGCGATATTCTTGCATGGATTTAAAGCTTTTGCATAATCGCATATGGTTAACCAGACGTGGAGTTGCCGTAAGCCGGCACCGAAGCTGCGATATATTGCCGTTTTCACCGGGACAAATGGAATTTATAGTAGTACTCGGCTAAAACCCATTTCACTTGGATACCGCGTTCGTTTCCGATAAAAGGAGGAAACTCCAAACGAGAACAGTTTCCCCTCTCCACATCACCCCCCCCCCCCCCTCCACCCGCCCCTTACAACGCATTCGTTGCGGTTAGGACTTAATGCATCGTATGCAGTCGATGGATTCATTTGCGAAATTCACGGAGGGACCTTTTTCCACGAAAAGACCACTTTTTTCGTTCGAACGGGGAAATGAAGCGATCCCGTGTATTTTTCTACAGCGAAAAAGGGTTACTCGCTTCACGCAATTCGAAAGGATTACTTATTTCTTCTAATTGTAAGTGAGATTCGTGGTCTCCCGTTTAATTGTGTAATGACAAATGTTAGTTTTAGTGCTTCTTCATTCCCCCCCCCCCCCCCCCGGGTATAATTGTGCAGTTGCTCCCATTTCATTTATTAATAAATAAGTTTAATCCCCCGGCGGACACTTCGGAAGAAGCAGAAACTCGACCGCTGTTTTGCTCGATCATCGAAAAAACCGTAAATCATTTTGGATTCGACGATGAAACCCGCCGTCCGTTAATTGCTTCTTATTGCCAACATTTCGCGACTGCAGGGCGGCCCCGTAACAAGTTGTAGAAACTTTTCCCATTAGTTTACCGTTCGAGGAATCACACTTTGGTACACCGCTACTGAAGGGGAGCCGCTTTAATCTTCGACCCATTATAAGCACCGAGAAACGGCCGTGCATACGCGTGACGATTCACAATTCGACCCATCGCACCGTGGATATCACGAACAATTGGAAACGATGCAACAGGTGGGGTCAGTATCGACCGAATTCGCAACATTGGAAAGTTCCACCTTTGTTGGCGACTTGATTCTTTGGCAACCGTGACACGGATATACGCCCCAGACAATCGATTGAATCGAGCCGCGGCAATTTTGGTTTCGAATAGATCGCTTGGGGGAAAAAAAAGTGAACCGTGCTCGGTCAATGTGTACCCCGGTGTTAATGTCGAACCGTGATTGAAAAGCTCCGCTTTCCGGAGGGAATTCTGAAGTGTCGACAGGTAAGAATAAAATTACCAATATTTTCCTTATTAACACTGGTACACTCTTTCCAAAGGCTCCCATAACTCTCGCATACAAGTGCGTATATGTGGGTATGGGGCGCCTCCGTCCAAGAACGTTGAAAGGAACATAAGAACAGCGACTAATCAGAAAGGGCCGTGGCATAGTTGGACTGAACAGTGCCTAGAAATAAGAAGGTAACACGTATGGGCAACACGCCAAAATTCTTGTTTACCGACGTCGCTTCGCCTGGAAGCGAGTATGTCAATCGGCCGCTAATATCGGCTATAGCATGTACAGGTGTACTTACATGGCCGTACTTGATCTCGAGTAAATGCTCTATCCTGTCACTTATGCTGTCAAATTGGATCGCGCGACATCGTAAGCCCTTGTACTACCTAGGTAAACCTGAATACCTCTCGCCCTACCTCTCAGCCATGATAAAGTGGGATCCATTTGACTCGGCGCTTATCAGACGTCTCCTTCCCAGCTTCACTGTATTCTTCCCCCTCTTTGAGTCGGAGAACTTTGCCGGCAGGCGGATCCTTTGAGTAATTTCACGCGAGAGCACGTGGACGTTAGCCAGGAAGTGTTTCCACCTCTTCGTAGCGATACTGTAGACTGTAGACACTCTGGAGGAAGCGATTCCACGACCATTCGATTTTTCAACGGACGTTAACGTCCCTTTATATTCATCAGGGGATAAACGTGCCGCGATATTTCCTCGGCCAAAGCTTGCTTCGTAATATTCATTCCGGAGGAAAAAGATGATACACGTTATCAATATTTGTGACCATCCCTGAAAATGTTACGTATCCCCAAGGGTACGCTACACGAGAACGTTTCGCTGAAGTAATGTGAGACCTTTTCTACTTATCGCAGGCTAGGATATCCAACCGAAATTCTCCCCGATCATAAGCTCTTGTAAAACATTTTATTACTTGGTACGCCATCGTGTTTATTCGTGGGCATAAGAAAAAACCTTGATATCTTTATTCGAGCAGGATTTTACATAGGATAGGACAGTTCGTTATACAAGTAAATGTATGAAATTGTTCGGCTTAATGAAAGGATGCATGTGACGGAAGTACATGACAAATCGAGGGACGGTGTACAAGGTATTCTTTTCATTTCACCGGCACAGACATGACACTTCAAGAATTTCTCGCCGTCCGTTTTAGGAACCTTGCAGTGTACGCTTTACTCTCACGGATTGCGCTTGCAAATGGCACCGAACGTCAAGAATAAACGTGATAACTCGGTGGTCGTAAATTGGGAAAATTTCCCCCGCATTAAAACTTCCCGTGGCACTGGTCGGTCAGATTTTTTTTTCTTCTTCCCGCCTTGCTCGATGTTGCCTCCTAGAGGACGCCCGTGGCACCGTTGCCTCTTTCTCGGGAAGGTTAATCGCGCGTAGCATTGCTTCTGTATATCATCATCCCCCATCCCTGATACCATTTATACCCCCATAATTCTTCCGGTTCCTTTCTTCTTTGCGTAGCGCGTTACGTCCACGAACAATGCTACATTGATTTTCTCATTTTTTTCCTTTCGTTTCTCTCCATTACACCTTCTGGCCCCCCTTTTAATGACACGGCTCCTCTGTCAAAATCGCACGAATGGTACCTCCTGTATCCTCGCCTCTGCTAATACGTATCCCCCGGATTGATATTATTTCAATTCGACCGCCTTGACTTTGCAAATAATTTCGTGTTAGGAATGCATTTTGTAAGACGCCGTTTTTTTAAGATGCTGTTTCGTTGGAGCTCCCTTTGATCCGCGTTGCAATTTCCACCGAGTTAGTGCCGTTTTATTTTTCGCGCATGTATTTTTCTCAGCCGTCCAATGGAAACCGGCGCATTCGTTTAACCTTCACCCTTAAATTTCCCCCCCCCCCCCCCCAATAATAGTGTCTGAAGTTTGTGGAGGCGAAAGGAGTTACGACAGCTCGTTACACCCCGCAGAAAATGTATATACGACACTCGAAACGCCTTCCGGCGTAACTTCGGGCCCGTTCTCTGCTTGAGATCGCCATTTCACGTCAGCCAGCATACCACCTTCGGCTTAACTCGGCCGTGTCGTTCGCATAACGAACGATACAAAAATTTCATCGATCGAATTGAACAGAGTACGAGTTGCCCTTTGAATATTATAAAAATCCCATCGCGGAACGCAGACCTACCTTCCGATAAATCGGATTAAAGCTGAGCTTCGTTCGTAATATCATTATCATCTCCAACGAATCGAACCGTTAATAACGTCAACAAGGAGATCTAATCTCGACGCTTCTTAATCCGCTGTTTCCACAGCTTCGTCTTTTCTCGCCACTCTGCTTCTTTTCACGGTAATCCCTTTTCACGGTTTTCATATTGTGTCCCTGCCGAGGGCAATTACGAAGCTTGCCACGATAAACTTCTTTCAGACTTTTCTGAAGAATTGATCGTCCTTCGTAGCTATGTACAGTGCTGTTCCTTTTTTCGCGCCGAACAAAATATCAACATTAACAATAATTTGTCTGTCCCTTTTCGCTTCGATTTTTTCCCCGCATAATCTCCCCAATTTTCTATCCTCCTCCCCGTGGTCACCTCTCGTCGCTAACATTCCGCAACGTTCTTCTACGTAGTCAACTCCTCGGGACATCCTTCTTGAGCTGATCCAGACAAGATGCCGTACGGAGCACGGCCAACAAGAACCAGTCACGCCCCGCAGTCCCAGACTTCCGGTGTTACAAGCAAAGTGTCGGGGTTCGGCAATTTGTCTGGGGGTGATTAATTAGTGGTCGTATTTGCCCGGCATTTCAAGGGTCGGCGGGGCAGACCGGTCGCGGCTGAAATTCACGCGAAGAGAAACGAATGAATACTTTATAGCCGCGTTAATATTGCAACACCACGTGTACCTTAATTTTCCTGTGCGGGTAATTTGCATTTCAATCGATGCTCTACCCGTTGTCCTCGGCACGCTGAAATATATTCAGCCTTTTGGCCCAAGTGTTACTTATTAAACGTCTCGGTTATATCGCATAACATTATTGATTGAACATGGACAAATTTCTGCAACCCTTGACGTAAAGAATTTTACACTTTCGAGTACCGCCTTCTGTCCATCTCGATTAGAAATATTTTATACCAGACCTGCGCAACGAAACGCTCCCTGAAATTCTGGTCTACGCGTTCCGTAACGAGCAAAGGGAGCGGGGTGTATACTATTAACTCGCGGAAACAAGCTGCTGCGTGAAGTTTCGCAGACGAGCATTGCAAAGTGTGATTCGTCGAGTCATTTTAGGAACCGACACGCCGCACAAAGCCGATTCGCGGCGCGCAAAACATTCTTCTTTTAACGCGTCGTTATCCTCCTTTCGTCAAGTGAAAATTCGACGTGAAATATCGAGAAAGCCGGGGGACGAATATTAAACGTGGCATGAACCTGCCGGCTGGCCTGCGTAGTTCAATTCGATGGGATATTCGTGTGACCAACGAAAGACCCGACTTCAATTTCCAAGCTAGCAATGCGATCGACCTTCGATGGCTATAAGAAATCGAGGGGGGGTCGGGTTGCAACGGGAGGGAATGGGAATATGGGATGCACGTCTCGGCCTGGGCATACAATTGGGCTAGCCAGTAGAGCTATCAGGATCTTCAACTCGGACGTAGGAACGTTCATTTTAAGGTCGACGGATTTGCATCTTAGTACCACGAGAACCTTGGAGAATCCCGCGGAAATGAAAATGATCAAGGAATGGATACATCTGTATGATATACATGTATTATAGGATATAGGGCGAACATGAAACTGATGGTTCACAAATTTATCACTATTTCGCCTTTGTTATAATGTAGCACAGAGAGATTACAGAAAGATTGTACAAAAGTGGTCATATTATTTTGATTTACCAGCAACAATTTCACGTTTCAATCACATTCCCATACGTAACTGCTCCTGATCGGCCTGGCTTTAACAACCACTGCAACCGGAGCCAATAAAATCTAATCGAGCGTCCCGTTCGAAATAAATACAAAGAAATATGGGTATGCTCAAAAGCGATTCGCTGGAAGCTATAGGCGAATACGAAGATTACGGAGGCATCGAGAAGTTTCATTAAGCGTTGACAGGCAGCGCGCAATTTGTTCGTTGCCGCGAACGAGGATGCATTTGGACGGTATCCATGTGTACACAGTTTCCCGTGGCTTGCGTAATTCCCAAGCAAGGCGTTCCGTCTTACACACCGGCTCGTGGTAGTCCTGCTTCAGACGGAACTTACGTCACCTATACGTGAGAGGACGGCGGTTTCATCCGACTTGATGGATGTGGCGTGCATCGTGAGGTCGCGGCTGGTTCCTACCTAGAGGCAGCCGCCTCGTGACTGACAGAGAATGGAAACGCCCGAGGAATCGGCCAACTGAAAATTCACGTAGCCGATTCCGAACCTGGCACCACGTCGAGTCTTGTCGATATTAAACCTTCCTATTTGACTAACGTCGCGCCCAATCCGATTAATCCTGCCGGCTTCGTGGATAAGTTGGCAGAAACTTGCTCAGATACGTTCATTTCCTGACGGAATCTCTCAGACATGCACTCTCCCTTCTGTGCCAATAAAGATGCTTGCATTCTGTCTTAATTTGTCCGCGCCGCGACTAGAGAGCGTGAGCTCGAAGGGAATTACAAATGGGAGAAGTTGTGCATATTTTAGTTACATTTTACGTTTCAAGGAATTTTGTAATACAAATACCGAGGTTCGCAGCTTTCGTTGCATAACAATATGTGCATAAATGCTAAACAAGGGAGGCTTTGTACTGAAATGTAGCATTGGAAACTATTATTTCGCGATAGGCAGTGCATTGCGATACACAACATTCCGAACCTATTTGTTCGAGGAGAGCATGCTAGCCGTATAAAAGTAAGCTACATAATTCTATTATCGCCCAATTAATTCGGAATTGGGGGTAATCGGAGATCAACATTATTGCTGATATGCAGGTCTGGCAATAATTCGTGTTCTCTTATCGGCAGCAATGACGATCAGCCAATCAAAATTAGACGACGGATTGGTTGGAGGGCAAAGGGAGTACAGCGGTGTGATCGTAATTATTAATATTACGGTTCTCTCAACTATGTTATCACCGTACGATCGCCTATGTACTCAACGTCGATGAATAGGCGGATAGAATTTTGGAGTTTGGCCATTGCTTCCATTCCGCTTGTGTGCCAATATTGACGGGGGCAGGCAATGCGATTGCATCGGGCCTACTGCTTCGTTCATGAGACTCTATTTTCAGCTAGCACCCGCTCATAGAACGTATAATTGCAAGGCGTACAACAATTCGCGTTGTAAATTAAATTATTGACTAGCTACATTATGTTCCAGCTATATAACTGTCACGCAATATTCTTGCACCCAGTATGCATATCAATTTTGCAGAAATTTTCATCGCAATTAATGTCCGTTCTATTTTTATCTTACGTATAAGTAATTTGATATTCGGTTGCTTCGGAAACGTTCGAATGAAGGTTTTCAGCTTTTATTGAGTTCGGTAATGAAATTGCTGAGCAAAGTCGGTTCCGTCGAGTTCGTTAAATTTTTGCTAGGTTGCAAGCTATTGTCGTTAAATTCTCCAATCCTTTCGGTAAATAGAATTCGGAAATTCAATGGTTAGCTCGATTGCGTTTCTGTGTCAATATTGACGCTAAGGGCGATGTGATTGCATTCATCTTGCGGGAATGCCGAGCCATCGGACGAATCTAAATTTCGTGACGCGGAATATAGAGTGCGTAATTAGCATACGCAATCCAGCCATTACGATATGTTGCTCCTAAGAGGAAGGATATAATGCACAGATGTTTAATATCATAAATGATAACGTAACCCAACAAAAAAATTGATTGTTTGCGAAGTGTTTCTAAATATTTCATCGTTGAACGCGATCGATCGTGGCGACAAATTCCATTTCGCGATTACACCTCGAATAATGGAATGGAATTACGAAGTTGAAAGATACATGTGCAGAATGAAGAGTCAGACATATGAAACGCATACATAGGAGGATGAGAGATCCGGCAAACTCAAACCACGATTCCATTTCACTTATACCCCCATATTGACACGATTCCATTTACCTCATACCGATCTGGTCTATCCGTCCCTTTGTTACCGTAACGGCAAACTCTCGAAATAGATTCTCGGTTCACTTAATTTCCGAACTGGAACCGACGGCGGACACGATGCCATCTGTCCGCGTGTACATATAATTCCTGCGTACGTGATATCTGAAATTCCTCGTTAAAAATTATCAGTAAAAAAAACAAACAAATCCACCATTCTCAATCCAATGAAATCATATCCCAATTTCATACACCTGTTTTTCTCCGCAATCACGCCCAAACAGTCCAACGGGGGCGTCCAGCAATTCCCACAAATAACCCACCGGATCGACTTTCACCCCTCGGCAGTTCTGACGAACGCTTCACAACGGCTTCCTCCGGTAGAACGCCAATAAAAGGAGCGAACGAAAGCCGGTCGTGTATCGAGATGGGTGTAAATTTCGAACACGTTTGTCACCAGGACAACCGAGACGAGGCGACGTACGACATTGAACATGAGAAATGGCGCCGCTTGAGTAAGAGCCACCGCTCTCTTTATGTCGACTGCAGGTTCTCGCAGGGGCAACGACGTAAGGGTCGTAACTTTCTTCGTTGTTCGTTCGTGATACTCCTCGAGGAAACTGAAGCGGACTTGAGCCGGGCTTCCTGCAAAAGAGGACAAAGCGGAGGGCGATGTATAAGCAATAGTCGTCTCATTTCCGGTCGTGTCGTTTGCCAGACTATCGTCGCCCTTTAAAGGGTTGTCTTTGGTGTAAACACTTATAGAAGTGTAAACGGAGGGAGGAAAGCAGAGGGATGGAGAACGTTGCCGCATTGCGTACTATGCACCGGCAACATAGACAGGGCGGTTTTAGTCGAAGCGATTCAATTACCTTACTCGTAGACCGATTAGAACGTCACCGATAATATTGGCCCAGAGTATTTGTAACGTTGCGAGTTGATTGAGCGATGAACGACTTTGCAATTGGGGTGCGAGGGAGAGGAAACGGGGGTCGTACATTTTATTTTAATTTAATCCAGTTTAATGGTTTGCTGAGGCCCTCGATTGATTGTTATCACGATGAGTTTAAACCTTGTCATGTATGTACGTATATCATATTTGAAGAATTTGCACAATGTCATAGGATATTTTATGATACAATTAATATTTCAAGTTCCGAAGCCAAGTATGTATAATATTTCGATCAAATTATTTGCTACTTTGTGTCGCTTTAGGCGAACGTTAACTAATTCGTTGAATTATTCGACTAATGCAAGGACTTAGAATCTTGCCCCAGTTATTACCCCTCAGGTTACCAACTCAATTTCTACATAATATAAACCGTATCGCGCTAAGTACACACAATCTCGTCTCCGGACTTTCCCCATCGAAAGAGAAAGCGAGCAAAGAAGTAACATTTATCAGTCGAGCTTGCGCCCCGGCGAAGGCATTTAAAACGGAATAATAAACGTTGTTTTATCGCCACCGGTTAAACAAAGCTGTTCCGTTTTAATTACTGAAATGAACGTCCCTTCATTTCCATATCGATTCGCGTCTTAAACGAACCGAGACATCGTGCCATCCAACGGTGAATCTCTATCCCTGGGACGTTTTAATTCCCGTTTAATGTATTCCCTGTCAGACGAATGTCCGACGAAAATTTTTCCCTCGTCGGGTTCCCGGCAATGCGAATTCCGCGCGGAAACCGTAAATTACAAATTAGAGATCGTCCGATTCTCCACGGAGCAGGTTATCAACACGACGAAAACCTAAAAAGATGTAGACTAATTACGCAGAACAAAAGTTTGAAAGGGAATCGTTCGTGTTCTAGAGATACTACGAACGACAAAGTGACGAAGAAATTATTTTTACCACTTGGTTGATCCGTTTGCTTTTCCTTCACTCCTCGATCTTTCATTCTTCCCTGACACACGTGTATCGCAAGCAAGATTCATTAGAATCGCAGAACTCCATTCGTCCATTGAATGCCGTTTTCCGTTATTTTTCGCGGCCTCTTTTCGCGCTGGTTACTTAACTCGTTTTGATCGTCCGCCGTTAGTCGTTGAAAAGGAAACGGAACGGAGACCATTTTATTTTACGTTCGTCGTACACCGCTGGCTACAGTTGAAAAGAGATAGCGGCAGGCTAGCAATTAAAAACAGCGAAACAAAGTCTGGGAATAACAATTGTTCCTTTCGGAGGGTAAGTTCGGCGCGCCCATCGCCCGCAGATTCCATTGTTATCGGACGATTGTTCTCTCGATAATGCAGCCGCCGTGATAATTTACGTGGAACGGCCATCGAAACAATAATTCCGTTTCTTATCGAGCGATAACGAATCATACAGATATTTCTTAGCGCGATTCCTTCGTCGTGGAAGTACGCAAATTTTCAGTATCCACGCCGTAATGGAAATTTCGAATTGCGCCGATAAATATAGAGCCACGTAAATAGGGTTGCAAAGGAAGTACGCCCGTCATTCGTCACGCTGATCACTTTGCCCCCATCAGAATTTAATGTCCCGCTTTAATCTCCACCCTTTTGTTTCCCATTGAATCGCTGAACTTTCATTTCGCAACAATAGCCCGACGTCTGGTTTGAGACAGTCCAGCCAGCGGCTGGTATTGCTATTGATGTACGGCCAGTTATGACCCGACGAGAATTGCATTATTTAACGTTGCGACGCTGCACCCTCCTGCATAAACATGCATCGATTGTCCGCGCCGATGTGCTTGGATGTGGTCAATAAAACCCGATTTATTCCTCGTGGAATCTGTCGTTTGGCCGGTGAACCACCCAATATTATTGAAGTTCGCCGTTTTGAAACGAGAGTTACTTTCCTCCGGTATTATTTCCTCCCAATTATTTACTTTACTAAATCCCTACTGTACACTATGGAAAATCATCGTCTTACCTTCTCCCGCTGAAAATACTCGCCCGGAAGTTTAAACAAGACAATGTATAGTATACACGACCCTACCCATGTTAAACCATCAAACTTCGCCCGAATTTAAACACGTGTCTCGATCGAAGTCCGTGCCCGGGTATTCCAGTTCTTGTTCGTATTTCGAACCGCTCCACTTCGACACGCTATCGCGGACACGTAGCTTGTAATTATGAAGGGGATAATGGTTAGTCAGGATAATTGCGACTCGATTAAAACGTTTCGCCGAGCAGTTGCGCGTTTTTCTATCGGTGAACTTTCTATAGGGATCACGGGTCAGCGACGATGGATTCCGAATTTAACCCGGTACATTTGAATTTCCCCCGATTCGCCGGCGCCTTTCCTCCGCCCACCCCGCGGCCACCACCCCGTCACTTCCCTGGATCATCCGACCCCTTCACGGTATGAGAAAAGAAGTGCTGATATCGCAGGGTTGAAACGTAATTTCGTCGCGAAGCAGCGTGACAGAAGTTCCGGTTCCTCGGAGGGGCTTGAACCGGGTCGAAAGTTTTTTTCGCATTCAGTGGCGTGAAACGCGATCTTCGAGTTCTGTACGCTGGGTCGGGGACGGCCGATTATTACCGAGTTGAAGATTCCCCGTTAATTGTTCGCAATTTCGAAGTCCTCGAGCGATGTGCAACGAAACGTTGCTGTTTGATTCGCCTCTCGACGCGGCCGATTTTAAATTTCGCCCACGATCCCGCGGCTCGGAAGTTCGCCCGATAGCGGTAGAGCAGAATAGCTCGTGAGAATTTTCAAGTTCTACATCGTCTCGCCGTTATCGTGCTTCACGAACAAATTAAGAAGTTCGTCCTCATTAACTCGTCCACTCGAGAATTGAATCACGACTCGAAATTTTAGTACGGATATCTTGCGACGAGGAAATGCGGCCAGCGACGAGGCACAATTAATTCAGATAACCGGATCGAGGTTGAACGGACGAAATTGAAGGCAGCGATGAATTTTCATTGAATCGTCGATACATTAATCGAGGCTGGTCTGAGCTTCGTGAATTAACTTGAAAACGGAATCGAACTGTTTCGACTATCGTTATTTTCTGTTCATGATGCATTAACGTGGACGACGTAAACCCCTAGAATTCCATAATTGATCGTTTAACGGCGATAATCTGCGACTGCGATGTTTCCGCTGGAGCGTTAAAAAAATGTCTGCGATTATTCGAGGATTATAGCCCACTATAAATCTTGCACTTATCAAATGAATATGCGAATTTTCCGAATCTCCGGGCCATTGATTTTATCATCGATACGTTAAGGGAAACATCGAATTGACACGCGAGAATTAATGCAGGTGCTCGCGAGGTATACTTGCTTTTGTGTTACGTCAATTGGCACTGGCCCGCTTCGAATTGTTTTTAATGTTCGTTACAGCGCTCTCAATTGCATCCTAGGTTTCTGTTCCACGCGCTAGCTGGTAGCAGAAAAAAAACTATTGCCCAAGGAACACTGGAACGCTCGCAGTTTATTAAACGCATAGCGGCTACAATTGTTGCAGGACGAAACAGCGCTAAAGAGGCGCGAAATGCATTACTTCCGGCGTAGCAGTGATATTTTAACTCTCCATGTTGAAATATATTGACGTATTTACGTTCGCATGGCATGCATTAAAACGTAACTTAAAAGGGGAAACATTCAAATACAACTGTGCCGTGTCCACGTTTTAACAAACGTGAACGTAACATCTACCAAAATTCGTTTCACAGATTTCTTTCCATTATTCATTCGAATTATGATCAATATTACATTGTCGAAGAGTTTCTCATAAAACTGAAAAATATTGCGATTCATTTTTCTTCACGATTTTATTTACATCCCGTGGGCAACGGCAAAGTCATTATACTTTTCCTCCTTGCAGAAATTCCAGTCACCTGTACGGACCGTAGTGCATTTGTACGTGTGATAGTAGAAACCAGGGAAGAATTACATTCTTATGTGTGCTGAGCATCTACGATTAACTAAGGCACCTTTTCAATTTACCTCTTTGAATCGTTCCTTTTCTTAGGTGTATGGATGTCACAGTCTCAGATAGGCATTTTTATTCATTTAGAATTATCCCTCGCTCGAAGCGAATTCAATACGTCGACTGGTTTTTACAATACATACAAACGTTTCACAGAACGATGTCCATTTTCTGGCACAAATTGGGCAAATGGAAAAATAGAAATTTTCCCTCGATTTTTCATATTGCCGGAAGTAGAGCTAGTTCTTTGATGCTCCGTGAATTTCTATCTCGGCCTTATCAACGCATTCTTGTTCGTCTTTCCATTCATTTCTATAGCACGACATGCTTCAGCACGTAGAGCAGAAACGGGGTAGAAAATCGAGGATCGGGTTGAATACTTTCATAAACTCGGCGTTCTAACACATTGTCAGCGTCTTATAAAGTGAATGACGATCGTTCATACTTCATAAAATGTACTCGTTAAAAGTCCAAACTTAAGCAACAATTTTAAAAACCATTTCTCACAAACTCATTCTTAAACGCAGATTAAAAATTGCACAAAAATGTAGTAACTTACAATTGAATGAAAATAAGTTTATTAAAAGGCCACAGCCGTATAAGGGGGTCAAATGTGCCCCTAAACCAAATTCGACTTGTGAGGTACCATTCGATAGCTTATCAAGAAAAGCCAATTCGTGCCACGTTTCAAACCTGTAGCTCGACTGGGAGGGTAGTTGCAGCGAAAAAACAAAATTATAGTTTTTGCTCAGTATCTTCCATTATAGCGCATACAAAATTTTGAAAAAAATCTGAGACATTGCAATTATGGAGGCACAAATTGTATAAGGTTTGCAGATTTTTAAATCGGAAACTCGAGTTGCAAAAAATAAAAAACGTCAAAAAATGCTGAAAAATGTCGATTTTGTATTGAAGGAATCTTTTACCCACAATTATATTTTTTTTGTAGGTACATATTATTGATACTACTATTCTCAATTTTTTTCGGATTTTTAAATTGGGTGCGCCGCAGTTAAAAAAATTAAAAACCGATTTTTTCGTCGTTTTTTGCGTGGCAAAGTAACTTATACAGCGAATTTTCGTCTATTCCTTGCTAAATAAGTGTTTTATGCAGTGTTTAATATTTTTGCATTCAGCAGACCAGCATAGGAACCGAGGAATGTAAATAAAACGAGGCGATTGAAGTCACGCTAGTCGGTTTATATCCTAAAATATTCACATTTTCAACGGCGTCGATGGTTCCGCGTACGAAAACGCAACAAACTTGCAGACTAAGTCCTAAGGAAACGCAACAAAATTGCAAACAACGCCTCGCGAAAAGGCAACAAAGTTGCAAACAAGGCCTCGCGAAAAAGCAACAAAGTTGCAAACAACGCCTCGCGGAAACGCAACAAAATTGCAAACAACGCCTCGCGAAAAGGCAACAAAGTTGCAAACAAGGCCTCGCGAAAACGCAACAAAGTTGCAAACAACGCCACGCGAAAAGGCAACAAAGTTGCAAAAATTCTTGACAAAAATTTGCAACAATGTTGCGCCAAAAATTTTGCAACAAGGTTGCAAATTGAGTCCTAACAAAACGCAACAAAGTTGCAAACAACGCCTGGCGAAAAAGCAACAAAGTTGCAAACAATGGCTCGCGAAAAAGCAACAAAGTTGCAAAAATTCTTGACAAAAATTTGCAACAATGTTGCGCTAAAAATTTTGCAACAATGTTGCAAACAACGCCTCGCGAAAACGCAACAAAGTTGCAAACAACGCCTCGCGAAAAGGCAACAAAGCTGCAAAAATTCTTGACAGAAATTTGCAACAATGTTGCGCCAAAAATTTTGCAACTTTGTTGGGTTTTCGCGAGGCGCTGTTTGCAACTTTGTTGCAAAATTTTTGGCGCAACATTGTTGCAAATTTTTCTGGAGAATTTTTGCAACTTTGTTGCTTTTTCGCGAGGCGTTGTTTGCAACTTTGTTGCTTTTTCGCGAGGCGTTGTTTGCAACTTTGTTGCGTTTTCTTAGGGCTCAATTAGCAACTTTGTTGCAAAACTTTTGGCGCAACATTGTTGCAAATTTTTTTGGAGAATTTTTGCAACTTTGTTGCTTTTTCGCGAGGCGTTGTTTGCAACTTTGTTGCTTTTTCGCGAGGCGTTGTTTGCAACTTTGTTGCTTTTTCGCGAGGCGTTGTTTGCAACTTTGTTGCGTTTTCTTAGGGCTCAATTAGCAACTTTGTTGCAAAACTTTTGGCGCAACATTGTTGCAAATTTTTTTGGAGAATTTTTGCAACTTTGTTGCTTTTTCGCGAGGCGTTGTTTGCAACTTTGTTGCTTTTTCGCGAGGCGTTGTTTGCAACTTTGTTGCGTTTTCGCGAGGCGTTGTTTGCAACTTTGTTGCGTTTTCGCGAGGCGTAGTTTGCAACTTTGTTGCGTTTTCTTAGGGCTCAATTAGCAACTTTGTTGCAAAATTTTTGGCGCAACACTGTTGCAAATTTTTCTCGAGAATTTTTGCAACTTTGTTGCTTTTTCGCGAGGCGTTGTTTGCAACTTTGTTGCGTTTTCGCGAGGCGTAGTTTGCAACTTTGTTGCGTTTTCTTAGGGCTCAATTAGCAACTTTGTTGCAAAATTTTTGGCGCAACACTGTTGCAAATTTTTCTCGAGAATTTTTGCAACTTTGTTGTTTTTTCGCGAGGCGTTGTTTGCAACTTTGTTGCTTTTTCGCAAGGTTGTTTGCAACTTTGTTGCTTTTTCGCAAGGTTGTTTGCAACTTTGTTGCCTTTCCGCGAGGCGTTGTTTGCAACTTTGTTGCTTTTTCGCCTGGCGTTGTTTGCAACTTTGTTGCCTTTCCGCGAGGCGTTGTTTGCAACTTCGTTACTTTTTCGCGAGGCGTTGTTTGCAACTTTGTTGCGTTTTCGTGAGGCGTAGTTTGCAACTTTGTTGCCTTTCCGCGAGGCGTTGTTCGCAACTTTGTTGCTTTTCCGCGAGGCGTTGTTTGCAACTATGTTGTCTTTTCGTACGGCTTAGTTTGTTACTTTGTTGCTTTTTCGCGAGGCGTTCTTTCAACTTTGTTGTGTTTTCTTAGGGCTTAGTTAGCAACTTTTATGCGTTTACTTAGGGCTCTATATTTAAAAAATGTTCTTAACACATTTGCAAGCAAATATTAGTTATTGTCCTACAGTTAGGAATAAAAAAAAGTTAATTCACAGGGAAAATAAAGTCAACCTGAGGGGGACTCGAACCTACAAAAAGTATGTAGCGGTTTAGACGCCGTTGAAAATGTTGTGAATATTTTAGGATATAATCCGACTAGCGTGACTTCAATCGCCTCGTTTTATTTACATTCCTCGATTCCTATGCTGGTCTGCTGAATGTCAAAACATTAAACACTGCATAAAACACTTATTTCGCAAAGAATAGACGAAAATTCGCCGTATAAGTTACTTTGCTACGCAAAAAACGACGAAAAAATGGGTTTTCAATTTTTTTAACTGCGGCGCACCCAATTTAAAAATCTGAAAAAAAAGTAGAATAGTGGTATCAATAATATGTACCTACAAAAAAAATATAATTGTGGGTAAAAGATTCCTTCAATACAAAATCGACATTTTTCAGCATTTTTTGACGCTTTTTATTTTTTCCAGCTCGAGATTCCGATTTAAAAATCTGCAAACCTTATACGATATGTGCCTCCATAATTGCAATGTCTCAGATTTTTTTCAAAATGTTAAATGTTAAACTATAATTTTGTTTTTTCGCTGTAACTACACTCCCAGTCGAGCTACAGGGTTGAAAGTTGGCACGAATTGGTTTTTCTTGATAAGCTATCGAATGGTACCTCACAAGTCGAATTTGCTTTAGGGGCACATTTGACCCCGTTATCCGGCTGTAGCCTTTATTAGTGTATTTGATTTTCTACTTCATTGCACTTCTATAATCATTTACCATTGTATTCTTTCTAAATTATCAATTCGACACACGCTTTAAACTATAAGGTGCTACATCTCTTTATTTAAATCAGCGTGCCAGTGTTCATACGTTTACGGATCAAATATTTTGTTCAATATATCCTTTTGATCTGTTAATACTGAACTGTGAAATATTTCCCGATCATTTACACGCTGCTTAAGTCGTAAATCTGTAGGACCAGAAGGCAGTTATTGATCCATGAATGCCGTCTAGATTTAGGTGTACCATAGTGGTAATTAGTTCAGCCGAGCTGTCATTCTGGTGATTCCAGAGGGGCCTACACTCTCAACAGGCTGCTTAAATCTTGCACAATATTCGCTGTGTAGTCGAGTAATTCGTGGGATAACTAAACCTAAAGCTGTGTCGGTGCGATAGGTTTACATATCTTCACGCTGAACATCCCTTTCGAGTGATCGGCACGAACGAACTCGAGTTCTCGAGAGTTTTACTCGTACTCTGCGGATACTTGGAAGAGATTTGATTAGTGTTAAACTCGCGCCCATCCGCCTGTGTCTCATACCTTATCGTTCCATCGAGCTTGCACGCCTCCCCCACCCTTCGATCGTATAGTCCGAAAAAAACCCGCAAAAATCGAGTCGTATTTTTCAAATTCCGCGCTTCTTTCGATCCGCTAACTCATTGAAAGTACTGAACGACCGAGTTTCGAGAACCTCGTAATCCTCTAAACGAAACACGAAATCGTGTTTCGAGGTAACTTCCGCCAGCTCGTAAACTCGCGAGCAATTTGATTCGAAGCGCCACGCCGAATTATCGTGTGTTGCCGGCAGGACAACGTAATAAAAAAATCGATCCCAACGTCAAAAAAGCCGTCCCTACATCTCTACATCGAGGTAACCCTGAGCGACTTTTTTACAATTACGAATTACGACTTTTCCCATTGAGCTTTCAATTCCATTAAAAGGAAAAAGTTCATTATCTGCCCTAACGATTCAGCGACGAAAAATTTTGTTAGATAAACTATCCTAACTCCAACTATCTGTACATATGTATAGATACATTACTAATACGTATCGTGACAAGCACCAAACGTTCTCAAGAAAATACTTCATCCGATTATTGTCTGAGCCTACTCGATCCCATCTTTCTCCCCACCTTTTTCTTTTTTTTTTACCATAAAACATATCTGAAATACCTGTAGCTGAGCCATTTATTCCTGCACGATATATCGAGATTTTACAATCGAGTAGCGCGGACACGCCGGTCATATTTCAGTGTCTTTCCGTGCCCGTTGCCGACAGAAATATTTGGGCAGCGCAGCTACCTGCAATGGATGCCAGATATGCGTGGTTTAATCCAACCCCGGAGTCGTTTCGATGCTCGTTCATCGATTTCGTTTCTGTGTACGTACTACGCGTTGCGTTCCATCAACAACTGCGGCCGGCCGCCGTTGCACCGGTTCCGTCATCGCGAAAGTGCCCTGGATGCATCTGCGAATTCAACGGAAGTCGAATCAGCATATACGAATGTACGACGCGTTTAGCGGGCAGAAGGTGGAATTCCTAACCACGACAGCTTTGGCTGAAACGCGGAGAAATCAAAATTAGAACGCAGATATACAAATATCTAGTTGAAAGAAAAGATTGATGAATAAATAGAGTAATGTAACAGTGTTTTGTAGCAAGTGCCACGTCGTTCGTTACTCGTAGAAATACGAACCGTACGGCTTCTATCAGAAACTCGTGGTTTGTCAAATTTACACGTTACTTCGGTCTCGACGGCGCAGCATTTCCACGCTCGAGCTTTCATTTAATTACTGAAAAAGCCCGGCGTATTAAATGCGCCGTCATACAATATTCTGGATGCACGTTCTGCAAAAACACGTTCGCAATAGCTGCCTAGATTACGTGCAATTGGTTGATAAAATGCCCAAGAATACGTTTTTCGCTCTACCAGCAATCGATACGACGAGTAACGAATATTTAATTGAAAATTGTATTATTTAACATACGGATCTGCGGTTTGAAATAATCGATACTATGGAATACCATCTGCCATATATATATACATATATCCGGCAATCGAGCAATTATTTTCGAAATCAAGATAAACAATAATTGGCACTCATTCAAACTACTTGTATTGCAAGCTGCATTCGAGGCGCCGCTCTAACGAGGCTGGCCCTACTCCTCCGTATTGAATGCTGGTCCAGCTACCGAATTGCTTCGACAAAGTTCTGTAACGTTTATTGCCATCGACAGTGGCTTTTCCATCGCTGTATAACACTGGTGTTCTGCGCATAGTATGCTACAAGTGCATGCAGACGTGGATCGGCTTATAGCGAGGATAGAATGTTGAACGTCGGGCTTTGAGATCGAACACCGTGTTAGATCAAGGGGATTCGAAGCGGGGCCAGGTCGGCTGCGGGGACGTGGTCGAGGGGGAACGTCCGCTGGATAGAAAATGGTTGACCGACATAGATAAAGGGAAACAAAGAGATAGCCGAATGGCGCGCGGAGCCGGACAATGAGAAGTAGTTAAATAGAGAAAACGAAAAGGAAGGAATTCAGAAGGAAGCGGCGCAGCCCGACGGGAGGTGTGGAAAGATGGCAGCAAAACAACGGGAAGAAAGGAACCATTAGAGGGGCAAAGAAAAAAGGAAAAAGGGAAACCGGGGGACAAAGAAATAAATACCAAGGGCGCCTTCAAGGTGCAATGGTGGTTAAATTTTGCGAACGCCATCGACATACATTTCGAGCCAAAAAAAATCGTAATAATGCTTACAATATAAGACGGTGCTTATATTGTGCTTGTATACAGTAATTGGAAGTAAATTATCATCCCGAAGTGTTTGCGCCCAACCCTAAAATCAGACTAAATCCGTCATCGAGGCGGCGACTTGATGCTCTACCGAGGGGCCAGATATATTGCACATGGGGGAATGCTAATAGAAACTGGAGGGCAGCTTCCATTAAGGACCATTTCCCTAAGGACTGCCTTTAATTAACAGCGTGTCTGTCTCGAACACAACCAGCGTGACCGGTAACAAATTCGGAAACCCAAATATTCTATCCCCAAACGATTAATACGAAACACGAATCCAAATGTTTATTGCGCTGCTTGTAAACCTGCCCACGCAACCGATGCCAGAAGGAATCATTAAAAAAAAAAAAAGATATATAATATTCAGAGACAAAGAAACTAAGAAGTGCCAACGGTTAATGGTGACAGAGAAAGGGGTGTTCACAATGCACTATCCGTGACCTGTTCGCTGCATCCGGTCACGTGCCGGTGCGTGACTTCCTTTCATCGGCTTACAAAGGAGCGAGTATCGGCCAAGACTACCAGCCGCGCCTGTCCACGCTCGTTCAATGTACACCCTGGCTTGTTCACCCCCGACGTTATATTGCGCCCGTGGCTCCGGGGGTTGCTGGCCTCAATCTCGAGCCTATATCACTGGCACGGCGTCAACGGCAATCGATGAACCCATAAACCTGTCCCGTCTCGCTGCCACTTCGGAAGAATATATATTGTGATCATTACGCCGGTTATTCGCGTGTCCTCTCGAAACGTGGGAAGCCGTGATACTCTGAATTTGAAATTCGAACGTTCAGTATCGCCCGTGGAACCGCAGACCAGGTCTTCGTTGCTTCGTACGTAGGAGCCGTGGAGGTTTAATGGCCTCCAGTAATTCGATTCGAGATGGATCGTTGAAATGTTTAAGGCGACGGCTAGTGGTTGGCGGTTACGTACAGCCAAACTGTTGAATATCAAGTGGTTTTTTTTTTTCAGTTTTATCAAGAGCCTCGACAGGTGTTCGTGGGGGTCGAATCGCCGGTTCGAAATGTGACTGGCGATTCTTGACACGTGAAATTGTAAATTTATTCCCTGCTATATATCATGAGATTTTCAGCCCTTCTGTTGTGAAGAATATTGATGTTGCCGCTCGAGCTTGATTAAAACTTCTCGAAGAATCCCGTGATCCATTGCATAGGGAGAGGATCAATGTCGATTGTAAATCAGAGTTCCGACTCGCGTCGGCAATCAGTGGAGAGATTACGTTGACTCGTAATTTCGCGGAATTGCGGAGGAAGCTTACAATTAGTTGACCGACAATCGTAATTTAGATCGATGCTTCGGCCATTATGGAAATCGACGTCCAGGAAATTCATTAGCGTCCCCGTCGCGAATTGTTATCCGCCCCTAATTAACTTTTCCCCCGGACGTCCTATCGACGCGCCCTTCGATTCGCGTCACAACGTTGGTCGTCTCGCGAAGGAGGCCGCCTGTCCTGCCGTCTATGCTACCGTGATAACAGTGCCCGCCAATCAACGATAATTCCGAACTTATTTAATGATAGTGTAACATCGCGACAGATGTGGCAGGGGCCATCGGAAATTCGCGACGAGCGGCAACAAAGTTGTGCTTGGTGAGCGCGGGGCTTGATAAAAGCCTGCATAAATATCCAAGGGCTAATAGCAGCGTAGAACAGCCAGCTGGCTGGTTGATAATGAGGTCGTTAGTTTGCGATGCACGTTAAAATTATGCGGATCTGTGTGCGTGCGCGTGTACGCGCTGCCACGCCGGTGCAACGTTTCGACGTGACTATACTTTTATGCGCCGCTCGGTTTTCTCCCTTAAGTTCCCCGGGTAATAATTTACGGAGGCGATTGGAGTGCGTCTCGTTCCGCGTTCGCCGCTCGTTCTTACTTTCCATCCTCTTATAGTGTAATTACCGCGGCCACGTTCGCTCGAGCAAAAAGCGGATCGAATCGCGGTAATTGCAGCGTCCTCGCCGAAAACACCGTGCTGTACACGTTGGAAGGTAAAACTCGACACCGCGACCCGACGGTCTAACTAAAAGGGAACAGCCATCCCGGTAGAAGGGACGCGAAAATGTACTGCCGTTTGACCAGCGGTGAACGGACTGAAATTGAAAACATTCGATGGACCCGATGGCACGAATTCTTGCGCGAACAGGACACCGTTTTAGAAGAACGTCGGGGGGCTCGAAGGACGTGCAGGTGGCGACGTCGATGCGCGAGACCCTTGACCTGTGAAACCCTGTTCCCGCGGGGCTGTATTTCGTTTCATCCAGTTCACGGTAGCGACACGGTCTTTCATCTCGCGATAAAAGTGTTATGCTCTCGGTGGCGTCGTATGACGCCTGAAGCTACACGAAGAAATTAGTTTCGGGCATGGTGTACGTGCGGCGTTATAAAGCCGCGCTCATCGGTGCCAGGATTATCGACGTGTCACGGTGCGAAGGGTAGTTCCCGTTCGATACGCAACTTACGCTTCGGGACATGGGTGAACAGGATGTCTATTAACATTAAAGCCTTGCGCGATGAATTCTCTCTTGCGCAGAGATGCCTCTCTCGCTGGAAATAAAAGGCATTCGGGCTTTTCCATGTTAATTATCGATCGTTGCTTAGTTTCCGGGTAACACGTTTTTTCAGCTTGACACGAATGAAGTGGAATAATCGATGCACGCGAGAGCAACTGTTACCGTAAACTGTTCTCGATTGACGGCACCGGCGATGAGTTATTTGGGAAATAATTAATAACGAACGGGCTATATAGCAGGATGGAAATGTTTCAAAAGTTTCTCATGTGCCTCGCGAGTTTCGTGCCCCCTTCCTTCGAGCAGAGTTGCTTCCGTTTTCAAGTTAAACGCCGTTTTAAATATTGTCACAGTATCGTTTAATTTGTGCTTGCAGAATTGTACATAGCTCGAGATTCGGTGAATCGTAAGAAATAGAAAGGTAGCTAAAACAGTTAACTAAATATAGCCGCAGGATAATCTTTTTTTAAATATACAATAAAAATTTGCTATATTACAAAAATACATGTCTTAAAAGGCGTACGCCCTCCTATTGCGCTCGTATCGATAGACCAACCAGATCTATGTATTCGCAAGGTAACACAGGAAAAGGATATGCGATTCGAGCGATAACGAAATGCCGTAGGAGTTCTGAATGCCGGCCGTGCGGCGGACAATTCGAGAGTCGGAAAATTATCGGCACAAAAGGTCGATACAATGGAATCTCATTTTCGGACGGCTGAATGCCGCCAGGAAAAATGGAGTATTAGAGATACGTATGGTCTTTTGCAACGCATAAAGGCGCACGGGGGTAGTGGTGGTCGTAAAAGAACTGTATCCAACCTCGAAACCTTTCCAATTCGGTCCCGTCGCTTTGGTTCGAAGAATACGGGAGAACCATACCTCCTTATTTTATTCTTACAGTAACGATGGGCCTTCCGCAGCGGATTACTCGAAAGTCCCGATGAAAGCAAAATGTTCTAGAAATCCGGTAAGGTGGAACGCGGAACTTATCTCAAGTCGGGTATTTTGAAATTTTACAGTTCGGCAATTGGAAATTATATGGCAAAAAGAAGAAATACTCTAAAAAATGTGTGACTGTCTGCGCCATATGAAAATTATTTTTCATACAACAGGAAATAACATTCCATCGGTTTGGTGAACAGAGAATTGAATTTAATTCCAAATGTGTAAGCTGAAAGATTTGGTAACCGGTATTGTACATTAAAGACTTCCCACTAGTTTAGAAGTAAATGCTTTTGCTATGTCGTATATCAAGAGTTTGGTCGAAAATATCCTAATTTTCACTACTGAAATTACTATATATCGATGAATATTATCGGACACTCTACCGTGGCATTAGTTATGCATCGGTAGAATAGATCTAGTGCAATTAATTGGCCTCTGGCCGAGCGACAGTTCAGCAGAATCAGCAAACTCAATTTGCCAATAGTTGGCCACTCTTTATAATCTCCTTCAAAGTGCTATCGTCGTTTCAACAAGCAAATGCAATGATACAGAAAGATGGAATCCCCAACAAAATACATCTATGCATATTTACAGAACACTTTAGAAAAATTCTAAAGCACTCTTAGGCACCCTTTAAACATTTGTCACAAACACGTCAGCCCTGTTCCAATAATTTAACTTATAATTTGATAAAAATTCGGAGCGTTATGTTCCCATTCTCTTAATTTTTGCCAACGCCCAAGTCGAAGACGTTCTTATCCATTTCTTCAAGGAGATGCGCGTGATACTTCGTGGCTCCTAGAGTCGCACGTGCCGGAACAGGGAATGGTGAAAGGATAGGGAATGAAGGAATAACCGAAGGGGGGCACGAGGACTGCTATCGGAAAGCAAAATTGCTCCGTGCCACCGCAAATCCACGTATTCGATCATCGTCCTAGAATCGACGAAACGCCTTTTCACGGGCTGCCGTGTTCACGTGGCTGAAGATTTTATTACGGGTCGATCGTCGTTGCGACGGGAAACGAGTCTCGATAACGATAGGCTTTCGACTGATTGTTATCGAGCGACTTCTTTGAACTGCGTTTACAAAGGACTGGAAGTCGAAAAAATTCAATAATATATTACTTAATTGCTACTAGTTACTTGTATTTCAATCGTACAGTATCCAATTTTCAATTTGTATACTTTATTTGCCGATCCTACGTAGCATTTCACTTAAGTTGAGCATGGTTTCTGAACCGTCCAAGTCCTGTTTCTAAAATTCCATTTCCACCGGTCAAATATTTCGATATCAAAGCGCCAACGTACCTTCCCTCCTTCCTTCCATCTATGTTCGCCATTTACCCTTCACTTATCCCTACGAAAGAAGCCACTGCGAGTTACCTGGCTCGATGGAAAATGTAACAGCACAAGAGGCCGAACTATCCAGTAATTGGAAGTTCGGTAGTTCATTTATTTCGTCGATATCTCTCAACTATTCGAACGCGTCGATAAAACGCTACTTTCGCGAAATTCCGATTCGAATTCCCCAACGTAACACGGAGCGATCCCTTGAAAGGTTTCGATAAATAGACCTGTTAATACGTAATCAGGTGTAAGGATACAAATTTCCATGTTTCGCAGACTTAGAAACGTTCAATGTTGTCGTTTCAAATATTGGCGTCAGAATACGCGACAATTCCTTGCTCCGTTGAATTTCTCTCGAGGAACAAACAATTCGAGGGATCCAATGAAGAATCGGGGATTATTGAGAACGCACAACTGCTACGGAACCGTGTAGCCTTGTACCGACGCTTTGTGGTCCCACCGAACCGACTAGGCGAACGCCAGCTGCCAGCAGTTACGGTCAAACTGTCATCAAACATGAGCAATGCACCGACGGGCATTGCATCAGTCGAAAGTTCTAACGCTATCGATATTCGTCCATAAATATGCATGGAACAGATGCAAAAGTAAATTCTCCATACACCGTTACTATTCGAGACACAGTAATGGAATATATTCTATGAAATACAATTTCTCAGTCGAGTGGCATAGCTCTTATTTTCGCGAACGGAAATTAAACGATTCCTTTCGATCAATCGATATCTCCATGACGATTACGAGACAAAGATCCGGGGAACGGTATTGCGCCCGCTCGAAAAGAAGGGCACGCGTGATTAAGCAGCCTTATATACGCAAGCCGTCAGAAGAGGACGGATCGCAAAGGTACTTGCACGTCGGGTTCGTTTATTCGAAGATGAGACCGGGTCTCGAGTCTTCGGCAAACGTTCCGCGGCACGCGCGCGCCTCCGTTTGAAATCTCGAGACCGAGGAACTACGCGGATGCATCGAAATGAAGGCACACCGTGGCCGACCGGGAAACTTTCGCCAAGATAAATTTAGAGGCGAGCTCGCGCTGAAAACAATACGCCACTCTCGTCTGAAACTTCGAACGGGATCCGGAGGCTTCTCGAACGGTTCTTCCGGCTTTCACTCACGGGGATAAATTAATCGGAGGCTTTGCATCTGCTCGGTTAATTGTATCATCGTAGAGAGTATCGTTTCCCTGATCGTTAATAATTGGAACATACAGGAACGATTTAAATTTTGAATAAAATGTGGAAACAATATTTAACAAAAATAATGGACCGCTGTGGCGACGGACGCACGGTAAATTAGAACACGTTTTAAACGACCGTTTGTTCCCACCAAGTTCGTATCAAAACTATCGACTATTGTTGCGGCTGCCTTTTTTGAAATACAAATGAACGGAATATCGGTATCTACGTATTTTAATTATCGAAGGAGTGCAAACGATATCAAACGACCGCGAAATGAGAAACAACGATCACCATTGTGGAATAAATTGTTCATCCGTAACTTTGATTCGAATTTCTCTTAGCCGCGGGGCACCGAGCTGATATTGTGGAAAGCAGGGGTATCGCAGTCACACGTACCGACCGAACAGAATTTATTTAACAATAACATATCTTTCTAAGTTCGTCGTTAGAATTGTTATTTTTATTATTAGTATAGGAATGACCATGACCTCGCAGTATAATATTTCGTAAGCGTGAAAAACACGTGAAATAGGAGTTCCATCACATTTTCTTTCCATTTACACACGTGGATAACTATAATTTCGGGTTCGCTTCTCCATGAAGAAGCGCGTGCGTCTGGAAAATCAAAATGTGTCAACCACCGGAATCGTGACATCGTTTTTCCCACACGGCGACGACGACGTTGGCGTAGCTGCCGTTCTCTAAACCCAGACAACAGCTTGTCAAACACGTACCCGTGTACTCTTGCCCCAAGGTTTGCCGTTTTTCTCGGTCGCTAGACAGCAGAAAGTGGTCTCTCGTTTGCATACATGTCTACGATGGATGGGTCGAAGCTCCCTTTATCCCTTTGATAATCCCATCTTATTGGTTACTATAACGATACAAAAATCTCATTTTACTTGTTTAAAATACGGCAGCTGAATATGATATGACATGATCCATGTAACAAAAGTGCGCAAAATTGTACATCGGCAAAATTGTTGTCACTTTTAGAAAAGTGAGTAATCGGAGAAACACTGATACCGTTAGAAACAGAGGAAGCTATTCCTGACACGTTTGTACGTAATGCGGGGGGGGGGGGCAACGAGATGACGAGGTAGGCATTTCCTTGCACAGGCAGTAACAAACAACTGTGGACGATGGCGATAGCGGGCAATAGTGCATATTTAATAAAGAGTACAGCGCACAGGGATAAGCCAAATCGAGGAAAAGTGGCGTGGGATGTTAAACACACCTGCGCATCGAAAGTTCGTCATGAATAATTCCGTTTGGCTCGTTTAACGTGGTCGTAGTACGCGCGCCGACGGAACTTTCATCAGTTCTCGCTGAACGATAATTGACTTTGCGTTGCACCGGCTCTATTTATTTGCGCGCTCTTCACCGTGCACACTTACTGGCCGAATGATCGAACAAGCGTTAAACGACAGCGCGACGGCGCAACTCGACAGAGACTGGGGAAACAAGAAGCGAAGGCTAGAAGTTTAAATTGCGATCAGGGATCGAGTTAAGTCTTAATAGCTAATCGATCCAGAAATTTAATCTTAGCCTCGTTTGGCCGCTTAGCGATTCCTTGGTCAATCCGCGACGTGTATCGTTATTGGTTATCGCGAATTCTTCAGTGGCGTGCTATGAACGGAGACGGGGGAAATTTCGAGTTCTGTGTTGCGAGCGAAGCGGTTAATTCAGGGGTAATCGAGGGGTATTAAAGTTGATGACTTTTCGAAGGTGCAATTGATTTAATTTTATTATGGAAGTGTAGGTGGCGGGGCAGTAGATAAGGATCGTTTATAGTCAGACGACAATTGGACGAGAAGTATAATGAAACTCTTGGAAATAAATCTATTTATTCATGAACGATTAATTTAGAATTGGAGGATTGGAGGAGCAGCATTGATTATGCTAATTGATACTTGGAACGTATTAAACTGTGCAATTTAAAGATTCATCTGGTATAATTATTAACAACAATGTTTTCATGGGAGAGACGGTATTTGCCGGGAGAACGTATCGTTTTCTTGTCGGCAGGACATGTAGAGATATTTTTAGTTCGTATGGTTATTGCAGGGTGGCCCAGACTTCCCGGTGAACCAGACTCTATCGAACATTTATGGCCGCAAATCGGCCAGTCCAGAGGCTCCAGACCACGTAGACGAAACTCAGGTTCGTAGATCTGTAAATTATGCCGCGTGGAAATTAACACCATTTTCCTTCGCCCGTAACAATTCTAAAATAAATTGTACCTTAACGGCGGGTACTAACAATAATAACTATCAATCGTATTCTTAATTTTATCGTTAAAAAAATATATATATATTTCGTACAAGGAATTGTGGATCACCTATTTTTCCATTCATTAAATCCATAATTGGATCAGTTGAATTGATCCACCAGTTAGAACACTCAGGTGGTAACAGAGAAACCTGTCAGATTCCTACAGAGCTTCGCGATAAATGCCCGGAATCCTATTTTACCGGCGTGTCCCTCCCTTGTAACACCCCTGCAGTCCAAGCTTTCCATCCTCGTCGGTAATTTAGCAACGGCCAACATTTTTTATCGACCCTTTGTTCGACCCGTCGCGTTAGTAAAACAACGTTAACAAAAGGGGCATTAATGAAGGTGCGCCTCTTAAGTTAAACGGATCCGTCCAGTCATGTTATTGCGCGTTTCCTCCGGCGATGCTCGTAAAGGGGGGTATCCCTCGAGACACGACAAGAACAGAAATTAATCCGTTGTGCATGGAGACCATAATTTTCCAGGGACCGGCGTTCCATCCGTCCGTTTTCGTTCTCCCATTTCCGTGGCAAGCGGAGCAGAAAAAAAAGGAGGGCTGCATTACCCTTTCCCGAGATAGAATACACGATATCCGTTATCTTTCTGCTTATTTCTCCGCGGAAACTGCCCTGTTCTCGCTCAGGCATGGAATGGAATTCAATGTACAACTTATTTGCAGCCGTGACGTTCATTCTGAAAAGCAAATGTCCAAAGAGGAAGTTTTTCTTCGCGAAACTATGGTAGACGCAAGGAGAATGGAAATCACGGTAATTAGATTCCGTTTTACTACGAACGATTCGCGGTGGAAAGTTTCTTCAATTTTGCACACCATTTCGTCGATTAATGGTGACACGATGAGAACTATGGACAATTGTACTTGGAGCCGCGAGAAGCTGGCCTACTGCGAGAGAGAATCTGTATAACAGTACTGGAGCTCAACGTGACTGTATTATTAATGCCGTTTCGCGGATTTCGTGTTTACACATGAAGTGTCGAAACTACGGCCCCGACGCGTGTAATACATTTGGTTTGATTTCATCGGCCTGATTAGCTTGATGAAATGTAATTGTGCAGTCGTTGCTTATTTAATGAGTGCCCGGGGTACGACGAATCTCGCCAATATTCATTCCGACGACAGCTTTCAAAACAAATGCGAGGAGACGCATGTTTAGTCGCTCAGGGAAACCGATATAATAATAATAATAACACCAATGACAATCCTAATTGAATATAATTTTCATTATCCTCGTTGATCCATCGTCGAATAAAAATTCTGATAACTATTCGAAGCTACCTATGCGTAACATGTCAAACTCGAATTCTACAATTTAATCGGGAAATGTTGCAATCGCACGAACGATTGGTACTAATTGCACGAATATCCCGGGGAAGCGAGTGAAGCGGGGCCGCTTCGCGATAACGGCACTTTTCGCCCAGAACGTTCGTCTCGGAATTACATTTGAGCAAGGCCGTTAACGAAATAATAGCGACATTTCAGGAACGTAGATTATAAATAACGGTCGATGTAACTTCGCACGCCTCTATGCCATTATGCCCGTACTGTGCTCCGCGCGGCTCGCCGTTACGCTCTGCGCGAAACTTTAATTAATCGGCTGCTTAATCAGACCGGCGCGTAAATTTTCCGAGAAATTCCCACGCGAAGACAACCCCGTCGAGCATCGATCTCCAGCAACCCGCGTGACGTCTCTGTTGTCCAGGAATATTTCGCAACAACGTGGCTTGCAACCAGCGTTCCCCACGATCAATTCGTGAAACCATATCGAACGAGTCGTATCGAGGCGAAATACGGTAACCGAGACGTGTGCCTGCCTGGACGAGGGCGTCCGCACGGAAAACGGGATTAATGCCTGCCTTTATCGTGCTTGCAGGCACGAAACGCGCGTAAGTTCGCTCGTTGAACGCGAGTTGAACAGTGGGGCGGGATCGTGCGGACGGGGTGCGCGAACACGGAACATTCGACGAAAAGAACCGTGTCGGAATTAGACCACGACGTCTTGGTAGGAGTACCGAAACGTAGCGACCACCAACGTCGTGAAATTCCTACGCCAGTACAGACGCTGACGTCCATCACTTCGACGTTCATACGCGGCGTTGCTTCGTCGCGGGTTCAAGATCGTGCGAGAAGTGCGAGCCCGGTAGCCGTTCGAAGTGGATTCGACGGCTCTGAATGGTGTTGGACATGTACCTCCGTTGTGCTTGTGGACGTTGTCGCCGACGAATTGTGGAATGATCGAGGAAATGTTGCATTGATTTATTCGCCGGGTCGGAATTTAATCGCCTTCTCTTGAAGCGTTTCGAGCGGACGAAAATAGGAGACGCGTAAATTGCAATATCAGAGAGGAAACAGAGGATCCCTTAATTGACACGACCGTTCTGTTTTTCTTGGAAGACTGGCGTCAAAACGGTTGTTAGGGGAAACTGAGGGAAAACGGACGATGTAGCCTTCTAAAACTGCCGGCTAAGGAAAATAAGCTGACGAACGGGGCGCGCTGGTTCTGCAGTAGTCGTACCTCTTCATGGAAATGTTATTCTGGCCGGCACACTTTCTGGCGGAACCGCAAGGGAAGCAACCATCGGTTTTTCCATACGCCATCAATCTCGTTGTCCTCTCAGTTTAGTGGTGACACGAGCACACGCGGCATCTCCACTCTCGAAATACGTATACATGTATACAAGAGATCCGTGTAATTGCGTCAGAGCACGCTTGACGTGTTAACAGCCCGGGCGATTTTGCACTGTGGTCCGTGATTCTCCGGTAAACAATTCAACACAACCGTGTGATATTCTTGGAAATGCCATAAACGCTTTAGACTTTAGCCGTTTTTCGGTTCTCCTTCTACCTAGCCAGTGGCACGTGCACGAGGCCCTCCCTCTATCTAAACGAGAGAACGTGCCAGAACCAAACATTGTCCTCGTCCGAGCGACGCTAAAAATAATTTCCAACGAACGGCATCCATCCGATTTCTGTCCCGAACCAGTAGAATGCCGCGCGGTACTGTTCATCAACGAAATACCGATTACTTTCTGTCGGATTAACTTTAAGCTTCCAGGCAGCAACGACTAAGCTTCACCGCCGTTAGGATTCATTTTTCACTCGCCATACTTTCTTTATCCAGTGCCGTACCATTCGGAGAATCGTTAAATGAATGGCAACCGCTATTCATCCCTCGTCTGGAGTCTTAGCGCGAAAGCGTCATCGGTATTTATCTCCCGACGATTCCTCGAAGCTCTCCTCAATGTCTATCGGTTTCCCTTCGATTCTCAATTGACCTCTTTCCATTGTCTTCGAATGGCTGTTCTTGCGATATCTCACGTTCTCGCAGATAAGTGTTTCAGAGCGATAGTCGAACGCAGGAATTTATCGTAGAAATTTATTGAACGGGAGAACCGATTTCTTTATATAATTTTTTATACGCACATTATACAGAACTCTGCCGAGGTAGGAGAGCATGATAGTTTCACAGGAGCTACATATGGTTTTATGGAAGCTTGAAATGGCTCGGTGCACGAGTGAAATCCAAATGTTTCTCGAAGGCTAACAGTGACAGGACGAAATTGGACATTCACCGCAGCTGAAGGGCCCATGATTTGTTTCGTATCGGAGAAATGGTTAGATAAAACTCAAGAGTAACACACCCCCCCAGATATAGATCGTGCTTGACCGAGTGAGTGAGACGCGTCAAAAATCGAAACGAAAGTGCGAGATAATTTGCACGGAAACGAATGTTATATTTCGCTAATAATTGACGCTGAATTTTCTCACGTTTCATTATGAATCGCAACGCACTAAGTCAGAATAATTGTTCAACCTGAATAATGATTGAAAATGGTGGAATTTCGAAAATATAACATCCCCGCGAGAATTGAAAGTGCCGGTATAAACGGAACGCAAATAAACTCTGAACGAGATCAAACGTCGCGACACAATGATCGACTGGGTGTCTATCGTGCGTCATTCCCGGCGTCGTTTCAGCGACTACATGTACAGTGTGCCCGTCAAGGTGCGCAAACGAAGAACAAAAAGAACCTGTCAGTCCACGGAAAATATTGATCGAAATGTTGTTACACGCGGCTCGGCGCGTGCTCGTGATATTTGCGGATGTTGTTGGAATCACGTAAGTTCTAAGATCGGTGTGAAATTCATCATAAATGGTATAGTTCGCAGGAAATTAACCATAAACGATGCATAGGAAAAGAAATGTGGTACTAAAATGAAGTAAAAACGATGCACCAGAGAAAATAACGTTTGATACGGTTCCCCGTGTTTTTAAGTTTTAAATATGGTCACGGCTGATAGTCTCACTGGATCGACTCGATATTCAATAGTTTAACGTCCTTCGAAATACTGCGTAGAGGTTTTCAGTCGAACTCCCACGTAAAGCCGGAAGCCTCCGCTTATTTGCATTACTACCCCCGCCCATGTTCTCGTTCGTAGATCAACGCGAGGTTCATTTATCGTCGCGGTTGCGTTAAAACGTTGAAGCACTGGCCGAAACATTGGTTGAAAAGTTAACGTAGAAGCAGCGGGGATACGTTTCATTCGATCGACTTCTCGAACCGAAATTGCCGGGAAATTACAACAGTACATAAAGCAGAAACTCAAAAATGCGTCTACTCGTTATTTATCTGATTAATATAACAATCTCGCGTTTCTCGAGTTCGACTTTTCCCGTGCATGGTACGGTGGTCGCCCTCTGCGACACAATCCAAGATCCCGCGGACGACACTCGCATCGCAATTTATTCACACGAACGCGACAGCGGGCGCCGTTTCAACCGGGTAGGTTTCAATAAACGTTCGATCATTGATACCGCCGGGGTTGGCCACTCGACAGGCCATCGTATCCAGAAGCCCCGCTCGTTCGCGATAATGAAACGAAATCCGGGATTCCGAAAGATTAGCTGGCAGAGGCGTCATCGATATCGAAACCCGACGCAAGCGGGCACGTCAGTCGAAACCGTGCTCGACATCGATACGCGACACCCCCTTTTCTTCTTCTGCCGCCCTTAGATTCGTTCCGCGTCCCCGCGTTCACCATGATATTTTTCAACCTGCCGAAAGTTAGGCCCGGCGACGTGTGCGCCGCGAAAGTCCAGCAACAGCAGCGAACAGATACAGTAACGGGAAACACGAAATCGTATGTTAAACGTGAACCGACGGTGGCCAGGCTGCGACAGTGTGAATTTGTTCGTACGATTCTCGATTGTCTGCACGTCAGTATTTAGAAATGGCTAACGCAGGAAACGATGGTGTTTGTTTTTCAAAATGTTACGATGTGCGACGATACAACGACGAATGTAAATGGCTGGTGAACGACGATATTTTTTGGGGTTTGCAGAAGACCCGTTACTCCGGTGGAGGTGTGGACGAACAGCTGCCGCCACCGCCGTCGCCGCCCCAGCTTAAGGAGGCCGGACAATTGGATGGGGTCTCTAGACCGAATTCAGTCGATCGTATCCTTCATGCGGATGGTAGCCAGCATATCCTGACCAGCCACGAGACTTTGAATAAGGTAAGGCTTCGAACGCGAAACGTAAATACCGTCGTGAAATCGAACGTGCCCGCGTGAACGTGTCGACGCATGCTCAGGTAGTCTCCGAACGGTCGCCATCTGTTCAATTCCGCGGTAAACGTGTGAAAAATCGATGCGGAACGCCGGCAAGAGGATGCTCTGTCCTATCCTTACCGACCGCACAAAATCGAAATTATATTTCCCATAGCAGAAGACTTACTCGGTATCCTTATATTTCATTCGCAAGAATTAAACGAGGTATCGTTTAGGTTTACCGAAACCGTCCATTCAAGAAGAATCGTGTCATTTCCACCCCTAAACCAATTGCGCTACCCCTGGTGAGATGGCGCACAGAGGCGGATTAGTTTCCGCGAGTATTCGTTCGATGGTGCCGTGGTCGCCGCTACGATAACAGAGCATCCTGTGTTATCGCGCGAATTCTCCGAGAAACACGTGGACGACGCAGTCCGGCCGCGGCTTCGTCACTCGTCGGCACCGGGCCCCGGATGCAGTCGTTTCGCCGGAAGTTCGACCGAGTGCAGCCGTGTGTCGCGAGTGCGCCCCCGCTGTTGTGCTATACGGCGACGACTCGAACGGAAGGTGGACATCTCTGGCGTTAATGAGACTCGAGAGACATCCTTGTGACCGGCGTGACAAATTGAAACACATTATTGATTTTCTCCACCGACACGACCACGACTTGCCACGAATAGTGCGGGCGTAATGGTTTTTTTGTCACGTGTGATCGATGACGGAACGAGTGCCTCCTCGTGGATAAGGGCCTCTGATTTATCACCGGTTGACATGAATCGCATTTATCCAATCCGTTCGATCGCGTCTCAGACTGCCCTTTGCTTATTTTTTCTCGCGAGCAGAAGTTCTTTTTAAATGGTTACTCCGATGGGCGGGATTGAGTGTATGGGAACATTAACGTTACTTTGCGATCTGCGATTTGAAACGAAATGATGATCCGTCGCGTTCAAATGAGTCACTTTGGTTCTCGAAAGGAATCGCGATATATTTCCGAACTTTGTACCGCAAGCATCGACACAGACCTCGCGTGGTTTTGTTTTGATAATAGCGGGCAATCTGATTGCGATTAAGCAAATGCGAAAGCTCCCTCGCTGGCGTCATTTCTAAACGAGCGTTGCAATATGACTTCGTGACTGTTTGAATGCACCGGTTTCCACGTTGTGCAATTAATAATTTAATTCGAAGAATGTAACTCGCGCAACAGCGCCACTTATACGCAAAAGATATGTCATTCCACCGCATCGGATTCGGCAAATATCGCATCGCTTGTAATTCCGAACATATTACCGCCATTTGACGCGCATTCTTTCTCCGCGGCGTTCTTGTTCCATCCGGCTAAACGGAATATCCGCAACGATACGTTTCCAACAATAGTACATTCATTTTCCCCGTCGTGACACGAACATATTTTACCCTCTGGCCGGCTTCACCTTTTCTTTCCCTACTTTCCTCGCTGATTTATCGCGACGTTTTTGCCTTCCCGCGTCGCATCAGTTTTCAACTGTTCAAAACGACATCGGCCACGGGAAAGAAATATTACGGTTGCTCTGGAACCATCGTTCTATTTTCTCACCCTTTCGTCAAGTGGAACAAGCACAATCTACCGCGCTTTTCTATTCAATTCCCCGGCCACGTCCAGCAATGGTTCGAGCAAAATAATCGAATCTGGCTGGATCTCACTGTTAATTCTACGAA
Organism: Nomada lathburiana; assembly: GCA_963667235.1. Classification (NCBI taxonomy): domain Eukaryota; kingdom Metazoa; phylum Arthropoda; class Insecta; order Hymenoptera; family Apidae; genus Nomada; species Nomada lathburiana. The sequence continues at coordinate 7,293,048 of OY763898.1, read as the reverse complement.
GTGCATCTCGATTCAACTAACTCGGCCGGCTTCATCAACCGTCTTCAAATCCCTCAAAGTTCTAGGATAGAAACGCGCCTCTCGTGTCATGCCTGATGGGATTGGACTTGGAATGATTCAGGTAGAAAGGGTTGTTCGGCCCAATCGAACAGACTCAAGGCGTACTCTCCAATTCCTCGTCGCGGATTCGGCTAGGCGTGTGCCCTTTAAGGTGACCCAGATAGCGGTCTAGTACTATTTTATTTTCCACAGTATCTCGTTCTATGCGATTCTTTTGTGAGCGCGCGAGAACGCTCTGAAGGGCATTATTTTCGCGAACGAGTACTCCACCGCTGAATCTCTGCCACGTTGCTTCGCTTCGTTCAATATTTTTTCTTTCTTTTTTGTTTTAACCCATCGTCGTCACGATTTCCTTCGTTATCGAACGTCTGCCGTGGGGCCGACTTTTCGGCTACAAATGAATTTCAACGCTGGCAGATCGAGTAGTACACAAGGCCAATGAATTAACCGCGTGCAGGAAACGTCCAATCAACGGTAAACCTTCTTCGTTATCGGCGTGCAATTAGCTGAATTACACACGAGAACACGCGGTCGCGTAGCCTGGTTCCGTTTATAAAATATTATAATCCGGTCGGTCGATTCGAGACACGCAAGAACGCCACGCGCGGTTCTGGTCGAATCGTTTAATCGTCTATTGATAAATCGTGTCGCCTGTTTCATGACGATTCAGCGTTTATTGCGTTCTATCCAACACCGAACCGCCCGCGCATTCGAATTCGTTGTAACTTGTAACGCATCGTGGAATACTAGATACGTATGCGGACATTTACATACAATTATGGTTTCTCTCGAGTTAATACATAAAAGCTTTCTATAAATAGATCACTGTGTTGAATAGAGTTTCAAGTGATCTAAATGATTAATTCGACAAAGTTGTTGCGATGTAACAAATAGGGCTGTCGAAAGGGACGGTTCGAAAATGCATTGACTCGTACTACTTGATCCTCCCAGGAACGTACTTCTCTCAACTTTCCATTGCGCCGACTGTTGAAATACGAAAACACCGGTGCTCGTATAATTTCTCATTAAAGAGTTGGGAAAACGTGAACTCCTTCGAAGCCCATTGAGATTCAAGAGACAAAACGAAACTTTTCTCCGACCGCAAACAATTTCATGGGACCGTGTTCCAACCCTTTACACGGCCAGTCGTGTGTCCATAGTTTCTAAAAACCGTTGCACTCGGCCACGAAATCCGGCAACAACTTCAAAGCGTCCGCTGCCCCTCTAACCCGTGTACGATGTACATGGAAACGTCGCATTCCAACCGGTATTATACGCTTCCTACAGGTTCGAATTCTCTCTTACTTTGCTTATTACGCTCGCCAGGTACACGCATCGCGTTCGGTCCCCGTCATCGATGTTGAATAACATGCACGAAGTCCAGTCCCGTGCATAAATCATACGTGCGCGCACGTAATCGTGGCTTGATCGGGTTTAATGCGCGCCAGAGGATGATGCACGTGGACAAGAGATGTGATCGCGTAAACGTGGCTCTCTGAATAATGCATACGATGCGTATCGGGACCAACGGAGTCTGGATGAATTGGTGTTGCGGTGAACAACGCGCGTACCTACGGAAGCTCGAAACCATTTTCTTGTGACAATTAATCACTAGCGAGGTTTGAAGGTATTCGGCGATGCAATCGTGGTAACGCTCGGAGCGTGACATTTAGTTTCTCTCAATTCGGATGTTGAAATAGTATTTTCATTTTGTCGTCGTTCTGGGTACGGTGATTTATTATTACGAGCTACTTCCGAACAAGAATGCCTTTTAAACATTCGACGTCTAATCGTTCGCTTGCAGGTGTACCTATTTTTGTACTATGCACTGTGCGCTGTATTATTTTTGCAATACTGTACTGTACACTGTATAGAAGGAACGGGTATTGCATAGATTATATGATATTCAATTAATGAAATCGGTGTGTCGATTCGATCGCATGATACGCTGGTGTATTTCGTTTTATCGGTGGACTCTGGTACCACGTCGGGATTTAATTGGCAAGCGTGCCCCGCGGCGTTTCATTCCATAATCTAATCACGATTTGCCCGGTTCACGGATCAACCACGGCATGTGCCTACCGCGAGTTGGCTTCGTGGATAAAGTCTGCGACACATACACAAGCGTGAACAAGCTTGCGAGCGCCTTTTAAAGCTTCGCATTCGCCTATACAAGCCGTGGATCAACTGGGATTCTACGGAACCTCGAAATCGTGCTTTATCCGTTAACATGAACGGCCGGTTGACATCTCTATTCGCGTAGAAACGCTCGAGCATGGCCGTGGCTGTAAATTCTCGGTTTACCCGTGTCGCATTTACTTCGAGTATTCTGAACAGTTCACGGGGAAGAAACCTCCAGTACGAGTTCTAACCATTTGCGACATCACTGATAAAAAAACGTATCTATATTGAAACTTTTATATCAATACAGAGTTACAAGAGCACTTGCAAACAGTTTGTAGAAAAATATACGTGTAGAAAATGTTAGAAACTAACGTCGGACATTTGACGATAAAATCAATTGCTATGTGCGAGTTCGCAGAGAAAACAATGTCAATTCGAAAATCAATTCTCGGTGGTGTGAGCACACGCCGCAACATTTTTATTGTTTTCACTGATTGAATTAGTATCCGGCAATGGCCAATAACAATTGGAATGAACGATGTACAGATATATAAGCGCTGTCGAAAATCGCCTCGTCCACTTTATTTTTGTCCACTGCGCCAAAAGGTAGACGTTATTTCACGTCTTCGTGATGCGAGAGAATCAATCGGGACTTCGTGAGCGTCTTCGTGTACCAGTTCGATATCGTGATGCAAGTGCGTCTGGAGTGACGTTGCTCGTAGAATTTTATGCCATTCGAGAGACTTTCTAACGTGACTGGTAAGGAATTATCGTGAACCCCCCTTGCCGCCGCCCCCTTCTGGTAACAATGTTGGTCGTACTATCGGAACACCACGCGACAAACTTTTATATCGCAGCAGAGTTCGACTTCCATGTCGACTTTTATAATTTTAACGTTCCATTATTTTGATGGATGCCCACGTAATGGAGTCTTATGGGGTTCGTTTTGTACCGTTCCCGTAGGTACTCGATCTTTATTTTTTCATTTTTCATTTGGAAATATAGTTACCAAGGTTTGCGTTTATCAAGATCGCGCGATAATTCTGAATGGCATGCAAATTAATTCGGTTACTAATGCGATCTTCTGAATATGTATATGACTCACTTCGTACGCGTATCGTTATGGAGGGCTTCGATCCAAATTTTTTAGATCTGCGATAAACATAATATCAAAACGTTAATTGCAAAAACGATTAAAACCCCCCCACTGCAACTATCTCGGGGAACATCATAATTTCGCAGAACGTGATAGTGCCGTCACCATTAAGGCGCTATTAAAGTAAGATAACGTCGACGTGCAAAGAAACGAATGAGCGTGCATTGCACGGTGTTCGTTTCTCGCCTGTCTGGCACTAATCGACCGCAACTACTGCGCGACAAGCTGCAGAACTACCGTTCTCCTTTTAAAGACGCCAAACTCTTTCGTCACTAGTTTGTCTCTCGTGCATATTAGCTAACCAAGAATGTCCTGCCGTCTTTCTGCGAAGACAAAGAGTATTACGTATAATGTGGAACATCGGCCGGACTCATTCATTATAAATGACTGGATAATTACTGCGGATATCATGTTACGTGCACACTCCTTTCACCGCGTTGAAAAACGCCATAACTTTCTCGGCTACCTGATATTTACAAGCAGAATTGACGTCCCCTTTCAGAATATTTTTCGCCCGTTATTCTTCGACGACGAACCTTCAACGCAACTCGCGGGGAAAACGAGACGACTTCGAGGGGGCGAGCAACGGCCGTAAACTTTTATCGCGCTCTTATTGTACGAATATCTTTGAAACGAACGGCCGTCTGGGCGTGCACCTCTTCCGTTCATTTCCTTGAAAGATCCACACGAAGTCGGCAGTCGTCCGTTGTACACGAACATCCCCCCTTTCATTCATCGGGATAGGCTTCTTACCGCGAGCGAGGAATTTTTCGCTTGTTACACTCCACGTCCCTGGTGCATTACCATAATGCACACCGGGCGGTACCGTTAAAACGACGCTGTCGCCGTTCGTTTGATTCCTTTTGTCCGACCGGGGACACTGTTACCAAGCGCGAAACGTTTTCGCGTCTGGTATTGTCGTATTTATGTTCCCAGGTGAATTGAAATACAGATCGTGAAGAGATATAAAGAACGAGGCGGGGGGGGGGGGGGAATAATCGAGAGAGACAGAAGATTCCGAAATTGATATTCCCTATCGACTGTGGCTTAGACATTCCAATGTATGTACTATTCGTCTGTCGATTTTTCGCATCCCCGATCGCTTGATGGCAGGATAAAACGGTTCGATAGCGGGTAATCGATGGAGGGGGTGGTCTAAGGGAGTCCAAGGGCTCATTTGCCGAAGTGCGGGCATGATCGAATAGCAGAGTCGAGAGTGGAAGCTAGCGTAACGCTGATAACGCATCGTAGCTATTTCATTCAAGCAGGATTTTGTTTCCGCGCGAAGGAATATCAAATGGGAGCGACGCATTCTGACTGGAAGCTGTTAAATACCGCGCGATACAATGGTCGCATTGTTCGTGACCCGTCACTGCAGAGATGCTTTTAATTAAAGTTCCCGCGTCTCTCTTTTTTTTCATTTTTTTATTTCTCTTTATTTATTTATTAACAGCTTTCGAAAGTGCTGCAGACGCTGCATTTAGCGCACCGTGTCCGGGTTATCGATTCTTTCCCCGCTACACGGAAACGAGCGTCGATATCGAGCGTTCTGAATTGGAAACGATGCAGCATTGTTTCGTATTATCGAGCAGACGTATTCACCTGGCCGAGGCGAGACTTTTCGTCGATTGTTTGTACCATTGTTCGCCGAACGTCCGGGGCTCTTATCGGATAGACAATGAGCCACGGGTTTCCTCGATGGCCATTTAATTCGATCCAATGCTAATCCACCGGGCAGAACAATTTTCAGGGCTTCGTATTCCTCGAGTAGCCGATCCCCAGAGGTATAATAAGCGTTATTGAATAAGTCTGGGAGATTGAGCTGCACGAAGCGAACCCTTTGAATATTGCAAGCTGTTAACTCAATGGACGTATAATTTGCCTCATTTAAAACGTATTGAACTCGCGAAGGAGAGAATCATTTCCGGCCACGTTAAGAATTGAACAAACGTAGCCGAACGCTGACATCTGACACAGTTTGCTTCGCGCGTAAAACAGGATAACTGAGCGGTCGGGGGCCTACGTAATCCTTGACCTCAATGCAATTAACCACAAAGACGTTGCTCCGTAAACGAATTTGTTCGACGCAGAAGCGCTGACCTTGATGACAGATCTCTGCCGTATCAACGGTGAATCGTTCGAAGTGAATTCCGCAATTCCGCGTACCGGGGGCAACGAAAAAACGGGCCGAAACAACCCCCAGCAACCCCCATCGTTTTCCGCGGCACGCCGTTACACCCCATCGATATTACCGCGCGTCTCGGCACGTCCGAATGGAAGGAGGCGAGCGACGCTTGGAACTCGGGGCGGCATCAACGAGAGAGGGTGGCCGCCGCCGCCGTCGCCGCGTCGGATCGCGCGGCGGCAGGGTGAATGCAATTTTCACGAGGTGGCGGTGCAGTTCACCCCGCTACCGTGTGACCGGCTACACGGACGCAGGCGAGCGCAGATCGAGAGGGGCTGGAAAGAGCACGCGGAGAGACAGCGGGAAAGGTGGGCGAGATGGCGGGTGGAGGCGGTGCGCGTACACGGAAACACACGTACGTACACGAGGGGCAACCAGCTCGGTAGTGTACCAAGTGCGCCCAGTGACGTAGGTCAGTGCTCGCGTCTACGCCGCTCCTGCGGGCTGCTGGTTGCAGGCTCGCGTTTCCGTCACCTCTCTCGGCTCCGGTCGCGATGATTCTCATTCATTGTTCGCCTGCTGCGTACCGTGCGTCGTCCTCGTTGCTCTGTGCCTTAACCCGGTCGTGCCGGTCACCTTGACACGCGCGGGCAGACGCTCGCGAAGGTTAGGTTGTCGGGTTGCACATTCAATCTGTTTCTCGGCCGCGCGTTCGTCGTTGGAGAACGTATCGTCGGAATTGGTAAACGGAGTTTTGTGTTTGGTGTTGAATGTTTTTTTTTTTCTTTTCGAAGGAGGGGTGCGTCGGTACGATTGCACGGTCGTATTACTTTTTTTGGAGGGGAGGAAAGAAAGGAGGTATCGCCGTGGTAGTTGAGTTCGGGCTTCGCGAAGTTCCGATTTCTTTAAGGGTATTTTGCTTTGGTGCAACCTTGTCGCAGTATGTGAGCGCATTGGGGGTTGGAGTAATCGAATGCAACAGTCGATACGCACGGATCCGGTGATCGAGAGCGGGCCGTAACGGCGCCAAGTCTGTGCAGCGACGCGGGTCGTTGCTCGTGAAGGGGTTGGCGGGTGCAGTTTCTCGACATTCGCTCTGCCTGCTGGAAATATAATTGTGTTTCGTTTTGCGTGACGCGTGTACTTGTTTATCGACTGGTCGGAAAAGTTAACATCGGAGGGCCGTTGAAATACTATGGGAACGCGGGACTCGCGGTCGTATTGTGTCGCAGTGTGCGCAACAGTAGCTGTAGAAACAGGGGAATGCAATTTATCCGCTTTGGAAAATATGTTACGGTCGGAAGTATAGTTGGAGTCGTGCACCGAAATGAATCGAGCACAGCCAGTGGCATAGGTCAGTGTTCGCGGCGACCGTACGTCACGGCTGTTTTTTTGTAAATTTGGCACACTTTTGAAAGGGGCATTCGATACTTCGTTTCGCCGGAAATACGTAATAATGTCAACCTGATCGTGAGAAATGTTCGATCGCGCACCGCATTGTGACCAAATTCTTCTGCTATCTATCGAAGAGAAAGTTGAAATAAATATTTCGAGATATGAATGGCAAGTGATTCGAATAAAACTCCGCGTCCTGGTCCTCGCGTTTCGGCAACTATACGATCCAATCGATGCTCATCGCTGCTCCTATTAATCGTACTACGTGTTGCCATTCGCGGATTTATTACTCATACAGTGTCCTTCAAGTTTTAATCGCGCGCAAAGCTCCCGAAGGGTTTATCGACGTGTCAATCCCACGTCAGCATGGAACTTTTCGTGGTCGCAGCTGTTGAACGGAAGTTCGAACGCAACGTGACGGTGTTTCAGCAACGCCATTTCGTACACGCGGTGCGGTTTGTGCTTGTAATTCGTCGTTCGTCGCGCATCGATACTGCTGCCCGTTTACGTTTCGCGACGGTGTTTATTAAATCCAGTCGAAACGACGTCCTGTATGAGTCGCGATAACTGTGTAGAATTAAAAAACATAAATCTCCAGTGAAGAAACGTTTGGAAGCATTATCGTGATAAAATTTTATCGAACGCATTCGTCGTTCGTTGTTCAATACCTGGTGTTAACTCCGATATAACGTAATTCGTAATATAATCACGATCAGAATGATAGATTTTGACTTTCGAATCAAGTCTTATTGGCTTCGTTGGGTTTTCTTCGGCACGTTAATCGCGCTTATACGCAAACATAACTCCCCACGTTTCACGCAACCAACGCGTTGCCTATTGCGTGCATCGCGTGCTCTGTAATTTTTGCATCCGCTTCGAATGCGGTTATTTGGTCCCGATAAATCATGACGTTCGATCATACATAATAAATCATAGGTTCTATCGATTTCGCGTGAGATACGAACGAAAATGGTTGCCCTCCTAACAATGTCACTTAACATGGAAAGGGAACTTGATTGATCCGAAAATCCATCGAACTTCCTCCACTGTATTTCGGAGTATCAATCACTGCGCGCGACTTATTCCAAATTCTAAATGAGTTTCACAGTCCGCATACTTTTTCCAAAGAAAATGAGAGGAAAACAGTACTGTCATCTACAATGTCCTCCACGGGACAGGATTTCTGTACAAAAGAATTCGCACGAAAATTATGTCGATCGCGGCCGAACATTACGATGACAGCTTCAAATTCGGCCGGGCCGGAGAAGCTTGTCGTTCCTGCAGATATCGATCGCGTTCCGCGGCTTGTACAGGCTATGCTGCGAGTCTCAGATTTCTAGGTGGATGTGCGGATTTATCGGCTACCCGGAATATACGCCAACCTGACATTTATCTCGCCGGGTGATGATCGTGGCCCGCGGTCGTCACGTACGAATAGTCGTAAATCTATATCCATTCGCATCCAACTGGGGTACGGGTTTAAATAATAGAGAATCGAACGATGGAACATGTCGTCGAAACGGGAGAAAGGTTAACCGCGATCGTGCCTTCCTTTATTCCTCTCGACCGGGCATTTGGAACGGCGGATTTTTACCTCGAATGTTCGCCGTACATTTGATCTACTGTTCGAGGCTCTGCATCGAAATAACGTTTATCCTCGCTCGAAGCTCAGGTCGCAGCCAGTTCTGAAAAAAAAGCGCTAATCTCATTAACGCCGCTTGACTCCTAAATGAGTTCACCCGTTCGAACGAGCACCGTTCGCTCGGCGGAGTTCGCTTTCCGCCGCAGATCTAGAAGCACTAGGTCATTTTGGTGAATGTGTTGAGGAATTTCGGAAGATCGCGTATATGTCTCGCGCGGATCGTGATTAAGCGATTGAAATGATATCGCGGTTCGATTATAAGTGATCCGAATTTTAGCAACAATGTAGCATCGAAGCGGCACGGTGCGGGGGTAGTGTGAGTGTCTGTAAGAAGTATAGGTCACAGCTGGCGGGGAAATTGTCGCTGCAATTTCGCCGAAGCTGATACGAAAAGTACCTACTGCGTATACTGGAAACGGAGAGAAATAAAATTGGAGAAGAATGGCCGGGGTAACAAAGATCACTGGGCAAGCCGGGCGAGGGAATGAAACGAGAAACGTGATAATAAAAAATTCACGATATATTTGGTTCGAGTGGACGAAAAATATTAAGTGTCGCGCGTTCTATTCGAAATGCCTTAACGATCCAAAACTTCATCAATTTCTCGTTCGATTCCACGAGAACAATTAATCGAATTCCGTCAGTTTGCCGGCGTCTATTGTTCCGTCTGTTAATTCATAACGTTGGCCAATTCGCACGTCGACAATCCCTCGATACACGCACGCTTGCACGAGCAGGGGAGCGCCGATTGGCGCATGATTTACGATGAGCCAGATTCAACCGTCAATGCAGACGTGGCCTGCGGGAGTCACGATAATGAATGATAACAGGTTCGAATCAAGTCTTTCATGTTTATTAGGCCCGATCTCTACCGTCGAGCCATTCGTTCTCGGTACTCTCGGCTGGGGACGGCAGTAACGAATATGAGGCATTAATGAGAGATAGTAATTAACGTAGCTGCACGAAATGACAGGACGCACGCGCTTCCTCTTCCTGTTAAACGCTGTTGGATGTTTCGCTCGGTTCAGACTCTCTCCCAGCCATTCGATGTTATTGAACAGATATTAGAAAATTCGTCACGGTTTATTGAAATCGTTTCTTCGATATATTTCCGACTTCGCTCAGTTTTAACGACTGAAGCATCATAAAAATTCTTCTGTCGCCGTTCGTTTCTCAATTCTTTCGCTGATATATTTTTAACCTTCATAGATCTCCAGTCTCCAGAGATGAAATTTCGGAATATCATAGACGAGCATTAGACAACAAATTTTCTGAACGGCGATTGCAAATTAATCTGCGGTTCAATAAGCGTGCTTCGCGACACGAATACCCCCATCTGTTTCGTAACTACACGTCGAGCACGAACACTAACGAAATCGTCAGCTGGAACGCCAGAATTGCTCCCGGGGAAGAATCCAGCAGTTCTTGCAGAACTTCGGATGCTGCTTCTGGCAGAAGGATCCCTCTCCTTCGACATGAGCACTAGACTCGTTCCAACTTTTTTTTTTTTTTTTTACCGGGTAACCTCGAACTTTGAACACTGCGGGCAATAATAGCGTGGAAATCGAAGCTGTTCCTTTGCCCCCAAGGACCTCTGCTTTTTACGACCAGTCGGGAGCGAACAGATGTTGCACATACATCTAAGGTCGCTTGCTTAATTAAAATTGTTCCCGATTATGGACTCGCCGGGGCGAGAAAAATTTCCGAATCTCTCCACGGGTCACACTTGATCTGCATGCATTTGCAACTCGCAACGCTCCGGTTGAACTTGACGTGTGCTTTAGCATAATTTTGTCGCAAAATAGATCTCGACGTCCTCAACTGAAGCGTGCAATCAATCTACGTACACGTGCGTTGCCACTCGAGTATTCAAAATGAAAAATATCTGAACATTTTCTCGGTACTACTGCGGCTAAACGTTAATTCAAATTGGCTTACACTAGGGACGTTTTGTTAACGAATTGAGTTCGCGCTGTCAAGTATTTAATATCAAATAATTTGATTCTCCTGCCAGAATAAACTTCTCTTACTCCGCTGTATGTTTGCCATTTAAGAAATTTTCACGTTTAACCAACTCGCGATGTTATTTCAGCTGAAAACGCGAATCGTTAGATGCATTAATTGTTCACGCAGGTTATATTATTCCCAACGCGTTTGTCCCGAAAATAATTCTGCAATCGCGGTTGTCTTGAAGTTCCCGGTATCCATTGCGGACTGAATATATGCTTAGTTTACGCGTCACGCACGATTTCGCCCACTTTAACGCTCTATTTTCTCGGGAGGAACAACAGAACTGGAATATCGTGAAGCGAATGGAACCATTTGCTTTTCACTTAGCTGCGGAAACCGTGCCAATTTCCGCGCCTCGTGGAAAACGACCGCGTTACGGCTGTTCTTTACCCCGGCCAAGCTGTTAAAACAACCAAATCGATTGGTTCGCTTCGAGCTGTGCTCTTTGGCGTCGCATTTGCCGAAACGTGTGACGATTAGTTTCCGCTCCGCGGGCTGTGAACAGAAACGAGCAGCTATCCGCGTATAACCAGTGTTTCGTCGACGACCAATTCGTATCATTCCTTTCACGGCACAGACGGACACATTTTTTCCCCGGGCTCGCGGTCCAAGATTGAGACCACCTTTCGAATCGTTTGATCTTTCAATCTCCTTGGTCGCTGCGATGCGCACGTTTGATCTAAGAACTCGCAGATGACGGTCCACGTTCGTTTCCATTCGAGATTAATTGGAAACGGGACGGGATCTGTCTGGCGAGTGTCGCACTTTGCTGAATTTCTATTTCCATGGTAAACTATTCAATTTTGAGCAGCGTCGCTGCAACGCAGACCTTGCACGGTACCTCTCCATCGCGGCTCGCAATAAAGATATCGAATCGATCCAATTAAACCTGTTGATCGTTCAACCGATCGTTCCGACACAAAAGGACTCACTCCGGACCAAAAAGGACGGTGCATCGATCGAACGTCGACAATGGAAGGGAACGACGAGCCGCTGATAGATCGGCCGTAATTCTCAACTGTACCCCCATGAACGAACCAATTGACCCCCTTGTCGACAAGTTAGCGCCGTTTATGCCCCCCGCCGCTAATTAAGGACGGCACGTTCGACTAACGGCGTTCGCCGGTGCAGCTTAATGGAAATTAGTCCTGGCTCGCGATTTCCAGCGTCGTGCAACGGTCCTAGTAGTCTCATTAGTACGTTCGAGTGCGCCACGAGTCCCGATCGTTGCTCTCGCAGTCGCGAATAATTCGATTGCGCCCCGTGCACGTCGGCTTGAACGCCTTCTGAAGTGTGTTCTCACGGCACGGCCTTATTGTATCCGTGAGCCGGCTGATTACATCGACGTGCGAGGCGCCCGCTTCCTTCCGTACTATCGAGACTGATGGAAATTGATAAGAGGCAACGATCGATAGAAACACGCAGGTAGATTATAGGGATTCAGGAGGCGATTAGGCTGTCAGAGTGTTTTATTGCCCGATTATTTCGGGGCTGCTGCTCGAGTGGTTCTTGTAACATAAATAAGAGTGCGGGGAACATAGAAATAGTTGTTTCGTTTTGATTCATTTCCCATGCTCCGAGGCTTTTATTCGGAGCGAAATTCATAAGTGACCTGATCATCAGACTTTCGTGGTAGCTTGATTAGCAAAATTGATTGTGATTGAGTCGCAGTGATATTCTTGTCGCCGGACGGCAATTTATTTATACGCATGATTTAACGGAATATTTCTACGAAAAAGGGATAGGTATCGTGATGAACAGTCTTCGGGCAATTAGGGGAAGTGACGCGATAATGAACCGGGTTAATACTACTGCGATAAATTGAGCAGCATAATTGCTGCTCGGTTGAGGACGATTTCGCAGTTCCATCTGAGACGAAGGGACAGGCTCTTGTTTCGACAAATACGAAGTCGCCTCTGTACGATGCTCGTCAGGGAGTATTGATTCGAGGCAAGTTCCGGCGATAAGCGAGGGAGAGCTCTGCTTCCGGGGGATGTGCACCCTCTCTGCACATGGTAACTGCAGTTTCGCGGCTGCAAAAACGTCTCGCAGTGTGGCGAAGTTCTGCGTTACCGACTCGTGCAGTCGGTGCATTTGCGATCGAAGAGATGTCGTCCGCTTTCTCGTTTCTCACCTGAAATTCCATCCAAGCGTGGCTCACCCGCGAATCCTCAGACATTTGAATTTCTGCCACATGCCCAATCAATCAATTAAACGGCAAGAGCATTTAAACGTGTATCCTTCAAAGTGAACATTGTTTCAGCTACAAGCCAAGCTTCGTGCAATACCATTTTAATTGCAGCCATCGCTATGATCGAAGCGCGGTAGCTTAATTTATTAGCTGTACAAAAGCAGATCGGGAAAGGGGTTCGCATCGAGCTAATTAACTCACGCACCCCCGTCGTCAACGAGTTGCCAACGAACGGCCTGGTAGAAGGCTCGTTCGTCCGAACGGGCCATAAAACATCGCAACACCGACGTCAGACAATAAAGGGTATGCACCGGCCGCGAATTCGTATTTATGCATCGCATCGCGCGATAAGAAATTTAATATCGACCCTCCCCGCTCCTGTAGCGGCGACAAAGATTGTTCGGGATCGATCGAAATGTGTATAGGCACGCTTGTGTCCCGTCGCAACGTTGCACTCGCATTTTAAACGATCGCGCGAAGAACGCTGTTCGAGCGATCAGGACCGCGGTGGTGTACAAATTGTTACGTGCGAGGAAAAAGCGTGAAAAGGTGGGAACTCGTAAAGAACCGTGAAGAATCGTGAATTATCGTCGAATATGCCCCCGACGACACCGACGGACTCAGCCATGTGCTCGCTCTGTCCACGTTCGAAGAAAGCTCATCACCCGAAGAAGCTTGTACGATTCGACTCCATCGTCGACACGTTCTCCATCTCCGACACGAATGTTATCACCAATCAAAGGGTAAGGAAATTAATTTCCAGTACACCTTATATCATTAATGTTCCGAAAAGTAGCGCTCAGTTTGGTATATTTGAGAACGGTCATCGCGATTGTTCATTCTAATCGTTGATGTCTACGAAGCTTGATGAAGCGTGCGGTTCAAGAAAAACATGTGTAAGCGCATTTAGCGAATCCAGGTCGCGATAAGCACAGCTAATTTACCGCAGATTCACGCGTCATTACCTGTTAACGCCGGAGCCACGGTAAGCGATCAGCTTTCAAGCACTAAAGTCCCCGTAAGCGCGGAACACTTGCTCGATTCTTTCATAGTGGAAACCATTCTAGTATCAAAATATATCGGTACGTAAATAAACGAAATTTGCGAGAGAAAATAATTGAATAAACTCCACGAGAATCGCCAACAAAAGGAAATATTTCCTTCAATCGGGTAAACACGCGGCGCGAGTAAAACAATGTAGCTAATGTAGCAGAAATGGTCGGGAACGAACGCAATGTGCGCAACCGGTGTGCCCCAGTCTACGGGTTCGAAGTTGCCCTTAAATGATTCAATCCTTCGATCGATTTTCATCCCGGAAATTTGAAGAAAACCACCGCGCTGTTCAGCTAGCTCGAAGCATCCACTCCCTCGCCGCGGCTCGATTGAAATTCGTGTTTCGCCGGTCGCCGCTAAATCATCGCAGCCGCGTGAAAAATTGAACATAGCCGCGGGCAACGTTCACCGTGCATAAAGTTTCGTGAAACCTTCCCAAAGAGCAGGCCAAGTCTTATCGCAATGCCTTCGGGGTTGGCGGCGAGCATTGAAAAAAGGGTTCGTAGTCGCGGCCTTAGTAGTCGCTATCTTTACGGCTTTTCGATCGACGGTGGCGCGAATGCCGGGCACGTTATACACGCCAGGAAAATAAATGGCGGCCGAGGTGCTAGGTATGTATCCGGCTGGCAGTTGCGAGGAAATGCCTTCCGTTTTCCCGTACGGTCACGAGCGAGTAGAAATGTTTCCCCGGGTATTGGAAACGTTCAGCGAAATCTATTTGATCTGATTCGTTATTCGGTTCGAGAGTGTAGGAGGCATTAAATGTTAAGGGAGGTCTGCGGTTTCGAACGCGTCAAGTATCGGCATATTGGAATACATGAAATGAACACTTCTCTTTTGATTTCTGTGAAATGTAATGTTACGTTGGACAGTTAACAAGATAGGGAAAATGAAGCCTCGCGTTCTATTTATTCCAATTTTGAAGATAGAATTCGATGCGGCCAACCGTGCATACGTTAAGTTAATGAGCTGCGGTTGCGCCCCTTTCATTGGAAACTCAACATACCGAAGTGGTGCGCCGCCATCGTAGGTATTTCAGTTCGTACTCAAGCTGGGATGCGTTTGCATAACGATGAAAAAAGATATGTACTGATGTATATCTAATGAAAAGCTCGTACTTACGAACTATTCCATATAGGTTCGAACAATATACATTCAAGTATTAATCAATTTGACAAACTGCGTGTTTCGTTTATCCTAAGATACTTATCATTGGAACTATAATCGCCGAATGTAAGAGCTCAGTTAAGCAGGACAATTTTCTTGATAGAGGTAAAAAAATCACCGAGCCGTTCGACAATACACGCCAGCCTGTTCATCCGAATCGGATAAAAGTGAGGCGTGGTTCCAGATCTGGTTGTCGTCGGAGAAACAGCAGGTGGCCGACAATGTCCTCCGGGAAAGCTAAACCAACCGCCATTCTTTTATGATAATACGCTCGTGCCCCGTCTGATGTCCCGAAATGTAAATCACTCGACTTTCCGGCTTTCGCACATGTCGATATTCCGTCGCCACCATATTTTCCCCCGTCTGCTTTTCGCCGTTCTCTCGCGTTTATTAAAAGATATCAGCCGATCTGTGTGTTTCGTTTCACACTTTGAAACAAATCCCAGCATCCGGACGACACTGGAGACGTTCGTGCCGTTGCGCCACGAAGAAAACCACCATTGTGTTCCGAATTTCTTAGTAGCTGCCGGCGGTATTTGCTTAAATAACTCGAAAGATCTCGAAGCTCGATGCGTCTCGCGTTCCCTCTGTTCCCGTGGCCCGAAGCTGCTTACGTTGGCGCCGGTAATCTGCGTGATACGAACACAGCAGAATATTCTGCGAGGATGGAACGCGGAGAAACAGAAAATGGAACGCCGCGCCGTTAGCGTTTATTCCGCGGATGGCGGAGTTCGAAAGAACAAATGAAAGTCGCGGGCGGTGTGTGGAAATCTGATTGAAGCTATATCCGGCCTGTGTTTGCACCTCTTTGAGAATAATTGGTTTAATATTCCTCGCAGTGTTGCATTTCGTACGATGAACGTCGTCAAGATAGGAAGAAAAGTGTGATCGATTCTGTTGTTACCAGATGACACATTCCAAACCCAGGTACTAAGCACATATGTATGCAGATAACCGGCAGCAACAGTGATAAACCGACGATCGATCGTCCCCGATCAATCCTCCTAAGATTGAAGCTTAGCTGGTGTCAATTCCAGCTGACTGATGACGATTCCCCAGATAGGTTTCTGCTTCCATCAAGATCCGGTGCTTCTTGGGAAGCCGCTTACGTGGCCGCTGTGCGATACACGAGCAGTTGTACAACTTCGTATAAAACCACTCAGAAAACCAAGGATTAGGATTTACTTCTTAAACTCTTCTTTGCTGTAGTAATCAATGCGTTGTACTATTTTCGATAATAAAATCTGAATTGACTACAGGCGAAATCAATTGAAAAACAACGACGAAAAACCGAATACTTCGTACTGCGTGAAACGGAAAGCAAAATAAACGAGCCATTTGCCGTAAATTCGTCGATAAGTCGCGACTACTTGCCTCTTCTCCTGAGGAAGTGGTCGTCTCCGGGGGTGAAAGATCCACCGGGGTTGGGATCAGGTGTAATCCTCTTGACGCGGGATCCGCTGGCGTGTCAAGTGGCTCGAGGAACTCCCGCATAACAAAGAATCTCTTGGATGGAAGGGACCCTCCCCGTTCGATCACGGAAGTCGTCGACGACACCTACCGCCCTTACGGAGCCCGACGATTTACTCGTACGTTGACCCTTCCTTTCGTCGAATTCGCGATCCACGCGGTCCACGAGTCGGTCGATCTGTAAAACTGTACACGCTTCCTTCGGTTGTTGGGATAATGATCTCGTCTGACTGAATCGATTAAACTGCAATTGATAAACCGCTGTGATAATCATCGCTGGTCAGCCAATGGCGCTCGAAGCTAAATTATTTCTAACGCCGTGATTTTCCAACGTGCAATTACTGTTAAATACCAGCGGTTGATCTTGCGATCGTTCTGGTTTTGTTGTTAATTTGCACGAGGTGTGTGCCGACTAAATGTTGTATGTGGTTGTTTCTCGAAGGACCAGCCGGTATTCAATTCCCGGCACGTGTATAGTTGCGGAAGGAAAGAGAGTTGATGTTCTTTTCGTAATACTTTGTGAATAATAATTTTATTGAAAAGGCGCTTCCTTATATACTAAGAGTGGACACGCAGTGTCGTCCAATCAGAGACCTCGCTGGCAAGTTTGGGGTAGCAATGCATGCTCGCCCCGGTTAAAGGTATCGGCCTCATGTGCCCAAGGGTTGGGCGTTGGTTTTTCCACCGGAGCGGTGGAGGTTTATGATACGCTAATTTCTATTCAGAGACGGCAGGCCAAAAAGGTGCATACTTTTTGGCCTAGGGCTGTTTTATTAGAAAAACGACCTAGGAGCGCAGGTTGATATGCCAGATGTCTCTGAATAGAATTGTCAGGTATCGCATCGCAAGGTAGAGACCGAATATCGAATCGCCGAATTCTTAACAATTACAGATGCTGGACGTAGCAGCAGTTCGGTACCATATAATAACGAGGCGCGATGAAATGACGCGACGCGAAATAAATTCAGATTCCGCGCGTATTTACAGCCAGTCTCCACCTATTTGGGTTAATGTGACAGCTTGTGCAATGTACCGTCGATTAATTCCGAAACACCGGAACCGTGATGCTAGCATTATTGTGATGCATTGTAATTTATAGCAAAAAGTATTACAAATTGATGGGTCTCCGATCGGACTGGAACAGGTTTGAAGTGTTTCGACCGAGCGTTTATGAAATGAGGAACAGTGCTTTCAGTGATTTCTGGTTCGCCCGATTGTCTATAAACTGTGCGATATTAACAGACTGGGCGATTAAGAACGTAATGAAAAATTGGGAAATGCTTCAGCCTTTTATTTTTTGCGCCCTTGCTACTAACGTCGGCTGGAGGGATAAACGACACTCTTGACAGAACGGTTCTCGTACGTTCTAAATTACTTTCTCCATTATGTTTCTTTTAACCAGGGGGAAGCATTAATCCGCGACATTTTTGCGGTGCCTGTCAATCTTATAAAGTGCCTAATTAAATATCGTACAATATTTTAAGAATGAATGCACTAGCAATACCTTATTGTTTGTTGCTTTTTCTGTTGCAGGTAAGCTTCTATCATGATTCCAGCCGCGGTATTATCCCCGTAAGTAGCACATCGAGTATCACAGTTTTTCCTTCTGCAAATGATTCATCCATTCGCATTTCCATGTTGCGTACAATTTCTCCGACGAATAGCCAGAACGCCTAATGCCTCTGTGTCGTGATACCTCGACCTTTTCACGGAAAGGAAGAAAAAAACACAACTGCAGTTCAAAGAGACAACAGAGCACAAAGGGCTCATTGGCATTAGTTGAAAAAGACGCGCACCGTGTTCTACGGAGGCGAAATTAGTTCCCTTGTGCAAAGAGGGCTATGAAAAGAATAACGGAGGGGTCCACTTCAAAGGCAGTACAACACGGCCCGTTTTATAAACAAAAAAAAAGTCTTAATACCACAGCATGCAAGTGTTCTTGAATACATTCTAAAGTGCCCTTTCTCCGTGCAAAATCATGTAAATCTGGTTGCAGTTCGAAGCAGAGTATGCTAGCCAATTTTACGTAGATTCTTCTGTGAATAATAATTTTGAAACTGACAATGTGTACGCTAATGAAAAATTATATCTCTTATTCGCTCGTAATAGGCTCGTTGCCATTCATCATATGTACAATGTATGTTTGTAAAATAGTTGCACAATATTTCACCACTTCTTAACTTTCTCAAGACAACAGAAAAATACATATGAACGACGGTGAAAACCTTGAAAAGTTCTCCGAACATCAATTTTTATCGCCACTGAGACGCTTTATGGGGGGATTTTCGTATTGTTTACGATTCTATCGTGGCCATCCTTCGCTGAACGGTATTTAATCTGTCCAACTCGTTCCGAGGGATAAATGAAAGGGCCAGTGAAAAACCGAAAACACCCCTCACGTTTCTTATCACCGACCTAAATTACGACATCTGTTTCTCTGCCTGTTCCCTTGCCTGCCACCGCCTTTCGCCTTATCCCCCTCGTTCGTTTTGCAATCGTTCTGACGCATCGAGAATTTCAAATCTGCCCGTATCGCACGCGAATTGGAACGTGCCGGTCGCGAACCGTGCCAGCTTATCTCGAAACACGCGCTTACTCTCTCCCTGTAAACGTCATTAACTACCTGGTTCTTTCCAATCCGCTTGTATCGATACCAGCCAGTCACGATATGGATTCGGTTTTACCGAACCAACCCCCATGTTTGCTACAATCGGGCGGAACAACTTTGCGCCTGTTTTATTGTTGCTGATTAATTATATTGTTACGCTTTGCAAGAGGGAAACTAATTTGTTACGTCTGCCAAGGCAATGCATTATTACCATTTCTTTGTGACAAATATCTGTGTACGTGCGTCGGTCGCATAATTTCATTCTCAGGTAGACATTAATCATTTGTATTAAGAAAATGCTACGTTCACCGTGTATACATAGATCCTTTTGCGTCTTGCCGAATGAAATTACCAAGCGTCTAAAATAATTTCACGCAGTGCCCGGAGAAAGTCGTTTTTCATGTCGCGTCCCATAATTCCTAGTCGTCGCGGTCGTTTCCGTGGATTAACGAACGTGAAACGTAATTGGCAGTTGCGTGCTGATTCAATTAGCGTATCGAACACGGCACTCTGTGCCGCGTTTCGTGATTTTCGTTCCGAATTCTTGCCGTCTGACGACACGCTTCGAAGTTCTCATACCGCACCCGCTCTGACTCTGTTCGCGTTGTGCGTTGGTACTCGCATTATGGATCTATTGACACGGTCGTACGTACGTGTGTCACAAAGTATTTGCCAGCATCTACGAGGATGAAAGTTTACAGGGGCTCTGGAGAATCGCTTCCAAAACCTTGATCTAAATTAGTCGATCGGCTGGCAATTGTCCATTTCTTGAACAAAAATACGTATAAATCTTCGCCCGCATCCTCGTTTCTATATTAAATCTTATAGCCGATCTCGTAACTGGTTGTTTGGACTCTATTGTTCCTAGTTTTTTGTATAGACTGTACGAAAATGAAATTCGATGCACAGAAAGAGAAAAGTTGTACGATGAAAGAGGATTGAACACGATTTATTTGCGACACCACGAGTAACAAACTGTGCAACAGTAATTCATGCCTACCTCTAAGCAACTCTGAAGCATACAAAGGGGACGGATAACTCGTAACTCGTGTTAAATTTATATACCCCTCGCCCAGGGTTCCGGGCATGCGTTTGAATAGATTATTATGATTATTCCATGAACCTGCATGGAAAATGAGGAAAATCGTGAATCATTTAACCCGTTCATCGACTGACCTTTGCTAGTTGTTGAAGTTCTATCTTATTATTAACGAGCGTTTAATGTTCGATAAGATCGGCCAGGCCTATGGGAATCGCATGGCTAATGCAATCGAACAGATTGTTGAATATCGCGGATTTGTTCAAAGACTAGTGGTGTTTCCATTTGCGAAATTGGGACAGATTATTTAATTCGATTGCGCGGTAAAGTAGCGGAATATCCGTCGGTGAAAACGTTTAGTCGTCGCTCGATATCTATGAACCATTGAATTAATAACCGATTACTAGATAAACCGGAAGCATTACTTACGCCAGCTCGATCCCGCACCTGTACTCTCTGTTCTGGCGGATTTTTACTCATTAATCGGCTCGACGGGATTAAGTAAACTACGCATGTCGGGCGACATTATAATCCCGTTCGGTGTTGCACGCACAGAATCCCGTGTTTTGTAAAACAGAACGCACGGTATATGCTAATCTAATCGATTTCGTAGCAGACAAATACATTGCCTGTCGACGGCGGCATTTGAAAATATTGATGTATTTGCGTGCGCGCAGTTAATGAACACTAATCAGTTTAACTCGACCGATTCTGCACTTCAAACTGAAATTCTATTATCCTAACGCGGCTGCACAGAAATTCCCCCCTTGATCGCTGAATGGAAATGGATTCCAGGATGGAATCTGAATGGATCAATTTTTTTCCGACCCTATGTTTTAACGAAATTCGGAACCGCGGTATTTACGTTTAAACCTTTGAGTCGAATATTTCACGATGGAAAATTTAGAACGCACGTTATATTTGCTTGAAATATTTAACGCGATTCTACCATACGGCATTGTTGGGCATCAATCGACACGAAGTTTCTGCAACTTCCATCTGTCGATTGTACGCCGAGCTTTTTACCTCTGTCTGCGCGACAGTTGCAGCGAAAGCTTTGATCTTTCCGAAGTGCACCGGAATCGTTCGCCGGGGCCTTAGCTGTCCCTCGTTTCACGGCTACCCCATTGGCGTTCTGTATCAACGTGAGGTGAACGCAAGTCACCGAGTAATGCACAATGTGTTTTCCAGGTGGTAAAGGCTCGTGTTCCTTCGTGCAGTCATCAAAGCCGACTAAAGATTTTCACGCCATCCTCAGACCTGACAGCCTCTGTCTCGTGAGAAACGGCAGTCGAAGAAAGGGTTTCGATGTCAACGCTTTCATGGATACGAACAGCAGAAAATAATAAAATTTTCAATCGCTTATATAACGCACATATATATATATATAGTATATATACTATAAAGAGTTTCAGAGAAATAGGAATATTCAGATTACTTTGGGTAAAATTCTATCTGCATACTATCTGCATCGCCAGCTGAAAAGAGATAGATTGCAATTTTAAGCAATATGTTTCATCGAATTCTACTTATCGATTCTAAAATCATTAAGATAGATAATGAACCCCAATAGTCCCAATAAACTCCATGAGGACAATAGTGATTCGAAGAAGTTGGATCCAGCTTTTCACGCACTACTTCACTACTAATGCTAAGTGGAGAGTAACGAAGAATCCTTAAGGGAATGAATGTAGGGGTACAGAGGTGGAGCAATCTGAGAGTTTCTGATGGCAGGCAATCTGAGTTACCTCATGGTAGGCAGTTCCTTGAAATGGCACCAGCCGTTACTCTTATAGTTGCACTCTACTATTCCCATTGAAAATTCCAATTCATCATGGCGAAGTTATTTGCCTCTGATTATCTTAAGATAGAAGTCATCGATTTCTCACTTGTTCGCAATTCTACTCGGGTCTGCTGCTGTCAATGCCATCGGGGATATCACTCTGAAATCTACCTCGAATAGAAGGATCAAGTTTAGTTTTTCTTCTCTGTTTCCCGAATAATCCTCCCATGTTTTCCCTCCCGCCGCGTCAAAAGGATTTTCATGGCAGGACGGGCAAAGCGGGGTTCTCCCCAGCTGCCTTTTTGTTCAACCATGGCAAACAAGCGAGCAACGGAGCATCAGAGGGGGTTAAAAGCGTGTACAAATTGCAGATTTGTTTCCTAAATAACGTTGCTTCCTCATTTTCCTAAGTAATCATTTTCTTCGTCGAATCTTCTCCAACCTAATGCAAGATGTCGCCCGGTCTAAAAACGACAAAAGAATCATCATTTTCGAACGATTCGCAATATCGTACGATAGCAATTTCCATGATACCCTGATCAACGGCGTTTAATGCGCCGGCAAAATTCATGAAACATAGGGCATCAGCGGCAAAAGGGGGAAATACGAGAGCCAGAGGTCTGGTTCCCGTCGCGGCATCATCCCCATAATGTACCGAAGCACCTTCTGCTTTGACGTCTTCAGCAGTCCGTTTTTTACGCTCTACCAGGCAAAGCCACCGGATTATTTTTCCGTTTTCCTCGTACTTGCCAGAAATAGGAAGATGAGCTGGGAAGCTGTTTGGACGCGCGATCTCCACCTTTTTTTTTTCCACCTCGTCCTCTTTCGTTTTTTCTCCTCCTTCCAAGGAGATTACTTCGACCAAGCCGGGCGATGGTTGGAGCCACCGACCCACCCTCCAACCTTTCGTGCATGAACGTCCCTTTGAGGATAAACGCGCGAGAAGGAATTCGATATTAGTCTGTGTAGATTAGCGCGCCTAGATCAGACGATTTTCAGATACGCTGCGTTGCGTTTCTTTAAATTACACAAGCATACTTGTAGCGGAAACTTTGAATTTTTATGCGATAAAAAGTGGCAATGCCAGTGATATACCAGCCGTAAACGGTTTTTGCTGTTACTCCGAATACGTGGTGAAAAAAGAAAACAAAAAAAAACAACGCGTGGAAGCACCGCGAAGTAATTGACATTCAATCTGTATTAGCGTGAGAATTAAAAACGCGCGATGGTGGCAATTTTATTGGAACGATAACGAGGTGGTTACAAAATACTGCAATCCTCGCAATCAATTTGGTTACCTCGTAACGTGCGCGAGGTCGGTTAACAATGGTCGTGGTCTACAATTCGCGCGGTGATTTTATAATTAAAAAACACAAGCCTATCGATATATCGTGTCAACATCGATACCATCAAAAGGGAAGCACAACTCCGTCGATACAGCCAACGACAAGTGAAGCCGCTGCGAACATAAACAAACGCCAATCACGTCTCTCCAGAATTCAGCTCCACGCGCAAAAGTCATCGCCCAGCAATAAGTAACCGTCCCAAAAAAATCGGCCGTATATACGTTAATATCGGCCAACTCGTGCGTGAACACCTACGAAACAAGGCCAGCTCAGGTATTCATTGGCGTGGAAATATTCCGCGCTCTCTTGACAGAGGCCTCCTCTCGTCCCGTTATCGCCGTCAGGGAAAGTCAACGGCGGCGGTGGTATGATTTCTTTCCCCCATAGTGGGCATCATTGTTTGGCAGCGAGGGGGTAAAGTGGGATAAAGGAGAGGGTCGAGCTGCGCCGGAGATATGTCTGGCTGGCGGTGGCGAACAGGGTTGGGGGATGTGGGTGGTCGTGGATCGCGTGTGGGGGTAGATCTTGCGCCGTCCAACCCAGCTGGCAGCATCCCTCGGCACCCCATGGCCCGACGAGCGAAAGCACTGGCAGTCATTCGCGCGGATCCAGACACGCGGGTTCTGTTCCCGTCTTCCGGGAACGCTCGACCGCATCCCCGTGGTCTCGCGGAACTCGTTACAACTTCGTCACATCTTCGCCGTGACGGGCACAAATTTCTGGTCTGGTGCAGTTTCTATTTGATTGAGTAACCGTTCTAATTGGAGTTGCACACGGCCATTAATCTCCTTCGGTGGAACGTTTCGTTGCATTGTAGATAAATTGAGAAATTTCCGCTGAGGATTATTGGAAATTTCGCGACGGAGACGTTTCAATTATGGATGCTTTTGAATTCGCTTGAGATAGCGCACAGTGTCCGCGAGTTTCCGCTTTCGAGATTCCGGCTTCCTGTAGTTGTCGCGGGAAACTGTTTGTGATTGGTAGATTAAGTGTTTAGGAATGTTCGATGTTTTTTTGGGGTTACAGTTTCGTGGATGGCTGGACGATAATTTTTATCGAATTGGGGAAATAGTGGAAGGGAGAAATTGAGAATGTTCGCGGGGGTATGTCGCGCAGCTAGCGCGTCGCGATTGTGCCGAGTCTCGCTGCGCCATGCTCGTTGCACATGGAATCGCGAGTTCCAAGGTCGCAAATCCGTCTAACTCAAACCGTTCACGAAGTCGTGGGACATCGTCGCCACCTGCTCGATTCCCAGTATCGTTCTCTATCAGAAATTCAGCTTCACGATCGGCTTGGTGTTTTTCGAACTGACAACGTGGTGAAACGAGAAATCCGTTCCGGAAGCTTGGCGTTGACAGGACGGTTGCTCGAAACGTATATTGAAGACTATCGGACCGTCGCGGGAATAAATGTCTATCTTTCATACGGATATTGAAACTCTTAACTTTCGAAATCCTTCACACGTCATAATTATGTGTAATATTCAATACCTAGCCACGATCATTCACGGTAACATTAACAATTTATAGTATCCGTGAGGAGGGTGCAACGAAACGTTCTTCCTTTGTGGGGGGGAAAAAGACGGCGACCTCGAAATAGTGAATAGCTAACGTTGAAAGTTAAAGGGAGGAGAAGTGCAGTCCGGTCGTCGTGGGCACTTTGTTGTATGAGCTGGTGTGTTATCGTGGTGAAAAATAATCGGTTAGCAACCTGGAGTGCCAATGCGGATCACGTGTGCCGCCCGTCTTCATGGGGATGGGCTTTAACGATAAGAAGCTGAGGAGATTACGAAGATTGCGGCTCTTTGGCCGCGCCAAAGTCTACCTCACGGTCCGCTGGCCGCAGCTGGTGGGTGCTTAGAGCAATCGCATGTACATTTTCCTCGGTGTGTCATTTTCCGATAATTGAAACGCGCAGGGAACGCGGTGGATCATTTTCTCGGTTCTCGGGGAGCTAGTTTAGAGTTATTGAAATGAGCGTATTTCGAAAGCGTCGTTTTTGTAGAAATCAAATCTTGTACTAATCGTCGACTCTGTGTACATTGTACCCGGCATTCAACGTGAAATTAATATTATTCCTTCGATTATGATGCCCGCTAACTACGAGGAGAATATGTTTTTTTATAGCCATAGCTGCCATTAGGTGCAGACTCCAGGAAAGAACTGTAATTATGCTTGATGATTATTGGGCAATGAAACTGCACGTTCGGGTGCACGGCCGCGGCATTCAAAACGCGAATCACGTAGAATGCGTACATTCTCTGGCCGGACTTCGTATCGAGAATAACAGCCTGCGAAAACCGAGGCAATGGTAACGAGTCAGCCTTAGGAAAGCTTATTTTGCCCTCACGTTCTTTGTTAATGACAACCTCGGTATCAGGCAAAATTGGCCCTGCTTTTCCTTTTTTTAACGCCGCGGCGTTACGTGGACATTTATTGTTAAAAGGAAATTGTGACGCCGCCGCGATTATTTTTATCGATGAACGTTTCAGTGGATTACGAAAGGTACCCAGCTACTTGTCATTCGTATATTTTTATTAAGACTTTCCTCTCACTAACGATCGCAATTAGAATTTTATCTGCCCGGTAATTGCATTCACGTCTCAATTAATTCTTCACTTTTTGCATCGGATTCGTAACGAGGGTAAATTGTATTTATGCTGCGAAATTAAACGAAGATCGCAAGAATTTTACCGACCGGCGCAGCGGCCCCTGCCTCGATAAAGAATTTACTTTTACTTCGTCTGCGCCGGGGCCATTTTCATGTTGCGTGTTCTACGGCATATTTACTCGTAGAAAGGACACCGATATCGCTTGTAATAATGTTTGACATCGGTTCGTTCATTTTTACTCCGGCGCGGCGTCTCCGTTAATAGACGCAATTAAAGCTCCCCTTCGTGCGCGGACGATATTTCCAGCCGTGGAAATTTTGAACCCCCATCACTGCTTACTCTTATCGCACCGTGCTGCACAATAAATATGCACAGAATTCTTCTTTTCTCTTGGCCGTCTTCCATCCTGGATATCGTTGTCCCTGCGCAGAGCCTCGTCGATGAGACCTCAAGTACTCCCCGCGCAATAAATCGGTGTAAACGAGAAAACTGGCGAGGAATGAAACTAATTGAAATTCTATTTTTTTGGGCCGATACTCACAGTTCGGACGATGCGGCGCGTTTTCGTTTCAACTTGAGTCGGCCCTGTTTGAAACGAAACGGCGAAACCTTTTATAGAAGCTTTAGTTGCCCCTCAATAACGCCACACGGAACCGCCCGGCCGCGCTCATCTTTCATACGCGTTTTCAAGGAGGTAACGAGCAACCTTGACGGTATCTCGAATTTATTTTCTCGTCCCGACACGACAGCCGGATATAATGCAGAGTACGTTTCAAGTGGCAGCAATGCCGGCGCCCATCCACTCGCGACTTCTTAATCCAATTTAAACGTTGCCGGGGCCGAATTTAGTCACGACTTCGCGCTTGTAATCTCCACTCCACCCAAGCGAGGTTTACTTGTGGAAAATCTGTCGACCTGCTGGCCACAAGCTGGCCAACGCCGAGAATGCGGTGTGTTTGCGTCATGCGGCCACTTGGCCACGTCTCGCCGTACGTACTACTCGGACCGGATGTTCAGGATGCATAGAGTTCTTGCACGATGGTTCACCATCTATGAATATCCTGTGGATGGTGTTCAGGTTGTTCGAACGCGCAGCTATCACGTTGATACGTTCTGTCGCAGATGCGGAACAAACTGTGAAGGTGCTGGGCGCTGTAGCGTTTCGAAAATGTTTGCTGAGACTGAAATTATAATTAAATTAAATTGGAATTAGAATTAGGACTGATTAAGTTCTATTTTAAGCGGAGTATCGCGATCGTACGCCATTAGCTGGAACTCGTTGTGTAACATTGTGACGCATGTATTTGTTTAATGACTGACTGAACAATATTCCTGCCTCTAATTCTTCAGATTCCACTTCAAATTATTCACATCCACGTGATTCATACGTGACTTCTATCTAACGCCCATATCGCGTTTTATCGCTTAATTAAAAATAGATGAGGAACGAACGAATTGTCGACGCTCGTCGGAGGCAGAACAGTAACCCGAATTTACAGGCAATAACGCTTCGCGAACAGCGTACGAGTTGAGAGAAGCTCGGAACAACTAATCCAACAGCATGTGGCTCGTCTCAATCAATTCCTTGATGGGGACCGGTATGAAAAATTCAGGATTTCATTTCGCGAGACACCACGGATCCGTCGTAACGATCGCCCCCGGTATCGGATCGATTTAGCATCGTGATATGCGAGGGACGCCGGCCGTTCTTCGAATATATTCAACGCAACGATATTGTAACGACTGCACGTACACGCTACAAATTCCAAAGGGGATACGTTTTTGCCCTATTGCGCGTGTGGCCCGTCGTGGCGTCGCGGCGGTTGTCATTTTCTGACCTCCGCCGCCGAAATTGAATTTCTCGTACGCGTGTTAAAATCGCGCGCCCGTAACCCCCGTCCGAAAACTCTTATTGGCAATCCCTTGGGACGCTTCGCATAAAGCAGAGTTCCCTCGATCTAATTAAGTTGCCTGTGTAATTTATGAACACCGTTGCAACGCGCGGAATTTCGTGAAACCGAGGTGCGAGGTGGGGGGCAAGATGTTGACGATATTTGGATCGAAAGAAGAATGAATCGATATTCGAATAATCTGAAATGAAAATTGTAGCGACGTTTCTGCTTTTCATGCATTCCGGATTCAAATGGAGAAGCGCCCACGTATTTCGCGAAGCTGTTCAAATATTTCTTGATGCACTCCCGGCTCGATACACCACAATCGGCCAGAGATTCCGTTCCCTTCTCCCACGGGAATATGAAATGCTTTCCCCGCTAACTTGTCAGTTCGGATCGTAAAAATTTCCACGCGGAACTTACTTTCTTTTTTTTTTTTTTTTTGCGTTTTTATTAAGAAGAAAGGGTGGAAATTTTCAGCCACCGGGGATGCGACGGAAAATTTTCAGCTTTATTGCCCGACTTTCCGCGATCAACTTCCTGCTGCGCCGCGGTTTAAAAGCGTAAAAAAAAAAAAGATAATGCCTGCCACAGTGTCCAACTGGGGAATGATTCTTCTTAGTTTAATTGGACCCATCATTCCGTTGCTCCCTAACTGGATAACTTGTTTCCCACCGGAATTTCACCCGAGATGTCGCGTCTCGAATGAAATTCCTATCATCTCCTATAATTCTTACAATTAAAGTTGTCTCGCGGAATCGTTCGAGAATTTCGAAATATCGATCATCCGTCTGTGTCGCACGCGCGATTTCTTCGAGTTCACGGAAGACACATTTCAGTACGTTTCTGTGAATTTCAATTCTACATCGCGACGACGAGTGGTCGGGAGAATTACGAATAAGGGAATGGCACCGATGCTATTGTTTCCCGACCGTTGCGTTTCTTGCTGCAATCGTCACGTAAAGTATGGAAATGCAAAATACGTGTAAAGCTAGGGGCTCCTTAGCGGTGAAAGGAAATTATACTATCTATCGACCATTCTGGACATTATTTTTATCGAAAAATATTCCCGACAATGATGCGAGCACAATCATGAAACGCAACGTGCTGGTTCAAAGAAATCGCGAATAAAAAACCATTACTCGCAAAACAGCTTGACCAGTCGGATATAATTTCAAAGCTAAGTTTGCCAGTTTCAAAAATGTTCCGTATCATTTCGCTCGGTGGAGCCTCGTGTCTGTTTCGTGCTGCACGAACAAACTTCCAAAGTACATGCTTAGCAACCTGTATTGTAACCACAATAGAAAAGTTGCAGAAGTCGCGGCACCGTTGGTGAATAATTTTACGGATTGGACGTAACAGTTTTATCTCGACCAATAAATGTGTCGGGTTTAAATTCATTCGTTGCTAACCGTGCGGGTACAGTAATCAAATATTAACGGTAAATCGTGTTCGACGAGGATGTTGCAAGGTGCCGAAGGGCAAAGGGGACGAAAATTAGTAGACACTAGAATAGATACTTACCTCACGAGGAACAGCTTACCTCGTTATAATGGATCCCATTACTTTTATCGCCAGGACATATATCTGGCCGAACTTGAAATTGCCTGCCGCTTCTTTCGCTGCTTCTTCTTCGTGTTCTTGCGGGCCCCAGTTCGCTAGCAATCTACATGCAAAAATTCTGGCTAACACTGTGCCACCCTCCATCTAGCGACACCATATGGGTGACTCTAATTCGTCCCCCAAAATTATCAAACCTGATGGATTTGTCGCAAGAAATAGTAGTTTCTGTTGGGTCATCAAGTTCATTCATTCTTCGATCATTTATTCCCCCGTGCTGATAATTTGTTTAATAAACAAGTATAATAAATCAAAATTGAATAATATGTAATATCATTAAATACCGCCAACGAATTTCGCGAAACGAACGATTATCGATTGGCGCTAATAGATTGCTGAAATTTTTACGGGTCGCCAAGTACGCTTTCCGCGGAAACAACGGATGTGTACACGCCTGAAATATTCAGTGACCTGTATAATGGCTCGATTGCGGAATACTAAAATTATATTTGTACGGTTGACTCGATATTCATTCCGGGCACAATTGTGAAATAACATATTTACGTACGGTTCTCTTGGAAAATCGCATGCACGCGAACGCGCCTGTTTGCGTGCTACCGCGTGCATTCAGTCGTGTGTTTGCCTCGTCGTCGCATTGGTTAAATGTGGTTCACCCTGGTTGTCCAAGAATCTCACAAATATATCATCGTAATTGTCGAATACAACCAGACAATAATTTATTAAGTAATAAGAAAACAATAAGTGAATAATATTCACGAATAATTTTTACATACGTTAAACACGATGCGGGAAAAGATCCATTACAGCAAATGCACGGGTTCTACTGTATTATTGATTATTATTTACATCTCTGGTATCCTGCACTCGTTATTCGAAAAATGGATTGAAGTTGCTATTTCAGAATCGTGATAGCGGCGTTGAAAAATGAGAGATGATAAAATACCACGCATCGGTGTAGCATAGAATATCACGCAATTAGTTACGTCAGACGAGGGGGCAGCGAGCAGCTACAACAAGTCTTGATTAAAGCATTTAGCATAACAATGCTATTGGTTGCAGCCTGCGAACCACCAGCATGCGCCGTAAATATGAATGTTTTTAATAAACGCGGCTAATTTGACGCACACGCCATCCCTGTAAAAGGGCCGCCGCAGGCAACTGTTATGGTCGACGAACTGACTTGTATGCCATTCTATTACGCATTACGGGGCGTCTATTGTTGATGTGAAGTCAACTAAATTGCCGGAATTAGGGGGACGTAATTGTGAAAAATTTCCCCGCGGTAGCTATGAATTTCAATGCAAAATTTGGAGGATTCTTGTTTACAAGTCTGAATTGTTCGTATAAAAGAAAGTAAAATTAATCAAATGTCCCGGCGCTGATAAATCTTCAACGGATGATCATTGGATCATTGGCAGAAAATAATTCAGTTCAGACAGAGACAGAAAGTTACCGCGCCCAAGTAGTACAGATCAGTATACGATCGGGCCCATCTTGGTTTCAAGTAGTACATGCCGATACGCGCCGATAAACCGACCGCCTGATATTCCAACACACCCTGATGTCCAGATTACGCAGTACTAAGTAAGGAAAACTTCGGTTGTTCGCACAAGGGCTAAATACATGCGGATTCTCAATATCTCCAAGCACGGCAAATTAATGAAATTGTCCCGCAGCCGATGCAGCATTAACGGGAAAGGATATAAACCGACGGAACTTCAAAAACAGCCCGTCCACGAGGTTCCCCGAGAGGGAAGTTCCATGCTGGCCTTGCATGAACGACGTTCGGTGCTATTTCTGTGCCTCGTTACAGGTGCTTTAACCTACAGGCCGTGGCCGATATACTACGCTTACATATCCGTGCACGAAACGGGGAGGTTCCCCGGAAACAGCGTTTAGCCAAGAGAGATACGATCGAAGTTCAGTCAGGTCGGTGCCAGACGGTTCGACGTGGTACCAATCGGGTGCAACGGAGTGGCCTTGGTGTCGTTTCGACGGCCGATTGTATTATTTTCCGATATCGAGTCAGAAGCATCAGTCGGTCGACGCGATCGTACCGTTGCGTGAGAATGGCAACGTGATCTCGTAAGGATGAACCGTACGAGATCGGGAGGGGGAGCATGAAGAAAAGGAATCCAATTGTGAGAACGAGAAGAATCATTGAACAGTGGTTCTTTACGGTTTCGAATCGTTTAACGAGATTCAACAAAGCGTCGAACGACAGACAGCCGGTGTTATTGTTGTTCGCAAACGCAACCCGACGTAACAAGTTAATACTCCAATGCGCAACACCGCGTTCGTGAATGCATGTTTATCCGTGGGACAACAATAGAGACGTAACGCACCCAGCAATCGATTTGGCAATGAGCCTCGTGATTTCGCGTGGATTCGCTTTTACGAGCGATACGCGACCATCGCGTTGTTTTGTAATACGCGCAGATATCCGTACAGCAAAGTGACAGCGTTGGTCATTGTAAGGAGATGTTCGTCATACTCGAACGGTATCCCACTAGGTTTCTCATTAACATTGCGAATAGAAGAAGAGTCTCGAATTGTATGGAACTCGAGTGAAATACGAGTATTGTTATTTATATTTGATGTATTTAATATTGCTGTTACTATTCGTTTCTGTGCATTATAGGAAATTATACAAACCGAATTTCGTTTGAAGTTATTGTATCAAATGTTTATTCAGCCTAATTGATACGATACAATAGAAATTATTATGCAAAACATGACAAAAATTAGGACAAACAATTTCTTCTTTGATCTCTTTTAACACAAAATTCGTTCTCTTCGATGCCAGGGGTAAAAGACGTAAAACATAATTTGACAAGAATACAGATTGCCTTGTGCACCACTCGGGTCGTTTACTCGAACCTCGTATTAGAGAAATAAACGAATGACAATATTTCTTTGCCGAGCGATACGAGTTGACGTTCCCCTGAAACGGACACCTCATCCGATATTGATTAATCGCGAATCCATATTCTGCGAGGTGGATTATCGCACTTGCCCTCAGTTGACGGCAGTTTATCTTCGACGCCTTCGTCGAGCCGCTCCGAATAATTTATCGAAAATGGATATTCACTAGTTCGCGGATCATTTTTCACATTTGAACCAGAGGGAGGCGTATCAAGGACAAGGCAAAGCTTCTTGTAAAATGGCGTAATTACCGCGCGGGTGAATTACCGCATGCATGAACATTTTATCCGCGATACAATGGAACGTTAATTTAGAAACGAACGAATTAACGCACTGATAACGAATTGCGTGGGAATCTTTTAACGACAGCAAACGCACACTCAAGTATCCATTTCATCGTACGCTGGACACTTTAATAGAAAATTGAATCGCTCATGCAGCGATTATTCCAACGTTTATTCACGTATTAAACCTCGCGTACAATACAGATACTGATTATTGAAATCATTTCAAATCGTCAGACGAATGCCGACCGAAATTTCCATCGCGAAATTACATTATTCCTTGATACTTAATAATTGCACACTGTGGTAATCAATGTTTCCGTGATATTTGATTATGTCACGCGTAGGTTCGATTTATCTGATCCACCAATTTCAATGGACGAAAGGGCGAGCATGAGAAATGCTGAAGAGCGACCCAGCGAGTTTGTCCATACAAGATATCACGCAATATTTAGCATCAACCCCGACGGCATCACGAAAGAATAGCGTGCCCGGCATGGTAGACACGGATAACCTCGGTCGATTAATTCCAGTAATGAAAATTTCAGTGCGCCAGTCGATTGCGACTGAGCTACATAATTTATACGCTACGTCACGCGCCGAGACGCAGACGAAATTCATCGAATGATTAAGCGCGATGACGTTTCGACTGGAATGAATTTCAGGCATGGCCACGCGAACGCAAACGTGTCCTCCTAATTGAAAATCGATACGAACGTTGCTCGTTAGTTAATATTTGAACATCGTTTTGGAAGTCAGAATTACGTCTATTCTCAGATTGAATTCTGAACATTTCATTAATGGTGCCCTTGTTATTCTTTGGAAAACAGCTATTGGGAAAAGAATGCTGAAATGAGGGAAATGCATCCGATTGCATACTCCTCTGTTCGCATTCCCGTTTGCATTGCACCATGAGCGTACTCAACTGAACATTCCTTGCGTAACTACAGTGTCGCGTGGTCATCGAAAACGTGTGTGGGCTCACGATTTTACAGTATCACCTATTCTAGACCTGGCTGAATATTGATACGAGTTGTTACAAGTTTTACGGGTTACTAATTCTGCCATAGATTCTTGATTTGGTGGCCCCTGGAAGAATAAAGAATCTTTCAATTTTTCCACGACTCTCCAGTCCTCTCGGGCGATTCAGAGCACCCCGTACATTTTTCTAACCCTTCGAACTCTTCTCAATACGGTCCCCACAAGTCCTAAAGTATTCTGAAATCTTCAGACATCTTCCATGACATTCCTAAATGAACTAACATTCCCAAAGTATCTCGAAACACAGATATCACAAACAATATACGCGAAACAGATCGCATAATGTATCGCCGCAAACAAAATCCCTGAAACTACGATCGCTCAAACGTCTTCCTCCGTCTTTCGCATTTAACACTGTTCATCGCATTGTCCCCGATTGCACTTCGCGGACAATTTACGCAAGTATTCAAGCTCGAGGACGAGCCGTAGTTTCGTTTAATCGGCCACCGGCCGGACCACGTTCACAAAGCTCCGGAACTAATTAAATAGACCGCGGATCGGTCCTGTAACGCGTAGCGAGTTCGGCGGCGTCGAGGACGTCGAGTCGCAATGATGTTAAGCGACGCGACGCAACGCTACGTCAGCCGTCGTTCTCCGTGGTATGCGTGAACAATGGAATGGCCACTCGAACAGGCCCTGTATATTTGCACGCCGAGCACCGACGGCGAGTCAAACGGCGAATCGTCGCGTCGACGATTGAATTACGTTAACCGTGACAGCGAAATATCCTCGATTCGAGGAGTTCCTGCAGCGAACCGGCACGACGATCGCGTTGTTTGACAACGAGGGGGCTTGACACAGTGGAACAATCGTTTCGGCAAACGATATAAAGCCGATTTCCATAACGGCCCAGCGAGCGTGATTTTTATTCAGACGTTTGACGGATATGTATCGGGGATTATGATACGGTTTCGGCAGCGCGACTGTTCAATAGGAGAAAAAAAAAAAAATAGAGGCGAATAGAATAATGAAATTGCACCTTCGTATTCTTTTGGGTATTTCGTTCTTTCTGAGGGAATTTCGTAGCTTTATTTTCTTGGTAACGAAATAGTACGTAGAATTAAATGTTTGCTTCTTTTTTTTTTTTTTTTTATAGAGTAAAGATGATTTAAATGGTATTATCGTTAACGTGCAGCCTTGCCTTTTGAAGCAATTATAAAAGTGCACTGTAGAGAGACGAACTCCTTTAATTAACGAAGCCAGGAGGGTCTTTATTTCCCTCTTACATCGAAACTTCACGTAACTTTGCTTTATTTGATCGTTTATACAATATTTTCTTAAATCGACCCTTCAGACCTCGCCAGGACTTCTCGTACTGAAACTTCCTCTCCTTTGAGAAGAAGTTACCCTGGGACCAACTATATACAGTTCCTCATTATTATCTGTGCAAAAATTTGTTGGAATAAATTTGCGAATAACTGAATTTTGGGAGTTCGATTTTATATAATGATAGAACAAACCCATCCGCGAGCTTCTAAATATTGATACACATATCACAATATTAGCAATACTAAAATTTCCATAAGAAATATTTTAATAAACACATCAATAAAAATGTCCACCCAGTCAAAGTCACGATAGAAGTGCTATCCCTCCAAATAAACATCTCTGCGATAATGTTCCATGCGAAGCAACCTATTATTCGTTCCAAATTAAAGAATAAAAAGAAAAAGGTCTCAAGCAATCCTGCAGCCACGTCTTGCGCCGAATTCTCCTGAAGAATCCGAATCGTAGTGGCTGACGCTGCCCCCGATAAGCCCGCGGGTCGAAGATCAAAGATAATCAAGAACTATGACGCTCTCGAAAATCGTCCTTGCCGCGACAGCAGAGGGGTCTATATTTGCCTTTCGTCTAGCGCCGTCTCTGACACAAGAGGCCAAAAAAGGTGAACCAATTCGAACGAAGGAAAAAGATTGAAGAACGAGAGGCAGGCCGGATTGCCAAGTTTCCGAGTGTACCACTCGTGTCGACCTCGCTTCAATCGCAGATTTATCGTTTCCCAACCGTTGAAGATGTCTACGCACTGCAGATTCTTATTCAATTGCGAATGCCTTGCGATTCATGGCAGCTTGATCTTGAATAGGATGAGGAATAAGGTGGAGATCCCTCCCGAGGTGGTCGGGAATAAAATTTCCTGTGCGGGGGCCGTAATGGGGGACTCGAGACGGGTAGTAACAGTTGTAAATTGATCCCAAGACGCAAATCATAGAATGTAAAATATACGTACAGTTTCAAGCTTTTCTTGCTGGGGCGGAGCGGGGCGGGGGGTGTTTTTTTGCGATACTGGATGTGCAATG
This sequence comes from Nomada lathburiana, assembly GCA_963667235.1. Classification (NCBI taxonomy): domain Eukaryota; kingdom Metazoa; phylum Arthropoda; class Insecta; order Hymenoptera; family Apidae; genus Nomada; species Nomada lathburiana. The sequence goes on along the minus strand of OY763898.1, from coordinate 7,257,248 downwards.
ACGTGGAAGGCTCTTTTCTTGCACAAATGACAATTATTGTAACACATTCGAGAGAATGAATAGAAATGATTATTCTTGCCCCGTAGGTCGTGATGGCAGGTATTTAGGTTCTCTGTTTTAGAAACCCGCATGTTTCCCACGAGGCTTATAAAAAAAATGTAATAAACCTTTGAAATATTCATTGTTCTACAGCAACCAGATGAATCTCTAGATTCACCTTTTTCAGCTGACTCGACGGAGACAATGAAGGTCACCGTTTCCATATTTCATACCGATGTGATTCTCGCTTCAGCTCGCCGGTTTTCGTCGCATCGTTCAAGCAACGAGTCGTTCTTGACCCAATTGGAGGGTCGTGGAACGAAATTCAAGGCCACGTTCAAGCACGCCCCACGCACTCGTCATCCCCTCGTACATTTTCCGCTCAAAGTTTCTCTTTGTTTCCTTCTTTTTTCCCCTTACCCCCGCCAGCCACGAATTCTCGACAGAGCGCGATCGAAATTCACGATTTGGCCAGAAAGTACCGCAATGCGTCCGGAACAACGAGGATCTGAACGTCGCGTCCGTCGTCCCGAGAGTTTTCCCTGCGTTCTCGGATCCGTGAAACGATCGCTTGATCGATGGCGGTCGCGTCACAGCCGACACTCTGGTCCTACCCTGTCGTTCGTTTGCTCACGCCACCGAATCGTTTTCAAGGGGGTGGGTTCCCGCATGAACACGTTCCCGATTTAAACGGTGCGCCCGTAACCCGTCCACAGACGTACCGTAACCCGTCGTGACAGACGAAGCTTTTCCCGCGTGGCTTCCTTGTCCGAGGCAGAAATTCAACCTGTTTCTTTATCTGCGAGGGAAACCGACAGACGTAGGTTAAAGTGTTTCTTAGGGCGGTCGGATGAAAAACGTTGAAATTGGATGTACAAACTTAATCGTACGGAAGCATAATCAAATTAGGATTATTATATTGTAGTTTTCTTTTATATATTTCTCTAATTGCATTCGTGAAGCAGGAATGATGTATTTATCATTATTATTATTATTGTTACTAAATGAACAGTGCTGTGATTTCTCCATTTGTACTCTGTTGATCCCTCCTCAGCCTGTGTTTATAAATTGCTTTTGTTCTACGTATTTTCAATATTTTAGAAATAAGCGGAAAGTAAGGTCCACCTACGTACAGTTCCGCAACTTCTACAAGAACTGTACTTATAAATAGACAAATTTGATATACATACATATGTATGTATGTAACTCATGAAACATCCTCTCATCGTCTGTCTGGCTTCATTCACTTTCTACCTGTCATTCGAACGAGCATCTACTTTTCTACGCCACGTTCCGACCTCTCCCGTAAAAGTACTCGCTTTCGAGCATTCAGCCAGAAACGAATCGAATGAATTTCCTGTGAAAACAGGCCGTTAATTTAACGAACCATCTCTGTCTCTCTCTCTCTCTCTCTCTCCCACTCTCTGATCGTCCTCAAGCCTGTTTTTATCGTTTCGATGGCTGACCGAGCAGAGAAAGAGTGTCTCCTCGGGCAGTGAGACTAAACTCAGCTTTTGTCGATGTCCTTCTAATCTCGCTATATTGCGCTCAGCCTGGCATTTCATTCCAAGGAAAGTTTCCACGTAGACTGGTTCGCGCGTTGTGTGATCGAATCGATTTCTACACGCTCGGAGAACTTTCCACTCGATACGATTTGTTTTGCAAGGCACTTACGTTTTTCATTAACTCTGTACTTTACAACGAATAGCCAGTAACAGCTTGAATAGAATGCATTGCGGAAATTTGTAAGACAGATCTAATTGACAATTGAACGGTGTCCAATTGAATTACCGCAACAGTAATTGAAAAATGAAGGCGTGCCAATGGCTGTTTTTTCGTTACTTAATATTAAAGTGCATAAATCTAAGGTAAATATCAATAATACTGTAGGTAGAAGCTACACAAGTTTTCTCTTTAACAATTTGGATGAATTGATAACAATATAATATATAATAATTTCGACACAGATCGTTCGTTCATCGCGTCATAAATTCTGTTTTCGATTGCCATAGAGCTCTGTTTAAATGTCCAACACTATGAATTTCTGATCGATGATCGATTATTATAATCATGCAACTGTATAGAGCACCGGAGAGGGAATAGCCAACAAACGAAGCACAGTTCTCACAGATATGAATAAAGAATCACCGGCAATCAAGGTGCTTAGGAAGGTTTGAACAAAGCTTGCTCGATCGAAGTTCCAAAGAGTTCCTGTTGCAAATTATTCGAAACGTTCCCGGCATGCCTATGTTCCCGATAAATGATTCAGAAGCGTTAAAGCAAACGGGAAACACGGCGGCAAGCAATACGAAACCAGGCAGAGCTGCACAGAAATAAAATACCAACAAGTTAGAGTGTCATCCGCAGACCTGTGTACGAGCAAATGACAAAAGGATTCCAGTTCCTTTCTGACAAATCGATTCATTCCTTTGCAATGTTTAAATAAGCAGAACCAATGTTTCACCAGAATAACGTCATTCTTTAACGAACTTTTAGCACACCGTGCGAGCAACTACGCTTATTACCTATCATTAAGAAGACTATAACTGTGATCGATTTTAACATACGCCAACGACTTGATGAACGAGCAAGACCAAGGCTCGTCCTTGCATATGCAGATACATGTATCTCAGTGAACATGACAGAGGCAGCGTTGCACGATCTAAATTATCCGGAAATGCATCGTGCCGAGGAGAGGAAGCCCTTTAACCGGACGTCTCAAAGCAAGAACCCTCTGGTGCAGCTACTAATCTGCACGTCATCTGCATCAGAGACCACGGTACGCCCGATATGTGTACACCGGTGTATATTCATGTGTTCGTCTTTGAGACGAGGCTCCTTTTCTCTCGGCGCAATCATCTGTCGAATCGACTGATACTCAAAAATGGTAACTGCCACTCGGTTAGGAACTCTGGCTAGTGGGCAATTACAGGACCCTGCTGGAATTTTATAACAGAACAGCTTACGGCGGTAGAATTGTTCACGAAGCGGCATTTGAATGCCTGAGACAGGAATGGCGAACTAATTGCAAGAAAGAGTATCGGTAATAGATTTACATGAATTGTATGATTTCGAAGGAAGTACAAGTGCCTCGTTGGTACGGGTTCAACAGTCATACATGGTTCTGTTCTGCGAATATTGTTTTATATCATTCCTGTTTATAATTCGAGTCAATCCAATCCATCATTTGCCCGCGTAAGTAATCTGAAGGAAAGGACAGTCTCCGAATTTCATGTTTCACTTCGCGAAAAGTGCTGACAATTTTCGCACGGTGGCCCCCCCTAATTGAAATTCAAAGGAGGGTGTCGCATTTTTAGCAACGGTTTAAGAGACAAGCTGTCCCGCGCGTGAGGCACCCCTTTCGCGAATGAGAATTAATGGGATTCTGTGCTCGTATTTCGCGGACGTACGTGCTCCTAATGCTCTGCAACGTTAGGAAAAGTTGTTAGCTTTGAGCCCCGTAAATAAGACGTAGCGGGTGGAGCGGATGTGAGCGAATTCATGGCGCTTTACGAGCAAGTGGACTGTGACCCGAGAAGCACATGGTACTATACGAAACTGTGGAATGCGTTTCTTGATGTCGTGAGCAATTTGTCTTAAAAATGATGCAGGAATACCCGGTCAGCTTTATTATTAGTACGTAAGCCACCGACGAATAGTAATTCTGTTCAACGCGAAAATTTGGTCGTTGAGAAATCACCGTCGACGATATTTTCAGCGAAATCAAATTCTAATACGTGAAACATACAATATCTTACGAGCACACTTTATTATTGAAGATACACGAAAAATTGATTGTTGCGTTTAGACAAAATAATCTATTCATCCTTTACACCCCTTTACACATTTTAATTTTTAAAACAGTTCTTCATCCTTTCCCTTCAAGTTTCGCCATAAAGTGCATTGATTCGAACCAGATTACATTGTTCCTCAAAACAACTCTGTAAAAATACCATCGATACCATGTATCCACGAAATAACACGCCGCTCCCTGATAGTCTTGAAAAAAGTTTAAAACGGAAACGTGCAGGACGACGGACGCCACGAGCAACCAGCAACATTGCACAGTTCTTTGTAAGAAGTACGATTCCGTTGCGTATTGCGTTCGCGAGGCACGTTCCAGCTGCATCAAAGTTCCTCGGCTCGCTTTGTAATCAAAGTCGTGCGCCAGTTAGGAATCCCGTCCGCGGGTGGAAGCTGAAATCCTAACGGGCGGATAGCAGTGTCTCGTGCACCGATTCTGTATCTATTTTGCATTGCGATAACGTCATTAATCTGTCTCGTGGATAGTCCCGTGTGTTGTCCTTTGACTGGGAAATCGACGAATATTAAACCTTTCCTGTAGAATTCGGTGAACAGCGAAAGGACATATTCATATTGCTGTAACGCGTTACCATGATCTGTGTAAGATGTGAACGCGACTCCTACTTAACCGTTTTCTTTCTTCGTCACTCCAGGCCTCCTTCACCTTTCAAAAGGTACTGCAGAAAATACTTTTACCCGCGGGCTATTAGCGTTTCGCGAGGAGCGTCGCGATACACAGCGACGACAAGACGCTCGGCATCCCGAAGACAGAAACGTGAGGGGCAAAAAGGAGTCTCGCGACTGTTTGCGGGCTTCTTATCCACGACGCGATAAACTTAGCCGGAATTAAAGTAAAATACGAAATATCGCAGAAGACCCGAGCGTGGCGTCTAGGGGATGCGAGCGATGCGCCGCGGATGTATCCATTACCGTGAAGCCATGCGTTTCCTTGAGGAAATTCGTTTCTCCGTTTTCCACCTGGAAACCGGGATGCATGGCCGTGCAACCGCGGACAAGACGAGCGGAGGGGGAAGAAAAACGCGGTGAAACGCAGGGCACACTATAAGCAGAGGGGGTGGATAGAGGATGGAAACGACTCACGCAGAGCCTCTTTAGTGGCTCGTAATTCAGCGAGAGCTTTCCTCGAATTCCTGGAAACCTCTGTTTCGCCCGAGATACAAATTTTGCACGCACATTTCCATGGAGACGGCCATTATGGGTCTGGTCGTCGTCGAAACGGGAAAGGGTACGTCGACTGCGCGATTGGTTCATACGTCAAATGGCGAATATGTGCTTTGTAAATTTAATTTAAAAAGAAGCTGTATACCAGGGAATATAGCTTCTTGGTTCCCTCGGCTCGTTCGCCAGCAAATTTATATACAGAAATTGTAATCCACATCCGCGAGTAGGAATATACAATGTAGGTATATATAATATAGGAATATACAATATAAGTAGGAATATAGGAATGGCTCGTACCCTCGTGTTCAACACGGACAAATATCCTTCGGTGCTGGCATTTTATTTCAGCTTTGCCAGCTCCACAGCTCATCAGCCAGATTGTTTGCCCGTGAAAGGAAAATATTGCTGCCCCCGTCCCTGTTCGGATGAAATTAATCGTAGCGGAAATATTGTTCCGCTGCTAACGAAGTTACGAAAGCCACGATCGCATGATTCTGGGTATACACCGTTTCGTAGACGAATTTCATGTCTACTGCAAGTTTGTGTTAAGCTTGCCAGCAACGACACAGCAACATGCTACAAGTTTCGAAGTTTCCATTCGAACAAGTCCTGGCATCCTTGGAGAATTTACGTCCTTCGGGCATTCCTGACAATGTCCGACCGACTATCAGTGTCCACCCTGTCGGCAATGAACACCCTTCATCGGCGACATTCCATCTACGCTTGGAATACGTGGTCCAGTTCGAAATTCAGTTGACAGTGGACTAGTCAAGTTGGCTATTATTCAAAACTCGTCGTGACATTTAGAAACGAATATCTATTAATTAACGAATAAGAAAGCAAATAAAGATTAATCACGTTCGTGTTTAATAATAGTGCACGCAGAAATACAAATTTATTCTGCGTTAGAAAAACTGTGGTTAGTTTACGTGATACATTTATACGAGAATAGCAAGAGTGGAAGAGAGAAATGCAAATTGAAGTCGCGAAGAATCTTGAACGCGCGCTCTGGTTACGCTGTGTATCTTTCCGGTGCAGTCATCCATATTTAAACTCCAGAACTTCGACGACAATTACCTGGGTCTTTTGTTAACTTCGAACATCAATTGAAGTTCCCTGCTTATTTTCTCGATAATCGTTCGGGCATAACTAACGTCGAGTATGGATAGAGGAGTCGGCTGGCGACGCGTGAAACGTTACTTTCGCGTCTCGCGAGTTCGACGCCAATACACGGAATCAGTTATTCTTGTCAATACGGTGAACGCGTGGAAAAGTGTATAACGAGAGGCGGCACGCCGTCGACCGGGAGAAAAAAAAACAAGGGAAGGAAAACTTGTTCGACTTGCATCCTGGAAAACTTCTCCAACGCGCCGTATTTATGAAAGCTGTTTTCAAAGGGAAAGGAGCTCCGGGCACTCGATATTAACGCAGACTTTTTGCGTCAACATTGTACAAGAAACTTGTACAGTCGGTAATTTCCCGCCGCGCAGAATTTTAACGCGTCGCCGACCGGAACAGCATCCTTTTCATTAATCAGAAATATCACGTCCGCGCGATAATTGTATTTTCGTCGGGTTAAATAAACAACCAGATATTCGTCGCGAGACCTGCGTCAGAAATAAGGGAGGCGTTCCTACTTCGCGCGTTCGAAATAAACGAAACTCGACTAAAGTCTGTTCACCGTATTTCAACAGCGTCGCGCTTAATTATCAAATGTGCGCGTCTCGATTCGTCTCGCTCGGGGCCGGGAGTGCCGAATTATACAAACGTTTCGTGAACGAGGGAAGGTTTCGGGTGTAAACAGAAACTGCGGCGGCGCGGCGTATCAAAACTTTCATATTTTGACAGGGAGACGTTTCATAGCGAGACGAACCCACCGATGGGTCTATGACGAGGGAAAGAGCGTCGAGGTAGACAGGATGGTGACCATTGAACATTGAGAACGCCGTGGAACGTGATGAATGTTACTTCCTCTTGCTGCGCCTTCCTCCGACACTTGGAGTTGCCATCGAGGCACATTTATTCACGAGCTCTTGTTGAATTCAAAACCATGCGCGTGACTAGTGAAATTGGAGGAAATTTGACTGAGTAGCATGGATAGCGCGAACTGCGAAAACTAAGATAAAACGTAATTGTAGAAATTCCACTTTTTCCTTTCGCGTAGTCTGTATGAAACTTTAGAGCGTAAAAAGGTATGCAACTAGACAAGTGTACTTTGTGAGCTTGCACGGTGTACAAAGAGAAGCAAAAGTTAACCCGAGGAGTGTACGTAAGGTGACTTCAAACGATCCAAGGTCGCAGTAGAACAAAAGCTATTTGCACACACGAGAAGTGCACTCTTCAAACACTATGTGCGCTCTTCGATGTTGTCCGCTTAAATAACATCCACCGTTCCGCGGCCTTGCAGCGCTGAAAGTTACCTCCCTACGAGCACGTGCAATCGAAAGAAACGGTGGCGCAACTTGAACCTAATTTCTACTATCGAGTAACTGCGCGCGACGTCTCAACGCGCAATAATGAAGAAAAGTTTCGGGCGATTTGAGGTATCACGCACGTTTGACAGGTGAAAGAAAGGACGCCACCGACGCTTGAATAATTCAACGTACGAAGCAACCCGGCTGGATTGCATTTAAATAATTAAAACGCAAGGTCTTGGGCGAGGAGGAATTTCACACGATCGAACTGCGATAAGATCGTTTAGAACGTTTGCAATGCAATAGGTGTTTCTCGATATCATTTTTCGATCTCGATATCATTCTAGCGGTAACGATTCAACCTTGTTAGATTGTAATCTCCCGTGTACAACGTATCACACGATTGACAGACGTCGACGCGACGCTGACTACCCTCGGTCGGGTTTCTGTCCTCAGGGATAAAGCACGGAACAATCTCGCTCTCGCGGGTAATACTCCGTAATAACGAACCTTTGTGCTCCGCGTTACATATGCGCGCAGTTTTGAGCATTCTGCGTGGAAATTCGATCGAGCACCAGTGACCCCTTCACATTCCTCCCTTTGGGCCTGCCCTTTTGCGTTACAAACTCGATTTACGTCGAAGGCGCGCCGCTGTTACACGCGGGCGCAAATCATGCTTCCACGAGATTGTTACAAACTCCATGCATCATAAATATATGCATCCCGATTGTGCGCGATCGTGATGCCCATCGTGTTTTCGCAGTCCCTTTGTCGGCTGGTCGTTTGATTGGACGCCGAGATTGAACTCGCATCGGGTTCCGTGTTTAGCGAAAAGACAATTATCGCGCGCGCGCGTCTGTGCACTTTGGGGGATTAAAGGGCCCGGGACGATTCGCGCGGATTGATTAGACGCGTCTGTGCCGTGAGGCGATACCCGTCACAAAGGAAATAATTCGTTTCATCCATTGGAATTGTGCGAATCTCTGTACAGACCGGATGTATTTCGACGGCGAACGCGTTTGTATTCGGCAATAAGTGGAGGTCCCTTGAAAATTGTTATCGGTATTATCGGGTGACGAGAAATATTTATCGAAGGGAAACAATTGACCAGCATCCTGTACTACGTTTCATAATTAAGCGAGCATCGACAATCATATACCAGGTTTCCGAAGGGAGGAGCGACGTCGATTTTTGTTTCACTGAACGGAGCCGCGTATCCGTGAAACGTTGCCAACGAATTCGAGGTTGGTACCAGCGTGCTCGTTACCACGCTCCGACGAGCGTCGCTAATCGAAGACAAATCGATTTGGTTTATTAATTTCCCACCCCCGCCGAAATCAATTCGAATTCAATTTCGTTCCTCGCGCTGGTTAACGACTTGCCACGCCATCACCGTGTTCGTTCGTTGTTTTTACCGATAATTGTAACGAACGTATGTCTATCGCCACTGCACGATCCGGCAGTTCTTCCATTATTTCCTCCGTATAAATGTAGCAAGACTATCCGCGCGTTACCGATAATCAATCATTACACCTTCGATCCTTCCCTCCATTTTAATCGAATACCCTTCGCATATAGTAAAGCTTGTCCACGCAAACTCAGTCTTCAATTCGTCTAATAGAAATCTTCTTTACGACTCGCGAAGCGTCGCTCAATTTAAAAATTCGACAAACTCGCATACTCTTCTGTTCGATTGCTCTTGGAAACTTTCCGACGCGTAAAAGCGAAACGACCGAATCAAATTTAGAGCCGCGTAAAATGATTTCGCGATATCCTCGTTGCCGTTTGAATATTATTGAGATACACTACCAATTTTCGAACCAAATGCTTAAACCACCAAGCAAACAACTTTCACCCCGTGCCTCGAATCATGGGGGTTAGTTTCGCTGCGTAACATCGTTGCGCGGATTTCTTTGGGGAAATTTAATTAAAACGCGTCGCGTTGCGCGCAGAGAATGAGAGAAAGAAAGTGAAAAAAATAGGGGGGTCAAGCGTGTACGGTGTTTCGGGGGGAATTAAACGCAATCGTTTCCCGATTTGCGATGCACCGGCGTTCACGGTGCGTACATTTCGACGAAGCGATAGCGGCGGAGATCTTTATTGCGTTTCGAAGTACCGGGCCGGGCAAACAAAGCGGTAATCTGTCGTGCAGGTTGTTCCGGTGACGCGGCACGAAATTGCATTCCATAGTAAACGGGCGAAAATGGTGTAGGTTGTGTATCGGCCGTCTGCCGGACAAGCTTAGTGTTCGCCGCGTACACTGTAAACATTCTGTGTCCAGTTAATCGAGCAACGGGAAAAGGGAGAGTGGCTAAGGGCTGAATATTTTTGTCATCCTCGACGGGGAATGAAATCTTCGAATTGAATGAAGCAATGTTCACAGTCGGGAAGAAACTTCGCTCGATCTTCTGCCCATCTGGATAATGATATTTTCACGTAGAATATTTTATGACTTTTGTCCGTCTTTTGTATGGTTAACCATCGGACAAATCAACCCATTCGGGGAATAGCTCGCGAAAAAATTGTTGTCCCTAATGGGCCTTTAATCGCCGGGGTGAACCAGCTAGAATGATTTAGGGCGGAAAATTAAAGATAAACGTACTCAAGGAATCTTTCCGACACGCTTTTGGCAGCCAACATGAGAGAAGTTCCGTTGCTCGTTAAATTTGCTTCCATGAATTTTTGTTGTACCGAGTTTCGTGCACGGCTGACGAGGCCCTCGTAAATCTAAACGGGGCCGCGTAAATCCCCGGCCACTTTGAATTGATTCAGTATAAGTTCAATTGCACGAATTCCACGTTGACAATTAGTCTTGCTCGCCAACGGCTTATTCAATTTATTATCGCTAGACATTAACGAGCGCAACGAAAGTCTGGCCGGCTGGATTAACGGTACGAAGATCGGCGTGTAGTTCTGCATTTTACTTCGCCATTAACGATATAAGAAAGCTTTTACTGTTCACCGAGCTAGGGTGAACATTCTTCTCGAGGGGCAATTAAGATAGAATCTTCCATGGGACGATCGGTGGATTTTTCGTATAATCGACGGAGCTACACCTGCCCTAAGCCTCGGCATTAAGATTCAACCTGTCGAGTGTAACCCGGGTCTTCTGCGACCGGTTAAAACGTAGCAAGATCTAAATTGGAATTATTTAAATTGTGGCCGTGAGGCAGTGCAGTTATACGGGACGAACGATGCACGTCCGATGTCCATCTGTTTGATAAAGATGTACGTATTCCAGATTTAAACATAAATAATTTATACGCTGCTTATTGTAATTGTACCGTGACGATGCGTTCAAAGAAACTTTATTAATACAAAAGCCCCGAAAGAAAGTATGCGTCCGGTCGAACAATAAAGCGAATAAAACGAACAAAAGACATTCGCGGAATGAATCGAAATATCGAACTGCGCGTTTCCCGTTCGCTCTCATTGTTCCTGCAAGCTCCTCCCTTTTCTTTTCGTTTTGCTATTTTTTTTTTTTTTTGTCATTTTTTGTTGTTGTTCGTCGATACCGTGAACGGCTATAGATTTTCCAGTGTCATTTAGAGTACGGCCTGGCATATCCCTAGAATCGCTTCATTGCATCGGGAAAACAATACCGTGTACGCGAGTATTTATTTCTTTTTCTGGTTGCATTGTCAGTGGTATTCAATGTAGCCGGCAATAAATTGCGGTCCCTAAGGAACGAAAACGTGCGAGCGATAGGTTGAGAGGTTGAAAGGGCAGTCTGCTTGTTCCCTGCCCAGTCTTCGATTTTCTTCGTCGCTGCCTGTGACGATGATAAATTTACAGGTGTTACGCGAGAATCGATGACCCATCTAAAGTCTAAAGGGAACCACACACATCAAGGGGCTCGTAACAGATATCTTGATCGTCCAACATTTGTTTCATTATTCGTTCAAGTATTATTTGTCTGGTATACAAATTATTATACAAATTGTAACAATTGCTGCACAGTTGCGAAACGAAATAATATCACTTTATGGAAGCTGATAGAAATGTATGAAAAAGGAAAGGAAATAATTGTGTCGTAAACAATAAAGTAGCAAAGACATCTTTTTGTCTTCCCTGGTACACGGCGGAAGGAATTAATGGGCGTGGCGAAAGTTGCACGACTTCTCCGTACCGCATGAAATGTTCTTGCTGGACGTTCTTGTAACGTGAGTTCTAGGTTCCATTTCATAACCGCGGTTCACCATAATCGTAAAGAATGTCGACACGGCTGGAACCTCGCTGCTTCGATACCAAGTGACGAGGTAACGGTGACAACCGGCCCCGCGTTTTATTGTTCCTGGAACTAACTTCTTCCTGTTACCCGGACTATCCTTTGTTTTCTATGGATTCACAATTCTTTCCGGAGAAATCCGGATTTTGTTCATAGAGACATCAAGTCGCCCCGCGAATTAATTCAAAGGATTCACGTTGACGGAGTGTGACCTACGATACTTTGAATTCCGTTTTCCTATATTGAAATCCGAGGGAATATCGACAGCAATTAAAGTACAGTGTAATAGTAGATATTGAACTAAGTTCCGAATGCAACCACAGAAATATTATAATACAGTTTTCCAATTCACTCGGCCGCAACGGATTCAACCTGATCGTTTATGGGCTCGCGTGTATGCACTCGCAGGTCTGAATCGTACGAAATCGGGGATAATTACGAGAGATTCGCTTAACGAACAATGAACAGGATGATGGCCGCGCGGTTGACCAGGATAGTAGGATTATCCAGGCACCGTGGTACACGTCGAATAAGCGAACTGTACTTTCGGTTTACCAAGTGCATCCAAACAATGCCCGTCGTTAGCTGTTTCCCTTTAACCGAAAAGCCCTCGAGAAAGTCACTCATCGCGGCGGGCTACTTCATTCGAAATCATTCCCCGTTGTTTTGTATTTCTATTTCGATGAATGGATTTGATACCATCTCTCCATATTTTTTTTTTTTTTTTCCTCCTTTTAATTTTCTCCCTTTCCGGACAGACCCGTGCTCTTTCATGTTTGTTCTGTCTGAAAGAGTGCAACGCGTGCCCGGCTTTGAAATCGAAAATGAAAAAAAAAATCGGCGGCAGATGCGGACGGCGGGAGAGGGAGAAAGGATAAAACCGCACGCGTTCCGTGGCGAACGTAAAAACGGAAAGAATAAAATGGAAAAGCGTATGGCGGTGAAATTGTATGGATACTGAGGTAACGAAGTGAAGGAAATATGTTGCTTTGTTCACGGTGAAGTTGCTCGGCCATTCCTCCTTCCTTCGTCTCCGAAACCGAGGATACTGATCATTTAAATCGTTACTTCTTTGTCGTATTGCATCGAGGCACCTATATGCGGGTAAGGAGAGACACGCGAAATGTATTGAACAGTGACCGTCAAAAATTAATTCACCAGAGATGAGCAACTCGTAAAACGGACTAACCAAGCTGAATTTGCTGCTGTATTTGCACAATCCGTTTTTGCTTCTGTCTGTTTTTTATGAAGCGCCATATATAATATCGGGACACGCTCCCGTCCAGCTTGTAAAACGACGATGGCCCATTTTCGTCGAGTCAGCAATGGATTATTTCTGCCGTCCGATCGGAAACGGCCACATAATTCATTGGCTCGGGCATAATTCTGACCTGACGCTTGGCCATTCAGCGAATGACGTTTTTATCGAAACGAATTGCGAACCCGGAAGGCCGGAGTACGCGCGAAAAGATTCTTCCAATTGTTTTCGATTTAACCTTTCATCGTGGAGCCATTGAACGGGAACGCTTTTTCCCCGGTGTCTTTGTTCGATAGCCAAACATACCCGCCGGGCAAATATTAATAAAAACGCAAAAATGTTTTACGGCGGATCAGCGAGAATTTCAATAATACTTGTTCGATTCTTCGGGGCTAAAAATTTTACAGGACCGTCACATGTCACCGAATTGATTTCCATATCTCAGAGACGTTTCTCTCGCGTTCCATCGACTAACAGCATCGCAGGGACTGTAACCTCGATAAAAGCAGCGTTCGACACAATTAACGGGCAAAGCTTGAGGTAGAGCTCGTTACATAATAGATCGATAACGTCGATCACACTCACGCGTTCCAATTACAGCGTCAAGGTAGGTCCAAGTCGTAGAAGGGCAGAACTTCCGAGCGACGACTTATATAATTAAGAAGATAGAAGGGCGCCGGAAGCGGTCGAAACGAGATAAGACCGTTAATAATTTAGGAGTGGAGGTCGGAGGTTGAGGGCAGTGGTATTGCCGTCTCGGCCAACGATCCTGAGCGCACTGCGAGGCGTGGATCGCCACCTCAATTAATTATTGCCGTGTGTTCATAATTAAGGGGTCGTATCGTTGGCCGTTCTGGATACGTCGAGGATCACACAAGATCGGCTACCGCGCGGGAACCTCCTGCAAGTCCTTGTAAAACTGAATTTACGAGGGTTTACGAATTTCTGATTCCCCCGGGACGCTTAAACTCTGGTTTCTTGCGAACCTCTCGTCCCCGCCGTAATCCCAGTCTTGCGTCGCAACTAATGTTCCTGATTTCTCGATATTTTTCGCTTCTCGGGAAACGAGAAATCATATTCTATTTCTACAGAATTCTCTCAGAATTGAACCCGAATGAAGGTTGGTCGGAACTCCTAGAAAGTCCAGTAGTCACGATTTAGACAAGACAAGAATGGTATCAATGTTGCGCAGCTATCAGGAAAATGAGCTTGCAGCAGGTTCCCTTCGTGTAAGCCCGTCGATTCGTTTTAATTGCTTCGCGACTTGAGATAGCGGAATTTGTGTAAGTATCTTGAATCGTTAGTTTTACGAATGAATGGAGATACGTCTTAAATCTGAACTTCGGTAACATCGAATGATAACATTTTCCTTTCTTCTTTAATGATATACAATCTTCTTCCGTTTTGTTTGTCTTTTTTTTGGTATTATCGTCGAACTACACGGATTAAGTATTACGGAAAATTCTATTGGCAGAAAATATTCCGGAGCAACTTATTGCATTATTCTTGTAGCTTTTTTGCTTTAGAATTCTTTTCAAGTTATGGAAAGGGGAACGCGTCGATAGATTCGTAATAGAGTCGTGAAAAATTGACGAGACACATTTCTTTTAATATGACGAGAGCCTTAAGGGGTTCAGAAATATTTGGCTCGCCATGGTATTCTATATAAGACTGGCTTTACGAGATCAAGTAGAATTTCAGGATGCTAAGAGACTCCTTACATGCTGCTACTAGCATAGGACACATCCAACGCGTTGCAACGGTTGAAACGGGCTAGGATCAACGCGACGACTTCGTTCCCGAGATTCAGGGGGTTGTATAGTATTTAATGCCTCGTCGAAATTTGTCCTAGTATAAGCACGATGTGCTGTGAAGGCTAAGATGTTTCCCAAAATTATTGTGTCGGCACTTCACCTCGTTACTTGACGATAAACATTGCAAATATTGTTCGAAATTTCACCAGGAATGTGCTGGAACGATACTCACTTTTGTATAAGAAATTTATTAAATTTATTTATTAATATAAGAAAGGAAACTTATTTCAAGCTAAATAAATCTAAACGAACATGCAATAAAAAATGCATTATATTATAGAAAGGAGCCACGAAATATTCCTTGACGATTGAAAATATTATTTTTATGGCCTTTCGTATTTGTAACAGTCAATTGTGGTTTCCAGGCATTCCAATTTAGATCGCTGATAACTTCGTCCCGTGAATAGTAATAGAAACAAGGCTCTATCGGTCGATTTAATGCTCCATCCTTTGGTGGCTCGTACGTCGTCGATCTAATTCCCTTAGCCGTTAAATTGTGGTCTTAGAACTTAGCGGAGTGCCTCGTAAGTTTAGCTCTCTTGGGAAAACGCATATCCGCTCTCATCCCTTAGTGAATTTCATCCCTTTCCTTGGCGCGCCGTGTTCTGTCCTTCGGGCATAGTCGTCGTTGATTTTATTACCAATAAATCTCGACAATTTTTCGCCAAGGGAAACGATTTTTTACGTGCTGTAATTTCTACACGGCGTTTGCATTTGAAGTCATCTAGACAAGAATTATTCCCTACCCCCACGACCTGTTCCATAATATACAAAAATCGGTCAGGAGATTAGGTTCGCTTGTTCTCCGATGCATGAAAGTTCAAAAGTAGAAGGTCTAAAAATCGAACGACGCAAGGGTAGAAAGGTGTCGATAAAATGTAGAAAGGGTGGTCGTTAAAAAGAAAGTGCCGTTTTTATATCTTTCAGCGATGACTCCGCGTAGTATATGTATACTGTCACCACTCGAAAGCATTATATGTTCCATAAAGAAAGAGGCGAGGTCGTTTTTTTCGATGATGAAAAATGAAATCCGTATGCGTCCCCTTTCCGGCTTCTATTACTGGACTAAAGCCTCCGGAATTTCTCGTGATTTTATCCACCAACTTAGAGAACTCGCAATCCCATCGAAGATCCGGATATCGATGAGAACGATCGAATCGAAGCAATTTAATTGGAATAAATTTAGCGGAAGGCGATGAAATTAGGCGCGTTCGAGGCCCGAGCCGCGGACAAAGATAAAGCGCAATGTAAATAAGATCTCTGCAATTAAAGTAAGGCACTCGGTGGATAAAGTTGATCGCAAACGAGAAAAGTTCGAAGCGCTGTTAGTTTAGGGATCATCCCCGTGGTTGTCGAAAGTTACGAATGTACCAATTTGCCCGGCTAGAAACTTTGCAATTAAGTTTGTCCGGAAAGGATTGCCTTTGTAAACCCGTCTGCCGAACGTATTATGCGATGATTAAAAAACATATCTGACGAAACCTGATTAATGTCCCCTGGTTATTTCTGGCTTGTTTACCATCAGGTATTGTTAATTAAAACCCGCAGGATTTGCTTGATAAAGAGGAGCAGGACGTGGTACAATATTTTTATTTAAGAATGTTATGCTAGATATTATAATATAATATGTACGATGAATTTAGTATCATGTTCGCTGTACAATTTTATTGCTTTTGCAAAACCTAATATTATGGATGAAAGATGGAAATATTGCTTTTACCAAATTAGTAGTAAAAGATTATGAGAACACAGGCATGTGATAATAACATGGGAAGCCGATGTTTTGTTAATACGTAGTGTCTCCCTGCAACTTCTACGGATAATACCAGCACCCTTCCCCATTGCACTCCGTGCTCTCGTTTACTTCCACTTTAACCTTTATGTATATGTATAAGTTATACTCTACGTTTATCTTTCAATAAATGATAAATTTTTTATTGACACTTATCCCAAATATTTGCAAAACAATTTTGATCAACAATTTAAATGGAAGAAGAAAAGAACATAATACGAAAGGTATGCCGTGAGGTTTGAATCAAATATACATACATATATAGATTATATCAGAAGGGATTGGAGCAACTCGGTTAATAATGATCATGTATACATTTATCCATGAAATTTCTTTCCGATTTCTTCGAATCCGATAGATATTCCGCGTAGATATGAGCTGGTTTAGACGATTTCTGTTTTCTTCAGCGATGTGAAATTGATATCAGTATTATTCAACTGAGGCATCGAATTCGCTTGAGGTACGGCTTCCGTCTTGTAATGGGATTTTGATACCAACTCCTCGAGAGGTATTAACCCTCATCACGGGAATAATTTCCTCGTCGTATCTGTATCATGCTCATTACACCCAGCAGGTTAGGATACGATACGTTATCGTCAGCCTACACTCTCTACCGAGTCTCTGTTCTTCAGCCTTAACGCTGAACTTAATAGAATACGAAAGGGAAATTTGCGCCAGGTACACGGGATTAAAGGTAACCACGTTTGATTTGTTTCGTAACCGTAAAACATAATTGTGATATTCGTCGCACCGTAGTACCGTGTAAGAGTGCCTTCGTGTTCGATGTCAGAAACTACAGTCCTAGTATTTTTCGTCGCGACTTTACATCTGGTGAAATGATATTCGTGCAAAGGTACGCAGCGTAATAGTGGAACCTTTGAAAATTCCCGACACAAATCGAATTTGTGTGTTCCCGACGAATGCTACGTTGGATCAGTTTGTGGCACGCGGGCCCACCGTTCAACGTGCCCCATGATGCCTATATTGCCCCCATAAATCTAACAAGGCGGTTGAACATTAACCCAGCGACCGCCGCCTATACTTCCGATATTGGTCGACCTCCATGTCCGATAAAATAGCAATCTGTACAGTCCGTGATATTATTTATACCGATTGAATGAACAGTAACAGAGTTACGAGCTTCCGGATGATATCGCGTGCTTTTATGAAGAAAAAAAAAAAAAAAGATTACTCATTTTATTGTCGTGCATAATTCCGATAAAACTAGCTACAGATAAACACTGATTTCTGTAACGCAATGAATTCTCTTTTAACGCAATCTTTATTATCAACATTTTCCAAACAATTTATAGCTATTTCTTTTGGTATCTCCTGTTTTCATACAGATAAACTATACTTGGCAAATTATACAAATAAATGGTAAATAAATTGAATTTTAATGCGAATTATCTGCAAATGTTATCATAGACGTGGTCACATACACCAAATTGTGACGTATAAATCTCGACGGTGTAGACACAGGATAGTAAAGTGGAAAATTGGATGACGATGTGGTCGGTTCACAGGTGGATTGTGCGCCAGATCTTTGTTCTGTCGCGAATAAAGTACGTTTCGGAACATTTGGCATGAATACACCACGAGATTTTGGCAGAGAGCACAGGATATGCGTTGTCGCCAGTGAAGTATTGTATTAACCGATACTGGCAATCGACGAATGTCTTTCTTTCTCTTTCAAATGGAATAGGATGCTATTAAAAAGGGTTACACGACTGAAGTTTTTCAATCTTCTTTGTATTATGCCTTCCTGTAATATACACGTGCAATTCACACTTGCGTTGTCCTTTTTGTTGCAGACTCACGACAGCTGGCAAGGACACGACGGGGACCAGGTGAAAATCAATATCTACCGACTATCGACACTGCTTCGCTTTTGCTCTCTGCATGCCGTTTTGTCATTTCACATTTTTCTGGTATCAAGCGCTTGTACTATACGGCTACATCTACGTGAATTTAACTTTTTACGTTTACTGTATTTCAAAACCTTCCTTGACAATCTGACTATAGCTGAACATATTATTGGACGTTCCAACGTAATCTGTAGTGATCGTTTGTTGAATGTTGCACATTGTTTGACAAGACCAACACGCAAAACTAACATATTTGACCGAAAGATAACACCGTAGATATTTTACCCTAAAAACTGCTCACAACATTTTGCGAAACAATAAAGGAGGGCAAACGATTCTCACTGTCGAAGAGTATTCTCCGCAAAGGAAATCAAAACGATCGGAGAAATCACATACGCATGCACGTCAACGGTCCCAGCGGTACTGGCAAGAGTTGGACAGAAACGATCAAACAGCAGGAACTTGATAATGGTGAAAGAGAATATGCGGGGGAGCGAGGGCTATTTGCATGACAGAGGTGCATGCGATACGAGTTCTTGCCATCTGGTTACGCGGTTACAACCTGCACTGTATCTCTTAGTTATTAAGGGCGTTGCGGTTTAATGACGCGATGGTTACAACGCCCATAGGGCGAGCATCATAGTTTGCAAAGTTCTCCGTTAAGTACTAGTGATTAGTCGACACTACGCCGGAGCCTGTGAAAATATTTACCAGTTCGCGGAATCTCTCGTGTAATGCCTCTCGGGCATTAATCGATGCATTCCTGTGCCTTTGGAATTCGCGGCACTTACATCTACCTTTCTCGTTTGTAGCATGCCGACTGCTTGGAAGTCGACTGTATTCATCGTCAAGCTCACTGACGCGATGCAATGTTTAAATTTTGAACGTAGACATTTAAACGCAAATCTCATTTTAATGCTCCGCGGTTCATCAATTTGACGGATAGGGTTACGAATAATTTGGGATTTCCAATTGTTCATCAGTACCGACTATCCTCGGACGAAGGATACACAAGCTATAAAAGTTTCCCCGATAGCTGGAAATGAAGAAAATTTCCGCGAGATAGAGGGTCGCGTGGCAATTCAGCACAGCCATGGAGCGCTTTTTACGAGGAACGAAAGACGGTAGAAGCACTTAGCAATGAAGGCTGGTTGAATGAGATTTAGTGTACCGTCTAATCGGGTTTACCCTCGCCTTAGGGATATGCCCCTCGTTGGTACACCGATACAGGCTTGAACTACAGGTGTAGGGGAGCTTCGATAGTATGGGTGCGGAGTAAGAGGAAGGAAACTGAAGAAAACTGCGAGACCAAGTGGGTAGGGGACTCGCGCAGTGAATTTAAAAAGATTCGTTAAACCTTGATACCGCTATAGACTCCATGCCCCATGGAGGAACCCTTCGTTAAACAGTTCGACTACTCGCCCATTTTCGTAATGCTTTTCCGAGATTTATCTCGCTAAGAAGATTTGCCAAGCGTGTCCGAACATGGGTGAGAACAAGCGCGAATCGATGCTGCTGTTCGCTCAATTTCATTTGCAGCGGCTGAACTATTAACTCTTTATACTTTATATTAAGCGCGCATTTTTGTCTTTGATTTATGAAATGGAATTTCGTGAATAGAATGAAGATTCCGATATCGACTTGTATTTGAGACAATGGCGCCCTCCGAATTTCAATATTCGAGAGCTTCAGTATTGTTTGAGACTATCTTGAAGAATCGACAACCCGTCGATGGTTCTTGTCGTAAGTACTCGAACGCGCTACAGTGTTCCTCGATAGTATCCTCCAAAGAGAGGATCCGTTTCATCTTCCATCTTCTTGTTTCGAATATCCACAATACGTCACCCTCTACGCCTCTACGCCATCCCCGCGGTGGCTTTATTCTCTTTGTAACGATACAAAGCGGATCGCCCTGTCCTGCCCTCTGTTCGCGACAAACAATTTTCTTTCAAGGCTCCTTTTTCACTTTGCGAAGATTCTGTTAAAACAATTCCTTCGGATGTGATTCTATACGTCAATGGGCTGGAACCGTTGAAACATTTTATGGTATTCCGCTCGCATACGATTTCCTTACGCACTTGTTCGTTCTTACATACTGCTGCATATATTTAACTATTTCCTTTTATCAATAATCACGCCAAATACAAATATTTCTTTTTGGTTGGACTGAAAAGTATTAAACGTTTGCATAATAATGAATACCGCGGTTTGGACCAAGATCAACTGTTCATTCACTGGTGTAATAAATTTGCGGCCTGTCAGGCGTTGAAGGAACCATTTTTCCAAGGCGCCTCGTGTTTCAATATTTGAACTCACTTAACGTTAATCTTCTAATAATTTTCGCTTAACAAGGGGAGCGTTACTTCTTGGGGGACATTAAACGCTCATCGAATTGTAAATATTAAACGATAAAATCAGGGAAACCTGGGCTTCGCTGCTTCAACTTTCGGAGCGGTAGCTTCGTATGTAAATACACTATGAATTTATTATTCCAATAGAGGCGCCTCATTCATTTTCATGGTATTAGAGGGCTTCGAAATCCTCTTTCGCGTACAGTGTAACGCGGTGACTAACACGGCAAACAGGGCTTGGTGCCAATTACCCTAACTCACCCCCTATCCAGCTACGTCTCCGCCTTCTCTCTTCCTTATTTTCTGTCTGTCATCGTCTCGTACACGCATTGCTCTCCACTTATCCGTTCTTATTTCTTCGGCCTCTTTTTATTCCTCGATGCACATTCGCGACTCTTGCCGAAAATGAGCCACTCCAGCTATGAGAAATTAGCCTAAGGTGTTCAGCAGCTAACTTCCTGTCCTCTGTGTGTTTTTTTTTTTTTTGTTCTCTCATTACTAGGACCGCACGGATGTTGCTGAGATTCAACCGCGGGCGAACGAATTCTGAAATGGAACAGCACATGATGTTTGGTCCCCGACACGCACTAATTAAGTTCCAGCATGCGTTTTGGCATTTTTCTCGGATTCCGTTGTGTTTAATGCAATAAACCACCGAACCAATTGTTTTACCAATTATTGGTATTATTGGTATTGTTTTTTTCCCTCCTTTCCTTTTTTCTCTATATACGATGATTCGCAGAGACAGTAATAACGCTGATTAAATTGTATTGTTTGTCATTAATGTTTGTGCGTTTGAATATGGAAATGCACCTCGTTATCATCATAATTTATAAAACATAAATATTGTGATCCACGGTACAATTTATACATAGTTGTTTGTGACCTTATATCCTCGATTCCCTTTCCACGAGCGGCATTGTATAGAACAGATTGTGATAGTCAGGTAGCTTATCGACGGAGTTTATCGTACACCTGCCGCAATACATAGGTGTCACCTGTAGTTCCAATTGCCCTACCCTAATCCGGTTGAATTAATTATGCTCCGATTTAACCAGCCATTAACGTCGCGTTAATTATTACTTCAATACGGCTCCGGTACACAAACGAGTTACAACACTTACAGTCAGGCATCAGATTTATGACCGATTTCTCTTAAGTCACTGGCATGCGGATCGAGCTACGGCTATTTAACCAGATTGCTCCATTTTCCAAATTAAATTTTTGTCCATTACGTTCACCAAATTTATTTGCCTATTCCATAGAAGAACAGCAAAAATATCCTCCATTATTCATACAGCAATTTCTATTCGGAGTTTAAAATACAAGTTTCAACCACCCCTACGCAATTTCCGGTCGGGAACGAAGGGCTGGGAATTAGTTCAAAGCAACGCACGGGGGAACTTTGCAAAAACATTAAGCCAGCATCAATGCATCGAAGCGATTTCGGCGGGGCCCATTCGCCAAGGAGGAGGGGAGCCCGCCGGAGAAATGCAAATTGCAGACAGTCAGACAGCATTAAGCGTTGCTATTGTTCCGCGACGTACATACTTCGCGTGTCGGTGGCACGGTTGCATACGGTAGTACGCCAGGTACACCGCCAGCGAAATTGCCTCCCCGGAAATTCTAAAGGTTTCGTTAAAGTTTCCAGGTCATATGGCTCGAAGCGTTTGAGGGAAAGGTATGGTTGGGCATGAATGCGCTGACCGCTTTCGGCCTCTAAGCGTATTTATTTTTCCGGCGCAATCAGAAAGAGTTCGAGAGGCTTGAAAAAAAAAAAGGAAGACAAAACCGAAAGTTGGTGTTCCCTTTCGCGACCATTCAGACGTACAAAAAACTGGAAGGAATGAAACGAAATCGAGATGCATCTGAACGCATACACATGCATACACACACAGACAACTAATCCTAGCTCGTTGGATTTGGTAGGGGCGATTCATGGGAAGATCCTCGTCTCTCCTATATCTCGAATACGGTCGTCGGGCGTTCAAATCAGACAGGTATTTAGTTCTTCGGTGGTTTTTTTTAGTGCAAACTTCATGAAAAGGAGATGGAAGGAACTGAGGGGATTCCATTATACGCAAGGTTTTTTGTCGTCTAAGGAATTCGTCTAACTTGGAACGTGTCTGCAGTCTCAAACAAGAAGCACGTTTTTTTTCCTCGAGAGATTAGATTGAAACAAGTTTCCCGATTTGCAGACGGTGTCGCGTGTCTTTCAGAGGCGACTTCGAACTTCTACGTTGCTGGAGTCGAAATGTTGCATTTCAGTTCCAACAAACGTAACGCAACTGGGATAATAGAATTTTCGCCAATTATGGCACTGCTTGGAAGGGAACGGGAAATTTCCACGAATGTATACATAGTTACATTCTTGCTTCGCGAAACGAGGCCTTAGTTTTTCTGTCGCTTCGCGAAACCACCGTATCTTCGAATAGTTTAAGGTGTTTACTATTGCACGAGAAATTTATTCTATTACTAGTAATACAGTAGTATCGCTGGACTGATTAATGTATTCAATTCAAAATGTTTACTCCATATTGTACATGTATGTAGTGATCGCGATATAAGATCGTATCCAAACAAAGTAATACACAGGTAGCCCCCGAAATTCGTATAATCTGTCATTACGAATGTGCCCGGAGCGATATCTCCGTATCTACCTTAACTTCCCCCAACCTCGAAGCAACCGCGCGACCTCGTGCGATCGGCCTGGCACGAAACGGCGCGCCGTCGTCGAAGGAACGAACGTCTTCTGTATGGTTAGTATATTTCTGGCGAGAGGAAACGAAATATGTATACGAGGAAACGGGATGGAGAACAAGAAGCGAGCGGTAGAGAATGCGAGTACTTTCGTATAGAGTTGGCCACTTTTTGTTTGAAATAACGAATCCAAAAATTAGGGGGTCACAAACACGGACGGGAATAACAATCTGCAGAGTGCTACTGATATAAAAAATTACTAGTATTAAACATTATTTGCTGGCATATATATTGCATAGAAAGGAGATCTGGTATTTATCCTAAATTTTAGTTCAATCAAAATGACAGAAGTATTTTTAATTACATGTATGTATATGTATTTTCGTTAAAATGAAGCTATCCACTTGCTTGGAACTTCTGTAAAAAAGTAATGGTGGATGCCCCTTTTGTAATTGAATTTGTACTATTGCACTTTGCAAGTTTTGCAACAGTACCTTTTCAATATAAATATATAATGAAATCAATGTCCATTGCAAAAGCAAAAATTTTCATTTGCTCAGCTAAACAATAAACAAAATAAAAATTTCTTTGGATAACGCCCAATACAGTACTCGCGAGGACGATCGTGCAGGTTCGTGCAGATCCGGTGAGGTTCGGCTCGGCACTCTCCGTGCGTGCAGCGAAGTTCATGCCGGCGGCCGAGCGATGACGTCAGCAAGCAAAGAGGCCTGTCCACGGTTAGCTCGGTAAAGCGTACGAGAGCTCTTGACGTTTCACCTCTTTGCGTACACACTCGTAGTATTTTCGGCTGGTTGTTCGATTCCAAGCTGGTTGTGTACGATCGGCATCGCGGAAATAGAGTGCGCATCACGTGGCGGGTAAAACGGTTCTGTTTGTTCTGACCCCGCGCGTTCTTTCTGTGAGTGCAATCGCGATCGAGGTGCGAGAGAGAAAAAGCGGCCGAGAAGTGGAGGAGGAGGCGTCCGTGGCGACCTAACCTCCCAACCCGGTGCGTCGGTAATTTCAATCGGCGCTATAGCGGGGCCGTGTAACCGTGTCACGCGTAACTTGTACGAACTGTCGCGGAAATTGATTCGGTCGAGGAACTCCAAACGGTATTTGGCGTTCTCCGTTTGACAGCGTCTCGACAGAACTTCCCCCCCGAGTGTAGTTTCTAACCTCTGTTGTGCCACCGGTGCTCCATTGGAGCACACGAACAGAAACGGAACGGAGCGATGCTACGGTAGATAAGTGGGGAGACGCGGACAAGAAAGTAGTCGTTACGTACGACGAGTGCAATCTGTTTATGTATCCGAGAAACTGTCGTGCACATATTGACATTTGCGTTCGAACACATCCCTTTGTTACGTTTCGTTGCACGCCCGACTGGAGAAAATATCGTGGCTCGATTAGCGGTAGAAATTCGTTCTGGAGTGAGACGGATGAGCGAGGAGCAACCTGTTTCATGACTGTGTGAGCGTGTCCGTGTTTCTCATGGAATGCGAGAATCGTGCGTGCAAGGGCGTCCTGGTACACGGTGATTTTCAACTAACGCCGGATAACAGTGAAGTGTTGGTGTAGATAAATGCGTCCGCTCGTTATCGCCTAGATGTGCGTCGTGTATAATCTGTGATCTTCCCTCAAAGGTAAAGTGACGTTTTCGCGCCAAAACGGGATAGCCAGCGTTCTATTTTCTTTTTTCTTGCGAGTTATATGGAAGGGATACGTGGCAATCGTAAAATTACGATTTTCGTTACATTCAATGGGCATTGCTCCTTTTTGTGACACAACACCATTGGAGAACTATGCTGTAATTCTTAGAAATCGAGCTATGTAAGTTGAAAATCTACGTTACGTTTCGTCTCGTTCGTGGCGAACGAGCGATACGTATGAAGGACGCGAGATATAACAGTACATTTCGTTCATCCAGAATATACTTGACGTTTCTCTATTGTTTCGCCGTCACGAAACAATTGTTCACGGTAAGAAAATCGATCTTTCTTCATTCTCGTAAAGACGGACGAACTATTAGCGATCGTGGTATGTGAGTGAAGCGTGTGTCCACGTGGAAATCGAAGGCCCGTAATCGTGAATTTCCTTATCCGCGTCGTCATTCGTCACGCTACGCTGCACAGGAGTACGCTTCGCGTGCACTAGAGTGAGACGAACGGACAACCTGTTTGCGATATAAGCGTACTCGTGTGTACGCACACGGTCGTCCAGCTGTGTGCACAGGTATGCGCGTAAGAAGGGAATCTTACACATACACGGTTTTCGTGGGCGCGTAGTATCGGGTTTTGCTCGGTGTTTGGAAAAAAGTACGCGCGCGTGTATCGACAGATATCATGTTGGACGTGGCCCGTGTGCCACTTTTGTACTCCGTACTTTCACTGATCGATCGCCCAGGGCGTGCAGTTCACCGGTCGAATCGAAGAGTGCATTCTCTCCGCGGAGCATCTGCTGAACTCTGCTCGTAATTTGTTCTTTTCGTAGTACGAAGTATCGTGACAACTTGTAACTTCCCGAACATCGTTGCTTCGTTTCATTTTTATGGATCGAAGAGTTGATTTCCCACGATTTTTCAGTACACGGCACGAGATTCAATTGACCGGTTCTCCAGTGAATTCTTTAATCGATAACTCCAGTACCCTTCGAACAATTGGACGTTCGATGAATGTTTCAGTTTAATTCGGTTTTCGAACATGCGCATACGTATGCATATCATTCGGATTAAAGTATACGTGTTACGTTGCCGAACATTTTCGTATTAATTTATTCGTACGAAAGGATTCGTAAGTTTGCACATCCCGTGTGTTTGTATATATGGCCGCGCTGATTATGTACTACATAACGTCAAAGCAAAGAGAAATAATTTCCCGCGTTATTTGCCAAGCGATTCGGGTTAACCGACCAAAGTAGGACGGGCCGTCGTCCCTGGCTTTTATCAATTGGGTTGCACTTGCGTGAGATATAAATGCGGCACAGGCCCGCAGGAAATAGGGCGCCGGGGGAGTATAATACGACTCCGTGTCACCGTAATCGCGACTCTGAATCTACCATGTATTTGACGCATATAAAATTACCGGCCTATGCAACGAGGCTCGTGTTTCCTCGTTAGATTGAGTTTTCAAGCGGTCTAGGCACTTTCACGTTGCTACAGTACGTTAAACTCCGGCCCAGTCCTTTTTGCAGGGAAAGGGTACAATATTGTCGACAGCTAATTATTTCCAATCGCACGCCACGTTTTGCAACGATGCATACGCACTCCTTTCAGGAGCATTGCCCATAGGAAAATTGATAATCGAACGCAAAACACGAGCTTGAAATTCAGTAGACGAACAACGTCTCATTTGTTCTGATTGTTAACCGCATTGTAGAGTTCAATTAGAAATCTTTTGTCGCGATTCCTTCCTTACGAACTCCAAGTTGATTATAACGCGAAGGTATACTACATATCTTTGCCTCCTGTTTCGTTTTGAAGTGCGGTTTCCGAGTTCCGTGAGAAAAGTATGTGGCCCTGCGCTGTCTGAAGCGTTCGGATTAATTGGATTAATTTGCATCGAGCGGCGATCGATTAGAGAAGAGGAGAATGACCACCAGGAGAAAGAAGAAGTCACAGGACGGGTTCCTGAAGAAGGTCTCGAGTCTGTTCAACCTAGACACGGTGAGTCACTAGCGGAGCACTGTGTCACGAATCCCGTGTCACTTCTCGGCGATTATTCTTTTTTAGACAGATTTCTGAGCGTCATCGGCGGTTTTCTGGTCATCGCCAACGTTCGTCCCGTGTCTCGTTTAAAAGCGTTTCAGCGTAGGAGGTCGGGGAAATAAAGAAACACCAATGACTTCCTTTCTTTCGTGGGCTTTAATTGTGGGCGCTTCTATGTAAGACAGGACAAATTCTACATCACTTTCGAAAGAGAAAGCAATTACGTGCGATGATTTACAATAAAGACAAAACCGAAATAACGCGATTTCTCTATGCACGTAAATTTTAATTCGAGTTTCGATATTGAAACTCTATCTGGTTGAAGTGACAGGCAAGTCACCACTTGCGTATTCAGGGATATCACGTGTTACCGTAATATCGCGGGAGCAAGCTACAGCGGATAAAATTATACGCGTTGCGAGCTTAACAAATACGAAATTAGTCCCGAATAAGAAGTCCATTGCTGCATAACATGTTGGACAAACACGGACGCGGTGCTCTATTAACCGCGAGTAAATGGCAAAACCGTAAAATTAAACTGCACATTTCATTCAAGAGCGCGCACACGTTTATACAAATGCATACATATATCTTTTCGCTGTACGCGTCGCGTAAGAACTTATTAAACGATGTATGCACTCATACGTTTGGACGGTTGCCATCTTAATTCGTCTGCAAGTCTTTTCTTCGTTTCTATACACGCCATGTTTCTATACTCCAGTCTTCGACTTTATTTTAGTTCCATCGAAACGTTGTACTCGATTTGAAAAGTACCTAAGTTATGAGGTGTTATTTATCAAACGTGCAGAGGATAAAAGAGAAAAACAGACGAGAAAGTAGAGGAAAAGATGAAACGGAATAGAAGGTAGGAGGAAAATGGTTTCGAAGTTACAGAAGTGCGAAGGAGTTGCCATTGAAAATCTTTGGAGCCATTTTTCTCCCTTATTTCTCGAACATTTCATACGATAAGGGAGCGTGGAATAACTTCGAGTGGTCCTCAGAGTATTTGATAAAGAATAGAGAAACGAGGAACCGAAGGAGAAATCGTGAACCGTAAACAACTTCGTCGAAGCCGCCTCGGTGGCTCTCGATGACTTGTGCGGATAAAGCGAAGCATACTTGGGATGCTCTTCTGTATTGGAAAATTCTTAGGAAAGCTATAACTCTTATTGAAACGATACTTTACTCCAAAACGTACAAAATATCGCGGTATTATTTTGTATATTTTCATTTGATTCTACTGTTCCTTTTCCATCGTTAATTTCCTAATCAAGGTTCGCGATAGCTGTTAGAACAGTTCAGGGTTCCTTTGGTTTCCCCAAGGCTGGGGAAATCCGATTAAAATTCGGCACGGTCGAATTTGTTTTCCCCCGCGGAATCAGCGACGTGTTGTTAGTACATACATAGTTAGTAAGGTTTATCGAACGCCGTTAGCGTGTAGTTTACATTGGCAGCCGATTTCGACACGTTCAGGCAGCTTCCTCGGTCCTAAGTCAACCTGGACATTGTGGTTCAACGTATACAAGCTTTTCCACGGTACACAGTTTACCAACGCCAAAACAATTTAGAAGCAGACTCCTCGGGCGAGGAAGAAAACGATGTCTCGGATAATATTTAGATCTCTGCGTTCGCGAAACAATGAACAACTGTTTCACGCGGTGGCGAGGTTAATTTTGCCGGCCTTTCGACACTGCTCACAAAACATACACGATGCTTTAAACGGATCACAAAATGCGCGTACGTAAAATAACAAGTACGGAACCGAAACAGAATCGTACAAATCCTCCCAAATAGTATCAACGAGTCTCTTTGATACGCCTCATACATCCCACGCGATATAGAATATCTTCTTCACCTAGTTCCAGTTAATCCCACAGAATTATCTCTCACAATCTTCCAGAATCGTTTCGAACGATGTACCCGCGCGTCGATAAAACATACATACTCGCAGGGCATTTAATTCAGTTACGTGCTACTTCGATAATGTTCCCAAGGTTAGCCCGACCCAGTTGACACGTTCCCGCGCACATGGCTGCGATATTGCGAAATCACGATAAACAGGTCGGCGATAATTGACATGGATTAACAGCCAATTGAGAATCAAAGTGTCTCCCGTCGCGTCCGGGAATCCATGTATGCGTTTCCTCTTCTCAGCGTCCTGCTGAAACGTGTTCCACGAGCAATGCACGGGAGCACCTCGGTCTTATGTAAGATCATCCTTGTGCATATGCACGTGCAAGTCGTTCGTGCATATCGTGTGTGCATAACGCGCGCACTCGTAATAGGATATCGGTACGAACTTCGGGGAAAATATGCACGCGCGTGGTAACCCCTAAGATCGTCGACGCGACATCCTCGAAACAACCTTGCGATACTTTGGCAACGTGCCGCACAGATTTCTAAGGTGCATCCGGATTTACAACTCATTCGCGTTGGCCGACCCGAACAGAAATCCCTTCTTCGAACAGCTGTGTCTCCGGTGACAGAGCGTACGACGTTGCATTAAAGTCGATGTCATCGTGGGCAGATTGAACGCGAATGATAATCGGGAAGGGAGCAATGACTGAACGTTCGTGAGTTGCGTCTACTTAGCGCCTTCTCGCGACTCGAGAAAAGAAGATTCCCTAGATATCTGTACACTTTGCGGGCTCGAGTTTAATCTATTACAAAAGGAACGATCCTGTTTTCCATTATGTAGTTGGGAATATTTATACAGCGGACGGAATTCCAATAAGGATATATGAACCTGCTCGGCTGAGAACCGCTGACGTTGACGCCTCTCTTATTCCCGTCAGATGCAGACCACCCTCCGTCGACCTTCCGGAGGTGGTTGGAAGTGGAGGTTGGCCCACGAACCTCCGCTCGAGTTCTGCGCACCGAATGTTGAATCATATAACTTGCACACGTTGCTCCCATGCCTGAAGAACCTTCCACCCACCCCCAGCTGAGGGCCAAACGCCATTGAATGGAGTGTTTCACGGCGGGCTGCCGGCACCATACGTTCCTTGCCAGACGCGACGATCTTTCTCTTACTTCCTTTCACGTCTTCCTCCCACCTATCGTCTTTCTTGCTTTGTCTTATGCACCCTATACCTACTCTCGTGCTCTCCACGACAGACCTCTTATGTACTTATGGAGCACCTTCATTTGCCATGCTTCAGATTCTTTCTCAGACCGTTTCTATACATACATACATACATATACATATTGCAACCGATGTTATTGGATTTTGAATTTTCTATGAGTACAGGATCATCGTGTTAGCAACTTTTGCGTCTGTAGGATTCGTAGTAAATGAACACGGTTACGAAACGATTATTCTTCTCTCGGCATCGAGAGCTTCTCTCCCTATAGCACTCGCGGACCGTCCATTTCCGGTCCGGGAGTTCTATCGTTAACATATTACCAACCATGGTCCACGCGAACCGTTCCCCCTAGCAGAGCGAAAATATATTTCTCGATCGCTAAAAGAGGGACAATCGAACAAAAAATAATTCCCTCGCTAAACTTAGGAAAAGGAATGGAGGCAAATTATATTTTGCGCGAAAAAATAAACAAGAGGACATCGAAAGAAGTCCGAATAGCTTCATATACCAGAAGTGCCACACTAGTCGACTAAACCCCACGTAATCCTGTTTAGGTGACACCAACTTCGTTGTACACATCATAGCGCCCATCTACACTCTTAACGACCTACCCTTTGCACCCTTACCCAAGAATCAGATTTTCCAAGCCAATGGCTCCGAGAATCCCCGAGCAAAGTTTCCACGGAATGGCCCGAGCCGACAAGTTTTGCCAAAAAGGTTGCGGATCAGCGCCCCCCTCCTCCGGTCAATCGCATCGTGGCGACCGGAAGCTGCGAGCAGTCGGGGTAGCCCATCGACAACAAGTAAATCCGTACAAATGGTTTCGTAGGTGTGCACGGCAGGCATTCTCGGTAAATTGGACCGGCTGAGAAATGGAGAGCAGCCAGTTCGGGTAGGGGTAGTAGCTGGAGGTCGAGAGAAGGCGCTCGTGCCTCGATGGCCAGCGTCGAGGGTGGAACAAGGAGACACGGACAGTCGACAAATGAACGGCCGTTCGTATTCGTGGACGTATTTCACCGGACGAACACTGACCAGGCTGCTACCCCGAAAGCCAATACCAGCCAGGCTTTGACCTTTCCCGACCATCCTTCCGCATTCATTGTTCTGTAGCCGTCCACTTGTAACCGGCGACTTATCTCTCGCTGGCCCGCTTGTCGGATCGCGAGTCGTTTTCACCGGCTGTGCTAGGATATTTGTCAGTGTTCGCCGTGACGATCCGCAGGAATTCGTGCAATGGTATTGCTTGGACATTCCCTATTGTCACGATATCATCGTAGATTAGCAAGCACGATTACGGCGCGGGGGCTAGAATTATTCGGGGATCAAAATTGTACCGCGACGTGCGATCCGCTGTGCGGTGCGTGCGTTTTGTACGTCTATATACAATGTACACGTGTGTCGCACTGTTCGGTTGATTATTGCAATTGCTGTGCTCGCTGTTGCTCGTTACAATGGAGCGGAAAAGTGATCGATTAAACGGCTCTCATAGTACATTAACTTGATTAAATGTTTTATCTCGTTTTCGCGCACGGAGAATGCACATGTGTCCCTTGAATTAAGGCAAACATCGGTTGTTTGCTTACAGACAGGCTGTTTTCCGTATTTTATTCGACGGCGAATTTACTACTGTCGGTGATATTAATTAATTAACCGTCGATCGTCCGCGCACGCCTTGTTATTATCGATCAAATTTTAACCAAGCGGATCGGTTTGGGCCCGACGCTTTCGGCGAGGGCACGCTGCTGTTTAAAGAGCACGATTGCGAAGTGCACGATTGGCAATTACCTCATAAATGCACTCGATACCGTCTGCTTTATTTCCCTTCGGTTCTACGTTTTTCCATTCCTGTCTATGCCTCTGGATTGTAAACGAGTCAACGAGCCGGTAGACAGACGAACCGATTGCTCGTACCGGAGTGAAACAAGAATTATTGTCGATCCAACTGCGTTCAACTGTGTGTCTGACAGCTCGACTGTTTCTTTTGTACGAGGCCACCATTATTTACGGCAAAGTACGATCGTTTCTTTCGCGTTGATTGGCCGTCCCGGATGATGACCAATATCGAATTTCTATTCAACCGAAGTTCTATTAAATTAAACCACGAAATTCAACGAAAATATCGAAATTATCGATGAATTACCTCGTACATATGAATGAAACACAGATCGCCTGGCGTATAGACGCTGAGATTCACAGGGTGAACAAGAAAACAAACCCGACGAAATGATTTCTTTATCGATGTCCTCCGATATTTGCTGATTGAAGGCAACGTTCAATTGCGAAGAGCAGGTCGTCCGGATGGCTAGATTCTAATCGATTTAACTCGTCTCCCGTTCTCAGAAGGCAGGCTACGTGCACCCCGTAATTGACAACGATCGCGGTTGTTCTTGAACTCGCACAATCTCCCAATAGATTCTGTCGGTTTATTGCGGAAAGAAGACCCCCGTCGCGGCGAGAACGAAACGACGGAACACTTTACCTTCGAGCTTGGTCGCGCGATCGCCACGCATTCCGTTTACAGTCGAAGATGCGCGATAATGATAATTCCACTTGCTCGATATCTGCAACGATTATCATCCATTCCGCCACGATCGATTGCATATTGTTTCGGAACATCGTTCCGCGTTGCGCGCGGGCTTTCCTCAATCCGTATTGCGTTAACGAGTGCATTATCGATCTGTTTATCGGAGGAATAGACGAAGACTTGTCTTGTTCTTTATTCATTCGCTTTTGTAACGTCGATTAGAAAGTTTCAGGCTTACGCAGTACGTCACAGGAACGGTGGGCCTAAATTCATAGATTCCTTAAACGACTTCGTAAAACAACTTTGCGAATATGTATTCCTGCTAGGCACCGGGCTGCGCCGAGATCCGCAAAGCTTTTGATCGGATTTCAAAGTTCAAGCTTTTTCCGGGGCTGGCGACGAAAAAGCCAAAAAGTGTATCAAAGACGAAACGGGGGCGAGTCCTTTGCGTTGGCGTGCGGGACGCGACTGGTAGACGAGTAATAAGTAATTAAATTTCACTGCCGAATTTCCGTTAAAACAGAGGAACCCTGAACGAACGATCTACTCCTTCACTGACCTACTAGCATTGCGGCGTAACTTCTTGCGATTTTTATGAAACTGCCTGGGAATTCGTCAAACATGATTTTCGCATGCTTAAGTGTAGTATCTTAATTATCTTAGTTGAGCCAAATCCCTCTCCGCAGTAGAGTAGGGAAGAAAGGAATATCTCGATCGATGAAATGTAGGTACACATTTTACACAAAAAAGTTTCCATGCTCGCGATTTTCATATCCGCGAAACATGTGATGTCGGTTTCCGGGATTGGAAGGGGTGTGAGTCACGGGAGAATTATGTGCGGACATTTTTCAAATCTATACAGCAAGGATTTAAGCGTGTGGATTTAAGGATTTCTCACTACCAGGGATGAATCATATTTTATTTCAGTCCTACCCAAAGTTGTAGCTGAGTTTCAAGTTGCCTCGAACACGTGCGAACGCCGAGGAGCAGAGATTCCGCAAAACCCCCGGCAATTTTACTTACATATCTCTTAGAACGTGTATGTATGCATATAAAGATGAGGGCATCAGCTTGCATTCTGCGACGAGATTTTCGGGGCTTAGACGGGGCGAGCGTCTTTCGAAGCTATCGAAAACGATATCCTTGGAAATTCGAATCTGCCAGCCATCGGGGGAAGGGAAAAAAATTTCCTGAAAATCGCTTCCACCATTATGTCGGCTATGACATTCGAAGGAAATCTTCGGGATACTTGGTCCTGGAGTTCTCGGGAATTTTACGATGATTCATTTTGTTCGTTGTAGAAGATTGGTTTTTTCTTGAAAACTTTTCCGCTTTTCGCGGACGTTCTCTTCGCCATAACGCGATGTAGCTTTCGACGAATCGAGACAAAAGATATAAGAAAGCTCGCAGACAGTGAGCTACCCTTAGAGCGGGGCTGGAAATCGATATTCCATAAATGTGTAAATGTAGCCGGATCCGAATCATTCGGAATCATTCTACGAAAACGACAGTGCCAGTCGTCATGCGCGCCCTTCGAACTGCATTAGCGACGAGATGGTTGCAGTTTTCCACCTTTGTTCGCACCTGAAGTCCGTTCGTCGAGAAAACTCGAGGAAACGGTAGGAAATTGCATTTCCAGAAAATTGTATGGGGTAACAATTGGAGTGTGTGCCTCTAGGTTACTAATTATTAGAAGTGACATTTCTATAGAAATTGAGCTCAGAAAAGAGACGCCTCAGTAAATTGAAATATAGAAATTAATGCGACCTGTTACTATCGACGTGCTAATAAAACCGAGGTTGCGAAGAATTATATCCGCGGTTGTTAAATCGTTCCTCCTATCAACCGTGTAATTTTTATTTTCTCGGCATGTCCCTAATCGTCGCTCGAACCGGTTTTCCACGGGAGTATAAAAACCGTACGGAAGTCAAGGTATCTGTAACTGTATTTATCTTATGAATATTCAATACGCGGCATACTAGATAAGGCTTATCTAACGCACGTTAGAGGGAACATAAGATAATTTCCCCCCTTGAACGAATTCATAAGCCTGAAAGATTTCACAGGTTAAACTGAAGCTCAGCCCAACGAACTGATTCAAGATTGAACGACTCGAAACGGCCAGGCAAATATTATTAAACGAACTTGCATATTAAGCACGCCACGATAAGAATATAGAGGGCCTTCGGGTTTACGATTATATTCACCGCGAATTCTATTGCGTTCGGGTCGAAACGAAACGAGGTATGCACTCGGCGCAGTAAAAACGCGCCGCAGATCTAAAAGAATACGAAATGAAGGGTGCCATTCCCTGGAACGAAAACTGTTCTGAGCCCCCTTCCTGGATCGGTACCAAGCTGATTTTCTGTTGGCGTATGTACTCGACTGGCGGAAGGTAACCGAAGCGTAATTCGCGAGGATGCACGGGATAAATAATTCGAGTCAAGGAATGAAAATAGAAAGAATAAACGTGTCCTGGACTGGATATGTATTACATAAAGTGTAATTTAAGCTTATCATTTAAATTGATCATTTAAAGAAGTCGATCGATAAATTGGAGTAATTGCACAGAGAGAAACTTTGCCGAAGCTGGGTTAATTCGCCGCTGGGAGCCCCGGGGCGGGAAAGCTAAAAAGTTTTCGAAAAATCGTGGACGAAGCTTTTGCCGGCGAAGCTTCTAATTCCGTGGACGGACGACCCGGAAGTGGGCTCACGTAGTAGCTAATTGAATTTCATATTCCACCGCGCATCGCGAATCGAGAGTTTCCGGGGACGCCGAGCGTTCCCTGGTAATTAATTACAATTCAAGCCTGCACCGTCTTGTCAACCCTCGCCCCTCCTTTTGTCACATTTTTCTTATCCATCCTTTCTTTCTTCGTCGGCCGGAAGAAAAACACGACCCCCTCTCGAATGAGTTTTCAGAGGGAATCTCTTTTCTTGGTCGTTCGCGATCTTTTCCGGCGGTCTCGCCTCCAAACGGCGATGACGTTGCGGCATTCTCCCCGTCCGGCTTGAATTCTAACGAAAACCACGTTAATGGAGACAAATCGAAGACCGGTCTGCTCGGTTGCGAGTCTAATTTCTACTTCGCGTGGAGGGAGGATTGCCCTGACTTTTTCCGATTAAACGGGATTAATCTGGTCCCATAAATGACCTCATTCGTTTTCGTTGGAAAACTCCATTCATCCTCGGAATACATATTGCGTACATTTTTCACAGAATGCGACGAACAATTTAATATACAACGTATTAGTACAAAAATTAATATCATTACCTGCTTGGTATAATGCCGGGGACAAATACACATCATACAATTACATTTACGCGGCGACAGTATGTGTTACGACCATATTCGTTTCTCCGGGACCCTCCTTTATTTTGCTACGCGTACGAGCTATGTATTGCATTGCATTCCGGAGTTGGTATACATATACGTACGTACGTTCCGCTTTTCCCGCGGGACAATCTGAAAATTGAATTTCGCCGGATAGATACGAGAAATTCCCTGCAGGGTTATTCGAACAATCGATAGAATCATCGGGCAAATCGTTCGAGGCGTCATTATATCGCGCCAAGCGACAGAGGATTGAATTGTTCACAAGATACGTTTACGAAATGCCGGCGTGTCATTTCCTATTCGCTTTCGCACTTTACTCTGACAACGTTACAGCTGGTCGCAGAGAACATAGATTGAACTGCGATGCCCCTCTCATCGAAAGGATCTCTTTGCCGGATAGAAATGTCGATACGGTCGGGGAGTATTTTGTGAACAGTGTTTCATGGGATTACTTTTACAAAATTCGGATACGAGAATTTTGAGATTGCAATTCGTAGGACAACTTCGACGCTGAAATATATTCGATATCAAAAACGAATCTAAAGATATTGTCTAGTTTTTGATTTCAGTGGAAATGCTGCATCTCGAAATGCGATATGCGGTCTGGTAGTTACTGACTCAAATTCATATTTCTCGGGACCTCGCGAGAAAGGTGAACTTCAGTTATCAAGCACTAATTGAAATTCAATGTATCTTGACCGCGGTACTTAATTAAACAAGCAATCGGAGCACAACATATTCGTGGCTTTAAAACTTTAACGCTCGAAACTAGCGGACAATTGTTTAAATCACGCGTTAACGAGGCGATAAAAAAAACATACCGCTCCATCGTAATGAAACGTCATTGCGCGGTTCAATTTGTTACTTCTTCCAAGCAAGTATGCAATGACTCTGGTCTGACCATAAATATCTCGGATCGAATATGGGGAAGATAACGCGCACGGGTCTTCCATATTCAGATCTATAAATGGGATTGCATATTTCCTATACGCAAGTGCATACGCGTTTTTGCGCGTTAAAGTACGTCAATTCATATTTCACGTGGCAGCTCTACGAATATGAAGAACAATGGGTTTTCGTTGCGTTTCGTTGCAAGGTTATCGACATTTTGTTTATCGAACGATATATCTGTCCAACATTACTCGTCCTCTTCGATACGTTTCCTTCGGCAATTTCTGTCAAAAACGGACGAAGTAGTTCTGTCTCCTTTAACGAATTTCTTCTTCTCCCCCTTTACTAAAAAAAAAGCCGAAATCAATTTCTTGCTCGCGGCATCCTATCGATCCCCTCAGACTTGACGTCTGTACGATTAAATTCTTGCCCCCCGAACACGACGAAAAGTTTGCCGCTGGCGTAAGTTCTGCTATCGTCTGATGCTCTATGAATAACAAAAACGTCGGAATTCCAGCGTAAAGCAACCGCATTATCGTGATTTCTCCCCGTTCGGGCGCGTACTTGTTGAATGAATCCCCCGCCCTCCCGTCTTCGCGATTCTTTTCATGATCAACCACTTCGTCCCGCCGAAGATCGACTAGGTTTATTTTCAAAAATTATTCCCCCGACGGAATCGAGGGAGGGTTCTCGACTTCTCATCGTCTTCGCTTGAAAGGGGCTGAGAAATGGACGGAGGGGGAATGAAACGATACGCCACCTTTCTCCCGTCACGTTGCACCCGCCGCAAGACGTATTTCATTGTTCTCTCGCCGGTACCAGGCAAGAAATACGGAGGAAATTACCTGTCTGCTATCTTCAGTCTATTGTTATTTCGCGGCGATCTTATTTTATCGTTATGATCGAGTTCCGGGATGCAGCGACCGGCAACTGCGAACGATTCTGCAGACAGTGGGGAAATCGAACGTAACGATTCGTAGACAGCTGGTCGATTGTTTTCGCGGAACTTCCTGGGTAACGTGGTTAATGAAGTTCGTGGTTCGCGACTTTACTACAATATTGCGGTAGCTTTCGTAGGGATCTAACGAAGCATAGTTCATTTCGCGGCGTCGCGTTCCGCAGAAATGTCGTATCGTTGGATACAAAACAGTTGCATAAATGTTTCAATAATAGCCGTCTGAAATACAATGACCGGAACACAGACACGGGGATAATACATTTCCCTCTCGGCTGAAAGCACCCCGAGGGCTCGTAGACGATCGCATTCATGTACAGGGGCTGGAAATCGATTGAAGTTTCAATAAATTTCGATTAGAGTTTGCTCGGCGCAGAGAGACCGGGAGCAAATGACTATAGATGGGAACAGGGATAGGAAAGCAATGGAAATGAGAAGAACCGGCGATTCATCTCGATCGTCTTGTCGAGCAAGTGCAACTGTGGCATCCCGTTTCCGGCCAGTGTGGTGATAACAAGCACCGTAACCTCGTTTTATCTTGCCTCGTTCAAATGGCAGAAATCCACCCTCGTTCGACGAACGCTTGTTCTCCAACTAGAGTATTATATGTTGGCGATGGGGCTCATCGATCAAGGAGAGTGCTTTCTAATGGACGCACCACTGCCCGGGAAAAATATTTAGGTCGATGCGAGCAATTTTCGAAGTACGAAGAAATGTTTTTTGCTGAATTTGCTCTACCGAATGAACAGTGACCAAAAGTGAAACGATAGTTAGATCGCGAGACACAACCAATATAAGATCGCTGCGCACATAGGAGATACATACCGCGGGCAGAAACGAATGGACAACTGAGTAAAGCGCGAACGCAGCATTCTGTTGTAACTGGCGTTTCACCGAACTGAATGAGCCGAAGCTGAAAGTGTGAATAATTCCGGACGAAAGTGTAACGAGTCGAATTGCACGGCGTTAAAACCGAAGTTGACCCGTCTTCGGTTCGCTGAACTGTTTCTCAAGAGTGGCGGAAACGTATTTTGCACATCACCCAGAAAACTGCGCACGTGAAGTATGTACATACTGTACACGGCTTTCGCTCGAGCCTAAACTTTTCGAGTTAACGTGGTAAATTTCCTCCAGGAATTGTACGCCGTTTATACGCAAACGCCAGCCGTGCAAGTTTACGACGGGGAGATAATTTCGAGTGAAAATCGATTGGCATTCTGCGCCAACCTGTTTTACGGTTTAATCATTTTTTTCCAAGCTCTTGAAGCCCATAGGGACCTTGAACGCATCGGCTTTGGAAAACTTACCACGATCGAAAATTGTTTCGCGATCATTCGATTCTCAAGAGAATGCGAAACGCTTCTATCGCCCCTCCGTCCACCGCCTCTTTTCAAACTGTGCATCAGGTTTTCCTTTGTTTCGACGTCGCAGCGGGGAAATTTGTCACTTTCTTGCCTCGGTTTTCCCACGGGGCGAATGTCATTCAATTAAAAATCGAATTATTTGATTGATACAAGGGACAGGCAAGCCAGACGCTTGAGTGTGTATTTTATGAATTAAAATTGTTCAGTCTCGCTTTGAACGTCGTGAAATTGAAAACAAGATTGCATACATGCATGCTGCTCTATGCAGCAAACTCTTCAGTATTTGGCAGCGAATGCAAAACTCGAGAAACGATGTCCTCCTTTCACGCAGCTTTGCGAAAGCCTGTGGTAGATTTGAGTGGCTGATCCCTCAGTAGTTTTACGTTTTACTCCCTTGCATGACCCTTTCTAGCGCGCATTATCGCATGATACCGTGCTTCTTTCCGGTGGAACTCGCGTCCTCGAATGAGTGAAGTCTTCGCTGAGGCATGAAGCTTCGTAGAAAGCAAACAAGAATTTCGCCGGGGTTTCGCAGTCTAATTTTCTGGGCACTCATTGTTGCAGGCACACACGCCCCTTCTTGCGGCCGACACGAGACATGTAAGTAGACGAAACAGAGTAGACGAACCGCGAGAGAACGCGCGTAGCTTCACACAAGTCACTTTCTATCAACATTCGTAAATTGATGGCTATTTAATTTCTACCGTTTGTTTCGTTTGTGTACCGTTGAACACGGGTCGACGCGCTTCCGTGCTCGAGTTAGCGATAAACTCGCTCTGTAGCTTTGAAAAATAATTCGCTCGAACAGATACCGTTTACCCCGTTCCTATTGTTCGAACGAGTCAGACAAATTTACGATTAAATATCGTGCCGTGGTGTCCCACGGGAGGCCCAGGTATTCGTGCCATTAATTTCACAATTAGCCAGCGCCGATGTTGCGCGCGCGCGCGCGCGCGGTGCCCGAATTTCTACTAATTACCCTCCACTTTAAAGCGATTCCGAACAGAAGTTTACATTTTAATCGTGCGCCAATTTTCATTCGCTTAACGACACGTGCGCGCTTGTGGGATTGAATTTGCTCCTCGTCGCAACGAATTCATGTTCAAATTCAACAAGCCCGGCAATGCCCATTTGTGTGCAACTATTTTTCCGTCACTTTTCCGCTATTTATCATCGTTCGTTGCCGTCAATTGTCTGTCACTCGCGTGCCATTCGAACGTCGGGGGTAACGTGGCCTTTTCCACCCTCTTCACGACGCCAATCCCTCTGTCAGTGTTGCCATGCGCCACGCGATTCGAGCGAAAAGATTCATGGCGGGCTTCATTCGATTTGCCGGATCCTTTGAAATTCAACGATGGCGGCACATACTTTACCCCTCCCCAGATTGTAGCGTGGAAAATAAGAGGGCTGAAGGAGGAAGGGACTGGGGTTGAAGGGGTTCGTGCAAGGCGACCGAATATCGAACTTTGCCAAATCGAGTATACCCTGGTCCCCCGGTTCTTGTAACTTTCTGGGTTGACGTCGACCGTCGCGATTATCTTCCCCGTTTCTGCTGCTTCCTTCCTATCTCGGGACCGTACCCCATCATACCCCCTTTTTCGACCCCTTTGGCCTGCTTTGAATTCCCGGAAATTGGATCAATTGCGCGCTAAGAGGAGATCTCTATTCCAAGTCGTTCGTTCTCTGTAATTAGCTGTTAGATTTATTTTGCAGCGGGAAGGTCGGGCTGGACCAGCATCCAAACATATTTCAGAAACTTTCGCTCGAGTAATAAAGTAGTCTTATCGGCGAGAGTTTATCCGGGAATGATTTTCCGTGACGCTATTTTCGTCTCGGTTACGCGATTCGAAATCCGAAATTCAGTGTTACAACGTGTCTCTCCTTAGGGAAAACGCGTCCCTGTTTCTCATTCCCCTGGTTTATCGAAATTCTGATTCCGCTAGGTCTTCGTCTAGCTTTTTGATATTATTATTATTATTATTACTATTATTATTATTATTACTATATTTTTGCATCATTAGCGGTTCACTCCCGCTGTTACTAAAGAAGATTATACATTACTAATTAATCCCGGGGCAATTTCGTGCCTCTAACTTTTTGCGCAACCGCTGCAGAAAAGAACAAAAGGGTTCACGCACAGGCAATGAATTCATTTTTTCCTTCTTATGGCTATATTTTAATCCGACATACAGCACTTTTTATAAATCAAAGTTTGAACATACATACTCCTGTTGTCAAGAGGGTCATCGGTGAACCACGCACAGTGGTTACCTATATGGTGTTGCTCTTCATGTCACTTCCTGTGCCTCCGTACCCCACAATTGCATTATGGTAGAGCGACGTTATAACGGGTCGCGTCGTATAAATCACACGGAATGACGGGGCTCGTCGGTGTCCGTGCTCGTCCCTCAGCGTTCACGCAGATTGGCGCGATTATTTGTTGGCGACGGATCAGATATCGGCCTTCCGGTCCTCGAAAGACGACGCAGGGGCCCTTTTTGATCCGGCTAAATTAAAGGAAACGAATGTCACTACGCATTTCGCCCCGCACTTTGAAGTGAAACGCATAATGCCCGAGTCGCGACACCCTTCGAACTGACAGGGTATCGTAAGGCTTCTCTAAGCACCTTTTCGTACCGTTAATCGCGACGAAATCTGGCGAATAAGCAATTAATGTTATCCTTGTCTCAACTTGTTCCGCGTATGAAATTCCGCTGTTACGGTTACATGAATCATGGAATGAATATTAATAGTCATCGAAGTAGGCATTACGAATAATTACGTTTTTCCGTTCATTGGAATGTTGCTCGCCGCATGCAACATCCTCAATTAAACGATATTACCGTAACAATGGATATATTATTGAATGTATTTCTTCTACCGTTAAACCATCGCCTGTGTGCAGCGCACAATCATTCTAATATTGTTAGCTTTAACTCTATTTATTTAACAGAAATTGCATTTTCCTCGAAAGTATATTTGCCCAACGTATTATCGTGCGCTGCTCCGATTATGTGCAAACGATTCGCGATATTAATATAACATTTCGATATTTCCGGTCGATGGAATTTATCTCGAACGGTATCAAATATTCCATGCCGATTGAAACATTCTTGAATCAGACCAGCCGCGGATCAATCTAATAATAAAATCGTTGATTAATTGAAGACGCCGATCGACCGGAAACGTTTACATTAGCATTCGATTGCCCGCACTTCGTACATCATGTGTGCATGCAAATACGTACATTCGCGCAGGTGCATCAACTTTGACTAGCAAATAATGCGTTGCTGCAGCCGGGTAGATCGTAAGTTCGCCCGAAAGGTTGCGTTTATGCGTTTTACTTCGATTAGCAGCTTTAGAAACCTGTCATTTGCGATGGAAATGTTAAATTTACTCTCGGCCATTATGCCACAATAGATCGAACTTCCACAATCAAACAGACGCGTTGAAATGAATTGAAAGAAAATGGCCCCCTTTCGTGTCTTCAATTTTGCAAAAGTAAAAAGCGGAAAGAGTTTTAACGGTTTGTTATGTATTATTGTCGCGTGCAGATTAGAATGCGCGGAGTTTAGCGCGCCGTTGTTGTCACCGTTCGTTCAGATTCCTCCAAAAAGCCGTGCAACAATTCCAGCCGATTTATCTCAGCG
This sequence comes from Nomada lathburiana, assembly GCA_963667235.1. Lineage (NCBI taxonomy): Eukaryota > Metazoa > Arthropoda > Insecta > Hymenoptera > Apidae > Nomada > Nomada lathburiana. The sequence goes on along the minus strand of OY763898.1, from coordinate 7,214,285 downwards.
AGCTGGAGCACAAGAAAAGCACGGAGCCGGGTCGCGCACCGGTCATTTGAGGGCAAGATAAACTTTGAAAGGACTTTGTTCCACGTCACCCGGGTTTCAACTGACGCGGCAACATTTGCTTCGATTCGAGCTGCTTTCACTCCATTAACATTTCATTCGTAACAGATTGATAGCGAATTTTCTGTCTTTGATTTGCGATAGATGACGTTCCCGTTTGTCAATCTTTAACCGTGTTAACTTTTAATTTCCCTCGAATACTATGTGGGCCTGTTTGATATAGGTCGCGTGGAATGGAGCTCTCATTTCCTTTATATTTATACTTCAGATCAAACGTTTTCGTTTGCCCCGTTTGTGTTCTGTCTCTGTACGCCGCGTTACTTTTTATATACGTACTCGTCTTTCAATTTGTGCACTACGACCGATGGGGGGGGGGGGAACTTCTACTCGAAAAGCTTTAATAATAAAAATCGCATACGAAAATTGGGCTAGTTACGAGAGAGGAAAATAACAAAGGCTCCCCTTTGCTGTCGCTCCGACGTTGCGTTACGTTGCACCATTAACGTTATTTTAAACACGAACGCGTGTAGGCGCTTTGCTGTTGTCCTTTATGGGGTTCCATAGAGTCCCACGAGGATATGATGTAACAAACGGAGCTGAAAATTTCACTCCTTTATTACGAGATGGTTTATCGTTAAAGGTGTTCAAAATTGCACGGAAGGTATGGAAAAATGATTTATACAACTCGCTGGCAAATCTTCTTCTTCGACGATGTCATAAATAAATTTGAACATAAAACAGATATCGCGTTTGAATGTATTTCAAGGAGGTATATACACATCGATTCACGTTTATCTATGGCTGAAGCGCTTCGGGTATTAAAAATAGTACCCGAATATACTGGAGGGATTCGTCGACGTGTGTTCGGCTCGCTAAATTATTCCCGTAGCCCGTAAGAGAACCTAGTGGAAGGATTAATCCGCGAAACTTTCTGTATTCCGGATTATGGGGGATGTAAAATCAGTGACGAGGCCATTAAACGAATCCGTATTGCACGAACTGCGCCATGGTTGCAGCGGATTGAGAAACTTTTATGTTACGATTCGATCGGGGGGACGGGGGGTGTATTTTCAGCTGTAAAAGTTTCAAATGTCGAAATCATTTAGTCTCTGATTAAGCAACATTTATGGATACAAGATATAAACGAAACTTGGCTGAAATTGGTTCCACGGTGTTTTATGACCCGACGGATTTTAGCGAATTTAAATTTACTCACAGAAAGTTCCCCGAAACGCCACGGGGCTCTATGTACATTAATCGGAATGACAAACGGTTATCGCCACGTTCGGTTGGAAAAGCAACGAAATTGCTGGCGAGATAAGACAAGGACGGTATTAACCGTATACGAGGAGCTGCAAATTTATTCCGTAGTTGTAGTCCACGTCAGCGTTGCATTGCTAAAGATTCGCCGGTCTAGAAGAATTCCAGTCTGCATTATGCCGGTCACGTGCGGTTGGTTTTCTTTCGGATTTCTTCCTTCCAATCGCCACCTAAACCCACGTTTCACACCACCGCCGTGGAGGGGGGTTGTCAAAAGCTGCTTGCATCTTCTTTTCACACGTAAATTCCTCACCGCTGCTGGTTTTTCGGCTTACAAGAGAAACGTATCTTGTACAGGGGTTTACAAAGTTTAATGCAATTCGATGGACAAATTGTGTAACATTGTCTTGGGGATTTGCTTCTGCTCGATTCACGTGGGAACGTTACGGAATTCTCTTTGAAATTTTAATTCGAACTCAGCGCTTCGGCGTCGCACGATACGAGTTGTGTAACGTTTCGTGAATTATATACCCCCCCCCACGAACGTGCTCCCCAAGAAATTCCCTGCCGTTTTAAAGGCCTTTGATTAGTGACTTCGCGATTACGTTCAATTTCGTTAACTGTTTGCATGCAACACTGGAAATAACTAGCCGAGTGTCTGATGGTTACGTAGTCGGGGTGATTTTTCAAGAAACGATTGGTTTAAGGAGTTCGAGAACATTTCTGTTGTGTGTGTTTTTTTTCAATTACACGTCGTCAAACGGGTGGCTAAGTAATGTATTAAAATGATTGAATGACAGTGGAACTTTTTCCATTGAAACAAGGATGAGATATAATTGTTGGGCATATTCTTTTCTCGATGAATGAGGGAAAATTGGATTTTTATGGAACGAGTCCCAGTACCGTACTATAGTATTAAAGGGGTTTCGTGACTGTTCTCTTCCTTGTGGAATTTAATACAGACATTAAGATATTTAGGGTGGTTGTATATATACGGTAAGAATTTCATATGAAGCTCGTATAGTGTGCAACATGTAATTAATTTAACCTCTCATATTTCTTACACATTGCAGTGCAATATCGTTTCCAACGGTTTCATTATTACTTGATCAAGCAGACACTTGCTAGCGTCATGACGTCCCTCCAGTTTCCCGATAAATAATTAACGTTAACCGAATTCTTAGTCAAATAAATAAATAAATAAGTAGAAAAAGATTAAATTCTTTTGACAGTAATGAAAATTACGAGGGTTTTCAAATGAACTAATTCTTACTCAAAGTATGTACATACATATTACAGAATATCGCTTCCCTTTTCTGTCATCTCTGCATGACGTTCATAATAGAGATAATGCAATATTCATACTGAATGTAGCACTTTGTAAGCCGCAGCCACGCCTGATCGATTTCACACAAAACTTACAACAACCGTCTCGTTTCTAACAAAATTCATTTCAACGCAAAGGCGTAAACAGTACTCCACTAAAAATTTCCCTGCATAATTCGAGGCCAGCTGCGCAAAGATTGAAAGGAAAATATATACATATATTCGCGTATCTACACTTTCAGTTACATGGGTGTCAAATAATCATTTCTTATCTTCCATTCTTTAACGCGTGTACGACGCCATGTGAATCGATGTACGTTTCGTCCCTTCACAGCGAATTATCAGCACGCTACCCCTTCCAGCATTTCGCGCTTCTTAATTGATCTACGGATTAATTAGCCGTTGCTCCTCTGGACCCAGATAATAGCAGGCGCCGTAGCGTCCTCAACAGCTTAATCCTTATTTATGCGGCAAGCAATGGAAATTTCGCTTAATACAAATTAATTAGAGCCAAGATTTCAAACAAACCCGCCCTGCCTGCCTACTTCCCTTTCTTTCCTGGTCCGTATACCCGCTTCGTTTTTCCTTCTGTCGTTGAACCCATTTCTCCATTCGCGCACGCGGAAACGAATAGAAATTTCTGTTCCGTCCGTGACGAATGGACAATCAACGAATTTCCCCGTTCGAAACCACGATCATTGAAGAGACGGGGGCAAATTTTAAGGAAGTTCCGAATCCGCTGTACCTCATTTAAAATTTGCACGGGGCTATGATTTACGGCGAGTTAATCCCGTTGGTATTAAGCGAGCTCCATCCGTTCTGGTCTCTGTGAACAGACGAAATCGCGTTTATTATAACGCCAGATTTGTTGCACCGACCGATTACATACGAGGCCCGGTGCTTTCGGGTCTACAGGTGCGTTTAATTTGCGAAGCTTTCCGCCCGCGAGCGGATTTACCATTCTGTAGCTGTGTTCTATGGATCCGACGTTACGTAGCTCGTAAATTTCAATGATAGTCGAAGCACGCGTGAAGCTGCGAAACCCCGTGATCCGACAGCCGGAGGTTCATAAATAACGCGACTTCGTTGCGGCCTGGCAGATCTGGAATTTCTACAAAAAACCTAGAGCTCGCTCGAATTCGACAAATTTTGAACTTCGCTACGCGAATTCGAGTTATTTGGGGCCTGGAGTTTATTGCATTCCGATGTGTACGTACATAAATACATACCTGATCGTGCACAGGGCTCTTTCGATAAATACTTGCGTCGCTATTTTTACTCTCCTTTCATTTCTATGCAGTGTATTCTTTCCTATTTCTTTTACACATTTTTTTCATAAATTAATTATGATTGAATAATTTTGATCGTATAATTTGTTTAATAACTATCTGCGACGCATCGACGACATCGATCCTCAAAGAATTTAGAATACGTGGGCATAGTGACGTGAAATATCCATTGATAACTATATGCATTTAGTGACGGGCTTATGTCAACGATCCAATTTTTTTTTTTTTTAATCGACCCGTGTCCAAGGTGGCTGCGGTTTTCCACGCCGCGGCGGGAAATTGGATCGCACGATGGCTAACACGATTAAGAATTAATTGATCGTTAAAACCCATCGGCTGCTGGGACCTGTGTTACACGTGATAACGACTGGTTGATGAACACAGGCGCTGGCAAATCGCCAGGTCGCAGCGCGAGTTCGATTCGAATTTATTATTCAGTTTCGCCTAACCCGCGCCCGTGCGATGGAAATGTCTCGCGACATCAGAATTATAAATGGAACCGTTCGTGTAATTGCGTTTTCCGGTTTCACCTGTGATACGTTGAATTTTCACGCAACGCACGCATCCGCACTCCGAAACTTTTCCTCCAAACCATGGAACATTTTTGTCGAATTTTCATTGTTAATTGTGATTTCGTGCAAACAGTGTATCGATATAATGTTCAAGGCAATATTCGCCAAACCCCAAGAGAGTGCAGCGTTTCTGAAGAATCTTCATGCAAACGCGCCTTATCAACCACGAAATTGAACCAGTGTTCTACTATGAACAGAATAGACCGTACGTAGCTGTACGTAGCATTGGCGAACTGCACGGTGAATGTTTAATTCTCTTTGGCTGTGTTTAGCATGTACCACGTAGTCATATAGCGTAAGCAAACGTTGATTACTTTAATCCACAATATACATTATCAGCCAGTGTCCCATTTTATTCCGTCCGCATTTAACGCGTGTTTCATGCGCACGTAATATAAAAATACCACCGATTTTCCACCGTCCGGCCGGAAATTTTTAATTACTCTACACCGAGTGCAAAATGTGCGTCGTCATAGAGGCATTTATTAAAACATTTACGCAACGTTGCGCCCCTCTGGAATAATTACTCCCGTTGCTGTTGCCCAAAAAATTTCGGCAATCTTCACCGTGCTCCTAAATGCTTCTCGCGCGTGTTCTCTCGCATGCGTGATACGTGCACCGTAAATCTCGCCTGGGAAATGGGGCCGGGGCGAAAAGGAATCTCCCTTGATTATGCCAACGATCTGGCGGAATAGCCATTAGGATATTAGTGCGGCTTTGCCAGTCCATCGTTTTGTTCCGACATACAGGCGGAGAAACGAACGCTCGCCGTTTGCCAAGCCGCGTGTAAACTTTTTTGCAAGTTCCCCCCCTCGGCGTCCGAGACGCATCAGACTGATTGCGACGTGGCGTGCCAAGTCGCCAATAACGTTGCGACTTGATATCCACTAAAATACCGCGATTCTAATTTTAATTATACACGATAACCGCGGTGGCGCCGCCGCGACGAACGAAACGGCAGACGCCCGATCGCTTTCTCGTTTATATTCACGCGACGGCGCGCAACAATCCGCTACCAAATTCCGCGGCAACTTGGCATCCGGGCAGCGAAGTTTCGTTAAGAACCGCGGCGATCCTTTATTTCGCCGCGAAACTTCGCGACCCCTAGACGAAACCTCCGCGCAGCGCCGTTTAAGTGGTTCCCGATGGTTCCATTAAAGGGAAAAGCGGGAAAGGGCCGGTCGCGCGTGGACTTTTCCGAGCGCGCCGGGCAACGTTTTTCCTCGGAATAAAGGTGCAGTTAGTCCGCGTCCTTGGCGGCAGCCAAGCGGGCAGAGAGCTTTTTGGATGGCCGGGTAGAGAAAGGCGAAGAACAGAGGAGAAACACCGCGAGGGGCATAAAGTCCAGCAGCACCGATCCGACGCCTCGTAGTTGGTGGTACTCCAATTTTGCTAATGCGCCCGTGCCCCGACGAGCAGCCACCGTCAGGCTGGCCGTAGTTTCGTGATTCTAGAACTGCACTTGGACCTCGTTCGCCTCGCCTCTCACCTTGGGGTGTCGGGATCCGCGCGGCCGAAGCTCGACAACTTTTCGCCTCCTCGTCGCGGGAGGGATCGTCGTTCGGCTGATACTCTCGTACTTTTGAGTAGGGTCTGGCACGCTGCCGGACGATCGTGAACATTTTCGTGCTCGACCTTTCGCCGGGCCGCGCTATTAATGGACCGAAATCGCTCTGCCGAAATGGGAAAATGTTGAAAGTTTTTCGCCTGCGCCGATTTCGAAACGACGGCCACGGCTACATGTGCCGGGTGCGAGCGACGAGTCGCGGCGCTAATTTCGGTGCAGCCGCGAGCGTCGCGACGAACGGCGACCTTGAATTTGTGTAATATGCAGAGCTTCGCGATATCGTGGATAACTTTTTTAAAGGGAATGTTTTTGGATATCGGATCAAATATTATCGGGGACCTTCCGCTTCGAGGAAATGCCAAAAGAAAATCGATTTTGTTGAAGTTCGCGACACACTGGTACTATCCGACCTCGATCGTGATTTATTTTATGGATGATAATCATCCGTACGATCTTGCGCGTTGAAATATGTCCGGCTTTGCTTTTCCGTCACTATATGCAGGTAACAATTTATCGCTGCGATAGAAAAATTGTTCACAAAACTTACGACTTGCATAGCGTGTCTTTGTTCTTTCCCATTTCACTTAGCTATAATTTCTGCTTCTTTCACTGCATATATCATATCTATGTTCGTGTACCCGAAGGATACACCGTAGCGACACGCTCTGCATATCGTTTCCGGCAGGTCACTGCGACAACTGCAACGGGACACCGGACAGCACAGCGTGAACTTTCTTATCCGATGACCATCGGCAAGATACGCACCCCTTTTTTGCAATACCGAATGAAATGCGTAATTCGCAACTATATGCAATTTTTAAAATAACCGGCCCCATTCTGTAGAAACTATCTCCGATGTCAGTATGTTAGTTAAACTTGGCCACGAGGCATTGTGCACTTTCGTGCAACATTAAATATTCAAACACTTTTATAGCTACTGCGACGGCCTGTGTTTTATACGTGTACAGTATTCGTACACTATCGTAGGCGAATCGAGGCGCGCAATATCGAAGACGATTATTCGAGAAACGCGATTCATAGGGGTGAAACCACTTGAATCGCTTGATCTGAAATCTCGCGGCGGGTGTCAAGTGCAGGGGCGATACTCCATTAATTCATGGAGATGCGTGCCGCAAATCTACGCGTCCCAGATGTTCGATATTGATGCAAGGAACTTTGTGCCACCCTGCACGTGACCGCAGCCATGCACGTTCAATTGAACAGTATGTACATATTGACGCGTTGTAATCTCCGCGTATCGGTTTCGCCGTGTTTGAAATGAATCGACAGCTTCGGACAATTTCTTCCAGAAATCGCATCAAACGTGAGGTTTCTTTCTGTCCAATCACAATGCACGATTCTGGCTTCTGTATTTAACCGGGCAAACATTGAGAATCACGGTTGCCAATTCATTGAGTCATTTATTGTCACCGTTTGGCAATGGTTAGTAATTTATCGCGAGACCGGCCCAAGCTATCGATCGATCTCGAACATTAAATATGCATATCTAATTATCGCGTTTAATGGGAACACGCACGTATACCGATCTTCGCGCCAACACGAAATTCGTGGCCCTCGCTTTGCTGGAAATGAGAATGCGTCGCATCTGCGACGCGATGCGCGCGGGATGCGCAAATGCGTATCGCGAATCGCGGAGAAATCTGCAAGACGGGAATGCTGATCCAATGGGATACTGTACGCCCGCCTCAATATCGCGTTTCCGCCGCTTCCAGCGGAGATTGCGGCTGCGACGGGGTTCGTTTCGATTATTCGCGGCTGCGGAACACGCGGATCTCGGAAACATTGGGGTGCACGCGACATTATTGCGGCGCACTGACGCGAGGAGATCAAGTTAACTTGGATTTTACGGACGTACGATGTGCTGCTCGAAACAATTATTCTGGATTATTTTTGATGACAGAGAATGGCGGTGATGCGCACATGCTTTTATAAACGTAATTCAGAAAATTATACGTCGCGTTGACAGGGACAACGGTTTCAATATGTGATCCTCTAATTGTTTTGACAAGCATGGAACACGCATTTCAATATACTTTCGTTGTCTCGTGCGACGTTATTCAATTTCAATCGGAACTCCTATTATCATCTCTAGTATTGATTTTTCAATTACGTCGTACCATTACATGCATTGCATGCGCCGAGATGTACAAGGCGCGTCAACAAATTTGTCGACGCGCGAAAATGTAAGAAATGTTTCACGCAAAGCGAAGCACCGCGGCGCGCGTCAATTATTATCCGGAGAGTTCCATGGTTTCGTCGATGAGCATTTTAATTAAAGAATCTGGAGTCGCGGTAGACATTTCAGCGACGTAAGGGGCGAGGTACACGGCTTGCTACATTTTACTGTCGCCCTCGGGCGAGAATATGAAATATTTCTGGCCCTTTGACGCGTACAGTGCGAGAAGGGTTGCGCAGTTTCGCCGGGAACACGAGGAAACGAGACTTTTCGTTTTAATATCGCGAGACAAAAGGCCGCTGCGTGTTCCGCCCGCGCGCGTCTCGAGTTTCCTTACGCGTTAATTCCGCTTAACGCTACTCGGTTTCTCGCCTTTTGCACGCACTTTACGCGCGCACTTGCGTTACTTACGTTACTTTAGGATGTAACATATATGCTCACCTTGGCAGGGCCGGCGGGGAAGAGGTATTAAGTTTAGCAGCGAATTTCTCGTCCCCTGAATTTATTCTGTCACGTGAAATTAATATTCCGCCTGGTATTAGGAAGTTCTGCGTTCCTTGTAATATAATAACGGTGGAACTGTGTTATATTAGACGAAAATTAACTTGAGAAAATTAACTTAACAGAAAAAAGAAAGAGCTGTGAGCGATACAGAATGCTTTCTGTACAGCGACAATTTTCTTGCCGGTTTAATATCGGATTCCACTTTCAACGATAAAAACTGTACACGTATATGTATATAGGTAACATTGAACACTAAGAATGCCCCGAGAAGAAGATACATTATCACGTATCTATCATAAAATCTTATTACACATTTACGAAGACCTATCACATAGTAGCTCTTGATTATTCGGACGATTATAGTCTCGGGAAATATTGAACAGATTTTATTATTAGGATATTAAAACATTCCTACGTGTCCCGACACTTAAACAGCCCGATGCTCTTTAGCGTTTCATCTCGCCCTTAATAACGCGCCTGTCTGCTGCGTGCAACCCCTTTTTAGCAGAACCTGCTATTTACGGCGCGGCTGGCGAATACCAGAGGTATTCACGTTGCGATACACCCGGTAATTTCATTCGTCGTTAAACTCCGTCGGTTGTGTCGAATAACTCCGTAGAATTCACTGGGTATAGCTGTCTATAAAGTTTCGGAGGATCGCGGATGGCACGATCCCTGACGAGGATTCAACGGGCTTCCGGGAAAATTTTATTGTTCACAAAGACGACCGCCACATGGCTGGGCGCGCCTCTTGCGGGTTAATTAAATTTTCGGCCTCCCAGTGTAACAAGTCGAAATTTGTGAACGACGCGACCCGCCGGAGTTGCAAAGAATTCGCTGATCGCGTTCAACGATACGTACGATGGGAATAATTAAATCTGCATAGAAATTACGTCGCCGTCGGTCGCGTCGACGTGGAACATCTTCGAGGGATTTTTAGGGCTCGCATAAATTCCATGCGCGCCACGTTTCGTATCACGGGGCATTATTACAGAAGGTTCGAAGCGTGCGCCGTGCACACCTTGAACTCTTTTCAGCCTTCACGAAGTCTGAGGCTCGGCTCGGCCGTATTTAGGTTCGTTCGATTTTTTAATAGCGAGAAGAGGTGCAAAAATCTGTGTCGAGAAATCGATTTACTCAGTGTCGCAATAAAATTCGAAGAAATAAAGGACGCTTCTGATCCGTGCGAACGGCGAAAATCTTCTTGCAGCGATTCGCGTAATAAGTCGGTAATTATCTTCAAGGTCGGTGCGGCCTGAAACCACGAATATTTGCCACGAAACGTGGCTATCTTTACCCTATTCCACTGTGAGCCACGCGTTCCAACAAAGGCCAACGAATATAGCCGTCGCATCGGTTCGGATTCGCGATGGTAATTCGAAACACGAACGGCACGGACCTGGCCCGTTGGAGTTTCCCGGGCCAAGATTCCGGGACCACCGTGTCGGCATTTAACGCCGCGTCCACGTGACGCACGTGGAAACCCAGCCAGTCGAACTTCCGGCGAATTCTGTTAACAGAATTATCGGGAACCGCGGCATGCCTAGGTTAATTCGTTACCCACGGAGTATTCGATAATCGATCCATCTGTGAACGTAAAATACGATTCTCATCGATCCACCATTTAATTCGACTGAATCGAAATATCCAGCACGTATTTTATTTATTTGTATTTTGATTACTATTTGATCATTATCCGATTACCATTCGATTATCACTGGACGCCGGAACATCGTCGAAATCATTCCCCCATCGTGATTCTTCTTCCACGTTCTTTGAACCACCAAGTCCGCGGGCACCTAATTCCTCGCAACCGAGGTAAGCCGAACAACAATTACACCGTCCACGAGACCGTTTCCCCGCTGAATTTCCCACCTCTATTTTTACGTCCGGCCCGTGTCTGAAAATACTCCGTACGTTCTGCTCTGGAAAAAAACCGGAACACCCCCCAAGACCGGTCGTGTAACGAGAGTGTGCGCCGTACGTTATTAGCGTGCACACGGAACGCAAATGCTAGAACGTCTCGAAACACGCGATGCCTCATCGAGAACCCGGCCGATTGTCCACGCTCGTACCACGGTACCATAAATCTCTAGGACCCGCTCGGGAACCGTGTGACTGACCACGGGCCGCTCGTTTTAGCGGCGTTGTGTCTTCTTCGTGCAGCACGCGTGCCGCTGGTATATTTTCACAGCCGGTTGGAAATAGCCGGCCACTGGTCTAATATTATAATAGCGATGACTGGCGCGGCGCGAACGCGAGCCCTCGCGAGCGAGCGAGCGTGCGAGCGAGTACAGTAGAGTCGCGGGCGAGACGGCCGACAGTTTCGCGCTTGTGACGCTCCGCGGAAACGAGAACGCGACCGTGTAACGTTACTTCTTGCCCGTTCGTGACAGGGGATCGCCGGCAGTTTCACGTTTTCTTGCCTTCAGGGAAGGCCGCCTCTTCCGCGTTTCAAACGACGCCGCTCGAACGTTCATAAACGGTACAGTACCTTCAAGCGCTCCGATTCCAGAAACGCGTGGGATGACCAGTGCGGTTTTCAATATCGCAACACCACACACGGCTGGTCGTGACGATTTTATAGAAACGTTCGCGTCGTGCTGTTCAAACGGAGTACAGCGGCATTCGCGCGAGAGTTTTTCCTTTTTCGCGCTCGAAGTGAACCCGGCGAATATTGTGCGAACGTCGGCGAGCTATCAATCCGCGCAGCCGACGTGAATTTTCCGCGGTGTTACGCAACGCCCGGACACTGATTATCCCTCGATAGTACGTTGCCGCGTCGTTAATAACACGTGTGATTTGTGCATCGTCTTTGCTCGCGGCGAAACGAGCCCCGGCGTTTGCTGGCCTCCTGCGGACGAAGGCTAACGGGCGGTGAATGAAGCTCGCCGCGAAACGTTTCTGTGGCTGTTGCGAACGAAACATCCGCGCGATATCAGAATGCCGGCGGTGGGTTAAAAGTTGTGATACACGAAGATCGATATCCGGCGTACGTTGTTCATGCGGACCTCGGTGATTGTGAACGAAACGCGTGAATCGTACGTCACCTGGGGCGCTATCAATGCTGTTAACGGTGTTTTAAAATGTTGTTAACGACGCTGGATCAGCGCGAACGATGACAGCCATTATGTCAAACGGACTGCACAAAATGGTAAATCGATATTCCGTATAGTGCAATTTCAGCGTGATAGTAGTAGAACCTTGGCGGTTGGAGTTATAAATGAAAATGAAAATACGTTAGCGTTGAAAGTGATTGGTTGTTCAGATCGTACGAAATTGATCGATGCTGTGTCAGCGTTTGCATAAATAATGTGCACGCATCGTGGAGGTGAACGAACAGAAGTGAAGTCAACATTAAATCGTGCAGGCTTTCGCCCCGTAGTCGATAATTCTGCCCCACTTGCTCACGTGTGATTTGTGCATCTTGAAATTTACCACGAACGTAGTGTACTGTTCTACCACCAAGTATGTATTCATAATTACCCGCTCGCTATTCCGAATACTTGAGATAATTACGCGGCACGGTTTCTTCCTTCGTTCGTACAGAAATTCCATTTCGGCGTGCCGAACGCGTTCTTTAAAGCGTGTATACTCATTGTCGCGATTCCCGCCCTTCCGATGTCAGCGTCGAAAAATTCGATAACGCCGCAGTCGTGCGTCGCTTTTCACCTGTATTCGCCGTTTCGTACGCGTCCCACGATATTTCACGCCGTTATCAGCGGGCACGCACGTCGAGGAGTGCATAGTACGCACGCAGGCCTACATATGTACATGGCCGCCGCGCTGGCAGCTTACCGATCTTCTTCTACCGCGAGCGGCAGTCGAATTAATTATGGATGCCATTCACCGAGGCGTAGTTGCTAATCGTCGATTAACCGAGCGTCAGACCGCTACCATAATTTCAGCGTAACGTCGACGTAACGCCTGGATCGCGGGCCTGCTACCGGGAGTAACGGGGACTTCCGGTAACGACCCTTACGGCGTTCCATCTGTCCCGACCAGCTCCATGGCATGGTAATTCGGGGACGATTAATTCACGATTCCGCAGGCAATATGTGCTGATGCAGCCGCGTGCATCAAATCTGTCGTAGAGTTCCTGATTGCACGCGGGTCATCGCGATACCAGCTGGCACGCGGAATGCATTTTGGAATGCGTGTCAAGCTTGCAGCTCGAATCGCCTTTGTCGATGCGGTTCCGTTGCGAACGGAGAATCCGGTATCTCGATTGGGGACTATTGGTTCGGCTCTGATTTGCCCCCAGAGGCTGATTTATCGATAGGTGTTCTTACAGCGAAATACTTAAACGGGACACGGCAACGTTTGCTAGGAAATTGCTATTCGAAATTACCGAAATTGTCGGAGGTTTTCTTCTCTATAAGTCTAGAGAAAATTTGGCATTATACGCCATGGGGAATGGGGGGAGGGCGGTGTCTTTGTTTCGTGAGAAAAAATTCTCGCGTCCTTTTCCACCGACTGGCTGCACGAGAAATCAGACTTAATCGGTCCATTGCGAACAGCGAGCGCCGCGCCGGCTTACGGAAATCTCTTTTAAAAATCCTGTTGAAAGAAATGGAAAACGAACTCCGGTTACTGCTCTATTGTTGGACATTTTCAACCGTCTCGTTCCCGCGAACCAATGTACTCGCGAGCAGGTGCAGCGGATTATAACATTATGAAATTATTATCAGGATTTCTACGATAACTGATATAAGCCACCACCGTCGTTCCGGTCACACGACCTAATCTACTCCTCTGCGGGTCTCAAAATCAATTAACCAGTTAACTCCTTCGCTCTGCGGGACGGCCAGTCCCACGTGTAATTAGGAACTGACCCGTGCTGGATTACCGATGCGATCAGTGCTTTCTCCTTGTGCCTACGTTGCGTTCTTAATCTCGGTTATTCTTTATATTTCCACGCGGTCCAATTCAGACCAATTTTTATTAATATCGCATTGGGTATTAGTCGTTGCGGGATTCCCTTCTTTTACCGGCGCTTCGGATTTTACTTCGAATTTTATTAATACGAAAATGATGTGATGTATGTTAACAGGTGAACGGTGACGATGATTGGGAGTACGAGGAAATCGTGCTCGAAAGGGGTGGCGCTGGGCTTGGCTTCAGCATCGCCGGGGGCACGGACAATCCACATTTCGGCAACGACACTGCCATTTACATCACGAAACTTATACCGGGTGGTGCCGCGTCCGCGGACGGTCGTCTGCGCGTCAACGACACGATACTGCAGGTGAACGACGTGTCCGTTGTCGACGTACCGCATGCGGCGGCCGTCGACGCGCTCAAACGAGCAGGGAACACCGTTAAACTAGTAAGTTTTTCTTCCATCTTTTTTACTCTTGCCGCTTTCGATTCGCGTGTAAATTAATTCGATGGCGATCGTAGAATTTTTGGAGGATATATTTAACCACCAAGACCAAGTAACCCGTAGTCGCGCCAACGAAGTCAGTTTAGCAGTTCAATTGGTATTGTAAATATCTGGACTGGATACATGTATTTGTCTAAACCGCTCCGCGGTATGATAATGGTGAGCGTGTGTCTCCGGGGGAAATGGATTAACCTACAATTCAGGAATCGCGTAACGAACTGCAGTAAAACTCCGACGACGACGTTTGATTGATTGTCTCTGTGGGACTTTTCCGCGGAGGACGTCTTATACTTCGTGGTAAATGTTCTTGAAGATCTGTAATCGCCCATCAGTGATTTAACTGGTTTGCAAGATGTTCGAGTTACCTATTTACGGTCCAAACTACCAATTGGCAAAACTAGTTACATCAAACTCTGTATAAGCACCTATCCTCCTGCTGCATAAATCACCGACGGATTTCATTGCAGTGAAGTTTATCTACGAGTGTCATTAAAATCCGAAAGTATAAAGTCGCTGTTAAATACTAGGAGTGTAAAAAGAAAGAAGATCCGAAACAATGGTACCCGCGCCTGGTGGGGAGAATTCGTTTTAGACGTCCAATTATTATCTGGTAGCTCGGCGCGAGATAATCGCGGCTGACGACAATGCCGGCCGCATATCTTGCGGAAAACCGAGATCCTATTTCCCTCGACCGCGAAATAATGCTTCCCATTCGCGCTTCTCTAGCTCGGGCTATAACTCCCTTCTGAAGCCTCGACGGGACGAAAATGAAAAGAAAAGTCCTTCGGTTCTGGCAACAAAACGAACGCCAAACAAATCCTCCTCCAGAATGAAACAAAATAATTGCCAACCATTTTATTACACGGGGAAATAATAAATTAATTTCATAACGCATCGTAAGCTTCGCTCGCGAACCACGGTACCGGAAGATTTGAAAAAAAAAACGCCGACCGAATGAGCGCGTTAACATTTGAATGGACGAGTGGAGCGCGCGAAATGCAGACGCGAATAAATTTTCCTCGCGGCGCACTGGATCCAGTAATTCAACCTGCAGCCCCTGGTCAGCCTGGAAAATATTGTTTTCCAGAGATAAAATTAATTTTGTTTTCCCGTCGCGTTGGTACGGATGCTCGTGCATCGAAAATCTCTTCCCGTCCTCCCCCGTTTGATCTTTTTCCCCCTTTGCCTGGTTCATATGCGCGCCCGCGTTATTAACCCCCTTTCTAGTGTCTAGAAATTACCGGAACGGGGCAGGCATAAAAGCGTTCACGGGGGCTGGATATTATTATTTCGCCCCGTCATATTATCCTCGAGGTGTAGCCCCTTGAAAGGAGGCTTAACGTTAGCGAAACTTCGACGGCGTTTCCTGACGGGCCGATTTGATTAAAATGTCGCGTAACGTTTCGGCACACTGCTGGTAAGCAAAGCGTCGTGAAGCGTCGTTGCCACGCGTTGGATCTAATTTCTGGAAATCTTTCGATGGTGCTAAAATCGATTGGCGCTTAACCGAAGGAATGTTCGCAAAAAAATATTGTGCTAGAAATAAAATTGTTGATCTGCGTTTGATCTAAAATTTGTTAAGCTTTCGCGCGTTCATGATTAATCTAAGATGGAACAGGAATGTCGATGATATTGTCAGTTGCGAGTGGAATTTATTAAGAATCGTTCGATTAATATTTGTTTGCTTATTAAAACCATATAGATTTCTCGTTGCTTACGCAATCTAAGGGAGGCCTTCGTTTATCTTTCAGTACGTACGCCGACGAAGACACACGCAGCTGATCGAAATCGAGTTAATCAAGGGAAACAAGGGCCTCGGTTTCAGTATCGCCGGCGGTATTGGCAATCAGCATATACCCGGTGACAATGGAATCTACGTAACGAAAATTATGGAGGGCGGTGCCGCCCAAGTGGACGGCCGTCTTGTCGTTGGAGACAAATTGGTAGCCGTCAGAAATGCTCTGGTGAGTTCAGTCAAAATCATATATGCCTCTCGCCTTAATATTTTACTTCAACGATAAAGTTAGCATCGATTCCCCGAATCGTCGTGTTCCATGGTTCAACAATCAACACACTTGATCACACTTCAGATTTCTATTCAAGTTCAAGAATCAGGTTAATTCTCTATATCATTCTAATCTGATTGATTGCCCCCGATTTCTTTCGATCTGACCGTTCTACGAAATAAGTCTACGCTTGATTGGACTATTTCTCACGCAAAATACGCTCGCACTGAACAAAGGAGAAATACAATTTTTCACCCGAGAAAGGAAGCGTAATCGCGTAATTTCTCGCAACAGGAGTCCAATTTACTCTCGCACAACTTTCTCAATCTTCGCTAACAAAAGAATGAAATCCTCGCTTCGAGGATATCTGTTAAGCACGAAAATAAAGAACCTTCAAAAATACAAGATTTCTCGAAATACGTAAATTCAAGGCGCAAGAGATTTCGCTGCGAAAAAGAGAACAAGCTCTCTCTCTCCCCCCCCCCCCCCCCCCCCCCATTATTTTACATATCGTATTGGAACGTTTGAGAGACCGAGGTAGGATTTCGAAAAATCCGTGATGCACGAACGAGAAGGCGAACGAGGACAGCGCGAAAAATAGATCAGAGCGGTTTTTGATGGCGACGAGTAATTGATAGCTCTTCCGTCACCGGTGCACGGCTCGTTGTCACAGTTGCAGGTACGGTGGTTGGTCGTTTTGCAGCTTCCCCGGCGATTTTTCACACCGGCGAGCCCCCCTTTTCTTCGGTCGCCATCTCGCTTGAGACACGCAGTCGAAAAGGCTGCGATTAAAAGGCGGCATCGACCCCGTTCATTTATAATCGCGGCCGGTGCAATTCGAACCGTGGCAAAGTCGCGAACTGGAATTTCTATCTGCGACAGAGCAATGTTTGAAACGCTGCTACATGAACAATATTTGTCACCCGCGGCCGCCCCTTCGATAATTATTCCAATTGTTCAATACCAAATCGAAGATACATTGTACGTTGCCACGCGATATTTTACTACGTGGTAGGAAGTGCGATCGTTCGTGGACAATCCATCGAATTGAATTTTTCATTTAACTTTCAGTCGCTTGAGCGTAAAGTAAGAAGATTTTGAATATTGGCAAACCGCAAATGGATTCGTACATTTTCCATAATATCGTCAATGAATTTTTATCACCTTTGGGGCCCACGCAACGTTCGCGCAATTATACACCTTTCGAATTCATCGTTGTGGATTTGCGTCGGTCACAGAAGTTACGGTAAATTCATGTAAAAAGGGGGGGGGGGGGGATCAAATTTATTGTGAATAGATTGAGCTTCCTTCGATCGGTTTCGTGGAACGATTTATTCAAAAGTTTTTCGGAGCCAGGTAGACAGGATGTATCGTGAGTCGATTTAACTTTGCGCGTGATTGCGTGCCGATGTAGCGTACGTACATACTACTTGAGAACAACGAACGTTGCAGAAAGTTCGCCTGTGCTATATTACATAGTCGGGGAAACTTCGACGATATCCCTTCTTTTTGTACGTGTTAGCCACCGTTGTATAATTATCGGCCGTGACGTTTCCCCTTTTTTCCTATTTTGTTTTTCATGCACGGTCTCTCCGCGATATATCGTCGAACGAGTATGGCTACGAAATGAAAAATTCGAAAAAGAAAAGATGCAACAAGAGAAGGAATGAAATACTGAAATATGTCTGACGGCAATATGTATTCGCGTTGTTTGTTAAGCTGCACAGATATTTCTATCACAGTTTATTGGACCCTCTCCCTTAAAGAAAAAATCTGCTGTCAGTTAAATCGTTGGCGCACGTTTCACAATTTTTTTCGAGCGTTCATGATAATATTTTATTAACGAACGAACGGGTGATTGTATTTTTTGAAATATACCTCGCAACCGTTTTCTCGCGTAATTTTTGTACGAAATGAAAGGTGATATCTTGAAAGTGTCGACGTTCTTGACGCTTCGCCGTAGTCGTTCGCGTTAATAATGTCGACGAACAAGACGGAAACGCATAACTCTCGCAATATTTGTTCGGTAATCCATCTAAAAGTGCCCCGTAAGAGGTAAAACGAACGATGATTGACAGGGGAAATTGAACGCGAGAAATCAATTACCGTGGCTTGCGAAATCTTGATCGATACGCTCGCACCACGGGCGACCGGTTTTTCGCATTTTCCTATCTGACGATGTTCTTATCCCTTCTCGCGCATCGCTTGGTCGCAGAAAATTAACAGAGCCGATGAAATCGCGAAAGGGAACCGGACAGGAAATTAAGATGAATAGACGGTGTTGATAAACGAGGAAGACCCATTATATATTTAACGTGAATGGTGTACACATTCCTGAAATGCATTGAAATTAATAAAAGATAGAAAAATATCGAACATTTAGCTCCGCGTGAACCGAGGGGCAACATTATCATCAATTTCAAAGAATGAATAAAGCTCCCAGGAAGATCCTCATTGAAACCAAACAATTGAACTCACCCCCTTACGACAGACATGCATTTGCAATTCACTTCCTAAAATTAATTTCTACTACATATCTGTATACTATACATTATACGGTCTCTTTTTATAATAAAAAGAATTCTAGGCGAATAGCTCGTACGTTCCAACAATGTCCAGTCAAGTTCGATTACAGCTCAGCACCGCGAGGTCGCGGCCAGTTGGTCGTTTCAATGAACGTCAACGTAATGTCAAGATAAAAACAGGACTCCTTTGATTCCAGCAGGGCGACAAGAACCTGGAAAATGTGACGCACGAGGAAGCAGTGGCGACACTGAAGGCGACCCAGGACCGCGTGGTCCTTCTAGTGGCGAAACCGGAAACCGGAATCGTCCCCCCGCCACCACCCCCGATGGCCTCGGACAATTCGCTCTCCCCGCAACCACGTAAGTCGGCCTCGTATTCTATTCGCCATATATATACGTATTATTCACCGCCTCGTAGGACTCGGGGTCTGCGTCCCGGGTGGCGCGTTCCGCGGGACATTTCCACGATCTTTTCTTCTCGAATTTTCGCGACGCCGCCATCCGGAACGATAAATATTTCACGCACCGCGAAAAAGTGTCGGCGTTACTTTTGTTCGTGCCCACCGGACGCGGTTCTGTCGCGAAGGAAATTCTTTCGCCGGCTCTTTGGAAAATGGGAACGTTACCGCTGTCTGGCGCACGTTTTATACTCGTCGTTGCGCTCCGTTGTTTAACGCCGCCTGGTCGGTACGGCGAAAATTTTGGCGGAGGGCAAATGTTCCGGAGGGGGTTAACGGCAATGCCCCGAGCAATTTTTCAGCGCGAACGCTTAACGATCGTTGCGAATTTTTGGTCGTTTTGAAGGGTGAAGTTGCCCGCACGCCGCGTTTTATTTAACGGCGGATAATTGGAGATTGTGGAGTATTAAAAACTATATTTTAGCCCGTTTGAAGTGTCTCAAGAGACGCAATAGTTTGTGATTGATAGGATTGAAATAAATTAACGAAGATCACTTATAACGGTAATTAGAAGCGTACATGTTTGCAAAGATATATAAAATCCTGAGGACGTGAACATTCTACGCGCGATATACATACATATAAGGTCGAGCACACCTTGATCGAGAGCCAGTTTCTACCTGCCTGTCATACGTATCGTACCGTCACGTATACCGAGGGAAAGTTACATATTCTCTTCCCAAGTAGGAATTATTTTTTTGCGCAAACGCACCATACGTGTGCTTTCTCGGTGCAATAATATCGTTTGACGTCGCTGATGCAACAATTTTTCTACGGTATAAAAAGAATTCGAGAATTTGAAGCAGATAGTTTCCCGATTCACTGGAAAGTTACAACATTTGACAAATTTATTTCTGATTATTTAACACATTCATTGCTACCTAAACTACGATCAATTTTTCACACGACTGCGTTCCCCGCATAATTCCTCGAACTCCGACAAAACCCGCAGCAAACGATAAACACGGGATTCCCTCATTTTTCTCCTACAGCCGCGTTGAAATGAATATTTGATCCCGGGACTTCACCAGGAATTCCGTGCTTCTCTGTTCGCGTCAACGATCGCGCAACTTATTCATTCGTTCTCATAAAGTCGAGATCGTAAACCTTTCACCGTTTCCCAAAGCAGCGTAAAGACGTTCATAACCCATAAAAGTGGGGCGATTGTTTTTTTTTTTTTTTTGCGTCGGAATTACGTTTCAATTAAGAAGTAACTATTCATCGTTCCCACTGAGAAGTTGTATTTTAATTGTTCAACGCGTCCCTCGTCTTTATCGTTCGCAAAGGAGAAAAAAGAAGAATCGGATTATTCCGCAATTGCACAAAATTCTTACGATTAAAATATTGGAAACCTCGCGAATTATCGTCTAACACGCCTATCGTACGGTCAACTCTCGTCTAACGGCAGGTGGCAAGCTTCTAAATTAACTGTTCCCCCCTTTTTCATTCGTAAACAGGAAAACAAAATGGTTCTG
Source organism: Nomada lathburiana (assembly GCA_963667235.1). Taxonomy (NCBI): domain Eukaryota; kingdom Metazoa; phylum Arthropoda; class Insecta; order Hymenoptera; family Apidae; genus Nomada; species Nomada lathburiana. Next base: position 7,193,663 of record OY763898.1, on the reverse strand, counting down.
TGTCGGCGTTGGAGAACAACTCGACGCTGCCGTATTCGCAAGAATCACGTCACGCGTCTTCTCTCGCTCTCCACGGCGCGGCCACGCCACGAGCTGTTTCCCAGGAGGACGTATCACGGTGAGTTGTTTCAAAGTATGCCTTCTTTTCTGCACGGCGAAAGTACCAAGTGGCTGTACCCTCTCGTGCCCTCGTTTGACATCGCCCTTCTCTTTCCCCTCTGTTATTTTGTAAGCGTTCTCCTTCCGTCGTGCATTTTCTATCTATTTCTACGCGGTGTAAGCTCCTCCGTTCGCTTAGAGAAATAAGAAGCCAGAACGTCGCGTACGCCCGCTTTTTAAAAGGAATTACCTGAACGTCCCGCCGATGTTCTCCTTTTCTTCGTACACCTTTTTTATTCGCCGTGTTTGTCGGTTTCTTGATTGCTGTTTTTACAGGGTATACGTTATATGCATTCTGTGAGAAACTGTAACGTCCGACATTCTTTTTCTTCGCGTATCAAATTGGCTCGTTTCGTGGCTCACGAGTAATAGACAAACTTGCCAACCAACTCTTAATTTGCTAAGATTCTGTGGACATGTTTCTTCAGAATTTATATATTCGCCGAGAGACTGGCATTTAATTAACCGGAACATCGGAGGGCAAACCGGTTCAGGAAATCTTTCGTTATTGTTCGAATCACTGGCTCGCGAATACCACGCGCGTGTAACAGTCGCATTCCGTGCATAAACACACGGGGCAACGGTTAATTCAACGGTCAAAGAGACTGTTGAATTGGCCAGCGACAAAGAGAAAGACACGAGAGACCGTGTCTCTGTGGGAGAGATAGAGATAACGATCGTTCACGACGAGAGGACGCCGCTTTAGGGGTTGAAGGGGTTGCATACTGTGCAGACTAATTGCCGATGGATTAAGGGCTTATCGAATTGGTCCGGCTGCCAGAGACAGGATTGGTTTGGACACATTATGTACCCTGAGGAACCTCTGGCACACCGATCCACTTGCTCCCCCATTCACCCACTATTTCCGTATACAACGTTGCACTCTGCACGGGTTAAGGTCAGCTATGCATTAAACGAATTCGAGGTTCATTAGACGTTTACAATTTAAGCCCGGCGAATGGAGAATCTATCAGTAAAAGATTTGTATCGGTAAAGAGAACTTCGTGAGAATGTATTTCAAAGCGAACGGGAAAGATATTTTTTCAAACTTGCTCAACCTTTTTTTTCTTTTTTCGTTCTTTCAGTAAGTGCGTTGCATTAACATTTTATTGGAATATTCGACGTGCATTTTGGAAAGAATCTTGATAGGGGATCTTGTTTTGAATGGTTCATATGGACGAAAATTAATTTCTCCCAGCGATTTGTAGACTCCCCTATTTTTTGGTACAATTATTGAATTACAAAACTAAGGTCGCGTAGAATCGTCCATCCGGACGATTTAATAATTGCTCCCACGAACGTTATGAACATAATCAATCTTCATCCCAGCACACTCTCGGACCCGATAGAGCTGGAGCATTTTGCAACATCGATTTACCCGCGAACTTCATTTCCCCGAGAATCCAATCGATCGAAAACTTCAATGCACACAGCAGCAAGACACGAAATTCGAATCCACTCCCTGTTCCCGTCCAACTTGTTTTCTGATCGGCGAATATCAACGGAAGTAGCCCGAATATTAAGAGCTTCCCGCGAAGGACCCCTCCGTTCACTTGAAACAGCTCAAGAAACTTTCGCGTAGCCAAACTTAATGAAATATTCCATCGGTTGCAATATTTAACGGCACAGTCTCTCGGAGCAGGCAAAAGTGCAATTAGTTTTTCCCTCGCTCCACTCTTTCCCCGTTCGGGGGAATCCATTCTCCTCCCGGGTTCCGGTTAAAGTTTCTTCGAGCCTCTTCCAGACGTCATGTGCGGCCGAAGAATCGGTTTTCGCCCGCGGCGATTTCCTTGTGTCCCAGCTCTTGCGCGAAAAATCGCCTTTGCGAGCAGGGGGCAAGAAGAAGAAAATGAGTAGAAGTATCAAGATGGAATAGGGCGGTCGAGTTATTACGGACATTGGCGGAGATCCGCGCGAAAAGGAAACCTTTCATCTCTGGCCCCCGTAAATTAGCAAAAACCATTATGCCACCGGAGCGATTCAACTCTGTCGCGAACTGAAAACTTGCGTTCGGCCAAATGTGCGCAGCGCGAACCTTCGAAGGAATTCGGATAATTGTTTGGTACTCGACTGTGAGCACTCGGTGCCGTTTATCCATTCTTTCAAATTCCGACGAAGACGTTTTGTGAAATTGCGGAGAAGCGATTATTCTCGCTTTGTCACCTTTTCCTGATTATGCTAAAAGGTTGGGCGGTAAGGCGCAAAGGGAACGATTTTTTTTTTTTTTTTGAATGCCACGAAGAAGCATTTCAGGAATTCACCAAGATTTACCAGACCATTTTGCAGCGTTTCCTTGGATATATTTGTCGAGGAAAATACTCTTTGAAATATCTACATTATCCTAATGTCCTGGACGCAAGTGGGTCGCCTTTCTGAAACTCGGTTTTCATTGTTGAAGTTGATTGATTTTTAAGGGACACAAGAATCGTTGCCTCGGATTCGTGTAAATATCAATCTGACGTTCCGCTTTCTCTCTTTTCTTCCGTTGAATCGATTCCCCGCGGTCCGCTTGTTTTTCGCTCCGGAACGGCCGGTATTTGCCGCCTTACCTCGAATTACCGAAAAAACAATCGAGGAACGTCGATTGAGGAGAGTGAAATACAGCTGTAGGATGAAGAACATGTCTTTCAACAAGTCGCGTCGGCTGCAATTTTCACCCCGTTCTACATTTCCGTCGTCGATCGGTAGCTCGTTCTTGTATTACGAAATATCAGTTAAACGCCATAAATAACGTATCCATCTTCGATCTCGCATCCCTTTTCATTATTTAAAGCCGACAGATATAATAACAAATTAGCAATCGGAATAACGTTTTCAGTTCTATCGTTCTCATTTCATTATTACCTTATCCTCGCGTCGTTCTTTTTAGTATATTTTTTATCATACATTGTCCTATTCGTTGCACTATTATCTAACCGAATGGTATCAGCATAAACAAAGGACAAAGTTCGTCGAGCACGGTTTAAAGTAAACTATCCACGCGATTTCTGCCGTGCATTCAGCTCGCTGGGGACAGTCCTGTCGCGTCGTCCCGATGCACGCGAGTTCTGTCCAATTTAAAGGGAAATAATTGCCCCACGGTATCGCCAGTTTTCCGAACGCTCAGGGGAAGCTCCGCGGCGTTCATTCGACCCTCGTTAGCCCGAACGCCCGTGGGTTATTTTGCGTATAAGATTTGAAAACTGTCGAGCAACAAATGTTTTCGCTACGCAAAGGGATGCCGCCGCCAGCGGTCAGAATTCTGCCCTGTGGGAGTCAATTACTCTTGGCAATCGGAAACGCGGACCCGTTATTAAGCTTACACGCGATTCGGCTCCCTTTTGCAAATAACTCGCGTGTTTAATCATCGAGAATTATGGTTTTCTAATCCTCGGCAATATCCGCGAAGGATCCGACGCAGTCTCGCTCGTTAAGCGTGTTCATAAATCCCGGATACACCTGAGCTCTCTGTGCGCGCGTTACGACCAATCACCATTTCCATATGCTGTTTGACGCTAATGCACGTGTATAGATACTTCCAGTCGTACTTACTGCAATGTTTCCCTGGATAATTTAAACTTCGTCGGACTACTCGATGGGCAACGGATTATAAATCAAGCGAGATCATACTTAATTACTCGCGGATAGATTTTTTTTTAGAAAGGCTTTTTAGTTTTGATCGAGATTTATAATCGGACACTGATACGATCGTGAGATTAGAAAGTATCATTTATCATTGTTAACGAATTGGCTAATGGGGGCAGGTAATGAGTTGGAAAATGTTTTCAATCGTTGAACTGCTCGCGCATTTATGGCAGAGTTCATAAGTATGTACTCCGGTAAGCATACAGCTTCGTGGTTTAATTTATGTCTATTATAAAAATTTACCGTCACTTTTGCGTTTTTTTTTTTTTTTTTATGGAAAGTGTTCGAAAGGTGTAAATTTACCTGGTTCACGATCCCCTTCGAAAATAAATTACTTCATCTGTGGAAACGTAGGTTCGCGCATTGATCCCTTTTAAACATTCATTGGGGATTGCCAATTGCAGGTAATTGAATAAACCTGTTCTAACTTTGTGAAACCTCTTTCGCACTGTAAAATTTCGAGTTGCGGAGGATCTCTCGTGTATTTGCTTCAGCTGAAGGTTGTAAAGGCTCTTATCGCGTGGCAGTGGTTAAGACTGTACCCTCAGCTCTGCATGTTAGTTGCGAAAGAATTGGCGCTCCTTCTGGAAAAGGCTGGAGGGTGAACGAAAAGCGAATTCTTGGCACAGTTGTGCCCGTTTAACCACGAACATTGTTGCTCGCACGTGTGCTCGCAAACGATCCAACAGAGCTCGACGCTTGCGCGCATAAACTTTGCAAAACCTCGCCTGTTCCTCGGCTATTTAATATACGGGGCCTTTCAAAAGTGGTTCACTTCACGATCATGGAAGAACGATGCACAGAATTAGAAGCGAGATGCAAGAAGTAGAACACAAACGTACGGATATCCTAATCGAAATTATGCGTGCAAAACTGAGTCAAGCTTGAAATTAGCCAATTGCAAATCTTTCTCATAATTTAGGGTAATCTTGTTCGAAGTTTTTCCCCCATTGTTTTATTCCACTGAAAATAGAAAACATATGCATGCCAGTTTTCCCTTTATTGGCGAACAACGCGCACGCTTAGAAACTTCACAAGGTGCGCGCAGCAGCCAACTTGTCTCCGATGCACTTGCGTTGATGCATCTGCAAACTGCGGTCTCGAATGCAGGCCAAGGCCAAAGCTCGCCTGGGTCACGAGGAAGCTCGCTGGCTTTCGACAATCGTGCTTACGTAATGCGCGATATCGTTGCTATCGATCTGGTACATCTACGAATACATTTAGCCACATTTGGTTCCATCCTCGAGTTCCATCCTCGTGATAATTACCCAATCCTGATAAAAGTCTCTTCCGCGTTGGCAACGTTATCCGTGAATCGAGTTATCGTCCTGCGCGAAACGAAGCGAACATGTTCATCCTTCGGAACTACTGTGTTCATAATTGATCGATTGTTCGCGAGTCTCATTGGCATAAAAAAAACAGAAAAATTTAATACATCAGTCTTCCCCTCAATGACGAATAAAAGTGGTGCACTTTAGGCAGTGCACGATTGTCCTTGTCCGAGTAAAGATCTTTCCGGGATCGCGAAACGAAACGATGGACCACATCGTCGACGAACGGGCTGGTCGGCAGACCGAGGAGAAACGGAGACCTAGGCTGAAAACTGAGATGGATCGGGAACAATGGTGCGATCTCGGGTGTCGCGTTTGAAAAGGAGACGCCTCCTATGGCCGGCGGGTAACGATCCGCGGGGCTTTTCCCTGCGAAGAAGCCCGCGGAAAATCCTGACCGCTTCGAACCGCTCGAGCAACGTGGGATCATCTGGTGATGAGAAATCCATCATTCCTCGATGCAAAGTATCCTTCCCGCCGTGGAAATCGTTCGACGCGAGACTCGTCTTATGGTTAGCCATCGATTTTCAATGAACAATTTCTCGCGTAGCTGTCGCTGTGCGCGTATCATCGAAATGAATCACTGCTGAGGCGTTTTAAACGACTTCGTAGAAAATTCGCGAACTGCTCTCAAGTATATTTCAATGTCCGTGCAGAAAAATCTATCACAGTGTACAATTGTTCGAACTGTTCATAAAGTGTCAGATTAAATTGAAACTGAACAAAGCCAAGAGATTTTAAACAAGCCGTATTGACATCTTCTGCATCTGCCAATAGACGGCGGATAGTTGAATTTGCAGTAGAATTTTCTGTTCCCTTTAATGGTATAATATTTGCGCGTTATCGCGCACGATGCACGCGTTATCGCAGAGACAACGCGGTATTGGTGTTTTCAAAAGAGCCCGATAGTCTGAGGGTCGGGATTGATTGCGGCGAATCTGCATAGTTTTTTCGATGAAACGAGGCCAGACGCGTCCTGCGTGCTGATTCTGCTCGGTTCGCATTCACGAAAATGCTGCCGGTGCTTAAAATCTGTCGTTGGCGAAACGACGGTAAGCAACGCTCCCCAATCTCGATTCCCGATCGGCTCCGGGGGATTTTCTTTCAATGAGCGAACGTCGCGGGTCGCGTCGCGACGGCGTCGACGATGGAATTGCCGAGCCACCGTCATAATTTGCGAGACAGCGTTTTGTCGTGATCGTCGAATTATTTGGCCGATATAAAATGCTCAGCATAAAAAGTGACATTTGTGCATCGAATATCATGAAGCGAATGGGAACGTCCGCTTTGTATGCACAAATGTTTCAAGGGAACTGTGACGTAGGCGAAGTTTCCTATCGATCGAATTATAAATAGAATAATTGGAAAGGTCAAGTCTTGTCTGTCTGCGAAATTAACGAAATGACAAAATACGAATGATTTGACGCGCTAATCTGGATCTTTCTGGTGGATTGAATTTTCCCTGTCTATCGAAGGGCAATCTAATCTATATATTCGCGACAAATGAGCGACCATAGATAGTTTCCATGGAACCATTTCTTAAGTATATTCAGGGACAAACCAACGTCTTCGTAAGCTTTCTCTTTAATAAATAATATACTGTCAATATCTCCCACCATCGTGACAAACGGCGTGTCACCGTGAAACGAAAGCACAGCGAACCCCGCGCAGAACCCCTAGAACATTCTACGCAGCATCTTCCATATGGCGTCCGATATTCATCCCTGGAAAAAGTGCATCACCCATCGAGTGCACTCGAAGCGATAATACAGCCGAGCATCATTTCGAGCAGTCGATAATCGGGAACGGGGACGCCGCGGTTCGCAAAATAGATCCGTGTACGGGAAGGGTAGCACAGTCTGCACCTTCGAGGATGAGATCACGTCGATCGAAATTATCCCCGCGAAGTCATCCGTCCGTCGATTTGTCCGGGGACATTTGCCTGAGCCGCGTATCGGGCCGAGCATATCGATGCCTTGAAATCAAGATTTATCGTCGACCTCCCGGAAGACGCGACGAGTTTTCCAGCACGTTTCACCGGTGCCACGATAGGAACATATTGATCCTGAACGGGCGACGAAGGGTTCAGGGGAATGGCATTGCGCGACATGTATCGGTCGTTCGGGCTCAAACCGCTCGTAAACAAGTTCGTTGTACCCGCTCGAGGATTTTCACGGTCTGTGTCGTGTCGTATAAATAATCCTGGGACCGTGTAAGGAGCGTGCTGTAGGTGGCGGTATCGAGCGTGGTTTTCCTTTGGGCGAACGGTGGACTTCGTGAAAAATTGTAGCTGGCGCGAACGGTGGATGGGGATTGAATTCTTAAACCCCCCCGCCCCATAATATGTGCGGGCTTCGTATTGGAAATGGCCTAGCAAATTTTGGCACCGCGCAAATTTCGACGGGACGGAAAATATAAGCAGACGAGATCCTCGATGGCTTATTTAATCGATTTAGAGATACAGTTGGTGTACAATTATTTCTTGAATTAATTATTCGACGCGAATTGATTGATCCCTGTTACTATCTGGAAAGTAGATATGGCAGCCGAATGTTTGTAGATGGGGCGAATGGATTATCGAACGTGATTCTATTGCAAAATGCTCCCTCGGAAGCCCTGAAAGATTTATCCTGGCCGATCCTCGGCGCATAATTGCGTGTAACGCGCCATGCTAGTAAGATGCAAGGTAGTGCCGAGCAACAGGGTGAAAGTTCGTGGTTATCGCTGCGGTAAGTGCTCGGGGTGCTTCATTAACCGGCCAGAAGTTATGCGAAGATCGTGGCACAAAGGGCGTGGCGTGGTTGGAGGGTTTCTTGTCAGGCTGCGGCTGTTTGTGAAGCTTGCGGCCAGCCGTTTATCAGAAAATCCTCTGCGGTTATGGTACCAAGTGCCCCGCGGGATGAAGCATCGCTGATGTACTGATAATCTTCAAGCATGCAACGCCTTCGAAAGTCAAACTGCACGCAGAAAAGATTCAGGCATACATTTTGTCGATTTAAATGCCTAAATCCCATTCTCGAAACACGTGGAAGTTCAGTAGGTATTACTGTAGGGTCGTAGGTTCATGTGAATGTTGGCCAGAATAGCTGCAATATTAACGATTGCCCAATATCAAAGTAGCGGTTGATTCGTGCAACTTGTTTAAAGGTTCAGCTGTTTCAACTGCTATTTTAGATTTAAAATCACAGGATTCTCTGTCACTTCTGGCAAAATTGAATGTTGAACTTCAGCTGGTTCTAGGCGTGATCGTTGATTCTTGACTATTTATTTTCTGTTTAATTTCGCCCGACACAAAACGGCCCCACGGTGTCCACGATTTCTCCCTCGGCGCTTGCAGCGGCGCGACAATAGACTTGCAATTAAATTGTCAGCCGAACAGTGCGCTAAACCCTGTGATTTTTCGCTTTGACGTACATATCTACGCTCTGCTGCTGCACGAAGAACGTGGTGGGGAAAAAAGGCGTACTATTTCGAAGGAGGAACGGACGGGACAGGGCTTAGAGATTATTTTCGTGGAGAAAACATTCCCGGAAGGCTCAACGTTATAAATGGCGTTTCTTTCGTCTGCGGATCCTGGACATATATACGTAGGTAGGTTGAGAATTACTCGAAAGCTAGATACTCGTGGGTGATGGCGAGCACGTGAAAGGAAAATACCATGGACGTGCCTTCGAATTGACAAATCGATTCGGCAAAGGCGCGATCGATTCTTCCTTCCATTAGTAATCATTCATTTATTCAGTTTCACAGCATTCCCAAAGTCTCTTTCCCAAGTGCAAGAATTAGTCACATTGAGTTCCCGGCGAATGACGAAAGTGAAAATATGAAACACACAGCCCGACAATTTTCCCTTTACCGTTCACTTTCTAAATAGACCAACGTTCTCGATTTAATCCGTATCGCAACGAGAAGCCGTCGCAGCACGGCAGCAATCTGCAGATATCGATTTATAGCGAGAAACAAAAGGATCTAAGCTGTCAATGGCGGAGAAAGCGAGCGCGGACACCACCTGCGGCCCTTTTGATACCCGCGAAATGAGAAGTTTGCTACGGACAGGTCTCTTTCTCCCGTCAGTCGTTTCGCCGTTCCACGACCTCGCACCCAACATCCTGCTCCTTTTCTCTCTCTCTCTCTCTCTCTCTCTCTCTCTCTCTCTCTCTCTCTCTCTCTCTCTCTCTCTCTCTCTCTCTATAAACACGCCTGTTAAACATCGCTCTGCTTTTGTCGCGCGCAAGAAGAGTGGCCGGTTCTTTCGCTTTGGTATAATTTGAAGAACAGCCGGTTAGGAACATCAAAGGATACCGCTGGTCATTTTCATTCTTTCCCCCGCCCTCGTTTTCCGCGTACAACCCGCGCGTAATAAGCTATGAAAATTTCGCGTCTAGCGCTACGCTTTTGCTCCCTTCCTCCGTCTTTCGCCTAGCTCCACCCTCTTGCTGTCGTCGTTTATCCGTTTGAATAAGTTTGCGCGGTTTACCATGAATTTTCGCTCAAGCTTTCACTGTGATTTTCCTCAGGTATAGAGAGCCTCTGAAAGCGGCGTGTGTTTTGCATACCTGCTCTCTCTCTCTCTCTCTCTCTCTCTCTCTCTCTCTCTCTCTCTCTCTCTCTCTCTCTCTCTCTCTCTCTCTCTCTCTCTCTCTCTCTCTCTCTCTCTCTCTCTCTTGTACCGTGTTTGTCTTTGTTAAATGAATTTTTGTGTCAAAGCCATCGTTAAATAAGACTGTGCCAATTTCAGTAGAGATCCACCAGCTAACGTATACAGATATTTGTACTCCACGTTGCTCCGTCTACGGTAATTTTCATCTTATTTTTTTCTCGCCATCGCGTCTGTTGTCAGCGAGTCGTGAAACAGCGTAGAATTGTCAGCAGTAAAGAGCATGTACTCACGTAGCCCTTATTTCGAGCCAAGCGATTTTATAGGTTCACGGTTACGTGCGAAACTGGCGGAACTGTCCCTTCTAAACAAGTGAACCCTTGCCGTTTCAATTCTTACCGTATCACCGATTTTTAGCACGCGTTACGACGACTTAGATGGGAATTATTCTCGCTCTGGATCTTGGAAAACACGCGCGGTATCGAAGTCCATTTTATTGGTTTGACGTTACGTGCGAAGTGTACGGCGTTCGTAGATTGAGAACGTTTCGGTATTTTACGACGGTTTTGATCCCGAGGTATCTATAATACCACGATTCCAATTCGACATTACTTTCAGTACCCTTAAAACTTCGTCCTTCCTGTGCACTGCGCTCTTTACGTAGCAACACTCTGCACCTATCCTAACGTTTTAAAATAATTGCAATTAAATTTGTCTAAATCGAAGTATATGGAATAAGAAAGATAAATGAAGAGCGGTCCACTTGTTTTTACGCATAAATTTTCATCGGAATTGCCAACATAAAAATCGTTTTATTAATAACATTTATAATTATTCGTACAAAAAAAAAAACGATCTACCCCTGTGTCACCTGAGCAACTGTACATTTACCAATCTTTACCTCCGAAACTATTCTTTCTGTCCACTCAGTAAGCGAATACAATTTATCTACGTATCACTACGTTATCAGTGCCCCCCTTATACGCGTCCAACAACCCGAAAACAGCGAGATAACCGTTTCCCCTTTCGCGCAACCTGCAACCCCAATCTCAGTCGCGGCGAATCTGAAATTACATTAGATAAGTTTCTTGCAGTTGCTAGGGACACGCCGTGATGAAGCACCGTGGTCCTTTGTTAGGTTTCGGGACACTGAAGCCGGGAAACCGAACGGGTGGTGAAAAGATCAATTTGGCGACTATGAGTCGCGAGAAGTTAGGAAAATCTCGTTCCGAGCAATTCTAACCGAGGACTGACTTGCGGGACTGTCCCGTGATTCAGACATAAGGGAACCACCTTGCTCGTTAAACAAGTTTACTCTCGGCGAAGTTCGTTTGTCCCTCTTGAGAGAATCCGAAACTGGCGAACGCGTTGAACAATTCGATGGATAACTATAAACTTATCGGATCGACGAGGTTGACTGACTCGCGACGAAATCGATCACGAATGCTGACAATCGAAGAAACGACACGCGATCTCGAACTGGAGAAAATTCACTGCGAATGTTCCGGTCAGCTTTCGTGACGAATACGCCACGATATGACGATCACCTTTGACACGTTATCGTATCCATCGGGGATGAATTGCATTGTCAAATGACAGGATTCGATATTTTTGACCCTCGTTCGTTGATTTCCGTTCAGCGCGAGTCGCGAACCTAGTCAGTATCGCGATCATTCTTATCGTGTCGGGATTTTCCACTCGGTGGTGAAGAAAATTGTTTAGCAAATATTGAAACGTATCGCGGGAACGTAAGTCCGTGCGCGCGATCGTCGATGGCGAGGGGACGAACAAATTGGTTTAACGCCGTCGACGTTGTCTAGTCGCACACCGACGGTCGTTCAAACCCGTGACAACGACCCCAGCGGACAAACACTTGACGGATAACGAAATTAACCCTCGTCGAGGGGAAGAAGATCCTGATTTGGCTCGGGCATGACCGTGCTCCGACAGCTTGTTCAGCGAACTGGAAGCTGCTGTTGAGAAAGGAAATGACCACTTCCTTCATTCGCCGGAACTTTGTAGCGACGCGGGAACATTCGAGGTGTAACTTTTGCCATACACCGACACGCTCTTCGCGTAAACTGCATAATCACGCGGATGGCAGTTCCATCGATAAAATAATTCGGTGCGTTGCGCTGTCGCGCCTCGTCAATCTTGCATAGCAGAACTTTGTCTTCGATCATTCATTCCTCATCGACGATCAGCCAGAAACTCTTCGTGAACCGTTTCTGTCGTTTCAACAATTGTCCGTATTCGTTGTTTACGGCGCCGTAGAGCCGAGTGAAGGCTGCCCGGTATCTTTTCTTAGCGACGCGGTGGCATATCGAAATTGCATATCGTTGACACTTTTCTGGCGGGGGCTAGAGAAAGACAAAAGAACCTTATTATCGTCGATCGTGTCGGGAACGATGGCAGACCTGCGCGTATAACTCGCGGACACAATGGGAAGCATATGGTTGCGCAACGAACTGTTATACGATTAATGTGCACCATTGTGACGAATTGTGTCACGAAATGCGCACGAGAGACGATGTCGTTTCTGGCGTGCAGATGATTCCATCGAATGTGTCGTCCCCCCCCCCCCCCCTGCTTAACCCTCGTACGTTCCTCCTAGAAATAGTCGCACATAAAATCCTTGGGTGATACTGCACCTATTTTTGTCTCACAGTTCAATTAACGATATTTGTTCCGATTTCTATCTGCTTCTGTCCACGATACATATGCATTCACCCGCCGAAACGTCAATGATGTTAGTGAAAATCACGAGAGGCCCACGATTGATCGTTTCATTGTAACACGATCGATGATCCTTCGTTATCACCAATTTCTGGGACCAATGGCAACGATAGAAATACCGAAGTTATACGTTGCGAGTGGTAACGCAATTATATTAGGTACCCTCTTCATTTACGATAAACAATGAGCAACAAATCGGTGATTAAAAAAAAGGTGTCTAGGCGGTTCACACGTTGCAATAGTGAATCATACATATGCCATTACATGAATCATATATCTATCCTCTGTACCGGCAATAAGATATTCGTAGTCATAAGAAAAATGAGTAATAGAAATTAATACCCTGTAATTTGTAATTATGCATATTGCCTTTTCTCTTCTCCGTGAACACAGTTTGTCCTCAATAGTAATCTCACAATATCAAGCTCACGGGGCGGGCAAAAAATAATTAATTAAAAAGCATTCGACAAAGGATAGTAATGGATTCATTTCCCTAAATAATTATCCTACTGATGGCAGACAATTCCTCCTTCGTATCTATAAATGAAATCGTCCTTCGTAGGTCTCTCCCCTCCGCTTCGCGTCTCGTAATTATTCGCACAGAGTATCCGTGCATTTGATGAAGAAACCGTAAGTGTGCCGGGAATAGCAAGAAAATCGAGGCGATCGCCACCGAATGAATCACACAATATATACGTTCGTACATTCATGCGTTCACAAATCAAAAGGAAGGGGGGTAACGATGTGACGGAAAAAGGTAGCCACGCAATGACGATAGAAGGGAAACGGCATGGTTCGCTACGTGTCTTCGTTACGTGATTTAAAGGACGCGCTGGAATGCTTATCATATGGCGTACACTCGATCAAGCCACATACATATACATATTTCGTATCAGACCGCGGTTCTCGGCTTCCTGCTGTTCCACCAGTATCGATATACGTACACAGAAACTATGTGCAGCACACCGCCGGCGTAGTTGTTCTACCGTTATTATAACGGAGAGACAGTAGAAAGTTTCCGATCATATCTCAGTGAAGACTACCTTCCGATCGTTGCGAGCTTCCACGACCATTGTTGACTCCGGTCATTCATTCATGAATCATCTCCACATTTTTGGAACGTTACTATATAAGTATGTACGCAAATACGTCGAATATAGGGGGCCAATTGTACGAGTTTCCCTTACAAATTTTATAATTATAACAAGATTTTTTGAAAGAAATTGTGAACCTTCTGTTGCGTATTAATATTTAGAATCTGGAATATCAATGGGGCTTCTTGATAAAAAAATTGTAGAAATCATTTGGCGGGGAAGAAGAATTTCATGAATTGCAAGACCGCGTGTATGAATTCGAGTGCATGCATAATTTCCCTTTCACTTCTCGTTACGTTTAATGTGTTTGCTACAATACATTACATTTTCCAACGACCGCGGACAAGACAACATTTCCCCATTCCGCGTTCTAACGCCTTCGCACATAGAAACGAATAATTAAAACTAGAATCTTCTCGCGGACTCCGCGAACTTTAATGAAACCCTTTCCCTGGGACCACGATGTAACGATATTAGCCTAGATCGCGTGACGAGGAAGCTGGGCCTCGATTGAATTTCCCAGCGAAACGACAAACGGGGTCTTGAGAAAAGAAGGAAGAAAACGTCGATCGAAGGGAAGAGAGGATTATCGCCGCGGTGGTGCGCGGCACGCGAATTGCATTCGTAATCGCCGCGAGCCTCTTCTCCCTCTCCGGCTATGAATTTCTGTCCTCGGTTAAGAGCCGCGTTCGGCTTGTGTGTGAGTCAGAAAACGACGAAGACGAGGTGCGAGGAAGGAACGTCGCTTCTCGTTCGTTTGAAATACACGCGACACGACACTCCTCGCGATTCGTTTTCGCAGTTAAGCGTGCCCACGACTCCTCTGCCTACGATTTCTAAACTCCCCCGTCGTTGGTTCTCGTCTTTTACTCATTTTTTTGTGGTCGTTCGTGTGCCGTTTCGGGGCGCGTGGAGCTCGAGAGCCGTGCCTCCTTCCAACTGGACTGTGCGCTCGTTCGTGCGGGAAACGCGAATCGTGAGCGTGCACGAGTGCACTTTGTCGATAAGGACCACGAGGGATAAGGTGCGCCGACGATAAGGGAAATATTATTAGGATTAACACCTGCCGTGAGAAACGCATTACTCAGAATATATTTCCCATCGCACAGTTTCTGTTTCTGTTCGCATCGATTCAACGAATCGGTTCGACTCGTACCGAAATAACTTGTCGGAACATTTGTACCACCGAGATTTCAAGTTTCCATCGCGGACTATATACAGGTGCATGCTGTACACGCATGCAAACGTTCTCACCCAGGCGTTCCATCTTGATGCACGACGAGAGTTCGAAACAGAAACGACGCTGACTCCGCATACCCGCATTCAGGATTGAAAATCGTGTTGGGTCCCATTAAAATACATCGGGACGATCAGATCTATCGTACAGTGAGGTTCTGTGTTTCGAGGGAAACGCGCGTGGAGTTGTGGCCAGGAGGTACGCACGTGTACACGTATGCACCTGCATCTGCGGTGTCAATATTTGCGGAGGCCGAGCGGAAGTTGCCGGTGCATCTCGCATTCGTTGCACGCGAGATGCACTCTCGAAGAGGCTACCAGGCATCGTGTGTACCGATCGCTCAACGAAGGCAACGCTCCCTCGATATTGAGAGGGAAATCGCGTTTTCCAACGACGTAGTGCGCGCGCGCCCGACGAATAGCGCAAATTGTCACGACGTTACAAGTCGAGAACGTCCAGTGAAGTCGCTACAAAGAAAGCATCGCGGACGACTATTTTATCAGCTTTGCTCCTTCGTTCTTCTGCGGACGTGTACCATTTTCTGAATGATTTAATTCACTCCGGATTTCGTTACTTTCCTTTCCCTTTTCCGCCGCTGGAAAATTGGAAAACGTTTCATCAAGCCGCGCGCAGACATTTCCCGAATATATCGCGCGGCGAGCAATGGAACGTGTGGTGGAAAGTGGCAATTCGAAATTTGCGAAAGCTCCGACAGCTGTGTCATTGAAGTGGCTGTCGATACGGAGACTTGAAATTTAACGGGAGTTAAACTTGCGGCACGGCTAACGCGTGCATTCGAGTGCGTGATATCGTGCGGCGATGTGATTTTCGTTTCGGGAAGTTGCTCGTAAAGCTAAAGTCACCAGGATCACCTGTACCGCCATTCATTTTATGGACGAATCATTCTGTCGTTGAACCTCGAGGAATTGGATTCACCGCGAAATCGGTAAAGACTTGCACGGTATTGCACGAAATATGTAAATTCGACATTTCAGTTAATCGTACCATATTCGAATGTGATTGTAACTTGGCGCACGAGGCAGGCGAAGGATATCCGTATCGTTTTACTAACATTTCCCATAATTTCTGTGCTGTTACGTTTGCCAGCGTCGTATAACTGATCCCTGTTTACGAGCGCGCTACTTCGCGTTCCTGAAATGAAAAATGAGCGCAATTAGCGTCGGAGTCAAGAGTCAATTAGAGGGGCTCGAGATAGCCCCGTGAAGTATACGTCGCCGTCTATGTTACGTCACGGTTTTTATATCGCGTTCGTGAAATCACTCCATTGCCTCCCACGATTCGTTGTGTACGTTTCGCGTAACAAGCGGAAAGTGCATCGCCCGAGTGCGATTGATAAAATGCTTTTTGCGAGGCACGATGAGACACCCCTTTTCTCAAAGCAACGCCGACGCGCTGGTCTATTTTCGATTACAGTGGAACATTATTTCGACGGTGCTGCAGCTAAATTTCGACCCGCTCGGGAAACGCGATTTCCATGTTTCTCCGTTTGCCAAATGCTTGCAATTATTATTCCAAGCGTCGCGAGTCACGCTCGTTGTCCTTTACCAGTTATTCAACATTGATATCAACCACTCGTCGAATTCCGACGCGAAGCATTCGTAACGCGAGCCGCGACGTGTCGAAGTATCTGCAATAAATAAAAAGTGGCCGGGGGTCATCGTTTATTGTTAGTCACCCTGATCACGCAGTATTTTGTAACAATACGGCCATGCCGCGCGCGTTTCTCGTTCCGCGATATTCATTCGAAAATTTGTTCGCGTCGCGGGACAAGATAAATAACCGACCGCGACGACGAATTAGAAGCGTGTGTTTAATTCGCCGCGAAAGTTCGTTAGGCGGGACGATCCATAGGGGGAAAAAAACACCCCCTGGACAGTTAGGAAAAATACGCGGTTTTCGCTTTGACGACGCAACCCGTTCGTGTGCATCGAGTGGCTGCGTGCAACACGCACGTTCGACATCGTGATTTACATTATTGGCCACCAGCCAACATTGTCCAGCTCCGTGCACTACGTCCGCGGTACTCGAACGTCTGTACTTCCAGACCTGGGGTACGTGTATACGTAACATAGCGTGCGACGTTTCCCACACGCGTTAGAAACGTCGGTTTTCTGATAGGCGGGGTAGCGAGGGTGCTTTCTGCGGGGGAATTTTTCTTAAACTTAGACCTTTTAAAGGAAGCTATGATAGGAGAAATTTATCGTGAATATATTTATTAACATTCTATGCGTGTCTTAACTTAATTGTATATGTATAAGCGTCGCTAATAATCACAGCAGCGGAAGTGTGTATTTCGAATTATTTCTTCGAAACAAAATATCTCCTTGAGGGCCATACAAGGTGCAGCAATAATGACAATAATTAGCGCCAATAGTTGCAAGGCAATTCATCAAGGAACACACGTAACTCACGGTACGCGACACATCGTGTCGGACGGCAAGTTTTGGAAAGCTAAAATTCGTTTCGTTCAGCCACGATCGCAAATTAATTTCTGTCGATGAAGCTCCGGGGGTCCCGATATGTCGTTCGCGGATGCAGGCGTCACGGGTAGACAGGGACCGTAAAGAAAGTTCCATGTCTTTGATGCGAGAAAAGTTGCCCCGTCGCGCGAGAATACGAAGACCATCAACCACGGTTCCCCCGTGCCTGAACGTTTCTCCCTATCGCGGTTTCTTATATCCTCCCTTTATACGACCGTCAATGGCGCACGATGATGAGAAATATTGAAAAGTAACGGCCATTTCACGGTGAAACTACCTGGGAACGTTTTTCTCGATTCGCCGTGGAGGAAAGTCTCGCTTCCATCCTCGGCTCCTCGAAATTCAAACGAATTCATCTATGCCGAAACTTAGACCTCGCGGATTTGCCCGGTATAGACTTTCGATAGCTTATCACGGAGGCAGCCGAAGCTCAATCGACTATTGAAAATTCGTTGAGTTTCAGTGTCTTTTGTTAATTCCTAATTTATATGTATATTTATTTTACATATTAGAAAAATAACAAAGAATATTCCCACCAACTTGCGTTACAGATAAATGGAAATGGGTTCGTGATTACTATTAGAACACGAAACATCTCGAGACGAAAAATATAGAACTTGTACCGCTTTCATAATAGCCTGTAACATATTCGAAACCGGAGAATATCGATATTCTCCGTTGTCATTCGTGAACGAAATATTCGCCAAAGGAATTCGAGCCAGTCGCGCGTTTCTAAAGAACACAACGAATGAAATCTCCCGGTACCAGTGCCGTTTCACGGTGCAAAAAATCTGCCAGCAAAAGAGTAAGGGAAGAACGAAAGCGAACGGAAATATTGTCGAGCAGCGTGTATAGAGAACGGTAGTCGGGTCTTGGCGTGGTTACAGTCGAAAAGGGGTGTCTCATGGGGATTGAATCGCAGGGCTGATGCCCGACCCGTTACTGTGAATTTTCGCTTTTGTATCCGCGAAACTGGCCCGCAATCTCTGTGGGCGCAGCTGCCCCCAGGCCTCCGAAATATCACGATATTTCGCTCGATAATAGTGGACCGCAGATTTGGAGAGCACTATTACCAAGGCCGAGGACGTGGCTGCGAAAAACGTTCGACACTGAAATCGCGACGAGGGGAGATCGTTCTATCTCGTCTAATGTCTGTTAACGCCAGTTATCGGGATTGCAATGCGACTGTAGCCACTCGAGCCAGTTCGAATGGATGATATTGGATTGGTTTGGATTTAATCAATTAACAATTCAATTGTTACACGGCGGAGTCTAGGTTGCACAGTTAATTTGGGAAATGAATATTAAGTCGCGAGTGATTACAAATGTATCGAATGCATTATCTGTTTTGATTAATGCATCGGGATTTTTACGGTTTAATTATATTCACGTGCAGTATACGATTATATTTGCATTCGAGCACAAATATGTTCATTCAATCCGAATTAATTTTCGAGATTTATTCACTTTCAACTCTACGTCGAAAAGAAGTAGCAAGATCAGCTGACAGGCTCGGGGGACGGATTTACGAACCGTTTGAAAAAAAAAACCTGAAGTTATTCCCTCGATGCGTTACTACCAATATCGATGCACTTTCTTGCGATACGCTCGCATAGAGCGCGTACTCGAGCGTAAGAACGTCTGGCAGCACGAACCAAGGGTAAACACTCTCCGCGACGGACACCGTGCAAATTTACATAAGTCGGTTGCATTTTCCCGACGATTGAAATTTCTGGCTGCAGCGTTTACCTTTCGGAGTGAAGATCGCAACGGAGGTTCTTAAACTTCACTTTGGTTTCCTTGCTTAACTTGAAGAGTGCTCGCCGCGAGAGAAGAGGGGTGAGTTCTTTCGGGGGATCGAAGTTTCACGTTTTAATCGAGGAATAAAAAGGATTGACCGACCTAAAATCGGTGATGCCCCATCGAATTCATTAGCTTTCAATTGCACCGCTTCTCTGGCGGGAACAAATAGTCCGAGAAAAGTAGTACCTCCCCTGATATGGGCCGTCGTTTCCTTCGAAACTAATAACTTCGCCGCACTCTCGACAGCTTTACCCTTTTTACCGCCTGCAGCGATCGCGAAGCTCGTGATTTATTTCCTATTTTTCGACCCTGACCTTCGTCCAGAGCGGTAAATCGACGGATTCTTCTCGCGACCCGTTCGAAACTTTCGCAAAAAGTCTGCGATTCTTGGCTATGACGACGCAACGGGCAGGATGCTGCAGCGCCGAACTGGGTCATAGAAATCTTTTATCCCCGGGTACAGGATGCCGAATGTTCGCCACCCCCGCTGTGCTCGGTTTGTTTCGAAAATAACAGCAGCGCGGCGGGCAAACTTTTGCTCCCCGGTAACCGCTCGATTCCGCCTTTGTTTTATTAAAACGAGACTGCGTTGCGGTTGTAATGTATACTTACAGTGTTTTATGGAGTGGTCGAATTTCAGAGGAGGTGCAGAAAATAACGAGGAAAAATTGTTTCCCTGTTCTGTTGGAGCGTCCGCGTTATGAAATATTTATGAGAGTTTGTCTGGCTGTACGAAACTTGGGGAGTATTGAAAGTTGGATAATTAACTTTGGGAGGACATTGAAATGCAGCCAGCAAGAGTAGGTATTTTTTTTTTTTCTAAATTATTTTTACTCGATCTGGCAAATGAATACTTTGTCCAGTTATTTTTTGATCAACAGGATTTCGCCGATATAGTTGCGAGTGAAAAGATTGAATTTAAGGTCTGGTTCTTAGCATCGAAATGAATAGCATGGTAGCCACAATCCGAAGTAACATTAGCAAATATATCGATTGATATTTGCATCGTCCACTGTGATGCAATTTCCACGTGAAAATTATATGTGCATATGAAATGCAAGGGGAAAATATCGGATATTCAAGGTTCAAAAATAATCAGAAACAATGGTAGCAGTAATTAATTTCATATCTCACATCTTGCAACGTATTCACCTCTGCAATCCGTGCATTCCAATATTTTAAATTGCACACTAAACGTTCTTCATTAGAACCTATCGCACCTGGCCCCTTAATAACGCCAAAGTGTTTCGCCTTAAATCTCGACGAACAGGATTACCGTAATGACAGTTCACTAAGCCCCGGAAAGCCCGCGCCTTCGATCAAGCTGATCCTGTCCCGTTAAATTAGGAAACGCGATACAAGCTCGAAAACTTCTCGCAATATACGGGCCGAACGAAACCAAATCTTGTCGCGCACCGCATCGACGATAATTGAAAACGATCGTTCCACCTTTCTTCCGTTATCATAAACACCCTCGGAGTCCATCCAGCAGAAGCGACGAAAGCTCGCGTGCCAATAATCGACTCGGCCCCGCCCCAACGCAATCCTTGTCGTTTCACGCAAAAATCCCGTACAGATAGCTCAACAAGTGCCTCCCCGTTCCACGTGTCTCTCCGCGAAAGATGTTCTCGTTAAAGGCAGGAAAATCCCGAATGGAATAAAAATCCCTGCCGCGTAACGTCCGCCCTCCTCGGCGCGATAGCTCGAACGTTGGCCGGTCTAACTCGAGGAAAAACCGAGCCGGGCAGCATCAGGTTCGCTCGTGTCTTCCTGAACGTCGCGGCGCGAATGGAGCAGCAGGAGCGGCAGCAGCACGCCACGATTGAAACTAACAGCCGGGAGGTATTCGACATTAACGAGGACTCACGAGACCCGTTTTATGAAGCGTGGCTAACGACACGGCGTATACGTGCTCGTTCACGAGGTCCGTTGTTTTCGCGGCGTCGTTACCGGTAATAACACGGCCAGGGGACGTGTAGCCAGCTTGATCCGCGTGTGCTCGCTCGTATGGCGGCTCCGTGAACCGGTGAGAATGCGACGACGAAGGATGCATCGTGCATGGTTGAAGATCGGCATTCCAGCGGGATAGAGGGGCGAGGATAGGTTCAGTCGAAATTCCTGGGTCGTTACCAGGTCGTTTCGTAACCGTCGCGTCGTCGTTCCTATCGGCGGAATTCTCGAACGTGGACGGCTAACGATGATCGAGAAATAATTCGCGGCTAGGTCGGTTTCTCGTGTCGACGATTTCACCCGGTTTTGCGCTTATGAGACGATATGCGTGGATAGGTAACGAATGGTGGTGAACGAAGGGTTGGCACGGTTTTCCGAAAGGGGGGGAGTGAACGGGATCGAACGCGGGGGAAACGTGGACGATCGTTTTTCGATAAATCAGCGGGGAAACGTTCGTGGACGTTCGTCAGACTATCCCCGTTTATACCTGGTTCAACTCTGCGTGTCAATGGTAGTTTCGTCGTTATTTAAGCAAGTGAAAATATCTTTCTCTTCGTACTCTAATTGACGAAGCTGTACGAAAAGACCTGATCCTAAATCTAAACAGCACGCATAGATGAAGAATTATACAATTATAGCCTATCGATAAATCTGGTAGAAATATAAATCTCGTATTCATTCAACCTCGTTCAAGTTCGCGGACCATTCATATTTAAACTGTCTACCCTGCTTCTATTCGCTGCTACTATCACTGCGAGATTCGTGGATTGATGCGTAACGAGAGGAACGTCCTCGACGAGGGTCAGGCATTACGCTGCGACGTGATTCATTTGCGGATGAATCGCGAACGACACCAGTGTCGATAATAAAAGAGAGCAAGGCCGGGTCGTCCAGTATCGCGAAACAAACTGAAAGATTCACGTGGCAAACAAGGACGCGCTCCTTAGATATTCCATTACGGCAGTAATGTCTATATCCTGAATAATGCCGCGGACAATCTCGTCTGGTAATGAACCGGAAGCTGCAAAACCGTAGTGACCATCGCGAATCTGCGAGCGGAGTGGCCTCCATTCTTCGGGAAACGACAACTGTTCTGTGAACGATTGTTCGATAGATAGCCCGATCGTTCCTTAGCCGAGCGTAGAATCGTGACAGACGATATCGTATGCGTACAGTGAGGATTAAAATTAATCGTTCCAAGTTAATTAGCAGTTGATTGATCTCGCCAATTCGTTTGAATTCAAGTTGTACGTTTAGACTTTCACGTAAATCGTCTGTGCTCGGGAAGAATGTATACGAAACAATAATCGCAATAATAGTATAATAATATAATGATAATAATAATAAAAATATAGCTTGCTGCACCATTCGAATCGGCTTCATAGCATCAAATACCGTGGACTTAAAATTGCTTCCATTCAAACCTCTACCGTTAACGACGCCAATGGCCGAACAGACGTGTGTACGCGAACGATACAAGTAAAATAATAAGAGTCTCGTGCAAAAAATAAAGCATGGGTGCCTTTCACTTAACTGCTTCGGATCAAAGGCAGATTTAATTAGCGTGCGTTTGACACGTTGCCTGTAGCTGCGAACCGAAAATATCCGAGCTTTTTATTTGTCCGCCGACTACCTTTGGATTATTTCATTAACTACGTCCGCGTCCGTGCTTCGTTTTAATTAAATTATGAGTGGAATTATTGCGAAGTCACTGCATAGAGGAAATCATCGATTTTCGTCGAACCACGTAAATCATGCAACATTGACTTCAACGAAACTCGCCGTGACTCTCTGTTCCGTTTTTCAATGATCTACGACGAACGATATTGTTCAGATTTTCTGCAAACCGACCGACGCAACAAACAAAAGCGCCGACGAAATTGAGCGTCGAAACTGCATTGGCTTTATTTAGCGCCGGCGGGGCGCCGGCAATCATCGCCAACGTAATTAAAAATCGCGAACGGAACAATCGCCGCCCGAACGAGTTTGGTCGTCGACCGGGCACACGCACGTCCAAGCGTTGAATTGGTTGATTAGAAAGAAATTAATTGGTTCCGTGAATGACGGATGCCGAAAAAAAGTTGTACGCGATTTTGCTCGCAGCTTCGGGCGTGTACCATTACTGTACCATTATTAGATACTGGCTTCCGTTCATTTCCAATTAAACTATGCGTAGGTCACTATTAGTCCCGAATCATAATTAAACAATTTTACACTGCAATAATTAAAATGCCTCTGAAAAACGACCTGGAAGGTCCATGTTCTGTTGAGCGTGAAACGTTGCCGCTTCATTCCGTCTGCATATTTACTCTCGCGCCGGTGCTGATGTTTCCAATATATTAATGAAATGTAGAAGAAAAAAAAAAGAAAAAAATACAAGGGACGAACAAAGAGCGGTTGCAAAGGGGGAGCGTCATTTCGACGACGGCGTCGAACAATTTCGTTGCCAGTCCGTTGCGGAGATTTCTCTCGCAGCTATATTACATACGTTCCGCGCACGTTCATCCAGAAAGAAGGGTCGCCTTATGAGGCTGCGACTTTTGACATTGCTTTCATCGGCTTTTCCATTCCGTCCTAGACTATTTGCACGAGGGTGGCGAAAACAGGTCGCATCGTTGGAAGATTTCTATTCGCGCCGGTCTTGTCTGTTTACCTTGCTCGGCGACTTTTCCTCCCTTCCCGTGGTTTAGCCGGGGACCGATGCCCACCCCGTCCCTGGAGCTGTCTCTGGCTCTTATGAAAATAAACCGGGATTCTTCCGAGCCGCGTGTTTTTCTTCCGCTTCGAAGCTGGAATCGCCGTGTTCTGTGCACACTGTGCACTTGCGCGGTTGTATACATGTACGTTCACGACGGCTGGTGAAACTTTTCATGGACACTTGGACGCGTGTCGGCGTTTCGAATTTTTCGAAATAAGGTAGACAAGATTTGGAGCGTAGAGCTGGAAAGGTAACGCGTACAACTGCTCAAGGGTCCATAAGAGACTCGATATCTGGTCGGTTCTTTTTTCCATTGTAAAAATGAAAACATCCAGGACATAGAAAATAATATGTAATATATTGAACGAAATTTCATTGACAACAACATCGGCCCTGATCAAAATCTCACCGTGCACGTATTTAATTTGCAGTTAAATGGAAACTCAAAGTTATTTATATTCCCTCGCTGCGGACAGTAACGCTTGCTATGTATATTATAGTACTAATTGCAAACGGACGAAAAAAATACCTGCCACTCTTCACTCATCGAGTATTAGGAAATTGAAGAACCGAATAGTCTCGTTGCTAGTCCATTCCTGTGAGATTCAATCGACGCAATATCCCGCTTCCGCTTGGTCCAGCGTCGCGGCTTGCTGTTCGCAGACAATTATAATAATTAAATTTCTGCCGTTTGGGACCAATTATCTTTCCTTTCTGTTCCCTCTGTCGTGCGCCCGTGGCCGGGGCAGCCCTGACAGCCCAACAAACGGACTTTCATAATTGTTTTAATTAGAGCCGCGATTTCAACTCCTAATAACGGTCTCCATATCGCTCTCTCGCGAGGTCGAAAGGTGAGAATGCGCGAGACACTCCAGTTACGTACGCTCTTTTAAATGTTCAAACTTCCGAACAGTTTGTGGACTAGACTTCCCTAGTCTATTCTTCTGCAAAGTTTTGCAATTTCTCTCCTGTTTACCTGCAGAGAGTTCGATTCCCGTGTTTCTGAACTTTCACAGACAATACATCGTTAATTACAATTGTTTCAATTATAAATAGAATACATAGTTTGCTGGGAGAGTTCTTCTTCTTTCTTCTTTTTCGTTCATTTGCAATTATCGTGATCGGTGTTCAATTAGTTTCTTGAGTGGTGGCCCGATGTCGGGCGTTATTGGACCATTAATTGTGCAACGAACTTCGATTGCTGTCTGTTCGTATTGAGCACGAATTAATCGAACGTGTCGATCGCTTTTTAAGTAGAGGCGTTAAGTAGGAGTGTTTGCTTTTTGGAGTGCGAATAATTTGCTATCGACCAGCTTCTGGTTTGAAATTACATAAGTGCGCAATAAAATCGTCGAACAGGCGGATAGCTTGATGGCATATTCATTCACAGTTGCATTTTAAATCCTTGCAGAATATTGAAAAATGTTGCGGAAAGATCTTTCGAACTTTCAATTGTCATTGTAATATCGTGCACTGATTTTTTTAAACTCCATGAAAAGTATTCTCGCTCGGCGTCGTTGGGATGCAAATTTTTCCAAACTTCTCGCAACCACTTTCCATTCGGTGAAATTCATTCAAAAGTGTCCCGAACGAGCAGGAAAGTAAATCGAGTTTCTAGCCCGACTTGTATCGTAAATTCGGCTCCGGATTAAAAGAAGTTGAAAACAAATTTACCCACGAACATTGAAAATAAAGGAACTTCTATTCCAT
This sequence comes from Nomada lathburiana, assembly GCA_963667235.1. Classification (NCBI taxonomy): domain Eukaryota; kingdom Metazoa; phylum Arthropoda; class Insecta; order Hymenoptera; family Apidae; genus Nomada; species Nomada lathburiana. Next base: position 7,168,223 of record OY763898.1, on the reverse strand, counting down.
CGATAAGTTTTGTAATTATTATCTCTGCTTAATTGTCCTGTCATTTCGATTCGACTTGCCATTACTTTCCAGCGCGCGCTTGTCTACTGTTCGAGGAGCTGCATCTCATTTGCCTGCGCAATTATTTACCAGGCGGCGAATAAATTCGCATCAAATGCTCCATTCATTTAACATTCGAGCCATAAATAAATAAGACGGACGTGGATACGGGAGGGAAAAACGGTGACGATAAATAAAAGGAGGAGAACCAAGAAAAAAAGGCTCGTCGTCATAGGCAATTGCAACGAAATGTCGTGACACGAATGTTACACAGTATTTGCACGGAGGCCGGGTCAGGAGTGAAATGAATAAAATTAACATTAATTCGCACGCAGCACTGATTCAACTCGTCCCGATATTAATTGTACATCGTTCTCGAATCGAAATTACACGTGCTTCGACGGCGCATCTCCGTTCTCGTTCTCCAATTTAATAAACGGCAAGGGGGCTCGGTTATCGAACATAAAGCGACGTTAAATTCTCCTATTTGCCTTCTGCGCTTTTCCCAGCGTACAAAGTAAAGTTACGTTTCGTATAAAGAAAGAGCGAAACGAAAAATGAAGACAAATAAAATGTTGGATTTTTCGACGACATCAATTACCGTCCACGAATATCGACGAGGTATATTTGAAATCGAGCAACGCCTGCACTGGGCTGTGATATTTTTTTTTAGGCTGGAATGCCCATTTATCGAAATTAATAGACGGACCAGAGAACCCGGTTCGCTGAACGAGACGGACGCAAATGTCCGGTGCACCTTCGATGATTTCACCATCGACGACCACCTGGAATATCGATACGATACCTTGTTTGAACGGGTCGTTGTCAAAGAGAACGAATTTGATAACCGCGGTATCCTGAAAAAGAAAAAATTCGTTTGCATGGAGGTTCGCGAATGATTTATTCTGGAACCAAATAAATATAATACACCCCACGAATTTTCACTCGCGACCATTATCTTGATATATCTAATTATTTTATTTTGTTTCGTATGTTATAGGTAAGTGCAGGCAAGCCTCATTTTCTTCAATTTTACACAATCTATTGGTACTGCTGAAACAAGTAAGTCAAGTCTATATTTCTAATTATATCTCGTGTACATAAAATGTAACTGCACAGGATTTGAATGGAAAATCTCGCGAAATTCAACACCACAAAGGTGCGACACGAACGTTTGGTCGTTCAAATATTACGATTTACCTTATTTATATTATCCTTCCAATAATCAAGTTCGAAACAATTGTTCGTGAATTCCATAAGCCGAACGGTCGAAGAATTCGCATGTTCCTATTCCCCCTCGGGCGTGAATTTATTCACGAGGGGCTTGGAAAATGGCGGAAGTTGGACGATTTTCCGGGTCTGTGGAGGCCACGCGCGCATACCGTAACCGGTGTCTTCCGATCCCTCGAGAATATTCGGAAGGGATTTGCGGCCGGACGGAAACGGTCACTTCTCCGGGGGGGGGGGGGGGGGGGGGGGTGCTCGGTTGGCAAGACTTTTAGAAAGCTGGAAAACAAGCAATATTCTTTCCGCGGACCATTTCTCCCCGAATCTTCTCTCGCCACTTCCGCCGACCCTCTTCTCTCTTTTAGACACTTCTTCGCCAACCGCCCTTCTACCGAATCTGTCTTGGAAGTTTTTCAATAACCACAAGGGTTCCAGTTTTCGTCGTACGAGAATTTTCGTAATTCAAGCAATTTTCGGTTCCGCCGCCTTATCGTTCACAAGCGGGCCGAGTATATTGTTCTGCTTCTCTTTCAGGTCAACTTGGTATTCATTTTATTCCGATCCAATGGCTCCTCCCTTTTATTAGCATTTCTCCAGTTCTACTAAAATAAGACGGAGACAATTCTCAATGGGGTTTTCAGAAAACCTTCGGCAGTATTTAATTCAATACAGATTTGATTTAACAACCGCGCTAGAATCAGGAAGAGACTTTAAACACGAGGGACTGGTATTCTCGGTTCGAAGTGATCCTGATAATCGGATAAGTTACGGCCGGCAAATGACATCTCGGTGGTTATCCGGGAGCGTTTCGAACGACACTTAGCTTCCTTCTTGTAATTAGACGACTTGGCCATTACTGGAAGATCTAGTTTAATTGCTTACGCGTTTCCTGCGACCGGAGCGCAAGCATGCATGCTGCCAAGTATCGAAATTCTGCTAATCATAGTTCAATTTGCTTTCCGGATCGCTACCGCGAGCTTCGAATCGATTAATCATGCTCAATTGAGTTAATTGCTCGTATTAAGTAATTCACGAACTCGGCGACATTACAGAAAAGGTTAAAATGCTGAACGGTACATTGCAGTAAATACTAATTGATTAACGACGTTTATATAAATTTCAATGAAATTCCCTTATCAGTATTCCACGTTATACTTTACTATAATAATATCGACGTGATGTCGAACATCTGTGAAACCAAGAAACTATTCAGGGAACAATAACTGGCGAAATTATTGTGTCGGGCAATCGAACATTTCAAGCACATCGCGTTCAGTTGACGGCTACGTCTCGAACACCGATTTTTCGGCCGAGTGCTCGATCAAAAGTGTCGGGGGAAATAAATGTCAGCTTTTAATATAATTTTCTGTCACGCGAAACGGCAGCGGAGGGGTGGTCAGATCACCGGACGTCGAATCTGCACGGGACTTTATTAATTGACAGGGAACAGGCACGGCATAAATTCGTCGGTTCTCCATTGAGGGGACACTGCGCCGGTCTCTCATGCCAGATTGATACACAAAGGAATGCGATGTCCGTGATGGAAGCGATTTTAAAAGCTCTGCCGGTCGCTTTTGGGACCGTGAGAAACAGTCATCAAGTCTGATCGACGCTATTATTTCGAAAGGGGTACAAAAATCGTGTTGAATCATCACGTTCCACTGTGCAAAGTAATAATAAATATCGACGAACCGATTTTGTTAACCGGATACATTAAATTCCCAAGCAATCGTGTGAAAAAGTAAAAATCGAAAACCGACTCGAGTCCGAACCCTTTCAGCACCACAATTGCGCTCCAAAGTCAACTGCGTACTCGAGGCCGATTGAGCAGCTTCCTCAATGCCTATCTGGGTAATACACAAAAGTTCTCTGCGAAAGCGGTTGAAGCGGCAAGCAATTAGGAATATCGACTCGTCGTTAATCAGGAACATGAACGATTGCCACGAATGACGGCACGCGGCGAGCATGCATCATGTTAATGAACAACGCCAATTAGTTAATGTCGTTTTCGCCAACGTTACCCACGAATGGATAGCCGCGTGTTTTAAGCATTACCAAATAATTGCAGCCGGCCATAACGACTGGACAGTTGGTCGAGTGTTTTTTTTATTATAGGCGACATCGAGAACGGCCGGCAAGTACATAATTAGAACGCCACGCGGCGAAATTACCAATCAATTGGCGAGCACCGTTTGATCGTTGCGCGTAGGCAAGCGGATCGCGATGAGAGTTGCTCGTCGACTCGTGTAACGAAACCGAAATAAGAGCGGCCGTTGTTAAGGGGTGAAACTGCCCCCGGGCGAATCAAACGGGTGTCGTCCGTTAGCCGCATTGCACGGCGTTCTTTGCGAATGCTCGGTGATCGTTGCGTTATTGCTTGCTGATCGTGTAACCAACGCTCGCCGGGAATACCAGGTGTTCGGAACGTTGCAATTCGAGCGGACTTCCCTTTGGAAGCTGGCTCCGGTTCGCGGCGCGTTGTTCGAAGCTGCCGCCTTCGTGCAGAATACCGACGTTAACGATAAATATTATTGCTGGTTTAATTCGCTCGGGCACGGGGTAAGCGATTGCTGTTCCAGCGGGGCAAAATATCTGCGGGCTGATTTCCGCGATCCGGGTTCGTCGGTCTCGAAATCTCGCGTGTAGGACAGCTAGATGCTTTCTAGAGACATTGTTCCTTTCAAGAATCAGCACAATTGACGCTTTGATGCGTGAATTTTATTTTAAACGGCAGTCGGAGGTACGTAGCGTGAAACGTGGTTCGACAAGATCATTGCAATGCATTGGGATAGTAGTTGCGTTTCGAGGGATACGCGGCGAAAATCGCATTAGGCATGCATACATAAACATGAATCTGGGAGGGGTGGATGGGGGCAAAGGGGGGAACGACGGAACTAAGCTGCGAAACTAATAATTAAATTGCTCTGGCCCGGTGGACGGAGCGGGTTCATGCGAGCAGACGAATTTTCGCGGCAGCGGAACTTCATGACTTCCCAACGAGAGAATGCCTTCAATCCTCCCTCCTCTGCAATATCCTTGCCTAAGGATTGAAATTTATGCACGACAGCGGGAAGAAGGATTTAACTCGACTGCCGCGTGCGGCTATTTCCAACTTTTTCCGTTCGCGTAACGCCGAGCGTGCTCGCAGAGGGATCCACGATTTCTGTCATTTCGAACGAACTTCGTATTAAGAGACAAATACGTGATCTGACTGAGAGCAGAGGTTACTCTTTACCGAATTATCCCTTCCTTCAAATCGAACGTACTCATTGAGGCGATAATGATAAATGTTCACCCCGTGCGTCGCGTCGTTACCGTTTTCTGCGGGAATTTAAGTGTCGCATAAACACGACGAACGTAAAGCGGCGTGCAAACACCTACAGCGATTACAGTTGCGGCGACCAGAGTTGCATGTCTCGCGCGAGACACGAATATTAACAAGTTTATCGCGATGGAACTAGGCGTCAAAAGTTATCCCGATAACTTCGCAGACTCCCGTTCCTTTCCTGTTATTCGTGTCAAACGTGGAGCGTATCGTGGGCTCATTTAAATGACGCCACGACGCGCACCAACGCCAGTACCGTCGCACCAAGGAAATCTGAACAGGTGATCGCAATTATTTTATCGCGTCGCATTACATTCTCCCGTGGTTGCCGGCGATAACAGTCGAATCGTTTCGCTACACGTCGTTCGCGAGTACCCGAGTGGTTCCGTGGCAATGTGCGCGCGTGTTCAATTGTGCCCTCGTGCACGCATAGTACCACGCCAGGGGTGGAAACGGGAACGAAGACGCGGAAGGAGCTCGAGAACGCTCGCCGAGATAGGCTCGACACGCGAACTCGCTCGATCGCTTTTCACACACGCGAGTCAACTTGACGTCAATTCCACGTGATTGCTTGTTCGAATAAATTGAGAACTTGATGTGTCATCATTGCCACGAGTCCGGCTTGCGATTAATTTGAAATGAAATTTCATCCCCGTTATTATTCGACATAATTTCGCGGCCAAAGACGCGAACTAATTCAACTAAACGTAATGCGCAAATAATAATTGGTCCGTTCCACAAGTTGTATTTCACAGCAACACCCTTACACTGTACACGGTAAATTCATTCGCGCAGTAAGAACGATACATCTTTCCAGCTTTACCACGTCCACGATACATAAACGAAATTCGAGAACCCGATATTTTCCGCTGCGCACGAGATTAGAATTTATGGGTTCGCGATGAACGCTGTAGCGGCTCGAAAGCACAACCGCGTCAAGTTAAACCATTTTCTGCCCATCCATTTTAAATCATCCGGGGCAAAACTGTATGCTCTCTGCCGCCGGAACGAAAATGCAGGCGTCGGTCGGAATTGCGGCGAGAAAATAATAGAGCCGCGAACATTGTAACGCGTCCATCTCTTCCGGAAGGCCGGTGTTTCCGTTCAACGTTAATTACCGGCCAAAACCGGCGGCGAAAGTAACGGCGAAACGCCGATGGACTACGCCCGCCACGGGGCCGAGTTTGTTACGAGCGGATCGCTCACGGCGATACACGCAGAAGTTCGTCCAACTAGATTCCAAAATTTCAATATATCGGCGATTTGAATTGCAAATTGCAACGGGCCGCGCCGCTCCCGGGTCTCCGACGCCGCATTTAAAAGCGTTTAAGGAAGTTTCGCGGTTGGAAAATTCACGGCAACCGGAACGGGCCACGCGACGACATGCGACAATGGCGTCGAGGACGCGTCGCGACGGTGACAAAGGGAGCGTGGCAGGCATCGAGCGACCTGAACAATTTTTCAATACCTGGCATCAAGTTTTGGTGAATATCGGCGGATAGAAGTTGAAGCAGCACACTCTGCTTTTTTTCCCTTTCCATTTATTAGGTGTTTTTGTATAGATGAGAGCACGCCCGAAAAGTATCTATGACATTCTGAAAGGCCGGCAGATTGTATACAGAACGGAATATATTTTATAAGATTTTATACAGTACACAATATTGGTACCCTTATTTAATAAAGTTGCCAAGCGAGAAACGGCCGGTGACTACGGTGGTTGGATCCGGTAACTTGTGCAACATTTACCGGCAAAAGTCCGCTTTGGATATTCGATATTAACGTACACTACCATAAAGCCTTCCATCAATCCCTTCTCCCGTAAGGTCCGGTTGAGCCACCGATCCCTTTACACGGATCCTTTGACCTATTATCGAATGTCAAAGGACGCGGTCCCAAGAGCTTGCTTTGACCATTATCGAGTATCAAGGTACGCGAAGTGCGCCAGGACCCTTATATTAAAATACTACCAATCCTTTCCGGCTACACTTCTTTTCTCCCCGCCCCGCAGTTATACGCTTCCATTGAATTCATGAAAATATTCACCATAAAATGACTATCCGCTATATATAAAAATCACTATCCGCTGGTACCAGCCACTGTGGAAAAAATTTCATCCAAAAACTATGGAAACACTCGAAAGACCGGTTGCAACCGAAATCCGATATTCATCGGGAGCGCATAACAGAGACACAGGACAGAGACCAGGACGCGGGGGGAAAAAAAAGAGGATTCGAATTCCTGTCCAATTAAGCGGGCAGAAAATTACGTGGCGGAGGTCGCGGGTTGGGCCTTGGGCGGTCGTCCCGGTCGTTTTTCGAACGCCACCATGGCGCTATGGGGCTACGCGCGTTGCTCGAACGCCGTATGAAACACGCCCTCCCCGCTGGTATTCCGGGGAACCAGTTGTACGGGTTTGTCCGTGGCTAACAATGTCTGGCATGCCACAGGAGCGCCTCGTGGCCCGCGTAAGAGCGTACGCAAGACTTACGCTTCGATTACACCGGTGCCCACCTCGATAGCATGTATTCGAACTTGGGAAACCGGGACGAATCGGGATGAGCAGAGTTCTCGACGGTTGGTGTCTCTTTCGCTGTTGCCACGGAAATGCGTTCATTCGACGACGATCGGACATTTTCGGTTGGACATTCGAAATTGTTCGTGAAAAGTATCGGCACGCCGGGCGCTCGAAGCTTAAGCCGGCCGTGCTCGCGGAATTCGATGATTTGTGTTCGGAACGCCGCCGTAACACTGTCAATCGTATATTAGCGCTAACGAAACACGCCGCGTAGCCGGCGCGTAATTATAATTTGCCGCGCGGCTGAAATTCGGCCGAGATAGGGGGATCGATTTTTAATTACAAGATCGATGCCCGCGTCGATATTTCACGATGCGCGAAGGGGCCCAGAATCGGACAATACGATCCCGCGGCAAACAGGAAACGCTAACGACGCGACGCTAATTATTTCCATCGTCGATTTACACGCTGTCCGGCACAGGTGATTCCGATAAAATTTCCGAACGGGACAACGAAATACATTGTCAACGTTGACGAGCAGATTTCTTTTAACTTTTCCCCGCGGGATTATTAGCGCAGCTGTCACTCGGTACGCGGGCAGATCGTATCGCGTCGGATTCACGTATGTATACAAGTAGGTTATGTACCTACACTTGTTAAAAAGAAATGTTGGCCGTACGCGCCGTCAGATCGATTTTCCGAACCAATGACGAGGGCGGCTGCGAGAACAAGATAGGCGGTTCGTGCTTTCTCGAGATAAAAAGGGTGGCCGCGGTGAAAGCCCTTGGTGGCTCTTCGAAGCGGAATTCATTCCACTTGTAGAAGGTGGAAAAGGTCCCCGCAACCGTTATGACTTCGTGCCGTTTTATACGTGACGCCGAGGTTAACGGCACACTGTTGCTCTGCCTGTACATTTTGCATTTCAATGGTGACCGTATCACGACCGCCTTCCCATGCTTACGATTCCAACGATCGATGCCACCGTTCCGGTTCCGTCCACTGTCTTGCGCCAAAAACTCTTTCTCGCCCCCCCCTTTGAAAAAAGAACCCGAGAAAAGAGCAGCGTGCACGGTAGAAAACGACTAAGCATCGGTCGCATGTACAACATTTCCATCCAGCACAGAAATACAACGCATTCAATCTTCGGCTAATTACCAGCGACACCGTTATCGCAAGTGCATTCCATTCGCTCCTTGCGATGCACAATATCCGCGAAACAAAGGCCGCGTCCGATATTCATTGCCCTCAACGAACAACGCGTACAGTGGCATACAAGGTGAAGATATATGCAAAGCCATAAATCATTCCATGGAATTCTTGCGCAAGTCCTACAGCACAGCATCCTCGTCGCGTGTCGAGCATATGCACGATCCTCAACCGACGGCGGTGCATTAAAACGAAACGAAGCCCGCGCAAAACAGCAGGTTTCTACCGCCGAACAACGGATAGCGAAGAAAGGTCGGCTCTGTCATAGGGCTGCCTGTACCGAGGGTGGAGCGAGTCAGGGGGGTTCACAATGCCGAAACGAATATTCTCCCTCCTCGACTTCGCACGAGGGGTGAAATATCGTGCGAACCCCTCTGCCGATGCGTGCATCTCGCCAGCGTACATACGCGTATACGTTAGTGCCGGCTGGCCCGTCGTTGAACAATCGTTGAAAACTTTGTAACGTGTAGCTCGCGCAGAAGAATCGTGTACGCGCTAGGAAAGAGATTGCTCGATCGTAAGTACGTCGTAAGATGAAAACGGTGTGCCGTGATCTGTGTTGCGCCTCGAAGGATAGATCGGCGAAACGGTTTCGCGAGGGTAGAATCGTCGTTCGAATGGCCGAGTGTGACATTTTTGTCGAGGGTTTGCCAGTGTTGTTTCTGTCTTCTCGGGCTTGGCCCCTCTGGCTGGATTCTTTTCGCGTGCAATCCTTTTCGTCCGTTTTCGCGGCCCGCTTTGTTCTCGGCGAAGGCGCCCGTTGTTTGTAGGAAGATATTTGCGTGATCTTCGTTTATTTCAGAAGTGGCAGTGATCGTGATTTTTCCGATCAAACGTACGCCACACCTTTTTCGATTACGGAGAATTCATTCGTAGGTAGGTCTGTACTGCCTCAATATCGCCACCGAAGATCGCCAAATACGTTTCATCTTTCTGAACACCTCACTAGACACTTCAATCGAAACGCGACACCTTAATCTGTCTACAGAATCGTTTGCCAATGGAATCGACGACAGAGATACTAAACCGTGTACTGTACTGAAGGTGCACAGTTCTTCCCAAACGAAATCGCCGTTTTACGATTGACAGGTCGTAATCGGTCGCGACTATCGCGTGGCCCGAGAAGAAAACGATTTTATAACGCGAAGTCACCCATGGATAGCCGTACTCCTTCGGTTCATTACGGGGCGTAACTGCGAGATGTTTTAACCTTTAATACCGGCCCCGTTTAAATAATAACTCACTTCTGATTACGCCTGTGCTGGGGATAAGGTATAAATCCACGGTCTGGTTGCCCGCGCCGCGGTTTATTTAAGACGCTTCTTGCGGTTCGAGATTACCTCCCGACACAGAGCCGCTCCTCTTCGCTCTTTTTTTTTTTGTCTCTCCTTCCCCTTCGTTTTTCCTCATTTCTCTCGGTACTATTTCCGGTGAAAGTGTAGCGCAAGGGAAAGGGTAGAAAAAGGTAGGAAACGAGCCGCCCGTTGGTCACTTTTACACAGCGTGCCACCTTCTGGTTTAACCGAGGCACTACTTCCACGCGCACTGCCCGATCGCAATTTGCTTGGCACGAGATTTACTTTTCTTTTGCGGCGGGGATACGTATCGAAACGAAGAGAAAGAGAGAGGGTGAGAGAGTAATAGAGACTCGGGAAAGAGGAGAGACACCGTGTATATAAAATTGTTACCGTTCGCTGCCCGATTTAGCCGGCCGTGTTTTTTCCCCGGCGCTAATTAACTTATCCTCAGCCATTCGAAAACACGAACGAACGAGTGGCTTTTTTTTTTTTTGGACGAGTGCAAATGAATATAGAAAGCATTGTTTTCGTTTTGAGCGATTTTTGTTTTATCCGTCGTTTTTTTTTTCTTTATTCGTTTGCTTTTTTTTTTGCTAACGATGACTAGCTTCCGTGTGATTTTCACCTGGACATGCTCGATTTTTATTTATTTTTTTTTTTTTTTCGTGGCAGTGAAAACCGCGGCCGGGTAGGATGCTAACGATGATTATTAAATGCACGTTTGCGTAGCAAACAAACGTGGCAATCTGCGTTCACGGGCTACACGTCTGCGTTTTTCTTGTTCTCCTCAAGCGTTGAAAATTATTGGAAACCACCAAAGAAAGTTTCAATAAGCGAAACGGACAAATAATTGCATTATTTCGATCACTGCGACGTTAATTCTCTTATCCATCTCTGTCCCTCAATATTTCAATCTTCCATGCATAATTTCGTTTCGCGTAAAAAATATTTTCGACCTGCCCGGCAGGTAGATTCGAAAAGGTGCTCGTCCGCAGAGGGTTCAAGAAATACATAATGTGAGACGCTTCGCAACGAAGCGGGCTCTAGAACAGAGCGGGAATGGTTCGATACTCGGTGCAAGCGTCAGCTGCAGTTACAACTGCACTTTCTCGTCATACGCACGCATATGGTATTCCTCGTCATACCCGTTACGTTCCGTTCGAATGTCGTCGCGCGACGCTACGCTGGTTACTATAGCTTCCGTTGTCTCGATTTGCTTTGTCGAATGCCCAGGAATTAATTCAAAGCTGATCCATCTCTGCGATGGTATCTAACAACGTCGTAGCCAGTACCGATCATGAATCTGCGAGTGTATCGAATTGATTTCATCTTCAACGAGTACACGTTGCTCTTGGTTATAAGGGGTAGAGCGTTCGACAGTGTAAAGTGATCGACGAGCAAAGGTAACGTCTTCGAAAATGAACAGCCGCGTTTAAAGAATTTATTGAACTGTTTTGAGAAGGATTTTATTTAAGGCGCTTCTTCGTGCATTCGTTACAAACGTTTACTATGTAAATCTCCCGCTTGAGAAAAGATTGCAATTTACCGCGTAGTTCTTGTAAGCGAGTGTATTTAGTTACGAAATTCTTCAAGTTCTTCATTAATGGCACTCCCGTGTGCGCGTGGATTAATTTCGTTCTTATCTTCGAGTAACAATTCCCCATCGGAATTATTAGGAACTGTTCTTAATTTCAGGTGGATAAGATATATCGATGTGATAATTATTGCTGACGTTAAACTGAAATTACTTGGCCCGGTAATTACCCAGAAATAATCCTCCACGAAGGCTGTCCATGCGTACAGTACTTGAACTTGTATTGTACCCGTCGTGAGAAAGTAATAAACAACCCCCACACGGTTCACTCAATCCAACATCCTTTCAAATAAATGATATACATTGTTCAACCGGGCGCCTCTACGACGCATGCGATTTCACACCGTGATTCTGACGATTCGGTATCCACCTAAAGGTGTAGGTCCAAAAACGAAATACAGTTCCAATCATACTTTCACGTTCCGTACCACGCAAGACACCCTTCCCGCCAATGATCCTGGACGTTGAACGCGGCTCCAAACACGCAGCTAAAATCAAATAAGATTCTCTTGCCGATCGATGTCGTGGCTTTCTCGAAACAGCGTACGCTTACCCTGCAAATGCCGGTCGATATTTCCCATTCGACTTTACCTGTATGCACAGACGCTACATCAGCGTCGCCGGTAAGGCTTCCTTAGCCGACGCTCAACACGTTACCTTGCCCGATGACGAGGTAAGAGTCCCCCGGCGCTGTGTCGCGTCGTGAACCTTCGATCGCCTCGAAGGTAGAAAGTACGATGGAACAAGACGAAGGCTGTTTGTCGGCTGCATGCACACGCAGTCTCGTCGCGGTAACAGTATAGACCGGTGTTACGATCGAGCTCTAGTACCTTCGTTTTTCTTTCACCGGTGAGCTAGCCGAGGTGGTTCACGGTGACGCGTGGTTTCAAGTGGCTTTCGCGCACTTAGGCGTGATTAGGACTAGGCTCGTTTTTTACGGGAGCAACGGTGTCCACGGGGTTCGTTCAATCTGGGACGAAGGCAATTCGTTGGGAGCGATTGAAACCATAGGTGTAAAACCTCGATGCGTTTTATATGTCCTGCGCGAAGGGTTTGTTTCGGGCCAGTAACAGTGTCGATGGTACTCCGTTTGCTGTGCTTCGAAGAGTGCCACGAGTTTGTTCACGTCTGTCGGATAGCAGGAGGGAAATTATTATCAAGCTGGAGAACGGTTCTCGCAAGACGGTGAAATAATTGTAACCTGGTTCGGTTTCATTTCGTTTCATCCGTGATCGTCGTGTTTCCCCTTTATACAGGACGCGAACAATGGTAATGGAGAAACGTGGAAACCCGTGGCTTCTTCTAATCGCGCATTTATTATTACCTTAGCGATACGCGTGTAACCCAATTTATTGCGTTGCGCGATTGTTATCGTACTTTCCAGATTCAATGAAGTTTTTGCATTGGTCCGATGGGATGTTCGAACGCAATTCCATACCAATCATTTACTCCTAACCTCGCGATGCTTCCGCGGCCACCGTGCAACAGGAACGTGTCGTTCGAGGGACGATCGATGGCGCGATCGTAGATAGGCGAATTTTCCAGCTCGTTAGAGCGCGGTCCGTGTTTCCCGGCGATCGTAAAAATCCAAGGGACGGGGGAAAGGAAAAAAAAGAATGGAGCCCGGGAATTCCATCGCACGGTCGCAACAAAGCTCGTTACGATTCCTGGTTCCTGTTTTCCTAGCCTTCGGCGTGTCTGCATTTCTCGCGCTCGCGACGAGCTCGAAACGAGATCACCGAGGAAGATTACGCGTTACGTACGAGTGGAATCAGCATTCAAGCGGCGCGAAAGATTTCCAGCCGGCCGCGATCGTCGTGCAAACTCGTGGCAGCCGCCTTTCTCAATTTATTTTCGTTCCGCTCCCGTGAGAATTCCCTTTTGGCCGGGGAACCCAGTCCCGCGGCTGTGTATCGCTTTTAATACCGCCATTTCGCGGGGATTGTCCTGGCCGTTATTTAATCCTGTGTCCCGTGGCTCGTTCGTGTCCTGGCGCGACGATAATTATCCCCGCCAATTTCTCTGCCTCCTCGCCTACGCTTTTTAATGGGCTGTCTGGCTCTTTTCGGGCGCCAGTCGCCCAAACGTTGCATTAAGCGTTACTATTGGTCTGTTGAAACAGCCCGACGGATGATCAGGCCGATGTATCGCGCGAGTAATTTTCGCGGGCGATTAATCTTTGTCGATCACGCTTGCGTTAATAATTACACGAAAAATTGATCGTCGTGCGCTTGAAATTTTTGTTCGCCGCGATCCGATAATCGCGAGGCGTTCACCGCGCATCTGTCGCAACGCGTAACTGGATCACGATCGATCCTCCGGTATTTCCAGTTTTCCCTATTCAATTTATGCCCGTTCAATCTTTCCCGATTCCGCCCGTCTAATGGTCTCGTTAATCCACGATTCGCGACGCTCCGCCACGGGACCGGGGACGCTTCTTCCACCTGGTACCGCCATTATACGCTCCGTGTAATTCGAAATGACGCGCTACTTAGCCTAGAATTTCCTCCCATTCGTTCGTCTTCGCGTGGACCGTGAAAACTGTCCGCCGAGTTGTCGTTTGTTGCCGGCACGGGTAGGCCGGAGCCAGCTACGAATTATTGCCGGGGTCTAATTGTAAGAGCGTGGCGGGCCTTCTTCCTTTCCTTCCCCAATGTTTCTGTTCGCGCACAGACCTTTCCTATCATTGACACGCTAACAGATTCACATCGCGCGGAACCATTCGCGTTTTATCGTTCCGCGAGCAGGAACGGTTCGCGGATGAACCGCAATGTGAACACGGCTCGAGCGAGGTGAATTAACTCGAGGGAGCCCTCGAGAAGTCCGCCAACGTACCCCGCGCAATTAGCATAAATTAACACCGGCAGATGTAGGAGCAGATTTGTCGTTTAATAGTCCCTCGTCGATGTTTCATCGATGAACGCCGCGACGCCGAAATTAAGCTTCCAGCCGCTTTGGTCAGCCATGCCGTAACGGGAACACTATCGTCGATTTGCTTGATAACACGGCCAAGAGCTGCACAATCAACGGGGAAGCTAATTCCATAAATTTGTAAGCAGGTTGCCGCGCGTTGCATTGATCTCCGCCTACCTTAACCAGTTGGGCGTACGCCCCGTGGATAACCTTCGTCGCGGTCGTTAATACGAGAATATTGCAAGGGGAGCCAACACTGTGCACCATGCTCTCTCTCTCTCTGGCTCTTTCTTTTATTCTATTTCTGCCTCCGCGAATCATAAGCATAATCGCTTCTCTAAACGCTTTCCAGCTTGATTCGAAAGTGAAGCGCTCCCTCGGCTGTCTTCGTCGTTTACACGGCCATTTAAATATTAAGCGGCTTCTTCGCGTTCACCGGGACCTGCAATGTCCGAGGATACCTGCGGTGAAAATGTACGAGAGTTATTCAACGCGTCCGAACGGGAGTTACTTACTGACACTTTCTACTTGCGGCTAGAAAATCCTCGGCCGACGTTATTAATAGAGCGGGGACGTAACAACAACAACAAAAAAAGAAAACGAATCTTCGTCACACGCTCGAGAAATACGAAAGGGACCTCGAGGTGTCGAACCTCGGTGCTGTTGGATTAATGGATGTTACCGATACCGACAGCCCTGAACGTTCAAGGCCACTTCCTTGCCAACAAGTTGAACTCCAATATCCACCAGCACTCTCGTACTGCATATTTCTTTTGGCGATTTCGTCGCGACCCGTTTCCGAACACCGTTTTCTCATTAATCCGACCGATCGGAAAACATGGGAAGATTTATTTCTCTGTCGCGACTTGGTACGATTACCGCCGGCCCAACTGTGACCAAAAGCGAATGCTGCAAAAATGATCGAACACCAGAATGCAGCAGACGACAACGGGCCCAAAGGGCAAGGAAAGAGACAAAGAGCCGCCGTCGATAGAGGTCGAAGCTCTAGGCGTTTCCTGAACCGGTTAACGTGGGTGGAGATAGGTCGTGTGACGCATAGAACAGTCGTTCGAGCAGAAGAAACGGGGGCCACGTAAGACGGGCTCGTCTCTTGGCCGCGTGGCCCTCTCGCGACCAAAGAGAAGGGAGAAAGAGCGGAAAGCCAGGCAATATCTGTCATTCGACGAACGACCGACGTGCCGCGAGTGTCCTCGAACGATTGCCCGGCTTCGTCGAACACGTCGCGTATTTCCTTCACCGGGTGGCGAACGGTTCGCGAAAAATGAAACGGAAGCCCGCGTCGCGAAACGCCAGGAAAGCGGCCGCGTGATAATTCGTGAAAGCGATCTCGAGACGGGCCCCATTTCATCTTATCCTCCGGCAGGCAGCCAGAATAGTCGACGGCACTGACGGAGCCGTTTGTAATTACTTGCGCAAGTTTATGGGTGGGTGTTTTCGTTTCGCGTTGAATACGGCGAGAACGTGCGATTGGTGAACGCTTCGTTGCGATCGTGTCGAAGGCGAGATTATTGGAGGATTATAAAGTTAATCGATTGCCGGTTGAGTTTAATTCGTGCGCTCTCGGAGGATTAGAAGCTGATTTGTGTAGCTGATATTGCGTCGTCGTGTCGGTGGCTGATTGCCCCGACCTAGGAAACTTGCACTTGGAGCTGTCTTAAGTATAGAATTTCTACTTCGGTTCGAAGGTAGAAACTTATTAACTTCGTCCTTTGTCGCTTGAAGTTTGGCAATCAATCGGGCCACGAAGCCGTGGGAGGACTTTAACCGGAATGAACGGAGTGTTCATTATTTAGTGTTCTGTAGTTCTATCAGCGCAATCGATTGGTTAAGCGAACTGTCGCCACCATTCGTGACGCTATAATGATCGAGAGATTTTCCATTTTGTCTCTTAGCAGCGGATATATGCGGGGAGTTAAAAATTTGGTTAAACTTCAAACAAAAAGAAGAAACAGCAGAAGCTATTAGTTAATTATACTCGGTCCGGTTCGTTAGTTACTCGCGTTTAGAATACCTCGTCCAATTACCCGACAGGTAGCCGAATCACGCGAGTGACGGGAAAACATCGGCGCGAAATTCCAGCGATTTTACTACGGGATTCTGGCATTTGCGTTTTCCATTTATTCGACGAGCCCGTTGCCCGTTTCTCGCTTCGACGCCAGAAGTATCGTCTTTGGTCGTTTTGCAATTCGGATCTTCCCGCTTTTGCATTTGCCCCGCGCGATTCCTGTAGCACGGCGAAAAAGGTTTTCCATTTTTTTCCCCCGCCTTTCCTCCGCGAGGAGCCGTCCGCGAAAATTTCCAATTAATCAAGCGTACACCGGTCGATCGTCGTTTGTTTGAACGTCGGGCTGTACTGTTTGCAGACGCGATAAAACGCAAACAGCGTTTCTACCGTATATTCTCGTTTGAAATATTTTTCGGCGCTCTCAGTACAGAAAAGCAACCTGCGAAACGCGCAAACACGACCACTTTAATGTCTCGCGTTCGTTGGAAATGTTTACTCGAAAAGGTTTTCAACTGGTTGGAAAACGAACCGGGTGAAATGGAGGAACAATTCTTGCAACAATATCGACATTCAAACCTCACCGAATCGAAGCTGTCGAAACGTGTCCGCGGAAAGGAAGGCCGGAAAAGAAGCATTCAGTATCGTTCATCGAGTATCAATCTTGCACCTGGGCAACGTGCAATTTACCCGCTCGCAACGGCCACTTGAGACTCCATTCGCGCTGTCAATTAATCGTCGTAACGGATCGCGAAACGAGAAACGCCATCGGCGAGGCGCCCGGCGGCAGCGATATCCGCGTGAACAAACGTTTTAATCTCCGCTGGCAAAATTACGTCCCCCTGACGCGTTTCTGCTGGCACAAAGGAGTCACGAATAATTTCGATTTTCAGCCGGCCGCGCTTTTATCGTCCAGCCGCCGTTACCTTGTGACGAGAACAGACCAGTAAAGGATAGTTTATCGCGCGAAATTGTTCGCTATCCACCGTGGATTTATATATCACGGTGCGCGTTCAGTGAGTGAAAATTTGCACAACATTACACGGGGTGGTTTCTTTGAAATAGAAACGTTCTCTAATACAGCTTGACGGGGCACCGTTGAAAAGGGACGATTTCGAAAATAGACGAATCTTCAATTCGCCGCAACATTTAGTAAGTCACAGCTCCGCGAATGGCCGCACGGTGTTCCACGTGGTGTTGACCCCATAAACAGGCACGGTGCGGTTGCTAACTAAAAATACCCATTCCGGACGAACCAGTTCGCTGGAGGAAAAGAACATTGGAAGCGTCACTTGAGAGGGCGAAGCGGTGGTGGCTCGGACTCCGACGACAGAAAGAAGAAGCGGAGAAAAAGAGATGGGGCCCGTTGGCTGGGATATCGTTGAAGCGGTGGTCGCGATAGGAAATAGGAAAGCTGCATAGACGAAGGACGCTTAAGGAGGATTTAATGAAACGGTGTAAATCGATCAATTAGAGAGGGCTACGCGACTCCGTAGCGATTAGTCGTGTCAGAGACTGCATGGTAATCGCGTGCGAGATTTACGATCGACCAAGTCGAACGGACGACCGTCGGAAAGTTGCTGGCCGAGATTGCCTCCCTCTCGTGTCGATTGCGCTCCATCGTGCGTGTCCCAGTGACTGAACAGTGTCGACGAAAGGTAGGGTGGAACGAAGTTTCGTGTATTGTAGACAATGGATGATGGTTACGAATGTGTGCTGTGATTGGTGATCGGGGAATCCTTGGAGATCGATAATATGACAAGGAACAGGCAACAGATCTTCCCTCTGCGTCCCTTTGCTACCCTGGGACGCAGAATCCTCAGGGATAAGCTGTACAGAAGGTACGTTTGGTCCGGAAATGTTATACAAGTATGTACGGTTTTTCCTTCGACGGAATTAGAATGAGACCATTATCCCGATGTGACTCGCGGATAGTACGTACGACCGCCATTCCTGTAGCCGTGTAATTTGCCCGCGATGCGACGTTTTCTTGTTAGCCAGCGAGATGTCGTTCAGCTATCCTACACGTGTCACGTGTTTTTGCCGGGCTGTTCGACGGTCGTGGAAAGCTGCGGCAACTTGAGAAATTATGCGACTTTCAGGGTGAATTCTGGGTCGGTCGATGTTTCGCTTCTTTAACCGGAGGCATCACTTTTTTTTCCCGAAGAATGAACGTTTCTTATAAATTCGCATGCTGCAAAGAACATTCTCATTGAATTTAATCCTCGTTTGCGTTTAAATTAAACCCTCGAGTCGCGTGGAAATCTTGTTGGACACAAGCCAATAATTGTATTGACATTAATAAATACTTTTTGCGGTTGAATGTTTGGAGCGGCACAGTTTCACGAGATCAGCCGCGATTCACCGACACGTGTACAGTAATGACGCGCTTTCAAGATTCCTTGTCCGAAGGTGAATCGGGAGAAATGGTGAAATTGTCCTTGCCGGTCGCGATATAATTGCAGAAGATTCGAGCTACACGCTCGGGGATCGGTAATGATCTTCGTTCGGTGTACTCTTGAGAAAATTCACCGCTAATAATCCTTCTCCTTTCACGGGCAACCGTTTAACCTAGATAGCCGAGGAAATGGTACTCCGCGAACCACGTGAGCGACGCACGCGTGTCCTGAAATTCTCACGGCTTATAGAAACGAGATATCTAGTAAAAACTGGATGAAAGCTGGATCAATTTAATAGCTGGATCCACCTCGAGGCATTCGTCTCTCGGGCAGCTGCCGCGCTCAAAACGGTTCATTGACGGTCGTTTAATATTTATTGTTTCGTTTGGGACCCATCGGGTTATCCGATTAGCGTGCATTACGTTTTATTGGCCCAATTGAATCAGACAGATTCGACTTTATTCCCCGTGGGATACGGCACTTATGCCACGCAGACGGGGAAATCAAATTTCGTGGCTCTTCCTGCGCGGGTTGTTTCAATTTTCGAAGAATTCACGCGCACTTCGGAGCGTGAGATAGCTGTGGCTAAGTAATCGAGTTTGCCAAATCTTTTTACCGTTTCACCGAACGCAGGGTATTATGTGGGAGGGGTTCTTTTTTTTTTTCTTGTGACGAATCGAGAAATTCCTGACCCACTTTTCCTATCGTCTTGCACGACACACTAAACGCTGAGTAAACATTCCGTTAATCGTATGCAAGTCACTTCGACGCTTTCGTGAAACCCAAATTACGTAAGCGAAAAGGGGAAGTCTCTTAATCGATACCTGGCGGTCACGGAACTGCGTTTCAATTCTGGTCGATGATTAGGCAGATTTAAGAAAGCAATCGAGACGAACCGAGGGGAACAAGTTGAATGTATAATAGTAACAATGATAGTGATAATAATCTTGTCAACAAAATATTTGGTCAGTTCGGTTCGACCGTTCGACCGGTTCCTTTCGATGCAAGAATTAGTTGGCCCATGTCGGAATCGGGGAATTCCCCTTGGATCACGAAACGAAAGGAGGATGTGAGAACTCGGTCCTCTCTAATAACTCGTCGATGTCACGGATTTTATGGAAGACGAGAGCGTCGCGTCGCACAGTGCGGCCACCAATGGACAAAAATCCAAAAAGTCATGTTTGAATTTTGAACTTTTTCTTGAAAATAATCATTAAGGGATAGGTAAGAAATACGAATGTAACAATTATTAGTGTAAAAAATCAATAGGGGACCGGCAATAGTCATGTGTTTATAATACCTGAAATCTTAAAAATTAGATAACTCGTGCATCACTCGTTATTTTTTGTTCATATTTTGCAATATTGTTTGTTGTACCTTAAATATGGAGAATTTCATAAACGGAATGCAAAATTTTAATTGGAAATGCAAAATTTTTAATGTTTTACTAAAATTCAATTTGCAAAAAAGCGGCACAAAACGTCCTGTAATTTTTATTGTTTTGTATTAACAAGGTGTTGTTCTACCTGCTGTATAAGTTTTAGCTGCTACTACCTGCTACCCTACAAGTTATTGAATTTTTTAGAGAGACCAAAACCCAGTTTCGGCTCACCAAACGACGCACAGTGGTCCCAAATCCCGGAATACAACAGTATGTTAACTATGTGTCGTTCATTCCACTGTGTTTTTTTTTTATTATAATATTCATGTTTTACTTATATTTCGTTACGTAACAATTATTTCTTACTATTTGTTACTATTTGTTATTAATTGTTAATAATTGGTGTTATTGTTATGATGATGTTATGTCATACAACTAGTTTGACCTTTTCCACTATAAAAATGTTCATTATTTAAACATTATATGCATTTTTTGAATTTTGTCCCGAACGCCCATTGAACGGCCGCACTGTGCGTCGCTCCGAATCGACCAACCGAGTATGTATGTACGTACTTACGACATCGGTGACCATGAAAAGGAGTCGTTTATTCCGCAATCCTTCGACTGGAAAATGCCTGCATTCATGGGCTCATGCTCGTAAAACATTCTGTTTCGGTAACAGGATTATGCTCTCCCGACCATATTAGAGACCATAACCTTTGCTGCAGTATAAATGAAACCGTCGAGCATTCGTCAAGCTTCGAAACAAACATACAATGCAAAGTAGATGAATACAGCACCTTATTCTATAGTATCTCGTGATTTTCTTAGAGCGCACACATTATTGTTACACTTATTTTCCTATTTGTTTTATTTGCTCGCGAATGAAAGTTTTGTGATACATCTATAGCAGTTAAATGGGGTTAATGGTGCAGTAAAAACTGGAACGTAATACAACTTGACGAGACAGAATTGTCGGCTGTAATCAAACAGATCAGTAACGCGAACGAAAACTTGATTCATCTCAATCGAGGAAACAGGTCGAATGTTGTGCGAAGCTTCGGATGAGAGTAGACTGAAAAAATGGGTTTCAGGTTGGATTTTCGGGGCTTTACTTCCATCGGGGATCCAACACGGATAAAACAGCTCGATTTATGTTATTCCCCTCTGCTTTTCCCATCTGATTCGCCTCTGTTAAATCCATTCTATTCTGTATGCCTTTCGTAGAAGAAAATCATTGTATCCTTCCTCCTAAAATTTCCTCGATGAAAGGAAATAATGTTTATGTCTTTATTTCATGTTTCCGTATTACCTGAAATTTAATTTCACTCTGTTTTTTCAATTTACGAATCGAATAATTGCCACCTGTTAGTCATAACCGTTATTTCCCAACGAATATCCACGTATCTTTGGTCGTCCTCTTCTGCCAAACAGTTTTATGTCTTTCCGATCGAAAACCCGTGGGAAACGAGACCCGAAATCGCAGCTGCATTTTAATTCACTTACGTCTGTTGCCTGTTGCGATCGATTCAGCCGCTGTTAGAGTTTGTTGGAGGGCTTTCAGCTCGTCACAGTTGTAGCCACGTTTTAGTAAAATATTGATACACGATCGATCCTTTTGCCCTTCTTGCCGAGGATTTTGATTAAAACTGACATCAATCTTTGATAAATATATCCTCGTTCAATCCATAGCATATAATATTTTCCCTCCGTCTTATCAGAAAATATTTTAAAATTCCTTGAAGACTGCTTATAAACAAATTCATGTTATTTCGAATAAATATAATCGTTGTCTATAAAATACAAGTTGGTGTTTTGGTTTTTGTGTTTTTCGTGTAAAAGTTCAATCAAGATGGATTTAAAAAATACGAAAAAGCCTGCGCGGATGGTTGGAATAACTTGTACGCAACTATTACAATACCTGCAGACATGCTTGCGGATTGCAATCGCTAAAGTACATATTTCGATGTCGAACTTCAGGATGCGCCGCCCGTAATCCTATTAAAGTTTTGAAACTGGCACGGGTCTCGAATTTTCGGGGTCTATTTCCATCTTCTGGTTTGGCAGGTATCTTCCGCGGCTTGTCGCACAAAACGTGATCAAATTATTTCCGTGGTTCACCGGCGATGAATAAAGTAAACCATAGTTATCTGTCTTGCGTGAAATATACGATCCGCCCCTCGATCCCTCGCCAATCTAAAACCGAAAAACAATTGCCGTGAAATGTCGAATGTGAAACAAAATAAAGGAACATGAAATACAACGACTTTCTTAGGGAGCACGTGCTGCGGGGTGAATAATAATCGATACCAGCGGTGAAGCGAGAGCCACGGAGTGTTCACTTTACTTCACTTCCGCGGCGGATCGTCGTGCACGACGCGCCGACAAAAATACATCACCACGACAGAAAGACGTAGCTGCGACCCTTGGAATATCGCGGTTCAAAAGGGAAAGATTTACAATTCCAGCTTACTAATCGCCTGCACTTTCTCATTGACGTTTACACCGGAGGTCACTTGTTCCCGCGTAACTCGTTTCCACGTGCCCCCGCCGGAGGAACAAGGTCAAGTGTTTTCCGCAATTAACGAAGGATCAAGCACCGGAAGTGGCGTACCTCGCGTGCCCCCCTGTTTGTTTCGCCTCTATCCACATGCTATCATCGTGCGCGTTAATTTGATACGTGTCGCTAAGTGAGTTTCGTTGTCCAACAAACGGAAGAGAAAGGGGTAACAGCGAGGGTGGGTGGTGTTTCCGGAAGAAAGGATTGTTTGACGAAGGCGGGTCTCAAGGACACGACGATAGACGGACCACCAGAGCACGAGAGCGAAACGGCACTCCTTGTTCATCGCGGCCGTGACTCTAGTCGTTTCAGCGCTTTTGGGTCAAGTCCAGCTTGATTAAAGTTTGTCATCCAGCGTCGACTCACCTGGTCGGCGCTTTTAATTAAACGAATACACAAACGACCGGCCGATGGAAGTCCAGCGGGATGGCGTTTGTAAAATGGCCCGTTTTTTCATTTGCTTAATGAAATAACATTAAGTCCGTGACTGACGAGAGCACTGTAGACCAGTCACGGCTAGCTCCGATTTCGTCGTACTTCATGGATAAATTAGAGGATCGGGGACCGAATTTCGAAGGGGCAGAGTTTCACGAACGGCCCGTGAAAATTCACATCTGTATTTGTACATCCAGAGACGTTCTGGTTAAAGTTCTACTCTATTGACATTTCTACAGCCTTTGAGATTTTAAGTTAAAATTTATTGTTAAACTTTATCGCTGGTCGTTACACGTTGTATATGGAATTGCTTCATAGCTGTATCCGTGGAACGTTGCACATTCTAGACGCTCGCATTTATGTTTCCACGCAGCAGAAACATTCTTCGTTTATCAGCGTACTCGTGGGGGTTCGATACGCGATTCCCCGACGAGATTCCCCGATAATGCGTGCTCTCCCGGCTGACATTTTGATCCCGACATCGGACGTAGATCGCAACGTTCCGCTTCGTGAACGTCATTCAAAAATAAGTCGATAAAATTTAAAAATAATAAAGACGTAGGCGACGCAGAATGAAACAACTTGTCGCGAGAAACGCTTGTTGGAGAAAACAGATTCTTACTTATGATTTGTCGACTATTGGAATTATAATGGGTCTGATTTCGATTGGGTGAACACCCTTCTGCCAAAACGTTTCGCACTCTCCGTATCGGGGAGGGAGAGGTTTTTCGGTTACCAAAATTTGTGTAGGTGCACAGGTGCACCTCGCACGGCGCATTGTATAAGTAGGTCAATCGAAGAAGCGATACGTTCGAGCGAAACTTCCATCCTCGCAAGGCTGACTTCGATTACGCTGGCCACCGGCAATCATTTGCGATCCACGCTTGTACAAATCCGATACAACGCTCGTTTCGGAGTTCGCCATTGAAGCGGAAGCTCGGAAGCGCATACCGGCTTGTTCCGCCGAAATATCGGTCAAGAGGTGGTCGCCAGGTGGCCATACCTGGTCGCCGGATCATCGAGTCGTGACGCTTTCTACAAAGAGACTGTTTATTTCAATTAATCCGGAGGAGGCAGGGCAGCGATACATCACCGCGACTAATTTCAACATTTCCTTTTCCCGACGCGGCTAAAGCGGTATTCTTTTACATAGATTTTAGAGAACCGACGCGTTTCCGCGATTGCATATATCGTACGAATTCACGAGAGGATCCAATGCTGAACAATGCTTGCTGAAGTAAAGTAACCTCGGAAACATCTACAAACAGTGGAATTTGCAAAATGCTTCTCACGATCGCGACAGCCACCCTCGTGAACTCGAAAAATCCATGCTGTCACCCTCATCAATTTCCTCCCGGCCCCCAAGGGGCCCGGTCGCATCGAAAAGTGGAAAGTGAACGATCGTTGGCAGCCCTTCCGCGAGAGGTTCCTTCGGTTTGGCCCCGTTTTCATGGTAAAGGGTGGTCGAACAAGGAAACGCGGGGACGGAGAAACGAAGGGTGGCGGTAGCGCGCGAGAGTCAGCTTATTTCTATCGATCTGATGATAGCCCGTGGTGGTCGGATGGGCGGCGCGGCGCATGGCGACGCGGCGCCCACCTATGCGGCCTTTAATCCGTCGCGACGACCCGACGTCGGGACGTGTTCCGAGACGCAGCCACGTTTCTCGTGTTCGTCGCAGAACCCTCCCGTCGGTTCTCCTACGTTGAACTTTTATTCCCGTCGTCGCTTAGTTGTTGATTTGTTTTTTTTAATTTCTTTATTAGCGCCTTCTCGCTTCGCTCGAGTTCGACCGGTTCGAACATCCGAATCGGAACACCACTGGACCACAGTGTTACGTCACTGACAAGGAACAGGTGCGTCACGCTCGCGAGAACGCATCCGCGCGGCGCGGTGCGCGCAGCTTTTTGAACACTGTGCGTTCTTTCGATGAAGTGTCGCCGATTGGCCAGCTGCTGACGGATCAGCGACCAGTGATTGTACGCAAAAGTGATCCAGGTGAGCGGCTGATGACAGCAAGGTGTACCGTCGCAGTGGCCCCTTCATGTGCCGCTGCTGACCTGGCTCGTTTCATTCTTCTCATTATGGTGAACCTTGCGGGAATCTGGAAATGCGTGTAATTTCACGAAAGTGTGTCTGCAATGGTGCACGATTTTCTTTGTCAATGCTGTTGGTCGTATGTCCCATTCGTTGTGCATTCTTTGCTGTATTTCCGCTCGAGGAATATACTATATTTCCCATCGTTTCATGGATCATCGACCACCACTTCCAATAGATCTGTTGTCGCCTATCGAACAACGTGCGTGGAATAATCGTTCCGCTAGGGACAACTGTGTCAAATATAATTAGCAGCCGTCGATCAGGATCGAAGCAACGGCCAGCACTGTCACGTTGAAAGTTGTGCGACACCCTTGGTACGCGAGGGTTTCCGGTGGTCGAGTTGTACGCGCCACGAACATCCGTTGATTAACGGGTTGCGATGATCGCCAGGGTTCTTTAGAAAAATCGACGAATTATCGACGAAGGAACCGAGGAACGTACACGGAACATGCTCGCGTTCTCAGCTTCCAGTTCAACATGGCGCGCTTTGCACCTTACTGGCTTAACCGATGCAGCAAAGTGTTCCAGATCAATGTGCCTATCGCTGAATAAAATTGAATTGTTTCGCAATTAGAACGAAGTCCTCCTGACCCAGTGACATTTTCGTTCGCGTATCAAATTGCGCCACTGCGGAACAACGGCGAACAGGTGCGTGTGAAACGGAGTTTTCAGGCGCAGTGCGCAGGCAAGCTTGGATCAGCTGAAACTCGCGTGCGCCAGTAACGTCCCAATCCGTGAATTAAACGTGCGTACGTCGCAGTCGATGTTTTATGCGACGATCATACGCTCTGGTGAAAGGTCGGATTTTGTAAGCCGGGATCGATGAATCGGTCGTATTTACTCTCGGGGCTGTTTCACTAGTATCGAGGATTTCAAGATTCTGGTGGCAAGGAGGCTCGAATTGAAAGAACACGAAGGCAGGATAGTTTTGTTATACTCGCGATAATGGACGTTTCAGAATGACCTCATTCAGTAAGAAGTTCGAATTCAATGACTTTGCCGTTCGCCTATTCTTAACGGTTGCACCTTAGAAGGAGAAGTATTCGTATTACTTGATGAACTTCTGCGGGGCAGAAATAGCTGCAATCTCTTGTGTGCTTTGCATTTTTCCGGCTGACCGACCATTTTATTCCGAGTGATTCATAGAAGTAAGAGCGTAATACGTCAACGTTATCTTTAGCTTGGAATTTCTAAGGAAAACAGTTCTGTATTCAGACGATCCTTCGCCTTAATTCATAGGTAACACAACAAGGAGCTATTTCTATAAAGAGTACACATATATACGTCTGTCGTCCAACGAAAATCAATTTCGAAGGAAGCAAGGTCGCTCGTTTCGCATGTCCGTCGAAGTTTCAGTTCGCTGGACTCTCGTCGAGCGGCATTCCGCGGGGGACCACGAAGATGCGGTCGTGTTGCCGCGAGGGGCACAAGCTTTTGGAACGACGCGTTCGTCGAAGCGAACGTTCCTCGTGGCTGTTCGCGTGACGAGCTAACGAAATGAAGTCATTCATGAGTTTGCCGAGCACGAGGCTCAACGTTCTCGTGGACGGTCAATTAACCATGAAATCGTGCCCCCCCCCCCCCCCCCCATGTTAGCGTCGCTATAAATATTTCATGATCCGGATCGGTCGGGTCCTCGACCGTGACTGTAATCGTCGGATCAACGAGAACTTCCGACGTAAACGTTGTCCAAAGGTTGCACATTAATTGGTCGCTTACCGAAATGCTATTTATAGAGCACACCTGTGGACGGTTCGGAGGAGCTAATAATTATTAATTAGGAGCGAATCATCGCCTCGCAATTAATGCAGCAAGAAATTCATTTAAACGTGGTTACCTAATGAAATTGAATACACGAGGCGTTCAATTGGATGCTGCCCCGGTTGTTTCATCGGTATCAAACTCGCGTAACTACAATATTCTATGGCGTACCACGCGAAGTATTGACATTTCGTGCTTCGCCGTGGTACTGGCTAAATATAGCTTGCTCTATGGAATAATCGTTAACGAGTTGCACTGCTGCTACACCAGTCGTTTTTTCCGTTTTCCTCTTCTTGACTGACCACTGGCTCCTATGATGCCAGTCGGTTCCTCGCGATAGAGAAAATGTGTCCCGACTTCAGCAATGTTGCCGCATAATTTACCAAAGCCCACGTTGACGACGTGACGCTTGTGACAAGATGTTGCAAAATTAAATGAACTTGTACTAAGAGGACCGAGGGTAACGCGGGGACGAAGGGCCGTGACGGACCAACCAATTTTAAATTCACGATAGATTCGCCCATGCGAGGAACACACGACATCCGTCGTCGGTTTATCCAGCGTATGCATTACGATGTAACATTAATGAGGGGCCCTGGAAACGCAGCTGCATCGGCCGACCACTAATTTGAGGTCTTTGTTAACGCAAGCGGGACGGCTGTGCGTCGAGTGGTTGCCCTGGAACGGAATGAAAATCGCCCTTTCAGGGATGAAATCCTCCGTCAGGTGAACAGGGAGAAAATAGTTCTAGCTGGTTCTAATGCCGTGTTCAACCAGCCTCGGCCGGGAAACCCTCGCGAGCGATGAATCGTTCTGAATAGGCTCGAATTTTTTATCTTTTCTTTTTTGTTTTTAGGCAAATTCTTAATTAGAACACCGTGTACCCTTTTTTCCCCCGCAACCGGTGCGTGGAACTCGCTTCGACCGCTTCGAGCTTCGCGAGAATTCGCGGTTCGTTGAGATCTCTGCGGCGTGGCTTAATTAAGGCAATCCGGTTGGCAGCGTGTGATTCCAGGTTTCGCGAACCGCGCGCTGATTATGTTGCATACGTCCAACGTTTTTAGTTCTATGACATTTAACGGTGAAATGCTTACAAAGTGTTCGTTGTCGACGAGCTTTGCACCCGGAAACGTCGAGTAGCTGTGGCAGCTCTAGTCACGAGAGCTTCGTACTTCGTGGTTTGTTGGCTTCGCTGCGATGTAAATTGCGTTCACCAGGCGCATACGCGGAATTACCATTCTTGAGGCTTTCCTTGTATTATTAGAGGGGAGGGAAGGTTTAATGAGAACAGACGACGGGTAATATTGCTGGATACGTAGGAAGGTTTGATGGCTGTATTTAGACGATGTTTGTAACTGCGAATTTCATTACGCGGGAGTACACAGTGACGTGAGACACTGTCAACGATCTCAAAACCACGTTAAGTGACACTGGATTGTCCGAAACATCCGACCCAATTTCGACAATACTATCCAGTCGTAGATTCGATTACCGACTACTCTCGGGTCAGGCGAACCAATACTCCGAATTCTCGAATCGTGACACTGGAATTTCCTCGAACCCCCGTTCGTAGTATCCTCTGTTTCAGCAATATTCCACGGGCAAGTTTTAATATTGACTAAAAATCCAATTATTGGAAGAGATTATTCGTATTCAATACAAATTGCTAAATTATGCAGATCTTTCTGCGACAAAAATTGTGTGCCACTGTCGTGTTTATAATTTGCCAGTCGCGACGTAACAAACATCGTGCAATTATGTAATCTCCTTGGATTATGCGAGTCGCCTGAGCGACAGACGCTCGAATTATCGCCGAGGCAAGCCAACACGGTTGAATTTCAATGGGAACCTTAATTAACCTGGCAATTTGACGCAGACCGACGTCTATCGACTCTGTCGCGTGTGCAGCAGACGGCCGTTCTAGGAATATTTCTGGAAATATGTCATTCTCGCTGTCTGCGGGCAATTCAAGACACCAAGCAACATGTAACATACATCTTGCACGTTCCGCCGTTCTTAATGGACGTGCCCGGAAACGTTTCGAAGAAATGCTTAAACGTGAAAATCGTTACGCGTAATGGCCCGGTCTAATGTACCGTCTAATTCACCGGCGATGCGTCAGTGAAAATATTTCCAGATTTTCTAACGAAAGTCCGCGATGCACGGAGCTCGTGTGCAAAGCGATTAACCCTTGCACGGAGTTCGTAAACGCGCCGCGTGAAAAAGACATTTCAAGTAAAGCGATGCAAGCCCGTGTATCTGGCGGAAAAACGAACGCAAGGATCAAAAATATGTATCCCCATTGTTGATCGTCTATCGATGCATTCCTCTCGTTTCGCCTGTTATTCAATCGAAACGCTCCATCGAGACAATTGTCCCGCCCGCCTCGAGCAGCAATACGTATTGACAGGCGCGACTCTGTACGTCTCGCAGCCCTCGAGCACGCCCGCCGATGCGTACAATGCGTTTGGCCGGGTTGCGAAACGGGGTCGCGTGCACAAATTGTTTCGTATCCTCTCTTCGCCACGAGAATTGTGTATCTGACGACAGAGCGGTGCCCGCGGGAACTCGATTCCGTTGGCTCGTGACTAATTACCCGGCCATCTAAAGCTCCTCGCGGGCAAGGAATTTCGTGTTTCGGTCTGTCCTCGTATATCGATCATGCCGGTGACAAGCACGGATCGTCAGGCGAACGATCGCAGTGTAGATTTGCGCGGAACACGATTGTTCCCCCCGTAGCGATTTCTCCTGGCGTCATTGCAAAGTATATATTCACGTGTTTGCAGAAGGGGGATTTTCATGATCTACGTAAATGGGGAAGGGAACGGGGTTCTTGTTAAAGCCGCGTTCGTCAATCGCAGTCACTCGGAATCGAATATTAATCAGCTTCGTTTCGATTAATCCGCGCGACGTGTTCGCTAGGATCGTGTGAACTGGACGTATATATTTCATTTGGCTTCATATCCGCGAGGGATTCGCCGCGATCGCGCCGTTTGAAGAGTTACTTTAACGCTCACGGCTTATCCTACCGACACGGTGACTTTAATTAAACCGGTATGAGGCGCGGGGCGATTAATGACTGACGGCATAGTTCAAGAACTCGGGTCCGCGTAATCGAAAAACTTTAACCCCTTCGCGGGACGAGGGGAACGCGACCGGTGTCGGGACGTCCACAGCGGGAAACGTGTTTTTAATAGAGAAAGAAAGGAAACGTGTTCATCTTGCGAAGCAAAAAGCGAACAATTATAATAAAGCCGGCATAAATTGTAATTCACGACTGCCGCAAACTGAGATGTAATCCCGGTTCATTTAGCATTGCGACAAATGGAATTAGGGGGGGGGGGGAATAATTAGGAAAGAATTGGGGTCATTACGGGGACACGGTAATTAAGCAGCATTCTCTGTCACTGTTCCAGAGAGGTACGTACAGTCGTGCTCAACAAAGGCTCCTCCGGTCTGGGTTTCAATATCGTCGGCGGGGAGGATGGCGAGGGGATCTTCATTTCCTTCATCCTAGCCGGAGGCCCGGCAGATCTCAGCGGTGAGCTTCGTCGTGGCGACCAGATACTCAGCGTCAATGGCATTAATCTTCGAACAGCCACCCATGAAGAGGCCGCCGCCGCCCTTAAGGTACCATTCGAACGATCATTTTAACCCTCGAAATCTCGAGTGCTTCCTGAATTACTTACAAATCGAGACATGTGCGTGTGCCCGTTCTCATTCTCGACATAAGTGCCTTGAAAATCTATCGAAATGAATACCTAACGGATCGTCGATTGTAATTCTTTCGCTCGGCGATGCATAATGGTCAAACGTCCA
Source organism: Nomada lathburiana (assembly GCA_963667235.1). Classification (NCBI taxonomy): domain Eukaryota; kingdom Metazoa; phylum Arthropoda; class Insecta; order Hymenoptera; family Apidae; genus Nomada; species Nomada lathburiana. The sequence goes on along the minus strand of OY763898.1, from coordinate 7,137,630 downwards.
ATTCCTTGCGAGCAGGGCACCGGGCAGACAGTGACGATCGTGGTACAGTACAAGCCCGAAGACTACAACAGATTCGAGGCCAAGATCCATGATCTTAAACAACAAATCTCCCAACAGAATATGATGACAGGCACCCTCATGAGGACCTCACAGAAGAAATCACTTTACGTTAGGTAAGACGAACATCGCATTACGTACGAGGATCTACGATGTATCTTCCCTTCGAAAAATTGTCCTCGATTCATTCATTTTAGAGATTCGCATCACTTTAGCCATTGTAGGCAGAATCATATATCTCTTCTACCATTATTATTCGCGGCGGCGTCATTGTTACGTCCTAACGTGAATCATTAGAGGGACATGTACCTATACGTTCTATAAACGAATTAAAGTAGGATTGGCCATGTATAAATGATTCCTGTCTGTAATTCATAGAGCGTTGTTCGACTACGATCCTAACAAGGACGACGGTCTGCCAAGCCGCGGTTTGGCATTCCGTTACGGTGAAATCCTACACGTGACAAATGCCAGCGACGATGAATGGTGGCAGGCCAGAAGAGTGACTCCTCAGGGTGAAGAGGAGGGTCTCGGTATAATACCGTCCCGTAGACGATGGGAACGGAAGCAGCGCGCCAGGGATCGTTCCGTTAAGTTCCAAGGCCATATGCCTGTTATCCTCGACAAGGTAATTTCAATGAATCAATTGCACACGATGTCACGAAGATTAACAATGTTACACTGTATTAATATGAACTGTGCTAAAATGTAATTTCGGTGGACAATGGTTCAATTATCAATTACACGTCTGAGCGGGGTATTTCTTCTTTTAACGCCATTTTTTAGGTCTGTTTTTTTTTAATCAGAGCACGCCTCGCAACAGCCTTTCGCGCGTATATGATTACTAATATTTTAACTACATTATATATTATTTTCAAGACGAAATACATAAAATTCATTGAGGATGGTAATCTTATAAAAACATGTCGCGACGGTTGACATGATTCCGGACTTTTTAGCGGACCGAAATAGAAAGGCGAGGTGTTACTTTCTTCAGACTGAAAGTGATTATAGCCCCCTGCTGAAAGGGATAAACGATCTCATCGTTTAAAAAAATGACGGCAGTTCAAAGTTCAAGTTGCTTATTTGTAGATTTTCTTTACTTTTACCTTAATAAAAAATATGAAGAAATTAAGATTGCTTGAAGATTTCAAGCCAATCGGACAACTAGATCTTGAGAAATCATGCCAGCCATGCCAGGAGACATGGTTTCGGGAAAAACGCGTTAAAGTTACTGCGAAATACATTTAATATCAGTGACTCCGTTATTTTTACGAATTCCGGCATATCCCATTATTTATTTCATTAAATTATTGTAGTATCGGGATTTTTAAACCGTGGGCACTATTCTTTATTCACAGCAATCGACCCTGGATAGGAAAAAGAAGAACTTCTCGTTCAGCAGAAAGTTCCCATTCATGAAGAGCAAGGACGACAAATCTGAAGATGGTTCGGACCAGGAACGTGAGTGTCTTGAAATATTGCCAATTTGTATCGTGCACGTTCTGTGCATGTTCAGACCCGTATATTATCTATTGTGAATTTTTACGTGACTATTTTTTGATTCTCGCCGTATTTCTCAGTCACTACGTATTATCTACGTATTGTTTACGTATTATCTAGACCGTGTGTTTGAACTTGCAGTTTAGTCATTTTCACGTGTGTCTTTTTATCAAACTGATTATTTTGCAACTTAAACCCATAGAATTGTTGAACCCGACAGAAATTCCGTTTCTCAATGACCCAATGTACACTGAAAGTTCGTAACCGTTCCGTAGAAACAGCGGATCTATTTTTTTCATTTTTTACTTCATCGCCCTGTTTGTACATTCAGTTCGTTCGATCAGTCGATCGATGTTCTAACGTGGATAATACAAAATTGAACAAGCGCCGAAAGTCAAGCCGATGATTAAAGCTTAATGGTCACGATAAACGTATATACGTGTCGATAGACGAAACGGATCAAAACGAACCGAAAGATACGCCATAAAGCGTAAAAAGAAATACCTGTCTAATCTCTATTTCGTTCGGCGGTGCGTCGGCGGAGTTAATTGCCGCTTAGTAAATCGCGACAGGTACGACGAATACGCCCAACTTCCGATTGAGCTTTTGTGTTTTTACCATGTGAAAACGTGACATGTTATTTTGTTTTTGCCTGCTTGTGTAGGGTCGCCCACGACACCTGAGAACGAAAACGATCCTACACGTAAGTATTTCAAGTTAGTCAACGAGAAGAAACGAGATACATTCACACGATACCACACGCGTACACGCAATTACATCATACACGACATACATGACAGCGTGCACTTATTACTTATATTACTATTTCATTAAATAATAATAATAATAATAACAACAATAATAATGGTAATAATAATAATATAACGAAAGGAAGAACAGAAATGATATCAGCGACCGTAAATAAACTAATTGCATTTCTCGGGATGTCTATCCTTTCGTACATTCTTCTTCTCTGCTTGCGCCTCACACGCTGCAATTTCACCCCTGCACCAAATAATAGATACTATATATATTCGCATCATCCGACTGCCTGCGTTTTACCCACTACCACCGCGATCGAGGAAGTACCGACATTTCACTCGACTCGTCCTTTTATCTAGCGAACCATTCAGTAGATCGTCTTAAACGTAGCGCTTCCCTCGAATGCTTGTAAAAAAATCTCCCGCACGTGTAATGAAATGGTGAACGGAAGTGTCGATATTGCTCGCCCGTTATTGTGGTTTTACACGAGGACATAAAGGAACTATTTTACAATTTCTTTTCCTTTTCACGCGCGAGAAAGAAGTGACATTCTCGTAAGACTCGTAGCGTTTGATCATCATAATTTGTACTCGCAAGACCGTTCATGAATCGTCAGTTTGCTTAAGCGCTGCATTAAACGCTCTTAAATAAATCACCGCTGAAGAAAGTCGTCCGACGGTTCTAACAATAAAGGCAGGATCGTTTGGAGTGGGGAAGTCGCAAAGTTGCCCTTAGAATTCTAATTGCACGCAAAATTCTCAGCGAAGGCACTGATTGCCCTGCAATTTTCCTTGCCGTGAACCAAGAGACTTTCGGATCATTGGCAAAACGTTTCGACCATTCGCCATTGTAACGATCATCGTGAAATTATTGCCTCGATTTGAACGAAATATTGTACGATCGTAACACCGTGAAATTGCGAGCGATCGTGCCAATTATCACGACGAATCGATCAAGACTGTTACGAAAGCTCAAGCTAATCCGGACGGTGGGGGAGATGATTGTTCGTGCTTAAAGCTTAATTAATCCTAGCAATCGTTAACGGCTGCTTATTAGTATGCAACGTATACTGAAATATTGAACTTGTTATGTTTTAGCATTCATGCTGTGCTACACCCAGGACGACACTAACACCGAAGGTAATCACGTCTCTCTCTCTCTCTCTCCTCTCTTTCTTTATCTCTTTCTGTCTCTTTCTCTTCACTGTGTCTCACCTGTACCTTTACATATTTGTATCTTCTTTCGTTCCCTTTCTCTCTGTCTGCCTTTCATTTCAGTCCCATTATGCATTCCTACCCTCGACGGCCCCGTCCGTTGTTCTCCCCGTTTCATCTCGGTCGCATCAATTAACAAAGCATACGTTCATTACTGCGATTTAACGATCCGACCCACGAACGAATTCATTGTTCGACAACGTCCTTTTGTCGTGGCGTGTTGTCACTTTTGAATGGCGCGCTACCCCTCTACGCGTTCCCGATTAACGAGCCTAGAAACTTCGAAGAGGAACACTGAGGGCAGGAAAATCAAACCGATTCAGCTAATAGCGCGGCGGAAAATTCTTTCACTTTGCCCATCATAGCTTTCGGGGTTTGTATTGTGTTTCATATTAACGGGATGGTGAAGTGACACGACGATAAGGACGAATACTTTGCGCAGAAGTTCCAATCGTTTTTCGTTCCCCGTTCTATTTCGCTGGCTTCAATTTATTTCGAATTCACCGCGTTTCATTCGACGCGTCGAACCGTCGCGTAAACTGTCTTAGCATTTTAGCTGGCTCTGTGAAAAGGGCGAAGCTCGCGTTCAGTTCATCGGTCGTGTAACAGTGGAACGTATGTAACACGCGCAACTGTGCACAACAGAATGAAACGTTCTCCAACTTTCGTTTAGAACTCCGCTCGGGCGGCCGCGAAACTAATATCCGTTATCATGTAACGATTTCACGCGGCCTCGACCGCGGTTTCATTCTCGATACCCCTTTCATTTCATCGCGCGCTTCTTTCATCTGTTTCATTCACCAAGAGATCTATCTTACGTCGCAGGGAGTAAAGAAATTTTATATCGCGTCGAACTGCCTTATATGGAGGAACTGACGTTAGTTTATCTGGAAAAGGAGGCCGATGACAATAAAGACGAGACTAGTAAGTGATGCATATACACGAGAAACAGAGTCCAAAGTGTGTGGAATAAAACAAACAGGAGTGAACAGCAAATAGCAAATCCAGACTCTTGACTAACCGAAACGTGGTTTCGACACCACCACCCCCTCTTTAATCGCATTTTTGTTCTCCATTACTTTCCTTTCCCTGTTTAATCTTTCTTGTCGTTTTAACTTTACCCGATTTCCCTCCCGCCCCTAATGTCCGCGAGCACTGACAAAACGCCGAATTACGCATCGCGCAATCGAGACAACCGCGACGTGCCTTACCTGTCTGTGTTTTTTTTCTCTTCTTGTTGGCTTCTGTGGAACACTAATCACCCTCGCGCAGATTTCAAAGAAAGATCGCGGATACACTACGTGAAGCGCGGAAAATTTGCGTCGCTTCTTGCAATTAAAAATGTGCAGTTTCACGTTTCGAACGCGTACCCAGAATTTTTGAGAGAATCCTAAGTGAAAGGAAATTAGGTAGAATAAATGATGACAGTAAGAGACGGCGCATCTTAGTGATTATATTAAAACCATTACTGCTATCATCGAGACGCCGATTATAATATCCGGAACCCTTTCCTTGGCGTGGCCGCCATAAAAATAATGCCACATCGTCGTCGATACACTTCGATCGCCGAACTAAGTTAACCGGACACTGCGATGCTTACAACCCATTTTTTTACTTTCCTTTCCCTGCTTGAACCTTCTAGACGATAGAGCATGAATCATTTCTCGTTCGAGGTAAAAAGATTTAAACAATATCAGGTCGCGTTTCTGTCCAATTTTTAACCAAAACATGCGAGCTATTGTATTTCAAGTGAAATAAATTTTTTATATATATATATATTGTATATATATATAATAAAAAATATTTTCACGATACACGATCATCATCGTTCCATTTCTCCATTTTGAAATGATAAACACGAATGATGTAGGATAGAGCCTGCTTCTCGGTGTATCGTCGAGAGGGAAACGTTTCCTTACCCCCGTTGTTTGGAAGAGTGCAAACATTCTAACCGTGGATAACAAAAGCTTTCTACCACAAGCCGCGCTGTCGCGGAAACACGAGTATACTTATACTGAAAATTTCAGGCAGCGAAGAAAACGTGCTGTCGTACGAGGCAGTCCAGCAGCTCACCATACAGTACACCCGACCTGTCATTATTCTCGGTCCTCTCAAGGATCGCATCAACGACGACCTCATCTCGGAGTTTCCCGACAAATTCGGCAGCTGTGTGCCACGTGAGTTCATGCAGACCTTAATCGGACACGCTCGCGATTTGGGTCAGCCGTTCGTGCAAACGGATTGCAAGATTTCCCGGGATTTCGCGAACGTTGCAAACACCGTGCCAGCTTATTTTCTCGTTACGACTGGCCGCGGTCGGTTTTCGAATTGAAACGAGGCTGGGTATCTCGTTTCGAAACGAATGACAATAACCGAACGGAGCAGGGGCAACGGTGCTGATAGTTGTAAAAATAATTCGGTCTTTATTTAATTACGATCGTCATAATGAAAAAGAAATGGAATGGAGGGGATAAAGGGTATGGTCATTTGTATTTCAAAGGTATTATAACTCCGCGATGACAGTTCGGCAATAAATTACGCGAAAAACGGTTCAACGAAGTATGTTCATTTTGCATCGGGGGATAATAGTATTTCTGCGATAAAAAATACGAGCCGTAAAACATTTCAATATGTTGCCGCAGATACGACAAGGAGTAGAAGGGAGTACGAGGTCGACGGGCGTGATTATCACTTCGTGGCCTCCAGGGAACAGATGGAAAGGGACATTCAGAATCACTTGTTCATCGAAGCCGGACAGTACAATGACAACCTTTATGGAACATCCGTGGCGTCCGTGCGAGAAGTCGCTGAGAAGGTAAAAAAAAAAAAGAAGTGTGGCGATCCGCTCCGAACCCCATTAAGCATGAAAACAATATCCAATACTGGAAATAGTGTATAACGAATACGATCCTGTAATTCCAGGGAAAGCACTGTATTCTCGACGTGAGCGGAAACGCCATCAAGAGGTTACAAGTAGCGCAGCTATATCCTATCGCCATTTTCATTAAACCGAAGTCCGTGGAGTCGGTTATGTAAGTACCAATGCTTTCAGCGAAGCTCGTTCTATAACCGTCGGTTGTGCACCCCTTGTTAACGTGATACCATTCGCGTTCACAGGGAAATGAACAAGAGGATGACCGAGGAACAAGCGAAAAAGACGTACGAACGAGCACTGAAAATGGAACAGGAATTCGGAGAATACTTTACTGGTGAGAATCGATCCTCGATAAAACGCCTCGGGGAGAAGAGAGTTCTTCGCTTTTAATTCATGCAATTGGCAATCCGTTTATTCAATTACCAAAATTCGTTTCGCTCCTCGTTGCAGCCGTAGTGCAAGGCGACACGCCAGAAGAGATCTACGTGAAGGTGAAGGAGGTGATCGCCGAGCAATCAGGCCCGAATATTTGGGTACCATGCAGGGACCAGCAACTGTGACGTCCTGCCCCCCACGCTCAGCCCGGTCCGAATGCTTGGACTCTACCTCCGAGGCGTCAAGCTTAATTACTCTTAATAAAATAATCGAGTAACACCCTAATGCCTTTCCCGTTACCGTTCCTCGCCCGTCCCAACCCTCCAACACAAACGCACCCTATCCCAATCGAGTAGCACAATGTGTCCCAATTGAGGCGTTTAGCCCGCGCGCCGAGCTCGTCGAGGGGGGAAAAAAAAGAAAGAAAGAAAAGACTCCAGCGTCGAGCGAAACTAACGCAGACAACCTGCCGAGGATCGCCAGAGCAGGAAAATTAGGTTAACGAAAGGAATAGGGAATCGAGTATGTAAACGTGTTCCCGGAGTGCTTCGTCGCGGGAACACGTACCCTCGCGTACGTTCACGCTGTAAGAATGGTTTTATTGTTGTATATGTAAGGATAAGAAGACGGTCGATGGCGTGTTTTCACTGTAGTACATTAATCGTTAGGCGACAGATCTGACACGCAGAATATTTAAGGCGTCTTAAAGATCCCCGCCCTCAACGAGGTATCGTAGAGAGGGATACGTGTTGTAGTGTTAATGCGAGAAGTGTTTCGTTGTACCACGATATTTCTTCTTCTTTTTCATGGTTTCGCGCGTGACGAGCGAATCCTTTGTGCGGGAGCACGGATAGCCATTGTCACGGATGTGCCTCGTCACCGTGCGTTGATTTCACTACAATGTTTAGAACGTCGGGCATGAGTACACAGCGCCTAGAGAGGCGAATTGTTGCTCCAGTTTCGCGAAAACGAAGAAGAGATACGATTGCTACGATATTTGTAACGATTAATGCTTAGATCTTTTGTTTACTTTATTGCACCGATCGTGAACGAAGACCGAGAAAAGTCGAACGCGTTGAACGACGTCGTGCATTCTGATCGGAATTTTGATTTTAACTCGTATATACGACGACTCGATCGGATCATCGAGGAGCCGTGCGTTTTAAGAGGAGACTCGCGTCGCGGTTCTTCACACGACCGATCGAACCGCGACGCGTACCCGTGTGTTATGTTGTATGTGTACAGTTCATGCGATCGCTTGGAAACGCGCGACCGACTAGGCGAATAATTGAATTGAATAATTGAAGGTCGGCCGAAGGCCGAGGAAGAATATGAGGAAGGAGTATGAGCGACTAAACAAACAAACAAACAAACAAAAAAAATAGATGTTTAAGATAGATTCTCGTCGCGATCGTTCGTAAGACGCGCACAGCACGTTAGACGCTTAAAAGTAAAGAGAATTTTTCCACGCGCTAATCGCGACGACGAGACAGTGAAATATGCGAGACACTCTGAAAAATAAAGTAAACGATTTAAACAGCAAAAAAAAAAAAATTAATAAATAAACGAATCAATAAAGATAATACTTGGCTTCACCGAACACAGTATATATGTATAGCTTGGTCCGGTTAATTCTGAGCGAAGTAGCGCGGTATTTTTTAATGTACTTAATCGCAATAAAAAAAAAAAGGCGAACAAGAGACAGAGAGGGAATCGAGAAGATTCGTTGCCTGGTTTAGAATGAAATTCGCACGTAATCGAATGCACCTGCACGGATAACGAATGCAAATATAAATGGAAACTAGAAAAGTGAGAAAAGGGATATACTCTACATTGAGGAAGTGTCTGTTCCGTATGATGTAAACCGTGTATACAGATGTTTTTTTTGCAGGAAAGGAACAAAGAAAGAGTGAATAGAATCGAGAGAATGTACAAGAAACGAAAAAGACCCGGTCGCATGATGTTACGAACCTCACGATTCATCAAACCTCACAGGACAAATCTCTAGATGCTAGAATAGCGATATATAATGTTTTGTACAGCTAGATTACTAAGCCAGTACTGGGTTATGTGCAACATTATATACATATATAAATATATATAAATAGGAAGAGAGAGATCGAGCGGCGAGAGGAGAAAGAATGAACGCTATTGTAATTTAAATACCACTACTAAATTATTATTACGATAGTATATATACATACATACACACACATATATATATATATATTATTGTAAATACCTGTACCCGGGTAATCGAGATGGTATATGGTGTTAGCGTGGATTCGATGTAGCGGGTCATAGAAAATGTTTCTTAAGCGTGTCGAGACTGAGATATGTACATCTGGACGATTTATATTTTCGCGTTTCGTTTTCCACGACTGGCCCAATGCCAATCCATAGAAAGCTGGATGCATTGGGATGAAACGGAGCTAGTTTTGCCGAGGAAGAATTTACAAGGACGCGTACTATCGTGGCAATGAATGGAAGAAATCTTCGTTTGATTCGTATGAGCGAAACGTCCTTCAATCAGTCATTTATGTATGAACGCTGGGGAAGAATTGTTTCCTTTTTCGACAATATATCCTTTCGAGCGCATCACGCGTCGCGTTCCTACGATATAAAAAAAAAAAAAAACCACCCCAGTAAATCTTGATGAAAAAATGCAAAAATATTTGAAAGATCGCCAATCAATCACGCACTATTTACGATTGTATCGGAGAACGAGAAAGGCGGGAGCATTTCGGGAAATTGCGAATGTATCGATAAGATATCGTCGCAAGGATTAACGAAACAGGGATAAGGAGTCTGAGAAACGCAAAGTGCGTCGTTTAATCGGCAAATTGTACGTATGTAGCTAAAACTGTATATCGTCGCAATGGCCACTACGCCTACACACCATTTATTTCGTAATCGTCGATCGTACAGCGATATCGCGGTTCCTTTCGCCATCGTCGATTGCCTCTCCATCGGTTGGACGAGTGTGGCAACCGTCTTTTGCGTTTTTTTTTTCTTTTGCCCTCCGTTTATGCGTAGGATGTGTCGCGCGATCGAACGACACTGATTGATCGGGTGTAATAATCAGCATGGGTATGCTTTCTACGAGCTATTTTTCCTACGACAGATCCTGTGTTTAAAGTTGTTAGCGCAACAGCCGTCGCACGTATTTACAAGAAAATGGATAAGAAAGGAAGAAAGAGAGGAACAGCAAAGAAGCCGTATTATAGATTGTTGGAGAATGAATCGAATGGCTAAAGAAACGTTGCCGTATTAATATTATCGCACTGGTTGTGCCTGAAGACAGAGCAAGAGAAATGATGAGACGGCTTAGGCTTCGTCAAAAGTTAATGAAAAATCTTGATAAAAAAAAAAAGAGAAAAAAAAGTGACGAAAAAATGATGAAGAAAACAGACGTCTGTCTCGATGTAAAGGAACGTATAAAGAGAATAATTACTACAGACACTTATTATACACCTCTATAGTCTATTTAATAATATTACTTATTGAATTGTCAATCTCATGTTCACCTTGTTTCATCGTTTTTAAATAGTTAATAAACGTTTTACCAATTTTAATCAGCTGGTCTTCAGTGATATATTTGCGTACCGCTTCCCTTTGATAGTGATTTCATTGAAAATCGAATTCACCTATTATGTAAACGGAGGATAGGGTGTGAACAAAATTAGAGAGGCGCAGAGATCGGTAAAAATACTTGTTTTTATTACATCGATAGGATAACTCGTTACTGTTATTAGCGAAAAGAAAATCACGAGTCGAGTTTATTGCGAAAGAATCGAGTTCGTCGGTCCGTTATGACTTGTTCGATAAATCTGACGGTACAGAGCAATGATAAATGACGATGACAATAATAATACTAATTAATTAATATAATCATAACTCTTTCATTTCTTTTTCTCATCTTTTTTTTTTTTACTTCCCTAGTTCCATTCTTTAGACGAATCACAGAGAGAATTTAATTTGTATTTTTCCTCGCGCTTTAACATTATATATTCATTAAACTAAACTTCTGAAATAAAATATATATATATGTACGTGTATATACATATATATCAATATATTTATATATTTATATATGTATATAATATATTTGTTCTTTCTCACATAGAATTCCTTCATCTTGTAAAGCAGCAGCGGTTTTGTTTTTCGTTTTTTCTTTCTTTAACACATTTAGAAGGTCCTCGGATATAATATTATAAATTACAGTGGGGGTAGGAGGAAACGTTACAGCTAAGAAAATGTACATTCACAGTTCGCTATTATGTATATATCGTACAATAAAAAAAGCGGATAGTCATGACAGTAGTTGTAATAGTTGTAGTAGTGTGGTATTAATAGTAGTGGTAGTGGCAAATAGTAATAGTAACAGCGGTAATCGTAGTAGTCGTCGGTGACCGGTAGTAGTAGTAGCAGTAATAATAGTAATGGTAGTAGTAGTAATAATAATAATAATATAATAATAATAATAATAATAATAATAATAATAATAATAATAATAATAATAATAATAATAATTAGCAGTAGCAACTGCTATAGCCCCTATTATATTGCGAGAAAGTGTGTATATACATACGCGCGTAACAGCGTATTAATTAGTTCGGATTTTCGCTGAAATTACAACGATCTTCAGTTACTCTAAAACGCTGCACTTTTATGCCTTATAGAATTACACGTGCGTTAATGTGTGTACGCATCTATGATAATTATAATATGAACAAGTTGTCGTGTTCTTTCTGGCTACTTACAACTATTACTCGATATCTACTTTACATTTAAAAGGTACATTATTACACGCACAGTACGTACAGTTATTTCCTCCTTTTTTTTTCCGTCTCGATCAAAACCACCCCTTACATCCACCGCTTCCATCCATCATTTCTCCCATTATTTTCGTATGTTTCTTCCTTTTCTTCGGCTAATAAACATATCGTGCTCCCGTCTAGATAGGTTTCGTTTGCCGTTCACGAGAATCGAGCACGATACCGCGAACATCGTCGCAAAGCAACAACCAGAATCCCTCGACGTACATACACGTTTGAAATGTGGCGCTTGGTTTTACTCGAAAATAGGTATGTACACGTGTAACTGCACCCGATCCACGTTAATATTCGTTTAGAAATCGTCAGCTAAATAAAATTAAAACGATCGGCGACCGGCCAGTCATCGATCGGCCTCTCTAACTCAAGCGATACCGTGCATCGTCGGGAAATCGAATCGATACAACTTCCACGCGAACGTTTTATCTCCGTTTGATCGACCATAATCTTAATGGATATGGAACGATGGCTGGCCGCGTCGCTATTCAAACTGATTAAACGCATAGGATATCGAGAATACGCGTACGAATATTTCCCTGAGACTGATCAAGAACGATTGATAATCCTGTGTGTACGAAGTCAAATGAAACTCACGCTGCGGGCGTGACTTTTGCTAAATCAACTCGTACAATGTTTAATGATACGTAAGACTATATTTCTGTACCTTTTCACTGTCTACCTTTTACGTGTTTGAAGGTGTAAGTACGTGGGTACCACGTACAAATATACGATACCACCGGCGCATACGAAAAAAAAAAAAATAATAATAAAATAAAAGGAATACCGACGTTGAACCTCGAACAGATTCGCTGTCGAGGAAGCTCGTCTTTTAACACGTTGGCTGTTCGTCGCTTTATTCGTATTTTAAATCCAAAGCACAACGTGAGAATCAATCGTTTCTGTTAACTGTTGAACTCGATAACGGAAACTGGTTCACCGATTCGATAAATCAAACTCTAAGCGAAAAGAACTTTAAAAACGTCGTTATCAATATGCAGGACAACGATGATAAAACTGATAACTCTGAAAACAAGTAGAACTAGACAACAGTGAACGCGTGCGTCAATCACTTTCTCGTTTCCAAACGGCGAACGATTGAACGCAATCGGCGAACCGAAATCGTAACGACCGACGCCGGTTGGTCGACAATTATTGCACACTGTATATCACACGATCGATTCGTCTTTTTTCTTCTTTTTTTTGTTTTTGATGTTTCTCTCAAAGCTTAAATCATTAATCGATCGTGCTCACGGGTCGGTAATCGCTTAGCGAGAAGCGGACTCTCGAAATTGCACATCCCAAAAGAAAAAAGAAGATAGGGAAAGGAAAAGAAACAACGGAAAACATAAATGCTTCGGTCTTCGACTAATCAACGCTCGGTTAAATCTAAAACGATAGACACCTAATTGACCGAATTGTAACTTTAATTAAGCTATCAGCCCTAGTAGAAGGGGAACGACAGAAACGAAACGAATTTAACAACGTGGTAACGCGAATAAGCCGATGATATTCCGATGATACCATTCGTTCCAACGCTCGTTCTCTGCTCGTTTAACAAAATAATCACAATCGATAGATAGAAATCGTGAAACATATTGCAAAGTTTCAAGCCTTCGTCAATCATCGATGCATTCAACAAAGAATTAATCGAGTATTCGAGAAAAGAAACGCGTGGACGCCCAACAGATTCCACAGATTCCGATTAAAAAGTATTATTCAACTAGAGCTCAGACGTTGTCGCCCCCCCCCCCCAACATTTTCGACCCTTTCCGCTTCTATTAATTAATTCGAGTGGAACATTTAAATAGAATTATCATACAAGGGTTCACGGGCGACAACTTTCACCTAGAAGCGTTTGAAAAAAGTCCCAAATTCGTTATCCGATTCACAAGGGACATATTGATAAAATATCACTGTGTTCCGTGCGGAACGTCCGCCAATAAATACTGCTAATAGAACGCGTCAGAATTCATTGTTACTAAACGAACTCTCTCTTATCCATGCTACTTACAATCATAATTCACCGTAGTTTTCCCGCCTACTAGTTTGTCCATACCTCCCTCCAGAATCTAATTCAACATATTCGATCGAACAATGAATATTGATCCCCACCTAAGGTCAATCACGCGATACACAATAATATCATAGTGTAGGTTCAATCCGTGGCAGCTGTCTTGTTACCTTGTCGCGTTCTGGCTTGTCTCTCCTGCTTGGAGGAAACGTTCGAGTTCTTCTTCGGTGTTTCCTTCAACGCGGAGGTCGACGGTTTCACCTGGGACGAGTGTCCCAGCGACGCCTCTTGTCACCTGAGACTGATCACCACCTTCTCCACGCTCAACAGGGACCTCACTTTATCGTTGTACTTAATCAGAGTCACCTTAGACCCCCTCACGTTGATTCGTTCGCCGCCACTGAGCACGTGGCAGCAACGGGACTGGTCCAGGAAATCTTGGAGCTTGAATTCTTTCATCACGTCGCGATGAGCAATTGCCGGGGGGCCAGTGGGGGCCTTAGGATTCACCTGACGAAGTAGCGCGTCCCTGCTCTTTATTCGAAGGGAGGCCATCAGATCTTGAAGTAGCACCCATTTGTCGGGATCGTTTGTCAGAGAGTACAGAACTGGCAAGTTCACGTCGCTCACTTCTATCTCGATCTCGTCTAGCTCGGGCTCAGGACTGTCCATCGGTGGATAATCGAGAGGATTATAACCGGTCTCCTCTGAGTCTGCAATGATAAGTAATTGATAATGTTAATTTGAACAGATGACAATAAGGGATATAATAAAATAATTGAACATACACTGAATATTATTAATATTTAGACACCATGAGCAATTAAATTTAAGCTATTAGAACGTAGCCTGGCGAGATCACTATTACAAAAAAGAAATGTGGATACAATAGATGGACCCAAAATTAGAGAGACTTACCGAAAATAGAAGACGGACCGCCAAAAGACCACGGCGTGCTCGCACGGCCCTGGATGTCGTCCAGGTGTTGTTCCAGGATGGAGTAGGCGTCGGTATCTGCGGCCAGCATTAACGGAGTTTGTCCAGAATAGGTAGCCAACAGAGGATCGGCACCATAAGAAAGCAGCAGCCGTACAAGTTCGGTAGCACCATTTTCTGCCGCCTCGTGAAGTGGCCTGTATCAAAGTAACGCGTCACGTGTTAATCATTTTTAACAATAAAATTAGAATTGCCGAACGCGATCATGATAAATGGATTTGGTATTAAAACTTACCTTATTCCACCGTTGGCACTTTCATTTGCGTTTGCTCCGTACGCAAGCAATAATTTCGCTATTTCGAGATGCCCCTTGGAGCAGGCTTCGTGGAGGGGCGTGTAACCCGCGTTGTCTTTTGGACTAGGTGCATTGTTCAATTTTTCCAAACAGTACGCCGTGACATCCTGCCAGTGAAACACAAAAATGCGATTGAAATTTCGTAAACCAATAGCACAGTGTTCGTCGAGCAATTAATTTAATTAATTTTCAGCAGCTATTCAAATATATTTCTTGCTATTCATTTCGCTGATTGTTTGTAAACTTTTTTAACGAATAAAAATATTTACCGTGTATCCAAGTCTGGCGGCACGATGCAGCATCGTTTCCCCGACACCTTTCTTGATCACCCAAGTTCTGATTTCCGACTGAATATCGGCGACGCACTCTGGACTAGGTCTTGTCAGTATTTGCTGTAAGAATAAGCATATTTTATAAATGACCATCGTTGAAATTCAACGTCCACGTTCAATTTACAGACACAAGTAAACGAAACATACTCTCTTTCTTTCTTTAGGTAACGATTCGTCCTTCTTCAAAGGTTTCTTCTTTTTGCGAATATAATCAAAACCGGACCGGAACTTCCGCCTGCTCGTCCGCAGCTTCAGCTTCTTTTTATTAGGAACTTCTGACTCGTTCGTCTCATCATCCAGCTCATTGTTTTCCGCCTCTCGAGCATCGTTCGTTTCCTCCTGCGTCGCCTCCTCTTCCACTTCGATCTTCAGATTCTGTAACTTTTTCTGAACCAGAGGCTTCAAGAAATTCTTCTGGGTCTTAGCTATCAGCAAACGTTTCGAATTCATGATCGCTTTATGGCTCCTCAGGATTCCAGCGTTCTTCAACCTCGACACCACCTTTTGCTTCAACGCTCTCCCCTTGCTCAACGCGTTCTCCGGTATTTCTGTCTGCGAGTCATCGTCCTGAAAGGTGTCATCGTGATTCTGCATAGGAGGTGCCGAAGCCGGCCGGTCTTCTCCGAAGACTTCCCTAATAGTCGCTTGCTTTTTCAGCACTCGCGTCTCCGTTCTCGTCCTGCTCTTCAACACCAGCGTGGAAAATTCGTTTGGCAGGGCATGATTGTTCTTAAATGTATCCCGAAAGTTATTGACCGTCTCTTTGCGGAAATATCCAAGCAGGGACGAATCAGTTACATTAATAAGTTTCAACGACCTTTCCTTCAACGGGGACTTTCCCTTCGGTAACTTTGTACTCTCCAGCAGGGGTGTTAAACTGGGAGTGGGAAGTAACTCTGGCTCGTTATTCCCTTTCTGCAATATCTTACTCCCACCTTTGTCCGCCTTCTCCCTTTGTTTCCTTCTCTGTTCCTTTTTACTAGTCCCCACCTTCTGCGCTAACACATCAACGATAGAATTGCTTTCCAATTTCGAATGTTTTTCAGCAATCGGTGGACACGAGAACGTCGTTGACGACGTGGCCTCCTCGTCGTCGATCTTACTACCGATCCCAATTCCAGTGGTAGTGAAACTATAATTAGACTCCATGTCGCTGTCCACTATTTTTTTCCTACTCAGACACACATCCGAGCTGTCCATGGACACAGACAGAGCTGGAGATCCCGGGTCCAAGTCCGGCAACGAGGTGGACAGCCTGTGAAACCTAGATGGTTTCGATACCGTGATCAACCTAGGTGGCATTCTTAGAGATTTCTTGTAGACGTACACTTCCTCTTCCCATCCCGGCCTGAAATCGCTACCATCCCCGAACAGAGGTTTCGGCTTGCTCTTCTGAGAGGTGGCGAATGTCTTCGAGGTAGAGCTCTTCGACTCCTTCTCGACTTTAATTTTCTGTGGCGACGAGTACCAGGATCTGAGCTTCATTCCTTCAGGCTCGGTGGTGCTATTGGTGCAACGTTTCCTCGTTCGTAGCCTGTCAGCTACGGTTGAACCCTGGCCAAGCTCTCCGCTCAGATCACTTTCTTCACTGGAGGACTCACTACCACTGGACGATTGCAATTTAATTCTACTCCCTCGTCGAACTCGCCTCTTCCTACATATTATCTCCTCTTCGCAATCGCTGTCGTCTTTCCTCTCTTTCCTCTTCGCGCGTCGAATTAACGGCACCTCTTCGGAATCATCGCCAGAATTCTTCTCTCCCTCCTTGCTCGCCTCTGGCTCGACTTTAACCTCGACCTTGATATCCTTCATTATCGAACCCTCGTCGTCCTTGCTGGTTTCCGGCGACTCCTCTTTGCTATCTAGTGGCGAGCCAACGTCCTGAAACTCCTTCTTGATGTCCTCCGGTTTGATCTGCGACGTGTTCGGGTCGGACTCTTTGCTGCTGTCGTTGCCAGCGTCCTCGAGATTCGATGTTATAGTACAGCTGATTTTCTTCTTGCGACCGCGTTTCTTGATGCCGTCACCTGTACGGAGCTGTTCCATAAACTTGTCACATGTGGTGGACCAGAAAGCGTCTACCTCGTTGATCTTATCGTTCTCCTAGAGATAACAGAAGCAAAGGTACATCAAATTTTCTGAGACTGATACTCTAGGACTTCTGCCCTTATCGTTATTGTTCAATCAAATAAATAAGGATCACGGTCCGAATTGAAATATTCAATGCGGTTCAGTCAGAATATAAATGAATCACGCGAGGAAACAACTTCACGGAAATAGCATTACCTTCAGTTCTATTTTCACGAGGTCCGACGATGAGGTCATGCCCATGCACATGGCGTCGTTCAATGGGACCGGCGGTTGCACTTTTGACAACTGTTTCCGGTCCCTCCTCATCTCTTCTAGCGTCTGTCGTTCAAGGACCGGCATTTCACCTTCGGAGTCGCTCTCCCTGAAGTCGAACACCGACGTTTCAGAAGAACTCCTGAATCCGCTGGCGCGGGCGGGGACGCTCGAAACGATCGTCGGCACGGGTGCCGGAACCGGAACTGTCGCAGCCACCGGCATATTCTCTTCTTCCGTTCTAGAGAACAAACGCCTTCGAGGAGGTAGACATGCCACTTTCTCGCGGGTCAACTTCGGTGGACTGCCCGCTGAGGAGCCTGACTGCGGTGTCGAGGTCGATGCAGCGCTATCTAGTTCTGCAAAAATAAAATTCAGACTAACGTTAATAGAAGAGTGGGCGGGTCCTTAGCATTGCTTTTTCGTGGTTTTCAATTATGTAGTCTCCATTCCTACGACGGTATTTCCACCTCGTTAGGCTCAACCTTTTATTTTCTTCCGCCAACTAACGCGTCCCCCTTTCCTGCCAATTATCCATTTCGAACTAACGGAATATTATGCCGATTCAATGGCCGGGGCGGTAAAGTAATTAATGAAAGGTACCGTTTTGCGGTGACACTCATTGAAATCACTGTCACAGAGTTTGCCGGCAATAAACCGGAGGTCGCGCACCGTTGTATTAGGGAGCTCCGTCTAGGCTTAGACCGCGTACCTTTCTTTTTTTACCTGCGGTCCGCTACTGTACCCCTCGCTACCCTGCATCAGCGAGGGGTTGGGTCACGTTTAAGCCAACTAATAAAATGTACCCATTACTCCTGCTACAAATGGAGCAATAATCAATAGCCTTTTCAATTCGAGCTTTAATCTCTTGGGCCATACCGAAGAAGGGGCATTACACAATTAAGACGGACGTTACATTGTGCATTATATTAGCATTATTACTCTGCTTAACCGTACTGTGATTCAAGTGAATTCGAAAAGCTCCTTAAACTGCCGGACAGGCAACGAAATAGCTGGTCGCAATCGACAGCCAAAATTCTCTACACAACAAACTATGGAAAAACAAAAAAAATCCGAATTTCCCATATACCTGCAGTATGAAACCTACCTTTTGGAGTCGACGAGGAATCTTGAGAAGGTACGGTCGTCGGTTTGGACACGAATTGCCCAGTTCCCACCTAACGAAACAAACACGATAACCACACGATACATTAATAGACCACTCGGTATATACCATGGGCATAAAACGGAAGGATGAAATCAACTTTTTAGTTTACCTGCTTAAGCTCCGCCTTGGTCCTGATTTTCGCTGCTAATATAGCGGCGAGGCCGTCGTCTTTGTCACGGTGAATTTGATTCTCGCCACCTCTGGGTCCCAGAAGTGCCTCCTTGCCAGGAAGCGTGGCGGATGAATTTACTCTTGAGCCATACAAGCTACGGGGGGCCTCCTGAGTGATCGAGTCTACCGCTCTCGGCACATGGAACTTGTAATGGGGCGGTGTGTTGCTGTTTCGTTCCAGCAAGCTCGCCGCTGTGAATGGTGACAGGTTGTGTCTTCCGATGTTCGTTTTGGGCTCGACTGGTGCAACAACCTTCGGGAATAGAGAACGCCGATGTTAGTTTGATAGCCGACAGGTCTAGCTGTTTCTGAGACCATCTGAGCAATGTTTGCCGACGACGTTCATGAACTCTCGATAAACGTGCGAGGCGAATAACTTTAATGGTGGTTCAATGGTATCTCTTGTGATGAGACAACGTGAAGTAAACCTTGCGTTCGCTTGTAACCAGAATAAGAATTAATTGAAGGGTCCCGAGTGGAATTGATTTTTACATTCCGGGGTAATTTTTGTATTTATTGCAATGGAAATAATTGGGAGAAATGGATATATTATGATATATAGGGTGTCAGGAAACTGGTGGTGCAACCGGTTAGGGGCTGATTCTACGTCAAAAAATATAACTCTAGAATATGGAATAGAATTTTTTCATTTGAAACTTCGTTTTCGAGAAAGTCGACTTTGAAATCCACTCGGTACACGTACACTCGACCAAGTCTCAACTCGACGGATATCACTGTAGACCGTCCTTGTTCATGATAGCGAACGTTCGTAATATTTTTATACTATTTTAGATAAATCGAATAATGAGAGCAAAAAATTTATATTCTTTTGCATCATATTGCAGGTTTACAAGTAATTGTAGCATTCAAGTTATCCACTGATAAGTCTGCATTTATTTAGGATCATTGTAATTTATTAGCGCATTGTGACAAATGCTAAATCTAATTTGCATTCTGGCAAAATCAATTCAAGCCTACCTTATTCTGAAAGCTCTGTTGACTATGGTTCGCCAAGATCGGCTGTTGACTATTCATCTGCTCCTCTCTTTGTTGCTTGTTCTCCAAACTGTTCCTCAACAAACTCAGCACCCGTTTGTCAGCACCGGTGTTGCTCGGTGGCTCCGTTGTCTGCCCACTGGATGTGGATCCCGTGGTCGACCCGAAACTCTTCTGCCTATCCCGATAACCAGGATACGCCGACTGTTGTCCGGCAGTCGGTGGTTGCGGCACAGAGTGTACGTTCACCGGCCTCGTCATCGCAGGATGGGTGTACGACGATGAACTATGACCTATCTTAGGCTCCGCGTAGCTCCTTTTATCACAGTACGCTTGCTGATACCTGGACGACTCCGACGACGAGTACCCGCTATCCGATCTCTGCTCGTAGGTATTAGGCGCGACCAGAGTACCATTTGGCAAAGGGACAGGAAGATTCATCTCCTGCCTCTTTTGTTGCTCGTACACCGCCTTCGCCGTTGACAATCTCTGCTGGATCCACGTGTCGAGTCTTGGTTGCTTGGTCGACCCACCAGCACCGTAAATCGGTTCCCCCGGCCTTTTAGTAGGCGTCCGATCCCTCTGAGGCGGCGGAGGTTGGCTAAATTTGTTCCTGCTGTCCAGATAATATTTCGCCGGGTCGGACGGGTAATCCTGAAGGGGTAACGCCGCTGGACCTATTCTGCCAGTGTCCATCATTGGATACCTGGACGCCCTGGAGGCGGCCGTATCGTTTGCCGTCAAGTAAGACGACGGTGGAGCCGGCGGAGGAGGCGCTGCCACGGTCACCGAGTCGTACACCTGCGTCGTAGGCAGTGAAGTCTTTTTAAACGTGGACATGTGGGGCAGTGGAGCGGTATTATTAGGATGCTGAGTGGAGAGCGTCTGCGGAGGCGGAGCGTACAGCTGCTGTCCCGAACTTCGACGCTGAAGAGTATTCTCGTGCGGTTGGCTGTGATGGTGACGCAGTGGCGTGGAATTGAAGTCTGGCAGGAAGTCGACCTTGGGTGCGCACACCGTTTGCGGCGTGGACACACGGACCCCGGTTGGCGGTGGCAAGTGTCTGTTGCTATTGGTTGACAATCGGTTGTCGTACGCGGGGTAGAGCGCCGGTTGCGGAGGGGGTTGCGCCGATGGTGGTAGCATGGTGGTTCTGGAGGTGCTGTTGCTCCTGGAGGAGATCACTGTGGAACTGCTGACGTGTTTCTCTGTCGAGAGCATCTCCACATCGTCCTGGGCCGTCGAATCCGCTGATGTTTTCACCGTCTTCACCGACAGGTCCAGCGGAGATTCTCTTTTTCGAACGCCATTCGTCTGTGGCGGAGGGTTCACTATGGGCGGCGGGACGGTAGGCTGAACTGTGGACGTTGTGGAATTTTGATAGGGGGAATAGTCTTTGTATCCGTACTCTTCGGTAGCTCTTATGGGTTGAGGATGATAAGAAGATCCCATACGATTGGATTCGGATGTCTGATAGCTGTGTATCGTTGTCGCAGTTGGAGCCGAGGATCGAGCAGTGGTTGCACCGATGGAGGTGACGGTGGTGCTGCTGGAAGTGTTGCTTCCTTGATGGCTGGGCGCCATGGTGGTTGCATAGGTCGGATAACTGTGTTGGCCGGTGTATCTGCTGTAAGAGGAATTCGCCACCGTGGTTGTCCTTCCATTCACCGGCATAACGTGATTCACGGTCGGCAAAGTTGCCGGATACTCGGGAACCCTTTGGGGCGCGGCCATGGAGGAAGTGGGCGGCGTTGCTAGCGAAACTTTGTTCGTTGTGCTGGCCAAGTAGCCGCGTTGTCGTTGCAACGATTGCGCTCTGCTCGCGGATTCCCGCCTGTTGGAATGATAGGACGAGAGAGCTGCGATAG
Source organism: Nomada lathburiana (assembly GCA_963667235.1). NCBI lineage: Eukaryota > Metazoa > Arthropoda > Insecta > Hymenoptera > Apidae > Nomada > Nomada lathburiana. Next base: position 7,115,829 of record OY763898.1, on the reverse strand, counting down.
GTGGAAGGTTGTGCGTGTTGGCAGGTCTCTGAACAGACGTTGGCGGCGGTCGATAGGCGCCATACGGGACCTCCATTGAGTTTCTCTTGCAATCGGCGCCGTTGTACGTCACGGGTTTGCTCTGCAGATAACCGCCGGTGCCGTTAGTGTTTCCGCTTCCGGAGCAGATCGATTGAGTTGGAGCTGGCATCGGTAGTTGCTGGACGTACGATTGGCTCTGAGATCGACTGGACTGCTGATAGTAGTTTGCTTGCGTGTGCACCGGGGGCTGGGAGTTCTTTTGGAAGGAATGATACGAAGACTGTGACGGCAATCCGTATGGATTCGCAGTGTAACCACCGGCGTTGGACTGGTGGTAATGCTGCGACGTAATGGGAAGGCTGTACGAGTGTGGAGTGGAGGTGGCTGGGGGTGGCGGCGGATAAGTCGGCGAACGGGGCTGAAAGCTGTTGTGCGGGGAGGGTGTGTGATGGGGAGAGGCGTGAGGATTGTGCAGGGTGGACACGTGGGGGGATTGTCTGTGCGATGACGGGGTGGCATGATGAGGAACGTCATGTGGAGAGGCGATGGGATGATATCCGCCAAGCGCTGGCGGGGGTGGCATCTGATTCGGGTTGGAGGACGAGGACGCGGTGGGTGCTGCATGACCGACCATTCGACCGGTGTACGAATTCGGGCCGATCGGATGCGGGGAGGCATTAATTCGACTAGAAAGCTGTTGCTGATGCTGTAACTGCGGCTGCTGTTGGCTGTGATGCGGAGGGATTATGGCTCCGGCGGGTGGCAGGTGCGACGGGGGAATGTGCGATGGAAGATTCTGGTAGGACGACGACGATGGCGAGGGCAGCGACGACGACGAGGTCGACGAAGGAATGTGACTCAAGCTACCGGTGTGACGTGGGCTGCAGGGGTTCACCGACGAACAGGACGGAGACGAAGAGACGCGCGAAGTATGTGTTCTTTCTGAATGCGTCGGCCTGTCCGGTGCTGGATTGCCCGACGAGCTTAATCGATTCTGCGGTTGATGTTGCGGGGCACGGTAGCTTTGCGACGACGACGAGCCGTAGATCGACGATGTGCTCGTTGGCGGGGCTGCATTGCTGCTGTAGGAACTCGGCGGCACTCTTTGTTCCTGAGCGTGTCCTGGACCGGAAACGGTGCTGGGATTGTTCTGTTCAACCGACGTTGGCCTCGTCGGTGGCTGCACATTTCCAGATGACGTCGCCGTTGCTGCACTGGACGATTGGTAGATCGAATTCTGGCTAAACGGAGCTGGGGCGCTCTTGGTAATGTCCGGATGGTGATATCGGGGGTAATATTGGGTTCTCTGCGCTGCGACCGGGGCGTTCGATTGCGATTGTCGGTCGCTGGTTGTCTGATAGGTCGGCTGGTGCGACGAGGCGAGTATATCCGCGCTGGAGAACGTCGTCCTGGAGACCGGGTTCAACTGTTGGTACACTGGGCCGGGAGAGTGTGGCTGCTGAGGCGGTTGCATTTGATGCAAGTGCGGCGAGATTGACACGGTTGCGGCCGTCGATTGCGAATGGCGATGCGGATCGTTGGGCGATGACGAGGCGGTCGACCGTTTTTGAGAAAAGTTCGACATCGACGAGGATCGATTACTCGACGGTTGCATCTCCGTTAGAGTGATGATACTCGAGGACGACGAGCTTGCTTCCATAGACGAGCCTTCATCGCCCGGCCTTGTATCTGGGACTTCAACCCTGGTTGGTTGAGGGGGGTAAGGTTCCACGGATGGGCTCCAGAAATTGCTGGAGGTGGTCGCCGTGTTGTCCACTGACGATGGTCTGGCGTCGTTGAGATATCGATTCGTTTCCTGATCGTTGTTACAACCACTGCTGCTGATGGTGGTGTTGGCGGTGGTGGTGGTTTTGTTGTTGCCGCTGCCGCTATTGTTACTCGAAGTCGATTGCGACGGTAACGATAATGGCGATGGTCCTGGCGGTGCGGGTGGTGCCGGTGTCGGGGAAGCCACGGACGAGACGGTGCCATGGTCGTGCGACGAGGAAGTGGACGAGGCGGAACTCGTTGATGTAGCGAGATTGTGATCCGCTGACACGGTCGCACCACCTGTACTCGGTACGGGCAATCCCTGGAAGTACTGGCGAGCCCCCTCTAATACGTTCGTGAAGCTCACATCCATGTCACGCCGACTGCTGGTCTGGAATTAAAAGAAAATCGTTTGTTAATTAATCTGTTACGTGTTACCCGCATGTACGACGGTGAGTTGATCATTTGGCCGAATTTACGTACAATTGCATTACAGTAATTTTCATTTACTTTCGTTTACGTTTACATTTATTTTCATTCTCAGTAGTAGCATTCACATGCTACTTTATTTCACGACACTTTACCCCATTAACGTATGAATATATTTTTCCTTAATATTATCCTCTCAACCGTTCGAGTTTCCTGATTTTCTTGGAATAAAACATTTTTGTTTGACAGGTAAGCCAAGAATACCCTGCTTACTTCAAGAGCTGCGTTTCCTGATATCGGAGTCGCCCTATGTAGACTTAACTCTGTACCTTTGGGTCGCAAATATATACGACCCGCACTCATGGTTTGTCTTTGACAGTTACAAACCGAGGGAAGGTGCAGAGTTAGTCAGCCAAGAATCTTTTGCATCAAACAATCGACTATTTCGAAAGGCGAAAGTATTTGAAAATAACGAGATGCAATGCCTCCAGACGTCATTCACCCAGAAAGGCATTCGAATTTAAGAACCATCGCATGAACCGCAGTGAGGAGAAGAGCGCCCCCATAGATTACCGAAAATTCGGTTCACACGGTGCCGTTGGCTACCAGGGGACAAGCAGAGAAGCAGGCAGAAACATTAATCTTCATTGTCTTGTATTTGTCCGTTACGAACCAGCATCGCCTCTCTTCTTCCTTCTTTTACTACGTAGCCCCCCCCCCCCCCCACAACGGTCCCTATTTCCTCCAACAAGCAACTCGAACCGCGAGGCAGTGCAACCTCGCGTTATTAATCTCGTTGGGCCGCGTTGCTCCATGAACGATAAGATCATCGCGGGGAACTGCACCGGGTGCCCTCCGAGAGACCGATGACGTCGAGTTACGATCCTGAATGTCCGGCATTGATAGAGAAACGCCCCGACGTGGCTCAATTAACCCTTTAACGCGCAAGGCTGTGTGCACACAGGCATACCAACGATCCGAAATGCGTGCACCGGTAAAAATGAACCTTCTCGTTAGCGTTAAAAGAACGCCCCCAGGACTTATTTCATCATCTCCAAAATCATTATGAAAAGTAGGAAGAAAAAAAGAGATACACCACTCATCGATAGCTACGCAACGATTCTTTTGTCGAGAACAATGTCCCCCGAACTCGTCGCCGCGGATGAATCCTATCGCGCATCACACGGCAAATCGATGACTGGCAATCAAAGGGCGGCCGAGATCTTATCCCCGCGGAGCAGCCGCTCGAGTGGCGATCGTTATCGATTATCAGATGGAGCGAGGTACGGAAAGTACAGCCACGGAGGCTCAATCGCGTCGTGGCTCATTGAGACGTGCAACGAGCCGCCGTCTGCGTGAACGGGAGGGAAGCGACACTGGAGACAACCACCACTACCATAACGATCGCGTGTACTCGCGAGTACAGGTAGTACAACGTTGGTGGAAGCGGCAGGCGAGAATCAATATCGCGCACCCTTGCAGAGACCGAGCAACCTGAGGGGTTAGTTTGGCCCCCCTCTTGCGCGCCAGTCAGAGGCCCTTCTCGAACTACCCCCTTCGACTTCGTCTCCCTTTCCGCGACTTCCCTTCCCTATCTTCGTTCCATTTCGTTCATTCTCCTCGGTTTCGTTCCGCGTCGCCCACGGCTTCTGTTCGCGTACACGGCGGCGTAGAATTGTAGAAGTAATGACATACTACACACCGCGACGGGGAACTTATGCGCAATCATGGTGTCATAGAGGACACGGGGAACGATTCAGTTGAATTGTCGCGATTTCGGCCACGCGAGGCCACTCGATAACGCCAACTGCTCGGCCAATAAATATGCCTGGCAATGGCCAATCTGTTTCGTAGCGTAGGGTAACGAGAAAAGGGACCGAGGGGTTGGAATCACAAGGGTGGATGGTTTACTGTTGGATTAAACTGAAACGCGAAGAGCTAACGCGATAACGTGTACGATAAACAGCGGCGTTACTTTGGGCCCGGTTAGTATGCATTGTTTGATTTATTCATTCGGGCTTGTCGCGAGTTTCGCGCTGGAAGGATTCTTATCGCGGCGATTAAGTGCTTTAAACGCCTTCAACTGCGTCGGCGGAGTCACCTTGTACTTGGAGGAAAGTTGTTCAATGTTCCGCGCGAATTTCTGAGTCTCAACCATCTTCTCCGGCATTCGCTTCTTCCGAGTGTGACGTTTGAAAGGGGTCACTCGAGTTTCTCGGATTGCTTCAACAATAGAAACGTCGCCCTTCTCGTTCCTCTTCATAAAGGATCCACTCGCTGATGAATTAATTTCAATTGCCCCGAAAATCTGACGCGTTAACGCGATAATCCTGCGTACGGCAGTGAACGGGAATGGGTACTCGAAAGTGGGAGAAAGTATCGAAGCATCGTCGTCGATCCTTGGACGTTCCTTGGTCCATCTGATTCCTCCCCCCCTTTACCTGGCTCGTCCCTGGAGAAATCAGAGCTTCCAACGGGGTCAACTTAGGGAATTCTAGCTTGTTGAATTCGATAAAGGACCCGCGGAAATCTATCAGGCCTGCGATATATCCGTTCATTCACAGTTGGTATCTAGTTTCGGGGACGCGCTCTTGGATTCGACAAGGCAGCATTACAAAATCATTAGATCAGATATTTACTGAAAATCAATTGCATCCGATACGCGGAACAGAATTAAATTTCATTTTCCTTTGTTCTAAGCGCCTCGAAGTTACGGTAGCCCGGAAAACTTTCAAGGTCCCTCCAGGTGCCGGGAATTTCAAGAATATCAAGATTTCAGAAACTTCGCTAAGGTAGTTCGGAATCCTCGAAACTCGCGGATCCAAACTGTAAACCAAACATTAAGACGTTTGCTGGTTTACGATGACGAGAAGTTAAACAAGAAGTTTTCGTAGTCACGAACCCCGCGGAAACATGAACTTCCAATGGGACGCTCGAGGGCCTCGAATTTCTAAAGTCGTCCGTAGATGCCGGGAAATTTTCAGAATTACGGAAGCGGCGGCTTCGACGTCGAGTCTTTCGCTGTATCGTCGCGGTTGATGGCCCCAGCTCGAAGCCGGTAGACAAACAAGAAAACTCGATACTTCCACCTTCTGACAAACTACAACAGCTTCCAGTTTCATCCGATACCAGAAACGTCATCGAACATTTTACATAACGTCGAATCGAATTTCGTATACATCAAAGGCTGACGTCGCAAACTTTCGAAATCGCAGAGCCCTCAACCCTTTGCACCCCTTTGTCGAGTGTGACTCGACGTCGGTTTCTATCGCTGGAGCTCCTACCTATCGAGTCACACTCGACATCAGATAAAAACCTTGAAATACTAGGGAATTATTGGAAAGATCATTCGGCGCGCAAAGGGTTCAAAGCGTTCAAAATAAGAAATTGCAAGAAACATTATTAACCGCGACGTTTCCATCGAGTTCTGCGATTCAAATACGAATGACGAGCCTGGCGGGGATTGGGAGTCGCGATAATCCGGCGGCGCTCGATTAAAAGCCACGACGCGACGCGGAAGCACGAGGGAGAGGTAGTCGGGTAACGCTTTTAAGCCGGATTAAGCCGGGGCTTAAATGCTCGCCACGCGGCGAGAACTGGCTCGTCCGGAGCTGGTGAACGGGCGACCCGCGCGACGAACGTCTTCGGGACAACTTTTTGCCGCAGCTACACCGACGAAGAGGCAAACCGAGGTGCTTTCCTCTCCGCGTGGCGCCGCGAATCACGTTCTGCGTGAAATTTCGCGAGCTTTCCGCGAAAAGCGCTCGAAGAAAGCTCGCGACTGCACTCATTTAAATAGCCACTTATGAATAACTAAGAAAATAACGAAGCGACCGTGAGAAAGACATTTGCTACTGAGCCAGTTACCGAACTTTCGAACTCCGTCGTGTTCGTTTTATTTGTTTGGTTTTTAAATCAATTCGTAGATCAATTTAGTAACACGAACGGAAGCTTTGGCACGAAGATAGAACCGATCGAGCTCGTTTGGCAGGCGAGCAATCAAAGCGCCGCGGCGGCCAAACTCGTTCACAATGGCGTCAAAGGGACGAAGAGTCGTGGCTGGTTGTCCAACGAAGCTTCGTATCTTTGATCATGCCGGCGACGCTTTTTCGGGCTACATATTTGCAGTTTATACGCTCGCTCCGGCACGAGCAATAAAACTAATGCGGGTGCGGACTCGTGTGTACAGTATCGAGCGCCACGTGTGCGTCAGTGTGCAGCGTGCGGTGCAGGGTGGAAGGATCGAAACGGAACGGCAAAAGGGGCAGATGGACAGAGACGGGAATAGGATAGACAAGCTCAACTGACCCACACCACCTTGACGTGGTACCACCCTCTCCTCTCACCCGCTCTCGCAACAAACGCATCGGTACCTCAAACAAGCCCCTACCACAAGGCCAACACCCTCTGCCACTTCACGGTCGTTCGCACAGTGCCGTCTACTTGCACCTTCCATGGACACGGCAACCCTCTCTTCGTTCCGGGCCCCGTTTGATCCTGCAGCTCTCTCACGGAACCGTTAGCAATACCCACGAAATATTCAACCATCCTCAGTTCGGGCCCAGTCGAAAAGAATATGTAAATGGTTCCATGGTAGGTCGAAGGTGTGTTAAAGACACGATTGAACGGACAAGCAACGATATTGTACATTACTCTCGTTTAATCGGAATAGAAATTTGAAGGTGAACAAGGAACAGGGCGAAGGTGAATTTAACTTGACAGAGATAATTGTCTTTGGATTGAGGATGAATATATTAATAGTTTTCTCTAGCTGTTTATAAATCATGGTAATCAAGGCGATGCAAGGTGTATCGAATGTACTATTTTAACCGCATTTAAATACCACGTACTGTGACTGCACGTTCGCTTAACTTTATCCCCAACTATAGCCCCCAAGGATGTGCTGCGTGATGACATTTGAGGGACGGATATTTGCGTCAATCGTGTATGACTGTTGCACGGAATGTATCGAACTGGCGGTTTGCAGGGCTCTAGACTAGATCCACAGCTGCTTCGCGATAACTTCCAGTTCGCCGCCTTTTCGTCGGTCGGTTTTTAGCTCGCGTGCAATAAATCCGAAGGACAACCGTCAATGAATAATCGGAGATAGATACAGGGAGAAGCATGATCGAAGATGTTATCCGGTAAGAAATATAATCTCGTGCGTGCCGCGGGTGACGCGACCCCGTAGGATCGACGAGCATAAATCCTCCCCCGTCTCCTATATTGGAAAGTCCCGATAGAGATTTTATTTGCCGTTACCGCGATCTGTTTTTCTTCCGGGCTACTTTAACCTGTCTCAGATCGAAAGATTATCGAAAACAAGTCGCGTCATTTGGGACCGCCCTTTCTCTCCTTCGCGTCGCGTCGTTTCGCTTGCCCCGAGCTTCCTTGCGCATTGTATTATATAGCTGTGCGGGCCTTTCAATCGATCCTTACCCTCTCGTGCTTTGCTACCGCCACGTGTACCTTGCAAGGCAAGCAACCTATTATTAACTTATTACTCTCAAACTTCCGCGCTGATACTAAGCGTGCAAGGGAAATTACAGCTCGCTTCCGTTTTAATTTTAATCCCTCCGCGATGGCCTGTAGCGGGAAGCGGTGAATATGTTAACCTCGTGATCATCGACGAATCGCTTTCGGCGCGATTAAGCATATAAAGGTGGGTATAGACGAGCGCGCTGCGGCTGCAACGCGGCACGGACCGAACGTGTTTGGGCGAATATTCGTTCGTGTGGACGGTGACGTGCGGCAGTACTGCAATGCCGCGCAACGAACCATTTCGAGTCGGTTTTTTGCGCGAACACAAAGGGATTCGTTGCCGCAGTGTGGACGGTTTTCTGTGGGTTTGCCGCGTTCGAGCCCAGGCACAGTGCGTATTTTAAATGGGCGTTCGGGACAAAACTCCAAAAATGCATATAATGTATAAATAATGAACATTTTTATAGTGGAAAAGATCAAACTAGTTGTATGACATAACATTATCATAACAATAACAACAATTGTATTCCCTACCTACCGATAAATGATTATTTTGGATAAAAAGTTCAAAAATCAATCATGATTTTTTCGACTGTGCCAAGCACCGAACACAATAAACCGCTTTATCCGCGCACGTTTCTTTATTTCTGCGAGCGGATCCTTTCCTGGGTTTTCCAGGATGGTTTCGGGAAAAAGCGCATCGGGGACACGAATGACTCGTGTGTTTTCTTCAGTCAGCGTATTTTTTAAAGAAAGGAAAACTCATTGTAAGCTAAAATTATCACTGCACTACTAGCTATAATAAGAGCTTCATCGTCTTTGGCGAATGCGCGTTGAAATTCATGGTTCGTTCCAAGCGCGGTGCGTGTTGGTGGTAAAAACGGAACACCGCGCACATCTTGCAATGCCGCGTTACGGCCGCGTTGCAGCCGCAGCGCGCTCGTCTATACCCACCTTAACGCAAAGTTAAACGGCGCGTTCTTCGATATGAAATTAGATTACGCGGATAGAAGTGCCCATATTCTTCCCATCGGACTAGGAAATTATCTCGCAATTGGATAACATTTATTGACTCGAGCAAATGGATCGATCGAAGTATCCACGAAGCTACATGCACACTGTACGTAACCACTCTATTATCAGGCATGTAAAGCAGATCGTGTCTTGATCGATAGTCGCCCGGCACGGAACGGAATTCGAAAATGAGTAATGGCGAGCACGCTTGCCTCGCAGAGAGCTGAAACAAACGAGGTCCCAAGTGCAATTATTCAACTTTGACAACGAGTTGACTGCACATGCCTGTTGCGGAGGTGTTTTCAAGAAACGTGAGCGGAAAAACGGTGGACTGATCGATTGGACTGTATCGCCCAGCATTCGGACCGGAATCTTTTTGTTGTTGAAATATCGATCTTAATGAATATTATATTACATACACGCGTGATTTTTTACTTATCTATGTTGAAATTCATAAATTTCTGATCATACAAATTCTCCCTTCCTTGCATTCAAAAATAATCAGTAATATTAAAAAAGAAGCCTGCCCTATCTAATATAGAGCTGCACGATTCCCAATAATTCCTCAAGTTTCTAAACTTGGAATTCAACCTACATGTGAAAAAAAAAAACTATCAACCCTATCAAAAAGTTACAAATTTTCGTACTTTCCATTTTTAAGGATACAACGATGGCCATAATGGTCGTTCGTAAAATTGCCCCGTTACCAATCGATTTCTATCTCTTTCCTCGCACCAAAAAATCGTCATCTATGTGTTACGATCTATTTCGCTCGCTCCAAGGATCAATGTTAAATCGTTCCGCGGACCGTTCACCGTGCGGACAGTTCGCAATCATTATTCAAGATCACACAGCGTGGTCCATTAACCCGACCGGGTACGTTTCGTAACGCGTACTTTCGCAGCGACTTTCGTAGATACGACAACGGCAATATTTCATAATACGGCCAGTTGTAAACAATTTCCCCGGGGGGCACTAAAAATAAGGTGCATGGGAGCAGATAGATATCGTGCGACCGTTCGAGCGGCAATCTGGAATAAGGTCAGGGAAGCCAAACGGGAGAAAAAGCCGATGATCAAAGCCGGGGATGTAAACTCCGAGAGTTTCGTATTCTTGAGATGAAATGAACGTAAATCAACAAGCTTATAAAGTCTTATAAAATAATGGTGTAATTAGTGTTACCGATCTCTCGATATTTTTCGTTTCTCGGGAAATGGGAAATCAGACTGATACTTCTCAAGAATTATCGAGAATTCTCGGGGAAATTTAAACAAATACTGCGACATTTATATTTTTGGAATGGACATAGTTTACCTAAAATCTGATCGGAACCCCTAAAATCTTCTTTTTTCCCATCATTTTATGGACGATCTATATTTGAATGGAGAACCGAGTTTCACCTGTTCGGATACAGTATTCTCCGAATGCATAGAATTTCTCTGATGAAATGAAAATATTGAAACGGGAAGTTGAAGTAACGTGGAGCATCGTGTTACTTTCAAGCAGTTCGATAGCAACGCCAGTCAAGCTGAAACGGTTAATTTACGCGTAGGAAGCTCTATCGGTGGTCAGTATCATGGGAATCGAGGCGTAGGCAGCAGGCTGGAAATGAAAATCGCTTAAACGGATTACTTTATCAAAGTTGAAACTGTATCATGGTTGGCTGGTGTCGCGGTGCACAGGTGAACAATGCATACCACGGGACAGGCATTTGAGAAGGTAAACAGTCGACGACGGAAAATTCAGCTTTCCATGGCAGCTTGCGTAGGAGTTCTTTGTAATGGATAATATCACTGATAAATATATAGTAGGTAAAGAGGTTGGATGAAATGAGTAACACTTGTCGAACTGGAATAGAAGACCAATGCAAATAATCATTTTGAACTTTGTAACTTCTATCGCGGTGTTTCTCATATATTCTATGAAGTATTTTAAGAAGATTCTTAATTCCGGAGACGTCAATTTAAGCTGGAGTGTAATCATTGCGAATGAGCCTGGCCCGCATTGCACGCGAATCACAATTGTTTTCGATAATGGGGAAGAATTTAAGCACCCGTTCCGAATGTAAAGTTCGGCTTCTAGCGAGGAGTTGATGAGCTCAAGTGGATCCTGAGAGTACGTATAAAGTTTGGAAATTTATGTGATCATTTTAAGAGCGCACTGCTGGTGGCAAGGTACGAGCAAGTTTAGCTGTTAAGTGAATTTCCCTTATTCACCGCTGCCATTACAAAATTGAAATGCACCCAATGTTATCAAACTCAATTTAACAAATTTCATTGACTCGCGGTTCAACGCCATTGCGTCGTACGTCAACGTTTCAGAATATCTGTGAACTCTACAGTCCGCTGCTGCTACAATTTCGTAGATGATATCGAACCAAAGAACGTGCTCGCAGATTTGCAGACTTCGAACGGTCGAAGGGTGTACTTCAAAAGACTGATTAGCTGAATTAGGGCGGTCTAACATATAAATCAATTAGGATCATCCCTGTAGAGTATAATTTTATCGTTGTTATAAATGAAAGGGATTGTAATCATTTATGAAACTGTGCTTTCGAGGTACGCAAAATCTAATTGCAGTACAAGAAAAGCTTATCCAATTAATTGTGCGGTCGCGTCGTGATGTAGAACAATAGTACGGGTAACAAAAAAAGTATACTTTACGATCGACTTGACACATTTTAGTTGAGGAGAATGACAGAGGGGCCGTACGTCGATACGACATTATGTAAATCTACCTCCTAGAGCAAACAGTTTCTGATGATGAAAAATATGGGGCACCGTACGCACGGTATTAACATATTTATTCGACCCGAAGTCACGTTTCCTCCGAGCAATCGAGCTACTCGGTCCCTCGGTCAATAGATTCGTTCTGAACAGGCCTAACGTTTTGTAAGCCTGCCACCACCAGTATCGCGACGATAATGCCGCGATAATAAACGGCACAGGTTGCATAACGACTCCGCCATTTCGAATCGTTTCGAGCGCAATAATCGCATTCGAAAACGGTTCCTTGTGAATCGTATCATCCTGGCGTTTCTCGGGACGCTTTCACGCTCGAAATCCTCCGGACTATTTGAGTCTCACTTTCAAAATTGCACGACGGAACATTCTGAGACAAGACTGTGAAACGGGCATCCATTACACCGGGGCAGCTATGGAAATTACAACGAGCTTGAGAATCTCGTTCCTTTGCCTGTTTCATGGAACGAAGACACGTGTGTATGCACCTGTATCGAGTAAAGTTCAAGTATTAACAAGGTGACCTCGTCGAAGAAGAAATAGACTCGACGTTTTAGTATCTCCAAGTTATTCCATAAAACGTGCACCCCGACTCGTCCGTTCCGTTCTGGACGAGCTTAATTTTACCGCGACGACGAAAATGAAAACGGGAAAAAGGCGGAAGCTATACGAGCGATGAAATGGGGGGAAAACAAAAAAGTGGAAAAGGGCGCAAAAGGAAGAGTCGCGAACGAATACTCTGCCGTGGTTTCTACGTAATTAAAATTCTCCCGCAGAAGCATGGAAAAAGCGCCGAGCCGTGTTGCCGTTTGATTCTGGGACTCGTAAAGCCCACGAAAAAGCTCCTTATACGGATGTACATGCGTGTACACGAGCGGAGCGTGACCTCCATAAAAGGGAGTTTCACGCGAACCGCTCTGCCGCCGTTTGTTCGCTGTTTAAAGCCGTTTCTGCAGGTGCTTCCATGCCAGGCAAATTGCACGTAAACCATTTCCAAACCCGATTGCCCGCGACAACGCGAATGACAATTTCGACGCAGCCGCGACGCTTCGTCTGTCGATAGATCGATTGCGTCGCGATTCGTGGCACATCGGGATTTCGCTGTTGCTTGCAATTAACACCCGGTTATCCCTGTTTCTCTGTCATCTAACATGTTCACGAATGACCGTTTTTCTTTTCTCATGTCATATTCAATTCGATCCGTCATCCTAACGATTGCAGGGACGTTACGTTTTCTGAACGCGAACTTCCGTCGCTGTCTCTTACAGCTTAAGCGTTTCAGCGTCGTTTAAAGCAAAGAGGATTCGCGGCCTCCACGAGTCACGTGAAATTCCTCAACCTTGACCCGCTTCGAGGCTTGACAATTTTCCAGCTCCGAGACAAAGGAAAGAAACCACGGGCGAGACGGAGGGAATTCTCTTTATCTGTAAAATCTGCAATCGGCTCAGATGTTTCCCCGCGGTTTTATGTTCCCGCGATTGCAAAGATCGCGTCGAGAAGTAGGCCAGCCGGCGAGCCGCGTATTTGCGCGAGCGAATTCCGCGAGGCGAGTCATCGCCTACGCGCTGTTATTCGTATCACGGTGAAAGCAACACGGCCAATGTTATTTTTGTTTCGACGGGATTCGCCCGCACGACGGTTCGTCGGGATGTAACTCGAACGTCTGTTTGCTGTTGAAAGGGAAGAAGCGAGGGAGAGAAGTTCTTTCTTCTTTGCCGAGTCTCTTGGATTCGGCGTAGATAAATCGCCGTCTTTCAAGCGTAACGCGGAAGAACGATTGATTGGGGGTGAAAAATTGGAATGTTCAGGGCGGTACGCTGGAAACGTGCCCTTTGCATGCTGCCCGAAGATAGAGTTAAGGAACGCGAATTTGTCGCGCGTCACGCGACGACACATGCCATTATTATCGTTAGTAATAATTTTCGATAAAGCTAGACCAGCAACGACCAGTCGTCTCCGTAAATCGAAGCCTGAATAAAAGATCAATTAAGCAGAGTAGCTTTCCAGCAATTAATAACGCCATTATTGTAATAGGTTTATCGCGGGAGGATTTTCAATTCACTCGATCCCCCTCGCCAATAAGGGTGGTGGCGCGGTGTCGAACGGCCGACCCAAGTGGCACAACAGTTTGCGCATCTTCTTCCCGTTTCTCGTTCCTCCCGCTGGACGATTGCTCCTCGAGGAACTGCTCGATGGGAAGCTTTCGAAAGACGCGAACACGGGTACGGGGACAGATTTAATTATTCTACCGCGTCGTTCCCGTTGCTTACAAGCATTCGCCGCTCTTGCCGGGCAAGATTAATTGGCTCGTTCCGCGTTTGCCCGAGGCGGAGATTAACGACGTCGGTAACGAGAGCCACGGGATTATTTCGGAGCGGTGGCCGCGTTGCTGACCTTTGTCGATTCATTCTGTCGCGAATTTTCCAATCGGCCACCCCGGCGATTCAACGTTTCAACGAGCACCCACCTGGCGGAATAAAGAATCGTTTTCTGGAGCGGTAGATGATAATCTTCCCGCGGCTGTCACAATGATTCTCGCGATACTGTAAAAGTGTTCGTGAGTATTTTCGCGTGCCGTTCGTGCACGGTAATTAAACGGTGCAAAAAGATTGGAGAACTGTGTATCAAGTGTAAACGAAGGTACCCCAAATGGTAATTGCAGCTGCAAGTATTCGAACGGTATTTAAGAAGCTCGTTAAACAATCAAGCCGATTAGGATTATGAACGCAATCATGCGGCCGTGGAACGTGGCAGACTGGGCGGAGCGGGCTTTAATCATTTTTAATTTAACTTGTCGCGTAACAGGTTCATCGGAGATTATCTTGAGCTTGTCGACGTGATAAATTGTCACAGCCGCGAGTTTATCGTAAATCGTCTCGCTTTATCCGCCACTTTTTATACGCAACTCGTTGCTCCTGCTCTTCTCGTCAATTTCTGCCATTTTTTCGTTTCATTTTTTTTTACGCATAATGCCGGCAGGAGATGCGCTCAGCTCTCGACTGCTCGCGGCTTCCCCGCTGATATATTACGTCGACGCCGTTGACACAGCTGTATTTGTTTCGAGCAAAACAATAATTATAAATCACGTCGCCCCCATCCTGTGCCCCCGTTATTCCCGTACGTCGCCACGAATTCCTTTTCCTCCGTCCAACAGCGACGCAGTTGAACCGGCGAGGTAAAGAACTCCCCTGCGCTGAAAAGTGCAACGCGAAAGACGATTAACAAATACGCGGAGCCCGACGTAACCGAAGGGCCACGGCGACAAAAGCAAAACGGAACCGAAAGTGGAACGTTGGTGCCTCGAGCTACATCGACAGCGGCCCTTCACGCGTTTCAATTATCGCGAAAACGTACGAAAGGGGGCGACAAACGTCGGCGTTTCACGGCGCAGCCCTTTCTTTCAGTGTTGTCGTCGCGAGGAGCGCGATAAAATTCCAGAAGCAACGAAATCCCCGCCGACTGGAGACACGAAGTCGCGAACCTCTGCGGGGGAACGAGAAAAACGTTCGCGAAGGATCATGAACGTCGACCGAGGTTAAGAGAGAAAGCTCGACCCTTATTCCCTCGGTTACTGCTTTCCCCTTTGTCCCTTTACCCTCATTACCCTCTTTCGGTCTTTTCCATTTTTTGCTGCTTTCATATACGCACACGCACGTGTGACCTTACGCGCACGTACGCGCGCATACGCTTGCCGGGGCGAGAACGCGTGCTGGAAATATCGAGGAATCGAAACGGCGGGGACAAATTAATCGCTGACTTCGCCGAATCGGAACGAATTTATATTCGACGATGGTTGCGAGCCCGGCGCGGCGAATCACAACGAATCAATTAAATTATAAGGGATCGGGTACCGTTTCGTTATCCACGTTATCCACGTTATAAGCGGAGAAGGGTACGGAGAGAAAACGCGAGCTCGTCAGTGTTCTTTCGATTTCGTTTCATTTCGCTCCTTCTCTGCTCTGTTTCGAGGATATCTCTCGCGTGGGTCACGGCGTTCAAAACGACGTCGAATTAATTTTGCTGGCCAGTACGCGAAGCAGCGCAAAGGAAGCTCTCGCGATCTCGGTAAACGAATGTCTCGCCATATCTCCTCCCGCTTTACAGAAGCATCCTACGGGAAGAACTGAAGGAACGTAAAATAATACGGTGCCTGCAGTGTATCGCGACCATAAACGGCAACCAGAAGGTTCGTAATTTTCCGTCGTTTCAGGTTCAATGGATTTCGAAAAGCTCCGTTTACGAACAAAAATGTTCCACGGGAAAGTACAATAGCCGTCAGCGATGAAAAGTTACTTGCAAGGGCTGAACCGGAGAAGCAAGCCACGATGAAAATTATAAATGCACGAGTCGCATAAGCGAACGTAGAAAGTTCGAACGCAATGACGTTCACGCCGTGCGGGTTCCTCAAGCTCGCGAAATCTTCCTCGAATTCGTGGAACAAAGACGGGTCAACGGGGGGATCTAAAATGTAAAGGGATAGAAGGATAAAATGCGAAAGAAAGTGGTGAGCAAAGTCGACCTAAACAGAATTAAAGCGAAATGGGGGAACACTGCAATGTTCATAACTTGGACAGGCTGCTGGTGGATAGGAATGTCAGCGGAAGAGCGCGAAGCCGAAATTACGCGACGCTTCCGGTCGCGCGAGCACGGATGATATCGTAATGAAAACTCCTAACTACGCTAACTTCTCGGTTTTAAAGTTGCCCGCTACGCCGGGGAGTAAATCTTTCCCAGGGGTTGCTTAATACGACGCGACAACACGGAACGAAGAAGCAAGGTCTGTTCGTGCTGGCGAAGGATTTTCATGCTCAAATGCTCCTTCATTTTCGAATATGTTTCGAGACGGGAGCATCTCAGCGAACCTCGTTTTCTCGAAGGATTTGCTCTTTACAGAAAAATATTTGGCCGATGGCGTAAAGGAATGTGAAATATATCAAGTGAAATTTTCGTAAGAGTTTCTGTATTTCTATGCCTGACGTTGTATACATACGTGACCATGTTAAAATACGTTCGTGAAAAATATCGCGTGTTATGGGTAACACGAAAGAATGGAATGTACGTGCAAGTACATGCGAAGTGATATGAATTTCGGTTTTACGTTAAGGTATACGCTAACTTACGTAGCGAGATAATGAGAAGCTCCAGAGGGGTCAAAAAGAGGGAGGTCGGAGTCAGAGCATAAAAAGGGTGGAACAAAAGAGCAAGAATGAAAAGCTGTGGTGTAAAGGGCGACGAGTTAGAATCACGGCTTCGAATTAAATACTACAGCGATACCAGCTTACGTTACTTTTGTAGAGCTTCCATTTAACATTCAATGGAACTATATCACCTGAACTTTCTCTGCTTTAAACGACATGGCAATTATCGGGCAATTGTTCCCGTACTTTCGCGCAACCAGTTACCGAAAAACAAAAATATTCCAACGTATATTCCTTTTCATCGAAACCCCTCGATCCCAATAATTATCAATAATTATTCGTGACGAATAATTCGTCCACATCTCGTGCATCAATCGTCAATTTAATTTCCATTAAACCTGACATTCGTGAAATATTCGGTTACTTATTCCGCGCAGCAACGTCGAAGTCACGAAACTACAATATTAAAACGTTCTTTCAAGCCACCCGAAATAAACCGTTTCGACATCCCCGCGCTAGAAAGTAACCGTACAAGTGCTCGGGCGTAGAAAGTATTGCCGTCCCCCGGCAGCGCAGATAACTCGATAATAAATTCCAAACGGACGTACTATTACTTAAGAGCTTGCAATTTCGCATGCTCTGTTCGCGGGTGCCCAGTTCGTTCGTTGCTGACTATGCAAAGCTAGCACAGACGATCGCCGTTATGGAGATTCGACTCTCTCTCTCTCTCTCTTTCTCTCTCTCTCTTCTAAGAATAAAGGAAAATTTACGGTTATTACGAGCGGACAAATAAACGCAATCGTGCGAAGAATTATGGGCTGGCGAGATTTTGCAAAGGTTCGAATCGACGTTTCGTATCCGAGACGATTCATCTCGGAGAAACGTCGTCGTCGCGTTCGCAAGGATTTTTCACTCATTGTCGTTTCGCGGCGCAAACGACAGCCTCATGAATACTTCATGAATCCGTCGGATTCGCTTATTAAATGTAACACCGGCGTTTCAGCTTCGTCGCGATTTACCAGAGATTTCGCAGGATCCTGTTTGCGTCGCGGCGACGGAATCGTATGACGGTCAACAATGCGGCGGATTCGAATTCTCGTTTACAATATTTCGCATTCATAAGTTTAACTGGGATTCTCTTTTAGCGGGTGATTTTCGCTTGGCGAATTCACGAGGACGGTACACAGTTCTGTTTGAGCAGACACGAGGCACGCCATAGATTTATACTGCTGGTATAAAACGTAGAGTGTATAAAGCGTGTATAGTGTCTAACAGAATAATAAAATTGACACGGACCGTATATATATGCACTTACGTAATATTTGAACGCGTTACACGCCGCATCAGAACGATATTCTATAAAAAGAATCCGACCGTCAGAATCGTTCTTCCTTTTCGTTTTCCGCGATTAAAAATTTAACACGCCTGACTTTAACACACTTGAAGAACAATGGAAATGGCATCTATGTTAACCCCAGCTGGCGTTCGAACCGTCTCTGTAAAGAACGGGCTGGGTGGAAAATGTTGCGCTCGTCGACGGGAAAGATAATCAGGAAAAATAACGAGCTCCCGGATCCGTGCGGCGGAGAACGATTCTCGAAGAACGCTTGATAAATGTACCGCTGGTGGAAAGGTGGACGTTCATTGTGGCGGTGAGGTTGAGGCTCGTTTGAAACGGTGTGGCTGACCGAGCGTCGTAAAATGTCGACCGTGGAACCGCGCGTAAATCGCACGCGAAACGACGCCCTGTCGGCGACGTCCACCCTGTTTCTTATCAGTGAATTTTAAGGGGCTGTGCATCGAAAACTGGGGCGTGGTGTAAAATTCGAAATATTACGTTAATTACAGAGCCGCGAGGGGCCAGGGTATGTATAAGGAGGGAGCGATAAAGCGAGATTGAATAAATGTTAAAATGTTAAACCATTTGCAGGGCTGTTGAAACGCTGGGCAAGTCTCGGTGAACTTGGGAGGCAATTTCGGAGAATTTTCGTAGACGTTGGATACTTTCGTGAAGTAGGCAGTTTTCGTGAACTTGTGTGAAAAAGGTCTCGGAGAATCGGCGAATTCTGAATGGGCAAACTCTGAACTACATACGTACGTACGGTTTTATATCAATTTTCGAAAATTTTCTTGCCACTTCGTTCGCCCAACGAAATTTGCCAAACATGCGTCCGACCAATTCCCAACAACTCTAATAATCTTGCTACCCCGAAGATCTGTTTTCCTCCATCCACGAAAGTTCACCAATTTTCGCATTCTCCCTGGATACCTTTGTGTCCCTTTCGCCTACGTGTCCATGAATTTCGTCGTTCATTTTCTCCAGGCGCCACAAGCAAGGAACGTCTCGTCGAGTACGTAGAAACGACGTACACGAAACACCACGGATCCCGCGGCTCGGTGCAAAAGCTCTTTCCGCTGGAATAATTAGATTCAAGGCCGAGCGAAACAATGCCTCGCCCACTTAGCAGAGTCGCGCGTCTTGCCCTGTTGCGCGCTACGTTACTTTATGCATCACCGGCCCTCGCACCCAGATGCTCTCTCGTTTCCTTCCGTTTCATGAATTTCACGGTGAACCATTGATTTAACCGGCACTGACGTCGTGTTTCCAATTTTGTCTCAAACCGATACGACCCCCCCCCCCCCCCCCCGCGTTTGATGACTTAAAGGGAAATCACTTGCGTAGACTGCGATTCCAAGAATGGAGTGGAAAATGAGGATCTGGGAGAACTGTTGAGTGAGTAAGAAGAGGAGTGCCAGTAGCTTAATTGAGGGGCGATGGAAAAGTGATCGCACGAATAATATACTTTCCCTGTCATTTCTGTTGTTCAATTAAGCTTAAATCTGTGAAGTAATCGTCCAGAAAATTGTTTGCAGAAAATTAATAGTCGAGCAAGGTAGATTATTTAATGAAAACAACGAATGATCGAACATATACATAGTTAGTAATATAGATTTGTCCATTAGTTTCGTTAACCGAACAGAGTAATGAGGATTCTGCGCGTATGCCCGTTTTGTATACAGAAATACCGCGCTGACTCGCGTCCCAAGAGATTTTTATCGATTTTAATGGTGCCGCTGTGGAAGGCTTACCATCATATATTATTACGGTCTTTAATATTTCAACGCGAGGAACGCCGTGGAACATGCTTGCATTCTATGTACAAGAGGGCAATTTTTTTCACAACCTTAGACAATTCGTTTCCCGTCCCGGAATCTCAAATAAACCTACTTACTCGACGACTTCCCAGTCCCCCGTCGTACGAAACAATTTCATCTTCTCCTATCTCGAATCGGTTCCCTCCATTTTCATTCGTCCTCTTCACGAAGATGCTCAGTGCGCGAAATTCCGAATGGCGGGCGAATAGAATCACGGCAGACAGCTTGAAACAGGGTAGGACAAAGGCAGTAAGAGAGGAATGGAGGTAGAGAGACAGAGCAGAATCCGATCGCCCGAATCACCGACAAATATGAGTGCCTCGAGCGTCCCGGTGGGAGTCATCGACCGCCTACGATTTCCCGACTTTCGTCTCCTGCCTGGATTCAGCTGCGTAATGTCTCCCAGGACAAGTTTCCGGAGAATAATAGAAAACGCCCGGACACGCTAGAACATCCAACTTCGTTGGCGCGACGATTTATCGCCGCGGCTGCCTTTGAATAGAACTTACGCGGGACTGTTTCATTTACTTTGCCGAATTGAATTCTCTGTTATATTAATGCCCGGTCAGCTGTGTAAGTCTATCAATCTGTCGATGTTTATTCCGTTGCGAATAAGAAATCTTCGCGAGCAGCCTTCAAGTGGTCGAAGAGATTATTAATAATACCTGTACGTGCTGTCGATAAACGCAGATCCGAACAGTCACGGTCGGAATCACTATTCACCGCCGATGACTATCTACTCCATTCCAATAACAAACGTCTGCGAATTCTCAATGCCCTAGCACCTCGCTGCTTCGACCCGATGTCCTCTTCGATCCAATAGGAAAATTGCATTTCAATTATCGACACTTTTATGGCCGGCGTGCATTCTGATAATGGCTATTAATGTGCAAACTTTTTTTCGAATTAAAGCTTGCGCGTCGCCAACGCTGGCGAACTAAAAACCAGCGGCATATAAATCGAGGCAGCGGGATACAATGAGCAAACTCGTGTCACTGCTTCCCGGTGGACGCTTTTCAAAAGGTGATTTGTGCCAGTTATTGATGACATCTACACCGCCTCGGAGCGTTAGAATGTCCGGGCAACACGGTCATGATATACGATGAGCTGCAAGCTTTATCGCGGGTTAGACAAACGAGCCATGCCCGCGGAAGAAAACCAGGAAGCTATGCAAATCGAGAAAACGTCCGTGCGATGGATTAACTGGACGCCAAGGTGGGCTAATGGATATTAGAATCCTGTCGGGGATTACAGAGAAACGTTCTCCACCCTCGTGGTAATTCCCGTCAGTTTATCGACAGATGAACATTTCTACGACAACGTTTTCAGTCGACCCCTTTCAAGTAACAGGGAACTTTTTCTTTTCCTTCGAAAATACAACGCTTTACCCCGTCCAGCTTCGGATGCCGCTCAATGGAACGGTACACAAAGCGGGCGATTGACCGACAGAAGCAAATTCGCTCTGATTCAGGTTCAATGGCGCACGAGGGAAAGCTGGCCAGTTATTTCGACGAGCGTCAAACGCTGCTTCAAGCAATCTAACTTTCAAATTGCGTGACCCGTTAGAGGTCCACGCGGCATAGATATTTAAACGCGACGATCTCTTCCCGGCGCCGCGGAAACTTCGCGACGACTCAAGTTCCATGCGGCACGGCTCCCTCGAAAAGTTTAACGCCACTTCTGGCTATTGTCTGCTAGACTGTCGCGAGAGCTTCGCGGAGATCCTCGCGAGTTCTACTCGAATCGAGCAGCCCCCAGCTCAAATCTCTCATAGAATCGTGAACCTTCAAGCGTGAGTCCATTGCTGGACATTTCCATACGTTCAGAATATTCTAAGGCTCAACATTATTATTATTATTATTATTATCATCTAATAATTTTGTTTGCCTGTTGTACTCCGTCAGAATACCCAATCGACTCCGAAAAATTGAAATTTTTGTCATGTGCAACCAGTGTAAGTAAAACAACGACAACGGCAATCAACGACACTCCATGTCGCAATCCGTGCGAGTTAAAAAAAAGAACAATGAGGCGAAACAGGAAGCTCGTACAAGATAAAGGAACTGACAGGAAGCTGTTGCAATAACTTCGAAAGAGCAGAGCCAGCTTAGAACCGATATCGTATCCGGCCTGGATTATCGTGCACAGCCGAATCTAATAAAGTTCCGTAGTACATTTTTCACGCCCGACACGGATGAGAGAAACGAAGGAATCGGCGACGATCGCTGCGGGCCCGTACTTTTCTTACACACTCTCGATTAATTCGAAAGCAGGCCGACACGCGGCTCCGGCCGCGCCGAGGCGCATCCACTTTCACTGCGAACACCGAGAGAAGAAATTACGACCGTGGCAGTGAACTGCCGCCGCGGGGCATGCGCGCTCGCCGTATTTAATTAAATATTTGCACTCGGTTTAATCTTGTCTTGGCCGTACCTTCCTCGCCGGCCTCTTCGCAATTTTCTGCCCTCTTTTGCCCCCTTCCATGCGGCGCGCAGGCACTCTTTCGCGTGCACGGATAAATCGCTTCCGACGATTTGCATCGGAATAATCAACGCTGTTATTCGCTTTTAATCGGTCGCCGTATCGAAAACGATAACGCAATGGGGAGGAGGGGACGCTGAGATCAGTAAGATTCGCACGATACGTGCGAAGCGTATTGTTTGCGAGCAGACCGATAGAAGAACGTATTTTGAGTTCAAGGATAGGCGTTGCCTAATCGCGATAGATCACGGTGATTCCGAATTAATTTAGCCCGGTGGTTCTGTTTTGCATTTAACACCGTCCGGTGAAAGACGCGTCTGTTTCATTTAGTCACGATGGATTGAAGTAATTGGAGGGCAAATCGATTGTGCTGTTGTATTAGCGGCAACGGCAAGCTGTGCCGCATAATGCGAAACGGTAATAACGGCAGGTTCTCCAATTGTTTCGAGCTGCATCAAATCATTAATAACTCAACCATTAATCGCAACGTTACCCGGCCTGACGGTGGACCGATTCAGAGAAAACCCCGTTCGTAAGCCTCGGCGAATTTACCTGGAACATAAAGAGAAAGCGATCTATTAAAAACAATTCTCCGGCGAACACTCGTGGGAATATTAGTGTACAACGCGTAATCATTACTGGAGTTTACATTCGTGAATCGTATCTGTACAACTTCGATTATCGATCGACCTTCGGGTTTCCCTTTCGATTGAAACATTTTCTGAAGTATTCCTTCCAGTATGACACCGTTCCAGCCAGTCAAAGACTGCCACGAAACAAAAGAAAACAGACAAACGATAGCAACGAATTTTTATTCCTCGGTAGTTCCCCTTGAAACAAATTCTCTCGCAGTACGATTTCGCCGTGGTGAGATTTAAGCTCATCCAGGCGCCTGCAAGCTCCGGCTGTACAACTTTCCACGGCTTAACTCGGATAACGTAATCTATTATCACGGAGGAAACACGAATGTGAATTTTACCAGAGCGCACAATTACGTTGATTCACGGTGTTATTCGGCGACAGATTGAACCACAGGGGGAAAAAAGAACACGTTCACGGCCATTACAGTGCGATTCGATTTTTGATAACGTAGCGGGAAATCGCGGTGAAGCGGCGTATCGAATTTTTAATCAATCCACTGGATGCACGGCTCGTTAAAATGTTTAACGCGCTATATCGAACGTAATGGAACGTCGCTGCTTAATTAACGAGCGTATCAGCTTGATAATTACACGACATCCATATTCGAGGACGTCTTGCTATCTTTTTTTTCGGGGGGCTGATGCTTGTGGAAAGGAGCGAATTCAATTGATATACGGCGATGATTAAGGAAAATTGGGAATTTCATGTTTTGCTTGCTTCGATCGAAGGGTAATGAATAATGCATGCGGATAAGTTAGCCGTCGACCGTGAAAGGTTAACGCATTGCGCATGGTCTACACACTATATGCATACAGTTGTGCAAGAATTGCACCATGCATGTACTCCTTTTTTCTTCGTATTTGCTGGTTGCTCGAAATGGTGAAACGATGATAGCTACCGGCGAGGCTTTGATTATTGATTATGATTATCTGAGATCGCGTGTCTGTTATTGTGCTCCAAATTCTAAATCGCGAAAAATTTCCGTCGAGTACTGCGACGTTCAAAACACACGGGACGCG
This sequence comes from Nomada lathburiana, assembly GCA_963667235.1. Classification (NCBI taxonomy): domain Eukaryota; kingdom Metazoa; phylum Arthropoda; class Insecta; order Hymenoptera; family Apidae; genus Nomada; species Nomada lathburiana. Next base: position 7,091,937 of record OY763898.1, on the reverse strand, counting down.
GTAAGTCTACCGTGGATGGTCGACAACGTTAATACAACGACGTCGTTAATATGTTTACTCTCGTCGGGATGCAAGCATGAAACGCGCCGCGCGAAAATAAAAGATCGTTGCTTCGCCAAGTAAATGAGCGTTTGCCCATTACCGTGGTTTCGTCGTTTCGTCGTTACATCTCCTCGGCCATTTGAAAGGCGGCGCGGCTTAAAATAGAGCCGACGACAGTGACGAACAGGAGAAAGAGTTGAAACAAAGCCGTGACCAGTAACGTGAAATACGGTCGGATTATTGGCTTTGTTAGCTTCTGGAAAAGTTGATTTCCGTACGCGGCCATTAAAGCGATAATAGACGGCAATTAGGCGCGCCGGATTCACCGGCGTGTCCCACAATTAACGAGCAGGATGAAAGGCCGCCCTGCTCGCGGTTGAATTCGCGAACGAAAGCGGCATGAAGCGTAATTTGGCACGAGGTAACCTGTCTCGCGAACCGGCACGCGTCGTAGGAAAACCGGGTAAGCAACGATGTGTATGCGACACATGGTCCCGGGTGAAAATCGTGAGAGAACTCTCGTCGAGCGACGATGCTTTTGGTGGCCACTAATTAACATTCGATTCGATGAAACATCATCATCATCATCAAACATGCGCCAGCAAGCGCAGCATCAAACTCTCGGCATCGTTCTCGCAAAAATCTTCCGTCGCGCGTGTAATTGCCGATCACTGGAATTAGAAAGTGTTGTTCACGTAACACGGCGTGAAGTGCGGCGAGGAAAATCTTCTGCGGTCGCGACGCGTCGGCCTTAGAAGCCGTTTCGCGTGCAAGAAATAAGGAACGATATATACAGCCCGCTCTTGGCTGACGTCTAAAAGATAAACTTTGCATAGCAATTTGGTTCGCGTTGATGTTTGGTATACCATCGGCTGTAGGAATACGCTGCCACGGGCGGCGGGCGACTGCTCAACACCGGGCATACGTTTCACGAGTGCGGGGTAGCTGATTTTACACGGACAGTTTCAGATAAGAAAGCCTGGGAGCGTGTAACGAGCTTACGGGGCCATCTCATAGCCATCACGAGAATAACCGCGTTTCGCGATTCTTACGTGCCTCGGTGGCCCGTCGACTCATGTTCCTCGCGAGTGATTAGTTGGACGGCGATTGGGATTGGTTCCATGATACTGTTTTTAGTCGCGGACGGGCTGAAGTTTTGTTATTTTTTTTTTTTTTTTCTGCGAGACGAGGTACAGCTCGGATACTTTGTTTCTTACAAATAGTATCGCGAACGGGATGCTTCGCGCTAGCAAGTAATTTGACTGGCACGTAATATCTATGATAAGAAAGAAATGTACATTAGCTATGCCGACAAATTCATTCTAGCGGGTAATAAATAATGAAAATATTTATTACTTAAATTCAATCTGTTAAATAAATTCATTTCAACACCCTTTACTTTCCACATTTTAACTGTGAAAACGATTCCTTCTATCACTGTCCAATCCAATGAAACATTCGGAATGGACGACGAAATGAAACGGATTTATTCTACGTTGGAATCGTATATCAACAATCTTCGTATGAAAGCTTGCTCCGAAGATGTCTGCGATATATATCTCTAACCCGCTGTCTCATATCCTCCACCCTCTTCAACCACTTTCATAAACCCATTGCTCTGATCTCCCTTACCAAGCGCTATACATCACCAAAACCTTCGACCCCTGTAACGGATCGAAGAAGCTTTGAATTATCTGTCCCTGCTTAGGACAGACGTTTCATTCGTTCAACATCTCCTCTTGGACACGCGATTTCGAACTTCAGGAGAGCGTAGGCCAAGACAGACACCCGGGGGTAGTTTTCGCGTAGCCGGTAACCGGCAGATCGTGCAATGAAATTCAAAGGGGCACGGATAGGGAGGAGTGTAAGCACTTTCAAAAAGGATGGAAGAAGCGGTTGCAGACGGATCGTAAAGGCGGATGGAAAACTAGGCGTCGCGAAGAAAACGTGGATGGAACGGGATAGATAGAGGCGCCTGAAAATTTTCTCAACCGTCTTGCAGAATTCGTTGCCCGACTGCCCCTTTCCCGGTTTCGTGTCCCGGGAATCGTCGTAAAAGCGGGTTACTCGTTTCGGGAAGAGAAACGGCCGGGAGACGAGGCTGCACCGGCTCCGTTTCTCCCTCTTTTACGCGGTAACACAGGGTTTACACCCCTCCGGGCAAGACGATCCTATCCAACGATATTCTACGAGAGAATCTTCGTCCGTGGAACAGGAGTGTCCCGTTGACAGAGCTTTGGTCGATGTTCGGTTGAACCGTCTCGTTGAATCCTTAGTGTCATCGTGAAACCAGCGAGCTTTAATCACTTCTTAAGGGAACGTCGATGCCGGAGTATTTTGTTAAGTGCCAGAGGACGAGAGGAGTCAGGTAGGAAAGATTTTTTTAATCTGGAGAAACGTGGCCCCTCCTTTACGAATGTAACACTCGAAATGGAAGTTGATTACGACAGAGATCTGTGAAAATAGACGATTCTTACTCACTTGCGATCGGCACTCGACAAGTGTTCAAATTTGCTCGAGTGAAAATCTGACCGACAGTTTCTACGCGACGCTCGGTGTTTTAAAGCGCAGAGAGGCGTAGAAAAACGTAGAAGAACATTATTAACGAACGTTGAAGATTAGAAAGCGACCGAGTTGCGGGGAAAAAACATGATTCTACAACGGCGAAATGGAGGTCGTGAAAATGGGGAACGTCACGGATGCCCGTCCAACTAGATTCGAGCCAACGATCGGTCGGATCGCATGCACGCGTCTCGAGTGCACTGACCGACCTTGCGATTTTCAGCCCACCTTTCCTACTTGGCGGCATGCTGCCCAGAATATTCATCGGCCCCGTCAAGTTCCTGTCTCGCGAGTTCTCACGACGAACAACAGACATCGCTTCCCAGCAAGATCGAAGCAGAACTAACGGAATTTTGTAAAGGAACCCCGTACGTGATGTTAGACAGATCCCGTAGAGGCCCAGTAGGATCAAACCCGAAGTCGTGGGTTCGGCTAAAAGTCGATCAGAAAACGTAGAAGGGTTACACCTATTGGACATCTGCGGATTCTGACTAAGTTTTGGCTGAACCAACGATCCTTAGGTCAGATCTCACTGGAATTATCGTGATGGAACACTACGCATACGTGATCAAACATCAAATTATTCGATTACCATGTTGCTATAAAGTGCAATACATTCATTTAAGTCTGGCGACAAGATACTCGACTGATATTACCTTGAATTTAATTTCTTCGGCGACACCATTGTAAAGAAAAACTAACACCAGTGATGATTGTTTAATTTTATTTGGATATTTATCCTGCCTAACTACCTAATCCTCGTTCAGATAATGACGCAATCACAAACGATCCCGTGGATCAAGAAACTAATGCAAATTCGCATATACAAGTACGATCAGCTGGAACTGTCGATGAAATCCAGAGGCTCGACCGCGTTCTCATGCGCGAGAGAGAGATGACAAATGTTCCGGGGGTGCAGTTTAATCCCTGCATCCACTGATTGCCGGTCTACGAGCGAGGCCGTCTCACAAAAGCTGTCGTTAGTGACTTTCATCCCCCTCAGCCAACCCCTGAAACTCTTCTCCAGCGGTGTTCGGTTTTTAACTTGGAAAAGGGGGGCGCGAGAGGCTGGCCCAACGAACAGAAGTAACGTATCGTTCCAATTAATTGCGCGACGGGTCCGCGTTATCGAGTTAGAAATATACGGGATTAAAATTCATAAGCTTCGACGGCGGATAATTAGCCGCTCGTCCCCCTCGCCAAGATTTACTCAGTCCTCCTGTGTTCGCGACCCACCCTTTGACCCTTCAGTTTCTTCTCAAGAACTTCGAGAAGGCGAAATCACTTAGCGGTCGGCTGAACAGTTTCCATTGATGCTCCCTTCGATATCTTAAGGCGGGTACACACTTGTTACCTCGGCCCGTTACCGTTACCACGATAAGTACCTAGTCAAGTGGTCTGGAAGAGGTTTGGGAGCAAATGTGGAGTTTTTCTTGCTCCCTCATTTCGTAACGCGTTACTTGGTTCGGCTGATCGGGAATTGTCGGTATTGTGACCCGCTCCAAAGGAGCTGTAGATGTGTGCACTCGTCCTTGCGCCACTGCCAATGTGTTAGCTCCCCTATGAACTGCCGTAAATGTGTGAACTCGTCTGTGCGGCGCTGTTCCTATGTATTGTAGACTGTTTAGTCTTGGGAGATAGGGCTCATTGGGCCTTGCCTATGAGATAGTCCAGACCCCCTTGGCGACGTAGGGCTGTTGCGAGTGCGTGCTGAGTTCGGCCCTCGGTCAGGTTTATGACGCGGTCACAACTAACGCACTTTTTGCGGAGTAATTTTTAGCTTTTCGACCATCTAATTGCAAGATTTAGAAGGTAAGGATTCGAAATAAAAGAACACATGGTCAAGAGCCATGCAATTTCAATCGACACATCAGTTTCCCTTTTTTAATACAATTAACGCCATTAGTATTGATCGACAGACACGATAGAAATCAATGCCGCAATATATCAACAAAAAGTTCTTCGTCAAATATTTTTATAAGTATTTTTATATTTTTATAAATAATGGAGATTTATTATATACGACTTAGAAATTATTGTTATACTAGAATCATCAACTTTAATCAACCTAATCCGGCCAAAGGTGGCCAGAAAAGATACAAATTTAAAGAAAGCTATAACTATTCAAAAGCGACTCAAGTGCTTCCTTTGGAGCGGGTCACAATACCGACAGCGGATGGGACGGCAGAACCAAGTAAAAAGTAACGCCATGAGGTATCAGGACACACTTCACATTTCTTCCTAGACCTTTTCTAGACCACTTGACTAGGTAACGAATCCCGGTACGGTAACAAATTTGGACGTATTTTTACGGGCAGATGTATAGGAAATGGGTCCCACACCGAACCTCGTTACCAAAATGTGAGGTAACGGGTGTCAGTAACGGGACGAGGTAACAAGTGTGTACCCGCCTTTATAGTTCGAATCTACTTTATACTGATCGAGATTAACCGTTCACGGGGCATTGATATTTGCAATATTTCCTTGCGAGAAATTCGCTCGCGATTATAGATTTACTGTTACGTTGCTTCTTTACAGACTTTACGGTGAAAATGATTTTGTCATTTCAATCGTACCGTCCGATCCCAAACATTTAATGTAAGGTTAGAAAATTCAATGTTACTTGCAGTGTACCAACATTCGCGTGCGCGTATAATTTTAACTGACAAATGTAGAAGAAAATTCGCGTCTCCCCGCGCAATGGCCGCAAGAATAAGTGCTGTACTAAATCTTTGAAAGGACAAACATCGCAATCACCGTTAATGCTCCCACCGTCAGCTCCTCGAAAATGCGTAAAAGCTCTCCACTTTGAATCCCGATGCGACGAGAGCCCCGGCCAGCCCGGAACCGATCTATGAACGGATGCGGTCTCGATATCGAATCAGAAGCGTGTATTCGTCTCCGTCGGACCAGGGGCCGGCAATTCTCGGGGCGCATCCTTCGAGAGCGAATCGATCGGAATTCCTGAATGGGCTTTCACGAGCGAACGAACGACTGTTCTGTTCGTTCGACTCGACTGGCGTGAACAGCTCGTCACGGGCGGACCGGCTGTTACACCGTAAAGAAGAACATCACGAACGGAGGAAGAACGAGGGAGCGATTAGTTGAAATCCGATTAAACGAGCAGCCACCATTGGAAAATAATTAAGCGCGATAGGGTTCTTCGAGTCCAGGTTTCTTCCTCGCAGCGGATCTCCCCGATTTTGCGCGATCGCCACGCGCTCGGCGAGCGTTGAGGCGCCCCTGTATTAAAGGCAATCTGTAGGCGAAGTATCAACCAAACCCCCCCAGCTCCACCCTTCTCTTTCGTTAATCGGGGCGATCATTACCAACGGATCCGCTGACAACGATAGATTCTCGTTGCTCCCCGCCGTTCTTAATTCAATCGATCGCTTCCCGATCGTTCGCGCGCATTTTCTTAACGAATCAACTAAGGACGATCGTTTCGACGAAACAGCTTGCCCGTTTCATGAACACATTTCTATCGAGACGGACGAAACTGAAGTTAACATTGACACAGAGACCATTCAGCATAAAATATAAATGAATCAACAGCGACGCATTGTAGATTATACCATTTTACCAAACAAGAATAACAATATCCCTGTCGAACCGCACCCCACACCTGTCGGATCACACGAAATCGTTCCCGAGTCCCCGCAACGTCTACACCCCCGTCATCCGGCTCTGTACGGTACAAACCCACACCCCCACCCCCCTCATCGCGATATTGAATCCCGAGTCGGGAAGAACTGGAAGTCGGCCAATACCGTAAACTATGCGGACAGATGCACGAGGGAGAATCTCCAGTTAGTTTTAACTATCTGCGAACTGCATTGTAGCCGGGTTCAAGTGCTTCCATACCTACCGCCCAGCCCCACGGGCGAATCCGCGGCTCCGACGGTGCACGATGCAGAAAGGTGGAGAGAGGGTTGTGTGCACGGCATATCCGTCGCGATCCCTTAATCGCCGACGGCCACAAATCCGCCGATTATTCCGACCTTTCGTACGCGCACCGGTTATTTGCGCTCGTAAAGTATCGAACGGTATCGGGATCGGTCGGTTGCCGGGTAATATCGCGTCGGTAATAAAAAAAAAACCGCGGGAGCGCGCGGGTGAAAACGGGCGCTTCCAAGGCTGGCCTCCCGAATCGAAAAATGGCCTGGTTGCTCGATATAAACGCGTGCACGCGGATCGTTAGGTCCACCAGCGAGCGATAATGTAGGATAACGGGTGTGGCGGATAATGCCGGAGCGTATCGCGAGGCTTATTTGCCACGCTGCGCTGTGGCCCCGTCGTTGTACGTGGCGCACGCAAACACTTTACGCCCCCGATCCTCGGACCCTGGCGAACGCAGCCTTCGCCACCAGGCACAATGGAACGGGGCCGATAAACAGACCGGTCGAGATTTATCGTTCCCGGTCCCGCGCCAGGAAACCGTCGCCCCATGGAAACACGCTTGCGGCTGCACGCGCTACTTCGGCTATTTCTTCTTTTCGCATCGCGAGGATCTTTTCTTTTCTTGTTTTCTTTTGCTGTAAGGAGCGGAAGGTATGATGCCTGATTGGACACTGAGGATGCGCGGAATTGTTCGTGGTGCAATGTTACGGTTTCGCGTCGCTTGACAAGTTATATTCGGAGATAAGTTTTTGTTTTTTGGCAAATTCGTTGATTTTGGTTGTATCGTGTAATTTGTTTGAAGGCTTGGGTATATTTGCTTGTCATACGGGTGAATGGTGGTAACGGTGAACGTCATTGAACTACCCCAGAATGACACGATGCGAGGAATATTGTTTTGCAACATTCCTCCATATCGTTGAACGCTTCCATTAGCCTTTGATGCAAGTGCGACTTCTGTCCAAACGGATAAGCCCGCGATAAGAGGGTCGGAAAGATTCGCGAAGATTAATGCGGGCACGGTACAAGCTGTTGCGCGCATCGAATAGTTTCCACGTTGAATTCTGTATTGCTTCTAGGTTATTATTAACGCGCGCGCGTTTTTTATCACTTCGGGCATTTGGTGACAGCACATTTCGAAACGAGACGCAGTATTTTTCACGTTAGGGTAGAAAAGTAAATTTCACATCGAAAGTGGCCATCCCGCGTTGCTGTTATTAATTACAAGACTTATCATTTGTCGAAAAATTGCCACGAGACACCGACTCGAATCCCCCTAACTTCATTTCCCAGCTCAAAAGCTATCAGTGAAACAGCTTTGATCTAATCGAAAGTTATTCTCCCCAGAGTAGGAATAAACTCCGGCTCTATTTCGGTCCGTGTCCTATAATAGATAATAGGGACGCGAATCGGCTTATTTACCACGCAGCGTATCGACGCTCGCAGTGTTCGCAGGCAAGCGCGAGAGGGCTGGCCGTAGCCAGGGGTTGAAGGTTCAACCGTGGGTTTCGCGTCCGAGAGGCCGCGGGACACAATGCCCCGAGACCCGATAAACCGGCCGCAGGATTTATCGGCGGCATATTTAGCCGGGAAATCGTATCGCCGTGAAAATATACGAAATCGCGTCTGCTGAACGATTCACGCGTGTGTACACGCGTCACCGAGTAACTCTATGATTCCTCCGCGTTGAACGTGGCCGGCACGCCTCTTCGATTCATCAGCATCATTCTGTTCGATCGAAGGCAACAATACATGCGCATTAATTTTTGTACGGTTCGCTTATTGTAACTGGAATGAAATACGTTGGAAATTTCTTTGTCCGATATCCAATGTTCAATGTGAAATTTCGCTTGTCCGGTTGCCGTATCGAACTTCTTATTGGGCTTTTCTATCGATAGATAGACTAGACCCTTGTTAATTTCGGAGAATAATCCTGAAGGATGTTTCTTCGTAAAACTGAGAATTTGCACAGTCCAGGTAAATGCGAACCAGCGCCAGGGGCCTCGAAATTGGCATGCAATTCTTCTTCGAAAAGCGATTGGTCGCCAACGGTAACGGGCAGAGAGACACGCACTCAAGTTACTTTAAAGACGCGCACTCTGCCCCTCGGGCCAGCGGTGAACCGAATAAATGGCCGCCATGAATCTCGGGTTTTATTCAAATTCCACACAGTCGTGATGGATTTATCGCGCCGTTTGCTAATCATCCTTTCATTGCACCCGGATATTCCGATTTTTCCACGTCCCCGTCGTTCCGCTCGATGCTCACGCCTTGTATCCCCGTCGACTCCATCGGAATCGATTGGATTCCGACCCGCGAGGCTATCGTTCCTTGCTCTGGCGGAATTTTCTTCGCCAAGGACAGGCGTCCCTCTCGCCTCTCGTGGAAATACCATTTTTCTCTTAGCAAAAAGGAGCGAAACTAGTCCCATCCAACGTCGCGGGCCAGTTTCGTCCCGTTACTCGTGGCACTCACTCTGAAATAACTTGCCCCGACTGCCTCGGCATCGATCGGAGCTTAATAATAGCCGCGGCATCGTTCTCGACGACTATTTTTAGCGTCCCCCAGTCATCGCGACCTACAGCAGCCGTCGAGCGACCAGCGATTTTCAATGGCAATCGTTTAACGTCGAGACCGCGTCAAGTAGGATACGTCTTCATTGGCAGCCCCCTTTTCCTTCGATTGAACATCCGAAAGTGGCGAGTGGAGGGCGAGTGGAGTGCAAGTGGAGTGTATGTTAATTGAACGTAAGAAACATTTCTTAGGGCAGTTGTAATATACATATAGTAATTATACATCTTGGTCTTCGGATTTTAGATAAAGGCTATAGCCGGATAAGGGGGTCAAATGTGCCCTTAAACCAAATTCGACCTGTACGGTACCATTCGATAGCTTATAAAGAAAAACCAATTCGTGCCAAGTTTCAAACCGGTAGCTCGACTGGGAGGGTAGTTACAGCGAAAAAACAAAATTATAGTTTTTGCTCAGTATCTTCCATTATAGCGCATACAAAATTTTGAGAAAAATCTGAGTCATTGCAATTATGGAGGCACATATTGTACAAGTTTTGCAGATTTTTAAATCGGAAACTCGAGCTGCAAAAAATAAAAAACATCAAAAAATGCTGAAAAATGCCGATTTTGTATTGAAGGAATCTTTTAACCACAATTATATTTTTTTTGTAGGTACATATTATTGATACTACTATTCTCAATTTTTTTCGGATTTTTAAATTAGGTGCGCCGCAGTTAAAAAAATTAAAAACTGATTTTTTCGTCGTTTTTTGCGTGGCAAAGTAACTTATACGGCGAATTTTCGTCTATTCCTTGCAAAATAAGTACTTTAAAGGTACCTTACAAGTCGAGTTTGGTTTAGGGGCACATTTGACCCCCTTATCCGGCTATAGCCTTTCTACGTTACTATTTAAATAATTAGGTAATTTGTGCTGTGTGAATTATGTTGAATAAATATTCACATAACAAAATTGACTGCTTTTTCTTATTAACAACTCCTTTAATACAACAGTGCCCAATTCCTATTCCTAAAACCCTTAGAAAACTCAAACGAGTTGCAAATTGAGCCCTAAAAAACGCAAACAAGTCTCAAATTGAGCCCCAAGAAAACGCAATAAAGTTGCAAATTGAGCCCTAAGTAAAGGCGCAAAAGTTCCTAACTAAGCCCTAAGAAAACATAATAAAGTTGCAAACAAGGCCTCGCGAAAAGGCAACAAAGTTGCAAACAAGGCCCTGCGAAAGGGCAACAAAGTTGCAAACAGCGCCTCGCGAAAAAGCAACAAAGTTGCAAACAGCGCCTCGCGAAAAAGCAACAAAGTTGCAAACAACGCCTTGCGAAAAAGCAACAAAGTTGTAAAAATACTTGACAAAATTTGCAACAATGTTGCAAACAACGCCTCGCGAAAACGCAACAAAGTTGCAAACAGCGCCTCGCGAAAACGCAACAAAGTTGCAAACAGCGCCTCGCGAAAAAGCAACAAAGTTGCAAACAGCGCCTCGCGAAAAAGCAACAAAGTTGCAAACAACGCCTCGCGAAAACGCAACAAAGTTGCAAACAGCGCCTCGCAAAAACGCAACAAAGTTGCAAACAGCGCCTCGCAAAAACGCAACAAAGTTGCAAACAGCGCCTCGCGAAAACGCAACAAAGTTGCAAACAGCGCCTCGCGAAAAAGCAACAAAGTTGCAAACAGCGCCTCGCGAAAAAGCAACAAAGTTGCAAACAACGCCTCGCGAAAACGCAACAAAGTTGCAAACAGCGCCTCGCAAAAACGCAACAAAGTTGCAAACAGCGCCTCGCGAAAAAGCAACAAAGTTGCAAACAGCGCCTCGCGAAAAAGCAACAAAGTTGCAAACAGCGCCTCGCGAAAAAGCAACAAAGTTGCAAACAACGTATCGCGAAAAGGCAACAAAGTTGCAAAAATTCTTGACAAAAATTTGCAACAATGTTGCGCCAAAAATTTTGCAACAAAGTTGCAAACAGCGCCTCGCGAAAACCCAACAAAGTTGCAAAATTTTTGGCGCAACATTGTTGCAAATTTCTGTCAAGAATTTTTGCAGCTTTGTTGCCTTTTCGCGAGGCGTTGTTTGCAACTTTGTTGCGTTTTCGCGAGGCGTTGTTTGCAACATTGTTGCAAAATTTTTGGCGCAACATTGTTGCAAATTTTTGTCAAGAATTTTTGCAACTTTGTTGCTTTTTCGCGAGCCATTGTTTGCAACTTTGTTGCGTTTTCGCAAGGCGTTGTTTGCAACTTTGTTGCGTTTTCGCGAGGCGTAGTTTGCAACTTTGTTGCCTTTTCGCGAGGCGTTGTTTGCAACTTTGTTTCTTTTTCGCGAGGCGTTGTTTGCAACTTTGTTACGTTTGCGCGAGGCTGTGTTTGCAACTTTGTTGCAAATTTTTGTCAAGAATTTTTGCAACTTTGTTGCCTTTTCGCGATACGTTGTTTGCAACTTTGTTGCTTTTTCGCCAGGCGTTGTTTGCAACTTTGTTGCTTTTTCGCCAGGCGTTGTTTGCAACTTTGTTGCTTTGTCGCCAGGCGTTGTTTGCAACTTTGTTGCGTTTTCGCGAGGCGTTGTTTGCAGCTTTGTTGCGTTTTCTTAGGGCCCAATTTGCAACTTTGTTGCAAAAATTTAGGCGCAACATTGTTACAAATTTTGTCAAGAATTTGTGCAACTTTGTTGCGTTTCCATGTGGCGTTGTTTGCCACTTTGCTGCGTTTTCGCGAGGCGTTGTTTGCAACATTGTTACAAATTTTTGTCAAGAATTTTTGCAACTTTGTTGCTTTTTCGCAAGGTGTTGTTTGCAACTTTGTTGCAAATTTTTGTCATGAATTTTTGCAACTTTGTTGCGTTTCCGCGATGCGTTGTTTGCAACTTTGTTGCGTTTTCGCGAGACGTCGTTTGCAACTTTGTTGCGTTTTCGCGAGACGTTGTTTGCAACTTTGTTGCAAAAATTTAGGCTCAACTTTGATGCCAATTTTTGTCAAGAAATTTTGCAACTTTGTTGCGTTTCCGCTAGGCGTTGTTTGCAACATTGTTGCGTTCTCGCGAGGAGTTGTTTGCAACATTGTTGCGTACTCGCGAGGAGTTGTTTGCAACTTTGTTGCGATCTCGCGAGGCGTTGTTTGCAACTTTGTTGCATTTTCGCGAGGCCATGTTTGCAATTTTATTGTGTTTTCTTAGGGCTTAGTTAGCAACTTTTGCGCCTTTACTTACGGCTCATTTTTCAACTTTCTTGCGTTTTCTTGGGGCTCAATTTGAGACTTGTTTGCGTTTTTAGGGCTCAATTTGCAACTCGTTTGAGTTTTCTAAGGGTTTAAAAATTATCAAAAAATTTTGCATCTTTGTTGCGTTTTCGCGAGGCATTGTTTGCAACTTTGTTGCGTTTTCGTACGGCTTAGTTTGTACGTTTCTTACTTTTTCGCGACGCTTTGTTTGCAACTATGTTGCCTTTTCGCGAGGCGTTGTTTCATCTTTGTTGTGTTTTCTTAGGGCTTAGTCAGCAACCTTTGTGCGTTTACTTACGGCTCTGTATTTAAAAAATGTTGTTAGAGCATTTGTAAACAAATGTTAATCATTGTCTTATAGTTAGGAATAAAAAAAAGTTAATTCACGGAGAAAATAAAATCAACCTGAGGGGGACTCGAATCTACAAAAAGTTTGTAGCGGTTTACTAGTCCGACACCCTACCCCGGAACCATCGACGCCGTTGAAAATGTTGTGAATATTTTAGGATATAAACCGACTAACGTGACTTCAATAGCCTCGTTTTATTTACATTCCTCGATTCCTATGCTGGTCTGCTTAATGTAAAAACATTAGACACTGCATAAAATACTTATTTCGCAAAGAATAGACGAAAATTCGCCGTGTAAGTTACTTTGCCACGCAAAAAACGACGAAAAAATCGGTTTTTAATTTTTTTAACTGCGGCGCACCTAATTTAAAAATCTGAAAAAAATTTAGAATAGTAGTATGAATAATATGTACCTACAAAAAAAATATAATTGTGGTTAATAGATTCCTTCAATACAAAATCGGCATTTTTCAGCATTTTTTGACGTTTTTTATTTTTTGCAGCTCGAGTTTCCGATTTAAAAATCTGCAAAACTTACACAATATATGCCTCCATAATTGCAATGACTCAGATTTTTTTCAAAATTTTGTATGCGCTATAATGGAAGATACTCAGCAAAAACTATAATTTTGTTTTTTCGCTGTAACCACCCTCCCAGTCGAGCTACAGGGTTGAAACTTGGCGCGAAATAGTTTTTCTTTATAAGCTATCGATTGGTACCTCACAAGTCGAATTTGGTTTAGGGGCACATTTGACCCCCTTATCCGGCTATAGCCTTTACGTGTAGAACAATAATAATAATAATAATAATAATAATAATAATAATAATAATAATAATAGTGGTAATATCTCGAGTCTTATTTTATAAATTTTAAAAACACCTTGCCAAAAGTATCGATAAAATTTATTTTGTGGACAAATCGAACAAATCGTCGGGCACAAATTACAGCCGCGTTCTCGAACGATAATTATCCTCGTGCAGAAAATCGCAAGGTGGAGCCGGCAATCACCGATAAATAATATGGGCCAATGAATTATTTTTATATCGGAATCCCGTGGCCACGAATTCTCGCCACGTCGAAACATCGAAACGACCAAAACGAGCCATCCAGTGGGTAACGCTGCGGGGGATCCGGTGCCGACGGAAAAACGTGTAAAAAAGAAGTGCACGACCCCGTGGCGAGTTCCACCGAGAATAGGATAGGTGGCAAGAAAAAATCGACGAAGATAAAATTAAATAAAAATTGAAGGTTTCAGATTGCGATCCTCGAACCCTTTCGAAAGGCGCCGTGATTGTATCGAGATTAATATTATTATTCCGGGGAACGCTTGACAGTGAGGCAATATTCTAGAATGAATCTAATCGCAGATGCAGGAAAATGGAAATAGATTCGTGTCTCAGACATCATGCATTAGTTACTCAAATCGTATTTGCATTATTATTCCTTTACAAAGCGCGACAAAAGAGAGCTAGGCAAACTATTCCAGAAATGAATAAAATTGTGCAAAACGTTGGGTTTCCGACCAAACATCTTTCCAACCTGAAATACCTCCGAAGCTCCCAACGTCCCGCTCACCTCGTACGGCGCAATGGATAAAATAAACGCTGCGCTGGCACATACTTTTCCATTCTATTAGAAAAGCCCTGAATGAGCTTCAACGTTCAACGGAATCCAGGTAACCAAGACAACGAAAGTGTTAGACGCCCTGTCTACGAAGCACAGGATTTTTATCAGCAAAGATTCTCGATAACACTGGTGTTCGAAAAATTGAAATCTCGGTATCAAGCCTAGATAACACAGTCGCTTCGCGAAATGACTCAAGGGTCCCCGAAATGAATCATACGATTGTTCGATTTTCGAAGAAAATTCCTGCAAATCTTTCAACGATCACCTTCAATACAGAACACCGTACCTGCGAACGAACACGCCAGAAACCAAGCCTTGGGAAATAGCGACGGTGTGACGCTCCGGAAGGAGTCACCGACGGACCAACGTGCATCTAACAACGAAACGGGGCAACCTGCGCGCGTACGTGTGCGTCTACACGTGCGTACGCTCGAAGAAACGATAGCATAGGCCAAAGGGGTTGGCGGCGGCTCGCGTGGAACTGTATAATTAGATTAGGTACAAGTCGCATTAGCATGTCATGCATATTCTATTAGGCGCGGACTCGGCGTCGAGGTGGGAATCATATTGCATTCGGTAGTCTCGATGCAGTTCCCCAGCTATCTCCTGCCTCTCCTCTCTGCCTCCGGAGCGCGTTTTACCTTCGTGCCCGAGCTACGCCCGTTCCACCTCTTCCACATTTGTTTTCGCGCGTTTCGTATCGCCCGCCGTTATCCGTTCGTTCGCCCGGAGCCGGGGTCGAGAACACCAGTCGTCGCTCGCTGGAAGAGATGATTCTGCACTTCGTGGACTCATTTCCGCGTTGATTGAAACGTTCCAGTTCGGTATGGCCGCGGTAAGGCTTGCGGCTCGGGAGAGTATCTTTCTGTCGTTAATCGTGGGACAAGAACGTCGAATGTTGATGCGTGCTTTGCTGGAATTTTCTGAGTTTATATTTCGAGCATTTATTTCCCGGATACCAATGAATTGGAAACGACGCGGCACTAATATCTTATGCATACGGCGAGAAGGTAGAGGATTCGAGAATAAATCCATTCCGCTTCTTCGAATATATGTGTACGTAGTTTCGAATAGCGTCCATTGCGCAAGTTTCAGGCCACATTTGTAAACGCGCGTAACGATACACAGGATTACCCCCGAGCAATCGTACAGGTGACGCTGGGGGGGCGGGCGTTTATTGTACCGTTCTCCAGTCGAACAACTTCGCGAACAACGAGCCAACAACGGTTGCCGAACGAGTTGTCGTAGGAAGCCGCGACAACGCGCCGCATTCTCGCTCGATTGGCCTGTCGCGTGGAAAAATTCACCCGAAAGGGCGATCGGAATTCGAAAGAATGGAAAAGCTGTACGGAGCGGAATCGGCACGGCGACCCGGTGAAGCGTGAAATGAGAACGTGCTGGAGTGTCTGTGAAGGAGCCAGAAAGAGAGAGCTTTGAAAGCACGAGCAGTCGCAATCAGGGCAAGGTCGTACCTGGCGTGTTGAAGGCGCGCCTCCTCGTCCCGCGAATCATTCCGTCGCGAGAGAGATCGTCGACACGTAAACGGAATTTCAAATCGACTTGCCTCTTTCCCGTCTGGCAAACGGAAGTTATATGCGACGCCACCTGACTGACTAAAAAAAAAACGAAAAGAAACAACCAATATTTTCGGATATTTTCCCTTGCACTTGAACTTGAAAGCCCTCCTTCATTTCGAACGGGCACGGGTTCAGCAAATGTTCAGAAGTTTCTTTCGCGTGCCCCCCGGGGAAACGTACACGCCGATGCACGCTCGGGTAATCGACGCAATAAAAATGGCTGAGAGGAGGTCGCGTTACGGTAGTTACTCGGATAACGCGGCGGTCTAGGAATATCAATGAAAGCGAGCATGTCGGAGCAATATTTTACAATTAAATCGGACAACCACGATCCGACGGACACGCTCGTCTATGCAATATTCATAGGGCGGTCGCGTCCGTCGACGCGTTATGCAACTGATTGCGTTCTTCCCCGGAGGTCCGCCTCGCCGTCTGACCTCGCGTTCGTGGAAAGGTGATTTGCACCGGCGAACATCCATCTAGAGCCCCGCGATGCGCGAACGATGTTTATTAATATTTATCAATGCGAAGAAAGAAGGGGCGGAAAATAAAATCGACGGCAAATAGTATCTACGCGATCCGTACTTGGACACGTGTACATACGGTAACTTGTGTTTGGATTAATACGAGACTTCTTCATTCTCTGTTGCACCTGTTTCAAATGCGTGACAAATATTAAAAATCGTATGGAACGTATAGGTTATCGTACGAAATAAAAAAAATAAAAGGCAATCTGCCCGGCATCTTTTAATTTTGTACAATTTCGTAACTCTGGTCAGAAAATGTCAAACGAATTCTTTTAACCCTTCGATAGACGGTCGATTTGTGCGGGGAACAATCCCTCGCCGCGTTTCCCAAGTAGAAGAAGATCAAGCTTTTCAATCTCGGAATATTCGTAAACGGGGCGCGTGAAAGTTTTCTAGTCGCCGACAGTGCCGGCGGAATGAAAGGCGAGCACGAGGATGAGAAAGGGCAACGAATCTCCGGCGTTGGTCGCGCAGACGAGGGGGTAGCCCGTTCTAACGTGTGACAAGACCGTCGTGGAACACGGGAAAAATCCCTCGACAAAATTGCCGGCTCCCTTTCACCCTGACAGCCAATGAGTTCGCCTTTCATTCGACAAAAGGAAACTCCGAGACGGTTCCTCGTAGCTCGCGACCGTCGACGTTCGAGATAATAAAGCAACGTTTTTTTTCGACCATCGAGTCGAGCGTCGAAGATTGAAGACAACTGAACCAGAACGAAATCCCCGTCGACGATGTAAAAGATCTGGTGCTTAGGAAGTGACAATTATGTGGTCAAATGGATTGCCCCCTTCTATTATAGGTAAGCGAAGGGTGAATTTTCTTAAAAGGGTGGAAGTTTCAAAATAGCCTCCCTCCTCTTGCCATGTCTCTGTGCCCCTCGATTAAAAGAATGAAATTCGATTGATCGTTAAATGCGCGGCGTTACCATTGGAATAACATAAAATGCAGTTACTATCGCCTGCCAGTCTGTCAGAGAACCCTCGAGACCCATCTTTCTAAATAAACAAATATAAGTAATGAGTTCACTCCCACGCAAATTGACGATTCTCAAACACTTTATCGTCTTCGAAATTTCCCGTCAATTTTGAACGCGATCACTTTACTCAAACAGCCCCCGGAACTCGAATCGTACCGTACATAACGAAGTCGAAATGTTCCGATTTTTATGTGCCAGCGATTCCTGCAGGACGGTGGCGCACAAAGCATCGAAAGTAAACGCTTGCCGGCAGGCGGGTGCGGAAATATCCACGGTTTCGTTGCCGGGCCGCGATATCGTTACGGGGCGAGAGAGGGATGAAATAAAGTCGCACACCGTCATCGCAGTATTTTTCTCCAGTGGTTCGCGAGCTTACACATCCGGCGCCTTGGCACCGGCAATATCTTGTCCAACCCCGTATAGCGTACCCCGTCCCCCGATTTCCCCTCCACCTCGTACGTCCTTCCCTTGTTCCGAGCGGATCCCGGGGCAGCGTCGAGATGCGACTCGTGCAATACGACGTTTCGAAAATAAACAAAAAGGGAAGAAAGAGAGAAAGAAAGGCGAAAGAAAAGGAACGTATTACAGGCTTATCCCACCGTTCTGCTTGTCGAAGAAGGAAACAACGCTTCTCTTGCGACAGAATGAGGATGTTCGCTCGTTCGTTCACGGACTACCGGATTGTCGCTGCTTCTCAATTAACCCGACACTTTACGATTTCGTTGCTTTCGCGGATCGAATTCTCGTTGAATAACGGTGTACACCCGTAATTCGTTTCGAAGCTGGCGGCTAGATTTATTAATAATCTCTTTAACTATTAATAATTTCTTGCACGTGCCATTGGTACATAAAATGTTACTCTTCAGCGTTTCACGTATGAAAATCCATACGTGCTATATACGATTTGCCCCGAGGCGATAGTTTCGTACTGTTGAACGAAGGATTGTTTCGAATCGGCAACGCGACGAACGTGGAAACTTTCCTTTCACGATTACACGAGAGGTTTCGCAGCAGGTAACAGGTGGTCCGAAAGTATCGTAAATAGGGCTTCCACTAACTACGGTTTCCGGCTAGTATCGAGCAATTAAACTATCCGACTGGATCTAATTAAGAACGGCAGACGGATCCGGATTGAAATTACTCAGATCGCCCCTAAATTTCAGCCGGTTTCGATACAGATCCCACGTCGCTGCCGGACGAAGCTTAATCGGTAAAATCAATTAAAATATGGGTCTGGTCGAAAAGAAATTACTCGCCGTTGGAAAAACTTGGTTGGAACTGTGTTCGATCTAATCGATATCTCTTTAATCAATCGACAAATGTTTCCCTCCTCTTTCTCTTTCCTTGGACTATCAAAGAAACTCGATGATATCGCAACGATCATAAATCTTATAAATCTCGGAACTTGTTCAAGTTCATGATACAAAAGACAGAATGGCTGTTGCGAGATTTTAATTGGAAACTTGTCAGCGGCAGAACGAAATCCGTTCGGCCCGTTGAACCACTTTTGTTTCGAAAAGCAATGGCTAGACACGTCGTAAGTTCAGCGCCGTTGAAACCAGTCGCAATCAGTCAAGCATTCTGTACGATCTCGTACCTTAAGGACAGCTAGCTAGCTAGAAGTCGGTCATGGTTCCAGCTAGATATTCTGTTACGGACTGTCAGATTGTATCGAGCCGACAATAGCGTATAAAATCGATCAAACGGAATAGCATTTTCAATCGTGTTTGTCTCGACGGGAAGCGCCTTTCAAAGAGATTCCAATAATCGATGAACTTGCTGCGGTCGGGTTTCGAAGACGGATAATTGAGTTCTACTGCTGGCACACTAACGGTTACGTAAAAACACTACCACATTTTTGCTGTACTGTCAACAGTCTTGATATTATATGGCGCGAGGAAAGTTTATAATGTTTTAAGATTTGCCAACGAAATACAGACAGATCTGTCGACGTACAATTGATACTTTTTCCGTGCGCAAAATATATTTCATGGACACCATTCGTCGTTCTAGGACAGCAAGACGGGAAATAAAATCTACTTGGAGTCTGAGAATATTACCTTATATTAAAGGGACGTCCTTTTATTACGGCTTGAAAAAATCAACCTTTCCCCGAAAATATACATGCACATTCGAGAATGTACAGTAAAATTTCGGAAAGAAAATTTCATGTATTATGGCTTGCACAGCCCTTTTTGTACACCCCTCGCGACGAGTGCTCCGAGTCCCTGACCGTACCGATCTTGTCGCCTGTCCCTATACCTGCATCTATTGTTCGTACTATCCCGAAAGACTAGAATTAGGTGATAAATATGATGGAAGCCAATGATATATGGTATGCAGCTGGGATCGACGATTAGCACTGTGAGCAATGCTCTCCGAAATCTGGTACTTTTCAGTAATGAAACTCGGTGTACGCGATTCTTCTCGAGACGTAACTTTTACGCTCCGCGGAATAAAACCAGTAAAAAAACAAACAAAGAAAACTGATCCGATTTCAACACCCGCGGTAACAAGGCTAACCCGGAATTCGGATAAAATTTTCCGCCGAAAATCGAGCGAAAATAATCGGGCAAGACAGTACGATCTGCCGTAGTAAACCGTGATTAAGTTTCCAGCCAGCGTTCTCAATATTTCACAAGAAGATGAACTTTCCGACTGATACCGGTGAAGGGGTGGGGGAGGTAGCGATCGTAAATGCAAGAAGTAATACGCCCGCGCGAATGCAATTCTTGCCGAAGACGGTGGAAGATGGTCTTATCTCTAAAACGAGGATGGCAAGGATCGATGCTCCGGCTTCCTATCCAACCTCTGCAGCGACGGACCATCCTTATTTACTTGCCCCGAGGAAACAGTGAGGACCTTTTGCTTTCAAGTCGTATGCAGCCTTCACGGTTGAGCCCGGGGAATCTTCGTCTTTCAGATCTTAGATAGGGGTTCGCGCCACTTGCAGCAGTAGATAGATCACGAAACCTCGGCTGAACCGCTTCCTCGAATTTCATTTCGACGTTCGGAAACCGGTTACCCCGATCGTAATCCGTGAAAACGTCGACAATGTTCGGCGGTACAGGCAGATCGTGCTGATAGCCGAAACGATCTTGCTACTGTTGCTGCTTGGACAAATGCTAGTTATCGTTGAACAGGGATTAGAATGCGTTTTGCTTGCCGGCGCGATTCGGTTTGTATCGTGTACGACCGGCTGGACTTGACGTGGACGTTGGGGGAACGAAATCGGTCGATATTTGAACGCAATCGCCAACAGGAAACGGATGATTTCGGTCCCATTATTGATCTATGTGGACAGCTTTCCCTTTCCATTGCATCGCGGGGAATTATCTTTCGCGCCGATGCTTCGCTGGGAAGTGCTCGGTCTCGAGCACAATTAGCCATCAGATAACTAGGCTAGCACTCTTAACGATCCGCCCATCATAGAGCTATCGCTGTAATTGCAGTGAAAGCAACGGCAAATTACTCGAAATTCCTCGTCTACGCAATCGGGTTCGATCCATTCACACTCCACCCGCGTCTATCAACAGCAATGCATTAATATTAACGCGACTGATATTCGTCGGTCGGCCAAAAGTCGTCGATCATCCGGGGCTATAATTATCATCGATAATTAGACAGATGGCAAAGGGCGGGCACGCGATATACGACAACGAACAATCGCCGATCGATGATCCTTGGGCTTTATCGAAGTTGCTTCCGGCGTGTCCTTGTCTCGATTCGTGCATGGATCGATAGCAACCCCAGGCTGTTCAGTGCCTTCGAGCGGGCATCGATAACCGTCGCCTGCCGGTTAATTAATTCGCCGGCTAACGTAATTACTTAGAGCTTCCAGAGCGTGTACGGGCGCCGCATACGAACGGGGTGGATACACGCACGCGTGTAAGTGCACGGCACACAAGTCCGATCGGTCTCGCTGCTTTGCAACGACCGTTCACGGATTTATGGCCGAACGAGGATGATCTTGTTAATTCGGCCGCGGCCGCCACGTCACGGCCTATGCATTAGTTCACGAAAAGGATTATTAGTAACGCGATCCACGTGAACGGGCTAAACGCCTGATGAATAGACGGGATTATCGATTTCTCCCCAGCATTGACCGACCTATCTCTGTTGTGCACTTTGCGATAAAAGAACAAAAACGAGATAATGCATTCGAATAAGAATTCGATTCCGGGACAGGGAAATCAAATGCTTGGAGAAAGTTAACGCGCGTGCGTCTATTCCCCCCAGGCGAAGGGGCAAAGAAATGTTGAGGATGCAAGGGACAGAGGGTTAATATTGGGTTGACGAATCATCTAAATTGCACTGCGTGTACAATGGTGGGGGTTGTTAGTGTAATTCTCTTTTTCTACGCGGTCCCTTCGCAATATGAGCGTGAAAGTGGTGTATTAATTTACGATTAAGTAAACGATTGAACAAAATGAAAAGTTAACAAATATAATAGACGCTCGGCGTGGAGTCAATGTATTTTTAATGCTCGATGCAGAATCAATTTAATAGCACCAGTCTCGTATAAGGTTACACAGTTGCCGCTTTATCGGTATATAGGGACGGTGTGCATTTGCATTAAACGTTCGAAAAATGATTAAAGGACGGAATTACTTTTGCGCGCGCGACACATTCCGTGCAATGTAATATCGCGCTCGATATAACATTCTCGATTTTACGTCCCGTCGACGAAGGTCAGATGACGCTCGGGAGACGAAAATAAAGTAAAAAGCGAAAAACAAAAGGATTTTAAACGGCGCCGTCGGCCTCTGTCAGTAACAAGCAACCGGAATTAAAAATATCCGTTTTAATTAACAGCGGCGCGGAATTTGAGCGACGTTAAAACAGGTATCCGTGAAAATTAACTTCCGCGCCATTGAATGGCAATTCCGGCACAATTTGTGTTAAAACTCGAGCAAGCCTGGCTTTTCAATTCGGTTCTATCTATTCCTGCGCGGAAAAATATTTCCTCGTCGCGTTCGGAGCCGTGAGAAAACTGACAACGAATCGGTTTAATTTGTTCGCAGTATGTATTCGCAACGTTCGAGCGCAATCGAAGAATGAAATTCGAATAATTGAATTAACTGAAGCAATCTCGATGAATAGTTCGCAGTTTTCTGAGGACTCACCATAGTGTAGTTAAATCCGACGGATGCTTTGATCGGGACATTCTTCAACTTTGCTGATTTCGTGCACAGATCACAGAAAACGTCCGCGGAACACATTTGAAATAACAATGACAGAATGTGAGGTAAACTTCTGCACCAACATTTAACATGATGTATGAACTGACGGGAGGCGACCGATTCTTACGGCGAGCAGAAGTAAATCTGAGCGGTAGTCCTGTTATTTCTGCAGTGGAAAACAGAAAATGACTCACAGAGAAAAGTGCAGGTAAGAAGGCTAAGGGCCCGGCCAATCGGAGGGCGTGGAAAATTTCAGGAAATGAAACTGCCGAAAATGGTGTTAGGAGAATTTTTTAACCTAAGTTTGTGGGCAAAGAATGCAGGTCATTTAGCGACAGTGACAGTTAACTTGACGCGCGCACTATTGTTAGCCAAACTTAGTAATTTATCTTTTGATTTTTTTAAATGTACATAAATTAAAATGCAACATATTTTTCACCCCGTTTCTTAATATCGTCCGTAACATATCAAGAGCCGAAATTCCAAAATCGATAATTAATTCTTATCAATGAATTACTAATTAATTCGTATTAATCAGTCACGCTCGACGATAGGTTATCGTTAATACTCCTTTGTCGACGCATTTAGCTTTGCAATACCAAATTCATCAAAAGGAGCGCCCCCATATTACAACATAATGTTACATATAGAATACGGAATTAAACTGGAACGCAAGAGAATACCAAACATAGCACACTAAACTCTCGGCAAATTCATAACAGACGTCAACTCCTTTTCCACAAAGCCCCCTTAGTAAAACAGCATAACTGAATTCGACTTTAACTCCTCCACAGTATTAAACGATGCAAATGATATGATTCCATGAGAGGAAGAGGGGAAGGAACGAAAACTCCCTTTGTCTTAAATAAAGAACGAACGATCAAATTGCAATGCTACGATATTTATTAAATGTATACCGTATAGGTATAAAATACGAAATCAAGCTTGCAAGAACAACCACACGTATTTTCCAGAAACAAGAATGAATTAGTAACAAAATATTTTATTCGAAGCGCGCTCACACGTGACTCGTATCGTTTGCGCAACTCGGCCCGAAAGAAAAATTGACTCGAGCTTTTTCCGATTTCACCGATTCAACGTGTGTGTTAAAAAAAAAAAAAAAAAAAACAAGCAAAGAAAAGAAACAAGAACCCGGTGAGCATTAACAGTAACGGATTCGCGTGGCTCGAAGCGAATCCGAACAGATCACGGAATTACAGCTAACCAGCCTCGATCCTTCCCCCCGGTAATGCGATCGATATTCACCGACGACGAGACACGTCGACCGCGAATAACGAGTTTATCGGCCGGAGACCCAGATTCCTGGTAAACCTGTCCGTGGGAAAATCCAGGTCGACCGAGAAAGCGAATTCCGAATGCGAGACGCAGAATTCGCTCGCCGGCCGTCGCGAGACGTGCCGTCGATAAAATTATTATCCTCCTCCGCGTGCCAGACCTTTGACGGAAGTCGAAAGCGGGCAAACGACGAGTCGTACGTTTCCACGTCAAACGTGACTCACGTCCGGCCAGAACGTTTACGATCGATCGTGTACTCCGATCGTGCACCGTCAGATGTTCCTTCGTCGATTGTACGCGACTTAATTACCGTTCATCGAGGTGTGATCCTTTTATTCGCCGAGCATCCAGGGAAAAGTTACAGGTACTAAATGTATCCCATGCGTATCGTTTCACGCAAACGACGGGACGACATTATATCGGAAGATCTTGAGCGTGATAAAGTTGACCGCTTGGGAACCTTGCCGACCGAATTCGGAGATATTTGGCTAATTATGCCTAAACTAATCCAGGGCTCGAGAACAATTTGCGGAATGATCGGCTTACAACAAACAGCCACTACAAACAAGCTACGGGCGCGGACGGAATTGGTTTCTGATTAATGGATTCCTATCGGGGACTGCGTTGCGGATAAATTTGGTAATCGTCGCTGAAACGTTCGTTAAACGTTCCCTACATTATGCCTGTGCTGCAGAAATAATTATTGTACGAACAGGGCAACTGAATTTTCCCCGGGAATTTTGTTCGCGCACTTTCTACGTGAAAACGTATGTATCTGTACGGGTAATATGGTTAAAAGAAATTCGTGGGCGATAAATCACTTTCGCCTAGTGCGGACGCAACGGGGGAAGACAGGTTTCGATTTGGAATTCGCGAACTGATTTTGCAGCACCGCGGCCGGGGAGACGATAGGAATCCGCAATGGAATGCTGATAAAAAAATTCGAAGTATAGCCGTGGAACGGCGTAATCGTCTCCAATCAACGCGCGTATCACGCTGCACGTCCGTCGAATAGAATACAAGATTCACCGAGAGATCTCTCCTATCCGATTGATTCATAATTGGCTGCTAAATATTAAATAGCGCCTCGAACTCAACGGCCGCCGGCCTCGGTATCGTTTGTACGCGTATAAAACGTTGCACAAACTGTTCCTGCAACCTTCCCGTGCTGCATTCATCGCGACACGGCACAACGGATCGTACAATTTACATATTTCGGAATCGGCTTGCAATTATGTAAAACGGGCACAGCGTTCGCGATATTGGTGAGCCTGCGGTTTGCAGGTCGTTTTTTTTTTTTTATTTTTTATTTTTCAACTGGTCTGTAAAACATAGAAATCATTTCGCCAAATTCAGCCACATTTCACGTACGATACATACGATTCGCGGAAACACGAAGATCATGGAACGTTGATTCGCGAATGCAATCTGACGAAGCTTTACGGAATTCGTGAACGAGGTAACGCTGAATTCCTTCGTCGCAAAGCTGCCGAACATTGTTGACGCGATTTTCACGGATTGTTCATCATGCCTTTACGTAATATCGCGTGTATCGTTACATGTAATTCGTTTCGTTGGTTTGCCGCGACATTTTCTTCCAAACTTGCCGTTAAAAGAGCCGCGCAACGTGAATATTCTCAATATTCTAACACAATTACGCCCGAGACTCCTCTAATGAATTATTTCGTCACGTGGCACGCGTAAACTTTTGCGAAATGCCAGGCATATTCCTGGGTTAGCTCCTCTCTGCGAATGGAATTCCCTAGGGAACGATACAGTGAACCATGTCGCCCAACCGCTGTTTCAGAACAATGCAATCATCCCTAATTTATGGACGATAATCCGCGCAGAATATACAAACTTTCACAATTGCCGTACCATCTTTCCGTGCGCGACCACTTGCAACCCGACCCACCATTTCTCTTTAAAATACCTTTTCACTCGTGGCGTAGTGCTCGAGTGTCCCTTTCAATCGAACATGAGGTACCGGCTCGATGGCTAAACACTTACAATGACGATGGAGGGAAGCTATTTGCCGGATTCAAGCGGTAATTCGAGGGGTAGCGGGTCGTTCGAAACAACGGTATCGCGTATATGTGATTTACCGCATCCACGGGCATTTTCAAGACCGCAGTTAGACGACAGGCTGAACGCGGATTTACCGACATCACAGCGATGCAAATTAGAGGAACCGCGTTACCGTTAAAAACACGGTTTTTACGAAAGGATATTACGCGGGCAGCACTACTTTCGCCGGATCCTAAAAGGACAAAAGGGAGAACATTAAGGGCGGTTCTCCGCTGCGACTATGGCGTAAAAATAAACAGACCTGACGGGCTAGACAGGGAGCGAGCGAAGGGTTGAAGCAGAAGGTCGACGACTAAAAATGGAGAAGGGAGAACGCTCTGCCTGGCAATTTCATTACAAACCGCAAACAGTGCGGGGTACGACAGAGAAACACGGAGGTAGAGCGCGAAGAAAGGAAAACGGCTTTAAAGGTAAAATGCCAAACTCGTCGGCCAAAAGGGGCTGCTGGAAAGCGAAATGTTTAGGACGCTTGTCCGGGACGTTTACATATTAAATATCGAGGCCTCGTGAACCCCAGACTCGCCACTGCGTATTAACAACACAGAACGCAGAACTGATACCTTTCGATGGAACATGGAAAATAAACGAGTTGAATCGAGTGTAATCGTCACAGGCCGCTGAAACAGAAACGCTTTCACCATCTTTGAACGAACGCAAGAAAAGGGTTGTAACAGCGACATCCGTTCGTGTGGGGTGCCACAAGTTAACAACGATTTAAACCGCGCCGGTTTTCGTGGCCGCGGTGAACGACGGACGTGGAAGATTCACGGTGAGCACGAGAAATATGAAAAGAGGGTGGAAAACGAACGGAACGGCGAGGAGACGAAGGATGAATGACATGACAGGACGACATGATCGGGAATGGAGATCGAGTGAATCGGAATCGTAACCCGTTGAAGAGCGCTTCCGCGATGCTGCGCGAACGTACGCGATCCTCGACTTCCGGTTGCCTATCGTGTATGCGGTATCGAAGTTCGTTAAAATCCGGCAAATATCGTTGGCCAGCGATCGGCTTACCGATATGCAATTAATCCCGTTGAAACTGAACAATCGCCTCGATAGAAAGTGTCAGTGAGAGGAACGGCGAGAATCGCGGACTGTGTACATACTTCCGGTCCCCTAAAATAATTTCCAAGCTGCTGTTACTCGATTGTTTCGCGAGGATATGGCACGCGCGAGGCTTAACGTAAAACCAACGGCTTCGGCATCGATTTAATTTTGTATAATAACGGTTGATCGTTTGCGCGCTTGATTTTATTCCCAACTGTATCTGACCGAGCGATCGAATGGATAATTTCGTTTATTCAATTAAAATTTGAAGGTAGCCGTTTCATTTTCAACGAGACCAAATAAATCTGATACTTCGCGGCATAAGTACAATACAATCACTGCGAGATATGAAAATGCGCAAGAAGCAAATATTCTTCGTTTCTCCGTGACGAAAACAGAGCAGGCTCAAGTTGACATCATTGTACTGTATAATTATTTATTCTTATCTGTCCCAAAAACTTCGGTGCCTCGAAATTCTTTCTGCCCGAACGACCGAATAATTATTAAGAAGACTTTGTCCTTAATATTCAATGACTGTCGACAAAAAAGGGCGATAGAAATGAATAACGAAAGCTCGTTTAAGGTTGGAAAAGTTGAATCGAACCGGGCCTCTTAAACGCGCGGACGAAGTTGGGCATTCTCTTGCTCGATTACAGCTTAACCAGAAATAGAATCATAAAGATCCCGGGAATGGAAAAGTGGACGGGACAAAGGGGTGATGGGAGTAAGGGGGACAAAAGGGAAGAAAGGCAGAGAGGAAACCATGGAAATTCGTTATCCAGAATGACCCCGCTTATAAAGTTCGCCGAAGAAGTTCGTGTCGTTCGATAACAGACCAGACGGAAGGTCGACAACGATGACGGGATTTGGAGATGGGGCAAAAGTTTGCTCAAGATCGCGCACAAGAGCCGTGGAACGGAAGGAAAGAGCTAGAAATGCGAAAAAATCGACGAGAAAGGTGAAACTCGTGTACTCGAGTAGCACAATCGAAGCGGGAAATACATTGTCCCTCTTTCACAGCACACATGTGTATTTCCGTGTTCGAATAAATATAAAGCGCCGACAAAAATCGCGTGAATCCTGTTTTAAATATTTTTGAACCGCAGAAGAAACAGAAATCGACAGCACGAATGTGATTCCACGATTTTGTAATTTTGTGCAAGTATGCATAGAAGGTTTTGAATCTAAATGTCCGCTCGGTAACAATCGAAGGGAGAACAATTATATTCCAAGTATTTCGTCACTTTGATCGTCGGAAATAAAATCAAACGCTTTACGTTCAGCTGTATAAAGCAGTTCTCCGTTTGAGAAACGAGGAAGACTGGGAGCAGCGTAGCTACCCTCGCGCGGGAAGATATACAAGCACGAGGGTTGCAAAGAATTCTGCTAACAATCACGTCGTAGGAGGAAAATTGAGGGCCGTAGAGCAGCTTCAAAGGAACAGGGGTTCCTTCTCACAGTCGTGCGAGAGCGGAGGGTATCGGGCGTGTATTATACTGTCGCGATTTTTTCTCGTCGAAAAAGGGCGCGACAGCAGCTGGCTACAAATCAACCCTGTAAATCAGTAAGTCGTGATGCGTGAAATGAAATTACAGACAGCCGACAAATTTGCAAAGGGAAATAGAGTTATCTGAACTGTGGTTTCATTAAGGAGCACGGAATTTTTTAATTAAATTATAATATGTAACGTAGTAATTTGTTCCACACAATACAGCGAGGTTTTCAAATTCCTGCAGTAGAGAGGATTTTGCTAAACAATTCATGGAAGAAACGAAAGCGGTACAAATTGTAAGAGGGCCGATCATTGTGTCCGCCAACAGCTACAGTTAATTATTCTCCCAAAGATAAATTCCCATTCAGCTAACCAAACGTTGCACCATAACCGGCTACAGGCACAGAACAATGGACGGGGCTGAGCGGCACAAAAGAGAACTTATCGAGGATGAAATCCGGCCGTCGCGTCGAAAATTCCGCCGAATTTCCTTGCGCTTCTCCATTCCAATTCTTCCCGAGTGCCGGGCCGTGTTTCGTATACGTGTTTCAAAAGCGAACCAACGCCGCAGTCGGTTTAATAATTCGCGAGTCAAAGAAAACGCGGACTCGGTGAACCTTTCGTGGACGCGATCTAGAAGTGCGATCGGCATCGTCGAAATTAAGTTGACGCGAAAAACCTTTCGACCGGCTATCAAATTTTTCCGTGGACAACCACTCGATCGATAGACCGTAATTTTTTGTAATGATAACCTGCTTTGTAATTCGAAGCACTAAAGAGAAACAATTACTGCCTCGACTTGAGGGCGCAATTTTACCCTCCTTCTGGTGGAGATTTCATGAGAGTCGACGACTATAAAAAGCCTCGGAGATGGTGCATCTTGAAAATGAGGCAAATGTTTGCACGACAAATCACAGAGCGAGCCTTGAATCTATATGAATAGAAGTTCAAGAGATCCGACTGTTGGGAAGAAATCTTTAATGAAGTTCGTATTAGGGATCGCTCGAGAAACTGGGTAAGCTACCCCTTTGCAGCGGGATGAGCCGGCCGTCTCATTTTCACCAAGGAACGAGGAAAACAGAGAAAGAGTCAAGGGACGGGACCAGCAGCGGCGTTTCCGAACTTTGCTATTCGACGTGGACTGCGCCCGTCGACTAAACTTGCGAAAACTTTCACGCTTTCTCGTCGTGCTCTCGGTTTTTTAATGAATCGTCTCGCTGAAGAATATTCGGCCGGTTTGTTTCAAAGTCTACGCCCCTCTTGCGACAACAGCCACCGCTAATTGCATCGACTTTCCAAAGGCGTTTCGACGGATATTCGCTGCAAAGCTGTCATTCGAAATGTGAACGCATCGAATAGCAACGATGACAGAAATATTCCACTCTACAGTTTGTTGTTTACGTGAACGATACGAGTCGAAGTATTTTGCTCGATGCACTCCGACTTGAAAGGATTAACAAGTAGCTCCTCTATTCCCCGCGAATCTCCAAATTTTGTTCACTCCAACTTCGCACAGTGTACGCTGCGATTTCACTGTTCCACCGCTTCCAAGACGAGTCTCGTGCGCACGCGTCGCACGAAACCAGACTTTAGCAAAGGAATAATCCATGGTCGAAGCATATAAATTCAAATGACTTCGCTTGCACCGCAAAAGCGGTCCGTGAATATTCATCGGCCTCGGTCTGGTATACCCGCAGCTCCATGGACACTTGTCGTCCGTAGAGGCGACATGTGGGCAACGGGGGAACGTGTAGGCTACGACTACTTTGTTGCTTGTTAGATAGCAGATCCGTAATCTCGTGCCGCGCGGCGACGTACGAACGCTTTCGCAAAACGTCGTTTAATTGGTAGAAATTAGCCGACTCCGGGAGAACAATAAATAATTATGAGCAGCAACGAGATCCCCTTAATTGGAACTTAATGTCCCGTGGAATTAGTCAAGGGAAATATTTACCGCTGGAATTCGCGAGCACCTCGTGCTGTGCCGCGGTTTAATTGCCTCGGCGGTTCGCGTTTTCGAGTGGCCAGGTTCGATTTTAGTTCGAACCGTACTCGTGTTCGACAGCACGGCCAATGTGTTTGCGTAAAAAATGGAGCACTACGGGCCGGCTATCCTGGACAAATGATACGAAAACGTGGGGAGCATTTCGTATGAATTAATAATGAAATATCGTAGCCGATTAAGGGGCGAGCTAGTATATAAGCAGGGCGATTGCGTTTAACGAGGAGAATGATTGCTCGAAATGTCACGGTCAGCCAATCGAAACAAATGGATTTTAATCCGGCATTGCACTATCACCAGCGCATTGTATTTAGCGGCGTGCAAAGTTTCGTCGAAATCGCTTCGCCTATAATTACCCTGTCCCATTTGTTAACAAATTGTCGTTCGAATAAAATGAACGTAACGTCGTACGAAACTCACAGTAACGAAACTTAGAAATAAACGATCAATCGGCCAAGACAGCTTGCATTATTCGTCGGCGCTGGTAATTGGAATCCGTTTGATACGGATGGATAATTGATTGTAATATAATGCCGGACAGGCAGATGAAAGCCGGCGCATCACGGTGTTATAAGCGTAGTGAAATTAACGTTCACCGGTTTGACGCTGTCTTGGAAAGTATCCACGGCCGAATCGGGGATCGATAATTAATTAATTCTGCCGCGACGAGTTCGTGAATGCTACGATCCGGACGCAGGAATATGATTTCCATTATACATATCTTATTTGCTGCGACGAGGAACGCGTGCGGACAGAAATGGAAGTTCACAGCGAGGTAGATCGGTAAAGTTACAATTTCATTGTTTCCACCACGATCAAGCTTCCGGCTTTACCTAGATACGTATTAAATTTCCTTCCATTTCGCCATCCTGGTCGAGGCGCGCGCACGCGCTTGCAGAAAATGGAAAATATTGAATGACAACGAGTCCTCGTGGAAACGTGACCGATATATAATAATAAGGTCAAGCTGAGAAACTCGTCACTCCAAATTCGTAATATTCCAAAGTTTCAACGACAGATCTGCGACGCGACGAATCGAAAACATTAATATAAATCCACTTTAGAAACGCTTTCTAGATCCGTGCGATCTGTCTCCGCCGAGCTTAATTTGCGCCCACGGATAAAGGCAAACGAGGCTGATTTAAGAAATCGCGACCGTCGTAACGCTTCGCAATCGCGATAACACAACACAACATAACGCAACGGGACGATAATAGATAACAGTCGTCGCCTTTGCGCCGTGAGTCACGCGTTCGCGTGAGTTGCGTGGCGGATAGACTCGTACAAGAGAAACAGCGTATTAGCTGGTTTCAACGTAAACCGGTTTTCCCGCCGCGGAACCGATCTCCGTTCTCCACGCGCACGCCCGGACGGTCTATGCGCGCGGCTGAATTCTGTCGAGGATAGAGAAGGGTAGATGGGACGCGATTCACAGCAGAGTAGATCAGACGGAGGGGACAGTGAAAGAGACGAGCGATGCCTACTTCGGAACTGGCGCGAGACTGGCGCAAACACGTGCGTCCCATTTACCGGGCTTCTACGATCGTGCGTGCGCGCGACGAGCGTGCGCGCATTTATGCGGTCGTCGATGCCGCTCGTTCGTTTAATACCCTCGATTAACTTCTCGTTGCTAACGATCTACCACCAGCAACGTTTAATTCGATCATCGGTTTTGCGCGGGTAAATTCATTACACGGCACGGTTCACCGTTGCGACTCGCGCCTCGGCTTCTCATCGATGCGAACGTCAGGTGATTGCCCCCCGTCTTTCGATGGAGAACTAATGAGTTCCATTGGAAAGGTCCGTCCGGGGGGGGGGGGGGGGGGGGCAGGTGTTTGTAAGCTTGAAAAATGACCGGGCCAGCTGTTCGAAAGCGAAGGAACGAGTGACGTTGATTGTTCGGCGTGCGTGCGTTTGAAAATTGACATTTGCTGTTCGTCGGATGCGGTGAACGACGAAATTATTATCGCGCAAGCTAATTGCAAGTCTGATTTTCGATGTGAACTTTTAGAGAATTGTCTGGTGCGCGAATTACTGAAGGCACAGCGCCTCGTGAAATTTCATCCCGGACTCTTCGTTTCATTTCATTCATTTTCATTCGAGCATTCAAGTTGTCTCATTCGAATACGTCCGTACGTCGCCGCGATTTAAACCCCGATTTTTGCCACAGTTTATCTTTCCGCCTAGCAATTCCCGAGTGGTGCTTAATTTGCGGAAAGGGGGCGTTATCGTTAGGATCCGACGAGGACTCGTGACGGCTCCCGCCCCTCCATTATAGGGTTAACCGTAATGGATGTTCAGGATATACCGCTGCTATTCGCATTTCGGGGCCGCATAGTTCAAAATTAGCAGGGACTCGTATCTCTC
This sequence comes from Nomada lathburiana, assembly GCA_963667235.1. NCBI lineage: Eukaryota > Metazoa > Arthropoda > Insecta > Hymenoptera > Apidae > Nomada > Nomada lathburiana. Next base: position 7,059,163 of record OY763898.1, on the reverse strand, counting down.
GTTTATCAGTGGCCCCGAAATGTCATTTGTACCGATGAGATGCACCGAGCAATACCAAACACGCGTTCAACGTCCCGACGAGGCCTGCCATTCGATCCGCAACACTTTGCCTCCTCCTTATCATTCGAATTCAACAAACACGCAACCGATGCACTTAGTTTCCCAATCTGGCCACCTTAAAATTCCAACGAAACGAACGACAGTGGCACGTATTCCCGCGTTCCAAGCGAATCGTAGCATGAAAAGGTGTTCATAAAATACGCCGCGTACAGCTGTCAGCTGCGTCATATTCCCCAATTAATTCTCCGCCTATCCTGCCGTCGTCCAAATATCGAAAAACCAATCAAGCATAATCCACGATGACATCGGCCCCATAAAAATCCGCGTAACTACCGCCGCCCGATGTAACCCGTCGAATCGAAGCCTCTCTCGAAAACCGGCAGCGCGGGCACGCGTGGCAAAAAGCTGCGTCGAACGGTTGCCGGAAAAAAAAAAAAAAAAAAACCCCCGCGAAGAGAAAACGATTCGACTGCTTTATCGAGCCATTTCACGATCGAACAGCGGCGAAAGGGTTCGTTTGGGGTGTACGTTCGTCGGATCGAGATGGTCCGGAGGAAAAAGCTCGCAGTCAATTACGGGCCGGGAACCCAACAGATGCGAACCTACAGCTTCGACTCACGCGTTATTACTTGCCCGATATATTTACGAGCTATCGGGGCCGGCTCGTCAAGAGCGAACGGCGTAAATACGTTTCCAGCCGTGCTTCAAAAACGCGATAAATTATTTCACGCGGTGGCAGGATTTTATCCGCGGGGCGTATCCTCGCCGCGATTCCCTTAGAACGGATCGCCGGCCGACGTGAAAATGAAACGGAACGGAGATCGGGGGGTAGAGAATGGGGCGGGTGGGGCGTTACAGAGCGGCGAGGGGCGAGAAAGGGAAAGGGTGAAAAGCGGCGCAACCCTTGGTAATTGATCGCGTTCTGTTTCGTTGACTGCGCGCGGCGTGCCACGCGTGCAACGCTCGTGAATTCGTCGGGGGCGCGATTCTATTTGCGTGCACCGTCACAGGTCCTCGGCGTCCGCTAAACTCGCGGTTAATTATAGGCACGAGCGGCGCTAAAAATTCGATACGCACGCGACCGCGACGGACAATTCGATCGAGAAGCGGTGTGCATCTTTATGGGACAGGGAGAAACACCGGTGTAGAAGTTTTCGCGATGTTTAGATTGGGGTGTATTACTGGTTTCGCTGGTGATTTGGTAAATGGTACGTTGGAATTTCGAAACGTACCTCAAGGAGGCCTGCAATTTTGACATCTTTGTCGTGGTTGCGACTGAGCGCGGTAATTAACTGCTCCGTATGTTTTTCGCATCTGGCAATAATAAATGAAAAATTAGATGGCGAGTGTTTCGCATTCTAATGAACCTCTCGTTATGCTCAAATATCACGTCACAATTATTTTCATTATTTTCACCCCCCATTTTCGCACAATCTTCCCGTTTACATCACGTTTTCCTAACCGCGACGAATAAGAATCTGGTCGCTCGTTAAATCGCCACGGGGGAAATTTGCCGGTCGAATCTGGCTCGCGTTGCAATAGAACAAATTACGAAACAGCGTGTCAATATTAATACAGAAACGCGATATTCGAAATAAATGCAAGTACAGATTGACCGTATTTTTAAAAAAATTGCTGAATCGTTTCGTATGAAAGTTTTATCTCGCGCGAAACCGTGACGCTGGTCGCCTGCAATCACGACGGCGACGAAATCGCGTTTTGATGAAGTACAAATGTCGCAACGGGACCAAAGTCCTCTTGCGAGTTTTCACGCGGGCCAGTTCCGAGAGGGATTGCTGCGAGAGACACGATATTTGTCATTAATTCCTGCATGTGACGTAAAACGAATTAATTCTCGCCGGCGCGGATGCGTCTACTCTCGCGCACGTTCGAACACAAAAGCGCGGATACGCGCGTGTTCGAGTTTATCGAATCGATATTCACGTGGCTCGCGATCTACTTCGACCGTTTGTACCGGTGAATACCTTGCCCCGCGGCCATCGAAATCGACGATTGCTCCCCTCGAAGATTCATCAGGGATAGTTTCCCTTTATTGATCGTCTTCGAATAAAGAAACTTTGTTTGTTTACGGTTTGTTCGTTCCATTGAGATTGAAAACCGCTAAAGCGTCCCCGAGACAAAGTCGACGGGAAAGTAAAAGAAGCTGGGTCTCATTAAAACAAAAATTCATTAAAACTTTGATTCTACCGGGAGATCGAACGCTTAAGATACTTGGAGTAATCGGAGTAAAAGTTTACAAAGTACTGTGCTCGAACCATCCGCTGCAATGCGGCAGTCGTTTCTGACCGACTGGAAGTGCTTTCAGTACTGAAGTTAGGGCGGAGTTGATGACTCAAGTCCAAGGGTAGACAAGTTTCGTAACCGTAGAACGATTCGAAAGGGGATGGGGTGCCGACCCTTCGAACACTTTGTTACGATCCGCCGAAAACCGGCCACTTTTCAATATTTCACTCGATAAACTCTCTCTAATAATATCTTACTAAGTCGCTAAAAAAAAAAATGAAGAACCTTATTTCTATTAGCCTCCTCGGTAATGGATTACCGGGCCACGGTATTAATTCACAATGATTCCCGAAACATCTGTTCGTTGTTAATTATTTACGGAGCCAAGATGGCCGAGCCATTAGCATTAACTGCAAAGGACAGAGTGTAAAATCCATAAATTGAAACGCGTGAGGGAATCGATTGAAACGATACCATCTACGTGGGCAAAGTGCAACAAACGAACAGATTGATACTTCGATCGGGCCGCCTTCGTTACGATGAAAACCGATCAGAGAAATTATGAAGTCGGGGGAAACCATTTACGGATTCGACGGCGTAAATAATTACCGCGTGTCAACGACACGTAGCCGTATTTACCGTGGTGAATGCATCATCGATAACCGTGACAGGGCCACTTCTAACCGCGGCAGGCCAGCTGCGCCTCGCGTTCGAGTTATCGTTCGTTCATCGATTCGTCGCTGGATTAGCAGCCAATGTCCATTATACGTTCGCGTGCGCGCGGTCTGCTCGTTAGCGGGCCACGGCGACCTATAAAATTTATTATCCCGCGCCACTGCGAGAACAATATTCCCGGGGGACGCGAATTTGTAATCGGAATTTCGCGGAGCGCGAAAATTACGACGGTGTTGTTTAAAGGAATCCGCTGCTGAACAGACGTGACAAACGTGCTCCAGTCTCGCCCCGATTTGTATACCTTTGTATCACCTGGTCCACGATGAATCGAAGGTTCGCGTGAAAAAATGCCGTGTTCAGTTTTGTGGAACCGATGCCGACTAAACAAGGATAGGGAACGCGAGAAGAAGTTGCGTAAACTTCGTACACCCCACAGATGAAATATTTTTATTAAAATGTAATGTACGCCTTTATAGTAACATATCATGTCTATTTAGCGTTCAATATATGGAGTAATTATTGTGCACCCAACAGCTCTGTGGACATCTAGAATATTCCGGGACATATGATTTTTGTTTGGTAAAATATTGCACAGAGTAAGATATTCAATGGTGCGCGTTAATTAACAGAAGCAAGCACGGGAAACGTCCGAACCCAAAGTATCAAAGTACTAGTTTAATAAATACACACGGGTGTACATGCGCATCAAGGATTAAGATCAAAGCGTAAAATCGAACATATATGTATTTGCGGAACAGCCATCTGGCCTGCAAGAGAAACTATCCACACAGAACGACAGCTGACGGTGCAGCGGGAAAAATGTAGCGGACGAAACGACAATTCGATCCAACATCCCGTGATCGACGCTACTCTGCGCAATACGAATAATTAATCATAAGCTGCACACGCGTGGAAATAATAATGTAAATGTGGCACACGCGGCAGAAAGAGCAATTTAAATCGCGCGCGGGCCAGCGACCGTTTGCATTATTCCGTACCATCGTCGAAATCGTTTCATTAAAATCGCGTTGCCCCGTTTCGACGGCCGTTCATCGTCACCGTCACCGCGCACTATTATCGCCGATATCGCGTGCGGTTCGTCTAGAAATATTGAGAATAGTCCTTTGCGGAATGTTCAATGAAATGTTACTTCGCAAGCAACGTTCGAGCGAAACTATATCGTAGGGTGCACAGGTGCGTTTACGTTTACGATCGAATTGACTTTATCAACAAATCACTTGCGACCGGTGGGAAATGTTTCTCGTGTCGAGATAAGACACTTTTTAACGTAGATGCTTATGATAAATGGACGCTCTATTACAGTCGGGCGTCCCCAGCTTAAACAGCGCTGCCGGATCACTCTAAAAGCAACCCAGAATTTCCAAGAGATATCATACCTTTATGAATGGATAAGCGAACTGTCGCCGTTGAATCTTACATGGTGCATCTCGATGAAGCTATCTCCGACGAGCCAAGTCAAATACACATGTACATACTTCTCGAAATCGAATGCCTGCGCCTGTCCCGCGGAAGCCTGCAGATTCGACTTGCGTGGAGCGACGAGTCGGGTATCCGTCTTCGACGAAGATTTAAAAGAAATGGCAAAAAATGAGAATCAAGCTGCAAGGCGATTGAATATTCATGCAGAGAGGAGACCCGCGCTCATCCTCTCGTTCTGTCCCCCCTTCGTGAACGTCGTCTGCTTTCCGGACGCGACGAAGAGCTCGTTCGAATCCCGACATTGGGTCCGATACGACCTGTGCACGCGCGAATCGCTGAAACGCGTTCACGAGCGTCTACCGATTATCTGCATTGTGTGCTCCAAGCGCCCGAACACTTTGCGCACAATGCACAAGGAAACCGGGCGGATTCGATTCTACTCAGAATACGGAACTGAGTTCTTGATGACAAGTTTAAGTTACTCCGGAGGGATTCGTCGTCAATGGAAGGCGTGTCTGGTTACGCGGGGATCAAGGGACACTTCGACTAACAAAAGCTCGCTGGGACGTATGTACATAGTTGCAGCCAAATAACGTAGCGAGAACGTGACGAGTTAAGATTTGCGGCTCATCTGGCCGAAGGTCTGAATGAAAAGATGTCAGACATTAGTTCAGCCAGACCTGTTGCAAGTGTTCTGGTAGTTCTCCGCAATTCAAGCCCCACTGTCGTCGTCCCTTGAATTCATAGATATTGTTCGACCAACGGATTAACATTGTACACGCGAGCGTAAAACTTTTTCCCGCATCGAAACACCGTGCCCGCCGTTTACTTTGTAAACGTTGGAAGAATCTTCCGGCGATCGTCGACTTATTGCCAGAGTTTCCGAGCAATTTCGCACACGCCACGTACATACGTGGGACGAGGGGAGTGGAAAGAAAGAGGGTTGTTCCTCGGACGAGGCGAAAAGTGGCGAGAAGGAGAACGCGAGGCCGTGCAACGAAACTTGGCGACGTTTCAAGCAGGAATTCCGGGTCTTCGTCGGCAGCCAGGGCTTAAACGATGAAACGAGTCATCTCTCTCTCTCTCTCTTTCTCTCTTGCCCGCTATCTTCTCGCTCCTATCGAGAAAGACGACGAATCCCCGGGGGTGGCAACCGGCTTCCGAATTCGTGACACGACAACGCCACGGACCACCCCTTTCCCTCTTTCACAGTGCTTGAAATTCTCGCACCAAGCGCCGAAAATACGAGCGCGAACACGCGTTTAACAGCTGGGTTTATAAAGCCGAGGAATCGGGAAATACGTTAATGGGACTCCTACCGAATTTCGCTGCCGGTCTTTCTCGGCGGAAGAACGAGCGGATTAATTAAAAAATAATTGCGATCTTATTGAACAACGTAATACACAACGCTCGGTTGCTTCGTTTTTTGTAAATTTATTAATCGTTACTATTAATTCGATTCGAGGCATTTGCTCGCGATTGAAGCGCAAGTGCAAGCTCGCGGGGCGCAACAGCGTAGCAACCGAATTACACTTGGCCGTCAATTACCGAACACTTAACGGATTCAACAAAGATTCGATGTTTCCGTGCTGATTTTTTTTCGTCTCGCGAACAAGAAAGCCGCAATAATTAAGCTGCGCGTTGCGCGCCTGCACCGCTTGCTGGTTTTCATTAAGCTCGAGTGTGTGGCGTAATTGCTTTAGCGTTCGGCGTGTCTAGTTCCCCCGACACACCGTTGATATCCGCGTTGTCGTTTAGCCAACGCGCGTGTGTGCTATCGCGGAAACTTCCTGGGGAAAGAAGTTGGCGGTTTCGACCTCGAAAAGGGTATCGCGCGTGCAACGAGTTGTCGGTCCACAACTCGATGGAAAACCGGGGCACTGGGTTGAAAGGGCACGTTGTACGTTCCGTGACAATAAGAAGATATCGCGACCGCAGGGAAGTTTAGACCCACCTATGAAACGACAACATCGGTCATTTACCAGTTAAATGCCCTCCTCGACGAGAAAAATGAGACGCGAAAGAGAGGCGAAAGTCAAAGGCCAGATCCTGGGTATTCGGGCGTCTTTTTTACGAGCCCTTTTCGCTCAATTCCCGAGACCACAGCGGGGGGGGGGGGGGGGGGGACCTAAGTGTCGTTGGCCCGTGGACGAGAGAAGGGTGCAAATAAATTCAGGGGTGGCAGGACGTAAAGTTTTATACACGAGCCCTCCGAAATGTTTGGTCACGCTTTCGGGTCTGCAATGTCGGTAAACCGTAAGGAGGTGAATGCTCTATAAATATGACGGTCCACTTTGGTCCAGTTGCTTCGCGTAAAATGGATACTTTATGGAATGATAAACGCGTTCCTTTTCGATCGTAATTCGAATGTATGCATTCCCCGAAACTTTACGCCCTTTCGAAAAGCTTCCCGGTGATCCCCGAATCTGCTATCCTCCCTGTTTAATTTGCTGCTCGCGGGCAAATGCTTTTACTTGCTCGGAAAGAATATACATATGTATATCGCGCGAACGAAACAAAGTATGACGGCCAAAGAGAAATCCTATTATTTCTTCCACGGGAATCGCAGACGTTTAACGGCGTCGTGAACCGTCGTGCCGTTCAACTCCGACATTCGGCGCAATGCACTTTTCTCAGCGTACTTTTCGCTGCTGCCTTTTTCTCCGCCGTTCCGCCCGTTGCCTTGTAAACGAGGCATTCCCGTAATCCCAGTCTTTCTGTATTATTTAATTTCTCCCCGGTTCCGCCTCTTCCGCTCGCTTCCGGCTCACATTTTCCCTCTTCACGCGGTTACCGCATATTTACGTTTCAAATCATTCTTTATGCGCTTACGTACCTCGACACACCGCCCAGATGGGAATAAAGACCTCATTCCATTCCGGCTCATTTTGTGCCGCTTATTTCTTATCGCGCACGCTGCCCGGTGCACGAACGCACGGCCAGGTAGATCCAGGTAGATTGTCGGCGAAGCGAACCGGTTACAAAAGGCGTGTACATCGTGATGGAGGGGCGGCACGATCGGAATTGCTAATTAGGCGCGTGCAAAATTACTGTAAATCGACGAACCGCCTATTACTGTAACCAGCATCTCCGGCCAGGGGATGTTTCGCCGCAAGAGGGACCGAACTCTTACCCCTTTCATCTATCCTGCGCGGGATTTTAAACGGGACATCGGAAACGATTTTCCACTTCGTCGGCGAATGCGTGTTTGGTCGCCGGGACAACGCTGCTTCGAACCTTTCGCGAGGAAGCGAGCTGAACGGGAAGCGTTGCTCGTGGATATGGCGCGTCGGGAGATACAGACGCGTCGTGGACTGGGAAAGAAAGTTCCGTGTTCTGGAAAGAGATTAACTTCTCGCTGCGTGGGGTTCGTGTACGTGTAAACGGATATGCCGGATATTCATCTTTATGTTTCAAAGAGACTCCCGCTGAATAACTCTCGCGGGTTGAGAAATGAATTTCGCAATGTCGTCGAGGGGTACCGCGAATTTTTCATCGAAATATCGAAGGCTTCAATGTAAACGATCCTGTTAAATAGTTCCCGCCGTGTGAAACGCGATGGGCGAATTTCTGATACGCCGAGTCATCGTCGTAAAGAAATGCTGGTGCATCAATGACGCGGAGAAAAAGGACCGGCATCCTGTCTAAGGGCGTTTCGACTCTAGAAAGCCGATGGAAAATGCCGCTTATCCGTCCGTGTAATAGTATGAAGAATATTTCGCTACTTTAATTAATTGTCGAAGATTCGGCAACTCGTATCCGACGAAGCGCCACGGACAGGCCGGTGCTTACTAAATATTCGAGATGGTCGGAATTCGCGTTCCTGAATATCGCAAGACGGTGTATGAATTAGTCGAGAAGGCATAGAAGGTGGTGTAAGTTTAATCGGGACGCGCGTCCTTGGTATCGGCCGCGGGGAAACGCAGGCGCAACGTTCCACGTGCCTCCTCTCGAAATTACACCGTCGCTCGTTCCGTTCCTCCAAGGGGCTACAAATCGTTCGAGAGGATCTAGATATTGAGCCCGGACCTTGTCCCAGTTCGCCCGTACCTGCACCCACCGCCGCCAGAGACTTTCAATCGCCGCAATTTTCGTTGCAAATTTGTCTCGTCGTACAAAACCGTTCCATTATATACAATTCGAACGATTCGGCGGAAGGCAACGATTTCGTTGCGTCTCGGCTGGTCCGTAAATCTCGCCCGGTGGTTTGCGGTGAAACGGGAAGGATATATCGAGGTGAAGTCGATGGTAATCCTGTTTATCGCGTCCTAGGGTTTTATACCGTGATTTCTGTCACGTACACGGTTTCATGTGATTTTGAAGATCGTAAAGTTTTTGTAGCTTTTCTTATTGACTTTAAAAGGGCCCGAGTTGTCGATCTTCGCATGAATGAAAGTCGAAGATGTAAAGCGGATATTACCTCAGATTATCCAGGACGATTCTACGGTTTATGTGCTGTGCAATTTTACTGCCACATAGTTGCTGTGCTATGCGGATTCGACGCATACGGACTTGGTCCTCAAAAATAAATTTGGGATTTCTGGACACGTGAATCGTGATTTCCGAAATTGGATTAGCGAAATAATTTTTATGCGACCAGAATAGACGCGATATTGCACACGTTGGGATGGCGTTTCGGAATGATATTCGTAACGCTTTCGACGAACCGCAAATTCCGTTATCTGTTTCGTCAAAGAATGTAGAATTTTCACAGAATTATGCTCCGACAAAAGGGGACTGCATCAAAGCCACGGGAAATTATAGAACAATTCCATAAGTCTGCGAACGAATTGTACATCTGCGATTAACATACTCCACTTTCCGACCGCGCTGTCGTTAAATACAACACTCGCATCTGACGACAGGACTATTAATATCAACCCAGTCATCCGTGTTATTAATATCTTTATCCCCGCTCGTACCCGATGCCTCGTGACAGACAACTTCGCCGTCATTATTCACTACGTCGGCGACCGTCAACAGTGACCGTGCAATACCCAGATCCCTAAATGATCCTTTCGGCAACGTACCACGAAAATCCGCAAAAACAACGATTCTCCCCATGCACACAGCCGTTCAATTCTCAACTCCATTCTAATGTTCTTAACTTCATTCTCGTATTCTAATGTACGCTGTTTCTTTTCAGCTCGCGGAGGGATATCGCAACTAAAACGCACACGTCCCTCGGCTGCGAAACAGAATGTCGACGGCGGCGACTCGATTTCGGCTTTTGTCCGACGTCAAAGGCGAAAGCAGAGGATATTTGCTGTAAAACCCGGCGCATAAAATGACACATGGAACGGCCGATGCATAAAAGACAAACATAAAGGCCGGGCGAAAGAGGAGCCTACCTGGTGTGGCTGCAGGGTGTCAGGGATGAGCCGTGGTGCTATTAGCCAGCCGTGCTTACGGGGCGCATAAGCGCAACCTCCACCTCCGAGCTACTCCGGCTTTGTCTCTGCATCCTGAAAAAGCGAGAAATAAGCGAAATGAGTTTTATGCCATGAAATGTCGCACAGCCGAAAAGTGCGCGTCGACGGGACGAGCGACTGGTGCTCGTTCCGGCGTGGATATTGCGAAATGTATATCGTCCGTGCATTGCACGAAATAACGCTTGATTAACGTGCCCGTAAAATGTAAGGGGGCATTGTTAATTAAAAATCGAAGCTCACGTCGCTGCACTGTGGTGCGATGAATTGCCGTATGAAAAGAATGGAACAGAGCATGTATATCAGAATTGCGGGACAATTGCGGTCCTCGAACGCTGGGAATATTTTTATCATATCGAGGTTTTGTTCTTTCTATAAACACGACGCGTGTAATGTGTGCGTCGATCATTCGATCCACCTTCGAACTTTACGACCAGGGGAGCGCCGCATGGTGCACGGATTCAGAGTCCCAATAAACCATTTACGGAATCGGGATAACGACGCGTATTCTAAACACAGCGCGGCGGGTGTCGTCTGTCCGAACGAAGAGCGAATCGTAAAATCGGGGCCGTTTGTCAAATTCGAAAATCGACGCCAGATCCGGAACACGCATGCGATTTATTAATATTCCGGGCCGCTTCGACGATTTCCTATCGCGCGTAGATACTCGAGGCCCCGCTTTGATATTCAGATGGTCGACCGAACCTTTGTGCCACAGTGTCGCTTTTAGATACACGCTGGAAGTTTGATATTGAAAAAATGAACGTGGTTCGCCGAGGATTGATGGACGAGAGTTGCACCCGTGGGGCAGGGGGGCCGCATCGGTATTCGAGGAGCGTGTACGATTGAACGTCGATATGCGCTTTACTCTCGTCCGGCCTTGGTACACGATGGAGGAAGTACGATCAGCGCAGAAAAACGATCACCAGTATACGTGGCCACCGCCGTTAGACCCGGGGACCGTTACAGCATGGCTGCTATAAAAGTTGAATCGTATTTTCGTAAAACCAGAACTCTCTGCCTGGACAGGACAGTCTTGGATTAAATTGAAAATTCTGAAGCTTCGTTGTAATTTCGAACCCGCTCGCAGACGAACGTCGACGGATTTGTCTGGTCCGAGGCGCTCGGTAAAAATAATTTCGTTATCTTTATATTATATTTTCCTCGTTCTCGTTTCTTCATTTGCGCTCCAGTGCTCTATATCCTATATCTTGGATTCGTATGCAAATACGGCGAAAGATATTCTCGCCCGCAAAGAATAAATATTTGAACTGCGGTCGGTCAAAAAATATGTTTGCGGTTTGCCCACACAATTCTTACGTATAGAAGCTTCAAACGTAATGCAAGAGAAATACTTCTTGCAAGTAATCAAATTGCTGGTAACTCACCCCGGGCATATCCAATTCCTCGTTTCGTATTTTTGTTCCCCGTTCAGTTTTAACAATCAATCGAAACGATATTTTTATTCGCTCGATGAAAGCGGTCCCAACGATTAATTCCCGAAATAAAACGTGCCCCGGTGCACCTGTTCTTTTCGTCCATGCTTAATCACAGCGACGCGACGCATGGCCCGCGACTTCATAAAATAATTCATCGGCGAAAACGGCTCGCTCCCATTCGTCACGCCGTTAACGTGTTCGCGTTTCCCCCGTTAATTGTTTTCCAAATTAATTCATATTCCCGGCCGCGTGGCATATCAAAGTGCGGCGTGCACTGGAATCGGTTAATAATGTACAAATTAGCCGGACGGTTAAATATTTTCATTAGCTGCACGGTGTCGTTGCTTTTTGCACGAGCCGGATAAACGAGCACGATTAATTACCGATGACAATTAATGCCTCTGCCAAATACGGCAATTGTTATGAGATTTCACGTTTGCTCGCGAACACAGCCCGTGTGCACAGCGATTCGGGGTGGGCGGAGAAAGACAGGGTTGCCTGTGGTTTCAGGAAAAGTTTATATTGGATTTCATATTTAATGCAACGCACATCGTTGCCACCAACGAACTTGCTTCACGGATAAATTATTTATGCCGGAACGCTTTGTCTTTGTCTGGGTGGTGGAGGGTTAGGGTCCTCGTGGACGAGATTCTGGTAAAGAGAAAAGGGCAGAGAGAATAGGGGATGATCGTTGAAAGGCTACGATAAGCCAAGAGCTGAACGAAAACCGTCAATCCCTGTGAGACAGCTACGATGTGAGATCTTGCTGACTTGATAGGTCATCAGCATCTAGAGGTGATGTTAAATTGGAAGGAGCATGAATTTTTCTTATCGATGCCGCGATGTTACGACAGCGTGACCATTTTATCGATCAACAGCTTTTCATATTCTAGGCTGCGATATAAGTACCTAACATGTATTTAATTTTCTTTTCAATATTACTAGAATTGAATACTGCAAATGATCTTACAGCTCCTCGTAAATGAGTCGATAAGTGTAACCCTTGGTATAACAGCCGATTCGAAAACCGAGTTTCCCATACTCTATATTCCACGTGTCTCCTGTCACGAATACCGTACTTATCGTCGTGTTTTAAACGCGAGCTTAGACGGTCACTATCCATTAGGTATGCTAATATCACCGAGCGTTCGTGAAACCTTCGATTCGAATGGTGTAATTTTGTGATCTCGTGACGAGACCTCGATCCTCTTCCAATACTCTCGGCACGCTACGAATTTATATCACGTGTTCCCTTCCGTAGACCGATTTGCAACAAACGTGAGAATGGAATACCGGTGATTAGTGTTCCCTGTTGAATTGCACCGGCGAGCCGCGGCGTGGCTCGTGTATTCCCTTCCTTTCGAAAAGTAACAGACAACGTGAACGACACTTACGAGCACCCTGTATGAGTATTACCGTTTCAAGGGTGCTACACACAGTTATATAATTTTGTTATAAACATTGTGCCGTATTAAAAAAAAATTCACTACATCGTCCTTCCCGTTTCAGAGGTAAAAGTCAGATTCCTAAAATATTATTTGCCTCAAAAAAATAGCTCGAAACATTTCTACGAAATTCCCAGAAGTCTACTATCTACGATTGTACATCGCCTCTGTGCACATCCGTGTCCTGTTCTTCCCACCCAACCCAGAGGGACGTAAAGGAAAAAAGAAGAATCGACAGGTAAACACAATTCTCACTGCGTACGCGAATCCAACGATATACGTACACCTGTTTAAGAAGTTCACGACGAAGAAGCTCGTTGAACGTTGCATCTCCGGTAACTGTTGGCCGAGGTCGATTATTAAGTAGTAGTCCCGGACATTCCAAGCAGCCCGAGGCTGGACAATAAACGGCCCCAACAACTTTCTCCGCGTGTCTGACCTGGTCGCCGCTGATTACCGTCGTGCAACGAGCAACCGGGGATTATTACGACACCGTAATCTTCATTGTCTTTACGTGGAGAATTATACGAGCAACCTGCGCGGCCGCAAACATGCAGGTGAAGTGCAGCTTCGCGGTCAGCGAAAGGAGAGAAAAAGAAATATGGAAGTTTCTATGGTCGCTCCGACGATCAACGCTTTACCAGCGCGAATAAACTCCGGGCAGATGTGTAATAATAACGGTATCGTTGGACTAGAGTATAATTAGCCCGGAGATATGTATAGCCCGAGGCATGGAAAACTTTATCGCGGGATAACTGCGAATACTTTAGCGCTACAAATATTCTGTTTATTCTTGTAAATAGAATTTGAGGCCCGCCGATTGTTGTGCCCCTTTGTTTCAGTTACATTATGCATCGTGATGCTTGAGTTAGCAGTGTAGAAATTTGTTTTTTCGTTTGTTTGTTTTTAATACAATTGCGATTAGTGCCCCTTTGGGAGAATTCTTTCCCGAGAATCTCTCGAGAAATTGTATAATTGCTCACTTGCTCATTTCATCGTATGATAGAGATCATATTGGATTCAAGAATCGGATTTCAGAAAGGATCGACGTTCGCTTCATCATCTTTGCGAGCCGAGGCAACAATCGCAAAGGCGTCAACGCTATTCCAAAAATGTAAATGTCGCAATATTGTTTTCTCAATCTCTCGAGAATCCTCGTGAATACTGATTTCTCGTTTCTCGAGGAACGAAACTTATCGACAAAATCAGGAACACTAATTCCGATATCGCGGCAAGATTGATACGTAATTTTCTTGGGCCACTTGGCGAGAATGTTGCGTGGAGAAACTTGTCCGGAGAAATTCGGTACATTTAACCTTTACGGTTTCATCATTTTGATTTTGCAGTTGAAACTCACGTACTCCGTATTCTCTGCAGAAACAAATTATTGTGCGCGACGAGACGCCCCAAAGCAGAGGCAAGTTCCCGAACAGCTTGAAATGACTTGATCGAGATCCACGACTAACTAGACTGTACTGATTGAATCAGGAAAGTCATGCCCGCACCGCTAAACCTTCGATCATCGGAATCGCGTTTTCCAGTTCGCGGTTGCGGTCAAACGGGAATCTACCGGCAACAAATGAACAAAGAAATCTACGGGAGAAAGGAAACAAAAACCAACGAACAATACGACCGGCGGGCCGCGCATCCGATCGAATACGATTTAGTCAAACTTTTAATCCGCCAAAGATACAAAAGCAATTCCTCGGGACCGACGATACGAATAAACGAAATATAGAAAATCGACAGCCACGTTTGTACGCACGACCTCTATTGGATTACAGAGAAGCACTTACCAGTGGCGGACAGAACTCTTGATATTAAAGATTCGCCACGGTCCGATACTAAAGGGAAGACGGTAGGAGAATGCACGGGAGAAAGGGAGGATCGTGATGGTATATACGAAAGAACGGGGAAATAGGTCAGGGGGCAGAGGTCAGGCGCAGAAAAGAAAACGGTCATGGCTGCCTTCAGCACTCCTTTTCCCTGCTCGACGTTCCTCCTTTCGCATACGATCGATCACCAGCCCCCTAAGTTCTCCCTTTCGTCTTTCCTTTCGCGCACGATTTATCATTCGGGACTCCTACAGCATCGGGAGGTGCCGCCCGCCGAAAATCGTTATCTTCGATCAAAAAACGTATTACGATTCCGGCTAATCGGAGCCCTGAATCAGCTAGACACGGAGGGAATTTTCTCAGGCATGGAACGACAAACACGAGCACGAACAACGCGCACGTTAAGCTTCGATCTATATTCCAGGATTGTGGGGAACGTTTTTTAAAAGATACCCCTCGTTTGTGGGGTAGAATCAGTTTCGTACACCCATGATCAACCTGCCCTACAAAAACAATCTCCTGCCGGGAAAATCAGTCGCATTTTCCGATTTCGAATTTCTACCTGAACCGACTCGCAATTCACTTTCGTAGAGCACCGGCGAAGCGAGGCGAAGCAAAGCAAATTCTCGTTTCTAGCTGGCCACCTGCTGTTCGTCTCAACCTTTAAACTCCACGGGTAGGAGGAATTTGCTCTTGGTCTTAACTCGACGATAACAAGCCGCGGTCGAGTTAAGTTCGACGACGGCGCAACGTTAATTGGTCGAACCGCCGGGCAGCTGAGGCCTCGTCTCGACGTCACCTTACAATTTACATTTATTTCGTCGCTTCGCGGGGCAAACCGTAGGGTTACGGTGCAGCAGTCGCCGGCGTCCCCGTTGAAATTGTGAGCGTAATCCTGCGTTCAGGATTCCACGTCCCACCTCGGCGGAAAATTCGATTGTCGAACTTCGCCGGGAACGTTTAACGAAACACGCCGGAGGTGCTTGCTAATGGACCGTCCAGGATCTTCTCGTTTCTTGCCTCGTTACCGACGCGGCCCAACGTTTCTTCGAACTGTCCCGGCGACTTTTCAACATAGGTACACACGATTACTTTTTCTGTAGTTTTTAGAGTCTCCGCTTCGTAGCGTCAATAATAGTTAAATGCTATTAGTCCGGGGTAAACAAGAATGAATTGCGAACAGAAGACGCTGTCTTCGAACACTTCGAAGATTTATCTCTGTCGATCGTAGGAAAAATGAACGACGTCTCTGTCGTTGCGTGGGGTCTTCAGGTGTGCTTCGCGATACCACGCGCAACAAGGTGTACGTCGATCGAGACACCCGATAAATTTTCACGCCAACCTTGGAAACTCCTCCGCTTCCTACGGCTGGCAAACGAAGAGGAGGCGTTTCTTCCCTCGATTTGCATAGCCGTTTACTCCGTTGTATAATAACATTCGTGTTCCGCTGCAATAATTCTCCGGTTTCGAAATCGACGATATAAAGAGCACGATTGTTGCACGCCTCGTTCACGGTTACAATTGGACTTTGTGCCTATGTTTCGTCTCGAATATTCCAGCCTTCGGGGGCGGTATAATTTTGCCCGAATTGCATTCGCGCGACAAAGACGTACGAGGGATTGAGAAACTCGGTTTTAAATAGAAACAAAACCGTTTCAACGTTACTAAAGAATTTGCAAGCGATATAAATTGTCCCTGTATGTTCGAAATAAATTCGATCCTCCAGATTTAGCAATAACGATAAAGAATAACACAGGTTAACAAATCGGTCTACCGACCCATTAAACTGCACAAAAAACTGCGCCCAGGAATTCCGGCGTACAAATTAAAAATGATGCCCGCCTGGCGTATGAAACAAACGGCACAGCGAGTGTACAATATCGAATCGTTGCCGCGTACATCGTGAACGTTAATGTCACGTTAATCAAGCGTAATGCGAAATTAACGGGGGGCTCGCGCGTGCTCGTCCACGAGGCCCACGGTGCAGAGGCGCTGCTCGTCGGGCCGCGATTTGCACGCGTTCCGCGGTCAAACGGCGTTCGACGTTAATGTTGAATACGATTTGGCCCGGCCGTATATCAAAATGCTCGTCGATGCGACCACGCCATAGCCAATCCATGCCAGAAACCGCCGCGCACGCGATCGCCGCTCAACGGTGCTCCAAAATTATACTGGAAATTATCATCCCGGCCCGGCCACGTAGAATGCCTCGGTAAATCCCGCTTGTCCGACGAACGTGCGCCCGGCTAAAAATCATTTTATTAATGGTATGTTAAGCGTTATTTATCGAGCCCGCTCAATCCGCCTCGTTGATCCTTCACCGTGCACAATTGCAGGGAAAATGTAGCGCGATGGGCGGTATCGGGTCACCGTTCGACGCGTGTCGCGTTTAATCGGTTTTCGGAGATGCAGAGGTCTTTGGAATAGCGAGTTTTCTTCTTTTTTTTTGGATGATTGCTTTTCAAATTGGTCACCGAGGTGCCTCGCGGGCAGGCCCGTTTACTCTCCGCGGCGAATGATACGAATATTCGGAGATTTAGCAGGGTACACTCGTTATTATAACTTGATATTCGCGTGTAACAATACGTGTGGTTTCAGTTGTCATATGTTGCACAGACACCGGAATTAATTTTGCATATTTTGCGTCTATCGTGACGGGTACAAGTGGAGTTGCATTTATTTTCGCATTATTCATATGAAGCCACACATTGGCCAAATCGGTTAACTCCGCGAAACAAAAATATGGGAATTTGTAACGAAATGTAGAAAGTTAAGAGTCAATCAACTTTTGCAATAAAATTTAAAAGCCTTTAAAAAGTGGAGTTAACCGATTTGGCTAACGAGTGGCTCGTATATACGAATACCTTTCCTGTTACTAGGAAAAGAAACAAGCACAGAGCACAAACGTACGAGGTAGCAAATTTGTTGTCCACGAAGAACAAGCCTAGGGTAATAACGATAATTGACAGAAGCAATATATTTTGTTTCCCGATTTCGGCCAGATACATCAAACCGCTGCCCAGCTCGGCGCGCATTCATTTCAGTATTTAATTCGCGCAGTCAAACTAATTACCTGCTGCCTCCGAGGAGAGTCGACATTACACACAGTGGTGTGTTTCAAAAGCCACGATTTCCACGATGCGGCGCGGCGAGCGTTCGAAGCCGCGGAATTGAATTACAATGGTTAAAAGCAATTTCACAAAGCCGGGCGAGCTTTTTTTCCCCGGCGGGAAACAGAGCCGCGTTTCAAAGCGGCCGCGCGCGTGCCGGCCATCGGTCTTTAATCAGTAATTTCCAACGCTTAATTAGCGTTCGATGTATAACGTCTGGACTTTGTCAATAAATAAAGCCAGACAGACGGCGGCGACGGCGGTGGCGCGAGCGCAGAACCGGGATCGAGGTCGCCCCGTATCAGCGAATTTAAATACGTCTCGTCGGATCGACTGTTTCTGCGATAATGTAACATTATTGCGCTGCTCCGTACAAAAATCTGGCGTGCGTTGCGAAACGTGTCCCGTCCACAGTAGGATAAGAGAAATAGACGACACGGAGGACGTGGTTGGAATGGTTCAGACGGCTACGAGGAAACGAAAGCAACGCGCTAAATAGTAGCGGACCTAGTTATCCTCCATTCCTGTTTCTTCTGTTCCACAAAAACTTTTCGCGCAATCTTGATTTACTATATCGCACCGTGAAATAACAATAATATGCGTAGTAAAACAAAGCGGAACGGTAGTAATGGTGAGTGTGCTACAAATGACCAACAATCGATCAACCTGATAACCATTCCGAACGACGAGGAAAATATTCGTCTCAACGCGTCTGCACGAAATTCCCACGGTACTCGAAACATCAATGACATTGTTAGTGCACCGACCGTGATCGGTGCGAGTGCTTCGGTAGCCATTAATCGACGCGCAGAAACGAACGCTCAGAATCTCGTGAATCGTTCTCATCACCCTCGCCGTTCAATTCCATGCCAACGTGTAAGCTATTACATATTACCTAACCACGTGGGTGTTGCATGCGTGTGTACGAGCGTATTCGCGGGCCCGTGTGCGAACAAGTCGAGAATAGAGCTGTGGGTGCGAGGCCGAATGACGTCAGGTGTTCGATGTTCCATCAAGTTCGTGGGCACGCGGCTCTATTCTTTCCTCGATGCTTGTGCAACGACGAGTGCGGCGAAACGAACGTACAGCTTGGTAAATACGGCGCTGACGGTGCACGTTCTTGCCTCTCCCGTGTGCCGGTGAATGAATTTATTCGCGAAACATTCCACGGGAAACGCCGTGTGTCCGGTCGGGCGCCGCGAGTTGGCGTTTCCAACTTGTGAAACGTTTTCAACGCGGACAATCGCAACCGATGAAACTCGCATCCTGCAGCCGCTGGTAGCATAAAAGTGTTACATTCTCGCACGGGCAAATATGTTGAAATTAGTCGGCGGACTCGTAACAATTTGTGGACAGGCGTTATTTAGAACGGTGTTACCCTCTGTTTGATCGATCGGCGCTCCATTAAGCGACGAATACGCGGTTCGCGTTTCCACCTTCCGACTCGCC
This sequence comes from Nomada lathburiana, assembly GCA_963667235.1. Classification (NCBI taxonomy): domain Eukaryota; kingdom Metazoa; phylum Arthropoda; class Insecta; order Hymenoptera; family Apidae; genus Nomada; species Nomada lathburiana. Next base: position 7,040,037 of record OY763898.1, on the reverse strand, counting down.
GGTTTGAAAAATGTTTCCCGATATTTTGACCGGAATGCCGTCGCCTGTGCACGTCGCGGCGTACGCGAACACGACAGACACGCGTTGCCAGATCCATCAAGCAAGGGCCCCTGTCAAACGCTCTGTACGTGGCTCACCTGTTATTTTTTTTTTTTTTAAATCGATTCTTTTTTACACGACAGCTCTGAAATATCGCGCGAATCATTTGTCCCGCAGCGACTTAGATGACGCGGTTTCTGTGCACGCGATGAAAGGGCAACGCGAGAATAACACGACTCAATCCCTTCTACGTGTAAATTCGGAATACACTGTTTCCCGAATATTGTTCTACAGATTCCTCGCACTCTCTTGCGAAACACTTTTTTTCCCTCGGTGCTCTCGATTTCCATCGATTAACCACCTGCGAATCCTTAATACAGATGCCACGTAAAAGTAGGGGGAGAATCGACGTAAGAACGAGTGGAAGAGCGGAGCAACAAAGTTTCCCGTCTGGTACGCGCCAGGCGCAGGATAATCCACGACTGAATCCACGAGTAAACGGCCGCTTGTATAAAGACCCGGTTCGTGCCACCCACGTTGACTCGTTGACTCTTGTTCCGCGCGGATTACGGTTTTTACCTTCGATCCCACGGACGACAATGCGTTCCTCGGTGAACGGTGTTACTGGCTCGGATACTCGCCGGCGCCGTTCTTGTATTGTCGGACGTGACGGAGGACGGATTGCAATCAGCGTACGAGAAGAAATAGTAGAATGTGAGGCACGGGTTCTCCTATAAACACCTTGCGGATCGCGGCGGCTTTTTTGTTCGCGCTGCTGCTGTATCGAGAATTGCGTCCAATTGCGTTTCCCTGCGTTCGACGATTAAATGAACGCGGTGTTACATTGCTTCCATTGTGTGCCGCATTCATTGCATTTGTAATTATATTTACTTCCGTCCCAAAGAAAGAGGCGTTGAATTAAGGCGTTTGCCCGATTAACTTGCAACCCCGATTGTTCGACAGAATCGTCTGCCCACCCCGGAAGAAAATATCGTACGCCGCAGTAACATCGGATGCGTTTCAACGCGTACGTACGCGTAACGACAGGGATAATTTTCCGAGCTGCCGCTCGTTCGGAACCTCCTTTCGACGACGATTATTACTATATATCCCTATTCGAGGATATAAATATTCCACGTCTGCTGAGAAAAGCGATCGGACGAGGACAGAAATTGCGCGGAGACCGGTGAAACAACAATTTACACCATTTCTTCGACCGTGTCGATGGATCGCGTTATTGTTCGCGTTAAGTGCTTAATAACAGACAGATCGATCGCCCGCCCCCCCCTCTTCGACCGAGCAAGAGAACATAATTAACGATCGACAGATAACGTTTCGAGCCGGTGGATTAAGGGTTAAAGGGGCCGTGAATCGACCGAGAGCGATCGCGCGGGAACATATCGGACATGCTGCACCGGCCGTTGAAAAATCGAGGTCGTGACGAGCCGTCAGAACGATCCACGATCTTCGATAAAGCTGGATCTTCGACGGAACTGGATCGTTTAACGCGATCCTCGGTTACGTGGCACGGCAATTGAAAGGGAACTGTGCAACACAAAATGTCTCCATGCGGCAATCTGTTACTTCCGACGAGAATGGAAACAGTACGCGGAAACGTGATTAATGCAGGGGTTCTTCGTTCGCCCGGCGGTCGGCCGGCTAGTGATTATCCTTGACTAATGCTTGGGGTATTAAGAGTCCATAAAATGAAAAGCATCGATGAACGAGGCTTTAGTTTACGCGAAGCGTACGATCCGACGTTTCTTTGCTTGCTTCTTTCCCCGTTTCTTTTATTACTATTGAGAAAATGGTCATTTTTGTTGGCCACAATTTTTATATTCTCCGCTTGCAAACGGGAGCTTATTATCGGAGTCAACTGATACTTGCAGACGTGAAACCGCTACAATTTTGATCGCCTTAAATTGTTCACGCGACAAGCAAAAACACATAAAACCACCGCCACAGTATATTCCCGGACAATCCGAGCCTTAAAACGGCGAGAGAAATGGCGCTTCTAAATTCTACCCCTAAGTGAGCGATAACTTACCGCGACAGAGGAAGAAGGGACTGAGCCTGCGTCGCAACTAAATACTCGCCGCCAGCGATTCAACGATCGTCAAATCCGTTCGCGTTGAATAGAACCGAGTGATTCATTACGCGGGCCGTCCGTCGAGAGGAAAGTTTAATTCCTCGAATGGCGAACGGCGCGAGGGCGGTGGAACGAGTTCTGGTAAATGCACGCGAACGTAACACCGTGAAAAAGCGGGAGAACGATGAAAAATAGCGACACAGAGGAGCGGCGTCAATGTAAAATGTTCGCAATCGATGACCGTCCGGCGGAAAAGTTCGCAGGGGAGAGAACGCAGGAAAATGTTTCGCGGCTCTCTTGATAATAATAGAGCTGGCCTCTCACTTTGCCGCTTTTTTTTTCCGCCAGTTTCCGCTTGCCTACGCGCCTCCTCGACGTTCGCGTTGCCTTTTTTTGTTCTCCTTTCCTTCGCTCGGTGATTTTATCAAACCTGTCCCCTCCCCGCGGAGAAACGACTTTCGCCCATTTCAGTAATTGCGTTCGGCCGCGAGAGAACCGCGGGTGAAAACGAAACGGCGAAACGAATCGCGTGACGCCACGTTTATTCGCTGGAGGGACGGGGTTGTATTTACGTTGGACAAGCGCTTGGCGAATCGCGAGGAAATTCTCTATACTGCAATAGACGTGACGCAAGGTGCGAGCAGACTGCTTATAAATTGAACGAGGTACGCGATTATAATGGATTAGACGGGATTCAATGTTGCAGACGGAAAGGAAGAAACGGGATACGATTTATAGTTGCAGAATGATTCGGAAAGTCGTCGGTCAAACTTTGATCAATTTTGTGTGCGCCCGAAAGTTCGGTTTGCGATTTACCGGTGTCTGACGCAGACGGTCTTGTTCTACTCGGGAGTATAATACGCGTCGCCGGGGGATCCACTGACGTCTTGTACGTATCTGATTTTAATATATTTCCAGCTTTGCGCGTCGTTTTAAACTACGTTTCGCTGTGCAACAGTACGTCAACGAACTTATTTCCATCGCGAGTAAGGAAAACGTTCTCCGAGCTTGCCAAGAACATTCGATTTCAATGCTGAAATTTCAGTGCGTTAATGAAACCTAAGAAATCATACCCGTAAATAACACGAAGATACCATCTGCACGTCGAAGGGAATCTGAAAATCCTACGATCTAATTAATCCTCTGCGACCTGTAATCGGAGGAAGGCAGGGGACATCGAATCGTTCGGATAACTGACAACCCAGTTCACTATGATACCGGAATGGTTGTTGCATCCAATTTGGACGCTGCGGGCGTTTACGCTCCACCAAGGAACGGAATATCGAATTTCGGTTAAGGAATCGAGTTGTTCGATTTGGTAAATAAAGCCTGCTAGACGTTGCGCGGCGGCGGTGGTTTGTTCGCGCGATTCAAAGCAATTCCGACGCGTCCAACAGGAACGATCTATCTGCTGCGGGACGATCGTCCAAACATTATTAACGAGCTTGCAAATCTTCGTCGTTCAGTTTGACGAAGTTCCGCGTAAGAAAGTTGGTAAACGCTGGCAGGGTGGCAAGTTTAATACCGCTATAAACGTATTATCGTTCCGTCGTTCATGCGCCGCGCAGCTATTGCGGTAATAAAGGCAACTTGTTCCAAGATAAATCGCAGACCTGCATCTTGCGAGAACGAAACTTGCACGGATACCAGTTAAACTACTTTGATTCTCCCCCTAAACCCAGACTGTTTCCTTTCCTTGTTAACCACCTTTTACTACCCTGGTTCCTCGGCGTTCCGAGGAAACTGCTCGTCGTAGCATCAGCGTCTGTTCAATTGGAAAATGTAGGTTCTCGCGGCACTCTGAGGCGATTTAAAAAATGTAAACATGTGTCGGCAAATATAGTATTTCGGGAAAACTGAGCTCCTTTTAACTGTTCTATTGTTCCTTGATGTATTGTATATTAAAAATAAAGTCTAGTATATATTAGAGCGTGTAAAAAAATAGAGCTTGGAGACAAAGGTGTGTATCACGATGACATCGTGAAAAATTCCGTAAACATTTTTGAGAATCGAATAAGTGACGACAAACTGAATGGACGATCATTAATGATTCTACGCGATTTCAACATAATTTAGAATACTTTATGCTTGTCGGATACTCCTTAAATTGGAACGCCTGGCGCGACACACGGGTGTGCTTGCTAGTAATCGGCACATCGGAATAAACGGATGGATGCACGATGGAACGACGCGGAAGAAGATTGGATCCGTTCATCCTGGTACCACGAAAGCCGAGATCCGGACCCGCGATACATCGTAAGGAACGAGGGAAATGTCTAGATATTTCAGGGACTCGAATATTCCTTCCCCTCTTGAAAATCGGGAAATGCGCAGTCGGAGCTCGTTAATTTTCATCCCTTGTGGAACTCTAGCCTTTCCTTTTCTTGCATCTTGAATAACGTTTCTGACTTGGTTGCTGGAACCCTTCGGAAACTGCAGCGTGGGAAGTTAGTTTTTATTACGATTCGGTGTCTCCTCCATGCTGTCTGTGATTATTCCATCAACTGTATTATCCTTTTTTCAAATTAAAGCGCCCTTAAATGACTATCCAATGAAGAAACCAAATTAAGGTAGGGTTGACAAATTTCATTTCGATTTTCCTCTCTATTTTGTTTTGCGACGATGCTTTCATAACAATGAATCAACTTCAACAAGTATAACGCAAAGTGTGATATCTAATTTCTCCTATCCCCTCACACATTTCCTACCAGCAATTGCGAAATCAAATAAAGAAACAAAAAAAATAAAAAAGAAAGCTGACCACTCGTTAAGAGACTCGAAGCAGAAACCCCCGCCGAGAAGTTCAATTTTCGAGGCCATGAAACTTTCCGTTTCCAGTGTCCCTAGCCCGGCCAGATTGCCTCGCAAAACCGGCAAGGCGAATCGCCGATCGACCAACGTTGCAATGGATACCGAGCGCATCGGTGTTTCGTCTGATAATTCAAAGCCAAGCTACTGTATATAACCACGGAACCTTTATCGATTCGATCGTGTACGTGCTCGCGGCTGCTGCAGCGCGGATTTCGCCTGCAACTATCGTGCATAAATCTTTTCCTTCGAAATGGAAGAAATACAGAGCGACGAGATTCACGTGTTTCAGAAACACGGAGATTATTATGAGGCATACTTTCGCGTCTGGATTTCTTAACAATATTTACAGCAAGCACGCGCGTCACAGGCATGTGTTCACAGAGGGACGAGGTACGAGATTTTAAATAAAACTTCTTCTGCGTTGAAAGTTTTAGTTTGCCCTTTTGTATCCGTGCGCCGACTATGATCAATGTTACGTATCATGTGCACAATTAACGTCGCGATTGCGTAAAATAGTATCTGGTGTCGACTTAATAATTAAATTAATGCGAATTTTCAGCGTTTTCACGAAGCTGAAGGAGACAAACGTCATTGTTTATCGGGTGCCTGATATCCTCGGTCATTTGAGCAACCGCGAACCTGGACACCTTCGTTGACTCTATTCTAGTGGACTAAAAATATTCCGGCAGGTCTTTCGCCTTTTCAACTCCAGGACTCTGACCTCAGCGTGCGCATACGCGAGGAGGAAAAAGTTTCGGATATTTGAGCCCGCGTGAACTTTAAAACGCCAACCCCGCAACGGTCCGCGAAACTTTCAACCCGCCTTTTTATCGCGCCGTCGCGTTTGTTCCGCCGCGGCCAGAAAACATTCCGACGTGCCTCGTTGTTTCGTCGACAGAATGAATGAGACACGGGGCCCGCGAATCGCGCATTACTTTTTTGCAACTCCGGTGAATGTTTCAACCAAAGTATTTGCGCCCCTCAATGGAATTTATATTAAGAGTAGAGGAACGGTGCTGACGTTAATGAACAAAACGGTGTGAATAAATTATGCGCAACTACATTTGCGAGTGAAAAGAGGAATCCGCGCATCAGATCTTTCACAACGGGAGATAACGAAAGAAAATTATTATTATTAATGCAAGCAGTAATTATTATTCAAATACAGTCGTTCGATAGAAAATTTCGTACACAAAATTGGGAACTTTGGAAACTTTACAGAATTCCAGTGAGTGGTTCTTCTGCAAACCGTTCGTGCATTCGTCATAAAGGGGTCGCGAAACGTCACGCCCTAATACTCGCAAGGTATCAATCGCAAAGAACCAATAAGTCGCACGATTTACGACTGATCGAGCTGCCGCTGGTTAGTTTTCCATGCAAAAGCAAAATGACCCCCAACCCGCGCGACGTCGGATTAATTTAGCGCGCTGGTCAGAGCCATTTATCTTCGCGGGAGCCGGCTGCATCGACGCCAAACTCCTAGATGCAATTTTATTCGAGAAAGATTCGAGCAGAAAGTTTCCAGACTTGGCGCGAACTCGCCAAGTTACAGAACCAACCAAGTTCCACTCTTGAGCGCCCTTCTTCCTGCTTGGGGCGAGCCAGCGAAGTCGGCTATCGTGCCACGGGGCAATTTTCAATCGGGCCAAAACAACGACGGCCACTGTTACCGGTTATTGACAGAGAACTTTTCGTGTAGGCCCTCGGGAAGCCCTGATTAACTTATTCCTGTTATTATCCCCCATTTTCCATCAATTTGTCTCAACTCGCCTCTCCGCGCACTAATTCCCTTCTTATAGGCACTTCACAGGTATATAGGTACGCATATGTATATCGCCGTTGTATACATTAAGAAGGAGAACCGCCACGATTCTCAGAAATGTTCAACGCGAGAATTCGTCGCGTCAGACACGAGCAACATATAAATACGTTGCTCTTCATTAACGTTCCTCTATCCTAAAAATTGCATAGCAACATTAGCCTCGCGACAATGGTGTTGCAATGTAATTGCAAGCGATTTCATAGCCGGCCGAAGAGCCACCGGTTACAAACAAACCCACGGCGAACCAGCCGAGCCGCAACCTCGCGACAAAAATCGTCGATCCTTCATTTACCATCGAACCCATTAAAACCAGCAAGAAGTATCCGTCGCCTGTACCCGAGTAACATGCGAAACCGACTGTCGCCCACGCAACAAATTCCGCGCGAGCAGAACAGCGATCGCTGCGTTGCTTACGTGACGCGTCGCGTCGCGTCGCGTCGCGTCGTTAGGCGTGTTTATCGAGGCGGAAAACGCGTCGATCAAACGCGTATATACCCCGCGTGTACACCTCCGCCCGCTTGTTTTTGCCCCGTGGCGGGCGTGTGCGATGCCGATACACCGCCGGTACACGGTGTATATACGTTTTACGTGTACGCGCGGTCGCCGGAGTCTGTTCGCGGGGCGGTGAAAACATTGGCACACGGGTTCAAACTGCAACGCGTCACGCGGCGGATAGGAATAGGAAATGTTTGGCCGCGGATCTGCAGATTGCATGAGTTTATTGCGTAGCGTTGCCGGTACCACGGCGAGGCACGCAATCGATATCGTGTCCGGACCGCGTCCTCTCGTTCCCCTCTGTCGAGGTCGAGCAAGGAGAGCGTGTCGAGCGGCCGTGTGACGCGGCGAACGGCCACGATAAACGCAGCCTTCGAGTCGCGCCGTACCGAGAGATCGATACTCGCGATGCCGCGAGATACACCGCGAGACGATGGACCGTGAATGAACCGATGACGATGCCGTTTTCAGTCGAGGATATCGTTATTATTATTGTCATTATTATATCATTCTTCTGTTTCTCACACATCATTGTCAATAGCTTTTCCGTGGAGTGGAGCTTGAGCGCAGGTTTGCCTAAATCAGCCTAATCAGTGTCACATACCGAAATCATTTTATTCCCTTCGAATCCTGTCGCGAACGGAGCTTCTTGATTATTTACCATTACAGGTGTCCCCGACGAGCATGTTAAATGTGCGCCATTTGTACGATTTCACGGCGTGTCGTTTAACCGGCCGCTGGCAATTCGAACCGAAATGGAACAGCGTCTTCCAGGAGGGCATTCCTACACGCCAGAACGAGTTTCCAATACGAAACTATACATATGCACTCGTTAATATCTCTTTCGCCGAGCGTGCGCCCGCCTCGGGACCATATTTACTTCGTTAAACTCGCCGAGTTACCCCCGGGATTTATTCGACGTCGCTAAGTTACCGGAACTGTTCTGCCCATTAAATCTCCGAGGCTAGGATCCTGCCGACGACCGTTGCATAAATAGCATCGATACGCCTTCGAGCACTATTGCGTATACGCGCGCACGTATGTACGTACATTCGTTACATCCTCGCATTATCCCGTCCTTGTCCCCCGTGGCTGTCTCGTTTTCTGCGAATGATTCGGCGCGCCGATTACCCGTGTCGAACAAATTGAAATCGCCGAGTTGAAAGCTCGGCCGGGTTGCAATTAACGCGGTTAACGGAGGGGACCGCGAATTCCGCGCTTAATCGTCGATCGTAAGATCGTCGAACCAAGGACGATCGAGGCAGCCCCCAACGATCGACAGGTACGAACCCCCTTTCTTCCGTGCCGCCGTCTTTTAATCGCGACGGGACTTCTTCGCCACAAGGACGATAGTTCCTGACGGCTTTGCGCGACTTACCAGAAACCAGAACGGCCGTCGAACGCGACTTTCGAAAGTCGAGACTTCCACACTCTCGTGGCACGCGACATCGAACTCCTCGTAAAGGGTTGCAATTTAACACCGGGAGAGCCACCGGGAAGTTTTCGCAATGTATCGAGCCTCGGCGATCGAAGGAAAAAGGGGGATAATGTAAATATGGATTTGTCGGATCGACGAGTGGTGTGGAAGAAATATAAAGGAAGTTTGCGAACGACTTCTGCTATAGTATGGAGGACAGATCGTTCGTCGATCGTTTCGCGTAGGATAACCCGGTGGCATGCAGTTTTGTATTGCGGAGCAGACAACACTGCCGAGGGTGTTCTAATTTCGAATCACCTGAACGATTCATTGTCGATGCGTATTCAACATTCCATTAACGTAATTAACGCAATCATTGGTAATTGCACGGCGAAACGATCCATTATTCGCTCCGCCCGCGATAGTTCGCGCACAAAATTATGCAATCCAATCATCTACCCGGTGAAGGAAATTTCAACAGAGCCAAAGATCGACGCGCGTGAATCGCAGGATTTAGAGGGAAAAAAAGATCCCCGCCTCGAGTGTCACGTCGATGTGTCTGTTCTCCACGATGCAGAACGAGTATCTTCAACATTATCTCTGGATAATTATGAGGATGACTTGGGGGTTCGATCGACGGATCGAGGAGACTGCGATGTTTTATTCGGCTCGCGGAAGGAAAGCCGCGGCGTAATTGCAACGAGCACAGTGGAAACGGGTTGCAGTATAACACGCCACGGTTTCCCATGTGTTTCACAGGTGGAAGCGTCGCAGCTGACACGCGATGTGTCAATAACGAGAGTCATTAACGCTCGCGCGTGACACTGTGCACGATCCGTAGAAATCGGTGCAGCGAATGGTTAACGGTAACGCGAATCGATCCGATCCACGGTCGTCCACGAGCAAAACGTAAAAGTGTCTCTTCTGCTCCTCCGGGCGCGCAAACGAGCTCGATCTGTATGCGACGTCCGCGTGAACATTTTATTTTCTCCCCCTTTCTCTGGCCCGCTGTATTTTTATATTTCTCTGCCGCGGGGACAGAGCTGGCGGGTGCCAAGGGGAAATTTAACTGGGCCATTGATTGTAGCCATTAATTTATTACCGGGGCGATTAACCACAATAGAGTGGGCAACTGTAAGCGACTGCGCTTAGCGGATTACCGATGTACGACGTATGATTCAAGTAAACGCGATACTCGTAGAATAGAAAGTGTTTGCGAACCATGCATTCCTAATCTAACGAGTAAGCAAGACAATTTGATGAATGGTTAGCGTGTCGATGATATCGCTGACCTCGTTTTCACCCAGAGCCAGATAGTTCTACAAATTTGAAGAGCTTTAGTCGAATGTAATAACGGAGATGCCAAACATTTAAATGGACGATTAAAATCGAAACATTTCTGAAGTTCACCGCACAATACGCTGAACATAATGTTACAACCTCTCCACCTCCGTAAAACGGGCTGACCGCGATGAAATTCATTAGTATCGCTGGAAAGCAATTATCGGACGTAACCACTCCATTGTTCGCCATAAATCGAGCCGTGAAATCAGGCGTTAACGACGAAACGACGACGCAGCCATGGCCGGGCTGTAATCGTTGCATGATGAACGCTCGCATCGTCCGACATGGCAGCTGAACCAACCTATGCACACTTATGTATATCGCGAGCTTAACGATTCTCAAGTGGAAAAGTTCTGGCGCCCGCGTGAATCGTAACGAAAGTGCTCGTTAAACTGTGGAATTCAATGAAACGCCGAAATTTTGAACGCGCAATCATTATTTCCCCCTCGTGACAACCGAAACTAGGCGAGGTTTTATAGATTCCGTCGTTGTTGTCACGCTATTCCATCGTCATTTCAACGTTATTCCAACGACAATTTCTCTCGATCGATCGACATCAACTGTATTCACGTTTCTGTCTCTCCTCCTCTGTCGGAATAGAATCTGAAATTTCCACAATGTACACGCTCCAATCGACCGTATTTCCTTCGTTCTCCCAGTTTTCCTTTCTCGCTTGCCTTCATCTTCGCCCCCTTCCCCTTCCGCCCTTCCGTTTTTCCGCTTTCCCGCTTTTCCCGTCGTCCCGGCCGTTTGGAGCGCAACGACGACACTATCTCGTTCTAGGTAAAAGCACGACCACCCCTCGTACTGCTTTCAGCAGTTTACGAGAAACCAACTGCGACTTACGTGTTTTCCACGTTCCACGAAGCACCATTCCACCATTGGATACAAATATTTTTACCACCAATAGAGATTCGTCGCGGCGTGCGCGACGACAATGTTCGATCGATCGGCAAATCGAGGGGCTCTCTGTTTCACCGCTCATCTTCGTGGGAAATGAACGACATCAAAAGCGGAGAAATTTAATAGACGCTCTCGGAAACAATTTGCGAAACAGTTCGAAGGTATATACAACGGATTGCGAATTCTGTGGTGTTTCGAGGCCGAAATTTATAAACCGAACACGCCCCGCCCACGCTAATATCGAATGGCTCCGCCAAACGATTTTTCTTTTACAAATGAATCCAACAGTGTACAGTACCGACCATTCTACCGAATTCGTATCGTTACCGACGACGAATGATAATTTATTGAAACCAGCTTCGCCGGGACCATGCGTTCGGTACTAAAGGAACCTCCGCCATCGATATTATCACTGAAACATTAAATCTGCCACCCTGTCGAGCACCGAGCATCTTCTTTCCACCGCGTTTTATGGCCCGTGTATGTACAGGTACCACGGTGGATCGGGGGATCGACGAGTGCCCGGACAACAAGTGTACAGAGCATGGCGATGCCGGCTGCTGGTCGCGCCTTTATCGTATCCGGTCACGAGCACGCGTAACAGCGAACTTAACCTTGTAATCTCGTGGAGCACACGACATCCAATCAAATCACGAGCGGGACTCTCATTCCGCGGCGGTCGTTTTGCGGTGAACGTCGCTGGTAACCGAGGAAACCGAACAACGCGGCCCACCGGCTCTGGTTTCTCGCATTCCGCCTTCGTATTTTGCAACCGCTCGAGCATCACCTCGAGACGGTCACGTTTCACGCTTTAATTAGGATACAGGTATGTATACCGCGGCCAACGGACGATCGCCCCGCATGGTTATCGAGCCGAACCAATTTCGGTGCTATCCGAGGCGCGCCGTGATAGAGGGAGCGTGAGAAACGTAGGAGACGCGTTGCTGGCGTTTCATTTTTTGATTGACACCGTATTAATGCTATTTTTGTTGATTATTAATTAATTAATGATATTAGCAATTTGGTAATTCAGAGCGCACGGACCGCGACCACGCACGTTTCGTTTCGCGAGATCGATTATACGTCTCTCGCTGGTGCGCGACACGAGTGATACGAAGAAATGATAACGCCGCTGACGAAGATGCTCGCTTATTCTGTCGGCGAAACATTGCTCGCGTCTGCCCCGACCGCGCGATAATCGTTGAACAAGCATGCAACGATTTAATCGTCGACGAATATTTAACTTCGCTGCGAGCCCCAAGGCCGCATAAATCGGGAACCGCGATACGTAACACTCGAAACGCCGCTAAATTCAATCTTTTTTGGCCTGTCAGTTCTCCGCGACAACGAGGCCGCCAGCGGTACACCGCGGCGCGTTCACGTCACAGCGAATAACAAGGTAGCTCGATTTCCTGCTGGCTGGATCGCAGTTAATATCGTTGGTAGCCATTAGAAGGAACGCGCCGTAGTAGCACGCCGCCGCTACAAATCGACATTATTCCGAGGATTGGCCGGTGGCCAGCCACGTTTCCACGGATCGGTATTTTAATAAGCCAGTCGGCTTCGTTTTTTCCCCACCCCTCCGTTTCGCTACCGTCCTCGTTTTCCACGGGTATCGTTCCTAATAATAACGCATGGAGGAAGAGGTGGATAATTTCGACCCTAACGGACGAAGGGATGCAGGGGCGAGCATTTTTATTAAACGGCGTAAATCACTACTCGGGTCGAGAGTCGCGAAGCGTAGCTCCGCGCCAATAAGCTTCGATTGTAATTCGCCAAACGAACGCGGAACGGTTACGGCGTTTAGCAGCGAACGATTTACGATTGAGCGAGGATCGTTCGACGCGAACGATCGAGGAAACTCGAATCGAAGCAACGGGCAAAGCGCGTTACGAACGTTTAAACGCATCGATCTAGCGCCCGGGAACGTGGAGTAATGATGCTACGGACGTTTGTAAATTGTTCGGTAAATGACGACGCGCGGCTGGTGAAGCGGGTAGATATTTGGTCGGGAAATAAATAAGCGATGCAGGGCGGTAGGAAACCACGTCGTCCGCGGGACCAACGTCTTCTTCGGCGGAGGTTTCGAATGGAGGAACTCGCGAATCGTAGAGCCACGGAACGGGCCGATTCCGTGAGCTATCGCAATCGGGGACTTATTTTACGCGTCGCGGGTTAAAGGATGAGGCGGTTTCCGCCCGCGTGCATGAAAGTTACGAGACATCGGGGCTCGCTTATCCTCGACGAAGCAGAACGCGTATCCGCGAGTACAAAGCTTCCCCCTCGATGCGCTCTGCTTCCGGGGAGGCGGGTAAAATCAACTGCGCATTCCCGTTTGGTCCTCGGTGAAGCTGAGCAAGCGTCGCTTGAAGATCTTGAGGATCGCGGGAAAATTGCCCAAAAACCGTCGTTCACCGCCAAACAAGGGGAGGAGAAGAAACGAAATCTTCTAGAAAGCACGAATAATATTAATAACGTTACAAAACTATGTCGCATTAATTTCAAATATGAAACGAACTCAAAGTTAATCATTTCAACCTTTGCGCGAAGCACCGCATATTTGCCCAACCATGCAATATAACCGTATCGATTCCCTCGGAAAGACCAGCCGAAATTCGCGTTAAACGGAACCCGGTCTGAACTTATCGAAGCATGTTGAAAATTATCGCGGGACGCGCGCACAAAAGCAAAGCCCAGAAGCTTCTAATTCTCGATAGCTTGGTATCTACGCCATACACGCGTGTGCACACGCGCGCCTATCAACACGCTGAAACGCGGGACGCGTACCACGTGACTAATAATGCAGAGAACAAGCGGTATATTACGTCGAGCACTTCGCCGGCGAACGTTTATTAATATTGGAAAATATCCATCTCGACGATCGTGACGATCGAGGTTGCCCATAAATTCCAACCACCAGGCGAAACAGCCTCGCGCAAAAGCTCCGGCTTCCTACGACCGCCCCCCTCTGCCGCCGTTCACCATATAAACCGGAATGTAACGAGGCTCGATGTCGAAATATCGGATTTTCGCGGCGCTTTTCGCCCGATAGCCTGAATAAAATTAACTACGGACTTATCCGGGGAAGTTCCGACTAATTTAACGGCGAGCAACTCGGGACGGGCTTTCCAGGCTAGCCAGGGGATTCGGATTACCCGGGGGTAATTTATAATTTCGATCGACCTGGAGTCGCTCTCGTTTACGATCTAAATATCTTCGAATGGAGAGGATTGTGTCTGATTCGTTGGCGCCCGAGTATCGCCGATATTCTATTAAATCGTTTCGCTGGATCGTGTACAAATCATTCATTTGACTTTTTTTTTTTTCCCCCAGCTTTCTTTATTATATTTGCTCCGCTCCGTAATCATTGTCAGACTGTACTAAAGCTTCCAACTGTTTACTACAGATCGTTTCCACAGATAGAGAAGAGGGTTCGTATTTGTGGTAATTCAACGAATCAACGGTGGATCGTATCGTTCTAGAACGGTATCTTCCGCGAAAATATTGTTCTATTCCGATATTGCAGGATATTTCTACTTCGTTCTTGTCCAATGCAATATCGTCCGACGAAAATATTCCAACTCGTCGTTTCCTGTGGCATTTGCCCGTTCTTGTTCCACGATGCATCTAATTATATTTGAATAAACGACGAATCCTGTGCCGTGTCGTTTTTTGAATAATTCACCGGCGAGAGGCTATATTTACTTTGACAGTCAAATCGAGTCAATCGGGGAACGAATATTATCAATCACTTCGGCAAAGGTATTCGCGCCACGATCCTGAAAACGATTACGTTCAATCGCTTCCAGCCATGGTGCAACGAATTCCCCGCTCGTGCAGGCCGGATCCTTTCAGAGACGATTCGTTTTCAACGAGCCAGCCGGATAACACCGATAGAATAATTCGGTCAATTTGCCGTGGCGCGGCGAAAGACAGGCCGGCCAGAGGGCAAAGACCGAACTTGAGGGGGTTGTGAAACGTTAAAAAAATCGCCGCCGTTCACGTTCGTTCATTACATCTCGATTAGCGGCTTCGTTTATTGGCTATTCATAAAATTCACGAGTACACGCGCGCATCACGTGCATAGGAACGCTTGGGACCGGAAGCGGAGGGATGGAAAGAGACGAGCCGCGTCGAATTGACGTGCCAACGGTAATGGAATTGCTCTGGCAATGTCAGGCAACGATTTTCCACGTGATTCCACTTCTCTGCGATTCGCATTCTCGTTCCATAATACCGTTTTCACCTGTTCGCGCTGGCTTCGAGGTGAACAAAAAAAAAAAAAAAAAATAGAAAATGATGAAACTGCGTTGGATGCTGATCAGTTCTTTTCTACATTTCTTTTCCGTAATGGAACTTCCTGATAAATTCGTACGGTAGAGTTTGTCGGTCGGTAAAAAATGTGTGCATGTCAAGATGAAAGCACAGTGCAAGGGGAACGAGGGATTGGTTAAATGATGTTTAATAGAGAGAAGGGGTGAGAGGGTGGTATGGAAGAGGGAGGATTGACATTTGGCAATACCTGGCTCCCAAATCAACGATGAATTTAATTCACCGTCGTTTCATGCCGCTCGCGCGGAACATTCTGTTAACCGTGTTTAATGAACGCCACGGGACGAACGTTGACGGCTTATTACGGCGGCACAGTGGGACAGCTCGAATTTAACGTGGCCGCGCGACACTATCGACACGCTGTTGTAAAATCGTTTCCGCGATGCGAGCTGCAATTTGCAATGCGTTGCGCGGACATTGCGTCCGCGGTAATTTCAACGTGATTAAAAAATAAAACGAATACTTGACAATGCGAGATTCGCGGCCGACCGTAATCACGGAATGAAAGCTCGAGAAACCTCGCCCAAATCCTGACCCGGCAGGTATAAAAATATTGACGAAACATTTCCAGCAGGGGAGAGAAAAAATGTACACGAAATTCCTCGAGGGTTAATCGGTACCTGGGGGGGCGGGGGGGAGAGCCGAGGAAGAAGTGGCCTGTCCGGTTTGATGGAGGAGATTAGCCGATCAATCGCTGACTCGGCTCGGCAAATAAGAGCATGGTACCATGGCCAAGGGATGGAGGTGGAGAAAGAGAGACGACGAGCTTTTATAAGCAGTTCGAGACAGGCTACGACGCAGAGCGCGCGACTCGTTCAACCTTCGAGGAGGTGGTAAGAGGTTGTGTAAGATCGATGAAGCCACTTTGACGCCAACACGAATGGCACTTCCTACACGGGATACTGCAAATACCCGCGCGCAGTCTCTGCCGTTGACAAAGTTTTACGAGCATCCCCCGACGGGCGCCTCGTGTATCGGCTTAATCGGCTACGTCTCTCGTATCCAAGCGTGTAAAATAAAGATCACGGATTGTCTATCCGATTTCCGGTGGAACTTGCGAGGCAACCGACGAGCGTAGCTTGACGGAACGGTTCCGGAATTCTGACACAATCCAATATCGTACGTTCTTTTGGGGGTTTATATATTTTTTAGAGGGATCGATAGTTTCCACACGCGGGATCTAAAATATCCGCTTAATACGTGCAATCGGGTTTGGAAGCTGGAGATGCCATTTACCGAGTTGCGAATAATTTCACACAATTCTAGAAAGTGGAAAGTACAGTGCTAAGTGAAATGAATTCGTATGCAACAACTGCTATCGCAAATTAAGACTTTCCCTTTCCAACATTTGCAAATTAGTTGAGTTTGTTTCAATCCGTAACACAAGTCAGTGTTGCAATGGGCTGGGGAAATATTTCGCGGTTCTTATAGAAATCTTAACATTCTTGTGAAATCCGGGCCAATTTTTCTACATATTTATTTGTGTTTATAAGTGTCAAAGGCAGCTGTAACTTCGGTCTCCACGATGCTACCAATAGAGACCCACGCGGAGGGTATTAATTAGCCGCGAGCACTTAACGATCTTCGTGGCACGTAGACGATTCCATACGTTTTCGAATGCAACGGGGTGAACGGGAGGTCGACGTCTGCCACTATCTCAATTTC
This sequence comes from Nomada lathburiana, assembly GCA_963667235.1. Lineage (NCBI taxonomy): Eukaryota > Metazoa > Arthropoda > Insecta > Hymenoptera > Apidae > Nomada > Nomada lathburiana. Next base: position 7,023,120 of record OY763898.1, on the reverse strand, counting down.
GGGAAATTTCCGTCGAGGCAAACAGGAAGCGCGTTTGCAAACCACGCTGCCGGGTTTCATTTTGAGACGCTGCGAAGGTCGAAGCTAATTAGTCCGCCAAACTTGCCGTGTTTGCAGTTTGCTTGATTCTTAGACACCCTCCATGATGGAAAACCGTAACAGATCGAATTAAGCCCGAAATCGCATTTAAGTACTCACGACCGGCTGTGTCGCCGATACTCTAGTCAATTTAACTAATTTATGGTGCGGGTCGCGTTAAGCATGCATTTTTAAACAAATTCACTGCCGTCGCGAATTTGAACACGAATCGAAGGCTAAACGGCGTAAATGCATTCAAAGTTCGGTCGTAATAATGAATGATTTAAAAGCACCCTTAACGGCGTACGGAAATGTTACGGAATGTTCGTAAATTTCACTTTCGATAAAGATTCTCGATATCAAATTTGGCGAACGTAACAAAGAGAATTCATTTCGAATTAAAAATGGCAAAATCTGTCGATCGTCCTTGCGGATCAACTTCGCGAGACAGAAATCTAGACCGTTACGAATTTATACTTGCCGCGAGTTTCCGTGGCGGGGCAAGCGGCCCATAAATTCGGCAGGCAATAAAAGTTGTACGCGAATCTGTCGACGAGCACCTACAAACGGGATCCCCTGTCAGCATTCGCGTGCTGAAAAGGATGAGCCGTTGCTCGCTGTTGCTGGAAAAGGGTAGCTGCGCTCCACGACGAAAAGTCGAGTCGCCGTTTTCGAGATTCAACGGCGAGGGGACGAAGTTTGCGTTGGAAAAATCGACGCGGAAACTTTCTATCCCGAACTTCGCAGTATTTCGCAACGCTGGGGAAAATATGACTCCGCCAATTACACGGATCCTCCTTGAACATCCTACTTCTCCGCCCCTCGCCAGTCTTTCGCCCCCTTTTCCCTTCGTTCTGGCCGGTGCTTTATCGATTAGTCGTAAAATTCCACGTAAAGGCAGTGCGACGAAGTCGCCTGGAAATACGATTCCACGAAGCCAGACAGCAACGTTGCTCCGTTAAAAACAACGGATTCGCGGAGGTGGGAAGAAAATTGGATGGTTAATTATTTTCACCGTCGGCCGGTCGGGCGAATAAATACGTTTCGTGGCGCGTTTGAAGCGTTCCACAGGTGGCGATACGCGTGCGATCGTGAATATCGGCAAAATAAAAGATTGAACGCGGTACCGGTGAAAATTCTTGCCCTCGACGGTGCCCTGTCGGTGAGCGCGGCAGGTGATCGTATTATAAAACACTATTTTCACCCGATTTCAAACGGTGAAGCGAACAAATACTCCGATTTGTGAAAACGATCATCTAAAATGATTTTCGATATCAACAATTGGACGAAGCTCGGTGTTAATGTATTAAAAATTCAGCCTGCATGAAAAATTAACTGAGAAATTAAAAACAAATAATAATTTCGAGCGTCACACTCGCACAAATTTCAGAGCGGGTTCTCAACAAACGTCTATCATCTCGGCGAGAAAACAAAATTGGAATTCGTTTCTGCAACGAGTTGACATGTAATACTTTGTAAGAATGGAAAGAAAGAGAAAGGGGAAAAGCGGGGTCACGGTCGTACATATCTTTCGCGTAAATATTAATGAGCAAGGGGGCCGAAATCGAGCATCGATAATCTCACCTGACATTGAAATAAATGGGACAGCCCAGGCACGAAGCGTCAGCTTTTCAAAAGTTTGCGGCTGGAATTGGCCGTAGCCACGAGACAGAGAGAGAGAGAGAGAGAGAGAGAGTAGCGGCTTAATGGAGCGCGCGATGAATATGGAATTCCCGATGAATTGGCTCGTCTCCAGAAGGCATTTTCGATCCTTCCGATCGTCCTGCTCGTTGTTAATTAAACCGCTTTTAATTATCCGCCACGCGGTGTCGCTCGGATACTCGAACGATATCTCACGAAAGTTGTCCCGCGGACATGCCCGAACCAAATGCCGGAACGCACTTACAAATGTTATCGAATTTATCATCCACCTTCTCCCACATTTCGTTTAATCTATCGCGCTCGATAACACGCGCCACGTTCAAGAACAATTTATCGAACAATAGCCGGAGGAGCGTTTACGAGAGAAATAGAATTAAAAGCGTGGCGATCAATTAAGCGATCCGATATCGTAACGAGACTTTGCCTCTCGTTATACATACCGCCCCGGCCGGAGTTTCCCCATACATTTTATCACGCGCGAATTTCACGAACGGCTGTTGACTGTACGAGGGATCGATTTAAACACGGATTCGACGAAACAAACTTTCCGCGGCCAGAAGGAAAGCTCGTGAAACGGTGAGCAACGTACAGATTTAATAAATCCCGTAAACCAGTCCGTTTTCGTGAACTGCGAATTATCCCACAACGCGAGTGAATCGATTCAGCTGGAAAATGCTTGGCTTCTTTCTCTGGCCGGACACATCGGAGTGGTGTGGTGGCGCGGCTCGATCGACCCAACGTGGCGCATCGATATCACGGTCGTGCGAGGCCGAGTGAAATTTTCCAGGTCGATCGGCCGTGGTCGCGAGTGGCCAGTTTCTTAATTGACTTTCGTTCGAAACCGAATTGCGGTCCCCCGGCCGACGGCGCACCCTTAAACGATAAATTAATAAACAGGAACAGTTTTCACGGCATCCAAGTCATCTGCTCATCGGGGTTTCTATTTAGGGGGTCGAAGGCACTCTCGAATTTCTGTGCCCTTTAACGCGTGTCCTTGCTCGATGAAGGTATGCTTATGGTACAACCGTGAAACGGGGAGCAGTGTCGAGTAAAATATTTCAATTCTGTTCCGGTGTCGATAAGAAGCAAACGAAAGAAAGACAAGTTCCAGGCTCGCCTGGGGCGAAATTTAATTGGGTTCAATAATGCTTTACCAGAGGCCGTACCAGAGGCTGCAATCAATTAAAAATTTTCACGGAGATCCAGTTTTGTTGCAATCCGATTAAATAGCCGAGGATAAACGATTACGGAAAATGACGATCCGGCGAGGAGCCATAAACGAGACCGTAAGGGAGCGTGTGTCACAACGACTGTGATCGAATAATCGGTTTGAGATACGATTTCCTTTGATACAATGTTTGAAGTGGATCGCCCGAAGGGATTCGATGGGAACGGCAATCTCTTTAAATCCCTCATTTCGCCCGTACGTACACGGATCCCTATAATTTCGCTCTACTCGCCTCCCTATAATTGCGAGAGTGAAGGAGGTACGAGCTCGCGCTCGCGCCGTCCTATAAAACTAAGCAGACGTGATTCGACTGGATTACATGTAAATCACTGGTATGAACATTGCGACCGTTCTATCGGTAGTAATTGAAAGTCAAGTATCGAGTACGTCCAATATAATTACTCGACCGTTCAACATCGATTAACATTTTTTGCCATTGTCTGTTTGCATTTAAGAATTAACGACAGCAACGTTGATTTCCTATCAATCGATTAAGCGCGGTTACTCGAAAATTAAACGCTCCTCTGAGACCGTGGCAAAACTTGTCCATGTTGTCGCAAATAGGGTGGTAAATATCTTGTAATCATTCACAGAAATCAAACACCTGCTCTGCTATCCTCCTAGTGAGGGGTCCACGATTCTCTACAAAAGGTTTCGAAACGAGAGCGACCAGCGGCCCGGTATAAATTAGAAAATATCGATGGCCAGCGCTTGATTATTCACGCGCAATCTGGCAAGGCACAAATTATCCTTGGATAACCGTGGTAAGGGGTATTCAATAATTCAGGTGAACCGGCAGAACTTCTCCATGGGGCTCCCACCGTTTGTAACGCGCTCCAGAATATTAAGACACCGAGAACAAGGGGAACCGGAACGAACGAGGCAAGCCTCGCGATCGATGTCGCGTTAACTCTCGCCGCTACACCTAATCAAACTTTGCCTCCCGTTGTCTGAACGTTTCGCAACAACATGCTCTTGCACAACCATAACACGACGCGTCGTATTTTCGTTTCTTTTGCCCCTCTCATTTCTTCCAGCAAGCTAACAATGGTTGGGGGAACAAATATTTGCGTGTGCGTGGAATCGTGAACGGAATTTCGATAATTGGAACGGTGCAGGCAAACACGATTGTAGTAGTTTTCTTATATTTCACTTCATGCTCGCTCCTCCGTAAAATTAAGCGATCGATGGTTGTTAAACTTTTAACCTAGAGTTCAAATTGCACCGATATATGGTTGTTGGTTACGTGTGCCATAAATTTTTCCCGAGAAAAGAAGAAACGACGCACGAACCCCCTGAAACGTTGGAAGAAATTGTGAGCGTGAAATCTACTGAATATATTATCCTGGACAGTGATGCACGACTCGCTAAGTGGAGAAATAAACTTTCGTCGATGTCATCGATTCCACGTTAACGGCCCGAGTTTCCGATACATTTTTTCCCTTAGAAAAATGAATCGCTTCCTCCTCTATGGGCGCCTCGCAGTTTGTCACGTTGGATCAAGCGAAATTTTCCAAAAATACAGAGTGCTTATTTCGCCCCGGTTTTTCATCCCGGTGAAGTCTGGGTTCGATGAGCTGCACAGTCGAGCAACTGCCAAGCGACGGAAACAATATTTCACTCCTCGTCTAAACTTCATTTCCCTTGAAGAGAAGCGAAGAAATACCGGAATATATTTCACACGTTCGTTTGATATCTTTCAATAAGGTAATGATCTTTCAGAATATTGCATACGTGCGCTGATACACAAGGACCTCAGAAACTGAAGTAGAAACACAAATAGTAACTACGTTCCTGTCAGAATCGAATATCTTGACCCTTTAGGGCCCGAATGATGTTACAAACATTGGGCCGCAAATGATACGGGTATTAGAAGACTTCAATGATGTAATACGCGTGTGCAACTTTAATCCAGTAATAAAGTACCGTCGGGCGCTAAAGAGTTGAAGAAGGCACGACAGCGCGATGGATCACGCGTACCGATTTCCGAACCGCGATACAAACGAGTCAATAAAATTTACACCTGCGATCCAGACATTCACTCTACAACACCGTCGTCCACCCCGACGAACCGTCCCTCCTCTATGCCCACTACGTACAGACGCCTTCTTTCCCACCGTCATAACCTATCAATTTCCAAGCAACCGAGCAAACCGCACAACTTCTCCAGAATTCACACACAAACTTCCGCAATGCGGAAACGAACGACGTTCTATCATCGAGAGCGATCTTCCCCGCGCGAGCGTATCATCGTTAACCGCAGTCATCGGGCGCGTTGTCAAAGCGGTTAACGAGCTGTCCGTTGGAATCATCGTCGCGATCGAGCAGCATCATCATCATCATCGAGGATCTGTTCAGATCGGAGCACGAGGCCAAGACACGATGCACGTCCGAGGACAACAGTACCGCGTGCTAGCTCGTCCCGCTTCCTGGTCGCTTCGGAAACTATGATAGTTGCGGTTTACCGCGAGACGCCGCGCCTCGTCCAGTTACATTCTAATTTGGTACCGGTTTACGGATCGATCGCCGGTCAGGGACAACGCGTCCATCGTACTTCTCGTTAGTGGAAACGGGCGAATTGGTCGGTCCGACGAGCGAGCCATTAAACGGACAGGATTCGCTAACCGATTCGACTCTCCGCTTGCGGATAATAAGGGGACAGCTGATCGTTTTCAATAGATTCGTTGTCAAGTTCTCGTAGAATACTATAATAATCGGAAGAGCTAAGACACTTAACCCTTACCTAGACAGCCTTGCATGTTTTTTAATAATTTGGGGGGGGGGGGGGTGGATCTCCGTTCTTCAGACACTATTGACAATTAATTAACTGATCGCAGACCACAAATTTGTCGAACATTTTTTGAACGGTGACTGGGGATCTATGGATTGGGTGATTCTGAATGATATACCTTGCCACAGGAACAAGTGATTGGGATGCTGTAAACAATCGGGACGGGCGTTAATTAGCGTTCAATGAATCGATGTAAGGCGTTGATTGGCAGGAATTGAGAAACGGCGCGCACGGTTTCCAGAGCAAGTGCATCCTCCTACTTGGCAAGCGACGCTGGGTCACTGGGGCGAATCGAGCGTCTGAACAAGGTGAACATATCGATCGTAGAACGGCGACCCACTAAAGTGGCACGTTGTTCTAGTCCAGCACGCAGGTGCGACGCACGAAAGCTGATGCATCGACGATTACGGTGTTGCAGCTGCACCGAGCGGATCATTGTTCGTCGTAATTGCGTCGGCGGAACCTTTGGCTTTTTGTCCCCGGGCTTTGAGTGCGCATTACGAACATCGTCTATCTATCGTCCTCATAAATGACCGACGAGTGTTTCGGTAAATCTTACGGTAGTTCGCTGCTCGGATAACGTTTGCATTAAAAGATCATCATTATTTTACAATGGTAATACAATAGCACGCGAGAAGAACGTTTCGAAAAACGAGTTTGTTCATCGACGATAACTCCAACTTTCTCCACCTTTTCATCGTTCGATCGAAACTTTCACAGAATAAGCGTTGCTCGTCATCCAGACTGTCGTGCCGGTTAAACGGCCTCTTCGTACAGTTCCTTTATGTTCCGTTTCTCTCCGAGAAGCGGCACTCACGGCCATCGAAACTTCCACGACGTCGAATCACTGACGCAGAAAAGAAAGTGCGGCCTTCTGAAAACAGGCAAACCCCATAAGTACGGGAGCCGTTGGAGAACTAACACCGAAGTTACAAAGGTCACGGGTCGAAGATCGCCAACTGAAAAGCTTTCGTGCGCCGCGCTCAGTGAGATTCGTATCGGGGTGTTTCTGGTAGGAAGCGTATTCGACTAGCGGAGTCTCGAGAGTTGAAACCAATTAAGCGCCACTGCGTTTCCCGTCAAGCGAGGAGCCAGAGAGTTCCTGGTTATCCTCCAGTTCCCACAGTTTCTTCTTCCTCCTCTCTCTCTCTCTCTCTCTCTCTCTCTCTCTCTCTCTCTCTCTCCCTTTACCAGCACACGCGTGCAAGTTTTAAGCACACGTTTATATTATACACATATTTCATATCCATCTCCTCCGTTTCGTTCCTCCAACGTCCCTTCAAGACCACCCTCGCCCCTCTTGACTACTCTCTTTGGTTCCACGTTCGTTCGATTCCCCTTCAACCACCCCGTTCGCTCCCTTTTGCCAGCGAATCACTGGCCGTCGACTAGTTAGCCAACGGGTGGAGCTCGTTTGAATATAATGGTCGTCGTTAGCCTCGCGTTCCTTCGATCCCTTCTTCCACGGTTCCGCAACAGTTTGCCACTTGCGACACATTGCTCCGTTCGAACTATCCTCGTTAACGGCCGCCGTTTCGCACGCGATTCCGACGATTCGATTCCGACCGCAGGCCGGCTTTCGTCGTTCTTTCACTCGCGGCTGTAACGCCGCAACCTGTTCGATCGGGATGACGAAAGTCAATTCGAAAGCAGGTGGCAAATGGCGAACGGCGATTCTTGCTTAGCTCGGCGATGATTTATGCGACGGGTTTCTAGACGCCGTTGAATGCTTTTCAATTCAGAAATAATTAATGAGGACGGCTTCGAACGAGGTCGCGTGTGGATTATCGAAGACAATATTCAATTTCTGTGGAATTTCATATACTTCCAGAACGATATATCAACCGTCTCAAACGAACGCGGCGTTCGTAACGGAAAAGGTTGCCCGCTGTAACTCGTTTTTCATAGCAAATTTTCCTGACCAGCATCGATCGATCGACGAGTTAAACAGCTTTACTCGCTCGGTCTCTGTTCAGCAAACTATTCGACAAATCGAATCTCCTCGAGTTTTCGCAATCTGCGACTCATTTAGCGAACGAATTAAATCGCCCGGCGTACGGTAGATCTATTGAGCGTGCCCGAGTTGTGTGGCGTGCCCACGAAAAATCGCCGGGCAGATTCGCGAAGGATTTGCCTTTACGAGTAAGCGTTCCCATTTCCCGTGGCCACGGATACACACGGAACGCACGCGGCCGAGAAGCTTTCGGCTGTACCGTTCAATTTCCGCACGACGTTTCAATTTCTGCCGCCTACTCCATCGCCCGATTCCCCCCCCACGTCCCGCGGTCCATTCAATCCACGATTTCGTTTTCCGATTCCATCGTACGGAATCGCCCTCTGCGCCGCAAATCGGCCATTTTCAGTATGGGAGAACGCTTTTGGCATGGTCTCCCGTCAAACATCGTTACCGAGCATCTCTTTCCGCGAGCAATACGATCACGGGGTATCGTTAAGAAACGGAAGTGGGAGAACATCTTGCAGACGTGTGTAAATTTCGATGGGAAATTTCTGATGGCTTTCTTCATTTTTTTTTATGGGAGGGGAAATTTCGCGCGTTGATTAGATTTATTTAAGAGACTCAGACGTATGGGAGAATTTCGGAAAAACGAAGAAGAGGATAGTATAGCAAGCGATGATTTCACGATCCTCGGTGAAACACGTGAAAGCTATTACGACTAATTTGCTTGTGCGTCCCGTCTATTACAGTTTGCTTGCTGAACGAAGAAATAGATTTGACCGTCCAATGGAAATTACGCCTTCAATCAACCTCGCGAATTTTGGATCCCTCTAAATTCGTTTCAACCGCGATCGAAAGAGATTGAGAGCAATCGAAGCAGAAACTGTAGAGAAGCCAGCAACATGAATTACATCTGAGCGAGCCCGCCAACTTCCACTTAAATCTCGTTGCGGCAAAGCGAATAAAAAGAAAAATGTCGCTGCGAAGCAGTCGATTCGGCGTGAAAAAGTCTTCGAGAGAAGGAGACACGAAGTACATAACTGCTTGAACAATGCGCCGGTGAATTGCTGGATGCGAAGCGGAACGCGTGCACGTGGCGAGGGATGCAACGCGGAAGAGAAAGAAAAAAAAAAAAAAATGAGGGTGGAGGAGAAAAAGCATCGCTACGTCATAATTGGTCGTAACTACGTCCACCTGGAAGATAAGGCGCCGCTAGAGTTAACAAAGGCTTCCGCTGTTACGATCTCGTGCAGTTTCCGCCGCCATTGTGCGTGTTGCAATTGCATCCTGAGAGTTCAAAACGACTCGCGAAACGGCATTCACGATTTCACGACGAAGTCTGGCACTGCTGGTCCAGGTTACACAAATATGGTGTAAGTGATGAAAGTTGCGAATCCTTGTTTCTCCATTATCGAACAACGTTTTGTGAACAACGTTACAACGGACGCAAATCGATTTCTCTCTGTACGGATGTGTGCGTGCGTGTAACTGAATTGTGACTGGACGTGCTGTAGCGCACTGTGATCATAAATATCATTAAGAGGTTCTTGAGAAGAAAAGGTGCAGCTAGAGAATCGTAACAACAATACGAGCTCGAGACGATACGAGGCTGCAACAAAGGAGAATTCCATTTCTCGATGGAACGAACTCGCAAGTGTTTCTTGGATTTCTTCAGACACGCAATCTTGAGTGAAAAACGAAGCCCTCCTTTTTCCTCGTCCGATGCACGATTATAGATAACAACGAGAAGCATACAGCTCGTCAAAGTGAAACACGATTTTTCCTACGAGCCAACTTACCCGCGGATATGTCAATGTTTAATTAGTTATACATAACGTACATATTGCGATGTCGCAGAAAACACGCGTATCTCGCACATTAATCAATTACTCAGACGTTTCTTTCGAACTTCATACCACCAACCACTTTATCGCGCACAGCTTTCAATCCAATATAGACGTCTGCTAGATTCATACCATTCAGTGGCACGAATAATTAGCATTAGCAAAGGCTCCATTTATCTTTTCCTATCACAATTTCAATTCCCAGGTGTCCACCGTCTGAAACACTTCCTCGACTGACCTATTTGCGCCAACCTGTTCCGTTTGAGCCATTCGGCAGCTCATCCTTCGCTCCGGGTCTAAATGCCACAAATAGCTGGGACGTTCGTAAAACGAGGCTTAGAAGCTCGATCCAAGTTGGACGGCCGTTAAGGTTCTCCCAACTGAGGACAGAAACGTTCGAAGTGCACGATTTCGAGCGATCGCCACGACAATGGATACAGAAGTGAGCGTTCAGTGGCGCGTTTCCCTTGGCGCTTCGTTAGCATAGATGAGCGCATAAATAGAAACTACGCAGAGGTCGGGTGACGCGTGCATGCCGCGCTTCGAGATGCACGCGTCAAGTGCAATGCATACGAACGAATTTCCGAGGGAACTTGCATTTGCAGGTTGCCCCGCGTCACAGGTTAATGTCAAAGGTAACTGCGCCGTGATACACGAACGCTTGCGTGGGAAGAGGGTAGAAGCGCGTAGGGGCCGTTCCGAGAAAAACCAAGAGCAGCTGACGCGAGCGGCAAATTTTACGGGAACTTGATTAATATCGCCGGGCATTTCTGGAAGTGTCTAGTTTACGACGGTACAGAGAATTGGTGAGAATTTAATGGAATGTTGTTATTGATATTCGGCTAGATGTCGGGGACATTTTATACGGCTGGCGTATATTCCCGCAGAAAATGAGAGTCGATATATTTGTCCCGCTGTAACTTCGTGGAGAGAAATCGCCCGACAGTCTGCCGGGGTTCGTTTTTAAAGGGAGCAACATGTACCTTTATACCCCTGGATTGGATTTTTGAGGGGATTCGAGGTTTATGATAAAGTTATTGGGCGATCGAGGGTGGACTACCATTTTTCGATCCAAACTATTGTCCCCTCTTTATCCTCGGCCTATTTATTCCACCCAACCACTCCATTCCAATTCGATTCATTGGACTGATTGTATGGAACGCGGTGTTACTACGTGGAACGGACTGTACCGGAGCGATTCGCTCGTGCGAAATGCAAACGCGATGGTGCATGCGTTCAAACAGAATTATAAAATTGTACGGGAACCTTTGGTCCTCTATGATCGAGTTACAGCCGGTATAAAATCAGACTGCAAAATTGGATCTAGGACATAACGGTCGTGACGATGACAATTTGTCAAGGGGCAACCTTCGGGATAAGCAAATAAATGATCAAATTAGACCGACTAACTGGACGGTGAGTGAAAATGACCGTTAATTCAAGGTAGCTTTTCGTACTTTTGAACGCGGATTTCATGGAAATGTGAAATAATTTCTATAAAAATCTACTAAAGCTAAACTGATCTAAGATGGAAGAGAATAGAACGATCGAAGACTTCAATCTGAATTCCCCGTTTGCTCTAGACATTGAATTATCTAGATCTTCAACAGGTTTCTGATCGTCGAATATAGGTAATAATCGAAATTGGTTGCCGCCTATATGCATTAGGAATTAGTCCTTCGTGGAGTGGAATTCCACGACAAGATGGAACTGCAACATTTGATATTCCCTCAACAATTCTTACAGTGCCATGCTGAAATTGCAAACGATGTGAAATGCGTTTAAACTACCGTACGTTACAAGCTCAATGAAAAATTCATACACTTCGCGTACCTTTTTTTCCCCGCCGCAGTCGTTGAAATATCCTATGTTTTTCAATTTTAAGTTCACCGCGCGAACATCGTTCAAACCGAGCGTTCCATGCTCCGAGCCAACAGGTCGATTAATCTCCGGACGCTCACGTTCGATAACAGCACGCCAAGGCTTTTCGAGTGCTTGGAAATATCATCGTTTCCGTGTGGTTTTCATTAGCGCGGATGTAATGAGTGTGGGACTGCTTTTCGACGAAGGAGAGTGGAAACGCGAATTAAACGTTCGCGGTTTCAGCGTGTACACACGAAGCGGGAATGGATTCACATAAGTTTGCATACGAATTAGCTGGATATTCAGCGGAATCAACGGGCACAGCTTTTTCCGGGCACCGAAAGCCCGTCGAGAACGCTGTACAGACACAGAAGCAGAATTACTTCTGCGTTAAACCTGAAAACGAAATTCGCAGCGAAACGCCACCGTTCCAATTATCATCCTTCCTCGATATCCCCCTTCGCCCGTTGATATTCGTTCAACGTCGTCGAAAAATATGGAATCGGATTCACACATCTCCGATCTTATTTAAAATCACTTGCGCTTACCGCGGTTCGCCTTGGCCGTCAACGAAAGCGACATTCCTACGGGGAAATCGAATCCGGCCAAGAAACGAATCCGGGGGATGAAGAATGCGCGACGTCGCTTCGACAATTTACATCGACGACGAGTTCCAAGGCACAAGTAAAATATGCATCGGGGCCAGTGACGGAAATTTATCCGCGGATGAGAGAAATCGAGCCGGCTCTCGATGAACGAGTAACCAGAGACGAGCTTCTCGAATTGTGCCAACGATTATCGCTGTAACGTTCAAGCCCAAAAGAACATCGTAACCGGAGAGTCGATGGAACGAACGTTCGCGGGATGAATATTGCAGATCGGGACGGGATATACAAAATTTCATGATTTCGTTGATATTAATTCTGTATGTAGTATGCATACCGATCCGAATGTGATGGTATGTAAAATAGCTAAGATTTCCATTCCCGCCTTGACACATATCTCGGCTTAGAGAACAGTTGGTGAAAAATTGTCGGGAGTCACAAAGTCCGAAAAATCTGCGCGAACGTTCAGGAAAATTGGACAATTGTAAACGACGAGGAAATATGTACCCTTAATTCGAATGTTACTAATCGCTACATCTGTGTAATAAATGTGTAAAAACACGGGGGGGGGGGGGAAAAAGTGACGCGATCAATTCCACAAAAGTACTCTCCTCGTCGTCGTCAGTATGCCCTTTTCGACAATCAAATGGACAGATACGAATCGGTCTCGGAAAAATTCACAGTAACGCGAGCCGCGGGAGATCGTTACCGTGCACCCCTGCAGCCGCCTAAGTAACGACGCCGTATCCTCGACGTAGGTGTGCTCGCGTACCAACGTTAAGTACCTACGTGCTGTGTACACGGCCGATTGCGCATGAAATCATTCACGTGAGGGCAGCAATCCGCTCTTGCGGCAACGTTAAATTGTACAGGCGCAGACGGTGTCACGGATAACGGGGTAACAATAATTTCTGTCAAGAGTGTTGGAATCCGGCCGAGAAACTCGGGGATAAATATAGCTGAGCGACAGTTCTCTTTGAGACGGACGACGTATGGTGAAATTGAAAGCTAGAGATGCGGGCATTGTGTCATTGAAGGAGTACGTATTTTGTCTGACAACGGAGGATAATACCGGTCAGGTGTTCGAAAGGTATTATCATTCAATCATTTACGCAGTCGCCGCTGAATGAAATTGGTGTTGTCATTCGATATAAATGGCGCGATATCGAGCGATAAATTTCTTACGAAGTGCACGGAGGGTATATTAATTGGAGACTATATTAATACTGGATAAACGGAAGCAGAGGAAAGTGTGTCCTCGGTTCTGTACTACAACGAGTTTCATGGAAAAAGAGAAAGGTGCTTCGTACCGTTTTCTGGAATTACTGCACTGCTTGTTCCACTTAAATCGAGCCCCTTGTACGTTTCTACGGCACTTCCGATGGAACACGAGAGAAGAAAAACTGAGAGAATAGAACCGGGGGTCCGGGCAAATTGGTCCTCAAGAAAGCACAGTGGTATTGGTGTAACGAACGTGATGTATTTCGATTCAATCATTTCTGTTTCCTTCGATTAGGCCGCACACGTTCGCGAACTTTTGAATGATAAACAGCGATAACCCTTTCAACTTCGATTTAGTATGGTCAATTCCATTTAACAAGTATATTCGCCAACGTTGACGTTTACAATTTATCTGTCAATTTTAGTTCCATACACTTTTACTTGCTCAAGGTCGTTGGAAGGTCACCGTGAAAGATATTACCGACATCCCCGGTGACCCCGATCCCGTGTGTATTTAAAAAAAATATGGCAGCGAAGTTGCGTAGGAAGATATCACGTTCGTGTTTCTAAAAATAGCTTGTACTTTTTGCAGACGATCCGCCGACAGATAAGAATGGCAACCGAAGTGTTCGGATATTAAACAGCTGATTCCCTTTATCGCGAGTATCCCTGAACTTAATCCCTACATTCTTCCCACGGGCGTGACGCTCAATTCAACTCCACGCGTGTCAAGCAAGCACTATAAATCAGGGACACGAGTAAATGTATTTCAGCTCCGCTGTACGGAAGCTAATAGGAATAAATTCTGGGGCACAATCTTGAAAAATAATCCACGATTCTCTGCTGCATTCGTAATATATAGGTATGTGTGTATTTTCTACCGATTTTCGAGTTCAGAAACATCGTTGCATACTGAAATCATGTACCACATTCATAGCTCTCGTCCCCACGTTTTTTTTCAGATCCCTTATCACGTAACATCATAAAGTGTACGTCAAATTCCTGTACACAGAACGTTGAATGCAATTCACGACACAGAAGAGCTTCCACATGGTACCAGCTATAAAGTTTCCTTGACCTGTGCAACGAAGTAAACGTAACAGTAATATTGATAACGTAACAGTACCATATTGATAACAACGATGACACTAATAACACTAATAAATTTCTTCGTCGAGCACAACGACCCAACGCCACCGTATCTTTGACAACGAGTATACGACGCGCGCTCGCAACTTCCATAACGATGAATTGATGTAATACAGAGCGCGCGTGCACGTAGATGCGTAACGTGGTAGTGCGTGCAACCGTACACGGCTGAGAAGCAATTACGTGCAACGGCAATGATAATCCCCGGTTGTAACTACGTGGGTAACTATATCGCGCTGCGGTACACGTATGCCGCGACACAACTATACCGCGTAGAGTCTATGGGTGCAGTTTATATGGGAGTCGGTCGTATAACGTTTACGTCATACAAAGCGGCCCGCTGCTCCTCCTAGTCCTACGGAAATGCACCCGTAACACCCTGTCGAACCGGAAATCGTGCTAATTGGTCGCATGTTGCCAGGTTTCGATAGCGATCATAACGTTTTCCGCGCGATGCAACTTCGATTTCGTTCATGCATTACAGTAATTTCTTTCTACGATTTCTCGCGGAGATATTGTATATTTACGGCGATTAGAATGCGAGGTGAAATTTTTTTAGGGACCATTCAAATGAGTTTTAGTTGCGAGCACGGCGGTCTTGAATATTTATGAAAACGTAGAAATTTCTGGATTTCGTAAAAGTAAAAAAAAAATGCGGAATTCGTGATTGCTACTGCACGTTGCGATTTGAATTTTCGAAATTCGCTTGATTCCTTAATCGAGTGTACAGATGCAAGTTCGAAATACTGTATCGCCGATATTCAAACTAAATAATATTCGTACGTATATGTAGATCGTGGTTTCAGAATCGAATGAGAAATTCAAATTTTTTAAGTAGAAAAATCTATCTTATCGTATTGCAGCGAATATTTCGAATATAGAAGCTCGACACGCAATCCACCCGATGAAACCAAGACCGTGTAGATTGAGTATTATCAGCCCGCAGAAACATACGCGATAAGCTGACTCGAGATACATACATGACGTACACGGCGCGTGTTTTATCGTTCAGCAAAAAAGTCTCTCGTGAAATAAACTCCATTTACCGTGCAGCCCGTGAAACGCTCCGTTCCGCTGCGAAACTGTTACCATTTCGGCTGAAATCGAAGGGGCCCGTTTAAATAAAACACTTCCGAATTAATCAGACCCCAACCGAAGGCTAATTGGAACAATGGAATTAAGCAGGGTTACGCTAAACCGAATTGGCCAAATCATGTTCAGTGGGGTCCAACTGAAACGAATCGCAACGAATTATGCCGTGAAGAGGGGGTGGCAAATTGAATGAAATGAAATCGAACCGAGACAAGGCAGCGCGTATACGCAAACCGTGTCTAACGGGAATTAACAGGGAACTAACGGGAAAACAAGATAAATAAAATTTCGGATAAATAGAGATATAATTGAAACAATTTCCAAGCGAAATCGAGGCAAAACGTGCCTGTTCGACGGTCTCAAATTGGAGTCAATCAAATCCGACCGTTCCGAACCGAGAAAATCCGAAACCGGAATGAAACGAAAATAGATAAAACGATCGATACACGAATTTCTCTCGGAGCGAGCCAAATCGAACGCAAGTCGAATGACCCTGTAAACTCATTTCGAACACGTTTCGAGACGCGTCGTTCCGTTTCTCCGGGGTTTTCATTAGCCCCGTGTTTCGACGCGGTATAATCTTGTTCCTCTCATCGGGCAACGAGTCACGTTTTACATTTCCTCGCGAAGGCTTTTGAGGGCCGACACACAGGGAAACGACTGGGACGCGAATGATGCAACGCCACACTACGGTAAACGATAGAGAGCCGCGACGTTGCACCGCGGTAATCGTCGTTAGAATATTCATGAATAGCGACAGAACCGCAGAGACGGTGAAAAAGAGACACGGTTAAATGGGAGGGGGTAGACGATATCGCCGAAGGAAATCCAATAAAACGTATCAAACGGTTTCATCGTTTATGCACGCGCGACTGCAGTTTAAGAAAACGGGTACACCGGTGGAAAAAGTCGCTTTTGACCGCAGATGAAATGCAGTCGCGTTAATATTCACGAACACGAGAGCACACGTCGAACATTCTCGTGCACGCTGCGAGCTTCGAAACGAGATACATTCGTATCCTTTTCTCTATTTTCTTTTCGTCTCGATGTATCCGAGAATTGGTGCGTCTGAAAAATTGGCGCAAGCGCCTGTACCGGCAGAGCGGGAATTTTTAATCCGACGATCGAAAATGTTTCAACAGACGAGAAAACAATGTATGGAGCACGTCGGATGCGTCAACCGTGCGTTTACTCCGAGACGAGCGCATAAATGCATCGTCCAAGTAACGTGGAAATGTGTAAACGCAGAGAAAAAAATTGCAGAGATCGAGGATCTCGATGAAAAAGGATTGGAAAAGTGCAGGTCGGAGGCAGGTCTTACTGCCAAGCGGAGTCTCTCACGGAAATATAACGGTAGACTATGGCAGCCGGTGCTCGTTCCGCGCATACCACAGTCAACAGTCGGCTTCTTCTGCTTCTTATTCCTGAATTCCGCTCGAGCCTGCACGGCGACGATCCTTGCCGCATCAGCAAAACAACTTTCGCGTCCCTATTAAATTAATATAATATCCCTAATATATTAATATAATTAATATAATATAATATAATTAATATAGGCCCTAATTGGGCCAACCAATTAGCGAATTACAATTTTCCCCTACCTGTGCGCCGAGCGACTCGCTTCTTCCCAACTTGTTTTCGATCTGCCGAATACTTATATCCCTTCCCCAATTGGAGCATTAAATTGCGCTTGAAACATGTAGATATTAGATTTTCATTTAGCAAAGACGAAATTTATATAGGCAGAAGGGGACGATTGGAAAACGGATGCACGGATTTGAGAGATAGATCGATGCACCAAGATCTATCGACGGCGGGAAACATTTATTTCGGAAAATTAATCCGAGCGGCGTCAAAGCAGACAGGAGCCATCGAGCAGACCTTTACGAACGCGAGGGAATGAATCCAATTACAGTGGACTTTTGTTTAGGAGGCGAGATACACAAACAACGTTCACCCTCCCGTGGTTCATCCTACCCTTCGATTGCTTCCTGTACTGCTCCATCCCTATGATATCTCTTATATACATAATGGAACTTTTCAAGGAACGCGCTGACTTGTCGTACATTAGTTACGCTGTCAGTTGCAGAAACGTTGCCACAATTTGTCTGCTATTGATTGTAGATAGTGCAAACAAACGCGAACGGTTTGTTCCTTTCGAAAATATCGGCACCTAATAATTTCCCCGTCGTTTCATTACCGAAATTAATGTGCCGTTTCAGTTTTGAAACACTTTTCCGTTTCCCTGTTGGTTCCTACGATACTTGTATCGTCTATGACATGAACAACTGTAACTGTGTTGGAAATTTTGTCGAAAATTAGACGCCTCTGCGGGGTTCGAGACAACGTTCGCCAACAACTGTCGACGGGACACGTATGAGGACACTGGGTTTTACTATCTCCAATAAAAAAAATTCCACGCCGAGAATACGGACAATCGAAAGAGCGAGTCGTCCAATCTAAACGTCCAGCTACTTCCGAGCTCAATTTCAGTCGAATTACCGTAACCAGTCTCTTTATTATTTCCACCGGCTGTTACGCTCAGCTCGCCCTAACAATTTTTCTGTCCTCCGCGAACGCCCCGTTACACCGTCCGTGAAATTTCCTCTTTTCAACCTTACGCTGCACGCATGATATTGCGGAAATTTTTCGGCAGAAGTTCGACAATCACTGAATTAATTTTCTTCGACGAGAACGCTCGAGATTCGTACGAGTCGCCTCGCCATCGCGCCGCGTACAGCCCAAACCTAGGGGTATATCAGGATGCGTGCAATATTAACCAAGCTCCTTTTCTCGACGAACACTCGAGCGAAACGGTCGAGTAACGCTCAGTAGAAAGTCCGTGAGCTCGAGGAATAGACAAGAGGAGAACGAAGCGCACGATTTCACGCACGTACACTCGCGCACGTCGACCTCATTCCATCGAGATACCTCGAGGTCCGCCACGGACCTTCTGTCAAGCCTTTCCAAGGTTGCTGCATTCGATTAGACGCTTATAATGCCGACAGAATCAAGGCACAATGGCTGCCCCGTAATAGTTAGCAACGGGAACCTGCCGGGCTTGGATATCGCTCCGATTTTCGGTCATCTTGACTATATTCGGGCTAGGAACGTCCTCGTTGTTCTCGTAAATGCTTGCTGATCGATGATCATCATTCGTTGTCCGAACACGGTTCCCTAGATAGGAGATATTTTGAAAAAGTTGTCGGACACCTTCGAGAATTTCGAAAACCGGTAGCCAATGTAATGGCTCTTCTCTTTTTACTGTAATCGTAAATTTCTCAATCATTACTGCGATACGTGCCAGTCAGAGTTTCTCAACTCTAGTTCTACAAATATTCATAGTAGATACCATTCGGTGAAGAAATCGTGTAAACATGAAGATTCAGGGGACGTAAAAGCTATCTTCGCTTCATGTTTTATTCATTCAACCCGTTTAAATGATGGCCGGCACGTTTCGATTTATTCGTACGGGGCATGTTTCCACGGAACACGGTTTACTACCGATATATCGAGTCAAAGTTACTCGAACCGTAGTGTGTTCGAGATGGATGACGAACATCACGCATACCCGACTGACGCACCATCTAATTCGCGACCTGAACTGCAAACCGGCAATCATCTGTGAAGATTCACGTGGGAGCACGGTGTGTCTAGCGTGAGTCTTCGGCTGAAACCGGTTTCTTCTGCCTTCAGACCGAGTAATTTCGTTAGTTCACCAGACGTCGTCCTCTTCTCTTGCCCATGGCCGACGAGGATAGCTAAATGGACGCTTCACTAGTCAAGCATTTCGAAATTTCATACCTGCACAGAATTTCTGACGTATCCATCAGCGATTTTATTAATTAACGATCTTCGCGATCTTTTCTTAGGTATTGTTCACGGTGGATTTGGGGAGGGGAGGTGTTCTCTTTCACTAAGGTCTCCGATATCAATTAACCGCTCTAAACTAAGCTGTGGACAGGTTCCGTGAATGAAGTCAGCTACGAGGAAATTTGATATTAGGGAAGAACGATCTACTTGAACGGATCGATGGTCGAGTATGAAAGTTGCGAGGTGGTCAGCTGCCTGCAAGGAAGGTCCCTTCACGACGAAGGAACCTGCTGTCCCTATGAGTCCGCGCAAACTAGCGATTACAAAATGCGAACGTTATCGAATGAAACGGTAAATTCGAGTCGCGTAACTGTGAAAGGTGAATAACACGGAGCAAAATGAAATGCAATCTTTTTTCAAAATGTTTGCAGACAGATCTTCAGCGTAACGCAGCCTGGTACGTATTACCGCGTACTGAATCGATGAACGAAACTTTTCCCCACTTTATTACTATTGTTCTGTTCATCAAGCTCTAATAATAATTCAAGCAAAATGAAACTGCACAACGACGAAATCTCTACCGAAGAGGAAACCCTCGAAGAGTTGCGCGGTTGCTAGCCCGGTCGACGACGTCGTCGTCCTCGCGAGCATTATGGGACGTCTTCAAGTAGTTTACAAGCAGCTTGAAACTCGGCGTCGAACGCGAACGAAAGGCTAAACCCGCGAGGCGGCTCCAAACCGAGTGAAGCGAGATTAATTAGACGCCGATGACAAAGCGGGGCACCGTGCCTTCGCTCACCGTTCAGCTTGACGCTCATAGCCCGATAAACATTGAGAAATTTTGACGACGCTCCACCATTCGGCACCGTGGATCCTTCTTCCCGCTGACAATGCCGCGCGATAAGGCATCGATTCGGTTCCCGCACGACGTGGAAAATTGAACGCTCGATTAAATCTCCCTTTCGTGGGCGTTTCCGAAATTCACGGGCGAACCGTAGCTGAATCAGTGTTTCTTGCTCCTCCAAGTTTTTATACAATCGTGTCCAGCGAGTTCCATTCCTTTAATTCGACGGAAAACGGATAACATGCATGTTACAGGTGTTTAACCGGAGATTCAACTTCAACAGGTTCAACTAATAATCAATCTATTTTTACTGGATATTCTATTAGGAATATATTAGGTATTATTAACACGGTGGAAGATGAGAAGGGATTGCAAAAATGAATGCCGTACAAATTGATGGTTCTATTTAAAGTGCTGTCCTGCTGCCGCTTCCCTCTTTGCATCGATTCATTAAAATACAAGGAACCAATTATACAAGGAACCAATTATTCAGCCTCCGATACTCCGATTTTGCTAATTAATAATTTGAGCAAACCGTTCAAAGATACAGGTGAACTCATATTGCATACAGAATCAGATACAAATATTCAGCACCTTGGAACTGTGTACGTACACGTCTCTCGATCTCCGGCAATCGACCGCCGGACCTCCCGATCGAAAAGCGCCGCCTCGAAATCGTTTCGTCGATCGGTACTCGGTACACGGGATACCTTCAAGCAACGGGCCGGTGTAAAGGCTAACGGCTTACGCCGTAAATCCGTGCGTCGACGAGATGGGCATTAATGTTCGAGCACGCGACGGAAACCTATCGGGCATCGATCGACGGGACAAGGCTGCGAAACGTCGGGAAGAAGACGAAGAAATGACCCTTGACGCGAAAGCGGAATACACGAGCGTCGAATGGTTCATCGGGCGCCTGAAACCCCATTAGACCATGGTCGCCGGGGGCTCATGCGACACAATAACAAGAGAGACACGGACGCGAATGCTTGGGACGCGTGTGTTTAAACACGATACGTGTCTCGAGGGCAGAGTTTCTCCCCTCGTTCACACCCTTCTTCGGCTTAAACTTTCCTCCCCCGTTCTGGCCCCCCTTCTTGACGACGTAATTTGCATTACGAACAAGGGGAAGACGGCTGAAAAGTGGGAGGAAGCATGGTGCGGCTGAAATAGGCCCGGGCTTGCAGACTGGTTAAGTTGTTATGCTTCGAATATGTACTGCAAGCATGCACGTCGTTTCTCCATCGGGAGACCCGTTACGATTCTTTTCGGATACTTCGTGATAAATCATGAAGGAAGAATAAATAGTATCGACGCCTATCTTCATGATCTTATAAATGTTATATAGCCCCGTCTATGTATTCTAGATACTTTAATTGTTCTAAGATATACTCCGCAACGATATCCAACAGGAAGAAACAGTTACTCGCGTGACAATGTTTGCAAGATATATAGAGCATACGTTGTTGAATAAAATTAAATGCCCGAGCGCTCCAATTCGAACTTCTCAATTTGGAAAGCATCTTTGTCCGGGCCATCCGGAAAACGAGCTCCCCGAAAATTCGATCTCGACGTGCCTGGGAAACGTTTCGGCAGGGGCGTCGGATAATCGAGTGGGCAGAAAGAGAATGAAAAGAATGAGAACCGCGGCTGGCACGAACGGGGGAGCACCGTACGCCACGAGGTTCAATGTCCTCGTCCTTAACGGTCGTCATCCTGGCAATCCTGGTGGTGGTTCTCGTGCATCCGCGGTCGAGACCTCGTGCGCGCGTGCACGATCCTTATCGTTCACGAAGGACGATCGTGGAACCGAGAGACGGCCAATGAATGAGAATGCACAAGTTCGTCGACGAATCGTGTACACAACGTGATTTCATCACGTTGCATCAATTGGCAATCGATCAATCGTTGGTAGAAAAAAAAATAATTAAAAAGCAAAATCTATCGCCGGAGTACAGTCGGCCAATGGAGCTCGAGCGCACATGGTCTAATGGTTATCCGAAATCGAAGGTTACCCCCGATATTGTTCGTGCCGTTCCATCGCAACAATATCGATCGTTGTCGTTTTGGATTTTACGTCGGGACTGAAGTCATCTTGACTCGGGCTAAGTCTATCTTTAAAAAATATTTATTCAAGCAACGATTACGACCGGTCACGAATTTTATTTTCGTTTTCGGCGAACTAGGGAGAACGTTCTCCGGAAGCATCAACGTAAAATCTCGTTCGGTAATATCTTTGGCGCGGTGGCAATACTCTAGGATTTTCCAGTAAAGTGCGACGTTCAAACCGAATGTTTGACGAACGAAAAATCATTGCAAAATGAACAGGAATAAATAAATTGCAGTTTCGACCCCAATCGAAGAGAGCTGATTTATGGGCCGCTCTATTGAACCATCGTTTCGTGCAGCTTTAAAAAAAAAAAAAAAAAGAAACCCCCCGGTGGATGTTGCAATTAAAGAGGGTCGCAACAGAAGCGACGAGAGCATGGCTGGAAGTGTGCGGCGGCGTTTGTTGTTACACCGTACTCACGGCATTCGCAAGTTAAGCACGCGAGAGTCGTAATGCCGTTTCATGGTGTATATTATTATTTCGCACGCACGTGGTACGCACGCCCCCGTCTCGGAAGATTAACGGAGTCTTGTACGGCCTCCCGTAACGTTTACGCCCTTCGCTCGCTTTCGCTTGACTTTCTCCTCGCTGTTCATCCCCACCTCATCCTCGTGATCCCGTCGCGTTGTCAATGAAATCTCGCTTCACTATTTCACTTCCGCGTTCTCGGCGTCGCGGGAAAATCGGCGGTTCGATTCCCGCGGCTAATTACCAGTAATTCCCCTTCGATTGTCCTACCGATTTCTTTGGGAATTCGAGGTGCAAATTGTTCTAATAAGTAACTTTCAAGTAATTAAAAGATCTATCCGGCCCGCACAATACTGTACACCTTCCCCACATTTCTTTCTATACATAATCCGTCGGAGAAACGGAATCGAAATTCGTGGTGGATCTAAAAGAACAATAACGAAGGACAGCATCAACGCCTGTCACTTACGGACGCGTTTCCTCTTGACGGCTCAATTGTCACCCATAGACGCGTCAATGTTCCTTGACGAAACACTTACCTGTAACAAACAAGAGGGAAACATCGTGTTAGTAAATCAGTTGCGACTGCAAGTTCGTTAATGTTATTTCAATGAATCCCGCCAATTATACGCGATCGTCGCAGTCCGTTCGACACCTGCAACGGAGACGCAAAAAGAAAATAGCGTCACCGTCGAATCGCAAGCAGACGGTGTACACTACGGAAAGGGGGGTGAAAGGAATCTCTCGCTCGGGGACACGACGAAACGGAGACACGCGAAGACAATAGGAGGGTGCTTCCTTCCCCCGGTGTTTCCGTGACCGCAATAATCCGACGGACTCGAACAAAATGGTCGGAGGGACGAGAAGAGAGCCACGGGGGAAGAGAACTGTCTGGTGACGACGATGAGAGAAGTTTCGACGGGCGGAGAGGCAACACGGCGAAGAGGGGTAGGTTGAAAGGGATGCAGGGAGGATCGAAGCCCGGAAAGAGGAATAAAGTGACGCAGGAGGCTACAATATGGGGGTGGGGGATTTCAGCGTGGAACCGAGAACACCGGCGGTATGGGGTTGGCTCCTTCGAGCTACGAAACGCTGCACACCACCATCACAGGCATAGCCAGCAACCACCGGCAACATTGAGGACCTTACTCGTCACCACAATGCCGTGGCGAAACTGCTGCCACCGACGCTGGCGTTATTACCTTACGTGCCTGCATGCCGGTCGAAGTAACTTCGAATCCTCCATCCCTCTGCCCAGCCCTCCTCGCAGAACTCTCGACCCCCTTCGATTCAATGGACACGAATGCCGCGACGGAATTCTTGATAAGTCGAGCGGATGCGAAGAAGTCGATCGACTTTCGGCTGCGGAAGCTCGCGAGCAAAAAGTTTCGCTGGGCGGGTCAACTGTTTCAACAGATTATATGGATATTCTGGAATCTCGGCTTATTATACGGACGCGGGTCACGATTTGCAAAGCGGTGATCGATATTGCTTGGCTGGGAAACGAATTTGGATATTCGTCGAGTGTCGTTCATCATTGAATGGAATCGTTGAAACCGTATGTGCCGATCATACATTCTTCGTTTCGAGATATTTAATGCTTTGCATTTACACGCGTAACGAAATATTTTGTCAGTATAATAACTGATTATTTAATCGAATAATCTGCTCTTGTAATGTAAATATCTTCTTCGGTTGTCAAATTGTTAGATTTTTTACTTAGACCACTTTCATAATTACCGGCGCATATAATGTATTCCACTGAGAATTCATATTTAATTGCGTTAATAAATGCAATTACTAAAAGGTTGCCTTATTGAATTCCAATTAAAACGGAGTACACGCGTGCAACTTTCCAGAAGATTTATTACCCCTCGGTACGAACAAAAGGAACAGAGAAATGCAATACAATCACATCGCCCAGCTCTATTCGTGTCTACCCGGTTCATGAAAATACTGAAACAGTTGGTGTTTCTACGAGACAGGGCATTCTTTCTCGCCCGTTTGCAATTTCCGTCCCGCCGTGACCCATTTCACTGCTCTCAGTAGTCGCAGTTTGTTCGATCATTCTGTAAATAACCCACGCAGCCTTCCGTGAAAATTCCCCTTTGTCGCGGGCCGTTTTCGAAATCTTGTTCACCTTAATTTCGAATTCGAACTCTGGGCTTCCCGGTCGTTTTTATTATTCCCCCGGATCGTCCACTTTCTCGACTCGGCTGGCTGTTTAGCGGAGCAGTTCGAAGTAACGCTCGAAAAGGAAATACATACCGCGAGTCCCATCGCAGAAGGCTTGTCCCCGATTCTACCAGAAATTGTGGCGTTACGCCGTGCAGCGAAACAATCTTGCTCGTTTCGCTCTTGTGGTAATCCGAATACCCTCTGGCCTGCTCGTTCGTCAGAGTTTATCATGCCAGAGAATCGGCCCTGACCTCAGCAGGCGCGACAAGTTTCCTGCGCGATCAACACACGTATACACTTCGCAACTACAATTTGAAAGCAACTCGATTTCCTTGGCGTGCATGTTTCATCGAACCGACGATAAAGCGGCCTGATTAATCGAAGCATTACAACGGTGCAAACGATATAAAAAATATACCAACATCGCCGCGGAACGAGAAGAATGATTTGGAACAGTAATATGTCATGCGCATGCGACACGGGTCCATTGAACTCGATACAGGTGACCTCGGGTACATTGGACTCGGACACGGACGATATCGGGTACCGATACGAACGACCACGTGTGGCTGTCAAGGTAACCATAGTTGGCGAAAATAAAGGTAACTGGCAGGGTTCGAAGATGGGAAGTCAGATGACTATGGATTTCTACGGGTCCTCGAGTTAACTCCGATATAGCCCACGGGCTCAAAGTAATTCACCTTGCATCCCAGAAACGCGTAAGAGATTGTTCGAAATCCTCCAATCAAAACTTCGCCCGCACTGATATTTAAATAGATCAAATATTCAGCAGTCCAAAGCGATTACCGAATCAAGGCCCACGGATTAATAACTGTTCCAAGAAGGTTTCGCGCTCGATATAATTCCATCTACCGTGTAGTACCTGCACACGTATGCATAATATATGCTCGACGCCGGTCGATCCGCCCGGCCGAAAAGTTTGACGGGCAACGTTTCAAACTTTCCAGGCACACCCCTAGATCATTTATCTAAATTAAAAGTCTGCCTACACCGGTTCGCGTAGCCCGCCCCCCCCCCTATAATCCGTGAAATAACCGTTTCGCCAACAACCGTCGACGACCACGTTTTTATGTATCGGCGATCACGCGAGACAAAAGTTCTGCCCGGCTTGGAAATATGTATGTACATACATATCGTGATCCACGCATCAGCATGCTGAAACGCTTTTCGCCCCTCCGCTATGCTTTTTTCTCCACGCGCCATCTCGGTAATACATCTAATCCTCTTCTTCTCTATCAACGCTCAGGCTATTCACCGCCGGTGCACGCGAGATTTCGACTTTGACATCGCTTAAAGCCAGATCCCTTTCTCCCTCGCAAAAAACAGCTTTTCAACGACCACGTAACGAAGACGGTCGAAACTAAGCCATCCAGTCCTCTCGGCGCACAGTGAACGTCCATCAGCCGGCCGCTGTAGCGGCTTTTCTTGCCAGCGAATAGTTCCAACAAAAAGGAACTGCCAACTTGAATTCATTCTCTCGACCGCAATCCCTGCGCACAACGAGCGTGCAAACGAAAGATTAAGCGGGCAAGTAAGCAAGCAAGTAATCAAGCAAGTAAGCAAGCAAGCAAGCAAGTAAGCAAGCAAGCAAGCAAGGAAGCAAGCAAGTTGAACGCGGTTGACGACGCCAGGTTTCCTAGCGCGCGCTTAACCAAAGAGTCACGGGCGAGAAGGCCTTGACCTTGACCTAATTGAACTCTCCAGAGATTTCAAGCTAGACGAAAGATCTGGCTTCATAGAAACCGTGCGCTTAAATGGGTGGTTCGACGTATGGCTCGGTCATTAAGCGGGTCACGCGACGACACTGAGCGTGGATTTAATACCGTTAACCCTATCGCAAGATCCGCTTCCGGCGACTTCCTCTGCCCTCTCTAACTCCACCCACGCTATACAGCTTTCTTCATTGCCCCACCGCTATCACCACTCTCTCTTCATTCCACTTTGAACCTCTCTGTCTATATCCCCCCCCCCCCCCCCCCGATGCTCCCACTTCTTTTCGTCCTTACTTTTTCTCCCTTTGTCTTATTCCCTTTCCCGTGCGCCGTCTGGCCAACGCAACGGAGTTCATTACCCACGGACTGGGATGAACGGGCCTGCCTTTAAATCTACAGTTAGGTACCTGCCTGTCGGGAACGCTAATTATGGCCACGTAGCCAAACCACTCTTTAACGTGTGCACGCTGCCACGGGACACCGGCTCTCCCCGTGATATTCCGGCACCGTAACGCAACCGGAAACGAGCCGATGAACCGACTGGCATTATCGATGCCGCGGCCCCTCGGCTCAATCGCGGATGGAAGGAGAGAAATTTTTGCGCCGGGTGCTTCCGGGGATGGGACACGCTTCGGGGAGCAGCGAAAATTGCGAATACGATCTATTCTCTCTCGGAAACGATCTTTTCCTCGCGATATTTTTTGCGGAAGGTACAGCGGAACCGTTTGGATCGGTAGGTTCAATCGATTGTTCGAACGACGAGACGATTTTCGGGGCAGACAACGCAATTTCTCATCTATTTTATTTTCGTTTGAAATCTATGCGACCTTAATAACCAGGTCTCTACCACCAGTTTGAACCTTTACAATTCTTTGCTCATATTTGTAAAAACAATTCGGAGAAAAGTTCGGATAGCTTGACTGACCCGTTGTAAAGGAAAAAGTTCGCTGCTGTGAAAAAAAAAAAAAAAAAGAAAAGACAAACGAAAGGAAGTTTACGAGACGAGAGTCGAAGTAGTACGTGTTACTGGTAGCGTTAATTGTTCGAGCCGGCGCAGCGGGTGCAGCGGAAGAACGGGCGCGAAAAGAAAGGGATTCGTAAAACCGGCGTGTTCCCCGCCCGTAATTGCGCAATTATTTACGCGGTCCGGTCGGCGTAACTGGCCGTAATTACGGCAACACAATAACCGGAATGGAGTTGTATGATAATGAGGAAAACGAGCGTCTTACGGTAGGCGGTATCTGCGTACGCTTGCGGTCGCGATCCTCCAATGCACAAACTCGTTTCTAAACGGGACGCTCGAGGATACCCCCAGGTGGCATCCTGCGTGGCCGTCTCTCACCGAAATAGACACTCATCGCCTTAATACACACTCGGTATACGCGCTCGTCGACGATAACGAAAGCATGTTTTACTCCATAAATGCAAATCGAAACGAGATTTCCATTTATCCGTTCGATCTGGCCGAACTTTCACCGAATGACGACCAGCCGGCATCGATCGAAACGTTCGAAATGGTATCCTCCAGCTCGTTCCCGGTCATTCGAGACACGATCCCCAGCACCGTCGTAATACGAATCGTTTAGCATAGCAGATAAGCGCGAGGGAGAACCGGTTCGACGGTGAATAGAGGTGAATTTCCCGCGGAACGAACACCGAGGGTCGAGCTAACGATGTGCTTCGCGGCGAGCCGAGCGAGAAGGAAACGGCCGACGGTCGGTCGACAACACACCACAGAGAACCGCAGAGCATCGGAGACGAGAAACTGGAGCAAACTCGTCCGAGGGAGACCTCCGGGAAGAAGAGTCTTGCTCGACAAAAACAACTTCTCGTCGACACAGTGATTTCTACGGCCGCCGCGGAGAAAACTTTCCTAGTTGGACTGGTGCGGCTCCGAGCTACGATAACAGTCGAAGTATAACTGGCCGGGGAAATTAGGGAAACATTTTTGCCGGGACGTCCCGGCTGCCGGCTGAACTTTAAATGAATTTAAGGGAAGCGATAGCGTGACTTGGACAGGATTGAATAGGGATGGGAGATTAAACAGTGAACGACTCGGAGTCTCGCAGAAGAATGCTTGTTATCGCGCGCCAAAGTTCTTCTTCCAGCGACGGAAGAATCGATGAGATACAAATCGCCACGGAGGTGAAATCGAACCCCGTTCGTTTCCTCCCGTGGATCCTCCGGAATCTTCCGTTGAGGATCGAGCGATAGTAGTAACGACCATTGCGCGGAGGTTGCTTTCCAAATTTCTATTTTGGCCACTGTTCGCGAAAGGCAGCGGGCTGTTCTCGCGTTTCCAGGGAATCGATTCGATACTCTCCTTTGCACGACAGTGTACTCGATTACGCGTGTACGTCGAGTTAGTACCGTAGTCTGTACACTCGCAATCGGATCGAGGAAAATTGCGCAGAAGTTTAAGCAGGATGTTCGCCGTCGCGGAGGCATTAACGGCGAGATTCGAGGGGAGAAAAGGATCCTTGTCGCTACCGATTTGACAAATTGCTAGCATCTAATTACATTGGGATTACGTGCAATCGCTATATCGCATATATCAGACATTTATCTAACAACCTGTTCGCTGAGAAAAAGAACCCCGAGACAAAAGACCCGCAGCAACTTTTTCCCTTTCACCAGACAATAGGAGATCCATCCACGGTTTATCCTAACCTTTCGAGTTTAATCGTCGAATCGATACAAAGCGCCGTGGTTGCACGCTGGAGAATCAATTAACTCGAACATGAAATTCTCCGCCATGGACGCGAGGATACGTCATTTGCAATTATCGGCAACGCAGGCGCAAGCACGGCGACGACAACGATAGCAACGTAGACAACGACAGCGACGTCGACGTCGACGTGGCATAGAACGTGCGCGAGAAGAATGATAGCGTCGCGCAATAAAGCCCGGGTCGCGCAAAAGGACAAAGTTCGATTGTCAAACGCTCCCCTTTGCTCTGCCCGGCGTCGCTTCCTATTTCGCAAATAGGGGTTGAATGCTGCGACGTCGAGAGGCTGCAGTTAACCTCTCCAATTTAAACACGGGACCTCATCGATTCTTAATGGCCGATAAATCGGTTCCTCGTGCTCTCGCAATCTGGCCGCGTCCTGTGGGAAACGAAATAGAAAGAGACGAACGGGCACGAACAGACGGGGAGAAAGGAGATTTTCGTATAACGCATTCGAAGTGCATCGCCAGTCAAGCAGATAGGAAAACGACACGGGGGATGGTGGTGAAATGAAGAGAAACTACGATGGATAGAGGAGGAGAGAATGATAGAAAGGAGAAGCGGGAAGACAGCGAATTAATCTCCCTATTAGCGATCGCCAGTCTCAATTGCCTTCGTCCTCCTGCTTCTCCCTTTCGACCTCGTTCTCTGCCTATCGACTCCCTTCTTCTCGGCCGCGTCGAACCGGAAGTCGAGCAATTTATCGCGGCCCGCTCCTTCTTTTAATCGGTTCCCGCGAATCTGTGTTCAAAAACGTGTTAATTGGACGTCTACCTTCGGTTACCATAATTGTAAATCATGTTCCGTTGGGCATTCGCTTTCCGCAACGCAGTCGTCCTTACACCTTTCGTGTACCTTGCGTACTAATGGCTGGAAGCAATTTGTTTCTTCCAGTATTAGCTGGGAGAAATTGGTGCAAATCAATGTGTAATAACAATTCGTTGCATAACTCATTATTTCTACTCTTATGCTACTATTGTACGGGCAATATTTCTTAACAGCAGTAATCAAAATAATACACAAGTTCGCAGGATATTTCATATTTTTTTTCATGCTCCTTGAACCCAGTTCGTTTAGCATCATTTCTATTTGGCCGACCACGACACGGTCGGCAGAGAACCGTTGGCTCTCGCGATTCTCGCTAGCGAACCGAGAAATTCATGGCTGTCGGCGGAAACCGGCTACAGTGATATCTTTTTAGAGAATCCTGGGGTTTAATGCCGTGAAATTATATAAGACCAGTATACTGTTAACTCGCCCGACGAGCTTTTCCGCGCGGCCGTCCGAGGGAATAGACGTGGATATGTTTTCGCGATCGGCAGACTTTATTAAATCTCGATCAGCATTCACTGAAAAAATTGTTCCGCATCGAACATTTTCAGCAGGACAACAGCAACGTGATAATAATTCAGACGCTCCCAAACTTATTACCAAATTATCGATTATACCCGGCAAGCTATACGAACCGACGTTTGAATAATTGAAACGCAACGCTCCGCCAAATATTTAACGCAGCTCGCATAGAAGGCAAACCTCGACGAGCCTCGAGGGGCGACCAATGATTTTAAATTGGAAATATTAAATCACCGATAAATGTACACGAGCCGCGAGAGGGCCCGATTTGTTGTTGCCCAACCAGATTCGAAAACCACGGGATCAAACCGGAAAACTTTAATCGATGACGATCCACGGAAAAAGCCCGTTTTGCAAGCGAATTTTCGCTTTCTCTCTCCCCCTCTGTCCCCTTCACCGTTCATTCGCTCGAGCCGCCGTAAAAAGAGGAAAGGAAAAAACGAGCGGAAAAAGGGGTGTTCGTTATTCAACGTTTTCCAGTCATTGCGACTCCCGATAAATAAAACAAAGAGCGCGGTGGCGCGCGGCCTGTACACACGCGAATTTCGCGTGCATTAAAAATCCGTCACGATCCAATAAATAATTCGCGTGCCGGCCACACATTGTTATCGATATGCGCTACGCGTTTCCAACCATTATCGATCCTGAATGTACCTCGTTAACGATGCACGCGCGTGTGCACCTATACATACATATGCCCGCTATAGAAAACGCGATCTGACCCACTGCTGTACGCGTATTCGAAACTGCCGTGCTGATCGGCACTCTTCTGCCGAACGACTCTGAGCCCTCCGCGAAACGGATCGCTTTTGCTGTCGGGCGATGCGTGGAGTAATTGCGCAAAAGTGCAAATCTTTTGTTTGGCGATTAAACAATCGGAGGCTGAACCAAAATGCTTTATCGTTTCGCGACTACGATGAAGCAGGAGTCTAATCTTTCGTTGCACGCGAAGTAGTTATAGAGTTCAAGGGTGTCAACACCGTCTTCCCTCGTGTTTTCCGATTTTCCATTTTTATCCGAAACGTTCATCGCTCCCGAGAAAGAGCCTACTGTTCTAATAATTACGAACAAGAATCTAGGTATCAATTAATAATAACGAGCGAAGGTATCTCGGCGATAATACGCCGCCTGTAACATACCTACATCGTCCAGAAGTAAGCTGATCAAAGTCGAGACCGATAGAACGCGTCTAATCGCCGACGGAATTCGCATCGATGTCCTGCCAACTGTGCGCCTTGTTCTCCATTGATTTTTCATTAATTTCGCTTAAGAGTCTCGGAACGATTCCGCTCGAAAGCACGCGGCGCGTCGCCCGTTCGAGGCCGTCGCGTTCTCCTTCGATCGTTAATTAACTTTTGCGCGTTCCTTCCAGCAGTACCGATCTTTGAAGCCCAACAAAAATCGTTGTTCTCGAAACTATTGAAACGAAGAGCGATTAAATATATTTTTTGGAGAGGGCGGGGGGAGGGGAGGGCAGGGGGCGGGGGGTGGCGAACGAAGTTGCAAAGGTAGAGCGTCTGCAAAAGTGAGAAGCCGAAAAGGTGAATGAGAGCAAGGAGAATGGAAAGAAGTATGTAAGTAATCGAGACGCGTCCGTTTAGCATAATGAACGCCTAGGCGAAATGTGAACACGACGCCTACCTCGTTTCTCGTCGCTGGCAGGACCGATTTCCACATGGCCATCCATAATAATTAGTGCCAACGAAGCTGGCGTACGTCAGCGATAATTAACTGGGGGAAAAGTGTATCGGGCAATGGCGATGGATAGACGGTGCCGTTGATTTGCTGCTCCGTCTTGTGCGTGCACTCGCTAAAGCGAATTCGATGCGACATTAAGGTACACGCGACGAATCGTCACGAGGGCACGGAGATAAACTGGAACTTTGATACAAGTGGGTATGCAAATCGTCGTCCGAGCCTTTAGCGCGATACACATTATTCATGACGATTCGTTGATACGAACGTGATTTCAAGACTGCAGCGGACATGTTCGGTTGGTTTTAAGGCGTGCTCGATTGCGATGGAACGGCGTTAATCGAAGCGGATGATAACCGGTTGGTGGATTGGCGAATTCATTATCCTATCAGTCAGTCGGCTGATATATTCCGCTTCGATATAGAACTGCACCGTGGCAAACATTTATTATTACGTGACCGCCGTAGTACATTTCCGGGAGCTAGATATTTCTATTTTATTTATTTCTTTTTTTTTTTGCACACCCTTGTAAGAATACTACAGCAGAGTTTCGATCGTGCCTGTCGTGCCCCCTAGACATTGACCCAGTAAAACTTTACGTAAAGTGGTCCGGAGGGAATCGTTTCCGTTAAGTGTCACCAGCAAAACGGAACGAATTCGTTGGAAATTCGTTACCTAATACAGATTACGTAGCTGGATTATTCGCAGACCAGTATTAAGCCGAGGTACACGCGTCGCGCTGTATTTCATAAGAAATACACAACGCGCATTAATTCACCAATCGACAAGTTTCCAACAATTTCCACGGTCACTTCGCCAGTGGCCGGCCATTTCCATTAACCACTGCACAATTTCCATTTTCCAGAAATACATAATTTACGTGGATCGTGGTAGAAAGAGAGAGAGAGAGGGAGAGAGGGTGGAAAAAAGAGGATGTTGCACAGAAGGGATGTTGGTTTGTCCAAGTCCAACAACTCGATGCCCTTAAATATTCCAGCTATGTGGCGCTCGACTTTGTTTACGACGATTTTCTTTGCCACCGCGCGACGTCTTATCGTAGTCGTGGCCACAGTTGTCGTAGTCGGCCACGCCGACGTACAGTAAGTAAGTTTCTGACGGAAAATCGATGCGTAAGCGCCATCGTGGCCGCCGGCTGCGACGATAGATTGTATAAGTCGGTTACAACGCGGCTCACGTTATAACGTCGCTCGAACCGCATTTCTCTTCGGAACGTATCTTGAGGAATTGCCCGGCCAACCCCACTGGCTCCTACCAGCCGAGAAATTTTTCGTAAGGCACTCGAATATTCACGAACGAGGACATGAATACAAATACTTCAGTGGTCACGGCGAATTTTGCGCCGGAATCGCTTGATCCACTCTCCTGGTCGAAATATGTGGGTGCATTGGTTGTTAAATCTGCACCGGTCTATCTGCATTTATATTATGGTATGTCGTTTTGCTCACGCATTTTGTTGCACGCATTTTCTTTTATTTTTCATTCGGAGACTGCATCATAAATGTAATATACTTTGCGACAGCGAAATTGCAGTGATACCGATAATAATATTACCGAGACAAGAGTGAAATGTATATTTCATTCTCGTGAACGCTTTCGTCGGTGAAGTTTAGCTGGCTCGCTTTGTCGGGTCCGTTTGTTAAAATTATCCACCTTGCAACCGTGGACAAACGTGTCCGCGAATACGTTACGGAAAGCTGGTATCTATAGGTCAAAGGTTTTCCATTGATCCATCCGCCTATACAATACCTCATCGAAATAAATATGTAGCATTTCGTATGGGCCACTTGCTTATCGTAGGCGGCGAATACGTTGCCGCGGCAAGGTAACTAAAAGTCACGACGGCATCGGAAAGGGCAGTAAAAGTCAAACAGTCCTGAATTAAAAAAGTTCGCAGCGTCTAAAGAGCATGCCGGATTCGACGACAACAGCTTTAAATTAAATCCACTGTGCCGTGCATCCTTTTTCCCCGGAACAAACGCACTTCGCACAGAGTATTCTGAATTTTCGACTCTAAATTATCCCCGACCCTTCGCCCTAGAACAAACAACCGCAACCAGGAGGGTTCGCCGAACCACGCGTTCGAAGGGATAAAACAACAGATTACTCTAACTCGAGGAAGAAGCTTCGACGATACTCTTATTGCGTTAAAAAGTTGTGGAAAACGATCCACCCCAGGGTTCCAGCAGCAGGCTGGAGCCCATTTTCCCCGGAAGGATGTAAAGAGTGAAGTAGATCCGGCGTCTTAATCCGCGAAACTTCCTGGAAGATTAAACCCTATTCCAAGGGGAGCTGCAAACTTGTCGTCTTTTTAAATCGCTTTCAACCCGGGGAATTTTACGTAGTCGAAGCAGCGCGGGAAAAGGGACCCCGATGGGAACGTTAATAATTTGTCGGTGAGTTTCAGCAGGTACGCCGCGGCGCTCCGCGGCGGAGCGGAGGTACGAGAGGGAGGAAGTGGCGTCGCATTTCCGACGAAAAATATGGCCTGGCCGAGTGGATCTTACGGTCCGCTCGGCTGCACACCGTATACCATACACGTTACACACTGACACCCAGTTAAACTACGCCCGACTCTGTATAAACGTACGCTTTGCACGCGAACGGGGAAACGAGAGGTTGAGAGGAGCTATCGGAACAACGTATAGGATAGGGTGAAACAAGAACGATACGCGTATGCACGGTGAAATGAAAACGAAAGAAGGAAACGGCGTGGACGGGGAAAAAATGGAAGATGCAGAGGAAGACGACAAAAAAAAAGGGAATGCAGACGAACGAATCGTGGATGCAACGAGATAAATGTTTGCATCGATGCACGCGACAAATGCTTACGGCAAGTGTTCTGGATTTTCAGATGCTTTTCGTTCCTCGAACAGCAGGTTGGTCCGATAAAATTTAATGGGATACAAATTAATTGGATATTTTGCATGAAACTGATTCCGACTTTGTGCATACATATCGAGCAGCGGTTAACAGAATGTAATAACGTCGCTTGAAACGCACGTTGGATCGCGC
This sequence comes from Nomada lathburiana, assembly GCA_963667235.1. Lineage (NCBI taxonomy): Eukaryota > Metazoa > Arthropoda > Insecta > Hymenoptera > Apidae > Nomada > Nomada lathburiana. The sequence goes on along the minus strand of OY763898.1, from coordinate 6,987,675 downwards.
AGACCGCAGATCCATGATCTTCCATGCTGTACAAATTGGATAACTACTGCTTTATGGAGACCCGATCCGTAGCATGGCAACATGGTCCGTCCCTTCGCGGCTCCATCGATTATGAATATTCAACTGAGTTATTATTTCGGCAGCAAGTATCAATCGCGTCGAATATCCGTTTAACGCCGTGTAGAATGGATGAGAACGATTGATACACAGTGTTATCCTATGGTGTTCCGTGAAAACGTCCCTTCGATTTCACTGAATCAAATTTACAATTAGATACGTCGAATACAGAAATGAGAGTCGATGAAGGTTGTATGGAAATCATCTATCCAATTGTTGCTGCGTCGACAATGGCCAGTGATATTCAACAACAGGTATCAATAGTAATATTTCGATATACATAAATATATTTACAGAGATGTTCTCTGCCAAATCCTTCCTATTCAAACGCCTGGATTAAAGCATCCGAAAATATAATGATTCCCCGATAACATTTTCGTATCCATGAGCTATATCTTTTTTGTCTGTAGTTTCATGTTAGGGGGGTGGTATCGCCATGCACGCTTTTACATGTTATCTGCATTCCTAATTAACAATACAGAACAGCTGCCAATTAAACTGATGTCGTGAAATTCACCTTAAGCTTCCCTGTAACACACTTTCGCGTTCCCCGTGATCCAGCCAGAACGATAAGTTCATCCCGGTTATGTTTTCGGGCGAATAGAAGGCGCATCCTCGAGGTCGACTTTATAGCGGCACAGCGAAAAAGAAAAGAAGGTGGAACGCCACTGAGTTCTGACACACTTTATTGCTACGCCTCCGCCGCCACGTTCTCTTCCTTCCTCTTCATCCTTGCGCCGTTTTCCTGGCAGCGACCTCGGGCCCCTTGTACCGTCTCTTTATGCAACCGGCAAGTCCCTCTATCGCGGAACTGCTTCTTTTTCGTACAAAACCTCCCCACCCTCCTCTGTGCTTGCGATGCACATACGTTTCGGGAACCTATACAGCCGTTCGCCGTGGTATTCCAATCAATTTTCCGAGCACTACCGGTCGATACGCTGCGCGATTTGCCCCGATCGCCAGTTAGCCGAGCTCCCCTCTTTGATCGAGAACGCAGAATGAAATAAGATTCAGAGGGGCAAACAGTTTGGGGGGGTAGAATCAAATATTAATGTCGTTGAAATCCAGTTCACGGTGGAATAGAAAGGTTGGTGGAATTGGGTAGAATGAATTTTTATCCGTTTATTGGAGTGTTCTTTTTGAAATCGAACGTGCGACTTGCTACACAATGATCGGTACGATTTTTATAAATACGGCAGAGGTGTGATGTATTACTGAATTGGCTAAGATATAAATCGTATAAATTATAGGGGGAAACAATTTTGTATTGAACAGAACGTTCGAATGATACTCCAAAAATCTGATGGAGTGATTCAATACAATCCTTCGTGCGTAATACTTATTAAAGAATGCGCGTGCCAAGAATGTGCTATACACTGACGCCACATTTTCGCTTTCAAGGTTCCTAATAAAATTACTCTTCGACCGGAAACTTTGAGTAGGGTCAACGGTATATATTCGGCTCCTGGAGAAAGGGTTCGGCTAATATCCGCACAGACCCCATAGCAAAGATTTGTAGGACGAAGCGAACTTTAATGGACCAATCTCTTGCACTGCTTAACCGTTCAGGTATTCAATGTTCGGACGGTCTACAAGCCGCAGGAAGTACATTTCTGTTCCAAACTGTGCCCGAGCCTCGTAATTTCCAAGCAAACCGCTCCCTTGTAAACTGTTCAGCGGGCTTAAACTTTTGCGAAACGTTCTCCCGTGGCAGAACTCGTTCGACCTGGCCCGATCGCTTCGTTTCGCCGTTACGAATATACGATCGAACGAAGTCGTGTAGAATCGCGTAACCGTGGATCAGAGAAGTTTCCAGATACGCCGTAATCGCATGTCATTTATGTACAAACGATTTAGAGCGTCGTTCGAATAGCAACGGTAAGCGCGTGGCAAACTTTCACCCGAGGCCGTAAATTAATTCGAACGAATATTCCACGCTACTGGCTACTCGAATAGGGGCTTAACGTTGTCTCGGTTAATTTTGAACAGGCCGATACGGTATTAACTTGTCAAATACATTGACGGATCAACCGGCTGGCCTGTGGAGTCGAGGTTCCCACGGGCAGCGTCAGTCAACTAGATAATAAAAATCGGTAACATATCGATTGACAGGACGATGAAACTTAGCCGGGGCAAAGTAAAAGGGAAGGAAGTCAGCGCGGTTGTTCTAACGGGACGATCATGTGATTCAATCGATCGTATCGATCGCAAGTATACTGTATACAGGTAGGTATGTGCACGTAGTCCGCAGTGAACGCAGAGTCCCGCTGCGAAGAGAAACTCCGCGAGTTTCTCGGTCAGCATCGATTTCAACAGTTGCCTACAGTCCTAGTATACATTACGAATAGAAATCATCGGGCCACCGTTTCATTCTTCTGTTCAGTTCCGCGTCATAAAGAATTTCGTTCGATTCACGTCCCTTACTTGTAACTAAACACGTAGATAAAATGGCCAATCGGGGCACGTGACGTAAATTCTCTAAACTGTTAGAAGAACAGCCACGCGCTGTAAAGTTAACACTTTGCAGTCCAAAGCTGTGTACGTGAGGGCAACCACTCGACGTATTCTGGAAACGCTCACGTTTTAAACGCTTCATTCATACAGAGTCTAACGAAAGCCCTTATTTTTATACCATTCATGATTGCATATAAAGACGGACCGGGAGAAGTAACATGTTAATCCTGTTCTACTAAAAAGAGCCAAATTACAGGACAGAATTATTCACCCATCTCCTTCAAACAATATCAAAGTAATCGCACAAAGAAACTCGCAAACGAGCGTCGACTAAATCCAATTATCATTACAAAGTATACAAACCGACTTCGAAAATTGTTCAAGATCAAGTTAAACTACCAAGCGAACGACCAAGTAAACGAGCAACGCCATTTAAAGAGATCGAAACGAGCAAACCAGATCCTAGCATCGCCGCTGACTAACGATACAATCTCTCTCCCCCCCGGGCAAAGCTTCATACCCAATCACCATTCAACACCCCCGTATCGCCTCATGTCTCGTTCACCGGCTGAAACGAACCTTCGATCCAGCACGCGACCCTTGGATCAAGGTCGTCCAACGTAGCAAGGTTCCGATTCACGGTCCCCCTTTTTCCGGCCACGCTTTTCCCAGCCAGTGGATGTGCGAGGTAGCTGTACGCGTGCTTGCCGGCAACGCTAACGGGGCTTAGTGAACTCCAAAGCTCGAGAGGTCGAATGGCTAATTAGTTACGGTAATTGGTTCGCGTTCGATAGTTCGCGGACTTTGCCAGCTCAAAGCTCAGAGAGTTCTCTCTGCGCGGCGAGCTCCATCATTGGAGCCCCGGATTTAATTACCAGCAGGAACTCGAGCGCCGGGAATCAAAAGAGTCAGCGTGCCGAGAGTGGGTGGATGCGGTTGAGGCGAACGGCTTTCGAACACGGAACTTACACGGGGTCCGTTTCTCGATGCCATTCCCTTTAATCACCCTCCACGGTTCGAGCAAACAGCCGTTTACGTTTCGAGAGTGGACCCGGCTCGGCCCGGCCCGCCGATCGGACCGGTGCGTTCCTTTGTCCCGTCCACTGCGCTGGACCGTTTGTGCCGTGCAAACGCGAAAAAGGCTTTTTATGCTGCCGCCAACTACGTCAATCCTCCGCGAGATTTATCGGCCGCGAGATACCGACAGAATATTAACGAACCCTTCCGCCGTTCACCGACGTGTTTCGTTTTGCGCACTGCACCTGCGGTTTAGCGTTGAAACTTAGCATCTCTAATTGAGGTACGCTTAGTGTTTATTAAACGAGTCAGTGCGTTATTGGTTTCGATGAGGAGGTGTAATTTCCGGATCAGCCTTATTTTGTGTCGCTATCGTGACTTTTACTTGTTAGTGCCGCGTTAAATGAGATTCAAATACGGGGATATGATGAGGGTTTGATGAAATTTTATCTGTTGCAAATTTTTACGCAACTCGTGAATGACACGGAGTGTGGGCGTTTGTATAGCGGGCAGAGGGATTAGATACCCTGTACTTTATTGCTAGTAATCGGACAAACCCTTCAATTAGCGTGATTGCATAAACCGTTTGCACAGTCGCTATACAGTAAAGTTTCTATATGTATGTACATGCATATACGTCCATGTTATTCTAGCGTGCAATTCCATTAAGAGTTATACGAGACAAACAGTTTATCTAGTCTCAAAGTTCACTGCACACTTTCACGTTTTCCTCTTTATCTTAATAAATCTTCTTGGAATATAAAATGTCGTCGTTTCAATAATACGGAAAGACAAAAGTCTACTGGCCGTATATATCGTTGTATCTGTTCGAAAAAAAATAGGTGCGACGATTTATCAAACGGAGCAAATGGGAGACTAAGAATCAATGTAATCGGCGGACGAACCGGACGCGAGCCTGTTAAATTTATATCACACGGATCCCAAGCTTGTCGTGTAATTAACGAAACGTTTCACCGCGTACAATGTGGATTAACGAAAACGAGAATTGCCTTCGAAATTTCGTTCAGGCGGCGCTAACGATAATCACGGTTATCGAACATTTTAAGTCCTCGACACTTTGTTCGATAACACATCGCACGGTAACGTGGGCGATCAAAAATGTTGCAGATCATCGACCCTTTAACTGAGCGTGACACGTTAATTGGAGCTTTGTAGTAAGTGATCGCGAATAGAAGTGCCGGGCTATTGTCGTGGAAACGCGATTTGCGTGTAAATTGCAATTTTTGTAACTGCTCGAACAAACGATACTCGGTTCAATTTGGATGAAATAAATTACGGAAACCAGGAGAGGAATGTTTCACAGAATTTCATTTAAAAAAATAAAACCTCAACGCCGTAGTGCATTTAGGATCGATTTCTGTCCCGAGTTATGCGAGAAGCAATAGCGTCTAAGCGCGCGCGCACACTCGAGTCGAAAGTAAATATTTCACTTTATTCATACCATCTATTCTAACCGTAGAGCGAAGCTTCACGATAACTGCCACTTCATCGGGCAAATATTTACCGTGGAAAATGCATACCTTGAGCTTTGCCTTCGGATGCTGTGCCATTTAAACGTAATAACGGCGCGATAATAACCAGCGGATAAATTATTGAGAGTCAGAATATCGATGCACAATGGTTCGATGTTAATTTATCCTTTCACGAGGAGGCAAAGATGATCCAGCTGTTTTATAACAGTGCTCTTCGGGGAACATTGTAGATCAATGTTGCTCGTTCTCGCACAAAGTGTTCCGCGAGGACAAACCTTGCTTATCGCCGTGCCAACGAAACGATCGGTATCCTTATAAACGAGCAACAGCGAGCAACTAATTGCAACGAAATCGATTCGATCGCGCTGCATTTGCGCGGCGGAACTTTTGTCCAACGGGTTGATCTGCTCAAACCGAGCCGCCGAGCGCTTATTACACGAAACCACGTTTCAGTTACCCGAACCCGTATCGCTACACGCATTTATATCAAATCAGGCATTCGCGTAATGAAATTATAAGTGTCGCGACCGACGTAAGTGACACCTGCCGCGAGTTTAACGCCCGCCAAGTCGAGATGCGTCGGGCGATAAGCGACAGTTTGCAACCAATTACACGTTCCACTTCAAAGCGTGGAATGTTCGTTCGCGATTACAATTTGTTTGGCAGAAGATCGGCGACGGAAACGGACACAAAGCTGCAGTGAAATTACCTTAAAACTGTTAGAATATTCGAAGTACGTGAACGACTGAGACAGACCATGCGCATGTCGTCGATGCACACTATCTTCGTCTAGCATAGCTTCCCCTTATTGTTAGGGGGGAAGCCTAGAATGGTTAAAAAGGGCCATGGTGTCGTAGGCGTCCTCGCGATCGACGCTCTTGCCAAAGAAAGGCATTCTTCTGTAGGCTGCGGTACAGAGCACAGTTCAATGAACGTACCAACTTTTCAACGCATACACGCCCGCGCAATCATTTGAATGCCCAATCGAGACACCTTCGATTACCTTGCAAAACTCTGCGCAACAAGGAAAATCTATAATTGACACGCGCCCACGCGACCAAACGAATCCATGCATTCCAAATCGCCAACCCCGAACACATTCTACTAACCAACCGAACAGAGAACGATTTCGTAGAAACCACTCTTACCCATCGACGCTGCACAATTTGAACCCCGTTAGGCCCTCTCTTGCGCGCGCGCGCGCGCGCGCGTCAAACAGCAAAAGGGTTGAAAATGAAAAGCTCGGCAAACCGGTCGGAAACGAAGCGGCGCTTAATCCAGTCAGCCGACGGCGGCGCGTCAACGTTTCCATCGACCGCGGGACGAAGTTTCCGCGGAGAGCTGCGGAACGCGGGAGGATCGAGAAGTCGAAAGCCCAAAAGCGGAGGGTGGAGTGGTAGTTGCCGAACGGCCATTTACCGTTTCGGCGCACGAGCGCAGTCGGATCGATGGCTGCGCCTCACTTTCACGATCACCGGCTCTCGTGTTCCTCCCCCCTCGTTCCATCCCGTTCTCTTTCACGGCTCCTTCCTCCATTCCTCCACGGGCATCGCGTTCCCGGCTTCTCCCTCCTCGACGCGAGCGGTGCATCGAGTGCGTTCACCCTTTCGTTCGTCCCCTTCCAACCCGTGCTTCACGCACACGCACGTGCGCCACGCCACGCCGCAAGCGTTCCCTCCTTCTTTCTCCGACGCCGCTGTGCACTCGCGGTACACGCACACTTGCACGCTAGCACGCCGTGCTCCGTCGACCCTCGTTGCAATCCTTTTCCACGGGGCTTGCGGGGGCGCGAAACGGTGTAACGGGCGGAGGGTGAACGGACGAAATCGCGTTTCGACGGGTCCCGGCTGCGAAGCAACTGGCGAGGGGATTTTCAGAAAGCTCCTGGAGAATGCGGGTTTCCGAGGTCTCTCGTGGTAGATGGCTTTCTGCGTTTTGTGCATTGCTTCGCGGTGATTTTCGTGCGCCGTTTTTTTCGCGGTGACGGCGAACGGTGCGGCGTTGTGCCGCTTGTGAACGGATACAGGGGGAATGGGTCTGTACGCGATTGCGGAGTTTTTATTGGGAATGGAGCCGAGTACGGTAAGGGGGTTGAAATAAATTGGTGGCAAAGGACATTCGGCCGCTGGAAATTGTTAAGGCCAAAGGGCTTGGCTTTATTTCGGGTTTAACGAGAGACACTTTACTATTGTCGCGGTGGATTAATAATGCAGCTTTCAACGTTCGCCTTATCTCGCTTCTTGCAAATATTGAGAATATCGTAAGCACCCATTCTATATTTAGAGGGATCGTTTTCGCAATACGATTTCCACGGTCGAAAACAAAGCGCAAACAATTTTTCTGAATCGAAATCACGCGTCTACCAGGTGGACCGTATTGTATACGGGGAACACCGTTCTACTCGCTCCTCTCGTTTCATCGGCTAGAAAGAAGCTCGTCCCTGTTTCGCTTTGCACGCGAGCAAAAAACCGTGGCCTGCTGCACTCGATCGTTCCTTTATGTCTCGTAAATTGCGTAGCAGCATCTGATCCGGATATCCTCTAGCAGGTTTCACGAGGCGCTCGCTCGAAAAAGGGAAAAAAGAAAAGAAAAAAAAAAAAGAGAGACCAGCGCGCTCTCTACTTATCAAACTTTTACATAAGCCGTAAAACTGCTAGCATCCGATCTAGTTCCGCTTTATCACGGATTTCTTTCGAGTAGACGCGTCATCTAAATCCTTCCGCGGAACCAACAAAGACCTACGAAAAATTACCCGCGACCCTCGTGATAAAAGAACAAACGAAAAAACAAACGGATAGAACTGAATAACCACCGAATCCGATCCAGCCAGATAAAACAGCAGACCGAGCACCGAAATATAAAGTCCCCCTCCCCCCCGAAATTCAGGTGACCGATCGAAACCGAAACGAACCGCGCCGACCAGGTCCTCCATTTCAAAGACCGAGCCACTAAAATTTTCAAGGCCTCAGCTGTGACCGTGCAACCATCCAAAGCGGCACGAATTCCAATGAAATCAGCGTCCTTGGGCACGTGTACCGCATCATCGCCGGCGCTGCTGAACCGCACGAGCATTGTCGTGACCCGAGCTCTAATGTCGTCGATCCCGCTGGGATTTCGCGACGGGCTGGCTCGCAGCAAGTGTCCCGCCCGATACGTCCGGACTGCATGTGCACCGACACGTAATATACCACGCGATGCACCTTACACACCGTCAGCCGAAGCGAATACGTAAGCAGCGGGGATGCAAAGTAGCAGACGGAGGAGGCGCGCGTGCAAGCGAAACGAGATCGCGCAGAATGAAACTCCGCCACGAGATTTACGCGCGTGGAACGACTTCCAGGTTTCGCCTCGACCCCTGCGTTTCAGCCTGCGCCTATATAAGTCGTCTCGACAATCGCTGTCGCGAGACATGTCCCGTTCTTTCGTCAGTGTCGCGAAAAGCCGAGGTCCGCGAGAGGGGTCGAGGCTGCTGAACGACGACAGAAGGGCGAAAGGGATCCATCCAGAGCCGGCCGGGACGTTTCGCGCGATTTATCTCTCGCGATTAATTCGACCCACCCCCGACGGCGTCGCTCGTAATTGGATTATCGCGTCGAGGAGACGGGGACGGCTGCTGTATTGTTTCGGGCGCGATCGACGCGTTCGTGAAATGGAATGGGACTCGAAGGTGCGGGAACTTGTACGACGAAGGTGTAAAGAGAGGAAGCGCATCGCGTCCCCAAGTTGCAGTGGTTAAATAGAATGTTTATGCATTGTTATGCGATGCGCGCTTTGTTCCGGATTTCCTTACGGTTCTATCGATAGAGCTGCGTTAGGCGATCGTACTTTAGACACGCGTCATGCGCTATTAAAGTAAGTGACGCGAAAGTGGGTTAGTCATTGCTACTTTGAAGAACCGTTCCAGCGCTGCAGCCGGGCAAGAATTTCATCCGCGGAGGAGTACGTTCAACGTACCGGACTACGTTATCCAAACTAAGCTTCGCGGCTTCCGAAGCATCCTCTGTCTTCATTGGCATAGTACAAGTGTATAACGGCTAGACTGTACAATAGTCTGATGCGACCGACAAACGAGTGTCAATGAAATTAAAAGTTCCCCGATAGTTGGATCATATTCTCCAATTTCTGCTTCAAACAGTTGCAAAAAATGTCCGCTTTGTAGAATAACTGTGTCGCAATTTCACCTCCCATTCCGACGTCAATCACGCCGGGTACGAACTCTGTTACAAGTGAAAGGGAAAGTCGAGCAGGTCAATCGGAATCGTGTTGCGGGACGGATGCAGGAAGACTAGACCGACGGCGAGTCTCCTCTGCGCCGGGAGATATCATTAGGTGAACGGATACGAGCGAATTATGGAGCACGGCTCGTTTACATACCAGCCGGCCGAAGGAACGAGCGCATAACTCGTCTCGCACAAGCTACGTGATCGGGCGCCCGTTTTGCTCCTCTCCCGATGGTCGACGCTGCACGGCCTCGCCTTTAAAATGGAACGATGGGAATCTCGTGGTCCACGTTCATCTAATGGGTCCCGCCGTGCACACATCGCGGGCTTTGCGTGTCGACCGGAAATTATGGGAAATTACAAAGTCAATGCGCATTGATCGCTGCGACAGAATTCAAATGGGGCCTTATTCCGGATGCGGATGGCGTTTCGACCGATTGAACTTTGCCACCATTTTCGGAGCACGATTTTTTCCCCCCGTGGATTTCTGTTATACCATTGGGAACTACCGCCGCGCACCGTCTACATTGATTGTATCAATAGTATCTGCCTATCGGACGCTGCTGTAGATCAACGTTTGTAATTCAACCCGAGCAATCCCGTCCGACGTTAACATCGCGATAAGAGCCACGCGGACGAGCCAGTCGACCTCGTCATCCAGTCAACCTCGAGGAAACCCCGAAGCCGTCCGAAACAACCGAACAAACCGCTCGCGTTCCGCCGCGTGCCGTGTTAACGCGCCGATAAATTAATTTTAACGAACCCGCTCAACGTTACTTAACGCCCGATCCCGTGCACCGGCGCAGGTATTCGAAAAGCAACGCTGGAAAGTAACTCTCGAAGAGAAACTGCCGTGGCAGATAAGGACTTGTTGCGTCCGACGCGAAAACGACGCGGAACACATCGTCAACCGTGGTTACGCGCCTCCGAACCAACCCGCGGTGTACACACGTATCCGCGCGTACTTATATCCAGCGCCTTTTTGTCGCTCAACTCTACGATACGTATCAACGATACGTGTAAATTCGTCGTTGCGCCGTCGTATTTCGCGTCGAGCAACGACGACACCGCTCTACCCCGTCTCCTTCTAGCATTCTTCTTACCACCGGCGTGTGTTTCATCCACCCCGACCGGTCGCTAAATAACGCCGCTCCCCGGTCGTATAGAATTTCCTCGAATAAGCGGTCGCGCTCAGAATAGCGATGCTCGCGCGTATGAAGAGCGTAGAAGCGAGAACGGAGCGGGTATGCACGCATACCGCGGTGGCCGTTCCCTCGAGAAAATTACAAGACTGCCGGTGACAACTGCCTCGTTTTCGTTTCCACGAACGTGATTTCACATGGACGGGGGCGCGCCGCGCCGTTGGCTCGTGCGTGCCATGTGATTTTATCTGCGCCGCCGCATCTCCGACGGCTTCTTCCCCCGGTTCTTTTTCGCCCGGTAGAACCGTCGCCCTCCCGCCCCGTTTATCGCCGGCACGAATCTTCGTGTCCGAGGGGAAAAATTGCCGGGGAGGCGATCCACGATGCGGTCCAACAGAAACGGGATCCAACAACTGGCTACGAAGCTGGTAAACACAGGTTCGGGTGCTCGGCTGTGACGAGGAACATGCGTCGGGCAAGAGCGTCAAACGTGTCGCTACGCGTCTTCATTCAGGTGGGCTTGATTTCCGGGGGAGTGACCGTCGCGCGGTAGAATCGGGGCTGGTTGAGAATTCGCTTCGGGCTCGTCGCTGTCACGCTGCTTCATCGTCGAACTCCGTGGCGTCTGTTTTTTTCAACTTGTTCGTTACATTTTGTGAACTGTTCTCGGACGTCTTGATTTGGAACTGGGAGCATCGCTGGCAGATATCGTTGCAGGAGTTTCGGACGACCTTTATTAGGCCAGTTTGATGCCCCTGCTTAACTTCCACTCAAGCCCTTTCATTTTCAATATCCATGCATATCCGTAATACGCTCGCGGATAAGCAAGATAAACGCAAAGGGACGTGGACGACGGCGCGACTGTAAGAAACCTCGAGCGAGATCTGCGGGTGGCACGAATCAACAGTTTATTCGCCGCTCCATGACGTTCTCGCCACGTTTGATCGTGTTCCGAAAGTTGCCGAAAGTTCAGAAGCCGCCCGAGGCTTATTAGAGAATCGTGTCAACCAAGTTTCGCGGTCGGATGCAGCAGGGAAAATGAGCGATGAGAGCTCCAAAAACAAACTCTGCCGCGTATTGGCCGCGGATAATCCGTTCGTTGGCCACGCAAAACTTCCCGCCTCTGTGCCACGCGATTAACGAAAATCGTTAGCGAAATCGTTTTTCATGAATATTGCGTTTACTTCTTCTTTGTCGCAAAAGAACAAACAAACAATGCGGTTACTTCGCTACGTATTATTGAAAATTCGATGGTTCCTCTGATGTCACGACACGCACCGCAGAACAGAATGTTTGTGTCATTCCGACGATCTTTATTCGTCCATCCTTCATGTATTTCAGCTTCGTCGTTCGCTATGCTCCTTTCATCGAACAAAACGTACCGCGGTTTAATTTGTAGCATGCGCTAATCGAAGATATGGAAACGTATAAACCATAATAGAGTTGTTCGGGACTCAAGGGGGATATTTGGATTTAATTGGCCGCTACTTAGGCGCACTGTTCCGAAATGGATTTAATCAAGTTTTGAATGAGTACTCGTTACTGTTCTAAATCGGGTTTCGCGGAGTTTCGAACTCTATCTCTATCTCTGCCCGATCGGGGCGACGACTCGGCCGGACTTTGCGGTTGCGTGATGAAAGCTGATTACGCTGACGAATGAACACCATTTCGAGCGGACTTTTGACCCGGAAAACTACGAAATCCGACAAATGCACAATATTTCCCGGCAACGCGAGAAACGGCCACACGAACGTCTAAAATAATCGCCCACTGTGCACATACTAAATTGCCCGATCACTCATTTGTTTCCACTTGAGAACAAATAACGAAATATTGGAAAAGTTTCGATGGTCCTAATCCAATGTAAGAAACTTAAATATTGAACTAACAGAAAGCGGAGTGTTCGTACTTAAAATCCCAATCAACAGAGCAAATATTTTTTATTTAAACTTGACATTAGTCAGAGATGGTAAACCTTTGCTTGACCGCTCTCTAAACTTCTATGCATATAACCATCGCGCGTCACATCCTAAGGCAACAACGAAGGAGGCGAAGAAAGCAAGCGTAAAGCGGGTCTCGTGGCCCGAGCAAACCGACTTGTAACCGCGTTTCTCGTCGACACGATTCCCCTGCTGGTCGATCGAAACACCTAAGCTCGACCTTACCTGGCGCACAATGCGCGTGGCTCGTTAAAGAGCTCACGAGTTTGCATTCTCGCGACGCATGGTCACGAGCACTCGATTCCCGTTCACCTTGCGCTTTATTGTTCAATAATTACTCCTGCCTGCTGGCGCACGTGTCGAGTTACACACGTAGCCGAAGCGGTCAGTTAGACTCGAGCGATTCCTGATAACGTCCCAGCGACAGATGAACCGTGCCCGATTCTTTATACCCCGACCGACAGATCCCGTGTCTCTGCGTCAATTTACTCGACGAAGCAAAAAAAAAAAAAAACGATGAAAATGACTCAAAAACAGCAACCACAAAAACACGAGCACCTTGAACGAAAACGGAGGAAAAAGTCAACGCGGCGCGGTGACGATCGGATAGAAACGACCAATTAGCGCAGCCAGAGGCGGGCATTATTCGTGTCATTCACCGACTTACCTGCATCCTCGTTAAAGCTAGATGGGCTAACGATTCAACAGGTGTTGCACAACGGATCGTGCGAGCGGAGAGCGAGAGCTAGCGCGCAGAGAAGGTGGAACAGGTGAGGTTTCGTTTAAAGCCCTATCCTCGATACGAAAGAATGTCCAACTCGTTCGGCTCGCCGTGCGTCGGACAGTCCGGCGACTAGATGGTTCGAATCGCTTTAAGATTATCCTGAATCGACGCGAACCAACGGCGATTTACTTTTGCGCGCCACGCTCGCTTAAATGCCGCACTCGTTCCACTTTTGTTAATGAGCACCGAGCTCGGTGAGCACGCCTCGCCGGGAGGCCAATTTACGCCCACGATTTCGTCTTGCAAAACGACCGGCCGCGCCGTTTCCGCGGAGCGGAGTGTTGCACGTTCTTTCGTCAGAAATCGTGGGCACGCGAGCTACGTAATCAATTGCTTCTGAAATTTGTCAATCACGATGGCTCTATAGGGAAACAACGACGAATTTGCAAACGCTAGCGAACCAGCGATCGCAGTCGCTCGTTTCGATCGTCACGCGCGCGAAAGAACGGAGATCGATAGGCGTCACTCGTTAACGCAACGGGTATAATCCATTCGTCGCCGCGTCGCGTGGCGTGGCAAAAATACGTTCGATCCGGAGGCAAATTGGACCAACTCGATCGGCGTTATGAAACGCGTTGCGATGTTTGAAAAAAAAAAGATGCGGGGGCGGGGGCGGGCGGAGGGAATTGGGAAGATAACGATCGAAAACGAGGCATCGCATGAAATCGCTCCGAGTGCCGCGAAACTTTTAATTGGAGCATAAGCCGACTTCCTGCGCGCCTGGACGCCGGCCAACTGGGGAAATCGATGTGAAACACGGAAGAAAAGCGAACAGTGACGGCAGCTCGTCCTTCACTCGCGAAATTAATAACCGTTTCCAACGGTGTCGAGCGACAAGCACACCGAGGGAAAAGCGTGCCACCGTGCTTTATTCGTTTCATCTCGGCCGCTTAATGCCGAGTTGCTGGAAGTGGTTTAAACTCGAGCGGAGAAGTGTCGGGATGTGAATCGTGATCATGAGAAAGGTCTAACGGAAAGAATGAAGATACGGCGATATAGTTGAGTCTCTATGTATCGATTAAAAAGGTGTTTCCGAATTTTCGTAAGCTTGCCGAGAAGAATGGAGGAAGGTGTTTGGTGTTTGAACCACGAGTACCTTTCAATAGCATCTAATTAGTTTAGTGGAAACGGGATATATTTATTCCAAGGCACAAGTATTTTTCAATAAACAAATCGCGAGTATTATAATTATATCCACTATTGCTATTTCCTTTCTGTCTTATTAGTCCCGTTACGTGCGAAGGATAAACGAACACAAATGCGTAACGTAAACGGCGACCATTATCGATGACGTATTGACAATTAGAACAGATAATTGCAGCGACCCCGAACGTGCGGCTGCAAAATAAGAGCAAGAGCACAGACGAGTAAGCCTTTCGAATCAGACTGATTCGCATTGTTGTTGAAAAATCAAACACTGATTGTGTCTAATTGATCTTTCCGTTTTCAACGCTACCGCCGAATAGAAGCACGAGCAATCATACTGATAGACGAATGCTCAAGACGAATACAGGTTTTCTGATAACCTTAGTACCATACGAGCAACGACGGAATTGCCGGAAGTAAGGGAGAGCATACGTCACGTCCATTAATATCCCTCCACACCGCGAATACTGTCCCCTGGATCGTATAACGTGGTGCTCCATCGTGCTCAACGATTCCATTCACGCCCGTGTATTTCGCCTATACTAATCGATCAGTCGCGTCGTGTCGCGTAATTGAAATCTCTCGTCCGGGTAAAAATGTCTTCCAACTACCTGTCCAACCTGTTCTAATACCCGCATAGTACTTGTCGCAATTAAACATCCCGTTAACGGCAGGTAAAAATGACGAACTGTGAAATTTAATGGTTCGAAAGTTTGGAATGCTTCAAGCAGAATCAATGGACATTAAAGTGTTCAGCGCTAATGCAAAGTATCGCTGAAATTCTGAAATTCAAAATTCTCATTACACGGTTCTTATACCCTACGCTCCGGAAATTCCCGACGTTGAACCACTTTAAACGCTAACCATTGTTAATCAACACAGCAACGGCACCAAACAATTCGAGAATCAAATAAACAACCCTTAATTAATCGTAACGCCGCAGACGTCTATCGCTCCCTCGAGAAAACCTAGACAATGCATTACACCGGGGCACGTACACAAACAATCCCATCAACAGAAGTCCGCCCAAGCACCGAACTAAAAGAACCTTTCAATAATAAACGATCTTGCCGTCGTGCACGCGGGGCTGTAGCCTCTTCGCCGAGCTTCGTCAACGCCGAGCTCGCAGCCGCGTCGACGAACCAAATGGGACGAGTACCGAATACCGAATTAGATTATTTTCGTGTTCCCGTTGGCGGCGGTGCGATAATGGGGTAGAAAAGAGCGTTAACTCCGCGCTTTTCGTCGGGCATCGAGCATCGCCGCCGGCGTGCTCCGCACTCGGGCCTCTTGAGCGCGCGAGATTGAAACGTCGGGCAAACTCTTACTTATCGTGCCCGTCCGTATTAATTTCGCCGGTGCTGGTTTCCATTAGGTGTTCGTTACGGTGAACAACGTTGCGACACCCAGCCGGGCATTTTTACTCCGTCTTACACTGCTACGTGGTTGTACAAGGGCCCCTCGTAAAGGGCCCCCCCCTCAAGATTCAAGGTTTAAGGAGAGCGTGGGAAAATGTTGACACGCCAGATTTAGAGGTTCATGGGTATATCATAATTATGGCCTGCGATGAATCGATAGACTTGAAGTCGGACGATGTCGTGACTCCTTGTCGACAACGTGGAAGCGGATTATATCCACCGTCTTGCTTTGCCAATCGATAATTCCCAACGATATATGCTATGGGGCGAGGAAACCGGGTTCTTCGCAATGTTAGCGATCGTTGTTGTATATCCAGTCCAATTTATGCTGACACGTTTCGAGGGCGAATGGCGTGAGCGTTGTAAAAATTTCATTAAATCCCTGATTTTTACCCGAGATAGAAAGGGTAGTTTCGCTGTCGTGAAGTCGAGAACACGTTCAAGTTCAATCGCGTCAATAAAACCGACGACCCAGATCTAAGTTTAGACGGTGGTTCTGTACCTACGGCTTCTCATTAAGCGTCGATCAAAGCAACAATGCCGTCGCATAAATTACACGGTTTAATTGTGCTCTCTACCCCTTGTCTCGCTCGAAAGAACAAGGGAGGCCACGACCAAGATTGCATCGAGCGCGCCATCGATTCGAATGGAACCCTTAAAAATCTCCGGTATTATAGCTGCAAAGAGGACTCAATGAAACTGCGCTCTCAGCAAAAAATTAATTACCAGTAAATTCCTGCTGAATCGCGTGCTTAAGTGATATTAAAATTTTTCAACCCGAGATATTCTTCGCGTCGACATTCTCTAACTCCCATATGCTTTAAAAGGAACATCTTTTATTAACAGACCACCGTTACATTTTTAATAACGATATTTATCGTGCTCGAAAGCAAAAAAAATACTATCAGAAATTATAAACTTCCCTCCCCCAAACAGCGTGAGGAATTAAATTTTTTATTTAAAACAGCTCTGTCGCACCCGTTCTCCGTTTCACAATTTCTATATCATCCATGAGCCAGCGAAACGAATAAAACAAAAATGTCTGCGGACCACGGAGATAATACCGGGCGCCCAGTGCGAAGCGATAAAAGTTTCTAGCCTGGTGTTCGTCATTTCACAAATTTATGGATTCGACGAATTCCCGAGACAAAAAGCTATCGATCGAACCAGATGAGAGGAAACTCGCCGGTAATTGGTCGTCTCCCGGACAACAATCCATCGAGACGGGCTCGTGCACGGGGAAGCGAAGTTCTGAATCGTCGACACTCGTTATGCAACTGCGATCGAATAGAAACCGCCGTTTCGCAGGAAACAATGGCCCCGCACAATGGCGAAAACGACCGCGTTATTAAAGCACTGGGTAATAAGGTGAACGCGCCTCGTCGTCGCCGGATCCCCGTGGATGATGGACTACGACGATCGAGAGCTCGTTTCGGAGTATCGACGACGCGAGAAATAGCGACGAGATTATGTGCACGTCGTTTGAGCGTGGAACTTGGAACTTTGTTATTCCAGCGATGCCCTGTTGCGTTTTTGGCTGTCGTGGCGTTGAAGAGGGCAACTTTGAATATTGCTACACAGTTTTTGTGGTTGCTGTAGCTGGTGTTAAAGAGCACGACATTCTGTATCGCGTATTGTGAAACGTCTACGGTAAATGTTTGCGAGCTTCGCGTGTGTTACAACGATTGTTGCAACGATCAATGTTTCGGGGAGCATGCTTTTACGCTGATAACGAATATGAAGGACGGCGCAGTGATTCCTTGTTAGGTAAAACATGGGAGAAACACCTCGTTCATTGATTTCTTCGGCGAAAGTTCGAGTGAATGGAAGGTTAAGCTGTTCCAAACTGTGTAACGAGCTCCGGCCGGGCTACTTAAACGAGAAGTGCCCTGCGTTTCACTGGCCTCGGTATCGGTAAAAAGACTCGAGAGTTTCAACTTCTCAGACATGCCGGATCGAGCAGCCTTTCGGGAAACATCCGGGGCGCTGCTTAGCGAGAAAACGTTGCAAGTTCTCGCGACTCATTTGCAAACGAAAACTTCGGGCACGCTACTTGGAAGTTAGATAACGCTCGAAAAACTTGAGTCGCCGTTTTACGTAATCTCGCAAGACTAATTCAATTTCGTAACAGGCAATTGTACAAAAATGACAATCGCTCGTTCGATTGTTTCCCGGACCGTTTCGTTCCCAATCGGAGTCAACAAGTTCAACGCCACCGTCCCGCCTCTGATTCATAGTACAAAAGGGAAACCATCGGTACTCGGTACAGCTTCTCGAATAAAGGATAGAATGTATCCAAGCGTTCCATTTCCTGTCGGGTTTTTACCCAAACGAGTCGACAACCGTATCGACCATTCCCATGATCGATTTACATCCAGAACTCGGCCCGAGGGGGGAAGAGAAAGACACGAAGAAAGGGGCACCAGAGAAGAATCGTCGTTACACACCAGAAACCTGGGCAAATTTATTCTAGCTTGCGCTACGCCCACCGCCTGGGCTCCCTCGTTTCTGCGTACTCGCTTATTTGTTGCGTGCGAACGTCTCGAGATTCCTCACCTCGACTCATCGAGCACGCGCGGACTCGCGTGCGGACAAAGTCGCCGAATGCAGGAACGAAGGAGAGAAGAGAGAGAGAGAGAGAGAGAGAGAGAGAGAGAGAGAGAGAGAGCCAGCAGACGAAACTTTCATTACTCGCAGACGAGGGATCCGCTTCCGCTCTTTTTCCCGTTGCTGTGTTATTAATCGAAGCAACGCGGGACGGGGAAAAAATAAAGGGCGGGAGGAAATACGGGAAAAAGGGAGAAGGTAGAACAGGAGGTTTTTCACGGACTGGATCGATCGAACCGAACAAAAGGGCAGCGAACGAGTAGACGCGAAATTACGACGTTGAATGCGACATGAAATTTCGCGCAGCCAGCGTAATTCAATTCGTCGCCATGCTATTACGCGTTCATCGAGCCTTGCAGCTATTTTTACGAAAGCACGCGAAAAACTCCCGTTCGATAGGGGGCGAGAAGCCACGGGCTGTAATGAAAATTTGCCCGCGCACGAAATGATGCGAACGATCTTTCCGCCTGAATTACACAACTGGTACGATTATACTGATTGGTATCAATGCCTCCAGATACTTGGCTATAACTGTTTTCTATTTACCTGTCGCAACTTTAAATAGGCTCACTTTACACATCCTTTGCACAAATGTGAAACACAAAACGCGAGATAAACGTGGCCCAGGTATTGCCCTCCGCCTCGTGAATAATCATTTCAATTGTTTAACGATGTGGAATAAAAAGAGACAAAAAAAAAAATAGCGTAGACGTGCATTGAAAAGTAGTACGTATCAATTGTATTTCCTGTACGCCAAACATTTCCGTGCCGACAATGAATCAGCCAGGCATTGACGACCGGCCGATCAAATCCAATCGATCAAACGATGAAAAACGATGCACATGGCCAGACTATAGAGCCACCGTCTACCAGCAAAATCGACCAGCTTCTATCCAACGGTTAGTGGCCCGAAAATCCAGCGCGTGACCGAACTGTTTGCGAACGCGCCCGATTCGACGCCGTTTTTCCCCGAGGTCGGCTGCAGATACCGGTCGGGTCGAATTATGGCACGGTGTACGAGCAATTAATCGTTGGATTTTCAACCGGCGACACGCAACGCGTACGTGAGTCCGCATGCAAAATCGATATACTGGCTGTCGACTAAACGTTCCTATCCGTCCTTCCGCACGAGCCACCCTTTCTCTCTATCGCCCCCCCCCCCTCGTTCCTATTTCTCTATTGTTAACCGTGACGTCGACCGGAGACGTTGGACGTCTTGGCCGTATCGATACCAAACCGCCGTCATCGGTGTTCCGGTATCTTCGTTTTCTATCTGCTTCTAGAGAGCTCTCTAGAGCGCGATGGAAAACATTGAAGAAGGGACGGGGTCTCGACGCGATATCTAGTCGCGTCTGTGTCGGTGCATTCCCTGTCTATACCTTGCCCCGTTCTTCTCCTCTGCCGCATCGAATGTATCCTTGTCTCCAGCTTTTCAGACCGCTCCTGTCCCTTTTTGCTCGTCGATCCCGTTTCTCCCGCACTCGGTCCCACCGGGACGCAGACTTGCCGAGAGAGAAGAGCAAAGACACGGGTCGGAGCAACGAAAGATTACGACGGTAAACGGTGCACGGTGCACGGTGCACGGTGCACGGTGCAACGGAATGCACCAGCAAATTCAACGATATATCGCACTGACTGCCGTGCCGTTGCCGCTATGGAGCTCTGGAAAATATTTACAGTTATGATAATCGTTACGCCACCGCGGGTTACCTTAATGGCACTGCCGTCGGGTTTTGGAGTTTCGCGCCAACGCTTGCTGGCGATCTTTGTTTTACGGCTCTGCCCCGGCCCGACCTTGTCTAGTGGGCGCATTTTATCGACCGATAAGAAAAGCTTATTTCTCCTTTTAATTTCGGAGTTCGACAGTGGTAACGTTGATACGGCGAATAAAATCGTAATTATATTTATGAACACCGATTACTGCAAATCATTTCCACGAATAATCTACCCTTCGCGAACCTTTCATCCGCCGGAACAATTTCAGCCGAACTCGATGCAGAAAAATGCTTGTGCCCATGGACCCCTCGACTCAATTGTCCCGAAAACGGCAGCCCAGTGACTGTTCGGCTTTCTAGTCGCGGAATCCAAGAATCGGGAACAGCGATCGTAACCCAAAGACCGACGAATCGTCGACGTCAGATGAAGAACGTACGCAATCAGCCAGGCCGAAATTTCCAGCCTGAAATGGCCGTGTTTCCACGGCGACGAGATAGTCCGCAGCTGGGACAAGAATCTCCGTCGCTGACGGCAACTCTGCTCGGTTGCATAATGCATCGAGCCATGCACTCGACTTCGCTCGAACGCGACGGCTCGTTCGACAACGGTCTAAGGACCTCTTACCCAGACGATGCCGTGCATCGCGATTTCAAGGGACATGTAACGTGGCCGTTCTCAAATATTCACGAGCCACCGTGTATAGCTCCGGAATCTATGAATTTCATTGGCCGACCGTTGTTTTCGACGGAAGGAAAGTATGTGTGTACACTCGGCGATCTCGAACCGGATGGATTGAAGGATTGTTCGTAATAGGTATTAGCGAGGGGATATCGCACGATTGACTTTGGCAGAGGAATTACGGGGCAACGATGAATACTGTGTAGTACAGGGGCGAAGATTATTTAGCGAGCAGTAGCTTAACAGGTGTTCAATGGATTGCAAATGCACCACGGATATGTTGGTTTCTTTGAATCTACTATTTTTTCGCTCGCTTTCTACGTCGTAGCGTCAAATACCTGTATATTACCCGAATCGACTACGTACATCCAACAGCCCGACCTCCCGAACAGAATCAGCCGAGACACTTACCTGAAACAGAAAAAGAAATTCCAATTAAATCACCGCGATACAGTGTACCACTTATACTCGTAACGCTTATTATAGCCGTACTTTGTTATCCGACAGAGGATGTAACGCCTTAACGGTATCTAATCGATACGTATCGACAGTCACGTGAGTTCCAACTCGGACCGTCACGTTGCCGCGTCGAAATGGAATTAACGAGTGAACGTGGATCGCGTTATACGTGAAACCGCGCAACATTCATTTCTACAAAAGAAACGTGTGCAACGATGGTACCAGGTAGAAGGGGTAGTGGATCGCCACGGTACGAAACGTCATCGTTTAAACTTCCAGCGTTTATTCGACCACGAATATTCGCGAAATTCGTCCGGATTGGAGACACGCTCTCGGGTCGACAAATATTTTTCCAACGGAACTGTCGCGGAAAGCGACAACCAGAGGGACGGCGGGCCACGGTGAGAGAGGGATGAAAACGCGGCGTGCGCCCCTGAAATTCGTGCCCGCGCCAAATTGTCTCTCGCAAACCTTTATTTGCACGCGCATTTTAGGAAACGTTGTTTCGCTCGGCCCCTCGCGGTATTCCGGTTCCAGCCGTGAATTACCATATCGCTTTCTCGCGACTCGTTTACACGGGGATTTTTGTGACCGATGGCCTGAATAACTTTCCGGGAATGGCGATTTATGGGATCGATGGAGGCGGGCGGGTGGATGAATGAATTCGTGAATGTTACACGCCATCGGAAATATTTATTGGAACGGGGGACATGTTTAATACGTTATTATTTATATCTCGGTTCGTTTATGCTGTCGGGAAAGTATTACCGCGCGATTTCAATAAATTCATTTCGCCGAAAAAGTGTATGTAAATCGCGATAACGATTATTCCGCGCATCGTATTGTTGACGAAATCGTGCACGATAAATCGTGGCGGATTCGCAGCTGATATAAGGGTGCAATAAATATTTCCGGTGGCGTGCTCTACTTCGCCTGCCTCGATTATTCACTGGAGCGGAATAATAATATAGTTTAAGCGGTGTGTATTATTTAACGTGTCGGAGAATGCGCTACCAAGAGTGAAATTCTGTTGAGTATAATGTATATGCGCGGGTCTATCGTAGGGGATATGCTAAGCATAAAGAAACTGTTTTTAGTCAAAGCAGTGTGGCGCTTTTGTTAATGAGTTGCTATATCGTTCTAACACGGTCAATGGTACGAGCTTCATCGAACAATTCCGAGTATCCATAAGTGGGATTTTTGCTTCTGTACGTGCATATTGCTAAAATAGTGACGGAAATAAACGAACAACACCGAGAAACATGACAGGAGTACAAAACGAAACATTTAACCTGATCGCTGTGTTGAAAGTTGCAGGGGTGAATAATTTCACCGTGTAACAACGTCCAGCGTGAAATCCGTCGGTCGATTTCTTTGTGGACACATTTCCCGCTCTGTCAAACGACCGACACAAATATTCCCCCCCCCCCCCCCCGGTAACGCGAAACATTTTCGCCCCCAAAAACTGGGCCAACAAGATTCCCCCGGAAAGCTCTCTCGCGATACAAACCGCACGAAAGCAGCCGTCGAAATGGAATTTTCATTTCAAAGCGTTACCAACCACCCGCGAGGCTACCCGGTACACACTCACTCCCCCTCTCTCTCTCTCTCTCTTCGTTTCCCTCGCCATTTGTTTCGTTGCCTTTTGATTCGCTTTTCAATTTTTATCGGCCGCTCTCTTTTCGAATAGAGAGAAAGCAGAGGAAACAGCAGAGTATCTACGTGTATACAGAACACACTCCACTTCACCCTCTTTCTCGCTCTCTCTCACTCTTTGCCGAGTCTGCAGCGCACGTGGAACCATCCAACGCTCAAAAGGTCACGCACAAAGCGTATCGGCAGGCTGAAATGTCAGCAGGCAACGCGACGAGCTGGCAATTACATATGTACTCGGTGCATCGGTGTTTCGGGATCGAACGACCGACATTCCGCGGAGGCTGCTTCCATTAACTGAAAAAATCGTTCCGGTAATTGTCGAAGCGGAAGGACAAACTTTCCACCCCTTTATCTCTATCCCTCTCTCGCGGGCCCACGTCCGTCGACTATATTTTTGCACCCCTCTCTCGCGCCCCCGGCCTGTCGGATTTTATCTCCCGCCACCTCCTGCAACTCGGACGAAGGAAAGTTCGGGGAAACACCGACAACAAGTTGAGAAAAGAACACCCCGCGCTTGAAGCCAGACAATCCCCGGCGTTCGAGGAATCGTATAATTCTCGTTGCCGGCTCGGAGGATTGCAATTAACGCGACGGCATTCCAAAACGGCCAACTTCTTTCCTCTGTCGTGGTATCGCGATGCTAGGAGAAAAGAAAAAAACCTAATTACGGAACGAAATCCTCGTCTATCGCCAGCAAACGAACGTGCATTTCTTTGAATGATGTTCTCGATGCTCTTGTCCTCGTTCTTGTTCCTGTTTTCGCGGGGTTAATAATTGTCTGGCCACTCTCGATCGACGTCCGAAACGAATAACGGAGCGTTTGTTATGTTCGAAAATCGTTAAAAGTGAATTAATAAACCTCGCTCGTCTCAATTGCAAATCGAATTCAATATCGAGAACCATAGCGAAGTTGCGACGAGACGCAACAGCCGGCCAGCAAAGTTTAATCGTCCGTTCCCCCGCGTTTTTCGTTCCGCTCGCCTTTTTCTTTCCCTTTTGACTGACCTTCGCTCCACGCTCACCAGGCCCTCGGTTTCTGCGCGGTCAACCGCCGGCATGATAAATGTTGGCCGCTTGGAACAGCTGATAATTATCATAGACAAATTATCCTTCGGAACTCCGCGAACCTTAATCTACGAGTCTTTAACATCGGGGCATCTTAAAGTCTCGATAGCTCGTCGAGACGGAACTAGAACCCTGGCGCTTCGGGTTCAATCGCCGCACGCCACTGTGCAGCCCCCTAAACGAACGATCAACTGTCAATTTTCTTAATAAATACATTCAACCCCCCACCCGTTTCTGTTAACAACAGCAGCGATACCGCTCGACAGTTTCATCAATATGTATTCGTCTGCTTCAAACAATAAAATCCGTTTCCAAGCTGCTTCTGCTCTAAGCGTCGTTAAAACCA
Source organism: Nomada lathburiana (assembly GCA_963667235.1). Classification (NCBI taxonomy): domain Eukaryota; kingdom Metazoa; phylum Arthropoda; class Insecta; order Hymenoptera; family Apidae; genus Nomada; species Nomada lathburiana. Next base: position 6,963,417 of record OY763898.1, on the reverse strand, counting down.
ACGATTCGGACCCTCGTCACGAGCTCTAATAATCCACGGTTCGACGAGTCCTCCGAAATCCTATATCCATGGATCCTCGGGACAATGCCGTCGAACGACGAAATAAACCATAAGGGACGAAAGCAGGAAGGAAAAATAATACGAAACGACGAAACTGGGGGAGGAGAAGACACGAACTCCTCCAACAGGTAACATCATTAATAATCCTTTATTCGAGGACCCGAACGACTCCGGAATTCGCGTCTCTCTCAACCTGCCTCTCGGGGGCGTAATCTTCGTTCGAAAGTTGCTCGCAGTTTCCGGTGAGAGTTGCCGCTTGCTCCAGACAGAGGGAGGGTGGAAAGGTTTATATGACGAGGGACGATATTCCACGGGGGCTGAGACTACCAGTGGGTGGGCGGCAGCCTCAAAATTTCCCTGCAAGACCATGCTACGCCCGGCTGAACCTGATTTACTCGGCCCGACTTTCTTAAAGCGGATGGAACGGTTAGGTCCACGTCTTTGCGTGTCGGCCTAGAGCAGGGCCCGATCGTTTTGTGGGTCACCACCGTCGGCGCGGCGTCGCGAACAATTTGCATGAGAATCCGTGTGCTCCAGCTTTTCAACCATCGGATTCGTGCGGCTTCGTTCCCCGCGCGACCCACGCCACACGGCTTGCATACGTTCCCCACGTGTCGTCGTCGTTGACGGCTGCACAATGGCACGCACTGACATCGGCGTGCCACTTTCCAGGCGGTCGGATTGCAAATGATTGCGGGCGACGTTTTTTTTCCTCTCCGATATCGTCGGTCGGGAAATGCCTGACGTCGATGATCAAGATCGTTTAAAAATATGCGGCGCCCCGTTGACAGATTTGTCGAGTCTCGCGAAATATTCGGAAGGATGGGTCGATTTGCTGAATTTGCGCAACTTTGCGAGTACAATTTCAGTCGGTAGAAAATACGTAGACCTGGTATTATGTTGCGGCGAAAGGCCGACTTGACGTACAAGTCTACACACGCGCAGAAAATATTTTTCTCCAATGGTTATACTATCTCAATGTTTCCCCTCCTACTATTTTCATTGAATAGTAAGAAGGTTCACGCTTGCTGGGTGTTTTATAATTGAAGTAGCCAGGCACTCAGCGTAATAAGTAATTACGCAATCGTGTAATCTGCTCGAAAACTCCGCCGTTCGTCTTCCATTTTCGTCGAATTTCCATCCGGACAGGGCGGGTTCCTCTTTCCCTCGTTCTTTCGTTAGTTTGTCCGTTTCATCGCCGTCTGCCTCCAGAGATCTAGAAAAACTTCCAATTCTTCGGCTCCCACGAAGTTTGCGTCGCTTCCATTTTCATGAAATTCTCCTTCCGACGCGAGGAGAAAGCAGTCGTATCCTACGGCCCCGGAGCCCGGAACATTTTTCCACCTTGGAATTTCTCGGCTGCTCTTTTACGACCAACGATTCTGTCGTCGACAATCGAGGGGCAATGATTAATTTCGGCCAGATCCACGTAATCAACACGAGCGAACAGATCAATGAGTCGTGAAACGAATCAGATATCAGAGATAAAACGGGGAAACGATAAGCTGCGTATTTTCTAGTACAGTGATTTCAAGCAGGTCGGCGATCTGTTTGATGGGCGCTGATAATTTTGTCAACTATCGTCGGAGACGTTCCGTAAATTCTATTTACCGTTCGAAGATTCTGCGTTGGACGATTTTCGGAAACATTGAGATCGTAGTGGAAATCTACGATGCCTGTTGCATGATTGCGGACGAAAATACAGGGCAACGTAAGAAGTTGAGCAGAGGTCGAACGAGTGCAAGCCGGAATTACAGAGTAGAAGAACGAGGTAGGAGAAAGTTAAAAGCTGAAGAGACGCGAGGAATGCAACCTAAGTGCGCTGCTTTTCTTATGCAGAAATATACGCACGCTACATCAGAGGTAAGTAGTACACAAAAGAATTTCGAGTCTCAAACTGTGCAGTACGCCCTTTAAAACAACGTGGCTATTATTCTGAAGCAAGTTCAACGTACTGTTATACCACGATTCGTCGCGCAGCGACGTCGATAGCGCGCATAAGAAAGTCAAGAAATTTTTTCAACTGTCACGAGTATCGTAATCTGAGCAAATAGAGAGTAAAACTTGATCTTCAATTTTTCTTAACCCCCCCCCCCCCCCCCCCCCCGAGGGATTTTCGTAACGCACCCTTTCATGCGACACGATCACGGTAACAGTGGCGCATATGCGTCCCCCGAAATGAAAGTGCAGCAAAAATTGAGAAGTCCTAGCGGCGTTTTCATCGAACGACGTAACCGCGAGTCCAGCACCTTAAACCTTGACATTTCACGATTGCTCGCGGTGCTTTTTCCAATTTTCACGGCATATTCGCTCCCACGTCCAGCCGGCGTCCTCCCACACTTGCCGCTGCAACGGGCACACGGATCGGGTCTCTCATTCGATTACGTTGGGAGTGACGTGAAATATAACGCATCTGCATAACTCCATCGAAACGTCGCGACGTTCTCCTCGCGCAACCGACGAAACGTTCATAATTGAGCAACAGCTAATTACGATCGTTCGGCCCGATTGAACTGCAACGTGAACGCGGCATCCGATTGGTCCATCGATCGATCGTTTAGTCATCGATCAATATCAATTCATTAATCTTGAACTTCCCTCGCGTGATCTGGCAAATAATACCGACGGAGACCCTAGGCGCGAAAAAGGAAATCCAATGAAATCGAGGCGCGATACACCTATAAAATTTCCAACAACAAGCAGAGATGCATATAAATAGAACACGTGTCCTCTGGAAACGAAGGCGGCCGTGTTCGTACCTGATGAAAAATCGTGGCGGCGATAATCCAAAAGATTTACACGCTGCAGAGGGAACACGCGACGGCGAAACGAGCGTGTTAAGGTGGGTATAGACGAGCGCGCTGCGGCTGCAACGCGGCACGGACCGAACGTGTTTGGGCGAATATTCGTTCGTGTGGACGGTGACATGCGGCAGTACTGCAATGCCGCGCAACGAACCATTTCGAGTCGGTTTTTTGCGCGAACACAAAGGGATTCGTTGCCGCAGTGTGGACGGTTTTCTGTGGGGTTGCCGCGTTCGAGCCCAGGCACAGTGCGTATTTTAAATGAGCGTTCGGGACAAAACTCCAAAAATGCATATAATGTATAAATACTGAACATTTTTATAGTGGAAAAGATCAAACTAGTTGTATGACATAACATCATCATAACAATAACAACAATTGTATTCCCTACCTACCGATAAATGATTATTTTGGATAAAAAGTTCAAAAATCAATCATGATTTGTTCGACTGTGCCAAGTACCGAACACAATAAACCGCTTTATCCGCGCACGTTTCTTTATTTCTGCGAGCGGATCCTTTCCTGGGTTTTCCAGGATGGTTTCGGGAAAAAGCGCATCGGGGACACGAATGACTCGTGTGTTTTCTTCAGTCAGCGTATTTTTTAAAGAAAGGAAAACTCATAACTCATTGTAAGCTAAAATTATTACTGCACTACTAGCTATAATCAGAGCTTCATCGTCTTTGGCGAATGCGCGTTGAAATTCATGGTTCGTTCCAAGCGCAGTGTGTGTTCTAGGTAAAAACGGAACACCGCTCGCACGCTGTAATGCCGCGTTACTGCCGCGTTGCAGCCGCAGCGCGCTCGTCTATACCCACCTTTACGCGAAAGCTGCCGGTAATTCTGCTCGGGAACGGGGCAACGACAGACGAGCAGAGAGCAAGGGGGACAGAGGGAACAGCACTGGGTGCACTAGTCCCATGGAGACGGAGACCATGGAAACTAGGGAGCTTACGATCGATATAGCCACACCGTAGCCTACTGTCCTGGACCTGCTCAACATTCCGCGACTTGAGTTTCGCGTCTTTCGGGTTGACATTAAAAATGTCAATGGCCTGCGCTGGTATATTGAACACGCGCCACGGTTACCGTGCATTGTTATCAGTCGGCCGAGGCTGCCATAAAGTCGTTACAGCGATATCGGTGGGAACGACGCTGGCTGTTTTCTGTTTGCGCAGTAATCGAACCGATGAACGAGGGATCGATGCGCATAGATAGGCATTTAGACTGCGGCGATTTAATTTGCTTGCGGAGAACCGGATAAACAGATTTATGCGGCGCTTCTTTTAATACTGTGTATTCCAGTTTTTTTTTTTATTTGAGCATACTTCACGATTGGATTATTTCGAAGCCTGTTATTAGATTAGTTACGTATATACATGCAACTCGCGTGTCCCCCTACTAACTCAGCCGGCATTACGCAGAGAATCGTAAGTATTGAAACGAGAGGGGACACACGCATTGGAAGCCAGACAATTCTGAGGATATAAAATAAATACTACGCAAAGGTAGAAATCTTGGAAACGCAATGCATATAGAACATCAATAAACGATCCGAGATAGACCGGTACGTATCCTCGCCACGTTTCAATTAATCGAATTTCAAGCATTCCTGCAACCGGTCGAAGGATCAAGGTTGGAAAGCACGGGGGTTGGTACGTAGAATATATATTATAATACACATATCCTTGACACCAGTTGGTTCTCCATCGCGCGCGCGTCGTATGTTCCAATTCGCCACGGCCGATATCGTATTGCGTAAACCGAGCTTAAAGGTGACGCGTGTGTCTGTGGGATACCTAACCACCCCCGTGCACCGCCGCCGCCATCCACGCGAAGCACGATTCGAGTGGGGGGTGGCACAAGGGGGTGGATGAACCCTCCCGATCAATGCAGCAGCCCTGACGCTCGACGATCCCGACGGGTCTGGTATCCGACCACCGTGCCACAGTGCGACGAAGAAAGAGTCACGGTGAATAGAATGGAATGGAATAGAATGGAATGGAATGGAATAGAATCGAATAGAAAGGGTGAATATAGCAGGGAGAGGAAAACACAGAGGGAAAACGTTCGCGTTAACACGTGCATGCATATGCGTTTACGAGGTGATGCGTGCGTAATATCGTCTGTACATTGTACAACCTCGACCTTTGTGAACTGCTGAACAATTCGAGTTGTCGCGCGGATAGTGTGTATACTCTCTCCTTGCGGGTGGTTTGGCGCGGAGGAAGTCACATGCAACACGTCCTCTCGATTTCGGGGCCCCACGTACAGAGTGGTTGAAAGGTTTATGCGGATACCGTGTTACTTCGTGTATCATCGATTTGGTAATAGCACATTTCGGGTGGAAGGGAAGATTTCGAGGGTGGTTCAGGGTACTCGAGAAAATGGTCTACACGTAGCAATAAGAATGTCCACTAAATAATGTGTTCACTGAAGTAAAAGAAGAAAGACATCGCTGCAATGGCCAGATCAAGGACCAGCCCATGTTAACAGTAAGAAATCTCTTCTATCTGCCCTCGAAGGATTATCCCTCGGCTCCTTACAAGAACACGCGACGTTCGATCCACGTTCGACACCGCGAACGAAATTCGCCATCCATCATCGGAAACGTTTGAAATACGCTTCTACCCCTAGGGCACGACGGACCCGCCGTTCATCCTGTTGCTTTCCCCGCAAGGGTGGTCGTGACGTAATTTACACCGGCGTGCGTGCACGTTCGAATATAAATTACCGCTCGTGCAGCTGCTCGTTAACGTTAGGTACACGGGTTAAGAGCTTGCGTAAGCTTAGATGCACTAAAGTACGAATGAACGCGGCCCGTGGCAGCGGTGGCAGCCACTTCCGGTTCCCCTTCACGCCGACGACTGTGCTCCGGGTCAGGAATACGTCCGAGCGTCGACCTTTGCACGGTTTAACAACCGTAGAAGGATGCATCGGTGAATCCGTGTTGATATTTCATAGCCGGCGTGCTCGGTTTTAAAGTCGGTTAACTTTTAATTCCAATTTCGAACCGTGCTAGGACTACGTTAATGGCCGACGATGGCACGATGAAACTGGTTCAATGGATTCGCCGGCTTGTTGTTGCTTTTTGTCAGCGTGATTCGTCGATGAAGCCCGGCCAATTAATTTCTACAGTCTGGATATCGTTTTATACATCACGGAGCAAACTGCCGTGAAAATCCGTGGTTTTATAGTCTCGGGTGTTGTACGTTTGGGGCATTTAATTTGTCGGCTAATGGCGAAGGAAACGCGAGCTCGCGGAATTAAATATAAAATTGAGGGCTAACTGAATTAAGTTAGCATTCTGGTCTAACCAGAGAGCGATAAATCCGTTAGTTTATTGCCAGTCACGAACAGACGTAGATAGCCGTGGTCCGCGAAGTCGTTCACGAAGTCAATGAAAAATTCATCTCCCATGCAACTCCCGGGATTCGTATAATATTCGTCTATTTATAATCCACAAGCAATTCCGATACACACGTTCACGAACGGCGGACAAATCGCCGAGTCGCCCGTGCTGAAATTAAACAATATCTCGCCGTCTCATTCGTGTCACTCGATAAATCAATCGCAGACAGCAGAATCGTATCGTTCACGGGCCGTTGGTCAAACGGCGGGAAAAATGAAAGTGAGCACAAAGGCGGGATCGGAATCAATGACGGCGGGATTAAAAATTAAACCCAAGATTAAACCGGATGACGACGAGCTAACGATGCGACGAGCCTTCCTTGCGCCGCGCCGCGCCGCGACGCCGCGACGCCGCAGCCCGCCTCAACGACTCGTTTACTCGATTCAAGGCTTATAATTACTCCGGCCCGCGAAGTAGGTCGCTTTCTCCTCGCCACGTTGCGCCGCACTGCTCGTTCCTACTCGTAACCCGTTCTACTGGCCCGCGATTCAACCAGAACAGTTCCCGAAGAAACAGATTCTTGTAGGCAGCATCGATCAGAGGCTGACAGATGAGTCAATTAGATCACTATCGGCGACTATCTGTCTTATTCTTGTTCGAGGTGCTTCATTAATAGTAGTGTATATATCAAGTCTTTTCCTTGCAATTATATGGATATTGTTATTACGATTTTCTTTGCCATTATATGGACATTATTGCTATCATGATTATTACGATTTTCTTTTCAATTATATGGATATTATTATTATCATAATGATTATACATGTATATAGACTGTTCATTAGACAAAGGGCCGTTAAGTGACAGCGTAAAATTATCCCCGATTAATTTTAACGAAACGGTCGAAACGCAAATGGAACCTGACTCGTGAAGGATGAAAAGGCGCACAAGAAAAGTGGTCGTCCAGATGGAGTGTCCGGGTCGCGAATTCTTTTTTCTCATAGTCGCATACGGAACAGCCGCGTAGACAACGCCGTGGATACTTTAGCACGCAATTCGAGGCGAAATGAAGAGCCCCCCCCCCCTCCCCTAAAAAAAAACCGAAGGAGCAGAAAAGAAAGAAAAGGAAGAGAAGCCAGCCGCTAATTGGCCAGTAATTTTTGCTAACCGCGATTCCCTGGCTCGCCGAGTCTGTGGCTCGACGAGGATCCGGTAACGGTAGCGAACGGGTAATTACCTCGCTGGTAATGTTAATCCGCAGGAAAATTGCCCACCGGAAGATCCCAGTGTGCGCTGCTTTTCCTGCCCGTCGTATCGCGAGCCTACGACTCGTTCCAGATCTATCGTGCATCCCAGAAGGATTTTCGGTTTCTCGAGATAATATAGCAGTTCCGTGTGTAGAAGGTTCTCAGTTCTCGCTTCTTCGGCAAGTACATACTTCGTGGCGAGATTAATTGCAGCTCGAGAACACGTTTAATATACGCTATCCAGAACGTTAAATTTATCGCGTGAAAAGATTCGAGGTAAATACAATGGATACGTGTACGAAAGGAATCGAGAGGAGCAGCTTTACCGGAACACCGGCGTCCTTGTCCTGTATTCAAGAAGTCGTCCTAAACTGTCTCAACTCTTTTGCCCCGAACGTCCCGTTTTCCAATTACCACTGAGCACGTCGTTGGATTTCAAGGTGGAACAGAGGCGAGTTTGAGAAACTGAAGCGGCAAGGTTTATCTTACACGGGGACCTTTCCAACACCTCCGCGAATAACACGTCCACACGTACGATCCCACAGATTAGTCACCCTATTTGTCAAGACGGAGAGACAGACAATTCTCTGCTGGCTACCACTATCTCACAGAGAAAATCGTACCCCGGCTATCTGTGTTGACATCAAAGCGAAGGATCTCAAGCGGACGCAATAACCAATGAATCACCGGGGCCGAGGAATTCGGAACGAACCTGGCCGAAAGCGACGAAGCGCGCGTTATTCGCATTCCAGCCAGATAACGATCTAATCTATCAGGGTTCCTCCGGCGAAGAAGCAGACTGTGGAAACGTTGACGGATTCCAGCATATGGAGATTCCCACTGGTCACCGGATAGACCTGTGCTCAGGTGTGCACGCACACTGCCGCTGGACACCCGTGTACACGTGGTTGCACAGCACGACGCGGAGGACTCAACGGTTTGCGTTCACCGCACACCTCGGCTAACCCGTGTGCCAATACGACCGCACTCCGCCACTGTAATTACACGCCTGCTGCTAACAGGTATTTCGCCCGGTGGTATTTATGCAAACTAAATCATTCGTGATCGAGAGGTCTTCTCCTATCAGGCGTAACGAAAATAAGAGGCAGCCCTTTGATCCCGCGATAACTTTGATGTCACGTCCGATACCCTGTTTGATGTCCTGCCGTGGCGTGCCGGACAGCCACGCGCCGACCACGTTCACCAGAAACGGCGCGGGGCTTTAATTAATCGAAACGTTCAATGGAGAAGCTGCGCGGCCGGCGGCATCGATTGGAATGTATATAACCTGCGATGATTTTTGTCGGATCTCTGATTCCATTATTATCCTCCGAGGACGGAGACGGGTGGGTTTTAATCGATTGGGCGTGTATCAGCGGGAAGGGAGGATAACAATGCTATTGACGAGTGGGCAAAGTTGCATAGTTCACGGAGCAACGGCGAGCGATCAATCGCGTGGGCTGGTTGGACGACGAATAGCTTGCTTGGACATGGGTGAAAGTATTTGGATATTACTTGAGAATCCTGTCCGAGGCTCTCTCTCTTTGATATGTCGCCGAAAGAAAAATTGTCGTCGAAAAGGCTGGACGTTCCCAAACTGCGTACAATTTGTTTGTTTTTGATTTCGTACGATACTAAGAAGGTTCCAATAAATAGGGCAGGACGTTGAAAATGGAATCGCTCGGCATCGGTATCGGGAACTGCGTGCTCTTACCGTAACTTACGCGAGAGTTAATTTATTGCAATTAGATAGTTCGCCAGCTTTTTATCGCAACGTTATTCCATTGTTAAGCGTCTCAACTTCGTCCCCAATTGCTGCTAATGATGCACAGCTGGGAAGCGTTATTCCAAGTTTCCCGATAGAAACGAGGTTGGAGAACTGAAGCGTAGGACGCGGATCCCAATGGGCGAAAGCGTGCTGCTACACCGAAGCACAACGAATTACAGTGTGCAAACAAACGTTGCGGACTGTTGAGGATAGTCGAGTTCCGACAATTAAAGCCGAGAACTACAAACAGAGAATACAGCCTGCGCGCGTTTCGCTATCGAGCTTCGTCAAAAGTAAACGCCGCCTGTACTTTGGATCAGTATTTCAAGAGTCTAATTAAACATCGTTTGCGCCGTCGCTGGCGTATCGTGATATTCATTTTACCTAATTACACGTTGAAACTTTCACTGCCGTTAAATAACTGCTCGCGGGGTACAAAAGTACCGTGCAATATCGTTCTCGGTGCCATTCATATGAATTACATTCTCAATCAAATTTATTGTGTATTGATCAAAATCGTACCGATCGATCGTGCGATTTTGATGATCGCATTCGTGGGATGGTCATAAAATTATAATACATTTTGTATCTCGTTGAAAGCGTAACGCGTAATGTCCGAAGTTTCGGAAGAAAAAAAAAGAAGAAAATTGTGCACGCGAAGATACGCTTCACAGCTATTCGAGAGAAAAATAGAATCGATAAACAGACTATAGGAGAAACTTTCGAGAGCAGCCAACAAATTTGTGCCGCCGAGGCGACCGGAGAATAACACGCTGGCGGGTATCGAAATCCAATATAGAGGGCCGCCGGAGCAGCTCCATCCCCGGGTGCTGGCGCGGCGCATATATCTAAGAAAGAACATTAATACTTCATCCACCGTGTCGCCGGTCGATTTGCGTTACGGAACTCGACGAACTGATTTAAGTTTCAGCATCGATTATATCCAGTGGCAGATGTGGCCGCCTTATAAAAACTTATTACGCGAGCCATCTTCCAGAGCTTCGTACGTAATGCGAACTATTAATCAGACGCAGGTCACCGCGCGAATGCCGACAATATCGCCAGTGCTCCTCGGCTCTGATCGACACGGAGAAATATTGCACGCATCGGATGGCAAATTCGTACGTTCAAATTCTCCAGCTCTTAGATAAATTTCGTTGTCCTCCCGTTGCAGTGGAAAGACGAGTGGAAAAGAAGACGAGGGCAACGGTGGAAGCGGGAGATCGCGCGACTACGCCCTACGGGGCTAATTTACCGCAGAAAATTACCCACGGGAAACGGCGAGTAAGAGCTTTTTTTCTGGAGACGCGCGCCATGCACGTCGGACGAAAGAAACGTTAAAGCTTCGAGGCGGCAAAAGAGACCCTGGAGAGCGCGATTCGTCTTCGTCGTTCAATTAAAGATACTCCGAGTGAGTTCGATGCATGGCCAGTCCGGCGTCCCCTCCATCCATTCTTTTCTACCTTGCTGTCTATCGCCTTAAGTAGCCCCGTCCTTGATCTTGCAGCGAGAAATATGTATGTGTGCGGCAAGCATTTGGCGTGGTTTAAAAAGAAATCCAAGTTTAGAACCGCGGCGAAGGTTAACCGTGGATCGTTAAGTTCAGCCCTCCGTCGACGTATGCTTACTTTAAGGCGCAACGATGTTCTGCTTGAAAGGCTAAAGTGAGCTTAAAGGAACAGCGAGAATTTATAATGCATCAGTGTCAAGCATTGGACGTGCACCATTGAGTGAAACGTGCCGCTTCTTGACGAGATTTTTCGTTACGCTAAAAACAAGGAAGTCAGGCGAGACAGCAATTATGTTTATACTTCTTTGCGAACCGCACTTTTCGTTGTCCGCGCAAGCTCAGTTTTCCGTGAACACCTGAAGCATTCCGGATGACAACAGCAATGAAACATTTGTTCGCCCATGGGACACAATTTTGTTAACAAAAATATGACAAAATTCTCCGAGCGAACGTTTTTGCACGTTTCATTCGACAAATCCATATAAACCACTGCACTGTTGAACTCGAATAGGAAACATAGTATCCTTTGCCCCGGCAAAGAATCACGCGTCGCAAAGCTCGCGACAAATCCTGCCCCGTCGCGATCCAGCTCGAGTATCGGCCAACCCGCAGCTCTACAGCTTGCTTTGTTCGGCGTATTATCATCGAACAGAAAGCAGTCATTAACTTCCCGTAGAAACGTAAATTCGCCAATACGTCGCGTTGTCGGCACTTTAATTAACGAACGGCCGATCATGGTCGATTTAATTGGACGCATCGCGCGCCACGAAATTCCGTTTCGCAGCGTCGAATTATTGGGCCACAACCAGCGGAGTTAACAAATCCAACGGCCGATTCATTCTCCGCGGCGAACTTCTGGGAATGGTATCAAGCAGCCGGGGCACGGGGAACCCGGGGCAGAATGGCTTTTCGACGAGGTTTCGCGCGTTCCCAGGTCCCATAACCGAGACACCGGATAGTGACTTAAATCCAGCAGATTGGTTTCACTCGCCCCGTCGAGCCTGGCAAGGTTCCAGCGGCCAGGGTAGTCCTGCTCGTATGCATACCGCCACAAGGTACCATCGTGACCGAGTTTCACCCATACACCCTGCGGTATCGCGACCGTAACGGGCCACTGGCTTCTAAACAATCACTTCAACTCGTTGAAGGAACATAGGTTTTCAGATGCGATCAGAAATGTTCCGATAAAGCCTCTAACGGAATGAGAGTCTGTGCCTTATATATGATAATTGAGTAGGAGTTGATTTATTGAGGAAGGGGCCCCCGGGGGGCGACCCGAATAATTCCGACGAGCTGCGTGATCGATAATTCTTCGTGGTCCATTCGCCTGTTTGAGATATTCGAAATTGTGGGCGTTCGACAGTATTCTGACATGCATATGCATAATGCAACAAATGTAGAGGCATGAATTATTGAAGATTATTAGGGGAATTTTAACGTCGGATATAATAATCGGAATTAATTACATGGACAAAGGAGCGGGAGAAATATAGAGATTATCCGTTGCATTAGCGCTACTATTGTTACTAGTAAACTATGAATTCGATGATTAAATAAAACACAGAAAACGCTCGACACATTTCTCTTTCGAGCTGGGACAATTGCTGCCGCGATTCAACGACCCTATAAAATATCGCGTGAAAACCCGCCCTTCCCCGGTGACTCGTTCAACATTCTCGTGCGAATAACTTCATAACAGCGTCGTGCTGATGCAATTCAAATATCTCCCGGAACATGGCGGTGGACAGCCCGTGTATGGCTGCTACGTAACTACATACGTAGTCGAATAATAAAAGCGACCGGACAACTATGGCATTTTATGGCGCCTCATGTTTAATGTCGTTAATGAACTCCATTTCAGCGACCCTGGGTACCAATTCCTGACCTTCCTCGTCTGCTTACCAAACCCAGCGTTGCGCACAGCCTCCTTATCCCGCATAAATGCGACCTCGATAAAACGTTCGCGCCTATCGTTCCTCAAATTTAGCACCGTCTGTTCCGGACGAGGGAAAAAACGTAGCGGATGTTGAAACATTCATGCTACGATCGGTGGGAATCGCTTCCGCCACGATCGTCCAATCGCAGCAACGAATATATGTAAAACTTGAACGTCGTATATCAGATTCGCAGGAGAGTCGAGGCGTCTTCTTGTTTTTATCGAGCTTCGTTCCTGGATTTCCTATCCGTTTCGCCAGACGTCTTTACATGTATAAACATTTATGCCAAACTACATACATATATACCCGCCCAAGCCTTCTTCCCGTAGCACGAAGAGACGAACGCTTCTCGATGTGCGAAACGTACATTTTTGTTCCACGTTCTGGCTTCCTCGCCTCGCAAATTCCCGTGAACGAAAAAGCTTCTGGGTGTGCGGTGTTTCTTGGCGAACCGTAATGTAATTAGATTGCAACCGAATGCAAACCACGGTGTGAGATAGCGGTGCGCAGAGTTTCGCGAAGGCTCATAATCCAATGGAACCGCGAGCATCCAAACAGCGCAAGTTTTACGAGGAACTCACGAATTCAGTACGAATTCACGGGGGAGCCGCGAAAGCGTTACGACGTAATTCCGCTTGGAAGAACGGTTTCAGTAAAATCTCGAACACGAAGCCCTTCGAGGGAATCACGAATTTGCATTTCGTCCGAGCATCTCGGTTGCTTGTTACGGTTCTGACATATGCGCACACTTTGTACAAGTTACACGGAGCGTGTGGTGTCTTCGAATGAGAAGCAAACAAATATTTATTCGAAATAAATATCATCGCTGGCAGGACATCCGCTTTCCCGATCTACTGTTGTTATTCATAAATGTAAATTCCATGCTATAAGAATCGGATTGACGATCTTCAAGATCCATTCGCGTTCGAATCGCGTGGGTCTCCCTAAGAAAATATATTATGTTTTCACGCAACCGGTGAACTTTTACCAGCTATCGATCCTGCTCGCGGTCCCAACTTCGACGAGAAGGACAGAGTGTATTTGGTCCCCAAGACCAAATCTGACGGGGGTATTTGTAGAAACAGGACAAGAAAAGGCGGTGAAGGAACGGTGCTCCCCGTTGCAGCTGACGAAGCGTCGCCGTCTCACCTTCACCGTAGAACAGCGGTGCCGCGAACGCGTGCATCCCGATGCGATCTCGTGCATCCTTCGCGAGCTGGAGACCTTGACACACTGACGGGAAACAGCGGCTGAGAACGAGATGGATTCGGGTCGACAACGTGCGCACGTCGACAATGATCCTCGTTAAAAGAGAGAAACGCGATTGCTCCCGATTGTCGGTTACGTACGGACTAATTGTTCCAAAAGCTACTCACTCGTCCAATCACGCATGAATTCCCCGTGTCACGGTCGAATATTTAACCTCAGGCGTGATTACCAGAATCCCTGGGAAAGCATCGCCGCCCTTGAATTCACGATTTTGCAACGGGCACAGTGCGGTTTCAATGCACAACCGATAGATGGGTGCGATAAAGAGGGTGAGAACGAGGAGAGAATCTTCAACGAAAGAACGGTTCGGGTTATTGAAATGAGCATGTAACCCTTTGGGCATGACTGAATCGGAGTAGTAACGCGACGCGGCATGGTTCTGCCATGAGGCAATCGCTATTAATAATGCGAGGGCGATCAGTTACACGCAATTTGATAACGAGAACAAGAAGAATACTTCGGCTTGGCGTATTGACGAAAAACTATCCGGCAGCTCGTGCAATTTATAAAAATGAATCCGATCGAATTTAATCTTAAAACCCTTTCATCGAATTCAATGATAATGCAGTACACGATACAATATGTATAACGCAAGAACATTCTTCCTTCTAAAAAACAAATATCACCTTTATACCCCCGCCAACGGATGGTTCGTTAAGCCCAACTCAATATAAATTGCAAGTGAAATTCGTTGCAACAGCCCGCGCAGATCATTTTTATCGATGCCATGGCCGGTGAGAGCCCGTGCAAATTGTCGCGAGGAACGTGGCGAACGCTTGAAATAACGGCAATGAAGCCGACGCGACGCGCGGAAGCCTGACCACGTACCAGAAGCGGATCGCCGCTCTATCAGCTGCACGTACGACCACGTACGGCCACGTACACGCTACATATACACCGTGTCCACGAGCTCCTTTTATCGTTCTCGAAGAACGATCGTCTAGGGCTTACAAGCGTGCCGCTCGCTCGAATACATTGCCCCACAGCTTGCCACGAAATTCCGCCGACTGCTGCTCGCAAATGCGATAAACCGCCCCAATGTGTCAACGCGTCAGCGCGAAGCGTGGAAGAGTGTACCGTGTATTCTAGAATTATTTTCGATGAGACGCGAACGACTTTTGTCGCAGATCCGCGTCAGTATCGGCGAATTACGTTGGAACTGGTTTATCGGATATTTTTATTCGACGGCTACGTCGGAAGGAATCGTACGAAACGGTGGAATATATCAGATTGAAATACGCCTGGTTAACATGTATTCGTGTGCTTTGAAATTCCAAGGTAACAGGTGGAATACTTTTATAGTTTCGAGCGGTTTATCGAAATTGTTGTGCCACATTGCTGCTCCGTGTGCATGCAGGATAACGTAATCGAATTAAGTTCTCACTTACGCTAACCTTTGCACGAGCTAGCCGTGTCCCTCGGTACCGCGCAATGCCACGGACATTAAACCCAACAGTTGCATCCTGTGCCTGAATGCGAACGCGAGGCTCAGAAACGTGGGGATAAAAGTTTGATTGTCTACTAAAGGCTACTGCCGTCAACCTCGTTCCTTTTTATGCAACCTTGGAATCACTTTACGGTACAATCATTTGTATCTCTTCAGCATACGCTTCTCGCAATCTAAATGTAACTCATTCTCTGAATAAAAGGATACATAAACTGACAAAGTTTAATGGCTCAATGTGCCATCAACTATTCAAGTTGTCGACGACAATGTATATATATATATACATATATATATATCTTGTTCCGTAGTACGATCATTCTGTGCTGCATACTAATTTGATTATCACTTCTGGTTGCTTCCGACAGTGTTCCAATGATCTCTTCAGCGTCGAGGTATAACTCAAAAGTGTGCATCGAGATATAATTTTGATGGACGCGGAATAATATAAACGACGTATGTAAAATTTCGTAAAACTGGCATTGTAAACAATTTAGCATTACACATGGTACACCATAAATTCAGACTTGCACTCGCAGCAAGTGGAAAGAAATTTCCTAGATTACAAGTGCGTAACTTTCTATTCGAAAGGAAATTAAAATTCGATTAAAATCGAAGTTCACGAGATTTCTCTTCCATCCGAAACACCTTTGCCCGCTTCCCTCTCGTTTCGCGCATTTCCCACAATTTATATCGATAGCTCGGCAAGCGATAAGCTGCACGACCGGTGCATCGGCTCCCTTGTTAATTCACGAAAAATCTAAATAACACATCGCTATCGTTCATCTGCACCATCATCGGTTGCGGAAACGTGTTTTCGTTGAACAGGGTCGGCTCGTGTCCACCCGGCAAGGTGGGTCGAATGGAGCAAAGTCGCGCGTTCGCCTCAAACGTGGCGTATTTCCATGTAAATGTATGCGCCCTTGACATCGCGGCTAGCAGCCCAGCCAGCCAACCGACCGGTATATCATATGCTGACATGCCAGCCGTTTCATCGTTGCAATCGCGGCCGTTTCGCAACCGACACTTTGTCGTTTCTCCAACCAGCGTAATCCAGCTGCTTCCGATCGGCCGCAACCACGGCGAGGAAAACCGTCTCAATCTCGATCGCTTAATAGGGCTCCTCTCTAACCTCTGTAATCGTTGCTCCGATTATTTAGAGCGCCGCCTCGATAATTGCTCCTCTGGCTCATACCGAGAACGTCAAACGTCAACCGGAGCTTCTGATAGGCCTTCGACGCCTCGATTGCAATAGACGGATAGATTTATATTATGGACTTAGAAATGACTGGCTCGAATTGTGTTCGGGGTTAGCGAAAACAATTTTCGAACACCGGCACAGGGAGTGGAATAATATTTGAAGCGTAGGCATCGCGATCGATTTTTGTTGCTGCATAACTTCGCAGAGTAAACAGATAAAATTTGTTTCCCTTTGGGATTCTTCGGCTGTTATGTACATCAGCGTTGCCTACGGCACAGTTGAAACTTACATAAATCCCTTATCTTTCGTTCGCACACACGCGAATCTAAGAACATAATGTACGCCTCGACGAGACATATTGTGCCCGAAAGTGTACACCGTGGCCATTACTACGATCGCGAACGTGCACATACATCCGTTCGTATTAACCCAGTGAAAAAGGTCGAACAATAACCCGTTAAACAGCATGAAATACAGCCCGCAATAATCGCAATGATTTACTGTGAGAACAGCCACGACCGCCTCGTTTTATTTCGACGCACGCAGGCAGCAAGTATTGCGTACACTTACGCCTCTCTCGATCCGCTAACTGCGCGTACCTAATACATACTCCCTGGCCGGGCAATTCATCTAAAAGGACTAACCGAGACCGCGATAGCGAATCGAAAGGGGTGACGTAATTCTGTCCAGGGACCGCGTGGAGTTTCGCAAGCGTCCCAGCGGCGCGGCGTCCAGATATCAGCACTCGTCCCGCAAGAAAGACAGGACGACGAGAACGACGCCAGCGTTTCCCGAGCATGGATTTATGTCCGATCCGGAGGATCCTAATCTGAACTTTTTTCCCTTCGCGCCGCTCTATATCGAGCGGTCGTAGTCCGCGTGCTGTGGCAATACCAACCGTGCTGCCTCGTCAGCCGACCTAGCCCAGGCCAAGAGGAGGGAGCGGGACAGGGTGACTAACTCGAAGAGACCAAAGTAGAAAAGTACGGGAGGAAGGGAGATTCGAGCGAGATAGTGGCAAACGATGGAAAGGGTAGGAACGCGCGAGAGAATGGAGCAGGGACGAGGATGGAGCCGGGGACCGTCTTCTCTCGCGCCGGGATCTACCTGCAGATTATGGCCGACTGTACTCATGGTCAACCAGAAACGCAGCGTTCTCCACTGCTGCTCTCGGCGTCGTCGTCGTCGTCGTCGTCGTCTCGCTTCGATTCTCGTTCTCCTTCCACGGCGTCTGTTCGGGGGGGAAAAAAGAGAGGACCGACGAAACTGGGAACGAGCAAACGCCGAGGTGCAACCGAGGGACGGAGAAAGAGCACAGACGGTGGTGAAATACCAATGACCGCGAAACAAGCGTCGACTCGTCGACCTCGCTCTCCGCGACGTCCTCTTACGAGCGTGGACGAAACGGAATGGAGAACGACGACGACGTCGACGACGGCAACGACCGTATTCCCCTTGCGATGTGTGTTTCTCGATTACGAAACACGGTTATGAAGAGATACTAGGAGCTTTCTAAACGCATTTGCGGAAGGGACGGGGACACCGAATTGAACAGGGATCGAGCTTCGAGTTTAAAGGGCGGTTCCTTTAAAGCTTCGAACAGAAACAAGGTGGTCGTTTGGTCGTTGCGATGTACCGATGGAGATGTCAGACAGATAAGACCGTGGCGGATGCAGATAAAATATACCAGCCGAACTGCCTCTGGGCTACGGGCAAGTTTTAATAAAACTGTACGCTTTAATGGGACCAGTCGTGCTCCTGAATTCACGACTTAATGTCCCCCTTTACTTGGAACGTGCAAGTAGACTCGATCGTAAAATTATTTTATCGCTCTCACTACAAATTCTTTGTAGTCTGACATTCGGTGAACACCCGGAACGATTGAATCGAATTGGCTGACTTTGATCTTTCCCCTTTGATATCGCCAAACCGAAGATTCCTAGCTTCTGTAAGAAACAGCTGTAAACGGAGTAGGTATCGTCTGTGTAACCCTGTCCTCCAAACTATCTAGATCGTCGTGATCGACGTCATCGAGGGACCGCTCGATTCTTCTAATCAGCTTTCTGTCGCGTCGATTGTCCTCGATCGATCCTCGATTCACGCATCGGAATTCTCGCAGTGGTGGGAACCGTTTCCACGTCGATATATCGGCTTCGCTTATCCGACTGTTCTATGTAAAATCAATAGTCTGCTCTGCTCGACGCCGTTCTATCAATCCTGTGGATTGTATACACGTAAAGTGTGCAACTAAACGCGTGCAAACCACTAAGTACCCAGTGGTACTTATAATAGATAGAGTGTTTGAAAATAATCGAAGACACTCGTACAAACCCGTATAGCATTCGCCACTGTTTACGAGTTATTATTAGAAAGTTCAGTAGTGCAACAATGCCATTACTATATTATATAATATTTTTTGTACAAGATTGATAGGAATTTACAAAATTGATCGCATAAATAAATTCGACCGAAAAAGTTGCATACTTCCGTCCCTTGAACAAAGCGTACATAACAGCGAGTTCGAGCACTACCTTGACATCCTGAATGAATAATAAGACCACTGACAAGACATCTATAGCAGCGCGCTAATACTTCAAGTCGTTATTTCGAGTATACCCAGCGAAAATAGTAAAATACCAGCTGATAGACTTCAACAGTCACTTCGTCTCCCACAGGAGCTCGTATACCCACGTACTATTATGAGCACTCGTTTTTATTATATTCGCGCGGTTAGCGTGTCCATTTTATTGAGCCATATTATGGAACACCATGTACACTCTTTGCCATACAAACGCGCGTGGTCTTGTGGCGATGCACAGCGTCGTCGACTGGAGTTATCAGCCAACGATATTAAAGCAGCATTATCTGTCGTTCCTTTATCAGGCTGGTTATATTTGCCCCCGTATATGTGGGTCACTCATTGTTCCAGACCTCGCGTTTCCATCTTGTCAATTCGTCTATCCTGCAACTCCGTCTCTCTCTCTCTGTCTCTCTCTCTCCCTTCACGGCCCTCCACCCTCCAGTCTTTACGTTCCACCCTCCTCGCCTTTCTCTGCCACTCTCTTTCCATCATCAAGAAAAAGATCGTGCTATCACGCTATCGGCCAAGTTTCGTGGCCCGTTTAGAAACGGTTAGCTTAGGTATATATTTAGCAACATTTGTGGAACGGATGCTGGCGTTGGCCCGAGTCCAGCATTAAGTCTCGTGGATCGCGCGCAATACCTCGCCTCCACCTTTCTTCGTCCCGCCTTCCGTTTCCCTTTGTCACGGCTGGTTTTTCTCCTCCACCAGCTATCGTTCGTTCGTTCTTTCCTGCACGCGTTCCGCGTCCATTGTCCCCCATCTATACCCACTTACCGGACGAAACTTAAGTGGTTACGGTCGGAGATAATGCTTTTATCCGTTGCACGTGTTCACCGTGTCTCTGACTTGTCTCTGACTTGTCTCAGACGGACGTCCAATCAACAGAACGCGAGGAATTCTCTCGTTCACCGAGACTCCGACGATTGAAGATGATTTTTATTGAAACTGCACTCCGATTCGTATCTACGGTATATTACACGGTCTTTGTACTTCGCTACGATACTTCTCCTTGGACTGATACGCATTTCTTGGAAGTGAAATTATCGACGGCTTGGAATGGACGTTCCTCGGAATTTTGATAGCGATGCCAATTAATCTGGAACAGGTGACTTCAGTGCCGAAGGCGCACGAAAGTCCGCGCCAAGTCGTTTCACGAAAATTGTTCTAAGATGTTTATCGTTTATTACCGTCGGCGTAAAGCGAAGACGACGAAAACAATATCAATTTATGAAGGTCGCGTGTGGTCGTTCGTCGACGGATCGGACGATCGTGTCAATTCAGCTCCGTCAGCACGACGATCGATTTCCAATGTCGACCCTCGCCTTAACGTCGTTTCCGCCGGAAGCTACGATCCTGGCGTCGGGAAGTATGTAGGTAGTACGTACGACCACTTGGCAATCCTCTCGCAAGACCTTGAACTCCTCGGCTCGACGATTACGGAGTCGTCGTAGCCGATAAGAGAGTTACCGACTACATTTCTACGCGGATATCGCTCGTTCCAATTTCTACGAACGTTTCGTGCACGCCTTCCGAGAAGACTCCAATGCGAATCAATTGCAACCGAAAGAATCCTTTAGTTCGCGCGAACGATCATTGATTTCGGAGAAACGACGCCGGGGTTTATATTAATTTAGACACCATTTGTACGCGATATTGCGAAACGTTACACTGTCGCCGCGGCGAAGGTACAGATCTTGGAAAGATCGTTCGATTTCACTCGAATGAGAAGTGTCGTAATTCAGTGGGACCGTAGCTGCAACATTTCATTGCACGAATGATCCACGGGCAATTCCATAAAACCGCAACGGCAGTTCGCCGCATCTGCGTGGCCAGCCATGGCAATTTCGCCATTTGCCTCGCGTGGAAACCATGGTTGCTCCTCGACAGAGCAGCGGTATTGCGGATATTATACCGAATCAGCTCGCGTTAACACAGAGTTTCTTGTATTCGTTTTCCGAGAAGCCTTTGGGGCACTCTATGTTCGCTGTACACGGTCGGACACGTATAAATTCTTGATTTTAGTCCACGCACATATATGTACGCACAGATTTCTGTCTGAAGTTTCTGTCAACGCAGAACTAGACACGGATTGTAACCATAAGTTTTTCTCCGTTCACTTTTGCCACGGTATTATTTCGTAGCTGTAGATCGAAGTGTCTATCGAGAACAGGACGTACTTGGAAACTGTGGAATATCGTACGAGAGATTGATTAAGGTTATCAAAAGAGTGTTCCTAGAATAGTTGTTTGGTACGAATTTGGTATAAATCATTTCTCGACAGGTGCAGTGGCGAGAGAAATATCAAAGTCGAGTTAATTTCTTGAAGCGAGACTGTTGTCTGTTGCGTTCATATTATTGTAGCGTGTGCTGAGACGAATTGCACGACCCGCAGCGATAGTATAATAATAATAATGCCCTCCCTCCCGGAAGAATACTACGATTCTACCAGGCGGTATGTAACATTAGCGACCGTCCTACGGCGTAATTACAAGTATCCATAACCACCCCGTAACCTCATAGTCAGCGGCGACTCCCTCAGGTGCACCTAACTACATACGTCGCATCGACTCGTTTATACGCCGCACACAGCTACTTCAGCGGTCTCCTTCATTGCGCTACCCAAGCAGTGTGTCGCGTTGCACTTCATTGCACTGCAACGGACGTTGTTAGCCCGCACGCTTGCACTTGCTCGTGCATTACCGCCCTCATCTGTTTCCGCTAACGACCACTGCCCTTCAAAGGGTCGGCCGTGTCTTTCACCCTTCGAAATTGGACGCTGCCTTGTGCCGCGAATGCGCTTCCGTCTACTCGTCCTGCCCCAAACGTTCCTTTCCAAGTCGAAACCTCGAACGCACGTTTTTCAGGAAAGAAATTCACATTATTTCCATCGCAGGGGTACGAAAATCTGGGATACCTACGGAGCGGTACAGCACGATAGTTTCGATAAGCCCATGGTGGAGTGGTATTCTAGCGGCTAACGAACTCGATCGAACAGCCGGACCAGGATTCGTACTGGCCGTGGCAACTGAGCTATGCGGGTCGGTCATCGATAGATTCCTCGTCCCTAATCTTGGAATACAATTGCAATTCGCCATTCTATAATTAACTGCCACCGTTTCGCAGTTATTTGAGGGCAAACGTATTCGAAGCAGCGCGACAACCAAGGTAGCAAGTGTTCGGAACTGTTTAAAATACAGGTGAATCTGTCGATTAGCGGGCAGCGGCGCGAAAACAATGAACACCGGCGTGGGGTGAACGCGGAAGAGGGAGACGTAAACAAGTAAAGGATGACGCACAAGCTGGCGGGGAACAAACGAACCAACGGGGTGAATTACGAGCCAGAACACAGGGCCAAGCGCGATGCAAGCGGAGGCTAGCGATACTCGCTCCAATTCCCGCCTCGAATAAGCTATTAATATCGTGGTCCCGTCGCAAATCAAGCCGGACGTAAAGTATGCCTGGAATGGTTGGCTGATTCTCTCCGCCTTCTCTTCCTCTCTATCCTGTGGACGAACGCTCGCACACTGTAACGAGCCAGTCCAGCCATAGGCATTCGATTCCTCGGGAATTTAAAAACGATGGAACCGAGTGTGAAACGATGCAACACAATCGCGCGATAAATAGCGAACCGACATGAAAATTGTTTCACGGTATTGTAACCGCTTGGGCGATTTCAGCAGAATGTCGTATATGCGATGAATTAATCCAGGGTGTATGCACGCTCAATGGACACCGGCAAGTTCACCCGCGATTGACAGGGACAGCACTAACCAGCTTATTAACAACGAGCAACTAATAACCCTTGCAGCATAGAATCTTGGCCAAGTCACGTGCTCAGTCTTCTACGATGATGCCGGTTAACGATCAGCTTAACACGGCGTTGGCATCTAAATTGGAATCCATCGCATTAGCACGATCGATATCCAACAGAAGCCTGTATCTCCGTCCTAAACTTAATAGAACGACCCTCGTACCACACTAAACCCCTACGTGTAACGCACAAACCGAATCCAGCCAACATTACTTCCACGTGCGGCCACCTTTCAAAAATCTTTCAAAAATCTTTCAAAAATCAAAGATCTTTTCGATTTACCAAACGTTTTCAAAGTGTTCCCGTGTACAGTTCAAAGATATCCACGTGCCACGCGCAATGTCCCTGCTGACGTGTGCTTTCTTGCTGCCACCGGCGGACAAGAGGAATCATATTTATGCCAACGACCCTGTGCCACAGACCCGCTGGCTGACCAGTCCGACGATAAGCACCGGCCTCGGCTCTACGATTTGTCGTTACGACCGACTTCTACCGAGTTCCGTTTCTCCTTCCACGAACCAGAGTTCTGCCGCGAGTGGCCGAGCCTCTTCGCCGTTTTACCGCCACGGCTACCTGCCCCGCGATTTTTCACCGCGAAATTACGCTCACCTCGAGTCCACGATGGAATCTCGTCGTAACAGTACCGGAGCCTTTCTTCGACGAACAGTAGCTTCTTTCTAACAAGGAGCGACCGGCTGAGAAATCGTACTCGAATTGAGTACTTACATGGGTGATAGATGTAAACGTGGGTTCGCCTGTCCCGGAAAACTTTACTCCGATTTTACCGAGAAATGCTTGGATGGAGTAAACCTCTTGGTAACGCCCAATGCTTGGCGTATGGGGTTCAGAATCAACACTATTTTCTTCTGGAACTCCGATCGAATTTTCGCTGAACGAGCTCGCGGGTAATCTCGGAGGGAGTCGCGGCTACCATCGACGCATTTACTAGAGACCGAAGCGAATTATAGGATGAGGCGAAATCAATGTTTGGCCCGCAAGAACCGACGAGGCTGTATCTCTATCGATTTCCGTAGCACGCGACGGATTCGCTTCTAAAAGAGCCGACGCGAATTGGCCGCGTTCCAACGATTTCTCGGCACGATACGTACGGTGATTCGTCGGCCGTGATACACAGAATGCTTTTGATACGTGTCTCGGCTAATGTTAGCATTACTTGGAACACGGGGATCGCGAAAATAACGGGGCAGGACGCTCGATTCTTCGCACGCGTACCAAGCGAATGTCACACGAGACCGACGGGGAATCTTCGAAGAGATTACGGAAATTTTATGCGGCCAATTTGGCACGGACGCGTTTCACATTTGCCCGAGAATCCCGCGGAGCTTTATGAAATTTTTGCGCCAAGGCACGACAGGCGTATCACGGTATCATACTTTCCGATCCCGTGTTGGGATCCCAGCGTTCGCAATCGATCCTCGATAAAATTGCAGCCGTAGACGCGATTAGTACCACGCGCGCTCGATGTTTGTTCGTCGATGCGAACGACGAACAGACGGGAACAATTCTATTCGATTATATCTGGTGGTCAATGTAACACGTGATTCGTGCAACGTGGAAAAGAACTTTGCATCGAGTTCCAGTTGACTGTAACCATCGCAGCACCGAATAAATCGTACAAAAGGCACAAAGCAAATAACTAAACCCCGGTCAACGGGCGCACAAGAATCATCCACTACCCCATTAACGAATCAGGCTCCTCCCCTCAAAAAAACCGAGCCAAAAAATAAAAAAAGAATCGATCAGCCACCAGACGAGAGATTGAAAGTACCGCCGAGACGACAATATTTGAAACACCGCGGTCGATTATAGAACGGTAAACGATCGGATCCGCTCGCGTCGAGCGAATCGTCGACAATCCGCAATACGATAAAAGCTTGAACGCTCGAACAACCGCTCCTCTCCGGTCCCGTTTTCCGATACGAAACGCTCGTGTTCGCACGCACTCATACTCATGCACATACACACAAACATATACACCGGACACGATTTATCAGCGACGAGAACGAATCGAAAGTTTTATCATTCGTCGAGGCTCGAGCGCGATGACGCCGCGCTAAGAATAAATCCCGCGCGGTCTAATGACCCTGATCGAAGCGGGCGGCGCACGAGAGCTCGCGAAATCGAGCGCATCGGTTAATTGCCGCGTAATCGCCGCCAAGAACAGCCCAATGAAAAACCTTCGGTGCCCCCTCGCCGGTGGAACCTTTTCAGCCGCGCTCGTCGCGGCAATATTTGCATCCGGTAATTGGAAGGATACAGCTCCGCCGGTACGACCAGCGGACCTACACAACGAGAGGAGAAAGGCCACGGAGGTGGAGGGTTGGTAGAGGAGGCGGCGAAACGGAGGTTCGCTCGAGCGGAGAGCACGACCACGCCGAAACACATGTACGAGATTCAACCTTTCCGAGAAGGCTGTCTCACAGCCTCCAGAGGAAGAAGAAGGGAGAGAGGGATGGAGAGAGAGAGAGAGAGAGAGAGAGAGGCCTTTCCGGTGTAAACGCTGTGATAAAAGATCCTGAGAAATTCCGCGGCAGCACGTTGAACAGGTCGAATTCGAGAGAACAGGACGGAAATTAAGCCAGTCGATAAAAGTGGCGCTGCAGGCGACCGTGGTAAAATATTTGATCGGAGTTACAGGTTTCGGCAAAGTGCTCCCAAATGGGAAAATAATCGTGCCGCAAATTCCGCTAGGTAAGATTTCTCATTTGCCTGGTTTCGGTTGAAGGTAAAGGGAAAAGGGATTTAGTGGGTCCTATCTTGGGGAAATATTTAGTCTACCAAGTTGAAGCTCTCCCGGCGAAGGGTGCTTGAGGAGAAACTGACCTGAGAAGTTTCCGAGAACGGGGGTGGCTTTGAACGGCGATATTTTTGTTTTTTCTACCGTAGAACGTAGGGAGAGTTCCCAAAATGTCGGAGTACTTCTGAAAGAATCGCGAAATTGGCGATCTATTAATTAAATGCGAAAGGTTGGTTGGTCACGAATGGAAAATATACAAAAACAACGCTTATCGATCGGTAAAATTGGCGCCCTCGATACCTGACCAGGCCGTAATTTACGGTCGCTTATGCGAGGCTGAAATTAATTAACAGCCCCCACCCTCCGGCGAACTTACCAATTCATTTCGCGTGCGCACGCGTAACTAATTTAAGCCGCGATTATTAATGGTCCATCGAAAACACAATGTAATATTATTAACATTTATTCGACCGGCACCGGGCTACCCGCGGTTGTTCGCGACAATTGGAATTAAAGGTAAATGCATATTCGATTGCCACGAACAGTGACGGACTTGCGCAAAGATTATTAACAATTCAAGACAGCGGAAACGAAAGTCCCCGTGGCACGTTACAGTTATCGCGTATTCAGGATTACCCGAACGATTTCAATTTCTAAGCGAGCGCGTCGTAGTCGGGCAAATTTTTCATCGGAAAATGTGCAAACGTTATCGGCGCTCCACGGAATAAAAAGAAAGAGCACAACAGGCTTCGAGCTACGAGCCATTCCACGTCGTATCGGCCAACAATGGATCGCGATCTTTTTGAAACTCGAATATTGTACCTTCTACGCCAGGTAGGCGTAGGCTCGCTTTTCGACACTTCTCATAATCAGCATCACCTTTCCTGTCCGACGATCGCCCAGAATCTTATAGAGCTGCAGAACCACAAAAGATCATAATCCGGCGAAAAGAATATAACGTTCGGAACGGAGGGTCCTGAACGTTTCGATCCTTGTGCTGCTCGCCCGCTGTTAGAATTCCGAGCCGGGGGCAACCTTGAAAACTTTCGTGATTAATGTTCGGTAGCGAGATCGCAACGAGTCGCCGAGGAAAAGGAACGAAAAGAACGCGGATCCTCGAAATGTATCCGTTCGCAGGCTGATCGAGAAGAGAACGTCCTGTAAACTCTGCCGCGGACTCGCCCAGACCGTGTATCAATAATGAAAAATTGCGGGCCGCTTCGAGGACGCAATAAATCACCGGCAACCGCTAACAAAATCGCTACGGCGCACGAATTCGGGTTAATTGATTCGTCAATTGGTCGCGAACACCAGGGCGACTGTCCGCGGTGATAATGTAAATGAGGATGGAGCATGGGCACGATCTCCGGTGAAGATTGTTAACCGGTATCAAATATAGGCGCGCGGCATATTAATTTGCTGTCGAAAGTGATTAAAAATTACCGTGCAACGTTTAATTGAAGCAGGCAACGCAATTGGAAATATGTGCGTATTTATGTTATCGCTCGAATGTTTAACGCGCTATTTTTACTCAATTTGATACACTCTTTCGACAGGATCATGATTCCAACTGATTATTGGATAAACGTACGCGCGTGTGGTATAACGCGCAGTATGTATTATTGTTACAGTACATATAATAAATTTTAATGGCTATTTCAAATGATACCGTGCCACGAATTTGAAGGCTAAAAGAAAATTATAAACACGTGGAAATTTAATAACGAGATCGATCCGTAACATATTTTACGATACAAAATAAACCCAGTATTATCGTTGCTATTGAATAACGTTTCGAAATACACAGTGGGATAAATTTTCATCGGCCAAATGTATACGCTACTTGTTTCTCTGGAAACTACATCGAGACATATTATTGCCCGCAAGTTCTCCCACCCGTGCGTGGGAGTTTCAATTTTACCGGGTGTTCGTTAGAAGGCAATTTTGTGCCCGTGGAGCGACACGTGTGCGACAATAACTCGCGAGTCACCATTCGTTGCTCCGAAAACCAATGACCCGAGAGCCTTTACCCCTCGTTTTCATCCCCATTTTCGTCTTTCTGTTATTGGCTTTGCCATCGACTGGCGGAAACGAGCGTGGACGGATTACCAACCGGAGTCATCCATTATTCTGACGTGCAGCGCTACTCCTCTGTGTCCAAAATCCTCCGGCGCTGAACAAAGCAACTCGTCTCCCTCGAAGAGACCCTCCTATAGTGTCGTTAATGAATCCCAAGAATGTTTCAGCGTTCGGTATCTCTCGTGCAAAGTACGATCGATGTTCTGCTACCTCTGTTGCATTGTAAGTTGCGTTATGAAATTTTTTTTCACCGAAACTTCGACAATTCGACTCGACTTGAAGCTTCAGGAATCGTGCGCTGGATGTCTGTTGCCCGAGAATAATGTTCCAGGGCGATTTTTCCAGCGTTCAATAAAACTCCGTAGCCAGCAAGTTTTTCAAGCATTCTTCGAAGCAGAAAAGAATCGTAAAATCGGCGAACAGAGAGGAGGCCGATCACCAGGCAACGTCGTACCAGCTCGGCCGTTTCTCCCTGCTTAGCCTTTCCATCCCTTTTCCTCTGCCTTGATTTTTTACGCAGCTTTCTAGCGATTCAAATCCAATCGAGCGATGGCAAGGAGCCGTGGAGAAACGCGTTCGTGGAAGAAGAAGCGGCCTTCTAGTGTCCGGAGAAGGGAGTCCTGCATGAATAATTGATTTCCGGGCCGTGAATGAAAGCGAGGCGAGTCGTGTTTGCGCCGGTTATATAGCCGATCACGGGAAGCTCGACGGAATAAAGCTCGTAATAAATGCGGATGCCTCGGAGGGGCGGGGTGCTTCCAGTTGAAATACTACGCCAACATCTATTCCAACTGATTTCTACTTGCTGAACGATTAATACATTATCCTACTTCCTCGCGAGTTCCCTACGAGCAAATGATTAACGAGATTGTGGAGTAGCTGTGTTCGACATGCTGAATGGTTGCGATAAGATAACGGGTACACATACTAATGAGTAACTACTGTGTTTTAGATCCGGCGAAACGAGTACACCAAATACAAGATATCTGAAGGATTCGTCGATATCTCGTTCTAATTGATTCCCATTCAACAAAGCAGACACGTTTTCGCCTCCACTCGAAGGAACTTCAATAGACTTTAACTGACTTCGACGGACTTTCCATGGACTTCAACGGAATCCCTAACGAACTATAACTCATTCGCCAACAGATTCCCCGATGAAGAGACCAACTTGCTCCTTTAACCTGTCACACGTACATTACACACTGACGCCACACGCGGAGCACCTAAGACCCTCCGCTTCGACCTCCAGGTACTTTCCTTCCGTGGAAATGTTGCACGTTTAACTGCGCCGTTAAGCGACCCATGATTTCGATCCTCTCGCACGATATACCTTTGGTGGAGTATCTGTGTTCTGAACTTTGAATAAAACGATTTTTTGTTGTGCATTTTCTGCAAAAAAAAAATATATACCGCAGTGAAAATATTAGTAACCGCAATGCGCGAGAGACACCCTTAAATTGATTCGAGACGCGGTTGTTTAAACGCTCATTAAGAAACGATACCTCGCTTGGCCTCTCGTTATTCGCGAGATCGCGATATCATCCCCGGCGAAGACGTGATGCATAAATCAGGTCGCGAGCCTAATTTCACCCGGAAGGAACTATCAACGAGGCAGCGTGTTGTCGGTTAAAAAATTGGCTCGGATTCCGAGGGATCCTTTGCGAGGGAAGACCGGAGGCGCAAGTAAAAGCGACGCGTATAAATGCAAGTAACGAAGGGACGCACGAGGGGAGGACCCTTAAAGGACCTAAGATTCCCCTCTCGGCATTCCAAATGAAATATCGTGCCACGCAGACCCAAACTGTTGATGGTGGAAGAGGTTTCGACAGAGATATAGCGTACGGACCACGGCTTATCGGGGCGAGCAAAACCAGCAGAACGGAGAGAGAAGACGTATAAGAGAGGAGAAGTGGAAGGCGGGGGCGGCAGAGATCGAGAAAGGTTAATAGGAATTCCAAGCATAGTGACGGGATAGTTTCAATCGGACCAATTGACGCAATACATTTCCCGCCGATGTAGATAGCGCCGCGAAAGTGCTGGGACGACGATTTCGGATCACCGACCGCTAATTACGATTCCATTTCCTCGATTATGAACGACGTCGACCGCCGATCGGTGATCGAGCCTCTTTACAAATTGCGTGGGTGTTTCGGTGACTCGTTAACCACGGTGCAAACCGTCGGATATGTTGAAATTTTTATCCCGCTGTTTGAATATCATTGTCGTACGATCGGTCGATTAGTCGTGATACTTCGCAAGGCGCGATAGGGAGGGGAAAAACCGCGAATGTTCGAATCGAAAGAACGAATCGTCGGCATCTGAAACGATTCCGGGTGAAAAATTTAATTCGTCCCATCTCCGATCGATTCGTTCTGCCCTCGATTTACCGAATTGGAGCACAGCGATATTCTGATATTCAAATTAATATCTTCGTGGACAAATCGCATTGAAGATTCATCCCGACGCCTCGACGGTTTCCGACTCGCTCGTGCTGCACGTTATCCGAGCTTATCTTTCGGGGATACGAACTCGTTTAGAGGCTGATAAGAATCGGTTCTTTGTCACGTTGTCATACAGAAAACGGGGAGAAATGAGGAGTTAATATTTGTCGCCTTTGCGTATCGATTTTGGGGTGAAAATATTGAGTAACGATGATTGGGGCGGCTGGTGGCCGGTAAGATTCCTAAACGGATTCGCAGGAACTTCCGTTCGTTTAATCGTCCGCTACTGGGAAACGCTTGTTACGTAAATCGCTTGGTGGAGTTGGTTCGAAACCATCCGAACGTAACGACGCAAGCCGGGTTTACCGGTGAAACTGCGAGGCACGAGCAGCGATAATTCCAATCGATTGTTTACTAGCCCAAAATTGGATAATAAGTGCTCGTTTCGAGAACTGTGAACCTAGGGAACTGTGGCAAGTCAGATATAATGGCACGAACATTATCTTAGCGGGTACATACGTGCCGGAGTGCTTGCAGCATAAACAGATTTATCTGGGAAATACTAAAGTTGACGAGAAAGAGTGCGAAAGAATTGGAGCAGCGGCAAACAATATTTTGAGCAAGCATCAACTAAACAGTTGTGTCCTGGTGTGTATACGTTAACTTAGAAAATACAACTCTGATTAAATACCGATTATTTACGTTCGAGGCTAATAAAACTCGTCGCTAAATTACATAAAACACTATTCAAGACTAGCTATGTAACAGTATTACTCGATAATGCGATTGAAAGGGCTTCTACTAAAATTCCCGAAAGCTACCAACTCTCCTTCGCAAACCCTCCATATCCACCAGTCCGGCGAGTCGATCGACATTCCGAATAGATTGGCCAACCGAATACGTGTCGATTGGCGCGCTTATCTCGAACGCGGAACACAAAAACTGACCGAACCACGTTGCCGGCGACTCGTCACCGCGACGAAACGCGTCGCTTATCTAGGAAAGCCACGAAACGACCGGACCGGACGCATACCGCCCACGGACCATCCTAGATGAACCTGTTGCTCTTGGCAATTAACAACGGAACGCGAAAAAGAGAGAATGGTGGTATCGTTGGAAATAATAAAAGCGGGTCAGCGAGCGCGTTCGTTGCACCGGGGCTTTTACGAAATCTCCACCTCTGCAGGCCGGCATAATAATCGAGATGAATAGAGAGCATGGGCACGCGAAAGACTCGGCGACAAGCGGGCGAGAATGACGAGCACGGAGACAGACAGGTAGACGGTCGGAGGAGGAGGCGCGGCGAAACGTTACGGGAAGGTGGATCAGAAGGTGAGAGAGAAGGAGAGAGCGAAATGTATACGCCGGCTCCCCGGGTGGAATTGCGGCACATTGGCCGGCGCGTACCTGAAATTACAGATCGTTACTCCGGGTTTATGGCGAAAATTAACATCCATTTTCGGTAAACTGAACGGAAAAGCCTGGCGCAGCACCGCTGGCTAATGCGAAACTGTCTGAGCTGGCAAATTTAAATATGCGATTATATGCCGCGGCCGAAAATTATGTTATTTCGGCCGCTAACCGTAGTTGCGGAGAAAATATAATGCAAGGGAAGAACTTTTATCCGATCTGGAACTGCCACGAATTTTGTCCTTATTTTTTGTACCTCTCTGTTTACTTGTTAAAAGGAATGAACGAAGTGAAAAATATAAAATGATTCCTTAACCCTCGTATTGTGTTCAAGTTTGTACGATCCGATTCTGATTTTACATTAGGGTCATTTTTTTTTTATTTAAAAGTGCAAAATTTGTTTTTTGTTGTTGATTCGACGAAATTCATCGGGAGTGTTGTTTTGTCACTTGCTGTTACTTAAATGTGGAGGATTTAATTTAAAAAATTATATTTAATTCGAGGCCAAAAATTATATTAATCTTTGAGGAATCAATGTCGATATTTATCCTCGGACTTTCAATAAAATTAACAATATTAACAACACTATGCATGACCATTTGGAGAACGATTTCTGTTTCAAACTTTACAGCTTTGTCCGTTTGTTGCACGATGATGTAACAAAAAGGGCACGCCGATTTTCTCGCGGAGAACAGCGATTTCTTGTAAAGAAGATCGATCTTTGTTTCGCTGAAATTCTTTCCGATCGACTGCCAGCCAACAAAGCAGGCTGAACCGTGTCACCATTGTCGAGCTTGAGCGGCCGAGTCTCCGATGGGGACACAATAAATCCAAAGTAACGTCCTGGCAGCTAAACTGCGTCGTCATTCTCCGGACGGTCATGAACGTGACTAACAACTTCCTCCCTCGCAATTCGTGGACTCGACACCTAATCCCCGCACTTTCGGCTACGCGTGAAATCCAATTTTAGTTGCCGAACCGTTCGTTCTGCCATGAATTTTACTGCCGTTCTTCGCGGCGTGATGTCATATCTTTGTGGATAATACGGGAGCACGAGAGAAATTCAGAACGCGGTTAATTCGGCCCCTTGCTTCCGTGTTCCTACATTGTACAACCAATTAGCTCGGCGATAAAAGATCTGCGTTTGCAGGCGTGTTATATGTATGCCTGCCTTGTCGCTACGGCTGATTCGCCATACAGATGATTAGTACGTACGCCGAAATGCGAATAGTACACAGAGTTGAATCTCGCGTACAATATGTGTATGCATTATTACTTTTCGGTCGTTTGTATTTTCGTTCAGCCTTATGAATGCAATGTGCATTCAGAATCGGTGCAGCCAGAATGTGGGGTCGCTCTTTCTTTATTTGAAATACCATCGAAATTTTGTTGCCTGTTATGAATGAAATGAAGAAATTGAATAAAATACAAAATTTGCAATATTTCTATTTCGCTATTACGCAGAAAAGAACTGGCTGGCGAAAGGAAACGAATTACATAATCACAATTAAAACCGCTTTCGTCAAATCTGCATTCGCTGCATTCGCTGGCCTCTGTAAACTGCCCGATTATCTCGCATCTCTTTAATAACTCGTCCCGTCACGCCGCCGATCAACGTTTAACGAGGCAGGCCGTGGCCCGTGACACGCGTGTCGTCGATAACTCGCGGCGAAAAGAAGGGAACGGAATCGCGTGGACGAAAACGACCAAGAGGAACGAAGAGGACGCGGGCAAAACCGATGAAACCAGCCTCGTACACTTTGTTTTAACACTCTCGACGACGGTGTCCACCTACGTACCGGCACGTTCGTACGTTCCTCGTCTACACAGCTTTAAGCATACACACACACACGCACGTCTGGGCACCGTGCGGCCCTTCAACGGCGGTGCATTTGTGCGTGTATGCGTGTGCAGCACGACGACCGACACGTTGCTGGGTATTATCGATCCCTGCTATCACGGACATTCCTTGCTATCGCGCCTATTCGTGCCTGTACGCGTGTCTCTCATCGTTATTCATGCGACTCTGTTTTCCTGTAAACAATTTTCGGTAAGCGTATCTGGCAATTTTATTAATCACCCGCGTCGAATACGGATACGAGAATAATTGGATATCAAATATTTGCGCCAAACAGCAGCGTGGAAAATGAATATCAATCGAGGAAGGCCAACAAAACATTCCTGGGTCCTCAGCTGGGTCCGATAAAATAAAACGGAACGGTATTGCTAGGTAACCGTTGATGAAATGGGAACTTAAGATATTCGATATACATACATACTTACATATATCTATATTATTAATATGCGCGGGCGATTCATATTCGAAGGAGCACATATAACATTCGTTAAACTCCCGCCTCAGAACGAGTTACGTTCGTTTCAATGTCGTCGTTACCCAATCATGTGCCTGTTTTTCAAACGTAAACTTCGTCCTAAAGTCTGCACCTGCTCAGCGGAACAGTTCCGTTGAAGCCATTATTGAAAAATGCATCTTTCATTTCGCACTCCACGTATCAGCGAAAATCGCTTCAAGGAAAGCCAGCTTTCTAGCCCCGCGCGTTACGTAGCGAGTGCACAGTTGATTGCTCGTGTGTACACATATTCAACGAGACAGTCCACGTGTTACACGTAGTAGCTTCCTTCGGACGTAAGCTATTCTCGCAGCTGACACCGCTCGACAAGAGAGAAGCTCCGACGCGCGAAGGATAAACGCAACAGAAGTCTCGGTGTAGGGTTTCGCAAGCATTTCTTCATCGATCCATCGAAAGCAACAGTCACGAATATAAACCAATGAACGGCGTTTAATCGCGAGGACGCGACTGAAATATTTCAGCCCCGGGGCGGCCTAACTATTGACGAACGGTGCGAAAAAGGAGACGATCCCCGGCTGAAAGCTGAAGACCGCAGTCGGGAAAGGTTGAAGCCAGCCGTGGCGAGGGAGACGTTTACGCTCGTTTCTTTTCCGCCCACGAGAGAACGCCTTTACGGAGTAGAAGCTGTAAAACGCGAGCAGAGAAACGATATCGTCGCGAGTTTCCCTCGGTCGCGTCGCGTCGTCTCCGTCGGCTTTGACGACTTCGAGCCCAAGCGTATATACGTACCGGCGCGCCGGTGACGTTCGCTAGGAGGGAAAAACCCTTTAATGGCACTCACGATCCTCGATGTCTTTCGGTCTACGGGCTCGAAAATTTTTAGCGAAATAGGTCACGACCGGCGCAGATCCATCCCGTAAGGCCGTGCGTACGTCTGTGGACGCGAACTGAAATTTAACTTTCATGCGGTGCGGCTGTTTCGCGTGGTGAACCGTATCGATGGGGACGTCACTACTGCCGGCAGGCTGCAAGTAGAATGGATCCTTTGTAGGCCGCAGAATCGCTCGAGTCATTGGCAAGAGGACGAATCTCGTATTGGATGTTGCTCGAACATTAAACGGTGAACTGGGAACGATCGTTTCGTCATTTAATGCAACGCTTTATCGGAACGCTTCTAAACGCCGCGACAGATAAGGTGCACGTAAACCGGGTGGGTCTAGCAGGTACGCATATACATGCATGTATACACGTACGTAGTCATTTTATTTGCGGCCTTTACGCGTGTCGTCGATGCATCGTTACCCTTGAAACCTCGCTCACGGCATTTACGTAAGAGAACGTGAACGTATCGGCGCGGCGAGTCGAATCGTAAAATGGGAAATAACGCGTGGACGTGTGACGCGATTACGCGTTTCCATAAACCGTGAACTGTTACGCGGGTGATTAAGCGGCTCGGAGCAGAATTAATCTTGAACGGGCGACGCGGAAACAGAAGAAAACGTTTTCCTCGCGAAGATGATATTGTAGAAGCTGGACGGGTTTCAAAGTTCATCGATAAGAACGCCGGAGACAGAGTCGAGAGGGGGACAGAGAGCATCGAAGCTGATGGCACGGTAAAATAAAAAGGGAGGACGGAGACAAAGGGGTGCCGTAAAAAGGAGGATCGAACGAGAAGCAATTCGTGAAGAAGAGCAGAGGTTTTCAGCCGGCGAAAATAAACGACAAAGTGGCAGGACACCGGGAGCGTTAACGTTCGGCATGCGGGATCACGGTGCCCGTTGGTTTATTGATTCATCACGTCCGACCGACGATGTCGATTTATCCCATCGTCGACGTATTTCCGACCCCGGAATCTCGTGATTCGCGTTTTACGGATTAATCGGCATGCGAACAGAGGAGCGTAACGCGCCCGGAAATCGTGCTCGAAAGCTGTGGCTAATTTCATACGTTTCTCGCGTCTTTTTCGTCGTTACCTCGCGGGATTCTGGAGAGCGGTATGAAGAAAGAATAATACGGCAGCGAGATGGAACAAGATTTTGTCATTAATTCGTTAATCGTACTGTTAAGGTACCGGCCTCGATTAAATTGCTTTAACTATGCTTTTACCCATATTAGAAGAAAGTGTACTTAATACAAAGAATTGATTCGCGTTTATCAGTTCCTATTCTGTTACTTAAAAGGAAGCTTTAATCGATTGATACGGCCCAGTTAGCGTTCCTTACTTCGCGCATGGAAGAATTCGCAGGAATGCTAATAAACAATTTCGGAGAAAGCGTGAGAGAAAACGAAGCATTCGTTTCTCCATCGTTGTTCCCCGGAAAAATGGCACAGTGTATCTTCATTTCACTGACTGAGATCCACGCTATCGAGGAAATCGACGAGCACAAGGATGACGGTGGGGGTGAGGGCGATCGATACGCCCGTGGAGCATAATTCGAACAGCCAGCACAACATCCCCCAGAAACTGGCCAGAACTCGAGCGGCCCGCAGTGGAGACAAAACGACAGAATGAATTTAGACGAGCCACCAACGACGCCATTATTCTCCGAGCGGCGTGAACGACATGATTTTCGTCGCGTCACGGAAAGATTTCAGGAAGTTATTGCAGAAAGCGTGGTAAAATCGCGGCGGTTTCTCCGTTCGTGGTCGACAGGAACGTGGATTCGCCAGAAGAAGTTGATTTTTACCGGACGTTCGAACGAAGACTGGCAAGTGTCCAGAGATCTTTCGAACGAGAAAGCACTTTAATTTGTTAATGTACGTCTTCATTGGGTATTTCCTGCTTCGGTTATTTCGTGATTCAATTTAATTAGGGTGCCCCGGAAGGATCGCTATCTCGACGCGAAGAGAGAAAGAGAAGCTCTGCCAGTACGGGGATTCTGTCGCTGCTTTTAGCAACTTCCGCGAGAGTTTCCACCGAACCGATTATTTCACTCCGCCGCTGGCTGACCCGAAACATCTGTGAAAACTGGCTTTCCGTAATCCCGTCACGCGTTAAACGCCCCTCTGTTGCCACGGTGTACACGGCGAGATCTTTAATAGTTTCCCGTGAAAATATCGCGGATCGTAGGGAACGGGTGTGCGACGGGATATCGGTAAATATTTGAGCGCGATCCGATGCGATCCGTTGCCGCATGATCGATAGGATTATATCGTATACACGGAACATCTTCCACTGCCTCTTTGCGTCGAACGTATTTTATATCTGTGTAACGTCGTTGAACGGATTAATCGTTCCACTGATGAAAAATTCAATCCGAACGGATACGCGACGATCAGTCACGGTTCGCTTAATTCCACGGTATCGGGCTTTAATTTCTGCCCGAGATTTACGATTCATCATCCCAGAAACCGTGCTCGACGACATCGAATAATTAATGCGGCCGCCCCGCCCCGCCGACGCGAAAACTACTTTCCTTTCCCGGCGTCGCATGAAAATTTCAGCGAATCGATTTCTAGCGGTAAATTAGCCCCGAACGCGCGAAATCTGCTGGCCCGTACAGTAATTCCGTTTTCGGTAATCACCCGGGCATCAATATTATACGACACCGATACAAACACAATTAAACTGTGCTGGAGCGGCACGGCCGACGCGACACGACGCGACGCGACGGGCATATTCAATTCGCCAGATATTTATTTCGCAAATAAACGATCACGGTTATACGGATCTCGATTGACCATAATTTTATCGCGCTCAGCGTCCACTGAAACGAACGTTTCATTAAAATCTGGTTGATACGCTCCGGTTCGCTTTTACTCGTGCAACAAATTCATTGGTACAACGACGGGCCGAATAAATCATCGTGAATACACGATCGTAAATATATTGTACACTGTACGACGATGAGCGTAAAAATAAACGTAAGCAGGGTGGGATCTAATAAATCGAAATATGTACATAGCTGCAAAGAAGACGAACGACGGGATATTCGGTTCGCGTTGTTACTTGTTCCCAGCTATTTCGCGCGCTCCTACGGGACCAGTCAACCCAATTATACCGAAAACCTGTTCCAAACTTCCACGATACCGCTTCATTGGCCGCTATTCGTTGCGACAGACGATAAATTTCGAGGAGAAAGTCGCCTGCGCGACGACGAACACGACCGCTCCGTCGCTGGAACGAATTTTCGGATCTGTTTCGGAGTCGTTGAAAAACTTGACCTTCTCGTCGACTGAAAAAATTGTACTATTTCACGTTGAATTTGAAATAATTTCTGTTTCCTCGCAATGGAGTTAAAAAAGACAACCCTCCGGAAACATATACTCGCATAAGTTTCGCTTTCAGACTAAAAAGGAGGAAAAGATTGACGCAAAGCTGAACCCGAGACGATCAATTACCCAAAAGGCACGTTCAATATTTCTCTTTCATTCGTTCCAACTCGTTTCGCGTACACCGTCGCTAATAAATTCGTCGTCGAACGGAACACGTTAACGCATTAACGAAACTATCATCGAAGGTACAACTCCGGACCATTTACCGGTCTGCTACACGTCACTACTCTGCTCCACTTTTGATAGCATTAGCGCAACTGTTTACCGGTAAATGGTTTCCCCTGAATTCCGTGAAACTTCGTTAAACAGACGAACGCAACGGTGAAACGAGGGTGAGGCGCGAGGGGCTGCGGCGAGAATGAAAAAGTTAAAAGAGAAACACAGGGTGCACGACGTTAACGAATCTCTGGCGCTCCGAACATCATCGCCGTCGTTGTCGTCGTCGTCGTCGACGTCGACGTTCGCGTTGTTGGCGACGTCGTGTGAAGCGTGTCCTTGCTTTCTAATTGTCGTATAATTACGGTATGCGCGCAGCCGGGGAGCCTGTTCATCGTCGTCCATGAGGTACACCGCGGTCGGTCTATATTTATCCTCTGTTTGAACGTAGCCAGCCGTTCTTGCTCGCTAGAACGAACCTGTCTCTCTCAATCGACACGAAGAGCAACCGACACGCGGAAAAACGGGCAGGAGGGAAAAACGAGAAAGAGTAGAATTGCATAAGAGTGAATTACAGTCACGACGACTTACGTGCCGTACACAGCCACGTTCTTCGTCATTATTTCAAAGACGGTTACTGCAAGGACGTTTCCCTTTATTCGGCGACACTCGAACCAAGGAGAACAAACGCGACGCGACGGTGTAGTGGTTTCCCGAAGAATTTTTCTGCGGGCCTCGAGTACGTTTTATCGAGCACGATGCATTGGAATTCCGTCACGTCCCTGTTACCACGACGGCAGTCGGAATCGCGTTCGAAAGGAATACACCGTGAAAATTTCACCGCTGAAAGAGCCGCTGTAACAAGCGGATATGTACTGGAACACGACGAAACTGTGCATCATTCGCCGAATTTCGGTTGGCTGGTTGTATGTATGTACGTGTGTATGTATATATGTAAAGTATGCATTCGAAAAGGGGTGACATTTTCGAAGTGGTAGAGGCTAAGATAAACAATCGGACGATAAATTTGGACACTATTGTGGATACTGTTGGATTATACGATTTACAGGTAGGAGACAGCGGTACATACGTTTTAGATTTAACAGTTTATTACTAATCACTACCGATTATAACGTTTACGGACTATTATGGTCGCTCAGTCGTGAATCTATAGCGGTAGATAGGCTTCAAATTACTCGCACCAATACT
This sequence comes from Nomada lathburiana, assembly GCA_963667235.1. NCBI lineage: Eukaryota > Metazoa > Arthropoda > Insecta > Hymenoptera > Apidae > Nomada > Nomada lathburiana. Next base: position 6,923,787 of record OY763898.1, on the reverse strand, counting down.
GCAGCGAGTTCCTAGATGATGCCTATGTAAACACTGTAATGCCACCGCTGTATGGAAGTGCTAATTGTTACCTACCGAAATACCAAATATTCAGCCCGTTCCGGTTACCAAACACGACACTAGCTCGATATAAAGTGCATAAAATGCAGTCGATCATAGTCGGCGTTTCGATTCAATTGGCATGCGTGTAAACGAAGGAAAGAGTTAAAAGTGATTTCTTATATCCAATCCAATGGTGAATCGGAGCAATGTCAAAGACGGAACAATCTCTCGCAAGATGTTCAAATAAGACATAAATAGGGGAGAGAGTTTGAAGAACCGGTTTCCAGCGGTCGAGGAAGAAGAAAAAAGATGAAAAAGTCGTGCTGCGTCCTGATTTTATTGAACCATACGCCTTTGTTAATACCCTTTCACCCTTAACGTTACTGGCTCAAACGGAATTCGATATTCGCTACGCGCGTCAGAAACTGTCTAAGAATATCGGCAATGAAAGATATTTAATCAGGCTGCAGAGGATGTTGGTGGAACATAATTAACGAAGAAGAGATAATTCCAACGTTGATAAACCATCGATTGATAACCTCGTCTGACTCAATTTAGTTACCTAACAACGGCATTGTTCAATCAATGGTTTATAAATACACGACGATAAATTTAACTTCTTCAGGTGATTAGCTTCAAATAGTAATTACTTTCTGTTGAGAGCAAGAACAAGAATACACGAACGCAAGGAAGCAGAAGGAAAATCAATGCCGTCTGGTTGAATTGGTATCGATCATCGTTTGAAAATGGTTGGTTTATTAACCGCTTATTATTAACCGAAGAACAGCCATTGCAGTGGAGAAATCTCTATCCTGTGACGGCTCTAAATTGTCGCACCTGCTAGCAAATTCGTTTCAAATCGAGCATACCTATTCGTGGGGCAGCCCGCAAAGAACGCCGCCGCTATTTTTAAAACGATGTGGTCGCTCATCCGATCCGCGTGAATATTAGATGAAACGAATTGAAACAGTGATGGGATATTTTAAGAAATGAGACTTTGCATCGATTAAAAATGTCTTCGTATCGAAAGATTATCCGAGCGCAAATTTATTTATTGCATCATTATTCGCAAGAACGAATTCAAGCGCACGTACGATAACAAAGTGTAACCGTGGGAGTTCACTGAGAGATATACATAGGGGGGGGGGGGGGGGGGCGCACGCTCTACGCGCCAAACTTTCTAGCCGAGCGTCAAGACGAACGAGGATGAGCAACGAGAGACGATAGTGAAGAATCGCGGCGCGGGTTGCCGGTTAATTAAATGGAACTTCCGCGCCAGAAGCTAAGGCTAAGGAGCTAACATCCAGTTAGTCGAGTCCTTGCTGCTCGGGAGAAAACTCCGGGGGATGAGGGAGAAAGGGAGGAAGCAGACTATGAGGGAACGATACGATCGAAGGGAGGCTGCACGAGAGGGGGTTGCAAAAAGCGACGCGTTGGAACGAGAAAAAGGAACGACGCGCGCCGTGGAAAGGGCCGAGAGTGAAATCACTGAGAGCGAGAGATGATTAAACGACGATGTATCGCGTTCCACCTCGGTAAATCCCTGATTGGAATCGCGAAAATGGAAGCGAGAGACAACAAGGTGGGCGAACACACGGAGGGATGGGGAACGACACGGGCAAAGAAAGCCAGAGGTATCGAAGGAAACATATCAGAGAACCTTCGCAAGGGTAGGAAAGTGTAGAATTGGAACAACGTCCACTAAAAGCTGTTGCGATACGATTGACCGATGATAGTGAGAGTATATCGTAATAATGATGCGCTATGCCGGATGCAATTGTGACAATTTAACGAATCACTATTTATATGGAGGTCGTCGTCGACGAATTGTGCATAAGCGTTTATATTGTTCAATTATTCAATCCTCTTTTATACTCAAATAGAACACACCTAATAGATTACAATCGTGCGATTAAAGTGCGTCCCCGATCGCTTAAAACCGCGCGGCCCTCTGTGTTTTTAGCTGACGAATATGCACTTACGAATGTGCACGTTTATGGGCACGTCGAAAAAGCGGGACAATCTCGAGCTATACGCTTCCCGATTCGAACAAAGCCTCTTAAAATGGAGATCCGTTGTGCGAGGTTGCGATCCCTGGATAAACTAAATGACCACTTTAAATCGGTCACCTTTGTACGCGCGGAACAAACGTCTGAAACACGTGTATCGTGGGTACTCTATTACGACAGGAGGTACGAGCTAGAGATAACAATTCGACTCGTGGTGGCCGCTTTCGCACGGTCCTATTGTCGAAGCAATCCCACGTAACGGTACGCAAATCCGGATGTATAACGCTATGATTCTTTTAAGTGAGACCCTGTGTGCATGATACGGCTGCTTCTATTCGTTTCAGTCAGATAGTTCCGCTGCTAGAACGATTTCCTTCGAATCGCAGCTGATATACTTTAAGGAAGCTCGGGTGAATCATTGTGTTGTGGAAAATAAACGGGACACGTTTGCGAACGTATACAGTGTCGGAGTAAAGTAGAATCTGTAGAATGTAGAATCTAAAGTGGGATTGTCTGTATCAAATTCAGTAGTCCCGAAATCACATGTGCATGCCGTCTGCCCACACGGTTACGAAATCCGTACGCTCCGAGTACAAACACCCGCAACGTCTTGGTCAACAATTCGAAAGTCTTCACTACGACGTTCTGTGCAGCATGTATGTAGTTTGTACGCGTGCTTCTGTGTGTACATAGTTTATTAAACGAAAATTCAGACATCGATGAAAATAATGGTTGTACTAATTGGTCCTCTTTTCCTCGTTGTTGAAGCTGTCAATTTAAATTACAAAGTGCTAAAAATACCTCGGCCCGTTGACGTCAATGGACGCTCGAGTACTTCAGTTAATTAATACGCCGTGAAAAAGATTTAATTCAACCGGCGCACGGGGCTCGTCTCGCCCTCCCGTCTATATCAAGCGAGATTTTTCGTTTCCGCGCAACGAATAGCCGCCTCTCCTGTTGATATTTATCGCGGCACGTGCAATTAAACAAACAAAATAAATGAAACGAAGGGACATAATCACCTCAACGGCGATTCGCCGTATAACGCATTCAATTTGATCTTTTCACGAGGTGCTGCCTCGTAAAGTGGGCCAACAATAGCCGCGCTTGCTTTCTACCGGCGATTTTTCACCGTGTCCTACGCGATTTACGGACGCATAATTCGATAAAACTGGCTTGCAAAGGTGATCAGAATTGTGAACCGCGAATATTCGCGTATCCTGCACGGCTGTACAATTGACCAAAAGTGAGCATTCGAATGCGACAGCGTTTCTCGGTCGGCTACGCTCGCTTAACCACCTGCAATAAATCAACACGGTGACCCACAGTTTGGAAACTCTTCCATACGTTCCTCCAGAATATGTGCATTTAAAAATCCTGCCCGGAGTAAATCGACTCGTCGTTCTCTCCACTTTCCTTCTCGGTGGCTTAGGTAACAGCGCGCGTACGAACAGCCGAGCCCAATGCCCGATTCGGCATGCACATTTATCCCTTAACGATTTTAGAAAGTGACGTTGACGACCACCACGTGCACCACCGACTCTAGTAAAATATAGACGAGTGGTGGGTGTACGCACATACATACGGCCTCTTATAATCGAGTTTCGTACGTATGTAGGTTAAGTGTCACGGAAGTTAACAGCTCATCAAGATTACGAAGATTCCGTTTTTCAAGCCGATAAACTAACAGAGTGTGTACACACTGGCGAAAGAGGCTGCGCCTGGTCTGCGTCGTCGATAAATCGATTGGATCGAGAACGGCTGAAAGCTTGTGTCCAATTAATCAATTTACGGGGCAACCTTTGCGCAGCTTGTACTTTACGATCGATATAAAACGACCATCGATCGGTTTAATGCTATGGGATCAGTGTGTTACACTTGCGATGCGATTTCGTGCGATTAGGAGATGCGTTTCGGACGCGTTATCCGTGTACACGCGAATTACTTGGAAACGCTTGCACGCGGCAAGAACAAGGTTGTAATGAAGATGTTTGAGATTGGTGACGACACCAGTGTCTGCATTACGTCGCGTCGCACGCTTTCGTGCGCTACTTGTGTCGCGGCCTCGACGCTCTTAATCCTTTTGCTGGCCAAATTCTGCCCGACTCCTGCCCTGCTCTTGCGTCAGATTCTTTGGTGGACCGGAGAAATATTTTTAAGCGGCTGCTATGTATTGATCTTTACGCGGTGCTGAATATTGAAACGCGAAATTGGATTGCATCTTGTATCTTCCCGTCCTTCGGTGAGAAAAGAATTTCAAACAAACTGTATCGATAGTTACCAGAGCGAACTGTCGGGGAAAAAAGAACTTTCGACCAAGTTACCCAAAGATACTCGAAAATCCCCGTAACTCCTGCACGCTCGGGCGCGCAAAAAAAGTGCAAGGCAACAGGTTAAACAAACTAGTACCAATGCCAAACGTAAATCTGTGAAAAGGGAGCAGCTCAACAAATCAACCGCCTCTCTTTGCAAACAAACTGGTGCACTTCCAAGCGATCCGTGTATCCTGTTTCGAGTCGCTGAATCCCCGAACAAAAGCGCCAGCAAAAGGTAAAATTAAAAAGAACAATAAAAAACGACGAGGAGAAAGGAGCGCACGGAAGAAAGGGATAAAATAAAGCTACTCGCGCTCGTCGATTTTCGGATAGCCCCTTAAAGGGATTAATAATAGCGGTGAGTACACAGAACCAGCAGCAGCACGGTGGTGCAATTGTATGTATGCACGTAGACGCGGCCAATCAAGGATAAGCCGGGTCGAGTGTGCACGCAAGCGCTTTGCCATGCGCCAGAACGTGCCACATGGCCGCCACCTTGGCAATGCGTTGACCCTAAAGTAGCACGTTACACCACACCGCCACGCTGTGTCTAGGGCTTCTGTTTCGCGAGAACGAATGTACATAGACCGGTGGATAAAACGCGCGCGCGCGCGCGCGTCCACGTTGCATGTTCCGATACGCGCACCCGTGCGAGGCGACGTCGACGACGAGAACGTCGACGGCGGTGGCGGGGTACGGACAACGATGCAGAGTTTCACGCGCCTCGAGATCGTCGCCAATTCGAATGTTGCTCTTTTTGAAATGCCACCGCCGCGCAGCGGCGAAGCACGGCCTCGGTTCCACTGTACGGTATTCTAAGATTAGGCTACCGGTGCGTTGCGTTTATATGTTGCGTTTATACCGACGAAAATACCCGTGTTTTCCACGTGCGACCGTTCGTCTGGTGTAAATCACCGGGCAAAGACAACGATGATTGGTACCGGTAATGCAATCGGACGGGTGAGAAGGATTGTTGCACGGTTGCCCGGAGGATGGGATTGTAATAGACTTCTCTGGGATGGGGATGCTTTTTATTATTGCTGCGGTTATTATTGTTGCCGTTACCGCGATTTAATCGCGCGTGGTATTAGCCGGGGGTAGGTACAGAATGTGGAAGCGAGGGACTGGTTCGTGGTTGCCTTACGAGATCTCTTTTATATCGCGAGATTGGTATCTCCTGGCAAAACCCGTTCTCCGCTGACACTCTATTCCTATTCCTACGCGAATTTCACTTAGGTTCAACCTGTTACTTAACCTGCCATCCGGCTAATCTGGGTAATAGGAATATGATAAAGATAAGTTAAGTTGCATACGTCGGATGGAGTTGATTTTACTCCGAAAACGTGTGAATCTCGAGGTAACTTAATTAAACACGAAGAGTTAAAAAGGATGCAACACCGCGACTAGCTTGCGCCAGCTAACGTACAGGTTTCCCGTTATCCAATCTCAATCGGAGTACTCGTGGAAATGCCTGCCATTCGCATAGTTGAAATCGAATAGAGCAGCGCCGGGACGACGTCGAATGGAAACGGTGAGAAGCGGGTGAGAAGCGGGCGAGAAAAATGTGCGAGAAGAAGCCGGCAGGAACGAAGAGACTGAGAAACGTAGGGTGAGAGGAATATCCGTGGAGAAAGAGGAGAAGAGAAAACGGGGGGAACCACCTGTAACCGCTTATCCACCCGTACTTATCTCTCGGTGTTTACAGATCACGGATAAGATTACATGTTCGAGATAACGCGACGGGAACGAACGCATTACCAAAGTATCGCCGCTCGTTTCCGACCGCACGCAGATTCGCTCCACCACCGATCTCCCATGTGCTAAATTTCAACGTGGAGTGAAATTGGTTGAAATTAGCCGAGTGTGGATGCCCATCAAGGAAATTGCGCTGAAGGCTACCGTCTGTGAATAATTGTGGGAAAGAATGCAATAAGCCGATTGCGATCGTTTGAATGAGCATAATTGGAGGAGGAAAATTTTTGCTCGGGCTGCAAGAATTCGAAGTACCGGCGCGTACCGGCGTTTAAAATTTGTTTCGAGCCATCGAACAATTTTTCACGGTGTTTCAACGCTCTCGCCTTGTTTCCCGGGCTTTTTTTTTCATCCCGCGAAAAATAACGAAGCTATTTCGAGGTTGTGTTATTAAATGAATCGTGTTGTATAACCCACGAGGGGAATACGGTGTATCGGAAAACGTCGATACTCCCGTTTGCTTTGGCGCCGCACGAAAATAGCCGAAACAGCGCGACTCAATAACGTTACAATCCGCGTGGAAATTAAAATTCATTTACATCGCCCAACGTTGGTTCACAGAAAGAAAAAAAAACAAAAAAACAAATAACGGGCACAATGAAATTCACTGCACAGTCTGCACCAAGCAGCAAATTTGCAAAGCTTCGATGATCAAAAGTACGAACGAAAATTTCGCCAAGCTCGCCACGTGCAATAACGTCTCGCAAAATCTCACGATACTTTTCTATCGGTGAATTGCCAAGGAAACGAAAATGCACCGTCGGCTTCCCGCCCATGAAAACCAGTTTCCCTTGAAATATTAGAGTGCGGCGTGCAGTACCAAAAAAAGGACACGGTACTTTTACGCGGGCCAACCATGAAACGACTAGTCGCGGACCCTTCTATGAGGTCGATAACAAATGAAGTCGTAGCTCTGGCTGTGTCCTTCGCGAACCCACGCGGATTCGCGAAGCAGCGTGAAGTAACTTTACTATACACGGGTGTTCACCGGCGAGCGGCGTGAATGAGCGTGTACAGGCTGACAATGAATGCAGGTGGGTGGCACGGTCCCTCGCGTAATTATGCGCGCGATAAAACTCGACAAAACGGGTCTTTATTCAGCGCGTGTGTCAAAGTGTCACGGTAATTTCTCGTGGAAACGGGAATCCAGCGACGGTCGTTCCACGTTGATGGGTGTCGCGAGGATAAGACCGTGGACTGGTATCGATTTAACATCGCGCACGAAGCTGTTCGTATCTTTATCTTCGATTTAACGATTTACTCGGCTGCGAGTAAAGTGCACGATGAAAATTGCGAATATAATGCGAAGGGACGAATTCGTGAATGCGTGTACAGCGTGCAGCCGATAAGAATTAGCAGTCTCGTCTGGCTGTGCTCGTTAAAAGTATTATCATCATTGATGGTGACAAACGATTGTCTAATGCATATCCCAGCCTGTTATTCAGCCATTTACTGGAGTACATTATGGTAATAGAAAAATTCAATGAAAAACAACGTCACTGACGCACGCCGAGACGCTCGTTATCCGAGTTCCTCGATGTATATAGAGCACTCAGCTGATTTCAGTGGCTCGCGATAAGTCAGCGTGATCCCGATCGAGCTTCTGTATGAATAACTAACGTAACCTTGATACTAATTACCCACCGGCTCGTAAATAGCGAAACACCCGCGACGGTGATGGTGCAGGTTGGCATTCATCGACGCGTGCACAACAAACGTGAATGCTTGCGGCACGAGCAGAATCGCGACGGATCGATGCTCGCTTCGAGAACGAGCGACTGGTCACGATTCCTGAATAATTACAATTAAGAAGTAACTCATGATAATATGACGTTGATTCTCGAGCGTTCATCGGTTAATGGAATCAGAATCGTGGAATGCGAAAATAGACGGCCTGTTTCAGCTGTTTCGCAGGGAGCATGTTAAGAGGACGGAGTCAAAGAGCGATCAATGTCGCTGTGGAATCAGGCAAATAAGAGGAGTAGCCAGGTAGCGATAATAGAACGATCGGTTGCTGATTCTAAAATAGATAAACCAATTTCGAAGCATAGTATAATTGTCGGGGTTATCGAGTTCCCGACGAATTCAACCCCATTTCATTTTATGCACAGCTGTTCCCCGATTCGTTTTGGCAAAACTACACCAAGAGTTTGAAACTACATGTGTGCTCGAGATCTTTCCTTCTCCCCCGCCAACCACCCCGCCCACCCCCCCCCCGTCTTTTTAAAACACGCCGTCGAAAATTAATTTGCAAAAGAAAAACGGCGAACGTTTGTTTCGCAACGGGACGAAATTAGAACCAACGCGGGCCGCGAACGAAACGATCGATGTCTCACTTACAAACGAGCAAATGTAGTTTAAATCGACGTGAACGCAAACGAGACGTTTTGCATTCACGTTAAAAGCGTACAGGCCGGCAGAACCAGAATAGCGCGAAACGAGAGACGCGAGCGCGTGAGATTCCACGCTTTTCGCCCGCGAGAATGTTGACCCGGGTAGAGAGTCACAGCCAACCAATCGCCTCGAGGAGAATAATCAGAGAACGAGCAGAATTCCAGTGGTATATATGGGCGAAATCGCGCGAATTGATTTGCGTAACGCCGACTCCTTGTGTCGCGATCGCTTGCTCCCGAGGTTCGCCCGTTTTGTTTACGGTGTTAAACGAGCTGCGATATTTCTGTACCGAGACGGCCGAGAACGTTTTTTGCGCCAACTACATACATACGTGCATTAGCATGCCAGAATTCGGCGGGCCAAAGCCGCTATTAGTCGTATTTTGTGCGACAACGAACGGGCATTTTACTTACCGCAGGCGCGATTGGCGCGATTTGTTCGATATACATACATGCGAAACGATTGCCCGCGAAAGCTGATTGCCTGTCTGCAATATGCTGATCGTCGCGAATCACGCGAGATCACGAATATCGATACACAGATTAGATGTTTTTGTTTTATGACGATAAGGCAATTCTCGTGTGTAACATGCCAATTACTTTTAACGATTATTGTTATTATTGCTACTACGCACCTTTATACATATACAGTTCGTATAGAAGAAAGTAGAAACGCCTATTATCATGATGTAGATAAATCAATTTCTGATATAAAATGTGACTCCAAAATATATGAGCAGAGTTACATTTACGAAAATACTCTTTTTTTCATAAAAAAAATATAATAAACTGTGCTCGATTATCGTGCAAAATGTAAAACGCAATAACAACGTGATTCACAAAGTTTATAGCTATCGGGACGATAAAATTGTTCTGTTTCAACTCGTCGAGCATTCGGGGACAATAATCGATACATTTGCCGTATTTTTTGTTAATTAAAAGTACAGAGATTAATACGATCGCTTCTGCAGCCAGCAACAGATTCCATTACCACGGGGGAAACTATTTTTATTATTTCGCCGTTGCCAAAAAATCCAGCACGCTCGTTCTCTGGGATCAAGCTCGTATATACCAAACCGACTCTTCATATCCAATCGGGTCCCCATGTGCAATCGACCGTACGTTATCGGCGAATTATCACATTTCATGCTGTAGTGTCGTGATATCTAAGGAGTTAATACACTCGTCGACATCGTGCAACATACCGACGACTTCTTTACGTGTTTCTTTGTGTCCTTTCTCTCTCGCTCTCTCTCTCTCTATCTGTCTCTTAACCAGATTACAGCTTGCATAAAACGACGATGACGCCAGAGATCGCGATCTGGTAAAAGATAGTAGACGAACGCTCAAAGTTGAACGAAATAAATTGTTCGAACGAAGAGACTGTGCTGAACTTTTCATAATCGACATTCAAGGAAAAGTGACGGCCACGATAAAACAGAGTATCCGCTTAATGGAAGAAAGAGTTGAATAAACAGGGGAAGAACTCTTACGCCGGTGGATAACGAGGTGGGAATAATGACGGAACGATCTATATCGGTCCAACGATTAGCGTTAATGTGGGCAGCATTTTAAATGGAATGTCTATCGAAAAACGATAGTTAGAGTTATCGACTGCAGGGGCAATCGACGAACGACTCCGAGGGAATTACGAACGGAGATCCCGGACTTAGGGCTGCGTTTAAACGATGGAAACATTGGTCAAGCGATGAAAGTGTAATTTCTTCGTCGTCTCGTACTTTTCATCGCATACCGAACGTTTGTTCTATCGCTTCAAGTTGAACCCCGCCGCCGACGCGTCTTTTCATTTTCACGCGCAACCGTGAGACCGTGAAATGTCTACGGATGGAGGAGGGAAAATGTTGTCGCGGTAAAATACACCGGCCACAGATAGCATCGTTAAAAAGCGTCGTAACGTTACTCGCGTCGCTGCGCCCGCACAGATACACACGATTCAAAGGTCTAAGGTCGGAACCCGCGACAATCAGCGAATCAGCAAATGAAAACCCGAAGCCGGCAAAGAGGAATCGTCGGGAATCGCGCTTCCACGCCATTTGATCCACTTCAATTCCACGGATCGGTATATCTCGATTGGTGCACCATCCGTTTCGCAGCTCGTCCCTTCTATTATCATATTTACGTGCAGCGTTAAGAGAGCCTGCTATTTTTAGTTCCGGTAACTCGCTATTTTTAGTGCTTTGGGATCGCCCCGATCTCGAGCGAGGAAGCCGGTGGAATATACCGGCTCGCCTTCTTGCGAACTTGCAAATCGCAAGATCAATATAAAAGGTGGTCGATCGAAGGTGAATTCCGCTTGGAATTTCGATGCACGGCTTCCTACACCTTTAGGTTTCACGCATCCGAAAGCGGCAAAGGGAAAGAACGCGAATTGTTGCGCGCACGGCCACTGGGTATACGTAATACAGAGTAGACGCGGCCAGAAGGAATAGCGTGTCGAGGTTTTTTTGTCCCGCAATTAAACGAATCCCGTCGAATTCGGCAGTGGAAAAACGAAGCCGGGGCTACCGTTCAACGGTAGGCGATGTTCGCAGTCAAAAGCGTAAATAGCAGGAGAAACGGGTTTACGTAACGACATAAAGCGAAACGAAAAAGAGAAGGTGGGACGTTAGAACCGACGAAAATATCACGTAGTGGCAAACGCAATTTCAAATTCGTCGAAACATTATCGCCCGTTCGGGGCTAAGAACGAAAGCAGAAGAGAATGAGAGACAGAGGAACGGCTCTAAGTCCCGGTACGAGAACTTGCTTCCTCATTACTAGTGCGATTTCGCCAAACAGCGACTCGCGAAGAGGACGATAACTGGAGAACGGGAAGAAAGACGCCGTTCCCAACGCTTCTCTCTCCCTCTCTCTCGCTTTCCCTCTGTTCGCTCCTCGCCAGAGTTGCCTGCTACCAGACGTGATTTTCTCTTTCCCATTTACTCCTACCTCTCCCGCGGGCTCTCATCCCTGTCTCTATTCCTGTCGCTATCCTAAGCAAATTGTTGTACGTCTCGCTGCGTTCCGAGGATGTACTGGCGGGGCAAGTACTATATGTATATGTATTTATCTATATCGTTTACTCCTGATATACATTTCACGCGTCCTTATAGATTTTCCCACGTACCGACTCGTATCTACTTGCTCCTGAATTTATTACTATATACGCATATTTGCTGGGGGCATTACGGCAATAAAATTCGCGAGTGTTTACCTATCCCTGTACGAAAGGAAAAATTGAGGTGCTTCAAGCGTCTGCAAAATCGAACTTGTCCATTCTCATAGCTGGTGCACAAAAATGCATTGCTTTCAGTATGAAGTAGCGCACGCCGAATCACTCACCCGACTCCGCGAAAAAATAAATCCATAATGCATGCGGCGAAACGGCACACGATACGGAACAGCGTGCCACGAGGAATCGCGGCTATTTTCATCAAAATTACCAACGTTCGATCGAGAACGACAGCGCAGACGACTGGGACTCGCGTTTGAATTATGAACCGTAACGAGTGCACCGAAACAACGCTGATACATATTTCGTGGCGTCGCGACGCCGCGCTACTTCCACAGATTTTCCAGACTTCACTGATAAAACGGATAAAACGGATAAAACGACGCCAAAAACGGACCGTGCTTTATTTCCACGCGGCATCGATACGATAACTTCTCGTTATTCCTGGTTCGTGCCTCGTGGCAGCGTAGAGCTTAACGAAAATCGATCGACCAACCGGAGCCGCTTCCTAGTGCGCGAGGAATTCACCTAAGATCGATCGATTCCTATTCGCGAGGGCCGTAAGAAACGTCGGGCTAATGAAATTAAAGAGAAATTCGAGATCGAGGGCCGTTACCCCTTCCAAGTGTTGGCATTCCGAACGCTTTCGTCGAGTATTTTGCGCTCGAAGAATCGGAGCATTCGAAAATATTGTATCTTCGTGATTTATATTTTCAAGCGTCGGTAGAGTAAAATTGTCGCCGGTTAATTTTGTTGCTTCTTTTAGTGTCACAATCACATTGAAACCCAAAGTGGCGCAACGTATCGAAAGGAACAGAGGTCTCGTTAAATAATTCATTAAGGTACAAAAAGGCCGGCGAGACTGTGGAGGACACGGTGTTTGCGGGACGTCCGATACGCGTGCACCGTGAGACAGGGTAAATGTTAGCACGAATTCGATCAACAATCGAGCAACACGTTGCACGCGACTCTGACCTGCATCCAACACGATAAACCGAGGATACACCCTCCGACCGGGCCGTGTTGCGTCTCTGAATGCTTCACATAAAATCGTGCAACGTCTCTGCACTTAACGAACCCTATGAGAACTCTCGAGCCTACATTACAAATTCCTCTTTTTCTTTTTTTTTAGCGAACGAAAAAACACACTCGACGGCCTGCAATTCTGGTTCCACGATAGCGACTTTGTGCTCTTCCAGTGCGACGCGACGGTGTGCATTAAACGAGAAACGAAGAGATCCGTGGCCGCAAATGAAGCTGGAAACGCGTAACGGGTAAAGAGTGCCAGCAACGGGAAATAAATAAGCAGATAAAACGAGGTAGGATCGGTGTGCACGAGGCGAGGTGGGGGCAAAAATGAGTAGGAGGAGGAATACGGTGGGAGTTTATCTCGGTTACGGAGCACGTAGCATGTATATACAAAAGGTAAGGAGGCAGAGGAGGCGGAGAAGAACCTTTGCTAAATCGATATTACTATCGCCATCGCCAGCGGCACGAACGTGGCAGTCTCTTTCAGAAGATCAGCCCTGAACCAGACCTTCGAAGGATACTGAATTGTCCTCTGTCGATTATCATTAAATTTTCTCTCTTTTTTTTTTTTTAACTACTCTTTTACCGATGAAATTTCACTCATCGTAGTGTTAATCGCGGACAAACGATCTTGCATCGTCTACTATTACTTTGTCGCTCCATCGTTGGTTTTGGTTTCAATTTCGACTTTCTCCGGTAATCAAATTCCAGCAACCAAATAATTTCATTACTCCATCGTCACAATATTTCAGGAATGAAGCATAGAGTATACTATAATTCTTTTAAAAGCGCCGTTAACATTTTCGAGTTAATTATTCACTTTAAAAGGACCTATATACATAGCAATATTGCCAGCCTGGTCTCTCCCAATTCTATCGAGAACATATTTTTGCCGGACCTTCGAAATCCCCAGGCAATTTTCTAGCGGTCGGCGAACATTTATGCAGCCGACAGTTCGTGACATGTACCAATAGCCCCGCCGAGGTGGAGGAATCAAATTAGAAAAATTGTGATCAGGATGATTTACGAGTCGCGGACGAACGGTCGCGCCGACTGAGGGGAAACGTAGCACGAGGGAACGAAAGGTGGGACTCCGAGAACGGGGGTGGAAATTTATGACCCCGCAACAGATGCGTCCCCAAAGGACAATATATTCCTTTCCCTAAGAATATAATACGGAAAACTGCTGGATATACAACTGGCAAAACGTGAGAAACACATTAACCACCCGCATTTCTAATCCATCCACGATCGACTAACCCTGCTTCAAATGTTAAATAGGTACAAAACATGCGAGTACTCTATCGATTGATTGAGCCGCTCATTGGTTAAATCGGTCGACTCCAGGAAACAAAAATAGGGAAACGTATTTTAAATATAAGAAGTTAAGAGTCTATCAAGGGCATTGATGATAAAAATTTTAAGGAAATCCAAATGATGAGTTTAACCGATTTGAAGAGTAACGGGAAAATATCGAAAACAAATGTCACATTTGTCATAGCGTACCCCGATGACGCTGGCAATAGATAATTATGAATCGGTTATATTATAATGTTTTCAGGAATGATGCCACGAACGATCGTTCGTGAAATCGTGGCAAGATTTTTCGACTTTAAAGCGAACCGAATAAAACTGGTCCACGGCAAGTTACACATACACATATGCGTACGCGTGATGTATACTGTCTTTTCGAACTCGTAAGGAAGCTTCAATGGAGCAAACCACGTTCACGACGCAGAAGAAGAAGCAGGCTACTTGGAGAACAATTTTACTTTCGAATCTCGTTACGGGCCCCCGAGCATACCACACCGAAGGGAAACTGGAAAACCAAACTTTTGCTTCCGGTCGTCGCTTAAAGGTTACGATTTGCTATAAAAGAGAACAAAGCGATGGCTCTTGCAACGCAAGCAACCACGATCGATACGATACGCCAGCGCGATTATTATCCTCCGAAAGTCAAATTTATAAAATCCCTGTTGCTCACGGTCCAACGATCAATTCAAGCCCAAGAAAGTTCACCGTGAAAAGTTCCTTTCAAACCAGAGAATTCGACTTCTACTTCTCCACTAAAAAAAAAAAGAAAAAGAAAAGAAGGGGAGAAAGAACAGGAAGAAACAAGAACGAAAGAAGTAGCCACTAAGTCAACTGTATACTCCAAAGGCAATTAAGTTCAAGAATTTTTCGAATATCAGTCCAAGGGCTCACGAACCAGAAATTTCCAAGATAGCTTCCTCCCTCTTTGTACCATTCGTTTGCCGGGTCCATCCATCCATCCATTCTCGTCCCACTGGGTCTACGGCCCAGCCTGAAGTCGTAAACCTACCACCCCGGGGTCCCTCTCATAAACGAGAAGCATTGTGCTCGACCTAAGTTCTACGAACGACACACGCGTGCATCGGCCACGGGACGAGAGAGCGAGACAAGAGATTCGAAGGGAAAAAGAAGAAGAGGAAAACTTCCAGAAAGGTCGAGGAGAAAACCCTCGGCCCTGTCTTTCATCTCTCGCCATGGCTGTTGGTTCTCTTCGCATCCTCATCTCTGTTCTGATCGGTTCAGCCGGGTCCCCGGCGCATTCTTTGGTCACCGCTATCTGAACTCTACCAACGACGTGTCAATGGAAATTCGAAACATAGTCGGGTCAACTTAAAAAAATAACAAGCCTTGACTTAAAAAGTACATACGTATGTATTTACCGTTCGCTTGCTACGGAACACGATAATCTCTAACGTCCTTAAAAACTCGCCGACTTTCTTATAAAAGAGAAGTTCAACGAATTAAATAAATCGTATATTATGCATATATACGTCGCTGTAACGCTGCATGAACAAATGGAGTTGACAATGCAATGAGAGGCTTTCAGGTGCAAAGGGATCTCTCAAAATTCGTAATCCCCTTCAACGATTCTATCGTTGCACGATCCTCTATTGGAGTCCATGACCGGCCCGTCGTGGCAGCCGACGGGGTAGAACGTATAGGGGAAAGAAAAATAAAATCGACGAGGGACCGACAAAAGTAACAACAACAGCAGGTTGCGGGCACATATATACATTGTTTGGCCGAAGCCGAAGAGAAAGTCGATGGTCGTGCAGGCTCGCCACGACCAGACGTCGTCCACCGATATAAACGCATTTATAATTGTATGCGGCGCACCACGACTGTATGCATTAGCGCATGCCAACTAAACTCGAACTAACTCGAGCCACGGTGACAAGTGCCCTCGTGGACCGTGCAACTGCAACGCGGGGGACCAGTTATTACTGTCACAGACACGCGCGCCCCGCCCTTCATGCTCCATCTACCCCGTTTTCAGCCGTTCTGTCTCACTCCATTCCGTTTAAGGTCCCCGCTGGAATACGGAATTCGCGGGACACTTCGAATCAACATATTATTCGAATAATCGTTTCCGTCTTCAATCCTGAAAATCGTCCTGCCAGATGTGAGGTGTCCTTCCTTTTATCGCGGAGTTTCAAAACTTTAGCGGGTCAACTAAGGAACCAAGACACGGCGGCGAATGGGAATTCGAATAACGAGGGGTGATGAACAGCGGCGCGTTAATCGCTTGCCCCCTTTCTTTTCTAATTTGAGCGGTGGAACAATTTTGGATAAGGTTTTTGCGGCGGAAAATGCATATGTATTCGGTATCTTTATGAACGTCGAAACGGGTGTTGTAGGTGATTTACTCCGTTTCGGAGCACCGTCCTTGAAAGCGGGACAACGTGAAAGGAACGGGTTGAAATACACCATGCGCTAACGGTGAAATTACGATCCACCGTGAGACACGACGGGAACAATCGAAAATTACCGCGCGCTATAGATCGTTCCATCCGACAGAAGCTTTGCATGAGAAAAACATGGAAGACAACAATGAGACAACGTGCGCGACAACGCCTGGCTCATATTATTCACCTGGAGCACACGTATACATACGTTCCACGGGCGAGAGGGATACCCGACAGTCTGTACACAATATGATGGAAAGACTGCGAGAGCATGAGAAAGTCAGATTGAAAATCGAATGAAACATTTTTCCCCCGCGCAATCTCGTGGAACGTTAGAAATTCGAAGGTTACGAGATCCTTCGATCAAGTAGCTCGCGACGGCCGTAAAAATAGTTGGACTGCGATTAATAGGCGTATAAATTAAACACGATTGTTCGTTTCACGAAAAAGCAATTGCACTGACATCTCTACGTTCGTATCGACGCCGATTGGAATAGCGTGCGAGAGTTGGAAGCGCATTGATCAACGTGCCTCGTGTTCGAAGCCGGCTGGAATCTCCGTTCGCGTTAATTACACGAAGAATGAATCGACGAGCAGTAACTACCGTACACGGTCTGCCGCGATAGAATCGTATGTAAATAGAGCGGAAACGTTCTCTCTTTCGAGGCAGCGGGAGCGCGCCAATTCGCACGTGCGGACACGCGTCGATCACCGTTTTGCGTTTTTCTAATTAAGGCAATTTTCGCAATCGTCACGAGTCACGAGAACGACGAGAACGACGACAACGACGGCGACGGCGACAACGACGACGACTGCAAAGCATGCTATGGCCTCGAACGATACTATTTTCGCGACGATTTATGACCAGAGAAAACTCGAGGGGGAAAAACAAAAATAGAAAAAAGAACGATGTAATTCAACGCTTTCGCGAAGCGCGCTGCGGCAGCGCCGAAAAAACGCATTACGGGCATAATTGTGAAACGAACGTACAGCATTTCCTTCCACCCCCCTTTCCCCCCTTTTCACGTGAAACTGTTACGAATGCAACGATCGTTGCAAAAGTCTAGTGTTTAGAACTACACGATGTTCGTTCATTTGCAGTATGAATTCGCGCCAGGCAAAATACCCAAACGACCCTCAATTAAAGTTTCAGTCTCCGGTGTAGAGATGGGAGAAAAAAGGGAGAGGAGAAAAACGGGAAACGGCGCCGGAGCAGAAACGGGGGAAACATACGAAACAGTGGAACAGCTCTGTATTTTACGCACGAGGATACACGAGTGCGGTATATATGTATACATACATGGATTTGCGCGTATGTATTTTACGACGCACAGTAAGGTGTGCAAACTAGCTTCCAGTGACCGCTTATCGATCACGCGATACTTCGCCAGAGACATCGTCGAACCTTTTATCGAAAATTCCAAACGACCTTTCGCGTAAACTTTTCCTCGCTGTCGGGCAAACTTTACCCGCGAATTCTCCGTACACGTTTCCCCGTATGCAAATTTCACGGGAGTTTACGATCCTCCAGCGACGTTCTCTATATCCGCCGGCACATTATCCCCGCTTTAATTATTACGTTACCTACTCTTATCGGCCACGCCGCTGAAACTCGTTCCAGTATGTCAACGTGGCTTTAGCACGCCTTTAACACGATTTTAATTCCCCGAGTATATCTTCGGAATCTCGCAGTTGCAAGAACGGCAAAAGGAATGCAACGAACCGCTGGAATCGCAGGAAAACAACGATGGAACGCGGCCGTGTCGTTCGCAAACACGATTACGCCGCGCCGTTAGTCGTCCCGTTTACAGTCAGAACTCGATTCGTCGCTCGCCAACGAAATCAAGCCACCGGTAAATCTCATTATCTCGAAACCGCGAGAATCGAGACGACTTTCTTCCAACCGTTCGCTACTCGTATCTCTTGCTCCTCTTTGAACGCTCGCGACTTCAGCAAAACAGAGAAACAGATTCTATTTTCAGAGAAGCCTGTCGCGATACTGAGGATCGATCGATCGATCGATCTTTCGGTTGATTTTTGCAACGTTTTTTCGCGGAACGCAGGTATATATATATACATATATACACGTGTACGCGCGTTTACTGAAAACTTCGAGGAAGATGACGCACTGTATCTCTTGACTTTCGAAACGATGAGCACACAGCTCGATACGCTGGAATTCGTGGAGGCCCGCAGGATACACCGCTGGGACAAACTGGCCCACCCATCGCGATCGAAATATCCTTTCCCTCTAGATATATGACGTTTACATCGTCACTCTTGGCACGCGGTTTCCTCTCCCTCCGCCGTCCCTGTTTCTCTTTCTAAGATTCTCTTTGGCATCCGATGAAACGGGTTTCGCTCCCGTACAAGTTCCACCTTAGCCTGGTACCGTACCCACGTTCTCCTCGTTGCGTTTTTCCCCCCCGCTTCTACTCTGCCGCGTCTTTCGAACAAGAATTTTCAATGCCACCGCGCGGGGATAAGGATAATGGAATGATACGGAAACCACGGCCAAGGAGCTTCCGGGAAAAATCGGCGGAACCGGTGTGCAAATTATGCTCCACGTTGTACAGCATTCCTCGCATTTTCATGAACGAAGATCGTCCATAAATCAGCGGACTGGTTCCACTTTCTATGTAACGACGCGAAGCCTTCGATAGTCAGGAATTGAAACGAAATTTTAAGGAATAATTTAATCTTCCGCGTCTATGCGCCTGTGGCACCGGAATAATTAAATCGCGGGGGGATTCCGGGCCGAAAGTGCACTCCAATGAAATTCAATCGGATTCCGGGGGGCAAACATTGCTTCGCGTTCCTCTGCCCCGTTTCGCCGTTCCGATAATCATGGATTCTTTCGTAGCGAACGGGAAATTGAACGTTATACGGCAAGAATGAAGTGAACAGTCATACGCTGCGAACGCACGCGACGAGAATACTCGTGTGTTCTCCTTGAGGCCGCCAACTTACGTGACGGGCTGCGAGCGTTGTTCTTGAAAGTTACGCGAAAGCCGGTTCGAGCAAAATTACTCCAATTTCAAGGAAACGTCTCGTTTCACGCAAAAGTATACGTTGACGAAGGGACGAATGTTTAACAAGATTTCGATATTAGACCATTACGAAGATTGGAAAACTGTGTGCATACATACAAAGGCTGTGGAAAGGACAACGTAGAATCGGGACGGGGTTTCATGGAAGAAATACCTCGACTAGCTCGGCCTCGAGTTTTCCTTTGAAGCAGTTGACTTCCTAAGCGAACGTTAAAGGAACACGTTCCCTATTCGTGTACAGTTTGCAGATACATACTTGGTAAACTTCGATGGATACGGACGAGGGTTTTAGAGAAACGCGAGAACTTCGTCCACGCTAACGGACGGCCGAGGCGACCCTGCTGTTACGCTAATCGCTAAGATCCCTACTCGCCCGTATAATTATTAACAATTGATATTCTTAGTCCGAGGGTTTTCATGGAGCAGGGAGTTGTTCGTGGAATCGGGACAAAAAGTATGCGCATACATACACCGTTCGGAGTAATTAAATTATCGTCCATCGATAGCTAGAACGAAGTATGTAATAACATTCGTGGGAGAAATATGGACTGTATTATTTATGGGTAAACCGTATACCTAACATTAACAGAAAGGCGAAGGGTGTTTCGGCGCGTATTGTTAATTATACGAACAGCAGGTCGAATTATTTTAATCATGTGTTCCGATGATACACAGAACTACGCGCGTTGCTTCGCTAATAACACAGTATCATCGAGCGAATAAAAAAAAAATGGGGGAGTGATAAGGTAGAACGTGCGTAACACGTTTTAATAAGAGCTTCCGTAAATTCGATGTACGTGCTTCAAATTTTTACCCCTTCATAGGTTCCGCTTCGCCGCCGCGCATCGCCGATTCAACATGCGTTTTTCGTTTTGTTCGATCGTTTCCACCCTCCCGCGCGATATTTATTTATTTCTTTTTCAAGCGATTCCCATGTTTCGGATTACCTTTTACAGGGAACATTTATTTATTAAAGCGATACGTCGCGACGCGTCGGCTGGAAAATATCGATCGATCGAGCCGGCAGTGTACACGCGTGTATTACCATGGAGAACGGCACGATGTGGAGAACAAAGAGGCACGATGAAGCACGAATAAAATAGAAGCAAGAGCAAAGAGCAGAGCAGTAACGAGGGAGGAAAAAAACATTGAAACGTATGAAGTCATTGGCACGATGAAAGCATTAGCTTCGTCCCAGTCAGCGACGTGTCAGCCTTGATAATAATTCCCAAAGGGAGGCACACGGCTGGAAGAAAAGGCAGACGGTCCTTCAGCACGGAGGAATTTAAAGAGGACCAACGGAGACGACGCGACGGGACGACGGCGACGGGGCCGGAGTGAAGCCGTATTTGCATTTACATTGGCACGCTCAAATCGTCAGAAAGGGGAGGGTGGAATAAAGGAAGTAACCAGGTACAGGGAAAGAGAACTTTATCACACCGTGAAATCGATTTTTCCCCCGCGCTCTGCCCCCATGCCAATTTAAACTACGATACAAACATGATCACCGGACAACGAAACGAGAAACCTTTCCAAGTGTTAAACGCATAAAAGAGGAATCCGTATTCTCGAAGTTCCTTCGCAAACGTAACTTACTCGCGCATTACGACAAAAAGGTCTGAAATGCTTTCACCTGTTTCGACACCCCCGAGAGAAACCATACGCGAGCGTGCACGCACAGTTGTACATATAGAGCATTGAAACGGAAGCAAGATACACTTGCTGTGAGAAGGCGAGGCAAGGGGAAAAAACGAGAGAGAAACACGTATGTACATACGACAAAGAAGACAATGAATGTTCTACTAGACGAGAAACGGGCGCGTTTAGAAACCAACAAAACGGGGAAGCCCCTGTCACGGTAACTCCTACCATTATTGCGAGGAGTTGTCGCTCGAACGAAGACGAAATACGAGCGAAACGCTAGGGAAAGAACGGGAGAGCGGTTGCAGATCCCTCGAAACACGGGTAAAGAGTGATCCAAGGAAGTTACGAGGG
This sequence comes from Nomada lathburiana, assembly GCA_963667235.1. Classification (NCBI taxonomy): domain Eukaryota; kingdom Metazoa; phylum Arthropoda; class Insecta; order Hymenoptera; family Apidae; genus Nomada; species Nomada lathburiana. Next base: position 6,902,251 of record OY763898.1, on the reverse strand, counting down.
TGGAAGCAGCCGAGGAGAGACCGGGACTAGACTTCAGGGTTAGGGGGGCTGCAGAGCCAGCATTGTCTGTCGTCGAGAGGAGAGGCGAGCGCAGAAAAGCGACCAGTGAAATGAAAAACGAAAGGGAAAATTCGAACGCATCCTCGCCCACGTTCTTTCCATCTCTACACTGTCTCCTCTTTCTTTGCACCACGTTCACTTTTCGCATAGCCCCGCAATCGTTCGTCAACCGTTAAACGTTTGCCTTCTGTCGGACAGCAACACGGCCGAGCGGTTAATCGAGTAAATCGTTTAATTGGTTGTGCATGGCTGGTTCAGCGACTGCTGCGTACACGTTGGGAAAATCGAATTGGCCCAGAGACTTTTTAGAGGAGGATTTACTTTTTCGCGGTCGCGGTGGTTGCATGCTTGTGCAACATATCGTTGCTCGGAATAAGTACGTAAAACGAAGTCAACCGTCGAACGTGCCCGTGAAATCTACGATTGATTCCAGCCGGAACGAGCATGTTCCGATCCGACGAAACGTTCACGCTCGTTCCGTCACATTCCGTGCAAGTTTGTGTTCGAATTATATAATCAGAGACTATTCTCGCGATGATTACCTCTTTTACGGAGCCTATCGAGCTAGCGTGCAGATATCTGGCGCGATCGATCGACGCCGGTTGATCCCATTATCACGCGACAATGCGACTTCGCGCGCGAGCCTGTATCTCATTAACCGAGACGTAACGATCAAATTAGATAACGTTTAGCCAACGGTCAGCGAAACGTTTAAGTAACCGACTTAACAGACTCTCTCCACACGCGGCGAGATTAGCTCCGGTCGCTTCGCTTCAACTTCCCACTGAATCGAGACGAATACAATGGCCGATACGATTATCTTCGCCTGTCACGCGCTACGAATCCCTGATAGCTCTGTTATCAGGTCGTCCTCGCTTAATGGCTATCGCCTTTCTGTTCTACCTGACTCCTGCGAAACGTTCATCAGCGTATTCACGCTCGATTAATACACTTCGTTTCCGGGACGCTCCGCCAGGATAAACAGCTAAGCTCGGGCGGGATGCTCGTCAAGACTAATTATGCAATGCTGGCAAGTCGGGGCGAGAATATTTAGAAGACACTCGGAGGGCACGAATTGCGGGCGAACTCGCCGAATTAAATATAAGTACGTACTCGGCGCTCGAGAAGATTCACGTTATTGCATTCGCGAATTTGTATTCGATCTATATTTGCAGTGGATAATTAAGTCGGTATACAATGAACGTTGAGTTACGCTGATAACAAATTCGAAAATCTAGGCTCGAAAATATTTCATAGGCAACATATTTCCAATTTATATAAAGTATTAAAGCTGGTGCAGCTTTCTGTGCTACGTTAAACCGCAAAGTCATCTGTACAGATGACTCTACAAGCTATTTTGAGTAACATTCCGTAACAGAGGACGTATTGTATATATGTACTCACATTCTACAGAGGGTGTTCGCGTGTAATCTCTGAGGACCGAGTTCCCTCAGCTGGTGAACAATTCGCTAATTTCCGTGAGAACTGTCCGTGATTCATCGGGACTGCGAGCAAGTTAAACGAAATAATAGAAAACATTCTAATGGAGCGATAACAGTTCGTTAAGTCAATTGCAAGCGAATAGAAAAGAACGGGTCGATGAAGGGACGGGTCGAGCCGAGAATAAAAAGAATAGTGGGTGGAGAGACGGTGAAAAGCAGACGAAAAAAAAGAACTGGCTCAAAGGACTCGATCGTGTGGCAAGGAGTGCTCGTTAAACTGAAAAACGAACTACATACATACAGTGGACCAGCCAGGACCAAGCTGGAGCAGACAGAAAAACCGAAACGATACCTTGGCCGCGTCCTTTTATTTTGCCCTCTATACGCTTTGGTTGGCTAACTCGATATCGACTCATTACACTTTGCATTACCCTGCGCAGAATGTTTTCAATTGAAGAAAAGCCAATGAATTTCCACACAACAGAACGCACTAGTATATGTGGTTTGAACTTCGAAACAAATTTTTATTTTTGCATTTTCTTGAGGCACATATCTTCGAAAATATCTGAGTCAAAGGATATGACGGAATTCGTAAAAAGAAGTGTCGCCTTTTTTTTGAACAATGAGATCTGGTTTCCCGTTTGATAGGGGCTATAACCACTTCCATACCGATGAAAATGGCAGCACAACTTTTTGTTTCGGTCCACTACAAGGGCCTAAGAAATGACGTTAAAAACACAAATATGTACTTACATACCACCCTAAATTCGATATTTCCGATCGATCATCGGAACTAACGGTTCGGTATTCGTTCAATCGATACGGCTGCGACTTTTCCACTGTCGCCGATGCGATTATTAGAATTTGAAAAAGATTTCACGCCACGAAGTCGCGGCCAGGTTCGCTGAAGCGCCGCTTAATTCCAACAAATCCTTCCTGCACGGAGGCGAGTGTGAGCATGGACGGAGAAACGGAAAGCGAGAGCACCGAAACCGGTAAGATGAACTGAGATAGCGTGGAACAGAATGGAATGGGTGCCGACTCGACAGAGGAATAACCTTATTTACCGAAGGACCCGCGATTATCCACCCCAAACCCTTCTTTCTCCCTGTCTGCGTTCTCCTCTCTTCCCCTTAAGCGTGGTAATAAATTGCGGTAGTATCGCAGACGGATAAACAAATCTCGGTGATTTCTCTATCTTCGCGACGGCCACCTTTATCTCTCCCAGCTCCCTTTCTATGCTTTTCTTCTCCAAAATTCTTGACCTGCAGTCCAAATGGCTCCGAATCGGACCAATCAATCTTCCCGATCTTATGGTTGTGCATTGTTCGATTTCCACCTGACAAGCGAAACGGGAGAGTTTCTGTACGAAATACATCGGCCACTAGACTTTCAGTTCTCCGCTCGTAATCACGGAATTACAGACAGATTTGCGTTGGTACAGTGAAAGCAACGTGGGATATTTTAAGTGGAGAATATACAAAGTTCCAAATAGAATTCAACAATAACATGTCTATGGAGTACACGCGAATGTAGGAAGCATGTATGTATGCATATAAAATATAACTCGTAAATTACAAATTGTATTTTTACCAGGTGCAGCGATGAATAATATAAATACCAAGGGCCAAAACGAAGAATGCCGCTTGTTAATTTATGCGAATACCTTTGTACCCCGAAGCGACACGATAAACGTATTTTCTAATTACGTAAAACGGAGTAAAAACGCAGGATCAACACGTAGTATGTATATACATTCACGCTTGCCGGACCGACGGAACGAAATCATAAATTGAAATTAATTTCCTCGAATATAATTTTCCGTGAACAGTGGCCGAGTGAAGCTCGACAGTTTTTCCGGAGCTCGGCCCGCTCCTTTGGGATGGTTTGCCACGGTCGACGAATCCTTTATTGCGATGGTTTGTCCTGCCGCCTTCTACCCAAACCGTCGACCCTTCTCTCTACCACCCTCGAAATCGTCCGACAAGCAGGATTATACCGCCGGAAATATCAATGGTCTCTCCTTTATCCTTTGCCGAAGTACCTGTATTATTCTTTTTTTTTTGGTTTTTTCAAAGACCATGACCAAGGGAATAGTACTCGTTGCGAGATTGGCGGATCGCGTCGTTTAATATTACAAAATGATTAATGGCAAATTATTTCTGCGATGCGAAACGTTTATCGTAAATAAAAGTTTATTATTTCAATTATTATTGAAAATTATTACGATCATGTTGGTTGACCAACATTCTTTACTACAATTAAAAATCGACAACTTTTTTATTAAAAATTTGTATCAAAGGAGGGACAGATTTGCTTCGCAATGTCTGCTAGATGAACTTCCAACAAAGCAGACAATTAGCGCAACCATTTTCGAGGCACAATTCGTGATACACGGTTAAAGGCCAAACGAAGAATTACAGAAGCGACAAAAGCCCTGGACCTTTCCACCCGCATCATCGATACCTCGAACCTCGCTATCTATTCCGAGCCGCTATCTAATCGTCCGATCCGGCGATCCTTTACGCAAACGCTTCTCAGTTCGGTCGATAAGCGCTGACGATTCACGGCAAATATGTATATTCGACAAGAGAAGCAGCGCCTCCGCCTCGACAAGACCTCGTTTTCCCTTCGTTCCCGTCTCGCCACGTCACGGTTGCGCGTCGCGTGAGGCGAAACGCTCACGAAACGATTTTTCATGAACATTCTCCGTCGATAGACTGAATATATCACGCCGTCGATAGCGACTAAGCAAGCATTGTTCAACGTCAAGCATCTTGAGACTCCACATCCACTCGCTACAAAGTGAATTCGTACGATACACAAGGTGAACTATGTATTTCACTGTGGTCAGTCAGTCAGCATTAGGCAACCGGTATCCACGGCTGTATGCCTGTAAGACATTAATGAAGAACGCAAGTATTCAACGTATTCAGAATCATGTTCGGATAAAGATACTGAATCTCTCGTCACTTGAAATTATATATCACGCGTTTACCGAATTCTATAAATAACACCGTTTTTCAATCCGAAACCAAGCAACAATACCACAGGAATGACTCGCAATAATTGAAAGACCACCAATGACCTCCTGAAACGTTTCTCATACAATCTTCGTTCTTTGTTAAAGGAAACAGCTCCCCTTTCGATATTTCTTTCTTCACAAATAATGACACAGATACACCAAAGGTTCGTGTAAAGGGGGAGGACACCGTGTACAATCCACGACACGTACCTGTGCAACACGTTACGTGCACACGAATACAAGGAGAAATACCATGCGCATGCAGTCCCATCGCCGGACGATAAATCTGGTAGTTCGATGTCTCCATTTCTGTGGCGTTCTATTCCTTCGTGTTCATTTTATTTCACCATTATGCTCTATACTTCGAAACTGATAGCGAGACGCGGGCTTATATTCCTCGCTGCGTGAAATGAGAGAGACGATTCGCCAGGAGGGAACGTCTGTTACGGTGTTCGAGCAAATTTGCATGGATAGCGTTCACGCAAAGTGTAGGATAGAGGGAAACAGAGATGGAGAGAAAGGTGGTACGGCAAGGAGAAACGGTTAATGGATAGACACGATGGACTGCAATTATGTTAACGGTTGAACGCAATTCCTGAATTATTTCTAGCGGCTCGAATGGATTATAAATATCGGTGGACGAAGTTTCTGTTAACGCGCGCCGATGGAGAGAGTGATGCATACGCACGAAACTTAAGCTGTTTAATTCGAGGCATTCAAGAAACGATTAAGCTACACGAATACGTTGTCCAGAATAAGCTGCGCGTTAACAGTTCGTTTCTATATAGGTCACAGAGGCTTCGCCGGTAGACTTCTAATGGAAAAGGAAACGCGTGCGTTTAAATGAATAGCGAAGTGTGCTGTATTTAAGTGATCTATAATTTATTGGCGTAGCGTATCAATGAATCGTAATGTTCGAAAGTATTTAGAGTAGTTCACGGGACTCTGCAAGCACGAGCAGATAAAACAGTACGTTGTCAAGCGGAAAACGGAGTATCCCAGAGTAGAATAAATTCACCGTTGCTTTTCGTTTTTCCTCCGATCGTTCGAGGCACACCATGAAAAACACGAAACGAATCTTTCCAGATTGGATCCGTTCAACTCCGGAGTTCCTTCGTTTTAAGAAACTCACCCCTCCTGCAGATCGACCGTCGAGCCGCTCGCATCCTAGTTGGGCTTTTCTTGCCCGACTTTCGCGTAATAACCGGAAGCGAGAAGCGAGGGGCAAAGTGGATCGCATCATAAATCTGCTCTACGCCCAACAATAGAGAGCCTTCGTCTCTCGTGAGTACGATCGAAAGAAGTTTCGCGGAACTAGCTACCATTATGATAATCCGTCTACTATCCCATAAAGATTAAAAAGAAACAAGAATTCGTTGACTGTATTCCAACCCGCTCCGCTTCGGGACAGAAGAGTCACTCCTTTTAATATCTACAGTTACGGTCACGAAAATCTTTTGCGAATTTTCCGAACCATCGCGTCATCTTCGCACGAGCTGTACGTACGTACAAAACCGCGTGGCGAATCACCCGAAAAGTCTCGGCTATTCTTCAAAGCGAACGTACACGAGACACGGCCGTCTCGAAAAACTTGTCGCCGGAGTGCTTGCGTTCCCAAAAGAATCCCGAATGAACGGCGACGACAAACGCGGACACAACGATTTTTTTACCGCCAGAAAGAATTTTGAACGTCACGCGTTACGTGTATACACGTTGGACGTACAATTTCACAGAAGAAATGCCTGACACCCGTATTTCATTAGTAAGAATGCTAATCCTTTGCGATCGAATAGCGGTATCGTTGCGCCTGAACAGTGTATTAATCGCGTGTCCCGACGTTTTTCGTTACCTGGACCGGAGAGTATATCTGCGGTTGAAACAGTCTACATTGGCTCCGGGCGGATTAGCTGGATTCATTTACGGCGAACCGATCAGGTAACCTTCGAGAACCCGACAGCTACTCAAGGTTAGTGGATGCGGGAAAGAAGAGCCGCTCCAGCAATCTTCTCCGAACGCTTCGACACACGACTATAACACGTATTATCCAATATATCTTCTACCGTCGACTGCTCCTTCGATTGAACTTTTGATACGAGCAAGGACATCCGAACGCTCGTTTCTTTCGAAGTTCCCTGCGTGAATCATGGTCGTTTTTCTTCAGGTTCGACGTATAGGAGTACAGATGGAGAAGTTTTTTTTTTGCAGTCGTACTTTGAAACGAGTTTAAAAACGATGTTCAAACGTGATACTTAAAAGTGACTCGAAAAGGGGAAAAGTTTCTGTTTTCCCATGGAACAAATGCATTTTTCTCATTCAACGACATTGTATACGCGCCGCTACAGGGTTCTACACATTCGAAAAAGGATCCGTGCTCGCGTGTTCAGCATTTACTTCGACTGAGCCGAAGAGATTTATACCCTAAGCTGCAAGATGACTTCGTCATAGAAGCGCTCGTTCTTATATAGCTCCGAATCGATATAGCGATTACTGTATCTTGCTATACTGTACGAATTCGCACACCTGTTCTTCTCCTTCGCCATACGTTGCATTGGAAAGTGTTAAGCCATTTCGCCATTCGCCTACACTGTTACTGTTTAAACTACTCTACATATCTCTACCACTCTCATTTATCATGTATACATATACACTTGGCGAAATTGATAGCTTTAATCGCAATAAATAAAAGTTGTAATGACTTGATACGATACAAAGGATGAACCAAATTGCCTATCGGGTTTAACTTGAAACGAAAGTACATACCCTGAAAAGCCGGAGGTACGCTTTCGGAGTAAAAATTCAACATCGAAAGAGAAGGCCATTAACGTTTGCCATCTCCGTCACGATTTTTTTCTTTGTAGAACTTTACGAGGACACTACGTCGAGCAAGGAACCGTTCCATTGTGCGAACGTGTATGTATAGTAAAAGATTACAAAGATCAGCGAACATTCGAGAAACCCGGTTCCCTTTGTGAATGAAAAAGCCGAGGGGCAGAGAGGTAGGAAGCAGGTAAATTTTCCAGACACCAGAAAAATGCCCTCACAATCTGCGAGCAGGTGTTGAGAATGGGACCTGCGCTCGCCTTTTCAAACACATCTTTGACACAGCGTTATATGCATACATCTGTGTATACGCGTGTGCATTCCTATCCACGATAGAATCGTTCTCTTTCTACCGGAAGAGGGTTAATACGCTAGTGTGTATTTCTGTCGAACGTTTTTCAGTCTATAGCCGCCTTCCTTTAAACGGCAAAGAAATTTGGAGCAAAGTAATTTCGAAATACATAGAGGGTCCAAGTATTTACAGCGTGACGCGCGTAGTAACCGACATACATAGTCGTTCCTTCATTTCTTTCCCATTGAAGAATTAATCACGGGCTACTCCGATAAAAATGCAAGGTTAACGTCATTCGTGTGTAAGATAGATAAGAAACGCGTGGCTGCTCGTTTCAATCACTTACACATAGAAACGTTGACGCCGCGAGTAGAAACTATCTTTAATTACGCCTCCTATTCCCTTTATCGCCGATTTATCTGAGATGCTTCTAAATTGATAATCTGGCCCGATGATAATTAAAAACCTATCGTAAAGTGGAAGTAAAAAAAAAAAACTATCTCACTTGAATTTTGTACGCAAAACACGTCTTCGTAGAATATCAAAGACCCGAGGCGGACGATTAATATTCGATTTGTGTGCATAATGCGATAAATACTGAAAGCACGCTCTCCGAATGGAGAAATGATACGTTTAATAGTTCGATAATTTCACAGCCTCTGTTGGTAGAGTTTTATAACTCGAGTCTCGCCCGACCTACACATGGTGATCCTTAGAGAGCGACAGAGGAAGAAGGCCAAACGCGAGGAACAAGTATATAACGAGGTTACCGGGACGCTCCACAATTAATTTGCTTGCAAACGGTTACGCTGTACGAATAATTATTCAGAGTCCCAGCTTCTGCCTATGCAAAGTGCAGCCATTTAGGGAGGGTTGAACGCATTCGCTTGATAGAAAAGAAAGTCTAAATCGTATATGTGTAGCTTTATCGAATCCATCCCATTAACAAAATATAGCATTACATGATATGGGCAAGTATTTGAGAATTTAGAACGAAACTGTTTAATGTTGGAACTGCAACATTTTACATTCGATGTTAACCTTTTAACTGGGCATGGCGAGTTACCTTGCGCCGGTGAAAAAATGAAATATGTATGTACTCTTGAAAGTTTTGCGACAAGTTGACTTGTCTTACGCATTGATGAAACATTTTCCAATGACGAGTTCACTCGTTCCATTATCTTATTTTATCCACGTGTATCTACGTATAAGTACAGATTTGTTATACCCGACAGAAATGATCAACGAAGCAACACTTTTTCTTTGAACGAAACATTGTTCGTAATAACAATGGCCTGCGACGCTTTGCATTCGGCAGGCTCGAAAGTCAATCGAAGTCGATTAAAGAGCACGCGGGCTTCATTAAAAAACAATTTAAAAAAAAAGAGGTCCCAGCCATTATATCAGCAGTTTAACTGCGTCCAACGTGCGCATTTCGCGCGCTGTTAAAACTTTCTCGATCATAAGAAACGCCAACGAAAAAAGAAAAAGTAGAGAATACCACTGCGACGTCGTTCAATACGATTCACCGTACATGTATATACGTAAAGTACATAGTTACGTATTAAAAGTTAATTTCGTATGTAATTACACATTCTGAGATTCCGACCCTTCAATTTCATCTCTCTTCTATGTATGCTTTACAAACGTCCGCACGAGCACGATCCCATTCGTTGGTGTATCCTCCTTACCTTTTGCACGTTCTATACCTTAATGAATATTCTCAGTTCCCGTGAGTTTTACAAGACATTTTAATATTCATTCTGCGGATACATTCCAATGACTGTTTCATCGAGCATAACAGTGCAGAATCTTACAAAGGGATATGGAAAATATCGCATTACCCTACCTAAATATTTCCGTTCGAGCTAAACTATGTAAGAAATAAAACGAATGCTTGATAGAATTGTTCAACTATCGCATAATAACTCCGAAAGGTCAATTTGTGTAGCGCGCCGCAATTCCGCCACATCGATGACACTGCACTTGCCCGTAATAATTCTTTGATAAAACTCCGATATAGAACGTAAACAACGCGGTCGAAGAAAAGGGGTCTGCGACGGACGACGTCGAGTTTTCAAAGTTTAGCTCTCGCAGCGAAACATTCTTTCCTCTGTAAGATAACATTTCCGCGCGAAGAATCTTAAATAGATCGTCGAACGGGCATCGACGTTTCCTTCGTCCCGTTGTGCTTTATATCGCGCAACGAGACCTTAACGTCCCGTTAAATGTCAAGCACAGAGCAATTGTGGAGTGCGTAAGGGCACCGTCCATTAGCGAATTAGCGTCTCGATGGATGTCTGCAAATCGTGTTGCCTCGTATTTATCTACGCGTTTGTACGATTAACGGTACGATAATGACGCACTCGTATTGTCATAAGCGAACTCTTATCCTCGATATTTATCGCTCGTAATACGCATTTCAATTTTTCCTCGTTTTCGCACCCTGTTTTAGATGGCGCAGTAACCAGAACAATGGCAAAGGCAGTAATTAGTTGTAGTTGAAAAAAAGGGGAAACAAGATCGATGTTTTTCGTGGGGCCGATTTGCCGAAAGCTCGAGGAAAATCTGTTTGCAAACACCCGTTGGTCGGGCTCGCGAGAGAAAAGTCATCGGACTAGAATTCACAGCAGTCGCCAAATATTCGGAGCCGTGATAGCTGCCAAAAGCCGTGTCGAAGCCGATTCAATTTACCTACACCTCGAAACTGGCCCTCGATTTGATAATCGTCATCCGAGATAACGATTATACCCCAGCACGCAATTGAAAGCAATTTTGCGCGACAAGCATCGATTATGAATCCATAAAAATCTATACAACGAACGCCGCGAGAAAAGTTTGTCCATCCTAATTTCAAATACGAAGATGTTTTTTTTAACTGTTCGTATAGGATATCGCTTGCGAATTATGAACGCATCCCGTGACGCATAATATCGTCGATGGCGGAATAACTCGAAGGTTTTCTTTCGACTTGCGGTTACGTTCGGTCAGTCCCGGACATCGACGAATTTTCGAAACTGTATTACAACGATTGGAAGACATTAGAACAAAAAGTTTGTAGAATCGTACGCAGCGAAGATCAGCTTGTACGCAGCTTGTACTATCGTACAAGGTTGGCTCGTCGAATATTACCACTCGTGACACTGACAGACCGGGACTTGTATCGATCGTAATCGCAAAAGTAACGTTTAAGATAGTATTTCAGTACTTACATAAATTGTGAGCAGCGATGTTGCGCTCCGTCGGCAGGTCGCAGAGAAGTGTATAGTATATCCAATAATCCACAGAGAATAGCGTAGTACTACACTGATAAAACTTTCACTTTTTTCCTTTCTCTATTTTCTTTTTTTACTGGCCAAATAATCGACCTTTCATTCAAATCACTGATTCAAATCACACTTAAAACAGTCGCACCACTTGGAGGTTTTGGCGAAACACACCTTGCTCACGAAACACCACAAAACATCACGAAATTGAATCAATGAAAAGTACTCAATGCAGAAGCGTTGGTTGAATAGCTCCCGCTTTCCAATGTCTGTTCGTACGTATGTATGTTACCGCCTAGGTAACGTATCCAAAGGAAGAAAACACCTTACTGTAAAAACACGGGCGTTAATTTCGATCTCACTGGTAAAATACTCGAACGAAAACTGGAGTATTCGCGGAATAGGCGCGCGCTTCACACCGTGAACTTGGCCGAATCGAAAGAAACTGAACCGTGCATCGTATCGAACGGATATCGAGATGTTTGACGCGATCGAAAACCTAGTTACGACGAACGCGCGAAATTCGAAGGACAATAGACATATCGAGATCGGCAAAGATCGCGGTCGAAAGGGACGAGAAAGCAATGCGTCCCGAAATTCACATAAAGATCACTGCTAACGAAACGAAAATGACCGATCGGTCGATCCGATGGAACACGAGCACGCACGAGAACGAGACGTACTACCGATGATCGAAGATTCTCGCTTGCAACCGAGAACCGAGACGGATTACATATAAAGCGCACGCGCGCGTCTAACGCGCTTTCGTTACGTAAAAGAAGTGCGCGTTGGTTGAACGTCACCACGTCAGGATGGTACACACTCCGTGGCTCCGGGTAAAAGGTGTAGAGAAGTAGCCAGAGTGCCGGCTATGTTTTACCGCGGTCGCGAAAGGCACCGTGTTCTAACCTACTTCTCCTTCCGTTGACTGAAACTCTTCGCACCAACGATGCCGACGACGGCGAGACGGGACCCACACGAGCAGCACGGTACACGCGGCTCGTTGTCTCTTCTCCTTTGCTCGCGCTCGCGGTCCCTTGCTCCGACTTCGCTGTTTGTGTCACCGCGACACCGCGAAACCAGAAAACAAACAACTGTCGTCGAGGACGCGTCTTGTTTGCAGGAAAGCACGACTCTTTTTCACTGGGTGGAACTCGTTGTCGTTGCGGGGGTAAAGGGGGGACACAGAGGGAGAACGAGAGACACACATACACACACTGGCGCGCGCGCGCGTGCCCACGGGAGGGAATGAGAGAAAAAGAGAAGGAGAAAAAGAGAAAGAGAGAGAGACAGCGCGGCAGAACGACACAATCCAACCACGACGGAGGTCCGACTCGAACTGAGCACCGAGCGGCTGATCGAGGCCGAGTCGGCCGACTCGGCCGAACCGAGGCGCTCGCCGATAGCGCGCTCCTTCCCTCCCGCCCTCCAAACGAACCCCTACCACTTTCCCTCCCTCCCCGCAACTTCCGCGCCATTCCTTCACTGCCGCCACCCTCTTGCCTCTTGCTCTTCCCACTACCAAACTCACGACCCATCTTCCACGCCGCACCTCACCTCTGTAGCCCACGCGCTTGGTCTCGCGTTCCCGCTCTTTCCCCCCTCAAACAAGCTTGCCGTCGTGCCTTACCCGCCCCTCCCCGCGACGCGTCACGCCAAAGTTTCCGACACACCGGGAATTTACTCGTTACTCCGAATTCGTGAACCACACCGCGTACACCACGTTCATGCCGTGCACAAAAGTACCGATAGACGTGAACGGTTACGGAAGAGTGGAAATAATCACCCAAAGTCATTGATCTTGCGATGACGCTGGATAGTGGATAATCGAGCGCCACTTTCGATTCCCCTAGACATTGCTGATTGTGCGATTCTGTACGATTAATTGCTGAGTAAAGGGGGTTTCGGTGGATGTTCGTTAGTCGATCGTTGGAAACAGATGATAGGAAAAGCTTCATTCTTGTTTCGAAGTACATTATGTATTTTTCTAATGATGTGGATACACGGGGCCACGTATTATTTTGGAACACGAACATAACCTAGACCGCTTTAAATCCACTTTTCGATCGATTCGATACGGATCGTCGTAAAATCGACTGCGCGTCGTTCAACGGTGAAATACTATCGCGGACAGTTCTGTGAGAAATTATCTCGCACTGTTTAATCCTTACCTAATTAATTGTCCTCGGAGAATCGGTCAAGTATTTTGGTGAAAATGAATGGTGCACCGGTTATATGCTTGCGTCTCTCGTCGCCCACGGAATGATACGATAAACGATACAAGGCGGAGATAGGTTATTACACGGGTTTATTGCGAGATACAGCGTGCAACAACGAAGAGAAGGAGAAAAGTGACTAACGGAGCCGACAAAAGGTAAGTGTGCGTTTGCATTATTGTGGTACGAATATGTACCATACATACGTAAGTGATTATAAATGTATCATAGCGTTCCAAGAAACAACATAATTGTATAAAGATACAAGTTTCCATAGATCACGCTGATATATACGCTACAATGTTGGAAATTAATTAAGTTAATTAAGGTTGATCTAGATTCAAATGGAGATGGTAGATAACAGGCAGTAGGTAGAGGGTATATAAACATTTCTGATATTTAGCGTCCCCGTTTCTAACAACTACTACCTACAGAACAAATTTTTAATTCAGGTATGCCTAGTCCAATTTAATTGCTAATGATATCTGTACGTGTCGCAAAATAGTACAAGCGTGTTCACGCGTAGAGCCTCGCGTATGAAATACAAATGCCGTAAAATATAAAAACTATCGACTCGAGAAACATTGGAAAGTTTCCAAAAAAAGGGATCATTACTTTGCCGTGGCCTCTGCTTGCCTCTGGAAACTATCCAGAAGATGTATAGCATTCCCTACTCGTGTAACATCGTCAACATTCTCCTTTCTAAAAGCCGAAAATAGAATTAGTAACATTCATCCACTTCTGTACGCTATAACTAACAATTAAAAAGAATGACTGCTATCCTCTTCCATCGCCATGGAATCTTTGCTCTATGCTACGACACTGAATAAACGACACGAGATTCCTCGAATTACGCCGAACTGAAGTCTCCTCGTGTCTCGCTAGTGCTTGCGTGAAAACCGTGGCGAGATCGGCCAATTGTAGGTGTAACGTGTAACTTTGCGTGCAACTTTTCCTGCTGGCTTGAATGTCCAACGCCTGACGATATATCCCTACGTGAAATCTCGCCGACTTGACAGATACATCGCTACGTCGAGACATTTATACAAATACGTACGTATATACGTCATTTACGCGAATGTCCAACAAGTAGTCGACATGGCACTAGTAAACAGAGCAAACGATAGGTACCGTAAGGCATTAATCACTAGTATCGCAAAGCGTTGGTCACGTCATCTTCTATGGCATAGGAAGACGTTAGCGTCGATTTTGAGAAACGCCTGTCCAGAGACGCACAAATGAACTGGCAGTACTCCAAAGTGCAAATCTCGCGCGACGATTACCAGCAGAGGTACGGTAGAATCGGTGCACAGTGCTTCCACTAAGGTTAAGTTATGCAATCCAAACACTGTGCGCTGGTATCCCCCGTGGCGATTCTTAAAGATGACTCATTTGATTCAAGCGAAACACTTACGAACGTGTCCTGGTTCGACGAGCAACCAAACTTTCCCAATAGAACGGAAAAAGACGATAAGCAATTACATTAGATTAGGTCAGGTTAAAAGGGGGAAATGAAAAAATTGTACAACTCATCTGCGCAAATGTTACGTACACGGTTCTAACCTGCTTCTCTATTGTATTACAATTAACTAGTTGATACAGAGTCGTTCTAATTTCATATACGCTCTAGCCGAGCGGATCGTCGTACTCAACATCAGCGATCAACCGGAGCCAATTACGGTGTTCGCCGATGTAGCAACGCGAGTAAGAGGTGTACGTCGAAGAAGGTGCAAAAACGAACGAAAAGACGGAGAAAAAGTGAACAGAACGGCAAATCTGGGTCACGACCCAAATCATTCTCCTCCGACCTCCGTTTGAATCTTTCGTAATGCATGAAAGTGCCCAAAGCGTTTCGAAAGCCCCCCGCTCCAACGAACACGCTGTTTCACCGTAAGCTTTCCTCGTTTTCTCCAATTGAATCTCGAATCGGGTACCAAATAAAACCACCGCATATACTACACATGCATTAGGTATATTCCTCGTCGAACCTCAGACGTATAGATATTTCGCGTATCGAACGAGACGTTCTTCGTATCCTAGCAATAATATCTTATCCGCCCCCGCTATTTCATTCCATCCGACTGAATCCTACAATAGCCTCCCAGTACCATTCGAATATAATATAAACGCAAGAATTTCATTGCTCGTTAAAGCGTACTACGTGGACGGAATGATTCCCACCGAGTATACTCGTCTCGCTAAACTACCGATCAGGGATATCCCAGAACGGGACTGATCAGAGAGGAAACACGTGTCTCCGGGTGTTTTTCTAACGAGGTCAGAGGAAATTTCTGTCGACGGACCTTGAAAGAGCACTTGATTCGCGGGCGCGTGCCTCATAAGCGCGAGGCAACACGCAGAGAAAGCTCGCGGTGCATCGCTCACAGAGACGTCCCATCGGACGTTCGGCCAGGTTGCTCGTTCTTTCGATCTTTAGTCGTCAGCCACGTTCACGCACAGGTATACATGCACACGGCCAACAACGATCCACGTGTGCACGCTAGCCCGGTGCATCGGCTTGCAACGTTGCATCCCGTGTACATAGTGGGTGCACAGACGTGTACCGTACGCGTTGTTGCCAACCATCAGACCGACCGGCATCCTCATAGAACCTCGTGAGTGCATATACATACGGTCCTCTCTGCCTTCGAACTTCGAACCTCGGACCGCATAGTGTTCCGGACGGAATCGTGTTTCGAATTTCCTTGCACTTTCAACGCGTCTTTCGGTGCCTCTCTTCGCTCGTCACCCGCCAACAGTTTAACCAGATTACATTCCGTTCGATTTGATCCGGATAGGTTCTCGGATGCGACGTGTCGTGGAAATAGCATTCTGGTTAGTCGAAGGCAAATCGAGCGTGATACGATGATATATTAGCAGGTTCCCTGCCATACTCAGTTTTCGCGCAGTGTTACGCCGTGCAATTGTGATTTATTGTTAGTGACGTGGTAATTGCCACGGAGACGTGCGGCTCAAATTCGTTGCATGTCAGGCAGATAAAATGTGCCATGTATAATAATACGATTAGCTGCCGAAAGGACATAGGTGTTCGTTTAAATGTATCAAATCAGAGGCGCGTGAATAGAATGACGTCGTTGAAACGAACTCGCGGCACGTGAAGGAACATGTACACGGGATAATACAGATTCGCGTAATGACGATGCGTGGGATTAGTGGCTGAATGCCAGTTCGAATCCCACTGTCGAGGGCCACGGTTGCGGGCAGTCGAGGGTGCTAAATATACGTGTAACTATAATAACTTTCGTAATGGTGTATACATACTCGGATTTGTTTCTTTCACTCGCCTATTCATGCTAGAACTGTATGCATACATAAGTAGTTCGAGTTACTATAATCGTCTCGTAAAAGTCGTCGACTTAATTGGCTGTCAATTACGCTTTGAAGTCTAGTTTCATCGAGCTGTGATAGAACGATCGTGCGATATGCGTCAAATTTGGCCCAAAAATTGTTTCGCGGCTCGTCAAGCCGGTAGATTGTAAGCGGGGATACCCATCGTAAATATAAGCTGAAAGTTTTGGAACACCTTATCGCGGAGCCTCTTAGAAGGCAGTTTTATGGCTAATGAAATGTCGTCATGGGCCTTGAAACCACTCCAAGGACTAAGAAAGGGTAGGTCAGTGCGTCGGACACGAGGAGACGCGCACACTCACCTGTCTTTCGGTACACGTCGCACGATCTTAATTATATTCGCCCAAGCCTGTGAATAACACAGGTGAACGCTTATTACATTCAGACGTATTCAGTCGTATTCTTATCAGACATGTAAAAATATTTCGACGACAGGTTTGTGTACGAAATAAAATTATTTTATTCTTCGCAACGGTAAATGGCACGCGAAGGCATTTCTATTGAAAAATTGAAAGAACATTTCACACGTTACGCTTCTCGAGTTGATGACCAGATACCAGAATATCCATACGCACTTGTACTGATAACGTATCGCGACTTAGGTACATGCTAGTATTTGTTTACTTTTCGAACGATTGGTACGGCATTGAAGAAGTTATCACCAGTTATTTCGAGTTACGTTAACCTTTAGATGACCTTAATTTACGCATCGACGAGTGGTCAAAGTGGTTGAGGCATTCTCGTTTCTGAAAAAGTATCCGCTCGCGGATGGTAGATTTAAAAATAGTAAATTAAATGTTTGACTAAAGGTTTAGCAAGTCTTGCCATTCAAAACTTGCATAGACAAATAGTTAAATTGTATTAAAATTCCAGCCAAAATCTGCGTTAATGCATGACAACGTGAGGATCCTAAGTGCCTACACCTGTCCTCCAGTTCTTTGCACTCTGAATTCGCGGAATGTTAGCCCACGAAGTCTTTAGGTAAATTAGAACTTATTACAGTCGATTCTGAGTCCTTGTCATTTTGTGGGACTCCGTACAGCGGGCTCTGCAGCGGAATCTGAGATCCACATCCCCCAATTCATGGCATTCTAGGATACCCGAGATCTTGGTTCCTCATATTCGTGGGATCTTCAAGGTTCGAAAAGTCCCTATCATATTTGTCGTTGCCTGTATCGATCGTCCATGTGTCTAGAATCTTGACAGAAATGCATAGAATAGAAATTTGACAAATCCAAATCATATGGTTCAGAATATTTTAGCTTACCTTTGGCAGATTACCTTTAAATGTCGAGATTTCAGTTTTATCTGGTATCAAACAAAGTTTGCCAATTCTGGGCCGTAAATGGCAAATCGCCTGTGATTTCAAGCGGAAGGTGTTGCACCGTAAGAACACGAAAACTGAGAATAAAGAGGGGGAAAAGGAGATTGTAGCACGACGTCAACTGCGAGTCGAGCGAGTCTTGGTCAAGGCAGGTCAAGTCACGTCTAAACCTGACACTCTGATCGCGACTGCAATTCTGGGAGGAGGTCAGATTGAGTCGTGAAGGCCGCGCACAGGGCCTTGAACTAGATGCACGACCGTGACTTTATTGAAGTAGCAAATATGAATTGCGCCTTTATGCACTTCCGACTGCTTTCTGGCACAGTCGCGTTGTCACGCGTCGCATCTCCATTTTCCACGAGCTCTTCTTCCTATGATTTTTTTTTTTCGACGAACAACAGCAAAATAATACGGTCACTTCGTCTGTCAAACACGATACTCAAAATGCATGCATACGTAACTTGAAAAACATTTCAGCGTGAATAAAGACGGCCTGGTGAGACACAAAATTGGATCCGGAAGTAATTTTAATTCCATGCTTTATGCGGCGCCTATAGAAATAAGAATGCAAATATGTTTCTCCTCGCGTTACCATTCTGAATGAAAAATGGTCAAGGGCCCAGACGTACAATCGCGTCTGAATATCGAAAGTTGAAAGAAGTGAATGTGTATTTCGAAACGTTTTCTTCGGCCGTTATCTTTTTGTGGTCACAAAAGAAGATGTTTCTTGAAGGAGTCGATTCTCTGCCGTTCTTCAATAGCTTATTACGTGTAGGTACATGGAAATAGTATTGTACGTCTCTCCCGTAGTCAAGGCAGAAAGATGAAAGGGTTCAGTGACATGCAAGTTTACTATTAGTCGCAGTACTATTCGTAGTACTATAAAGCAAGAACAAAGGGATTTAACAACTAGCTTTCTACTTAAGATAAACTTAAATCACTGATTCTGGTTGACATTACGCGCGACACGCGAATAGCATTGCACCTGCAAAGTGCTTAGAACACGCTCGTGTGTACAAGGTACTAAAAGCTAGGGGGAAAGGACGGTGACAAGAAAAGTAAAAACCAGCCGGAAAGAGGCGCCGTGCCAGGGGACAGGGCGCAGAAACGGGTTATAGATATCCAGGTCGGCCGGCAAAGCGGCCAAGTGTATTTCTCTCATATTTATTTATCAATCCCCGGATAGTCCGTACGCTGTGAATGGAATTTCACACAAAACGTTACGTTCCTCGAATGACGATCTTCAAATGTTTCAAACAGCGCAGCATAAAAAGAGGATTATGATCGACTGAATGCTAGAAAGTATCTGCAAGCCAAACGCGTAAAGATAGTTTATCCGCCGTTCTGCTGGTGGTGTGCACGTGTGTATACGTCGAATAACGATTACCGACGAGCAACGAACGAGCCCGTAAACTTGATAGGAAACAAATAAATTGTTTGACTGCCTTGTGGATTTTCACGGCAACGATGCGACAATCGGTGTTCATTATTTGCCCTCGCGATTTTACGAGCGTTTCCTTCGTTCCCGTGCCGCTACAACACTCTAGTTTATCGTAATCATTTCACCCGTTCATAACGGGCATATTTATGCTGCAATTAACTCTCGTTAACGGAAGACCCATCAAGTACATGACTACGCCAGTATATCAGCCACACTACACCGTGGGGCTGATTTCGTTATGTCGCTGCAACGTGCTGCCGCAATCCTCTGCGTGGAATTAACAATACGATCCTTACCCGAGAACCGCCACAATGACCTACGCTTAAGCGCCTTATTATTGTTACTGGAGAGTGATTATCCAATAAAGCATACGGATAAACTTTTATAAAATTGTGTCGCGTGGCGGCCTTGAAGCTTTCACCGAGTAACGAGCCTATACGCGTTGAAAAAAGAAACTTGACGACTTTCCAGCCGCTATGATCACTAACGAATTCTTCGTAGAACGTAATACATAATAGCAAGGAATTTCTCGTTACTGCTTGTCATATTCTTCTGCAACACACGCCGCTGGTCAAACGATTACGGGAAGCTGTATGTATTTCTTTTAGGTCGTAAGAAGCTTAACAGAAACGACAGGACGCAAACAACGATCAACGTTTTAAAAGGATTGAACCTCTCGGAAAAATAAACAGACCGTTATATTTTTACGTTCGCGGCTCTTTACAGCTTTTCTACGCTTAGCAAAGTATATACGTATATACATACCTAGCCGAAACTAGCACGGAACCTACTTTTGTCTAGAACCGAATCGAATGACCCTTTATCGGATAGCAGTGAGCATTAATCAACGACGTACCCTTGACCTTATCGAGAATAACTCTCGTTAAATATTTCCTGAACAATCTGAAATACGAACTTTCATCGCTAATGAGCGTTACGATAAATAATACAACTGTTTAGAGAAAACACGAGATCCCTTTACCGCGTCGTTAGTGAATGCAATATTTGTTCCAACATAAGAGCGCAAGCAGACCCGGTCCGATCACCCTACGTTCTGCAGCGGTGTTTAATTAATTACGAGGATATTCGGCGCGAAATTATACGAAGCTAAATAAAAGGGACTGCATCAAAGAAAGTAAACTGGAGAGGGAGACAGAGGCAAGGAAAAGAAGGAACAAGCGTGTGCTTAGCACTGACTAACCCCATTTGGTAGCGAAGCGAGAGAAATCCATTGCAAGGCGCGGAACATTACCCAAACCATCGGCCGGGGCCCTGAAACCCAGCCATGGTTGCCATGGTGACCGCGTCCATTCCCCTCTTCGTACTTGCCTCGCACAACCCTCCGTAGCCCATTTTCCACCCCTTGCTCTGCCGACGCTCACACCACCGCCATCAGCTCCACCACCACCACTATCATACACCACCGATGTCCATCCCCTGCCATCGTGTTTGCCACCCCGTTCTCCTTCGACAAATTCTTTCCTCATTTTTGTTGCACCCTTCCACGTCCTTACGATACAGCCGTTCGACGATGCTCGTCTTATGTCAATTTACGATATCGATTACCTTGCGATCGTTCCACGATTCGTTCCAACCTTGTGCTGCAAGTTTTCTATGATTCCCCGTTGTTGTTCCTTCATATTAATCGGTGTATGCGGGGAGTTATTCCGGAATTGGGGCAAGCTTTCCCGCCAATTCCTGACACCGTTTGTCCGTCACATCTTTGGCTCGCTGACGCGCCTGTACTAATTTCCGTCGCGCGGTTATTTTCATTCAGCGTTCACTAGGAGCCGTAAATCGCAAACCGAGGGCAGAAACGTGTGTCCGCGAGCACACAGCATATACAGGTGCGTATACTCTGCCATTTCGTTATTTAGAAACACGAAACGGCCCAGCGCTGCGGCCCGCAATTTTCTCGGGATTAGAATTTTCAAGAGATTTCCTCGTTAGACTCCGCGAACTTTGTATCCGCCGCGAGTAAGAACGAACTAACTAGGCCAGTTGAAAAGAAGTTGACTGGCGGCAACACGAAGGAGCGAGAGACAGTGGGGCGGAAAGGGAGATAGGGATGTGGGAGAAGTTAACACGGAAGTTTCGACGCATAATTACGAACGCAACGGCTACGGATGAAATTTAATTCCAGAATCGGGAAGCGACTTTGTAATGAAGGGCCTGATTATCCGTGGGTTGCCTTTTTTGCTATCTGTATGTAGTACAGGTGGACCCTTTTCTATTTACTATTCCTGTCCACAATCTCGATTGTTATTATTTCGTTATCGACTTACAATACCACGTTGTAATCGCTATTTAACCAACAACCAATTAAATCATATCGCACTGTGGTTTAAAATGCATTTCGCTTCTCTAATTGAATATTAATATTTCAAAATCGCCCTCGATCCCCATTTCTCCAGATATTTTAACGTTCTCATCTGCTTCCAAGATAAACATTCTCTCGCAAAATATGAACTTCGAAGCATAAGAAAATCGTGACACTGTCCGCACGCATACCGGCCGTAAGGGTTGAATTCAGTGTCGACCGGTCTTCGGGGCGGCTGAGGAAAGAGAAACCACCGTGCCCATTATCAATGCGATTCGACAGAGCCAGACGTGCCTCTTCGTTGCGAATTGGACGCGAAACGTGGACCATCTTGCCAAGTTACTTTCCTCGCTGCAATTTCAAGGCTGTCTGCCGCGCGATAGCATAGATTACAGATGGATCGCATAGATTCCTTTGTACGACACGGCGTGTCGTAATTCGCGGGCGTGAAGAACGTGCGCGCCCGTTTAGCCGGGGGTCGTCGAATTAGTTTTCAGGTAGACTGGGACAAGATTGTAACGGTACCGGGCCGATCGCGAGGCAGGATGCGACGGAATGGCATGGAGTTACAAGGCGGCGCGGGCGGTTCAGTGACCGACCGACCGACCGATCGACTGCGTTGCGAGAAAGAGCAAGGCGATAGAGCAGAAGAACGAGAGACACAGAGAATGCTCTCACCGGGTACGTACTTCGTTTCAGAAGTGGTACTCGTTCTCGCTACTTGCGGTCTCGTAACTCGATTCTTAACCGGATATCGTTTGCACCGAGATGGAACGTTATCTACGACTGTCGTGGATTAACTGCTACGGGTTACCCCGCATCTTTTGCCAAGCCAAAGACGAAAACGCGGCTCTTTGGGCGATTCTTTTTAGGAAAAGATCGGGTTTCCGTGTGTGCCGGGAAATCGTGGAGGTTGGCTCGTCTCAATCGGCGCAGTCGTTCTACCTGCTGCGACACTGCACATTCTACGATGCCCGACGACGTATGTACAGTGGGCCAAAAAGGTATTCATGCGGTGCATTAGTTTCGCTTGCATCATCAATATTTTGGTGTCACCGAGAACTTGGTGTTAAGACGATTACTCCAAAAGCAATATGGATTATTTTAAAGAGTGATGGATGTGCTTCGTATCCGTGTATGTAGCTATATTGTTTCAGGAATAATTGTCTCGATACCAACATTTTGGCGACACCGAAATAATGAAGCTGCAAGTGACACTGCATTGTACGGTGGGATCGTTCGCCTACTTTATTTTTGTCAATGGTATCTTGTATCGATTAGTTACTGAAAGCCTCGACGAACTATTCTTGCAGGGTTAATTCCTTCGAGTACAGATTCCCACCGTTGATGTACAAGAATATTTGTGTGGAAAGATGCAGCAGTGTTCGAGAAACGATTCAATTTATATCGCAAATACTGATGTCATTTCTATTATTAACTGAATATAGTATACGTTCTCTAGACACGAATAAATGTTACTGGAATAAATTCATTTGCGAAAATCAAACATATCTCTGACTATACGTATTAGAGCAACGACCCTATACCCTATACATACACATACATAGACTCGCCTCGGAGAGTAAGCTAACGCTCTGACCAACAGTTTAAATGTATAGTAACAATTATAATGTATATATTATTATTATAACGCATGTTTATATGTTTTTACGTATGCTTTATAGCATAAGTACATAAAAATGATCGCGTATCGTTGTCATTTGCACAAAAATGCCAATCGTTAATTTGCTTTCCGAAGTGAAGTGGTCAAGACTCTGTTCTATCGCCCCCTTAGAAGAGGGATATCTCGTGGCACGGTGAACTATCGAAACGGCGACAAACGATCGCATTCGGTGGCGTTGTTTCGTCGCAGCTGTTGATGCAACTCTGGAAAACACGCAGAAGTTTCCCCCGCGATATAAACGTCGGCGCCATCCCTCCCTTACATCGTCCGATTCACCTACGCGTGCACGCCGAACTACCGCTGCCCGGGCCCCTTGCTCAGCTGAATAAATTACACAATTTCCCGTCTTCTTCCCGCTCCGCCATTCGTGCTCATTTCCCCTTCCCCGGTCCTTCCACTGTTTCCTCCTTCTCGTGCATGAGTGTATTGCGCGCCGCTCCCGAGGGGATCGAAGAAGCGAATGGAAACGACAGGCACGCTTAGTTTGTTCGCGCGACCATCGAAATGAACTTTCTTCGCTTTCGCCTCGAACATGCGTAACAGCGAGCATGCATTCACGATCGAGGCGCATAGTATATTCATACACGGAAGGTGGCTCTGAAATATGAATGTAAGAGCGATTTAAATGGCGCGAACGTTCACGTTACGCCCGTTATGGAATAAAGGACGGAACGCATTCGTAAACTGGGAAATTTATTGGATGGTTTTCTTTTATCTAGCTGCTGGTAAAACGTTGGGAAAAAAGAATAGGTAATCGATAGCCTTACCGGCTACTTGGCGAGAGTAACCACGAATGGCTTCATTTTGTCTTTCGACTTCTTACGTTTCAGTGAAACTGGCGACGATAAAGTTCCCGGCCGTGGAATATATTTTTTAATTAATCGACTCCGTTACAGCGAAGATTGATTATCCTTTCTTTTTACGCCGGCGGACAAAGAGTTGCCATATAGTTGTGCATACCTCGTTACTCAACCATTTCCTCTTTGAAAAGGAAACGTGCCTCATCGCGGACGCAGCACACGCTATCTTATTAACGCACCTACTTAGAGAGCGCAAGGAAGGTCAAACTATTAATAGAGCAACCTGGGATCATCGGGCTCTCGACCACCTAGAGTTCTATCGTTGTCTTATATAATAAAGTATGTATTGTACCGGCGCGTTTAACCCTTGCATAATTTGTGTCCGTACTATTGAACGTGTAAAGTAATTTTGGACTAAAAGGGCACAGCAAATATCGCATATATTTATAAATAAACGGGCGTGTAATAATTATGCGGTCAGAAAATGCGACGCATTAATGATATCTCGGTATTTGATTAAGTTTCTTGAAATGGAGTGCAATATTCGGACACTCGACTTTACGCCGAATTTGACCCAATTTTTTCGCCAGAATTAAAACTCG
Source organism: Nomada lathburiana (assembly GCA_963667235.1). Classification (NCBI taxonomy): domain Eukaryota; kingdom Metazoa; phylum Arthropoda; class Insecta; order Hymenoptera; family Apidae; genus Nomada; species Nomada lathburiana. The sequence continues at coordinate 6,877,590 of OY763898.1, read as the reverse complement.
ATAATCTATGGTCCAGCGCCAACCGATAATAATTCTCGAGTAAGAGATCTGTTATTAGCAAATCGATTACACATTTCCAATACGAACGAACCAGTGGAAATTTGCCAAGACAAGAACTGTAAGAAATTAAAATCCATGGTCGAATGTGACGACGTTGTTTGTGAATTGAACGTGAAATTAAAAACGGTACAACAGTAGTACGACAGTTTGACGAGAATGAAATTTCGAACCGGAGACTAAGAATAAAGTTATCACTTGCGTTGCACTCGCAACTTTATCGCTAATGCAACGCTACGGGGAATTGTCATTGAAGCAAACGTGAGGCCAGTGGATAGAGTGAGTATCGAAGAAGGAAGGAATAACGAGAATGCTACAAACACGCTGGTAACTTCGGTCGGTCGTGAAAGTGCCGTAAGTCACGTTTTAACGAGCGCCCGATTTATACCGTCGGCGTTCCACTGACCTCGCAACGACGACATACCTCGTGCACCGGCGTCAAAGATGTTCGTACAGTAAGCTGCGAATTCGATGGGAGCGGCATGCAAAGGCAAATTTCGTCGATCATTTCCAATCGATATCGCAAGGTGCTACACGGTATCGTTGACAACGCGCGAATATCGTATTTGTTCCAAAAGCTCTTCGATTTAAGTGATTCTGTTTGCTCCCTGAATGCAATTGAACTCGATACAACGTATCTAGTGTAGCGTAGTATTGACTGTCTTACGTCTTTTTTAAATTGTATATATATGCTTATTAATTTCTGTTTTGAAATGAAATCATTCTATTTAAATTCTCTTACTTACATTGGAATATATGAGAGTAGACTGAAAGCTGTGTGCACGTAAATGTTTCAAGAGCGACCGTGCAAAACGTTGGCATTGTCACAGAAACTTACAATTAGAGAAACCTTTGCCTTAGAGATCAACAGAGTTACGGAAGTTAGAATAATTGTTCCATACTACAGTAGTATTTACATGTATATTGTCCATAGGAGTTTATTTATATTTCATATTTTACTCTCGTAAACATCGTAGCCTTCATCATGACATAAAATCAACTTCCTTATCAGCTGATCCGCTAGACGCTTTATCATTTTTCTCGCAGTTCTGCTTCATCCGTATTCCACATTGGTTAATGCATGTGCTGGAGTAGGTAGGCAAATCAATATTACCCGTATCGTTATGTAGCATCTAATTGTCTGTCATAAGCATATAATCGCGTTCTCCATACAGGCTTCTCTACATGTTTTCAGTGCCTTGTGTATATGTATGTAATATACATACATATGTCCCTTAGTACATGACAAACATATCTGTTATGCCTACGAGTATTAATTGACCGTTATATTTGCACCTTTGAATAATGATAGGAATTTCTGAAGAGACGAGTAGCGACTTCTGCGGTGGTTAGTAGTATATGACCTGTTCTATGAAAGGGTGGTTTTAATGGATCAAAGTATAGATTTTAAGGTTTTGCGTGATCCTTGTAGAATAAATGTACGCCCTTTACAATTGAACAGATAATCAGATAGATTGCCTAGACTTCTGGAGACGCCATATTAATGATCGACTGGTTAAAATGAAGGTAAAGGATGCTACTACACGACATTTACAAATGTTCAATACGCTGTTTATTTTTTATAACCATTTTAATAAGCCGGTTCAGAATTCATCCGTAACTATACATGACGGTCGTTCTAAAAGAGGACCAGGTCGTTCCTTGAATCGAGACATTTAATTTAAGGCGTGGTTGATTAAAATCCGCCCAGAAGAAGCCGAGATAATTGAATTTGTTTAACGAAATTATAAACAGATGCCATTATTTCAGCTTGCAGGCGAGCTACGTCAATTGTCAGTGGACAAAAATTAAAGCTATATTCATCAGCTGCCATATCCAATAGGTGGGAACATTATTGCTTGTGCAGTTCATTTGTTATAAACAATTAAACACTTAAAATTGTTATTAAAGTTAAACGAATATAGGTACTGCAACGGGTTATTTTTTATTGTATAGCTTATTCGTTTCCCTTTCTTTTGAGACGTCGTTGATTAAAATCGGCCCAGCAGAAGCCGAGATAATAATTTTTTTAAATTTTGTCGGTAACGATATGTCGAAAACGGTACAAGTGACGCCATCTCGCGTTTGCGGCCTTTTTCGCAGCTTTCCGCACCGCGAAAACGGAATGCCTGGATTACATCGTTAATTTAAACAATTGCGTTTTTCTCGGCATCTACTGGGTATTTCTTAACAGGACTTGTCTTAAATTAAAGCTACGGACCATAGCTATCTTCTTCAGCAGTTGCAACAATATGGCATTTGTGGTTTAAAAGTTATTAACAATGGAAGAATCAGCAAAAATGCACTCCGGGTCACTACAATTATCTCGACTTCTGCTGGGCCGATTTTAATCAACAATATCTCAAATGAAAGGAAAGAGAATCAGCTACACGGTGAAACATACACCGCTGCTGTAACTATATGCAGTTGACCGTAATAACAATTTTAATTGTTTATATGCTTATAACAAATGACACGCTCATCGAATACTGCTCTCACCTATGGAGATTGTAGCTGATGCTCCTAGCTTTAATTTATGTCCTCTGATCATTGACGTTGCTCGTTTGCAAACCGAGATAATTGAATTTGTTTAACGAAATTAGAAACAAATGCCATTATTTCGGCTTGCAGGCGAGCTACGTCAATGATCAGTGGACATAAAGTGAAGCTTAGAACATCTGCTACCACCTACAATTGGTGGGAACAGTATTGCATGTGCAGTTCATTTGTTATAAATATTTAACCATTTGAAATTGTTATTACGGATAAACGGATAGAGGTACAGCAACGTGGTATTTTTTATCGTATAGCTCATTCGTTTCCGTTTCTTTTCAGTCGTCGTTGATTATAATCGGCCCAGCAGGAGCTGAGATAATTGAATTTGTTTAACGAAATTAGAAACAAATGCCATTATTTCGGCGTGCAGGCGAGCTACGTCAATCATCAGTAGACATAAAATAAAGCTAAGAACATCTGCTAGCACATACAAGAGGTGGGAACAGTATTGCATGTGCAGTTCATTTGTTATAAACATTTGACCATTTGAAATTGTTATTACGGATAAACGGATAGAGGTACAGCAACGGGGTATTTTTTGTCGTATAGCTCATTCGTTTCCCTTTCTTTTCAGTCGTCGTTGATTATAATCGGCCCAGCAGGAGCTGAGATAATTGAATTTGTTTAACGAAATTAGAAACAAATGCCATTATTTCGGCTTGCAGGCGAGCTACGTCAATCATCAGTAGACATAAAATAAAGCTAAGAACATCTGCTAGCACATACAAGAGGTGGGAACAGTATTGCATGTGCAGTTCATTTGTTATAAACATTTAAACAATTGAAATTGTTATTACGGAAAAACGGATAGAGGTACAGCAACGGACTATTTTTTGTCGTATAGCTCATTCGTTTCCCTTCCTTTTGAGACGTCGTTGATTATAATCGGCCCAGCAGGAGCCGAGATAATAATTTTTTTTAAAATTTTGTCGGGCACGATGTGTCGAAAACGGTACAAGTGACGCCATCTCGCGTTTGCGGACTTTTTCGCAGCTTTCCGCACCGCGAAAACGGAATGCCTGGATTACATCGTTAATTTAAACAATTGCGTTTTTCTCGGCATCTACTGGGTATTTCTTAACAGGACTTGTCTTAAATTAAAGCTACGGACCATAGCTATCTTCTTCAGCAGTTGCAACAATATGGCATTTGTGGTTTAAAAGTTATTAACAATGGAAGAATCAGCAAAAATGCACTCCGGGTCACTACAATTATCTCGACTTCTGCTGGGCCGATTTTAATCAACAATATCTCAAATGAAAGGAGAGAGAATCAGCTACGCGAGAAAAAATACACCGCTGCTGCAACTATGTGCAGTTGACTGTACCAACTATTTTAATTGTTTAATTGTTTATAACGATTGAACCGCTCATCCAATACTGCTCTCACCTATTGGATATTGTAGCTGATGCTCCTAGCTCTACTTGATGTGTCATGATCATTGACGGAGCTCGCCTGCAAACCGAGATGATTGAATTTGTTTAACGAAATTATAAACAAACGCCATTATTTCGGCTTGCAGGCCCGTTACGTCAATGTTCAGTGGACGGAAATTGAATTTATTCGGTTCCCTTTTTTCTGAGTCGTCGTTTATTATAATCGGCCCAGCAAAAGCAGAGATAATTCAATTTGTTTAACGAAATTACAAACAAATGAAATTATTTCTGCTTGCAGGCGAGCTACATCAATGATCAGTGGACATAAATTAAAGCTATGATCATCAGCTACCATTTCCAATAGATGGGAACATCATTGCTTCTGCAGTTCATTTGTTATAAACAATTAAACACTTAAAATTGTTATTACAGTTAAACGAATATAGGTACAGCAACGGGGTATTTTTTATCGTATAGGTTATTTGTTTCCCTTTCTTTTGAGATGCTGTTGATTAAAATCGGCCCAGCAGAAGTCGAGATAATAATTTTTTTAAATTTTGTCGGGAACGATGTGTCGAAAACGGTACAAGTGACGCCATCTCGCGTTTGCGGACTTTTTCGCAGCTTTCCGCACCGCGAAAACGGAATGCCTGGATTACATCGTTAATTTAAACAATTGCGTTTTTCTCGGCATCTACTGGGTATTTCTTAACAGGACTTGTCTTAAATTAAAGCTACGGACCATAGCTATCTCCTCCAGCAGTTGAAACAATATGGCATTTGTGGTTTAAAAGTTATTAACAATTGAGGAATCAGCAAATATGCACTCCGGGTCACTACAATTATCTCGGCTTCTGCTCGGCCGATTTTAATCAACAATATCTCAAATGAAAGGAAAGAGAATCAGCTACACGGTGAAACATACACCGCTGCTGTAACTATATGCAGTTGACCGTAATAACAATTTTAATTGTTTATATGCTTATAACAAATGACACGCTCATCGAATACTGCTCTCACCTATGGAGATTGTAGCTGATGCTCCTAGCTTTAATTTATGTCCTCTGATCATTGACGTTGCTCTTTTGCAAACCGAGATAATTGAATTTGTTTAACGAAATTAGAAACAAATGCCATTATTTCGGCTTGCAGGCGAGCTACGTCAATGATCAGTGGACATAAAGTGAAGCTAAGAACATCTGCTACCACCTACAATAGGTGGGAACAGTAGTGTATGTGCAGTTCATTTGTTATAAACATTTAAACAATTGAAATTGTTATTACGGATACACGGATAGAGGTGCAGCAACGGGGTATTTTTTATCGTATAGCTCATTCGTTTCCGTTTCTTTTCAGTCGTCGTTGATTATAATCGGCCCAGCAGGAGCTGAGATAATTGAATTTGTTTAACGAAATTAGAAACAAAGGCAATTATTTCGGCGTGCAGGCGAGCTACGTCAATGATCAGTGGACATAAAATAAAGCTAAGAACATCTGCTAGCACATACAAGAGGTGGGAACAGTTGTGCATGTGCAGTTCATTTGTTATAAACATTTGACCATTTGAAATTGTTATTACGGATAAACGGATAGAGGTACAGCAATGGGGTATTTTTTGTCGTATAGCTCATTCGTTTCCCTTTCTTTTCAGTCGTCGTTTATTATAATCGGCCCAGCAGGAGCTGAGATAATAATTTTTTTTAATTTTGTCGGGAACGATGTGTCGAAAACGGTACAAGTGACGCCATCTCGCGTTTGCGGCCTTTTTCGCAGCTTTCCGCACCGCGAAAACGGAATGCCTGGATTACATCGTTAATTTAAACAATTGCGTTTTTCTCGGCATCTACTGGGTATTTCTTAACAGGACTTGTCTTAAATTAAAGCTACGGACCATAGCTATCTTCTTCAGCAGTTGCAACAATATGGCATTTGTGGTTTAAAAGTTATTAACAATGGAAGAATCAGCAAAAATGCACTCCGGGTCACTACAATTATCTCGACTTCTGCTGGGCCGATTTTAATCAACAATATCTCAAATGAAAGGAGAGAGAATCAGCTACGCGAGAAAAAATACACCGCTGCTGCAACTATGTGCAGTTGACTGTACCAACTATTTTAATTGTTTAATTGTTTATAACGATTGAACCGCTCATCCAATACTGCTCTCACCTATTGGATATTGTAGCTGATGCTCCTAGCTCTACTTGATGTCTCATGATCATTGACGGAGCTCGCCTGCAAACCGAGATGATTGAATTTGTTTAACGAAATTATAAACAAACGCCATTATTTCGGCTTGCAGGCCCGTTACGTCAATGATCAGTGGACGGAAATTGAATTTATTCGGTTCCCTGTTTTCTGAGTCGTCGTTTATTATAATCGGCCCAGCAAAAGCAGAGATAATTCAATTTGTTTAACGAAATTACAAACAAATGAAATTATTTCTGCTTGCAGGCGAGCAACATCAATGATCAGTGGACATAAATTAAAGCTATGATCATCAGCTACCATTTACAATAGATGGGAACATCATTGCTTCTGCAGTTCATTTGTTATAAACAATTAAACACTTAAAATTGTTATTACAGTTAAACGAATATAGGTACAGCAACGGGGTATTTTTTATCGTATAGGTTATTTGTTTCCCTTTCTTTTGAGATGCTGTTGATTAAAATCGGCCCAGCAGAAGTCGAGATAATAATTTTTTTAAATTTTGTCGGGAACGATGTGTCGAAAACGGTACAAGTGACGCCATCTCGCGTTTGCGGCCTTTTTCGCAGCTTTCCGCACCGCGAAAACGGAATGCCTGGATTACATCGTTAATTTAAACAATTGCGTTTTTCTCGGCATCTACTGGGTATTTCTTAACAGGACTTGTCTTAAATTAAAGCTACGGACCATAGCTATCTTCTTCAGCAGTTGCAACAATATGGCATTTGTGGTTTAAAAGTTATTAACAATGGAAGAATCAGCAAAAATGCACTCCGGGTCACTACAATTATCTCGACTTCTGCTGGGCCGATTTTAATCAACAATATCTCAAATGAAAGGAGAGAGAATCAGCTACGCGAGAAAAAATACACCGCTGCTGCAACTATGTGCAGTTGACTGTACCAACTATTTTAATTGTTTAATTGTTTATAACGATTGAACCGCTCATCCAATACTGCTCTCACCTATTGGATATTGTAGCTGATGCTCCTAGCTCTACTTGATGTCTCATGATCATTGACGGAGCTCGCCTGCAAACCGAGATGATTGAATTTGTTTAACGAAATTATAAACAAACGCCATTATTTCGGCTTGCAGGCCCGTTACGTCAATGATCAGTGGACGGAAATTGAATTTATTCGGTTCCCTGTTTTCTGAGTCGTCGTTTATTATAATCGGCCCAGCAAAAGCAGAGATAATTCAATTTGTTTAACGAAATTAGAAACAAATGCCATTATTTCGGCTTCCAGGCGAGCTACGTCAATGATCAGTGGACATAAAGTGAAGCTAAGAACATCTGCTACCACCTACAATAGGTGGGAACAGTATTGCATGTGCAGTTCATTTGTTATAAATATTTAACCATTTGAAATTGTTTTTACGGATAAACGGATAGAGGTACAGCAACGGGGTATTTTTTATCGTATAGCTCATTCGTTTCCCTTCCTTTTGAGACGTCGTTGATTATAATCGGCCCAGCAGGAGCCGAGATAATAATTTTTTTTAATTTTGTCTGTAGCGATATGTCGAAAACGGTACAAGTGACGCCATCTCGCGTTTGCGGCCTTTTCGCAGTTTTCCGCACCGCGAAAACGGAATTCCTGGATTACATCGTTAATTTAAACAATTGCGTTTTTCTCGGCTTCTACTGGGTACTTCCTAACCGGACTTGTCTTAAATGAAAGCTACGGACCATAGCTATCTCCTCCAGCAGTTGAAACAATATGGCATTTGTGGTTTAAAAGTTATTAACAATTGAGGAATCAGCAAATATGCACTCCGGGTCACTACAATTATCTCGGCTTCTGCTCCGCCGATTTTAATCAACAATATCTCAAATGAAAGGAAAGAGAATCAGCTACACGGTGAAACATACACCGCTGCTGTAACTATATGCAGTTGACCGTAATAACAATTTTAATTGTTTATATGCTTATAACAAATGACACGCTCATCGAATACTGCTCTCACCTATGGAGATTGTAGCTGATGCTCCTAGCTTTAATTTATGTCCTCTGATCATTGACGTTGCTCGTTTGCAAACCGAGATAATTGAATTTGTTTAACGAAATTAGAAACAAATGCCATTATTTCGGCTTGCAGGCGAGCTACGTCAATGATCAGTGGACATAAAGTGAAGCTAAGAACATCTGCTACCACCTACAATAGGTGGGAACAGTAGTGTATGTGCAGTTCATTTGTTATAAACATTTAAACAATTGAAATTGTTATTACGGATACACGGATAGAGGTGCAGCAACGGGGTATTTTTTATCGTATAGCTCATTCGTTTCCGTTTCTTTTCAGTCGTCGTTGATTATAATCGGCCCAGCAGGAGCTGAGATAATTGAATTTGTTTAACGAAATTAGAAACAAAGGCAATTATTTCGGCGTGCAGGCGAGCTACGTCAATGATCAGTGGACATAAAATAAAGCTAAGAACATCTGCTAGCACATACAAGAGGTGGGAACAGTTGTGCATGTGCAGTTCATTTGTTATAAACATTTGACCATTTGAAATTGTTATTACGGATAAACGGATAGAGGTACAGCAATGGGGTATTTTTTGTCGTATAGCTCATTCGTTTCCCTTTCTTTTCAGTCGTCGTTTATTATAATCGGCCCAGCAGGAGCTGAGATAATAATTTTTTTTAATTTTGTCGGGAACGATGTGTCGAAAACGGTACAAGTGACGCCATCTCGCGTTTGCGGCCTTTTTCGCAGCTTTCCCCGCCGCGAAAACGGAATGCCTGGATTACATCGTTAATTTAAACAATTGCGTTTTTCTCGGCATCTACTGGGTATTTCTTAACAGGACTTGTCTTAAATTAAAGCTACGGACCATAGCTATCTTCTTCAGCAGTTGCAACAATATGGCATTTGTGGTTTAAAAGTTATTAACAATGGAAGAATCAGCAAAAATGCACTCCGGGTCACTACAATTATCTCGACTTCTGCTGGGCCGATTTTAATCAACAATATCTCAAATGAAAGGAGAGAGAATCAGCTACGCGAGAAAAAATACACCGCTGCTGCAACTATGTGCAGTTGACTGTACCAACTATTTTAATTGTTTAATTGTTTATAACGATTGAACCGCTCATCCAATACTGCTCTCACCTATTGGATATTGTAGCTGATGCTCCTAGCTCTACTTGATGTCTCATGATCATTGACGGAGCTCGCCTGCAAACCGAGATGATTGAATTTGTTTAACGAAATTATAAACAAACGCCATTATTTCGGCTTGCAGGCCCGTTACGTCAATGATCAGTGGACGGAAATTGAATTTATTCGGTTCCCTTTTTTCTGAGTCGTCGTTTATTATAATCGGCCCAGCAAAAGCAGAGATAATTCAATTTGTTTAACGAAATTACAAACAAATGAAATTATTTCTGCTTGCAGGCGAGCTACATCAATGATCAGTGGACATAAATTAAAGCTATGATCATCAGCTACCATTTCCAATAGATGGGAACATCATTGCTTCTGCAGTTCATTTGTTATAAACAATTAAACACTTAAAATTGTTATTACAGTTAAACGAATATAGGTACAGCAACGGGGTATTTTTTATCGTATAGGTTATTTGTTTCCCTTTCTTTTGAGATGCTGTTGATTAAAATCGGCCCAGCAGAAGTCGAGATAATAATTTTTTTAAATTTTGTCAGGAACGATGTGTCGAAAACGGTACAAGTGACGCCATCTCGCGTTTGCGGCCTTTTTCGCAGCTTTCCGCACCGCGAAAACGGAATGCCTGGATTACATCGTTAATTTAAACAATTGCGTTTTTCTCGGCATCTACTGGGTATTTCTTAACAGGACTTGTCTTAAATTAAAGCTACGGACCATAGCTATCTTCTTCAGCAGTTGCAACAATATGGCATTTGTGGTTTAAAAGTTATTAACAATGGAAGAATCAGCAAAAATGCACTCCGGGTCACTACAATTATCTCGACTTCTGCTGGGCCGATTTTAATCAACAATATCTCAAATGAAAGGAGAGAGAATCAGCTACGCGAGAAAAAATACACCGCTGCTGCAACTATGTGCAGTTGACCGGAATAACAATTTCAATTGTTTAATTGTTTATAACATATGAACTGCACATGGAATAATGTTCCCACCTAATGGAGATGGTAGCTGATGTTACTAGCTTTTATTAATGTCCTTTGATCATTGACGTAGCTCGCCTGTGAACCGAGATAATTGAATTTGTTTAACCAAATTATAAACAAATTGCGATTACTGCCACTTGCTGGCTAGGTACATCAATGATCAGAAGACACAAATTGCTTGTTAAGTTCATTAGTTATAAACAATTGAACAATTAAAATTGTTATTACGGTTAAACGGAGTTATCTAGAGCAACGGGATAAATTTAATCATATAGCTGATTCGTTTCCCTTTCTGTTCAGACGTCGTTGATTAAAATCGGCCAAACAGAAGCCGAGATAATTCACTTTGTTCATCGAAATTATAAACAAATGCCATTGTTTCGGCTCTCAGGCGAGCTACGTCAATGATCAGTAGACATAAAGTAAAGCTAGGAGCATCAGCCAGCATCTCCAATAGGGGGGAATATTAGTGCATGTGCAGTTCATTTGTTATAGGCAAGTAAACAATTACATTCGTTATTACGGTTAAACGGATGTAGCTACAGAGACGGGCTATTCTTGGCCATATAGCTGATTCGTTTCCCTTTCTTTTGAGACGTCGTTGATTAAAATCGGCCAAGCAGAAGCCGAGATAATTCAATTTGTTTAACGAAATTATAAACAAATGCCATTATTTCGGCTCTCAGGCGAGATACGTCAATGTTCAGTAGACATAAAGTAAAGCTAGGAGCATCAGCTACAATGTCCAATAGGTGAGAGCAGTACAGAATGAGAGGTTCAATTGTTATAAACAATTAAACAATTGAAATTGTTATTACGGTTAACTGCATATAGTTACAGCTCGTGTCTGTTTTTTCTCGCGTAGCTGATCCCCTTTCCGTTCATTTGAGATATTGTTGATTAAAATCGGCCCAGCAGAAACCAAGATTATTGCAGTGACCCGCAGTACATTCTTTCTGATTTTTCAATTGTTAATAACTATCAAATCACAAGTGCCATATTGTTGCAACTGCTGGAGGAGATAGCTGTGGTCCGTAGCTTTAATTTAAGACAAGTCCGCTCAAGAAATACCCAGTACAAGCCGAGAAAAACGTAATTGTTTAAATGAACGATGTAATTCGGGAATACGGTTTTGGCGGTGCGGGAAACTGCGAAAAAGACCGCAAACGCGAGATGGCGTTACTTGTACCGTTTTCGACATATCGTTACCGAAAAAATATAATAAAAATTCATATCTCGGCTTCTACTCCGCCGATTTCGACCAGCGATGTCTCAAAATAAAGGAAAACGAGTATGCTACAGGATAAAAAATACCCCGTTGCTGCACCTGTTTGCTGTTGCCCGTAATAACAATTTCAATTGTTTAATTGATTATAACAAATGAACTGCACATGGAATAATGTTCCCACCTAATGGAGATGGTAGCTGATGTTACTAGCTTTTATTAATGTCCTTTGATCATTGACGTAGCTCGCCTGTGAACCGAGATAATTGAATTTGTTTAACCAAATTATAAACAAATTGCGATTACTGCCACTTGCTGGCTAGGTACATCAATGATCAGAAGACACAAATTAAAGCTAGGTGCATCATCCAGCATCTCCAAATGGTGGGGACATTATTGCTTGTTAAGTTCATTAGTTATAAACATTTGAACAATTGAAATTGTTATTACGGTTAAACCGAGTTATCTAGAGCAACGGGATAAATTTAATCATATAGCTGATTCGTTTCCCTTTCTGTTCAGACGTCGTTGATTAAAATCGGCCAAGCAGAAGCCGAGATAATTCACTTTGTTTAACGAAATTATAAACAAATGCCATTGTTTCGGCTCTCAGGCGAGCTACGTCAATGATCAGTAGACATAAAGTAAAGCTAGGAGCATCAGCCAGCATCTCCAATAGGGGGGAATATTAGTGCATGTGCAGTTCATTTGTTATAAGCAAGTAAACAATTACATTCGTTATTACGGTTAAACGGATATAGCTACAGAGACGGGGCATTTATGGCCATATAGCTGATTCGTTTCCCTTTCTTTTGAGACGTCGTTGATTAAAATCGGCCAAGCAGAAGCCGAGATAATTCAATTTGTTTAACGAAATTATAAACAAATGCCATTATTTCGGCTCTCAGGCGAGGTACGTCAATGATCAGTAGACATAAAGTAAAGCCAGGAGCATCAGCTACAATGTCCAACAGGTGAGAGCAGTATAGAATGAGAGGTTCAATTGTTATAAACAATTAAACAATTGAAATTGTTATTACGGTTAACTGCATATAGTTACAGCTCGTGTCTGTTTTTTCTCGCGTAGCTGATCCTCTTTCCGTTCATTTGAGATATTGTTGATTAATATCGGCCCAGCAGAAACCAAGATTATTGCAGTGACCCGCAGTACATTCTTTCTGATTTTTCAATTGTTAATAACTATCAAATCACAAGTGCCATATTGTTGCAACTGCTGGAGGAGATAGCTGTGGTCCGTAGCTTTAATTTAAGACAAGTCCGCTCAAGAAATACCCAGTACAAGCCGAGAAAAACGTAATTGTTTAAATGAACGATGTAATTCGGGAATACGGTTTTGGCGGTGCGGGAAACTGCGAAAAAGACCGCAAACGCGAGATGGCGTTACTTGTACCGTTTTCGACATATCGTTACCGAAAAAATATAATAAAAATTCATATCTCGGCTTCTACTCCGCCGATTTCGACCAGCGATGTCTCAAAATAAAGGAAAACGAGTATGCTACAGGATAAAAAATACCCCGTTGCTGCACCTGTTTGCTGTTGCCCGTAATAACAATTTCAATTGTTTAATTGTTTATAACAAATGAACTGCACATGGAATAATGTTCCCACCTAATGGAGATGGTAGCTGATGTTACTAGCTTTTATTAATGTCCTTTGATCATTGACGTAGCTCGCCTGTGAACCGAGTTAATTGAATTTGTTTAACCAAATTATAAACAAATTGCGATTACTGCCACTTGCTGGCTAGGTACATCAATGATCAGAAGACACAAATTAAAGCTAGGTGCATCATCCAGCATCTCCAAATGGTGGGGACATTATTGCTTGTTAAGTTCATTAGTTATAAACAATTGAACAATTAAAATTGTTATTACGGTTAAACGGAGTTATCTAGAGCAACGGGATAAATTTAATCATATAGCTGATTCGTTTCCCTTTCTGTTCAGACGTCGTTGATTAAAATCGGCCAAGCAGAAGCCGAGATAATCCACTTTGTTTAACAAAATTATAAACAAATGCCATTGTTTCGGCTCTCAGGCGAGCTAGGTCAATGATCAGTTGACATAAAGTAAAGCTAGGAGCATCAGCCAGCATCTCCAATAGGGGGGAATATTAGTGCATGTGCAGTTCATTTGTTGTAAGCAAGTAAACAATTATAATCGTTATTACGGTTAAACGGATATAGCTACAGAGTCGGGGCATTTATGGCCATATAGCTGATTCGTTTCCCTTTCTTTTGAGACGTCGTTGATTAAAATCGGGCAAGCAGAAGCCGAGATAATTCAATTTGTTTAACGAAATTATAAACAAATGCCATTATTTCGGCTCTCAGGCGAGGTACATCAATGATCAGTAGACATAAAGTAAAGCCAGGAGCATCAGCTACAATGTCCAACAGGTGAGAGCAGTATAGAATGAGAGGGTCAATTGTTATAAACAATTAAACAATTGAAATTGTTATTACGGTTAACTGCATATAGTTACAGCTCGTGTCTGTTTTTCCTCGCGTAGCTGATCCCCTTTCCGTTCATTTGAGGTATTGTTGATTAAAATCGGCCCAGCAGAAACCAAGATTATTGCAGTGACCCGCAGTACATTCTTTCTGATTTTTCAATTGTTAATAACTATCAAATCACAAGTGCCATATTGTTGCAACTGCTGGAGGAGATAGCTGTGGTCCGTAGCTTTAATTTAAGACAAGTCCGCTTAAGAAATACCCAGTACAAGCCGAGAAAAACGTAATTGTTTAAATGAACGATGTAATCCGGGAATACGGTTTTGGCGGTGCGGGAAACTGCGAAAAAGACCGCAAACGCGAGATGGCGTTACTTGTACCGTTTTCGACATTTCGTTACCGAAAAAATATAATAAAAATTCATATCTCGGCTTCTACTCCGCCGATTTCGACCAGCGATGTCTCAAAATAAAGGAAAACGAGTATGCTGCAGGATAAAAAATACCCCGTTGCTGCACCTGTTTGCTGTTGCCCGTAATAACAATTTCAATTGTTTAATTGTTTATAACAAATGAACTGCACATGGAATAATGTTCCCACCTAATGGAGATGGTAGCTGATGTTACTAGCTTTTATTAATGTCCTTTGATCATTGACGTAGCTCGCCTGTGAACCGAGATAATTGAATTTGTTTAACCAAATTATAAACAAATTGCGATTACTGCCACTTGCTGGCTAGGTACATCAATGATCAGAAGACACAAATTAAAGCTAGGTGCATCCTCCAGCATCTCCAAATGGTGGGGACATTATTGCTTTTAAGTTCATTTGTTATAAACAATTAAACACTTAAAATTGTTATTACAGTTAAACTAATATAGGTACTGCAACGGGTTATTTTTTATCGTATAGGTTATTTGTTTCCCTATCTTTTGAGATGCCGTTGATTAAAATCGGCCCAGCAGAAGTCGAGATAATAATTTTTTTAAATTTTGTCGGGAACGATGTGTCGAAAACGGTACAAGTGACGCCATTTCGCGTTTGCGGCCTTTTTCGCAGCTTTCCCCACCGCGAAAACGGAACGCCAGGATTACATCGTTAGTTTAAACAATTGCGTTTTTCTCGGCATCTACTGGGTATTTCTTAACAGGACTTGTCTTAAATTAAAGCTACGGACCGTAGCTATCTTCTTCAGCAGTTGCAACAATATGGCATTTGTGGTTTAAAAGTTATTAACAATGGAAGAATCATCAAAAATGCACTCCGGGTCACTACAATTATCTCGACTTCTGCTGGGCCGATTTTAATCAACAATATCTCAAATGAAAGGAGAGAGAATCAGCTACGCGAGAAAAAATACACCGCTGCTGCAACTATGTGCAGTTGACCGTAATAATTATTTCAATTGTTTAATTGTTTATAACATATGAACTGCACATGGAATAATGTTCCCACCTAATGGAGATGGTAGCTGATGTTACTAGCTTTTATTAATGTCCTTTGATCATTGACGTAGCTCGCCTGTGAACCGAGATAATTGAATTTGTTTAACCAAATTATAAACAAATTGCGATTACTGCCACTTGCTGGCTAGGTACATCAATGATCAGAAGACACAAATTAAAGCTAGGTGCATCATCCAGCATCTCCAAATGGTGGGGACATTATTGCTTGTTAAGTTCATTAGTTATAAACAATTGAACAATTAAAATTGTTATTACGGTTAAACGGAGTTATCTAGAGCAACGGGATAAATTTAATCATATAGCTGATTCGTTTCCCTTTCTGTTCAGACGTCGTTGATTAAAATCGGCCAAGCAGAAGCCGAGATAATCCACTTTGTTGAACAAAATTATAAACAAATGCCATTTTTTCGGCTCTCAGGCGAGCTAGGTCAATGATCAGTTGACATAAAGTAAAGCTAGGAGCATCAGCCAGCATCTCCAATAGGGGGGAATATTAGTGCATGTGCAGTTCATTTGTTGTAAGCAAGTAAACAATTATAATCGTTATTACGGTTAAACGGATATAGCTACAGAGTCGGGGCATTTATGGCCATATAGCTGATTCGTTTCCCTTTCTTTTGAGACGTCGTTGATTAAAATCGGGCAAGCAGAAGCCGAGATAATTCAATTTGTTTAACGAAATTATAAACAAATGCCATTATTTCGGCTCTCAGGCGAGGTACATCAATGATCAGTAGACATAAAGTAAAGCCAGGAGCATCAGCTACAATGTCCAACAGGTGAGAGCAGTATAGAATGAGAGGGTCAATTGTTATAAACAATTAAACAATTGAAATTGTTATTACGGTTAACTGCATATAGTTACAGCTCGTGTCTGTTTTTTCTCGCGTAGCTGATCCCCTTTCCGTTCATTTGAGATATTGTTGATTAAAATCGGCCCAGCAGAAACCAAGATTATTGCAGTGACCCGCAGTACATTCTTTCTGATTTTTCAATTGTTAATAACTATCAAATCACAAGTGCCATATTGTTGCAACTGCTGGAGGAGATAGCTGTGGTCCGTAGCTTTAATTTAAGACAAGTCCGCTCAAGAAATACCCAGTACAAGCCGAGAAAAACGTAATTGTTTAAATGAACGATGTAATTCGGGAATACGGTTTTGGCGGTGCGGGAAACTGCGAAAAAGACCGCAAACGCGAGATGGCGCTACTTGTACCGTTTTCGACATATCGTTACCGAAAAAATATAATAAAAATTCATATCTCGGCTTCTACTCCGCCGATTTCGACCAGCGATGTCTCAAAATAAAGGAAAACGAGTATGCTACAGGATAAAAAATACACCGCTGCTGCAACTATGTGCAGTTGACCGTAATAATAATTTCAATTGTTTAATTGTTTATAACATATGAACTGCACATGGAATAATGTTCCCACGTAATGGAGATGGTAGCTGATGTTACTAGCTTTTATTAATGTCCTTTGATCATTGACGTAGCTCGCCTGTGAACCGAGATAATTGAATTTGTTTAACCAAATTATAAACAAATTGCGATTACTGCCACTTGCTGGCTAGGTACATCAATGATCAGAAGACACAAATTAAAGCTAGGTGCATCATCCAGCATCTCCAAATGGTGGGGACATTATTGCTTGTTAAGTTCATTAGTTATAAACAATTGAACAATTAAAATTGTTATTACGGTTAAACGGAGTTATCTAGAGCAACGGGATATATTTAATCATATAGCTGATTCGTTTCCCTTTCTGTTCAGACGTCGTTGATTAAAATCGGCCAAGCAGAAGCCGAGATAATTCACTTTGTTTAACGAAATTATAAACAAATGCCATTGTTTCGGCTCTCAGGCGAGCTACGTCAATGATCACTAGACATAAAGTAAAGCTAGGTGCATCAGCCAGCATCTCCAATAGGGGGGAATATTAGTGCATGTGCAGTTCATTTGTTATAAGCAAGTAAACAATTACATTCGTTATTACGGTTAAACGGATATAGCTACAGAGACGGGGCATTTATGGCCATATAGCTGATTCGTTTCCCTTTCTTTTGAGACGTCGTTGATTAAAATCGGCCAAGCAGAAGCCGAGATAATTCAATTTGTTTAATGAAATTATAAAGAAATGCCATTATTTCGGCTCTCAGGCGAGGTACGTCAATGATCAGTAGACATAAAGTAAAGCTAGGAGCATCAGCTACAATGTCCAATAGGTGAGAGCAGTCTGGAATGAGAGGTTCAATTGTTATAAACAATTAAACAATTGAAATTGATATTACGGTTAGCTGCATATAGTTACAGCTCGTGTCTGTTTTTTCTCGCGTAGCTGATCCTCTTTCCTTTCATTTGAGATATTGTTGATTAAAATCGGCCCAGCAGAAACCAAGATTATTGCGGTGACCCGGTGTACATTCTTTCTGATTTTTCAATTGTTAATAACTATTAAATGACAATTGTCATATTGTTGCAACTGCTAGAGGAGATAGCTGTGGTCCGTAGCTTTAATTTAAGACAAGTCCGCTCAAGAAATACCCAGTACAAGCCGAGAAAAACGTAATTGTTTAAATGAACGATGTAATTCGGGAATACGGTTTTGGCGGTGCGGGAAACTGCGAAAAAGACCGCAAACGCGAGATGGCGTTACTTGTACCGTTTTCGACATATCGTTACCGAAAAAATATAATAAAAATTCATATCTCGGCTTCTACTCCGCCGATTTCGACCAGCGATGTCTCAAAATAAAGGAAAACGAGTATGCTACAGGATAAAAAATACCCCGTTGCTGCACCTGTTTGCTGTTGCCCGTAATAACAATTTCAATTGTTTAATTGTTTATAACAAATGAACTGCACATGGAATAATGTTCCCACCTAATGGAGATGGTAGCTGATGTTACTAGCTTTTATTAATGTCCTTTGATCATTGACGTAGCTCGCCTGTGAACCGAGATAATTGAATTTGTTTAACCAAATTATAAACAAATTGCGATTACTGCCACTTGCTGGCTAGGTACATCAATGATCAGAAGACACAAATTAAAGCTAGGTGCATCATCCAGCATCTCCAAATGGTGGGGACATTATTGCTTGTTAAGTTCATTAGTTATAAACATTTGAACAATTGAAATTGTTATTACGGTTAAACCGAGTTATCTAGAGCAACGGGATAAATTTAATCATATAGCTGATTCGTTTCCCTTTCTGTTCAGACGTCGTTGATTAAAATCGGCCAAGCAGAAGCCGAGATAATTCACTTTGTTTAACGAAATTATAAACAAATGCCATTGTTTCGGCTCTCAGGCGAGCTACGTCAATGATCAGTAGACATAAAGTAAAGCTAGGAGCATCAGCCAGCATCTCCAATAGGGGGGAATATTAGTGCATGTGCAGTTCATTTGTTATAAGCAAGTAAACAATTACATTCGTTATTACGGTTAAACGGATATAGCTACAGAGACGGGGCATTTATGGCCATATAGCTGATTCGTTTCCCTTTCTTTTGAGACGTCGTTGATTAAAATCGGCCAAGCAGAAGCCGAGATAATTCAATTTGTTTAACGAAATTATAAACAAATGCCATTATTTCGGCTCTCAGGCGAGGTACGTCAATGATCAGTAGACATAAAGTAAAGCCAGGAGCATCAGCTACAATGTCCAACAGGTGAGAGCAGTATAGAATGAGAGGTTCAATTGTTATAAACAATTAAACAATTGAAATTGTTATTACGGTTAACTGCATATAGTTACAGCTCGTGTCTGTTTTTTCTCGCGTAGCTGATCCTCTTTCCGTTCATTTGAGATATTGTTGATTAATATCGGCCCAGCAGAAACCAAGATTATTGCAGTGACCCGCAGTACATTCTTTCTGATTTTTCAATTGTTAATAACTATCAAATCACAAGTGCCATATTGTTGCAACTGCTGGAGGAGATAGCTGTGGTCCGTAGCTTTAATTTAAGACAAGTCCGCTCAAGAAATACCCAGTACAAGCCGAGAAAAACGTAATTGTTTAAATGAACGATGTAATTCGGGAATACGGTTTTGGCGGTGCGGGAAACTGCGAAAAAGACCGCAAACGCGAGATGGCGTTACTTGTACCGTTTTCGACATATCGTTACCGAAAAAATATAATAAAAATTCATATCTCGGCTTCTACTCCGCCGATTTCGACCAGCTATGTCTCAAAATAAAGGAAAACGAGTATGCTACAGGATAAAAAATACCCCGTTGCTGCACCTGTTTGCTGTTGCCCGTAATAACAATTTCAATTGTTTAATTGTTTATAACAAATGAACTGCACATGGAATAATGTTCCCACCTAATGGAGATGGTAGCTGATGTTACTAGCTTTTATTAATGTCCTTTGATCATTGACGTAGCTCGCCTGTGAACCGAGTTAATTGAATTTGTTTAACCAAATTATAAACAAATTGCGATTACTGCCACTTGCTGGCTAGGTACATCAATGATCAGAAGACACAAATTAAAGCTAGGTGCATCATCCAGCATCTCCAAATGGTGGGGACATTATTGCTTGTTAAGTTCATTAGTTATAAACAATTGAACAATTAAAATTGTTATTACGGTTAAACGGAGTTATCTAGAGCAACGGGATAAATTTAATCATATAGCTGATTCGTTTCCCTTTCTGTTCAGACGTCGTTGATTAAAATCGGCCAAGCAGAAGCCGAGATAATCCACTTTGTTTAACAAAATTATAAACAAATGCCATTGTTTCGGCTCTCAGGCGAGCTAGGTCAATGATCAGTTGACATAAAGTAAAGCTAGGAGCATCAGCCAGCATCTCCAATAGGGGGGAATATTAGTGCATATGCAGTTCATTTGTTGTAAGCAAGTAAACAATTATAATCGTTATTACGGTTAAACGGATATAGCTACAGAGTCGGGGCATTTATGGCCATATAGCTGATTCGTTTCCCTTTCTTTTGAGACGTCGTTGATTAAAATCGGCCGAGCAGAAGCCGAGATAATTCAATTTGTTTAACGAAATTATAAAGAAATGCCATTATTTCGGCTCTCAGGCGAGCTACGTCAATGATCAGTAGACATAAAGTTAAGCTAGGAGCATCAGCCAGCATCTCCAATAGGGGGGAATATTAGTGCATGTGCACTTCATTTGTTATAAGCAAGTAAACAATTACAATCGTTATTACGGTTAAACGGATATAGCTATAGAGACGGGTTATTCTTGGTCATATAGCTGATTCGTTTCCCTTTCTTTTGAGACGTCGTTGATTAAAATCGGCCCAGCAGAAGCCGAGATAATTCAATTTGTTTAACGAAATTATAAAGAAATGCCATTATTTCGGCTCTCAGGCGAGGTACATCAATGATCAGTAGACATAAAGTAAAGCCAGGAGCATCAGCTACAATGTCCAACAGGTGAGAGCAGTATAGAATGAGAGGTTCAATTGTTATAAACAATTAAACAATTGAAATTGTTATTACGGTTAACTGCATATAGTTACAGCTCGTGTCTGTTTTTTCTCGCGTGGCTGATCCTCTTTCCGTTCATTTGAGATATTGTTGATTAAAATCGGCTCAGCAGAAACCAAGATTATTGCAGTGACCCGCAGTACATTCTTTCTGATTTTTCAATTGTTAATAACTACCAAATCACAAGTGCCATATTGTTGCAACTGCTGGAGGAGATAGCTGTGGTCCGTAGCTTTAATTTAAGACAAGTCCGCTCAAGAAATACCCAGTACAAGCCGAGAAAAACGTAATTGTTTAAATGAACGATGTAATTCGGGAATACGGTTTTGGCGGTGCGGGAAACTGCGAAAAAGACCTCAAACGCGAGATGGCGTTACTTGTACCGTTTTCGACATATCGTTACCGAAAAAATATAATAAAAATTCATATCTCGGCTTCTACTCCGCCGATTTCGACCAGCGATGTCTCAAAATAAAGGAAAACGAGTATGCTACAGGATAAAAAATACCCCGTTGCTGCACCTGTTTGCTGTTGCCCGTAATAACAATTTCAATTGTTTAATTGTTTATAACAAATGAACTGCACATGGAATAATGTTACCACCTAATGGAGATGGTAGCTGATGTTACTAGCTTTTATTAATGTCCTTTGATCATTGACGTAGCTCGCCTGTGAACCGAGATAATTGAATTTGTTTAACCCAATTATAAACAAATTGCGATTACTGCCACTTGCGGGCTAGGTACATCAATGATCAGAAGACACAAATTAAAGCTAGGTGCATCATCCAGCATCTCCAAATGGTGGGGACATTATTGCTTGTTAAGTTCATTAGTTATAAACAATTGAACAATTAAAATTGTTATTACGGTTAAACGGAGTTATCTAGAGCAACGGGATATATTTAATCATATAGCTGATTCGCTTCCCTTTCTGTTCAGACGTCGTTGATTAAAATCGGCCAAGCAGAAGCCGAGATAATTCACTTTGTTTAACGAAATTATAAACAAATGCCATTGTTTCGGCTCTCAGGCGAGCTACGTCAATGATCAGTAGAGATAAAGTAAAGCTAGGAGCATCAGCCAGCATCTCCAATAGGGGGGAATATTAGTGCATGTGCAGTTCATTTGTTATAAGCAAGTAAACAATTACATTCGTTATTACGGTTAAACGGTTATAGCTATAGAGACGGGTTATTCTTGGTCATATAGCTGATTCGTTTCCCTTTCTTTTGAGACGTCGTTGATTAAAATCGGCCCAGCAGAAGCCGAGATAATTCAATTTGTTTAACGAAATTATAAAGAAATGCCATTATTTCGGCTCTCAGGCGAGGTACATCAATGATCAGTAGACATAAAGTAAAGCCAGGAGCATCAGCTACAATGTCCAACAGGTGAGAGCAGTATAGAATGAGAGGTTCAATTGTTATAAACAATTAAACAATTGAAATTGTTATTACGGTTAACTGCATATAGTTACAGCTCGTGTCTGTTTTTTCTCGCGTGGCTGATCCTCTTTCCGTTCATTTGAGATATTGTTGATTAAAATCGGCCCAGCAGAAACCAAGATTATTGCAGTGACCCGCAGTACATTCTTTCTGATTTTTCAATTGTTAATAACTATCAAATCACAAGTGCCATATTGTTGCAACTGCTGGAGGAGATAGCTGTGGTCCGTAGCTTTAATTTAAGACAAGTCCGCTCAAGAAATACCCAGTACAAGCCGAGAAAAACGTAATTGTTTAAATGAACGATGTAATTCGGGAATACGGTTTTGGCGGTGCGGGAAACTGCGAAAAAGACCGCAAACGCGAGATGGCGCTACTTGTACCGTTTTCGACATATCGTTACCGAAAAAATATAATAAAAATTCATATCTCGGCTTCTACTCCGCCGATTTCGACCAGCGATGTCTCAAAATAAAGGAAAACGAGTATGCTACAGGATAAAAAATACACCGCTGCTGCAACTATGTGCAGTTGACCGTAATAATAATTTCAATTGTTTAATTGTTTATAACATATGAACTGCACATGGAATAATGTTCCCACCTAATGGAGATGGTAGCTGATGTTACTAGCTTTTATTAATGTCCTTTGATCATTGACGTAGCTCGCCTGTGAACCGAGATAATTGAATTTGTTTAACCAAATTATAAACAAATTGCGATTACTGCCACTTGCTGGCTAGGTACATCAATGATCAGAAGATACAAATTAAAGCTAGGTGCATCATCCAGCATCTCCAAATGGTGGGGACATTATTGCTTGTTAAGTTCATTAGTTATAAACAATTGAACAATTAAAATTGTTATTACGGTTAAACGGAGTTATCTAGAGCAACGGGATATATTTAATCATATAGCTGATTCGTTTCCCTTTCTGTTCAGACGTCGTTGATTAAAATCGGCCAAGCAGAAGCCGAGATAATTCACTTTGTTTAACGAAATTATAAACAAATGCCATTGTTTCGGCTCTCAGGCGAGCTACGTCAATGATCACTAGACATAAAGTAAAGCTAGGTGCATCAGCCAGCATCTCCAATAGGGGGGAATATTAGTGCATGTGCAGTTCATTTGTTATAAGCAAGTAAACAATTACATTCGTTATTACGGTTAAACGGATATAGCTACAGAGACGGGGCATTTATGGCCATATAGCTGATTCGTTTCCCTTTCTTTTGAGACGTCGTTGATTAAAATCGGCCAAGCAGAAGCCGAGATAATTCAATTTGTTTAATGAAATTATAAAGAAATGCCATTATTTCGGCTCTCAGGCGAGGTACGTCAATGATCAGTAGACATAAAGTAAAGCTAGGAGCATCAGCTACAATGTCCAATAGGTGAGAGCAGTCTGGAATGAGAGGTTCAATTGTTATAAACAATTAAACAATTGAAATTGATATTACGGTTAGCTGCATATAGTTACAGCTCGTGTCTGTTTTTTCTCGCGTAGCTGATCCTCTTTCCTTTCATTTGAGATATTGTTGATTAAAATCGGCCCAGCAGAAACCAAGATTATTGCGGTGACCCGGTGTACATTCTTTCTGATTTTTCAATTGTTAATAACTATTAAATGACAATTGTCATATTGTTGCAACTGCTAGAGGAGATAGCTGTGGTCCGTAGCTTTAATTTAAGACAAGTCCGCTCAAGAAATACCCAGTACAAGCCGAGAAAAACGTAATTGTTTAAATGAACGATGTAATTCGGGAATACGGTTTTGGCGGTGCGGGAAACTGCGAAAAAGACCGCAAACGCGAGATGGCGTTACTTGTACCGTTTTCGACATATCGTTACCGAAAAAATATAATAAAAATTCATATCTCGGCTTCTACTCCGCCGATTTCGACCAGCGATGTCTCAAAATAAAGGAAAACGAGTATGCTACAGGATAAAAAATACCCCGTTGCTGCACCTGTTTGCTGTTGCCCGTAATAACAATTTCAATTGTTTAATTGTTTATAACAAATGAACTGCACATGGAATAATGTTCCCACCTAATGGAGATGGTAGCTGATGTTACTAGCTTTTATTAATGTCCTTTGATCATTGACGTAGCTCGCCTGTGAACCGAGATAATTGAATTTGTTTAACCAAATTATAAACAAATTGCGATTACTGCCACTTGCTGGCTAGGTACATCAATGATCAGAAGACACAAATTAAAGCTAGGTGCATCATCCAGCATCTCCAAATGGTGGGGACATTATTGCTTGTTAAGTTCATTAGTTATAAACATTTGAACAATTGAAATTGTTATTACGGTTAAACCGAGTTATCTAGAGCAACGGGATAAATTTAATCATATAGCTGATTCGTTTCCCTTTCTGTTCAGACGTCGTTGATTAAAATCGGCCAAGCAGAAGCCGAGATAATTCACTTTGTTTAACGAAATTATAAACAAATGCCATTGTTTCGGCTCTCAGGCGAGCTACGTCAATGATCAGTAGACATAAAGTAAAGCTAGGAGCATCAGCCAGCATCTCCAATAGGGGGGAATATTAGTGCATGTGCAGTTCATTTGTTATAAGCAAGTAAACAATTACATTCGTTATTACGGTTAAACGGATATAGCTACAGAGACGGGGCATTTATGGCCATATAGCTGATTCGTTTCCCTTTCTTTTGAGACGTCGTTGATTAAAATCGGCCAAGCAGAAGCCGAGATAATTCAATTTGTTTAACGAAATTATAAACAAATGCCATTATTTCGGCTCTCAGGCGAGGTACGTCAATGATCAGTAGACATAAAGTAAAGCCAGGAGCATCAGCTACAATGTCCAACAGGTGAGAGCAGTATAGAATGAGAGGTTCAATTGTTATAAACAATTAAACAATTGAAATTGTTATTACGGTTAACTGCATATAGTTACAGCTCGTGTCTGTTTTTTCTCGCGTAGCTGATCCTCTTTCCGTTCATTTGAGATATTGTTGATTAATATCGGCCCAGCAGAAACCAAGATTATTGCAGTGACCCGCAGTACATTCTTTCTGATTTTTCAATTGTTAATAACTATCAAATCACAAGTGCCATATTGTTGCAACTGCTGGAGGAGATAGCTGTGGTCCGTAGCTTTAATTTAAGACAAGTCCGCTCAAGAAATACCCAGTACAAGCCGAGAAAAACGTAATTGTTTAAATGAACGATGTAATTCGGGAATACGGTTTTGGCGGTGCGGGAAACTGCGAAAAAGACCGCAAACGCGAGATGGCGTTACTTGTACCGTTTTCGACATATCGTTACCGAAAAAATATAATAAAAATTCATATCTCGGCTTCTACTCCGCCGATTTCGACCAGCTATGTCTCAAAATAAAGGAAAACGAGTATGCTACAGGATAAAAAATACCCCGTTGCTGCACCTGTTTGCTGTTGCCCGTAATAACAATTTCAATTGTTTAATTGTTTATAACAAATGAACTGCACATGGAATAATGTTCCCACCTAATGGAGATGGTAGCTGATGTTACTAGCTTTTATTAATGTCCTTTGATCATTGACGTAGCTCGCCTGTGAACCGAGTTAATTGAATTTGTTTAACCAAATTATAAACAAATTGCGATTACTGCCACTTGCTGGCTAGGTACATCAATGATCAGAAGACACAAATTAAAGCTAGGTGCATCATCCAGCATCTCCAAATGGTGGGGACATTATTGCTTGTTAAGTTCATTAGTTATAAACAATTGAACAATTAAAATTGTTATTACGGTTAAACGGAGTTATCTAGAGCAACGGGATAAATTTAATCATATAGCTGATTCGTTTCCCTTTCTGTTCAGACGTCGTTGATTAAAATCGGCCAAGCAGAAGCCGAGATAATCCACTTTGTTTAACAAAATTATAAACAAATGCCATTGTTTCGGCTCTCAGGCGAGCTAGGTCAATGATCAGTTGACATAAAGTAAAGCTAGGAGCATCAGCCAGCATCTCCAATAGGGGGGAATATTAGTGCATATGCAGTTCATTTGTTGTAAGCAAGTAAACAATTATAATCGTTATTACGGTTAAACGGATATAGCTACAGAGTCGGGGCATTTATGGCCATATAGCTGATTCGTTTCCCTTTCTTTTGAGACGTCGTTGATTAAAATCGGCCGAGCAGAAGCCGAGATAATTCAATTTGTTTAACGAAATTATAAAGAAATGCCATTATTTCGGCTCTCAGGCGAGCTACGTCAATGATCAGTAGACATAAAGTTAAGCTAGGAGCATCAGCCAGCATCTCCAATAGGGGGGAATATTAGTGCATGTGCACTTCATTTGTTATAAGCAAGTAAACAATTACAATCGTTATTACGGTTAAACGGATATAGCTATAGAGACGGGTTATTCTTGGTCATATAGCTGATTCGTTTCCCTTTCTTTTGAGACGTCGTTGATTAAAATCGGCCCAGCAGAAGCCGAGATAATTCAATTTGTTTAACGAAATTATAAAGAAATGCCATTATTTCGGCTCTCAGGCGAGGTACATCAATGATCAGTAGACATAAAGTAAAGCCAGGAGCATCAGCTACAATGTCCAACAGGTGAGAGCAGTATAGAATGAGAGGTTCAATTGTTATAAACAATTAAACAATTGAAATTGTTATTACGGTTAACTGCATATAGTTACAGCTCGTGTCTGTTTTTTCTCGCGTGGCTGATCCTCTTTCCGTTCATTTGAGATATTGTTGATTAAAATCGGCTCAGCAGAAACCAAGATTATTGCAGTGACCCGCAGTACATTCTTTCTGATTTTTCAATTGTTAATAACTACCAAATCACAAGTGCCATATTGTTGCAACTGCTGGAGGAGATAGCTGTGGTCCGTAGCTTTAATTTAAGACAAGTGCGCTTAAGAAATACCCAGTACAAGCCGAGAAAAACGTAATTGTTTAAATGAACGATGTAATTCGGGAATACGGTTTTGGCGGTGCGGGAAACTGCGAAAAAGACCGCAAACGCGAGATGGCGTTACTTGTACCGTTTTCGACATATCGTTACCGAAAAAATATAATAAAAATTCATATCTCGGCTTCTACTCCGCCGATTTCGACCAGCGATGTCTCAAAATAAAGGAAAACGAGTATGCTACAGGATAAAAAATACCCCGTTGCTGCACCTGTTTGCTGTTGCCCGTAATAACAATTTCAATTGTTTAATTGTTTATAACAAATGAACTGCACATGGAATAATGTTACCACCTAATGGAGATGGTAGCTGATGTTACTAGCTTTTATTAATGTCCTTTGATCATTGACGTAGCTCGCCTGTGAACCGAGATAATTGAATTTGTTTAACCCAATTATAAACAAATTGCGATTACTGCCACTTGCGGGCTAGGTACATCAATGATCAGAAGACACAAATTAAAGCTAGGTGCATCATCCAGCATCTCCAAATGGTGGGGACATTATTGCTTGTTAAGTTCATTAGTTATAAACAATTGAACAATTAAAATTGTTATTACGGTTAAACGGAGTTATCTAGAGCAACGGGATATATTTAATCATATAGCTGATTCGCTTCCCTTTCTGTTCAGACGTCGTTGATTAAAATCGGCCAAGCAGAAGCCGAGATAATTCACTTTGTTTAACGAAATTATAAACAAATGCCATTGTTTCGGCTCTCAGGCGAGCTACGTCAATGATCAGTAGAGATAAAGTAAAGCTAGGAGCATCAGCCAGCATCTCCAATAGGGGGGAATATTAGTGCATGTGCAGTTCATTTGTTATAAGCAAGTAAACAATTACATTCGTTATTACGGTTAAACGGTTATAGCTATAGAGACGGGTTATTCTTGGTCATATAGCTGATTCGTTTCCCTTTCTTTTGAGACGTCGTTGATTAAAATCGGCCCAGCAGAAGCCGAGATAATTCAATTTGTTTAACGAAATTATAAAGAAATGCCATTATTTCGGCTCTCAGGCGAGGTACATCAATGATCAGTAGACATAAAGTAAAGCCAGGAGCATCAGCTACAATGTCCAACAGGTGAGAGCAGTATAGAATGAGAGGTTCAATTGTTATAAACAATTAAACAATTGAAATTGTTATTACGGTTAACTGCATATAGTTACAGCTCGTGTCTGTTTTTTCTCGCGTGGCTGATCCTCTTTCCGTTCATTTGAGATATTGTTGATTAAAATCGGCACAGCAGAAACCAAGATTATTGCAGTGACCCGCAGTACATTCTTTCTGATTTTTCAATTGTTAATAACTACCAAATCACAAGTGCCATATTGTTGCAACTGCTGGAGGAGATAGCTGTGGTCCGTAGCTTTAATTTAAGACAAGTCCGCTCAAGAAATACCCAGTACAAGCCGAGAAAAACGTAATTGTTTAAATGAACGATGTAATTCGGGAATACGGTTTTGGCGGTGCGGGAAACTGCGAAAAAGACCGCAAACGCGAGATGGCGTTACTTGTACCGTTTTCGACATATCGTTACCGAAAAAATATAATAAAAATTCATATCTCGGCTTCTACTCCGCCGATTTCGACCAGCGATGTCTCAAAATAAAGGAAAACGAGTATGCTACAGGATAAAAAATACCCCGTTGCTGCACCTGTTTGCTGTTGCCCGTAATAACAATTTCAATTGTTTAATTGTTTATAACAAATGAACTGCACATGGAATAATGTTCCCACCTACTGGAGATGGTAGCTGATGTTACTAGCTTTTATTAATGTCCTTTGATCATTGACGTAGCTCGCCTGTGAACCGAGATAATTGAATTTGTTTAACCAAATTATAAACAAATTGCGATTACTGCCACTTGCTGGCTAGGTACATCAATAATCAGAAGACACAAATTAAAGCTAGGTGCATCATCCAGCATCTCCAAATGGTGGGGACATTATTGCTTGTTAAGTTCATTAGTTATAAACAATTGAACAATTAAAATTGTTATTACGGTTAAACGGAGTTATCTAGAGCAACGGGATAAATTTAATCATATAGCTGATTCGTTTCCCTTTCTGTTCAGACGTCGTTGATTAAAATCGGCCAAGCAGAAGCCGAGATAATTCACTTTGTTTAACGAAATTATAAACAAATGCCATTGTTTCGGCTCTCAGGCGAGCTACGTCAATGATCACTAGACATAAAGTAAAGCTAGGTGCATCAGCCAGCATCTCCAATAGGGGGGAATATTAGTGCATGTGCAGTTCATTTGTTATAAGCAAGTAAACAATTACATTCGTTATTACGGTTAAACGGATATAGCTACAGAGACGGGGCATTTATGGCCATATAGCTGATTCGTTTCCCTTTCTTTTGAGACGTCGTTGATTAAAATCGGCCAAGCAGAAGCCGAGATAATTCAATTTGTTTAATGAAATTATAAAGAAATGCCATTATTTCGGCTCTCAGGCGAGGTACGTCAATGATCAGTAGACATAAAGTAAAGCTAGGAGCATCAGCTACAATGTCCAATAGGTGAGAGCAGTCTGGAATGAGAGGTTCAATTGTTATAAACAATTAAACAATTGAAATTGATATTACGGTTAGCTGCATATAGTTACAGCTCGTGTCTGTTTTTTCTCGCGTAGCTGATCCTCTTTCCTTTCATTTGAGATATTGTTGATTAAAATCGGCCCAGCAGAAACCAAGATTATTGCGGTGACCCGGTGTACATTCTTTCTGATTTTTCAATTGTTAATAACTATTAAATGACAATTGTCATATTGTTGCAACTGCTGGAGGAGATAGCTGTGGTCCGTAGCTTTAATTTAAGACAAGTCCGCTCAAGAAATACCCAGTACAAGCCGAGAAAAACGTAATTGTTTAAATGAACGATGTAATTCGGGAATACGGTTTTGGCGGTGCGGGAAACTGCGAAAAAGACCGCAAACGCGAGATGGCGTTACTTGTACCGTTTTCGACATATCGTTACCGAAAAAATATAATAAAAATTCATATCTCGGCTTCTACTCCGCCGATTTCGACCAGCGATGTCTCAAAATAAAGGAAAACGAGTATGCTACAGGATAAAAAATACCCCGTTGCTGCACCTGTTTGCTGTTGCCCGTAATAACAATTTCAATTGTTTAATTGTTTATAACAAATGAACTGCACATGGAATAATGTTCCCACCTAATGGAGATGGTAGCTGATGTTACTAGCTTTTATTAATGTCCTTTGATCATTGACGTAGCTCGCCTGTGAACCGAGATAATTGAATTTGTTTAACCAAATTATAAACAAATTGCGATTACTGCCACTTGCTGGCTAGGTACATCAATGATCAGAAGACACAAATTAAAGCTAGGTGCATCATCCAGCATCTCCAAATGGTGGGGACATTATTGCTTGTTAAGTTCATTAGTTATAAACATTTGAACAATTGAAATTGTTATTACGGTTAAACCGAGTTATCTAGAGCAACGGGATAAATTTAATCATATAGCTGATTCGTTTCCCTTTCTGTTCAGACGTCGTTGATTAAAATCGGCCAAGCAGAAGCCGAGATAATTCACTTTGTTTAACGAAATTATAAACAAATGCCATTGTTTCGGCTCTCAGGCGAGCTACGTCAATGATCAGTAGACATAAAGTAAAGCTAGGAGCATCAGCCAGCATCTCCAATAGGGGGGAATATTAGTGCATGTGCAGTTCATTTGTTATAAGCAAGTAAACAATTACATTCGTTATTACGGTTAAACGGATATAGCTACAGAGACGGGGCATTTATGGCCATATAGCTGATTCGTTTCCCTTTCTTTTGAGACGTCGTTGATTAAAATCGGCCAAGCAGAAGCCGAGATAATTCAATTTGTTTAACGAAATTATAAACAAATGCCATTATTTCGGCTCTCAGGCGAGGTACGTCAATGATCAGTAGACATAAAGTAAAGCTAGGAGCATCAGCTACAATGTCCAATAGGTGAGAGCAGTCTGGAATGAGAGGTTCAATTGTTATAAACAATTAAACAATTGAAATTGATATTACGGTTAGCTGCATATAGTTACAGCTCGTGTCTGTTTTTTCTCGCGTAGCTGATCCTCTTTCCTTTCATTTGAGATATTGTTGATTAAAATCGGCCCAGCAGAAACCAAGATTATTGCGGTGACCCGGTGTACATTCTTTCTGATTTTTCAATTGTTAATAACTATTAAATGACAATTGTCATATTGTTGCAACTGCTGGAGGAGATAGCTGTGGTCCGTAGCTTTAATTTAAGACAAGTCCGCTCAAGAAATACCCAGTACAAGCCGAGAAAAACGTAATTGTTTAAATGAACGATGTAATTCGGGAATACGGTTTTGGCGGTGCGGGAAACTGCGAAAAAGACCGCAAACGCGAGATGGCGTTACTTGTACCGTTTTCGACATATCGTTACCGAAAAAATATAATAAAAATTCATATCTCGGCTTCTACTCCGCCGATTTCGACCAGCGATGTCTCAAAATAAAGGAAAACGAGTATGCTACAGGATAAAAAATACCCCGTTGCTGCACCTGTTTGCTGTTGCCCGTAATAACAATTTCAATTGTTTAATTGTTTATAACAAATGAACTGCACATGGAATAATGTTCCCACCTAATGGAGATGGTAGCTGATGTTACTAGCTTTTATTAATGTCCTTTGATCATTGACGTAGCTCGCCTGTGAACCGAGATAATTGAATTTGTTTAACCAAATTATAAACAAATTGCGATTACTGCCACTTGCTGGCTAGGTACATCAATGATCAGAAGACACAAATTAAAGCTAGGTGCATCATCCAGCATCTCCAAATGGTGGGGACATTATTGCTTGTTAAGTTCATTAGTTATAAACATTTGAACAATTGAAATTGTTATTACGGTTAAACCGAGTTATCTAGAGCAACGGGATAAATTTAATCATATAGCTGATTCGTTTCCCTTTCTGTTCAGACGTCGTTGATTAAAATCGGCCAAGCAGAAGCCGAGATAATTCACTTTGTTTAACGAAATTATAAACAAATGCCATTGTTTCGGCTCTCAGGCGAGCTACGTCAATGATCAGTAGACATAAAGTAAAGCTAGGAGCATCAGCCAGCATCTCCAATAGGGGGGAATATTAGTGCATGTGCAGTTCATTTGTTATAAGCAAGTAAACAATTACATTCGTTATTACGGTTAAACGGATATAGCTACAGAGACGGGGCATTTATGGCCATATAGCTGATTCGTTTCCCTTTCTTTTGAGACGTCGTTGATTAAAATCGGCCAAGCAGAAGCCGAGATAATTCAATTTGTTTAACGAAATTATAAACAAATGCCATTATTTCGGCTCTCAGGCGAGGTACGTCAATGATCAGTAGACATAAAGTAAAGCTAGGAGCATCAGCTACAATGTCCAATAGGTGAGAGCAGTCTGGAATGAGAGGTTCAATTGTTATAAACAATTAAACAATTGAAATTGATATTACGGTTAGCTGCATATAGTTACAGCTCGTGTCTGTTTTTTCTCGCGTAGCTGATCCTCTTTCCTTTCATTTGAGATATTGTTGATTAAAATCGGCCCAGCAGAAACCAAGATTATTGCGGTGACCCGGTGTACATTCTTTCTGATTTTTCAATTGTTAATAACTATTAAATGACAATTGTCATATTGTTGCAACTGCTGGAGGAGATAGCTGTGGTCCGTAGCTTTAATTTAAGACAAGTCCGCTCAAGAAATACCCAGTACAAGCCGAGAAAAACGTAATTGTTTAAATGAACGATGTAATTCGGGAATACGGTTTTGGCGGTGCGGGAAACTGCGAAAAAGACCGCAAACGCGAGATGGCGTTACTTGTACCGTTTTCGACATATCGTTACCGAAAAAATATAATAAAAATTCATATCTCGGCTTCTACTCCGCCGATTTCGACCAGCGATGTCTCAAAATAAAGGAAAACGAGTATGCTACAGGATAAAAAATACCCCGTTGCTGCACCTGTTTGCTGTTGCCCGTAATAACAATTTCAATTGTTTAATTGTTTATAACAAATGAACTGCACATGGAATAATGTTCCCACCTAATGGAGATGGTAGCTAATGTTACTAGCTTTTATTAATGTCCTTTGGTCATTGACGTAGCTCGCCTGGGAACCGAGATAATTGAATTTGTTTAACCAAATTATAAACAAATTGCGATTACTGCCACTTGCTGGCTAGGTACATCAATGATCAGAAGACACAAATTAAAGCTAGGTGCATCATCCAGCATCTCCAAATGGTGGGGACATTATTGCTTGTTAAGTTCATTAGTTATAAACAATTGAACAATTAAAATTGTTATTACGGTTAAACGGAGTTATCTAGAGCAACGGGATAAATTTAATCATATAGCTGATTCGTTTCCCTTTCTGTTCAGACGTCGTTGATTAAAATCGGCCAAGCAGAAGCCGAGATAATTCACTTTGTTTAACGAAATTATAAACAAATGCCATTGTTTCGGCTCTCAGGCGAGCTACGTCAATGATCACTAGACATAAAGTAAAGCTAGGTGCATCAGCCAGCATCTCCAATAGGGGGGAATATTAGTGCATGTGCAGTTCATTTGTTATAAGCAAGTAAACAATTACATTCGTTATTACGGTTAAACGGATATAGCTACAGAGACGGGGCATTTATGGCCATATAGCTGATTCGTTTCCCTTTCTTTTGAGACGTCGTTGATTAAAATCGGCCAAGCAGAAGCCGAGATAATTCAATTTGTTTAATGAAATTATAAAGAAATGCCATTATTTCGGCTCTCAGGCGAGGTACGTCAATGATCAGTAGACATAAAGTAAAGCTAGGAGCATCAGCTACAATGTCCAATAGGTGAGAGCAGTCTGGAATGAGAGGTTCAATTGTTATAAACATTTAAACAATTGAAATTGATATTACGGTTAGCTGCATATAGTTACAGCTCGTGTCTGTTTTTTCTCGCGTAGCTGATCCTCTTTCCTTTCATTTGAGATATTGTTGATTAATATCGGCCCAGCAGAAACCAAGATTATTGCCGTGACCCGCAGTACATTCTTTCTGATTTTTCAATTGTTAATAACTATCAAATCACAAGTGCCATATTGTTGCAACTGCTGGAGGTGATAGCTGGGGTCCGTAGCTTTAATTTAAGACAAGTCCGCTTAAGAAATACCCAGTACAAGCCGAGAAAAACGTAATTGTTTAAATGAACGATGTAATCCGGGAATACGGTTTTGGCGGTGCGGGAAACTGCGAAAAAGACCGCAAACGCGAGATGGCGTTACTTGTACCGTTTTCGACATATCGTTAACGAAAAAATATAATAAAAATTCATATCTCGGCTTCTACTCCGCCGATTTCGACCAGCGATTTTTCAAAATAAAGGAAAACGAGTATGCTACAGGATAAAAAATACCCCGTTGCTGCACCTGTTTGCTGTTGCCCGTAATAACAATTTCAATTGTTTAATTGTTTATAACAAATGAACTGCACATGGAATAATGTTCCCACCTAATGGAGATGGTAGCTGATGTTACTAGCTTTTATTAATGTCCTTTGATCATTGACGTAGCTCGCCTGTGAACCGAGATAATTGAATTTGTTTAACCAAATTATAAACAAATTGCGATTACTGCCACTTGCTGGCTAGGTACATCAATGATCAGAAGACACAAATTAATGCTAGGTGCATCATCCAGCATCTCCAAATGGTGGGGACATTATTGCTTGTTAAGTTCATTAGTTATAAACATTTGAACAATTGAAATTGTTATTACGGTTAAACGGAGTTATCTAGAGCAACGGGATAAATTTAATCATATAGCTGATTCGTTTCCCTTTCTGTTCAGACGTCGTTGATTAAAATCGGCCAAGCAGAAGCCGAGATAATTCACTTTGTTTAACGAAATTATAAACAAATGCCATTGTTTCGGCTCTCAGGCGAGCTACGTCAATGATCAGTAGACATAAAGTAAAGCTAGGAGCATCAGCCAGCATCTCCAATAGGGGGGAATATTAGTGCATGTGCAGTTCATTTGTTATAAGCAAGTAAACAATTACATTCGTTATTACGGTTAAACGGATATAGCTACAGAGACGGGGCATTTATGGCCATATAGCTGATTCGTTTCCCTTTCTTTTGAGACGTCGTTGATTAAAATCGGCCAAGCAGAAGCCGAGATAATTCAATTTGCTTAACGAAATTATAAACAAATGCCATTATTTCGGCTCTCAGGCGAGGTACGTCAATGATCAGTAGACATAAAGTAAAGCCAGGAGCATCAGCTACAATGTCCAACAGGTGAGAGCAGTATAGAATGAGAGGTTCAATTGTTATAAACAATTAAACAATTGAAATTGTTATTACGGTTAACTGCATATAGTTACAGCTCGTGTCTGTTTTTTCTCGCGTGGCTGATCCTCTTTCCGTTCATTTGAGATATTGTTGATTAAAATCGGCCCAGCAGAAACCAAGATTATTGCGGTGACCCGGTGTACATTCTTTCTGATTTTTCAATTGTTAATAA
Organism: Nomada lathburiana; assembly: GCA_963667235.1. Taxonomy (NCBI): domain Eukaryota; kingdom Metazoa; phylum Arthropoda; class Insecta; order Hymenoptera; family Apidae; genus Nomada; species Nomada lathburiana. The sequence continues at coordinate 6,841,697 of OY763898.1, read as the reverse complement.
CTATTAAATGACAATTGTCATATTGTTGCAACTGCTGGAGGAGATAGCTGTGGTCCGTAGCTTTAATTTAAGACAAGTCCGCTCAAGAAATACCCAGTACAAGCCGAGAAAAACGTAATTGTTTAAATGAACGATGTAATTCGGTAATACGGTTTTGGCGGTGCGGGAAACTGCGAAAAAGACCGCAAACGCGAGATGGCGTTACTTGTACCGTTTTCGACATATCGTTACCGAAAAAATATAATAAAAATTCATATCTCGGCTTCTACTCCGCCGATTTCGACCAGCGATGTCTCAAAATAAAGGAAAACGAGTATGCTACAGGATAAAAAATACCCCGTTGCTGCACCTGTTTGCTGTTGCCCGTAATAACAATTTCAATTGTTTAATTGTTTATAACAAATGAACTGCACATGGAATAATGTTCCCACCTAATGGAGATGGTAGCTGATGTTACTAGCTTTTATTAATGTCCTTTGATCATTGACGTAGCTCGCCTGTGAACCGAGATAATTCAATTTGTTTAACCAAATTATAAACAAATTGCGATTACTGCCACTTGCTGGCTAGGTACATCAATGATCAGAAGACACAAATTAAAGCTAGGTGCATCATCCAGCATCTCCAAATGGTGGGGACATTATTGCTTGTTAAGTTCATTAGTTATAAACAATTGAACAATTAAAATTGTTATTACGGTTAAACGGAGTTATCTAGAGCAACGGGATAAATTTAATCATATAGCTGATTCGTTTCCCTTTCTGTTGAGCCGTCGTTGATTAAAATCGGCCATGCAGAAGCCGAGATAATCCACTTTGTTTAACGAAATTATAAACAAATGCCATTATTTCGGCTCTCAGGCGAGCTACGTCAATGATCAGTAGACATAAAGTTAAGCTAGGAGCGTCAGCCAGCATCTCCAATAGGGGGGAATATTAGTGTATGTGCAGTTCATTTGTCATAAGCAAGTAAACAATTATAATCGTTATTACGGTTAAACGGATATAGCTACAGAGACGGGTTATTCTTGGTCATATAGCTGATTCGTTTCCCTTTCTTTTGAGGCGTCGTTGATTAAAATCGGCCGGGCAGAAGCCGAGATAATTCAATTTGTTTAACGAAATTATAAACAAATGCCATTATTTCGGCTCTCAGGCGAGGTACATCAATGATCAGTAGACATAATGTAAAGCCAGGAACATCAGCTACAATGTCCAACAGGTGAGAGCAGTATAGAATGAGAGGTTCAATTGTTATAAACAATTAAACAATTGAAATTGTTATTACGGTTAACTGCATATAGTTACAGCTCGTGTCTGTTTTTTCTCGCGTGGCTGATCCTCTTTCCGTTCATTTGAGATATTGTTGATTAAAATCGGCTCAGCAGAAACCAAGATTATTGCAGTGACCCGCAGTACATTCTTTCTGATTTTTCAATTGTTAATAACTATCAAATCACAAGTGCCATATTGTTGCAACTGCTGGAGGATATAGCTGTGGTCCGTAGCTTTAATTTAAGACAAGTCCGCTTAAGAAATACCCAGTACAAGCCGAGAAAAACGTAATTGTTTAAATGAACGATGTAATTCGGGAATACGGTTTTGGCGGTGCGGGAAACTGCGAAAAAGACCGCAAACGCGAGATGGCGATACTTGTACCGTATTCGACATACCGTTACCGAAAAAATATAATAAAAATTCATATCTCGGCTTCTACTCCGCCGATTTCGACCAGCGATGTCTCAAAATAAAGGAAAACGAGTATGCTACAGGATAAAAAATACCCCGTTGCTGCACCTGTTTGCTGTTGCCCGTAATAACAATTTCAATTGTTTAATTGTTTATAACAAATGAACTGCACATGGAATAATGTTCCCACCTAATGGAGATGGTAGCTGATGTTACTAGCTTTTATTAATGTCCTTTGATCATTGACGTAGCTCGCCTGTGAACCGAGATAATTGAATTTGTTTAACCAAATTATAAACAAATTGCGATTACTTCCACTTGCGGGCTAGGTACATCAATGATCAGAAGACACAAATTAAAGCTAGGTGCATCATCCAGCATCTCCAAATGGTGGGGACATTATTGCTTGTTAAGTTCATTAGTTATAAACAATTGAACAATTAAAATTGTTATTACGGTTAAACGGAGTTATCTAGAGCAACGGGATATATTTAATCATATAGCTGATTCGTTTCCCTTTCTTTTGAGACGTCGTTGATTAAAATCGGCCGAGCAGAAGCCGAGATAATTCAATTTGTTTAACGAAATTATAAAGAAATGCCATTATTTCGGCTCTCAGGCGAGCTACGTCAATGATCAGTAGACATAAAGTTAAGCTAGGAGCATCAGCCAGCATCTCCAATAGGGGGGAATATTAGTGCATGTGCACTTCATTTGTTATAAGCAAGTAAACAATTACAATCGTTATTACGGTTAAACGGATATAGCTATAGAGACGGGTTATTCTTGGTCATATAGCTGATTCGTTTCCCTTTCTTTTGAGACGTCGTTGATTAAAATCGGCCCAGCAGAAGCCGAGATAATTCAATTTGTTTAACGAAATTATAAAGAAATGCCATTATTTCGGCTCTCAGGCGAGGTACATCAATGATCAGTAGACATAAAGTAAAGCCAGGAGCATCAGCTACAATGTCCAACAGGTGAGAGCAGTATAGAATGAGAGGTTCAATTGTTATAAACAATTAAACAATTGAAATTGTTATTACGGTTAACTGCATATAGTTACAGCTCGTGTCTGTTTTTTCTCGCGTGGCTGATCCTCTTTCCGTTCATTTGAGATATTGTTGATTAAAATCGGCTCAGCAGAAACCAAGATTATTGCAGTGACCCGCAGTACATTCTTTCTGATTTTTCAATTGTTAATAACTATCAAATCACAAGTGCCATATTGTTGCAACTGCTGGAGGATATAGCTGTGGTCCGTAGCTTTAATTTAAGACAAGTCCGCTTAAGAAATACCCAGTACAAGCCGAGAAAAACGTAATTGTTTAAATGAACGATGTAATTCGGGAATACGGTTTTGGCGGTGCGGGAAACTGCGAAAAAGACCGCAAACGCGAGATGGCGATACTTGTACCGTATTCGACATACCGTTACCGAAAAAATATAATAAAAATTCATATCTCGGCTTCTACTCCGCCGATTTCGACCAGCGATGTCTCAAAATAAAGGAAAACGAGTATGCTACAGGATAAAAAATACCCCGCTGCTGCACTTGTTTGCTGTTGCCCGTAATAACAATTTCAATTGTTTAATTGTTTATAACAAATGAACTGCACATGGAATAATGTTCCCACCTGATGGAGATGGTAGCTGATGTTACTAGCTTTTATTAATGTCCTTTGATCATTGACGTAGCTCGCCTGTGAACCGAGATAATTCAATTTGTTTAACCAAATTATAAACAAATTGCGATTACTGCCACTTGCTGGCTAGGTACATCAATGATCAGAAGACACAAATTAAAGCTAGGTGCATCATCCAGCATCTCCAAATGGTGGGGACATTATTGCTTGTTAAGTTCATTAGTTATAAACAATTGAACAATTAAAATTGTTATTACGGTTAAACGGAGTTATCTAGAGCAACGGGATATATTTAATCATATAGCTGATTCGTTTCCCTTTCTGTTCAGACGTCGTTGATTAAAATCGGCCAAGCAGAAGCCGAGATAATTCACTTTGTTTAACGAAATTATAAACAAATGCCATTGTTTCGGCTCTCAGGCGAGCTACGTCAATGATCAGTAGACATAAAGTTAAGCTAGGAGCATCAGCCAGCATCTCCAATAGGGGGGAATATTAGTGCATGTGCAGTTCATTTGTTATAAGCAAGTAAACAATTATAATCGTTATTACGGTTAAACGGATATAGCTACAGAGTCGGGGCATTTATGGCCATATAGCTGATTCGTTTCCCTTTCTGTTCAGACGTCGTTGATCAAAATCGGCCAAGCAGAAGCCGAGATAATCCACTTTGTTTAACAAAATTATAAACAAATGCCATTGTTTCGGCTCTCAGGCGAGCTACGTCAATGATCAGTTGACATAAAGTAAAGCTAGGAGCATCAGCCAGCATCTCCAATAGGGGGGAATATTAGTGCATGTGCAGTTCATTTGTTGTAAGCAAGTAAACAATTATAATCGTTATTACGGTTAAACGGATATAGCTACAGAGTCGGGGCATTTATGGCCATATAGCTGATTCGTTTCCCTTTCTTTTGAGACGTCGTTCATTAAAATCGGGCAAGCAGAAGCCGAGATAATTCAATTTGTTTAACGAAATTATAAAGAAATGCCATTATTTCGGCTCTCAGGCGAGGTACATCAATGATCAGTAGACATAAAGTAAAGCCAGGAGCATCAGCTACAATGTCCAACAGGTGAGAGCAGTATAGAATGAGAGGTTCAATTGTTATAAACAATTAAACAATTGAAATTGTTATTACGGTTAACTGCATATAGTTACAGCTCGTGTCTGTTTTTTCTCGCGTAGCTGATCCCCTTTCCGTTCATTTGAGATATTGTTGATTAAAATCGGCCCAGCAGAAACCAAGATTATTGCAGTGACCCGCAGTACATTCTTTCTGATTTTTCAATTGTTAATAACTATCAAATCACAAGTGCCATATTGTTGCAACTGCTGGAGGAGATAGCTGTGGTCCGTAGCTTTAATTTAAGACAAGTCCGCTCAAGAAATACCCAGTACAAGCCGAGAAAAACGTAATTGATTAAATGAACGATGTAATTCGGGAATACGGTTTTGGCGGTGCGGGAAACTGCGAAAAAGACCGCAAACGCGAGATGGCGTTACTTGTTCCGTTTTCGACATATCGTTACCGAAAAAATATAATAAAAATTCATATCTCGGCTTCTAATCCGCCGATTTCGACCAGCGATGTCTCAAAATAAAGGAAAACGAGTATGCTACAGGATAAAAAATACCCCGCTGCTGCACCTGTTTGCTGTTGCCCGTAATAACAATTTCAATTGTTTAATTGTTTATAACAAATGAACTGCACATGGAATAATGTTCCCACCTGATGGAGATGGTAGCTGATGTTACTAGCTTTTATTAATGTCCTTTGATCATTGACGTAGCTCGCCTGTGAACCGAGATAATTCAATTTGTTTAACCAAATTATAAACAAATTGCGATTACTGCCACTTGCTGGCTAGTTACATCAATGATCAGAAGACACAAATTAAAGCTAGGTGCATCATCCAGCATCTCCAAATGGTGGGGACATTATTGCTTGTTAAGTTCATTAGTTATAAACAATTGAACAATTAAAATTGTTATTACGGTTAAACGGAGTTATCTAGAGCAACGGGATATATTTAATCATATAGCTGATTCGTTTCCCTTTCTGTTCAGACGTCGTTGATTAAAATCGGCCAAGCAGAAGCCGAGATAATTCACTTTGTTTAACGAAATTATAAACAAATGCCATTGTTTCGGCTCTCAGGCGAGCTACGTCAATGATCAGTAGACATAAAGTTAAGCTAGGAGCATCAGCCAGCATCTCCAATAGGGGGGAATATTAGTGCATGTGCAGTTCATTTGTTATAAGCAAGTAAACAATTATAATCGTTATTACGGTTAAACGGATATAGCTACAGAGTCGGGGCATTTATGGCCATATAGCTGATTCGTTTCCCTTTCTGTTCAGACGTCGTTGATTAAAATCGGCCAAGCAGAAGCCGAGATAATCCACTTTGTTTAACAAAATTATAAACAAATGCCATTGTATCGGCTCTCAGGCGAGCTACGTCAATGATCAGTTGACATAAAGTAAAGCTAGGAGCATCAGCCAGCATCTCCAATAGGGGGGAATATTAGTGCATGTGCAGTTCATTTGTTGTAAGCAAGTAAACAATTATAATCGTTATTACGGTTAAACGGATATAGCTACAGAGTCGGGGCATTTATGGCCATATAGCTGATTCGTTTCCCTTTCTTTTGAGACGTCGTTGATTAAAATCGGCCAAGCAGAAGCCGAGATAATTCACTTTGTTTAACGAAATTATAAACAAATGCCATTGTTTCGGCTCTCAGGCGAGCTACGTCAATGATCAGTAGACATAAAGTTAAGCTAGGAGCATCAGCCAGCATCTCCAATAGGGGGGAATATTAGTGCATGTGCAGTTCATTTGTTATAAGCAAGTAAACAATTATAATCGTTATTACGGTTAAACGGATATAGCTACAGAGTCGGGGCATTTATGGCCATATAGCTGATTCGTTTCCCTTTCTGTTCAGACGTCGTTGATTAAAATCGGCCAAGCAGAAGCCGAGATAATTCACTTTGTTTAACGAAATTATAAACAAATGCCATTGTTTCGGCTCTCAGGCGAGCTACGTCAATGATCAGTTGACATAAAGTAAAGCTAGGAGCATCAGGCAGCATCTCCAATAGGGGGGAATATTAGTGCATGTGCAGTTCATTTGTTATAAGCAAGTAAACAATTATAATCGTTATTACGGTTAAACGGATATAGCTACAGAGTCGGGGCATTTATGGCCATATAGCTGATTCGTTTCCCTTTCTGTTCAGGCGTCCTTGATTAAAATCGGCCAAGCAGAAGCCGAGATAATCCACTTTGTTTAACAAAATTATAAACAAATGCCATTGTTTCGGCTCTCAGGCGAGCTACGTCAATGATCAGTAGACATAATGTAAAGCCAGGACCATCAGCTACAATGTCCAACAGGTGAGAGCAGTATAGAATGAGAGGTTCAATTGTTATAAACAATTAAACAATTGAAATTGTTATTACGGTTAACTGCATATAGTTACAGCTCGTGTCTGTTTTTTCTCGCGTGGCTGATCCTCTTTCCGTTCATTTGAGATATTGTTGATTAAAATCGGCTCAGCAGAAACCAAGATTATTGCAGTGACCCGCAGTACATTCTTTCTGATTTTTCAATTGTTAATAACTATCAAATCACAAGTGCCATATTGTTGCAACTGCTGGAGGATATAGCTGTGGTCCGTAGCTTTAATTTAAGACAAGTCCGCTTAAGAAATACCCAGTACAAGCCGAGAAAAACGTAATTGTTTAAATGAACGATGTAATTCGGGAATACGGTTTTGGTGGTGCGGGAAACTGCGAAAAAGACCGCAAACGCGAGATGACGATACTTGTACCGTATTCGACATACCGTTACCGAAAAAATATAATAAAAATTCATATCTCGGCTTCTACTCCGCCGATTTCGACCAGCGATGTCTCAAAATAAAGGAAAACGAGTATGCTACAGGATAAAAAATACCCCGCTGCTGCACCTGTTTGCTGTTGCCCGTAATAACAATTTCAATTGTTTAATTGTTTATAACAAATGAACTGCACATGGAATAATGTTCCCACCTGATGGAGATGGTAGCTGATGTTACTAGCTTTTATTAATGTCCTTTGATCATTGACGTAGCTCGCCTGTGAACCGAGATAATTCAATTTGTTTAACCAAATTATAAACAAATTGCGATTACTGCCACTTGCTGGCTAGTTACATCAATGATCAGAAGACACAAATTAAAGCTAGGTGCATCATCCAGCATCTCCAAATGGTGGGGACATTATTGCTTGTTAAGTTCATTAGTTATAAACAATTGAACAATTAAAATTGTTATTACGGTTAAACGGAGTTATCTAGAGCAACGGGATATATTTAATCATATAGCTGATTCGTTTCCCTTTCTGTTCAGACGTCGTTGATTAAAATCGGCCAAGCAGAAGCCGAGATAATTCACTTTGTTTAACGAAATTATAAACAAATGCCATTGTTTCGGCTCTCAGGCGAGCTACGTCAATGATCAGTAGACATAAAGTTAAGCTAGGAGCATCAGCCAGCATCTCCAATAGGGGGGAATATTAGTGCATGTGCAGTTCATTTGTTATAAGCAAGTAAACAATTATAATCGTTATTACGGTTAAACGGATATAGCTACAGAGTCGGGGCATTTATGGCCATATAGCTGATTCGTTTCCCTTTCTGTTCAGACGTCGTTGATTAAAATCGGCCAAGCAGAAGCCGAGATAATCCACTTTGTTTAACAAAATTATAAACAAATGCCATTGTTTCGGCTCTCAGGCGAGCTACGTCAATGATCAGTTGACATAAAGTAAAGCTAGGAGCATCAGCCAGCATCTCCAATAGGGGGGAATATTAGTGCATGTGCAGTTCATTTGTTGTAAGCAAGTAAACAATTATAATCGTTATTACGGTTAAACGGATATAGCTACAGAGTCGGGGCATTTATGGCCATATAGCTGATTCGTTTCCCTTTCTTTTGAGACGTCGTTGATTAAAATCGGCCAAGCAGAAGCCGAGATAATTCAATTTGTTTAACGAAATTATAAACAAATGCCATTATTTCGGCTCTCAGGCGAGGTACGTCAATGATCAGTAGACATAAAGTAAAGCCAGGAGCATCAGCTACAATGTCCAACAGGTGAGAGCAGTATAGAATGAGAGGTTCAATTGTTATAAACAATTAAACAATTGAAATTGTTATTACGGTTAACTGCATATAGTTACAGCTCGTGTCTGTTTTTTCTCGCGTAGCTGATCCTCTTTCCGTTCATTTGAGATATTGTTGATTAATATCGGCCCAGCAGAAACCAAGATTATTGCAGTGACCCGCAGTACATTCTTTCTGATTTTTCAATTGTTAATAACTATCAAATCACAAGTGCCATATTGTTGCAACTGCTGGAGGTGATAGCTGTGGTCCGTAGCTTTAATTTAAGACAAGTCCGCTTAAGAAATACCCAGTACAAGCCGAGAAAAACGTAATTGTTTAAATGAACGATGTAATCCGGGAATACGGTTTTGGCGGTGCGGGAAACTGCGAAAAAGACCGCAAACGCGAGATGGCGTTACTTGTACCGTTTTCGACATATCGTTACCGAAAAAATATAATAAAAATTCATATCTCGGCTTCTACTCCGCCGATTTCGACCAGCGATGTCTCAAAATAAAGGAAAACGAGTATGCTACAGGATAAAAAATACCCCTTTGCTGCACCTGTTTGCTGTTGCCCGTAATAACAATTTCAATTGTTTAATTGTTTATAACAAATGAACTGCACATGGAATAATGTTCCCACCTAATGGAGATGGTAGCTAATGTTACTAGCTTTTATTAATGTCCTTTGGTCATTGACGTAGCTCGCCTGGGAACCGAGATAATTGAATTTGTTTAACCAAATTATAAACAAATTGCGATTACTGCCACTTGCTGGCTAGGTACATCAATGATCAGAAGACACAAATTAAAGCTAGGTGCATCATCCAGCATCTCCAAATGGTGGGGACATTATTGCTTGTTAAGTTCATTAGTTATAAACAATTGAACAATTAAAATTGTTATTACGGTTAAACGGAGTTATCTAGAGCAACGGGATATATTTAATCATATAGCTGATTCGTTTCCCTTTCTGTTCAGACGTCGTTGATTAAAATCGGCCAAGCAGAAGCCGAGATAATTCACTTTGTTTAACGAAATTATAAACAAATGCCATTGTTTCGGCTCTCAGGCGAGCTACGTCAATGATCAGTTGACATAAAGTAAAGCTAGGAGCATCAGGCAGCATCTCCAATAGGGGGGAATATTAGTGCATGTGCAGTTCATTTGTTATAAGCAAGTAAACAATTATAATCGTTATTACGGTTAAACGGATATAGCTACAGAGTCGGGGCATTTATGGCCATATAGCTGATTCGTTTCCCTTTCTGTTCAGACGTCGTTGATTAAAATCGGCCAAGCAGAAGCCGAGATAATCCACTTTGTTTAACAAAATTATAAACAAATGCCATTGTTTCGGCTCTCAGGCGAGCTACGTCAATGATCAGTTGACATAAAGTAAAGCTAGGAGCATCAGCCAGCATCTCCAATAGGGGGGAATATTAGTGCATGTGCAGTTCATTTGTTGTAAGCAAGTAAACAATTATAATCGTTATTACGGTTAAACGGATATAGCTACAGAGTCGGGGCATTTATGGCCATATAGCTGATTCGTTTCCCTTTCTTTTGAGACGTCGTTCATTAAAATCGGCCGAGCAGAAGCCGAGATAATTCAATTTGTTTAACGAAATTATAAAGAAATGCCATTATTTCGGCTCTCAGGCGAGGTACGTCAATGATCAGTAGACATAAAGTAAAGCCAGGAGCATCAGCTACAATGTCCAACAGGTGAGAGCAGTATAGAATGAGAGGTTCAATTGTTATAAACAATTAAACAATTGAAATTGTTATTACGGTTAACTGCATATAGTTACAGCTCGTGTCTGTTTTTTCTCGCGTAGCTGATCCTCTTTCCGTTCATTTGAGATATTGTTGATTAATATCGGCCCAGCAGAAACCAAGATTATTGCAGTGACCCGCAGTACATTCTTTCTGATTTTTCAATTGTTAATAACTATCAAATCACAAGTGCCATATTGTTGCAACTGCTGGAGGTGATAGCTGTGGTCCGTAGCTTTAATTTAAGACAAGTCCGCTTAAGAAATACCCAGTACAAGCCGAGAAAAACGTAATTGTTTAAATGAACGATGTAATTCGGGAATACGGTTTTGGCGGTGCGGGAAACTGCGAAAAAGACCGCAAACGCGAGATGGCGATACTTGTACCGTATTCGACATACCGTTACCGAAAAAATATAATAAAAATTCATATCTCGGCTTCTACTCCGCCGATTTCGACCAGCGATGTCTCAAAATAAAGGAAAACGAGTATGCTACAGGATAAAAAATACCCCGCTGCTGCACCTGTTTGCTGTTGCCCGTAATAACAATTTCAATTGTTTAATTGTTTATAACAAATGAACTGCACATGGAATAATGTTCCCACCTTATGGAGATGGTAGCTGATGTTACTAGCTTTTATTAATGTCCTTTGATCATTGACGTAGCTCGCCTGTGAACCGAGATAATTCAATTTGTTTAACCAAATTATAAACAAATTGCGATTACTGCCACTTGCTGGCTAGGTACATCAATGATCAGAAGACACAAATTAAAGCTAGGTGCATCATCCAGCATCTCCAAATGGTGGGGACATTATTGCTTGTTAAGTTCATTAGTTATAAACAATTGAACAATTAAAATTGTTATTACGGTTAAACGGAGTTATCTAGAGCAACGGGATATATTTAATCATATAGCTGATTCGTTTCCCTTTCTGTTCAGACGTCGTTGATTAAAATCGGCCAAGCAGAAGCCGAGATAATTCACTTTGTTTAACGAAATTATAAACAAATGCCATTGTTTCGGCTCTCAGGCGAGCTACGTCAATGATCAGTTGACATAAAGTAAAGCTAGGAGCATCAGGCAGCATCTCCAATAGGGGGGAATATTAGTGCATGTGCAGTTCATTTGTTATAAGCAAGTAAACAATTATAATCGTTATTACGGTTAAACGGATATAGCTACAGAGTCGGGGCATTTATGGCCATATAGCTGATTCGTTTCCCTTTCTGTTCAGACGTCGTTGATTAAAATCGGCCAAGCAGAAGCCGAGATAATCCACTTTGTTTAACAAAATTATAAACAAATGCCATTGTTTCGGCTCTCAGGCGAGCTACGTCAATGATCAGTAGACATAATGTAAAGCCAGGACCATCAGCTACAATGTCCAACAGGTGAGAGCAGTATAGAATGAGAGGTTCAATTGTTATAAACAATTAAACAATTGAAATTGTTATTACGGTTAACTGCATATAGTTACAGCTCGTGTCTGTTTTTTCTCGCGTGGCTGATCCTCTTTCCGTTCATTTGAGATATTGTTGATTAAAATCGGCTCAGCAGAAACCAAGATTATTGCAGTGACCCGCAGTACATTCTTTCTGATTTTTCAATTGTTAATAACTATCAAATCACAAGTGCCATATTGTTGCAACTGCTGGAGGATATAGCTGTGGTCCGTAGCTTTAATTTAAGACAAGTCCGCTTAAGAAATACCCAGTACAAGCCGAGAAAAACGTAATTGTTTAAATGAACGATGTAATTCGGGAATACGGTTTTGGCGGTGCGGGAAACTGCGAAAAAGACCGCAAACGCGAGATGGCGATACTTGTACCGTATTCGACATACCGTTACCGAAAAAATATAATAAAAATTCATATCTCGGCTTCTACTCCGCCGATTTCGACCAGCGATGTCTCAAAATAAAGGAAAACGAGTATGCTACAGGATAAAAAATACCCCGCTGCTGCACTTGTTTGCTGTTGCCCGTAATAACAATTTCAATTGTTTAATTGTTTATAACAAATGAACTGCACATGGAATAATGTTCCCACCTGATGGAGATGGTAGCTGATGTTACTAGCTTTTATTAATGTCCTTTGATCATTGACGTAGCTCGCCTGTGAACCGAGATAATTCAATTTGTTTAACCAAATTATAAACAAATTGCGATTACTGCCACTTGCTGGCTAGGTACATCAATGATCAGAAGACACAAATTAAAGCTAGGTGCATCATCCAGCATCTCCAAATGGTGGGGACATTATTGCTTGTTAAGTTCATTAGTTATAAACAATTGAACAATTAAAATTGTTATTACGGTTAAACGGAGTTATCTAGAGCAACGGGATATATTTAATCATATAGCTGATTCGTTTCCCTTTCTGTTCAGACGTCGTTGATTAAAATCGGCCAAGCAGAAGCCGAGATAATTCACTTTGTTTAACGAAATTATAAACAAATGCCATTGTTTCGGCTCTCAGGCGAGCTACGTCAATGATCAGTAGACATAAAGTTAAGCTAGGAGCATCAGCCAGCATCTCCAATAGGGGGGAATATTAGTGCATGTGCAGTTCATTTGTTATAAGCAAGTAAACAATTATAATCGTTATTACGGTTAAACGGATATAGCTACAGAGTCGGGGCATTTATGGCCATATAGCTGATTCGTTTCCCTTTCTGTTCAGACGTCGTTGATCAAAATCGGCCAAGCAGAAGCCGAGATAATCCACTTTGTTTAACAAAATTATAAACAAATGCCATTGTTTCGGCTCTCAGGCGAGCTACGTCAATGATCAGTTGACATAAAGTAAAGCTAGGAGCATCAGCCAGCATCTCCAATAGGGGGGAATATTAGTGCATGTGCAGTTCATTTGTTGTAAGCAAGTAAACAATTATAATCGTTATTACGGTTAAACGGATATAGCTACAGAGTCGGGGCATTTATGGCCATATAGCTGATTCGTTTCCCTTTCTTTTGAGACGTCGTTCATTAAAATCGGGCAAGCAGAAGCCGAGATAATTCAATTTGTTTAACGAAATTATAAAGAAATGCCATTATTTCGGCTCTCAGGCGAGGTACATCAATGATCAGTAGACATAAAGTAAAGCCAGGAGCATCAGCTACAATGTCCAACAGGTGAGAGCAGTATAGAATGAGAGGTTCAATTGTTATAAACAATTAAACAATTGAAATTGTTATTACGGTTAACTGCATATAGTTACAGCTCGTGTCTGTTTTTTCTCGCGTAGCTGATCCCCTTTCCGTTCATTTGAGATATTGTTGATTAAAATCGGCTCAGCAGAAACCAAGATTATTGCAGTGACCCGCAGTACATTCTTTCTGATTTTTCAATTGTTAATAACTACCAAATCACAAGTGCCATATTGTTGCAACTGCTGGAGGAGATAGCTGTGGTCCGTAGCTTTAATTTAAGACAAGTGCGCTTAAGAAATACCCAGTACAAGCCGAGAAAAACGTAATTGTTTAAATGAACGATGTAATTCGGGAATACGGTTTTGGCGGTGCGGGAAACTGCGAAAAAGACCGCAAACGCGAGATGGCGTTACTTGTACCGTTTTCGACATATCGTTACCGAAAAAATATAATAAAAATTCATATCTCGGCTTCTACTCCGCCGATTTCGACCAGCGATGTCTCAAAATAAAGGAAAACGAGTATGCTACAGGATAAAAAATACCCCGTTGCTGCACCTGTTTGCTGTTGCCCGTAATAACAATTTCAATTGTTTAATTGTTTATAACAAATGAACTGCACATGGAATAATGTTCCCACCTAATGGAGATGGTAGCTAATGTTACTAGCTTTTATTAATGTCCTTTGGTCATTGACGTAGCTCGCCTGGGAACCGAGATAATTGAATTTGTTTAACCAAATTATAAACAAATTGCGATTACTGCCACTTGCTGGCTAGGTACATCAATGATCAGAAGACACAAATTAAAGCTAGGTGCATCATCCAGCATCTCCAAATGGTGGGGACATTATTGCTTGTTAAGTTCATTAGTTATAAACAATTGAACAATTAAAATTGTTATTACGGTTAAACGGAGTTATCTAGAGCAACGGGATAAATTTAATCATATAGCTGATTCGTTTCCCTTTCTGTTCAGACGTCGTTGATTAAAATCGGCCAAGCAGAAGCCGAGATAATTCACTTTGTTTAACGAAATTATAAACAAATGCCATTGTTTCGGCTCTCAGGCGAGCTACGTCAATGATCACTAGACATAAAGTAAAGCTAGGTGCATCAGCCAGCATCTCCAATAGGGGGGAATATTAGTGCATGTGCAGTTCATTTGTTATAAGCAAGTAAACAATTACATTCGTTATTACGGTTAAACGGATATAGCTACAGAGACGGGGCATTTATGGCCATATAGCTGATTCGTTTCCCTTTCTTTTGAGACGTCGTTGATTAAAATCGGCCAAGCAGAAGCCGAGATAATTCAATTTGTTTAATGAAATTATAAAGAAATGCCATTATTTCGGCTCTCAGGTGAGGTACGTCAATGATCAGTAGACATAAAGTAAAGCTAGGAGCATCAGCTACAATGTCCAACAGGTGAGAGCAGTATAGAATGAGAGGTTCAATTGTTATAAACAATTAAACAATTGAAATTGTTATTACGGTTAACTGCATATAGTTACAGCTCGTGTCTGTTTTTTCTCGCGTAGCTGATCCTCTTTCCGTTCATTTGAGATATTGTTGATTAATATCGGCCCAGCAGAAACCAAGATTATTGCAGTGACCCGCAGTACATTCTTTCTGATTTTTCAATTGTTAATAACTATCAAATCACAAGTGCCATATTGTTGCAACTGCTGGAGGTGATAGCTGTGGTCCGTAGCTTTAATTTAAGACAAGTCCGCTTAAGAAATACCCAGTACAAGCCGAGAAAAACGTAATTGTTTAAATGAACGATGTAATCCGGGAATACGGTTTTGGCGGTGCGGGAAACTGCGAAAAAGACCGCAAACGCGAGATGGCGTTACTTGTACCGTTTTCGACATATCGTTACCGAAAAAATATAATAAAAATTCATATCTCGGCTTCTACTCCGCCGATTTCGACCAGCGATGTCTCAAAATAAAGGAAAACGAGTATGCTACAGGATAAAAAATACCCCTTTGCTGCACCTGTTTGCTGTTGCCCGTAATAACAATTTCAATTGTTTAATTGTTTATAACAAATGAACTGCACATGGAATAATGTTCCCACCTAATGGAGATGGTAGCTGATGTTACTAGCTTTTATTAATGTCCTTTGATCATTGACGTAGCTCGCCTGGGAACCGAGATAATTGAATTTGTTTAACCAAATTATAAACAAATTGCGATTACTGCCACTTGCTGGCTAGGTACATCAATGATCAGAAGACACAAATTAAAGCTAGGTGCATCATCCAGCATCTCCAAATGGTGGGGACATTATTGCTTGTTAAGTTCATTAGTTATAAACAATTGAACAATTAAAATTGTTATTACGGTTAAACGGAGTTATCTAGAGCAACGGGATAAATTTAATCATATAGCTGATTCGTTTCCCTTTCTGTTCAGACGTCGTTGATTAAAATCGGCCAAGCAGAAGCCGAGATAATTCACTTTGTTTAACGAAATTATAAACAAATGCCATTGTTTCGGCTCTCAGGCGAGCTACGTCAATGATCACTAGACATAAAGTAAAGCTAGGTGCATCAGCCAGCATCTCCAATAGGGGGGAATATTAGTGCATGTGCAGTTCATTTGTTATAAGCAAGTAAACAATTACATTCGTTATTACGGTTAAACGGATATAGCTACAGAGACGGGGCATTTATGGCCATATAGCTGATTCGTTTCCCTTTCTTTTGAGACGTCGTTGATTAAAATCGGCCAAGCAGAAGCCGAGATAATTCAATTTGTTTAATGAAATTATAAGGAAATGCCATTATTTCGGCTCTCAGGCGAGGTACGTCAATGATCAGTAGACATAAAGTAAAGCTAGGAGCATCAGCTACAATGTCCAACAGGTGAGAGCAGTATAGAATGAGAGGTTCAATAGTTATAAACAATTAAACAATTGAAATTGTTATTACGGTTAACTGCATATAGTTACAGCTCGTGTCTGTTTTTTCTCGCGTAGCTGATCCTCTTTCCGTTCATTTGAGATATTGTTGATTAATATCGGCCCAGCAGAAACCAAGATTATTGCAGTGACCCGCAGTACATTCTTTCTGATTTTTCAATTGTTAATAACTATCAAATCACAAGTGCCATATTGTTGCAACTGCTGGAGGTGATAGCTGTGGTCCGTAGCTTTAATTTAAGACAAGTCCGCTTAAGAAATACCCAGTACAAGCCGAGAAAAACGTAATTGTTTAAATGAACGATGTAATCCGGGAATACGGTTTTGGCGGTGCGGGAAACTGCGAAAAAGACCGCAAACGCGAGATGGCGTTACTTGTACCGTTTTCGACATATCGTTACCGAAAAAATATAATAAAAATTCATATCTCGGCTTCTACTCCGCCGATTTCGACCAGCGATGTCTCAAAATAAAGGAAAACGAGTATGCTACAGGATAAAAAATACCCCTTTGCTGCACCTGTTTGCTGTTGCCCGTAATAACAATTTCAATTGTTTAATTGTTTATAACAAATGAACTGCACATGGAATAATGTTCCCACCTAATGGAGATGGTAGCTGATGTTACTAGCTTTTATTAATGTCCTTTGATCATTGACGTAGCTCGCCTGGGAACCGAGATAATTGAATTTGTTTAACCAAATTATAAACAAATTGCGATTACTGCCACTTGCTGGCTAGGTACATCAATGATCAGAAGACACAAATTAAAGCTAGGTGCATCATCCAGCATCTCCAAATGGTGGGGACATTATTGCTTGTTAAGTTCATTAGTTATAAACAATTGAACAATTAAAATTGTTATTACGGTTAAACGGAGTTATCTAGAGCAACGGGATAAATTTAATCATATAGCTGATTCGTTTCCCTTTCTGTTCAGACGTCGTTGATTAAAATCGGCCAAGCAGAAGCCGAGATAATTCACTTTGTTTAACGAAATTATAAACAAATGCCATTGTTTCGGCTCTCAGGCGAGCTACGTCAATGATCAGTAGACATAAAGTAAAGCTAGGAGCATCAGCCAGCATCTCCAATAGGGGGGAATATTAGTGCATGTGCACTTCATTTGTTATAAGCAAGTAAACAATTACATTCGTTATTACGGTTAAACGGTTATAGCTACAGAGACGGGGCATTTATGGCCATATAGCTGATTCGTTTCCCTTTCTTTTGAGACGTCGTTGATTAAAATCGGCCGAGCAGAAGCCGAGATAATTCAATTTGTTTAACGGAATTATAAAGAAATGCCATTATTTCGGCTCTCAGGCGAGCTACGTCAATGATCAGTAGACATAAAGTTAAGCTAGGAGCATCAGCCAGCATCTCCAATAGGGGGGAATATTAGTGCATGTGCACTTCATTTGTTATAAGCAAGTAAACAATTACAATCGTTATTACGGTTAAACGGATATAGCTATAAAGACGGGTTATTCTTGGTCATATAGCTGATTCGTTTCCCTTTCTTTTGAGACGTCGTTGATTAAAATCGGCCCAGCAGAAGCCGAGATAATTCACTTTGTTTAACGAAATTATAAACAAATGCCATTATATCGGCTCTCAGGCGAGATACGTCAATGATCAGTAGACACAAAGTAAAGCTAGGAGCATCAGCTACAATGTCCAATAGGTGCGAGCAGTATACAACGAGAGGTTCAATTGTTATAAACAATTAAACTATTGAAATTGTTATTACGGTTAACTGCATATAGTTACAGCTCGTGTCTGTTTTTTCTCCCGGAGCTGATCCTCTTTCCTTTCATTTGAGATATTGTTGATTAATATCGGCCCAGCAGAAACCAAGATTATTGCAGTGAACCACAGTACATTCTTTCTGATTTTTCAATTGTTAATAACTATCAAATCACAAGTGCCATATTGTTGCAACTGCTGGAGGATATAGCTGTGGTCCGTAGCTTTAATTTAAGACATGTCCGCTTAAGAAATACCCAGTACAAGCCGAGAAAAACGTAATTGTTTAAATGAACGATGTAATTCGGGAATACGGTTTTGGCGGTGCGGGAAACTGCGAAAAAGACCGCAAACGCGAGATGGCGATACTTGTACCGTATTCGACATACCGTTACCGAAAAAATATAATAAAAATTCATATCTCGGCTTCTACTCCGCCGATTTCGACCAGCGATGTCTCAAAATAAAGGAAAACGAGTATGCTACAGGATAAAAAATACCCCGCTGCTGCACCTGTTTGCTGTTGCCCGTAATAGCAATTTCAATTGTTTAATTGTTTATAACAAATGAACTGCACATGGAATAATGTTCCCACCTTATGGAGATGGTAGCTGATGTTACTAGCTTTTATTAATGTCCTTTGATCATTGACGTAGCTCGCCTGTGAACCGAGATAATTCAATTTGTTTAACCAAATTATAAACAAATTGCGATTACTGCCACTTGCTGGCTAGGTACATCAATGATCAGAAGACACAAATTAAAGCTAGGTGCATCATCCAGCATCTCCAAATGGTGGGGACATTATTGCTTGTTAAGTTCATTAGTTATAAACAATTGAACAATTAAAATTGTTATTACGGTTAAACGGAGTTATCTAGAGCAACGGGATATATTTAATCATATAGCTGATTCGTTTCCCTTTCTGTTCAGACGTCGTTGATTAAAATCGGCCAAGCAGAAGCCGAGATAATTCACTTTGTTTAACGAAATTATAAACAAATGCCATTGTTTCGGCTCTCAGGCGAGCTACGTCAATGATCAGTTGACATAAAGTAAAGCTAGGAGCATCAGGCAGCATCTCCAATAGGGGGGAATATTAGTGCATGTGCAGTTCATTTGTTATAAGCAAGTAAACAATTATAATCGTTATTACGGTTAAACGGATATAGCTACAGAGTCGGGGCATTTATGGCCATATAGCTGATTCGTTTCCCTTTCTGTTCAGACGTCGTTGATTAAAATCGGCCAAGCAGAAGCCGAGATAATCCACTTTGTTTAACAAAATTATAAACAAATGCCATTGTTTCGGCTCTCAGGCGAGCTACGTCAATGATCAGTTGACATAAAGTAAAGCTAGGAGCATCAGCCAGCATCTCCAATAGGGGGGAATATTAGTGCATGTGCAGTTCATTTGTTGTAAGCAAGTAAACAATTATAATCGTTATTACGGTTAAACGGATATAGCTACAGAGTCGGGGCATTTATGGCCATATAGCTGATTCGTTTCCCTTTCTTTTGAGACGTCGTTCATTAAAATCGGGCAAGCAGAAGCCGAGATAATTCAATTTGTTTAACGAAATTATAAAGAAATGCCATTATTTCGGCTCTCAGGCGAGGTACATCAATGATCAGTAGACATAAAGTAAAGCCAGGATCATCAGCTACAATGTCCAACAGGTGAGAGCAGTATAGAATGAGAGGTTCAATTGTTATAAACAATTAAACAATTGAAATTGTTATTACGGTTAACTGCATATAGTTACAGCTCGTGTCTGTTTTTTCTCGCGTAGCTGATCCCCTTTCCGTTCATTTGAGATATTGTTGATTAAAATCGGCCCAGCAGAAACCAAGATTATTGCAGTGACCCGCAGTACATTCTTTCTGATTTTTCAATTGTTAATAACTATCAAATCACAAGTGCCATATTGTTGCAACTGCTGGAGGAGATAGCTGTGGTCCGTAGCTTTAATTTAAGACAAGTCCGCTCAAGAAATACCCAGTACAAGCCGAGAAAAACGTAATTGATTAAATGAATGATGTAATTCGGGAATACGGTTTTGGCGGTGCGGGAAACTGCGAAAAAGACCGCAAACGCGAGATGGCGTTACTTGTACCGTATTCGACATATCGTTACCGAAAAAATATAATAAAAATTCATATCTCGGCTTCTACTCCGCCGATTTCGACCAGCGATGTCTCAAAATAAAGGAAAACGAGTATGCTACAGGATAAAAAATACCCCGTTGCTGCACCTGTTTGCTGTTGACCGTAATAACAATTTCAATTGTTTAATTGTTTATAACAAATGAACTGCACATGGAATAATGTTCCCACCTAATGGAGATGGTAGCTGATGTTACTAGCTTTTATTAATGTCCTTTGATCATTGACGTAGCTCGCCTGTGAACCGAGATAATTCAATTTGTTTAACCAAATTATAAACAAATTGCGATTACTGCCACTTGCTGGCTAGGTACATCAATGATCAGAAGACACAAATTAAAGCTAGGTGCATCATCCAGCATCTCCAAATGGTGGGGACATTATTGCTTGTTAAGTTCATTAGTTATAAACAATTGAACAATTAAAATTGTTATTACGGTTAAACGGAGTTATCTAGAGCAACGGGATAAATTTAATCATATAGCTGATTCGTTTCCCTTTCTGTTCAGACGTCGTTGATTAAAATCGGCCAAGCAGAAGCCGAGATAATTCACTTTGTTTAACGAAATTATAAACAAATGCCATTGTTTCGGCTCTCAGGCGAGCTACGTCAATGATCAGTAGACATAAAGTAAAGCTAGGAGCATCAGCCAGCATCTCCAATAGGGGGGAATATTAGTGCATGTGCAGTTCATTTGTTATAAGCAAGTAAACAATTACATTCGTTATTACGGTTAAACGGTTATAGCTACAGAGACGGGGCATTTATGGCCATATAGCTGATTCGTTTCCCTTTCTTTTGAGACGTCGTTGATTAAAATCGGCCAAGCAGAAGCCGAGATAATTCAATTTGTTTAACGAAATTATAAAGAAATGCCATTATTTCGGCTCTCAGGCGAGGTACATCAATGATCAGTAGACATAAAGTAAAGCCAGGAGCATCAGCTACAATGTCCAACAGGTGAGAGCAGTATAGAATGAGAGGTTCAATTGTTATAAACAATTAAACAATTGAAATTGTTATTACGGTTAACTGCATATAGTTACAGCTCGTGTCTGTTTTTTCTCGCGTGGCTGATCCTCTTTCCGTTCATTTGAGATATTGTTGATTAAAATCGGCTCAGCAGAAACCAAGATTATTGCAGTGACCCGCAGTACATTCTTTCTGATTTTTCAATTGTTAATAACTATCAAATCACAAGTGCCATATTGTTGCAACTGCTGGAGGAGATAGCTGTGGTCCGTAGCTTTAATTTAAGACAAGTGCGCTTAAGAAATACCCAGTACAAGCCGAGAAAAACGTAATTGTTTAAATGAACGATGTAATTCGGGAATACGGTTTTGGCGGTGCGGGAAACTGCGAAAAAGACCGCAAACGCGAGATGGCGTTACTTGTACCGTATTCGACATATCGTTACCGAAAAAATATAATAAAAATTCATATCTCGGCTTCTACTCCGCCGATTTCGACCAGCGATGTCTCAAAATAAAGGAAAACGAGTATGCTACAGGATAAAAAATACCCCGTTGCTGCACCTGTTTGCTGTTGCCCGTAATAACAAGTTCAATTGTTTAATTGTTTATAACAAATGAACTGCACATGGAATAATGTTCCCACCTAATGGAGATGGTAGCCGATGTTACTAGCTTTTATTAATGTCCTTTGATCATTGACGTAGCTCGCCTGTGAACCGAGATAATTGAATTTGTTTAACCAAATTATAAACAAATTGCGATTACTGCCACTTGCTGGCTAGGTAAATCAATGATCAGAAGACACAAATTAAAGCTAGGTGCATCATCCAGCATCTCCAAATGGTGGGGACATTATTGCTTGTTAAGTTCATTAGTTATAAACAATTGAACAATTAAAATTGTTATTACGGTTAAACGGAGTTATCTAGAGCAACGGGATATATTTAATCATATAGCTGATTCGTTTCCCTTTCTGTTCAGACGTCGTTGATTAAAATCGGCCAAGCAGAAGCCGAGATAATTCACTTTGTTTAACGAAATTATAAACAAATGCCATTGTTTCGGCTCTCAGGCGAGCTACGTCAATGATCAGTAGACATAAAGTAAAGCTAGGAGCATCAGCCAGCATCTCCAATAGGGGGGAATATTAGTGCATGTGCAGTTCATTTGTTATAAGCAAGTAAACAATTACATTCGTTATTACGGTTAAACGGTTATAGCTACAGAGACGGGGCATTTATGGCCATATAGCTGATTCGTTTCCCTTTCTTTTGAGACGTCGTTGATTAAAATCGGCCGAGCAGAAGCCGAGATAATTCAATTTGTTTAACGAAATTATAAAGAAATGCCATTATTTCGGCTCTCAGGCGAGCTACGTCAATGATCAGTAGACATAAAGTTAAGCTAGGAGCATCAGCCAGCATCTCCAATAGGGGGGAATATTAGTGCATGTGCACTTCATTTGTTATAAGCAAGTAAACAATTACAATCGTTATTACGGTTAAACGGATATAGCTATAGAGACGGGTTATTCTTGGTCATATAGCTGATTCGTTTCCCTTTCTTTTGAGACGTCGTTGATTAAAATCGGCCTAGCAGAAGCCGAGATAATTCACTTTGTTTAACGAAATTATAAACAAATGCCATTATATCGGCTCTCAGGCGAGATACGTCAATGATCAGTAGACACGAAGTAAAGCTAGGAGCATCAGCTACAATGTCCAATAGGTGCGAGCAGTATACAACGAGAGGTTCAATTGTTATAAACAATTAAACTATTGAAATTGTTATTACGGTTAACTGCATATAGTTACAGCTCGTGTCTGTTTTTTCTCCCGGAGCTGATCCTCTTTCCTTTCATTTGAGATATTGTTGATTAATATCGGCCCAGCAGAAACCAAGATTATTGCAGTGACCCACAGTACATTCTTTCTGATTTTTCAATTGTTAATAACTATCAAATCACAAGTGCCATATTGTTGCAACTGCTGGAGGTGATAGCTGTGGTCCGTAGCTTTAATTTAAGACAAGTCCGCTTAAGAAATACCCAGTACAAGCCGAGAAAAACGTAATTGTTTAAATGAACGATGTAATCCGGGAATACGGTTTTGGCGGTGCGGGAAACTGCGAAAAAGACCGCAAACGCGAGATGGCGTTACTTGTACCGTTTTCGACATATCGTTACCGAAAAAATATAATAAAAATTCATATCTCGGCTTCTACTCCGCCGATTTCGACCAGCGATGTCTCAAAATAAAGGAAAACGAGTATGCTACAGGATAAAAAATACCCCTTTGCTGCACCTGTTTGCTGTTGCCCGTAATAACAATTTCAATTGTTTAATTGTTTATAACAAATGAACTGCACATGGAATAATGTTCCCACCTAATGGAGATGGTAGCTGATGTTACTAGCTTTTATTAATGTCCTTTGATCATTGACGTAGCTCGCCTGTGAACCGAGATAATTGAATTTGTTTAACCAAATTATAAACAAATTGCGATTACTGCCACTTGCGGGCTAGGTACATCAATGATCAGAAGACAGAAATTAAAGCTAGGTGCATCATCCAGCATCTCCAAATGGTGGGGACATTATTGCTTGTTAAGTTCATTAGTTATAAACTATTGAACAATTAAAATTGTTATTACGGTTAAACGGAGTTATCTAGAGCAACGGCATTAATTTAATCATATAGCTGATTCGTTTCCCTTTCTGTTCAGACGTCGTTGATTAAAATCGGCCAAGCAGAAGCCGAGATAATTCACATTGTTTAACGAAATTATAAACAAATGCCATTGTTTCGACTCTCAGGCGAGCTACGTCAATGATCAGTAGACATAAAGTAAAGCTAGGAGCATCAGCCAGCATCTCCAATAGGGGGGAATATTAGTGCATGTGCAGTTCATTTGTTATAAGCAAGTAAACAATTACATTCGTTATTACGGTTAAACGGTTATAGCTACAGAGACGGGGCATTTATGGCCATATAGCTGATTCGTTTCCCTTTCTTTTGAGACGTCGTTGATTAAAATCGGCCGAGCAGAAGCCGAGATAATTCAATTTGTTTAACGAAATTATAAACAAATGCCATTATTTCGGCTCTCAGGCGAGGTACATCAATGATCAGTAGACATAATGTAAAGCCAGGAGCATCAGCTACAATGTCCAACAGGTGAGAGCAGTATAGAAAGAGAGGTTCAATTGTTATAAACAATTAAACGATTGAAATTGTTATTACGGTTAACTGCATATAGTTACAGCTCGTGTCTGTTTTTTCTCGCGTGGCTGATCCTCTTTCCGTTCATTTGAGATATTGTTGATTAAAATCGGCTCAGCAGAAACCAAGATTATTGCAGTGACCCGCAGTACATTCTTTCTGATTTTTCAATTGTTAATAACTACCAAATCACAAGTGCCATATTGTTGCAACTGCTGGAGGAGATAGCTGTGGTCCGTAGCTTTAATTTAAGACAAGTGCGCTTAAGAAATACCCAGTACAAACCGAGAAAAACGTAATTGTTTAAATGAACGATGTAATTCGGGAATACGGTTTTGGCGGTGCGGGAAACTGCGAAAAAGACCGCAAACGCGAGATGGCGTTACTTGTACCGTTTTCGACATATCGTTACCGAAAAAATATAATAAAAATTCATATCTCGGCTTCTAATCCGCCGATTTCGACCAGCGATGTCTCAAAATAAAGGAAAACGAGTATGCTACAGGATAAAAAATACCCCGTTGCTGCACCTGTTTGCTGTTGCCCGTAATAACAATTTCAATTGTTTAATTGTTTATAACAAATGAACTGCACATGGAATAATGTTCCCACCTAATGGAGATGGTAGCCGATGTTACTAGCTTTTATTAATGTCCTTTGATCATTGACGTAGCTCGCCTGTGAACCGAGATAATTGAATTTGTTTAACCAAATTATAAACAAATTGCGATTACTGCCACTTGCTGGCTAGGTACATCAATGATCAGAAGACACAAATTAAAGCTAGGTGCATCATCCAGCATCTCCAAATGGTGGGGACATTATTGCTTGTTAAGTTCATAAGTTATAAACAATTGAACAATTAAAATTGTTATTACGGTTAAACGGAGTTATCTAGAGCAACGGGATAAATTTAATCATATAGCTGATTCGTTTCCCTTTCTGTTCAGACGTCGTTGATTAAAATCGGCCAAGCAGAAGCCGAGATAATCCACTTTGTTTAACGAAATTATAAACAAATGCCATTGTTTCGGCTCTCAGGCGAGCTACGTCAATGATCAGTAGACATAATGTAAAGCCAGGAGCATCAGCTACAATGTCCAACAGGTGAGAGCAGTATAGAAAGAGAGGTTCAATTGTTATAAACAATTAAACGATTGAAATTGTTATTACGGTTAACTGCATATAGTTACAGCTCGTGTCTGTTTTTTCTCGCGTGGCTGATCCTCTTTCCGTTCATTTGAGATATTGTTGATTAAAATCGGCTCAGCAGAAACCAAGATTATTGCAGTGACCCGCAGTACATTCTTTCTGATTTTTCAATTGTTAATAACTACCAAATCACAAGTGCCATATTGTTGCAACTGCTGGAGGAGATAGCTGTGGTCCGTAGCTTTAATTTAAGACAAGTGCGCTTAAGAAATACCCAGTACAAGCCGAGAAAAACGTAATTGTTTAAATGAACGATGTAATTCGGGAATACGGTTTTGGCGGTGCGGGAAACTGCGAAAAAGACCGCAAACGCGAGATGGCGTTACTTGTACCGTTTTCGACATATCGTTACCGAAAAAATATAATAAAAATTCATATCTCGGCTTCTACTCCGCCGATTTCGACCAGCGATGTCTCAAAATAAAGGAAAACGAGTATGCTACAGGATAAAAAATACCCCGTTGCTGCACCTGTTTGCTCTTGCCCGTAATAACAATTTCAATTGTTTAATTGTTTATAACAAATAAACTGCACATGGAATAATGTTCCCACCTAATGGAGATGGTAGCCGATGTTACTAGCTTTTATTAATGTCCTTTGATCATTGACGTAGCTCGCCTGTGAACCGAGATAATTCAATTCGTTTAACCAAATTATAAAAAATTGCGATTACTGCCACTTGCTGGCTAGGTACATCAATGATCAGAAGACACAAATTAAAGCTAGGTGCATCATCCAGCATCTCCAAATGGTGGGGACATTATTGCTTGTTAAGTTCATTAGTTATAAACAATTGAACAATTAAAATTGTTATTACGGTTAAACGGAGTTATCTAGAGCAACGGGATAAATTTAATCATATAGCTGATTCGTTTCCCTTTCTGTTGAGCCGTCGTTGATTAAAATCGGCCAAGCAGAAGCCGAGATAATCCACTTTGTTTAACGAAATCATAAAGAAATGCCATTATTTCGGCTCTCAGGCGAGCTACGTGAATGATCAGTAGACATAAAGTTAAGCTAGGAGCGTCAGCCAGCATCTCCAATAGGGGGGAATATTAGTGTATGTGCAGTTCATTTGTCATAAGCAAGTAAACAATTATAATCGTTATTACGGTTAAACGGATATAGCTACAGAGACGGGTTATTCTTGGTCATATAGCTGATTCGTTTCCCTTTCTTTTGAGACGTCGTTGATTAAAATCGGCCGAGCAGAAGCCGAGATAATTCAATTTGTTTAACGAAATTATAAACAAATGCCATTATTTCGGCTCTCAGGCGAGGTACATCAATGATCAGTAGACATAAAGTAAAGCCAGGAGCATCAGCTACAATGTCCAACAGGTGAGAGCAGTATAGAATGAGAGGTTCAATTGTTATAAACAATTAAACAATTGAAATTGTTATTACGGTTAACTGCATATAGTTACAGCTCGTGTCTGTTTTTTCTCGCGTGGCTGATCCTCTTTCCGTTCATTTGAGATATTGTTGATTAAAATCGGCACAGCAGAAACCAAGATTATTGCAGTGACCCGCAGTACATTCTTTCTGATTTTTCAATTGTTAATAACTATCAAATCACAAGTGCCATATTGTTGCAACTGCTGGAGGAGATAGCTGTGGTCCGTAGCTTTAATTTAAGACAAGTGCGCTTAAGAAATACCCAGTACAAGCCGAGAAAAACGTAATTGTTTAAATGAACGATGTAATTCGGGAATACGGTTTTGGCGGTGCGGGAAACTGCGAAAAAGACCGCAAACGCGAGATGGCGTTACTTGTACCGTTTTCGACATATCGTTACCGAAAAAATATAATAAAAATTCATATCTCGGCTTCTACTCCGCCGATTTCGACCAGCGATGTCTCAAAATAAAGGAAAACGAGTATGCTACAGGATAAAAAATACCCCGTTGCTGCACCTGTTTGCTATTGCCCGTAATAACAATTTCAATTGTTTAATTGTTTATAACAAATGAACTGCACATGGAATAATGTTCCCACCTAATGGAGATGGTAGCTGATGTTACTAGCTTTTATTACTGTCCTTTGGTCATTGACGTAGCTCGCCTGTGAACCGAGATAATTGAATTTGTTTAACCAAATTATAAACAAATTGCGATTACTGCCACTTGCTGGCTAGGTACATCAACGATCAGAAGACACAAATTAAAGCTAGGTGCATCATCCAGCATCTCCAAATGGTGGGGACATTATTGCTTGTTAAGTTCATAAGTTATAAACAATTGAACAATTAAAATTGTTATTACGGTTAAACGGAGTTATCTAGAGCAACGGGATAAATTTAATCATATAGCTGATTCGTTTCCCTTTCTGTTCAGATGTCGTTGATTAAAATCGGCCAAGCAGAAGCCGAGATAATCCACTTTGTTTAACAAAATTATAAACAAATGCCATTTTTTCGGCTCTCAGGCGTGTTACGTCAATGATCAGTAGACATAAAGTAAAGCCAGGAGCATCAGCTACAATGTCCAACAGGTGAGAGCAGTATAGAAAGAGAGGTTCAATTGTTATAAACAATTAAACAATTGAAATTGTTATTACGGTTAACTGCATATAGTTACAGCTCGTGTCTGTTTTTTCTCGCGTGGCTGATCCTCTTTCCGTTCATTTGAGATATTGTTGATTAAAATCGGCTCAGCAGAAACCAAGATTATTGCAGTGACCCGCAGTACATTCTTTCTGATTTTTCAATTGTTAATAACTACCAAATCACAAGTGCCATATTGTTGCAACTGCTGGAGGAGATAGCTGTGGTCCGTAGCTTTAATTTAAGACAAGTGCGCTTAAGAAATACCCAGTACAAGCCGAGAAAAACGTAATTGTTTAAATGAACGATGTAATTCGGGAATACGGTTTTGGCGGTGCGGGAAACTGCGAAAAAGACCGCAAACGCGAGATGGCGTTACTTGTACCGTTTTCGACATATCGTTACCGAAAAAATATAATAAAAATTCATATCTCGGCTTCTACTTCGCCGATTTCGACCAGCGATGTCTCAAAATAAAGGAAAACGAGTATGCTACAGGATAAAAAATACCCCGTTGCTGCACCTGTTTGCTGTTGCCCGTAATAACAAGTTCAATTGTTTAATTGTTTATAACAAATGAACTGCACATGGAATAATGTTCCCACCTAATGGAGATGGTAGCCGATGTTACTAGCTTTTATTAATGTCCTTTGATCATTGACGTAGCTCGCCTGTGAACCGAGATAATTGAATTTGTTTAACCAAATTATAAACAAATTGCGATTACTGCCACTTGCTGGCTAGGTACATCAATGATCAGAAGACACAAATTAAAGCTAGGTGCATCATCCAGCATCTCCAAATGGTGGGGACATTATTGCTTGTTAAGTTCATAAGTTATAAACAATTGAACAATTAAAATTGTTATTACGGTTAAACGGAGTTATCTAGAGCAACGGGATAAATTTAATCATATAGCTGATTCGTTTCCCTTTCTGTTCAGACGTCGTTGATTAAAATCGGCCAAGCAGAAGCCGAGATAATCCACTTTGTTTAACGAAATTATAAAGGAATGCCATTATTTCGGCTCTCAGGCGAGCTACGTGAATGATCAGTAGACATAAAGTTAAGCTAGGAGCGTCAGCCAGCATCTCCAATAGGGGGGAATATTAGTGTATGTGCAGTTCATTTGTCATAAGCAAGTAAACAATTATAATCGTTATTACGGTTAAACGGATATAGCTACAGAGACGGGTTATTCTTGGTCATATAGCTGATTCGTTTCCCTTTCTTTTGAGACGTCGTTGATTAAAATCGGCCGAGCAGAAGCCGAGATAATTCAATTTGTTTAACGAAATTATAAACAAATGCCATTATTTCGGCTCTCAGGCGAGGTACATCAATGATCAGTAGACATAATGTAAAGCCAGGAGCATCAGCTACAATGTCCAACAGGTGAGAGCAGTATAGAAAGAGAGGTTCAATTGTTTTAAACAATTAAACAATTGAAATTGTTATTACGGTTAACTGCATATAGTTACAGCTCGTGTCTGTTTTTTCTCGCGTGGCTGATCCTCTTTCCGTTCATTTGAGATATTGTTGATTAAAATCGGCTCAGCAGAAACCAAGATTATTGCAGTGACCCGCAGTACATTCTTTCTGATTTTTCAATTGTTAATAACTACCAAATCACAAGTGCCATATTGTTGCAACTGCTGGAGGAGATAGCTGTGGTCCGTAGCTTTAATTTAAGACAAGTGCGCTTAAGAAATACCCAGTACAAGCCGAGAAAAACGTAATTGTTTAAATGAACGATGTAATTCGGGAATACGGTTTTGGCGGTGCGGGAAACTGCGAAAAAGACCGCAAACGCGAGATGGCGTTACTTGTACCGTTTTCGACATATCGTTACCGAAAAAATATAATAAAAATTCATATCTCGGCTTCTACTTCGCCGATTTCGACCAGCGATGTCTCAAAATAAAGGAAAACGAGTATGCTACAGGATAAAAAATACCCCGTTGCTGCACCTGTTTGCTGTTGACCGTAATAACAATTTCAATTGTTTAATTGTTTATAACAAATGAACTGCACATGGAATAATGTTCCCACCTAATGGAGATGGTAGCTGATGTTACTAGCTTTTATTAATGTCCTTTGATCATTGACGTAGCTCGCCTGTGAACCGAGATAATTCAATTTGTTTAACCAAATTATAAACAAATTGCGATTACTGCCACTTGCTGGCTAGGTACATCAATGATCAGAAGACACAAATTAAAGCTAGGTGCATCATCCAGCATCTCCAAATGGTGGGGACATTATTGCTTGTTAAGTTCATTAGTTATAAACAATTGAACAATTAAAATTGTTATTACGGTTAAACGGAGTTATCTAGAGCAACGGGATAAATTTAATCATATAGCTGATTCGTTTCCCTTTCTGTTGAGCCGTCGTTGATTAAAATCGGCCAAGCAGAAGCCGAGATAATCCACTTTGTTTAACGAAATTATAAACAAATGCCATTATTTCGGCTCTCAGGCGAGCTACGTCAATGATCAGTAGACATAAAGTTAAGCTAGGAGCGTCAGCCAGCATCTCCAATAGGGGGGAATATTAGTGTATGTGCAGTTCATTTGTCATAAGCAAGTAAACAATTATAATCGTTATTACGGTTAAACGGATATAGCTACAGAGACGGGTTATTCTTGGTCATATAGCTGATTCGTTTCCCTTTCTTTTGAGACGTCGTTGATTAAAATCGGCCGAGCAGAAGCCGAGATAATTCAATTTGTTTAACGAAATTATAAACAAATGCCATTATTTCGGCTCTCAGGCGAGGTACATCAATGATCAGTAGACATAATGTAAAGCCAGGAGCATCAGCTACAATGTCCAACAGGTGAGAGCAGTATAGAAAGAGAGGTTCAATTGTTATAAACAATTAAACGATTGAAATTGTTATTACGGTTAACTGCATATAGTTACAGCTCGTGTCTGTTTTTTCTCGCGTGGCTGATCCTCTTTCCGTTCATTTGAGATATTGTTGATTAAAATCGGCTCAGCAGAAACCAAGATTATTGCAGTGACCCGCAGTACATTCTTTCTGATTTTTCAATTGTTAATAACTACCAAATCACAAGTGCCATATTGTTGCAACTGCTGGAGGAGATAGCTGTGGTCCGTAGCTTTAATTTAAGACAAGTGCGCTTAAGAAATACCCAGTACAAACCGAGAAAAACGTAATTGTTTAAATGAACGATGTAATTCGGGAATACGGTTTTGGCGGTGCGGGAAACTGCGAAAAAGACCGCAAACGCGAGATGGCGTTACTTGTACCGTTTTCGACATATCGTTACCGAAAAAATATAATAAAAATTCATATCTCGGCTTCTAATCCGCCGATTTCGACCAGCGATGTCTCAAAATAAAGGAAAACGAGTATGCTACAGGATAAAAAATACCCCGTTGCTGCACCTGTTTGCTGTTGCCCGTAATAACAATTTCAACTGTTTAATTGTTTATAACAAATGAACTGCACATGGAATAATGTTCCCACCTAATGGAGATGGTAGCCGATGTTACTAGCTTTTATTAATGTCCTTTGATCATTGACGTAGCTCGCCTGTGAACCGAGATAATTGAATTTGTTTAACCAAATTATAAACAAATTGCGATTACTGCCACTTGCTGGCTAGGTACATCAATGATCAGAAGACACAAATTAAAGCTAGGTGCATCATCCAGCATCTCCAAATGGTGGGGACATTATTGCTTGTTAAGTTCATAAGTTATAAACAATTGAACAATTAAAATTGTTATTACGGTTAAACGGAGTTATCTAGAGCAACGGGATAAATTTAATCATATAGCTGATTCGTTTCCCTTTCTGTTCAGACGTCGTTGATTAAAATCGGCCAAGCAGAAGCCGAGATAATCCACTTTGTTTAACGAAATTATAAACAAATGCCATTGTTTCGGCTCTCAGGCGAGCTACGTCAATGATCAGTAGACATAAAGTAAAGCCAGGAGCATCAGCTACAATGTCCAACAGGTGAGAGCAGTATAGAATGAGAGGTTCAATTGTTATAAACAATTAAACAATTGAAATGGTTATTACGGTTAACTGCATATAGTTACAGCTCGTGTCTGTTTTTTCTCGCGTAGCTGATCCCCTTTCCGTTCATTTGAGATATTGTTGATTAAAATCGGCCCAGCAGAAACCAAGATTATTGCAGTGACCCGCAGTACATTCTTTCTGATTTTTCAATTGTTAATAACTATCAAATCACAAGTGCCATATTGTTGCAACTGCTGGAGGAGATAGCTGTGGTCCGTAGCTTTAATTTAAGACAAGTCCGCTCAAGAAATACCCAGTACAAGCCGAGAAAAACGTAATTGTTTAAATGAACGATGTAATTCGGGAATACGGTTTTGGCGGTGCGGGAAACTGCGAAAAAGACCGCAAACGCGAGATGGCGTTACTTGTACCGTTTTCGACATATCGTTACCGAAAAAATATAATAAAAATTCATATCTCGGCTTCTAATCCGCCGATTTCGACCAGCGATGTCTCAAAATAAAGGAAAACGAGTATGCTACAGGATAAAAAATACCCCGTTGCTGCACCTGTTTGCTGTTGCCCGTAATAACAAGTTCAATTGTTTAATTGTTTATAACAAATGAACTGCACATGGAATAATGTTCCCACCTAATGGAGATGGTAGCCGATGTTACTAGCTTTTATTAATGTCCTTTGATCATTGACGTAGCTCGCCTGTGAACCGAGATAATTGAATTTGTTTAACCAAATTATAAACAAATTGCGATTACTGCCACTTGCTGGCTAGGTAAATCAATGATCAGAAGACACAAATTAAAGCTAGGTGCATCATCCAGCATCTCCAAATGGTGGGGACATTATTGCTTGTTAAGTTCATTAGTTATAAACAATTGAACAATTAAAATTGTTATTACGGTTAAACGGAGTTATCTAGAGCAACGGGATATATTTAATCATATAGCTGATTCGTTTCCCTTTCTGTTCAGACGTCGTTGATTAAAATCGGCCAAGCAGAAGCCGAGATAATTCACTTTGTTTAACGAAATTATAAACAAATGCCATTGTTTCGGCTCTCAGGCGAGCTACGTCAATGATCAGTAGACATAAAGTAAAGCTAGGAGCATCAGCCAGCATCTCCAATAGGGGGGAATATTAGTGCATGTGCAGTTCATTTGTTATAAGCAAGTAAACAATTACATTCGTTATTACGGTTAAACGGTTATAGCTACAGAGACGGGGCATTTATGGCCATATAGCTGATTCGTTTCCCTTTCTTTTGAGACGTCGTTGATTAAAATCGGCCGAGCAGAAGCCGAGATAATTCAATTTGTTTAACGAAATTATAAAGAAATGCCATTATTTCGGCTCTCAGGCGAGCTACGTCAATGATCAGTAGACATAAAGTTAAGCTAGGAGCATCAGCCAGCATCTCCAATAGGGGGGAATATTAGTGCATGTGCACTTCATTTGTTATAAGCAAGTAAACAATTACAATCGTTATTACGGTTAAACGGATATAGCTATAGAGACGGGTTATTCTTGGTCATATAGCTGATTCGTTTCCCTTTCTTTTGAGACGTCGTTGATTAAAATCGGCCTAGCAGAAGCCGAGATAATTCACTTTGTTTAACGAAATTATAAACAAATGCCATTATATCGGCTCTCAGGCGAGATACGTCAATGATCAGTAGACACGAAGTAAAGCTAGGAGCATCAGCTACAATGTCCAATAGGTGCGAGCAGTATACAACGAGAGGTTCAATTGTTATAAACAATTAAACTATTGAAATTGTTATTACGGTTAACTGCATATAGTTACAGCTCGTGTCTGTTTTTTCTCCCGGAGCTGATCCTCTTTCCTTTCATTTGAGATATTGTTGATTAATATCGGCCCAGCAGAAACCAAGATTATTGCAGTGACCCACAGTACATTCTTTCTGATTTTTCAATTGTTAATAACTATCAAATCACAAGTGCCATATTGTTGCAACTGCTGGAGGTGATAGCTGTGGTCCGTAGCTTTAATTTAAGACAAGTCCGCTTAAGAAATACCCAGTACAAGCCGAGAAAAACGTAATTGTTTAAATGAACGATGTAATCCGGGAATACGGTTTTGGCGGTGCGGGAAACTGCGAAAAAGACCGCAAACGCGAGATGGCGTTACTTGTACCGTTTTCGACATATCGTTACCGAAAAAATATAATAAAAATTCATATCTCGGCTTCTACTCCGCCGATTTCGACCAGCGATGTCTCAAAATAAAGGAAAACGAGTATGCTACAGGATAAAAAATACCCCTTTGCTGCACCTGTTTGCTGTTGCCCGTAATAACAATTTCAATTGTTTAATTGTTTATAACAAATGAACTGCACATGGAATAATGTTCCCACCTAATGGAGATGGTAGCTGATGTTACTAGCTTTTATTAATGTCCTTTGATCATTGACGTAGCTCGCCTGTGAACCGAGATAATTGAATTTGTTTAACCAAATTATAAACAAATTGCGATTACTGCCACTTGCGGGCTAGGTACATCAATGATCAGAAGACAGAAATTAAAGCTAGGTGCATCATCCAGCATCTCCAAATGGTGGGGACATTATTGCTTGTTAAGTTCATTAGTTATAAACTATTGAACAATTAAAATTGTTATTACGGTTAAACGGAGTTATCTAGAGCAACGGCATTAATTTAATCATATAGCTGATTCGTTTCCCTTTCTGTTCAGACGTCGTTGATTAAAATCGGCCAAGCAGAAGCCGAGATAATTCACATTGTTTAACGAAATTATAAACAAATGCCATTGTTTCGACTCTCAGGCGAGCTACGTCAATGATCAGTAGACATAAAGTAAAGCTAGGAGCATCAGCCAGCATCTCCAATAGGGGGGAATATTAGTGCATGTGCAGTTCATTTGTTATAAGCAAGTAAACAATTACATTCGTTATTACGGTTAAACGGTTATAGCTACAGAGACGGGGCATTTATGGCCATATAGCTGATTCGTTTCCCTTTCTTTTGAGACGTCGTTGATTAAAATCGGCCGAG
Source organism: Nomada lathburiana (assembly GCA_963667235.1). Classification (NCBI taxonomy): domain Eukaryota; kingdom Metazoa; phylum Arthropoda; class Insecta; order Hymenoptera; family Apidae; genus Nomada; species Nomada lathburiana. The sequence continues at coordinate 6,806,415 of OY763898.1, read as the reverse complement.
CAGAAGCCGAGATAATTCAATTTGTTTAACGAAATTATAAACAAATGCCATTATTTCGGCTCTCAGGCGAGGTACATCAATGATCAGTAGACATAATGTAAAGCCAGGAGCATCAGCTACAATGTCCAACAGGTGAGAGCAGTATAGAAAGAGAGGTTCAATTGTTATAAACAATTAAACGATTGAAATTGTTATTACGGTTAACTGCATATAGTTACAGCTCGTGTCTGTTTTTTCTCGCGTGGCTGATCCTCTTTCCGTTCATTTGAGATATTGTTGATTAAAATCGGCTCAGCAGAAACCAAGATTATTGCAGTGACCCGCAGTACATTCTTTCTGATTTTTCAATTGTTAATAACTACCAAATCACAAGTGCCATATTGTTGCAACTGCTGGAGGAGATAGCTGTGGTCCGTAGCTTTAATTTAAGACAAGTGCGCTTAAGAAATACCCAGTACAAACCGAGAAAAACGTAATTGTTTAAATGAACGATGTAATTCGGGAATACGGTTTTGGCGGTGCGGGAAACTGCGAAAAAGACCGCAAACGCGAGATGGCGTTACTTGTACCGTTTTCGACATATCGTTACCGAAAAAATATAATAAAAATTCATATCTCGGCTTCTAATCCGCCGATTTCGACCAGCGATGTCTCAAAATAAAGGAAAACGAGTATGCTACAGGATAAAAAATACCCCGTTGCTGCACCTGTTTGCTGTTGCCCGTAATAACAATTTCAATTGTTTAATTGTTTATAACAAATGAACTGCACATGGAATAATGTTCCCACCTAATGGAGATGGTAGCCGATGTTACTAGCTTTTATTAATGTCCTTTGATCATTGACGTAGCTCGCCTGTGAACCGAGATAATTGAATTTGTTTAACCAAATTATAAACAAATTGCGATTACTGCCACTTGCTGGCTAGGTACATCAATGATCAGAAGACACAAATTAAAGCTAGGTGCATCATCCAGCATCTCCAAATGGTGGGGACATTATTGCTTGTTAAGTTCATAAGTTATAAACAATTGAACAATTAAAATTGTTATTACGGTTAAACGGAGTTATCTAGAGCAACGGGATAAATTTAATCATATAGCTGATTCGTTTCCCTTTCTGTTCAGACGTCGTTGATTAAAATCGGCCAAGCAGAAGCCGAGATAATCCACTTTGTTTAACGAAATTATAAACAAATGCCATTGTTTCGGCTCTCAGGCGAGCTACGTCAATGATCAGTAGACATAATGTAAAGCCAGGAGCATCAGCTACAATGTCCAACAGGTGAGAGCAGTATAGAAAGAGAGGTTCAATTGTTATAAACAATTAAACGATTGAAATTGTTATTACGGTTAACTGCATATAGTTACAGCTCGTGTCTGTTTTTTCTCGCGTGGCTGATCCTCTTTCCGTTCATTTGAGATATTGTTGATTAAAATCGGCTCAGCAGAAACCAAGATTATTGCAGTGACCCGCAGTACATTCTTTCTGATTTTTCAATTGTTAATAACTACCAAATCACAAGTGCCATATTGTTGCAACTGCTGGAGGAGATAGCTGTGGTCCGTAGCTTTAATTTAAGACAAGTGCGCTTAAGAAATACCCAGTACAAGCCGAGAAAAACGTAATTGTTTAAATGAACGATGTAATTCGGGAATACGGTTTTGGCGGTGCGGGAAACTGCGAAAAAGACCGCAAACGCGAGATGGCGTTACTTGTACCGTTTTCGACATATCGTTACCGAAAAAATATAATAAAAATTCATATCTCGGCTTCTACTCCGCCGATTTCGACCAGCGATGTCTCAAAATAAAGGAAAACGAGTATGCTACAGGATAAAAAATACCCCGTTGCTGCACCTGTTTGCTCTTGCCCGTAATAACAATTTCAATTGTTTAATTGTTTATAACAAATAAACTGCACATGGAATAATGTTCCCACCTAATGGAGATGGTAGCCGATGTTACTAGCTTTTATTAATGTCCTTTGATCATTGACGTAGCTCGCCTGTGAACCGAGATAATTCAATTCGTTTAACCAAATTATAAAAAATTGCGATTACTGCCACTTGCTGGCTAGGTACATCAATGATCAGAAGACACAAATTAAAGCTAGGTGCATCATCCAGCATCTCCAAATGGTGGGGACATTATTGCTTGTTAAGTTCATTAGTTATAAACAATTGAACAATTAAAATTGTTATTACGGTTAAACGGAGTTATCTAGAGCAACGGGATAAATTTAATCATATAGCTGATTCGTTTCCCTTTCTGTTGAGCCGTCGTTGATTAAAATCGGCCAAGCAGAAGCCGAGATAATCCACTTTGTTTAACGAAATCATAAAGAAATGCCATTATTTCGGCTCTCAGGCGAGCTACGTGAATGATCAGTAGACATAAAGTTAAGCTAGGAGCGTCAGCCAGCATCTCCAATAGGGGGGAATATTAGTGTATGTGCAGTTCATTTGTCATAAGCAAGTAAACAATTATAATCGTTATTACGGTTAAACGGATATAGCTACAGAGACGGGTTATTCTTGGTCATATAGCTGATTCGTTTCCCTTTCTTTTGAGACGTCGTTGATTAAAATCGGCCGAGCAGAAGCCGAGATAATTCAATTTGTTTAACGAAATTATAAACAAATGCCATTATTTCGGCTCTCAGGCGAGGTACATCAATGATCAGTAGACATAAAGTAAAGCCAGGAGCATCAGCTACAATGTCCAACAGGTGAGAGCAGTATAGAATGAGAGGTTCAATTGTTATAAACAATTAAACAATTGAAATTGTTATTACGGTTAACTGCATATAGTTACAGCTCGTGTCTGTTTTTTCTCGCGTGGCTGATCCTCTTTCCGTTCATTTGAGATATTGTTGATTAAAATCGGCACAGCAGAAACCAAGATTATTGCAGTGACCCGCAGTACATTCTTTCTGATTTTTCAATTGTTAATAACTATCAAATCACAAGTGCCATATTGTTGCAACTGCTGGAGGAGATAGCTGTGGTCCGTAGCTTTAATTTAAGACAAGTGCGCTTAAGAAATACCCAGTACAAGCCGAGAAAAACGTAATTGTTTAAATGAACGATGTAATTCGGGAATACGGTTTTGGCGGTGCGGGAAACTGCGAAAAAGACCGCAAACGCGAGATGGCGTTACTTGTACCGTTTTCGACATATCGTTACCGAAAAAATATAATAAAAATTCATATCTCGGCTTCTACTCCGCCGATTTCGACCAGCGATGTCTCAAAATAAAGGAAAACGAGTATGCTACAGGATAAAAAATACCCCGTTGCTGCACCTGTTTGCTATTGCCCGTAATAACAATTTCAATTGTTTAATTGTTTATAACAAATGAACTGCACATGGAATAATGTTCCCACCTAATGGAGATGGTAGCTGATGTTACTAGCTTTTATTACTGTCCTTTGGTCATTGACGTAGCTCGCCTGTGAACCGAGATAATTGAATTTGTTTAACCAAATTATAAACAAATTGCGATTACTGCCACTTGCTGGCTAGGTACATCAACGATCAGAAGACACAAATTAAAGCTAGGTGCATCATCCAGCATCTCCAAATGGTGGGGACATTATTGCTTGTTAAGTTCATAAGTTATAAACAATTGAACAATTAAAATTGTTATTACGGTTAAACGGAGTTATCTAGAGCAACGGGATAAATTTAATCATATAGCTGATTCGTTTCCCTTTCTGTTCAGATGTCGTTGATTAAAATCGGCCAAGCAGAAGCCGAGATAATCCACTTTGTTTAACAAAATTATAAACAAATGCCATTTTTTCGGCTCTCAGGCGTGTTACGTCAATGATCAGTAGACATAAAGTAAAGCCAGGAGCATCAGCTACAATGTCCAACAGGTGAGAGCAGTATAGAAAGAGAGGTTCAATTGTTATAAACAATTAAACAATTGAAATTGTTATTACGGTTAACTGCATATAGTTACAGCTCGTGTCTGTTTTTTCTCGCGTGGCTGATCCTCTTTCCGTTCATTTGAGATATTGTTGATTAAAATCGGCTCAGCAGAAACCAAGATTATTGCAGTGACCCGCAGTACATTCTTTCTGATTTTTCAATTGTTAATAACTACCAAATCACAAGTGCCATATTGTTGCAACTGCTGGAGGAGATAGCTGTGGTCCGTAGCTTTAATTTAAGACAAGTGCGCTTAAGAAATACCCAGTACAAGCCGAGAAAAACGTAATTGTTTAAATGAACGATGTAATTCGGGAATACGGTTTTGGCGGTGCGGGAAACTGCGAAAAAGACCGCAAACGCGAGATGGCGTTACTTGTACCGTTTTCGACATATCGTTACCGAAAAAATATAATAAAAATTCATATCTCGGCTTCTACTTCGCCGATTTCGACCAGCGATGTCTCAAAATAAAGGAAAACGAGTATGCTACAGGATAAAAAATACCCCGTTGCTGCACCTGTTTGCTGTTGCCCGTAATAACAAGTTCAATTGTTTAATTGTTTATAACAAATGAACTGCACATGGAATAATGTTCCCACCTAATGGAGATGGTAGCCGATGTTACTAGCTTTTATTAATGTCCTTTGATCATTGACGTAGCTCGCCTGTGAACCGAGATAATTGAATTTGTTTAACCAAATTATAAACAAATTGCGATTACTGCCACTTGCTGGCTAGGTACATCAATGATCAGAAGACACAAATTAAAGCTAGGTGCATCATCCAGCATCTCCAAATGGTGGGGACATTATTGCTTGTTAAGTTCATAAGTTATAAACAATTGAACAATTAAAATTGTTATTACGGTTAAACGGAGTTATCTAGAGCAACGGGATAAATTTAATCATATAGCTGATTCGTTTCCCTTTCTGTTCAGACGTCGTTGATTAAAATCGGCCAAGCAGAAGCCGAGATAATCCACTTTGTTTAACGAAATTATAAAGGAATGCCATTATTTCGGCTCTCAGGCGAGCTACGTGAATGATCAGTAGACATAAAGTTAAGCTAGGAGCGTCAGCCAGCATCTCCAATAGGGGGGAATATTAGTGTATGTGCAGTTCATTTGTCATAAGCAAGTAAACAATTATAATCGTTATTACGGTTAAACGGATATAGCTACAGAGACGGGTTATTCTTGGTCATATAGCTGATTCGTTTCCCTTTCTTTTGAGACGTCGTTGATTAAAATCGGCCGAGCAGAAGCCGAGATAATTCAATTTGTTTAACGAAATTATAAACAAATGCCATTATTTCGGCTCTCAGGCGAGGTACATCAATGATCAGTAGACATAATGTAAAGCCAGGAGCATCAGCTACAATGTCCAACAGGTGAGAGCAGTATAGAAAGAGAGGTTCAATTGTTTTAAACAATTAAACAATTGAAATTGTTATTACGGTTAACTGCATATAGTTACAGCTCGTGTCTGTTTTTTCTCGCGTGGCTGATCCTCTTTCCGTTCATTTGAGATATTGTTGATTAAAATCGGCTCAGCAGAAACCAAGATTATTGCAGTGACCCGCAGTACATTCTTTCTGATTTTTCAATTGTTAATAACTACCAAATCACAAGTGCCATATTGTTGCAACTGCTGGAGGAGATAGCTGTGGTCCGTAGCTTTAATTTAAGACAAGTGCGCTTAAGAAATACCCAGTACAAGCCGAGAAAAACGTAATTGTTTAAATGAACGATGTAATTCGGGAATACGGTTTTGGCGGTGCGGGAAACTGCGAAAAAGACCGCAAACGCGAGATGGCGTTACTTGTACCGTTTTCGACATATCGTTACCGAAAAAATATAATAAAAATTCATATCTCGGCTTCTACTTCGCCGATTTCGACCAGCGATGTCTCAAAATAAAGGAAAACGAGTATGCTACAGGATAAAAAATACCCCGTTGCTGCACCTGTTTGCTGTTGACCGTAATAACAATTTCAATTGTTTAATTGTTTATAACAAATGAACTGCACATGGAATAATGTTCCCACCTAATGGAGATGGTAGCTGATGTTACTAGCTTTTATTAATGTCCTTTGATCATTGACGTAGCTCGCCTGTGAACCGAGATAATTCAATTTGTTTAACCAAATTATAAACAAATTGCGATTACTGCCACTTGCTGGCTAGGTACATCAATGATCAGAAGACACAAATTAAAGCTAGGTGCATCATCCAGCATCTCCAAATGGTGGGGACATTATTGCTTGTTAAGTTCATTAGTTATAAACAATTGAACAATTAAAATTGTTATTACGGTTAAACGGAGTTATCTAGAGCAACGGGATAAATTTAATCATATAGCTGATTCGTTTCCCTTTCTGTTGAGCCGTCGTTGATTAAAATCGGCCAAGCAGAAGCCGAGATAATCCACTTTGTTTAACGAAATTATAAACAAATGCCATTATTTCGGCTCTCAGGCGAGCTACGTCAATGATCAGTAGACATAAAGTTAAGCTAGGAGCGTCAGCCAGCATCTCCAATAGGGGGGAATATTAGTGTATGTGCAGTTCATTTGTCATAAGCAAGTAAACAATTATAATCGTTATTACGGTTAAACGGATATAGCTACAGAGACGGGTTATTCTTGGTCATATAGCTGATTCGTTTCCCTTTCTTTTGAGACGTCGTTGATTAAAATCGGCCGAGCAGAAGCCGAGATAATTCAATTTGTTTAACGAAATTATAAACAAATGCCATTATTTCGGCTCTCAGGCGAGGTACATCAATGATCAGTAGACATAATGTAAAGCCAGGAGCATCAGCTACAATGTCCAACAGGTGAGAGCAGTATAGAAAGAGAGGTTCAATTGTTATAAACAATTAAACGATTGAAATTGTTATTACGGTTAACTGCATATAGTTACAGCTCGTGTCTGTTTTTTCTCGCGTGGCTGATCCTCTTTCCGTTCATTTGAGATATTGTTGATTAAAATCGGCTCAGCAGAAACCAAGATTATTGCAGTGACCCGCAGTACATTCTTTCTGATTTTTCAATTGTTAATAACTACCAAATCACAAGTGCCATATTGTTGCAACTGCTGGAGGAGATAGCTGTGGTCCGTAGCTTTAATTTAAGACAAGTGCGCTTAAGAAATACCCAGTACAAACCGAGAAAAACGTAATTGTTTAAATGAACGATGTAATTCGGGAATACGGTTTTGGCGGTGCGGGAAACTGCGAAAAAGACCGCAAACGCGAGATGGCGTTACTTGTACCGTTTTCGACATATCGTTACCGAAAAAATATAATAAAAATTCATATCTCGGCTTCTAATCCGCCGATTTCGACCAGCGATGTCTCAAAATAAAGGAAAACGAGTATGCTACAGGATAAAAAATACCCCGTTGCTGCACCTGTTTGCTGTTGCCCGTAATAACAATTTCAACTGTTTAATTGTTTATAACAAATGAACTGCACATGGAATAATGTTCCCACCTAATGGAGATGGTAGCCGATGTTACTAGCTTTTATTAATGTCCTTTGATCATTGACGTAGCTCGCCTGTGAACCGAGATAATTGAATTTGTTTAACCAAATTATAAACAAATTGCGATTACTGCCACTTGCTGGCTAGGTACATCAATGATCAGAAGACACAAATTAAAGCTAGGTGCATCATCCAGCATCTCCAAATGGTGGGGACATTATTGCTTGTTAAGTTCATAAGTTATAAACAATTGAACAATTAAAATTGTTATTACGGTTAAACGGAGTTATCTAGAGCAACGGGATAAATTTAATCATATAGCTGATTCGTTTCCCTTTCTGTTCAGACGTCGTTGATTAAAATCGGCCAAGCAGAAGCCGAGATAATCCACTTTGTTTAACGAAATTATAAACAAATGCCATTGTTTCGGCTCTCAGGCGAGCTACGTCAATGATCAGTAGACATAAAGTAAAGCCAGGAGCATCAGCTACAATGTCCAACAGGTGAGAGCAGTATAGAATGAGAGGTTCAATTGTTATAAACAATTAAACAATTGAAATGGTTATTACGGTTAACTGCATATAGTTACAGCTCGTGTCTGTTTTTTCTCGCGTAGCTGATCCCCTTTCCGTTCATTTGAGATATTGTTGATTAAAATCGGCCCAGCAGAAACCAAGATTATTGCAGTGACCCGCAGTACATTCTTTCTGATTTTTCAATTGTTAATAACTATCAAATCACAAGTGCCATATTGTTGCAACTGCTGGAGGAGATAGCTGTGGTCCGTAGCTTTAATTTAAGACAAGTCCGCTCAAGAAATACCCAGTACAAGCCGAGAAAAACGTAATTGTTTAAATGAACGATGTAATTCGGGAATACGGTTTTGGCGGTGCGGGAAACTGCGAAAAAGACCGCAAACGCGAGATGGCGTTACTTGTACCGTTTTCGACATATCGTTACCGAAAAAATATAATAAAAATTCATATCTCGGCTTCTAATCCGCCGATTTCGACCAGCGATGTCTCAAAATAAAGGAAAACGAGTATGCTACAGGATAAAAAATACCCCGTTGCTGCACATGTTTGCTGTTGCCCGTAATAACAATTTCAATTGTTTAATTGTTTATAACAAATGAACTGCACATGGAATAATGTTCCCACCTAATGGAGATGGTAGCTGATGTTACTAGCTTTTATTAATGTCCTTTGATCATTGACGTAGCTCGCCTGTGAACCGAGATAATTCAATTTGTTTAACCAAATTATAAACAAATTGCGATTACTGCCACTTGCTGGCTAGGTATATCAATGATCAGAAGACACAAATTAAAGCTAGGTGCATCATCCAGCATCTCCAAATGGTGGGGACATTATTGCTTGTTAAGTTCATTAGTTATAAACAATTGAACAATTAAAATTGTTATTACGGTTAAACGGAGTTATCTAGAGCAACGGGATAAATTTAATCATATAGCTGATTCGTTTCCCTTTCTGTTGAGCCGTCGTTGATTAAAATCGGCCAAGCAGAAGCCGAGATAATCCACTTTGTTTAACGAAATTATAAACAAATGCCATTATTTCGGCTCTCAGGCGAGCTACGTCAATGATCAGTAGACATAAAGTTAAGCTAGGAGCGTCAGCCAGCATCTCCAATAGGGGGGAATATTAGTGTATGTGCAGTTCATTTGTCATAAGCAAGTAAACAATTATAATCGTTATTACGGTTAAACGGATATAGCTACAGAGACGGGTTATTCTTGGTCATATAGCTGATTCGTTTCCCTTTCTTTTGAGACGTCGTTGATTAAAATCGGCCGAGCAGAAGCCGAGATAATTCAATTTGTTTAACGAAATTATAAACAAATGCCATTATTTCGGCTCTCAGGCGAGGTACATCAATGATCAGTAGACATAATGTAAAGCCAGGAGCATCAGCTACAATGTCCAACAGGTGAGAGCAGTATAGAAAGAGAGGTTCAATTGTTATAAACAATTAAACGATTGAAATTGTTATTACGGTTAACTGCATATAGTTACAGCTCGTGTCTGTTTTTTCTCGCGTGGCTGATCCTCTTTCCGTTCATTTGAGATATTGTTGATTAAAATCGGCTCAGCAGAAACCAAGATTATTGCAGTGACCCGCAGTACATTCTTTCTGATTTTTCAATTGTTAATAACTACCAAATCACAAGTGCCATATTGTTGCAACTGCTGGAGGAGATAGCTGTGGTCCGTAGCTTTAATTTAAGACAAGTGCGCTTAAGAAATACCCAGTACAAGCCGAGAAAAACGTAATTGTTTAAATGAACGATGTAATTCGGGAATACGGTTTTGGCGGTGCGGGAAACTGCGAAAAAGACCGCAAACGCGAGATGGCGTTACTTGTACCGTTTTCGACATATCGTTACCGAAAAAATATAATAAAAATTCATATCTCGGCTTCTACTTCGCCGATTTCCACCAGCGATGTCTCAAAATAAAGGAAAACGAGTATGCTACAGGATAAAAAATACCCCGTTGCTGCACCTGTTTGCTGTTGACCGTAATAACAATTTCAATTGTTTAATTGTTTATAACAAATGAACTGCACATGGAATAATGTTCCCACCTAATGGAGATGGTAGCTGATGTTACTAGCTTTTATTAATGTCCTTTGATCATTGACGTAGCTCGCCTGTGAACCGAGATAATTCAATTTGTTTAACCAAATTATAAACAAATTGCGATTACTGCCACTTGCTGGCTAGGTACATCAATGATCAGAAGACACAAATTAAAGCTAGGTGCATCATCCAGCATCTCCAAATGGTGGGGACATTATTGCTTGTTAAGTTCATTAGTTATAAACAATTGAACAATTAAAATTGTTATTACGGTTAAACGGAGTTATCTAGAGCAACGGGATAAATTTAATCATATAGCTGATTCGTTTCCCTTTCTGTTGAGCCGTCGTTGATTAAAATCGGCCAAGCAGAAGCCGAGATAATCCACTTTGTTTAACGAAATTATAAACAAATGCCATTATTTCGGCTCTCAGGCGAGCTACGTCAATGATCAGTAGACATAAAGTTAAGCTAGGAGCGTCAGCCAGCATCTCCAATAGGGGGGAATATTAGTGTATGTGCAGTTCATTTGTCATAAGCAAGTAAACAATTATAATCGTTATTACGGTTAAACGGATATAGCTACAGAGACGGGTTATTCTTGGTCATATAGCTGATTCGTTTCCCTTTCTTTTGAGACGTCGTTGATTAAAATCGGCCGAGCAGAAGCCGAGATAATTCAATTTGTTTAACGAAATTATAAACAAATGCCATTATTTCGGCTCTCAGGCGAGGTACATCAATGATCAGTAGACATAATGTAAAGCCAGGAGCATCAGCTACAATGTCCAACAGGTGAGAGCAGTATAGAAAGAGAGGTTCAATTGTTATAAACAATTAAACGATTGAAATTGTTATTACGGTTAACTGCATATAGTTACAGCTCGTGTCTGTTTTTTCTCGCGTGGCTGATCCTCTTTCCGTTCATTTGAGATATTGTTGATTAAAATCGGCTCAGCAGAAACCAAGATTATTGCAGTGACCCGCAGTACATTCTTTCTGATTTTTCAATTGTTAATAACTACCAAATCACAAGTGCCATATTGTTGCAACTGCTGGAGGAGATAGCTGTGGTCCGTAGCTTTAATTTAAGACAAGTGCGCTTAAGAAATACCCAGTACAAACCGAGAAAAACGTAATTGTTTAAATGAACGATGTAATTCGGGAATACGGTTTTGGCGGTGCGGGAAACTGCGAAAAAGACCGCAAACGCGAGATGGCGTTACTTGTACCGTTTTCGACATATCGTTACCGAAAAAATATAATAAAAATTCATATCTCGGCTTCTAATCCGCCGATTTCGACCAGCGATGTCTCAAAATAAAGGAAAACGAGTATGCTACAGGATAAAAAATACCCCGTTGCTGCACCTGTTTGCTGTTGCCCGTAATAACAATTTCAACTGTTTAATTGTTTATAACAAATGAACTGCACATGGAATAATGTTCCCACCTAATGGAGATGGTAGCCGATGTTACTAGCTTTTATTAATGTCCTTTGATCATTGACGTAGCTCGCCTGTGAACCGAGATAATTGAATTTGTTTAACCAAATTATAAACAAATTGCGATTACTGCCACTTGCTGGCTAGGTACATCAATGATCAGAAGACACAAATTAAAGCTAGGTGCATCATCCAGCATCTCCAAATGGTGGGGACATTATTGCTTGTTAAGTTCATAAGTTATAAACAATTGAACAATTAAAATTGTTATTACGGTTAAACGGAGTTATCTAGAGCAACGGGATAAATTTAATCATATAGCTGATTCGTTTCCCTTTCTGTTCAGACGTCGTTGATTAAAATCGGCCAAGCAGAAGCCGAGATAATCCACTTTGTTTAACGAAATTATAAACAAATGCCATTGTTTCGGCTCTCAGGCGAGCTACGTCAATGATCAGTAGACATAAAGTAAAGCCAGGAGCATCAGCTACAATGTCCAACAGGTGAGAGCAGTATAGAATGAGAGGTTCAATTGTTATAAACAATTAAACAATTGAAATGGTTATTACGGTTAACTGCATATAGTTACAGCTCGTGTCTGTTTTTTCTCGCGTAGCTGATCCCCTTTCCGTTCATTTGAGATATTGTTGATTAAAATCGGCCCAGCAGAAACCAAGATTATTGCAGTGACCCGCAGTACATTCTTTCTGATTTTTCAATTGTTAATAACTATCAAATCACAAGTGCCATATTGTTGCAACTGCTGGAGGAGATAGCTGTGGTCCGTAGCTTTAATTTAAGACAAGTCCGCTCAAGAAATACCCAGTACAAGCCGAGAAAAACGTAATTGTTTAAATGAACGATGTAATTCGGGAATACGGTTTTGGCGGTGCGGGAAACTGCGAAAAAGACCGCAAACGCGAGATGGCGTTACTTGTACCGTTTTCGACATATCGTTACCGAAAAAATATAATAAAAATTCATATCTCGGCTTCTAATCCGCCGATTTCGACCAGCGATGTCTCAAAATAAAGGAAAACGAGTATGCTACAGGATAAAAAATACCCCGTTGCTGCACATGTTTGCTGTTGCCCGTAATAACAATTTCAATTGTTTAATTGTTTATAACAAATGAACTGCACATGGAATAATGTTCCCACCTAATGGAGATGGTAGCTGATGTTACTAGCTTTTATTAATGTCCTTTGATCATTGACGTAGCTCGCCTGTGAACCGAGATAATTCAATTTGTTTAACCAAATTATAAACAAATTGCGATTACTGCCACTTGCTGGCTAGGTATATCAATGATCAGAAGACACAAATTAAAGCTAGGTGCATCATCCAGCATCTCCAAATGGTGGGGACATTATTGCTTGTTAAGTTCATTAGTTATAAACAATTGAACAATTAAAATTGTTATTACGGTTAAACGGAGTTATCTAGAGCAACGGGATAAATTTAATCATATAGCTGATTCGTTTCCCTTTCTGTTAAGCCGTCGTTGATTAAAATCGGCCAAGCAGAAGCCGAGATAATCCACTTTGTTTAACGAAATTATAAACAAATGCCATTATTTCGGCTCTCAGGCGAGCTACGTCAATGATCAGTAGACATAAAGTTAAGCTAGGAGCGTCAGCCAGCATCTCCAATAGGGGGGAATATTAGTGTATGTGCAGTTCATTTGTCATAAGCAAGTAAACAATTATAATCGTTATTACGGTTAAACGGATATAGCTACAGAGACGGGTTATTCTTGGTCATATAGCTGATTCGTTTCCCTTTCTTTTGAGACGTCGTTGATTAAAATCGGCCGAGCAGAAGCCGAGATAATTCAATTTGTTTAACGAAATTATAAACAAATGCCATTATTTCGGCTCTCAGGCGAGGTACATCAATGATCAGTAGACATAATGTAAAGCCAGGAGCATCAGCTACAATGTCCAACAGGTGAGAGCAGTATAGAAAGAGAGGTTCAATTGTTATAAACAATTAAACGATTGAAATTGTTATTACGGTTAACTGCATATAGTTACAGCTCGTGTCTGTTTTTTCTCGCGTGGCTGATCCTCTTTCCGTTCATTTGAGATATTGTTGATTAAAATCGGCTCAGCAGAAACCAAGATTATTGCAGTGACCCGCAGTACATTCTTTCTGATTTTTCAATTGTTAATAACTACCAAATCACAAGTGCCATATTGTTGCAACTGCTGGAGGAGATAGCTGTGGTCCGTAGCTTTAATTTAAGACAAGTGCGCTTAAGAAATACCCAGTACAAGCCGAGAAAAACGTAATTGTTTAAATGAACGATGTAATTCGGGAATACGGTTTTGGCGGTGCGGGAAACTGCGAAAAAGACCGCAAACGCGAGATGGCGTTACTTGTACCGTTTTCGACATATCGTTACCGAAAAAATATAATAAAAATTCATATCTCGGCTTCTAATCCGCCGATTTCGACCAGCGATGTCTCAAAATAAAGGAAAACGAGTATGCTACAGGATAAAAAATACCCCGTTGCTGCACCTGTTTGCTGTTGCCCGTAATAACAATTTCAATTGTTTAATTGTTTATAACAAATGAACTGCACATGGAATAATGTTCCCACCTAATGGAGATGGTAGCCGATGTTACTAGCTTTTATTAATGTCGTTTGATCATTGACGTAGCTCGCCTGTGAACCGAGATAATTCAATTTGTTTAACCAAATTATAAACAAATTGCGATTACTACCACTTGCTGGCTAGGTACATCAATGATCAGAAGACACAAATTAAAGCTAGGTGCATCATCCAGCATCTCCAAATGGTGGGGACATTATTGCTTGTTAAGTTCATTAGTTATAAACAATTGAACAATTAAAATTGTTATTACGGTTAAACGGAGTTATCTAGAGCAACGGGATAAATTTAATCATATAGCTGATTCGTTTCCCTTTCTGTTGAGCCGTCGTTGATTAAAATCGGCCAAGCAGAAGCCGAGATAATCCACTTTGTTTAACGAAATTATAAACAAATGCCATTATTTCGGCTCTCAGGCGAGCTACGTCAATGATCAGTAGACATAAAGTTAAGCTAGGAGCGTCAGCCAGCATCTCCAATAGGGGGGAATATTAGTGTATGTGCAGTTCATTTGTCATAAGCAAGTAAACAATTATAATCGTTATTACGGTTAAACGGATATAGCTACAGAGACGGGTTACTCTTGGTCATATAGCTGATTCGTTTCCCTTTCTTTTGAGACGTCGTTGATTAAAATCGGCCGAGCAGAAGCCGAGATAATTCAATTTGCTTAACGAAATTATAAACAAATGCCATTATTTCGGCTCTCAGGCGAGGTACATCAATGATCAGTAGACATAATGTAAAGCCAGGACCATCAGCTACAATGTCCAACAGGTGAGAGCAGTATAGAATGAGAGGTTCAATTGTTATAAACAATTAAACAATTGAAATTGTTATTACGGTTAACTGCATATAGTTACAGCTCGTGTCTGTTTTTTCTCGCGTGGCTGATCCTCTTTCCGTTCATTTGAGATATTGTTGATTAAAATCGGCTCAGCAGAAACCAAGATTATTGCAGTGACCCGCAGTACATTCTTTCTGATTTTTCAATTGTTAATAACTACCAAATCACAAGTGCCATATTGTTGCAACTGCTGGAGGAGATAGCTGTGGTCCGTAGCTTTAATTTAAGACAAGTGCGCTTAAGAAATACCCAGTACAAGCCGAGAAAAACGTAATTGTTTAAATGAACGATGTAATTCGGGAATACGGTTTTGGCGGTGCGGGAAACTGCGAAAAAGACCGCAAACGCGAGATGGCGTTACTTGTACCGTTTTCGACATATCGTTACCGAAAAAATATAATAAAAATTCATATCTCGGCTTCTACTCCGCCGATTTCGACCAGCGATGTCTCAAAATAAAGGAAAACGAGTATGCTACAGGATAAAAAATACCCCGTTGCTGCACCTGTTTGCTCTTGCCCGTAATAACAATTTCAATTGTTTAATTGTTTATAACAAATGAACTGCACATGGAATAATGTTCCCACCTAATGGAGATGGTAGCCGATGTTACTAGCTTTTATTAATGTCCTTTGATCATTGACGTAGCTCGCCTGTGAACCGAGATAATTCAATTCGTTTAACCAAATTATAAAAAATTGCGATTACTGCCACTTGCTGGCTAGGTACATCAATGATCAGAAGACACAAATTAAAGCTAGGTGCATCATCCAGCATCTCCAAATGGTGGGGACATTATTGCTTGTTAAGTTCATTAGTTATAAACAATTGAACAATTAAAATTGTTATTACGGTTAAACGGAGTTATCTAGAGCAACGGGATAAATTTAATCATATAGCTGATTCGTTTCCCTTTCTGTTGAGCCGTCGTTGATTAAAATCGGCCAAGCAGAAGCCGAGATAATCCACTTTGTTTAACGAAATCATAAAGAAATGCCATTATTTCGGCTCTCAGGCGAGCTACGTGAATGATCAGTAGACATCAAGTTAAGCTAGGAGCGTCAGCCAGCATCTCCAATAGGGGGGAATATTAGTGTATGTGCAGTTCATTTGTCATAAGCAAGTAAACAATTATAATCGTTATTACGGTTAAACGGATATAGCTACAGAGACGGGTTATTCTTGGTCATATAGCTGATTCGTTTCCCTTTCTTTTGAGACGTCGTTGATTAAAATCGGCCGAGCAGAAGCCGAGATAATTCAATTTGTTTAACGAAATTATAAACAAATGCCATTATTTCGGCTCTCAGGCGAGGTACATCAATGATCAGTAGACATAAAGTAAAGCCAGGAGCATCAGCTACAATGTCCAACAGGTGAGAGCAGTATAGAATGAGAGGTTCAATTGTTATAAACAATTAAACAATTGAAATTGTTATTACGGTTAACTGCATATAGTTACAGCTCGTGTCTGTTTTTTCTCGCGTGGCTGATCCTCTTTCCGTTCATTTGAGATATTGTTGATTAAAATCGGCACAGCAGAAACCAAGATTATTGCAGTGACCCGCAGTACATTCTTTCTGATTTTTCAATTGTTAATAACTATCAAATCACAAGTGCCATATTGTTGCAACTGCTGGAGGAGATAGCTGTGGTCCGTAGCTTTAATTTAAGACAAGTGCGCTTAAGAAATACCCAGTACAAGCCGAGAAAAACGTAATTGTTTAAATGAACGATGTAATTCGGGAATACGGTTTTGGCGGTGCGGGAAACTGCGAAAAAGACCGCAAACGCGAGATGGCGTTACTTGTACCGTTTTCGACATATCGTTACCGAAAAAATATAATAAAAATTCATATCTCGGCTTCTACTCCGCCGATTTCGACCAGCGATGTCTCAAAATAAAGGAAAACGAGTATGCTACAGGATAAAAAATACCCCGTTGCTGCACCTGTTTGCTGTTGCCCGTAATAACAATTTCAATTGTTTAATTGTTTATAACAAATGAACTGCACATGGAATAATGTTCCCACCTAATGGAGATGGTAGCTGATGTTACTAGCTTTTATTACTGTCCTTTGGTCATTGACGTAGCTCGCCTGTGAACCGAGATAATTGAATTTGTTTAACCAAATTATAAACAAATTGCGATTACTGCCACTTGCTGGCTAGGTACATCAATGATCAGAAGACACAAATTAAAGCTAGGTGCATCATCCAGCATCTCCAAATGGTGGGGACATTATTGCTTGTTAAGTTCATAAGTTATAAACAATTGAACAATTAAAATTGTTATTACGGTTAAACGGAGTTATCTAGAGCAACGGGATAAATTTAATCATATAGCTGATTCGTTGCCCTTTCTGTTCAGATGTCGTTGATTAAAATCGGCCAAGCAGAAGCCGAGATAATCCACTTTGTTTAACAAAATTATAAACAAATGCCATTGTTTCGGCTCTCAGGCGAGTTACGTCAATGATCAGTAGACATAAAGTAAAGCCAGGAGCATCAGCTACAATGTCCAACAGGTGAGAGCAGTATAGAAAGAGAGGTTCAATTGTTATAAACAATTAAACAATTGAAATTGTTATTACGGTTAACTGCATATAGTTACAGCTCGTGTCTGTTTTTTCTCGCGTGGCTGATCCTCTTTCCGTTCATTTGAGATATTGTTGATTAAAATCGGCTCAGCAGAAACCAAGATTATTGCAGTGACCCGCAGTACATTCTTTCTGATTTTTCAATTGTTAATAACTACCAAATCACAAGTGCCATATTGTTGCAACTGCTGGAGGAGATAGCTGTGGTCCGTAGCTTTAATTTAAGACAAGTGCGCTTAAGAAATACCCAGTACAAGCCGAGAAAAACGTAATTGTTTAAATGAACGATGTAATTCGGGAATACGGTTTTGGCGGTGCGGGAAACTGCGAAAAAGACCGCAAACGCGAGATGGCGTTACTTGTACCGTTTTCGACATATCGTTACCGAAAAAATATAATAAAAATTCATATCTCGGCTTCTACTTCGCCGATTTCGACCAGCGATGTCTCAAAATAAAGGAAAACGAGTATGCTACAGGATAAAAAATACCCCGTTGCTGCACCTGTTTGCTGTTGCCCGTAATAACAAGTTCAATTGTTTAATTGTTTATAACAAATGAACTGCACATGGAATAATGTTCCCACCTAATGGAGATGGTAGCCGATGTTACTAGCTTTTATTAATGTCCTTTGATCATTGACGTAGCTCGCCTGTGAACCGAGATAATTGAATTTGTTTAACCAAATTATAAACAAATTGCGATTACTGCCACTTGCTGGCTAGGTACATCAATGATCAGAAGACACAAATTAAAGCTAGGTGCATCATCCAGCATCTCCAAATGGTGGGGACATTATTGCTTGTTAAGTTCATAAGTTATAAACAATTGAACAATTAAAATTGTTATTACGGTTAAACGGAGTTATCTAGAGCAACGGGATAAATTTAATCATATAGCTGATTCGTTTCCC
Source organism: Nomada lathburiana (assembly GCA_963667235.1). Lineage (NCBI taxonomy): Eukaryota > Metazoa > Arthropoda > Insecta > Hymenoptera > Apidae > Nomada > Nomada lathburiana. The sequence goes on along the minus strand of OY763898.1, from coordinate 6,787,965 downwards.
TTTCTGTTCAGACGTCGTTGATTAAAATCGGCCAAGCAGAAGCCGAGATAATCCACTTTGTTTAACGAAATTATAAAGGAATGCCATTATTTCGGCTCTCAGGCGAGCTACGTGAATGATCAGTAGACATAAAGTTAAGCTAGGAGCGTCAGCCAGCATCTCCAATAGGGGGGAATATTAGTGTATGTGCAGTTCATTTGTCATAAGCAAGTAAACAATTATAATCGTTATTACGGTTAAACGGATATAGCTACAGAGACGGGTTATTCTTGGTCATATAGCTGATTCGTTTCCCTTTCTTTTGAGACGTCGTTGATTAAAATCGGCCGAGCAGAAGCCGAGATAATTCAATTTGTTTAACGAAATTATAAACAAATGCCATTATTTCGGCTCTCAGGCGAGGTACATCAATGATCAGTAGACATAATGTAAAGCCAGGAGCATCAGCTACAATGTCCAACAGGTGAGAGCAGTATAGAAAGAGAGGTTCAATTGTTATAAACAATTAAACAATTGAAATTGTTATTACGGTTAACTGCATATAGTTACAGCTCGTGTCTGTTTTTTCTCGCGTGGCTGATCCTCTTTCCGTTCATTTGAGATATTGTTGATTAAAATCGGCTCAGCAGAAACCAAGATTATTGCAGTGACCCGCAGTACATTCTTTCTGATTTTTCAATTGTTAATAACTACCAAATCACAAGTGCCATATTGTTGCAACTGCTGGAGGAGATAGCTGTGGTCCGTAGCTTTAATTTAAGACAAGTGCGCTTAAGAAATACCCAGTACAAGCCGAGAAAAACGTAATTGTTTAAATGAACGATGTAATTCGGGAATACGGTTTTGGCGGTGCGGGAAACTGCGAAAAAGACCGCAAACGCGAGATGGCGTTACTTGTACCGTTTTCGACATATCGTTACCGAAAAAATATAATAAAAATTCATATCTCGGCTTCTACTTCGCCGATTTCGACCAGCGATGTCTCAAAATAAAGGAAAACGAGTATGCTACAGGATAAAAAATACCCCGTTGCTGCACCTGTTTGCTGTTGCCCGTAATAACAAGTTCAATTGTTTAATTGTTTATAACAAATGAACTGCACATGGAATAATGTTCCCACCTAATGGAGATGGTAGCCGATGTTACTAGCTTTTATTAATGTCCTTTGATCATTGACGTAGCTCGCCTGTGAACCGAGATAATTGAATTTGTTTAACCAAATTATAAACAAATTGCGATTACTGCCACTTGCTGGCTAGGTACATCAATCATCAGAAGACACAAATTAAAGCTAGGTGCATCATCCAGCATCTCCAAATGGTGGGGACATTATTGCTTGTTAAGTTCATAAGTTATAAACAATTGAACAATTAAAATTGTTATTACGGTTAAACGGAGTTATCTAGAGCAACGGGATAAATTTAATCATATAGCTGATTCGTTTCCCTTTCTGTTCAGACGTCGTTGATTAAAATCGGCCAAGCAGAAGCCGAGATAATCCACTTTGTTTAACGAAATTATAAAGAAATGCCATTATTTCGGCTCTCAGGCGAGCTACGTGAATGATCAGTAGACATAAAGTTAAGCTAGGAGCGTCAGCCAGCATCTCCAATAGGGGGGAATATTAGTGTATGTGCAGTTCATTTGTCATAAGCAAGTAAACAATTATAATCGTTATTACGGTTAAACGGATATAGCTACAGAGACGGGTTATTCTTGGTCATATAGCTGATTCGTTTCCCTTTCTTTTGAGACGTCGTTGATTAAAATCGGCCGAGCAGAAGCCGAGATAATTCAATTTGTTTAACGAAATTATAAACAAATGCCATTATTTCGGCTCTCAGGCGAGGTACATCAATGATCAGTAGACATAATGTAAAGCCAGGAGCATCAGCTACAATGTCCAACAGGTGAGAGCAGTATAGAAAGAGAGGTTCAATTGTTATAAACAATTAAACAATTGAAATTGTTATTACGGTTAACTGCATATAGTTACAGCTCGTGTCTGTTTTTTCTCGCGTGGCTGATCCTCTTTCCGTTCATTTGAGATATTGTTGATTAAAATCGGCTCAGCAGAAACCAAGATTATTGCAGTGACCCGCAGTACATTCTTTCTGATTTTTCAATTGTTAATAACTACCAAATCACAAGTGCCATATTGTTGCAACTGCTGGAGGAGATAGCTGTGGTCCGTAGCTTTAATTTAAGACAAGTGCGCTTAAGAAATACCCAGTACAAGCCGAGAAAAACGTAATTGTTTAAATGAACGATGTAATTCGGGAATACGGTTTTGGCGGTGCGGGAAACTGCGAAAAAGACCGCAAACGCGAGATGGCGCTACTTGTACCGTTTTCGACATATCGTTACCGAAAAAATATAATAAAAATTCATATCTCGGCTTCTACTTCGCCGATTTCGACCAGCGATGTCTCAAAATAAAGGAAAACGAGTATGCTACAGGATAAAAAATACCCCGTTGCTGCACCTGTTTGCTGTTGCCCGTAATAACAAGTTCAATTGTTTAATTGTTTATAACAAATGAACTGCACATGGAATAATGTTCCCACCTAATGGAGATGGTAGCCGATGTTACTAGCTTTTATTAATGTCCTTTGATCATTGACGTAGCTCGCCTGTGAACCGATATAATTGAATTTGTTTAACCAAATTATAAACAAATTGCGATTACTGCCACTTGCTGGCTAGGTACATCAATCATCAGAAGACACAAATTAAAGCTAGGTGCATCATCCAGCATCTCCAAATGGTGGGGACATTATTGCTTGTTAAGTTCATTAGTTATAAACAATTGAACAATTAAAATTGTTATTACGGTTAAACGGAGTTATCTAGAGCAACGGGATAAATTTAATCATATAGCTGATTCGTTTCCCTTTCTGTTCAGACGTCGTTGATTAAAATCGGCCGAGCAGAAGCCGAGATAATTCAATTTGTTTAACGAAATTATAAACAAATGCCATTGTTTCGGCTCTCAGGCAAGCTACGTCAATGATCAGTTGACATAAAGTAAAGCTAGGTGCATCAGCCAGCATCTCCAATAGGGGGGAATATTAGTGCATGTGCAGTTCATTTGTTATAAGCAAGTAAACAATTACATTCGTTATTACGGTTAAACGGATATAGCTACAGAGACGGGGCATTTATGGCCATATAGCTGATTCGTTTCCCTTTCTTTTGAGACGTCGTTGATTAAAATCGGCCAAGCAGAAACCGAGATAATTCACTTTGTTTAACGAAATTCTAAACAAATGCCATTATATCGGCTCTCAGGCGAGATACGTCAATGATCAGTAGACATAAAGTAAAGCTAGGAGCATCAGCTACAATGTCCAACAGGTGAGAGCAGTATAGAATGAGAGGTTCAATTGTTATAAACAATTAAACAATTGAAATTGTTATTACGGTTAACTGCATATAGTTACAGCTCGTGTCTGTTTTTTCTCGCGTGGCTGATCCTCTTTCCGTTCATTTGAGATATTGTTGATTAAAATCGGCACAGCAGAAACCAAGATTATTGCAGTGACCCGCAGTACATTCTTTCTGATTTTTCAATTGTTAATAACTATCAAATCACAAGTGCCATATTGTTGCAACTGCTGGAGGAGATAGCTGTGGTCCGTAGCTTTAATTTAAGACAAGTGCGCTTAAGAAATACCCAGTACAAGCCGAGAAAAACGTAATTGTTTAAATGAACGATGTAATTCGGGAATACGGTTTTGGCGGTGCGGGAAACTGCGAAAAAGACCGCAAACGCGAGATGGCGTTACTTGTACCGTTTTCGACATATCGTTACCGAAAAAATATAATAAAAATTCATATCTCGGCTTCTACTCCGCCGATTTCGACCAGCGATGTCTCAAAATAAAGGAAAACGAGTATGCTACAGGATAAAAAATACCCCGTTGCTGCACCTGTTTGCTGTTGCCCGTAATAACAATTTCAATTGTTTAATTGTTTATAACAAATGAACTGCACATGGAATAATGTTCCCACCTAATGGAGATGGTAGCTGATGTTACTAGCTTTTATTACTGTCCTTTGGTCATTGACGTAGCTCGCCTGTGAACCGAGATAATTGAATTTGTTTAACCAAATTATAAACAAATTGCGATTACTGCCACTTGCTGGCTAGGTACATCAATGATCAGAAGACACAAATTAAAGCTAGGTGCATCATCCAGCATCTCCAAATGGTGGGGACATTATTGCTTGTTAAGTTCATAAGTTATAAACAATTGAACAATTAAAATTGTTATTACGGTTAAACGGAGTTATCTAGAGCAACGGGATAAATTTAATCATATAGCTGATTCGTTTCCCTTTCTGTTCAGACGTCGTTGATTAAAATCGGCCAAGCAGAAGCCGAGATAATCCACTTTGTTTAACGAAATTATAAACAAATGCCATTGTTTCGGCTCTCAGGCGAGCTACGTCAATGATCAGTAGACATAAAGTAAAGCCAGGAGCATCAGCTACAATGTCCAACAGGTGAGAGCAGTATAGAATGAGAGGTTCAATTGTTATAAACAATTAAACAATTGAAATGGTTATTACGGTTAACTGCATATAGTTACAGCTCGTGTCTGTTTTTTCTCGCGTAGCTGATCCCCTTTCCGTTCATTTGAGATATTGTTGATTAAAATCGGCCCAGCAGAAACCAAGATTATTGCAGTGACCCGCAGTACATTCTTTCTGATTTTTCAATTGTTAATAACTATCAAATCACAAGTGCCATATTGTTGCAACTGCTGGAGGAGATAGCTGTGGTCCGTAGCTTTAATTTAAGACAAGTCCGCTCAAGAAATACCCAGTACAAGCCGAGAAAAACGTAATTGTTTAAATGAACGATGTAATTCGGGAATACGGTTTTGGCGGTGCGGGAAACTGCGAAAAAGACCGCAAACGCGAGATGGCGTTACTTGTACCGTTTTCGACATATCGTTACCGAAAAAATATAATAAAAATTCATATCTCGGCTTCTAATCCGCCGATTTCGACCAGCGATGTCTCAAAATAAAGGAAAACGAGTATGCTACAGGATAAAAAATACCCCGTTGCTGCACATGTTTGCTGTTGCCCGTAATAACAATTTCAATTGTTTAATTGTTTATAACAAATGAACTGCACATGGAATAATGTTCCCACCTAATGGAGATGGTAGCTGATGTTACTAGCTTTTATTAATGTCCTTTGATCATTGACGTAGCTCGCCTGTGAACCGAGATAATTCAATTTGTTTAACCAAATTATAAACAAATTGCGATTACTGCCACTTGCTGGCTAGGTATATCAATGATCAGAAGACACAAATTAAAGCTAGGTGCATCATCCAGCATCTCCAAATGGTGGGGACATTATTGCTTGTTAAGTTCATTAGTTATAAACAATTGAACAATTAAAATTGTTATTACGGTTAAACGGAGTTATCTAGAGCAACGGGATAAATTTAATCATATAGCTGATTCGTTTCCCTTTCTGTTAAGCCGTCGTTGATTAAAATCGGCCAAGCAGAAGCCGAGATAATCCACTTTGTTTAACGAAATTATAAACAAATGCCATTATTTCGGCTCTCAGGCGAGCTACGTCAATGATCAGTAGACATAAAGTTAAGCTAGGAGCGTCAGCCAGCATCTCCAATAGGGGGGAATATTAGTGTATGTGCAGTTCATTTGTCATAAGCAAGTAAACAATTATAATCGTTATTACGGTTAAACGGATATAGCTACAGAGACGGGTTATTCTTGGTCATATAGCTGATTCGTTTCCCTTTCTTTTGAGACGTCGTTGATTAAAATCGGCCGAGCAGAAGCCGAGATAATTCAATTTGTTTAACGAAATTATAAACAAATGCCATTATTTCGGCTCTCAGGCGAGGTACATCAATGATCAGTAGACATAATGTAAAGCCAGGAGCATCAGCTACAATGTCCAACAGGTGAGAGCAGTATAGAAAGAGAGGTTCAATTGTTATAAACAATTAAACGATTGAAATTGTTATTACGGTTAACTGCATATAGTTACAGCTCGTGTCTGTTTTTTCTCGCGTGGCTGATCCTCTTTCCGTTCATTTGAGATATTGTTGATTAAAATCGGCTCAGCAGAAACCAAGATTATTGCAGTGACCCGCAGTACATTCTTTCTGATTTTTCAATTGTTAATAACTACCAAATCACAAGTGCCATATTGTTGCAACTGCTGGAGGAGATAGCTGTGGTCCGTAGCTTTAATTTAAGACAAGTGCGCTTAAGAAATACCCAGTACAAGCCGAGAAAAACGTAATTGTTTAAATGAACGATGTAATTCGGGAATACGGTTTTGGCGGTGCGGGAAACTGCGAAAAAGACCGCAAACGCGAGATGGCGTTACTTGTACCGTTTTCGACATATCGTTACCGAAAAAATATAATAAAAATTCATATCTCGGCTTCTAATCCGCCGATTTCGACCAGCGATGTCTCAAAATAAAGGAAAACGAGTATGCTACAGGATAAAAAATACCCCGTTGCTGCACCTGTTTGCTGTTGCCCGTAATAACAATTTCAATTGTTTAATTGTTTATAACAAATGAACTGCACATGGAATAATGTTCCCACCTAATGGAGATGGTAGCCGATGTTACTAGCTTTTATTAATGTCGTTTGATCATTGACGTAGCTCGCCTGTGAACCGAGATAATTCAATTTGTTTAACCAAATTATAAACAAATTGCGATTACTACCACTTGCTGGCTAGGTACATCAATGATCAGAAGACACAAATTAAAGCTAGGTGCATCATCCAGCATCTCCAAATGGTGGGGACATTATTGCTTGTTAAGTTCATTAGTTATAAACAATTGAACAATTAAAATTGTTATTACGGTTAAACGGAGTTATCTAGAGCAACGGGATAAATTTAATCATATAGCTGATTCGTTTCCCTTTCTGTTGAGCCGTCGTTGATTAAAATCGGCCAAGCAGAAGCCGAGATAATCCACTTTGTTTAACGAAATTATAAACAAATGCCATTATTTCGGCTCTCAGGCGAGCTACGTCAATGATCAGTAGACATAAAGTTAAGCTAGGAGCGTCAGCCAGCATCTCCAATAGGGGGGAATATTAGTGTATGTGCAGTTCATTTGTCATAAGCAAGTAAACAATTATAATCGTTATTACGGTTAAACGGATATAGCTACAGAGACGGGTTACTCTTGGTCATATAGCTGATTCGTTTCCCTTTCTTTTGAGACGTCGTTGATTAAAATCGGCCGAGCAGAAGCCGAGATAATTCAATTTGCTTAACGAAATTATAAACAAATGCCATTATTTCGGCTCTCAGGCGAGGTACATCAATGATCAGTAGACATAATGTAAAGCCAGGACCATCAGCTACAATGTCCAACAGGTGAGAGCAGTATAGAATGAGAGGTTCAATTGTTATAAACAATTAAACAATTGAAATTGTTATTACGGTTAACTGCATATAGTTACAGCTCGTGTCTGTTTTTTCTCGCGTGGCTGATCCTCTTTCCGTTCATTTGAGATATTGTTGATTAAAATCGGCTCAGCAGAAACCAAGATTATTGCAGTGACCCGCAGTACATTCTTTCTGATTTTTCAATTGTTAATAACTACCAAATCACAAGTGCCATATTGTTGCAACTGCTGGAGGAGATAGCTGTGGTCCGTAGCTTTAATTTAAGACAAGTGCGCTTAAGAAATACCCAGTACAAGCCGAGAAAAACGTAATTGTTTAAATGAACGATGTAATTCGGGAATACGGTTTTGGCGGTGCGGGAAACTGCGAAAAAGACCGCAAACGCGAGATGGCGTTACTTGTACCGTTTTCGACATATCGTTACCGAAAAAATATAATAAAAATTCATATCTCGGCTTCTACTCCGCCGATTTCGACCAGCGATGTCTCAAAATAAAGGAAAACGAGTATGCTACAGGATAAAAAATACCCCGTTGCTGCACCTGTTTGCTCTTGCCCGTAATAACAATTTCAATTGTTTAATTGTTTATAACAAATGAACTGCACATGGAATAATGTTCCCACCTAATGGAGATGGTAGCCGATGTTACTAGCTTTTATTAATGTCCTTTGATCATTGACGTAGCTCGCCTGTGAACCGAGATAATTCAATTCGTTTAACCAAATTATAAAAAATTGCGATTACTGCCACTTGCTGGCTAGGTACATCAATGATCAGAAGACACAAATTAAAGCTAGGTGCATCATCCAGCATCTCCAAATGGTGGGGACATTATTGCTTGTTAAGTTCATTAGTTATAAACAATTGAACAATTAAAATTGTTATTACGGTTAAACGGAGTTATCTAGAGCAACGGGATAAATTTAATCATATAGCTGATTCGTTTCCCTTTCTGTTGAGCCGTCGTTGATTAAAATCGGCCAAGCAGAAGCCGAGATAATCCACTTTGTTTAACGAAATCATAAAGAAATGCCATTATTTCGGCTCTCAGGCGAGCTACGTGAATGATCAGTAGACATCAAGTTAAGCTAGGAGCGTCAGCCAGCATCTCCAATAGGGGGGAATATTAGTGTATGTGCAGTTCATTTGTCATAAGCAAGTAAACAATTATAATCGTTATTACGGTTAAACGGATATAGCTACAGAGACGGGTTATTCTTGGTCATATAGCTGATTCGTTTCCCTTTCTTTTGAGACGTCGTTGATTAAAATCGGCCGAGCAGAAGCCGAGATAATTCAATTTGTTTAACGAAATTATAAACAAATGCCATTATTTCGGCTCTCAGGCGAGGTACATCAATGATCAGTAGACATAAAGTAAAGCCAGGAGCATCAGCTACAATGTCCAACAGGTGAGAGCAGTATAGAATGAGAGGTTCAATTGTTATAAACAATTAAACAATTGAAATTGTTATTACGGTTAACTGCATATAGTTACAGCTCGTGTCTGTTTTTTCTCGCGTGGCTGATCCTCTTTCCGTTCATTTGAGATATTGTTGATTAAAATCGGCACAGCAGAAACCAAGATTATTGCAGTGACCCGCAGTACATTCTTTCTGATTTTTCAATTGTTAATAACTATCAAATCACAAGTGCCATATTGTTGCAACTGCTGGAGGAGATAGCTGTGGTCCGTAGCTTTAATTTAAGACAAGTGCGCTTAAGAAATACCCAGTACAAGCCGAGAAAAACGTAATTGTTTAAATGAACGATGTAATTCGGGAATACGGTTTTGGCGGTGCGGGAAACTGCGAAAAAGACCGCAAACGCGAGATGGCGTTACTTGTACCGTTTTCGACATATCGTTACCGAAAAAATATAATAAAAATTCATATCTCGGCTTCTACTCCGCCGATTTCGACCAGCGATGTCTCAAAATAAAGGAAAACGAGTATGCTACAGGATAAAAAATACCCCGTTGCTGCACCTGTTTGCTGTTGCCCGTAATAACAATTTCAATTGTTTAATTGTTTATAACAAATGAACTGCACATGGAATAATGTTCCCACCTAATGGAGATGGTAGCTGATGTTACTAGCTTTTATTACTGTCCTTTGGTCATTGACGTAGCTCGCCTGTGAACCGAGATAATTGAATTTGTTTAACCAAATTATAAACAAATTGCGATTACTGCCACTTGCTGGCTAGGTACATCAATGATCAGAAGACACAAATTAAAGCTAGGTGCATCATCCAGCATCTCCAAATGGTGGGGACATTATTGCTTGTTAAGTTCATAAGTTATAAACAATTGAACAATTAAAATTGTTATTACGGTTAAACGGAGTTATCTAGAGCAACGGGATAAATTTAATCATATAGCTGATTCGTTGCCCTTTCTGTTCAGATGTCGTTGATTAAAATCGGCCAAGCAGAAGCCGAGATAATCCACTTTGTTTAACAAAATTATAAACAAATGCCATTGTTTCGGCTCTCAGGCGAGTTACGTCAATGATCAGTAGACATAAAGTAAAGCCAGGAGCATCAGCTACAATGTCCAACAGGTGAGAGCAGTATAGAAAGAGAGGTTCAATTGTTATAAACAATTAAACAATTGAAATTGTTATTACGGTTAACTGCATATAGTTACAGCTCGTGTCTGTTTTTTCTCGCGTGGCTGATCCTCTTTCCGTTCATTTGAGATATTGTTGATTAAAATCGGCTCAGCAGAAACCAAGATTATTGCAGTGACCCGCAGTACATTCTTTCTGATTTTTCAATTGTTAATAACTACCAAATCACAAGTGCCATATTGTTGCAACTGCTGGAGGAGATAGCTGTGGTCCGTAGCTTTAATTTAAGACAAGTGCGCTTAAGAAATACCCAGTACAAGCCGAGAAAAACGTAATTGTTTAAATGAACGATGTAATTCGGGAATACGGTTTTGGCGGTGCGGGAAACTGCGAAAAAGACCGCAAACGCGAGATGGCGTTACTTGTACCGTTTTCGACATATCGTTACCGAAAAAATATAATAAAAATTCATATCTCGGCTTCTACTTCGCCGATTTCGACCAGCGATGTCTCAAAATAAAGGAAAACGAGTATGCTACAGGATAAAAAATACCCCGTTGCTGCACCTGTTTGCTGTTGCCCGTAATAACAAGTTCAATTGTTTAATTGTTTATAACAAATGAACTGCACATGGAATAATGTTCCCACCTAATGGAGATGGTAGCCGATGTTACTAGCTTTTATTAATGTCCTTTGATCATTGACGTAGCTCGCCTGTGAACCGAGATAATTGAATTTGTTTAACCAAATTATAAACAAATTGCGATTACTGCCACTTGCTGGCTAGGTACATCAATGATCAGAAGACACAAATTAAAGCTAGGTGCATCATCCAGCATCTCCAAATGGTGGGGACATTATTGCTTGTTAAGTTCATAAGTTATAAACAATTGAACAATTAAAATTGTTATTACGGTTAAACGGAGTTATCTAGAGCAACGGGATAAATTTAATCATATAGCTGATTCGTTTCCCTTTCTGTTCAGACGTCGTTGATTAAAATCGGCCAAGCAGAAGCCGAGATAATCCACTTTGTTTAACGAAATTATAAAGGAATGCCATTATTTCGGCTCTCAGGCGAGCTACGTGAATGATCAGTAGACATAAAGTTAAGCTAGGAGCGTCAGCCAGCATCTCCAATAGGGGGGAATATTAGTGTATGTGCAGTTCATTTGTCATAAGCAAGTAAACAATTATAATCGTTATTACGGTTAAACGGATATAGCTACAGAGACGGGTTATTCTTGGTCATATAGCTGATTCGTTTCCCTTTCTTTTGAGACGTCGTTGATTAAAATCGGCCGAGCAGAAGCCGAGATAATTCAATTTGTTTAACGAAATTATAAACAAATGCCATTATTTCGGCTCTCAGGCGAGGTACATCAATGATCAGTAGACATAATGTAAAGCCAGGAGCATCAGCTACAATGTCCAACAGGTGAGAGCAGTATAGAAAGAGAGGTTCAATTGTTATAAACAATTAAACAATTGAAATTGTTATTACGGTTAACTGCATATAGTTACAGCTCGTGTCTGTTTTTTCTCGCGTGGCTGATCCTCTTTCCGTTCATTTGAGATATTGTTGATTAAAATCGGCTCAGCAGAAACCAAGATTATTGCAGTGACCCGCAGTACATTCTTTCTGATTTTTCAATTGTTAATAACTACCAAATCACAAGTGCCATATTGTTGCAACTGCTGGAGGAGATAGCTGTGGTCCGTAGCTTTAATTTAAGACAAGTGCGCTTAAGAAATACCCAGTACAAGCCGAGAAAAACGTAATTGTTTAAATGAACGATGTAATTCGGGAATACGGTTTTGGCGGTGCGGGAAACTGCGAAAAAGACCGCAAACGCGAGATGGCGTTACTTGTACCGTTTTCGACATATCGTTACCGAAAAAATATAATAAAAATTCATATCTCGGCTTCTACTTCGCCGATTTCGACCAGCGATGTCTCAAAATAAAGGAAAACGAGTATGCTACAGGATAAAAAATACCCCGTTGCTGCACCTGTTTGCTGTTGCCCGTAATAACAAGTTCAATTGTTTAATTGTTTATAACAAATGAACTGCACATGGAATAATGTTCCCACCTAATGGAGATGGTAGCCGATGTTACTAGCTTTTATTAATGTCCTTTGATCATTGACGTAGCTCGCCTGTGAACCGAGATAATTGAATTTGTTTAACCAAATTATAAACAAATTGCGATTACTGCCACTTGCTGGCTAGGTACATCAATCATCAGAAGACACAAATTAAAGCTAGGTGCATCATCCAGCATCTCCAAATGGTGGGGACATTATTGCTTGTTAAGTTCATAAGTTATAAACAATTGAACAATTAAAATTGTTATTACGGTTAAACGGAGTTATCTAGAGCAACGGGATAAATTTAATCATATAGCTGATTCGTTTCCCTTTCTGTTCAGACGTCGTTGATTAAAATCGGCCAAGCAGAAGCCGAGATAATCCACTTTGTTTAACGAAATTATAAAGAAATGCCATTATTTCGGCTCTCAGGCGAGCTACGTGAATGATCAGTAGACATAAAGTTAAGCTAGGAGCGTCAGCCAGCATCTCCAATAGGGGGGAATATTAGTGTATGTGCAGTTCATTTGTCATAAGCAAGTAAACAATTATAATCGTTATTACGGTTAAACGGATATAGCTACAGAGACGGGTTATTCTTGGTCATATAGCTGATTCGTTTCCCTTTCTTTTGAGACGTCGTTGATTAAAATCGGCCGAGCAGAAGCCGAGATAATTCAATTTGTTTAACGAAATTATAAACAAATGCCATTATTTCGGCTCTCAGGCGAGGTACATCAATGATCAGTAGACATAATGTAAAGCCAGGAGCATCAGCTACAATGTCCAACAGGTGAGAGCAGTATAGAAAGAGAGGTTCAATTGTTATAAACAATTAAACAATTGAAATTGTTATTACGGTTAACTGCATATAGTTACAGCTCGTGTCTGTTTTTTCTCGCGTGGCTGATCCTCTTTCCGTTCATTTGAGATATTGTTGATTAAAATCGGCTCAGCAGAAACCAAGATTATTGCAGTGACCCGCAGTACATTCTTTCTGATTTTTCAATTGTTAATAACTACCAAATCACAAGTGCCATATTGTTGCAACTGCTGGAGGAGATAGCTGTGGTCCGTAGCTTTAATTTAAGACAAGTGCGCTTAAGAAATACCCAGTACAAGCCGAGAAAAACGTAATTGTTTAAATGAACGATGTAATTCGGGAATACGGTTTTGGCGGTGCGGGAAACTGCGAAAAAGACCGCAAACGCGAGATGGCGCTACTTGTACCGTTTTCGACATATCGTTACCGAAAAAATATAATAAAAATTCATATCTCGGCTTCTACTTCGCCGATTTCGACCAGCGATGTCTCAAAATAAAGGAAAACGAGTATGCTACAGGATAAAAAATACCCCGTTGCTGCACCTGTTTGCTGTTGCCCGTAATAACAAGTTCAATTGTTTAATTGTTTATAACAAATGAACTGCACATGGAATAATGTTCCCACCTAATGGAGATGGTAGCCGATGTTACTAGCTTTTATTAATGTCCTTTGATCATTGACGTAGCTCGCCTGTGAACCGATATAATTGAATTTGTTTAACCAAATTATAAACAAATTGCGATTACTGCCACTTGCTGGCTAGGTACATCAATCATCAGAAGACACAAATTAAAGCTAGGTGCATCATCCAGCATCTCCAAATGGTGGGGACATTATTGCTTGTTAAGTTCATTAGTTATAAACAATTGAACAATTAAAATTGTTATTACGGTTAAACGGAGTTATCTAGAGCAACGGGATAAATTTAATCATATAGCTGATTCGTTTCCCTTTCTGTTCAGACGTCGTTGATTAAAATCGGCCGAGCAGAAGCCGAGATAATTCAATTTGTTTAACGAAATTATAAACAAATGCCATTGTTTCGGCTCTCAGGCAAGCTACGTCAATGATCAGTTGACATAAAGTAAAGCTAGGTGCATCAGCCAGCATCTCCAATAGGGGGGAATATTAGTGCATGTGCAGTTCATTTGTTATAAGCAAGTAAACAATTACATTCGTTATTACGGTTAAACGGATATAGCTACAGAGACGGGGCATTTATGGCCATATAGCTGATTCGTTTCCCTTTCTTTTGAGACGTCGTTGATTAAAATCGGCCAAGCAGAAACCGAGATAATTCACTTTGTTTAACGAAATTCTAAACAAATGCCATTATATCGGCTCTCAGGCGAGATACGTCAATGATCAGTAGACATAAAGTAAAGCTAGGAGCATCAGCTACAATGTCCAACAGGTGAGAGCAGTATAGAATGAGAGGTTCAATTGTTATAAACAATTAAACAATTGAAATTGTTATTACGGTTAACTGCATATAGTTACAGCTCGTGTCTGTTTTTTCTCGCGTGGCTGATCCTCTTTCCGTTCATTTGAGATATTGTTGATTAAAATCGGCACAGCAGAAACCAAGATTATTGCAGTGACCCGCAGTACATTCTTTCTGATTTTTCAATTGTTAATAACTATCAAATCACAAGTGCCATATTGTTGCAACTGCTGGAGGAGATAGCTGTGGTCCGTAGCTTTAATTTAAGACAAGTGCGCTTAAGAAATACCCAGTACAAGCCGAGAAAAACGTAATTGTTTAAATGAACGATGTAATTCGGGAATACGGTTTTGGCGGTGCGGGAAACTGCGAAAAAGACCGCAAACGCGAGATGGCGTTACTTGTACCGTTTTCGACATATCGTTACCGAAAAAATATAATAAAAATTCATATCTCGGCTTCTACTCCGCCGATTTCGACCAGCGATGTCTCAAAATAAAGGAAAACGAGTATGCTACAGGATAAAAAATACCCCGTTGCTGCACCTGTTTGCTGTTGCCCGTAATAACAATTTCAATTGTTTAATTGTTTATAACAAATGAACTGCACATGGAATAATGTTCCCACCTAATGGAGATGGTAGCTGATGTTACTAGCTTTTATTACTGTCCTTTGGTCATTGACGTAGCTCGCCTGTGAACCGAGATAATTGAATTTGTTTAACCAAATTATAAACAAATTGCGATTACTGCCACTTGCTGGCTAGGTACATCAATGATCAGAAGACACAAATTAAAGCTAGGTGCATCATCCAGCATCTCCAAATGGTGGGGACATTATTGCTTGTTAAGTTCATAAGTTATAAACAATTGAACAATTAAAATTGTTATTACGGTTAAACGGAGTTATCTAGAGCAACGGGATAAATTTAATCATATAGCTGATTCGTTTCCCTTTCTGTTCAGATGTCGTTGATTAAAATCGGCCAAGCAGAAGCCGAGATAATCCACTTTGTTTAACAAAATTATAAACAAATGCCATTGTTTCGGCTCTCAGGCGAGTTACGTCAATGATCAGTAGACATAAAGTAAAGCCAGGAGCATCAGCTACAATGTCCAACAGGTGAGAGCAGTATAGAAAGAGAGGTTCAATTGTTATAAACAATTAAACAATTGAAATTGTTATTACGGTTAACTGCATATAGTTACAGCTCGTGTCTGTTTTTTCTCGCGTGGCTGATCCTCTTTCCGTTCATTTGAGATATTGTTGATTAAAATCGGCTCAGCAGAAACCAAGATTATTGCAGTGACCCGCAGTACATTCTTTCTGATTTTTCAATTGTTAATAACTACCAAATCACAAGTGCCATATTGTTGCAACTGCTGGAGGAGATAGCTGTGGTCCGTAGCTTTAATTTAAGACTAGTGCGCTTAAGAAATACCCAGTACAAGCCGAGAAAAACGTAATTGTTTAAATGAACGATGTAATTCGGGAATACGGTTTTGGCGGTGCGGGAAACTGCGAAAAAGACCGCAAACGCGAGATGGCGTTACTTGTACCGTTTTCGACATATCGTTACCGAAAAAATATAATAAAAATTCATATCTCGGCTTCTACTTCGCCGATTTCGACCAGCGATGTCTCAAAATAAAGGAAAACGAGTATGCTACAGGATAAAAAATACCCCGTTGCTGCACCTGTTTGCTGTTGCCCGTAATAACAAGTTCAATTGTTTAATTGTTTATAACAAATGAACTGCACATGGAATAATGTTCCCACCTAATGGAGATGGTAGCCGATGTTACTAGCTTTTATTAATGTCCTTTGATCATTGACGTAGCTCGCCTGTGAACCGAGATAATTGAATTTGTTTAACCAAATTATAAACAAATTGCGATTACTGCCACTTGCTGGCTAGGTACATCAATGATCAGAAGACACAAATTAAAGCTAGGTGCATCATCCAGCATCTCCAAATGGTGGGGACATTATTGCTTGTTAAGTTCATAAGTTATAAACAATTGAACAATTAAAATTGTTATTACGGTTAAACGGAGTTATCTAGAGCAACGGGATAAATTTAATCATATAGCTGATTCGTTTCCCTTTCTGTTCAGACGTCGTTGATTAAAATCGGCCAAGCAGAAGCCGAGATAATCCACTTTGTTTAACGAAATTATAAAGGAATGCCATTATTTCGGCTCTCAGGCGAGCTACGTGAATGATCAGTAGACATAAAGTTAAGCTAGGAGCGTCAGCCAGCATCTCCAATAGGGGGGAATATTAGTGTATGTGCAGTTCATTTGTCATAAGCAAGTAAACAATTATAATCGTTATTACGGTTAAACGGATATAGCTACAGAGACGGGTTATTCTTGGTCATATAGCTGATTCGTTTCCCTTTCTTTTGAGACGTCGTTGATTAAAATCGGCCGAGCAGAAGCCGAGATAATTCAATTTGTTTAACGAAATTATAAACAAATGCCATTATTTCGGCTCTCAGGCGAGGTACATCAATGATCAGTAGACATAATGTAAAGCCAGGAGCATCAGCTACAATGTCCAACAGGTGAGAGCAGTATAGAAAGAGAGGTTCAATTGTTATAAACAATTAAACAATTGAAATTGTTATTACGGTTAACTGCATATAGTTACAGCTCGTGTCTGTTTTTTCTCGCGTGGCTGATCCTCTTTCCGTTCATTTGAGATATTGTTGATTAAAATCGGCTCAGCAGAAACCAAGATTATTGCAGTGACCCGCAGTACATTCTTTCTGATTTTTCAATTGTTAATAACTACCAAATCACAAGTGCCATATTGTTGCAACTGCTGGAGGAGATAGCTGTGGTCCGTAGCTTTAATTTAAGACAAGTGCGCTTAAGAAATACCCAGTACAAGCCGAGAAAAACGTAATTGTTTAAATGAACGATGTAATTCGGGAATACGGTTTTGGCGGTGCGGGAAACTGCGAAAAAGACCGCAAACGCGAGATGGCGTTACTTGTACCGTTTTCGACATATCGTTACCGAAAAAATATAATAAAAATTCATATCTCGGCTTCTACTTCGCCGATTTCGACCAGCGATGTCTCAAAATAAAGGAAAACGAGTATGCTACAGGATAAAAAATACCCCGTTGCTGCACCTGTTTGCTGTTGCCCGTAATAACAAGTTCAATTGTTTAATTGTTTATAACAAATGAACTGCACATGGAATAATGTTCCCACCTAATGGAGATGGTAGCCGATGTTACTAGCTTTTATTAATGTCCTTTGATCATTGACGTAGCTCGCCTGTGAACCGAGATAATTGAAATTGTTTA
Organism: Nomada lathburiana; assembly: GCA_963667235.1. NCBI lineage: Eukaryota > Metazoa > Arthropoda > Insecta > Hymenoptera > Apidae > Nomada > Nomada lathburiana. The sequence goes on along the minus strand of OY763898.1, from coordinate 6,770,272 downwards.
ACCAAATTATAAACAAATTGCGATTACTGCCACTTGCTGGCTAGGTACATCAATCATCAGAAGACACAAATTAAAGCTAGGTGCATCATCCAGCATCTCCAAATGGTGGGGACATTATTGCTTGTTAAGTTCATAAGTTATAAACAATTGAACAATTAAAATTGTTATTACGGTTAAACGGAGTTATCTAGAGCAACGGGATAAATTTAATCATATAGCTGATTCGTTTCCCTTTCTGTTCAGACGTCGTTGATTAAAATCGGCCAAGCAGAAGCCGAGATAATCCACTTTGTTTAACGAAATTATAAAGAAATGCCATTATTTCGGCTCTCAGGCGAGCTACGTGAATGATCAGTAGACATAAAGTTAAGCTAGGAGCGTCAGCCAGCATCTCCAATAGGGGGGAATATTAGTGTATGTGCAGTTCATTTGTCATAAGCAAGTAAACAATTATAATCGTTATTACGGTTAAACGGATATAGCTACAGAGACGGGTTATTCTTGGTCATATAGCTGATTCGTTTCCCTTTCTTTTGAGACGTCGTTGATTAAAATCGGCCGAGCAGAAGCCGAGATAATTCAATTTGTTTAACGAAATTATAAACAAATGCCATTATTTCGGCTCTCAGGCGAGGTACATCAATGATCAGTAGACATAATGTAAAGCCAGGAGCATCAGCTACAATGTCCAACAGGTGAGAGCAGTATAGAAAGAGAGGTTCAATTGTTATAAACAATTAAACAATTGAAATTGTTATTACGGTTAACTGCATATAGTTACAGCTCGTGTCTGTTTTTTCTCGCGTGGCTGATCCTCTTTCCGTTCATTTGAGATATTGTTGATTAAAATCGGCTCAGCAGAAACCAAGATTATTGCAGTGACCCGCAGTACATTCTTTCTGATTTTTCAATTGTTAATAACTACCAAATCACAAGTGCCATATTGTTGCAACTGCTGGAGGAGATAGCTGTGGTCCGTAGCTTTAATTTAAGACAAGTGCGCTTAAGAAATACCCAGTACAAGCCGAGAAAAACGTAATTGTTTAAATGAACGATGTAATTCGGGAATACGGTTTTGGCGGTGCGGGAAACTGCGAAAAAGACCGCAAACGCGAGATGGCGTTACTTGTACCGTTTTCGACATATCGTTACCGAAAAAATATAATAAAAATTCATATCTCGGCTTCTACTTCGCCGATTTCGACCAGCGATGTCTCAAAATAAAGGAAAACGAGTATGCTACAGGATAAAAAATACCCCGTTGCTGCACCTGTTTGCTGTTGCCCGTAATAACAAGTTCAATTGTTTAATTGTTTATAACAAATGAACTGCACATGGAATAATGTTCCCACCTAATGGAGATGGTAGCCGATGTTACTAGCTTTTATTAATGTCCTTTGATCATTGACGTAGCTCGCCTGTGAACCGATATAATTGAATTTGTTTAACCAAATTATAAACAAATTGCGATTACTGCCACTTGCTGGCTAGGTACATCAATCATCAGAAGACACAAATTAAAGCTAGGTGCATCATCCAGCATCTCCAAATGGTGGGGACATTATTGCTTGTTAAGTTCATTAGTTATAAACAATTGAACAATTAAAATTGTTATTACGGTTAAACGGAGTTATCTAGAGCAACGGGATAAATTTAATCATATAGCTGATTCGTTTCCCTTTCTGTTCAGACGTCGTTGATTAAAATCGGCCGAGCAGAAGCCGAGATAATTCAATTTGTTTAACGAAATTATAAACAAATGCCATTGTTTCGGCTCTCAGGCAAGCTACGTCAATGATCAGATGACATAAAGTAAAGCTAGGTGCATCAGCCAGCATCTCCAATAGGGGGGAATATTAGTGCATGTGCAGTTCATTTGTTATAAGCAAGTAAACAATTACATTCGTTATTACGGTTAAACGGATATAGCTACAGAGACGGGGCATTTATGGCCATATAGCTGATTCGTTTCCCTTTCTTTTGAGACGTCGTTGATTAAAATCGGCCAAGCAGAAACCGAGATAATTCACTTTGTTTAACGAAATTCTAAACAAATGCCATTATATCGGCTCTCAGGCGAGATACGTCAATGATCAGTAGACATAAAGTAAAGCTAGGAGCATCAGCTACAATGTCCAATAGGTGAGAGCAGTATACAACGAGAGGTTCAATTGTTATAAACAATTAAACTATTGAAATTGTTATTACGGTTAACTGCATATAGTTACAGCTCGTGTCTGTTTTTTCTCACGTAGCTGATCCTCTTTGCTTTCATTTGAGATATTGTTGATTAATATCGGCCCAGCAGAAACCAAGATTATTGCAGTGACCCGGAGTACATTCTTTCTGATTCTTCAATTGTTAATAACTATTAAATCACCATAGCCATATTGTTGCAACTGTTGGAGGAGATAGCTGTGGTCCGTAGCTTTAATTTAAGACAAGTCCGCTTAAGAAATACCCAGTACAAGCCGAGAAAAACGTAATTGTTTAAATGAACGATGTAATTCGGGAATACGGTTTTGGCGGTGCGGGAAACTGCGAAAAAGACCGCAAACGCGAGATGGCGTTACTTGTACCGTTTTCGACATATCGTTACCGAAAAAATATAATAAAAATTCATATCTCGGCTTCTACTCCGCCGATTTCGACCAGCGATGTCTCAAAATAAAGGAAAACGAGTATGCTACAGGATAAAAAATACCCCGTTGCTGCACCTGTTTGCTCTTGCCCGTAATAACAATTTCAATTGTTTAATTGTTTATAACAAATGAACTGCACATGGAATAATGTTCCCACCTAATGGAGATGGTAGCCGATGTTACTAGCTTTTATTAATGTCCTTTGATCATTGACGTAGCTCGCCTGTGAACCGAGATAATTCAATTCGTTTAACCAAATTATAAAAAATTGCGATTACTGCCACTTGCTGGCTAGGTACATCAATGATCAGAAGACACAAATTAAAGCTAGGTGCATCATCCAGCATCTCCAAATGGTGGGGACATTATTGCTTGTTAAGTTCATTAGTTATAAACAATTGAACAATTAAAATTGATATTACGGTTAAACGGAGTTATCTAGAGCAACGGGATAAATTTAATCATATAGCTGATTCGTTTCCCTTTCTGTTGAGCCGTCGTTGATTAAAATCGGCCAAGCAGAAGCCGAGATAATCCACTTTGTTTAACGAAATCATAAAGAAATGCCATTATTTCGGCTCTCAGGCGAGCTACGTGAATGATCAGTAGACATAAAGTTAAGCTAGGAGCGTCAGCCAGCATCTCCAATAGGGGGGAATATTAGTGTATGTGCAGTTCATTTGTCATAAGCAAGTAAACAATTATAATCGTTATTACGGTTAAACGGATATAGCTACAGAGACGGGTTATTCTTGGTCATATAGCTGATTCGTTTCCCTTTCTTTTGAGACGTCGTTGATTAAAATCGGCCGAGCAGAAGCCGAGATAATTCAATTTGTTTAACGAAATTATAAACAAATGCCATTATTTCGGCTCTCAGGCGAGGTACATCAATGATCAGTAGACATAAAGTAAAGCCAGGAGCATCAGCTACAATGTCCAACAGGTGAGAGCAGTATAGAAAGAGAGGTTCAATTGTTATAAACAATTAAACAATTGAAATTGTTATTACGGTTAACTGCATATAGTTACAGCTCGTGTCTGTTTTTTCTCGCGTGGCTGATCCTCTTTCCGTTCATTTGAGATATTGTTGATTAAAATCGGCACAGCAGAAACCAAGATTATTGCAGTGACCCGCAGTACATTCTTTCTGATTTTTCAATTGTTAATAACTATCAAATCACAAGTGCCATATTGTTGCAACTGCTGGAGGAGATAGCTGTGGTCCGTAGCTTTAATTTAAGACAAGTGCGCTTAAGAAATACCCAGTACAAGCCGAGAAAAACGTAATTGTTTAAATGAACGATGTAATTCGGGAATACGGTTTTGGCGGTGCGGGAAACTGCGAAAAAGACCGCAAACGCGAGATGGCGTTACTTGTACCGTTTTCGACATATCGTTACCGAAAAAATATAATAAAAATTCATATCTCGGCTTCTACTCCGCCGATTTCGACCAGCGATGTCTCAAAATAAAGGAAAACGAGTATGCTACAGGATAAAAAATACCCCGTTGCTGCACCTGTTTGCTGTTGCCCGTAATAACAATTTCAATTGTTTAATTGTTTATAACAAATGAACTGCACATGGAATAATGTTCCCACCTAATGGAGATGGTAGCTGATGTTACTAGCTTTTATTACTGTCCTTTGGTCATTGACGTAGCTCGCCTGTGAACCGAGATAATTGAATTTGTTTAACCAAATTATAAACAAATTGCGATTACTGCCACTTGCTGGCTAGGTACATCAATGATCAGAAGACACAAATTAAAGCTAGGTGCATCATCCAGCATCTCCAAATGGTGGGGACATTATTGCTTGTTAAGTTCATAAGTTATAAACAATTGAACAATTAAAATTGTTATTACGGTTAAACGGAGTTATCTAGAGCAACGGGATAAATTTAATCATATAGCTGATTCGTTTCCCTTTCTGTTCAGATGTCGTTGATTAAAATCGGCCAAGCAGAAGCCGAGATAATCCACTTTGTTTAACAAAATTATAAACAAATGCCATTGTTTCGGCTCTCAGGCGAGTTACGTCAATGATCAGTAGACATAAAGTAAAGCCAGGAGCATCAGCTACAATGTCCAACAGGTGAGAGCAGTATAGAAAGAGAGGTTCAATTGTTATAAACAATTAAACAATTGAAATTGTTATTACGGTTAACTGCATATAGTTACAGCTCGTGTCTGTTTTTTCTCGCGTGGCTGATCCTCTTTCCGTTCATTTGAGATATTGTTGATTAAAATCGGCTCAGCAGAAACCAAGATTATTGCAGTGACCCGCAGTACATTCTTTCTGATTTTTCAATTGTTAATAACTACCAAATCACAAGTGCCATATTGTTGCAACTGCTGGAGGAGATAGCTGTGGTCCGTAGCTTTAATTTAAGACAAGTGCGCTTAAGAAATACCCAGTACAAGCCGAGAAAAACGTAATTGTTTAAATGAACGATGTAATTCGGGAATACGGTTTTGGCGGTGCGGGAAACTGCGAAAAAGACCGCAAACGCGAGATGGCGTTACTTGTACCGTTTTCGACATATCGTTACCGAAAAAATATAATAAAAATTCATATCTCGGCTTCTACTTCGCCGATTTCGACCAGCGATGTCTCAAAATAAAGGAAAACGAGTATGCTACAGGATAAAAAATACCCCGTTGCTGCACCTGTTTGCTGTTGCCCGTAATAACAAGTTCAATTGTTTAATTGTTTATAACAAATGAACTGCACATGGAATAATGTTCCCACCTAATGGAGATGGTAGCCGATGTTACTAGCTTTTATTAATGTCCTTTGATCATTGACGTAGCTCGCCTGTGAACCGAGATAATTGAATTTGTTTAACCAAATTATAAACAAATTGCGATTACTGCCACTTGCTGGCTAGGTACATCAATGATCAGAAGACACAAATTAAAGCTAGGTGCATCATCCAGCATCTCCAAATGGTGGGGACATTATTGCTTGTTAAGTTCATAAGTTATAAACAATTGAACAATTAAAATTGTTATTACGGTTAAACGGAGTTATCTAGAGCAACGGGATAAATTTAATCATATAGCTGATTCGTTTCCCTTTCTGTTCAGACGTCGTTGATTAAAATCGGCCAAGCAGAAGCCGAGATAATCCACTTTGTTTAACGAAATTATAAAGGAATGCCATTATTTCGGCTCTCAGGCGAGCTACGTGAATGATCAGTAGACATAAAGTTAAGCTAGGAGCGTCAGCCAGCATCTCCAATAGGGGGGAATATTAGTGTATGTGCAGTTCATTTGTCATAAGCAAGTAAACAATTATAATCGTTATTACGGTTAAACGGATATAGCTACAGAGACGGGTTATTCTTGGTCATATAGCTGATTCGTTTCCCTTTCTTTTGAGACGTCGTTGATTAAAATCGGCCGAGCAGAAGCCGAGATAATTCAATTTGTTTAACGAAATTATAAACAAATGCCATTATTTCGGCTCTCAGGCGAGGTACATCAATGATCAGTAGACATAATGTAAAGCCAGGAGCATCAGCTACAATGTCCAACAGGTGAGAGCAGTATAGAAAGAGAGGTTCAATTGTTATAAACAATTAAACAATTGAAATTGTTATTACGGTTAACTGCATATAGTTACAGCTCGTGTCTGTTTTTTCTCGCGTGGCTGATCCTCTTTCCGTTCATTTGAGATATTGTTGATTAAAATCGGCTCAGCAGAAACCAAGATTATTGCAGTGACCCGCAGTACATTCTTTCTGATTTTTCAATTGTTAATAACTACCAAATCACAAGTGCCATATTGTTGCAACTGCTGGAGGAGATAGCTGTGGTCCGTAGCTTTAATTTAAGACAAGTGCGCTTAAGAAATACCCAGTACAAGCCGAGAAAAACGTAATTGTTTAAATGAACGATGTAATTCGGGAATACGGTTTTGGCGGTGCGGGAAACTGCGAAAAAGACCGCAAACGCGAGATGGCGTTACTTGTACCGTTTTCGACATATCGTTACCGAAAAAATATAATAAAAATTCATATCTCGGCTTCTACTTCGCCGATTTCGACCAGCGATGTCTCAAAATAAAGGAAAACGAGTATGCTACAGGATAAAAAATACCCCGTTGCTGCACCTGTTTGCTGTTGCCCGTAATAACAAGTTCAATTGTTTAATTGTTTATAACAAATGAACTGCACATGGAATAATGTTCCCACCTAATGGAGATGGTAGCCGATGTTACTAGCTTTTATTAATGTCCTTTGATCATTGACGTAGCTCGCCTGTGAACCGAGATAATTGAATTTGTTTAACCAAATTATAAACAAATTGCGATTACTGCCACTTGCTGGCTAGGTACATCAATCATCAGAAGACACAAATTAAAGCTAGGTGCATCATCCAGCATCTCCAAATGGTGGGGACATTATTGCTTGTTAAGTTCATAAGTTATAAACAATTGAACAATTAAAATTGTTATTACGGTTAAACGGAGTTATCTAGAGCAACGGGATAAATTTAATCATATAGCTGATTCGTTTCCCTTTCTGTTCAGACGTCGTTGATTAAAATCGGCCAAGCAGAAGCCGAGATAATCCACTTTGTTTAACGAAATTATAAAGAAATGCCATTATTTCGGCTCTCAGGCGAGCTACGTGAATGATCAGTAGACATAAAGTTAAGCTAGGAGCGTCAGCCAGCATCTCCAATAGGGGGGAATATTAGTGTATGTGCAGTTCATTTGTCATAAGCAAGTAAACAATTATAATCGTTATTACGGTTAAACGGATATAGCTACAGAGACGGGTTATTCTTGGTCATATAGCTGATTCGTTTCCCTTTCTTTTGAGACGTCGTTGATTAAAATCGGCCGAGCAGAAGCCGAGATAATTCAATTTGTTTAACGAAATTATAAACAAATGCCATTATTTCGGCTCTCAGGCGAGGTACATCAATGATCAGTAGACATAATGTAAAGCCAGGAGCATCAGCTACAATGTCCAACAGGTGAGAGCAGTATAGAAAGAGAGGTTCAATTGTTATAAACAATTAAACAATTGAAATTGTTATTACGGTTAACTGCATATAGTTACAGCTCGTGTCTGTTTTTTCTCGCGTGGCTGATCCTCTTTCCGTTCATTTGAGATATTGTTGATTAAAATCGGCTCAGCAGAAACCAAGATTATTGCAGTGACCCGCAGTACATTCTTTCTGATTTTTCAATTGTTAATAACTACCAAATCACAAGTGCCATATTGTTGCAACTGCTGGAGGAGATAGCTGTGGTCCGTAGCTTTAATTTAAGACAAGTGCGCTTAAGAAATACCCAGTACAAGCCGAGAAAAACGTAATTGTTTAAATGAACGATGTAATTCGGGAATACGGTTTTGGCGGTGCGGGAAACTGCGAAAAAGACCGCAAACGCGAGATGGCGTTACTTGTACCGTTTTCGACATATCGTTACCGAAAAAATATAATAAAAATTCATATCTCGGCTTCTACTTCGCCGATTTCGACCAGCGATGTCTCAAAATAAAGGAAAACGAGTATGCTACAGGATAAAAAATACCCCGTTGCTGCACCTGTTTGCTGTTGCCCGTAATAACAAGTTCAATTGTTTAATTGTTTATAACAAATGAACTGCACATGGAATAATGTTCCCACCTAATGGAGATGGTAGCCGATGTTACTAGCTTTTATTAATGTCCTTTGATCATTGACGTAGCTCGCCTGTGAACCGATATAATTGAATTTGTTTAACCAAATTATAAACAAATTGCGATTACTGCCACTTGCTGGCTAGGTACATCAATCATCAGAAGACACAAATTAAAGCTAGGTGCATCATCCAGCATCTCCAAATGGTGGGGACATTATTGCTTGTTAAGTTCATTAGTTATAAACAATTGAACAATTAAAATTGTTATTACGGTTAAACGGAGTTATCTAGAGCAACGGGATAAATTTAATCATATAGCTGATTCGTTTCCCTTTCTGTTCAGACGTCGTTGATTAAAATCGGCCGAGCAGAAGCCGAGATAATTCAATTTGTTTAACGAAATTATAAACAAATGCCATTGTTTCGGCTCTCAGGCAAGCTACGTCAATGATCAGTTGACATAAAGTAAAGCTAGGTGCATCAGCCAGCATCTCCAATAGGGGGGAATATTAGTGCATGTGCAGTTCATTTGTTATAAGCAAGTAAACAATTACATTCGTTATTACGGTTAAACGGATATAGCTACAGAGACGGGGCATTTATGGCCATATAGCTGATTCGTTTCCCTTTCTTTTGAGACGTCGTTGATTAAAATCGGCCAAGCAGAAACCGAGATAATTCACTTTGTTTAACGAAATTCTAAACAAATGCCATTATATCGGCTCTCAGGCGAGATACGTCAATGATCAGTAGACATAAAGTAAAGCTAGGAGCATCAGCTACAATGTCCAATAGGTGAGAGCAGTATACAACGAGAGGTTCAATTGTTATAAACAATTAAACTATTGAAATTGTTATTACGGTTAACTGCATATAGTTACAGCTCGTGTCTGTTTTTTCTCACGTAGCTGATCCTCTTTGCTTTCATTTGAGATATTGTTGATTAATATCGGCCCAGCAGAAACCAAGATTATTGCAGTGACCCGGAGTACATTCTTTCTGATTCTTCAATTGTTAATAACTATTAAATCACCATAGCCATATTGTTGCAACTGTTGGAGGAGATAGCTGTGGTCCGTAGCTTTAATTTAAGACAAGTCCGCTTAAGAAATACCCAGTACAAGCCGAGAAAAACGTAATTGTTTAAATTAACGATGTAATTCGGGAATACGGTTTTGGCGGTGCGGGAAACTGCGAAAAAGACCTCAAACGCGAGATGGCGTTACTTGTACCGTTTTCGACATATCGTTACCGAAAAAATATAATAAAAATTCATATCTCGGCTTCTACTCCGCCGATTTCGACCAGCGATGTCTCAAAATAAAGGAAAACGAGTATGCTACAGGATAAAAAATACCCCGTTGCTGCACCTGTTTGCTGTTGCCCGTAATAACAATTTCAATTGTTTAATTGTTTATAACAAATGAACTGCACATGGAATAATGTTCCCACCTAATGGAGATGGTAGCTGATGTTACTAGCTTTTATTACTGTCCTTTGGTCATTGACGTAGCTCGCCTGTGAACCGAGATAATTGAATTTGTTTAACCAAATTATAAACAAATTGCGATTACTGCCACTTGCTGGCTAGGTACATCAATGATCAGAAGACACAAATTAAAGCTAGGTGCATCATCCAGCATCTCCAAATGGTGGGGACATTATTGCTTGTTAAGTTCATAAGTTATAAACAATTGAACAATTAAAATTGTTATTACGGTTAAACGGAGTTATCTAGAGCAACGGGATAAATTTAATCATATAGCTGATTCGTTTCCCTTTCTGTTCAGATGTCTTTGATTAAAATCGGCCAAGCAGAAGCCGAGATAATCCACTTTGTTTAACGAAATTATAAAGGAATGCCATTATTTCGGCTCTCAGGCGAGCTACGTGAATGATCAGTAGACATAAAGTTAAGCTAGGAGCGTCAGCCAGCATCTCCAATAGGGGGGAATATTAGTGTATGTGCAGTTCATTTGTCATAAGCAAGTAAACAATTATAATCGTTATTACGGTTAAACGGATATAGCTACAGAGACGGGTTATTCTTGGTCATATAGCTGATTCGTTTCCCTTTCTTTTGAGACGTCGTTGATTAAAATCGGCCGAGCAGAAGCCGAGATAATTCAATTTGTTTAACGAAATTATAAACAAATGCCATTATTTCGGCTCTCAGGCGAGGTACATCAATGATCAGTAGACATAATGTAAAGCCAGGAGCATCAGCTACAATGTCCAACAGGTGAGAGCAGTATAGAAAGAGAGGTTCAATTGTTATAAACAATTAAACAATTGAAATTGTTATTACGGTTAACTGCATATAGTTACAGCTCGTGTCTGTTTTTTCTCGCGTGGCTGATCCTCTTTCCGTTCATTTGAGATATTGTTGATTAAAATCGGCTCAGCAGAAACCAAGATTATTGCAGTGACCCGCAGTACATTCTTTCTGATTTTTCAATTGTTAATAACTACCAAATCACAAGTGCCATATTGTTGCAACTGCTGGAGGAGATAGCTGTGGTCCGTAGCTTTAATTTAAGACAAGTGCGCTTAAGAAATACCCAGTACAAGCCGAGAAAAACGTAATTGTTTAAATGAACGATGTAATTCGGGAATACGGTTTTGGCGGTGCGGGAAACTGCGAAAAAGACCGCAAACGCGAGATGGCGTTACTTGTACCGTTTTCGACATATCGTTACCGAAAAAATATAATAAAAATTCATATCTCGGCTTCTACTTCGCCGATTTCGACCAGCGATGTCTCAAAATAAAGGAAAACGAGTATGCTACAGGATAAAAAATACCCCGTTGCTGCACCTGTTTGCTGTTGCCCGTAATAACAAGTTCAATTGTTTAATTGTTTATAACAAATGAACTGCACATGGAATAATGTTCCCACCTAATGGAGATGGTAGCCGATGTTACTAGCTTTTATTAATGTCCTTTGATCATTGACGTAGCTCGCCTGTGAACCGATATAATTGAATTTGTTTAACCAAATTATAAACAAATTGCGATTACTGCCACTTGCTGGCTAGGTACATCAATCATCAGAAGACACAAATTAAAGCTAGGTGCATCATCCAGCATCTCCAAATGGTGGGGACATTATTGCTTGTTAAGTTCATTAGTTATAAACAATTGAACAATTAAAATTGTTATTACGGTTAAACGGAGTTATCTAGAGCAACGGGATAAATTTAATCATATAGCTGATTCGTTTCCCTTTCTGTTCAGACGTCGTTGATTAAAATCGGCCGAGCAGAAGCCGAGATAATTCAATTTGTTTAACGAAATTATAAACAAATGCCATTGTTTCGGCTCTCAGGCAAGCTACGTCAATGATCAGTTGACATAAAGTAAAGCTAGGTGCATCAGCCAGCATCTCCAATAGGGGGGAATATTAGTGCATGTGCAGTTCATTTGTTATAAGCAAGTAAACAATTACATTCGTTATTACGGTTAAACGGATATAGCTACAGAGACGGGGCATTTATGGCCATATAGCTGATTCGTTTCCCTTTCTTTTGAGACGTCGTTGATTAAAATCGGCCAAGCAGAAACCGAGATAATTCACTTTGTTTAACGAAATTCTAAACAAATGCCATTATATCGGCTCTCAGGCGAGATACGTCAATGATCAGTAGACATAAAGTAAAGCTAGGAGCATCAGCTACAATGTCCAATAGGTGAGAGCAGTATACAACGAGAGGTTCAATTGTTATAAACAATTAAACTATTGAAATTGTTATTACGGTTAACTGCATATAGTTACAGCTCGTGTCTGTTTTTTCTCACGTAGCTGATCCTCTTTGCTTTCATTTGAGATATTGTTGATTAATATCGGCCCAGCAGAAACCAAGATTATTGCAGTGACCCGGAGTTCATTCTTTCTGATTCTTCAATTGTTAATAACTATTAAATCACCATAGCCATATTGTTGCAACTGTTGGAGGAGATAGCTGTGGTCCGTAGCTTTAATTTAAGACAAGTCCGCTTAAGAAATACCCAGTACAAGCCGAGAAAAACGTAATTGTTTAAATGAACGATGTAATTCGGGAATACGGTTTTGGCGGTGCGGGAAACTGCGAAAAAGACCGCAAACGCGAGATGGCGTTACTTGTACCGTTTGCGACATATCGTTACCGAAAAAATATAATAAAAATTCATATCTCGGCTTCTACTTCGCCGATTTCGACCAGCGATGTCTCAAAATAAAGGAAAACGAGTATGCTACAGGATAAAAAATACCCCGTTGCTGCACCTGTTTGCTGTTGCCCGTAATAACAAGTTCAATTGTTTAATTGTTTATAACAAATGAACTGCACATGGAATAATGTTCCCACCTAATGGAGATGGTAGCCGATGTTACTAGCTTTTATTAATGTCCTTTGATCATTGACGTAGCTCGCCTGTGAACCGATATAATTGAATTTGTTTAACCAAATTATAAACAAATTGCGATTACTGCCACTTGCTGGCTAGGTACATCAATCATCAGAAGACACAAATTAAAGCTAGGTGCATCATCCAGCATCTCCAAATGGTGGGGACATTATTGCTTGTTAAGTTCATTAGTTATAAACAATTGAACAATTAAAATTGTTATTACGGTTAAACGGAGTTATCTAGAGCAACGGGATAAATTTAATCATATAGCTGATTCGTTTCCCTTTCTGTTCAGACGTCGTTGATTAAAATCGGCCGAGCAGAAGCCGAGATAATTCAATTTGTTTAACGAAATTATAAACAAATGCCATTGTTTCGGCTCTCAGGCAAGCTACGTCAATGATCAGTTGACATAAAGTAAAGCTAGGTGCATCAGCCAGCATCTCCAATAGGGGGGAATATTAGTGCATGTGCAGTTCATTTGTTATAAGCAAGTAAACAATTACATTCGTTATTACGGTTAAACGGCTATAGCTACAGAGACGGGGCATTTATGGCCATATAGCTGATTCGTTTCCCTTTCTTTTGAGACGTCGTTGATTAAAATCGGCCAAGCAGAAACCGAGATAATTCACTTTGTTTAACGAAATTCTAAACAAATGCCATTATATCGGCTCTCAGGCGAGATACGTCAATGATCAGTAGACATAAAGTAAAGCTAGGAGCATCAGCTACAATGTCCAATAGGTGAGAGCAGTATACAACGAGAGGTTCAATTGTTATAAACAATTAAACTATTGAAATTGTTATTACGGTTAACTGCATATAGTTACAGCTCGTGTCTGTTTTTTCTCACGTAGCTGATCCTCTTTGCTTTCATTTGAGATATTGTTGATTAATATCGGCCCAGCAGAAACCAAGATTATTGCAGTGACCCGGAGTACATTCTTTCTGATTCTTCAATTGTTAATAACTATTAAATCACCATAGCCATATTGTTGCAACTGTTGGAGGAGATAGCTGTGGTCCGTAGCTTTAATTTAAGACAAGTCCGCTTAAGAAATACCCAGTACAAGCCGAGAAAAACGTAATTGTTTAAATTAACGATGTAATCCGGGAATACGGTTTTGGCGGTGCGGAAAACTGCGAAAAAGACCGCAAGCGCGAGATGGCGTTACTTGTACCGTTTTCGACATATCGTTACCGAAAAAATATAATAAAAATTCATATCTCGGCTTCTACTCCGCCGATTTCGACCAGCGATGTCTCAAAATAAAGGAAAACGAGTATGCTACAGGATAAAAAATACCCCGTTGCTGCACCTGTTTGCTGTTGCCCGTAATAACAATTTCAATTGTTTAATTGTTTATAACAAATGAACTGCACATGGAATAATGTTCCCACCTAATGGAGATGGTAGCTGATGTTACTAGCTTTTATTACTGTCCTTTGGTCATTGACGTAGCTCGCCTGTGAACCGAGATAATTGAATTTGTTTAACCAAATTATAAACAAATTGCGATTACTGCCACTTGCTGGCTAGGTACATCAATGATCAGAAGACACAAATTAAAGCTAGGTGCATCATCCAGCATCTCCAAATGGTGGGGACATTATTGCTTGTTAAGTTCATAAGTTATAAACAATTGAACAATTAAAATTGTTATTACGGTTAAACGGAGTTATCTAGAGCAACGGGATAAATTTAATCATATAGCTGATTCGTTTCCCTTTCTGTTCAGATGTCGTTGATTAAAATCGGCCAAGCAGAAGCCGAGATAATCCACTTTGTTTAACAAAATTATAAACAAATGCCATTGTTTCGGCTCTCAGGCGAGTTACGTCAATGATCAGTAGACATAAAGTAAAGCCAGGAGCATCAGCTACAATGTCCAACAGGTGAGAGCAGTATAGAAAGAGAGGTTCAATTGTTATAAACAATTAAACAATTGAAATTGTTATTACGGTTAACTGCATATAGTTACAGCTCGTGTCTGTTTTTTCTCGCGTGGCTGATCCTCTTTCCGTTCATTTGAGATATTGTTGATTAAAATCGGCTCAGCAGAAACCAAGATTATTGCAGTGACCCGCAGTACATTCTTTCTGATTTTTCAATTGTTAATAACTACCAAATCACAAGTGCCATATTGTTGCAACTGCTGGAGGAGATAGCTGTGGTCCGTAGCTTTAATTTAAGACAAGTGCGCTTAAGAAATACCCAGTACAAGCCGAGAAAAACGTAATTGTTTAAATGAACGATGTAATTCGGGAATACGGTTTTGGCGGTGCGGGAAACTGCGAAAAAGACCGCAAACGCGAGATGGCGTTACTTGTACCGTTTTCGACATATCGTTACCGAAAAAATATAATAAAAATTCATATCTCGGCTTCTACTTCGCCGATTTCGACCAGCGATGTCTCAAAATAAAGGAAAACGAGTATGCTACAGGATAAAAAATACCCCGTTGCTGCACCTGTTTGCTGTTGCCCGTAATAACAAGTTCAATTGTTTAATTGTTTATAACAAATGAACTGCACATGGAATAATGTTCCCACCTAATGGAGATGGTAGCCGATGTTACTAGCTTTTATTAATGTCCTTTGATCATTGACGTAGCTCGCCTGTGAACCGAGATAATTGAATTTGTTTAACCAAATTATAAACAAATTGCGATTACTGCCACTTGCTGGCTAGGTACATCAATGATCAGAAGACACAAATTAAAGCTAGGTGCATCATCCAGCATCTCCAAATGGTGGGGACATTATTGCTTGTTAAGTTCATAAGTTATAAACAATTGAACAATTAAAATTGTTATTACGGTTAAACGGAGTTATCTAGAGCAACGGGATAAATTTAATCATATAGCTGATTCGTTTCCCTTTCTGTTCAGACGTCGTTGATTAAAATCGGCCAAGCAGAAGCCGAGATAATCCACTTTGTTTAACGAAATTATAAAGGAATGCCATTATTTCGGCTCTCAGGCGAGCTACGTGAATGATCAGTAGACATAAAGTTAAGCTAGGAGCGTCAGCCAGCATCTCCAATAGGGGGGAATATTAGTGTATGTGCAGTTCATTTGTCATAAGCAAGTAAACAATTATAATCGTTATTACGGTTAAACGGATATAGCTACAGAGACGGGTTATTCTTGGTCATATAGCTGATTCGTTTCCCTTTCTTTTGAGACGTCGTTGATTAAAATCGGCCGAGCAGAAGCCGAGATAATTCAATTTGTTTAACGAAATTATAAACAAATGCCATTATTTCGGCTCTCAGGCGAGGTACATCAATGATCAGTAGACATAATGTAAAGCCAGGAGCATCAGCTACAATGTCCAACAGGTGAGAGCAGTATAGAAAGAGAGGTTCAATTGTTATAAACAATTAAACAATTGAAATTGTTATTACGGTTAACTGCATATAGTTACAGCTCGTGTCTGTTTTTTCTCGCGTGGCTGATCCTCTTTCCGTTCATTTGAGATATTGTTGATTAAAATCGGCTCAGCAGAAACCAAGATTATTGCAGTGACCCGCAGTACATTCTTTCTGATTTTTCAATTGTTAATAACTACCAAATCACAAGTGCCATATTGTTGCAACTGCTGGAGGAGATAGCTGTGGTCCGTAGCTTTAATTTAAGACAAGTGCGCTTAAGAAATACCCAGTACAAGCCGAGAAAAACGTAATTGTTTAAATGAACGATGTAATTCGGGAATACGGTTTTGGCGGTGCGGGAAACTGCGAAAAAGACCGCAAACGCGAGATGGCGTTACTTGTACCGTTTTCGACATATCGTTACCGAAAAAATATAATAAAAATTCATATCTCGGCTTCTACTTCGCCGATTTCGACCAGCGATGTCTCAAAATAAAGGAAAACGAGTATGCTACAGGATAAAAAATACCCCGTTGCTGCACCTGTTTGCTGTTGCCCGTAATAACAAGTTCAATTGTTTAATTGTTTATAACAAATGAACTGCACATGGAATAATGTTCCCACCTAATGGAGATGGTAGCCGATGTTACTAGCTTTTATTAATGTCCTTTGATCATTGACGTAGCTCGCCTGTGAACCGATATAATTGAATTTGTTTAACCAAATTATAAACAAATTGCGATTACTGCCACTTGCTGGCTAGGTACATCAATCATCAGAAGACACAAATTAAAGCTAGGTGCATCATCCAGCATCTCCAAATGGTGGGGACATTATTGCTTGTTAAGTTCATTAGTTATAAACAATTGAACAATTAAAATTGTTATTACGGTTAAACGGAGTTATCTAGAGCAACGGGATAAATTTAATCATATAGCTGATTCGTTTCCCTTTCTGTTCAGACGTCGTTGATTAAAATCGGCCGAGCAGAAGCCGAGATAATTCAATTTGTTTAACGAAATTATAAACAAATGCCATTGTTTCGGCTCTCAGGCAAGCTACGTCAATGATCAGTTGACATAAAGTAAAGCTAGGTGCATCAGCCAGCATCTCCAATAGGGGGGAATATTAGTGCATGTGCAGTTCATTTGTTATAAGCAAGTAAACAATTACATTCGTTATTACGGTTAAACGGATATAGCTACAGAGACGGGGCATTTATGGCCATATAGCTGATTCGTTTCCCTTTCTTTTGAGACGTCGTTGATTAAAATCGGCCAAGCAGAAACCGAGATAATTCACTTTGTTTAACGAAATTCTAAACAAATGCCATTATATCGGCTCTCAGGCGAGATACGTCAATGATCAGTAGACATAAAGTAAAGCTAGGAGCATCAGCTACAATGTCCAATAGGTGAGAGCAGTATACAACGAGAGGTTCAATTGTTATAAACAATTAAACTATTGAAATTGTTATTACGGTTAACTGCATATAGTTACAGCTCGTGTCTGTTTTTTCTCACGTAGCTGATCCTCTTTGCTTTCATTTGAGATATTGTTGATTAATATCGGCCCAGCAGAAACCAAGATTATTGCAGTGACCCGGAGTACATTCTTTCTGATTCTTCAATTGTTAATAACTATTAAATCACCATAGCCATATTGTTGCAACTGTTGGAGGAGATAGCTGTGGTCCGTAGCTTTAATTTAAGACAAGTCCGCTTAAGAAATACCCAGTACAAGCCGAGAAAAACGTAATTGTTTAAATGAACGATGTAATTCGGGAATACGGTTTTGGCGGTGCGGGAAACTGCGAAAAAGACCGCAAACGCGAGATGGCGTTACTTGTACCGTTTTCGACATATCGTTACCGAAAAAATATAATAAAAATTCATATCTCGGCTTCTACTTCGCCGATTTCGACCAGCGATGTCTCAAAATAAAGGAAAACGAGTATGCTACAGGATAAAAAATACCCCGTTGCTGCACCTGTTTGCTGTTGCCCGTAATAACAAGTTCAATTGTTTAATTGTTTATAACAAATGAACTGCACATGGAATAATGTTCCCACCTAATGGAGATGGTAGCCGATGTTACTAGCTTTTATTAATGTCCTTTGATCATTGACGTAGCTCGCCTGTGAACCGATATAATTGAATTTGTTTAACCAAATTATAAACAAATTGCGATTACTGCCACTTGCTGGCTAGGTACATCAATCATCAGAAGACACAAATTAAAGCTAGGTGCATCATCCAGCATCTCCAAATGGTGGGGACATTATTGCTTGTTAAGTTCATTAGTTATAAACAATTGAACAATTAAAATTGTTATTACGGTTAAACGGAGTTATCTAGAGCAACGGGATAAATTTAATCATATAGCTGATTCGTTTCCCTTTCTGTTCAGACGTCGTTGATTAAAATCGGCCGAGCAGAAGCCGAGATAATTCAATTTGTTTAACGAAATTATAAACAAATGCCATTGTTTCGGCTCTCAGGCAAGCTACGTCAATGATCAGTTGACATAAAGTAAAGCTAGGTGCATCAGCCAGCATCTCCAATAGGGGGGAATATTAGTGCATGTGCAGTTCATTTGTTATAAGCAAGTAAACAATTACATTCGTTATTACGGTTAAACGGATATAGCTACAGAGACGGGGCATTTATGGCCATATAGCTGATTCGTTTCCCTTTCTTTTGAGACGTCGTTGATTAAAATCGGCCAAGCAGAAACCGAGATAATTCACTTTGTTTAACGAAATTCTAAACAAATGCCATTATATCGGCTCTCAGGCGAGATACGTCAATGATCAGTAGACATAAAGTAAAGCTAGGAGCATCAGCTACAATGTCCAATAGGTGAGAGCAGTATACAACGAGAGGTTCAATTGTTATAAACAATTAAACTATTGAAATTGTTATTACGGTTAACTGCATATAGTTACAGCTCGTGTCTGTTTTTTCTCACGTAGCTGATCCTCTTTGCTTTCATTTGAGATATTGTTGATTAATATCGGCCCAGCAGAAACCAAGATTATTGCAGTGACCCGGAGTACATTCTTTCTGATTCTTCAATTGTTAATAACTATTAAATCACCATAGCCATATTGTTGCAACTGTTGGAGGAGATAGCTGTGGTCCGTAGCTTTAATTTAAGACAAGTCCGCTTAAGAAATACCCAGTACAAGCCGAGAAAAACGTAATTGTTTAAATTAACGATGTAATCCGGGAATACGGTTTTGGCGGTGCGGAAAACTGCGAAAAAGACCGCAAGCGCGAGATGGCGTCACTTGTACCGTTTTCGACATATCGATACCGAAAAAATATAATAAAAATTCATATCTCGGCTTCTACTCCGCCGATTTCGACCAGCGATGTCTCAAAATAAAGGAAAACGAGTATGCTACAGGATAAAAAATACCCCGTTGCTGCACCTGTATGCAGTTGGCCGTAATAACAATTTCCTTGGTTTAATTGTTTATAACAAATGAACTGCACATGGAATAATGTTCCCACCTATTGGAGATGGTAGCTGATGTTACTAGCTTTAATTTATGTCCTCTGATCATTGACGTAGCTCGCGTGCAAACCGAGATAATTGAATTTGTTTAACGAAATTATAAACAAATTCCATTATCTCGGCTTCTGCTTTGTCGATTTCAATCAACGACATCTCAAAAGAAAGGGAAACGAATAAGCTTTAGTGAAACAAATGCCCCGTTGCTGTACCTGTATGCATTTGGCCGTAAGAACAATTTTAATTGTTATATTGTTTATAACAAATGAACTGCACATGGAAGAATGTTCCCACCTATTGGATATGGTAGCTCATGCTGCTTGCTTTATTTCGTGTCCCCGAATCGTTGACCTAGCTCGCCTGCAAGTCGAAATAGTTGTACTTGTTTATAATTTCATTAAGCAAATTCAATTATCTCGGCTTCTGCTGGCCGATTTTAATCAACGACCTCTCGAATTGAAGCTCTCGGTTCAAGGAACAATCTGATTCACCAATTATCACCTTCGGTGCAATTCTCAAACATATTGTTTAATTGTTTATACATAATAAACAGCGCATGTAGCATTTGGAAATCGTTTATTGACGTGTAGCGGCATCCTTTACCTTCATTTTGAGCACTAGATCATTGATGTAGCGACACCAGGAGTTGCGTTAATTGCATTGACCCGGAGTGCGGTTTTGCTGATTATTCAATTGTTAATAACTTTTAAACCGCAAATGCCATATTGCAAAAAGGCTTCAAACGCGAGATGGCGCCACATGTCTTATAATCAACTTTCTGCGGGGCATTAGAACGCCAGTACCATTTGCATGTCACAGTCCACGTTACCTTTAAGTTTTTTGAGAATTATTATCTATGGCGACAGATGTCAAAAGCGACGTTATTTATAAATTTAAATCTCGTATCATCCTTTTCAGATAATCTTCTCGTTCTCTTATGCTTGTAGTTTGTGTCTCCGTTCGTTCTTTTTCGTCTAAATATCCCTTAACAATCTTTCTCTCCCCTGTTACATACTTTTATTAATATATTTTTTGTGTGGCCAGGTTTCCTGGGACAGAGTGTAGATCATTTACCGGCACTACTCTTTTTGCATAAAAGCAAGAAATTAGAAGGAATAACTCTTTCCAGATACTTTAGTTTATTTAAATGGTTTGCAACTATTAGCGCATAAGTTTAATTTAGAACATTTGTGTAATTAATTGTTATGTAGGTATACTAATATTTTATTTTCTATTCAGTTTATTCAATAGATCTTGTATAAATCTTAATATTACTTCTGTTACAAGTTCTACTCGATGTACTAAATATAAAATGACGAGTATAATAAGTAATCTATGTATACATAGCTTGCACAAGTGCTGTAATTTAACTTTATAAGCGTCTTCGTATAAACTATGTACATTTTAGTATATGTTTTTTTGTTAAAGAAGTATTGTAAATTAACTTTGTAGAATGTTTTATAAGTAATAGCCTCTAAGTAAGTAATTTTAATAATTGTGTAATTTGGACTTTGTGAACTAGTTGAATATATATTCAATGAAGGAAAATATCTGGTTTTGTTATTAACGATTCCTTTGATACTATAGTACCCAGTTCCTATACCTTAAACAATTTGTACCGTGTCTGATCCTTAAATGCAAAGTTCTACAGCGTGAAACTTGTAAAAATTGCCCTATTTGTTATTAAATTTGACAGTAGAAAATTCTTGGAAATGACATCATTTTCAAAGGCTTCATTTCCTGTAAAACTTGTTGCCAGTGACTGAGAAATTTATTAGCTTCGACTGTTCTACAGACATCTACTTCTTAAGGAAAGATTATTATTCAACTTCTTAGTTCACCTAAAATGTACAAAAAGAGCACCCTAAAAAACCTGTTGCCATAAAGAATTTTTATGACAGGATAGCGTATGCAATCGCGGACTAACAGAAAAACTTGCAAACTTCTTAGCGTTTCATTATTCGACGTCCATTATGTCAAGTAACTATAACTGCCGAGCCGACAGCAATTTTTTCTTTCGCAAAGATTGACTCATTAGAATTTAATACGTTCTCGCAATCTAACGAAGAGTTAATTGGTTCGCCGGCGTATGTACGCCCGGGGGGGGGGGGGGGGGGCTGGCTAAATTAGAAAATGTGGAATGCAACAAGATCACAGTGCCGAGGCAAAAAGTCTGCGACGAAATGTGTATCCGAAAGTAGCTGTGAGTAACTTGTAACAAGAATCACGTCGATGTCGACGCAGCTTGTCTTCGAAACCCGTAATTACCGGCGCCGGTGAAAGAGCCGAGCCTTCGTGAGCAGCCACCTTTTAAAAAGGTGTTAAAGCGTGCCGCAAGCGCGAATGCCTAGGTGTTAATTTAAAACAAACCAAAGGATAGCCGTGATTCGAAGTCTAAGGAGCCCCGATTACCCTGTATTTTGACCCGAGACGTACCTTGGACCTGTTGAACTGGACCACATTTACAGTAACGTATCATATGTACGTGGAATGTTGGTCATTTTGTTGCACATCCGCTGAATGTGGCGTTTGAAGGAAACTAGATCATCTGAAATAGTCCGAAATATTTGTACACTGTTGGCTCAAAGTTATGGAACACTCTTTTATTTTTATAAATTTTGTATACTTCGTTATCTGTTCATTATTCAGATATACATTAATATTGTAGAATCTGATGACCAAATGCCTCGTTTCGATATTTCTTATCTTGAGGTAGTTTACCAGTTTTCGAAGTGATTCTAAAAAATTTGTGGGCATATCCCTCGAAATATCTATCGATGCATGTGTACGATACGGTATCTAACCAATACTGATATTTTTTTTATAATTAATGAAAAGTCAAATGTAATAACTTGCAGCTGTGTT
Source organism: Nomada lathburiana (assembly GCA_963667235.1). NCBI lineage: Eukaryota > Metazoa > Arthropoda > Insecta > Hymenoptera > Apidae > Nomada > Nomada lathburiana. The sequence goes on along the minus strand of OY763898.1, from coordinate 6,747,834 downwards.
AGTTTCATATATTTTGATTTCTGCATTTTCTTCAAACAGAGGATTCTGATCATTGTTTTCTACCTTAATGGAGCTAAAAACGATATGAAATAAATTTTTCAAGCAGCATTCAGTTATTTGATTTATGGTCGGTTTAAAATTTATAAAGTTCGAACGCATGTGTTGTAAATTGAATGCTTCGCTCGATAAGTTTCTCGTAAAAACTTGCAATGCTAAGTGATAGTAATACATCTAAAGACTAACAACTGAATTCTACCTTTTTGTTAGAGCTTTCTGTCTTTTTTCAGATTAATATTGTATACAGTGTTAATATCCATTAGCACTGAAGCGGAACTCAAATATTTAATAAAATATTGGAAAATTTTATTGTTGAGGGTCCTGCAATCTTGGCAGACGTTACTGTATCTGTTGATTTGCTACCTACCATATAATCAACAGGATTTGGACCAATTTTTTTTTATAACAACCCACCGGGCAAAGTCTTGGATCCCCCTTTCCTTTGCACCATTACGTTTTCTTTTCTTTAATGGAACAGTCTTTTGTGATTATCAGTAACCACAAAGTAACTGTAAATGCACCTTTCAACAAAATTTTGAAATTTATAACCAGTTCGGATAGTTTCTATGTGTACATATATGGGATATTCAACGAAATCCAGTCAGAATCCATCTATATTCTTACGTATAAAATATTCGTTTTGTATGTAATACACAGGTTTACACAGGAGCTCCAATATTTAAAAAGAATTGTTGTTATTAGATTCCTGAATATTTCATCGTATTCCATGCAACTGGTAGTATTTATATGATTATATACTAGCCTATGATAAAACTAATTTATGAAGAGTATTGAAGAGCATGGTTATGAAACTATAAAATTAATCATTTAGGTAGAAAAAATGTTTGAAAATAACATAGGCCTTCACTGTGCTGCCATTTATTATAACAAAACAAGAGACAGAATACTGTTACTTAACTTCAACAGTACGTATACATCTTCTTACTTATGGCAAAATCGTAAATTTACAAATTATCAGTGTTAGAGTATAAACAAAAAATAGGCCAGTCGTCTTTATGCAATCAAGAATGATTTTCTGGTTAAATTTGGATCTCGTAGATAAATCAATGTTTACAATAAAATTTCAGGACTATCTGTTTACACTTTGTATTCGCATGCGAGTTCCATCATGTCTGAATTACCCAAGCAATTTCTGCCCGTGAACGGCGAAGAACAATCATTTTCAATATCTTTGTAAATTAGACAGCGTTAGAGATCCGATCTGGAACATATTTGGCCGGAAGATGCGCGTAACCCAAACGTTAACAAGACAGTTCTGGAGCTCATTAAGGTTTCGATTTATCACTATCACAGGGCCATACGGCGAATGGACTGTTTTCCAAATTGAAACCGGCGCCGTATCGTGACCACCGATCTTCGATGTATCACGCCTTGCCCTCTAATCGCCAGTTAGGAGCGCGAAGTATCGTGATCTGCAATCTATCGATCCCTGAAATTAGCATTCAGGGCGTGAATCTTTTCCTTCATCTCGCAGGGGCACCGACAACTTTCCAAGTAATTTCTCCTCCCTTGGGCGACAACGGTGTTCGCGATCTATGCAAAGGGCACGATGAAATCTTCCTTAATATACGATCTCTGTTTCATTTTTATCCACGTGGGATAAAACAGCGGTATTCGTTTATCCCGTTGCAGGTGAAACAATTGTACCGGTTGATGGATGTATGGAATATATTATGGTGCACAAGATTGTCGTGTAAAGTACATACAAATATATGTTTTTTTCTTCTTTAATAAAAGTACATTTTAATTGACACATACGCATATTACACATTTTTTGGCCCGATATAAACAGGAGGTATGAGATTTCTTTTACAAATGATTGTGAATAAAGTTAAAGCACGCTTACACCATTCACCGGAGAGGACAAAGATTTTTCAATGAATTGGAAATGTCAAATTAATCATTGAAATGTTCTACGCATATGAGTGCACTTTATCAGCTAACGTAATTGAGGAACTTCGTCCATTTATTGTTCATTTATTTTTTAGAACGTGTTTAAAAGCAAACAATTGCATTAAAATAGCCAATTCATATTTGCTAAAAATATTACACGTTATAAGGGAGTTCGAAAAATGGTATTCCAATAACGTAATTGAAGTTAACATCCAAAGACCGTTTGCTTCATTCCTTGCAACTCAGACTTCTCTCCGTGGAAGTGACCATATTCAGCTGCGTTTAATTAATATATTCATTACAGTTGCATAATGTCAATTACAGTAGACTCGATAATAATTTTCTTTCAAAAACTAAATTAAACTAAGTACGAGTAGGGGAGACACTAGCTAAACGCCAAACGCTTGTTACATTTAATTGAAACATTTTCAAAAGCGAAATTTGTTTCCCCCGTTAAAGCGATGGTAATAATGCAAACAGGTAACACAATCAAACTGTCCTACACTGAATCATACATTTTATTTTTGCTTAAGTGCACGGTGTACCAAACAAGTTCAACCAACTGTCGTGACATGTGTATACTTGTGCTGCCGTTATCCAACAGCTTAGAGCAGCAGGAATCTGTCAGTAAAAATGGGGAAACAAAAAATAGGAGATAGTTCTAGACAGATTTTTACCGCAAGACACGGGGGAGGCGCGTGGCCATATTTTATGGGCGCGGGCGTGAAACGGATAATTTTGAAAGAAGGGAGAAAGCGATATCCGATCGTATATCAAAGCGTAGAATGGCCGGTCGCCTTCAAATTATCGGAAACAAGGGCCAAACTAATGGGCCAAGTCGAACCATCTGGCTCCGTAGGGCTGGTTGATTCATGCCAATTTGATCACTGTTTTCACGCCGTAGAAACCAGAAGAATTAAAGCTGCGTCAAATCTATCTCTGCAGTATGTCATGTTCAACGCTGGGGAAAAAGAGTCTCGGCTCGTCTCGTAATGTGCTCTTCGGTTGGTTTCTTGAATCTTGATTGCGAGTACAAAGGCTCTCCGCGAAAATTTCAACGCTTATGCTTGTTTAATTTTGCCGTCGATATATTTAATTAATTGTACAGCAATGAAACATGTCTACAGAGTTTTCGAAATTCAATAAAGTATGTGTAAAGGCCTTTCTACGTTTTGAAACTCACGTCAAAATTCTCTGCGTGAGACATTTAAATGGTGGTTGAAAATTGTCATTGAAAAAGATCTACTTTAATTTTATTTTTTACGTGTACTAGTAGGAAGATGTCGCAGATTTTAGTGCAATTGTTTGATTACAGTAGGTGTTTATATTAATCTATTTGTAACAAATATGTTAAGAGTATTTTAATACGTTTATAAAACGTTATTTTTGAATATATATTATAAAACCAATGAACAATATATGAATATTCAGTAAACCGAAGGCAACGTTTAATAATTATCCAATACAATAAATGGACTGGTTCATTACATTGTAAATAACCATGTTCGTCCAGCTTTTACTACAAGGTTAGTATCTATTTATTTCCCCTCTTTCGTTGGAAGTGTTACACGATTTGGGACGAATGCCCCATTATCTAATTATCCCAAATAAGGAACGTGAACGCTAATCCATTTTCCAAATGCAGAAGGTTGAGCTGTATTTAGGTCGAGAAACAAGATTGCTCAACCCTCTCGATTGAAAATATGTTATTAAACTTTTCTTTGGTCGAAATCGAACGAATGCTCATGTTGAAATACAAATTTTCCAAATTATTGGGTGTGATAAAATTATGGTAACGATAAACGAGTAACACATAGGGTGCTGATACATTTCGGGGCGCAATTAATTACGAAAAGCATTCATTTTTAAGAACAATTAACGAAAAAATTAACAAGCACAAGACAAATAAACAGCCGTATCTCAAAAATAGAAACGATTTAAGACACAAAATCTCGTCCGGAGAGCAATGTCTTGCAATTTCAGCAATGGGGCGAAGCTCGAAAAACTTTGTTGCAACATGGACTTCTCAAATTTATTAAAAGTATCCAAAATGGGTAAGGTCAGTTTTAATTTAAGTAGCAAGAAAACCTTTGTTGTAACATGGACTTCAGAATGTTACATACCTGCTGTGTTTCTATTAAAAAACAGAAATTTTGGTAATCAACACGTCACAAATATATACAGAAATAATGAACGCGCTTTAAATTGTGACGTGAAACACGAATTCTGTTAACTGTGCGTAATGAATCTAACTTGTCGAAACATTTTGTAATAAGACATAATTGAGGTACTGGGTCGTTTTGCCAATTTTGCGCTTTGATTTCATCTCTGGTAATAGTTCTTCGTTTTATGGCACAACACGCGTGTCTGAAATTCCTGAGGTACAAAATTGATCCCACTGGTGCTGGCGATACCATAAAGGTTTACCTTGACTGTAAGTTCTAAGAATCAGTGAACGTGTACAAGTAGCGACGATTCATTTCAGCAAAAAAGGACGAATGCGAAAAATACGTAATGAGAGAAACCAGCATTTTATCAACGGCATGGAAAGAAGTGTACATGTATTTGATTAACGGCAACAGAGTAGATTCATTACGCGCAATTATGGTCGTAGTTTCGCTTCAGCTTGGGGACTGGGACGTAGCAACGAAAGCGAGAGCCGATCTTTCTTCCTGAAATTCTTTTTACTTGCCGCTGAATACTCTAGACTTATTAGGGAATTGAAATGGTTGCAAGTTGCGCTTCCGCCTGTGACTCTGTATAACTTACTGTTAGAAAGGATTCTCGTATTTAAGCAATGCGATTTCTAAGGAATTCGATACCATCGTAATTTTTTAACAACAATTCCTCTTTATTAATTAGAAGTAAACATAGAGGACCAAAAACACGACAATAACATTAGAAATAAAATAAAATTGATGGGAGAGACAGAAGAAAAAATTATGTTGAAGTCCCGGAAGAAAGACTCATAAAAATATTCTGTCATAGCTGTTGCTTTTAATTAGATTTAAACGAATGTTTGATCAATTGAAAATGAATGCTACGGTATAAGTTTGATATTTTTAATTTGTTGATTGTCTGTTCTCTTTCGAAGGTACCACTATATCTGTATTGAAGAATATTATAAATGGAAGAAGGTTCAAATTAAACGAAAAATATTTCTTCAATGTTTTATTTATCTTCCTTTAAATTGGTCACTAGCAATTTGGTTTTTAACACAGCGAATCACAATTATAGAACAATTAGTTTCTATAACAATTAAGCTACATTTTCCAATGTTTAATAGTTTTAAGGAGATATTTTGTTATTCCCACCAAAGAGAATTACTAACGTATCCCCATGGAAAGTTTTCGCAAACAGTACCTGCAATTGCATCTCGTACCGGTACCGTCAATATTCTGAAATTCACGTCGGTATAATTCAAAGTTGATAGCAGGAATACTGGCATTTTGTCTGATATAACCCACAACACTCCACGATTTATCTGGAATTAATGAAATTTCGTTTTGACTTATTAACATAAATTTATATACATGTATGTCATGTTGTTTTTAAATGATAAAAAATAATGATATTGCGTGATTGTTGCTTAAGTTTATTTTAAGCCTTAAGTTAATAGCAATCAAGCAGTAACCCTTTTCAATGTTTAATAGATATAAATATTATATATATATATACCCTTCTACTTAATAATTTACAAAATTTGTCTACTACGTAAATTTCTGCCGGACATTCAATTTAGAAAATTCATCAAGATACGTCACCTTCACATCTGCTGGAAATATTATGGCTTCGTCGTGTCTAGCAACGACTGCTTGATTTTCAGGTGCATACGGCAATAAAGAGTTCCAACAGCCTACCGCATTCTGGTCAATTAAATTGAAAAATTGCAATCCATTTTCATCCATGATAGACGATGTACAGTGACCAAGTGGCCCTCTTTCCGGTAGAATCTGTCGATATTAATACGTAATAAAAGTACCCAACAAGAACAATATCTTTGCATAAAATATAGCTATTAAACGCCGCAAGTAAAGACACACGTATTTAAACAAATTTAACTTCACAATCATTTAATATTATGTACTTCAAGTATCATGAAATAATATGATTTAATTACTAATAGAATTGTAGATAATATTCAGTTGCGTGATTGAAACATTATTAAAAAGACATACAATTAGCTCAACGCGAAAAGAATTGTTGAATGATACAATTATGGCAATTTGAAATACAATAGGCGCAAGTCGATGGAACATTAAAAGACTCAAATAAAAAATAATTCTATTTTAAACCGTCTTTCAAATTCCTTTCCAAACAATATTGCCGCCTCGATAATTTTATAAAAAAGTAGGCACGAAGTATGTATAACAAAATCACGATGTTACTTGTAATCAGATTAGTTCAACCACAGGCTTACTTGGAACTCATGATAACTATCCTGAGACAAATTTTCGTCTCTGAGAATTTTCGTTGAAACCCCAAACTCTCTCCTACTGCTAAGAGGATGGAAGTATAGTGTCCTATATCCATTCATGGCGATCGGAGATAAGCTCATGCCGAATATCCCTTCTTCTCCCCATTGGAAATTCAGACCACCAATATTATAATCGCCAGCTAAGGGGTCTGGCATGAAATAGCTGTGAGTAATTCGCCATGATTTATTTTGTTCCCAGGAATAGACGATCAGACCGTATCCCAGTTCGTCGGACAGGTAGGCGAAAGCGTCGTTGCAGCCACCTTTTCCCAAATCGACAGCGATGTTGGCAATGAATGTATTCTATATGAGAATTTTTTTTTTAATTATAATATAATACATACACCCTTCCACAAAATTAAAGGATCGCTAAATTTTCACCGAAAAATTGTCGATCTTTCAATTGCTGTAGCTTCGCATAAAAAAGAATGGTTAAAGAGTCTACCTGGGCTTGTTTTAAAGCGTAAAGTCTCGACTTTGACAATCCTGAGCTCATTTTCTTTTAAGATTTTTTTGTATCGTGTAGGGGGTGGTCAAACCAAATGTAAACTTTTTACATTTGGGTAAACTTTTTTTAACACGGGTAAACTTTCCGTGGTGTACCTCACTGTTCGTTCAGAGTACGATAAAATGGCAGAAACAAAAAGTCGCACTCAAATTTTTCTGTGGCCGTTGCGAAGGGGAGACTTCGATCTTGAAATCCATGGCGATTTCAGTCATGAAGAAAATGACTCGAGGTCCGTAAAAGCGTTGGAATTTGCACCAATTCTTAAAAAGTGTTCGAATCACATCACCTGCTCACACGATGCAAAAAAAAATGTTATGAAGAAAATGAGTTCAGGGCTGTCTAAGCAGAGACTGTACGCTTTAAAACGAGTCCAGGTAGGCTGTCATACAATTCTTTTGGAGTTACAGCAATTGAAAGATGGACAATTTTTTCGTGAAAATTTACTGATCCTCTAATTTTGCGGAGGGTTGTAGTGTATAGTTTACTTTATGCATAGTGTACCATATTTATATCTTCAGCTCTCAATCTGTATTGCCTTAAAATTGTATCTGTTGTCAAATCAAAGACATTTAAAGTATAAGGGCATGCTTGAATCGTTGTGTTTCCGATACCAATTGTACCAGTATCCAACACCCATAGCCTGTCACAAGAATCTGCGTGTATTCTGCAATAATAAAATCAATCCTAATTGCCAATCGTTCTACGAACTTACGAAAAAGAACAATTTCAAAGAATAGTAATCTATGACTGCGTGCGTCACATCAACATTGGTCTATGCATATCAAAACTTTCCGTAAATTCATACAGATTAAAAACAATATTCAAGTTGACTTACATTCTGACTTAGTCCCTCGATTACTTACGTTCAGATAACAAAAAACAAACGTCTATTGTGCTGAATAAATTGAAACAGATTATACGTTCTAATTTTGTACAATTTCACAGATGCTCGATTTTATTTGTGTAGTGCAACACTTTGTACATTAATGCATATATTTGTACAAAATTCAGTCGCGATACGGAATTGTGCCCCTTAATCAATAACAATTGGACAAAATGCTTCAAAATTAAATGAACTTAAATAAAAAAACTTTAAATAAACATTTTCCTACGTGTATATTACACCAAGGAATTATAACGTCTTATTATTTGTAACGGACAGGAAGTAAACAACGATCAATGCCTCTACACTACTGTCACTTTTCACGTTTATCATGTACATACAGAAGAATGAGAGAATTTTCTCACAGGTCTGGTATCTCCTTAGCAACAAGTAAGAGTATTATTCAACTACAGTCGCATATTGTTTTAAATTGAGTGTTACGAAACACCAGATCATGATCTAGCAGATCGTATAAGATTTTATTATTTATTTTTCCCAACATTACAATAAAACGTCTAATTTTACATTGTTCTGTAGAAAGATCAATCTATCCAAAGGTAGTAATTGTTTACACCGAATAGGATGTTAGAAAATGTATACAAATGACGTATTCCTTTTACCGTATTTATTTAAGAACACAATGGAAGTGAAAAGTGTGCAATACCCCATTGTGTATCATAAGTACTATTTATTTCTACAGTTTAAAAAATAGCATTATTGTTACGTTCTTCACTTAATATTATTAATTTGTATATTGAAATTGATATGAAAAGCAGAAATATTGTAATATTCACAAACGATACATACCTGTAAGCTGTAGTAATTGCACTACCACAAGCTCCAGCTTTATTTTGTGCCCAATTTGGATAAGGTGTAAGTTTCGGAGAACCACCCCTATTCGTATCAAGCGATATATAATTTAACGTCGCTGGTATTCCTACAATTATACAATACTTACTGTGAATCAAATTTTGCAAAATTGTTCATTTTTAAGCCAACAACCATTCTGTAATACTATTGGCGTTGAATGTGCGTTCGTATACGAATAAGATTGCGAATAATATTCATTGCTACAGCAAACCATATATCATAGAATAAACATACGCGACACTACATTGCAGTTGATAAATGGCGTGACTAACAATAGATAACTAGATAGGCTAGATAGAACACGCAGCATTCCTCAGCTTTCGAGTCTATCCAAGTATATCTAACACACCTGGTATTGTCGTAAAAATTTCGAAAGGTAGAATGACAAGTGATCTTGTCTCTTGTGATTCAAAGTGACATGATAATGTTATACATTTTTTTAATACAGCACCTTCGCGTGACGAACGTGCCGTATAGCCACTGTTCCACTGCAATGTTTCCGATTTTTTGGATCTAATGAATATGTCACGTAGAAATGTCAGAAAATTGTCGGGTATTTTCGGCATCATAATAGTATTTACTTTCACTCCATGGTAGAGCATGTCAATAATTGTTTTATGCCTTTGGCGTAATGGAATGGATTGGTTGCTTCAAGAAAATATTTGTCTCTATTACTTTTAATAGAATCTAGATTTGTTACTTTAAAACTGTATTAAGATTCCAATTCTCCTGTCCCCTTATTAATAATAGTTACTGTGTAATTAACTTAACTGCAATAGTTATTAAAATAGAAATACTAGTTATGAACTATCCAAATACATTTAAGCATTATTCGAATATTATTATATTGTGTATGAATAAGAATCCCACGTTGACTTAATATGATTCTGCACACATGGGTAGACATAAAATAGAAATAGTTCACAGGTCTATGGCTACTGAATCAATTTACTCTTTGGTGGTTAATGAGTTTATATAACCAACTATTAGGCTCGATTTCAATTTCTTATACTACTAATAAATATAGCATGCGTTCTCTTTATCTACATAGTCCCGTTTTAACCAGTCTCAGCTTTAACCGGTTGTAATTGAACTCACTGTGCAACTTGTATCGAAAAGGTGAGGCACACGCGTTGGATTAAATTATCTATAATACTATCATACCGTATGCCCCAAGTGATTAATTTCAATCAAAATTATAGGTATTGATTACAGTCTGCGTATGCGTATTAGCCAAGTGCGAAAGTGTTCTTTCTTCTGGAAATACTATATTTCATAGAAAATGCAGTTGATACGTAAACGGTCTGTCTTGCAACAACTGCAACGACTCTGTAATTTACATTTACCAAATTAGCCGTCCAGCAAATTTCGTGTCATTGAGATAACAGTCCCCAAGATTAAATTTAGCAAACCATCCTTTGCGGTTTCAAATTGTAACTTCAGTCTCCTCAAATACATCATAAGGGATTTTTTTACAGTGTTCCTAATATTTGTCTCTTAAGGAAACTCTTACGTCATTATTACATGAGAATTCTTTATTTTCATGCAAAATGTAATGAAAATCAGTCTGACCTGAGTAATAATAGACTGGCCTTAGTTGCCATAAATATAATATATAATATATATAATACATATGCATATCTATATATTATAATAGTAGACCGTTTATTGAAAATGTACCAAGGTTTCTGCACCCATTAGAAACTTACCCATTACCGAAACTTTACCCATTAGAAATTTACTCAATGAGCACTATATACATATAATAGGTGCATTATTCTATTATCATTATAACAGAGAAAATGATATTTCTCATTTATCTTTGACCGACCTATTGACAGTGCACACTCCTACACAATATGTTATTATACACGTACACACAATGTGTGTTACACGTATGTATTACTCTACGACAGTAGAAGAAATATTCAGAAGGAGAGAAGTTCATCTATGATATCTAAGAAATGAACAGTTGGACAAAGGCAAATACTGTTTACTTAGTGCACACATTGTCTCATAATTACTATTAATTAGTAGGCTGTAAGATTTTACATTGGTCTGTGGAAAAGGCAGTCAGCGACTGCTATGCACCAATTTAATTTCTACCCTGCACGATGTTGCGCCGAATTCTATAACAATCGAGTCCACACCTCATGTCTCCTTTATATTCGCGGGACGGGGTTCACTGAACATTGTGAATGTATTCTGTCAGCCTGAGAGCGTGGCGCAAACCTTCCCTTTCTTTTCCTCCTTTCATATTTCGCGTCCTCTATTCGAAGTGAACCTGACATCGGAAGAAAGAGTGAACCAAACAAAGCTGCGGACGGCATAAAAAACTTGCCCCCAAAAACAATACCGACTGCGGTGGGCTTTGACGCGTTTAGAGAACTTGCAGGAGACTGGCGTAAATGCTAGAATGAAATGGAAACGGAAAACGGCGAGCACCAGACGAGAACGATTGGGGGGAAGGTAGCGAACGAAGGGAAATAAATACTGCCACTGAAGATCGACTGCTTTTGAATTTCATAGGAGAGGGAGCATGCGTGAAGATGAAAAGACGAGTACATAAATCTTAGAGTGTCGGCAATCGCTTGCTGTTGCTTTCTGAATGGTACAGGATTCATGAAATATGTCGAATTCAGTTCATTAGTTCAAGTAGTTTAGGCTAGCCAATTGTAATCAGTACTCGTTACAACATTAATCGAAATTCAATAAACCACTGTATGGTCAATCAATGTACATAAAGTGAAAGAGTAATTCCTGAATTAAATCATTTATGTTTATTATATTTTCCCAGAACCCAGACTATTTAATTACGCATAGAATCGAGTGAAATATTTCCAGCCAACCATCGAACAATTTCAAGTATCCATGGGTGCAGACAAATTAGTGAAAAGGTATAAAGTGCGAATATTCAAAAGCAGTAGTCTTAAGAATCGAAATATGAAATCGTACACGACCTGACATCGGCATTGTCGACTTTTTTTTTATTCTATGCACAATAGTATGGCGCGCGCCAACTTGTATAATAAACATAGGGTACCAAGAGCAAGAGCGACAAACGAGAAATAAACGAGCACAGGAGTGAATAAGCCCATTGATCCTCGGTTCCCCGTTGGTTTATGGTGGCTGGGTGTAGGATTTTGTTAGTTAAAGCGGTGGCGGAGGTCGACGGGGACAGAAATGTCCCATTGAAATCGGTCATGCGGTTTTTCGGCACTTTTTGTCGCGAGCCGGAAGTCGACCAGACGAGATCCGAGGAGTGCACCGCCCGCGGTGATCTCTGCACATTGTGTCCCCGGCAGTTTCCGGTTCTCGACTAAAGACATTCGTCTAGATTTGCATAATGTAACTATTTCTTTAACAATTTCACGCCACGCCGGTGAAGACTGCGATTTGATGGTGGCGGGACGCTTGAACTTTTTGTTAAACTTTGGCTATTCAATGTGAATTGTCAATATTGAATTAAAAGCAACCGGTTAGCATTTTGAATGAGCGCAATCTCACGTATAATTTATTGTGGTAAAACAGGAAATATGAACGTGAACATTTTACTGATATTCGCTTACGATTTCAGAACATTTTGTAAACATATAACATATACGTGAGAAAATATTAATTGCTGACTTCGTTGAATTGCAGTTGGAGCACGAAGCTTCCCTTACAATTGTAATTTTACTAATTCCCTGACGAGCTAAACGTTTTCCTGTATGCTTTAAAGAAAAAAACATATTGAATACATTCAATGGTTGTTTTTAGATCACCATAAATGGAGTGCGCATATGTTTATATTTTTCTTTTCAATCTGAATATTTATTAAACGTATCTCAATATTGATGAATTGTAGTTTAATATGTTTTGTCATAATACTTGTATACATAATATGTATTCAATCAGCTTACCATTTCGCCATCTTGGAACAGTGACGAATAGCTTGTTCCTCCAAATTTCAATACCAACAGGCAATGCATTCTCCGGAATGAACTCTCCCTTCATCATTGCGAGTTGCCTGCTTGTTTCATCCGGATAGGCGAAGTCCAATGTTCTCCAGAAAAACCTTTCCAATAAAGGAGCTCGCCCCAACTGCGTTCCCCATCTTTGAATTCCATGAACACTTTCGCTCCCCAAGCACAGTAGACTTAGAAAAATGAATTTACGAAGCATTTCTCTGGTATCTTCAAACGATGACCTCGCCGGGAGTTTAATGCTTCGAAACAAGGAAACAGTGGAATTTTCAGTAATGATATATTACCAGTGATAATATTTGTATGCTGCACTGAATTTAATTTTTGTTCTGTAACTTAAACGCTGCCGATAAAAATGTGTCATTGTATATTGATTCATATGGTTTATTGATATACATATACGTATACAATGAGCAACGAAAGTATTCCAACGACCGTGTACTCAAAGCTTCAGTACGTAAAAAACCGACGAAAAATTTCTGCCCAGTGCAAAACGTCGCATGAACAGTTGGCAAAGATAAAAACGGAGAATCGGCCGAAATTTTCTACGAACGCTAATAATATATTCGTGTAATGATCTGTCCTACGGAAAGCGGTAAGAAATTGTTTTATAATTGCACCAAATGTAACATCAACGATCGCTGCAGACTTCAATTAAGAAATAACGTGAACAATGAAGAAAGAAAAACTCATCGCCCACGAAATCTATGCAACGGTCAATACAATTCAAAGATTACGATACACATATAATGTACCTATACATATGTAAATAAAAAAATTGCACCGAGTTCCTGAGACGCATGGTGGGCGCATTAAAGGAGACATGAAATTTATCTTCTCGACTGGAACATAAACTGTTTTTTCCATATACGGAACGTTTCAATGCGGCTGTATACACGCCAAGAAACTCGCGCTGTATTACTCCGGAACTTATCTATGCCCGTGTAAATCGTGCCATTGCAATGCGTGCACTGACAAGCACGCTAGATTACATTCCATTTCACTAATTCGTTCACGCGAGAAGAAATGGGAAACGGCACGTGCCAGGCTACCCTCGGTTAATATGCATCGAATCAAAGTGTTTCGCGGTGTTGGGCCTGCGTTGACAGCATATTAAATATATCGATGTAACAGGTCAATTATATTTGGCACGGTTTCCATTGTATTTAATAAAGTTGAGATTGTAAGTTCGAAGGTTGCTAACGTACAATAAGTTCAAGCAAATGTAAGTTTATTTAAATAATTCAAGCATGAAATACATTCCGGAAAATCCTGTCTTATTAATGTCGTTTGTCAGTGACAGGAAATGTGCTCACGTGATATTTTAAATGGGTCATATACTGTAGAAATCATGGAACAATTTACAATTTATCACTTAGACGATTCGTAATTTAGGTAATACTGGAATACGCGGTGGGTGAATAACAGTTTCTTAATTAGGCGTTAAGGTGTTATAATTGGCGCAGGAATCGTTAATGTTTATACTTGAAGTGAGATTAATTTTGATTTCGCTGCAAGGGGGAAATGTTTCCATATTTTCACTTCTACTACTTTTCACATAATAATAAGAACAGTTGATGTATTGATTCTCAACAACTAAATCATTTGAAACAACTTGACACTATATCATAAACATGTCTTTCAAGAAATCTTGTTATTTAGTGCATTAATTTGATGATACAAGATATCAAATAAATACTGGGTACGACGAGGGGATTGCAAGCCAAATTACTGTTACATTATAAACGAGAGGGAAGAAGAAAATGTCTGTCCTACGTTCAAACGAAATTTACGTGGACATAACAAATCATTTTTCCGTGCAAACAAAAATTAACGTTTCCAGTATCGAAAACCAAAATTCACAGGGTGACGTGAAAGCACAAAGTAACTCAACCGAACGTTCCGAAGCGTAAAATAGATTATCAATTGTCGTCTTTCCGCACAATGCTTAAGCTCAAATCCAAAACTATTCTTTCCCACTGATACTCCACCAACCTTTACACCTAAATTATTCTCATCGCGATTGTCATTGGGCACCGCCGTGCAATAATTCAGATACCATTAATCGAGGATATATTTACCCGAAGACAAATACTGTGCAACTGTTCGAAATCATGTTCCATCACGAATTAGACGACAAAATTCAACCATGCACAATAGCTGCTTGAGACATACCTCGTTCCAATACCGAACAAGAACTTTTGTGAGGGTCGACGACGGGGTTGCCGATGACTACGTCTTCGTTGTGAACAGAACGGTGAATCGTAGAAAGTCAGTAACGAGCGGTGGAAGTAAACTGTTGGTTCCTGCAAATGAGTACTGGTATATATCTACTCAGTTCGTGTGACATGTATGGATTTGCCAAACGCTTGTGTACACCTTCACCCGTGTACTTACGTGCCCCCGTTCTAATATGAATCTGTGAGCTGTCGGTTGCTCCCACCTGGTGAAATTCAGTCCACTTGAATCCAATGGAAAAAATCGCTTTTTTCGAAGTACGAAATGGAACTGCGCATATGTAAAACCGGTAGTTCGCTATGGGATCTCGATAAAGGTGGTTTCATATAAAACAAGAAAATGAATAGCACGTGCCAGAATGGAAACTGTGTAGGAGAGTTTCAGCAAACTCAATTTCCAGGCGACTTTTGAGTAACCGTCACAGTGTCGCATGAGAGTAAAAATGAATAATCTTCTTCAAGCTGATTCCATTCAATTACAATGCGGAATTTGCCAGTATCTATATAATATTGCTTTGAAGAAAGATCGGGACAATATAGCACAGAAAAGTCAGTAAAATAGAACGCTATTACTGGAAGAGGGAATGGTAACTGATAATTTTATTTGAGCCGATCCCTAGCCCAAACCGACTAACCCCGTTAAATAAAACGTAGGGAAAATTGGTAATCTTAGAAACAGTTTTTCTCTAAATTTTGATTGAAGTATATATGTACAAATGAATATTCTAAGGTTCATCTTTACGTATGTAAAGCTATGATATTTATTAGAAATGATAAAGCCCGTTTTGAATGGTGTTAATTACAATGGCCTTTCAAATAGATTAATTGTTATTATTTTAAAGTGGTGTCAAATTCTACACCTGTCATAGTTGTCATAAATAGAATTATCGACACAATTCATTTTATTTATAAAACATTGAACAGCAGTTATGTGTATCAGTAGTAAACCTCGTAAAATTGCAAACAGTAGTGTTGATGAATTTAACTTTTGAGTTGCCACATAGTAATAATTTGTAAAATGTAAAAATCGATAATATATGCGTATACAGAGTATATGTATATGTATAAATATAAATGTATCGTTAAGTACTGCGCATCTTCGGAATTAAGAAGATAATAAAACACAGTGCATGGGATCTAACGCTAACTGTAAGATGGTAAAAATGGAAAAAGACGTATTGTATTATGCATTCCATGGAACGAAGGACCATCTGTACGTTTAGAGAGCTTTAACTATATACAACTATCCGAATCGATTCGAGTAAACGAAAATGGACTTTAGAAAGTAGATAGTTACTTGAAATATTTCACGTTACATAGTTGCTAATTGCAATTAAAGGAATTAAACGAACACGTAGCCTGGAACGGAATAAGTTGAATGCCATTATACTGCCAATAATGTGTAATTGTAATAAGACCTGATTATTCGTTCGTCAAGCTTTGTGAAATATACTGGCAATTGGGAAATCTGTACTTCAGATCTTGAAAATAATGCCGGCTAATAAAGTTGTCACATGTGCAATTATAAAGAATCAATTGAGTACTCTAGTAATGTTACTAAAATTGAGGGACGTGTGTATATGTTTTGTAAAATAGAATAACTTAATGGTAGAGTCTCTAGGTAGAGATATGAAATTTAAAATAAATCATTTTCTTAGAAAGGGAAACATAAACATTGAATTATCACCGTGTAAAAAAACATTTAATTTGAGATAGCAATATATTGTGCCAACTAACTTTTATTCCTTTACTTCGATAGGTGCAATAATGTTTCGCGTAAAGGAGAAGGAATATTTGCGAGTGCAAGCAAGTGCAAGGTGACAGCGAAGAAAAGTGAAACGCTTCCGTCAACGGAAGTGATCGAGATAAATCTGCTATGGTCTCGTATAATATTATCCGATCATATTTTGTTGTATAAGTCGATAAGAAATTTTGTCGTTTATACTAAATTTAGTACGTCGTACATGTAAGCATATTTATTTTCGTTGCGGTCTTATTTTTTGGGAGACAAGACTTTCAAATTTACAAATTTACTCCACAGCTAAAATATATTTTCTGCGAATGAAATATAATTTTCATACAATTGTGCCTACTTATAATTATTCGATTTGGCTGTTTGAATTTTAATACTGCAAATGGAAGCTTCAAAATGACCCAGCGGTTGTTTTTAATAATGCTTCGTCTTCGATCGCTATACAGAATTGGTCAAGACCCTTATGAAAGTTGGAGCACCAGTAGTTTATTTACAAGCACAGTTCGTTGAAAGTTTAAAGTGAAAGTTTAGTACCAACGCGTCTAATTATTTCAATTTTCACATTATTAACAACAGTAGCGACACTGTGTAAAGTTCCTTAAACTCGTTGATACAAATAATATTATTTTCACTGTACTATGTACACCTTTAAATCGGTAAAAATGATTCAACCAGTGAGATTCCTGCAAACTAATAGAAACAAGCACTGCGACCCACAAAACTAGTTGTGCATCGTAAATGGTAATAAAAACGGACATTAACAGCTGCACGCGGTGCGTGTAAAGACACATCAAGTATTGCTTCATACATTCGTGGCGAATGTATGATATTTTCTGTTTGTCACGCGAGTATAGTTAGCACTGGAAGTAGAGCGATTTTTCCTCTTGCAATATTTCATCCAAACTGATGGAAATTCTAACAAAATTATCAATTATTACAACAACTCTCTCAGTATTGCACATAAATCGTCTGTTCCTGGCGTACTTTACTGTTGAACTTTACTCGTAAAGATTACAGCATTTACTTGCCATTGATAGCAAATAAATCATTTTAAATTTTTTATATTAACTTAATCAAACTTACCAATCTAATTTATAGTAGGTTACATATCGGTTACATAATTGGAAATCTAATTCTATAACGTTCGCAGTTAAGATATGGAATTAAAAAGTTGGAAGATTAGTATCTTCATTATTGTAATAAGGAAACATATTTAGACGTTTATTTTTTTATGAATAAGAAGCACGAACTGTTGGCACAATTAAATGATATAACAATTATACCTATCCGCTACTTCTGTTTGATAAATTAGGGAATACTTAATTGCATTGCAATTGAGAAAAATTTCTTTTAAATATTATTAATCAACGTTTCCATTATCTTCGAATGTTAATGTACTTCTGCATGTTCAAATACGTAGCTCATTTGCAACAGTAATATACATTAATAATCATTTTCTATATTGTTAAAAGCTTTCTTCGTTTAGCTTGAAGCCTCCCATATTTCCATCACAGTATTCAAGGAAATAGAATCAAAGCTGCTTTTACAAGGAACATTGAATTTCAGATGTCTAGATTTCCTATGGAAATAAACAAGATGTATGTATCATACGGTGATATAGTAATTAAAGAAAGCAGCTTTTTCCCGAAGCAACGCATTCGGGTCAACTTCCCACTTATATTAGACGATTCATATATTTATTGCTTGGTAATCTCGTTTTTTACCTCACGCTCTTTAAATACACACACTTTCCTCATCAATGTAAAGCGAGGCCAGCCCTTTGAACGAGTATGCGTGGCATAACAGGAAGATCGAAGAACGTGATTATAGTGTGTCAAAGGTAAAGACAGTCCTTGAACAGTAATAATTATTGGAATTCCGCTCATCGAGATTCTAGACGACATACAAGTGGGCTTTAATTATTGTTAAGGAAGTTCAATAATTACAAACCACTCAGTACTTGTTAGTTCCATCCATTTCAAGATGTGTGTAACGCGAATATTAATGGAAAACCGGAAAATTTTAACAATAAATTTAATCTTTCAGTGTAATCGTGTAATATAACTATTGGTGCATGTAAAAAGACAAGCGTGCCACTTGAACGCTTATTCATTTTAATTTAGTGTCATTTTCGGTTGGTTGAGATTAGTTTATAAAAATAACGATTCATTGCTATTCGCCTAATGACAATTTTGATTTTCTTTAAATATCATAAATATTATAAATACATAAATAGGCGTAGCCATCGTAGTTACACTTCCTCATTGGCAAGTGGAAATATTAATTTTCTGCAATGTAGTTCAAATGAAATTGGTGCAAAAGAGAAATCACATTTTCGCGTAGCAGTTTTTTTTTCTACTCCGAATAATATAACTGTTACGTAAAATTTACTTAAATAAAGAAAGTTCGCGTTAGACGTTTCGAAGCTGATTCACCGACTTCTTATCACTTTTACCCATAGCATTCAGTTTAAACCAGCGCGCTGCAGCGTTCACTAGAGCTTCTCTCTGAAATAGAGTATTGCAAGAGAAATAAAATGTTAAGATATCAGAATGATGAAATAAACTATATTTATTTTATTTTATTTGATGTTAATTTTCCGTGAATACGTGACCCATTTTGATAAAAAATGAACACAGGTGAATACCATGTCTTGGAAATTCATGACGCACAATTGGCTAATTGTACAGCAAGGTGCGAGTGGTAAAATTATATCATTTAAGTTGAAGTAATTTGCCATGCGTTACCCGCGCACGTAAGTAATTGGCTCGTATAGGGGTAACTTTTAATTTCAACTTGTTTTGTCGTATGTAATTATCAAAAATACTTTTGAAACCAGGCGGTATGCTCAGAACGCGGAAATACAGGCCCGTGTCCGGTCATTCAGAAGCTCCATTCGTTAGCGTTAACGAGACGGCGACAAAAAGACGCGAACGTTACGCGTGATCGGCACTGAAGGATAAACGCTCGAGCAGTACCTCGTTATCTTTTCACGTCGAGTGACGTATGAAATTGTATTTAACCCTTTCCCTTCGTTCCTCTGCCGCGGCCACGTTTCATTAATCACAGCTGAAACCCTTTGCGAAGGGTGCAATCAATGTTTCTCGAAATGAGTAATTGCCAACCGTGCTGCTTGCATACGAAAAAAACTGCAATTTCGCTTTAATTGCGTTCAAAGTAGCATGGGGAACGACGCGTACCGATTGATCGTATGGTCCTGTGCGTGTCGTGTATATACAACGAGGAATTCCATTTTGGAACGACAATAAAATATGTGGACGTACATTTGTGACCATTGGCGATGATTTTATAATGCTTGTTATTGCAAATTAATTATTAGTTAATTACAGAATGCTTGTTACCTATAGCTCAACGATTATTACACCTTCAAGTGTTTATTTAGTAACGTGTTAACCAATTAAATTTGGCTTCATTAATAACAATTCCTGTAGAAACGTAATAGGCAGCGTTGAACCACAGATATCGAAATAGTTAGTAGACAAATTTTTGATCATAGGCGTATTTATTCGTTATGCTTGTATTAAACATTGGACGTTGCTGTACTGGAAAAATATGATTGAATAGTACGCGTAGTTTATTTTGCTTTTGCAACGAATCAAAGCAGTAGCATATTTTGTGCGAGAAATTTATGTTCCATTAGAAGCAATTGGCCTCTGTTTATATTATTGCTATTTCATTCTGATTTTTTCGATAATACATCGTAAGATTATACATCGTAATACATGTTCGTAATACAGTTTGTAATACATGTTCCGCGTTTAAGCTGACAGAGTCATTCTGCTAACCGAACGACCGACATGAATGGCACAAACGCGGAATATGTATTACAAAATGTTTAAACGTAGCAAAAGCAGTTCGTTTTCAAATACACATCCCCACATTTCACAGTGGCAAGTGAATGTGGCCGTGAAGTGAAATGATCGCGCAAGCAAACTAGCCCGGCCGCAACATCGGCTGTTGAGCGTTGCCAACGTCAGAATTCGCACAATGTTAAGCAGCTTTTTGACTAGCATTTTCTAACACTAGTTATGCAAATCGTTTTTCTTAAATCATAATTAATCCACCCGAAAACGTATTGTTAAATAAAATATCCCCACATCACCACCGATCGCAACTGAGAGATGCGCGCCTGAGCGCTCGCCCGGCGAGCACTCTCATTGGCCAGTGTTTTTCGTTAATAACTAACAAACGAAGCTGCAAACAACATCGCTGTCAATGGGAAAGTTGTTCAGAATCACCCCAGCTACCCCCCATTTCCCGATGTTCCCTGAGTTGGCTATGCGGGGTGTCTCACTTGATTTTGACATCCTGATTATCTCGGAATTTTCTAATCCTAGCGAAACATGTTTCAAAGTAGAGTTGAATGGCGTCATGTCGGGCATCTTCTGGTCTTATCAACTTTGTTTTTTTTAATGGAATGATGTATTTTTAAATATACCAATCGATGCAGCTCGAAAGTCGTTATAAAAAAGTATTAACCTATTTATGTTGAAAAGTTGATAGTTTAGTAGATATTTCAACTTGAATAATTGGGAAGTTCGGCAACTAGAAAATTCAGAAAAATTTGGGACTTTGCGCACATGCAGTTCATATTATGCTAACAACGGAACAATTTATGTTTCCTGCTGAAAAACGGTCCTTGGGGTGAAACGCCACTCCAAGGAAATCTTGACTTTCCATATTATCGCGAATAATTAAGAAACAGTTTAAGATACAGGGAAAAAGTTAAGTTAAAAGTTTGATTGAACTTTACGCTGTATAATACGGACGTGAGAAAGATTTCTCACATCCGCATTGTGGACCAAAAGGGGGTCATACAAGTTTTAATTTAGCTTTTTTCCTGCATCTTAAACAGTTTCTTAATTATTCGCGATAATATGAAAAGCCATGATTATGATAATCAGGATGTCAGAATCCAGTGAGATACCCCGTATAATAAAATGGGAAAGCTGAAAGGAATGCTGAAAACTTAATGAATACCAATGTACGTATTACTCCATAGCACGTGAAACTAAGAATGTAATTTCGCGCGATGTATACACGTTCTAGTACGAAAGTGTAGCAGCAGTTCGCAGTAGCGACTAAATGACGGCGATACCGTAAATGGCTTTTCGTTTTAGTTTTACATCAAGGGAACTGTGGAAATAGGAATGCGGGTAAGCCGCTCCCAATTCATCTAGAAAATATCATTAATATCTACCTAGCGAATAATATACGTAGATTGTGTTTGAGAATGTACCTGTGATCGCAGGTATCGCCACTTGGCAAGCGGTTGTATTTCATCCCACCGATTATTGTGGAACTGTAGCCACTGACAAGGAGGGTCAGGCAATCCGAAAATTCAAAAAATTATGAAACCTTGCGTACGAGTGAATTATGTCATCTGTAATGCAGCCCTACTTTTCGTTCGGGCCATAATTCGGGTTTAAGGGGTGTAATCAGCCCATGACAAATATCCTAATTTTATTTTTCGTGAAATATCTCAAAAACGCCGAGATACATGTGAGAAGTACTATGTACAAAACTTGCATCGCTTTATTGCGTTTAAAATACTGCGTAAACAAATTTGTTGAAAAATCCATGAGTTTTCTAATTTTTTTTTCCATGGATTATCCCAAACAAATTTTTACGCAGTTTCGTAAACGTAATAAAGCGATGCACGTTTTGTTCATACTCTTATTAGATATCTGTCAAATTTTCCTTGTGAGTGCAGAAACCGCTACTTTCACGTGCCCTTCTATGAAATGGTCATTGATGGGGAAAACAGCCTTCCACGGAATTTGCCGGTTGATTTTCTCGGCAACACCGAGTAAACATTTTCCAAACTGTTGTATATATTATACAGTAAAATATATATATTATAGTATAATAAATATGATGAAAAAATTTTCGAAGTAAACGACTATAGATCCTCACTGTGGGAATAAATTATTGATTCATAAATATTGTTAGCAAATACGAATAACAATTGGTACAAATTCTCAGTGGAAAATTAATAATATATGCATCGTATGTAAAACCTTGCAGACGTAAAGATATACGCGTAACGGGAAGTATGTTATTATACCCTTTAGAAATAAAAAAAAAGGCGAAAAAGGCGATCGGATAAAAGTATAGAACGCTCAGTTATTTGATTCGCTGTAATGTAATGGTAGAAAATAAAATACTCATCAACGCATTCACAAATGAAACCTAAAAATTACAGTGTGCTCAAATGCAAGATCGCCGTTGTAATAATAACCGCGGCTCCCCTAATTATTCAATAAAAGTCGTGGACGTAATCGCATGTAATAAGTTCGAGGAACGAACGTGCTCGCGGGGACGACAAATTGGGAATTGGTACCGATTGCAAAGTTAAACGTTCCCTGTAATTTGTAACGAAATCTCGAAATCACGCACGCACGTATGTACGTGTCGCTCGTTAATTTCATTTTGGGCCAGGTCGAGCGACTTTCGCGAGCAAATATAAATCTCCGCTCTCTGGATTGAAATTTTTCCAGAGGAATCGGTGGGCGAACGTCCAATCTCGTACAGAACTTTCGGGCAAATTGCGGTCATTAGTCTCCTGTTTCTCCGATTGTAATGAAATAATTGCCATGTGTGCTGTGAGTCGTGTGCATGAACCCAGCTGCCGTTCACGACCGATTCGCAGGAGGTGCACGGTGCACGACGCACCTTCAGAAAACGAAAAAAAAAAAGGAAAGGAAAAAGATGAAAGAAAAGAAAACGATCCAATGAAAGTTCTTCATTCGCGAATTCGATTGTGAAAGAAAGAAAATGAATGCCAGAAACGCTCGTCGAATACGATTGGCCTCGTTTCGATTCAACCGTGCTAGGGGCTCGTCTTTTTCTGCATCGCTTACGATGCGCAAAACTTCGATTTCAATGATAATCAACGTGAAATTACATAAGGACTGATTCGGATGCAAATGATTCCGAGTGATAAACGATGTTTGACTTTTCGTGGTGGGACAATTCGGACGGGAACATTCTATTTGCTTACGTGGACTTTCAATTGGACCACACGCACCCTGTGCGAGATAATTCTAAAAAGAAGTATATGAAGGATAAGGAATATTATAATTTGCAAAAGAAAATTGTTGTTTCTATTAAACATATACTTTTCCATTGGAAAATAAGTTTCAATGTTAAAGACTGTTTTTATTTCTGTACCTACGATTAGTTTATTATACATACAGTTTTATTCGCACCATTGAGATCACTGTACTCTAAAAACATGTTAATTATTCCAAGTTAATTATTGTAACGATATTTATAATGCTGCATAATGGATCGAACGATGATTTATAAAAAAAAGACAAGCCGAAATCGTAAAAAAGAAATGTCTGCATAGTAAATTTCGCGTTCGTGCGAAACAGTTTTTAAAATAAAACGAGTATGTATACATTTACTACTTGAAAACCACGAACAAAAAGTGCTGAAATTTGCGTAACTCACTTCTCTCGCAGCACTTGTATTTGTAAATTTGCATAATAAGACAATTATTTTGTAACTTTTTGTAACAAGTTCTTTTATTGCTATTCTCAAAGCGTCTTATGCAAAAATGCTGTCAGCAATTTCGACTTATCTCTCAATTACACCACAATTACTCGAGCACCCTATACGAATGGTGATAACAATTTTCCATGATTCCTAATTACTTGTAAAAAAAAACGAGTACTTCCTGCAATGTGCAAAGGTATTTGACACGAGTTGTTCGTTTTTCAAGTCAACAATCATTAGCGCAGAACCTTATATTGAATCTGCCGAATTTGGTTAAGCCACAAACATTTAGTCGTATCTACAACGTAGCTGTGCAACATTTACACGGAAGAAAACGTAGTTGCTAGAAAGTCCTTGATTTCCCATGTTTGGCATTATATCACGGCACATGAAATTCTTTTAGTTAAATAGTGTGTTTACTCGAGGTTTCTCTGCCCACACTGTAAACGACATAAATGAGTTCACATGCTGCACCGCCGAAAATGAATGCTTTTCAACACGCAATATGAATGTCTAGACTCGTTTCGTGCGGGCACACAACTAATAAGTATCAGTTACGTGAACCAAACCATGCAAATATGCCTGCATAGACAGCAAATGCGCATATAGCTCGTTAACGCCAATTAAAAAAAGTCGAGGTACACTTTCGATGGATTTTGCTCGTTTGCACGCAAGGTTGCTTAGTTGTATGTACGCATATGTAGATACTTATATTGTTGCATAGGATAAGGAAACTCTTTCGTATCATTGCATGTTCCTTTAGTTAGAAAGTTCATTATTACGATTTCTTTAATTCTTCTCCGAAGAAGATTGTAATTTTATATTTCGGGAATGTAATTACGGGCGTGTAATAATGAAAACGTTGCATTAACAGATAATGATAGCGGTTGTTAATGAAAAACAGTGATACGTTCATAGCAAAAGGCTAAATAGAGATACACGTACAACTTAATAGTTTGAATCCTTTTCAAAGAATGTCGTTTAACAAGTATTGAGCCAGAGTGGGTTTAAGACTGGTTCGACAAAACTAGCTAATAATTCCACTTTCGATATTAATCGAAAGTTAGATATCTTTCTTTTACTTATATGTTTGAATCTCTTATATTTTACCGCAATATTTATATTATAATCACAATCTTGTAATAAAACGTGAGATGAATGTCATTATAAAATAAATTGCTTTTGTTTTATAATAATTATTCCGCCTATTCCCATAATAATTTATGCCCTCATGATTAAATAACAATTTGTTTTATTTTGCATAACTAGTTGGTATAGATACTTGAAAAATTCTAATCTGTATATAATAAAGATAGAAATATATAGGGTGCGAAAAAGTCGTAAAATTGTATGAAGTGTCGCAATCCAATTTATTTTGTTATTCAACAGAAAGTCGATAATATTATAGAATCACGTTTTTCAGCATAACTTTAAAACTTATTATTCGAGTTATTTTTGCTAACATTATACCGTAAAATGTTTGCACTTACTGTACGGGCATATGTTTAGAGGTATTTACCGTTTAAGTAATATATTTAAGTTCAAAAACTAATATATTTAATAGCTGAAACAAAAATTAAGATTATTTCAGAGAATAGTACGAAGAACCCTTGAAACTATGCGTGTAGCTAACATTTTTGATTAAAGTCAAAGCACGTGAATTTGTTAAAACGACTATACTTTTATGGACAATATCATTTTAGAAAAACGCTAAAATAGAAATTGAATGAAAATAAAAAATACAATAATATATATTTCAAACTTTATGCTATATTATCTTTCCAGTGACAGTATAACTGTTATTCATCTACGTAACTGTATATGTTGAAAAATACAAATTGTAATGGGTACAGATTAACGTATTATGGAATTTATAAGTGTTAAACACTACAAAATTAAACATATTTAACAAATATAAAATATTGAACCACCTTATTAGTAAGAGTGTGAATCCATCTGAAAGATATCATTCAGTTTGTTAATTTTTGCTTAACTTCAATGTTGCGGGACCAGAGTGCCCTAATTTCTGGCAACCAGCGTTTCATCCTGTAGGAGAAGGTTGCCAACTCCTGCACCTTCACGGAGCACTTTTTTATGTACACCTTGCATTTTCAAAAATATCTCATCGTATAATATTTCATCGTACTGTCAATAAATAATTCTAAATATATTATTGACCTCACGGTTTATAATAAGATTATATTTATATTTATAATAAGACATATTTTCAAGATGCAAATGGCAAAGGTTGTGTAAAATGTATGTATGCAAAAATAAGGAAAGTGTAACTATAAATTATATTACACGTATGGTGTCCGAATTAACTAGCTATAACTGTATTCTTAGAACTTGTCTTCCCGTGTATGCAATTAGATCTTGGTTGACCTATTTCACACATACATGGTATATAATTTGTTGCACTTTATTACTTTTGCCATTACACCTTTTTTACTTCTTTCAATATTGAAACTCGTGTAGAAAAAGAGTTACCTTTTTTTATTCATTCTATCCCAACAGTATACATGTGTATACACACAACAGTATATGTATGTATGTACATAGAATTTTCTGAAATCGTGGTATAATCGAAATGTGGTGATTTATCATGCAAAAATAAATAAAAACAATAGAATGGCATCGTTTAGTGTAAATCTGTGCTTACACGAAAATTTAATTTGAATATTGGTCAAGTGACCCTTAACTAACCTTTATTATTAACTAATTGCTATTAAGTAATCATTACTATTAAAAATCACACGCTACTTAATGAAATCATGACGAATATCGAAAGCCCATTAAACAGAGCTAAAAGATTTTAATCGAAACCCGATGGTAAATAAGTCCAATGGAAGATTGCAGCAGTAGTATCGCAATATCGACAAGCGTCGGCAATATTAATCGAATGTTCAGGAGGCCTGGATCCGGATGGCACGTGTTTTTCGTGGCGAGCCGTGTACATGCGCTTTCCGGCACGCGCATCATCGGCCAGGGGGTGGGGGAAGCCCGTGAGGCCCGCAGGGACATGGGTGGAGGCCCCGTGAGACAAAAAGGGGAGGAAAAAGAGGCCCGGATTCGCACAGCTTCCCCGCGTCAAGTTTTCTTTCGTTCGCCACGAGTCGTCGGTCGAGAACACGCCAACGTCTCGCCGTGATTCGGGGCGCTCTTCTTCAGGGCGAAAGGGCCTCGATAGTGTGCGTACGTATGTAGTAATGCGCCGGATTCTTTCGGTTATATTTTATACCCGTCCGCTTAGGAGGGAAAAAGAGCGAAGTGGTCGCGTGAGACGTAGGACGAACAATGCAGTGGCGTAGTCTCGAGGCAAAGACACGTTAATGATGAACCCTTGCAAAGAGATTGTTTTTGTATTTTGTACACTGTAACAGTAATGTCGTACCAATTCTGGTTATAGCAAGTTGGGAAGATTGAATTTCTGATACGTATTGTGCCAGGGTGTTTTAGTTTTAAAAGGGCGAGTCTATTCTAATAATTATTCGTGGAAAAATAAGCTACAATATGCACTGAAATTTTTTTACACGGGGCTTGGGGCACTGGGGAGACTAAATGTGAACATTTGAAGGCTGTAGTTGAACGCACTATTATCGGTTTACGTAATTATTTTATTTTTCACTACGGAACGATTTGTGCGCAAGGATGGCGACGTTTTTTAAATACATTATTAAAACTTATTACACTGTTGTAGGTATTAAATTTATTAAATTGAACACATTTACAAAAAAATAATTTGTTGATAATAATATTCATAATAATATGAATAATTGTAGAAATAAAAATTATAACAATTATAACAATTTTTTTGTTAACATATTAAACTTAAAATTAATTATAAATAGGATAACTCTTTCTCCAATTTTATTATACCAATCAATCTATTCTACCTAAGGAAACCAAGAAATTATTTCAAAAATGCTCTGTGTGGGTTGCGTTTTAAATAAACTATTTCTCTTATTTTGCGTTCAGTTTCCGTAAATGTGTGACATTTACATGGAATGCGGCATGTACGTTTACAAATTCCGTACAGGCGGTATAGAAGTTCTATTTTAATAATGACCGTGGTTCCAACGATTTCACTCCCGCTATGTTTACTTACTTCCGTCTTTGATAATCCAGTCACGCTTTATTAATATCGAGGCATCCGCAAACAGAGAATTATCATTGCGAAGTCCGGTATTCCAGCTGTACCTGAAATACTGCCGTGCTCCTTGGCCATCTAGAAATTAGTTTACGATAAAAACATGTTTCTCGCCCTGTTGATTGCTATTATTGCTTACTCTTAGGGTCCGCGAATGATACGTTACTGTGGATAGAAAGAAAGAAAAAGAGGGAAGAAGCAAGAGAACAGGCAGGTGCACGAGTTTCATTTCGTGTTCCGGCGAACAGCCTCGGTTTCGTCCCAAAGGCGCGCTGGGAT
Source organism: Nomada lathburiana (assembly GCA_963667235.1). Classification (NCBI taxonomy): domain Eukaryota; kingdom Metazoa; phylum Arthropoda; class Insecta; order Hymenoptera; family Apidae; genus Nomada; species Nomada lathburiana. Next base: position 6,719,217 of record OY763898.1, on the reverse strand, counting down.
TTGACTGTTCGCGATTTTATCCTGAATCGCCTCATATGCCGAATCTCGTATTCGATAGAGTAAAGGTGCGCAATCTGAATCAGCATAACAGAGGTGCCGTTTCTTCCTGGGAACTTTAGTGGACTAATATAACGAAAGACATTTGTCCCTTGCCATCCTAGTCGTCGAGATCAGACAAGTTTCGAATACTTTTGTCGCTCATATTTATGCACAATTAATCGTGATAATATTTGAGGTCGTTCAATCAAATTATATGTAGAAAATCAGCGTAAAAGTATATTTCTGAAAACATCATGTTACATATGAAGCCGCGTATATTCTGAAAGCGTAACAATTATAATACAATAATATTTCCGACTCTAGCTATGTACCAGAGAAATTTCAATTCACTATAAAAACGATAACGGCTTCGTACTACGCTTTATAGACGACACAATATGTAATCAATGTTAGAATTATGTCCGGTTTCATGCAAAATTCACGTCGCACAAAATCGCCGCAGCAAGTAAATGAATCTCTTCCGAATTCTTGTACGGCGTCGTTGACACGCGGCACGTGAACGATTTCCTTCCTGTTGTGCCTTTTTCAATGCAATCGGGCCTCAAAAAGGGGGATCAGTATGAAAAATTCGTACTCGCCGAAGCGGACACAGGTGCATGGGTTAACGAGCGCAGTTTTACCTTCTGCCAGGTAGAATAAAGGGACACAAGAAGGAGTAGTGAAAAAATAGAGGTAAGGAGGATAAGAAAGGGAGGCATAAAGAAGAGGAAACGGGAAGGAACGAGAGACACCGGGATGAGGAGGATGTAGAAAAATGTTAACAGTGGAAAAGGGAAGGAAGGAAGTAATGAAGACGTCGACGAGTAAAGGCGGAGGAACAAAGGGATGAAAATAGACTGTACGACGGAGAAAAAAGCAGTGCAATCGAGTTCAAATGGGGACCAAAATGTTCGGATGTGCAGCAACGTGTGCTAACGAAGAAGAGGAATAAATATGGCCAACGACCTTACGAAGAAGAAAGGGAGATGAAATTTTACAAGAGGGGGGGGAGAACAGAAGAGGGATTATTATCAAACGGCGAATATTACTGTCACGAACAAAAAGTCGAGAATGATGCACAGCGAAAATGAGCTAACATTAAATCGAGAGGAGACTCTGGGAACGCGTGCGTGCCAAAAACTCGAGACATTTACGGGCCCCGGAGGACGGGGCTCCAATTAAATGACTGGAGAAATCGAGAGGAGTCGTCTGTGATGCGTTTAGCCCGAATTCGTGTTGTGGTCAGTGCACTTTTGCCTGAAGAGCAATAATTTTATCAATTAGAGAATAAAATGTGCCGTTTTATTATGATGCCCGCTGTTCGTATATATATATAGTGCCTATTTGCTACTGCGAGAGTATATTTTTTTTATACGTGTCTGTATATAGAATTGTAATATTTGCAGTGAAATTTATACTGCATGGGTACTTATTTTGTTTATATAATGGAGATTCTGTATATTCTGATATATTCCAGAGCACAGTAATTGTTTAGACACCCTGTATAATTGTTATACTTTCCGTCATATAATATTCTGTTAATAAAATTACCCGGGGGAAAGTGTAGTGTTTATACGAGCACCGGGTATATATTAAACCAGCGATAAATAAGTTTCACGTTTTGAAATAATAATAACTTATGATTATTTTTAATTATTTAGTTCCCCGCCTGTTTCGAACAATGAGAATTAATTGTAATTAACTGAAATGTCACAAACAATAAAGTTGTATGTGTTCCGCATTATTTAGCAAGAAATATGATGACAAAATATTATTTTCTGAAGCACTTTCTTTAATATATAAAACGTTTATTCGTTCACAAGTTATAATATTATAAAAAAAGGTCGCAACAAAATGTTTATATCTTAAGTTGATATAAGAGAAAAATGCAGTCACTGTTAAGTCATGTTTAAAGCGAATCATGTTCGATAACACTTCGAAACTCATCATTATCAACAATTCTAAAGCATACCGACTAATAATAAGAAACAGTTATCGCTTCGCCGCGGCATTATAATATCACGTATGCATAAATCTTGTTATTTGTATTAACTATAGTCTATGGATTAAATAAAATACTTCCCTAACAGTGTTGCACAAAAACTGTAGCATCCTATGCAAAATAAAAATGTAACTATTCAGAGAAGAAACTATGTCAAGAAATTACAGTTACTTGGAAGGTACGAAAGTGCCAGACATTAATCGATACTTTGTATTCAATATTTCGTTTTAATACTTCCCGTAATGACCGCTGCTCTCTTCACGATCCGAAAAAAGTTTTAAACTGCATCATTCATTCGAACACTTGTTACCGAGTAAGAAAAATGTAAGTATGACTCGAGCGAAAAAACCTCCTTCTCGAGGAAATACGACGATGTGCAACGACTTTTTGCAAACGCTTTGAACATACACACGAGACAAGCGCCCGAACGCTTCGTCCAGCTAACACTTTTTATCATATATGACGTAAACGCTTATAATTCCCGAAAGAAAGGTATTATCGCGAGGTGCGTTCAAGGATTCCAAGAAATGCATCAAGGAATACGTTGCACTCAAGGTCAGGCCGTACATACTCGGAGGCAAGGAAGAGAAGAAAGATACCGGGTCCTGCAGATTTAGCTCGATGAAATACGGTTTGTCCAATTAAGTTGCGATAAGATCATCGCGGTCCTGGGTGGCGAGTTTTAAAACGACTTCATTAGACTACCCATAAAATTCATTGGCCTGTTGTGAAACGAGAAGAGGATCTGATGCCCATGGACAGGTTGAAAGGACAGGTGCCGGCGTGCGTCGTACATCACTTTTAAGGCAACAGGTATGTCTACGCGGGAAACGTCTCGATTTCCACTCAAAAAAAAAAAAAAAAAGAAAAAAAGATAAAGAAACGATTATTAGGGTTTGTTAGAAGCGACATACCAGTCCCCGAAATTCCTATATTAACTAAGATAAAATTCTTGCGCGTGCGGCCGCCGGCAGGCGTTGAACTTCCCATTTTTATGTTCCCTTTAAAATGAATGGACGTTTCAATAGGTTTACGTATTGATCGGCAGGAAGAATGTTTCGGTAGCGACGATCGTATAACAGAAACCGAACGGTCATCGTTCGCCACGTGCCGACGTATATTATTCAAATGGCCAACACCCTTCGTGCTCGTCGTTGGCATTTCGTAAGTGAATTTGTTTTTCGATGCGGTTTCGCTATAAAAAAAAAGTAACGCAGTACGCTCGGTTTGTACAACTGGTTGGTTTATTTGGAAGCATAAAATATTGCATTTCAAATGGCCATTTAACAGCCTTATCTTTTCGCAACTTGCCGCAGGTAAGATCGAAATGAGTAACGTGCAAATAGCGGCGGGTATAAAATGTGTATTAATATGCGGATTATTTATGGTATGTACGTTTTCGCGCGATGCAGAACAAAATATTTGGCACTTAGTGGAATTTATTAATTGTGGCACAACTTGTTTCCGACACTTGCTGCAATCGAGCAAGTATTCTACTACTCTCGCCTGTACTTTTGAGGGGCCGCGTAAGTAACCGCGGAAACAAATTCGATCAACGGTTGCGGTGCTCCGCCTTATTTGTGAGAACGTTTCTTCTTCCGTGAAACTATGTAGTTCACCATCGTATCTATGAAACGTCGAATATGGACGCGGAAAATGGAAACGTGCGAGAATGGAGGCCAATAGAGACGTTTGAGTGAGGAATAATGATACACGTCGGTTGGACACGCGCCCATGAAGCTTCCGTGGAGCCGTTTATATCCAACCGGTCTCTGGCAACCAGCGAGCAACCTTTCTGCTGGTTTATTTCTCTGAAATGAGATCAAACGGTCGACCATCGGCGAAATTCGTTGCTGGCACAGCCAAATGCTGCATCAGCGGCCTGGCCTAATAAGACACAATCGCGGAAAATGGACCCGTTATTGGATTCGAGAAAAATCATGTCGGTCCACTGTCTACGTGATAATGAGTAATTAGTATCTAGATAATAACAGCAACGTATGACAGTTTGATAGCAATAAGTGTTTCTATTTTTGCAGTAAATATAAACGAAGAAGTTTAGTAAAAATGTTCTACACATTTAACTTTTGAACAATCGTTTATCTGTATATGTATGTACTGTTTACTACTAATCAGTTGAAGTGACATTTTCAGCTGTGAAGGTTTTGGATTGTTCAAAATAGGCTTATATGTTTTTAAACAGGATTGGTTTCTTTTATGTCTTTAAAGTTACCTGTGGAAAGGAACATTCTCATTTACTTAAATAATGGCGAAACTGGTATATGACTTGAAAGTTACACTGAACAGTAGAAATTTATACCATTGTCTGCGATAATTAATTCATTGCTTCTTCGTTTTATTTCATCATATTTCTTTTTTTAAATTCTTCCTTATTTTGGTATTAGGCTCATTATTATATCATGATTATAGGGTAAAGAATTAATTACTTGTTCTGTATTGATTGATTCCTTTGACTGATGTTTGACTTTGTTTTTTTATATGTTAGTTTCACTTGAATAAGCATTATTAAGAAAATCTATAATCACATGTTAATGTTATTATGTTAAAAAGTCCCCCGCTTTAGAGTGTCTATAATAACAAATAATCCATCGAAATTAAGTTTCTTAGTATTAGCATACTAGCTTGAAGCTCGGCAAGAACGATATTCCATACCCGTAGACCTAATATTATCCTACATGTTAGAATCTCGTTCCGGTTCATAATTCATAAACAACTTTCGATAATATGTTAATCGTTTAGCTTAATATTTCATTTTGGCAATATAGTTACATTTACGCAGCTGGGCATTGAATAGTTATTTCACACTTATAATTGGATCCTCCAGAATTATAATTTGTACAGCCATACATTGTTAAATGTATACAAATGATATACTATGAAAAATTACAATTTCGATCGCGATAAAACGAAACACGATAAATGAAAGCGAAAGAGGCGCGTAAGCAATCGAAAAAGTAATTAGGGGAAAGCATCCAATATGAAGAGACATAACGAGCGACGAATATCATATGTAACTGTGAAATACAGCATGTGAGAAACGAAGTATTTCACGAATCGTGTGAACGAACCTGTACGTTTAATATTAATAGCATCATTAATTACATCTGATAGCTGTTCCAACATTCAATGACTTTGTACACGATTCACATTTTTATAAACTTCCTTTGTAGTGCTAATTACTAGCTAATGATTGCGAATCATTGCACACTGCTTATTATTGTGCCAGAATTATCATCGTATGCCCTCTACTATTGTACTGAGTTGGTGGGAAAATTGTGTCAGTTTTTAAGACTGACGGGATAAATTGTTTCAAATCACTTACAATCGGTGTCTCTGTCTCTGTCTCTGTCTCTGTTTTGCAGTGTTTGCATTCGCGTGTTGCCCTGCGTTTATGCAATGCACAGCATTCATTTAAATTATAGAGCTGAGATGAATTACAAATTACACATATGATACCGTGAATTCGTTGCTCGAGAAATAACTATTATTATCCCGAAATAAATATGGTCGATGAACCGAGGTGCTATGCCAGTCCTCGTTTGTCAAGTTCTCTATGATAATGATTTTATTCCTCAAGGTAAACCACTATCAAATAAATTGTGTTCATGGTCGTAGATGTTTCATAAAATTTTGATTGAAGCCATTTCATTCTTCTACAGCCATCATCTTTCCGCGAAAATTGTACCAAAAAATGACCAGAAATGCGAAAATAAATCATGAACGACAATGTACCTTAAATCAACTCGTCTTTCTTACCACGAAATCGGCATTCTGGCATTTCAATAATTACCGCGCCGAAATTTCACTACGCGTTAGATTAAGCCGTAATTACTTCTAGAAGAATAAATCAACGGATCCCCGGCGAAATGAATTTTCATTACGCGTACCCGATGCGCTGATTAATTATCCGAACGATCTGGGACGAGCAGAGCACAGAATGACGTACGCAAATATTACTTCGCCAAAGGGACGGGAAAAAGGACTAAAGTAAGGAATAAAAAAATAGTAGAACATGAACGACGGAAGAAGCGGAGAGTGGCCGTGAAGCGTAATTAATCGAGAAATCGCGAAAACATAGAAACACGAGTGCAACAAGACGCGCATAATGCGGGGACAGGTAAAAGGGAAAACAAACTACGCGCGTGTCAGTCGGTTGCGAGCAATTAAAAGGCACGCTACACGAGCAAAAGAGTTCATCCGACCGTGCGTAGAGAAGATTGGTGCAAAACGGTGGAAGTAACATCGTGAACGGGTCGTTCGAACGGCCGTTGAGGAAATGAAAAGCATTAATTGCTGGAACGACAGCGAGCTATCGTGGAAGAAAGTACAAGGAAGCAGGCAGGGGGGTAAGTAGTAACTTGGAACGTGTGAAAGAGAAATCGATTGAACGGAAGGTAAGTGAATAAGAGCAGAAAGAGGAACGGGGCAGAAAACGTTTACAGGAAGAAGAAGAAGAAGAAGAAGACGAAGAAGAAGAAGAAGAAGAAGAAGAAGAAGAAGAAGAAGAAGAAGAAGAAGAAGAAGAAGGCGGAGAACGCGGAGAATGAGCGGTGTATACGAGCCTCTGGAGGAACGAAAGAGAAGGCCATTAGGCGACCGTGCACCGAACCGAACCGCGGACCCCACACTTACCTTAATTATTTCCACATGACTTGTCGAAAATTTCGCGTGGACCTCTAATGAATACTAATTTTGAACTGGCCCCGGCCAAATTTCAGGCTTCTTACCAGCGACAGACCGCCTTTCGTCGATTCCCAACGGGGCTCGTCGCCACGATTAAGACGGCCAAGAAAGTAATCCACCGTTATTTCACTCGCTACTTTCCACGACGTTAATCGTTCCTTACATTTTATTGAAGTTTGCAAGCGATTCAGTAACGAAACGCATTTCGTGGCTCTGTCTTGCACTGCAAACAATTTGGGAGCAGTGGAACTTGTGGTGGAATGTACTGGGCAAGCTAGGGATTAAATAAATAATGAGTTGTATGTTTATTTCTGAAATAGTTTGGGTAAGTTGATCAATATCTGCGTTCCTGTTTCACCTGTTTTACTACGTAAGACCAATTTTTAGTTGATGTGTTCTTGAATATCGTTTTTAATGGTTACCGTAATTGAATATGATTTAGAATCACCGATGGGTTGCAACCGCATGAACAATTTGTAATCGCTCGACATCTTATGTATATGTCAGGACAACATGTAGGTGACGACAAGCCGGTTATTTTCTTCTGTGCAAGAAAATAGTATTTACCATCTGCAAAAAGGCAGCTCATATAATGTAATCCGATTTTTAATTGCTCATTTATGTGCGATCGTTATCTATTTCGTTATGTATTTGGGGCGAATATAAAAGTAAAAAATCTAAACGAAATCGGAATGCGCCCGAGTTTTCGAAGACTTATGAAACAACCTAGTACTTGCACCTCTGCTTCAACTAGCTGCAACGTTCGAATATCTACGAGTCAATCACAAATGTGAAGAATATGACAGCACGTGCAGTGTAATTATCTTATAACAAGTGGTTAGCTAATCCTATGAAAACTAAAACGAAGAAATGAATAAATATATAGCTTCTCAAATAAATTATGTATGCATTCTACAGTTTAGTCCACAAATGATGATAAATTAGAACAAACAGTGGAACAAATTAAAAGTATAAATTAACATATGATATATTCCCTATTTCTCCTTTCAAGTAATACTTTTTCCCTTTCGTTTCGTTCCACATATAGATTGGAAACGGGAATCGTTGTAAATATCCATAATCAATCCGTAAGTTTGATAAATTCCCAATGCGATATTTCGACGCACAAACAAATCATGTTTCGTGACTGCGAAATGTGTGGCCGTGCTCTACTTTGCAATGCGTTCATTAACATCTCCACCTACCGTACAGGGAACGAGTGTGCAATTACAGAAATTGGAAAGGGAAATAAAGAGAAAGGTGGAAGTTTACCGGTTTATTCGATCTTACTCGGGGAACGTTGACGATCCGTCGAAAATGTTATATCGTCTGACTTGATGGTTCAATGAGACGAAAATATACATGTTATTGCACGACGACATAATATTAAGTGAAGATGCCAATTTCTCGGTGATCACCAAACCGAATGCCCTGAAATGCAAAAGGAAAGTATTTACATTGAGATACGTAAATCTGTCCATATTGTAAGCTATAGTATTCTTTATTAGACCTTTACAATACAAAGTCTGTAACCGAACTGCCTTTCGAGGCACTGTCGTAGCGCGACAGTGCTCTCCCCAAAAACAAAAGTGCATCGCTACGCAGCCACGTCGATGGCTGCACCAACCGGCCATATACATCGAGGTTTAGGCTTCACTCACACACACTCATATACTACAGTTCGGCTATCCTGACCCAGAGATCGGCCTCGATCTCCGACTACAACTAAACGATGTTACAATGTATGACTTACAACTTACAAACTTACAACTTAATATGATTTAGTACTTGAAAAGGAAAAAAACTTATACTAATTAGAGCTATTAGACTTTCGTACGCTTTTAACTTGACTTCCGTAAATTTACATTCAACGCCATTTTTCAATAAATCGTACAATGGCTTAGCAATTAACGCGAAACCTTCCACAAATTTTCTGAAATAAGAACACAGCCCAAGAAAACTTTGTACCTGGCGCACGCTTTGCGGTACTGGAAATCGCGACACCGCTTCGATCCCAGTTTTTGACGAACCAATACCTTTCGCAGAAATAAAATATCCTAGATATTCAATTTCCGTCGACAGAAACTTACATTTATCGATCCTTAAATCTAACTTATTCTCTACCATTAATATAAACACACGCTTAAGCACTTTTAAATGATACTCTATAGATTTGGTGGCTATCAAGAAGTCATCTATATATGCGATCACGTCATCCGAACGAATTAATTCCGCTAATACCTCATTCACAAACCGCTGAAATTTCATAGGCGCTGGTTTCAGGCCAAATGGCATTTTTACAAATTCGAACTGACCGAAATGTGTAATAAACGAGGTATACTTAACAGATTCTTCGGCAACTGGTATGTGGTAAAACCCATCTTTCAAATCAAGCAGGCTGAAATGAGCTTTTCCTTTTAAAACACACAACTGATCTTCAATCAGTGGAATCGGATAATTATCCCTCGCAATTTGTTTGTTTAGTACTCTATAATCCACACACATTCTATATTCGCCGTTTTTTTTCTTAACTAATACAATAGGTGAAGTGTATTCTGACTCACTTGCACGAATTATTCCCTTTGCTAGAAGATTATCTAAAATTTTCCGTAAACTGGTTTGCTCAGTATATGAAAGTCTGCGCGGAGAAAAATTAAATGGTTTCAATTCTGTCGCAACTATTTTTAATTCACTTTTAACTTTTGGCAGTTCAGGACGTTCAGGCCGTAAATATTCTGCTGCAAAAATATTTTTAACGCGTAATTGATCAGACTCAGGTATTTTTTGATCAATTAACAAGTTATCAGTACTGTTCACTTCAGTTTTCCCAGTGTCAATGTTTAAAATTTCTGAGATCGCCTCATCTACAGAATCTGTTGACGGTACTATCAATTTCATGTTGAACTTTTTCATCACATCCCTGCCCAATACTACCGAAACTGTCATGGTATCATCGGGTACCACATACAAAAATATTTCTTTTTGCACCATTTCATCTAATTCGATATTCACTACTACGGACCCTGAAATAACCAATCTACTACCATTCAGACCACAAAATACCTTGTCAGAAATACTCGTGCAATTGATCAGATGTCGCGGAACGAAGGTTTCTTTCACAAAACTAATCGGGCTACCCGTATCAATTCGCGTGTCTAAGAATAATTTCGATTGCACGTCAGCGTCGCATATTTCTAATCCAATAGTTTTTATAAAATCATCCCGCTGCTCGGATACATTGTCTATACATGCTACTTGTTGTGTTTCGAACTTACTTTTACAATCCATATACGCATGACCCACCTTGCCGCATCGGAAGCAGGAGCCCTTCTCTCGTCGAGGCTGCTTGCAGTCGTTAGCCATGTGCCCGTATCCGCTGCAATTGTAACACCTTATCTTCTTTTGATTCTCCTCCTTAAGAGAAACGCTTCTAGTTTGATGCTGTCGTTTATTTTCTTGCGCTTCTGTCTTGCTTCCGCACGCCAACTCTCGATTCATCGGCTGCTTTCCATCCGTCAGTGTGATGCTCTCGAACGCCGACAATAGGTCCGATGCCGACTGGAAGTCCTGAATCCGTGCCTGATTTCGCATTTGCCGGTCCGGTATTCCATCGACCAGATATTCAATCATCTCCTCTTCGCCCACCGGTACATAATTGCCCAAAACAATTTTGTCATGGTAATATATTGCGAAGGGTTCACTTGATTTCCAAACACGCTCTTCAAACCTTCTTCTTAATATTAATTTGCTTTCCTTTTTCTCGAACATTTTTTTCATTTCCTGCAATAATCGGGTAGTATCCATTTCGATATGCTCTGGACGAGACTGAAACCACCGAAGAGCTTGTCCCCTCAGCCGCGTGCCAATTAAAATTTTGGCAGCGTTGTCGTCCAGTTGGTATGATGCGCACAGCAATCTAACTTGCTTCTCCCAATTGCTAAACACAACACTCACACCGTCGAAATCGCCAAGCAAATCACTTACGGCTTTGATGCCAATTCTTGTATCAATCGTGGTATTGCTGGACCGGGATGAACTGCGCAACAATTCGTTCTCCCTCTGCATTACCCTCAGCTCTCTTTCCATGAGTTCCCTTTCTCTTAACAGGAATTCGTAATTGTAAGCTGACCTGCCAGTTTCTCTGCTTGTCGCCATGGACGTCGCGTTGTCCTGCGATACACCGGGTTGTGGCACATCGTCCGGCAGCAGCATGCTGACATTCCTCATCCATTCACCACAGGGATCTGCTTCCTGAAGTCTGCTGATCAGTTCACTCTTTGATCCCGCAGTAGTCAATCCCATTTTTTGCAGTGCCTCCTTTAACTGCACGACTTTAAATTCACTTGGATGCACCATTTTTTCACTAAATAATGCCACACGTACGGAAAACTCTACTGTCTACAGTCAGTTATACTTAAGGCGAGCGTCGCACGTTTCAAATAATGATTGCTGAATGTCAATCTTACTTAAAAATCACTTAAATTGAGTTCAATCTATCCCACTTCTGAAATTGTAAGCTATAGTATTCTTTATTAGACCTTTACAATACAAAGTCTGTAACCGAACTGCCTTTCGAGGCACTGTCGTAGCGCGACAGTGCTCTCCCCAAAAACAAAAGTGCATCGCTACGCAGCCACGTCGATGGCTGCACCAACCGGCCATATACATCGAGGTTTAGGCTTCACTCACACACACTCATATACTACAATATGTTTCATTGAAACAATAAGAATTACTTGGTAGCAGTAAATTATGCAGTAAGAAGTTTCGAATTAATCAGGTTCCCGGTAATTTTCATTTCAATGTTCGTGTTAATTGCGTGAAAGTGAACTGAAATAGGCAGGCGCGGCAAATGGATATTTTTAGAACTACAGGAAAAATAGGATGGGGTAAACGTATGCAAGTTTGTAAAAGTTAAATAAATATTAAATAAACTATAATATCCAATGTTACTGATTATATGAACAGTTGATCTGATTGCCTAATGAAATAATAAGGATAATCTACTGCATTGTTTTATTACGATAACATAAAAAAGTATTTACACTAAAATCTCCCAAAAACTAGACACGCGTTAACACGTGTATTATAATATTATGTACAATTCCTGTCACATTATTATCCAAAATAGTACTATACAAAAAGTTAATACAACTATAAATAGCCAATGAACAAAAATATATTTCCTTCCCCCAGCTAATTCGAAGAAAAACTCGCGCCCATAGAAATGATTAAACATAAGGTCCATCTAATATCCTCGCCCCTTAATATTTGTTGACAAGTATATCCAAAATGTGAGCGCCGAAGAAGAATGTAGTTCGATATCTAGCGTGGATTAATCCGGAGGGGCAGGAAGATAAGTGTAAAAAGGAAAAGGAGTCGCCGAGACGTGCACGAAGATGGGCAGAAAGAGAGGTGGGCCAGGCTGAGAACCTGTCGGTCTGACGATACCCTGGGCAGCGCACTGCTAATTATGCAAAATAAATAAAGGCACGTGCACTGCGCATTCTTACGCCCTCTCTTGCGTCCCTTGTCCGGCCGGTCGACGGTCGCACGCGATTTTAACGGGCTGCAATTATCGATCTTATGCTGTGCAGCAGTAGAATTTTTGGTCCTCCTTCGTCCATTCTTTTCCTTGGATCGCTCTTCAATTTCGTTTTTACCGCCGCGCCCGGACGACTCGGGCCCCACCCCTTGCGCACCTCGTTTAGATCCTTCCGGCTAGATCCTTCCAGCGTACCTGGACTCTCTATTTCGAGGGCGCCGCGGCTTTGAGTAAAAACGAATACGCACTGGGTGACGTGGTGGCACGTGAAGAATAATGAGCACCTACGATACCGATGATTGCTTCTGTTTGCAGCACGTGTACGAGGGCCGTCTGAATCGTGTTGTGCCGCGCGGAATTATGTAGGAATTTCGCAATGGTGAATGGAGAATTAAGGGAGTTAATATTGGGGGAAGTTTATCTGCGTGCACATTTATTTGCGTAGATGATTATTAATAAATATGTGGCGTTGCGAATCGTAGGAATATTGCTGGCCTTTATTCGTGCACCTATTCAGATTCATTGTTTATTAGGACCGTGGTAAGTTTATCCGTGAAATTTGGAGTAGGAAAATCTTATCTAGGCATTGACAGAAAAAGTCTATTTTGAACCCTAATCATCTGAATTTTTGTTATCAGAAACCGGAGTTATGTATTCGCCTCCGTAAAAATAAAAAATGGAAAGCGTAATTTTAATAGCTTCTTAATTTTTAATTAATTAGCTTGCGTAATTCTTCATATCGGTGCAACCCATTTATATTATGTATCATTTATCCTTCGACTGTGGTAATTGAATTTACCTTGGGCAAACTATATCCAAGCAATTACGATTCAAGTTCTTATCACTAAGATTATTAAACAGTAACACCTAGTAATCACATAATAACAACCGTTGAAGCTATAAAGAGAACAGACTTTATGCTTTGGATCTAATGAGATGTACGTCAGCCTGAGTTCTTGCAGTTGTTACGGATGCAAGGAAGTAATTAAGATCCTGGCATTTCCCTCAAGTAGTATGTAATTAATACCTTCTCGATTTCACCTTTTTCAATTTAATAATAATAAAAACTTACCAATAAAATAAATGCTCTCACAAATGAATAGTTTATTATCTATACAGCAATTAATAAATACTTTAACACTTTTTTTTTACTATTTTAATGATACATGAATATTTCACATTAAGATCTGTGTAGTAATTTATTTATTGCCTTTGTCATATAACATTTATATCGTATTGCGAGACGTTATGTTTAACTGAATATAATACAGCTCATTGTATTAAAAATTGTATAATATTGTATATTATACACTGAAGTGTAATTCGAAATAACATCAATGATATCAATTACACATACATATGATATATACATTTTCGACAAGATTTATTTTAAATATTACTATTGTGACGTTTAGAAATATTGACAGTTTCTGCCATTAAAGTACATCATTAGAAATAAGTAGTTTCTTTCACTACACACATATTCAGGTATAAACATTAATCATTTTTCCAGTGGGAATAAACCGATCGTTTAGAACAGTGTACGTGATGTTACATCGTGGCACCGATCGTTCTATGCCCATTAATTCTTCTCAAAGCCCCCGAGAAATCTTTGTTTCGTGTAGCTTTTTTGTTTAATTGCAAAACAGCAAAGCGAGCTGCTTTTATAGTTCATTACCTGCATGATCGTCCGCATTCTTCTGTCCTTTAAGAGCAGATCGTTGAATTATATTACTTTCTGCTGGTCTCGCATAGGATTCTGCACGTTGTTGAGTGAAATCGAATCGCATTGAATAGGAGAAAGGAGAAAGTCCATGTTACCAAACGTTATTAAAAAGGTATCGTACTGACGATGTTTAATAAGTTCCACTGAAAAGAAGATAGATACCACGACAGAGGGTGTGATTTTACTCAGGCCGTATTTTGTATGATAGTTGCAAATGAAATGCCCAAATTCGTAACAAAATCGCCAACGTTCAGAGAATTACGGAAGTGATATTTATAAATTAAAGAACGATTCGTTGGATTTGATTGCAATTAGATTTTACAATTAGAGCATTGCAGAACAAATTGACTTTTATTTTTATTAAGAAAATTCCGCGTTTCTAGTGAACTTTCGAAAATACGTCCTACATAAGTTTTATTCATTATTTTTTAGCTTCATGCGTTTGAATTAAAATTACATTTGCCAATATGTTTTCCAAAAACCGTATTGATATTATGAATACATAGTTTCTGTTGCATTATACACAAGTTTGTAATTTATACGGGAACAGCTCTAGAGCTTAACTTTTCTGTCGTTCTGAAATAAAATCGCGTTGTATTCTATTCCAGTTGTAAGCTTTATTATTGACGCCTTAATGTACAAGTCTTTTTTGTATTTGGAAATAGGTTTTCTTCTTCATTCTTTATTTCTACATTCAGGACATTAAACTAGGTGATTTATCAATCCGTCATACGTGCTGAGAAATCAGAGCGGAAGGCGAGTTCTGCTTCTCAAAAGTTGACGTGTACGCAAACCAGGAAAATGGTAAAATGGAAAATAAGAGTTGTCAGCACCAAAATGTAGTACACGTCACTGGGAATGAAACCAAGCATAATTAGTACTTTAATTGTATCACGCAATATCTGTAATATATATGGATAGAAGAAAAAAGAAACTGCTTTTTTAATACTTATTGAACCACGCTTTCAGCATTTCACGAAGTAGATTGGCGAGAAGATTAGTACTTTATTATATAAATTGCACAAATCTAAAATCTGTAAACGAATTGAACAAATATTTAAATATTATTATTCCTCGAATCAGTTGTAGTGGATATACAGTACTCAATACGTTTTGTATTCTCTAGTTTGAAATTTAAAAGAAATTATATAGAATGTTTCTTCCGCTTTTAGCTGTTAAAAAGTTTGCACAGATTACAGACTTTGTGCGTATAATTGTTATAAAACATCGTGCATTAACTCATTTCTCTTCGTCGCTGCAGTTTGTTTTAGCAATTGAGATAACTCAGAGGCGAACACGATTGGTCACTATTGGTGAGTATTTGAAAAGCGATAGAAATAAATAAAAAACCAAAAAGAAAATAAAGACTTCCAAGAACACAGATCGCATAAACGAATCGAAACGCTCGTTTGAAATAGCATACAGTGACTCTGTAATTCGCCAGATTTCATGGTCTTATTTTCGGCAGTGATGAGAAACCGCAAAATAAGCTTGCACAAACCATTCAACGAAATATCCTTAATTATACCAGCGCATGCACAGGTAACATGGTGTCTGTTACGTCTGCGAACGTCTATGGTTAGAAAAATGATAGGTGTACAAAACGCAATTTTAAATTAATGGGTATCGGTGACGAAAGAAGGGCAAAATTTTGCTCAAAATAGAAGTTCGCCGATTCCGAAGGACGCGATTACAATGGGAAGAGTTGAAAAATTCATATAGCCGAATTAATTCTCCAATAATGGCCCCGCAGACCCTATCATTCGAAGGGAAATAGAACGGGAAACTACTATGTCATTTCAGCAAACTCTGGTTCAATAGGTGACCGGTGGACTCCTTCTCTATCCTTATGGACCTATTTTCGGTTCCTTCGTAACAGTCGAAATACAGCTTTCGATTTCAAGGATGTCCCTTGAATATCTGATCTCTATCATCCAGTTGTCTAGGTAGAGAGTGTTATATTTGTCCAGGCTGGAAATAATCGAATAAATAATAATTTGCCGCAGGAGTATCTCAGATGAGAACTTATATTTGTCATTTGATTTCGATGAATAATTATATTGGAAGAAGATTGTGCGAGGAAAAGAATATTTGATACAAAAGGATAATTATTACGACGGGACGAACATTTTTCTCCATTGGGTATATGTATTTTCAAGGGCAACGACTTCTTTTAATCGAGACGGTATATTTTTATTGCCACGTTAATGTAGCCAATAAAAGGATGAAATCAGTCATCAAATATGCCGACTTTCGGAATTTTTTATGAAATTATCTAATACAACGACGATGTACATGCTTGGTAACAAAGTTATCATATCTTTAACATCACAAAATCGTTCACCTGCTGCTGTAGGTTTTGTTTGACTGTATTTCGCCGTACATTATCCTATTTATTATCTATACTTGAACCAGCAAGCAATAAACGCTTTAATTTGCAAAAATGTTTTGGTAATGGTTTAAGGATACCATTTGATGACGAAAGGCAATAAATACCTTCCAAATAAATGAGGGAATTTTCCAATTAATTATCTGCCAGCGTTTACTAGAATCCACAATTAGATACACAAAGAATAATCAACGAGTTGTTGTTCCATTATACGAATCAGCTTATTTACGCTTATTTCTGAATAGCTGATCAAATTGACGTTAAATTCAACACGAAGGTATTCAGAAATCAAGATTCGTACACACATGCCACCTGCTACAATTCCATTCCAGGAACGTATTCAAACGTGCCTATAAATAAAGCTCACTTTTCATTCTAACGATGGATACATTACGAATTGTAGATAAGTCTACGCCGGTTTACACATTATTGGAGAGTTAATTAATTCGGTATAACACCTTTAACATTCGACGCGCCTAAATCAAAACTTCAAAACTTCCAATTTATTCAGGTGTTCAACTGTGCTTATTGCCAATTACCACCCGATACAATGCGATCGCTCCGCAACACAAGCGCCGCAAGGCCAATGGCACCTATGAAACCACGAAATTTCGAACCCTCGAAATGCATTAATAGTTTAGACAATAATGTTGCCGGCCGCGTTACAGTGACACGTTAATTTTGAATTAAGACTGCCTCAATGAAGTATAACACATTGTGTTCAATCGTGGCTCTCGCGGCCGTGTTGTTTGGAAGCGAAAGAAAGGTCTCGTGAACGGGCCGGAGGGAAAAAAAATTCCTCGAGGGTGGATCGAGCACGAATTCTTGAAAGCCATCGCCCGATGCACCTGTAGCCTGCACGGTTAGGTTCTGCATTTTTCGCCTCTCCTCTGCATCAGCCGAGTGTCCTTTTCTTTCGCCGCGGCCGCATCAGGTTCCTTTTCCCTGTCCTGCTTCACCTGACGCTGGCCACGCTCGCCCCGTGTCTCGAAATCATTCCACGGGCCTACTCGTGTTCAAGAGCGCGAGCGAGGAAGCATTCCTCTTGGAGAAGACGCGTGCCTGGCGTGTGCTTCGTTTCCCCCACCTCCGCGACATTAAATTCGGCTTCCTGGCGTCTTTTTGATTCTCGATCACCTGGCTGTTTATCGGCCGAATGAATCTTATTAAAAATCCACCCGACCCACGTTTTCATCCCGCAGATATCCCGAGGAAATGTCGATCGCCGTTGCGTACCCCGCTTTAAGATTGCTGCACCTTGCAATGGAACGTTTACTTTCCGGTTGGTTTACCGGCTGTAAAGCAGTTGTCATTTTTTCCGTTGACAAGTATTTCGTGTTGCGCAACGCTACCTGCGTTTGACGTGGCGCGGTGAATGATTGGGAACGCAGGGCGTTAATGGATATGCTGTATAATTAGAAGTTAAAAAGGCACCAGCTGCACAGGTGTTGTATAGCCAGTGTTTTCGATTTAATATTGCGGTTTCCAGATTTCCATATTGGCAGAAATGAAGGATATTTTTTAATGAAACCTGGAATGGCGGGTGGAATGAAGTTTAGAAGATACTGCAATTTTGCAAAAAGTAACTACTATGCGGTATGGAATACAAAATGTCTAGTACAGAACATTTACATTTCTATATTTTACATTTTATATATTTTCATTTGTCCACCTCTGTAGTCTCTTATGCAGTATTTAGCGTACAATGCAATTACCTTTAACGCCCATTATCTTACCCATTCTAATTATTAAAAGAATCGCCCCACGAAAATTACCTAATTTCTGCTTCACTTCACCTTGTCAACCGTCTATGAATTGCTTTCTTTGCATACGTATAGTATCTATAAATATTGTGCAATGAATGCCTGCTACACTCATGAATAACAGGAACTGCCTCGGCCAATTTCTAAAACACACTCGACTTGGCGAAAGAAAACCGATCCGTTCAGAAACAGTAAAGCCGCAGAAACGTAACGGGCGGGAAGATCGATCCATTGGCCAGCGGATGAATTGTAAAGTAACACGTTCGCGAAACAATAATTTCAAATTTGCCCGTTGCGACGTTATCGGGCGAAGCTCCATGCTGGTCGAGTTCTCGCGGTGAACTCGGGTAAATCCACGAAAGAGAAGAGAAAAAAAATTATTGAAAGAGGACCGCGAACGCCGCGGAGGTGGAAGAAAAAGAAGAAGGAAAAGGGGAGAAGAACGAAGAGCACCGTCAGCTCGAATCCCCCTACGGCAGGTTGGCAGCGACTAAATGATTTACCAAACAATAAATCCTCAGGGAGATACGATCGGATGCAACGCGGACCGAGCCTGGGAACGAGCGAACCGCTTACATCGCCTTACTTGTCCGCGAAAGCTTCTACTTATTCGATTCCTTTTGGGGCCCCAACGGTCCCGGCTCTTCTACGCCGTCTTCCGAAACACTTTGAATTTCCAGGCCACCGATAATCGATGAGCATTGATCACTATTGCTTGAACGAACTGTCTGTTTTGCTTGATGCGTTCATTTCGTTCCCGCCGTCTCTGCGAACGTGAGTAGAAATAACTGCCGATGGAAATTCATTATTTCGTTTGGTAGATTATTGCGGGGGCAGCTAAATTTTTTCCCACGGTTGAGTTCCGAACTTGGTGATCCATTCCCCCCCCCCCCCCCCCCGGAGTTACTGAAGCAATTGCAATAGAATGTTCATCTTGTACTTTATTTATGATGTTAAATAACTAAAGTGGATTTTCATTTGCTAAACGAAAACGTTGAGAATTAAGAAAGAAATCGAATTCTTCAGTAGTACTTACATGTTTTGTAATTGACAATAAACAAAAATATTACAGAACTTTTTGCTTTGACGATTTGACATGATTTATTGAACATTCGTTGCTAAAAGAACATAAAAACATTAAGTAGGTACTAATATGTATCGCTAAAAATTGTACATTAAACATTGCAATTGATTATATTAGAATAAACGCTACTTTCCCTTTTTCTATTTCTTTGTAATTTATTATTATAAAACATCGCGCATGCTTGGCCAACTGATAGCCATGACATGAGATTAAATCAGTACGTTAGACAAGTGATTGGTCGTTGATTATAAGAACGTAATAAAATTATTGCTCTCTGAACATTGATTACGATATAGCGTTCGACTGTGTTTTAGATAACACTTTCCGCGTACATACATTCATAAATACTGCGTACACGAAAGTCAGTGTCATAATTACACATCAAACGCATCACGCATATCTAAGCATTGCAAGTTCTAGCATAAAATGTTTCACAATCAGGATACATTTCACCGTAGATTTGATCCCTATTATAAATTCGCAATAAAAAATTACCTCGCGCAGATAAAATCGCGAACTAATTGTACGTTGAAATCAACTTTGAAATCGTATGTGTAATTCATTATAGTTAATTGGTCGAGATCGTAATTGTGTGAAGTAATAACGAGGAATTGAATAATCATTTCACGAAACGGTATTACTCGGTGCAGATGGAGAAGAATGAAGTTGTTGCGTTACTATTGTATTCCGTGGCCGCGGGACACTTCGTTGACGTCAAAGTTGAAAAAACTTCACCCTCGTGAAACTGAACGCTGTACATATCAGCACATAATCCTGACACAGTAAAGTCACACATTGAACTGTTCAGCACATATGCTCGTAAGAAGTCAGGGAAACGGTACGAACTTGATTTAGTGCCTCCGGGAGAACTGCTGGAACCAGAAGAAACTGAATCTCGATGTACTGCACCAATCCTTTATAAAGTAAGAAAGTACTCCTCCGCTGCAATCCAACACAGTTTCTGAAATATCTCTTACACACAGGCACACACGTGCGTCGTCTCTGTTTTCGTCTTTATTCCTCCCCCTACACGTGAAAATATCACAGTGATCGTTTGGGATTTCGTTGCAATAAGTTACAGACACTTCTTGCAGTGGATTTTTATGTACCGAAAAGCGACGAACGTAATTGAAGCGTCCAATAAATTTACTGGGTAAAGTATTAAATAAATGTCTTCCGTAAATAAGCTGAATAATTTCGGAGTTGAAATGGTAGACGATGTAGATAAGGGCTAAAAGAAACGGCTAGAAAATGATTAAACGTGATAGTAATGAAAAATAATTAAATAATGATAATTTGTGGAAAGTCTTTACACTCTCAAACTTCGAGAGGAATTAAGTCCAGTTGGTCTGTGTCAATTTATATTTTCGAATTTGTAAACTTATGCTAACTTATATTAGAGAATTTTTGAAAACAGAGCGGACTAGATAAAGCTATACAGCAGTAATTGGATAAAAGAGTGGAACAAACGAAAATATTTTCGAGTTATTAGTGTCGCTGCACATACACAATTATAGCGATGGACAAAATTCAGTTGAACGATAATACAAATACAAGAAGGAACTAATGGAAATAGCAATCTTAAACTACCTGTTATAGGGCACAGACTCCATTAAACTTTCTAATAAGGTTTTATTAGATTTTTTGATAGTTTTCAAATTATTGTTATATAGTCTTGCAAAGGGTACAAATCACATTTTAAAATCCATATTCTTTGTTAGCTAATATATAAAATGCCATAGAAATTGGTCTCCAAAATAATTATTGCGACCAAGATGTTATAGTTCGGCCCAGTACAGTGCTCCAAAGATACAATGGCCTCGGACAGTAAGTTAACGATTGGCATCTATGTGCAAATGAAAACGATATATGTTTAATAACAGTAATAAATGTTAATTTTTGTAACTTACTTTTTTCATGTACTGGTAAAATAAGAATACATTACAACATATACATTATAATAATTATTATTATACAATTAAACTATTGGTAAGGGCGTTAACTAACTTTCCGAGTCGACTGTATATATCCCATAACATCCAGAAGACAACGAAAACATTAAAACATTCCAACATTTCTCCTTCCAATTAAATAACCAAAACAGCCTGAGTGGAGGATCCAACGCTGCTCGCCGATATCCCACGCGGCATTCGACGCATCACAGTTACAAACCTGGCACAAAAATATACCACCAATTTATCCTTAAGCATACACCAGTAATTCTTCCCAGTGCTCATACATCTCACGGCCGCCATAGAACGCAATTCTAAAAACGGACTGCAGCGGGGATGCTTCTGAAAGGGACCTCGCCTAGACCTTATTTGCACGAAGTAGCACAACTGTTACACCGTCCCGATGAAATAGTTTCGATCGTTCGCGGCTCTTCCTGCATCCCACGCCCTCCGCGTATCCTCCCTCTCCACATCCGCCACCTTTTTCTCCATTCATCCGAACACCGTCGGATATCTCGCTCCCATTTCGCTTTACGTCTTTGTACATAATGCTCTTTGTACCGTCCGCCTCGAGCAGCGGCGGCAACGGCAGCAACGACGGCAGCATCAGCATCAGCAGCATCCAGCCAGCCAGCCAGCCAGCCAGCCAGCAGCAGCAGCAGCAACCAGCAGCAGCAGAAGAGGCGGCGGCGGCAGCAGCAACAACGGCAGCGTTGCACCGCCGGTGCATCGGTCTGCGTGCTCCACCCTCTCGCTCCTCCGCCTTCGACGAAGGTGGATCTGGTTGCGTTCGTCGACCTCGCCCGATCATATGGGCGCCCCTACGTGTATAGTTGCACGTGGGTGGCACGAATTCTTGCAGATCGCTTTCGTACGCGCCTCGCGGAAGAGGGCACGCATCCTCTCGCCGGCGCTATTCCTATCTGCGAGTTTGCGAAATTGATTGAGACCTTAGGCACGGCCTGGGAGCGATGGGAGATTCTGTAGCGTATGATACTCGTCGACTTTGTAATACTTTGTGGGCAGGACACGGAAAGAGTTAGAGGGACAGAAGGTGTTGGATTCAGTTTTGTTGCTTGCTGATTAATGAAGTTCAATATTTGTTGGGGTTTCTTGGGGGGAAATAGTGGCGAGGGAGAAGGACTGACGTAACTGGATTCGTTTTTGGTTGCTAGGTTCGTAGTTCGGAGGTGGCTACCATGGGTATGCGTAGGTACAGAGTGCTGAAGGTTTATATTTTGTTATGTCTGTGGGCGGTTGGTAAAGGTGGTGAAGAAATATAGAAGTTTGTTTAGCTGCGAGAAATTGCAATATCTTTAAACGCACTACTTTTGTTATTGGTGGTTGTAAAGAGTGGTTGGGAATTGTAGTTCAGTCGACTCATTCATGTCGCTTCTTATTTGTGTACGCACATCGAAGGGTACGTCTCAGTATCTAAATTTTGACGAAAATTGTACACGTCACTGCTTTCCATTTAGGTACAGGTATAATAAAAAGAATTGATCAAGGGTGTTTGTGTCAAGCTATTATACATTAGTTAAGCTATTAGTAATGAAAATCTATATAAGACATAATCGTAGAACACTATAATAATCATGACTTAGTTCATACTAATTCTAAGTTAATGGTAACTTAACTGATACACATTGCATTTAATTGAAATATTGCATTTGACCAGCAATGTGCAATTGCATTTCAGTCAGCTTCCTGCAGTATAATCGCTTCGGTCAAAATTTCTATATCCAGCAAATCGAAATAATTGACGAGTATGTACTTTATCCAAGCTCAGAATGGATTATGCAATCGATTATACTTTGTTATTACCCCAAACGTTAACAAACATAACAAGTGCAGGATAATGAAAGAAAGTGAAAATAAAAAAATAAAGTATACATTTCTACAAAAGAATACGTCGCAAATAGCCCGACCCACGTTGCATTCATTTGCGCTCTTATTCAAGAATATTACCTGCAACGACCCATCCGTGAGTCACGCGGTTTCCACCATATTACTATAATTACCAATTGAGTGTGCCAGAAATAATTGGCAATGGCATACACTTTATTGGCGTTAAATTCCTGAGGAAACGGGCACGCGGGAACAGGTCAAAGCGTTCGTGGCCAATTTCATTTAATCTCCCGAAGGACACCAATTTATCATTCCCGTTGATCCCCTGAAAGCGTCAGATTTGCCGCTTAGCCGTGGAACAGCCTGTCCGCGCACTCGACACAACAACAATCGACACGTTCCAATTCTTGTTTCTTTTGTGCGTGACGAAAGCAACAGCAGAAACTGCTAGATCCGTGTTAACTCGACACCAGAAACTCAGGTGTGCTTAAAACGACACAAGCGGGATCGTAAAGGGGCCAGCCGCGGACCGGAACGGGAATACGGACGCATTTTAATTCGAGCTTAGAGTTCGTTAGCGGCCGAAACGATCCTTAAGACGACAGATCCTCTCGAGTCTCGGCAAAGCTGGGTTAAATCGAGATTAAAACTACGCCCTGGCACAAACTTAATCTAGTTTCTAATAGCCGATTATCCCGCAACCCTTAGCGGGGAAAGCTGTCGAGAACGACGAACGCTTGTAACGAATGTTTCGCGCGCCTTTTTCAGCATTTCGTATGCCGCCAAGCCGAAAGAAGGGAGAAACATTAATTTTCTGTCCGATATTTCATTCACCGCACCGAGTTACGATCGTTCTGCGTTCAGTCGTTGAATGAGTCCGGGCTTTTTCGGCAATTCCACCTTTGAATCTACCGTCGACACGTGCCCCAGCCCGGCTTTTCAACATTTTTGGCGAAACGACTGACCAGGTTTCGGCCGGCCCGACTTTTCGCGTCAATATTCAGGTAGAAACTGGGTGGGGCGCTACTTTTATTGTGCGGTTGATAATGTTCGACGCGCCTTTTACTCTTCGGACTTGTTGCGCTTCTTCAAACGCGGCTTTCGACGGATGGTTAACAAAAGGTGTATAATGGGGGATCACAAAGGTGTAGTACAATTTTTGTTATGCTTGCACGAATTACATGCGACGTCTGAATAGGAATAATGTATTGTTGTAGTTGCAAGTTATATTTGGCTATTATTTACATAACACAGTTAATGATTTAGGTAAATCGCGAAGCTGTTAATTTTACAAGGTGGGTCGGATTTAAACGTTTACAGTACAAAATAGTGATTTGCTTGATATAATATTGAATTTAACAGAGCTATGTACTTTACGCTAGTATAAAGTACTACGTTATACCTAATGAATATTTTATGTGGCACGATTAAATATTTGTTCCCATTGATATTGAATATTTTACAGACTGCATAAATACTGTACTATTATATAAAATATTTGACAATCATTATTGTTCAATTATTGTACAAATATTCGCAGCTGGATAAATTGTTATAGATAAGCATATATATATGGCTATTATTATTATTATTATTATATATATATGTATATATGTATATATGTATGTATATATATATTTTAGTTGCATAGTTCCAGCAGGTGGACCATGAATTTTATTATGCTACTACTTTGTGTGCACAAAGTATTCCGAAATATCGGAAAAGCAGGAATAGAGCAAGGTGAACCACTATCATTAAATTTGATGTCCATTATTATATCCAACCTGGAACTCCGGAACAGTTATAATTTCGCCAGACCTTAGTGTCTCAGCACTTTAGCCCCTCGAAGTTTCAGTCAATTCCTATTGTTTTAGCGGCACGTGACTACGATTCCTCGGAAAAAAAGAATAGAGAACCAAAATCGGAAAAAGCGTGACTAACCATAGGGTTTGACTAAACAAACATCATGCTTCAAGGTAGGTACTTCTGAATATAGTACCGAAATTCTGCTTAGGTCGGTAGAACAAAGCAACGCTTTGAACTGCATCCAATCCAAGTTTTCGGGCTATTTTCTGCTTTTCATCTTGTTACAAAAATTATATTAATGCACTTGGCATAGTGTAAATGACTTTTGAATTAGGCGTGTCAGTAATGTTCGAAACGGTACTATCTAACAACATGTGCACTGTAAAATAATTTATTTTATTCATTTGCCACACCGTACAATTTATGAAAAATTACCAATATCTTAATAAATAATAAATATTACTGTGAAGTTATATTCATTACTTAATTTGTACATTTAGAAAAATAGAAAATTTACCTACGTAATAATATTATACATATAGATTCATTCCATTTTTCCAATGCGAAACATTTATTTCTATAGTTTTAAGAATATACAAATAATATAATTCCATGCTTCGTTTATTGTGTATGAGCTATACATATGCTTAATGTATAATTTATCATTACCTCCGCCACATTATTTTTAGAGAAATTCCTCGTTTAGAAACAATAGCTCCGGAAAATTATATAAAATTAATACAACAGAAACAAATATTTCTCTATTATCTTCGATATGTCATTACATCGTTACATTTATAAAGAATCGAAATTGTGTGATACTTTTAACCTATATGCACACACAGCTATTTCTTACATAATATTTTAAGCTTTAGCAGCCTGTTTCGTAATCTACATCATCAGTAACAAAGAGCATACAGGAGTGAAGCAAATAGAAAAGGAGAACGGGTACAAAACGGCCCTTGGCTGAAACGAAGGATGCAGTAGATGAAAAAAAAAACAAAAGAGGAAAAGAAAACGAACTAGCCCTCGCTGACCATTTATCACGAAAAGAATTCTCACTATACACCCGGAATATGGGAGCCACACCCTTCTTCCGGCACCTGAATTTATTGGGTGCGCACAATTTTCAGAGATATTCGAAACTTCTTCTTTTCTTCCTTTTTTATTCCCTTCATCGTCGGTTGAGAGATTCAGTAAGCGCCCTCACCGATATCTCGCCACACCCCTATGAAAAATTGAAGCTTTTCCTTTATTTCGCGATATTTTCGGTTCAACGGTTTCACGTCAGTAAAAGGGGGAAAGGAAGCCGCACAAATCAAATCCTGTATACCTCTTGCTATAAGGGCAACAGGGGAAATCATCTTTTGTCGAAATTAAATTTTTTCATCAATTGGTTAAACAATGTTTAAAATTTGTTTATGTAAATGTTAAATGTGAATCAATATAAATGAAAATTCTTATTTGGCTTTTTCTCCACGATGACAAAACGAAATATTATCAGGGCCAATAAATGTTGCATTGCTTGGGAAAAAAGATACATATTTCTATCACTGAAAATGCCCCTAATTGATAGTGACCTGTGCAACGCAGTTGCATAGATGCAGCGAATAGAGCACGGCGCACTTCACCTAGGCACGTTTTACCTGTAGCCACTTCCAAAATATTTCCTTCAAACATTTCTAGCATAGTATATAATGTAGTAAAGTACAAACTAACAAACCATTCAGATTAAAAAATGCATAATACAAGTAAATAAATATTATCAACGTTTCATACTTCTATTTTCTATATTCTGTTTAATATAATATTAAAATGTAACACAATTCTGTATTCTATTCGGTGTGAAGTGTATCAAACTCGTTATGGAAATTCATTTATTTCCGTTTGACGATAGTTCGGCACGTAGGAAGGAAAAGATTTTGCATGAGCCGAACGTGATAATAAAAATACATGAAGTACGTATAGCTGAAGGAAGTGGCGCCAGGAAAGACGAACCTTCCATTGTCTTCCTTCGGAGACGAATTTAATCGCTGTCCCTCGGAGAACGAGATCGACAGAGATATTTGGTTTCGGAGACAATCGGAGATTCAACGTCTTAATTAGTATCTCCGATCCACGAGCCACCGTGATCGAAATGTCAGATCTTTTCTTCTATGTTCATTTTCTTGTTCGAGATACAGTCTTGGTATAGAGTTCTATAATCTAAAAAAGGTGACGATGCTGAAAGACGTGCATACGTATTAGTTTTATTTATTATTATTCCTCAATGCTAGATCTTTGACTCGTATAATAATAAATAAATTGTGGTAAAAGAATTCATTCACTTCAAACGAAATACTTGGAACACAATTGTACGAATTAAATATTGTAAAATATCAACAATAAGCATGTAAGCAGTAAAATCATATAATATTTAAATGATTAAAGTGAATAATTAAATATGTTGTACGATAAAGTAATAATTGCGACGTTTAGAAGAATGGGACCAATGAAAAGAGTATAATGCAAATTCTCCTATGACATTTCAAGTACGTTAACTTATCTACATTTTGACAAGATTGTTATAAGTGTTGGAGGTAATTTTAATGTAAGAATCGTAGCAGTATGTTTGAATGAATGTATGTTATTGAAATTAATGTCAAATTAAAATAAAACTATCTAACTTATCCATAGAAACTGTTCAAAAACAATACCACCCCGAAATGTGTGATGTCTATTGAAAACATCAACAATTTAATTTACAATAAATGCATCAATTTCTTACCTGCAATCTTTTATCACACATCAAACTTCCTGAACTCCTGACAAAGTATACCTCGTAATTTTATGAAAAAAATCATGCAATTTCGTACCAAAGAGAATCCACTGTAATAGTCTACCAACTGCGACAAATGTAACTTTAATAACCCTATTAAATACAGAAGTCACAAATATACTTTGTACCGACTATTCATTACTAATCCTCAGCTGCCAAACTTTCTTCACAAGCAACAAGTATATCGCCATACCATTAATAGATGTGTACCTATATCTATCTACACGCACACGCCAAAAGATGTGGAGCACAAAGATGTAGGGCGATGAGATGAACGAAGAGGAAGGATTGGATCGTTCTGATCACGGAGGGCCGCGGATCTCAGGTTACTAATTAAGACACCGGCGGATCGGCCATTGTCTCGCTAACAAAAAACATGCACACACTTCTCTCTCGGCTCTGTTGGGCCCGAGTGTTTGCGATTAAATCAGCACGTCCGATCGGGCGAATTAAGTCCTCGGCGTGGGTGGACCCAACCGGAGAGGCGAATCAAAAGGACCAAAGGATCCTCCTGATTCCTCTCTCATTCGACTCACTCGCGCGTGCAAAAGCGCCGAACACAAATAAACCCACGATGGACGGAAATTTGCATATTTAATTCTGCCCTGAAAGTTATCTAACCGCGTCCAATCGGTATCATCCGTTAAGCTTTAATTACGTACACTTTTTGAGGTAGACAGCGAGAGGGCAAATATGTTTCTAATGGCTATAATTTTGAATAATTGAGATTCTTCGAACCTATATTTGTTTCTATTCATATTATATTCTTTATATATTAGCAGAGAAATATATTAAATACGTCCCTTTAATTTATATTTTAAGTAAGTTCATATTTTTAAGTTTTAAGTAGTTCATATTGACCTCTGAGATTCAAATATATTTGTTATCATTGCCTCTTTTTTAAATATTACTTAATTAATTTTGCAAATTATGTATAATATTCAACGTAGTGGTAAAAAATATAATGGCAAACGATATGTATAGAAAACATACATAAGTGTACTGATGTTTTTCATATTGCATTTGACTTCAACCTAAAATAAATATAACGCTATTAAATATTCACAATCTTATTTATAACCTATTGATTGACAAAACTTTGTACATAATAAGTAGAGACTGCACACCATTTGATAAGTCAGTGTTACACCAAGCAAATTGCACTAATTGTGACTTATATTAGATACGGTATTTCACGTATTTCATATTATGTTTCATTTTACAAAGATAACGAAAATACTAAGTACGAATTATTCAATGATTTTGCTTTATCTTCGTTGCTCTCAAATCTCACCTCGCTATCGCTTCATCCGACAAACAAACAAAATAAACGACCTACTATCTTCATCACAATCAGACCACACAATTAAATATCCCAAAAGCATACGAATTAATCCACTAAACAAAAACTACAATAATTACACCACGGACTCCAGAACGGCAGCACCTAAAGGGTCCCCTCCACGATGAAACATGTTGCGATGCATGCATCGACTCCTAGGTTTCACGATGCATGTTGCAATGTGTGTAGTTCGGCATCAAGGAATCGTCACCAGAAGCAACTTGCATCGCTGAGGGAATCGGAACCCCGTATTAGGTCCAGCGGTTCACGGCAAATCGATTTGCCCCTCAAAAGCGGAGAAAACTATTTCCTGACAGAAATATTGGGGCCAACTGAAACTGATGCAGGTTTCACGAAACCTAGGGCAGTCGATGCATGCATCGCAACATGTTTCATCGTGTGTGTGTGGGGGGGGGGGGGGGGGGGGGGGCGCAACACAGCATAAAAACCCAAAACCATGGATGCAATAAACAGAAACGCGTGAACGTGTCTCGGTATTCTGTTTTTTTTTTTACACATAAATTGGTCTCGTTGTCCACGAATAGGGGGACAAATATTTGGCCCCGGAGAATGAAATCGGCGCCTATGAACGAACGAGTGTGTCCGTCTACATACTCCGCTGCGTCTCCAGCGCCGGCCACACGGCCGAGCTTTGTCTTGTAAACGAAGACCAGGCTGATTCGTATCCGGACGTTGATAAATTCCCCCGCAGAGTTTAGCAGTTCTTCGTGGAGACTCGCCTCGAGGGCCACCGCTTATCCTTCCTTCCCATTCAGTACGGAAGGACGAATGGTCCTGGCACTGCGCATCCTCCTCCGACGACTTCGCCAGCAGAAGGAACGAGAGAAAGGAGACTTCGTGGGAAACCGCTCGAACGATCCCTCGTTCGCTGATCTTCATTCACGGACTCTTTCTCTCGCTCTCTCCCTCTCTCTTTTTCTCCCTTTTTCTCTCTCTCTCTCTCTCTGCTCTCGTTAGGGACGTACGGTCCCTTCTGCGTTTATTATTAACCCCCTCGACCCGTGTTCTGTTGCACGGTAGCGCGGTCTTTGTTTTTCAGCCTTTTTCACCTTTTAAAGGTCCAACTGGTTCGCTGGTTGCTTGGTGAATAGTATTTTCGAATCGATGAGATACACGTTTGTGTGGACAAGGCGTGTTGAGATGATTTATAGAGGCGTTCGAACGCCGTCGAGTTGGAGGAACAGGGTATTTTGTTTTTGTACTTTTAGTGGGAAGAGAAATTGTGTTTTTGGGCGTATATAATAAGCGGTTCGCTATTATTTGACAGCAATTGAGTTTTGGACAATTCATTTATTATAGCTGCCAGCGTCATGCCTTTGGACTTTTCTCTGTTTCCTCGTCGTGCCGAATGTTTAAGTACTGCAAAAAGTTTGGCTAAATTTTAACTAACTTTAAATTAACTTTAAAATCTGAAAACCTTTCCATTCGTTTTATTATCAATTGTTATATAATTCAGGAATATTCAACAGGATTTATTCCACGCTCTCTCTCATCCGTCTCTCGTGTCACAATACACGAATTGCTTCCTTACTTCGTTACTTACCAAACAAATTCTTATCTTCGCTCAAATCGACTTATTCGCTAATCAATTAAATTAACGCGTCAAAACCACTACTGCATCGTTAAATACCATTCGCGATATTCTAGACCGAGTGCTTTGCATTTGCACACATCTTCAATGTGGCTTCTCCTATTAATGGGTCAAAGCCGTTTTCAATTTCGACGCGTTTGTAACGATTTTTCGGGTCCACGTGCGCACTCGTTGAAGGGGAACGTAGACCCGCGATAATTTCTCATTCGCTTCAATTGGATTGCGTTAAAATTATAACATACGATTTCGAGCTGTTACACGTAAACGCCTTACTGTCTGGTCCAGTTGCAATCGTATTTCTGGCTTGCAAGCAAAAAGCATGTCGTCGCTTTGCTTATTCCTGCGTGATTATATAACATGCCCTGCGCGAGAACTTGTTCTTAAATTACAGGACGTGTGTGCTCGAAAAGTCACGCTCGCTATCATGGCGCCGTGCACGATGTATGTATTTTCTGCCTTGTCGTTGGTTATGACTTATTCACAACCCTTTCGGTAATTTATTGAGAAACGCGTCGCATTAAGAACGTCACTTCCACCACCAGATTTAATACGTAGGCAGCAGTGGTTACGAACTGAGGCGAACCAATAAGTTAATATCCGGTAAATGTGTATGGATTAAGGCGAGAATAAAAGCAACCCATTAATCGGTGACTAATAAATATTCATGAACAATCATAATGCACTTATATCCGTTGAGACCGGCTAATTAGTTACGTTAACAGTAATTAAGCGATGCTACACCGTCGGAAGTTGTTTAATATTGGCATACTACGCAAATAGTTACGTATATTCTTTACGCAGACAAGAACCCCCGTTTTTGCAATTGGATCTGCGATCGTGCTGTAACAATGCTTAGTTTCTGTATTTTTGTGTCAGGCTTCCTTGTAATATGCATTTTGACGAAACTTCATGTGTTTATAACGTACCATATTATATAATATAGCTACAATAAAAGATTTCCATTGCTCATAATTGATTACATTGCAATAATTAACTACAAACCTTTGATTATAATAAAACACCTACAAAAAAAGATAACGTGTTCGCACCGTTCGATTTTCGCTTACCAATTATTCAAATTAGAACACCTAATGCGGCCCATTCTTGGGAAACAAAATTCTTTATTCGACATTTCGACAAGTGTTCTCGAGATACGATGAAAAATGTGCGAGAGCAAAAAAGCTGTTGCCAACTTAATGGGCTAACATATCGGTTTCCTACCCATTTCGAATACACATCAGAAACCGAAAGGGGGGCATGGTTCAGACCGCAATGACTAACGATGCCAAAGCGCAGAAAAAGCATAGAAATGTAAAGATGACAGACAGACAATTCGGCGGAGGATGTTAGAGAAAACGTATTTGCATAAATATGTATAACCACTAAATCACTAGTTCTCGAAATAATGTTCACCTGTGGTTTCGGTTTGTTGGTTTAAGATTCGTATGCCTTTCTTTAGCGGCCTTAATCGACCTCCAGCATTTTCGGTGGTACGAGGAAGGAATAGGGAGTGATTTGTGGTTAGCGGTTACACGCTCATTTACGTCAAGCTGTGTGTCAGTCACGCGATCAACTCCTTAATCCTAAACTCAGCATCTAATACTCTTTGTCAAAACCGCAGAGCGATTATAGATTCGCCGACGGTTTGTCCCGGCAGGAATGTGGCATTTTTTCTGGAACTGTGAAACTTTTTCTGTTATCACGATTATGCCCCGCTTCATTTATTCGTGGAATATTATTGTTGCTATAAATAGTTCCATCCTCATTGTCCGCAATACTATTACATTTAGTTTGGAGGCAAATTAATTAATTATGATGCTATGCAGGTATAGCATTAAAACGTACGACTTATAGCCAGGCAAATATCTGAATTTAAAAGCGTACGTTACTTTCGCCAATTCTTACATTCTTGTTTGAAAAATAGACGGGCAATGAGAACTTTAGTGCCACGAGTATTAGTCTTTTTCTTTAACACTTCAGGTTCGTGCAGAAGTGTAACAGAAGTATCAGAGAATTTTTCTTCCTTCTATTTTTGAGTAGGTACTTCAGAATAAAAATACCTCGTAAAATTTAACGCGTTTTATCGCATTTTATATATATATGTTAACAATTATGGCGGATTCTGTAGTATTAGTTTTTAACTTCTGGAACATTTTTCATTTAAACTAAAAACGTCCAATAGAGCGTAGAAAATATTATTTCTATTGTAACAAGTTTTGTTATATCTGCTTTAGTTTTTATAACATACGGTACTGAAGAATGAGACATACGTTAATCTTTCACCACGAATAGTAAAAAAAATATTTGATTGATATTTTTATTGAAGCCGAGTGCAAACCAGCAAAGTTTCGAAAAAAATCGAAATTTCCTTGCCCGCAATGTCAACTACAGATGTACCTATCTCTACAGGTAGCAGTCAGACACCTTGTCTATTGCTTCTTTAACTGTTGCTCTCTTGTTTGCATTCGTGATTTTCTGTAGGATGTACGTTGATTTTAAAGCCGGAACAAGGAACAAATTGTAATAAAAAAATGTGGAAAATCGTAAATTATGGAAAAATATCAAATATGGAAAATCGTCTGCACACGAATCAACAGAATGCTAACACGATGTATGCAATTACCATATCACATTGCCTTCAATTACTCTTCTTATTTATTATTGAACGGATACAACAAATATTCTGTACTTTGTGAACACGTCACACAATTTTTATTTCAAGTTAACACACGTTTTGTGTTATACCTGCTCAGGTGTAGTACAGTATTACTTATTTCAATAAGTCACAATAATTTGTACAATTGATACCCAGCGATTATTTAATACTTTCTCGTTACTCGCCGTATACTTCACTTCCATTGTACAACATTTTTCAATGTTAAATACGCTGATAAATATGCTGCAAAGTAACATATCACGATCACGCATCACCTTGAAAAGTATCCTAAAATCTCACTGAAGCAAGCCGCTCGAAGGTACAGTAACAAATGTTCACCTGCCAGACATTACCTGCAGCAGACTTTATGCGACAACACGATCAATGTCTGTTGGATGTTATTTCGCAACGGGCGAACGATGTCAAGGAAGCGTGATTTAAATTTAAAATGGAGCAGCTACATCTCACGGAGGACATGGCCGTTGAAATATACCAGCAATGCGTGAAAAATCGCTCGTCATCTGGCATAATTTCGCGTCTCGCGCCACGCTTTTCGCCGCCGCGACAGGGTTTACGTTATTGTCGCCGTGTACAATATGGATAAAATAATATGTCCTCCGTATGTAAATGAGCGTCCAAAGCATTTATGAATTACGCTTCGTCGCGGGCGCTTCTGCCGGCCGCACGATTGCACATATTTTAGGCTGCGTGAAAAGGACACCTGCGAATTTGCATGAAAGGGAGGGTTACGCCGCCCAATAGTGTCACGATGAATACGACAAACGGAGTTACCGATTGTGTACAACGCAGTTATTTATGTGTGTTTGTATCATTTTTATCGGCAACGCCGTTTTTCGGAAGTTTTCGAACGTTACAGAGGATCTGAATTGTAAATTCGACTGTTACGGTTTACGTTGAAAATGTGAAAGTGTAGACTAATAGGCGAGTGCATGATAGTATATATCTGATAGAAAATGGTATTGAAAATAAATATCGAAATACAGTGTAGCCGACCTAGTAAATCGCATCTCAACCCTATACAATACCCTTATGTATGAAGCAGACCTCTGTATCACTAGCCACCCTCAAAAGGAATCTTCAACAAGTCCTTAGAATGTCCGAGGTATAAAAGTTGTAAATTAATAGCGTATAACCATGTATGTTCTAGCATTATAAGTTAGTAAAAAATGGCATCGCCCGCTAATTGTATTATTCAATAATAATAATAATAATAATAATAATAATAATAATAATAAAATGATGCGAACAATTTGATGTCCCACAAATAGGGAATTAAGTAGATGGAGCTAATCTAGGTTTATGAATCTTGTTAGTTTAGAAGTATTAGTAGTACAAACTTACTACATGCACTACATACTCAACTACAATTTCTAAACTCAACAAGGTCTCGCGTCAGGAGCGTATAATAAACTCATTGCTGCAACCAAGAAGTAGGGGAGAATGGGGGTAATATGGATACCCTAAGCGAAAATAAGTGTAAGTTTTTTATTTCTTATACAAAGAAAACGGCGTTTTACTATAATAATGTTAGATGTTGTTGTAACAAAATTATATACATATATACATATATACATATAAAAAGATAATTTTATAGTCAGCTTTGGTGAAATATGGAAAACAAAATAAGTGCTTTATCCGTATTTACCCGATCATTGGGTAAGATGACGATCATACTGTGATAAGTTGGTTAAAAGTATATAATTCTCTGTATATAACTTATATAACTCTGTATAAGATCTGTATATAATTCATCACATTCTGGGACACATATCGACAATTTCTTGGTCCTACGATACTTTTCTCTTTACTTTCTTACTTTACTTACTTTCAATACTTCACTTCTCTTCTCTTCTCTTCTTGTTTTAGAAACTCATTTTTCCCTTCTAAAATTTGTTTCAAAGGATCATCCTCGGTAGATGAAAAGTTCATAAGCTGACACCCTATGGTTTATGTAAATAAATAGTATAAGAATAACAATTAAATATTAAAATCATTTTCAATCGCTATGCGATGTTCAATTCTGCACTTCTATAAACGCGAACATTGACTTCCCATGCAATACTTACTTTTATTCGAGCTTCTATTTACGAATACATGACGTGAAAATATTACAAGCTACTCTCGCGAAATCTTGATTTCGTTTCAACTTCTTATTGCCATCGTCAATGTCTACTTTTCCCATGCCGAACTTTCGTACTGACCGACATGCAGAAACGGTGTAGCAATAAAAATCGGCATACATCAATAAAACAAGAAAAAAATAACATTCGCCATCTTCCCAGCAGTCTCCCCCATATTTAACGTCGCGAACAAAAAAATAGACGAATTGCTGCGACCACAAAAAAAAAGAGCCCCGCGCCAATATTCGAAACAGCTACGGTGAATCGAGTAAAGAGGTCGGTAAATCTACGAACGGACGTTAATTTTTGTCCGAAACTGCACGCGAGCTGGACGGGAGGCAGATGCGCCCCCGCGAGCGAACAGCTGTACGATTGTCCATCTCGTTTCCACGTCCAGTTGTTCATCGTCGAAAAGCCCACCGAAAGATACGGGGATAAGGATCGCGAAAGGGAATAAAAAAGTCGAAGGCGGAGAAGAAAAAGATGAAGAAGCAGGCGAAACGTACAATAGGAGCGACGGAAGATAGTCGGATAGATAGGGATAGACGTAGAAAAGGGGGGTGTCGCGGGAAGGGTTGGATAGGGGATCGAAGGGGGTGGCCGGTAGGACGAGGCGAATCACGAAGGTGCCACGCGACTGTTCGGCGTCGGCGGTTGAAACGTAATAAAAATTGATTGAGAATCTTACCCCGTCATCGCTATTCGAACATCTGGCCCTTCTGGCTATCGGCAGTAATCACCGCCAGTCAGGGAATAAAACGTTCTCGAGTGTGATCCATTTAACGGATGTAATGCTCCCCGATACGGTCCAATTAGAACGGTTCTTTTATTCGAACAGTGCGCCAAGCCCTTGATTAGTCGATTCGAAATATATATTATGGCCGTTCGAATGGGTTACACAATGCACCGGATCGGGATCCCGTTTTTGTATGAACGTTGGAGGCTGAAAAATGTCCACGGGTGTATCTCTTGAGTCATAGATACGATAGTTTCCGAGGGAAGCTGGTATCTAATTAGAATTTGATTTATGATTCTACTTTGGAAATCTGTCCGTGATCGACAATAAACTAAGGAGAGATCACCAAATAACATTATTAGTGGAGGATATCGCGTGGTACAGAAACAAATATTTTAATGGAACGTTGCGTTACACGAATGTCTCAATTAAACGACTGCTTGGAGAAATCGTTGATAAGCACGGCCCCTGTGGCAACATTTCATATTATTATGTGAAGAAGATCTGTGAAACGTTTGTAAAAAAATATTTTATATGAGCCCAAACATTTATTTATTATTAATATCTATAACGTTTAAGGGTTAATGATTGTTATTTTGTAATAGATGGGAAATAAACGAGGGATGCAAGAGATTCCTATTTAAAAAGAAAACATTTCTATCTGTGACTAGCAGTAAATGAAAGATGAAATGCTTCATATTTAAAGATGCATTATACAATTCTATACATATGCATGAGTACATGTGAGATTATTCACTAAATCAACTTAGATATATGTTCGAACACTTTACTAAAACATTTTATATCACACGACGGAAATATTCATAAATATCCAAATATGTAGCAAATTGAAAAAGTAATCTCTCGAACTAGCATTTGTAACTTCTTAAAAGATAAATATCATTTTTTCCCTGACTGGAAGTATGTAATCTATCAATAAGATGTATTCAGCACAAAAATGGTGTCCGTCAAATTTGAAAGTCGGCAAACACGTTCGCAACTGCGAAAGAAAGGATTTCACGTTTCGGTTTGCGCAACACACGAACCACTGGAAATTCGATCCTTTTTCTCAAATTGCACAGCTATGAAAATATTCGTAGAGGGTTGCGTAACGCATTCATAGGTAGGGTTGCATTCATCAACGAAAACAAGATTCCTTCGTGGTACACAGCACGTGCTCAAGTGGATGCTACCCTCTTTTGAATCGTGCGCTGTTCCCTTTCTCCCTTTTCGGGTGAATGCCGACATCCGTAATTCTTTCAAATTTCCGATCAAATGGAAGGTCATTCAAATTGCATACAATTGAATTGATTGACTCCACTTATGGTGGTAAACACTTCCAGTTTATACGAATGCAACTTATTTTTCAAATTGAAAAACATACGTATAATTTTATTTTATAGACTTGCGCTTTGAATCAATGCATTAATAAGATTGATGTAAGATTTCACAAGATATAGATAGGTGCTGAAGATTGTCCCTCCAGGTAGTTCTTAATTAGGATGAATATAATATTTTATACTTTATACGATTGTCAGTTAAACTTGCTGTCACGATTTAAGTTATTGTAGTAACTGTACATGTGCATGTAATCGTTAAATGCTACCTATTGCAGTGAATATAGTTCCCCTTATAATATTTTTCTCCGATTTTTGTTAACACCGTGCATTCCTAATGCATAATTTTCGATTGTTGCTGGATTCGTAAAGGGCTTTGAAACTCATTGTCAGTTAAAGGAAAGTATATTCAAATTCCTATCAATGGTAATGAGAGCTGCTATTTGAAAATTGCAACAATAAATTGAGAATACTCAGTAATAATAGTAACCTTTTAGGGATAATATAGAATTTTAATATTTTCAATCAGTTAATTAAAAGAAAACATTTAAAAAATGTACATTCTTGTACTTTTAACGTACGTTTACGTTTACTACTCTTTCGTTTGAAATCTCGTAGAAAGTGTTATAATAAAATAACGAACCTCCCTGAGAAATATTACACCACAGATGTACTCATTTATGTAAAGATATTAAAACAAATTACCACAATTAACAACTAACAATTATATAACTTTCCTTTAACTCGTTCCACGAGCCCAAGCATTTCCACAACTGGAAAGCCTACTCACGATTAGCCTCGCCCTAATTTTCCTGTTTCCACTGCAATTTTCACGGGTGTGTCGATGAAACCTATTAACGAAAATACCACCGGCGAAGGAAATTTTATCGGGCATCACAAAAAATCGAAAACAGGTAGCGGCAAAGCCTTTACCTTCATCGGCCAACTAATTACGGGATAATTGTATTAATGGACGATCGTATAGTCGGCTACTACAAAGACTGGACACAAAGTGGAACGTCTGCTTCTGTGGGGTACTTCGATAAGGAAGGTGGAGTTTCGTTCCACCGTTCTAAAAGCAACCGGCTACCTCGTTCTTCAATTTCCTCGATTTTCCACCGCTACACAAAAATGTTCACTACACCTCGTTACCACCAAGGATGCTGGACGTTCCTACACACCAATAAATTAAGTTAAACTGCTTAACTCCCGGGTTTCGTTTAGGATAGTGTAACAGAAATTGAAGTTTAGTGTTAAGGGACTGAATAATCTGATGATCTAAAACGGTCTTTAAAGGTACATGCATTTCTCCTTTCCGGCAGTCACACATTTTACAAATTTGATTTTGCAAATTCGTACGAATATCGCTTTTATTTATCCAGGGCGCCTGTTAAGTGTAATTCCCCATTTCGGAGAAGAATAAAACAAGCAACATTATAATTCACGGACGAAAATTTACCTACAATGCCGTTTTCTTTACAGAACACACGTTTTCCGTAGAAAATTTGCTCAATTCCTTTGCTAACCTAATTTTTATAAAATCACATTTTCATGGAATATTAAAAGTGGGTGGCTATCACTAAACAAGACAAAACGAAAGAACAAATAGTTATTTTAATACCCAATGACGTGCAGAAATATAAGGACTAAAATCGTTTCACTCGTACTTGTACCACGTACAAACAATGAATGGTTAAACGTACGAAACTGTTTGTTAACAAGAAATTGCCTTACATTGCTTTAACGATTATCTACTTTCCGTCTCTCGAAACTAAGGCACCTACCTGTTCTAAGCTTAAGAATGTGGGTCCAAATCCGCACTAATGATAGGCGCCTCGGTTTTTATATGGTAAACTAAAAATTCCCAACGGGAAATCCATGTTCGGCGACGTATTCCCGAGCAAAAGCTTAAGCAGCAACATAGAAAACGGTTGCTCTTCGTACGTGTATGCACTAAAGCGGGTACAAAGTAGGTATATATAAACAGCAGACGACCCATTTCGTCCTAAATAAATCGGACGACTTTTAGTCGGTACAAATATTGTCGCATCAATTAAAGTGTCCATTGACTCGGAGGTTCCATCGGCGTGTTTGTACGTTCGTCGGAACATGGCGCCATGTCCCCAAAATGGTAATTTCTTTATACTTCTACTGCTTCCTGACCCTTTGGCGTTTGATTTCCTCCGGAAGGGAAGTTGACTTGAATGGTATACAAATATTTGCCAACTGCCCTTGCTTTATTTCGGGCCAGTCTTATTCTCTTCGTATATGTAGGTACAATGAAAATTAATTCAAGTTCGATTGGTACAAGTAGGGTTGCAGAAATGATATAATGTATCAATAAATCAGGTCTTTTTTCGTATTCCTCGGTTCTGTTCGCTATTTCTTACAAATTAGCAGCAGAGAAATTTTGTTTCGTAGATATTCTACGCGTCCACTGCAATCTTTAAATGACAAGTTATATTATAATATAATATATATTAATATATATTTAATATATATTAAAACTTTCGGAAGTGAGCTGTTCTTTCAGACGAAATTAAACGTTTATGTAATACAGGATGTTTTCGGCTGGTGCGAAAAGTATAAACATAATATACATTTTTTAATCGAAGTTTCGTTGTTAATTATGGAGAACGCAATGGACAATTTGTGTGGCCTTTACACGGGAATCGCCTATACTTATTTAATATTACTAGTACTACTTTGAATGGATACAATAAGTAACTAATAGTTACAGAAAATACAAAACCAGTCTACTACGTATGTAATTTACATCCGCTTGAAACAAGACATTTCCTCTATTAGTCACAAAACTCTCTCACAAATCGGCGTTAAAGATCAAAACAACTTTGTGAAATATCGCCGGCCGAAAAGTGTAATGTTTCAAACCATGTTCTGTAATTTTTCACGAACAAGCGCGTGCAGAGATCAAAAAGTTGTCCTATCCGCACATAAATAAGGGAACACAGCGTCTTGTTCGGAAAAACACCGAAATCTGTTTCTTGTCCCGTAGCGGGCCTCGAATTTCAACTTGGCTCCACCTTGCCCTTCTCATCCTGTTCCGTGTCCTGTGTGCACACACCAAGTGCACACTTTTTCGGGACTTCCGACGGAAAGGACACTCCTATTGGCTTAATGGACACTTCAGTAGTCGCGACAGTTTGAATTGCTTCTTCTCCTAGTCTCTTCTTGTGTTCTTTGCACATTTCCATTCGGTTGCTTAACGAAACATCCGAACACTTCTTCAACTGCTCCTGCGAGAATGTCACAGGTATTTGCTGACGCATTTTAAATATGTACTCGCTCAGTTTCTGCATCAAATGACCGACCAACAATGCGTTCAGGTGTTTAATGCACAATTTTTAATAGAAACTGAGTTTAGTTTATTCAAATACATTACTGTATATTACGAGATGGTTAATTGAATGAAATATTATATTATATATTATATTCAATATCGTGCACTTTGTACAGCTTCAGAAAGGGATTTAAAATATAGTTCGTGATTGAAAAAAAAAGTAATTTCTATACGTTCACGTATTCGTTAACAATTTTTGTTCGTCCTTTGATTCGTTTTCTTTATTTATTTCAAGGCTTTAAACTTAATTTATATCCAAAACGTTTCGATAAGGTTCGTTTCGCGGTATTTAAATTTTTCGTAAAGCTACGCACGTTGTATGTATTGAACATATAAGCATAAAATGATGTTAATATAAAGAAATAAACCTTACACGTGAATGTGACTTTAAATTATAAAAAAAAAACAAAGTTATACCAGACCCAACGAAATCAAATTTTAACACGTGCAGGGAAGATGCAGCTGCACTATAATTCAGGACAGTCACCTTTATCTAGCTGAAGGAAATAAATTAAAGAGGCGGAAGACGGAAGGAGGAGCGCAGAAACGTCCAGTCTCGTAAAAATCCATCAACGAGCCACCCACTCTAAAGTCGAAGCTTCAAGTTTCCAAGAATCTACAAAGGACACCGCCCTGGACTTGTCTGCACATCATCGAGCCGAAAGCGTAAGAACACACTGTCACACTGACATTGTGAGAATTTACAAAGCGTTTGACAATAATGCTTTTGCGACACAAATAAACCTTTATTCATATTTTAATGCAATAATGTTATTGCTTCAATACATTGCAACAGTAGTGCGTTTATTCCGTACTACGTCAATTATTTATTACCTTAGATACTATTAACCAGACATTAATAAATATATTATATTATCACTTCTCTTTTTATATATTATTACGCTTTGTAACTTGTAGGCAAGTTGCGAGAATTATTACCATAATTATCTGGTAGCAGATATATAAATCTTATGATCAAAAATTTGTATATTAAACTAACTTTTGGCAGAAATTCTAACTTCAAAGTAGAAACAAACCTTCAACATTCCAATCGTTCCTTTATTTAAATAATTCTCAAGCGTGCACTCCAAAGGGCATGAAAAACGCGTTGTCTCTGCGCTTGTCAAAGCTATACCCAAAACCAAGGACGCACAAAAGTGCCATTACTTTAAATACATACTCTTATAATTGTCAGTTGACAGTCCCTAATTTTCCTTAATTGGGAGCGATGCCTTCGGACGTGAAAAATCCTTATTGTTAGTCACGTCGCGATAATTATTCCTGTCCTCATGAATACCTGATTGCCAGTCGAAAACGGAAGGTCCCGTTTGGGGCGGGCCAGGAACGTTTTCACCCGAAACTGAAAAGTCGTGTACCGGCGTGCGAAGGGCGGAGCAGGGTGGCACGTGAAAGGGTCCGTCAGCGCGAAACTGGATGTCGTTCGCGCTCTTTAAATCTCGTGGAAATCATGGTAAAGGCGCCCGCTCCGGACTCGGCTCATTTACAAATTTTCAATTCGGCCAGCTTGAATTTCAAAACGAATCGGCCTAACCCCGAAGGGGTCCGCAACGTCCATAGATTATCGCGTTCTTTCTCTCGGCTTGTCCCGAAGGCTCGAAGGAGCCGGTTCAAACGAATAAAACCGGCAAGCAGGAGAACAAGATCGGCCTGTACTCGCGGCGAACAAAGAGGGAAAAGCTTCCACCGAGCCACGCGACTCTCCTACCCCGTAGCGGCGTTTGGGCTCGTAAATCGAGCGGTGGCTTCGTAGACTACCACTTCTACACGGCTGCACGCTCGGCCCCGGGGTTGAATTTAGAGATCACGATATATACATCGAGAGGCGGCTATTACCGGCAGATATTCAAGATTCAAGCACTTTCGGCTCCCACGGGGAGAATTTAGAAGATTCGATACCTCAGATTCGCTGGTCCTCTCGGCGCAGGACAATCAGCAACGCGGGATCTCTAATTTTCTGACTGGTGTAATGACTTTACCCGGGATCTCGTTTTTGTCGTCGCTCTCACGATTAACGAAGGGAGGAATTTTAGTTTTATATTACGTTTAGCCTTCGATCTTGCGGGTATTTTTTAACTGTCAGGTCGATTATGTACAAATATGTTCTAATTGACTGCAGCATCGCACATTTTATATTGTAGCATTGCATATTGCAGTCGTCTCTATGGACTTTTACTCGTTTCTTGTTTCTAGCTGAACGTTTTAGATCTATAGAGCAATTAATTTCTGTTTGCGATAGAGATTTTGTTATGGTAGACGACAGAATCATTGGGTGGCAACGATACCTTCTTTTGTCAAAAGATCCTTCACTTGATATTTGAATAATTGTATTTCTTTAAATACTATTTATTATTTAGGTGAATGCACCGAGTTTTATCCGATATATTTATCAGAAAAATGCCATAACAAAGGGGACCTGATAAGCAAGTATCAATGTTTGCATTGAGCTGAAATTTCTAACATTTGGGAGAAATGAACAAAAAAAAACAATACTTTTTACAAGGTAGATTTTCCAAGTACAAAATAATTATTACCATTAGAAAGGGATAACGTACATTCCATGTCGCTAATTTGTTTCGTTAGAACTTCTAGCAATTACCTCAACGGTATAATTAAGAATGCTCTACTATTCGTCAAGCATCAGTAGCAATGATATATTATATTTGCAGGTGTACGAGAAACCCCATAGTGGAACATCAAAAATTGGCAACCAATTCCTGAAATAAAAAAAAAATAGGGAGGAAAACTAGTTGAACAGCCAGCGTGCAACTTTTTTAACAGTTTACGAAAAGAGGAAGTACCCTCGTGTCATTCAACT
The DNA here is from genome assembly GCA_963667235.1 of Nomada lathburiana. Lineage (NCBI taxonomy): Eukaryota > Metazoa > Arthropoda > Insecta > Hymenoptera > Apidae > Nomada > Nomada lathburiana. Next base: position 6,675,520 of record OY763898.1, on the reverse strand, counting down.
GACGACGCACCCTCTAAATTGTGTCCCAAATTTACGGCCCGATTATTTAAGCCCGGGTGATAGACGATAGAACTTAAGTCTTACGCCCCGAGAAGTGTCCCATAAACCATCAACGAAGCACCGATGGTGAGGTGGTTGGCACTACGGTAACGGTTTTACCTGCACACCAGTTTCCATGGGCCTGACCTAGCCTGCTCGTCGATCATGGATATTTGGGGCAGGACTCCTTTTCGCCGCGATATCATTCAACGACATTTCTACCTGCAACCCCTGCTATTCCTCTCCTCCTCTGCTTTTTCGTCCTCTCCCTCTACTTCAGGTGGGGATGAGAAAAACTCGATCTAGATATAACGGGTGGTGCAAAACTATCTACGCGAAACTTAACAATTGCTAGAAATTTTTTTTTTATTTTTTGCCCATCTCATAGGCGAATGTAAGAATTTACCGATGTCTGTATGCTTAATATAATCGTTGCTCTTAATGTAATCCACCGTGCATTGCATTGAGTGGCGGAGCGTATAATAGAATTATTAGGTTTGTGCAGATGAAATGGTGAAACTTTTGTGTCTTCTTATACTGCCATTGTGTTTGCTTTACAACGTACAATTTATTTAACGAAAATATTTGTCATACCTGTATGTAAAAAAAAAGTCTGGTCCTCATGTATAGTATTGGTAACACTCATTTATTCCCCGATATCCTGTCACATTGCACGACATAGAATAATATATCTCCTCTTTCTAAAATTACAATTTTTTCGTATCATTTCTTCACATATTACCCAATTGCAAATTTTAAGTTTAATTCCTTCTTTGCCTATCGGTTTACCTTTTTAGCACGCCGAAGCGCGTCATTACCAACTGAACAATGGAATAAAAGCGAAAATAAAAAGAGAGAAACATTTATTTATGTTAAACCGCTACCGCCGAATAGACGTTGTGTGTAACCACGAGTTCATAGATAACATTACCATAAAATCAAAAGCGATACATTCGTTTACATTCAGTGAATGTGCCACACAGATCACCCCTTACATTAAGCTTATGTGCATGGGTGCGCATAACCCACATCTCACAGATCTTTTTAAGTCGGCCTTCCACTGGTTGCCCTATGTCAGCAGCGAGACGAAACGAAGAGACCAGGGGATAAAGTGCACGTATACATATAGGTGTATGTGTACCTCTCTCCGCTTGTCTCTCGCATCGACCCAAAATCATCACGGAGTTAGAATCAAGGTTTAATGCCATTCGGGGTGAGGCTACCGCGTACCGCGAACAATGCACCGCACAATGATCCCCCTTTTGACCTGAATTTCATCCCATGACGAGTTTCTGCCATGAAATGTCTACCTGCGAGCACGAAATTTCACGAGTCCTGCCACGGGTGGGGTGTGCAGAACAGGCGAAGACAAAAAAAAAAAAAAAGGAAACGGGCGTTGAGTTTTCGTGCTTGCGATCGTGGAATACGCGATTAGAGGACTCGCTGAAATATGCATAGACGCGTCTGTCACGATTAGCGTGCATATATGTACTTGCACGTCGCGAACGTGGTGCACCGATATTTTGTCGATCTATCGGTCTGAAACGTTAGTGAACATGTGAGACTTTTTAGCTGGCGGTGGAAGCATTCGAATAAATACGCGGAGGATCGACGAAATCGTCCGAATTGTCACGCGGAGTGGACATGGTACAGTGGTCGTATACTTTAGATGTTAATTTTAATTCAGAAAGGTCCATACAGTGGCTCAGAAACTGATACATTTTTTGGTTTTAGATTTGTAAAAGAATAATATGGCATAATGGATGGGTAAAGAGAATATGCGTTTATTTTATTCGTTTTTATTGTACCATTTTACTTTCTGTCGGATAAAAATGATTACCTTTTACATATTCTAGACGATACAATAACTTGATGACTGCAAACTTTATTTAAGGAAAGGATACAGGTGCTCTTATAAGTAAGAAACTTTACTCTAAATTGCTCCCTAAAGTATCCCTGCTATTTCACTATAAAGGCTTGACACACTCGTGTTATCAACCAACACGTTCAACGTTTCAAGACCCATTGCAAATGATAGTCGCTAATGGTCGTTAATAGACTTTAAATAAATGGAGGCAGAAAAGACTTTCGCTTTCATCGATTATATCGCACGTTTATGTAAAAGAAACCTGCTGCAATCGAACAACGTGAAACATTATCGCAAAAACCAACAAAAATAATTTCCCGCGGCGACTCTGATATTATTCACAAAACGCTTGTTCAGAACTATAATTTTGCCAACGGGAGACATCTGAATTGACAGGTGTTTAAACTTTTAACGAAAGGGATCACTTTCGCGCGTAATATTTAGCTGCAAGAAAAATACCCTCGATTTATCTGTATACTTGTTCACTCGTGCATTCCGGTACACGATTCGTTCTCGGTACGAAACGCGGACAGAAAATGGTCCTCGTCACGCGCTCTCTCGCCGCTTCCAATGTCCCACAAAAAATTGGGAGACGGAATAAGTAGCCCTGTTGCATCGAAATCCCCACGACGCCATTATTCATCGCGCAGCAACGAGTGTTCGGTGAAATTAATGGCGAACAAATTACACGGCGAATTTCGAGGTACCAAAACTTTGTTCGAAGAACGCACTTTAGTCTCTGGATCTTTCACGAGATCCCTCGGAATATGCTAATGCCCGCAACGCTGTTCGCCACGGCTTTCGAGGAAATAAATGGCGGATAAAAAAACTGATTACCGAGTAATAATGCGTCGTACCATCGGGACCATCCATGGACGACTTTTTTCTCTCGTCGTTCGCGTGTTTTTTAAAAGGAGGGTTACAGACGGGCAGATTGTGTCATATCATCGATATAGGGGGATGAAGTAAGGGTCGAACCGAGGAACCGTTATAAATGATTGCCGTTGATGAATTTCTAAACGCCTAGGACAGAAAGATGTTCGGCTCTTTGGAAAATTCGCAGAGAAATATGAAGAACGTTAAAAATCATAGACAATTTTGTTCGTACATGGAATTTAAAAGAATATTGGCGTGATTCTGTCTCTAGGACCCTTGACGATATACATACTAAAGAAATCATTATTTCACCGATTTTCTTTCGATGAAGTGATTTGCAATTGGAGAACCATTTACCCGAAGAAAGATGGATTAAATGTTCAGGCGGAAATAAAATTAAATGAAGGAGCAATGAAAATTGCTTTAAGTAATTTAAGTGCGATTGAAACGAGTATTAATCGATTGTTAGATTTGGGAAATTTGGTGCTATCTCTTATTGCTCGTAAAGAAATCTTCCCGGTGACCGGGAGTTCAAAACTGACGGAAAGAATGGCAAAAAAACTTTCATTTTTTCGATAGAATTTCTAACACAATTTCCATTGAAATCTACGAGGTACAGATGTGTCGAGGACAGTGACATCTGCGACCGTTACTAAAAATTCGAGAAAAAAAAGCGGAATGTCAAAGTAGTCGGCATCCTTTGACTTTCCCCGAAGATTCAAAGTTCTCCAGTTGACCTACTTGGCGACACTTTAGCTGCCAAGCGATATATTTAATACCATCGAAGGAATTTCATTGCTCCTTTAATATCGCACAGCAATCTCTGCTCTGCATGCCGTCAAACCTTCCATACTTACGTTGCTTGTCGTTTATTGTATTTTGGGAGGCAGCCAAAAATGATTAAGTTTCCTATTTTAAACAATTAATTAATAAAAAAAGCATTCTGACGCATTCTTGCAATAGATTTACATACAATTACTTTTATTATGCGGTTATTTTTAACGCAGCAATTAAAATTGACATCCTCATTACAAAATAAGACGAACAATCGGACAGAAATGCACTCAATCCATAATCATATAGTTGAAGTACAAAAATCAATATATTACTATAATAGGTAGGATACTAATTAAATAAACATATACCACGTTCTCAACTTGAAAAATGAAAATGACGATTAAACCGTGGAATCAGGTAAAAAAGTTGAATTAAAGTTAACGTAACAGACTTTCATCTTCGAAAAGAGAAGCTCGCGTCCTCCTATCTTTTTAAGTAATAAATATAACAATGCCCGCAGTGTTTGTTGCGTTGTACTATGTAAAAAAAATTATCCAGCCGCAACGTTTTCTATGTCATGTCCTCGGTGCTACCGTTTTAAAGATCGCATTTCGGGAAGGAAAGTCGACCTCGATCTTGTCTTCGCCGCACAATCACGAAGAAACAGTAGGACGATCAGCGGGGCAGGGTAGACTGGAACCGCCGGGCACGCCTTCAAGAATCGCGAATAAAAGATAAAAGAAGGACGTAGATCGAAGAAGAAACACATCAGGCCCCAGTCAATTAATAATTACCCCGGATAGGTGGAATTCGGTAATTAATCTCCGACGAATTTGTATTCGGGGCGCGTGCCTCGCGCTACAGGCAACATCTTGATTTATTGCTGTCTCTACGCGCCGTATATTCTAAATTAATCGTTTCATTACAGACAGTCCCATATTACTAGCTCATTTTGTATGGAAAGTCGTTTAAGGACATTGTGGTAGAAGATTGATGACAGCTCCCTGCGTATCGTTAGGGTTTAGCAGTATTTTGCGTTATTAACGCAAGCGCTTGCGCAATTATGTGACAATTTATCGTACTATGCAAATCTCTTTGTGGAAATGTAATTATACGAGAGATGTATAATTACTTAAGTCACTGCTTATCGCGTACATATTTATATATCCTTTATCCATTTTTCAGTATTAATTACTAACAGTGTGATATTTTGATAATCTTCAACGCCCCACAGTTGCTTTTCTATGGAACTGTAAATAGTTACACAAAGGTAGATCGATGATGTTCCTGATCAAATTGCGTATTGCAAACACGCACCTATTATAAATTCCAACTTCCCGCAATACCGACAAAATCTATCACTGACATAAAAGAATCTAAAAGGGGGGGACCTAAATTGAACCAGTATTGGAGAACAGTGGAAAACAAAGTAAAGATAAAAGCGAAGTAATAACAATAAAATAAGCGAGTGCGCCAAGTAATTCGATTTCCCGGATGGAATTAAGGATCGTGTTTAACGAGACCGTTACGGAAACGAAACATTCGCCCCTGTAACATTCTCATGGTGTGTCTATCATCGGGTTAATAATAATGTCCCGCTCGGGCGTTACGCGCGTACACGCTCATTGCGTGTGTTACGCGTGCACATTGTACGTCGTTCTCCGCCAATTTTGGTGCTCAGCGAATTCTGTACCTTTCGCAGCCCACAAAATTCGGACGGGGGAAAACCAGAAGAACGACACCTTTCATTATCTCATGCCAGGCACGTGGCTGGGTGCACGACAACTTTCTCGGAGCTGCGTTTTTCATCTTGATAATTATCTCGGTCCCCCGGGGGCGCCCCCATGTAGATTAAGTTCTGCAAAAACCGTCGGCCAACGTAAACGAGGATAACATCGCGGCAAAAACCGACGCGATTACGTTTTCAATATATTTATCGGCAAGAACGGAAATAGCCGTTCGACGTGTTAATTAACTGTGGGGAATCGTGCACAATGTTATCTGATGGACGGGCAATTTTGATAAAGAAGAGTATTATGTGTACATGGTATTTGGAAAATTCTTAACAAACGATGACGACTTTCGACACGATGATGCTGAAGAAATGAAGAATGGCGTGGGGTAATCGAAAGGCAGTGATTTTGCGAGAAGATCGATGTTTGGATGAAATTGAACTGCGTAATTGCGGATATTTGATGTTTAATAAGAGAAAGCCTGTTTAATTAAATCTTAATCTGGAATCGAGATGCAAAAGTGAAAGCCCAATTCAACTTTTTCGTTTGCGTTTTCCAAACATCGTTCGTTTCGAGATTGTGCTCTTAATACGTCAGTTTTCTGCGAATGAAATATACCTGACGTAAATAAAAACCTGAAACTTGCTCTTTGGAGTAGAAGCGGTAAAAGTGGTACGTACTTCTGTTTAATGCTGCAATTACTATATACGAATACTATACTGCGGATACTGTAAACAGGTGTGAAAGTCTGTCTCGTAGTGTTAATTTAAGGTTCGCAGTCATGCAACGTAATTAAAATTATGTTTCAGAACAAAATGGAACAGTGTTCATAAAATTTATAATATATCGCATGAAACTACAATGTTATATTATCTGAAACTAATAATTCAGTCACTGAAAATAATTAGAATTAAATAATGTACATTTCGCTAAGCATTCGATATAAAAGAAATAAAAATAAATATAGCATTGGTACTAAATATTTATGGGCCATTCAACAAGGAGAAACAAAATTAAAGCAACAAGAGCCGGAAAGAAAAATACCTGAAGTATTCTTGCCACTGTCAGTATACTATGTACACCATATTTTTGATTTACGTTTCACATACATGTAACATCATTTGCATAGAATCCTTAAAATATACCCAAAAATTTGAAGCACGTACGTAAACAGGAGGTGCGCTTTATTCCAGTTCGCGTTTAGCTGGTCGTTTTCGGGTACTTTGCCTCAATTATGGTATCGTGCACAACTTTGTAGACGTCGGATTCTCGGTAACGTCAGCGCGGAACAACTTATTCACGCAACATTGTCCTTTGTGGATGCCGCAGCATCACTTTACGGAAATTATGCAGGAGCTGTAAATGACAGCAGGATGGAATTATGTTCACCGGGGGTTAAAGAAGGATATTCTGCCGCGAAGAAATGGTACGTACCAACTTAATGCGCATTGTGGAACGGCGTGCATGCTTTGTTAATAGCAACCAATTTTTTTCTCCTCTCCGAAAAGGATAAATCATTTATTTTTTGTGCAGTCATGTAAGCGAAAATGACGCGGCGATATGATGTTTGATCCCCTCGTTAAGTTTTATAGTGTGGAAATTTCTTCATCACCTTGACCGCGCATCGGTATCCGCTAAACGAACCGAAACAACCATTAATATTAGGTTGCAGCATGTTAAATGTCCGTTCGGACGTTCTCCGTTCTTTAATTCGATTATATCGGAAAGCAAATATCGTTTCTCTGTGAAACAGTGTACGAAAGATTGAAGATTGATTAATCGCCCTTTATCGCGTGCTTTTCAATTGAAGTAATGTTGGAAGTTAATGATAGTAGTTATATTCCTTGTAATTAATTTCGGATTATTTTCTCGTTTTTATGAATTTAAATTCGGAGTGATTCGTCATTAGTTTTCGAAGTTTTCCCCTGACGATACCTGCTTCGTCGAAAACACGGCTTCTCATTTAAGAAGTTCAGCGAATAACATGTTTTATGAAAATGGGATTATGAAATTGTAATTCCTTAACAAAGGTGCGCCGATTCAAATAGCATACAGAGTGATTATTACAGTGGTGTTAATTAACAGTGGGTTAATGGTTATTTTAATGTTAGAACCTATTCTTATGTGTATTTTTATGGTGGAAAGTGTGTAAAAAGTAAAGAGATCTTCTCAAATACCAAGGATTTTTTGACAAATTCGAAAATCTCACGCGAACACTTATTGAACAATTATTTAAACAATGATTTTAGACAAATGCTATTCTCTCCCGGTAACAAAAGAAATCAAAATAAACGTCTAAGAAGGAAGCACACAAGCCGAATAAATATGATGTAACAAAACAAATCGTGTAGTACGATACAGAAAACAGATAAGAAAAAGCAAGTTTACCAACTTAAGTTGAACATTATTGAATACTATATCTACCTTTATAATAACCAATTTTCTAATCGTTCTAATATTACGCATTTCATACGATACCTTGAACGTTGCACACGAGAAAGCTAAAAGTTGCTTTTATGGCACAGTTCCCGTGGACAAGAATATCCGAAAATATCGTAAAGATCCTATATCACGTTTCTTATCCGCGGCCTCGTCAATGCAATCGTTAACCGTGCTTTCGACGGATTAACGCGTACGTTTATCGCTTAACACACAAGCTCCCTAACGACACTGAAACGCATCGAGCAAAGATAGACAGCCGAGTGGGAGGGGGCAAAAAAGCCGGCTGATTGGGACGGTAAACGAAAAGTTACGATGTCTTCTGCGGCTCGTGGCCAGGTTGTAGGTATATGAGAATGCCGAACGGCCAATCGGCGGAAATGGTGGGGGGGGAAGTGGGAAAAAGGGAAGAAAATGACAAAGTACGTGAAAGAAGGGTGCTTGGGTAAAATGTCTCCGGCGCTTGGCCACAATTTCGTGGCGAAAATAATGAAAGGTGGCCGTATTCGCCTCGTGTCGGCGATCCTTCCATTGCTCTCTTTTTCCGCAAGTATCGGATGCTGCGTGCACGCGTTGCCCGCGTACGTTCATTTGGGCCGGTGTAAGTGCGCATGCGTGCGCGCGTGTGCGCGCAAAGTAGGCGCGGGGGCAACCGTGGCAAGTCGCCCGGATAATTTGAAAGCGATCCGATCTTCCCGGGCAGCTGCCTGCCTTACGCGTAAAATATTCAAGAACTGGTCCCCCTCCTCAGTTACATTAGTCGGTTTGTTAAGCAAGACGTTGATGAAGGCATGCGAGCACTTTCCCGGCCCTCCTGTAAACCTACGAAACGTGATTACGCTTTGTTTAGAAATTTATTCGAAAGCTATTGCTGGTCGCCAGGTGTCTACTGCGCTGGGATGGTTAAGACGGAACGGTATATTATTTTACAATCATTGTTGGGGAACTTCGGGCGACGGAGATGATCTGTTTTGTTGCAAAACATTATAAAAGTTTTGTGGCAGATTGTTTTTGAAAATCCTTTTGAGTATCCTGAGAAATGTTAATGTATGATAAAGGATATGGTAGCTAACACCGCTGGCGATAGTTGATGCAACAGAGATGCATTTAATGTGAATTATTCGCTTTATGATAAGAAAAGGTGGCCCACTGTAAGTTCTTCATTGTGAAGACAGAAGTTTGATAAACTTACAGAGTGCATGCATAGTACGCGGGTGGACCTGACTAGTTTATTACTGTAGATTCGGAGAAAATGTATGTATATAATTCATGGCAGCAGGCTGAATATCACTGTAATCAGAATCTTGAAATAATAAGCAAGTATTCTTTGCGGATGTTCGTTATAAAAATCACTTGGCAGAAGGAATAGTAAAGGTGTGAGAGAAATAAGATATAATATATGTACAATAGTAATGTAATAATGATAACAATATATTTCTTTTATAATTGGTAAACAATTGGGGAACATAAGAGTTAAACACTCTCGCAATAAAAATGTGAGCAATCACGAAAGTCGTAGGTGGTGTGAAATTGCATGTAATTGCGAAGAAGCAGCGTGCATATTCGTAGCTCGCGCCTTCTTCGACAAATTTTTATATACGATCTACCATTTCCTTAGGTGGTCCTATCCGCAAAGACTTTCTTCCCATGCTCCTTGGTTATTCTGCTTCTTCGTGCGGGAAGTATTAAAGTTTCTTTTACGTACCCTTCGTGCGCCTTGCTTTCACCGTATCCACAGTTTGCTGAAAGAGCGCCAAGAAATTTGTCGGCTTTTTTGTTTCGCAAAGTATCGCATTACTTGTAACTTGCAGATGGCGGTCGCGATGAGAACTTTTGTTCGTGGTAGGTGATTGTAATGCGCCTTAAAAATAAATACGTTAATAAATGAATCGGTAAGACGGCAATAATTGGTTGTACGTCGGTAGAACCGTACTTCAAATACAAAGTGTTAGAAGAAAATTGGTGCACACGGATAACAAGCAACATAACGTATTATTCTTTATTATTATTATTATTAACGTTATTATTCTTGCCGTTGAAGACGTGAAAAACTGAATGAGAATATGGTGGGATTTATTATGGGAACAGTTTATGGCTCGGGACACTTTAACTGCGAAACTCTTAAGCAATATCAATCTTGTGTGCCAATAATTAAACACTTTACATAAGACATGATCGAATTGCTCTGAAAATTATTTCTGTCTTACACATTATATTAATTCTTAACACGTTTATATTATCACGATACTGAATACAGTAAGGTTAAAATTATTACTCACAAATTTCAATAATTACTCGCTCCACTTCATTTTCATTATTTATTAAACAAATTTAACTCATCGCTGTTCTTTAGCATAGACTTATTTTACTCTTCTCAGGTGCAAAGCAGTAAACTACAATAAGAAAACATTTCTACCAAAAGATTTGAACCGTAACTAATACCTATCTCATTCGCCCACGAGATTGAAATTCAAATATAATCTATATAACATATTGAATTGCTTGTAACGTGTACCAGTGCAGCACGTTCCATAAAACGTTTTTTTTCCACAAGATTAGCAACTCGATTTTCGTATATCCAATTTTTTGGGATCATTTTTGCGTTCGTGCTCGAATACAAAAAAGGTATCGCATTACTGTAACCGAAACTCTTCGTTGTTCGATCAATGCCGCAATACGGATTACGAAAATTAGGGAGACTAAGCAAAAGATTTTCCAAGCTGCGGACTTTAAAAGGCCGAGCGACCACTACTTGTGGGTACGTAAGACAACTGGGCGTAAAGCGCCAGGATAAACACAACACGTCGATGCAGCATCAGCTTATTTGAATCTATTGTACCTTGGGAAATCGATACCCCGAAAAGGTGCAATGTCGGTTTCCTTTGAAAATTAGAAACCTATTTTTGAAGCTCGAACACGTGCAGCCGTCTTACATGATTTCCCCCTACAAATGAAATTTCTTCTTGAAAACACTGATTGTACGTAGGATTGTCATTAAAAGCACGTACTCTTTAAATGCATATTCAATGTCAATTCAAGAACTGTTCATATCTACAAATTCCTTTTTTTTCGTTTTTGTAAACGCAAGGCATCATTTCGTGCTACAGAAAATCACAAAGACACTTACTGTTTTTGGTTACGTGATTTATTTCAGTACAGATAAAAATTGGAGTTTCAGTAGTTTGGAAATAACGGAAGAAGGAAGTAAGGTGTACCTATGCCAAAGAACAATTACCAATGAGTTCATAATAATATATTCTTCATAGAAGAATAGAGCAGATTTATACACATAGGACGCCTGAAATTTACTAATAAAAATAATTCTAAGTAACAGATCATTTAAAACTGCAGGTAATCCTTTGATTTCATGTCTGCGTGATTTATAGATTCGTCTGCACTCTTTCACGTTTTACGAACAATGACTCTACCCTTTTTCTCTGCTAACTTGGAATGTATTTCTTTTTCGATATTTTTGTTTCTTCCTGACAAAAGCCTTTTATGCCGGCTTTTATAGTAAACGTTATCATATTATATTTCGAAAACCAATAACATTCATGCAAACAATTTGTGAGCCACTGTACATTGCAATGCAAAGTCCATAAAGTAATTTAAAGGTGCCAGCTTTAACTTGCACATACTGCTGTTTGGGATATCGACTATCAAAATAAATGATGTTCCGTTGTTAAACAAATTAATTAATTAATTATAATTACAACGTTTGCTGAAAGACATTCGATATTTCAACAAAAATTTTGCACCGATATAAAACCAGAATGACGTAACGTTCGTTGAAAACGAATTTATCTTGGCCTATCGTTGTAAGATTTTCGCCCTGAGAATGCGCCGATTTTAACATACCTGATTTACACCTGCACAATATTTCAGAAACAAGGCCTGGCTTTCAATTTTTGTTGGTAATATTATGGCTTTCGAGGTAGATTTGGCGAAGACAGCGGTGTCAGTATTTTTGGAAGTCACACAGGCTGCGGCGCATGAGAAGTCAGTCATTTAAACAGGTTTGTGCAAGCAAAAGCTGGCCACTTTGTGTAATCTAAAGGATTTCTGCACTGTAATATATCTCACAAATAAAGGACATTAAAGGATTATCTTGCGTTTTAATTTATCTGGTACTTAATGTCACTTTTATTAGGGGCAGGATATATGGCACGACTCCGTATTTAAGTTCTTAAAATCATCATAATATATTAGAAAGTACAACAAGATATAGGTATCAATAATTTTTCTCTGGAATGTTAACAAATTCCAGCTCAATGGGAACATTAATGTATGTTTCTCGGTGAAGTCATCGGAGCCTTTTGCTATCGATATTTCTGCAACATTTATTATATCTAATTTAATAAATTTAAAATAAATAAATTTAAGTCGTTCTACACAAATTGAAATAGAGTGCTTGCGGTGGTAAAATCAATTTACCATAAACAAAGACCAATTATTGTACAGTTCCGGAAGGCTCGAAATCGTGAAATACGAAAGATGAGGAAAATGAACAAAAACGACCACGATTACCATACCGAATAAATTATTTCACAACGTGCAACTGTTAAATAATAAAATTGGCAAATTTAAACAAATATTCAACGACTAGCTAGCATACTCAATCAAATTATCCTGGGTCCATTTTACAAACATAAAAGAATAAGGTACTGCAGTTGAAGATTTTTTTTTTTATAGATTAGAATAATGTGGCCGGGTAGCTCCACCTCTTCTCTCACAACAAATCTCCCACGTTTTCCCAGACAAAGCCACGACGTTCCCGCAAATATGTCCATCGGGGTCCCTGTCATCGGGAATGAAAAGTGTCTCACGAAGCGTAGAATCGACATTCGCCATCATTCGCTGGCTTTCACGCGGTTTTCCATCGTGCTTTCTATCCTCGAGGCCTCGCATCATTTCTTGCGGCCAACCCATTCATCCGTTCCCGAATCTTGAACCTTTACAATTTCTTCCCAGGCAAAGAAGAAAGGGTTGGCCCAGGTGCACACCCACGTCGTTTCCACAAATGGACTCGTTCGACGAATTGACGTTTTCAAGTTCCCAAACCTTTCGCCGGTCGATACCTAACCCGATCGGAAAATGACTGAGAGGTTTTTCACCCAGGGATCGTATAGGTATAGACGATGAGACTGCAGATCTCGTTTCTGCTATGGGTTTGCCATGGGTTTATGGCAACACGTTTTATGCAACACGTATGGAGGAGCGGATTGAAAGAATGCGAGAAATGCTTTGCCATTAATATTGAGATGAATTTGCAATGCATAAATAGTTTGCGAGTCTGTGATCGTTGGTGTGTTTTAATAAAAAAAATAGTAATGATATAATGTAATGCAGCAGTGAATATATATACCTGCATGCTTTTTTCTTTATCTTATCATTATATTGCACGTTTGAACACAATTCATTATAATGTACTTTCAGTTGCAGCTTCGTAGGTGTAGATTTTTTATTTTCTTGCCACCTACATTTTTACTGTCGCCAACAGCAACGCTTCACTCTGCCGGGACACAATGTTCAGAACACCTGAGATCAATCGGATAACGTCGAAATGTGCCATAAAGCTCTGAAAATTTAAATAGAAAGTATAAGGGCCTCGGCCAGCTTTGCATCTCCAAAATGCATATCAAAATTTTCCATCTACCTGACAGCTATTGTCTTCCTCAGATCTGTTGATGGGTAGTTGACCTTTGGAAACTCCCATTTGCAAAAGTCGCATCCGATTAGTGCACCCTTTACGCTCGCTTCCTTTCCCCTATCCTAAACGCGACGGACAGGGGTGAACGGTTAGGTGTATGCTTGAAACAATTACGTGATGAAATAATATTTGTCGCATCGTTTGTAAATATATTCTGTTAAACAAGACATATATGAATACGAAGAACTGTGAAACGTTCATAAAACATCACAATAATATGAATCGATTTTAGGAATCATATGCTTAATGACAAATTTAACATTAAGGCAAGAGAATTCGCAAAATGTTTTGTGTAGTTTTACTTTGACGAGAGAACAGATCGAGGAATTTGAAAAGTTTATAGGTGGAAGCGCTATTTGCGGATGAATTATTTAAATATTTGGGTAATTAGAAATACGAACGAATAATAGAACAATGCTGAAAATAAAAGTAAAACTCTGATGCTAAATAAAACAGAAGTAACAGTCAGAATGTTAAAGGGTTTTTCCACTTATTTGGAAATAGCAGAATTTTTAACGACAATAAAACAGACCTTCTCGACACTTAGCAAGATCATACGCACACTGGGCATCATTAGGTATAGTTTACAATATCTCTGAAGAATGACAAGAATGACGAGGTAGAATAGATAAATTCCACTTGGTAGTTATGTCATCACAGTCGAATCTTGTTACAGATCCCTTTGAGAACCATTTAAATGCTATCCATCAATTCACATTAACTAACTCATCTTCTAACTAATACACACACAAGCACGGAAAATCCGCAAAACAATCTCCAACCCACTTCAACTCGTTCCCCGATTGCCCGGGCACAAACGTGTCCGCTTCCAACGAGCAAGGTATTTTACATTAAAACGCAGGCCCGCTGTATAAATTAAACTCCCTTTAATTTTTTGTTGAAACAGCCATTAAGGGTTAAGAATCAATCGATCGGCCAACACGTTCACCTGCAACCTGCAGCCGAACCGTAAGGATTCATTCGGCGGCACTTATTAGAAGTCTGGCGCCTGCGGTGAATACACCTAATTATTCATCGTCCCGTCGGTTCCTGCTGGAAAGTGGATTACGAGATCCTCCCTGGTGAGACAAGGTAAGGGGCAAACGAAAACCGAGCCATTTCATGGTATCCGTTACACGTATTCTGTCAAGTCTGTATACATGTAGCCGCGACCGAGCTAACGAGCTGTATTAATTATTTTCACTCGCCCGCTGGCGACCCCCTGGCGATACTTTTCTTCCTTTGCAACCTCCTTTGGATCTTGCGGCACTCCTCTCCCGTGTCTTCGCCCCTCGTCGAAAGCTGCACGCAAATATTTCAGCCGGATTTCTTTTTCGGTTTCGGCCCGCTTTTCGTGTAAAATTCTCCGTCCCTTTGCGATATCTGACCGCTTGCACCGTTTCGTCGTTGCGCAGAAGAAAGGCGATAAAATTATACATACATTTTGATGAAATGAAACAAAAGAAAGTACAAATAAAAGTTGTCAAATAATATTGATTGTACCGCCGGCAATGTGCTGCAAATTCCGTAACATATTCTCCTCACTGAGACTGCCGTCAAGCTTCGCATCTCGCATTCAATGCAGTACCCATTGACAAATCGGATTTTATCGTGTCATAAGAAGCTCCTGTAAAAAATTCTCCTTGAGATGAGAAAAGCGTGTAACGGAAAGGAAAGAGGCAGGGCTGGCGTGTAGTGACGCCGACCGAAGATACAGAACAATATAAGATTTCAGAAAGGGATGAACTGTGTCCAAAAAAAAAAAAAGAAAAAAAACACCAAGAGTGTTTTACGCTTTTTATGTACGGTTTGATCAGAATCTCTGGCGGTCAGGTAAGGAAGATCGAGTTTTGACAAGACTGTGACGTAACAATTTGTCGGTGAAATGAAACGAGAGGAAAAAGGACTCGAGGATGAGGGCGAGGAAAAAGGAAGGAAGGGGACGCGAGAAAATTTGATACGTTTCCGTTAGAGGCAGCTGAATCCAACGAATAGGTTGTTCTTTGTTTTTCCAAAAATCCAAAGAACCCGTTAGAGGAACCCGTCAGCTTCCGAACGAAAAATGAGTAGCGATTCTGCAACTGGTATTTATCTGTTGGCTTCTAGTGTCCTTTCATACGACATTTATTTTTCGTTGCAAGAGAAAATAGTATTAATAATGATGCATCATTGCTATATTGCAGTAATTACGTAAAATGTAAAATAAATGTACAAATGCAATGATATTGATAATAGTAATATTAATATTATATTGTTCTGAAATAATAAAAAAATAAAACAGTGCTAAACGTATTGCTTTATTATACATTCCTGTAATACTTTAATAATTTTAGATAAAACATGCAGTCAATTGAAACCATGTGCAAGTACCTATATAAATATATCCACATTTTATAACTTTTATAAATTTCGTCGAATTACTCTTAAATAAAATTCCATTCAATTTTCAGATCTTAAACAATTCGAAATGTTTTTTAAGCTGTAACTAACATTACGAAAGTTTCTTAATAAATAATATATTTGTATGCATATATATAGGAATTGTTTATATAATATATTATTACTTAAATGTTCCGAATGAACATTGGATCAGACAAAAAAATGTATCTGTCCCTTAAATACCTTTAACAGAAGGTATATTCTTAATGCTAAATAACGTAGAGAATATTGTTAAATATTATTAAAATCTATCGTATTTGAGCTGTCTTTCATTCATGTGGGAAATTTCTGTTATTTCGGTTGAATGTATTCTGCTGGTAAAGTTTCTGCATTACTCATCATCATACCGATACACGATCGTGGGAAAGCGAAAAACTCACCGCAAAGCGTAGAGAATGGCCGAAAATTCCCTGTCATATGTATGCTCACACATAATCGGGGACCAAGTGCCCTAGTGTGCGGTGGAATATTCATATTTTCCCACGAAAAGAGGCTACGACTTCACCCGTAGTAAAATATACCTGGGATATGTCACGGACCAACATTTGTGTACACATCGCTCGCCGCCCCTTAATGGATTTTTACCATTCTTTATTCAATTTCGAAGATGTAAATTTTAAATTACACAAAGTGAATTAAATAGTAGCTGCCACACTGACACTGAACAGATTAAGTAACTTAATTACCATGAACTTATCAAACTGCAAAATACAAATTCAACAGATTCTGCCTTTCTTTATGTTGCAAGTTTTATGAACAAGAGCCAAGAATTGACAAATAAATTGAAAGCAGTAATTCAGCAATGGCAAATGCATCTTTTAGACAAAACAAGGACGATATTACGCAACTAAAATGCAATATCAAATTCATTTATCTGTCGTAATTGACTAACGAAGTTTGGAAAATTGCATCGAAACTGACGACATACTCTTTCAATGAAACAGTTTCTTATAAAACAGCGAGATTTTCCGACAACTAATTCGTTACTAATGCATTCGTAATCACGCCCGCAAGAAAAATAATACAACTTTTATCCCCGCAATTATTGTATTATTTATTACATTTATTATTCAATTGTGAATTTCCACAATTTATATTAGCTTAAGGGTGGCCATATTTTCTACCCTTTCACCGAATCAACTTTCTCAAATAATGAATTGCAAAATTAATCTTCACCTCTGCAAACAAATTATTTTATGTTACGCTGACAGTAAACCACGATAGCAATCGTGAAACAGTGAACTACTCATCGGTACACCTGACACTTACACATTTACGCGGGCTCGATTCTTGCATATTCATCGTCCACCGTGAACAAACGTTTCACCCCTGAAAAAAAACTGTTATTCCGAACTTTAGCGTTCCATTACGAGACAGCCGTCGACGTGTAAGACTGGAATTTTAAGTGGCACGATGGCACACCGTAACCACGAATCTCTCACAAATGAATCGTTGTCGAACATGCAGAACGTGGTTCAACAAACCATTCCGTCGCGTATCGCACCGAAATCTGCAGATCCTGTACGAGCGTCGAAACGAAAGGGCAAAGATCTTCTTGACAAATTTCCATAATTCTCACGAAACGAAAGGAGAGCCTTTTCTCGTGGAAACAAAAAGGGGAAAAAGAAATGCAAGAAATAATGTAATGAGCATTGGTCGGGCGGAAAGGAGAAAAGGTATTTTGGTATTCCCGTCGCGATAGCTTCGAGGTAATCCGTATCCTTTTTCGCGTGGAAAGGAAACTTTGCATATCTCGTCGACTGTCGACAGGGGCTTGGACGTTAATCGTCTAATCTCGCTCCGCCGTTCGAACCGTGGAGGGAGGCACGCGCGAGAAATTATTTATTTGCGTCTGGCTTTACGAGGGCCCCGAAGGCGAAGGAGCCATTGAGGAGCAGGCCCGAGAACTTACTACGAATAACGAAGCAACTTTATTCCGCACCGTCTGTTTGCTCCTTCATTTTCGCCGAAAACACGCGCCGCTGAAAAAATAGCTGAACGTACAGAGACGGACACGAATGATGCGTCCATACATCCCCTAAATCCAAGTACGTATGTGTTTCGAAAAATGGATGGGGTGCAGGAAACAATTATTCGGAAATAAATATGTCAAACTTCGTTGCGGTTGAAAATGGTTTTCGTTTTGATCGATAAATTATTGACTGTCCACGCTATCATGTTTTTTAAAGATGTAGAATTTTAAGGTCAGGAGACTTTTGCGGTAAATTGTGAGCTTAGAGGGACATTTTGGTTAAAGTAAACAGTATATTATATTATTTAGTGGAATGCATTGTATAAAAGCAATGGGAAATTGTTAAAATATTTTCAAACGCAATGTGTGTTGACGACATTTAACGATTTGAACACAGTTATTATAATTGTAACATATACATATACATAAAACACATAACACAGTACATTTCGAGCAGTGCTATGCGCAACATGTGAAAATAATGGAAATATGAAATATGTTATGTCAATTAGTTTTATTATGCAGTAGTATCTAATCCATATAAATAAAAGGTAAGTTTGCATTGCACAATCGTAGATGAAACGCAAAAATTTATGAATATTATTGAAAACTTGCAGAAAATTGCAGGCACATTTTAATCATTAATGTACCAATAGGGTAAATTCATTATAATAAAACACGTTGCACGCCGTTCTCGTGAAATTCCTCAATGGAATCGTACGAAATTTTAGCAAAGGAAGTAAACAGGTAAACGAGGAAGGAACGTGGAAATTTACGACCGAGATACGTATAGCAAGCGTAAGAAGCGTGAAAGAGAAACGTTTGCGCAAAAAGATAAGACGAGAAAGTCCGCCATACATTTAGATGGCGCGTGGCAAGGTGTCACCACCTTGGGATCAGAAGGGGAGAAACGGAGATAAGAAAAAAGGAAAGAAGGCGACTAGCAACCTAGTGATAGATTTGACCCAATATTTTCCTGCAAACTTCAAACAAATATGTTCCCCGTTTATTAATATTACAAATTACAAACACAGCATTTGAATGGTACATCTCTGTTAATAATTATTTTAAACGCAAGTTGAACAAAAATACAGTGACTCACAAATTCATTCATAAGAATCAAATATGTATATTTATTGTAGTAAAATATTATTATTTTATTTTGTTTCAATTTAAATACTATTGTCAAAATATAATCACGTTTATTGCACCTACACAAGAACAAACGAGAGGTTTTCATGTATAAATAAAATTGAAATAAAAAGCTAAATAAAAAACATGTTGTAATAGAGAAACTTATATCTTAAGTTAACAGGGAGAAAGTGCAGAGTTATTATTCTTAAAATTTTAAGTTTCTTTCTTTCTGTAAATACCACTGAGATTGCTTTATTTAAACGTTTCTACAACGTACAGAGCAGCTTTCTTTGTACTAGCAGACTTAATTCATACTAGTCCTAATTGCGTAAATCGTAGGATACATATTCCATACGATTTCTGCCCAACTAAAGTATAACAGAAACTCGATTTTAAATCGTTCGAAAAAATCTTACACACAGATGCCTAACATAAACGGCTTCTAAAGTCTACAACAAAAACAGCCCTGCGATTACCATCTTTTATTTCAATATCAGCCATTTTATTTATGTCACAATAAGACTACCTCGAATAAACAAAGCTTCCAACCAAAAAGGAAAAAATTAACAAAGCAATACGTTATAACTTTCGTCGAAAATGAGAATAAACCGGCCGCTCAAACGATACCGTACAATCTATGAACGCATCCATATCTGTCGCAGATATATTTAAAAATAATAATCGAACGATTCTTCGTCCCACGGTAAACACCTTAAAAGCGTGGCAGCGTTGAACGTTGGCACGTTACTATTTACAGATAATATTTGCAAAGAATCGATATTTTCCTTTCAGATACCGATAATGCGCGCGTGGGCGTACTACGAAGCACGTGTTTCTTATTCCCGGTGCATCCACCAGGAGGGACAGCCTGACGAAGCGCCAGTTGCACAGCTTGCGCGCACTGCGTGTGGGATTTACTAATTTCTGGAAGGACTGGAATGGCACGAGACCTCTATCGGGGATCCTGTCACGAATGCCCGATGGCATCTTCTGCGCACGGTAGCTGTTGTTTGCGCACACCACGGACCGGTAATGTCATACCCATGAACACAGGACTCGGGACTGAAATTTCAATTTCACCGGGACAAACGGGAGACGCCTGTTTGAAACGCAGCCTTGCGTTTCGGTTTCTAGAATAATGCAGATTTGTTCGAGCGCAGCCCCGTGCCCGTGGCAGGGAATAATGAAGATTCATGATATCCACCACGGAAACGTTTTCGGCTGATGATCTATCGTGATCCGTACTGGTTGATCCGTTTGGAGATAGCCCGGCTTACCTGTCTTTTGTAGTAATGACATGTTTTTAATGGGTTAAAATACTGGCGGAATAAATGAGTGGCAGATGCTGGCGATGTAAATTGCTGCTTTCTAACGATAATGGTTAACAATCGTAGGAAGTGTGGCGTTGAAAATGGAGAGTTACACGTTTTTTTGTTACAACTTTATTTGAAGGCATATTATTCTGTCGCACATTATTATATGCTGTATGATGGTACAGTACAACATTTACGGGTATGAATGTAATCGAGAACTTTTAAATACGTGCAATTGGGTAACACGTTCAGAGTGGTAGTAATATCGAGAAATATTAACTGATTAATGTTACTAAAGTGAAATGAGCAGCAAAGAAATAATTCGATATAATGCCGGCGGGCGATTTGTAGCATAAATTGGTAATTGCAGTGTCGTAAAGCATTTTGTTGACAATATTTTGTCTAAGTATGATCTTGTTGGCAGGTTCGCGAAAGAGGCCCAAGGCACGGGACTATAAAGGTAATTTGCATAAACTATATGCAGCCGGGGGCAGGGATTCATATCGATCTTTTTAATACAGAAATTATATGCAATCTGAGGAAATTATCAGCATAAATATTAAGAAGATACAGATAGTATTATTCGATTATTAGAGCGCTCTCGGACACATATAATTAGTACCTAAATATTTCTTTAGCCTGCTTTCCATTGTTTAATATTATATTCTCTTATACATGTACTGTTGATTTAATAAAATCATTTCCAGGTTTAAATAATGTCGAAATGATTCAATAATTCTTAGCCCCAGCACTGGTAATTTTAAGTTGGTGGGAAATTATTAAAAGATTTAATATTTGCAAGACAGAGATAGTAATAATAAGCATTGTTACTAACAAGTGTAGTAATGTAAAAATATAAAAAATTACCTCAGAGCTGCACTTTCAATAGTTAACATGTAGCATTGCATATGCAGCTTGTATGTTAATGAAATCCATGACTATCCAAAAACAGGCATCTTCTGCTATTTTTGTTCTTATTACACTCGTCTTCTTGCCAGCTCTAATCTAATTTGAAGACATGCTCACTATTTTATTTTCTCTCACATCTTTTTTGTCAACAGAATACGGTTTATTTTATAAATTGCACTATGTACATGGTAAAATCTGACAAGCTGATGAAAGCATTGCACAAAGTAATACTCTATTGAATAGAGTCAATTCTCATCCCTGGATATTTTGATTTAGTTCGCTATATTTTGATTAAACGTCAAGTATTTATAGCATAATATATTCCAGATGAATAATATTTTCCATCGGTATTATTCAATTATTCAATTATTCAATTATTCAGGTGCATTATTGAACGCATTCGCACCGATTATTTCTTCTGCACCCGTCACACGAATGACAGCGAACAAGTTTCAAACGGTAATTACACGAACAAATAAAATCCGTTCAGAAAATCTCTGCAAAAAAACAAAGCATGGTCTACGGCGCACGTTTTCCTCCGAACCGCGAAGAAATAATGGCGAACGTGTTAAGTAGATCACGTCTCCCAAGCCACACACAATTCATTTAAACAAATCGAATCCGCGACTCTGTTGAACCATCGAATTCCCAAGCGCCTAAATCAATTTACATGTTTCGCTATCTTACGCAAATCGAACATACAAGAATACCCGAAGACTGCCCAGGCGACCCCATTCTTCTCCCGCCGCAAAGAAAGGATCGTGTAATAGCCTCTCTACTCGAAAATACGAAGAAAGGTGACGAAATCTTTTAGCGGCTTCCACCGTCCCATTTTTCTACTGAAAAGTCTTCCGATTCGACAACGGCGAAGTGTGTACTCTACTTTATGAGATAGCACCGGCAGATAGCCGCGTTTCCTGCGGCCGCGAGAATTGAAAGGAGACGCGATCACGGCTCGACGAACCGTTGGAAAGGGAGGGCCGAAGGCAAACCCTGGAAACAGGCAAAGAGGAAAGGGCGATATACGCGAGCAGATAAAAGGAGGACAGGAAAGACCGCGAGGGGAAGGTAACAACGAGCCGATTCAACGCTGAAGCCCTAGCTCTTACACCTTCTTCTCTGTCCCTCCGCTCGCCAACCAGCCACCCAGGTCTTCGCACTTTTTTTTTTCCTTTTCTGAACAAACAGCACGCGGTATCTACACCCACACGACTAGAGCGGCAAGTTGCGTGAAGGGAGCCCGATAGCACGTGCCTTCACGCTTACCTTGCACACCGGTGTTACACCGTTCAACGACATCGCGCAGGGTGTGTACTTACACGCATCGAACGAATTAGTATCAGGTTATTCTGTGTTGTGCAGTTTTACGTAGGTTCGTTTAACACGTTGACACGTGGGACAGGTCGTACTTATGAATCAATTATTTTTTCTGTGCGCTTTGTTAGGAATGCATGTATTATACCCTTTCAGTAATTCGTTAAATTTATTGAGAAATTATTGTTGCTTCGACGCAAGTTATTAGGTTATTCTTTTTCGTTTCTTTGTTTTCGTTACTCCTTTGTTACATTTTATAGTATTTTTTAGTACCTAGCTGGAATAAATGATAATTTGGCTGTGCCAATTCTGGACAATTCTTTTCAGTACTTCATCAGGGATAGTACGAAAATCTTAGAAGTTGTTTTGCATCCAATTTCGAGTTCTTGAATTGCATTCCTATTGAAATCGTATTCTAAAATAATAGTTTTTTAAAAACTATTAGGTATATTAACCCTAATGAAAAAATGGATTAGTAGTTTTCAACTATATTCTTTTATTTTATTTTTTCGTTACATGCGACATGCCTATTGTCATGGTGAAAGAGAATTCTTTGCCGATTCATTAATGTTGCGACATTACGGCTGTATACAATTGATCAAAAAGCTATCCGTCCATGTTCACTGTTCAGTAAGTCTCATACAACATTATACATATCTGTAAAGAAGATGGCAACTTCCAATTCACTTTCAGCAAATAATATGGTTTCTTGAATACTATAATAAAACGTAATTGGTAAATATATATGTATTGCCCCAAAACGAAGGAAACTAGTCGATACGCATATCAAGACTTTAAGTGTAACGTAATAACATACACCTTTTTCCACCTTCGTTTGTCAATTTCATTAACATAATAATAATAACGATTCGCAGATGAAAGAAATAATTGCAGTCTCCGTAGCACGTGGCAGTTTGGATTCGTACTTTAAGAAAATAACGAAAGCAAAACGATTGGAAACAGGGGTGTGTCACACTTTCGAAAGTCGATACACTGTACTTCGGCACACAGACTCGAATAAACGTAGAATCAAATTATTATCGATTTAAGCGGCACGCGATGAACAGAATCGAGGAAAGCATCCGAACGAAACCGCTTTAACCTTCGCGTTACAATGATCGTGCGATCGGTTCCTCGTGCAAAACTGATATTTATGGTACCCTCATGGTGTCGACGCTCGCGCATTGCAGAACGGAGTGCGTGAGCGCAAACCATAATCCGTCCGGCATGGGTTTCCCTTTGGTACGTGAGAAGTAATTGAAGGGTGCCGGTACTTTTGCACGGGTCAGCCGTGTTAACGCCTCCCCGGACGAATATTAAAGATCGTTCTTGGTTTTCTCGAGACGCGAAATTGAAGTTCCGTCTCGGCGACCTTGACACATTGGCTCGTTTGCGCCCCGAGACGTTACTTTCGCGAGACGTGCACCGAGAGTGAGTAATTGCCGATAGTGTAAAACCGTGCTGTTACTTTTTTCTTGTGCCCCCCTCGCTTCAAGTTTATTATCTACCGAAGTGTTCCTTTTTATTGCGGACAAGTGAAACGTTATTGCCGGTCGTAACGAAAAAATGAGGCACATTGAAAGACGAGACGAACACGTGCCTAACGATGTAACACCATACCCCGCCACCTTTCACGGTTTAGCGCTTGGGCAAGTGCACGGGAGAGTTTAACGCGAAATCTATAGAGGAAAGGAGAAAATGCTACGTAAATGAAAGGTGAGAGAATCTGACGCACGTAGACGTATGTTAAATTGGTTGATAATTTCAACTCGATCGGACACGAAGCATGAATTGTACGGATGAAATTGTATTATATTTTGGTGGTGCACGGACAAAGGTTCCGGTGTTACAGATCGATGCTTTTGGTCTATGTAACTTTTTCTCGGTACACCTTTCGCTGTAAAAAGAACCGGTCACGTTCGAACGATTTCAACAGCGATCTTGGATTTCGTATAAAGGGGGGGTTCAGGACCCCCGCAGACGATGATTTTATGGTCTAATGACTGTAAGATCCCAACCACGACACTGATTCGACCTTTGCCGGAACCAGGATAGGACAAAAAATGATCGAAAAAAGTATTTCTTTACTTCTATTAATTTTTTTCCCTAAATATAGCTGCGGGAACAAAACCTTAGGTGGTCGAATATCGTCTTATCGAGCGTCGAGTTGAATACACGTAACAATTGTTGAATTTTGTGGAAGATCAAATAATTCAGAGACTGCCGTGTAAAATATTTCCTTCGACGTAAGTGCAGCTTGGCGCGTCTTTATCAACGAATGGCAGTATTCTTGATTTCATTCTCATCGAATGCTGAAATGCTGGTTTTTGTAAAATCGCAGGATGCATTGTGCACAAGGTTACTTCAATAATTCTTGTTAAACTTTAAAAACGTCTGTTTTTTTTAATTTTTCTGCACATCGACAGATATTCAGCACAAGCTGAAGCATATTTGCAGCATCGGTGAGTCAATTTTTCTTCTGATTAACTTACACTGAAATTGAAATCAGGTGCCCGCTAAAACAGTACAACCGACTCGCATACGTACTTTGCGGGGAACATTATTGTCATTACGTTAAGAAAAAGAAAACCTGTTTCCTTCTTTGTGAAAAAGTACTAAGCAGTTATTCGTACTGTTTCTGACGTCACCGATTTCGTTATCCCTGGCGCAGGACCATTCGTGGCAGCACCGTAATTCTAATCAATAAATTGTTAACCAGTCCACCATTTTTGGGCATTCGTATTATTTCCATAATATGTTGTGGTATACTTCGATAAACACGGTAAATGGATACCGGAATTATTGTTATTATCGACTGCGGCACACGTTTCCTGATGAAGCCGTGCTTGTGTTCGTGTTCGTGACTCGTGCAAGTACTTAAGCTGCATTCAAGCGGCACGGTCACCTGCCTTCACGCTGCAGTGACTTGTAAATCATTCCACCAAATACTAGGGAACGTGCCGCCACGGCAGACAAAGAAGAACCACGTAATAAGGAGGGAAAAAGCTGGTGCTTAATCGAGACAAAACAATGCCGGACAAGCTGATTCTCCCGCTTTCGGTGTCTTCATCCCTTGCTAGACCTGGTCCCTCATTTATCACTGGCTGCGAGCTAAAATTGGTAGTCCGCGGCAGAGCAGCACCTCCGTTATACATAACCGGTAGGGAGACAAAAGTTCTGCCCATTTTCCAATTTTCCGGTTCACTATCTTAAGTGAATCTATCCCTTATATTCTTGTAAAATTAGCAATTCAAATTTTAGACAACAATTACAAAATTCGGCAAATACGAATTAAAAACCGGCTGCGTTATGAATTATTGGGACAATTATTATTGAACGCTGTATAATTACCTGCTCAGTGCTACTACTTCTTTAGCTCAACCCTTTTGCTGCTACCATCTGGTATGGTGGTCTTCCACAGATCTATCTGTATACGATAATTGCCATTACAGTGACTGCGCCAGTGACTTGCCATTCAATATTTAATTGCCGATCTAAACAACGTTTCTGCAATCAATCGAAAATTTCAGTAAAATTTATAATACTGCAGAATTAAAGTACGCATCCGTTATTCGCTGTAGAGTGTAGGGCGCGAGTAATAGCGTCCGTCGTCGACTTATAGTGAAAGTGTTGAAAGGATTCGCGTAACAAAAATTGACTCGTCTAAATGGCTTCGACAAAAAGGATAGTCCGAATAAAATTACTTCCCCACCTCGTTCACCCCAAACGACATTTCATAAGTTACTGGTGTACTACAGCACGACGAACAGCTTAACGCACTCTCAGCTCGTGGTTTCAATTCATGGAATATAATAAAAACCCGTGGACGATCGTGAATGGTAAATCTCCACTGAAGAATAACGAAGAATCGTTCACCGAGCGTCCTTGACACTGCGAAACGGAATTGTATTTTCGTAAGGTGTACGATTCTCGTACAGAGGGCTGGTTGTGCACATGGATTTCTTTTGTCGGTGGACGAAGTCGAAGCACGCGTGCTGCACGTGCCCTGTTGCAAACGTGACTCGGTCAGCGTTTCGATTTATATTTAGTTAACCGTTTTATTTTGCCCCCGTCGAACCCTGCTAAACAAAGCGACCGGGCTCTCCTGCAACCTCACGGCTGTCCGAGCTTGAAATTGCATCGGTGCATGGTGCAACTGTGACCCAAATATCTGGTTTAATATTCTTCGCGATTGTTCGTCACATTTTTCGGTTCCTCCTACTGTTCCTTCGTCCTTGGATAGTCGGGTATATTGTATAATTTTGGCCGTTGAAGAGCGTGGCTGAGCAAAATCTCTTTGAGACTGCATCTGCAGTTTTGATTTGGAAATATGTATCGTGAAATTTTGTCACATTGATTGAACAATAAGATTTAACCCTGTAGAGATCATAATGTTCGTAGTAGAGGTGAGAAATCTACAGGCTTTGTGGCAATTTATTTATTGACGTGGCAAAGCACTTCTAATATAGTAGAAATATTCGTAAATGGTGATTACGTGTATTCGATGTACAACGAGTTTTCACCGATTCCGTTGAATTTCTGTTCAATTTAAAAATGTTGTCATATAATTACCGTATAGTAAAATTTATTATATTACAAACGTTTTGACCTTTTTCCACTAAATGTTACTTAGTCCCTTATCAGGCCGTTGCACTGTGGGTATTACAATCATATAATCATAGAGAAATATTCTGCAATAGAAAATAAAAATGATTGAAAACATACGTCCTGTATTCGTTCACAACTTCGCAACAAAATGTTTGCAATCAAATTCGAAACATTACCCCCTTATTTTGATCACTTGCATATTATATTGCATTCCAGCTGTCAGACGAAAAATTAAAAAACACCCCACATAATTAAATCAGTCCGACCAATATCCATCAGTCACTTTTAAAATAAGACAAACCTAAATGGATTAAATCCTGAATCCTGATTCCAAAGCAGATCATTTCTCCGATATTGTTTCTAGACGCATCTACACTGTTTTCATTTGCTTTAATCGGGATTATCCCGTACAGCTGTCTCTCTCTCGAGCTCGCCTTAGTTATCTTAAAATTCCTGTAGGCTTATATCCAGAGTATCGGGTTTTGGACTTTTTTCGTATGCTTATACGTCGGATGCTTGCCGTATGCTAGGGTGGACCACCAGATGGTCCACGTTCGTCTGTTCAGCGGGTCTGCCATCTGATGCCGAACTTTCGCATTGTTTCTTCGGGCATCGAATTGATCGCGAAATAAATTTTGCAAGTTCAAAACGTGTCCACATTCTTTCCTCTAACCGTTCGGTGTACAATTGAACATGCGAGGTAAGAAGCGGCGCAAGTCGCTCTTTAGTATGTTTTCAGAAAGAAGGAAAGCGTATTTTTATTATAATTCAGAATGTATTTAGACGTTATTTCTGCTGGTGTTGCAGTCATTTGATGAATTTTAATGTGAACAACCTGATTCATAGTATAAATCGATTTTCCATAAAAACTCGCTTCTTTTGTGTTTGATAACGTCGATCCAATTCTGTTAACAGATGAACAAGTGTGATAGACAGACGATTCAGTTGAAAGCACGTATATTACACCATTGACCAAAAGTTTTGGATATTTCCAGGAGTATAGAAATTGTCGCATCAATTAATCATTTAAGTTGAATACTAGTCTGCATGTCAATCCTAGTTAAGGAGTATCAACATGGAATAAATTTGTCATTAGATCCTGCAATGCTGATGTCGGGGCACAAAATAGATAACGAAACATTTGACCGACAGTGCATTATGTTCACACAAGGCTGACACATTCACCCGTTGAAAAAATATAATTGCATTTACCATATAAGACAGGTACAGGAGGTTTCCATTAAACGTGTCCGAACGTAGCGAAGGAAATGTTTACAACTCAGATTGACAGATCACAGCGATAAAGCCATTAACTCTTGAACATTAAAAAATATACGAACAAACCTGTAACCGTCTATACGTCCGCCGACAGAAATGAAACACTCGGCGAGAATTTATTAACTCCCGTGCAAATCACATCGATGAAGCGTTACATCGAATTTTATACCGATTCGCCGCGTTACACATCAGCCGCGTGTGTATTATGCGCCATGCATATGTACACATTGCAAGCAATTGGCGATCACGCGCGTCTTCATCTCATCCACGTTATGAGGAACGTGCATTAAGAAGAAAAGAGGCAACAGGGAGCATCGTTCCGGAGGCCGCTAAGTGCCCGAGCATCGTTGTCCGTTTATATGCAAATGTAGTTGCACTTCGGGCTTGAAACCGTGGCCGCGAGAAATTGAATGAACGTAATTAAATATCATCTGAAATAATCAGGTTCGCCCGTAAAGGAAGACCGGTAGGACACGTCGCGTTGGCTTTCGAGGTCGAGCCGTAATGCTGTCAAAACGAGCGTCGACGTGGTGGCTCGTTTCGCTGTGTGCTAATTCCGTGGTGCCCCGTCGGAATAGGTGTTCACGTTCCTTCCGTTCGCGTCGGTCGAGCTTCTGACCGCGACCACGTTGGCTATCATTAAACCTGTCGAGGATGAGGGGCGAGCGTCTATTAAAAGGCAGCCAATTTCTATCGCCCGGATAGATAATAATAGCAGTCCGGAGTCTATGGGTTACGCCATAAAGTCCGCTATGAACCGCAAGGGCCTTACTCTCGTGCCCGGTTGCCTTTTTCGCCTCGATTCTTTTATGTTTCCTACGCTTTGCAGCGCACTTTTCGTCTCCTCTTCGCGCCAGAGGGATCGTAAACGGTATAAATGTTGGCCAATAGGCACTTAACCCGTTCGCCTTCTTTCGTCTTTCGTCGTTGCCAGTGTTCGCCGCGGAGCACCTTTTACGAGTAACACCTTCGCTGCTGAAAACACAGTTTGCTCTTCGTGCTTGGCGACCACCTAATGTTATTCTTTGCTCTCGCAAACGATAGACGAAGCGTTTCGTGTTTCTTCACGCGTGTAGGCATCTCGATGACATGTGGCTGGCGGTCAGACAACCGTTTATAGTCTTGCCTTTCCTATCCCCTCGCGATGCGTTTCTAGTCGATATTGCGAATACCACTGGCCACCTTGGATACGAGGACGACGAACTTCCATTCTGATTTTTTTTTGTTGCATTCGACGTATTTATTGGTCTTCTTTCGGTTCGGTGGAATTATACTTTCTGTTTCGCGGTCGCCTTCTATTCCATTCGTTTTCGCATCGCGATACACCCTAAATGGATTGAATTTAGGAGAATTTTGATAATCTTCCAGGTGTACGTGCTGTTCAATGAAAGGAGGAATTGCACGTTTCAGATGGCAGTAATCAACACGAACTGCATTATTGTAAATCAGTAAGCAATTTATTTGAAATATCGCGTTGTGTTTCCCATTGGGAACAATTAATATTGTGGAACAATTTGTCGAACGATATAAAATTGTACGAAAAAGAATCTATTTTATATATGAAACCATCTTTGATACAGTTGATTAACGCAGCCCTGCTATTTGCAATTTTATTACTCATTTAGACAATAGTATGATTTCCCACACAACGCTTGCTAAAACAATCTCTGCTGCTCAAGTAAACCGAAATTGAATTGAAATGTATTCAACTTACAATTATTCTGACCGAACGATTAACATCATAAACGACGGCACAACTAAGTATTACTTCGTTCATGAACTTTCGTTTTATGGGAAACAAACAATGTCACGTGGTGAAACCGTTGAGTTCCTCTGCGAAAGCACCATATGGTGTAGGTGATGCCGTCGTGAACGTCGACGGTGTTGTTATTATTGTTATTATTATTATTATTACCGGGTTCTTTTCCAGTCAGTAATTACGCGACGCGGTCCCATGCAAACGCGATTTAAGGGAGTTTTTTTTTTCCTCATTGAAAGGGTACGTTGAACGACGTTAGTGGCAAAGACCAAGGGTGGGCTTTTTATGCGTGCCAGACCGTACCACGCAACCCAAAATGCGTGGGAATAAAATGCCTCGTTACGATATCATTACATCGTTCTCCGTTTCGTACGTTACCACCAGGAGAACGCAGGGGCGTTTACCGTCTGCATTCTGAATGTGAATCACCGAACGGGTAATGATTAGCGGTACGGAAGCACGAAAACTGCCTGATATATATTCATGGGACCATTTGTTTGAATTTATATCGGTTTCCTTTTACCAGCTTTTTCATTTATCGGCGGATCTTAATTTATCGTGCTGTAATTTTTCTTTCAGGGATACAATTATTAATTATACATAAGTAGCAGTGGCCATAAATGTTCGAACGAACTATGAAACTGCGTTTCTTTGTTGCTTCTAATAGGGTTAATTGATTGAGCAATAATCGTTTATAGAAATGGTTCACAATCATTCGTTAGTGTACTACTTTATTGAAAAGTAGAACTGTAAACCTTTGTTCGGGCTTTCGAATCCTTTTAAGTCGCGAAAACGAATTTGGATGTCCCTGGTGTCTGATTAGTTGGAATCCAGAGAGCTGAATATTGGAAAGAGTTTTCGAGGCTGCAATAGTCGAACTGTTGGGCCTTTCTCGAAAACAATTAGAGCGTTCGCATTGAAGATCCTCCGAAATTTAGTTCACGCAAGAAAACAAGAAAGAAGAAACTAGAAATTTCTCCCAGCCACTTTCGATATTGCACTTTGTTAATAATATGGATTTGAAAAAAAATATTTCCACCGTTTGCTGTAAACATATCGCCAGTTCCTCGCAGGTACTTATTTCGAAATTAAACCGCAGCCATAGAATACGAATGGTAGCGAAATGGTAGTGAAAAAAGGCAGGCACAAAGCGGGATTATTCTGTTTTGACATGTACACAGTTGGTGGTACCGCGTTCCACGAGCACAATCAGGAAAATCCGGCATCTGTTACTTACCATGGCTCTTTTTCCCTCTAGTGAGAACCTTTTTCTATCCGAGAATCGAGATCCTCGTAACTCACGGTAGACAGTTTTCGAAAGGGTTTCCTGCGGGTACGAGTGGCCTTTGGAGAGAGGAGCCGTGGACAGAAGAAAGGGTGAAGGAAGGGTGGTCGCGTGCCCGCATCACCTGCACCATGCAAAAATCTCCGGAAAACTCGAAAAAAAGCCTCAGCTAGCCGCGCAGCTGTCCGAATCGTCTGGATGTCTTATTCAAATAACTCCGCGTCGGATGGCTGGATAGGAGAGGAAGGCAGGCGACGCCGAAAAGGGATGATTCCACGTTTTCAGATGCTGTTTTCACGTGGTCAGGTCGAATCGTGAAAGGGTTGAAGGCTCGAATGGCAGCATTATTGACGATCATACCTTATCCACGTTCGAGAAAAGGCTCGTAGGTGTGGAAGCAAATTCACGTATAGGTGCTCGCATCTGCCGCGATCGTTACTTTTCGAATTTTTCTCTTTGGGTGTATCGATTGTGGTGGCCAACGTTTCCTCTCTTTGTACGAGCCTGTGCGTATACAGACGCGTATCGAGGGCCCGCGATGCCCCGCGGTTTGTTTGTGGATGACCTCTGGCCTCGATCATCGAACGCTAAACTCGGCAGGCTCGTTTAATCTTCCTTCGTCCCCCCCGCCGTGGACTTCGTCCGTTTGATCGCGGATGCGCGTGAACCTTGATGAATTTTTTTTTCGAAAATTCATGGACTGACTGTGCCAGATATACAATTTATGTGGCTATTATTAACCGTCTGAAACAAGCTAAAGTGTATACATCATTGTAGTACTCGGGCTATAATTCAGGTGGTTTTAATCGTTGTTTATATATCCTTGCAAATAAATTCAATTCGCCTGGTGTTGATACAGAAGCATTTTAAAGACCTTGCGCCGTCACGAAGCCTTTATTGTGAAAACTAGCTACCGAATGGCAATGAATAACGAATTAAATGCATTATTCGTTGTTCAATATCTTTGACGTATCGTCATTTGTTTATCAGCATAGGGGATATAATATAATAATAATATAAGAAATAGGAATATCGTTAGGTTCACGTTACTATTATTTATACCCACGAATGATTCTAAAACAGTAAATTAATAATTGTCTTGCATACACCTATTCGGATCGTTCGAAATTTCTGCAGAATTTCGCTTCGCATCTTTATCCCCAGTAATGTCAGCAAATTTCCTATGAACATGCAACCTATTTTATATTTCTCTAACGTGTGCAACGTCCAGCCAGGAATGTTGAACGATTAACATTTATTCCATGTGGGCCTCGTCGTGAAGTCTCCATACGCTGCAAAAGATTTTCATAAAAATGTGGAAATTAGTTACGATACTGAGCACGTGTACAAGTATGCACAGAGCCAGGTAAGGTGGTCAAAGGTACAAGAGCGCGTGCGGGGGTGGCCAGGTGTGAACTCCCGCATAAGTGATTGCCAGGAAAACGAGGGTGGGTAGAAAAAAAATACGTTCCGGTATACAGTTGGACGTTGGCATAACCGTGGTCAGTGATAAAGACAGATCAAACAAACTAAAATGTTACTAATCTTTCGATAATCGAGGATTTACTGAGCTTACAGCTAAACCGATATCTAGCTGTTCCACCCCGAATAGATGCCAAATATTCTACTGCGTCACGTACAGCACTTCATTTGTAATTAGAACATGGACTCATAAGTGTCGTATTTATATGTGTATATAAATTATATAAAATTAAGGTAATATATTACAGTTGGACAGGGTGTATTTATAACGTTCATGAGAACACGTTCAAGCATTTAGGGTTGAACCATATTTTAATGCACGTCATGTTGTGACATCTATGTGCAGACGTCGATTATTACAATAATGTACGTTTTAGTACAGCAGCAGTAAATTGGTAAGGGTGCAACGAATGTTTGCTACCACTGCATAAACTCTTCTGCAGAAATAAACTTTAATCCCTCTCAGCCAGATACACTTCACGTTTCAAAGTAAATATAAAATGTTATATAAACGCAGACACGGCAATGCTATATTAAAATGTTGTAATAAAAGTACAAAACAACAATGGACTGATGAGTAGGTACATCGTGCAGTAAGGGAACAGTAATGGTCAAATGAGCATGACCCTCAAGGATGGATCGGTCGAAGGTCCAATTCTTTGTCTTCCAAGATCATCAGATATCGCGCCACCGCAATTTTACCTGCCGGAAAGTTTAGGAAAGAAAGTTGCCAAGAATTAACGGACATCAAGAATTAATACGAAGAATTCTTAAAACATTCACTAAAATGAAAGAAATTTCTAGATATGAATCTTCAATTTATAAAAGTAGACCACACCTTGAAATGCAATTAAAATAAGTATCACCAATATGGTTGTAAGCTGTGTTAAAGCAAAAATCATCCTGCAATTCTATTCTATGGCTAAACATTTATACGGAAAATACGAAATAATAGCATAATGATTTTTTGTTTAACACAGCTTACAACCATATTGGTGATACTTCGTATTTTCCGTATAAATGTTTAGCCATAGAATAGAATTGCACCGTTTGCATTAGAAGAAACACAGTCTCTTCTACGTAGTTCCGTTACAAGGGCGGAACCACGACTATCATCGTCGATCAAAGGGTGTTAGGAGCGATTAGAGGGGGTGTATGCATCGACATTATCTTTGACGGGGTTGTTGAGCGACTGGTCGGTGGTCGACTATCGATCGTGCACGAGGATAAATACTCACATATCGTGGGATAAGCAACCACCTGCAGGGGGGCAGGTGATGTCAGACATAATCAGAACCGGGCACCAATCTGCGCCACCCTCTTTACGTCCGCCGACATTTGTTTCTTTCGTGTATCGCAACGTGCGACGCTGACTCACGGAACGTAAAAGTACATACGTGGCCAGATACGATTACGATAACGGTAGCGAAACGAGTTTCTAGTAAAAATCTGCACGAACTCGCATGTTACATTTTGTGCGCCACCTTTCGCCTAAAATGTTGGGATTGTGTTTGCACTTCAAGGTTGGATACGCTTGACGTCATTTTTATCAAATGCGTTTTTGTACGGACACACCTGTGCACGCGTGGGGCTACATTTGTTTGAAATTATGGTTCTCGCTAATTGGAACAATTTGGCAGCTGCCTGTGCATTGACGAAAATAAACTGTAAACTCACGCATTAGGAATTATGTACAGGCAAGTTAGTTATATTGATGTAGGTGGTTGTATTTTTGTCTTACAATGAAATGCTGTCTGATTATTGTAC
Organism: Nomada lathburiana; assembly: GCA_963667235.1. Taxonomy (NCBI): domain Eukaryota; kingdom Metazoa; phylum Arthropoda; class Insecta; order Hymenoptera; family Apidae; genus Nomada; species Nomada lathburiana. Next base: position 6,640,819 of record OY763898.1, on the reverse strand, counting down.
ATACCTACAATGGAGCCTCGATTATCAGAAGACCAATCAACGAAACGATTGATTATTAAAATATGGATTAAACGAAAATTCGATACATATTATTAATGCAATTGCTTTGTGTTCATCTCGTACAATAATTCCTCGCTGCCTTTGCTGCAGTGGAATTTTATATGCACCCCTATTATCCCACTGTACCTATAAGCCTGCTTGTCCCCCGACAGGTTTATGTAAACGGAGTTCTACTGTAATATAATTTATTGCTTGACTGATATAAATATATCTATAGTCTTATTACTACAAACAAATTAAGCTAGGATTGCGTCCTAGCTGTAAAACTGTAGTTACGCTCGGCAGTAGTTCAAATAACCAGTAAAAGTACACTTATCCAGACCGGAACTAAAACTTCGTTTCAATAAACAGTGTTTCTACTGTGCCTGACATTTCCTTGATACGTCTAGCATCAGTCCAATGAAAACTAATTATGAAACCAGAAAAAAACCATTCGCAACTATACCTCAGCAGAACAGTATTTAATAATGTTTGCTAGGATTCCAGATAAAATAAACTTCCCGATGTTCCAATGTTAAAACACCGCTACATCGCAACTGGACTGCATATATATATATATACATACATATATGAGAAATAAGGGAATCCACGAGGACAGCAGACTAACGCTAGACGCCGCTAGACCGGTCTTCGATAAAAAAACCTAGCGGACACTTGAACACCACTTGCTGTGCATGCTTCAGCAGTTGTTGGGTGTCACGTTCACTAGGTTAGTACTGCCAATCGATGCAGCCGGGAATCTCTTTAACGTTATTCCTTCCTCCTTTTCCATCTCGTCCTGTTTCTTCATTTTGATCATGCGGGTTTGCCGTTCGCGTATACATGCGCATACACATGCACATGCATACATACCTCGCATCTATACGCAACTCGTACCCACTGGCCTACACCAGCGTGCTGGCCTGGCAACCTGCATCGATTCCTCCTCTCTTCCACTCATCCTTCGTCCTCCTGGCCAGCTATAAACGCAGGTTGTACCCGCTGCGACGGCGCATCCTTCGGTCTACCCAAGATCATTGTCCTTTAATCCTTTGATCCTTTGATCCCAGCGGACCGAACGCGTCACCCGAGGATGCGTTTAAAATGACGAGAAATAGGCGGGGACCTACGAAGTCCTGGCACGTGCTCCGGCGTTCCTCATTTCGAAACGAACTATTCTTTACAGCAAAGACAATGGAACCGATCGCTATCTGTCTAACGTTGGTTTTAACTTCGAGAGGCGTCTGACAAAGGACAGACTGAAGTACAATGGGGTTCTTGCGTTTTGTCGATCCCCGTGATATCTGGAGCACGGTAGCCAGTCGGAAATCACGAGGAAGCATGTCCTGTAAAACAATGGCGGGACATTCAACATTTTTTTTTTTTCTTTCGTTGCTTCCGTTGCAGAGTATTTTGTTTCGATACGCATAAATAGGGTATTTAAAAGAGGACAGCAGGTATTGAGGTTGTAGGCAAGGTAGGTATTGAGACAAGTGTTTCCGAACCAAATGTACACTTTTTTTGGCGGTATATGTACATGGGAGAAAGTTTCAGCCAATAGTATGTAGGTACATTCCGTTAAGCAGGCTTACTGCATCCTTGCTCGGAAACAGAAAATGCTAACCTGACAGTGTGAGACAGATGAACGCTTCTTGAAAATGTATATAAGGCAAAATACAATTTTTTTTAAATTATGCTATAGTGTTGAATGTGGCAAATCTAGTACAATTTGCGAGTAGGTAGTATGAACTCTCGAAAATCCTACATACTTTTTTTGTAATATCTCCTTACTACTAAGGAGAAGTAAGAACATACTTGTTGCATAAGCTCCAATTATTCCAATTTTTTTTATAAAAAATATGATTAATCGAATGTCCAAGGTAACTCCTGAACTTCTAACTTAACTTAACCGAAGTGCACACCGGTAGACAGAACCTGTAGTTACCAAAGAGAACCATAACAGTAATAGGTTACTGTAATAACTATAAAAGAAATAATAATGACACCGCAAAATTGACACATTACTTTCCGTTCAATTACCATCCGTACCCCATAAACGGACAGCTAATCTCAATACATCACAGCTCATTAAGATCGGCCGCGAAATTTCAATATGCATCCAGGAGGGAATAAATGCGTTATTCGAGCATCAATCAAGTCCACGGGCACGAGGCAGAGTAGGACGATGGTCACTAATATTCCAACTGGAATGATAATTTACTCAAGTCCTCCGTCAGGATGCGAAGCGAGGGAGAAAGAAAACGACCTGAAAGGCTCGTGTACACCTGTAATCTTCGAACGGATCTCTTTCGAGCCCGCGAATCCTCCTTTCGACCGTTATCGACGGGCATAAGCGGAGCCGGCGGGACGACACACAGGGGGAGACTAGTTAATGACGCGGCTACTTTATGCGACAGGTACGCGTGAGTTCTCTCTTTCTTCGTCTGATGATTTTTCGTGGTGGGTAGATGTGGGCATAGGGGCAGTCAGTCCAGACGAGCAGTCAAGCCGTCGAAGAAAGCAGCCAGCCAGTCAAGTTAGGCGCTATGGACGATCGTGTTCGAGAAGCCGAGTGACCCGACACCATGCGCCTACGGCAGGTGCTTGCCTCTTATACAGCCTTTCCCGCTGGTGTCGGCTTCTCTCGTACCTTTAATGCCGCCTTGGTAAGAGCCAGACCCAAAAGAATTACCCGGGCATCTGCCTCTCTCTTTAGACGGGCGCGCGAGTTCCGAGATCGTCCGTGAGACTCAAACAAGTGGGGGAGAGAATCGAGCCACGCGCCAACCATCCCCTCTACTCTTCTTCGTTCGCGGTGCTTCTTCGCGTTTGCCGTGTGCTCTTTATTCACTGTATGTATGCATATATGCCCATGGTGGTGCATACATACTTACTGTACAGCTATGCGGACCTTAGCACCGTTCCATACCACTTTCGATTAACTGAACTTTTGCTCATCCATTCATGCTGTTAGGGGAGGGTAATCTAGTAATGATCGTATGGAGCACAGTTTGTCAGGATTGAATTATTTTTTTAGGGTGGACAAATTTGGCCGATTCTGGAGAACAATTTCGACGGTTCTTTCGCGAATCGGTCAGAGAATACGTATTGAGAATATGCGGTTGACTTGAATTTTAAAAAAGCGAGGTTGGGAGGAACATATTTTTGCAGCCTGGAGGAAGTTTATTCGTTGTGCGATTAACAATTTGCAATTGCTGTGATTTATTAGTTATGTACGATTATTTATAAGATTTTTCTACCTAATCGTCCGTTGTTGTTCTGGCTGCTTTTTGTTCTGCCAATCCTACACGTCTCTAGTATGCAACAAGATCGTTTTGATGTTTGGAGAACAGGTGATTTTATGTATCCTGGTTTCAGCTAAATTCAATGGGGTAAGTTGCAGTCTCTGCAATGTTGAAAAAGTTCCAATTTTTGTAGGGGCACGAAATTTAAACGGAAATTTAGAGTTTTTATGTGGGAAGATTTTAATGCAGAACAGAGTACAGTAATACCATACGCGAAGTAACTGGAAATGAAGTTGTAGGTAGTATTTAAATTGCACCAGTGGAAATTCATATTCGATTATAAATTATCGGAATTTTGTTTCAGTGCATTAACATCAAGTTTTATAATAATATACTTGAACAGGTTTGAACGTCGTTTAAATATTCGTAAGCGAATGTATAGATGCGAATATTAATGTCTGCGGGTTATTAACAGCTTAACGAGGAGTCAAAATGCGTCATTGTAGAATAAAACTTTTCCAGTTTACATTAGTGACCATCTGCGTGTAAGATCGTATCAGGTGAAAACTGTATTAAATTTCGAACTTAATCGACGACCTATATCTCACTAATTTAACATCACCATGTGCATACGTATACGAAACTGCATTTTCGTGCCCTGTGTTTATCATCGAATGGGTATTCTTGTTAAAAATATAAAAGCAGATACAAAAATGCGATAAATACTTCTCACGGCGACATATCGTGCTTAGCGTTCGTCTTTTCAAAAATATGGCTGGCAGTGCAATATTGAACGTCATAAATGTGAAGCTTCATTAATCATATTAGTATAACCTCGAGCTTTCTTATCTGGTAAACGTTATCGTAAACGTCATCCATAGTTAATAGGAATTGTGCAATACTTAATTCACATTAAATACCGATGAAAGATGTAAAATATCTAATTAACTTTCCAATAGACCGTACCATGATTTTTCATAGCGCATTTAATATAGTTCATAGTACATTTTAATATCAACCGCTCATTTATTTTAAGTTATCGTACAACTAAAACAGTTCGTCACAGGCACCATACTTATCCAGCGACTAAATTCGTCCGCATTTAATAGATTCCTAAGAGCTTAAACCATCCTTTCAAGCAGAACGCGACCAGGTTGTCGCATCGAACGCGTCGCTAATTTCTCAGCACGATATAAACGATGCCCGAAAATATTCCAACGAGAAAAATGTTTAGCTATAATGAGAGCCTTAAGAAACGCCCACGAGGACGGCCAAAACTTGCCACCAAACAGGCTGTTCCGCTTCCGTTTCCACGGCGGAAGCGTCTCTGACGTTGCCACGTACATATCTCGAGTTCCTCCTCCCGTTTCGGCGTTTCCTTCATCTGGTTTCACCGATCCTTAACCAGCGGCGTTTCGCGACGAAAAGGACGTGTAGTGGCTGGCCACGTCAAAATCGGACGGAGGCACCGACAAAAAGCACGGCCACCGAGCACAATGCACGCCCACCCCGGCATTATTTTCAATTCCATGCATTCAAGCATTGAACCGCCTCCGGAATCGCTATTCCTGCGCCTGGAATCAGCTTTTATTATAACCATACGCGAGCGTGTACGTACCTGTACGTGTTCGTACGTTCGTGAACTCGCATGTGAGCGCGCGCATAGAGTCTTGCCGTTATTATTCGCATTGATAAATGATCGCTGCCGTGTCATGGCGAACAATACTGCAGAAAACGCCCTACACCGCCGACGCTACAATCAGCCGGATATGAACGACGCCACTCGCCCGTCCGCTTCTCGAAGCCCTTTTAACTTACTTTTAGTTTGTACGGTTTCTCGGCCGATTGCGAATTCACTGGGATGCTTTGTCTTCTGAACGTTCTTTCCTTGCCGCTCATTCAGGGCCCGCAGTCGCCGGCGTTCGAGGGATTTCTACGTCTGCATATGTATATGTGTACTAGGTGGCATGCAAAGTGCGCAGGTGTCATAGTTATTTGAGGAATGTCGCGAAGATGTGAAAAGTGTGTGTCGAATGGCTTTGTTCCTGAACAGAAATTCTATTATTGTAATGTTTACGCGATGTTAAATTTTGGTATCTTTGTTAATTGTCAGCGACCTGTGTCATATTTTCTATGCAAAACTTTTTTGTTTTTTAGGGAGGAAACAGAAGGCGGTGCAGATGGTTTGTCAGAGCAAAGTTCTCTAAAAAAAACCAGCAGATCTGTAGAAAAATAACGACATAAGCAGAACTTAATGTATCATAAGTAGATATGCATGGCAACAAAGATTACGCAAGGAATTCGAATGCTCGTTACATTCGTACATAGATTAAAATCATATCGGAACGAGCACTTTATAATTTATTGGAACATCCAAAAATATAACGCGTTTTCTGCCTGTTAGGTGCACTCGCGTGCAATTTCCCGTACACCTTGATCCCCGGACATCTGGCAATGTACGAACGCAATGCAGCACGCCCTTGCAGGCATAAATCAAGGATTAAAACGTCGTCGACGCGAAATTTCTTCGGGGACTGATTGCAAATAAATTTTCCATCCACTTAATCTTCCGCTCGTGCTACGAAACAGCGAGATGAATGTTAAACAGTTTTATCGCGAAAGCGAAGGATAGAGAAGGTGGGTAATCGTTCAATAAGGTGATAATGTGCACTTGCGTGGCGCATCACAGCTGCAGGATCTACGATGAACGGTGACCTTGAAATTCAAAGTGCGCCCCGTCTTAGTTCCAAGTATGTAGTGAAAGAGGGACTTGGTAATGCCGCGGTTCGAGGCCGTTTCATGGTTTCCTCCTACTAACCTATTAACTTACATCCATTGGGCTGACAGCCAGAAATTGCGGAAGATATATACGAAGATATACGAAGTGCGAACAAAAAGTCGAAAATTAAGGGTTTTGAGATGAAAGCAAAAGATGGAAAATTTACTCAAAGATTTAGTTAAACATTTTAACTGCAACGTGCCGTTATTACTTTGCGATCTGATAATTGTTATCAATGCTATGGAATGGTATCTGAGAAGATCGAAATCAATAATCCGTATTGGCTCTACGAATATTGTAAATAGGCTAGATGAATTCTTATCGAAGAACAACGCGGGCTCGTTCGTTTTAATTGGGGTTAAATGAATTATCGTGTCGAGAGAGTTGTTAAAAAGGGAAATGAAACGTACACGGTTTGAGGCTCATCGCGTTGCACTGAGTCACCTGGCCCGCAACAAACCAGTTTATAGAATATTCTGCATGAACAGAAGATCGATTACTTTGCATATAAGAACAGATTACACTTATTTTCGCATGGTTAACCTTTAATTACTAACACGGTGGGCTTCGCGGTGATATACGTGCATCTAGTACATCGAATGCTGTTATTTCGTAATGGTTCAATTTTGTACCTTCGTTTTTGACCGAACAGTTTAACACGTAGGCGTTATCTTATTGAACACTTTCAACTTCGCATTCATTCATCTTCGAATGCGTGCACGAGCGGGTTTTGGTGGCGAAAACAAATGTGATTGCAGATATAAGAGGGGAATGAGAATAAACGAGGCATAATTTATTATAAATTTATATGATAAACGTGTACAAAATTTACTTGGTCGAGCATTATCCAATAATACAGGACGAGTCAGCTAACTCGACCACCTGGAATCACTCATATCCTACTGTTTAGTGAATATCACCTTCATTTTTCATAAATGAAATGTGCAACATTTGATCCTGCATTTTGGCTGAGAATTCAACGTTGAATATATGTATAATATTACATACGTATATATAAACCCGAGATTTTATGAATAAATCCATACATCGAATAATAGTGGTACAACGTCAATGAACAGAAGCATGGTGGAAATGAAACTGCTAATCCGGCGTTCTACATTATAGATAATCACAGCAGCGAAATGCGAGAACGATAATTACGCCAAGCTCGGTGTGTCGTAAACTCTCATTAATTCAATTAGCCGAAGCTCTAACCCATCCTTGATGTCCAAATTGGATGGTGTCTGGACACGGCAGGACATCACGGGGGCCCCATGGTCACTCCCAATTCCTCGTTTCATCGCAAACGTAGGAGGGAGATCATAGGTGTAAAGAATAGGGTTTATTGTCGGCCACACGAAAGCCGACTTTTACAGTGACTGACGGAAGTCTGTAAAACAGAATAGTTTTTGGCGGCATTCCAATAACGTCAGCGTCGGGATGTGTTGTAAAATGTAAATGTTAGTGCCTTTACTCGAAGTTTCGACGATAATTGCCACCAGTCGAAGATTTCCGTGACTTAGCGCCAGGTAAATTTTTAATATCGAGCTATGATAACCGGCTCCTGGATTGTATTATATTTAATTGTTAGATGATGGTATTCAAGAAGCGGATTTCGAACATAAATTGGCAAATGGCATGCGTAAATTGTCCAATTTTATTAAGCTGCTAGAAAATACAGCTTACGTGTCAATGAATATTTTAGAGTTTATTTGCAATATTTTATTATTGATATTCACATTGGTAGTTTTAATATTTAAATATAATGCAACCCAGTTTGTAATTGGGGAAAGAAGGAAGTGTGCCGAATATTTGATTATTTTAGTGTTACGTTATTATTATAATGCTTAAGGAATTTATTGTTTTATTGTTAAATGACAGTTTAAATATTCCTCAAAATATCGGAGCATTGCATTTTATTTAAATCGCAATGTAACTAATTTTTCCACTTTTTTAATAAATGTACATTTCTTTGCTATAATTCAAACGAAATATAGGTACCTACTATTTCATGCTTTAACAGGTATGTGAGCTGAGTCAATTTGTAGAAAAAATGAAGAATATGAAACCGAATAAATAAAGATTAATACCTCTCAAGTTACAAGATTTCTATCACAATTAACGAAAGCTGCATTTAAGAAAATAGACCATATTCCTTGACAAATTAAGGACAGCACACCTAAAAAACAAAAACTGTTAAGTTGCCGCCAGCAGCAATTTTCCAACCAGTGAATATAAAAGTCACAGGAAGCGTGTAATTGTCGCGTGTACCTGTTTAATTAGGTGGAATTAAAATCTTTAAACGGGCTTCCTGAAATTGTGCATGAAGCAGCAGGGAAGTGGTCCCTCGTATTATTACAAGCGAACGCGAGTTTCGTTGTAGAAAATATTACGAAGAAGATATTTGAATCCGGTTGTCCGAATATAATAACCGCCACTGTACTCCTTGAGGAGACGACATTAGTGGCTTACAGCTTTTCACGCGTTTTAATTGACACACTTTACGGAAGTTTGATCCCATTAAAACAATTCGAGTAGAAAAATGTAAAATTTAATTTAAATTCTCTTTTCTCGTTCTAATTATATGGATATATATATATACATTTATGATCACATCCTTGAGTAAATGCAGTACTCCTGCTATTGTGGTAATTATAAAATTGCTGTTGCAAGCATGCTTTATACAGACAGACAATAATCCCAACAGCGAGGATTGCATTAGATTATAAATCAGTATGCAGGTATTTATATTTTTATTTACTTTACGCATCCGTAATTAAAATATAAATAACTTGTACTGACGTTGTCTTGTTTGTGCCGCATATTAATGAACAACTTTTGCAGTCCCTCTACATTACAGATGAGGTATGTGGGTATTAGTAAAATTTCCCGGAATTATATCACAAAATATATACAATTACACACTTTCCCAAACACATTAATGATCTCCCCATATTAAACTGGAAAAGACAGCCTCTGACTAAATTACAATATCTAAAATTCTACTTAATGTCGCGCTATCCGTTTGTCGGCGTAAATAATAAAGTCAAAGTGTCTTCCATTTGCATAACATATTTGAGCCTCTATATGAGCATGTCACGTGTCATTTTATTATTTCCATTAATAGGCAACGAAGTACGGCTGGTCTGCTGACATCTGAGTATTCGTCGTATTAATGGCATGTCCATCGAAAGGTATTCCGGCGGAGATTTCAAAGTGGAATAACAAAACATCGAAGGCATCACCTGGAGTGTATCGTTATTACCAAATTTTGCTGGATATTACAAAACACATCTGACTGTACGTCAGATGGCTCGTGTTAATTAAGCCACCGTTATGAAAAACGGTTGCAAAGAATGGCGATCCGTCGCCTCTGGCAAAACGCCGCCTTGGAACACAGGGTAGAACGATAGAATACCATGATTTATTTCACCACAACATGTAAGCCACTACTTTCTGTCGACGTTACTTTAATCTGCATTAACGAGAACCACCGCATAATTTTCAGTAATATCCAAAATGGTTCAACCCTTTACGATGCAATATTACAAGGTATCCCTGTTTCACGTTCGGGCAGTAATTAAATTATATGAAGCAATATTGTTTAATTACAAGGAAGGTTAAGGGGAAGTACCTACTATACAATTACCAGGGTACGTTGCTCGTTACTCTTCCATAATTGTTTTATTATAAGACTTTCGGTTTTGATAAGAACCGATGTATCAGGATATACTGATAACATTAATTATTCGTCTGACATAGGCATATTTAAAAGACATAAAACTGTGGAGAATTGGGGAACATCATTATTATAAAACAAGGGCAGAGCGGAAATTTTTCGTCGTTAAGTTCGATGAAGAAAGCAGGCGCAGAAAAGAAAAATAACTTTGGAAACATCAGACGAACGAAAGGATTCACCTACAGTAGTTATCGGTGAGTTGTGCAAACCGGTACGTGAATATGCATTTACGATGAAAACTGTACAAAATTATATGGTATAATTCTGCAGAATGCCAATTTTCGAGCGTCTACCTACATAAATTGAATATGAAATAGCAGTAAAGAAAAATAAAAACGAGAGTATCCCTCGATGCTATATTTACGCGTGACTGAATAATTAAGAAACATAAAACATTAAAGGCGTTTTCACCTAAGTTCAATAAACGTTAAACCATATTAAAATTTTACGGCTCGTTTTAGTAATGAATATGTACAGAGATAAAAAGAATACGAAAGAAGTCAATAAAACGTATATGTACAGTAAATGTTGTGACACATAATAAATGTGTTATATTTCCCATGGCTTTCAAGAAATATAAATAATGGCACACATCAATGCAATTACTTATAACAATAAATTCGTTCTTTACTATATAATCCTAGTCATAAGTAATACAGAATTATGCCGTCTTAAATATCATTTTTTTCCGAATGTACGTATGTTACGATGTTACGATGCATACATATTACGTATAAATTATAACCACGAGAGTTCCATGAATATAAACAAGAAATTAAACAAAAGCTCCGGAATACAAATCGATTATCCAAGACCGTAGTTCCATATTACAACAGTAACAATATAACTATCAGGCCAGTAAAAATGACTGGTTTCAGATTTCTTGCCATAAAATTATTAACATATAGGTGTTGTTGCAGCAATTTATTATAACTTTCAGCAACACAAAATGCCGATTGTATATCTCCACTTAATATCCATTCAACCGCTTTACGTGCACGTAATCTGTCCAACGTATACCTTCTAAATAGTACCGAAACCGATCGGTAGTTCTAGCGTTAATCTCCTACAAAAATGAAACAATCACTAAATCCCAGAACATTTCGACAATCGACAATATTGCTCCGCTGGAAAGCGTGCAAAATAAAACCGTCCAGCATAGCTCGTCGATCCGCGACAAATGCCCATTGTTACTCGCCCTGCGTCAATCGAAACGATCCACCCCGAACGAGCGTACGTACGCCGGCCATCCAGAGCGCAATATTCACCGATGTTCGAACGCCCCGCAGTTAATCGCCCCCGTCGAGCGACAGATAAAAGCCGATAATACGCACGATACACAGCCCCCGCGCGTAAGCGGCCGCTAAGTGGCTCGTTACGAAGGAAAGAAAATTGCCCATGACAGTCGCAATTTAAGATGAAGAAAAAAAAAAAAAGACAATCGAAAGCAACCGCAACAGTCATATATACGACGGACGCGCAGCGAAAAACTGTACCGTCGTAAGTTCGCCGGAGGGCAACGGCGGTCGACGATGCCGCGGCGCCACGAAACGCGGGAAAGTACGATGACGGAGTTTCGCGTTAATGAGTGTTGGCGCGCGCCACGGTATCGGGGCCTGGACGGTGGCGGACCGTGGGCTGGCGCACACGCGTCAAAAGAGGACAAGAGGGACGAAGAAGTGACGGAGTAACAAGCAGGACGGGACGAACGTTCAGGCCCTCTCGTACGCACATACGGAAAGAACGAAACGGCAGCTGCAGCTGCGTGCTGCCACGCGCCCTCCGCCGCACGACTCTCTTCGGATACGATTTTACAGGTCCGCTCCAGGACCTCGCGTCGTTTCTCTTCCTCTTTCCGTCCACCTTACCGTGAGTCTCCTCTCTTTCTTTACGCGCTCCTCCGGTCCGCTCAATCCCGCACCGTTCCACTCTTCTACCCTACACCGGTGCCTCTTTTTTCCCCTACTTTGTCCGCAGAGGGACTTTCCTCCTCGTCTCGCGTGCGCCCGACGTCTTCGGTTGTCCTTGTCCGCCGGGGCGCGGTGACACGCACGCACGCACACTTCTGCATGGTCGTGCGTCCAAGAGGACCACCGGACTCGTCACCTGCACCTTGGCAGACTCCCAACGGTCCTACGGCCACCGTCGACACCTTGCCTAACTTCTTCGTCCCCGGGGGTGGGGGTTGCCGGCGAAATCCAGAGATTGAAATCGATTCGTACGATAGCGGGCTTCCGATAACGCAACGGCGAACCGTGGACCCGTTCGATTACGAAGTGTCACGCCCCGATGTTCCCTTTCTATTTATAGGGAAATGATTTTTCGGAGAGGACTGTAAGTTAGACAAATGCTGTTCGCCGCGGTAATTGAGACAGGTTGCACGGACAGACGTCCGGATGTAGATTTCTGTCGGATAGGTAGAGGGTGGACGCCCCTAGGCGCTTGGTGTTTCGAATTTTTCGATCCTTTCGGATGCAATTGACGTGACGCGACGGGGGGATGCTTATCAGTAGTATATTAGGTGCACCAATAATTTTGGTATTTAATTGAGACACATTTCGAGACAATTTAGTGATTCTGACGGTCTTCGTTTCTTTGTTAAGCTAATTGTTTCGGTTCTATAGAATGTTGAAAAGGTGACGGAAGTTGAGGGTGTATGTTCTCGTGTTTTATTCCAATTAGTTAGGTCGGTTGAGATTGGAAATTTATTCCGACACTCACTGTCGTTGATAACTAAATAAAGAAAAATAAAACTACTCGCGTTTAAATGTAAGCCCGCTGTAGTAACATATAGAACGGTTTATTTCTGTTTGGGATTAAGTGATTTTGTCGTTGTCGTCGATCAAATTATTGCATCGCTATTCCGTACGACGCAATTCTTATGAGACACTAACTTAATTTGCCTAAGAATGTTTTACTTTATCTCACAACTTGTTGTCAGCATAATTAACTTTCAAATATAATTGCTTTCACTGAACTGTATTTTCGAACGTTCCAGAAAAATATCGCAACAGATCTGGAAAACGTGAGGACAATTATTTTTACGAATAAATTATTTTACAATGTTTCGATAATATGCTATGCTAGTGAAATAATTAATGGTTTGATGCGCGTGGGAATATATATGATTTCAAATGGTTTCATTAATTTGAACGGAGTTTGGTTTAGTAAAGTAATAACTCATCTCTCTTTTTTTCTACGTTGATCTTTATTAATAGCATCTTATTTGTCTCTGTACGAAAATAGAACTGAAAATAATGCTGAAAAAATAGGTAATATGTAAGTGATAAAAATGTTTTACGCAGTCTTTTTAGCTGTACCTACCTGTCTGAATAATATTGGCACAGTTTCTAATAACGATACATACAAATACATAATTTATACATAATTTAAATTTATTGTTTATCATATTACTGTATTTAGTTATTATTTATTACGCGTGTAGTATCTACAATTTCATTCATGTAGTTCTGTTTAATGTACATAGGCAAGTTCATGTAAAATGCAGAAAGTCGAACAATTATTTCAGTAATTATATACAGTTTTATTCTGAATCGTTTACTGTGCCAGTGCTTTTATCTACCACCATAATTACTCCAACCTGTACGTCCGATTCTACTCAGGATCTAACTATCAGAGGTAGCAATTGAAAGGACAATTTAGTTAGAAATTCTACGGAATCCATGTACAATTTAACCTGAGCATAGAATGTTTCAAGACCTTTCTACCTGAGCTTATCGCAACGATGAATACTACAGCGAACCTTCGATGTTTCTTCAGACAGGGTAATATATATATACTTCGCGAGAAAGGTTGCTCGGATAAGCCACGGGGAAGGCACGCACATAGATCGGAACCAATCACCACAGAAGATGTAAATTAGATCATAGTGAGCACATTATTACCATGCTGGTGTTGCGTACTTTTCGGGCCCACTCGAGACCGGGCCTCTGATGTAACGTGCGACAATAAACGAGCTCTCGAGGCAAAGACAGGTGCAGGTGCATCAGGCAAAGATGAATTCTGATGCACGATATTTCTTTCGCGCGTGCGTGCTCGATCGTGATCGAGCACGCGCCAGCGTTTCTTCTTTTCAAAAATGCGCGCTGCTATGTCAGCCTTCCAGGAAATGTACATGGACATAAACTGTTCACGAAATGTATGGTTCGTTGCGCGTAACAGTGAATCGTTTTAATCAAGTATATTCTTTTTTCACGATATTGGAGATTGGATGATCCATTTCAGCATTTCAACAATTGAGATTCATCCATTTCTGAAGGAGAACTAATTTTTCCGAGGATTACATTCTATCCATGTAAAATATAGATAAATGTGCAATACTTTGTTTATCAGAGTTCAGGCCAAAATGATTATTGCAATTCGATCTTTTCCCTTGCCTATTGTAGATCTTAACTGTATCTCTAAGTAATTTTTGCAAGAATACTCGAATATTTTGAAATTGACAATTTACGTGCCATGAAACGTATAGAAAGTTAATTATAAATGTCCCTCATAGCTCTTTCTATTTTTCTGTTCAAAGAAACAGCTTAATAGCTTTATTTTAGATGACAGTTACTAATATCTTTGCTGAATGGCATTAATTTATGCATCCACGGGTTTGAAATAACCCGTAATGAATGGACAGAGAGTTTGATATATCTGTCAAAAACTGTCGTATGAAAGGCAATCGTAAATTCGTATTATGATATATTTCACAAACATGCAATAACAAAAATTGCTGATGCCCTGAAATTTCCATGATGCAGGTAGGCCAAGCGTGTACCGAGAATATCGATAATTTAAGCACACTCGTCATTCTTGCTCCAAGGGATAATAACTACCATCCCGATCGATCTGATCGTAAACAGTTGTCCTTAAACGTTTAGTCACAAATAGGGCCATAGGCGAACGCCTGAATGCCTATACTTTCAGTACATTCAAATCGAAGCGTATTCGTGAACGTAACGTCCCGGCTCGGCAGCTGCCCATCGTAATTGGTACCCTTGGAGGCCCGCATCTTCAAAGTGTCGACATGTATTCTGCATCGAAAATAAGAAAGCAATAAAAAAAATAAAGAAACGAACGTGGGCACGCGTCCTGCTCTATCTTGGCCAATTAAGGTTCGTGAAAAATCTGGAGACACAAAGCCGCGCGTGGAATGCTTTTTTTCTCCCCTCCTCTGACACAACTCTCATTGCTGATTGCATCGAATCTGTGCAGGATTCACGACCGTATCGCGAAATTCTTACGTGCAATTGCGCCCGTTTATACTGTGAATAATGAGCCACGTGGAGCAAGTATATACCCGATGTGAACATTAAGAAAATAATTGGAAAGACCAAGATGCACTTAGGGGCGGTTTTTGCACGTTCGAAGCTGTATTAAATTGCGGCTGCTTTAAACATCGAATTTCTTTTCGCTCGAATGGTTTCTGGAATTACAAGAGTTACTGGTTCCTTCGGCTGGCAAATGGAAAGCGAAAGCAACGTAATTAATGTGCGCGAAATTTTGCACGATAATGTGCGTCGCGTGTACGCCTCGTATAATTTGGCAACTTTTCAAAGTAGGTGCACGATAATGATTTCACGTCCAATTTTAATATTAAAATATATGTTCAATATTTCGTGGTTCGAATAAGAAACACTGGCGACTAACCAGGTATTAAGTAAGATGAAGTGTTATTCGGTTGAAATAAAAAACGGGGTAATGAAATGTTGTTGATTATCGTTGCATTAGTCCGGATGGGTCTATCGATCTCGGCATCGCGACATCGCTTTCCCCAACCTTGAAAACCCTTTTTCTGCTTCACGAGTAAATTTCGAGCGAGATCCACCTGCCGTTTTGTTTCCAACCGGGTTTCTTGCGTCTCCGTACTTACGATTCTGTCTCTGTCTTGCCTTAAGCATGAATTGTTTCTTTGTACTTTTTCATACTGTCTGAATATTTATTCAGAAGGAATCGATGATTCGTTTCGACTAGATTTCTAATATCGAAGAATATAAGGATGCGCGTAGGTATGTATTGTAACATAATTTTAAAAGTCTCATCAATTGGTCATGAAATATTAACGAGTGTACTGGTAGTTATAAGTTGTAATATAAGTAAATCTTAACAACAATTAACTGTGTCTAGCTTACTTAGTAATTTTATAATATAACAATTGTACTGTCATATTATTTGATAAATATCATTGCCATCATAGCATATACAAGAAAAGGTTCTTTTAAGAAATGTATACCACATTACAATCATTCTTGCAGCACTGCAATTACAGATATTTAAACGAACGAATGTCTGATATTCTGATACCATTAATATAATACCCCTATTGCTTGACAGATAAAGTTCAAAATAATTCGATATTCCTCATAAAAAGACACCCAACAGGCCGCAAGTAACCAAAGCAGTCGCGTCGCTATCGCTTTCTATTTTAATAACGAAAAATAAGAGGTCTACGGGGGTGCAATATAAGTCCAGGGGGGAAAAAGAATCTTTGCCGTTCGAAGGTGCTAAAATCGTCGATAATCTCGGTAAGTAACGAAGAAAATCCCCCAAGGGAATCCGCAAGGAAGGAAGCCGTGCCAAAAAGGGACAGTGGCGACGTGGAAGGGAGGAAAAGATAAGTGCGAATCGAGTTAAGTGAAAGGGAGCAACGAAAGTAGGAAAGGAACGAAAAGAGGAAGAGAGGACAAGAAGATTCTCAAGATAACGCCGCGCCGGTATAGTGCATCTCCCTGAGGTTCTTAGCGCCGGTACCTCGTTAATTACACCTCGACCGATCGTAATTATGCCCTGGCAGATAATGAGTCGATTACCAAAGATGGGGTCGAACGAAAAAAACGAAGACTTTTGCGTCGCCGCTACCACTTCGTCATCCTTGACCAGCCGAAAAAAGCCGCACTTTTGTTTCAGAATACGATTTTAATAGTACTCTATTTGCATACGAAACTTATAAGGAAACATCATTTACCGCAGACGACCACTTATTTTAAAACAGTATTCTATTTTATTTTGCTCGCGACACGTTTTGCGCGCAGCCTCCCTTGTTCTTCGTCCGCAAATTTCTCACTGGACAGTTTCGTTTGGAACAGACGTTTCGGTGTGTACCTTAAGATTAATGCTGGAAATAAAGCTATTTGCCGGAGAAAATTTTGATAGGCCTTTATTATGTGCATACAAAGTGGAAATTATTACTGAATGCAAGTCAAGATCGCGATGCCTGATAAATAGTAGTTCGTGTTGAGCGTGAAAACAATATTTTAACAATATTAACAAGCCGACGAAGAAATTGATTTGTGGAAGTGAAAAGGCGATTTAGAAATATGTAATTCCTTCAGATATGGTCGACCGGAAAATTCGGAATTAATCATTCCACCATTGTAGTCGTAATAATTTTTCAAACTTGTACTCGTTACATAACAGCTTGACAAATTATTAATATGGAACGAAATTATATTCTGCAAAAGTCAGTATGCATAGTCAATACTGTTATGAAATTTGAAATATTGGCGATATACGTATATTAGCCATCCGAGGTCTCCTTAATAATTCACGTCGCTCTTCTTTCATCCCAATGGAACAGAAAAAAGGACGATCAACTCAAAAAAATGTCGATCAACAAATGAGTGGCTTTAACGTTTGATTTATGACGCGTGGCACTCATAATTTATTACCCCGAGCATGTGCATGTCCATGTCCAGCCAGTACAATTCAATTGCATAAGTAGCACACCTTCGTTCGTCTGTAACTCAAATTCTTGCAAATTTCTTTTTCGTGAACTCGTGGCCAGCTGTTACTTCCCTCCGCGTACCAGACATTGATGCCTCTGTATATTTTATTATCGCCAGCCACGCATACTAGTCAAGTCATGAGAGAGGTATCGACGAAGAAGAGAGTTATTTAAGCGTTTTATTATCCCCGGTCGGGGGATCCAAGAGTCGCTGCGAAAGAATGGCGATGCGAGGTCGTAGGTCACCAGCAAAGCAAAGCGTTGGTCTGGTGTACGAGCGTCCTTGTACGAGGGGACCTTGACATCCCGTACCTGTTCAACCTTATGGGGCAGACGTCGTCATTTTGCAAAATGGAGATAATCTTGCAATTTCTCTTCGTTTCAATTAAGCGTTTGTACGAATGTTCAATTGCACTTTCGTTTTTGTCGTTCAACGGAATATGCTCGGGTACATTTAATAACTAATCCTGAGGGATTCATTGTTTTTTCATTCTTGTCCCGTGTCACTGTGGATTTCTCAGTATCTGGTTACTCTTGTGAACACCCGAACGATTTACGAGTTGCTGAAATACGTGTTAACGTACATTCTTTGCAGTGTCTTCAAGATTTATGTATCAGAGGTAATCGTTGCTTTTGAATTATTATTATTGTGATTTTACATTGCACGATTTGTACGGAAAATATCGTTGTTTGTATTATATATTTTATTCTGTCATTTACGCCACAGCGACGCACATGTTCGTTCACATAGTTTTAAATCTCGCAGATAATGCCTCGCGTTTTCGCACTCTGGCAATTTAAGATGGAAATTCTGCGCGTGGAAAGAAAACCTCTTGCCTTTTACGTAGCAAACGCGATTACGTTTCTTTAAACAAACAAATACAAAATTGAACGAATTATTCTTACTTGAATAAACACGGTCAACATTTCACACCATTATTTTGCATATTTTAAAGAACAAAAATACTATATTGCAGAAATATTGCAGAACTATTGCAAAGAAATTGATATCTAAATATCGACTGTTAAAATTGCTGACAATTTTGATAACAGTGTCTGAACAAAATAATACAGATTTCCTTGCACGGTTAAAATCACAATTTTAATAATATTATTATTATTCAATGAAGATCTCGTTTTACATTACTAAAAAGTATTATCTGTCTAATCGATTCCACTACCCCTATTTAAATATGAAATTATTTCATACGCATAGAAACATTATGCTCAATCATGTCACAAACGTCGTTTTACAAATTCTCTAAGCTAATACATTAGCAACCGCAAAATGCATTAACTAATTATCGCCCGGGCAGTAAGAGGAAGAATACGGATTGAGGAAAAAGGTTCGGGTGTCACCGAGGAAGGCAATGTCTCTCTTCAGTCTCGGTACCTGTAATTAAAGTTATCTGAACGTTATCCGGAACATCTGACATTTTTCGGTGAGCCCGTCAAAGGACCCGGGTCCGTTGACAATTTAGATAACGTTGTCAAAAAAAAAAAAGAAAACCATACAGATTCCCTTGTACGGTGGGTACAGCCGAGATTTTTCTTCGGGGATCCCCTTCAGGCCGATGGCACTCGAAATCCGGGAAGTCGTAAAGCGACCAAACAGCCTTCGCTCGAAACTCAACAAATCTTTGCTGCGGTAAAATTCTGCAAGATCGATCGAAGGGGAAAAGGAAAAAGGGAATCCACTTGGCGGCAGCCTTATCTGATCGTGAATTTTTCAGCCGAACGTTTATTCCCTTATAAAATCTCGCGGCAGATTAAATATTTATCGTTGTCGACGGTTATTACTATCGGTGGAATACAGTTGTGTTTGCTCCGAGTAGCAATTATGAATGAAAGGAATACGGTGATTATAATTAAGGGGAACGAGTGGACGATAATTTTGGACGTTGAATAATTAATTTTCCTTCTCCTTGGATTTTTTGTCGGTAGAATATATTTATTCCAAATTCTTTGTGTATTTGAGATAAATGGCTTGATTTTAAGAACCCGCGGCTAGAGAAACATGAAAATGAAATGTCTATCTTCTTCTGCTTAACAGTTTAGCTACTGTAAGCCACTGTAGTGGCTTTCGCGTACATTATCTTTCTACGTGTTCGTGTTGTCTTATTATGTTTTTATCAAATTCTTTGCACGAAATTGCAACAGAAAACTGCAATTTATTCATCTGTAATTGTATTTACATATTAGGTACAGATATACAGCTCTGCGGATAGTCCTGCCGTAGGTAAGAAGTTTAGAACAAATCCTGTTTATGAATATATAAAAATTCACATACAAAAGAAAAATTAATTATGCAATGCATTCCTGTCGATTTATTGGTTGTTAAGATATATATGACCAAAGTATTTTCGATTATTTGAACTTATCTTGAATCATAATTTTACAAAATTACCGATTTGTCTACTATATAGTTAATTCTGATAATTTTATTAAAATATTCACTGATATTTCAATTGAACTTTACTTCTCATTAGAGACTTATTTATTTATTTAGTATTTGCACTTTTGCACGATCATTGAGTGTTTCACAATTTTCTCAAGCCCTTAGCATTAATTCCAATCAGAATTTACTTCACTGCATACCCGAATCCATTCAATTCTCTAACGTCTTAAAATTAGTAAACGCCAGGCGCATAAAATTCCATAGTGTTCCATACCATTGAAACCTACGAACATATAAAATTCAGCATCGAGCAGGACTCTTCACTAAAAATAACGACCGTTCCGTCCATCCAATTGTTCGATATTACTCAATGTATAACCGGTAACAAGCACAGCCATAGAAAAATATCTTCCAATCTCTCAGACTTTCCTCGTTTCAATTGTTATCGCGTACATTGTCCGTATGCTGCTCTAGTCGTTCACTTTCACACAGTGTCGTTCCTGAAGCACCGGTGAATGGTCATCGCTTGCACTTTCCTAAGTGCGTGAAAAGGTCCAATAATAGGGGACAAACGATTTGGTCAGACATTCGAGGATCCGAATTGATACTTTTGTCCGGCACGAAGCATTCCTAACGAATACCAAGCGCAGGACAGATCCTGCCAGATAGTCCTGGAAGCGTGTGCCGTCCTTCGAGGCATTGCCTTTGTTCGGTCACGTGAAAAATGACTCGGCGAATGATCCGCTACGGGAAAAAGAGTCTCGGAATTACGTGAAGGACAGGGAGGATGCCACGAGTCGTACGATAAATCTTGGCCCGCGTGAGCCGTGTGTAAGAGTCACCAGTCGATCGATCCTTGCCCGGTGACAAGAAGCTACGGATGTTTTTACACGCCCGACCAAAAGATAGGATTCGGTTTTTTCCCCCTCGAGTCACCGCGTAACGATCCCTGGACGCGAAATTGAATTAAGATAATTTTGTACACACAGCCTCTTAGAAACCGACTGTCCGGGCGCAGCTGTGGCACGACGATGATTGCGGTTATCGACGATCGACGATGATTGTGCGACAGTTTCTATGAACGCGGGAGAAAATTGACGGGTGTCTCGAGCCTTTTTGTTAGGGAGGGACTGTGTGAATTGGGGAATAAAGAGCAACAAGTATCTAGCTTAGAACCCGCAGAAATGGTACTAGTTGGGGAGAGTTTCATTTACGGGTAGATGCACGGCTTAATTAAAAAGGTAAAGTGCAATTCTTGTCTTTTGGAAGACTAGTTAATTGGAAGAACACTGGTGTAATGTATCGTATAATAGAGAATATGGAAATTTAAACGGATCTTGCATTTTTTAACACAGTTTCTTTGATTAACGTTCCTAATAATTAATAACCGATTGTACATGAAGTTACATTTCTTCGTTCATGTTATATTTTTCCTGGTTGTACTTTCAGAGAAAGATACGATATTTGTAATGAGAGAAAAATAAGAGATAATATAAAACGTGAAATCAAAAGATGTGAATCTAGACAAATATACATAATTAATAAAGAATCCATAAATACTTGTTAGTAATATTTTATCACAAAATTATCCGATCATTTTATGCAAAATTGTAATAACAAGAAACTAGCTCTACATCTATTCATACAAATATATTTGTTTAAATGTTCCTCGTGTGTTCACCATCTGTTATAATTGGAAAAATATTTTTGTTTAAATATTCCTCGTTTTTTCGCCATCTGTTACAGTTAACAATAGACAAATGTTTTGCATTTTGGCATACAGCGATAAATATTTATAGACATTTTGCCTATCGCCTCATACATATCTTCATTACCTTTTTATAAATGTCAGGCTACTATATTGTTGCGACTACGAAACGGAATTTTCAGATATATGTTGCAACGCAAATGAACAATAAATAGTCGAGTTTCCTTAATTGTGCTAGACAACCGGATACTATTTCTAACCAGCCCTATGTCTATAACGTAGCTAATTGATGACAACATACCCCACCTTAACTGTTGCTCACTTTTCTCTTCATTCAGCCCCGTGACAGGCATTATTACACAAATGATGCTTCCCTTGCCGACAAGGAAAATCCGAGCGAGTCATCCGATAAATCTTTCAGCACAGGATCTCGTGTAGCCACCGCTGATCGATCCTTGCGCGACGACGTGCCACCGCAAACGACTTTACACTGGTATCTTCGAAGATGGTCAAAGATTGAAGATAAATTGTGGCCTCTCGTCACTGTAGTACAAGCATTTAAATAATAATGACGGTTGTAAAGGTACATCGAGGAAAACTGGTCGACTGTAGCAGCAACTGAGGTGTTATAAATAGTAAATGTTACTATTGGGAGCAAGTCTTTTTTCACGTATACCAAATAAGATAAGAAGCCTATAAATTTGTTTACTTACGCACCTAATTTTCTTATGGTAAAGATTGTCTAATTAAATTTAAGAACACTTACTTGTAATTCAATTGCACACACGCGAATCATTCATACGTAATATAGTCTCGATGGCGTGTCCAATTATTCCCACGAAGATATTATAATAGTCACGTTTACGAGAAATAAAATAGTGGATGATTAAGAAAGCTCTAAAAACGGTATGGTTATTAATTTCTAACTTCGAAGTAACGGGCACAACTACATTCGTCAATTGACTTTTACATATGTAAGTATAACAACCACTTACATAAGCATTGATGGTAGCTCAAAGAAAGGAATGTATTGATTAACCGCCGTTAAAGTTGCGCAAAACAGTTATAAATGAGACGTTAATTAACGAAATAAAGTAATCAGGGAACGTAGACAGAATTTAATGAAGTATCCTTTATTGAAAGACATAGGCTGGCTGATTTATTACACGTTCATAAAAATGTAGCATCAGGATGTCGTGTGCTTATATGGCAATGCGCGTGTTGCAGTTATGACGTTATATAAGAAAATTACATACCTTGTTTAAAAGCTTAATATTCGATACAAAAAAAAAGGTGTGTTTATGTATTTTACAATTTCTTTCACTGAATGCGTGTACGTATTGCGGTAGAAGACCAACAACGTTACGTTCAAACTCGACTTACGTAATTTCGATCGCTTCTTAACGCATCAAAATCAATGACTGACAAGAAACTACTTTCTTGCGAGCCAAGAAAGAATGCGAAATCCATGTATCACGTTGTACACATTATTAATTATTTAATAAATAAACCAATTATTCAAAATAAATCTGCCGCAATTGTGTATCACGTATTAAATTACGAAGTCATTGCAATAATTATATATCTGTAGTAATTATTTGTAACATTTACTTCTTTTATATATAATATAATATAATAATAATAGAGAAGAGATTTGTCAATAAAGAGTTATGATAAATATTTGTGTAAGTAGAGTTACCCGATTACCAACCCTTTCGATCATATTATTTTTCATAGCAACTCCTACGTTAACTAATTTTCTATAAATTTTCTATAAAATGACATTTTCACTTTAATTCGAGAGTAATTAATTTCTGGAGTACAATTAAAATGTCGCAAACTTTACCTGACATCAGTTAGCCTATCAATTACTCTACAGAGTTCCTACGCAGACACCGACAAGAAACACGGCATCGAGTAATGATAATATCGAGTATTAAAAATTTCGTTAAACCATGTAATACTGATTCTGGTCACAAAAAGAACCTGCCAAAGATGCCCCACGCAATTCTGATCGCAAGGGTTTCCCGAAAAACGTTCATCAGTGATAAACTCAGCAGGGTACGAAGCATGGAACGTTAACCCCATAGACAAAACGACGTGTTCAGGATCATTAATCAGTGTTGTGCACCGTTAGCAGCCGATGAAGTCGTAAACTCACGGTCGTTTTGCACTTTTTTGCACTTAACCAGACGTTGTCCCACCGCCTGAACAATCGCGTTAACTCTGTTTCGAACGAGACGCCCTGTGCCGAAATATCGTGTCGTCGCTCTTGTGCCTCGTGTAGAATTGAAACATTCTTGGATTTAATTTTCATACGGAAATTGTTGCCATATACACGGTGGGTCTATCGCAAACCTAACGTACAAAATTATTGAATTACACGTACAAACGTTATAGGTACTCTCACTAATCTGAACTCGAATGAAAAATAGCATGTACATAGAAGAAATCAAATGCCATCACCCTGAAGGCTCTTCGAAGTCGAATTATCTATAGTATAGATAATTATATGTATGGTACCACAGGTACCACAAGAAATGCGGTTCGATCCACTACTAACGAAGATCTAGCAACATGCATTTACAAATTCTGTTCAAGGATTAAATAAGTATATGTGTACTACATCGCCGTGATATTCGACGAAAAAAAATTTTTCGGCTGGAAAGTCGCGCTTGAATTGCCCGAATACGGGCAATATGTCTCTGCATTGCGTCACGAAAAACTGTCCACGCAAATTGCCTCGTTCGAAACGGCGGTTATTGTTAGTCGCATAGTGGAACGTATATGCGTTTACCTGCCCGACGAGACAGTCTGTTAGTAGTTGCAATGTTGCACACGTGTCGTCGCGAATCGTGATGTGAAAAGGCAAGGCAAGATGCGCCGAGCGGTGCGAGGACACGTTCCTTTTTTCCAACTTCGAAAGCGCTTTTTGCCGCGGCAGAGCCGCTGCATAATCGGCCGTTTGATTATAAATGAATTCCTCTTGACACGCCAATAAATTACCAAACTGTAGCTGCCGCAATAGCGAGGGCCGCTATACGCAATGATAAATTATATTCGTGAAGCAGGATACGCACGCAAACCAGATTTACACCCTGTTCATTATTCAGGGGGCGAGGGATCTGTAGAATCTATTAAGCTGTGCGACGCGCGCATACTTTATGGTATAATTAAAGTCTCTTCGATGATTCGATACATGTATATCACACCTGCGAATTATTCTTTCCCGCGGTAACCGAAAGGCGGCTGGATGGTGGCGCGCGGTTATCGCGAATTTATCTCGGCGATTTATACCATCCGAAGGTGAACCTGTTGGAACAATGAGACGCGGGCACGGGCGCTAAAACCGAGGCGGGTTGTATCCCGAGGCGCT
Source organism: Nomada lathburiana (assembly GCA_963667235.1). Lineage (NCBI taxonomy): Eukaryota > Metazoa > Arthropoda > Insecta > Hymenoptera > Apidae > Nomada > Nomada lathburiana. The sequence continues at coordinate 6,615,806 of OY763898.1, read as the reverse complement.
TGTCGCATTCCATGAAACGATAAATTCATTCATGGGACAAGTTGTCATTCCTATGGAACGGTACCAATCCACGAGCCGCCAATTACGAACACTTTGCTCCCCTTGATTGTTCGCCGATTAAGTTAATCGAAGACTCGCCAGAATTGCTCGGTGTAGTCAAAATACGAAGTCTAATGTGGTTACACGTGCGATCTTGCCTGTATTATTTGCGGAAGCCAGAGGAGCGAGTTAGGAGAAGTATTGTACGTTTGTTTAATAAAAATTATTTTCCGGTGAAAATATGTATATCAGCTGAATGGGACGACTATCAGTATTGTATTGAAATCGCTTACAATTGCAATTAAATTATGTTTACGGTTTACCGTTCAATTGTACATTCTGTTACAACAGTCTGATAATCTGCACCCGCTCGTGACAGGTATCTACAATAGTGAAACATAAAGCAATGCTACTAATCAGAAAATATCTATCAAACGGAAAAATATCAGTTTCCATGGTGTTATTGAGAAGCACAGGATAACTAACTAAATACCACATAAAATATGTAATTATTAAATTGAACCTATATTATTTAATAATAACTACATTAAAAAGTCAATCGTATTGCATACGCATTGTTATGCATGACCCTAGACGCACAAAGCAATAATATTAAAATATATTATATAAATGTACATCGTTTCGAATAGCTCCAATCTTTGGTGAAGCAAAATTCTTTCCAATCTCGCGAGTTTCGCTAAGAATGCCGCGCAGAAGGGGTTCGAACACCTGTACAATTACGATGCTTGTCTGTACATCGACCTGCAACGTAAATGATTCTTTCGGCTAATTAATTCGGCATCTGCGAGCTACAGTTCCCTGAAAAATATCGATGCGGATCGAACAAGCTCGCAGAAATCTGTAATCCGTTGGCATGTAACGCGAGGGGAATGAAAGGACAATCCCTGGAATTCGACGGTATCACGAGGAATTCAGTGAACCTGCAACAGCATATGCTTTGGTACGTTGGTACCATACCGATATCCGTACCTGCTAACGTTCTGGGAGAGCATTCACGAAAGCGCCATATGTGTCGTCGATTAGGCTATGGGTAGCAACCCCACATGGTCCTTCATGAACAAGGTGTATACACGCATAAATTCCCTTCCTCGACCCCCCTCCGCCCTAGGTCGAGTGCTACCTGTGCATTATTGTGCGACATATGCCAGCCGGTAGTGGAATACCAACACGTGGAAATCGATATTCCCAAGGCAGACCTGTGCATTCGATACCCTCCCTTCCGTATCTTGCATATTTTGACTTATGACTTTAATTAGCCTGTCGCTTCCATCAATTTCGTATACACTATCGGGCAAAAGTACGTGATCGTCGTTTCCGTTTGTGGACAATTTTGTCCGCAATACCGATAAATGTTTCTTTTTGTGATAAACAACAATAATGTAACTGGCGGAATAAACATTATTCTACGTAATATTTATTTTGAATTAATGGCGGCGAACGTTGGTTAAAGTGAGAAAGTGATCATAAATTTTTCTATAATGTCGTATACTTTTTTTATTACTTTATTGGTAAGCAAGCGATGGGGAAATTGGGCCTTTTCGGAAATCCATGGGCGTGTAATTAACTTCTACACAATTAGAGTTTATTACACCTACTTGACAAATTATATGGTAGGATAAAGTAATTTAGATATTTGGGTACCTACTCTAACAGGAATTCATAGACCTTGTTTATGATGTTTATACACTTGTAATGTTTGTACACAGTTTTAATAGAGTGTTCACAAAATATAATTGTTCCATAACATCAGAGTGAAATGCATATTAATTGAAACCTAAATATGTACGGGCAAACTTTTATGGTGCAATTAGTTGGCGCAGTATCTTTCTTACGGCTTAATTCACTTTATGTTCTTAAAAGGCGCGGAGTTGTTTCCAGTGACAAATAAATAACATGTTGTGAACAATAATAAAGTGTTCATCGAAGTAAACATTTACGTTGACAACTATTGAAATTTATTAATATTGCAATACATAAATAATCTCTACTTCGAACAGCAAGCTTCGTTTTCAGCGGTAGAAAGTTAACGCGTTATTTACGCATAAGAAAAGCATGAACATCGAAATTTACAAAACGTTTAATTTCCATTACTATGTCTTAAATGGCGAGCGTTTATTATGGCGTGCAACTATGGGGAAACGTTACACAGCATCCATATCAAGGAGCTCGAATCACGTCGGTCCATTTTCGTGGAACTCATAATTTAGTTTCAGAGTATCTTGTTTAACAAGCTTTTTTGGTCCGTCAATTAGTCGGTGACGTTCTCATTAACGAGGACACAGAAAAACTGATTCTCATCGACCTCGAGAAGTCTCATTCTATCGCGAAAAAAAATTCAGGCTCGTAATAAGACCCTCTGGTAATAGCAACGATATCTAGTGTCAATCTTCTTTAACGCGAAATATGTACGTTCTATATAATCATGGTTATTATTATTCTAACCTGTGCGTACAGCAACACAACAAATTTTAACAGTATAGCGTTAAACGATTCGGCCACCATAATGAAACATTGACAACTTCGGTCGTCGTGTGTAGTAGTGTGATAATAATCTGATAATCACACGTAATTCCATAATGTAACGTAATTATAAAAATTAATATTTCAAGTTTAAGATACACTATAGTATTGGGTGTATATATAAAACAACAAATTAAAAAGTATATTACTAATCGTTTGTATACTTTCGTAGTTATATAAGTAAAATGTATAACACAATAATAGTAATTATGATAAACAATAGCGACATGTCTATTGGAAACATTAACGACTCTTCTGTTCCTGCAATTTCTGCCTATCAAAGAAATGATCTGACGGAATCATTTGTGTATGTATCTAGTGCTGAATAAAATGAATGCAATAATTCTAACACAAACTAGTGCAGCTTCGGGATGCTACGAACAGAAGGTAGAAATGGGAAAAAAAACGAAAGCAAGCTATGCAGCTCATACTTCATCGGGCAAACTAGAAAGATTCTAATCTCTGTGATCAGTCATAATGATAATCCTAGGTTCTAGGATAATGCTCGGGGCAAAAAGTCAAAATCATATCTAATATGAAGACAGAGAAGTAATGCAAGGGTTAAAGTAGAAAATTCAAGTTAGCCAGCCTGTAGCATCGTTTATCCCGCCACTCGGACTGGTAATTAATTTCACGATAATTAGCGGTGATGTGGCCAACTAGCCTGGCCGCCGTGGTCCAAGAATATAATTATGGAATAAATTCTTCAGTCAAAGGTTCAAGGTAATAAGGCCATTACCAACGTTCTGGAAAATATCCTTTTTCCATTCTTCCTTCTCTTCTTGTCCTCCTCTTTTTCTTCTCCTTCTTTTTGCCTTACTTAGGATTCCCTCTTATTCCAGAAAATAAAGCTAAAACTTTTTCTCGTGTACATACAACGTATGTACCTCTAATTGCTACATTTATTTAGCTTTATTTAATAGAAGATTTATTTCATTTAATACAATTTTTGTTTCCGTTCATGCATCAATTAAACCGTAGGAATAAACATGGAGAAAAAACTTGTAAGAGTCTTATATGATTTTAACAGGTACTACGAGTTTCAATTAAAAGTATACTAGTATCTTTTGTCCAATAAGTCATACATTATTTATTGTTCCTGAGCTCATTGTCAACAGTTCACGAAACACAGTAACTATACAAGTTATACGCTTATTAATCATTGGAAAATAAAATATTTTGCGTTGCCCAAGAGATACCTCTACTTACCTCTAATTAGCAACCGTAACGCATCAAGAGAACACTTCGTCAAGCACCATCCACCCCGAATTAAGGGCCTTCTGAAAGTTCAATTTAATACGCAACCCTTCAGTTTCTCTACAACAGGACTGTACATGCGCGTTAATACCTTCATACTGTCAGCAACGAAAATTATTAGTTGGTGTAACGGGACCGCGAATGGGTATGCTCGCAGGGGCGTTATGTTCCTTAAAACTGGTTGCCATACCAAGAGAAGCTCTACGAACGATTATAATGGCGATACCTGCAACTCTGCGGTCGAGAATTTGTCGCGCAGCGAGATTTCGTATGAACGATAGAAAGTTGAACAGACCCGTAAATCTTCAGCGTGACTACTGCGCCTTGCTGTTACGATCTTTGAGGAAGGAATTGAACTGGGAGGAGGAAGGACTCCCAGCAAGCATACAGGACACTACCTGCTGATATTTGACTCGGTCCAAGACCAATGCTTAAACACGGCATTCTATTCTTCTTTTTTTTTTTACCATCTCTCTATACCACAGACAATTTCTTCTCGCGACAATTGAAGCAGCAAAGCTTTGAGCTGCTCAAAGCATTTCCGTTTCTCTGCCGTAATTAAAATATTTATCTAGAGGTATAGCGAGGTGTCGCGAAAATGGGCTTAGGCAATGTATTTACTATTTATTTATGAACTGTAAAATGTCCCAAACAATAATGAAAAAATTATTTCCCCATTGTGAATCTTTTCCGAGGAACAGTGAGCAAAGATAATTCTGTTTTTTTGCCAAGCTCCCAGGAATATTAATGCTTTCATACGTTCGCCGTGTCGGAATCCTTTCCCCGGAAAAAATTTACCGCGATAATACAGTAATAGGAAGAAGCAATTTACTGCGTTTTACATGCAAAGGAACTTCGGTAACCCGACAATTCCGATATTTTTTAAGCCTTCCCGCTCTGTAGGGTGCTTCAATAAAAATATCCGGCAATTTTTTTTCTGCTACTTTTTTACTCTTCAGGGTTGAGCTATTCTTTAAGGGTTAATACATGTATCTATGCCCTTTTCTGTTTCTTACTTATCTTGAAAAACACATTAGAAATAATAATATTGTCGCGAACAAGAATTTTGCAACACATATTTTAACCTCACAGGGAGATCAAAAATTATTTAAACTAAAGATGATGAAAAACCTTTTTTTTAAAGTAGAAACGTTTAGCGATTCTGTTGCACCATTTTATAAAGCATAGAAAAAACATTGAATTGTCATAAACAGTATCATCATATCTATACTATAGTTCTCAAGATATGCACACAGGTAAACAAGAAAGTGCAGATTAACCACTGAGGGGTGTTTTCACCCTAAAGAACTAAAACCTAGAAAAAAAATTACCTGATATTTTTATTGAGGACCCCTACAACCTGCGAAGTACGAAAAAAAAGAGCCCCAATCTACAAGTTGCCGAAGTTCCCTTACTAGTACGCGTCTGCAGCGCATTTCCATAAAATAAGAAATGAGAGGAGGCAAACGCATGTCAGTTCGATTGTGTCGTGAAAGACATGCGACGCGAACGTCTTATCACGCATTATCAGGCGTACACGCGTACCTGGATACAGCTTCGTTTAAAGAGTCAAAGTGTTCTTTATCTGTTGAAATCCAACATCAGACGACATTCGGGCGTCGGATATTTATCACAGACTCCACGCGCGCGCTTTGCGCTCAGGGAGAACGTCCAGTGGCCCTCGAGTGCCCCTTACGCGTCGCTTTTTCACCAGAGAAAAAGATAGACAGGCATAGACGGAAAGAGAAAGATAAGGAGAAGGAGATAGAGAAAAAAAAGAGGGAGACAGAGCGCCGTTAAAGAAAAAAAAAAAAAAGAAAGGAACAGGGCATATACCTGTTCCACGCGTGAGAGCGTACACGGACGTACACAAATGTAGGTCCACGCGCGTCCGTGCGCGCGCACATCCTCCCCATGCATACTCCCCTTAAGCACGAGGCCAGGCAAGCACGCGTGCGCCCTAGTGCATGCACGCACGAACGTACGCGCACGCTTCGTACAGAGCGGATACCGTGTGCTTGGAGGGGAGATGGTGGATGGATGGGGGTCGGCGCGCGCCACGATTCGAGGGTGGGGAGAACGGCTCACGTCTTCCACCCCCTGCCCTCTTCTGCAGCACCGGTGTGCCCATAACGCTGCTGCCCCCAACTTCCCTACCTTCACTTGGGCCCACATATCCTCTCGTACCCCCTTACTCCACTCGCACGGCGTCTGCCGTCCTTCCAATGTAGCTTCTCTTCAGCCGCCACCCCCTCCTCATGTTCCTCTTCTTACTTCGTCTTCTTCTTCGCATACATCTCCCTCTTCTTTCCGTATGCTTTCTCTCTTTTCGACTTGTCTTTTATGCCAGCACGCGTCTCTCTCGGTCAACTTGTTCGGTCTCTGGACCAGCTTTTCTTTCTCCCGGTAACTGTTCAAATTTCGATCCCTGAGACACCGGCCGGCCGGTGGGGATATGGACCCTTCTTGCGTGCGTGCCAGTGTCTCTCACGCGTGCACGAATTTTTGGGGTACGTTGCAAGGTGATTGCACGTCCGAAAACATGTGCGTGCATGAGGGTGATGTTCGCAGGTTGTGATGGGATTCGGAGAACCTGACACAATGTTGCTTGCTACTATAATACCCATGTCGTTTTTGTTATTACTTCAACGATTGCTATGAAACTTGCGATGCACCCCGTTTCAATCTCTCCAATAAACAATCCTACATTTCCAGTTTTTTTTAATTTTATGGCCACACTATTTCTGTGCTTTATTTGCTAATTGCATTGCGTGTTACGTCTGGAACGACACGTCGTATAAATCAAATAAGCAGTAGCAGATTTATTGCGCGTAACATATATTAACAGGAACTTGCAATTAAATGAATAATAATAACATCTTAATACAAAATAATTAATTTTGCACTGTACAGTCGCAATTATTTTTGCATATATTAGAAACAATATTTTAACGTATATTCAAACGCGTAGGGTGAAATAGACTCCGAAGCACTCTCAGACACAACTTCCAATAAACGAGAGCCACAAGTTAAGTTATCTCGTCGATAACGTCGAGGGGTATCATCTTTAAATATCCAAATCAGCAAATAGATTCGAACCGGCACGCAAATGCACGAGGGCGATTCACGAAGATGAGAATCTCGGGCGTTATAGGGCCTCTGGATTTGTGGTGGTGGGGACGCACAGGGGTATGAGGCGCTGCAAACCAGCAGGGAGGGAGGCAGGGGGAGAAGATGGGGGTTTAGGGCCCGAGATCGAGTATGAGGCCCAGTGGAGGGGATAGGCGCGTGCCCGCCCTGGCTATATAAGGCCTCGAACCCTTCTTAGGAAGGCATTTCGGGAGCCAGGTCCGTACCGTCAGCATCGAGGGTGCGGTTCTAGTTTTCAACTTCTTACTCACGTAATCATTCGTCTTGTTTCGGACGTTTTATTTCGGTTTTTTTCTGTATTCGTTTCACTAGTCGCGTGTATTCGATCGAGGTGTTACGAGACGAGAGGGGGATAGTTCGAAAGGGTTAAACTGTCGTAGTACCCAGTCGATTGTTTGATACTTTGAATACATCGAGGATCCTATTTCTCAAGGTCATCTGGCACGCGCTGCCACAGACTCCTGCTCACGTAGTGGGGGTATCCAATCAGTGATATGACCTTAGTGGCAACGGCGGAAAGAAACATATTACCCATCATGTTGAGCGTACAGCAACAACATCATCACCACAATCTTCACGGTTCTTCTACGGCCAGTGCGCAAACTCATCGCGGCAATGTGATCGTATCCACCAGCAGTATGCCGGCGAGCGACATGAAGATCCAGCAACACGGTTGCAAACGAGCCAAGATCTACGGCCAGGCGACTGGGCCCTATGGCACAGTTCCTCATCAGCCAGCTTCGGTTGCCAGACGGAACGCCCGTGAAAGAAATCGTGTCAAGCAGGTGAACAATGGATTCGCCACCCTGAGGCAGCACATACCCCAAAGCGTGGCTCAAGCACTTGGTGGAAACACAGCCGGTACACACGGTGGATCCAGAGCTGGTAGCAAAAAACTGTCAAAGGTCGAGACACTCAGGATGGCGGTCGAGTACATCAGGAGTCTGCAACGTCTTCTGGACGATCACGACAGTGGTTCGGATGTCACCAGTGTGTCGTCGCCAACGTCGTCACCACCGTCGTCGGCCTCTTCAGCGTCGTCCACGTGCGGATCCACCAACGGACTCGGAATCGATTCCAGTCATCACTCCGCTGAGTTGAGACTTCGTGGCAATATTAACAACGATATTCGACAACACGCCAACGACCTACACCGGCATCAACATTTAAGACAAAATCCTAGCCCAAACTTCGTGCCAGCCTCCTGTTCCGAGGCATCGAGTTCACCAACGCCGAGTTTCGTTTCCGAAGCATCGTCAGCTGGCAGCCAAGGATACGGAACATCGGGTACCCTTTACACCGCGCATTCTGATGGTTACGATAATTACGAGCCAATGAGCCCTGAAGACGAAGAGCTATTGGACGTCATCTCATGGTGGCAACAGAGTCAATGAGAGAACCGGTGTTTACGTCGACTCCGATCTGGCCCTTTCTTCTCTCCAAAGGTTGGTGTTGTGATATCATTCGCTTTTTAAAAATCACTGCTACTTTTATTCGAGCTGATCCAATCACGCGAAGGATATTTGAAATTAAATCGGCACATAGTGTCATATAGAGCATTAAAGTTAGTTCGATTTTTGGTAACGTTAATCTCTAAGGGTAGAATTATTTTTGTTTCATTGCCGCGCAAACGCGTCACCTGTAGAATGAAATTCGATTACTCAAGCTATCAGTACTTATTTAAAAACTTGAATTCTCTGTACCGAAAAGAAGGAAATGATTTACGAGGAGTGATTCCTACTACGAGCCTTTTGGATGTCATTGCGATCGTTTCGTTTTCTTTTTTAACATAAATCTGCCGGCTTGATATTTTCCACGAGAATAAGCACGGAAACGATTAAACGTTCTATGTTATCCAGTTGAATAGGAACGTTGCGTCACAATTCAGGACTTCTTCTTTTTTTTTTCTTGAAAAATTTCTCACCTCCCTCGCTTCTCAACGATCGTAAATTTTACCCGTGAGGTAACATCCGCGTTACCGAGGAAGTTCAAAGAAATTTCCGACCAGATTTGTGACCTTGCCCCGTCACAATGGTGCGCGCGACCCCTCGCTGAAACTCCAGCCATTCAAATCGCAGACTCCATTCAGAGGGGCACCGAGTATACATTCGAGAAGCGACGCTTTTGTGCCCGATTTCTTTCACTGTGTACTAACACGCATGTCACGGTTCGTGTATGTGTGCCGGTCCTTCTACCGTATTTTTTTTTCTTCCTTCCTCACCCTTCAACTTTTCGAGTCGTCCAATTCGTCTCCTCTGAAAATTCTGCCACCTTCTGCGAGAGCTTTACAATGCCCCCGCTGGGTGTTCGAAAAATCATTTCTCGTGGTTTCGTCTCCTTTCAGACTTTTTATGGCGTATCATGTTTGTCACCGAAAAATCGCTGAAGGATTCTTGTAATAATTTCTTCGCAACGTATCGGCATCGGTAATTTCAATCACAGTAAGAATAAACGTCGCAACAGTGTAACATCATTTTTCTCAGACAATTGAATTGATCGTACTTCTATTGGTAATTGTTGTACGGTATATACCTGTGGATTGCTTTTAGCTGAGATTATGATATCGATCGATGTGAAAGGAAAAAAGAAAAGTATCGATCTACCGGGTTTGCTCGTATATTCGACTCTAATCTTGATGGACGTAACTTTTCCTGACGTTCCCTTCAAGCTTCTAACGTTTCCTTCAGCGGATTTTTCACCCCCTCTGCACCCCTATCTTACTCCATTTTTCGGTCCGTTCATCTCTTCTCTCCATTTCTCTTTCGTTGGTCCTTCTCTCTTTGACAAGAGACGATTTCGTCTGCTGCGTTTAACTTGAATGCATCTTTCAGGATATTTCAGAGTCCCCCCTTTGTGGGTTTTTGAACCGGTACGCTATTCTTCCGTCTTTCTCTCATTCTGCCTCCCCTCCTACCCTTTCGACCGTCTCCTTCGATTTCTTCTTTTTCGCTTCGCCCATGGAGAGCAAGTCCCTCCCAGTGAAACTGCCCTTACCTGAAATCATCCCCTGCTTCTCGTACTTGTATACCTGTAGCGTCTCCTTACCGACCTTCGGCAGTCCCAATTTCCCCCCAGAATAAATTTATAAACTGGCGACGCAGTTTCTTTGCTAATCTAAATGTCGTGGGGTAATTATATCGGAGAATTGTAATATTAAAAAATAGAAAATAAATGAATGCTGATAGTCTTTCGAAGAAAATTCCGGAGAGCAACACGGATGCTTGTATTAGAATATAAAAATTGTAGGGAATTTATTCTAATCACGATATTGTACAATTATGGACTATGTATAAACGGAAAATCTCTTTTGTCTTTACAGAAATGGCTGGCAAAAATACAGAACCGAGGTCGAGGTGAGGGCTGAAAGGAGTTGACGAGCAGCGGCTGTACCCCATACACTGTGATCTAGTCATATCAATGTTGTATAGTTGTAGTTTTATGAATCGACGAAATCGCATCGTTCTTTGCTATTAGATTAAGAACATCGAAAGTCGAGATACTTATTGATGCGATCGTCGAAGAAATTTCCTGTCACTGAACATGACTTGTACATACGAAACGGGTTTTCGGAAGTTTCTATTAAAATAGGGAATATGAAACGATGTCGTATCGACATTAAAGACAATCAAACGTTCGGGTATCCTTGAAGGATGCAGCATTCCAGAGTGCCTTACAAGAGTTGTTGATTTTCTCATTGAACGCTTAACAAAAATGTTAACACAACCTCACCGCAATCATAATTTCCATTGGCGTAAATATTCGTTTATCTCGAGTTTCTTTTCTCCCCGCTTTTTTCTATTATTCATAGGCGAAGATAACATTCCGTTGAAAAATGTCTTAACGTTACGAGCGTTAGTACTGAAAGAACTGATTTGTTGTAAATTTTATAGATGTTAAAAAACGTTTAAAATATTAAAGGTTCCAATGGTGCTTCAATCCAGCATCGGAGAAGTAAAATATTTATGTTAATTCGAGCAATCATTTAGGAGACAATTCCACATACCGAGCAAAAAGATTGTGGAGTGTCCAGATGTATTATAATGAGTTGTAATAATATTGTAAATGATGTGTACATTGAACGAAATCGAGGCAGATAAGTTACATTTCATTGGTGTTCATATCTGAACGAAAATGAACGAAATTTTATTACACAAGTGCCTTCTTGTAGATAGATGCTAGAAACATAATTCGTTAAATATATTGATCAACGTTATAAATAATATCGAACGACTTTTAATATTTCCATCTACCTCCCAATTCCCCGATACCTGAAACTATTTCTCTATCTATCCCAAGATGAGATATAATGATAATATATTTAACATAACATTTATCAGCTGAAGAATATATTCTACGTCAAGTTTTCCAGCACTGCGTTTTTTTTTTGTTGCTTTTGGAAGCTTCAGTTTTTGCAGGCAAGTCTCATCGAATATAATTTAGTACCCACATCGGGACGTGCTACCATAAACAAGCAGCGAAGTACGATGAAACAATAGGCAACTTTCTTAGCGGGGTGTGAAATTTTGCGATGATTTATTTCAGTCATGGTCGGTAGGAATTTTCACGAAATTTTAGTTACACCTGACTTCGTAGGAGAGTCAGGTACAACCGCGATTACTTGACGGACCGAAGCAGAATCCTTGAGGAATACTCATTGTTGTACGGTAACGGTACCTATCGCAGCCGATGCTTCTCGATTGTGGAATCGATCCTCTTCGTCTTCAATAAACGAATTGCAACGACTGGTGTCATTTCGAGTTCAGGTAGATTCGGGTTAGTAACCTGTCCTAACGGGTCGGATAGTCTTAGGTATAAATCCCTCGAGCAGGTATCAATCGATCGTTCGAATCGTAAAGTTTTACTACGCGCCAAATAGCATCTTTTGAATCGCAAAATGCTTAAATGTTTACGAAACTGCGTTGTCTTCCTAAGGTACTTCGATTAGAAGTTAGAAACAGATACGAATCACCTGTATGTATAATTCCAAGAGTTTTATTTTAATGAGATTCTGTGGATATCGCATTAAAGAAAGGTGATGCTACAACGATTTTTTTGTTTGAATAATATTAAATGGTACATGTTAAGAACAAATGCGTTCATACAATAATCTATAAGTTGAATGATATTTATTGTAATCCTAATAATTCAGGGCTAACGTAACCGTAGTCGTTGGCTACTGAAAACTTTAGTCGCTACGGTAAGGAATGATATCACTGTGAGTTTTTCACACTTTTTATCAGTATGTTTGACCACTCATAGTTTGTTGGACTGATAGGAAGAGTAAATTCAAGGCACAAATCGAGCATTGTCGTTGGACATAAAGACGTCCTTTTGTTTGCGTCATTATTGCGTAATTACCGATTTCAACAGAGCACTGCAAAATATCATTCTACAACACTTCGTAGGCAGTAGAATCAAATTAATTTTATAGACTGTCTCATAGGAACTTTTGAACAGTATGTGAATGCGGATGAATTGGGCAAAAGATGGCTATCGAAGTACAATTTAGTTTCCTTTCCAGTTTCATTCACAAAACGTGCATAATTTATTATTGTGTATATATGTATATAAGTTACAGGCGTTTTAATCAAATGCAATTGAGAAATTTATTTCAAATTATGTAAATGATAGTACGATATTTCTAAGATTAATTACCTCTCAAGAAAAAAAAAGCAAGATTGTGATTTTCTATACATTATACAGAATATATTATCTCCACCCACTAGGCTAGGCAGGACACATGTCTTTTAAGATATAACACGTTAGATTACTATTACTATTAACAAAAATATCAATCAAATGTGTCTCTCAGAATTTGATATTATATTTCAGATTGTACCACGCGTTTATGCAATCAATTCACTTATTAATCGAAATTTCTTCGATACAAACGTCGACCAGAGGTGGTGCTGACTTATGTATATTCGCGTTACGTTTAACCGCACATCGTTGCACGCTCATGTATTCAACCATGCACCGATTTCGGGCGATTTACGTTCTGCGGTTCTGAAAAGCGGAGGATAAGCAAAAGGAGACTTTCGACAGAAAAATTACTGTGATTCCGACCGGTTATTTACTCAAAAACCGCAAGGACATTGACAGGGATAATGGGAGAGAACTCCACCTTTCTGCACCGCACTTTTAAAGCATACTGTCGTGAAGAAAAACGTTCCAGGGGCGTATATCGTCCTGAGACTATGATTGTTAGTTGCATTTTGGAAAATCGTTCCGAGAAACGTTTTTGTTTTACGAAAATGATCCGTTAACTGTTATTACAAGTCGTTACTATGGGGATAATAACGCTCGGATGAGTAAGTGACGTTTGTCTTTCGAGAGATCCTATTAAATCCGATAGAAAGGTTAGCAAAGATTACAAACGACTGACTGTGAGTACAAAAAGGATTGCGACATTCAATGATGGTTTTGTTTTTTTGTGAATCGCGAATGATAAATGTTTTAGATTTACTGTGATTGGGTAAAGAAGTTAATTCACGATTAGCTGACATTATATGACAAATTATACAGATTTATGTTCCCTAAGCTGGTGTTCCACTTTTAATGTTTATTAAGAAAATCGATAATTCAGAGTGGTGTTAGGGTTCCCGAATACGTTAAATTTCAGCGGAATTACTATTAACAAAATACAACTAAGATAATATTAAAAATAAAGTAAACTACACATCGATTCTATATGGTACTTTGCATACGCTAGTTTAATTAATATCTGCTAAGACGCACGTGACCATTCATTTAAATAAATCACAATGTTTTTTTATACAATTTATATCCAGTAAATATTTAACTTACCACGTGTGAACACTTTGCTGCTCCCTGTAATAATATCCCCATGTAAGTATAATATACGAACCTCACTGTCCACGGTGGCCCGAAAAACGATATTTCCTGGCGAAAAATCAATCCTTTGGTTTCTACAAATGCCATAAAGTATAGACATAAGGGTAAGTATATCTACATTCTTACACGTGTAAGCACTTCATATTTCCAACAAGGGTTCGTTTTCTGAAAACAATGTCCAATCAACAAATCACAATATTTCGTCACAGAAAAAAGCTTATATTGATATTTTTCAAGTAACATATTCAGAGCCACAAACAATTCTCTTAGATGTCTCTATCTTTTGCCCAATCGAATTGCAGTCGGGAAAGGAATGTTGCAAGTGTTCCTCGCCGAAAAGACAATAAAGATATTTGTTCTCGTGGAATGACGTGAAATGGCAGAATCCATCAAGCCTGGCATGGGCGTTATCGCGTTACCGCATTAGCCTGCGACGTAATGTAGGCACGCGTTACTTGGAAATCTTACGGCGAAGCGTTCGGTCAAGTAAATCCTCTTATCCGCATCGATGACGCCCGACCAGACAAGGAACACGAAGAGGAACGCAAAGAGTCGGAGTCCACGAAGACGTACGCAGAACGATCGAATCGCGGACTGGCCTTACCGGTGCAACGAGTTAAAAGGACGAGGTTCTTCCTTGAGGGTACATTAACCATACGAATGCAGATCCGTCTAGCCAGTAAGGATCCTCGGAAAGAACAACCGACGACACTCGTTGTGCCTTGTTACTACCTCGTCGCTGTCCCCTTTTAAAGCCAGGTTAAATTGGATTTAAATTTTGAGATTTATAACGCGACCGTGAATGCTCTTCAGGGAACACTCACGGCGATTCTTTTAACCTTTTCGTTCAGCGTCGCGTACAAAGAATACGCTGCGACGATCCTGTTCCTTTCAATCTCGGTGGAAATTTATGGCGGAAGGGGTGGCGAAATTGCTCTGCTTCCGGTCCCGGGGTGTGACAATTATTTTCGTAAGAACCTCGGTTTTCCAGTGAAATTAATTGCGTTTATTGTATTTCGTATCGACGGCATTGCACGATGAAATAATTTAAATATGAAATAAGATTGTTCGATTTATTGCTACTATATGTGTTGGGCATGTAGGTGACAAGAATTTCGATTGAGTAATGGCCATTACGTACTGTATACACATTATAATATTATAATAATAAGTATATTAGACATAGTACTGTAATAAAGTAACACTTCTTGATTGTAGATTATATCTTATTAGAAATATGATTCGTTTGAAGCTGCACAAAAGTATGAAATAATATTTGTAATCAAATATTATTATTTGTGAACAATTCCTAAGCTAAACTATTTTATACAAATACCACACATTCGAAGACATATTGTTTGTTCCCTTTCAAAGTAGACTTCACTACCGTTTGTCAATGAAGAGTAGAAGCATTACAATTTTCAATGGCCAATCTTTAAGGCGCCTGCCTCTAGTGGTACCTGTTCCCATTTTATCAACTTTATTCTTCGATACCAATTACGAAACATTAGGGGCTATTTGAATCCGATACGCGGCGCCCTTAATGGAATTCCGTCATTTTGTGTGTCGCCGATCCACTTTTTCTCCTCTCTTTGCCATATTACATTTGAGATTAGTGAAGCTAATATCAATTTCACCGTCAGCTCGGCGTTAGCTCCGACGAACCAACGAGTTATTCGAATAAAACGAGACGTACCTAATAAAGATATCGATATCGTTCGAGTGCCACAGAAAATTGGAGGAACTCGGTGGCTCTTGGCAAAACGGTCGATAAGAAAATTGATGACGACCATACGAAAATATTTGTCATATTTATCAAGAGCTTAATATTCCTGCGTAATAGAAGCATCGCTTCTAAGCAGTTGCAAAACAACTATTGTCGCATAATTTTAATGAAATCTGTTTTATTAATGCGGCAGGAATAAATGCAGAAGAGTATAAAGTATAAAGTATAAAGAGTATAAACCGTCATGTATTATTATGCATTTTTTTCAGCACAATTCCAATGCTATAACTGCAATCGGCCATCGAGCTCCACATATGGTACCAAAATATTGCAAAATATTTTAAAATATTAAGGTAATAAATGACTAGATATTATCTACATAGACATTACATATCTATTATTACATAGATATTATCTACACAGCCATTACATATCTATTATTACATAGACATTACATAGATATTATCTATTCACAAGTAAGATTAAAAAAGAAATCGTTCTGATGAATTCAATGAAATTGAACAGACAAGGGACAGCGCAAAACAACGTTTTCATTATAATGTTTATCAGCGATTAGCCTCGTTTCACTTTAACTTTGTTGCATGAGTACTTAGTTATTAGCGCAAGGGGCAGCCGGAGGCGGAAGTGTCAAATCAAACGAGGCTGCAATAAAAAGGTTTGACACGTATAATTTAATCCAAGGTGTGCATCATGCGGTTTTTCAATTTCGAAGAAGTTTTGACATTTCTCAAGAAAGTGCCATTATACAAAATGAACCCGCGAGTCTCTTGCAATTTCGTGCAAAAAAGTGTTCGATCGGGTCAGCGGAACTGGGTCGATAAAAAGACATACAGCCTTGTCGGATATCGCGACGTGTAATGTTCTTTTTTTTCATTCAACTTCGAACGTTTCTCGCAAATTCTTGAACGCGCTTTAATTTCTTCGCGCGATAAGTCACCTCGTGACGTCCGCGATGGAAAGTACGAGATATGTACCTGTTTGCCGAAGTTTAAACCGAACGCAAGACACTCGATGCGTTCCGAAATAAGTAGGCAGACTGCCTTCAAGATTTATGTAATGTCCATTGATAAGAAATATCGGAGTTCCTTTACAACACGCTATATATATATATATATAACTGTTATTTTTAAACTTGGAGCTTATGTTCTCTGTTCGAAATGTTACGAATTTGATGTGAACATTATATCGCAGCATTTCGACTGTCCATTTCTTTTTATTTTTTTAATAAGTTTGAATATCAACTTCGTCTCCAAATGCCAATAGTAATCCGTGGAAGAAAGAAAGACTTGACGGACCTTAATAATTCTAACAGATTTACAAAGAAACAAATTGCACATAATAAAACAATTCTACATTGCTTTTATATTTCGCGAATTTCGATATTTCTTGGGATGCAAATTAATTATAATTGATAACGGACTTCCATGTACAATTCACACTGAAATTATATTTCAAATATCAGGAAGCAATACAATTGTTAATATTTCGTTAACACACACTGGGACATTCTTCATAACATATTAACTTCTTATAGATGAATGGGCTGAATCCTGAATAAAACTTTCAATGTCTATACTATCGCGGAATATAATATTCATTAATCAAAACGCAATTCGTCGAATTCGGCACACTTTGCTCCTTGTAAACTAAAATTATTAACACCACTTTCGCGGGGATGACCTCCAAAGTAATTTATACAGCACTTTCTTCACTAATTAGCGCATTTCACATTTTCTATTGAAAATTTGTCAAATCGTTGAATCGTACGTTCACCCGCTCCACCATTTCCCAAAAGCTGAATCGGCGTTGTCGAGCATCTTCTACCGCGTTACGCGCAAGTTTCAACACGTACAAGAAGACTAACTCGAATTCGATTTGCACTCACGTCTCTGTTTTGATGCAATAGAACCAATTTCCATGTAACAGAAAGATCGCTCTTCATTAAATTTCACTTTTCATTATCAGATTCGTCATGTTTGTGCATTACCACGAACGATGCATTTTCCCGGAAAGCCACGATCGAAACGGTCCCGCAAAGAATGATATGTTAATTGCGACGGGCGCGTAATTTATGCCAGCCCGTTTCAGCAGCATTTTACTCATCGTTTATCTCGAAAGCGAGATTTTAGCCGAGTGCCAGGTCGGAAGGAACGAGTCTATAATATATTCCGCATCGTCCACTCTTCCCTCCTGTTGTCCGGTCCTCCTTCCTTCACCCTTTCACAATCAGGCCTCACCGTCAACGTGTACGCGATGCACGCATGCATGCCCGCTAACTGCGACCAGTCGAATAATTAAAAGCGAGTTTTACTTTCCAGATCCTTTGAAGCCCTATCTATTGGACGCGGGGCTTGTTCCGTTAGATCAAAAACGGTGGGCAACGAGAGTCACGCAATCAAATAATTGTTGTTGGTTATGCAAAGTGAAGAATATTTGTTCTCTGTAATTAAGCAATATAAAAATGGGAGGTGGTTATTATTAATAAGATGAATAGCACGTACCGTAGAAAAAGTTCAACTGGGAGTAAATTTAAAGATATTGACGGGAAGCAAGCAGTCTTATGTTTCCTGTTGTTAATATTTCGTTGAGAAATGAAATTTTCCAATGAAGATTTGATTAATAATTTTCGAATATATTTTATACAATGTTGGAAAGAAAAGATTCTAAGGAAATTTATAGATACGCTTGGTTTGTTAATACATAAGACGCTAGTTGTTAATACTTGTAATGTAATAAAATGTAGTATTAAAAGATATTCAAATGAAATACTTTCGGAGGATGTGTAGGTATAAGAAGTTGGTTTCCCTTCCGTGATAAAAACGTATGTACTCAAGAATTGATTTCGTCTAAAAAGAATGTTGACAACCTTGAATGACAATAATCACTACAATAAAATAGAGAAGAACGTTACCTGTAAAAGGACTATACAAAATTGTTAATACCCTGCGTGCTACGTTCAAGTTTATATAGCATTTAATTATCGGAGCTTCATTGTACTGTCATCGAATGATTGAAATTAAGAGAGACGTGCAACACACCATTGGTAAATTAAACTTATTATTATAATGCTGAATAATTGCAAACGTTTAAGTTCCTCCGGAATCTTAGGTAATAGGTGTTATAATACAATTGCGTGTATTATTCGAAGTCATGTTTTTTTAGACAGCAGGAAATTAAATTAAACTGCGGCAAGTGTGTGTGTGTATGTGTGTTAATATTAACGAACTTTGGAAATGTGTTCCTCATTTTGTAATTTTTTCGTTCGAACTTTTGCAGGACATAAATTCATTTCAATACATAAGAGTCATCAATCTAGAATTCATGATAACTGAAAGAGCTATTAGTATGATTGTATTGCATTTTAATTTACAGGAAGTGGACATTAAAGGAAATAATGAAGTTGTTAATATTTTTGCCAATACACATGTATATCAGTTTGTTAAATTTTTCAGTGTTTATCGTTGTGTGGAAAATAATGTCTACTTATTAATCAAAATACATTTTGTCAGATTCAACACACTTTCCTCGTCGCAAAATAAAATTATTGACACCATTATTTAAAAAATCTGCCTTCTTAAATGTCCATCTTTTTACACGTACAGTGCTTCAGTATTTTGGTCAAAGTATAGATCTAATCGAAGACCCCTTGTAAATACTAATCTATACATGCAATACATACGATCATATTTAAATAAATATATTAGCCCCTTTGTGAACGAATAGTCTCCCCCTAAGTACTATTCGCTGGCACAATCACCTAATCGTTTAATCCGTCACAAATTACCTATATCTCGTATTCAACAACCTAAAACTTTACACAGTTCGGAACATTATCAATCTAATAAACGAACGGCAATTCTAAACTGCTTCAAGCTACCAAATTTCAAGCCGCACTTCACGCACCCAGAGGAATCACAAGAACCGAGTCAATTCTATAACTCAACGTGGGCACCCTTCTCTGTTCCACGCACACCTGACGTATCTCGTGGTCAGGGTTAATGAAATTGTCATTTCGACGGCCGGAAGTGATCGTGAATGGTATCCCTCCGTGGCGTACAAAGCGATCCGTGACACTGGACGTTTCATAAGCAATCGTCGCGGGCGGTCGTCGTTTCTTTCTATTTCGATCCCATTTACCGAGCTCGCTGCGGCGAGTTTTCCGTGGCCTGAATGAGTGTGAGGGGCGTGGGGTGAAAGGAGAAAAGAAGGGATTCACCTCGTGCCAGTACGTTTTACAAATTCGCCACGAGTATCGTGGGTGGTCGTGATGGAGCGGTTTCCCCGACGAGCACACCGGGATTCCTCTGGTTTCGGGTGGAATTTAACGCGCGACGGCGAGGGATGCCGGTACAAGATACAATCAGGATGCTGACGATCACTGGAATCGCCGTTGGCGAACTTGACCGACCGTCTCGTGGCCACGAAGACATTTACGATCTCGCGAGGATGTACTGGAAGCACCGTGCAGGGAGATCCCTGCTATGATGCCTCGCTGGCCTACTTAACGATGCTGTGCCTGGACGAGAAATGCGGTGACTCGTTTTCGTGAACGGACAATCACGCTTTAGGTTAAGTGGGATGGCCGGAACGATTGCGCCAATTTTTGATATAATTGAAACGGTGGGATCGACACGGCGCGATTGTTTCGATCATTTTTTCTGCTTTAGATACTTGATCGTATTCTCCGCTCCTCCGGCGGGGAAATTGTGGATCGCATTTTTTAATTGATGGCTAAAGTTACCACAGTTACTCCAATTGCAATAAAAATTGTGTTTACTTCAAGCTGTATTTAGTTGGGAAGTGTTACACTCATATCTGTTAAATCTTTCAATTTAGTGAGGCTGGTAAAATTTATATTATACATATAATATGATGCTCACTCACAGTTTTAGAATGGCGATTGTATTTCTTATAAATCTTGTAATATCATTCAAATTATAGATTGTAATATCGTTCAATTAAAAAGAAATTATTATTATTATCATATGCGTCTGAACGGTATGCAAACATGTTTACGAAATAACAGTTCGATTGTTAAATTCCATCCTTTCTTTCTTTACAAGTATTAAACCAAATGCAATATAAAACGATGCGTGACACGATAATATTATATGATTTTTAAGTTAAAACTTCGCAATCTCGTGGTATTACGAAGCACAATATACTGCACAATGTATCCTTTTAATTATTTACTACAGGAACAATAATTCCATTGCAAATGATATAACACAAAGTTGAAATGAAATTTTCGAAGTAAAATACAATCAATCGACACGATTGTTTTCACGTTTACGCAAGCCGAATTCTTCCCCACCTACCCCCTCACAAAATAGATATACGAGAAAAGTTACATGCATCTGGCGCACCGGAATGAAATAAGACGTCACACCGTGACATCTGAACGCAACACCTTTACACCAAAGATAGACTTCGTGATACAAACCGAAAGATATACCAAGATCGATACTCCAGTTTCTGTCGTGCAGCTACGTGGACGAAGCATCCCCCGTGGGGACCACCCCTCGCGTAAAAACCATGCACACCGTCCGCCAGCACAGATGAGCACAGATGAGATCGAGTGGACACGACCATTTTCTCCCGAACAGAAGACAAAGGTGAATCTTTGTAAACAACGACCCACAGCAGTCCCGATCGAATTTCAGGATATGACCGATGACCCACTCGCTTGACATCAACCTGGACGGCCGGGAGGCTCCCAGGTGTATCGTGGTAGAGATGGATAAAAATCTCTAAGGTAACATCTTTCCTAACCCTGCCGCGTTATAAGCAGATCTTGCGCTGCCAGTTGTGCCCGGGTGGTAGGGATCCAAGTGACGAAGATGAAGATTATCGCGGGCATATCTGTCTTGGCTGACAATAAACGTCGTGTTCGCAACGTTATAGTCTTTCACTGGAATTTAGGGTCACTGGTGATAAATGCGATTTGACATTTTTATGGTAGACTTACGGTTCTAAGCAGTTGTTCCTACCACCGGGTTGTCCGATAAGTGCGTGCGGTTTTTTTTTGTTTTCTTCTTCCTTCGTAAATATGATAACTTTCTTTCCGTTGAACGTGCTTTGTAATAAGTGGTTGTTCAATGCGCGATTTTAGGGACAGTGTAACTCACGTGGCAGATGCAGTAGGTTTGTTTTGGTTAGTTACGTTCATGATAATGGAGTTCATAAAATTGAACAATCCCTTCCTCGATTTTGCATATGTAAATATCTGCATCGAATATTTTGATAATCTGTCGCCAATTGGTCATTAATTTTGCAGGGACTAAAAGTGATTAATTTCATTTTGATATATTTTAACTCGCGAGGAATCTTCAATTGTTCTGACTTGCTACTTTCAATTCCATTGAAGGTTTCTGTCCCCCCTACAATATTTAGTGATTCCGTACTTTTGGTATCTGTACGTCATGTACAGTATGTATCTACTTACATATGTATGTACGATTCAAAGTGCTGCCAAAGTTATTTCAGGTTTGCATATTACGGAGTTAATTGATTGCACAGTGGGTTACATGATTCGACGATTCGAGGTTTCGAAGAATTATTTTTAGTAGATTAATTATGATAATTAGCAGGGTTTCTAAATGCTTCTGGTCGAGATCAGAGGATCGATCCCAGAGCTTCTTTTGTATTCCGTGAAGTGTGAAAATCGTTTTTCAGATGCTCCTTCAGCGGCACGGCCTGTGTTATAGATGAGGCCAATATTTCAGAAAGCTTCGACAACTTTGTGTCTATGATTAAACTCGAAAATGAAAACACGTTGAAGATGCTGGCTTCTGTTCACTAACGATTCCGTGGCTTCTGAGTTTTCTGCTACCAGCAACACGAATATTTCACAGCAACTTAAACAGAGGAATAACTAAATATTTATTAGAACAAATTCTGTGCGAATAAATCTAATCTCATTAGTCTAATATTCAATTATAATAATGTTACAATTCTTAACGCATGTATACCCCCAATGCAATTGTTTGTAATTTCTAAAGCTATTGAATCGCGAATAAAAAAAACCGCAGCGAAAATAAATTTCGAATACTTATTGCCTTTCGAAATATCTTTCACAAATGCTAAAATCATAACGCAACACACGAATGTGTTCTATTTTTTAAAAAGTACAACGGTGTAAATAAATTTACCGTCAACTAACATACCCATATACGCATAAGACGTATTCTTCTATTTCTTTATAGAGTCGCAAAACATTTCACAGAAATGGCAAGAAAAATGTGAATGAAAGAAAAACACAGTAAGTGGTGACAAACATTTCATGCTTCCTATGCTTTGTCTAGAAAATAGGGGTTTCGGTACTAAACAAAACTTTCGGTCAAGGTAAATAGCCGGATTCCAGTGAAAATGGCCAAGAAAGTCAAGTAAACTACAGGTCCGAATGGATAGAATGAATCGAGGAACGACGCGACGTGAACGATTTTGTGAACGAGAAAAGAAGTTGGTGCAGTGTCTGCGTCTTTCTCGTAGAAAAGTAGCAGGATGACCACGGTATTGCAGCACAACTCCTCGACACGGTATAAACTCCAGCAGAGCCATTGTCTGTCGCCCGAAGCGACCGTTCAACGAAGAGCGAGCTTCATTGTCACGATCCCGTAACCCATGAATGGCTGGCTATCTCGTTTAACTTCAATTACCGTGCCTTCCCTTTCATTTCATTGCTAGTACAGGCGGGTAGTGGGGACATGCCATGAATGTTCCGTCTTTCTTCTCTTTTCCCTCGTTTTTTTTTTTCCTCTCTATAACCTAGACCTTTGTTGCGGAAAAGCCATTTTACGCGTTGGATTACCTGGCCTCGTTAAATT
Source organism: Nomada lathburiana (assembly GCA_963667235.1). Classification (NCBI taxonomy): domain Eukaryota; kingdom Metazoa; phylum Arthropoda; class Insecta; order Hymenoptera; family Apidae; genus Nomada; species Nomada lathburiana. Next base: position 6,592,391 of record OY763898.1, on the reverse strand, counting down.
CTCCTTTAGGCAGATCTCGTTCTGGTCTAGTTCAATGCGCAGCAACAATAAAAAGAGCCGGTCACAATGCAACCCCGCTAACGAATCACGTGTGATCGCTCTCGAATATCATTTGCGCAATAGCGAGGGGGATGTGAGAGATTTCGGACCGCGTTTTGTGATTAACGTTGAAATTCTGCGAGTTCGTAGATATTTCTTTTTTTATTCGATCTATGGGATCTGGAATAATATAAAGCATTCACGATTAACTTTAAAAAAAAGAAAAGAGTAAATGATTCTCTAAAGAATTAATGATAGTAATGTATATTTTTAATATTTTCTGTGTTGCTTGTGCTTACGTTGTTTCCAATCTCACCGATAGCAAGGTTGCACGAAATTCTTAATAATCTTAAAATTTTGAGTGTTATAATTACAGAATTCATAAAGGTTATTCCATTTCCTGTTCTCTCGCCAAGACATCATATATAACAAGTACTATAATACTACTAATATCAACAGTTTTTAATAAACCAATGCGAACTGTCGTGTCATGAAAATAACAAACTTTGTACCTTGAATAATACGAAGCTTACTACGAACTTTGATGAGGAATAATATTAGACATTTCCAGCGTTTATAAATATGCAATTCCACGGGAGGCCTGTTGAATGCTAGTAATATGGAATACTAAATTTAGTTCTCCTGAACATTTATCTTATCCTTGTCGTAATGATATGCAAGATAGAGTAATTTCGTTTGAAACATGCTCTAGCAATATTTTGTAAACCTTGCTCTTACTATCAGTTACTATAGACTCAGGTTTAACATGAACTGGTTTCTAACAGACCTATCATCAAGTTCCAACTTAATTTCGTACGGCAAATATGATGTTGGATATAATTACAAATTTTCCTGCGAATATAACCACACGTGCCATCATATATCTAATAGCATTCCATGTTTATAGTGTAATTGTATAATTACCACTATAATGTACAATTTTATATATTATAGGCCACTGTAAATTATCGATTCAATAAATATTATTCTAATTATGCACAAATCTTATGTACAAAAATTATGAAATGTTACTTCTAGTGAAAATTTAAAGAGACATATAATTTACCATTTTCATGAGATATTTGGATGAAAAGAAAAAGTTTCCACATACTGGCCGTGTAGTAAGAGGAAATTAGAAAATTATGTTAACGTTTGCGTGAAAACAAAAGCTGGTATCAAATTTTTACAATGCTCTCCTAAACTGTTCCCCCGATCGATAACTCATATTTCTTCTTCCGTGCAAGCATGTCAAAATTATTAACGACATGCGTTTACATTCGATCATGAGAACGCGGTTCAACAAAACAATAGGATCTCCCTTGAAACATCGAGTATCCGGTAGAAGATGAGCAGCCGCCGTAGGGGGTCCAATTTAACGATCCACAAGCGATCGAGGCGTTAATTACTTTCTAATTGTTACTCGAGGCCCGTATAAAAAAAAAAGTAAAAAAGCCGTAAAAAAAAAAGAAGAACAGAAGAGAAGCCTAACTACATTGAAAGCGACGTTTTTCGCCGTACCTTTTCTCGTTCTATCGACCGCCCGATCTCGATTACCATTTTTGCTGATATGAAACTGGCATATCACTGCACCGGATGGAAGAAAGTCAACCCGAAGACACACGGACCACCTGGATTTCTTCATGGGAGGTCGCAAAAACTGGATGCATTAAACAAGCATTAAGACAAAAAAAAAATAATGATAATAATAAATTGCGCGCTAAGTGAACAAAATCACAGCTTTCGAAATCGGTAGGCTAACGATTAAACAGTGCTTCAGTTGATTGTTAGCGATAAAGTTTCAAAGCTTTTGTAATATGCAACGAGGGTACTATATGCATATAACTCGTTGGATTGCATACTATTGAACAATTGCTCTTTAATGTGCAATGAACATTTCAATAAACGGGGGAGATATTAAACTTCTTTCATTTGACATTACTTTGGGTTTATTTTTTATTATTTTTCGTATGTATTAAAACAGGATATATAAATTAACGGTGAAGTGTTTAATGCTGCTCAAATTTCATCTTTTTTTTTTCTAAATTTCCCATGATAAAAACGATCTAACGTGAGTTGATCTTTCGGGATCATTTTCCTACGTCTATATGCCGGGATCCCACGCCTGTGAGAAGGTTCCGAGACAGGAAGTGACTCTAAATATTTGCTTAGCTAGCCGTATTTTACGATTACAACGCGATTCAGCTGGACTGGAGCTCGATTGTACTCGTGTGACGCAATGCTCTGCTTTACTTCTATACTCGAAATCGCGAAACGATGACAAAGTGGGGTTCAGGATTATTGTCACTTGCATACTTGTCCATAGTTCTATTTATGAGCCAGGTGTCTTCGTGCCATTTGCAAGCCATTATGTCCGCTAACTGTTGTTACTACCTTCATTTCGTTTGTTTATTTACCAATAGTACACATTTTTAGGATTTATTTATTAACTTTCTATGTATTAATCTTTGAAATTATTTTCTATTTCCTAAGAAACAACTTTTTAACACTTGCTGACTACGTGGAACTTTGTAATAATAAATTGATAACATTATTCTTGATTAAGAACAAAATTTAATTCTCATCCATAATTCTCATATAATATAAAATTTTCCTATTTCTGTACTGTATTTGAAACTCGATTATGTCACCTGTGTTTCTTTCCTTTCTGATATTTGTAATCGCATCAATCCATTTTCTTCCAATCCTCTACACTCCAATTTATGTTTACATCTGAAAAAACTTTAAACGTATTATTATCAGAGAAAAACTTGGGACTCAATTAATAACAGGCTCATTGGTTGCAATTGAGTGATACAACTACAAAGTATTTCAGCAAATTGTTTAAAAAGAAAAGAGATAAAATTGACAACCCATATACATATCGGGCATACAACGTTTCCATCTTAATCTTAGCACTTGACGGAATTTGAACGCTATCCTTTTCCAATGCCAAAATGTACGCAGTCGAAGAAAGAAATATGAATATGATCTTTTACTACCGGTCTTAATAAAATCAAGCTGTTGCAAGATAACAAGTAGATCCTTAATAAGAAAGGTACGAGAAAATAATCAATATGAATATTCTGATCTGTAATTACTCTATCAATCGAGCGTGGTATAAAGGAATTAGTCATGCTTCTGGAAGCATTAGAACCGACGGGAAAACGAAGAAAAAGGGTGATGGTAAACGTAGTGGGCCCCAGTTGCTGGCTACATTACAGAGGCAATATTCCCGAACAGAGCTAATAAGCAACCACATACAAGTTGGCAGGCCCTAATACCAGCCTAAATATACATGTCGACGGACGTGGACGTTCAGAAGGGGCCTTAAAAAGGCTATGTGGATTAAAAAAGCAGAGAAGCCTACTACTGATCTACCTATGAGAGTTAAGAAGATGCTCATATCGCAACAAAGGCCGGCCCACCCATTCTTTATAGTTTCCCCTCGTTTTACTTGTTTTTATGTAGCCAACTTTCGTAGATTGACCATAAACGTTCGCCGTAGCACCAGCAGATTTTTGTCCCTTTTGAAATATCACCAGCCTGATGAGTTATTATAAATTTCATTATTCGCCCTACATGCTCGAAACACATGAAACGCATAGCGAATTGTTCGAAGCTTATTATTTAAACTCGGCAGCATTCTATCCGCGAAATGAAATTATTTTATAGCTGATACATGGATTATCTGTTAATAATGCAGGCATTGGCAGAAGTTCAACGTACAATGCTATGCAATACTTAAGAATTAGAAATTTCCTTTACCCTACCACGCAGTTGTTACTCTTGGTGCTTCCTTATCCTCCGCAAACCCAGTCTTTTATCCAGCCATTAAAAGAAATTCAAGTGATGCTCCGTTCAAGTATTACCTGCGCAGGACCTGCCCGAGGTTTCAATAGCGCAAACGGAATTAGCTCCCGAAAATATTTATTTTTGCGGAATTAACCCCCGAGGAAACGCTCGATGTTTCGTCGTTCGATCGACAGTGGACGGAAGAGAATACGATCGAAGCTTACGAGGGCCCAGAGCCTGTCGTAACAGTTAATCCGTCGATGAAAGAGTCCAGAAGTCCTGCGGGATGCGCGGCGTGAAAAACGAGATCACAGGACGAATCCCAAGAATCTAAACGACCGTATCGAGTTTTCGTAGGCTCCTAGGAAAATATTATCGCAGTGGCGGCACGGGAAGGGAGGCGACGCGATTTTACAGGGGAGGAACGTTTTTACGCCGGGGCCTATGCCCCATTCCCGTACATCTTTCCACGTGGATCTGCCCCGTTCCCTCCTACAGGTACCCCCAGGTCGACTAACTTTGCCTCGTTTGGAGCCCATTCTTCCCCATTCAGCTCTCTGTCGTTTTCTCTCGAGGACAATCCACGGTGTCCTGGGGTCTCACGCCTCGGCATTGACCGCTACCATTCACCGCTTCATTCTCTTCCTTCGACAGCGACGCTTTGTCACCCCCCTCAGAGATACGGAACGCGCCGGAGGGGTGGCAGCGCCGAAGAAACCGTGAAAAATAAAGGAAGCCGAGTTTTGCGGTGGAAAAATGAGAGAGATCGTTGGAGCCGCGGAATTATGGACGGTGGAGCTCGGGTTCTGCGGTGTTCTATTCAATTCCCGCAGAATACCGCTGCGATTCGAGCCATTCTTGCCGCCGATGCTATAGCCACTTTGCCGAAATCACGCCCCCCTTTGTCAATAACATCGAGATTTATCGAGAAGGTGCCGGCGGTCCCGTGCCGTGAATATTTTCACGTTTCCTTCCTTTCGTTTGCAATGTTCATTTCGGAGATGATGCCCCGGGCATGGGCTGTTTTATCAAATGGAAGTGAATCAATCGACGATGAAGATTCTTCAATCGACTTGGAACGAAACGATCGGTAGTTGACGGCAATTTATAGAAATATCTATACTGCAGTAGAGTTCTATGTATCTGAAATCACTGGGAGATTAAAGAGTTTAGATAACTGAATCGTTCGTGCAATAGGTGTGATTTTTTCACCGATTTTTCTCGCTTCTATCTCTTCGGCTGACCACTTGCGAACAAGTAAACTTAGAACTGAAATGAACAGAACGACGATTTATTATAGTTGCAATGAAAATAAGTTTTTTCTTGCAAATTATGCCACTGGATACTTTTTGCCATTAATTCGGGGTGTTGTGAACAGTTTACTCCATCTCAATAGAGCTGCGCTCGATAATAGCTTAAAAATAGGAGCCCGGTACAACTGCGTTAGTTACATATATTGTAACATAAATTAACAATAAATATATGATGTTAAGCAATTCTATACTTTTCTAATCAACTGTATTTGTAATTTTTACTTTTTCTGCTATTTTACTATCCTGTTGCTTTTCCTTCACGTAATGTCCCAGATTAATTATTAACAGATCCAAATTTTGGGGCAAACTTGCTTCTCTATTAGAAAAGATAATCGACGTTTCATTGTACTATAAATTTTAAACGAATGTAACGTTACGCAAACACGGCACCATAGCGTGAAAGACAGAAATGGACCGCCGGTTTAATATTGTATTTATGAGCAGTGTGATATCTTTAATCGGATAATGATGTCTGTATCATTCGAACTGCACTAGTCATCCTATCACTGATATATGTAGAACTCATCAGGGTAGCAATTAAATTCGAATGCATCAGCACGCAGCCATTTTACTTTCAGATTGCCGATCTGCGATACTGTTCGTGGCAATTGTGAAAGTGGAAATGATAAAACCATCAGTCTCATATCAGTATCATAACTTGAAGGTTGTAAGAAGGTAATATCGATACACAATTTAATTCCTTCTGCTCAATTCAAGGAAAATGGTTCGTTGCGTCTTAACGTTGCAGTATTATTCATCTTTCATAACGCTTTCTAAGAATAAACGTATTACAATTAAAATTTTATTTCGAGGTACAAATCAGCGCAGGTTATATTTTTAACATGTAAACCTAAATAATTTACTTAATTAACCAAAGTGTCATCTACACAAACAATAATAAAAATGCTACTTTTCTGTAGCAACCGTTAATGAACGATACTTGCATTTGCAAAATTTTCCAATTTTATAGGAATGATTATAAAGATATATTATCAAATAAATAATATCGTGCATGAAAATAAATTGGCAGTATACGTCTATCTATATTTCTTTATTCCCAATTATGTTGAAAGCCTCGCATAAATTATATACAAAACACATTGATGTTCATTATAAATCATGTCCAGCATATTTCATCTTAAAGATGTTTTCAACGTACGTCTAACAGATGTTGCAGAGTGGTTGGTACCTCACAGATTTGATTCGATGTCATATCAAAATACCATAAAACGAATTTATGATTATCTGCATACATTATAAGCAGGCACATTGTATTCTGAAAGTTAATGTCCTTTAAGAGACAACGCAAATCAACATTTCCTATCCATCTACACGTTTCATATACCGAACACTCATGAACTACTTTGGTGGTTAAAATGCGTCCAACAAATATGAATTGCTGCAAAACCAAAGCAGCGAAAAAGAAACTCCACTTTATTCTGCAATTCACCAAAGCTTGTCACCTATTTCCAATTTAACCTACGAAAATTAATATCCGCTTGCAAGTGCAGAAATGAAAAACTACAAACGCCTGTAGCCCTCAAGTTTGCCCAATACGAAGAATGTCTATAATACTGTTTCTATTTAGCGATAGACAATTTATGAAATTTACACCAAGATGAATGGAAATCAGCGTGAAAATGTTAAAGAAAAATAGAAGTTAATGTTTCCTATTCAAACGTCCTCTCAAATTAACCCGAATGCATTTTGTGAAATCTATAAATAATCAAAACGCCGCACAGTGGGGCGACCCTATTGTATCGTTGGACATTGGGGCAAAAAAACTATATAGATTATAGTTATCCAACACTTTTTGCTTTTAATGTAATTCTCATTGTTGCACTAACTAGAGACTCGAATCTAATCAAACGGGGCGTGTTTGTCATATTTTAAGTAGGATAACTAGACATTAATATATGTATAACTATTAAATAAGTAAAATATTGTTATGTTGGAGGAACAATGAAACTTTATTTTTATAAATAATGAGGATTTATTATTTACAACTGAGAAATTACTCTTATTACTCCAGATTCTCTTATACTAATGATTTTATCGTATTTAATGTATTTATCAATTTCTTTTTTTGTTTCTATTAGTTTTATGAAAAATAATGTAAAATTCTATTCTTATTATTTGCGATCCATCAATTAAAAGTTTGTATCTCTATCATCATCAAACTTTATTGTTTCTTGAGAAATGCTAGCGAGCAGGCCTCGCTGCAAGTTACTAAAACGCGAGATTTGCTCCATTTTTGCAGGGAAAACCCATAATTATGTTATGAACAAAAGGTACCACGAGCAACATATACTAAGTGTTTTATTATTTGGGTCATTCAAATACTCCTTTCGTTCGGCATAGCTGATTAGTAGCCTAAATACACATTAGCCGCTTACAGAGTGAAGAATGAGCTACGAATAATGTTTCTCCTTTACAATTATAACAATAAACCAGCATTGGCCTCGAATGTACTAAATGTAAAGTTCATTGTATTGCCGGTCTCGAAACTAGGAATATCATTACTCATTACTGTTGAGAAAATGTGACAAATACGCAGGCATATTACCAGAAGCCAGAGAACTTCTTATTGAAGAAATGGTTTTAACCTAATGGAGTTAAAATAACAGACAGCGAAACACATATAATAACTTTTTAAACTTGTGCATAATAGTACTTTGATAGAGCCGAAAAATATATACATCGTAACACATTCATTATTAGAAAATCATTAGATAAGAGCAATTTCTAAGTTGCATATAATAAATCTTCATTATTTATGAAAACAATGTTCCATTGTTCCTCCAACACAAACGGCGCGCCGCTCATAAATACCAAGCACCATTCGTGCTTTAGAACAAGACTTGCGTACCGTTGTAACTTTCTCGTCAAAAGTGTCACGAAGTGAGGGGTAGCTTCGAAAATCGTTGCCAATCAATCCGAAAACATTAATCCTACGCCACTGGAGGCACGTACGCTCTTTTAAAAAGCACGTGCCCGATTTTCGGTTGAAACGAGCGAGAACAGCGAACCCCGTAGCTAAAACTGTACTGCGTCTGTGTGGTATTCAGCGTGTGGATTCAAAGAGAGGCTCCGACAATTACCTGGACGAACAGCAACAAGCAGCTCTTGCTCCTCCCGGCGTACTTTGCACGAGTATATACCGGACAGGTTTCGGCGGCGCAATTATTAATATAAGAAAGAGAGAGGATGCTCAAGGTGGTCCCGCTGCTGGAAGAGCACGGGGCAGTTTTTTTTAATCGAGCGTTCGCGTGTAGAATACGTCCATCCCAATGCATCTGTGCACTGTACACGTACACGCACACGTGTTCGCGCAAGGGTGTTACAAGCAACGTATCATAATTACCGGGAAAGCAATTAATAGAAGACTGGACATTCTCGATAATTTAGTCGGGAAGCAATTTATCAATTGTTTATCTAATCTCGTTGAATTTCAGCTACTTAATTGAGTGCTATTTTGTATGCTCGTGGAATGGTTTATGAGCGTTGTTTATTTGTAGAACGTGCAAGTTCGTGTTATGCAAGTATACGTATAAATAAGTTCAAATGCTTGGAGAGTCGATTAAAAGAAATATAGTATGATAAAAGCAATTGCACTTAAGCGGCGTCTATACGTTTGTCCGTGCAAGCAATTAATGTTAAATAAAAATGGCGAATAAAAATGCAGAAGTAGCTCCTACAACAATTCTACAGGAATGTTAATGCGAATAGGCTGCTGTCACTGTAATTTAAGTTTCGTTAGCTGCATAGCCATCTATGATATTGAAGCCAGCATCGAACTTACCGAACGACTTCAAAGGAAAGCTGGTATTTTATCATTTGCTTCATTTTGTGAATTATATATTTCCAGTGCTAAATATTAAGTAAGCAATAAAAAATAATATTAATAAACAACGTCCTTTACTATACTTCTGTATTTCATCCGAAGGGGGCTTGTGATGGCCATAATTATAAATTCATTTAATTTCGAAGCAGCGTCGCTACGCATAAGAAAATATTTCAAAACACATCCCGCAAAATTCAATTTTGTCACTGAGGTTCTATTTGCGTCCAGGGGTACAATAATTACAGAACATGAACGTAGAACAATCGCCGCACGCAATTCGAGAGGGCAACTCGCGCGATGGCTTCTGTGTACGGCTATAAAAACCGGCGCGCGTGTGCGCACGCACACATTTCACGCAAGGGGGCCCACTGGCCCCGTGGCACACGGACCTACAAACCGAAGCCACCGCTCTCGATCGTTTTAGGCCTGACCAGAACAAACCTTCGAAAACCTGTAGCTCCCTTTTTCGCCGTTCTTTGTGCGCGTGCACAACCACCGTGTATGCGTGCGGGAATAAACAATACCTCCGTGCCGCTACCCGGTCATTCGGTAACGAGGCTTCTGAAAAGTTCAATGTATCGTTAGCTCGAGTCGGAAATTAAAAGTCGGTTCTGTGGCGATCGTGCCGCCACGACGAATCGAAGGCAACGCTCGTCGTATCCAAACGATTCTTCTCCCCCTTATTTTTTCTTTACTCTCTTTTTTTTTCTCTGCGAACCTTTAAGAAGCGGATACCATTATAAGCATTTCGGGATAATTTCCGTACTTCGACTTGTTTCCGTGAAAGTCAGTAATCTTAGCCGGCAAAAACGGCCGCCTCTGAAAATTGTCTTCGCTCTTCGGACACCTCTTTCAATTAATTCTCCGTCGTGGGCACTCCGTGGACGCGCATTCGTATCACGCGGGGCATCGAAGGCATTATAAAAGGACCGATATTCTTCATCGATCCATTGAAGAAGAAGCACCACGAACCCAGGCAACACCTGTTTCCCCGATACACGTATTTAATACGTACGTGCGTCCCTGCATGCACTTAACTCGGGCAAACTTTTTGCTGGCTGTTTTTAATGTTTTCGAACCCGCACGAGCACACGGGCACTCTCGCGGTGCATAGGTGGCCGCGCGTGAGCAGACGTCGTTGCAGCGTGGTAACAGTTACCGAACATGGTATACACCGGTTCTTCTTCGTTTTCACCGCGTTCCAGTGGCTTCAATGTAGCCACGAGGCGGTGCACAGGAGTCGTAGTACTCTCGGTACCGTTGTAATCGCAGTAAGTACGAGCAAACGACTCGTCTCGAGCACGCCGCCAAGTACGGTAGCGTTTCCCCGATACTTTTTTGCGATCGCACCGGAGAATGCTGCAACGCGCGTGCCACCGTCCCTCTTCGACGTCTATGCTTCTGGGTCGACCGGGCCCTTTCGTTTCACCCGTCTTTCATGCGAGTATCGTGCCACCGAAAAGTTTCTCCTATAGATCTTATTATTTCGGCGACGTTTGCCCATCGCGCGGCACCTTTGCGTCAAATGACAAAAAAAGTCCACTAACGTGGATGGATATTTTTTTCTTTCTTGCCACCGCGTAACGAAATTCCTTTTGAAATTCTGCCATATTCTGCCAGAGTTTTCGTTGCTACTGCGGTGAAATAGGCGCGGGACGTGGCGAGGGACGGTTGGAAACGCGCGATTTTCAGATGCAAGTGGTGTTAAGGGATTGCGTGCACCTAGAGAGGTGTAAAGAATCGATTATCACAAAAATGTTTTTCCTCGGATGTGTGATACTATTTTTCGAACTCCGCGTTTTACAATGTCTCGCATTATGCATTACACGCGACTGTTTTGTCTATGTAATTTGTACGTTGGTTGGCTTTGTAGCGGAAAATTCGTTTCTAGGGTGCTTTCTCAGCAGTGCGATCTTTTTTATAGACAGGTGAAATAATTTAGACAGCATTGATTGCTTTGCAACTACGAACAAACTCGAAGGGTAAGGTACGTCGAAAATATCGTTTATGTTAACTCGACAGGCAATTACCAGTGAAGTGTATGCAAAAATTCGTTGCATCCTTCAGGAAGAAATAAAAGTGTGATAAAATAGTGTACAGTAAACTTAGAATAAATACATGTTGTTGGGGGAAATTCACTGCATTTACATGAATATAGTAGCTTGAGCCTTGACGAAGTAATAATGAAGCGGGACAAATAATAAAATGTTATTCCAAAACGATAAAAGGAAAACCCTAAGAACTTGAACTTGAATTAACCTAATATTTGATTTACTCGAACAAACTTCTTTTCAACCTAATGGTGCAGTTCAGTAGAACGCATGAATAATAAATTACTAAACTAGCATATCTTACCGCATAATATACAAGATTAGTGTACGATTAGTGGGTTGATAAGGGTGGTAAATTGTCCGTAATGGTAGCGTATGCGCATGCGCAGTTGCTAGCTCGCCACGCGACCACCACACTCGATATTATGATACTTCAACTCACTTCCTTCCACGTTCCTTCTCGCTAATTTCTCCTGTCCCTTTTCCACTGGTAATTAAGAAATACTTATTAGTATCATGACATTTGCCTCCACTCTCTTGACAAGAACGTTCATCCTCCTCTTCCTTTGCCTCGTCTTACATTTTCTTTAATTCCTTCTTCTTCTTCTACGTATTCTCTGACGTCTTCTTCTCTGCCCCTTTTGGTAATCAAGAAATACTTATTAGTATCTTGGCATTCACCTCCAGGTTCTCTTAGAAAGAACGTTTATTGTTTTCTTCCTTTGCCTCGTATTACATTTTCTTATGTTCCTCCTTCTTCTTCCACGTATGCTCCTTGATCTTCTTCCTATTTCGCTTCTGGCAATCAAGAAATACTTGCTAGTACCTTGGCATTCACCACCAGCTTCTCTTAGAATGAACGTTTATTCCCTTCTTCCTTTGCCTCGTCTTACATTTTCTTATATTCCTTCTTCTTCTTCCACGTATTCCCCTTGATCTTCTTCTCTTCCTCTTTTGGTAATCAAGAAATACTTATTAGTATATTGGCATTCACCTTCACCTTCTCTTAGAATGAACTTTTATTCCCTTCTTCCTTTGCCTCGTCTTGCATTTTCTTATATTCCTTCTTCTTCCTCCGCGTATTCTCCTTGATCTTCTTCCTCTTCCGCTTCTGGCAATCAAGAAATACTTATTAGTATCTTGGCATTCACCACCAGCTTCTCTTAGAAAGAACGTTCATTCCCTTCTTCGTTTGCCTCCTTTACATTTTCTTATACCTCCTACTTCTTACACCCTGTTCTCCTTGATCTTCTTCCTCTTCCTCTTCTCCTTCTCTTCTCTCGGGCGCCGTCAGATTTACTCGCCTTCTCGAGTTGCTCCTTTCTGTCTCGAACGCTTGTAGCACTTACTCGAGGCAACGTACTCACGCTGCGTGGCTGCATTCTATTCATGCTCTCCTCTGTTGTTCTCCGCCAGTGATGGCCTACGTACGTTCTAGAGAGATTTACATAGTTTAAATTGTACTCGCCGGGGGACGTTAAAAATTTACATACATACGCATGTACAGTCCAGTGCGAATCGATGGTATCAGTAACGTTCGCATTTTGTATCCGAAGCTACGAAAATGTTTTTAAGCGCTGCGTTATGTGGATTCTGAACAGTAAGACAGACTCAATGCATGATCTCCTTTTTTTTTTAAACGACCTGACAGATTATTGGTCGCATGTTGCGATAGGTTATAATTCCCGTTCACTGTTCTCCCAAGATGTCAGAATGTACAGCGGATAAATGTTAAAAGAGAAATACACCTCTGTAACGGGGCTTTAAAAAGATTTAACTTTTTTGCGCCCCAGTTATTAATTCGTCGACGCTTAAGTGCAGGCTTTATGGTTAAGTAGAAAGAGTTTCGTAATGCTGTAAGAGACTTTGCTAATATTGTAAAATATTGTAGTATTTACATTACTGTCCTCGAGCAGTTCAAACTTTGTATAGAAATGATAGAAAAAGAATATAGTTAAAGTAAAGGAAAGGGTAAGCAATGGAAAAGCAGTCATTGCATGAACATTTACGAGATAAGTAGTTCACCAATGCAAGCTTTCTGAAGCCCTTCAACGTTAATTCTACAATATATTGGATCAAGCCAAAGAAGAAAGACCTTGGTAAAAATTTATTTAATTAATAAACCAATATATTTGTTAAAATATATTTTCTTATATTACGTACATACGTACTTCCTGCTTCAGTAACTTTTAATTAATTGAATCAGTAAGTTAATTCAATTTGCAGACAACAATAATGGAACAACTATTGTGATATAATATAACTTAAATCGTAATAAATCAATTAATGTCACCCGTGTATTTATTGTGAATATATTTTCCGTATTTCAAAATACATGTGAGCCGCTCAGAATCCAAACTAATTGACTCCACATTTTGCAATGGCGGTATTTTAGTATCAAAGCAAATAATTGTACGTACTAACATGAAATTTGCAAGCTTTTAAATTCCCGTTGAATAATAAATAATTTATATTAAAAGGCATTCTTACTAATTCCACCCCAGAACAATTTCTTTATTTTCAATTTTTCATACTTAAAGAAACATATTGCAATATTTATTTGCACATACATTCGGAACGAAATTAAAAAAACCGTATCTCTTACTTGCAATCTTCGTTCTCAAAATTATATTACGGTAACCGAGATGTTTAAAAACTTCATTCCAAGAACAACCAATTTCAACAGTACATTCAATAACAATAACAAATTTAAAGATACATTCTACACTATTTCTTCGTGCATAAAGTACAGTGATTCTAAATAAGTTTATCAATGTTCCCTTCTTTCTATTTCATGGAGTTACACTAATCATTCAGCTTCAGATTGTCTCGTATTCTAACTACATAACCAACCACTCCTCCCGCATAAAAATGATCACCCTGGAGTATTATCCAGCAACCGTCCCATACTTACAATTTGTCATGCAACCGCGACACATACAGTAGAAGAGGAAAGATAATCGCGGACAGGTAGCGTCGACCGACGAACTACAATGTATCAACGAACGCGGCGGATTTGAAACGTTTCGAGGGCGACCAGTGGCCATCGCTAGAACGGCGACGGGAGCTGGAGCACCAGCAACTTCTCGGGTTCCCACCGAACCCGGATCCCTCCGTCTCTGTCTGGACCGCCGCGTGGCCGATCCTTTTCTCCAACGATGAGCCGGTGTATCGTGAAACGCGCTCCCGAGGCGGCTGCCTTTTATTTTCTCGGCGTGCGTGCACCCTCCGTTCAGCGGCTGAAACACTGTTGCCTCGCGAAAATAAACGAGCTGGAGGTGGAATCGGCAGGAAGAGAAGCTACAAGGGAAAGAAAATAGACGAAGAGACGCGCGTAACTCATTTCGCGCGAACGCCTCCTTCGCGTACCTTCCACAGACTCGCCGCAAACAGAAATGATTTGGCGATAATTTAATCGTACCTGCACGGATTGATCGTCACGCGTAGAACGCGTAGAGCGCGGAGGAACTTGTCTCTTCTCGTTATTCCTTCTTACTCCGTTTGAGGTTTGCAGCTTTTGGCTGCCTGGTTCGAATGGGAAAATTGCAAGGACCGGGAAATTAATTGGATTCAGTTTCTGGGTGCTTTATTTCGGCGAAGTTTAAATTCAATCGGACACCGGTTTGTCATTACAAAGGTGTGGCAAAATTTACCGTACAATAGGAAGATTTACGAATTTATAGAACTTAATATTCGGTGATTGTGGATAGGGATTAATACAGTGACTCGTGGATTCGTAATCTTATTCTTTGGTAACCAGTTTTTACTTAATGAAAACCTCTCGTTACATTTTCTGCACTCAATATATTTGTATATTTCTAAATTATTTTACACATATTTTGTATGCCTTTATATATTTCTTGTATTTTGCGAATTACTGTTTTGACTTTGACTATTGTGCATATATGTTAGTTTTATGTGAACAAATTTGTGGGTCAGTGCATGCTTTCCAAAGAAGAATGTCGAACAAGAGACTGTGTCTAATAGCAAGAAACAAATGTGAAATTAATAAATCCAAGTACATACATTGTTGAAAGAAAAATACATTCGATAAGAAGGCGAGGCTATTTTCATTAAAACATAATCTCACAATAACTCAAATTATGCCCCACATAAAACTCTAATCTACATAAAAATATATTAGGAATATTCATATAACATTTCATAACAAATGTAACACTTCATTAAACTAATAATTGCTATTGGATTTTGACTACGTGCCACCATAGCATTTCTGCAAGTCATAATTATTAATATATGCCGGTTGGAAGCTGATGAATCATACGCAATTTCTTAAACGCGGAAGTTTAAAAATTGAATTCATTAATTTAACAAAAATTTCATGTCGTTGTCGAAGGGTTATGCAATAGTCGTATACAGGACTTTCTTTAAATACAATTCTCGTATTGGCCCAGAAAAGAGGGACAAGAAAATAAAAAAGAAACGAGCCCTGCCGGCAGGCGATTTCGCCGGCACTTTTTAAAGGAGCTTTCGCGAACACTGCATCGATATTTATCAATCGATCGGCAACTTGGATCGATGATCACGAAACTACGTGCACTGCACGGGTGCAATATGCAAGCGAACTTGCAACATATATCACAAGGCACTTTCAAATTGTTTTCAACGATCTACATAGTGATTCATTAATGTTCACATTGAAATTTTTATTTTTGACAAGCAGTGCAAGGGAAGGATGTTGTTTCAAGAAAAATTTGTTTTAAAATTCTTTAAATACATCATTGTAATTTATGCATATTAATTGTACATAATTTTGTTTTTCCTACGTTTCTATTTATTTAATGAAAACCTCTCGCAGTTGTTTTATATACTATTATATTCTTCAAACGAACAAACATATTAACCAAATTCATTGTGAATACGACTTACTTAGCTCCGCAGGTACATGAACGGCATTAGTTAACGTGCACATTTATATAGACTGGGAGAAAACAATGCATCAGAATAACAAATAAATTAATGTATCCGTATTGCTACAATACCTTTGATCTGTTGCCCATCATTCTAAATTGAAAGATACTTTTTTGAATCCATGAAAGTTGAACAAATATTGTGCCAATTACAAGCTGAATAGACTTGCAAATTTCACGATAGACGGTTTACTCTTTTCTTTACTGCAACCCGTTTCGTTCTCTACAACGATGCATCCGTATTTCTACGAAAAGGCTATTGGAGCTGAATTCCTGGAAGAATAACTCGACAGGTTCTCATTAGTTCGACGCCATCAATCCCAATAACGTGATTCAATTAACGCGACCACAATATAGTATAGGCGGTAGTAACATTGGCAAATCTGTGGCCACAGTAATGCTGAAAAATATATCACGGTGCTTCATTTTTTTTCCGGAAAAAACGTAATTTCATTACTTCCAATTTCGTTATTACAGAAGCTACACAGAACCAACAATACCTCTTTATTGTTAACAATAATAACTATAACGATTTATGAAGCAATTATTGAATAGCACGTTTTTAACATCAAATAAGGTAGATGCAAGATTTTAATTACAAAAACGGTATTATGCCTGTTAGTTAAAATAGCCATAATATACTGCCAAGATTAAATTGGAAATTTAAAAAACAGAGGAGTTTTATAGTCATATTATGAAGTGCATTTTTATAATAAGTGCATAAATAATAATCACTCGCTTGAAGGGTAACTTGCAGTAATTTAATGAACTCAAAATGTAAAAGCGAAAAGATAGATAACTAATAATAAGAAATTGGGTTTCTCTCGAAGAATTAAAATTTATTTAGGTCGGAGACGTATTTACATTAACACTAGGTTTAGAGACAAGTTTGAACGCTTATTTTGACTGACTGCCCTCAGATTAACGATTGCCAATAAAAAGGCTCGGTTTCTTTGAAAAATTAATTCACTTAATTTAGAAATGAAATATAATTAATTTAATTGTGCGATATTAATGGACATTCGTTAAACTTTTGTTTTCGAGATGAAACAAAAATTGAAAAAGAAAAATCTGTCTTACAGACATGCTCTTTTATTTTAACTTTATTTTAAACACAAATCGTTTATGTTTTTCTAAACATAATCTAAACTTGTTTCCCGAATGTTTATCAATTTTAAAGAACCAGAATTAGGAGCTATTTTATCTCAGTCTTGGACACCCTATTCCCCTTCAAAATTCTCCTTTAAATAATAAACTGGAGTTTTTCGTAGTTTTATAAATTAACCAACATTTTACGATGAATAAACTATTAAACAGTGTATTCGATGATACGAATTTCAAAATCCTTTACCATCTGCGTGCAGAACAAAATTGGCGCGTCTTGTTTCTTATAGTGCCACATTATCTGCTACACTAAATTTCAAACAGAAGTTCAAATCAATTCATCAGATACACTGCAATACTTTCCCAAAAATGCCTCGTCGCGAACCTACCGAAAGAAAGTCCGTCTGCTAGCGTAACGCCACCTTGTCCGCAAACGCGTTGAAGATACTTATTCATAAGCAATATAATATTTCGCATCCGTGTCACCGTAACCATCCGCAGGCGTCCACGGTAACGCTCCCCGGTCAACACAGCGTTGTCATCGTCCTCCGGTAAGTGACCAACAATAAAATTTGAAAACTCGCGAACGGCATTCCCGGGCGCCCGAAGCCCGAAACGCGTTCCCAATACAATTATCGACAATGATCGGAAACACCCCGGTATATATGTAAATGTATGCAAATGATCGACGAAGACGAAACAAGACGGGAAAGTGAAGTTGCGCGCGAACGACTGACCGAGTAATATTCTACTTATGCGAATAAACACACCGCTGGCGAACGCACGGCCAGACGAAGCTGTTCCGCCGCGGCGCGCTGGTTGATTGAATTTTCGGCGGGGCGGCAGCCGAGGGATCGATTTTGCGGGATAATTTTTAATGAGCCGGCGTCACTTCACCCGGGAGAGACAGGCGAGTTGGCATCGGTGCAATTCCACGCGAGAGTGTCCACTCGCTTTTACTGGCAGGTCCAGCCAGCCAGGCCCTCAATATCTGGGCCTGTTCGTCGGACGGTGTATCATTATGGATTCGCGTGCGCTGCCCCCGGTCATTCTCTCGTCTCATCCTGAGCAGGTTTCCCTCTTCTTCTATCCATCGCGGCCATCGCTCTACCTCGTCACTTCCTGCGCAAGCGTGTGCGTGAGCGCACGCGTACACGGCCCAGAGAATCTCGTCCTTTTTTCGCCACTCGCGGAGAATTGACCCGACGTCCAGCGAGAATCCAGTCAGGTATCAAACGCCATCTGATCGCACGGGAACTCTGGTTTAAAGTTTGAAAGAAAGGGTCGTCGAACAGCACCTTTTTCCCATCGAAATAAATGAACGTGTAACGCGCCGAGGAATTATCTGGAGGAATCGCTGGCGGTTGCCTGGCGAACGATTTTCCCTGCGTTCCTAGCGGCGAACGGATTTCGTCGTTTCGTGACGTTTCGTTTTGCAACGATATTTTACGTACGTCGATATTTTCCAGGAGATACTGCAAAGCAGTGGAATTAATTTAATTCATTCTAATGATAATAATGATGAAGCGTAGTGATACAGTTGTACAAAAATGGCGCTGCATATTTTATTCATTGCAGGCAAAGAAAAACACATTTGAAATATTAAAAGCCCGTTTTGATTTCTTCAAACAGTAAGCAATGAATTAGCCCCGTTGATTTTTGTCTCCTTACGTTTTATATGAGAGCACATAACAATACTTTTCGTAATAATGTCCGTGATTGGTTCAGGTTTGTTCCTTACTGTGTATGCTACCAGTAGTTGCCAGATAAAATTTTCTATCTTACTGACAGACCACGGAACAATTCCCAGCAGCTTTGAAAGGGGAATACAGAAACTATGAGATGGTGTACAATAAATATTCAATAAACAAATGTTGGAACAAATGTGTTGCGGTACGAGAACAGCATAAAGTTATTAGAGAACACATATAATATAAAAATGTTGTAACTCGAGCATGTAGGATAATCCAATATAAGGAATCTTTCAACGACTAATAGACACGTTTGTTGCGATGGACTTATTTACCTTAATAAATACTAAATACGAATATAACTGTTTGACGATAATCAGAAGCAGGTAACGCGAGAAGCAATTACTGAGAGTAGACGGACGGAACGGTTCCTTTTGAGTAATTGGTTCGTCTTCGTAGAAGGATCTCTCTTATTTACAAGGTTGTGTGCTCGGACGTTTAAAGGGTTATGCGAACCTCGTTGAAACTTTTAATCAACTTTTCGTAATTCGACTCCCGATAAATTTTTGCTGGCGAACTTCAAGGTCCGCAGAAATGACCGAAATGATTTATACTTTCTTTGGTCCCCTCGTTTTTTTGCTGAGTTTAAAATGAAGTGCATCCATGTATCCATGCGCGAGCAATCCTACATGTAGATGCTGAAAGAAAGTGGATGGTATAATTTGTTTTAAATTATTGTTTCAATTAATTTAATACGGTTTCTCGTTTCATTGCGATTCTTGATTGGTTTTCTTAAAAATACGACTACTATTTAATGAGTTCCAAGTGTCTATTGTCTCGTTTCTTACGGTTCTTACAATTAGTGTGAATAAATATTATGATGGCAGTAATTGACCTAATAATTAATATGTTCGTTTAAACTGAAATATACAGTGACTGTTAAGATTTTTGTTGGCTGAAATTGGTTTGGTTTTATTAGATTCTACATTGTTGAGATATGAAATCTTTGAAAGTAAGGTATTACTTGGCGGGCATAATATTTACTCTAATTTATCAAACATTTCATATACTGACTTATGATAAACTTCGTTTCTATTTCTCTTTAATGCAAAATAGAATAAAGTTTTGTATTGTTAGGCATTAGAGTGACTCATCCAAGTATGATTAAAAGAATAGAAAACTTTATTTCCATTACATTTTCTACCTCGTCTAAAACTGCATATTGAGCATAAACTTTATTATCTTCCCCTTTTCTGTATATTATAAATAATTTTAGAATTAGCATAATATTCAGAAGCATGAAAGTAACAGAGTCGTATCTATATTTAACTCTAAAATAAACGTACAGTAATTCCATAAAAAATTTCCCTTCAAGCATATATTCATAAAATAAATTGTACATATCCAAGCTGAAAAATTGCAACTTCGAGAGAATGTATCCGCAGTTCGCTTTATCGTAAAAAAAAACAAAAATAACAAAAAATAGCGATTTTATCTTAGCTTGCGAATAATAGGTTCCTTCCGACAGAAGTATATCGAAACGAAGAAACAGCAGACATAGGATACCAAATTCAAAGGGCCCGTTTGGATAGAAAATAATGGGAGCCCGTTCCATTCTTTTATGTACCTTATTTGTTAAATTCACCGTCCTGTTCTCCTCTGGTTAGTCGAGAACCACCGCGATAGCTTGATCTTTTTCTACCTAGAGATCTTCGACCTCGATAAATCTTGGATGATCTACAGAGTCGTTGATCTTCCTTTACGGACTAGTTTCTGGTTCTGTCACCGGTTCTAAGCTCAATCTTACCGATAGCTACCAGATCGACATCAGGAATGATCGATAACTTAATTGTAACGCCTGTGGAAGTGTTACTTTTCTGTTTCGAACCACATCTGTAGTTAAACATTCGTACGTATAAAATGTCATGAGAGTCTACATATATAGCTTTTGAATTTAAATATTGCAAAAGTTACGTGACAATGTGGACAATGAATCGTTTGTAGAGTAAAATTGAGACTATTTTCAGCAACGGTGAAATTTATCCATATCTGTTCGTAAATTGGCAGGAACGCTATAGTCAATACAATATTTAGAACTTAGATGAATAATAAATCGCATATATCTTGAAATGAAAAACATCGTCAAACTTTAGTAAACCTTTACTTTCAGATATTCGGAATTTGTGTGGACAATAGATCATTTATAGTTTGAAGTCAAAAATACCTTCGACAGTGATGAATTTCTATCATATTTCCTAATCAAGTGTTAATTTTTTTAAATATTTGACATTTTTGGATATGTGGACACCTTCATAACTGACTGTATATGGTTTTATTTGGCAACCTGACATCGAATCGAGTATGAGTTGCAATTTTCGTATACATCATTTACTTCAAACTGAACCTGAATTAAATAAATCAGAAAACAATGTCGACCCTGTACACAGGGGTCGGTTTTTGTTAAGACCTGTTGCCTTTGTGTGAAAGCAGTTATGCTACTAAATTAATTGATACATCAACGAAAACAAGTATAAAGTGCCGGTGGGAGTGCTTCGTATCAGTCCGTGCGAGTACTAGAATTAATCTTAGGAAACAATGGAGGAACAATGTGCAAGACAAATTTTCCCTTCCATTCTCTGGCAACCCTCAAATAGCGTTATACGCGGGTTGGAAGCACATGAACATAGCGAAGATCCTTTCCAGCGATAAATCGAACACACTTTCAGTATGTACGCCGAGGAAAGATGAGTGTAGGACTGGCCAATAGGGTTCCAACAACACCATCTTGATAACAATACCCCGCTGTTAGACAATTTGACAACGAATTCGTCTTCGAGAACCTCACTGGCCAGCCAACCAGTATTTCTCAGTCGTTAGCTGCTCTTTGGATTTTTTAACAAGTGCGGCAATTATGTAGAAAGATAAATTTCCTCCGAAAAAAGACAAATTCAGGTTGGAAATATTTGCAACGAGTTTTGACAAGCAAAGCATTAAGGAAACTGCACGAGTTGAAATTTTCATACTTCACCGGTGCCGGGTTAATCTCTCTCCCGTTTTATCACGTTTGCGTCAAGTATGATAATCACATTTATTTTAAATTAATTATTTGGACAGGTTTCACTCGAAATAAGATTATTTATAACAAGATAATGAGAAAGGTTCCACCTATATTATTTGCATATGCAATTATGGTATATTTGTATTTTATTTTATTGCATATTTTATTTGCTAAAAATATTAAAGCATTATGCTCTGAAGGAATAATTATTCGACGAGGAGCAGCCTTATTTATAATAAAATAATAAGAAGATCGCCTTCTATATTACTCGCATACGTAATTATTGCCATTAAAGCTATTAAATTTGGTTGCCGTTTTGTACATATTGTGAATTCTATTCTATAAATAATATAAATGTTACAAGTATTATTCTTGCATTATAGTTATTAATAGATATCCAATTTTTGGACTCTGCTACAAGAATTCAATTGAGCTAAGTATTTATTTTACACATTTTTTATTTTTTATCAAAATTTCTATTGGCTTTGAAATCATCTATTATAATCGAGTATGATGTTAAACAAATTTTTCTTTGCCTAGCAAGCAATTTAGAATTTCACACGTGAGAGGACATACGCATAATTGAGCAAACAATTTTTCCGGTTCTGTGCATTGGTCACATGGTCGATTTTAAGAAAAATTGAGGGCGAAGCAAATTTGCATTCACCTGAAATAACTCGAACCTTTATTGCTATAGAGAAAAATCATTCACACAAATATAATGTATTAAGGCACAGTATGTAAATGTATTGTCCCCCTACTTATAATTTAGACTCAAACAACCTTTCCCCGGTCGATTTTTTGCCAACGACATTAGATGTCGAAAAAGATATATGACAAAATGAATAATTTGCTTTGAATATATATTTTCTATTATGGTTTTATGGGAATGCAATATTACAATCCTGTCGAACTATGCGTATACTTCCAACTTGTGCACTAATCAAAATTACATATAGTCCATTCAGCATGAACATTTGCCTTCTTCGAAAAATTGGAACGCAGAAACAAGTATTGCAGACAGCATTGCACGTGTCGCCTACAAGGTAGGAGTATTCGCATCTCAGGTGCATTTCGGTGCAATCTTCATTCAGGCGCGATAACTTTCCACAAGTTCCGTGCAAATGCTGTCCGAACCAGTTTTTATGCGAACCAAAATTTATTACGACCGAGTGAAATTACCGCCCCGAATATTATCGTTCCTTCATTTATTGCCCGACGCTGCCATGATCTATAACTGCATGAATTACAAACGACACATATGAGTACCGAGAAATCATTATCTCGAAAAGCCATACCGTATCACGAGTGGTCGTAATATTTTATAACAAACAATACCAGATTGCTATCTTAATTAACACACCTGTTAGTGGTATATATTGTATAATTATCATAGAAATCTTATGGAACCAATCAACTTCTATTGCACGGAAAATTGAATGAAATACTTTGGCACAGAATAGTCAAATAAGAATAGCTCCTGCATATTATATATTGGGTATAACGCCAACGAATAAACATGCAATGAAGAATAGCGCCCACACCTTACAATCAGTGCTTGGAAAATAATAAAAAATCGGCCGTACGTGCAGCAATTTTTCCGACACTACGGAAAACCAATTGCACACTCGGTAGAGACACAGTGAATACTAATCTCTTTTCAAAAATCAGAGTAACGAATCGCATAAGTAGAACCACGATCTTCTCACTGATATCTAACATTGCTGCCAATCGCATTGGCGGTAAGAGAAAGCCAATAACGTGAACCACCGAGCGACCAGTCCGCACCAAACGAAACGATTACACATTAGGGTGCAGGGCACATAGACGGGAGCTCTCGTTGGCAGTAATCGCGCAATCGACAACGAGAGGAGTTTATTAGACGTAGAGAGTGTGGCGGCAGTGAAATTGAGCAAGCAAAGTAATTTCAACGATTTTCTCGGGAAGGCCGCAACTCCCCGTGGCATCTGCATATCGCGCAGGTCGCAAGAGCAATTCAAACGATTATTTCGGTGCCACGTGCCTCGGACCTCTTCGTCCGTCGTTCCGTTCCTCCTCGTCGAGCTGCCCGTTCTCGTTATCGGGCCGAAGCGGACAAGGATGGCCGTAGTTCACGCGTGACACGCGGAACAAGGACGACGATACGAGATGCACCTGTCTGTCGCGGAGGCAAGGTGCCAGGCCGAAGGCAACACTCGCTCGCGCCAACCGCGATAGCGAGCTAATGAGCCACGGCGAAACCGCTATACGTTTTCTGCCAGCACCGACTTATGTATGCGGCGTACTTTAGGCACCGCGATGGATTGGCACACCATCGAGATAAAGACGGAAACCACGAAAGTAATCCTCCAGTTTTATCTTTTTTAATTACGATCGGCCAGCGGGTAAGAGCGGGCAAGATGGACCCGGAGGCTGATCGGTGTTTCGTTTTCTCGACTTTTATTCATAATGGGTTTAACAGCCGGGCCTGCAATTAACCGAGTTAACGTCCCACGATATTGGCCTTTAATTATTCCGCGGACTGATGCAATTATCGGATAAACGGGGCCTGGCCTTAACGTATACGTTAAGGCGGGGTGGGGGGGTGGGTGGTTCATACTTATTGGATTTTCATCAATACGGTGAATTTTTTAATTCCTGCGGAATCTCTTTGCCCCGACACTTTAGCCCGATGAAGACATAAATATCGAATACTTGTGCGTGAGATTCTTGAACGTTTCAAATCGATCTTCTTGTCTTACCGTGGAAGTTACGATGGGCGATTAAATTATTGTGAACAGATTGGAAATATTATACATACGTCTTATGCTCCCGTGACTTTTATGACAGTGAAGTATGGCCCCTTTTTTTGTTCTTACGATATAGGGACAAAATGTAAGTAGATTCGCTGGTGTTTGCAACATTGCTTTGTGACACGTGAGTGCGACCCGATATTGCCGATTTCCGAATTTGTTTTTGCTGATTTTTAACATTGTTCGATAAATAGTTTGTATAGATATTGTGGTGTTTTGGATATAGATATACGAGTTTCGATTTTACGTCAAGTGGCGAATAATTTAGCAATATGTTTTTCAATTAAAAACAAAAGTATCGTTGTAAGTGTATCTTTGATTCCATTTCTGATCGAACTTCAAACGAGTGGTGATCTCGAAGTGTTCAGAATAATTTCATCAACCACTGCATGTATGAAGTGGAATTTATCACTTATTAATTTACATTTACAGTAATGCAGAACTATTTTTACGTAACAATTGCAAACTCAACCCTTGAATTAAGTTGATAGTTATGTATGTCTGTTGTGCAAAAGCTTAATCAATTAAATTAAAGCATCTAAACATTTCACGTACCCATAAGTTTTCGTAAATTGCCCAATAAATCGATACGATTCTATGTGAATATACAGCCGGATAAATTAAATAAGCAATACTAGCTATGATACTAAATTTCGCCGTTTCTCAATGTCTCTTTATATCTATTTTTATATAAGCATACCATCATCATACACACATACACTGGTATAATTACATAAATCGAATAAAATCTGGAAATAGCCTAACGCAAACTGTACCGAGGATAAATAAATAAAAACACTTCAATATTCCTCTGTACCTGGAGCATATGCCGAGGAACGAAACGACGTGCTCCAAAAATATCCGCGAATATCCCCAAAAATCAGATATCTGCAATCCTAGGAAACAATTTACCGTCGACTATTCGTCACGCACCCAACCCTCGTTACGTGCCTACTGGCAAAAGTATCAGCATCACGATATTATGTACCGCAGAACGATAGAATTAAGTCATCGGTATTAAGATCCCGTTGAAGTCCCTGGTGATCGTGTACGGCACGAGAGCACGAATTCACCTCTGCCGTAATAACAATCATCGACTTTAAGAAGCAGGTAAGTACGAACGTAGCCTGATATTCGTGTAATTGACAGGCGGAGTTTGGGTCGAAGAGCGATCCCGTCACCGTTCGCGTCGCTTCTCGTATTAATTTAGCGACTGGGTAACAACCGGGTGACCATTTAACGACAATAATCCTTGAACATTCAATCCCTCTTGCAAGTGTCGTCGTGGCCCGTTCGTTTCCGTCTCTTTGTTAATAATCGTTAATTACGAACGAAAGTCGGAAGTGTCTCGGGTACACGTGGGCCATGATCCGACGAGAAGAAATCGATAGTGGAACGAGAGGGAAAGACGAGGAGGCGAATGGAAGGCGGTTTCGAGGAGCGATGGTTTTCATGAAGAAGAGGTCGTGCACCTGCTGTTCGCACGCCACCGAGTCCATCGTTCTTCTTCTCCTTCTTCTCTTTTCCCTTGTCTTACCCTTCATCTTTCTCTACTGTTCGCCCCGTGCACGTGCTACCGCGGCCACTTTCGTCCGTCTTTCTCTCCTTCGCGTAGGAGAAAAAGCACGAATGGGGTAGGAGATCCGGATTAATCTACGATGCCGCGTCGTTTAGGACAATAAACGGATGGAACGGCTCCGTGGCTGCATAGAAGTCGCTACCATGTCGTCTTTGATTGAACTCGGCGTTCCTTAGCCGATGCTTAATTCACCTTAATTGACTCCTCGGAGATTAGCTCCGCGGCTCTTGGAATTTCGTTCAACCTTTCTTTCTGCCGTGTTACGTGCTTCTTTCGCTGCTCTCTTGTTGAGCTATCGCCGTGGGAACGGAGAACAATTGTCCTGCTTTTAAATTTCATATTTAATGGATACCCGAAAATTGGTAAGATTCTTTCGGGGAACAGTGTCCAACGTTGAATTGAAAATAAAAATATGAAGCTTAAATGCACGAAGCTTTCGATGTTGAAATTTGCGAAAGCTTGACAATGCACGATTCGCACGGAATTGTTGAATCTTTTATCCATGAAGCGATTAAGAACAATTACCAGTAGCTATTATTTAATAGACAGGCGGATATAAATATCAATTTCGATCACGTTTATAGGGACTGGTGTCAGAAAAAGAGGCGAGCGAGGAAGAAAGTAGAATACTGGCAAAGTGGGGAGTCGAACGATTAAAGGTAGGGAAGGAGAGGCAGGGCGCGTGCCGTGCTTATTAACTTTTTTTCCTTGCTGACGTATATATTGAGCCTTTTTACTCGTTCGTATCCTTTTATCAACGCTTTCGTAACGCTTTTTCGAAAGGGGTGGGATGGAACACGAGTAAATTCGATTTCTTGCAGCCTGACGGATCTTCCAGCCGCAGGAATTCTCGTTAAAGGATGCAGCCTTTAATGAAAATTTATATTTTACTTATATGATGCACGTAGGCACGTACAGTAGTTAAGACAATTAAGGATTTCGTTCGGTCGGCGCCCGTGGATGTCCGGTGAGCTTGCCAATGTGCATTAATAATTTCACTCATTTATTTCTGCTCCGTTTCTTCTTATGGGCTGGCACGCACGGCGGCGTACAAGCGTTCTTATGTAAACGTTCCGCCTTGCACTGTGTCACCAGAGAAATTTACTTCTATGTGAAGCAGAAGTTTCACCTCCTCCTGTTTTACGTCTCGAACAGTACATACTAAACTTTACGTTTCGTGTCTCACGTTGTACGTGCTTACTGCATGCTGCGCGCTGCGTTACGTGTTTCGTATGGTATCAATCAATTACAGAATGTTGTCAGTCTGCCATACGTTTAGTACTTATTTTTATGGAACCGCGATCATATATTCCGATATCTTTCGCGTATATACGGAATGGAATGCACAAATATGGCGCAAGTGGCATTCTTTCCAAATACAATTTCATCCGGGTCGCTCTATATATCGTGTGATAAAAAAAAGAATTTATCCGTGTTCTAAGAGTCGAGTTATTTAAGTATGAATACATTTGTATTATATGTTTTCGGTGTCCATTGAGATATTGTTTCATTTGAGAGTAAGATCTCGTTTGCGTATACCGCGTTACAAATTATTTATAAATTACACACACTTACGTTTGTACTATTCGAATTGTGTCGTTACACCGGACTATCCTAAAATAGCAACAGTAAGGACTTGTAAGAAGTTAGTATTGGTGAATCTTTAATATTTGTTTCTTTAAATACACCTAGTTGGGTGAAAAGGGAATCATTTTTCCAAAAATGTTTCTGCTTCAATTGAACTGTTCCCCTTACAATTTCTCGTGCTACCTCCCACTCTAGAGTTACGTATTTAATTTTTGCATCAGACAACCGCACAATCCCAATAATTTGTTCCCCACAATTTAATACCGTTTTATCCTTTCTTCTCCTTATTATTCTTATTCTTATTATTCTTATTATTATTATTACCCACAGGCTGTACTCTTTTCATCTTGCCCACTTTGCTCGATCTCGCTGTACCGTATTTACTTTCTCGTGTCGTTGCCCACCGTGTTTACCATTTTTCGCCGCGCACTCACTTATTTTTCTTCATTTAGATCGGTTCTTTCAGCGGGTTCCTGTCTTCCTCTTTGCCTCTCTCGTTTTCCCACCAATACAGGTGCATGTACGAGCGTGCGCGCGCGCCTGCGGACTTTTTTCATGTTTTTATGCACTGCTCGTTTTTCCCTTCCGAAATATAATTGGCGGTGCGATGCACCTGTCTTCCCCTCTCTCTCAGCCCCTCCGCCCCCTTGCCTACACCTTCTGACCACTTCTTGTACTGCAACTTCTCCCCGGCTTATCCCACGATACCGACTTCCACGTATTCCGGCGCGTGCCACACTTACTCGAAATACAATTCACGGGGTTACACGATGCACGGTGGCACGCTAACGGAAAATTAACGCGCTAGAAAAACCTGGAAATAGTGGTCAACCCAACGGTCTCGCCCCGTACCAATGATCTCTCTAATTGTGCTCGTTCTTTATCGCATTAACCCTTCCGCCGCGGACGGCGTGTGCACTCTATGTTAAAAATCTGTATAAGCGTACTCTACCACAGTGTATGACTATTATACGCATAGGTCTCCAATGTTAATAAAAATTGGACTGTATTGTGTGCCGAGAATATATTTGCTTTCGAGCGGCGGAAGGGTCAATTCTAAGCGTGCCGAGATGATCGACGTTCTTTATATCTTTACGTGATTTTTGTATCGTTGGGTTAGCTTGTATTGACGTGGTTTTGTTAGTTTTATTTAATTAGAAATGGTTATTTAGTTCTGAGGCTTTCTATATTTGAACTTCGAATTCGTCAGAATGAGTTGCAATCCGAATATCAAATGATTTTGTGCAGCATGTAAGAAAGAATATAAGTAATTAGTTGTAAGAAGTTGTATAATTTTAACGTTCACTAAGTTTTCTCTGTTTTTCTTGTTCTTTTAATGACAGTACTGCGATGCAGCAAGCTATAGGCTTCATTTCAGTATACCCACCTCGCAGGTGGAGAAGGGTGTAGAAACATGAAGTTACATAGAAGTTGGCAAGTAGAAAAATCGTTTATCGAAAAATATGTTTATTTAAATATACTAATCTAAATAAATATTATAATTTTCCACTCTACCATGCGGGGCAGAACCAGCTATTTAATTTCTGCATAGGACGACTATATCTACAGTTTTAGCTATTCAGAACACCTGAATCTTATGCAAGTATCTACCACGAGGCGCACACGTATTTATTGTGCTTCGATCTACAAGTCACACGTACGTTTTTCAATGGTTACATAAAATTTGTTACACGGGTGCCTCTCGTTATTGTAAACTAAGGGATTAAGGCGGTTTTGCCTGGAAATTTTATTGAAAAATCGTAAAACTAACAAAGTTACAGCTTGTTATAGCTGGTCGATCGAGCAACTGACGACGTGCACTTCTGCTACAAATAAAAAAAATTCCAACTCAAACCTTAAGAGCCAAACTATATTCAAAATACATATATCAAAGATTATCCAACCAGAGGGATGCAAATAATACCACTTGAGAACTGAAAACAAGACGAGAATATAATTGAATGTAAACTAAAATATAAATTGTACACCGTGTATCGCAATTCTACAATCGTCTGCCCAGGCAATCTAAATTTTATTCGATAGCGCGACAGAATTTCGCTTCTGTAACGAGGTTCGTATGCGTGCCTCTCAGAAAACGCAATCAGACGAAACATCAACAACACACAATTGTAAATTATTACTTCGTGCAACAGTAAAATCTGTGCTACAGCGAATTTGCATTTATCGACTTGAACGATTGAAGGTTTTTGCGGCACCGGGCAGCTGGCCGTACATAATTGCAGCCAATTCAAATAAGGAAAGCAAAATTGATACCTGTAATCTTGTTTTCCAACGTACGATTCTTGAGAGATCGGTGGCCAAAGTTGACAAATCGCGGCCAAAGAATATTACGACGGCAACGGAAGTTGATTCAGCTACGCAAGCATCGTCAGCTCGGATTAGATTGGATGAAAGGAACGAATCGACCTGCGCCAACTTTTTTCGTCCCTGCAACTCTGTCCCGGTAAATCTCAAGTTCAAACACTATGCCTGAAAGCGTGTTTGGTAAATCACAGGGACGATACGTTGCCTCGTAGCAGTGATTAATGTGGGCCTGTAAAATATTTGTTTGCATTTAATTACTCATATTGTACGTTACATAACTGTACCGATGCAATTCGGTAGGTGCAATTTTGCCAGGAGTTAGAAATTGTGAGATTTCTTAATGTTTCTAGCATTTTGAGTTTCAAAAACAATATAGGAAAAATGTAGTGTCGATATCAATTGAAGTATATCGAGTCCGGGATTTTATAAGCATTCAAAAAAAGTGGGTGCGATGCGAAAGTTAATGTAAAGATGAATACAATATTTGTAATTGTAAAGAATTAAATCTATCGGTTCACAAGGTGTATGAAATTATGAATACATACATATATTGAATGCGAGAATCAGAGCCCGAAGGGTAGGTATATTGTAATTTGTTTCTAACTGATTCTATGAATTTTATTCATTACTACCGAAGAAGCACACAGTTTATTAAGGCCACATTTGGGGCAATGGGAAAGGAATTTCCGCCGTTCACTTTTATTGTTTTATGTTTTATATAATAGTAAATGATACTTGTGTGGTTGGTTCAATTTTGCTTCTTACCGTATTACAGGTACTACACCTGCTTGTAGAATGTCTTGATTATTTGTGAAAAAATATTATTTAATATTACTTGAATACTATTGATTTCGTGCACCGCAATACTCTCTATCATACTAGTTGAATAATATGATAATATCAATGCACTAAAAGAGGCAGTATCCGAAACGGTTTTACGGAAATGCTAAATATTTTGCACAATGTTTGGTCAAATGCTTTTGGCGAAAAGAAATGAAACAAAGCTAATGGCAAGGGCGCCCCAACATTTTATCACACGTGATTACGAAATTGGTCTAGCAATGAGTCACAGATTACTATACTATTTGTTCCGATATATTAGTAGTTTTAAAAATAAATATAAACTAAATTCTGTTTAACAACACAGTTGCCAATTTAATTTAACGGACCAGTTACCGATTATTTCGTAAAAAATGTAGATAGATGGAATACAAAGTAAGTGATAAATTCGTATTTTCGTATTTTTACCACAATATACTTTTACAATCACAGAAACATGTAGCTCAGCGATATATTGAAGGTATTAATCTAAATTTCAGTAAAAAAATTCAGCCTGGGTCTGTGTATAACATGTGTTGACCCGGTCTGTTCCAATATTTTTTGTCACACCACGAGACCTGATCGCCTCCATCAATTTTCTCGCAGCGTCAATTGAATGGCGACAGAATCGAACGATTCTTTTTCTCCTCCGGAACACCGGAGGGAAACGTCGAAGGGAGCTCAGAACGGGCGTCGCCCTCGTGGAGGGTTTCTCTTCTTTTCCTACGAGGCAGCCTCTTTGAACAGACGGATTCGAGACGGTCCCCGTGCTACAGAGACTGAACCGCTTCTTCCAGTAGTTTTCTCCTCTTTCTCTACCAAAGTTTCCTCTCTCTTTCTGTCGCTCTGTCGTTTCATCCTCTACCGTCAACGGCTCGTGCAGGATTTCTTTCATAGCGAAGTAGGAATCATCGGGTTCCTTTTTCCTTCAACCTATCCTTACCCCACCTTCTTTTTTTCCTCGTTTCTATCACCCTCGCTTACCCTCCTGAAAGAGTATTCTTCCATGGCTTTTCATTGAAAAGCGCCGATCCACCTCGTGTCAGATATGGAGATTTATTTCCACGATTCCGGCACATCTTTCTCCCGCTCTCTCCCTCTACCTTTCTGTCGTTCCGTTTCTCTCGGTTTTCACCGTTTCTTGCACGCTCGACGGTTCCAGGGATGTGAACTTTTATTGTCCAGATTCGATCGTGTCATGCCGATACCCATTTCTTACGAATGTTCGCCCACCTTTCGTCGAATTTCGACAGCGAACATTCCTTTTCTTTCGTTCGCGTACACCGTGTGGGACTTCTCTGATGTCCACCGATACGGCAGCATCAGGGATTTACTGACACCGCGCGTCCACACTTTGCATATCTAATATTTATAGGCGCATGTATTAAAACGTGAATGGATGTGCGAAAGTTTGCGCATGATTTCGCAATAAAATACAAGTAATTTGGCGTGTAAAATGTTTGCATTGTTCAATTATGTAATCTCCGTTGCTTTGTGCAATCTTTCTCGAACATAAAATGACGGCGGTTTGTTTCTCTAAAAAGAGGATATATAATTTCGAATGGTCACGAACTTTTGCACTGACCTAATAAGTTGAATATGATTTGAAAGGAACCCAGAGGCACGTCTTATTTTTATGAAAGGGTTCTGACATTCGTGATACATTTTTCTCTTAAAACACTGAAGCAATTTGGATTTAATTTTTAGTGATTAGTGTGCTAATAGTGCTAAACAAATGAACCAGAAGGTATTTCTTTTTATAAGGTCAGGGTCAGCATTTTTATAAGGTCAAGAATTATTCGAATACGTATTTTTTTTCTCCTACTGTGGGTTGTATTTTTTAAACACTCAGAATTAATATAGTTAGCTTAAAGACACTATAAAAAGCATGGTTGAATTTGCTTTCTTATATTCTGTGAAAATGGGTCTGAATGCAGAAATAACAGAATTTTTCAGATGAGCCATTTTTCGAAAACCGAAAGGAATTTCATTTTCAGTACAAACTACTTATGCGCCCTTCTTTGAGAATCGAAAAAATCTGCAACATATTATCTACACAATAAATTGCATTAATACACCGCAACATCATAACAATAACACAATATCAAATAATAATGTTACTCGCCAGCGTAATTTCTTTTGCTCCACTTGCAAGTGCGCGGCAGAAACCCTCCAAAATAATTCCCTCATAAATTATTCTTCGCACCATTCATTTTCCAGTCCATTGCATCAACGAAAATATGATCAGAATCGCGAGCACAATGTCGTGCAACATTTTATGCGTTCAGAATTGAATGACGTGAAGGCCGATGTTTCGAAGATAATGCATTCACCACAAGTTACAAGGGGAATAATGTTTCGCCACTAATTAATATTACTTTTATTCAAACGTGGGGCACATTAAACGGAATTGTAATATTGTCGCTCGAAGGAGACGCAATAAACAGTGCACGTGGTCGTTGTTATTATTTCTAGCGATAGCATCGAAACAATGTTCGGTTGGGGCAGACCGCAAACCCTTTCCCCATATCCGCCACCAAAATCGTGAATTATGTATGCATACGCACGCCCGAACAACCGCCTGCATATAGTTATTCTATATTTCCATTAATTCAATCGGGACCACATACAACCCCCTCCTGATATGTTTACAGCGTTACATTTTCATGCGGAATTGGCGAGTCTCGTGAAGTGCATATCTAATTCATGCTTGGCATTAATATTCAATGTATATGCTGTCGTTTTTATTGAATGCGAGGCATTATACGTATGCTAACTTAGATTTACGAGCATCGATCAAGATACGTTTTCGGTAACGCTATTTGCTTGGTAAATAACAATAAATTTGTTCGAGCAATTAAAGTAACGATCTGTTCGCTCGTCGATAATATAATCGAACGTGTCGCAGTTTTATTTACAATTCTGTTGCGGGTTGGTATCGTCAGACGGAAGATCGGTAAATCTATCTTACGCGAACAAAGTTTGTCTATCGAATTTCACATTTCATGCATAATTCCTTGGAAACCGAAGATTGTGCAAGTAGAGTTCCATTATTCTTAATTGTTACACTTATATCTCTGTAATGATAATCAGAATAGTTTATTGAACGTTGATGTATCAAATATAGATAAACATATTATCCGAACGACAATCTTTATTGAACTTAATGAACTCTGAGTAATACATATTTCTTCGAATTCAACGATCAACGCATTGAAATCAGCCCCACTGAAAATTGACCGATGCGCAATAAATTGCAGAAAAAAAACAAACCTGTAAAATGTGGAGCAAGGTAATTCAAAATAAGAAAAAGAAATTGCATTCCAAATGTGCCCGACTGAACGGAGGATAATTTATCCCGACCGTCTATGTCCTCTCGAATAGCAAAACATGCTGGAAATACGTCACTCTGTATACACTTCACGGAAACTTGCACCCATTCTGTCATACGTAAGTGCACGGTACGCGTATAATAATGTATACCAACACGGGCAAACGGCCGTTCTATTGAACAAACCATCTAGTCTGGACGAAGATAAAAGGAGGAACGAGAAACCCTTTGAGCCGTATCGGCGCATAAAATGATAAATTAGGTATGCATACGGGGCTAATGCATACGCACGCAGTGTGCAGGCATATCAGGGCGAACCGGCACTATACCGGCAAGGGCTAATCCCAATTTGCATCCCCGAACTTCGACTTGATCCAGAAACCTGACTGCTCCCCTGATTTTCGGCATTCAGGTGGCATATGTCGCCCCTACCAGAACGCACGACCGAAACGTATGCCGATAGGAGGACCGTGATCCGGCATAACTGCACTGATCTCGTGCGGCGACGCAGTGATCCTCAATTTTTCTAACAGCCGCATATAAATATAAAAGATTGGCATTTTTTTTTTTGGACCAAATTTTTATACTCGAACAAAAGCGAATTTATTATACCCAAAATTTCTTACTATTATTTTTAAAGTACTCTGATTCGATCGAATATTGCATAATATCACCCTCGCTGCGGCAGTACTGTAAATACTATGGTTTACAATGGAATATAAAATATAGTTTGGCAATTATGGAAATAATAATTCCGCAATTTCACGGAGATGTCGGTGTTTACTTCGGACTCAAATTAAATTTAACCGTTAGATATAATTACTTTGGACCGAACGCAAATATCCAACCCACTTTTCTTGCTCGAAGGGTGAGAATTTACGTATTTATGGGTGTGATATAAGGGGGCATGATATCTTGACTGGTTCCCGATGTCCTGATAAGTTCTTCTTAATTCCAAGCGTACTTCTACCTTGTATTTAAGGCACGCCAAATAATGAGGGTAAAAATTGCTAGTTTACGAGCTTCTATCGTATTACTACTCCATCGAGGGTAGAGTAACGCGCAGTCAATCAAAAAGTTCGCCCCGGTGTATGGAAACTGTTACATTCAATTTACATAAGCAGGCGGTTCTCAGTTAGATTCCACGATATTCCTGGCTATAATTCGTGAACAGCGGACAATAGCGTGGCCTCGTCGTTAATAACGGAACAACGTTCCAGGGTGAACGACGTATCAGATTATGTCGTGACAAAAGTTATTCTCCGTTGAACGGCGGCCACGTAAAGCAATCGCTTAATGTCAGGGATCTAAAAAAAAGAAATCACAGACATTTCTCTGGTCTGTTAATTGCTTGAAAACCACTGGTCCCGTGCGAACACGCATGTGCAGGCACTCGCCTAGATAAATGGAGGGTTGCGTGGCACCCCTGACGCACGAGCGCGCTAAACAGAGGAGGACAGACCCGGGGAAAGAAAGAAATATGAAGTGGAACAGAGAGGGCGGAAGGAGGGGGAGAGACAGAGAGGGGAAACGGTGCTGGTGCGAACGCACGGGGTCGAAGACACAAAAGAATAACGTCGCATGCCACGGGGCTGAATCCACCCCTAAAAATTCACTCCCCTGCGCTTCTCTCACGTGTGCAAGGTTGCCTTAACATTGCGGTGCACGATTCTAACTGGAGAGATTGCGAGTAGACGTGCAGCGGAATGAAAAGATATAGAAACTCGTTTATCGATTTCTCGCATTGCCCGACTGTCGGAGTTTTTAAATCTCGTCCGCGCGAGATTCGTCGAATCGGTCGATGGTTTGTTTATGGGATCTTATTGGCCGGGTCGGGTAATAACGATTTATCGAATTTTTAATTTACTATGGCCTCCGGCGCACAATGACAAAGACTGCGGCGAAGTAAAACATCCCCCGGAATCTGTCACTGAGGATAACAATGGCGCGAGTAACGACATCGTTACATGCAGTGACTCAGAAATTTGTCCGCATGAAGCTAACGCACGTAGTCATTCGCGAAATGTAGTATCGTTCGTTATACAGGCATCATTAATTGAACGAAGACATATCGCAAACGGAATGCTTAAATTTCATGCTGACATAGAATAAAAGTACCGCTCTTAAAACTTGACAGCGTGTGAACGGATCCGTGAGTCACTGTATTTAGGTCACTGTGTTGGGAAGAGTGTCCACAAAATTGTCTGCAACCGTTAGATCATCCGGTTCAATCAAAGTCCCTGTTATTATTCGCAGAACAAAAATTTCTTGCTCCTCGCTCGATTGCAATACAAAAACGAAACGAAATCCAGAATTAAGATAGTTTCAAACCCTTCAAACATTGCAATAAATGTACTGCATCAAGGTGAACCAAAAATTAATTAAAAACGAATGAAGAATAATTCAACGAAAAGAATGAACATGGTTGCGAAGCGGCATACCTTCACAGACAAATCGAGAAGCCAGCGGTATCTATTAAAAGCGAGACTCCACAAGTGGTTGTCAGCGAATAAGAGAACCACTGTGCACGTGGCTGATGGGTGCAGGGTGGTTGGATGAGTTTCGGGATATTTTTGGGGTGGGCAACAGGCAAGAGCACTCTACGTAGAGGGTGCCTCGGGCTTTTTTGGATCGGGTCGCTGTGTGTACGATTGAACGAGGTGGACAGAGAGGGGAAGCGAGCGGCAAACGGTTGGAAGGGAGAGGAGACGACCAAAATCGAATGTGCCCGGGCTTGGCGGTAAGAGGGGTGCTGGAAGGGGGCAGAAACCATCTGCCCGCATATGTTATGCTCCATGGGTATTGGACGCAAGCCATAAGAGAGAACCGCTCATTGGAAACCGGGAACCGACTATCTGTTCAAACAGCAGAGGAAGTCGGAAGCGGCGAACCCCCGGGACACTAGGAAACGAGTGTTTTCGTAATTAAGAAGCCCCGTGGTTCGGGGAAAATTTTTGAGATTTTACACCACCCCTCCTAAGGGGAGGACCTGCGTTCCGTTCAGGGTACTGTGATTTTTCGTTCACGCTCGTTTAAATGTCACGTAACACCGGAGCTACCAGTTACGTCATTATGTTAACGCATTAGGTGTACTACAAATTAATTAATTATCAAACCGTTTGAGCATTGGAACGGGAGTTAATCCCTTAATAGGATTGCGCGGAATATATTGTTTGAAATTGATGGAAAACTTTATGTAACGTATTAATACGGCGTTAATAAATCTTACGTCTTGATGATGAAATCCTACCAAATTTATAATTGAATTTGTACGGTACTTTTTTTTTTATCGTTTTTAATACCTCGATGTTCAAGTAGCAATATGAGTTAAAATCGTTTAAAATTAATGATAATGATAATCCCTCGGTAAGATATACGTACGCACCGGAGCATGACAATTATTTTGATGTAGTTCAATCACCTGGCGAGAAATTAATTATCATATGAACCGCGTGTCAAGTAACAGGAATTCATTGCACTCCATATGCATGATCTAAATGCAAATACCGATACGGTAGCAAAGTTTTACGAATATGCGACGGCGGTCATGGTTATTTAATTACTTAATTAATCGAAACGGTTGTACATCTGACAAAACGTCGATACGATTGTTGCTCGCGTAGTGGTTAATTTCGGCGAATCCAGGTGCAAGCGGCTCTCACCTGCGTGGCGTCGAGGTACCTGCAAGTCACCGTGTACGAAAGTGCATTTCACTATCGACGTTGCTGACGAGTAAACAGCCACCGAATCAGTGCAAATGACTCGGACCCGTTAATGAGTATATATTGCGCAAAACGGAGTACACCACTTTTCGGCGAACATTTTATTTCTCGCGTGTCTCATTTCTTATACGGGCAATTCCCGTGCGAGGCCGTGATTTTATGGCACAGCTTCGTCCTAACATGGCTAAACAGTCGTATAACATGAGAGTTACGCAACATGGCTTATTAGACCGGACATTGTTTCAAGAATTGCAACAATTCTCACACAGCGCGGCGTTTTAGTATGCAGACAGCTGAAATAACAGCACAGTGTTGTTATACCCAAAGAAAATTTCCGTGTGAAATAGTGAGAAAGCAAGGAAACCTTTCCTTTATGAAATTTATGCTTTTAACACGAGAGGAAAACATTCGTCTTTAATTGTGCTGAAAGCCGACGAACTGCGGTACAATTCTGTTTCCTTCGTATTTCGATAGATAATATTATTACAAATTTTTATTATTTTTATTATTATTGTTAATAAAAAGTTGGTTCTCCGGTCACTAAAAATTATAACACAATATTGCATATTTCTAATACATGTAATTTACGTGCTGCACAATTTTCATGATCAATTTCTGCGTTGATTATGAATAAGACACATTTCATTACGGTATTAATAAACGCGAACTTCGAATAGAAATATCTGCCATACAAATCTAACTTAATATTTATTGTACAATGATTTTATATAATTCTACTTTAATTGTTTTGTGCACAGCTGAATGTTTCTTAAACAACTTGTTGGCCATTCTACGTACCTATCTATGTATATGTATAAATATGTATATCCTTTTATTTTCAAACTCGATGTTCGTCGTGATACCTTCGAAAGACGTAGACACATGTATATCAAACTATACTAATTAACGTGAATTGACACTAATTATCAGGTAGCGAAAACGAAATTTGGAAGTGTTTTTTGGCGTACTAATTAAAAAATCAAATTTCTTGTCACTAACTGTTCTTTGTTAACGATTGAAAATAATTTAAAACAAGCTGAAATTAGTGCAGCATATTATGTTTCATACGGGGAAAGTTTTAATAAAATCTCGGAATGGGTGGCACAGCAATATAGTGTTATAGGCGTTCCATGCAACGTCATTATACGTCCCCTCATGCTACCCATGTGTTACCACATTTATGTCATATTTAAAACAGAGAAGGATTAACGTCAAGCGTGCATTCATCGGCATTCGTTGAAAGATTGAATCTGAATTACGCGAGAAAAGTTTACAGCCACCGGATTGTACAAATAAAATTCTCCTGCATAAAACTGATACAATCGTGCATGAAGATCTTTGTATGCATGTTAAAGAAATATCGGATCATCCCGTAAGTAATGATCCTTTTGACCTGCTTCAAATAAGCGCCGATATTTCATATATTCGGGTATTATTATAAATATTATGTACATTTGTTAATACGAAACGTATTACACATTTATTCTTATTATACACATTGTAGGTACTTATTGATACGTATTACTATATTCTGGAATACTTTTGAAAGTGCGCACTGCTTTCAGACGAAGTCAAATGTTTGTGGAAGAACAGAATGATAGTTTGCGTTTAAGCAAAGTATAAAATTATTGCAAATGAAGTTAAGTTTCAGTGTTGTACAGTACACCTCTGAATAGAATTAACTTACACAATATTTACAATTTAAATTTAAAGCATTTATAAATCGCGTGGTAAGTTAGAGTTCTTAAAATGACGGGCATGAAAGTGGATTGAAATTTAGTGTGTAATTCGTGCAGCAGACAGGCAGATTAAAACAATGTCATTCCCTCATCACCGTAAACAAATTACATATGGAAGATCGCTTAAAAAGCGGCGATTACTCATGGAAGATCCTAATAAATAAACAAAATAATATAGACCGACCAAATATGATCACGCTGATATTAATAATCTCCATTTAAAAAGAAGCAAAATGCAATAACATTTGTATGTATTACACGTTCGACTTGTTGCATCGGGCACCTGAACCGTATAAGGAGTCACACGTTTATATTCTGCATGGGTCACAGTATCTCCGTGACGGGAACACATGTTCTTCCCATAAATTGTAACCGCAAAGTTAATTGAAGCGGACGTAATCCGAAGGTGCAGTAGCAGTTTCGCGGAACGTAACGTTGCAAACCATTTAAATATCTCACGGAGAGGAGACGCATTGTCGATCAGACGGTCCTTGAATGACCAAGATGAACACCCCGATCTCACCTTCTCGTTCCCTTTAAACCCTCCGAAAGGGAATGGACGATCATCGCATTGTCGTGAAGCAAACGAGATTCCGTTTGGTCGAAACAGCACGCCAAAGGGCAGCTGGTCTCGCGTCATACGTTTCAGGCACACGAACGAAGCGTGTCTGAAACGTTTGTCCCTCTTTCTCTCTTTCCCACCACCTTTTCCGCCGACGTCTGCTCGGGTATCCTTCTCAGGCACACGTCGCAGGCCGGCTGCTCCTTGTTTCACCTTCTTCTTCGGAGCCGCAGGAAAGCGTACGCAGCTGAAGAAAGAGGGATGATACGCCACGCTTCGGCCACGCGACTCCAATCGATATGGGAATCTCTCTTTCTTGTACCGTGCGGTTGTAAGTCGTAAGTGGACCCTGCGGCACTAGGTGATTCTCGATAACAGTTGACTCGAACCTTCTTGACGGTAAACCGGATGAAATACCGTTCCTTTAATATACGTTAAGGTACAAATGCTCGTGCGGTGTGGACACTTTAGACCCGCGGACCTGGCAGCTGACCCGCGTGCCTCCGTTGGCTAGGAGGGAAACAAATTGCTTGTGTATGCATGGCTTATTCCGTCGAGGAGATAACGAAGTTGTCCCTTAGCTTATAATTATACGAAGTGCACTTGTTTTTTTTGTTATGACGGTTTTTATGGAAAGGGGAAAGGGTGTAACTCTAAAGTTAACCCTTGAATATTTCTTGTCCCTCGGAATGGTGGAAAAACAATTTCGAAAAGTCTACGTTAATTTGCTTTGTGCAAGAGAAACGGGTACGTGGGTTTTGTTTCTATATGTATTCAAATGATCTAACGAGTGCTGTAACTTTCTATTCGATATGTTTTTCTTGTCTTAATACAGGTATTACTTAATGGACAAGCGACACGATGAACCGTGCTGGTAATAAAAGTAGTCCAACACTGTGTTTTTCACTGATGTTAGGTCTTCCTGTTGACAACGGAAAAATTGAGGCCAATTTATATACGTAAAATAACTATTAATGGTAATTAAGATATTACTGTAACGCTTCTAAAGGGAGAAGGTTACATCATCTTCCAAATTGCAATATCATAAGCTTTTAATTTGATTGAGTTTTATTTTTCCCTACTGCAGGTATCCACCTATATAATACACGAATTTAGGGGGAAATACGAATAATTCTTGTACAGTACGTAATTTCAATTTCTGTACACCTACACCGCAAAATAATTAGAAACGTCTTATATTAACTACTATACCTATTTATATCTCGCTCTTCAATCATTATTTATATGAAACTCTTTCATACGAAATAAAGTGTATGTTCGACAGAAATGTCGCCACATTTTTGCGCGTGCAGATGGAAAAGACCCGCGTTTAAAAGTAGCACGAATGATTTCCAGTGACCGCGACTTTAGTCTTGGTCTCTTGATTATTATCATTAGTCACGTACCCTTGCAGAATTTTGTCGCACATGCGTCATGCCTCTTCGCAGAAACCCGGCTTCTGCTTCGCGGTGGTATTTTCGCTGGAGGTGTAAAAAACTCGCGTTAGATCCGTTGGAGGGAATTAAACCGTATAGGTCCGACTGCACCGAGCAAAAACGAACATTTCTTTTGCCCCTTTTGCGGTCGGACAAATCCTGGGAGAGGAAGCGCCTCAGATTTTTAGCTTCTGTGCTGTTCGAGTTTGCTCGAACCAATTATTTCGTCGAAATAAAGTGTTGCGTGTGCGCGCATACCAAACTTTTATACGCTACATCAATTTCCAGGTTGCGGCTTATGTGAGAAATGAAATCGATCATTCTCCTTTCAGTACCGAACAGCGGGGCAAACGTCTTTATAAGAATACTTCTGCGAAATTGACGCACTCACGCTGTGCTGGTTTCATTTATTGCATTTATTCGCGTGATATACCCTTTGTGAGGACTATACATACTACGGAATTTGAACGATATTTGGTGATAGCTATAAAAAGATACAGGATTATAGGACAAAAATAAGAAACTGTTTGAACGACAAGATTACAGCATCAATCATCGGAACGTAACATTGTTGCAATCACAAATTTCATTAGAAATTATTTGATCAAGTAGTATAATGGCACAGTGGTAGAATTTATAAGCTATTTCAGTGGAGTATTTATAGACTATTTACTGTCTTTGCTCAATTGTCATTTGTTCAGTTATAACTTATTTCAGTTTTAAATAGTGGATGGTAACAGTTTTATATAACACTTTCAATTACGAGTTTTTTGACAGTATGCCCACTCTATTTATTTCTAATACTTTCAGTTTAATTATTTATCAATTTTCTAGCACCATTGTAACTGCAATATTTACCACATTGTTTGAAACATCAATGTTCTAGATTTTTGCAACACGAATCCGAGTCGCATTAAGCCCAATACCGATTCGCAACGCACTTACGCACAAATGCGTGCAATTCATCCCACGTGCCTACGTAGGTGCATTCTATTCAACTAGAAAAATGTAATTCTATTCTCCCTTTGGACTGCAAAGGCTGAATACCTTCTACATTGTGCAAAATTATACGATCACCCTGCTCAACTTACCTCCCTCTGTCCACGGAACCAATCCATTCCGTTTGATTGTCCGCTCAGATGTTCCATTGTAAGCGATACCGTTTTATTTTTCCAACGTGGAGCCGGGAAACCTTTATCCACTCGTACGAGAAAGAATACGCGAAGCAAATTACAGCAATGCGAAATTGGGAAACTTTTTGTACGATTTACGGTATGCTTGATTGGGTACGTGCAATCCTTACAATTGTAAGTTATAGAATCTGTTGTGAAATTAAGTTAATGAAAATTGTTGATAGAATTATTATACTCAGTAGGTGTATTCCTTAGAAATTTCTGTCCATGGTAAAAATTTAACACTAGAACTACCGATAGATTTGTGTACTATTTAGACAGTACACGTTAGGCAGATTATGAACACGAAAGTGTTTGTATGGACATTAATCAGAGATGTATAATTGTCATTTTGTCTTATTGAAAGTCATTATAAATTGCTGCAACAATACCTATATGTTAATAATTTTAAAGCAAGAAAGCTGATACAAGTCATTTTGACTGGCTTGGTGTTCTAGTGTTAAAATATATAGGTAAGCATTTCTAATAAATATATTCTAATGCCATTTCCAAGACGAATCTTAGAAAATCAAAGAATTCCACGCAGTTAACGAGGTGGAAATAATTCTTGTTTAATCTAAAGCATTACTTTAGGATTTTTGACCAAGTGTAATACTGCAATAATTCACAAGTAAACGGAACAAGCACGTATGAAATCTATGTTATGAACTTGACTGTTAAACTCAGTATACAAAAACCATTTACCCATAATGTCACATAACATCCAAAATTAATTTAAACCGAGCCATTTCGTTTCTCCATTTCCGAAAGATCGGTTCGACGAGTGCTTAAACGTTGCTACAACAAATCGTTATTTAGAACCTAGGTACGATCGTCGCGATAATCCATCCATTAACACAATTCAAAGGGAAAATCATAGGGGCGGCCGGTATCCGTGTTTCCGTCTTACGGGATACATATATACTTGTTGCACGCGCAACGGATGAAAGTATATTTTCTGTGCAACAGTGGTGGCGGCGATTTGGAAAAAATTTATGGCTTCGAAATCCGCCCCTGCGCGGTGGCATGGTGCGTAACAGAAGTGTATAGGCATTGGTCGTGCACACGTGCAGGGGCACGCGTCCTAACAAAGGGCCCGCACCGGCCCACCCCCTTGCTGCCCCACTTTATCCATCCCTTTTTCCCTCTTATACGTGCCTAGGACCCCGTCGACTATTCGCATCGGTCGCTTGACACAGCATAGTCGGAACCACTCGTCCCGTTATTACCATTTCTTTTTTTTTCATCTTTCGGCATCCCGCGGCGCTTTCCACCGCTACTATTTTCACTGTGAAAAAGCAATAGATTATGGCACCGGTGCGGCGAACTACATACTTTTTACCCCCGTCTCAAACGAGACACTTTGTGCCACCACTTGTTTCTTTCGTGAGAAGGTATATGTATAATTATATGTATGCATCGCTGTGATGATTTAATGAAAGATGGTATACATTTACTTGAAAAAGTCGCTAGACAGACAGTTCATATAAGACTGTTTCATATAATTGGAGTCATACGTACACAAGTGTATGGCAACGTGAATCTTATACCAATGATTAAAGTTTTCTTTCGATACCAGAATAAATGCCATGCTATTTCTATTTGAAATGTCAGTAAGTGTGCCTGATATTTACAGAAATATGTTCGTTATTTCCGGACCATATTC
Organism: Nomada lathburiana; assembly: GCA_963667235.1. Classification (NCBI taxonomy): domain Eukaryota; kingdom Metazoa; phylum Arthropoda; class Insecta; order Hymenoptera; family Apidae; genus Nomada; species Nomada lathburiana. Next base: position 6,547,838 of record OY763898.1, on the reverse strand, counting down.
ATTCCACCCGTACAAAGTACATTACATGTGGTGTTTGTTAACCAGGCCGCTTTAATGGTCGTCGAAATAGTGATTTATGAATGGACAGCAGCCCTGTTACCTCTACGATTGCGCAGCTGAAAACTAAGATTATTTCTCGAAGGACACCGGCCACAAGCAGCAATCTACAATTTCTCAAACATGTAACGCAGCCACTAAATTGCACGTAATAATTGTACGACGAAATTGAAATTAATCATGATGGCAAAATAATTTTTCACCGATCTTGGTACTGCTGCCGAAGAATTATCATTATTAATTCCCTAAATGGACTAACAATAATGATACTCAACGTTTGATTTATATCATCATTCATGACATTCAAACGCGATTCTAATCTCTTTATCCAAGCATTCCACGGTAACCAACGCCGCAGTACCATCTCCCCAGATCCCGAAGGAATTCACGTGCACGCGACGAAGAACGTACAACAATAACGGCAATAAAGCTACATAATATGTTGATCCGGCGTCGCCGATCCAACGACCAAACAAACAAAGTGAAAAAATGTCTAAAGGGAAGGCCGACTAATACTTGCCACCGTGGACGTCGAACGTCTGGCAGCGAAGAAAGAGATTCCCAGAAGGCAACAGGCCAGTCGTGTAAAAAAGGGTCTTTCAATAAATTATTATCATCCGGATTTACGTATCCAGACAAACGGAGTCGAGAAACCCATCGGCGTTTCGAGGCTAAGGCCTCGTTCACACCACGTATATATTACGGAATTTCGGTATTATCCCGCGTGTATCGATATGATCATTTGACAATTCCGAGTTTGATAACTTTATACCGTCTTGGCGCACACGGGCCTCCGCGCGAAAAATGCACGCGGAGCCGCACGAGGGTGCCGTGGCTCGGCCGACAATGGCGGATAAGGATTTTAAAGTTCGCCCGTGTGCATAATCCTCGAATGGAGCTGCGCGCCGTTTCTCGTGCGCTCGTTTTTCCCTATTACGCTCGCCCCGATCGGAGATTAAAGATTCTCTTCGCGAGGGTCCACTGGATCAAACTCTATATATTTTGTATTATACATTCGCCGGGCTCCCCGCTTTCGTTGCGGGGCCCATTGTGCTACTCTGGATCAGGTTCACAGAACGCGAGACTAGATCTAGATCGAATCTTTGCGCGGATCTCTCGAGTGCCATGGGCACTCTGGAACAGGAACTAGCTATTTAGCTAGCTTGGAGAGCTTATGGTGGAGATGCGTGGCAGCGATGTGCTTTGTGAAGCATTGGGCTGGTCTAAGAGTAGCGACTGAATTTTTAGCAGGATACAGTGATAATTTTATTGAAGGACATTCTCTTTAGAACTGTGCTTTTTTTTTTAAATATAAAAGCAACATTTAATTGCAGAAATCTGGCACTACTCCCTGATCAACCTAATATAATAGTAATGTATAGTAAGTATGATAAATTAGCAATGGACGTGAAGGAAATTTTTGTGTAATGCGCAGGGTAACGTGCCCTTACATATTGTGTACCTATTATTCGAATGTTTATGCAGTTACAGACTTATGAGTTATTGCGAAATAATAAAATCAGCGAAGGGATTATCTAAATAATTAAGTGGATTTTGTATAAATAACTATTCTACAGAGTCAGTACTCACATAAAATGAAGTATACAAAAAATAATCTCACAGAATTAGCCGGTAATTTAATGAAAAAGTGGAAATCAACAAGTGAGAAAAATTGGAATAGGCTGTCAGAGGAGGAAGAAAATAATTGAAATACATGTTTATACATATGTAATAATATAATACATATAAATGTATAAAATATAGATGTATTGCATGCTACTTTTATTACTACTTACTACTGAAATTTAATTGTAAGACAAATACATAGTTCGATTATTGGAAAAAATTAGAAAACATTTATTTTCGGTTATTATCTTAAATAACAACAGTTAAAATGCACCAGCACCAAATTATTTAACAAAGATAAAGATTAGCGCCAGTTTAATTGCAAGAATAAGAAATTGAATGTCATGGTTTCAGTTTCAGCTTCAATTTATGTATCTATACTTATCTCAGAATAATTTGTCCATGTCTCAAACAAACAATTTATCGCCCATTCGCAACATTAACGTCAAATGTAACCGCAAAATTCCAAGTGCGAGTTTCAAATATAAACGCCACAGTTTTAACTGTTTTTGAAAATTTTGTTTCTTCACTGTTCTTGCAAAGTAACCACTTACAAAATAATATTTAAACAATTATCAAAACAATTCAGTTCTTCGCGACGCTTTTTTCGTTTCAATCGTAACCACTGTTCGGGGTTTTCGGGGGGGACCCCGGCCTACGAACACGGACAGAATTCACATAAATTCTAATGCTAAATCCAGTCGCAAATTATTATTATAATGAGCGGACCGTAAGGGATTGCTCGTTGTCTGTATATTTCACACTATAAATTGAATCGTGCCCCCCATTATACAGGGTTGGGCTGCGCTCTCAGGCTTAGGTACACGGAATATAAACTGGATCTAGGCCAAATCCCTCGGAACCTTTCGTTCCTGCGGTACAGTCACGAACCCTCGGATGAATTGTGAGAAAATTTATTTGAAGCAGTTTCATTTTTTGTTCAACCTTCGATTTAAGAGCACAAGCTGCCGTTACATTCTAATTTAATGCAAGAATTGCGTGTACAATGCGATACTGATTCGGTGATGATCTTTGCCTGTATAGTGAGGGTAAATATAATATAGTGTATTATATAATTATATACATGCAATTTATTGCACGTATATATAATAATAATTGTAATTTTATAAACATTTCACGTTTCTATATGCGTGATTTAACATAAAATGTGGCTTCACTTGATTTTCAAATGTAATTAAACAGAATTAGACTTGTATTTTATAAATAGCGATAACAACGAATAAAATTGAATATAAATATTTGTCCTGTATACACTTTGATACTTTGAACAACTGATTGTCTCTTTCAAATAAATTCTACTTACGAAATTAATTCCATATAAATGTTACCACGATATTATAATATAAAATCGAACATTAACATAATACGTAAGTTTAATTTATTTCTGACTTTCATGTTTAGAATAATCGGACAGCGAAAGCGTCGCTATTTCATTAGCTGTTCCAATACAATAAATAATAACAAATATTTATATGCCTAAAAAAATATTTTAACTGTTGCCATTCCAGTACGCCATATGAGTACGTTATTATATTTAATACCCACATCTCACCACTTCATCAATGAAAACTATCTTCCATTAGGTAACACTTCGATGATTATTCCACCCTATAATAAATATAGTCGCAACTCCACGGTCAAAAACAAAACTTCCTCGGATATTATCAAACTTTTAAACTTCGCAATGAAAATTCTATTTTAAGCTTGGAACACTACTGGCCGTCGTGAGTGCACCGCCCTGAAACACGAAACTTCCGCAGCAAGCCGAATGTCGTTCTTCCTGCTTCGTGCTGCGAAACACAGAGAGCAGAGAAATGAATGAATCAATTCGCCTCTAGCTTCATTTGGAAGCTACCGTACTACATTGTGCGATTTTCTCCAAATACATTTCGAATTATTTCAAACGACAACGGGGAAACGTAGCTCGCTAATGCAAGTTAAAGATCAAAAGGGGTTTCAGGTTCGACCTGATTCTTAGACATAGTAAAACTGTCGACGATCGGCAGATGCGCCGGAATAGTGTTTTCGTTTCGATATACGCATCCGATTTTGGTACACAAAGGGATGAAGGAAATCGGATCAGTGAAATAATCCTTTCTCTCGGCCGAAATCTCATTGCCGAGGGAAACTTGAAATGTAGACTCAGCTAAGTGTTGTCAGCTTTGCTACTCCGAAATGCAGATTACGAAATACGTTGCCGCGGCTTAAGTGTCTGCACAGAGGATTTGCATAATCCACGATTGACAAAAAAAAAAAGAAAACAGATTACGCAGGAGTACGACATTTTAAATGCAATTGGACCAAAGTGTATACTTTTGTAGATACCAATTTTTGCCGTTCATTAGATAAATGTGAATCCGATCAACAGTCTGGGTCCTAGTGTTTTCCACCAATTTTATGATATGGGCCGTTCATTGGCTAAATCGATTAGCACCACATAACAAAAATAAGGAAATTTATTTTAAATATAGGAAGTTAAGAGTCCATCAAGCGCTTTGAATATAAAATTTAAAACGATTCAGAACGCGAAGTTAACAGATTCGACTAATGTGCGGCTCATATAATAATAAATTTGGAACTCTAGTAAAGTTTCTGTACATTCAAATATGAAAATGTATAAAGTAAACTTAATACGAGTATTAACAATAACACTTGTGTCGTTAATCGAATAAGCTGCGCGCATAGTTTTACGTAATTATCTCAACAAACTGGTTTGCAACACACACAAAATTCAAGGCTGACGTTATCTTGAAAAATTACGCTGGTAATATTCATTAGTTTGAAACGCGTTACGCCATTCGCCACGAAACAAAGGGACAATTTAAATATCTATTGGAAATAAAACATCTGAAAACTTACACTTGTTGAAAAGTTATACAAACCTTTATTGTATAATATTTATGACGTTTTTCTCCAAACATCATTTCTAATAATAGAAAATCACTCCCATGATGTAAAATATTAATTCCTTGAGCTATGATTACTAAAAATATTTCCCTCGGATCATTTATATTCCAATGCTGTCAAATCATTCACCCCTTTTCCCTAAGCATCTCGCACGAACAACGTCTGCAACGATAGATTTAAACCCCCGGAACTTAAGCTGCTAAATTTTCGTACCCTATAAAAAAAAGGTTTACCCCCGTAAAAAAATTCAGTCCGAGATTAACACCTTGAGATAGAATTTTTCAGTTAAAATTATGATATAAAGCGAATGAAATAAAACTTGACTGAAAAATGATTAGATATTTAATTATTAGGTTGGACATGTTACGAGTGTGAATTAATATTGTGGGAATTTTTTGTCCAGTTTGACCATTTTTTATTTTTTGTCAGTTACATTCTCTGTTTTCTACAACCCTTCCCCATTTTTCTGGCAAGAGGTGGATTCCTCCAGGATAGAACGACAGGACTTTTCAATCAATCCATATATTTACGAATTCTTGCACTTCTTCGAAATCGGAGTAGTGCCTTCCTGTCCACGTTGTATCAAACAAAAACGGTGGTGACCTGTTGCGACTGAGTCTGTACAATACACGGGGCACGGAAGGATTCTCCAATCGAGTTCCAATAACGTTTGTTTCAGGACCGAAACGCGCGATCAAGCGCTGCCATGGTAGATTCCTTCCTCTTCATTCATTTCTTCCACAGCATCTAAACATCTTGTGACCGTCGTTCAGCCAACATTCAACGCTGCCAGGTTCTCTAACAGATTTCGCCCAATAATCCTTGCAGTTTCTCGTTCTAGAGCCCTCGGAACTAATTCACCCTCCCGGCGAGCCGGTGCTCCAAAGAGTTAAGTTCGCCAGGCTCGTTCGTCGAACCGTCGTCGCGAATTTTCGAAACATTTCCATTACCCTAGGTGCCCTCGGATTAATTTTTCCCGTGGCTCTCGAAGTAACAGGGCCCACAGTAGCCGTAGTCAAGGATCAACGGGCATGAATGTCTGACGCGCGCACGCGTTCTCCTTGCTCGCCGATAGATTCGCAGGGCGAATTGCACGTATACATATACGCGCGCGCGCGCGCGCGCAAGCGTTGGGCGCGTATATACGAGTACGGAGCACGCAACTGGCACACGCGCTCCCCCGGCATATGGCGGGCACGGTCCCCCTTTTCAGTTCCGGGGGAGAAGAAACGAGGGGGCTGCGGCGCGTGCTCAAAATCCCCACCACCTCTTCCTCGTCGCACAACACGCGTTTCCCTTGCTCCTCTCCTGCTCGCTCTTTTGCGTTTTCTTTGTCCATCGTAGACCCTAACAGCCCCCCACCGGCGTTACCACCCGAACCAGCCCTCTGTCTCACTCTGTAGTGCGGCAAAATGCTGAAACCTAACCCATCTATCGGATGTCCGCGTTCATTCTCAACGCGGACGCCATGCGGTGCGTAGCACGGAGGCTTGATCAGAAACGGGAACTGCCATTCGCCGGGAAAAGAGCTGTGTGAATAAAGTGATCGATGTCGGGCAGCGAGAAATCATTGGATACGGTGTCGAGGAAACCCCGATAACACGGTGGAATTCGCGCAGAATTGGCCCGTTGACACGGTCGAACACCCGATCGGTTGGATGGTATCGTCGATCGTCGACGGAATCGCGTGTGCTGTTCGAATCGCGAGTTCGGAAAGACTGTCGCCGAGTGTGCATTTTGTATGCAATATCTTAGGAAGGGTGAATGTTGGAGGGATTATGCGGTTTTTGGAACAAAGTGGATAAGAAAAGAAATCGCTCGCCGGTCGCCTGTTGTAATTGTCGTTTGGGATTGTTGAGTTGGTTTTATTGTTTGCACAGGCCGGCATTGACTGTGACGCGTGCTTAAAGCCCCCACCGTCTGGTCCATTCTTTTGCCCCCTTTTCTCCGGTGCCCAGATGACCGTTCCCGTCCGTGTCACTCTGCGGCGTAGCGAACTATCAAATAGATGTTAACCTCTTGTCCAAGTTTTCCGCGTCGTTTTTCGCGGTCAAACGCCATGCGGAGCGCGAAACGAACGCCCGGCAAGAAGGAACGCCACTTTGGATCGGTAGTGACTGCCGAGTGACAATAGTTTGCCGCCTAAATGGAGTTGCGTCGATTGCGCGTACGTGGGTATCGACTTGACCGACGGGAATAGTATCGCGGCAGGAACAATCGTCTTGACACGTTGTCGAGAGAATTCTTGAATATTAATGTTACGAGAAAACGGCGAAAACTGTTCGACAAATATCAACGATCGATGGTGAGAACTTAAACGCTTTTGAACGTGTAACACATTCGTGCCTTATACTATACTACACAAGTGACCTTAGCTCCGCCGATAGAGCAATGAAAATTGATTGGAAGTGCCTTCGCGATCGAGATAGAAAACGCGATTCTGTATAAGTGCTGAAACGTGGACGATGCTCGCTTGTATCGTTGCAAATCATTAAGATCGTTTGAATTCTCTATTTAAAGTCGTTACACAGCTCCCCTTGTAAATAGGAGCGTTTAACTGGTGCTATACGACTCCTTCAGTCATATTGTGATAACACGATTCAAAGATCTCGACTCTAATTGAAACGTCACGTTACGTACGAGCGACGTTTTACAATTTCAAGTATTATCGTGCCGCTGGATGGGAGGCGCGTACAAAGTGCCCGACGCTGTTCACTGTTTTCGATATTGTCAATGTTTTCGACGAATAACGGCAACGCGAAGAGATTCTGAAGAACAATTTCCAAGGAGTCGACGACCGTCGCGCAGAAGAATAGACGGTGACCTCATGCTTTATTTAAGCCGTTTTGACCGGCAACGAGACAATTGGATCTTGGTTCGGGTCATCACTTTCGTCATTTGGTAGAGGAGGAACCCGTGGACTATCGAAAACTACGGCAGGGTCGCACTTCTGGCCTGGGGACCGAATAAAAACCTTTCAACTGCAACGTATACACCGGCGTACCTGTTAAGCTGTAAGGAACAATTAAAAATTCCATACTGTTGTATTCGTAAACGATATGTTACAATACAATACAAGATTTCGCACGTAAAACGAAAGAAGTGCCTCGAAGAAGAATTAGCAGTACATGTCGTTATGAAACAAATGCATTTAGAACGTGCAAACTGAATGGTTTTACCTGTAATATCGATTAAGAGGTACGAGTAAAATCTTACGCAGCAGCGATATTTTCTTAACGAACAAAGACGAGACAGCAGTGAAATAATATTGTTGGCGCGGAAGCTTGGATGGTTTTCCACCGCTTCGCGTTGATCCAGTTCTGAGCATCGAGTCGAGCAGTCGTCTAAACGTCTGTATCGATAATCATCTTCGTCTTCGAGGGAAGAGAGCAGTTTATTTATACGTCTATCAATTAGGCTCGTCCTCGAAAGACATTAGAGCCGATAAGCTACTCGCCGACTTCGCTATTCTCACGACACAGAACTCGTTCCACGATTCATACGACGATCCGTTTCGAACGATTTCCGAGGCGCGAATAATTCTCGTCGCACATTTCGCTGAGCAACATTGCACCATCGCCCTTAGCAGAGACTGATGTAGACGTACTTCCCCTACGATTGTCCTCGATCGCACGATTCTGTCGCAATCGTGTCAGTGAACGATCGGCCTCCATTCGACAGGTAAAACGAAGAAGCGATCACGATGGCGACCATGGGCGTCACAGTGTTCTGTAACAGGGTCCAGCTGAACGGAAACGATCAGGAGCAACTGATGTTGCTGAGAACGTTGCAAGACAACGAGAGCAATATAATCGGCAATCAGCCGCATCTGATAGTCCCGAAAAATAATAACAATAATAATAGCACCAACGCGAATTCGGCGACCGTGTTGCCGCCTTACGATCCATCCAGATTGAAGAAGCACGGGAAAAACGGGCAACCGCCTCCGGTTGCTGTTGCGCGAAGAAACGCTCGCGAGAGGAACCGGGTGAAGCAAGTGAACAATGGGTTCGCAACTTTGAGACAGCACATTCCAAGTCACATCGCCGCGGGTTACGGGGACAGGGGCAAGAAGTTGTCGAAAGTGGAAACACTGCGAATGGCCGTTGAGTACATTAGCGGGCTTCAGAGGTTGCTCGCCGAGGCCGATGGGATTGAATACGATTCCAATGGTACCGTGCAGTGTGTGCTTTCGCCCACAAGCAGCGTGGTTTCGTCGAGTCACAATGGGTCGGGGGAGAGGCTCGTCCTCGAAGACGATGTGCTTGCAGCCGATGACGACGACGCCGAGCAGCTAGAAGAGGACGATGAAAACGGGACGCAGAAGATTACGTCAAAGTAATTTACTTTCTACTTCCTTACACTCTGATATTTCCTCGACGGGTAAACGTACGTTCTGTTTTGCGTAATAATTCGACAATGAACATCAAATTCGAGACATTTAGGACAAACAAGCAAGTCCTCCTCAATTACATTTTTACACGAATACCGTAGAATTTATTGGCAATTACAAACGACAGTACTGTACGCACGGTAACGCGATTCCCAACGAACGGTACAGGTACAATAATAAATATCTATGAATTGCAGATTATCACCCAATCGAACCGCAGTTCCATCGCCCCGTGATTACTATGCATCCTCGGTAGGGGACGAGGAGAATCTCGAGCCCAGGACTCTATCAAACGCGCAAAATTTCTCTCGGCTCTCCCCTAATTCGGTAGCGTCTCCACCCTCGGAGTATTATGGACAAAACGAAGAGAATCTCGAGCCCCAAATTCTATCGCCGTACAGTGGCGCCGGGGACAGCGAAGAGGGTGCAGGCACCGTTTACGCGCCGAGCCCGGAAACCTTTTCTGGGGCCCTGTATTATAAACAGGAGATCACCGAACCCGGTGAATTCATGGACGTCGTCAGCTGGTGGGAACAGGAGCAGGGCAGGCTGGTACACCAGCAGCACAACCAACGTCTCACGCACGTGTAATAAGGTTCGTGGTGAATATTTTTTTCTCTTCATTCTGCTACCCCCTTTCGGTCCTGCCTTCTTTTTTATACGGAGGAATGAAATTGCGTTCACATAAACACGATAACGTTTTTTTTTAAGAAATCCATTGGAATCTGACATGGTTCGTGGTTTTTCCATTCTGGATGCGGGGGGTACGTTGTGCGAAGCTAATCCGTTGAGTGTTTGGTCTGTTGGCGCCCTATGTGTACAATTGTGATTATAAGATTAGAATTGCGCTCGACGCGTTGGCTGCCACACCTGTTTTCACTTTTCTTTCCTCGGGTGCATACGCATATATACAAAACTTTCTAATGTGTCGGGTCAAATTGGAAATGGCAACATGACACAAGATTCATGTAATGCAGTGATTCACGGTTGTGTTCTCATGACAGCCAACGTAATTTTTGTATGAAAGTTATTCTGATTTTATTTATTTGATGGGTGGGAGGCGGTTAGTTATATTAATGGCTGTTCATGCTATTACCCCAAGGAAATAATAACGATGCGTTGCGTAGAATTTGCTGGAATAATCCATAAGTTCGTGTCGTATTTTGCACCGAAACAAGCAAATGCACATAACTTTCTGAATATATTTTGCCGCGTGTGGTCGATACGTTTAACACGATTCCGTTTTGCTCAGTGGATTTTCGTTTTTCTTCCGCTGACCTTGCAAATTCGGTCGATGTCTTTTTTTTACAGCAGTTCCTACTTATTGCCTTTCGAACGTTACAATGCATGAGATGATTGAAAATGCGGACGCATTTCGCTCGCGGTATACCACTGTACAGAGACCATTGTACTCACCGCGTGAAGACCTTATTCTCTCAGATGCTTTTCTTAGGCCTTAGACCCATCTCGGACACCTAAGTTAACATTTATCAGCAACTTATCGCTCTGCGTTTAGAAAAGGTATCATGGAATACGCATCGACTTGTAAGGTGTCCTAATAGCAAGAGTACGCGATGTATAAAAAATTATTTTCTCAGCCTGTTTCTCCTCTCGTCGTCTCACGAACGTTAGTTTCGAGCCTAATAGCTGTGTCTCTGCATCTGCACCCTTACAATAGACACCTATCCATTTCAGTGAAACTCGGAACACCTTCTCGCCGTTCGAAATGTTTACCGATAAGTGTGCTTGCAATAATGAAACGTCATTTCCAAAGAACTGGAACCGCTGCACGTGCATTCCGATCGAGCAACGAAGTGAACCGGATGAGCGACAATAGAGAGTCGCGTAATATTGTTTCACGTTCGTAAAACTGGCGCGGCCTTTAGTACTTTGTAGAAGAGTGCCCAGTGGAGTACTTTAAGTGGCTTGAAACCGTCAGGGCTGTCGATCACAGGCGTGCACGTGACAACTACTCCGAGGAAGCGTCGCCAAGTGGAAACTCGTGTTCAACGTTTCCTCTCGAACACGTGCTCGAGCGGCGACGCACCCGAAAATAAACTTTACGCGTTGTAACCACTTTGCGACGTGCGTGCCGACGTGACATTCGGGTGCATCTCATTCCTCGATACACTTGCGACGTGAGCAACGATACGTACTTGCCGAAAGGTAGCAAAAGATCGGTGAGATCGTGGACGAAACATTCGCGCGGAGTTGAATCAATTAGTAATTTACGTATTATCGCCACTCAATTATTAATTTACCTGTTGGATATAAAATAGTGGATTCATTCAGGTTACATTAATGTATAATCAGGTGAAGTTAACGATTTTCGAGAAATACAGTAGCTTAACGCTTACGGTCACGAATTATTTACCGAATTTAGGTATACCAACCGTTTGTATAGTATGTCCTCACATGAGACCGCCATGGCCGAAAGGGTTAATTAAATCATTAGGCTATCGTATTCATTCGTGTAAATTTACGTTCTTCTTATACCACCAAGTGCCCCGCGCAACAGGGGATAGTTGTTGCTTCCAAACGGTTGGAGATGGATAAAGATGTAATAAGAAAATCGAATGAAAATTAAATTGTATCCGATGGCGCCGAATCAAGAAATAATTGTATGCATTTTCCAGCATTGGTGCGCCTGTAACATATAATTGCACCTTTTGTCTTTTAAATAGAACCCTATAGTTTTAACCAGACTGATCGACGCAGTTTTTTAATCGTTGCAAAAAGGATAAAAATACTAAAGTATCCATGCCCCAAACCTATTAGTTCGAAAGTTACCATACAGAATGCAAAGAAATTGTATTTAATCAACAGGTAGTTGTTGATGCCTCATCCCTTATATTTTATATTATTTTATATTATTTTATATTGTTTTATATTATTCTATATAATTTCTTCTAACAGAAACGAAGGATAACCATCACCTCCTCTATTCGATTTGAAATATTAAAATTCGTTAATCTCTTCCACTTAATTCGATATAATATACTTTACAACATCGCAAGCAGCTTACAATCAGTGCGTTTGATAGTTTCATGTTAAACGGACAGTTAGTACAGGCTTCTTAATAGCGTTTATCTCGTGATAAGATTACATTGAAGTGTACTTGTGCCAGCGTTAAAGAACAGGCTGTTATTCAATTGGATATGCCGAGTATCCGAAGGAACATGTGTCAGGAAAATTTCAAGTTCACGGTGGGTCACTCGGTTAGCTTGGCAGTGAGTTTCGAAATACTGTTGCCATCGCGGCAGAAACATCAAACGCATGCACCCACAAACGGAAGTGGTTCACCATTTTGCCATATGTTAGGTATCCTCCTTGAAATATCTCTCGTCCAGACCTTCCCCAATCTTTGTGGCATCCAATTGCCCGTCATTGATCCGTTCCTCCTCGCGTAGATCACGCATATGTTCGTCTCTCTGGACCGAGCCGTACTTCATTTTCTCCGATTTCTTTAAAGATGCTATTCTTCGTCACGTAGCACATTTTTCGAGGGTCCGTAATATTCTCACGTTTCAGCTTTAGAGCAAACTATGTTACACTATTTTAATTTGAATATCATTGATGTCTGGAATTATTACTTTTTCGTTCCAATTATTGTTATTTTATTTTTACTTCGGTTTCTAAACAGACTCTGCTGCATATTAGCGAGAATTATCAACGGTTCACGTTGCTCTTTGTCAGCGATCCAAAAATGAAACGTGGAAATTCTACGAAATTGGCTAGAAGTATAATGCAAGGGTGTGAATGCGAAAGAACACCTAATTATTACAGATGTGAGAAAGAATTGTGAATTTTTTTGCAACTGTTCAGTCCCTCGACGTGGTCGACGTAGGCGTCAACGGAGGCACGGCGCAGAAATCGAAAAAACATTGGCTGGCATGCAGTCGTCGAGCCATAAATAGAAATCATGATTTCCTTAGAAACGTTCGTAACCCACGTGCCATGCAGTCGGTCAGATATAACGTTTGATGCATGTGCACATATTGGCACTTAAGACCACCATAAGGCGACAGAAGCTTCTCGTGTCCTTAACATATGGGTGGCGACCAAACAGTCGGAAAGCATACGGGAAACAATTTGGAAAGTAGCGTTTAAAATCGAATAAACTTTATTTTTATGTTTTTTTTTCCCCGTCAAAAAAATCGTTGCATTATTTAAGGTTTACCTGATATGTTCTACGATGAAGTTCTGTTAGAATGATACTGTGCTGTGCCATTAATGTAGAGGTATAGATTTCACCTCGTCTTTTCTTTTTAAGGTTTCGCTAGATGAGACATCTAAAGATAGGAATTATGTTTAGGAGGTTTTAAAATACGTCGTGAGGTCCAAGATAGATATATCATTTATAATGCATAATAAGTTTTCCGTTAATTTATTTACTAAAAAATAAATATGAAATTGCGATGGTGTTTTTAGAACGTAGATAAAATAGATTCGAATTCGTAAATGGATAGCCATTACAATACCACAAGTTTCAATATTACAGAACTATACCTATCTAAATGATTTATTAGCTTTAGCAATTTTATGACATATAAAGTGCCTGTTAAAAGTTCCTGTTTACATTCTACAATTTTTGAAAATGGTAAAGTATCTTATAAGTTGTACGATTCATTTGGAAAATGTAAATGTCTATTATTACTATATTATTAATATATAATATATAATACATAATTAAATGTTAATTAGAATGAAATTTTACATTTGTATTATCATTCTGATTTTAATAACTCATAATAATCTTCCATTTCCAGTTTCTAACAGTAAAACTTAAATCTGTCATCAAGCAAAATTATTTAATCCATTAATATAAAATTATTCGCGCATACTAGTTCCAATAGAATAATCTGAACAGATTCTATTATTATACTATTGCAATTTTTATTCTCGTTAAAAAACTCGATATATCTTCATATTATTTTTTATTTCAAGATTACACAATATTTTCTGGGCAAGACGTCGGCTATAATCAATTCGGGCAGTCAAAGAATTTAGTTTCATTGCCATATGGGAAATAGCCCCGCGATTAAGAAGCTGCAGTGGAACGACTACCATATGTCAAATACTATATTCCGGTATTCCATTTCCTTCGGCCCTTCCTTTCAAGGCATCGGCAAGCTGCGAGTCGATTTTTTAAATCTATCACTGCTTAAAAAAGTCGATAACTCTCAAACAATCTGAAGCATAAGGTACACGTGCATAGAGCAAAGGGTTATAATACAGCTTTTCCCAAAACTGGTGAATAATTAATTAACTCCAGTACGAACTTGATCTAATCCTCATCTATTCCTGTTTCATGTCTAAAGACTTATAATAAAACGAAAGAACATTTAAATAGGAAAGTAAACGCGCTTAAATACCGTCTGCTTTCGTATCGTTGCATACTAAAATTGCACTCAATTAGGTAAAATATGTAATATTACAAGATAAAGTATAATTTTGTTATTGCTGGTTTTCAATTTACCAATCAGATTCCATTGCTACCACCGTCTCCCCCACAAATATTTATTATTCCACGGAACAACCGACACTAACTTTCACAATATGTGCAATTCAATTTCCATGCGTTCTGCTCGATGACTTTCGAGAAGTTTTTCGTCTGAACAAAAAAATAAAAAAAAAAAGAAACAGAAAAGAAGCAAGAACCATTAAAGTGCTTACGTTCCTTGCGGTTCTTATGAAGACTCTTTTTCGTCTCTCGCGCCGTTCAATTGCCCCGGCCTTAAAACGAACTACCCGCGTCAATCATACAAATTAAAATGATGTTCCGCTTCTGGCAATAAGCGGACCGCTGTTCGTTTTGTTTCTTTTTTTTTTCTTTTTTTTTTTTTTGCCTCCCCTTGCACGTTTTTACGATCGCCGACGCGCGGAACCGTTTCACGAGAAATTTCGGAATACCGGAGGCGTAGTTCGCGACGAAAGTATTATAAGCAGTAAAACGCGTGTCCTAGGGAGTAAGAAGTCTCACACGAAGGGGCCGGAACGTACGGACGAGCGAGCGGGCAAGTAATTCTCGACAATTATAAAGTGAGGTCATCTACGAAATTTACGAGATGCGTCGCCGCGGCAAATTAATTTAATAAATTCCTTCCTTCGCTCCCGGTCACGTTGATATCGTCCCGTTGTGCGCGAGCCCATCGACCTTCTTTCGGTTCTCCGCTTCACTCTGCCCTGCTCTGCCCTGCCCAGTTCTACTCCGTTCCACCCTTTCTTTCTCTCTCACTTTCTCCCCCTTTCTCTCGCTTTCTTCTGTTCCCTTGTTACGCGCCCGGAGCACACGTAACGGGCACGGCGAAACTTTAACCCCGCTTTTTAATAGCGATTATTTCTCTCCCGGGGACGGACCGCACCGCACGAAAAGCCGGAAGCTGTTCGATGAAATTTCTTCTTTGAACTAATGATTACGCGTACTCGTAGTGTGTCGACCGAAATTCCTTGCCACGTGTAAAAGTACGCCGGTATCGGCAGCGTCTTGCATTAACCCCGTCGTTAATCGGGCAGATTTTTCACCGGGACACACGGCATACAACTCACGACTACGTTTACCTGTAAATGATAGGTACAAATGGTAACCTCGCGAAAGTGTAACGATATCGCGACAGTTCGTTAATCTTTGTAGTAATGCGAGGGAAACGGATACGAGGAGAAATATTCATGATTAAAGTTCCACCGTTTGCTGGAGATCGACCATGGTAGTTTATTTTTCGAGACTTTTGCCAGTGGGGTCGGAATTCAAATCATCTCTGTGATTTCTTTCAAATTTTTCATTCGTTTCTTCGTTGTTTTTTATTTGCCGATGTAAGATATTTTAGGTACCATTTATTTAATAATCATTTTACAGAAATACTTCGCATCATTACTTCTGTAAATGTTTCTGATCTAAAGATAGATATTTTTCTATGATTCTCCTTGTATCACTATCTACTTATAATTTCACATGATCGATTATTAAATTGATAGTATTGGGTTGATCGGACAGTTCGGGGCGTTTTTCGGCAGGTGGATTTAGGACAGGTCTGAATTCATCAGATTGATCGAAAACATATTACATGTGTACATATTCTAAAAGGTGATATTTCTGGCATCTTTAGAAAAAAGTTTCATTAGGATACATTATTTTTCGTCAGTTTTACACGCTCTTGAATATGGAAGGAAACAAAGTGCATTATAGGCATTTGATGCTTTTCTTTTACCGGAAGGTGTTGGAGCTTGGGTGGCATGTGCCACCTCAGATTTTCACTTATTTAGGTACTTACAATATTTCCTTAATGCCAAAAACTTTATTAATGCCAAACTCTTTGGTCGACATAAAGAATCATATTGGAAAGCGAAAATACGAAAGTACGAAAATACGAAAATACGAAAAATAATGTATCCTAATCAAACTTTTTTCTAAATATGCCTGAAATATCACCTTTTAGACCATTTACACATGTAATGTTTTCAATCATTCTGATGTATTCAGGCCTGTCCTAATTCCACCTACCGAAAAATGGCACGAACTTTCCTAACAACCCGATAGTAATGTACAGTTTCGTAGTTAATAAGCGATATTGTATTGTAATACAAATTAAGTACGAATTTATTGCAAGCAGCTGTATTGAAACAACCACCATTCGATTAAATCAGATTCAATTAATGACCAAGTATTAATAGCTCCAATTAAATATTTACTGGACAAAAATACTGTACATTACTAATCTAATAGTGGTACATAACATCAATGTGTAATAGTACATATAATATAGAACAAAGTTGTAAACCAATAGGGAAAAGACGTTAGTCTTCGTGAAATGCTTGTATATTTCTGGTATTTCCTAATTGCAACTCTGTAATTAAATACATTCCTCAATGATTGTATGAGCTGGACAATTATGTGACATCACGCAGAGATGAACGTAATGCAAAGTTGACCTTAATTTACTAAGTTCCAATCTACCAAATCTTCATGCCCATTGAACTTAAGTAATATTTGGTCGACAAATTGATTACGTTCGTAACTAATTTAACCACCTATATTTTGATTTCAATGTAACGCCGGAAGAAAGTACGAAAAATCTATTTCAAGGAATACGCGTTTCAGTTTAAAGGTGTAACAACGCCTGTGTACGATACGATATCGAGTGTTTTAGCTTCACTGTTGCTTTCGCAGGAGAAAATACATTTACATTTTGTCCCCTTTAAGAAATTTAACTGCGTTGTAAAACCAAGTGGCAGAAAGGCTTATGCTAACTTTGTAGTTGTTCTTCTCCTTCAACTTGCTTCGCAAGCAACAAAAGAATTTAAAGGTCTGTCATGCTGGTAACCCGCATGGTGCTTATCTTATCAATAAACATTACCAGCATGGCAATGTGACTCCGTATCGGTGACGGTTCAGAGTCGATTATAGTGTTGCAAGATTAAACCTTGTTCACTGCATAAACTAACATTTTCTGCAAATAAGGAATACTTGCGAATTCTAAAAGGTTTACCTTTAACTTTAATAAACTGACTAGGTATTCGATATTTGGTATGTTAATTGTACGACGGTCACCGTTTCGATTCAGCCAAATTTTATAAATATTATCTATGGATGTGGTTATTTGATGATGTTACAAATTTTAAAGAAGACCTCAGACGGTCAATATATTGTCAGGATTCTCAATATTATTGTTACGTCTAAGAGGAATCTCAGGCGATCAATACATGTATATTTTCAATAATATTGGCAATATCTACTGACCGCCCGTGATCTCCTTAAAAGTAGAGTAGGTAGAAGTTTCAAGTGTATTGGTTCTAATTCTGCAAGCAAATGAGACTCATTATAGGTGGAACAATTTGAAATTTAAAACTAGGTGAACACAACAATGCTGATCGTTCCTGAATATCAAACGCGAACTAATTTAAACGAAGGTATAAATTACTTCGTTTCACGTTAGCGGATCGATCATTAATCAAAAAATAGATATTAATTCCTTAAAATTATTGAACGTCTGACGGTTTTGTTAAGAACTCCGGCATTTCATCTACAGCAACCGGATAATAGAAAACGTCAATTGGTTTGCAATATAATATAACATTAAACTCACAAAATAATTATATTATACCAAACTTGTTTGGAAATTCGTCGAATTTGTATCTTTCACCACTTTTATTCCTCTGGACTTTTTTCAATCACACCCACTACAACACCCATAATGTTTCGTGTCCGATGAAACGAAAAGAAATCCAGACGCTTTTCTTCCAAACGGCCACTATCTCGCGGTTCTTAAAATTTTAAAGTACGTCTCTTAAAACGAGTTCCACTCACGTCCTGTTATGTACCGATAAATGAAAGTTCTTACGAGGGAGTGCATTTCTAATTTTTGTTTCGTTCTATCTAGAGACGATAACTCTCAAGGACTGTTTCTTAATGCCCAATTAAATTCGTTGAGCGTAGCAAAGAAAATTAGCAATTCAAGGCATTACTAATTCTGTTCAATCAAATGTATTCATTTACTCGTTTAGCAATTAATTAGCACGCTTATGCGATTCATTGATTATTGAAATTGAAATTCTGACACAAGCATTATACAGAAATCTGCGTCTACATTCTACTTTCGTTATGTAAATGTTTTCCCCGTTTATAAAACTGATAACGTTACATTCCCCTGCAATACACGGAATCTTTTACTTAAAACTAATAATTACTGTAAGATGATTAATATGTTTATATAAGCTGATTAATGCTGACTCACTCAAGTATTTCCCAGTTAGTAAGAATTCATGAACTATGTCGAAATTGTATTGCATATTTGATAGCAAAGTAGAAATACAATAAGAACAAATTGTTGAATTACTGCAGCAAACTTAATGAAGTTCTACAAATAAAGAGCGAATATTTATGCAGGTACAATATATGTCAATATTTAATATTTTTTAATTATTGAATTCAAATAATTATTAATATAATTTGTCGAATATTCTTCAACTGAACCAAATAAAAACTCAATCGGCTAGGAATTAATCGTTCATTCACGTAATGATAAATGCCTTTAGGTTTACTTTTGCTTCGTCCCTAAAGGATGGGAATCTATGTGAATTTTTCGCGGATACATATACTTTTCCCACGATCCTCTGGGGTTATAGCGGGGTGTCTGAAAGTAACGCTCGTCCGTTTCCGTGTTTAATTCTGGATGATCCGGGTAAATAAGGAGCTTCACCATGGAGCTGCACGGAATACAATGGCCAGGTGGGACAATGTCCTAAGGTCACGTAGGATCCCTCTTCCCCCGGAAGAATCTTGAAATCATGCGGATAGAAAATCGCAACTGTTTTGTGTAATAAATCACAGAGGGAGAATTACAGGGGTTCCGTTGAAGTAACGGTTTCTTGTTAGGAAAAATGTTGTTAGCGATCAGATTGTAACTAATCATCCCTCTACAATTTCTCTCAATGCCTACGTCTCTATACAGAAAATTGTGATACATGCTAGTAGGGGAACTACAATGTACAGCGAAAACAAGTGTTTTCTTGTTGAATATGTATGGCGAGACGTAAGACTACAAAGGAAATATATTTGCAATCGTTCTGGACTATGATCTGATGAAAATGGTAAATAGTGGGAGGGAATCGTTTCTCTTACATATTTGTGCCATTTTACAAATATGTATAAGCTGAAAATAAACGTTTCTCACAACACTGAAATCTTATTGAAAGATTTTGTAACATTTAAATTAGGATCTGTAAACAATTCATTGTTATTATTGCTAAAATATATTAAGACTTTGTAGCATTATATTCTAGCAGAATATTGTAACTAACGCTTGTTTCATTTTTCTTATTTTAAGCCCCCGTGAATATTTTATTTGGCAAATAATAAATTGATACTTAACGCAGGCCACAGAATTCAACATCATGGGGGCAAATAATTACTTCGAATTTTCAGATGTTAAGATGATTAAACATTTATTATATTCAGACTTTATCGATAATGTTATTTTAACCGTTCGTTTAATTTTGCTGTGTTACAGATTCATGCATAAGCGTGAGCGTGCAACTCGTTGAAGTGATCTCATGGAACGAAGGGTTGATTCGGAATGGAGCTTCAGTCAATTTTTGAGTGGCATAAGGGATATAGCGACAACTTGTACTTACCGCGCAAAAGTACTTTCTCATAGACAACGCTGCCTATGGTGCCTTACCGCTTCGATTTCGATCTTTTATGGTATAACACTTTCGGGAAAACAGTACATAATGCGGATCTGTTGAAATGCAGTTCGTATCGAAATATTTTAATACGGTTATTTGAATTGCGGAAGAACTGTCCAATATTGTGGTGCGTGAACTTGAATCACGATAGAAGAAGTACTATATACATATTTGGAACACGTACGGATTAGAACAATATGAACACGAAATTTCCCATTAAATGCATTTAAAGGGTTATTGTATATTTTACAGATTAACCGGCAGGCGGGGAATTGATCGAACGGAAAATAATTGAACGTATAGAGTGAAATTGTTTTCGGGGAAATTGAATTTTGAAATTCGTAAAGCATGCGTATATTCGTATTCATAGAGAAATCGTCTATTTTCCGGTTGAGCTATAATTTTCAGAATCTATTCTACAGCATCATTCTTTTCTCGTGATTCAGTGCCAATAGGCACTCCGGTACTTGTTAAGACTCCAGGACCAAAAAAGATCGCACGTCCAACACAACTTTAAGAATAAGAAGAGCAACAAAATTATTTCCACGCTGTTCGATAGCGTTTTAAGATATCTACGAACGAGTAATTTTATAGGTATCTTAAAATCCAAACGCCGATGGATTAGTTTTAACGGACACTGTTATCCATGTTATTTATACTATGAACCAGATCATTTAAATTCTTGTTAAGTAAATGTAGATTTAGAGAAATATTGACAATTCAGGAAATTGATATTATATTACATTTTGGGGCGTAATTTACTAAACGGAATGGCGGTATTTTTATCACGGCACAAGTTCGGGATTCTTGTTGGTGTATTTAATCCTTAAACATGAAACTTTAATGAAACGTTAAATAAGCAATGGATCTAGGCGAATAAGTGATACAGTTTTACGTCCAGGATACGATTTATATCGCTTGTGTTAGTGTTATTAAATTATCATTAGACGAAGGGCAATATAAAAGTTTAGAGGGTGAAACAGTCAAATCAAACAGTTTGTACATACGGAAGTGCCTTGAATGATAATTAAGAAGGATCGTATCAAACTCACAGAATTCTCTTTCCTATCATATATTTTTAAGAAGTATTTAAGAAGTATTTTGCTATTTATGTGTACAATATCGTCCACTTAAGCCATTAAGCGCAATGTAAGGCAATACGCTTCGAAGAACGGAAAAAGAAACTAATTAAATGAAACGAATGTAATTTCGCGTGCCAAGGAGAGAAATCGTTATTTTCTTGATATTACTTAATTCATTACGATTAAGTCTCGGTCAGTACGTATCTATTATATTAAGGGAAACATAAATTTAGACGAGTGATTGTACAAATTTCTTGCTCTCGATTGTTCAGTATTAGGAGTACGTAACAAGAAACGAATTACTTAAATCAAACTGTATGATATTGTTGTAAATTCCGCTCCGACTTTTATAATTAACTACGTTGTAAGTATTATATTGGCGTGCGAGTGTATACAGTGGGTTATAAAGATATTGGAACGTTGGAAAGAGTTCAATAAACAGGATATGGATGATTGTACAAAGATAATAAAATTATTTTTACGATTTTCACGAGGAATTGTGTCCAAGAAAAGTTGGGGTATATGATAAATATTGATTAAATGTGCATTATTTTTTGTACATTTATGGCGAAACGTTCGTTACTTATTACTAATTGTAAGTAACACCTACTAAATGTTAGTAGATAAACTTTGTCACAATCATACAATCTCAATCATATTTTTTATAGATTTTGAAACTTGTATTCAAATGTCTTCCTAATCCGCTGTATAAGATACAATTTTCTTTATGTACTATATATATTTTATTGACGCATCTTTCATTAAGACAGAAAGTAGAGATTTGTTGTAAATTTCGTAGTAACCTAAAGTACTTGATTAATTGTATTAATTTAATTAAGGGAGAGCTTAAGTTAACAAAGATGCAGTTACATCTTCCCAATTTAATTGTAAAACGCACAAAATGTTCGTTCAATTGTATAGGGGAAGGGAATTGCGTAAAATTCTTAAATTATTCTATATCTCGTTCGCTTGCAAACGAGTAAATCTCTGTAAATACAAGTGCCTTGATCATGACTACATTAAGCATTTTTTACTTGTATCTTCTGTAACAGTTTTTACGAAATATTTAAAATACATTTTATTATTTATATGATCCTGTCGTTGTTTATTTGACACGTCTTGTTTAGTTATTCACCATTACCATTCTAGAGTTGCCGAAAACAGTACTGCTGCTAAGATTCGAAGTTGAGGTACCGAGTTTCTGAAATAAAATACCTCGTCCCAAATCCATTATCTTTGAAATATTGTGGCGAAGACGAATGCGACTATAAAATAAGTTTTGTTTCGCCGACAATTAGCAAAGTACATCGTGCAACTTTGATATATGTATATTTTCTCGTATCATTGCAATTAACGGAAATATTCAAGGTGGACAGAGTTAGCGTTCCACCCTGTATATGTTACATGTACATATAGCGCATAACACTTTAACCCTGCTGATCTCTTTGTTTATATCTCACATTCGTATTCCTTCGAGTCATACATACATATTAACCCGATGAACAAAGATCTACATTTTAGGTGTACTTTTGCATTTACATGATTGATATTACATTTTATACGCATCAAAGTTAATGTTTATTTATTGAATACAGAATTGTTGTTCGAACTTTTAAGTCGTTTTTTTCTTGCACTTGTTACTGTTCGTGCTGCACCGCCTAGAACGTTACATTGTTCTGAATAATCGTCGTCCGATTCCGATTTCGTTTGGTTTCAGCACATTTGCGAAATTTCGATAGCGGAATAAATGCGCAATGAGAATATGTACATGAATGCTTAACGATCTAGCTTTGAAACAATTCTAGCTGTCAGACAATCGTGGAGGTAATAATAGAAGATTAGATTATAAGCCTTCTGTGTAGGTGAGAGGTGTTTATGTCGCGAGGCACGGTCACGAATCCGTTTTGAAGCAGAATAAATTACTGTCTTATCAGGGAAGAACATATCATTTTATATATCGCATGCCCAGAACTTCTAACGTGCAAGCATTAGTTCCACCATCACATTGATTATAAGTACAATTTTGGAGCTTACATTATTTCGTCCGCCTTCTGTTTCAGTACAACCTGAGTAGTACATGTATGTACGTATGCAACAAACGATTTCATTTAGAATTCTGAAATAAGTTTTCGCAAAAAAAAAAATGTAACACTTTGTAAACAAACTGACGTTTCAATATCAGAAATAAATACTTGAAACCATAGTACCTGTTGAAGCATAATTCTTATTTCAGGTCACATAGACCCGTGGAGGGCAGCAGGGTTAAAATGCTTTATGCTCATTGCTATCATTGCTCATGACTCTTTCCAGTCATGCCGGAATTCGCATCAAGTGCTGGTTAATTATTTCCGTGCCGAATAATTGTTATTGATACGAAATGTATCCAGTATACATGGAAATACGCATTTGGGCGTTTTTATTGTTTCTGCAAAGCGTGCATACCAATTTATTTGCGTTATTCATTTTATATAACACGCATGCATGCTTCGTCTGTTACTCGATTGTTCTTGCTCAATAACTTCTTTATATTCGTTGAAAAATTGTACCTTTGTTTCCAAGCAAGATTTCTAATTTCCACCTGATAAATACCATGTGGTGGATATTTATTTTCTAAACCTTTTGTCGGTTTAAAAAGGGGGGTATATAGAATAAGACAAACTTGACATTCGTATCGCACACTTCCCTTTAACCCTTCCATGTGCTGAACTTGTAACTGTACCACAAATAAGGTATAATTTTGTGTGAAAATGACACAATCTCGCCTATTCACAGTAAACGAGCTAAAAATAAAAAGTATAATGCTAACTTATAAATTTCGTTTTAATGTCCTAACATTTTATTGCGTTTGCTACACAACAGTCCAAACACAATTTATTTTTTCCTCGGTTTTGGGCCACACGGACTAAAGCTGTCGTATGAAGATCAATATTCATTTATATAGTCAAGATTTATAATAAACAGTCAGACAGACAACGGAAAATTTAGGAACAAGAGCTTAATAATTGACAAAGTTTCTTTTACGATTTGAATCTAGTAGATTAATATTGCGAGATTCACACGGAATTCGTCTCAATCATTTCTTTTGACAAACATAAAATATCTACTGCCTGGTCACATTCAACCAGTAATTAGAACGTAAACCCCGACTAACTTGGTAATTTATTTATTTTCCAATGATGTGAACTTGTTTATACGATGAATTATTATAACAGAAACTACACGCTTGTTGTTACAAATGCCTTACAAAATCACTTCTTTCGATTCGTGCCGGTCGTGTGTGAATAATCGAGTTAGCCAGGAAGTCTATATAGCGCCGGTAGCAGTAAATAAAGGGTGGTCGATTTGGCGTCCATCGATAATTTTGTAATTTCATGAAATTGGTGCCGCTCACCCAACCTCGACAAGGGAAAGTTCCTCCTCTTCGTTCCTCTTTTTACCTGTCTGTGCCTCTACGTTGGTTTTTTCTTTTTTATTATACTCGAGGGTCGATTTCCGGACACGTTCCATGCTGGGGGTGAAGTGCAGGTTGCTACGTCATTTCCGGAAGTACTCGTTTCCACCTCGACGATCAGCTAGCGATCGTTATAGTTGTAACCGCCTTTTTGTCTTTTCATATCCTACTGGACGTTTTAGTTCTATTTATGCGCTATCATGGTCCGATATAATTTTATGCTGCTGGTCTGCAATAATTCGAATATATCTTGCTTAAATATACAATTTTTTAATCAGTCAATTTCTTTTATGATGTTTGGCCATAGCTAAATCGTCATAGCGATTTAAGTTTATTTCTTCAAATGGAACTTTGTATACACATTTTTTGTTTAACGTAACGCATTGTTTTCTATAATAGATAGCATTATATTATTTATACCTGGCAATCATTACTTTGAACAAAGTTCGTTTATTTTTTAATTTTCTACTTTTGTAATAAACATTTGTCTGGGATTTCAACCGTAACAGAGATGTCACGGATGATACAGTTAAGGTAGGTGAATTACCTATTCACTTATTCAGAATTTGTATGGAACATGTGTTTAATTAAAATGGAAGACATTCAATTATTATGAATAGTACAAACGGTTTAAATAATTAATTTCGTTAACATTTGCAGGAATCTTAATAACATTAGCGTTGACATCGCGTATTATTCTTTTAAACCCGTTTTGATTAATTCATACCGCAGTACAGCGAGAAATTATAAAGCGAATGCATGCGAAAAGGGGAGGTCATTGTATAATTTCATTAAGCGTGGGGATAATTTTGTATGCGACAAAATGAATTATGCATGTGGATTTGCCAATATAAAAGATGTCTCAATTTTGTTGCTTCCTGATCGTGACATTTTACGTTTCGTTGAGTGCACACAGCTCGTACGTGAAGGTAATTGCAATTGGTGCAAAACATTACGACAATTACCATCTTATATAAAATAATATTAAGTCTTAAAAGTTCTTTTTTCAGCATTGTGCACGATTTTAATATCTTTTTATAGACCTTTACATTTGTGGAAATAAATTAAATGACGTGCACATATAACAATATTGTGATAAAACACACAGTTCTGTCATTTTAATTATTTCAAGTAAGTAGATATTTAAACTTTTCTTATAGCGGCTCCGTATGACAGAACGCAATTTGTATGAAATTTATTTCAACCTTTAAATGTTAGATACATTGTATATATGCTTTGTAAAATTTTGACTAAAGGTGTTAGATCCTAACTCGCACTTAAACATTTTGTGAGAGATAAAATGGTATAATAAAAGTTGAATGACACCACTGAATAATACTTAGCGAAGAAGCTATCATAGCTTTGCTAAAAATGAATTTAACACTAGTTAAACATTGTTCAATTAATATACGTACACCTATGAACTATGTTTTTAATTCGGAAAAATGTTTACAGCATACGTACAACGATGGAGGCGGCTTTAATGACAACAGTATATGTGCAATCGATTATTTTCTATTCTCTCATTGCTATTACAACCACTTTGTTTGGAATCTATTTCTACATTAACAGTTTGCGAATAGTTCGTCTAGGAAGCAAACTTCCAGGTATGTAAACGTTGCACAAGTAAGCACTTATACTTTGCAACTACTACCATACTAAATTTATCGTGCAATAGTTTCATTTAACAATTCGAGTAGCAGTTATACAGAGGTATTCAATTTATGTGCATCATAAAAAGAATAGTTTCTTTACCCTGAGTTATGCATACACGTTCATACATACATATACACATGCATGTACATCATAACATGGGAGAAAGAGTTAACTATGGTTTAGTGTTTGTGATTTAAGAGAATAACAAAGTAAACGACAGATAATTGAAACTTGGAAAGTATTGTATCTATTTTTAGCAAAACCTAAATATGTGCACATTAATAAATATTGGGAGTGAGTGATCTTTGGCACAGTCTACATTTATAAATAAATTAATTTTCTGTTCTTTAAGGTCCAAAAACTGTGCCAATTTTAGGAAATGCACTGTTAACTGTTGGTATACATCCGAATCATGTTTTGGAAAAAATCCTCGAATACGACGTGTATGGGCCTGTCGTTCGTGCTTTCCTAGGAACGAAATTAATTATATTTTTATATCACCCCCGAGACATCGAAATTATTCTTAACAGCACAGTGCATATCGATAAAGCTCCAGAATACAGGTGAAAAGTTGCATTTGATACTAATTAATATTTGAATCGCCCTATTCTAACCAGTAAGTTACAAATTATTTATTAAATCTAACTTCTGTTCGGATCAATTTTGCTTATTTCCTTTATGTGGACGTCACGATCGATGTTTCCTATTTAACGGGGTCTCTAATTACTAGCTTTTTGAACGAAGTAAAACGATGTGTAAATTATGTTCACGAATTAATTTTACTGAAATTACGCGTTTATGCGATTTTGTTCTGCCGCCGAATAAGAAGCACTGAGTTTCCCAGTATAAAACCATGCACTTATACTGCCCAGTCTTAGTGATCCAATGCATATCCTCAGTACCTTGTATCACAATATAATTAAAAAGACAAACAGCGTATAAATACGTAGCGAAAAGGTAAGAAGTAGAAAACTGGCGAGTAACTGTCTGTATTTCGTAGGTTTTTCAAGCCTTGGCTCGGGGATGGTTTGCTAATCAGCACCGGCGAAAAATGGAGATCGCACCGAAAAATCATAGCTCCTACGTTCCATTTGAATGTACTCAAATCATTTGTGCCATTGTTTTACGAGAATAGCAAAGACCTGGTGGCGCGGCTGCGTGACCAGGTGGGGAAGGAATTCGATTGTCACGATTATTTATCAGCAGTCACTGTTGATATTTTATTGGACACCGCGATGGGCCTGAGAAAGGCTGAGAAACATAAAACTGGATACGATTATGCCATGGCTGTAATGAAGTAAGTGTTAAAAATTACTTATTTTTGGAAGTTTTGAAAAAGGAACATTTTTGAAATTCGTTATCAATTATATTCTCATCTATGTAAATACCGAATTCTATCCGTCTAATCTAAACGCATCTTAACCTTAATGTTCCGGAAGATACGCGACCGAAATTCCATAAATCGCAATTTAAGAATTCGTCTACATAATTCTCTAGCGAGTATTAATTTTCGTGTTGAACACAGAATGTGCGACATAATTCATCGGCGACAGTACAACGTGAATCTGAGATTCGACTTTCTTTTCGGTCTTTCGAAATACGCGAAACTGCAGGAAAAACTGCTGGGCACTATACATGGCCTGACCTCACGGGTAATTAAGGAAAAGAAAGAAAGTGCGTATACAAAAATTTGTTCGGAGATCGAGGCTGGCGAGAAGAAAGAAATCGAACAAACCGTGAGAACTGGTTCGAATGTAGAGGGAAAAGCTAAAAATGCGACGAAAATGCATTACGTCAGAGATGATCTTGACGATATTGATGATAATGATGTGGGCGAGAAGAGGAGACTTGCCTTTCTAGATCTTATGCTAGAGCTTGCGAGGAATGGCGCGAAACTGACCGATGAGGAAATTAAAGAGGAAGTCGATACAATAATGTTTGAGGTAAAACGAAAAAATGATTACACTCTAGTAACACTATTAATTTCAATGTCCATCACGAAATTTAGCGAATGCCAATATAATATGCTAAACGTGAATTATTCACTTTTGTTTATAGTAATATTATTTATTTAAATTGCACAAATGGAGTATCAGGCATTTGATCTATCACCAAGTTATAAATTAATATCTTGTTCTCACCTGCAAACAATCATAAGTACTGTAATAATATTAATATTCTATACTAATACCACAATAGCATACATTCAATCATTTTTTGAGTAAAAAATAGTATGAAGGAAGTAGAAAAGTGTAACACATAACATTCTATATATTTATTTTATAATCGATTTGATTGCACTTAGTACCATTTTCGTTATTATTTTCTTTTATGAATCACTTTAAAAGATAGTTGAATCAAACATTGCACTCTTAGCTATGTATATTTGCGATATACATATGAAATACAATTTATTCGTACGTAAAATGAAAAAATTACATATTACATATTGTTACGTAAACTGTTTAGTATTGTATAATGCTTGAAAACGGCTTCTTAATGAAATACTTGCCTCGTGTCTTACAATGAAAGCCTGTGATACTTAAATGTTTTAGGGACATGACACCACCGCTGCAGGTTCCAGCTTCGTTCTTTGCGTGCTTGGGATTCATCAAGATGTTCAGGTGAGCGCAATAAGAACATGTTTGTGTAGACGCGTAAGCGCCGTATTTAAGAAATAATAATAATAATACTTTCCAATTTTATCGATTAGTCTAACGGTTAAATTGATTGGTTCATTAGAAAAATGTTAATTTATTCATTTGCTTTCGTTACACTAATGCTAGGAACAACTTATTTTGGACTTTGTACAAAACATGGCCGTAATAGGTGTGCAGTGTTATAAACATTTATACCAACGTTTTTAAATAAGCGATTAAATCTCTACGATCAGCTGGTTTTTTAATACCGTTGAGCATCATCCTTGTGCCAGGAATAAACTGTTTGGGAAATTCCAAGTACTCGTTTAGTGTTTCATCGTTCCATGTAATGCCTTTTGCTTTCATTGCTTGAGTATAATTGAAGTCAGGGTAAGCTGTATTAGATGAAAGAATGAAACTTTATAAATCGGATCATCGTCATATGTGTACAATCAATTCGAACGAGGGCAATTAAACGAAAGTTAATTTTACTCTGGACTCGTAAATCGTTATCTTGATACTTTATATTTTCATGGTCTCAACGGTAATTAAATTATCGTGTATGCTGTCTTCATGAGCCGAAAAAAATGTCTAATTTATCAGAAATAGGAAAAATATTTCTACCTCGGTTGATTAACTTGAGATGAATAGAAAATATTCTATTCCATATGTCAGATTAATTTTAAAGGCCGTCTAATCGAAGAGAGAAAGGTTAACCAAAATTACAACGTAATGTTAATTATGGTCATCTAAACAAAATTGCATTTCATATAAATATACGAATAAAAATGAAATACATTGAGGAATTACGTTACCAGATTAAAAAATTATATCGACTTGTCCTCCATCAACTTTCTATTACTCATGTGACGTATATGAAATATCTTATAAAATGAAAATAACATTGAAACAATCATAAAGTATTGTATACGTACTGCCACAAGTTTTGCCAACAATTCCGAAAAGATTTGGTCCAATTTTGTGATTGCCATTTTTATTGACGGTATGGCACACCGCACACATTTTTACAAACAAGCTTTTACCATTGACTGCATCTCCCATTCTTGCAAAAAAAATTTATATCATTCAATATCAAAGGTTATATTATATGTTGGATAAATAAATTCGTAGGTTAGAGATTTATCATTTCCACAACTTGATATTGACCAATTATGCAACCACCTGAAGTTTCTGATTAACGAATGCCTCCTGAAGTTTTTCATTAAATAGATTAATTTCTCCTATGATAATCTATAATTTTACTCTAAACCGCGAAATCATCATGTAAACTTGGAATTACGTGTACGTTGCAAAAATGTATTGTTAATCTAACAAGTCTTTATCAATTGTTAAACTATACTCTTTTTCTTCTGTTTTCAACAATATCTTTTCTTAATTTGAAATTGTATAATTTAAAGAAAAAAATGAATGATAGAATCAAGGGAATATATTGTTATAGTACCGCGTGTTCTTTGTCTGTGATTATTTAGGATTTATCACTTTTTCTGCCATATAAAGTTGTTGTAAGTTGTAACGCATGATAATACTTATGTTGCAGGAGCGAGTTTACCAGGAATTGAATGAAATTTTTAAAGGATCGGACAGACCCTGCACGTTTCAAGATACTTTGGAAATGAAATATCTTGAAAGGGTCATTTTTGAAACTCTACGACTTTTCCCACCAGTTCCAGCAATTGCGAGATTGCTTAACGAAGACGTTAGAATCGGTAAACTTTATACATACGATACGCTAAGTTTTATTTACATAATTACGATTCTCAGAAGTTAGACAATTGTTCCTTTATTATATTTTACATTCGTTCGATAATTAAGCTTTGACTTTTATTTAGATTTTAGATAATTGTCAGGCTTGCTCAAATCACGATGAAAATGTTTAAGCTACATTTGCTTCTTAATTATTAAACCATGCTAAAAATGTTATCATTTTCTTATGCTGATAATCTCGGGACACGTAATATAATGTGCATCACATTTTTAGAATGGTGTTCTAATATTTTATAAATGTTAAATTACCTGCTATCGAATTAAAGCCGAGTTAAACCAGCTATTATTTATGCATACAAGTATCGATTGTATACTTAAAATAATATCATATTATTCCTTTGCAGAGACGGGGAAATATCTGTTGCCGAAAGGCTCTTCCATTTTGATTTCGCCATACAAGGTTCACCGATTAGATGAATTCTATCCCAATCCTGAAGAATTCAACCCCGATAATTTCTTACCGGAAAGAATGCAGAGCCGACACTATTATTCGTTCGTTCCATTCAGTGCTGGGCCGAGGTATGTTCAAAATAAAAATAAGTCAATTATGGTATTTATAAATATACCACGGTCAAGTGCGTATTTTTTTTTATTAAAATGCTCCAGTACCACATATTAATACAAAACGACCATAAAATGAAGGATAAAATTTATCTGAAAATTTCATTTTAATATCTTACAAAATTTTATTATAACAAGCCTTGTATGTTTCTTAAAAAGCTTAAGAATCTAAAAACTTTCCGGACAATCCAACAATCCGAATTTTAAAATAATTAATTCTTTCAATTACATATTGCATATAGAGTAAGGCGGCTGTAAACGAGTATTTTTGTCTTCATTTTGGGTCAGATTGATTCAACTTTCCTGTATAAGTTAAATCAATATTGTCGGCTGCCTGAAACAATGCAACAGATAAAGCTACGTGTGTGTAGCATCGGAAATATTTCCGTCTTATTTTGTCTGTTTAATGCGCCATTAATGCGGTTAAATTGCCTGATTCCTTCTTTTTTTTGCAGGTCTTGCGTGGGAAGGAAGTACGCAATATTAAAGTTGAAGGTTTTATTGTCGACGATCCTGCGGAACTACAAGATCCTGTCGGACCTTACAGAAAAGGACTTCCGGCTGAAGGTTGACATTATTCTCAAAAGAGTGGACGGCTTCCGAATAAACATCGAGCCACGGAACAAAAGCAGTCAAGAGGTTCTCGTTTAACGTGAAGTTCTCACAGGTAACTGGCTCTAAACTGAGAATTCCAATTGCAGTAGATTACGCGAACACGTTACTACAGCGAATGATAGAATTCGAATTAGGGTGTAAATAAGCTACTCAAGTATATGAAGGGTTGCATCCGTTTAAGCAAGTAACATGTTTCATGTGTATTAGGAAATTACATTTATACAACGTTATGATTACATTTGCACAAAGCGTGAAAATAAATCGTTGCAATATTGTCGATAAAATCTCATTTCTTAAAATATTATGCCGAAATTGATGTTAAATATTAATTTCTTTTGAATATAAGGTTCGTATTCTTGCCCAGAGTGTATAGGACAACGTATTGTATGTATTACCTTTCTGGAAATCGTAAATGCCATTTCAATAAAACAAGTTGTGTTTTAATATAATGCCTGTGTACTTATTTATCTTTGTATTAATATTATCGTCCCATGAATAGTTTAATACTTTAATATGTACTTCTATTGCACGCAGGTTCACTGTATTTTATGGTTTCCATCGTTAATTTTCAAGCAAAAATCAATTGTTGTTATGCAATATTTTTCCTTGAAAATTGCGTTACAATATGAATAAATCAAAAGTTAGATACCTTTTGATTAGCAGAGGACAATTATTCAAATTGCAACATTTTTCGAAGGATATCCTACATCCCTGCAACCATTTTACATGTCTACAAATATTTTGTCATACTTTATACTGAAAACATTACCTTCTAGGAACACGTTTCATTTCGCAATATTAAACATGAAGTCACTTATATACATCGAGTTGAAAATGATATTACCGCTTTTAAAATACGTCATACTAAATGTCGAATTTCGGGAGGAGCAATAGATTTATTATTTTTTACAAAATATAATAAATATTATCCTTTCATTGGTGAGTTAGTAAACCTGATTTACAATTTACCAGCAATAAATGTGTTGCGCAGAAATTAATGTAAAATGTTTCACCTTGTTTATTTTGTTCGCATTTGATAACAATTGCAACAATAATTACAGCAACTTATGTATAAAACATTCATTTTATATTTAATTCATAATATTACATTAATTTACCTATGTACACGCAATAATACGCTATGTTTATAATTTATACATTTAAATTGATTGAAATTTGCAACTCTCTTTCTCTCTCTCTCACACACACACACGCACACTTTCTCTCTCGGATCCTTTATAAATCGTTTTACGGTAAACCTGTATAAGGTACTACATGGAGGAAAAGATATTTAAAATATTCAAACTCACATACGTGACAAGAATAAATGACGATACAACGCCACAAAAAATTTGTACATTATCTCACGCTGCAATAATGAACGCTATAATAATAATCGTCAACTTACAACATATTTTATTCTATGAACTAAAATATATCATAAGAGCATTG
This sequence comes from Nomada lathburiana, assembly GCA_963667235.1. Classification (NCBI taxonomy): domain Eukaryota; kingdom Metazoa; phylum Arthropoda; class Insecta; order Hymenoptera; family Apidae; genus Nomada; species Nomada lathburiana. Next base: position 6,514,409 of record OY763898.1, on the reverse strand, counting down.
TCAAAAATAACTTAATTTTAACTTTGTACCAAAACATGATTGCCGCATGTAAAGTAGCATATGCTTCAACACAACGCATTTCGCCCCCTTTCTTTGCATCAATCTGCAGAAAAGGAACCGGAAGTTTGAGCAGCAATTTTATCCGCCCGCTTCTTCCTCCTCTTTGGTAAACCTACTGAAAGGAACTGTATTGCCCACGGTATAACAAACAGGACGTTCATTAGTATAAGGGCAAGCTGACAGACCACGAAACTGTTGGTCCAATCCTTCATAAAGCCTGCAAAAGGTAATTTGCATTTCAAAATCTGGTTCCATCCGCTTGTAATAATTACAATCATCTGGGAAACTTCTGTTATTATTGATATACTTCGAATACACCGTTTCTGTTAATGGAAAACTTATTTTTATCGTGCGTATTTAAAATGAAATGGCTAGAAAATTTCTCTCTGTACTCGCAACAGCTTTTTGTATTTCAAGACTTTTGTATTTTAGGAAGCTGTATCTGTCTATGGCATTATTTTTGAACATTTACCAAATTTAGACATCGCCAATTATAATTACGTTGCAACATATTCAACTCACCGACAATCGGACCAAACAATATAGAAATTACACCGCTAATCGCGCCATAAATTCCATATGCTGAGGCGAATTTCTCAATACTGACGTCTTCTATAATGACCAGTGGTTGGGGAACCAATAACCATGATCTAACCACTCCTATAACCGCGACCATTACAAACGTACCTATCAAAGTATCGTTGTACATTAAGTAACCTGCAAAAGAAATTCAAGTGAAATCGTTGATTAGATTCTAAAGTTGTATTGCATCTACAACGACAGTATTATATTAAAATACTAAGAAAAGTCAATTATAAAATGTTCTGTTTCTTTCGCAGTCTTTCCTTAAAAGCTACGAACAACACGGTACAATTAATTTTATATTTGATATTCTCTGAAAAATTTCAAGGCGCCCTACAAAACTTATTACATTTCATTAAACAACAATGATTAGTTATTCTATTTGACTAAATGTAACAAGTTTCATTCTGACGTAATGAATAGAAGACAAAATCACTGACCAACTTTTGCAAACGCCATGCAGATCATAGCAACGAAGAATATGTATTTCGCTTTTACTTTGATCACCAAAGTGAAAATTGCAATCAGAATCTTCGACACCAACTCCGCGGCTGCGCCAATTGTAATTGCCATGGCTGCTTGGCTCTTCGTGTGGCCGTTGTTCGTCATCATTAGCGGTAAAAGACAGGAGAACGTGAAATCGCTCGACAGAACGAAACTGATGCCCAGGCAAATGTTCAGGAAACAACAATTCTTTAGCAATGACAATTCCAGTAGCTCTCCCAAGATCTCTCTGCAACGTTTGAAAATATTTTTACTCGCTTTTCATATCGTCTATAAAAAATATATTATCTATCCAATAATTAAATGAGACACAAAGTCGCGTATCATATAATAGTTCGACTGCTATGACTGCTTTAATAAGTTTCTATGTTCCGAACGAAGTATCGTGAAAAAAGAATGGACGACAGACTTGCTGAACATTTTGGTTGCCTACGCCAAGGGTTAAGGATAGATAATAGTGGAAATTGTGGAAATAGTGCAAGCTAGTTTATAAAAAGACTGCCTAGCAGAAATGTTTAAATAATACACGTACTGTAATTGACTTTTTCCAATGTCCTGTTCTTCCTTCGCAGACACTTGATTTCCCATTTCTGTTGGTTTCTCTTTGGTTTTTTCCGGATGATGCTGCCTAACGTCCCCCACCCCCCCAATACCAGTTACTAAATTGACCAAACTTGAGGACGAGAAGGCTGACAGTCTTCTTGTCAACAGTTCACGCATTGATCCAGACTTTACACGATTGCAGAGTCTACCTTCGAGCTCTGATATCGAAGCAAACCTTTTTTCGGGCGTCTATATGAAAGTAAACATAAACTTAAGTTAGGTGTAATGAGATATTAATTTTCATAAAGTGAGCTGATTTAAAGAACGACTAAGTTCGCCGCTGTTGCTTACTCAAGTTAGTAAATTGCTTGCGCATAATAAAAAAAGCGCAGAGACTCTAGTTCTAATTAAAACTATTTATAGCAAACAAATTATTCTGTGATCACAAGCTTTTGCTATATTAGCAATATATTTAGCCAATTTTTCTTTTGTGTAACAACGATCAGTTTCACCTACTTCAAGGCATTTGTCTCATTCAATGAATTGGTTTACATTTTAATTGAAAATAAAATGAATAAAAGCACCTTGAAACTGTTTCTCTATAAACAATCCTATTTTCATAATTATTTCAGGCTCGCCTCTTTCGCAGATATTGATTGTAAAATAAAAGCCTTCATCGTGGCATCAATGTTAATGCATAAATTACTTTACATTCTTGACTTTCTATGTACACTGGAAATATGCACCGCAACAAAATTATTATATCAAAATAGTTGGAGAATAATTCGCCTTCTGCTATAAAAAAAGCTTCTTAAAATTAGCTATAAAATTAGCTCCTGCTAATATAACAAACACTCTACTAAGCGAAAAATTGAAATCAAAATATATTAGGAATAAATGATTAGAACTCCGCTATTCCCAATTAATTCGAGCACTCTGATTGGCTTACTATCAATCAAATTTTGAAGCGTCACCGCCTGTGTCTCGCTCCACGTTGTCGTAAGTCTTTTCACGAAAGAAATTTTGCAAATCGCAGCTAAAAGGGCAAAACTTACTTTCAACGTTTCGATTAGAAGGGGAACCTGTTTGCCACTTTCACCCTTGAGACTTGTCAAGCTACTCCATTTGGTTTTCGCAGGGGTGTGTATAAAATCACTGAAACGACGAATCGGATCTACCACCCCGTGCAACTTCCGTTGCTCCCTCTCACGCGCCCTCTCCGCGCGAACTTCTTCCGGTTTCCTTGCATGCCACTCGACGGGGTGCATCATTGTCATACCGACGATGCAGTTCAAGCTCATGGCACCTGTCATCAGGGCCGTTCCTATAAACCCAGATGGAAATGTTGTTTACGTAATCCAAGATGATTGCTTGAACGTTTCGAATGTTTATTAATTGTATTCATTACAGCGCGGCTTCCGTTTTAAATTACAAATTAATATATTCATTAATACAATAGTTACGAAAAGGGTTATATATTATTTGCTACCAGTAAATGGAGGTTTGTGTCACCAGATTGTTGTTGAAATTTATAAAAATTTAACATTTTTTGTTCTTATAGCACAGTAGAATTTACTTTTCATGTCTATTAGAGAAGGGAACAACAGAAAAGAACATCAGCATTTACGGAAATGTGGATGTTGAACGATGACATAATACTTTTTTATTTTACTTTTTACTCTCTTTATATTTTACTTTCTTATACTTGGAAATGATTAAAAGCATTCAAATATACACACATGTAACCCCATATTGTATACAGCCATTAATAATGTTAAATCTGCATGTGCAGAAGATAATTGGATTATTTTCTAATTTATAGTGGCACGTATTGTCAACACAGAAGCCCGTTTGTTATCTAAGTTGTAACTCTACATATACTTTTCTTCTCCACTAAACATAACATTAAAGATTTAACATACTCACCTCGGAACCCGTATATTTTCATCATTTTCTCAATACATATAGGATACGCAATGCCACCGAAGCCTACGATAACTTGGGCCGCGCTCATTACCTAAACAGCAAAGAATTTTCTACAAAATTAAGAATATAAACATGCTAAGAATCACTGGCCATCGGCCCTGCATGTACTTACTGGCGCTCTTTTCTTTACGAAGTAAGCGTTGAAGTTGGTATTGCAAATCGTAACGATCAGACCGAGACCCATTCCTTGGAGGAAATTCAGGAAAGCCATTTCGTAAACGTTTGTGACGAAAGCTAGGCAAACGTTTGGCAAGGAGAAGAGAACCGCGCCAACAACCCCTACTGGCCTCATAGAATATCTCTTTAGTAACATATTGGTCATTAAACCTGCGACAGAATGTGTAATTCTCATTTATATTTTCCTACAATAATATCTACAATGATACATTATTATTACATTATTAATACATTGTATTTTCCTGCAATAATACCAACAATATTTTATTAAATAGATCTATATCTAACAAGTATCTGTCAAGTATTTAAAAGGTGTCTTCCCAGTCATACATTTTTCCATTTGTGTTACTACTATAACATTGGAATTTGGTTCAGTAATGTTTTAAATTGAACATTTTTTTAAAGCAGAAGTTACAAGATTGTACTGTTTCAATAAGACAAATGCAATGTTAAGGAAAATCAGCATCGATTTAAATGTAAATTATTTTTACAGTGTGGAGATATTTCAGAGATACCATGCGAACTAATTATTAGCAAATAGAATGTAAGTACGTAATATGTATTTGGACTGAGAAGGCTTTAAATACGCGATATACAATTATTAGACGCCAATTGCCTTTAAATCGTTTCACACAAATAATATGGTTTTTAATAAATGTATGGTTTTTTCAAATGATCGTATTCAAAATTTATTAATATTTGTATTTGATAAGTAATTATTATTAAGCCGCAGTATAATGTGTTTACTAACATCTGTGAATGTAAGTTTCCTTCAATCTTCAAAACGTTTCGTCACTCTTATCTGGTACGTAGGAAACTAGCAAAGATTTACACAAACCACTGTATTTCTGAATTATAAAAGTCTTATTGGTAATATTCCCAGCACATGATGGTCCGTGCAAGTTATATCTTTCCTTGAAAGACGCACATCGGGTTAATCTAAACGTGTACCAGTAATTTGAACCAAATAACAGGGCAAATAATTTGTATGACATAATAGTTTCATTTATATGCGCAATAATACAATATTCTAATATAATTAATCATATTATTTCCTCTCGAATAAAAACTGCTGCTTTTAAAAGTTTCATACTACACACGACTAGGCTAGGTTGCATTATTCACCCTGATTCTCAGTTGCAATATAAGATTTGTCTCAAACTAATCGTAAAGTTTGAAATAATCTTTCAATTATCAGTTACGAACAATTCGTTTTATTGTTATTTCCTTTTAGAAACTCGAACACATTATTGATAAATGTATATCAAAATCCTCGAACGACGATTGAACAGCGAAAATAAAGCTCACTGCTTGCGATATCGTGCATAGATATTAAAAATACATCTTCTTGGTAGTAGGATATTTGTCCTAACTATTATTACCAGGGAAGAGTATTATCAGATACGCTCCTAAAAGTATACTATACGTGTATACACGTGAACGTTTTTAAGCGTGTAATAGAAAATCATTCAATGACACGCTATCGCTGTTACGTTGTCTACTTACGTTGTCTAAGAAGATACACGTGAAATATACATAGTTACGTCAGTATTTTGTACAGCTAAGGCACAGCATATAAAATCATGTGACGAAAATTTTAGAATTCTCAAACGTGTTGCCAATCCCATATTACCACAGTATCTTTTTGCGGTTCCATTTGCCTTTATATTACAAAATTAAAGTAATAATTGGATAATAATTTGATACGAAATGTGTATCAAACATTTAATCTAATAATATAAGAATGTAATAGTTCGCAATAACACCTTTAGTTTCAAATAAGTTCAACTTATTTTATGTACTACTATTTTATCTACACTATTTGTTGTACCACGACACAAAAAACACGAGAAAGACGTACTTCAATTATATTACAATCATTAATCTTAAACTCATTTCGATTAACATTATATCATTCTCTTTTATGTACATATTAGATTGAAGCACAGCTGTGTAAAATAAAATGCATTTTCGTACTGCAAACCTCAGACGACTAATATGACATTGAACAAGCTAATTAAGGCTATGGATTACAGAATGGCAGTTTACCTATGCACAGACACGATTCTCGCTTCCTGGCGCCTAGATATTATTGTGTCAAATGAACGCAAAGTACATTTGATCAAACCTCACTGATGAAAGTATAATTATAGCTTTTTCTTTTTTAATTATCAGGATACAGTTTATTTTTTGACATAAGCTAGATGCTTGGAATAATTTTATTACGTATGTTATTATATTTAAATTATTAAATATTTCACGCTTCGAAATTCATTATAAAATTTAAGTGATTGTTTGTTTTTATGCACTTAATTATATCGTAGGAGTACTAAATTCGCGAAAGTATAATTTTTATACAATTAATCACGAAATAAAAGAGCAAGAATACAAATTCACTTATAGATGGTCATTACCTTAATTATCAATTGCTTTTAATGTAGTAAAATATTCGATAAAACCATATATTTAGGGTGATTTTACCCAAATTTATGTCACTTATTTGTAAAAACATCAAATACAACGGATCGGTATTCCATTTTCCATAGAACATTTTATAGACGAACGATATAGATTTTGTTTTCAACGCAAATGCACTTGAAGAATCGAAGGCGTCCAACTTTTGATAAATATCTACCAGTTCTATTTTTTGTGACTGACTTTATGTATATAAGGGTAAGTAAATATTGAACAATCTATGTAGATACAGCTACTTACCAGCAATAGAAAACGTGATCATGAAAATGGAGTTGAAAAGAGTCATTGCAGTTCCAGCCTGACCAGTTTCTTCAAGAAAGTCGCCAAATATTATTGCAAACGATGAAGTTGGCCCAAATGTTGTAATCTGGGTAAAAATGATTTTTATACAACCAAAGTATTTATAGTTAATAAAGTAGATTGCGTGTAAGCTAATCTAATTCTTCTCAAATCTTGACGACATATAGAAAACTCGTTTGTACGGAGTTGACGAAATATTGAGTCGTTTTTCAACGAATTTTCAGATAAAATCTATTTATATCTCGATTTCAGTATACGTACTCTACTAGATGGACTCATAAACTACTTGGAGTGCATTCTGTTGATACTTTTATCAAATTTCGAGACACCGTGTCAGATATGCTTGAAATTTGTAAACTGAAACTAGCACCTATCAATTATTACAAAATTGCACTGATAATCAATGCAATGCATCGAAATTTTAATTCGCTGAAGTTTTACGATTGGGAAATGTATGTATACGTGTTTTGGGAACAAAAATTTGGTATTCTGCTACTTTTCTAGTTAAATAGAATCTAATCGCAAACAAAAAGTTCATTAACTGCAAACATCGACAACAGCAAATACGTTTCATTATAGTATCTATAACTTTATCATCTATATTTCTTGAATTTCATACTAAACATCCCAACTTAATATACATTTATATGGAAATATCCCACGTATGAATATAATACTGTTACCAGTAACCTATTAATTATTAATTTAACCAGCCCCATTTGTCGTTCAGTTTTCAATAAAAGGCTTGGTGCATGTAAGTGGTAGAAGAAGAATAAATGCATATCGATTTATCAAATTTCTGTTTGATGTGAAAAATAAATGGAAATGAAATGGAAAAATAAATTAATACTAACGAAAATGAGTATCATAGCGAAAGCAACCATCCACCCCCAACCACCATCCGGAGCCAAGTCTTCTAACGTGATCTCATCGTCGTGATTGTTGTCTTCTTGTTTGTTAACCAATAATGCATCGTTCTGAATTTTCTTCTCATCGTCCACAAAAATGCTTGCGGTTGTTCCTATTGTTGTCCCATTACTCTTAGCTACCGTCATATTTTTATTGAATCTATGCAAATAACAAGATACATTTATTCATAAACCGTTCTGCTTATTCAATCTACAGTCAGGGATAAAAAGATATCACGTCATGTATTTTTTTTCATATTTTGTAATATAAGCTGGAGAAAATATATATATTTTAATATATCATCAACGCTGTGCATGGACGTGATCGTATCGCATCGAATATCATCCACCAGACACGTTGCAACGACGTTGCAGCAACGGTCTTATGCACACAACTATTATCCGTTGTTCAACAGTGTCTATGGCTCGTGAATATTCAATAACAACGATATTGTAAAATAAACTTTCTCCAATAGAATTGAGTAATAAAAGAAGTGCCAAAGGAGTCCCTTTCTACTAAAAAAAAGTTAGGTTTCCAACTGTCCAGTAGAATCTAGTATCATATCAGGTATTGAAGAAATCTATACTGCTGAAGAAATCTTGTAACAGCTGTACATTATAATAGGCAATTTATATATATATGTGTGTGTGTCAATTAATCAAGCAATATTTAGCTTTATTGTTAATTGCAAAGAATTGTGAAGAAGAATATATTAAAAAATTCTGCAAATATTTCTCCAAAAAAATTGATCGCACGTTATTAAGTGTAAAAGATATTCTACAATGTATTGCACACTAGATACTATTCATTCATTTGTTTATACGAGTATCGAATCTCGTACCTTCACTTTTTAAACAAATGTGCTATGACAGTACAGTTCTAAATAGTATTTACATTTGCATTTTCTTAAACAAAATTATATCTGTTCATAAAATTCAATAATAACTCCTAATATAACAAAAAAATTTCATGTGCATCGTTAATAAAATAATTATTCCAAACATTTTTACACTGTTGCCGTCTATTTAGCAACGTCTTTCCATGCTCAATATCAACAACAAAGTTTGTTCTTCATATTTAGATGCACGTGCCATGTACAAAGTAAGATACTTCACATTAAAACTGTCAGATTTATATACGTATTTATTTCGTTTCACCATTTAAAGATTAAAATTTCGCGACAATCATTTATAATTACAAGTAGAAACTTAGTCGTTTATGCATGCAAAGATTTTTACACGACGGACGTATGGAATTCTTATTTAGAAGCTACTGTTATTCTTCGCATTCGATAAGAACTATCTCCACTTCTGAATGCACATGCATGGAAAAAACACAATAATCATTTGGCATATTGGCACCATGGAACAACGGAGTCAAACATAAAACAGATTTGAGAATCTTACCAGCAGGGTGTCACGCTCTCCGAACAATGGAAAGGAGCTCTGGTTGCAATTAATAACTTTTATACCGTATGTGACAGTCGGATAGAACGTTTTTGACTGAATGAAACAGGGTATAAACGGTTTCGAAGGTTCTCTTATCTATGTACACAATGTCACAGTACTAAGTACTTTAATAAGAATGAAATATTGCTACCGAAGCATCTGGAATTAGGAAATCACCTGGGGAGAAGACGCCAGATTGTAAACGGAATTTTGCAACACTATATTTAGAGATGATTAAATTATGAGATAGCAACGAAAAAATAATAACACTACAGTAACAAAAATTGTTCTTATACAATTACTAAATAGAATTGTGTGTTCACATCTTATTTCTTACTGTATCGTGTCTAGCCTGAATTGCTATAAGAATATTTTGATATTTTAATAGAAAAATTGCTATAGAAACTTCTATGTTACATACACCAACAATGGTATATTAATACGCGGAAATACAATTTGCCATATTATCTGTTAATGTGAAATGACATTTTTCATTTTTTTGCATGTCCCCTCTTCTTATATAGAATTATCACATTTAATTCTTTCGATTGCATTTAACGATCATAACAAAAATATCATATACATAGTTCATTATACAATAAGTACGTACAAGTATGTAAGTTATAAGACCTCAAAACAAATGTTGCAGCAAATACGTTGGATTTGATTAGCAATTGCTACACCAATTTAATATAAATTCTATTCAATTGCAGTTTCGTATTTTAAATTTCATACTACACGTGATATTAACAATTTTATATAGCAAACTATAATGGAAAAAAAATATGCTGAACAGAAATATTAATTATGGCACAATGTAAGTATACGTGTATTAAAGAAACGATCAAATCAATTGTGCGTTATATTGATTTGAAACATATCTGTCAATAAAATTTTAGAAATTGCACCAAAATTTAAAACAATGAAATTTATATGTAACTCTTTGAAACGTTGTTTGCTTTATTAAAACCTTTGTCACGTTCTCTGCAAATTGAAATGGAGCGACGTACACGAGTGTAGATTGCCTACTTTTAGGCGCACAACGACACATATTCTTCTTGCCCCTGTATTTATTTGCTCTAAATATTATTTTCACAATATAAACTGCTCACGTGTGGCTGCTATAACGTAATAGAACCAAAGCCCTTAATAATTTCACTTTGTATTTAAGGTATTATATATCTTTTTCCACAAACGCTATATCTTTTCGTATCTTTCCGAGCTATTAGAGACAATTTAAAACTGGAACGAAATTTAATTTCCGTAAACCTCAAAGTCCGAAATAAAAGATTAAATGTCACGCACGGTGTTTTTATGCGAACCTAAAGTATGCACCATAATTTCCACAATATATAAATGGTTGCCATCGATAAGGCGTACACCCTGGGCAGATTTTCCGTGTTGTGAGGCTTGTGGAGAACCAGAGAAGATTAATGACATACCACTACAGTATTTTCTTATTGTAAGTGTTACACCCTATATAAAGTATGTTATCTCCTCCATAAGATACGAATATCCCCTCCAGAGTGTAATATTTATTTTACAGGTTTATTTTCTTAAAAGTCTAACTTTCTACAGTTCAAAGGAATTCTATAAGAAATCCTTTCAATTACCAGTTTACATTTAGCCCTTTACTTATATCAGTATTCCTTGTAAGTTTCATTGTCTTTACGGAGAACCACGTATTGTTACTGGCAGAAATTTATATAATTAAACAATTAAGTAATTCATTTTATTGCTGTATTTAAATCAGCTTACTTTCTTAATGTGACATTCCAAGAAGTAAAAAAATTAATTACAAAACAGATATACTTAATCAATTTTAAATGAATGTTGACACGAGCTAGGAAAAAATTATTTTGATACAATTAACTCCACTTATTTTTACATATAATTAAATCCAATGCTTAAAAATCGATATCACTGAGTTGAAAATGGAATATTAAGTAAATAATCTCGTATACTGGGACATTAACTACAAAATTACATTTCATGCCGCTTTCAGCAATGTAATTAATGCGTTCCGAATACGTTTATCAAGTTTCAATGTGATAAAATATAACGCACATATGTACGTATAGTCTCGAACACGTGATAAATCGCCTTCGCGGGTAACATTAATTGCTGTTCGACATTATTAAACAATTTATACGTCGATGCATTTTTCATTTTTTCACTATCGAATGATCCGAACGATATTAATATTTCTGCTAATCGATAACATTATTCGTCACTCTCTTCTAAAGCTTACAGACAATTATTTCTAACGCTTCAACATATTTGAATCATGACTGATCTCTCGGCAATGTTAACACCGTGAAATTTATTAAGGAGACCGAGTAAATCTTTCGTGAAATATGTTCCGATTTCTTGCTTTTAATTAGCGTAATTGACCTTTAGGTTAGTACGAATACTATTGGAAGTGTAGAAACACTGATTGCGATTAAAGTTACATGTGTGATCGAAAAACAAATTTGCTTTCAAACCGCAGCTAGTTTATACCGCAAGTAATTTAAACCATTGGCAAAAAATATTCTTAGCGGTCATGTTAATTAATCCACGTGATGCGTGGCTACAACTGAATAGAACGACGAACAGTTTAACCGATAGAAATATCATTTCATGATGTTATTATTCAAACAGGTTTCACCGCCTATTATTGTACAAGACTTTACAACCTATAATAGAACGTTTTATTGAATAAATGTTGTTTCCGTTGAAAAATGGGTGCTATTCTCTTAATGACATTGAGACCAGCACTATTTATATGCTTCGGTGAATTGTAACGCGTTTATTTTAAAAATAATCTTCGTTACGCATTTAATCAAGCTTCCCGTACGTTAACAAGTACGTTGTTCGTTACTATGGTATATTAATGGTAAAAGTGAGAGAGATTTTCTATTCATTTATAAATGGAACGCTATTCACTTATGTTATCGACTTTAACGTGATATGTACAATGGACTGCACGAGATATAATACGATAAGAACAATAAATAATAAAAAGATAATTGAGACGTTTTAGAAATTGGGTTACCGTAAAGGATTCTTGTGGTAGTAAAATAATCTATATATCTCTCATAATCGAATATGAATAAAACAGGCAAAATCAATTGCTTTGCAACAATACAAACAATTTATCCTTCAAATTTCAAGTCTATGGATGAACAACATAAACGCAGCAGGTGAAACACATTATACTGTTATTTTGTTCAGAGAATAATTGCAACATAACAGTTCCGATATTAATAATTTCTTTTATATCAACAATCGAATTATAAAAATGAACAATCGTTCGAGCATATCTGATAGTCACCTGCATAGAAATAATTCAATTATTTCTCGTACAGGTATCACAATTTGTTCCTCAAACAGACAGGAAACCTAAAATTGGGGTTACTGAAACATTACGATCAATATAATCCAATTACACTGGCAACCATATGTACATATATAGAGAAATTAGAGTACTATAAAGACAGCAACAATGTTGTCGACAGTGAAGGTGATAACGCAATCTATTTCCAAACTATTTCATTGTATATCTTCAAATTAATATAATACATAGGTATTAGTGCATTAGTAGTATAATTCATATCTCTCTTAACACATGCTTCCTCAAAACGGTGGCGATTCAAAAATATGAAAGATTTCAGAAGAACAATTTCTCCTTCGGGAGAAACAGAAAGAAATGGCAGGGAAGAAACTAAGAAACGCCGCAGAAACGATAGTGACCCATCGTCGTTATCAGTGTGCCCAACAGTATGTACTCGCATCGCGACGCCTTCCACACCTCAACCTCTCAAACCGTTCGGTTCTTCGCGAAAATTCTCAATCAACCAATGGATCGTCGCGGAAATCGCGTTTCTACCAAACATGAATAATAACGCGCGGAGACGCCGCGGACGATTGTTCCTACGTCAATCTTCGTCGACGTCGATCCACGGACGCCCATTCCGTCTGCGTGCGGCGGGAAAATCAATTTCACCACGATCGAGTTCACTTTCGCACTTGGACGAAGTTCGCGCGACAAGTCTCATAAAAATTGCCCGTGGAAAAATCGCGGGTACGAGGCGTTCGTACCCTTTGTACCGACACTGTGCATAGTAATGATCGGTCTTATTTCGGAGAATAAGGAAGATAAAAAACGAAAAAGAAACTGCGATCAGGATGGATAATCGAGCTTGTACCGGCGGCTCGCGCCCACTGTTTTCGCGGATCGCCGCGGAACGCTACGGAATGAACGCGCGACAGAAACGATCGTGGTCGAACGAGGGTAACGAGATATCGGTAATCTCTGGTGTCTCCTCCGCTGCGTGCTTTCTTTCCTCCTCGTGGTCGAACGACCCTCCTCCAGTTTGTTCCGCGGATCCACGATAAACAGAGCGACAGAAAAAGGACAGTCACGAGGTTGCGGCGTCATTTCGATGGGTGTCACCTCGATGTTTGCCGTCCTGGAAGATACTTGCGTTTGTATAGTTTTGTTGACTACGATTTGGAAAAGCGGAAAACGAGCATCGCGTGCGTTTTAAGCAATATGACGTTTCCCGTACAGTATCGGTGCGTTTTAATCGAAATGTTTGTCTCGCGGGGTTCTGGGTATATTTTTAGCGGAATCGCGAGGACGATAAACGCCATGCTGATAGCGAAATATTGAACGGCTGTGGCGGACGTCCGTGTGCATTTTGAAAGTCGAGTGCGCTTATCGGTACGCGTTCGCTCGGTGCTTCGAACTGTCATTGCAAGTAAGCACTTTTTCTCTGGTCAGACCGACGTTTCGATCTGTGCGGTTCATTCGGTTCGATTGGCGCGGGCGTTCCGGTGAAATTTGTGTTTGCTTAGTGGTAGTGCTTACTACTTGTTGGTAGAGGGTTCAAAGGGTAAGGTTTGTCGTTTGTTGAAAGTTTCGGCGTGAAAGTTTGTCGTTTGTGCAGTAAACTTGTGGAAATGGAGCTACTGTTGGTAATACGTTGAATATCGGCAGGTAATCATTGCACCGTGCAATTTAAAAGAATTTTTTTATGGGGAAAGCTCTGTACTTATAATCGCGCTTCTATCTATTAGAAACTGTCTTCGATTTTTTCACGAGCTCTTTGCTTTCAGAAATATAAAATCGGTAGAGATGTTTTGATATCGAGCAATTTTATTCGTGACTAAACTATTCTCTTGATAACGTCACAATTATTATTCATGTATAGTATTTTGGTGAATAAATTGCTCTAGGAATCATTGTTTAAGATTTATTTAATTATTTGTAGATTATGTACTGTAGTAGATAGGCAAGTACTAAACGTTTATTGTTCAAGTTACACGATCTTTTTTTTATTAAGTATGACGAGTTTAATTTATACATTTGTCGCAGTAAGCATAACGAATGAACAAGATTTGTTGACTCTAAACTCTAAACTATATTCTTCGTTTGCCTTTGCACATCGAGAAGTGCAAAAAGAAATTGCTACTAACGAAATTAATGTTTGTTTTCTTCAATTAAATATTAATCGATGATATAAATGTATATTCTGCATTCAGTTTCGTTCGTATTTTATTTCTTTTGACATTTCGAAACGTCTTACTACTTTTTCATATATTGATGTTTCTGTTTATGTAATACAATATTTCTATACTTTACAAGAATCAAAGAATTCCGCCAAGAATTTAATCCCGCTAATAGCATATTTTCACTTATTCATTTTAGCACTTGGAAATACGAAATTTCAATTAACAAATTACGTACAACCAAAGTTATTTAACGATGGACGTAATGTATATACATAATAATATATCAATCTGATGTCGACAAAGTTTCAAGAAACTTTCATAACTTATAGTATAAAGCATCCAACCTAAGCGTTACACAAAAATGTCAGAAATAAATAAAACAAAATTTGCAACACGTGTTACAAAATACACGTAAGTCACATGAAATATAATAGAATTGTAAACGATATAGTACTGTCCAGATGTTTTGTGGCAATTTCATATAGTTGACAACGGTATTTTTTACTATTGTACGTTACAACAAATTGCGCTAAAAATTTAACGTTCATCCTATAAGTTTAGTCAGTATTTAGGTATCGGAATGTTACTTTCACATTCGGTTTATAAACATTTGAATATACCTGCACATCGAAATCGACATTTCTCCAAAAATCTCTGGCTCTAATTGAACAATCGTTCTACGTTCGAAATTTTCTCCTGCATGTTCGCTTGATCTTTCGCTATCGATTTCTTGCGGTTGCGTGTTATTGGAGGCATATTCTGTCCCTCTCAAAATACTTTATAATTGCCATTATTAAAAAAAAAAGTAACCTTGCTCTCTATTTACGATTAACTACAGTTTACCCAGTTATCTTTATACTCAAAGTAACAAAGGAGAACGTAAGAAGCATGGCACATTAACAAAATCTGTGGCAAGTTTTTATAATTTTGATTTGATTAGTCCACGGTGTGGTATTACTTTAGATCCATATACAACAATTGAAAAGGATGCAATAGGCTTACGTTTTGGCACACTTATCTTCGTTGCCTTAGTAAAATGCTATTATTGCACATTATTCACAGAAATTGCACGCAACGCATTTTACACTTTTTTAAACAGCAAAGTACTTCAGACAAGACATTGCCTGATGTTTTTTCATTTGTCAAAATGACAGAATTCATATACCAATTTTGGTCATTAAAACACACGTATAAACACACGTATCCTATAGTAATTCGCAATTGGTATTAGTTGAATCGTTACGCTTCGCAGAAATTAGTAGCAAATGTAATCAGGATTCGATCGCACGAGTGAAGTCACGTGTTCTGAGAAAATTGCTCAGCTTGTTAGAGAAACAAGGAGGGAGCGCAAAGGTGTTCTTTCCTCTCTGTCGCGTAGTGTTTTTCCATTAAGGAGAATAATAGCAGGCTTAAGTTAACTTGCCAATTCCCATACTGAACGGAATTGCTATAATTATATTGACAGCTAAGTGTGAGTTGCACGATTTCGTGGATAGTCTGGCAATTTTCATTTTCTCGTAGCAGTTTCTCGCGCTACGAAAAAGTAATAAGAACGAACGATTTGCACGTTGTGCATGCGCGAAGAAGTCGCCCCAAAACCTACACTAAAACTGATTGCGAGTATAATTATATGCGACAGAGTGTTAGTAGAAAGAGACATAGTTTAAAAATATAGCTGTAATTATTTTTTCTGTAACTTTTTGTACAATTGTCGAGTAGAACATGATTGCTAAATTATTGCCGAGCGAACGTCATTATTTGTGTAGCTGCTTAAATGGACAATTAATTAGTCATACTGATATACGCAAATATATAGTAGGGGTACAATTGGAGAAACCTCAGATAAAGAAGCGGTTGTATCGCGTACGAACTTTACGTGTTTTTATGTGTTTGCATAGTATAAATATTCGCATGAGGGACACGTGTGAGTACGTGAATACATATTAATTATTCTCTGGTGCCTTTTGTAAC
This sequence comes from Nomada lathburiana, assembly GCA_963667235.1. NCBI lineage: Eukaryota > Metazoa > Arthropoda > Insecta > Hymenoptera > Apidae > Nomada > Nomada lathburiana. The sequence continues at coordinate 6,497,955 of OY763898.1, read as the reverse complement.
ACCAGGGAAATTTAATTAATTAGTGTATAATTTGTAATGTTGTGGGATTCAGTATTATCATAAAATTAAAACACGTTGGTATTCGTTAAATTTATTGTCGTACAATATATTTATTATGCTTTTATTGTTGTATCAACTTTTATACATTTCTCTATTCTTCATAACGCCCATATTCTAATATTCAACTTGTTACTGACGCCTTCCTTCTTTGAAAATTTTCAGTATTTCGATATTGAATCAAAATATTATTAATATTTTAGAGTTAGCACATAAAAACGTCACAAATAATGTAATATACTTTTCGAACATTCTGTTCCATTTTCTGCTACTGTTAGTAGCAACAATTTAGCCTCTGTTTACCTTATATGTGTTACGTTTATCGCAAAGAAACTCAGAATTTTATACAACATTGCTTTTATTCGATCCGATTGAATTTCTCTGCGCATTTAACAAAATTGTCTTACTCCCGCCTACGTATATTTTCCATTCACATTTTCTTCTATCTTTCGTCCGCTAACATGTTTCCCACAAAAAAAGTTTACCGAATAACAATCCACGATGAAGAAGGAAGCCAACACATTCATCATTCCTCCATACGATACACATATACGCTTATACTGCTCCATTGTTTTCAAGAAGGCCATTCGAAATCTTTCATCTGTAGAAACTTGCCCTCCTCCTCATACAGATAATGATACACCATCGACGCACGGTTCGCCATTCTGACATACGCATTGTGTATCGATTCGGAACGCGGACAAACACATTTAGTATAAAATTCCTTTGACATTATAAATCCAAGACGTGGATGTGACACGTACTTTTCCATGGGCCGACAGAACAAAGAGGGGCAAACGAGGAACGAATCGGTTCGCCGTGGTATGATAGTAGCACGCCAGTACTCTTCATCGGAGTAAGAGGTGAGGGAAACGGCGGACCGGTCTACCGTATTTACGTATCGAATGATTAAGCAGTGAATGAAGAGCCGGTGTCTAAACTGCTCCTCGAGATATCCGATAATCGGCAGACGATAGCGAAAAATCTAATATCTCTGCAGGTATCTCACGCGACTCGTCGAAATCTTGGCAGTTCGTGCATTGAAGTCGCTCGTATGTGGGAGAACTATAGCAAGGACGGAGCATGACGAATCCTGACGACGTGAAGAAGAAAGCGCCTGACGGCGGTTGGGGATGGTTCGTCTGTCTTGGCAGCAGCTTGATCGCGGTAAAAATCGTTCTTTCTTAATCGTTTTTTCCACGTGACATTGTTACTCTCGCAAAAGTTTCACACCTTTAGTCGGGCAACCTTCGCGTTCGACGCTTTGATAGTTTTTGGCGCTGGGATTTCGATCTACGTCGCCGTATTAACGATGTACCTATCTCTGCTCATCCCTAAGCATCGAGTTTCCTGCATCAATAATTTATTGTTTTTAGGACTTATCAATGTTTTCTGCCTTTGCGCGTAGATCTGTGGTAACTATATGCATTCTCATTATCGGTAGTACCTAGGGACGTTTACCAAGTTTTAGAATTTTTTGCATGCCATATTTAAGTGTAACTTTGATTAGGAAGTAAACGTTTTGTGTGAGGTATACGTTACCGGTAAATAATTGCGTAAGAAATATTTACATATACGTATATATATATTGATGATACGTGATAATAATTAAAGAATGGGGACAATATATAACATATACATATTATTACATCGTACAATATATAAATCTCCCGAATGTGATGCTCTAAAGCAGTGGTTCTTAATCCTTTCGAAGTCATGGAACACTTTTGATTCTAAGAAAAGTCTGCAGAACACCAAAAACACTGAAACCACAAAACTACCAACGAAAATACGCATGAGCATACCTTTAATTAAAAATTCTGGGTTACAGATTAACATTAACAGTACAGAAAGAAAGCATTAACTTTGAACAATACTATATTCGAAGGTAGCGGTCATACTATCGCGAAGGTGTCGTAGTTAATTACATAAGCGCGTAAACGTGATTTGTTAGAGAAATAATTGGGATTATAAGTTATTAACTTGCTTATTTGATAAATATTTATGCAGATAATGCGATATGTTTTTCAGTTTGACAATCTTAAATTAGTTTCGTTCGTTGCTCATTTGTCTGGCATCGTAATTTATATGCAAACAATAAATATTATAATGGATAGAGAATATAGAAAATAACATTCATCATCTTTCATTTATGTTTTTATTTCGTCAGTAAAGGAGATTTTACGTGTCCTATAATCTTTTAGTATTGTTATATTTATTTTCGGTTTGCACTGAATAAAATACGAATACATCATACGTCATTTATTTCTCTAAATATCGGTAATTCTAATGGTAATGTACAGCCGAATCTTGAACGCAAATTAATAGCTATTAATAAAACTTCATATTAAGCCAAAATATATATTTGTAATTTATGTTTCACCAAAAATAATGGAATAATAGTGTATTATTTATAACTGGGCAAATCCTCTTCCTTCAGCTTTCGTTAAGATCCTTGGACCCTTCTTTCGGTTTACTTTTTCATGATCCTTTGGAAGAATTGGATATAGATTCCACAGGAGCGTCATTAATAATGAGCATTCTCGATGCCATTGTTAATTTTTCAGGTATTTAATTCATTTTTGCAGTAATTATTTCAGGCACTTCCTCTTACGTAATGTATTCCTGTTGACTATCATTTTTATTCAATTTAGGTCTATTAATAGGACCACTATTAAGGAAGTATCCGTACCGAAAAGTGGCATTCTTCGGATCTCTTTTAAGCTGTATTGGACTGATATTGACGTCAAGAGCTAATAGCATGTTCCACATTATTTGCACTTACAGTATTTTAGGAGGTACAGCAGATAAGCCGTTCTAAAACAATTTTGTAGTCGAATGTTTGAATTGAAATAACTCGTACACTATTAGATATTGATCGTTTCTATGCTTAATTTATTATTTCTGGACAATCATCTTTTATTGAAATTATTACGAATAAATTAAGAATATTTAATTTGACACGGAATATTCAATACTTTTTTTTGCAACAAGCATTTAATGAAGCATTGGTGTACTACTGGTATATATTAATATTAACGAAAATAAACATATATTTCTTTAACTTTTATGCACTCGTTATGTAGGTTTAGGAACTGGATTAGCAATCGCATCATCGTTTGTTGCGTTGAACACATTTTTCGACAAGAAAAGAGGACAAGCTGTTGGTTTCTCCATGGCAGGAACAACTTTAGCTATGATGCTAGTACCTCAGGTGCGAAGTAAAATTTTTCGCAATAATATTCGCAATTTATTTGCCGCATACGTTGTATTATTTCACGATTTACATATATTCGTATGTACATCAAACGATATGCTTACTTTCACTTCATGGCATTATAAGCATATTGTGCAACAGTATTATAATTCTATATAAATTCTTTGCAAACACTTGATATGGTACACAAACATACAAGATATGGTATGAATCTGTGAGATAAGTAAAGTAATTGCTTCCTAATCTTTCGAAATACGTAACACGTATCATACGTCACTGATAATTAGGAACATGATCGTTATCTTATGGACTCGAATAGTTTTGAGTAGGTGGATAATAATCATAAGAATCACTATTGATGAAATTATTTTTTCCTTCGATTTTAGTTAATACATGTCCTTTTGGATGCTTATGGATTTCGCGGGGCGATGTTAGTTATTGGAGGCTGGGCATTGCATTCCACCGTTGGTGCATGTTTACTGCGTCCATTGGAAGATAAACCTATAAAATCCACTGACAAGGTAATTACTAAAAAGAACGATACATTGATAAAAACTGCAGCTGAGCGTGTATTACCAGCACCCAAACAACAAATTTTTCGTTAGAAATGAAGGAAAAATTGACTTTGCACGAGTTGTGCACGAAAATTGGAAGTCCAAATGACTTTAGATGTAGATGGACTCGAAATTTGCATGACCGGTTCGTTTGTCTAAAAAGATAAAGATAGCGCGGCAAATTTTATTATATTATTTAGTAATTAGATTCAAAGGTATAATATGCATATTCAGGCTGACGCGTGCGGAAATAGTGCTTGTTAATGCATGCTATACAATCGCTTTTTGAGAACAGCAACAAGTATTGTTTCGAATAATCACATTTCTAATTTCAATTTAAATTCAATTATATTTCAGTCTCAATAAGATCGATCAATTAAATGTATTTACTACAGTTTCTGTGGTTTATAATTTTATAGCTTATTACAGCGACAAATAGTTTTGGCTGGTGATATTAATATCATGCGATTTCTTAATTGATATGTAGTTATAAAATATTCACCGTTAATAACTATTGATAATTGAAACTAAAAATGCAACTAATGACCTGTTGCTTATTTGTAACAGAACACGAGTAATTTGTCCGAAAGCATCACACTGTTACAAAAACATGAGAATGGACTGTTAAATAAAGTGGAGAATGATGCGGACGGTCCGAAAAACGATATTATGAAAAATGGACACGCGCAAGTTGTAGGGAAAAAACCCAGCAATGAGTTCTATACCAAGATAAAAGAAACTTTCGACTTGGATCTACTCAAAGATCGCGTTTATCTGAACGTCGTTATTGGTTTGAGCTTGTATTATGTTGCCGAGTCCAATTTCAAACTGATGACGCCGTTTTTTCTATCTAGTATAGGTAAGTATTTTTTTTTAAACGAAACATAACGGTTGCCGTAGCGAAGGATGTGAACAAATTGTCTGCGAGATTTCCATTGTCTGAAATACTCGATACAAATATAGATTGCAATATTTCTATATTTCGTTTGCAAATGGTTTTACAACTATCGCACCAAGCAACAAATTTTGCGAAACAAAGGAAGTAGCTAATAAATGTTTCGACGAGAATCTATTTAAACAATCATTGATGTTTTTTTAAAAATGAAGATCTGCATCATACACGAGGTTACAAAACTGCTTAGCATTAATGAAGTAACGTCCTTGGTACGGCACACAGTGGAACGAAACCCGAAAAAACGCGACGAGCAATCGAAAGATCGACTGTAGAATTTCAATATCAAATCATTGTTGATTTTTATATTTATTTGTACGATAGAACATTCTTGAATCATATACAGGGTGCGCCATTTTAATCTCCCCAGGCAAATGTCTCGTAAGATGTGAAAGGTATGGAAAAATGTTTGAAACAAAAATTGTAAGGCATTAATGGAATAATGATATGATGCAATTTATTTGACCTCGCAATGACATTGGAACGCCCGGCAGGGGTCAAATTCTCAAATGAGAACCCATATTTTTAACTGCACGTTCTTACAGCTGGCATCGAAACGTTTTCGAAACACTGCCTAGATGGATTTTTCGCACAAGCGTGTTCCCGAGATATTATATTCTCAAAGTTGACACGCCATCCGCATTAGCGTTAACTTGTGTGCACTTGTGAAGTTAGGTAAAAAGCAAAAAGATGGAAGATGTTAATTAGATAAAATCATTTACTTAATACGTTTGTATTTTTAAGGGGCTAATGTCTACTTATATTTATCCCTGGCGTGTGTATGTGTGTTATATAAAGAAAGTAAACAGCGAAACACGCTACAATCGATTTTCCGATGGTTTGTCGCGTTTTTTCGAGTTTCGTTCCACTGTGCGGCAATTTCTAGGATTTCGGTAGACTTTTCGAAGGAACTTGATGGTCAATAGGAATGAGCAAGGTGGAAATTGCATCTTGTTTATCGATAACTGCATTCACCGACATCCTTGCCCGCCTTCTGCTACCGACCATCTTCGACAGACTGGGATTCAAGAAAAGATCTGTCTTCTGGGTGTTTGGTATACTAGTTGGAATTGGGAGATCTGGTATGTGTATTCATTGCATTTATACTTTTTATGCGTGCACGCTGCTGGTCAAAATTTTGGTAACTCAAGTATACCAAAATTGTAATAACTGAGTGATTAATAATTCCAAGTTGAGAATTTACGAATATTTCAAAGCTAGTTATAAGTTTATACTTATTGGTTACACAAGTTACGTCCGGCACTGTACAGACATATGTACATACATTATTACATTGTTTCAATAATTATAACAACTAACAACGCATTCTTCGTATATACGATTAATTATTTTAGTCCATCTTAATCTTAGTAAATCGTTGTCAGCTTTACACTAGGTGGAATATCTTCACCTTAATGTCTTGTATTAATATAATCTGTTTCAGTTTTGGCAGAGCAATCGAAAGGAATATTTTTGGTAATAATATTCATAATAATAGGATTCTTACGTGGAGCCACATTGGTGAACTTAAATCTCAGCGTTTCTGAATGTTGCTCGTTAAAAAAGCTGCCGAATGCCTTTGGAATGTTTATGGTATTTAAAGGCATATTCGTCGTAATGATGAGTCCTTTGATTGGTACGTGCAAAATTGTTAATCGACAGTGAATTATAAGATGAACCTTTTAAATACATCCGATTAATAAAATGTCCGCTTGCACCCTTTAAATCTCGAATTTTGTAAATAATGCAGACAAATTTTAAGTGTAAATAATTAGTTTGCATAATATATTAGTATTTAAACTGTATCTAATTGTATTTACAAAGTAGATATTGATATTCCACCACTACATATCAATATTGACACAAGACATTTGATTAATATTTCTGTATTACTGAATTAGCTTTACAAATGCAATGTTCAAAACTAGTAAATTGATTTAGCAAAATAATGTTAATTGAACATTTGATTCTGTTAAACGTAAGTAACCTAGGTTCAATTTTTTTGTTTGCAGGATACATCAGGGATAGAAGTGAAAGTTATACACTCTGCATACATGTTATGACATTAATGATAAGTATAACATTTATTACATGGAGTATCGAGTTCATGTATAACGCTTTTAGGGAGCGAAGATCTGCTTTGGCTAAAAAGACACAAACTGACCTAATCGAATAAATGTCATATAGGATTTAACTTTCGTAGAAATATAGTGCGTGCTTCTAGATAATACATTATTTAACACATCAACGAATATTTATTATATATTGTAACAAAGTAATAAACCTTATTCCATGCAAAAAATTACAAACTCTTGTGAACAATGAATAATACTTCCTTTTATACTTTCACTATTTATCATTGTTTAATTCTTTTACGCGGTATTTAATATAAGAATATATATTTACATATTGATTGATTATAATTAATCTCTTAGAATTTTATTGACGGTATACATAAAGTAGCAATCATCTTATGTTTGATCTTTTTCGATAATTACGCTTACTAATGTTTTATAACAATACACACGATAATGAATGTGTATGTCAGAGTATCTGTACCAATGAAATGTACACTGTACCACAAATTAAGGATAAATGAATGTTTAGAACTGCTGGCAAGTAGTCACATGTACAGCTGTTAAATTGAATAAAATTGATCCAAAAGCAATTTTATAAATAATGGATAAACTGTTAAAGAGTAATCAAGCCAGGCATATTAAGTATTAAGTTTTATTATTAAACTGTACGCTAACAGTTCGTCAAAGTATATTATTATTCGTCGTATTAGTATAAAATACCTGGTAAGAATATTAGGTGTCATTCGTTAATCATATTTATCGCAGTGAAAAGTTAAAAATAACCAGTAACGATATGATATTAGTTTGTAAAGATTATGTATTTATCATTATTAAATGATTAAGTATGTACGTCAAAGTGAACTGTAGCAGTGAAAATCGAGAACTACTTGTTTCTGTACATGTAAATGTGTTCATCTGTGATTATGCCTTTCCACCCCTAATATAAATCCTTTCGAGCTTTGCTTAGAGGGACATCTTGAAACTCTAGTTTTTGATAGTATTGTTAATAGCCTATAGTCTAGGAACATTCAGAAATCAGTTTATTGTCGTTAAGTTTGACAAAATTCAAAGTAGGCTAAGAACTAAAACGACAGTCTTTGACAGTCTCTAAAATATCGTTGTGAAGCGTGTGTTAATATAAAATAAGGGAAATCATTTTGAACAATTTCTGTTAGCTTCAAACACTCTTGCATTATCCCGTCACAAACAAAAAATGTTTATATCTCTCAGTGGCACTTTGCATTTTTAATAACAAAGTTTCGCCCCTTCTGTGTTAACTTGAGACGCAAGCACTACCTTAGCAATATTTATTCCCTTTGGCTCAATAAAGAAGTCTCGTGCCTCCTTGTACAGTAAAAATAAATTATGTAATTAAGCGTTACAATAGCTATGATGCTCAAAATAAGCTCCATTACTAAAAGTGCCAAGAAATTGACACAATTTTGAAACCGGAGTTTCACCAAGAATGCTAGAACCACCTTTTTACGAAGACGATTTCTGTTGCCTCGGCGGAGATTATGTTCCGTACATTTTACTTTTACGAATCGATGGGTCGTGCTTTCCAACACGTATCGGCGCAGTTTCAACGATGCCACGCAAATTAAAGCTGCGAGGCGAAGACCAGACGTGGTCTGGTCTGAAGTCGAGTCACGAAGCCGGTTTTTATCGGTCGACTTCCCTTTCTTCGAGCCAGTCGCAATCAGTCCACGGCTCAGCACGGGTCATATGCTGCTTATTTCTGCGTTTCGACGCAACAGATGCCGGTGAGAAGATATAGAATGCATCTGTCAAGGCAGTGCGGTGCTTTCGAGTGAACAGTGACGATAGAGAAGTGCATTCGTCTCGATGCAAGTATTGGCCCTGCCATCGAAACGTGTTGAACGTACTTCGAAACGGTGACAACGAGGTGACTGCGAATTATTCTACAATGTAATCATCCACTGTACCGTTATCGTTCGAGGCAATGTAGCCATAAAAGAGAAGCTCCGTTTCGTGTGAATAAAATTGTAAGTTTTATAGCACTCATATTGCGTGGTATATACGTTTCTCTCGTTGAAAACAATAGGCGCGAGCGGGTCTCGCTTATGAAAATGTAGCACCATAAATATTCATTGCATTACGCAAATGGTCGAAGTAGTTTATTAATAGCCTTCAACGAAATAGTTTACTGAAAGCTTGCTCGTATACTTGTGCTGCCTACGTGGACAATATTCTGTAGCTTGCGGTTGTTGCTCTTGTCATTTTCTTTTTGGCGAGTGATTCTAAGCCGATTGTATTTGTAACTGACAAATTGTACCTTGTGATTGAAAATTCTGTCGTATTGCTTTAATTAAATAAGGAACACTAGCATTTTACTAAATTTTTTAATCCTGCTTTTTTTATTAATAGACTTTGTTTTCGTGTATGTGATGATGTTTGTAAATTTATTTACTTCCACTTCTTCTGTATGGCTTGTCGTTCTATTTTATACACATGAAACAGAATTTAATAGCTTATTATTCGTTAATATAACATTTGGATAATATATTACGATTCTTTTATATACTTTTAGTTGTACCTCCTTTATTGAAGAAATCTTTTTTTATTTTTATTTTGTTACAAGTAATGTTAAAAATTTCATTAGGAAAATTGTACACATCCCCGAGCCTGAAGGAAATTGATGGGGTGTGTAAAAGGTTTCTGATCGATCGGAGTAGAAAATGAAGGAGTGAGAAATATAAATTGAGTGGAAAGCACACAGTAAGAACAAGAATCAATGAATCATGGAACTATGATCGTTTTGATAACTGGTAAGTCGCCAAATTAATTTTGTCAAAAAAAAAAAAGTTATAATAATATAAGCTAATTGTCATTATAATAAGAAATTAATTATCCTTCGTACGAATACGAGTACTTTCTTCATAATTGCAATATCATTCTTCAGCAATGAATTATTTACTAAACTTTCAATATACAAAACAGGTACTCTGGGTATTAGATTAATTATAAGCAAAGGGCTTAAAATATATGTTTAATTTTTGCTTAGTGAAAATAAGTAAATGAACAAGTAAATAGATATTAGTATTACACTTCTCATAACACTAACAATCATTCTTACAAACCATTAAATCCTTAATTAATTTGTCTAGTAGACATGCAAGCATGTGTTTAAATACAGATGTTAACAATTGTTTGATTGAATAAACGGTTCGGTTTAGCCAGCACCTTTATGAAACGTAAAACTCGTAAAAAAGGCAATTACATGTATCTACTGTAAAGCAATTGAACTCCATAAACGTTCTGTAACTAAGTGGTGGTACCAAGTGATCATTTTCACTTCAGTTAGATGCTTACCCATTTGAATGGACTGGTTGCTGAGAGGTCATTAAACGTTTATTAGCCGATCGGTTAAAATAGCATACTGAAGAAGAATTCTTTCATACAGAAATTTATGAACTCACCTTTTATGTATAACTTTAGACCTCTATGTGTATAGGTAACTAAATTTCTATTTTTTAAATATTTTTGTTTGTTTGTAAAACGCAGTCCGAAAATTTTCGTTCCGGTTTGTTTAGGAACATGTTCGATAATAGCTACAGAAATGCAGTTCCATGGATTATATGACCGTCTATATAACAGTAAATAGCAGCAATGATTTTCCAAGATATGTATATAATAAATTAAAATATGCAAGCATTATAATAATAACAAGCGTTATTATGATAACTTACTGGTTATAATTAAAAATTATCGCCATAATAAATAAAGGAATCTGCTTTACTAAATAAAATTTTTGGTAATGTTTATATAATTTACCATTGATATAGTCGTTCCTTTATGAATAAATAATTGTTTATCTGTAGTGGCCGGCGTGTAGCATATGAATTGCAACTAAAGACTGCTCGACTGCCGAACTCGCTCCCGTAACGAATGTTGCGAGTTCTTTGTCAAATGCGCTGCCCAATGTCGTGTCATTTATCAGTTCCCAGAATATTTTTACTGTAACCTATGCATTGTTACAGTTCACTGTAATAACATATTAACTTCTTTTTGCAGTTGTTGCAAATCAAAAATATAATTGATTTTTTAAATCTCATGCGTATGAACACCCCTGCGATTTGTCGATAAATACTCCTATGAACATTAGCTATTTGCAAAATAATAAATATATCATACTATTATTATCAACGACTTTGAATAAAATGTGAAAAACAAAACGTATAGCGTATTTTGTCACAATGTGTGTACAATTTTGCATTACGTGGTAAGTAAGCATTAGGAAGAACTGCATGCAATTTTAAAACTTGTTTTTAATCATGAACGATAGTCCAAGGGTTAACGTCACTCATTGTCAGATTAATACTAATTGTAAGAACTCCCTAGCAGTATTGCATTTCAGGTTATCAGTGAAAATTGTTGATATCTTATCGAGCACTCTTTTAATTTCCCTTTTACCAGCGTAAAAAATATACATATATATGATACATGTAGTTCTATTGATAATTCTTCATAAAGCAAATACTTTTTCTGCCCATTGTCATATTTTTCTTTTTCGGTATTTCTTCTACTAAATGTTCCTAATTGTTTAATACAATTAATTATATTTTCTTTAATGGATTTTCTTTACAGTATCCTGCTGATTTCGATGCAATTACCGACAATCGCTAGAATAGATTAGGCATTGTGTTGGTGTGTTTTTGTGTAAAGGTTTTGCCATTGAAACGGAAAACAAGTTATTGCATAATGTAATCAACAAACAAATGTATCCTAATAGGTCAATCAGAAAATATTCACGGGCTTTACAATTTACTGAAAACATTTTCAAACTTTATAACAAAAAGTGCCTTTTCAATTGTATGAAAAAAATGGAATTAGGGCGATTCAATTATTCCTCTTTTGTCTTCATCTCTAATTTTCCTCACATCCATCAGAAATTTCCAATGTTATGTGTAAGTTTATGAGAATCGAATATACTAGGTTTAGAATGGAAACGCCTGAAAATTGAGATAATTACATTTCTTTATAATATAATATAATTGAGTATGTTCAACGTATTCCATTCTTTTTTTATCACAATATGTAAAATTTATGGAAATTACAACAGTTGAAAGAATCAAATACCTTAATAACTGTTTACTTTAATTACGATCTATTATTAGGCTATAATCTTCTGGTTTCAACAATTTCTCCTTTCTCCTTGTAATTATTATTTTCTTCGTAATAAATCTTGTTCAATCGATTCCAACCTAGTTTAAAAAATTGTACAAATTGAACAACTGAATATGGCAAAGATGTATTTTCAGCCAGTACAAAGTAGAAGATCATTCTCACTTGAGTGCTGATATTAGCACCATGTTGACTGATTACTTTGTGCACAGATTAACGCTTGTCACCAGCGATTTGTGACATGTTCTTTTTCCAAACTTGGGCGGTTCTAAACTTGTAATTAAACTGTCAAAACTGCAGGTAAATAATCATGTGGAAACTAAGCAAACATTATCCAACACAGTTAGCAAAATTATAATGACAATTCCCACATTTTTGTACTTTAACAATTGCATAAGTTTATGCCTATGCAGGCATGAGAATATTTACTATAGACAAGATTGGAATAAATGTTTCGAAAGTTTCAAAAATTCAATGTGACCAAATATGAAATTTTTTGCCATTCAGTTGTCTCGAATGTACGTGACTAAAATCATGCAAATCTATTTATCACGAAGAGGACCATGTTTATAGACATTTATGTAGACAGCAAGCAGAATCCAAGTTAGGAAACAAATCAAAGATAAAAAAATTCAAAAGAAATTCTTATTTCTGCGTTCTTTTATCAAAGAAAAGAAATGTTATCACTGGTTTTATTGCTTTTCATGTTGCCATACTTATCATTACTCAGTCATTTATATACACAGTATTTTATGAGCTTGAGCTATGTTAAAGCTAAGATAAAGAATACTATTAAGTTCCTCTTACAATCAGTAATATTCCATTCTATAACACATGCGATGTATTAGGTGGATCCCGTATATTACATTTTATATAACCATTTTAAACGATACATATGCACAGGCACAATTTTTCTGAGGAGAATTTCATTCCGTGTCAAATATGAAATGCATACATAATTGCAAAAATATATTTGTGTATAAATATATTTATACAAAGCACGGGGGAATATATTTTTAATACCATTACAATGAATATAACTTGTTTCTACAACTATAATGCAAAATAAAATTGATATGTTTCAATATGTTAATATATGTATACTTCATGTACACTTATATTAACATAGGCACTTGACCTGGAGATTACAATAATGTGCAACGACAACGTTCCATTGTTTCGTCCAATGAAATAAAAATATATAACGACCCTAAACAGATTCTTTATTGAACATGAAATTCCCAGAGAAGGATTCTTTCAAAAATAAGCATTACAACAAAATATTGTCCTCAGCATGATACTATGTATGTGACGGTAATTATGGAAGCAATGAGGTAATCATGAAACAATGAAAAAAATTCAGAAACTTTTTTTCGTGAAGTATCTCAAGAACGATAAGAGATATTTAAAAAAATTCTAAACAAAACTTGCATCACTTTGTGTTTACAAGACAGCGAAAACAAATTTTGTGAAAAGGCCATGATTTTTAAAATTTTTTTCTACGTGGATTTTTCAAACAAATTTTTTACGTAGTTTTGTAGACGCAATAAAGCGATGCAAGTTTTGTTTATACTTCTTTTTAATATCTCCCATCGTTCTCGAGATATTTCACGAAAAAGAACTTCCTGAATTTTTGTCAAGGGCTGATTTTACCCCTTAAAACCGAATTATCGCACGAACGGAAAATAGGGTTGTATTACGGATGAGATACTGTACTTGTATGCAAAGTTTCATACGTTTCTGAATATTCGGGTCGTCTACCCTTCCTAGTTAGTTCAGCATTTAAATTTCTGATTATTGTAATTCATAATGATTGAACACGAAATAAATGGTAAATTCATTTCTCCTAATTTTCAATTCAAATCACTATCATAATTATTACCGGCATATACATAACAGCATCAAAACAATCGCTCACAAAGTTTAAATTGTTCAGACGACAATGACCCGATACGCAGACACCAGAGAACATTTTTCGTCGCGAATAATGAACAATATCCAACATTATTAACTATCCAAACAACGGCTTCATTCGATTCCTCCGCAGAGTTGCGGGACTGTAAAAGATTCTTGCACACGTCTGTCGTGGGCGCACATGCCTAACACTTATCCAACACAGCGCATATCTTATCATTTGCCCAATCCCGTTCTCTGTATTTGGCCGACACGTTAAGATTGCAGTCTACCATCGGCACCAAGGCAAGACGAAAGAGAAGCAGGAACAGCTCGGCTTCCTTGACGTTCCTGCAGGAATTTTGAAGTGGAAGTGGATGCGGTGGCACGATGTTAATCGATCAAATGTCACGTGGTGTAACTGATAGAGGTTGGGCGTGGGTGATCGTCGCCGCGGTGACAATCATTAACGTGAGTTTCTTCGATACTTCATTTCTTCGTTCGCGTCGAACCGCCTTCATTCATTCCGCGAGCAAAAGATGAAAGTAGAATGATCCTGCATTCGTTTGGCGTGTCAGACATGCTCGACGTGCACGTATCTTTTACATCATTATTGTTAAACAGAAATTGAGAATTGTTGCAAATTAATGTTGCGCTCGATGTTGCTGTTATGCTGCGTTTGAATTACTGGCATTGTATATTATTATGTGCATGTCGTAGGAAGATATAGCGAATGTAACATGATTGCAACGTGTGCAATTAAAATAGCTGTGGACATTCCAGTTGAATTTGAAATCTTTGCATTATTGAGATTTTATTTTGTGGATAACGTTAATATCGACATGCTTTGCTTTAAAGTTATAATGACGCACAGATTCCTCCAGATACTTTTTAGTTTCAAGTCCAACAGGCCGTACCTACCTTTCTTCTTTGTCAACTTAAAATGCCACCGCTGTTTTTTTTTTTAATTCTATGCATACTTATTATGTATTATATCATTAGTAAATGCATTAGCTTCGCGTCGATAAATTGGTGATCTGCGTACGGTTTTCTTAAAAAGACTATCAAATAAGAAGCTGTGTCCAATTGTAAGAAATAAATGTAAAATGATTAAATTCAATTACATTGTTAGGCTAGTATGAATCGTTAAAAGGCAGTGAATTCGATAAGACAGGTAGACTGTTTTCATGTTCAAAGTTCAAAATATTGATTCGTTTTGTTCGTCGCATCTCTACGTACGGTTTTCCCTTTCTATGATGGAAAGGATATTCTTACGATAATTCATATTACTCCACGCACAGAAATCTAATCTAAATAGGCATTCGTAAAAATATATTACTAATTTTAAAAAATATGTTACCAAATGTATAATAAATTTGGAGTTCAAATAAAGCACAGATTATGCCTGCATATTCTGAAACCTCTTACTCTGTTATTGTGTATCGAATTTATTTATTATTTACTATATCTTTCTAATTACAGGTTGCGATACTTCCTATACAACAATGCTTCGGTTTAATCTTCAGAGAACGTTTCTTTGCACTCGGTATCACCGCCACGCAGACATCGTTGATTCTTCATTTGAATGGAACGATCACATGCAGCTTGGGCCTGATAAGCGGCCCAATGATGAAGAGATTCACATTCCGAAAGGTCGCCTTTCTAGGCGGTTTCATTGTAGCCGTTGGCATATGTATGACTGCGTTTGCAGTCTCTCTCCCCTCCATTATTATCACGTATTGTATTATCGTTGGTGAGTAATCCTTATTTCGTATTTATTTTTGTTCTCTTTGTAGAGTACAACTTTGTTCTTGAGACGAATTAAAATTTTTATCCGCGCTTTGTTGCATAACAATAAACATTGACTACGTGCTTGTAATGAATAGTATATTAATTATGACTGGCCACTGTGATGCAATCATTTGTTAGTTATCGTTATTATTTATTACAATTTATCGCTTTACATTCATTTGTTAATTACTTTCTTCGATTTTCGTCGGTCTATATCGCGCCTAATTCGTTGATTTAATATCTACCAAGGTTTTTTTCTGTAAATGTGCAATTTCTATTATTATTATTATAATACAAGTTACATATTTTAGTAATGCAATGTCCTTTTCGGTTTTTTGCTATTAAATTACAGAAACACAATTATCGCGGTGAAAGTTTTTATTGTTCCTTTGATTTTAAGCACCGACGATCTGCGAACACATCTTCATCTAATATAAATTAAGTACACGTAACATAATGTGACACGTGTCTTAACTTTAATTGTACTGCGATAAACAAATTTTCTGTCAATTTTGCATTGTAAGAAAATCTGTTGTGATTGAATTGCAAAGTCTATGCTGGTTTTCGTCGACGTAAAATCATATCTAGCCTAACCAGATATACTCGAAGGTAGCAAATTGTATAATAATTTGTAGGTATCGGCCATGGAATCATGTTTCCAGCCGTGGGTCTCGCAATGAATACGTATTTTCGAAAAAAACGAAACGTGGCAATGGGATTTTCAGCAACTCTGACCGGCCTTGGGCCTATTTTAATGCCACTTTTAATAGCAATGCTACTGGAAAAGTATGCTACCACTGGTACCCTCTTAGTCCTCGCTGGTATAGCAACCCATTCGTTGATTGGAGCGTCACTCTTGAAGCCATATAAGGAAAAAGAAGTGAGTTCAAAAATGATGAAGAAGAAATAATTGTTAAGAGGGCACAGAACAACAAATCATGCAGTTTCAATAATCTTAGAATATTTTAGGAATCTGAAATAAATCATTTTTTCGTTATGGTTACATTGGCACCTATCTGTTTATAATTTTGAATAAACTGCATTCTGTACTGCTGTGTCAGTTGTGTATATACATATACTAAATCAGATAGGCAGTGTAATTAGTACGTGCACATACATATATATACTTCTGGATATTTACTAGTAACACTTTTTAGTTTTGATCTGCACTTTCGATGTCATTATTAGTTGTGCCTGTCTTTTCTGTTAGTTTATACCACTGATATGAATTATAAATTTTCTTTCATACAATTGAAAAGCACTTTCTATAAGCTTATGCATTAATTTTTTATGCTGCGTATGATCGGTATTTATAAACGTTTTTATTTATTTCTTATAACTGTGTTTTGTATATACTATAGTACGTACAACTCGCATAAAACCAAAAAATGAAAAAAATATTATATTGAGCAGTTCGAAATATTCGAAAGAACGATAAATATAAAGTTCATTCACACTTTTGAATAAATACGGTAATCCACGATAAGATATAATTTTATGTGTACAGATATTGCAAAGTTATTCTATCATTTATCGCCCTAGGAACCAAACATTTCCAGATAGATTTCATGTCGTTTACGAAAACATTTTTATATACACAGCAACATTATCAGTTTAAAATACTTATCAATTTGTCGAAAAATCTAATCGAAACTACAAAGCACATATTACAATCGTAAGCAAACCAACAACGAAAAACACATATTCTTTTTTCTAGTTCGGTGTCTTCTTAAAATCGCAAAAATGATGCAGTGATTAACGTTTACCGTCAGGTTTGATTTCTGATAGATTAGAAGTATAACAAAGGACAATGACATCACGGCGTCTTCCGCAGAATGCAACGGCAGCGGTGTAACGAGAGAAAATGAGCAATTGAAAGTAGAAAATGAGTTGGATATTAAAGGCAATGACGTCGATTGTGCATTACTTAATAATGAGGATACAAAACCAGAGACAAAAGGATGCACGCAGCACGTGTCGCAAAACGTGAACATTGGAATCACGAAGGAGGAGAAAAAATCGATTTTGTCGAAAATTTCGGAAAATTTAGACCTTGCTCTTTTAAAGGATAGTCGTTATGTTGCTGTTATACTAGGTAATAATAATATATACAAAATTTATTAATGGAATCAGATTCACTAGTTGTAATTATCGATTAAGTAAAGGAGTAATCATTGCGTAAAGCTTTTAATTTTAATTTCAAAACGGCAGAATGTTCTTTAACTATAAACTATGTTCTATAATAAAATTAGAACTAATAGATTTTACTTCACGTTGCAAACTCTTTCATATGATTTATTATAAAAATTGTTATTATATTCTGTAAGCCAAACCTCAAGTACTTTAACAATTAGGAGTATTTTTTTAACGTGTCAAATAAGGAACAAACATAGTAGCATTTTTAAATACAATTGTACCTGGGTCTCTGTATAGCCAGAATTAGGTAAGGAAAATTAAATAATTGGCATCGATATGTTTTATCTTCATCAAATGGTTTCGAGGGTGCACTTTAATCGACAACACTGATCAATGCGAAATTACGACGATATTTCAGACAATCATGCAGTAGTCACTTAAGTCACTTAAGATAAAGCAATGTATAACACGTCATTACACGTTGTAAAAGAGTTTTACGATATTTTTTGATATGCAGTAAGTGAATAGTAAAGTAACAGAAAAAATATGTAATTCGTACATAATAGTACGAGAGGGAGAGAGTCAGATACATACAATGTATATACAATACATTTCTAAACCCTTTTTTAAGCGAAATTATAATAACTTTAGTTTTAGTCAAGTAAATTCAATACGTTTAAAATAATATCTTAACTATGACAAATGCCAGGTCGAAGCAAAGTATTTTACTATCCGAATAATTTATTAAAACATAATCTTATCAGTTACACATAATAGTATCACTTGGATAGTTATTTGAATAAATGATGTGCCAATTATTTTAGAGAATATTAATGTCCATCCGTTCTTCTTCGCTCATGGAATATATCATAATTATTAAGAACACTTAAGAAGATAAATTGTATGGTTAAAAGGAAAGATTGTAATAAATTTACTAGATGCAAATGGTAACGTCATAACACAATGTTCTAAATGATCAATTTATAAAAATTAATTATTTGAAAGAATATTTTATAATATTACAAGAAAATAACATATTTCTGATTTCGTGATCAATTAATAATTTACAAAACTACTTCTGTATTAGGCAACAGAATGAAATGAACATTAAACACTGAAACATGCTAAAATAAGAAAATAATTTTTCAAACGTACGAAATTACTGAACTATGTGCAGCAATATACTTTCTAATTATAATTAATCTATTTATTCTTACATTCTAACTACATTTCGTTTGTAACAGGTATGGGAGTCTCTTTAGTCGCCGAAACAAATTTTAACGCGATGATTCCTTTTGTTCTCACGGAACTTTCTGGACTCGGAAGAACTTCGATCGCGACCGTAATGTCCATTCAAGCTGTCTCGGACATCACTGGACGTCTTTGCGTTCCACTTTTGGCACACAAAGCTGGTTGGACCTCCAGGAATCTTTACGTATTATCTTTGATAGGATCCACCCTTGGAAGGACCAGTACGTACAGCAACGTAAAATATTCGAAAATGAGAAATCTACCACCCCCTCACTGCAACGAATGCGTAATATGATAAGCTGGGTGGGTTGATTTCGACTTCATAGTTTTCATAGATTTAGTGCAAGTAGCCAAGCATTGGATCTGCTGAACGATAGGTCAAGAAATTTCGGTTCGTGCTAGTATAATAACGTTTATTCAATTTTTTAACAAATCCTTTTTCATCAAAATTTTGTTCTGAAATCACAAGAAAAATTATATGTTATGTACAAATTGACTTATTTAACGGAAGACAAAATTCAGATAGAGGACAACTTATGATATGTTAAGAACAATTTGGTATGAATAAAATATAGCTTTCGCGAAGTGCAGTGTAACATTTCTGTATAACGAAAACTTGTTTTTAGATCGTGCTTTTATTACAAGGCACGATTAATTTAATATAAATGTTGAAATTAATTTTTTAGTATAATTTTTTATTAATGTAATTCACGATATTATTATTCTAGTATATACGTTATGTTTCGTCGTGGAAATTTAAACAAATATTGGTCATTTCAGTATTATCTGCATGGGGAAATTCCTACACCGTAGTAATCTGTGTGGCACTAATTATTGGCATCGCAAAAGGAACGAAAGCTGTATTTCAAGCTTTAATAATACCCGATTACGTGCCTCTCGAGAGATTACCAGCAGCGTCTGGAATGCAAATGGTTTGCAACGGAATACTATCGATTGCGATAGGCCCAATCATAGGTAAATTTATTGTAATCTTTAAATCATGTTACAAATTTTAAGAAATTTATTGATGGACTCGTCAAGTATGTAGCACTAGTGAATGGTGAATCTTCTCCATCACTAGAATATTATTTTCTTTATGTTCGTTATTCCTATTTTTATACACCTGCTCAGGAAAATACGGTACTGTGATTTGTTATAATAAAATAGAGTAGTAAGATAATCAACTTCTGTAAATTACCGAACTATTTTGATCTACAATTTATCATGACTGCTTAATGCAATAGTTATCAAACTACAAATCGGATTACATATTAATATAGTATAACAACACGTATATTAATTATTTCCGTATTATTTATATTTAAGGTGTAGTACACGATTCTATGGGGAGTTACGTCGGTGCACTTCATTTCACATCATTTCTAAGTCTTTCTTGTGTCGTTTTATGGTATATTGGAGGACTGTGGAGATTTAGCAAAACCGCTGCAGAAGCCAATGCAAAAAAAGAAGCCATTGAAAGAGAAGAGGATGCTCTTGAATTTACTGCATAAGTAGTTAGTGTATTATGTGATGGACTGTGAAACAATTTGTCGTGAAACAATTTGTGAAATCTTTAAAAGTCTTGAAAACATGGAATAGTATTAGTCAAAGTGGAATTAAGGTATTTATTTTCTGGAAATGTACTGTTAAATTATCCTTCAAAAATGTTGAAGTATTTGAATCGAGTAATATGATATCGAAAGCGGTACAATATTTTAAAACGAAAGGCGATATTTTATTTATGCAAAAATGTTGTATTTAGTAATATTTGTATAAAATTGAACTATCTTTTTTACTGATCATAAGACTTTAAATATGATGTACAATATGTATAATTGTAAACTATAACATTGTTATATATAAACCGTTTATAATTAATAGTATCGAATATTCTTATAATAGTGTTATTTGTTAATTAAAATTTTATAAGAACTTTATAGATGTCATTATTTTCTTACTAGATTCTGCGTTGTGCAGTATGGCATAAAAGAGACTAACTGTATTCAAAAATATACGAGGAGATTACGAAAACTTATCATTCTCTACTCCTTTCTGAGCTATGACATACATGCAATACTTTAATGCCATATTAAGCCATTCACGTTTTAGTGTTCCCCAAAATATTATAACCATCTGTAATAAATTTAATAATACAAACTTAAACCCTAATGCTATATGAATTGTATGTATGGAAAAACAAGTTTTATAAAACTGTGAAATCAATGTCTAGAAATCGAATAAAATAATTTTGTTAATATCATTGAAGTGGCACGGTTATGCGATAATTGTAAATATAAATGTACGAGAGAATGATTAACCTTATGCTAATAAATACTAATAATCAGACACGGATGTTCATGTATTTTATTTTATATAGAGTGTGGAGTGTGCGACACTAATAATTCATGATTAAAAATTTTAATTGATTAATTTCCACTATTTGCTAAGTAGGAAAAGGTAAAACTCTTCTGAAGGGTAAGTCGATATTTTAAAAATAATAATTCTATAAAAAGATAAATACATATGAATACTGTTGTCTATTTTTCCAGCAATAGAAATTGTCTTTATCATTTAAAGAAAATTAAATAATCTGCAGATTAATTGAATATTGAATATTAATGACAACACACTCATAGAAGTACTTCACTAAGGCTTTTTTATATAACATTATTATCCATTTTTCTACATACAAAAACATTATTTGTCCTGTCTCATAAATGAACAAACCTACGAATCAATTAAATCTCGCAATGTAACATAAATAACAATTTTCCTATTCTGTATGATAAATATTAATATCGATACACTCATTCCTCAATTAACACGTTACATACGCTTGGTATCAAGTTCGTTGCAGCTGCAATGACTTTATGCAACGCACATTTTCGCTGAGTTCATGCAACAGTGACAGTCAAAAATGTAAATAGTATCAGATCTTGTTAATGGTGCACAGTGCGTACGCGCGTGTATTCGTGTATGTGTATGGATGTGCGGGACAAACAGCTTTCTTTCCTACTTCTAGGTGAAGATGCAAGAACCAGTATCTGCGTTCACCGACTGCCACGGCAAACTGGTATTTTGCCAACTGGTAATCGGGCGAAACGATGCTCCAATAATCCAATGCTATTCGCCTAACGGAATAGTAGAGTATAATACTATTACCCGATGGCTGCAGGTGGTATTAAAGGTGCACCTTTAAAAAGTAGAAAACGGCGTGGACGTAAGCGTATGTAAAGCACCCAGGCTCGCATTGCACGACGTTTGAGGAAAATTCATGGCGAGTACGTACTGTTATATAAACGACACACCGTCTAATGAGCTGCAGCAAACTTGCACATTGTACGCAAACAATAATTCTATTACTATTGATAATACTTAATTCACAGTTCGTGAGAGTATAGGAAATATGTGGAAAAAAGATAAACTAGTGGTTTTTTATTTCTTTGCTACTTAAAATTTAAAATAATTGAGAACTGGAGTGATGGGTATTTTATATTATATTTTGGATTCGTTTTCTTACGCCATTTGGGACAATCTGAAACATATAATATGTTCAGCGAGTTCGTAAAATTGATGCAATTGGAGAAATGTTGAGATTAATTTAGACGAAAATAAAAAAATATAATAAGGCTGCTGATTTTTGTTTCATTGCTGTCAATTATTTAGACCTTGCAATTTTGTATAGTTCAATGTGTTTTAGTAACGCCACTGTGAATACACGGGCAGATAGAATGCAAGTATAAGATAGTAACGTTACGTAAATAGCAGTATTAAATTGTGGAGATATATATCAGAAACAGTATAATACGAATTCAGGAAGCAAGGGGGACATAACATAAACGGCTCAATAAATGCTGCATACAGTAGGCTCGGTTTAAATATATATACACATGATTAATTCCCTAAGTAATATAAATCCGAAAAACTCGTTTAAATTTTTTAATGGATAGGGTTTCATTCATTTTTATTATACATATATTCTTGTAGTTGAAATTGAAGTGCTTCCAAAACACTGCAATAACATTTATCTGCATGATTTTGTTGTAGCTTTAGTACTTAGGGAATTAACCGTTAAATTGTATTCAAGTACATTTTCTATTTTTAGACATTCTTGGAGAAATATTATTTAGTGTACTATTGTCTATTATGTCATTCATCAAGAATTTAAGATATAATTGAAAATCGAATTATCAATTTGGAGCAATTAATTTTATTTCTTATTAATATCTGTATGCAATATTATAACTCCCTATTTTTAAAAGGAATTATATGTCAATAATAAACTAATTTTGTAAATCAAATAGCAGTTATTAAATGATTGTTTAACAACGTATACAGACATTTTATTAAGATCATATTTCTGAATCATAAATTATATTTACTCTCGTTATTGTCTTTTTTCTAATTCCTCAATATTCCTGTACAAATTGAATTGCGTGAAATTATCGGTAAATGGTAATATCTCCAAAGGGGATAATTATACAAGCGAAATAAATAAACAGTGAAACGGTGTGCAAGTGTTACTTTGAAAAATAAAAATGTTCTCGAACCATGCAATCTATTGTTGCCTAACTAATATCAATCCAATATTGTTTAGATTCACTTCAAAAATGTCATAACGGAAGAAATAGATATCGAATAGTTTTGAAAGCACTCCGTAACGAAGAGAAGACGCTGCACCTTTTTCATCGCACAAAAGTAAGAAAATTCAGTGAAAGAGACTCGAAGTGACAGTGGTTTCGAGGTCAGTGGAACATGCAGAAAGTTTCGTTGGGAGTGTTAAACAGTATTTACGGCTATGCCCCTTTGGTTTTTTCTTTTGTCAATAAACAAGGTGAACAAACAGTCACGATGGGGCAAAAGAAAGATACTGGTCTTGTACAGGTGACTAATCTTACCTGAGCACAAGTAGGCATTAAGGTTTCATTAGAGACTTAATCAATTATTTTGTTTTTATGGGAACAAGAAATATCGGATGATCATTAAAAAGGCAACCTTAAGGATCAATTAAGACATTACTATATAATTGAGATTTCACGAGAAAATTTATTACATTAATTACAGTTTTTCATACCAGATACTTGCACGACAGGCAGGTGCCAAACTAAATAGTACTTTACTTTTACCACGATAATGAATTAATAAATTAATAATTAGTTTTTAGAAAACCAATAAAAATGTATTCAATATAGCATCGGGGGCAACAAAACACCTGAGTTCTCAATAACCGAGTACCATAATGCATCCGAAACACTCCGGCAAAAGCAAACATTATAGCCGTTCACTAAATAAACAAATTAATGCAGCAAAATTATTACGTACGAAATTCGACAAGTAGGTTAAATATCAATACGACATAGATCCTTTTTAAAAAAATCGTGCTTCACGTATCGGAGTACACATTGCCTCTCCTCATTCCATTTTCCAGCATTCCTTATTTGTCGCCCACTAACGCACACGCACAAACCCAGCGGAAATAGTTTTTGTTCCCGTCGAATTAAGTATTAACGAAGGCCTTACTGTACACAAACCTAAGCCCCATAATTTCTTCCACCTACGCCAGAATCTCAAGCACGAAATCATAAAATCGTACCCAGCCACCGATCAACGAAGAGAAACAAAAAAGAAAAAAAGGAAACAGCCTAAGATGAAACATTTCCACGACAAAAGGGGGCAAGAGCCACGAATTAGAAACTCGATCAGAAGAGGAGACACGAGGTCGGTGACGGACACTCGATCCATACTTTCCTCAAAGAACCGATCGCGAGCCAAAAGATAATGCTAAAGAGAAAGGATATATCAACGCGTTCAATATCCCGCGCAATCGTAGCCTCGCAGAGGAAGGAAGAAAAAGTCTCCCAGAATCTCTGGAACTCTTTCAAGCGGCGTTGACCACTACCATAAACGTAGCTCCGCCAGTCTCGAACGAAATTACTATTTCCGGCGACTCTACCTCCATACCTAGGAGCACAAGATGCACGCTGTTAGTCCACCTTTCTCCTAATTGACCGTATGTGCTAGTGGAAGTCAATCGTTGCGCCAACAGTTCAGAGGGCCCTAGCTACGTCACTGGTGGGCCCCGTGACACACATCAATGGGCCCAAATGTAACGGTACCCACCACGATGACCTACTCATCGAACGACGTGCTCTCTCTCCCTCACGCCCTTGTTCCTTCCTTCTTCCCTCGAGACCGTCCTATCATCCTTTCTCTCTTTCTCTCTTTCTTCCTATTTTCATCTCTCTCCATCTCTCTCCCTTTCCTTCTTGGTCGATCGCTTCTCGGTCAAGCGAGCGTCGAACGCGAACGCGAGCGATCACGATGGACTACCCGCTGTCCAATGGCTGCTGTACTTTTACCGGACAAATCCCTGGCCTGACACGCGACGCCGGCTGATTACACGGTCAGTAATGAAAGCGTCTTCATCGTACGCGGAGGTGCTGTCATGTAGCCGCGAACCGCCGTTCGTTCTCGTTCTTTCTACGGTGACAAGCCGACTGTCAGTGAAAACGATACGTATCTGGGATAGCGAAGCGATCGCCGATAACTTGGACCAGAACCACCTGCCGGTCCAAAGATACGTATTAACGTTAAACGCGAGTTATGAATGTGATCGTGCATCTCGTCCTTCAGGTGAGCTGAATTTTTCTCATTGCTTCCCTTTCCTTGTCCTACTGCCATTTCAGGATTTTATTTGGACAACGGTAACGGGATGCTTTTGTTTAGTAACGCTACTTCGTGGAGACTTGGGCATGTTAATCTTAATCGGCGGGGGGGGGGGGAGATTTTATTATTAGGCTTAGGCGGTGCGATGGAACTTGACATGTCATAACTGTTTTTCATTTTGTTCAGCGTGCTGATTTCTTTTCGTTAATACAATCGGTACGAAGATGTTCTATTTACGAGGAAAACATAGATTTACTAGTTGCTTTGGATTTTATATTGTTTAAGGGTTGCTTTATTTAAACATTTCTTTTGTAAAGAAAGGTCTCGAAGGTGTGTTAATACAATCGATAAGAAGACATTGTGTATTTCCGAGGGTAACAGAATTGACTATATAGAATAGAATAGAATTGGTAATAGACATATCTGATGGGTTAGCTTGTAGGAGACCATAGTCTGTTTAATACACCAGGAGGTGTGTATAATTATTAAGGGATGTCGTGTAAGATAAGGGATATCTCTTTTTGGTGGAACTAACAGTTTTTTTAACTTGCTTTGTGTTTTCTGGGTGTGATGACCCACTACAGTAAAGAAAAGTAAACTTTTGTGCAGGTATACTGATGCACTTTACGTGCTAGGAGTTCATGGTCTGTTCAGTCCTCCAGATAGGTTTTCAATGTTATTAAATAGTTTGGCGTATATATGTATAATTGAGCGAATTGTTTCAAAATAAGGAATAACTCTTTTTAATGAACTTATCGTTTATTAGGACGAATATCATTATTCTAATAATGTGCTTAATGCTTTTAGAGGAATATCATGTACGAAATAATAAAATGTTCGAAGGAATGATGACGTCACACCTATCGTACCGTTTATTTTTATTTTACACTTTGGCACAAAATGCAAAATTGTTAATTTAATAACTACTTATTTGCCATATAAAGGCATAGAATTTCATAGCATCAATTTTTTCGTGTTTATAAATTTGGAGAACAAGTGTAGTAGTGCAATATATGAAGGTGCTACATGTATTGTAATTGTTTCTTTGTGGACACTTTCTATGGAATCGGGATCGTAAAAGCTTGGTAAGATAAACAGTTTTATTAACGTCCTACAATTTTTTTCAAATCTTTGGACCTTCCGTACGATGCTGTTTTCATGAATATCATTATTAAAGTTAATTACAATCGTGAAAAATATTATTTATTCATATAAGTTAAGTTTTCCATTCATATTTTTATTGCATTAGTGAGAATGAATAAATAAAAACAGTTGAACTTTTATATTTCTATATTTGATATAGAATATTAGAATATTAGAATGTTGTCAAATAACAAAAAAACCAACCGATTAAGAATATCTCCTCTTACAGTATTTGAGAGAACGACCAAATAATGTTTTACATTGTCTCATCAATCTCTACAACTTTTCGAAGCAAAAACAATGTTTATAATGTTACAAATTCGGCTGTACTTTCCTTAAAAAATTTTTCACAGAAAATTGATACAAGAAAATATCAGGGAATCTTCAATGCAATTTGTCCACTCAAATTATAGAATAATACTGTTCCATCCTATCTCTGTGTGACAATTACCAATAATTACAAAGGGAATACATTTTAGATAATCCATTTCGTAAACTATTTTCAAGATGAATAGAATTGTCGTAACTCGTGTGACAATTATCACACTTACAATCAACTTAATATTTAACAGAATACCCTTTATTACTTTTGTCTCTCTTTCAACATACAAATCTTCCAAATATTTTAGTCAAATCATTATAGTTCCTGAATGCAAATACCTTGTATGATAAGGTATAAACACAGAATGACAAAATCGTACACAGATAACTAAAAGTATGTAAATATAATTGTTTCGCAGGTGATCACATATCAGCTTGTAGCGTGTCAAAATGGTGGACCAAGCACCTTTGGATATGATGCAGCCTCAGCTTGCAGTAAACCATATTCCCGTGCTGGCCGTGCACGATTGTCAAACCTCCCTTGTGATTTTCGCCGACAAAACTGGTGTGCGATAGCTGGCAGCTCATATCCCTGGTAGGCTGACAGATTCTACTGACCCTATATTAATTTCGCAAACACAAAGAAACTATGTAATTGAAAACCTTCCGAATGATATAAAGATTGTGTCATCCTGTGATTCAATTTTTTTGCAAGTACCGCGAACGTTTTGTACTGAAGCATATTTGCCACTATTAGAAAGCTAATTCATAAAACGTGCGGAGGAATGCTCTAAAAATTTCACTGTTCAAACGTATTACACAGGACGATATGAATTTTAAGCGAGGGAGATATTGCGTTCAATTATTCATATTATAGGTACGTGACTGAATTACGAGAATATAGACGAAAGGAAAGACTTTTACTCTCTGTAATATGTACCTATATTGATTTGAAAAGTAACACTTTCGGAACAACCAAAAACCTAGCAGAGCAAGAAATCACAATACTTCAAATCACTGTGAAATTGGATTCGATATTAATCATTTTACGTTACTTGAATTCTCTTCAATTCTCACTCCAATGTATTCTTATCAGTTACTCCGTTTCACTAGTGCAGACAAAGAATTAATAGTGAAGGAAGCAAATGTTGATAATAAATTCGATCGAGTCTGAGGCTGTAAATAGCGAAGCCAGGTATCTATGATATTTAACAAGGATGATGTCATTAAAAATGCAATTTAAATAGCAAATAAGTAGGGTAAAATGATATTATGCAGGTCCTTTTCCAAGACGATTCAATTCAAATAGATTAATAGACATTTAAAAAAATGAATTGACTTGAAAAAAATAAGAACTGTTCAGGAAAAATAACAACAACTTGTAGCATATCAAAATTTCGGGTGCAAAGTTTTGAAATATTTTCATTAAACCCGTTGTCCTGGTGTTAAAAATAAAATCTAATTATTTTCAAACTGACCACGAGGAAAGCATAGTTTTCACGCGTTTCATCATTAATTTCAGGCATGCTGTACGACGTTTTGTACAAGAAAACCAAGGATTAATGAGGCGCATGTACGGCGACGAAAGGCACATCAATGTATTAAAGGCGGAATTGGAAAGAAATGATGTCGACCTAAAATATGACGAATATTACCAACATTTTGCTGATGACTACAGGTGAATTTCCAAAAATAAGTAAAGCTTATTGAAACAATTTTATATATCGCAAGACGTCACTGGGAATTATCTGTAGATACAAAAGAAAAACTATACTATTATCAATTTTTTAATATCTATCTGTATTAAGATACGAACTAAATCTGTATTATATGCATTGCAATGATCTTGAATTTTGCTCTACCGATAAATCAAATGCACAATTCATTAAAATAGATACATATTCCCATTTCTTTCATAACGTACTACCAACAAGCCGCGCCGATATTTAGAACAATTCATCGTTTAACGACAAAAAATTTATTAGGAGATATGAATACACCCACGACTACGAGCTATTCGACGACGAAGACGATCCAAGAACAAACGGCAACGACTTCGAAGGACGAAGCTTCACAAGCAGATCCTTCAACGATAATGCCGCGAAACGGCAAAACAAATTCCCCAAATTAAGCGAGTACACCAGACCTCATTTCCGACCAACCGAGAGAACCAGCACATCGACTTCAACAACCACGGAAACGCCATCGACGACCGCGTCATCCATCAGGGATACACCGCCATCAACGACGCCATCAACGCCAGCTACAACCACCCATGAATCGGCCATGGCAGCCATGCTTTCGACAACAAGCTCGATGAACAGCACGGTTGAAAGGAAAGGGTTGAAGGGAAACGCGACAGAAGAATTGACGATGTCGCCCACGGTGGCAAGTTCTTACGCCGCGAAGGAGCAGAATTTCAGTATCAACGAAATTCCAGAGCAGATAGACAGGATCGACGAAGACGTGGGAGCGATTGGTGTGGTTGTGGAAGTGTCCGAGGAAAATGAAGCGTCGACAGTGAATTTGCCTGGCACCACTGAACTGCCGGCTGAACTAGACGACGAGGAGGACCTGTTTGCCACGCCGAAAGAAACGACCGTACAAGAGGAGACGTCCAGTTCGAGCGAGCAACAGGAGTTCAGACCGCGTCCGGAATATCGACCCGCCAATAAGCCGGAAGCTTCGACTATGGAAGGCCAGCTGTATCAGGACGTCGCCGCGAAGGATCAACAGGAACAACCGGTTCTGAAGCTTCGAGGAGTGTAAGTGTTGTTCGTTTTATTTGCATCGATTATAAGCTATCCGGGGGTGTTTCACTTTTGTTCAAAACACACTTAATAGACGTTTCTTTGGCGCGTGTAATTAGAACGGTAGGATTACACTGTGGGATGATGAAGTTGTATACACGTTGGGGGAACCTGGGGTGCAGTGAAACCGATTAAGCTTTAATCGCACATAAATAGCAGAGAAATGAGTTAGACAAGCATATTTTTTTAACCGTACTCTATTGTATCTACACTTGCGTTTTTTTTAATCCATGATACAAAGGTTTTGTTAATTCACAGTTCGCTAAAATGTTTGGTCAGGGAACCTCCTAAAATTTATTAGAATCTCTTACAGTGTCCCGTCAGTGGGGTAAAGTGAAAACTGCATACAAGTGACGTGAGAAATAAGTCAAAGATATGGTACAATTTGTATGCATACAAAATTTCGCAGAAATTAGACTTTGGAATATCCAAAATTGAAATGAATTTTAATACATTTTAACTGTACATATTACCACTGATCGAACTAGATAAAGTTATTGATCAAAAGATGTATGAAGTTTACATGCAATTTATAGTTTACAATTGTTATTTGAATATTATGAATTAAATATCATCCGCTTATTCATTATTATAAATCGAATAAAGTGGAGGATATTTACCCTTGATTACGATATCTCTGATAAATGAAATATAACATTTATGGGCAATTTAAATGTTGTGCTTCAACATGTGCACGTCTGTCAATGTACATAATTACATGTTACGAATATTTCAGAAACGCTTGCCCCGTAAAAGAAGAAGTGGTTGCTCCATTCTGGGCAAACAACACAAGAGGCGAAGTATTAGCGCTTTTAAATCTGTATCCCTTCGAACAATATGTTCACTGGGAAAAATGCACGTAAGTATTAAGACGTACTAATGATAAATTTGTTGCTTCAAATCATAAATTATGCAGCATGCTTTTTTTTTAATATTAGAATTATTTATTGAATGGAAATACTTCCCTGACAAAATTTATAATACAGGGCATTGTATTTTCTTCAAAATTTAAGGCAAAAAGAGTAGTTCTTGATAATATTTAATAATATTTAATAGTATAATTGTTTCATACTGAATACTGTTAGCTACTTTAGTAGATATTAAATGAGCTATTCTTTTAATAGTGGCACAAGCCAAATTTTGTTTAAATGAGTTAATATCTGTTAGTTTCAGTTATAGATTCAATCCTTCTTAATGAAGAAAAAATAGCTCATTCTTCTACAAATTATTTATAACAATAGAGCCACTACATTATTACAATTATAATGGCATATTCTATAGAGTTATTACTCTGATATCTTTATTATTCATAATCAGTATCGCGCTGAATTGACTATTGAATACCTGCATTAGGCAATTGCCTGTACCAACAATTTATAAAAGAAAGTATTTAACATTTTTAGGTTATTTAAATATTTGTAGTTTCTAGGCCATTTAAATATTTTTAACTTTTAGACTATTTAAACATTTTTACTTTTGAGACTATATTACTCTTATATTACTGTCAATTCCAATACAGTTTCAACTGATTATTAAGTATCACATTGTTTTATCTACAGTCATGAAAACAAGCAGATGTTTTGTCGAGAGGGTTGCAGATGCGAGCAACAATATAGACTCCATCGTTTGTTGGCTTATGACCCCAACAACGAGTGCCGTGGTATTTTCAGCGATTGGTTCAAGTTTCCAAGCTGCTGTGTTTGCCGTTGCTATGATTTGCCCCTTGAATTCCGTGTAACTTCTCGATCGCCACGCACTCAAAAGCAGAGAATTAAAGTACGACCACCTCGAATTCATTACACGTAAGAAAAATCCCACACTTTGCCGACCCAAATCAATTTGAACGTCTGTGCAATAATAAGAAACGATTTTTCATCGATTCTGTCCATTTGTGTATAACACAATCTGTTTAACATTTATGGAACACTGTAAATAATTTTATTAGTGTAAGCAGTGAAAGCGAATATGCATTTCCTAATAATAGATTTGATACTATTCTATAATATTTATAATATATGAGCGAAAGATAGTAAAAAGAGCGGAGGCCTTTTGTTGCATAAGGAATTATCTTCTTCTTTATTGTTGCCAAATATACTCCATACTATGGAAGAAAAACATATTTCTGAAAAGACGTAAGAAAACTGTGTAGAGGTATGAATTTTGGAAAATTATGAAAATTTAATGCCTTCAGCCTAGTCAAGAAATGTAGCCTTTGCTGTTATTGTCCACAAGAAAGAAGAAATTTTGTTACACAAAATCTATTTCCCATAACTGTTTAGTTTCATATTCCTTGAAATAGCGTGTAAATATTAAAAAGTTAAACAAATGCAATCAACTAAATTAATTATATACAGACATGTACTAATATTTTACTCATTATTTTAAAATAAACTGGTGCCTCTACTATTATAAGTATATTATATTTTTCAATTTTTTAAAGATGAATGAAACTGTCATTTATAATGCGTTTGTATTTATACAACTGTTAACATATAAGTAGTTCGAAAGTTGACTCAGATAACTATAGCATTCTAACAAATAATGGATAATAATATACATATAATGATGTGCGAAACATTTGAAATTAGAAAGCACTATTATTACAGTAACGGAAAATTTATTAGAAATTCTATTTCAAACTGAAAATAGTAATATAATGTTGCATTTTTATTATACATACTTGTGCTACATTGCTAACATAATATTTCCGAAAAGTACATGAAAAATTTGTTTACCTTGTAACTATGCACAAACTAAAAATAACTTCATAAAGAACGAAAAAATATATTACGTCTTATATAAAAAGGGTACCAATATACGAAATATAAACTAGCATATTATTATATTTATACCATTATTGTTAGACCATAAGGCCAATAATGTGGAAACTGGACAAGATCCATTTATTATACAATGATTACCTTTTGGAGTAATCTCTTATCTAAATTATTGTAATATCCTAGTATTTCTTATAAAAAAATTGTCTACAAAAAGCAGGAAAAAATTAGTAAACTAAAGAAGTTAGTGAGGATATATAAACAGACATGATCACGAAAGGGTAAAAGTGAATAAAATAAAGTGGCCAACAACAATAGGTATTAAGATTGAAATGTTAACATTTATACATATATATTAACGTCATTCTAAGACTTGCTTAACTTGTATGTTAAACATTTGCTACATGTAATTATAAAGGAATAAGGCTCGTGAATAAAACCATATAAGCCATGTTTACGTTACGTTTATCGTTATTTTATTTCTTTTAATGATTTTTATATTATATCTTATTTACACGTACGTCATGTAACAAACGTAAATAGTGGAGCAGTACTTGTTTCGTAACATTAATTCATGCACTATTGTTATCTATAATGTTAGCATTCATAAAAATATAATTTATTTGTATCGACGTGTGTTACTGTAGTAGAATATTTTTACATGTTTTGTACTAAACAATAATGTCAAAACGAATTCCATTCAATAATTTTGTAAGCGCCTTTTAAAATTTGGTTTATGTTATGACGTTAGCTTATAATAAAAAATAAATATGTTAAGAAGAAGAAGAGTTTAATTGACCTGAACCAGAATTTAACAATATTATCGAGAAGTGAAGTGATCGTGCAAGGATACTAACCCGGCCGTAACATCAGCTGTTGAGCGTTGCCTAGGTCAGGATTCGTACAATGTTAAGCAGGTTAATTCGTGGACGACTGGGTGAGTTTAACTAGCTTTTTCGAACATTAGTTATGCAAATCGTTTTTCTTAAAACATAAATTATCCACCTGAAAACGTATGGTTAAAAAAATCATTTTTTTCATAAGTAATAAAACACTTTATTCCTTTCGGATAAGGAATGAAATAAAATTAGCACAGTTATTAAACAACTTATTACTTCGTTTCTTATTCATGAATAACGAATAATTCCACATTACTCTTAATTATGACGATGTAACATTAGCCGCACGCTTCCCTCGATACCCTCGGTGCCCCCATCATGACCAAGCGCAGCTGAGAGGTACGCGCCTGAGCACACGCTCGACGGGCGCTCTCATTAGCCAGTGTTTTTCGTTAATAACTCAAAAACGAAGCTGCAAACAACATTTCGGCCAAGGAAACAGTTGTTCAGAATCACCCCAGCAACCCTCCATTTCCCGATGTTCCCTGAGATCTGAGAGACCCAGTATAGGTATATCTGAAACTCTTTACGCGAAAGGCTAAGGGGGTCAAATGTTCCCCTAAACCAAATTCAACTTGTGAGGTGCCATTCGATAGCTTATCAAGAAAAACCAATTTGTGCCAAGTTTCAACCGTGTAACTCAACTGGGAGGGTAGTTACAGAGAAAAAACAAAAATCTAGCTTTTGCCCAATATCTCCCATTTTAACAAACAACAAATTTTGAAAAAAATCAGACACACTTTTACTATGGAGGCACATATTGTAGAAGTTTTGCAGATGTTTAAATTGAAAAACCGAGCTGCAAAAAATAAAAAACGTCAAAAAATGCTGAATAATGCCGATTTTGTATTGAAGGAATCGTGGTACTATAATTATACTTTTTTTCTAGGTGCATATTATTGATACTACTACTCTCAATTTTTTCCAGATTTTTAAATGGGTGCGCCGCAGTTAAAAAAATTAAAAACCGATTTTTTCGTCGTTTTTTGCGTGGCAAAGTAACTTATACGGCGAATTTTCGTCTATTCTTTGCGAAATAAGTGTTTTATGCAGTGTTTAATGTTTTCACATTCAGCAGAACAGCATAGGAATCGAGGAATATAAATAAAACGAGGCGATTGAAGTCGCGTTAGTCGGTTTATATCCTAAAATATTCACAACATTTTAAAGGGCGTCGATGCTTCCGCGGTAAGGTGTCGGACTAGTAAACCGCTACAAACTTTTTGTAGGTTCAAGTCCCACTCAGGTTGATTTTATTTTCTCCGTGAATTAACTTTTTTTATTCCTAACTATGAGACAATGAATTAATATTGGTTGACAAATTTTTTAAGAACATTTTTTAAATATAGAGCCCTAAATAAA
Organism: Nomada lathburiana; assembly: GCA_963667235.1. Lineage (NCBI taxonomy): Eukaryota > Metazoa > Arthropoda > Insecta > Hymenoptera > Apidae > Nomada > Nomada lathburiana. The sequence continues at coordinate 6,462,903 of OY763898.1, read as the reverse complement.
CGCACAAAAGTTGCTAACTAAGCCCTAAGAAAACACAGCAAAGTCGCAAACAAGGCCTCGCGAAAAAGCAACAAAGGTACAAACTAAACCGTACGAAAAGGCAACAAAAAAAACAAAAGTTGCCAAGAATCTTAAGAAATATGTGCAACAATGCTGTGCCAAAAATTTAGGAACAAAGTTGCAAAACGAACACTAAGAAAATGCAACAAAGTTGCAAACAATGCCTCGCCAAAAGGTAACAAAGTTGCAAACAATGCCCCACGAAAACGCAACAAAGTTGCAAACAATGCCTCGCGAAAAAGCAACAAAGTTGCCAAGAATCTTAACAAATATTTGCAACAATGTCGTGCCTAAACTTTTGCAACAAAGTTGCAAACTAAGCCCTAAGAAAACACAGCGAAGTTGCTTACAACACCTCGCGAAAAGGCAACAAAGTTGCAAACAACGCCTCGCGAAAAAGCAACAAAGAGGCAAACAACACCTCCCGAAAACGCAACACAGTTGCAAACAACGCCTCGCGAAAAAGCAACAAAGTGGCAAACAACACCTCCCGAAAACGCAACACAGTTGCAAACAACGCCTCGCGAAAAAGCAACAAAGAGGCAAACAACACCTCCCGAAAACGCAACACAGTTGCAAACAACGCCTCGCGAAAAAGCAACAAAGTGGCAAACAACACCTCCCGAAAACGCAACAAAGTTGCAAACTATGCCTCGCGAAAAAGCAACAAAGATGCCAAGAATATTAACAAATATTTGCAACAATGTCGTGCCTAAACTTTTGCAACAAAGTTGCAAACTAAGCCCTAAGAAAACATAGCGAAGTTGCTTACAACACCTCGCGAAAAGGCAACAAAGTTGCAAACAAGGCCTTGCGAAAAAGCAACAAAGTTGCAAACAACGCCTCACGAAAACGCAACAAAGTTGCCAAGAATTATAAGAAATATTTGCAACAATGTTGCGCCAAAAATTTAGCAACAAAGTTGCAAAACGAGCACTAAGAAAATGCAACAAAGTTGCAAACAACGCCTCGCGAAAAAGCAACAAAGTTGCAAACAACGCTTCGCGAAAAGGCAACAAAGTTGCAAAAATTCTCGAGAAAAATTTGCAACTTTGTTGCGTTTTCGCGAGGCGCAGTTTGCAACTTTGTTGCAAAATTTTTGGCGCAACATTGTTGCAAATTTTCTCGAGAATTTTTGCAACTTTGTTACCTTTTCGCGAGGCGCTGTTTGCAACTTTGTTGCAAAATTTTTGGCGCAACATTGTTGCAAATTTTTCTCCAGAATTTTTGCAACTTTGTTGCGTTTTCGCGACGCGCAGTTTGCAACTTTGTTGCAAAATTTTTGGCGCAACATTGTTGCAAATTTTTCTCGAGAATTTTTGCAACTTTGTTGCGTTTACGCGACGCGCAGTTTGCAACTTTGTTGCAAAATTTTTGGCGCAACATTGTTGCAAATTTTTCTCGAGAATTTTTGCAACTTTGTTGCGTTTTCGCGAGGCACTCTTTGCAACTTTTTTGCGTTTTCGCGAGGCGTTGTTTGCAACTTTGTTGCGTTTTCGCAAGGCGTTGTTTGCAACTATGTTGCATTTTCGCGAGGCGTTGTTTGCAACTTTGTTGCGTTTTCGTGAGGAGTTGTTTGCAACTTTGTTGCATTTTTTTTAGGGGTTATTTGCAACTATCTTATATTTTCCCGAGGCGTTGGCGAATTGGCACAACTTTGTTGCGTTTTCGCGAGGTGTTATTTGTAACCGTATTTCGTTTTCGCTAGGCATTCCTTTGCAACCTGGTTGAATTTTGGTGAGGCGCTTTATGTATACCTGGTTGCAATATGTTTAGTAATGTTGAGGACTATTTTTACAAGTTCACCGGCTGTTAACTTTGCATTTAAAGTTCCTGCACGGTAGTACTTGTTTAAGGAATTGGAATTAGGTCTTTGCAAGGATAGTTAAGGTGTTAAAATAAAGAGAGGCGTATAATTCTTTTCATTTAAGATTTATTCAATTTAATTAATGAAGAAACAAGTTACAAAATTGAGGTAATTCAAATTTACAAACTAATACTTATGAACTGTTCTTTAAAGTTAATCTACAATATATATTGCAGATAAAACTTACACTAAAATTTATGTAGATTATTTGCTGAAGCGTATTTTAAATTACAACAATTGTGTAACTTGTGCATATGTAAAGCCCAAAGTATTTATTGTATTTTGCATTTTATATTTAGCGCATTCAGTAGAACTTGTAGTAACAGTAATATTAAAGTTTATACAAGATCTACTGAACAACGAGAATATAAAACAAAATATATACTAGGTATACATAACACTGAATTACACAATTGTTCTAAATTAATCTTATGCGCTAATAGTTACAAACTGTTCTTAGAAACCAATTTACTATAACTAAAGTATGTGGCAAGGGTTATTCTTTCTTCTTTCTTGCTTTATGCCCAATGAGAAATGTCGGTCAATCTCCTTACTATTTGCCTGCGAGACCTGCACACACAAAAAATATATTAGTAAGCATGTAACAGGAGAGAGAAAAAATGTTAAGGATTGTTTAGAGGAAAAAGAAATAGGGGAGGGCCACAATAAAAGCATAAGAGAGAGACAGAATTAAAAAGGAATGAAATGAGTCTCGTAAGAGTGAATTTGATGGGAGCGGAAATAAAGGAATTGACGGAGAACCTTAAAAGAAGGGACTATGAAATGCAACAACAGAAACGAGACAGAAAAATAGAAGAGGCTAGATATAATGAAACGTTTAAATATTTTAGAACAGCAATGCTACTAAAGTATGTATGTATGAACGGAACATGGCAGAATCAGCAATTAATAGCACATATGACAGATGCCAAAGGATTAAAGGCTGAACACCTATTAACAGAAGGTACATAAATTAAGATACTAGGATATAAAAACAACTTAAGAGTTTCAAATGAAACATGGAAGAAAAGGAAAGATGTCTAATAGATGTGCGATAAAGCGATAAGAATATTGTAATACGTAAGGTAGAGCGTAAGGTAGAGGTACGAAAAGGAAGACCGGAACAGAAGATAAGAGTGCAAGAGTTAAGATAGTATTGTAAAGATTGGTTATATGTACCCTAACCCAACTTGCATTGCTGCGAGACCAAAATAAAGAATAATACTGCTACTAGTTTGTATTTATAACATGCTGAAATATTTGTTTAAAGAAAAAAATATTCACAAATGTATTTTGCTTTGCTAAAGGCCTGATTGTTGTAGAATAAAATGAACAGTGGAACTTATAATGTTACCGTACATATTAATATTAATGTATAGATTGTAACACTGTGTTTGCTAACACTTTATGAATAGTAAATGAGAGTACGAAACGATTCATACCACTATTTATAAAGAAGTGCTTAAATTTACGTACCACTCGTATCCCTGTCTTACCTACACGCTAAGTGGACATTAGTATCGCCATCTATACAGATCTGACTGAAGCTACTCGAGCCTCTACTATACCTACACTTAACGTGAGTAAGAGGCACGAGTAGTTTCAAGCAATCCTGCATAGATGGCGAGACCATAGCAGGCACTGTAGATATGGTAGAGAACCGCGTAGTTTCAAGCACATCTTTACAGATATAATTAACTAATGAATTAAAATATTTACATTTCTCGCGCTTATGCATGATGAGAAGTGCCGGCCAATACTCTTCACCCTTTGTATGCGGGACCTGCACACACAAAAAATATATTAGTAAGCATGTAACAAGAGAGAGAAAAAATGTTAAGGGATGTAGCTTATTCGTTTCCCTATCTTTTGAGACGTGGTTGATTAAAATCGGCCCAGGAGAACGCGAGTTAATTGAATTTGTTTAAAGAAATTATAAACAAATGCGAGTACCTCGACTTGACGGGGATCTGCATCAATGACCACGGGACATAAATGAAAGCTGGGTGTACCAGCTAACATCTCCAACAGCTGCGAACATTATTCCACGTGCGGTTCATTTGTTATAAACAATTAAACAATTGAAATTGTTATTACGACCAACTGCACATTATTACAGCAACGGGGTATTTTTGGTCGTGTAGCTTATTCGTTTTCATTTCTTTTGAGACGTGGTTGATTAAAATCGGCCCAGGAGAACGCGAGTTAATTGAATTTGTTTAAAGAAATTATAAACAAATGCGAGTACCTCGACTTGACGGGGATCTGCATCAATCATCCCAGGACATAAATTAAAGCTACCAGCACCAGCTAACATCTCCAACAGGTGTGAACATTAATCCACGTGCGGTTCATTTGTTATAAAGTATTAAACAATTAAAATTGTTATTACGGCCAATTGCATATTATTACAGCAACGGGGTGTTTTTTGTCGTGTAGACTATTCGTTTCCCTTTCATTTGAGACGTGGTTGATTAAAATCGGCCCAGTAGAACGCGAGTTAATTGAATTTGTTTAAAGAAATTATAAACAAATGCGAGAACCTCATCTTGCCGGCGATCTGCATCAATGACCACCGGTCATAAATGGAAGCTGGGAGTACCAGCTAACATCTCCAACAGGTGTGAACATTATTCCACGTGCGGTTCATTTGTTATAAAGAATTAAACAATTGAAATTGTTATTACGGCCAACTGCATATTATTACAGCAACGGGGTATTTTTGGTCGTGTAGCTTATTCGTTTCCATTTCTTTTGAGACGTGGTTGATTAAAATCGGCGTAGGAGAACGCGGGGTAATTGAATTTGTTTAAAGAAATTATAAACAAATGCGAGTACCTCGACTTGACGGGGATCTGCATCAATCATCCCAGGACATAAATTAAAGCTACCAGCACCAGCTAACATCTCCAACAGGTGTGAACATTAATCCACGTGCGGTTCATTTGTTATAAAGAATTAAACAATTGAAATTGTTATTACGGCCAACTGCATATTATTACAGCAACGGGGTATTTTTTGTCGTGTAGCTTATTCGTTTCCATTTCTTTTGAGACGTGGTTGATTAAAATCGGCCCAGTAGAACGCGAGTTAATTGAATTTGTTTAACGAAATTAAAATCGTATACGATTACCTCGACTTGCCGGCGATCTACATCAATCATCCCAGGACATAAATTAAAGCTACCAGCACCAGCTAACATCTCCAACAGGTGTAAACATTATTCCACTTGCGGTTCATTTGTTATAAGGAATTAAACAATTGAAATTGTTATTACGGCCAACTGCATATTATTACAGCAACGGGGTATTTTTTGTCGTGTAGCTTATTCGTTTCCATTTCTTTTGAGACGTGGTTGATTAAAATCGGCCCAGGAGAACGCGAGTTAATTGAATTTGTTTAAAGAAATTATAAACAAATGCGAGTACCTCGACTTGACGGGGATCTGCATCAATGACCACGGGACATAAATGAAAGCTGGGAGTACCAGCTAACATCTCCAACAGGTGCGAACATTATTCCACGTGCGGTTCATTTGTTATAAAGAATTAAACAATTAAAATTGTTATTACGGCCAATTGCATATTATTACAGCAACGGGGTATTTTTTGTCGTGTAGCTTATTCGTTTCCACTTCAATTGAGACGTGGTTGATTAAAATCGGCCCAGAAGAACACGAGTTAATTGAATTTGTTTAAAGAAATTATAAACAAATGCGAGAACCTCGACTTGCCGGCGATCTGCATCAATGACCACGGGTCATAAATTAAAGCTGGGAGTACCAGCTAACATCTCCAACAGGTGTGAACATTATTCCACGTGCGGTTCATTTGTTATAAAGAATTAAACAATTGAAATTGTTATTACGGCCAACTGCATATTATTACAGCAACGGGGTATTTTTGGTCGTGTAGCTTATTCGTTTCCATTTCTTTTGAGACGTGGTTGATTAAAATCGGCCCAGGAGAACGCGAGTTAATTGAATTTGTTTAAAGAAATTATAAACAAGTGCGAGTACCTCGACTTGACGGGGATCTGCATCATTGACCACCGGACATAAATTAAAGCTACCAGCACCAGCTAAGATCTCCAACAGGTGTAAACATTATTCCACGTGCGGTTCATTTGTTATAAGGAATTAAACAATTGAAATTGTTATTACGGCCAACTGCATATTATTACAGCAACGGGGTATTTTTTGTCGTGTAGCTTATTCGTTTCCATTTCTTTTGAGACGTGGTTGATTAAAATCGGCCCAGGAGAACGCGAGTTAATTGAATTTGTTTAACGAAATTAAAATCGTATACGATTACCTCGACTTGACGGGGATCTGCATCAATCATCCCAGGACATAAATTAAAGCTACCAGCACCAGCTAACATCTCCAACAGGTGTGAACATTAATCCACGTGCGGTTCATTTGTTATAAAGAATTAAACAATTAAAATTGTTATTACGGCCAATTGCATATTATTACAGCAACGGGGTGTTTTTTGTCGTGTAGACTATTCGTTTCCCTTTCATTTGAGACGTGGTTGATTAAAATCGGGCCAGTAGAACGCGAGTTAATTGAATTTGTTTAAAGAAATTAGAAACAAATGCGAGTACCTCGACTTGACGGGGATCTGCATCAATGACCACGGGACATAAATGAAAGCTGGGAGTACCAGCTAACATCTCCAACAGGTGCGAACATTATTCCACGTGCGGTTCATTTGTTATAAAGAATTAAACAATTGAAATTGTTATTACGGCCAACTGCATATTATTACAGCAACGGGGTATTTTTTGACGTGTAGCTAATTCGTTTCCCTATCTTTTGAGACGTGGTTGATTAAAATCGGCCCAGGAGAACGCGAGTTAATTGAATTTGTTTAAAGAAATTATAAACAAATGCGAGTACCTCGACTTGACGGGGATCTGCATCAATGACCACGGGACATAAATGAAAGCTGGGTGTACCAGCTAACATCTCAAACAGGTGCGAACATTATTCCACGTGCGGTTCATTTGTTATAAAGAATTAAACAATTGAAATTGTTATTACGACCAACTGCATATTATTACAGCAACGGGGTATTTTTGGTCGTGTAGCTTATTCGTTTCCATTTCTTTTGAGACGTGGTTGATTAAAATCGGCCCAGTAGAACGCGAGTTAATTGAATTTGTTTAAAGAAATTATAAACAAATGCGAGTACCTCGACTTGACGGGGATCTGCATCAATGACCACGGGACATAAATGAAAGCTGGGAGTACCAGCTAACATCTCCAACAGGTGCGAACATTATTCCACGTGCGGTTCATTTGTTATAAAGAATTAAACAATTGAAATTGTTATTACGGCCAACTGCATATTATTACAGCAACGGGGTATTTTTTGTCGTGTAGCTTATTCGTTTCCATTTCTTTCGAGACGTGGTTGATTAAAATCGGCCCAGTAGAACGCGAGTTAATTGAATTTGTTTAAAGAAATTATAAACTAATGCGAGTACCTCGACTTGACGGGGATCTGCATCAATGACCACGGGACATAAATGAAAGCTGGGAGTACCAGCTAACATCTCCAACAGGTGCGAACATTATTCCACGTGCGGTTCATTTGTTATAAAGAATTAAACAATTGAAATTGTTATTACGGCCAACTGCATATTATTACAGCAACGGGGTATTTTTTGACGTGTAGCTAATTCGTTTCCCTATCTTTTGAGACGTGGTTGATTAAAATCGGCCCAGGAGAACGCGAGTTAATTGAATTTGTTTAAAGAAATCATAAACAAGTGCGAGTACCTCGACTTGACGGGGATCTGCATCAATGACCACGGGACATAAATTAAAGCTACCAGCACCAGCTAACATCTCCAACAGGTGTGAACATTATTCCACGTGCGGTTCATTTGTTATAAAGAATTAAACAATTGAAATTGTTATTACGGCCAACTGCATTTTATTACAGCAACGGGGTATTTTTTGTCGTGTAGCTAATTCGTTTCCCTATCTTTTGAGACGTGGTTGATTAAAATCGGCCCAGTAGAACGCGAGTTAATTGAATTTGTTTAAAGAAATTATAAACAAGTGCGAGTACCTCGACTTGACGGGGATCTGCATCAATGACCACGGGACATAAATTAAAGCTACCAGCACCAGCTAACATCTCCAACAGGTGTGAACATTATTCCACGTGCGGTTCATTTGTTATAAAGAATTAAACAATTGAAATTGTTATTACGGCCAACTGCATATTATTACAGCAACGGGGTATTTTTTGTCGTGTAGCTTATTCGTTTCCATTTCTTTTGAGACGTGGTTGATTAAAATCGGCCCAGTAGAACGCGAGTTAATTGAATTTGTTTAAAGATATTATAAACAAGTGCGAGTACCTCGACTTGACGGGGATCTGCATCAATGACCACGGGACATAAATTAAAGCTACCAGCACCAGCTAACATCTCCAACAGGTGCGAACATTATTCCACGTGCGGTTCATTTGTTATAAAGAATTAAACAATTGAAATTGTTATTACGGCCAACTGCATATTATTACAGCAACGGGGTATTTTTGGTCGTGTAGCTTATTCGTTTCCATTTCTTTTGAGACGTGGTTGATTAAAATCGGCCCAGTAGAACGCGAGTTAATTGAATTTGTTTAACGAAATTAAAATCGTATGCGATTACCTCGACTTGCCGGCGATCTACATCAATCATCCCAGGACATAAATTAAAGCTATCAGCACCAGCTAACATCTCCAATAGGTGTAAACATTATTCCACGTGCGGTTCATTTGTTATAAGGAATTAAACAATTGAAATTGATATTGCGACCAACTGCATATTATTACAGCAACGGGGTATTTTTTGTCGTGTAGCTTATTCGTTTCCATTTCTTTTGAGACCTGGTTGATTAAAATCGGCCCAGGAGGACGCGAGTTAATTGAATTTGTTTAAAGAAATTATAAACAAATGCGAGTACCTCGACTTGACGGGGATCTGCATCAATGACCACGGGACATAAATGAAAGCTGGGTGTACCAGCTAACATCTCCAACAGGTGCGAACATTATTCCACGTGCGGTTCATTTGTTATAAAGAATTAAACAATTAAAATTGTTATTACGGCCAATTGCATATTATTACAGCAACGGGGTATTTTTTGTCGTGTAGCTTATTCGTTTCCATTTCTTTTGAGACGTGGTTGATTAAAATCGGCCCAGGAGAACGCGAGTTAATTGAATTTGTTTAAAGAAATTATAAACAAATGCGAGTACCTCGACTTGACGGGGATCTGCATCAATGACCACGGGACATAAATGAAAGCTGGGAGTACCAGCTAGCATCTCCAACAGGTGCGAACATTATTCCACGTGCGGTTCATTTTTTATAAAGAATTAAACAATTGAAATTGTTATTACGGCCAACTGCATATTATTACAGCAACGGGGTATTTTTTGACGTGTAGCTAATTCGTTTCCCTATCATTTGAGACGTGGTTGATTAAAATCGGCCCAGGAGAACGCGAGTTAATTGAATTTGTTTAAAGAAATTATAAACAAATGCGAGTACCTCGACTTGACGGGGATCTGCATCAATGACCACGGGACATAAATGAAAGCTGGGTGTACCAGCTAACATCTCCAACAGGTGCGAACATTATTCCACGTGCGGTTCATTTGTTATAAAGAATTAAACAATTGAAATTGTTATTACGGCCAACTGCATATTATTACAGCAACGGGGTATTTTTTGTCGTGTAGCTTATTCGTTTCCATTTCTTTTGAGACGTGGTTGATTAAAATCGGCCCAGTAGAACGCGAGTTAATTGAATTTGTTTAAAGAAATTATAAACAAGTGCGAGTACCTCGACTTGACGGGGATCTGCATCATTGACCACCGGACATAAATTAAAGCTACCAGCACCAGCTAAGATCTCCAACAGGTGTAAACATTATTCCACGTGCGGTTCATTTGTTATAAGGAATTAAACAATTGAAATTGTTATTACGGCCAATTGCATATTATTATAGTAACGGGGTGTTTTTTGTCGGGTAGCTTATTCGTTTCCCTTTCTTTTGAGACGTGGTTGATTAAAATCGGCCCAGTAGAACGCGAGTTAATTGAATTTGTTTAAAGAAATTATAAACAAATGCGAGTACCTCGACTTGACGGGGATCTGCATCAATGACCACGGGACATAAATGAAAGCTGGGTGTACCAGCTAACATCTCCAACAGGTGCGAACATTATTCCACGTGCGGTTCATTTGTTATAAAGAATTAAACAATTGAAATTGTTATTACGACCAACTCCATATTATTACAGCAACGGGGTATTTTTGGTCGTGTAGCTTATTCGTTTCCATTTCTTTTGAGACGTGGTTGATTAAAATCGGCCCAGGAGAACGCGAGTTAATTGAATTTGTTTAAAGAAATTATAAACAAATGCGAGTACCTCGACTTGACGGGGATCTGCATCAATGACCACGGGACATAAATGAAAGCTGGGAGTACCAGCTAACATCTCCAACAGGTGCGAACATTATTCCACGTGCGGTTCATTTGTTATAAAGAATTAAACAATTGAAATTGTTATTACGGCCAACTGCATATTATTACAGCAACGGGGTATTTTTTGTCGTGTAGCTTATTCGTTTCCATTTCTTTTGAGACGTGGTTGATTAAAATCGGCCCAGTAGAACGCGAGTTAATTGAATTTGTTTAAAGAAATTATAAACAAGTGCGAGTACCTCCACTTGACGGGGATCTGCATCATTGACCACCGGACATAAATTAAAGCTACCAGCACCAGCTAACATCTCCAACAGGTGCGAACATTATTCCACGTGCGGTTCATTTGTTATAAAGAATTAAACAATTGAAATTGTTATTACGGCCAACTGCATATTATTACAGCAACGGGGTATTTTTTTGTCGTGTAGCTTATTCGTTTCCATTTCTTTTGAGACGTGGTTGATTAAAATCGGCCCAGTAGAACGCGAGTTAATTGAATTTGTTTAAAGAAATTATAAACAAGTGCGAGTACCTCGACTTGACGGGGATCTGCATCAATGACCACGGGACATAAATGAAAGCTGGGTGTACCAGCTAACATCTCCAACAGGTGCGAACATTATTCCACGTGCGGTTCATTTGTTATAAAGAATTAAACAATTGAAATTGTTATTACGACCAACTGCATATTATTATAGTAACGGGGTATTTTTTGTCGTGTAGCTTATTCGTTTCCATTTCTTTTGAGACGTGGTTGATTAAAGTCGGCCCAGTAGAACGCGAGTTAATTGCAGTGACTCGGAGAGCATTTTTGCTGATTTTGCAATTGTTAATAACTTTTATACCACAAATGCCACATTGTTGCAACTGCTGGAGGAGATAGCTATGGTCCGCAGATTTAATTTAAGACAAGTGCGGTTAAGAAATGCGCAGTAGAAGCCGAGAAGAACGCAATTGTTTAAATTAACGATGTAATCCAGGAGTTCGGTTTTGGCGGTGCGGGAAACTTCGAAAAAGGCCGTCAATGCGAGATGGCGCCACATGTCCGGTTATGGACATATCGTTACCGACAAACATTTAAGAAATTGTTATCTCGGTTCCTGGGGGTTGGTTTTTAATAAATAAGGTATCAAAAGAAAGGAAAACGAACGAGCTACACGATAAAAAATATCCCGTTGCTGTAACTATATCCAGTTGACCGTAATAACAAGTTTCATTGTTTAATTGTTTATAACAAATTAACTGCACAATGAATAATCTTCCCACCTATTGGACCTGGTAGCTGATGCTTCTAGCGTTAATTTATGTCTACTGATGATTGACGTAGCTCGCCCGCAAGTGGAGATAATTGAATTTGTTTAACGAACTTATAAACAAATACCATTATTGCGGCTTGCAGGCTGGCTACGTCAATCACCAGTGGATATAAATTAAAGCTAGCAGCATGAGCTACAATCTCCCATAGGCGTGAAGAGTATTCCATGAGCGGTTCATTTGTTATAAACAATTTAAATATTTATTGGAAAATTGCACGGTAACTATACACGAAGGTTATTCTAAACCAGAAACGGATCATTCCCTGAATTGGGAGCTTTAATTTAAGACGTCGTTCATTAAATTCGGCCGCAGTACAAGTAAGACAACAAGAGGCGCAGTTAGGAAATTTACGACCGAAAGCTAAATTGAATATCAGAAGGAAACCTGAAAGAAAATCTGCAAGAGAATTCAATTTTCTGAAATAAAACCTATGATCTTAAGAACTAGACAACGAAATATTACTGCAGTGGTGAACACTACTGTCTTAAAAACTAAGACACAGCTTAAAAATAAATCCTCCCTTCTTAAATACTAGATTAGATTCAAATGTGTCCTGCCTGACTACAGATCTAACTTAAAACTAGTATGACCCTACCTAGTATAACATCTAAGAGTTCAATTAAAAGAATAATTTCAGTAATATCCTACCTACGTAGGAATGTAAAAGATACTTCGCCATACTCATATAGGTATGAGTACGCATATACTTAATTCCTCTTCAATTAGTCCATATTACTTTCGTGGTCCATGACTTCCTAGAACAGACAGAAACTCAAACCAAAAAATTGCAGCACCTGCCAACAATTTTTGGTTTTATAAACTTTGCCTAATTAAAAGTCTAATCATTTCATTCGTGTGAAACCTGCCCGTATAAAGATCTAAGATTGTATATTCAAACAAATCCTACCTACATAAGGAGCTAAAAGTATTGTTCGATTTATAATTGGGCCTGCCTAATTAATTGTCTGACACCTGTAATTAGTTAAAAGGGCCGGGGTTTGGGGCAGGGGTGGGGTGAGGGTGCGGTCATATTATACGTATTTTCATGAATCGTCTTCTTTTCAATACTTCTGAAACAAACACAGACTCAAAATAATTAGTAAAGATTTATAAAAATGAATACTTAACCTCAGATGGACACGGCTGGCTCTTTAATTTTATAGTTTCCAATCGTGTCCTTGATAATATTTCTGGATCTGTTTTGTATATTATTCCACTTTCGAGCCTCTGGCGTATGTACTTACATGTTTTTAATATATCATATTTGGGTGCATCTGTGAATCTGTAACAATCTGATGCATTGGATTAGTAACATCCCCAAGCCGCTCCATTTTATATTGAAATGAAGCTGCTTTTAATTCGTAATAACCGAATTTTGGCGAAGATAATAAATCCCAATTGATATGAAAAATGCAGCTACTTTTTAATAACAAGGGGTAATTGGATGTCGACCAAGGTGATATATTATTTTCTTCTTTCTAGATCAAGCTGAATGGTGGTATCCATTTCATTAAAAACTCAAAATTGAAGTAGTCACATTTCACTACAATTGGTTCTATTTTGCTTCTACGAAGAAGCGACAAACGATTATTCGGAAGCAAGATATCAAACTTCCGCTATCACCATGCCGAGACCCAACTACAGCCAAGAACATTTTTCACGCAAGGATTTTTTATTATACATTTATGGATATCGTGAGTGAATTTAAATTTCTACGAAGCAAGCATGAAAAGTTATATAAATTGACTCTACTAAAACAAAAAGATGAGAATAAAATTGTCACGACTAAGAGAAAATATTTAGAAGTTAAACTCCAACAATGAACAGTCACTAGTATTGTCTCTAATTGAATTCCACTATCTCGAGTTATTATAAAACCAAAGATTCTACAAATTATTTTATTTTCATTTCATTTCTTTTTTTTCTTTTTTTTAATTTCGTTCACGCAGTAGTTTACTACTATGTGTGCAAATTTGTAGCAGTATTTCCATGAACAGACATTCAAGGTAGTATAATTATTAAGAAAAAAAATAAAAAGAAAGACAAATATAAAACACTGAAAAGAAAAATTACACCATATACAACAAGAATTGCCAAAGAATTGGTCAGCCATGATCTTTGGCTGGCGATGATGTGCCACCCTCCAGAGTGGCACAGGAACAGGCTTCCAATTGGAAGTAGTTGGGGACTGGTATTCGCAACTCTAATTAAAAACGCGATGTTTAATCAACGCAACGCTAACTGGAACCAGCGATGCAATCATTTCGCAACACTATTTATTAGGGCTGATAGACAGCAAACAGTAAATTATTTGTAATACCAACAAGCAATGTAATTGAAGATCCTCTGAAAAGTTAGCTGAAGGCTCAAGACGCGAAAATAATTTCCGCCACACTAGAAACTTTCTCATATGTAAAATATATTATAAAATACTACAATATAACTATCAATAACAACAGCCAAATTATAAAAACAATCGCAATGTCATTGCGCAAAGCTAAATCAACCGCGATTTTCATTTCCTCGCAACTCTAATTAAAAACCGCGTGGCATTTAACGCAACTCTATGGCAACGCGATATTTTTGGGAGGGCTGTATCGTTGGGCCGGAATGTGCGTCGGCCAAGTACAAATAAAAATTCTACAAATGAAAATGCAAGCACAGTGACAAAGTAGTAACACAGAATGATTCCCCATTCTTTTTAAGAATGGGGAGCCATTAGTAGTTGCCCTCTTGAATGACAGTTTGTCGGGCCTCTTCGGCATATAGCCTCTCCTTTTCGTCGGACCCAAGGGTCAGCTGAAACTTAAACTAGGCTCGAGGCTCTAATCGGAAACCAAGGAAAAACTTATAAATGTGAAATAAAGAGTTTAAATCGCGGAGCTAAATGGCACGCACGTGGCCGAATCACGACCAAATAAAATCGTAAAAATTGTGATTACGGAAAATCGCAAATATTACGATTAAAATTGTAATCGTTCTTCCTTCACACGTGCAGCCTCGAGCATAATGTAACACGTTTCGTTTCGAGGCCTACATCGTGACCACGACCGCGAAGGATTCGAAAAATCGATAGACAAAGCTAGAGGCAAACGCATTTTCGTTCGTGTCACAGCTTCGCCGTCGACTTTTCAAATTAGATTTCCTGAAACAGGTTGAACACGCGAAATAGTGCCTACCCGATCAGAGACTGTGTCAACCTGCCAAGCCCTACCTACTTATGTCTATCAATCACACCAGAAAGTATGCTACCTATCCTACCTAGACCTATATTTAAAAAATGGCAAACAGGCACACCAACACACGACTCTCTCCACTCCACGGTTCTCAGTCAAACACTTGGGCGCAAAAGCCTACACTAGGGAGGCGTCCCGGGACGCCCCCGACACCCAAGTGTTGTCACACAACTTGCACACTCTAATGTACGTACCATTTTTCTGAAATCGACTGACAGTGGCTGGGATCTTTGCGTTCGCATGGGAAAAAACCACGCCGCGATTGATATTTAATAGAATAATTAAATAGCACCGATACAAGAGGTACCTGATAGCAATTAATAAGTATATTTGATTCCCTCTGGCATTTGGCCTTTGTCATCTTAAATGATAAAAACTTTGTGCCTCAGTATAGTAGGGATTATTAATGCAATTACTAGTAAAAATAATGTCTCTGTTTTAAATTAATGGACACCTTATCTTGGTCATAGCAGCTACATTTTAGTACGGAACGACGCAAATCCACAGCCTAACCACGCACACAATGCGGATATTACGTCGTGCACGATGCACCAAACGCACTGTCAGTCGCCAACAATAAATCATTCAATAGCTTATGAACTAAAGAAATATCGTCGTGCTCTACCACCGTTTTCCCACGCAAGTAGCACCGGGGCACGTGAGTGGGATCTGGGCAGTGAACATGGAAAGGGTTAAACCTGAAAATCTTCGTCTAAAAAGATGATAAAGACATACTACTGATTTTCTAACGGGCTACATATACATATTATATACCAGATCAATATATGACTCTACTTTATTAGAAAATTTATGCAATGACTTTACTTTATTAGATAAATTATTGAAAGAGTCTACTTTATTAGAAAAATTATTCAATGACTCTACTTTAAAATACTTTGAATTAAATTGAAACATCCTCGGGCGTTCTCGTGATCAAAGCCTTGCATCTAAAACGCAAGGTTGGTTTTAAAGTTGATTAAACTTTGATTTCGAGATCTACCCGTTCGCGTATTGTCTTCTTGTACATTCAGGTTTAATTAATATCACGTACGGAAAAAGTGACTTTATTGATAGCTTTATACGCTAAAGACTAATATGGTTATCGAATAATTTTATTATTCGATAGTTCCAACAAATTGACAAGGTAAGTAAATACCTTTACTTTATATGCAATCAAAGTAGCAAAAAGAAGAAATACTACATTCTTACTAACAGCAATAATTATGTATTTTATTATAAGTGTGCAGTAATTGCAATTGACAAATAAACGAAGTCGAAGGGTATTCGACTTCTCCACTACAAACTAATGCACGTTTGATACTGGACGTTACTTTATATTCATTTAATAATTCATAACTATTTAAATATTCGTTTCATACGTATTCAATGAGAGACTCTTATAAAATGATATATAATGACATATTTTATCCCAAATATGATCTCTTTTAAAATTGTCAAGCTATTTAGAAACGCGTTGTACAAGAAGACCTATCCTCATATAATATAAAACAGTAAAGAAGTTACTACTCATGAGCATATTTTTATATACCCACGGTCACAGTGCTTGCCAGAAAAATCTACGTAATTACAACCAATCCCTCGTGTCGGTTCGGACCTTTCGTCCTGCGACATGATTGAGTGACCAGAGGGACTTTAACGCATGCCACTCACCGGTTGCAGACTCACCAGGGGAGCGGTCGAACTGTCCGCCATCGAAGCCGTGGAAGCTGCTGAAACATTAAAAAAGAGCAGACAACATTAAAATCGTTGTACTTTCAGTACTTTTTGAATATGTTAATCATCAAAGATTATTGCAATACAGAATTAAAGAAACAAAGAGATACTTACTCGTCAGGTTGATAGACAAAAGCCCGAACTCGCCGAACAGGACACTGACTCAAATGGAACACTTATGATTGGCAAACAAAGTGATTCTAATCTCGCGAGAGTATTATTTCGGAGCAAACACTGACTCTAATTTCGCGGTTCTTTAGTGTGACTTAATTATTATTAAAAGCTGTTGCGCTCAAAAAATAATAAAAAGAACTTCGGCCGAACAAGCACTGACTCTACCGACCGCATTGCGCGCGGTCATCAACGTGTTACGGTGATACCATCGACCCCGTGGCACCTTCTGAAACATTCAAAAGAGCAGACAACATTGAAATCTTTGCATTTTCAGTAATTTTCGAGTATGATAATAATCGAAGATCATTGCAATATAAGATTAAAGAAATAAAGAGATACTTACTCTTCAAGTTGATGGATGCAAGCCCGAACTCGCCGAACAGCATAAGTGCTGACTCTAACACCGGAATACGTATTGCGAAAAAAAAAATAATAAAAAAAAGGCTACTATCGCGCACGTTTGATAATTGTGATCGACGAACAAAATGACTCTAATTTCGCGAGAGCAATATTTCGAAGCAAACACTGACTCTACATTCGCGTATCTTTACTATCATTTATATTTAATTATAATTATTAAAAGCGGTTGCGCTCTAAAAACAATAAAACGAACATTGACGGAACAAGCACTGACTCTACCAACCGCATTGCGCGCGGTCATATTCTGTACAAGTACTTTCAAAATATTCTGAAAGAAAATCTGTACAAGTTAGTAAATGAGGAGAGGAGGTAGAAATTGAAGCAATACATATTTGATTTTATTTGTCTTTATTATTTCTTCATCCTGTCGAGCATCTGCTGAGGAAATACTGCTCTTCTTTAATAAAGTACTATCGTATTATTATTCAGATTGAATTACTATTAATTGTCTATAAGAGTAATAAAATGATTTATGAAAAGCATACTGTGACTGCTCTTTGTCAGAGTTTTGAAGGTGATCATGATCTTAATAAATACTTAATATCGCGCATTTATAAATTCTCGTAGCTGCTTATAGAAATGAAAATTCGAAACTATTAGGGTATGACAACAAGTACGTAACTACGCGTGTAATCCTGCATCGAAAATGCAATTTGGCCGTACCTGTGACTAGGTCACAGAGATAATGAAAGTGTTTGTTAAATACAATTAGTGAAGCTACAATAGAAATCGCGACCGCAATGAAGCGTATATCAATTTTTCGTTTAGAATTAATGAAATTTACTGACTAGTTTCAATCGCGAACATTGTAAGTTCTATTTGAAATGTTTTCATTATTTAATGAACGTGGATATACGAATTGAGAGAAGTAAGTATTGAAATCTATATACAATAATGAAAGTGTTCAGTAACTTTCAACCGAAGGAAACGAACCTGAGCCGAAAACCAATCGCCATATAACAAGTGATATACATAAACCGTAGGGATAATAAGTTAAATGTTACCAGTCCTTCATCATATGTCATCGAACTTGTTATGCATCGCAGTAATTGTATCTCAATACTCCATTCCTGCAGCCTCAATATATTATTCTTTGTCCGCCAAGCATCCATTATATCTGCAACAAAAGAATAGACCTGTGATACACCTGTTCTAAAATCAGAATCGAATTCGAAGTCGCAAAAGCAGTATGTAAGTGACTGAATAAAATATAATAAAGATTCGAAGAACCGTTCAAACTAATAAATTAGTTAACACGATGTTGCAACAAACGACTAGTTAATCTCGTATTCAAAAAAATCTCAAAAATGAGACTCGAGAAAGACTTTAAGCATTAAAATTTAATGTACTAATGCGATAGTAGAACGATTGTTAGTTAATCGCGTATTAATTAATAGAAGCTAGTAATCAAGCGTATGCTATGGTAAGGTAAAACCTGAGATGCTATTGTGTTGTAGAGTGAGGTATGTCGCTAACCTTCAACAACATAGACAAACCATACGCTGCGACGCTCCAACTGATACTAACTCTGTGGGCCGCGCTGCGAGCCAACCCCACTTCGCGACGCGCAGGCGCGCAGTGGCGCGCTGTAGCGCTCGACCAATTCCAAGAAATTCAAGTCTTTTTGTAATCTATACGGGTCTATATTATACAGCTCTCAAATATTGCGAGGCTATTTTTAGGTATAATTTATTTTAATTCTATTGTACAAAGACGAAGCGATTGCGAATTGTAATTAAGGTAAAGAGTAATTAGTTGATTAATGGGAGACCAGGATGGGCTGCGTTAAATTAGTTTCTCGCGTGTTTTAATTGTTAACCAGCCACGTTATGCATCTCTCATTGTTATCCACCGAAAAGCGAGTGGTGTACGTTGCATTATGCTTTGTTAAACCGACATTCTAATACACGCAATATTCGACCTTTCTTTTATTATAGCAGCATCCGCAAAAGGGTTTCAGAGTCACACCTTTAATTTAAACAAATGCGGGCAGTCACAACAGGCGCTGTGATTTTTTCCAATAATTGAAAAATTGGGAACTGCCAACCAATATAAGCACGAAGAAATTGCGAATGCTCATCAAAGGCGTCAGAAAAATTATTAGATAAAAGCACCGACAATGTTGTTTAAAAAAAATTCAAGCAGCCCCAGTAGGAATTGACCATTTTTTTTGCAGTCAATTTATCTACTTGTCCATTGAGTCTAACAATTGTTTCCAATTTTACTATACTCCTGATGAAAGTTTAAACTTGTACTAACTATTTAACGCAATTTTAAATGTGTTCAATAACATTACTGACGTTCTTTAAAAAACATTTTTGAAAAAGATAATATCTTTACCTAACGACCTGAAGTGGAGTTGTTCATGCATAGGGTTTTTCCTATCCTAGCTAAAAAATAAATATCAACACGAACACAAAATATTATACAAGATACAAGAAAATATAAATCGAACAAAATGTATAAACATTTAAATTTATCCATATCCTAAAGAAAAATGTTACAATTCTTCACACTTAAATGCAGAATTGATTTTTAATCTCAAATATTATATTAATAAATGTTTATACCGACTGCATTTGTACATCTGATACGCGCAAGCGTGCGAGTTTCAATACCATTTTTAAATCGTTTTTACCGATTGGTTAATTCGTTTCAATCCTTGTGCGATCTGTACTAAAAACATTGGCCACTTTTCCAGTACTAGGGGAATAAACCAATGGTTGTTTCCACTTTTTGCGCAGGTGCAGTTAGTGCAGTCAATGCGAACAAACCTAATGTCGACCGACGTGGATAGACGGGCAGCAAGTAGCTCGACGTGCGAATTAAATCCGTGCAAAGTTAAGTCGAATTCATGGCTACTTGCTTGTTCTATCGACTATACTGCATTAACATGTGACACACAGAAAAATGATAAAGGCTGAAAGTCTGCAGTTTGCAGCAAAAATAAACATGTTTCGAGCACTTTCAGCATCATCTCTGAATCAGCTGTCATAAGCAGACGATGCACAGGTATAGTTTATGTTTTGACATTTCGTCTGACAATTTTATCTAATTCTTGTGAATAAGTGTACAGTATTTTATTAATACAGCAATTATAATGTACATATTACCATATGTGCATCAGAATTCCATTATTTCTTCAATTATTTTTGATATAAATATTTAAACTGACGTTTAATGATGATAATCGATAATAATCAATTTTGTAAATGAAGGACTCGTAAATTCGTAATAACAATCAATTTCGTCAATTACTGTGTATGGACTATAAATCTAACATGCTACCTTTTCAAAATATTTCAGATGTTTAAATATTTTATGTCCAATGCCATTTAGTGGATTATAAGGACATGGAATTAACTGAAACTAATGTGCAAATAAGAGACTGTTCAATAGATTTTATTCCTGTTTATATTAAGCAAGAGAATGATGAACATGAGACAGATTTCAATGATATCGAAATAATAAACGCAGCACAAAATTTTTGTGCCATTGAAATTAACGAAAGCAAGGGATGTACTATAGTTCGTGACATAAAAAAGTCAAATATACATAGCAAAGATTGTACACAAAATTCTAATAACGTAAATGACTCGAACTCCGCATTGAATGTTGCACAACAAAATGAAACCTGCAATATCAATGGCATTTTAAATGGTTCTGTGTATTTGCAAAACTTGGACTACGAAAATATAAATATAGAAATACAAAAACCAACACATCAAATTGATGAAGTTTTTATTAATCAAAACGAACAAATACGGACAAGCAATTACAGCGTTTCGACAGTTACTATTCCGACCGAGCTTCTAGAACTAAATCTTAATATAAAGAAAGAAAACGAGCTTGACCAGGAAACTGTTTATACTACAGAATGGTTGTGCGATACAGATAATAAAACTGATCTTCATTTGAAAGTTATAAGAAATACCAAGGACAGAGAAGAAATTCCTAGTGATATTGATACTACAATAACATTACTGACCAAAGAGAAGGATGAAATATCGGAGGATGATAATCCATTGAAAGCAAAAGACAGCAAACCTGAAAGACCAAAAAGACAATTGAAAATAAGCTCTAATACATTGCAAGATTACAAAGAGAAATTACGAAAGAAGGCAGAGTGCATGCGAGAGAAGAGAAAAAAGTTGTATGAACAGGAAAGCGAGGAACAACGTCAACAGAGATTAGCTAAGGAAGCAGCGAAAAGACGAGAAATGAGAATGTACTATGAAACGCCAGAACAAAGGAGGAAAAGATTAGATGCAGAGGCAGCAAGAAAAAGGGAATACAGAATGTATAACGAAACTCCAGATGATAGGAGGAAAAGGTTAGATCGTGAAGCTGAAAGAAGAAGAATGAAAAGACTTTCTTTGTATGCAACTGAAACACCTGAGCAAAGAAGGGACCGATTAAATAGAGAATCAGCGAAACGCAGGGAGGCTCGGCTTAATCAATATGCTAAAGAAACGCAAGATGAAAGAAAAGAAAGATTGAAGAAAGATGCATTGAGAGTTAGAGAAATGAGATTTACTAGATCTGCCATTGAAACGGAAGAGGAACGAAAGCAAAGGTTAGTAAAAGATGCAGTTCGAAAAAGGGAGGTAAGAATGCATGGACGCCATTCGGTGAATAACAATTTCACCGAGCTTCAAACTGTACGCAATTTTGAGGAATTAAACAATGTGCAGATAAAGGAGAATCCTGATAATCAATTGGGAGGTCATTATTTGAGCAACTGGATGATGTGGTTCCAAAATTCATTAGTTCAACCAGTTCATGTAGGAGAACAAATCATCAAACCCCCATCAGAAAATAGTGAATGAAAACATATTTCTGTAATATAAAGTTTTCATACTGTGTACAGTCTCCAAGCATCTATACATGACAAAATACTGCATCTAAATCATTTATAATTTGTACATGCTTTCCATAAAACATACATGCTTGAAACGCAGATCCAAAAAGTATAGTGTAATTTATGGACACTACATCAACATACTGTTTAATATGTACAATGTATATTAGTAAATATAGTTCTTATACACGGTACAATTTAATTTTTAATATTTATATATTTTATAACTAAGCAACTATATTGGGTAATTATTATGTTATATTTCGAAAAAATGTAAAAACCTGTTATTTAGTATATTTATTAATATAAGAATACCTTTAATGGTTAATGGATACCATAAACTTTTGAAATATTTAATGTCATTAAATTTTCTATTATGATAATTAAAAAGTATTCAAAAGTTTTACCATTTTAAACGATGTACAAAGTATAATAGAACTATTAGAATGTTATCATATTATTTAACACGAGTGAGAGGAACGTATTTGTTAAGGTGTTAAGATTGTGAAAAATTACAATTATATATGTTTGTGGGATAAGAAAATCTTAACAGTGCCTTTTTGTTCACTGTTCTACAAAAGCAATTTGTAATGTGATTCAAACAATTTATACACGTGTACATATGATTTAAACGTAAATGAATGATTCTGATAAAAATTTGACTGTCTCTTTAAGATATACATACATTGTAATGTAATTTTTTCTACAGTTCCTGTATATTAAATAAAAGAAGAAAATATGTTACCATATAATATTGTTGATTCAATCATCCTTATATCATATTTTTCTTGTCTGCTCCATTTCTATACCTATAGTTCACACTTTTATCATTATACATACAATAAAATTCAAATACTGAACACCCAGCCAGCCGTCCACCGATCCGTAGCCATCTGTATATGTCTTGTATCTGTACCAAATTGCAGATTGACGGCAGAAACAGAGCAGATCGACAACAGAATTTGCACGATGTTTGTCAACGAATCTGGTCTAGCAGGTTTTGTTACAGTTCTGGCGCCTATCTGCTGCAATAGCTGGATTTAACAGATCCTGCTTCAAATCTGTAACCATTCTGTTTGCAAAACCTGCAAAGTGGAATTCGACATTGTAGGTTTGACTGACTGGGCAGAAAATTTGGAGAACAAAAATATTTTTTGAGCAGATATTACAGATGCTTAATGACCAAAATTCTAACAATAACTGTTATTAAAATATTTTAAATGAATGCTGTGTAGACTGTAGCTTAAGTTATTTGTAAATGTATAAAATATTGGAGACGTCAGAAAGAACTGTAGTTTTATAATTATTAAGTCTTTTCCGTTATTCTTTGGTGAATTATTTTCACTTTCAAATATTATAGAATTTTCTACATGATCTAATTTAATTATGTAGATTACAATGATGTAAAATACTATTATGTCACTTAAAAATTAGAAATTATTGTTCTAGAGATTACGGATGTGAAAGTCTTGCAGTTATTTGAAAACAGTTTCCATAAAAAGTATTTTACTTTTAAAAGATAATAAATAACTTTTTTTCTGCTGAAATTTACAAACATACCGTATATACACGAAACGAAATTTTTAGCCATTCAGTACTAAGAGTTTGTTTCACCTTTGCAGAACTGATGAAGTATACCTGGAAATATATGCAGCAATCACATTATATACTTTGAGTATTCAATTTACATCAATGTATATATCAGTCTCGTTTGCATCATTATTAACAAGTCAATAAATTAGTTTTAAACAAAAAAGAGGGGCATTTAAAGTTTGTTAAACTGCGGAGGAATTATACCATATTATTGTGCATAAAGTATGTGCATGCATAAATGAAAAATACATATGTACATAAGTAAACAGGATGTCGATACAATCTTCCGTTTGCAGTTATACATATGCATATGTTGAACACACAAAGCTTTAATTTTTTCTATAAGGAATATTTATTCTATTTGTTCTATTTTATTGATTTTGTATTATAAATCCCGCTAGGGAAAGATTTTTCTACTACAACATACTTTCGTAAACAGTGAATTTTTAAATTCTTTAGAGACCGGTATTCTCAAGGTCAGATTCATTTTTATGATTTGTATGATTTTTTTTTTATGGACTTTCTTACTTATTGCAAGATTTATTATCACTTGATTTCGGTGTTGGTCGCCGAACCTGCTCCCGCAAGTTTTGTTATATTCTTGCCGCCAATCTGCTACAATAGCTGAATTTAACACATCCTGCATCAAATCTGTAGCCATTCTGTTTACAAAACCTTCTAACAGAAATTCGACAGAATCTGCTATAGCAGGATTGGCAGACTGTGAATGTTTTCACTTCTGATTTAATGTTTAGTTTCTGATTCTGTGGTTTCTGATTCGGAAACAATAATTGTGCAGAAATATAATGTATACGACTAATTATGTTTTCAAAATAAAATGCATAAAAATGTAAGTATATACATTTCTTACAATGTAATAAAATTGTTATTTAAACATCGCAACAAGGTCATTTTTAATAATACTACATATTATCATCCAAAAGATGAACTTTTCTCTTCTTTACGCAGTTCACGTAAAATTACCTGTATAAGCATGCTTTATGCAGTATACATTAATAGTTTTAACATTAAATATTTTTAAATGTTCTAATTGCAAAAGTTGTATATAGATGTGGAAACCTCCTTTAGCATATGTTCAAGCTGCGTCACAAAACGTAATATCTTATTCTTTTGAATAGTTAGACCATTTTAGATTTTGGGTTCGATGTTTATTTTATATTTATTAATAGTGCAAACAAATTGTTAACGTAAATTTCTATATAAACATTTATTTGTTATAATCGTTTATGTATAATGTCCAACTGAGAGCTTGGAACATGATTCAAAATCGTTAATTTATTAGAAACATTAAATGAAATATGTATAAAATATCAAATTTTAATATTCGTTTGGTACAAATAACTGTATAATGGTTGTACAATAGTCGAAATATTTTCAGATTATGCAGTAAAATCACAAATTGTAGCAGCTACTTTTAAATATATTGTAGGAATAATATGTTTCATCGTAAGAAAACGACTCACGAGTGTAACAACCGTTTGAGGTGCAATAAATTATTCTTATAATAAAATGTTACATAAATTAATATAATTAACATGAAAATATTTGAACTATTTAATTCATGTAGAAGCTATTACTCTTTAAATATTTGGTAGCGTGAATGTAAGGTATATTTGGACGGTAATGTGTTAACAATTGCAATAAAATGCTTGTTCTATTAAAATGTTTTCACAGGTGATAAAAAATAAATATATATTTTTATTGAATCTTGATCATGGAAGTCTTTTAGTAATAAATGGGTTTCGTTTAATTATCAATAACGTGCTCATGTGTACTTGTCATGTATATCATACAACAATAGCAACATACAGTAACATGTTGTACAAGTGTTGTACAGTTTAATTCTACAAATCCATAGGAATATTAAATTAATGTATCACAAGTTCTGCATGCAGAAGTGAAGATACATAATATTATGTATTAACATATGTTACTCGTTGGAAGAAAATGGATGTACAAGGGATGTACAAGGGATGCAGTGATGCACTCTAACAGTAATTTGCGTGCACATTGGCAGCAGACACTGACATAATCGGTCTACAATTCTTTAGCCATCTGCGTCCGCATTTGGCTTGGGTTCTGCAAACAGAACCTGCTGACAAAATGAAATAACGGATTGGCGGCAGAAACCGAACAGATCAACAACAGAAACTGCACGGGTTTTGTCACCGATTCTGCTCTAGCTGGTTTTGTTATATTTTCTGAATGTAGCAGATCCTGCGTTAAAACTGCAGCCATTCGGTTTACAAAACCTGCAAACAGGAATTCGATAGAATCTGCTACAGCAGGATTGACTGTGTGGGATTATAGTCTTAAAAAGTGAATCTTCTCAACACAATAGATTTCCATGTTACAATATTTTCTTAACAATTCGTTCTTTTGATAAAACACCGTGAAAATTGCACTTGTGCTGATTTCCGCAATTATATTGTAGTCAAAACTGGGATTACTTTTACTACTACTGTAGTATATAAAACAATTACAAACAATTACATCATTACTTCATTAACTTTGAATAATGAATAATAATAATAAGTCGCATTTTTGTTTATACCTCTTCCAAGGAAGATAAGATTATCATAGATTCGTCGACTGTACAGTGAAAGAAAAGTTTCTTCAAATCGCGATACCTCAGACTTTTACTTGTAAATTCCTTTTCCACTTTCACCTGGGAAGAATTGTGGCCGTTATACCGTTACGCGATGATGATCAATTCGAATTTTGTGAGCAAGGTCTTTCAAAGCAAGACGAATGTCAACTTGTACTATACCTTATTGTTAAAAACAACATTTTTTATTAACTACCACCAGTAATTGACGGTTCAGTACAAAGTGCGTATATACACGCTGTCAAAAATAAAACAGACGCTTATTGTAGACGCATAAAAATGACTTCTTAACTATAATATAATTATCTTTTGTCCTTCGTATGAAATACAATAATGTAATTAACCAAACGGGGTGCCTAAACGTTTGGACAAGTATAATTTCTATATTAATATAGAGGATGTGAATATATGTACTCATTCAACATAATATTGTCTAAGCAGTGGTGGCCGATCTTCGGCATTTTGTATAGTTCATAGTTCAACCAACAATCCATTGGTTTGGGTAAGATTGGGTTATCATTTGTTAACACAGTAAACGTATCGCTATTTGAGGTGGGTGATCGTCTTTCAAACACTGGATCACGTAACTTGAGATACATCAGTTTAAAATTATTATGAATTCGTAATGCAACTCTATAATATTCGTAACAATAGTTATAACAATGTCGAAACCTCAAGCTGAAATATAATTGTCGGTTTATGTTATGATATACGTATATTATTTGTGCTTTTTGCTATAATTTCAGCTTTAGTACCTTGCGCAAATTTACAATTTTTCAAGGCATATAAAAGCTCCGCGTCAATTCTTTTTTCAAACAAGAATTTTGTTTTGCTTTACATCGCTCGTGTAATATCAACTCGTATCCATACATCATGAGCAATGATTTGTTATGCAGTTTGTATTGGGAAACGTATCGTGTATTTTAGAAACGAAAGATTTGAAACTAATAAAGTAAAATTACTTTTTCCACAATTTTATAATAAATATGGAGGAAAAATAAGCCCGAAGAATGTAGATTACAGAAAATAAATAAGGCTCGTCTTATTTTTAAGTAAAAAATCTTTCACCCTAATATACATACATTCTATGTAACTATTAATTATATTCAATTTTATGATATATGTATAAACTCATATAAAAGTCATATTTCAAAAATAATGGAATAGAATTACAATAGTGTAATACTATTAAGGTTTATCTCGGTACGAAGCAAATTGTTGATTCGGATAATGAAGATGGAAAGTTTCTTCATTTTAATAGCGCATCTGTAAAAAATTGCAGCAAAGATTGTTCCCACGATTCATTTTTTTATAATTTAAATATAACTTAAAAGCGAATTTTTCCTTGTTGAATTTCTTCGTAAACTTCGGTAGTTAACAATTGGTATCCAGACTTTTCGTGCAAGTAGTACAGTTTGTCTTGTATCCTCTTTGGATTATATCCCTGTTCTAAAAGGTCGTTCTTCTTGAGTTTGAATGTTCCTAAAATGATTTTTAAAAATTGTTCTTTATTAAATTCGTATTATAACAATTTTATTGCATAACAGGCTGCATTTATATTTAACAAATTTAACAAATTGAATACAATGTAAAAAAAATAAGGAAGATAATTATTCGCTTATTGTGAAACGCTGTTTATACTTTAATTAATCTTTCATTATTACCTATGTGCTATCAGTTTAATAAAAGTTTTAAGTAAAATTACCTGTGAGATCAATCTTCGTTAAAATCCTAATAAATCTAGGTACTGCGTAAACTGCTAAATGCTCCTTTAGGTCGATTGATAATCGATTGATATCTAGTGTAGAATTTTCGTCGTATATTGCTGCCATTCCGGCTTTTCCTTCAAGACCCGGAATCTAATACAAAAATGAATACGAATGTAACCAATTTGAAAAGGATGTATTACAGAATTAGCAAATATTAAATAATTATAAATTTTCATATATGTACTATAGAATAAAATTTGTATCAAGCTATGTTTAGCAGAAGAGAAATTAAATTAGCATAAATTGTTAAATCTAATATTTTACATACCTCCACTCCATATACCATGCAATCTCTATAACTAACAACATTACTGATAATAGCTTCAACTTCGGACGTCGATACGTTTTCTCCTTTCCATCTAAACGTATCACCTGTTCTATCTTTGAAATACAAATACCCCAACTCATCTGCTATTAAAATATCACCTGTAAAAAAAAAGAAGTCGAAATATTACATCAAAATAATAGTTTACGCAATCTAAATGTTCAAACTATTATATATACACGTAGAACCAAATTCGTTTAACAAAAAAACTATCGATTTTCAACCAATGTGCTGCGAGCGGTCCGTTCACGAGTATGTCTAAGATTTTTTAAAAACGGACAATTTATTATATTTTTTTGTAAATCAGTAAAAAAATGTATACTTTTTTTATCAGATCTGCGAAGAAATATATTTCACCGTGTGCCGTAGAATTTTATTACTTAATTTATGTGTGCGCTGAGAAAACAAAAGGTTGAAAATACAATAATGTGCGAAGTTTCATTAAATTATACCAGATATAAATGCTGAATCGCCCTTGCAAAATACATCGCGAACTATTTTCTTCTCGGATGCCTTTTGATCAACGTATCCCAAAAATGCTCTCGATGGATTGTTCGGTACAATTTTTCCAACAAACGCACCCGGCTCATCTGAAAGTAGAGACAAAATATTAAGGTGATACCAGTCTGATTCAAAATAAACTTGAATTTGCATTACGCAGAAGGTGTACTTACTGGGCTCGCACACTTGACATAAACCTTTTGCATCTCTTACAGGTTCTCCATCAATGTTTACTTTTAAGATAGAGATAGGATAAACTGATGGAATTATTCGAGACACAAATCCGATGGCTCCAACAGTGTTGTCCACATTTACTGAAAAAAAACATCATACCTCAATATTTTAATCCCTTCCTCAAATTTTGATATAAGATTTTAATTTATTTTAAGAAATTTCAATTTTGGTCGAAACGATACTTCATTAACAGAAACAAATTTGTCATCAATCATAACAGACTGCCAATATTTAATTGATTACTTAAATACCAAACAAATGTGTTTCCTTTATATAACAAATTTTTATACATCTTTTAATAAACAAAATTGATATATTGTATAGAAATGTTTTATATTTTCATTTATGTTAATTAAAAAATAATATAAATAAATGAATAAATGTCATACAAGTGCTTTAATTAAAAATCGATTGAGATAATAAGAAAATAAATACGTCTTACCAATATTAGCATTTCCTTCAGTGGCTCCGTAAAATTCGGCGATTTGTGGAATATTAAATCGTTCTACGAACTCGGGCCATATCTGCGGCCTCAAACCATTTCCAAACATCAGTCTCACTTTGTGTTGTTTATCTTCCGGCTTCGGAGGTACAGCTAAAATATATCTACACATTTCTCCAATATACTGGCCAACCTGTAGATTAATGATACCAATTATTCTTTACACATGCATATTTTCAAACGAAATAATGCGTTACTGATATAATTCGAAAATTGTGATTTGTAGATCAGTATTCATTTTCAAATTTTTTACCAATAAAAAATGGACGTGACTTACCGTGCAATTATATTTGATACAATCTGCGAAATAAGCACTTGCTGAAAACTTTTTTCTAATTACTGTTGTAGATCCATGAAGAAGAGCTGCGCCGGTGGCCATTACGCCACCAGCCGTATGGTACAATGGTAACGGTGTATAAATTCTATCTGAAGCTCTGAATTTTACCATCATATGTATACCGGTCGCCATGAACATGTATCTAAAAAAAAACATTCGAAATAATTGGAATTAACATATCGAAAAGATATAATATAATAAATGCAAAGGTATTATTTATTATTTTCGCGAAATAATTATTACGTATCCCTAATTTTTAAATGGTTTTATCGAAATTATTACATAACAATGTTCACAGTAAATCTAACAGGTGTTAGTTGCAAATTTATTATTTTTACAAATTATTTATTATGTATCTCTGTATTTTAGAACAAATGTGCAGTAAGTTTTATTGCGACTAGTATCAGAATTATTTTTCGATTCAATTGAATACTGGCAGAAATAAATTGTCTGAGGTAAAAAAAAAGTAAAGCAAATTTATACCCAATGCACAAATATTAACCGTACTCTGTTCAGAAATAGAAAATTTAATGTCTGTTGATATACCAGAACTGTTGGCTAAGTTTACTTATTAATAATGACAATTTTACGTTAACGTAATTTAGACGACTATCATTAAAACAGAAGAGAAAGCTTTTTATTGCTCAGAGCAAGAAAATTATTTTGATGTTCTATTTTAAGCACCATAATCGATAGATTATAGATGGTTACAACTTTGAATGAACACTATCGCAAAACCAGGCTAAAAGAAAAGACAAATTGAAGGATGAATAATTCAAAGGGAACAAGAAATCAATATCGATTACAAACATAGTGTTGCTACCATTGTTCAACGAACAGAATGAGTTATTGAAAGCTAAAATCGAAAGGTACAATTTACTCTTTGATGTCAAACAAATTTCCACATCTCGTGGTCGCTCTTATGTTTCATGTTGTTTTTTTCTTTTACTAAAAACAGTGAAATTTTGTGTTCACTAAATTATATTATCAACGAAGCGACATTTAAAAGAAAAACAAGCCAACAAATACTAGTAAATATTTTAATGACAGATGAAACAGTAAAATTATAAAGTTATAGTTTAAAAGACCTCCGTTAAAACATTTAAATTAAAATCGTACGAGATATGTATAATTTTCATTTATTCTTTAGTCATTCATGCACTTGCTAAGGATATAAAGATTATAAGTATTGTTAATAAACATTTCGATAAAGAGTAATTGAAATCTAGCCACGATTTTAATAAAAAGGATGTAATGGATTTTATTCAATGCTCCTTACCTAGAATTCGTTATAACTGCTGCTTTAGGAAGACCAGTTGTGCCACTGGTGAAAATATATAACAACTGATCGTTGTAACACCCTTTCTCTTGGAGAACCGGTGGAGTCGAAGACGCGTCGGCGACTAGAGCGTCTAAATCTTTGTCATTTAGTTTTGATATTTTGGAGTCCGGTGAATTACCGATTCTGTATAATGTAAATTCTGAGCTCAAAGAGTTCATAATATCTGACACAGCTGGAACAAAATTCGTCAAAATAAATTAAAAATGAATTCAATATTTTTCAATAGAGAAATATTTCAGAATTACTTGAAAAGATTATTCATTATAAAATTAATAAAAGGCAACTTCTAACAATGTCTGATTCGACTTTTATAAAAGTGTCCATTAGTACGTTCAACAATAATGAATGAAAGGATTCATGAAAGTTTGCAATGGCTACCCTGTAAAAAATATTAACACGTACAATATTATTTGTCAATGTATAGTGAGCAAAATGAATGATTATTCTTACTCTGTAGAGGATTTTCAGTTTGTATCTCAACAATTGTTACCATTAACTGGCGAATATAAATAAGTCACAAAGTGGTTAAACAGTTAATCAGAGTTGTTTCAATGTTTAGTATTGAATTTTCGCAAATAGTGGATCTGTTAAATAATTCCACTTGCATACCCGATGCTTAACGAGTAAACGTAACAGTCACTATTGTTACGCAATCGTTTATAAAATGGCCCTCGAGTCGAATCGACCATGGCACGCAACCGAACACCTAATTTTCTTTCATTCTGAGGTATGTAGTTAGTTCTGTTTCCTATTATAGCATCAATGATTATGTCGAAGACTATGCATTTATAGAACCCACACGCAACAGAAGAAGAATATGATTTCGTTCGAGCGTAGGAGTTCACGAGCTAGTGTAATGTTTGAAATCATTATTATAAGAATTGGTTTGTATAATAAGTGGACTTTAATGGTAAACAAACTAACTGTGATTTTTGTATTGCTCTATTTCTAAAAATGTCACCCAAGTTACTGTAGATGTTAATTAAATTAAATGAATTGATACAAATATTTAACACCATCTCACATTTGACATACACTGATATCAGCTTGACAAAAACATTACAAATTTCGAGAATATTATGATAATAATATTTCACCAACTAGTGTAAATAGTATGCACTAGTTAATCAAATAATATTCAATAACTGACACAAATTGTATTCAACTGTTAATTTCCTCAATTATCTAGTAACTAATAAGGATGATAAATTAAACAAGAAACAGATGTATGAAATATAA
Source organism: Nomada lathburiana (assembly GCA_963667235.1). NCBI lineage: Eukaryota > Metazoa > Arthropoda > Insecta > Hymenoptera > Apidae > Nomada > Nomada lathburiana. Next base: position 6,430,261 of record OY763898.1, on the reverse strand, counting down.
TATCGAAATTGACACCGGTTAAATGAATCCCTGTGGTTTGTGTTTATCTGTCTCCCATTATCTTCTTCCTTTTATAAATTTAACATTCAGATATTCATTGTAGTACCACGTGCGTGACGAAAACGAAATTTTGTCAGAGAGGGGAAAAAAAGTGAGTATTTAAATCTAGCTATGTATTAAATGTAAATATATTTATCTTGAATATTTGTTATCTACGATCGATCGAGAATTACAAGTAGATGTAAAAATCCGAAATTTCAGTAAAAATGCGGATACGTGGTATTTAAATGATATTAGAATGATAGATTTATCGCATTAGAACTATCTCAAAAGGATCTAGAAACTACTATAAATTATCACCATTTGGATCTTAAGGTGCAAAAATCTTACCAATATTGAGAAATTCCTTGGACGTCACAAACTATTAATTCTATTAATAGTTATTATTATTTATAATTATGAATAACGTTCTATTATTATGACACGCTCCATTTATGATGCACTTGGTCTTGTGCACGTTTCGTACTGTTAAATAACGTTCACATGCACGCACGACCAAGTGTTTCACAATAACCGTTCGTTTAATTTATTAAATTGATGCTGCATCGCTTAACGGATGCACAAGTAACTTTGTAACACGCAGTGTAGAACAATAACTGCCAATCGGATTGCATTTATTATCGTAAAATTAATCTGCTTCGTTATATCAAAAATATTCACGTTCATATATTATTATTTCTGCATTAATATGATTTTATTTAATATTATAATGTTTATTATATTGTAATCAAATTTTTAAGTTAGGATGTTAAACATGACTTATGATATATAATTAGGTAACAAACAATCTTTTGCGAAACAGTGCACTCTATTCAATAATTGTATTTTCGTTGAATATTTAAGTTTCATCGAAATAACGGCTCGCGGTAAAAAAAATTGTCTGCAAATTATGCGCACGTATATTGTTGCGCATGTATACATACATATGATGAAGATAGAAATAACTATATACCGTGTGAATATTCTTCTACGTTTAAAAGTTCACGACGTAAGCTTAAAAGAAACTTAAATTACATAAGTTTGTACAGCAAACAGTATAAAGATCTTTTTATATGCGGGTTCACCTGCATAAGCATAAATGACATTCATATCTTATTTGAGTCTACAATTCGGCAAGTACGTATTTATAAATCATCTTTGACATTTGTAAAACGACAATCGCGATCTTTATAGTCTTCCATATTATTATCCATATACATAGTTTACACAATTCTATTCAACTCCAATAGACGATTTCATTATTAAGTTTGAAAGTAAGTAGTGTTTCTTTGATTATTAAAAACAGTCTTTTAAATAAAATTTAACCAGCTTCATCGTGTTTAATTAAATTTCATGGACATATTCTTATTTTGCATTTGTAAGTATACAGGTACACAAAATTATTAATTTGTTTCTAGCACTTGCATGGTACAAAACCAAATATGCAATATATCTTATCGTATACATTATCTGCATGGACTTGTAGCTTCACTTTTTAATAAACTATTACTGATAAAGCTTTAGATATTGCTGCAAAACAACGTACAATTAACGCTTATGAATACTAACACTTTATCCAATCAGCTGGGTATTAAACATTTCTCAAGTGCAAGAATGCTTTCTGCTTGACATTGGGATACAATATAAAGAAAGATGTATATGTAAAATGTATCTCCACAAAATTCGAGTTAATTGGGACTATCTGCTAACTATAATGAATATTCTATCACCATCGTATGAAAATATTGCGGCCAAGGGCTTTTTATGCGAATTGGTTATTTCTAAAAAATATTTGTCGATTTTTTAAAGTCCACCGAATATTTGGTGTTACACAAGGCCTGGATTAATCCCAATCGAGTTCAAGTTCGATTCTCGTGATAAAATTTGTCTTTCTTTCACTTACCATCAGTAAAATCAGCTCCGTAAATGAGAGCCTGACACTTCGACACGTTGATGCTGTGCAGGAGGGAAGTTTTGCGAAGATTTGTGTTAATGAGCGGTACTATTATTCCCAGCTTACTCAACCCAAGCCAAAGGGCGACAAATTCCAGCCGATTTTCCAAAAGTATGCCAACCACATCACCCTTACGATATCCGCCCGTTTTGAACACCGTAGCGACTTTGTTACTGTAGTCTTCCACCTGAAAGTGCAATCGTCGAATGTCATTAAAATAAACTATCCATGTGCAAACAAAAAATACATACAGAAATATTGTATCGAGGCAAATCAAACTTCTCGTAACACAGATTTCCTTTTTAAAACGACGTTAACATTGCTCATATGAAAAATACTTAGAATAAGTCGGTCAACCAGTTCGCTACGTGAGATCGCATATAGAGCGAGACCGAACGTGTGGTACAACCGGGCAGGGAATAATTCTGCATGTAAAAGTAAGTAGAAAAGGAGGAATACAATTGTTTCCTTCAGCTCCTCGTTTTTCGGGAAAATCGAGTTTCAAACATGGACTTCTTCTTGCGAGGTCATGTCAAAGTAATAGTATACGGAAAAAGCAACGTAAATTCACCGCAGGTCAAAGAAAAAGGATTACATAAACCGTCCACCATTTTAAAGCGTTCGAATAATGTGACGTCAGGGCATGAGTCTTTGATTTAAAGAGCTAGGATTTGCATTCGTCAGAAAGGACGTGACTTTTAACAGTTCGTGCAATGTTAATAATATTAATAAATGCAATAAATTTATCAGGCTCCTTTGATTTATTAGTATATACATCTAAGAGTGGAGGTAGTAAAGGGCACGCATACATGCTCGATAGAATTCTTTTTTAACGTGATACTTCATTTAATGAAACAGATGGGTATTGTGAATGCGACAATTTTCGGGAAGGTACGAAACATCGAGGAAAACCCACCACATCGGACCAGGAAAATCGTCTAAAGTGTGGACTCTGGATTGTAAACTGTATACATATAATGTAACCGCAAAATCCTCAAAGCAAACATAATGACTACTTATTTTAAGTCTATTCAAACTAAAAAATAAAAGGCGGACGGCAACCAGCAGAGCAGTTTGCTCGACTTTGCAACGCAAAGTCGTTATTCATGTGGGAAATTGCTTTCAAATTATCATACTTTAAAACAATATAAATAACAATAAATTATATTAATATATTTAAGTTTGTTTTGCCATTATATATACTTTATAAACAAATGTTTTGTTAATAAAAGACTAAACTTGAGACAACTGCAAGGAATTACTTCGAACCCAATACGAGACATACAGACCAAGAGAAATGGAATCGGTATTGACTGTAGAACATCTGAAGAAATTAATTCTAGCACAAAGGGTTAATTAGAAAATTCGTATCCATGACTGACAAGTCATTTTTCTGTTTACCGGGTAAATTGCCAGCTGACAAATTGCTTTACGAGCAAAATGAAGCTTTGTATAAAAAAGAATACACTTGGAGAAATATTAAGAATATAGAGCATTTTCCTTCATGTCTTATTTTCAAATACAGACGAACCTCGATAACTTAAATCTCAAGGGAGCAGCAAAAAACTTTGAATTATAGAGGTTTCGTGTTATCGAGTGTTCGAGTAAGAGAGGTTTAATACACGAAAATTCGACTTATAGAGGCTTTGTATGACGACTAACTTTCCGTCTTGCGAGGACGGAAAGGAAGGCATATTAAATTTTTCCGCGTGAATTACATTTTTATTGTATACATATATGAACGTAATCAGCAGGCGAAAGTTAGGTCGCTAAACATACATACATATATGTACCGACTTCTTATTATGCAAAAAGTCAGTAATTTTGCTATGAGTTAATGTATTAACGCGTTGTTCATCTATGAAAATTGAGGAATAACGGTTAGCTTCCATGGATATGCACGTGGTCATTTTATGTTTTCCGTCTTATGTTTTGAAACAAACCTAACGGTTGAAAGGAAGGAAACAATTGAATGATATCTGACACAAAGTTATAAACTTCGAGTTGCAGGGGCAGCAGCAATAGAAGTTCGACTTATAGACGTAATCTTCGGGCAGTAGAGGTTTGACTATTCTAAATTCGAGTTACAGAGGGAAAATGATGCATCTGGACACGTGGCAAATAATTCATAATTCTGCAGCGGAGCGGAAGGGAATTAAGAAAATTTTCGTCTTATAGAGGTTTTCGAGTTATAGAGGTTCGAGTTATCGAGGTTCTACTGTATATCTACTTAAAAATATTAACAATTAATGAACTCCAAAAAACTATTCAAATATCAAACAGTATGTTTTCAACTTTTTAAAGAAACAACTTGAGATACGTTGTGCTACACAGCCTGTGTATGAGTATCATTGACACGAAGCAAATATTTATATAAAAAAAGTAACGGTACAAAGATGTAATATTAAAGCATTCTGTCATAAAAAGAAATACATAAAACAATTTTTTTTAAACACGCCATACGTAATGTTAATTAAATACCGAATATTTTCATTATCTGAAATATGCACTAATACTGTGTGATTAAAATTACAATTATCCGTTCGAAAATATTTCAGAATGAAACATCGGCCGAGGCTGTTTATCGGTTTACGGCTCTTAAAAACGATTCAATGACCCACGAGTCAACTTTAATTTATTGACGATCAAAATAAATGAATTTTCTGTACGAAGCGGAAATGTGGTCATTTAGACGTATTTTGCGTCCTTTATTTCATTTCTGCTTGTTTATACGAGCTGCATGAACAGTAATTCCCATCATTTACACTGTTGGTTATTGGCCAGGTTGATAAGTTGCTATTTCAAAATGCTACATCCTCAAATTTTTGTTGATACCAAATTTATCGCGGCACGGTGCGTTCAGGGATTTATGTTAATCTGGATGACAAGAGAATTACCAAAGTGCAGTAATATATTAATATATAGATAAGATGTTATTTCTGATTTAAAATTTATACAATTTTGGGTATTGCATTCTATATGATTGAGGACTGTGAAGTTCAAGGTGTCAGATGTAATCATTTAAAGACATTTGTTAGTTCCAAATAGACGTCGTCTCAAGAAGATTCTATTATTATCACTGGACGAATTTGACGTTTGTAATTTGAAGATTAGTCTTTATCCTGTATAATGTTATAATACTAGTTACTAATTTGCTAGGTAGGTATTTATTATATAACTGAAACGAGATCAAGGATAGCACCTAATTATTAGAAAACAACCAACACCAGCTGAATCGTACAAAACAATCAACCATAAAACTTGTGCACAGCGCAAAACTACTTTGCTATAATAAAATCATGATACGAAATTGCGCCAGACGTTAAAGTATTTACTGATGTGATTAACTTAGATACTTTCTGGTATAATTTCAAAAAATTAAGAACTCGATACATGGCCTGGTTATCCAAGGCCAGAACATCATAGAACAAGTTTGTATAACGAAATGACACGCACACTGGTGAATGGAAAGTAGGTAAAAGTTGTAAAACACAGCAATTTAAATAAATGGGTCATCATGCAAAATATTAAGCAATCGAAATTGGGAAATAAATAATTGGGATAACAGTTTACATGAATTTCGAATGAACTTTCAGAAATTGTTAGCAATTTTTACCTGCTGAAATGTCCACTCTTCATCTTCGCAGACGAAACAAACTTTATTGGGATGTCGATTAACATGCTGTCGAAATACATCGGCAACACTTCTGTTCTTCCTCTCATGGCCACGTATAGTCCAGAGTACTTTCACATACCGTGAAACTGCACTGAAATAAACAAGAATTTTCACATTAAAATCATTTGTCAAATGGTACGTGTAATTTATATTATACGAATGCTAGCCTCTTTGAAAGTCTAGCTTATTAATCGTAAGATAAACGTATCCCCGCAAGTAAAAAGATTGAAATACCATATGTATTTCTTCTTTTTGTTAACAAAAATATTGATACTTTTGGTCATTCTTAATGTATTTATTTGTTAAATTATACATATAAGGCCATGCATGTCAATTGAACATCTGAATTATTTCAATTAGGTAGAGAAAAAGCAGCATGTTTCGAATACTGTTCGTAATTGAGAATACTGAAATATCTAAAACAGTTCTAACATTATTTAACTCATACCATCGTAAATAATAGGGGCTAATGGCTAGTTAACCAGTGACATTTGTATATAAACTGTAATTCTAATTAAATGTCTTATTAATTTTATTAAATGTTTTTATTTACGAAAGTATAACATTTTATTATATTTGAAATTGGTATTCCATATATGCTGCGCTTCCTCTACTATCAAAGGCAGGGAAAATGATATACATGTAGAGACACTGGAATGGTTCCAAGGCCTGCATCTGATGGTGATAAAAAAAAAGGTTCTCCCGAGGTCATATTGAAGGGTTCTTTAAGGTCGTCGATATTTTTTCAAGGTCATCTCAAGATAATAGTATTACAAGTTGTTGAACTCGTCTTGATACCGACTACAATATCGTACTATAAAAAAATAGATGTTAATCTGCCAAAAAATGGCGATGATTTAAGAAAAGAAACATTGGGAGAACTATTTTTGATTACCATCAGATGCTCGCATTGGAATCATTAAAACCTCTTTTTGCTATTTTTCCTGCCTTTAATAGGAACGAAAAACAGTAGCAAATAGCACACCTTTATATCGTTTGTTATACAAAGCGTATTACAAAAATCGAATATTTATTTCCTACATAAAGAGTATCAGTTATCTAACACGATGTGTCCATGCCGCAAAAATAATCCTTAGCAAGTCAATTTCTTATCCGAATGAAGAAGTATACATTATATAACAGGCTATCTTCTACATACACAATACGAATCCCGCACGTCTCGTTTGAAAATAATTAGAAGTACAAATATATTAAATAATTATTTTACCACACAGCACTTTTGCCTATCACTCTTTTTCAGTGGCTACGAATGGAAGTTTTGCGCTTGAATATCCTTAATGTTAAAATAATAAAGAATAACTGCATAGAGTTTATTGACAATTTTCGAATACGTCACGGCAATCGAATGGCTAGTCAAACCCACTTTGCGCGCATCCTAAAGGAAATTTAAGTACTTAGTTGGTTCAATGGATCAGTTAGAGCAACAAGTGAAACCTGTGTGCTACGCAGGTCGTTTTAAATGATTCACGGCTAATCGACACTATATTTTATGCAATTGCATACATGGCGTATGCATACACGTGCGTACGCAAGAAATTAACTATGTATGCATATGTATAGTAGGTAAGGGCAAAAAATTGCTTCTCCGAATACATATCCCCTCAATACAATGAAATGCTGCAAAATCTAAGGCATTTGTTATAAAACAAGCTATTTGTTACCGTTGTTCCTTAGCTTTATGACTGTTTATATTATTTTAAACCAATTATACCTGAATTAAGGTGACACCTGATTTTGTATAATCCACACGTTCGTTACAAGTATCTAAGTGGTCGATAACTTTTCGCCGGTAGGGTATATCTATTGCTAAAGATTCACTAATTATTGATGTTCCTGTGTGATTATTCACTTTACCACGAACGTAACGTTTGTATAAAACGATACATACACAAATATTGAACCTACAGTTGACTATATGTTAATGCGCAAATATTACTCGTAACACATGTTTAAGTTATTTCGACAAATGTAAACTGGATTTAAACGTCGTTTATAATTATTTACATTTGGCTTGCGACTTCTTTTGCAATTATAATATTGTTTTTGTCATTATGCTCAAAGAAGTAATTTACAATTTATTGTATTCAGTAGAATCAAAATTAAAAGAGTAAATTTGTATGATAAGTGGAACTTTCAAACAAGCTTTTAATTCAATGAAAATTTGCATTTAAATATATCAAGAACGATATGCGAATGAAGAAGAAAAATGTATCGACGCCCATCATAAGTGCTTCGTAGAATAATGGGCTGATATATTATTGGGTTCTAGGGACATAACATTTAAAGAATAAAACATTTTACGACCGTCCTATACAAGCTACAAGTCGGTAATGACCCCACAATTATAGAATAAGCTTAACTGCTAGTCGTAATAGCATAGCTCTTTATGATTTGTTTTTTTTGCACAAGACTCTTGTATTAAATTCTGGCTGAATTCATAAAAATGGCATGAATCTTCTTAGTTGTGACAAAGTACCTATATAGAAATAAATTTCTATTATTGTCTTTAACCAACCGGGAAAAATGTATTGGTTTGAGTAATTGCCGGTGTATATAGTTGGTCATAAATTTTGTCAGGACGACGAATAACCTGTAGTCCCTTGTCGTCTCGGCGGTTGCTGTATTTCTAAGGGTAAGAAAGTCTAAAATCAACAGACAGCGGGTTGTAGACCGATTGCTACTACAAATTTTCGTATGTTTGAAATGGAAATAATGCGACCAGTACCATGAAGAAGATACGTGAGGTTATTGGCGAAGCTGTAGTATCAAAACGTACAGTACCAAATTTGTTTGGAAATATGTACCGTTTTTTTGGTCAAAAGAGTCTTGCTTTTTGCTTCAGGGATTGATAAGCTACCAAATAAATGGGGAAGAGTTATATTTAATAATGGGGTATACGTTTGAGACTAAGTACATAGTTCTGTAACTTTCCCAGAAGAATAATAAAGTTGGTGGAAACAAACAGCAATTACTTATGACCCAACCCAATACAAGGCGGTGAGGAGCAAGCCCATAACTTCAAATCCCTGTCTATTCTTTTATCCCAGCAACCGAAATATATGTATTTATAATACTTCAATGCCTTTCAGATTTTACAACCTTGCCGCGTCATTACATAAATTATATTTTTCCACTTCTAATTTTACTACCTCCAATAACAATCTGCTTAGTAATATTTTTTGGACTAGCGCAAGAGTTCTGTCGGCTGCTTTATTTTCGCCTTTCCTAATAACGATTATTATATTGGTAAACGAATTACACTGCCCATCAATTTCCCTTCACTCTGTATAATAACTACAGATTTCCTATTTTAATGATACATTAATTAATTAATAACAAAAGTATTAAGAACAGTCATTTTCTTACTACTGAAAGGCAACAAAGCTGTTGCCCACACCTAATATATGAAAGCAAATCAAATATAACATTTAATAAAAAAATATATAATCTCAGATTGTGAAGAAATGCAAATCTCTTGTAGATTATAGGTATATCTTAATTAGTAGCATAAATCGAGCTAAATAAACAATCAGAGAGCGTTAATAATCATTAATATTCGTAGAAAATATCATATGTATATTAAATTATACTAATTTCAATTTATAAAAATTTGATCATTATTTGCGTATTTTAAATATAGTGTTATATTAAGAACTCAAGCCGTTTCTTTCATATTCAATCTAGCATTACTTTGAATAACGTTATATCATGTGCCATTGAACTCCACATGACACACGCTTTCAAGCGCTATAAAAAATTCATCGTTTTCCAAAAATGGTAAGGTCAACCCGATTCGAAATTTCCTATTCAAGAAGATCATTTCTTGACCATCGCACTATCGAAGCATCGAATTTCTTGCAAAAAAAATGCAAGTTTTCCTCACATTTATTCCCACATTTTTCTTTAATAAACAATGTTCAATATCTATGAAGGAAATATAAATTAATTCAACTATAGAACTTCTTCACTAACTGACAAAATCGAAAATGAAGCTGTAAATACATATTTCCAAGTAAAAGCATTACTATTCTATTATGTATTACTAACTATTTAGATTCAATAAATATAAATATAATTCTTTAATTATGAAATTCTCTGAATTATTCCTCTCGGAGCAACATTGTTGTCTTCTTACTGACAAAAGACACTTTCCTATACAAAAATCATACAGTTGTGTCTGTTATTGATATTATTTACAATAAAACTGTTGATTCACTATAATTTTATATAAGTAGCTATTTATAATACGCCAAAATCGATACACGCATTAGTTATTCTCACGAATTCGATAAGAAAATATCAATTGAACCATCGGTAGTAATAAATTACGATGTACACTCGCAACAAAAAACCACTAAACCTACCGCAGATAGAGATCCAGGTAATAGAAGCAAGATCAATCTTATCACAAGTTTTCGTAAATAATACCAAGCTTATGTAATAATAGAAACCACATCCTACGATACCTCGCAATTTGATTACGTTTGCAAATAATGTTTACTTTATGCAAAGATCTGTCCCTGTACGACGGATAGATCTAATCAGAAATTACTTATCAGCGATAATACAAATCGAATTTTATTGACCGATACCGCAGAAAAACGGTAAAAATGATTGTAAGTAATAATGCAAATATTAAGGTAAAGCGGAGGAATGCCGGCCAGCGGGGGTAATACCGATCAATCAAAAATTTATAACAGTGCTTTACTTTAAACCAAGCATTTCGTATGCAGTTTTTAACATTCAATGTAATGAAATAATTTTTAACGACTTGATATAAATTATCTCTCTATAATATATTTTAAATATATGCAGCTTTGCGATTTAGAATTGGATCTAATAAAGTCTACGTTTTGTTGCATATTTAATCCCTTCTTTTCTATTACTGTTCATGTGATTATAACATCAGTGATATAGATTTCTTTTAATCCATATTCAACGAACTTCGAGTACAAAGTGTATCAATAAATAAAACGTCAATTTGATCGCCTGCACAGTGACTTGCTATAAACGGACACTGCGATCTTAATCGTTCCTTATTGAAAAAGAAGAGTTGACCAATTGGTGCACTAACACGTATATAATTGTACTGCTCATATAAATTATCACTAACAATACAAGTAAGTAACATTCATATCTTAATTTGCGAATGGTCCATTTTGGATATCAAATAACAATTTTCAGAGTACAACAAACCTGTTATTATTATCCATGCTATTTCTCCTATTTTTATTTTAAATGCCTCCTTTTGTCTTTCTTATATCTGTTAGCATTATTAAAGGACACAACGATACAGCGAGAAATAATGTTTCATACACAGTGCAAATGTCAAGCAGAAGTTATTATAAAACAGTGAGAAAACACTTATCAGTAGTTGAAATTAGATACTTATTTAAAAATAAGTCTATACAAAAATCTGTGCAATCATTCAGTATATGAAGGGCTATTTTCATGCTTACATGTATATGTACCTATACTCTTCTAATTGCTTTATCTTTATACTACGTCTACTACTTGCAAATAATTTAAAACCCTTTTTTTCCTAGTTACAAATATAGTAAGAATTTACATAATACCAGCGAGGATGACGTTACGTTTATGTACAGACGATTATACGTTTCCAATGAACAAGTACATACAAGATGATGTACAGTAAGTGAATAAAATTCATATAACAAATAAACAAATATTATAATATCTCGATGAATAATTAGACTTTGATCTTGATTATATATTCAACCGACGTTGCAATGATTGCGTACTTCAAAAGAGCTTTAAGAATTGAAAGTGAGGAATATTATTTTATATGCGAACTTGTTAAACATCTGTCAGTATTCTGCAATGATAAGTTGATCGATCGATTGTAGTCAATTTTCATGCAGATCAACGGAGAATAATAAAATCGCCGATTTACGATTCACGGTGTAAAAATACAATCATCAGTGCTACGTCATAGTTCGAAACAAAAAAAACATGTAGACGTACGCTGGCCAACATTATGAAGTCTACAATATGATAACAGACATAAGTACATGTACTTCTTAATGGACAACGTAAACAAGTATGCAATGCTTTTACATTTCATTTCATGAACCGAAAAGAATGTGTTGCAGGTTTATGATATTTTACACTCAGGCTGCGATGCAAATAAACAATTATTTGCAAAACATGACAACTTTTTGCAACACCTAAAAAGTTCGAAATACTTAAATCCAGTGTATATTCTAAACTGGATTAGAAGCAGAATATATTTCTCATAAATCCTAACTATTTAAATGAAGTGTTAAACAATAAATGAAGTAAAAGAAATGCTTCCTGTAAATCACTTCTATTTAAAATGTTTTTACCCGAGTAATACAACAGTAGAGACGAATCCATGCACGATAAATGAGGGGGATAAAGGCGGATGCAAAATATCTCGGAAAAGAATAATAGCGTGAGTTGTCTGTACCAATATTTTGTTCTCAACGATCATGATTGCAATTAAATTATGATCGTTAAATTACGACAAACTAACGATCTTCGAAATTGCTTTACGTACAACACAAGTAAGAAATTATAGATAAATTGAATCTAATATATTACGTTTTATACGTCTAAACCGTAAATAAATAAGAAAATATTTGTCATTTTAAAACATATAAACTTTCAGTAGATTTCATACTACGAGAAACATGAGAACAGATCTCGGTAACCTACATATAAATACTGAACATGATTGAATTTAACTATCACGTGTTTATATATATACATATTTGTATGTACATAATTTTTTCATAACAAAATACAACCTTGACCGAATGTTCAATGTCACCAATGACTCACGCTAGCAAATAATTCAAACAGCAGGAAAATTGCTCATTTTCCGTAAAAACCGACAATATCTTGGATTATAAATAGAAAACATAAGGTGCAGTAAAAGAGGGATCCACGTACGAAACGAAATATGCTTGAACTTGCGGGGAAAAAGAAAGCGCATACACTGTGAAATTTTGATTTGTCGCATTTATACAGATCGTTTTCGTTATCAGCGAGTCTTTTCACAATCGTTAATGAGGAATGATAATTTAGTTGATTGCTTGTACATATGTCGCAAAGTGCATCTACTGTTTCGTACATTAAACGTGGCTTACTTTAAAGCACACGCCATTTAAATGGCATTACCGCGGAACGAACATAGCATCTAAACGCACTAGTTAACTAATCAATTTTCCCGGTGACTCTTTCGCAATGCACATTGACGTTTTTTGTTCATTGACTCGACCAAAGGTTTATATCTCGCATTCGCATACTTAATATACTCTTGATATAAATCGCAGAAATATCAGTGAATGAATACTACTGTTTATTTGGCATTGGCTGCATGTGAGACGTTTCATTCGTATATTTCACAGTAATTTCAACTACTTTCCCCAGTCAAGATAAAATATAAAACGACGTTCAATAGATATAACAGAGTTTACAATGCGACAATATTTTAGCGGCGCGTGATTCGAATTACGAAAAGAAGTGTAACGCTGCTATTTGGCAGTGTGATAGTTTAGTTAGTTTCGTTATCGTCACAAGATCATTATTTATTATCAACCTATTGTTGGCTACAAACGAGGGATACAAGTTTCAATCACGGTGCACGTTTGACTTCCCTAGTGATCTATGTATGATGAAAATTGAACAATTATTTTATAAGAGCAATATATAAACATTAACTCCCGAAGGACGGAAGTATTTGTTCCACGTGTCATTTGTCACACGCATGACCACTCATATCATAGGCTAACTCTTCAATGATATTTTATAATGAAATTCCACAATGGTGGAAAGAAATGTATATTCATGAAACGTACGATTAAGTTTCGCAACTAAACTCTAAAGAACGATAAGGGAAGAAAAACTGGCACACTGTAGCATAACTAATATTACTAGCACGATGCATATCTATTCCAAACAATTTAAACCCATTGCTTATTCAATCGCAACATTTGAACATCTTCGTCCTACGCTGTTACAAAATTGAATTCAACATTGCTTGAAACGACGCTGCGATAAGTCGAATGTAATCTGCCGTTCCGAACCCGGCGATATCATTGTCAGGTTTACGTGCTTCACCGTTATAGTCATCGGCCGAGACCACGATGGTGAACTGTTACCATCCGCGAAATTCGAAGGAAGCAGAGAGAAACTCGGCTTGCCCGCGGAGAAAACAACAGGTATGTATACTGGAACGATGACACGGTTTCCGGTTTCGCCGATCGGAATTAGAACGTATCGTATCGCTAGTCGCCGATCTTCGTCTTTTCTCCCTCGCTCCTCCGTCGCGGGATAAAGATAAGTCAGAGAAAAAGAAAGGAAAAACGAACGTGTGTACTCACAAAACATCCCTGGGCAAAGTTTTTACAGCAACGTAGAACCATCGGAAGCGCCCTCCGGAGACTAAATATGCGACGAGAATCACGACCAAGAGCTGCACGAGGAAAATGGGGCCTGCGTATATGGCGAGCAGAGCCAAACAGGCGACCAAGCTCGCTAACAGAATCATCATGAGCGCTAAGCGTCGAAGTAGACGGCCGACTGCCTTCCACCGGCTGGCCGAGCTCCTTTCCGTGCGCGTCCTCGTCTTCGGCGTTGTGGTCGTTGTGATGGCCTCTGTCCCCGCTCCTGCCCTCACACACGCATAGGTATATATATATACACAGTGTTCGTCAAGCGTGTTCGCCGCGATCTTCCATCCGTCCTCTATTCTACGTTCAGCGTACCTATCGGTTCATTGTTCGCTGTTCCGATTTCCACTTCTACCGAGACGCTCGACGCATTCGACTTGCTGCTGTTCCTTAGTTTGTCCTCGGGAACGACCCTGCTCTCGGCCGACGTCGACGTCCACGACGAAGACGCCGGCCGTGAACAGATCGACGATGAGAGGCCTGAGACGTTGGAATGGAGCTCACCCTTTTCTACGTCCTGTAACAATCGTGACGTACCATGTTACCTGGGCTATGCGTTTTTTGTTTGACCTATTATGTTTCTGGGGACACGCGTATACATGCATATATGTATGGCTCCGTTCATAAGTTGAACGCGCTGCGTTGGAGATACGGGGGAATGCGAGGAATTTGTGTACGTATTAGAAGTATAGACGAATGTGTTACTCGTATTTCACAAGCTTTGAGATGAATGAAATTCTTCTTTTGGATAGTATCTGTGTGCTGAGATTTTTTTAGAGGTCGTTTTGATGTCGCACTGTCCTTGTGTAGGCTTTAATTAACACTCGTGGTATTTTAGAGTGCATATTTCTTTTCGTAGAGTGTTAATTTTATTCTGTACACCTGAAGGAATTGAACCGATTAATTTTTTAAGACTGTATATCTATTATACATATGTTTAGTTTAGAGTTTTAGGAACGGATTATTTAATGCACAAATACATAGTCAATCTAACGAAATGATGAAGTATTCTAATTTTTTAAAGTTATTTGGAAAACTAATTGATTTCTTCAGATAATATATTTTGCAGTTACTTTTTCCGGTAATACTCGTTTTATTTTGTACAGTCTTTTTATGTTTTCAGCGGAGGAAACTGGACGTAAGCATATAGTTGATAGAAAATGTCTGTGGTAGATGTTAGTTCTTCTTCTTGTGGAGTATCGTGTAACCTAGAGTCTCGAGTGTTCCTGAACAGTGTATGGGAGGCTGACTTGAACAATCTGGAATAAAGTGGTTATCCAATTCTAAGTTTCAATGATTTACACTAGAAATTCTTTGTGGAACTGTGCAGCCATATTTATATGAACAGAAAAGGCTGTAAAAAAGGGCCGGCCGACATTATGTGCTCACTGGCCATTAGTGTTAAAAATGATTCCCATCAGTGGCTGATGGATTCCAAACTTGCAAACCTATAAAATTTTCTTTATCTGAATTTACAGATCTGTCTTTGTTGCCATTTAATTGTTTAAAATTCTTGTTATTTCCCCGAAGTTATTGGGTAATGGTTGACACTTCCAGCCAACTGCACCACATAAATATATACTTTTATTAAAATTTTGTAAAGAGATCTTATAGAGAGATTAAATATTAAGAATGGAAAACGAAAAAGATAAGTGTACTACTTCCTGAAGTATTCTAATACAGAGATATGAATAATAGCTTGGCTGATTTATACATATAGCTGAGGTATTGGAATATGATTTTGTAAACAACTCGGAATAAACTGATAAAATGTAAGGAATAAAGAAAATAATAAATTTACCGACTGCATTACATTTTCTAAGAACCTTCTTCAATGATAAACGATAAAACCGTTTTAAAATTAGCACGTAGTACTTTATTTTTCTAGCGTAATTTAGTAATACGAGAAGTAAAAAACAGGTGCAAGAAATGAGCACACACTATACATGAATAGAACGGATACAGAAACAGGTATCACGATATTACCTTGGCCAAGACACTAGGAGAAACGTGCACATTTAAAGCGGATAATTCCTATAATAACTGTTTCCAAATAATGCAATTACTTAATAGGGTTACACTAATTTTATACGAGCCGCAGGAATGGGTATATTATGTCATAAAACTTCAGTTTCCAATTTACATATTGTGCAATATTGATTGTGAAAGAGATATTAATAATAAATTTTAAATATCTTCATCGTTCTTCTGATACTATGGGTTGTCGTTTGCAAGTTCCTACAATGTTAATAAATATTAACATTAATTCAAAACATGATTTAATTAAATTAACATCGAGTTTAATGGATTTCGCGTAAATAAAGAAGTTGAGAAAATAATTGCTTCAGCGATAAACTCTTCTGTTATTTTAATATTCTTACGATCGTACATGATTTCGTGAAGAAATGAACTTAAATATGCATTTGCACGATTAAATTAGTTTTTACCATATTATTATTTAATATTTGCATTTTTAGAATAACTAGTGCAAATATGTACTGTTTTCTGTAATATTTCTTTACATATCTGCTAACGTTTCTGTACTTTCTACTTTCTCTCAAAGTTTCTCTCAAAGTAACTAAAAGTATTACCATCAAAGATACAAAATGGCCAAAAAGAATACGCTTCTGTAAATGTTGCAACACACGTTTTGCATACTTAAATCTTAAATCTTCCACATAAGTACACATTTACATGATAATGTTTCTTGTGATTTTTTTAAATATGAATATTGCATATTAGTAATAACATAATCTTCTACCTTTCGCATTTTTATATTTCTTGTGCAGTTTTGAAGTTTTTTACTTAATTGCAACATCTACTTATTTATCGTCTATATCTGCAAATTGTCTCTTTGTTCGAACACTTTTGTAAATGTTATAAATTACAATATAATTGATATGGAAATGAAAATTTGGTATGAAAATACCATTTGCCACCTGCTATCATTTATTATTCTAAATGAAATCAATTTTATACTTTTTACAGAATATACCGTAACTATTAAAATAGAAAGAAGATTCGCATATATTTTAATCTAATGTTTATATAATATTAATTTTACATATTAAAATAAATTTAATTTTATATTGGCATCAATTTTTCATAATGTAAACATTCTGTGAAGGTAATAATTTCGAGTTAAATGAAAATCTTTGTTCCTAATGATAAATATTAGAAACTGATATACTTTTTACAATCTTGCGATATTATTATGTACTGTTAAAAAAACAATATCACCTTATAAAAGATTTTATTATTTTTCATGTTATGCACGCATGTATACAACTGTTTATTCACTGATGTCTTGTTCTATTCTAAATTTAAAATTTCACTGCAGCGGCACACTCGTAAATCGTGACGAAATTCGTGTAACAGCAACGTTACCGATAATCGGTAGGAAAATTTGTCAAAACATTCTAAATTCTTACACATTTTTTTAGGCTAACATTCTTATTTAAAGTTCATAATTAATAATTATGTGTAAAGGTTCGAAACAATAATATTCTTCATTCAAATTAATTGCAAGTATAAATATATAAGAATCACAAGATAAATAAAAATAAAATTTCGTAAACAATGATTATATATATTACACACATGATATAAAATAAGTCAACAATCAGTTTTAGGTTTCAAGTTATTTGTATTTTAAACATATTCAAAACCTATTTTGTTCGAGAAAATTTATTTATCTTTTTTATCCGTTTTTTACTTATTTTGTTGCCATTTCTAATCTATCTTTATTCCTCTGCCTGTTGTGATATATAATCGATATAAATAAAATGGCCTTAAAATTAAAACTACTACAAACGTTTAGACAGTAATGACTTTTTACTATTGGTTTATTTTTTATGTTCTAATTCATCAACCACATTTAATCACTATGTACATGTAATTACATGTAATTAATTAGATGTGAATGCTTTTTATAGACATTATAGTTTTCAAAAATCATGCATTATAATCACTAACTCTTAAATCAGTAACTCACTCCTACATTACCTAAACTTTTAAAACCTTGTTTTAAATATTAACAAGGTTTACACTCACCCCAAAAAGATACTTATGGCTTTGGTTAACAGTTTGATAGGAGGCTAAGACACATTTTTGCAATACCCTTTTTAGTCGCGTAGTTGATGGAATATCCACTGAACATGTATGAGCGTGCTTCCTTAATCAATGAAACTTCACTGTCCGTATTAAGTCACTTAAAAATAATCTTTATTTATTGACAAACTTTAAAAAAAGCCGGAAGCCTGAATATTTTGCAATCGCCCTCGCGGTTGCGAAACTCAATCAATAACTCTACGTTAGTGCTACCATGTGGCAAAATACAGAAGCTCCTTAACACTGCACAATGAATATGCATTTAAACCGGAAGTCTATCCCACAGCATAACTTCCTAAAGACTCTCATCCATTCCAATTTATTATTACATATACGTTAATTAAATGATTGTTTATACATAAAATAACAGAGCTACGTAACATTTCCTTTCGCTCTATTTTAATTTTCAGATGAATTTAATGAAATTTAATTAAACCAATATAAACGGAAATTCGATATTCGTTGTGTATTTTAGGTTTAATAAATTTATTCAAAAACGGTTCAACTTCTCATTGACAAGGCTTTCGTTATGCTGACTGTTCTCAAAACTATGCATGTTCTTTTTTATGTATGATATGACACTCACAATTTCCGCGCGAATACGAAAGACCAGAATGAGCATAAAAAGTTTGAACCGTTCCATATACCTAATTATATTCATTAATTATCTTTCTGTCAAAGAAAAAAGGACATATAGACGTGACTATAATCATTGCAAAGTTAAAACGTAATATACAGTCATTTCAAATCGATCTCCTCAAATATCTTCCAAGCTGTTTATTGAAAATGTTAAATGGAACTTGCACGGTTTCAGATGGTGGAGGGCATAATTTGGTAACAGAGTTTTTTGCGGACAAGCACGCAGAGGGTATTTGGAGGGCAACTTTTTTTTTCATTGAAGTCATATGTTTTGGAGTCATACACCAGTCGATCCAGCTGTTCATCATCTATAAAAAACTATTAGACTATTTATGCCGAACAATTTATTTTCATTTTCAATTTAAATAAACTGTTGAGCCAATAGGATTAGTCCCATAATAGTAATTAATAAAAAATATATAGAATTACTAATTATGCAGTTTCCATTTATAATTTACAATTTAAACCTTTGACATGGCATTTTATAAAAGATCTGCGACTCAAGCCGATTTTCTTATCGGTGTATGTATTAGGGTAACGCCGTTGATATTGAAGTTAGTATTAATAATTATCGATGTGTGTATTATCAATAGATTACGATTTTGTTCATGTAACAAATAGACATAAGAATAAATAACTATAGTTATCACTATGACTGTATGTATATATAACTGTGATTGGTTATGATGTTATACGCTCTTTTCTGATTTTAATGCACTTTAGATTAAGTTTAGATTAAGTTTTTAAATTTGTATCTTGTTCTAGTTATAACATTGCCTATAATGCTATGTATAATATGCCTGTGTATGAATTAATATATTTCGAATACTCAATGGTTATGTTAACTTTTTTCTAATACTACTAACGCCATCATTGCATCCAACATAAATCTTATTTTAAAGCACAATATACTTTCGTAAATTGAAAATCAAAATCTTAATCATTAATAGGACGATCAGGTCATGACCTGTTAAATATTGCATTCAATGGTGATGCATGAGAATTTTGTGCAATGCAGTATTTACATTCCTTCTTTACGGGGATAACAAAAAGAATTTATAGCAAGTGGAAAATTTAAAAGTCATATCCATATTCCAAGCAGCAACCTATTTATTCTTGAAAGTAAAGACTCGAACAACGCAGACCAAAAGGCAATGATTGGTAGCGAAGAAATAAAATATTTCCTGCAATCTTTCCATGCAGATATTTATTCCATCAAGAATATACATACAACAGGAATTACTATTTCATGAAAACTTGATTTACAATTCCAATTCAAATATCTTGGGTCCAAATTTCGTTTTTTCTGTTTATGTAATTTTATATTCACTTAATTATTCATGATTATTAGATATTTAATTAGAATACCCCCCCTCAGGTTGCATCTGTTTTCGTCAAACTGCAAAAGAAATTGCGGTCACCAAGAAGTTCCATAAGAACAAGGAAGTACAGTAGAACCAGTTAATATGCCCCAGTTACCGCAAAGAAATGCATACCGTTACATGAGAAGATTACACTGATTTTAGTACCAAACATTTATGAAACACTTATAAAAAGTATATACCGAAATAATTACACCCTAAACAATGTCTAACGGCTTCAATTTACAGTACAAGCACAAAGTACAAAAGTATGTTTTACATCTCTGCAAATTACTACGATATATATTTATATATTCCACAGATGGAAAAATACGATGTTTACTTCAGATCTTGATCATAAATTGATATTACAGTATATTTTCTTTTGTTATGTATACATATATTAAATAATGATTTAAAATGCAATCGTATTCTATACTTACAAATTAACATAAACTTATGACATACATATTTCGGAGCCTTCGACGAACTTGAAAGATACAAAAGGGCGTGATACGTAACTGTAATTAATTACTATACGTAGTTCTCGTCCAAAACTGATGAGCCTGTATTTATAAAAAATTTCTCGACTTTTTGAAAATAGTTGCTTGGGGAAGAGATACATAAATATAGACATTCGTCTGAATTTCTTGAAACAGCATGGGAGATCTTTATTACATAAATCATTCACACTTGATCGATTGGAAACTTTTAATGAAAATAATAATGTCTTAAATGGTTTTTAACTTTTGAAATAAAGGAAAATGACTGACATTTGATGAACAAAATCGCGGAAGGTGCTGCTAAAAGTTTCTTTTCAGCTGAAAATTAATTGAAAAACAATGCATTGCAGCAACAGGCGTGTTTAATTTTCATAGCACGTTCACCAAACACACGGCCACTTATTAATTCCGAATCAGATCATTATTTAATGCTTGCTTGACATGTAACAACATTCGTTTCGGAACTTGCTGCGACACCGCGTCGTCTTGATGAACTTATTTCAGGTAAAAGTTTGATCATTAATAACTTAATAAACTATAATAACTAATAGGCAAGTGGATATGTCCAATGGCCACAGGTATTAACTCAATGTAGAAGTCTATCAGGCACGCACTGTTGCACACTTTCTATTACATCCAACGTAATCGTCCAGAAGTAACACAGTCTATAATACAATCATTTCTTATTCCAGGACATACTTCCGTATTTCTTGGACTTGACCGTTTTAATTCTTTCATTCCCTCTACTTCAAAATTTTGACGAATTTCTTTAGAAATATTGATAAATAAATATTTTTTTTCATGCTATTTTCCAATGAACATATGATAAATTTTTCTTTAATCCAGCATTTAGCCACGATTATCTTCAGTATTATACAATAAATGACTGGCCCTTTTTGTAGATAATACAGTAGAAGACGACCACTACATATAAGGAAACGAAGACTGTTATTTCGATGCATGCATGATATATAGTAGTATGAAAAACTTGACCAATCCCCACACATTTTTTTCTAATTATATAACTCTACAATTTGTCGTTTAACGTTGAATAGAAGATGTGCACAAAATAAAATATTGCAAGATTTATATTATTATTATTGTTTGACATCATTAATAATTGATGAATTCTCGACGTAGAATTGATAATTGTGAAGTAAGTAGTTTTATAAAACGTGATGCATTTTGCAATTTTTTGTTTAAAAATACTGTATAACTTTGAAGTACAATATGATTGTTTAGCCAGAAGACCAACAGATTAATATAATTATTGTATAAAACACAAATCATCTATTTATAACGTACTATGGTAAAAACTACTTTAAAGAAACATTGAAAAATAATCTATACTAAAATGAAAACTATTTTCGACAATATTCCTTGGGCAATATTTACCTTCCATGCACTTAACATACTTTCTACAGAAAATGTTTAGAGATATTTAAAATCAATTTAATTTAATGCGGCCTTCATACAAGATATCTACATTTTAAATTATATATAAATATAAAGGTAATATTACTGTAATTAGCAAAATTTGAGAAAAGGAATTTTATTCATGTATTTTATTGTAAATGAAAATCTACCTTTGAGTCAGTTAACAAATAATATAATTGCGCTATATACACATCATTCATCAATGCCTATTTCTTATTACAATTTACGCAAATAGATAGCAAAAATGACTAGCTGACATCTATTGATCTGAAAATGGCGGATAATCAAGAGAATAGTACACAATCGTGCAGTTCCATTTTAAAACGAACGAAGTAACCTTGGTAGTGTTGATATGCTTTTATGCGAAAGAAAAATAAGATTAACATATGCCGGAAAATAAAAAACCTATGTAGTATACGCATTTTCTCAGGAGATACTTTCCATCGCGCGTCGATCAGACCATATAAACAAAAATGCATTGTATAAAATTATTTTAAAAATGTACATGCAAGTTTTGTTTCATCTCTCATTTTATAAATGTTAAAAAATAATATAATTTATACTTTGTATAATTTCTATAAATTGCGTACACATAACAAATAATTATAATATTTTATTTAATAAATGTCTAATACAACAGTCATAGAACAAAACTATCTTTTACAACGACATTTGAGTTTATTGTAATCTCGATTTTGTAACCGTATTTTAAACAATACTCAGCTTAATATTCGATTACTAAAGTAACGCAAAGAGGTCTTTTCGCGTGTAATATAAATACATATATCTATTTATACACATTGACTAAAATACGAAACGCAGAAATATATCTGTTTACTAAGCGTAAATAATAAATGATTAATCAAAAATCTCGTTTAAGAGCTATATGGATAGACATGTTTATGAATTCCATAAACGGGTTATTTTTAATGAATCTGGCATACGAAATTGAATTTTGCAACTTCATTATCATTTACTCTGTTAACATTTACTATACTTAATTGACGCATTAAAAAGAAAACTAATTTTTTCAGTCAGAAGAATGTCACAGTTGCCTATGTGAAAGATGTCTGGCGTAACTGACAAGAGATGAACTGTGGTAACTGACTTTTAACATTTTTTTTCAACTACAAGATTTAAAAAGTTTACCTAATTTTGTGTCTTAATTTCTTTATATCGATGTTACTAAAATATCGTGCACGGTAAAATTTGTATTATCAAAACAATAAATAAAAATACAATATTGCTTTTTCCGTGTAAAATCCGTAGGAGAGGAATTTCTACTCCGTCTGTCTAGAAATAACAATTCTCTTTTTTGATGTCTTTAGTATTGCTTTTAAATGATTAACTTTATACATTCCACATTGTGTCATGAAGAAGAAAATACACTAAGCTGTCTATGTAAAAGCAAAATTTTAATAGGGCTGACAAAGCAGCCTGGTTTTTGAGCTGCCTTTCTTAAATTATCGGCATTCTCCTACTCTCAACTACTATTTGAAACAAAATACGCGCAAATGAACAGTTTATCATTCAATGTTGCAAAGTCAACTTTTACTAAAACTGCTCATAACAAAAATGTTGCACTTACAAACGTTGTAATGATCGTGTTACATGAAAATTAAGGTTTGCAGGAGTATATAAGTATGTGTATGATGGGGAAAGGCAAACCGGCCACCGTTCTCCAACCGGTGGAATTTACTATTCGAGAATGCATAATTTCCAATGGAATGACGGAAATGACACGCTAATATACTTTGCTGGATCCATCTACTGAAATTTCAAATTTTCTTCGGTAAGCTACATAAATAACTTGTAGAAATGTTGCTGACGTGAAGCATTATTACAGGGCAGATCTCAACAAAATACCACAATAAGAAAAAGTCAATGATACGTTACTTTTTACGACAATGGAGTATATCTTGCAGAATGTATATATTAATTCTTGCGTATGACGTCTATATTGCGTGCCAATATGCAATTATGTCTCCGATAGATTAAGTATAATAGTTACTGTACGCACATTCTTTCGATAAAATTCACATTTAAAATATAAAAATCAACACTGAGCTCTTCTTTTAAATTGATTAGCATATCGTTCTCATACATTTACACGTTTACCCGTATTATTCTTTATCTTCTAAGCAACTCATATTAATTAACGACGAAACACACTTGTTAACCGATTCATGTGTGTACGATGAATGCAGATTTTAGAAATCACTACAAATCTTAAATCTGCATTAAACACATGATTACTATCGTGCACGGATCTATGTGGAAGGAACGCGTTCGCAACCACATTTTTGAAAAGTGTAACCCATTTTTACAGGAGGTACACCAAGCAGGTACGGTGCAACGTCAAATTCGATTTTCTCCTCACAAATTTTACACAGATAATATCGTTCGAAATCTCACGGAATGTTACTTCACGATTAACCGTAATTCCATTAAAGCGAACGAACACCCTGCGTTCACGTCGCGTCAAAAACCGTTCCAATACTTACACGATCCTTCTCGCAAATTACATTGGCCCCGTTTCCCACATTGCCGGCCGATATTTTCGAAATCGTAGCTGACATGATCGACCTATCTTCCGTTGTTCGCGATCGGGATGTCACTGACCATTAAATCGAACGTGCACATGCAATGATCGATCGTCGTTGCTGTTCGCGAAAGAAAATCGACGTAACTCCGTCCTAAGTACACCCAGTGATGACAGAGAATTTCACTTTTACCGTTCACGCGCACGACCGTTTCCAGAAGAACTCTGCGGAAAATCGGCGAACGTTACTGCAAAGTCAATCCTTCGCGTGCACCAAGTGCGTTACACTTTACGGAAATACGTTCAGGTACAACAAAGTGGATGCGGTTTTTCTCCAGCGTCGCGTAACGCGAAACGTACGACGCTGTTTGTTCCGAGGGAAGAGATTCGTATGCTCGCGGGCAGGCAACCGCAATCGATCGCAACCGGGTCGTTCGAGACCGAACAAAAAAAACCAGTCGAACGAAGAAAAACCGGTGAGTACCGCTCGAAACGTGGAAATAAGGATCCACGTGTGTGCACCGGCTACAAAGTGATGTGTTAGTTTGGCCGCGTACTAAAGCGGAATACCTACTGGCGGTGAGTTTGCTAGGCCGATCATGCAAGCCGATCTCCCTCCATCGTTTCACAATCGACCATACAGATACCGGTGCCGAAAGGTACATCTTTTTCATCTGGTATTTCACCTTACCGGACCCCGTGTCTTCCAAGGAAAACAAACGTACGTACGCTTCCTGTAATGGTGAAAAAAAGGCCGCGTAGAAAAGGATTGCCCGTGAATTGCATAAATCCAACCGTTTAATCGGCATACGCGATAGTCTCTCGAAAATGAGGCAACAAATTAATGGGTCCCGTAAATGACACAGTTCGGAGGAGTTAGAAAGTTTCTTTAGTTGAAATTGGAAAGATATAGATTGACGTGATTTTGTATGATAAAAGTTGTTGGTCGATGCTGGACAAATAATTAACTGTCGATCGAATAAAAGGAAATAATCAACGCAAACGATACGTACGGGGTGAGGCATAACTCGGTTGCTATTGGGGATGGAAAAAAATGTAACGGACGTAATTTGCTTGGTTTCGAGGGTGGTATAATTTCACTAAAATAAATTTTTTGTAGTGGCACGCATAGAGGGCATATGAAGGTCAAATATTTTCATCGCAGTTGATGTTCAATGGTCTTGAATTACCTTGAGTCGTAGGTCACTGTGCGTGTCTCAAAACGCCATATTAGATAGTACACAGACAAATGTATCACTGCATTTTGAAAAACGGAGTTGACCTTCATATGTCACCAATAGCAACCGAGTTATTCAGGTGGCCTGTTTTAAAAGCCTCACACTGTATGGACATGTATATCATGGTCGTCTGAATAGACATTTGCGGTTTACCATTGTGCATTTTCATATTACATTTGGGATTAAGAATTAATAGTATTCGAGGATGTATCGGAAGTTCCACAAATTTGCGTACTTTATTATTTAACCCCGGAATAAAGTTCAGCATACGAAAGTACGGAAAAAAGATAAAGTTAGTTGGAAATTTTTGCGACTGAATTCGAATTTAATTTGAAATCTGTTTGAAGTTTAATAAGTAGGTAGGAATTACAAATCCCATAATTTTGGAACTAACTGGAGATACATGTACAGGATGAACCACATCTCGAATAGGTTCTAAAATGTGCATCTTATAAAAAAAATCATTAATATTACATGTATGCCGCAGGACAATATATGTATGTTTTCTAAATATCAAGCTGACCTTGAATTTTTTAAATAGAATACTTCTTCGAATTTGGAGAGGCAGTCCATATATCCTATATTATTAACGCTAATCATTAGTCAAATATTAACGGGAACATTATTCATAATCTCCTACTGATACCTGACAATTAGTTATCATTAAGGTTTAAACTGTTAATTAACGATAACCCTTGAAATTTAGTTTTACTTTACAGAATATATTGGCGTGGTCCCAATAATTTAGTTTTCCGTGTCTTCCACTACCGTTGATAATTTAGGATAAACTTCGTTTTCTATTGTGTCCCGTCGAAAATAATTTGGTAGCATAAAATCTAGAGCTATGGCTATAAAAATTATTTCCCAGGATCTTGGAACGATTGTTGGCCTTCACTCCAAACAGTTACAGTGCAAAATGTTCAGGATGGCCACCATATTTTGATATCTCGAGTATTTAATACAACACCTTTTAGTAAAGCAGTGGATGTCTGCTATTAAAAAGTTTGATTATTTTTGGACAGTCATATGTCCATTAATGAAGTAGGTCTGTATACAACTGACGTGTTTTTTATTTTAAAAAAAGCATTGCCGTTAACGTTATGTTTGTCACGATTGCTCTTTGTTATCTTTTTATGAGCACGTTCAGGACAAACATCTGTACATTACGAACGTGTTAATAAATTGTAATATTATTAGCGAAAATAAATAAAGTAAAACTGATTAGTGTGGCACTAATTAACACATTTGAAAAAAAGTCTTTAATGAACAGATTGCACAGACTTATGGTAGTCAATGGTGATCATTGTAATCCATGTTCGGAATTTCTAACATTTTAAATTAAGTAGTTGAGTAAATAAAATAGATTTTAGGTCAAATTGACCCAACATCACATACTTGCAGGAAATAGAACATATATATTATTATAAAAATATTGCTCTAATATCTTCCAGGTATATTAAATTTCCTAGAACAGAATTCGAAGACAATGTACTTTTTACTTCGTATACAATAGTTCAGATGGAATGAGAAAAGTGTATTCTTGACCCAATTTTCCATATAAAAATTAAACACCTGTTGTAGGTGAGGTCAACAGTGAAGCTGTGAACAAAGATTGTCCGATACCACGCTAATCACCAGGTTTAAGACATTTTAATAGATACTTATAGATATTTTATCCCGTCTTCAAATTTTTATACAATAAATAAGTATTCAACGTTAAACATTTGAAATATATACATTTTGGTAGTTATATAACTACTTTGGTAGGATATATCCTAGGTCCTAGATGTTCGAATTATGTGACGCATCCTATACATATGTACAGATGTATAGGTATACGTATGTGTTTGTATATTTGAAGTCTTATTGTTAGATCTGTCCTGCTTTCTCCTAGAATTATTTCCGGTATGTAAGTGTGTATAACACTTGGAGAGGCGTTAATAGTTAGGCTTTAATGAAAGAAAAAGAGGAAATTTAATCTTTTAAGGTCATTCTATATTTTTTTCCATACTGAAACGATCGTTTTATCGTTGCATTGCGATGCAACAAAACAAATAATTGTGAGCAAATTATAAAAATGTCACCAATGTAAAGGTTTAAGCATTTTTTCAATTTAATGTAGCAAACGTAATTAATACTATTGAGAAATAATGTAAAATTTGAAGTAACAAATAATAAGTGTAAAAACAAAACAAGAATGACAGAGTTTTATAAAATTATAATGTGTATCTCCAAATATTATTGGGATTTTCCCGACAATACTCAAAAATGATTTCAATCAAATTTATCATGTTAATATTTTACATCTACAGTTGTTTATATAGATTAAATAAACATTCATAAAAAGAAATATGTGCTATATAGACACAATTACAACAATGAAAGGTACCTACCAATATTTTCATTAATAATCTTTTCTTCGATGCAACTTAAACAAAGCAAAAAATGCAACAAATATTCGTAGCACTGATACATTTAATCTGATCAGAAATAAGGATTTCAAATATTCCCGCACTTACGCAACAGCATAAGAGAAAAATATATGACACATATGCGCGCACCTAGTAAGAGTTTTTTATCGAAGGTGTCACTGTGATTTAAAGCTTACAATTTGCGTAATAAAATTGCGATTGCGTGAAATATTTTTGACTCAATTTAATGAAATGTTTCATGACAATTAATCATCGGACAGTTAATCATCAATAGTTACTTTTAGTGTTTTTAAATAACCTTATACGCAGGGTAAACATATCAGGTGCCATCGAAGCATAAAAAGATTGTCAAAATCGAATGATTCTATACACAGTGCGTATTTAAACAAAACATTCGTGTAAATCCTTGATAACGAATATCAGCCAAATATAAAATCTGCTTTTTCTCTCGTGAAGGGAAATATTGTTCGTGCATCGAATATTGTGCAGAAACGATAGGGGCTCCAAAAAAAATGTTTAAGTTTTTGGTATATTTTAACATATGTCTTACACAGATTACTATTATTATTATATGAAACTGTTTGAATTTATATTTTTCTTCCTTAGATAACCTTGGGAATTGGAATTTATGCAGGCATATATATAAGTCAACATTATGAGGTACATTTTGAATGCTGGTCATTTCTTAATATAGGATGTTGAAAGTCCAATTATACACATCCGTGGTCTGTTCGGCCCATGTCCTGTTCTCAAATCGCCATCACTAGATGTAACAGATTATATATTGCCATTTATGGCTTGGTAGTTCCTCTGTCTTAATTGCTAGCCTCCGATATTATCCAGTTTGCGAGGGAGCTACAGTTGTTGTTTAACATGTTTTTGAATGCATTGCTTCAACATTTGGCAACCATTTATTTGTCAAGTCCAAAGTATTGCACTGCCTAAGAAAGCCTAATTCCACACATGGAATGGTCGCAGAACAAACCTTACGTTGATGCGTATAATTGAACCTTAAAGTGTCTATAATAAAATTTGCAGACTTAAATTAAATAGAATTGAATTTCAACTTATTTCAGGTGCCACGCGTAGATGAACCCACTAAAATAATAGAAAGAATAAAGGAGTTTGCGGAAGAGTATAAAAAGAAATAACTGTAAATAATAATTTATGAGAAAATATGATTGTTGTATATAAGTCGATATAAGCATGCGATACGTAGCCTTTTTTTTTATTTCACTTCAATAAAACATTTTCTGTAATTTACGAATGTTTGTATAATTTATATTATGCATACCTACATTTACAATAATTATTCACTTTAAATGTACATGTGACACATCAATTTAATTACATCTCGCGTCAGATGTATATAAATCCGCCGCCAGAATATTCCAGTCGTGCTTGTGGTTCTACAAATGCTAGCCAGTCAGACGCATGTGTCGGAAGTAGTCCCATCGATTGACATTTATACAATGCCAATGCAATATTAACCAGCTGTCCCAAGAAGTATACAAATTTTTGTCCAAATGCATGCGTCCCTTCTATTACCTTAAATGCTAAAAGAATGAG
Organism: Nomada lathburiana; assembly: GCA_963667235.1. NCBI lineage: Eukaryota > Metazoa > Arthropoda > Insecta > Hymenoptera > Apidae > Nomada > Nomada lathburiana. The sequence goes on along the minus strand of OY763898.1, from coordinate 6,400,302 downwards.
TTCTTTAAATATTGTTGTTAAATTACTTACACATTAGCTTCCATTTAATTTTACAAACTGATAATTATAATTATAAACCTTTAAGTATTGCGCAACAACATAAATTGTCTATACTTTTGTTTTTGTATCTTCATTTCATAGCAACTGATAAAAAGAGATACCTAAATATATGACTAACACAATGCCTGATGAATTTCTTGTTTCATCCAAGACGCCAGAGAAAAAAATGGACATTTCAATATGATACATTTTGTCACAATACATAAAGCTAATATTTTTGAAAAAATGAAAGTCTTCATTGCTTTATAGTATATACTATCTTTTACAATAGCACCATATTAGTAGCAGTATCAAAAAATTCTATAAGTCATGATCTTTGTTCGTTTCATTTAAGTTGTCTAATGAACTTCAGCACTGTTGATCACCAGTAACTACCATGGCAGTCACCGTGTTAAATATAATACAAATGAAATAAAAAATGCCATGAATAGCTTATTTTTAATAAGATTCAAAACTATATGATTCTCTAAATAAATGTGCTCAATAATATCATATACTTACTTTGTTGAAGTGTAAATAATGCTTTCACCGGTCTGATAATTAACATGCCAACCATCATGATAGGAAATATTGATATAGAATTTCCCGCCATATACATTATAAACAAATTCATTGGGACTTGTTTGAGTGGACCTATGGCTAAGTCCCATGACTTCTTAATTATTAAGTGATTGGGATCAGAGTCCCTAATTGAATCTGCTGCGTTAAACAATGCAACAGCTGAAGTATATCCCGGCGGAGATGGAATATCCGTATTCTTCTCTTGCTTACTCCTAAAGGAAAAGAAATTTCGAATTACATCTATTGAATATGTAGAATGGTAAATAAGATAATGTAACATAACCTCTACAGTATAACTTCGGCGAAGCTATTAAAGAACAATAACTTGTCAATTTATTGGAATTTAATTTCCACAACGTTTACCAATTAAAATAAAGTAACGAAGGCATATGTTAAAAAACAAAACTTTAGAAATTATTGAGTATAAAATATTACACTTTGAAAGTGCAATTTAAACAAAGAAATTACTAACTTGTGAGCAAAATCCAGAGCCCATTTAAATCGTTTCGTATTTTGCTTGAATGCTGCCATTATTATACAATTCGATTTATACTTAATATATTATTATCGTAATCTCCTTATATGTTGTTGCTGTAACAGTATATTATACATATACGTACACTCGCTACGTTGCAACTATCCATATAATCACGATATGCATGTATTCATTTGATATGAAACAAGGTGTACAGTTAGGGGAACCAATGGAGTGTGGCAGATATTTGAGCCACTCATTGGCCAAATCGGTTAACTCCACAGAACCAAAAAATATGGAAATTTCTTTTAAATATAGGAAGTTGAGAGTCAATCAAGCGCATTAGCAATAAAATTTAAAAAGCTTCAAAAAGTGGAGTTATCCTATTTGGCTAATTTGGAGGTTCATTTAATACGAGTTTAAGCTGACAGAGTCAGCCTGCGAACCGAACGAGAAACATGAACAAACGCGGAATATGTATTACAAAATATTTAAACGTAGGAAAAATAAATTGTTTTTAAATATCCCCACATTTCACAGTGGCAAGTGAAAGTGACCATGAAGCGATCGTGCAAGAAAATTGACCGTGCAGTGATGTGTGTTCACCGACCCGGTCGTCACATCAGATGTTGAATAGAAGCAGGTTAATTCGTGAACAAATGGGTAAGTTTAACTAGCTTTTTGTAACATTAGTTATGCAAATCGTTTTTCTTAAAACATTATTTATCCACCTGAAAACGTACTGTCAAACAAAATATTCATAAGTAGTAAAACACTTTATTCCTTTTGGATAATGAATAAACGTATCGAACACGGTTATTAAACGACTTATTAGTTTATTTCTTATTCATGAATAACGAATAATTCCACATTATTCTTAATTAAGAAGATGCAACATTTGCCAACGCTCCCCTCAGTACCTTCGGTACCCAGTTGGGAGGTACGCGCCTGAGCGCGCGCTCGACGGGCGCTTTCTTTGGCCAGTGTTTTTCTTTAATAACTCAAAAACGAAGCTGCAAACAACATTGCTGCCAATGGGAAGGTTGTTCAGAATCACCTCCGCTACCCCCCATTTCCGGGACGCATCATAGTTACGGAATACCCTGTATGGGCGCAGACTGTTTCGTTTCTGTCTCCAATTTGGCAACAGGTTGTGTCAGCAGGATTTGTTCGGTTTCTGCTGCCAATCTGCTATAATTGCTGAATTTAACAGATCCTGCATCAAATCTGTAGCCACTGTGTTTACAAAACCTGCTAACAAGAATTCGACAGAATTTGCTACAGCGGGATTGGCTGTCTGGGCACGCGCCATATTACAAACACTTCTTTTAATTATGAAAAATGAACTATTATTTATAAAACAATAAAATGAGTAGTAGCAACTTTCATATTTTGTTAATGTACAAGTTTTTACGACATATTTGGTTAATAGAATACATCAGCGTTTTTTCAATCGACCATATTCTATTTCAAGTTTCATTTAAATAGATAATAATATTATCTATGTAGAATTTTATATCGAGATGGACAAATATTGTACAAATGCAAAAACTAAAGCTTTTGGTAATATTACAGAAAACAGAGATCATGACAAGAAATTCGTAAGTATGCATTTTGTTAGCAAATAAGTATATAAATTGCTGCAACAATACCTATATGTTGATAATTTGAAAGCAAGAAATCTAAAATCAGTCATGTTGCCTGGCTTGGTAGTTCTAGTGTTAATTGATTTTAATATTTGCTATCCATTCATGTTTCTCTTTTAATAAATTTATAATTGCGCACTTATAGGAAAATTATAATGCCCCACAATCCCAGATTAAGGAATGTTTTAAGGAATATTCCTTAGAAGAAAAAGTTAGTGTTTTGAAGAATATACTTGTACACAATGATAAACATGTGCAGATGCAGTTATCACAAAAGCAAAATATATGCAAAATTCAAAAAGGGATTGGTGTAAGAATCGGAATAAATTATAACAAATAGTTCGAAACACATTTTAAGAGATTACTTCAACATATAATTTTGCACTAGTACATTATGATCAAGTAATAATGAAAATAGCAAAATTATAATTAGATCACAGATATGGAACTATAGGACCTGAAAGCAAATAATATTTTTAGTTTCTAACAAATGTAGGTAAAAGAATGCTTGCAGCCAGTTAACGAAACACCATTTCAAACAATAATCTCTGAGTTAAGAAATACTGTAATGAATAGTTATTGGAATAAAGAAGTTGGTAAAACACGTTATCAAATTTCAAATCTTCCAGTGGGCATGGATCCACTAACAGTAACATTTGGGAAAAAATGTGTATCTGGTACAAAACAGTAATCGTTACACAATATATTTCTTGTAGCATATCTACAATTGATATACCTAAGGTATCTTTTCTATTAATTAGGAGAAAATATGACTGAAATTTTTCAAACTAAAACGGAGGATATTGATGATTTAGGGAGAAATATTCATGAGATGTATAAGAAGAGTCATAACAGTTATTTACCTGGCGAAAAAATCAACAGAAAGTATGAAATGGTAAAATAGATAAATAATTTTCTACACTTTCTGTAAATGTAATGCAGAAATCTACATTTTCAGTTATAAAAAACCATTCGATCAAAATTTGAACTTTGGAAAATCGTTGAACATTGATAATCGGGGTACAGGAGTAAAAAAACGTTTGACATGGTTTAATACAGATACTAACACTGTAGTGAATTCTAACTTAGCAGACTTCATAGAGCGTACACATTCCTGTGTCGGAGAAGTAAAGTAATGATTGACATTGCTAAATTTACTGGAATGAAGCTATTTAATTAAATAATTATTGATAACTTTTTATAATCTCGTGCATATAAAGATAAAGCAGAAACTGCAAAGTTAATTAAGTTTCCCATTGCATTGTTTGCAGAAATTTAAAAAATGCAACTTTGTACACGAATATGAGACATGGTAAACTGACTGAAAAAAGGGAAGGAACAGACAGTTTAAGCATTTTAAGTGATTGTCCCATTAACAACGATGTAATAGCACAACAAAAGTACTTGGAATATATAAACAGTTTACGTCAGACATTTAAGAAATGCGAACAGGAAATATCATTCTCAGATATACTCGAAGACTTGTTATCCTTTGATAAAGTATTATGTTACTTTATATTGTTACTCTTTTGTTCCACTGTACGATGTACAGTATTCTACACATGTAGCATTTTACACTTCTTGATACGAGTAACAAATTTCATACATTCTTAGGATTACACAGGCATATTATCGGAGGAAAAAGTTTTCTCTATCTTAGGTAAACATGAGGTACATATAAATAAATCTATTTTGGCACCATTGTTGGACCTACTACAAGTACGCGAGGAACAAAATGTGAAATATACAGAGCTGTTGAATCTTTTAAACTGGAGATATGATTTTCCAACGCTACCAAAAATAGAAAGTAATATGTTTTCTACATTTGAAACCTTTTTGTTTGTGCAACAGTGCTAAATTTTTATATTACATGTATATCGGTACCGTGTATGTTAGAAAACGTTACGATAGATTATCAATGTGAGATATTTTTACAGAGATACCCCTGAACTGTCAACATTATAGTACCACGTACAGTACAATGTTAGCGGGTATAAACCAAGTAGACATCACAAGTTAGTAGAATTTTTATATAATTTACACGTTATATGACACAACCAAATTTGTTTATTTTTAATAATATTACTAATATATTACACAAAATATCTTACTGATACAGTGGGAAATATACATACATTCAATATGTTAACAGACAATTCTTTTCCTAAAAGTTATGTGTATTTCCATGAATTATTCATTTATTAATATGCATCTACTTACCAATAATATAGACAGCAAACTGATTGAATAATTCTTTTCTACGAAAATTATAGAATCTACATAATTTGATTTCTGAAAAAAATAAATACATTTTTATTATTTTTTGTAGCCTCATTTTAACAACCACATGGTGCTACTCTTTCGAAATAAAAAGAAATAATATTACAGTACATACTACAATCTTAATACATTATTTAAATTAAAAACAGCATATTAGATTTCCTTATTAAACGTATTATCATTACTTCTATGAAAGTTTACTGTTTCTGTAGCTATACCCGTAGCAGGGCTTTCATACAAAGATTTGGATAAAATGACTGCTTATAGTCTTATATTTCCAAATATTTTCACAAGATATGGTCTTAGTCCTTCAGATCTCTCGAAAGTAAGTTAAATAGTATTACATAATATACATTATACTTTTGAAAACAAACTTATACAATGCAAGGAAAAATATTAATCGCATATAATATTTCCTACTAATTATTAATAGCCGCGGAATAAGGAAGAAATAAAAAACATATTTGAAGCTATTGGAATTCAGTTTCCTAATGACAGTTTTGAATTTCTTTGGAATGAGGCACTAAAAAAAGGTAGCACCGACAATGTATCTGTTGAAACTTTTAGCAACTTGCTTGATGAGTATGATAATTTGATTAATAAGAAAACTAATTAATTTCTCATAAGACCTAAAATCTACGAAAATTCTAAGTATGCAGAATATTTTTCGACAGTTTAATATGGCATATGTGTTTCTTCAAATTCCATTAGGAAATTAACTTCCAATGTCCTTTGAAGAAATGTAGTCAAATTAAAAACATTATTAGAGTTTAGACTTTTACTTCATAAAATTTATTGTAATTATATTCGGTAGTATAAACAATTTATTTTCCTTCCACACACTTTGCAACATTTTTATAAAGTACTATGTTATTTAATAAAACATCTGGCATTCGTTTAAAAGAACTTACATTAAAGTTAATTATATACATATAAAAGAGATCTCCATTGGATACTAGTTTTCTGGTTTTATAAACTTTGCTCTCTTTGGCGATGATTGGAAACCGCTATTATTATGCTTTCCTATCGATCTTTCACGTTTATGATCAGTTTTTATCATTCTCCTATAACTTTTCCAATGCTTTACCATTTGTTCGTCTGAAATCTCTGTTTCCTTTTTTATTGCTTTTTCAGCACTTTCATTATGCTGCTCTGCTTCCATCAATTTTTCTATTTCTGGGTTCATTCCTTGGTAACTTACCCTCCCATCGATTAATTTCTCGCAGAATGTATAACTAGGTTCAATGATAAACCTTTCTCTTAAATAAGAACATAAATAAATAATTTTAATATTTTATGCTATTTTTATGTATGTAATGTACTTAACAAACTTTTTTATCTTTAGTTCTCAATTAAATTATTTTAAAATTTTTATTCCACTAAAATATTATTAGTTAGTAATTAGGTAAACAAAATATTCTTATATTCAATGCGTTGAAACAGACTTGAAAACAATAATTGTATACACTCTGTGTGATTCGAAACAAAAAGAAACTTACGATTCTCTTTTCATACGCTTTGTTAATTCAGTTCCAAAATATTCTTCACCTTCTTCTTGAAATTGTTGTTTTTCCACTTTCTCTTTAGTCCGTTTCATAAACTGTTGGCACAAATTAATGAAGATAATAATGGCAATAATTTATTTTCTACAGAATATAAAGTTTTATATAATATTCTAAACGAATTACGAAGTGCTATTATAACCTCTGTAACTTACTTTCATTTCTAAAATGCTTTTTGACAACTTTGTTCTGTTCGAACTCATTTTTGCGTCGTAAAATAAATCTGCTGAAGTGTAATTGTTTGTCGCCCTTATGGTTTAAACGAAATTCAAATAAAGGGTAGCTGTCAGTGTTGTGTTATGTCAACTTCGATAGAGCACGTGGCTAATACGTGTGTAGTGTATAGGTACTATCTTACTTTTCAAAATGAAAACCTGTTTTATATAATAGAACTATGGTTCGCAAGTAAATTCGATTTGCACGAAATCTTTAATTGATAATTTGATGTAATCGTAATATAAATATAAAGGCTTTATGTAATATTATAAAACTTTTTCTATACAGTGCATATCACGTTACGTTAACACGTTCTCTACCGTAGCGTAAACAATTTCAGTTGTTTCGAGGAAAATCCAAAGAGTTTACTTTTAGGAGTGGTAATGAATATTTAACAGCCAATTTTAATCGCGATTCTAAGCTTAGAATCGGGAAGCAAGTTTCATAGAAATTCATTTTTGCCTTACGAAAGTTATAAATAAATCTTTATTTTGCTACTTTCTTGGTAACTTCTTGGTTGAAGTTTTCCTTATAACATATTAGTTTAATCGTAATAATTCAAAAAAAAATTTTTATATTAAAAGTGTTCAAACACTACTTTCGTTAGAAAAATAAAAAAGTCATGCTAACGTATTTAATACGTAGCGATATAAAAATTAAAACCAATTCTAATTTTTTAAGTTTTACGCGACGAGATAATATCCTGATACATTACATCTGTTTTCTGTACATGTAGGATAACTCAAAGATTTCAGTTGTGTAGTACATATTTATGAACCTATTGCTGCTGAAAAAAATGTTACGTTTTGTCGATCCACATTGCTTATTGACAATACAGAAGTAATACACAATATTAACTAAAATATTAAAACAAGGTAAACAATAAATAACTTTATTACACCCCATTCGCACTGAATTATGTAATATTAAGTTAAATTGAGTTCATATGATTTTTATTTACAGATATTAAAACTTGTAATAATTTTTATATTATATTTAAATTACGAAATATCCATTGACTACTAAATTTGACAGTTTATTCTTTTTCCTTCTGTGACTTCGTTGTAGATGGCTTTTCCTAAAATGAAACAAAAGAATTATATTTTTCTATAACGGATAATAATAGCTTATTAGTATTTAGTAATGTTTATATTATGGTTAATAAACAAGAAGAGATACATAGGCGGAACACGTGCAAAAATAAGGAGGGGCCAAATCAGGGAATATACCTATGTGATTACGTCTATTTAATCAGAGCTTTCGAATTCTTTAAATTTTGTAGGAGAGGATTCTTTAGGGATTACTGGTTCTAAAGACTTTGGTCCTTCACTAACAGGCTGACAAATAATATCATCGTAAGGTTTCCCAAGAACTGTGAACAAAATTTCTGTCCAAAAATCTGTTTCAAAGGGTAGAAGATGTAGTTTCTTATTCGGAAGAGAGAAGGAAATATTTGAATGAATTCTCTCGTAGTAAAAAATTGGAAAAAATGTGGATACTAAGTTTAAGTGTTTTGTTGCCTAAAGTATTATGTAAAATGGCAAACTATATTAACATTATCACAAGATACAGGAGGAGGAATGATGCAATAAAATGATCTCGATGTTGCATCCTACCTCCATTGTTTCTGTTGTAGTATTCGTTGTTTTCGTTTCGAAAGGTCGAGTTAGTATACGAAAATATTCTGACTCAACCATGTTTTTCAGTAACGGAAAATCATTTAATGAAATTTCCTTTTTGTTGCCCCCTGGCTTCACTGAAATTTTTAATGCAAAATATTGAAATATTCTATTCTATCCACAAATTCATTTAATAATTTATGCTTTATGTTAAAAAATAAATTATAGTGCGTTTACAATATCCTTGTTGCTAATTTCCTATTGTATTTCCATGAACTAAATTTACTAACAATTTCATTCCATCAAAGTAAATTTTGTCTTATGCAAAAGGTAATGAAACCCAATTCAATACAGGACAGACAAATTTGTCTGTAGTAAAGTTTATATTGCTTGCCATTCATATTATAACGTGAATGTGAAATCAAATTCTTCAAATGCCTTTTATATACATTTACAAATATTTAGCATGAATAGTTTGAAACAGTAATGAAAATGCATACCACCATAAACGAAATTGTAACTAATATTTCCGTAGTGCTCCACTGTGTTAAGTGCCTGTTTTGTTTCCTTGGGGAAACAAATGCATCCCATAATACTAGCACCTGTTGTTGTATAAAGTAATCGTTTGAGCATGCCTCCTCTAAGACCTAATATTAATCCTGATAGACCACCGATACCAACAGCTCCTATTCGTGGCATAAGATTAACTTCATCCTGAAGGTAATCGACTACAACTAAAAAAATGTACTAATTATTATCAAAGTACAGCTCTTTTTATGATCTTGATTAAATACATATTGAGATAGTATAGAAGTAAAAGTATGTATATGAAAGTATAGTCGGGAATCGACATGTTGCACAGTTCATGAGCACATTATATTTGTTCCTTTGATCATACATGTACAATAATGTCTCTCTATTTGGCAATCATGTGAATACTCTCTAGTTAGCAGTCGCTATACCCCAAGCAGAAAGTTCTTCTCACAAAACTGTTCAACAACGTACTTGAATGAATTGACTTGATGATTCCAGACTCCATTTGAATGAAGCCACTGTTCATTGCCATTAGGGCACAGTGTCGAGAAAACGCATGTTCGTTTTCGTGATAGTGAATCTTGTACCCACTCTACAGTTGGCACTCGGAGGTCCCCGAGGTACTGCCAAGTAGTGAGATCTTACTGTACAATGTAACAAATATGTATACGAATGAATATTTTCTATTACATGTATAATACATACATTTAAGATTTTCAAAAGTATTTGAAACATCCTGTGAAACCCTGTCCAATGCACTCTTTACTTGACCCACTGTTTGACGTACTTTCCTAATGTTTTCTTCCACAATAGAAGGATATTCTATGCTACACGAAATCATAATCATTCCTATTATATTATAAACTGTTTATAATGTAATTCATTATTGTGTTTCTTTGCAAAAAATATTGCGAGAGTTACAGTTTAAATACACAAGCTCGTTATTGAACCCGCTTAATAAATAAGGATAAAAATACATTTTTCAATATGAAATTACTTGCGCTTTACCATGGCATCTGCTTAGAATACCCATCTTCAACAGAATAAATGGGTAGTTCTGATGGTTTTATTAATTTCTTTGCTTGCGTTTCATTAGTACAAGGTGTTGTATGGTCGTCTGAGGGAATGGCAGGTTTCATTGCTGGTACTGCAGCGCATAGCCCGCACGGCATCAAGAATTTCTTGAACAACTTCATGTAAAGATATATTTGATTTCTGTTTCCAATATTAGTAATGATGTATAGAATGCTCTTGAACAAAATTGTTACATGCACTAATTAGAACTACACTTATTAATAAATTTATTGCACTCCGTTTAGAGAAAAAAGGATATCTTCCCTTTTTTGAATATTCACTTAATGTAGCTATACGTAAAATAATTTAAAATAAGGTTTAACGACAAGAGAAATAAATATCAAAAATAAGGTGATAAATTGTGTTGATTATAAATTGAAATTGTGTAATATCTACATCTGACTATAGCCTTATAATTACCATTGTTCGTTGCATTTTAAAATGCGATTGAATAAATTTCTGATTAGCGCCTAATTAAACCACGATTTACGAGTTAAAATATTTCGAAATCATTCATGAAGTGTGTTTAACTATTATTTCTAAAATTATAATTTGGCACTAGCAAAATGTGCTTCAATAGACAACAAGAATAAGATTGAAATATTAAAATCGCGACACCTAGTGTTGGTTTTAATTAATTCTAGAATTCGTATTTGAAAGACCCAAAGTTTTCGTACATCTTTGTTCTCAGTCAATTTCCTACTTTTACATAATATAATAAAAATGCCCCGAATAATGAAATTCCTTTGCTTCTGGAGATAAATTTCTACATATAATCGTTGTTAATAAACTTCGTAAAAGACATGCATAAGCAGAGACGTTAACAGGAAACTTGCAACTTATACGGTTGTAGGAGACATTTGAAACGCTTGTTCGTGAAAATAATTCGTATATTCTAATTATTTAGGTATTTAAACATTGAAGACACGTTCGTAAAAATATGATTACATACAATGTAGAATATAAAAATTGTACTTACCAGATTGCACCTGGCTTTAACAGAAATTTAAATAAAATTACAGTAGAATTTAATTAGTAATAATTAAAAGCCTTTATGCATTTTGCATTTACATTACTTCAGACAGAGTTGACATATTGCGTCAAAAATGTATTGTATACTTAATTTAAAAAAAAAAAGAAAATCGAAGCGCTGTACAAATTTGACTTTACTTCGTTGTTAATACACAATAAAAATTAAAAAGGAACTTAACACTCTTTGTTTCCTTAAAAAGTAGATAATTCACTTTATAATTCATTAATCGAACTTTTAATACCTATGTACCAAATCGGCTGTAAAGTATTATAAAAGTACCTACTTTTATACCGGTTCTTCCGAATTCTGTTAATACACCTGGTTGATAATCGTCGCAACGATGTACTGGTTCTCTACACGTTATGTCTTTGCCAAATATAGTTCCAATCGTTGATTCTAAAAATTTGTGTACGTAATTATGCATAACGTACTTGAAACGGTAATATATAATAATATTTCTGTTTTAAATTTTCAGTTCTTTGTATTTCATACAATTTCGGAAGGGTTTTAAGGAGACATTTTTGTGCGTGAGAATCAGCTAGATTCATATCCAACATTAATTTGTTTAAAAAGATGGGAATACAAAATAGTAATTTGTTTGTTTTCCCTTATACATTGAAAATATAACAATAAATTATTCCATTAATTTTTTGTCGTATTGTATAAATATAAATAATTCAAAATATTTATTTTTATATTCACATTGTATCATATACTTTGCTGTGTCCTATTAATAAGATAGTTCTAAAAAAGTAATAATGAAATGATTGTAATGCTGTTATTTCCTTAAAATTAAACATCATTGATGAAATAAAGATAAACATTAAGTCCCTTAATGTAATAAAATTAGTAATAGTTTAATATAATATATTCAATATACATATTTACATACATGGTTACAAATTTTATATAGAAAAGGCGTGGTACAAAAAAAGTTTATTGAATATGGGATAAAGTTATCGATGAAAGTAAATAAATTGCTTGATAATTAAAATTGTTTCTTTTTCCGTGGTTTCGATGTTTTACTGTTTTCCAATTTGTCCATATTTTATTGAAACATCTTTCATTTTAATGCTACTGTATCCCACAGTTTATCTTTCTTCATAACGTTAATTACCATTTCTTGACTGACGGACCATAATCTTGCTGCGAGTGCAGGATCTAACGCAATATTCGTTGGATCGCAGCGATAGCAATTATTGAAATAAAATCCAGTTATTCCTTCCAATTCCGGTGCGGTTGCACAAAAGACTGAGGTACTTGCAGCCTGTTGCTGTAAAGTTTAGAGAACTAGTATAGTATTTGGAAAAGTTGTTGATAAATCTCTTTTAAACGAACAATTATCGTACCAATGATTTTGTGAATGGCCGTACTACCATAAATAATAACCGCAATGTCCATGAATAACGGGAAAGGGAAGATGAAACCATGTTACCAGGGTGGCAACTAAAGACATTTACAGAAGGCCAACGCTTTGCTAACTCTTGTGCAAATAAGATATTACATAATTTTGAGTTATTGTACGCCCCCATAAACCAATATTTATATGCAGGGGGAGATAAAGTGAGCTGATGAAAATCTTCCTCCGTTCTTAGAGAAGAAAACCTGTTGATGAGGATATAGTAGAAAAAGGTCGTTAATTAGAACATTCGTCAGCCTGAATCAAACAGTTTTGCCTTCAGACGTTTTTTCGTATCGACAAAAGTAAATGTTCTTGTAGAAATCTTTAATACCTGTGCGATTCACTCGAAAGTACCACCACTCTAGAATTGTTGGAGCTTCGTATCGGGTGTTCTAATAAGAGGGTGAAGTAAAAGTGGGCAAGATGATTTACTTGAAACGTTGTTTCGTAACCATCTTTCGTAAGTTGATAAGGGATAGCAAACACTCCAGCATTCAGTATAAGAATGTGCAAAGTTCTGAAAGTGTTTCATATATTTAATTACATTATGCAACAGATAATGTTATGCACTAAAGAGTAACATCGATATTAATAGTAACATGAAATGATTAGGACTGATTTTCTCTGGCAATATGTACTTGTTATTCATACATTTTTTACCAATTGAAAGTGTACCTGTATTTCTGTTTAAACTTTTCTGCAGCTTCTTTGACACTATGCAACGACGATAAATCTAAATGTAATGCTTCACAGGTGACATTTTCTCTCTCTTGCTTTATTTTGTTCACTGCTTCCACACCTTTATCTATATCTCTACAAGCCAGAATAACTTTGCATCCATGCAAAGCTAATGATCTGGCCGTTTCAAATCCTTAAAGTGGACAAAGTTTTAAATATAAGAAAAGCTACATTAAATACAAAACAATAGTGATTATTATTTACCGATTCCAGTATTGGCACCTGTAACTATGGCAACTTTGCTCCTCAGGTCCCGGCCATGTAACACAGATAATGCTGTGCTACTACCATCAAACCGTTGTCTCACTGGCTGTGATGACTCTCTAAATTCCGTAGCAAATGCCAGCCGTGGGTCAGTATAAGTTGTTGTACGGTTGGTGTGATCAACAAATACAACTTGCCCATCTTCTAATTCGCATTTCTCCCATCCAGATGGTAATTCTTATCAACAAATAACATTAGCAAGTATCAATTAAGCAAAATATTTCAATGTTAATATGAATTGAATTACATATTCGTTTGTTAATATTAATTATTCAACGACCTCTGAATTATTTTAATATTCCTGCATTTATGTAATATAAATAATTTGTTAATAATTGATATGAACGATTACTACATAAATATGTAGGATAAGTCTAGGACAGTTTGACCACTGGGAGAGACTAGCCAGTGTCACATTTTTAATATCAAAATAAAAGCAGGCTCTATGTTTCTTTTTAACTTTTTTTGCAAAAAGTGGTCGAACTATCCTGAACTTACCCTACGAACTTATGCAACGATTATACCTCCTTCGACAATCTTTGTGCGACCAGTTCTCGGATGTGTCCACTGTGTGCCTTTTGTGTAGTGGCTAAAACAAAGAAAACATGTTATTGCAAAAATGTAAAATGACGTTTTTGAAAACTGCTTATAGTAAATAATTCCATTTTATATCGACTCTAAAACACTTGAATTAACATTACCTCGCATTACCATATATATGTATATGAACAATAATAATAATTATAGTTATAAGAATTATTTACTTTATATAATAGACGTTCCCATTGCTAGTTGTCATTTCCTCCCAACCAGGTGGTAGTTCATCTTCGCTGTCAGAGTCATTTAAAATTCCTACCATTTTCCTTACCTTTTTATATTATATTGGTTTGTATGACAATATTAAACACTTAAATATTATTATGAACTTTTTAATAATTCGCACTAATTCACGTACCATGAACTATGGACGACGTTTATGTATTACCAACATAACAATTGCAGAAAACCGTACGATAACAGTGATATCAGCAAGTAGAATTTTAAATAAAAGAATCATATACAGCTTACATACAAGCACATCGTATGATAACATAAGATTAGTAAAACTAATTTTTTTGTAACTTGTTTTTACACGAATATTTTTATTTACATATGCTTATTGGTGATTACCATCCGCGTATAAATATATAAATACTTCTAACGATACAATAATATGAATAATATTTTTCAATAGAATATATTAACGTGGAATGTAAGACATTTGTAATATAAACTGCAAGTATAAGCAGTAAGCAGGCTTAAATTTAAATGCGCGTTTCAAGTTTCCATTCGGAACGAAGTTAACTTCGAGCCGCACCCGCTGTTCGCGCACAATCAATAGCAGATTTCATTCCTGTCAAATGGATAATGGCAGCGATGGCAATTGATATGATGTTGCAGGGCAACGGGTTTCAATCGAAGAAGAAAGATGATCCGGAAAATAAAGACAACTTATGGTACGTTTGGAGAATTGACATGTGAAGTGTATTGAATGTAAAATAGCCATGCAGTTAGAGGTAATCGCAGCATATCAATAATTTTTACGTTCACCTCGCGTGCCACATATGAAAGTATACATTGTATACCAGTATTAGACAACAGTGCATTCGTAATATTTTATCCCTGTATTATCCTTTGTTTCGCACAGGTCTTCTATTTTGGCCGAGGTGCAACATAGCAGCAGCAATAAGTTACCTTCGAACAAGAACATCCTTGTTTTAGGTGAGCTGACTAATTTTCCCTGATTAATGCATAACTCTTAATAGGATATAATTTCGTGTCCATAGGTATATTTGCGTTCTAGTAAATTGTAAATATAATGTTCTAATGTGTAATTTTATTTCGCCTGTGTCATTTAAATACAATCGAACCTTGGTAATTTGGACGTATATGAGTCAAAAACTTTTGTAAGACTATGTTTCGTTCAACGAGTCGAGTCACTGACTGTGAACAAAACATCCATGTGCTCCAACACACAGGAGAGATAGCGAAAGTTAATTATTCAATGCTCGGTAATTGTTGGTATCAGGAATAGATATTTTGCATAATTCCGACAAAACTTTTGCGACGATTGTAGTTAGTTTAAGAATCTTGCACATAGAGCGTTAAGATATTGGAGGACTACGACTACACACCTGTCCAAGTGAAACGCAGATACGCACTTTTATTTACAGCTGGTAAATTGATTCCTTGAACACATTAAAAGATTTTGTTTATACTTTTCTGCGTCGTTGTGAAAACCTCTGCAAATCGAAACATAAGCTTCCCACAACTCTAATTACTTGCTGCATGCTTAGGTACATTATTTTGTCTCTGTAACTCGAGTGTAGAGCAGCTCAGTTTCTATAAGTTGAAGTTCACCTCTTTGAAGCAAACTTTGTAATAGTTGCCTATAGAACTTGGAGTACCATACCCGATTCAGATTCTAAGAGAAAAAGAAGAACTGAATCCTCTGCTGTTGTAGAGTGTGTATGAAAACGGTTTAAGCAATGCAGAGATAAAAATGTTAGCATAGAAAGTTTAATGTTACAAGAGAAGGCAGGGGGGTTTTCTAAAGTGCAGTGCCATAATAACTTTAGAGCTAGCAATGGTCAGCAGGAAAAACTTAATACTGACCCATGTACAAAGTGGAATTTTTATTCACTAAACCTTTTTTTTACTTGAAAACTTCGGTAAGACGGAACTTCCATAATTCGAAGATTTTTAGCTCTCCTGTGATGTTCGAGATACCGAGGTTCAACTGCACTTTTCACATTTTTTAAATTATTTTAGTACCAAATGTCTTATGCTTGATCAGTGCTTTACGAAAACCATAGCATGTAATGAAACAAAAGCCAATGTTCGATTGTATAACTTTTAGTAATAGTGTTTGTATATTATATAATAGAGGTATACCAAAGGTGTAGAATGTAATGTATCTGTAATCTGTATTTATTCATTCGTAGGTGATAATGAAAGTGGAAAGACAACACTTATCGCTAAATTGCAAGGTGTGGAAGATCCGAAGAAGGGTTCTGGTTTAGAATTTGCGTACATCGATGTGAGAGATGATTATCGAGATGGTAATATTGATTAAAGATAAACAGAGTCTGTTTGCAAATCTGAGGAAATAATAAAGTTGAATTGTCCAAATTTATGTATCAGATCAAACAAGATTGTCCGTATGGGTACTGGATGGAGATCCTGGCCATGCAAATCTTTTAAGATTTGCATTAAATGCAGAAAGATTTCCACATACACTGGTTATGCTAGTAGCAGCCATGACAACTCCTTGGGCAATTTTGGATCAACTGCAATCTTGGGCTGCGCTTTTGGGAGATCATATCGATAAATTGCATTTAGATAAAGATACTTGGCAACGATGTAGACAGTTTAGTGAGTAATATTTTATGCTGAAATTTACATTCCTGTGTTGTTAACAATGTACAGTTTGCCTAAAAAAGGTTGTGGCTAAACTTATATGCACTACGTGTTAATGGGGTTGATTAGATAACAAGTGCATATAAACTTATGCCCGAAAATGCTTTACTGAAAAGTATATATGCGTTCTTCAAAGATTTTTAGCAATTGTTATAGCAGTTATGATAAATATTAGAAATTAATGCTGGCTTCCATTCTTCGAACTCTTTAAAATATTCCTACACCGGTAGAAATTGTGGTAAATGCATTTTGAACACTTTCTCAAAGCTGGTCTTTTGTTTCTTTCGAATTTTTATAAAGCTACTGTTTCGCGTGACTCAATAAATAAATATATATAAATAAATATAAAGCATTTTAGGTCATAAATTTATACGATTTTTTCATCTACTTTGGCCTCATTAACACGTAGTGTAAGTTTAGTTCCGTCCTTTCTGGGTACTCTGTGCCATAAATAATTTTCGTAGCCAGGAAGTTTCTAAGAATGTAGTTATTACTTTAATTCGACAGTTTTTGACACTAACATGTTAATATTTTTTTGTATGTACGTAGATGTGAAAAAATGGCAAGATTACACAGAACCTGGAGATGAATTAGACCCTGGTAGTCCTTTGAGGCGTACTAGTCGTAATTTAGATGATGAAACAATGGAGCATTTACCATTACCAGAAGGGGTACTTGCAACAAATTTAGGCCTAGATGTTGTTGTTGTTATTACGAAAACTGATTATATGTCAACTCTTGAAAAGGAGCACGATTACAAGTAAGTCCACCATATAAACTGAATAAACGATAGAATTATAATCAGCGCTATGAAATGATTTTTTTTATCTATCAATTTCAAATTTTTCACAGGGATGAACATTTCGATTTTGTACAACAGTGGATCAGACGATTTTGTTTACAATACGGGGCAGGATTGTTTTATACGTCAGCGAAAGAGGATAAAAACTGTGATCTGCTTTATAAATATCTTACGCATAGAATTTATTCATTACCGTTTAGAACGCCCGCCTTAGTCGTTGAAAAGGATGCAGTTCTCATGTACGGAATCTACTTTTAGTAAAGCTCGATCGTTTAGCACGATTACCAAAATAGTTTCTAATTACAGTCCCGCTGGTTGGGATAACACGAAGAAGATCAGTATTCTTCATGAAAATTTGCAATCAATGAAACCGGACGATTATTATAGAGATGTAATTGCACAGCCGCAAATAAATAGAAAGGTATGTATCGCACGAATTGTTGCTATCGTGCAATGCAAATGGGGTTCTCAAGCGCCACTTGAGAGACAGTAACTTTTCTATTAACAGATATCTTTCCCTCTTATATTTTCGATGTTTGATCTTTAATATTATTATTCCTAATTTAATCTATCCCGAGAGATCAAGTGCAAAAGAGACCTTCAAGTGCAAAGGTGAATTTAGCTATTACAGAATATTTTATATAATAATATACTACTTTATTAATTAGTGTGTGGCTAGAGAAGTGGAAGTGCAAGCGGAGGAAGAGCAAGCATTCTTGGCAAAGCAAAACGTTGCATTATTAGGCCTAAAAGATCCAACTCGTTCTCCGACGACTAGGAATCAGGCAAGCATTGGGCCAGTTATCCAGGTTATACCATTTATAATTGGGGCATGCTTGCCACGTTACGTGCAGTTCATAATCTTTCAGCATTTAATATAAACGATGTTTGTGTGGCTAATATATATATATACATCAATATCATGTGTGCAGTCACCATACGTTAACCCTTTAACAGACAATACATATTCACACTGTTCTTACTATCCCGTGACAATCATACATTCGACAGTAATTAATGTTTTGAGTGAATGTTGCTTCCTTGTGAAATTTAATTTAATTTAAATGTTATTCACATTCTACCAATTTGTTGTACACGATCATTTAGTGTTTTTCAATCGTTTAGAGTTTAGACCGATTCGTTTAGCGTTCATTGTTAACACTTTTTGACGCTTAAGCTGGCATTTCAGTAGACAGCTATAAAATAATATTATTTTGTAATAAATTACATTACGTAGCCCCCGATTTTAGATTATTAGCCAACTGTAGCTATATGCAAATATGAATACATGCATTTTTTTTAGCCTTATAGCATATAGGAAATGATTTTGCATACATGATTTTTGTTATATATTGTTGTACGAATAATACTATAAAATTCGAATCGTGTATCCATTGTTCAGTAATTCGGTATCGAACGAAATCACTATGTGCTTTTTATATATAACAAGCAGAAGCATGGTCTGATCTTTGTGGTATGATCTGTCATGGATTTGACAGAAGACGAAATATCGCAAATATGAAATATTTTGTATGCAGGTGGCATCGCCAAATAAAAAATTAGATCCGAAAGGTACTGGATCTGTACAATCTGGTGAAGGTGTTTTAGCTAATTTCTTCAACTCTCTTCTACACAAAAAGACTGGAAGCCCTGGATCACCGGGTAGCGTAGGCACGAGTCCGATTAAAATTGGTAAGTATATTAAAATACCGCCATAAAATATTAATAATATGTCATGGAATTTTGTAACATTAAGAATTTCATTGACGGGTTTACTTGTTATTTTAGATAGTGCACCCACAGATAAGCCGGCTGTGTGTAACGATGCAGCTGTAGAGCTAGACAGACTTGCTAGAACAAAGAAAATATCTCCTCCTAATTTAAATTCGTCATCCGAATGTTAAAGGAAATATGTCTTCTTTGCGACCCATTTACCGCATCACGAGATATAATTTGTAGAGTACTTGAACAAAATCTTGGGAATAATTCAATTGATATGCGATACATTGTGCGGGTTTGCGTCTTACAACTTGTCGCGTCTGAAATCTCTATGTAAATGATATTAGCTCATTCTCTGTCATTTATTATTAATGACTTTTATCATTTGTTAACTTAATATGTTTGTTTTAACAAAATACTCACGATTTTTAGCAATTTATCGTACACAATATTAAACCATAACGATTTTTTTTATCGATAAGTAATAAATGTATTGTGCGAAGCAAAAATATTTCGTCGTGTTGGATGGGGACAAATTATTTAGCGTTGTATTAAAATTTTATGGAATTGTTACAAAATATTTTAATTTATAAAATGAAGAACAGCTGCATAAGAGAAACTAATTTTCTTTGGAAAAATTTGATTAGAGTAATTATTTTTAAACAATACAGATTGCACGTCGTTTATTTATCAATATTTGCACATTCCTAATATTTTAATTCCTTTGGTATCGGGATCGTTGTTTATTGCGTCAATGCCAAATTTTATTGAAATTTCAAGTGGGTCGCAAGGAATTGGAATTTATTTATTAAGAACAATCGTATTCAATACAGAAACGAATGGAAAAGTTGAGGAACAAAAAAAGTAACGATGCGTCACACAACTTACGAACAGCCTTATTTTGTTGTGTTTGACTCAGTAACAATAATAATACGAAATAATAATAACTAGAGAGTTATTAAATTAATGTAATTAATATTTAATATAGTAATACATTCTAATTATGCTTACGCACATGTCCCTACACCTTGTTATAGTAACTTATTTAATAATAATCCGCAGAGGGCAAGATGTTTTCTTTTACTATACATCAGGACGAATGATAATACTTTAGTTCCGTTTTCTAATAAATGAGTTCTCTTATTTATGTCGTATCGTTCTCATTAATGAAACTTGGCTGACCAATTCTCTCTTGTATTCCGTCTGATTTATAAAGTGCCGTTACTGTATCGCAAACGAGTCTTGTGAATGCGTGAGATAGACTTTTATACGAGTGTTAGATTTTAGAAAGATTTCTTCGCCAAAGACACAAGGTCTGTCCTTGGTTGCAAGAAGAATAACGTGGTATGAGTTTCGGAGCGTCTGATTACGAAGTGAATGAAAGTTTAACACGTTGTAACTTCCTTGTCAACTTCTAAAAGAGTTTTACGTAATAGAAACAAAATTTGTACATTCAGTTATCATCAATGTGGCTTTCTGTATATGAAATAATTGAAATTCTTGGTCAAAAATAAATAATTTTTCATACATGTCAGTTATATTATTGCTACGATGATATTTTCCAACGCGAATTGAATAACAATAGCTTCTGACGAGGACAATCCCTCCAAGGCCTTTCCCGTCTTTAAGAAAATTTTTGATTTGTGTACGTTTTATTTGCTACCCCAAAACAGTTTTGTAGAGTACATAGATATAGGTATGATTAATCAGATGACGATAAACTGTGCCTCAAAAGATTAGTTGGTTGCCCAGAAAAACAGGTACTGATATACGTAGCTTCTTGAATTTTATAAAGCAGGAAAACTTTACTGTATTCACTTGTGCCTGTATTAAGCATTGACTTTTTAATGTAAAGTTTTATATTGATATTAGAGAGTAAAATACTATCTCGACCATCGATTAAAGAAATATGTAATATTTACATTGTGTAGAAAATTGCATTTTACAAATAAAAATGACAACGAAGTCATTTTAACGACTTCTTTTACCAATATATAGTACTTATTTCTTATAAATCAAAATATTTAATATATCATCATTTTTGTCAAGCTGGACAAATGTATTTTTATTGGTATAATTTCATTGAATACATTCGAAATTGTTATACAGATTGTCCTGTTTTTTTCAATTTGTTAATGTTTAACTTGGAAACGGTGGAAAAAAATGTAAAAATTGCTTGATTAGAAAATGGACAATGTTTGTAACAAATAGTTTTGTTATTAGTTGAGTAATTTACGTTATATTTCAAGTCGATTAAATTCTTTTTAAATGCAATACTGCTATAATTTTCTCGTCCTGTTGAGACGAGATTAATAGAAGCAACACTAAAAGCATCACGTTTTATAAAAGCTGAGAGTCTGAAGCCATAGAAAATTAGATGAACACATAACAAGGGCAATCAGCTAGTTCCACCCCAAGGAAAAATTTCATCTGTTACATGTTACATAATGCCTTCTTCTATATACAAAAATTTTGCAAAAACAAATTTTTTGATACCATCAATTTCTTACGAGATATTTCACCGTTTTCAGTTAAACTCGACATTTTGTATGTATAATGTGACAAAACAATATATAAGTGTCAAGATGGTATTATTAATTGTTACAGGTAAATAAATTCGCATTACAATATTATTTCGCCGAAGATATGAGCAGTACAATGGGATCATTGATTGATAAACCAAATGATTAAATGAAAGTAATTTCATCTTATAATGCTGTTGCTGTGAAAATTTAAAGAAGTGTTATTTTAAGTTGCATTAATATTTCGATGAAATGGGAACCGTTTCATTGATAAAACAAAATTTTGCGATTCCATTGTAATGTCATCGTGTTTACAAATTCTTTTGCTTGATATCCCCAAATGAAACATCATGTAATGGAAATGTACATACTATGAAACAGGAATGACTTAAAAGCTACATGTTCCTCTAATTCGAATACTGTATTATATACCTATTTTAAGACTCCAGATTAAAAAATTATTCGTAACATAATGTAACAAATATTACTGTCCTATTTTCAATAATCACATTGATATGAAAATATATGTTCATATTTCCTTCATTGTTCTATTATAATCTCGTCATTCTATTTTTCTGTTATTATTGCATCCGCAGTTTATCGTATTCGAGGCATGTGATTTAAACAATAAGTAAATAAGTAAATATGTAAAAACTGGAGCCTTAAATTAGACCTAACCGTCTAACGCGTTCAATTATTATTATTATTATATTCATCTACTTATTATAAGCTTAGTTGATACGATTTCTTTTCTAAATATAATAATTGCCTCGCAAAAACTTCAAAAAGAGATTGTAAATGGAAGAACAAGGGTGCAGTGTTTAAAAGCACCATATACATATAATATCCTGAATATGTTCAGAATGAGGATCAATTTATAGACAAGACCACAGGCATTTACGTTTTTGCGTAATAATTTTGTTGTCCATTTCATTATACTCTATATCGAATGTATATTTCAAACGAATATCCCAACCCTATGAATTATCATTCTAATTTTTATCATGTCGTTTATATGTTGATTCCGATTTGTTTAGTGTACATTATAACACTAAAATTAGAAACAGTTAGAAAATACGGAAATATCAAATTTTATTTTATACGCTGTGACGATAAGTTTCATTTTATATTGTGCTCCGTTACAGATTTTCATAAACCCAATCGTAATAAATTCACGCATCATAGAACGTAATTATGGTCGCATCTATAGAGAAAAGAATACATATGTATTTCTTAGCGCGGTTCACAATCCACAATCATTGGAAGCTGTATTTTGTTGAAAATTTACGAAGCAAAAGGATCAAATGAATTTGTACGGAATTAAATATCCGTCGAAGAAAAAGAATTACAAAATAATATAAGTAAAAAATTAAATGCTAATTTAAATGATAGACAAATTTGATAGATAAGCTTGCAATATCGAAAACGACGATTTTGTTTCCACTCCGCTACGAATATCTTCTGCATAACAATACGATTACTATTTTTCCCATACGTTCCTTTATCGATAATACGTGATGTTAATAAATAATTGCAAACCCTAGTACAACAAGATAGAAGGAAAGTAGATGCAAAGTCTTGCAAAGATCTTACGCGAGCCAACAATATTTTCTAATTGATTCTCGTTAAATTGTCCCTTAACTTTTCAAAACTTTGCTTCCCATTTTCTTCGTTAGTGAAAATAGATACAGCAAGTCGATCGAATCGTTCTATCGTCTAATATTGTAAGACATGGATAGTCGATAGTGTAACACTTACAAGTACACTGTTGATCACATGTATGCATATATTCATTTGATTAATATAACTTAATTTCCATTGCTTCTCCTCATATATGTAGATATAAATCGTAGAGATAACAAGAATCTCGTATTATCATAATTGAATTAATTATTTTTGTCACATTCAAGATCAATCAAAAAGCGTTTTATTGTTTATAAAACTAATTGGCACTATCCATTCTTATTGTAATTATTGCGAAACCTTCAATAATAAGGTACTTTATACAGCTTCAGGGAGGGGGGGAGTACACGGCAGCATCAGTTGGATAATTAAGGAAAGAGCGGTCGAG
This sequence comes from Nomada lathburiana, assembly GCA_963667235.1. NCBI lineage: Eukaryota > Metazoa > Arthropoda > Insecta > Hymenoptera > Apidae > Nomada > Nomada lathburiana. Next base: position 6,376,265 of record OY763898.1, on the reverse strand, counting down.
TATTTACACGAAATTCATACAACATAAAATATTTTTGTGGAAAGGGACGAGAGGACAGAAAAGTTTTTAATTTCGACAAAGATGATTCTCTCGATATCTGTTGCTAAATCGGAATTGCGTTTCTGTAAATCAGATACAAAATCTTGCTATGGAAATGTGTAGTAATTAAATACAAACGCTTAAGCAATAAACGATAGCTTAAAAAACATATATTATTTATAAATTAGAATCCGAATTAGGGAAAAGAAGACCGTATGTTGGCAAACGCGAAACTAGCACGAACACATAATTTATTTTTTTCAATTAACTATCTTCTTGTCCGACTGATTATTGCTTTTGTTTAGGAAAAGCGAAAGCTTTGCAAAAGCTGTTTGCTGGCTTATCAATGCAAGTTGTTTATACAATCTTTTTAGCGAAATGGAGTTACTTTGTGGCCTTATCGAATACCTTTAGAAGTTAATTGTGCATAGATATCGTGTATCAGCGCAAAATGGAAACATTTTTATGAACGTTCAGAGATACTGCGTTAACATTTCTGTTAATTACTAGCAATCGTCAGACGACAATTGTTTATGTGTCTACCATTGAATGATGCCCGATGAAGTTTTAGAAAGAATATAAGGACAAAGCATTATCGATACGTACGATCAATTTGTTGAACACTTCGTTATATTGCAATTCGCGTCCATGCTTCGTCCAATTTGCATAACAATAACCTACGTTTATACTTAATCGTGAGATTACAATTATGTCGTGAGGTTGAGCTGATACAAGAATATTAATAAAGACACGAAAACATTCGAATCATTACGGTCTTGAAAAGAAGAGGGATAAGTAAATATTGCATTGCGTTTTCTTTTGTACAATTGTATATTACGTAAAGGAGATTATTTTTACCGTTGCCAATTTGATATTTAATAAGCGTGTATATAACTTATATGGCCAAATAGAATACTTTAACCACTTAAATTTGTGCAATTATATTTATTATAGCTTTAAAATACGAAAAAGGACATTATATTTTATTAAATCTTCATAAGAGTTGATTAGAAAAAACCATGTTTGAAAATTCATCGGTATACAAATATATGTATATATAGTATATTTTTTTTAATAATTTGATATTTACAATTATGACTTTCAATTATACTTTTGTAACAATTTGAAATTATAATGCAATATTTAATTATTCCCGTATATCATTGACACCTGCGTTTAATCTTCAATTCAAAACGAGAAACATTCCTCTAGACTTAATAGAGCAAAATTCTTTTGTCTAACGTCTTCCGACATATTGGACATTCAGACATTCGGTCTCCGCACATTTGACAGGTTCCGTGGCCGCATAGAAATATCATATTCTTTAAACGATCCAGGCAAACTGGGCACATGGTCTGTGAAAAAAAAGGTGAGAACAAATGAACGGGCGATTGAATTCAATTATTTTATATTCGAACTTTACGTTAGAATTTCTTTTTGTGGAGTCACAATATTTATAATAATAAAGTAATATTTAGTAAATTTATATTTAATAAAATGTATACCTACGTATAAAGGTTTGTATAAATATAATAAATATATAAATTAGGGATGGGTTCCTCGAAACGTCGAAACTCGAGAATTAGAAACTTTTCGTTAACACTTTTTTCGTGATTCGATACTCAAATTGTTCGTAGCGTGCACCGAGAATATTCCATTCGTGTGTATCCCAAGTATTATTCGATGGGAGATTTCGAGATCCCGAATTCTCGGCGATCGGTTTTTGTTTTTTACACTATAAAACATAAATAGATTGGCGATCGATCGTGAGAGATTTATTGCTGACTTCAAAAATGTTTATTCAGTTCCTAAAACAAAATATTCCTCTTGCAAAATAAAATCAGCACTTCAAGTTTCGTGAGTTTCGTGTTTCGAAGCCTTACAAAGTCTCGGATTCGAGTTTCGAGAATTTAAAAATTTGGTTTCGAACCCATCCTTAATGTAAATAGAAAGGTTTACTTAGGCCGAAGGAAATTTTGTTGCACACGAAGTGCAGTAATACACACGTATATAAATTACTGTATGAACAAAGAAACAATAAATAATTTGTAATACGCACTTGTTCCTTGATGTCTTGAAGCTGCTGTTGAAGTTTCTGCACATCACCCTGCGGTGCATGTCGGCTGCCGTTGTTCATCAACATGCCTTCTCCACTTCCATTATTTGGCTGCGGTGGTGGTTCTTCCTGATCGCTCTTCACCTCTGTTATTGTCACACCTTTTAACATATAAATGCCGGGCTAATTACGAGTTCAAATTGATTAATTCTTGCACCTACACGTGTACATTTAACGATCCATAAAAGGCACTAGTTTTAAAAAGATAATCTGTTGTAAAAGTGGAGAAAGATCTTCTCATTTTCCAATATTTTTAGACTATAAAAATTTGTCTCCGACATATTAACACTTAATTTTTGAGAAAAAAAGGGCCGAAATTGATATCGAGGTCACCTGAACGCCATCACTTAGAATAAAACGCTTGCCACTGTACTCTGTATCCTTTAAAGTGAAAACTACTTGTAGTTTTATTTTCCTTTTCGCCGTTTTGACATATGCGGTAAAAATATTTCAACTAGATATAGTATCCATCAGGACAACCCTGTGTATCTGCACGTAGGTTTCCAACCTCGTTTCTCTGACAAAGTCTACTTAGTGTCAGTGGTTTTGTGTACAAATCTGAAGTTAATCCGAACCTGAGGCATTGTTATCCGGAATGTAACTGACATCTCCTCCTCCACCACACGAGATCAGCATAGGTACCATGTGCTGAATTTGAGCTCTGCACTGCACGCATTTCTTCATCAGGGCTGCACAACTTTTGCATGCACACATATGCCCGCACGGGCGGAAAAATACGCTAGCCTTGCGATCAGAACAAACTACGCATTCCTCGATCTGCAACAAAGAGAATAATAAATTAAACAAATTAACCCCGGAATGAACCCATGCGTGATAGTCGAGATAAAAGACACGTGGTTCGTTTTCTCTCTCTTATGGACACAGTTTCTTCTCAATTTCGCTGTAATAATTAGACTGTCAACGTAAAAGTGTACACGGCAATTCATCATCTTTTTTGTCAATTTTTGTACACAAAGAAAACAGTTACAATTAAAAAGTTATTGAATTCTCATCGAGGGCGTCTTCCTAGGAGTTCAAGAGTCAGACGTATGGATTTAAATATTGCATTTAAATGTGATTTAATTTAAATACATATAAATTCATTTATATACAGTGTACTTCATTTGACCAATACGCGGTTTTATTTCAAATAAACATGTTTCCTTTGTTTGCATTTTGGATATTTCTTCGCGTTTAATTTGCTTGGCATGTTTTACTTGGATTGTTTTTGATCTTTTTACAGTTACCAAGATTCTATTTCGCGGAATTCATATTATCGTCTTTAATTAGGAAGCATACACTGCGTAAATTTATTTTTACGCTTTACGGATATTAGTATATTTTTCTGCTCACCAGGCGAAGAAACCCGAGGTGCAAAAACTTAAGGCTTTCTCTTACATATAACGTAAATTTCACGAAAATAATATGATTGTTTCGCATAAAGTGGCTGATACGACGATAATTCATTAGGTAAATAAATGTTATGAAAATAATGGGGAAAAATGTAGGTACATCATCCACGAAAATGATAAAATTATTTTCGCCTCTATGCGTAGTAATAATATCTATTCGTTTTTCGTAAGGAAATAAGTTTATCAATATTTCCTGAACAATATTCACAAAAATGTTCACCATGCTTAATTTATTAACACTTTATTAAACTGATACGTTACAGTGATTCGCTATTATTGAATACGTTGCATCAAGTAGTGTCTCAGTAATATCATATTCCATTTTTATAGAGAAAATATTTTACCTTCGTTCTTGAAAGAACATTCTCTCTGCAGATCAGACATTTCTTTACTCTTGGTGCACAAGCGTTGCAGCAAGCTATATGTCCGCAGGGGCTGAAAAGCATTTCACGTTTTCCATCGGAGCAGACCAAACACTCGTCGATCGTGGCCGATGGGGCTGCTGTTTCGATGTCGTGCCTGAAAGTACATATAATTGTGCGTATCGAATATAAGAAGATAAAAGTTTGTTGAGAAACTGTGTGATGTCGCTATATGATATGATATGAGAAAAAGAAATGCATGCATTTGTTTGCAAACATCATAATGATCCACGCGTATGAAACCGATTTGTCTCTTTGCAATATAATTTTTCTGAAAATTACAAGAGCTTCGTTATACCTTCGATTGTTTTTTGTAATTGCAAAGATGCAATTTATTTTGTTACGTTCTAATGTATTAAATATAATAGTATTGCAATATTAGTATAATATTGTATTAATGTATTATATTAATACTGGAATATTTGTTGATTGAAGTAAATAGGCACATAGTTGCATTGAGAATATTCTGACAACGTTGCAGTATTATTATATTATATTTTACGATCTTGAAGATGATTTTTATCGGACTTCTTGGAAGATCTTGATCTCTTTAAGCAGACTTACTTTTTACATCGCAAGTTGTACAAATTAAATGGCTTTGGAGTGAACGATGCTGTTAAAAATTTGTGCCAATTCATTTTATAGTGGAATTTCTTCCGTATAGATTACATTATCATTATTCGTTGGCAACAGTTTCATATGCACAGGTGAACTTTAGCAATTAATCGTGAGTTTCCAATTGTAATGCACCTTTCCTTTCCCCAAGAAGTCAGTTAATTGAAAGCCGCAAAAATAGGTTATTCTGTATACAATTTAGAATACCTTTAATTACTAAAACTTGTCACACTTCAGTGAACAACACTAATTAATCATAACATTTCTACAGTGTTGTTTTCGATGCCATTCTAACATACAGAAGTGTTGGAAAGTTTTAAAACATATGCAGTAAATGTAACGAACTTTGGATTCTCTTGTACCCTATTAAATGAAATGCAATCGCAATGGAACTGTGCGCACATATTAAACGTACGCGTAATATTTAATTGCAGTGCAATACCGATTATTAAGTTTCGCGCCTCTTCGCGAAGTTTACGCTTCGAAATTGTAGAGATAACTCGGCTGTGAACATGTGCATATGTGTGTAGGTAAGTATGTATAGGTATACCCCTCGTAATTGTACGCTTGAGTAAGATATAATCTTATTTCCTTTAACTAAAATGCATACCGACGCGTCATAATTACAGAAAGCTGAGCGCCAAACAGTTTCATTTTCGTCTGACAATGAGTGTACAAATATGTACGTGGGAGATTCCACCGTTTTACATGCATAACTTTACTTCTCGAAACATTTCACTAATTAAAATGATTGTAGGGGGCATCCACCTATTTGTTTTATTTAAAACCGTGTTAGAAAAAACCGTCTCTTCATTTTGAAGAGAATATTTCTTCTTCTTTCAATGATGGGTTACAAATATTATAGAGGTATTAGATAAATGGTAACAAACGAGATTGCTGATTACATATCCCTCGTTCATGCAACAATAAAGTTGCACGAAACACAATTAATTTAATATATAATTCCTATCACGATAGAAACCATGAAACTAAAAAGGAGAAATATCGGATTTCTAACTATCGTAGACAGTTTCGAGTTAACTTTATTTTGTATGAAAAATACTATTCTGGCTTCCTTGCATTCGACAGAACACTTATAAGAACCGTAAATGACAAAGTTGAACAAATCAGCTCCGTACAGCGCGATATCCTTTTGAATTGAAACAATTTAGCAACTTTAGCATCGCTGCATTCGAAACTTTTCAGCGGACTTCTCTGAACAGAATGCTACGCTTCCCATATGAGTTTCACGAACGGAATAGATCCAATTACTAACGATTCTCTGGCCTTGCGGTAGGTAGTTAGCGTTTTGCAGAGATTTGGGTCCGGGCAGAGGTCGAGAGGAGTCTGTCCCTTCTTGTTCTTCAATTCCAGGTCGGCTCCGTTGGCAGCCAGGAAACAGGCAATGAACGAGCTACTCTTCTTGTCCTGTCCTTGTGCCCCGAGGCCCATCAGGAGACGTCCCACGTCCTGGGCATCCTGCAGCTGTCGCAGCTGCGACAAAGTGTGATACCTCAAGGCTTCGTGAAGTGGCGTGTCACCGTCCTTGTCCGCCACGTTCAAGTTTGCGCCTTCGCGGACCAAAAGCTGAAACGGGGATTTAATTTTAATTATCGAGTTGTCGATGCAAAATGAACCCTATAACTGTGGATCATAGTGAAGAAACTGATTGATTCTAACGATGATACGTGGCAATGAATACGTGTATTTTTTAATGCTTGAAAATTGCTCCAGGTAGTATAGAACTTGGAAATAGTTTGGTCAGTATTGTCGTGGTATTCACAATTATATTTCATACCGGCTAGCCAGTGCAAGGTACGGGCTCGACAGTTAAAGGGTTAATATGCAGCTTCTAGGATATTTTTATGCGGAAGGTAAAGTTCTTAATTGCAAGAACAACGGTACTGGGATTTATCTTTTCCTGCTGATTCTGTTCTTCGTGGGAATGCGCAAGGATTTGTTTAATTAGCGAATGAGGGATTCTGCAGGCGAATTTTTCTTGTGAAAATGACGAGATTGTGTAAGAGGAAAGAGTAGAGTTAACTGTGGTACTTTTAGCGGTTAATTTGTTAACCCATTTCGTTACGGAGGGCGTATACAGCAGCTGCTCGATAAAATGTTATACATACGCTTTGTACAAAAATGTATCGTTGTTGCAATCAGTTATACAAATTATACCTTAGATACTTAAACAGAATATCGAATAGCTTCTCGAAATTAATAAAATCTGTACGGTTTTGTGCATCGAGGGCATTCTCATTTTTGCTGGTAGCGAAGCGAAAGGGTTAAAAGCCTAGTGGCATTTTTATAGTAGTTGCTGTGCAATTTATTTATTTTTTCAGGTATCTATTTCATTAAATTACGTGATAGCCTCATACATTATTTCTTAGAAGCGATTTGATATATTTTCCGAATCAAGAATATCGAATTTTCGACATGAAGGGAAATAAATACATACCGTTTTATTTGAGCAGGTTATTAGTGAAACGAATTATGTATTCAATAGCAAAAAAACAGTGACAGTACAGTTTACAAATACACTCGCTAATTAAATTGCGAAAATGTAATTTAACAAATTTCAATAAACCGAGAATACGATATGAATATGAATAGAATATTTCTGTAAAAATTTCTACAAATGTCATAACAATCACCGACAAATTCGATTTTCTATAAATACTCGAGACAGTGTCTTTTAGACACCCATGAAAGTGATTATAAAAATATGTATACACCAAAATCACCCTCGCCTATTATAAACATATACACCAAAATCACCGTCGCCTATTATAAAAAATGTTGTCGTGAAACTGAACAAGAACAAGAACAACAAAACTGTAGCAGTGTCATATCTTTTTAACTGTTCGAAGCTTTGTTCTCCCGAGCAACTCTGCAAAGCGACAAATTATCGCGCGAAATAAAGTCGTACGAGAATCGCAGTTTCCCTATCGCGAAAGATACAACGATTTCCCGTGGAAAAATTGAGATTGATACCCGGAACGTGTGTTTTAAAAGAATTGGAATATCGGGAATGTTGGATCGCCCGTGAAACATCGGGTTAGAGTTGAAGAATGCCTTTCCCCTGTGAAATGAACGTACACGAACGATCTGCGTGTGCTGTCGCTCGACAGCGAGATGCAACGCGGTCTGCAAATTGACGTTTTGCAAATCCAGGTCAGCTTTTCCAGCACGTGCCAGCTGTTCAGCAACTTCAACGTGATTGTTCAGAGCAGCCAGATGAAGGGCCGTGTAACCATCGTCCTTTATCTCGTCAACTATCCATGGTCTCGGAAGTTTCGAGAGGAGCACTCGCATCGCGCTGCAATTACAAGAAAAATATTTCGTTAAATCAATTACAATGATTTCAGTAATTGCATCTTCGTGGATTTGAATAATACGTTTCGAGAAGATTATTGCAACTTTGTGGCAACTTCACTGCGATTTTATTTAATCTGGCGTAACTAATTCTTTTACCGCGATAACTTGATTGTCCGGTTCAATTTTACAATAATCCGTTCCCGTTTGACATTGAAGACAATTAAATGGTTCTATTTGCGGGTGTCTATATTTATGTACACGTGCCTCAATATATTTTTATTTTACAGAAACGATATTTCAAAATTCCTAGACTTTTAGCTTTAATATAAATAGTATGGGCAATTTTCGTGAAACGTGGCGACGACATTCGACTTTTGAAAAGGTACAACCATGTTAATGACAATCATCGGAGATTGGTTTGGTGTACAGCTTTCAAGCACGTGCGACGGGGAATCCGTGATTTTCACCGGCGAATTCAAAACGGATTTGTTATCAAAGGATGGGCAATCAATTACATTGTTTGGCAAACGTTTGTAATTCGATGCCGCATTATTGCTTCGCATTAGTGTCACAGCGTGCAGTTAACCGATGATAAATCGTAGGAAATCAAACAGATATTCGTCGTCTGCGGATTTTCGCCACTGTCGATGCGGATGCAGTTAGTTTATGTTGAAATCAACTGAAATCCTTTCAGTTTATAGTCACGGCATCATTAACAGACGCGGTTGTCGTTTAACAAATCCTGTAAACATTGTATAACACGTTAATGACGCTGTTCGTAAATTAGTAAGTAACAGATGTTCACAATAGTGTATCCACGTTTCTGTTTATTCCATACTGTTACATTTTCTATTGTCAAACGATGCGACGGAAGATTTTTGAAAGAATCACTTCAGTTTTTTGTTTCCTTTCTTTATGCATTCGAGATTGAAGGGTGGAAATTTTATACAATCTCTGCTTCGTGTCGAACCGAGCTACAAAGTAGTTTATTTGGAAATTTTTAATCGTGAATTGACTGCAAATGAATATGTGTAAGTAGTTTTAAACTAGTTTAAGTGAGAGCTATTTTCATTGCACCCCCCGGCATTTAGGGATTACAACCATTACAAGCGAGAGGATTTTTACCTGCTCGAGCGTTTTGATGGAAAGGAAACCGAACTTTTAAACAATAAGTAGATGATAACAGAATCTATGGTTTGAACAGAAAAAGATATTTGTAATGTGCTAACTATGAATTGTGTTTATTACTTAAATATATTATTTGATTATGCTATTTCTAAATTCTAATGATATTGAGACACAATTTTTATTACTAGTACACGATGAACTATGTATGGAATTTGCGATGCGAACATCACTGAACTCATCGAAATTGTCTTCTGTGAATCGTCTAACAATCGTTGTACAAAATTTATATATATACATACAATACTTTTCAATACTGAATGGCCTGTTAACGATTCATTGCTTCGAAATGAATATTACAAAGACTGATAGTAATCGACCCTGTTTCGATATCTTCTGTCTGTGTTTGAGTCTGTTCTGTGTTTAAATTGAAAGCATATCCTCAATGTACTGTGCTATAAAAAACAATATGTACTTCGTAATTTTTGTACCGTGTTACATCGACACCACGTTCCCAGAATATCGTACTATAGAAAGACTGCCCGCCTGTTATAATTATGATGCAGCTCCAAACGCTGCAAATGGGTCTAATTTCAGTAGCCATTTTGGTCGCGGCTATCTTTGTCGCGCGTTAATTATAAAGAGTTCATTTCGCTGGTGCGCCCGAAAGGCACTGCCAACTATGGTTGTGCAGCCCGCGGACCCCATGGACCCCATGGACAGTCTTCTCCCGATGTTGCAGGCGGAAAGAGACGTGACAGCTGCTTTCTGACAGGACCTCCTCAAGGAACTACCACCGCTGGGGCAAAACAGACGTGCATATGTTTGTCCTGCACACGTGTAGACATTACGTGCTTTAACCTGACACGTATGCACGGTTTCCTGTGGACATCAAGTTCTCCTTCTTCAGGCCGATACATAACGTGTTTCTTTTCAACTGCTGCCGTATACACTTTGTTCTAGTAGAATGAAAACGTTTCAGGTCGTTTCTCATTGCCCGATTCTTCAATAATTTCGTTTTCTGACCGATATCACGTGGCTAGAGTACTTCAAATGTTTCATATTATTGACTGAAACATTGAAATCGCTTATTTGGTCATATCTGTGAGTACGAAACAGTCTCTTCTAGTGTTATGCCGAGAGTGCGGCACAAATTTGAATACACATTTGAAATGTATTTAAAAGGTGCTTGGTAAAGTGAAGCATTAATGTGGGTAACTTACTTTGTTTCTTATATTTATTAGAAGTCTGTGTGAAGCGTGGAAGTAGAATAAAAAAACTGTAGAGCCATAATTTCTTTTGCATATTTAATATTGTAAAATGGGATTTACTGGTTAAGTGTAAGAAAAACTTGCTTTCATTACGTATAATAATCTCATAATGCAAATCATTACATGAAAAATAATAAATTAAGCTTTTTGACTCGTGAAATAATTAGAATGTTACGTCGATGTAAAAATTGATCCAGCTTTACTCAATAACGCACGTTCTTCGTTCGTTTCTCCTTCGGTTTCCACGGGAATATTATTAAAAAACAAACACAAAAACACGCACGAAACTTCTACAGCAACACAATGATACAAATAATATAAAATTCTATAATTTCTCTCAGCACTGGCGTTAACTTAATCCAAATTACAATGAAATATCTCATTTAACTAACTTTCGTCGCGTTCATTCTAAACGCCGGAATTATCGTAACAAAATTATTTCCCGCTAACGAATTAGCAATTCGTCGCCAACGAATTCTCATGAATAATTTCCGTAACGAAGAATGGAAAATAATGTATGCAGAACTATTTGCACAATTAACAGAAATAGTCCATTACTTGCATCGGTTGGCGTAATTGTGGTTTTACCGCAGGATCGATTTGCTCATGGCTAACAGCCCCCTTCCCCCGGTTCTATTCGATTTCTCGGCGACATTACGCGTTTTACGTCTCTCCGTTTGCGCCTGGAAGATCGCCATCGGAGACTATAAAATTTTTATGCTGCTTCGGTGGCGTATTTTTTTTTTCCCCCCCCCTTTTATTAAGCCCAGTCTCTGAGCCCGGCCCTGTGCCGTGTTTCCCGTCGTGCTGCAATCACGAGCCCGCGAATCGGCCGATTTTATTCATATAAATATTCAAAAGGGATCGTGGGATCGTGTTGCAGCGTTAATAGTCGTATATTAATTGATATTAATTAAGATTCTCGAGCTACATTGTAGTTTTTTGGTTCGTTAAGTAGATAGCTGCACAGAGATTTGTACTTTTCCACTTCCATCTGTGGGTTTCTTTTGCTGTATTGTTTATGAAAAGTTCCCCAACCATTTCTCGTTTGAAAACATGTCAGTTTCGTATTGACTCAAAACCGTTATGGATGAATAAATGATTTGCCGTTAATGTTTTTCAGAATGGGATTTGCGTAGTTTATGCAGTCTCATAAGAGAAATGAAAATGGAAATACAGTAAAGTACCGTAAAGTGAACGGTACGACTTGTTTCGCACGAGGCAGATTTTATATTTTTTGAGTATTGTAAGAATATTGAATTGCAATTATAAATTATTTTTTATGTAGTCAAGTAGATTTTACTAATTTTACTTCAAAACTTAATATTGAGTTACAAAGTACGGTAATATACATATTACGATATTTCGAATAAATATTCCAACGATATAGGTAAGTAATTACTTTTTTTTATATCGTGTAAAAATCTCAACTGATCATAAATTTAATATTAAACCAGCACTAATATCGCTTTCTATACATATTTTCAACGCGTTTTAAATATCCTTTTGCTTTTGAGTGTATTTTCGAAGGATTTCAAGTGCAAATCTGTATGCACGATTCGTTTCGAATTGTATTGTCTCTTGGTTTCGTTACAACTTTGTTTTCATTATATTACTATGTTACACGCAGGTTTTACACCGCCAATAATTGCCGCAATTACTAAGGTTCCTCGACCCAACGAATAAAAATCAACTGCAACCTATACTTGACACAAAACTTGTTCAAAAACCGTGCACACTGAAGAAAAGTTACAAGGTTGAACGCAAAATGTGCTAAAATTAACCGATCCAGCGAAACAGTTGTTACCTAGACAAGATTTTGCAGCAAATATTCGAAGACAATTATATTTAAGACCTTGTCGCTCTAATTAATAAACATAACATTTCCTTGTCAAATTCCAAGATTAAACGTTTCTATTACGGGACTAAAATCAGTTAATTCATTATTCCTATAAATATTCAATTTACTAAAAGTGTACTAAAAATAGTACAATGTATGTTAATGAAGTAACTCGATTCGTTTAACTGACAAGAAATTTCTCGTGCAAGGTTTATAATTGTAAAAGATTGTAAAGATACCATATTTGCGGCAAGAATGTCTTTTTATATTAATTACAACGAAGGTATAAAAACTGACAAGTAGTCGGATACGGTTAGTATATTTATTGTAATTTGCAAAATTTCACCTGCAAATTAACTTCAATCCTACAATTATCAAGCATGCAATTAGTAACACCCATAATGTATTGCACGCTACATACCGGTTATTATCTTGTCAATCTGAGAGTCGTTTAATTTAATCACTTTTTGCAACAAGAAACTTAATGTTCCGTCCAGAATTTTCCTTTCTGCTGCGACATGTAGCAATTTTAGATAACTCATTATATCAAAAATAATGAACGTTTAATTACAAAATTAATGCTGATATTTAACCCGATTTTTTCGTCCGAATGATTTGTTCTTTAATTTAACGTCAGTATTCTGGACGAGATTTCACAGTGGACATTAACTTTCGTAAATACAGCACAAATCCTATTTTCCCAAGCTTACTTGTTTGAACGTCATTACTTTATTTATTTACCCTTACCTCAATTCAAACGGTTGCAATAAACTTTATTAAAAAGTCTGACTTGCTTCCTATACCATACAGTTTATTTGGATGCAATGTTTCATGAGAACCGGGCGAGTGTTTCTCGTGCTTTACTTTCTTATCACGTTGCTTATTATTGAACAATGACAAAATATTATAAAATATTATGTTAATATTTCTGTGGTGCATTATTTTGTTGCTGAAGTATATTAAAATATCTTTTGGTTAATTTAAGTTTTCCTCGCACTATGTATTACGTTATATACAGTTGTCACTGGTTATGTAACGTTTGCAGTTATTGCAGAAATAAATTATTTTCCAAGTGTGAGTAATTCATAGTTGATCTAGTACTGAAACTTTAATGTGACTTTTCGTAATAATTATTTGAGATAATATAATACTAATACTGACAAATTATTCGATACCGTAAAATTATTTGTTGGTTTTAATGAAAAATAAGAATTGATAATATATATGTATATGTGTGTTGCATATTCATTTGGTCGATATATATATATTATAATTATACATATATACGTATATATATATATATATATAATTGTAAAATATAATTGTATGTTGGAATTTCGGAAGGTTTAACAAATATTATTCTCAGTGAAACACGTACAGGAAGGTCTGAAAAAAAAATCAATTTCCGCGTGTTCCAGGAGTTCAGCTGCAACGCCGACTAAAAATATTTTCTTCCGTAGAATAAATATTCCCTTGCCTATATACTTCAGCGTAACATTCAACTACGTTTCCAATTAAATCAAACCGCTGTTGGCGAAACAGAACCATAACAGATTAAATAAATACTGCCACCACAGTGCGTTGTATCAATATTTTACATCCCAGAATTTCACCATTGAGATATTTTCAACATTCAAATAAATCTGTCGATGACAAATAATGCTTCCTTTGCATACGATATTCTAAGGAACATTGTTGCATACTTTAATTAGCAACTTGAAATCATTTTATTAACGTATTCGTTTTGCTTCCCAGTTACCTTTCGCATTCACATTCATAAGTCATTTACAGCAACGAATGCGGAGAGAATGTGTAAAATTGAATGAGTGGATCGAGTGAATGGTAGTAAAATGAATAAAAATGATGCAAAAAGTCTACAAACAATAAAAAGACTGGTGCATGAAATGAGGGAGATATCTTTAAGTTAGTTGTTGCGAAATTTCCATTCCTATCAATCGTACTTATCGCATGATTTTATCGCCAATGATAAATTGAATATATTATAGTACATTGTACATACATACATATAAACAGTAGGAATCATACTACCAGTCGGCGAGTTTTGCAAAATGCTTTTTTGACTATCTTCGCATGTAATCTTCATTCTTATGTAAATTATAAATAGTTCACGTAATATTTGCACGAGACATCGTAGAATTGTTCAACGTGTTAATTTTCATGTTGAAACGTATTAATTTTTAATACTACCATAATTTTTTGCGACTCATGCACTATTGACTCATGTAGGCATACAAAACATTGGCAATGCTAAAGTATTGTAAACTTCTCTGGTAAATGAACCTCCGACAAAATAGTCTATACTCGGCGAATCGTTGTTTCTAGGTCAGCAATAAACGGAGCCTTGAGCCAATAGTTTGTGACGTTTAGATGTTTATTAGCATTGATGATGCTATTTGCACGCTTTTATACACGCTTTATGCATAGAACAGTTTCAGCCCTGAATCGTTGCAGGCATTTCGAACTTTGCCCAATTGTGACGCCAGCTTGCCCGATACGCAAGCATAAATTATTGCACCAGCAACGATGCATTTTAATTGGCAAATAAAAAAAAGAAAAGTTCACTGGCACACGAGTGCGCAAGGCAATATCATCAGCATCGCGTCATCTCGTTGCTTGGTTGCTGTAGCTGACACGCGTATGACGTATCTTCTGTCCTGTAAGTGATGTGACATGCTCAGATATCGAACATGTCGCCGTGACACGATGCCTCGTTCTGTTACATGCACGCTTTTGACACGCAGACACACGTCAACTTGCCCTTTCAACGTTTATTAAATATTCGATAAGCCTGCCTTCAGTTTCTCTCGATTCTTCTAACAAGTCGCTGGATCTCTCGTTTTGTTATGCTGGTATCGTATAATCGGACGTCTTGCGCGAGGACAATGGGGATGAATGTTTAGTGCACAAATGGGATCGTGATTTGTTGGGAAAATGGATCAGTTTGGAGAGGTGTCATTTGATTTGGCCTCTAATTTGATTACCCTTTCAGCAGTGTGCATTCTTCTGAAGCTAATGTGTATATTTTTCAATTTAAGTTGTATATTTTACCGTGTTATGTAATAATATTTTCAGCCCTGCATAGGTTTGTAACTGCAACTATGTGTGCAATTATTTTATAGAATAATTAGTAATTATTAATAACCAGTTTGAATAGCAGTAAACTGTAAATGCAATAGCGTTCAATGGTGTCCTTTGTTTTATTATTACGATTTTATTACGCAGAAATAAATATATGCGTATTGCACATCTGTACAAGAAATCTCTTATGCATAAGATATAAGGAAGTGTACATTGCATACAGGCAAGGTTTAGCCAAGGCTGTTCTAACGCCTAACTATTAATCGAGACCTACGTATCAAAGTTTACTCGCAAACAAAAACATTCTACACATATAACATTATGCGAATATATGGACGAGAATATTTCACGTTTTTCTATATTTGTAGATTTCATGGAAGAAAGCGATCGCGCAAATTTTTTGTTCAAATTAAGATCCTTTATTGCCGGCGAATGAAGATGGTATGTGGCTTTTTTAAGATAACACTTTATTTAACCTTGCCTTATGATAGAACAAGAATATGCAAAGAATAAAGAAAATTACTATACCACATAAATTATAGGAAAACAAGCTTTTAATCTCTCTTTAACAATATTGGTAACATAGCATCGTCACTTTTTAAATTCCTTATTTATTACGAGAACATTTCAATTGACGTAAATTGTTGTCTTATCATAATTGCTATAAGAATCCGGACGAATGTGTATGACAATCTCTGTCGTTAAGTTTAGTAATGTATGATCAAACAAAATGTACAAAGTAAAAGCAACGGTAATTTTTCATGAAAGTGATACCTTTTTCATACAAAACTCGCTATTGTAATAAATGCATGAATTTAACACGTGAAATGTATGCATTACGATATCCTGCGTCAATTAAGTTCAATGAAAAGATTCATTCAATTTTCAACAGACTTCGAACATCCGTTCTTGAATAATTTATATCATACACGCAAACGTCATAATAACGCATGATCTTTCCTTAAATTGTCTTAATGTTTCCATAAATTCATAGCACAAGTAACTTCATTTACATTCTATCTCATGAGTTATGTCACTGCAACATAGTGCGCTACCAGTAAAATATGAAGGAATGATTCATTCGCTTTAACAAATATGAATTTTTTACTAATATCCCACTAATACGAAATTAATGTTACAGCGACTAACAATCAATTACTTATTTCCAATATATTTGAAACCAAAGGAGCTTTCTTTCCAAAGCTTGAATTTGTCAAATTCAAACGAAAATGTCGATATCAAAATTTTCACTGGTACTTCCTCTACGAACGTCATATGCATATGTACATACACGGTTTGCCAAAAGCGTAAAAGCGTGAACAGTCAGTCCCGTAAGTATTCGTACCCTAACTGTCTAAACAAGAATTTTGTTGGAATTAAGTGTCCAATTTAAAAAGGAAGGTCGAAATTCACACATTTGCGTTACTAATTGAATTCGGTCTAAATAAACTTCACATGCATTCATTTGTACTCAATACATTTATTGCAAGACCTCAAACACGTCGACCAATTTCATTTTTATTCACAGTGGGGGATACGAATACTTACGGAACTGATTGTAGGTAATCGTTCCCTTCGACCCACGTATCGTCATTGCAATTATTTATGTAAATCACACGCACATATTTTCCACGTTAATAAAGGCTACGATCCTTCGTTCGCCGAGTAACGGTTTCGTTTAAAAGGTACCGTATCGAAAGTATTCCCGAACAATGAAGCAAGCCTTCCTCCCGACAATGCCGAACTACGTCCAGTTTCCAAAATCGACGCCGCAAGAAGCTTTGATCACGGGCCCGGACGGATGCTACGAATATCAGATATCATTAAGGGTCCATCGTCGATCAATCGTAAGAGCATAAATAACGAGGTCGAACGGAGAACGAATGCCGATAATGCGTCGCGGTCAAAATAATTGTAAAGGGGGAATCTCGTTAATGAATAGCGCGGTTCAGTATACAACTTGTTTGAATCTCGTCCACTTTGTATCGGTATCGTCCTACACGCGTGCACGCCTCGTGCACGGACATACGCGTGTGCATACATGGTGCATTTAGTGAGTCACTGACAAACGAGGCATCATTGCAGAGTCTACCGAGAAGCCGATGTACACGCGCCTCTGTTTCGTATGTGCGGCTCGCTCGTTCTGCTCGTTTCACTTTGCTCGCGAAACGTTGCGCCCGACGGCAATGAGTCAGTGCAAGAGATCACATGGCGAAGTGCTAAATATAATTGACACAGTGCAACCCGCGGATCGTGCATCGCTCTCGAGGATCTCTTCTCCGTCGTGTTCGTGCCGATTTTCCGAACCGCGACTCTGGGCATCGAACCGAGCAAGACAAATCTCGGATAAATTGGGGCGCGGGCCTTCCGCATCGCGTCTATATTGAAATCAACGTGAAATGCTCTTATCTTGTCGCTTCTTAACAGCTCTCACGATCGTTCCCTCCCTTTTCGTATCGTTCCGTTTGGTTTTGTACGATCAGCCGCGGCTCATTGTGTGATCGCACGGTGGATTATACCAAGTGAAACTACCTCGAGGATATTCGAAGTCTGTTATGAGAAGTTGTATAACGCGGATGCTCGTTTCATCCGTGGAACAAGCGAGCGCAAATTTTGGTTGTTCGGTAATGGTTACCTCTGCGGGTAAGTTGTGTACGAATTCGCGTGGCTGCCAATTGACGCTTTAAACGAGATAAATCGGGCTCGACGATCGTGCAGATTGCGCGCATACGATTAATCTGTGCAACATTATCATGGAATTTGTGGATAATGCGTTGACATGCATTGCACATCCTATGCGACATAATGAAAAGTACATATTACTATATTTTAAGATATGCTGGTATAAATCTGTCACTATTTTTTATGCGCCCTTTCAATTGTTATATTAAACTTATCGTTTTAACATTTCACACCAATAGTTTGTTTCTAGTATGTCCCAAACGAAGGCAATACAATTTCTCGACTTAAGCTCGCGGTTCAGGACCGGTTTACGTACTTCCAACTAGGCATTCTACTTATCTCTATATACAACGGTCATCTAAGAAAGCCACCGATTATGCCTATCCGTCTGAAAATATAATATATTACAGAACGTCGAGGAAGTATAAAACGGACACTGCAAAATAACATTCTCGTAAAGCTAACAATAATTTTAAAAAAATTGCATCGAACCACCAAGCACAAGAATAACAAAATTAAATATGAGCAAGCAATTTCATTTTATTCTCTTGCCCACCCACTCTCTCTTTCTCTATGTATATACAACATTTTTGCTCTGGCGAATGACGATGGGACTCGTCTGGTGAAACGTTGTCAAAAGTCTATACGACGCACACCGCAAGATATTTTACAAATATTCGCACGCTATCGAGGCAAGACGATAACGAATCTTTAAGCCGCGAAACTGTTTATCTCGGCAGCTTTGCGGAATTCAAGCGAAATTCCATTTATCTTCCTTTTCGTTCGGCCGCGCATCTCCTCGAGAGATTGTTTCGAAGTTTTCGGATTTCCTATCAGTCATTCACGTCCGCCGTGGAGCCGATTCGATCAAAACCCCGCGAGCGATAAATAAAGCTGCAATTTCTCGTTCCACGGCTTTGCTGTCCATCAATTCTTCAATTTAGGAAACGCGTACCGCCGGTACACGCTGAAATAAATTTCTCCCCGCGTTCTCGAGGACTTGCCTCGCACTTCGAGGGGGGCGAAAAGATTTCGTTGCCGGCGACTAGTATTCCAATGCTCCTGTAAATCAAGCCCTTTGGCGATTTCTGTTACTCTTATCCGTTTCCTTTGATTAATTGAACGCCGCGGTCTACGGGATCGAACGGTATTCTGTCTTGTGCGTAGCGTCTAATTGACTGAGCGTGTCGAAAAATTTAGATGCTGCTATTTTCTGGAGTTTATATTCAAATGTAAAATTCGTTCTGGTCTGTGTGGATCAGATGTATGATATGTGTATAGATACGCAATGTGTACCAAGTTCTAAATTCAGCCGTAGAGTATAATTTTTAATTACTCAGATTTATTTCTTACAAATTGGTCCGGTTTAGGTACTTTCATTGGATTAATTAAACCGACTTTCATCAATATTATCGCTTCAATATTTTAAAGAAAATTCGACATGCAATACATACTTATATAGGATATCGAAATTCGATTAAAAATGCTCGGATATTAAATTGAATTAAATTCATGGATCTAGTATTTACACGTATCTCTAGAAAAAGTAAATTATTAAACTCAAGTTCGACTTATGAAGTCGGTTGAATAAAAATCTGGCTATAAAATCCTCGCTTTCACTAAATTTAAGAAGGTCGTAATTTTCGCAACAACTTTATTTTCTTCGAAACGCGCAATAATTTATAAGTCAAAGTATTATTGCTCGCATATTTCTTCATTCATATAATTTAGCCGTTTTCGTAAACCTGCTCTGTATGACTTGTTAATATTATTTGTTGAAACTCTTGAAACAACAAGAAATACGTAGCCGATTCTTTGGTCGCATTTCTCTATTTTAGCATGAATTTTTATGGCACGAAAAGATAACGCTTCTCACAATTCTGATGGTCAACGTTATACATACGTATAGGGATACAGCATTCGATATCACGATTCCAGAACGGTAACAATTCGAACGCGTAAATCGCTCCGGCGAACGGCGTACTTCCTATTGGTTTGCGAATTTTTCGAGGGAAAAGGCGAGTTAGGGTTCGGTTAATGGAACTTTCAACGGATCACGAACCATCGGCATTGTCAATCGCCATTGGCAATCCTATGGTGGGTCTGTTGTTAAATACGCTTGATTTGCTTGGACTAAAAAGAGTTGCCGAGTAATGGGCATGGCTCGTGATTGCATCGCTACTTCAATCCTGTTCTCAACGACAGAAGTGAGACCGTGCTTCACCTCTTTCGCACGAGAATCAATCTGAATACATGAATCTTCATTTTTCCCACAATACTTTTAGGAATAACGAAGAAGAAACGTCTCGACGATGGGTTTCGTTATGGTGCTAGAATGTTCGTAATGTTTATCTATGAAGTTGCTTGTCCGATTTTTGTAGTATGTATAGTGTATGAAAATAGTATAAGAGTATAATTTAACCTGATAGATATGTGTGATGATAAGTAGTATTCGTCATGAAGAAATGGCAATGAATGCGAAAAGAAGAAATTATGGAAAGTATTGAAATCTTTTGAAGATTATTCATTTCGAGATTATAAAAACAAAAAGTATTGTGCTGACCATTTCATTTTAAGATATTTTCAATTCAGCATAATAAATATTTCTTCTAATAATGGACACTTCTGTGAAATTCTATCAGAACTGTTATTAATATTTCATTCAACACTGCATACTTACTTGAAAGGGAAGGTGACAAGACTCTAAAATTATTTTTGTATTCGATTGGTAGGTGCTATATTATAATTCATTTTGTAGCAAAGATAAGGACTATCATTTAGGGGCCATACAAAATTCTCATAATGATGATAATGGTAATTTACATTACTACAGACGATATTTGAAAACTAATAATTCCATGTATAAATTACGTTTTTTCACCAGGGTTCTTCACTGGTTATTGCAACAATTTTTAATGTTACAAATTTATTTGTTTAGTTGCTGGTTGAACCATATAACTAAATGAAAAATATTTTATCAGGCAGACCATTCTACATGTACCAACATTCTGTAGAAAGATATGATGTACATAACTCTGCATAAATGAAAACGCATATGTGGATATATGCATCAAAGAAAATCAATTACTTAAGAAATAATCTTGAAAATATGAAACAAAATCAGAGTCCATTCAATCACAGAAAAGGTCACAATAAATAGACTACCTCTGATATACGAAAAAAGGTGCGAAAAGAAGTGATAAAGTTTATTCAACGAATGCCATTAGTTATCAGAAACGTCATTTGTTACATCGACGTTCATATTCGAAATTAGTCGCACTGAGGTTCGAAAGAAAAAATGTTAAAAAAGGAGGCAAAAGAGGCTGAATAAGAAATGAGAAAGAAGAGAGAAAGGGAGACGAATGAACTAATATGCAGAAACCATGAAGAACGTTAGCCACCGTGACGCAATTTCCGGCGTTTCTATCAGAATTGGCACTCCCAGTGGTCGAAGAGGACCGATGCACTTCAAAGCGATCCCGACTCTTTCGCCTCCCCGATTCGTTGATTCGTTTCGTCCATTTTCTGCCATCTCGTGACCTGTACTATGAAAAAGAAAAACCTACGAACCGAAAGTTTCAATTTTATGCCGATCTATAATTGGGGTAATAATTAAAGCTTTGCGGATGGGCATCGAGTCAACACCTCTTTCCCCAGAAGTTTAACGCTTTCGACGTTGTAGACGCATTGATGAAATGGTTACTGATGGAGAATATATATGTATACTCGAAAATTGTTTCTCAATAACAATTGATGAATAATATTGAAACGTTTCTTCTTGCGAGATGATTTTTGTTGTCCTCGAATTTTCTGTTCAAGATTTTCAAGGCTCTGAAATATTTATTACTTATACTCTGCTGCAACAATCATGCATGTAGATCTTATATTTGGTCTGACGATAAAACGAATTCCATTTTTGGTAACCCCCGTTTATTTTCGAGAACATGTTGCACAGTGTAGTCGGTGTTGCACTGGCGAGATCTTCTTTTTGAATGAAAGTTAAATATAGCATATGTGCTACACAGAGTTTTGAAATTTTATCAGAGCTTTCGGTAAAGAAATGAAATAGCGTTAGAAATAACAAAAAACACACACACACACACACACACACAATTTAGTTGGAAATTAAAGATTGCATTTTCGTTGCTTGCTTATTACTATATTTGTTTGCAAGATACTTTATTCATATTAATTTCTTTTTTTGTCGCGAGTACGACAGGTATGATAAACGCGTTAATAAATGCTACTAATTCAACAAAATTTTTCAAAACCGCCTCTCCGCAGATTTCACGCGGTTAAAACTTAAATACTGTGCTCGAAAATGAATTTCTCTTCAAGGGCAGCCCAGCAGATTCTCGCTTAATTTTTAATTGTAGAAACTTAAACGGATTGACTTAATTCGAGGATTAAAATGTCACGGCTGCACGTGCTGCAGTCTGAATTCATTTAATAACGATCATTTTTCGCTCCGGTCTTCGGGTTTCGATTAAAAATACGTTACAGCGTTTATATTATTATTAACCACCTTTCTACAAAATTGAAAAGGAAATCGACAAGATACGTAATTGTATAAGACGTTACCAGTTCGCGGAAAGTTCCGTTCAATATGTATTGTACATTTTATTTAATGGTCCTTCATTAGTGCAAGTTCTACATAATGAAAGTAATAAAACTTGTTCAAGTGTTTTAACATGGGCACACAGAATATTTTTGAAACATATTAAGAACGTACCAAAGATTATAATTACCAATTCAATTTGTCTTATCGGGGCACACTATCGGCAAAGTGTATTAAAAATATATAACAGCGAAGTTATCGTATTGTTAGATTTATAGGAAATAGAATTGCAATCTTTTAACCCTTATGTAGGCAACCGGGTACCCATGTATAGACATTTCTTTTAATCATTTCTCTCTGTTCTTGACAAAATATCGCAAAATCACTCCAGATCTTTCAAATCATTTTAAGTAACTAACAATAAGCTTCAAACTTGTTGACCACTTTGCTTGCCCGCACAAGGGTTAAACTGTCAAATTTTAATGGTTTGAGTAACGCACATTATTGTACACTTTTAATCAGGCCAACTCAAAAGCATCTGATCAATAAAATTGCAATAATGGACAAAAAAGTTGGAATCGTGATCGACTGACAGCAAACGATAATTTCGTACGTTCTTTCTAAATCCCGCACAACATTTTTCGACAATAAGCGAAGCGACGATAAATCAAATTGTTGTCATTCTCTGGAGAAAACGAGTTCTCCCCCGAAAACATTATGTGTATGGTAAAGCAGCTAAACCGGAAACTAATTTGAGAAATGAGTCACACAGCGGCCTTTCCGATTATTTCGAAACCGGTTTTTCAAAACTCTGCAAGACATATTATGTAGCTTGAAATTATTTACGTACGAAAAATGATAAAAAACAGAGAGAAACGGAATATATTAATTAGCGAATAAAATAATGCATAACATATAACTCTGGTTCACTTCTTCTTACATATCAATGATCAGACTCTCGTTACGTTCCATGCAGAACAATGCTTTTCAATTGTCATTCTATAAAGTATTCCCGTTCTATGGCAATCCTAGCATTCCGTACTATATTGTTCTGCAGAACAATAGCTGAGAATCACTATTCCAAAGTGGAAGCGGGGTCCAACTTATCACCCACGTTCATGATAATACTTTCCAAGGAATCGCAATAAAATCCTTGCCGCTTGTAATAATTAATTTTCCGCAATAAAAATGTATCCCGATTTATTTCCTCTCGCATCATGGTCAAACGAAATGTTATAATAATATCGCGAATGAATAATAATATGCGATAGCAAATACAAGAACTATAAACGCCAGGAATTTTCGCGAAGAATGTGAAACATTAATAAATAGAAGCAAATCATCGGGCAAGTGAAAGCACTAAAATTCTCTGCATTCGAACTTCAAGTTTCAGCCATATAATTAATCAAATCGAACGTTCTGCTACGATGAAAACAATTTTTTCCATCAATCGCTAAAGCGCGCCCCTGGAAAAATCAGTCAATCCTCTCCCATCCGTTGGTAGCAAATCTATCGTCCCGTTACACGCTTGATCATTCCGTTCGCATTCGAAACGAATCGACACGCGACGCTCGAGGACGCCCAGTCGGTAGATCGTCCAGCGTCGTCGTGATCGAATAGAAACCCCACGGACGAACCTGCATCGCCGTAACGAAAATCGAAATTCCCCGGGGGGGGCGAGAACGTCGAAGGGGGTTACTTTGGGGGAGGGACGATGCTGAAGCGAGAAGAAGGGAGCCGAGTCGAGCCCGGAACGAAGGCAGCGCGGACAAAGAGGGCACGAGATCGTAGAAGGAAGCGCGGAAAGGACGTGCAAAGGGACGAAGAGGGTGGCGGCGCGTTCGAACCAAAACTAAATCACAACTACCAACTAATTCCATCGCGCGGAGTTTGGATTCTGTGCAAGTGGAACGGGCGAGCGTCGATGGAAAGGGGTTCTTCGTGGTTGAACTGTCGGGAATGGGGGGGGATGGAAAGGAGAGCGAGAGGGGCGTGATACAGAGAAGAAGGCCGACTAGGAGGGGGAAAAAAAAACCCCGAGAAAAGTGCGATGGGAAGGGATGAGAGGAGCCCCGGGGGAGGGAGGGGGGCAAGAAAGCACTTCAATCGCAGCACTTTGGCTCGAGCCGCGTAATTTATGCGTTCAATACCCGACCGCGGCACCCGGCCAGCCATTCCGCCGTGCGCTCTGAAAAAATATATTAATTCTGGTCTCCTTTAAAAGTTATTGCAAAAGGAGTTGGTTACGGTCGCCCGCGAGCCGCTGCCCTGGTAAGAGGGTAAACGGGGGGGAGGGGGGAGGGGGGGAGGGAAGGGTTGGGGGTAGGAACACAGGGGTGAAAGCGTACCACGAAGTTTCTCGCGGCGATGGAAATGACTTGAGCGTAAAATATGGCGGCAGGCAAGTCGCAGGTGCGACCACGTAGGAGTCATTGAGAGATCGGCGTCCTCGTTAGTCAGCCACCCGGGTCGATCGAACCCGCCGCCCCCTTTTTCCAAAGGAGCTGCCGGCCTTTCTTTCGCCGGTGATCGATCGTGTGATCGATTCGCGGCGACCTTTGTTGCGATTAGTGTTTTGCGCGGAGGGGAATGAATTGCGGATCGGTGAGCGGTGTGCGCGAGAATCGGCTGTCTGCATTGGTACGAATGCACAAGGGATCAGGTATATACAGGTAACCCTCTTATAACACGATAGATAGGTTACTAGAAGATGACGTGTTTTACGAGACGCCTCCGTGGACGCCACGAAACGCAGGCAGAGGACCGGTGGCTTAGCGCGAAGATACGACAGTGTATTGTCTTCCTTCGATAAGTTAAAAAATGAAAAAAAATAATGGACTTCATATATACATATATAAAACCGCGTTGTTGGATACCGTGTTATAGGAGGGTCGCCTGTATTGTATATTGTTAAAAATATGTTCGTGGATTTATATTGGATATCGTTCAAGGAAAATTGTGGGTCTGCTTGAAATTGAACGCGAGCGAATAGTAGAAGTGCGCAAACAGGAAGTCAATGGAAGCCGAGGAAAATATAAAAGAATAAGTTGTACAAAATTTCTTATGCAATTACGTGTTAATGGATTGTTACAAATGCAAGTATGTTGTAGTGTGTAAAAGTGGGATGTAATTTGAGGAATAATGGAACTACTTGTAATACCTAAGGGAAATCAATGAAGCATTACATTACTTTACATGGTGGAAGTGCGCAGTTGAACTGGTTGGGATTGAATGATTTAAAAAAATGTAGCATTCTATTAGCATCTATTTTCCACAATGCAGTGTCCGTTAGCAGACAAATATTTGATATTTGCAAATATCAACAAGTAAAAGTCAGTGTTTTTATTGACCCACAATTGTTCACATTCCAGATAAGTAAGGAAAGGTCTGAGAAACCAAAAACAAAAATTAGGACGACTACTTTTACGTATGAATTATTTTAGTCTGTGTTGATAATAAATCATAAAAACGATTAAGAATAATGGTGGGTACATTATCCATCTAATATTATTTGATTATTTCATCGTTGCAATGAGTTGAGAGCGACGAAAATTTTGTGAAAGAAAGATCAAAGAAACTTTTGTTTCCTGTACGAAAGAGACAATTAAGGATACTTTTGCAGAGAGCAATGCTTCGTTTAACGTGGGATAATGTAACAGGACGTTACATGACTGTTATCCATATGTTTGTGCAACATTTGGGCCTTTTTTTTCCTCTTCAGTGGCGTGCACACATGGTGAACCAGGTTTAAGGCCTAGGCCGGGCGAGAAATTTTCTCTGGAATTCCCAATTTCAAGCACCGGAAATAAATTCGGCGAAAGAAACTAGAAGCGGCAAAATAATATGCTGAACGAACGTGCCATATTAAATAGCACGTAAACCGTGCACGCGTATGCAAAGTGTTGCACTTTAGGCGAACGTGATTTCTATTCGAATTGCTTCATAGGAAAGATTTTTAAAGGATATTTTGTTGCATTAATAGAATTTGAACGTCTCACAGATTTTATTTTATCGGATGTTAAACTCATGACTTTATTTCTCTTATTTCGTTGCGAACGACATAGCTTAGGATTAAACGAAATTAGTAATTTTTGAATAATTTTCTTGCATTGGTATAGAAGTTAATAGAATAATGAAGAATAAGGACAACGAATTGGGTTAGCTGGAACATCTTGTTGTTTCCAAGCCGGAAAATGATTGTACAACTTTTAATGTTTGAACACGTAATTATGAAGAAGTTAATTAAGAAATTTCAGTGCTTGAGCTATAAATTATATACCAAGAAGGCAAAGGTAGACAGAATATTACAGGAGATAAAAAATTAGAGACTTACAGAAATTTCTGTTTCACACAACTTTTGTCTATTTCGGAAAATTATAAAATATTTGTCACCGTGCTATTGTGTTTATATTTCTAATTAATAATGCACCTCTTTTTTTTTGCTAAAAGTTCTATTGTCTTTACAACGGAGCAAGCAAAGATGTTCAATGAATGTTAGGAAAGGAAACTCAGTTAGAATATAAGTTGTACAATATTTTATTTTACTCCTCACATTTGATTTAGTAATTAAAGTCGCTTGTAACTCGATCGTTCGAGAAATGTGATATTTCAAACAACCTAATCATTTTGTACAATGCACTAAAGTACCACGATAACATTATTTCGCGTATTCAAATTAAATCTATTATATCCGAAAACTAACCCTTTCACGCAGAATAGTGGCACAATACAGCCAATTCTGTAGTATCATAATTTTCTTGGAAATCGCGATCAATCATATTAAATACAACAACTGCTTCCAAAACCTCTCGAAATATAAGATCGTTGAATGTGCCGAAAAATTAATTAAGCGCCCAAGATATAACATCTCATTTCGTGCAATTTCATTCTAATTTCCAAAAGGAATTCAGGAAGGTCCACGCGTGACCGTTCAGTGGGACGAGGGCAAGGCGAATTAATTAATTAATTCAACTCATTATACTTGGAGGCCGTGACGAGGGATCAACGCTAACTGGTCGCATATACTGGGGGGATGGAAAAGAATTTTCCGCGCTATTGCACCAACCCCCCGATACCTTACGTCATCTAGCGTTATGCGAGATGGAAAAAGAGCCAAGCTCCAGGCCCCATTCCACCCCTCTGTCCGTTTTCAACGTTTCAAAGTAATTCTTTCGCGCAAGAAGCTCAAGACGACATCGGACGTCTCTATCCCATTCTCTTCTCGAGAATTTATAACACGACCCTTTGATTACGCAGATGGCTGCGACACCAATCGAATGTTTTTTTAATGAAATTATTTATGATCGCCCAGGGGCACTCCGGCAAGTTTTGCGGACGGATCACTTTCATTGAATTTTATTAGCCATTCGCTACGGCCATAAAGGAAAATCGTTGAAAGTCGAACGGTCTCGGTTGAACGTTTGCATTTGGTTAACGTCGATTTGAGGGAGGGTTCTGCTATCGAAAAATTAGAGTCTTTTGGGAAATCCTTTCGACGGGACGAAGAGGGACGTCAACGTGAAGCTTGTTGCGCTTTACTTGTTGGTGTTTCTCTAATAGAATGTACATCGTGTTTTGCTTGGAAGAAACACTTTCACATTGATCATTTAGATTTTTGATTAATTTTGTATTGTTGCTTGCAAATTGAGTTGCGGATAAAGTATATTGCTGACCAAATGTGCGAGCGCACTGTGTTCCTTTCGGAAATCAATTATTAATCACCAATTAATTCGAAATTAATATCGTTGGGTTCCGAAATTAACACTCGCTGCGTACTAATATTTCTTTCACTTCGAGAGACTC
This sequence comes from Nomada lathburiana, assembly GCA_963667235.1. Lineage (NCBI taxonomy): Eukaryota > Metazoa > Arthropoda > Insecta > Hymenoptera > Apidae > Nomada > Nomada lathburiana. The sequence continues at coordinate 6,347,966 of OY763898.1, read as the reverse complement.
ATCAATTTTCAGCTCATAATTGTTAATTACTTGAAAACGCTTAGTGACCTTTGTATATTGTTCGTTGATACAGTTGTATGCATAAGTATATACACGTTTATGAACGTTACCAGATATGCTGGCTGCCAATCTTTCTTTCCATTTGTCCGTTACTTTCATGATAAACGTTCAAAGATACACGTAATGCTTTATGCGACGCAAGTTAAACTTACTCGTGTTTGTGCTGGTATACTATCATTAATTAAAATTATTGTCAAAAGTGCAATGTGAAATGGATAATCATGAGATGAATAGAATGTTCAGGCGACCTTTGAACTCTTCGTTTCAGTTAATGAAAAAATGAATAAAAGCCCAGCATGCATGCACTTTAGGTTTTCCTTTTTATATACGGGAACAAGAGAGTGCAATTGTTCGTTCTAGTTTATCAATTATTTCTTGATTCATCGTATCTGTTCGCGAGAAGAACACTTATCTATTTCTGATAAATTAAACAAAACCGTCATTGTTATTATATTGCTACATCAGTATTACGCCGGTTTGTTATTTTATGCGAATTTTCATGCTCGATTTCCGTGCCGCAGAAGATTCTACAACAAGTTGTACCTTCTCGTTTATTACCGTACATCGGTCAGTTTTATAAATATTGAGTTTATAATTGCAACCTATTTCCACACATTTATTTCCACACATTTCCACAAATTATAGTACACTGATTATTATGCATTGTATAACGTCTTATAAGACTCTACCGATTTACCGGATAGGCACTTTTCTTCTAAATTTAATATTATTGTGAATTTAGCAAGTTTATTGATCCAGTATTATATTTTTTTCGCACACCTAATTATTCGTTTTCTTTTTAACCATCCTGAATCTTGACCGGGGCGCTTCAACGTTCCCACAACCGTAGACACTAACCGATCATTTCTGAAACTATTGCTCTGTGCAACAGCGTGTCATTAATACTGCAATTACTTCTACGAATCATATCCTTCATTAATTAACTGCAGTGTAATAAGTGCCTCCACGCGTATATTACTCTCATATTGTCAAGAACCGTCCTGTATCGTGCAAGTAAAACGTTTCCAATTGTCGCCTGTGCCGCAGCAGAACGGTTGAGAAGTCTTCAACACCTGCGACATTAATTCGGCATTACCGCCTGGTCGCCGAGAATCTGCCGCGGTGAGTAACGAGGTAATCGCGACATTGCTCGTACGCAGAAATCGAATGTGCACGGGAATCGAAGAACAGCAGCTCAGGATAGAAGGGGGAAGGGAAAATCGGCTTCTTTATGCCGCGTTGTCTCTACGCGCAGAGTAGCTGGTAATTCTCACGTTATCAGCGGGACCAGGAGGGTGGCACACGGCAGGATGTTAAATAAGATCTTAAAATACCCATTCACGAGTGGTGATCCTCGAGACAGCCGGTGACGTAACATTTTAATTCCACCGCCTGGGTATTCAGGTCCGCCAGTGAACTCCAATTTTCTATTTGCGGTATTTTATTGTGCCCGCCATTCTGCCTTGGCTAGTTCCTTTTTCCTGCTTGTCCACCGGGGATGGGAGGGGGCGAGTGGGTGGATGAAAGGGATAAAAGCGCGGATACCGACTCGACCTATTTCTCTTCATAACGACTTTCGTTACCGAGAGAAATAAGATTTTACATTATTTTAAAATAATGGGTTTGTTTGTGCCCCGCTACGTGCACCTGAATACAATCGCGTTCGCAAGCGGCTCAGCCAGCTGGAATTTTCGTTGCCCGCGTTCAACTGGGTCAACGCTGTTTTCCACTGCGCTTTTACTCTTACCATCTTTCTTCCCTTTTCTAATATCGTTTTCCACTCCTTTCGTCCTTAATGTTTTCAACTGAACAAGCAAGCGACCCGCGTTCAATCCGTTATCGATGGCAACATTTGCGTCGCCAGTTGTATCGATGTCGCGTCTACTCGACGACAGATTTGAGTCTTTCAGATTATAGATTGACGATCGAGAGGTGTGGGGTCTTTCTGTGCGTTTGCACTTACATTATTCGAATATTGTTATTATTGTCGTTATCATTATTATTATTAACAGGCTGGTGGAAAGGTAACTGGTTCGGGAAATAGATTTTGTAGAAATGTAAAGGGACGAGTGGTGGATTGTTTATTTTCACGAATAAATCCTTAACAATGAGTATTCGTTACCTGAAATACCGTTTTCTCTTCGTTTGTGGAGAGGGATTGTTATATTCCCACTGTTCGTTCTTTTGCATAGGGTCGTTGCTCTTTTGATATTTACATACGTCTACAGTGCATTGCGATATTAATGTCCTGTACAGATTTCGGGCAACATACTTCTGTTTTATACTCGCTTCTTTCTTTTCGTTCCTTTTTGAGTAAATAATCGATTTTTATTTATCATCGAAACGGTGCAGTTTTGCTTCCGTAAAATCGATTCGTTGTCGACAAAATCTCTGTTCGTTGTTGAGTTTATTATTGAAGGAGGGGCGCAAGGGCAAGATGGTTCTTAGCATTCCCCAGGTTTATTTTGTCATTTTCTTTAACATTATTGTTCCGTCTCCCTGTCATCCTCCCTGGTGTTCACCTGTCATCCATCATACTTAACGAAGTAAGAAGAAGAAACTTTCAATGAAGAAACTTAACAGCACACAATATACATATATTAAATAATTTGCAAATCGAGTAAATGTTAAATATTTGATTGAATTTGATGAAAGTTTTATTAAAATGGTTCTGCTTTATCTAAATATGTAAGATGTCGAAGGAAATGAACTCTGAACAAAGTGTAACATGAAAAGAACTCCACAAGGATATACATTTAAAGTTTTCGTCGTGATGGTCGAGCGAAGGGATAAATAACTGTGCCTTGCCAAGGCGTTGTTATAAAACAGATATTTAACAATCACTTATGAACTAGTCATTTCGATTATCAGAGGTGCAATTTTGTCGTGCTCGCCACACAAAATATTAATAAATCAAGCACTAATGTGAACCAGTGAATCTAATCGTAAAATTTCACCCAGATAACGTAACTAAAGTTGGCTAATTTCGCTAATTATACATCAACGGTATAGTAATCTCTGTTGGCCAGCATAGTACGTGCGTTACAAACGACATAATTATAAATCAGATAAACAGCGGCGAGAGTTTTAAGCTCAATCAATACGAACTCAGCACGACATTACTCCCGCCATGCAAACGAATAACCCTTTCCAATTAACTTCCAACCCATAAATATTTCACCCGACTTCGCGCTCGCCCACCTCTATCCCCAACAAGCGTCATCCATTTCAAAATGTTTCTCCCACGCTTTCCTTAACAATATCCAAGGAAATGACATTCGGTACGCCATATCAGCGATGCGCCACGAGACTAAAACAACCCCAATAAAACGACGGTATATAACACTTCGGGGCGGAACAAATCCGCAACATTTCCCGTCGATACCGGGGTCCAACGTCGCCCATTAACGACGCATCAATTCTTACGTCCGCAGTTTTCGAACTTTTATTATGCCGTAAAATTGTCGCTTCCGTGGTTCGGTGGCGGCCTTTAAAGCCCAGGCAGACTCTCGAAAGGGACTGGCAATCCGGTGATTTTAATGGCCATAATGTCTCTGTTATTTTGAGTCCGTCTCGTCATTAGTTTCGCGAGCTCTTTCGGCCCGCGTGCTGGCGATGTTCCAAAAATCCCTTCCGTTCCGCCCTCGTCCTTTCTCAAAAAGAAAATAAACGGGGGAAAAAAATGCGGCAGTGGGAACGAGGGGGGGGTGGAAAAAAAGGCGACGAGGAAGCGGAAGATCTATCGGGCGAATTTTATGACCGATTTTATGGACCTCCATCCGTGGCTGGTTCACCGTTCATTGTAACACCGAGGTATCCGAGTAATTGAAATTGCTACCGAGCGCCTTCCAAGTATGCTGCGAATGCTTTCCAAGCTTGTTTGGACGACGATCTCTTGTGCCGAAAGCCGTCGTTTCACAGTGAGATACTTGCTTGATCTGGCCGGCCGAAATTATTTCTGTTGCTTAATTGGTTTAAAACGTGATCACCTACTGATTTATGGCAAAACTTTTAAATAGTCCTAAGCGCAACAAATTGCGCTAGGTACGGAACGGTCTGTATAATGAAAGCTTGGTACTTTTTTTTCCAACAGAAGAGGTCAAGTAATTCTTTGGGGGCCGAGAATTGGACACGAAAATAATTGAAGAAAGAGCAATTGCAATTGTATTAGACTTTGCTTCAACAAATAGATACTTAATGGCACAGATAAAAGAAGTAAGCCTTACGTCCCATCTGAGTTTCATTTAGTTCTTAATAGCCAACAGCTGTGTAAAAGTCTCCTATTGTTTCTTAAACAGAGTAAACCTTGGGCGTTGCTCGAGTCTCTGTTGACCCATAGCGCCATTATTTATTCAGAAACTAATGCAACTGTGGGCAAACCAATAATGAAATTTGTATTAATACATTTGTTCTTCTTTATCTGACGACATAGTAAGAACTTATTTTGTGCGTTTGAATGACGCACGCTTTAATAAGAGTTGAGTGAGTGTAAACGGAAGAACGCAAAAGGGTTAATATACGATAAGTTATAACATCGTGCAGTCACTGTAATCGTTATGCGTAGAAATTGCATTTTCTGTACTGCTACATTGTTAAGATTGTATTACACGATTTTTGTAATATGTATTTATACATATTATCACTGTGGTAATTAATAACCGTATGGCCAATGTTACCTTAAATAAACAAAAAGAAAAAAGATAGCAAATCTCCGTAATGTGTTTGTTTCAACAAATATAACTGATTAATAAAAATATAACTAAATTCAACAAAAATGACATTTCTAAATATAACAAATGATGTATAAGAAATTACAAAACGAAAAATACGATCTTGTAGATCCCACTTCCCTCCTTCCGAATTTATAAAGAACGGGTCATAATTGGTCGCCGACAAATATCTTTTGTCAAAAAAGACTGATGACTCTGAAAGTCTATTATTGTCACAGAAAGCACCAGCAAAATATACGTCCGCTATTTAGACACGGTCAAGTTCTGAGAGACCGAACGCTACCCGTGCTAACACGAAGGCAAGAACAATTGCAGTTTATTGCTTTCCGGGTGCGTACCTGCCTTTACCAAGCAGCAACTTGTATTGCCCGGAATAAATTTGACAGAAGTGACGTCTCGCCAGCTAGATCGGGCAAATATCGCACTGTGCGTCATTTTGGTTGGACGTTGAGCGACCGAAAGTACGATTTCGTCGTGGCTATCAATTTGCTTGCCGCACGGTAACGACCATTCATAAAATCACGTTTCAGGAAAATCGCTTGAAGAGAGAGGCAGCCGAGTGCCTAGATTTACCGCTATCATACAGAAATCATTGAATCGGTTTCGTTCGCCAATTCATTGCTGGCTGAAAATAGTGAAATGGGTCGTTACTGTATAGTATACTGCAATGCATATGCATCCTCCGCGTCGTACATATATGTATAAACGTGAAGCACGGATGAAAGCGGGCACGATGATTTTGTACCACCTTGCGATATAGTCCGGGACAGGTCTTTTGTATTAGCATCGGTGACGCAAATGGTGGTGTTATGTCGTTCACGTACGCGAACGCTGCTTTACGAATGAGTTACATTGACAGTCGAGAATGGTTTTTCAGGTTGTTAATGTTGTGACGAAAATAAAAACACGGTTCTATGGGATAGTTTCGTATTATTGGAAAATGAAATGGTAAAGTACTTGGTTTGGAAATATTGGAAAATTTCGTTCGCTGGTAGAATGGTTCTGCACTTCTTTTGCGTGTACGTTTCTCCCGCATCGTGCTCTGCATTTTCTTTTCTGATCGATAAATGCCAAATAAAAAGATCGAAACGTATTATTGACGTTGAAGGTAGTTTCAGTTGAGTGTTATAATGTGATGCGAAAGTTGTAATTAAAAGCAGCGCAGTTGATGCTTAAGCTTGCTGTACGCATAGCGTTCCATGCTGGGTATAGATTTAAACAGGTATTTCCTTCGCACCTGCTCTCCATTTGCACGGAATTAGATTGTATTCGCGTGTCCCTTACATATCGCACAATCTCTTCTCGCACCTCGCACAGGCTAGTTCTCTCCGTTGTTTCAAATCTTCGCAATTGAAAAAATTGCACTATATAAAATAAACAAACTTTCATAATTTTCTATCGACGAAACAAAGTTGGTTTTTTAATTTTGATTTTAAACAAATGTTCGCATTTTGTTTAGACGATGTCTTTATAAAAACTTTTTTCGTGTCTTTTTACTTTGTCCACTCTACGTGGGAAGTTTAAGGCATTCAGATCCACGTCTTTCGCTCAATCAACAATCAAAGAATGAATGCTAACGAAAAACCTTTACGGCAGCGTATGCTGTATGAATTTGAAAAAAACGCAATACAGCAATAGATGCAGCTGTAAGTGTTCGTAAACTATACAATAAACATATTTTAAACGTAAAGAAAATTGTATAAAATGGTATTTATATTAGTCAGTCAGCTTTGTTAGGCAATGGATGCTTTGTCAAAATTTTGTTAAGGAAGAATCCAAAAATTATCTGCAAAGTGCGACCAAGGGTATAGAAAATAGCCGATACATCGATAATTAAAAATAAACGTATGGAATAAAACGGCATCGCTTATGTCGTTCTAAAAAATGATGCATAATAGCCATCCTTCGTTCAGAATTATAGGGCACGTAACTTCTTAAAAATTGTTGAAACGGAAAAAAAACAAACGTTATCCAATGCATAAATATCCGCTGTCTAGATATCAGTTTCTCCATATGTTTTGCTAACATATTGGAATAACTTTTTCCGCTCTGTCGGGGATCCGAGTAATCCCTCCAACAGCGGTGGGACAAACAGCATTAACCCTCTTTCGGTTGTCTCTGTTAGTCAGCAGGAGAGGAAAGGCTTGATGTAAAGTTCCATAGATTTGTCACGGGGCAAAAAGTGACACGTTTCAGACAGCCGCGGCTAGCCGTAGGGGCGTAACTGGGAATTCCGCTACTTTCTTAGGGGCTCGACGAGTGGTTTCTTTCGGTCCCTTAATATTTTCCTTTCCACTCGTTGTTTCGTCAACTGCCCCCTACCATCCCCCTCCTATACCACGCTGCCTTTCCTTCCGTGTTCGACGTGGAACCATGCGTGGTCTGCATCGGTGCAAGCCCACGTCCCGTAGAATCGTTGGCCGAATTACTTTATGACTTTATGACATCCTCGCCATTTGAACGCATCTGTCTTAAACTGGTTGTAGAACCTCAATTATACGGTGCCGTTCAGATTTATTCGACAAACGTGCTGGCCATAGAGATTCAGCTATTCGTCATCGTTTGAATCTGCTGATCTCGATTCGACACGCTGAACGTATTTTATTGGCCGGTTTTTCAGGACGAGTAATGGAGTACGAAGTGTTCTTGCCAAGTAACGAAATTCTGTGACAGCTCCTAGTAGCTATGTTTATTGATAATTACGAATTATCGAGTAAAATTTACTAACTATTCGCGCTATTATCACAGAATTTCAACGGCTACTCAGAAAGAATACTTCGTACTTCATTGTTCGCCCATAAATAGCAGTCGATAAAATTAATCAACTATAATGGAGGTATGCGGGTTTGTCAATATTCACGAGTGGTTAATGCGAAAGTGCGCATAAAGAATATCCAGTTAATTTGTGGAAAACGTACCTAGGTACGGTATAATTTTAAAAATGGTGAAGAAACAACCTGACTTATTAGCCTGATAACTACTTTCGCGTCTTGGTATCTCACCATTATTCGTATTTTTAAATGAAATGTTGATAAGGCGCAACAGTGTCCTTTCTAAAGAGTCCACAAATATCCAGCGGTTATGAAACTTTATCGAATGAAATGAAACGTTGATCGCAACCTTGGCCGTGCATTATACAATTTCTCGGATGGCTGCACGAGAAAAGCAATTATAATCCGTTAGCCATGAAGAGGAATGAAGGGTGGAGCGGAAAGGATGAGAAAGAACACGGGGGGGATGGAAGTGTGTCTTAAAGGAGGCACATAAAAGAAACATTCGTCCGGTTTGCCAAATATCCTTAAGCTGCTTAAAGACCTTCCCTCGAGTGAGTAAACGACTCTCTTTTCACGTTGAAGCGAGGCCTCGAACGGGAAGAGGAAGGAGGACGGCCAGGCAAAACCTGAAAAACTGTTCCACTTTGCGGTCTAGACCACTTTCTATCTTCCAGGCGAAATTAACGATGATAATTAGCCACTGCGAGAATCGTCAGTACGCTATCTGTTTTTCTCTCCTTCGCCATTTCTCCCTGATACCCTCAACATTTCCCACCCCCCTCCCCCATATTTTTCTCCCTTGTTCCCCCTTTTTGTTGGTTTTTCCCTCCGTTCGTCCCGTGTCACGTTGTACCGCGGTTTTCTTTCATCAGGACGCCTGAAAACTGCTTTGAAAGCGAATTCTAGCTTCGTATCACGGGGTAACGGAGGTTACTTTAAGCCTTTACCGGCAGCACCACGGGGGTAAAGGCTATTTTCAACGACGAACTCGTAACCCGATACACACATCGAGCGGGCCGAGTTGTCCGTGTTCCTATAACTAGAAAATTACGGTGAAATGGCTGTAGGTTTCTTTAATGAAACGCGCGGTACAGCTTCCTGATTTGTTAATGCACCGATCGTTCCTCTGCTCGTGGATCAGAGGCAGCTTGTATTTGCTGGAACAATTTTTTTGCACCTTTTCCGCTGTGCACGAGGAGAACATTTTCCATACATTTTAAGCGCGAAACAATTATTTCACATTAATTGGTTGCGATATTAATAGTAATAATTGGATTGGTTGCATCATTCGTCCGACTAAATTTTTCGTTTTGCACGTGTGTTTTAAAATATAAAATGAACAAGAACTAGTGTACAATTCTACGTTTACAGGCTTGTTAGTGCCATTTTCAATATTTTTTGTATTGCTATGTGAAGATCTAATTGTAAGTAGGATAATAGTTGAAGTGTATGTGCATTGAACTAAAAAGTAATATTCTTTCCTGCGAGAAACGGAGATCTAAATGTTTGATATTTATGCTCTTCGTTATTAAAGTTTGATAATACTACAATGCTTAATATTTATTTGAAGCATAAATTAAAGAAGCAGAGGATGGTTTCGTTTGGTAGATAAGTAACAATACCAGAAGCTTGCATTGGTTATCTTTGGGTTAAAATATGGATTTAAAGAAACGAAACAGAAACTGCGTTTGTTTACCTTGGCAAACAGGCATCTGACGATGAATATTTGTTACTCAACAGTGAACAGGTGTTTTCGTTTCCCTTACACCTACAATAGAATTGCTCTATCTGCAGTCTTTGTCGATCCACTCTATATTCTCGTGCTTTAGTCATTTAAATGTTTATACTGTGTTCTTTTCTGCCTGCTAGTCAGTGTTGATAACGAAGTGAGATATGTGAGAGCAATAATGTTTGTACTTCTTACTTGGTTGTAACCCAGAATACATGTAGTCACTCATCTTTTATATTAATTTTCGATTATTTCAATTCAATGTAAATAGATTTGTGTGCGGCAAAAGTGTTACAAATTTTCGTCTCGTTATTCTTGAATAAAAATGATCCTATGCGACCAGTTCGTTATTTTGCAAAACAAATGTTGAATGAACGGAGAGCTTTATGTAATTGCTTCTGAAATCACCGCGACGATTCAATTTCGGACAGATTTTATTATTTATCGAGGCAATACGTTTCTAAGCCAGTCGTATATTAATTTCATTTCCATGTCGTTGCAAACTTTATTCGGAAATAATCATATATATAGAACGACAATTACAACAATCGAAGAGAAATTCTATTTATTTACGCTTACCTGATCTGGAAATTGCACTGCGCATAAACGGTTCCGTACAAATGATTCGTTTCATTTGCTTCCCTGTTATTATTGGAACGCGGCGAATACATTACCGAGATTCGAATACGTTTTGAAGAGGAGAATCTTAATCACTGAATTGCATAATATGGAAGAAACGGAAGAAAGACCTTCTAATATCTTTCACGGCAAATTCTTATGACGGAGCATTTCAGAAATAAGAAAGACAGGCAGAAATTGAATAAATAGATACCACTTACAACCGTAGAATATAGCAAAAGGGTAAAATAAATGAAATTCGCGATGATTAATGTAAAACAGACCCAAATCGCTACAAACGAATATACTTTTAATGTGGACAAATTTTGTTAGAATATTCGATGTGTATTGATATGTGGTATTTTTGGAGATAATTTTTTAAAGCGGGTACTAAGGTGCAACTTCAAGACTAAAATGAATGTTAGAATATGTACCACGTTTAAATTAAAAACAGAAACAGTGGAATATGCATAATATTTTCATAACAGAACAGCTTCTCGTTCCATTTCACATATTATCGAATGAAAATATAACTTTAACCGTAGATCTATCTAATAAAAGCGAAGCGAAAGACATATTGTTCGTCCCATAATCATTCCCAACCCCGTCCAAAACAACATTCACTCAAATCGTCCAATTTACATCTAATAAACCATTTCTTTAAAGACAACGCTAAACACTCTGTCTAATCCAATCGAATAATTTCAACAAATACCCCGCTAATATTCATTTGCAGCAAAAAGGAACCGTCCAATAAACCGCACGACTTATTTCTGCCCGTAGTGCAACGCGTCCTGTCGAAAATACGCATGCATTCACCGATCGAGAAGGGGGTGGATTGGTCGTAAAGTTCAGCGACGCGCTGAACAATAGCAAACAGTAATAATAACGCTTCGTCGACGTGGCGTTAGCGCAAAAAGTAGATACGAGCCGAGAAATGGAAGGGTTTGCGGCGAGGGGAAACGCGGAGGGGTCTGCAGGAGAGGGGAAAGAACGTCGATTTTCTTTTGCGAAGAGTTGTCTCCGTCGTGGCGTCAGTGCGACGTCCAAAAATAGGGGCTGTATTAGGGCGTAAGCCTGTAGTGGCTCGTTTTCGCACGGCTCACCGGACCGCGAATGCATCGTCTTCGGCTGCCAGTAATTTTAGATCCGGAGGAGACGTCGCGACGCGTCGCGGCGCGGCCTGAAGGATTTCTCCTCTGTTCCAATCGGCTGCGAATGAAACGATACCCGCCGAGAGAAGTGCCCCAGTCACTTTTCGCCAACGTTGAACAATCTCTTAATAACATTCGCGATGGAGCACTCGTGCTATCAATTGACGAATTCAATTGAATAACCCTTTTTGCCGAAGAACGATTCTTGCGTCGATCGCCTCTTTGATATTTTATGGCACGATTGGTAGACCCTCGTTGTGTCAAGGCGATTCCAATATCGGTCGAATTTAGCGATACGTAGGATCGCACTATGCGCTCGCGATGCGGCACTAAATCATTAATGAAATAAATGTGAATCGAATTGTGTGAAACTAGTTGTTGAAAAACGATCTCTTTTTTCGTTTCGTTTATCGTTTCATCGAGGTTGTACCGTATGTTTGGACGAATCGCATTTTGTCAAAGAAATTGTAATGTGGGGTACAATTTAGTGATACCTGCGTGGGACTTATCTGTTTATAGACGAATGAAAAGAGTTTAAGAATGGTAAGGTGTTAATTTGAAATATTTAGTTAGGAATATTAGGGAGGTTTAGGGGTATGCAGGTGTTTGTATATGTATTTTGTCAAATGTATACTGTACGTATGGTTTAGCTTGATTGTTTAAATTGGTTTATGCCAGTTACTAATTGATTGGACATTTTATGAATAACTAATGGGGAGTTAAAGAATGCTCTATTAAGGTATACAAGAATCTATTCGCAATTTGCCAAGTACATAATAAAATCAACCGAGTAATAACATTTAAGTGCAGAATAAACTTCTTCAAGCGAAATGAAATTTTTTATCCAAATTATTTAAATACGTGAAAAGTCGTAGACAAGGTCGTGAAAGTTTTTGTGTAACAGCAAACAGAATAATAACAATAAACCATAAATAGTTTTCAATTCTGCTGTTGGAAGTTTCCTATCATGTAATTGTTACAACTTTTTCCGTTGAAATGCAGTTTGAAATGTAAGAATATTACATTGCTCTTAAAACTCGTGGATATGAATTAAAAAGTTTTGAAGAAACCTATTCGCACTAAACAAAGATATAGTAAATAGCATATTTTAATTAACAAAACTTTTGCATATCCCTTCTCCTTTTTTTTTAAAGAGAGAAGGATAAATGGCAATTAAATCCTATACAAATTTAATAATATTGCTCAGAAATATATGTATGTACTTATCTAGTGCCATAAGAGTAATTACTATTTAAAACATCGATAGCTGCAGATGAACCTTAACCTTAGTTGCTGCTAACCAATCCCATTGATCTTTTGCTGATCGATGACGCAAGTTTTTCAATTATGTAATGTTCTGGTCGTATCAGCCAATTTCTAACATGATAACACGCTAAATGTAAGTTTGTAGATACAAGTAAATTGAGTTCCTTCAATCTATAATGTGAATGCAACTTCGCTTTCACCAAACAAATTGAAATTGTTATTTATATAAAATTATTACAAGTAGTATAATGGCATCATTGGTTAATCTTTGGAAAAATAGAATTTACACAGGTAATTGATGTAAAGGATCTTTTCAAGAAAACGGCAGTTTTATTTGTTAAGCGTGTTGTATGTTTTCTTTACTTTGAAATTTTGTAAGGAAATGTTGCAAATTATATTCTAAAGTAATTATGTAACATACAATTTCCCCGAAGTATTCTTTAGTCACTTTTTCTAACACAACGATGTATGTATTTACAGAATTTCAGTAACAAAGTATTATATCACCCATATAAAATAGCTTTGTTTATACAATCTCTTGCATGAAATATTCAGAATAGTCTGAATTCAATTACAATTATTTCAATTTGCCGTTAATCAGTCAACTTATTCCCTTAAGTCTCATCAACATTTTAAGGCAGTATATTTAAATCGACACAGATGTTTCTTTCATTTTAAACTACATACCCTTTCAAGCTCTGTGGAACAACAATATTTAAATCTCTGCAGAACGTCATCCGCCCACGGATATTAGGCAGGAGTTCGCGACACGATCAAATAAAACTGCAATTAATTGCTACTATAACATCATATTGTAGGAGCTCTGGCTGCGTGCCAGCGCCGTTATTGCTGCAAATAACTTTCTATAAATAATACTTGCGACAAGCGATCTTGCTAGCCAGCTTGCATTTCGAATATGAGACTCACGTTAACTGCCCCCTCGATCGAAATTTGTTTTTGTGCGACAAAAATTTGTTTTTTTCAGAGTAATATTCATACATATATCGATAATTATTTACCCTAATCGTAAACGAGAAAATTATATATGTATCTACACACATATTTTGTTTTATGAAGATGCCACATTAATTTCGACAGGCTGAATTGAATTGGTTTCCATACGTTATTTGTACAAGGAATCGAGATTTGTGGTTGAAATATTAAATTGTTCATTCTTATTTTAGTGAAGATTTTCCGTACTGTTATTCTGCTTTGATTGTAAGTTACATTATTCAAACATTCGATAAGAAAATATATTTAAGACGAGTACAAAATCAGTTTTCTTAGTGCTCTTATTCCTTATTTCTTATTTCTGTGGGTTTTTTAATTCACAGCCTTCGAGTTATTTACAAAAAATTCCTCACCTGTGAAATGGATATGTTGGCCATTTAAATCTCTTAAATCTCTCGTCCTATACCACAATGATTCACTGAAACTACCTTCACCTTGACCAAGAAAATTATATAAATGCTACCTTGACATATTTCACCTTGTTGCTTTCCATATCTCCCCTTTTTAATTCGCATTAGGCATTATAGTATTCTTTTTCGGAAATTATGTTTTTATGTCATTTTATATAAGATAAAGTACTCGTTATCAAATATTAAATAGAGATCCTTGGACAGGATCATTCATCCAAATATCATATCACGTACATTGTAATTATTATTTAGGTGAAAAACTTTCTATTCAATAATCTTACTTTAATACTCTTTATTTAAAAAATATTCTCGAATTTAAAAATAAAATTTCTGCAATCTACTAATGCGATTTTAAATTTGTTAAAATGGTATGCATTAATCCAACGGCTGACTGCAGGCTTTTTATTTGGCTTTCATCGGATCTCATTGATGCCAGGTAGACTTTTTTTTCATTGACAGTATAAATGCGAATGGAATTTCTTAAAAATTACTCCGTGCCGTTGATCGTGCATTTATTCTTTCAATTTACGATAAGGTGATATTCAGCAACGTAAAGATGATTTATCGAGGCGGCAAGTTATTTTTTAAAAGCAGCTCGTAGACGTTGAAAAATGGGAGAATCTCGTCTGTGTTTTACTATCGGTTTGAGGTACACGTTTCATTAGGTGCTCGCGACACCGGTCGTAAAGACACAGTTTAAAGGAATTTAATGGCATCAATTTAGGTATTTCGAGGAAGTACGTTACGCGGCTTGTTTACGGAACGAAATTTCCTTAAAGTGACACAGAAAACTGTCGCGTATAAAAGGCATTAAGGATTAATAGGATCGTTTGACACTTTTACTACGTCACGACCCGCCGTCAATTTATGCATCGCCCTTACTTTAATTTTTCATCGTTAACATAAATCTGAGTCGCTTGAATATATGATGGGAACGATCATCGTGCTTGAAAATTGAGATTGATAATGTCGCGGAAAGTCTGTGATGACAAACACCTTTTGCCGTATCGTTTTGTTGTAATTAATTTGTTCGTGGTGTGCGCACAGTAAATCAAAACTGAGCAAAAAAATACAAAACTAATGCTTTCCCGAAGGTTGGTTTTAATATTTATTTCCTTTTATAGCAAAAAAGTTTTGTATCATACGTTTCAGCTTGTTTTAGCACCTTGCTCTTTTGATGAACTGTGTACGCTGGTGTAAGTAATTGGCATATTTGAATGGAATTCAGTTTCATTGTGCGTTTATTGCTTATATGCATTCAATGATAAAAAGAAAAATACTGGAATAGTAATATATACTGAAGTATATGTCAGTATATACTGGAAGAAATAATGCATTTAATCAGATAGAAATTAAATCTATTGCAGTAATAATAATATTGACTATACAGGTAACACCCTTTGATAAAGTAAATAAGAATACCAAGAAAGACGCGAACAATAACATTTTCTGAGTAACAGTGAAATTTCTGTAACAATTTTTTATTTCAATTACATATACTTTACCTGCAAAGTGTAATATTGGATTTTTCACTTTAATTAAAAGTCACTTTTAATATTCGTGCACCCCATGAATGATTATATGAATGTTTAATTATGTTTCAATTATAAATATTATGACGAAAGCCGGTGATCCTGTACTATTTGAAGTATGAAACTGCAGATGATATGATAAGCCTGGAATGCAGAGAAGTTTCGTTCTTCCGCCAGAAGTGGTTGCCAAATATTCGACTCAAAATATCACTGCACCTAAATAATGTCAAACAGGAAGAAGGGCAACGTAAGTGTATTCTGTACCATCGGCATGTTTTAGTTTATGTAATGGTTACACAAAGTAATACCTAGTTTCAACGAAATTATAATTATATAGCTGCCGAACCTTTAATGTGATCTTATATCTGTACGACTAGCGCAGTAAAGAATCGATCAAACAATGTTTTACAATGCTTACATTTAATCCAGACGAATATATATGCCACTGGTAGAAATTACATTCTGCAATTTGAAATTTCGACGAACAGATTCGTTCGAGTAAATAAACTGTTAAACACCAAATAATAACTACAATATTCATAATTTTTAATAGTTATCGACATGTTGCGGGGTAGAAATAAAATATCGATCATTATGAGCAGGTGTAATGCATGTGTTACACCTACAGAAAAATGTTACATCACGGAACTGTGCTAATCAACTGATCTCTGAAGAATTTCGCCAAACATATAGGAACAGATTTCAAACGGAAACTTAACAATCTGCCTCAAGTGAACCACGCAGACAGGAATGAAAGCTTTCTACCAATAAATCCTTGATGTATTACAAAACAAATATCCCACCGGAACAAAAAAGCAAACACCGCCCCGAAAACGAACGGCAAACAAACCCCTACCACTGTCCTGAACTAAAAAACTACACATTTCTTTCATCAAACCTCGCCATGCTCACCCAAAACCCTACGAAAAACCAAATCACCTTTGTTTCGCCTGCAGTTCTTATTTCGTCACACTGGAATGAAAAACGAGACGAACGAAAATCTCGACCGTTCCATTCGTTCTGAGTGAAAGACCCGCTGGCTCCATCATCTAGAAGTCCAAACGAACCGTCTACGTCGCTGACAGAAGTTCGAAAGGGTTGCACGTCACCCTATCGAGTCCTCCTCGGATTCCCTGTTTAACGACACCGTGACTCGCATGGGGCGAGCAATTGCACGCGCGCGGAGAAAAGAGGACGAAGAGGACCGAAAAGTCAGAAGAAGAAGAAGACGAAGACGGAGAAGAAGAAGAATAAGGCGATGGTGCGGCAAGGGAAATACGAAGCTCTAGGGGGGCCGGGGTAACAGGAGGAACGAGACGGAGGCCTGGGTAAGTTATCACTCGAGTCTGGACCAGGAATAGTCGCCATGTGGTGGCAGCCGTGGGACTGACTATTTTCGGGTAAAGACAAATTTGGCGCGATGCGCTACGAGGGAGCAAGCAAGCCTCGTGGTAGTCTCAAGTGTAAGCTTACATGTGCCGGGGGGGTGTCGGCCACGACATGGAGAGGCCAATGGGATCTGTGCGGCCATTTTTAGAGGGCTCGTTGAAGCAACCGTGCTCAAAGCTTTGGCAGCATTCAGTCTGAAGCAGTCAGCCAGTCAGGAGGATTCGGTAGAAGTTCTTCACTCGAGAGCAGGACTCTAGGCACAGTCTTCGATTGTTGCGACTCGTGAACAGAGCATCCTCGACCTCTTCATGGACTCGCCTCCTCCGGGAAGGTCCGTCGCGGTTGACACCGCTGCCCGGACGCCGTTCTTATCCGATCATCCGTGTAGAAACGGAAAGTGCGTACGATCAGGTACCTTGGCGAACGGTGAATCGTTACGGCTTTCAGGATCCGTCCCCCCTGAACGCGGAGGTTCGTCCGTATCGCATCACAGTGGATTACATAATCGTTCGAATGGAAAACGAAACGCGCGACGCACAGAGTATCTCGTCCCTCGTCGTTGGAAAGTGGTCAATCTTCGTCGATCGATGGATCGATGGAACGGAACGAGGAGTATCTCACGGAGGAATGTTATCACTGAACCGGGCGAATGCTGTTCCGTGCTTCCTTACTTCCCATAGTGAATGTGACGTATGGAATGTAAAGAAGTATGGAGCTGCGCCCAGGTGCACCAACGAACCGGAAACGCCGCGTGGGACCCGGTGTTCTACGCGAGTCTAGCGCAACAGCTGATCAAACAGTTCTCCACATGCTTCCGCGGTCTGGAGATGCTATAATTTCGCGAATATCTGCGCGAATCATGAAAGTAAGCGGTGTTCTCTGAACGGGCCGGCAAGAATTCTTCATATTTCTTGTTCCCATGAAAAGTCAACGTCGAAGACAGTGAGAGGCTATGCCGCGGGCAGAGCTTGCGTATCTTTTTCTTCATCTCTCGAACAGAAAAGAATAATATCCATGGTTATCGCAATGGAGGACGATCGTATTAGCCGACTTCCCCGGTGCCAGTAGCTGGGGGCCAGAAATAGAGTCAGTTCCACGTATTCCCCAACTGAACTCGAGCATCTTTCCATGTGGTCTCTCTCCCGTGCACTCTATTTACGGTTTCGCCGTGACTGCCATGTGGTCGCCAGCTTTATTTAAATCGGCAAAATATTTCAAGGCGTTCCCAGGGCCTGGCTCGCCACTCCCGCCGAGCACTCGCCTCGTAAGCTAGAGATTTCCTTCTTGCAGATGCTGGCGACGCATCGCCCTACGTGTAAGAAACGGGGAAAAAGTGCTCCGGTGTTGGGCTAAACGTTTTTCTCCCGATCTTGTGCAACGTGTACCAACAGTAAACAATAAACGCTCGCGATTCCCGTAAGTATCGCACGCGAAACATTCGTAAACCGTAAAAGGATAAGTGGATCATTTCGTTTGATTTAGGAGGATCGAGGTGGCACACGAGTTGTTCGTTAACGAGCAATAGGTATGTAAGAGGCAAAAAAAAAAAACGCTCCAGGTACAGTGTCGCGTGGAGAATCGTAGTTTATTACATAGCTTACGTAACGTACGTGGAAACGTTCGTTGATGAATTTATTAAATCTCGGTCAATTTGATTGCAGTCAGAAGAATGCACGGCTGTGGAAAATGGAAGGTACATATAAATACATGAAAATGGTAGCAAGGGTGGGAGATTGCCTGGACGGAGATCCTCGTAAGGCGGCGAAGTCAAAAATAGGACGTGTACGCATGGTCACCAGAATATTTCCATAAATGAGATCTCCGGTTACAGGGTCTATTTCCGGCCTGGGCCGGCGACCGAAGTTACAGCCAATTACAGCCGGCTCTGGGAAGTCCCAGGCTGCCTGGGGATCAAGCAATTGTAAGGATCGATTGTTCGGCGTAAATCCGTGAAATAATTACCAGTAGAACAGTCGGCTCCTCGTGTGTTTCACTACTGTCTTGGCTTAGGATGACGATGGCGAAAAACTGTGATTACGTATGAAGGTTGTGCAGAGAGTGACGTCAGTGAGCATCTGTGACGTAACCGGTATTCGATACATACTCGAGAAATTGCACTAGGGTTGATTATAATCTCCCTCTTCTTTTCCCCCTTTTTGTTTCAAGATCGAATAATTCGCGAAGAGAAATTGTAAAAGCTAGATAATTATTACATGCAACGTGACAGGTGAGCGCTTATTAATATAGTATCGGTGAATGATTTTGTTTATATTGAAGAGGTGAAGTTGTACAGTTTTTCTATTTTCCTTTGAACGACACTATTTGAGCATCTGTATTATTGGGTTACGTGCTCTGCGTAATACATGTATGTATTTATTTAGCAAATTAATGTAGGAGTAGGTGGTAATAATTCGACGTTTGTTATTTTGTAAGTTAGGAATTTTTACATTGTACTTCGTTTACGAATAAATTAAACCTTTCTATGTAGTGCATTTTGCAATATGTTTGTTTTTCTTCGATCACCTGTACTGTTAGGATATGCATTTGTGTGTAATGCGTGCATTTACATATTTGGCAAATTAAGGTAGGAGTAGATGGTAATGATTTGATATTTATTGATGTAAAAGTTAGGAAATTTTTAATTTTGTATGATTCGTTATATGGAAATTTGTTAGCGCCTAATTGTAAGTGCAGTAAACGTTAGATATTTATTTGAGTAAAGGGGAATACGTACATTTTTGTATGACAAATGCAATACTGCAACATTGTTCCCAGGTGTATCCGATGAAATTATATGCCAGAAAATACAATCATTCTTTATCTCGTAAAAACTGAGAACTGCGAACCCTTGTCGTATGAAATAATTGTTAATGTTTTATTTATGCAATCTGTTATAAAAATGAGATAGAAGTTTAAATTTACTGTAAACAAAAGTTTTGAAGGTATATTCTGAACCGTGGAAATTTGTAAAAGATTATCATTAGGTTATTAACCCTATAGTTAACGTACCTACATATTTCACGACGTACTCATCATTTATTATAAGGCTTTTATTTTCCAAGCAAATAAACTAGTTAAGTATTAGTTTTAATATTTTGAAATCGTATTATTTCCCACGAGTGCAATGCGAATATTGTGGAAAAATTAATTGCGAACTATAAAATTGACAAAGCTGCTACTACAGTAGGTATAGTTGATATTGTAAAGTACTTTATTAAAAAGTTATAGTCAATTTAAAATCTGTTGGGTCTGTGACACCTCTTGATGTTAATAAGAACTAATGTAGACTTTTCAATTATTTTCCACTACATGAAATGAGTTACAATAATACTGTGTTAATGTGCTAAAATGAACACATAAATAAGAAATATCAATAAACTAATATAAATTAAGTACTATGAAAATTTGCCTTTTACAGAATGCAAAAATTCGTAAAATATACGAGGTTGTGACGTGAAAGTTCATAATCTAGAAATGTAATTTCTATAGCATTGTTACTAAACATTTAATGGAAGCTGTCACTGTTATCATGTCCAATGCTGCATGCAGTTCACTTGAGGGCCGTAATATGGCGCTGTTACCTGGGCAAGGATAAAGTACTTACTTATGTATGTACTATGTATACATATAACATTATTGGACACCTTATAAACAATTTAGTGCATTGTGTCGAAAAACTAATTATCATATTAATCATTTCGTAAAACTGTTAGAAACGATTTTATTATACAAACGAAAAAATGTATTAAATCAATCGCATTCTTGCTTTTCACTTTTTAGATGTGTTAAGTTGTCGAACAAAGTGCAATAGATTTTTCGCCCATTGTTAGTCTATGTGTAAAATGTTCAATATGGAATTTCTACGCGTAAAAGAATTCTGTATTCTTAAAAATGCAATGAAACCTATAATGAATTTTATACGTAAAATTTATTTAATAATACGTAATAATTTTATTTAAAATTATTTAAGTATTTCTATTGTAATTAATAGTTTAGGTGATTTAAAGCAGTGATAGATATCCTGTATCCTAATCTAAAGTGCAACTTCGCTTTTCCAAATCAAAATAACTGGATCGAAATAAATATTTGTGCTTTACATTATTAGGTATAATGTAATCCATACTAATAATTCGTACTACACATTTGTGCGGCCGAAGAGTTTGCAATCACGTCTACGATTACTATATTTTCCAATGTAAGGCGAAATATTGAATCCACCGCGTGAAACCTAACAATAAGAGACAACATCAATGTACAGTAATTCTTCTCTTGGCGCTCGCTACTCGGGACCGGCCGTGAGCGCCAAGCGAATTTAGGTGAACTTTGGGTTCGTAGAAATTTCGGCGGAACTTGAGAGCCCGGCTACTGTGGAGGCACCGATATCGGCGGCCACAGAAAGGGACAGCGAGCGAAAGAAAGAGAGGAATGAGAAGTCGGGCGTCAGTAAAAGATTAAATGCTTCGTGTCGGTGAGACAACACTAATGCAACGGCGTAACTTTTTTATTGTTACTTATATCGCTATAATTTTTTGTTTGAAATATTGCTGAGATTGTGGTGATTAAAATGAGACCAAACACGATAGAATTTGGATTATATTTACATACTTAGTAATATTATACGTAATGGGCAAGGATCCTTACAAGAAGTTTTTAATATAACTTAACGGGCTTAGAGAATAGTCCAAATCTAAACATATATTCCAATAGGCTTCCACAAGATAGGATGCACATTTATTAGTATGGTTTTATGCCTTTCTAGAAGCCCATGCAAGCACGTAATAATGAAATGCCACATGCAAAACTGAAATCATCAGCCGCAATTGAATACAATAACGAAACGTGTGGTATGGTTGAAGCGCCGAAAACAGAGCCGTCGGCTGGGTCCTCACTCGAGAACCAGGTGGATATCACATTCGTCGTCTATGCCTTCTCGGCGCTCGTCTCAATCATTCCGCGGCTTTCAGTAGCCGCGGCCGTCGCTGTTACTCGAGGAACACGAAACGAATTCGACGAGCGCCGTGAAGGCATAGACGACGAATGTGATATCCACCTGGTTCTCGAGTGAGGACCCAGCCGACGGCTCTGTTTTCGGCGCTTCAACCATACCACACGTTTCGTTATTGTATTCAATTGCGGCTGATGATTTCAGTTTTGCATGTGGCATTTCATTATTACGTGCTTGCATGGGCTTCTAGAAAGGCATAAAACCATACTAATAAATGTGCATCCTATCTTGTGGAAGCCTATTGGAATATATGTTTAGATTTGGACTATTCTCTAAGCCCGTTAAGTTATATTAAAAACTTCTTGTAAGGATCCTTGCCCATTAAATATAATCCAAATTCTATCGTGTTTGGTCTCATTTTAATCACCACAATCTCAGCAATATTTCAAACAAAAAATTATAGCGATATAAGTAACAATAAAAAAGTTACGCCGTTGCATTAGTGTTGTCTCACCGATACGGAGCATTTAATCTTTTAATGGTTAACGCGACCGTCGCCGACGCGACGTGTCGGCTAATCAAAAGGTGCCGAATTACTCCGTCCACTCAGAACTAGAGGGGCCCCTCCAGTGGTGGGGATGACTCGTGAGCGTCTTCGGTAGACATCGTGGTGAGCGACAAGCGAAGAATTACTGTATTATTATAACAGAAAACACGCGTTACAATAATAAGAACGAAAATTAAATATTTGTACGTATTAGTTTCACAATTAATAATAATTGCATGGCAGTGCTGGACTGCGTATAGCGAAATCATCACAAGACACTTAATTTAATTTTGCAACACGTATTGCGCGACAAATATTTCAGAAATATCCTCGCCATAAGAAAACGACCCAATATTTTTACCGCCGACAAAAGACAATTCTATCGGATTGAACTTTCGAAAATTTCAGAGCAACAGGAAAACGTACGAGGACAACGACAATAATTATTTTTACGAATCAATTGCATCAGAATGTGTTGACGGTTAGTGATCAAAGTACTAAAGAAAAAGTAATGCTAAAACAGTGCATAAATTAACACTGCACGGAAATATATCGTTTCATCCTTTTCGTGCCAACATAAAGCAACAAATTATTCCACGCTTTCTGTCACTTGCCACTATTATTAAATCTGTTACAAAAAGACGCACAGAGTACTTCAAAGCCACAGCCACTTACGAACTCCATCCGTGCAACGCAAATCCACTAAATTCTTATCTTCTTTCCAACAAAAATATACCCCTTTCCCTTTTCCAGTACTATCTATTTCAATTTCGCATCGAACATCCGTAACGAGTCCCCCCCCTCGTCATTAAAATTCCCCTTCCATCGCGGCAACAGAGGATCCGAGACAATTCATCCAGAGCCTCGTTTCGGCCACAAAGGGACGTCGCTGGTTTTCGCAATTTGTCGCGCGAAATTATGTACGTGCCCGGGAGGCGCTCGTCACGCATAGAACGCGGTGTATTTCCTCCTAGAACCTGGCGACGACAACGAGGAAGACGACACGGCACAAGCCCCCCGAACCCTTGCGGCTAATCAAATTTATTTCATTTGCTGTTCCATCTGCGCGGGTACCGCGGCGACTCGTGACACGCAGAAAGCGCCCAGAAATGGAACGCCTGTCGGGGAATAAATAAAAGTGCTTCGCTAAACGGCCGATTTATGAGGTTCGGGCGGCGTCGCCGGCACGAGCGTTCGCCCTAATAAATAACTGACGGTCTACGGGGCGGAGAGCACGGGGGCGGGGGTGGATGTGATCCCAGGTATGCGTGGAAGCCTCGACTATTCAGGATGCAGGCACGGCCGGATTTGCATTGCCATCATTGTCGCGATTTGAATCGGTCGCCGGGTCGCTTACTAGCGCGCGTTTAGACCTGTCGCGCTTACTGCCATTGCGGCAAATAATTCCGCGGCGGGCTGGTGGGATTCACGGCTGTTTTGAATGGGATTAGCGATTGCTCGGATCGGTGAACGATTCGAGGAGATCTAGGGGGACGCGGATGGTCTTTGGGTCACTGTGTCGCGGCAGGTTTTGCGGAAAGTGAAGGCGTCGGAGGATACTGCGATTTGTATATGGGTGGTGCTCGGTTTTGTGGAACATAGGGCGCCGTTGCGGCGTGTCCATGCGCGAGATGTTGATATGAGTGAGGGGTGGACATTTTGGGAAATTGTTACTGGACGCAAGGGATTAGTTTGAAATATGTAAAGTTCTTCTGTGATTTCAGTTAGTCAGCGTAGCAGCTTGAACCTGGGAGTATGTGTTGCTTCTGGTGGAGAAACATTGCGCGATAAGGTTTTATATTGAATATGAGTTTTGGTAATATGTTACAAGTGGTCCAGATTTATTGAGAGCTGCGATATGTAAAGGAATAAAATCTTCGAGACATTATTTTTTTGCCATTTTTTGCTTTAATGCTGTCGTCATATATTTTCAAAAACCTCTAATGAATTAAACATCCGAAGTTTTTATAATTCTTATTATTATCAAATCAATTATCTAGCATTAAATTACTCGTTTCGTTTCAATCATCATTTTATTCCTCATGTTTTCAATTGATTATACCAATAATTATCTCATTTGATTTAATCGCGTACACAAAAATATGACGCTAATACAAATATTACAAGCAAGATATAATAAATTGCAATTACAATATCAAAATCTGGTATGCTCCCATTAACTTACCCTTAAAAATGAAATTTATTTCAGCTAAGGGGTTTGAACTATTCGATTTATATCTATCTAAAAAGTAAACAAAAATTATACATCCCTTTTGCAAAAGTCATCGATTAAAATTATCCCATCCCAATCCAGTTTACGTACCATTCGCTCTTCGATTGGACTCACCGAAGAAGGTAAAATTCATCGATGTCGATTCATCGATTCGACGAACACCGAATTTCACAACAAGTAATAACTCAATTATTGACTCATGACTTTAAACGGTTAGCGTTTCGTCGCGATCACGTGCGTTGAATTCCGCAGCCTGAATACACGTTCCATTCGATTTCGCAGACAATTGACAGGAGGGCACGGGTGGGAAACAAGGGTGAAAAGGGAGATGAAACGATGCGACCAGGTGACCGGGGGCCGAAACGAGTCGGCATTAAATTTGCCCGTGGCAGAGTACCTTCGCTCGTGCAGCGACAGTAATGCTCTTGATTAAGCTGAACGAGTTATCACTGATATTATTCCCGTAAAATAATAATATTGGCCCCTGTATTATCAACTAACGTCAACCATTGCATTAATGCATGTTCCACTAATTGATGGGGCCGTCACGTTTTGTCTATTTGTCGTACGTGCTGGAGGGACAGCGCATTACGTCGTTTCGTGTAAATGGTAGTAAATGAATTATTCTTACATCGATATGCATATACCGTGATCGTTGAGATATTAAATATACCTTAATAAGGTATTTTTAATACGAAGGAATCCCAGCTCTGTATGAGTGCCGGCGAAATGTTATCCACGATTTCGTGACCGAATTATTGCTGAACGTTACAAAAATAATTTTCTATGAATTATAGAGACTACCAGGATAAATTGGCTGGTTTTTTTGCCGAAAGTATACACGTATATGTGTAACTGGCAGTTCTTGAACTTCACATAAGTTGCAATTGATTGAAATAACTGTAGGAATGATTGTTTCATTGCATTACGATTATTCGTAATCGATTTTCTGAGAAGCAAAAACGGAATCTCCATGATTGTATCGTAATCTCGAATACACGCCGCGTTCCTCAAATTTCGTAAGCGAAACAGCAAACCGATGAAAGAAACAAAGGAACGGAAAGCGTCGAACGAGAGGAACGCAAGAAAAAGGGAGGAAGCTTAACGCGAAATCTGCTTCAGAAGTTCAACCATATCGGCCGACTAGATGCATTGGCGTAGTCGAATTGGCAGTCGAAGGCGTCCGGTGGGGCCGTGCGACGCCAATAGAAGTTACAGGGGTCAAATGACAGGTGAGCGCATCTATTGGCTGCTCGGTACGATTGTCACGTTCGCCACGACAATTTATGACGATTGGAATAGCGGCCAGTTCGGCCATTACACGTTCGGTGCAACGGTGCCGGACTACTAAAGCCCTGAACGAGACACCTTACCAAACTGGTTCAATTAGCAGGACAGCGTGAAAAAGGATTCACCGTCGTATCACTCTGTAACGAACTTCCTGATAGGAATAATCCGCCTGTATTCCGCCTTCGTCCCCGTAATGTTCGATATTCTGGACGACGAAACGGTGCCGTTCCTCCTTGCTTTTATCTCTACTATGGTCCCTGAATGGAATTTATTCCAGCAGTTTCTTTGTACAGGTGAGGGGGCGGTAAGGTGAGTGTAACAAGAATCGAAGATCGACGCGAAAGGACAAAGGTGATTGTGGCGCATGGATTTCGTTCAGGTGTGTTACGCGGCGGTAAACTGTGTGGCGATATATTGCGTGAAGTGATCTTGATGTATTACCGCGACCGATAGTTAGTGTAATTTGGTAATATTTGGGAGTCGACATGTTTAATATAAATCGAATCATCTTCCGTTAGTGTTCGGCAGAGTTTGGAAGGAACATTGCACCTTTTAGGCTGACAAAATCATCGACCCATTTTCGAATATCGATGACACTTTGAAAAGATATCTCAGGCAAGGAATGCTGAACTGAATAAATGGAAATCGGAAAGGAACTATGTCTGGTTGATACATCTGATGTCGATGGATGCAAATTCTTGCCATCTGATGTATATATGTCCGTTTCTTTTCTAAAGACGAATCGAACTTATTGTAGCTCAGTGTTTCACTATAATCGGCCAGTAATATTAATGTTTTTATATGAAACTATTTTGCGGCATAGAAATGAATTTTAGAAAGTACAACTAAAAGTGAAACAAGAAATAATTTGGAGGAACGAGTTGAAAATAAAAATTAACCGATGACTGCATATCTTTCCACAATGGTTTTGTTCGATTTTAGGAGTTCATACAATTCTGCTAAAATAGTTTATTGTATGTTGTACTTTAGAACGCGGGCAATTTTTATTAATTTAATAGGCATTTGTACTTGTTACATTAGAGTGCTCGCGTAATTTGTCGCGTAAAAAACTGCGAAATCTAAAAGTAGATTTTGTCATTTCTTTTCTCATAAACATAAACATGTTCCATTTGCTTATTCCATTTTAAAGAACAATCACACGTAACGAGTACAATGAAATGATATTTAGCGAAATCCTACTCCCATTCCAATTAAATCTAAAAATTCACTATCTTATCGACAAGTATAATTTCACTAATCCCTTAATTAATCGCAGGATAAAACATGAAATATTTGCATAGTTGTTATTTCAGAGCCGACCAATACGTTCAAAATTCTTGCTGATTAATTAAATACATACTGTCAAAGAACATAGGTATTTACTCGATTAGACCGCTAAACGTTCGATCGATCAGAATTAACTAGGATTCTTATTCAAAGACTGCAGTTTACAACTGCTCCAAAGAAAAACGCAAGTGTATTAATACAAGCGTGATACTTTAGTCTCTCTTACTCGACAAGAAACAAATTCAAATTAAATCGTACGGATAGCAGAAAAACAACAACCACATGAATCCGATCGATCCGTTTCGAATAACCGTGGAAATACGTACGTGTAATGTATCAAATCGTATCAAATATCGGCACAATTAAAGCCCGTAATTAACGCCGTACCGTGCGTGATATCGACAGATATCGCGAGATGATTCTTCGCCCTTGTGATTTTCGGAGCGCACCGCAAATCGCGTACTCGCCGATAATGAATTTGGCTGGCTAATAAATTCAAGCTATCAACACATCTGGATTAACGTTCCAGCCTGTCACGCTAATGTAGTGCACACTCTGAGAGCTCGTCGACATTAGTGGCGTATTTGCAAATGTTATGCACACGTCCAGAAGCCACGCAGTGTACACGATCAGAGCACTGACATAATAAAGATTTATTTACCCTGCCAACCTATAAGCGCCGCCCGTTCCTGTATTCCCACCTGAATCTATTGGATCTAATGGATTAATACGGGACTTAATTTATCATCGTTCGCGACGCGAAACTAATGGATCGATTTTCACGGGCAAATATCTCTGGCAAAAATTACAAAGAGATTTCACTTCAGTTCACCAGATTTCCGTGGCGTGAACGTCATCGGAGTACATTTGCAAAAATTGTTCGTACGTTCCGCTCTGAGCAGCTACAAATGTAAATTCAAGCTTTTGGTTTTTGCGTTACACTTTGGAGGCAAACCTTACGCAGAAGTTATCTTTTAATTTTTATCTTTGCACAGCACGTGGTTTCGTTTTAAATGTTTGCCACCCTTTGTGTAAAACTGAGGTAACCAGGATATTTTGAAGAAACTGTGATAATACAGAATCTATATATACGCTACATAATCATACGATTGTACATACAATGCTTCACAGTTAGAATCTTACCCCGATTGAAAAATAACTCGATTTAAAAATTCATTTCCTATTTTACATACTATGAAGTGTAATATTTCACGACCAATATTAAATATTTCTTCTCTCGCACCTGCGAATAATCGAGAACGGTTAAAAAATCTTCCCAACCCGTATCCAGGATAAAAGTATTAACAAGTATAC
The DNA here is from genome assembly GCA_963667235.1 of Nomada lathburiana. Lineage (NCBI taxonomy): Eukaryota > Metazoa > Arthropoda > Insecta > Hymenoptera > Apidae > Nomada > Nomada lathburiana. Next base: position 6,319,677 of record OY763898.1, on the reverse strand, counting down.
AGCCGATTAAATAGTAACGATATAAAATCATGAAATAATCTACGCTAAGACAACTTCGTTCGAACCTTCCACAGGAATTCATCGAATTTCTTAATCCCGTCAGCCTAAACATATTTCCAAAACACCCCCTATCAATTCGAACGCATACCCTCATTAATCCACCAATTCCCTTCAAACGTCCGCAAAAAAAATCTCAGCCGAACAAATCGTCCCGCGTAATTTCGTTCCAGGGGGTGCGAAATTTCTCCTCGTGCCCCGTAACTTTCCCCCCCGTTCCCCTGTTCGTTCGTGTTCCCATCCGAAATCGGTATTTCAGCAACGTTGTACGCAGCGTCGCCCCAAGAAGTCGTAGTCAGGGCTTCCATTGGGATATTGCCTTCTTCCGAGGATCGCGTTTGGAACGCTCGGTATTCAGGGGTACAATGAGAGAGGGCTGGTGGCGAGGGGGTTGGTCGTAGACACGGGACTCGATACGCTGGGAATGGAACACACCATGGAGATTGTACTAATTAAGTACCACCGCCCATTAATTGCCAACGTTCCTGCCTTGTCAATGCTCGCCGTTCTCGTCGCTATGGCTGCGGCCACCCAGTGACGCAGTTAACAGAATTTCGATACCGACATGCTCCACTTACGTAACTATGTACTTGCTTCTGGATGCTGGATCCCGTCAGTTGCTTCAACTTCGATATCTCTCGCCTCTCTCTCCCGGTAACAAGGCTGGCCCATCGCCTGATAAGACGCTTGCTAATCGTGCAACGGGACCACATTGGATCGCGGTCGATTCATTGCCCGAAATTCGAACGGAGGTCTTTTTGTTTTTGTAGACTGTTTCTTACATTCGCGATAACTTTTCGGGGATTATCGCGATCAAAATTTTGTTACAGAGTGATTTCACGGAGCACGGTGGAAGTTTCAATGATTGATGGAAACAATATGTTTCAAATGTGGTTCGATCTTTAAGTATGCATTTGTGCAATAGCATCGACGAAACGGCAAAGATGATTAATCTTTGGTTGCGTTAGTTTTGGGAATAATACATATTTGTATGGAAATTGATTAACCGTGATATAAAAGGCATGAAATTAATTTACTCTTCTAAACATTTTCAATAAATTTCCATTGTGGGCAAGCTAAAGGGATGTTAAGGAGCGCCGAATAATGAAGACCGCAGTATTTATCGTGCTATCTTCTGACGCGATCAATCATTGCCGTCGAAATAAAATAAAGAAGAATGAATTTTCGTCCATACATATCCCCCTTTCACCCTTCTTCTTTTTATCATCCTCAAAAATCATTTAGTCTATAAATACTATTTATATGTGAAGCTATTCCGGAAGACTATTTTATTTATACCTAATCGTCCATATTTTACAAGCATTTCGCATGTATGCACGTAGCATTCTCATTGACTGTCGCCGAATCGCATCCTATTAAAGTAAACAGCCTTAAGACTTAGCCTTAAACCCTCAACAAGAATCAGAGAAAACTTGGTACTCGTCCTAAGCAATGTCGCACAGGCTAAGAAGCTTGTTTGATCGCAATCAAATCATCGATCACCTCTGCATAACTATGCTTATTATCATATTTTCGTGTATCCGGAATAAGCAGAGGAAGAAGAAGGGAGGGAAAGGGTGGAATCCAAGAGACGAAGCTTGAAGATGGCTTAATTAATCAGAAACGCGTTCACCCCCGGACATCTTTTTCCGGCAGCGAACTTCCAAGTATTCCGGAAGTCATCGAGATACTTTGAAACATTAAGGGGCCCCAGCTTACCCTGTTTTTAATTAACTCTGCATAGAAATCGGGGGAGGCTGCGCTTAGCGGTTGGATCCACGTCGAAGGCGAGCGATATTGAATCCGCGGATAACTTTTCATGGAGTTAGCCTATCCTGGCACGTCGTTAAGGGAGGCCCAGAGGGAAGAAGGGTGAAGTAGGATTTTATTGGACTGTAGGCACCCACGCCGGGGAAAAGGGGTGCACGTGTTTATATTACCAAGTAACCGCGGCTACACTTGCGCTGCGCGCGCTCTATTTTTTCGCTACGATTTAAATATTGGATGCGGTTTATTGTTATCTGTAGCTGATACAGCTTTTACAAATTGACGGACCATGTGTCTGTCTTGTTTTCTTTTGTTTCTTTGCAGATAAAATGAATTTGGATCCCAGTGCTGTACAGGTTTCTTGTTTTTCTTTAGCTTCTTGACAAATTGGGGGGATTTCATGGTTTTGCGTGATATGGAAAAGGTGTACTCGATGCAGGTACTTACGCGAATATCAATTGTCGCGCGAATGGAAATTAATTTGTTAAACCAGTGCGAATTTCAAGGGCACGCGTTGGTAGGCGTATATTTAGATCGTGGAGCTTTTGGAAATGATTCAGAAATTATTATTGATATTACTGAAATCAATGTCTTTAGTTTCGACGATTGTTTTACAATTAACGGTGCATCAAGGAGGAATGTGTGAATAATATTTGTGATATGTTTTAGAAACTATGCACAGAGACTTTTAAATTAAAATCCAATATGCTGTTTGAAAGACGAACGAATACTAATGAGCGGATTATATTTTCACTATTTCAAAATTGTGTCCTGTTTCTACTTCTTATGGATTAGTGTTCTATTTTGAAATAATGACGATACCTTATATCATCTTCTAGCACGCATATAATCAATTTGCTTAATATAAAACAGAAGAATACTGTAGAGCTGTACAGGATGTTAAGTCGAGCAATACAAAAGAACGCACTTCTCATACGAAAATTTTTAAACAGCTCCTACTACTGAATTCGACAACACGAAGTATGAACCATTGAACGAACATAATAGGTGTTTCTACGTCCAAATAATTTGCCAGGGTAAATTCGTGCGAAAATATGAGTCGATATGCAGCGAGCAATTATAATTGGGGTAATAAGTTTTACAATTAATTTCAGAAGTTTTAATTCGACGCTTGAACCCATATTTCTAAAGTTTCCCACAATACAGGCCAATTATTCACCCACTTCTGACTCCGACTAGGAAATTCAACTTTCAGTTCTAAAAGCATGTCCGTTGTTCGTGTAATCGAATGGCGTTCTGAAACTTTTTAATGGTTCTCGTAATTATTTGACCAAAATCACGATAATGTTCGAACCCGTTTTCCGCAATGTGATTCCCTCGTTACAACTACGGTGTTAATTTCTGTTAAATGTTACAAGTTTTCTCTCCTTTGACAGCATTTAGTATTCGCGTAAATGCTCCACTTGTAACGAAACGTGAAATAAAAATATCGATTACCCGATTTTAGAATAGTGGAATACATAGTATTCATTCTACAAAAAGTAAAATTTTGTATTACAATGGATGGCTCAATTTTGGTTTTTTAATTGCTAACTAGAACAAACGATATTTTTCTAAATGTAGTAATACTTTCCAATGTATTTACTGGTGGACGAGTAAGTAATGCATAATTTATAATCGTGGAGTGATTTGTCAATTTGCCAATGCTTTAATTAGTTTAACTTTGAATCTCTTTAATATGTTCCAAATTTGTTAATTGCCAAAGTTTGTCTTTGGCCCATCCAATTTTTGAATACAAGGAAGTAATAATTTAATTGCAATTTTAATAACACCAACGTCACTACGATATATATTTAGAAATTGTCAAACTGGAATCTTTTTAGTAAAAATAGGTCATCACCAAACGTTTCGGTTGTTGGACCATTTTTCTCTCCACATTGTTACGTCAAGAGCAGTTCGTTTGCAGTAATAACGATCAATCTGAAGATGTTTTTGACGACAAATTGTAGTGCACTCAGAAAGTACGATAAATTTGTCGCGATGATTAAATTGTAGGATCTCTTGACATAATTATTAATCGCTGTGTGAAGACGTAAAATGTTTTAATAGTTATAGATACGTCCTTTTTAAGTTCATTTTAATTCCATGGAAATGTATTTCACCGCAACTTGTTCTTTACGTATCTATGTATTATACAATTTAGGATGTACGAGTAATTAATGCCATCTAATCGCTACACATACACATGTCCGTCATAAATGGAAGAAACGCTCGCAACTCAATTTCCAATTAACAGTTTCTAACAAAAATATATGCGAATGCAATAATTATTCTAGTTACGATTTAATCGATTATGCAACAAAGGGATACATATGGTACTATTTAAACCAGGCTAAAATATTTAAGTTATTATACAAATAAATGACGCATCGTAAAAACAGGTTAACAATGGCTGCTTCACATATCCCTTTCTATTAAACAAATAAGCATTTCTCTGCTATAACAAAAATTTATTTCGTGTTACCATAATTTTACTTTTCCAAATCATGTCGCGAGCAATACTAACAATAGAGGAGGATTGCAGCACAATATCGAAGACTGAATTCTAACACCAGAAACGTCGTTCACGAATAATCGTACACCCAATAGGATTTCAAGTAGATCTACTACAACTACAACTACTTACGAAGGTGTACTACGTATATACTTTGGTTTCAGTAAAAGGAACGGTTATTCCGCCATTCGTTTATCAAAGTCAACGAGTGGACAATTCTAGATTGAGTCACGAACGGCTCCTCTTCTGGGTCGCCTATCTTCTGTCAGGAGTAAGAAGTCGACCATGTCCTTACGAATGAACAGAGAGAACGTGACACGTGCCATTTTTATCGTCCTGGCGCATTTACCGTCTCTTCGTACCGTAAAATTAAATTGAACATATTATTTTAACTACTGAAAGGTAGCCGGCAGGTAGATGCGTAAGTACTGCGACTTTAACTAACGTAATAAATCAGATTAATCAATTACGTGATTGAGATTGTGTTAGGTAAGTTTCTGTACGACAAAGTGGTACAAAATATTCCTTGTCATTGGGCACGTTTGTTAAATTAATTTTGTTTATGCTGAATTTGAAAGCGTAAAATTGAACATAACTGAAAATGATAATCGTATGAATGAAATGTTCTATTTTAAATTTTGTGCAGAGTTTGTAAATGTTCGTAAATCGCGATTCGAGTGAAGTATTAAATATTTATAGAAAACGTACGTAAGATCAAAAATACTATTTATCCAGTTTTACTGTCGCTTAGACGGGTGGAGATAGGTAGCCACCCCTATTTATTTCTTAAATAAACCAATACCCCAATTATTAAATTTCTTTGATCATTTACAATAAAAGCCTGCGTCCTTTTACCATTGTATTTCTAAATATGTGCTCTTCTAAATTACATTAGTAAATATTAATAAATGTATTGAAAATGTATTATTTTCTTCGAGTTCGAAAACGGACAGAACTTTCCGGCAGACCTATTTGTATATAAATACGTTTAGACATTACGTTGCGCGTAATTACGTAATACGCAAGATTACGTTATTAACAATTAAAAACAATGCAATGCCAGAAAAATCCAGGCCCCAAATCGAAGCCGTCTCCCAATCACAAGGTCTGCTCCCATTTCACTCAACACTTTAGCGAGAATTCACGGCTCACCTGTATTGGCCCCATATATCTGCCAAAACTGGCATCAGAAAGTCCCGTAAATGTTAGCCCGCGAAATCACCGGCGTTTAACGCATTTTCGCAACAATCGAAGTGTGTTCGCGATCCGCGGCGAATCAGGTTATCGGGCGATGCGCGCAAGGGAGTGCATATTAAGCCGACCGCCATATTTAAATCGGGGCAGCGGGATGAAATTGGATCAAGCGTTTGCGGAGAGCCAGCCCTCCACCCGGCCCTGTCACTAACGGACGTCCGTCGCGTCCGTCCAATTTTCATCGTTTTCAATGGGGCCCTCGATGCTCACTTGACAAATTCATTCGGACGCGGGGAACATATCCTACGCTTGCCAGTTTCCGCACGTAAGCGAAACGTCAGCTCTTCGAGTTCCTTCGGTGTTGGGCGACCGCCACCTCTCTCTCGTCCTACTCGTGCTCGTCCAATGCCACACTCTGTTTCTCGCGACGCGACGCGACGCGACGCGCCGAGACGAGACGGTTCCTCGTTCAGAATCTTCGTTCTGTGCACGGACACTTTGTCGTCGTAAGCGGGTTGCGATTCTTTGTTGATGAGAGACAGAGGACGCCCGGCGTCTCATCCCGCCGCGACGTTATCCGTGTTGACGCTGCATGCGGAATTGCAACGGGGGTCGCGAGAAATTTTCAGTCGTCGGGATTGCTACTTGCCGGCAGCGTCTCAGTTGGCGGGGGAAACCGCTGTATTATTTATGAGCCGCTGCCGCGACACCGTGAACGGTTTGGTGCACCATGGGGCCGGGGGTGTTTCGTTCCGATCGCGGTCCTACGTGTATTTAATTCTGCTGCTTTCTTTTCCCTTTTCTTTCTGTTCGTCGGTTCTCGGAGGGAAAGGGAAGAGGGAGATTTCGAGCGACGATCTGTATTGTTGGACGGTCTGAGATAGGAGTAACTGTAAAGTTTTGTTTACGGGGGAAACTTAGGGGAGGGTGGATTTGTGTAAGTTTCTTGCTTTCGCGCATGGGCGGTGGAACTTTCGTTGGGATCCCTCTTGTTCTGGAAAATCGGGGCGATAACGTATTTTGGGGACGTCAGCAGTTCGTTACGCGGTATCAGGAAAAGGAAAATACACTTGAGTGTATTCCACAGGACTTAAGTACTTGTACTCGCACTTTCTGCTATACGAGAAATTTGTTAAAATGAAGTTCTTAGGTGAAATTCATATATTTTTGTTATTATTGCTCAATTTTGCTGAAATTTGGTATAAATAAACTTTATACATGTGAACATTTGTAGTAAAGAGTTTATTGGAAAAAGTTCAATCGTGTCACTCAATTTCACCGACTTTTATTGACAGTGAAGATACGAGTACTTATGGGACCGACCGGATATGATTTCAAAGATTCCATTGCAAGACAGCGTGTGTACACCTGTGCACCATTCAGTTATGTTTGTCACAGCCCTTGTTATGCAGCCCTTGAACGGCAGTCGGTACGCAAAGGGGGTGCTTTCTGCTGTGTATCAAGTACCACTTTTTAGGTAATGTTCTACAATCTACAGTTTCAAAATATATAGAATGCACGACTTCTGAAATATTGAACTGCATATTACACAGAAACCCTATGCAATGGAAGCAAACCAATGACATGTACAAATTCAGCGCAAAGGGTACAGGTAATTAAAATCACATATTGAATCCTATGTGACAAAAGGTAAACAATATTTTGTAAACCGGTGTTATTAATAGATGAGTAAAAAAGTTCTGCGGCTCTCTATATATTATCTATCAATAGCTTTGTTGGTTGTTAACGAGTTCAACATCAATTCCCCACTACGACTACAGTTATCTGTATGTTACACGGGTATAAAAAAGGTAGCAGTGGGCTTCAAGCGTGCAAAAAAATATAAAGTATGCAAACGGCAAAGTAGGTATAAGTAAAAGATGGATCTGTCGCTTGAAGAGCAACCACAATCAAAACCATCGTCTGATATCGGCGAAAGCCAATTATTGGCTACAATCCAGTCCAATTGGCGAGACTCAAATACTTCATTATGAAAGATGATCAGGAGTCATAGAATTAATTGGACGATATACGGCTGGCTAGGAACTAAATAAATGACTACCAAAAATAGTTGATAGATTTTCACTACTTTTGCGAACACCTAATACAATTATACAGGCATTAATATCTACCACTAAAGCTTATAGGACCTCATATTTCGCCGCTCAAACTCCACCGTATTCTTCAACCCTTCTGTACCGTGCAGGGGAAACACCTGGCCCGCGTTCCCCGCTGATTTCCAATCAACGACTTTCAGACGTATCCTAGGAATTGAATGATCCTGATCGATACGGTGTGCGCGGGTCCTGGAGTCGATTTTATCGGTTACAAAAGCGAGCTCGGGAGAAGAAAAAAAAAAAAAAGAAACGGTAAGCAGCTCACGGAGGGACGCTTCGACACCGATTGAAACTTCGTGTGTCCGCGTTGGAGGCGTTGAGTGCATTCCTCGGGGCATGACGTGAATGGCCGAGCTGAAGGAGGCGAGTTTTAAAATAAGACAAAGGCCCCGGCCTCTTAGCTCCCGCGGCGATCGTTTCAGCAGGACGATCACGCGCCAACGGCCGTCCAACTTTGCCGGCTAATCAGAAAAATCCACACTTCGTCGACCTTATTGAATTGTCTCTGACGACTGAGACCTCCCCGCCCCTTTGTCCCTGATCACAGCCTATCCGGGCAAAAGGCGAACAATCCGCCGGTTTTTCTATCCTGGCCCTTCGACCATCCTCAATTTCGCCCGCCCTTTGAATATGAACCCCGACCGACTGATATATTTGGCACGTCGCGCCATTTTGTTATAGAAATTGTCTTTACTTTGCCCCGCTCGGGCTGATGAAATTGTGGGCCCGATTTTTTTCCTTCCCTCGTCGCAGCTTAATGATATAATAGGAATCCCGGTGTACCTTGGCTGGATAGTTAATGAATATTTAACGAAGGTTCGACTGCCGCTGCTTGGGTAGGCGCTGCGAAGTAGAGGAAAGTAAACGGTTGATGGCTCAAAGAGAATTCTGAGCACCTGTTAATTAGAAACTTTGCAGCGGAGTTCATTTACAGAGCCTAGTAAATATTGTTAATGTTGGATTTTCTTTAAATACCCGGAGATGGTAACGAATAATTGCCGTGGAGGGTACGACGGGTACCAGAAATTTGCAAACGTTGTCGCCGGTAATAATTTATCAGTTCGATGGCGAAACTCGATGTTCAATTATGTGTGTGTTGCGTGTGGTTGCAAATGTGTGCCGCTATCTTGCGCGAGATTCTTGGGGCTGAGCAAGGATTTCCTAGCATCTGTCATCGATCATCGTAAGTGGATGACGTAGAACGGAAATGAGACTCCCATCAGAAATCCATACGCGTCGTCTGTTAACAACACTCGCGTCATGGTTCCGTTTCCTGGGCATTGCCATCGCAATTGAATTAGCCGCCCTTGTGTACAGTGTAACGCACACATGCATTTCTAAAGCAAAAGTATTTATTGGAGCGCACAATTTCTTTTAGCCACATGCGTGTGCACAGCGAGACTCTGCTTGTACCTATTCACTGTAGAATCCTTGTAATAAAAACAATTGACACCACGGGAGGCAAAAGTATTCGTGCAGCTGAAATATAGGCAAATAAGAAGGCTTTTGCGTTAACACTGTGTCTTGCTGTAAATAATTGAATGACGCAGTCAACTTCAGGGCCCAAATACTTTCCCCGAAACATACAAGTTCATGCCGTTTTATTCCAGCGCTACCATGCAAGCGTCCGATAAATATGGGGCAGTGTTTGCCGCATTATTGGCGCGTATTAAAGCGGAAATAAAATTTCTTCGTTGCGTTGTCGATTGGCGGGTTCGATCGATCGACTGCGCCCAATTCGGGAGCGCTCACCTGCGAGAACACACGGGAAATTTGAGACCGGCCATGCCGTGGCGGGTTTCCAACGGCGACTCAATGTTATCGAATTAATTGCCATTGGAATGCAAAGTTCGCTGAAACAAATGCGAACCCGATATTGGGATATCGTGTGCGCGCATATGTTGCGTTTCTCGGACTTCTGCCGCGAGTGGATGTAACTCTATTGTAAAAATTCGTCGGCCACGGAATGGCACGGAAGTGGCGAATAATCAAGCAATGGAAGGTGCCTTCCATTTTCATTCACTTCAAATTGTTCGGGGCATAAGGTTAGGGGGATAGATAGTTGTCGCGAAAGTAGAAGCAGTTTGTTGTTTCATTTGTCGCACGATTGATAGTCGATCCTCAATCATCGTGTCTTTAATGCTGATCGGAGAAATCAGTATGTTTATAGAGTTTATGGAATATGTAGTTGAAGAGAATAAACTGACGGGAAATACCTATTACCATACCGACAGGTAATTGCAGCTATGTACATATAACGTGGGATTTACACTAGCTGTAATTATAATGATTCATAGGAATATTGATTTTCTGCTTCTCAGCATTACTTTTTAATGATAAACCCTATAATCTCTCGCAGCAAATCTCAGGGTGTTGAGGAATATTTTAGAGTGAAATACGTGAAGAAGCTGCGCAGTTGATATTGGACTACGTTTTCTGTATGAAGAGAATTGCTATTGGTATTGTCGAATTTTGGTAATTCTGAAGATAATCCTGATGAGTTAAATTACGAACCTGAGAAGTACTGTTTTATAATACACATGCCCAATGTCCTATATTATAGGATAATAATTAATGCATACTTTTTCCCTTGCAGATTCGTAATTAAATTACTTCGAAATTGTGAATTTTGTAATGGATGAACAATTGGATATTTGGTGGATTAATGTTTATGAAAATATGCTACAGAATTTTTAGGAACGTCTGCAATTATAACAGGGGGTCGAATTGTAATATAGGATCGTAATTCTGTAATTATAAGATTAATTAATAAAGGGAAGGATCATAAACATAATTACGAGGATACAAAGTTTTTGTATAAAGTGTTGGAAATAAATTATTCTAATGTTCCTGCCCTTTATAAATTAACTGTTAAAAAAAAGGAAATTAATCAATGATGGTGTGATTCATCCTTATAATTAAAATGCTGTAAACCATTGTCGAAAAGGAGGATAAAGGTCGATTCATTCCAAATTAAATTCACTGAAATTAATATTAAGCAAAAATTAAGTGCAAATGATTCGACGAAATTTCTACAGCTAAAAGTGTTGGCCCCTTTTATTATGAGAACCAATGACTGTTCTAATGAATTTTCTAAAACTATACATATATTATATTACAAAAATGCAGATTATTTTACAAAATAGTAAATTTTACAAAGAAGTAAGTGAAATATACGTTAATATTACTGGCAAAATATAAATCTATATGCTGTAAAAGTTCGGAGCTGTTTCTACGTGTATGTGCCGTTCTTCTTATGTGAAAGCACGTTACACATGTGTGAATATTGCATTTTCCACTGAGACGAACCGGTTAAATTATTTATTCGGATGAAAGACTGGCCGATTCAATTAAACACAACTGTACATATCGTTGATTAATACTTGCGGAAACGAGGAGGAACCGTGTGGATATTGCGTGTAATCAAGCGACGAAATAAGTTCTTTTTCTCCTGACGTTTCAATTAAAACAACTTTGTAACTCGTTTGAGCTAATTTAACCCCTTGACGTAGAATATTCTTTATATGAAACATATCGTTTAGACGGTTGTTTATTTCGTGTTCTATATAATGTTTACTAAACGATATAAATTGCCGATTTCATTGAATGCATAAATTGCTGAATGCATTCTAGTACGAAATATGTAAAATATATTTACACAAAAAGTAAGGCAAATGTTTAAGAACACATAATCAAAATTGTTTATTCTCATTTAATAAAATATTTTTGGTTAAGGATCAATTTAATATCATTACAACTGCATTCAATTAATACTACAGATTAATCACGTATTCAAACAAGCTGAATACATAACCGTGGAAAAAGTGGAGCTTCAATCAAACAAACAATTTACTCACCGTATGATTTCCGTCGAAAGCCAAACTAAACAGAGAGATTAAACAAACCGCGTTATTTCACTGACAATCAACATAGATTTCTCCCCTTTTACAAAATTCCAATTAATACATCTCAATGTTACCAAAGAAAAAATGAAAGAAACCTGGCATCGAACGAACTTGCAATCTATTTTTCGGCAAAAAGCTATAATAAATAATCGCCACAATTACAAAAATTGCCGCCCAGGGTGAAAACGAGCTAGATCGAAACCGCGAATCTTTCGCGATCCTGCAAGCGAGTGTACAAGGTATAAAAAAGAAAATGATGCCGTAGGGGGTATATTATTTCGCTCGCACGTCTTATCCCCGCTGCTTCTTAATTTCTATACGCCGTGCTCGAGATAGGGCGCAGAGTCGGCTAACCATGTTATTTAATTAAATACTTGCCGCGCTAAGGCCGATGAGGCGAAGATGAAGTATTCCGGTGCACATTACAACGGGCTGCTGGTAATTCTCGCGAATGTCCCCGCGCTATATCATACGTACCTTTGTCAGTTTATTACACTATACCGGCTGGAAAATTCGAATAAAATATATCAGACACCACGGTTGGTTAATAAGGCACGAAATTACAGGCAGGAATTCTCGCCGAATAGTCGACTGACAGTAAGCGCTCGCATTAAATACGTTGCTGTATAACATTCCTGGGATCTCCTCCGGGAACCGGTGTAATATGTAGAATTAACGTCTCTTTTCGAAGGGGACGATAAAATTCTCGATTCGAGGACCGTACCCGGTCGTTTTCGCGTCACTTCATTTCTGGTGGATGCGATTCGTTCGTGTGTCCTGTTATCCGGTATTACGATGGTTTTGGTTTGAAAGGTGCTGGCGGTTGCAGATTTTCAGGGATTAATGTGGACAAAGTTTGTTCATCGCGTGGAAAAGTTGGGGAAAAGTGATTGCAACATTTATGTACGCGAAGAACAGAATTCCTGTGAAATCTATAAAATGGTGTACATAGCTGGTTAATAAGCTGGGAAGCTAGGTTCACAGGCGCTCTTCAAGTAAGAGTACATACGGATTAAGTGGTGAAATTTGTACGTAACTATTACAGTTAAGCTTAATACACAACCACATAAATTTATAATTACCCCACTTACAAGTTAGCCTTATTTGAATGCTGCCTGCGAGCGTTCTGCGCTATTTAATGCGTGCTGCGTCTAATAACCGGACCTTCTTTTATTACAAACTTAATCCATTATTTAGAAATGATTAAATAATGAAGGCAATATGTAATGCTTGCATACCAAATGTATATTAATTAATAACTATAATCACAGTGATACTTTTGTTGTTCTATTTTAATAGGACGAACATAATCAATGCATGTTGCATATTAAATTTGGAATAGAATTCAGTTATAATTCTGCCTCAGACATTGTTATTTGTTTTTGTTAATTTCTAGATGTCCACGTAAGTTATTTAAATATTGCTATACATTTGTTTGCTCTTCACATTTTTTTTTTCATAACTCTTGCTTAAATTCATAGGAGAAGATTTACTACTTTCACGTGGATATTAAAATCAGTGTCAAAGTTATAACTATTTCGAATACGACCGTTTTTAGTTGGAAGATTAAGTGCCGTCCGAAATAGCAGATAAAAGGGGACATGAAATTCTAGAAGTTCAGAACTTTTTAACACGTTGAATTTTACGCACTGTTTGATAACCTTCTCTAAATGTATAAAATGTATTATGCCAACCTTTACTATTTCAGTTTTTATTATTCGACATAATCATTCATTGAAAATCGGAAACTTTTCTAATCATTATGTAGAGTATCTTACCTTAAATCTAAGGGCGAGTGCAACGAATTAATATTCTGTATAATTTTTATCTTCTGTTGCAACACTTAGAAATTTATTTTCCAAGCACACACCTAATTCTAGGAATTTGCTTTTCCGAGATATAGGTAATCACTTTTGCTAACTAAACTATCGTCAATGGAAGAATGCCAATGGAGTGGAAAACTTTATATGTTGCCATCATATTTTTTTTTAATATAAAAGAATACTAATCGTACTTGCGACCAAACAAGTATGGAAGTATCATGGAATGTAATACATATTATTAGTTATCTGTACGAGTCGTGTAGACTGCTGGAGAAAGTATAATAAGGATTTAATAATTAGTAATGAATACCTACTTGTATTACAGAAAGAAACTCTTTCTTTCGGACTGAACCCGCCCTTATGGTGAATTTAATGTATTCCCAAAAGTATTACATATTCACCTGTCTCAGATATGTATACAGAACACTAATAAAATCTTGCAACATAATCTATATCTACTTCATAAAACACATCGTCAAATTTTGCCCAGCCACTCCCTAATATTCAACCGAAAACATAGATCACCGCGAAATTTGTCAGCCCACCCCCTTCCCAAATTCCATTCCTCAGACACCTTGTGAGAATGTTTAAACTATATATCACTACGAATTAATATACAATATATTCGATACAATTATGGTTCGACTTTTATATTTCCATAAATGCTAGTATTCTAAATACAACCTCCCCTTTAAATCTACAATACATATTGCGATTTTTGAAACTCAAGCTTCTAAATACTGTCTGATCAATACCAACCAGTTCAAACTAGCCTGCAATAAACTTATTCGCAATATCGACGGTGTCCAACTGCCCAGCAATGTTTCAACATTTTTGCAAGCCAACCCCAACGACAAACGAATAACACAATCTCGTCCGAGTCACCGACGAATACTCGTCCAATACAGCCGGGCCAAGTGGATACTGGTATATATACGGAGGTCTGCGAATCCATTGGCGCCACGCCACCTATATAATACTCTATATTCCTCTTTACACCGTCGCCGCATCATTCCTCTTTACGTTTCCAACCCCCTATTCCCATCGTGCTCGCACGAAAACCCACCGCCTCCCTCCACTTCGCCAGAACCTTGGACTCCCTCCGCGTCGGCGATTTCCCGTCGGGCCGGAAGTCGAGGGGCCCGAGGCCGCATCGGAAAATCCGTAGGTCGCACCTGTCGACCCGATACGCGTCGCCTCTGATGCATATATGCATGCACGTTATGCATAATCCACTAGGCGCATCGTGACCTTAGTCCACGTAGACGGGACAGAAGGGATCGCGTTACGTGACGGTCCTGGCCTTGCGAGAATTCTATGCACCTTCGTGCCACTCTACACGGAAAGTGCTATTTACTGATCGATTCGGATGCGATCCGGTCAACTTTGTGTGTTGCCGGGGACCCTCGTGTTGCAGGAATTGCAGAACGTTCTCTGGAGGATTTTCGCGAACGCCGGCGATCGTTGGAGAGTGATCGAACGGTGAAAAGGTATACGCGCAGGCACCGTTCACGGGTATGTTAGCGTTTTTACAAATTCAAGGAATGGGTTGTTCAAGACGGTAAATAAAATATATTTGTTGAACCAGACCGATTTGACTGTTACATTGTTGACGGGTCTTATGTGAGCCGGGCTGGGTTTTAGATTGGCGTAACTTTTTCGTTTATGACAGAATTGGGTCATATAGGGCCGAATATAATATAAATATGAGGGTTAGCTAGTTTTGTTATAATCTGGACTGACATACAGGGCTACATATTTTACAAATTAATCATTAACTTTTGTTAATAATCGTCTGTATTTATGCGGACTCAGGTCATAGAATTTAGTGTGTTTTACATTGGTTTGCCACTGAACGATAGAACAGGCCATTGACTGGAAGAAGATGTAGTTAAGGAGAATAAAATAAGTAGAAATACACAATACAATACCGTATATATAACAGGGGGTAGTAATTCGACAATAAAAATTTGAAGGAGATATAATTATAATAAAAGTATTGTATACTATTATTTAAAACAAAACAACATTTGCATTTGAACGAAATATCTGTGCAAACATTAGCGGGCAAAACATTCATTGCCTTTAAATGCAAGAGTTCAAATCGTTATGAGCAATACTGTATATATATATATTATATATATTATACATATTAAATCCTAAGAAAATGGCTCTTTTTACCCGTCTGCATCGATTTCACTACAATTTCGTAGAAACAAGCACAATATTCCAAATGATCCCCAGGTAACATTCAACATTCAAATGTTAACGATTCAAATAATTTATTCACATAGTTCGCACAGTAGAGTTAATGTTAAACGAAATTAATTCGAGCCAGGTCCCTGTATTGAATGTAGGTACTATTCATTAACCATGTTTAACGTACACACGAGGCAAATTTGGGATCACGATACTACAGAAGTAGCAAAAGGTTCCGTGTGGTATCGACATTTCTGATAGTCGATTATTGAAATACAGTTCGTTGCGCTTTACCGGAGAGTTTCTTAATAGGACAATTCGCTTCGACACTGCTTTCAGAAGTACTTTGCGGAACATGTTATTTTCCGGTCGACTTTAACGTTAGTTTCCCAAATCGACTTTGGAACGGGAGTTAATAGTTGTTTAACGTCAGTTGGTCAATGCCTATCGCTTCGCCGAACGAAAGCTCCATTTCTTATGAATCGAATCGACATTCTTGAAATTGCTCGCACCGAGCCTTAAGATCTTTCGAATTATGCAGCTTTTTCGTCGCATTAAACTTACCACTTTCTGCCAAATGGAAAATTAGTCAAAGTTTCAAGTGTATGCGGTTTTAAGTTCCTTCAAAGTTCGATAGATTTCTTTCTGGTTTACGTATCTACAATATTGTATATGAAAATGTAATAAAAGGACATCTGATATTATTATTACTAATGGTAGTGCACATTAGTGTTTCTTATGAATAAAATAGTGTTTGGTTAATATGTAATTCTGTTAAATGTTATTTAGTTTATTCATACGAAATGCCGAATTAATTAACTTTCCATGGTTTTGCATACACTTATAAATTCATATAGGTATAAATAGGTGCCCCATTTATCAGTATCAGTAATTTTAAT
Organism: Nomada lathburiana; assembly: GCA_963667235.1. NCBI lineage: Eukaryota > Metazoa > Arthropoda > Insecta > Hymenoptera > Apidae > Nomada > Nomada lathburiana. The sequence goes on along the minus strand of OY763898.1, from coordinate 6,303,201 downwards.
TGAAGTCATAAATGGAAAGTAGAAATGTCATTTAGAAGATTATTGTTACACATTCCTGGCATACTTATGCTAATACATTATTGTATTAAAATATATGTATAGTAAATCTTGTATAGATTATAATTGTATTATAATATTAAAATGGCGACGTACATGGATCATAAATATTTTATTATTACAGTAGATTCAATACGATTATTTTTGTGGGATCCAAGAATTCCTGGAAATGGTATGCGAGGGTTTCGTATGAATCAGGTGAAGTGTGTATGAAGAGTGTTAGTCGAAACGTCGAATGCGGAACGAGTGAATGTTTATCTCGAGGATAGAGTGGATGGTTTCGGGGAATGCACGTGGAGCCTAGGGTGCATGGTGACCCGTGGTCGAACTGTGACACGTGGTAAGAGTGTGTGTATAGGTGTGGGTCCTAATGAGTGAGAACGAATGATGAATAGAATGAGAGGGAAACTGCATGAAAGAATATATATGGAGTGGATGGTGCGTGCAAGAGCCAGAGCAGAGTAGAGACAGATTTGAGACGGAGTTGAGACAGAGTGGAGTCAGAGTGGAGTTGAGTTGAGACAGAGTCGAGTGAGAGTTGTCGTGTGAGATAAAGTAAAGAAAGAGAATAATTAAGAGACATGTAGCAATAAAGCAGTTTTATATTAGAAGAAAAAGGCAATCATAATTTCCCCTGGAAAATAATCCTACATTTTCCTGTTACAAACAATTCGGACTTCAATAAATTATCTATGGCAAGAAAGAGTATGAATCACGAATTGTGTTTTATTATTTACTATATTTTTTCTATTAGAAATCTACTATCGTAAAGTAATTTAGAAATGTATTACTGGTCCTAATTATTATTACCCGACATATTCCTATGTACATTTGCATCTTTTGGGGGGACAAACTGAAAAATGCATTTTTATGTACAATAAAATAAAGAAATAACCATAAAACAATAAATATCGAAACGAACGCACCCCAATATTCCAAAATAAAGTCCCTGCGATCATTTCGACAGAGCTGTTTCTTTGTTTCGAGTGAATTTTATTGCACCCTCGTTGTATCGTGAAATTTACGTTCGAGATTAAACTGGAATATTAGATTATCAAATTCTGTAAGTTTGCTAATTCTACTATATGTTTGGTGGTGGGTGTTGCTCTTACGACGACGCACAGGCAATAGGAATTAAAGGTAACTATAATATATGTAACCAAATTACCATATTTGCGACAGTCGTAACGCAGCAAATGCAAAGCAACTTTTGTTCACTTACAATTAGTGCTTGTACAGCTGTGAAATCTATGATCACAAGGAAACACGTTCAAGTGTATCAGAATGCTGAATCAAAGAGAAATTCAACTGGATATATCCTTCGTATTTTTTCCTTCCCATCTTTCTTTGTGTTACTACATTGCCGCAATTTTACGAGAAGAATAGTTCTTCTTTTTACAACAAGAGCAATTCCTCCTTTCTACGACAAGAGCAATCCTTCTTTTATTTTTTTTTCGTGGTTCTATAAAAACCGAATGTACGATAGGAACACCTGTCCTTGAAGACATGCATCAAAAACAAAAGCACAGGTAGGACCAAGTTCAGATTCAACGCTACATAGATAAGACTACATACATTTAACCCTTTCGATACTAACAGCCACTATAATAGTCATTCGTGGATTTTGATGAAACCTGCATTTGGATGTTTAATTTTCTATCCAAACAACATTTTAACCGTTATAAAATAGCTTGAGGTAAAAAGTAAACAAAACTTGAACAATACGACAAAAGTAAAATACAGCGGCTCACATAATAGTTCACGGGAAACTAACATTTTTGTCCGTCTGCAAAATATAACTTCGGTTACTACGCAATTATGGACAAGAGGTTTTCATTCAGCAAGGGAAAATATCCCCGCAAAAATACATACATTTTAATGCGACCAAGAATAAGGGTGGGATCATTATTTTTAAAACTTGAATGCATGGGAACGAACCAGTGACACACTGTGTGTATCAGCGACTTACTTTCGGATATTAGAATGGAGTGGTACCATGGTGATCAATTTCCTGAATTAAACAGTGAACCCTTCTACTTGGGCCAATGCATCGTCATGACAATCCACCAAGGAACACTGCCGTCCAATCTTTCAGTGGCAAAAAAAGAAGAAACGCATCTTAATGAACAGAGAAGCGGCTCGTGCGAAAGCGAGCCTAACTTTCGACGAGGGTCCCTTGGAAACGGTCGCCGTTTCGCGGTGAGAATTAGAGATCTAATCTGGCAGATTAGTTTCTCTTATCATTCCAGTCGAGGAGCTGCAGCGAACCGAAAAGAACAAGCTCTTTGGCACGAGAATCCCGAAGGGTAGGCAATATGTGTGTCACGTGCTCAGCAGGCCTTCGCCCTTTATCATGGTCCTCTGCGCGCCTGTTCTGTACGCCCTCTGCTCTGGTGCACCTCTTGAAAATCACTAGCGATGGAACTCGATTGACGGATCTTAGTTAGTTTTGAAAACATAGTCTGAGTGAAACGGGTGACGGTGCAATGGGGAAGTTCGTCATTTTCTCAGCATTTATTAAATTCGTCTTTATACGGAGTGGTAACAGAATTTAAAGAGAACAAAAATTCACTTATCATTAGATGTACCAGCCAGATTAATTTCTATATTATTATCTTTTCAAAACATGAGTGAACAGATAAAAAATATACATGCTTCTGGCCTTTGTAAAGGCCATAAGGCCATAAAGAATATCTAAAAGTATTTGAAACGTGGTGAGGTTTAATATTTTGTGACTGTTTAGATACGCATTTCCGTTTGTTATAAAAATTCTGAATGAAACGTAGCTTATGTACTGCTTTACATTCAAGAATTTCTCTGACTTACACTTACGAAAAATGTAACAAATTAAATCCCAGAACAGTTCTAATATAATAGAATCCACCACAAACACTTTAGAATTAATTAAAATATTAATTCCCTTCAAAGTTAAACAATAACATTTCCTAGACCAATTCACAAAATTAAACTGCCCTTACTCAACTTAATAGCATTCCTCTTTAAAAATATTTTATAAATAATTTCCACATTGAAGAAAATTCAATACTAGCTCCCCAACCATATTACTTAAAAAAAATCGAAAAACGCCTGGGCTACACGTTCGGAGAAATCTCCGACCCGTCTACGTATACCCAAGAGTCCAATTCAAAGTGCAATAAACGCGATCTATTGATACGAATGATATAAATCGGTAACAATGGCAGAAATTAATACGTTCTACATCGGATACTGGGTTGGTCCACGAGGGTATTGGTCCCGTCGCTATTCCTAAGTCACGTGCAACGCGACCGGGCCGGAGGGTGGTGTTCTTCCAGGGGGGAGCAAGAAGTAGGGGTTGTTTCGCGAGCTGCATACTGAAAGCGGCCCAGCCCTGATAAACATCAGCCAAAGCGAAGCTACTGAAAATCGTGGGCTCGAAATTTTGTGACAGTCACGAATTTTCACGGGCACCCATCCAAACCCGATCTACGGCGAAGGCTTCAGCGTTTCTGCCTTGAAGCATCGGGACGGCGGGAAGAAGGGCATTTCCGACGAGTCAAAGACGGGGTCGAAAGGAAACCTTTCAATTATGACGGTCTGTTGGGGAAAGAAAATGATTTTATTATTTTGTTTGAGTCAGGGTGCACCTTACAGATTGATCAAAAGTGGCTGTACCTATAGTGCCACTTACAAGTACTGTCGCGTCGCTTTTTATGCGGCAAATACGTTCCACAGAAAACCGCGTGTAAAAAAATCGCAGTGCAAAGACATGAATTGCATTGGAGAATTTGGGATACGCTTCACTATTTTCTATGACCGCGCAGAACCAGAGCAACGCGTTAAAACAAATCTAAAATCGCATAAAAAAGTATATAAAAATTCAGGAAAATAAGAATGCCCAAAAAATTCCTCCGGAAATCCGAGAGAAATTAATATGAAAATTTGTTGAAATGTAACAATTCTCTTTCACATTTTCACATCAGTATTATTGTCGCTATCTGAAAGTAGTCGTCTGTGTTATATGACAGTTTAAAAGAAAATTCTCGGGAAATTAAGGGAATGGCAAAGCAACCCCGTTGCGTTGCTTTGCTGGTTCACTAGGAGCTGGCCACAAAGTGAGAATTGTGTTTACCTGCACGCAGCACTTGTTACCCCAAAATTGTTGCACACCAAGCATTAATAAAAACAGACCTGTGAATATTTTTTGTATGTCAATCTGCAAGCATCTAATGTCTTTAAGAATTTATTATTAGTTAAATGTGGTAAAAGTGGCACTTAATACACATCAATTTTAAGCTTGAGAATAGAAGTATACAATACAGTTGAGGGACACTAAATTGTATTCTATGCTGGAATAGTCAGATTGTGCAGCCCCTCGTTATCGAAATACAACCAAATATAGAAACAGCACTTTCCTCACTAATAACACCATGACATAATGCAATGATAAACTATAGTATTAGAGGTAAAGGTTGTAATATTTATAACAAAAAATGTAGCTGTCATTTGCTGCACCACTGGCAACATACGCAGAGAAACATGTTTATGATACATGGTGCATGGTACAATTAATTTATTACCCCTGTGAAAGTATACTCTCGTGGCCAGACAATTCGTTCAGCTTGGATGCCATTGAAAATATGTCGTGCTTGTTCAAATCACATGTCTGCTCAACAGTGGTTACATTCGCCTATGTAAAAGCAAACATTGTAGACATGTGGCGAACATAGTTAAGACACAAGATATATGGCAACGCAGTGTATACTGCACACATTAGAAAGAATACGAGCTGTAATTAAGGTGAGGGGCAGAAACACAAAATACTTCTTAACATTTACATGTGTAAGACCTTAAAAATTAATAAACTTTGTTATTAAAGTTCGTTCAAGCCTTTCAATTTTTCTAAAAGAAGTTTCCTAATTCGATGGCCCGGGTTCTATACCGAAGCAGAGCAAAGATAAGAATCAAATTCGCAACCTCTGCTGATATGAATTTAAATTTGGTTATAACATTGCAGAAAATGTTTATAATATCCAATCAATTTTTAAGAAAAGCAAAGCAAACGAACGTACTAATAGCTGCTAGTTTGGATAGTTTTAATCGCAGCAATGAAGTCGCAGTAACAAGTGTTTTCGAATACAGATTTTTAATCTGCCAATAAGATATGAATAATTCTGTTTGGGGATGAAAAATATTGTATTGAATAGGATGAGTCGCACTTTCATCCGCAGATATTGTTTTCCACAAGAACGTAAAGGTTGACCATTTGTTAAGAATTCGGCCATTTAATTGTTGCACAAAGCTAATAAAACAGGTCACAGTTTTTTATTAATATAGATTATAATAATAGATTATAAAGAAATAAATTTGGAAGGAAAATTGATTTCTCGAAGCAAAAAGATATCTATTAAGCTATATCAAAATTCTGAATAAATATCTGATCACTTTACTTCTAATTGTAAGAAATATTTCTTATCAATATGTATACACAAATCAATGCATTCCGAATCTTTCACAAGAAAACTTCTCCTTTCGATTCCTGTCGTCCTTTAAAATTACAAAGATTGTCTCAACATTTAATTTTGTATCTCACTTTCAGAGTACGTTCCGTCACATTAAACTTTATACTTTCAACACGAACATGAAGCGAAACCACCCTTTTCCTCTTAGTAATTGTAATTATCCTTACAGACATCAGTCTCGCGGTGTAGTGTCACTTTAACAAAGTTCAAATTATGTGAATGCTTCGTTTTCACGACTTCAATGCGTTATCTGATTGGTAGAGTTTCGTAATTGCCCATCAGAGATCTTATTGCCGGTAATATTGGTTCGTAGCTATTTGAATACGAACGTCGCCGTCCTGTTCGTCGTTTAACGAGTTCTACAAGGTGTTAAATTGGTATGCGAACCTTTCTAGGAGCCTTGAGATTGCACAGGTTGATTCATTGGAAACGGTGTGTCTAATTAGCTTCTGGGCCTTCGAGTGAACCAAAAAAATTTAACATAAGAACAACGTAGTTTTATTGTTTTCCTTCTGAAGTCACCACTGCGTTGATATATCATACATTAAGTATTCTTCTAATTTATTGGGCCACACTATATGTCGTATTGAACTTTTTAGATAAATCTGTATGTCTAGTGCAAGCGACAAGGAATGCAAACGATTTTCGATGCAAGAATTATTTAATTATTTACTATGAATGAATCGACAGAAACCAAATTTTGGATACTTTCTTAACTTTTTTTTTTATACGTGGTATGCAAGAATATTCACTAGAATAATTGTCACTAGAATTAACTGTAAGTAAGTATGTTCTGATACTTTTTATTCACTTGCTGTTAGAGATGCTGTAATTAAAGTCGTTATGTATTTAAATATTATCAAATATTATCTTTTAATATATTCCCCCTTTAAATTTAAAAAATCTAAGTTTGTTCTGGTCCAAGAATATAATGTTGAATCCAAATGTACAAAGGGATCATGAAAATATTATTTAGTTTCGTCTACGCGATCACTTATTTCCAAAATGTATCAACCCTCCCTAGTCACCCCTATATTAAATTACACCATTTAAACAATCGAATAATGTACAAAATAATCTTCCGTCACGTTCCACGAGTGTCCGCGCATTTGATCGACAAAATAAATAATAATAGCTAACCTCCATCCCCCTAAAAAAAGATTCAATCGTTAGGCGACCATGCTCGATGGCCGCGGTCTCTAAACAGAGGGTGTATCGAAAAGACATAAAATTATTCCCGACTGGTCTCAAGATCAGGCGATTTCCTTTAAAGCCCTTCTAACGACCACACCGCCCATCTGCGACGCACCGCGACGAAGAAAGATTGACAGAGCCTCTGAAATGGTTTTTTTCAAATAATCGTTACCAACCAGTCAGGAGGACCGGGCTGTGGAAACGATGACGATTCGAAGTGACTCTACAAAGGAGGCGCTCTCTCGAGTAGGGAACCTCGACAGCGGAAAGGAAATCCAAGGAGAAAAGGGAATGGCCGGGGGGGTTGAAAAACGAGGAAGGAGAAGGGAAGACGCGTTGTGCATCTCTTTTCGCTGCATTACCATAGCAATGGCGGCAAATCAAATTGAATAAAAATTTATGTATCTGAAAGGCAATAAAACGGAATAGATTTGGGGCAGAATGGGGCCGAATCCATCAGCCGGGATCCCGATAAAGGTGGATCGTTTGGGTCCAGGGGAGGATCCACGCGCGTGTATCCCTTTCGATTGGAGCGGGATTGTCGAATTGTTGTCACGAAATTTATTCCACCTACACAGCCGCGCAGACAAACACGGCTGCAGAGCAAGGGTATAAGCGGACCAGAAACGCCACCCTTTTTTCCACTGAAATCGGTTTTACGATATTACGCCGCCAGGCGAAGACCGGGACATCCGGTTTATACGGACGGTTCCTCTACCATCATCTTACACCTTTGCGATACGCGACCACCGATCTCCTTTTATCCAATCTTCGAGACCGGCTTAATTGTTCCTTTTGAGAAATTCTTCGTCTACTTTCCAAATTAATCTTCGTGCCGGTTTGCATTTGATTCGACTTTAATTACGACTATCGTTATTTAGCACAGAATTCGCAGCAATATCGTTCCGTACTATTATAGACGCTCCGAGAAGTCTAAAAGCTAAGAAAAAGTCTGCAGATTTGTATCGCGAAATGCTCGAGAAAAGTTGCAGGTCTGCTTCGAACAAAATGTGAGTGAAGAATTCAATCTACGCACACCTGGGGGGATCGCGGTGGAACGATTTTACGAGTATTTTTTTTTTTTTGGCGGACGTTCATTTCGGAACGTACCTATTTGTAGAAGTACATCTGGTCGTACATGTACAGGGTGTTTCGTTTAACTGGAAACGGTGGAATATCTCACGAGAGATTAAAGCAATTAAAAAAATGTTCTCACAATAGTTGCTCGGTACGAAGGGGGACATTGGGTGGTATAAATAATTGTTCGATAGGTGTAGCGCTGCGAGAAACATCGAGGTCATGTTTTTAAATGGGACTCTGCATTTTTTTATTCATAATACAATGACCTACGACATGATATCGTTCCATGCAACAGAATGTCAAAAAGTCGATTCTAACAGAGCCAGATATCGCTAGCTGAACCTTAAAGCAGAGCTAGAAAGAGGTCTCGTGAATTGGCGCGCCACGGTTTGTGCCAGGGTCAAGAGGTGTACGTTCACTGGCTTCCAAATGTGCCCACCTTTGATGCACTCGTAGCTTCCTTGAGCATTCACGCTGTATAATACAGTAATTTCTGGTCTCACGCTCGTGGCTCGGGACCAGCCGCGAGATTGTATCGTGCAGGGGTCAACTTTGCCTTCTTAGAGATTTCGGCGGAACCTGAACGCGGTTTCTTTGCAGGCATCGGTATCGACGACCACAGATAGAGAGAGCGAGGGATGAAAGACGGGCGTCGTTAAAGGATTAAATGTCTTCGTATCGGCAGGACAACACTGACGCACCAATGAAACTTTTTTATTGTTACATATTGGTGACATTGTTGTGATTAAAAGGAGACCAAACACGATATAATTTGGATCGAAGGCGTTAAATAGAGTAGCTGGACGAATTGTGTAATTCGAATAAGGTACCTTGACAATTTATCTGAGAAGCCCAGCATTAATGCTGAAACGATTGCAATCGTACGAATAAGAAGGAAAATTGATTCAGGAATTTGATTGAATTGATACGTGAAATGTGGATGAACGATTCCTTTGTTTTAAGGAAAAATATGTACGATATCAGTACATATTTGAATAACAATATATTGAATTCAATATACGCTTGATTGATATATCGAAATATTCGATTACGTTGCCAATCAAATATACACGTTTTTCACAATGTATACACGAGTGCACAATAACACTGTTATTATTGGTAGTCCCTGTTTTTTTTTATCGTAGATACGTGTATTTATTAGATTTTAATATATTTAATTAAAAAGTGTGATAAATATCCTATCCCCTTATGTAACTACACTCAATACCAGACATTTAATTATGTCTAATAAAATTCCATTTCCTTTCTGTTCATATTTCAAAAGATCAAGAATGTCGCCTGAAATGTATTCGATTATCTAAAGAATTTGGGAACGGCAACTAAAATTAAGCACCAGAGTAAAAAAGCATTAAATTGATCTTTCTCATTCTTAAAACCGTACGAAGGCCCCCTTATTATCCCGATCTCATAAAGGAGGGTTTCAGTGCTCCATTATTAACCAAAAGCATTGGAATTCCGTATGATTCTACGGGAGATGCGGACACGGGTCGCATATTACATTCGTTAGATCCATTTAGGAGCATGTAGGCTCGATCCTTCGCTATTTTTCAACGGGAACCGGAGCATTTCGGGGCAAAAAGAATCGAACGAGAAGATTGGCCGGGAGAAACGTGACAGGTACTGTTGAATCGAGATAAAGACGTCGCCAGGTGAAATATTTGATCACCTCATAGGAGCGGAACGATGAAGAGAAGCTTTTATCCCGTCGGTTACGACATCGTTTCCGTGAAGTATTACTCTGCTTGCGAAATTCGGAAGCAATCCGTATCCAAGATCGTTCTATGCCGCGTTAAATCGAGCTGGACAGTGAATCAGCCATGAAGAAGCCATCCTTATGTCAGCATGGTAACAAATGTTGCGGGTGAAATTGTTTTTTATTATGAATTTTTATGGCTCGACTGACGATAGCGAGTTTACAGCAACGAGGTTGCAAAGCTTACGGGTCTTTCGATAAGAAGCACTGTTTCAAAAATGTTGTAAATTGTTGTGGGCATATTGGAGGGTATAGCTCAGCTCGAAATATTGTTACTTTGCTGGGAAGAAATTGATTTATGTACACACTGGAGGACAGAAGTATTTGTGCAGTATGAATGGGAAAAGAAAGCGAGATATATCGTTTTATATTATTAACCGAATGTGACGCACAGATGTTGGTAGTAACAAATATTCTGATACAGACGTTAATTGCATTATTTGGTCACTTATAATGAGACATAGTATTAACATATTGTATTAAAAATTAACTTTCAGTATATGATGGTTTGTGTGGTATAATTTGTTCAGCTTTGTTATGAAATTATTTTCATTTTGTTATTTATTATTTCGACTGTACGATGGTAGTTAATCTATTATTTGTTCCTGTACCAATTGGGGATGTGTTTCGCTTGCTACAAGTACTGGATTAATTTTAGAAGATAGGATTTACAGTTTTACTTTTGTTCCTCCTAGATCTTCCTAAGCTATTTCCCTAAGAAAGCTGTTAATAGGGTGTAATGCTCCTAATTAATTGCTAGCTCAAATGGTCTACGCGAATATACGGAATTATTATTTCTTAGATGTAGTCTTCTGTTTCATTAACTCTTTTTTGTTGCACTATATGAACGATCAAATGTTGTACTATTATTTCGTAATAAAATAACAGATTAATAGCGCATCCACTCCTCTGTTCAATATTAATTAACATTCTACTCTTACGTTACGCTACGTTCCCTCTTTTCATTATCCACAATTTCTACGAAATTTTCGCGACGGTAGCAAAGCTTTTCATAGCAAACGATCGCTAAAATAACGAAATATTTTCTTTTTGAAGCTGTCACAGTCAAGAAATTAGTATTCTATTGTTGACAAAAGTATTCCAATATAGTTAACAAAATGGTTACAATTGAATCGTTTCTCTGAGGATTTGGCAGAAGTATAAATATACTTTTTACTGCGATCGAGTTGTGTAATCTTTTTCATTCGCTCAGTCCTTTTTCCAGAGAAAAAGATTCAAGCTATTAGTGGAGATTGGGGTGTACATGTACTATTTGACGCAAAATAAATGTTTCATCGTATAAAAATTACGTCTAAGCAATGCCACGAAGCAAGTTAATGCATCTTAAATAGCCACGAGACTCCCAGAAGTAAACAGGAAAAGCACGAGCCCCGTGAATTTTACCATCATCGAATTACTTTTCGCTACGGTATTGCGCTTCTTTCGAATAGAAATTTCCAGGCTTCATACCTTGCTTCATCCAATCTCGAATATGATTCCTTCTAGAGATTTCTTTAGGAAAAATATCTGGCTGACGGATAGAGACTTTTTCATCAACTTACAGTAATTACAGGCTTCCATTTCCAATGGGAAATTGGTGAACTGAATTATTCATTTGTATTTTGGAAATTGATCCTCGTATAATCGATGCCAAATGCATTTTATTCACGACTTTAAACTTTTACGAGGAAGTAAATGTTTGTACAAGATATTAGCCTGATTTTTTAATAGCAATTCAAACAGAAGTAAAATAGTCCGTGTGAGTTTAATTAGCTTTCGAAAACTCTGTACCAAATTTTTTGATTTAACGCACCTATTTGTTAATAAAGCTGTGCTATTACGAATGTAGATTATAAATATAAATGACTCACCAAGCATCGCGCTAGATATTTCATTTAAATCAGTAGTCACATACCTGCAACAAAAAAATAGAAAGTAATTAGTACATTATTATAATGCACGTGAATTCATGTGCAATAACTATTTATACGTTTAATGCTCGGACTTCCATTTATGTATTTCTCCAATACTTATACAGAGACAAGAATACCGTCACTCGTTTATCAGTAAATTAAACCAGTCCATCGTTATTGCCCTGCTTTCAACTAAATGAAACTTCAATACTAATAATATACTGAATACTGAAGATTTTGTATCAAAGAATCTTTAGAGAATTTATCAAGGAACCGCACGATATATCTCAAATACAATGGATACGATTTTCAAAGCGGACCCCAATCGATAATATCGAAATTTATCATCGAAAAATATCACCTTGGTTGCATGTACCGAGGAGAGGAAACCATCTGGCTCTTCCTAGAACCTGCATTTACTCAAGGACGTCATCCAAGTGCTTGGTAAGCACACTGGCACTCCTATGAGCCTTAATCGTACACATCCATTGAGTATTCTCGGGACACGTTTGCCAGGTTGCTCGAAATTAGCCGACGCTAGGTAGATCGAACGTGTTTTGAGAAAACAGGCCGGACTGTCAAAGACGCTAACGAGCTAACTTTGCGTTAACGATGCTGGCACGTGATTTTTTTTAATTCGTTGCTTCGGATAGTATGATAAAACAAGTTTATGTAAATCATTAGCGCGTTCAAATATGTATAATACTTGCTGACGGTGAGCAGAAATCGATTTTCATTAATGCACTGATAAACAGACGAGGAAATGAAGAAGAATGTAATTCGAATATTACATACCAATATTAAAAAACAATCTATCAGGATTACCAACAAGGTTTACATGTATATGCATTTATAACTTTGTAGAAAAGGTTCACATTTTCTGAAAACATTACTCGGCTTCATTGTAACTACGAAAACGAAACTTCTGCAGAGTTTTTATTAGTACTTATATTACAGATTAAAGGTGATCCTAATAATATCTTGAGATACAAGTCGCACTGTTTTATTATTCTCATTCTTCGTTAAAGCGACAATGTAATTAAAAGACTAGACCATTTTACTTACTCAGGTGTGTCGTTATACTTTATATTTTCTAACAATTCGTACCTATCGCGTTCCGTTCGCGAAGCAAATTATTATAAATAAAAGTAAGTATTTTCATGAATACTAAAAATAACCTTCGGATCCATATTATTTGAGCCACTTTGATTTATTCGATGCAATTGTTTTATTTTGATTTAATTAGCAATACAAGCTATAGAACGTGAAAATATAGATTTGTAAGCAGCGGAAGGCCAGAATTATACATAACAAATTCTTGGGCTCAATCGTTAATGAAATGGAAACGCCGGTAGTAGCTATCATTCGCAAAACAATGGAACACTTTGCTGAACACGTGAACACACGTAATTTATGTATCTAACTAGTTTGGTTGATGCTCAATTATACTAAACTAAATAGTTCTACCAATAATACGTATGCAGCCTCATTTAATTACGAATGGTGTAATTGGATCACAGTATCTGTTTACTGATGCGTAAATTGCTATGTCTGATTGTTAATTCTTTAACCCAGAAACAGTATATTAATACTTAGCAAAACTATGGTTGCTATAATTCGAATTAATCGAGCAAACTGAATTCATTGAATCTAATGAATGCTATTATGTTACAAAAACTATAGCATATTTTCTCGGTGGAATAAATACTTTCAGTTTAATCTTTATATACTGTTCGAAAATTAAATATTTTATAATCCCTTATCAAGATGTTCGATGCAAGTGAAACATTTGTACCCCTTGACATTAATTTTATAACCGCGATTACAAACAAACCTAGTTAATCTTTAACAAATACACCGCGTCGCAATGATGATACTATAAAAGTGTCTTCGCAAGTAACTTTAACTTCTAGAAACAAAAATAACTTTTCTAAGTGTAGAATAGTGAAATTGCTTATGCGTTGGAAAGAATCCGTAGACTCATATTCAAAAAGTATCATGTTTGTATGTGTACTCGTTTGTATAATGTATATTTAAAAAGGCTGCGCAACAAAAGGTAACATTAAAAAATAAAATACCATTCAGACACGCAACAGCCCATTTAGTTAATCAAAACAACAACAGCGCAAGCAATCCATTTCACCTAATCCAAAACTAAACTTCTATTTTATAATTTCCTTATTCCAAACACTTCCTCCGTAAATCGTTGGCGTTGTCATCATCGATGCACAGGAAAGTAAGCGAATTTTCAGTCACCGGTAACTCACGTGTGCTCCGCTAATTGATTTAATTGATTTTGCGCGCACGCCATGTCATTATTGATGCGTGGTAACGCTGCGACCTGGTCCTGCGACACATTAAAATCATCGATTCAATCGAGTTGGCAGGCAATGACGCGAAATACCGAGACACGCGGCGAGCATGTCTGCCAGCGATTGCCAGGTAGACCTGCTTTGCGAATCAACCATGCACGAATGAACAATCGAACGTATCGAAATGCTAGACTGCGACAGCCTTTCAATTGTAACGCGCCAGCTGCGACTACTCTTTTTCTTCTTTTAGTAATGGCCCAGGGTGAAATTGACGGTACGGTGTTCCGTTCGAGGGGAACTGGCTGAAAGAATCATTCCCTTTTATTTGCTGCTTAGTTTGTCCTTTTAATCTCGTGTTTCTTGAACCGTTCGAAATTTTCTAGCGTTAATCAATTTTCTTTGATGTTGATGGTATCTATTCATTAATTGAACCTGTAAATTTATCTACGAATCTATGCACATGTAATTGAAACTGTGCGTGTAACAGGGTGAACAGCGTAACGGTGTTCACGATTTTTTAAATTGTTTCAAATGTTTTTTCAATTAAAAGTACACGTCAACATGAAATTAATTAGTTATTAGTTCACCAATGAATTGTAGTAGGTGTAGTAAGCGACAATTTTCACAGAATAATTGTAATAATTATATACTGCAGCAGGTCGTTGAATATTAAAAGAATAGCCACCCTTATTCATGAAAGAAATTTAAATTTCTCACGAAAAGAAAAAGGACAAATAATTTATAGTAGAAAAGATAAATTTATAGTGCCCAAGAAACGGTGTTCACTTCAACCATTTTTTGATATCTTTTGTCGTTCACGATTTACAAGCACTTACATAAAAGGGCCCGTTCGGATGAAAGGGTTGATCCCATCTTTGCAGTAAAAAAACGGGCACGAACGAATTACGTCTAAATGCTTAGGTAGGTCAGATGAACACTTGTGCAAAGTTCCAACCGCGCTATTCGGTTCCTTCAAGAGTCCCCCCCTGCCTTCTGGTCCAGAGAAGACACTTTACGACAAGCTTTGGCAAAATAAAAAAGCGAAGTCTCTTGACTAATAACTGATACAGGGAGTGCGCGAACTATCAAATACATTACGGAAGAACTGATTCCTAATTGACGTCGTGCAGCATTGCCCAGCGATCGAAATTTCTCATACCAATATCGATTGTTGTTTTAAAACCTCGTATCGCGTGTATTTGCCACTCGATCAATTTTCACCACCGCGCTATATTTCTGGACACACTATACATAATACAGTGCGTAACAGACAGAAAGATCCACTTGCAGAAAAGCAACAACTTTAATCAACTGAAACTTGATAATCGAAAGAAAGAAATGTTTTCAATAATTCCTCGACTTTCCACCACTTGTTACAAACAAATTCATTCTCTTTAGTCGTTCATTCTGAGAGATTTCGCAGGTGTTTCGGTGTAACGCGATTCCAGCCCTCCAACATCGCACTTTTCAAGTTGATCTATCTTTCTGTTACCCACTGTATATTCGCAAGTGATTACATCCTATAAATACCGCCCTCCCGCGAAACACAAACTCCCAAGTGCTAGAAAAAAAAACCAAACAAATAGTACAAAAATGTCTGACCATTCGCAGGTAAGAATCCCTAGCGAGTAATTCTGGCGTCAGCACTGTGATCGATTGTTCAGCAGACTGCGGGTGTGCCCGATGAATAGCGAGATCTGGCTGCGAGATGAATCGAACGCTAAGATGATTCGTGGCGTCCCGTGTCTGCTGGGACGGAATCGAAACGGCGTAGTCCCGAGTGTCGAGCCGCAAGCTGATTATCTTCTCGCTTCGCTTAAGATTGATACTCGTCGGCGTCCGCTGGCGCGTCCTCCGCTCCGGCAAAACTGCACACGCTCGCCGACAGCGCATTAACTGGAATTGCTGGGATCGGGGGGGATAGATCGGTCGCTGAGTCGTCGGGCGATCGGTCGATTGCACTCGCGAAATTCCATTCCGGCTGTGCAACTGCGGGCCCGGGCCTGGAACTTCCGCATGTGTTGCGAATTAACGTGGCCAGCGTTGCAAACCGGATCGCGCTGTACGGCCGATCAATAATTTCATTTGGTCCGAGTTGGGTGGCCGTTCGCGAAGGGAGCTGTTCCGAATTTCGTTCCGGTTTCTTGTTTTCCATTGATTCGCGACTGTTCCCTTTTTTTTTTTGCTTTGCTTTGCAGGTCCTCGTTCTTGGTCGACAAATTCATGCACGATACGGTCTTTTCTTCGTTAATAGAAACTTTACGAACTATGTGCCAGATGTTATATTGACCCCTCTGTTGTGTTCTGATTTATGTGATTTGGCATATGATTTGGTAGTATTTATAAGTCTTTTATTTAAACGTAATCCAACAAGACAATAATCAAGACACGTCAAGTTTTAGATTAAAAAGTTGTATTAGTGCGAAACTTTGACGGGGTCATGTAGAGTTTTAATAATTTATAACTGTTTAATGAAATACAAATGGCTGTCACGAGTTACACTCGAGATCATTGGGTTCGTAATTAGAACTATGCTAAGCGTTGCACTTGTGTTTTTGAAGTTTATATGCAGATTTTACGATAAAATTCGTGCCACATCATAAAATAGTGCCAGACAGCCGATTTCGATCGGAATGAATTTTATAGAGTATCCGGCAATGCGAGCTAACTGAACGCTTCTAATCGCCTATTAATTAAAACATAAATCAGGATTTTATCGAACGGTCACGATCGTTATTTAACGGAATAAATGATCCATGCACCGTCTCCGGTACACATAGTCGATTGCACATTTTGTTTCGCAGCAGGATCTATGCAGCTTTACGGTGCACGACTTCCGGCGCGTTGTTTTGGAAAAAATCGGATTTGCTGGTTAATCCACTGTGCACGGAGACGAATTATCGTATTACTGCCGATTCCGTTTGGACGGAGGGTCGTTTCTCGTTGCAAGAGTTTCGATAAATGGTGTTTGGACCCGCTGTCCGATGGGTAAGAGGATAGATAACTTATTTAAAAAAGTAATCACCAATATCCATACCGTAGTATAGATCGTATCTAACTAGTCGAATGGGACTAGTTAGAGTAGTAATAATTTATATTTTGCAATTAACTGTTGGAAAAAGTTATATATTGCAGTATACCGTCTAATTATAGAATTTGAGAATAATAATTAACGCATTCAAAATCTGTATATAGATAACGAAAGTAAGGTATATGATTTATTATGCGACTTCTGTTGCAGTTATTATGCAATTCAGGATACTTAAAGTTCTATAAATAGTAAAAAAAAATATAATTAGAACTAATATTAAAAGACATATTACAGTATGCTGTTACCTTTGTGCAGGGAGTAACGTGTACGTGTTATAAAGGCGACGTATACATAATTTTAATTAATAGCCTGAAGTAAAAAGAACTTCCGTAACATTTTTGTTCTTCTAACCGAGCAGCGTGTGTAAAAAGGGAAATGTGAGATGAAGGAAACTGGAAAAATAACAAAAATACAGTATTGCCAATTTTCGTATGCAAAGTTGGACGACCAACAATAAGAATTGTGACACAAAATTACAATGTAAGAATTATAATACAAATTATATTAGAAACTTTATTTCACGCGTTATTTTTAAAGGCTATGATTCCAAATAAACACTAACACTATTACAATTTAGATTTCAATATTGCGATGGAAGATTTGTTAATATTCAAACTAATTTCTCGCATGGTTCAATTTTCTCACAATAATGCAATTAGCTGCGTTGCTACAAATTTTTAAATTACAATTAAGAGCAACAAGTGACTGCTTCTTAATTCTACGCAGTGTACAGAAACGTGATAATGTAATTTTATTAAAAGAAGAAGCAACGATAAAGTAAGTATCCTACGAAGAATTTTCAAAATAGATTTTAAAAAACCCTATAATAAATCTTTTCCCGAACCGATTCGGATGATGTGTTTCCGTTGGTAAATTATGTTTCAAATTCTATTGCAATTTAGAAAGTTTAATTATATTTGATGCAAACTATGTATTCGCGGCGAATATTGTTAAACACAATTTTTCTTCTCCCGACTGCAATATTTTCCAGCGTGGCATACGTATTTTTGCCCGCTGCCGGTACAATATCTGTACGTTTTTTACCCTCACCGTGTCGTTGTAAAGTATACAGGTACTCTATCAAGTTTATACTGCGCCACTATAAAAGTGTAAGTTGCGAGCCACGCAGACGAAAATAAACACTGCACACAGCTTTTCTTCTAACGCACGAAATAATTGCACCACACTGAAATAACTTCCTAAATTAATACGAATATTCCGAGCCAACTTTCCTCGGAAAGTCCCTGTGCAAATGATTCCGTGATTACGTTATAAAGTTTACTGGTTCAATGTGAAGTAAAGCATGACACGTTTCATACGTAAGCAAGTTTCTTCGTTACTATTCGTGCACCCTTGTACATTCAAGTCGAATGATGCAGCACTTAAATAAAAATCAATATTCGACGAAACCTGTACAGGTGTGTGAAGCTTTTTTGGAAAAACTTCTGTAACGTGCATTTACTTTGTATGAACGTATGTATAGTACATAAGTCCAGATAATAATACATAATCGAGTTCTATGCACAATAGACATTTTTGTTCTTTGCACAATACATGCATTTATGCTTCTGTTTCTTTGCATATTATTAATTAAGTTTCACAATGTTTCACTATTAATAAAGCTTCACCTGGCGTGTCCTTTGATCGTTGTGGTGACCAATCGCGTACTTGTACTTGTCGTGAAAGCAAAATAAATAGTGAGCACGATTTATCCGTAATCGTACACTGCTATGCGTATTCAACAATATTGCTATTCCGCTCAATATTTCTGCCTCAGAAAGAGACGAATAAATTGTATCGCTCATGATTTCTGTGCCGGACAACCAAGATCTCGATAATAAAAACTCCGGTTAATCGAGGCTCCACTGCATTTCCGATACATTTAAATACCCGCGTCAAGCCGCTCTCCAGTGTGTCTCACGAATTAAACAACAGAGTAAAAAGAACAACGGCGCAGTATTTCGAAGGAAACTCGCGCTCGCCATCTCTCGTCTAAACAAATGGAAACTATCCAGCGTCGGACACGGTCGTACTGTGCGCGTTCACGGTGAAAAACGACGGAGAAACCGTTTTATGCATTCCGCCGTCACTGGCCGGCATACCGTGCGACACTGTGCCCGCCGCGGAGAAACAAATTCGCGAATAAATAACGTTATTTACGAGCCTCCGGGGTTGTTCCTTCCGAGATGAAGGGGGAAGAGAAATTGGTAGGGATCAAGTGGCCGAGAGAAATGCAGGGTAGCTGAATCAGAATTTGAATAACTTGATGCTTTTTGATGCGGCCGGGCTGTTGTACATGCAAAGGTGACAAGCAGGGTGGTCGCCCGAGCTGGGAGGGGTAGAAGTATGTATCTCTGTTCTCCGGTTTACACCTTTAAACGATGCGTGTGTCAAATACAGTGACGTATGTAGGAGATTTAGGAGAGATTGGGCGAAACAGAGAAGGGCACAGTTTGTTATTCGGACGTATTCTTTAATATTGAATACGAAAAGGTATAATGGAACACAGTGCGAATTCGACACGCGGCACGAACGATCTTACGATTCCTTTGTACACTCGTACAATAATGAGGAAAATGCAGCGGAAATGGCGCGGGAATGCCGCTTTTAGGTGATTTTCAACACGTATGCAGTCGGTCTAGTAAGTATTCGTACCCTACCTGTCTGTACACAAGAAATTTGTCGAGGTAAAATGTTTAAAGGTAGGTTGAAGTTCGTACATTTTTGTTAGTAATTGCACAATTTTGTTGACACTTGGTGTAAGTAACCTTTATATAGTAGAACTTCAAACTCGCCACTCAATTTCGATCAATTTCTTTAATTGACAGTTTAAGTTGCATGATAGTAGGATACGGTGCAAGGCTGAATTGCAAGTTTGCAGTAAAAACATTTCTTATCACCCATTCGTATTCTGTGTCTATAATTGTAGTAATTTTTATGCTTGGAATATTCATTTTGATAGCAGAGTACTATCCAATTCACAAGAAATCATAAATTATTTTTTTTCAATCGAATGCTTATTGATTTCCGAACCCATGTACCTTATAGTTGCTTACTCCGCGTTCGATTCTCTTTCGAAGTGCAGAACGACATATTATACAAACCATTTAAAAATTAAGCAGAAAACTAATTATTGTATCTTATATACCCCTTGGTCACATATAACTTTTGTCCAAGAACAATTTTTCACGTAACAAACAATTTATGAGTAATTTCAAATAGTCGAGTTCGCTGACTATTGCAGTAGCTCTGAACCAGTGTTCCACGTACTTGTTACAAATATAATATTTTTTTAAATTAATGCTTTATTTTTATCTGTTACGCAATCTGCAATTTATTATTTGCGAAAAGGACCGTTCATTCGTACTTTTGTTTCCAGTTTTCTGGCCTTAATTAGTAATTTTGGCGTTCCACACATTTCCCTTGTACTTTAATATGTTCCACGATTTCGAACCCCTTAAGAACCACAGCTGCACTTCATACCGGAACCCCAAGTCCGATAGAAATGATCGTGCCGTATTGATCAGCGCGTGTTAAACATTTTCTCCCATTTCCACACGATTTTCAGCTAGAAGCCGCGCAGTATTTGTACGGCGAAACGGAATTATCGTGGTCTCGTATTGTCGCGGCGTCAAAAACTTTTAAATCACGTCCGTCAAACGTGACTAAACGTTTAAGTTCCGTCACGGCGGGGCCCCGCGATTCGCGGTTGCGCCGTGGAATTTTCAAGTAGCATGTTGTAGATGCTGGTCACCGTCGCGACGATGCGATCCCGACGAGTTCCCCCGGAAGAATGCGGATGAAGGCAGCTCCGAAGATTGCGTTATAACTAGTACGCAGAGCGGAGGCTGAATGATTGAAACGAATTCGCGAAGCATTCGCTGACGCGTCGTGAATTTCTTTCTTTCCGATAAAATGGATGCAATTCAGGAAGACGAACGTTGCTGGGCGAATTATGCAGAATAGTGATTGCCACTGTGCGATTTTTAACTAATTGTGAGATCATTAACCCTTATGTTAGCAACCGGGTACCAATTTCTATATATCCTTTAACAATTATTGTATGTTCTTGACGAAATATCGCAAAACTGCTCCAGGCATCCATTCTTTGGTACACTATTGCGTTAATTCACGTTTTGTGAGAACAAAGGGTGTAGCCGGGTAAGAATGGCCAAGTGGCCCCCATGCCAATTTTTGTTGTTATTGGGTGCTAAGCAATGTTCTTTGCCTGAGACACCATTGGGTGAAATTTCAGATCTCTACCCCCTCGTTTAAGGGTAATATGAGGGTAAAACCCCTAAACTTCGTCATTTTTTTTTCACAGTTAACACTCAAGATATTTAAATGAAACATAGGGGAGAAGTAACTTCATACAAGCTCTACTTCACACAATTTTCTATGACCTGTAGGTACATTATTAAGGGCAGAACAAAAATAATTGATTTTTACCGAGAGTTTTTGCAGGCAACCCCTTGAGTGACACCCACCAAAAAAATCAAGGATAATGCTTCATGGTCCAAGTAACATCTGCCAAATTTTCAGGAAGATCGGATTGGTGGAACATAGATAAATAATAGAATGAAGCGTTCAATATATGTACAGAGAATAATCGCCACTTGCCCATTCTTACCCGGCTAGACCCTTTATGCAAAATATTTTACATAACTAAGCTTCAAACTTATTGACCATTTTGGTTGTTAACACAAGGGTTAAGCGTATTTAATATTTTCAAGTATTTTTATGAGCCCACCAGTCTGAATCATTTTATGAAGACCAATTGTCTGCGTTGTAAATTCCAACAGAATCTGATCCTTGAATTCTTGTAACTTTATGATAAAAAGTCGTGAAGCTTTCTGGAAACTTCGTAGAAAAAAGTGGCTTGCGGTGGCCGAAAGTAGAAGCTTCGCGCCCGGGCAGAATGCTCCGCGACTTTTTATCACAAAGCTGTAAGAGTTCAAAGATCGGCAATTTCTCGGCCGCAATTTTAGTGATCCTTTAATTTTGTTGAGTAGTGTGTATACGATATGGCTACTTAGCTGACGCGGCATTGAAGCGACTAGAACATTGACTGTACAACACGAATCCACCTTACTATAAAAACTCGGGCATATTATTGTAACGCGTTGAATATTCAAATAGCGACTCCGGTTGAAAGATCTACCCTCGCGTCTGACTTTTGCTTGAGTTCTCCACTCGGAACCTGTGAGCTGGATCCCGGGCCATTCTACAGAAGAAATAAAGTTCATTTCTCGCGAGAAACCCTGACTTATTTGTTCGTCCATCCTCATTGTTCAGCCACGACATAACAGTACATTAAATGTATGCATCAAGATTATTTAGTTAGATTATTTAGTTATTATATTATGAAATATCTGTTTGCGATGGGGTTTGTCGGTTCAATTTTTATCTTACCTTATATTAGTAAGATGCTCAGCTTGTTTGAATACGTATTATAAAAGGTTGGGTTTTTGAAAGAAAAGCCACTTCAGTTCTTTACGAACATCGAAACAGTTCCTCACCATTTGGCATCGAAGTCTCTCTGAACAAGCGACCATTTGACCATAGAACACACTATCAAATATTATTATTAAAATAATTATAATCAGAGAATAATTGATCGGTATCCGATTGTTTTACTGAAGAGCCCCCTTAAAATCTTGTGGTGTGTACTTTTACTTTTGAAAAACTTCTTCGCGAATGGACATTGCGTCGTCACAATGAGTCTCGACTCCATAATTTTCCCATTCAACGTATCAAATTTCTTTTCTCTATGCTCGAAACTTTGTTTTTTCCAAAGTATCGTTCACAATTTCTGTACTGGTACAGATCTCGAAACTATGTACCGTATTGTATTCATAGTACGACTCGTACTATGTACAATAAATTATTATTAATAATATATAAACGTTACAAACGTTCTGCGTTTGGCACTTCATCTCATCAAAGTCTCATACAAACATCAACATTATCATCCTACGATCAACAATTTTCCAACACCACGTACAATTTTTTCTAAGAGAAAGTGTCGAATAAAAATCTTTCTAAAAACGATCGTCATAAAGCTTACATAAACAAGTGTGACAATTTTGAGGCCTCCATCTACACAGAAAAAAACCGTTTCTGTCATAAAAATCAGTTTTCCATTTATTTATTGCAGTGGAGAAAACCTCGACGTAAAATCGTACAACGTCTTAAGATCCGTCCTTTAACAAGAGAGGAATGAGGTAACTGGAAGGTAATTAACGACGGTTGTACCAGCGACTTTTCATAAAGACCCGTTAGATGCCCGATCGTTTTCGAAAAGGCGAGAAGACTCGTCGACAGGCGACCCATTACGACTTAAATTGGCTTTTCTTCTTGGCCTCGGATCTTGATCTTCCTCATTTGTGGCAAAACTCTATTTACTTTCGATGGGGCTCGTGACTTTATGGGGACACGTCCGCAGAACTTTCTGGTTTCCTTTGAAAAAGCTTCCAAAAGGTTTCGTCCTTTGCAACCCCACATTTTTTTGTTGCCCCCTTCCTTCACTGTGCTCTTCGCTCTGTGCCAGCGGGAAAACGCAACGCGGTGTTCGAATTCTTGGCACGGGAAACACGAGCAGAAAGGTACTTTTAATTCTTTCGAGGTCCCTATGTTCGTTGAAAATACAAGCTCCAAAACGCTTGCCTTTCCTTCACTCCCTTTTCTCGAGTTGAGAAATGTTTTCGACCGCGGCTATTTCTAACGAACACGATTGTCTGGTAGTTATGTAAGAATTGTTCTAGAAGATTGTTAATATACACATTTTTATGAGAGCAAGATTTTGGAAAACAATGTGGATTAGGATTCAACGAAGGTATAATAAGTTAAATATTAATGTTTCTTTTACATGCAATTCTTTATAAAAAAAAAAGAAAAAAAAAGTGAAAAGCTTTTTTGCAGTAAAAGTTTCCGCAGATTTTTATATTGACCGAGCACCAGGAATGTTATTACATTTCGGATACTTAATCGATCTTTATTTAATTTGATTCGTAAAGAAATTGATATCATAGACGTACATACTCACAAAAAGGAGAAAAAAGTATATGTACCTTCATTTGAACTAATATTAAATAATATCTAGCAATTTACAAACGTAAAGAACACTGTCAAGCACGGTATATTTTTTAAATTCATAACGTTAAACCAGGATTCTTTCCTATTAATTAGGTTTTGTTTATTACGTCTATTAAAATAAGGGAATAATTGTGATGCTTAAATATTTTAATTCCGAAGTCAGGACCAAACTTGATCAACGTTTTATCCGAACCAATTCAATTCAACAAAAATTTGTTCCCTCATAATTTGTATTATTAAAATCCGATGTGCATTTTCGCGAGAGATATTAAAATTCAGTTTCCTGTTACACGCTTAACGTGTACCGTTTAACTAATACTATTACGTTACTTGTTAAAGACGGCAATATACTCTTCAGCTTTTCCCCATAGAAAACGCCACAACTGTGCTATAGTACGAATCAAAACTTTACTAGCGCAAGAAATAAAAGAAAAAAAAATTAACAGCCCGGGTACACAGCGGGATGGAGAAGATATACATTAAAATTAAAAACTAATCTGACCACGGCTTTCTTATCGCGCAAAAACAAAGAGCGAACGTCCAGGGAAATAAAACAGGCGAAGAACAAGGTTGGAAGATTATCAAGATACCGCGAGTAAGAACATTTGTTAATGTCTTTCGCTCTGGTAAGGAGTTTTTTTTTTTTCGATGAGGACGGGAATTTTCTGGCTCATCCAGCGTCAACGCGGTAATTTACTGCTTCGAATCGTGGAGGAAGGAGGGAAGGTTGGAACAACGTGGCGCTACAAATAATACGTTTTTCACGGTGTTTGTGTACCCTCTGTCGGATGAAATCGCGTATTTTTCATTAGCCAAACACTATCTCTTGATAACATAGCGAGGAGGAAACGCGGGAAAGGATGACGTGATTCGTTTTATTGTGACTTAATTTATACCCTGTCGTCTCTCCGCGCCTTTGTGCCCCTAATACTTTTTCGGGAGGGAAGTTTAAATCAGGTTCTACGATATTTCACCAGAGAAAAGGCTGAAGCATACTCGCAGCCGTGCCACCTTTAATAAATCATCAGTTTCTCGGAACGTGATGCTTGAGACCGCTGCTTGTAAATCCGGGAGGAATTCTCAGGTGGTTCAGTTACCTGCGTCGAATTTCATATTATCAGTTTTGGTAGTGAGTGAATGGTCGATTGAAATATCATTTATAGAGCTGCCGGAAGGCGTCTTGTATTTGATGTCTATTTGACAGGAAAAATTTGTATACCCTATTTATTATTTTGGCGATATGGAATGTTGGCAAAGTATTGTCAGCTTATTTTTGTATCTTCTTGTTTCAACCGTGACGTCTTTATTACGCGAATTGAATGAAAAGAGAAGAATTTCTTTTTATTTAAAATTATAATATAATTTATTTGTTGATCACATTTGTTTACCTAGAAACCTGGAAAATACTTCTGATTTACTGTGTATATTTAAATACTTTAGGGCAAAGCTCACTCTTTCTTCGTTCCCGGTTGTGTGTTAAGATATATTTTCTAAAAGAAAAGATAATTGCTAGAGGAAAAATTGTACTCTATTCTACTCTACTCTAAAATAAACATTTTATTTATATCTTGTTATATTTAACGATATCCAAGTTTATAGCTTTCTATTCACTTGGCGAGTACCTATTGTTCTATATTATCTGATAATAATGTTAAGAGACTATTATGCAATTTATTATACATTATCAATTATGTACAACATGTTAAACTATAATCGAGAATTTGTATGTAGTATATAGATGATATGACGGACAAGTAGATTATAAATATCTGAACTAGTTAATTTAGATTTGTCGCGTTAAATTATTTACCAAGGTGCAGATATAACAAATGTCGAATAGATTTCTCGCGTTTAATGTGTATTCTATGCACACTCTCGTTGCAAGTATATTACTGTTAATTTGAGACCTCTGCTTACAAATCGAAGAAGTACGATAATTGCCGACTATGCTCACATTCCATGTTATTCACTAAATATTAACGCCACTTGCCATTTCTGACGTCTCTTATATCGGTCATGAAAATTCGAATTATACTGTATTACAGTTATTATCCTTCTTCTAACATTCTTCAAAATTCGACACGAGGAACCTCTCATAAAACAACAACAAAAATATGATATAACTCCGCAGCAATGATGTACGTATTAAACAGTCATACAGGAATTTGAAGCTGTAGGGAGGAAAGAATAAATTAATTCTAAAGTCGCGCATCGTTCTCATAATTTCGTTTCCTACGTTTTAACGCGTCCTATCAGAATGGTCGATTAACGACCCCTGGCTAATCCACAACTATCATACACCCGACTTTCCCGCCGCAGTCTGCGGATTTTTCTTCCCCCCGACCGAACTGTTTCGCCTGTAAAAGCCCAGGGACAAGAAGCGAATGATTAAAAGCGTTATTATTCCACTTCCTCGATAAAGTTGATATATCTACCAGTTGATATTCACGGCGAAAGACCTTTTGAATATGCTGGCCGCCTTCTGTCTTCTACTTTTTCCCTCGTTTTATTTCTCTCCCCGTATTATCGTTCTCTTCGTCCCTTTCTCCCTTCGTTTCTTCCTTATTCTCTCTCTTTCTCTCGAGTTGCCGGGCCGCGAGGAAACTAATTTAAATCGTAATGGCCCAGCCAGCAGCAGCGTGGAACTACGAGTTTTTGTAAGAACGCCATTTGTCTGCCGTGTACGCGCGCGCGCGCGCGCGCGGGCGGCAATTCCGCGTACGAAATTTAGGAGACCACGTAAGAAAAGACAGAGAAGGAGAGAGCTCTTCTGGTGACAATCGCAATTATGGAAGAAATTTTTTGTCGAGATTGACGCCATTCGTTGCGCTCCGCATCGCGCGTTTTATCGTGCAGCGTATTGTTTAAGGGTTAACTTTGTTTCGGAGCGCGGACCTAGAAGCGTTTATTCGATTCCATGGGCCAAAGTGGTGAAATGTGGATTTCAAAAAAGAAGAATATTTTGTTTATAAAGAACTTTTGATCTATAATGTTGACAAAGAATCATTTTTTAAGACTATTCATGGTGGTCCATGTTACTCTCAATTTTACAAGAGCTCCTAAAATGACTTGCTATCGTGATACATGTTAAATTGAATTAAATTGCTCTTCTTTTGCTTCCGGTTTTTATCACATTTATAACACTGCAAGTTTACCTATGCTTTAAGTAAAAATTTGAGGCAACAATGTATTACGAGGCAAGTTACGGATCAGATTTTGCGAAGGAAAATAAAACTGGGAGGCAACATTACCACCCCATAACATTGGAATTGTAGTCGTGCATCAGAATCAGCGTTCTGTTTTCGTGATTATTGTTTATTGGTTTATTTTGCTTTAATTACATTTACGTGGATTGGTTTTCATTCTCTATATTAGTACATAATATTGGGTGGGCGATTTTTTTAATCTTTTCGAATTATTCAATTAATTACGGTGTAAAAAAAGAAATGTCTATTCTAAAGCCATGGTTAGCTGTCCTTTCATCGCATAAATTGATAAAATTTTTCATCTATTTAATTTTCAACACTTGTATAGTCTTATGAGTCAGTTTAGTAAATAATTTCTATCGGGTATGAGTTCTTTATTTCGAAACAAGATTTATAATGTTTATCCTGCTCCCACTGTCTGACTATCGCAACATCGTGCTTCAATTTTTCTTAATTGTCCGTGTCAACTACTCTTACATTACCAAAATAAAGTAGCAACTACAAAATGTGCATTGAGGCACTAATGTACCTTCTATGATTTACAATACTTCGAATAATTTTCCAACATTTTCAATAAACTCTATTATCAGCGTTCGAGGTTGACTCTCCGACGTTTGCGTGTCTGATTCAGGCGACAGGGTGTCTAGCAAACTTTTATACAAGTCGCCATGAATTGATTGCGAGGAATCAACGTTGTTCGGCGGCTAAAGATCGATGGAGAAATTTCGGCCGTCGCGTCGTCATCGAACGAAAGCCGAGTTTCTTGCTCTGACAAGCTAATTTGGCGTTATGCTTCCTCTGATCGGACGCAACTGTCGTTATCTTTACGATTATGCGAATATCGGGACGCTGGTCATTCCATTTGGGATTTAGAGAGAACGTAGACATCAAGCTTCCTTTCTATTGGGGAAAACCCTTTTGCAAAGTTACGCGTATAATTGGAAGGTTGCAGAAACGTGAATGATAATACTGATTGAAAACGATTTGTAAAACGGATTTGGATGAAACGAAGCAATTCTACGGGGGGGAATAATTAACTTACGTAACTGTGCTGCAAATTTTTATTGTCTATGTTAGGGAATAGTTTTGGAATTATGCCGGGAACGTAGAATTTAAAAGCTTGAAAAGATTCGGGAAGCTTTGAAGAATTTTCATGATCTTTCGCGTAATTATGTTTTTCAATAGTTTTTCTTTTAGCGTTACAATTTATTAATGAACGAGAGAATTATACGTGAAACTCTATCTCGCAAGTCACGTTTTTATCAATACGTAATTACACTTCCTGGAATAAATTTTAGTAGTTAATACTTTTAATAGTTTGTCTATTTTTGTTATACTTGGATACTGTTTGAGAAGCTTCGTTCCTCGATGTAAGTTAATGCATTCGCATTTTATGAAAGGTGTTTATAATAACTGGGCCTTAATTCTATTAAACATTTAGCTCGTTGAGCTTTCACTATTACACGCGAAGTTTATGTATATTATATGCTCGTCGGCATTTATGACAAAGATTTTTATTTAACGGAAAGCATTAAATGTTAATAAAATTAGGCGTTTCACAGTTCGTCGCTTTGCTCTATAGATAGACAGAAAAATACTATTTCCGTGAAATATATCGATTCCACGTTGTTATGGTTTCATGATCGATATTTTCGTTGAATTTGTAGTGAAATATGATATTACCATTGCGACTGTTTCACCATTATTTCATTTCATTCAAATGTTCGATACAAACGATTAGTTTTCGATTTAGAAAGTATTATTTTTCAATGTAAAGGGTTTCTGTATTTCGAAACTGGTTTCAGTAAAATGGACAGATTATTTAGTTTCATATCCGTGGATTAAATAATTCATACAGAATTTGTTAAAAAAAATAACGTAACAAACAGAGTCGTAGCCAAATGTCCCGTGAAATAAAATAATAAAAGAGTATTTTTGGAAAACATAAATCGTGAGAATTGCAAACAATACATAACTATTTCCTTTGCCTATATCGTACTGTATTTAATACTATAGAAAATAACTTATCTTCTAGCAGGGAGAAACCACAGTCTCTCATCTAAAACCAAATTAACTGCAAATGCATCCATCATAATTTAATTCAAACGGGATGCTTCATCAACGAGATTATTTTATCGTCATCAAACCTTCCCTTATTTTATTCCCGTATGATACGAAAGGGTCTGCAAATTATATGCAAACATTTGGAAAAAATATTGACCGTTCCTTGCCAGTAAACTCCTAATTACACAATCAAACAAATTCCCCCGAAAGAACGAATGCCCCACGTTACGCGGGTCAACGAGTGTCCTCAAATCGAGCCAGGACATGTTTCTCGCCCCGTCAGCTGGGCCGGCATGAAATCCCATAATCGTGCACGACTTCACAGCCTCGTAATGCACTTTTAGCGCTTCGATATCGAAGAACGGGGAACGAGCAGCGCAAGAAAAGACAGACAGCGATAGGGAAAGGGGGAAAACAGAGAGGGAGGGGGATGATCCATTAGAATTGGCAAACGTACAGTGCATTTCGGTTCGTCGAAGAAAGAAAAGGACAGGCCTGTGTACGATCGCTGGTACAGCGGCCACCCCCTACCCGGCTGGCTGGTTTCCTCTATCTAAACTGCTTCGGAAGACAGCACGGCAGTTAAGCGACGAAATTGCAAATCGAAACGTTTTACGCGGGCAATGAAAGGAGTCGAGGTCCGCCAGTTCGATTACGGGTCTGCCCGTAAAACGTGGCGGTGGAGTATACGTGAACCGTATCGAACAAAGAGGAAGGAAGAGCAGGAACACGCTTTTCGTACGTGGAATTAAGTAAAGCCGCAACCGTGAGATTTCATAGGGACAGTCTATCCTAACAACGAACATATTCGTCCGCTTCAATCTTCAAGATTGCTTGACCGCGTGTTCATTTGTGTTGGCGTACTTACATGCTGATATGGTGTTGTTCCGCGGGGTAAATCAAATTATTTCGTATCAACGAAAGTATTCGTTTAAGTGACGTTAATGTGAGATGATTACCGAAACCGAATGTCCACAGAAACACGAATTTTTGAAGGTAACGGTGAGAGTTGGTTAAAGGCAGACAAAAACCGCGCGTATCTAAACATTTAGTAAGTGGACATCTAAAATTCTGTGCTGGGTATATGTTAAGCGAAAGGTATTAGAAATAACAGTTTTTTTAAAGTGACATCACATTTGAAGAGTTATTTTACGTCATAGTGATACATGCGCGTATGGAAAATATTGATTTGAAATGTAGTAAAGGAAATGTTAAATAAAATAACAATTGATTTAAGTGTATTAAAGTAATTATTTGAAATGGTATTCTGTATGTCCGAACTTCCATTGAGTATGCGACGAAAATCCATTTTATTATTTTATTGTATTATTTGGTGATAAATTTTTAAACGTGGTATGCAGTGATATAAATCAGTTTTAAAGTGCTACCAATCTGTCATTTGTTTTTGTTATCGTATCTCATTCAAAAACGCAATACACTTCGCATAATTATTAATACGCCTATACTACGACTACTACAGAATAACTTACCCTATTTGCCTTTCTTTGAAAATCACAAAATAAACAAAAGTAAATTCCCCTCCAACATGCACGCGCAAAAACTTCCTGTTGCCACCGAAACGAAAAATGTCCATTAAACAAAAGGACGACAGTGAACGACAAGAGCTGTTATGGGACGTCGTTACAGTCTTAACAATGTTCACGTTCCAATTATTGTCAAAGCTGTCAGTATTGCGTATAGCTCACAATCCTGGTTCCTCATATTCTTACTCTCTCCTCTATAGTACCTATTCCAATGAAAAACAAATAGAGATTGGTCTTGAAATCTCTTTCACGCTTTCACCTATGCAAAAAGTATTCTATACCACATCATGCCCCCCCTCTCTATCATGCAAATTTGGTATACAACATTCTTCCCCATTATTATCAATGACGGAAATACTCCAGGTGGTTACCCCTGGTAAGTTTTTACCCCACTCCGTATATGTGTGAACAATATAATATATGCGTAAATAATGTAATTAAATAATTGTATGTATGTGTGAATATATACAATATGGAGCTATAAATAAAGAATATAAATGTACTTAATAGCGGAATAAACGTGTAATGCTTCCTCTTCGATGAACAGTAACACGCTGACTAACTTCACATCGTTCGACTCCTTTTTGATTTCCCAGTAAACAGTGAGTCGAATCTCCACAAATGACAGATCATTCAGTTTTCGAGAAACTGAACATTGGTATTATATACCACAATCACTCATGGCCAGCAATTCGGGCTTCAAACTTTCACAAATTTCCATTTGTACCACTCCCAAGGGGGTCTCACAACGAGGGCACGTTCGGCCCGCGAAAAATTTGGTATCCTCAATTCCCTTAACACGAATTACACGTGAATCCCCCTATCCCATTCTCGTGACACGATTACCTCCTCCGTCCAAGTCGTAATCATCGATTTAATTCCAGAAGTTTACACAGCGTTTCCCACGAGAGAATCGTTTTTACTCGTAGTGCAAGCACCCCCTTCCTCTGCATTATGATGTGTTTGGCTATAATGGGAACCAGAACGAAAGAAAAATGTCGATATTTAAGAAGATGACAGCACTTTGGAATTCGATTATGGATTTTGTCGACGTGTCGATGCTTCTTTATCTTCAGGGGGCTCAAAACAATAGGAAGGAGAAAGATACTTAATTAATTCTGATCCGGGTTACAGTCATTAGTGCCCTTAAAATTCGAAAGCAATTGGTCAAGCAGATTTTAAAATATCACGAACACCGTTTTCAGAAACACAGTTTTGAGAAGAACCCGTTTAAAGTTTTGTTTACCGGTAACAATACCACTTATCACACGTCTTTCATACAGTGATAACTTCGTTAAGTTCAGACGTGCAAATATATATATTTTTTAAACTATATTCTTCAGCAGGAGCAGTCTAGCATTCTAGGAGCAGGATCCACCAGCGAGATTCATATGCCTTCTGTTTTCGGAAAACTATAAACTGTTAAGATGAACACTCCGAACGGTAGCAGAGGGGAGCACGTCTCAGCGGAACTCGCAAACGAAGATCCAACTTCTCTTTCATTCTGCACCCGCAGTGTTACACTTCCTGGACCGAATTTATTACCTGTTTCGGAGCATTGACGATGTGTCGATGGTATGCCAGCCGGCAGTCGTGTGCTGAATCGACGAATCGGTTTCGAGTGAAGGTGCGATTGGTCGATGCTACGCTTTACGTTCCTACCTCGTGCGACAGCTGAGGACAATAGTCCACGAAAATAAAAGGAACGCTCGAACGACTGACCGGATGAGTCTGTTATGGGACCCCGTAAACTGTTTAAGAATCTCGACATGGAGTTTCGTAGTGAGTCGTGCAACGGCGCTGATTTCGAGGAATTTTTAAATTAAGCAGGCTTATAGAAGCCACGGGCAACGAGAGGCTGTTATAATTTTAACCCTTTTGGACCCACTGCGATGTACGTACATTCTCAATACATCCCGGTGAATGACTCCAAACCCGGCACAAGCCACCGATGTACAGACGACATCTTTTTAAACGCTTATAAATTATTCCATTTTCTTTTTTAAGTGTTACGACACGTACCTCTTGCCTCGTTAATAAATAATACATATACCTATTGAGTTCTGTACAGTAATGTGTATATCATGTTGTGAGTTTATCTGTATGGAATTCTATGTTAATTCTAAGTTGAGTAGCAAAGAAAAGAAATCGGGTCGAAAGTCTTGAGGCACAAAGGAATTTTTAATAACGTAGCAAAAAGAAGCGTCGAACGGATACTAGATTATAATAAGTTCATTATTAATTACAGGCGAAGCCTATTTTCTACATATACTTGCAGCTTTCACAATATGTCAATAGAGTAACCAGGCCAGTAGCGAAACAATAAACTTCGCTTTTCCAGATTGCATCGATGTTTACCGCGTGCCAATAAATAAAAATCACGATGAACTTTATCGCACTGAGCAACTATTGATTTTTAATCGAAATAACAAAAATTAATATCCAAGCAGATAAACGCTTTCATATGAGATCCAAGAATATATGCAATAGCAACGTAATTGCTTCGTCACATTTCTTGTAGAAGGAGCCAACAATTTGTTTTTCATTTTCATGCTGCACTTATGGTCGCCACGATGACACTGAGATAACAGTATTATTGGAATAAGTTTTGACGTACGAAAGTGACCAATTGTGCTTCGAAGTAGCTTCTTGCAATTAGTCAAACGGAAGCTCGTTCGTTATTCAGGGACGGGATTTCTTTGACGGATGCTAACAATCTCGCTACAGGGTACGCACACGGTTTCACCTACGAAATCCTGGCCCAATTTCGCTCACCCCGTTTGAACTCCTGGGTCGAGTGTTGAAACTTCAATCCGGTCTCTGGCTCGAGTTTCGCTCGACATTTTGCTCGTCGACCAACTCCGGCTTCAACTTCAAATTCGGCGTGCCCCCGGTCTTATCTTTGTTAATATACACCGCGGATCTGCACTTGAACGGTGGTTCCGCGAGGTTCAGATACGAATATTATTATTCGTCATACGAAGTTCAATTGTTGAGATTAATAATTATTCTACGAAAAATGTGCAGAGCCTGTTCGTGCCAATTTTTACGAAGCTTCGTATGAAGATAATTTGCAAAAGAATATTGAATTTTCATCCCTTCAGTGTGGATGATCGCCCATAAAAAGTTATTGCTCCTTTTTTTCAGTTTTCCTTTCATAAAAACTTCATCAAAATCGACGTGTACGTATTCGATGTGTACCTCTGTCAGTCGGGATGGTATCGGTTCGTGGAAAAACTGTCCATTCCATTGATGTGTATTGCAGGTTGAGCTGCATTTATGCCAGGTTTGCTTTTCAATTTTTGTATATTTATCGCGCTACGTCAGTTGCACACCTGTACACTGCAATGAAGAAGAGAAAAAGGAAACCAAACACAGGGTTGAAAATGGGGACAGAGCGTGCCGCTTATTGTATCGCTATGCGCATTAGAATTACCAAAGAGAACTGATTGAAAAGCTTTATATAAATATGTATTTTTATATACCAATTATTTCAAATAGTCGAGTATTTTATGAATGTAAGCAGAGGCGCAATAAAAAACGTAATTGTCTTTCATGCTAAAATTCTCTCACAAAGTTCAAAGACATTCCCTAAACAGTGATACGACTTGGATATTCAAAAAGTGCATCGACTATTTCAGTCGAAACGATAATGTTCTATTAAAAAAAAAAAAGGTGCAACTACATATACCAAGTGCATTATGCCAAAAAATGTGTGAAATTATTTTCAGATTATGCACCATCGCATACCATTGTAATTGTGATTTATGGAATATTTTTTATCCCGAATCGAACCCTTTGGGAGACACAGCTTGTGCCATTTGCGGTGGGACACCCTGTACAGTTCGTTACCATGTCGCACTGTTCTGCTGGACGAACTCGCGACCCGCGATCATCGCAGGCCGCGACATATTTCACGAAGGATTCCTTTCATCAATAGTTACCTAGGCATTGCAATCCGCAGCTTACTCTCGCAATTTCGCGGCTCGCAGAAGATTTACTGCCCGCCACAACCGACAATACGAATCCCCTTTAATAACCGTGCCTATCTTTACTGCTGCTCAGTTTGCACCGTTTGTACTGGTGACTCGAGTTTGCCTACTTTACAATCCGTCGTAGATCCGCATTATTAGATAATGCGACAGCTACACGATGAAATATATCTCGTCGAAGAGCTTGCCGAGCTTTGTACGTGCAATAGTTGACCTGGGTAAACATGCTGTAAAGCTTGGTACGGGTGGTGGGATTTAATCCTCGGCCTCGTGATTTTCTTCTTACATTGCAAACACGTATTAAAGTTGATTATTTAATCATTCTAGTTATTTCGGTAGGAAATATTCTAATTTATGTCTTTTTAGACACTGAAATCTTTCGAAAGGTACTTCTGTTATTGGCGATTTATTGGCGACTGAAAACTAATTAAGTTTTTGTAGCTATATACATTTTCTATCCAATTATTGAACGGCTACTTTATTAAAGAGTTATTAATAATCACTCTTTGCATTTAACATGTTTGCTTTCTGTTTTACAAATAAGTTATGATTGCTAGCATATTTTCCTGGATAACTGCATAGTTAGATAGTATCTCAATATATCACTTCCTACGATTGTTAATTAATCTTTTTGACACTCTGTTTCGCGTAGAATGAAAATATCGATTTTTATCTACAAAATAGTTTTCAAATTTTTAAACCTTCCCATCACGTTTTCTGTAAATAATTGTACTTTTATTGCAATTAATTATGCTAATATAATTAAGAAAGATTATTCTTCGGGCCAGGCCTAAATATTATTATATCGTGATAAGGATGGAACTATAAATTCTGTTGCACCTTAAGTGTAATACATCCGGAGATATTAGTGCAAAAATTAATGTCATTGCTGATAATTTTATTTTCTTTATGGATAGGATTGTTACATGGTTTCAATAAAAAGTGTTCGAACAATCTCAATAAAATCAACAGTACTGTATGAGACAAGTTGACAATATTCCAAAGGACTTTCCGCCTTCAGTGCCTTGATATCGGGAAATTGGAATATTCGAAAATGCGAAATAAATGCACCCGAGGTAACACTGGCTGTCTTCAATAAACAACTGTACAAAACAACTGATACATTCGGAATGATATAATACTTGTGACGAAAGGCATCCAAGGCAAACATTTCCCTGTACTCCACAGCTGTGGAAATTAATATTTCTTGGAGCTTAGAATTCATTATTTAAACGTAAACATTTCCATCAAGCATCGAGATATTCATGGAATCAAGAAACCAAAGAATCGCGTGGAATTGGGCCTCACTGGTCTGGCTTTGGATCGGTCGACAGTTCGAGTATCGATTCACGGAAGTTTCAAAGGCGCAACCTTCATCGGATTTTTCGAGGCATGAATTCTGACCGGGCAATTTTCGGCCGTCAAGAGTGAAGCGCTATCGAGGCGGCCGTTCCAATGGGGAAAACGCTTCGAAGCATATTTTTGGTTGGTTCGTTATCAATGGACGAGTCTATTTGCTATTCCTTTTACATTTTTGTGCCGGACGAGTCGCGGGGAAATTGTGAATTTTCGCTGGCACCGCCGATGTTTTGAATACGGCTTTGGTCGTGATTAAAATTTCGCGTATTTTAGAACGACTCGCTTTTAATGAAAACATTCGGCCTTCTTTTTCTTTTTTAGGCCGACCCACGTGCACAATCGTCACCCCGTTGCTCCCTAATTTTTGGTGTCTCTGTCAGAATCGAATGTCCAGTATGGTTTTAAAATTTTGATTCTGCGATTTCGTGGTGCCGTTGGTAGTTCTAGATTTTAAGTTTGAATATGATGCTGATTAAGGGGGAGGATTGTACGTTCATTTAATTTAAAGGAATGTAGATAGAGCTCTCAAGATTAGGAAAAGCGTCTCGACCAGACTCCACCGAAAGCGTAGGAAAAATTATTAACTAGTTTTTAGTCTAAATATATGGAATGATTCGTGACAAATAAATACATACATTTATAAATAGTGTTTGAACGCACATACGAACCGTTCATACGAGAAAATGGATAATATTAAAAACCGAATACTAGTTATGTAATTAGCAACCAACATTTCCTTGCCGAACAACGAATCCACCAGACGCAGATATTGATATAATTACTTACCAATGATTTACAGTTTATTAATAAAGAAATCTGATTATACGAAATCATTGAATCCAGCGATCGCGACATGTGACACTGTTGGCTCTGCACACACGTCTTAGGGGCTGATGCCCCTATTCCAGTTACTAAAGAGAAACGTCGTTCACTGAATGCCCTCGAACATCCCTCCAAACCTGCTTTACACACGCATACACAAATCTACACACAGAGGGACACACAAAAACGTGCACGCATACATACACGTTGCATATAACACACACACGCGCGTGCACTCTCCATACACATTTGCGCCGGATATATCGAACCCTTATGCATAATGCATTAAGGGATGACGGGAAGTATGGATATATTACTCGCCAGAGGGCAATGTTATTGCTCTCTGGCGTCTCACTGGCTAATGTTGATAAGGAAGCAACGTCGCTCGGACGAATATGCGGAACGAAGACGAGGGATATTCATTAAGGCGAGCCCTACGTTTCACCCTGTTATTCTTGCCGTGCAATCCCGTGAAAAAGACCACCCCTGAAATCCCGGTGAAATCGCGTTACAATTCAACGCGGAGAAAGATCACCGAGTTGCGCCGGTTAGACGTGACTCGAGAATACCACTGGAATATGAAGACCCAGTAATTTCTTGCGGCATCGTTTTCAATCCGTTGCCAGACAATTTTTCACGCTGCGGAGTTTTGGTAATTCGTGAACAATTTTAGCTAGCCCGAAAAACTACCGCGAGTCGCACTCGATTTTTGGGGGGATTCTGAACTTATCCAGTGTCGCGAGTTGTATGTTACTTGTGCCTTCCAATTTTCATATGTAACACGAGTGTCGCGCTTTATTATATTGGAAACTTGTCGACCTATGTCAAGACCACCGTCATTTACTCTTTCGTCGTTGAAAGATATATTCCTAAATGCTCCTCCAACAAGACATGGATACGGAAAATGAGATGAGAGTAAATATTAGGACGAATTGGTACCTATTCTCGTCTAGTTCGATACTTCATTTATTTTGTATCTATGTATATTACAGTGACGATTAACAGGAATAATTGATTTGCGTAAAAGGAATATTTCGCTTGTCGCAGGCTTCTCTTCTGTTTCCAGTGAAATATTTCGTTCAATAGTCTTCTTCTTACAATAGTCACGTTTTCATTTCGGACCGACGACCAATCAATCAGACTATTCAGACTTTTGTCATTTTTGCGGTAATTATCTGGAAGAGGACGAGTAATGTGGGATGCTGGCCCACGACTGTCCAGAACGGTCCAGAAAGGTTCCAGAAAGGTGATAAGGCAAGATTCGTGCAAAATAAAGATAGAATGAAAGAGAAAGAGGGGTGCCACCCCGCAATGCGGCACGGCTTCTGATCAGATTGCGAGCACTCAGTCAGCCATCTCGAGTGTAGCCAGAGTCTACTGATTTCCAAGCACCACTCGCAGATGCTTTTTATAACAAATAAAAGCTACGGCCAAGATATGTGTCATTTTACATGAAATATTGCAGTGAAAATCTATTATCCCGTGAGTCAAACGATTTGATATTTCTGTAAAAAGTTCGATGGATCTATATTTCGATTTAAATGAATTTATATTTTGTATGTATCTAAAGCGAATTAAAATCCAACTAAGAGGAATTTAAAATCGCTACATTTCTACAGGCAACACGAAAAGTAATCTGTATCAAAGTACAAAGGGTTCGCTAGGCAAAGAAATGCGCGAGATCAAATTTTCAATATTGTTCTTCGTGCTTCTATTAATGCATCGTTATTACGTTACTTCGTATTTTCATTGCTTTATACACATTATTATTATACTGCAAACATTTCAATTATTCCCCTCACTTTGCATATCTTTGCCGCAAGAAGAATGATTTATCCATACAATTGGTGGACGTTTCGCGAACAATTGGTTGGTGCAAAAAATCGTTCGTTTGATGAATCTTTAAAAGTACCGTGCCATTTGCGAACGCATTAGCGAATATTTATGAAGACGTTAAAAGGATGTACCTTAATGACTGAAAGCATTAGCTTTACATACCGAAAACGCGATCGGTAGCGAGGAAACGGTGAACTGAATTCTTTCGTCGCAAATCTTTCGTGTTCTCCATTGGAGACGTGAAAGCAATTACAATAAACTCGATTTATCCCAGCAATGAAACACAATATAGATAAGGGGATTTCGATAAAACTCTTTTGGAACAAGTTGCTCTTACCCGACAATTTAACAGTACGACTTATGAAGTACTGTGGCACGCGTTGAAAGCGCAGTCAATATCGTTCCGGAAAATAAGTATTTTAAGTTGTATATGCATATTGAACAACGAAGCATTGATGAATATACAAATATTGAATACGAGGAACATTTTGTTGATTGTACCGCGACTATCTTTAGTATAATCACCGCGTAACTGCAAAAATGTAATTTGACGGAACTCGTTTGCAATTATGCTACGCAATTAAGGGCTTATGGTTTCTTGTGGCGCATTATGTACTATTAATTTTGGCTTGATTATAAACTCTCAAGCTGACAGAATCGGTTCAACAGATGTTCCAAAGTGAACATTTTCCAATGTTACAACGTTGATTCAAATATTACATTAAAAAGTGAAATAATAAAATGCTTGAGAGGAAAGTCATTTGCCTGTATAACAAATAAATCAACGTACAAGTATATCAACGCAATTCCTAGTCAATTAAAATAATATATTATTAAAATAGTAGCTTCGCAAATACTTCATTCAATTACTCCTTAACTCTATAACGTTCCAGAGAAATATTTTACACCCATGCATTTCAACCACGAATAAATTACTAAGCCTACAAACACTGTACATTAAAATTCGGCCCAAAACAAATATTGCCAAACGTACGGCCAAATATGTAAAACTGCTCCACTCATTAGAAACGATTACTACTATTCATCAGCATTACAAGATTTCGCACATATCAGGACCATAAATAAAGTGATCCAGGTAATTTCATCGATTTACAAACGGCTAAGCCCCAATTACATTCTTCGGTACACTAATCGAAAAGATTGCAGAAAGTAAGCGCGATCAATTCAACTGAACGCATGTCCCACAGATTCGCGTATCCATTTCACGGCCTTCTAACAAATGAATAAAGGAAGGAAAAGAATTTAATTATGCCGAAACGTGTATCGGCCGCGTGCGGCCATCCCCGACCGATCGTAATTCAAACAAAAGTACATCAGCAGTCCGCGTTGGAACGCCTGGCTCCGGATGCGGTCACGGGACGGGCATAAAAGCTACAAAGGGACCGGTGGCCACACAGAGCAGCATATTTCGGCTTCGCTCGCGTCCGAACCGAACAAATATCGGCCGGCGGTCCTCTCGAAAAGTGGAAGTTCGACGTGGCTCGTTCCGATCGTAGACAATGGAACTGAGATACAAAGGGGTCGGTGACAGAGATCGCCACGATGGACAGGCAAGAGGAGGCCAAGGGTTGCACGCGGAACGGCTGGCGAAAGAGGGTGGGCGCGAACGGACGATTCGCCACCGGTGCCCGGAATCCCGTAATTTCTGCAACAAAGCGAGCCGTCCATCTCGCCACTGTACCACCCTCGGTGTACAGGGTTATTAGATCGTCGTGATGAACGAGTTGTGTTGCTACGCCGATTCACCGACACTCGCCTAGGACACGCGTAATACGCAAACACTCGTGTCGCGCAGCTTCTGTCGGATGAATCTTATTACAGTGTTCGGACCGAACAGTAGACTCATAAAGCCACCGAGTTCCTTCAAATATAATTATTTACTTGCTGGGTATAATTACTACATTCTACAGCTGCAAGCTATATATCTATAAATTTGTACATCGCCTTTTCTAGGATTAGTAGGTTTTATTGAAACTTAGAGCGGTTTATGGCTTTATGATCTGTGAACCTTTAGCTGCACATGTGGACTATGCGCAAGGCACTTTTCGGTCAGTCACTACCTGAGAGTGACCAGTAATTAGGGGCGGTTGATTTCCACTTCTACCAGATTTTGGAATATCCCTTCCGTCCCCTCTCTACATCGGCAAACCATCTTAATTAGCCAATCCGCATGTCACTATCAGCAACACGCCCATTCCGAGGTTTTGGCGAGTCTTCGTTAGAGCGAACCTAACGAAGACACAACAGTATAGTAGTACGATCAGGAGAGTCACGACAACATCATCATCAGACTAGTACTAACATCAGAGTACGATCACATCTAAAGTAACATCATCACCATACAAGTATCATCGACACCTTCAGAGTCTGTGCATCACCTTCAAGGTCCTTACACCACCTTGCAAGGGAATCTTTCCATCACC
The DNA here is from genome assembly GCA_963667235.1 of Nomada lathburiana. Lineage (NCBI taxonomy): Eukaryota > Metazoa > Arthropoda > Insecta > Hymenoptera > Apidae > Nomada > Nomada lathburiana. The sequence goes on along the minus strand of OY763898.1, from coordinate 6,261,917 downwards.
TTTGAGTAGTCACAGTTAATTATCAGCTTGTACATTAAACTGTAAATATACGACTATTTATCGAGTGACATCAATTCTCATCACCTTAATCCATCTCATATAACTAGCCCTCGCGGCATTAGTTTGCCGTAGAGCGCAACGGTCATCGTGCTTTTGACCAACAGTCAATTCGCGAGTTTAGAACCGTACATACAGTATATACGTTTTAGCTATTAATGCAGCGATTAAGACAGTTTTTCGAGCTCGAATGCGTTCGAGTGTTTAGTGATATACCTGTGAGCGTATTTCGATGGAGCGAAATGTTTTGTTATAATGGTGGATTTTACGGCTACGTGAAGTGCAGTGTCAATCTTTCCGTTGAACTGCCGAACGGACGGGAACGAGTGTCCGGCTGCTTACAGTGAAGATACAAGGGTACCGAGTAAAAATAGTTTCAGTTAAAAAATAATGTTTTTCAGCCATTCATTTTGCAATTGTTTTGAACGAATGCAATTTTATAAGAGCAGGGGAATATTGAAAGATTTGAAGGAAATGGGGACACAGCCTTGTCTGTCCTTTTCGCAGATCAATTTTAAAAAATGCAGGCACTTTAAAATTGCGCGTATTTAACCCTTGTGTGTACAACCAATATGGTCAATAAGTTCGAAGCTTAGTTACTCAAAATATTTTGCACACATTTTTTTTCACAAAACGCGAATTTACGTAAAAGTGTCCAAAGAATGGAGATCAGCAGTGGTTGTGCGATATCTTGTCAAGAACATGAAAAATTTTTCAAAGGAGATATAGAAATGGGTACCCGGGTACTAGGTTGCACCGAAAAGCTCATTCTCGTCCGTTTCTTACCTCAACGCTTATAATTCAAGTTTGAAAACAATTTTTAAAACAATATCAAACAAAGCCTCGCATGAAACAACATGCATTCTATACATTCGACTTATTTTTTTCACGCGGAATGACCACCTGATGGTTGTACCATCGATACTGAGACAACCCTGTACATAACTAAAGACAACGACGCATCCAAGTTCCGGCAAGAACGAAAGGTGTTGCCGCAAAAAGCGTCCGCTATCGCGTGGACTCAACGACCCACAATCGAGATGAAAAAATCGAGACAGAAAGTTCGCGATTCATTTCAACGATCGCGACGCGAAATTTCGTTCTTCGGAATGACCGGACGGTCCAAACTCGTTACCAACGGAACGCGCGCACGCGGCAAACGGTTTCCCCAGAGCGTTACAAGACGCGCGTGCACAAGCGGCAGGCGTTTTCGTAGCGGCGTGGCATCGTTTCGCGTAATTACTTAATCCGTTTACTCGCGCGCCAGCGACCACCAGCACGGAATACGAATTCGTGTTTTCGGCTGGCGCGGCGCCCGCCCGCGGCGGAATAATTGCGCTCGCAATAAATACAGCGGCGGGTAATTTTATTCGCGACGCCGCCCGTTGCCCGTGGTCAGTTATTAGATCATCATGATGAACGAGCCGGCGCATGGCGTTTCGACGCGACAGAGAGGGCGAAAGAAACGGGAGCACGCGGCGCGCTTTGTCTCCGGATTTGCCTGATAAAATTACCGACGCTCGTAACAAATACGATTCCCCGGTAATTTTATTGCCCCGCCATCGTCGTCGCTGGTGTTGTCGTTCTTTTCCACTTTTTTTTTTACCTTTTTCTTCCCGGCAACCAACGGGATTATGAACGCGAGCCCGCGGAAAAACGAGATCCGCGCGAACGAGCGCATACTAGTTTACGGTTATGAACTGATTACGCGTTTCTGCCGAGGACCAACAATTTGTTTGCTTTTAATCTAGCGGCGTTGGTTGAATGTGGTGTGGTTGCTCGGACGGGTGTGCGCGCGCGCGTGTGGATACGGGAGGAAGAGCGTAAATAGAGCGTGAATAAAGGAAAGCGAGTCTGCTGGTTTAATTGTGAAGTCGTACAGCGACCTGCAGTGATAAACCATGTGCAACGTGAACAGTTGCATGAATTCGTTCATTTCTGTAAGGAGAAACCGCTTGTGAACCCGAAGAATTTCTTTTTTCACGTAGGTACCATACGTTTCGACAATGACTACGTCTGGATAATCGATAGTTCGCGCCGCGCGCGTTTCGAGTGTGTATGAAAGTGTTTTTCATCTTTTCTTCGCGATATTTTTCGAGAAGAAGCTCCTTGTGATATCATCATGTACCGTGGCTGCCAAAAGTTTCCAGCCAAAACTTTGTAACATTATTTTTGCAAAAGACATCACTAGTGGTACTATGCAATCTAATACACGAGCTATACTCACGCAATGAGTTGTTACCTTAATATCTTTAATATTGGCGATATAATAAAATTGCATTTCGGCAGGAAACTTTTGGCAGCCACTGTATACATGTATATATATGTACATCAATAAATATCAGTATTCTTTTTCAATTCACTATCAAGCCAATAACCCCGCGTTTAACGCTACCTAATTCCTTTCTATTTACTTTCTTGTCAATTTTCCCAATACAAAACCAACTGGGTTTGTATACGTTTCGGTAAACAGATATACATATTATAAATATAATATAATTACCTACGGCACCAACTTCTAATGTCCCATCTTCAAACAAATATACCTGAACAAAATACAATCTACGCTATCCACTATATCCGATTCTAAACAAATCACGCAACAAGTATCCCATATATTCTTTTCGATCGACGTTTGAAACATCTCTGCGGCTTTCGCGTCGAACCCTCGAATTACATCGGCCGTGGCCAGATAATCGGACGCATCTGAGCATCGACGGGACAAAAAGATCGACGGACACGCGTTCGTAGCTTTCCTGCTTCCTGATCGTTACGGCCTCGACAGCCGCGGCGCGCGCGCGCGCTGTGGAAGAGTCATGGACATCCAGCACGTGAATGACGTCCAATTTCATGGGACAATGGTTACGCGGCGGCTGTCGCGATGAAGAGAGAAGGACAACGGCTCAGAATCCGGGGGATGAACGAGCCCTGGCACTCGGGGAAATTCGAGAGAAATGCACAGAGTCCCTCTTGTCTATACGAAGAAAAAGGAGAAGTACGCGACGCGTACAGAGAAGGAGAATGAATCGGTGACAGGGGGCTGGCGGAGGGGTTGGGGCAAGGGGGTTAACAAGAAACAGAATGAGAGGGGGAGGGATGGAAGAGGACGGGGTGTTACCAGCGCTGGAATTTAGATGACAGAATCACGGTTCCGTGAAATCGTTCGGTGATACGTGGTTCTCCGGGGGGGGTGGAAAAAGTCATTGCGAGCCGCGATTTCGGTCGATTCGTGGTCTGTCCAACGGCCAAGGGCCAAGACGATTTTCCGTTTCGTAATTGACAGCGACGGATACCGCCGACCGTACAGCTGTGAATTAATGTGCGCCCGGGGCGTGCCAAGAAGTACGAGCGCAATATAAATGTAAAAATACGGAGTCACCGTAGGTGGCGCGTTCTCGCGAGGGTATATTTCAAACGGGTACGGGGATGGCGCGTGAATTTGAATTTTTTAGCTTCGATTCCTTTGCAATTTAATGCGGCGAGAATACGGGGCCGCCTGTGAATAGCGACGGATAAATAATTGTCGGCGGTGATTTATTTATCGTTTCACGAATGAACGATTCTGCTTCGAATATTTATTTTTGCGCGATGATTCTAAAATTTCGCAGCTTTCTGTACAGCGTACGTACAGCTGGTTGATTTGCAATGTCGCGAGCGAGAGTGTGCGGATACAAGTGTAAAAAAAATCGTATTATCCTTCAAGTAGCCTGCAAGTAATAAACAAGTCCGGGAACTTCGATCGTGTTTGCGGAAATCTACGATTAAACAGTTCAAAGGGGGGCTCAGCCAAGCGACGGAAACTCATTAACATTTCAGCCGAGTCGGTATTTTCTTTAATTCCGTTGCAAAGGCTACGTAGAAACTTAGCGTTTCCCTGCGTCCCTCGAATTCAAATCGGAAGAACGAATCGAAGGCGGACTTTCCTTCTTTTCCTTGTCTCGTTATCCCTGGAATGACGTAGCTTTCTGTTTAATCCGTTTCGTTTGGATCGCGTTATTGTTTCCTTTCGAGGTCGCACTCTTTGATACATTAAGTACATTAAGTGTGCATAATGTTGTCGGACACTGTACGAAGTCTACAAGTGAAAGGACGTAGAATTATTTATATTGAATAACCCTTTCGTGAATTCGTTCAATAATTTCCTTTTGCGGTAGTGATTCCTACAATTAACTGTAAGGATTATTTGTATCTATCAAACTGCGAATTTGACAATGTGTGGACAGATTTAGAGGAACCGGCTTTTTCTAAAACTGTATTATTTATTATGGCAATAAAAGTTGCTTGCACACCTTATAAATATAATGTATATTCGACTGAAAATTTCTATTAGCATGCGATTAACCATAAAAGGCATTTTGATCTCATTAAGATACAATGAATATAATCAGGAGCCTCCTCTATCAGAATTTTATATAACAACGATATACAGAATTTCTGTAATTTTAACCGTAATATGTAACATATTTTGCAGTACCTTCCTTCTCTATTTGCCCAAATATTGACTGGTCCGTGCACCGTTGACATTATCTGTTATGAAGTTGCCTGCCGTATTTTTATTCGAAACAGTAAAAGCAATTTTATAAGCAGCCACATGTTTCACATAAACATATGATTATTTCTATCTTGAATTCGAACGAGTCATTCCCGTTTCTCAAATATTTGGTTTGCAATTGGGTATTCCAAATTTCATCGGGTTTTGTACAATACAGTCACTCACGGTAAAAATCGTACAGGTGGCAGGTCGCATCGTAAGCTTACGTAAGGTCGTGTTGACTCAGTACAATTATAAAATAAGGAATTTGGTCAAAAAGAAATTAGCAGTCTGTAGCTTAATACTTGTTCAACACACGTACTGAAACTTAAAAAACGAAGGTTATTCCTTATTAATGAAGAGCAAAGCAATAGTACAATGCTCAATACTTCATACGTATGTGCAATACAATTTACGTCTGTCCGTCAATTCATTTACTCTCTCCCGTCTAATCGTGTTATCGTTGCTAAAAAGTATATTACCATCACACCTAAGTACGTAGCGCGAGCCTCTGGAGGAGAAGGAGTGGAAAATATAATAATAAACCGAAATGTAACGAATATTGAATATTGAAATGTAACAATAGTGTCAGAGGGATTAGGCAAACGGCTGTCGGCTGGCGAATCCCATAAAACGCGGTAAAAAAAAGTGACGCTCCTGCTACAGAATATCGTGGGACAAATATTTGACGTTCGTTGTTTCAATAAAATTTTCGGCTGCTTGTGGACAGTTCGCCATTCCTCGCGAAGAATTCGATCCTCGATCCGTTCTGGGGAACGGTAGCGGCAACAAAACGGAATAATATAGAATCAGGACGTAGAGAATAATAAAGCTACAGGGATAGAGCCAGCATTTTCATAAAATTTCTTACGGTTTAACTGTTACGCGTGCATGCCGCTGAATCACAATTACACGTATTGTATACAAGAAGACCGAAGTAACATATTAACTAAAATTATTACCAGTCGCGACGAGATATTTTACAGACGTATTGTATATCTCATTAAACTAATTGGTACGTATTTTTTCAAATGTTCACTTACAATATATAAAGAGGAAGGAGGGGCAACGTATAATTTAGCACACTTGCTATTAAGCGATTAATTCGAACAGAAATGAAAAAACTCGTCAACCACGAAACGTATCAACTTGTCCTAGTCACTCCACTGTAAACGCAAAATCATCGATTATTATCGAGCAGCATTTTTGGCTAGAACGATCAACGAGTCGTCCAGATCCAACGTTCGGTGCACCGAAATTCATTGGTCAGTGGAGTCCATTGTCCCACTTCCGTCGTTTTGATTTCTCGCGTTTCCTTTGATGTACCATTGGTTTGCATTCGCATCGCCGCACAAAATAAATCATCCGGTCTTCTCCGCTTGGCGCGAAATCCGGCCGGGATCAATTCGATTTCACCGAGTATAATATATTGCGGGCTGTCGGCCACGGGCAGTCGTCTCGTGTTCCAAACGAGTGTGGTGCATTGTTGAAAGAATGGTATTGTCCACCTAATCGGCCGATGCCGTTCCGCGAACGTTACGGGAAACGCTGTAATACCGATACGTGCCAATATAATATGCGACTCGGGTAATAATTCACGTCGGGCGAATTATATTCGTCGTGTTATTTCGATCGTCGTTGTAACTTTTGTTCAATTTTTGCGTAAACAATCGTGACTGGTTTTATGGATCGTTGTACATATATCTATGTATATTTACAGTGGCTGGGAACTAAATATTGGCGCAGTGTTCGATTCAGTAGACATAACAGGGCATGTAACTATTGTAATAAATGCTGTAATATTTGATGTGAAATGTGAGTGGGTCTTATCGCAATTCTATACTGTTTCCTATTTTCCTCGCTCATCGCCATTTTCCTCTTTCCTTGCTACCTTTTTGCTTGATCTATACAATTAAATTAAATAGTAATTTGCAATGAGAGATCACACTACTCAAATTAATTAATTATTCAATTTACTTGAAGCAACATTCAAAGCAATACAGCATTCGATTGAAACAAAGTGAATCAGTTCAGCTATAGATTTTGTATTCTGAACATCGAAAATTCAACGTTATTCAACCATATGTATGTACAGTGTATTAGATGATACTAATTGCATGCTAGACTGTTCTATTGTACTAATTCGACGCCGTTTTATTTATGTTATAACACTATTTAAAAAGACACCAAATGAAAATGCAACGAGCATTACAACTTTATTAGCCACAGCAAGGGAACAGATTTCTCATTTCCCTTTCTTAACCTTTCTTAACATTATGCGTTCTATGCAATTGTCATGTTATTCCTTCAACAATGACTCATAACAATAATTTACAACACATCCTTCAACAACTTCACTCGAATTCTCGATTCGTTGAAAACTGTCTGAGGGAAATTTAAATGTCCAAAATTTTACTATTTATACCTTTCGGCAACGGCATGTGACCGATTTTTATTTTTCATATACATACATATATGCGATTGGCCTTGTGAACACTCCGGCTACCGCCAAAAGTTATTCAGACGTTCCAGTAGCCAGATTAATTCTGATCGGGACGCTTATCGATGAAAGCTGCCGTTGTCAGGGCTGTTTGTGTTATCGGACGTGCAGTTGTCCCAACCTGGTGCTGGTGCAACCAGTTTGCGATAATAGATGTTCATTAGCATACTGCATAATATGATACGTATCTAGGTGGAAGAATAACTAACGCGATGGTTGAGACCGGTGAAATAGTGCAAGAGTAACTTGCGTCTAATTATGTTCCCCCGCAAATGATATTGCTTTGAGCCTCGAATTCAAAGGTGTAATTTGTGAACACTTTCATGAACCCTTTGAGTACCGTTGGTGTACGTGCACGAACAAGAAAAGAAGTTCATTTTGGGCAGCTGGCCGCATACATGCGCTCAGGGCGTCCGTCTGCAGCGTTTCTTATTAGTATTTTTATTCTGGTCACAGAGTGCTTTTTATTGCGCTGTTTTACAACCGTAGGGTTAAAAATGTTATTAACCCTTCGATTAGTACTGGCGGAGATATATACAGTCCAGAAAAGAAGTTTATTTTAACCCGTTGGCGTATATAAGGAACAAAATCGATCCAATCGCAGAAATTTCTAAGAGAAGTATTATTTATTGTTTATATAAAATCTAAGGATACAAAACTGAACGACGATAGTTCTTTCCTTATTGACCTAGGAAACGCAGACAATTTCCCAATGTAGGAAATGTGTTTTCCTTCGTCCCTGATAAATAAAGTTCATAATAACGGGTAGACATTGTTAAGGTGATCACGTGCAATAATTTTTCGTTCACGTCGAAGGCTACATTATATACATATGTGCTCAGACCAATCGTAAGAAGTACACCAGTTCTACAGAGTATCTTTTAATTTCCCCGTTCCGTATCGAAAGGGTTAATTACCTGGACGCGACACTGCGCTCGATATTAATACGATTTATTCAGAGCGTCCCAAATCCAAGGTTCTTAATGATTTATATCTTTCACCTATTTTCGAATCATAATTATTTTCAGTAACGGGTGCAACGGTTAGATTACCCCCATTAAGAAATGTACCTGTTAACTACCCTTTACCTCGCCACATTTTAAATCCCCCAACTTCGAAGACCAGTAGTGTCAGTAGTTGTCATCTGCACAATTTCAAAGAATCATTTTCAATTCCCCCCATCACAATCAACAATCAATAAAGAGACTTCGACCGTTCGCCGTATTCTAATCCAACAGCGTCCCTTAAAATCTAACCAGGCGACAGTACTCGCTCGCTGGATACGCTTGCGAATTACGTACCAACGACAAGAACCGCGACGGAATAGCGTATGCGGTAACTGGAGCTTGTGCAGAACAACGGCAGAGCGTGGCTAAGAAATCATTAAAGATTCGCGAGTGCATTACAGGCTCAGGGGAGGTTTGCACGTGGCTGGGGTGTTCCGGCGGTTCCGTTTTGCAGCTCCCCGGGGCAGCATTAGCGCAACATTTGTAACGAAGTGCGCAAGTTGGACGAAGTTCGACTGGGCGGAACCGCGCCGTACCTGTTGTTACGGGCGTTTATTAACGCATTATGCAACGTCAACAGAGACGCACAAAGTATGATGGGGTTGGGGGGAGGGCCTGGGGGTGGAATAGAACAACGTACAGTCGGACGAACAGCCAGTTCCGGTAGCGACACCTGCTACCGAGTACTTTCGTCCTCGGGGCGGACATAAATAATTCATACGCCGCTGCTCGAAAGCTGCATTAACGTTCGTCAAAACTTATTTTTACCAGCCATGAAGTTCTTCATCGCGAAACTCCTCCGGGATTCTTCGAGGATTCTTGGGATTAGTAACGGAGACGCTTTGTGAACGGAAACTTTCTCTCTCTCTCTCTCTCTCTCTCTCTGTGTGTGTGTGTGTGTCGTTCTGTACCGAGGGGGGGATTGTACGTACAGTTGTTGAGTTGAAATTACGAGACTTAGAAGTGTATTCGGAGGAGGCTCTGAGAAGTTGCGTGCGATAACGGGTTACTTCTTTGGCTTCAGCCAGCACAGGAAGAAGATGGGCAAGTCTAGATAGGGAACTATGAAATTTATAAGCATGTTTTATACAGTTTGGCGCGAAAGTTGCTTCGTGATTTTTAGTTTATGTAAGTCTGTTTCAAGGTAACTAATATTAATATCGTGTGTTTCATGTTGTACAGCGTGGGTCCGAGATTCGTGGCGCAAATGGGGTCATATAGATTCTATGGGCCGACATAAGACAAAATTAAAAATAACGAAATTGCGTGTGTGGGCTTCGTTTAATGTTAATAATTGAAAATAATTGAAACTGCAATGGTTATGTAGGATGAATACCTCTGTGCGTGTATGTGTGTGTGCGTGTCCACGAATCGCGTCGAAAAACGGCGAACAAAAGGTGCGATCGACGTAGGAACAGTAGTCGAAGGTGATGAGTGAAGAACGATGGAGCGACAGATGAAGTGCACTGTGATATGTATCCTGTAATTCTACTCTTTTTTACATTAAACTACTTAATTTCCTATAGCCATTTTATTACCGTATTGTAATAACCGCAGTCAAATCCGTAATATAGTTTATTAGTTAAATTCACTACATTTCTGTATAATTACACAAATACATTTTTCTCGAAAACGAAGCCTACTACGAAATTTCGTTCTTCTTGATTTGTATCTTGGTTTCATTGTATCGCACACAGTTCAAACCGTCTTTACAGTACTACAATAAAGTATAATACACACGCATGTATAATCCATAATTATCAATCAGTCCCTTTTCTCTTCACTGTTGCATCTCGCTTCTTACAACAGACCTAAATTCGAAACATTTTTGCAACATCCTTTGCGTCTGCTTATTCTCTTAAACACTTCCAAATTCTGCAGCAATTAACGTCCCGAAATTCGTTCAACGCGAGCAACTAAAAATCTCGCGCACCAAAATTTCCATAACGCAGCGAATAAATGCAACGAGTTCGACGGACAACAAAATCAACGACCACAATCGGAATTCTGCGCGATATGACGCGCAATGGCACGCACACGTGAACTTCAGGGTGCAATTCAGCCTGGCCACGATAAGCCCCTAATTCCTCCTGCTAATTCGCGGCGCAGTTACGGCCCCGGAGAAATGTGTTGAATGATGAAAGACTCTCGACAAGTGGCAAGGTGTTTCGCGTTGCATCGTATGAATAATTTATGTTCGCCAACGGGGGTCGCGGTCGAGAGTGCTAAGTAGTTATGGTCTGAATTCGCTGTTTACACCGGCGTCGACCGAGTTTCGTTTCATTCGGGAACATGAGCGCGTTGAAAGCTAATCGCGCGATCATAAATGCGCGCACCGTCGCGTTAAATTGGGTTTGTCTTCTGGGGGTAGGATCGAATGTGGTATCGCGTGTTTCGAGGGAAACGTTCGGCGAGTAAAAGCAAAAAAGGGCGGCAGTTAATTGGATAATAGGGCGAAGAAAAAGGAAAAGGCAGTTTTTTCTGTCGTTCGCGTCCGGCGTATAATATTAGCGTACAGAATTTGAAATTCAAATGGGTCGGCAAATGAAAATTCGTGGTAGTGAAGGCGAATAATAGATTTCTATATTTTTATAGTTCGATTCATCAGCTATTTGAAGCCGGGGATTTTTTTATTCGAAACATTGTGCGACTGAATTAAAATAGAAAAATTGAGCGGCTAATTTATATTAAATAGCGTGATTTTCAGTGATATATATATGTATAAATCATTATGTTTTTTCAGTAACTACGTTCTGTACCACAACAATTTTTAAGTATGAAGCAATTGTATTTAGGTTGTAGGAAAATTGCAGCACGATGCACTAGTGAAGAGAAGTTTACTTTTAATGTTGCTTCTTGTTAGATTAAATTATGCAGATTGAATAGCTCTGATGAGAAAGATTTGAAACGTGTTGCACGATATTTAATGGGTTCTATCATGAAGTAATTGGTGATATTATTACGTAGTATTCAATACGTTGGCGTGTAAAGAAAGTATAATTCATTTTATGTTTAGTCTACAAACTGTTTAATAAATCCTAATTTTAATAATTTTGCTGCGATTAAGTTAAAAACATTGAATTCAAGGGGTAGAAAGAAACAAGACGGCATGTAGGTACGTGACCATTGAAAATAAAGTCAACAAGAGATTGAAGTCGTATTATAAGTGTGCACCATGTATGAAGATCCACAAGAAGCGTTCAAATAATATTTACGCATACAAGTATTAACGAGACTGCAAAAAAAAAGGGAAATCGAAGCATGGAAAAATACGAATAGCCGAGGATTAATTGAGGCTCACTAAAAACTTTCAACCCTTAGAACTTGACCCAAAAATCATTAAAAGTGACGTAAAATTAAATGTGAAACAGTAAACATGAATTCGTAAAGCATGCCTGCGTATGAGGAAAATCAGAAGACGAGAAAAATACGTTTCAGCATCATAAAAGAATATATAAGAATATATACCTATATTTCTGATTGACCGCACGCTCTGTCTTTGTTACATTTTCCACAATATTTCTCATCGCGTAACACACTGTGGCCTCCTTCCAAACTCTCCAGAAACAAACCACTGGCCCGCGGTTATCAAGCTCCCTACAGACGAGTGCAATTTATTCCGCGCGAGTATAACAAACTGCAGCACCCTTTCGATATTTTCCGAAGAATACGCTCTCTCGGTGCCGAAGCCGCCAGAATTTCCACAGTTTGTTGCGGGGGCCGCGTTGCGAGGCGAAAATTTCGATTTTCTTACAAGCAGCGGCGTGGAGTCGTAGCAACCGGGGGTGGAAGAGTTGGAGTTACGCCAGCCCTGTCGCAGCAACCCTCTCGTTTTTGGGTCAGACATGTTATTCCGACGGCGAGCCGAGTGACAAAGGGCTCTGAATGCGTAACGAGAATACCGACGTTGATATGAATTATTGGCAGTATCCGAAAGTCGAATTTTTTTAAACGTCGCCTGGCGCGGTTCGCCCCGACGAGCCCCCGCGATATATCACGGGCGGACCGCGCATGAATTATGACAAGAAGAATTTTGCCACGGGATCGTTCGCGGGGCATTCGCAATTCGTACGCCATAAAGTCCACCATACAGAAGCGAGTAGAACGCGGAAAATTTGGATGCGAGCCATCCTTTTTCTTTCACCGTTGCTTCATCGACCCCGGGTTTTGTTGCAAATCGAGTCATGCTCCAGTGAAATGTGAACCGGTGGTTCTCTCGTACAGACTACAGTGACTAAAGTAACGAGAAACTTTGAACCGTTCGTTCTTTCTTCTTTTTTCATTTATTTTTTTTAGATGTTCCATTTATTTTTAGTCTGAGAATGTAGTTCGTTCTTTCACTGTACAATTCGGAGCAGATTGGCAGTATTTGTTAGGGGGAGACGAGAAATTAATAGTAGAAGTTGATTGCAGTACAAATATTATTTGTAAATGGTATAGAGTATGGAGTATAGAATATGTACAGATTTACTTTGTTGCTGTTATTTATGTTTCAATTGCCCAAGTATCACACGGCTATTTTACTGATACGAAAGGGATGTCTTTGTGAATACACTCTACTGTTAATGAGACGAATCAGTTTTGAGAATTAATAAACAATACGTTAGTATTTTTGTCTTACCAGAACGGTGGCGTATTAATGTTAAATGCATACATATCTCTGATACGTCTTAAGTGACATAGCTTATACACAATACTGCGTGAAGAATCCGTAAATAGTCAAACATTCAATAAAGATCACGAATTAATTAACCGTGTTAGACTGTACATTTAGTAACTTGATCCAGTGTTAATGTAAACTATTAACAATAAGTAGTACCAAGTATTAATACTAGGAAGCCGAAAATTATCATGATATAGAAAATCTTTTCTCTGCAAAGAGATTCTAATCAACGACACAAAATAATAAACTTTTAAACATGCTTAGCAATGTCGTTTCGCGCAACATCTTTAAAACATATTTCTAAGCTTTGGCTCTTGTGCCGAGACTTCAATATAGCCCGTCATCCTATCGTTTTGGGGGCGGCCAACACCGACAAAATTCGCAATATAACCAAAATGTAAAAAGCTGGCGCACATCCAGGATTTTAGCGAATAGGTGTGCCTGGACGCTGGATTTTATTACGAAAGCGATCAAAGTGAAAGGGGGTTTGACGGAAAACAGGAATGCGAGCGGGCCACTCGAAAATTCGTTTGTTTTTACGCCGACGACACTCGTAACTTGGAAGGCTGAAGGATTATCCTAACATTTTCCACGACAGAAGGGTGAATTCTGTGAACGGTTCAACTGCGTCGCCGTCATACATGAATGCTTGTTTTTACGATTCAATTTCCCTCAAAGATTCGCGAGATCTTCTGCCGTTTCTGTTATTCCGTGTCAGCTTTTTGCTTACACAGCGAGTGGCTGTCGACGTTTTTCGAGTGGCTAAAGAGTTGAAGCGTATCGTGATTAGCACCACCTTTGCTGAATGGACGCTTCAGATTCACGCGGTTGCGTTTACTTTATTGCGACCTTTGTTTCTGCCATGTCGCTAAGAGTGTGCTCTTTAAGGGTTCCTTTTTGGAGAATAAAATTACTATTTATGTGGAGCGAATCGCGGCTAAAAGCAAAATGAAATGGAACTTGTTCTATATGCTTTAAAAACAGTTATTTCGTCCTCTATCGTTTAAGGAACATACATGGTACATGTATACTATGTATGTACTTATATACAGTAGGAAAATAAATGTGTTTGCATCTGTTTATGAAAAATAAAACAATATATTTTTATGTAGAAAGTTAGGAAAGGGGGACTATTCATACTCATTTCGGAGCATAAAGTTAGAGGCTGCATTTAATGTGTATAAAAGCGAAAGGGTTAAGCTGGTAACAGACATCTTACCTTGTGCCATATACACACAATAGTTGCTTATTAAACTTATTAAACGGAATATAGTTGTTTGAATATTGGTTCGAATTTATGAAACAAGAGAAAATAATAGTAAGCTGTTAAAAAACAAAAAAAAAAACACATTACCTCGTTGCTTAAACTATACCAATATCTTGTTACAACCAATTTCTCTAATCTGTAATATCTATTTTTAAAGTATCCCTGATATTTGTATCAAGAATGCACCGTTGTATTCATAATTGCAAGAAATAGAACGAAACAAAGCTGTAACATTGTATCTATATGAAATTAAAAATTTCAAAACCCATCTAGACACCCTCAATTTTATTTCCATTCCGATTCAAATGATCGCAGGACTTGCTTCTTGTGCGAATACTTCCTCGCGACTATAATTCGTACTGTGGTATAAAAACGCAATTGAACATGGTCCAATGAAATTTTCAAGTGAAGAAGTCCCGCGATCACCATCAGACAGTAAACAAACAGCAGCAGAAACAACTGCAAGTACATTGATGGAGCATACTTTTATAGCCGCTATCTCGTTCTTTACGCGTCCATAAAAAGCCCAATCTGCTTCAATACGTTCGAGACGAAGTAGAAAACGACAGCCTCCACCTCATTCGCGAGACCGGTATCTGTTTGTCGTTTCGCAGCTGAATAGAAGATCAGAAACAGTATCAACCCTATAACGAGCAACAATTGCCAACGACTCTGTACGTAGTAAACATTATTCTGCGTATTCTCGTTGGAACGAAAACGAGGTTCGTTCGTAGCGACAGATCTACCAGTCTTCGAATTCTTATTTCAAAGCGTGCTTTATGCGATTTCCTAGAACTCTTCAAGATAACGGTTTTACTTCGATATTTCGATGTTTGCGAGAAGAAATGTGCTTTACAGCAGGTGTGCAATTCATTCAATACTTCTCCCACGACATTGGTAAGTTATTTAATTTATTAATTACGTTTCGCGTAGGCAAGAAATTTATACTCAAATTTAATTTCATGGCCCCCCAAAACAGTTGTTTTAAAATCATTTATTATTATTGATATTTTTACAGTTGATTGGATGTATGTATTAAGTAGCAGCATATAAAGTAACTGATATTTTAAATATATAATACCTCTTTTTAATATTTCCTTACGTGAAAATTGATATGAAACACAAATACACAACTATATCGCGTAATCACTGATTAATAATTTTTTTAAGCTCGCCCTACTTCGTGGCACGAGATCAAGGAGATGATTCCGTGATTCAGGGTCGTTTTATGGTCACGAGGGATGTCTTTGATGAAAAACCGGTTTATTGAAAGCCAGTGGTTCGGAATAATGCATGACTCTGGAGATTTTTGCTGGAGAACTATTTTCCCGTGAAGGGGGTCAAAGGGCAAGGGATTCCCTTTGCTGGGATGCTTCGATGGTCGATCAGCTTTTGATTAGAGACTATGCCAAAGCAAGGTAGAGATTCAATTTCTTCAAAAGCCGTGTTAATATTGAACGCATACTAGCTGCCTATCTAATACTTCATCTTCATTATATTTCTTGCGACAGATGTATCAATTATTTCAATAGACAGCACACGGTGCTATAATAAAGCAGTGGAGCTTGTCGAATAAGTGGTATACAATTTCGATTTCGATTTCGAGAGATATTGTTTGTTCAGACCATTGACCTATTAAAGACTGGGTAACATATTATTTCAGAGACGAGTTTTCCAATTAAATAAATTGTGGAAATACATAAGATTCATGTATTCTTGTATGCACGTACTTGTTTGAAGAATTAAATCTCTAACATGTGATAGATTTGTAGATGGCTGTTATTAGGCACATCCTGCTACCTCAATCAATTAACCACATGTCACATGTAAAGGGTGATATGCAATATTCAATGGGAAAGACACAAATTCTGCGAAGATCGACTGGGATCGAATGATTTACCTTGATACCTTACGATACTTGGTCGACATATGCTTGAAATTCACCATTGCCTTGACATGTGACATATTAACATATACCTTATACATATATGGGACGTAATTTTATCTTTCATTATTAATTGTGGAAAATACAATCGAGTGTTTGACGAAGTTCTTAAAAAATGTAATCGTTTATTTCTATTCCAGTACATTTTAATACTGGCACATATGAAATTAAGTTAAGCTTTACATATGGTCATGAATATTTCGATTTAAATCTAAAGCTTTTATATAAGAACTTATACTAATCTAAAACGTGGGGAACGATATGAGATTTTTGAGTTAAAGAAACTGTCTTTCGAAATACCAACTATGTACCTCACTTTAAACATTCAGAAAGCAATATATTCAGTTGGCAAAC
The DNA here is from genome assembly GCA_963667235.1 of Nomada lathburiana. NCBI lineage: Eukaryota > Metazoa > Arthropoda > Insecta > Hymenoptera > Apidae > Nomada > Nomada lathburiana. The sequence continues at coordinate 6,245,593 of OY763898.1, read as the reverse complement.
CCAGCCTAAATGTCGAACTGATTATCCAATCTAAACCAGCAAGCCGCCAAAGTTCAAGTCTCCCCTAATTTCATCTTCCCACAATCCCCAGGCTTCTCAAAATTCGCGATCAGCCTGCACAGTTTCGCACAGCTGCGATCAAGGACCGGTACTAAAACTTGACCAGCGCCGGGGCAGTGAAAAATCGTCCAGCAACAACACGTGCTTGGCCCATGAAGCGAGAAGTTTTCGTATGGGCCAACGCTCGATGGATCATAAATTGTTCTAGTCGAATCGTCGACGAGCCACGAGCGTTATCCGGCGACAAAGTTTCAACGTGTCGACCTAATGCGACTGGCGGTTATCTTTACTAAATTTTCCACTCAGCAACCGCACTGTCTTCGTGATAAAGTAGCTAGCGGGCCCACGACGACACCACGGGGACCGTATGCGAAAGTAGACGCTCAACTTCGACCGTATATACGCTCGGATCGTCGAGTAGAATGTCGGATTAGTATCTGGACTAATCTGAAAGTCTACAGCCTCTGGCAATAGGATTAGGACCACATGCAGAGAATGCACTTTTCTATGTACAACGCTATGACACGAGTGGCAAATTGTCCTTGGCGAGCGAAATTATCAGAGTCGAATTCGATTTATGAATACCGCGAAAGTTGAACATCATGGCCAGGCAATTCTCAAAATTGCTCAATTCAACAAATATTTCTCCGGTCTCCACAAACAATTTGTTTACCCGACACCGGTCACCACATTATCCGAGTTAAAAACAAACACGGAAGATATTTGGCAAAACAGCGATGACATGAACGCAGTGTATGTGGAACATTTCGGAAAGGATACCAGTTGCAATATGAGGAAATTTGTTTTACTGCTGTGCATATTTACGGATATACATGTGTTTAATATTAGTTCAGTACAAGAAAATACAATTTTTGGCTGTTCAAATCTCAAATAAAAAAATGAGAAATATGTTTAATTGCTGCAACATGACTGTGGGGGTGAATTTCAAACCGAGCTATGGAACATTCCACTTGCAAGAGGAATGACAAAATATTAATAGCAAAATTATTAAAAAGAACTAATTTCTAGGGTGCTATAATTGTCAAACTCTAATTATTGTTAACGATTTTGGTAAGGACTTGCACAAATTATTGCAGGCGTCGTTAATTATACAGATACCTAATTGTTTAAAATATGAAGAAGTACTGTTCTCTGTCAAATGCGCTAACGATTCCAATCGTAGTTTTTAGATTTTTATATTATAACCGGCTAGTACTCGACTACGGTAATAAACCAAACACCCGGCCCAATAAAAATAACCCAATCACAACAAAAATCGAAACAACCTAACCCAAACCTACAAAACAAACAAAGCATAAAAAACTAATCCAAATATTGAAACCCAGGCTACGGGAAGTCACGAAAAATGTTGCAAATTTTGAATGGTCCAGATTCTATGGCCGAATGCTGTAATGTAAGCGATTTGTGGCAAAACAAAAATCGGCATTTTCCAGGCTTATCCCGCTCGAGGAAGCACTTACGTGGCTCGTCGTTTTACCCTGCTGCGTTGCCCGCCCTGACCAGCCCATCGAAGCAAGAATATCGCGAAACTACGATGCCCTGCCCGGATAATCCTGCAGGTCGTCAACCCACCAGCCATTGCATCGTAACGAGATCGTGCTCGACTTTTGGTCGATTGTTAATGGCCTACGAGACGTTCGCGTGATTTACTTAATTCGCTCGACGACGCGAAGTTGAAAGTGGCTGGCTGTTGCTTGTAAGTTGGCTAATTTTCCTATACTCTGGATACACGTTTCTCTGACGAGTCATCTGTGAGCTTTAATGGCTCGTATGCCGAGCTTCGAGCGAACGACTGCTTGATAAGGTGGCTAGGTTGATTTTGTCCTTTGTCTTTTAATTCAAGGCCTGCTAGGTTTTATTTTTGTACACATATTGGTGGATAGTAATATTTGAGAGATCTGTTTGTGATACGGCAGGCTGCGAAATATTTTAGTTACGTTATATGGCACCTATTAATTATAGGAGGGTGTTTAAGTGATTTATGTTGGATTAAGGGGTGTCAGCGAAAGTGATACTGTGAGTTATCTGAATTTTGTAATTTTTATTTTCACAATAGTACCTATGTGGGTGAAATGATATTTTCGCTTTTTGTATTAAGGGGCAGGGAAACGTTCACGTTTCTTATAATTGCAAGTAATTACTAATTAAGCACATCTGAAATAATTTTAATTATTACCGCGTTGTAAATCTCGGTGTACGATTGTTTACAAGCTTATTTAAACACAAGCACTGTTAATGGTTGGGTTTCATCCAGATAATAGATATCCGAACTAACAATAAGTTACAATTAGTCGAGCACTATATTTTTTTATACTGTTCGATTTGGATATAAAATAAGAAATGTCCAGCTAAGAAATTGTATCTTATACTCAACTGCAGTTTACGAAGAAAAATATGCAGAAAGAAGCATTCGACAAGGTGACAGAAACCATGTATGATATTCTATTGTGTTATTGGTCTAATTAAAACGCAAACATTTTTGCAGGATACGATTCGTTGACATGGAAAACTGCATGCATGTATTCCTTAGGTACTTTACATTATGCTAGTGAATTCGGCTTCCGTGATGCAACTGAGTTACTGTCTAATAGGCCTGACAAGGTTAATGAAGCCATCGATCAAATTACCTTAGGCTTATCAGTCCTGTAGGAACTCGGCTACATTGTCAAATTTGAAACCATAACAATTAATCCAAGGATGACAATATCATGGAAATGTATCATGGCCAATTAAGTACTTCATTAAATTATCCTACGGTGTTCGTGTATTGATACAACGCGAATTTCGTGTTACTCCCATTTACATATATCCACAAAGATCAAGCAAGATTCGAAAGGACCACTACATAATCGCAATATACCCTAATCCAGTCGATGGAGTAAATTGAATAATTGATTCAGTTATTCTAACAAGCAACAGCCATCTACTAATCCATTATCGGCTTGGTGTATGTAGACATGAATTTCTATAATCTGAATCTGGGATAAAAATATGCAACTTTTCTTTACAAAAGCTATGAGGCGTTTTAATTTACCATCCAGACAGCATATACATATAGCATTCCTGTTGGAAAAGTCTGAGAATTTTTCAAATAAATCTAATCGGCGGACATTAAGAAACAAGCAACAAATTGTTACGAAATTAAATTAAATTTGAAGGTATGATTTTACTGTGCATCGTGTATATTTAAAAAATGCATTGATTTCTTGCACGAATTGAGTAAACATTTCTGTATCTGTACTTCAAATTAATATAGCAAAACGGAGAACAGCTTGTACGTGTACCATCGTTGAACAAAGCACAGAGATACTGTGCGTAACAGAAAGATAGATCCAATTGGATTTTTGGCTGAAACTTATTCGACATGTAGCCTAGGCACTATGGGGTGTATGTGCAAAATTTCATATTAATGTAGTGCTCCTTTTGGTACAGTAAACATTTATCTGATTATCGTCAATTTTTGACCGTAACAAAATGATAGATCCACTTGCAGAAAAACAAAAACTGTGTACACGGACAGACTGGTTGAGTGGCTCTAATTGTGAATATAATTAACCAATTAATTTGTTCACGATTTCTGTAAAAATGGTTCCTACATTATTAAACTCCGGCAATGTTCCACCGAGAAAAACCTCCCCAAAAAAAACAGGCGAGATTACCGATACTACTATTTCGCTTATAAAAAAAAATGAGCCCGAAACCCTAATTAAGAAACAGTAACAGTAAAAGTAGAAAGAAACTAGAAAGAAAGAAAGAAAGAAAGTAGAAATTAAATCCAACCGCACAAAACATCTGCAGATCAATTATTTCCAATAGAACGAAACTCCAATCAAGGTCCTAATTAAATCAACCAAAAACAAAGACATCGTTCGAGCTTTGATTCATTATTATCGGCAAAAACGTGTCTCCTAGCTGCGAGAGGCGTCGAAAACGAAAGAGGAGCGATCCAGCGAGTGATTTCCAATTCGAGTGAAGTATCGAGTGTAGAGTACGCTCGACTAGATCGGTAGCGAGGTGATTCCCTCTCCAAGTACACCGGAAGTGCTCACTCGATCGTGTCGTTACATCGAATCGAGAGTCCACTTTTCGAACGCACGCGTACTCCGAAAATCATGCAGTGGTTCGCGGGACCGCTCGCTGTATTAACCCTCGGAGTATCAACGGTTCGGTGTTCCCGTGGAGTTCCACAGCGGGCCACTTTGGACCCCTTACTACGCCATCCCCTTCCTTTCTCATCACTTACGTATGTAATTCTCAACTAATGTAAAGTAACAACTCCTTATTCAAAATTTTAGTTATTCTAAAAATGGTGTTTTTATAGAATACGAAGAAACAAACAAAATATACATGTGTTTCTTAAATTGCTTGCCCAAAAATCATAAGTAAACAACGAAGTACGAGTAAGTTAGAACCAAAATACATACAAGCCCCTTAGTTGACAAGTGAAATCTATAAGCGCCTTTTGTTAGTTCAAAATTGGACTTTCGTGTAACAGTTAATATTTTTGATTAACATATAAAATATATATACATATACATATATATACAGGGCCCTTTAAATTGAGGGTTGCTGGGGTGCCTCTGAACAACTTTTTCCTTGACCAAAATGCCGGTTGAATCAGAGCGCCCGTAGAGTCGCGTGCTGAAGCACGCGACTACTGAGAGACTCCGATTGGCCAGTAGGTTTCGTTAATAACTAAAAAACGAAGTTACAAACAACATTTTGGTCGAGGAAAGAGTTATTCAAAGTCACCCCAGCAACCCCCCATTAAAATGCGGGATGACAGATTCGGGGGGACCCTGTATAGTTGCAGCCAAGATATAGCGCGCTCGTAAAAGCCAAGAGGCGCCTCTAAACACGTGTTTTGGTGGCCGGGACAAGCGAATTGACGGAGCTACGAGAAGTTAAGTTACTCTGCATTATTCGTATACGAAAGTAAAAATTCACACTCACACTTCGTTTACATTTGTGGGGGAAATACCATTTACCAATTGAAACACCATTAATTACTCGTCGTAACCCTAGAACAGAGTGCAACGCACAGCCTTGAGTGCCCCAGCACCAGAAAGGTGCAGATTCTCAAGTGTTTAAGTTACGAGAGTTCATTGATTTGAGTTCCAACAAAAAAAGAATTATAGCATGCGTTTTGTATGTTTACGTATAAGCGCGTCTGGCGTATCCCTCAGGAACGCGCATAGGAAATTTCGCACATCAGGAACATCGCGGGACGCTCGTCCCAGTCAGACGATTATCTCTGATTTTATCGTGACGATTGTCGGACTAGAATCGTAGTCAGGTTCGTTAGGCTCGATAAAGGATCACCTGCAGGAAATTGCAGGAAGGTGACGGGAACGCCGGCAATTAGCGGCTCCATTGGGGCGATGGTCGCTTGATTTACGAGCGGCCTCCTTCGTCAACTCCTTCTTCTTCCCTGTCCTCGCATTCTTCGCAAGTCAAGTTTGACAAAAATCGAGTTGGAAGATTGGATCTACCTCGAGACGGTCGGGCTGAACCCGGGCACAGAGGAGAATTGTTTTTGCTTGTACATTTAGTTAGACAGAGATACATAGGCGTGATGAAGAAGGATGTCGGGATTAGTTGTGGAGCTGTTGGATTTTCTTGCGAATGTACATTTCACTAGATGCACGATGTAAGAACGTAAAGCCGGCTTGATGTATTGCGGGGTATTGTAAACTGTAATGTTATTTTGGGAATTGCGGGTGGATTTTTGAGGGGAAATTCATTTTGTAAGTATGCACCTGGGAATCATTTTATCAATATTATGTACCACTTGATGAATCTGTTAACTGTGCCGGATTGGCACCTTTGGTATTATAGCAATTATTAATAAGATTACTTAACTCACCCCGTGCATTCTGCCTGGCAATTATATCAAATGCTTACCTGTAACAAAAACAAAAATAATATTTCAGTTTCAAAGAGAGTATTGGAATACTGGGTAATGGGGGATTTTATTTGAATACTCTATTTTTGTTAACTTTAATTAGAATTACAGTTTTGTAGCCGACACTAAATTAACAATAAACTGTATTGTCTATATTGAGGTTTTCACTGTAATTATATTGTGAATATAATAAAACATAATAAAATATAGAATAATTATTGTGAATAGTTATATCACAACAGTGCCATCGATTATCACACAGCTAAAGATGAAAAAAACCAGAATAGCTTGCTTGCAATATCGATGCTATATTTTGGAAAATCTGAAATGCCACGTTAAAATCGAATACGAAACACGTAAACGATTTAGATCTGTTCTATTAATATAATAATTATAAATGCACTCTATATTCAAAAATGTATCGCTGAAGATAATTCTTGTGGATTTCACAATAAACACAGCTGATCGATTTTATATAAGCTGTTCCGTCAATTTGTGCCAATCTAGACAGTTGATTTAATCTGAACAAGATACTGTATTATCGTGCGAAATCAATTAATTCGTAATACGCTTAATAAACATGAGTGAAAGGAAACTTGTTGTCCAAAAAAGTGACAACTCGCGAGATTAATCGCACGAATACACAGTACCCCGTGCGATCTTGTCAAAGTTCATTATGAATCGCGGAGAAAAAGTGGATAAAATTATTGGCGTTACAATTAGACTTCAGCGGCCAGCTTACGTTCGATTTTATCGGCCAATTGTCTGGCTGAAATTGGTGCCAGGTTCATTAGACGCGATAAAGGATGCGACGCGAGGAAATTACACGCCAACGACGATCGTGTGGGCCAGTAATTAGTGGCAAAGTGTCGCTACCGATTCGCCGACTTTCTTGTCACGTCACTTCCGGATTAGCGTCAGGTCCATCGTACGATTTTCATTGTTACGACTGAGTGGGCTGACTATAGGGTCATTTCGTGGCTGGTCAATTACTGTGTGTTGGAGCTACCCAGTGAAGAATATGCAACGCTATCTTTCTGTCTTGATTATTTTTTACCTGTTTCCCTTTCATGCCAATTTACGAACTGGCGGAGAGAGTTGTGACAAAGCAAGATCACAATGCATTTCTAATTGTTCTCGCGCGAGTTTCATGCTGTATGATACATTTCTGGACACGATTATAGCGAAAATATGTTTTCAAGTGTATATATGAATACGTCATTACGTTTCATTGGTTTTTATTTAAACTTTGACTGTTCGATGACCTATAAGTTACTTGTCTCTTAAAAGTTTTGTGAATAATATTGAGATTTTTAAACGCGGGCTAGCAATGCGGAGGAAGAAATGTTTTTGATGCGATGGACAAAAGTAGCTCATTTTCTAATGCGCTTTATTGGGAAGAGCCAATTGTGAAACAAGTTCCATTCTTAATAATGCTAGAATATAAAAATCGTCATGTGCGTTATTTTGTTACAAATATATGCATTACATTCCAAAATAAAAATGAACCGATATAATCGATTTATGATATCACCGTGATATTAAACAAATTTCGGGTTTTTATAACACTGCTAATGACTTGTCATTCATTCAGACCTAGAATTTATTAAAATTACTTGCAGTGTTATTCGTCCTCCGAAAAACTACATCGTAAAAAATAATTTCCAAGTTAAACCGTTTTCCGTATAAATGATACATTAAAAAGAAAGGAAAAATTCCGAGTTATCCGTTCGTTCGTTCTAAGAATGGTTATAGTTTTATAAGAATGTGCATATTCGCAGAACGTAAAAATAATGATACAAGAAAGGCAGTATTTGAAAAGTAGGAAGAAGGATACGATATGCACAGCGGCGAGAGCGTAATAAATTCGATCGAAGCGAAAATTCAAAATTAATTCGGTGGCTTGGTCGGAGTTGATGATACGCATACGCTTCGCACGAAACCAGACACGTTTATGATCGTGAACGAAAACGCAATTACGCTTGGTGTTGCTTGTGGTCACGGCTAATAAATTAGAGACCGAGAGTTTCTGGAAGAGCGCTTTACGCCACCACTTTCGCATAATTATTAAGTTAAAATATTCGCGCGTACGGCGCTACTGTGGTAACCAAAGAATTTTAGCGAGAAAATGGGAAACAAATTAACGTGTAACAATTCTAGTTGATACGCAAAGAAATAGTTTCTATAGAAGTTTAAAACGCCCCAAGTTTCTATAGGGTAGCAAAAATTAATTTTCGTGTGGGAACAGAAAATTGTTTAGACTTTGAACAATCTACATGTTTCAATAGAACCTTTTTACTTAAATAGACATGCGTTTAAAAACAAATTTTTCTCAAGCACGGATGAGGTTTCAGTAGAATTTTTAATATAGAAATATTAGACTTACTCGTCTGCTTACAACCGAGAAAGTAGTTTTCATTTGTTGGGTATTTTTTTTGTATTAATCATGCATATTAGTTTCACTTTTTCAATATTGAACTTAACACCATACAAATTTGGTAAACAAATGTTATAAATTGTTTCATATTGACTAAAGCAACTGCAAATGGACCAAAGTATGTATTTCCAATCAATCTATATTATTGTGAAAACATCGAGCAGTTGATTACAAATAGGTATCTTTTCGTGTAATCTGGGCGAATTGTATCAAGAATTAAATATCTATAAACTTAGACGTTAATATTTGTTTATTACGTTAATGGGTTAATAAATAATCAATATTGATTTGTCTACGACAATGCGTACGTCACGTCTTGCGTTTATCTTTATGAAAATTCTATGTCAATTTGTAAACTTCTGAAATAAAATTCTGCAATAATTAATTATCTACTCATTTTTCCCTACTAAAAACCGCCTGGCACATCAGCAACCCTATAAGCTATGGGAACAAAGGGCTGCTGGATGGAAACGATTAAAACGATTAAACGATGAACAATATATAAATCGGTACTTTATTAACAACGTGTCAGGACTACTAATCAATGTTCTACGATGCACGATTGCCAATGAATGAATGCCTATCATCATCAACGAACGAATCGACGACGATCGTCCACCCGATCGTCCCTTCCCAACGGCGACGCACAGCCCTTGAGATGGTTCACGTTAGCTGACGCCCGATAGGAACCGTCGCGACGGTATAGACGCGACTATCTCACGGCCTAACGTAAACCATCATGGCCCGAGCCAAACCATACGCCTACATATTGTTTCAGGAATAATTGTCTTAACACCAATATTTTGGTGGCACCAAAATAACGAAGTTACAAGTGAAATGCCCTGTATGAATACTTCTTTGGCCCGCTGTACACGTAAGTCTTCGGCTCGATATAAATTACGAGAACCTCACACGTCCCTGATACAGATTACCCCGTTCCAGGTAGCTCGCTACCGGGATCCTTGGGCGAGACTGGAAGGACGGTAGCAGGAGGGAGGGACGGTTCTAAGTGCGTGTAACGAGATCCTGGGTAATGTGGAATAGGGTAGGGTGTTGTTACAGCCATAATCACCGTAACGTATGCCGCGGGGCTTGCGTCAATGTTGACTCCCGTGGTCACGCATACACTCGAGCTGGAATCCTTCAGCGACGCCTTCGGTCGCGCAGGATTAAAGGGATCCTCTCACGAGACGAGCGGCAAATTAAGGCGAAGTTACTTCGGACCGGTGCTCTACTTTGACCCTCTGACCACTCGTTGCTTTAATGATCGCGCGAGCGAGATTGCTCTGACGGAGAATGTAATTCCCTGCCGGACAATTAACCCCTCGTTCCGGGATTTTTCACGGGGAACAGGGGAAAATTGTTATCCGTTCGAACAACGGCGGCGCGACGGTTGCTTGGTGGAAAATCGATGGGAAATGTGCGGTGTGCATCTTTGGCGTATCTCAGTTTCCTTGATCCCCGCGGTGTCCGTTTGTTTCGTGTGAATTGTGAAATGATTCTATTTTGGGGGGCGATTAATTCATTCGCGGCAGAGTGTAAAGCGTTTGAACGAGCGACAAAGCGGTGAGATTGAACGTAAGAATTGTGGTGTTTAGTTTCCTTTTTGGGCGAAACCAAATTTTGATATTATATGTGACGTTCGTCGAGGACGTACGTTTTTTTTAAAGTTACATAATTAATAAGTTCATTGCTGGGAATTCCAAACAGTTTTCCAGAGTTATTGTTATGCTTTATTTTTGTACCATTCTTTTAACCGTTATGCCTAATAACTTTGAAAAGTTGTTTATGATAATTTGCTTTCAAATATGAAGAATAATAGTACCTACGCACGCAATGACTATTGTCCGAATTTTACCCAGTATGTTCAAAACTGATTAATCAACAAATTACTTTCTCACCGCACAGATTTAGTTCATCATTGTTTACGGCCTCGACATTCCTCGCTTAACGCTCCCTTTTATTGATTCATTACATCACTTCACATACATACAGTTTGTTCGTGTTAAAAAACATAACAGTTAAATTTTTCTGTATTCCTTACGATTTATTTGTGCATAAGCTGAACGAGAAACTTAATTTTTCCGGCCACCATATACCGATTTTACGAGATTTTATACCATTTAAAAGGAACTTTCATACTATCGATTTATAAAGTACTTATTCGCTTACTCCGAAAGGTTGCTCGCCCTTTCCCTATTATGTTCGAGACAATAAACCGATATATGTTACCATAAATACGACTATTGAGTGCATGAAAATTTGTTCCCCTTATTTTCACTGTTTCCCTTTTATTGCTTGCACAGGCACGCTAGACATATTTTACTGAATGCCGAACACTCACGTTTTATTATATTAAACTGGTTAACACTGTATGCATACAGTGATTACATTAATCACGATATAGGCAAATGGATCAGTTTACTTAATAATAAAATATTGTTGACTCAAATTATATCTTCTGCGAATTTGTAATATGAAATTGTCTTCAAATAGCAACAAGCTTTGCAAGAATTTCTTTTCCAATCACATTAACATTGTTTTGAAAATACTTACTTCTAAGTGCAGTTCACAATTTTCGGATACGTATTTACGTTCTTAAGTATTAAAGTATTAAGTACTAAAGTGACAAAAAACTATTGTTACGAGTTGTAAACTTGGTATTTTCAATGTTTGATTTCGATTGTATTAATAACTCAAAAAATTGTTAATCAAAGTACAAGCTTGTTTTATCATAATTAGGAAGTATTTAATACATGTCATACTCGTATATTTACATAATATATTGCAACTGGAAGAAACATAAATAATAGATAATGCATCGCAGTCACTTAAATCGCAACTAATACTGATATCCATCGGTCAGAGTTATTCAGTTGTCACCATAAGCGTCGTTGTCTCCACCTCGTGAAATAAATAATTGCACCTACGAATTTATACTGCCTGCAGTATATCAACCTGCCTTCATATGCAGGCGTACGTTTACGGGGGTTAGATGCAATCTCCCATACAGAATAAGACGTCTTCAAGATTCGTATCGAATGGACGGTAGTAAATCGTTGACTCGAACGCGCCGATCCTCGACCACCGTGCTATTCAATGGTATGCAAACAGTTTTTCCATATGTCGTTACTCGAACGACTGCCGCTACAACGTCAACAATAGCGTCGAAGGAGAATAAGAAGAAGGAGAAAAAGAAGAAGAACAACAACAAGTAGAAGCAGAGGAAGGGTGGTTCGACAGAAATGCGAAAGATTTCGAAAGTGGCCGGCGTTGCAGGCCAATGCGAGCTACTTGACGGACCGTGCTCGAGATACTAAGTCGACGGTGGTCTCGTAAAAGGGATCCCCACAAAAGATTATGCTGACGTTCCAGGGGTGCCTCAGGTATATCCTTTCACAAGATGTGCCTCGGGTATGAATGTATCTTTACGAGTTGAATGTCACCAGTGCTGGTGCACGCTCCTCTGGTAATATCTCCGGATTCCACCTTGTCCGTCCAACTGTCTCAAGAGGTGCACGCAACGTCAAGATACCGTAATATCTTCTCCATCTAGTCGTATATCCAAATTTTCGGGAAAATCCGGATCACCGGCTCGCGAAAGAACGTTAAGGTGCTTCTGGATGCATCGCGAGGATCTCATCGGGTACAAAGCTTTTCTTTGTCGTCGCGAATTGCTTTAATTATTTCGTTGCTTCAATTTCATTTCAGTTATTTCTTGCTTAGGTGGTTATTGCGTGGGATGTTTATGAAGTGGTGGAAGATCGAGTTAGGTAATGAAAGGCGACAGTGATTCGGATGAGGGTAGTTTGTAGGGAGAAGGTAGAGAATGGTTAGGGGGTGATTATTGAATGGTTAACAAATGTTTTGCATACAGTTTTATATGTACATACAGTACAAACAATACTTCACATTGTTTAAGTTTCTTTATTGCCAATTAATTATTTCATGTTCACTTTGATTTTCGAATATTATGCACTTCCGTTTCATCGCTATCAATCGAGTAAAAATTGCATTAAACGTAAACGTGAAATTTCAATGTTATATTCAATCGTTATGAACAAATGTCCTCGTGTAGAAAGAAATAGTGCGCGTATAATATTTAGATGCACGTATAGTGTTTCAGTAAGAAGAAAGTCGGATAATAAATAATACAATGTTTCGACGAGAGAATGTTTCAATAGTAGAACGATTGGAGAATGGATGTTGAGATAATGCACGAACTGTGGACCAATGGTATGTACTGTATTGTCTCATGTATTATTATTTCGAAATGGAGAAGGGTTATTCAGACGAGTTTTTTTCCCAATCTATATTATAGAAATATTTTTTTAATGCAAGATTATTTGAACATTTAAAAATAAATGTTAAAAATAAAGTGTCTGTTAGTGATATATTTTTGTTTTATATATAATATCTATATTCCGTTCTAAATATTGTGGAGCAACATTGCGTGGAGTAGCATGGTGTGTTGTAATTGCTTTAAGATAGAGTTTACGATAAAGGAGACAAACAGAACATTGTTTGCTATAATGCTGGGTCGATAAGGTTCCTCTTGCAACACCACATGTCAACCTATGGAATAATCCATTGCATATGCTGTATGCAAGTAACAGCGTCGTTTTAAGCATAAATTCATGTACAGCTATGTTGTCATAGGCTGGTGCCCTCCGAATTACTACCATAGTGCATATACGTAATGCATTGCAATGTGGTAATGGGACAATATGAATCCCTGAATACATTAAAGACTTCAAATCGTTTATTTGTTATCTGTTCAAAAATGTATTATCCCATAGAATGTGACAGGAATTTAAAATAAATTTCTTTCTATTATACACATTAAAGATATGTCATAATAATTTCATTAAGTCAAGGGCTCGAATATAGTATTTGAGATTCCAGATATCAAGATATTTATTTTGCATCTTTTATAACATGACGATTATGAAGATATAGTTATAGGGCTATAGTTCTATCATTAATGATGTTTCTGTATTAAGTTTAATGTTATAATTATATTCTCGGAACTATATAATAAAAATTGTTATATATAGAAAAGCGGTTGTATCTTGTAGAATTATTAATCAGAATAATAATTTTACCTTCCATTTTACCTTGAAAACTCTATTTAATACATTAATTTCTTTGATGCATACAACACTTCTACTTAAACGAAGGACTTTTTTAAATATTTAGTGCACGTAATGCGTTGCACGTAATTAGCGTTAATTTTAAAGAAGCGACTATACTCTGGTCCTGGGATCATGATCAATTATCCATTTTCATTTATATTTCTTCCGATACGATCTACTAATTTTGTAACAGACAACGCGGTACATGTACAGTAATTCGCCGTTGCGTTATTGGAAAAAAATTGAACATACATATGTCGAATATTCCGAATCGTATACGAAATTGTACAAGGATCGTGTAAAATCGTGCTACTAAAACGAACAACGCGAACGTATCGATCGCTGTAACTTCGTGAACACAAAATTTCGCGATATTCCGCATTTACTTTTAAAACATACAATTTTGCTATATTCGAAATGTATGTATGCGTTCGTTTTTTAAAGTGCTATGACAAATATCTATTATCATTTACGAAGTAACGACTACCAGTTTTACGAAATGAATTATCTGTATGCTATCCATAAGTCAATGAAATAAAGTGAAGGAGTTGCAAAGTAAATTTCGAGGCGTTTATAATTTATTTAATTTCCGACCCACAATTATGTTTCACTTCACTATTGCGCAGTAATATCGTTCGCACAGAGGTCATTACGAGGGACATTAGTAACAATTTGCACTTGCCTACACGTTTATGAACCCTTGTTATAGAACGGAATCGTAATAAATGTGCACTTACATTTCAATTAACGCCCATTTTACGCGCATCAAGGAAACAATGCCGCGGGAATATAACTACGAACCGTCTAAATTAACCCGGACTACCGGTGCACAATGTGCACCAGAAATTTGCATCGAAGAAGTGGTCCGTTGTACTCTTGACATGTTGATTTATACAGGAAACATTTCTATTTCGTACAAATAACTAACACGATTAAACCGCTAACAATGGTTCATTGTTTCAATAAGTATTTTTGAAGTGTGGATATTAGTTATTTGCTCTCTGACGAACGTAACTGTTTCTCATATGTATCCCGCAAACTGATTTTTATGGAAAGAATATATTATGACATAGAGTGTAACGTGAATATAAAATAAATTTCTTTCTATTATACACATTACAGATACGCCCTAATGAATACAACAAATTTTACGTATCAATTTGATTATGATAATCACTCCTATACATATAGTAAGCAAGATTCAAGCATACACATTCAAAATATGTATCTACGGACGACGTAAAGAATTTACACTCACTGATGCACTTTATCAATGACACCCAACAGATGGCCAATAATCCGCTTGACATTATCAGAGTCAAGTTCTACTTCGTTCTAGTAAATCGAACGTATGATGTATATACCTGTAATAAGCGATTATCGATCCGCTTGATGAATGGAGGATGACTGCAGACCTGTCTTTTAAGAAGAATAAGTAAGCACTACTTCAAACATCGCCGGGAAGGAGGTATTTCATCTTTCAGTTTCCCTTCATCATCGACCTCGATTTCATATTTTATTCTTATCCCCCGTTGCATCTCCGTTCACTTAGACGCAATCGCGAGGAATATTTCCATCAAAATAAATACGTAATATTTCTGAATTGTCTCGGACGTTCCATTTCGCGTTGCTCCATAAAGCAAAAGAGCCGTTCAATAGAATCGGGATATTATTATATATCATAAATGTTATCTTTGTACTTAAATAATATTACACACTATTCTATTACAAATGTTACCTTTATTCAATTTATTATCGAGGCAAATTCTGAATAAACAAGGGAAATTATTCTCACAAGTAGAACATTTTCAAGTAATGGGAGTACGGGGATGAGAAAATTATTGGTGTTAAGTTTGAGAGTGGAATTTAAAATAGAAGGGGAGATTTTTCTTTAATATAGAAAACTTCAGTAAGTATAAGTACAAGGGATGAGAAAATTAATGTATACAGGAATGTTGGCGTAAAAAGAGAACTTAATAATTGTGTGCGTGTATTGGTACTTGTGTTCTTTTTGATGTGGTTCGATGAATATTTCAGTAGTATGATGATTGTAAGTCGAATGGGACAAAAGATGAAAATGGTACGTTTGGAAGAGTAAGCAATTTAAATAAATACAGGCCTCACGTGCCCGTTACTGTACTACTCAACATATACGAAAACCACTAAACTCCTTTAATATTCTCGATTTAAAATTACTTAAAGCGAAATGTCCAAGTATGACGTGCTACGTATAATAGTACTATTTCCATATTATTAAAAAGTTAGGAAAGTTTCGTGGAGCGGAAATATGGGCTTTGGCATAACCAGTTATTTCACTTTATCGGGATTAGACTTCCTTGAACTTCAATAATACGGAATCTGTTCATTCGTGGATATAGAAAACTGCGTTCGAATTTAATTTTCCACCTTCAGCGAAGCACAAATCGCAGACAAATGTGTTATAAGAAAGAAAACAAATTCCAGCCAGCTCAGAATATAATATCAGTTTCGAAAGTACTTTAAAAACTATATTGCTCTCTGTTAACCGTGCGTGCTTCTTTTCCAATCCCTGTCTCGAGAGACCTGGAAAACTGGCACGCTCCAAGAAGACACACCTCGAACGAAAGTCTGCAATCCAGGATCGACACATGCATATGCACGTATGGTAGTTCGGACTAGCGAGTTGGATAAGAGTTCAGCCGGTAAGGGACACGCAAACTGACGATATAGGAAGCCGACATCGCTTTGAAGTGCTTTCGATTCGTCGTAAAGCTTTACGATTATGGCGACTACGAAAAGAACAGCTCTCCAAGACAATGTGGAGGTCACCAAACGATGGCAGCTGCTCGGATCGTTTGCTCTACGCGCGTCTGGTATTAGAATAAGCATCGAACGGGGACATTCTTGAAGGGTCAGTGGCTGTCAGTTCGACTCCGTTCGAACGATAACTCACGGGAAACGACAAGATCAAGGCTGATACCTGGCCAAGGTTGCCGCGATCATTTTAGGACAGTCGTTACTCGAACTCCATTCTGGGTAAGCTTTAACGCCTGCAGTAACCTGTCAATGTTGATACAGTTGATGCATAGTAGAACTGTGCATCAAATGGCCACTCGTTTACGCGAGACATTTGGTTGAGACGCAGTCGTAGGGGAACTGGTGCAACCAAATTTTGAAACGAACAGAGGCTTCGTGTTAAGGTCTTTTGAAATCGTTGATTTGTTTCGCTTTTCTCGAATTCCAGGCCTCGATACATTGGAGTGAAATTATTCGGCGGCATTTCAATTGAAAGTATCGTTCGCATTGAATCTTTAATTAAGTGGGCTAGTGGTGCTCATGAAAGATGATGTTTTTGGGGTTTGCATTGACGTGGCTTGCGCGTAGGAGAAGCATGACAAGTTGATGCGAGACGATTTAATTATTCGATCGTCCGGTAAGTTTGCGCCGTTTTTATAAGCACGATTGCGGTTTATTATTATATTCGGATTGAAAGGTGTCCATCTTTTGTATCGGTTCGTTCTGATTTAGTGAGCAATTCCATTGTACCACTTTCAATTAAATTTTCTACATTTATTTCCCAAAAGTTTGTTCAACTTGTTGCCGGTCAGCCTCCATGGTTTGAACATTTTTTTAACGACGGTGAATGTTGGAATGAATTGTATAAATATTTTACCGATGGAACAGACTTGATTAATTAATACAAAATTAGGCGGCGACATGGCCAGAAATTGTATTAACAGATACATCAACTCGCTGGTATTGTTTGCTTTTGTACTAAAAAGTAATGTTCGTACTTTTGGATTAAAGTATAAAGGGGCTAGTCATTGTTGTATCGAAATTAAATTAACTCGCGTATAAAATGTATTAAATAATACATTATAAAATTTGACTTCGATCGTACCTTTTTCATACACTTCACCGCCAACCCCTGCATTATTTGGGAGGAAAATGTAATTCAGATAAACTCTCATTACATACATATTCGAAGCGTAGGTGCATGCAGAAAACGAGAAATTAAGCAAGTCAAACTGTATAGCTTCATTCGAACTAATACGGATAAGAATTAATTTCTCTACATTCAGAACCCACCTTTCATCTCCCAGAAGAAATTCATGATGAACCACCGAACAATGATACAATATGTGAAAAATGTCCACAAAGTCGAACGAAATGAAGCGTCTCTGTCCACAATTTATCCTCGAATTCCCGTTATCCAATCGAGTCCTATCGCGTGCAACAAATTATTCAACCCCAAAAAAAAACCTGCCCTCAAACGAACCCCTTCCGAATGCTCCACTCTTCCTTTCAAAGCAACGTTATCGTTACAAATTTCGAGGGCATAAAACCGAGCATCGACGCGCGCGTCAAAGCCTAAACCGGATGTCCGGCCCGGGGGGTGACACCCGTGGTTGACGGTCGTTTAGCAATTCCGCCGTGAATCCATCGGCAGGGTGGCGAAATACAATTACACTATCGAAAACGATCTACCGCCGGTAAATATAAAAACGGCTCTCCTACGGCTCGTTAGCCGGTGCTCGCGGAGCGGCGTGGTGTCGATGCTGTAATCCAATTTGCAGCCCGCCGGCGGCACCGCCGTCCAGGTTCGTGTGAAGCGCGATCGAGCCGACGCGTCGTGTTAGAAGCACTTTCACAATGTCGCCTGGAATTAGGAGTAGTTTGTCTCGTTATGGCTGGCCGACTACTCGGCCCGACTCGAGAACGCCTCTTTGTGCGGCATCGATCGTCCACCTCCATCGGCGATAATGTCATTTCGTTATTGACGGTGACGCGCGCTCTTTATCGTCCTGCAGTTTCGTTGCGACTGTGCCTGTGTGCCGCGGGTCCAACGGAACAAGGTGGTTAAAGGTGTGTTACAGGTGACGGGAAATAGGTGGATATATTGTAGATATATATGGCATACATACGTGTACGGTTGCAATGAAAAATTCAAATTAAAAAGATCGGCTATTTGAAACATTGTGCGCGACTGTTTTATAGTACCTATCTCTTTTTTTCTTTAGGGTACAAGTATACGTCAAAGGTGAACGATGTGTTTTCTTATTTTCCCGTATATACTGAAAACTGTGATATAAAGAATTGATAGGAGGGGAATTTTGCGGTTTATGTTCTGTGCTTACAGAGAGATCATTTTTTTAATACAGTCTTTTTTTAAGCAAAAGACGTGGGAACGTTTTGTTGTATCTCAACTAAAGATTTGTAACGACTTTAACGAATTTAATGAAAATTAATGAATTTCGATTGTCGCAGTCGATTTTTTGTATTAATGGTGCAGCACGTTTATCATTCCATAATAATTCGATATTCGAAACTGCTTGAATACCGTATGTGGAAAGATACCTGGAGCAATGAATATCTTTGCTGATATTGTGTATTGGGTTGTCATATGAACCTGCAATACATATTATCACATACGGATTCTATTACGGGGTATATTGCAACCTGACAGTTCCGTAATAAACTATGTATATTTGCAACCAAACTGCAAGCAGAAATGAAAAGTACACGTCAGAGGCCGAGGAAATATGCTTCGCCGACAACTCGTGATATTCCCCCTAAGCACGAAACTATGCGATCATTGCGCAGGAAATGATTGAAACGCATGTTTAAATACCAAATTTCGAGCATTATCTAATACATTACATTCCTTAAAAACGATCCGCGTTTTTCGAATGAAAATCACTGGAAAAAACTTCAACACGAAACATCCACCGTAAAGCAACGAGTCGCTGCAATATTGAAACGCATAAATAAACATCTGAAAACGTAACCGCCCGTTCCAGCTCTGCCGCAGCAGCTTCGCACGATTTGCTCGAAAGCAAAACCGAACCCCAGCGCACGTACTCGTCCCTGTCCGCATTTTCAATAAGCCCAGGAACGCCCCCCGGGAAACAGTCGTGTCGGTTCTGGCGCGATGAAAGATTCCGTCCGAGAATCGGCTCTCCTTCTTCCGGCCGCTGGGCACGATAAATGTTTCACACTGCCGTGCCGCCCCGGTCAACGGGACAGAATCCCAAAAAGAAAATCGTTCCAAGGGCGTGCGGCCACCGGGATTCCGGCGGAATAACGTTACAAACACCGCCGCCGCTACCAGCATCGGGAACAGCAGCAATAGTTTGACCGGTTTGGTATCGCTAATGCAGTCCCCTGTCCAGTTAGAAGGAAATTGCATTGGGTCGTGCTGCAGCTATATAGGGCAGCCGGGGATGTGAACCCATCCCGGCTATCAATTATCTCAAATAGCGCGAGTTAAACCAACCCATTCTCTAACCTCCGTTAGTACTCACCCAACCCACCTGTCTCTGTTCCCCTATTTCTCGTTTCCAAACCTCTCTCTTACCGCTCTTCCCGCTATCAGTCGTTTCTCTTTCCCGAGCTCCTACTCTCTCCCTGCTCGTCGTGGCTCCCAGTCAGGTTCCTCCTCTGACTGAATTCGACGACGGTACTCTTCCTACTCACTCCCGCCTCTGTCGACAGGCGCTCACTCGAACAGTCGCCCCTTCTTCGTTGTCTGCAGACCAGCCTCATTCCCCGGCACGAGCTTCCTCCTGACTTCTGATTGCTTCTGTCCCCGGCCAGCTGCTCCGTGACCAAATCGATTCGCTGTTTCGTTGAATTTTCCAGACCACCCTCGCTGCTGCTAGACGACGGCCAAGTCGTCGTCGTCGTCTTCGGGGGGCTAGTACCGGGTAACGAGCATGCCAACGAGGAACGACTGCGCGACTCCAAACGGGACGACCGAGATAACTCTTGCTCTTTGTTCGCAATCTCTTGTTCCCGCTGCTCCGTTCTTTGAATTATCTCTCTTTCTACTCGCGGTTTCGAGCGGCTGCTTTTTCCTCCTTTCGAAACCGTTTGACGTTTGCGCGCCCCTGTCATTCAGGACTCACATTTCTCGGGACACTTGGAACGACGAGGACGTTTAATGGACGCGATGAACGACTTGTCTTGCATTCTCGGACCAACCGATTCTCTTTTGACCCGGTGCTTGAGTCGCTTAGTGTATTTTGTATCAGCTGGGTTTGCTTTATAAGTTGAAGTTATGTATATATGTGTTGTAGGTAGAATGGTAGGTAGCTTTGTCCGACGTAGCCTAATCTTTTGCTTCCATTCTGCAGTAAGGGTTTCTGCAGGTACTGAAACTAGCATATGGGACATACTGATGTTTCGAATTAATGTAATGGTCAATAGAATTGAGAGGATAATGGATAAATACTGTACCCTAATATCTTACAACTAAGTATCGTTCTCAAGAAAATAAAATTCGGAAGTTGGCTTAAAGGTCGGACCTTCTGCAACGTTCGTGACGGACTTTCCAAAGGGACGATATTATACTAACAAAATAGTAGCACCGGTATTGGAAATGTTGTTCCCGCATCTTCGAATTACGAATAAAATATTTCACGCGCGTACCGAGGATTCCGTTCGAATAAAATCTTCAATATCGTGGATACGAAGATATTACTATATACTGTTCCATCCTGTCGATCTCGAAGGACATTTACTCCAACATAAAATCCTTCTAATTCCCGGCCGCAACGGATCGCACATCCAAACAGATTCAATGCGACCACTAATTCCCTCACAGGTCTCAATCGACACGAACGCCCACGTTCAACGTTCAATTAAGGAACTATCACGTGTAAGTAAATCGCCTCCGAACACTCGCTTCCTCTCGCGAAAACCGCCAACCGCAGGGCTTCTTTCGCAACGTCGCCATTTCCACCGTTCCCGACGATCCCTCGGCAATCACTCCAATCTCTTCGTATCAGATCCGAAAACCAATCCCACCGAACTAGCACCGAATCGAAGGATGATTCGTGTCATCCGCGACGTCGCGCGACCTGTACGCGCACCGGTGTCCCTCCACCGTCGTAGCTCCACAACGACCCGGTCCACGCGTGAACCAAGAGACCATATCCCAGGTGAAGAGGCGAACGAGCCAGCTAAGCGGGTAACGAGCAAACAATAAAATGCAAAGTCCCTTCAGGATCATTTATTAAACGGATTCGTTCGGCGGGCCGAGGTTGGGTGACAGGGGGGGGCAGCGACAAGAGAGAAGAGAGCCGGCAAGTCGGTTACACGAGAACGACATATTGGATTTACATGTACCAGAGTACGGTAGGACCGGGTCGAATTAATGGCGGGGGCTATTACGACGCCGAATGAATATGCATAAAACTGCACAAAGTGAATTGGCGGTGGCGTTATAGCAAAGGGTGGATAGAGAGAGAGAGAGAGAGAGAAGGAGGGAGAACGGGAACAGCGGGTGGTTTTTAGAGGAGTAAAACGCAGGGGTGCATGGGCAAGGTGGGTAGGTGGTAGGCGTGGTTACACGTGACGTCACCGGCTCGTTGTTCTATTTTACCGAGGACAGTCGTGGCTGGGATGGGCGAGCGCGGGAGTTGTTGTGTTTTGTGTCCCCGCCATGCTTCATAAATCAACGAAACAAACAGAAACGCCGGCATGCATCGTGGCCAACCCTGGGCCAAACTCGATTCTGATGGCGAATGTATAATTTAATTCCGTCGTGGCCCGCGCGACCGCCGTTGGTTTCGCGAAATTCGCCCCTCTGACAAAAGAGTTTTTCGGGCCGGGTGAAATTCCGTCGATTCCCGGACGTTTTGTACGGAATCGTAGAACGTTGCCACACTGTTATTTCCACTTCCTTTGGACGGCGGACTCTCTTTGTTCGGTGTAATGAAATCGGGGTTTGCTCGGGGAGGTTGACAATTATCTTCTGCCATTGATCTCATTGATCTAATCGGTCTCGCGTCAACGGGCCGCGTCAGGAACGTTCAATTGAGTCGATTTGAAGATTGGCAGACGTTAGCGCAATTAAGCAAGTCACCGGCTTGTAATTGGGACAAGATTTAATGATTCGAACGGAGGGATTTTGGGATGCGTGGCTTGGCGATGATGAAGTTTTTTTTATTTGTAATAGAATGACCGGTATTGATTTTAAGACCAGCGGGGTATTATTGAGGGGGTCTACAATGATGCTTATTGATCGTTCGAAACCTCGAAACGCAATTTCAGTTGAATTTCTATTGAAGATAAATCGAATGTCGCCAAATGAAAAGGGTGGAGTCGTTAATTATTCGCGGGGTAGTCGATGCGACGTAAAATAATGGGAAACAGACAAAAATGATCGAAGAACTGAGCTCTTGCGGAACAATTTTTCTTGAAAAATATTCTTCTTCTAGAAAAAAAGCTGAATGTACAACAGCCTTTCCGTGTGCATAAAGTTGATTTATTGTAAGAGCTTTGTGGGATCTCAAAACGGAGTAATGGACATGCTTTAATTAATTGTTCTTTATAAAGTAACACTAGCACAATAATTAGTTTCAGTTATAAAAGCAATCAAAACTCCTCTGAGTTGAGTAAACATATTTTAGATCCGACACATGTTGCAACATTAATTACTGTAAACGTGCAATATTTGGTTTGCATTCGATTATAACAAACTGTCGCTGATTTCAATAAACAAAGCCGGCTAACAATTAATTTCCATGAAAATGGCACTGTCCCGTGTTTTTCATTTATTTTATCCAGTAGCTCATAAAACGAAGAAAACAAACGCGAGGAGAGAGTAGAACGATGTAAAATGTATGTCCATTTTCCTCGACGCTTTAATTCGCAAGTAGAATTGGTTCTCGTAATTTGCCGCCAAGGCCCCGAAATTGTGATTTGCAAATATCGATGCACATTCCAGCCCTGCTACCGGGTTAAATTGGATTCTGGTGGAAACCTCTTTCCCGATGGTGCGTAATCTAATTCCACGCGATTCAAGAGCGAAGGAATTTCAACCGCAGGCGAGACTTAATTTTGAAATTTTGGACGTTTCGATGACCAACCAAACGCCCATTTACTGCACACAAGCAAATGTAAGCATTGCACAGATGTGTTCGAAATGATAACAGGATGCTGTAGCGGATAGCGCTACCAGTGAGATATTAAGTTTACGATTGCCGTTGCAATTCTGGTTTCGCTATATGAGATTTAACGAATAGATATGTCTACAATAAAATATTTAAAACATTTACTAACTGGCATGCATTATCAATTACTGTAAAATGTGATCGTATTATTTAGAATTCGATAACATTAATAATGTGTTACAGTGATTTCTGAAAACACGTAAGAGTTTGAGCTTAACTCGCAAGAGTTGGATCGTGCGTGTCTGACCAATGGCGGGCCGGACTACTGCGCCTACTGGTCTCATTATTTGCTGTTCTAATAGGTCACTGCTTTTTGTTCTTAAAGTTCTTCTGTTTTTTGGTGTTTTACAGTATGAAACATAATATTACAAGAATGTAAAGTTTACATATACTTGCTGTAATATATCTGTATAAAAATAAATTAAAACACTTAACAATTTATAGCTTCTTTCAATAGCAACACGTATACAGCATGCACTCAGAATACTGAACTGGTTTAATTGTAATTTGTCATAATACTTTCTCCTACAGTTTATTATACATTAACTTAAAAATAATATTGTTTCATATTTATTAAGGGATTTAAAAGTTGGTATACCATTGAATAATAATGAGAAAGAACTACTGCGTGACTTTGTTTCTCTCATTAGGTTAGGTATAATAGATTTCTAAGCATCCAAATACGGAAAACAAGGATATAAATTTAAGAGTAACTTATACTTTAACATTTAATTCATTTAAACTTAAATAGCGGTAATATATTTTGTTATTGCTTGCAATTAATTAGCTGAAACATACATACTCCTATATTTACCTAGGTAAAATATAGGGTTTAATAAGTCAACGAAACGTAGAACCCGATTTAATTATCAATTTATTTTGCTGTCCTAACTGAATTAAAAATAGCTCCCAATTAATTCATCTTTCGTTTATTGCATGCAACTTGATAATTTACGCAGTAATAATTCAAATTAACCCAGATTCATGGAAGAATCTTTGATTTATAGCTAAACTGGCTATAAGGCCCTTCAACATTTATTGTTACAAAATAATCCGATCCGATATACTGTATACAAATTTTCGCACACCATATTCGATCTGCAAATCTTTATTTTAACTTGCCATCAACTATCCATTGAAAGTCTGAGTTGCAAACACGATCAATTGTGAGTATCAAACATCATTGCGAGCTATGTAAATATTTAACCCTTCCGGGACTTCCCGTTATCGATCTCGCAACGAAAAGTGTGTACTCGGAACTGTTTGCAACTCAGATGTCAAATAACTACTTCTCTCCTAGACAATCTGGAAACTCTACAGTTGCTGCTTTCTATTCTTGCCAATCGACATTCTCTTTGAGCTGATTTTCTTAAAATTTAAAGTTTTTATTAGAGTTTGACGGAAACCGTAGATGTCAATCTCTTAACTTTGTTGGACATTTTCATTTTTGTTCTTTTTACATTTCAAGGTAAATATTTCAAACCGCCAATCACTGTTTTTTCTTTTTTTGTAAAATATCAGTCTCTGTGGGATTAGCAAGAATTACAGGTTCTATTAATTTGTTTTTAGACAATGATGTTCGGTGTTACGGGAGCTTGAGTTCAATAAAGGCACCGATATATCTGCATTAAACACCCAAATTTTGTAAAAAAATCTGAATTTTTCATTGCTTAAAAATAGGACTCCTCTAAACTTTAGTAGTTTAGAATTTTATTTCAGTATCATCCTGTTTTTGTTTGATTGGACTCACAAGAAAATTATATTTTTATCTCTAATCAACTACAAAAATAAATGCAATAAATAACATTTAATACACTTCTGAAGTCGGTGCAACATCGTTTTCAAATTTATTATTGCTGCTTTTTCCGATTCAAACATTTACCAATATCCGATCATTTCCCCACCAGTAGTATACATATTGTTGGATATTTGCTATCGATAGTAAATATAATATATCATGCTAGAGCAAAATTGTCTCAACGTTCTCAGAAATGTCTTATGAACAGAGATGGTAAGAGAACCAGATGGGTCTGTACTTGGCGAATCAAAAGGGCCTGGGTTGTAAAATGAGACGATGCGCATTCGTAGGTATAAGTGGAGCCCAGTTCTTTTGGGTGTTTTCGTTCAGTTCTAGGGAGAATTTCATGGTAAAAGGGCATTCCTTCAGAGCTATTTTAAATACACGGATTGAAATAAATATAATAGTTATTTTTATTTAACACACCATATCCAATACATATACTATAATTCCAGTAGTAACGCATTAATCCTTAACGCGTAAACTTATTTTTCTACCTGATAAATTTGTCTAGTGCAGTTGCTCAAATTCACATCGAAAAGCAGGAATCGCCCAGAGCACATAAGAAATCTTTCAACGTGATTTCAACGGGCTAAGGAATTAAAGGTATTCGTTTCTTTCCTTCAGCCAAGCAGTGCGAAAGATAGCAGCGTTCATCCTCCTTCAAATTACGACTTCGAACGAATGGAGGATCGTTCTCTAGCTCGCCTCATCAATATTCTACAACGATTATACACGGCCGCTGCTTCAATTAAATTTTCATGATACGATTGACATTATTCTCAGACAGGGCCGTTAAAAGCAGCAGGAACAGCACAGTATCGAGGCTTTTTGCTACCAAATAAAATCGAATCAGACGTCAGACACAAGTAATGCTAAGGTCAAAGAGCGAGAAACGCTGAAAGCAACTGGCTAAGTGACGATAGAAATAGAGTGTCCGTCGCATTTCGTTTTACCTTTGTGCACGGTGCGTGTCTGCACGTGAGATGAATACGAGCTCGTAATTTATTCAGAGATTGTAGGGGAGCGGCATTTTCATTTTCAAAAACAGACGTTCCCGTTTGCACGCGAGTACGCGATAAGAAACATTTTTGATAAACTTTTGTACAATTCTTTCAGAAGGCACTGACCTTTTTATACAGACCGTCCCAATCGTGGACATTATTGGAAACGAACGGTTCCAAATTCTTGTTCAAAAGAAAATATGGAAATTGTATTTAGAATAAAGCTTTTGCATACATAGATTGCAAATGCACCGGGAATACAATGCCTGTTGCAGATGACGTTTATGAATAAAGAGTGTTTTATTATTGTAGACTGCTATTGTGGGTTGTACTTGTATTCGTAAATCTGGGCAATTTCATGCTTTATTATTATTGTTAGCAATGCTCCTCCGTTTGCTCTTTTACTTTGCATTTCTGCAATTTAAAACGATTACCGGGACATCCTGTATTTTTATGACCAGGTTATTTAATTTTGGGAAAACGTGTGGGCTGAAAGATAACAATTTCAAGATATCTGCAGTATAATTTTTAATGTTTTATATCAATGAAATTTCTTGACTATAAAGTCATATTACGTTTTTATGCATTAATAATACCGCGTTGGATTGAAAAATATTGTTTTATAATGTTCGGATTCAGGGATTACAGTAAATTACTGAAAATCATAATTCGTAATGGGAGGCGACTCCTTAAAAACGAGGGTTTAATATTATATTATAAAATATGCGAATTTATTAAAAGCTTCGATTGATCTATTAAACGCATTACAAATTCGTCAAGAACGTACATGTATCTGTGCGTAACGAAAATCGATGGAATATTTAACTGTCCGTAAAAAAATATTCCTCGCTAAAATAATTCGATCTGGTCAAATAATTGTTATTTCACAAATATCGTGCTGCAATATCTTTCGCTGACCAGATTCCAACTTTCTGTAAAAAGATTTTCATTTTACATCTGCAAAACATTATGGAGCTGATGAGAAATAAAGAAGTAAATAGAAAGTTACTTAAATCACCCCGTCCTGCCTTTATTCTGTCCCCTATTTACAGAGTATCGTTCGAGATTACAATCATATTACGAGTAACATTTCAGGCGAATTGAAAAGTTCCTTTACACCTTCCTTATCAGCGAACATTCGACGGTGCATTGAGATTTTTCGAAGAAAACCAGCACGGCCCACTTCCACTCAACTTCCGTCTGATGTTATACTTTCTATCGCGAAACCAGATGTAAAAGTCACTTTACCGTCGATGGGAACGGGGCGGGCTTTCTTTGACTTCTGAGTTGCTGAATAACTTGAACTTTCAAACCACGAAACAAGAGAAGAAAGAGCCGGTGATTGCATTAATTGCAACGACACGAAATGTGTACAGATGTTTAAAACCTGTACAAATGAAACGAAATTCTGCGCAATATTATTCGAAGAAGTAATCAGAATATGAAGAACTCTGAATTAGAAGAAAGACATTGGGAAAAATCTAGTAACGATGATGCGTTCTAATTATAGTATGTTAAGAAATTATTAAGCACTGTGCCGGTTTTGTATTACAACAATGGACATTCAATTTTTATTGGCTAATATCATGGATGAAAATAAATTACTGTCTACTATTGATGAACCATTGGAAGACCGTATTTATAGGCGTAATTATAATAATTTTGATTTGTAACAATCTGTCTATACAGTGTGTCTCGTTTAGTACGATATTAAAGTCGAAGTATACGTTAATGAATAGGTTGTGCGAATTTTCGTTCGAAATAGCTACAGTATTCGTGCTAAGAATGTATCTAATTAACTTTGTGCAAGGAAATATGAAATTCGCTACCACGTATGAAATATTGAGAAACCGTTCGTCATCTATGTGCGTTTTTCATTTTAAAATTGTTGCCGTTTCAAATTCAACAATTAGGTATTTGTACGACCAATCATAACATGTATTTTCATTTTGATGTAAAAATTGTGGTCTGCATGGCGACTGACACTGAATACGTAAATAATGAACAATTACTCTCTTCAACTGAATATTGCTTAAATTAATATTTCATTTTAAATGTATGTAATACTATAAATACAAAAACAAATTCTGTATATCACCACACGCGTACACATCAGTAGTGTGTTCAGTAGTTTCAATTCCGAAATTGTACCTGTTCGATTGAGATTTCCGAGATAGCTATCGCGACGTAATGAGGCAGGGACGTAAAATGTTCGTTGTTAAATAGGTATGGAGAGTGTATACGGCAACGCGTAATAGGGCGCAATTGTAACGGCAACAGTTTGTGGGTGAAAGGTCTAATGATCTCTCAGCCACGATAAGGATCATTGTCTCCTTTGAAAGGAGAATTTGTACTGTTCTGTTTCTGTGCTACGTGAAATTTCTCAGTTCTCTGTACCGCGCTGGACACACGCGATACTGTATCAGGTTTTCCAATAAATATTTTTCGTGCGTCTTTTTTAGTGACAGATATAAATTTATCAACAATTACGGCGGAGTCTCTTTTTACTGTCGAGTATAAATGATGGATACACATTGCACCTCGACGTCGAAGCTTTTAACGATTAACGTTGGATCGTTTCGTTGATCGACGTAAAAAATATTTTCATACACAGCAATTAGCGTTAGCGGAACAACAGTCCGTCCTTTGTGCTCCTCTCAGTTTGCATCGAAAAAAAAAGGGTGATGCATGTTTTAAACGAAAATTTTTTTCTACGAGGCTACTACACTTCAAAGAGGAACGGGGCGGGCGAAATCCA
This sequence comes from Nomada lathburiana, assembly GCA_963667235.1. Lineage (NCBI taxonomy): Eukaryota > Metazoa > Arthropoda > Insecta > Hymenoptera > Apidae > Nomada > Nomada lathburiana. Next base: position 6,216,537 of record OY763898.1, on the reverse strand, counting down.
ATTTTCGAAAAATTTAATTTTCACCGAAAGCACGCTGCTACGCAGGAACGTCCCGGCGGTAAATTGGAAATTTATTCTTCGCGATATCTTTCCCGAAGAGTGTTGAATTAAACATCCTATTCGCTGCCAAAAAACCAAGCATACCGGTTTACATTTAATCCTGTTATGCGTTGTTACGAATGGCATGCACGTATGAATGGATAGTGTACCAAAGAGACAGAGACAGATCAATTATTTTATGAAATGCTTTCAACGTTCGCAAAAATGTTGCCAATAAATGGAATTTATGATTATGATACCACTGTGTGGATTATGGATTCTTTTAATTGAAATGCAGTATACAATTTTAATGTGAATTATAGATTAGATTTACTTTTGAGGCATTGTGAATAGAACAATATCATCATGCGGTAACATGGACAATACTAATTTTTGGGGACTTTAATAAGATATGAATTTTTATTACATTAAGCAAGAAAGTTGAAGGATATTGATATTCAAGAATAAAATGTAACTTATAGGTGTAGTGCGAACAAACTCCTAAGTTTAGTTTAATTTAGGTAATCCTAAGCAAAGTTTTTCGTAGAGAAATTTCAAAGAATATTTTTCGCAGCCTTAAGAAAAACATCTCGTGTAAACTTACAACCTACGCGACTATATATACTATATGCGGCCACTCTGTAAGATGAAATTTTTAAAAAGAGTATACAAATATTTTGGTCTGAAGCTTTATTAAAAAAAAAAAACGACGGAAAAATATATAGGTATTCACAATTTTGTGGTCTGTATATTGTAGAACTTCTTTTTAACACCTTGAACTGATTCGGTAAAATCTGTATCCAAACTTATTTACTTATTGGTTTAGAAAAATTTCACCACAAACTTCGTAATTCACGCGACTGACTGTCTCCAAGGAATGTATGCAGTGTGTATCCTAAATGAGTGAAAGAAAATGAGGAATAGAACGCGAGAGAAACTAAGAGTGAAAGAATATACAGAGTGCATGATGCGTGCGCTAGGCAGAGTTTAGGGAGACATAGAGGAGAGCTGATTGAGAATAGAGCAGAATAGTTTGAAGAGTTTAAGAGAGCCGTATCGTGAGCAAAGAGTATTGAATTGAGAGTATTGTGAGTATCGCGCGAGAGTCGTTGTTCGTTGAGAATTGTCGTGTATCGACGTTTTTCTCTTGAGACTGAAGTCTTATTACCCTACCTGCCCTCTACTCCAATTTACGTGAGGTTTACGGAAAATAATTTCTACATATGCCAGTTAGAAATACACTATTCTCCAAACACTGCAACAAGGAAGTACTATTTACAATAATAACGCGCTGGCCATTATGTGCCACCGTGCTTCGCATCTAGAATACCAATTTCTTCTGAAAATACTTGCTCTTATAAAAAGGCGGGCGGAGTGTCTGCCGCGTACAAAGACATCAAAATCATTTATTTCAGTTGAAGGGAGAGCGTAACAATGCAGCTGAATGAAATACTTCATCTTGAAGAGGCGTCATGCGTCACTTTCTCTGTAGCTGCCTGTCGGATAGAGAGTGTCATCTGACTTGATGGCCTCTAATGCACCTTTCATTCGCACGGAAAATGAGAAACATGTACATTACTGATTACTGCGGCACAGAAGGAAGCTGCGCGTCTTTTGGCCGGTCTGCTTGATGCAAAGACTTCTGGCTGATGAATTGTGAAAGAAACACGAGGATCAATCCTTTATATCTTTCGTCCATGGCGCACCATCCATATGGGTCAAAATTTTACGAGTCATTTTTAATGCAAGGCTGACGATATTTTCCGCGGCTTGATCCTTTCGTTCGGTATACTCAGAAATTGTTCGCTACGGCGCACACGTTCTCGATAACAATTTACCACTGCTGCAATTATTTATATAAATTACGCGTTACGTAATTAAATAGAGTGTCTAGGTGTTTGTATGATTAGCTCTTCGATATGAATAAAAACTGCAGTATTTTGTGTATCAGAGGGCACAGAGTGGGAGTATTAATTGCGCCACAGTATTCATATTTCAATGTCCGCAGTGGTAAATAATTATTCGTATGCCTTCAATTATGTGAAATGACATCTTGTGCCTAAATTCGTTTGCAAAGGCTGTTTTAATATTTGCTGATATTTTTATTGATTTTAAGATACTTTTACGACTACATTGTTTTCGAATTTATAATAACGCTTGAATATGTGCAATTATTGGCGGTGTAATTGAAAAAGAAATAATTCGTCATGCAAACAACGAGGCGGAACACTCAAAATATTCAGAGTAGTTTCTTAGGAAAATGAATTTGTTTATTTATATCGTGGATAGATGCATATTACCTACAATCCATCCAACAAATCTCTGTGTAGGATTGCCTAAAATTATCATTAATGACAATCTGCCCCATGACGTACAAATAACATTAGATCCACCCTTTATTTAAACCTACATGCAAAACTGAAGAAATCGTGTACCCCCAATAAACATACAACATAATAACCCCCGAAGTGCAAATAATCTTGCGCAGACCGATCGTCCAAATTCTTTCTAATCCTTTCCCTTCCGCCATCCAGCAATATATGTATTCAAATCGAACATCAAATAGAACAGTCTAGTATCAGCAACGCTTCTAACCGTACAATGATTCCACTCCAAATAATTATCACCCCCAAGCCCTCCAAGAAAAAAAAAATGCAGCCCGACCACACCCAAACGTAATATCCAATTTGCACGCACAGAACCATAACTGCAATTCGTTGCTTCGTTAAAACAACGAATTGCATCGGTCGCATCGTGACAGAGGTAGGTCGCACGCCTCGACGGTCACGATCACCGTCAAAAGAAGCCATAGCCGTTCATCTGATCAAAATTTCCGGCCGAGTGCCAATTACACCGATAATAACAGTCGCGGATTATTGGCATGCGGCAACGTTCCCGCATTCGGATACCGTCGACCAAGCGTGTATCTACAGACGATCTCGAGCAGAATCCATACGCAGCCTCCGCTCCGCTACGAATCAATATAATACCGTGTACACGAGTGCACGTGCACGTGCACGGACAACCGTGAAGGCGCAACACATCGAATCGGATTGAATTTGGATCGAACGCTGGCCAGGCGCGTACAAGCTGCTAAACGATCGACGGATCGTCCTATATTGCACCTGCACACGAGGTATGCATACAAGTGAATATACCGGGGGCCGTTTCGAGGGCCCATTAGAAAGTTGAATATGAAACGCCGATGGAAACGGAGTCCGAGGGCCGGTTCTTAACCCATTAACGCTCGTGGCGTTGCGTTGTGTGGAGAACGCTTCAGCGTATTGAACGATCGTGGAAAAAGCATCGGCGTTCGTTAAATGCTCCACAGTCAACGTGCGTTCGTTCGTTCGTTCCTTCTTGTGAATCTGCGATTGATCGCGACTCGCGTTTCGAACACGCCTGCTTTTATTCCGCACGATGTGCAGAACGATTTGGATAATGTTTCGTGCTGTTGTTGTGCAAGGATGTGGGATATTTTTTAGTTCACTGCGATTCGAGTGATGTTTGGAGCTACGATTTTTGGGATTTATGCGCGTACGTTGATTTAATATAGTACATTATATTCTGAACAGGTTTTCTTAATGGGATTTTGCGTTTGTTATGGTTCGAATTTTTATGCATTTTTAAGCCTATTCTGTCTTTCTCGTTTAGACTGTTTTTTTCCGATGCTGTTGTAGAGTTTATTGTTTGCGTAACTTTTAGTCGTGCTTGTGGTTGGAAAACCCGTGTAGAATAAAAATACGTCTTGACTATGAGAAGCAAACGATTGGAAAAAAACTAGAAAAGAATTCAGGAACATTTTCCCTTTGTGCTTTTTATCTAAGCTCTACTGCTCTAGTAGAGAAAGCTCTACTGCTCGCTTTTCCAAATTTTTTCTCTATTTCCTCTATTGATTCCTAAAATAATAAATCAAACGCCCTAGCAACGAATTCCTATCTTTTTACTTACTTATTTTTCACAATTTTACCGGTACATAATTAAGATGAAAGAAATCTACTAAATACAATATATTCGTATTTGTACTCTTAAAAGAAATTAACAGGAATTCTATAAATTTTGATATTTCTTTGGAAACTTATCTCCTTACTGGAATTACATCGAATAGCATCATTCCAGTGAATGGATCATCTATATTTTCGTTTTTTGCTCCCGCCCGTTTCATTTTCTCATTCCTATATCGGCTTCTTTCACATCTTCCTTAGACTCGTTTTCTCAATCATGAACTAGTTCCTTGGAAGCGTTTCAGAAACTTTCCAATGAACGGACCTCTGACTTATTTTGGCGTTCTTTCATCGTAGAAACGAAAATATCCACGTCGATTCACTTCTTAAGTCCGTCGTTCAATCAACTATCCATAAGTATAACTTGGCAGAAAAATTGTAAACGACTAAGGGGACTTAACAAGTCTAAATAAATATTGCTTATTACGAGCGAGGTAACAGAGAAATCAATAATTCAGAAAACTTAGTAGGCAGTGTTTCATAATAAAAATTGAAAATGATTAAGAGGATTTAATATCTCAAGTATGAACATTGCTTACTATTCACAAAGCAACAATTTTTGCCCAGCAAAAATTTACTCGCAAGAGACGACTAATCTAATTCTATAATAATTGAGAATAAACTTAAAACGTTAAATTGAAAACGTGTCATGATATCCACATGTTAGAAGTGGCGCGAAATAATACTTGTTCTTTCAGATGTTGCAAGAGAAACAGCTTCCTTCAATCCTATGTACAAAACCATTCATCTCTGAAATGGTTTATCGCAGTACATTCAAAAAAGGAGAAAAGAATAGACGAATACGAAAAGACTTGAAATTACAAACGAGCTTTTCCCTGTATATCGTTTGTAAGTATCAAGTTTTCTTGGCAGACGCTGAAACGTAATTAATTCTCTGTTACTTAACAAACACGTTTACGTTTCGTTGGCGTTCTTCGATTTTACTGTGGTATAAACACAGCATCCCTTCGTTTGACTTCCTGTTCCCTCTTTCCTTTCAATTGCCCTCTCGTGCTTTCCATCCATTCGTTCCCTTTCCGGTGAACTAGTTTCCGTCGTAACGGTACGCCAGGCTCTTACTAAATAGAGTTTAAAACTGACCCTTTCTATTTTATTCGATGCAGGCCAAGTATTTATCTAATTCCATTTGCTTAATGATTCGAAGGTAGAAAGGTAGTGATGATTAAGGGAGTGTCGATACTAAAGATCGTTGTTGCGTTTCCAGCAAAATACCTTTGAAAGCGTTACCTTTGAATGTACAGTGGGCCAAAAAAGTATTCATACAGTGCATTAGTTTCACTTGCAACCTCATTACTTTGGTGTTAAGACAATTATTCCTAAAACAATATACATGGATATGAAGCACATAAATTACACTTTGACAGATGTGCATTGTTACCAATGCACTGTTTGATTACGTTTTTGGCACACTGTATATATTGATACAGGTCGATATCACATTATCAGGTTGTTTCAACGAAATGTGAAACTATTCAACTATTCAACGATACCTCATGGTGCAGTTGGTTTAAAATTTATAGTTTGTCTTTTAAAATTATTGTAAGGCTCAAGTACTTTTGCAATCACTGTTCAAGCGTAATTACTTTCTACATAGTAATTATGCAAACCTATGAGTACAGAGAATATAAGAAATTAGAAAATCGTATAAATATCCCTCATAAATGACACGATCACAACTATTACCATATGTAGTACTACTTGCATTTTCGTGAACGATGTAAACATCACCAGTTATTTCGCGTAATGCATGAAAGAAGATTTAGATGACTGTTACGCAACGCAACGCGCAATAAATTCAAAGCAAATATAAATAACCTGATTCATAAGGAACTGTGCAACAAAGCTTCACTATTCCGACCCATTTCCCACGCAAAGCGCCAGCTCGAACTGTTAAAACAACTTTAACAACCATTCCAAGAACACTGCAGTTAATTTCCCGGATGAACGGTGGAAAGTAACAATCCATCCCCCTCAGTGACCTCGCGATACACCGTAAAGGGGCATCAAGAGCTACGCGCAGCCACGAAAAATTCCTTTCAGTCTCACCGTGGCGAATAAAACTATTACATGAACTCATTAATACAGAAACCGAGAACTCTCGGCCGTGGCAATTCAATCTCACTTCTTCCCTCGCCAGCAACAAACGGCAGCCTCAAATCCGGTTGCACTATGATACACCAAACAAAAATAAGGAAAAACACTTAAAAATCATTCGTGCTCGACGCAGTTTCCGACGTGCCCTCAATTCCTGGTTGGCTCATCGAAGGAGAGAGGGAAAGTGGCAGAAAGGGGTAGCTCTATTTGTACGGGGGGGGGGGGGGGCATAAAAAAACGCACGCAGGAGCATTAGGAGGCTGAAGGCGGCTCGAGTTTCAGAGATTGAATCGAAAAATCGAAACCGCCAACGAGAGATGCCCCAGAGAAAAAGTGACAGAACGATCCGTGACAGACGCACGGAAGGCCAAGATAGACAGCGATAGAGACGAGGGCGGTCGCAAAGAGAGCAAGATAGAGGCCCGCGATACTTCTCGAAAGCTGGCCGTATCGATCGGCGAATAAAGCCGTGGCAGACCTATTTCCTCTGCCGGGTGCCTGTTTGCTGGCTGCCTACACAGTGTTTTGTGATGAGGATTTTGGCCAGTGGCCAAGCTCATTTCAAATGGACGTATTACATCATGAGTTTAGCGAATCAATGTTTTGTTGGTACATAACATCCCATTCGTCCTGACGCACGGGACCTGGTCCGTGTGTCCTGGTCGACGTGCACAACCCCTTGAATACGTGTATACATTTCGCCGTAGACCATTGACACGTACCTGTCTGACTATTTGCTTAGGATACTGTTTTCGAAGATATTCGATCGTGCCGTAAGTAATGCGCTTTTCCCGACAGCTGAGTTTCAAACAATGGAGCTCGTCGCGATCATAATCATCGCTTAGTGTGTAGGTATTACTGTATAGGAGGAACTTCAGGAAACGTCGTATTGAAAGTTCACAAGTGTGGATCGGAATGTTGCAGTTGCTAGAAACGTTTGGAATAAAAATCGGCGGGAGAACATATTCGGCACGATACGTTATATAAGTTTAATATTGGAATTGCAAAGGCCATCAAAACGACGGCTCTAAAATTTGTTGCTTCAAATTGTTAGCATCGTATGGATAGTATTGGAGGAATTTATGGTGACGTTCGATAAGACAGAACAACCACTTTCGTTTTCATAATCTGTCCGACGTATACCGAAACGTAGGATGGACGTCAAGATTCGTTAGCAAGCCTAGTGTTAATGAAGGAAATAACGCAACTGCTACTGTGAAGGCATATACTTCAGATGTATGAAGAAATTATTAGTGTAAGCCAGTGTCAAAGATAGGTCAAGATATTTCAAGTTAGGAACGACAGTTTCAAAGATAAACCTCGTGTCGAGAGGTCCAAAACTGTTGAATCAAACTCAAATAGAATTGTCGACAAATTGGCCCAGAAGTCGAATTTGATCCATTGTTAATAACCGACAGATAGTTGTGTATTTTCATCTGACATACATATAATATATTAACCGAAAAATGTATTGAAAGGTAATATATCATACGTCCCTCCTATCGAAACTCTTTCTGGATGCCAATCATACGTAAACGTTTGCAATAAACAGTGCCATCATTTTTTTAAATACAGGGTGGAAATTGTAAAGAGTTACAGACGAATATCTTCAAAAATATTGATTATACGCAAAAATGTTTCAGATGAAAGTTGTTCAGTACCGAGGGGTACATCATGTGGTGGGACTTTTATTTTTCCCGGTGGACACTCCAAGGTGAGGCGAAGATCAACTTTCTTTTTTTAAACCGAATGATATGCTTTTTCGTCCTCAATCAAATAGTGCGTTTTAAGATGAGTTCAATGACAACGGTCAATGCGTTTTAAGATGAGTTCAATGATTTCGTTTCAACGATATCTTTGTAATGAACGTGAGGATCTCCCTTCTTTTGCCCGTCAAGATGGGTAAAAACGGATTCAATTCAAAGACAGATTAACGAAAATTTAAATCAAGAAATATATACCTGAAACACTTCATCCCTTACGAAATATCCAATCGCCAAGTAATACTGTAAACTTAATTAAACGCGCGCATACGCAAATCCGAATACACGACGACCACGTTAAATTCCAAATTATATACGAGGAAAATTCAACGAAGAAAGCAAACACCGGATTTCCCAAATCCCTATTGCAATCATACTTCGAGGGGAAAAGCAAACGTCAAAATTTCTCGACGAAGATTTTACAAGAAACCCTTCCCTCCCTTCGTTCGGCCACCCGAGCGTTTCACGGTGCAACCTCGGTACTTATTCTCTTTCCATACGATAGCTTGAACCATTGATCGGCTTTTTCTGTTCCGTTGTGCAGGTAGAATCGTGCATGTTCGAGGGACCGATCGCTCGACGGCAATATATCACCGTTTATGGGATTTATGAGGCCTGTACTATCGTACTGAATTACGAAAAGCGATTTACGTACGATCGTTCTGCATGTCGAAATATTTTCACTGGAGTTCCTTCGTCGCTACGTGATCCGCTATCGAATAAACGATAGAGAAGGGGCGGCGGGAGGGTGGGGGGGGGGGGGGGGGGAGAAAATAAAGAACAAAACCGACGGGCAGGAAAGAAACGGGAAACTATGTCACCGTGTTATTTCCGGTGGATGTACAAACAGGTTTATCCTGTGCCGTTGATTAAAACCGGGGATGTTATATACACGGGGAAAAGTAAATACGGTTCGTTTGATACGCTACGCGGTACTTTAACAAATTTCCTGTCGTTCCTACCATTTGTACCCGTTCGCCGTTAACTTGCTTCAACGTGCTCCCGTAACAGAGTTCCGGTTCGATTGTGTAATAAAGGTAAGAAGGCTCTTAAAATGCTCAGCTTTCATTGATTTGGACGTGCTTGTTGTCCATTGTGAATAAGTATTCACGGGCGAAGGTCGGCGATAAAACTCGAGAAATAAAACGCGACAGTTCGGTCGCAGAGGGTGCTGTTCATTTTCGACGATCGGGGCGAACGATTAAACGGGTAAGCTCCTTGTGAAATTATTCTTCGTTGCGTTTACGCGATTATCAACAATGCTGTTTTATACGATATCGGGAATATCCGATGCATCATGAAACTAAGGGTGACATTAATTCTGATAATTTACAATATGTTATTCTATCTATTAAATGTATACGTTCTGCTTTAATAACGGTTTAATAACGTGACAATTGAAGGTTTTGTCGCGAAAATTACTCGTCTCGCTGGATTGATATTGATTTGTATAAACGTTTGGGAATTAAGTGGAACCGTTTTAAGGTGATTTTATAAGATGGCAATGTGAATGTGCGTATTTGCATTATTTAATCGACAGAGGGGTATGCACCGAGCGTATACATGGCCGTGGAGTTCATGAAGTCCACAAACAACAGTGTTTGTGAAAAATAATGGATATGCAACCGTTGGCGAGTGAATATTCATCGAAATCCACGGTTAATTTATTTAACGAGCTGCAAGAAAGAAAAATTCGCACGGAGATTGCAATCAATCTGGGGCAGTATCGGAATGAAATCACCAGGTCAATAAAAAATTTAATTGGCTCGGTTTAATTCTGACGTAACCGGTGCTGGATCACGGAAAGCGTGTCGAACAATTGCGATTCTGATATAAATATTAAACACCGACGGAATTGCAAGCACTCGTTGAATTATTCGATACAATTTTAATTTAATAAGATATTACTTTCAAGACATTTCCACCTTTTTCGTTCTGCGATTTGAAATTCTAAGTGCGTTAGGTATATATATGTATGTGCTTGTTTCTGTCAAGGCTCATGGCTTCTACAATCAAACGGACAGAATAATGGAGACAGAATATATTTCATTTGAATATCAGATTGATATTATTGCTTTTAAACTAATTACGGTGTAACGAGCCTTTCTGACTACGAGTTATTCAAGTTTTATGGATAAAAATGATCATACGAGATTGAAAAATTCAACGGGACATATCTGTTCGTAATTCGAAAATATGTTTGGATGTTTTGCATTTAATGGTATTTTGTTTGGAGAATTATATATTATTTATTGCGCCAACTAATACAATATAAATAATATTGAAAGCAATACATATTGTGGATATTTGTCTGACTACAGTATTTTCAGTGTTGAGTGCATTTTTCCTCTCATCTGATTTTAATATTTCGTCACCTAATATATTGAACACGGACATATATTAGATATGTCCAATGCAAATTACTTGAAAAAAGCGAACAACAAAGAGCATACTATTACTATATTTAAAAAACCGCTGTCTTACTTATGCCATTTTTCCAAAAATAAATTTAACATTCGCATTATAGTATCAAACAAAATCAGAACCGCGTACTTTCAATCCTTTCAAATGAAATTTCCAGTGCTCTTGATCATTGACTATCATTGCCCACTAGGGCTGCCGTGCTCCAAACATAATTATTACGTTCATAAACTACGCCATTTCAAAGTGCAAAATATCGTCCACACAAAACCCAGAGACCACAATCTAATTACACTAATAAAAAGAATTCCTTGCATCTATCTTCCCCCCTCGTTCCCCCGTTCAATCAAATCGCTAATACAAAACATTCTTCGACGCTAGTTCCTGGCAACTCCCGGCCGTAGCCAAATAATTCTAAGAAACGATCAATGTCGAACACTCTGCTCGTCCAGACTTCTGGCAACCTGTTGTGGGATATTCAAAGCTAGTCTATTCACGTCCACCCCAACACTGGCCACTATACACCTGTACCAGTCGGACTCGAGGGAAGCGTAGGCGAGAGGACAATCTGAACGTACCCGGAATAGCGTGAAAGCGCTATCGCCGATAGAAGCTGTTCCGGGGATTCTGTTAATTCCAGGAATTACGGGAGCAGCAGGCTTCGACATGCATGCGATGCCAGTTACCGCGAGGCGCAGCATCTCTGGCACGGACAGAGGCTGCTTGCGGTGCACTTGGAGGAAACTTAACTCGACGTTACACTCGAGGACCGGACGCCAGCTCCGGGGAAGCATCCACAGAGACTGCGCATCCGCTCTTGTTACAACTGAATGGCCCATTGCTCTTATGCACGAGTTTCGTACACAGAAATCCAGGGAAATTTCGTCCAAGTTGATGCTGCCTCGGCCGCGGTAACGTCGCGTCGGGCCAATAATTCGACCTGATAATTTGCCAGCGATCAAAGGACACTTGGGGAGGGAATAAGGATACGTTTTGTCATTGTTGTCATTGACTGCCCCTTGGATAGAGTCGGCGCTCCCTGATTTCTCGATATTTTTCGTCCTTGGAGAAATGAGACGCCAGATTTATACTTCTGGAGAAGTTAAAACATAGATTGCAACATTTGTATATTTCGGATAACGTTGACGCCTTTGAGACTGTTGCATTGGCTCGCGAAGCAACAAACTTATGATCTCACTTTGACATGCATCGCTAACATAAATTGTAACATACAATTGTAGATGACAATTACAATTTTCAACAAACTGATAATCCATTTCCGAAAATAAATGAGATTTAGAGCGATTTCCTTGAGAAACTTAAGCTTCTGTAGATGTATTGCAATTGTCGAGAAATGAGAAACAAGCAATTGTACAATTTTACGAGTAATACTCGAGAAAGAATTCTGGCGAAGCAGTAAGCGTGTTTTCGTACTCCTTCTTTCATTGTTAGTTGAAGCCATATGTAGCTAACCAAAGTTTGTTACGAGGTTTCTGTTTTTAAATGGTACTTTCCGGCTGGGATGAATCGAGATACGGTTTGCTGAAGTTTGATCATTTTTCGATGCGAAAGTCGCGCTCTGTGATCTGCATGCGGCGCACAGTTATGGTTGATAATGGAGTATAAATATGGAAAGGGTAGATGATATCTTGCTCTTCCTTCGTTTCATACATTTTACTCGGCAGACAGATCTCTTGACATTTAAAGTGCGAGTGAGTAAAGGTTAATTGGAGACAGGAGGTTGTTTTGTTATACATAGATATGAGGGTCTTAAGAGTAAATCGTTATGGCGTTTAAGTCGTTCACATAAAATATAAATTTCATCAAATTGTTTGCGAATCATTACACGTAGAATGTATTTTTGTATTCCCCTCGTTGCAGGGTTTCCATTATTTTTAATACAAAGCTACTTTCAAGATAATATATACTTGCCAATCAAGTGCAAACATATATGTATATGTATTGAACATGCACAATTCACATTTTACTATTACTGCATTTTCAGAGTATTGTTCAATATAATAAATCTGATTAATAATGATGAATAATAATAACGAGAAGCTAAAAATTGTCACCCGCTAATGCTTCATTTAATTTTATTCTTACTTCTCTTTGAAAAATTAAATGTCAAGTATAATTTATTATGCATTACGCAAGGTAATATAGTACCAACCCAATCTAATTTATCTTCTTACCTTGCATTGTAGAGCTTCAGTTTCCGTAAGCTCGTAGGCGTATACAATATTTCCTCCTCAAAAAATGTTTCTTTCTTGATTCATTCGATTCCTAATTAATATTGTCTCAAAAGTTTTCAAAAGTTTCAATAATTGTTCAAGGATCACTCAACCGCGTTATTCATTTACATTTTCTTTTCACCAAGAACTCATTAACCGATCCTCAAACCTACGCGAGATCCGAATATAATGGAGCTTCGAGATGCATAACAAGTGCGCCAACAACTGTGCCAAATTAAAATGAGAGTAACGAAAATAAAAATTGTAAACAATACAATGCACAGAATACCGTAATTTAAATGGTAATACTCCTCAAACGCTTTGAAATTCAGACTTTACATTTGCAGATATTCCACGGAAGAGATGAGTAATAAAGATATTTTACAATTTAACCGAGCTTCCTTAGATGTGTTATTTTGTCCACGAAAAATTGCGCACCTTGATTTAATAAATTACGCATCGCACAATCGTATGCGCATAAAAATCGTTACAATTTCATAGCGATCAGCGGATATCAGCGATGCATCGATGAAATCTACGCCTATCAATGACGTGATTATTGTATTCGTCGTTTTCTGCTGCCCCTTGCACGCGCGGTCTCAACTAACTCTAAATTTGAACAAGATTCGAAGCCATTACAGCGACGATAAATAGAGTATCGCATGGTGAGCCGCGTTCGAATAAAAAGCGATCACTTCGTAAACACCACTCACTGTATTCGACCAGTAACGATCGCGGTATATCATTTTTACTGCATTCTATGCGTCGCGTTTACGCTACTCTATACATATAGCAATAACGATGTTACCGTGAGGAGAAGCGAGGCACGGCTAACACACACCTACCGTATGAACGAGGACAGGTTTTGATGTACGAGAACAGCGCGATGTGAAATAAAAACATTATTCTTAAGGACATTGGAATTTCCTTGCTAATGTCCCCCTCGTTCTATGGACATTGATAACATTGGCGAACCGAAGGAATTCTTGTGAAACGAATATTGAGCACAAAATTCCTTGCTCCAATGATATTTGATTTTGATGGGGTACAAAATTGTCGCACTATATTCGAGATTTAATTTGTTTAATGGAACGTATTGTGTATTTTATTCTGATATTAAGCATATTCGTTTTTTGCTATTGCGTTTCAATGTCGTGCTGGTTTAAATATATTTTATATTTACTGTTGAAGGTAACCGCCGATCACCATATATTGACTTATACTACTTGCCACGTCCCAGCCATATCGTTTACCTGTACTACTTAACCTTTCCATTGCGACCATATTAAAATGCTGAATTATTCGGATAGTTTTTATTAATATGGAACAAATATAGGTATGCCTACTTCTATAGCCCATTCAACGAACTAACGCACTATCTATGCTACATAAATATTTGCATTAATCATACACTATTTCAGAGAACTTCTTTATTAAAGTCTTCTCAAACGAAAGCGGTTTTAGCAACGACAAGGTTTAACGGACTCGCATTATAGAGAAAGAAAGTGATTCTTTTTAATTAACAAACAAAACTGAAAGCATTGGCAAATATTTGTACAGCTCGTCGATTTAATAAAAGCATGGACTTTCCTGAATATAGGTAGATAATTATGAAGTCAAATTAGTAAATGTTTCCAAGCAAACCAATTTGATGATCATAGCTTTTATACAAATTTTAGTCCGATAATGTAATTTAAATGTGACGTTTGAAACAAATTGAGGACCATTGAATATATAATATATTCATAATTCGACAAATTTCTGTAGTTGCAAACAACATCGATCGGAAAATTACTATTTATAATAATTTCCAAGGTTCACAAATTGAAATTAAATATTGTACAATCGTTTCAACTAATGAGGAGAAATTTTGCCATCAACAAATTTGCTTCTTCGCTATATTCGGGCAACCAAAAAGCAGCAACTCTTTTTGAAATGGACAATAATCATCGTGTAATAACTCATTGATTATCGCGCATTTACTGTAATATACCAATAACTAATTATTAGATAAATTGATCCTGTGTAAATAAATGAATATGTTGTCATAGAGAATTAAGTATGAGCGAAATTATGTTAACAAAAATAATCTTTTCGCAATGTGGACGAAGACTCATTATTATTATTATTATTATTATACCCGATTTAATAAACTACAGTCTCGCGCACAAAAAACATAATGAAAATGCTGCTGTGACACTCCATAAAACGTTTGTGCAGATTTTCAGCAAGCGGTTGCATGATTCCTGAGGGCGTACGTATAAGCTTTTCGCGGGCAAAGGGTTAACCGGTAATCCGCGTGGACGAAATGCGGTGACCGCCCGATTAAATCTCCCCTGGTCGGATAATTCGCCGGACCGGTGAGAATTTCTTGGAAAATTTACAACGCGTTAGTGCCAGCGGATTACCATGAGCGCGGAATGTAAAAGGGTTTCGATGTTAGCACGGATCCGCAACGAGCGTGGAGGAACTCGCGAGCAACGCGGTCTTTGTGAACGCACAGACGTGGCCGGCAAACGCGCATCACCGTCGCTTAGGGAATATTCCATGAATCATAACGAGACCGGTATAATTTGCAATTTGTTGCGCGTGAAAATGCGAATTTTACAGCCACCGTTGCCGTTGCGTTGGCCTGCCCGCCACGAGCCATTGAAATTCGGCATGAAAGTACGATAACTTAATTACGCGGCGGGGAAACGAGCGATTTCGAACAATCGCGCGGCGGATGAAGTGCCTGCTATGCTCGCATTTCCCTGATTATTTAGAGGAATCATCGCCGTTGTCATGGCTTCGAGTTCGACGGGATTACAAAAATAACGTTGGCGCAATAGAATTGAAGGATTCACGGGACGAAAGCGTTGTGGACCATTTTTGGGAAAATTGAGTTTCCTTAGTGAATGTAAGTGGTACGTGGTGTTTTTCTTTTTATGGTGTAATGTTTTGTATTGTTTCGTTGCATCGCGAACTGCGGGAAACAACTGTTCGGTAAAAAAATGTGGGAGAGATAATTTTTAAAATGCAATTTGTTGTAAATAATAATTGCTGTTAATTCTTGTAACACCTTTATATTTTGAAGCCAAGAATGTGAAAATTTTCGATAACTCCTTTAATGATTCTCGGTATTTATGTACACTATTGTACGAAAGATATTTCGACGAGAACTGTTACAAAATTACGTTAAACAGCAGCAGCGATGCTAGACCAACATCAAACATTTTAGTTAACGTTTTGTTATTCAAAGCTGCTTGTTCAATTGAACAACGTCAGTTATAGTTAAATGAGGTTTCAAGTAACAGCATATTGCCGAAATTATACGAACAATGTAATGTAAATCTGTTAATAACAACTGATGACCGAGATCATAGGACATTTTTTTACAGTAGCAAATAACTATAATAAAAAATAAATATTCTATGTCATTACGTTTTCGGCGTTTGAATTACGTTTATTCAAAATAATATCATGCACTATAGCATAATAGTTCTGAATCTCACTTTGAGAGGAGTTAAAGTAAAGCGAAACGTTAACTTTCCTTGTTATATTTGTGACTTTGAAACAGATTAATATGTATCAAGGGAGTTACCTGGGTATCTAAGCATAAATTGGTCTTCATTTAAATATGAAGTACATGTATAGTCTTTGCTAGTTTGTATTAATTGGTAATTTGCGTCTCGTACAATGCACGATCCCCGTGGCTTTCGAACAAGAAGAGAGGAAGGAAAATGAGATATACTTTTACAGCCCCTTTGCGCAAGAGCACCGCCAAGGAATTAACTTTGGACCATAGTCGTTGCAATCATTTTACATATTTTATACTCTTGGAACAAGTTCCATGCGTTCATCTTCTAAACAGCACGGCTTCCTTCATTCGATAAAAAGTTCATTCCTTAAATGATCTTTCCTTAACTTTGTTCAGAAATATTTGAAGGTGATACCTTGCATAGAGCACGACATTATATTTTCTTATATTATTAACAAACCATTTTAGCCGTAAATGTGACAAATCCTACTATTGTAAAATACAATAATCGGGACACCGTCGAACCCACTGTACGTGGAATAAGTACTATTTTATTTCGTTTAATTGCTAAATTTTGAAAAATTGTCTTTTCACACGCAACAACGTAATAGACAATTTGAGAGTTTAATATAATTGGAAGTACACCTATACCTCGCTCTTTATACGGCATTTCGCTATAACGGCCTTTTTTAATTCAGGCACTTTTTCGCAGAGATAAAAAGTAACAGTTATTTTAAACATTTTTTAGGTAAAAGTAATGGATGAAATGTTGATTTTTATTCTAATGGAAGGGACTTATCATTCAATCCACAAGAAATTTTGGAAAAAATAATGTGACTAAAAAATTTTCATTTATAACTTTTCTGGTTATGAATAACGATTACGAATGACTAAAATTTTGTTGGTTGTAACCATTATTGATGACAAAAATTGTTTTCGATTATATATAATTGTTATTGGACGGCAGACATCTTCTTGGTTGCGAATGATCATTGCCGATGACAAACATTTTTCTTGGTTAGGAATAACCATTACACGTGACGGAAATTTTTGTTGGTTAAGAGTGACCAACAACGATGCCCGGGGTTTCGTTTTGGTTACATTAGAACTAAACTTTTAGCTTCGCGTGTTTATTAATCTCTGAGATATTGATAAAAAGACTTTCTAGATAATTACTTACCCAACCGTCTTCGCTGTGGTAGACGTCGGCGTCGAGTGCGAGCGAAATTTTGTTCGTAAACACAGATCACGATTATGAACGACACAGAGTCCTGTTTTACGATCTCTATCTACCCGATTTATAATGCTGTCACACTTCGTAAACATTTTCTAATCACGAATGTACATTATGAAGAAAGCTCAATGAAACGCGGTCGTTGTCGAAGTATGATTTACGGTCCATCTTTTCCTTCTGCTACCAGACGTTTGATGACGCACTTTAAGAGCAGGGCAACCAACGCAACAATGTACCAAAAATAAGAATATGGGAACAGTGCTGCATATCATTAGGATGCACTGATTGGATACGATTCATCATTTTGCCCTGATTGGTTCTCATCGTCTAGTTCGCGCAAAAAAGAATCAAGGAATCAAATAGGTTTTTCGTTATAAACTAAATGAAATATGTGTAACAAAGTTAATGCAAGTAGACGTCTTAAAAATTCCAATGACAATAAAAATGTATTATTCGACGATTAAATATATAGCTAACAGAAGAAAATGTTTGATTGGTGACATTGTTGGTCGGGTGGACCAATGAACGAATCAGATTTTGAACGCACTTTTTAAAATTTTAAAAGGAGAGGGGGCGCCGTCGAAGAAGTAGTAGTCTGGAT
Source organism: Nomada lathburiana (assembly GCA_963667235.1). Lineage (NCBI taxonomy): Eukaryota > Metazoa > Arthropoda > Insecta > Hymenoptera > Apidae > Nomada > Nomada lathburiana. The sequence continues at coordinate 6,198,606 of OY763898.1, read as the reverse complement.
TTTAATGGCTATTTATCGCAACCTGGTCATTCGTAAATACTTCGGATTGCAAGTCAATATTGTCGCGACAGTTTTCTTGTGATCGCGAGCTTATACGGCAGATGCCACACTGTATAAGACTGAAAGTAGAACGGGCTTTCTATTTTCCAGAAAGTACAGGCCGGACGCCACGATGTACGTAATAGCCCTTTGAATTTATGTGCGATTACCGAGAAAAATTAGCCTTTTGAAATAATCGGTCTGTGTTATTGGCTAGTGAGTGTCGTTCCGTCTTCGCCGCTGATTGTTTCAGTCGTATCGCGAGTCACTGTTTTTCCTAATAGTTCAAAGTGCAATGGATACCTACCAATGGATACTATTCGACGGAAAAGCTACATAGGATTACAATCGGACCTACACCTTGATCAGGCGTCTTCGTCAGCGAACGGTGAGTCCTAACATATATGAACAAGCTTTTCTCATTTCGTACACGCATCCAGCGTCGAAATTTTTGACCATATCATCGCACACACAAGGGGATTTCGTCCGAAAGTACAAGTTCGATGCGCGAAATAAATAACCGACATACGAAACCAGTAGTATTGATTATTAACGTTCGAAACAATCTGCAAGCGCGTTTTTTATTCATTTTTATTAATAACTATCATTAACATGAATATTTAGTTAGTAAAATTTTCGAATTATTTGTAAATTCCTCAATTTAATTCTCGCAATCGGGATTGTTGGATTAAAAAACGCACGATCTCGTTAAAAATTACATTCCTCGCGTTCTCGCTTAATTCTCATTCGGTCTGTGTACCCCCGTCTCTCATTATAATGTAAAATACCGGGAACCTTGTGATGTGCACGCGTACCGAACTGAGCATCAACGGGATATACGCGCACTGTCGATTGCATCCGCCAACAGGTGCACTAATCACGAAGCCCGCTGTCTTTTAAGATTATTAAAATCGTCAAAGTTTCAAGGTCCTCAAAGGGTTAATTACCCTACAGGATATTTATGGCTGGGTTGCTCTCTCCCCTCGCTTGCCGGGGAACAGAGGTAAATAAAGAAGGAGCACGCGGGAAGATGAGAGGCAGACTGCGAACTATCCGTGGAAAGAGTCTTTCTCTTCGTGTGTCATTGTCAGGGCTTGGAGATAGATTGCTCACACGATAATTGATTTTTTACGTCCCGTCGTGTCGAATAATTATTCAGTTTTGCGGAAAAAATTAATAATGCGTGATTTATATGTATATTTCAGGCAATATTTCATGTATGTATATGTATTATCATACGGACCGTAGGAAAAGGTAGGTGACGTACAGATACTATATTTTGTGATTGCGAGTGAATCATAGGATTCAATTAACCGGCTTCATTAATACTTAACAGCGTTCAATATATGGTACGATCGCGCGAGCCATGCCATTATTACCTACCCTGCAAACACTATTTACAATTAGTTCTAATACGTTCATGGTTCGTTCGAAAAAAAATTCCAAACGTGTAAGATGATTCGATGCAAGAACTCGAACTTCGCGGCAACCCAGACGTTTTCCTGTTTGCCTTTTCCCCCGGTTATTACTTACCAGCAACGATAATTATTATGTTGTGGACTCAAGCTGAAGTATCATCGTGAAACTGTATACGCGGCTTTCAATGTATAGCATCGAAAGTCTTTTTATCAATATCTCAGAAACTAATAGATACGCGAAGCTAAAATTTTAGATCTGACGTAACCAAAACGAAACTCCCGGCATCGATATTGGTCACCCGTAACCAAAAAAGAATTCGGTTATTCGTAACCAAAAATAGTTTCCGTCATCTATAATGATTATTCGTAAGCAAAAAGATTTCTTTTTTAATTTTGGTTATAACAGTTATGGTGTTTGAATTCTTTATTATAAAAAGAATAAAATGCATTATGAACTAAAAACTATATTATTTTATCAAAAATTGGAACAGATCCAATTGAATTTGTATGGGTTTGCATCAAAATAATTGGTTCGTTATACGGCTTTTCCACAATCGAAATGATCAACAATGTACTCGTCGTGATCGGGAAAAATAAACCACTCTACCAAATAAATCGTTAATTTCCTCGAACACTTAAGCGAGCTAGGTGTTAGAACATCTTAAGAAATTTCAACCAGCAACAGTTCGGTCCAATTTTCATTTAATATGGGTGATCGATCCCCGATGAAAGCCCCGTGCCCGTAATCTATGTTGTTATATTAAATCGATAATTTACCAGTGGAGTGTTCCTCGGCCAAATAGCCGTTGTAATTAATTTCGCCATTCTACTCAGCGCGCAACTTCCTGACGACGGCCACGGACGAAAACTTGCAGCCCTGCATCAAAGTGTCACCCCGGGCAGCGGCGATGCTGCCCTTAAGTAAAAAACATGCGACTTCGTGAGAAACACCGGGGCCAAAGTGAACTTTATTATGGACCTGCTGTAAGTTAAGATCTATAGAAATTGCGGGCGAAACTTGCAACGTTTTATCGCGAAACTGCTGAAACAAGGTTTGAATGATGGAAGCGAGAGTTAATCCCGGGGCGAGCTTGTTGGCAGTTAATGGTTAATTTTGTTTCTTTGTTTTTATGAGAAAGTGTTACTGGCATTCTTTAAGTGTTTAAGTTGCGGTTTTATATGCTTTATCATTATCTGGGTTTGAATGAAAGTTTGTAGCTTCGAGAGGTTGGTTTATGAAAACAGACCTGAGTGATTGCAGTTCAATTATTTTTAACTTGTTATGGTTTGCCGTCTGTGTCGTGAAACTGCTATGGGAAGCTCTAGCTTGTCCATTGTTGAGAGTGGAAGATGAGTCTTGTACTTTATTTCTTTATCTTAATGCTCGAATGAATTGGCAGCGTTTGGGAAATTTGTTATGGGTGTACACGGTCCATCGCCGACGAAATGAACAGGTGAGTCATAAATTTTCTGTTTACGAGGTTTCAATCTTTGTTTCGCCTACAATAGGTTTGCAGGTTTATAGATTTAGAGAAAAAATATTCTCATTTGCTTAAATAATAATAAAACTAGTATGCTGTTTCAAAGCTACACTGAACACACAGTGCAGATTTCAGTTCTGTCGACTAAAAATATTGCTACGATTGTAATTTTTCAGTGACAGAGAATGTATAGAACGGAGTAGACAAACAAAAATAAAATATATTTCCGTATAGAGTGAAATTCTGTATTTATTGGGGTGCGCATTCCAACTACATGAATGGTGCAATTGTATTTGATGTCTGTATATATAAAAAAAAAAAGAAAGATCGACAGCAAAATTCCCATTTAAATCGCATCAGAAGAAAAATCTTTTCCACCATGCTACTCTAGTCACCCAGTGCAATTAACTTGAAACCATTGTATTATACATACATACATATGTATAGGTACAGTGGATGCCAAATGTTTCCGGTCTAACAGTAATTCTAATGCATCTCTTGTCGCTTTAATATATTTTTGTGTAAATTAAAAATTAATAAAATTGTTTCTACACACGCCTTATACGGTGGTACTATATAATCTAACATATCAGCCGTATTTATGCAATGAATTGTTAGGTTTTAAAATTACTTTTTGAATGGAGACTTTTGACAGTGACTGTATATAACAAATGTATAATACTGGCGCTGAAAATATAAATTCACGTCAATTGAATTTTACTATTATATGCGTGAACTTTGATGAACAAAATGAAACGAATGTACTATTATTTATAGCTTAAATTAAACGAAGTTCAAAGGATTATGTAATCCACAAAGATTCAAGTGCGTTTAAATCGAACATAGTTAAAATCGGTAAAATCGAAAAAATGGGTACAATTCTGGAAAGAGACTTTTCTGAATACAAACACTATACCACAATGCACATATGAAATCAACCAAAAAGTATATTAATTCTTGAAACAAAAAGGTCGTTTCACATACATATAACAATTACCAGTACTTCGAAAAATATCTAGAAACAAACTTGAAACCGTCATTCAAGTGGACACTACTATTTTAACGCGTCAAGCACTACACTCACTTCGGTTATTCCAGAGAACTCAAAAGCTACTAATATCACAGTAACCATTTCTCTCTCTATATCAGGAAGCCTGATCCGGGTCAATACATTGCACTGGCAACAAAAGACACTATCAGAAGGAACAAACAAAACAGCAAAGGGGACGAGGTAAACGAAGTAAACGAGGTAAACCGAATTCTCAACCGAAGCGTCACTCAATGAAATTCGTTCACCATTTATCCCAGCTCTTTTACCGGATCTCTAAATCTAACATCTTTATCCCCGCGCTGCGGCGCGCCCTTTCAGATCCCACCGCGTTACCCCTATAGAACGATTCAACCAACCCCTCCAATCCGAATTCTTCTGGAAGTTACGGGGACGAAACTTCCGGTTTCTCTTCGCCCGGTTCCTGTCTTCCTGACACCCTACACCCCCCCCCCAACAACCCCTGCAAGCTCCAGGGGGCAGAGAGCTTGCAAGTTTCTGGCCGACGGTCGGTAAGTTCAAGCTGGCGCAAAGTAGAAAAGAATGCAATCAATGAAAAACGCAAGGCATCCGTCGCGGAATTTTCACCGATGGCGATGACGATGTCGTTCGCGGCCAATCGGGTGGCGAATCGGGAACAGGGGCGACACGAAATTTGGAATCGTTCAGCGATGACGATTGATTATTTTAGTCGGTAAGTTTCTCTATCTTGGCCGCTTTTGTTCGGCGGATCGTCTATGCAAGATTATCTCGTTCTGCCTACCCTCCGTTGTTAAATTTCGGCGGAGACTGGGGGTGTTGAAAGGAAATTGTAAGCTTTCTAAGAGTCAGAACTAACGATGTGGATATTTCTTATTTTTTTTGTATGTTTGAAGTAAGAGGACGGAGAAGTGTTGGTTAAGGGCCGAGGGAAAGAATATTGAATGAAAGGGGACGCTGGGGGGTGTAGAAGTATTTCGAAAATTCAGGAAGCGAAGGAGTAAGAAAGTGGACGGTTATCTGTTTAGGTTTATACTGTGAAGATGGAGAGCGTAGTGGGTACATTTTAAAGTACTCCGTAATGCATTAAATTTGTTATGAGTTATAAACTTCGAAAGAATGTCTTTGAAGTTGTGTAACGAGGGGAGAACATTATACTCTCTTATGCATTTTTAGGAACGACTATTTTAAGTACCAATTTAGTTCAGTGAAGTGTAGATACTTTGTAATAGCAAGATAATATCTTCATTCCGACTATATGTATGCTCAACCTTAGTTCGAACTTTGTCATTTTTATTTTAAATTGGCTGTAAATGTAACATGAGACAATGTTTAGAAATCAGTACGTTATAAATTATCGAAATGAAATTCAGCTATAATTATTTTTAGAAAAGTATAATGCAATGTTTTCTGGTAAGATTTTTTGTTACAAAAGAAAACGCCAATTTTGTAACTCAATCTGTTTCCTACGAAAAAACAAGTTCTGTTCCGATTGTAACAAAAATCAGGATTAAGAATGAAACAAAAACGTTAAGAAAATATAAGAATTGGATGTTCTTTGTTGAATGCTGTTTGACAGAAAAAGCACGTTGACGAATACAAATATTTCCATAGTTTGAACTTTTTACCTAAATAACTTATGCAATCGATCAAAGTATCTAAACCAGAGTATCTACAGCAAAACGAGTTTATTAATGGAATTGAAATCTATTCAATTTAATAATCCACTGAATCAATAAAAATTACACGTGCCCTAGTTACAAACGTTTACTAAATATAAAATTATAAATTTTCATGAAATTTGATAAATTCTATTAGGCAAAATTCTATTAGAAGTGTTGAGGACCTACGTTATATTAGAGCCATAACAAATTCTAATACAGACTACATTTATTTAATTGCACAATTATGAAAGATGTACTTCATTGATACACCTTAAGGTGGGTATAGACGAGCGCGCTGCGGCTGCAACGCGGCAGTAACGCGGCATTACAGCGTGTGAGCGGTGTTCCGTTTTTACCACGAACACGCACTGCGCTTGGAACGAACCATGAATTTCAACGCGCATTCGCCAAAGACGATGAAGCTCTGATTATAGCTAGTAGTGCAGTGATATGAGTTTTCCTTTCTTTAAAAAATACGCTGACTGAAGAAAACACACGAGTCATTCGTGTCCCCGATGCGCTTTTTCCCGAAACCATCCTGGAAAACCCAGGGAAGGATTCGCTCGCAGAAATAAAGAAACGTGCGCGGATAAAGCGGTTTATTGTGTTCGGTACTTGGCACAGTCGAAAAAATCATGATTGATTTTTGAACTTTTTATCCAAAATAATCATTTATCGGTAGGTAGGGAATACAATTGTTGTTATTGTTATGATGATGTTATGTCATACAACTAGTTTGATCTTTTCCACTATGAAAATGTTCATTATTTATACATTATATGCATTTTTGGAGTTTTGTCCCGAACGCCCATTTAAAATACGCACTGTGCCTGGGCTCGAACGCGGCAAACCCACAGAAAACCGTCCACACTGCGGCAACGAATCCCTTTGTGTTCCCGCAAAAAACCGACTCGAAATGGTTCGTTGCGCGGCATTGCAGTACTGCCGCACGTCACCGTCCACACGAACGAATATTCGCCCAAACACGTTCGGTCCGTGCCGCGTTGCAGCCGCAGCGCGCTCGTCTATACCCACCTTTATACTGTACCATCAAGGCTGGCATTGAAACAGGTAATACTGTGTCAGCTAATTCCAACAAATAAGTTACCACACTTCTATTTTTATTTGCGGAACTCAGACGAATAATTATAAATCCTTCTGTCTAATATCAACAATTTTCACCGTTGTTAATACAAATAATATAACTTTCGTACACGGGCGCTTCAAGTGGACCGTTCATTACCATACATTGACTTATACTACTTGACACTTCCCACCCATATTTTATTCTGATATTAAGCATATTCGTTTTTTGCTATTGTGTTTCAATATCGTGCTGGTTTAAATATATTTCATATTTACTGTTGAAGGTAATCGCTGATCACCATATATTGACTTATACTACTTGACACTTCCCAGCCATATCGTTTACCTATACTACTTAACCTCTTCATTGTGACAACATTAAACTGGTGAATTTCTGGGATTGTTTTTATTAATATGGAATTACTTCTGTATCCCCTTTAATGTACTAAGGCACCATCCATAATACCTAAATATTTACATTAATTATACACTATTACAGAGAACTTCTATATTAACGTCTTCTCAAACGAAAGCAGTTCTAACAACGAAAAGGTTAATGGATTCACATTATATAGACAAAAATGATCAGTTTTTCATTAAAAAACAAAAATGAAAACAATGGCTAATATTTGTGTGGGTCGTTTAACGATCTGCTCCACCAATACCCAGTGTCTGGTACAGTACGGTCCAATATAAATCGACCAAGGAGTACACCGGCGTATCCCCGACAGAAGCATAATAAACACCAACTAGGCAACTTTCACTTGAACGGTGTCATTTCAGCTCGGACGAGCAACTTACCCAACCTACCTTCGCTTCTATAACCCGGACAGCGCGTCAGTAGCCGCGCCCAGCCATCAATAACGTCCCACCTAACGAGAAACGTTGCAGTCTCGTAAATCAGCTTCGGAATTCACTCGTCCCGTCCGGCTCCTCCTTCAAAAATCTTGCGTCACTGATCGGCAATCTTAACGTCACCGCGTGGGCATTAATCATCGACCAAAACGATGCTTTTTCAGCCGGATCTTCGAAACCGAACCGTTCAGAGACGATCATCGGAAGCTAGTCCCGGCGCGAACCAGTGCCGAGAGAGTCGCAAAGAAATCAGCAACAAGAATTACGACGAGGAACTGACGGCCAAGAGTGAACGAGGAACGAAGGTGGAACAAACAAACCGAACTCCGGGCGGGGCAAAGAACGACGAGGAGAACTTTTCCACGGTAACCGGAAAGGCGTGGGGAAGCATTAATTAGTAAAATTCGTGGGTACTTCGTCTTCGATCATTGACAGGTCGACTCGAAAACACGGTAATTTGCAGACGGCCCCGGCTTCCAAGGGAAGAATAGAGCATCGGCTACGTGCCAGTTGCCTGGCAGCCCCGAAGTAAATTGACAAATTGTACTTTTAAATGATCAGAGCCGAGCGGAACATGGCCTTCGCCGGGTTCGACTCGAGCAGGAGTTCGGTTCGCTAGAACCGGGTCGGAGGATTTTGAATAAGGCGTCGGTTAAGCTCGGTAAGAAAGCAAAAAGGATCGGTATGGGCGAAGAAGGGCGATAGACGGGAAGGGTTGCCGCGTGACGAAGAACTGTACGGGGTTCGCCGTGCCTTCTTCTTTTTTTCTTTTTTTTTCGTGGAAGGTACGCGTGTCGAAGAAAATTAAATGATGGAGGGAACGGAGAAGTTTCAGCGGCCAAGTTTTAGATTAATATTGTTACGCGGCACGGTAATCGTGATAAGCTGGTCCACAGGCAGCGTGGCTGAGGGTAACCCTTCCCCCCGACAAGTGGGCCAGAGGTTGCCGCGACTATGGCACGGAATCCTTTCTCACCGTCGTCGTCGTTCCGCCGAATGAATCTTCCGGAACTGCGGGGACGAAGATAAGTTCCGGCCGAGCTCTTTATTTCACTCGGTGCTTCGAAACCGGGCTCGCTCTCTTGTACCACGATTTAGTATTTCTACCTCTTGAAACTGCATTCCAACGAGATAGACAGAGAAAGAGAGAGGGAGAGAGAGAGAGGGAGAGGAGTGACTCCTTTTCGTCCCTATTCTCTTGGTTCTTGTAGTCTTGTGCGACGAGCTTTTTGGCGCGCTCCGAGTTCCCACTCGATCGAACTTTAACGCGTTAACTTCCGTGGTCCATTCTCGCCAGTCTGACAGAGTGGTTGCTAGCGGCGCGGCGAGAAAAAGTTTTGTTCAAGCCGTCAAAGTAGATTGCTTCGGTGCAATTTCTGTTTTTCTCTCCTTATCCTGTAGTGGATTAGGGGACGGGAGGCAGGACATTGTATATGCATTTGATGGTTGAAATTATGATTATGCAGCTACGAGAATGGTAATTGTTCGACAAAGCTGTTTTGTAATTATGACGTTTCAATATTTGCGTCTGTGTCAGTTATTTTTGTATGCTCGATATGTCGGGTTAATTATTAGTTCGTTTTGGAAAGGGAAGGGAATACGTTTATTCCAGCGAAGCAATTAGTTCTTTGAAATAATTGGCGCCGATGTTGTTCCAATTGAGTAATCATTTTTCGGAAGTAGAGAAGAGTGAAACGATTACTTAAGAGAGAATTATTTCTGTAAAATAATTACAGTAGAACTGTGCAGACTGGAGTCAGCTGCGAGCTCGTATATCATTTGGAACTGAACGTTAACTAGTTTGGATAAATAGAGTGTAGATGTTTTCTATACTTCCTTGAATCATTTTTGTACGTTCTTGATAAAATATCGCGAAACCGCTCCAGATCTCGATGCTTTGAACAATTTTACGTCAATTCACGTCTTGTAAAAACAAATTTATGCAAAATATTTTAAATAACTGAGCCTCGAATTTGGTGACCATTTTGGTTGCTAACACAAGGATTAACGAGGTGTCGAAAGAATTTGATTTCCGATATTTCGAACGACTTGCACCGCTGTTACATGTATTGCACTGCTGTCATTAGTGGCACAAGCGATTTTCATAAAAGATATTTAGGAACGGTGAGAGAGGTGTCTCCTACTCAAATGTGCTAATTTCTTCAATTCTAGTATAACTGCTACGTTCGTTGTTTGTTTCATACCTTGAACTGTTTAATAATATTGTTAGCCAAACTGTGCACTCCATAATTTCGTTTAAAAATTAATTGTTCCAAATTGTTATTACAAATGATCAATTCCACTGGTTATACTAGTATCTACAATTGATACAAGATTACAAGACGAGTCGTTCATATACCACAATACAGGCAGCCATTGTAAGACCGTGTATGACCACGTACCAAACATAATCATAATTATTTACCGTTGCAGAAATTGCTTCTATGCTCGTATACACGAATGCATAGTTTAAACCGTGCAAACGTTAGACGGTGCTTCGAACGTTGGTGCAACGATGTTTCATAAGCTCGTAGCACGATAAGGCAATTAATCATCGTGATATCTGGTGTTTTCGGTAGCGTGTACGCCCACGAAATAGCAGCATAAACTAATACCGTCGTAAATTCCATCGTATCTGCACGTGTCGAATGATTACAGTTGTTCCGTGATCGAAGTAGCTTACGTTTTGGTCGCTTAAAAATTATCGCAAGCGTTTCGAAAGTGTCAAAATGGCGAAAACGATATGCACAATTGCAGGTGAACAGGATAAATACGAGATCCATATAAATGGCTTCAGCTATCAGAATGAACAGCTACATGCGATTACTTCTCGTTACATTTCTTGCATCGTGAGCCAAGACTGTATTTCTCATTTCAATACCCATGATAAATTTATTTCGTTCCTGCCCGTTCTTTAATAAATAATCTTGCATACAATTGACGGCGTTTAAGGGGAAAATTGAATTCCAGTATAATATTATAATATTCTGATATCTAATGTAACAGATTGGTTAGATAAATAAAGGTCTATTAGTAGAGAGGATATACTAGACTGTTAAGGATAAAATAAAATATATAAACATTCGAAGGTTCCCTAAACTCCCTTGTGTAACCAATACGTCAAAACTCATGCATAACGTGAACTACTCAACGAAAGCAAATCATTATCGAATCACGAAACAGTTTCCAAATGTAATTTTCTCAATTATTATTATATTCTTCCTAAATAAGATTTTATTATTTTCCCTTGTAATTGCAAACAATCGTGCTCTTATCTCTTTGTGGCAGCTCATATTTTCCATAATTTTGCATAACACATTTGCAATTAAATTTATATCAAATATCCAATAAAGTCCTTCATAAAGTTGTACATATACAAAAAATATCACCAAAATCCTACCCCTGATCCTTTCAATAATCCACACGAATTTTCTGAAGAATAAGCAAGATCACTCCGCAAGACAAACAATTAACCAAACCAAAAAAAAAAAAAATACGTAGAACAAGCAGGAAGCGACGGGTCAAAGGAAAATAGCGGGAGGATCAAAGGAAATCCGATTATCCCAAAGAGTAGGTGGATATATTGGAGGCGGGGACGACTATGGTCCAGCGGCGTAGCGACAGGAAAACTGAAGCGGCGTTGAAACGAATACCGGAACAAAGTTTCCAGGTCAAACACGTTGGACAAACGTGGATTAGAGGGCAGGCGTTTCCGAAATCGGAAAAGCGGGTCCGGCCAAATGGAGGTCCGATTGTTCGGCCGTAGTTAAAATAGTTACAGATACCGGGTCGTTCGTACCCCGCTTCTTCATCCCCCCAAACTACGATTCCGTAGATCCAGTTCCACGTCGATCGGTATTACCGTCTCGATCGTTAGTATTAGCCTCATCGTTTATCCCGAACGGACGCCGTTGGTCACCGTCTGCGTCGCTAATTATAACAAACTATCCGAACTCCGCCAGCCATTCCAGAATTCCAAGTTCTGCTGCCTGTTTTCCCCCCCGTTCTGCCCCTCCCTCCTACCGTTCCCATTCCCGAACCGGGACCGGCCACGATTTTACGCGAGCGTTCCGCTCCGGCTAACAATTGCCCGCTATCCTATCCGCTTCTGAGAACTTTCGGCTCGGCTTCCACGGGCACGGTTAACTAGGTCTTCCGTGAGAAGAGCTTCCCGAAAGCGCTGGATGCGCAGCGTTTTTGGGAAACTTCGTCTTCTACGTGGCTGTCTTCAGCTACGCCGGATTCTGCTGTTGCTGGCGTTAATTGGTTACATCGCCGTCCCGGAGCGAGTCGACTTCCTGCCGGTAAACATCGCCGCGTTTCAGAGTTTCGCCCCGGTCGGAACAATTGTTTACTCGTATCCCTCGGTTCCCTCAGGTTTTATCGCTTTTTCCCCCCTTTATGTACTTCGATAACTGTGCTTCGAGGTTCGAGCAAGAAGTTTTGTGTGTTTGGGCGGGGATTGTATGTACGTGTCCTACGTTTACGGCGGTACAATTTTTGGGGGATGCACTGGTGGGGAATGGTGAAGCACGTTCGAGATAGAAATGAATGCAGTCAGTGAACTGATTATTGTTGTGGTTCGGTTGTGATGAACACTCTTTGGACAGGTTAAATTCGTATTAGTTAAATTCGGGGCAAAGATTACGAAGTTGAAGTTAGGGATTTTGTTTTCAGAATTGCATCATTTATTTGCGTATTTAGATGAAGCTTGATATGAGTGATCGCTTTAAGTAGAGTGCGAATGGTTAGTGTAAATATAGAGGAAACCTGACCCATTTATTGTTTATTTCAGACTTTTCAGAATAATCCACTTTTCGAATTGGATAAAACAAAAAGTAAAGATAAAATATTTCTACCACCTCCTGTCCTTTTTATAATGGGTAATTGGATCGCTATTTGTAATTTTGTTTCCAGTAACTAATTGTAAGTGACTTGTTAGGTTCTTGAACAACATTTATCAGTTACCATAAAGTTACCGATCTTAACTTAACATTAGTATTATAAATATCTTATATCTAGTAAAAGACTTGGGATAATCAATATTGAACATATTTTCAGTGTTTCAATAGTGTTTAGCTTGGGAGAGTTTATTATTATTCAACTTAAAATGGTTAATTAGTTTAAAAACTTCTGTACTCCTCGACTACCTAGTGATCCAACACTTTTACTCAATAGTACCTATGTACACGTACATATTGTCTCCTAGTAAAAAAAAACAGAAGTCTGACAAGTGGATTTCTCCGAATTCCAGCAGAAGTTATAACATTATTACCGTGGAACTTTCTTAATGTAATCTTTCCTGTTAAATTAAGTCACGATAATATGAAAAGCTTGCAACAAAATTCTCGATATTTTCAGGACAAACAAATGGGAGAAAGATAATAATGGAATTTTTTACTAACAAAATTCCTTGACTAAAAAATTTCTACTGCGTTCACTTCAACCTGCTATTTGCTAAACGAAAACGCAATCGTTTCGAACGCTTGAGTTCTGCTAAAGGTGCCTTGGAAGATGAGGTAAGATGTATCGATTGCAAGGAGAGGAGGTGTTGCAGCGGGTAGCCTCGTTTAAAATTTACGGCTGACTCGAAACATTCGCCGACAAGAATGTAATTTCCTTGATTGACTGACTCGCTTAGGTCGAGTTGCGTAAGCGGCGGCGTAACGTCAGATAGTTAGTCACTTTTCCCTTAATTATAAATACTATAGCGATCATTATGAATTAGATTAGCCGGTGCTGAACCGAAACCGATTAAAGTAGGTTCGCTGACACGCCGGCCAACTTTCTCGATCAATCACCGATTTTCCGCAAATTGAGCGCTGAAAATTTCTGAAATTTACCCAACGTGAGTGAGTCAATTAAGACGATTAATGAACGGCGGAATATTTGCTTCACAAGTTTTATTTAACACTCTTTGTTTGGCTGCAATGACAATGCATTTACGTTTCTCCTGTCTTCATTACATAACCCCTATGTACGTAATTAAAATGTTCAGTCAGTTGGAAACTTACGGTAAGTTATTTTTCAATATTTTGCATAAATTCTTGTTTACAAAACGTTTTGCGATATTTCGTCGGGAATATAAAAAATTATCAAAGGAAATATACGAAATGGATTGTTCGCAAAAGGATTAATAGTGATAGAAGTTTATTGCAATTGATGATTTTCATTTGTCTTGAATTTGTCTGGATAACATATTAATTAGGGTCTCTGTTCCAATATCGTTGTTTAAATAATTTAAAATGATCACTGACTGTTCCATGTTTTAATAGAAAAATAGAGAGCAAGAAAGAATAAGGACGAGAGAGTCCAATCATAAAAGCCAGAAACTTAAACCTCGAAGAGAAACGGATGGAGAACGGAAAGAAATGAAAATCCATCCAAGGAAGAGAACATATTGGTTCACTGCGAATCGATAACATCGCGACGAAATTGGGAAGGATGTCGAAGAATTATGAGATGAGCAGAAGCGGGCCTCGTGGCCTGTCCAGACGAAGATGACAAATTTGCTTTTGTCAAGGATAGACTGAGGGAGATAGGAACGTGAACAGAGATCGAGTGTTCATAGTTCGATCCCGTTCCTGGAACATCGCCACGTGCCGATCAATTACGTTATTTCATTTTCGAAATACTGTTTATCGCGAACGGTCGTAAAAGCGGGAGAATCGAGCAATCAACGTCGAATGTTGATCAGGTGTACTTCGAGATCTTAAGAATAAGAATCAATTGAAACGATAGATCTCCATTTTACGTGTATTAAACGCACCTGTACTATGGTCGTATTAACGTATCCGTGTTTTATTTCGTTTAAGTTCGAGGACATGCATACTCTAGTATTTATGTATACATGTAGAAGAACAATATGGTTTTATATATTATATTCTCAGGTTGGAGATGAACAGATAAATTTTACGTAGATAAATGATTATATACGTGTAACTAAATTCACGTTAAATAATACAAGGCTATGTATCTTTAATCAGTTTCAGCATTATTCGAATAAAATTCCATTCAAATTTTAATACACGTTCAAAATGATGATCTTTCGGTGAAATCGATTCATTTTGACACAAATAATACATATAAGTAGTATTAGAACCCTTCTTCCTATTAAGTTTGGAAAATACAGTAAAACCAACGCGCACTAATCTTCAAACAAAAAATCATCCACATGATCGTAAAAGGGCACTAGTTGACAAACATGACAATCATTTATACGCAGGTATCACACAGGAATAACCCGGTGATATATTTAACACCGACAAAAAGGTGAGTCTAAAACGAGACGAATTTTTCTTCTAACGGTATCTCTCTCCTAAGGTGTCCACCATTTTTATTCCAGAATTTATGCTCAGCCCTGGCACAAGTTCAGGAGAATTACGGCCTCGATCGATTACACGAAATTATCTCGGCGATCAAATTATTTCGGATCGAAACGGCACGTACGTCTACTTTAGGAACGGTCCTGGGGCGACGTAACGATATTGTTCGGGTCGTGAGAAACGACAGCGAACGCTCACACGTCGCATTAAATTACAGAGTTCATTTAGGAAAAACTTCACGTAGCTGCACTTTACTTATACACGCTGCACTCTGACGCGGCTCGTGAATTACGTGGGCCCCGCTAACGTTCTTCCCAACTTGAGAAAGAGCACACGAATTTTGCATGCTCCATACGACCGAACGTGCACGGACAGAGTGTGGCCTGAATTGCGGAATAATGAGGGGACACGGACGTCTCTTTGTGAACAACTAAATCGAAAATGTAAAACATGTTGTCTTATGCGGGCTTTGGCTTGGAAAACATTCATTTCGAAAGTGTTTTCCTTTTGAAATGATAATAGGAGCTTGCAACTCCCCATGCACGTTTTGTATATAATAATCGTTGTGTTATTAATTATGTGTACATGCGATATTTATATTACAACATCATTCGAAGCTGATTCTAATCAAGGTGGAAAATATTGTGTAATTCATATATTTTGGAATTAAATAAATGTGGCTTTGAAGAAAAACTTCATTGGTTGTGGTAGTGAATAGTGTATAGCATTTTTGTATATTGTTGGAAAAATAAGTTTTACTGAACGTGTTTCGTTGTGTTATTGTGGACAATAAGTTTCTTTACGATAGGCCTTAAATAAGTCCCCATGCTTTACCAAAATTTCTTTACACGTGAACTAATAAATTGTACAACAATCGTACAAACAGCGTAGGTAAATTTCGGGCAAAAACAAATTAAATACGAATAGCAATCTTTCAAACCGTAAAAAACGTATGCCTATAATAAAGGCTCATTATTCTGTTCACATATATTTTAATTACATGGCACTTTAAACAGCGCAACAGTTAGAAGTACTACTCAAGTAGATGAAATTTATATTGAGTGTATGTTGCCGAATATATTTCTATAATACGAAACTTTTTTTTTAAATGACATTTAAACGGATGACTGCCAGCAAAATTTCATCGTATTTTAAAAGATTATACGTCCGGTACGGTATATCACGTTGTCGAAAGTTCAAATAACTTTCTTTTTAAGCCGGTCAAACTATTTCTCGCACGCCAACACTTATCCTATTCCGGGTAACAAGGTGTCCTTGTAAGGATATCAAGAAGGATCACGCGAACGAGTGGTTTTGAGGCAAGAATAGCGCCACATATTATGCGAACACGTCTTTCTGCCCGTAAATACGGCTCGGCATGCTTCTAAATGCGCCCTTTCAGACTTCGGAATTTATTTCCACGCCGTCATAAAGGTTGTTTCAAAGAAATTGTGCCGTTTGCGATTTATGCCGGGAACCGAACAGTTTTTCTATAGTAAACAGAAAGACTATATTTATTTGAGCAATATCTGTGTACAGCACTGTTATAACCATAAACATTTTTTTGCACATGTGACAATTCACGTTCATTTGCAATAATATATTGACATTTAGTGTTATGAAAAGAAACCGCAGAATAGTAAATGCTACGATAATAAATTCGTTTCAATGTAATAATGTTCTGTATACTCTATGGTGTTATAGATCAAATTAAATTTACACAATTCCATTCTGAATTTTTGAAGTTTTGATGCAAGTATATGCTGCAAGTTTTAAATAAAATTTGTTAAAAGGTGAAGATTTGAGTATAGTTAAGTACCATCATATTATAATGATCCGAACAAACTCGATACAATGAAGTAAACTGAAACAATCTCGAGGTCTATTAATATTCACAATCTATCAGCCAAATTTACGTAGGTAAAGCAACAACAAATATTGCTACTACTACTACCAACAATAATATTGCCATTATTATTAACAAGGAAACTTCGTTAAATCATCTCATCACCCTATAAATAAATGAACAAAAGAAGAATAGTCGAAAAGGGAAATCGAAGTTGAACCACATAATTCATTAATTCTCGCCACAGTGAAGGGTTAAACACGCCCTGAGAATCGTCCACCGCGAAATCAAGGAATTTCATGACCTCAGAACCAGAACGGTCGTCTTTTACGTTTCCAGGAAACTCGTTCACCCTATCCACCCCATTCACCGTCGGTCGGGTCGGTGCGTTTTAACTTTTTTTTCACACCTCTTTTACAACTCGTTACGACAATGCATCCTTTGACCCTCGTCACCTCTTGTTCGCCTTTTTCACTTACCCGCCACTCGGCCGCCCACTCGACCGCAACAACACCCGCATTCGTTCTCGCGTACCAACTTTTATAAATATCTGCAAGCACACGACCAATGACCGTCCGTCTGTCAAGCGCAAACGCCGCCGTTTCCATTCAATTCCGGGCGAACTGGGCCATCATCTGATCTGTCGGATAATATCGCACGTTTTCGAGGATACGGTGGAAAAATGAAATATGTCCGCAATAGATTTTACACTTGACCACGAATCATGCGAGCATCTGTGTTTTATGGTCGGTGTTTCGAGTCGAAACACTTGGAACGAAAGGGTGGCGATAAAAGGTTCTCGTTTTGGACCTTGTGTGATCGTAGGTAGGTGGAAGATTTTCATACGAATTTGTTCACTTGAATTGTCGTGGCGTGGATTAATGTCTGTTGCTTCGTGGCAAAGTTTTTATGTACTGAACTCTTAATTAACGAAGTACCGTATTTCAATTATTACTATTGTTATTATGCATGTTTATGCCCGTGTATATTAACCCTTGCAATTAACCCTTAAGCTTCTAAATATTTAACTTGCACAGGCGAAGTGATAATTTTCTATTTTGATATAGGGTTAGATTACATATGAGGGTATTTAGAATCGGGAACCTTTTTTATTTAATTCTGGCCACGTGTTTATTTTCTGAGATATAAGATTCGCCTAGGAAAGCTGAATGTTCAATTGTAGTGCTCTCCGATGAAGATAAAAATATAACGGGCATGACATAAAAGTATCAGAAATAAAAGAAACTGGCGGATTTGTCTTGGGCAGGATCTTAAATCGAAATAGAATTTACTTTAAACGTCATTTTTATTCCACGCCCTAGATATTGAGGCGCACAAGTATACTTCTTTATTCCGTGCGAAAATGCTGTTAAACATTTATAAAAGGCGTGTGTTTCGTGAAATAAAAAAGCAGCAAATAGCTGCAGGTTTCGCTCGGGGAAAGTTTCTATCCTACGGCGTGTGTGTGTGGTTTAAAACTACCTAAGTTCAATCTCTTGATTGAAATGAAGTCGACCTGAACGTTTCAAAACAAGAAGCATTGCTTCCACCAACCAATCGTCACGTCGCGCACATAACAAAGAAAAATCGTACAAGATTTTCGTGAAAGAATGTCATTTAACGACAGCCCGTCTGCTGTTACCTTTCTTTTTTCCGCCGCGACGTGAACAGACTTCGATTAAGGAGCACTGCCGAGGAACGTATATAGGTCCAATCGGGTATGATTTCGGACTTAAACGGAAAGAACGAAGAGAAGGGGCACGGGATGAACCCGATGAACGCGATGAGAAACACCGATACCGTGAACACTTGCAAACATAGCCGCGTACACGTGAGTAGACAACGTGAGTGGCGCGGGAAAAGCTGCCGAGAATGCGAAGCGAAGGCTCTAGATTAAATACCGATACGACGAGCATCTATTCTCTGGGGAAACCTTTCGTTGTAGCCTTCGGCTGGCCAGGAACGGGTAGGGGACGAAACAAAGGGGGCTCCTTCAAAGAATTTCTTGTCGCGACGCGGAACAGGCGCGATGCAATTTTGCGATATTGTTCTCCGGTGCAGACCCGCCGCGCAACTTAATCCAGCAAACGTTAAAACACGGCCGGTACGTTTAAACGATAGGTGTGGCCGTTCCGATATTCCTAACTTTTTTCATTGATCTCTCAACGGGTGTAACGTTGTTTTAAATCAAGTTAATCGGCGTGGTAACGATTTCGCAGACGCTCGCTCGGCAAATGCACGTTGGCGGAGCTCGTTGAAAAGCGGCGCAAGCTTTTATGAGCGCACCGATGAATAATAAACTGTGCTTCGCGGGCCGATGGTACGGTGTATTTGCGAAATAAATTATGGCGTGTTTATGTTAGGCGTAAGCGGAACGTAAAATTTCAGTGCTTTGCAATCTACGAAATGGAAATGTTGAGCTATGTGTTTGTCTTGAGGCAAGAACGCCTTGCGGGACCCCGAATGCGTACAATCAGTAGACCTGCGAAGTAAAGGTCACTACTGTTGCAAATGTAAAACATAAAATAAGAATCGTAGTCTGCATTAATTTTATTTGTACAACCGTACGTGCATCCTGAATAATTAATATTTACGAATAAATTGTAATTCTAGAAGCGTCCTTCAAGTTTGTTGTTCATATAAATTGATCTGCCCTTTCTTATTAGTCTAAACCCCTTCGAATTTGTAGCTTCTTTAAAATTAAGAGTCACGAGGAGAATATTTGGCAACTTTCATTCTTGACGAACTACAAATGCGAACGCGATTCATTTTATGTTCACGAACTACGACGAGAAAATCAAACTGATTACGAAAGTATTATATGATGTCTGGTTACGATACAAGGCTAAGTGAACTTGAGCTCCTTTAAAAGGTTAATGCTCGAGAATATTCTCCCCGATTTACCAGGATTTCATCAAGATATATGGCACCCTTAATAACCTTCTGCATTTTCAGCATCATTTTAGAAGTAATATCGGGGTCTGCGTCGCAGAACGTTCGGTATTATTTTATTTATCAGCTCGAAGCTATCGAAGGCTCTCATTTCATTCTTATTATATTCTCTTAATCATCGCGATAAGGATAAGCATAGAGTAATTTTGCTGCATCAATATTTATTAGCAGAAATATCCTATGGTCTTATGCGAAAATCTAATAAGCTTTAAATATCGAAGTATGGAAATTTCTACGGAGTACGTTACTCGCTCATGCATATAAAGTATTGTAGAGATACATTTTATTACAGGGTTCGGTGCGTATCGCCTACGAAAAATAAAATGCGCTGCGAGTAATAAAAGACCTTTCCCCATAAAACGAGCGCGATCCTGGATTCTATTAAATAATCACGCAGTATATATCATATATTCTCGTGCCACCTCTTTATTATTTAACTACCACAATTCAATATCCATCTAGTGCAGCTAAATTGAATTCAACATCGAGCAAATAAATTGGAAATACCTATCAATGAGTTTCGTTAAAAAAAATACATTAAAGAGGACCTGCCAATGATACTTAATTAAAGGCTCGTCAAAATTCAATAGTTGTAATTAATTACAAACTCGTTCGATCAAATTGTCTGCCAATTGCAAAGTGCTTGTTGCAATTACATTATAGATACATCAAAAGATCTCAAGGCCTAATGAACTTTGAAATCGTTCTGAATCGTGAAATAGATTCACATTCACTCTTGCATCTTTGATTAAAAATAGAGATGTCTTCAAAGGTTGCTATAAATTGTTAAGACTCCAGGTATTAAGCAGAACTTGAAAACACATACGTATGGATACATCTGTACGCGCACATATACGTACTTTCTTTTCCATAATATATTTGGATCGTTGGAAACACGTCTGCAAAAGTGCTGACAGTTCGACAGATTGAGTGGATGTAATCGGCAGCGTGAAAACACTGATATATGGGACAAGCTCGACTGTACGATGCAGAAACATCTTTGAATATCGGAAATCACAGTCTGAAACCTTTTACACAGAATACGATGCGTGTCGTGTTAAGTTGTCACTGCCAGATAATCATTTGTTACATTCAAACGATTGCACGACGACGGCATTACGTTTTCCGAACTATAATTTCTATTTCAGAAGATTTCTTGTCCAATTTGGATCGGCGGAAACGTTGCCTCTTCAAAATATTCGGTTTAAGAAACAAAGTGGCGATGAGAAAAATACTGACTGTATCATATTTGTAACATCTGTACATTTTTCTTGAATTGTTGTCAAATAAAAGTAAAATAAAACACAATGACAAAGAAAGCCCGTGGCCCCGAGTAACTTGACTTAAATTTATTTCAATGAAGCGTAATTGCATTACTCGTAATGGTTCATCGGAATGCATAAGAATTGTGTTATAGTTTCAATTTACATTCCTTTTAATAAACAGGTTCGATCAAGAGCAATCTCTCTAATATAATAGCAGACTAATTCCACATTACAAAATCAACCTTCACTCTTTATTACAATTTTCCAACAGTCCAAATCGTTCCTCTAACATTTGCCCATTTGGAAAAATCCATTAGTACGTAAATATCTTCCAAAATACCGACTTCCATCATCTCGTATTACCCCTCCCTTAAATGTAAAGAACAGTCCGCAAAGTACGAAAGTTCCTCACTTGACGTCCATTTCAACTCAGCTTGCACAGCCGGAGAAATTAACATTGAATAACCAACTACGTCCCCCGCGAAGATCAATATTCTCATTGACTGCCGACGAGTTAATAACTGCAAGCAATGCACATTACTTGTTTCAAAAATATCGAAATATCCAGGCCAGTGTAAACCGCTCGAAAGCTTCAAAGGGTGAGCCGTACGAGGGCAGCTTACGCAAAGTCGTTGCTAATTGAAAAGAAGCGGCTCAATTTTTAATTACCACGTTACTTTGTATAAACTGTAGATGCGTCGATAGGGGGATAATCGATCCTTTTGTACGCTTCCGTCTTCCTTCACGTTCGACGATAGTTTATTTAACAAGCTACGCGCCTCTTCGTTTCTCTCATTACTTCCCCCTTTCAGTCGCCCTTTCACCCCTGCCACTCCTGTCAGCTATTCTGCCGCCCCGCTCACGACAATGGCATTTCTATTGTCGCTTTGTGAACGCTTCCGTGATTTCGTAATTATAATTGAAGCGACAACGCGGCCGGGGGGGGGCGAGCACGAACGGAAGGTTAATCGTCAAAGCGCATCGGCGACTCCTTTTCTAATAATAATCGGATTTCGCGAGAACGGCCACCTTTTCTGGCGCGACAGTTTCGAAAACAGAGAGCATTGTCTTACCGATCAAAGCGAATACCTCGACGACGTCGATTTTCCGCTCATCGATTGGCCGCATCGTCTCACTTACCTGGAACAAGTGGAAAAGGCTATTGTTAGGGGATAAGTTATTAACGTTGACGAATAGGATGAAAAGTAATATGAGATTATAATCGTATGTATACTTTGAGCCACATTTTACTGGGATTTTATTAAATGCTTTTTACACAATGTTTGCTCGCGATAGAATTCTTTTAAAAAAGAGAAATTTAATCAATATTATATGAAATGTGATATTTGGTTGAATTAATAACAAATATTTACATACATACGATATTAAATTCGGAATTTTCGTTTTTAATAAAATTCCATAAAAAAAAAAGGGTAGAATTGTGTAACATTAAGGACAAGTTTCGTGTTGAAAATATGATACACAGGCTACACCATTATTTATTATTCGTATCGTTATTTCCGTATTCTATATTTTATATTTTTTATTCGTCGCATCGATTACATTTCCGATCCAAACAGGTGATTTCATTCTTTGCAAATCCAAAGGGCACTATACGGGCGTAATGAATCAGAAACAGCAAATTTCCAATAAATTTTATTTACAAATAATTGCTTAACAATGTTACAATCTATACTATCACTGGCGCAGAGGAAACCAGGAATAAGGGTTGTCGATGCAAGGTATTACATTATAGTGATCATTTATTAAAATATTTTCATTGCAAGGTACAGCAGAGGTTCGATTAACCGACTATTGTAATGATAAGAAAGGTTAAATAAACTCAGATCCGTGGATCAGCGATCAAAAATAAATTTGTCTTCTTTATCATTGATTTCAGAATTGAATAGCATGATTATCCATATCTACGTTACTAATAAATTCGAAACCAGGTATGATCGAGACCGTGGGCAATCAGAAATTCAGTTAATTGAAGTTCCAACTGTACAAATATATTATTATATGGCGGTGACGTTTACAGTAGCCACTCGAAAACCTTGAATCGAGTGTTTCAGGTTTCACAGAAACCCTATGTGAAATATTCCTCGATGGTCCCTTGCTGACTACGGCCACTGGATTCTCGCGTAAGTGGCGCTCTGTGTTCCTGGTACGTCGTAACATTGAAGCGTTTATGCTACGGCATGCGGCTCGAACGCGTCTAAATACACACGGGTTCATGAACACAGGTGGAATTACATGTAAATTGGACGCAGGAACAGGGAACTCTAGCTGGTGGATAAGGGGATGAAGGAAGGTGGAACGGTGCACAAGGATGAACAGAGGGAGAGTGGGAGAGGAATAGAGAAAAAGGGGTAAAGGAAAGTGAATTAGAGTGGCGAAAAACTGAATAAAATGAGGGGCTGCGAAGTGGATGGCTTGATGTAGTTACAGCTGCACCTGAAACAACTGGAGCCTTGTTGCATAAAAAATTGTAAGGTGAATATATTTGGCAATTTTTGAGCCGGGAACTTAGTAGAGTTAAGGTGCTAGACGAAACATGTACAATAAATTACATGGTACGCGTCATTCCGTAACGAACAACAGAAATTACTAAATTACTGCACACATTTTCCCGTGCTTTACGATTAATATGAATCGAATATTTCGGTACGAGTGAAACGTAAAATATAATGATAACTGAAAAGTGAAGATAATACGTTGATACGAAAAAATTGCTTTCTATTATTGCGTATAATTAACGTTGGATTGCTAGACGGTTTTATTTAATTTACGGAATATTACAAGAGACACGAAGACTATTTGAATTTCCAACGACTAATGTTTACCTTGCGCAAAAAAATATTAATCATATTCGCGTAAGCACTCGAGTGAAAAATAAAATAATAACAAAGCCGATTTTTTTAAATTAATATCGACTCAGGTTCGAAATACAGTGAAAAGGATACGTTTATTAATGTTTCCATAGAGTTATAAGTGGCACCAATAGAAAGGGATGAATAATATACTGAAAATAATTTTCAATAAAACTTAATCCCAGTTTTATATATCGTTTTCAATAAAACAGTACAGTGTATTTCGCCGTGCTACAAGTAATACGTTTGTAACAGTACGTACATCAGATAAATCACAAATTCTCTTCAGTTTTGTTTAACAGTAGTCCGTAAATCGTAATCTCGATGCGAGGTTCATCTTTGAAACTGCTATTCCTGGCTTGAAATTTGTCAACTCATCCTTGACCCTAGTTTGCACTAATTATTTTGTTCATACGGCTCAAACATGTTTAATCACCGTTGCAGTAGCATTATCCCTTATTGAACTCATGTGACACAAGATATCGAATAGATTCTATCGTCGCGTTCATTTTAAACGTTCGTCATAAATGTTCGATCTACACTTATGAAATTTTTAAACGACATTAACAAAAGGTCTCTAATTATATTACTATAAATACTTCCATCGTTTCATAAACGTATTACATATGGGATGACCTAATATCACTGCCCGTAGAGTAGCATGCAGCTCGCCTAGGAATACTGAAACGATACGCAAGGATAACGAAACGTAAGTGCCAGTAGTGCAGTGCAAATGATCGAGAAAAGTAGGCCAAGCATAAAGAGTGGAAGCGGGAACGCAGCATCAGTCGAATCTCGAGATTAACGTGCAGAACAACACCGAGGGATGATACTCCGCGCAACACAGGGCAGTGTTTAAATTTAACCGTCGGAGTGTTTAAGTGCTCTTCTGCTCGCCCTTTTCCTTCCACCCTCTCTGCCCTTCTTATCCAGCCCCCTCTGTACTTGAGAAACCAAGTGACTGTGAAAGCGGTCGAGCTTCCCGCCGTTTCAACGGCTGCGACGCGCCGTGGATAAAATGGCTCTGGTCGAAACACCTGGAATAAAGGTATCGCTGACGGGATTTATACGATTCGCTGGATTAAAATAGCCACGTTCGATACCTCTGAAAAAAAAAAAAAAAAACTCGGCATGCAATGGCAGTCCGCTTCGAGTCGAGAGTAGAAATGTGGGAAACATAAGCAAAGACTGTACATTATTTACAGGCACTAACGGAACAGAAGTGGATTCACAGTCTACTTTTGCAACGTGCAAATATAGAAGGAACGTATGGCACACGATGGAAGTTAAATTCAGCGAATAAAAAATTGGTGCACGCGACGCTGACACGTGTATTTCTCGTGTAATCTCGCTTTCATTAAACAATCAGCGATATCGTGAGAGAAATACTCATGTATTAGGCCGTCGATGAACAAGGACGGGGGAATTATTTTTTAAAACTTGCAACCGTGCGAAACAGAAAGCTAGCAAACATGATAAATAGGACGAATTATTAGACAAAGCGTTACAAAAGATTAAACGCTTCGAATAAATATTAGAAACAACAACTTCCACCCACTGCCGTGCACACCGACAAATACAAAGCAAAGAACTGAGGCAACGGTCCCAAATGCCCGCAACAATGAAACCCAATTCAACCGTCTAACCTGTCAAACTCAATTCCAAATCGCTCCAGGCACACTTATCGAGCAAAAGCGGAAGCGTCGCTAAACGTCGCACAAAACGACGCGTCGCATTCGATCAACAAATACCACACAGCTCGCCCGCAACACCTGCCAATTTCTGTTCTCCACCTTTTCGTTTCCCAATCAAGAGCCAGCAACGTGGCGGTACCATCGCGAGGCAGGTACACCTTCTGCATCGTAGCCAATGAGATCTACCGGCGACAGATCAGAATGTTTCACGTGTCTACCAAAAAGTTCACGCAGCACCGATAGTCTGGTGGCCTACAAAACGCTCGCACGTTTCCGGCATGCTCGAGAGAAAGGAGGACGAGGCAACATCCCGCGGGCTGTGCCAAGCTTATCCCTTTTACCGTTGGATTCGCCGTTTTTCCAGACAGCCTCGTACCATTTCGTAAAGTCATCTATTTGCGGGATTAACGTACCACGGATACCAAGCAACTTCCTGCTAGGTAAGCAGGGGAAACTTTTCGAACCGACCAAGGGAACGGCGAAGGAGGGGGGGGGGGGTGAGAGGGAGAAAGAGCTCAGACTCGAACGAAAATTAGTTTCACTTTTTTTCCCCCGGCCCTTTCGCCCCTCCGCCCCTCACCATTTGCTGGCTCTTCCTTCCGCTGTTCGTCGACGTACCAGCCCCCGCGTCGGCTTTTGCGCCACCCAGCCACTTTCATTCGCCTCTGTGTCCGCGGAAACATAATCTTTTCTTTGAAATTGCTTAGAACCCTCCGGGCGTTCTCCTGCCGCTTCTGCCCGCACGATGACTCTACAATACTCTGCATGAATATTTAGTGACCCCGTAAGAGAGCTTTCGAATAGCTGTACGTATGGGTGGAGCAATTAGAAATGGCATTGTTCATTCGCGGACATGGCCGTGGAGGGTTGGTGGACTTGATTCGTTTTTCATCGTTTTGTGGATTGCGGTGATTTTTGGACTGCGTTGGGTGTTATTCGTGTAAAATGTTTCTAGAACGTTTATTCCTATAATCGAACTTTTGAAATAGCTTTGAACGATCGAACTCTTGAAATTTGAAACAATTGCAATAATCGAACTCTTATTTGAACAGGGAAATCATTTGTTTATAAATTATTTACTTACTTGGCTAACAAATGATATCATTTTGTATATTATTCGAATGAATGTTTCTCGAAATAATTTCTGAAGCGTTTCACGATCCTAGCGGTGTCTCGTGGGCATATTTTGTTTGACAGAGTTACCCAAAATTTGAAGTTACTTGAGCAAATTATTTTTATAATAAATATAATAAAACACCCCAAGCAATTCGTTATTTAAAATTGTTACTTTTGTATCTTTATTTCAAATAAAATTTACTCAGCATGATTTGTAGAAGCGTGGAATTCCAGAGCGTGGAGATTTAAAGCACGTGTCGTTTAATTAGAAGCAGCTTAAGCTTGTTATTTATTGTAAGTAAATATATTCGCCTTGACTGGATTTAGGTTAAACTAAGGCTTAAATATTTTCGCTGCGCGGCTTGTACTATTGAAATTGCTTGACAAATAGCACGCATGAAATATTTCATTTGCTGTGCTTGTATCTTTAATTATCCTAGTGTGCCAATTTTATGTTTTGACAGTCATTCTGAATTATTGTATACGGATATCCTTCTCAAGCGATATTTTAATTCGTATTTTTTATATTTCCTTAGAGATTGGCTAAATTATAGGTTGCTCAATCATAATAGCTTGAAAAATAGAAACATAAGATTGTGATGCACAGGAATATAAAGTGGTTATACGTCGTTGGCAAGAGTAACTTGTAAAGTTATTTAACGTTAACAATTTGGTGCAAAGTAGATTAAATGCATCGCCTTGATAAGGAAAGTTTCAAACAGGTTCAGAAAACAAACTACAAGTTTGCTAACTTTTTCAGTTATTCAGTTTCGGCATGTAATTTTACAACAATGACAGTGACAAGTCAATCAAATGTTCCATAACAATAAATATACTTCAATAATAATGAATCTACAACTTCATTGTCGTAAAGAGCATAATTAAGCTCTACCACAAAATACGTTACCTGTAAGTTCGTAGAACTAAAGAACTTTTACAATTAACTTTACAATAAACCTTCATTACAACTGATAAGTACTTGACAAAAACTACAATTAATGCACTTAAAGCATGGTCACTAGGGCAGCGTGAAAGTATAAATTTCAATTATACTACGAAGGCCTAGCACGCATTATGCAGTCACTATAAACCATACGTAATAAACAATTCAATTTAACTTAATAACGCAATGTGAAAACTAGTATCTCAACATAAAGTACGTAACAAGGGAAAGACAAATTTTCATTAGTAACCATAAAGAACATTTTTTTCTATACAAAGTAAGAAATCAGAAAATATTCATTGTTAGTATATGACCTAAATCAGCGTTTCCCAATCTTGTTTGCGTGTCGACCCCCTTTTGTAATAATCATATTACCTGTGCACTCTCGCTTAAGGTAGGATAAATTGAGTAAGATACAGAAAACGCATTAAAAAATTTAGAATATCATTCTAACTTAATAATATTGAATTATCCTAATACGTACAGTATTTGATATTTTTAAACATATGTAATATATTTAATATCTCATTTGAAAAACAGATCTGCAGGTTTGGAACCACTGACATAAAATATCCACTAATACCTCGCCTTATAAAATAGCAATCATAAAAGTCTACCCAACGAAACCATTCCTAACTACCTTCTACCATTCTCTCGTTACAACAACCCAACTACCAAACACTTACTAACGACATAAAAAAAAGAAACAAGGTTCCAAAAAATACAACCGAGCGAAAAAGAAATAAAGCATTCAATAAGGGATCTTAGTGGAAAGAACGGCGTCCAGGAAAAGATGACGAAAGTGTTCAACACACGAAAATACGGAAGAAAGCTGAGGAGGGCGCAATGGGACGAGGGGTTCGAATCTGTCGACCTTGCGGCCGGGCCACAATGCAGTGTGCTTCGTCCCAATAAAGCCCGCCAGTTTATACACGATCTCTGGCAAATACGTTGCAATTATCATATAAAAGGATCAGTCTGGGGTAGAAGACGGTCCGCTTCTATGGCGGTCCATTATAGGGGAGAGCCCACGAAAGGAATCCCGGTAAGGGCGGAAGATTCCGCGCAGAAGAAGAGGCGAAGAGAGGAGGAGCAGAGATAGGACGTGTATTGATCTGTCATCGTTCGCCCGGCCCTTTTCGAATTTTAGATCAGCGAGAGTCCTATGCAAACCCGTCCTATTCTACTGTGTGGCTGCTTCATCCGATAGCCAGGAGGATTCGAGTCGAGAGGAGTTCGATGAATTCGATCGATTCTATTCGACGGGGTTTGTCTTTAAATGGGCTCTGTGCAGCGATTCGAAGATACCTCGAGCTGCTTTGCCGTTCCGCTATAGGTCGTGTGGCAGTTAGATGGTATTGTATAGCGATGGTCTGCTGGATTCATGAATGTTAAGGGAGCTTTAGGCGGTATTTTGATCGCGAATAATGATGCTTGCGAGGTGATTCGTATTATATTTATGAGTTAGAGATTCTTTTTTGTACGGGAATAGAAGGCGTGGGCATGATTTTTAGAATTGTACTAGTATTGACGGTGCTATTGGTAGTTTGTGAGTTGCCTCGTGAGATATTCAATTAATAATAGACCTTGGGATGTAGCGTTTCAAGGAAACTCTGTCTTGAATATCAAATTTGTTATACTTGTGCACTGCTTTCTTGAAGGAACTGTGGATTCGTGGGTGTTTTTTACGAATTGTGAATATATATGTAATATTAAATCAACCGAAAATTCGTATTACGATATTGATAGCATATTTTTCGTTTGATGAAGAATACTGGAATATTGTACTGGACTATTGTATCAGATTCTCATTCGACAATTTTTCTTACAACATACATACATATTTCTCAAGTAAGGCAATACAGAAAGGTACTTATACGTTTCCAGAGGACTGAAAAATAATTGCTTCCTAAGGTTAGTGCCATGAATTCACATAAAAGAGGGCAGAGAAGAAAGCAGGACATCGGAAAGTATGAAGATATCATTGAGAAATGATAATTAGAAGTTGGCAAATTTCACCTGCCTTGAGAAAGCCAGCTTTGTAATCATCTGCACTAAATAATATATTACAAGAAGTGAATCAATGTTTCACGATTACACAAAATCTGTTCCGCAAGAATTGCATCGTACAAATGAAACAATTCTGTAATATCATATCAATGAGAACATTAATTAAACAATTTCTCGCAAAGTATCGTACAACGGGGCAGTGAAAATATCTAAAATTGACCATTTCTAGAATACATCTCTTGCACAACGATTAATTAAGGACCGGCGTACATGGTCAAAGAAAATTTCAACTCAATATAGCAATATCTTTTCGAGCGCAGTAGCGGTTCCCGTTAAATAAACGAGATCAGCTCTCGGGAACGTGGATAAGGGTCAATGGAGGTCACCGTGGACCAGGGAGATGTGATCTTAAAGGCTCGTTCGAGGGGAAGTGGGGAGAAATTGGCTAGGAATCACGTAGGGTTAAAACTTTAATCAATACGGAGATAGAGCATGCTTGTCCCTTATTGAAATAGGAATTCGACTTGCGAGATTGCACAGTGGGAAAGTAAAATGGATTTATGTTACAAGATATGGTCACGTTGAGTCCTCCAACGTGGATCGCGTTAACATACCGAGAGGAAAGTGAGAGAGAGAGAGAGAGACGGAGAGGGTTGAGGGAGATTCGATAGATTTCGAGATTAAAGTAGCCTCTCGGTGAAGCAAGCCGGAATCTAAGGGCTAAGAAGACGGAACGTTACGGCTCGAAACAAAACCGGCAGAACAATCGTGTTTCTCGTTGCCTCGGTCGTAATTAGATAAAATAAAGTTCGGGCAAACGTTTCAGGATTCATCGGGGCTCGGGCAGCCACGCGAATTTCAATAGCTCTGCGGAGGGTAAACTAATTTTCCTATCGCAAAAACTTTCCGCCATAGTTTGAACTTCGTTGGAGATACGTCCAGATAAGTTATCGCGTTGCACGACCGTACTCGGCCACGTTTCCCGTCACAAAATTTAAACGCGTGCACGCAGGATAGGAAAAAAGAAGGAAGGGCAAAGCCTCGAAACGATTGCGACGGTATATGTATTCACCAGAGCTGGTGTTCCTTCCTTGAGTCTCTTTCGGCAACGATCGATTTAATCGAACCTTTGATTCCGTTCGCCACCGAGTACCGGGCACACGACGTAACAAATCAAAATCCACCGGGGAGCCCGACTAAAAATTCAACTCCAGACAACGGCTATCCGAACAAAAAAGATCGATTCGTCGTCGATAAACGCGATACCAACTGGAATCTATCGGGGGGGAAAAAAAACCACCCCTCTCCGCGAACGACTGTGGGGAAAAAACATTAGAATCGTCCGAAGCTGTGGAGCTCGTAACAAATTATCCGCCTTGCCTCCACGACGAGTTGTTCCCCGCCCCGAGAATCTCACGTGCAATCTCGGCCGGCAAAAATGAGACAGGTTTATCCGCGACGCGATAAATCTTCGTGGCACCTGGATAAAGAGGAGGGACCGGCCGGGTGAACGGCTGTTCGAACAAATAATTCAGAGGGTGCTCCCGTCGAACAGTGGATAGACCCGGGAAAAGAAACGTGCCGTTTGCGTTCCTTAATCGGTGTGTAACGATGTTTGCGTGTCCATTAGAAATTATGAGGCCGCCGGATACATCGGGCGGAGAGTGGTTAACGCCGCGGAGCATAATTCAACCCCCCCCCCCTCCCGCCCCATGGGTGTACAGGGTGTTGGTACAGTAAACTTCCATGAACTCTAATATAGCACGCCGTTTTCGGAGAGTCCAGAGTTCGCGGCTATCTTAAATTGAATCTGCCAGCAATGCCAATGCGGCTCGTGTCGGGTCGCTCGGGGGTTTGACTCTCCTTATTTCGTGCCTGCTGTTATCATTTTCTCTCCCCGGGCATTATCCTTGGCTCCAAGTGCAGCCGGGAATGGCGATGCGCCACCGGGTGCTTAATCGATTCCGCTGTAATTACGTCCTGCTAACGAACGCTCGTTAATTATCATTCGAAGGTATTTCTCTTGTACGCTTTCGCGTAACTTGCGCCCGGTGATTCGTTGATTCCGTTTGTCTCGTTCGCGGCTTGGTTGTTTGATTGATTACGGCGACCCTGGCTGGCTGTAAAAAGGATTGTTATCGGCGAGTCGCGCGAGAGACACGAAAACGGGAGAAGTCATGGCAAATCTTGCGAGTTCGTTTCGACGAGATGTTATTCGACCGACGCTCTGTACGCGTGTGTGTGTGTGTATGTTGCAGATTCAGAGATTACATTTATGCTGCGGATTTATTTGTTAACGTATTGCATGCAGGCGGTACATCAGGAGATTTTCTACTGCGAAATTCACTCGTTCAGGGCGCTTTGGAATATTTGGAACAGTTCTTTCTCGCGGCGAATGTTAAATTGAAATTGAATTCCTGGTAACTTATATTTAAATTGTAACGGATTTAAGTCGGATTTGCTTCCGACTGCTCACAACGTAAAATAATTTGATTGCAATTTCTATTATAGTTAATATAATTAATACGAAAAAGTTCCACTATGTAAATGTACCACGTAATTGTATTAATAAGAGTACAGAGCACACCTGGCAATTTTTAACGTGGTGTCATGTTTTAACTGTTACTTATACACTGCTCAAAGCAATTAAAAGATCACATATGTGCGTGCAGCACTATCCCTTGTTTGTGACAAGAGTTTGATTTATTACTACTTTACAACTTTAGTGCAAGGTATGTAATCTTATTGTCCATTACGAAACTCAATTATTATCGCATATTTAATTCTTCACTTAACACGCGTTTCCAATTCTGACAGACCCTCACAGTATCATTTATAAAAGTCTTTCAATAAAATGGATATCAACGAAAATAAATGCACCTGTCTTCAAATCAATAATACAACACAGAATCGAAGGCAATCGTAAAAGACGACAATCAAGTCGAAGCTCTCAGACAAAATAACTTTGCGTACAAGATAACACTCTTATTACAAGTCTTGGGACAATAAAATTTTAAAAGGTATAATGCGTCCGTCTGGAACTTACGTTCGATGCTCAACGCATATTATTTCAGGACATCTGTATCTGCGCGAATATCAATCCCCAACTATATCATAGCTGGTGCGAAGAAAATGTGATTCAGATCCGCTTGAATATTAATGATTCTCGCATGGCGTTTCATGTACCAGTGGTTCCTGACACACCGGCGTAAACACGTTTATGGTCGCACCGATGTTGTCCTTCCTTTATCTCCGAAACGCGATTCCGTACTTTTATCGTATTCCTCGTTCTTGCTTGGTATTTTACGAGACGTCAAATCGACGTATTATGCATTATGTGCGGCAAATGGAGAAACAGAAACAAAGGAAGATGTGATGTGATCTTCCACGAACATATGAATCCCTTGTCTTGCGATTTTTCGTATCACAACGCGCGTCATTATTTAATTACTGCATTGGACAACTGCGTGCTCTTCACAATTCACGACAGTTTTATGCTCGGCCACGAACTACCTCGAGTCACTCTTTTTTTTTTTTTTGCATACCCTTTTGTATTTTCCCTGTGATTTCGAATTTTTCCATATAAATTATAGCACGAGTGTCACTCGTTATTATAAAGCAATATGTGCTTTAGTATGTTGAAAATTGAAATCCAAATAATGTTCGTTGCTTGGTGCAATGGATGCCAATATTATTGTTCTACTCTAATTGGGAAGAATGTAATGTGACTGCGAAGTTAGCTGGGAGAAGAGTGAACGATTGAAAACCAAATGTTCCTCAACAAGTGCTCTGATCAAAATATAAATGATGGTCGCTCATAACCATGTAAGGTGTATGCGACCTTAAATAATTAAATAAAAAAAAAAAAAATATAAATGGATAAAAATTTAATATTGTAATCAGCGTGGCAAATGATAAAGAAACGTCAACTTATTATAGTTTCCACTGAAGCATATGTAGGTATAAAATTTCAAGACAATCGGGAATTTAAGTTACAATCATACGATAGCTTGTTTCTGTATATACAAAAAAAACAACAACTTTGAATTTTAGTGCTACGCGTAAATAATTCTATTGAAATACTTCAAAAAAGCATCCCTTTGGTAGAATAAAATGTGTCACGTATCAGTTACAATAACCTGCGCGAATAACAATTACGTTTTTCTGACTGCTTGTAATATTCAATTTAGGCCACGTATAGTCGTTGTGAAATTAATTGCTGATGGCCGGGGTAGAAGAGAAATGGAATAAATGACGAAACACTCGTGGAAAAGTTAGGAGGAAAAGTGGGAGACATTTTCCAATGATTTCTGACTTATCATCGTGCAGAATTAATTGCTTCACAGAAGACCGAAAATCTAATCTAACTCTGGTGTGCTGCGATACTGCGTTATATGCAAACGGTACAGGATATTCAGCACTATCAGTCAGGAAATTTCAAAGTGAGAAGCTGTGTCGTGCTACTCGTATCAAAGTCGCTACGTAACTTCGAGAATCGCTATCCAAATGATCAGCTTAAGCAGGCATAGTAAGCTCAACGAAATTGGATGCCATCGTCTGTAGCAGATCTAAGCAATAAGGGCTTTGGAAATTAATTATTTGATACTGCCAACGATTCGACAAGTATAAAGGATTATTGGAATTCAATGTTGTTTCAACAGATTAGTTCTAGCAGCTCAACAGTTTTGTAAGGGATATTGAAATTCTAGACAGCGATGCGGAGAAATTTAACGAAATTAATTCCAGCGATCAGAATGATTTATTTATTTCATTTAAATTATGAGTATATGCCGACTACTACATGTTAGTACAATTGATAAACGTGTACGGAAGGATTGCGTGACTTAATTATGTTAAAGATGGTTTTAGAAATAACTTCAACTATTGTTTCTGTTAGATGTGTAGTACGTAACTTTCTGCAGGTACTATTCAAAAAGAGATGTGATACTGATTCAAATGCACAATAATATAAGAAATCGTATACAGGATGTACCGAATTTACAAATTGGATATTGCGTACAATAAAATTAATTTCAAAATATTGATATAATATTATATAATACGTAATGCTTAATTTCTTCTTTATTGACGTCCCAATTTACATTAAACATCAGCGAAATGATTGATCTTCCTTCTAATCTCGGACCAGTCAAAAACATATCTGTCTTTATTTTTCAATAAATACATTATAACAAATATTATTTATCAACATTGCTGACTGAGTATAAACAGATCAACATACATTTGTCACGTGCCAATACATATTATTTAATCAGTGTGCACTTTCTGCTTAATACACGTGCAATAAATTTAGCCATGACTAACATTAGACATAAATAATTTGTCTAATTTGTCTTATTATCATCTCCTCGCGAGAAGCATAAAATGTCCGATGATCACGATCTGTACCAGACATGGATAAACTTGGAATCGTCTGGCGATCGATCGGCTTACGAATCAACGAAATCAGCAAATTCGTGCTACGTCTTCCAAACGGGAAAAACTAAGCTTCAGCTTTTCCGCGGCTTTTCGAACTCGAAACGGCTAAAGGGATGACGATGGATAATCGGGACGGGAAAGAAGCGAAGAAGATCGGTGTGACCCCCTTTCTCACTGGGTTTCAAGATGAACGAGTCATGCGAACCAACTAGCGTTACCGTCGGCCTGTCATCCCGGGAACTCAAGGAGGTGGATAGAAGAATTGCAAGAATGAGAGGGTGCTAGCTGGATAAGACGTGAGTCACATACATAAGTCACTGCGACAGAGTAGCACACGTCGTCAGAAATTTTTGCTTCGTGCTTCGGCAAATCGCGCGCAACGGGGACACGCTGGTCGAAGGGGGGGAATAATCGATGCTACTTATCATATGGCACAGTAAGAATCCCTCGAATACGAATAATAATTGCCAGTCTTCTGTATTGACAATGGAAAATGCGTTGCAATAAGTCCGAGTTGCAGTTGCCTGTCAAAAGTTTTCGGCCAAACGCTCATTTTCATATATCTCTTAAACACAAATTAATCGCGTTGCTTTTGCAAAAGACTTAACAAATGGTACTGTTTAATCTAATTTACTTTTAATTTTGTTTATTTTGAAATTTCACTTTTTGGCAGCCACTATATGATTCTTTATTCCACGTAATTGTGTAATGCACGTTGTTCCTGCGTATTGTTAATCAATCTTACTTTACTACAGTGGTACTTGCTTATTTTTCATTGCAATAATGTTAGATGTTTATATTCTACGAACATGCTTTGGATTTTTACCTGCATATATCTGACACATATATTTGATCACAGTTTTACCTACTATAAAATATTTACTTAATGCCATTAACCCTTTTGCTATAGGGTATATGTATATACGCCCTTAGATAATCGGTAACTGTTTGCCAAAGATTTATACAAACGTTCTTTGAAACAATAAAATATTATCGTTGCAGTTATTTACATAAATTATACCTTAGGTAACTCAATAAAGTATCAATTGTTTTTACTAAGTAACAATTGCAAACAATTGTTTATATCAAAATCTATACAACTTTCTGCCTCGAGGATAATTTCATTTTTGATAGTACCCGGGCGGAAGGGTTAAACAGTCTCTCTCGTGTCGCCAAATAACTTCGAGCTTATCTTCGTTTCAATTAAAGTTATTAATGAAATCTACGGGTCTCGTATATTTCGTTTAACAATCGGTTACATTAGCGTGGCTAATATCAAGCCGAGCAGAATAGCGTTTCCGTTTTTCCTCGGTTGCCATTTAATTGAATGCACAGTCGCGTGGTATTGCTTCAATGTCTTTGAGGTATTAAATGTATAACATCGTGGCAGCTCGATATCGTACGTTCTCTACGTTCCGGTTTGCCACGAACGCACCTCCATAGAAGCTAATTAATAGGGAAACCTACTGATGTATTAATTCGGACATGTTAAACAGAAACCGCATACAATCTAATAGCAGACTATTCGATCCGCAGAGCCATAAGTTCGACATGCCTGTCTTATTAGATTAAATGCTCGAGGCTGTGATGAATTTCGCCGGAAGTGTTAAGGCAATCGGGAAAATGAATTGGGGGAACATTTAGGAAACTTGAGGTTTTTGCGAGCAACCACCATTTTGGGTATTGTAAACGCAAACGAATTATTAACACTCGCCTGAGAATTGGGTCAATGTAATCCAATTATAATAGAAATGAATACTACGCTGTTTTCAGTTGTTGATGAATAACAATATTCGAAGCGCTCTATAAGTGGAAAAATCAGTATACTTGGAATCTTGTTGCAGGGAATTGAATAGAGTATTAAAATACTACATTTTCTTAGTAAAGGGAGTACTTTTATTTTATATTGATTTTCCGTGAGAATCTGGTGGGTCATTTTGGCGTAAACTTATTTCGATTTGATCGTCGTAAAGTTGACATACGGATTGAATAGGTCTATCGACTGCATAATTTCGGACAGTTCCTGACATTTTAAGCAAGAATTTAATTGCATAGAAATATTAAATTATGCATGCTACACAACACAACATTTTGAAAGACATGAAAATTTCTTATTCGATATAACTCTTGGCTTTCGATAATATCGTCAGACCATAAATCTTCTACATCGCAAAATACAAAGTGCATAGCTTCATTAGATGTAAAATCTCCGTGGAAATGGATTTCACATTGTTCTGTGAAGATATTTATCCTACTAATCAATTAGCAAATTCCTCGTGATATATCTTTTTAAGGAATGTTATGAATACATTCTATCACAAAACAGAAGACCTAGTTATCATACATTTCTAAAAGTGGAACCTCTGTAATATAAAATCTTAAAATGTACGAAGACCATATTGTAGAATCGAAGGGTGTGAGAAAAGAGTGCTTGTGTATGAATGCATATGTGAATCTATGATTGAATGTACTTGTGTGAATGAAATCGTTAAAGCAAAGAGAATGAACGGTCTTCTGTGAACAGCGCATTTTGTTATTGTTTATTAATTCACTTGGTAACAAGATTGCAAATTGAAAAGCGGTCGCCATTAAACGGTCATTCTAATAGTGAACGTTGTAATAGAAACATCTTTATAATTTAATTAAACTTATAATTCCTAACAAAAGCAATACCACTTAATAATATACCCACAATTTTAACACTAGAACTATCAGGCCAGTCAAAATGACTGGTTTCAGATTTCTTGCCATAAAATTATTAACATATAAGTACTGTTGCAGCAATTCATACAATCTCCATGTAATATCTATTCATCCACTTTACGTGCTCATAATCTGTCTAGCGTATACTTTCCAAAGAGTACCAAAACCTATCGGTAGTTCTAGTGTTAACCGATGTGAAAACGAAAATTGCAAACGATTGGCAAAATAATGAAGGCATATAATGAAACCAAACATGGAAAAAACAAAATATCAACACGGACGTACACACACGCGACCCTTAAATGTTACTAAATGGAAACTGCTGACAATTCTCAGTGGTCCCGATTCGACAGCAGGGGCTGTAAAATTCCGCGTCGGCCAATCGATCCCGTCATCAAGCGGCACACATCTAAACCACCCTTACTTCCACCGGTGCTTCCACAGCTTCGATTGTTAACCTCCTTCGTCGATCACGCTTGATCGTCGCCCGGGCAGTGATGTACCGTATCCGTGTTCCCCGCCACGCTAATTATCACGTACGCACGGATCGTTGGATCCCTAATAGGCATTTGCGGGCAAACAAAGTAAGGAAGTCGGGCGGGTAACGACGATTTCACCGCCGTGAAGGTTATGACCGTCCGGGGAACGACGTGACCCGAGCCAACCGAGCATTTCCGGTTTCCCTTATGCCCGGTAATCGACCGCGACGTCTCGTTCGCGGCCTCAGCCATTGAGGTCCTTTTTACGATCGATGCCAGCCAGTAGGTAGGTGTACGCGATTAACGAAACGAACCGGCTTCCGGTGCCAAGACTCGTTGGAAAAGTCTGCGCACCCCCGAGGCACTATCCGCCATGGAATATCGAATATTTCTGCACCTCTGGCCTGTGCTGCGGCTTTGTACGTTACGTAAGGCGCAATTGGGTTTATTAGACGTATAAATTGTCCGGCTGCCAGGCACGCTACTGGAGGCACGTTTCTTTTAGATTTAATTACCTCGCTTGGCACGCCGGCGTGCTCGTAAAATTTGACAAGCATTATCCGTCGGACAAGAGGAGAATTTTGCGAGCCTGAGAGAGCTTCCGGCGAATTGTTTCCGGGGTCGATATTGTCGGGCGGATGCGTTTGGTCTTCGAGTAATTTTTGCTTTAGCCGCCACAATAGATGTAATTAATGGGGTTCAAACAATGGCGGAAATTCGGTTGCCGCGTGGGATTTTTTCGTGTGGGTCTGTGGGTGTTTATTTCTTTGTTTTTTTGTTTTTTTTCGTTTTGGCGCCATTGTGCGCCACTCGCGTACTGTGCTGCTGGTCCATGGTGGGGTCGCAGCCTGCCCGACCCGGGCCACGGAAACCGAATTGTCGCTGTTCTCCTTCGGTGGAAATTACTAGTGGGGAGTAATAGTCTCTCAGTCTCGTGTCACCGATACAGATAACAGAAGCGATCTAATAACTTGAAGCTTTCAGTGTGAAATTGAGAGACAGACGCGGAAATAGATAGATAGATAGGGTGGCTGCAAAAAATTTCCGCGGACCGTATTATCATTTCTTATCGCGCTGTATTTTAAAGAAAAGTAATATGGTGGAAAGTATTCTGCAATGTGTTGTTTAGCAATGTTTCGTTGACTAGCGTAACAAGGATAATAAAGATTCAATAAATCGTTCGTAAGACATTTAATTATGTCCGTAAAACGGAGAAAATACAGGACCGAAAAGTCGCCAACAGTGCACTGCGATAGAAAATAATTGAAACCGTCATCTTTTTATTTGCGGTGGTCCGCCCGCAATAATGTCTTGCATTCGTTAGGTATAGAGAGAGAGAAAGGGTGACTTCCAGAACACGAAGCGCAACTAAAGAAACATTTTTGTCCATATCTTTCAGGCATTCTAAATCTTAAATAATTTGTTCGTCGTTTCAGATTTCGAACAATTGTTTAGGCTCCTCCGGTACGTATTCAATATCCACGATTTTTCGACACGCCACGACTAATTAAACACTTCATCGTTAAATACGAGAGCATTGATCCCTGATTGATGGTTCCAAGAAAAAAAAAGCAGGGAAAAGAAAACCTCTAAATTTTCTCGATAGACGCAGCTCGAACGAAACATTCTATTGCAATCTAGAACCGGGGCAAATATCGCGAAGCGAATTGCGACACCGAGACCCCCGAGAACTTAAATTCATTCGGCCGCCAACAGGTAATTTCCCCGAAAATGAAACGCACCGTGCCTCGCGCCGCCAACGAACCGATTCGTCCAACGATTTTGCCTACCAACCGGTTTCCGTTCATTCTTTGCCCATTTATTTATTCATCCCCACCCTCTGTCGACCGCTAACAATTCCGATCCACGACTGCCGTCCCCTGTATTCAACGATCACCACCCCCCCAACCCCTCGTGACTAGACCAATCTTCAGCGACATTCCGCTGCCAAACGTGTCTGCCTAATTACGGAGAGTCCTGGCGCAGTGGCGTCGCACACATGCGACATTTCGTTGCCTGCGAATTTTTAATCGACATCCGTGCGTCGACTGCGAATGTTGTGCTAGCACGTTGGAAGGATTTTTCGTTGGTAAATATTAATTGGTGGTACCGGAACGGGTTCAACGTAATTCGAGCGCGATTAAGAAATAGTGGTTTTTCATTTTTTCTTTTTTTTTTTTACTTTATGCAGTACGAGTTGATGAACACGATAAGCAGATTCTGCTGAGGAAATGTTAATGTTGTCATTTGATAACTTCAATATACAATTGGCGTTCTATGGATTTGGTAATTTATAATAAATTATGAGAACATTCTCGGATATGTCACAGTTTGGCCATAGTAACTCAGGTTTTGTTCGTAACATTTTATAGGACGGAACAGAAGGAATCAAGCATAAACTGTCAATCATGTTTAGGACAATACCTATTCTAATAACGGGGGGTAGAGGGCTTTCGATTGACGCGTGACAAGTTTAATTTTGTACTGGGCCCATTTTTATCGTGCTTATTCGGCTATACCGTTTGACTCAGATTTGTGAATAACTTTAAATTTACTTGGTATTTGGTCACACGTTCCTCCTTTGCGAAGACAAGTTTGTATATCCTTAAATCGTAGAAGATAAATCTTTGTTCGTGACTAGAAATTGTAATTAGCTTTTGTGCGTCATTGGTTTTTGCTTTATTACGAAAGAGTCGTATGTTATTAAAGCTGAGTTTTATAGGACTATAACATTATATAGCGAGTAATAACGTATACTGAAGTCTGATAAATAATTTTGAAACTGCATTACAAATGACTTTCGAAACGTTATTTCCATACTATTATTGCTATTAAAAATTACACGAAGGATCTATTTGATTCTGTTTCTGAAAAAATCTACTACTCGCTGAATGACAAAATAAGACCTATTGCGATGTGCATTAAACGCAGCAAATTTCTAAATCCAGCAATTGAAACGAAATATAAAAGACAAATTTGCCTCCCTTCAATGCAAAATTTATGTTGGAAATAATATCAGCGATATCATGTAAACCTTTAAATCTAGATTTTTCAACTTTTATTTGCTTACAATCCCATAGCCGGCGATGTAGAATTCGCGACGAAGCAGCGGCGTCAGGAAATAATTGCAAACGGAAATAAATCTCACGTGACAAAAGGAGGAGCCACAAAGATCGCGCGGAAATTCTTCGCGCTTAGGTCCCCGTGACTTTTGCAATTAATTTTAAATTGCCGCGCGGCGGTCGTACAAAGAGACATTTCGCAGCACGGAAAATTGGAATAAAGGGGGGCCGAGGAGGGAAGCTGGCCGTCGGCCATTTTAAAGCGACTCAGCCATTTAACGCGCGCCTCGCAATTCAATTTAATTGGAATACGCAACGACGCAGCGTAACCAACGTCCGCTAATCGACTTCGATAGTGATGTACACTTAAATAACGAGCAAAAAGTATTGAATGAACAATGTTACAACGAAGTATCGGGGAACGGTACAGCGGAACCAGATAAAGTTTAACTGCCAGAACGGAATTAATCAATTAGAACGTAACATTTTAATCTAAAATTGATTTCTAAAGGGCGTCGCATTGACTTTCCGAAGTGTGTCATTGTATTGACGTCAGTGTTTAACCCTTCATTGCCTGACGGTTGCTTCGCAGTACCACTTATATTAAAGTGCTGTCATGCATTTAGAACCAGGATGAAATTTTACGTAATCACTTCTGCAATTTGTAATCGAACGTTCGCAAGAAATATGTATAGTTGAAATATGTCTTATTTGATCACTTTTTGAAGTATCCGGAGTATAATTCAGGTCTCAAAGGGTTAATACTATAACTTTACGTCGGCGGAATAATTGAAAGGGGAAAAGGAACGATGGAATACGGGACGTATTTCATTTAGCATTAAAGGTGATGTTCTATGATAAATGGCAAAGGCGATGTTTTATGAGATTTTGTATGATAATTATTAATATGAAATAATGAGATTGCGCCGAAGAAAACCAAAAGCATTATTCATCCTCAACGGGCTGACCTGTGAAGTTTCGTGAGATAGTCTCTGTGAAATTTTAAATCTAAAACAACGCGGTAGCTGGCGTACAGTTTTCGCATTCATATAACCGGGAAACAACTTAAATTCGGGTGAAATATTTCCGTGAAACCTCTCTGCAGAGTTTTCCTGCCTGCAGAAATTAAACGTCCGGAATTTATACGTTCTGACACAATTTGTTGCTACCATAGTTACTCTTACTTACGACAAGCACTTTTTGATAAAATATACAGGAGTACAGTGCTAGAAACATTACTCGTTGGTGCATTTTAATGTTCCAAAAGTGCCTTTTATATCTATTTCAATTTAATGTTTTCATTGCTACGGTGCTTAGTTTAGCATATGTTGGGTGAAGAATTAGCTTTTCCAATTTTGGTAGAACCAAAAGAAAAATAAGCTTCGTCTTTTCTTCGTTTTCTAGTGCATACACAGAGGTAACAGGGATCATGAACAGTAGTTCCCGAGAATGTATTAGTGGTTAGGCAAAAGAAGTTTCAGAATAATTATTTTCTATAAAATGTAAAAAAGTTCATCTTCTATATATATATATAAAAAAATAAATATTTTGCTAAACAATAATGTTAAACAATTTGGCTTAATAATGCTGCTAAAATTTTGTACACATGTTAAACAATTTAGTTTAATGTATTTGCCTAGAATTCTGTAAAATATTTCCATTGAGATATTTAGAGCAGCTCGTGTTTCTCGAAACACACGCATGCAACTGGAGCAACTTATATAATATCGCACACTTATTTACGAATATCGTACGATATATCAAATATCCGTGAATGCGTGCACGCGTATTCGTGAATACTGTCAAATTGGCAAATTATTTTCCCCAAAATTAAAATCAATTCCACATCATACGTATATAGCGTAACTTAAGTAAGGAATTAAATTGTAGCCCATTACATTCCGCGAAATACGCTTGCCCTAAATTGAGGCCAATTATTCACGGGAAATTTGCAGTACAATAATGCACGCAGCGCGTGGTTCC
This sequence comes from Nomada lathburiana, assembly GCA_963667235.1. Taxonomy (NCBI): domain Eukaryota; kingdom Metazoa; phylum Arthropoda; class Insecta; order Hymenoptera; family Apidae; genus Nomada; species Nomada lathburiana. The sequence continues at coordinate 6,155,346 of OY763898.1, read as the reverse complement.
ATATTCCAGAGTGATTTAAATAAATCAATTCGGTACAAACAACCCTGTTCATGCCCGATTTGCAACGTACGCTGTTCGGGTTTGATTTATCTAAATGCATCACCGCGATTCCTCCGAGATCTATCATATTTTATCATTCGAGGCTGTTTTATCGATAAGATGTTTCCGTATCAGTAACACTACGAGGTCTCGTTATGTTTTAAAGAAACAAACGAAACACAGACAAATATATCCTTTATCTCCAAGTGCAGGGTAGCGTGGGAACGAACGTTAGGCACAAAGTGCACGCGGGAAATCGGGGCAATTCGAAAAGCCCGATGGTCCTTGAAACGAGAAGCCGCGAGAAGGAGAAAGACAACGAGATGGCAATTAAGTCTTATCGTCAGCCGCGCACAGTGTTCACCGTTATCATTTACGCGGCTTACATGCTTTTCCCGTCTAATCCCGTCTCCGGCGCAACCCTCCTTTGTTCTAAGCCTTCAAATAATTATCGACCATAACTCATACCGGTGGTAATAAAACAGAAATCGGGGAAAACTGATCCCCGTTTCGACCAGTGTTCCCGGGCTCGACTGACTGAGATAAATATGCTTGATAAATTCGCGGACTTGCATCACTGTTTTATGGCTGCTCTCTTATCGATATTAATTTGTTGCCGAATTCAATCGTTATTACTTTGATTGAAGTACATTTGAGAGGGCATTACGGAACAAGATTTTTGAAACGCGGAATCGCCAAATAGTTGAAAGGGGAAAGGAAATGGAACGAGTTAATTAAAAGGACGGGAGAATCGTTTCATTGAAATGTCGAAAATTAAGAAGGGGTAGATCAGTGATGAACTTTTTGGCAACCGAGAATTTTTAATGTTAAGGTATATTTTCTGTAAGGGTTAGACTCTGTATAGAATTATTTCCAATTATTAATCAACTAAGAGCCAATAGCTATCAATGTTTGTTATTAACACGAATAAGAAGTGCCATATTTATTTGAAAACGTCCGACTAGTAATTGCTTGCCAGATCAAATTTAAAGGTAATTATTTGTACCTGCCAATCCACGCAGAGAAATTACCAATATAAACAAGTGAGAAGAAAAGAAAATATGTCATTGTTTGACACACTTGTGTAATCCTACTGTCATGAAAGTGTTAATATCAATTATTTAAACAAAAGCCAAACTGACTGAACACTTTATTTAAAATCGAAATCATAGATTCTACACTGTGTTGCTTTAGCGTAAGTTCTTATTTCATATTTTGTATGCAGTTCATTCTGAACAACCCTCAAACACACATCTCGATGGCGAAGTGCAAGTCCGAATGTAAATTGGCGAAACACTTGCCATGGGGCAATTCGTAAATTATACAAGGGCGGTGGTGCATTCACGGCCGGTTTGAACTAGGTATTGTTCCCCAATAAAAGGCGATAGAGCTGTGAACGTTGCAGAAATCGCAAACATTCATGGATACTTGCAAACCGGATTCTATTAACAAAAAAGAAGTTTTTCGTTTGCCGATTGCTTCATCGGCTTCGATTATTCTATTATTTCAATGTTCGTCGAATTTATTCTTCATTTCAGCTGAATAAAATCACGTAAATTGTGAAAACGATTGTGGACTGTTTCAGAACTAACAGAAAGTTAAGGTAGAGTCAGTAATAAAGATCACAGTTTCTTTATGGAATATACTTATCGTTTCCTTGAATGTGTAATTGAAAATGCGGGAGAGATAAGACATGTAACACAGTGGAAGTCACTGAGGTGCTACTTGTACTGTTAATTTAAACACCTACAACTATTACACCCGTTAAATAAAGTAAAAAATGTACCAAATGCACAGGTGGCATTGAACGAAGTTCACAGGCGAATTGAACAAATTGCATGTCTATTAATTTAAAAAAGAAGAAAAAACAAAAGATGCGTATCTTCAGTTTCTTAGGCGGACGAGGTAGAAGTGCATCTTCGTTTCGAAATGTGAAAATGTTATATCTTTTTATTTACGTGTATTTCTGTCAGAAAAAGGAGAAACGTGCTGTATTGACACTTGTTCATGAATGGAGGGCAAGTGCTCCGCTTTAATTGCTCATACAGCATCGTCAGAAACACTCGAACATTTTCTACAGCTGCTTCATACATGTATTCACGATACACGACGATCCCATCAACCAGACGATGAATCGTGCCATTCGAGCCTAAACCGACTTCTTCAGTAATCATTGGTTGTGTATGTACCGCAATCACGTGTAGGTAATATATTTACGGAATGGAATTCGGACGAACGAAATAAAAAGCAAAGAGAAAATCGACGTGAAAATATGGTATTTGCACCGTGGTCGTTTTCTGTAATGCCTCCTATTACGAGTTGAGAAAGTTAAGGAATGTCCATTCCCAGAGATAACTACTGTTATCGCCAATGTTCAGTGTATACATTGAAACGAACTTTGTTGGATTTGACGATCTGCTATTAAAGCTACTTGTTAGTACAAAACGAAAGACTGCTTATAATCATCTATTGTGCAAATTAATTTGTATGATTCATCAATTTTTTATTCGTATATACTGTTTACTATAAGTCTATTTTGAATTTTGAAACATTCAGCTTTCTTGAAACAGGTTTTTTGATTTATAGATTTATTATAGATTTAGTTTTTTTTTAATAACGGAGAAAAAGATTTCTCATTCGCTTACACAATGGTAAAAGTATAGTAGGAGACTTCAAAGTTACACTTTACAGAAGAACGTTAATTTATATATGATGATAATGACGTGAAAGAAATTAACAATGCAGTGTATTGTTAAGCAGGTATCAGTATGGCATTTTTTCAGACAAAAAAATATGGAATCACTTCGAGCATTCCAGTAATTGTGGATACATGGATGCAAATTTATTACATTTGTGTTAATGTTAGTTATTTAGTACTGTGTGTACATACATAGATTTTCCATTATTGGAATGTACTTAACTAATTAATGATATACCCAATCAACTGTCAGTTTTACATTGAATGCTGTAGTAATTTCCTGATCTATTTACATTAATGCTAATGTTTCCCAAAGAAGATTACATTTTATATTCAATCAGATTATTTTATTGCGAATTAAAGCTTATTAGTTCGACACAAAACTTCCAAAACACTCACTCCATACTACAAATTGCACCAGTGATTTAAGAAAATGGTTTAAACCATATATTTTTCATTTCAAAATATTATAACTTGTGGCTTTGTATTCAAATTGAAACCGACATCTGTATAAAACAAAACACATAGCGTCTCTTGTAAAGTAATTCATTGACGTAAATATAAATTCTTATCAATAATTGGCGGATAAATTTCAGTTTTCATCCCTCAAATTGCTGTAATATCAACAAAAAAAATTGGTACCCCTTTCACCATGACTCGTATCATTAAAGCAATTCATGTTTACAATAATCTATCCAGTTGAACAGTGCCGCGAAACGAAACTGTGAAACGAAAGTAACGAACAGCACAAGCGTATATACCCATCGCCATCCACTGTTTTTCCAAACACGAGACCAGAGCTGCTTTTTTTGCCAGCGAGGCGTTTTACTATTTCTATATTTATTGTCGTTAGAGCCGTGCATCGTGAAAATGAATCCCGCATACGAATATAAATGATGTTACTCGTTACCGTGTAATTTGCGCGAACAGCAAGGACGTGTCCTTCTCTCTCTCTCTCGCAGGAAGAGTCCGGAGAATTACGGAATGGCGAAATTGTGCATTGTTCGCCGGTAAAAAGCGTAACAGCTGTGGACGTCCGCGAGCCTTGATACTCGTGGCCGATGGCCTATGCATGAACATATGCTTCTGACAAAAAGAAAGAGGATTGCATGGCAATAGCGTTGACAAAGCTGCTTGGTATTCTTTTTTCAGAAAAGTCCGCGGCACGCGCACGCGTTCAAAACGCGCGAGCACGTCTGCAAAACGATGGAACCGCGTTTTCCCTTCTCCGAATGAAAATTAATACCGCGATCAACGATCATAAATACGATCCTGTGAAACGATAGTATCGAGGCGGACGCGACTATAAAAAACAGAATAAAGTGATAAGAGTGAAACGGTGATTTCTGATCGTACGTTTCTTACCATTATTTATTTATGGTAATCGGAAAAATTTTTGCTATCCCTTTCACGGTTGTTGCTCCTTTCAAGATTGATTTTGTCGAACGATTTAAATCGAACGATGTGCGTCATAGAATATATACAACGTCCTTATGGTCCACTCTGAGTTAGCATAGTTGCGTAAAACGGAGGCATTTTATACAGACAGATGTGTCAGTCACTGGCACTCGACGAGGCGATTAACAGTTTAAAATAAGGGGAAAAATGTTGCACAAATGTGGGGTATGCAATTATTTATTCGTCTCGCATTACGTTCTTCGATAATGGACCCGACTGCAATTACCGAGCAACATACGGAGGGAACGAAACTTGTCAAGCAAGATCAAAAGGAAAATGTTACCAGTCGTGGGACAAATAGGGTTGCATATCAATCGATAGACACAGCAGCGTTGCTGGAATTGCACATTGTCCAAGAGTAAAAGGCAGAAGAAGCTCGCACGAGGGTGTGGACCGTGGTGAATGGTGGTCGCATAAAATCCAAGAGGCGCGATGCCGGGACAGAAGGCAAGGGATAAAGTGCAGGGATGTTCAGTGGCGGCGTACCCGCCACTAACCACAGGCCATCCCGGCCATTTTTTACGTCCAGTGGCGAACACCGCGTATAAAGCGTGTTATGTATGTACGAGAACGTGTCACCAGGAGTTGTCGGGCCATTTTAGTATCTCAAAGCGACGTAAGATGCGGCTCGCCGAAAGAAACGCTTCAAACTTCCAGCTTTTTGCGTTTCTGTCGCAGCACGCCCGCGGAAGTGGACGGGTTTTTAGTTGCTCAGCGTGGACGGTGAAATGGAAAACGCGACGACTGATAGTGGTCCATCGTAGACGTGAATTTTGAGAATTTTGTAGTGATTGAATTGTTTACAATTAATTGATACTGTTAATTATTGCTAAACTTGATATTTCATTTTTTTTTTTATTTTTAGGACGATTTTTAGAGTTTCCATATGTATTGCATTCTTTGGTTCGTGTATTTTCATAACATTTATTTGTGGACGAACTCTTTGGAATGAAGGTGTATTTAAATGAATATTTATCTCTTTCTTTTCGAGATACAAGTGGAATGCAGGTGGAGTGCGACCATAAATAATTATTGCGATTAAAGTTGCTTACAAAATACAATAAAATGACGCGCAACAAATGTTTCTTATGTTCTGGGGATAATAGTGACTATTATAATAGCGAATAGCAAATAAAAAAATTATTATGGACTGTCCTACTTGTAAATATTAAAAGAATATACTGCGGAAATAAGTAAACCCATGAAAATTAAGGATCTTCAAGAATTTTTCTATCACGTTTATTAATTCTCTTTTAATTACTCTTAAACTAAATTATAAATAAATTAATAAGTGAATGTAAAATAAATAGCTGTTTAATATATACTAAAACTGTGTCATCTATCCTTTTGATTTTAGTATATAATTTATTTCCTATTTCATTTAGTATGTCGTTAATTAATAATGTGACAATTATACAAGTATGAACACTTTGAAGGCAATTACGCTGCACAGTTGATTGCAAGATACTTTATATTTTGTACAAATACGAAGGAATACAGTTCAGGGGTGCTACCATCCTTAAGCTGGGTAATAACTGCTACTAACAACCAACAATTGTATACCTGTTTACGAGAGAGGGTGAAAAGCAGACATAAAATGCCTTATATATGTGCAAAGAACGTGCCAGAGGAACTTGTCGGGACGGTTTACATTGTCCGAGCAAGAACGAGCCGCAATTTTATGAAAGAAATAGCCACTTCAGCTCCTCGGCTGCTCAACACGCAATATATTTAGCTGAACCAACGTCTAAGGCTAAGGAAGACTGCAAATAATTGTGTTAGAAATATTTTGCTGGTTTAAGACGAAACGTTATATTTTACTTCCTCTGAAGGGAACAATGTGAATAATGTTTTACTAAATATTTCTCTATAATCCCCAGCTATTAAATGAAACAAACGCGAATATACAAATGCGCAAATTTAATTAGTGTTAAGTTGTAAAACACGTTAGACCGCGAGCGAACGGATTAGTCGCTACCATTAATACAAAACTCCTACTAATAAAATCTTCAACAATGTTATAAAATTATTCTACATATGTGGGATTGGAAATACTGCGTGACTGTTTGGAATGATTCCGAGGTGTGAAAGGTATGTATTTGGAGCTGAGCACTTGAGAAGATCGTGTGAACGGAGGGTACAGCGGTCCAAGGATTGGGGTGGGCGCGACTGACTGTCGCCAAGGACTGTCTTCAGTGTGAATCCTAAATGAGTGAGAGCAAATGAGGAATAGAATGAGAAAGAAACTAAGAGTGAAAGAATGTATAGAGTGCATGATGCGTGCCCGAAGCAGAGTTTAGGGAGACTTAGAGAAGAGCTCATTGTGAATAGAGCAGAATATGTACAATAGTTTGAAGAGTTTAAGAGAGTCGTATCGTGAGCAGAGAGTATTGAATTGAGAGTATTGTGAGTATCGTGTGAGACTCGTTGTTCGTTGAGAATTGTCGTGTGTCGACGTTTTATATTAATAAAGTTAGTGTTTAATTGAAGGAGACTGAAGTCTTATTACCCTACCTGCCCTCTATTCCAATCTCCGCGAGGTTTACAGAAAATAACTTCTACACATATAAAAGTATTCTCTCAAAATACACTCTATCCCAGCCAAAACACTCCACAAATATGTCCGTTTATTTGTCATTTAATGGTCGCGAATATAAACGTCGACGCTGTGACGCATCTCACTTACAATTAGTATTTTTTACACAATTTTAATACAAAACGTTTCGATTTCTGGACAACAGTTCATGCGATTTTTACGAATTGCTTATATTATTATACAAACTCATATGTTAAAGAAAAAAGAAGTGAAACTAAAAATTAATTTGTAGAATGCAATACGTTTTATATACATCGTGGGTCACGTAACTTGCACACCTCAAATAACTTTAAAATTATACATCTAATCAAATATTGTTAAATATAGAGGTTGCAGGACATCGAGGCCGTTATCGCGTGGCGTTCATGGCTCTTTTATAAGTGGAGGCGTTTAGGAGATTTTAAGGTCAACTTCGTTTTTCTAAATAGAAGGATGCATCCTCCTTACCGCAGATCGGAAGAGTATTAAATTCTAAGTAGAAAAGTATAAATCTATGCCTCCATTTTCAACTTTTGTATTTAACAATTTGTAATTAAATGTATATATTAAAAATTTTGTTGCGGTATGCAAGTTACGTGACTCACCCTCTGTATATTGTAAACACAAAGCTATTGCTGCTATTTTATGCCAATCAAAAACGCCTACGTATCGTCATTCACGAATCTACAATATCCGTCACCGTAAAGCGAGAAGCGAACACGAAAATAGTATCGCGAGATGCAAGCAAGCTGTAAACTGTGAAAACCTGCACGGCAAAAAAGAACATTAAAGTGCGAGCGGTCCGTAAAATCTGTATAAAAAAAAAGCCAACCCAGCAGAAACCAAAAAAGGCGCCGTCCCATTAAAAGCCGGTTCTTTTGATCGAGAAGGCATCCACGGTTCGGTCACGAAGCCTTTAATAAATCCGTCAAAACGAAGCTGGTAAAAGTCGGTTCGGAGGCGTTGTTCCGAGTCCTCGCCACGGATATTCCTGCATAGCCTGCGTTGTTTTTCGCCATACGCGACGGGGGGGGAAAAAAAGGGAAATAATTCGCGCAAGGCACGGCGCATATTAAACGACGTGCATGAAAACCGTGTCGGCGCAGCGGTGCATCTGTTCGCAGAAAAGAGACGCGAGTTTTGCAAACGATCCAACTGGCCCGTGTCGCCCGCCTTGCTTCGTCCAGCGCGCGCCTGTCATCGCTCTTTTTCATTCTGGATAACGACAATTTGCGATTCGCCCGCGTGCCTGTCAGCGTTTTTCCCGCTGCGGACGTTCGCGGTTCTTCGGAAGCTGGTGAAAATCGTTCGATTACCGGCCCGGTTGCTCGACGCGTCGTCGGAATTGTGGAATTGAAATTAAAAGGGCTCCCTGGAAACTTCGGTAATACTCGTCTGGGCTTTCGTGAACTTAGGTTGTAATGGTCAGGTTTTCTTGTTGGGTAATTGTCACCGGTTTGTGCCACAGGTACTCTACGTGGATCTGAATTACCGAAAATATTTATCACATCACTCGGAATCAGACGTTCACGATTCTTTTAATTTTTTTATTTCAAATTCAATATTTGTATTTGGGAAACGAATTTGCACGATTTACTGAACGAAGATTCAGAAGTAAATGAAATACCAAGTACTTGAGAATTGTACAGTGTGCTCTAGGTTTCTCGCGACAAAGTACAATGGTTGGGTCTCAAGATGGAAATAAGGGAAAAATGTTCTACGAAGTGCTGCAATAAATATTTTGTTACAGAGTTATATTGTATATCTAATACTGCCCATACATGAAATGGGTAAATACGGATTGTCCATCGCAGCGTGCGGAAGATCGACTGCGTTTAGCGCTAACAGTATTCCTAATTCTTAATCTATATCATTCTTACTTACTTCGTGCGTATAATATTTATTTGCCTATCATGTTTTCAACAAAACGTTTAATGCAGAATTTTACATATCATTTTCTTCCCGTTCTTAGAACAATTTTATACTTTTAAAATTGTCCATCCTACGTGAATTTTTAGGCGATGTAATATATTACAATTCCCAGTACTGTACACTAATTAATTCTAATAGCTTCACCTTCAGAGATGTATGCGCATATGTATAAAGTGTGTGCAATGAAAAATTAAACGTGAATTCCATTACACAATAAAGGACATACAGTTATGTGTAAACTAATCTAAAATAAATCCCCCAAAATTGATTACGATAAGTAAAATATAAAATCATCAGAGTAACGTGAACACCTTGTCCCAAGTGAGAAACGATTACACCTAATGTGTGTCACACGCGACCACAGAACCGTCCAAGCAGAGCCATAATTTAGAACCCGACCGAGCAGCACCGTTTTATAGTCCAACGTGATCCCGAATTTCTTATCAGTATCTAGCAAATGAACCCAACCGTCCCTGGTTCTCTCAAGAGAGACCAGGTGAGCTAACTACTCACGACGCTCTGCCACGCAACACAATTATCCCATTACCCGTAAACAACCGCGAATTGCTCGCGCTTTTACGCGAGAGACGCCAAGAATACCGCGAAGCGTCCGTGCGCGATAAGCAAGTTGGCAAATGATTTTCAGGCGAGTGGAATGGTGCGTTTTGTGCGCGCGTAACGGCCGGCTCGTCGATGTAACGGTGTGCTGTAGCGAGTTAAGGCCACGTGCGAAAATGCTGCAACGTTAGGTGAAAATGGAACGTGGGCTGGTTCGGGACGCGCAACAATACGTGGACCATTCGCCGGATCTTAATGACGTGGTCGGCTTTCCCGCCCGCAAGCAGGTGATAACCGTAATGGTTTTATACGTTTCACTTATACAGGGGATCCTGTTGATTTACAACGGCCTCGCGGCCGCCATTCTAACAATCATATTCGATGGAACCCCCCCGGGTAGCGTTCTTCTCCCGGGACGAGAATTCTTTTCGTGAAATATTCCGCATGGATGTGTTCTTTTTTTTCTAGCTGAGATATTTTGCGGGTACAATTTAGTTGTTTAATAACGGTAAATAAGATGATTTGAGATACAATTGAATACTTTGACAATGATTGATTAAGAAAGTAATTTGGGATACTAGGTTGGTGAACGGATTGCGTTCAATTTTTGTGAGAGAGCAAATGCAGCTCCGTATCGTACAAAATTGCTTGAGTTTAATCAAATAAATATGGATCTTGATAAGAGAGAAGTTTATTTCGAATGGTAACGTTTAAATTCGGGATAACGATGCTCGACTGGTACTGTTTTTAACGCGCAAAGGGCCAGCAGCTGCAGCTATTAAATGGAGAATGTTGTAATAATAAATTGTATGGTTTTATTTTTGGAACTCCTCACATATTCCTGTACTATATTAATTCTGAATAAAATGTACAACCGTAGTACAGACTAATTTAATATCATGGAAAGTTGCCAAAATAATATGGATTTATTTATACCGGTTGTAATACGACTATTACGAACATTTACAAATTCCTGTACCTTATTATTTTCGAATAGAATGCGTAACCCTAATACAGACTAATTTAATAATATGGAAAGTTACTAGAACGAAGCGACTTCGTTATTAAATTTTGCACAGCTTTAGTTAACAACGACGCGAACTCTGTAAAGTGCTGAATATATTGTGTGCATAATATGACCGGAATAAAATTTATTTTGGTGCCTTGCATTGTTAAATTTCAGCCCCAGCAATTTTGTTTCGCAATTCTATCGCCGCTAATTCAATTTCTTCTTTTATTCTTGCTTCGTGAATCATTCTTTTCACTGTATGCATGTACTACGTTCAAAAAGTTGGAACGGAAACTTTTTGCCGTTACACTCACGGAAACAATTAGGGTATTTCACTTTTTAAATATTTTGCATTTCAATGCACCACCGAGTCTTTGCAAATCGTGTTACTAGTGCGAGGGCTAAATCACGACTAATCCGTTCAACCTGTAGACCACAATTCCCTTCGTGAAGGACAGATTGACGAGAAACGAAAATATATCAAATTCCAGGCATTGAAATGTGTACAATTTTGTCCGTCTCTCCTGAAAATGTACGCAAACCACACCACATTGCGCTGATAAATTGAATTTTCATGGAAACTTTGGATTTACGATGTTTCTTATAAATATTGCATTAATATTGATTATCTGAACTTGGGGAAACTATTCAGTTTCTATGCTCGGAAGAAGATATTGTGGATTTAAAATAAACCTATTATGTAATAAATATTGAGCTTTGAATTTTATTGATTCTCGATTGCAATAATTGTAATATTTATTAAATGTCTTAAGTAAATTTTAGTTAAGAACATTTCATCTACATAAGAGCTTACTTCAAATTATTGTGGCACGATACTAGCAACGATAAAAACAAGTTGCTAGTAAAAAATGAATGTCTAGAAAATTTTATTCGGATTTGCACGAATCCACTCAATTATACGTTTCATTCGTAGAAACCTTTGTAAACTGTACCTTTAAATTGATCTATAAATATATTGAGCTCGAAATATTAAATAAAACGATCTGTATGGCGCAGATCAAGAAAGAAAATAAAAAATATTACATGAACGAAAGAGTCTAATCGACGTACGGATTCTCCTACAATTTCAAAAGCCAATTTCACCGCACCTACAACTCGAACACGTGCAACGTAAAACAAATACACGTTGTACACTGGCAGCAAAAAGTTTCAGATCACCAGGAATCTCAAGCTACACGGAAATTTCATGACTATGATTGTACAATTATGTACACATAATTGTACCACAATATTACACAATTGGAAGTCGAAAGGTTTAAGAATATTTCCGACACATCGAACAAAAGTTTATCACCGTCGGTCTCTGTAATATTCTCAAATCAATGAAACCTAATACGCCATGGATTAATTTGTACAACTAAGGAAGCGGTCCGAAACTTTTAGCCAGCAGTGCGAGTCGAACATCCAACACTTTAAACAAACCACCCCTGCCGTCCACCTAAAATCACCCTTATTTTGCACTTCAATAATTACACACGCGGCGACACACGGCCGGGGGGGTGAGTAAAAGGCAGAGCGGCAGAAATCGCACGCTAAAGATACACCGAGAGGACACGCGTTCGTTCTCATTAACCGTCGTCAGACAAGGAAGTAGCACCCGAAACCTTTTTCTTTCACCCCTTCTAATTAGTATCCGCCTCTCATTTTGCCGTCACGAGGCTTCGAGGCGAACTTCCGGGCAAGGCTGCGCAGATTTTTCTCGTGCACGCGGCTGCATGGACGGCGCAAAAAGGGAAACGCAAGAACCATCGTGGCTGGTAACAACTGTCGACCATCGTATCCGCATTAGGTGCGTCCCGACGCCCAGGCGTTGCCTCGAAGAAGGACGTTGGTTAACGTCGGCCACAGGGTGAAAGTTGTATTTCATAGCACGGCCAGTTCGTCCGTTCCCCGGGCCCCGCCAACCTCCGGGATTACCGGACTTTTTCTTCCCTCGCCCTTGATTTGTTCCTGATTCGCTTGATTCCGCGCCACCCTCTTGCATGCTCGTTGCAGCAACCTCATCGGGAACTGTTGCAGAATCCACTCTTTCCTCGTATTGCTTCGTCCGTTCAACGTTTCTGCCTTTTCCCCGCGATTCCGCATTTTCACCGGAAACTTTCATCCTGTTCCCATTTCTCGCGCGCATTGTTGCCCCCTGCTTCCTCTGTCTTTTACTGCCGCTCTTCCATTGTCCGGACTGGTTTGTTTTCGTTTGCCGCGGCTTTGTTGTTCGTGAAAAAAAAAAAAGAAAAAGAAAAAACGAAAGGGAGGCGGCTCCGGCACTGGGGCGCGAAACCGAAGAAAAATAACGCGGTTGTAAATTTCGTCGCGTCGCGTCGCGACACGACGGGACGCCTCTTCAGCGCGACGATCGTAAAACGCGAGGAGCTTGTTATGAACGTGAGCGTAGCCGCGTGTTCGAGCGGACTTTATCGCGAGTCAAGTAGCGAAGTAATTATCGCGTGAAAATTAAACGCGTTCAAATGGCTAGTTAAATTACTCGCCCGAACGAATGGATGGTAGGAGGCCCGTCTCGCAGTTTCCCTCTGCTCGTCGTACAGAAATGGTGGCCCCGTGTTTGTTGTTCGAACTACGCCGTTCCTCGTGGATGCACTCGTCGATGGAGTTAATTAACGTAAATCGTATTTAAATTGTTGAAATAAATGTTGAAGTTTGTTCGGGAAGGCTGCCCGAACGTTTGGACGTCGTTTATGTAGAAGTTTAATATTTTGTATGCAATTAATGATCGCTCAGGCCGCTGTCTTTTTTTTTTCATTATTCAATAAACGTTCGAAAATTTTATTGCAGCATTCTCGTAAGATCTCCAGTTTCTAAAGTTCGGCAGGGCTTCGTATGAGAAACGTTGTACTTAGTTCATTTGCAAACGCGTATTGAAAATAGTGTTTTAAATAGCAGATATAACAAACTTAAGAACAATTGGTGATAGCAATATTCAGTGTTAAACTATTTCCACTATAGGTTATATTACAAATTTATTTGAAATAATTCTTCTATTGTTAGCTTCCAATCGTAAAGCGTTTTTAATACGTACAATATATTCTGGAAGATTTGAAACAGATACACCCCAGTTTATAAATGCCACGGCTGTTGTAATATTCATTAACGAAACCAAACAAACTATCGATTCGAAGAATTTTTATAAAGCGCTCGTAGGTGGTTCATAAAATTGAAACGAAGGCTGCGATACATTCAATATCGCTCAAATGCTACAACACTTTTACAGGATACTCATTTTCCAATATCGAATAACTTTTTATTCAGGAAGGAGCTTCGCGCGTTGAAAGTTATTGCTTCTTTATTTTTTCCCTTTGCTTTTATTCAATTCGTGCTCCTTTTCATTTTCTTGCGCAGACGTCTCTCCATCTGGCCAACTAGTTTATTTTGCTTCTTATTTGTTGGAAATGGGAACGGTAAACGGACCGTGTGCGAAAAAAACTGAAAGGAAATTGAAATACAAACGGAAACACGTACGTCTGTAAATTTTTATAATGGACTCCATGCATTTCCTTGGGGGGGAAATATTCTTTTCTCGCTTTTCGTTTAATGTTTCAACGATGCTAACGGCTGGAACTTCTTTTTCAAATAATTTCATCGTCTTTTTCTAATACATATAAATGTATTTATGACTCGGTTTCAAGAGATTATATGTACAAAAAGTAGCGGCGCACTTTTGATCTTTCCTGGGACACTACCTTTAAATTCGTTAAAATTCTGCCAATTTAATTCAGTTAACAGCTAATACGAACCGATAAAGGATACCCACCCCAATTTCCATTTCCCTTTCGTGCTTTCATTCATCTTGTCGTTGCTTCTGCCATCCTATTTTGTTTTACATCCGTGACAGGAATACATTTTCGAGAGCAAAGGGTCGAATAGATGGGAAACGAGGACGAGACAGGAAAAGCAGACAGGAGGAGGGTAGGGTCATTACGTATTTCAACGATTCAGTGATCACAGCGATTTATACGTATGTAGCACGATATACTGCATTCTAAGCATAATGTTCTACTTTGTATTCCACCAACATTGCTGGCTTATATTTGCTTCTTGCCGATTTACGTTCGCATTTTCCCCCCCGAATGTAACTTGTCTTCAGTAAAGGTATTTACTTATTTTCCTTTTGCACGTGTGCGCGTAACAATAGTTTTCTAAAACATACTCGCATAAATAAACATCGTACGTGAATGAATAATCCTGCAATGTAGATAGAGATCGACAAGGAAGAAAGTGCACAATTCGAATAGCCAAGTCAAGCTCGATTTGCACGCATTGAAAAGAATTATACAATTCACAAGAATTTTCGCAACAATATTCCGAGTATCTAAAAACGTTTTAGTTTTCATGCGAAGGCCACTTCGGCCACCGAGCTCATCCATTAAAATGAAATATAGTGGGTGTCCCAATACAAACGAACAGCACGCCCCGTTTCATCTATCTTTGAACGTTAAATGAAATTTTCGTTTCGAACACATCAGTGTTCGATGCAGTATCGACAGTCCGTTTCGTCATTTCCAATTTCACCGATGTGGTTTCATTTGCGAAGAAACACAACGCGCGGACAATTACAACACTTGACACTTTCAAACAGAGTCAATTTACAAAAACGAAAACAATCGGGGTGAAATTGAACTGGAAGAAAAGTACATCGAAGGGCCGAAGTATATCGAGAATCGATAATCAATCTCGCAGGCTAACTCAACTTTTACATCGCCAGATATGTAGTACACGTGCAAATTAATTGATCACCGTTCCTTCGGTTAATCGATATACGGGATCGACTTACGGTCGGGGGATCTCAAAAGTGGCCGGGAAGAACGTGAAGGGGGCAGACGAGATTGTGATCGAGGGGCAAACATCCACGGACAACGGGAAGAAGTATCGAGGAGACAGAGAAACAGAGACGAGACGGTGATAAAAAGGATACGAGGGCGACCGAAAGGGACGAGTCGGGCGAAAGTACGAGGGAGACGTGGAAAAAGTAATTAATTTCGTCACATCAATTCTATTTGCTCGACGTCGCTTTCAACCCCACACATTCGTCATCGTGCGTCCACAAAATTATTCGAATAGCAGAGGTGAAAGAATTCACTCTCGTGCGCACCGCGTGCGGAAACTGCCCGCGGCAAAATTGAAGGTGGATTCGTGACAGTTTTAATGGTGGACATATTGCCCACCGTGCTATTTCCAGTCGCCGATTACTCGGTGATCCAACGTTTCGGACGATAAGAAATGAACAAAATTTATTGGGTCCCGCGTGCTTTGTATTTGTTGTCGAATAAATGACTGGTTGTTTCGACGAATGACAGATGAAAGATTATTTTCATCCCTGAATCGTCTGTCTTGTCGTTATTATTACGATGTATATTTGGCAAACAAAGATTTGATAGATTTATAAGAAACGAATTATAAGGAAAGTTTGCTTTCTACATGCATTTTTATCCGGTTATACTATGTAAAGTATTGTTCAATGATAATAATATCTAGGTCCCAAGTGAATATAAATTACGCAAAAATTATTGCAAATCAGTCTTCAAATAGAAACATAAAATACTGTGAAAAACTATTCATACTCTGGGAACGAGATCATCCTCTCGCCATTTACACCGAATTCAAATACAACTTTTGAAAGAAATTTTTGAAGAAATACCATTTATTCGCGTCTTAAAGTCTTGCGAGAACCATACGAATGTTTATAAAAAAAACGTGACAACGTCGAATAAAAATAGACTATAATTAATATCACCATTGCGTGGGAAAAATTTGTCTGCGTAACAACTATATCCTGTACTACTGTTTACGAAAATCAGTAGAAACAGCGTACGAAATATTTTGCCCGGAAATTGGCAAGCTCGTCCGTAAGTATAATCCGAAATTATGTTTTACAACAAATGATACACGATCCCCGACGTGATTTCCAGTGGACAGTATCGGGATAGATTGCTTCCTGGTTTTAATGCTGCTCAAACTGGACAGGCTTCACGTTAATTATCGCCGTGTTTCGGATTTTCTGGATTATTACTTCATAGAAGTTGCGACGTCGATGAAGCATTGGAAACGAATTGCGCTAATTGCGTTGCCCGCTGCTTGTACAAGTTGATATCTCAAATCGTGCGTAATACCCATCGAAATATTTTTTTTATTTCCGCAATAACATTTTTGCCCGATTCGGGTGCTTGCCATTTTCACTTGCTTTTTAAGTCTTTACATATGTTGTCGTATAATACACATTTTTTTATAAACAACTGGTTAATTGGCACACTGTAAATCGAGATTGCATGGTTATGAAAAAAAATGTTTACACAGTTGCGCGACGGGAATTGGAAAAATGTATTTTTCGAGATAACGAAGTTGTATTTGTTTTTAGCGGCAGAAATTGATTTTTAGACCAGACTAGCAAGAGAAAAACGAGATTGTGCTGAGGTGAGACAGAAACGGACGAAATCTGATCTTGTAAATATTATAATATTGCGTGCAACATAAGTATCTGTTTGTGCAGAAAGAATAATTTTCCAAAGAGGAATTGGATCTTCCAGATGGTTTTATTTTTTCAACCATTTAAACTTTAGTTTAGAGACCCATCAGTGGTATTCCACTGATATTCTTTATATTATTTAGTTAGATCTTTTATTTAAAAAATTCGACAAACTTTACTTTCTCTACACAACTCTGTTTGCCGATATTTTAAGTATTACCATATTTAGCCTAGTTTATCATGCACAAGTGCTTATTCATATTTCTTTCATTTTCATATCGTATACATCTGTACACTGTATCTTCTCCCTTTCGTAATATAAGGAAACGTTTCCCCGGTTTTATTATACTTAAGACTTCTCTACTAAGCAGTTTTTATCTTCTTTTCCCATCACATTATACGATATTCGTGGTCCTTGAATCCTAAGCTTCATGAAACATAAAACGGATGTCCCTAACTTATAAATTCATTCTGAACTTAATTCCCGTTTTACTTTATCCTATGATACGAATGATAATAAAGGCAAGTTCTTGAGAGGCAAAGAGGCCCGATCACTTTTATGACAAATTTAGAAGGAAAAAGTATTCAAACTTTGAAACGATAAACTTAACAACTATATTTCGCAGAATCACTATGCAAAAGCAATATTTCTTTTATAAAATGATAAATCTTACTAATTAGCAAACGCGTGACTTTAAAAGTAACGGACTTGCTGTTAACAAATGTATTTCCTCATTGATCATAAAATAATGCAGATAGAATGATTCTGCCAAACGAAACAATTTGTCGTAACAAAAAATTGGCCCGAAGTTGGAGAAAAATAGGAACAAATCTGCTAGAAACGTTCCATGGATTACTTCTAAGTAACAAAGAAATTACATGCGTTTGCTTATCTAACCCTTTCGCTCCAGTGGCCGTTAAAAGGAAAGTGTCCTCGGTCCACAAAACAATAGAAAGCTTAATATCGAACATTTATACGTACAAATACTTCGATACTCTGTTCAATTATGAAAGGTACAATTTATGTAAATAATCGCAATAACGATACATTGCTGCGCAGAACATTTATACAGATTTTCAACCAACAATTGTTAAATATCTGCCGGCATATACGCCCACCGTAGCGAAATGGTTAAATGCCATCCAAACTTCCCACTACACAATAACGAACGCCAAATTTTAAACTTGTTTCTTCATACGCTGCCCGCGGAGTACCACGAGGGAAGAAGAACCAGTCTCACGAGTTCAGTAATCTCGGCGCTACTCCCTTTTCCATTATCACACAGATCTAACAGTTTCCCAAACGTATTTCCAAGATCGCGCACAAAAGTTCTTTCCAACTCCATCAGCCGATCGGGCTTATGCTTCAGCCTCAAAAAACAATATTATCACGTCCAATTTTCCACGATTGAACGAACGAATGAACGGGGACGAGCAGGAGACGATCGAAGCGACTCCGTTATCTCTTGCAGGCTTCAGCATTCTTTCGCGTGGCTACAATTTACATTCAAATGCCCAAATGAAACCGCAAAATCGTCACAATGCCATCCCGGCCAATCCGATTATATATACATATATATCAAACCGTGCTGTTCGTGAAACGATTTCACGGCACGATAGCGCGGCGTATCCGGCATTAATAGCTAAACTGGACTGGCTGGCAAATACGTACGTATCGGGGAGCGCAACGAAAAACGTCGTACCAGAATTGCTGGTACATAATCGTTCGTTTCCTCGGTATGCGGTATAAAAAGCGTATGTTCGCCATTACGAACGGGTAGAAGCGTCTTCAGATTTTTATCGCCCGCCGCTGCTTCGACATCAGCATCTTTTCGTGGGTCTCTATTTCAATAGTAATAGAGAAATAACGTGGCCGCAGTAAAAGCAACTTCCACCAACCTGGGGATACTTTTATAGGGTCCTTTTATAATGTCCACTTATAGGGAGCATCCGGTAACCGGTATGGAACGTAACTTATTTTTTCGGTTCTTTTTTTTGTTACGATGAGTAGGGTACAGGTGGGAGAGCAGAGCGTTTAAGACAAATTATTTATGAAGCTGAATGCTATGATATACTGGTTCGAGACAAGATGCAGGCAAGTGGATAGGTATATTTGTAGTTTCAAAATGAAGTGATCCTATTAGTGGAAAAATTGAAAGAGGTGCTGGAATATTCTGTAATTAATTAGTTAATTGAATTATAGCAAGGCAGGAATAAATGTGCGATTTACGTAGAATGTTGAAAAATTCGAATCTCCGCGCAATGAATAAACCCAATTATTGGAAATTAATATTTTGTTAGGCAGGATTTCACTGAACAGATATAAATGTTTTGATATTGCAAGTGACAAGTTTAGTAAATAATTGGCTCATAAATTATTCAAATGAACAACCTGTTGTTAGACGAATGCAAAGACTAATGAAATAAATACAATGAAGTTATCATCTATTATACTTTAAAATAATGTATATTGTTTTAGGAATAGTTGTCCTAACACCAATATTTTGGTGACACCAAAATAATGAAGTTGCAAGTGACACTAATGCACTGTACGAATGATTCTTTGGCCTGCTGTACGTACTTGGAAACAGTAAGTAACAGAGCTCAATTAAAATTTAATTGGTAAGTAAAGTAATAGTAATAGTATTAGTAATAACTAATCGTTTCATGACGAATGGAATTGATTTATTAATTGTTAAAATGGCAATGGATCACAATAAATGTTTCCACTGTATGGCGAGTAAACAGTATTTAGTATATCGAAAACCAGCCATTATGCTCCAAAAAATAGCCAATGTAAAATGCTTTTTTAGAAGTCCATTCAGCAAATAATTCTTTCAGCAACGATTAGACACGCCATTATCTGCGAAATTGTCCCATTTATTAATTATGATGCGTCGTCAACTAACGATCCTCTTTTATTAGATTGTGACATATGAAATGTCCGGTTTTCATTCTTCAACTTTAACTGAATATATAACCCTTTTGATATTACATTTTTGTCATCAAGGTAACAATCATGGGAATCTACACATTTTTTCCAACATGTTTCAAGTTTCTCAATTCCATTTTTCTACAAATTTGGAGTTCTGGTATCAATAAATTCTTGAACGGTCTTTTCAACGCGTGCATGATTTCTGAACATTTTTTGATCGAAAAAATATCGATATAGGAAAATCGGACATTTCACATGTTACAACCTAATACAACTATAACATTTCTCTCGGGAATCTTCAGAAAGGTGCTTGTTGCCTCCTAAATAATTTACCACTCGAGCATTCCCGAGCTCCGCGCCACTCGTTCAGGGAAACAGACCGAGAAATACTTGTTTAGATCTCTTTTCTCAGCATCGGCAGTTCTCGTGTTCGATTCAATTCGTGGGCACGCCACTATTCCTGCGACTGCTTCGAAAATCGTCGTTAAGTCGTTTAAAAGCAGCGGCAATGTAGCTGAAGAAGCCATGTCTGGATAAACCGCCATTGCCACTGGACCGGAACGAGCGTTCATTTAGATTAGGAATCTTAATACAGCAGTTATCTCTCACCACCTCCACCCCCAGCCTTTCTTAACCCCCTTTCTTTTCCCCGTTTTTCGCCCGGAACCCGTCTGTGTCTCATGCCCGTGACTTTTTGTCGCTGCCGTTTCTCCGTTCTTTACCCCGAGACGGAATGGCGGCCTATCTAGATAAGCAGGCAAGTCGCTCTTATTTTTCGTCTTAAAGAAGTTTCCCCGCATTTCTTCCTTCCACTCTCTCCCTCTATCTCGTCTGCTTCAACCTCTTGCCCTTCTTTGATATCCCTCCCCATCATCCGTAAACTTCTTCCACTCGCAATCCTGCAAAGAAAAATCGCGGGGAACCGGGGTAAAGGCGGACCGTCGTTGACGTCAAGCAACTCCTGTTAGACGTGCTTTTGAAAGTCTGGTTACGTTTGATTTTAATGCGCTTTTCCGTGTTTTGATTTCGTTCACCAGTGGCGCAGGAAGGGAGGAAGAATCGGAGTCCGCTTTCTGGTTGTTGGACGAATGGACGACGATCAGATTTTTCTTTTTTAGAACATTCGGGGAACGGTACGTCAATTATGAATTATGGGTTGTTCAATTATGAATTTAGTTGCGAGCGTGTCTTTGTTCTCGTCGTGTGAGATTGTCGCTTGCGATAGCCCGCGATATCGTTGAATAATGGCATTATGTGTGCAACTTCTTAATAGTGCGTGACATAATATTGTGCAAGGGCTATTTTGTAAGAAGCTGCGTGAGATATAGAGTGAAATATGATTGTTGAAATTGTATTTGCACATTTCGTAACAAAATACACCAGGAAACTTTATTTTCAACAATAAAATATATTGTAAGTGTGGCTTTTAATAAACTTTTATCTGCTGTACAAGTCTAAACAAAAGTGGATTTATGTTACCATACTACTGTAATTATTACTTAATTAGTCGACCAAGGGGCGACCAAGTTGCGTCGCGTTGCCACGATTCGCCCTTTTAGTTAGCCCTTTAGTTAGCCCTTAGCAGCCAAGGTGGCCACAGTCTTACAAATAAACCAGCATTTTCACGGTTACGGATTGTTCTTTTTGAAAGCACCTGACCATTCTCCGATCCGCCGCTCCTACACTTACAACATTTTGAATGAGAATATAAAATTTCACCCGTGTAACGCATTTGATGTACACATATACTATTTGAAATATTTTCATTTGGCACCCGGTACAAATGGTGTTGAAGGAAGGGAAATCAATACCGAAACGAAATACTACAGGACCGCTAGTTTTTAAGCGTCTAGTCGCATAAATTCCTTTCTCACTCAAAGAATTTATCGTTGCGAGAAAGTTCACATTTTCAAGTATTTTTCTCTGTTTCTTTATTTGGCAGTTTGCAAGGAAAAGGAGATATTTCAGGAACATTGAATCCCGGCCAACTCACCCATAGTCATTGAATCTTTACGACCAGCACCTCTAAAACTTTCAAACTCGACGATTTTGTCAAACGTGCGTGTGTCGTAAAAATCAGTCCTGTTTTCAACAATGTACATCCTTACTCGTCCTTCTTGAACGAAAGGGTCCTTTTTTAATTGCACATTGCCAGACATGCCGTTACTGCTCAACATCAATTTCTCGACTTATTATTTGTTAAACACTGTTCACTATCTATTTATTCATTGTTTGTTGATGTATATTTAATTTGTACTGATAATTATTTGTTTCAAGTTTTTAGAATATTATAAGTGTCATTCAGTATTTCATACCATTTCTCGTACTTAAATGCAATGCCTGGAAGTTATAACAAATATAATTTTATAGTCTTCTTATATTCAAAGTAAGTTTCATTTTATTCGTTTTATTCTGTCTTGTCACGATTGTTTGATATATAAATCTAATAAATTCGCCAGAAATGTATTTCAATATCTGCTGACTTTTAATCTAAACTTTTCTTCCTTTCATACAAATACTTCCCTCTAATACTATTTAAGTTTCCACAAAGCTTACGCTTAAATTTTATATCTAATTCACTTCACGTTCTCGCATCTGTTAAAACCTTTCATCTGAAACTGTTTAAACTGTTTGTACTATTAATTTTTGTGCAACATTTGCTGGCCCCATTACCATCCCATAGTATCATCGTTCAAACAAAAAATCAGTAATGATATTCATTCTTGTTATTCCACATTTCTTTACAAGTAGAGAAACATCTACATCTAAACCAGGCAGATAATTGAAGAATTATTTATACACCGTCCAATGTAAACCGGACTCGATTCATTCAATGTTGCCTCCCACGGACACCACGATTCGTCCATTTACTGCATGTTTCAACGTTCCGCGATTTACCCCTTTCACGTTAAAACCATAGGCCACGTTTAAACTCCAAAACTCATTGTCAGTGCAGCCACGCCTCGCAGCCTGCATTTACGACCCTCTAACACTGTTCCACGCCAAGATTTCAGCAACTTCCGTCATCGGGGGCCATGCAACGCAGCGTGATCGGACAGGCGGTTCTATTCTTATGAAATAAATCCACTATTCCAGAGAGAATTATTTGCGGGGTTTGTCGCGCATTCGTCACTCGTAACGTTCAATTCACTCTCCGGTATCAATCTTGTCTTTCTTCGTTCACCTTGTCATGCACCTTCTCCCCCTACCACCTGTACACTTAAGCTCCACAGCTTCAACCATCTTCGTTTTCCTTCGAATATCACGAAAACGCTTTCTACGCCCTGCTCACGCGATTCTCCAACCGAACTGGGTTTTTTTCTCCTCGCCCTCTGCGAGTCTTCATCTATCAGGGGTATCGTACAATCGTTGTCAACCGCTTTCTCTTAATCGTTGCTCCGCGCTGCTTCCCCCCCCCCCCCCCATAATCTTCACTCCCCTAAGCGATCTAATCGCTAATCGCGCACGAATGTGAAGATTTTCCGTGTCATGCTGCCCTTTCCTTCATTAGTTATCTCGCTGAGGTATCGGGGTATACGGTGTATACAGAGTTCAAGCTCTGATTGGCGGATTTTTGACGCGTTCGTTCGTTTGAAAACGTAAAATGAAACGTAATAAGGGCTTTTTGTTAAACTCGAATGAACACTGCGGGTTATGATTGATTGAAAAGAAGACTTCTGGTGAAAATAAGCTACGTATTTAAATAATAGCTGCACACAGGTTGTTACTTTGGTTTGGATTAATCTGCAAGTATCTATTACTGTAAATATAGCGACATACAACATGGATAGTTTAGTAGAACAAGGACAAATATTATTATGAAGTACAGCACCCAATTTGATCGTAGTAATCTTTGAAGATCGAGTATTAATTAACTATTATTTTCAGTCTTAACTAATGGAGAATATGGATGTCCTTAAATCGTCTTCTTTGCAATACTAACAATCAATAGTTAATCCATCCGAAAATTCTATCAGACAAAACTGTAGCAACTTCTATTCCATGGAATATATTACAATAATATTTGCATGCAAATAGAGAAGCGGGGCATGCCAGAAGAAAATTAATACTTTGTAACAGAGACACGAATGTCAATTAGTGCTTGACATCGACGATGTATAGACTTAATTAAATTTTCAAGGAAGAAAACGACGTTTAAGGAAATTCATACTCCTGTTGGTTAAAACCTAATATAAATATTATATAATAAATAAACTGTTCTCCGAAGAATTACATTAAATAAAGAGTATTTAAATTGCATTACTATGGAGGAGTGCACAGAGAAATGTGTTGAGGAAGATTTTTCGAAAGTAAAATAATATAAATAATATGAAGTAACCCAAAGCACACGAGCAATAACAGGCACAATAGAGAAAGAAGTGCAATTGTACGGGAATCGCGGAAGGATATTATCAAGGGGAATCACATACCTACCACTTTAATGCTGTGAATTTTATTAAAAGGTTAAATTTCCATTTACTTTTTGACTTTACCCGGCATAATCCTACGTTATTAATTTGCGTAACGTTGGAATTTCCGCGACGAAAGCTGGATCCACGTTGGAATTAACGGCGGAGATTTAAAACGGCGTGGAATTAAGGTCGCAACAAGGAAGATGAATAGCGTTGAGTGAATCCTCATGGGATGCAACGCGTGACGCAAAGTTTTCGGCGGGCCTGACGTAGGCGAGAAACGTGAACTCGTGATAAATTGGCGCTGTCGCGTTCCACGCTTCGAATTTGTATTCTAACTGGCCAGTTGGAGGGCCAGCTGGCAGCTTGTTTAATAAAACACTTCGCGCGGATGAATGGTCGTGCTTCTGGGATTTCCTCGAGGTGGCGGGTTACGTCCGAGAAAAACAGTTTTCGCTGGCCTCAGATTGTCTTGCGGGGGAAATGAATAAGTTAAATTAACGCAAACTTTTCCGTGGCAAATCTGGTTTTTATGCTCGGCGTTTTACGCCTGCCCAATATAGATAATGTAGCTCGTTTTTCAGAATTAGATTGCTGGTTGATTTTTCAACAGAGAAATTTTGAACCGTGAAGATGTCTCAGGCCATTGATTAAACAGATAGTTAAACGTAGAAATATGATGCATTCTTCGGCGATAATTCGTTTAGTACGAAATGGATAATAGAGTGTTGATTTATTATAATAATGTCTCGATGCTATTGTGTATTGAGCAAGAACATTTTCTAGTATGTAATTTAAATATGTTATAAAATAATGTTTATATGTTCCTTACTTCAATACAATTTCTGTCTCGCTTTTAAGGTATGAGTAAAAATTTCATTGTTCTAGAGTACGATTTGATGTTACTTACAAATGAGCTTTTTCACTGTGGCTTACTGTACTTTCCACGTGACTTGCATGTTAAATCTGTTTAATTGCGAATGAGTATTTAAGTAACGTTGTTTAAAATGTTGCTACAATATTTACAAAGAGTATTAGTTATTAAAACGTTTTACTTTCAATTTACTATTACAAACATTATTGGCAAATCTCAACGTTAAATATGTACGATATCATAAACAAAATAAATAAAAAATAACTAAATACCAAGTGTAGCATTCAATTATATTTCTAAAAGGGTACAGTTCCATTATACACGTGTACACGAAAAAATAGACGCTGCAGCAGTAGTTCAAGTAGTACGAGTAAATATCATATCAGACATTAAAGTCGTACAGCGAACAGAGCGGGCATTACTTTAAACCAATCGCTTCCGCTTTGAACAATTTCGTACCACGTAAAAATGCAATGAATCACAAAACAAACTTGTTCACTGCCACTTAAGAAAGTCCAATGGTATTCCATAAACATGCACTGATAAACGACAAAGTGAACCGAAATTCTCGGTAAGCATGAAGGGTAAGATTTGTGTAGCTCGAATTAGAATGGACGATACCTGCATCGGTTTTCAGAAACGAAAGACGACGCGCAATGAAATCGAACGAACTCGATGAACAAGCAGAAACATTACCCACTATCACTGATGAAACGAATCGGACAATAATACGCGATATGGGGCTGAAACGTGATCGATGAAGAATCGTCTCCCACTGTTATTTATTAACTCGGTTTATATCCGAATCCGTATTATCCCGATCTGTATCCAGCCAATAAGATTCTCGAAAGAATTACGAGACCAACAGAAGCTCGGGATAAGCAGGTAAAGGGAAGGTACCAGCGGAATATCAGCGTCTTCCCCCAAACGGATTAACTAAAGAACCGTTCAGCCGACCGATAATCCTCTGGACGATGTCCAATCCCGCGTAATTTCGAGGCGAACCAATGGGAAGCACAATCGAAAACTCGACACTGGGAAACAAATTCGCGGATTAAGTCTATGGTGCCAGCCAGCGGTAATGTTTCATTAAAATTGAAGGAAAATGTAATGATTCGCTATTAAGTGAACGCAGATCCGGACGCTCGAATAATATAATAGAATTCGTGAATGATTCGAGATGAAATATTGCGGTCACGTGGGGACTAAAAATTGTTTAACAAGAAAGAACAAAAGGGGTGACCTTTTTTTAGTTTTATATACCTTTGCATGCGAATAGAGTATGAAAATATGGTATGTACGTACGATATATCGAGAAGCATAAGAATCGCAGCTATTGAAACTTTCTGCTAAGAAATTCTATTACTTATAGATTCATGATGTAATTAATGCTATTTCTAATATGACGAATATACCAAATCGCACGGCGATGTTTAAGTAACATTTGTATCATTCCAGTTATTGCGCAAATTGGATCGCTGGTAAAATATATGATTATTGGCATAGCAAGTCGTATAAATGGACCAAGCTACACGGCTTTCGAATTGAGTATCTTAGATACGTACTCGGTGTGGAAATGTTCACATACCTTGTACAAATAGATAACCCTTAAACCCATAGTGTTGCCATTTACTGACATATCTGTATTTCCTATTCTAACGGATACACAATTAGGGGCGTATGTTTACTCCACTACCAATGTATAAAGGCACACATTGGTGAAATAGAAGAATTAATGGTTTAAAATAAAAACTATTTGCAAAGCATTGGTGAACTAAAAAAAGAAATGCACAAAAATGAGATGGATTTCTAATATTATGTTTCTATGGTTTGTCGAAACGTAAAGCGGCAATTTCAAAATGGTAAATCTTTAAAATTATTATAAGAGAAGGACAAAGATATACGCAACTTTGCTTCTATCAATCACCCTCGAAAAGGGTTAACCTTGTCATTAATGGTGTATCTATTGCACAGAAGCAGCGCGTTAGTCACACCTGTACAATATACAATATTAATATCAGTAATTTTAATGGAAAATTGAAATGTCTATCACAGATGACGGTACAAACTGTTCTGATTACGATTTTCTATCTCTCAACAGTTCTAAAGGATTGATGTCCGTGTTCTGCAATTAATCATTTCCGCTCCAATCGAACGATTATCATAATAACTGTAAAAGCGAGAACGTGGATGTATTTTATTCCGAGTTACAGCGCTGCTCCCCTAAGAATTCGAAGGTTCGACAATATTCAGCGGTTTTCCTCCCCCAAGAGGATAAGAAGCTGTTTTCCTTACGTCTCTGTATCCGATTAATGGGTACGCTCGATCGGGCCGCGCAACGACTAGCTTCTAATGAATAATTTATTAAAAATTCATCCCTCTTCCGCGCCAGCCGATGGTCGGGTCGTTTGTGTCCACGGGCTGCTCTCCCGCGGGTGCCAGAAGCACTCACGGCATTTGTGCTCGGGAACCGCTTCCATCGACCGGAACTTTCCACGCAAATGCAAATTCAGCCGAAAAGGAGAAAATACAATACACGGTGGCGTACAGGAAACGAAATCTTCAATAAGAGAACGCTAGTCTGGCGGCTGAAATTGTTTTCAATCGCGATGCAGTTGTTGGATTGATTTTGCTAATTGACGGGGCAAGACGGTTTATGTTTCTTTTACGCTGTACATAAATTAACTACGAGCAGGCTACAGTATTTTTGTTTATGGAAGCTTTGCTATTGTGCGCGAGTCTGAAGCTGCGCTTGATACAGTATTTTATTTCTTGCAAGGAAATCTTAATTCAATCTGTGGCAAAATTGTGACAACAATTGCGTTCTCTAATTCATTAACGGTTGGTGCCTAGCTTTTGTTAACGCAGATACTGTAGGTTATGGCGAAAAATTATTATATCATTATTTGCCGATTCTTCAGCAGACAAATTTTAAGGCGTTTGTAGCTTATTAATATTGAAGTCATTTTCAATGATAATCTGTTTGGTATGAAATGGTTAATCGAGTAACAGGTTATTAAAATAACATTCTTTTGAAGCTGCATATTGTGTACAAATCAAATCGTATCATTGAATCATACTTTGAGTTGCTGTACGCGAGGGAAACCTTCGATTCGCGTTGTAGGAAAAATCATTTCATGTCATTAAACTGAAAATTTCGAGTGCATGTACTTTTCTGTTATTTAGCATTCGTTTCGTATAAATACATGTCACAGGGTTATCTTGACTCGAAATTATTTAATAGCGGACCGTTTACAAATTTGTATAAACGCAATGAAATATAACGCAATAGAAGCCGAAGGAGTTTGACTGTCTCGACGTGTTCGTTTCTTATCAAAACGCACCCTATTAGAACAGACGTACATTGGAAACGCGACCAAGATCTCGTTAACAGTCGTCAACATTGCCTTGGGAGTTGCCAAGTCGTCTTTTGTTGCGTTCCCAAGTGCCTTGTATGCATCGTCGAATTGCAATGTCTATGTTGTCCTCTTTAGCTCTTCATTCGAAGAACGTGTATGACGTGAACTAGAGATCCTAGTATATTATGTCTTGGTGGCACAGTGACAACTATACCTACATACTACAGCACTGTGTCGACTAAATTACTGAATTTCCAATTTGTAATTTCATAACGTTTTATTGGTGGAATTTATTACATTGCCCTTTCTAGTACTGTTATTAATTATAAAGACTATAAGAATTTGAACATTTTCCGTTCCACGCATGCTGTATGCTAAAATGAAAGATTTCATTAAATTCTTTTATTTTAAATATCATTCAGATTGTACTGTGCGTTGAGAAAGGAAATTTTCAGTCTGGGTTGATGCAAAATATGTGATCGATTGGTACACTGTTACATTTTAATACATAAAAACACTTTGTCTTCCTTCTTCGATTAATAAAAACGTTCACCAATATAGAGAGCATTCTACTGTACATCGAAAAAAGTTCTATCGTATTCGAACGTCTGGGATAGTAGCCAGCATTCTCCACTTCAGAACATTGGTTAAAAGTACTATAATTCGTAGATGTATCTAGGGAGAAGATAAGATATGATAAAACTTTATACCTTAATTTCATTAGTTCCTGTGCAGTGGTTATGATCCATGAGCAGGAATATTACCGTTTACACATATCGGACGGGCTTTATAATAACATCAAAATTTGTTAAGAAATTTTCGTTTTTATTACATTAATAGTTTTATTTCATATCATTTTATATTTTAAATTACATATAAAATTACTACAGAACTACAGTGAAATCCACAACTGTAAGTTGTTTTATAATATCGAATTGAACCTTCTGCTATAATAATCGCTGAAAATAGTGAATGACAGCGACCATATAAACGTAATAATTTTAAATGTATTCCAATTCAATCATCTCGGCAAAATTGATGCCTTTCTATTAAGAAATATAATATCCACTCACACAAATTGAGTAATACGAGAATACTAGCGCACAAGAAGTTTCTACCTAACCCGCGTACACATATACGTTACTATTATCCACAAAGCTCATTAGCATTTAACTAAGTACTTCAGATAATCATTTATAAGTGCATCTTAGTACTACAAACGTGGAGGATAGTTCGCCCAAACATAGCACGAAGCAGCCTGTTCGTCCTCGAACGTAATTCTCATTAAAGCATGAAATTCAAAATTCAAATTTGGCACATGACGATTCAGGTTTAGCTGAGGGGCACCGTATCTCACTGAAGATTAATATTCTCTGAAAACACTAACCGCAAGCTTCACACGAATATATTCTCACGACTTGCATAATAATTTGTACTCGTATATTATTTAAGAGGTCATGCGCAATTGTTATATTCTATGGAAAAGTTTCAAAAAAAGCGAAACGACACTTAAGCAGCCGATTACATACTGCATTTTTTAACACAGAATCTGGTGAACGGTTGTAACGCAAAGTGGATCGCTAGTAATAATTCAAGTTTGCAGTTAGAGAGTTTTAGAACCACTTCCGCATGATGTTTAGCTCAAGGCAGCTATAACTCGTTTTAGAGCGATCAAGTTTGCAGTATAATTGATTTACGATGAAACGTAGAACTTTTTAATAAGGCAATATGCATTATGACTTCACTAGTTTATAACTTAGCCGTTTACAAGTAAGCGAGACTAATTCTTGCATCGTCCCACTTGCCAGTATTATTTCATTTGCAATCAGAAAAATAAGAAAAACGAGAATTCACGTTAATCTGTACACCCAGTATAGATGACACCAGTCTACAATGATGTACCACTACATTATCTACTCCTGTCAGAATTTTAGCAGATTCTATTTTCCATTTATAGAAGAACTCGTCAAGTTCGCAATAGCATTACATACATGGAGAGGTTAGTCAAATAGTCATTCGAACTTGATTTAAACTTGAACTTAACATATATGTATACATATAGTACATTAATAATATCAGTAACATAATAATATAATTCATATTATTAACGCTTAACATTATTACTTTCATTATCCTGGGAAATCTTCATCGTTCGAGAATTCAACCGCAATTTTCCATGCCATTTACTTTTCAACGCGATTCGTTCTTCGCAAACAAAATGAAATCAGTAAAACGGTAATGATTCTCGATAACAATACACCACGATCAAGCATTATCGAGCAACAAATCCCTCTGTGGCTACCAAAAACTGTTGCCGCTAAAACAAAACTACAAAAAAGTGTCCCTTGTTTTGCAAAAGAACGTGGTTCCTTTGAAATTCAAGTAGCCGTGGCGGCGACTGGATCCGATAACAGAGCAGAATAACGCGAGAACTTTGCCCACAAAACAATTGCGTCGAGATCTAAAACCAGGTCATCCGAAGCCTCTCCACTGTTCTTCGAACACACATCACGTAAGCGAAAAATCTTCACATCGAAATATTCCAATTCTACGAATACGTGACGGAGAAGAAGGGGGCAAAAAACCGTGGCAAAAGGAAAGTGCGGGAGGAGGAAACTTGCTCCTCAGTTCACGCGTGGAAATCAAAGATTCAAGAAAAACAAAGTAAAATACTTGGAGAGAGGAAGCGAACGTTTACGTAGCCACGTAGCGGTTCGTTTCTTCCTCGCGTAAGGGTAGCTGGACCGAGCTGCTTATATTAAAGTTGAAAAATTTCCCCGCTGTCCAACTTTCCCCGTCGGGGAAGAAAGAAAATTTCCCTATGAATGGAAACGGCCTCCGGTGAACGGCATTCAAGAGCAAAGCCGCCACGGAGCTGATACTTTTTTCTTCAATACCGCGACTCGACATTACGCTCTTTAGATCATGCTCCCGCGCACACGCGCGATTTTGTGGTACAAACGCGAGAAGGAATGTTGATCTACGGCCAACGGATGAATAGGGTGGGCCACCGTGAAGTGGCGGGGGCCAACCACTTATTTATAGATAACGAAATAATTCAAAAGTTTCGTTATATATGCGGCTGTTCAGCCCCTGGATATTATTTATTCCCGCTACGTGTCTGGCCCCTTTTGAAAATTTACGAATCGCCCGGTGGAGGCAGAGCACGGTTCATTTGGGGGCCAAATTTTCGAACGCGCACTGGTAAACAAATGAAATATTTTTGGTTGGTCTTATTCGGGACAAAATGGAACTGCGACAGGTGACGTGGAATGTTGTAATAGGTTTTTTTACGGTTTTCACAGGGGAAAGAGTGTATCGCGCAAAGAGCTAATATTGGCGAATTTTTTGTTCGTTTCAATCGGGCGATGTTTATAGGTGAAGCACATCGCAGATTATTCTAGTGTGCGTTGGAGTAAAAAAGTTTGTGCGAACTACAAACAATGTGCAGATGGTGACGTGAGGTATTTTTATTATTAAAATACAAAAAATTAAAAATTACTATTATTATTGCAGGATAAATTTAGAGTTTACGGACTTACGATATTATACGATGTACTGTTTCAAAGATGTCATGAATCGAGGATGTCTTAATTTTTCTCCTTATACCGAAAAATGTAAAACGATATAATATCTGAAACGTAGCACAATTTTGTGACGGTATTGTGTTTTTCCTTCCTTACAAAATTATTTTAGTTCCTTATGTTCTTTTTCATTCTCGCATTACGTCTTCCATCTCTCAAATATCAGACATTTGTTGCAAACACCTTTTGTCTCTACCTTTTGAAAATAATAATAAAAAGATTCCACGACACACATGATTATGCAACTTACAATACACCAGCGTGCACATTGCACGACATCAAATAGAAATAGCGAATGAATTTTTCTCGTTGTGCAACATTCACCACAAATTTCTTCAAACCAAAAACAAAGTTACAAATTGTCCAACAGTTCTAAAATCACTGCCGCGTACATATAATATAATTTACAGTTTGTAAAAAAAACGGCAAAGCGTTATAATTTTTCTTCGAACTCACGAATTACCATTCTAATTTTACGAACAAACACATTTGCATACAAGAAATGTAACTACTAACTGTAAGTACATACAATACTTCTATTTAATATTAACCGTAACAAAAGACTGCGTACAAAAACTTTGACCGTGCACGAGCCAGTTTTCTTTCGCAGCTTTTATTCGAGCAAATGAAAGAACGTATCCATTCACAGCGTCCCCGAGTCGCAGTTTCTGAAAATCATTTAGCTGACCAAACAGAAAACTTCCGACAACGAGAAATCCGCGTGTTTTCAAACGATCCGCCCTCCATTCTCGTTTCACTAACACCAACTAGCTATTTTACATGCACATTTTAACCTACATTCCTCTAAAATGGTAACGTTTTTAAACAATGAAATGGCAAGTACGGTTAACGTTGTTTTCTAGAACAGGGAAGAAACGCTCAAGCACGTATTTCGCATCGCACTTGGTATCTCGTATTTCTTGTTTCCGGAATACATTTTAAAACGCTATTCATCGTTATCCTTGTGGTCGATATATAGAAGCTGCAGGAACTACGTTTTTAAGGGAGGAAGTATAGCTGAAATACTATTATTCCACAGTGGAATTAAAAAAATTTCCATGGAAATAACAAGTCAGTTAGTTAATGTTCTATTAACTACTTTCTCTTCTATTATTATTGTGCCGTTGAATTAATTGTACAATTGTGAAAACTGCAAAATTTTCAGTAGAATGATTTCGTAACATGTATAATATACGTTGCGGCATTCTTTGAAGTAGAAAGGAGGACAGAAAGAATAATTCAACTACCGTACATAATGATACTACGCAATTCCTGGTACTTGTACCATTCATGGCAACCAGTGGTACGTTAATAAAATTGTTACCGTAAATAAAACATTTTGCAGATTTCAATTGATAAACGAATAAAATAAAATATTGATGCAAATAGTTTGATACCGAAGGATACTAGTAACAGATTGCCAAATTGTTATTCCCAGTTCTATCCTTACCAACGAAACGCTTGACAGGCTCAGATGATTGAAATTTGTATAAAATATTAAACAAGTAGTTGGACGCAGAATAATAACAAAATACACGTCAAACACATTTTCATCGAAATGAGTGTTCCTGGTTTCAGTACGATCGCGTGTAATTAAAAAATTCAAGAAAACGCGAATTTCTAAAATATCTTACATCGAGCAAGCTTCCAACACCTGCAACTTGGAGTCAGTCAGCCTCGGGCCGGCACAGACATCACGCGCATTATCGCACGATGATCCCAGGTAAGTAACCGAAAGCGCGTGCCGTCGCGACGATACAGTGAAAAGTGGGGGTAACAGAAGAAGAAGAGAAACACTGTAGTAACACGACAGTTTCGTCCTGGGTGCTGTTACGGAAGAAGAAATGGCCGATTTGAAGGAAATCGGAGGGGGGGAGGACGCTGTCGGGTAACCAAGATTTACATTTTTCCGGGGAAATAGGTTTTGCGATAAAAGGATTTGGAATAAAATTTAACTCGGCTGCTGCGCCGTGCCGCGTTGGTATTTTGATTTAGTAGTCGTTTGAGAGTTGGCAAGCTCTTTGGAGTGCCGCCAACATTTTTATGTTATTCCTTCGGGCCACCCTAACGTCGAAGGGTCTCTCCTTCCGTTTTTGTCATTTCTTCTCCATTCTCTATTTCCCCCCCCCCCCTCCCTCCATCGTCTTTTCCCTTCGTTTTTTTTTTTTTTTTTTTTTATTGCCGAACACCGCGAACATTTCGCACCGTGCCAGTGGGAGATCAAGAACTAAATCCGTGAGCGGATTGGTGCTGCGAAATGGTCGTGGATAATTTTAACCGAAAGGACCTATTTATGCAAAGTATGCGGGGAAGGTCTTATATTTCGAGAGAGTTGAATGGTTTATTGGCGAAATCGGGATTTACAGCGACCATCTGATTAGGCGTGACAAAAGATAGGCGAATTTGTGATACGTTTTGTTAATATTAACGAAGTCGCTATTTGAAAGTTTGTATATTATTATTATTTTAACCCTTCGGTTAATTGCAATAATGCAGTTCTTTCTGAATTTGTATTTGTTACAAAAGTATATGCACTTCTGATTTTAAAATGTATTGTATCAAATGTGAATATGAGCGGAAAGTTTATCGACTTTGTTGCTTTCTTGACATTTTTATTAAGAGTTATAGTACCGTAATTTGTGCTACAGCTGTGTCGTATATATTTTTTATTTAAAATATATTATGAAGTGCCACGCCGATGGAAAAGGTACTTCACAGTGTATTTCGTTTTATTTTCATCCGTTAATTAGTTTGACGTGCAATTTAAACTTTCCCCGCCTGTGCCAGTGTTACAAAGTAACCAGCGGAAGCACAAAAACTTAATTAATGAGTGTATCGCAAGTTTCGAAAATACGGAAGTGCAAAGCACTGTTGTACCATGTAGTTAAATGCGATTACTAAATAACGCGCCCCTATTTTTCACACAGATGCACGAAAAGATAATTGTTTATTCGAGTAGAAAAATGCAACTGTTACATACAAAAATTGTTGAAGCATATCATTATTATTGATTAATAAAATTATGGATAAAGAAATACAATTCGTGTCATTTTGTCCGTCATATTATCTTAAAATTCTTAATATTAGAGAATCAACATAGTCGATTTACCAAAAAGAAAAAAAAAAGGCGTAACGAGTTTATCGAATTATAAAATAGAATATGTAATAAGACTTATTACTCATTTACGTCATAAATATTTAACGATAACCTTTCGTAATCGAATTAAAATAGTCTTTTCGTATTTAATCAAAACAGATCCCGGGTTATTATTTGCATCGCAGAAATATAATTTTATAATAAAATTTACCGAACACGTAACGTGCTCGGTTACTTTTTTGACCAAATGCATACGCGAATTCGCACACACACACACACACACACACACGTCAGTTTGCACGCACCAATAGCTCACGGCTGCTGACACAAAGTGTTATAACTGTAAAGTTTCGTCGCAGGTTCTCTGCTGTGGACAGAAATATAGGAATAAAATTGTTGCTGGAAAACGAACGAGGACAAGCATATATACGGGCATTATCGTCTATTCGAGAAACAT
Source organism: Nomada lathburiana (assembly GCA_963667235.1). Taxonomy (NCBI): domain Eukaryota; kingdom Metazoa; phylum Arthropoda; class Insecta; order Hymenoptera; family Apidae; genus Nomada; species Nomada lathburiana. The sequence goes on along the minus strand of OY763898.1, from coordinate 6,119,863 downwards.
ACGACACGAAATTGCATTCTGACGCGTTTCAGCCAGGGATTCCGGGCCATGACGTAAAATTGCGAAGTCGGCAGAACAACTACCGGAACTGAATCGTTCGTTCGGAACATTTTTAATCGTTGCGAACGTGCGTCGATCAAACCGTGCATGCTATATGCGATCCTTTAATTTCGAGAGAACGTCACTTCCACTATCATCCACAAAAACAACTACTACCGCCGACTGCATGAAATCTACAATGCGAAGAAAATAAGAAATTCCAAACAAAAGATCTTCCACGACGGCTGAATTATTTTCGGACGTCCGCATACTTCCAGTCACCGTGCACGAAGATTAATACCGTTCTGAAAACTTTCGAATATCGCGAACCCCTTACCGAACTGACATCGTAAATCTTATTCCGCCCCGAAATTGCTCGTAAAACGAAATTCGTCACTGGAACAATTAACCCCAGGCACTAACCCTTTCCAATCGTTGCTGAAAAGAGTAAAAGAAAAGAATTCTCCCCTTTAAACTCGCTCGTACAAAAAAGTATTTGACCCGGTTGGTCCGGGGCTCGCGAGCAGGCCCTTTGAAAGGTCTTCTTCCTGTCGTTTTTGCCCCCATCGAGGCAACCGGTTGCAACCCCGCGACGGCGAAACGCGCAACGGCGAGCCGCATTAATCCCAGAGATTAAATTGTGTAAAGGATTCCAAGGCAGAAATGCTCCCATGGTCTGAAACGTTTATCTTGTCGCGTTATCGCGTGCCAGGAGTAATGACTTCTACTTTGTCCCGGGCACTTTTCGTTCTGTCCCACCCTGTCCATACCGCGGTGTCTTCCGGAAGGAGGTCAGTAAATATTTACGGTTTCGTTTTTCCAGACGGGCCGATTCTATTTGAACTGGCTCCCAGTTGAAACAGGACCGCCTCGCCCCGATCCTACCCCTAGTTCATTGGATATTTCGGTCGTTCCGGAAGCCACGATAAAACGAAGAAGACCGACGCCGACTTTATCCCACGACCTTTCGCCAGGGAATCCTCTTTTTACCGGACAGAGAGCGGTGGATGAGAGTAACGCCGGAACAGATTCGAACGGTGATCGAAAAGTGATAAAGGGGATCGGCTCGAATTGGTGTCCCCTTCCTGTAAGGATTCACCCCTTAACGTTTAATCGGGGAAACGAAGCTACGGCGCGGGCCCTTGTTTAATACTTTCCATTTCTATGGAGATTTTATTGTAACGGGCAACGAGTGGATTTGTAATGCCGGTGTTTTTATAGGGATTGAAATTGGTGGGATGAGGAAGTATCGTTGATGGGAAGCTTTTATTTTATTTTTTTGAGGCACGTGAAGGTGTGAAAGTTATATAGAATGATTATGTGGAGAGAAATGATATGGAAAACGATTGTAAAATCATATTTTGTAATGTAGTGTTACAGTGTGTACCTTTCAATTATAATTAAAATTTTAATTATGACGAATTGTAATAATTGACTGCAAATGTTCATTGTACAGTACAATACGATTGGAATGTCTGGAATTTTACCGAGGATATTTGAATAGGAAGTTTAGAAACCATAATTAGTTGATTTATTGGGTTAATTTATACACTTACTTAATTTTATTAAATGTTAAATTCGTTTTATGCTACGTTTTTTCCTGATAAACAACGCTTCATCAAATTTACAAATTCCATTTCTATTACTACTTGATTACAGTCGGACGGCATAAATGGAAATCGTAAAGCAGCAAAATTATTAATTAATTTGAATCACCTTTAATAATAATCACCTGTGAATCAAATATATCTTTCGTTTAGAAATTAAATAACACCTTTTATTAGCGAAAAATCTCTATAGGTTCTTTTTGATTCTTCATCGAAGGGAGATCAACTTTGAACGTCTTCTCCCAACACCGGGAACGGGAAAAACATTCTATTTTTGTTTTTCGCGAGAGCATTCTAGTTCCTTGTTATTCTATAGGGTATAATTCGCGGATAACGAAATTCGAACACGGAGATTTCATCTGCCGAACCCTATGTGCCAACAATAACAATGTCCGAAGTGACGAATGTGTTGTGCTGCGTTTTGGTCACACATGCTAACCAGATAATGAAGAAGAATCTTCAGTTTCCTAGTCGATGTAAATTTATTGCCAACAGACTTAATATGATTCTAACATATATTATAATATTCTTATGCATTTTCGGGCTGCATTGGACACTTCTGTTAATTAATATTAACATCACTCGAGTATAGATTAAGGCTGTGCATTCTTAACTACATACTACATGTTCAACGCTACCGTTGCAATCTGTTTATGAATAAGACATGATATCAGAAACATTAATTCATATCAATTTCGTGAGATGTAGAGGCAAGAAATGCACAGCGGATACGTATTTAATTCGCACACGTATATGCATGAATCTGCAAATATCTAATTTATAAAAAGAGAATATTTATTTTAAAAATCAGTTTCAGTTGTCACAAGAGCTCATGGTGAATATTGAATACGAATTCAGGGAGCGTGTAATATAATTAGGGATATGTGCGTCTACTATTGTGACACATGCAAGACAATCGTTGACACGTGCTTCGAATATTTGCTTAGCATTGGATACATTGATGAACACCTGCGGTAGTAGTAATTTACCCCCTAGGAAAATATAGGCTGCCATTAAACCTAGACACCCCATTTCCACTTCTTGAAACTGTGTGATTATCACGTATATGTAAATATTACATAATAATTAATGAAGACGCTAGTTAATTTAAAACTATTATAATATAGGGTAAGCAGGAGTTATCTAACAACCAATGTAACATCAGTTATTTAACATGAATCTTTATACTCTCCATGTAATTTTAATATTTCACGCAGCACTGGTACGCATTAAAACAACAACTATTGTATTTAAACAAATTTAAACATAATTTCATAGTGACAATGGAACGGCATTAAAAACATGCTTATGAATATATCTGTTACCATTGACGATCGACAGAACAACCACGAAAAACGAAAATTATAGCTTCAAACAAACGCCAAAAAATAAGATATTGGATTGGCATCGAAAACAACTAGAATACAATTACTCATAAAATATGTTGCGCGAAAATTATACGCGTTGAAGAAATCAATTATACCGAACAACAAACACTTGACGGACTTGCAGCATTGAAATAATCGTTCACAAAATTATTGTTTCTAAATACCTAATTATTAACAGTTGGCACAGAAATGGAAAACGTGAAGACTACAACGAGATACCTTTTCTCACCTTTCCTCGTATGAATACCTGTCGTACTAAGATCCAAAAAACTTAATCGTTCACGTTCAGTTTTAATTTATATTCGACCATGTACATAAGTACAAGAAAGGTGTGGTAGAATAGAAAGGAAAGATAGTGGAATCGAAAGCAATCGAATCAATGGAATTATTACAAGTAAGATGCGATAGCGGCGAAATGCAATTCTCAGCGATCTGTGAAATGTCAATAAATTAATAACGTCATGGTGTACACACGCCGAACTAAATCGGCTAAATCAATGTTCTGATGCGTGTAAATGGAATATCAGATACGGTATTCTAGATGGCCCCTTTGTTCAGCTCCGTAAATAGCGTGGGTCTTTGATAAAATTGTCAGCGAATAAGATTAGTGTTTCGGATTCTAAGGTCCTACCGAAGGAATAGAAATGGAGACAAGAGACAAGAGGAGAATTTTCAACAATTTGTCAGTTATATTGGATATCGTTTCTTCATAATTCAATGACAATGGCCAATAGAATTGATAGCATTGTGGTCTTGGAAGTTAATTGTCGATGCATCGAACTATTATAGAATCGATATAATAGATATTTTGTTCAAATGGTTTCAATTTACTCAGGGGAATTTCAATCTAAATCATATGCGTTTATACAGATATGCAAAAGTAGAATGCTACAGTATTTGAAGAACATTTACTGTTTTTTCTAATACCAGTTACCTTAAACTATTTCATATATGCATGGTTAGAATATTTGTCTGTATTATGCTTAAATTCTTATCACAATGGTATGTAGCATGCAAGTTATCAATATAACTGAAACAGATTAAAAGATAACGAACCATAAGTTGCAAGAATTAAGATTGACAATGAATTGATACAATGAATAATTAAATAAAATTTATTGGATTACTAATACACGTAACACAGTGTTCATAAATCTGCAAAACATAATAAAAGTGCACGAAATGTTTGATCAACCCAACATCATTTAACAGAAATTAATATTATATTTCTATAGAGACATAGATAATATTGACATCCAATGCAATATTAATACGTAAGCGAACTAACAAGTACTAATCTCATTAATTTCACGCGAACCTAATTGAAAATTCAAGATAATATTAATTCATGTCGACAAGAATATATTTTATGCACTACATGTGGTATCAATATTAATATACATCAGTGATACGGTAAATATAATAAGGTTTCAGGCGTCAGTTCGATTAGATTCTTGCATCAACTACCGAAAAGTCCAATGCAATAATTTTCCGAGGCACCGTTAATTTTACTGTCCACAGCACTTAATGTTTCTATAATAAACAAAATTCACTGTTCAGGAACAAAATCAATATTTTACATACTGTTGATACGAACTGTATTGTATTATTATATCGTATAGTATCTAATAATTATTCGTAATTACAATAGTTCATTGCTTAATCGAATACAGATCCTGTCATCACAGTAGAACATTCTACTAATTAAACGTCGCGTAACTCAAAAACAAACATTCATTTATCAGACACCAGAAACACGAAACTTCATCAGCCGAAAAAGACTCCCGAACCCCTGCATCGTCCTCGCAGCTTAAGTTTCCTGAACCTCAAACATCCACACTAACGTCCACCCTAAAGTCCCTCCACAATTCCACCGCCAAATCTAACGCGTTACTTCTTAATTCGCTTACGTGGCCGGAATGAGTCAAACAGCGTCTACATACATACATACAGCTCGAACGCGTATCGGCAATGGGACACAGCAAGACACCAACACCCAATCGTGTTCCATCCATTCACGAGTGCTCGCATTGAAAACGTTTCGAAATCCCGTACGCGATCACGAAAGGGCGAACAAAAGGAAAACGGACAAAAAATACCGTAACCGCGTGAAAACCCCTCGCCGAAAAATCCACGCGGACGCGCGAGCGCGAGAATAAGAGCGGCAGAGACAATAAATACTTGATGTGTTATGCTTACTGAATCGTCGAGAGGGATCGGATCAATAATCCACGGACACGAACCATAAATCAGCCGACGAGCGTCTGGCCAGGTCACACCACTGAACATCCTAAACTAGGCCTACGAGCCTGCAGGAAAATTAGCTGCTCGGCCCCGCTACTCGTCTACTAGAAACAGCCCGACCAGGCCGACTTCGACGTGCGTGGCACGCGGTGCCACCCTCCGAGGCAGAGGGTTCCAGCTTGGTTACCGACCGTGGTTACGTCGCTGGAGAGGTGGAAACACGCCGCGGAGGGTGCTGCAAGCACAGCTTTACGCTTGCGGCCAGCGTCGAGCGTTCGCTCAGGGACGAGGACCGCCCGCGTTTCAGCTTCTCCGGGACACTGCGCGGGCCTGCGCGCCTCCATCTAGGCGTCGGCTGGGGGTTCGAACGGACGAACCCTTGGCTTGATAACAGTGCCACGCCAGCCGTCGACGGACACGCACAAATTGCGTGCCAGACGTCAACGTTCATCGGCTGGGACTTGGATGGCACGATTGTTTTCATCGCCGGACGGATCGACAACGAATTCGTTCGCTCGGTCTGCCGAGGTGTTTTTCTTGGCGATACGCGGCGGCTCGGGGCAATCATTTGGAGGGTTGTATTTGGGAGGGGGGAAGGGTTGAATGCAACGAGGTTCGAGATATGCTTTTGTAACACCTGGATTTCTTGCGCTTTCAATCATTCTTGGCAGGCCTGTCTGAAGTTGCTGTTGCCAGTGGTTTACTGCAATATGGTAGTTTCTGGGTTTCGAATTAATTGTGGGGGCTTATTGTAAGTTTAGCTGAATGACGCATAGTAATTTGTGTAGCTTATGAAAGTAGTTGTGGGGATAGGGGACGAAACTCTGTGAAGAAATAACGCGGAGATGTAATTCTTGGCATAATTTTCACGTTCTTATTGGATCTCAAATTATGGCAGTTGGTTAGGAAATAACTGGAGTTAGAAAAAATAGAGTAAGTTAGCGGAATAACGCCTGATAGAATTTCAAATTACAACTAGGCGGAGGAAAAAGTTTCAGACTGTTGGGGTAAATCCGCAATAATTACTAAGTTACACAGTCGCGGCTCTAGGGGCGAGAATTTTCAAACGAAGTTTCTGTGGATACTACATTTCGTGATTACGATCCTAATCTGACGGAGAATTACGAAGATCTGTTGCTTCGCAATGGTCACTGATGCAAACCTTGCACACAATTGAAATGGTCTGTGATGCATCAAACAACCCCCCAAAATTTTCAGGCGAGAGATTGCGTTAAACACTTTTAAATAATTAAAAGCTTCGGACTAGTCACGATGCCAGTATTTTCTCTTAATAACTATACATCAAAAATATTAACGCATAATTTAACGAAGAAAGAGAAATAGAATATTTCTGGCGAAATGGAACCACGATTTTCGTACAGACTATGCTTAATTAAATTTATATATCGTTCAAACAGTTCACAGTTACGATTTCCACGTCGCGCGAAGAAACAACCGTATCGTCCATTAATTGTCACGGGAACGAGACTCCCAAATACGCAATCAGCGTCCACGGAACGCATATTTCCTCACTTTTATCGTGGCCGAATAAAAACGAGAATGGAAAAATAAAACTGGTTAGCGGAACGAAATATCTTCGCGCCACGATGTTTTCCACCGTGTCATAGAAGCAGTCGATTTTATCGCGCCGCTCGATTCAGCGCGCCGTTCGCGCATCCACATTGATAATTCGGTCTGCCCGACAACGGCGCGAATCAAATCGTTAATCGCCTCTTTGCAATCGTAAAAACGATCGACGCGTTCCGTAGCGAGCCGCCAGCAATAATACGATACCAGTATAAAGTTGTCGTGCGACGAGGATCGAAACATTTATCGGGGTGACCTAATATTCGTGGCCGGCGGGAGGGGGATGCGTAACGAGCGTTTTGTATCGCAGCGATCGGTCCGAACCGTGCGAACGGATCGTCGACAATATCCAGGCGGTTCGTCGAATCGACGTGGTTACGGCCGTTACGGTGATATTTTACGGCGTGTTTTTATCGACGGACCGCGAACCGTAGGGCCGAGTCAGTAGTAACAGTCGCGCGTGGTCAGACGATACGGTGGACGCGAACTAGTTAGGAACTGATCGCTGCTTTATCGCGACATCTCATAGGCAGTGGGGAGAATTAGAATCGTTTTCGAACGTATATTTAGAAGTTCGTGTTCGATTTTGTTTATATAATAAATTGGAATTATGCTGTCCGAGATAATTTTTATTTAAATTGGCCAACGGTGCATAAGTAATTAACGGAAGCAACGCCTGTATTCAGCGTTCAATGCCGTTTCAAATTGTAGGATAAAAAATAGGCAAATTTATTTTTGCATATATCTTATGTGTCCCACTGTGCCATGGCTTTCGTTTCAAAGAATTTTGCATGGAACAAATGGTTTATGAGTAATTACAGGTGATCGAGATAGATGACTCACGTTGAATAATATATCTCTTTTCACGTTAGCATTTTATGATCTGTCCGTTCAACGAATGGGGCCGAGGATTATTTTTATTGGTCATTTTTATTGGTCAATTTCTAGTCACTAGATATACAAAAATTGAGTATGATATAAATATCTTGCATGTGTTATTAGAAATATTAGGGTTCAAAATTTGACACATTGAACAGATATTAGCCACAGTGTAGTTAATAAATGTATATCTGTGATTGGTTAGCAGATAATGGGTTTCCTACCTATGTAGAATTACCCTCAAATTCCGCTTGCATTTAGTTATTAATTAATTAATTAATTTACTTTAACCATATTTGACGAAAGCTCCTCCGCACACAAGCATATTATTACACATACATATCCGCGTTGATTAAAATAGAATAATTAAATATGGAAGATAATTAAAGTGAATGTGATAACGGAGGACGAAATATCAATACTGAAATTAACAGCTGCATTTGTCAATGTCATTATAAGTTATAACTTTGAACAGTTTTAGTTTATTCAAAAATGTCATAACAAGAAATGGAAAAGTAGTTGCCTTTTACGTAACACCGTTATCACTTGGATTGTTTCAAAATATTAAAGATATTTACGTCAGAGGTTACGTTTCTTTTTAATAAGATTTGGAACGGCATGTTCCACTCCTACCAACTCGTACAGTTTTTTATAAGTATTAAAAATGTGCAAATTAATTGGATGAAATGTTGAGCAAATATATTCTGAATTTAGTAATACAGAAGATACTAGGAGCAATAAATATGTATTCACATTCTTTTATAATAACTATGAAAATAAAGAACGATATTAATAAATCAATGCCTAAGAAAGCAAAAGCCCATAATATTTGCAAACGGTAGGATATAAATACTTGAATTTATAAGTTACATACTGTATTTATTGCACATTGCAAATGAACAATCAGTATGTTAACTTCGACATATCCGAGCAAAAAGAATAACGTCTACGAAAGAGAATCCTTGATAGAAATCCATGTCAATCGTTCCACGTAAATGTCTCGTATACCACCAAAACACACCCGAAATCCTGCATGTAAAATTTTAAACGCCAACCGAGAGCAAGGGACGAACAGGGTAGAATATATAGAGCAAGGAAAAATTTACGAGGAAATGGCGACTGCCCTGTCTCAGTGTCGTAAAAGATCCGAGAATTAACGAGCTGCATTTATCACGAGAAATTTTTCCAGGTGTGCCTCGTAGTAGACGAAAATCCTGTGATACGCAGCAAACGGTGCAATTTAGAGAATACCATCAATCAACGCCGAATGAAACGCGGAAAAATTAATACCCGGATTCGTCACTGTTCTATACTGGAGTAGGTGGTGACGGTAGGGGGGGGAGATGGAAACTGAGTTAAAAGGACAAAAAAAAAAATACATGAATATGAATGATTATGTAGCCGATGTGTGCCGGTTGAAGTTATTAATATTCCATTCAAACCCGTCGATTCTATTCAGAACAGTCCGTGGAAATTCAGATGAATCGAGTGAATCCTGATCCGCGACCAGATTGCAGCTGGAGACTGGACGGCCATTACCGTCCATTCTATAAATTTGGATCGTCCTTTATGGCGGCTCGTTAAAACTAACGTAGCTGCCGGCCGATCTCTGGGATTAAATCGGTCAAACAAGCGGGCCAGATGACTTGGAAAACGGCCCCGAAAACACACGGAAACGCCGAGCGACCTGCCGGCAACGATAACAGGTGAATCCTCCGCTTCTGAGCTTTCGATTTGTTCCCCTTTCACGCGAAAGTACGAAGAAATCTGATTGATCCATCGATTGGTAAATACGATATTCTGAGTGGAATGTTTCCCATTTCTGTTGTTCTTGTTTTATTTCAAAGTTTTCATTTTGACTTAATGCAAACGGAGATGTAGATTGAGCTTCCGAGGAAAACAGTTACGATATACGTAATAAAAGAAATAATAATTAAACATACATAACTGAATCTTAGAAGCGCGTTACGGTATGATTAATCATAAAGACGAATCAATTTTCATGTTCGTTTCTCCTTACGAGGCTTCCATATCACTCTGGATTTTTATCCAATTCTTTTTATCTACGAATCAATGCACGAGTCAGAATTTATTAATTTTTACTGATTTATGATTCGGAAAAGTTCTTTTCGCAATGCTTATATGATTTCGATTACCTGTAAACGAAATATGTCAATATGCGGTTCCAGAATCCATCTAACCACGAGTAGATTTGAAAAGCTTGACAGCAATAGCCAATTATATAGTCCATTTAATTTTCATGCGTTTTTCGGCACAAAGTATCGTTAAATCATGGAATCCAAGTGCTTTAAAGTGCTTTTTTTAACACTGCCAACAAGAACTGTCCTATTATACGTACGAACGTCAAACTGCAACCAATAATATAATACAATAGCTTCGAAGAAAAACAATATTTTATCCCTGAAAACGAAGTTAAAATTATTTTATTACCTTCGAAGCCATTGAAAAAATCCCTCGAATATCATTTATTCGCGACTATTTTTGTCAGCCCCGTCGCGCAATACTACAATACTCCGTGCAATATTAATCCTCTAATATCGGCTCATCATCCGTTGCACGTAATAAAACGTCTTTGCGTCTCGTTGGATCATAAATTTCGTCCATCAATAACACTTTGATTGTACCGAACGAGTTGTACCGTGAAAATAACATTAATTGCAGATTCGCATCGGGTCACTCGGGCGCTGTTGCAACGTCAGCTTTAATCAGCAGACGGATGAGGCCGTCCTATTGGCGCAAACAATGCGCGATGAGTATTTATTGCGGCGGCTAATACCGGTTTATTGGGATGTAAAATGAGGCGAGTCTATGCTGACATGCTTGGTTTCCTCCTGCTCGAGTTCACCGGCGTCCGACATATAATGGAACGTGCTTTGGCGTCCCGTTATGAAAAAAGGAACAACCATTGTCGATCGTCAACCGCGTATTGCGTTTAAGATCACCGCGAACTGAACGCTCGCTTAATCGTTCTCGCGGAATCGCGAGAATTACATTTACCATCAGTCGTAGGAACTTTGTAACAGGGCTGTCTGTTTGGAAAATCGGGGCAAGAGTTTTCTTCGACGAGATGTATTATGGAAGTAGGTACAGTGCGTCAGCTTTGAGGTTCATTATAATTGTTATAGGTGGTGAATCAGGTTACTCCAGGTATGAGTCTTCAACGCGTCCACGTCTGTTTTCAAGTGTAGGTATAATTACATGAGAGTATACAAAAAGGTTCAAGTAAAACAAGTGAATAACAATGACGCGGTGTATTTGAATCGCTTAATTCCAACGCAGTGTTTGTAAAAAGTGGTGAATTGTTAATTGTTATGTTAATTGAAAGTGTCGCAGATTTGCGGTGTCCTTACTGCAGAAGTGTCGTATATTATTATCAGAGGTTAAGCTCGTATTTTTCACTTGCCTATTTAACTGGTTGATGTACAAGTTTACACACTGTTTGACAATCTTATTGCTGTAAGAATAAGAAACTGAGATATTTATTATTAAAGCTTTCCTTATATCGGGCTCGAACTTCGATGCACAATAAAGATACATATTTATATTTTACGGTCTCACATTTTTGAAGGGTGTAAAGATAATGAGAGATTCGATACAGTAACATGGCATCATAAAAATAGTGCAGAAGTACCTGTGATTATCACCTGTTCTTCATATGTTTTACTTGTTTTGATATTTACAGAACCATTACATTTATTGAACGAGATTTGCCAATATCAGTTTTCCTTTGCACCGACTTAAAATACTTCCATCATCGCCAAATTAATCATCACACCACTGGAAATGTAACAAACTAAATAGAACCAAGCAATTTTAGCTTATTCACCAAAATCATAATTAATGCATGACTGATTTAATAGAAAAGAATCTTCGCTTAATGCAATCTTGACGCATTTGAAACAGCTACAGGTCACAATGTACGCTTCAGTATCTCATGAAAGTACAGAATTTCAACGGCGACAAAATTCGCAACTGCATGCGTATTTTCACGATCGATAAATAAATTGTGGCCATGCTCTTAATTATTGTTTGCGGTGACGTTACGTGTAATATGTCGAGCACATTAACGCGTTGATTCGGTTTCAAAACGAAATTCGACTGTTGTTATCGTAACACAGACACGCCGAAACGTACATATGCAGAGCAGTTGCGCAAACGTGGGGAACAATTTATCAGCATAATTTTGATCGGTGTATTTCGATAATTAGGAAAAACGAGCGACAGAATTGCTGGCATGTGCACAACCGTGAAATCCGTTGCACGAATCAACAGGGAATTTGTAAAGTTTTTGTACGTTATGAAATAGATAAATAATGTAAAGATATCGTTGCGATTGAAAATATAGTATTTTGAAAAGTAACGGTCTGAAACGTGAAAATTCTATATATGAATTTAGATCAACCTGATTCTAACAAGATTTTAACATACTTTGCAATGGGGGAAATAATGAATTACGAATGAGTTACTGATCAAGTTAATTTAGAATCTAGAGACTCCAAACTGTACAAGAAGATAGTAAAAGTTTAGTTCCGGAAGTGCAATTATTATACGATATTGGTGCTATGCACTTCTGTTTTAGCTATTTCTACAGATGCTTTAAATAATTTTAAATACGGCTTAAAATAATATATTGAAATAATCGTTGTATGTATAATATAGCGTTTCATTCTAAAAATTGTATGTCAGGTAGTAGATTTATTTATCTATTTAATGTACTTTTAATAATAAAAGCTATTGGATTAATTATTCTATAGTTGTTTTAAGTATTCCTGATAACTGTATCGTAAAATGAAAATTCGCACTAAAATTTACCGGAAAGCTCTGTGTTCTGTGGAAGCTGAATTATTTCGAGATTTAAGTAGTAAAACGTGAAATAATACTACAGTAGTGGCACCCGACTTTCTCGAGGCAGAGCAACTTCAGTTTCAGTTGTCCTCGCTAGATAGTGCCACTGATTGTTTTACAGCATTTGATACGTCTACAAATTTTTAAAGTCTAATTTATTTAAACATTTAAGATACATGTAAACGATTATGTAACGTAATTGACCAAATTTATTCTAACAATATTAGTGTCATAAACCGTGGCAACTCAAATAATTAACTTGAAAACAATTCAATTTTACTCTAGCATATAAAAAATATACTTTATTGCATAATATTTTATTATTAGTGACTGATATTAGTTAATGAACGGGTTCAGTTTAAATAGTAGAAAGAATAGACGAAAAAGTAATAATATATTTCTCCTACAAAATATATTTCATTTCACTGGTCTTTGCTACTGTACTTTAAAGATAGTTAGTTCGGAAGTAGATCAATGAAACATACTTCAGCCGAAATAAATGAAACGCACCAACACTCCATATAATTTCTAAAACGAAACTTCCAACATGTCAAACGGAATACAAAATACGAACGTTTCAACATTTATACTTCAATGCTGATCGATATAACTTTAAAGCTGAATGTTCACACAATGTTCCCATTACGTAAGTCCAGTCCACAACTACATAACTTTGTACATTACCGTTGGAAATAATTCAACAATTACAAAAATGTTCTCTTTCTATAGAAATAAAAAAAACCGTTAGTCACATATAACTTGCCAATTCCTTTTCATTGCTATCAAACATCAACTAACCAAATCACTCCGCCGGAGATCCAATAATTCAATTCCATCCAATTTCTCAAATTTCGATTGCCTCGAAAGTAGATTAGCCTTCCAACAAAAACAAAAAAAAAAGAGAAAATCCCTTGCCCGCGATCAATCAATCGTTCCGGAAAAATAAATGATCAAACATCAGCCTACCTAAACCACGCTTGTAAATATACAGCTGAAGACTCCAATTCCATCCAATTCCACCTCCAAAGTAGATCACCTTCGGAAAGACTCTGCAAACCCCTCTACAATGCAATCCCCTCGCCGCGATGAATCAATCGGCCACGAAAAATAAATCTCGAAACGGTCCGATCGGAGTGGAAGCGTTCGAAGGCCTGTCAACGAAACACGTAAAAGAGGCCACCGCGAAATTTACAAGCGCCCGGACGCAAATGGACTTCATCCCCCAAGCATGTCCTATTCCATACAACAGCCAGTGGCCAGGGCGACCGGCAGTCTCTACGCATCGGGTCTACCTATTTAGCGGGCCGCGACGCAGGACCGCCGTTCATACGTATGTATATGAGTCAATTAGCATACAAAACAGTCGCATTTGCGTTGATATTAGAGCACGACTGCGCCGCGGCGAGAGTGTTAGCCGGCTTTATTAAGCGTATCTTTCAAAACCACCGACGAACGCTGTCGGTCCAGGGTTCGCAACCCCCCGGCCGTCGGCCCCAACCCTTCCTATTTCCACCCCACCTGCTGCCACCCGCCACCGTTGCTCCCGTGGCCGTAAACTTATTCAGTCCAAGTGGAGCAGATACGTCGGCCAACGAGCGCGAATGCCACACGCGACATTGAAAGCTAACGACGGGAAATTTTCTAAGGAACGTCTCGAATCGAGAAAGGATCGCGACGGCGTTCCACAATTTGGCGTCGTTCCTAGAGTTCCTTCGCGCGCACTTCTCTTTTCTGTTTTTCGGTTCAGAAGCTGGAGGGATTACTGCGGGAGACGTGGGCGTTATTGGTGTTTGTATTGGGGGTTCGGTTGATCGGTGAAAGTATTACGCGGGTGCAACTTTGCAGTTATGCAGCCGTTGAAACGAAATTTTGCGGAAAGAATTTTACTTAACAATTGAGTAGCCGATGACGCATGCTGTGCGTTTTGCGTCGGCTGTTAAATATAACTTATGTGGAACAGTAGTGAAATAGCGTAGTCTTGTGTAGAGCTAATTCAGCGTGGTACCTTTTATATTTTAAATAAATACATTTTATATTACACTTACATCGGGCTTGATTGCACAAAACTTCCAATCACACACTTATGACGCACGTTTCGAAAAATTCGTTGGAATAGTTGGGGAGGAAATTTGTTTAGAAATGCGTTCACCTCGGCTGTGCTCCTATTATCCGAACTGGCGCTGGTTTTGTGAACGTGTACAGTAACCTGAACATAGAGTGTGAACAAAATTTGTAATACGTATCCGACAGTGGACACTGCCTATCCAAATCAAAGTCGACAGGTAGTCGCGAAACGTAGTTAAGTCCTACGAGGGAGACAATTATTCGCACTGTTCTTCAAACAATGTTATCATTTGGTAAAATATCGATTTGAATACACTTTTATCATTATTAATATTTCGTAAAGTAATTCGTGCGCTCCAGACGCAAGTTTATTTCAAAAAAATGATCCTGCACTTTGCACTGTGTGACGAAACAGTCAATTAACGAAGGCCCTTATGCTTCAAGACTTTCATTAGACAAATAAAATGCCCCCTTAAAATAGTACACACCTCTGCACAATGTTCCATTGAAATTGAATAAAGTATCGAAGTATGAGCACCAGAGGATATCCGCAAAACTATGAATATATTGTTGGTGATAAAGAATTTCTAATCCCATAGAGGTTCGGTGCAACTCGTTACACTTTCCGATCGACTTCGCAGCAAAAAGCGGGAACACCGAAGCCGGACGAAGAAGCGAAACCGGCAGATGCACGGGAAAATAATTACAGCACAATGTTTCCGATACACCGCCCCCTACCCCCGGAGCCGAAGAGCGATTTATCGAAAATGGATTTCCATTCGATGGGAAATTCTTCTCGCGCAAGATTACGTTTTATTAAATGCCAGAAGCGAAAGACGATAACATCCATTACGCCACAATCGATACCGTACTGAGCCCCGATAATTGAACCCGGACGCTTCTGAAGTCCGCTAATTGGAGACCGTTCGCCCGCTTAAAAGGCATAGAAACGCGTGAAACGATTCACACGGAAGTCCCGTTTCGTTCCATCGACGAGCAAACTTCCGTCGATCCATGAACGATCATACAGCCTCGCGTTCATTCGCGTGGCACACATTCCGTCCAGTCGGCACGGTTTCGATCGAACAGCGAACACCCGACCGGTTTATTCGCGACATTATCAGGCGAGGAGAAAAGTGTCGGCCGCTATTGGGTTACAGAGTGACCAGGTCGTAACCGGATCCTCTAAAGGGGATGTACAGGGACCGTCGAATCGCCCGGAAGAACTTGAGCCACGCGATTTTTCCGCTGTCCACTTTATTTCTCTCCGCGTTTCCAACCCTCCGCCCTCCCTGCGCTGTTTACCGACCTGGTAAATGGCCGTATCGAGGCTGATTTAACGCCGGCTCGGTTGTTCGTGGCGCTCGTTAATAACCGGCGAAAAAAAATTTCATTCACCGCAACTGAGTAATTTCGCCCCTTTCTTCGTGCTTTTTATTGCCGTCGATAACGGCAGTTTGCTGGAATACTGTTGCAGTGATAAATTTGTCGGTCGGGAAAAAGGGGGGAAATGCGGATAGCGATGGAGGAAGGAGTGGTTATTAATTGGGATATTGTGGAATTATCGTGGAGGAAGTTTTATATGGTAATTTTATCAAGCATTGCTAGGCAAATTACTGGATCAGTGAAAATAATGCGGTACGAAGTAAACGTATTATTTGGTATTTTTTTTTATTAGTATGTGATGTGTCTTTTATTAGTTTTTTATTTGGTATTTTTATTAGTACGGAATTTCTGACTGTGATTGCGTAAATAGGACATTTTTTACGTAGCTAGTTGTAAGATTTATTCTTCCCCTCGAATTTAATAGTTTGAATTGGTTCGATTTTGACTCAGATTGACAAAAAATTCCATAAGAGTGTTAAAATCATACCTTGCATACGACGCATGCATTGAATTTTCGTGCAACTTAATTGCCCAGAGGTATGGTTTTACTGCGGTCTATAAGCATTCCATGACACACGCGATGCCATAAGGTTGATAACAGAATTGTAACTTTAAAAGCATAGTTGCAATACTGATTAATGTAACAACAGTTTTACTGGAATTTGATTAATTTCTTCGGTATCACTTGCCGTATGTATATTTTCATGTCGAAAAAGAAATACAATTTTCAGAGTCCCAATAATTTATTACTCGAATAATTGTTGCCATACTACAATTGTGGAAAACTATGGTTTTAAAATGTATTAATTTCCAGTGTGTAACGTAAGACTTTCACGTTGGTGGATCTGTATAATATATCGACCTTCGCAATGTAGACAAAAATATGGGTAAACTATATCATCGTAAATATTTCCGAACATTTCTCTCAATATCTTTTAAATACTGTCAACGATAAGACTAGGTTTCCTCCCTTTCAATTATTGTATCTAAAATTTCATGAAATTTAACCGCACGTACATAGAATTTGAACTGAAGTAGTGTAGGAACATTTTCATTCGTCACTTTCATACTATCAACCCCTGAAACAATCCCGACCGTACTTTGTGCTATCCGCACCTGTCCAGGCAAACATTACTAAATTGATCTCAGCCATTAACGCTGTTCATCGCAAAGAATATCTACATTGAATCGATTCGATCAACCACAACACGGCAATCCAATCCTCAACGCCACGTGTCAGATCCTCTGCCCCGTGAAGCCCAGAAAATAAATCGCCTTAACGATCGCAATCAATCACAAGCGATCCCTAATTCTTTCTAAGTAACAGGAACTCATCTCTCTGCTATACGAAATCAAACAGCGCGGGGATATGTATTGGGATTCGGGAAACATGGACAAAGGCAGCGGGTCATTTGTCCTTAACTCCGCAAGCGACATAGAACTGGGCAGACTTTCAGCCTCTGCTCGTCCAATTAACAGATTCTTCTCGAATCTCTCTGAAGTCAATATTATCGAGGAGAGTTTGGAACTTTTTCTATAAAAAAAACTTACGAGTTTATTGAAGAGGAAGAACAGTGAGAGTAATTTCTGTTGGCCGAACTGTGATAGGGTGATAACAATATTTGTAAATTCGGTAGCTGCGTGTAAAGTGGGTAATCGAATTATTAGAAAAACTCTGAAAATTACTACCCGTTTGAGGTTTGATCAAGAATTGAGATAAAAACGTACCCGCAATGAAACCTTCTCTATTACGAAACATATTGCTGTGTGAAAAAGTACACTTGACAACGATTTTAAGCGGGTTCGCCGAATTATGTAGAATTAAAACTCGTGTATCTTATGTTAAATCGTCTATCTGTGTATGTACATACACATATGTGAAGAACAAAAGAGAGGGTATACGTCGCTATCGTGGAAGTCGCGAAAATCTAACATATGTAGCTCTATAAAATATTAACCGGGAAAAAGCAATTACATTTACTGCATTAGTACAAAAGTTTGACTAGTTCTATAAAACGTTTATTAATAAATGAAAATATTATATACGTTTTTCTTTGTATTACGTATTATGTAAAAATATTACTTCCCAATAAAAACATTTCGAACCTGTTCCTTTTCTTGTAATTACCCATGTCAATTTGCTGCCTGGCCCGCCGAGCCTAAAAATGTTGCGACCCGGACCTTTCCAAAAAAAAAAGTTTTCCGACCCCTGGCCTAACCCGTGACATCTGGCCAAACCATCATAGAACACCATAAAGCGCCGTACCAACAGCGCACTGAAAAAGTCTATAATTTTCGCGAAAGTTACCGACCAAGTAGTCCGTATCGTGAAGCCAGTCGTCCGGCGCCAAACTTTTCGCATCACTTAGCCCAATCCGCAAAGACCGGCAAAGATCGCCCCCCTACAACATACCCCTGGCAAGAATAATTCGACGAGTGGCACCGTTACTATGCCCTACACAATTACACAGCCATGTTATAGAGCAGGGGCCACGAACAAGATTATTCCAGGCCGGCGGCGATTCCCTGATTCATGCGACCTCGGAAGAAGTTGAATCGTCGGGCCGTCGATTCAGCGCGTAATGGGTTATGGTACGACCCGGCTAACACAGGGCGGGGTTTCCAATCACTTAGCTAATCACGCTAGTCAGCCAGCCACTCATCCAGTCGGCCAGACGGGCCGTTGTTCTTCCGTTTATCAGACGTGCCGGAACAAGGTCCCCGCCTGATTCCTCAGGGCGTGTACCGGCCCCGCTAACTCGACTTAATGGCCCGCTGGCCACCGCCACCCTTTGTGTACGTGACTACGGTCAAGAAAAGGTGGCGTTTTATCGGGGCGACCTGGTGCACTGCGGGGATCGCTATCGATAACGTCGTTGGCGAATTTTCACATGCCGGATTATGATTAACTGTGGATACCTGTTCGTCGACGATTGTGGCAGAGCTGCCGTTTCTTTGAATCGACGTCGGGGACACGACGATTCCGATGACTGAATAGTTTCGATAATAGAAGCTTAATTCGTGGCTCTCCCCGGTTATCTGTATTTATGAGTTTCGATAAAAGATGTTGAAGGAAAATTGCTGTCGTTCGGGGCTGCACGTGCACCCTGTATCGCGTTCAACTGTACATGCACTTGTTCCTAATACGAACAGATATTTGTTTATGTTTATTGCAAAAATACGTGACCGTGTCACGGGATCTGAGCTCGATCGCAGTTCGGATAATACAAGCTCGGCTGCGAGTTCGTATATCGTTTGGAACTGTGCATTACCTAGTTCCGATAAATGGGGTGCAAATAAACGAAGATCTACTGTACTTGCCTCGTGCGATTAGGAGTGCATTTGTGTAATCGTAATTGTGCAGTACATACGAAGTGACGGTGTGCTTTTTGTTTATTTCTTCATAATATTTTAAACAGAAGATAATTTACATACCTTGTTCGTTTCAAATAATGCAATTGTAATAAATCAGATTATTAGAAGAATTTCAATATTTGATTTCAAATTGAAACATTTCAATATTTGATCAAATACAGCACGCGTTAAAACAAAATTGGCCTGCCGTAATATTTATTCATAAATAAAATATGCGCATAAAACACTTGCATTGTTCTCGATAATGTAATAAATTGATATAAATATCTGTCACGTTACTAATATTCCTACGCTTTTTATATCACATATAACAATTAGCCAAGAAAACTCGAAATTCTACTTAAGCCTCGATAGCGTCGTAGTTCCGTCCAATACACGAATTACAAAAGCATGCACGATGGAAATATACGCTATTTCGACGATAATCAATTATTTGTTCTGGACAGCCGTTAATTATTTCCCGCGTGTGTGCGTTAATCGTGCACGCCCGATTTAATAAATCGCGCTGAGTAGGCGATATGTTAATTAGACGAAGTTGAAGAAACGTGTGGTAGCAATTCCAGCGCGAAAATAATTGACGAGTGGAAAGATCGGTTATGATGCAGAATGAAACGAAAGTTTGTCAAACAATGTAATTATGAAAAATCATTTTAACAGACGATTTATCGAATTGATGCTGTGCTTCTGCTTCAATAAAAGCTTCAAGCATATTGGATATACCGTACGCAATAACTGATATCATTCCAGGTTCATTGCTTTATTGGCCGCGGCATTGAATTCAGCGAGCAAAGATGAGAATCTGCGAATCGAAAACGTTATGTACATATATGAACGAAAAAATTCGTCTCATTCCTAATTAAATGAATTGTTCATTAATTGAACACGATTGCAACAGTCCTGCAATTTCCTTGGTTGCTGCCACCCACAAAAGGGAAACGCAGCATAGCATCACCCGTTCTTAAAATGCATTGCAAAATTACACCCGCCGACGTGGAACCGTCAAATAAAACGACGCCACATCAACGGTTTAATTTCGATCACTGACCGAAAGCAGCTCATCGTCTCGTCCTCCGGCAGATTCCCAATTCCGCAGAACACAATTCCCAGAGCGTCAGGCAGCAGGAATCGCAGGAAAAAAGAGGGTCACCAAATCTCGAGAGAGCGAGAGGCAGCACAAGCAAGAAAGGCCGGGCTCGTTACACCCAAAGCGAGAAGCCTCCCGCTGTCTTCAAACAATTCCGGCACGTGTTCCTCGCGGTACAAGATAACAAAACCGAACAAAAAGAAAACTGAAAAAGAAAAATGGGAAAAAGCAGCAGAACAATGGTGGGGAAAAACGAACGAAATAAGGGCGCGCGAGAAGAACAACGAGGCTCGGTGAAAAGGGACACGAACGGAGAAAAAACGAAAACAAGGGAGAAGGAGGAACGGGAGCTTGTCCATATTTTTCGCCGCGCGGGTGCGTCGTGCCGTCGCAAAAAGCGGCGTAATTCGTCTTCCCGTTTCCAGCGAGTAAATCGTATTCGCGGGTGCGCCAAGGAAGAAACGCGGGGAACGGGTAAAGTGGGGCGAGCAAAACCGTTAAGCTAACGAACGTGTCGCGGGACAAAGGCGAGATAAAGCCCGGGTACAACCGGCCGCTCTTTTCGTGCCAGCCGCATGCATGCACGGCGCGAGCAACGCGGAATGCATTTCCGTATATCATCCCGTGGCCGCGTGCACGCCGATTGAATTGAAGTTACGACGCAGCCAGCTCTGCCGATAAAACGATTCACGGCCCCGCGTCCTGTGCCCGACTGTGCATTAAAAGCGCGCCGGGGTGAAACAGAGGTGTCCAGGCTACGTCCTCCCCGATGCCGAGCGACCGTCGCGACGCGACGCGTCGTACGTACCCGATAACGTGCCAACTTTATGCTCTGCGCTGGAACAATGTCTCGCGGGTACGTCAAAGGTATCGTCGCAAGTGGATCCATCGAGGAGGGCGATTTGTGCGTGAATCGTGACGCGTCGAGGGCGACTCAGGTATCAATCTGCGATCGTGGTTTGCGCGGAAGTGCGTGGACTTGACAGACTGATGGTGCATTTGTGCGGAATGTCCGGAAATTGGGGGCAATAAGTGCGTTCTAGTTTAACCACGATTGTTATGGGTGGTTATTGAGGATTGGGCGCTTATGGTGTACAATTCTTTGTTAAATGGTGTATTTCATTGAGGAGAGGAACCGTTCAGACGTTGTTAGTACTAGGGCGGCCAACAAGTCGCAGTGACCAGCTTCGAGACAACGGTTGTAATTGTAACCGGTCGGTAAATCGAAAGTTTCAACGCATTTGCACGCAGGACGTTCTATTAGGTTGGGAGGGTGAAATAATAATTTCAATTCGACGGTCAATGAGGGTAATTATGATGGACAGGTATTTGGACGGTTCAGAAGCCAATCAGTGTAAGTCCATTAGCATTCAAACCGAGATAAATAAGGTTTTTATAAATTACTTGGAGAAAAATGACAATGTTAGTACCGTCATCTATTGCTTACGTATGAAAATAGTGACTTAATCGATTTATCAGCAGAAAGTTTTAACAATAAAGAGGTTTTTGAACTACGTAACTCATGTTCAGGGAAAGTTGGGCTTACACTGATTGGCTCCTGAGCCCTCCACTTGTCATATATAGTAAGGACTTCTGTTACTGGCAGCTATGTTCAGTATTAATTAAGTCACTGTAAACTAATGAAAATTGCAATATTAATAAACTTATTGCAAATAGTTGTATTTGGCTTTGAGATATTTCTACGCAATTTTTTTTTCACTTTCATGAGACGAAACCCTATTCATAAAGGTGTTTATTACATAGGATACCCAGTGCTATATATTATTGTATGCGGAGATTGTATTCAATGTATGCTAAATTAAAAATGAAAATCACTATTGGTAATTAAATTTAAAGAACTGTTTTGACAACTGTACGAGTTATGACGGTTCAGTGCTTGCCATGTTGATAATCAATATTAATAAGAACGTAATTATTATTCGTCGATTTTTAATAGATTACTGTTGATCTCCAGATTTTACGTGAATAATGCGCGCCGCTGAAAGCTTTTCGAATGGAGCGAAACACAAAGCGAAGAAAAGAAACGAACCGAGAGCAAATCGCTTTAATAACATTTATAGATGGAGAAATTCAACGTATCTTTCAATAGAGATGTGGTAGATAATAACGGTAATTTCCTGACAAAGAACGGGGTACAATTTGACAATAGTTGCAATTATTCCGCACGAATGGACAGGGAACAACAGCGAAAACAGTTTGATTCCATTTTCAATCTTAACTGACCGGAAGATAGATTTATTTCCACCGAATAGTTCACACAGGGCAGTTTTGGGACACACTTTATCGAGAACGTTGCAAGTACACTGCACAGAAATAATATCACGATAAATGAATTTCAGCGCCAATTCATTAAACAAAAGATATATACACGATGATTGCAATGAAAAATCACGAGTACCAGATTCCATGTAATATTCCTGAGCCTCGTCAATGAAATTAAGACTTAACTAACGCCGACCCTGCCTAATAAATGAACTTTCTCGAGGAAATGCACTTCAGGGAATAGCAAAGAATAGCCTCGTCAGTATCGTTACTCGCTAAAAGGAATAACGCTTGCAAGAGGAAAGCTTTGCAACCTTCGAAAGATTTCACCACGACGAACGACCATAATTATCTTACGCCGGATAAGAAACTTCCTAGGGTGACAAATTAAATACCGAAACACGATGTTCCTTACCAAAAAATCTGCATGCGTGTACAGATACAAAATCCACGTCAGCATACATAGATAAATTTACGGAGAGCCAAAACCAGTTCAGTAGCGAAGGGGTTAGTCTCAATTGAACCACTTTTCGCAAGCAAAGGACGATCGAATTAGCCACGGGTCAGCAACAACAATTTCTCCGCTCGCGTAGAACATGGTCTGACAAACGTCGAAAGATAAAAAGCCCGGAGGATTCGTAGCCGACGTCGAATCGTCGACGAGCTGGCTTTTATTTCGAATAAAAAGGGCAGAGAAGCGGGACGGAACGGAAGCGGGCGCGAAGAGCGGTGCGTTATCGGGCCGCATAATTATCAATGTGACTGATGCATGTTTCATGGCGCGGCATCGCGAGCTTTTGCATCGCGGATCGACGAACGAAATGAATGGACGTACTGCGGACAGTGATAGCGGCCTCTCATAATTACTCATCGCTGCAGGAGGCAAGAGTTCGCGCGCGCGAGCGCGTCAACCAAACGGCAAAATGTAATAAATGTACGCGGGGTTCCAATAAACGTCGAACGCCGATGACGAATCGTCAAACAATATCCGTGCGATCGGCCACGTCCGGCGATTTGTTCGTGATTAAGGACGGGACGACGATTAACCCGGTCGAACGGATTTACCAGACAGCTCGACGATCGCCGCTGCCTTTCCACCGTACAAGAAGGGTCTAATGGGCAGAAACTGTCGGTCGATTCATGTGTCCGATTACCATTCTCATACCAGTTTTTTTTTTCACCCCTTTCGCCGCGGGGCATCGTTGCAATTGAAATTTTCCGTGGCGTATGAAACGGGTTTTTATTATTGCTGAGGGGGTGTGTGCCATGACACTTGGGTAATTCGTTTCGTTAACTGACGAGGAAACATACCGCACCGTCCGTCTCCGGTTTTGATGAAACTTGGTGGATATATGTATATCAAGCAGGTGAAAATAAGAGACAAGTATTTTTTTATAGCAGCCCAGTCGCAAGTTTGGGGGGGGGGGGGATCTTTCGTGAAATATCTCAAGCACGATGAGAGATATTACAAACAAAACTTGCATCGTTTTATTGCGTTTACAAAACTGCATAAACAAATTTTTGAAAAATCCATCATCTTTTTCACCTACTGAATATACTCACCAAGTTTCATTAAAATCGGAGACGAACAGTTCGATATGTTCCCTTGTGAGACATTGTTTATGTGAGTAATATAGAATAATATTTGTTTTTAAGAAACGTTTGCGGAATTTCTCAGGATGTATACATAGCGATTCTAAAAATTTGTTCACATGGTTTCAAATTTTAAGAATAATGACTGCACCCTTGTTCTTTGTTCATTGAAGCTATAAGCATTTATTTTGCGACACTTTTTTTACTCGATGAAATCCCATCGGCGCCTGTCTGTATAATAACAGAAGTAATATTTTGCGAAGGAATAAATGTTTTTCATGGGAACAAATTTTGTGAGTCACTGTATAGATGTACGCCATATGCAGTGCAAAGATTAACTATATAATTAATGGAAACTGTACTTGTGGAATGTAAATAATGTTGCGTGGTAAATGAATGGGGGCCATAAAACTATCTTAATATATCAGTGCCATTTTTCTATTCTTTCTGTCTACCTTTGCTTATTGGTATCTTAACCATGAATTGATACATAATTATGTTACTGGCATTGCAAATTTATTCATATCTTATTGACTACTTGGTGACAAAATTTAATGCCACTCTAGAGTGAGCAAATGTTCCGACTGTCAAATAGTATGTTAATTACAGTATCGGATGTGCAGTCATAGCAAGCAATGCAATATATTATATTTCATATGTATACAATTTTTCAAAGTGGGAAGTCGACATGTTTAAGCAACGAAAGTCCACTAGTAAGTCAAATAAACTGTAAAATATTATTAAACTTTGGCACAACATTCTAGAGAAATTTTTTATTTGCTCCTTCTTAATTATTAATACGGGTTATCGATAAACGTCCGGAATTAATTGAGAAGATTCGTTCCGCTTTTAAATTCGAATCCATTCCCGGACACTATCTGGTTCCCTATATCTGGTAACCCACCATTCCACAAGTGATTGAAACTTGTAACCTTTTAAAAACTTCAGTTTTACACTCGCTGTTGGGGTGAATTAAGCCTGAAAGTTTTCTAGTTAACCAGGAAGAAATGCGAAATCGCTTGTCTTTTGTAATTTCAGCCGGTGCGAGAAGGATCGCGACGCAGAAACAAAAATACTAATTTCGCGAAATCCGGTACAGCGGGAAGTTATGAATGCGCCATGGCTTCATAACGACCACGCTGACCTGTGTCGCCGTTAATTTCCTCTGTCTCGGCAACGAATCGGACGAAAAATCAGATAGAAGATACTCTTTGTGAATAATAACCGGCGAGCAAAAAGAAGAAATGGTAATTGCGTTCTGACTGACAATGGGAACCTGACTCTAAAATATTATTACTTCTCAGTAGCAACATCTAACTAACATTAATTGAAAAGATTCGAATAACCAAACTAATGAGATTGTATATTCAAGATATTATTTATAACTCAGATCAATAGTCATGACATGAACAAGTATTACTGGTATACAAGTATTACTGTTACAAGTATTACAAAAGGGTTACTGTACATGATAAAAAATTATTATTAAAAATATATATTATATTAATTTCTAAAAAGGCATAAC
This sequence comes from Nomada lathburiana, assembly GCA_963667235.1. NCBI lineage: Eukaryota > Metazoa > Arthropoda > Insecta > Hymenoptera > Apidae > Nomada > Nomada lathburiana. The sequence continues at coordinate 6,093,943 of OY763898.1, read as the reverse complement.
ACTATAAAAATTAGAATAACGGGGCAGGCTTTAGTGCAATAACAAAATATTACATTACCCAAGGGCACATAGATTAAATATTTTATTACAATAAAATAACAAATATTTTCATTCGTACAATATCCGTCTACGAAGGAACTATATGGAAAAATATCATTCGCAAAAGCTTCTGCAAAAGCACAATCTCGTTACCTTTACAACAGACCACGTGAATTACAAGACCCTTAATATTGAATTATATATGAACGATCGAGGGTGAATAGGTGCTCCAGTTTACTTGATGTCTCGCACAGACGTATAGCAATTAAGGGAAGCCGATTACGTATACCGCGTATCTGCCCCGCGAGGGATTCGATCAAACCGAAGTGAGGCGAGATACTTCCATCCTGTCCTTGCGAGAATACCATCACGAAAGGAACACAGTCTACTTGCCAGAACGACGCGCCCAAAGAGTCTTAATTAAATATCAGCCGTGAATTCTCGACGTTTCGCGTGGAAAACACATCGGGCCGTCTTCGTGCTCCAGTAACGAGGATTCACGCGGAACACAGAAATTGTCGAGGCTTTTTAGCGTCGTGCACGTTCGAACCGCAACGACTGACACGCGCAGAAGTACGTATATGCACGTGGATATAAAGTGGAGAAGAGGGAAGACGTGCGAACGAGATCAAAGCAGGTATAATTGGGTGGCGTTAAAAATTAATTAAAAAGCACGCGGGAGAAATTTGGTGAAAGAAGGATTATTCGCGAGGACAGGGGAAAGGGGGACAGGGGGGGGGGTGTGGAAAGGGTGTGCCGGGCGACCCCTTTTTCCGAACGGTGTTTTCTTTGACGGTCTCGAATCGATAACAAGGCCATTAACAGCGGACGATCGTCGAACAGAGCAATTTCACGCGCGAAAACGAAAACGAAAGCGAAACGAAAGGTTTAATATTTATCGCGGGGATAATGGATTTTATAAACCGCTTTCAGCGGTGGAGACAGCAGGCGAGGGAGGAGGGAAAGGGACTCGAGAGGGGGGTAAGAAGAGGCAGACAGTACTGCATTAGCCGACAAGCCGGCACGCTGGTCGGTTTTGTTTCCAAGTTTCCAAATCAATTATTTATGGACTCGTTAACGGGCATCGCTTTCCACCTGGACGAGTGAACCACTTCATTTCCTTCTTTCTCGCGTCACTTTTCCTCTGCCCTTCCTTATCGCGCCTACGCTTCTCCTTTCTCCGGCTCCTTTATACCCGATACTCGCTCTTCCCCTTTGCCACCATTTCCCTTATCCGTTGCATGTTCGAGCGGTCCCTTTAAGAGCGACATGAAAGCGCGAAGCTCGTTAATGCGGCTCACGAGTGTCTCGACGTCGCTTTCGACGAGTTTCGATGTTCTCGCCTCGTTGATGCACGAATAAAATCGGACTTCAGATGAAAATTCGCGAAATTGAGACAAAATTGTACAATTATCCCATTGATTTTTCCTCCCTCTGCTGCCCCTCTATCTCTCTCTCTTTCTACTTTCGATATTTATTCTACCAACGGGTTATTTCAGAGAGTAAAATAATGCAACGGTATTAGTAGGAGGTTCAGTGAAAGGAAATGAGAAAAAAAGTCGGGACATCTATCTTACGCTTGGCCCGTGACCGTTTTTCTATGTTTTAAAGCAAAGAGAACTGTGATATTAAAGTCGTTCGTTACGCGTTTTGTTTTAAGTTGAAAGTAAAACAGTGAAGCTCTCTGGCTCCTACCTTCTATTGTAATTTATCATTATAGGATTCGGATTATAGGGACTTCGAATAAAAGTTCTGCATTTCGGGGAAATCTCTATTGCAAACAGCAGTCGGATTTTTTGTCCATCATATCGATTTTATATATATTTTATGCATAGTATAAAAAGAACTGAATAACGGAAGTAAATCCCTCTTGTTTCAAATTGTTGATAGCTCAAATGATAGCAGTTTTCATCAGTCATTAATTTGCTCTAAATTAATTGAACTAATAATTTGTTGCATATCTTTATGTGTTCCTGCACGAATGACTATTACTGCAACTTTCGTATATAGAGTTAATTTACAATATAATTTAATAGCATTTTACATTCGTTTATATTACTATACCAAACAACTCATGCAGACATCATTGTTATTTTACTAACATACATTGTAACCTAAGCAATAGCCAGCATAGATAATCTAATTAATTTAAAATACATTTAATTCTAGAATTTAATTTTTCCTGCCGTCTGCGTAACCAATCACAATTTTCGACTAAAATTTATTTATCCATTTTACTCTGCGTACAATACGTAGTTTACACCATTCGACTATTTTCATTCGTTATAGGATAGTCATCTTTATTTCCAGGATGAAGTTTTCGCAGATACGGCATTACGACGAAAGCGAAAAAGAGATTTCCAGCGAGATGTACGAATTACTTAAACACGAATGGCAAAAGCAGAAAATAGTATAAAAGTGATATCTAATCCGGTGGAATGTCGGCTGGCGAAATATTATTCGGTCAAACATTATCCCCGAAAGGAAATGATTTTTCGCGAACAAGAATAAACCCTTAGGAAGCTGCAGTGAGTTCAGCGGGAAATAAAAGATAATAAGAAGATAACGCGGCTGTATGATGAAAAGTTATGGCAGTTCTGTGTTTCAATATCTGCGGGCTACGTACTTCAGATACGTACTTGAGGTTCCACGTACAAGGAGAATTCGAAGTACGTATAATTTGAGTTATGAGCGCTACGGGGCAACGATCAAAGTTTTCAGTGCCAGCAGTGTTCCCATGCTGAAGTCAACCGGGGCGATATCTTGTGGAATAATAACGCAATTGTCACATCACTTAGAATTCCCTCTACTACTTATTTTTACCTCAAACAATGTTGACTAAGTTCTGCCGTTCCGATAACTTTGACCGCGGTACTTGATTTTATGAAAATCTCGTTAGACCAGCATTTATTGCGATTTTTTTTTCCGGGAAAAAAGTGAAAAATACTGCAATTCATATCATCAGCAGGTACCTATTTCAATGGTTCTTAACTGTGTTGAAAATATTGTTTCATAGACGCGAGATATGAAAGACATACAAATGATGTAGCTACACGATCGTTTTATGTAAACAAATGTAAAAAAATATTAATAATATTTTAAATTATATTGAAAGAAGAAGAAAAGTCTAAATAAGTTGTATAAGGAATGACAATTCGTAATAATATGTTCTAGAATTTTAATTGTTGAAGTTTTACTGGAATAAATATACAGAGTTATATTGCACTTCGTTAAATTTTTTAATTGAAAATTAAATGTTTAAATTAATATCCATCTAAAAAATATTAATAGTAGTACGCGGTGGAATAGGAGCGGCTAAAAGTTTAGAATAAAGCAGAACGGACGTAACAGAGGATGGTGTGTAAGGGAAATGGTCTGTTTATTGTCAGACACGTTTCGTGGACACTGTGACAGTCGCTACATTTTCTTGCAGCATTTCATATATAAACCATTTTAAAAATTATTCTAAGTAGGTTGCAGTGAAATTAAAAATTAATTGAAAATCACCTTGCTGTTTAACAATAAAATATTTGTCCTACTTCTTTGACACGAACGCAAAGTATTGTTTTTCCTCGTTGTATATAAATGTACATTTTCATTAAAACTAAATAAATGCGGCTGTAGTTGACACATGCATTTTTGCAACTGCAGAAAAAATATGACCTCAGGAGTCGTGACACATTTTTCTCTATCAACTTTTATTGTATTCACCTAGAAAAAAAAGCGCTGGGCTTCGCGGTGTTTCAAACATTGTCCAGAATAGTCTTACAAAATTTATTTGCGCACAGTGTAACTTAAAGTTGATGAAACTTGTACGTTTCGATTTGAAATCAAACGTGATCATATTTTCTGTGATTTAATACTACTCACTTTTTAATAATAAATATGATAATCATTAAATTAGGCGTGTGACTGTTCACTGTATTGTACTTCAATCTAAAATGTTGACATCACTAAAACTCTACATTCCCTTACATTTCAAGTATTTGGATCTTATATACAGCATAAGGGCTGAACAGCAATAACTTTACTATTTGAAGGAAACGTGCAAACTTCCATATTACAATAAAACGAAGGCCACAATTCGGTACGTTTACAACAAATTAAAATAGAATACACGTTCGAAGTTTACGAACATCCAGAGAACGAAACAGTCATCTTTAAAATGCTTTATTTTTGCGGATTACATATTAATTGCGATTACGCAAACTCCTCGTTATTTAAGTCCCATAGGAGGTAAACGCAGAAAGTGGTGGCAACGTGGAAAATATTAATGTTATTCGCAGCGGTAATTAATTAAACGACGGACAAGGGGGAGAGGGATGATGTCGTGCAACGAAAAGGTCGAAAATGTGTAAGGTGTGTAAACGGACGCAAGGTTCGTGGGATCGGCTAAACGCGACGGACGATAATTAATCGTTTCTGTTGTTCCGATTGTTAATTCGTTATCGAGCGATCGGCCGGGACACGTGGCTATTTCGTCCAGTACCAGGAGCGGCACTCTTTAAGCAACGATGGCGTGCCGTGGAATGTTTATGCCGTGTAATACATGCGCGGCAACGTAATTACATGCAATTTACATCAGATTTTAATTTGATACAAGCCGCTGCCATGAGGTGACCCGTTGAAAGTGCGATTCTAATCAGGCCACGGCGACAGCATCGATAACGTCATCCTGATATTTCGCGACGTAATTACGAGGGCGAAAGGGGGGAGAGAAAGGAAGAAAAAACCTATGGAAATCTGGAGATGATCGCGAAAGCGTTCTCACGTGACGCCTATCTAGCATGTAATACCTCTCTAAATCGCGAAAAATACGATCGTCCACGGAGCCAATAGGTATACTTAAGATTTTTAGATCGTTTTTATGGCCACTGGTCAACACTACCACCGCCGTCGCCCTGCATTCGACCGGTAATGAACGTTAGAGTGTTTTACTGCGTCGATGGTACGCGTTCCTGAAAATAATTCCAGCCCGAACCGAGGCTCGTTGCACCGAACTTCGGTCTGATTTGATCGATTCTCTGTTCGATTCTTCGGTCAACAACAAGCTCTTTGTACTGGCCGATGTTTTACGTTACAAAGAGCAATGGCGGATTGAGGTTCTTGGATTTATTGCAGGAATGGGCGCGACGAGTTGTATTGAATTCAACTGCACAGTTGGAACAGTCGCATTGAGACTGTGATTGATTTATTCTGTTTGCACGTTGCTATCTAACGTTTTTCGTTAGAGTGTCGTGCCAATTAGATTGTGAACTATTATTAATCTGATTTTGTGTTGAAAGATAATTGAGCCTATTGAGACACAATCGTTAGAACTTTGAATAACGTTACTTATGAAGCACGAACTTGAAACTAATACAAACTGATAAGAAGTAATGCGTAAATCGTTCCCTTCATAAATGAAAAGATCAACGGAAGATCGGTAAGTTGTTACGATTTGCACTTTGACTTTGATAAAAAATAAAGACGACGTAGATATTACGGAATTATTTTCTAATGCCCCACTCATCAACTGAAAATCGGAAGTTTATTAAAACTTTGATTGAGCGGCTTAATCGAAAGGCAGACAGGTTGAAGAAATTTTAGTCGATTTTGTTTAAAGCAGAATTATCACGTTTAAGTGATTTCAGATCCTGAAATGGTATTATAAATTTATTATTAGTAACTATGACAGCACGGATAATTAACTCTGCCGCCAATCACAATCCGGCTAAACGAGGTATAAACTGTATTCAAGTTTTTTACCTTCCTTTTCAATAAATCAATAGCTTCCCACACTACACTTCTCCTAATTTGCTAAGGTCTCTATTCACACAGGGTTACCTCGATGTATCAACAACCTGTAATAGTATGACAATATTGCCACGAAGATTATGCATACACAAGTCCCTTTTCGATAACCATAAAGCAAACGATCTCCCGTAGATTGACTATCGAAACTTTATGGACGGTGTATCTCCTTAGCATGTTTAATGTCACGATAGAGTGTACAGTCTTTGGTGAGAGATGATTGATGAACGTTTCGCATATTTGGAATATTCCGAATTTAGATAATATTGTATCGTATTTAGAATTTCGTAAAAATTAAACACCACATTCGTTATACTATTAATGATTTACAAATTACACAGAGAAAAATGCAGATCTGTTTTAATCTGGAACATCAGCATAAAGTATGTTTAATAAAGATAAGTTAAACGTAACGATATCTTGACTTCAACTGTTGCAGAATTTAGAAATGTCTGACAACGCCTCAAATCAATTCTCACCGCGCAATTCAATTAAGTATACAATCTTAATATCGAGAAAAGAATAATCGAAGTTAAATTGATTCAAATTATACTGATTTAAATTACACAAGAAGGCCTACTTTAATATTATCAGGTATCAAGATATACATATAGTTCAAATGATACCGCCCAGAACATCGAAGTACCGAACAAATTATTTTGCAAAATATACTTTGCAAAATATACTTTGTTCTTTGTATAGTTTTCACAAATAATAAATGATCAGTGAACACTAGCTACTGCCCTCGGCTCACTCCCTGTAACTCTAAGAACTAATACTCAATCATTACTATTTCATTATGGAACAACGTAAAAAACACGAACGCGAAGCAAGTACGATTTAAACATAAATAATAACCACGCGAGGAGAATGTCGCGTGTCGTCGAGCCGTAACATTAGGGCACTGATTCGAGTTCTAATAACGGCCCTCCCTATTGAGTCGATCCTTCTTCCGTCCCCGACTTTTGCGCAACTGATTCAAAAGGGGAAAGCCCCCGCAGTGGCGGCGCAGCAAAACCGGGCACCAATTCGAGAACAAAGAGCGAGGGCATCAAGTTCGAAAGTCGACGCGGAGCCTTAAAGCGAGACCGGTCGTAAAACGTGCCAGTTCCGTGCGTGGTTAAAGAAGCTGTATCAAAGTTCGATGCGACGGAGAAAGAACAAGTGGCACGCGTCAATGGTGTACGAAGATTATTCAAGAACGCAGACCTCGCGAGAAGCAAACGCGGGGGGACTAACGTTTGCTGGCACCGAAGCATCCGTTTTACCTCGTCGCGACAGGACGACAAAATTTCGCGGAGAAACGACCAGCGTATGGACGACAACGAAAGAAATCGTTTACCGCAGAACGACCGCGGGACGGTTCCATTCTTGTTCAGTCAGGTGAGCGACTATCTACATCCAGATTCACGTAGGTGGATCACGTAGTGACCAGCGGAGGAGCTTGCGTTCCCTATTCATGGTCGGGGGTGCGTGGGCTAGGGTTGCGATAGCCGCCCGCAGAACGTTATAATCGGCCTGGCACGGCGCGGCCATGGCAACAAAATCGTCCATGACAACGACCCCTCGGACTCTCCGTGTCTCTAGAGATTCCTAGAGGGTGACGCGGTCGGCAGGCCGAAGGAGAGTAGCGGAGCACAAGGGAACGCAGAACTGGAACCAAGGATTGGAGAGGGAGGGGGGCGTGCGTGTGTTCCACGTGTGTAGAACAGGTGAAAAGAAGCAACGGACGAAGGTAAAAAGAACGACGGGTGGTTGAGGCGGGGAAACATCGCGGGAGAAAAGGCTGCTGGGGGAGTTGAATAGAGAAGGAACGGTGGAGGAAGAATGAAAAGACAAAGCAAAGTGGAAAAGGAATGGGTGGAGAGGAAAGGACGAGGGGGAAAAAAAGAAATAGGTCACATTAAAGGTTCATTAGGGCACGGCAGCTGGTATCTGACCCAAATTCATATTTTCCATAGTGACGGGCTTGCAACGTAGAGAGGGGGTGGCAGGCAGGGAAGCAGGCAGGTAGGAGGCAGGCAGACAGTTAGGCAAGCAGGCAGGCTGGCTGGCTGACAAGCAGGCCGGTCGGGGGTGGGTGGTCGGTTTGCCTGAGCACGCGGGGCTGGGTGTCGTATTCGACGGGGTAGCGCGAGGGAGAGGGTTTGACGGTGTGTACGTGAGCGCGTGTACACGCGTGATATGGTGTGCGCGCGCGTGGAATGGGTGGGTATTCGGTGGATAGGACAGGGTTGGTGCGTTCCTTTCAAAGGATCGTGGTACGCTGGCGCAAGCGTTTCGGGCGCCGGCGCCTCCCCCACCCTTGCACATCCCCTACCTTGTATGCACAGCTCGTGTTCGGGCGGGGAAGCGTCGCGACGCCTGCCGTCGGCTGCACAGTGCGGGCCCGGACGCCCACCAAGTAGTACGTTCACGTTCTGGTCGGACCGTCGGACCTTAGCGGTACTGCGTTCTCTTTCTCTCTTCTATCCTGGCACTCACCCCTCCCTCGCTCTCACTCTCTCTTTCTCTCTCTCGCTCCCTCTCTTGCACACCCTCTAGTCGCCAGCGACGTACCCTCCCTCAACTCCTACTCTCTCTTTCCCTCCCGGATACCTATACGTTCATACATCTATATCTCTCCTCGGAGCGCTGCAGCAGAGTGCAGCTGCAGAGGGACGTAGCAGCGTGAACTGTCCGCGATGGACTCGCTAAAGGAGCGGACGCACCGTGGCCCAGTAGTCACGGCGTAGCGCGTGGCCAGACACGACAGGAGGTGAAAGCAGTCGTGTACGATACCGTGTTCTCGTCGTGGAAAGGCGAACAGAGCCACAGTTTCCAGACAGTGAGCTCCGCCTTGTCGTGATCGTACGGACCCTATCGTCGGGCTTGAAGATCCTCGGGTGAGATAGAACATTGGCAACGTGTGCATCAACGTCGCGAATTACGCGACAATTTCAACCCGTCGCACGACGGTCGCCGATCAACGGTTCTTCGGGTGTACGGCAGTAGACACGGACGATACAGCGGCGAGGATCAAATGGTTCGAAGACAAAAAAAAAAAAAAAAAGAGAAAATTCTAAAAAAAAAAGGGAAGGAACAGTGGCGATGCCTCGTAATTCCGCGACGCGGACGCTTCTGTAATGGCCTCTATAATTCCATGGGGGTGGGTTCTCGAAGCGTCTTAAAGGGGCGCGATCGTTCCGGGACGCGTTCCTTCTTCACGAGCACCGTTGTTCTCGGCTCGAACATTTTTCGAGGAGCGCGAGTACTTGGGCCGACGAAAACGCGGTCGACGCTGGATTGACAGCAAGTGTGAAGGCTTTGTGGCTACTCGAGGATGAGTATCGGCCTCGGCCATTGTCGTTCTAACAATAGCGGCGTGTTCAAGAAGCGTTAGCTGTACCCCCGAGGGTGCAGCGGCTTTAAAAGACGCGAAACGCTCGTGTGCAATGCTCGTGTAGCGAGCCCCGTGCATCCACGACGGACCTCCGTCGTCTTTCCTCGGCTTTAAATCGTTAACGCTTTCTATTCTCCCATCGTCGCATCCGGTAGGGATTTTCCACGAATCGTAAATCGTGCCGGCGGCAAGAACGGAGGTTGCCAGTGAAACGGGTCGCTCGGTGCAAAACGAAGTACAGGCTGCTCGTTTTGACGCGGGCTTGCACAGGCAATGTTAGAACCGACGTCGAGGCAATTTCACGCGAGTTGATCCGAGTTCTGAGCTCCCCGGCCTGAAGTTATTACTTCCACGCTCGGGAATCTACGGCCAGTTTCGAAGGCAAACCGTCGTTTAAAGGGTGTTCTCGTTAGAGTTCCGCTGCACTCGCCGTTTCACCCGTCAGAAGTTGTGCATAATCTGGAACGTCGAAAGAGCTCGTTTATTATTTCGTGCGTCCCCAGAGCGACGCGAAAAATCCTCGTCGCGAGAGTTCTCGACGAATTACCTTCCGCCAGAGGAAATTCCCGTCTCTGTCGGGAAATATTTTCTCTTTTAATAACGTCTGCAGCTCGCGGGCGTACCATTTCTGTCGGGACAAAAATTTTCCCATTTTGCTCGGAACATCGTTGCAGAACGTATTCTTTAGTTCGTCGAATGGGACCAGTCATTTGTTCTCGTATTTCGCGGTTTCGAAAGTCAGCCAGATGATTTTCTCGATTTTCTCCTGAGTGAAAATGTTCCCCGACTTGTCGTATATTCTTCTTCATCTTCGTTCTTTTCGAAGATCGAAATATCGGATTAATTTTGCAACTCTACAAATGCATCCCCCTTTTTTGCAACGCAATCGAAATAACTTGTGAACACCATTCTTCCGTAAGATTCCTGGGTTGTTTTTTATCAGAGAACACGCAGCTCGAATTTTTCAATATAGCAAATGCAAAACTGTCCTCGTTATTAGAAAAAATTGAAGAAAGCCACCGGAGATTAATTCAACCTTTGTTCCTGTCTCTCTGGAATTTCTACGAATGTTACTTTATTGCGAGCAGAGATTTAGTTATTCAATTCCAAATCACCTCCGAGACTCCGCCAGTTCTCTCGTTTGATCGATCCCCGTCGACAACGGCGAGATCAAAACTCCTTGACCTACCGAAATAGCTCCGCGAAATTATTAATCGCGATCGCTGTCCGTCTTCGAGCGACCCGTCGGCTGACCGAAAGAATCAGAAATCCGTCGTCGGCCGAGCCATCTCGTTTCCCCTAGGGCGTTCCAATTTTCGACGGGAAAGACAACGTTTTCATCCGCCAAAAGTTGAAGGTGACGGACGATCGATGGAATTAGCTCAACGTGTCGAGAGTTCGTCTAAATTTAAGCCGCTTATTTCGGTGTGTTCCTGGCGGGCGTTTCTATTCGCTGCTCGACCATCCCGAGGATCATTTCCATCGGCCGGTTCCGTTTCGCGGGAGGTTGGACCGATAACGAGATTCCGGAATTTGTCAGGCTGGCCATTTCATAGCCGATTAGCCGACATTCTTCGACCGGCTGTACGGTCGGACGGGAGTAATCGAGGCAGATAAAAGTGAAACGAACTGAATGGACAGGAGAAAACACGGAAGTCGATATTGAACTTGCCGTATATTCGCCTAGCCGGACGGAATATTGCGGAAAACTTTCCCGGCCCGAGCACCGCCTCCCGTTCTCCCTTTTCCCATTCGCCCGCCGCATCGCCGGGCGTTCTCACAGCTGTCGATATTTACGATATTACATTTGCCTCGGCCGTTCCCGTGCTCTTGAAAAGGGGCCTCGAACTTCGTGCTCGAGGCCCGGCCGATATTCGCCAAGAGGGTCACGTCGAGTCTCACTTTGTTCCCGTCTTCCAAGCTCCGCCTAATTACTCTCTTTCGACCGAGTCGACCGAGCCGCTCCTCCAATTAATCGCCGTCTCTCGAAGCGCGAACACGTGAACCAACGTCGGGCGCACAAAGGGTCGACGAAATGGTTCGTTCGTCGGAGCACAGTTGAAAGTCGACGATCGTCAAGGGACAAAGGAATAGCCCAAGCGACGAAGCCGGGCCAGTAACGAACGGATTCGGGAAGAATGACAGTTATTGACACTGAACACCGCGTGCCTCGCGGCAGGCGCAGCGACCTCGCGAGAAGACTCGCTCCGGATATAGGCCGACCGATGGACATTCCCTCTCCCGTGTTGTTTCTCTTTCCTTCGTTCGCGCAGACACGCGCGCGCCTTCCTTGTCCTCGTGCACGACGAAAATATCGCCGAACGAGCGAAGGAACGAACGCAGAGTACCGCGGAATCGTCCAACGAAACTTGGGACCTTCGTCGATGGTCCGAGACGTAATCGTGACTTTCCAAGTTCGGACGTTCGTCGGTGCAGCGACGGTCAGGTATATTCGGCCCATCCTCGGGCGCAGTGTTTCTTTCGCGATCGTCGTTCAATGTTAGCTCTTGTGACTCGAAGGTTCGTAAGGGTAAAAAGCAAGAGGGCGAGAGGAGAGAGAGAGAGAGAGAGAGAGAGAGAGAGAGAGCACCATAGTGACTCGGTGTTTTCCGGCGTAAACTGAATCGTCGTTGCATAATTTTCCTAAAAATACGCGAAAACGGCCGGCCGAGGGCACGCGATTGCGCGAGCGTCAGAAATATTCGCGAGCCGACGACGATACTCGATGAACCCGTAGCACCGCGTACGTAAATCCCGGACTACGTCGCGGGACAGTGAAGTGCCGACAGCCACGGGAGTACGCGTGTACGAACGCGCACGAAATTGTCCACTGTGCAAGTGATCGAAGGACGCAACCACGAACCGGGGGCCTCCTGCCGGCACACCGCACACAGTGAACGCGACCGTTCGGGACGGTTGGAGTATGGTGCCAGAATTCGTTCAGTGAGTGATGTCTGTCTCGGAGTGGATCCTCTGCCGACGAGCGACCAATCGTTTCGCGGCCAGCTGATCGAGCAAGGTATGCAAGCTCGGGACAGTGCTACTATAAACAGTTTTGCACGATATTTCAGAGAGGACGCGTCTTCTCGATTGTGGTGAGCTTCGTCTCGATACCATATTTGACGTTCGCGGAGAGGCGGCTCTGTGAACTTCTTCCGAACTGTATCCGCTGTCTTTGAACCCCGTGACCCCACGGCCGCCTTGGCGTTGAATTCGCGACAGGACTGTTGTATCGCGAGGACTGTCGTTCGCTCCCTTTCGCCTGTGCAGAATCCATAATCGTGCCGGCTGTCGACGCGAGCGAAAATGTACGCGGTTCGAGCGATCGAGCCAGCTACGCCGAGAGGGACTTCACGCTCAGCCTGCAGGATATATTTAAACGCGCGCGTCTCGTGTTACTCGCGCATCATGCCGAGCCGAGAATAGGAATCCGCGTGCGCGCGAGCGCGACAACGTCACGTCGACTCTCCTTTCAGACGCGATGCTCGTGGCGGTCGTTCATTGAAAAACTCGGATTCCAGGGTGGACCAGGGCGGCGGGATTTTTGGGGCGATGGGATTGCCTTTGGCAATTCCGGGCGTGCATCTCGCGGAGATGGCTGGGTGAGGAGATAGCCGGTCGGTGGAGGATTCGGGTGGTCAAGATCTATCGTCGGTGACCGACATTCCCAAGTTTGGGGGACGCGGACGGGAGTACGGGCTATTTAAATATCCACTGGAATCCCACGAGGTATTCCCTTCGAGTTTCCACGTTCGTGCCTCGGGCAGAGACGCGCCGGATGGCGAGGAGGAGATTCTGGAAGGCAAGGGGCGGTAGCGTGGGTGGCAGGGTGGCAAGGTTGGCTTGCAGGATCGAGGCGAGGTCCATTGTTACTGCCTTAATGCCTCTCTTCCTGCCAATAACCCCTCTCTGTCTCTCGCGAGCACAATGACACCCTTAATGGCCGTCTGCAAGTCAGCGACGAGCTTTCGTGCCGCGATCCCGTTTTACATTTTTTTTTCTTCTTCGAAAGAGTACGACCCTGACATCCGTCTGCAGCATCGCCTCTACTCTTTCGAATCGATTGACCCTAGTTCGTATCAATCGTTACTCCGCACTTCGTGAATGCGTCGACATACAATTTTATCAATACGTCTCAACGTCGATGGGATGCGCGGATCACAAACAACAGCGTTTATCCTTGCCCTTTCGGTGGCTGGACGATAAAACGTATCCCCAAAGACAGCGCGTCGGGAAGGCGGCTCTAAAAATTTTGCATCGAACCGCCGTGCCAGGTCGATGGTTGTCCCTCGACCAACAACTGCTCGCTGATTTCTGCCATTTGCCCCACTGGTGTTCCATCGAGCGATGGGCACGGTACCGTTATATCGACACGGCTCGGCCTCTGATAATTTCACAGTGTATTTCAGCGTGAAGTCCGTCGTCAGAGAAGAGGAGGCAGCGAGCGTCCCGATGTAAAGGACAGTAATTAGCTATGGCACGGCGAGGAACACTCCGGGTATCGGGTATTACGGATCGGGGAGCATGAAATGTCATCGGCAGAGCCAGCCAGCCAGCCAGCCAGCCAGCCAGCATTTCTGGAATCGACATTTTGCGGTCGGGACGTCGTGGGGGCGAAGAACGCGCAGATAACGGGCGTCACCCCGATCAGCCGTTTCTTTTTTCCCCTGCCCCGACTCCGACTCCCTTTGCTGGATCTTGCTGCCGTGGAACAAGAACGGGACGGATGGGAAGAAGAGTCGGTCCGGATGAAGGACTGCAAACGAAGAATCACAAAATGGGGCACATGTAATGTTAAGCTTAGCTGGTTGAACACGGGTCAAATATACCGCACGATTGACGCATTTGGTCCCCTTCAACCAGCTGTAGTTGACATTAGACTCCGACCCCGTGTCATCCTGCAGGAGAGGACTACGCTGACCACTAGTGAGATCGTGAAGTGTTCGTGACGTCGGGCTGGGCAGTGTTAATTAATTGATCGTTTAAGAGCGCCGTCGTTGAAACAGTTTCGTCCATGCGTGTTCGCAATGCGGACGAGCAGCGAAGGACCCGTGAAGCAAATTAAGCGACGATAGAGAGTTTAACGCCGTTTCGCGAGCATTCCGTGTTACAGACAAGCTCGTTTACGTGAAAGTTAGGAATTCCCGCAGTGCTGGAAAGAGAATCACGTAACGCCGTAACGGCGGGCGCAAAGCAAATCCATTTGCAGTTTTAACGACTGAACTCGTTGGGTACGTAGTAAAACGCCGCTGGAACGCGGCCCGTTTCATCGTTCCACCCTCAAGATCGAGGTTAATGGCGCTGACTGATTGACAGCAGTACACCGTTTAACCTATTTCATGTTATTCTGTGCATGCCGGTGTCCTTGTTCTTACAGTATTCTTGCCGATGCTTTGCAACGATGAGGAAACTGTCGCTAGTCCATCGATTTATTTTCCCTGTGCTCGTTACCCCTTGGTACGTTGGTGTTTGCCCCTTTGATATGTTGCGCAACGTAAAACTTAACGCTAGCTGTTTAATGGGAATTTCAGTGCAACTTTGATTAATAATTGGTCCACTGTATTCCAATCTGTCGGCACACTTGGCTTTTATGATCGCATAAACAGCGTATGACAAAAGGCTGTTAGCTGTCGATAAAATTAATGCAAGCAATTGATGTCTCGCTATTGCTGTTGAAACACTGCTTCAACGATAAATATTATTTTGGCGTTTTCGACGTGAAACACTCAACACTATACGCTTACGTTTCCATGTTTGTTATTTCAAAACCAAGCAACAACTAAATAGTGAACCATGGAATATTCTTTTTCACGTGACATGGAATCCTCGTTTCTAAAATGTTTAATTTAGTGGTTGACAAAATGATACGGTGGCAATTGGCATTTTCGTTCGGTCGATAACAAGTAATGGCGATAAAGAGGCGAGGCCGAGGGATGAAGATTGAAAAACTTCAAAGACGAAGTAAATCAAACCAACCCTCCCTTTAACACGTTCAAGTACTTGACGCTCGTGCTTCTCTGCAGCTTCTTCTAACTTCATTACCCCAGACACTTGACACGTGTCACATTCGCTCGCGTTACATCAAACTTCTGCACGTTTCGCTAGGATTGGACGAGCAAAATATTTGGAAAACTTTCTCGCCTGAGAAAAAAAAGGCATATTTTCAAATGAATTTCCTTCAAACTGTTTGGATTACTCAAATTCGATATTATTTACCTTTCGTACAATTATAATTCATTCGAATATTCATGTAACTTCGAAATTGTAATTTAACTACGATTTTACTTTTGCATCCCTTGTAGTTTCAATGTTTGACATGTGTTAGGATCGTCATAATAGGTACTTTAAGGTGGTAAATTTTTATTATAAAAGAAGCTTCTTCATATGAGTTTAATAAAATCCTTGACAACGTAGATAGTTACTTGTATAGTACGTACTATATGTGGAAATAAACTGTACGAGTTGCAATTAATGTTGCTTTACTGCAGTGTACTTCTACGCTTCTTCGTGACGGCTTGCGTAACATTGAACTATATTTT
Organism: Nomada lathburiana; assembly: GCA_963667235.1. NCBI lineage: Eukaryota > Metazoa > Arthropoda > Insecta > Hymenoptera > Apidae > Nomada > Nomada lathburiana. The sequence continues at coordinate 6,078,190 of OY763898.1, read as the reverse complement.
TAATTCAGGAAGTTGCAAAAGTAGGTCACGTTAATTGTATCTTTGGATACCGAAGAATTAAAATGATTTCCAGGGAAACATTTGCCAAAATTAAAATGATACATTCTCCGATATAAAAACTTAATATTGCAAAAATAAATTCTCTCATTGTTAAATGATTCTTGTGATCATGCAATTATTTGTTACACGTTTGCTAGTACATAGTTACAGTGCTTCCTATTGTCATAATTTTTCAAAAGTTGATTATATTAGAGATATCCTAAATGGTATTCGATGCAGTTTAAACGTACTTCTTGTTAAATAAATAATATACAAGTGGTATTAATTATTGACAATAACTCAGCATTGCTCAGGTACATTTATTTTATGGCACATATTTTTGGTACTTTACTTGGATAGCTTGTTGTACGGCTTTTACTAACGCCATTACTAACAGAGTTGAGCACAACTTTATTTGAGAGATCAATAACGAATAAAAGCGATAAATGGAGATTTGCAGTGTATTGCAGAAATCAACTTTCATCTTTATAACAATTCACTGAATAAATGAACAGCACATATTTTCATATCAATTTTGCTACTAAGCAGCACTCACATGATATATAATATTGTTCGTGCAAACAGGAAAATATTTGCAGTGGTCAAGTAACATATTATTAGAAGAATAATAACATAACACAATGAGAATAATTTACAATACATTAATAATGATAACTAGTATATTTTTATTACAATAATAATTTGTTCGGTTCAGCAGATACTCAGAATACTCTTAACCAAAGAACCACTTGAACACTATGAAAAAAAACGAACAAACTACGCTTGCCAGACGGCGAAAAGTTTAATGTAGCTAAAACCAGACGGACAGCTATCTTATTTTTAATAACGGCGAATAAAATGAAGACCAACAATTTTAGAAACTAAATGTTAGGATTGAAGTATTAAAAAAATTACCAAATAAGCCTGTATTCTTCAGTGAATAATGAAATGTTACAATATTTAACAAGGAACAAAATCATTAATAATTCAGAATTTCTAAGAGCAATTTTTCATTATACACATATGCACATAATCTTTCTATCAATTATACCCTTCTAGAGAACATCAAACTCACAAACATGTCGCATTCAAGCTGTTCAAAATATCAGAAAACCATTAATTGGCCAAGATGACATTGAAAATCAAGAAATGTCCCTCCGACAACGAAGAATTAATGAAAATAAATTTCTCCTACATCATCAGACATTCTTCTTGCTATTCTTACCACGTTCGCGCACCTCGTAATTAATTCTACAATCGCACCGATTCCAAGATCGGCGTTTTCCGCCGCTGTATGCGAACAACGTCGTCTTCATTCAATTCAATTCGTGGCAAACGAAACTGCTCCCGCGGGGCACACTTTCTCGCGCTAACTGCGTCGTTGTAAAAGCAAAGTCCGCGCGCATAATAGACGCCCTTACGACCCCTCAGACACTTACGTCCGGCGGAATCGCGCCACTAAATCCGGATTCCGTCATTAAATCCTCCTTTTGTGGCCAACGTTTCCCCGTATCAAGTCCGGCCGCCGACGTTCACCTCGGGCGAAGTGTACGTGCAGGAAATTGCACGCAACAACTACGAATTAGTATCTCTCCGCGATCAATCGTAAGAGAAAAAAAACAAAGATACAAACGAGAAAATTCGGTGCGAAAATACTAGGGGAAAAATGCAGTGGGCCGGATGAATATTAGTACCTTGCTGTCCAAGCGCAGGGTACTAATTTTTTGTTCGAAGTGCAGGCAGTGGGTAGAAATATGTTACAAATTGAACAGTAATTTTGCAAGCAATACGTACAGTGGTTATTTAGAATTCTTTTGCTAAATGTTCATTAGCAGGATTTATTAGCAGAGGACGCGAATAAGTATTGTAGCGCGACGGACCTTATGCGGAATGTAAAGTGCGAACAGATAGGATACGAGATTCTGAGAGAAAATACGCAAATTTGGACAACTATTAATTATACGTAAAAGTCTATTATTCTTTCTTTTATATTCTCTTACGTTTCAGATTTTGATCAATCACTTCAGTAAAGTACTGAACTATTGATATCTCTATGGAGCTATTCCTGCCTCCTTTATTCATATAATGAGTAATAAATTAGGCCGTCGAATATAATATTTTAGCGGGATTAGGTCAAGAAACTCTAACTTGGCGAGGAATTCAATATCCAATTGTTATGTTTCGCTTATACGAAACAACCAAATAAACTTCGTTGCTTATGAATAATTTTAGATACTTTCACTTAATTTCAATAACCGCGCAAACTGTATTGAAATTTGTTAAATTCTTAATATAAAAAACAAAGTTAGCTCTTACATTTCTAACTACCACCGAATGTCCACAATATTAATTATCATTAAAATCGTTGTCATCTATAATAGAACAGAATTCCATTTAATATGAAAGGGTGTCATTTGTAAATAAAATAGTAAGAAGAAAATTGCCGGACGAGTGCAATTATTTCTAAGGTATTCACTGGAGCGGCTATTAAACGAATCTAATTATCCCGACGGTTGTTACACTTAATTGTATAAATTTACAGTCCGTAGGAACGGCCAGAGTGTACCATTGATCGAGAACTACTCTGGTTTTAAACAATCCTCATTGTACTTGCATTCAGTTCACGTTTCGTAATACTTTTCAATTTAATGCAACCCTGTACCTCCATGAACGAGTTTCCCCAGTTTTTCTATTGCTCTATTTCTCTGGTTCTAGTTTCTCTTCTTCTTTCTTTCGTTTGTTCCTTTGCCGTTCTTTTTATAGACTGATCACTGTTTCCGGGGTAACGGGGCCGCGGTACGTAATTAGTCTCGACTTCTAATTTTAGCTGCGATACATTCATATGCGCGAAAGAGGAGTGGGTAAACACGGCTGGTGTTAATTGGAACTGTGATTTATATTTAATCGGGGGTGCGTTAAATAAAATTGATTGCTCGTGTGCTCGGGCACGGTTGAAGAACGGCTGTATATTATCAATTTCATAATTCAATGCAAAACACCTCTCGCAGGTGGTGTTTAAACATAAAATTTCCGTTACATATTTGAAAAGATTTTTCTGTTTCGCGTCATGAACTGAACAGGTGGTGCTTAAGCATAACGTTCCAGTTACATATTTCAAGAGACATTTCTGCTTTTAATTATGAATCGAATTTAGTACTTGCGTTTATCCACGCTCGAAGGTCTGCATAAGATTTTTCAATTAGCTGAGCTGTACAGATACAAGTTTAAGACGTTGGTGTTTATTATTCATATTTTAGTGTGTTGGTATTGCGAATATTAATATTAATATCATAGGCTTTCACGTACACAAATTATTTACTACTTTGATTGAATTTTGAACACGGATTTCAACGTACCTTTCTACATTGTGTCATTGGCAGTCTGCTAGCAGTTGCATTTTAGATTGTACCAGCAGTAATTTAAACTGGAAGCTGCATTTCGCTAAATACTTTGTTATTATGACCGTTTTGTGCATGAAATTGTTATGAGTCTATCATTTATTAATTAAAACAATGAAAAGCAACAAGAAATCAAATTTCATACTACAGTAAAATGGAGATAAAAAATATTCTTCGTATAATCCTGACTATTCTTCTAAAACATAATACAAAATTGGCCACACCGATTGAATTTATTGTTAATCTTAATTTTAATTCTTCGTTAGCAACCATCAGAGATTTGTTCATTATTATTTTTTCATCACTACTAACTGCGGTATTATTGTTTTCCAGCATATCTATATTTATAATTGTATCATACGTAATATATTAAACAAATAACATTATTTAATAGAAAAAGGTGCACGTCTTAAACAAAGATGTGTAGGTAACGAACATACTAATTTCTATCATTTAGAAAAGTCAATTTTCCCTCATTTTCTAAAACCAAACCATTATTTCAATATATTCATATTTGATTTCCCTTATCCTTTTTACTTGTAGCTAAAATTTATTCAATGTTATGCTTAAGAAAATTTATAAATAACACCCCGAGCACCCACAATTTTCCTTTTAAACAGTTCCGTGCGAAGCGTGTATTTTGCGATAGAAATTTAAGTTCGCTGCTCCTCTAGCTTTTGCTCGTACTCACGGTGAAGTAATTACAGGACACGAGCCCGCCCCTCGAAGATGCGCTGAAACGACAGGGTGGCAACTAAGGCCCGATATTGTAATCCGTCGACGGGGACAGCAGCCGGCTGCTGGCTCGACCTAAATATTCCTTTTAATTAAATTTCAACCCGCTACATTTCATTACCGCGGCCGACTAATAACAGTTAATTATTAAGATAGACATATATACGGGGTTGTTGGGTAAATTAAAAAAAATCGGATACATATTTTCCATGCTTGGAAATGTATGAAGCAGTACCTTTAAATGCTAATATCGTAGCTAATAGAAGTATAATACGATATAGTAAATTAGTATGCGAACGTAATCTATTTAGAAAATAAAAGTGGATATTAAATTTCTTATGACTCGAATTTCTAATAACTTAAATTTGTTCAATTGATAAAGTTCCCGGTCTGCAAGCTCGCACATTAAAGCGGGCGTCTCAGTAATTCTTTTATTAGACAATATTTTTAATTATTATCGTTAACAATATCGTCAATAATATCATTGCTTCTCGACTTCATTCGTATTGCTTAAAATACGCAAACATTATTCCCAAAGAAGTTATGGTTAAAAATTGTCAGTAACTGCGCAGACGGCTCCTTCAATTGTATCAGAGTACCATAGTCAGTCACGAGTCTCGTTCCCTTCCATATTAAACGAATTCGCGAACTCGCGGTTCCACCGCGCGAGATAAATGTCCCTGTTAACTTTTAATCGTTCGAAATTGTCGCTTAATGCGACACGCGCAACAAGAGACTCGCAACATTCCGGGAACTTTTCCATAAAATACAATTCAACCCCTTTCACCCGTTTCCGTTGCATAATGACAGATAGCGAGCAATAAAAACTCTCGCGAGATCGCTCTTTCCATTTTCAACTTTCGTCGAGTTCAAAATTGTCATACCGATCCGACACGCGCGGCCGCAAATTCATAAAAAAGTTGTTTCGAAACTAACCCGTTAGCTTTTGCCATCACGTTGGCATAGTTCTCCCCTTAAAACTTCTGGCCAGTTTTTTTTTCTCCTGCACATCCCCCCCGCTGTTGTTCCATTCACCATCGCTTTTCGGTTGAAACTGCTTCGTATACGTGATTGTTTACGTGCCGTTTATGACACTGTGTGCGATACCAAAAGCGACAACTTCGAACAGTCACGGTGATCAAGTCGTCCGCGCGCGCCGATTTAATATCGCTGTAAAAGAACAGGAATAAAAGGGCCAATAGGCGACCAGAAAAAGGTAAAAAGGAAAAAAAAAAACGGAAAAAAAACAAGGCGGGCTACGGGCAATACGGCGTGAATCATTCAGCACGCGAAGTAAACTCCAATTAAGTGGAGCGTGCAGATTGCACCGATAGTTACGACGGCAATGTTTCATGAACGCCGACGATATTTTCGAGCGGGACCGTTTGTTCATTGGCCGCACGGGCCATTATTGGAGATTACCTACGATATCAGATAAAACTGAAAGATGGTACGAGTTTCCTCGCCGACTGCGCGGGAAATACGCGAGACAGCCAATTATTTATTACTTACGATTATGGGATTACGTGAACCGCACCGTTCCCGTATGAAACGGTAATGCTAGGCTAGATTAGCTTGATTTTTCTCCAAATCGTTCCTGGCGAGCACTCAATTTTCTCCGCCTTTAGAAACGGATAAGTAACCGCGAGAAACCGTGGCGAATTTCGCGTTGTTTGTATTCCGTTTGAATTGTCGGGGATGGCCGTATGAAACCGTGAGCGCAAATTGTTTTCTATTTATCCTGTTGAAATGGATATTATGGTTTCATGAGAAATCAGACTGGCATCGAAAGTGAAGTTCCGTTTCGCGCGCAGAATTTTAAGGCGTCGCCGACGTTCAAATGAAACAACGATCGATCGTGAGAATTGGGGGGAGTAATGCACAGAAATCCTCTCGATGTTCGTAGAAATTTCCATTAATGCAATGGAACTGGGTATTCAGGTTTCTGTGAATTTTATACGCCGCGTGAAACCTGGCGTGCAAATGTCTGCGTGTTGTGCACATGGTTATGCTTCAATGAGGTTTTGACGAATCCTCGGATTTTCGTAAATAGCTTTAATGAACTGCGAATATCCGTTCGGTCGTTACATTGTTCGTGAACAAGTGATTCGCTTTTTTAATTAATCCTCGAATTGCAATATTCTTCGCATATTTTCATTAAGATTCGCGAAATCGTACCGACGAGATCGCCAATTTACGACCCGTGTAACAATTTATAATAATTCATTTCGTTTCTTCGTCTAGGGTCTAGAGGGAAGAAACACGATGTACGTATTTGGCTTCGTTGAAAGGTTGCCTGCTCGATACAGGAATTCCTCCAAAGGAAACAGAAAGCATATCTCTACAGTAGATGCAAGTAAATTAAATTTCGAGGACGAATGCGCATTTTAATATCTACGTTGAATCGAGTACTGCGATAAACTGAAACGGGGCACGACGGAATTGTTTCACGCGTGAAATAAAGCACAATTTTATATAATACCCTTGCCTTTTCTCGTTTAGAAAAAACGTAACTGTATTGCCTGAATTGTCTGTTCCATATAAATATAGAATAATATAAAGGAGCATCAAAAGCGAAGAGAAAATTGAAATTCGGAGGGCAGTGTAAAAGTGTCTTCCTTGAAAAATGCCTGCGTTACAGTAACTACAGATAGATGATAAATTTACTTAAGTAAACGAAGGAGTGAAACACCACAAATATCTCCGCAAACACCGGACACAGGGGATTCCTCTACTTAACAAAATTTCGCAACTGAGAAAAGAAGGAAGTTCAACCGCCAACAGTTTCACCCATTACAGACCCATTTCCCCGCTACGGTTTCCCAAATTCACGCTTTCTGGATGCACCACCAATAACCGCAATTCTCTGATTCCGGAAACATGCACATTCTCCAAAGTACCAACTATTCCTTGCGGACCGCAGGGTAGATCCTAGAACGGTTTAAGGGGTCCTAACGGTGCAAGAGGTCAACAAAATCAATACTCCTGCTTCCCCTTTTGCACATTTTGAAACTTACATATGCATGTCCAGACTGAAACAGTAAACGGAAATACGAAGAAACAGAAACATTTGCCGGTGGGTACTTTCGCTAGATCGTGTACATACATACGGAGTATAGCGCAAGTATCACTCCATTACTGTAACAAAGATATAATGCATGCATTGCCATATGTAGATCAATTCATTATAATTAACTAAAAAAAAAAAAAATAATTCATTAAAATTAAGTAAATTTGTTGAAAATAATAAATTTTTGGGTCAGAATAACCCTATCTCACATACGCAAATAAAACGAACATAAAGTAAAAAATATGGTTCATTTAAAAATGTCGGTTTAATATCCTTGCAACAACCTAACTTTCGTTAAACTTCCGACACAATAGTTATCGGAGATAATTTAATCCTTTTCTTCGAATGTGTTAATTCGAATCGCATGCAGTGGCGCTTTCTACACTTGCTATCAGATGAGTCCACACGAAAATTTGATCACACAAGAAAGCTCGAAAGTGGTCACATAAAATATGCATAACTAAAAATACCGTAGTGTAACCTGTTCTAACTATATCCATGTCTAAGGTGCAGGACTATTAGGATAGTCTAATTGACGAGTGCACCAGCAGACCCAAAACCAACGAAAGCCTTCATTACCCTTAATCCTCTTAATTATTCCATCCGCCGCAGGTACATTAAAGCTGAAGCAAAAATATTCTTGTCTGCGTTTTTAGCCGACACGGGTCCAAAACGTACGAGAGTTGAAAAAGATCGACGTTATCACGTGAATAAAAACAAACGCACCAGTGCCATCGAGACAAGTTCCATCAAATTGAAAACACGCACCTTTCTCCACGCAATTCAATCACGAAATATGGACTCTACATCAGTGGTTGTCAACCAGTGTTCCCCGAACTTGCCACAAGTATTTCGCGACACTATGTCAGCTAATCACGAGCATAATATTTTTTTAAGCTATATTTTATTTCTTTCCTGTCATGTAATCTATAATCCATAACTTTTAATATAAGCCATCCTCGTGCACATTTCTCTTGTTAGCTTTGTGACCTTAGTGTTACACAAATAGTCCTTCATGATTTCGAAAAGATTACAGACCAACACCGACGGAACAGTGTCCCGAACAGAAAATATGTCGACACGACCAAAAAAAAAAAAAAAAAAACGCAAACCGTCAGAAATTACTTAAGAAGATAGTGTCGTCGTCAATAATAAATAAGATTACGCCGGTCATGTGGCGCCCCCTGTGCTGCTCGGCATCCACGCCACCGTAAATTAGTTTGATTTCGCGGGACCGCAAAGTAGCAGGCCCCTAAGTAATGTAATCTTGTTCGCGGCGATGTCGCCCCGTGGCTGGTGGTGAGCCTGAAGTTACCGTCGCTGGCTGCGGCGACACAGGTGCTGGTGGCGTTGTCCCAGTTTTCCTGTGGCCTCGGGAATTAGGTACGCCGACGTCGTGGAACGTCTCGTCAGGCCCGTACACGAACAACGTCGATCGGATGACCGCGTGGAACAACACGTTCGACACTTTCTCACCGGCAACTTTGTTCGGAAAGTGATAACGGCCTCGTGTTTCAGGTGGGAAAGCCGGGGGGCAAGCGCCAGGTAGGGTATCCCGCAGGAGTCATCAGTGTCGAGGAGAAGTTGAATACTTTCGCGGGCTAACGTTTGGGAAGCTACGCCAGAGTGTACGTTATCGTTCTCGGCCGAATTTTCATGGAAATTTATGCCGTTTCGCAGTCGTAATAAGGCCCCGGATGCTGGCTGCGTCGCTATGCCGCTCCGCGTTACCTCGTGCAAGTTTTAGGACCATTTAACCTCGTCCCCGTGTGAATAACTGGAATGTTCGCCGTGTACGGTGGAATTTGACGACGATGAGGCGAGCTCGGCGTTCGTTTCGAAAGGAGGATCGTGCGTCGCCGTAATGCGAGGAGAATGAGGGAGGGGAGGGAGAGAATTAGAATTTGTTTTTCATTAGCGACTCGTTAGTGGGGAAATTACGTTCCGGGCCTTTTTCATTAACCCGTGCCCGAAAAGTATGTCTGCAGTCGTATTAGTGAGAAATTTTCCAGCAGTGTCGAATTATTTTTATTCGCCACTCGTTAATGAGAAAATTACGTTGCGAGTATCTCTCATTCACTTGTAATAGAAAGGTATATCTGTAGTGGTTTTAATGGAAAGTTTGCTGGCAGTGCAGAATTTTTTTTATTGATGACTCGTTAATGAAAGGATTACGATATAAGCTGGAGGCGATAGAGATATGGAAGGATGGAGATGCTGAAGTTTTCATAATGCAAACGAGTTTAGAAAAATAATTTGCAGTGGAAATAAATTCGCTTTTGAAATGCAAACGAATTCGAACAGGGAATCATTCATCCGTAATTTGCTCGAGTTGCATGAAACGTCAATTAAACGATTACCAGGCACACGTAAAGTAGTCTTCAAACCGTAACGTTGCCGTATTACAAGGAAATCCAATTTGAGAATTATCTACAACAAATTTCAGAGTACAGCAGTGGCACACAGGCCACTCAATTAAATTGCAAATAATTTCAACTGGATTTCTTAGAATAAATGTCAGAAATGAAAATGATATTTGCAATTATTTCACTTCAATTTAAAACTAAACTATTTCGTGTTACGTTTTAAGTGAATAACAGTTGTCTTGTTTCTCATGGAAATACTTTTTCTTCGTTTCAGGCACAAGGTTAATGCATTCCTGCCAAAATAATATTCTCATATTAAATAATTAAGCCAATATGAAAGATTCTGATAAAATTACTGAAGAAAAAATCGTTGTGCAATGTATATTTGAGTCATCTAAATTATCAGATTTCGTTGAATACTCTGTAGACATTTGAACAATCATAAATGATTTTTCGCTAACAGTTAATTAAACCTGCACCGAAAAAAGAGACTCATGAAGCATGTTGTATCTACGAAGGTAAAGGTTCCTGGAAATTTTCTTTTGAAAACTTTTCAAAGGTTCTGTTCCTCGTGCGGAGAACAAAGTTGTTTATTTGGTGTGCCAGATGAGAAAACGTGAATAGCTCGATTTTGTAGTGGAAAACGGTTGGGTGGAGAAAATGTTGGGTTATGAAGACATAGGTTCAGATGTGTAGTAATCGCCTCGCGTTTAATTAAGAATCGTTAGATATAGTTTTTAATTAATGCAGAACGAAAAAATATACAATATGGTGGCTTGAATTGAAAATGAGAGGGTGGAAAAGAGTTGCGAAATAGGAAATATGGAAAATGCGAACGGGAAAGGGAGAACGAAAATGTTTCCACGAGCATCAGAGGGAAAATGTTGGGGAAAAGCAGCCGTGCAAAAGTGTGCAAACATAGGAATACTTTCGTTGCGAAAAACATTCTTATGGTATTGAATTGTAATGGTGAGCTGATACCGCTGTCCTTTTATTTTACTCTTCCGAATCGAATTCTGTCGAATATGTTCCTTTTTTTAGCTTCGAATATGTTTCGATCCTAGGAAAGAATAAAAGGTTAACTGAATTAAATGAAATCTAATTCCTGCAATAAAAACAGTGTAGAAACCGTTATACCAGATGTAACTACATAAGCTCGTAGCAAAAGATCACGAACTTTACAAGACACGTCGCGCATTATTATTATTTTTAATATATATTATTATTATTATTATTATTCTATAAGTATTATTTTTTCATGAGGTTGCCGTCTTTTAGAGTCTTAAATGTTGGACAAATAATAATAAGTACCAATAAAACTTGCTTCCAAGTAACTTCTATTAGACATATGGATGAATTTCTTATTGCAACCACTGAAATTATTACTCAAGAAATTTTCAGTAAAACCGTTTATGTAGCATTGAAATTCAATTTCGTTCGAAGGAAATTGGTCCATTCTTAATATGTATATACAAGCTTATCTGTCGCCTTTCCTATAATTATGGAGGCCTATTAATTTTAGAACATAATACTTGTGGCGTTGCAAAGTGAAGTAGCTAATCAATTCAAATTATATCGAATGAGGAACACATATGTTAATACAATATTTATACAGTACGACCATACCTTTGTGTTCCATCATATCATATTTATTTGAAGAATTAAATGCCAACGATAAAATTGACAGTTGAAAAGCTTTTTATAACAACTCAATACTCCAGTTGTCACTTCACAAAGCAAATTATTATATTTCTTAATTAATTCTCCCGTCCTTTATTATTAACTGTTCTATCAATATCAAAATTAATTCTTAAATTAAATGCAAATAATTCCTTAATGCTGCTAAATTCCCGTTGCATTCAAACTGTTTAATTAATTATAAATCTCGAAACGCGTATATTTTATACGCTATTATTTTCACTACCGTGAGATGACCAAATAATGGCTATTCTTCTACCAGCGCATAAATAAATACACCAATATCGAACCTAATAAGGAAACGACTAACAAACTGAAATACTTACAAGCTAATCCCCCTGCGTCACTAAACCTCTCCCCTCCAGATCGTACAACGAAAACCCAGATTTACCCCTCAATAATATCTGTACGCAAAAACATAGACGAACGCCCACGCCAACCACCATACGCAGAAAAATTGTATCCGCGTTTCAAAACCGGCGTCCTCGTTTTCTCGTTCGACTCGCGTTCCCATCCCGAACGAGTTAGATCGCGAGCCGGTTACAGGCGCATAAAGGCCAGCGTAACACGAATCACGATCGAGGACGATCGTGCAATCTTGACGTTCGACGATCTCCAGGCCCGTATCGATTTGTCGACGAGGTCGGAAGGGCGCGGGACCGTATCGAGCCTCGATTCCGGCAAATTACACGGCAGCTTTCGAGCGGCAGTTACGACGAGCCCTCGGCCGAGTGGACCTATAGGTAGACAGATGGTCGAAGTTGCGAGTGGTCAGCCAATTTGCGAATCTCGAGTAGGTATTTTGGTCCTGCAGATGCTCTTCTACTATCTATCCGGGCGATTTGAAAACGCTGCGCCGTCACGGAGCACCCCGGAATCGGCCAATAATGAAGGAACGAGCGGCCAGAAAGGCAACTACAGGACCATCCGAATAGCGTCTGAGGATATCGAAACTTTAAAGGCAGCTGCGGCGTCTGCGATTGCCCGCCCTTGAGTGGAAGTGTACGATGGTCTCATAAGGAAGCTTACCTTATATTACAGTGTCTCTCGATGGGCACTTGGGAAACCTTGAAGAACGGTAGTGCAGCATCGAGTCCCTCTCGCTGATCAGACAAATCGACGATTCTCGTATCGTTCCCTTCGTTATATGTGTATCTCGATGGTAATAGAGTCTAGGCGCGATAGGAAGCCATGCCACAACGATAGCATTCTGACGTATTATTGGTTTTTGGGGAAAGTAGTGTTTCAGTAGAAATTGCGTAATCGAGACAGCTTTTGTTTTATATAAATGTATCATTGTTTCTTTAAATATAACTGCTATTTGTAGTGTTTACCGTCTATTGAACAGCTGTTAGAGTTCTTTTGGTTAATCCTCCAACCCTTTTTATTCCGCTGTTCTTTATTTTCAGTTATATCTTTTTGTACCATTTTCGTATACAATAAAATTATAATTACCTAGCTTTCTGTGTGCTTAAATCTGAAGATTATATCACAAAATAAGCTTGACGAAAATACAGCGTGGACAATCATTCATACACACAATCATAGTACAGACAGGAATTTTGTGAGGCAGCTATAAATTAAGGGTCAATACCTAGATCCCAAAAGTTGCCAGAATTAATAACAATCTCGTTTTTCAACATTTTGTGCCACTGCTCGCTCTTGCACTGGACCCTTCAACTGTTATTTCTGTGTGACGTCTGATTCTGCACAGATGTGGTTCAGCATGGAATAATTGTATGAATGCAAAATTCCGAGGGATTGGTGTTGCTTAGTGAATACGATTTCTATGGTCGCGAAATAAAAATAATTGTGGTGCTGGAAAAAATAATTAAACAAATAATGTTCTGCGAGAGGGAATCTTGGGATCGTAAATCGTTGATCTATTTCCCTGCGTGAAACTGAAATAAGTTAAATTGGAACGGAATGTCACTTGCAACTGGAGAAGCAAGAATCGTTCAACCCTTAATACACCCGTGCAACTTTGACCTACTTAATTTTCTTTCTAATCATTTTCAATCAATATATTTGTTGCATGTAATTACCAATGCAAAGTTTTCCCCTTATAATAAACTATTCAAAATAATTTCAAGCGTGAAAATAAATCGTAATATAGAGAGTTAACGCACAGTAATACAATTATTGTCGTTCGACACCTACCAATTCGATTTAATTTAGCGGTGTAAGTACTTTACATACCAACTGAACCAGATACGGTACTGAAAGGAGAAACCAAAGAGCGCTGAAACGAACAAAACTAACCACACCATGGTGCTTCAAATAAAAATCCCAGGTAGCTAGTCACATTCTGGAATTGAATTCCAACCTCAATAACCGAATCGTTCTTTTCTACAACTTAAAATAGCACAGTGGCCGGTACTAAATTACAGCAAGCCAAGTCACCCGATGTCATTTTTCCGTATTCAAAATATCATAATGACAAGTCCAAGTCCAGTCGCACCCACACCCACCGAACAAAAGCAAATATCTCACCGCTAAAATTCCGACACTGTTTTCCTATACATACGCGAAACCCCAGCACGGAATGGTACATAAAGCACGATTTACACGACATGCCCGGACTCATAAGCGCCGTCTGCACTCGAGCAACTCAGCCTGCGCCCTGCACGGCTCGTCCCAGCGAAAACGTTCGCAAGAAACACGATACATCGAACAAGAAGCCGAACGATGCCCTTTCGGGGAATATTAATTAGAACGCAACCGGAATTCTAGTCGCTGCCAGTCTAATTAAGCCGCGCCCACGTTGATCAGCTTCGCTCCGCATCCCACGACGTTTTCACTTGCAATTGCGAACACGTACGAAACAGACATCCACGGATCGTATGGCAGCGTCGTCGTTATCCAAACGTGTCTCTTTCCAACCGAAGTAACAAAAAAAAAAGCAAACAACCCCCCCCCTCCCCCCCGCTCCCCACCGCCCACACAAAAAATACTCTGCTACACTGCGGTCGAATAAACCATAAATCGGTGGTTTCGAGGTAAGTTTAGAACCGGGAACAGAATCGATCGACTTCGTTCCGGTCGAGGAGGCTAGGCAAAGGTTGTCGGACACCCCGTATATGTGCGGCCACATACCAAGGCGGGGTACTCGGTAGCTGCGTGAGATACAAGGGGTTGTATATCAAGGAGCCACGCCTAACACGAGAACCACTTCCGGTCTAGACACGCGAGCTAGCTTGCCCGCCTGCCAGCCCAGCCCCAGCCTTGAGCGTCGAATCGGTTCCCTAAATACGTCGGCATTTACAACCACCGCCTATCCACGTATTCCTGCGAACCCGGCTTAGAATTGAGTTCTCTACGCCGCCGTGCCGCGGAACAGTATGTGCGCGATCCAACTCAAGCTCCGCTGACAACTTTACGCGACTACGCGCCGATCGAAATCTTGCGGAACAACATCGCTCGGCATTGGATTGAACGGGATCGGTAACGCCGTTGACAGGGGGTACGCGCATTCGGTACGTGCGTCGAGGTTTTGTTCGGGCCAGTGTGAATTTGGCTGGGTCTCGTTTGCCCTCGCCCGGTGTTCAACCGGTTGCAATAAGGAATCACGCGTAGTGCGACGATTGAACGAGTTTGGGACTGATTTGGCCGATGATGGAATAGGGTGGGATGCAATGCTTCCGTGAACGGGGTGCTGGTATTTGTCGAGGGATGCGGGGAGGGCAGGGATGTGTGACTTTTTTGGTGAACGAGAAGTTAGTTCCATTTTGCCAGAAGAAAGATGGAATAGTGTGCTAATTGAACGAGCGTATGTTTAGTGCAGAAATTGTTGGACAGTAAACGCAGTAAATATCTGTTTCAATCGTTTGCACGGTGTTTGTGGATGTTCTTACTCGTCACGCTAAAATGGTGGACCAGTTACTAACAATAGGGGTGTCATGCAATTTTCGTGCTAGGTGGTTAATTAGATTCGCTGTGAAATCCACCTCGATCTATTGCCGCCGAATTAACAAGCATCAATATGAAAAGGAGGAAAGTGTATTCTCTAGAAATAAATAATTTTGTGATTTTTGTTGAAGCAAATGTTATGTGGTGGTGCGGGAACGGCTGAGACAGGCCATGTGCATTTCGTCGATGCATACCGTCTTTGTGTAGCATAGCTTTCACTTAGGGCGAACCCTAAAATGGTTAAAAAGGGCCATGGTGACGCAGGCGTCCTCGCGACCGACGCTTTCGCCACAGGAAAGGCATTCTTGTATGGTCGACAGAGCACCTTTTTACACCTTTTTAACATATACACGCCTACAGAATCATTGTAATACCTAATCGAGACTCCTTCGATTATCTTAGACAAAATAAAGTTGTTGAAGCAATTTTCCAGGAATGTCACGTCTAATATAAGCAAGCTGCCGTTAGTTAATGTCGATCAAAGTTAAGAGGCAACATTTATGGTGCTTATGGACGTATGGAAGTAAACAGCGTGTAACATGCAGAGAATAATAATGGGGGGGAAATAAAATGGAGACAGATCGCTTTACAAAATACATACGTGTTCCTTTTGC
Source organism: Nomada lathburiana (assembly GCA_963667235.1). Lineage (NCBI taxonomy): Eukaryota > Metazoa > Arthropoda > Insecta > Hymenoptera > Apidae > Nomada > Nomada lathburiana. The sequence goes on along the minus strand of OY763898.1, from coordinate 6,062,361 downwards.
TCGTTAAAGCGCCGTCCCCGTATGGATTACATCTGCTTTTTATACATGGAAATGAAAACACATATCAATCGCGTCTCTTCTATTTGCCGAATCAAACCGCTCTGTTTCCCTTCTCTGAGCAGATGGAAACGCAACCCTGTCTCAGGGGAGCCCTTTTATGGACTTTGCCGCGACTGATGCTTTCCGAATAGTTTGGATGGCAATCCAAGCCAATAGCATGGCATAGAATAGCATGAGAGTGAGAGGGTGGGATGGGGTTGCATTCAAAGTGGAGGTTGTTTTGAAAATTCATTGGCAGTTGCGCGGAGGCAAAATTTTTTTCTATGCGCAAAATGAAAGCATGCACATGCGCGTTTATTTCATTCGGTAAACTATGCAAACGAAATCATTGAAATTACGAGATAATATTTATAGTGTCGCGGACTGACTTTGTCAAATAAATCGATGTTGTAACTATAATATCATTTTGGGTACAAAGTAATATACAACGTTTCCATGGTTTTGAATTTCGCACATTTTATATCACGGATAAAAGCATGCATATGTGTGAAAATTCAACTTTTCAATGACAGTACAAAAATATTACACACAGAAAAATATTACTCGTGCCCTCCCATAAAATGCATAATAATCTTAAGACATATTAATGCAAATAAATCTCATTTATACGTTACCGCCATGCTAAACAATGTCAAGAGTCGAAAATGATAGGACAACCAGAAGTACCGTGCGTCTTATCCAAATGGAATATCAGCGCACGTTTAAGTTCTAAAAGTACGCTGCACAAAAAGATTTCCCTGGTTAAAAGGGTTCTTGAAACTCTATAAAGTTATGAAAAGAAGCTAAACGACAGAGAAAAAGAAGCATTCTAATTTAAAGCAGAAATATCTATTTACTTTAAAAAAGAAATTAAGAATTTGCATCAATTGTAACTTACTTGACCCAGTTAATTGTATCGTTGTTCAATATCCTCCAATACAAGCTGATGGAATAAAGTATAATATCTCAGTTAACCCATAAATTAACACTTATAACCCATAAATGAGAAGACTTAAAATAAAGGAATACGAAATTTTCTTTATAAAAAGAAAAAATAGTAGAATAGCACAGAAAATAAACATATGCTGCGATCCAACAACGAGTTGCTGCAGTGAAGAAACGAATAATATTATCCATACAATTATTCTGTACTTACATATTCGATTAAAAATTTCAGGAACACGTTGGCACACACTCACTCCATGGGTAATCACTTTTCGTTGACAATCAAAAAAAGAACAAAATGACATAATTTGCGGCGTGATCGATTAATTGGACCGACATCAGGGGTGCGTTGATACACGGGGTGTGCACAAAGCGTTATCGGCGTGCAACACGACGCGATCGATGCGTTTGCAAATCTCGATCGAAATAATCCTGTGCGGGTTCGTCGAGAAAAATGCAATTACGCGCCGATACGGTCAGCAAATTGACGATCCTGTGAAAATCGTTTGGCAAAACGATCGCATAACGCCCGCTGTGCGATCCGCCAAGCGGTGTTTCTTTCCAAAATGTTGACAAAACGTGGATGAATGGTAAATGATTCGTAAAAAAAAAGAAACAAAAAAACGAACGTAACGGGGCGCAAAATGGCGCTGAAATTTACGCTGATCTCGCTTCAAAGCGATGTAAAATGTATTAGACTGGTAATATGAAGCTGAAATTTTGGCCTTGCGTTGCTTGCAACATTTAGTTCTCGTGCAGAGAACGAGCGTTCGAGGATAAAACGTATTCGAGGGGAAAAGGTTTTGGTAATTGCCTTATTAGAAGAATGATAATATTATATTAAAGAAAATTGGGCTGGGATAATATTATCTAGATTATTCTGTTCACTAGTCTGTCCCAATTTTTGGTGGTTCAATTTTGACTAGGCAGAACTTACTTTTACGAATATTGGTAAAAGATATTTGATTGTTTTTTTTATATTATTATTGCAACGAATGTTTCCTTTCCAGCATTGCATAATTCGTTAATTGTCAAATATATTTTTACTGTTTAAATGATTGGTTTTACTTTTCATTTTTATTCTTACAGTTCTTAGTGCTTCTTTTAAAATAGTGAAAAGTGAAATACGAAGTGTAAAATAGGTAAAATAAAATTAACTTAATGTTTGAAGTAGTTAAAACTGTCTTAATGATAAGTTATTTCACTTTAACTATTATAACTTTGGTATTTCAGTTTTCAGTTAATATTATTTGGCAAGAAGGTAAATTTAGGTATGACAAAAATAAATTAATAAGGAGAACTTTTTCCCAACATGCTGTTAACTAATGTAAGTACTCTGTACCTGATTCTTAAAATATTTCACGACATTTGAACGTCTTCAATTCAAATCCGAATCTTTAATTAGAATTCATTAAAAAATGAAACGCTTTTCAGTAATATTCTCTCGAATTTCGACAATGCATGTTAATAAGTGTCACCGAAATGTTATATAGGCTACCTGCTATACCCTCAAAGTATTTTACACAAACCAATTTGCACAAAATGCAAACTTTAATCAAAATAAAGAAACGAAAATATCTCTTTATATTTCTTAATATTCTTTGAAAATATGCAGAAGAAAAACGATCGGTCGAAATCAAAATAAGAATTCCAATGCTCCCTTAACGCTTCATCATCGCTCTAAAAAACAATTGTTTCCCAACCGAAGAAATTGGATGACCATACTAATTATAAACTCATATTAGAGGACAAAACTGTTGCCATTAATAAATATGTTATCGACTGGAGTATTATAAATAATTACTTGGCGTCAGCCCTCAAAATGTATACGACACGAACACCCGTAGGTCCACCTATTCAATTCAAAACGAACATATGAAGAATAATTGCAACGCGGATGCGAGCGATAAATCTAATTTCAGGACAACTTTAAATTCAATTTATCGTAACGATTAGACCGTAACGTATCAAAACCATCTGAGTAATTATATCGGGTAAAAGCTTCCCGCAAGGACCTGGACACATCTGTAGCCGATTCAATTCCCAACCAACTGACCCAGATGTAACAGGCTGCAGTTAAGAGTCTGCCAATCAATGAAATTATCCTTTTAAAGGGGCGCGAGCGGTTCCAGCTTAACAGCGCGATCGAACTCGTTGAAACGGAATTACAGAAAGCGTCGGGTCGCGCGTCGTGAGACAGGCCAGGAACCCCCTTGGCGTCCGGGCGCCATTGCTTCTCCGCAGTGTCCGTGGGGGGGTGGCCACCCTGAAAACGTCAAGGAGCCCGGGTGGCCCGGCACGATATCGCACTAACTCAATCAATGCGTTATTCCTTCCTTGGCATTGCCGATTCTTATCTGAGGTCGATTTCTTGGCTGCGCGGGGCTCGATCAGAGAGGGACAAGGACTTTTTGATTGAAGAAAAGGGGATGTTCAATTTGAAAGAAAAAGCTTGGATACCTAGAATAGATATACATTGTGCGTTCACAGCTTACTGTTTTTAATTCAGATTCTGGGTTCTTCTTTTAATAAAGCTTTAGTTATAACATTAATCTTCGACAGATTTATAATTGTTCTCGAACTTAGAATGGGTTTAACGCTTGGAAGATAATTTATGATTCGTACAGGATTGTAACTTATTGCTTTTTGTGTGTGAATGTTGGATGTGAATACTGGAATTGGAATCGGCGAAAGGTGAAAATGCTAATGGATTTTATATATTAGTAATGTATGGGGGGGGGGGGGGGATTCAGTTCATTCGCTGATACAGCTTCAGATTATCTGGAGAATCTGGGAAGAAAGTAGCGGTAATTAGGTCAAGAAACGGGTACTTTCGACCGTCGAGGGTAATATAATAAAAGCTGGTTGGACGTTTAAATGGAATATGATTAAATTGATCGACATAAATTGCTTGAACCTACAATGTTTTTTTCAAATTACACGATCATTTCTATTCTGCGAGGTATGCTGCCAGTGTAATTATAGCTCAAGAGCGAAATAATTTCAGAAAAGTCGCAGAGCTCTTGAAGATAATTCAGAAGTATTAATAATACAGTGTCTGCATTAAATTGAAATACGTGCGATAGAAAAAGAATATTTAATTGACAATAAATAAGTTAAAGAAATTCGATCCAACTTATTCGTTATGCAAACATCTATTCGACAAAGCAATTGATATTAATTGAATATTCCCTGAAGTCGTGAAAGTAGCGGGACAATAAAATTGATATGAACCAGAACAATAAGCGAATAATATTTCGCAAAGTGTTTCACAACTTTCCACCACGTCGTTCTTATTTTCAAACGCGAAACCGCAAAACACTAATTTCAATCTACCACGATTGGGCGAACGCCTCGTTTCGCGCTGGCGTCGACAATAGGATTCGATGAAGTTCGTCCCAAAGCGAATTTTTAATGGGGTGCAAAAACAGACGTGCAGCCGGCGGATTAAGTTAATTAAAATCCAATTAATAATTTAATCAACGCCACGGGGGCCGACGGTTAAAAAGATGAGCGGGGAAGGATAGAAGACGGACGCTGCTGAACGGAGGCAAAACGGGATACACGTGTTTGACGCGCGATGAGATAATTCCTTGGGAATTTTGAGAAAAGTTTCGGCCGTTTTAGCAAAAAGTTACGCGGCCCAATTAAATCAGCCGACGATCCAATTCAATTTTCGTCCCCGGGTATAATTAAATCGCCGGCGAATTAACGAAAGATTTCGGTGACTCGAGTAAATTTCAGTCGAGATTAAATTTTTGACGAGTCAACAAAACTTTTCTCATCTCCAGGCCACGGCCGTCGCGCGGGCGAGCTTCTGCTCGCTTTTTCCGGCGCGTTACACAACCCTATCACGGCTCGTGCCATTTTCGCTTTTCTACAAGCGTGAGGGAAAAAGTTTTGTTCCATGCCAGGGGCTAAATCATATGATTCCGGGTACGTCGAGCCGGAATGTATACGTAAAATATACGGTGTATCTCTTTTCTTCGATCGTTTTGCATGGTTCGAATGGAACAAGGCAACGCCGAGATTGCCAAGATTTCAAGACAGAGATCTCTATGTAAGATTTTAATGTTGCACACGTGAAATTGTGCAACAAGTTAAGAAACTACTGTCACTGGGAAGAGTTCGATGGAATTTAATATTTCAATAATTGTTCTATATTAATTAAAAATTCTATTTAAATATAGCAATTGATTCCTGGAATCGTGGTAGCACGAATGTGACCAGGAAGGGAATGGATTACGTGCAATATGATATAAAGTAATAAAGTTTCATATGCATAAATGTCTTTCATATAAGCTGGTACAAGGAATAACAAAACTGTACTTGTATACAGAGGATAGAGTAACATGAATTCTGAAAGAGCGATCAACGCTGAAGCTTAATGTACTAAAGTATACTTGTTCCCTTCAGTTTCATTTCGATAATACACCTATTGAATCAGAAACGGCATGACACGTTTACAGTGAAAATTTGCAATCGATTATATAATCGTCGAGAATGTGCAAACAAACCATTTCAATTAAAGTTACAAGCTGATTAATTATTTTCTATTCCGCGTCATTAGATGCGTAAAAATTACTCCCAGCGAAGAAAGTAAAAGATTGTCACATAATCAAGTCGCACCGAGGAGATTCATAAAAATTGAACGTGTTACATGCATAAATATATTAATTTGAAAGGAAACAGTCGCTCGATGGAAAACTTGTCGCGTGCGAAAAATAAAATCGTGGGAAAAGATTATATAAAACCGTGACGCGATAAAATATATGGTGCAATTTCACACTCGATTATCTTGTATCAGCGCAGTAGCAGGATTTAGCTATTGTAGCCGTAAAAAATGGGTTTTGAGAGCAAAGTGCGATTGTAACGCGTGGAAGGTCAAGATTATAGGGGTGCGTGCGTGCTTCGAGGTGAATGAATGGTGACGTTGTGTGCGTACGCGTGCACGTGGCAGAGTAAATGTTCTTAATGACGGTCAGTGCGTTACGAGAATGGGGTATGGCGAGAATAATGGGTTAAGCGGGAGCAGTCAGTGACTTTGTAAGGCGAATATTTATAGGCAGAATAACGAGAATACGTTGCAACGAGGATTTAAGTGCATGCATATTAATTGTTCTATTTGTAGTTGCTCTGATTACATCATGTTCAATGTATAAGGCGTTCGTATTATTAGTAAAAATAATAAAGAAAGGGAAAATGTGCGTACTGTTTTGGTATGAATAATAAGTTAATGCAAATGAAAGGCGAGCAATGGAAATGATTTTAATTTCATCTTGATGAATTATCGATGTGTTTTCATACCGTTTGCAAAACGGTTGCTGAAATAAATTCTGAACAGTCGATATAAATCGTGATCAGCTTTTTCGGCATGGAAAAGAAAAAAGAAAATAAACACCGAGTCTGAAGATTTTTTCTTCCTCCACGCCCTTATATTTTATTCTTCTGCATATGAATATATTTGATAACTAATGTTTTATGCAATGCTGGAGAAATTAAATTATATATTAAAATGTAGTTTTAATTTTATACATTTCCCCCGTTGGAATACGTTTCGAACACTTTTATCTCAGAAGTGAGATCTAAATTTGTAGTGAATGTAAAAATCGATTGGCATCTGTAAATATTATGAAATTAATTATTAACGTCACAATGGTGTAGCCTGTGCAATTTTCGTTATGGTAAAAGTATTTAAATAACAGAAATATGTTACTGTAAGAGATTGCATCATAATGCAAAATTCATAGAACAATATTATAGATACTTTCGAAGGAACTTACTTTTGTGGCTGCGTAACGTACATCTTTGGACAAAAATATAACGCTTGTACACGAAAAGTTCCATTTAACATTCATTGAAAAAAATCCTTTCTAATGAAACTTACGTGCTCTCTAAACCTCTGCCAATTTCAGTTAATTAAGAATTGAAATTAATAATTTTCGAAAATTCACCGAAATAATGTCACAGTTCGTCGAAAGTGTTGTCAACGGCGTTCATTGATCGCAAACTATAAATCACACAATAGCATATGTTTTGTTAATCAGCAACGAACAATGGATGGATCGCACGGTGCAGCGTCACCGTGGATCAGTAATTAATCGTGGACCACGTACTACCGCGTTCTCCGTAGACCGCCAACGAACTATAGATCATGTAGTACCGTGTGTTTTGTTAATTAGCGATGAACTATGGATCGGCCGGTACCACCGACATATATCACGTGTTAACGCACAGTATATGCGTTATGCAACCGGTGAGCCGCCCACCACTTTCGAATCTTGCCGTTCATTCATTCGTCATTTTCCACCACGATTTCGTTACAATTATTAGTACGCGAAGGCAGCACTTGGGGCACAACTTTGCACCATCAAGTCTATAATGAAACTCGTGGCTGCCGAAAAAGAGGAAAATGAAAAGGTGAAAAAGTGAACAAGTTTCGCTAATTTTAAGTAAAGAGTTTTATCATTCTTTCGACCAAAGACACCTGCTGGATGATTGAGCTTCGAGCAGTGCTAATTTCCGAATCATTTCTGTAATGTGCTTCCATCATTAACGGTGAGGTGCACTCAGATACTATATTTTAATTTAAATAATTTAACTTCAAGTGCTAGTATACTTACAAGTATACAATGATATTACTCATAAGTATTGTCAATAATCGATGCTATCTCGTATCGCCAGTCCAGTGGAACGATAACACAATTGCATATTCACAAATATTTAGGTAAATTTCATCGTTGAAACATTAGATGTCAAATGTCGAATCGTGAAAAATGGAACAGAGCACTTTGCTACTAAACAAGCATCGAACTACCATTCCTGTCCAAATATGTACCTGCGCGTACAAACCCACAAATCGTGTCGCTGATTGCACTACGAATTACAGCAAACGGAACGGAGATTTGTGTCCATAAGACGAATACCATGAGCCAAGGACACCGAAACCAGGGCATCCTGATTACCGTCGAGAACGGAACAGCATCGCCGGTTATTTTCGTCGGCGCGCATCACCTGTTAGCTTGCCTCGCGCGGCGTGTACATACGTATGTGTGTATACATGCAGGTGGAACGTGTCTCGTCGTTGGGACACGATCAAATTGTTCGAGGAAGTCCCCGTTTCGGTGGCAGAATCTAGTTACTCACCAGCGGGAATGACGTCAACGTGAGCCCTCAACGGCGTACACGGTTGCTCGCGTTACTCACCTGAAAGGAGAAAACGAAAAATGAGAAAAGAAACGCGCGGGTTTAAGACAAGGGAAGGGAATCGGACGAATGGAAAACGACCATGGACTCTGGGCGAATTCCAATTGTGGAGAATTGTTCAATGGAATTCGTTCAACAAGAAGCTGTTTAATACAAAACTGGAGCGATATAATGACATTTTCCGTGGGCACGCAATTGCGATATTGAAATATTTCACTGCGAACGCGTATATAGAGTGTGCACGAGTGTGCGTCGCATTTTTAACAAGGGAGTTTCAATATCGCGATACCGGTTGCGCCCGTGGTTTTATTCCGATGATGAACACATCGGGGAAATATTAATATCTGCTGGAGAAATTCCTTCGTTTTTCTATTCCAATAATAACGTCATTAATCTCGAGAAAGAAAAATGTATTAACACTGTTTCTACCACGATTTTGTGTATACCTATTTCGACCGAAAGGTGTCTTCTGACACCTTTGCGTTTGTATGCAAATAATTGACAAAACTGTCGGGATTTCAAATTATCAGTTAAATATAGATAATTTGAGCAATATATCTATTGATACATTGATGCATATTTATTAGAGATTATTTAATTAGGTTGGAAATTGTAGAATTAGTCACTGCAATGATCTACACTAAAATGCAGCATGGCGGAAAATCAAAGTTATGCAGCAACACCTGTATTTTCTGTTACAGGAGAAATCGGGATTCTCTGAACTAATTATAATTGATATGATGCAGTAAAATGGTGCTGATATTTATATGTAAAATGGTTTAAAATTAGAATTTGTTATGAAATCCTTAAAATGTCAAAGGACACCTCATGGTAGAAATAGGTATACCATGTGCATATTTTTAGATCCAGGATGGGCTGGAGGAAAATTGTATCGCTGAATTAATTTAACAGCTATTGTACAAAAAGTCATCGAATTAGTTGTGGACATATGATTATACTTAGAGAATAATTTAAAGATAAAATTGGAAAAGTGTCTTTTGACACCTCTTGGTAGACATAGTGGTAATGTATAATTTACGCGACACGTGGTATTACTCTACTACACTTCTTTTGAAACAGGAGTTTGGGATTAATAAAATTACTGTATTTTAGTCTTCAGAAAGTAAAGGGCGATAATGTGTTTTATATAAATTATGTCTAAAATTGTATTAGTTATTACCAATTAGTAACTCAATATTTCTTGACCACTATTATGGCATATTCTAGCACTGGCTGATGGGGGAAAATTATCCTGTATGAACAAGTGGCGCAATTCCAATATTAATGAAGTCAAAGAAACTTAAGAAAATCTGTATAACCAGAAGAATACAAAACATTATTATTAAATAATTTTAAATTATTACACCTAATATTATTCAGTATATGTATACAGATTTCATTAATTGATTATATCTACAAGTTTGCTGGAATAAGCAATGAAATAATTTTTCTATGAATAAATTTCTGTAATATGTCTTTGATTCATATGTTTGGTTATAAATTTCCGTTTGTTTAGTAATTAATATTCTCATATGTAAAGATATGATATTATGTATGACCGCATATTATAATATTATAATAACAAATTATTAATACAGAAAAACATGTCGATGAGATAGAGCAAATTTCTTTAGCATGTTTCGTGTGAATTGGTCCGTCATATCAATTGTTCGTGACAGTATATTGCGTGAGGCGTACGATTTAAGCCCATGCATATGACGATTATTAAAATAGCTGAATAGACAGGAAAGTTGTTTATTTGACAGGTTTATTGGTGCAGAAAAATGTAATGCTGAATTCTGTGTTTCACTGAGATTCTACTGCCATATTTCTTTCATTAAATAATACGATACTTTAATGGCACAATTACCGTGAAATGAAATAATAACGGGTCAATTGTGGGATACTATCTTCAATTGTAGATAAAAGTATAAAGGCCAATTAGCCGGTTTAACACAATTCGTAAAGTAGGATGAATGGTACTGTGCTTCGAAATGAATGTTAATGTTTATTAAATTCTAAATAACATATTACTGCAGTTTTTAACTTCTTAATACTTTTGCGCCTCATTCAATTAATAAAACGTCATGAAGAGCAATATCAGTATGTACCTATTGCATAAGTTCTGATGATTCTTAACATTACGCGCAGAATCTTTTTCCTCTGTTTAAACAGCTGCTTAAAATCATAATTAACGAAAGTAGAAATGTACTATATCTTTCGTTTAAAAAACTGTAGGGATATTCTACCTTGATTAAATTCTTCATGACGAAATTCTTCAAGACTAACTAGCAGACATACATTATAAACATACTCTGTTACATTATAAAAATAATATAGTGGCTTCGATAAGAAGAACTCGTCCATAAATTCGCACGTTTAGCACCTGAGCATTAACTAAGCCGAGCAAACGAAGTTTCACTGCACCTGACAATTCAGCACCGAAAACGGGTACTAATCTTCTTGAACTTTCTTTTCAACGCAATCAACGCCACACTATTTTAAACAGGAACCCAATTGCCCACCAAAGTTTCCGCGCGAAAGTGCTTATCTGAATTCTCAAACATAAACGTTGCCAGCCAAGGGAGGAAAAAAAGAAGAAGCCCAGGTCCAGAAAGGGGGTCGGCGACTTAAGCGGAGAATCGATCGCCAGGAAAATGGAGCGCGGCTCAGCGTCTCGTCGGGAAATTCGTAGGAATGTGTCACCAACGTGAAATGAGGGGAAGAAAACGAAGCATACACTCTTTCCGCCCTTCGTTTCGCGTCGCCCCGGCGATTTTTAAAGGGCGGCGAATTCCCGACGGGGGCAGAAGTCGCGAAAAGGAAAAAGAAAAAAAATGGGCTGGAGCCGTACTTCGAGATCGTACATCGCCGGTACAGAGGAGCGAAGTGTTGAAGGGGGTTGACAGAAACGGCTGCGGAAAGGGATAGCTGAAGGTGCGTCACTCACAGCTGACACCCTTCGCGCTCACCCTCGAGCCGTTTTCCAACCCCCTCGCTTAGATTAATGTTTCTCTTTACTTAAGGGCCTCCAGGACCCTTACTTTTTTTTTGTATCGCGACTGCATCCACCGGCGGAATCAGAGAGGGGGAGAGAGAGAGAGAGAGATGGAAAAACCGCGATGACTTGACGCAATTTACATCGGTCCTCCCGTCGTTGACGCGAGAGACAAGCTCGCGATGTCACAACGTTCAAACTGTAACGCGGGATCCGTGTAGAGGGTTACCTTTTAGACGGGGCAATGGTCGGCAAAGAACAGCCGCCTTTTTGTCCGCGACACTCGTGACGTTGGGATTATTTTATGGCTGGGGCTCGTATTGCGTCTCGCGGGAAGGAAAATTAATGCCGCTTTAATTCCCTACACAGGGGGCTATGCTGTTTTTCTATTCGCCCAGCGCTGTGTTCTAAGATAATGGCGGACGCTAATGGGAAAGTGCGAGGAAGTATGGAGAGAGTCGAAGAACGTGGAGGAACGTGAAGGATTCAAATATTGAACAGAAAGTGTTCAGGTTATTTTACTGTGTGTTATTTGTTTGGGTAGTTGCAACGCACGTTATGCGGGCAAGTGGAGAATTGACTTTTGTTTGAAAAGTGAGACAACGATTCTGGTTAATGTCATATTGTTAAATGTATTTTAAGAAGCCCATCTTTTTTATATGCAAGTGGGTTAACAGTTAGGAAATTTCGGCAATGTTGCGCGACACTAAAGTTCAGTTTCTACAATATCCATCTATTGTAATGTATGTGTCTATTGATAGCTTCATTGGCACATGTATATACTATTCAGATGAGAGGCTGCTTAAAGTACTTCTTATCGAGTAATTGGTACGTTAAAATTAAATGGAAATCTGAAGCAAAGAACAATGGAAGTGAATAATTTATTACTGGAAGCTTGCGGGAGGTTTTCTTCTTAATTTGAACATGTGCTACAATACACCTATAAGTTCGGTGAAACCTTTTTGGATTCACTTTGATAACTGTTAATGGTAACTACGATATAACGGAGGCAGATTATATAGATTCATAAATTGTTCTAGTAGTCACCCGAATCTACGGCAAAGCAAACATTTTTAACAAAGAAGTATATGCAATTTTTATTGCAATTTGTTCCGAAAAATTTTATTTTACAATTCCATAAAAACAGAATTTTTGCCAAAGCATGCTTCACAAATTTCAAACAGATAAGGTTTCTCCAATTTTACCGTCGCGTTTCAACCAAAAATTCTCGAATATAACATTTTCCGTAGAAACGCTTCAGTAGAAACAATTTCCTTTCCACTTTGTAAAAAGATTGAACGTTCACGAGCCAATGCGCAGTTATCGAATTTCGCCGTGTAGACGTACAAACTAGCGCAGAAAATAAATAAAAAAAAAAAAAAAGAATGGCAGCTCGCGTCGCATTTCTGCGAATGAGATTCTCCTTCTGGCAGAAAATCTACGCCTCCGCGCCCCTTCGCTGCATCCCCTTAATTCGCCCCTGACCTTGCTGACCGTACAGTCAAACGAGTGCTCAGGTGACCCGTTGCGACCCTGTGTTGATCGATCGTATGCAAAGTATCCGAGCGTGCCCGTGCTAGCACGTCTTGTGAGCTTCGAAAATACGCATTTCTTAGCGAATAGAGAGCACGCGTGGGGAAATCAGCGTAGCTTGAACGAGTGATCGAAGGGAAACGATTGCCTTGGCATATCAATGAGCCCTGCAGCCGAGTAGACGCGAATTTCTTACGATCACGTTATCACCGTTCTCTGCGGGAAAAGAAGGAAAAACGGAAAAAGAAAACGGGGGGGGGGGGGGTGTTGAACGTCGTAAGTCTGCTTCAAGACGAGCAAATCTTTCATAGGCAACTCGACTTACGCATATACTTATGCACATGCAACTTGTCGATGAGGAAATTCAGTTTCGCAACTTCTGAAAACTTTGTAGAAAATTTTGATGAAGTTTGGAGTGGTATTTTTGTTATATATCGTGGGATGTTCATGGCATATTGAGGGAGATGCGTGGCAATTCTTTTATGAATTAATGTGTTTCTAAATGGGATCGGGATGTAATGTATAGTTTTTAATTATATATAGAGTTTTATGCAATCATTAAATTAATAATGACAGCTTAAAGCTTTTTACAGTCGCAGAATTCAAGCCTGGCTTTATAATTTGTTTAAAGGCAAAGCTGCTCGAATATCTCTAGTTATGCAATCCGAATTCTCATGAAGGGATTACATTTTTTCGCGAATAAGTCATTATCATACATTTATATAAAATACTTGCAGTCGAGTAAACTTTACTCCGATTTTTGCGATACATAATAATTGGATTCTTCATAGTTAAATATGTGTTCTGAGTCAAAATTGAAAATGTTCAATAACTATAATGCCATTATTTGCTTTGCCATTTTGTTGTCTTTACAATATATATATATGCAAGTCAACCAAATTACAAATATCCTACAAAAGTGGAATTATCGTTATCGATAGATATCGTATCAAACATAGTCACTAATAAATAATTATTAACAAGCATCATGAAAATTACGTGTAGTCTTTCTGATAATTGTATGTTCACCAAAAATCGTGCAACTAACTCATACGAAATACTATTAAAAGTTTTACGAATGCACTTAGGGATACTCAAGCGTGAACATTCATTGTCCCTTCAACAATAAAGCCGCGTCAATTATTATCGTAGTGATAGGATCGCTGATTTCACGCTTAATTAATCGCTATTTTCGATGTGACTATGATAACGTAGACAGTTCCTTTGAAATAAACGATGCTACGTAAACACCTGCATCGTTAACTATGAATACCGATAGTCTGGCACAAATATAGGCTCACCTGAGCGGTCAGAGGTTACGCGGGGGTAATAATAGAAAACGTGGCATAGATACTAGAGCCTAGAACCTGATGAGCCCTTACGATAAAAATTGTTAATCCCCGACGACAATAAGTAACATTGAATAGGAAAATGGTTTAGATAGAACAAGAATAGTTTTCGACAGATGTTTCCAAAATATTAAGCCTGAGAAATTAGCAATTATTTGTTGACCCTGTGTTCGTTTTGTATAATCACCTATGTACATTTAACAGTGTACAAAATCACGATACGTCGATCAAAAGTGGTAGTTACGAAACATTGACTACTTTCGTTTCGTACATAATAACTATCACGATCATTTCTCAAAACAGCTTATAAGGCAAGCAGCACCAAAAAACAGCACAATGTTGCAAAAAGGTAGTATAGAATATCTACATGCAATGGAGTGACGTGTCATCTCAGAATAAATGTGTGTCCGTAGCACAACATAAATTTACCATGGAAGTTACTGATACTCGTACATAGAAATACCAATTTTAAACTTACTTTTCCCCGCCACTGTATACCATACATCTCAAACACAATGACAACCTAATAATATACTGCAAATGATACTTGAAAAGTCCGATCAAAAATATCGTACACAAACCAGCCACCAAAGTTCCAATCCAAAAAGGTCCCACTACGCGAAGAACCAAAGAACCAATCTCGGATTTTCAATTTCGAAAACCTGCAATCTGCGATCCATAAACACCCGCGTATCGTTCCAACGATCCACAGTATATTTTCCTAACGTTCCTCGCGTATCTGCCGCAAAGTCAACCTCTCTCCGCGTCCGCTGCAAAAAAGCAGCATTAACCCTTATGTTAGCAACCAAAATGGTCGCGAAATTCGAGGCTTAGTTTAAAAAAAAAAAGGTTAAAATGTTTTGCACAAATTTGTTGTTGCAAAACGTGAATTGACGTAAAATTGTTCAAAGAATCGAGAGAACGTACAAAAGTGCTTAAAGGAAATATAAAAATGGGTACCCGGTCGCTAACACAAGTGTTAGCCGCGGCAACGACGAGAACGCGGCGGTTCAAACTGCACCGCTCAATCTCCTCGAAAAACTCAATAACCCTCGAGAAAAGGACGCGGTCGTTTCCAGTTCGTTCTTTCGACAAAAATCGAACGGTTAAACAACGATGCGTTATTGGCACGCCGCGTGGATGATAAGAAACGACGGGGAAAAAGCATTCGCCTACGGAGGAAGCTGCGTGTGCCCCGATCGAAACCGACCCCGATCGAGCCAGAGCGTATGACGATCACGCGGCAAGGGGAATAGCCATGGGGTGCGATCGCGATACGGACAGTGCAGCATTGATCCGATCAATCTATCCGGCGTCCCTGGAAACGCAGTCGGTTAAATCCCCTGCCTGATCGTCTTACACAGTTCACAGGACATCGTTCGCGTCGTGATATGTACACCCGACAAAGTGAGTGCGCACTCACGTAGTTATTGGGCCGGCTTCTACACGGTGGCGTACTACGAGAAATTCCACGATGTTCGCAAATATTGACTCGCGCGCTGGATGTCTGGCTGCACTCGAGCTAAGTTCGTGCCAGCCAGATTATGTATTTTGCCGCTGTGTCAACACCTTACTACGAATTGCGTAATGATACCTATACATGTGTCGTGGTTTATGCATATACGTTCGCGGCAGGTGTTAGATCCAATACACCGGGTGTCGCCGCAGCAATCATGCCTCACGTCATTGCTTGGTTGGCGATGCAGCAACAATGACATTGTTGCTGCGTTCGGTGGATTTGCGGGAGTCACGTGCGATTTGGCGAATTCTTTGCGGTGTTGTCTTTGTTCTGGAGGTTCGCGTGGAGCCAAATGGGAGGCTGTGACGAAACGGTTGCAGCGCGGACTTGCGACGGCTGAGCCGCATGCAATGAAAGGGGCGAGGGTGAATGTTTGCGAGTGAACGTGAAGAAGTAGGTGCCTGCAGTTAAGAGTAATGTGCGTACGTTTGACTCTGAGAAATGTATTATTTTTCTTCGTGTTCGTAATCGTTTCTCTGAATAGGGTACCAGTGCGTTTATGCTTGTTCGTTAGGTGCGGATGCGACTTTACAGGGACGCGTGGTTTTTATTAAGCGCGTTCCACACGTATCAGATGGACACGACAAGCAGAACAAATTAGAACGGACGAACGATTTCGACCAATTAACATATCTCATTTATTATATGGAATTCATGTACTGCAAGACAGTGTAATTGAGTAGTCGTCAATCATCCTAGAACGTGTATGTGACTCGGAATAAATCTAATGAAACAAAGGAAGACCGAAATATAGGGTCTACACCGTAGACCAAATCGCAATAAGAATAAGCAAGTTTCGACTTTTTCCTGCAATCACTAGATGCGGCGGCGGTTTTATATAAAAAAATCTTTCTCTATCTAATTACACAAATAAACGAAGAGTACAGAGTTCGCAATGCAACTCAGACTCCGTAATACTTAAATGGTATTGCATATCTCTGACTGCGATTAACCATCAATGAACCTAGCGATTCATTCTCATCACTTCAGAAATGTCAGGAACGTCTGCTGCTATCTACCCAAATAATAGTATAAACAATATCTACTGCATAGCTGCTGAATAATTTCGCCCACCTCCATAGAAACTATAGGTTCCCTAAAAAAAAAATGTCTACAAAATTAAACGAAATATTTATATCCCTGCAGCTATTGACACAGTAATCGCCAATAAATATTCTGTCCCGTTCGCAAAATTCCGTTGCACCGCAGTCGTTCAAGACCCGACGAATACCGGCGGCGGCGCACGCTAGTGCATGGGAGCAAGCGCGGCCACAAAATATTATTCAAAACGACCGAGCACGTACATAAATAACGCTAACGTTAATCCGACAGGTCTCATGGCTATAGTGCGGTGGCACAGCGGCCACGGTTGCTGCATCCTGGCTAGGACGCGATTCCACGGCCGCTGAACACGAGCCAGGTGCGGATTTCCCGAACAAATATGGATTGGCCGAAACTAGGCTGGTTTAGGACTGTCACAACGCTCGGGCTTTTGTCATCGGCCATGTTCGTTTCACGTTTGATTGCTGGAGATTACGCGGTGAATCTTTCGCGAGTTCATGATGCCTCCGGAAGCGGCTGTCAATCGTGTGTCCGATATGTTTCGCCCGGCGATTTATTTTGGAAACACCACGCTGGCTATTGTACACCGGTTTCCCGATTTACACGAATGCGAACAGTGTGCTGGGTGTCAACGTCGTTACAAATATTCGAATTACTTAATAATTTAATTCTTGCGCGATATTCGCGTAAATAGAACGACGAATGTATCGCGCGAGGGGAGGAATTGTTTGCGGCGCGACTGAAGGGATGACCGAGGGAATGGCTGTGGTGCGCCGGCTGCGATAAAAGGGTGGAAAAATCGACGTGAAGGCTCGACGATCTGACCACGATATTACATTGAAACAATTACACAAATGCAGATATAGGATGCTCGTACTAAACAGATTATTTTATCAGCGAGGAGGGGGTAGTAAAGGAAACGAATAACGCAGGTATAATTGATTTCGTACACACAGCACGGATTTTAATTCAACAGCGAGAACACTTTCAGAAGTCTAATGTTTCAAACTGGCATCGATGTAAAAGGTGATGCTATGGAGCATTGAAAACAGCCCCATGGAATGTTCGAAAAATAAGCTCGTGAAGCGTGCTTCTGATTTATGTATACCTTGCGTTAGCCACATAAGTTCGCGATACGTATTACACCTGAAGCACCGGCCGTGCATATCCATCAAGAAACAAGACGTCCGACATATTTCGAAACGGCCTTCACGTTTTACTAAAGGGCCGGGCGGCACGAAACTTCTTGAAGAAAACATCAAACACTCCGTCACCGTGGCTTTTCGACCGTCCCCGTCAAACAAGCTTCTCGACGCGCGGAAACGCGGAAACTAGGCCAGCCAGGTGAAACAGAAAAAACGACTTTCGCGCGGCTAGATCGATACCTGCATCCGACGAGGTATTCGTTTCCCACGTAACGAAAGTTTCGGTCGTTATAAATCGGGAGTGACAGCGGCCAGTGGAATTATTACACCAGTCCGTGTAAATATCGAGTTGTCGATTTATCGGCTCTGTATTATTCTCCCGGTCGTGTGTTTAAATAAACGTGACTGGAAAAGGAAATTCCTCGTGCAACGGTCGCATATTGTTACTCCTATGAATTATTTTCAATTACGAATTGCATTCGTTCATGCTGCTCTGTGTTATACGACACTTTTGTGTGCATATTTCGACTGCCTGCAATGGCCTGTGCATGGTTATTGGAATTCTCACGGATCAATATTTTTTTCTGCAGTCCAGTCGATAATAAATTATTTCCTTTGAGTATTACTTTAACAATTGGACGGTATTTCCGAGAAGCAATTCAACATTGGGCAAATTTCGTTCATCCAGTGATTTAGCAAATACCTTCTGTCCGTGTTGCAAAACTTGTTTACTTTTACCAATTGTAAGAACCGAGCAAATTATGAGAGAATTTGTATTTCATTAGCGGTTCAATTTGAACCTCGTTGAACATGCGGTTGTGCAATTTCAGTAAATATAATGTATGCGAAAGAAACGCACAATAATTTTGCACATAATATAACGTTGCGTGAGTATCGCATTCGTCATAATATATTTTAATGAAATATTCAAATCAAAGTAAATCCTGCCACGCTGCACTTATTTGATTACTAGTTTAGTTTGAATTCCCTTCAAAATTGTACCTCATTACGAGTCGACCTGAATTTATAACCGAGCTTCGTCGCATCGCACGCACGTCATTCAGTATAATTTGTCTACGAGGGTGTTCTAAATTTACAGATCTCTTTGATTTGAATTGATTCGACTCGTGTATTGAAGCTCATATTATGAATACAATCATGATAATACTCGTAAGCATTTAACTTGATTCTTCTACAATCTAAATAGTTAGATGAGAAGACTTTATGAGCCACTGTTGCACAAATCCTAAGAGAAATTGTTCAAACATTCGCTGAAAAGTTGAATTCGACTTATTCTTAATTGCCAAGAAATAATAATTGTTTATTTCACCTACTGTACAAGTACAACCCAATACAATGTACTTAATTTTGAGGCTCAAAACCAACTGAATGCCATCTTGTCATAGGTCGTCGAACTCATTCTTTTGTCGGCTACAACATAGCAGTAATAAAAATATGCATCGCCATTAAAAACAACTCGAGATCCCCGACATCTCCGATATCTCCATAAATAAAATTCAGAAAAAATATTAAAATGCACGTATCTAGTCAGCCGTATCGGATGCAACACACTTTATTTGAAACATTTTGTGCTAACATAAAAAAAAAACGTTTGAACGAAACATTTTAGCCGCGTTATTTTATACAATAGTGCTTATAGGCTCATCCTGTACATGAAACTCCGTATTTCACTTTAAATACCGAGACACAATCATAATTGAAGAAAGCAAGTTGTAGCCTCGTTCGGTTAAGGTAGCGAAAATCATTGTCACATTGTGAAACTTCCAATTGGAAACGAACTTAATATTTAGTTCCTCGAGTCGCTGGCACGGGTCGGTCCGCGTTTTAGTCGCGGTTTTATCGACGCCACACGTTTCGCCAGTCACGTGTTTAAATCAGCGAGGCTCGAAAGGAAATTCTTCGGGCAACGGTGCGGGGGCCGTATATCGTCGTTATATATCCGATTGGAACGCCTGTACGGGGCCGAAAGATAGCATAAAGCGGCATAAACGCGCGATTACGATATAAAGAGCGACCGATCCGTCGAGTTACATAACGTCACAGGGGAGAGAACGAGATCAGTAGCACCGGCGAGGTGGTTGAATCACCTGCATCCTATCTCGAACGCGATTCACCGGCTGGATCGATTAGAAAAGAATTGACCTAGAAACGCGTGACCGAAATAAAACGGACGCGACCTTAAAATAAATCCTTCAAGTACATGTTTCACCAGTTTCTCTCTGCTTCCCTTATTTTTCTTTCTGTTCTGCTTTTTTTGTTTGCCTTTCTGTTTCCCGCCTGTTGTTCCGGGGAAAAACGGTATATATGCTCCGAATTGACGATACATACATAGATATATGTACGCACATTTATGTGTTCCCGTTGACGGAAAGTGATCACACGTTAACTAGACCGGCGACGAGTTTCGTTAAATATTATAGTTACGAGGAAGAGATTTGCTCGCAAG
Source organism: Nomada lathburiana (assembly GCA_963667235.1). Taxonomy (NCBI): domain Eukaryota; kingdom Metazoa; phylum Arthropoda; class Insecta; order Hymenoptera; family Apidae; genus Nomada; species Nomada lathburiana. The sequence goes on along the minus strand of OY763898.1, from coordinate 6,042,098 downwards.
CTTGATAGACGTTTTCTGGAGGAAATAAATAATTTAGGAGCAGTGGTTTTTAGGGCTTTCGTTGCCTTTTGGACTAGGCAGGAACGAGAAAAGTTTAGATTGCGGGATGCAATTAAAGATAAAGGTCAATGCTCATGAACGAGTTTTTTGGGGAGGAAATTATGGTCTGACGAATGCTGTCAAATTTTGAAAATAATCGGCACGATGTTTTTGTGTATTTCATGAAACTATTCTATTTTATGTTTGCTATAATTATCGTGTATGTATTGTAGAGCTCATGTATGAAGAGACATGTATGTTACATGTGCGGTTGTGTGGTTGTGGAGTCAATGGGTGTGATGTTTGTGTGTTCGCTTCGTATACCGATCAGCCACACGTTTTTGTTAATGTTAATTTGTTAGTTTATTTATTTATTCTCTTGGTAGAGCTGTCCCAAAACAGCAAGCGTCAAAGTTTGCTTATTTTTGCCTACAGAATGTAGATATATCTCTAATACAAATCATAAAAGAATATTATCAAGCACCGAACGAGCACAAAAATTAGTGAGCATCATAAAATAAAACGGAGGCGTACGTATCAAAATTCATGTTGGGTCAGAATTTCAGATTCAAACATTCAAAGTGGCCCTCTGAATGTCTCGCAAAATAGGAGCTTCCTTAGTATGAAAGGAACAATGAATGCATACGAAGAGAATACAAAACGTTGGAACTCCGGGGGACCTTAAAGAAATTCACTGAAAACTTTTCTATGAAGCGAAAGCGCAAAAAGTGTGCGACTTCGAGAAGATGCAAATAGTTGACGCAGAACAATTTCTCTTAAACCAGTAACCACCGTCATCTGCATTTATAATGTTCTGAATGGACTACAAAAGAACTTGTCCATGTAACCGATAGTTATCATGACAAAAATTCATACATGCATATTTCTCTTTCTATACAAATTATCACCTCCAAACTGTACAATCAACTTTCTATTCGTCGAAGAACGATTCTCAATTCGTCCCCTCAATTTTAGACTTCGCTCGAAATGAAATAATCATGCGGCCAACATGCTCCACACATTCCAAAACCTTTCATTGAAAATCTCAAGCGTAACCCGTAGGAATTAAAAAAGGCCCGCAGAGAAATCTCTTAACGATCAAGGGCACCGAAAATGTTCGACGTGCCGCAGTCAGCATCCACTGATCGAACGCTAAAAATTCGAAAGAAACGGGACCGTTCAACGCAGTGCCTTAGCAAGAAGACTCGCGCCCAGTGGCGTACGCTAACGCCTGAGCAATTCCTCTTCCGCCAATAGACAACCCGCGCGCACAACGTACCCCTCGGACCCGTGCAACATTTACGCGGTCCATTTTATTCCCCATTGCGCTCGCAAAAGTTATCTTTCACTACACGCGTTACTCGCGTGTCCAGGACGCGCGAGCGCCCCGGCCCCAAATCGCGCGCGCGCGCGACACAATAAGCGCAATAATTTTAGCGCGTCGCGCGACAGTAATGGCTACCAACAAACTACGAAATCCCTGTACGCGACAACTATCGTAAACACACGTATGTACGTACATACCAGCCGGGTTGGTGCAGCGTGCACTTTATAACCGGCGAACGACCGGGGCAGCTAGCAAACCGCGACGCAACATTTTTGCCGGAGTCCGGCGTGCTTTCCACCGCGATGGCGACACGTATTCCAACCTGACCACGTACGAACTGGGCCACATTTATTATACAGGTGGGACGAGCAGAAACGCGTATAAATATCGGGGCTGTGGGGCGAGACGCGGGGGGTTGGGGGGTGGGACGGTAACACGCGAGACGAGGGAGGGTGAAGGGTGTGGCATTTCGGCCTCCGCGCGAGGAGATAGCATCGATGCAACAGCCGGCAATGCAAATATGAAACCGCGACTGTGTAACGTTACGTTGATGTTGAACGACCCTATACTGGGTGGTCCTGTTAGTTCGGATGAGGAATTTGGAGGAATTCGAAGGGTGAGTCCGATGTGTCGCGCCGTGGTGGAGCCTGTTTAAATTTGGGGGTGACGGGGGGTTGCTGTTTTCGTTTGGGAATAGTTCGCGGGATAAGTCGCAGATGGTTGCTAAAATAATTAATCCTAGAGGTATGTTTAATAGAGAGATTTCTGTTGCGAGAGTACGGGATACCACCGTGCAACACGGCATTCCTGTGACGCGGTTTCGCTATAACACAATAGTGTCGTTCTAAATTGGAGAGCCTTCGCGAAAGCTTGACTCCATGCTAATTGCAAGAAATTTGTACAGATATGTCAAGAAAAAGTAAATAAATGGAAGTAAGACATTTTTCGGGGGAAGGCAGAGTGTAAAAAGTTGCAGAAGAAAACTCAGATGTCGCAAATATGTTGCAACATAGAAAACTGTTTAGTTTAACGGCGCTTGCTGGTGATAAAGATGGCAACAAAATTAGCATGCATCATTTAACATTAATACAGCATTCGCTTGGATAGTTATCGATATATTTAGTAAACATATTTCTGATTGCTATGCTGTAATGCTCTTTACACTTACTTTCTTCGCACCCTGTGCTTAGTTCCGTGTAACACGAATTTGCGTAAGCTTTGCATAATTTTTGGGAACATATCCATTTTGTTATACTGCAGTTATCTGTATGTGATTTATTTAATGGAGAGCATGACTAGGTATCGTAAGACGATTTTGAAGAACGGTGGCGATTGAAGGATTTATTAATAAAAAAAAGTCGTAGTAGATGATATGCAGATCCCGTCGATTCATTTTTATTTTGTTATAATTAGTAATTTGAAATTATTTCGGTCACACTTTTGTTAAACAGGCTGTTTAACACAATTATTAATTGACTTGTTATCCATGTTTATATTTCTAATACACCTTTACGATTATCATAAAAATGCCGTGTTGAATGTAAAGCAACAGTTAATGCACAATAATTACGTTCTATCCATTTCTAACTTCTGCCTTAAAAGAAGTACCTGATTGGAAGCCAGGTCACAGTTAATAAATTAAAGGAACATCTGAGGAGATTGTTCACCTTTGGGTTGGGGGGTTTTTGGTGAATTGATTTGTACCTTCTTGAAGTGATATCGGGCATATCTTGTTTTATTGATAGCAGATCAAGTCTAGGAGCAGAAACTTATTCTCGAAGTAGATGACGGTAAATTGGGAAACAGTGTAAATAACCAATTTATGAAATCGAATTTTTATAACATTGAAAATATAATCATTTTTATAACTTTACTCGTGTTCATTTTGCATGAACCTGCAAAAAATATTTTATTACTATTATATGCACGCTGTGTCTACATCGCACACAAAATATACAGCCAAAGTTACGTATTAATTAAAATATACGACACTTTAAATAAACGTGAAACGGCAGTGAATGGTAATGTTTAAAAATAGTCTCCCATAATGTAAAGGATTGCTGCAATAGCTTAGTAAGTATAACTTAAAGGAAACATTTCAGTCATGCACATCATGAATTCCAAAATTGTCATTAATATGCTAACCTACCCCATCGACGTTAACATACACACCTATGTAACCTACCTGTCCCTTTATTTCTCAGTTGCTATCATAGCGAACGAACCTGGTATACTCTATTAACTGATTTCTATACTTCACTCCCAATACCTTCACGTTCCATTGTGAGGGTATGAATTTTCCAGTGTCAAGTATTCTTCAACATCAACGATCAAATCCTATTCTATAAGACTGCATTCAACACCGTTCTATTAACAAAATCACGAAAGTCGATCACTCTGCCGAAGTCGAATCACACAAGCCACCCCGTATATTGGCGTGACCGGTCTATCCCAACCACTATGATCACGAATAACCTTTCTGGGACCGTGTACAGAGTACGGAAGTGGTGTATGGGTGCGTGACAGCAGCTTATCGGCAGAGAACGATATTCCGCCCGAAGCTGGCAGAATGGAAGCGTGCACGCGCGTTCCCTCGGCGACAGTTTCGGCAAAACGCGACTGCCGAGGTTTCATCGCGCCATTTACAATGTAATAATTGGACGGTGGCAACGATAACGGGATAGACCAGCGATGTGTGGCTCGTTTGCCCCATCGGAGCTTTTCATGTCTCTTCCATCTCGCGAGTGTTACGCGTGATTCTTTTTATCGCGTAAAAGCTCGAGAATCGTCGGAATTGTCTGCCATTCGAACGGCAGGATTGCTGTACGTTAGAGTTTCAGTTTGTGTACGCGTGTGCGTGTATTCTTTCGGGACTTTTCGAAAGGTTGGAGAAACGAGGGGGCACTGAAGATTGAAAGGACAATAATAAAGGTTAATGCACACAGTAGGTAATTTGTATTTGTGCATGGCAGTTTTAACACCTTGCAGCGTCGCTATAAAATAAGAAATTAGAACATTGGTGAATGTTTAAAAATTTTGCTGGTTCACTTGGAAATTGATTTACGGTTTCAAGCTGTCTAGATTCGAAGATAGTAAACGCGGCGATAAAAGTTTCCCTTTTACATGATTTATTATATTATCGTATTTTAAATAACGCTCTGATTTTATTGAAAGTGAAGGGAAATCGTTAAAACAGTTCTGCACACTTTGTGCATCGACAGATTTCACTTGTAATAGATTTGTAATACCAGTCAATTACTGAACACACTGTGTCTATTCTGTATCGATCCATATGAAAAATTGCATAATGGTTTATAAAACATAAAGCAGACGATGCAAAATTCTCACCTACATATACATAAGCAATAAATGACAAGTAATTGCCACGTTGCTGTTGAATTTGCCAATTTCATACAAAGAAACAAATGAGAAATTTACGGTTCATTAATTGCGTTTACTATTTTTAAACATATATGTATTTCCAGCTACTTTTCAATATCCACAAATATACTAGCATTACCAGCAAGCTTTCATAAAGCTATACAGATACGCATAAGTGTATAGGTGCTTCAAGTTCAGTATACTATAAACGATAACCTCGTGTTCATAGTACAACATACCCTTTTCCAAGTTTATATTATATCCTGGTCTACGTATATACGTGCCGATTATATTTTACGATACTAAAACATGTTTAGGTAGGCTATATATATTCACATTTTGAAATAGCACTTATCGTATTATATTTTTCTTTACAAGCAAATATTTGACAGGAATACGATGTAAGTGTCGAATTTCAACGACAAAAATGATATCCAACGATGAAATTATTTAGAGCCTTCAATGCGTTGCAATTTATTGATAACTTTCGCCAGTATAGTTGTTTTCAATTACGTTATGAAATTTATTGTACTGGATAAAATAAGCTATGCCAAATTTTAGTATTTAATATTACTTACATAATAGTATACAAAAATGAGTAGCAATCTAATAATAAATTAATAGTAATCTAATAAATAAGTGTAATAGTAATAGACAATTTTATGAAATTATGTGTAGCATTAGAATTTGTCTTTCCGTTTATAACTAATTCCAGGCATTGGTTTCCCTATTTAACAATATTCATCTATTCTTTTAGTTTTTCTCTATGTATATTGCGAACTGTTCTCCTTTCTATTCTACGGCTATTCATTCGCATTCTTCTATCACTATTTAGTCATCCGTTTGTCTGTCCGTTTAACTCAATGTCTACCTCTGCCTTGGCGTGCCCATTGGCAGTAGAGTTGTCGGTGGCTGGTCTGTCAGTCATGCAGACGGAGCGCAAGTGATCACGGTCGATATTGGTCAGCCGTGGTTACTCTGTTACCGAATTCGGGACAATGAACACGATTGCGGGCATCGATCAACGATTGCAACATTTCTAACGATTTACTGCCCTCCATTTTTTAACATAACAAAAGTAAATTGTACATGCACATATATGTATAATCAAATACTAAATACAGTTTATTATATAAATCGTTATACATAATTATTATAGTCTGACGTTAGAGTTTTAGTCTGGCTTTTTACGTATTGGTAATATTATTAAACGCAGTTTCAAAACGACTTGCTACATATGAGCAATAATATGTTAAGAATTAGTTTAAGAGTAAGCGAGGTAGCTCTTTCCAAGACAGTTCTGGGGTAACGATTGAACGGTCAATCGCAGTTCTCTTACCAAAAGGTATAACCTTCCCCACTACGTGGCCAGATCCTTCAGGAACAGAGTCCCTATTCCTTGGTAATACGGCGATAGGCCGATTCCCATATTTGGTCTTTCACTCGACACTCTAATAAACAATCCCTCGACACCAGATAGTTGGAAGGCCCAATGCGGTCTCCAGCCATCGTCGGTCAACGGGATGTTCAGTCTCATTCATTCACTTTCAAAAACCCCTAATAAATAGCCAATCCTGGGACATTCGATAGTAGAATAGCGTAGGGCCACCAGCCATCATCTGTCGCTCAGATTGCCCATTTCCAAAACACTCTATAACCATACGGAGGCTACTAAGTCCCTATCATAAATTCTTCAACGAATGAATAGCACTTCGCTACTCGGTCCTTTTCCTTTCTTTCAAAAATACGCTGACGCTAACAAATATCATATGCAATTAATTTTTCGTTTACTTAAGTCAAAATAAAATTCGAAGAAATACTCAACGTTTATTAATGTAAAAAGGACTGTTTACAACGTTATATTTGTTAACTTAACTTTTGCTTGTAAATTGTAGGTTAAAAAAGAAATAAACAAATGAGTATAGAGAATTAAAATAGCACCAGAGAAACGAATGTTAAATACAAAGATTTAAATTTCGCGTTCCCCGTTTCTGCGAAGATTCATATTTTCTTTCATTTCTGCACGAATTAATAAATTAACTGGTCATATATGATATAACTTTGAAATAAATATCAACATAATAACACGCGCTGACCGAGTTTCCCGATTGTTTTTGAACAGTGCTTCGCACCTAATCAAAGTTTTAAAAGGACGATCATTATTGCTTCTCCCGAGCGAGTCACTCTTAACCGTTGCCCTTTGCAAGTTTTACTCTCGATGCTCCATTAATAGCCGAGCTGCTCGAAAGTGTACTTACATCCACTGTTAACTGATAATGAGACACGATAAGCTCAATGTCGAGCGATACTTGACCGGACCTCTGTCTACGAAAATCTCACGTTGAACGACTCTTAACGTTAGCTCGTTACTGAGACAAATTATGATTATAACGCTAGGACTGGTCTTATAAATAAGGATGGCGTATAAATGTTACGATAACTGCAGAACATTCGATCGTATCTTAAGGGCACTCGAGTTCGATTCGAGAACTGTAATCGACAGACAAAACCATATAAGTTGCTCGATCAAATTTATTCTCCTGATTCATGCTGGAAGTTTAAGACTGCGATAGAATAGTGTACTTTGAAACGAAGTTTCCACCGTTGGCATTAACATTAATGTCGTTCGTGAAGAAGATTTGGCAGAGTAATAGAGCTCCTACTGTCAACTAAAGAATAGTATAACAACCGTAAGCAATAAAAGACAAGTTCAGTTGCAAGTTTCGTTCGAAGTATAGTTACAACAAGTTGTTACGTTTCTTGGGCTATTGGTACTCGCGATTATTATTTAGATCTAGTTATTCCCAATGTAAAATAACATTCTATGTTCTATAAATACATTATGGTATGGATACATATAATTGCACGATACCATTTATATGTAAATAATGTGGGATTGGAAAGACTGCGTGCCCGTTTAGAATGACTCCGAGGTGTGAAAGATATGTATTTGGAGCTGAGCACTTGAGAAGATCGTGTGAACGGAGGGTGCAGCGGCCCAAGGATTCGGATGGACGCGACTTACTGTCGCCAAGGAATGTCTGCAGTGTGTATCCTAAATGAGCGAGAGCAAATGAGGAATAGAATGAGAGAGTAACTAGGAGTGAAAGAATATATAGAGTGGATGATGCGTGCGCGAGTCAGAGTTAAGGGAGAGTTGAAGAGAGTATCGTCGAGAGCAGAGAGTATTGAATCGAGGGTATCGCGAGAATCGTGCGAGAGTCGTTGTTCGTGAGAGAGTTGTCGCGTGTCGACGTTTTATATTCATAAAGTTAGTTGATAATTGAAGCAAACTGAAATCTTACTACCCCCACCTGTCCTCTGTTCCGAACTACATGAGGTTCGCAGAAAATAACTTCCACAATAATGAATTATTACTTAGGCTAGTGTCGAATTTTGTTCGAAGAACAATAACAGTGAATCACGAACTCCAAAGTTGAGATTGTGCAAACTCAGTAATTAATAGGAAATATACGAACCAAAGTGTATTTAATAATAGGCACATTCAAATGCACAAGATTACTGATTATTCAGTATAATTTTGTTCAAAAAAATCTTCAACTAATTATTACGTGCAGTAGAAAATAATTTTTTTTCTTTAAGGAGTTAGTAACCCCTGCAACAACGTCAGCATGAAAAAAATGGCTTACTTGAGAATCTAAATACGTTTTTAAAGCATTCATATCTTCATATAGGTACATATATCAAGCAAAAATTGTAAAAATAGAGTGTAAATAAAATCATATCATAACTGTAGTACGAATTTTTAAACACAATACCATAACCAAAATCACAAATACAACCCATTTTTAGTCAAGTCTAAAACATGATTCCTCGTATAGTTGCTTCAACCAAAGCACCAAAAAATGTTTAAAGTACGAGCGAAATAAAAGTAACAAGAGAAATCAGGGAACAAAGGGATCGAACTAGCAATAAATTTGCGACAAACTGTTCGGTAATTGGTAGACATTACGCTTAAAGGACTATCAACAACTATGTGCAACTAATGCTTTGCGCAAACTTCCTCAGCAACTCCAAGTCCGATTGCTGGGGGATGTTAATTGAACTACCGACGTTCCCAGTGCTGCAACTTGCTTAACGTATGCAACCTCAATCGTTATGCTTCTATCGACAAATGTAACATAACAACTTATTTAACGAATTTAGCGGACCATTTACACTTCCTGTTGGCACCACCAGCTCTATAACATTACCTATGAATTTAAAGCCATTATCGCGCGTATGGGTCAAGAAACATGACGATCTCCGAAATTTATAATTGATAGCATTGTGTAACGTTTACGACAATAGTGTATAATAATAGATATTCGAACACACAGTGTTTTATTGCAATTCTTGCAAGAGATAAGTCGATTTATATTTAATAGCTTTGTTAATGGCGGCTGATTTTTCTAAGCTCATACTTGATATATTCAGGATAACAATACTTTGGGAAATATTATCAGAAATCCATATAGGTAGAAATAATTCAACCAATAGGAACACCTCTTTTAAATTATATGTTAGGAGAATTGTAATATTTTATACACCAAATTCATGTTACCTGTCTGATGCTATATTTAATTACAGTCGAAAATGTTGCGTCTTAATATAAAATATATACTTTTTGTCCTCAAAATATATTATACCTCGAAATGGATCTGTGAAGATAACAGCTTATCGGAAAATATAGACAGAATGTTTGACCGGGTTTATAGTATTTTTAAATACTTTTAAGTATTTCAGTGTATTATAGTTTAATTCGATTTTTTCCCCGTGTATTCTTCATTAATTTTTACTTCACTACAATGCTGGTATCTGTTTCAGGAGTTAAAAGCTGTCGTACGGGAGACAGTTGTATTATAAATGCAAATTGAAACTACTTCTAATTATGAAAACTAGAGGAATCATAGAATAGAGATAGATATAAAGATTGGAACACTGCACACGGGCAATCATTATGAATTCCCAATTAATTATAGTTTCCATTAGTACTTTGCTCTTTTCAAATATCTATTCTACGGCCGAGCAAATGTTAAATACTCGGCAGAGTTATTTACATAAATTAATGCCACGAATGGAAATGTTTGGAACATCTAGTATTAAACTTAATAGCACAATAATTATCAATGTTAGCACGAATATGAATGCAAACTTGTTAGAATTGAAACTGTGTCAGTAACTAATATTCCAATCTGTTAATAATAATTAACGTTTCAAATGCTACCCATGAAACGTAGAATATCTGTACTATAGGACGTAATTTCGTGGTATTCTATTCGTACAATATTGCACAATAATATCTAATATTATTCTGAAGCATCAACTGTTATCATTTCTGATAGCAATCTATCTGGCGATAGCTTAAATCGTTTGAAACAAGAAACAGAATATTGCAGAAAAATATAAAAAGCAATTTAGAATTTAAATAGAATCACGTATATTCAAGAAACAAATTAAAATTATTAAATGTAAACAAATTGTAATACAGAAATTGATTTCAATTAACAACTAGTATAAAATTCTTATCATTTACTGAACCACAGTCACTAACGTATTTCTCAGCGAACATGTTTCGTACGTCATTCGTCATTATGTACGTATGCAACTTACAATGTACATGTAGCATGCAAAACGCGTGTAGATATGTAGTCAGAACGTGCATACATAGAATTGGTAATGAACTTCACGTTTACGTACAGGTGTTGATTTAGGAGAACCGACTGAAGGATCGGTTCAAAATGATTACGAATTGACTGAACTCCCTAGTTATAGTTGCAGTATTGGTCACTATTTCCAACGTAATAGTCCATTTATTTTCATCAAAACCGGCGTGGAAACTAATAGAAATTATTTGAAGCCCGTCTTTAATCAACAAGCATTCGACTTTCTAAAATAAATTGAACTTATAATTTATTTGGCTATAAGTATCCAAGTTTCGATTTTTATCGTCAAATAAGGGACAGCAACCAAGTCAATAACAGACGGACAACGATTCCAATTCGCTGAGCAGTTCGCTGACAATTATATCATATTATATCAGTCTAAAAAGCCACGAGGCAAGAATATAAAAAAAAAAAAAACAAAAAAGAAAAACCCTCAGCAAATATACAAAAATAAACCAAACGATTTCAAGATTTTTACCTACAGGTGTGTATGGGCGAATGAACGAGCAGCTATTAGGCACAGTTTCGGGCATGCATCGAAAACTCGATCGAAGCGTTCATCGTGTTTCAATCGTGAGCTTTTTCCAGCTGCGTTGGCTCTCTACGGAGTTGCATCGCCTTCTGACGGCTCGTTACCGTGCCACGGCCTCGTTACCCGCTCTGTGGCGCGAGCTCATGAACATTATGGATGCAACGATGCTCTTTGACGCGATATTAGCTGCACGAAACGGGAGATAAAAGGAGGATTTCGAAGCACGCGAACGGAACCTGCGGTAGTAGGATCTCTAGCCGATACGCGAGAAATCACAGGGCGGCCACTGCTACGTTTTAATGAGGGATGCTCTTTCATCAAATATTCAAGTCACTGAAGATTGTGCGAAGCGACGGTCCTGGACGTAGGACTGTCGATTTATCGCCAGATCAAGTGCTTAGAAAGCCATTGTGTCACCAGGTGTACAGCTTCTGGTCGTCCAATTAGGATCGCACCAATTTTTCAATATTTCTCATGTTTTTAATCCAAGTAAATGGCAGTTTAACAATAAAATTTATTAACTTCTAAGGTCTTGTATGAATACTTGTTAATATTTTGTACCCTAAGTAGTTTGTCAAATGTCTGCAATTTTTGTTTTTAAATGTGCCCCAGACAATTTAAGTGGCATTCAAGGTGGTAGAATTGCCTTGCCGTGAGAGTAGACATTCGCAGTATTAATAAATTAATCGCAACGTATATACACATTGTCGTCTGCGTATTTAGTAATAATTTGGGCACTCAAAGACATTTTGCTATTTACGTCTCAGAAGTTATAGTTAGAAAAGGAAAATTGCTGTATGCGGTCCTAATTCGATGATCTTGGGTGTCAAACGTAATAGAATTGTGACGAAACTTTCTTCGAAGATTCGTTGGATGGAAATGGAAATCAAACACATTTCCATAACGTTACATAGAATATACATTACCGAGATCGGTTGGACAGTCCTATTGATTAAAGGAATACATTGTAGAAATAGAGAAATGCAGAATCAGATTATAATCTTTTAATGTTAAAATATTGGTGAAGAATCTGATTTCAAATGTCTGGCTACTTAAATTCTTTTAAATGTAATTAAATGTAGTAATCATAAATGCATAGAAGCAATGGGAGTGCAGCTAAGGAGATCAATATTGGGAAATTAATTGTGTCTCTATTGTTTTAAGAAACTGTTCTTTTTCGTGTAAAATGCCCGTCGAAATACACACAGTAAACCCAGAAAGTAACCAGGTCATAGCAATACTTCCAACTCTTAATTCGTGCATATTACACTTTTATAACTGAAAATCTGAAAATCATTGACAAACAAGAACACCTCTCGAAAGAATAGTCTAATGCAAAGTACACGCAATAAATTCTGTGGAAAACAGTAAAGCATATCAATGGTTCCCCTGGCACGCTCGCGTCCCGGAATCGAGCTTTCTCTTGTCGAATTTACATAGAACCAGCCTGAACGATAGAATTTAGTCTCGCATAATGAACTGGTTAACCAATTTGGCAATTAACCAATTATTTCCGTTGCACTATTCGATCGGCGGACCGATCGAATTTAGTTCGCTAATCGTTTAATTGGCTGGCCGATATTTTTCTTCTGGTCGAGTCAAATCCTCTCGACAGACGGATCAGTCAGATACGCTAACGATTTCGACCACATTTTTCGAGCGTAATCGAATTTAGAGACAATATATAGCTTCTGATCAGACATTTTATGTCCGCGATTCTCCGATTACATTTTGCTCTACCAATCAGCTATTGTTTCGTCAATCGTATTCTTAAATAGCCGTATATTCTGTAATAATTTCATTCATTGCGGTGATCGACGTCGTTTCTTTAATGTTCCACCCATTCCTTTATTAAGCCAAACATTTCAGATCCAGTGGAAAATTGATTTTTTACGAAATTGTCAAAAGATGCTTTATGTTAATTTTCCTACGATGTTTTAAATTTTTCCGTCGTAACCAAAAAAATATGATGGCATTATATTTTCACTCTTGGGAAGGCAACCAAAATGTTCGCTAAGTTTGAGGCGTAGTTATTTTAAATATTTTGCACCACTTGTTTCAAAACTTGGACGTACAGCGATTTTGCGGTATTTTGTCAGGAATACAAAAATTATTAACGGAAATGTAGAATTGGATACCCCAAAAATAACAACCTAATATTAAAATGGCCTAAGAGCTTTGCAGCAAGTAAAGTATGTTGCTGCTGAGCGAAAAATTGTGATGCTCCAAGTGAAATAAAAAAAGCATAGAATTTTTTTAAGAATGAATTTTCTTACAATGTATTAATAATAAGTCCTGAAAGTAATTAAGAGATAGTGGATTAGTACTGATTGGTGCGCCCAATAGTTTGCTATTAATTGGTATCAAGACACTAAAGAACGATAAATTGAACTCAAAAGCAAATAAAATGTCCTGTTTTTCCAGATTTAACTGCGCGCATACGTTTTGACTGAAACGCGCTAGCAGGTTTATGGACAACGATTATAATTTATTGCCGAACGGTTATCGCTATCGAAGCTGAAATTGCATTAAAGCGGAACGAGCGGCGACTGGCTTAGCAGCTGCCAATTAGCACTGCATTTTAGCTAAGCATACTTTGAGAATGATTAGTGATAAATTAATTGCTAGTTTCCCAACGCAAGTTTCCGCGCACAGCACTTGATACTATTATTGATTCGTCCATAGACAGACCACTTTCCATTTAAGATGCAATCACTTCATCAATGTAAAATATTTTTCATTACCTTATTGAAACTGATTGCGAGATGATTTCGTTGATAATGTTTCTAACTATTTTGCAAGGCAGAAGGAAACTTCAATTTCGGATTGAAGTAATTACTTTCCTATTGTGCACGGGGAAAGAAATATTACAAACCAACGTTGTGGAATTTTAATTGATGAATTTTTCTGGTGTTGACCCCGGTAACAGATATTCGATTTGAATGTTCTTAAAGGCATCGTAATGTGTGTATAATAAAATCCAAACACTCACCAAAATCGAATTCCCCTATTCTATGTTATCATTGACAAAAGTGAATATCGCTTACCTGAAACAGAAAGTGAAACAGGTGAGTCAATATAACATTATATTATTGCAGTTTTAGTATCGAAGTATAAATTCGAGTTGGCTATGGGAATCGAATTCATAGACACAGTATTTACCTACGATTAGGGTTATACTGAACATCCAAATATTTTAAACGATATCTTAATTAGATTATATTAACAATACCAGTGTATACCAGTTTTGAATAAATTATCACACTGACACAAATCGATGAAAGACTTGGACGATAAAAAAGAAGCTCGTTAAACGTTAAGTTAGCACGCAGAGAAACAATTCCGATTCTCTCTCAGCGTTTCAAGAGTCACTTGCGTTGGTTTTCAATGTGCTAGATGGAAGTGTCTTACTTATACCTCTTGTACCGTTTCTTTCACTCTTTTTACTTCAGTACTTTCTTTTTATATGCCTTATGTGGATCCATCTATGTGCACACAGAAAGTGCTTTTATTGTTCCTAGCGATATTCCACGTGAGTTAAATGTGTGCGAAAAATTGTGGAAACGCGAAAGTAGCAAAGTTCTCTAATAGTAATCTTATATTTAATATATTTAATATAAATTCTTATTTATATAACGTACTCCGTGTAAAATTAAATTTATTTTTAATGTACTCCCTATATGAAGAAAGGAACAGAAACTGTTTTAAATTAACGACTAACCTGATCGACAGATACTACTTTATCTGTCATTACATTGTCGGAGAAATTTTTTAGCCGGAGTTTTAGCACTTATTACATGCGAATTAAATTAACTCAGTAATTACAAATCTGTACCACGACAGTCATTTTCAATGTACGATAAAAAGTCATGATGCATATGGCTACGGGATTAAATAGGTACTTTTTCCCCCAGGTGAACAGGTCAACAGATCAACAGAATTATCACTTCGAAGAATGCTTTCTTCTGTACGATATTGAACATTTTGTGGAACAAACTATAGAAAAAATATTAGGATACAATGAATGAAGAAAAATTCTAGACGATCACACTGAAATGAAACGTATAATACGAACAACTTGTATAATGTCCTATTTCAATTCCTATTTCCAATTTCAAATACATTAACAGAGCAAAAGGAATGTGCAAAACATTTATATACTTCAAGTCTGTCGACAAATCACTTTAGACGACCAATCATTTAACACTGTTAAACGTCATTCTAGCAAGGCTGTCACGAAAATCCACAAATACAACAGAATTAAACCCCAATTCGAAGTTAATTATCTACGATATATCCAACACGCATTGAACGCCAAAAAAAAAGTGAACATAAACTCCAGTCAGTAATAGAACATTTTCTTTTTTACATTCATATTTCATGTCATTTCTACTGCTTACATAACATACACGAACTATCGACAACACGAACACCCTCTACATCTACCCTTATATGCACAAGCATCTCCGCATGAGCTGGCTCACAGGTGTGTACGAAAATATTTACGACCCTCGTGCAACCGACAGCACTCACTTTCACCCCCTCTCTGTCTGTCTCGTACGGTCCCTCTCTTTCCCGACGTCGTTCTCGCCGGTCTCGTTCTCAAAGCGGACACGTGCGTGCGCGGGCGTAAAGTGTGCAGCGCGATAAAAGTGCAGGTAAATCGTGATGGGTGGTGCGGGTACGCGCGCCAGTAAATTTTTCAGAAGTTATGCTGCGAGAAAAAGGGGCACATGGATGTAGCGGAGAGGTACGATTCCATCGAGTGCATGTCGAACATTGAATTTCTCCTCCGCTTCCTTTTTCGACAATGGCCGACTCGAGTGAAATGCTGCGGGGCTTTCGAAATGCCGCGCCACCACATTGGTCCCGCAATTTTTCCTCGATACTCGGCGTTATGAACAAACGCGCTGGCACGGGCTAAGTGAAGGGAAAATGAGCGACTGAATAATTGCAGTTCGAGCAATTTGTCATCATGATTTCGTTATTGAACACTCATTTGTCTCGAAGCAGTGGATGCATTGAAATTGTGGACGAGGGAAACTGTAGGTAGTTACAGGATTAATTGCTTTTTTTTCGACACGAAAAGCTTCTAGCGTTGACTTTTATTGGTGTTTATAGAGTGCTGCAATTTACAAATTTACAAAGAAAGTTTTTGCAAGCATTCAAAACACGTGGTTTAAGAATTTGGTATTTTATTGATAATTAATTGTAGAGGCGAAAGATACGGGTCTAGAATACACATACTACATATTAGTAAAGTAGAGATCCTGGATAATCGAGGGCACAGGTAATCCTCAACTCGTTAATCGAGGTTGTACTCTAACCCTTTATTGATAGAGCCATTAATAGTATTCGGACCGTGAAATGATAAAGTTTCAGTGATCAAATGGGTTTAATTACTTGGCTGATTACTTTTAAAAGATAGACAACGGGAAATTATTCTTGAAATTGCCGTCACTTAAATTATACAGAATTGGTGCTTTTTCTACACAAATCTATTTTGTATAAAACTGCATTTTTTACGCAAAATTCTTATATATATAATATAAAATGAGACAACGAATGTCCCCCCCAAAATACACGACAATTAACACGTTCGCGGACAGTAAGAATATTAATAAGACACAAAAACAGATAGATGATTTATTATTAATTTATTTTTATTTCCTTTTAATTTCAACAAATAATAATAATGCGGCTTATAAATTTGAATGTTAGAGCATTCATGTCATTTAGCATCGCACTTACAACGAATGCTATAGCATTCACGTCCACGAACGCGTTAAACAAATTAGACGCACAACAATTGTCTATCACAACCACAACCCAACGCAAATAAACCGCCGCCCGTTACTAGTAAACTAGTATTATATTTAACCGTAAATTCGTTCGACCAGCGATTGAAATACGTCCAACAGAAACCCGTCGGCGACGTTCGCGATGAATGAAAATGCAGGCCGATTGATGGCCGGTCACGTCACCGGTGGAACGGTTGATTATGTTAAATTCAATCGATGCACGCGGCTGCGATGGATATCACGAACCGCGGCTCGATAACCACGATAACGTCGACGACAGCGGTCACGATATCCGTGACGACAACGATCTGCGCGATCATCGTGACGGCAATATAACGAGAAGGTCGACGACCGTGACGACGATCGCGACAATGATTCGGGCGATCGCGTCCCCGTTAACCTGACCCACGTGCGAACTTGCCACGACAAGCGGAGGGCGTCGTACGAGAGTGCGAGTGAATGAACGAGTCATCGATCGAATCGTTATTAGGCGCACCATATTGGTCGGGCTGGGAACGGGTCACCTGATGCTCGTGCCGTCAACGTGGAGAAGAAGGGGTGTCTCGTGAATGAAAGCATGCGAGGGAGGGAAGACGGTTTCTGCGAATGAAAGTTAGATGATGATGGAATTTCGCTGTACCGGGTGTTCTGGCAACAGTACTGCAAGCGGGAAGGAAGGAAGGGTGTCTTCGCGGAAGAAAGAAATGAAGACGAAATTGTAGGGTGCAGTTTTTGAATGTCGAGGTTGCAGTTCTTGCGTGGAACGAATTCAATCCAATATCTTGCGAAATGATTGTCTCGCGTTCATTCGTGAGAACAGTGCGATCACTTAAAGAACTGTCCTTTCCGTTATAACAACTCTAGCATATGTTATTGGATCAATACTGATCATTAATCCAACATAGGTATGAAAATTTAATCGACTTATTCAACGCGTTATCACACGCTATTTGCCGTGCAAATAATTATTCTAATACAAATGTTTATTTCACGCCACGAGCGTTCACACATCAGCAACTAAAGAACCACCGCCACATTCTCTTGTTCCCAAAATGTGCAACTTCCGAGCGCAAATGTGATAAATTTATCGGAACCCATTCCGGCCAAAATAATAGCACCATCTCCGTTAAACGTAACGTCGGAAAGGCTTTCGCGGCCCCACTCTCATTGCAGCGGAAGACGCAAAGCCGTCAATAAATACCAATAACCCGAAACGAGCGGGCCAATTGAATAACCGGCCCCGCTACAATACGCGTACATCATTTACCTGGCCCGAAATTGTGGAGAACCGGCGGCGGACCGCGGACGTGGATTCAAGAGTTTCGTCACGATCGAAACGGGTCTGAAGAAAAGCCCCCCGAATTGTTAGGTGGTCATAAAAATTTCGCGAGTGCGCCGCGTCCCGTCTGAAACGGTGGAACACGTACACGGCCGACCGAAAAGGGGGCGAGATACTGGAACAGCGCACGAAATACATTTAAATAGAGGCTACCCACTCACGACGCTGCTGGTACAATGATGCTTCCGGTTAGCAAGTACCACAATGGATACGGACCGTCCGCAGGATCCGTCTGTCTCCTTTGCCCCCGCTATAATTTAGCCTTGCTTTGCATATAAAAAGCAACAATGGTCCACGGACCCGTGCAGTCAGAGCGAAAATTTGATTTGTCGTCCCGTTGGCTGCACTTTTTGCAGCCTCCGGCGGCCCGACCTTTCGCCTTCTACCCTCGCGTACCCGCGTCTCCTATCCGTGTCCCTTTCTGAAGGTCTTTTCTCTACCTTCAGTCTGCCTCGTTCGAGACTGTCACACGCGAAGCCTCGGCCACCCTTGGTAACTCATTGTTAGGGTAAAATTTTTTAACTGTGCAGTATGTGCGTACGTGTTACGGGTATGATTAATAGTTGTAGTTTTAATTTGTTGGAATTTAATGATAAATTGCGGGCGGAAATTTCGCTGCGAACGTTCGGGAAAGTGGCGGAGAATGCGGTGAAAATAAAATGAGAAATTGGTGGTTAGTTGAAATATGGTTGCGAAAATAGAATTAAAAATGGCATACAATATTGTATGTAAAACGTGGCCTATGCTGAAGTGTTACCAACTGTTTCCTTGGAAATTACCGTACATATCGATGCGAATTTCTGTTTAATTAAATGACGCAAAGGTGCCAACCACGTGGGGTACAAACAGGGGCCCCACGTCGCTTCTGTTTTATTGTTTTAGTGGAATGGACTATTATTTTTTTCATTTGGATAGTTGCTGACAGATCTTGCAAACATTATGTTATCTTCCGCATAGCAAACGTTGCAACGAAGAATATGTTTCTCGACAGTGTATTTACAAAAATATATATCACGCATACAAAAATTGAAACATTTCCGACCGATATATCACAATTGCAGGAGAACCGTCCCATTCAACCCCACTCAAGGGAAGAAAAATGATCGCAGAATTCCCAAGGATTGCCGCCACGACGATTTCGTATAAAAATAATAAAGTGCGCTGCACTCAAATATTTAAAGGCCCCCCGAACAAGCACGTTTCACGCAAAAATCCTCGTCGCTCCGCCCTCAACGGCAAACACATTACACGCGTGAAGCATCGCCCCTCACCGGACTGAAACGAAGCAGAGCGAATAGAGTGGAACACGGTACATCTGAACCGCATCGGAATTTTTAATTAAATCCCCGTCGTCCCAGTCGATTACGGACCTCTTACGAACGTACCCGATACGTTCGGCGCGTCCCATTCACAGAATCAATTTGCTGCCGCCGCGTTAACGTGTGCGCGACACGGGCAAATGCATAAATAATTTTTTTCTTTGAAAAAACCGGAACGTGGCGCAACACTCGAGTCCTGAATGCCAACGAAATCCAATTACAGCGAGTGCAGCGTGCGCCGGGATGGAAGAAGAAAAAAAGAGGACGGACGGTCTTCGCGGCGAACGGGTGTACGAATGATTTTTATGGAATCCAGGCGGTGCTGCACGGCCAACGCGGGTCCGCGGGCGAACTCGTTTCGATCCGGATCCGTAACTCCGTCGTTTCCACGGCGCGCCGACAAACGAGTTTCCTCCTTTAATTTGCAACGGCAAATTTCCGGAAGCTGGGTAATAAGAATCCGGGTAACCTCGATACTCTAGCGTTTTCCTTACATCGGCGATATTGCTCGTCAGGCTGCGGCCCCGCGGCCGCGAAATTTAAATCAGTTTCTACGGAAGCCAGCGCCAACCAGATGGGCGCTCTAATATGTTTCCTCATCGTCGTGCACGTCTCGCTTCCAGCTAGGCGCGATGCACCTGTATAATCGCGCGTCCCTGCGTTGGAATAGGAGGGGGCGAAAAAGTGGATGGTGCACGGGGTAAGATTAGGGGGGACAGGTGTTGCGTTTGAGAAAGGGCGAGTGCCATATGGGAGAACGTCGAAAAAGCGGGGGAGAATTGATGGAATTATGTGTTTGAATATGTTAAATATTTTTGTTGATTGTTATTAATACAGTACACTCTGTGCGCTGGACTTGGTTTATCCATCTGTGCAAAACAATTCTGTTATTTGGAGATGCCGAAATACTCTGTTCGATACGCATTACCGATGTCAATTCAATTCGAAGGTGCTCTGGTAATGTCGTCACGACGATTAAGTTTACTCGTGTCGCGTTTATGCCCGGGACAGATATTTTGTAAATAAAATATGGTAATGCTCGAGGGGGTCCTTTAGTAAAGTAATACATGGATCGAGATGTCAGGACGAAACCAAAAACTTTCGTCGTTGCAAAAAAATTGTTTGCTAAAAAAAACAATCCATGAAAACATCCTGTTACTTCTTATAATCGTATACACCGCCGATCAAGAGTTCGCAACCACGTCAGTTGTCAGTACAAATATTGAATGGCTTGTTAAGCACTCATCGATTCGCAGTTAAGATCACAGAGACCGATAGTAATTGCAGGATATACTTTTAAATTTTCAACATAGGGTTACGAATAAGTCACAAGATTTCTGCAAATTTATTTAAACTGTTTCGATAGTATGCATGAGTTCTGGAAAACAAATGTATAATACATCCAGGTAACCCTGAAATAAACTATAACTTTGCCAAATGCTTTCTTGCAATTTCGCTGTAACTCAATCAACGTTCCGAAACTTGCCTACCGAACCACGTTAGCGACCAAGCAAACAGGACAAAAGCTTCAATCTCTAAATCGTTCAACAGTCTTAAACGGACAAGGGCATCCTTCGTCGCTTTAGTTGGCCACTGGAGCAAGTTCCTATCCGTCTACCAAGCGATCAATCCGCCCGCTCCACCTCGCCGACCCCGATGAAATTTTCAACCGCGGTCCACTGGAAATCCCGTCCAGACGAAAGCAGTTGCACCACGCGACCCAAGGCAATTAATAATCCCGGTCATTAAATATTCCCGTCACGTTTCTTGCATCGCGGTGGCCAGTTTAGTTTCACGTCGAACGTTCGATCGGTTCAGCCCAGAAACGCCTGGGCTTCACAGCCGCAAGAACGAATCCCCCGTGACCCGTTGGATGACCGATATCTTGTAGTTCATGCGCGAGCACCCCTTTTTCTCGTCCAGCATGCAGAACGAGGGGGAAAAGAATACAACTGCACAAAAGAAAGCAGGAAGAGCTCGTAACAGCCGGACCGCGTGGACCGTCCCGGCCGAGTACGATTTATAATCCTGTTATTAAAGATTCTTCACGCGTCTGACCCCGCGTCCTCGCGTCCCGCCGAGCTGATTAATAGCTTAGAAGCGTCACCGCAAGCGAAGCTGTTTAATTGCGCGTTGTATTTGAGAGCGTCGACTTAGCGGCTCGTCCTTCGCCTCGTCGTCGTCGTCGCCGAGCGGCATGCTAGATTACGTGTGCAGCATCAATCCAAATATATATAACGCGGCCGAGCGGGATGAAATCAAGGGCGCCTGGTGGGAAGGCTTGGACGAGAGTGCAGGTAATCGTGAATTAGCATGACAATGGCAACGGCGTCGATCACGCCGCTCAAGATAAGCAGCAATTTATGAGGGAGAAGCTCCGAGGACCGGGTCGGCTACCTTATTACACACTTATCCCTCCAGGATGTAAATGGATTAGATGCCATCATCGTTTTCGACGGAGGCCAGCCAAGCTGATGCATCGTAATTGCGCGGTCGACTCACGGTTGCTTACAATTAGTCCGCGCGAATGGAAATTGTCCTGGCGATTCCGAAGGATAATGGCTCCGGGTGGAAAGTGTCCTGCGATTCGGCGTGCGGCTGTCTCGACAGGATTTGACGTTTCTCCTTTTTCAGGAGGAAATCGGAGGGAATTGTAATGTGATGAATATTTGGCGTTACGGTCTCGCATTCCCCTGTATGAAGTAACTTATTGTTAGTAATTAGGGAACGGTTGCAGTAAATTTAATGCGTTTAGGTAAAAGGCGTTTTAATGATTCATGGGCAACATCGTCGCGTAACGGAAGAAGCGTGCAATTTTATAGCACTATTAAAATACCACAGTACTATTATTATAGTAATATTATTTCAAATACAAATAACTACGAATGACTTATCTTTTGACAGCTCCTGGATGTCAATATAATATTATAGTATAATAACGAGTTATATAATCCGTTAATATTATGGTATCAATCACCAATGGTTGTATAGTTTGACCGTATTTTCGCGCGTAATAGACAAAAAAAAGAAAAACCTTTTACGCGTGATACATCGTATCCTCGTAGCAATTCTAAGGAACATTGCCTTGTGCCACTTGCAACCATGTCTGATCATATAATTACTCTATACTACTTAAAATCACACGCAAGCGTATCATTCATTTGTATAACTTACAAATAGCACGCACACGCGTCTGACCATACATCGACTGATTCCCCTTACCCCATAATTTTCGTTGCAGCACTTCCTTCTAACTAACGCTGACAAAATAGCTGTTTAGAAACTTCTTGATAGTGTCACTTGAAGCAATAATACACATTGATCGTGCGATAACCTCACAATCTAAATATTAATTAGTAATAAATATCCAACGTCCGTATTACCAGCTTTAATCGTTTGTCAAAAAACTAGCAATACCGATTTCCATAATTTATAAGTTAATAATGGATTTACATTGCCGACAGTCTCTCAGCATTCTAATTAACCTAGATCCTCTTATAATTTCCGACAGGTTTCTGCTATTCCAGAACCATGATTTCCTTCGACCATCCGCTTTGAAGTTTCCCTTGAGCGTACTATCAGCCGTAAAAATTGACAATGAGTTTGCTTCGTTCCGCAGGATCGTGGAATTAAACTTTAAAACGATTCGTTAGGTACAGTGCAATAAGCAAGGCACAACCGCGAATCGGTTGTTCTATCAACCGTGGCGTTTGGTCGGTAGGAACGCGTTACTTTAATCGCAAAGTAATATCAACGCAGACAGAAATAGATAAACATCGATTACGCCTGTAAATTTAACGCGTCGCGACGGTTTGAACTGTTGATTGCTGGCAACGTCTCCGATTGGTGATAGTCTAGACAGACGAACGAGTTGAAAATGTTAGTTATCGTTAGCAAATTGAAAGCAATGAGTTAGAATACAACGTAAAATGTTCAATAATAATTCCTGTTCCACTAAGGATTGACAATACCTATATTAGCGTTTCGGTGCTATTCACGATGACTCCCAATCATCGATCCATTGACAGCCAGCGAAGATATAGAGTGTAGCGGCGAGAGAGGAACAGAAAACGGGCCTCTGTAATCCCGACTGGAACGGTGCAGGTAATAATAGGGCTATAAAACGCTCCTCGCAATAATTGGCACATTGTAATCTCTCCGCGTTAGCCGTTCGGAACACCTCACTAATCGCTCGTAATCAATCCCCTGATTGCCGCCGTTTATATCACCGTTGTTGCCGCCGCGTCTTCCTGGATACGGGGTCACACCACTGCAGGTGCAGTTTGTGCACCATTCAGCCGTCATGGACGCTCAAATTATGCACTGCCTCGAGTGTTTCGTCGAAACGTACGGTAATGAACTGCCGCTATCGGAAGATGCAGGCCGACCTCCCAATATAGGACAGTAGATTATGCCCAGAATTGATCGGACATCATGGAAATTCTATGGATCGTGATCCACGTCAAGGTGAATGATTTGTATAATAACTTCGAAGACACCGTGGGACAAATCTATTAATCGATTTGGGGAAAACATGAAAACGAATGGAAAAATCATAACGTTGCTAATATAATCTGAAGTTAATGTGAAACGGCACTGAAGTTTGAAAAAGGCTCTGACAGTTTGGAAAGGGCACAAATCTTTCACAATTAATTTAATTGCAATACTTTGATTGAAGTACATAAGCATAATATGTAGTATATGTGTCGAGAGCCCGCGTAAAGAACAAAGGGCTCGCGCGAATAAATAATAAATTCTACAAATACACTGTTATATATTTAAACTAATGTAATGTTTGCAACGTAAATAATCATATGGTGTGCATACGACCCTAAATAAATTAAAAAAGGATAATAATTTCGTGTGTAATGTCCGGCAGTATCGTACACTATTGTACAAAATTATTGCTCCACATGCGATAGTGGAAATGTTTGTTCCATCGTGCCGTAAAATTTACTTGTTCATTTATTATTTGTTCAAGTATGCAGAATGCATGCGCAATTTCCCGGCCGAAATTATTCTCAAGTGACTGGTATTTGAGTTACTTGTGACAAACAGCGAATACATTGAATTTTTTAGTGGAAAACCGTGTAATGAGATTGTCCTAGATGCAAATATTAAGTTAGGTAGAAATATTAACATCGTAAATATCCGAGTGATGCAATGAATATTTCCAGTACTGCATGCACAATGTACAAACTGTTGTAACGGGGGCTTCTCTATATATGGTGTTTTTTAAATCAAGCTACGAACGAAACAGAGGTGATTTCATATACAAAAAATAATTTGTACAATAATATGTGTTCATTGCATGTATCGAGTGTATTTGAATATTCTGTTGATTTTGAGTGATTAAAAAAAGCACCGAATCACCAATAATTCTTTTAAAATTAATTCCGAAAAACATTACAATTTTAGGAAGATTCTTACAGTTTGTAAGAGATACAAATCTTTTACCATTAATCTAATTAATTCAATTCACTGTACAGTCTCAATCAATATGACTCATTTATTACACTCAATTAATATATTGTAATATAGTGTAATATAGTTATTGCTAATAATATTTAGGGTGCATGCGACTCAAATTACATGTGATTAAGAAGAATATAAAGCATGCAGTCAGGATCGAAAATTAAATAGCTGAACGTAAATCTTATTAACGGCTATGAGCATTTATACTTAAAAGCAGAATCTAGGGAAAATTACTAATGGCTGTTGGTATACAGAAATAGGTCTGTAGAAGGGCAATATGGTGGCCATTAGCAGTGAAAGGGGTTAATATTGCTAGCGATGTATCGAGTGTGCTGCATTTTTGTGCTCGTTGCGTCGTTAAATCACTCCAAACGATCGTGCCACACAATAGTCCTCATAATCTGCTTAACAAATACGCCTGTGTCTGTGCAGTAAGCCCCCTTTCACAATTCGTATTACATCAATATGCCCGTGGCCCTGGACATTTTATTCAGAAAATGTTTTCCACTCGCGAAAACACGCTCCACTCGATTATTTCTTCAATCAGGAAAAGCCATCGCGACAATATATCTTCCGAATTTTCATAACGAATCACGAAGTCCATATGCGTGATAAAAACATGGAAAAACGTTCATCGTCGCGATTACTAGCGTTTAACCCTTTCGTGACCAATGGGGTGCACATGTCCCACATATGTTACCCACTCGAACAAAAATTTATCTGAATTTAATAATCAACACAGACCTCGATATGTGGCGAATTAATGAGATATTGATAAAAATTAATGTCAGCACGAAAGGGTTAATGCCTCGTTCAATTCTGCCATAGAAATTCTCTGCGTTAATCGAGTGTCTTTATAAACAGATAAACATTTTCATTTACTAACGTCAATACGGACGCGTTCCGTTTTAATTGGTCACTAATTTTATTTGTTGTAATCCAGAAAACGCGAAAATCACGAAAATTCGTACTTTTTGATTGACAGCTTTATTAATTGGAAAACTGATAGACTGACAAATGCTTCCTAACTTCCACGAGAGATAAAATAAACAGCTTTCGAATCGTTTCTATAAATGCATATCCTCGTTATGAAATTATATTGATCGATTTATTTGTCAATCTGTATCCATCGACAATGTGATTAGAGAAATCGTTCGTCGATTCTGATAATCATTTTTCAATTAAACAGAAAATATAAATGGCGTGTATGGCGTATATAAACCCAATACAGTCTTTTCATTACAAGCCAGGGAGAGATGGCCCACTTCTTTAAAGCCGTCGGTAGATTGTAAATTTAATAGATATCCAGTAAAAAATATATTGAAATAAATAAATGCATGTGAAATGATAACATCAAGGTAAAATTAAAAAGCAATCATAGATGTTTCGCAGAAAAAGAAATTAAATTTAATCATATGCCCAAGGTCAGCTAATCAGGAGTGTTCAGGTGAGATGACCCATTCTTGATATCATTATAGAAAAAATTAGGCCTTTTGCCTGCATAAAACCATAACCAAACCATTTATACAAAGGTCTATCACATCTCACGCATTCGTGTTATTGTTAGTCGTCTAGTTTAGGATGCACTTCTTCCCACGGCCTGCGTTCAATAAACGGAAAGAATAATTAATGCTGCTTGCCAAACAATGTTTCTTATGCCATTAAAACGAAGCAAAATATTCCGAGGCCAAGTCATTTCACTCACACAGCCATCATACACGCAATTAATCCACTTATGAAAAGTGTACGACTCGTTACCCGACTATCTCGAAGATTATTCAAATCTACGAACCACGTAGAATGGTCTAACATTCACGGTCGATACCATACAGAATAGAAAATCTACTTCATGGACAAAAGAATACTGCGCGATTTGTTAATCCAACATCTGATCAAAATAGTACGTCTTTGTACTAACAAGTTCTAGACGCAAGTATAGCGAAGAGTTGGTTCCTTCAAAAATTGAAATATATTTGCGCGCGTTCGCAAAGTATGCTTCACATCAGATTTACATATTCAATCTTTTGTACGCTGCAATGGTTCCGTAATCATTGCGGAGCACAATCTTTTTGCTACGTACAATCATACTTGTCTGCCACAATACGTCTGCTATATAAACGTCCGGCAAAGGGAAGGATATTTCATTTTAATAACGTGAATTCCAAAGCTGGGACTTCTATAACAACTTGCATAAGGAAGATTGATTGCGGGATGCAACAAAATAATGCACTCAAAGGTATACGCGATGCAGAAACATAAATTACTGTCGTGTTACGTTTGTACGGCCGCGATGCATTTCTAGCAAAGCTTGACGAAAACTAAAATGGTTTACAAGCGTTTGAGAATCTAGAAACGCTTAGCGGCAATCAGCGAGGATTTCTTGTAATAGTGATATCTAAAAAAAGTAGTTTCCTTCAATTCGAATTACTACTATAAACAAATAACTTTTTTAAAATATTTGCAAAGTAGTGCACAGCGTTGTTTAAGAAGTAACTGTAGAAAATCTTTCTTTGTTCAAAATTTGTTTATTCAAGACGAAAGCCCATTAATATCTGCCGTCGAAACCAAGAGTAATAAAGTATATTAATTATTTCGTCTCCCTGAATTATTTAATTTAAAAATTTAATAAAGTGCAATAAAAATACACCGCCGTCCAGTTTGAGTTTACTGTGATAAAATAGTAAGTGATTGCGAATTCAAATGTCTAAAATACAGTATCGATGTAACGCTATGTAACATGTGATCTCACTGTTCTGAAAACTATTACTCCTGAGCGGTAACGTGACCGTCTTTAGATTCCAAAGTGACGTTGGACGTTGTTTGGACGTAACATAAATGCAAGTACGTACACAAAATTATGCTGTGCAACAATACCTGCAAACCATAAATAAATAATTTCACACACATATACGATACTATTAAACTTGCACGCTATAAGTGATTTCAAACTTCGAGAAGGGTTGTGAATCAAAGTTGAGCAGCGATGATTTCAAACTTTCAAGCAGTATCATACATATCGCCCAGGTACCAGAAGTGACCTGAGAATTTTATACTACATCTTCAAGCTAAGAGTTTCGAGTAGCTGTATATGTATGTATACGTAGATCAAACTCGAACATACGAGCCCAGAGTTTTATGCGATGCACCGAATCTATATTTTACAGATAATTCACGAGCGACGTTAGTAGATAGGTTAACTATTTATCAATGCGATCGACTTGGAAGTAAAAGGTCAAAATGAAATATTGGGTGCCGTTTAATTCGGTTCATCGCGAAACAACATATTGAAATGTCAAAATTAATTTTATTGTCATAGGACCACGTTTTTTTATAAATTGCTTCAAATTCTTACTTATATAGATTATATATATCAAGAACAAAATGATTTAGGCAGCCTTAAACTTTGAAAAGAATATCCTTCGAACCATATTTTTGCAGCGAGTTTGTTCGTTCATGCCAATCAAATTGCATATCAAATATTTTGCATACCTGCAAAACTGAAGGAAATGGCGTGGCATTCAAATAGGCACACCTAAACGACACCTGTTATTTATAGGTTTATGGAAAAAGTCATCGGGACAAAGTTAGACTATTTGAAGCGACATATGTAATAATACAATCATTTTTCCAAGGTAGTAGCATATAGTGTTTTAAGACTGTTTTTAACTGTTTTAGAACATAAAAAATCAAAATCATGAAATCAAATGTGCACATGTTCAGTCTTCACAAAGAAACGAGTAATTACATCCTGTTCGAATATCGTTCACTCCGATCTAGCAGAAACAACTTTAATACATTAAATAATTTACAAATCCCACACGAAAGCATAAAAATTCTACTAACTTCTGTAATATCCTGTTCTCGGACGAAAATAACCAACACCTTTGTCCCCTAAATCTCCTTATGTTATTCGTTCTTATCGAAAACGATCGAGACGGATAACTTTGCAAGTTTTAAACGGTGGCTGCCACAGTGACGTGATTGCGAATCGAGGGGCGAGTTAAAATTACGGTACGCCTGGAAGAGTATCTATGGCATCGATCGAAGTTACGTGAGATGCATCGGGGATGCAGTCGAGATTCGGTGCGTACGTGTGTAACTCCGCTCCGTTAATATTGTCACGTACGCTTTTGTTACCGCGGGCTTCGAAACTTTTTGCCGCACGGCTTGCGTGGTCGTTGTATCGGCGGCGTTCTAAAATTAATGAAACTCGTAACTCTATGTTAATGCACGCCGGAGGCGAGCATGTCTGTGACGATTTATGCGTTTCGCGAAACGCCGCGTAATCGGTCTTTCCTGCGTTAACAGAGAATTGAAAATGTCGTTGCCGGTTCAGAAGCCACGGCCCGTCGCGACATGTCGTATCGATATCGGTGCGTTTACTCGCGAATCAACTTTATTTTGTTGAACCCGCCCTGTCGGAGTTGCCCAATCATTTGGACTATTTTTATGTTCCGGAAAGCTTTGACTAATTTTGACCTGGCGACTTTTTCGAGAACACTATATGCAAGAGGTGTGCAACGTGGAAAGAATGGTATGTGAGTGCGAATTTAGGAGACACGAATTGACCCCTTCGTGGTCAGGTAGATAACAGTTAGAGGATGGGGTCGAATTATGAAGCGGGCTGAAGAATTTCCCTTCGATTCGACTACAGTATTCTTATAATTACGAAAGAACATGTGGAGGGTCCAGAAGCCAATCGGTGTAAGTCCATTAGCATTCAAACCGAGATAAACAATGGTTTTACAAATTACTTGGGAAAAAATAACAATGCAGCCATCTACCGCCATCTATTGCTTATGTATAAAAATAGTGACTTTGAAAACTAATTGATTTATCACCTGAAAGTTTTAACAATAAAGAGGTTTTTGAACTAGGTGACTCATTTTCAGGGAAAGTGGACTTACACTGATTGGCATCTGAGGCCCCATATGTATATTATATGTATGCATTAAAAGCGAAGTTTAATACTGCGATGAAACCGCAGTTTATGGAAACATTATTGCAAATCACTTTGATGAAACGCAGCTGCCTGAGCAGAAACCGTACAGAAAGTTAATTTCCAATAAAACGGTGCGAGATCAGATATTTATTCCAAACAACAGATATATTACACATTTTGTGCCCTGCATAATTTTACGTATTTTGTACACACGTAACATTGAATTCTTTTAATCAATGAATTATTTCCATTCGCAGGCAACAGCATTAAGCGAACTGTTATCATAAACAGTAACTGAAATCATCGAAAGATAAACTAACGAAAAACATCTCCCACAAATTTCAGATAACGGATCTCCATAAACATCCACATTCTAACTATACATAACTATAATTACCATATACAATCATAACTTTCCCCCACTTATTATAATCCATCATCGTGATCACGATATTAAGCTGTTACCGTTTACAACGCCGCATCAGGCACGCGCACATCGTTAGAACAATAACATCATTCGCAATATGGCGTGCCACTGTAATTTCAACCCGAGTAGAACGATATTATCAATAGGGTAGAAACTCGAAAAGGGAAACGCACAATGGTTATTGAACGTGGTGTCCGTTCGCTACCGGGGCAAATGTCGACGAGTTTCATGGATATTCGGCCCGGGTATTCCAGGTATATCGGTATTCCGTTAACTAAGATGGAACACGTCCGGGAATCCCGTCCAAATTATACGGATCAAGTGGCAGAATAGAAGGATATACGCGGACATTCTCCAGTGTCACATCCGAAAGGAACACACCGCCATTCCTGAAGCCCAATGATATGCCTGAGGCATCCACACGTTCCGTCCGTTATAGTGCATATCTCGGTGCATTTCACGCATGACTGATCAACGCAGTGGATAATTTATCCGCAATATCGGGGCTACAAACTACGACGGCGAATGGATATCGACCGTGTAAATCTGCTAGGGAATCGTAGGGTCCTGCGTGATTTATACCGTTTGATATTTTTGATCTCTCTTCGGTGCCTATTTGATTTGTATTTGTACGACGGATGCTTGGTACGTGTTGAATAAGGAAGGCAGATGTTTGAAGGCCGATCGAGAGGGTGGTTCACTTGTTTATTTATCGTTGACTGTTTAATTAATGCGGCGACGTAAAAGTCATTGAAAGATGTGTATAAGATGTGTCAAATAAAACTTACGTTACATGAAGGGTTACTTCGTACGAAGTAATGATTAGTGTGTGACAATTAAATGCAATGTTAAGGTGCACTATAGCCTGTCAAAAATAAACCAACACCCTGGATGCATTCGACACGGATATGTATAACATATAAAAATGCGTGTCACAGGAGAGAAAGGATGCGTGCTGCTAGGCGTTTTATTGTCCGGATCGAGCGCTTTCACTCAATTATTTTCGCTCGAATTAAAAAAGTTATTTGAGAGGAACTCACTGGTATGTACACTCTATAACTTTTATAACTTTTCATAGAAAACTAATAAAACAATGCACATATTTCCGCTTCGCAGCAGAAATGGCAAGTGAAAAGTTGTGATGTTCCAGGTATCACCATGAATAAGTTGCATGAACATTGCTCTGTATATTAGCCAAAGTGTATTAATCCATTTTCATCATTTATAACAGATCAGCCTTATATGCACCAGAAGAATGTGGACAAATGTGGCAAATAAAATAGACGGTCTTTAAACACTTTTCGTTGACAATTCTTCTCTGTCGCCAAAAGCAATTTAATAATGCTCTAAACTCTAAAGGGTACATCTTCTTTTTGCCAATATTATTTTATTAGCTGTTCACTTTGCAGAAAATTAAAAAGAAATCAACACCATCAATGTTTCACGACTACGATAAGATAATCCTTTTTATTTCATGGAACAATCCACTTTCTTACCTCCTTTGAATCAAGGATGAAGTATAATAGCGGCTTAATGAAAGAGCGACCAGTGCACATCGATTCTGAAATAGGCATCAGACACACCAACCACGTTGACCATAACGTGTTACGTGTACTACATCTACAATTGGGTCACGTGAATAGCCAAACACCTACAGGAAACGAGAGATCGGTGCGATACTATCTAATGGAGCATTCTAACTTGACGTTAATTGCGGTATTTCGATATAGAAGGATTATGTATGGCATCGATCGACTCGCAGGATGTGTCCACGGTTGTGTGTGTGTGTGTGTGTGTGGGTGTGTGTGCGTGCCGTGGGCACTTCCTTCATGAATCGTAACCGGAAACGCGTGGTTCTGTGCCATTGTAATAAACTCACCCATGCCAATGAAGCGAATACATACTCAGCATCCTTGTAGAATTTTGTCCTCGTGAAAGCAATACAATATTTCGTTCCTTGAAAGATTTTGACTGTCGTGTTTCATATTCGCATGCATTACAGTAGCAGGGATAACTATACAGGCTGTGTATGATTTTCAATTTAACTATTGCTTTTCAATGGGGTAACCTGTTTATCTATAGCAAATATATTGTTAGCTTTTAATTCAGGTTTAATTCTACTTTCATACTAAGTTTTTTAAGTCAAATATATTTGCTGTAGGACATTGATTGGAATACTAGTTGAAGTATTTGGCTGTATTTTTCATGCCTTGATTACCTCTAGACTTGTTAGCATATCTTTAATATACTGTAATAAAGCGACTGGTGTTCGAACTCGGGGAAGAAATACCTGTAGACACAAAATTGGAAAGCATACCAACGACTTGATTTTCCAAACCGTTTGACTATCTTTTTTTCAACAATTTTGTACGCTATTCAAGTTCATAGGATGCAAAATTCAAAAAGTATGATTAAACATGGAATGGTGAAAACTGTACAGCATGTTACACGCACAACCATGTATGTATTGTGAAATTATACTTTCAGCATTAATTTATGATAGAAGTTGGCAAAATTACGAGTAGTTTTAACGAATATATATATATATAGGTATGTATATTCATATACATTCCTTGAACGGCGTGCTCAAGTCAAGAGCAGCACATCATGCATATTCATTTATACCGCCTGGCTTTTCCTCACCGTTCAAATATTCACCTGGAATTTATCAAATTCTTTATCGCGGTTTCACTTGTTAAAGTGATACCAAGGCTAAAGAGTACTAGGAGTTCGCCGCCAAAAGAGATTTCATTACTGATGCAAGGAAAATTGTACGCGAAGTAAGTTACAGACGAAAATTATATTTTCAATTTCTTTTTAATTGCTGGTTTATGCGAGAAAATATCTAAGTCTTTCATTCACCTGGATTGTTGCTGGGGAATAATGGGAAAACGTTTCTGCTGCGTTACTATTGCAGCTAACAATTGACAGGCTTTTCTAGTGAAACACAATTTTACAAGTTGTATCGTAGTTTTATAGATACTGATAATACATTCGGATATAGATAAAGGTTTTTTAATGGCTAAGTATTGCGAAATAATTTTATTTACATATTGCGCGCAGTGAAATAAAATTGGCACGAAATTCTGGCAAGGAAAGTATTTTCATTTTTTAAGTTCAGATACCCAAGTCCTCTGCATTTAAAAATGGTAAGAATTGAGATACCTGATTTCTAATAAAATTACCATTTCGGTTCACCAAAGAAAATAAAACTGAAAAATCGTCTCCTTTCGCTTACCGTATAAATTTTAAACAAAACTTGCATAAATAAGAAAATATTCAGTTTTATGCATCGAAGTAGAGTAGAAAACATTAATCACTGGCGCACTTCTGAACACACTGAACATTATTCACTACTGGTAAATTAGAAATGGTTGAAACGGTCGTTATAAATCCCGAACCTGTTACTGCAAACGATTGTTCAAATTGAAAGGCTATTTACAAAGTACCAATTGAACCTGCATTGTATTGTGCTCGAACAATTATAAAGGGATACAACACAGTATTTCAAACACCAAGCGGATTACCCATAAAAGTTAATCGAATTCTTTTTCCACGGTATTCCTGCCGTATCACCGACCAATTCGCGGACCTTAAACAACGCCCCTGCAACCAAATATTTCGAACGCTCCAGAAAGCGTATACGACTTCACGAGTTTTTTTTATTGCGCGGAAAAATCTGCTATAAATTTTCACGCCACATTTACATAAATACAAGATTCGCCGAAACAAAATGCAATTCCCATCTTCTGCGAGGGTGGAAAGTTAGAGCGTTAAAATTTGTCTACGTTCCCCGCGACAGGAACTGTAAAATAAATCATCGAGTGGATCCCCATAGCAGTTTACTAACTGCGAAGCGTGTATCCTGCGATCGTCATTTTTATACGAAATTCAAGGCAGAGGTTTTTCAAACTTCAGGTCCTTCGCAGATGATATTTTTTGTTGTATGGGGATCAGATTCCTGATTACTGTACAAATTACTGTACAAAACTATTGTAGTTAAAAATAAATGGGAACGAATAAAGGCTGTTGTAAAATCAAAGGATATGCACAAAGTAGTAGGGTGAAATGAAAATTGTAAATCTTAATACACGAAATCGTAGTGCGAAACTATATATTTTATTTATTGTAGTTAAAGAAGGGCGTGTTTGAAGTATTAAAAACTTGGTTTGGTTTCTTACGACAGTAAACAATTCCTACAATAATAAATAACAGCTTTCAACCAAATTTCTACGATTAGTTCAGCTTCAATCCCCACCGTACGACAGGGAATATGCGACTCTTGGGCCACACTATG
Organism: Nomada lathburiana; assembly: GCA_963667235.1. Classification (NCBI taxonomy): domain Eukaryota; kingdom Metazoa; phylum Arthropoda; class Insecta; order Hymenoptera; family Apidae; genus Nomada; species Nomada lathburiana. The sequence goes on along the minus strand of OY763898.1, from coordinate 6,007,553 downwards.
ACCACACCTGCCCCAAAATCGACCCGTGCAAGTCGACGAACATTTTCCTAACACGGTTACAACAATACCAAAAGGAAGAAAGGGAACAACGGACGCACACTGAGGAACATTGTCCCCTTCCAGGCACCTCTTACGTGACCTCTCACTGCCAACTTCGTCAGTCCAGCTCCGGCGAAGAAAATACCGTAAAGAATTTAAAAAATGGAGCTAAATCTGGCCAGCCTTCAGACAGTCGTACCAAGCGCGCGGCGCGCCTTCTTCGGAATAAATTCACGTCCGGCCAGCAAGTGTACGGGAATGAACGCGAGTAAACAAATCAGGAGATAAAATTGCAAACGTGCCGCACATTCCTCGACGATCTAACCGCGCCGCAGCATTATTTAATTCCTCGCTGGGAAACGTGCCCCCGGTTCTGTGTAACCGACCACCTCTGCACCGTTCCCACCCTCTTTTCCCCTGAACCTCACGTTCCCGTCTCTTTCCGGGCATCCTCAGTCGTTCCCGTCGTGGTTTCCGGGAGTATCGAATCGGTATTTTTCGCGGCATCGAGCAACGGATATTTATTCGCCGCCGTAGCGAAAATTAATTTTGAAAATTTCTCGAACTCGTTCGACCGCAATTGCCGGGGCAAGACGGGATCTGCCGACAGTTGTGTCGTTGATTTCGATGAAATACGACGACGATTATGCCAGGTAAATGTTTGCACCGGTGGTAATTCCTTGACGAATGCACCGGTCGCTCGTGATCGATGTAACGCGAGATCGATGAGGTGTACACTAGGTACTTGCAGCTGCTCTCGCTAGTTTACGAGATGTGTAAGGTCGTTGCTATATGGTGAAATTGTTTGTGGAGCTTGAACGGTGAAAGGTACGCGTTGTGGATGGCGAGTACGCAGATCGAGAAATTCTTTAGCGAGGACTCTTGGTACTCGACTAATTCGAATACGCGTGACTTTTATTTCCTCTGTATAAGTTCAAAGTGCAAGCATCAATTATCTGGTTGAACATTGTATGTAATTTGTACTATAGTTCGGCAGGTTTTTGGGAAATCCATGGAATCGTAAAATAGCCGAGAATTGTCAACTATTATATCATTATTGTAATGCTTTCCGTAAAATGTTACGTGAAATCTAATATCGTAAGGCACATAATAATTAAGTCACCTAGACTAATTATAGGATTTATTTCTGACAAAGAAATCAGTCGATTCGTAGCAAAATTCCACCACTATTTAATTAAATCGTTCAGATAAAATCATCTTGGGCACCGGTAATTGTTATATTATTAATTTAATTTTAAATCATTGTTTTAATCCTTTACACGCGAGAAGCGGTTCTTACATGCCACTTGGCTCAATAAAAATTGTGTCGCGCACTGAGAGCCAGTAACAAACATTTCTACAACATACTAATATTATTCGTCTTTCCTCTTTACGTTTCAAATGCATCATTTTAAATTTACTCTGCTTTGAGTGGCCCTACAAATACATCCAAGCGGTAAAATTAATAGCAAATAAGACGAGTATGGTTACATTCATAATGCTATAAATAGGAGAATGTGAACATAATGAACCAAATCACAGTGATCAAATAATTCCAGAAACACTGGAAACTACAATAATACAAACTTAACGCGAGTCCCATTGCAATACCACGAGGGAAAAAACATATCTTGTACATAATGGTTACATGCGTGCTACAGATTCTGATGAAACACAAGTAGACAAAATTGTAACCAAACAATTTCGAGCATCTACGTCCCTCTGGCGAAAAATCCTCTGAATGCAAAGGGTTAATTGACAAGAATGAACCGTACAAATATACGCCACAGCACACGCTATACCAGTCGCTAGAATTAACAATTCATAGCCAAGAGTCTCCGCTAAAATGCATCTAACGAACGAAAAAAGGAGAAGTCCTCGAACTGTACGCGCACACATACCGTCCAACCAGTTTTCCAAAAAGCTGTTCGTCAACCGGAATGACGCGAGCCAAGTGGCTAGGGGACTTTCCGCGAACCCGAAAGTTACCGCCTCGCTTATTTTCCGGCTAACCTGTTGTACAGCCGGCTTTCGAGCTGAGATAAAGGGCGGCATGTCCCCGGATAGCCCGACACGCGACGCCGCGCAGGTTTATCGAGTAGTGATCAATTTTACGAGCTGATCATCTTTTATGAGTTCCCATAGCCGACTTCCTCGACCTGGCTCGCCTTTTGCCCCGGACTCGTACTTATCCGCCGATTGCCATTCATGGCGGGCCATCCTCGTAAAGCATCCGCTTCCTGGCCGCGTCGATTCGAGCGAGCGATTTCTCTTCACGCTCGGCCGTGTGCTGCGTTGACGCTTGGCAGCGATTGTTCCTTGTAGACGAACCAGTACGGTGAAAACATTAAGGTGCACCGGCAATATTTGAATTTCATTTTAAAGCAACACTCTGGTAGAAGTTGGAGGAAAGTGTAGCTTCGATGGGTCAGAGGAAACGTAGTGAAAAAGGGTGTTTTGTAATTTGCTTTTGTTGACTTAAAAAGGCGACGTTTTTATATATTTTGAAGTGTATCCTTAGAAAAAGAAGTAACGGTAGACCAAATTATTTGATAAGAAATGTGCGTCTGGAATTCTATAATATTTTCTAATATTCCGTTGCTGCGTGCTTTTAAACTCTCTATGTAAAATTACAATAAATACAATAAATGTTCTAATTCCTGTTATCCAACCAGAGCTCGGCACAGCGTACAGAGCTCCATTCGCCCACAAACGGGTGACGCAAAACGCGACGTCGAACACGAAAGACCGGCAGAAAAATTGCGAATATGAAATCCGGCGATAAAGTCACGTCCGCGTACAAGATTCAATCGCCCCTGCAAACAAACCAAACAGGTGAAACGTCCTGCGTGTAAAGAATATGACTGCACATAATAACGATCCAGGGAAAAGGTCGCGGCCGATAATAATCAATTTGGACACGAGGATCGGGGCAAAAAAAAAAAAAATAGAACCAAGGAAGAGAACGTAGAAAAGTAAAACATACAAAGGGAGCAGGAAGGAAAGAAGAATTATCTTCGAAGAATATTCGCCGGAAGTGGTGAGAACGCCTCGCCACGGAATATTAATATCGCCGTTATTCCCGCAATATTCCGGCGAAACGAGGAGCACGCGTATCCACCGCGTAGCCAACACTTTCCCGAGACAATGGAGGCGGAAACGAAACGAAACGAAACGAAGCGGAACGCTAACTCGGCCAATATCCACGGTATGACGCCGAAAAATTAAAAGCACCGGCAGATGCGTCGCGACGTCCAACGCCGGTGGCAGCATTAAAGCGGCGATGCGAAGCGTCCGTACAGACGCCAAAAGGAACCGAGTACCGGAGTGTGGGGAGGGGGTGGGTTTTGGGGTTGGGGGTTGCAGAGGGCAAAAACAACGTTACTCTAAATCGGGCTAATTAGCGGAATGGCTGGTCCGTTGGGGGACCAAGGGGATGCTTCGTGTAGCAAATGTTTCAAGAAGTAGCCCAGTGCCATCTCCTTTCTCATCCTGATTTTTCTCGTCGTTCTCGAGTCTCCGTTCGCTATGTCTGGTTTTGGACTCCTCTCATGGTGTCTTCTTTAATGACGTTTACTTGTACCGTCCGTTTTTGTGGCCTTTGGAAGTGTACCCTCTCAAGTTGCGTTTCTTTTATTGTTAACGAAAGTGGAGTTGATGTTGCTTGTTGATAATACGTCCGTGGCAGTTGATAGATCGCGTTGGTTAAAATGTTTCGTGCTGCGGTGGTCGTTATCACATCGGCGGAAAATAAATAGCCAGCTGGTGAAAATATATTTAAGGATTTTTCTTAATGAATTTTTAATCAATATTTAATCCTTGTACATGTTTTTGTTCTCTCAAGCTTATGTGTTCGGCGTTAATTAAACGAATATTACTCATACATCGCGTGCATCGGATAATAAACGGTCGCACTGTATGTAATAAACAGTGGATGCAAACGCAATGCAACTAATGATCGTCGATGCACCGAAATAGCGCTGAAAGTGATTCGCGAATCCACCAACGCCAGCGCGTAGTGTCCATAATCAATATTCCAATAATATATCGGCTATTCTCAGGCCTCAATAATTTCAAACATTTCCAACTCCAGCCTAACCATCGATCAGGCATCAATTTCACACCAAGACCTTTGAAAATTGCTTCCTAACGTTTCATTAATTATTCGTTCCTCAAAGATTCAACTCTGCACAGATTGATCTGTTGTGAATGACATATTTGAAAAAAGTAGCTCCTGATCTCAAAAACTGATCACAAAGAATTAGCAGGAAGAATCTACATCTGGAATCTTCTTTTCTTGAAACAATTGGTTAGAAGAGGCGAAAGGAATTTTTTGTTTTTGACAACAGTGGCGAGAAAAATGTATGTATATCAAGATTTTTACACGCCTTCTCGATTTTCTTATGTTACCGTCTTAACAGAATCATAAACTTCTGTCAGATTATTTTCAGAATTATGGGTGACGGGCAATTAAAAAGGATTTCCCTGATTTATTCACTGGGCTAAACAAGGAAGGAATGTAAAGGTAGTTCGTACGATAAATTCGATACTCAAACAAATAAACAAATTAAATATCTTGAAGTCACTTTCAGTAAACAACACAAAATATTATGGCAAGTGCACCCTTTGGTCGTCGAATTAGGATCAGATGCAAAAATTCAATTATTTAAATTACAACATTGTCACACAAATAGAAAATTGTCTTTCGTTTGGCAAATTATCGAGTATCACTATAAACGCGTGTTTTCTTTAAAATATTCATTCATTCAATTTAGAATAAAAATATAATTAATTTAATTATACAATATTCAAAGACCCTCATTAATCTTTTGCTTTCAAAATCTGAAATCCGTCAAATTAACGGGATCCATAAGCCTCGTGATAAATACGCAGCCACTCAAGGATACGCAGCAGTTTATTTAGTAACACCATAATGATTGTCTATTTTTAGAACCAGACAATTCGGCCATCTCGAATGCTATTGAAATATCTGCAGCCTACACAAATCACTTGTCTACTCATCGCCCGATTCAAGAACAAGAATTGGTAGATATTTGGCGAAATAAAATATTAACCAAGACCTTGAAAGTTAATGAACCGTGTTACTAAAGTTCCCTGAGATCTTTCAATTTTCCTAAAACCGTGAAAACTCTTAAAAATGTTGAGTGGTCCTAATTCGATACCCGGGCCCCATCATCCAAAACCATTTTATTCAAATACCTGTCTACCACCCCTGTCTAATATGATACTTTCACTCCGTGAAACTACGGGATTCCATTAGCAACGTCGCCAGTCCCACGAACGCTACCTTTCGCATTCCTCACCGTCACTTTGCGTCTCTTGCCTTTTTTTTTCTCCGCCAAACACTCGTTACTTTCACCCTCCACCTGTTCGCCTGTCCAGCTTCGGGCCAAGTGTATTTACTTTTATGGCTGTTTTGCGGCGAGGCGAGCCTCGTTCGCTCCTTGTTCCTAGCTGAAATACTCTAACAGGTCCCCGGCTGGACCCTGCGACTCGCTTTTTCATTTCGCTAATGAAATAACGAGGCGATGTTCAGCTTTTCGCCGTTGACCTCGCGAGCTTTCACGCCACCACAACCGGAAATTAGGATTCCTCTAAAAGGTAATGCGCGTTCACACGCTGAGGAATTAGAAATTCGCGTGCACGACTCGAGGAACGCCGTGGCTGCCAGCCCCGTGGCGTTACTTTTAAATTAAAAGCCCCGGGGTGGGCTGTTTAAGGACAGTTTAAGGGCGGTTTGATGTGCAACGAATGAAGTGCACGCGCTGAATAGAAAGCTGTTCCCCGTTGTGAAACGGAACGATTGTACTACGAGACGGAATTGCCAGATTGATGCTTAGCCGGCGTGTTTCATTTGTTTTTCTAGCTCGGGGCAGGTATTGCGTGGATTTACGGCTGCTAAATTTTCTGACTCGCGAATTGGCGTTGCACTGATTCTCTTTTACGTTTGCAAACGATTATGAATTTGTTTCTATGTAATAAACAGCGTGGGATAATTATCAATCATTTTATTGGTAATTAGCTAGAGCGGCAAAAGTGAAAATAATGCAGTTGCGAATTGTGCTTATAATTAGTATCATCTTTTTACGCTCTTTTGCATGGCGATAGTTTGGGGCGTTCAAGCAAGGGAATAAAAATATTTTATTGGTATAACTAAAATAGATAACAGGAGCAAGAGAATAAGGTATTATAAATATAGTACGCGTTGACTTGCGTAAGCAAGTCAAACATTTTAAATTGCGTACAATAAAAAAAATTAGATCCTCTTTTCCTTTACGTATCCTCCGTGTGTCATAATTTTGATATTTAAAACATTCATTTTTCATCAATTGTTTCCCAGCACTTGAAATATGTTTTCCATTGTTTAAAGCATATCTTTCATCTTCTAAACTCTAAACCAGTATCAAACATGTTATTCGCCAATATGCGCAGCAATAAAACTGTACAATATAATTTTGTTTAATAACGAAAACGTGTTAAAACTGGCAAGTGTTCTATGATTTTCAAGCGCCGGCGTAGGTATACAAACTAGTGCCAACGGGCAGCACCTTGACACCGTGCAACGGACAAAAATCAGCCAACCACCGAGAAGCAACACAGGTCCACAACCGTGAAGAACGCACCACTCCGAACACAATGTGTCCTGACAAATCGCTAGAGGCTTGCATTGCGTACACACCAATCACCCCTACAACAGACAGCCGTCAAATTTCTCCAAGGAGACGGGAAATTTGATAAGAGTTACAGTTTCGGGCCACATTCTGCCGCGTTCCACGGGAACCAGTTCCCCAGCCGCTGCCAATTTGCCGAACGATACCAGGTGTAAAAGGAACGCCAAAGAACGCGCCGCTGCAGCGCACTGGAACGGCGCACAATCGCATTTTCTGCCACGAATCGGTCGCGTCGCGATACCTAGTGTCGTTCAGCCCCGAGGAGACACGTCGGGGGGGGGGGGGGAAAGAACGAAAACGTGACACCGACGAGAAACAGGGATGAATTAAAAAAACAACGGAGAGAACACGCAAAAGTGAAGTCGGCACGAGGAGAGCAGAGGAGGAGAGATTGACGGGATAGATGTAACGGGCGGAAGGGGAAATAAAAGATCCACGACCCATTCATTGGGCTTCGTCCTCTCGACGACGGGAACTCGTCGTTGGACCTCACATGCGTACGCGTATCAACGTTTCCTTTTAAACGGCCACGCAACGGGCGCGTGGAGAGCGTTCAGACGTCGCTCGAGGGAAAGCGGAAAGGCGAAAGGTGAAACGAGGGAGCACAGAGGACGGGGGAAAAGGGTGAACAAATGACGTCGCGTGCAATGAGTTTCACTGGGGCACGCACACGCGCGGACTCCGGTGGAAAAATCTGGGTCGAAGACGCAAGAATGCGAGAAGCGTTTGTTATCGGCTTTTTTCCCGGGGAAAAATGGGTCGAGACGCGGGATTCTTGGCGGGCTGATGCTAACGCGACCGACGCTTTGTTGAGGTTGAAACGCGGTTTGATCTCGCGATCGCTGTTCTATGCCCGGACCGGCGGTGCATCTGGAGAGTCTGTACATATCGCACTTAGGATCGTTCAGAAGGTACAAACGCGAGGGAACAACTTTGGCCTTTGTTTGAAGTAAGGAGTCGGGATGCTCTGTGCGATGTACCGGGTGTTCCGCGTAATTGTCGCCACTAAATCTCGTGACTTTCTTCAAATTGTACGTTAGAAATTGCGTTATATGAAAGTTAAATCTTCACTTAAAGAGTGTTGAAACGTCCTTCATTGCACTGGATAAGAGATAATTGTACAATTAATGTATGAAAAGTCGTCGCAACCTGCGCAGAGTCGCGACATATTGTTCTTCGTCAACGTGATCCTTTTGCCTTTGTCCCTGAAGCGAACGCTTACTTGCATAAAACATTCTTATCCAATGTAATTAAGGTCGTTGCGTTTGTAACAATTAGTGTTAATCAAAAATATTGAAAAAGTATTACAGTTCTACTTACAAAAATGTAGGTAAGAAAACTTTGTTTGATAGAAGTTATGCAGACCTAAATGCAGTTTAACTTTTGTACAACACAATTTTGTGTAAACTTGGAAGAAAGCTCTGAAATTTAGTGGGGCAGTTACCTGGGACACCGTGCATTATTCGAATGAATCTTGTTGTCGGTGTTTGTTTGAAGCGTGATAGATACCGACAGTGAAACCGAATAGATGAAAGAGAGTGACATTTGTTTATCGCGAATAACGAAACAAAAGAAAAAAGAAAGGCTGCTTTTGGTATTAATGATAAGTTACAGTGGACGGTACCGAATAGTGTTTGCGTAGTTTATGTGGCGATAAATTTGGAATTGAATTGAAATAAAATTACCGTATAAATGGTAGTCGAAGGTGATGAGTAAAGAGCGAAGGAGCGACAGATGAAGTGCAGTGTTATATGTATCTGCCTTGTAATCCTACTCTTTTTACATTAAACTGCTTAATTTCCTATAATAATAATTTAGCTCAGATATCGCAATCACGGGGCAGTTACTTTGCAGTAACAATGAGCGGACTTCTAATCGAGTTTATCGAGCCATTTAACTGTTAATTGAATCTTAGAGCTACGCCGTCAATAAAACGGATCGTGATAACGTCATAAACTTTTTACAGTCAGCATTACGTTATTTACGCAATTAGGAGAAACGCAGTAGGACGGTAAAAGCTCGAAGAGTTCTAAGCTTTTTAACAAAGCGAAAGCTCATGTCTTAAGAAAATTTAACGAATGAAATCCTTGCTTCAAAAGAGAATTACATTAAATAATTTTAAAAAGCACACAATCGGGTTTCGTTATCAAAAATAAATATACCTGTACTATAACTAGATGAAACTATTACAATATTATGCTAACTGCGTTTTTAAAAGTTGATGTTCTTGACAGTAACCACATTGCTTCTTTTAATCATAAATATAGTGTCTCCAGTTACTTTATCGAATCTGAATTATATTTAACTGCAATTTATGATTTTCTACACAACAGAATACTGCCCAACAGCTGACACCTGCATATAATATTAGTAGCCGAATAGAAAAAACGAAATGGTGAAACTATTTATAAGAAAAGTTCCATCAATCACGACTGCTTATTTGACAGATTGCCCATTTCATTTCCTACGTTATCGCGATATAAATTAGAAGCACATATATTAAGGGCTTGCATTCATCGTGCAACCTCCTTGACTTTTCACCCCACGCTATCATCGGGACACCTCGTTTGCTGCACCATTAAATCAAACGAACTCGCGGCAGCAATAATTTGTCTGTCGAAAAAAAAGAGCACAATTTATTGTACAATCGTTACAAGCAATACGCGGTAGCCTCTTATCTTCGAAACAACAATGGATCGACCATTACTGAGGACACAATCGGCTGTACATAATTTACGTATGCTCAGCATCGTCGTGCCGGCCACTAACCGCCCCATAAAGTGCCGGAAGTCGAGGCTTACGGGGCTGTTAATGCTCGAGAGACGACTACAGGACACTTGTTTCAAAGGACCTATAAAACCGTACACGAGCGAATTCGTGGAGCCCGGGGCCAACCGTTTACGACGATGCTAGTCAATTGTGAATTGCTGCTCACCTCAGTGATAATTACCCAATTAAATTAATTAGCGAATCTGTCAGGTGTCAATCGCGACGAACCTTATTTTGTTCAAAATTGGAAAGCACAATTTGAATCGTAGCACAACTGGAACGTGGATACTGGGGAATTTCGTTTTCACAATATTTATGTGATCGGAACGAAATTTTTGTCAGTGGTTGGTTTACTCATCTCTTAGTTAGACGTCACTGGTAGCAGTAAAATGAAGTAATTTAATGTTTCTTCATATACTTTACGGCTACGAATATAACCAGAATGAAATGAACATTCACAACTTTTTCAGGAGGTGCATTCAAGTTTGAAACAGTTTTTTTGATTAAAGTAAAAAGTAGCTGCGTTACTAGGTCCATCTGAATTACATTTCTAGAAAATTTCGGACTGTTTTAAAAAATCATGTGTAATGGAGAAAGCTAGCGAACGATTAATATTTGTCATTTTCTTCTAGATTTAAATCGGATTTTAGTATATATTCGAGATAATTGTCAATTGTCAATTATTGCGGAATAAAATATTGCATTGTGAAGTATGAAATGATCATTTTTGATGGATGGAAGTAAATGTGATAATCGTAAATGAAATATATGGTAGCATTAAGATTTATAGCCCCTAGTAGGATATCAAATGGTGGATTAACGGCACACTAAACTTCAGCAGCACCAAAGCTTATATATAAATTGTTTAAATCTCCCACCGCCGTTTTCGTTTAACGGATTTCTTAGCGGAACTCGATGATATTGAATTCGATATCCCATAAATGAAAAACTGGCGCCCCGTTAGTAAAAGATATAATATATTTAAGCAAATTTATACCAATTGAAACATTGAACGCAAAAAGTATGAAATGTCTGATTTACTTCTATTCTTTTAAACTCACTTAATATTTCGATTCGGCATGCAACAGTAAATGCGTCGCTATAATAATAAGAAACTTAAAAAATACAGTTGACCTAAAATAATACCGTAAAATCAATTCCATCGGGGAAAATATTCCTGCATGCGTAACACGCTTCATGATTTAACGCGTCCACAACAATAGTGCATTCCATGAAATTACATTATTTCCCCTTTTCACAACAATACATTCTTTGTATTCCCCTCCGAACAAGCTTCCATTTTGACAAAATTCGTACAATACCCGTGCATTTGGAAATCGTTTATCGTCACGTGATTGAAGGGTTGCGGGACGAAAATAGATCACCGGAAGAGAAAGAAAAATCGACAGTCTAGCACTGTTGACGGAACGAAAGACGTAACCGCGACTATCGAACAGGGAAATGAAAGGGGCAAATCGAGGGGTCGATTTTTCACAGCACACGGCAGCCCAAAGCGCTTCCTATTTCCCTTCTACGTGTGGAAACTTTTCGATTTCGGATTGTCGGGTCGATGTTTGTTCTAGAAGGCCTGAAATTTATGGATATTGTTGCGCGGAACGGGGGCTCGACAACGATCACCTCTATCCTTCGGCTCTATTGATTCTGAACGCTACGAAGAGGCCGCGGTACAATGAATACTTCAAACGCGAATCAATTGGTCCTCGAACGGCGTGTTTGATTCCGGACCTTTCTCCGCTGCAACGGCGAACCTCGCGTTCTCTCGCGACGGCCACTCGAAGATTAAAATTTATACATACCTCCTAGCGCAGGCTGGCCGAGTTTGATGGAACGGATGGGGAACAAAATTATTTGAGAAATGAAGAATTTCGAGGGGGGTGTTCGTGAAATGTGTATGGTAATATATTTGTTTTGTCCCAGGTAACTGTTAGATTGTTGCGGATGAAATGTCAGTGTTCTTGTGAAAAGCCTGTGAATGTTTTTAGTTTTGTGGAAATAATATTTATTAGTTAAATGTGATCGATTAGATTCAATGCACTTCAGTGTCTGCGTTCTTAGGCTTACGAGTAAACTTTTAATAGTATCATGCTTTTCCATAGTGTTTTTGTTAATAATTTTCCGGCTTCGTGTTTTGTGATTATAAGCGAATTTTTATTTGAAAATAACATCGTCGAAAAATGAACGGTGTATTTTGAAGTTTGTTTAGCACAATATGTTCTATATCAAAACAACTGCAGCAGTAATATTCCACTGTGTGTTAATGGTTTGAGAATAAATTTTTCCACGAGCAACCACATATTGAAGTATCAATCAAGTTTTAACTTTGCTTCACAAAACGCGTCGTCAATTAAAGCAGAAAATACATTATTGATTCAATGCCGATATATAATAATATATCCCTTTTTAATTAAAAACAACTGGATTGCCCAAAAAATTAAACTCGTTAATACTCCGCATCGTTGTTTCAACGAAATGAAACTTAACTATCACAAACAAGCTTTCATTGAAATAACGTCGAAGCCATATGAATATACTTTGCATAAACGTGCAAACTGTACATTGCTCGTAAGTGTACCACCTATGAGAGCACTTGCAAATAATTGATAAAAAATTGCTGTTTACCTATTAACAAATTACACAGATACAAGTATATCTTTTACAACCAATATTATGGTCGCCAACTGTTTTCTAGGAAATCCGTCGTTTGCTTCGAATGCAATTAAATTCCGAAGACTAATAAGACTAATAAAGAAAATCTACATCAATTGCAGCATGAAAATAGTAGTATACAAAAGCCTTCCGTTTCCGAGAAAAATGCGACGCATCATATAAATCACTGCATTTGCAAAATAAAAAAAACGTTACAGCTTCGTCGTGCTCGCGATAGGTTTCATATCGTCCACAATATCCAGGGAATTGCTCCCTCCCGTTTGTCCGTTCAATATTAAATGCATTTTATTTATGCAACTGCGCACTTTTGATAACATTCCAAACAGAACGTTATTATGATTGCATTCGATTACACAACATCCGTCGAATCCCAGCGCTCGTAATCGAACGGTGGAAAAATCGCACGAATACTCCTCTGTTTCGTATTACGACAGAAAACAAAATGCACCTGTCTCCCTTGCTCCCCGGCACGTCTCCCGGGACATCCCCCGGGTTTTTATTCTAATATCGATCGATTCCATTCCTTTCTGTAGGGTTTTTTAATTTTTGTAAAGCAGGATCGCGTGTGATCTTTGCCGAGCGAGCAGAAAACGTACACACGTGAATTTCATGCCACGGTGTTCGAAAATACTTGAGAAATAGTCGAGCTGATATTCGACCGGACGGCACGCCGACATTTCTAGAATCCGTAGAATTCCTACCATTTCTTTGACAAACGTTTAAAACGCGCTGACGTTAATAGTTTGAATTACTTCCATCGGCACACGTAATTTCCCGTTATTCACGTACGGCTACTCTTGTTCGGTCGACGGTTACCGTTTTCCAAAGCGGACGAGAAATTCTGTTAAATTGTCCTTATTAATCACACTCCCTTTGGACAAACGTACCAATGGGCAATTCAATGGTTTCCTTCGTCCGAATGAAATTTCGTTTGCTATTCAGTTTAAAATACACGTATTTGTGCATTTTCTAAATTCCTCTCTGTTCTGCAGTTCCTTTATATTTTCTTCGTTAAAAATGTGGTGAAATTGTTTAAACTGTAGGTCGGTTGAGCAAGCAAGAAAGTTAATTTTATATTATATTTTTTGGGTCTTTTAAACATTGCGCCTAAATTCGGCGTTTATTTGTAGAATTTGGAGCAACATATTATGGCACCATGGTTCCGAGTTCAGACCCAAAGTACATTAAATAACAAATGAAAGCAAATACTTTAAGGCCGGCGGTAGGTAATTAAATAGCTTCCAATAAAAACAGGCATTTCGAAAATTTGAGTTGTGATTGACAAATTGATTGCCCAGCAATTTCGAATTCTTACTGACACTAAGTGAATTACTTTTAACGTACTGTCGTGTCGACACTTTATATCAAATGTTTCTGTTGACAAAATACATAGCGACGAACAAAGCATAGTAGCTGCAACTGATAAAATGGTTTATTAAATAAGTATTACTATGTCAATTCATTAGCTGGAGATCATACTTATTATCGTTTTAGTAAATTTTCTCACGAATCCCGCGGGATGTTAAAAAATAGATAATTCTACGCTTAATTCAATTTTAAAACGTAGAATATTTAAAACCCGTGAAGCAATTAATAGTAAGATTCTTCTACGCTTATTATGCAAATGGATAAAAGGCTAACCAACATTTGGCACTCATAAATCATTGATCTCCGCACGTTTCAAAAACCGTCCGCATGAAAATAGCTACGAACGTATTCCAAATATTCAGTCTCGAGTGCGTACGTATAATGCCGACGATTGAAAAATATTATTGCTGAATATTATGTTCCCTCAATCAAGTATTTAATTATCACATCAAACCAAAAATGTCACTCAAAATCCTCGCACGAAGCAATATTGCCGAATATCATATTCCCCCGATAAAGTATTTAATTATCATACCAAACCGAAAGCGCCACTCGAAACCATTCCACATCGCCTGTTCCGACTTTTTCCTCCATCCCACGGTAATCATTGAACGCTATCAACGTTCAACACATTACACTTTAGAGCCCTTCGAACAAAACAGAATGTTCACGGTCTGCCAAAAACTTGCCATTTTCGGGGCGAACTGTACCACGCCAAGCCGTCAGGGGCCGTGCATTAAAACTGCAAAAGCCCCGTCCGAAATTTCATTTTCAACCAGACTGTCGCCAGCCAAAGCAACGGCCGTCGCTTAATACCGCGTTCGGGCCATCCAAAATGGCCAGGGAGCAAGTAGTGTCGCATATAGGCGGAGATGGAAACTTTGCCATAGGGGGAATGGATGGGGTAAAAGATGGCCCGTTCTTCTCCTTGCACAAATCCTAGATAGATTATCCAGCCAGGTGTGAATTCGTCGCATTACGATAGACACCTCTCCACCCTAGGCTCGTCAGCGAGCACTGCACACCGGGGAAGAGGCGAACGCATTTCTAATATCTGTCTGCGATCGGTGGTTCTTTCTCACCCCCATTCAGCCTAGGTGCATCGTTCCCTCTCTTTCTCGAGCCGAGCCAGAGGCTCCTCTTTTTGCCCAGTCCGCACACACTGGGATCAATAATGCACCAACCACTCGCTGCTAACCCCCCCTCTCCCTCCCCCTTCTCCTCATCCTCCTCTTTCCTCTTGAAAACCGTACCAGCACCCACCCACTAACCCCCAACACGCCTGCTCGCACCCCTTCCACTACTCCAACCCTCTACACATCCCACTCTCTTCTATCCTCTTGCTCATTCTCTCTCAACCTTCCCACCCCCCTTCTTCCTCCTTTCCTCCTCTCAAACACCGTGTTATCCTTCCCTTTCGTTCCTCCAGTACCATTCTCTGTCCGTTCTCCCCTTTTTCACCATACCTGGTCTCTCTTAAACTTGCAGTACAGTCGGTTTTCCAGAGAACTCTCTCTTCAACTAAACGTTTACTCCCTCTCTTTCACCAATGACTCTTGCCGTTTCTTTCAGCCTCTCTTTCTTCCTCTCTTCCTCTCCCCCTCTCCCTCTCTCCCTCACTGCCTCTCTCTCACACTCTCTCTCTCTGTGTTTGTACTTCTATATACCTCTCTTTTCATCTCCCGTTCGTTCACTCGCTGATTCTTCAGCCTCGCCCCCCCGCAGCGCCTCTTTTCCACCACATACCATTTCCATCACATTCTCTCTAGCTGCCTGTCTTTCACTAGGATTCTCCGTCGCCATCCCTAACGGCGTTCGTCGTTCTCTCTCCCTCCACGACTGTCCACCCGCCCTTCCGTATCTCCGTCCACGTTCCTCCCAAGATCCTCCGGGATCTCCTTCTCAACCAGCCCGTCTCCTTCCCGCTACCTTGCCCAAAGCTCCCCCATTCAAAGCTCTATATCACCTGTTCGTCGTCTCTGTTCGACGAAGTGCCGCCGTCTTTCCTCTTTCTTCATTTCATCCCCTTTCGCCCCGCTGGACGCCGTGCCACACTCAGTCGGGCCTCTCTCTTCCTCAGGCAAGTCCTTCTTCAACCTTGTCTTCCCCTTTCTATCTTTCTCCGTCTCTGTCTCGCCTTGCTCATCACCCCTTTGTTCCTTTCCACCAGCGGTGTCCTTCTCGGTCTCCGCTCCGACGCTCGTCGTCCCTCGATTCGCAGCGAACGCAGCTCCCTCAACGAAGCGAGGTCCCGGCAGGTCTGGTCGGCCACCTGGTCGAGGAACAGGCCTCCGTCCACAGATTTCTACCCTTAGTACGTCGGAATTTGCGCTTTGATGAAATCTCCGTCTCGCTCTCGCATCGAAAAGCATTTAAACGTTGTCCACCCTCTCTGTCCGTTGCAGCCGCTATCCGCGTCTCTTTCCTTCGCCACCTGGCCACGTTCCCCACCACTTCCGCCCCCCGGCACAATACTTTCTTTCATTCTCCTTTGTCGCGCCTTCGCTGGTAGCACCGTAGCCCGCATACCAGAAAATATTCCTGTTTGACCGTTTTTCTACGCCCACTCGTCGACTCTCTCGCTTCTCCCCTTTTCCCTTACTTCCCCAGTTTCGATGTTTCTTTCCCCGTCTCGGCGGGGTGGAGGCGAACCACGAACTGTTCAAAACAGTTCGCACGCCTATTCTGAAAATGACTCCGACGAGGTCGAGTCGATGAACACACGCGTGGTACGCTTGGATTGCCTTTGAGGAATTTCTTCCGTTCCTTGATTATTTCCCCTAATCTGTCTTTCCCTCGAGAACGAGCACGGATGGATTGATTGTTCGACTATCGAGATTTAGCGAGCGCAGAAGCGTTTCACTGTGCAAAAATTTTGTTTGGATTAAAAAGTTAAGAACAAATAGAAGCACGATATGAAGTAAAATCGTCGCGTTATATATTCAATTGAAATTTACGGGAGCAAAATGTATTATTATTTCTAATTGCCTTTGCCGCACAGTAGCGGTACCCCTTTGACTTTCTACGATATCTGGGCCAACCATGTTTCAACAAAGTTTCGCAAATGCTCGCGCGTTTGTTAATTGCACACTCTTTCATCCCTGGCAGCCTTACATGCGAGTGAGTGGAATAAGTCCGCTATTAATCAGACGCAAACACAACAACGATTCTGCAAACGTGGCTCAATCTCAGACGATGCATTCCTTTCATTTACGAGAAATGGTGTGCGCATTAATTTGCGTGCCAGCGAGAACGTCGTACTTTCCACTGAATGATATGCTAAATTAAACTGAATAATGTTGCAGATGACGCAAAGTAAATGTGTATATGCGTAGTGCATCAAAGTGCAATAAAAAGTTTCAGATAAATGAAACTTTAATTTGTCCAAAAACGATTGATTGTTTAGTGAATATTGAAATTGTTTGTTCAATGAAACAGCCCCGGACGCGGCACGCTATCTTTTAATCCCTTGATCGAATGCTTAATTGCGGAACGAAATAGCACCGTGAAATATAATACAATTTTGGCAACCACATGTTATATCAAAAATATATTCGATCTTGTGCGATACCAATAATTAATCAAAAGGGGCACGATTATCATTAAGAATAAAGTATAATTTCATTTAATTTTTCATTTCAATTTTTGGCCAAGTACAAGCTGTCTGAAAAATGTAGAAATGCAAATATTTAAGTATAATTTTCACCGTAAGACAGTGTACACAATCGTTCAAATACTTGCCGTCCCTTCTCTGGCGAAGTTATAAAAATTACGGGATGACTATGCCCCTGTACCTTTTTGGAAGGGAGCCTTGTCTTGCAATTATGTAAACGCGCTCTTCAAGGGAACTTCATTATCCGTCTCGTTAAAATTTCAACGGGAAACTATAAGGAACACTTCGTACACGCTCCCCAAACGAGTCAAATTACGGGTGTGCGTTTTTGTTTAAGGATATTAACATGCTGTTTACTAAATATAATCCTTTCAAGAAAACATGCAGATGAGCAATACATAATAAGTATAATCAGTGTATACATACTACAAGAAGTAAAATAAAGCATTCAAATATTCTCGACAAATTCTTTTCGGGTGTTTTAATTATTATCGATGTAGATCGTGTTAAAGGGAATCTCTACGAAGCATTGGAAATTATTCTTAATTAAGTTTTAAATGAAAAATATGCAGGTATATTAATATACGTTCATGTCCTCGTAGTCTATCTTGTGTAATTAGTCTGTATGCTGAAGGGAACGACGAAAGTATTTCAGAAAAATTGTAACACGACAGAAGGCAACCGATTTGCAAGAGCCTGCTGTATTATTCTCTGTCGCGAATTTTGAAAATCTATGCGTTTTCTCGAAAGGGACCATTTTATTATACATTTCCGTCTTTTTTGCGTTCAGTGCATTCTTTAAAATAAAACAGTATTATAAAGAAATAGTATAGAATCTATATTCGAATTACAATTGAAACGCCGCAAACAAGTTTCCCATCTTCTGTAAATAAAATAAACAATCGTTTTTTCCAAAATATAATTTAACCACCGACTCAAGTCTGGTAATTTTTAAATAAAAGCCGTACGAAACTCGTAGCGATGCACTGGCGTTATTCTGTAGTCGAATAACCTGCAGAATATAATACTCAAAATGCTTGAAAGACTTCCAATAAGCGGATGTTCCTTACAGCTGCCGTCGCGTTCGCATATTCAAGGGGATGTTATCATTAACCTTTACGCTGAATATTAAAAAATCGCCTGGAATTCAAGAATGAGTGTAATAACGTAAAGGAAATGTTGCAACGAGAGATTCCGCTTGCTGCGGGCGGAAACGTAGAGGAGACGCGTCTCCGCCTCGGGCGGAACATCATCCGAGATGAACGAGCAAATAACTTTATTTAAGAAAACCGCTCGAAACGCACGGAACCGGGGGAAATGCCGGAATTCAATTACTGACAAGCATGAATGCAGCGTCATGAGATAGTTTGCGCGTAGGATTTCGAGCACCCTATGCATTTCCGCTGAAGTAACTATCACTTAGCAATGAGGAGTATTATACGTCTTCATCGAATTACAGATGGCTGTTTTTTTTTATATCAATTACGTTACTATGTTTGGAATCGTTTTATTCAATTCTCCACGTGAATTATTTGTAATAATTCGTCTGTCAATGTTAGTGTGAATATTTAATCGTTCGTTAAACCAATAGCCAATTATACTGTTGCTGGAGCGTGTATATTAATAAATATTTCTCATGGTTGTTTTCCACGATTTCTATGATGTGCTCAGAAATATAGTAATAATAATAGTCCACGTTTTTGGCGCATGTACTAAATACCAAGGAATTTCAAACAATAATAGTTATAAACTGTGATACACGGTGCGCGGTGCAAATAGTATTAAATGTAACAGTAGTATCGTAAAATATGAATTCAGATTATAATACGCGTGTAAAAAGTGATATTAGTTCCCCTTCCAAGATATGGTACACTTTTTTAAATAATTATTGCTGCCTTATGTGCTTTGAAAAATGGGCGCGGAGTAATAAACAAACCGCGCGATAAAATATTATGAGCGACTTTGTAACTACATGCAGTGTCTGTTGGGACAGGCGCCCATTAACGGTGTACGTGGCGAAAGTTTTGTCAATATGAAGGTAGACTTTAATATCGACTAAACTAAGGTCACTTCTAGAATTCAAACTTCTTTGTAGGTACCTATGTGCATAATTTATTATCGAACTGTTTTCACTAAAACATAGCAGAACGAAAATATCCCTGGTATTATATCCCTTCTATCATCTTTTTACAATACATATATGCTCAATCTACTGTAATTGTTCACTAATCTATATGTCACCTTTTTCCGTGACACTAATTCATATAACATTAAAATGGTGTACAAGAATTCGCGTAACGCCTTCAAAATGTGTCGAAAAGATTGGTAATTTCATAAAAGAATCAACTTGGTAATTTACAAATAGTTACCAAATTCCTTACCTATTTTGTAGCACCTTATCAATATTTGACACTCACCTGCAACAGAAAGACACAAACAAATTACATTTTAATATAGTAATAAATATCGAATAAGAAATATTGAAATAGAAATTCAGAAAATCAACAAAACATTCTCGCAATTTCTGATAACAAATTTTTCAAATAAATATTGATATGCTCATGGCACATACATATGGATCAATAAAAGAATGCGCAACATTACCTCGAGCCATTCTTTTAAAGTTAAGAAACGATTCATTAGACGCATTATAACATCTTCTCAAAATTATTTTATAGCACCGTTAACAAATTATACCAAATTTTCGATAACCTATCGGCAGAGAAAAAATCATACTACCGCGTAACATACAACAGTTCCAATGAATGATAACTCATTTTCCATTCCACAATCGCAGCACTGTACAGAACATCTAAAATTCAACATAAACCAGTCCATAAACAAACACCGCCACATCCCTCGACGGTTCTCTCACCTGAGACGAAATGAAATACTGAAATAACTCCTTAAGTAGCACACTCGCAAATCTGGGTTACTCGCAGGTGGTGGACGATAAATACCAAAAAGGAAGACGTATTATAACAACAGGTTGAAAGGACACGGTGGTCTTTGCGCCACGTGGAAATTGGGTTACCTGGACAGGAGTTAAAATATACATCTCCCCGAGAGCATAAGACAAATATGCAACGCGAACCAGGGTTCAGGTATTCGGGGCATGTTCACATTCCCCGATATACGTGCACATCCCTGCCATAGAGTTCGGTAAACGTGAGATTGTAATTCAGAAACGCTTGTCATTCGTGCATTTTCCGGCACGAGTGTACGTGCCAACTGACCACTGCCGGGACGAGTATCAAACGGCATAGCAATACCATTAATGCACGGTGACGAGCCACGCAGAAATTGATCGACCGATCAGCTTTTGCAATAAACGACACGCTTTGCATTGATATCAGATGGGGACGCGGTTGAAAGGGTTCTGTGATTGCAGTTCTGTACATATATAGTGGCAGCGTTGTTACCTGTCTCGTATGTATTATTAATTACAAAGTGTAAAATAATATGAAATGCCGAATCGTCCCATAAATAATGCCGTTCCCCCTGTACATATATTAGATGAAAATAAATAATTAAGAATAAGTCGAGTTCAACATACGGGAAAAATTTTTCTAACAATTCTTTTCCTTTGGTTCTTTTGCAAGAGTAACTCCTAAATATATAATATCTTCGTCTAATTCTTCGTACTTCTCGACAAGACGTTTATCTTTGGTACTGTAGCTTCCGGATAGAAATTTTGCAATCCATTTTTGACAACGATTTACATTAATAATTTGTAAGGGCCTGGTATATATTTGACACTGTTGCTGTTGCTTTATTTCCTTCATTAAACTCGTGTAATGTAACAGGTAGAGTATGTTCTTTCGACACGTTCATTTTAAACGTTTGCAGTAACTGCAATATCCGATCTATATGCAAGTGTGATCCTTTGACACAATATTGCCAGAAGGTTTCTAGTTACAGGAGCATCCACGCCAAACAGGCAAATGGTAATCGTGACGAATTTCATTATTTTAAACTCTGCTCTCAGAAAAACCGCTGTACATACAGGCCGACCCAATAAATATGCAGTGATATTGAAACGACGATAAGGCAATAAAATAGTAAATAAATACTTGATCTGTCCCCAAATAAGTGTCACACTTAACAAATGCTCTCACATATTTTCGGCATTTTTTTACTAGCCTTCGTTAGCGATACAAAATACGATCGAGTGGCATTTTTAGGTTGCCTTATACTGCCAACAAATGTTGTTCTTGTTGGTCCTTGTTCGCTTCCAAATTGAAGAAAAACTGTTAGTAATACGTGACACTTATTTTGTTACCGAGGTAGTACATTGCAAAGAGATCGACTGAAAAGAAGACTTGAGTTAAATGAAATCTTTTCAGTTTCCTTCTACAGACAACCTATTTAAAACACGTTATTCTGAGAACGCGGTTTCGATATAAAACGATACAAAAATGATGAAATACTCTTCTATACAGAACCTTCTGAGAACAGAGTACAAAGATTCTATAAAGCCGTGCTACAATACTTAATAAATATAGACAACTTTCGTACGGAAGTGATGCTTCATACTACTACTTCGCAGAGATTTGAGTGGAATTTATGCAAGGTTCAGTATATGCGCATAGCTAAAGCGTTTACCCTTTTTGTTCTTCAGGAATAGAAGTGCAACATCCATTTTGTTATTCACAAATTCATACATTTCATTTGAATGCCTAAGAGCTTATATTGTATAAGTTGCACAGGCAATAACTGTCACAAGACGGTACACTCATTGGGAGCACAAGAAGTTTTCTGAGAACAGGATTTATAAAGAATAAGCTACGAATTAGGTCGTCTCAGAGTGCGGGTTATTATTGAAATAATGTTTCGGGCGTGTTAGGAAGATATTGAATGTAACAATAATGTGAACAGGGCCTGTGATTCATTCTTTCAATTATGAATTATGTTGCTTCGCTAAGGAATAAGTACAATATGTATTCAGTTATAGTACCTAGTATCATTAGAATAGTTGTCAAAGTGTTTAAATTACGCGGCTTCAAAAAATCGAGATGGTTCAACTGACACCTGACAAAGGTATTGCAGTTGTCCATTACGAATCGCTTTTGGCAGAGCACAATAGAACTGCGCAATAATTGAACAACAGAAATGCAAGCTGCTTGCAAGGAACAGGCCGCTCGAAACGCTCGTTAAATTATTCCAAGTAAAAACAGATTCGAACGTAGCGCTAATCTGAAAACGCAGGTAGTTTATTGAATGAAATAACGAGCATATCAAACGGTGTGCGATACGATCGGGGGCGGCGGAATGGGGGGCGGGGGCGAAAGGGAAGTTTAATTAGAAATCCCGTAACGAGCCGGGGAACAGAAAAAGCAGCCGCTGTAGAAACGCGACGCAGCAGGAAGAAACGATTACACAGTCGCGCGATAGGTGATGTCGTATTAAAACGGAGAAGGGGGATGAAAGTGAAGAAAAAAAAACCATCATCAGATTATACTTTATCGAGTGGGCACGTGTGGCTGGAATAATTATGCTGTTTGTCGCGCGACAGCGATCCCGTGCACGTGGAAAAAAAGTAATCTCCGTGACTGTCGGGTTCGCGTGTCCACACTGCGTGGTCTCAACTTGTCGTCGTTAATATCGATACAACACGTCGACACGTGACAGCACGTGCAATCCCACTGGCCCGTTCGTGCCCCTGAACTTATGAGCTTCGAGATACACCCGTCTATTTCTCTCGCCCCCTCTCTCTCTCTCTTCATGATGTCCCGTCCAACTTTCGCTTGACACCTAATCGCAATCTCCTAAGTGGAACACGCGTTGGATCCGCGACGACCGTCCTTTCGATCAACGATGACGCAGGGGGGGGGGGGGGGGGGTTGTATTAAATGCGATTGCTTGAAGCGGTGGAACTGGAGCGATCTTTTGTGATTGAAACATTGAGGTGTGATGTGAATTGTTATGCTGATGGGATAACGATCCTACTCGCATGCATGTATGTATGAGGCATTCACCCCTCGATCCGGCGTATTTAAAGCGTTAGTTCGTATGCGGTCATAAAGACGTTTCAGGTGTGGCCGAGATCGCGGAGAGATTATGGTTTTAGGATAAGATTTTCAGTGCTTAGCATGAAGTTGAAAGGTTTGTTAATGGGGGCGAGGCAGGGATGTTGTGTAGAAGGACTGTAGAAGGGAGGGGAGAAGAGGGGAACTTTTTAAGTTTGTGGAACTTGATAAGCGGAGGGGAGAAAGTATGTATGTTTAGCGCGTCAATAATAGTTTTTTTGTTTTCGTGTAATAAAAAGCAAATAGTATCGTACATTCGAAAGAACACAACGATGTGAATACGTAGGTTGTGGATGCCTGATTTATCGGCGTGGTACGAAGGATGTTGAAACATTTACGAAATATTATAAAGAGCACACTATTGTTGGATTATAATTCCACTGATAACTGTACGTTGGAAAATGTTCGAAATGTGTGCATGTAAAAATTGTGCCATATTTTATGCACTCTATGCAGATTCAGGGGTAATGTATGCATACATGCTTGATTTATGCCAAACGCGAATTAAAACACACAAAATTGGTGGAACACTTTTCATTTATACATATATGTCTTGCAAACTGAATCGGAAATCAAGAGCCGCATCGCAAAGCTAATTTATCAACTCTGCTATCAAAAACATTCCTCTGCGCAATGAAAATGTAGCACGGCATAGCATGGCGTAACTAGTTAATCGTAAGGAATACAAGAATTCAGTGGATATATGAGCCATTTACAAGTCAAGTGATACTATCTCGCATTTAATAAATCACAGTACACACTCTTTTATTCACGGAAACCCGAGTTACAGAGTAGATACACCGATTAGAGGAACACAAATGAATTAGAAGCAGGACGTAGTGAAGGTAAATCTCTCCAGGATGGCGTAACAGTATTTGGGACCTATACGAAAAAGATATGATAAAATAAGGTGTCAATATTGCGGGGATAATTAAATAATGACACATTATTTAATTAAACTCTCGCATGAGTATCATCTGATTTCAATTAAATAACGTAGACACTTTCAAATTTGTATACTGAACAACAAATCTCTATTTATTCGTGTTGTGCATGTATATACGCTAAAATACCACCTGACTGTCCGTGTAGCTTTTTTAAAAATCCTCTGTAAATTTAAGAAACATCGTCTTGAGTAAAAATTCCTTTATACATATCCTGTACACCCCTGTAACGTAACCAAGTTCAGAAAATTCTTTTTCAATTCTTCCAGACACTTTTTTCCAATACTTAAACACGCAGCTTTCATGGCTCATTACATCACAACTTAATGTTTTAACGTAATTATCTAATTAGATAATTAGTAATTCATGTTTGAATTCCATGTTTTGACGTAAAACATAATACTGAAATAAAACTGTTTTTTCGACTTTCTTTTACATTGAAAAATATTATAAGATAGCTTCCCTATTCATTTTGCCAAATTACTATCATACACAGAAGCACGTATGTATATAGGTCGTCTAGTACCTCGTACTTGACTTAGAATTTATCGTTTCAATATGCGGCGCTCCGATATCTCGTCGATTTCGTTGGAAAGCGTATTCACTAACGAAATTGGAAACCAATAGCGGAGCCAGGAATCGATATAACTACTTATCCCATGGAGTCGCGCCTCTAACGAAACTTCGTTAATTAGATTAAACTTTCATTTAACGGTATCGCGGCGTATTCTTCGTCGTACCGTGATTATATTCATTCCCGAGATTCGCGTTTTTGTTTAACGTCTAGCATTTCTAGGGACATCACCGCCCCGGGATGGAGCTATTATCGAGTCACCGAGATTGCAGCCAAATACAACTACTGGCGATGGAATTAGAATCACTCCAAATTTTTAACAGTTTTTTATATTTTTAGACAAATTGAAAAGTCTGGCTTTTAATAATAAAGTTTGTTACATTTTCAAATCTTGCACACATGCATAAAATATATTTGTATCTTTCATATAAATAATATTTTTATATTTGTTGGAAAAGTTGGGACATACGCAGATATTATACTTGATCATGTGAAAGTTTTGTACTTATAATGTGATATTTTTTATACTGTATCACTAAGTATACATATAATGCACTTAACGCTATTAATAAAAATGTATATTGTCTCAAAACATTTATTATAATGATCTATCAATTGCTTGCTATCTACTTTGTTTTTGTTCCAATTAAATTATCGTTTATGAAGAACTTCGTATTAATTGAATTCTATTATTTCTTCTCCATTATTCTGAAGTTTCTTCGATTATGGAAAAAGAACTAAAAAATAGTCATGAATGGAGCACGAAGAATTGAATGAAATTTAATTAAAGTGGATTAATATTCGAAATTGAAGCCTTCGTAACACTGAATGGGCGTTTTTATCTAAATAGAAACCAAATCCGTTGTTCCGCCCTCTTAATAAAAATTGTAAATTCCTGTCTACCATTTATAACAATTAACTTAAAGAGTCCATTCGTGAAATAAATCTGGCACAAAATTATCGTCAATTACCTGATCTGCAGAATATGGTCTTTGGTTGACAACAAAAAAAGAAATACACTGTATTTTGGTTGAATATACAGTACGAAAACAAACATGAATCAATATTTCCAATTTACAATTCGAACGTAAAAACAATATTGGTAATACCTTGCAGTAAATATAAGAACAATTATCCATGTGGCTTCCAGGATTTATTGGTGAGCTAAAGTTTATCGACAAGAACGTTGGAACCGTATTGGAAAACGTTGAATACCAATACAATATATTTACGTCATTACAAACTTCTGAAACTGGAAATATCATTCGAAATGTTATTGTTCCGCGGCGCACCCGCGGAACTAACATATTTATAAAATCGGTACCGTCATAAAAAGGCGTCTAGACATCTGCACAAGGAATAACCTTCAAAGTGCAGCTGGCTAGGGCGTTTATGACGCGCAAGTAATATAACAGTTTTTGAGGAAGTCGTTTTACTCTCTAATCCGTCGAGGTAGCAGAAATCAGGCATACACGATCTCAGCAGTTCATTGCATGCGTCGTAAACGCGAGTTTCCAAAAGGGCCTCGCAGCTGGACCCCTGAAGGCACGACCAGGTCAAGCTCTATGACCCTGATGGAAATTCCGCTGCAACGTTCAAAGATGCAGCCCCTCCTTTAGGAAACGAGCTTCGGACGCTAAGAAAGGGTGCGTCTACACCTACGAAACATGCTGATTGGATATAAGATGTTTTTTTGTAATATCCAATTAGTGTGTATAAAAAAACGCTTCCGAGTCGACTCGTGGGGTTACATTCGACGAGGAAGGCAGTCGTTCCTTGGGTCTTCACCCAAGCAAGTCGTGTTTGGGTCTACACGCAACCAAGTCGTAGCTGAGCTTTCAACGAAACCGGTCGTTTTTGGGTTTTCACCCAAACCAGTCGCTTCAGGCTTTTCACCCAAACAAGTCGTCTTCAGGATTCTTACCTAACGGAGTAACGACACAATAATTAGCGACTCCGGAGTATCCGTGCTCACGAGAGGTGTGAACATCGCGATTTCACCCGATACTTGTGATCAATCGTTGTTATAGTTCAAGCGTTGTTTCCTTCAATAAATACCAACCGTTCACAGAACATCGTTAACATCACTGAGATTCATCCACTACATCAATAATTAATCCTGCCCGGTCGAAAGAATAGGAAAGCTAAACACCACGCGACGCGACCCTGGTCGGAACGGTGATTTACGACCTTTGTTTTACCTGCTTGGTCCTGTCCACACGGTACGTCGCGGGTGCGCGGCAAAACAGTTAAAACGTTCTCCGTTTAGTTATTAAATTAATAATATACTTGTCGCACGTGCGTTAGACTCTGGAGGCTCGATAAACGTAAGGATTTACGTAAGGAAGATTCATACAGTTTCGTATTATACAAATGGTAAACAAAAGAGAATCGTAACGTACGAATCTCTTTCATTTATTAGTTGGCAAATAAATGAAACTGCAGCAAGCTCCCTGCGTAACAGGTCTCTCCAGAACCCCCTACTTCAGTAACAAGTATTTGTACATTATAGTTTAAATAGGATTAAATCAGACACAGTTCGTAATTTGTATAATTCCCTCGAACAAGGAATTCCTAATCCTTCCCTCATTTCCAAGCATTTATAATTTCCTGCTTCCACTTCACCATTTCCAAGAATCTGCAATTTCCGTCTTACCTTCCCAGCAAGAAACCTGTTCCCACAAAATGAAATTTAAACACGCTCTATCTCCCCACACAACATAGGGAAAGTTTACTTAATTACCAAGAAAAGTCCAAACTGTTTAAAGAAATTTAATACATGCACATAAAACTATTATACAATTACTCCGTAACAGTGGCCATTGGTATTCAGTAAATCGATGCGATATTAAATAAATAAATTAAATTAAACTTCCTTTGACTTGCTTCGTTTCTAATTATGCAACGATTTCGAATCGCCCACACACCTGAACATCTTACAACCTCTTTCGCATCTTCTTTCTAGTATTGTTCATTTCTGCAAAACGAAATTTGTCTTCATTCTTTTTCCATGTACACTCCATTACGCCCAACAGTTACCTCAGCAATCAATTTTTTCGAAAGCCGTATACTCCCCTTCTTCGGCCGTCTAGGTCGTAAGGAAGAAAATAAAATGTACCATTAATTAAAGCGACATTGGCCGAAAAAATTAATTAAGGCCAGGACGTTGCTCGAGCTTCGAGGTCCAGCGACTATCGAGGTAAAGCCAACAAGAACCATCGGCTGGAACGGTTCTCGGCCGATTTCTCTGCTCACCACTAGTCGTTCTAGACAATGTGAGAATAGCCAGCTGCGAGTCGGCAGGGAATAAGTCGAGATACGTGGTGCAACAATAACGAGAACTAGGAACACGATCAGCAACTGCAGCGAGATCGAATGGGACCACTGATTGCGAGTCGAATAATCGAGGGATAAGCTGGACCAGTCAAAGACAAATGTAGATACGCTTGAAATTGTCATCTTTCCTTGGAAGAATAAGACAAGTATTGGGATCTTCAGTTTTAAACTTGATACACGGCGTGTTGGTAACGTGGGAGAAACTTTGCGGGTACATTCTTCACTCGATTTACGAGGAGTATCCATTTCGAGTGAATTTTTATAAGGGACTGAATATCGTGGGAATTGAGATTCATAAATGCGAGAATCAGAAGGACAAGATGGAGCCCTGTGAAGATGTTTATTTTGCAGCAATTTTTATTTATTTCGGTTGGCTTCATACGAGACTCCGAAGTTTCGGGTAAATTTAATGTGTTACTCCCGAGAGTACTATATTATTGCACAAAACAGATAACTTTTTTAATGTTATCGCGGTTTCGTTAATAGAATTTGCCTTCAACTATGTTCTTTTTTTAAATGAAACCAGCTTTCGTTAAGCCCTGGTGAATTTTCGTTAAATGTACTGTAACTTGTTGAAAAATTAAAAACTCGTTTTTTATTTGGATCAATGTCAAGGATTTTTCATATTTTTGAGCATTAATGAAAATGCTCTGACAGTTTTATAACAACAGGTGTTCCTGCGATTCTGCATGTCGAATTTTTACAATATCCAAGTAGTCTTAAACAATACGAGTCAACGTATACGTAGTAGTAATTTCTTAAGTAGTATATGCAACCGTATGGTCAGACCTGTGTGTTAAATGACACACAGGTTAGGTTTATTGAGCTTCCTCGACATCAAACCCATCACGATATCTTTTTTGAAATAATGATAGAAAAATCACAGTAAAATAAGTAACATTAAGGGTATAAACAATTACGAAGAAATGTAAAACTAGGGAATTTTGTCAAGAATATTCAGGAGCTTTGAACATTAATCGACGCAATGTATTAAAAACAAAAATACAATTTAAAAGGAAACTAGAATTCTAAGAAAATAAAAAAATTGTAAGTTATTATTGTGCAAGGAGACGATCTTGCTCGAAGTATGTAATACGAGATCGTCGTCAAGTGCCTTAGCGCGATACGGGACTTGCTTATGCGTGCGGCGATCGGGGCACATGGTCCTACGAGGGGTCGACATCCCGTCGACAGCGAGGGTTCGAAGGGCCCAGTCTTATTTAAGCGGTCTTAGACAAACCATAGCCAACGAGTGTCACATACATATATTGAATAAACGTATCTTTACATTTCATCACGAGTCTTTCACATTTACTGGACACTTCCACCTCCTGCATTCGTTTAATGAACAACAGTTATACATATAGTACAAGTATTTTAAAACAAATGAAACTTTTCTAGATATAAAGTTGTATTTCTCTTATGTGTAATTAACTTATCATTTGTGTGTCTCCAAGCTGTTTCGTCTTACAAGTGGGAATATAAAAGTTTGAAACTTAAAGTAAACTTCCCGCATCCGCGAAAAAGGAAAGAGAGACGTTTACAAAAAGGGCGTCAACAATAGAGCACAAATGCCGCATAATATAGTATCGTATTCTGTTCTTTAAAATATATTTTATTCATTTGTGCCTAGGAGAACTTATGATTCTAATTAAGATTTATACGATTTCTATTCATTTCTTCATCTTTAATGAACGCCACTAGGTCAACTGACCTTTTGCTCGAGTACAATTCTACAGTAGCGGTATTGTAGAATTAATAGAATTTTTAATTAGAGTGAACGATATCTCAGGCAACTGTACAGAATAGGCGGATGAGAAAATGTTAAAATGCATACCGTGGAGAATAATTGCGCGTGTTAATCTTTTAGAAAGTGTCGAGGGACTTGGCAGGAAGAATACTTGCGGTTAAAGTACCCCAAGGTATAGGTTTTATTCCAGATATGCATATACTACGTTTCAGGCATATCGGTTTTGTTAAAAAAAGTGCGCACTTTGCAATAATCCATTCCACCTAATAACCCACAATATTAACAGTTCCCAAAAGCTCCGAAACCAAAAAATTAAAATAGAATCACAACTGCTCCACAAACGCAAGCTTTACCTCCCTCTTTGCATTGACTCTTTCTTAACCGACCCAGATATCAGGGTGCTGAAACTTATTCGTGGCTTTCTAGAGCAATGCTCGGTAACAATTTAATTTAATTTAATTTAATTTAATTTAATTTAGTTTAATTTAATTTAGTTGAATATCATTTGTTTCGGATATTTTTTGTAAAACTGCTTACTAGATCTTAAAAAGTCTGCACCATTGGAAATATGTTTAAGTACCATGAAATATGTAATACATTCTATTTGCTATATAAGCTATATTTGGTACAAAGCAATTTAATTAAACAAATAAAATAAATAAATACATAAAATCGCAACAATTCCGTAGCGTTCTGAATCAAACATTTCCCCTTCCGAGGTACATCTTAACCTACAAGTTTGTGTCCATTAAAAACCACATTTCCACAAATTTCGTTTACCCCTATTTGAACGAAAACTCCAGAAGCGATTTCTTCTTCGATATTTCAAATCACTCGGGCCACTTTCATAATTACTTTGAACAATTACTACCGCGATAAAGCCTTCGCGCGGCAGTCTTAAACGAGTACGCAATGGCGGCGATAAGAAAAAAAGAAACGGAAGAACGTCAGAGGAGAGGTGAAACGAGTGACTCAAGCAGAACATCGTCACGATATCGCGGATAAGGTTGCAGATACCACAGCGGGAGCAGGCGACGGCGAAGAACAAAAGCGTCGTGGGGTCGGAGGGAATGTATTCATCGCGCGGGGGAGTTATGGGGGCAGTTATCACCGGGTGATAACTCTTATTGCTGCAATAAAGTCGCACTGGCAGCCTCGAGGGGCGGCAACAGCTCCCCGAAGGCTGTTCTCGTTACTAGCTACGCACACACCATCCCCCTTCCCGCAGGCGTTGTAACTGCTACAAAAGCACATATGCCACGGGGCCCAGCACCGCTGCACGCTTGGCCGGCTGCTTAGTTTGTTGCGTCGTAAATAACCTGTTTCGTTTCACCTGAGCCTTCGCCTCGCACGTCCATTGTTCGCGCGTGCGTTAATTGAGCGAGAAGATTACGAGGTGCCCCGGTGAACTGTTGGTAACCTTTCGTTTAGTCGTCGATGACGCTGTTAATTATCGCGATCCGTTGAAACTGACAAACGACGGCCGTCACGCTTGTGAAGTCGACGAATTTCTTGGCTACCGCGTGGCCGTTGCATTCTTTTGATTTTGGAATGCAGCGTTGGTTGTGGATGGTAACGACGTTTGGTTGGTGGCGTTTAATCTCTAGGATTTTTGATGGGGATTATTCGAATACATTTTGTGTAAACACGCATACTTCTTCAGGTATGTTGGTTTCATTTTGCGCTGAATTGGTTGAACGGGGGCTAGTTCATTCTGAGGTTTACGTATTATTATGTAAAGTGCTATTATTATGTTGGGCTTTATAGAATGGAGCCCCAGATATTGTATTTGAGCGATGATTATAATTATTTCGCTTTGGTTTTTATTTGCTGGAAGTCAGTTTATTTTTTGTCAATAACTGCCACAAAT
Source organism: Nomada lathburiana (assembly GCA_963667235.1). Lineage (NCBI taxonomy): Eukaryota > Metazoa > Arthropoda > Insecta > Hymenoptera > Apidae > Nomada > Nomada lathburiana. The sequence goes on along the minus strand of OY763898.1, from coordinate 5,975,881 downwards.
ATATCTTCTTAATAGCATTATTTCTTTATACCGTTATACGTTACATTTTGCCGCTTTGGACTCAAGTCAATTAATAAATGACAGTACTATATACAGTTAAGGCGAAATATAAGATTATACACATTATGCATAACAAACATATTTTCATTAAATTAAATCGCTTAATAGTATTAGTAAAAACAAGATATGAAATTTGTAACACATTAACCAAATAAACCATGAGGAGATACAAAGTACGCAATTAATTTGTAACAAGAAGAAACGTTTTGACCACTTTTCGGGATGGCAAATAATAATTTCATAAATTACATGAAATTCACAAGTAACTAAAAACATGATATAGCCGATTGATATAATAATTTAAAGTAGGTTTTAAAACCTCGTTCTATTATATAAGACTAATTCTTAATAATTATTTTCGAAAGGTTTGAAGAATCAATCTTTTATCCCACTTCCATTACGTATGCCTTTAACTGTTTCCTATGGTAAACAATTGAATATTTAGTAGACGATGATGCAACAATACAACTTTGAATTGAATATTATTATCATAAAGGGTGTATAAAAGGATGTAAAGATCGACGTGAGAGCGCATGAACATCTTTCGAGAAACATGTACGGGAGAAAATAAAGAGGTGGAAACTACAAAAGCGTTTTACGTATGACAATAAAAAGAATATCTACTTTATGTAAATACGATTTAAGATATTCAAGAAAAAAATATTGTTACCAGCCATTGGAATATGATGGCATAGTATGATATTTGATTCACGGCTTAATCTATACCTAGTAAGTAGTATAGACCAGTAAATGGTCAGACGTTGCAGAATGCTTTAACACAATATTTAAAAAATCTATTGATTCTTAGCAAAATCATCTGAACTGTCCTTATAATAGATTATGAATAGTAACTATTGTAATAAGCAAACACATCATCAAATAAAATCAGTGACTAAAGCTAGTAAAATGAAAAAGTTCGGTAAATCTCCAGAACGAGTATAGTTACGAATCACAGTAAATCGCTTTTTCTTAAAAATAGCAAATTTATAACATTATAAATCTTAATGTCCTGTATCGATGAAGCGTAATATTTTATTTATTTATAAACGGACCGAAGCCATCTTACATAAATGTTGGCATAAAAGAAGAAGACTTTCCATAACATAACAAAGAAAGACATGTTCAAAAAATCGTGGTACAAAGGTATAACTTTATCCGATAATTCTGCGTACTTGTACTTCAAAAGTGAGTAAGGATCCACTAAAAAAATTGTACGGCACTCAACTGGCGAATTGACTGATAATCAAACGCACGATGGCCGTTGCGCTCTGCGGCAAACTAGTGCCGTGAGGGCTAGTTATATAAGATGATGTAAGGTGATGAAAAAAGATGATTTAATACAAAATTTTTAAATCGTCTGCGAATAGGAGGTACTTACAATATCGAAAAATGGTAGTTAAATCATTAATGAAAATTATAAATAGAGGACCTAAGTGGGAGCTTTGGGGTACATTGGATAACACACGTACTGGGGATGATAGGCAACTGCGTATTCGTATAATTTGAAAACGATCATTAAGGTAACTTCCCAACCATGCCAATAGATTCCCCTTGCAGCCCAGTGCTGATAGCTTCTCAATTAATTATTTATATTGAAGTACAACAAATTCTTCTACCATAAAAAGCGGTTTTAAAACTATGCAATAGTGAATTCTGCATAAAACGAGACGATAAAGACGACGATATTGATAAATATTTCGGCAGTAACGAAAGTATAGCGGCATAGGAAGGACAACTGAAGATGCCAACAGACAAGATAGAACATACCGCGTGAATGTTACGAGCATTTTTATTAGCATATGAAAGCACGAAAGATTTCTTCCGGCATAGTAAAATTTAAAACAACCATTTTTACTCTTTCTTTTACGAGACCTTTTATTTAATATAATACATTTAAGACATATTTTCATTCCGGTTTTCTTTGTCGAATTTAGATATCGTATAACAAAGAAAACATTTTTTTAAGTATCATAAAACGACCTGGAATATGTCGAAAATTATTGTCAATGATTTGTCACACTTATCTTACACGTTTATAAAAAAAGACTGTGACACTGAAGTTTGTTTTCAAAGATGAGAATAATTCTAAAACAGGAAATATCGTAAATATTTTCTTGTATTTTTCAACATCTTTAGTAATGTTTCAAGGACTTTTTAAATATGAATATTTTAATTATTGAATGCGATTAAAAACATTAAAAAAAAATCTGAAATGTTACTACTATCATTATAAAGAAGCTAAATGCAAATAACAAGCCATATGAAATAATGCATCCAATTCTTCTTAAAAGTGTTTAAAAAATGTTTTATAAATTAACTACATACTACTTCCAACTAAAAGTTTGGGAGCACTTCCTTGGCTGTACGAATATTGCACAGCTTGCCAACGATATATAAATTCAAAATTAATATTATAGAAGGAGATAGTAATAAACTTTGTTTCGGTATGGTCTAGCGTGGAAATTTTCGTAAATTCTCAACTTGAAATTAATCAGTCATAAATGTAAGAAGGCAGCTTCTTATTACGCACCTGACATTATTATAGCGTTCCTATATTATCAGTTTCGTATTTCCTAATAATGAAGGGAACTTTGCTCTGCACAAATTACTAGTGATATAGGAAATTGATAGCAGTTCCCTTGCACAGTTTCCTCACCCCGGTTCCCTTGTTATAGTTACGACGATCCTCGAGTTTTGTAGACACTAACTTTAGATCGTCATTACATTTACCTAAAGAAGTCGTGCGTCATCTTACTGAAACGGTTACTCGTAATGTAATATCATTGATGAATTTACTATCATTACCCTAATTACTGTACCGACCTAATCGCAAGCTCTGAACTACATTAAAGAACTGGCTGCACGGATGAGCAAATTAGATTTGTTAATGTTTAAATTAATCCTACGTTACAATAACATTAAATCTTTGTCCCGAGAAAATCAAACTATATTATTTGTCAAAAGGGGTATACCAAAATCTAGTAAATCTAAATGATTATCGTTATCCGCTAAATGATAATTATTATTTAATTATTGACTTACATCCGCGATTACCGGCGACCAACTTTCATTACCATACTTTTCATCGGATCAAAAATGTATCGCGTAACATAGCTGCCGGATTCACAGCTTCAAAAATTAAATTACGACATTGCGATCCTAATTTCTTTTACATCAAAATCGACATACGGAACCCTTTCTCCGCATCTTTCTCCGACGGTCAACAAAAATCCGATTAACCACAAATACCAGCTGGACGTAATCAAACGTTCGATTAAATAGCCTAACGATATTACCCTTCTCAGATGTTCCGTTTATCGTTTCGGTGCTATTCAATTGCCGTTCGCTACGCGGCCACCGTGGTTCCTCCGTTTGCAATACCGCGTTTCGCTAACGTCGCGATTAATAGGAGGATAATCGGCTTGCCTATCCTAAGTAAATGACATTCAGCCCAATAATTAGTATTCAGGCGTATATAGTTCTAGCGGAGAGAAGATTCAATTACGGACAAGGATACAAGTTGAGTATCGATAGATCCGCCAGATTTCACTTGTCACTAACAAGATCTGCTCGGCCATCAATTGTGGCCAGTTACGGCGAGGTACAGCTAAGATTTACTACCTTCGCGTTATGTTAGAACGCGCGTAATGAACGACGTAAATCACCGTTATGATGCGTTCCTGATTTACTGGCTCTTACGGCGAAAAAAAAAAGAGGAGGAAACGGCGGAATCGATTAGGTGGGGCAGCCGCGCCACGAAGAAAGAACCTGAATCGTCGAGTGGCGAACGCGAAATTAATCCCGATAGACGAAGGGCTGTTTCATAGGATGTGGCCTATTGTTCAGGAAGGTTTCACGTTCTAATCATGTTCGACGTTGTCGTGCAGCGAGCTCCGCGCCGCGAGGGAATATACGAAATCCGACTAATTTACAGAATCGAAGGAAATGTAAGGAATACCGTATTTTCTAAACGTAGGGAAACTTTATTAAAAATAGGACGAACCGCACGTAACGATGTCACAAATCAAAAGACCTCGACTCCTGCCTCGGGAGCCCTTTTCTATCATGCCTTATCTCGCACGACTAGCGCCACGTTGGAGGGTCCGTTGTGGACCCTTTGGTGTTTCGAGCTAGTGCTCCTTAGTCCTCGTGACTCAGGGAACAACAACGCGTCAGCGGACTTTGCCAAGTCTATGTTTACGCATTACTCATTTGATCTATTTTGTATTACCCGTTCTTAGTTCTCTGTGACAGACGTAGGCGTGGTATTTTGGACGAAAGGGTTGACCCTAAATGTCTGAACCGAGGATTCGTTGTACACAGAATTCTGAGAATTTGAAGTGAGGCTTGTTCTTCTAGCGGTGACATTCTCAAGTATATGTTTTACAATGACTCACATATTTGTTCGCGTTGGGCTGATATATTTAGTTGCTCGCAAAATATTATGAATATGATCTCGTTCATTACACAATTAGGCACTGGAGGTTTTTGCTAAGTAAAGAGAGATATCCTCAGAAATACATCTTTGGGTGACGAAGAATAAGGGTAGAACGACTATTTTCTTAAAAACAGTTTAATTTATATATAGATTAGTTAAATATAGAGTTAAATATAGATAGGTTGCACTTTTCTGTGAAGAACTTTGTAGTTTTTCATACAAACGTATGGGTACAGACATAACGGTGTCTTTAACCGAGAAAGTGTGGTGATTCCTATCACAAAGGATTGCATCACAGAAACGTTGTTCGACGATATTTGCAAGAATATCTGAAGATCAAATGATACACGCGACTCGAACAAACATTATCAACAATTGCTTCTAAGAATTTCTGCCGAAATGCTGATCGGTATCGAGTCGCCGACGAATACCTTTGTCACAAACGCGAACGAATACACAAGAAGTTATAAAAACCGGAACGCAACAAAATCATTTACTAATCTTCGAAGACATATTTGACGAGCCAGATTCCCCGCGTAACGGAAAGCGAGCCCGTTCGTTTCGGCACGCCCCCAGAAAAGTGATGCCCAAAAGGAAAATCAAACAAGGCGAGAGAGCACACCCTTCAGAATAAACGGAAACCCGTCTCGAAGAACGATGCGGGGTAGAACAACGCCAAAGCTTTCGTATTTGCGCAAAGATCGCTCGAGCGGACCGAAAAGAAACCGTTTCAAGGAGCTTCAACGCACGTCTAGGGAAATACAACGTGGAAGAGGGACGCGGAAGGGCGAGGGGATGGATAGCAGCGAGAGGAAGAAGGCGTCGGGCGGAAGGAAGCAGTCAGATCCTGTTCCTGCAGGGTCCACACGAAGAGAGGAGCGAGGCGACCGAGGCAGAGTCCCCCAGGACACGGTCTGCCCTCTGATTACTGCATTCAACACAATCTCCGCCATTGTCTACGGCACAGCGAGTCTAGAGAACATATTAATATTACGTAACCGAGCCAGAAAATGTCCATTCCGTGCTAAATAATCCAAAGTTGCCGCTCCTTGCCGAGGATGCATGGTTGGGTAGAGCTCGCAGGACTCGTACAACGTCCGTCCCCTTCCCGTCCCATTTTTGTCCGGGCGTCGCGACGTCGCGCGGACGTCGAGTGCGTCGAATAATCGGTGGAAATGCGGGGACAAGGGTGGAGAAGTGAAGGTAAAAATTAGAGAATGTATGAGCGTGTGTCGCAGTTCTGAAGTCGAGTGAAGTTGCTGTGAAGAGAAGTCTGAGTGGAGCGAGGTCTGAAGTATATCTGGGGAAATTAAATTGTTGGTGGCTGAAGATTCGGGGCTTCTGATTTTGAGAAAATGTGGTCGGCTTGTTTTACGCTGATTTCTGGACTCGATGTATCACGAAGTATTACGAGTATTATTTTGTTTCTGGCGGGGATAGAGAGAAGGAAACGGGGACAGCGAAATTAGAAATGTCCATTGGTGACGTAAATATACCACGTCAGATCATTTTAGTTATCGGCTTACACTGGGTGCAGAAATCATAATGCGAGAGCCTAATTTATTAAGATCCAAAGATGAAAGATCACAAGAAACAGCAGAAATCTGGAACGATCGTTCCATTCGGTTATTCAGAACAGCACAATACAACCCCGCGAACAAATCGTTTAATTGTTCGACAGATTATTCAAGCACACCGCCTGTTCCAATAACAAAACTGCATTTCAAAGTACTAATCGTAAATTTACCCCGAGCCAGACGGGTACTAGATTTAAATTCACCCAATGATACTTTATGCAGATTCAATCAGTGTTCCGGCATTCGGCCGGCATCCTAGCCAGGCAAGCAAACGTAAATATCATCTCAATAAACAAGAAACGACGGCCCGCTTGCTTACATTTCAATTACCATGTCCCTTGCAAGATATCCAGCAATAACCTACAACCTGGCCGGCCTTGAATCCGTCCGCACGAAAAACGCGCCAATGCAAAATACGCCCGCTTTAATTAATACATCCGCGCGTTTTAATTAACGCTTCATGGCAAAACGTGTATTATTTTACGACTGCTCGTCGCGCGTATACGTGCACGGAGGTTGGACGAGGAGGCGCGCACTGGGACAGAGGGGATGGACAAAGAGGATCGTCGTTCTCGTCATCGTGAGAATTGCGGCGCTGTTAGCAACGCTGACGCTCCTCTCTCTCTCCCTCTCCCTTCAACGTGATGGATTATTATCGTGGAATTTCGCGACACTCTTAGATCCGTTAGGCCGTTATTTCGTCGATCTAACGACCCGGCTCCCTAACGCCGGCAGGCTTCGGATTCTGATGGCCGCATTTCTGCGATCGTTCGGAATCGTAGGTCGATTTGAGTGCAATTTCTGGTCGCTTCTCAACCCCCTGGAAAACTCGATATGGGCTGATACGTTTACGAGATCCGACGAGGTCCCGGAAATCGAGGAATTATTCTGACGGCCGTGGGAGCCATGCGAATTCCGTGGCTCGTTCGAAATGGAAGGACTCGCGAAGGGGGATGAAATGCAAAAGTTATAAGGCGATAGAAGAGTCGTGTTTGTCAAATAATAGGCGGCGTTAGGATATATCTTAACTGTCAAATGTATTTCGTTAGGTTTGATACCATACTACGGGAGGCGCTAATATTGAGTTTCGATTCGACTTACTTCTTGTTTTGTTTTTTTTTGCATCGAAGGAACAGAAATACATTACTTTACGATTTAATTTACTTTACTTCACTACAGTGGAAAGAGGTTCAGGTCCTATTAACTATTTGATTAATCGAAATCGAATTTATCATTTATTCGTGAATCCAGATTTGCGTTTGGGTGAATTAATAAATAATTATTCACTCTGTAACAATCGGTGGCATGTAATGCAAAGTAACAGAGTATTTTAATATTTCTTGTTCTTTCTCTCTTGATAGCAAATGCCTCATATCACTGTAAAAATAAACAAGGCTTACATTCTATTTAACAACGGAACTATCTACTTAATTTGACGTTGCAACTTCCAATTATTTAGTAAAAATTCAATCGCTGTTACAGTTTACTTAGCCCACTACCACAATCACCACCACACACGTGTACATTTGCACGCGATTAAACAGAATCAGAAAAGTTAATGAAAAATAAAGTAACATTTACCCCCTGGCAATTATTCCCCACGGAAATGAAACGAATAAGAGCGCACTTCCGCGCAAAGAATTCCGAACGTCTCCTCTTCGAATATCAACGCGCACCAATAAATACACCGGAAAAATTCTTCGACACCGCAGAACAACGAACGATACGTGCATAAGATTTCCACGGAAACAGAAACCATTCGATGCGAGGACGCCCGCGGAAAAGCGTCGGGAAGCAATCGAAATAATTCGCAATCTTTTCGAGCATATAAAGACGTTGCCGCAGAGATGCTCGTCAAGCAGTGCAGAAAATATTTCTGCGATAGGATTCAGCGTCAGTTCGAGCGGAATTTCCCGTGGCTCGTGATGTCAGGAATTTTCACCCGGCTCGTAGCTGCCACAAGGGCCCGTCGATGTAACGGAAAATGCACGGCCATGAACGCACCGCGAATCGTATTTGTTGTCAAATTAAAGCACGACGACGCCGATGAATCGTTGATAATCGTTTGAATTCATTATGACGATTATTACACGTTTTTCGTGAAAATTAATTCGTGCTCATCGCGCGTCGCGCGGTCTCCGTTAATTTATGGTAAACAGTTTGTCTCATTGAGTGACGTTTATATTCCGCCGTTTTAATTATTTCCAGGGGAATTTCGTGAAACGTTTTTCTTCGCCCGCGGCGTTCACTTGAACATAGAACTGCGTGTGTCCGTCTGAATGTGAAATTTCAAGGACCATAAATTGAAGGTTCAATAAGTTGATACAATAGAAGCATAGAATTGAACAAAAGATTTCTCCGATACAAATTTCAGTGGTATAGATAAATGATTATCGAAACATGGCTTATATGTATTATGGTATAACAATTTTAATTCGATTCAGCGTCCTTATATATTATAGTATTATGACAATATAAACGAATCGTACATAAACTCTTTTCATTAAAAAGAATAGATAATGCTGTCGTTTGTTACTTAAGGTACCTATTGAGGACGGGAAAATTAATCTCGTTAAAATTCCTTTGTTTCCACTTAATGAGGGAAGACGAGTGCCTTTCGATATATTTCCGAGCAAGCTCGGTTTCCATTATTGCGATAATAATCAAAATAAGCCACGTTGCCGTGAAGTACTTATAATAATAGCTTCGGCAATAATGCAAGCACGAGTAGGTTCGACCAACCGAGATTCAATGCGCGGTGTTTCTACGCTGTAACAAATCATCTGCGAAATACGAACTTTGTGCATAACACTAATCAGTCGTATTTTATGCAAAATTAATTTCTTCGTATATTAATCTACAAATTAATAATGCGAAATACTGCCGATCCTGCTCTCAAAATACTATTATGGAAATATGCGAATATAGACGTGTTTAAAACGAAACAACATTATTCTCACGTAATCTTTTTCTAAGACAAGGGCATGTCGAAACGTTTTAAATATCAAACATATCGGTAACATATGCACTTTTGTCAAAGAGATGACCTTATCATATTTATAACCGACATTGAATTCGTTATACAAAAATACAGCACGGTTTGCGGATTGAAATTCGTAGGACATATGAAGTGATTGAAGCCTTAAACTTTAAACGAATTCGTAATTAACTGTCGTTCCGTCTCCTTTTTTTTCAAAAATATACAATACTTAACATATTCTACGTACGTAACACAGTTCCATAAACACTGGCATACCTTTCACCGATCGTTTCCCAATGCTATTTCGTATTTCGCAATTCTACTTCACATTATCCGCACGCTATCTACATGCCTCGATATCTCTGCCCGTTCGCACAACAGTGCCAAGTATCCGCAGAACCCGATGGCATCAATGCCTTCCGTAGACGCGGGGCTCAAGATCGACCATCGAATTTTGCGCCACCCCTTCTATTTTCGAGAACAAGGCCGCTTGCCAGAAGTCGCGAGCCAGCCAAATGCGAAGGGGCCGGTGAAATAGGTGATAACTTGGCAACTACCGGTAACTCGTACGTTTCAATATTTGCCAGCGGGGGGGAACAGGACGATATAAAACCAACGTGGCGGCATAAAGTGGACGGAGACTTTATTCGACCTCTGACCCGACGAATCACTCCCACGGTCACTTGGAACAGGGTGCAGCAACAGAGAAGAAAGCGGGGGCACGAACTACGTAATGATTTGTGTCGGAACGAAATATTATACTGACGCTGGGTGAAACGATGGTAGCAGGGATGCCTCTCCTTTGATCATTACTGCCGTGAGAAATCGTGACACGGTCCAACACGTTCGTTCGAAGCTGTGAAAGAATCGATGTTTCGCGTGATCTGTGTTCGCGAGGAATACATATGTCGAGCGATGTGGAAAAGTGCCAGGAAAGATAGAAACGAACGATTTCCACGGTTGACAGCTTTTTGTTTGCTTTTTTTTTAAGTGTCACTTTGCAAGTAGAACGAGGGAACGCGAGCTGCGGAAAATATTCGTTAGAGTATTCTAGGCGAAGAATTTAGAATTTGGACAATTTGGAATATTCGGTGTACTATATCTGCTATGTATTGCTACTGTCAATTGGAAATATAGGCACTCATTGTTTTAATGGAAAAATACAGCACAACTGTTAATACCTACCGGGTCTTCTATTATACATTATATTACATCCATACTAATATACTTCTTGCGACACTAAAATATTTATTGATTTATTGATTGATTATTGATTTATTGATATTATAAACTGCTTCGTTTAGTTAACAGTACTTCCTCCTTTCGTTGTATGTCAATATTTGGGATAATACGATTTCCTACGGCAATCTGTTTCTGATAACACAAATGTTACATTATAATATTCCTGAACAAAAGTTTGTCAAACACTGAAACTGAATCATGCTGAAGTTTTCTACGTTATGTTAGTCTTTTCAATGCTACAAATAGTCCTCCCTTGAATTATATAGCCCAATTTTTCGAGATCCTGATAATCTTCGGAAATCTCCTATATTGAGTAGTTTCTTTGCACACGTATGTTTTAACCCACTGTTTAAGACAATAGGGGCAATCTGATGTCGAGTCATCAATAGTAGGCCACCAATATCCAAAGCCCACCAATAGCTCATGAATCCCCGTGTTGATTTATGTCACGACAATCGCCATTAAGCCTACGGAGACAATGTTCTACTGGCTCAGCTGGTCATCGTAAGTGCCAGCTACCTATTGGCCATAAAGCAATTTCTATTACTTACCATTTAACTGAAATATGTACATTTTAAATTTCACGCGTGTAACTACAAATAACTGCTGATTGTATTATGAAATTCGAAACCAGGAAATATGTAAGTTAACATCGAAAATTGGACGATGGATATTTTAAGCACTTCCTTTTATCTTAAACTCTTAACAAATAAACTGTTTATGCTAACCTTATTCGTTTGTCTATGCCATGTACAGACTAACTGTTAACACTTTAGCATTTTTTACCAGATCCATACAATGCACGTTTGACTAAACAGTCAAAGGTTTACGTTACCATCGATTCGTAACGACGTCCGGCTAATTTTATCCACCATATCACGAATGGAACTCTGCAAAACATCCCACACTGTACGTGTCAATAAACTTTGTTCGACAAATGTTAGACCAGGGCATCTCCAGCATTGGTTCAACCCAATAATTAGATTGTAGACTATGAAAATGAAAGTACTTTACTAAAAATGAAATAGATATGTATAACTGCTGTTTAAACTGATTTAAATTCATCATAAATTTTTGCAACAGTGTCTGCGCACAGTGGCGGACAACAGAAAGTTTAAAATGTAAGCATTACGAAAAAGCAGCGTAATTGTGCAACAAGGAAAATCAGATTATCTGCATATTATAACATACACTCTGCAGAGTGAAAGAATACGTCAGAATAAATACTGCCAAAAATTATACAAAATATCTATTATAGAAATTACCGTTACTCAAATACAGAAATATCAATTTTAAACTTCCTTCTGTCCTCAACTGTATATAATGTTAAAAGTTTGAAATAAAGCAATCTGAAACCCGTCATTCGGACTTCGCGTTTTCACCGTTAACAGTAACAGTTTAAACAGGAACCACTTGAACAGTCCCAGCCTGTTGACCCATCTAGACAATCGTAGCCTAGAATGAGCGCCACTGGTCTGCCGTAGACAAGTCCACCCTACTGATCATGGCATCACGCCACCGTGCCACCCAGATAGTTTAAAGCAACCCTCGTCGAAAGAGTGGGAAAAGTCTGGTTGGTGCACAGGTGGAGGGAGGGGGGGTGGCTCAGAGGCACTAACATTCTCTCGGCTATGGGAGAACGTCAGGGACGAACCAGCCGCGCGCCACAATTCCATAACGACCTCTCTACCCCTTTACATAGATAATGTCTTCCCCCGGCCCTCGACACCCCTCGCCGTCCGACTCCTGGCCCGCGAACCACCCCCGGAAAGAATTTCCATATGAACCGACCCGCTGGCATTCGTTGCTTTTCCCAGTTGCATTTTGCAGCGCGTGCCGTTCGCCCTCTTGATGAGCGAAGAAAATAGCTGGTGAACGCGTTTCTCGCGTTTCCTGGAAAAATTCACGAGGAGCGGCGTCTAGGCTAAGCCCACCTCCCGGTTGCATTATGGGAAATCGCTAAGGTATTTCGTGGGAATCTATGAATGACAGAATACGGTTTGCGGGTGGAATCAAGTTTCTGCATGTACGTATTTCGTTTCGCGTTTGGAAGCCGACGTATTTGAGTGCCGGGTGGATCGAGAGGAACTAAATAATACATAGCCGTAGGTGGAATTATTTATAATGATCTTCGAGGCAAGAAATATTCCAGTAGTATATGACAATGAATTTAATACGGTAAAAGTGTACGCCTCATTATCCCCCACGGTGCTGGCTAAAATTAGTACAAAACAACTTGAACGCAATAATCTTTGAAGCTCGAAGGTCTTCCCTCTATACTTTGTGGACTAACTAATGAACAATATGGATTTCCTTAAATGTTACCTTCGTCTTTGAAACACCTACGTAAATATAAAGATATAGAAATTATTTGACAACTATCAGACCGACCTATAACAAGTTTTACTTCATGGAACTTATTGCAATACTATTTACACGTAATTCCAAAAACGAGAGAATCAGCCGCGAGGGCCAATTACTGCTTGATATCGACGAGGCATATACGTGGTGCTTTATTAATAATCAAAATATAATCGCAAAGATAAAATATAACAAACAAAGTACGCAGCATTAAGAACAAACTTCCACGCACAACGGCTTCAGCAGCTCTCCGATTGTTCACATTCTTTGTTTCGCTGTTTCGCATATTTAAGAAAATTTTCTGATAAAGATTTTGATAGTAATTTTTAAATAACATTTATACAGGCTTGTACAAAAAAAATTACGTTCCAGGACGTCCATATTGTTGATTATTGAATACATAAAGAAATTGTTACACTTGTTAGCAATAATAATTAATCTTATTGTCAAATTTAAAAGTGCATATAGTAATAATTAGTTTGTTCACAATCTGTTCTACAAAAACAAGTAGCTCTAATTGAAAATTCTTCAACTTCCGGGCTAAACGACCCACCCCTTTTGGAACTTACCGCAGTAGTAGAAATGCATTACATAGACAGACATGTATAGGCCCGCAGATGGTTTATTTTCAAGGCAGAGCGCCTCAAAGGTTCTCGCTAAGGAGAGTGTTCAGAACGATTCCCTTGAGCAGTAATGTGCGGTTCGCAGCGTCGCTTCATGGATTACCAAACGCATATGAGAGTCGTTTCATTACTTAGAACGGTTCGACAACTTTCTATAATACTCTAAACTCTAAAGTGTTCAAGTTGTACTTCCAGACTCTGAAGCGGCTATCGATAGACAGCTTGGAATCTCCTTTGTGGCGACATTTCATTCGAACATTTTCTCCCGTAAGAAACTTGGTAACCCTTTGTTACAGAAATGAAACATTCGTAGATCTTATAAGATCTTTGCTTTATACCTCTGCGACGAGTAAAATATATTCATGCAGTTTGGCCCCCGTTTCGGGTATACCCTCTATAAAGTTAGCAAACGCAATTAATTTTCATATTAAAAGGAGGAATGAATACATGAATTTCTTAGGAGGTTCATCAACAAGTAGTGACATTCGTTTCTTCCCTTTCGTAATGGTTTTTATCTGTGCACTCAGATATTTTCATCCAACTGAACAAATTTGTCTTCCAAATTATCAATCTCTTTAAATAATCACATTAACCGCAGCATGACATAATCTATTTTTCTATTTACCATTTCTTTCCATATGTGTGTGTACCTTAAACCAACAGCGTACAAACTTTTCTACGAATTCAATTTCCTTAGAACAGCAACGAATAATTCAGTTTGTCAATCGCACTGGACACATGTCCCTACGCGTGACGCGAAGAACCTTTTCAGTTAATAATTACGACGGTCCACAATTATTCGCTAGCTGAATGATTCGAGTTGAAACAATTATGTTAGCAGAGCTGAATGCGCGAGTGCCTGCAGAGTTATTCGCAATTCTCTTATTAAGTGTAACAGCTAAAAGGAATAACCAGAATTCAACCAAGCCGGAGGAAAGCCCTCCTCTTCTTTCCGTAAGTAATGCCACTGCCTCCTCTTTACTACGTTCCTTCCATTCCTTACATACTCAGCCAGTCCGACAGAAAAATTTCAATGTGAGCCTTTCATCTTGTGTTCGTTGCTTTTTCAAATTGCGCTTCGCCGAGAATCGCGTGATGACTTCGGAAAAAAGGTCGAGAGGAGACTGATGAGGGCGAAAAAAAAAAACGGGAAATCTTTTTTTTATGTTTATGGCAGAAATTAATTTGTATACATGGTAAGTGCACACTTAGTGTATTGATCAGACTGGGCAAGGTATATGTGTAAAAGAATTGGAGGGAGGGGGAAAATTTTATGAGACAAAATTAAGTGGTATTGAATGCAGCGTTTCCTGCATTGCAGAGTCTAAAAAGTGCGACTAGATTCGGTTTTTAATTGAAATTTTATATTTATGTGGTTTATAATCTATGTAGCAAAAGGTATCGGGGTAGTTATCCCCTGAAAGAGTTACTTTAATGGGTAATTCAGAATTAATCAGAATGATGTATCTAAATTTCTAATCGCACAGTTTACTTTTATGATTCTTTTTTTTATACCAACGGGTTTTCCCCGTTTACGTAATATAAATAAATGAAAAAGTGAATGAAAGTGGAGATGTAAATTAAGCAATTTATTATTGCGCAATAAGTGACGTTTACATGCAACCAATTAATTTATATTGGGTCGATTTGGCAGTTACATTAAGGTATCAATAAACATATTCACAATTTAAATATTTATCTTCACACATTATTGCCGCCACACATCATTTTTAACTTTTCTGAATTGTTCGACAAATATTCACTGCCACACAGTATTTATTATAGATACAATTACAGGAACAATATTCCATAATTTGTTCTGCTCATGACAGTGATTGGGGTCCGTACATATTATAAAGCGATGAAGCGCATGCAATTTTCTGAATCGAGACAAACTTAATAATTGAAACATATGAATGATTATCTGTACCTATGCTTTAAAATAATTCTTTCAAATATACGCCTTATACATAAATGACCTTTTTTAAGGCAACTCTCTTCCTGATCAATTTTTCTATCATTACGAAATATGGGAATATAGAAAATAAAAAATTTATACCAAGAGATTCATAATTCTACAAGACAATGTTCAGTAGTGTAAAAGTTATTTTCAGGAAACCTTACGTAGTTAGTTGTAAAGGGCCTGATAGGGTAATAAGACTTCAGTCTCCTTCAATTGAACAGCTAACTTTATTAATATGAAACGTCGACACACGGCAACTCTCTCGATTCAATACTCTCAACACGACTCTCCAAACTATTCTCAATCGTGTAACTCTCCCTTAAGTCTGACACGCGCACGCATCATCCACTCTATATATTCTTTCACACTTACAGTTAGTTACTCTCTCATTCTATTTCTCATTTACTCTCACTCATTTAGGATACACCTCGCAGGCATTTCTTGGCGACAGTAAGTCGGGTCCACCCGAATCCTTGGGCCGGTGCCCCCTTCGTTCACACGATCTTCTCAAGTACTCGGCTCCAAGAACATACACTGCAGTCCATAAGTATTAGGCCACTTGCTATGTTCATCAATGAAAAAAAGATTTGAAATTTATTTAATTTTTTAACAAATAAATGGCGAAATAAAACTTCTTTGAGACCTCTAATCTATGCCGAATATTTTTTCAAGATACACACACTTATCAGGTGTCCTAATACTTATGGACGACAGTGAATCGTTCACACCTCGGAATCATTGTAAACAGTCGCGCAGTATCTCCAATCCCACAGTAGTATTCAGCACAAATTATTTTGCATTCTCTAAGCCGTTCATTTCATTACCTCGTACTTCACAACTAAAGTCTTTTGACCACGCAAATCCATCCACTCCCTCATTCAAGTAATACTTCAGATGTTATATCTTTTAAACAAATACATTGCACGCAATTAGTTTTCTTCCGAGATAAATTGTTTGTTGTCAAATCGCCCTGTCAATGCAAACAAATACACGAAAACAACTCCACGTCAAATAACATAGAATCATTGATCTTGCATGATATAGATAGGGTCATTTCGGGACAGACGCACTAAGTTTTGCTTTTTTTTAAATACAATCTTAAATAAGAACAATTGAAGGTATAAGAAGTACGTTCAGCTTTACTCATTATTTAAATCTCTGTACAAAAATATAACATTATATAAAATCTTTATTTTAACACATTAATGTGCTGGTGAAAAAAATTCGAGGAAGTGCATCTCTCCCAATGGATGCACCTTCAATTGGGGACAGACGCACTTCTTTCATTTGTATCCTCTGCTCCCTACTTCTATTCTTTTCTTCCCCCTATCACACATACTACATAACGGAGAATACGTAGTGCATGTGTACAGTCTGTGTCACGAGAGTAAGTTCGTATTAGTTTTCTAAAAGTACCCCTCGATCTACATAATATTTTTTACAGAAAGAATTTATTTACAAAGAAGTTCATTTACACAGAGATATCGCGGGCACAGTCTTGTGATGCAAGACTGCGCACATTACAGTTACCCAGCTCGCTACCCACCTGCTCGCAGCAATAATCGTATAATTGCATTCGAAAAGTATATACAGCACAATCTAATTGCATTAAATCGTCCGACCGGCCGTTTCTAGTACGAGCATAGCGAACTGCAGCCTCGCGGGTCGTGTATGATATTGCACCCGGTGCAATTCGATTCCCCGAAGTGGCAAACGGCAAGACGGTCCCGCCGTTTGATCATACACGGCATTTACTTCAGATAATGCCACGCAGTTATGTAAGTATATTTGTATACCGAATGAACGCGAGCGTTTGAACAAATAACGCGCGTGATGTAGGCGCGGTGAGCAGTTACAGTTGCAACAGCTGCGTTTAGCGACACAGTGTTCGCGAATTTCGCGGAAGGATGCGCACCGTAGGAGCTTCAGCAAACTGCTGCCACGGAACGGAAGGAATGTAGTTTTGTACGTACGAGCTCGCGCGATCGTCTTAATTAACCGAGCTTCCTCAGCCGAGAACCGCTTAACGCGGGCGTAATAATATGTACCCCTGAACATTTAACAATATTGTCCTGGCCGCGGATGCAAGTTCGTTGTGGATGGCAAGCGCAAGAAGTGTCCTCCTCTAAGAGACGTTACATTTCATTTATCAGGACAATTTATGTTACGAGTTAACGCCGTCTCGGCTGAATTTTGCATTCACGGGATGTTCGTGTAATTGCGTGTAATATGCTCTGTTTTGGAATGCATGCATACACGTATACGTTTTGCGCTGGCGAAAGTAGCGAAGGTAAATCGGTTTTAGGAAAATAATTTGACGTTTATTTGAATCCACTTGCTTTCGAAAGTGTGTCCATTAGTATTTGCAGGGGGTATGCCCGTTTCAATTTAGTTTAGAAACTGTATTATCGTCGGAGGTATATAATTCTAAGATGAAAAGGTTTGAAACGAAGCGATTCGAACATGTTTCATCAAGTACAGGATTCCTAGTTCCGATTAAATTGATCAATTTGATGCACGGAAAGGCTAATATCCAAGCCAATGGAATTTATAAACAGATTAGTTATTTATTAAAATTCCATTTGCAAATTAACAAAGCATAAAGTGGATGGTCTTGTAGTTATTTATCTCGTTAGCAATTCGTTTATAAATTGCTTATGTACGTGTATATGAAACCAAACTGAATGCACATCTCAAAAATGAATTAATAATAATAGCAGGCACTTTCTATGAATAAGTCAGTCTGACGCGGACAATAAAAATTATTTAATCGTGGTTCAAGTGTAACTATCTGCTTAACTATTTCATTTCTAACATATCAAATCATAAGCTCCGTACAAGCACGCAATAAACATTCAATCTACAATGCAGGTCAAATGTAGTTAAGAACAAAATAATCGAAACGAAATACGTAACATAATTTAAATAAGAGACCAACGTGGCCTCATGTATCATGATTGTAATGCTGATTATAAACGTAGATTCTAATTACAACAAAGCACGTCATAATTTAATTGTTAGGTCAATTACAGCCCACTGCTAATTGCTGTATTGTTATAGCGTTCGTAATATCGCGTGTAAAATATAAAGCATAACGTGCCACCGCATAATCCAAGAAGATTAAACGATGACGTGGCAAAGCCAACTCGAATCAGATCTAAAAGTGCGAACCAATGTTACGCTTATTAGCGATATTGGCTACATTATTGTGCGACGTGCGTAAATTTAGCAGTGTCATAAGTTCGCATTATCCTACGGTTCAGAAATTATTCGGTTGATGGTAACACAGTTCGCGCGGAAATTACGCGATACATTGAGGCCTCGGGACCGTTATTACTTTGCACTCATTATTGGGAAAGTTTCGTGCGACAAAATTATCATTTTAGCCCTTGCATCAATTTTTCAGATATGTGCATGGCCCTTTAATTATGCAGAATGAGAAGGAACTGCTTCAAGCAGCGACAATTTATTCCTCCCGGTGACGAAAAATCTCAATAGCCATGCAAAATAAATCAACGAGGTACACTTCACTTCTCGTTTCGCGTAACACCTGGGCCTCTTCAACGAGTCCTGCAGCTCTCAACTACTAAGTTGCACCGCACACCCCATGAATTATTCCACCCGCCTACGTTCGTCGCCGTAAAAAATACCGCCGGTTCCTAAATCAGTTTTTCTATAAATTTCACGACCACCGAACCCAACGGCAAACGGCCACCCAAATCGTCGCACAAAGCCTCGTATAACTTCTTCCGCTCGAAACGCACACTCGAGACCGATACCAGGCGACCAGAATTCCGCACGATATGGACTCGGAGCGAAACGACTTGCTCGTTTCATCGGGCGACCGAGTTGCACGCGAGTACCTGCGGGACGTGCAATAAACAAAGCAGGCTAAATCGGTCGTCGGTCGGAGCCGATAAAATAACGCGCGAGCTGGCCGACGAGATCGGCTTCTAATCTCTGGCCCGGCGGGACCGAGTTACTGATAATTGCAGCAGGGAACTCGCGAAACAGACGATAAATCACAGCCGCTGTAAAATATAGGAAACGATCAGCAGTATCGAAGGCCTGTAGCCGGCGGCGATAAGGCGAGCGATAAATCAGCCAGGATGCACCTGCCGATCGGAGCGGATCGCGCACAACTCTGGCCTGCCGTTGCTACGAAAAGCAGCCTCTCTTTTAAAAAGAGAGATTCAACTGAACTCGAGTGGACACACACGTTTATCTAAGCCGACGGCTGTGCGATACGTTTGTCAGGGGGGGGGGGGGGAATGTCGGCGACAAATAACACGATTAAGGATATAATACTGCAATCAACTATCAGGTTATACCGTAAGTAATGTCGTGCTTATTATACATACAGCGAGTAGCGAAAGTATTCGAACCGAATGGTAGTCAAATATTAACTCCATAAAAATTGTGTGAAAATTGTGACTTATTGAATTGCAATATATTTTACATTATATACATGTATGTATTAGGCGACATCTGTCGAGTAATTGTGCGTATGTAAATTGAAAGACGAATATTGCAATATGTACACAAAATAGGGAACATTTATTGCGTCAATGCAGACTTAGTATGTGACAGGGGTGAACAATCTTGCTCGAACGAACGCAATGCGTTATATTAATTACACTGCTCGGTAATTCATACAATTTTTTTTAAATAAGCAGGTTCGTTACTATAATATTAAGTGCACAGCCGCCCGAATGCTTTTATCATTCGCTGAAGACTTAAAACGCCAGAGGGTGGGATCTATCGTAATTGTTAATCAATAAATTACGGATAAATCATTGTGGTATTGACACAAAATATTTAGTTACTGTTTTCCCAATCCTCTGTTGCATTAAATTTGTTGTCCTTTGCAATACACTGCAGTAATTCGAATAAATGAAAAAGATGCCAATGCAAGTCTGGAGAATAGGGTAGATGAAGTATTAATGTCTAATTACTCTATTCTATTTCATTGAATTAATGTTGACTCATTGTTCTTCTTCGTTTCTGCGTTTGCAATAATTGCTGACTGCAAATTTTAGTCCTCATATTACAGAGAGATTCTGTTCAATCCTAAAAAAGAAATATACAGTGTATCCCACGAACTCTGTCCATCCGAAATACCTTCGTTATTTTAAATGATACCCGAATATGTTTCATATAAAAGTTATAGAAATTCAAGCAATTAACAATATAGTAATAGCAGTTTTTCCATTCATCACAGTATTAACAAAATCGAGTATCTCAGAAACGGTAAGTTTTAGAACAAATGTACCTTCGAACTTTTTTATATCCTTACCATTCTCTCAAAATCGTGTATAAAAAATAAGTCAGTCCAATTTAAAAAACGAAAATGTCACTTGTCAAAAAACTGCTATTATTATTAATTGCTTTTAATTCCTATAACTTTTATTTGAAACATTTTCGCGTATTGTTTAAAATAACGAAGGTATTACAGATAGGATTCTTTTTTCACCATTAAGCTTTTTCCAATGCGAATTGACCCGACTGCGCGATTAGCTCTGCATAATAAATTGGTACGTGGAGCCATCGAGACATTGTAAAGAGCAATAAATTATCGCAGCTTATGAAAATAGATCGTCGCGTTCATTTCCACAATTTCGCCCGCTCGAACGGTGTAAAAATCTGTGCACTATCAGCAAATAAATTCGACAAAAAACCACTGCAAAGCGGAATCATCCAGGTGGTACAGAGTTAATAATTAGCCAAACGATTTTTGCTGGCCTGTATTTTCCGAAAATCCAACTCGTTAGCAGCGAAAATTTCGCAGCCCGAGCACGCCGTTTTAATCGCGTACTTTACGCAAATCCGGTCCGATTGGGATAATGCAATCGGTGGGCTATAATTAAAACTTTCACGGCATCATCAATTTGGGAAATTTAAAATACCACCTGTCCTGTACAGTAAAACCCTGTCGTCGTGTTCGATTCCGATACCGGGAGCCCAGCTAAATGAAATTTATCCGTTGCCCTCCAAGCTTCGAACGGATACGCGGTCTATTCTGCCCTTAATGAACTTGTTCTGGAAATTGTTAATTACATTTGTAAGTTGCAACGATGATAGGGGATCGTTTGTTTCTGTGTTCTTTTTCTGGCCATTTTCGTTCTGTAGTACGCCTGTTTCTTTCGGCCGAAGAAATAGGTTACACGGCGAGTTTGCTCGTGACAGTTTGCGATACTTATATTTATGCTCCTAACTGCTGCTGGGGATGTAGCTTAATGGAGTCTATTAATTGCAGCTCTCGGCAATATTCGGATAAAAGTAGCATTTATTCAATAATCAAAACGTTAGTACGGATATAATTAGTAGTATATATTTGCGTACGATTTTAGGATTATTAAGCCCCGTAAAATAGTATGAGTCGCTATAATTTTAATATTATTATATTTATAAATTGCTATTATTATTATTATATGTAACTGATGGTTACACAAAGCTTTTAAATACAAGGAAAAATGTGAACGTTTAAAAACATGAATTCAATATAATTTGTTTGGATGATTTTTAATATTTTACGAGGAACTGCACACATGGTTATGGCATATATCTGCTAAATTGTTTCCAAAAATAATTTCTCTACAGTTTGCTGTGCAGCAACGTAGTGAACATGACAAATTACATTGTATTAAAATATTCTATATTTATAGAAGGCATTATCCATTCTATTGTTTCACTCTCACATCCACGTCACCATAGCGAATGAGCGCATCACATTTTTCCATTACGAGCACAGAAACTCGTTTCACCCTACGTGCTAAAATATTTCAAGCATCTCAAACTCAAACAATTTGAATAACGCAAAAACTAAGCATCCCCCCCCCAAGAAACTGATATCGTTACAAGCTTGAATAAATTTCAATTCGTCGTGACACCAGCAACGCGGCTCAACCAGAAATATAATGTAAAAAATATAAAAATCGTACTTGACGTCCTCCACTATCAAAGACTTGTAAGCGGAAACAAAATTCATCAGCCCACAACAGTCCATTATTATTTTTTCTCCCCCCTTAATCGTATCACGTGTCGTCAGATTTCGAGCTGAAGGAACACCATTGTCGCATGCATCGCAACCCTTTCGCAGGGCAACTTTCAATGGCACGACAAGGTTGCCGAAGCACGCCTGGTACTGTACACCCAATTCGCAATCACGAATCGCCTATTAACGGGCTGACACTCCCAGAAGAGACGCGTCACAGCAGATGGATTCCTTGTCTCTCGCCATTATCATTATACACGCGCAATTTACCACGGGGGTTCACTTCCCACCGCGCTTCCAGCGCCGCGTCGTAACACTTCCAAGGTGTGTTCACGAGTTCACAGCTCGTTAACCCGGCCTGTTGTGGAAATTCTGCATGAACCGGTAACTCGACAACGTCCTTCGGGGAACTTCGAGCCACGAACGGCCTCTAATCTTCCATTATTGCCGAATCGATCCTCGCAAATGCTCCTCAGATGGCTAAGCTAAACGTTTCTTTCATTTCGCTTCGGCAATTAACCCTTGCACGGCACTCGTAAATGTGCCAGGATTAAATTGCTTTGGATCGAAGTAATTCAATGTATAAGTATCGGGTCATTTCAGAAGTCTCGAAGCGTTTGTTCATTTACAAATGTGCATGCAGAAGAAGCTGCAGAACATATATTTTTGAATTCAAAACATATTGAATGTTTCGGGCTAGGCAGAGACTAATCGATAAAGTAATTGAAAAAAGTGATTGGTAAAATTACGTTAACGATTAAATGTACACTGTCATATATTTTATTTTTTGTTGTTGTTAAAAACGCAGAAGTTACCTGATATTCGGAGAAAGCTGATAGGAATAAAAATATAGTTCATTCGAAAATTTTTGTTAAATATTTGCAAATTCTATTACATTTTCTGTATTAAAATCCTAAGCTAACTTGTTGCATATTTTCCTCGCACGTAGTAGTTCGAATGGTTGTTAATAATATATGAAAGATGAGTATTCATGTCTTCAAGTTTGAGCTAGACTGACCTAATTTTCATTACAATGGATATGTTTTAATTATAAGGATTACAAATATTTATGCACGGATAAAGTGCCTGCCGTTCGACATTCAAAAACAGTAATGTTGAAAGCGTTTTTCAAAATAGATCTCCTATTTCCTTATAATCATCAGTATAAAATAATGTAACTGTCACTTACACATTCGGCTATTGAGTTTATATTAATTCCGAGATGTACAAACAGATAAATATGTGTTGCAATCATAAATAGAAGATGCAGAGGTTATTTCATTTATTTGACTGTTCGACAGAAGCACATTCCAAATATATTATTGTACCTTTTTGGTCGACGATGTTTAATAAAATACGTAACTGAAACATTTCACTGATTAAGAGACAAATACGTTAAAAACTCGAAGAAACGACACGCCGGTACTTAGAAAGATTAATGAAACGAACAGAAAAATTGACATAAATGAAATTTATAGTGTAATAAAAAACTCGATCCCTGAACAACTGGGGAAGTTCGCGTAACGATTAATAAAAAAGTGTTTCCAAAACAAGTGCAATTCAAAGTGTGTCGAATAAAACCAGGCGGTAGACATTTGTAGAAGAGCAATTCTAACTTGCAAAACTAAAAATGGTGAAGAATTAAAGCTGGAGGGAGCGAAGTTAAGAAAGTTCGCAGAAACTGGAACAGGAACGGAACGGTTGGGGCAAATTGAAACTGCATTTACGATAAAGTGCATCAACGTAATAAATCATTTCAATTCGTCCTATTTTATATTTTATTTTTTATTTTTCTGTGTCTCCCCTGGGTAATCGTGACATTCTGCATTCCAGATTCCTCGTAAGAGAACACAGATGTCTGATATTCGGAGTGCATCCGTCACTGTCAAAGATCTCGTCGAAAACGACGAGAAGAATAAGAAACGGCGCTGAGTAAATATCCCCAGTTGCGTCTCTAACGACATGAAAATCGAGACCCTTGCCTTTCATTTCAACAGAAATGTCCTTTCTCTACAAATTACTTGTTTACGATCAATATTTGAAACGTCTGAAATTGAATGCTCGAAATTCGCTATCTTCGATCTCTGTTTCAAATCGTATTGTTAGGTCATCTGTCCATCCTTTTATTAGCAAACATCCATTGAAACTGTTCGCAATCTTGTGTAATTTTCAACATAAATTTACATTAAACATTGAAACTGAATTGAATTCTTTACAATTATTAATGTTTAACGAATAATTCATTGTGAAAGGAAATAATCTCTGATAAAGTGTTGTAGAAAAATATTTCAGGAATTTTCGTTCTTTCAGGAGGTATCTACAATTTCGGTTAATTCTTCGTTGAAAAATTAAATAATGAATACTAGTAATACAAGTCAGTGCAATCTATCCAAAAAATATCAAACATTATGTACACCTCGGAATTGCCACTCATTCGAAGTTCAATCAAGAATGGAATTAGAAATAGGAACGGAACGCTTATAAGGATGGCTTCTTTATTACAAAAAAGTATTGTTGCAAAATATAGTTAAATTCTGTATCTATATGCGAAGAAGAAAGGAAGTGGTATACTTCACTATTGTAATATCCAAACATTTTACATTTAATATCAAATTTATTAATATATCCACGAAATTCAGATTCGAATTTACATGAAAACTTTCCTCGCAACATCTAAACAACCCTGCGGAAAAGCGTGCAGCTCGTTTGCCACGGAATTCCTTGGGAAACGGAAGCCTCGCAGTCGTAGCTGGCCCACATAGATAACTGCAACTGCATCTTGCATACCAGAGTATTTCCCATTTTATACTCGTTTTACTACTTCGTTATTAATGTTTATGTCGCTCTACCGTTTCTGAGTTCCAGCGGCGGTGTTTCAAGACCAGCGGGTACACGACTTACGCAATTATGAATAAATTTTATGCAAGTAGAGCCTTAATTTAAGCTGGTAATCTCGGGCAGATATTGATGCAAAGTAGCTTATTTACCGTAGCACGATATGTAAAATTTGTCTCTCGGAGTGTAATTAACGCGTGTACATTAACGTTCATAAAATGTTACTAAGAGGTTCTTTTAAATTAACGTTTAACAGATTGATCAAGCACTGATTACTAGAGATTAAAACGATACTATCGCAGTCTTCGCTGCCACTTTCATTGCATTTAAAAATTAAAGAGGAGAAAAGAATTTCAACAAATGTTTCATGAACTTGAATTATTACGCGCACCTTAATTCATAGCTTACCCCATAGTTCTCGCGTAAACGGAATGTGATAAATCTTAGAATTTGACTAATTTTAGAATTTTGTTAACATTGATTGCGGTGATACACTTCTTTGTACTATTTTTATTTCGCGAACGCCAGAGAGCAAAGTTTCATTTAAATAATATCTTTACAGACTTCCATTATTGAATTAAAGCTGTACACGGTACAAAGCACGATGCCCGAAGTTAATTGAATTCCAGAAAATGTCTTCCACAGATTCTTTAATTAATGAATTTTAAACCACGGATACGCGTAATAATACCCCAGCGTCATTTTTCTACATTTACGTGTTCCCCTTTGCCTAGCTCTGTATTCAAATAAGACACTCCCACCATTATGCATATCCCGTACGCGTTATTCATTGTTCATTCTAAAAATCTAGTATTTATCACGATAGGAAAACAACTGAAAGGCAGCTCAACGGTAACATTAAATAATTCCGAACAATTTCTCTCAGCCGCACGCCCCCATTATGAAAATGCCAGCGCGAATGATTAATTCGTCGCATTGCCCGGAAATAATTTCATTAAGCACACCATCGAATCGACATCGCCGAGTTCGTTTCCCGTTCAATGGTTCGCGGGGAACTTCGCCGTTTTCTAACTCTGTCTACAGTTTCATAGAAATGATTATATAACTTCCCGTTGGCCTATAAACGAAAGCCCGGCACAAGATGGGACAACGAGGGGAACGGTCGAAAACAACTCAAATATTTAATCGTGAATTCGAGCTCGTTACCAATTTTCTATTCATCGGTTTCGGTGCTTTCGATCGTGCTTGGCTACAGCCAACATTTCGACGTCGGTTCCGCGCTACTTCGCGTGCACTTTCAGCGCCGGCTCTCGCCTTCAAAAGGATACGCGAACTTCGCGAATTTACAGTTCGTTAACTCGCCCCGTTGCCAGAATTGCAGCATCTCCCGCGAGCTGAATTTCAGAATTCGTAATTTGCCCCTCTGTTTCCCTGTTTCTGTTCGTTCCCCGTCCGCCAGCCGCTTCTGTCTGGTATCATGACACCAATTCGTTTCAGACGGGCCGAAAACGTTTCCGTGATATACACAACCGCCTTAAAATGATCGTCATATGTCGTGCCGTAACCCCTGCACGATATCGATGAGTTTGTGTTCATGCAAATTCGCGGGATTATTAGTTTTAAGTAACTATAATTTTATCGTTGAGTTTGATGCATGGTTAATTTTAATTTTGATCGGATCGACAGCTAATATTTATGGCAATACCTGCTAAGGATTTCGATTTTTTCATTAATATATCATGGGAGAAAATCGTGTACTACATAATAGTGTCATTTTCACGCTTGGAATGAAATGAATATTGCAATGGTGAGTACTGAATTTTAATGTCAATATTGTTAATGCTTCTGTAATTTTCTGTGTAATGGCAATTTCTCAAATATCTTTCTTTGTTTGAATGCAAATGTTAAATTATTATCCGAGGTACCAAGCTTAAATAGAATCCAAGTGTAATGAACATTAGACTCAACGTTTGATTTATCATTATTTGTAGAAGCGGAACAAGTTAAAGGTAAAAGTATAAAAGCTTGTTTTTGGTTTTGCTTTTCAATTTCGTTACATCAGTCCCCAGGTATAATTAACTTTTTCAAAATGAGTTCTCAATTAACAATTTCATTATACATATACGTAACATTCAACATTGTTCTGCCGAGAATATTTCATTGTCGTCGCATTTGTTAAAAGCGTAAAGTGAAGACGTGAAAATAATGCGAAATAATATAATGGAATAATTAATTAATTAATATTTATCGAAATGAAATGGAGTAAATTAAATAAAGCTACTACGTACTTTTTATATTAAAGTGCATACAAATATACACGCTGAATATGATCATGTATGTAGGTACATACTAAGGAAGAGCTATTTCCTTAAACGGATTGGCACATCAATTCTTATATTTTCGACTGGATTCCTCGGATTCTAACTACTTTTATCCAAGGCATTTCTTTTATTTTCCAGAATAAAAGGGAAATAACAAAAAATAGTTAGACACGGCATTCAGAATTATCCGACAAACCAGTCCTTTTCGACTCGCCTCAAACACTATGTACTCCGTACCTCAATAAAATTATATTCAACCCTCCCATAGCACAGTTAATTCGCCTGTGTTTTAGAAGCTCCTTTTTAAAAGGGTGTAAGTTCGATTAGAATTATTTGATTCGAATTTATTAGAAATCTTTATTAAAAATAATGATTACAAAACATTACCAACCCGGGCAACAATAAATTAAACAAAAAAACCAAACGTCTGAACTCGTGAAGAAGAGACCGGTTATTGAATTTATCTTTCTAAATAAGAAAGGGAATGAATATTTTGTTATTTATATACAAGAAACCATCTACAAACTTCAGTAAAAATAAAAAAATAATAGAAAAACACTGAAATTCCTGTGAAATAATAACACAAAACGCATTTCCCGCAAAAGTCTCGTTCACATTTATTAAGCCATATCGAGATAATATTCCATAGAATGTTCGTCACGGTGTAATATCAAAACTGTGCTCTCAATTCGAGATGGCTGTTTCCTCCACGAATGCATCATACGTCTGAAAAATGTTTCCCTATAAGGTTACCATATCGCGTTTGAACTTGCAAATAATTACAAAAACCCAATAATTCTAATAAAACAAAAATAAACCTAAGCTTCCGTTAACCTTCAGCCCCGTTTCGAAAAGAAACATTTAATTGCAGATCCATCCTTAATAGGATAAAAATGTGTCCTACGCCCCGAAGCCTTTCCTTCTGAAAGCACCACGCTACAGAAGCATGTGCTCCAATTTTTCCACCGCCCTACAAGAATGTCGCCCGTACACGATTCAGCATTTCCTTGGCGCGAATGGTAGGTACACGTATTCGCGAGTTCGCAGCCGCTTAACTGTCGCTGGCCGCTGAGGGGGGGGGGTAGAAATGGGGTTGGTCGGTGGACGGTTCGTGCACGCCACAGTGGACAAGTTCGGGGGCAAAATTCCTGCCTGTCGCGGCAAGCCAAGACATTTTAATTATCTTTCGAGCACGTCTCCCGGTCGAGCGACGATGCTCGAGCTCCTTGCCGACCGCTCCGGGCTGCTTTTTCCCGTGCACCGGTTTTCCAACGGCAGTTACGCGACCAGTCAGGATTTACGGAAGCTCGAGCTCCGCTTTAGCGAAATGAAACGATATTCTTCGCCAACTCACGGCCGGCCTCGCGGCTAATATCCGCCGTCCCGATTTTCCAGCCGGGACCGCGACGATGAACTTGTTATTCCGTTCCCGGCCGGCGAAACTTTATTGCCCGACGCACGGTTCGTTAAATTCAGCGCGTGTTGCGCCGCGACGCCGGCTGCGACCAAACCCTTCTTCGAGGCTAATTACGCCGGCCGATGCGCCGCTGTTAATTGTGCTTTACTCGCGTACTGGGAGATGGCTGCTGCGAGAGCAGCTACTACTTGCTATGTACCGCCGTTTTCCTTTGCTCGGATGGGAAAATCGGCTCGAAGAGTTGCGAATTGGTGTCCTCGTGCGAACTGGAGTCGAGATCGCGGATGAACGGAAAAACGGTGATTTTTTTTAGGTAAAAACAAGTTGAATGTGTTTAGGTAAATTTGTATTATGTTCGTCGTTACGCTTTTGGGGAATGCATACATATTAAGTTTGAAAATAGTACTGGGCACTGGATAATTGAAAGTATGTTGGCTTAGGTGGAGAGATTTTTAATATGTTACACGTCCACGTTGCAATTATCTCATTTTTTGCTTTATTTTACTATCGATTTTGTAATTTGTCAGATACGTGTTGTTAAAAAACAGCTTGTTAATGAAACACGGGGTAGACTGGTGTATTTCTTGCACCACTTTCATTTCACGATTGTTTAATATAAAATATAGTAATTATGTTCTTTTTTCGTTAAAAATGTAAAATGCAAGAACAGAACCGGATTTAATTATTTGCTTTGTGCCAATCGTGCCAGAACCTTCAGTTAATCCGAGTACAGTGTACAATTAATTCAAACACTGTTAGTAAGTATTATTTTATGAAAAATCTTATATGACGTGTTTTGATTTTACATTATACTTCACCTTACAAAGCTAATGCTTCTGCAATATGAATTACACCCACTCGCATGCTGGAATTTGTCATTAATACATATAGACATATGGATGTACAAATAAAACGTATATTTCTTTAATTAAAAACAAAATATCTGTATTAGTACATATTATTAGGATTTACTTCCTCTATAACCTTTGACAATTATGTAGGAATTATTTTCCAGTTAAATTCCTTTTCAATAATCCAACAAAGAACAGGTGGGATAGTGAACCTCGGTTTCTTTCAACCATTAAACAACTTTATTAAAATAGGCAAACGACACACTACAATTGCTCTCACACGACTCACACTATTCTCTCTTCTACCTTCGCAACCATCCTCTCTCCATAACCATTCTGTCTTACGCACGTACCATCCACTCTATATATTCTTTCATACCGTTTCTCTCTCATTCCATTCATCATTCGTTCTCACTCGCTAGGACCCACACCGACACACCCACACTCTTACCACGTGTCACCGTTCGACCACGGGTCACCATGTATCCTAGGCTCCACGTGCATTCCCCGAAACCATTCACTCCTCCTTGAGATAAACAGTCACTCGATGCACATTCAACATTTCTACCAACGCTCTTCATTCACGCCATACTTAAAACAAGACTGCCTCGACAAACCTCCAGACAGTATTATAAACTAAAAGGCGCCAACAAACCTGGCCCTATCACTACCATAGGCTAAACTACACCAATCCCACAATTATATTAATCATTGCAACCTCTGGATCTCGATGACCATTTCAACGAAGCCTGACTTCCTGGCCCTACGAAATATCTATCGTACTTGCTAAAACAGCAATGCACGTACAAATTATCATAAAAAGGACTATAAGAAGCCCGGTACATAAAATCTTCCCCACCTCCAAAAGGATTCCAACCATCGAACGAGCGAATACAATTACACCGATTATTTCAATGAAGCTGAACTTTCTGTATTTAAATCTATAGTATACGCACACAGAAACACAGCATCTATACACGCAGAAACTGTTATTTAAAAAAAAAGTCATAAGAAGCCCAATCGACAACTAAGAGAATTACAATAATCATAGCAATCTTTGGAATCGACCATCATTCCAACGCAGCTTAACTCTCTGGATTTAAACCAATCTATTGCGTATACATATCTGCGAAGACAGCTACGAACTACGAACGCACAAATTACTATCAGAAAAAAAATGACCATAAGAAGACCAGCCTACACAACTTCCCCTAGATCCAAAAGGATTCAAACGGTCGGCCAAACAATGACCAACGCGAGCAGGCTGCGGTTAAACGGGGGCGTCCATTGAATTTCATTTAATTCGAGCGAAAACAACGCTCATCGAGGAGAAGTCGCTCGTCCGCGTCATTGCAGCTCGCAATGTTGGACATAAACGCGGCGCGATTCCGCGGCTGGCTGTTCGCGCTCGCGTGTAAACCGGTCAACTGTGCTGATTTATTATTCGTCGGAAATTTATTATTTACACGATTCTGGCCGTTGCCAGAGCGTCCGCCGCGATTCCATGGAGGCCCCGGACAAAAGGGAAAATCTGCCGCGCGATAAATTCCGGGAATCAATTCGATTCGCGGGGCGGCGCGTTAACGGCCGCGCCGGCTAATATAATGGTCGGCCGATAAATAATAATTATTGCCAGCGGGCTAATGCGGCACGCGAAGCGTCGAGCCTGCCCGCGAAAATATCGTCGACGCCGGCTGATAACTGCGTTACGAAACGCGCCGCGTACCAAGCAAATGCCGCTGCACGCTGCGCTTCGTCCAGAACTTTCCTATCGAAATCGTTCACCTTACAATTGGACACGGAGCAATCGTGCAAGGAGGATTAATGGGAAGACAGGATCACTGCATTACTCTCTATTGTTATTCGAACACATTGCTGAAACGTTGTTTGCACTGTTCCGTGGCCACCCGTTTGGATGATTTGATGAAGGCCGTTGCAGCAACGGGCCACGTGGCAACTTGTGTACATGATACTCGTGCATCTTATTGTAACGCGACCAGTATTCAAATAGCGATTCCGGTTCAAAGATCTATCCTCGCGGCTGACTTTTGCTTGAGCTCTCCACTCGGAACCTCTGATCTGGATCCCGGGCCATTCTACAGAAGAAATGAAGATCATTTCTCGCGAGAAACCCCGACTTGTTTCTTCGTCCAACCTCGTTGCTCAGCCACGGCATAACAGGGCATATAAAAATCATGAAAATAAAACAACACCAAAAAACATTGTCAACAGACATGGCTCGTTATTTGCTGTATGCTTTTAACTTAACCCACAATGAGTCCATTCGCATTTAACCACCTGGGCTCGAGAGCTTAGTAAATTCACACCACTGGACAATAATTTTTTAGATTTACCGTCGCACCAACTACTCGGTCAATAGCGACAAGTTAATGCTATCCTCCTTCTTTTATTGCCGTTTTTGCATGATTGATGAGATCTTCGTGATTATTATGTCTTTAGAAATGCTTGCGACACTAAGTCCAGCTTCCGGATGTATTTTTAGGATTCAGGAATTTTCGTATCACCAAACAAATTTGTCTAAAAGCAGCTGAACACTGTGGAATGCAAATTCGCAAACCGGCTGGCGGTCATGCGACAAAACAACCAGGAACGAAATCGAGGTGCGCCATTTTCAGAAGTAAGTTTTCTTCAGGATGTAAAAACGAAGTCTTCTATTTCTAACAAAGCCCGACAAAGGTGTTGACAAAATTACTAGTTTGAAAGCTGCTTCGCTTATCAATGTCTTTCGTCGTACAGTATGGCATAATGTTAATGTTTATTTAGATCTATACTGTTTCAGGTTTAATAACAAGTAATCGAATGTTAAGAACCTCCGGGTTAAGAACTATTCCAGAGCTAGAAAGTGGCCTTTCGCCACCGAATTCGTGTTAACTTTATTTTGACACACTCTACAACATTTGAAACCAACTGTTGCTTCCGTCAATTTTTTAATAAAATGACGCATCACGGATTTTTGAGAAAAGAAGACTTTTAAGATTAATCCCTTTCGGACAATTTGCCAGAGATTTCTGCCCTGAAAGATTTCTAATACCATTTTCCACGGTGCACTGTGCGTTCATAAAATACATTGATCTGACAAGACTTATGCAACGCTGTATAACGTTGTATTACGGGGGCAGACATCATTGGTCTTCCGGCGGAATTGAGCCGAAGCACTCTGAAAACACGCCGAGGGAATCGGCGCGGAACAACCGCGATTACGCGCTCCTGTTCTTACGTGTTACACGGACGAGCGACCAGCTAATAAAGCAATCGGATGTTCCACGCGTACTGTATGGGGAAAACGACGATTTATGGTATTAGGGGGTTGTTTTGTTTCCGTGCTTCGGTTAATTGAGGTTGCTGAAAGGCTACCCTGGAACTTGGCACAAATGGTTCTGGAGCTTTCGTTAAGAGCAAGTGGTTAATTTTGTTGGTCTGTGAAATTAAGCAGTACAGATATTGTCTATTGTACAATACTTCCTTTCAATTATCGCCTTGCAAGTACAGCGATGGACAACGGTGTTCGTGCACTTGAAACGGGAACGTAAAGAAAGCGATATTCTTCTTTACTATTACATAGTCGCTTTTATGAAAATACCATGAATATGCGATTGAACAAATTATGGACATTCAGAAGTTTGTATTAAGTTTAATTCGATGGTATCGCAAATTTAAGGGAGATCCAAATTTCTGAAATGTTCTCACGACTTATTTAGCACCGAACCTACCATTTTCTTGGAAAAGGTAAATTGTTCGCCATTATCAATATTCATTTGATAATGTCACAAAATAACTGGAATTCAATTTATCGCGGAATAAAGCAATATGACGAGCAACAGTTTTAAAGAAGAGTTCAGGGCAAGAACGATTATTTCTCAACTGGTATCACTTGCACAATAGGGCATACGCTTAAACGAGTTACAAAACGAGTCACAGTCAACCGCTGCATTCGTATCGATCATAAACTATCCCCTCGCACAACCGCGTACGCAAAACCTACCTCGACACGCGCGCACACCGCAACGAAAAAGAAAAATCCATTGATCATTTAATAACAGCTCTAACGAACTTTCCAACGGCACGCCATTTTTCATCACAAATTAGCTGCAGAACGAACCGTCAAGGTATCCGTACAGCCCCCCCCCCCCCCCGGTCTGACCTCATAAATCGCGAACAAAGTTCCGCGTTACCATTACGCCAGAGATCGAACAGGAGCACGAGCCAATTCCAAATCCTGTCCGGCATAAAAACGAAACGCCCCACACCGGTGTCAGGCAATAATCGCAGTTTCTGCTTCAGCCGGCACGCAGAGCGCCAGTTCGCGGCTCGTTCCATCCAACGGAACGTCAGGACGTGCCAATAAAAGTTATCCCCCTGGCGATACGAGGAAGTACGTGCGTACATCCACGGTTGTAAAGGGTGGGGGAGGGGGTTGGACGGAACCACGGAATGAAAGAAGAAAGATAAAACGAGAGGTGAATCGCTAGCCATGAATGAGCAGGGATTTGGAAGATGCCCGGACGTCTGGCGTTGGTCGCCGTAAGCACGCCACGTGCAATTACTCTCGTCGTGCTATCTGCATGTAAATGGGAAAAACGGCTACACCGCGCGTGAATATAAATCAAAAAGGTTATTCGAAAGAGAAAAAAAAAGAAGAAAAAAAAGCGAGCCCGGCCTTGTTCCGCGGTGACGTCGCGTCGTCACGACTGAACCGTCGAAGAAGAAAAAAGAACCACCCTGTCGAAAAGCTAATCCGCAGGAGTGCAGTTACTTCGGTGGATAATTTCATCGGGACGCAGCTGCCTCTCCTTCTCTGTCCGCCGCTCTCGTGGTCTTTCCGTCGCCGTTCAGGTTCTCGGGGTCGCGGCCGACGTGTGTTTCACGGCGACGACGACGGCGGAAACGGGGCTGAGCGTCGTTCCCGTAACGGGAACGTGATCGTGAAAGAAGATTCCGGCCGGGCTTCTGATGCGTTCGCGCGCCGTGCAAACGCGAATGCAATTCCGCGGGTGAAATCGCGGTCGCGATAACGAGGCCGAAACGGGTTTCATATGAACGGCGGCGGGGTGGCTTTAGAGTGCGCGAAATAGAATTAAGTGCGGCGATAGCGGTCGCGCGGAGGCGGCGGCGGTAGAGGAGAAAGAACGTAGACGCGTTGGAAAATAGAAAAGCGGAGGAGGCAGTCGTGAGAAATGGAAATTGCGCGGAACCGCGGGGAACGGTGTCGCGTATCAACTTATCTGGGGATAAGTTTCGGACGACCTGTACGGCGAGAGAGTGGTGCTTTGGAGAAATGTGATAAAATTGTAGATCAGGTGTTAGCGTTCGTGAACACGGTATTGAGGTGAGAAATTTTCGGTCGGGGAACCGCGATACTATTATTATGCGAGACCGCGAGTGGAAAGTGGAAATTGGATTGCTATTGCCAGGTGTTTACGATGTGGCACGCAATATATTTAGATAAATTGAAATAAACAAGAGTTCTTAAAATTATAAAGAATTACGAGAAAAATAGGATACAGAAAATTTGCTGTACTTGTATGGCGATATTAAATTTCGAGTAGGACAATATTTATTATTCATTACACATTCGTTACGTTCGTTGTACTTCGTATTGTGGAGTGTGAATGGAGACTGTTTAAATGATTAAGGTCAGAATAGAGAATACAGAATTGAGAGAGTTAGTACAGAGTTCAGAGCCCAGTATTAGAGTTGCCCGAATCGTTTGACTTTTGCGTTGCTGAGTATTTTCAGTCGAGTTGTCGTGGCATAATTGTAGAACAGTTTTTAAGACAAAAGTAAAGGATTTATCTGTAACCTGTTTTCCTTCAATTAATCTAATCCTATAGTGTGTTCAGGTAAATTGGTGCTACTTATATGTGTATGTGTTTGATGGGCAGTGCGACGTTTTTTAGAATTCGTGGGACGTGAAATTTCTGGAAAACACGAGCCAGCACAACCATCAACATTTAAAAGCGATCACATTTTGTACTTTTATATAATGCATTTCCAGAAATACCAATCGTATAACAGGTTCGGAGAAATTGCTCCTTTAAAGAATTATACATTTGAAGTGCTCATGAAAATTTTATTGGCTCACTTAAACATAATTAAGGTGTTATACATATTCGTAAAAGCAATTATAGAAAAGTCATTTAACATTTCAAATTGCCATCAGGAAATTTTGTAATAGCCTTCTAATAATCTAATAATTCTAGTAAGTACAAAGTATTGAATAAAAATAATTATTTCATATCATGTTGATAATACCAAGTCTTAGTTATGTGTGTGCATGGTACAGCAATTAAGATATTCTCGATTAAGTGAAATCATATTACAGTTTCAGCCGTGACTGATATTGGAAATTTTGTAATCAATAATTCTAAACGAGTATACAGAGTGGAGCAAAAACTTGGATCGCCTACAATATTTTCGTTATTTGTAATAATATGGAAAAATGTATACAAAACTTGCATGGCACAGAGAAGGGTATATTGTGATACAAGCATAAACATTCGTTGAGATGAGTTCAACGACGTGCCGCAATATGCCATTACGTTTTATGGAAATGAAGAATGGAAAGGCAATCCTGTATAAATGAGTCGAGGATAGATATGCATATATTTCCCCGATACTTTTAACAGAATTAAAATGCAACGAAATTCCCTCCGATGTTCAATATGTCACAGTTTGAAGCCACCGATTCCCTTGGGTATTGTGCACGATTACAATTGTTGCTTTCGAAACGAAAAATATACGCTGCAGGTAATTAACTCTACCAAACCGTATTTTACAAAAGTAACATGCAGTTTCATCGAAATCACGCTGACAGAAGTTATGAATATTCCTGCACGTTCAAATTTCTGCATATATGTTTGATTTATTTTTGTTTACGTATACATGAGTTCTTGGGGGAAATTTCAATTTCAGATTGAGCATTGTTCATTCTAGTTCAGTATATTCTCGCTTTCTTAAAATACGGTTTACAGGTAAATGGCGTATTGCGATTAACGAACCTTTGTATCTCGAGTCTTCAATGAAATTTATTTTACACGTATCTCCGATGCATAACGATATCGACGTTTAATTAATCAGCAGAATTCCTCAAACGAAAAGCGTAATCATTGGCTGCCATTCCATTAATCACCCCCGAATAATTAACAATCGAATAAATCCCAATGCGTGCACCGAAATGGTTACATGTGCGTGTATTTTTACGTCGAACGGGTGTCTCGCGCGTTTGTTGTTTCGTTATTGATCAAATCTCGTTATCTCTGCTGTCCCCCAATTTGATTGCTGACATCAAACCGCGATAAAATACGCAAATCACTTACTCACGAAGCATTGATTAATCACACGAGATCGTACGTTTAACAGAAATGCAATGATGCCTTTATAAATTCGACGAGTGTAATATTATGGGTTCGTCTTAACACGTAATTACCATTTTATCATATGAAAGTTTCGAACGAATTACAAGAAGATGAAAACTGATCAATGTATTGTTTCAAGTGAAACTGTGTATTATATTGCTGGCCTAAATGTTTGGGGCAAGTATCCTTAGTTATACGAATTATTGAGTAGCGTGTTAATGATTCATTCATTGGAAATTAATATTACTGTAATTCATACCAATTAGCTTCGCTTCGATATATTCTATTTGGGATATGTTGTTGAACTTCCAACTGAAAATTATTGATGAAAAATAACATTTCTGCACGTCGTGAAAGGCCTGGCGATCCAAATACTTTTTTCTTGTTCCATGTAAATATGGTTCCATAAAGTAGCATAGCGAAAAGGAATTATCTCTGGGACTTTATGGGACCGTCACTAGGTAACGAACAAAATCTGTAATTTTCCCAAATGTGTTACAGAAGTTAATTAATACTTCTTTATAAAAGAAGTGACAGGATTCACGCCTATTCATATTTAACAAACGTGGTAATAAACATTAAGGACAAGAAAAATCCGGCACAGCGTTAATTTAAATAAAGGGCAAAAACAGGAACAGTATCTTTACTGCTTTATTGAGAGGGGATTTTAATACTGCCTAGCAATATTGCACGCGAAAAACACTGCACATTCCAACGGCCTTGATGCAAAAGAAGAAAAAGAATTGGAATATAGTAAAAAAGGGACACTGGCCAACAAAGGAAACGCGCGTTCGACAGGCATTTCTGATGAATACCGTGGTCGTTTCATAATGCACGCTTCCATTTATGACAAAGCAGTACATTTCAACGGGACGATTTTGCAACACGTTTTCCTGCCGGTGTTTGATCGCCGACGTTGAAAAATGATTTGACCGCTCGCTTGCACCATGGAAAACACGCGCGACGAAGTCTGTGAAAGGAAAATGAGTTTTATTATATCGAGCTGCCTAACACTACCCACGTTTTTTTCAAGCCGTTGCATTCAATTTCGTTGCCTCCGTAATTTAAAATTGCATAATTAATTAAATTCCAGTTCTGCCCTGCGAACGCACGAGGAAATGTATTAGCATTGTAAGACACCGAAATTAATAACAAAATTGGTGACACAGTTTTTTCTTATAAATATTAGGTGTGCCGTAAATATTCCACTATCTTTTTTAGCAATTTTATCAGTTAATACCAAGAGTTACCAAAATAATTCACTAATTATAATAATCGCCGTCCTTTATTTGGTCTTTCTTTCAGTTCTTTGTCAAGATAAATATTTTAACTACATGGAAATATTGATTTTCATTTGCCAATAAAATGTTTTTGTAATAGTACAAACACAGCTTACTTCAATTTGCCTTGGACACGTTTCCTGGGCATAACGGCATCCCGTTGTTCTTACTTATTTTTACCAATGCCACGTTACATTGAAATAGAATTTGTAACATTTCGGCAGAAAATATAGAGGAAGGTTTATAAAATTGAAGGAAAATTACTGATAATACGTTATTAAATTGATCAAGAAATATTGAATTTGTGAACATACTGTACATATTTACTTATACTTATTATGCGATTATAATTCTATTTAATACGGTTATATGGAATTAATAGTAACTTTGTCGGATTCTTCAGTTATAGCTTAACTTAAGCAGAGCCTAAGTTACACACCGTCTGCTTTCGAACTTAATCTCGAATTCAATAAAGGAGTACATGCTAGCCAGATTACCAGGAATTCTAACAAAGTTTATGGTGGGATCGCTGTTAAAATAAGGAACGCTCAATATTGCTTCCTGGGATTCCGAAATGCGAATCCGAGGATCAAGAACCGCCTGGATGTCCCGTAGAATTCGATAACGAAGCTTCAGAACCACTAATTGAAACACATTCATCTCCGACGTGTAAAGAAATTGCAGGGGAGTCGGACTTATCTGTTATAATTAATGGTTTCTTTAGATTTAAGAAACTCGGCAAATGAATTTCCCAGCCGACGAACCTAGGCAATTTATAGGCGTTTGTAATGGGGTTGAAGAAATGAATTTGTTTAAAAACTGTGTTTAAAAAATAAGAATACTGGTTGTTCGACGAAAGTTTCAAAAGTTTGATAAGACACATTTTCTATTGACAGTAGAAAAAATGTTATGCTATTAAATCAATTATTATGCTTTATTGATTGTACAAATCTATGCTATAAAACATTGAGAATCCTCATTTTGTAGAATTAAGAAAACAATAAAATATCTAGTAGGTGAAAAGAAAATGACCAATAATTCTTCAAAAGTATAACTGCAGTACGTGCAAAAAAAGGGTTAAATTCTTCTTCAAACTGTGCAGACAATAAACGCTTCGAATAGCAACGCGTGCAAAATTTGCACAACTTTGCTTATCAAATGTTCTGGAATAAATTGGCCCAGAAAGTGTTTGCACTGCAGCCACGCACGAGAAGTACATTTCGCATAGGACGAAAAAATAACGAAATGCCAAGCCATGCCCGGCACCCGTTTAAAAGTTTTAATTGAAAACGTTTTTGGATATTCATTGGCATCAAATCGTTTCACCACTTAGTGGTTAACTTAAAGGCCCTTCAATGAATGCACACAACTACTCTGTTATGCGTTCGAAGTTTCCAACGTGCACCTTCTCTCGCATTCGAAGGCGATGCACAATCAAACGAGTTTCAAGCACTTGTCGTTTCGAATAAACTTTTGGAATAATCTAGTTAATTGACTGCCACTTTACGGTTACGAGATAAAGGGACTTTTCTGATTCGAAATGCGTGGCGGTGGGTGGCTCAATAGATTTTTATTTTGACTCTTTATTAACAGTGATTGGGCGAGCAATATTAGTTGCAAATTTTTATAACAAAAGTCCTTTTTTATTTGTAAAATAGCCAATCTTGAAGGGAGCGCATTATTCATTGCAATGAAACGGTTCGATTTTTGTACAGATGACTTTATTGTAATAATGAGTAAACAAATTTTCTGGAATGTGTGGAATTTATTTTTAAAGGAAAATAAGTACCACGGTGTTTAGTACATTATTTAAAAGCGTTTACAGCATGATGGACATACTCACTTTCATTTTTAAACAAAGTGATACGTTTTTGTGTTTACGATATTATTTGTCCAATATAGAAAAGACGTTCTGCGTAGTATTATATTGGCAGAAAATGAATGATGCGATATAAAATTTTTTGTTATCCAGAAATTTTTGTATCTTCCATTCACTTTTTAATAAATACAAGTGAAACTCAACCCGCGCATTTCTTTCCAACAACAATTTTAAAACAGAATTGAAACAAGCATTAAAACGAAAAGAAATTCATGGATCAACTCAATTATATCCGTCCAATAACGTTACCGTTAACACTGACAAAATCGCGGACAAGTTTACCCAAGTCCAATCTGCTTAAGAGCATAAACTCCACTGCAAAAAATCATCGACAATTGTCACAGTAACCAGCCGAATTCTACCGTTCAGTTGGACAACGTACAATTTACCCCCCGCCCCTCCAAAAAAAATATAAATCCATCACAATCCCACCATAAATACACTTTCCAAGACAACGCAGCGCGCATCGATACCAATAACCAGAACCGGAACCAAAATCGAAACAGAATCGCCAACAAAGCTTGCCCTCTACTCAATATTTCGTCGGACAAACGAACAAGAAGTGACTCGGTAGTAAAACAACGGACTCTGTCCTCGTAGAAATATGTTGCACGGCCGAGATCGATAGTTGAAACGCGGAAAGGGGATCAGGCGATCCGTGAGAGCGAAACGTTGCTGGCGCGGGATGATCCCGCGGAGACGAAACGAAAACGGGGATGGTTCGTGGAACGTGCTCGACCAGTTCGTTGAACCCAGCTTGGCCGGATGCCTAACCAGCGTGATGGGCGTCGATTTCAGCGACGAGACTGCGAATGGCCCGGTCATTTCGACTCGCAATTACCATGATTCCCGGGACAAAAGAGCAAGGAGACCGCAAACTCTGCCGCTGACATCGATTTGTGAACGAGGAAAAGGAGAGCCGCGGTTACGGGGGGGGACGTCAAGACGTCGAACGGCATCCACCGGTGTCTCGATTTTTGTTTCCTACTTTCGGCGCAAGCAGCTGGACACGTGTCAGCGACACGCCAGTTCTCGGTAACTCGATGTCGCAAAAACTGTGCCATCGTCGGTAAGTATCGATCTTGCGACCCTTTTTTATTTCTTTCTTTGCGCCTCGTGCAGCAGCATCAAGAGCAGCGAGCACATTAAGAAGCGACATTGCTGTAGTTTGGCTTTGCGCGTTGACTATTAGTCGATCATTTTGCACTAATTTATGGCAACGGTACGTCGAGGGAACGTTTTATTTGAATGCAAGTTTAGAAATCTTTGGTCAACCTTTAACTTTTGTGGTACCATATGGGATGTCTTTAGTACTTTATTTTTGTTATTATTTGAAATTATCTTTCATTAAAATTATTTGAAGATTATTACCTAAATTTTTAGTAGAAAATTCGGTCAAGTCTTCACCTCGTCGATGTCAGGCAGCGACACTATTACAATTGCGATACGTTCCAGAAAATGAAAGTTGTTGCAGTTGTGTCTGAGCATGTCTATGCATATAGTGTTACAAAGAAAAACATAACGTTTCAGTAAATCCATATTCTTAATTAATTAATACATCAAATGCTAAAGAAATTAGTCTTCAAAGTAACTACTTTATACAAAAAACCAAATAACAATTCAATGAAATTATTTTTATCACTATTCCCATATGAAAAATAACTTTCGCACTGAATTGTTCAGAATCTCTGATACACCTGGCTCAGGTAGTATCAATAAATAAGAATTATTTTCAGGGTAAACGATAACTCTTAGGGACTATTTCACAAAATAAGATATATTTCTGGTAGATAGGTTCAATTGCAACCAATAACACTATCAGCACATTAACGCCATTATCAGTACTCTTCAATAATCCCAAGCAAACCCGAACGGAATCTCAGCAGTGTTGCTACAGCACGGTCGAAATAATCGAACCAAATCAGTCGCGCAAATATTTACCGCTGAATTAACCCCCGATTCGGCGAAACTATTCTCGCATAAACAGATTTCCCTTGGAATCGTTGGACAAACTGCTTTCTCCGTGCCAACGGGACGCCTTGATTACTCATTCTGCTTCAACGTCGGGCGAGAAAGGGAGCCGATACAGGCTCGTCTTCTGTGTACGTACTGTCAGTCGTTTTCCATACGAATTTAAATGAAAACGTCCTCGGCATGCCCCGACTCGATACATATCGTCGATAACTCCGTGGTGGGACGCCACCCGATAGGGGCAGGGAAAGAGAGGGCGGAAAAAAAGGGATACTCGAAGGAAACGATAAGCGCGCAAATATTGGCGTTCCTGAAATGGCAAGCTAACAGCCTACTCGTTCGAACGACTCCTCGAGAGTGCTTTTAATTCTGTGTACAGCCGGCTAGAAAATCGCTGTTTACATCGACAGTTTCGAAGGGGAAGCGTTTGTTCCATAATTGAGACCCGAGGGCAACGAAATTTCGCGATTCTAAATTCCCCGTGGCCTGTGCAGCCTCCGTGTATCTAATACGGCAAACGACTGCTGATGAGGATATGGTTTTAGCCTTTTTCCTTTCCTTCCCGCGGATGGTTCCGTCCAATGGGCTTCGTGCGTTAGATGCCGAGGGGAGAAACGCGACAAATTGGACGATACCGTGAATATTGTGAATAATTGTGCGAGATTTGCATGCAAGCCGGAGATAAAATATTATACAGAAGAATATTTGATGTATCGCTCGAATATTCAGATGCGCAAGAAATCCAGATATTATGAGTGAAAAAATTCATTGCGGTGGATGGTAATTTATAGTAAATTGTACATAATTTACGTAGGATTAATGCGGGACTCGTTTTATTTCTATATTGAAACTATATGAACATTTTTGTACCTCGCTGCACGTATTTACCAACACGTTATCAAAAATATCTAAATACTT
Organism: Nomada lathburiana; assembly: GCA_963667235.1. Lineage (NCBI taxonomy): Eukaryota > Metazoa > Arthropoda > Insecta > Hymenoptera > Apidae > Nomada > Nomada lathburiana. The sequence continues at coordinate 5,932,834 of OY763898.1, read as the reverse complement.
TTTCGAATTTTGTTTGTCTTAAATTATAATTAAATCAGCTACTCCGTAGTAAGGAATTGCACCCCATATAATAACGGAACCAAGAATCTGTGGACCGTCCAGACTGAACGAATCTGACGAAAAAATAAAACGAATCGAACTAGGAAGATAGAATTTTATTCGCAGTTGCTTTCTTTGACATTAACTTATATACATTGTCACACGGAACTATTCAAATGAATAGCATTGTATTGTAAAGGTTTTGTGCAATTAAAAACGTTTAAAATGATCGAAATGAAAGTACCGCAGGAAGTATTGATTTCCTATGATGATATACTAATAACAAGTAAAAATATATATTCATTTTTGTGTAATGTTAATTTTAAGTGTGTCGAAAACTGAAACTTCTTCTGGTTAAAGCAATTGAACAGGTTGGCGGGGATGAAAGAACTGGCAAGCAAGAATAAAATCATAACGAGCAATCGCGCACTTTCTGTCGACAGCGTAAACTCGATGTATAATCTATAGGATTCACAAATATTTATTTCCAAGCCCAATCGTCGAATCGATTGTTAAAAGCAAACTTGAATTATAATACATAATTGTAAGCTGCGTTTGCTAGCGGGATAATATTTCGGTCGCACGACAAATCCAATCGTTTGTCATATTATTGTCATGCTGTCCGGTGAATTAATTATTAATTCCTACTCACAATTATTGCATTGCGTTGCGCGCATACGTAATCAACAAATGTTTGTTGACCCTGCGCACGATGCACTGCCACATGCATTTGCATAGAAAATTCGTCGATGATTTCATTTTTGCGATGTCATTAAGCAACGGCTGACAGCATTTGCAAAATCGTTTAAATCAAACGTTCGTCACCAGAATCATATTATTTCGGTAGACAAATATGTTAAATGCACATCCGTGCGCTGAAATACCGATTGCTCGATCCAAAAATAAATTACGAACCATGTTCGCGTTTAGAAGTACTAAAGTTTTGAAATCCGAATGCTGTCGGATATCGTTCCTTTAGTCACAACTTTATTCGCTGCGTTTCCAAAAGCAAGAGACTGTCAAATGGTATAGGTATAGTTAAGTAGAAAATCGACCATTTGTATCATTTTACGTCAATGTCGTTCTCGTGTACAGTCGCTGTTAACGGTTTCCCGTAAAACAGTATTTTTAATATATCTTTTAAATAAAAATTAATTTTGCAAAAGACTTAACTGATGGTACCTTATAATCTAATTGATGAGTTTTTATTTTTAAAAACCTTTAACATCAGCGATTTCACAAAATTAGATTTTGGCCGAGAATGTACAGCCACCGTACATAGCTGAGTATGCCAGTATACAATAAACAGCAAATGGGCAATCATATTTAGTTCAATTTCGCTCATGAATTTAATTTCGTATAAATAAGTTATGCAAATAATAGAATACAGTACTATTAATCGCAGACACACTTACCATTGACAAGTTAAGGTGACTGTATTTTAAGCCTTGTTAGAATCAGTAGCTTACATACCTGAAACAGAACAAACAATCTGTCATTAATTTCATTAATTTGAACTGCTGTCGTATTTTATATTTTTGCGACTTAAATTGCTAGTTAATTTAAATGAATCGTATGAATTTGGCAAATAGTTAATACTTCTGAAGTTTGTTTCATAATATTTTACCACATGTACCATTTGCAAGTCACATTGTATAACTCTTTTTTAATCAATTCACTCCTCCTGTTATACTCCTTTCATTGGTTTACCCTTTAGTAAAATGAACAATATACAGTGCCAGTAAAATCTTAGTAGCGAAGTAAACAAGAACTACAAAATTTAACGGCATGTTTCATTACCCTGTTTAGGTAATTTTTTAATACAATTTACATGTACACCCAGCAAATTAAAATTATGAGCAACATCTTTACACCTGTTACAGACAGTAATGAAATTGTCGAAGAATTTGATGATTAAAACGTTTGAACAACAGTTCGAGTCGCCGATATTTGGGACCATATTGATATCAACGTTTCTATATCCGAATAAAGCAACCGATCAAAATTTGTCACTGTTCCCATTTGTATGACACCCTCGATCATTGTATGTTCCCATGAAATCTATTTTCTTCCAGGGGAAAAAAATGGATGTGTCGTCAGTTCAACAACGTCATCCAGTTGCAGTGGTCGTCGAATCATAGCAGTTGATGCGAAATGATACCTATTTGTCTCAAGTGTACGCCACCGCAACAGGAAGTCTTACGATACACCAACTCGCCATGCCATAAAACGTTCGATTTACCCCCTTCGAGGTGATCAGTCCTTTTGCACAATAAACCGGCCAGTAAAACATATTTGTGTCCAGTCATAACGCCGTGACGCGGCTCATATGTAAAATTTCTTGTCTTGTAAATTACACACATCGAATTATAATTATATAAAAGTGCTAATCGTGATACTAAAGAGCGAAAAATAATGTTAAGGGATTGTACATCTTTTTGTAGAAATTTAAAATTCCCAACATTTTTATGCGAAGTTATAAATGTTTAAGTTGAAGAAATGTAAAATTGCAAGCAGAAAATAGTTCCACCGCGATAAGAACATATTAAGACAACGATTATCATACATTGATCAAACAATCCAATAAACTTGTAGCAAAAATATTTTCAGAGTTAAATTGAAGCAAATAAATTCACGAATATATCGATCGATAATTTTATTAATTTCTTTGATTTTAATTTCGATAATTAATTTATCGTTCGCGCTTCTTATTACTATTGGACCAGATAATTCTAATACAACATTGAAATTGAAAATAGTGCGTGTAGCACACACGCTATAAAATTCGAAAATAATAAAACATTCAGCGAGCGTTGAATGTATCCATTTAAACCACGAAAAATGTGCAAACTCGTTGCAATTACCTTTACAATCGATACCATTCAAAAAGATCCGCAATCCACAATATACCCGTGCATAATTTAAAAGCACAAACATTGAGCAACCAAGCTGATAAACAGAGTGAATATTCCAGCAACATTCGCACCATTTTTAAACATCACAAAAACCAGTCAAGAAACAACCATCCCTCGACTGCAATCACCTTATCCCTTCTATGGCCTGCCACAGACATAATTCAATTTCATTTAAGGAGAAGGTATATACGCAAACGACGAAGAATCGTGGTGATCATTCCGCAAGAATTTCTGAAGACGTTCACCCGCTATTTTTGCATTATGATCCTCGAGGAATATCCGTGCTGTTTCCGCCACTTCAGCTCGTCGAGTGGCTGAAAAATGAGACACTCGAGCGGCAACGAGCTGCACCTTCCACAGGCCGTTTCATGCGCGATTCTACTCGAGGAACTCACCGAAATCTTGTTGATGTTCGTCGGTCGACCGCGGGAGAAGAAAAAGGAAGGGAACGCCGGCGCAGCAATAGATCGCCACGGGAAAAGGTTCGTTCTTGATTTGTGTTTCCTGGTCAATGGACCGGTGGTCTTCAATTGAGAGAACCCGCAATTAGAGCGTAGAGAGAACGTTAAATCGAAAGGAGGACCGCCGTCTGCCTCCGGGGACAAAGGCAGCCGGCAAGGAAAGGAAAGGAACTTGAGCTTATGCTGCTTATTGTTGCATCAATTGTGCTGCGCCGCGCGTACTCGAACGAAATAGTTGTGTAACGTCTGGTAGAATGGGGAAAGCGTTAAGTTAATGGCTGCTCCAATTACGGGATAATTGGGACTCTGTGATGCTTCAGAGTGGATGAAATTCTAGTAGTCCAACTAGTTCTGTGTTTGGGATATAACGATGCATTCATGTTCAGAATGAAAGGATACGGCGCCACTTTCCAAACAGTTTGACGCTAGTTTTTGCCATTGTGCAGCTTTGTGACCGCCCGGGCGGTTCATGTTTGTTAAGGAACTACTTCGGGATACTTTTTTAATTGATACATTTTCCAGCTGACGTGTTTTCAATTCACGCATGGAGGATTTCTGTGAAAGTAGTGGACGGTATTGTTCGGTAATTAAATGGAGGATTTTATTGAAAGTAAATACAAACACTGTGCGATTCGACAATTCAATTGAACAAGTCTATATTTATCACTCGTGTGTTATTGATTGTTGGGAAAATCGTGAATGATACAGCTCACGATTTATATTTCTAGAATTATATTTCTTCTCGAAATTATTTTCGTACAATGAATCAAAGACTGCATTGAGCTACTTAAATCGAGTCGTTTATTGCATCTTCAACAGATAAGCGGAAGAACCAAGATTATTGGTTGCTACGTGATGCATAAACTGTCCAGTTCCTAGGACCGTCTCCTTTCCCCCCATACGTTTCTCTAATTTTTGTAAATAATAATAATAAAGTGAAATAGAGCACATTTTACCCACCTTAATTATACCGACCCTGCGTGATTAAAAGTAATGCAACCAACGAAATACTTATAATCGCGGTAACTCGAAGAAACTAATCATCGTGTAAAATGGGAAGCTCAAAAGGAAACCATATGGTAGCTCCTATTCGCAGTACGTACTCAACACCATTGAATCTCAAAACCCAATCCTACGTCGCTAAATATTAATACAACGCGTTGCGATCATTACCAAAAATCCTCATTCTCAACCTAGCTTACTGATTTCCAAAGCACAGACACCCCGGCCAAACTCCCCTTAATAGATACAAAAAAAAAGAAGTGCACAGCTTAAATCACAGCGGGGGGGAGGAACGCAATTCGGGACCGGAAAAAAGGAGCGCGAAGCCGACTTCTTTGTGCAGGAGTAACGCTAAAGAGAATTAAAATCGCAGATAAATCAAGAAGGATCAACAAGGAGGGAGAAAGGGCCGGGGGGGGGGGGGGGGCGAAGCAAAGTCGAAGGGGGACTCGAGAGAAGGGAGGGAAAAAAAGGCTTAAGCAGAGCTGTTTAACGTTGTATAAATTGTAACCGACGCGTACTGGCCGGACATCCCCAGGAAGTGAGACACTCCCAGCCTCTGGCCGGTGGTAGAAAAATAGCGGGAGATTTTATCTGTTAATTGCCCGCCCTAAATCCCCATGAAATAGTGCGACCCGAGGCCGATACCCGGAGGCGACATAAATAAGGCGGCCATAATTACTTTTAAATCGTGCAGTCGGCCGACCAGCGTTCTATCGCCGTTCGTAATCAGGAATTATCGAGGAGTGGAAACGGTCGAAGGAGCATTGTCGTTTTCGCGAAAGCCTCCGCAGCGATTCATTGTCCGTGGGTAATCTTGTGAATCCGCGCTGCGTCATACGGAGAATAATTGAAAAGAAATTGCTACTTAAATTCCGACGATGCTCGCTGTGCAGCGGGAAACGAACAACTTGGAGATTATCGCGAGCGCGGAGGAATGTTCAATCCTGAGATTATCCGGTTAGACCTCTGCGGTGCCGCAGTTGTACAAGAAGAATGAAGATTGAATCGTGAATAATATTGAAAAGTTAGAATTAAGAGAGGGTGAAATGTTTGGTAATTGGTACAAAAAATATGGAGAAGTTATTTTAACGTTAAGAAGTCGAATTTTTCTGTATTATTGTTGGTTTATAGCTTCCGATTTTTCAATTTTGGTCATCACTTTTTTGCAGACTGTGTTACTTTTTACCTTTTTCATAACTGTTGTCTTTTTGTACAATATGTATCTGTTTTTTAGAGATCTCTGAAAATATGTATGGACTAGATGCCTTACAAGAATAATTAATGAACTCCAATTGTTGGCAAGTTTGTTTGAAACTGATACGTATGCGAATACTTTACATAGACACTGTATGTTTACAATGCAAACTAACAACACTGTCGACGTTACTATAATATCACAATCTTCTTTAAAAAAGACAGAATATTTTTGGAATATAGTAATCGTAATGGCCAGAGAATAAAGAGTGCTTCTGTGAGAAGTAGTAACACGCAATCAGCAGGCTATAAATAAGTCTGGTTCCATAAAAGTGCCACCACAATAAATATCACTAAAAGCCTCTTTATCACTTTCCTCAGCATAGCTAACACATATCACCACGGTAAAAGGCTAAGGAACCTATTGAACTGGCATGCCAAGTAAAAGACCATCAAATGCCGCGAAACAGATTAATTAATTACAAGACCGCTCGTTCGATTATTCCAACGGGTTAAATTTTGTTTTTTTTTCCTCGCAAATTCCCCTCTCGGTTACACGGGAAACGCAATATTAGCGCAGGCGATAAGGTACGACTTTGAGCCCGGCAAAATATTGTAAGCTATAGTATTCTTTATTAGACCTTCACAATACAAAGTCTGTAACCGAACTGCCTTTCGAGGCACTGTCGTAGCGCGACAGTGCTCTCCCCAAAAACAAAAGTGCATCGCTACGCAGCCACGTCGATGGCTGCACCAACCGGCCATATACATCGAGGTTTAGGCTTCACTCACACACACACACACACACGCATATACTACAGTTCGGCTATCCTGACCCAGAGATCGGCCTCGATCTCCGACTACAACTAAACGATGTTACAATGTATGACTTACAACTTACAAACTTACAACTTAATATGATTTAGTACTTGAAAAGGAAAAAAACTTATACTAATTAGAGCTATTAGACTTTCGTACGCTTTTAACTTGACTTCCGTAAATTTACATTCAACGCCATTTTTCAATAAATCGTACAATGGCTTAGCAATTAACGCGAAACCTTCCACAAATTTTCTGAAATAAGAACACAGCCCAAGAAAACTTTGTACCTGGCGCACGCTTTGCGGTACTGGAAATCGCGACACCGCTTCGATCCCAGTTTTTGACGGACCAATACCTTTCGCAGAAATAAAATATCCTAGATATTCAATTTCCGTCGACAGAAACTTACATTTATCGATCCTTAAATCTAACTTATTCTCTACCATTAATATAAACACACGCTTAAGCACTTTTAAATGATACTCTATAGATTTGGTGGCTATCAAAAAGTCATCTATATATGCGATCACGTCACCCGAACGAATTAATTCAGCTAATACCTCATTCACAAACCGCTGAAATTTCGTAGGCGCTGGTTTCAGGCCAAATGGCATTTTTACAAATTCGAACTGACCGAAATGAGTAATAAACGAGGTATACTTAACATATTCTTCGGCAACTGGTATGTGGTAAAACCCATCTTTCAAATCAAGCAGGCTGAAATAAGCTTTTCCTTTTAAAACACTCAACTGATTTTCAATCAGTGGAATCGGATAATTATCCCTCGCAATTTGTTTGTTTAGTACTCTATAATCCACACACATTCTATATTCGCCGTTTTTTTTCTTAACTAATAAAATAGGTGAAGTGTATTCTGACTCACTTGCACGAATTATTCCCTTTGCTAGAAGATTATCTAAAATTTTCCGTAAACTGGTTTGCTCAGTATATGAAAGTCTGCGCGGAGAAAAATTAAATGGTTTCAATTCTGTCGCAACTATTTTTAATTCACTTTTAACTTTTGGCAGTTCAGGACGTTCAGGCCGTAAATATTCTGCTGCAAAAATATTTTTAACGCGTAATTGATCAGACTCAGGTATTTTTTGATCAATTAACAAGTTATCAGTACTGTTCACTTCAGTTTTCCCAGTGTCAATGTTTAAAATTTCTGAGATCGCCTCATCTACAGAATCTGTTGACGGTACTATCAATTTCATGTTGAACTTTTTCATCACATCCCTGCCCAATACTACCGAAACTGTCATGGTATCATCGGGTACCACATACAAAAATATTTCTTTTTGCACCATTTCATCTAATTCGATATTCACTACTACGGACCCTGAAATAACCAATCTACTACCATTCAGACCACAAAATACCTTGTCAGAAATACTCGTGCAATTGATCAGATGTCGCGGAACGAAGGTTTCTTTCACAAAACTAATCGGGCTACCCGTATCAATTCGCGTGTCTAAGAATAATTTCGATTGCACGTCAGCGTCGCATATTTCTAATCCAATAGTTTTTATAAAATCATCCCGCTGCTCGGATACATTGTCTATACATGCTACTTGTTGTGTTTCGAACTTACTTTTACAATCCATATACGCATGACCCACCTTGCCGCATCGGAAGCAGGAGCCCTTCTCTCGTCGAGGCTGCTTGCAGTCGTTAGCCATGTGCCCGTATCCGCTGCAATTGTAACACCTTATCTTCTTTTGATTCTCCTCCTTAAGAGAAACGCTTCTAGTTTGATGCTGTCGTTTATTTTCTTGCGCTTCTGTCTTGCTTCCGCACGCCAACTCTCGATTCATCGGCTGCTTTCCATCCGTCAGTGTGATGCTCTCGAACGCCGACAATAGGTCCGATGCCGACTGGAAGTCCTGAATCCGTGCCTGATTTCGCATTTGCCGGTCCGGTATTCCATCGACCAGATATTCAATCATCTCCTCTTCGCCCACCGGTACATAATTGCCCAAAACAATTTTGTCATGGTAATATATTGCGAAGGGTTCACTTGATTTCCAAACACGCTCTTCAAACCTTCTTCTTAATATTAATTTGCTTTCCTTTTTCTCGAACATTTTCTTCATTTCCTGCAGCAATCGGGTAGTATCCATTTCGATATGCTCTGGACGAGACTGAAACCACCGAAGAGCTTGTCCCCTCAGCCGCGTGCCAATTAAAATTTTGGCAGCGTTGTCGTCCAGTTGGTATGATGCGCACAGCAATCTAACTTGCTTCTCCCAATTGCTAAACACAACACTCACACCGTCGAAATCGCCAAGCAAATCACTTACGGCTTTGATGCCAATTCTTGTATCAATCGTGGTATTGCTGGACCGGGATGAACTGCGCAACAATTCGTTCTCCCTCTGCATTACCCTCAGCTCTCTTTCCATGAGTTCCCTTTCTCTTAACAGGAATTCGTAATTGTAAGCTGACCTGCCAGTTTCTCTGCTTGTCGCTATGGACGTCGCGTTGTCCTGCGATACACCGGGTTGTGGCACATCGTCCGGCAGCAGCATGCTGACATTCCTCATCCATTCACCACAGGGATCTGCTTCCTGAAGTCTGCTGATCAGTTCACTCTTTGATCCCGCAGTAGTCAATCCCATTTTTTGCAGTGCCTCCTTTAACTGCACGACTTTAAATTCACTTGGATGCACCATTTTTTCACTAAATAATGCCACACGTACGGAAAACTCTACTGTCTACAGTCAGTTATACTTAAGGCGAGCGTCGCACGTTTCAAATAATGATTGCTTAATGTCAATCTTACTTAAAAATCACTTAAATTGAGTTCAATCTATCCCACTTCTGAAATTGTAAGCTATAGTATTCTTTATTAGACCTTCACAATACAAAGTCTGTAACCGAACTGCCTTTCGAGGCACTGTCGTAGCGCGACAGTGCTCTCCCCAAAAACAAAAGTGCATCGCTACGCAGCCACGTCGATGGCTGCACCAACCGGCCATATACATCGAGGTTTAGGCTTCACTCACACACACACACACACACGCATATACTACAATATTTCATTAAAATCTAGGTTGCAGATAAAATGTAATTAAGCTTTTCAGGAAGTGCGCGTACGTTTAATTCCGAGCTCGTTCAAAAAGAGGCAAACGAAGCGTGCCGTATGGAACGATAGTACTATCACGCTCTCTTTCCATTCTCCCCCTTCGCCGACACGCTGTCGTTTCGATCAATTTCATTAACCATATATCGGCTAATCGATCGTCGATCTCTACGCCCGCATTCTATAGCATTCTTGATATTCCATTAGTGTAATAGCGAATATGCCTGTGACGATGTTGTCACAGCGGCCATCAAAGGCGAGTATTTGCATTGCACAGATCTTCTGGCTCCTCCGAGACGATATTAATTATTCCACGAACGTGGACCAGCGTTACAGGGCCGTGCGGCTAGATACGTGGAACTGTTTGCAGTCTTCCTTCGACGGCAAACACGTTTGTTACGTTTGCGTCGGTTTTCCTTGGCCCCCTGTTTAATATGCCTGGTGTAACATTCCCATTTCCGGGGCAAATTTCTCGTGGAGAAATTACAAGGTGGTCCGTTGTTTTTTCAGACAATTTTGCGATGGATACTCGGGCATTCGATGATCCATACAGAATGGTTTATAAATGTTTTAACCTCCTTTGGTAGGATCGTGGATTTTAGTTGACATAGGCATGTTATTATGCCAATAAAATAATAATTAATTTCATGATTAACCGTTCTGAATTGTCTGCTCTATTCACTAAAAACAAATAGAATATTGAATACCTATCTCCCAAGCTGTGGACCTGTGGGGAAGTATCAACGCAGGTATTATTTATATCACCAAGCGGCGTCAGTTCGCCAGGTATATTGCGCAAAGGTATTGCAAATTGTAACGAAGAGACAAAGAAAAAAAAGCTTCGTTACTCTCGACCGCCAAGTAGTGAAATTCCAAGCGAGGTGTGAGTAAATAACGAAACCTCCTCTCGAGATTGTTTTCGTGCCCGGCAAACGAAATCACCGCCAATTGAAAACAGTTTCCGAAGAAACGACAGTAACGTCGCCCAATACGTTCTACCAATTTAAAAGTCGTTAATGCAACGGTGAGCAAGCAATGTGGATACTATGCGGAACGAGGTACGTACTCCCAAACACAACCGGGACCACCGAGGAAGCACAACGAACGAAGGTGAACGGTAGAAAAGCGAAGGTAACGAAAGGGGGGACGCAGGGTGGCAGGGGGCAGGGGGGACGCAGAAAAACAAGGATGAAAAGTGGTTTCTTTGACAACGAGTCGCTCCTCCAGCCGAACCACACCGAGGTTTGAGTACCCACTTTGCTGCACCACAACGAGTGCCGGCTAAGTAGTCTTTCGTGGCGCTGGCATAATTACCCAATAACAAGTTTTCACCGGCAGTTAATAAAGGCTTAATTAAAACGCGATAATCGACGTTTATCCGCGACCCGAGCGGCCGGATATCGTTGTCGTTTCGCCGTCAGCGGCAGTCGATCCTACGGGATCCCATCGGGGATTCGTGCTGGCTCGTGTACCATCGACGAGAACGGGATTTCCCTGGGGGAATCGGCTTCGGGAACAACCGTCAGCTATCGTTCATCGTTTTCTTCGAACGGCAGAGGTCGGGGTGTGTCGATGTCGCCTTCTGAATGTTAAGTTTAAAGCTGTTGACGTGAACGCGCTTTAAATTAATAAAGGTCCGGACGCCTGGCCGCTTTTGATCCGACGCCTTGATTTCGACGCGCGAAGGGTAGAACGAGGGAGATTAATAATACAGGGCAACGTTGATCGGTTCCTGGAATAGCGATTGTGGTGTCCGACGGTGTGCGCTGAATTTCAAGATTGAGGGGCGGCGATCGGTACGCGTTTTAAATCAATAGAACGTCGAACGTATGTTATTGTTCGATATGGAGGGATTGAATTTGAGTGGAATGAAAGAATGGCAATAAGGTGGATAGAAAGGTAGGAAGATATGGTGAATTGTACTTTCCGTTTGGTGAAAATAAAAAATGCATGGAAACGGAGGAATTGAATATTGCGTCGCGAGTACTAGTGTTTTACGGTAGACGACGTTCTAATTTTATGGCGTTTCAGTGACGAATTTCGATTGAAGTGTGATTTGTGACAGTGCAGGTGCAACCTCGAGAGTACAAAATTTAAAAAGCAGGAGTAAATTTGAATATAATTGTAAATATAATATGTTAAATATTGAGGGAAAGAATGTAATAACATTTTTTAATTACATTAACTGTATTAACAATGAAATTTAATTATTGCAAACAATATCCCATATAATTGTTAGCACAAAATATGATATTCAAAACTGTTCAGCCATCAGCTTGCACGTAAAATTATTTCTCAACGAATTTCCTGGCGACACTGTACAATGTAATCTTTAAAACTTGAACATTTTTCAATTACTACCGTAACACAACTAAATACCGTAAGTCATGTACCAAACGTTTATACCTCCAATAACACATCTTCTAAATTCTTAGCCGTCGTTAAACTGAATGTCAACGAACCTTACCCCACGCATATACTGTTAAAGATAGAATATTCAAACCATAATTCATAGAAATGAAACAAAACAGCACATTTTCTCTGCCATTAAATATATTCCACTCTGACCACATTTTACCCAATCCACAGACACGAACGTAAGTAATACGTAGCATCGAAAAATTCACGTACTATAGTGCACAAATCAACCATTGTTACTTGTCCATCCCGCGATAACTTTACGATCACTGTCGTCTCTTAAAACACTTGTTCCAATCGAACAATATACGTATCTAAATACGTACGCTCCCCTTCAACGTGGAACACGCTATTCCCTTGCACTTTTGTATTTCACCCAAGAACGTGAGCAATATTCTAATCCATGTAACAGTGTCACGTCGAAACCTTCTGCCATCCGGCGGCCGAGTTGCAGCACACACGAACCTACGTGGGCCCCAGTGGCAACGATGGTTAAACATGACAACGGGAATGGCGGCATCTAAATATCGGTTAGATACGTGGTACATATCTCTTTAAAGTATTCATAAAGAACGGCAAGCAGAGCGGAACTTATAGCATCGAGGTTCTGTCCAATCTTCGCCTAACACGGTCCGCGTGAAATTCCATGAATTTCGAATGCTGCCGCCATGATAGCGGGCCGAAGTACGTGCTCGCGGATACGTTGTCGCACCGTCGGAGGAAGAGGGCTTGCGGATATGCTCCGTGTATCATACGTTGTCAGGCTGCATATAAATAATATGAAATTTCCTTTCCATCTTCGGGCATTAAAATCGAATTCCGCTCGGAAGAGGCGCGCCGTGACGCCCAAGGAAATTGTTCGTCGAAGCCTTTGATAAAAAAATCTCACGGCAGAGAAGATTGCACCGCGGCTCCGTTAAAAGCGCCGTTCGCTTTCCCCCGTGGATGGTGTTTAACTGCGAATTTTCAATGGTGGGTCCAGGGACGAAAAATTTTACCGCGATTCGCGACAAGTGTTCACGGTAAGAATTAGGTGAGTGTTCTTTTTGAAATTTTTACGTTTTTCGTTTGATGAGACGGTGTCGAATATTACTGGGGAAAAATTTGTGATCCCTTCGTTAGCTTTGTTATCCGCTGTAGGAGTTATTTAATTTTTTTCGCATCGATATCTATTTCTTTTTTGGAGTAGTAGTGTTTATCGATTTTTCAACTTAAAGTTATGAATCGTACTGAAGAATTGGTGTGCCCTTTAAAATATCTAATGCCTGTACTGAACATTTGTGTACTATTTCGAATATCTATTGATTGTACAGATCCACTGAAAAACTCGAATGGAAATTCCAGATCTTTTCTCATTTTTTTTTTTATTTGACAAACTAATCCCGGCAATATTAATTTTGTATTCATGATTCGTTAGCAGAACGTACAATATTTGGAAATTAAGGCAGTGGTCCCGAATTTTCAGTAGAGCATTCTAGTAGAGAAGTGTAGAGCAATAATATTTAAATGATCAACAAAACTGAGGTACCTACTTGACGATTATTTAAACTATGTTTTAACAGCATTTTAATTGCAGTTTGTTTCAGAGAAATGTACGATTCTAGATACTATGCGACTGTTACGGTCCTCTTTATTTATGTATTTATATTTTTTGCACCGCATTTCTTTGGAAAAGATCAAATATAAATGCTGAATCTTTTTATCTTAATTATCACAGATGTGAAAAATTTTCCCATCAAAACTTATGGCAGGTTTAAATTATATAAAATGGAGATTACCAGCCGGGTAATATATCTTCGCACAATTTCTCAGATGAAATAACATGCTATAAAATATTACTCAACCTGCACACCCATATTTCTCGAAATAATATGCAGAAAATAAACTTTTCCATGCTTAGACAATATCTCATACTTGTACTGCATAGAATTGCTTTTCTGTTTCCGCTGGGAGACATTTTCTGAAACCGCGTCATATTCTTAAACATGTTATCTTACGTAATGATACCATACAACATTTGCACTTGCGCAACATGTTACAGTGCTTTCTACTCTCTTTTAAACAAGCCGAATTACGTTTTCACACTGCGAATAATATATGTACGTCGATTTATCTATATTAACAGCGTTAGTAATTAGTTAAATTAAGTAAGTAGTTAAATTAGAAATAGCATAAAACGAGTTAACATATATCATGTCCAGAACGGATAAATTTTTCATGCAGAATTGTATATAACAGTATGCACTATCTTTTATGCAATTTGATCTTATTCAACGGCAAAGTTTTATATTGTAATAAAAGATTTACACATAACACGAAACAAATAAATTTTATTGGCTACAGATTGGAAAGTTGCATAATCTCAACGTAATTGAATAAAATCATTCTCTACTTATAATTCTGTACATATTTGTAATTGGCGTAACTTTGTCAAATCAACATGTTTAATTGGATTTCTATAATTTAATCAGTATTGTTCTTTTGTGTAAGTGTACCGTTGTTAATCAAGTAGTCCCAACACTTGCGAACCAACGCCATGGGGAAATATAAATTATCTTGAAAACCTTGTTTCCCTGAAAAAATTTCTATGTATCTATCTTCACCTTAAGGATACCTCCTTACGCGGCGTTTACTAATTCACAACACAAAATGGAGAAACTTTGGCCTGCGGAAACTGGAAATGGCTTTTTTCCTAGCAACTACATAATTTATTGACGCATCCGAAAATCCCCTACAAACGTGAAATATACACTTTCTGCTGGAAATACCACAGCATCTTCCTTTTAACATAAAACGCAACGGTCTGATCAAATTTTACGGAAATATTTGTATGTTAATATCAACCGTTATTACGACTATGTAAAGTGGTAAAATGAATAGAAAATTTGTATTATACGATACATAGGATACTTGTTCGTTTAAAACGATTATAATATTGTGAATTCAATCTCGCGTAATTATTATGCAATATTAAGAAACTAGGAGAAACGTTCAGCTTTCATTAAAGTACAAAATTTCATATAACAATAAAAACGAGGGAAAGGATATAATTAAAGTACATAAGTCAATAACGACACAATACTTTACTTGATGTACACTACCGTCCATAAGTATTGGGTCACTTGCTATGTTCGTACAAAATCTGACTGTTAGTTCATCAATGAAAAAAGGATTTAAAACGTATGAAACGAAATAAAACTTCTTTGAGGCCTTCAATCTATTTCGAATATTTTTTCAAATATACTCATACCCGTCAGGTGTCCTAATACTTATGGACGGCAGTGTACATATGTAACAAATCCAATGTTCCAAGAAATAACTCGAATACTTCATGAAGCATGGAAAAAGTAATACTTTGCAAATACCGTGAACAAAATTTGTAAATTCTTCAATTATGCGTTACAGTTTTATAGTCAAGGGAGTCGAAAATCTAAACCCGTTATACATCTGCGATTAAACCCTCAGAGCTTTGTGTTCATTTTAAATTGCTTAAGTGTATAATGTCAATACAGAAACTACTTTTCAATTACTTACCACTGTACTCATTTTATACTTGAAAGTTTCAAATCGCTTTCTTCAGCTCACGTATTTCAGAGAACTGCAAGCCGCAGCAGCTTTAGTTCAAAGTTTAGTCTACAATTCCCTGTTCACTTTATACCTCAGTTTCACTCCTAACCTCAAGCTCGGGTCTCAACAATAGTTTCAACCCATACGTGGGTTCTAACTGTATCCAAAAGAACACCTTTATCTCACTTTATTTTATACTGTCATATTCGAATCTCTATCTCATAATCAAACTTCCCTAACGCATAATGTACGTCAGGATATATAATTTTTTAATATCCCCTTTTCTTTATTTCTTTGATTAAGTAGTATCGTTTTTTCATTTTAGATATTCTCGCGTAAGTTTTCATATTATACGATTTCAAAATGTATACTTCCCATTTTTTAATCTTCCTTGTTGTTATTATATGATATATAATATTAAGTTTTTAACTGTCATGGATATACTCATAATACTATTATAATATTATTATTATATGTGGGATCGGGGCCCCTCCATCAAAGAACTAAGAGGGACATAAGTACAGCGAATATGAGGAAGGGGCCGCACAGTGGGGAAAAACGGCAACTTAAGAGTGCAAATGTCTTTCTTTATGAAATACTTTTGTTATCCGCCCGTATCCGCGATCATTTTTATATGCACATTAAGAATGGGATGTATACTGTATGCTCTATAAAATTTGGCTGCGGGCAACTGCGGGTGCAAAAGTTATTGCATTTTTTATAGAATAGGTCGATGCCGAGAACGTCCGCACTGATGCGGCCTACGGTAGACGGTAGATGATCGGCGGATACGGGTGGATATCAAAAGCATTTGATAAAAGAACGC
Source organism: Nomada lathburiana (assembly GCA_963667235.1). Lineage (NCBI taxonomy): Eukaryota > Metazoa > Arthropoda > Insecta > Hymenoptera > Apidae > Nomada > Nomada lathburiana. Next base: position 5,916,502 of record OY763898.1, on the reverse strand, counting down.
GTAGAAAACGATTCATTCAAACATTCTTGAAAGAAATTATTTATAAATTTACAAAAAATTTTTCTTCTGACTTTTACACATTCCTAATCCTTGTTGATGCAGTTCCTGCAAATAGAATTACCATTAGGGTCCTGAGCATTAGATAACAGGTAAAAATAATAATCTTCATTTTTAAGCTATCTTTAATTTTTAATGCTTTCATCCCTTGCCACGCTTAACAAAAATGGATTTAGGGAATGAAAATGTCGTTTTTAGCTGCTACGGACATCTATCTTGATATTGGATATAAAAATGATAGGCCCACTCCGCGCTTTGCTTTTCGACTTTTGCACCCCCAAATTGACGTTTTTCCCCAGTGTGCCGCGGCGTAGTTGGACTGATCGGGTTCGATTCCCGATGCCTGCCCTTCCATTTTATTCGGTTCCTACATTATATATTATATTCCACGGTTCGAATCTGTTTTTATATCATAAAACAGAACCTTTCCTTCTTTTAATTTGCCAACGGCATCTCCGTGCAATCTCGTAACACAAATATCCCACTTCCCACTCAGGTAATCTATAAATTAACCATCTCAGAATATCTTCAACCTCCGTCATGCAGCTCTGTTAAGAGAATACACAATTTCCCATTTAGGTAGTCTACACTTTCTATAAAGAAAAAAAACAAAGGAAACCTTTTTAAAGTAGTCTCGAATGGGTCATTAAAGATGCAGCACCTTCCTACAACCGATCGAGTATCGTGAGATCGTCGAAAGGGAATACGCATTGCCAGTCCTCGAGTCAAGTAACATGTCTTCGGTCAAACAAAGTTTTCGCGTGTCGTCTTTCAGCATCGAGCTTCGTACATTCATCTTCCCATGGGGTTATGTCGTCGTTCCACGAGCCTCTGATGTCTCGGCCATTTCCCCCCCCCCCAGCCTATCTGCAACTAGGACATATTTCCCCCGTCTTTTCCGTTTCGTCCTCGTTTTCGTCCTCGTCTTCGTCTTCGTCTTCCAGCCGGGAATCGGAATGCGAGCGACGATGCGCTCTACACCCCCGGGAAATCACTTATGATTCCCAATGCACGTGTTTGTTCTCGTTGGTATTAGCATTGTACAATCGTTCTTTGTTTCTGTACCCGGCCGAAACAACCGATAGCGAGTGATGCTGGAAGGACGCCGCCTTGTTAGCAGACAGCAGGCTTCGGCTTCCTTAATTGCATCAAGTAGCTTCTCGATGTTATTGATTGCACTTCGCGTCGATGGTGACGGATAGTCGCTCGCTGTATGTTTCTTACGTATTCATTTTCTTTGTTCGAAATGTTACTTGTCATCTGTGAGATAATATAACAGGGGTGTTTATATAAATTTGTAGAATTTGTCCTCTTCGTGTATGCAGCTTGCTGATTCTTGTTTAATTTACAGGCAATCGCGTATTGATCTTTTTTTTGTACAATATATTCTGATTATTATGTTTTGTGTAGAAATGAATTTAAATGATAATTCTTGAGAAGTCGCTGACATTTTAATGCAACATGCTGCTATTGTATAATGTCGTAAGAACGTCGAATTAAATATAAAGTTAAATTAAAGACAATTAAGGAATTGAAAACGAACCCGCATATTGCAGGAAATATAATTAGAGTAAACTATCAGATGACGAAGACGATGTGTGATATAGTCAGCGGGACAGTATGCAGGATATTAATGATCAACGAGGGTATCTCGTCAAGCGCAGCCTGAGTTTCGTTTGAAGCTTATCGGTTACACTCTTGATCAAATCACTGAACTTAATTATTATATCTCGCAAATATCGTATTAATACAGGTGCCTATCGCAATAAATTAAAGATTATTCCTCATTATGTCCCGTTAATATCTAACCAGTTTACAAAACTGAATAGGGGTGAATATATATGCTATTCTTAGTCAAATAGTCAAAGGCAAATAGTCACTTTTATGGAAAAGTCAGGGAATTTTCCAGTGTATTTCGAGTACACGATAGACACAAAAATCCTGACACATTACAGAAACCCGAAATGTCTTTTCTATTTAAGAACGACATATCTTTTTCTGTCACTGTTTCCTCCAGTTAATTATCGCACTCCAACATACTTAGTTATATATCTCAAAAACTAATCAAAATGAAAAGAAAAGTTAACTGAACATGATATTTATTCGCTTCGATCCAATAAAATACCCTATAGCATAGACATAGATGACAGATTTTCCTAAAAGAAACGAATTTTATGCTTTCTCTCATCCTCGAGAGCAGTAAATAAAGATGGAAAACCTAGAGAAAAATTAGTTTAATCATAAAAAGGTTATAAAAATATAATCTTTATTTATATACAAGTCGTATTTATAATCATTTTACGTCCTGCATACATACTACACATTTTGTGCATACATCATTTTCATTTAACTCAATCAATAAATCACAGATCCAAAATTAATATTACGGAAACTGGTGGTGAATGATTTTGTTTCAACATGTTCTAACTCGGTGATAATCACAAATTTGTAACTGAAAATTATTAATCAGCCAGGAAATTTCTGTATAGCTCGAAACGCTGGATTGCCCCAAACGTTGACCAATACCATGTATACACCGTGCATATGCTTTAAATATATTTGATATCTACATGTAATTCCAAATATTGTATCTACATGCTGTGTCAATTCGAATAGGCGGTTCTCAGAAAAATGACATTCAGTATTTCGCCCTATGCCATCCAAGTTTTATATAAATCTGATGAGGTTGAACATTAAATCGGTATAAAAAGGTATCCTATATAATATAAACTCGAAACAATATTAATAACATTCCATTTAACTAGCCGTCGATTTCTGCATACGTCCAAAATATAAACTGTTACAGCATCAGTTTCAACGCAGATACATCTTTCCTATTTAGTACACTTGCAGAGCACGTCTTTAGACTGAACACAGCCGCATAAACATTCGCACCTCGGCCGTCACAAAAGGAACTGAGAAAAAAATCTCCCCTCCAAACCGTTTGCCCGACGAACGATAACACCGGTATAGGAAAACGCCGAAGATTACACCGATTTGGTGGCTTAGGCTAATGGGTCAGCAACTCTGACATCCTCTCGGGTCAATATTAACACGAGTAATGGAGCTGGCGCGGCTATGTTGCCGCCGGCAACATTAACGAGGTAAGGTATAATTTAAAAGTTCCGAAACGAAGGCAGCGACAATGAACGGGTCGAGGAGCTCGAGCGCCTCGGATGAATATCCGTCATAAATGAAAACTTTCGGCATTGAAACGGTGAATGCCGGTAATTTGCCAGCAGAAAAGACTCTCCTGAAGGGTTGCTGCTGAACCACCGAGAACTTCTCTGTCGCGCCACCGACCAACCCCCGAGTTCCTCACACAGATGCCTCGCGAATTTCCACCGACTGCTTTGTTATCGTCGCTCGTTCCCTGCACGCACGTGCATTTTTACCCTTCCTCCTGCACAGACATATGGGAACAGAGAAAGAGAGAGAGAGAGAGAGAGAGAGAAAGGGAGAGAGTACATATACCCGCGCAACACGCGTTCCTGGTGGATTTTCGAGGTAATTTGCCCAAAACATTTCGGTTCAGAAATACTTCGGGATGGAAGAACGCGCGTGAATGCGGCACGGGGAAGGATAAATAATTATAATGCGACTAGAGAGTGAGAGATAGAGATAGAGGGGAAATCACTTCCTGGTTTATTATGTAGCGGTGTGTTCCGGTTCCTGCTGCTGGTCCAAAAAAACATTTGTTTATCGGATTTACGCCATGTATGCATTATGAGGTAGCGTGCGAGTTTTTTTTTATAGAAGCTTTCTCTGTTTTCTTTTGTTTTTTATTGTAATGTCTGTATGCAGTGGCCCTTTGCATTTTACTTTTAGGTGAAAAGTAGAGCGAGATAGAGTTATATGTTCTAACACTGGCGACTACCGCGTTTATTTGTTATTGTTACTTGATTAGCTTTAAAGTCATCGAATTAGATTGGAATTCGTCTTTTCAGGTAGAATTCAGAATGCCCCGTTATTCGTAAGTTTCATCCGCGTGAAACGTAAACGGGTCTTGCATGTACCAGCGGAGAAAAAAAACGTTAAATACGATAAATTTGCCTACACCCACATACGTTTGCAAGCAATTCTCACTTTGTAATAAGGAGTTACATTACGTATGCGCAGTGCGTACAGTTTCACGCTTTTCCGTTTGAGAAACTTTTAGCATCAATTCCTTCGAGCTCGTTTTTAAGACAAAGGTAAAAGTTTCGAAGCGCCCTTTCAGTCTTGCCGACAGAAAAAACGATTCCCCCCTTTTTTTGTATACCATTAAGAACTTTCTCTCAGTTCCCTGTAAATTCTCCGATAATTTGCAACCACTTAAACGGTGCTACAAAGGGGGACAAATCGTTACGTTCGAGAGAACAGTTTCAACTTAATAAACCAACAAATTACGCAAAAACAGCCAATGCTTTCGCCCAAGGATTTCGCCTCGTCTGCGAGCAACACTTCAGCTTTCAATTCGACGTGCTACGCAGTGCTTTTTTTATTTATATTCCTGAGAATGCTCGATTCGAAAGGCTAATCCGAAAACGGTTCCTTTGCTTCATCCCTCTGCAACGTATCCTTTCAACATCCCTTCGAGAATGCACTTTTCGGGTTCAGGAGTTTCTCCATGGAGAAGAAAATACGCGGCAGTAACATCTGAATGCATGGATTCAACGATTCCTGTATCTGTATCGATTCCTGTGTCAGTGAAACGACGTGAATATTCGCAGATTAAGAAAGTCGAGATTAGTAGTGAGCGTTATTGTATATCGAATTTATTCAGCGAAGTTTATATAGTGTGTTCCCCTAACTTTGGTGTGAAGAGATAGGTATTGATAAAATAAAAAATATAGAAATTGAAATAAACTTTGATGTACGAAGCTTCCTTTTTCAGCGAAACTAACTTGAACATTTATTGGGAAAGCATTTTCATGGTGAAAGTCATGGACAAAATAGCATCACAGTATTGAAAATTGTTATTTTTGTTCGAGCTTATAACTGTTAGATAGTTTATGCTTAATTATTATTGTTAAGAACAGAATTTCATTCTGCAATTTCAACTTTTTCTTGCATAAAGAATCACCATTTTATATCATAATTACATGTACACTCTAGACACATTAACACTATTATCTTATCTGATGTTGCATGCACTGCATTATTTGGAAATTGAAAGTTGTGAATCACGTCTACGTTACACAATTACAATTGAGAAATATTCGTGATACGCAATCCGTCGCTCTATTAAATAAAAGCTTCCTACATTTATGCAATAATTATACATTTCACCTCTCCACATACTTTTCTCATAATGCACCTGGCGTTCTGAACAAAATTCCTACAATACGTTAATGCTTTAATTAATAAAGATTTCATATTTCAATTGATTACATATATGTATGCTGCAGTACCGTAGTTGGAACTGCTTCGTGCGCCTGTGTAAATGAAATTTAAATATCATTAAAGTAAACAGCACCACGGAATTCAGCATCAACGCCGGGATTAAATGGCTATTTCATAAATTTACAAGTACCTGTCGCCAAATCCAAAACAGCGAGCCAATAATAGCTTTAGTGCAACACTTTGTGTATCCTACTTTCCTAATTTCCTACTAATAAATCTGAAATATCAATATATTTCACGTCACCATTTCTCTCTGGTCATCTAAAATGTCTTAAAAATAAAACAATTGATGAAAATTCCCCGGCATTCAGGTAACACCTGCTTACCGTTGATGTGTAGCGCACTTGTGCAGATGCATCTGCACCTCCACGCACTCACACACACACACACACACACACACACGCATACTATCCCTACACTTTCCACGTGTAATCGAAGTTTATGGTTAGCTTTCCAGCCAGGTCAGCCATCGTGGGATTTTCTGAACCCGCACGTACCTACTAATTTGCAATTGTGCGCGGGTTCTCGTTGCGAATATAATTTTCACGGTACATCGATACCGCTGCCATTTCACGCCAAAGTGTTCGCCACGTACGCCCGGGAAATTAATAAATTGAGTTTCCCGGCTTGTAATCAGACCCCTCGATAAGTTTCCCTAGCAGCCAGCTTGATTTCAACCCCACGAACGTCTTCGTGAATCACTTTCCCACTTTATTTATTTCAGAATAAATTCGATACGTGGTCGATGAATTCATACGAATTCTCGAAGGGAATAATAAATGTAATTTGAATCTCGTACATTCAAACGGAACACTGTGCCGGGAAAAATTGATTTTGCTAAGACGAAGGCTAGGTGGATTGTAACAACTGCAATCTGGGTTAATTCGGAAGGCTGTGATATACAGTTCATTTCTTTATATTCGAAGCCGCCGTTGAAGGGCGGAATAAATTCCTTTGCTTCTATATTATTATTCTTTCGGCGAAGAGTTACGACGCAACGTAATAAAATACGGCAATAAATTACGCGTACAGCAAGAAAATAAAATTAAAAACTCAAATCAGACAGAACGAAAAATATCATAATAGCTTTTCGCCATTAGTGTTTCGTTTCCAATTTGTTAATTTTGTAATAAATTTCATTTTTGTACTGCTTATACAAATAGCTTTTATTACTTAAATTTCGATTTCTTCTATGTACCTATAACTTTTGTTTCGTGGTCAAAACTGTTACAAACAATCGAGTCAAATTAAGTAAAACATACCTTTTATGTATTATTTGTTATATTTGCGAATGGATCTCAGTACGGAAGTGGCAAAATAAAGTTTCACGCCCTTTTTATGTGCTTCATTGTTCGCATTTGTGCTTCGTTAGATTACAAATACGAAGTGCATGTAGCGTCTACAGAATTGCCCGTTTCAAGTTATTCGAGCAATCGCGTCGGAAAAGTAACTTCATAAGAGCCAGCAGGTGTTGTCACTAACTTTAAATTCGCTCGCAAGGAGCATATTGAAACGTTATGTATTCTTATGGAACTCTTATGGTGTCTGCGTTTTCAATTTAGCACGAACTCGCAGAATCTATAGCCTGTGCCACTCCATGAAGTCAATGTTATATAATTTGGGAACAAATTTAGGCGAACAAGAAATACAATACTAAATTATTTCAATCTAATAGACAAAATTAAAAAGGAAGATGTCTTCTATGTACTTCATATTGCCGAAATATATTCGTACCGCTTATTCGAACATGGAAACTCATGTGACACAAAATGGTTGATTAATAACATGTTGAAATGTACTCTGGCTATTCATTTAAATACGGATACTGCTTTATTTATTGAAACACCGCATACTTGTTGTATTAATTCTGTTGTTATTAGAAATTCTGAAGTTAGAAGGAGGCAGGAAGTTTATTTCAAGTACAATACATTATTGGCCAGGGCGTTGCAATTGCAATACACACCTGCGGAAACGATTAAATATGAAACACTAATATTCCTAATCAATTAATTTCAGATGAATATGCACACCCAAATTAATATCGTTGACCATTACGTACAACATCGCATGAACTGCATACACTGAATTAAATTACAATAGAAACTGCTAGTCGCAACATAAAAGCTGCATCTGTAATAATGCATTCCTAGCACATGTATTTAATGAAAAATATTCTAATAGAATGCATGTACATAAATTTATCAATTTTCTCTATTCTTTGTTCAGTGGGCTCGTTATATTGCTGAAATATATCACTTCGGCGAATGAACAGCCCCTACAATAAATAAACACTACGCTCGTCCCGCTATGAATTCTACGTAGTGTTTATTTAGTTTGACGCGCGAAATAATTCTACGAGTAAACGATCGCCGGGAATTGGGATTAAAATCATTAATCGTCGACAGATATATGCGACGCAGAAATACCTCAAACTTTAAACCGTTCGAGTCATTGGTACACGGTCATTTGACAAACAGTATCAGCGGGGCGGACGTTTAGCGGGAATTTCGAGGAGAAACGAGGCAGATATAGTCGTGCACAGACTGGTTGCTAGCCCCTTACACGAATTACTTTCTTCGGTGGGATTTCGACTAAGCCAGCGAAATTTATTTGAACTCTTCACGCGGCAGGCTACACGGCCCGCGTGCCCCGGGATGCGGCTATAATTTTGAGAAACGCCTCTCGCCGGTTACGCCGACAATTCTCCGCGTAATGGTCCCCGACAATTCATTCCCAAATGGCCCGTGCGGCAATTCTTAGTCGGCCCTGCACAAATCTCACGTGCACGCGGCCCGCGGAAAATACATTGGCGCCGCGGATACATTTTCGCCTGCTAATACGCGACTTTATGGGGCCACCTGCGGATTTTAACGCCAGGAACCGGGTAAAAGAGGGTCCCCTCGAAACGAGAATTCGCTGGGTGATCCGATTGTGAAATTGGTGGGAATAAAATCGATCCGATGTTTCATTTCTGATTTATTTTTGGAATAACGCTCGTGGCGCAGCGAGTGGCTCTTGATGCGTTTGAAACGTGGACATAATTATGATTATGATACTGCGGGGAACGATGCGCTGTCGATATCAAATTGGTTCTTTCGTTTTTGCTGTATTCTTTACTATGCATTATTTACTATGGATGCGCATAAAGCATTTCAAAGACTAGGTATTACTTAAGGCAGGGGCTATCATTTAATATAAGTAGAGTATTGTGAAATAATGCAACTGTACTGTAATGTTTAAATTAATGTACGCGAACAAACTTAAATTTCAAAGGCGCATCAAAAAGATTGCAGTTTTGGAAGTGAATATTCCATTGTCAGTATCGAAACAGATTTTACAACGTGGGCTTGATAAAATTGATGAATGTTTTTTTTCCGAGAGCTTTGTTAACTTTATTCGCAACCATTAAATTAATACTATTTTCAGTGAATGCACTGTGGAATAAAATTATTTTATTTCCGTCGAAAACGAAATAATTTACAGCCCGACGTATAAGCTGCCCAGAGGAATCAAACCGACAAACTCCATAAAATAAAAGGTAGAAAATAGATTTTGTCGGTCAATCCAACACCGTGGATCATCGAGACCATGGATAACCAAGACCTTCGATAATCGATGTCGCGGATAATCGAGGTCCGACCATATATACTCGATGCTACTTAATCCAGTGGTTCACATAGTCGTTGAACAACTTTTTCCGGCGACTCACCCCGAGGCATTTCGAGGGGACCGCCTCCGACTATAAACCACATGGGAAATATATCGCGCGTCCAACGATATTATATGCCATGTTTCCGTGGTGTAACACGGAACTGATACAGATTCAAGAGGTGGCGAACATGACAGAGCCGCGGATTTAATAAAACTTACCAAGGCAATGGCCGCTTGAGGAGACCGCTACGTTAAAAGGCGAGGGAGAAAAAGAAATGGCGACCAAGGGAATGGACAATGGAAAACACTTGACAAAGGGGCGTTATGAGCGGCGCGCAATGAATTTAGGCGGGTTGAAAGGTGAGCTTCGAACGCATTCGTAGTTTTACGCAGGGTGTCTTCGATACGCGCCGAAATGTTTGCTTGGCTGAAACGTAACGCTGAAATTTTCAGTAAGAAATGATAGTTATCTTGTTTTAAATACAGGGAACTTCGTTAACCTTTGCATGGGCAGCCGGATACCTGGACACACATTTGTATGCTTGCTTTAATAAATTGTCATGTTCTTGACGAAGCTTTTCCATTCTTTGGACACTTTTACGTGGATTCGTGTCTTGTGAACAAGAAATTTATCGCAAAATATTTCAAACTTGTTGAATATTTCACTTGCCCGCGCAGGGGATGAACAATATATCGACCATTTTGATTTGTAACAGTTTTTTTTACTCGCGAGCAGTTTGCGAAACTGCTACCTCTCCAGAACTGTGGTTGTCATCTATTGCACAAGTGTGACATTACTTTTTGGGGAAATCAATATTCGCAGGATATTGGAATGCCACGTGAAAATGGAAAATGTTTCGTGTTCAAGATTTCGGTTCGTATCCATTTTGCAAGACTGTCTAACGTTATAAAATTAGAAATTATTTAAATAAATTTAGCAACGGTTGGTATTTACAATTTTATAATTTTATTAAGAGTTAGCACTGAAACAAAAATAATTCAGCAGATTTTGTTGAACACTTTGCAGTGTAACTTTCAACAAATCTTAAAAATCCAAGATGTTTGGTAGAAACAATATACATACTTAGTTCTAATGCATAAAAGTGGTGAAGACATTTCACAGCAGCCAAATATTTAAGTAGATTTAGTAATTCGAACCATAGACAAAAATTCCAAATCAACTAATTTCTATGGTGGTAATCTGTTGGGTTTTCTATCGCGTATATGGCTTAGGTTTCATCCTGTCGTTTCTCGTTTGGGAAACGTTATGATTTCGGAATATCCACCTAAAGCTCTCTTGGAATGGGTCTTTGTGACGATGTCTAGTTTCCATGTAAAAGTCATAGACGTTCTGAACATTGTTACAGAAAAATATTGCTCTGCTAGATAATAATTTAGAAACCACTAGTAACGTTTGATTTGTTTATTCAATTTACTGTGAAATTATTTCTGTACGAAATTTTCATTTTTAGTCACTAGTTTGAATGCACAGTTAATCACACTGTTTACGTGCACATTCATGTGTATATTCCTATACTGATCGTTGCTTACGTTCTCTTAGAAACGTTTGTATGTATGTTCCCAAATTTTTCGTACAACATAATCTGTGATTTGAAATTGTTTTGCATTAGTCTCATTTTAGTTGTTTAACGTCGAACCGTAAGGACAAGAAAAGAAGGAACCTTGGAATACTCAGACTAACTTCCATCTGTTTTATTATTATATTTCGAAATAATGATCAAAAATGTAATGCACAGAATAATGACTAGCCATCTAAATTAGACCTGATGTTATATATAAAGTGGAAAGTCACATTAATTACTCAATACTGTGCATGATTCGCACACAAAGAAACATATAAAAACGAAGAGAACATTTTTCTTTAAAAAGCACCCAACGTCCACGTACCTGTGACCCAAAGAAATCCCCGTTTTTCCTTCAGCACGCCTCATCTAACCCAAACCGCAATTATATCCCTTTGTATCCACAATTCAGCGGACTATTCTTCGTTGAATTAAAAAAAGAAGAAGAAGAAAAAAACCTTCAAGACATTCCAGGTTACATACGTGATCGACCATAAAACCTCCGCGGCGGACACTGGACGCCCTTGATTTTCCTATTGTCCGTCTACCAGTATCGCCTGGAGCAGCTAGTAGTCGCTCGGGGTTATCATCGATCTCATCGCTATCAGTCCTCCCCTCTCCCACTATCTGTCTCATCCTCCCGTTTCGTTGCGTGGCCGTCGATATTATGGGCATTCCCATGGTGGCAAATCGAACGACAGAGGGCAAGGAAACGCACGGGCCACGGCTATGGCTGCACGGAGGCTCATGTTTATGAAGTGTGCATAGTCCTCCACTTATGAATAATGTTACAGCCGAAGCTGTACTGTATCAGAACGCAACGTGACGTAACATAATGCGATCGGTATAGTGTATAGAGTATAGATCCAGCCAATATGGCCACTTTCGTATCGATACCGGGCACGATTATGGTTACAACAGCGCGCCGCTCTTCGAACGGAAACGGGAAGCCCGTGCGGAAAGGTCTGCGACCGAAGGACCGTCTACGCTATTCTACGGGAAATTCTACTGTGCCGCCGCTTTTCCATACGACGGAGATGCTATTAAAATACATACTCGATCCTGTTAGATATACCTTTATGCGCATTTGGAGATGGTTTTGCATAAAAGGGGGTGGTCGTATTGCAGGAATTATTGCGATAAGAATTCGATACTGAATAAGTGTAACGATTCAAGAAGAAAATGCTTGAAGAGGACAATATGATACTATCAGGTCGACGATTAATCCAGAAGAATTTTCGTTAATAATAAATAATCACGTAAAATGTATTTGAACCTCTGTCATGGGTAATTCAGAAGCATATAAGAAAGGATATTGCTTACCACGGTTCGGATATTCCAATTACACGATCTTAATCTCGTTAAGCTGTTCTGGGATTTAGACGGGGAAATGAGGAAAGGACAATGCATCCTCTAAATCACATGTTTGAGAATTATTACAAAGCGGCTGGGGGTATATTATACCCAGAGAAATGACAACAATTTGTAATGCGGGTGCAACAAATATTCGAAATGCTAATTCATTTAAAGGAAAGTTATTTCGACGAAAGAAGTATAAAATATAAAAGGTGGTAATATTAAATGAATACAGAATAATAATTGTCGTCTTATCTTTATCGGTATAAATTTCAGTTAAAACTCAAAACACCTATTGCCACCTTTTCCACTAAAAAAAATCGAAATGAATAATCACATTTTTTCAGAGGTAATCCTATTAAAAAAATATAGATCATTCTAATCAAATAACAAATTGTTCACAGCGATCCTTCTATTCTTGGTTAATTGCAATTACCTTTCCAATTATGCAATTCCCTTTTTCCACACATACATTCCTCACGAGAAATATTATAAAAATCGCCCGAATGCATCACAGAAAATGTTCATTCCCTGTGGAACGTTCTTCCTCCGATTCCGCTACCTTTCATTTATTTACCATCGAGTGCGAAATTTTATGCCCGCCGCACATCGACCCAAAGGGCGCACAAGGGTTAATCGCGGCGATTTTGCACGAAGCACTTGCGAAAACATTTCCAAAGGATCGACGGAGGCGAGAAGTTATGATTCGGCAGGAAGTTGCGGAAGCAGGTGCGCGATTCGTTGAATGGACAATCCTGATTGATCAATCGGGAAACGATCGGCGCAATCACGGACCATCCTGTGCTCCAACGGAGCCCACGGAAATACCGGTAGAACGTTTCCCGTAAAGAGTCGAACTTTGAAAGCCGGTCCAGACAAAAACGTCACGTAGAGTCGTAGAAGGTGGATCTACAATGGCCGTAAAAAGTTTTTAACCAGACGCGCCGCGCCGTTTTCGTTTCTTTAACGAAGAACATTGGAAAGTTTAGCGCCGGCCCTATCTGTTCGGAGTTTAACGTTCTGCTATTACAAGAGCCCCTCTCTCGCACACTTTATCCCCCTCGCTCGATCCACCTGTCTATCTGTCTGTCTATCTTTGCGTCCGTGCCCCTTTTTGCCCCGTTCCCTGAAAATGGGATGGTTTATCGAGGCCGTATTTGGAACGGAAGCTGAATGAATTTTAAACAATTGCCACGGTCGATTGGATTTGGCCGCACTCCGTCTAATTTAATTAACGCTTTACGCTCGAACTTTGTTTTGTTACTTTAATCGGAGGCGGAAGTTGCAGACTCTCGCGGAGTTTGGAGAAGTTGCTTCAGTGGCTTCTTCCTGGAACGCTCGATTATTAGTCGAATATATTACGGGAAATTGGCCGTTACTCGTGAAATGGTTCGTGGCGCGATATTGATTGCGGGAGGTGGATGTTACTTCTCCTTTCATTTCTGTGAAGCTTTATTGAGATGGTGGTTAAATTTTGTAACGATTTTTTTATTCATTTTCTGTGGAAGCGTTTGTGTGTTATGTTGTATCCATTATGGAATCCTATATTCACTCTGGTGTCCTCGAAAATGAAAATATCCTCGGTATAGAAAGGGCCGAGGAATCTATGTGTTTATTCGAGGATGCAGGATTTAAGGAAAATTTAATTGTTGGCCAATTATCTGTTTCCAATAACAATTTGAGAAACAAGTGAAACATTAAATGGTTGTCGGTTATATGTATAATTTATGCTCGGTTCTGCTCATATTTATTTAACATATTCACGTATATTCAACAAAATTCCCGAGATATTAATAAAGATGAAAAACTGTGAAATGGATAAAATTTTAAAGAAAGTGTGATGCTTCGAAAAGCATGCTCGTGAAATAAAGGTGGCGGTTTTCGCCAAAAAGAGACGTCCTTTAGAAAATATCTAGCAGTCCATTTGCTAATATTTGAAAGATTTATCCGATTGATATTACCGGATAATTTAACTCGTACATTTATACGCAGAAAGAATTAAACAAAATTATTGAAACAGGAAAGTCCTGCTACCATTTTGATCGAAAAGTTTTCTCCAAAGAGAATTTGACACACATTTTATTCATCGGTACACATTCGTATGTAAAACTGAATTTTGACAAGCAGGTGCAGTCTGCCCAACATGTTAGGCATTATTCATTTTGAAAATAGATATCAAAATATTAAATTCCTTGAAATTGTCCGTTTCCAAATGACGAATTCGCATACCACGCAAACACTTCGAATAGTAACAGTAAAAACCACCAGGCGAATTAATTTACAACGCTCCCGTACGTACATAATCTGTGCAAAGAGAAAAATACGGGAAAGGGGCACGTGTTTATTCTCAGTCCAGAGAAACAATATTCCTCCGTGCAATTGAATCACGCGCGTGAACGAGCCAGACGACTTCGAATTGAAGATCATCGCACGGAACAGAAATTACCGATTCACGAACCGTCACGGGAGGAAATTAATTTCCCCCGGTATCGCCGGGCTGGCTATTAATTACCGTACACCAATTAACCGTAACGAATGGCTTCTTTGTTAGGAACACAGCAGGCGAAATAGCGGACCTGCGTATACGTGTTATCTCCGGTTACACGGCAACGGCCTCGGAACAATAACGCGGACACAACGTTGTACACGTGCTTCCCCCAAACGAAAATGGAAAAATTCATTTCTGGTTTCGATCAGGAAATGTCTGATGTTACTGCGCGGAGAAACATATACGCGGGGGTCCCTTGCATTCGTAGGAAACGTTGAGCGAACTTTTGCATTCATTGATGTTACATCTTTTTATTTTATCAGCGTTCACAAAACAGACTGACACTCCGTGTCATCTGATTGCCGTTATCACTAGTAAGTTGATCAAAATTACACACTTTTGTTGTTTCTTACATTTCTTCTGCTTATTTCTTTTTTTATAAATATTATTCCGCGTGGTACTGATTTATTAATACATGATACTGTAATATATGTATATGTTTAGATTTGTATAAATGTACATACAGTGGGCGAAATAATATTAGTGACATAGAAGTATGTTCTATGTTTGTTTTTATTCTATTTTAACATACTTACCAGTACCGATTCTTTTTAATAATATTAACAAGACGCACGATTTAGTTGGAAAGTGTAATTTTGATTAATTATAATTGTATGTCTACCATCGTACAAACTGATTCTTATGCGCAAAACAAACATAGGTTCACATTTGGTTATTGGATTTAAAATTAAGTAAATCTTACAACAACAAAAAAGTCAAGTAACTATTGGGGCAATGGGTAAGGCGCGCCAATTAAAAACAAAAAACGAAGACCACAATATGCTTGCAAAAATGTATACATGAATGTAAACCGCGAACAAGCGAGTTCGAGTAATGAACCTATTATTATTTCGGCCACTGTATGTCTGTAAATATAGTTAGAAGAACACCGAGGTAAGGGTTTTACACAGCATAATTTTATCTTTTAATGAAACCCGATTAAATGTGTCTCTGATTTCTGAAACACGTTGACTTATTAATATTTAGATAACTAATGGTTAAAATCTAAACTCTGGGCAGAATATTAGAGAAAATTTCCTAGAATATACAATTCTGCGCAGAATAGCGCTCATAACAGTAAATTCCCTGCGGTTCTAATCTATTACATTTCAATAGAATTTAGTATTTATATACAAAATTTTGATTATACCAGAGTAATCAGTAGATAGAAGCCTATCTCTTGCGATTCTGTTTGTGAGAATTTGATTCTTCTAAATAATAAGTCTTCTGTTCGTTTTTGAATTAAAAAAAAATAATACATTTCCAATACATTCAGTAATATTTACTGAACAATATAATTTCCATCGTTAGTAATGCAATTTATAAAAGCACATGTGTAGAAATACACTGGCAAAAAGGGGCAGCCATATGTGTTGAAACTGTAGATCACATTATCGGACAGAACATTCCGGTAGACCTGATTGTATATATCTACACGAAACTGCTGAAATATAAAAATCATACGCTGTATTATTTCCCATCCCATTAATTTTCTCAGGCTAACATTTACGCGCCTAACAAACACCATATCCGTCGTCCACAGAAACAAACAAATACTCCAATAAATCCCCAATCATCCCTCAACGCCGGTCTAAAAAAAAAATCACTCCCAAAAGCTTATCCCTAATCGCGATAACCCACGATACCATTTTACTCCAAGACCACGAACAAAGTTCAAAGAAAATGAAGAGAAAGGGACTGCACAATGAAATGATATCGCAACAACAGCGTCGCGAGAGCATCGAGAAATGATGGAGCGGTCACGAGAAATACGGTAATTCCTGGGCTGAATGCGTTATTAACGACGCTCTTAATTCCGTGCAAATTCGATTAATGCGCGGTTCGAGCCACCGGGACCTACGCGTGCTAGCTGTTCCTTCGCATGCAGGAAATAAAATGGTCCCCCGGAAGAACGGGGTGGCCCTGGCCGAAGAAGAGGGGAGGAATTCTGACCGGTTAGCCGGGAGAGCGGCGAACGGCTGGCGGCGGCGGCGGCGGAGGCGCAGAGGGATGAAAAAAAAGGGGGAGGAACGGGAAAGCATCGGAAAATGGAGCAGTTGAGCAGAACGAGAAGGAACGACGTGGTTCGTTAACGCTTTCATTGGAGAGCGATTCTTCACAAAGCCAATATAGTCGGTGGCCCCTGTTCTCATTTACTGGCTTGTACATAGCCGCTGCAATGGTTACGTTTATACGCCGGAGACTTCCACGGGCCGTGTGATTCGCTTAAGTCATCAACGACCGATCGGGGATACCTTAATGGCGTTTTCACGAGGCCGGACCCCCCTCTCTGTCTCTCTAACATCGATTTCTGGGCAACTCGGGCTGATGTATTTTCTTATCGACGATCGCTGATACCGCCCCGAGCCGGAGGTTCCTTTCTCACGCAGACTGTTTTCCGTTGAGCACTGTTGTAGAATGAGAACCGGTAAATATCGATATTGATAAGCCGAATTTGATGTCGCGGTTTAGGATATATATATTTGTAGAATCCTTCGTTTTTATGGCAAATGTGTGTGTGTGTGTGTATAAATGATGAGTCTTGGAAATGTAAAGTAGGTCTCTCGTGTTGGTAAATTTTATGTTTCCTTGGATTATACGATACGCGAAATTGTGTCTGACTTTACTGTTCACAGTGCAATGTTACTCTGACAAGCGATGTTTTTCCCCAGTGCGCAGATTCAGTTTTAGTAGTGTGGGATCCAAGAATTCCTGGAAATGGTATGCGAGGGCTTCGTATGAATCAGGTGAAGTGTGTATGAAGAGTGTTAGTCGAAACGTCGAATGCGGAACGAGTGAATGTTTATCTCGAGGATAGAGTGGATGGTTTCGGGGAATGCACGTGGAGCCTAGGGTGCATGGTGACCCGTGGTCGAACTGTGACACGTGGTAAGAGTGTATGTATAGGTGTGGGTCCTAATGAGTGAGAACGAATGACGAATAGAATGAGAGGGAAACTGCATGAAAGAATATATGGAGTGGATGGTGCGTGCAAGAGTCAGAGTTGAGGCAGAGTGGAGTTGAGTTGAGACAGAGTCGAGTGAGAGTTGTCGTGTGAGAGTTGTCGTGTGAGATAAAGTAAAGAAAGAGAATAATTAAGAGACATTTAGCAATAAAGCAGTTTTATATTAGAAGAAAAAGGCAATCATAATTTCCCCCGGAAAATAATCCTACAGTAGTACAGTACAGAAATGAATGTTATTTAGATTGGATCATGCGGATTGTATAAGAAAACATCAGATCAATTTGTCAGATATAATATTACAAGGGAAACACTCAAATCGTTCTTCCTCGAATTTCACCTCTTCACTGTGCAACTTCTGTGATATTGTAGTAAAATTGAAAAGGAGTAGGTTAGGTCTTTCTCCTACAAGGTGCACAATAGATACTATAGATCTACGTTCACGTACACCCTATAAAAAGTGTTTGTTTTTATTATTTGCAATAACCGTATGAACGGATCGAACGTGTCAAACGAGTTCGACAAGTCAGCAATATTTATTATCCTCTTTCGAAGCTGTCAGTACTACTGAACAAGGAAGGAAACACGTAAGCAGATTATCGATAATTGAAATATTGATGGAACCAATTTATAAATACTCGAAGACCCTCGTCTCCCGTGCTTACTTCGTGACAACGTGAAATATAAAACAAATCTTGCGAAATTCCTCATGAACACAGTTTCTATTAAAGGGTTAGATCACAGTGACGATTTACCAAAGTGTACGACTTTTGAAGAACGGTACAAGAAAAAGCAAGCAGTCTATTAATATAAGATTTTGTATCCTAGTTTACTATCATACGAACTACAAAAAATGCTTCTAATACCGTACACCGTCTTCGCTAGGATTTTTCGGTGTACAGGATTCTGCAAAATCGGATTAATTATAACGAAATTAATACAAATGTTATAAGTTATAATGTATATCGTCAAGGCATTGACGATCCCAGATTTCAATTTTTCTCAAAATTAACAAAATGGTACATATTTGAAATATAGTCATTGAATTTCGGCAAGACATGTGTTAGTTTTTCTTGTTTTTTTCAGTTTTTGTTTTAGGCAGTCTCCATATGGCTTTCGAGGCGATCGAAGCCATTGTTCATAAATAAAATATTATACCCACGTTTTCCAGTATTCCAGTGCCTTGCGTTCTTTGCCCAAACTAAATTAATCTCCTACAATCGTGTATCGGTCATTGAAGGCAGTCATAGTTGAGAAGTATTGAATAAAGTGTATTGTTTTACATTCGTCGCTTATCGTTTAATCGTTTTCCATCGTTTCCTTCCAACAGCCTTTTGCCCCCATAATATCAGCCACTGAATCTTCGCCAGCAATTAATTCACGGATCACATTCTAAAAATGAAAAACCAACGAACCCATACAGCACAGGAAACCATAATCAGAAATACCGATTTAACGTCGTCGGCCAGGGGGTCCGTCCACCTCGTTCCTCTTCGCTCGTCATTAAACAGCGAACGCATAAAACGCGCATACTTTGAATTCTCCGCGAGGCACGAGTCTCGAGAATCGTCATCGCGCTCGTTCGATAACCGAACGCGGCAAATTTTCACCGGCCATACCATCCGGCACGCTTTCGCCAATAAAATTAACATTCCGCCGCGTCGTCGCGGTTCGAAAAATTCGGAATCATCCTCCACAGACGGCCGGCGTATTTCTGCTACACACATCAACCGTTCCGCGAGACGAGCTGTTTCGAAACGGTGGTTAACGGATAGGAAAGAGAGAACAGCGGGCGCGGCTAGCCGTGTGTAAAGAATTCGTGCCGTCGATGCCGCAAACTTTCGGTATAAACCACCGATTCCACCCGCGCGTACCAACCCCGCCGACGCCGGTGCTCGTACCGAGGGCGCGTATATCCGCGACGGGCACAGGCGAAGTTTGCGCGCGTTCAGCCACGCGGTCAGCGTCGTGTGCCCTTTGACACACGAGCTGCAATCGCGCGTGAGCATCGCACAACTATGTACATTTGTCAGGCATCTCCTTTCGCGTGATATTCCATGCGTTTCAGAACAATGCGGATCAACGTTTGCCCGTTTGCGCTGGAAGCGAACGGTTGACAAGTCGCGCTGGTCTGGCGGTGAAAATACGACAACTTCGATCCGGCGAAGTTCCCATTTTGGTGGCCTGCGGAGAGTTTAACACAAGCTTAACACGCTGTGCCCGGCAAAAAAGACCTTACCAACGCGGCCCCCGGAGGCGCTGGATTGCGATAGGCTCAATCAGCGCACACTCAGGTGCCACAGCTTCCCGAGTGCTACCTGGCAACCTGGGTCGCAAGTCCCAAAGATACCATGGGTCAGGTTGAGCCCTTTCTATGTCTCTATCGTACTCTGTAGGACCCTGCACGAGCTGGTAATGCAGCACCCCCATTGAGACGACTGGGATCTCTAGCCTGCGACATGGACTACACCTGCGAGTTCGACCCTTTTTGTCGACAACGGTAGGTGTGGGGGATTATC
Organism: Nomada lathburiana; assembly: GCA_963667235.1. NCBI lineage: Eukaryota > Metazoa > Arthropoda > Insecta > Hymenoptera > Apidae > Nomada > Nomada lathburiana. Next base: position 5,896,441 of record OY763898.1, on the reverse strand, counting down.
AGGCTCCGTCAGAGGGTTGGGGGCGAACCAACCCTACGTGGGCACAACATCGACCACCGCGGTACCAGTGACTGACAATGAGCCATACTGGTCATAGTCTTCGCTACCACTAGCCATGAGGCCCTTGTAAACCCCAGCATGGGCTGGCCAGCTGGAGGTGCCAGGGGTCGCAACGCTCCTGAGGGCCCGACAGGAATCCGCCTAGGGCCTTTCCACCTGTGGAGCCCCCTTAAGGGATCCTGCGAAGAGACAGCCGGGGATCTTTGCTTGGGGATGATAAATGGATTGAATGAAGATGTTGCTTTGCACGGTACACAGGAGTTACATACTTGGACACTGATAGCTGTTGAAGTGTTTGTGGACGGTTCTTTGGGTAATTGCTCGCAATAATTTTTTTTTTTTTGTTACAAATGTATATTTGCAAGTAGGGTCTGCTGACGTGTGAAATTAATTTACTACGGAACGACTTTCTTGAATACGTGTACGTAGCTGGTACATGATCTGTTTTTTTCTGTAGTTGGATGGTTTGCAATGGTATTAAATGAAACTTCACAATGTGTGAATTGAAGGAAAAAGTTTCGTATAATACACTCCAGCGTAAATGTCAACACTTTTGAATGATAATTCAGTTTATGCAGCGTAATTATTGTTGTTGCTTAAACTCTTACAAATACTAACAATTTTCTGAAACTTGTTTTTACTATTTGAACTCTAGGTCTCCTGAGTCTTGAGCTCGCATGATTACCGGGACAGTAGAAACTTGTGCATACAGTTGTCTGTAATCTATGAATATCAAACATTAATGTGTACAAACAGTGAATAATTCCTCGAGAATTTCTTACACAAAGAAACACTTCTAATATAAAACTTTCCTACTCGAAGATCCGACGAGAACTTCCACCCCCATCACTTAAATAGTTCCAATGCTAATTATTCTTAACTCCGAACAATTTAGAACGAAATTTGCTTTCAACGAGAAACACGAATAAACATTTGACCCTTGAAAGTCTGAATTAAGTGTCCATTATTTTTTCAGTACAGATTTTATTTAAGATACTTTAAAAGTGCATCGCATGCAACATATTTCAGCCATAAATATTTTGTATAAACATTTCAATACATGTGAATTCGGTCCTAAAGTATTCCACTTTCGACGTTCATGCTATATATTCTTCCCAACTGTTAAATTAATCACCCGCCCATTTTAGAATCCACTTTCGTTCGATGGAACCGGCGAACACTAGGCGAGAATCAGAGCAACGTGACCGATAAATTCGCCAGAAACTTGCGTCTACGTTTTCGGAAACAATACGGAAGCAAACAAAAATAAATTCTGCAGGCGTGTCTGATGTCGCGCAAGCAAATAATTTCTCCTGACAACGGGTTCGTGGGACGAAACGGCAAATACCACCCTATATCATCGAAGGGACGCGTCCGGACGCCGCGACCTCGTCGTCTCCGTCGCCATCCCAAAGCTCCCCGTCCGAAAATTCCTTTTCCTGGATACAGTCGTGTCTCGTCTTAACCCCGGATGCACAAGTTGCGCGTTGACTTCACGGAAATTCGCAAAGTGTCCGTATAAATCCTTGCAACTGGGTCGCGAAAACAGTCTCGTTACTCTGGCGTTCCAACCGAGACGCGGCGCGCAGCGTCGCGACGCCCTTCCTCGTGAAAATCACGATCGACCTTTCAGAAAGTAATCGTCGAATAACGTTCAAAGTTGCATCACGGTGTAAAGCTGTTCGTGGAAAGTGCACTGACGACTGTACAATTGAAACGAATTGTCCGTCGAGCTGTGTGCAATTCAGTTTAATTAAGGCGATCTCGTTTGGCTTTGGTGATTAACATTTGTTTGGTGCTATAGGTCGTGCGAGGCGTGTTAACGTGTAATTGCGCGGCTCGAAATTAATCTTCTATAGTAAGGAACAGGTGCGTGGAATTAATGAATTATTGGTTGGAGTGGTCGACCTGTTTCGTGTTGTTGTTTGGTTTAGAAAGAAATGTTGACGTTTTAAATGCTTCATTTTGGGTGGATTGGACGAATTTGAGTTAAATGTTTTATAGTTACTTCTCTGTTCTGCTATTTCAACACGTTTTGACAGATATCCTTGTATGAATTCGAAATATTCATGGCTCGAAAGCTTGGGCCCACCACGTATTTCAATTTTAATGACTGATTAATCATTTTCAGTGGAAAATTTACGATCATTTCCAAATTAAAATGTATCGAAATAAATTCAATTACTGTTCTTCTCTATAATATTAGTTTCGAATCAATGAATCAATAAATGGCCAACGTTTTGGCCGGCGGTCTATACATGTAGGTATGTGTACGCATTAAAGTCGACTAAAGTTGCTTATACACGGAAAATAAGTTGTAATTCATGTTACGTTTTCTTAATAATAAAGATTTCAGGCTACACAAATTTCAAATAAACCTATCCGTTCGCTACAACGAAGCGTATGTATCCGTACAATTTTATTTTCGCTTCGTAGAAATATGTACTCCCGAATTATTCGCAAGCTAATTATTTTCAATGAGTTGCGCTGCTCCTACAATTTCTCATGTACTGTGAAGCTATACAATCTTTTCCTCCGCTTATTCAAGATTTAAAAGAGATGGTAGGAGAGCTCCTCTTATGAAAAAAGCAATCATTTAATTTGCTCCCTTTAGATATTTCTTTTCTTTGCAGACAATGAGGAATGGACAATGTACTTACACATTGAGAAGGGCAGTACAGTATATGTAAAATGTATCGAAGTAGTTAAAATATTCAGTTATTTCAAAAGATGATAGTATTCATTCCTCAACTTTACTTGAGGACAGTAATAATCATAAAGTAATAAATAATCATAATCATAAATCATACCAAATTGTAAATTCGTAGAATTAATGTTTGATTAAAGTCAATTATTTTAAAAGTAATATACAGGGTGTCCCGTAACTACAGCAACATCAGGAAATGGGGGATAGCTGGGGTGATTCTGAACAACTTTTTCCTTGACCATAATGTTGTTTGTAGCTTCGTTTTTGACTTATTAACCAAAAACACTGCCCAATGAAAGCGGCCGTAGAGCGCGCGCTCAGTCCCGTAACTCTCTACTGCGCTCGGTCGTGTACGGGTGCATCGAGGGGATCCGAGGAAAAGCGTACGGCAAATGTTACACCGTCTTAAATTAAGGATAATGTGGAATTATTCGTAATTCATGAATAACGACCACGACCGTGCGCGATTGATTAAAAGAATATCTAGTTTATTTCTTATTAATGAATAACGATGTAACATTTATATTCGACTAAAGTTATACCTGTGATTAGAACACATTCCTTCAATCAAACAAATACATACATGGCAAACAAATTCTACCGAAGATAATGGAGACTACAAATAAACGTCTATTACATTTATTACCAATTTAATTTAGCACATTTAGTAAAATATTACGTAATAGCATTGTAAATAAGCGCAAGCTCTGCCTTCCTCTCTGCATTGATTCTTTCTTATTGGACCCTGACATCAAGGTTCTGAAGCTCATTTATAATTTTGTAAAGCTATACTCTGTAGGAATTTAATTTAGTTGAATACTATGTGTTATAAATACTTCTTGCAAAAATACTTACTAAAACTTGAAAAGTCTGTACGATTGGAAATTTATTTAAGTACAAATAATATGTAATACATTGTATTTGCAATCTAAACCATGGCTGGTTTGAAATAATTTAATTAAATAAATCAATAAATAGGAAATAAGTTTTAACAATTCATTGAATATACGTATATGTGTTGGACAGACTCCCTTGACTAACTATAGTTAAACGAATTCTCTGCCAATCCAAGACAATTTGTTGCTGCAATGGAATTAAATTACTTAATTGTCCCTGCTCTGATTAAAAGGTATACCGGGTCGAATGAATGTACGAAACTCGGATTATTTTCACGATTAGGTCCCTTTCTGCGAGGTTCATGCCAAAATAAACGGCTGCTCTAATTAACCAATGGCCCAATTGATTGAAATCTGCACGGTAAACGATTTCCCATTTTCCCGTACCACTACATTGCTGCAGGAAACTAGCAGTTGTAAAAGCGAATAAAGTTGTTTCAATTACTTGAAAAGCAAATGCTTTTATGGCGGGAGAAAAACTTGCTATTGCTCTAACAGAAGAATGACAATTTCTTTTTCCAATGTTTTGTTCATTTATATAAATGTATATTATTAAATATACATCGTTCTTTTAACACTTTTAACAAAACATATAACGACGAATGTATTTTTGCAGATGTATGTATCTCCTATATATATTATGACTAGGACTTTCTGATTTAATTTAGCGTATGCAGTTAATCACACTGGTTTTCGAAATCAAATGGTTAATGAACAATCTGCCAATAGGTAGGTTCCATCGAAAATTTGGTCGTTTAATGTCGCTTTAAAAAAATTGCAGTTAATAGCTCTGGCCTTCCCAAATATTTCTGCAACGGCAGATCTTTACGCATCGATCATTCGAGCCACATTGAAATCATTCTCCGCCGAAGGGCATACTCCCCTCCACGTTCCCTAATATCCTTGCAAACGTCTTAAGCAAAAAACGAGGTCGTTATCACGATGGCATCTCGATATTGACCAAGGCACCGATTCCCTTCAGAACGCGACGCGAAGATCGAATCGACCAAACCCTGGAAAGGTCGACGGCGACTGCCAGTAACGGCGACACTTTTCGAATTTCTTTCGCGATTTATGACCGGCTCAGCACGTCACTGACTTCCCGTTGCCCCCAGAAAACTGGCATGTGTTACAACTTTCGAAGCCAGGGGCGCAGCCCCGGCCCGTGGCCGCGATAAACTTACGACTCGTAGATTCGTCTCGCGTCAGATTCCACTCGTATTTCTTACGAGGAGACTGGATATTTGTTACACCGGTGAACGATAACGTGGCCCCTCTTGTGTTCGGCCTTCCACATCCGGTGATTCATGCCACCCCCTTGTAAGTGCTGATACAAACGTTTTATTCATGGTATAAGTGTCTTACACGCTGGCCCGTGGGAATTGCTCCGCGTCTTCCATGAGAGATATGCGAATACTGGAAGGAACGAATGCCTGTACAATTCAACCCTTCTACCGCGGCTAGTTTCGACAAAAATCTATCGGCATTGTTCTGCAGTTATATTCATCGTGAGAAACGCGCAATAATAACGAAGTAAATATAATAACGATAGAGTAAATCACAAATTTGTTCACATGAGACTAACACATTTATTCATTTTATAGTTCGCTATTCGTTTTATAGTTCGCTACTTGTCGGGCAGATTAAATACTTCAGTAAACTCAATTAGGTTGGATCGTAGCAGGGTCTATCAGTTGGCAACGAGGATTTTCACATGCAAAGATGGCAAGATCGCATTGTATCGTAAGTTCGCTGGAGAGATCCATTAATAAGTTTTGGGAAGTTGAAGAACTTCCAGAAAAGGCGTTTTCTCTCGGAAGAAGAAAGTGCGTGTGAAGCACATTTCGTAAAAAATATAGCTCGTGACTCGACCGGTAGATGCGTTGTGCGTTTGCCGTTTAACCAGCATAAAGATAGTATCGGGGACTCGCGAACCGTAGCATTGAAACGATTCTACTCATTGGAACGTAGGCTGCGGCATAATTCAGAACTTCTCGAGAGATATAGGCAATTCTTACATGAATATCTCGCGTTAGGACACATGCAAGAGGTCAGGCAGGAACTCCGGATTTCTAGAAGAGGAGAGCCGGTAGTGGCAGGATCTCATGAAAGACGAAAATTCTCCGAATTTTAACTTACTTTTAAGTTAACCGGACTCTCTGTAATCTGATTTACGGGGCTAACAGTTTTCTGTTGATCCCAAAACTGTGTATAATATAGAAGACGTAACTTTAAAACTGTCCTCGAGGAAATACATACGTTGTATTTATGTCTCGACAATGTATAAACGCTATTTACAGTCAAAGGGTTAAATGTACCGCGGGCTGCAGATAAAAGCAACGAGTGCAGGTTTGACAAATTTTGAAGAATGTTGTCGTTTTGAGTAAGATGCGAGTGATTTGCACAATTGGAAGGGAAGATCTGAGTTGTACTTGGTGCTTGATGCTTCTTTTTAAAAGACTCGAATTTGGGATGGGCACCAGTTTCTTCTTTTGCTTTGGGGAGCTTTGTAGGGTATTTTTAAAAAATATGGCCTGCATATATTTTGGAGGCAGCTGTTTATGAATTCAGTAAATTGGGTAGCTAAAAAGAATTTCTCTTGATATGTAGAACTCGTTTTAACTTGTACAGTATATTGTACTAAATCTGATTAATATTAATGGATTACTGTAATTTTATTTTATAATATCATCGGAGAGGATACATCGTATATCCTATAAGTATTTATTGAATTTCATTGCTTTCATAGAATTTGCATCTGTTTATTAAATAATTCTTTGATATACATTTATCTAAAGTACATTGAGCTAATTAGTTTGTATCTGACCTCTCTAAATATTTCACAAGTATCTTCTAAAATTTGTTAAACATAGTTGAACGACGAAATACAGTTTAAATATTATTTTATCAGCAGTTAACAGTTAGATTCGACTTAAGGAAGAAAAATGGCGGGCAGTATGTTTGACAGGGATACATATGTTACAGCTTTTAGGGCGGAGAATTTCATCACACTTGCAATAAATTAATAACTCAACGGATGCTCCAACGTCAGATTTTGGTCATATTTCTTTAAGCGCGATAGGATATTTATTGCACGTTCAACAGCAACGAGATTTTCAGCTTCTTCTGAAAATTCTTTTCCAGTAATTTATTGCCCAGGTGCCCGACTGCACAGAAATATTTCATAAATATGTGTATCTACTCCACGGCATCCTACAATTTTTGAAAACGAAAAAGAAATCGAAGACCCACAAGTCCAATTACAAATTGTGAATCTTCCGTTATGCCGTTAAAATAAATGATTGCACGTCCCATTTAGTGAACAAGTTAAAAGTTAAATAACTCGCTGTGATGTAAAAGAGTTGTAGACTTCAAGATTAGTTAGAACGAAAATTGAGGAGGCGCTAAAAAATAATACACATAATCGTCGAAATTTTCTAGCACCTTAATTCTTACCATATTTATGCAAACGATGCCCTGCCATATCTCGATTGACCACTTAAATTTAAAGCTACTGTGCTACACCTATAAAACAGAACGGCATAACTCTATAGATGGGCACTAAATGCAAAGCAGCGACCCCGTCAAAATTTCCACAAGGATTAACTGCAAAACTAGATGCCATCTCAACGACCGCCTACTTTTATCGGTCAGCTACCTCGATATTCCGTCGAAAGCATACTTAATTCTACTCCGAAATCCGTTAGTCTTAACGCCGAGGTTGATAACGCCTAAACAGTGGAACTGTCTGTTAAAAGTACCAAGTTTCCTTGTTATAAATTCTGAATATGCAATGAAACAAATGATCATGAGAAACTTCATATTCGCACTGAATCATTGCATTTCGTTCCGCGAAGAAAAATACACGATTCTACGCGAAGAACCTGTCGAACATTAAACCCAAGAAGCAATTACAGATACACTAAAGAAAAAAGCCAGAATTCTTGGCGAGGAATTGGCGAGGAATATTTCTGCAGATTGTCCAAAACTGTTCTAAAATCGAAAACTGTCGGCAAGATCTGACAAACGTATGCTGATAAGTTGACCGGCGGTTTCGTAATTGATTTCTGGGTATACCAGTGTGGTGACTTGGCTGCGAAATAATTTCTAATATTGTATGCCGACTGACTGGCAGAAGTATCAGTCCACTTCCTTACTTGTACAGATATTGAATAAACTTATAAACGATTCATCGATTCGAAATTAATATTATAGGGACCGGCAGTATAGAATTTGTTTCGATATGATTCAATTTGGAAATGTTTTTAAATTTTCAATTTGAAATTAATAATCACTCGTCAAATTCCTGTATATAGCTTGAAGTGTCTGACGGTTTCAAACTTTTAGCCGGAAGTGTACGCGCTTCGCTGAATTCGTGAGCTAATCGAGCCTTAACCCTTTCGTTGCTAGGGGCGAGTATTATTGCCTACCGTGGAACGACCACTGGATAGCGCTGACATTTCATCGAATTAAGTTGCCATTGTATGTTTACATTCTGAATTAAATATTACTCACAATTTAATGTGTACATTCGCAGAAGTGCTGGCGATGCAACGGCATAATCGTTGCGTGGCTCGTAAGTCGAAAGTTTAACATACGCTACCGTTATATAAGAAAAAAAATACAGAGACCCATTTAAAAAAATTAACTTGACTTTGATACTACATCTATCGAAAAATTGTTTATAACACTTAATGCACCCCTTCATACCAAACAACTATTGTAAGAACACTTCTTTTATAACTTTAATCTCTCGTGAGATATTACACCGTCTCCGGTAAAATGGAACACCCCGTATGTATAATAATAAAACATTCTGCGTCAAATGAAATTATATTCACTTACAAAGTTTCGTACATTGCTGCAAAAAATAGTAAAATTGCCGGAAGATTTAATCAACATGGCAGAAATTAAATTATTTTCGCACTATTTTCAAACGTAAGCTAATCATTATAAAAATAAAATCTCTCTCTTCCGCAAATTGTATCGTTCAAGTTATCCAATTGTTCGAACTATTTATAGGAAACAATTTTGTAATTTCCATCCATGCTTCATTGCATGAAAACAATTTTATTACTCCTTGTTACTGGCTCATTCATCGCAGAATATTTCCAATGAGAATTTCTGGAAGCCACGGAGCGTCTCGAGGCGGTGCAGTTTAACCTTCAAAGTTTCATCGGCAATTTAATGAAATGATGTTTCAAAGGGGATATTAGATAACTAGAGTACTTTTCACGACATAATTACATCCTGTAATGGATATTTGATGAAATTTAATCGTTCATAAACCGATAGAACTTGCCCGGGAAATGCATTCCGATGGCTACAGAAGCTTCTTCGACGAAGCAATATCGGAAGAAGCTATCCAGGGTGGAAAGAAGTGTCGTTAATATTAAGTGTAACGAACTCGTTAAACGTTTTGTATAAGACGAACTCTAACTATCCTCGAGTGATCTTCTCAGGTAGGTAATTGGAACACTTCTTTAACTGATATTTTAACAAATATTCACGATGTCTATATCTTCTTTTCTTGCAAGTACTCAATGAGCACATTAAAGATCTTGCACAATTTGGTAAAGCAATATGCTTGAATAATTTACAGTTTCAGTTTCTTGTGCATGAACTTGTTTGTTAAATTAAGTAGCGAGTACACAGGTGGATCGACACATACGTAATACAATTTGTATCTTTCGTGTACTTTATGAATACGTATAATTTTATTATGATATCCTCTAATTAAAATGTTATGAGAATTCGGCAGTAAACATTAATGTATTATTAAATGTTCTTGTTCCAGAAGAATTTACGAATTTGTTCTCCGATTTATTTTTTTATATGTAACACAGCACAAACTGCTTATTTACTCCAAAAATCCAGTTTTATCGGTTAATGTAAAATTTCATTAATTTCTTATTTGTAACAAATCTGTAACCACTTATACTGTATAATGTACATGTGTACATTTTAGAAGACGCACATGATATTAGAAAGATTGAGATTGCCACTATTTTAAAAAGTGACGACAATCCACAATATTAAAATTGCACTAGTAATACAACAAAAAATACTTCTATCAAACAACAACCATTACTTGTTAAAAAATGATTAAAAATCACAGTATTGTTTACCATTTCAATTATCCACAAACCCACACTGGATTACATGCGACTATAATATACGTCAACTTCGTCTCGCAGATTCGCGGTACTTATAAAGGAGATGGTCTAAATATGCACTACCACTTTCATATCGGTGTTCATTGCGAAACCTGTGGAAATTAGTTAAGATTTGCAAATTACATACTTAAAATAATAGGAAAAGTCTTAAATATGGGCTAGCCGTAAAATAATTGAAATGAAAAGTAAAGAGTGTCATGATTTTCAGGTTGAAATATTTAAAGATATATATGTCCCAAACGAAGATGAACTTAAAATTAAATTCTATTTACAATATTTGCGATCTATTTACAATAGCAACCAAAGGTATATACCTTTCTCAACACCTGCGCAGTCACTCTGTGCCCGCATACATCATTAAAAACATTTCATCCAGAGTTCGGTCTCTCTCTATTCGGAGGAAGATCCGTCACAAAATATGCAACATGCATCCCTATTGTTTGTGCACTCACCCCGATGAATGTCAATAAATATTGGGCAGCCCATATTTGGGCCCAGCTATGTAGCCCATATTTAGATCATTTGGTTAGGAACACCTGGAGCGTTCATTAATACGCGATGATATTTATTAAAAAATCTTCCGAAAAAGAAGCATACGATGCCAGCGGTCTAAGTCAAATAGCTCTTAATTGAATAGATTATTGCTGACAAAATGAAACGAATTTACCTGAAAAATGTTTTAAGAAGCCGAAATAGGGACACGTTTTGCAACATAACGCGTAAAGGAAACAAACGCAGGTAACCATCACCACAACAACCCTTCTCTTGTTCATAAATCGTAGTTTCATTTCATCATTAATAAAGTGAAGCACCTAATATCACGCAATGCTTCACCTGGCCCGTATTTAGACCATCTCCTCTACTATCTCAACGTAATCGCAAAACAAACTCCGAAAGGTAAGAGTTGAGGGGGCGAGTGAGCGAGTAAGGGAGAGAAGATAAATTTAATCGGTCATATTCTAGAGCCAATTTCTGCGCGGTTGTACGGTTCGATAGTTGCGGATGTTTCGCGTAACGCAATATCGGCAGGAGGGAAGTTACGTGGGAAGGAGTGGAGCGGATATTGTGCAAGGGGCGCAATAATACTAAACCGGGCAAGTACATCAACCACTGACTAATTGTTCGGCATTACACGAGCAACAACGTGGAACAGGCTGCTTTGGCCTGTCTCGTTTGTTTCGCGTACACACGCGCACCCCGAATTCTAAGGGTGCGATCGTAACGCCGGTGAAAGTCGTTAGGGATGCGAGCGCATCCGGCTGGCTTCGCAACCGACAATTGCAACAAATAGAAAGTGATGTCGGAATTCCTCGGCCGGCGCCGCCAACCGGTGTAGAGGTTCCTGCTAATGGCGGGCAAGCGAATTCGCCGCGGAAACGTGAAAGGGTTTCGCTGGAATTCCGCTGAAAGGCATGAGACACAGCGATCGCGGATCTTCTATGGTTGGCCGTTGAGAATGGCGGACAGTGTGACACTTGCACAATTTTTAATCTTGTTGCTTGAAGTAGTGATCTTTCAGCCCCTTTTATCGCACGTTCTTCTTACGTCCTCAAATACAGACAAATCAAACCCGAATGTATTTCATTGAAATTAATTCGTTTTTTCTTAATACGTAATTTTACTTTTGTATTACAAATTTATCGAGCATTTGGATGTCTAACTATGCAATGAAATAAATAAAAGTATTAACTCCTAAAATCACATTATACGAACTATTACACTTTTGTATACCAGCTATTTAATTGCATTAATATTAAGCAAACAAAATAATATGCTACAAATTCTCAGCTCGAAACAAATAAACTTTCAATTCCAAAGGCATTGCACGAAAAACAATTTGCATTGTCTGCACCTTTCATTACGTCCACGGCCACTTAAATTCGGAACGATAATAACAATTATCGACGAATCGTGCTCGGCGCATTGCAGCAAACGTGGAGAAAGACATTCAATTGAATCGGAAGAAGTTCGCGCGTACCCATTGCCCCAAGCAGCAATGCCGTGTACATACTTCCACGGTCAATTGTTTCGTGTACCCGTTACTATTTAATTAACCCGGAGCAAGTAATTAAAAGGTACAACGGTGAGCACGGTTTCCGATTGCCGGGCGGAATAAGAAGCTTCATACTCCAGAACCGTTCACCAAAGAGATCTAGAATTCGATTATCGATCAAATTACCATAAAGCAACTGCTTCCTCGGTTGTTGGGTGTCTGGTGCCGGCCTTTGGAAGACGAGATTCCCTGTGCACCAACCTTGACGAGCTACACTCGATAGGCGTTGCCACAGGACGAATTAATAGTATTACCAGACAAGCGTTCTCCTAATGAGCTAATCTATAGCATTTGCTCCTTTGTCTTGTAATTAGGTACCCCGATACCTTAAGCAAACTGCATTGCCCCCCTTACGTCGCCTCAAATTTCCCGACACCTGATCAAACTCGTCCAACGAACTTTGAACAACCATCGCGTAAAACGCACAGTGTTTCTGTCTGCTCGTTAGAAACTGATTAAATAGTAGTTAACCCGTGTTTATTGCTCTTGCATGGGCTTTCCTTCAAAATTGTGCACCCTATTATTACTATAGCACGTTTGAATCGATCAGCATAAATGAAGTGGAAAGGAAATTCTATGTGACTCGTTTCAGTTTTCTCCTGGCATTGAGAATGCTTTTATTTCTATTTATTTCTTTGTGAATTGCGGATCTAAATTATTGAACGGCTAACAAATTTTTAAATATCAATGATCTGCATTTCCTATATTTAATTTTTAATTTTGCTACCACTTAGAAATTGCAATGGTGCAAACCCTTTAATAAATTGTGTCTATAAATATAATTTACATCGTGAAATGATATTTGCCGCGTTCTTGATTGACATCTTGTTAATTGCGAGAAAATTCATACGATGAAACTGACCCGTCGTAAAGTTTTAATATTATAATAACATTCTGTTCTTTCTCTTCATAATAAAATCAGCGACATACGATTATTTCGCAAACTAAAGAAACATCATCGCAGTCGTACAAACGAGTTCGATATCAATAACGACCGCGAATACCTTTCTCAACCGTGGAAGGGGAAATGAAACTAATTAAAACGCATTAGCATTCAAGGGACGCTCGAGCGGAAGCTCAGTGCCGGATTTCGAATCCACTTATCTTCAACATTAACAGATGATAACCGTCGCAATTGTATTAGAATTCAGAACGGTAAATTGACGAGGCGAGCTTGTTCTAATCAAAGGTCTAAACATGCTGGTACCAGCATTTGCAACGCGACTCCGACAGATTACCAACGTAAATCCTGAACTAAGTACAGAGTTCTCTACCTAGGACGCTCGTCAGAAGTAGTCTCAGCAATCTGTCGCGTTGCGTACGTCCTACGTCGATGGAAACAAAATTTCCCGTTTCCGTGACAAATTAACGAACGTAACGGTAGGCAAATTTGAAGCGACACGAATAATTTTAAAGACATGCCTGGTTCAATAATGATATTTAACGTCGTCAAGGTGGTAGGATAAGCTTTCAAATATAATTTTTCAGCGCGTACATTTATTCTACAGTACACTTGAAAATCAGTAAACGTAGTTCAGAACGAGTCAAAATGAACGGAAAGTAATACATACAAATAAATGAATATATAGGGTGTTCAGCGGGTTTTTGTTCAAACTCTGGCAGTGTAATCTGTAGCTAAAAAGAAGACCAAAATGTAAAATAACAAAAAGTTGATAAATATTTAATTACAAAATTATAGCAGCAATATAAAATGTAGAAAGGACGATAATTCTCCTTCTTCTTACAATTAGTTCTATACAAGGCAAGTTTCTACGTGATTCAATATGATCGAGGTTTGCCATATTCTAGTGCAAAGTTAATTTTAGTTCTGTTCTGTCTTGCGAAGTAGTAGTTCAAAATAAACGCGTGTATTTCATGCTTCCTATGTATGGTATAATTTTGTAACTAAAATATTTATTGACGTTTTGTTTCAAGACACTTTACCCTTATTTTTATCCATAGAAAACACTGGGAAGGCCTGAATAAAAACCTGCGGGACACCTGTACACCAATCAGTAGACATCGCGAGCTAAATAATGTCACGAAAAGAATAATAATTCCAATGAACTTTCCAACGATCTAACAAACGCGCCGAAGGACAGGCCAAGGTATTTCCACGATCTACAAAACACGATACCTATAGAATTTACACCTGCATATTACACCATAACCAGCCTTTCATTTCTCAGACACTGTTTTCAACGATAGTTGATCCGAACGCGACTAGGATGAAAATCTCTGAGCGCCGCAGCTGTTTAGGAACATCCTTTTTCAATTTCCCCGGCCTGCTCCGCGGAACTAACAGCAATCCCGTGGAAAACAAAGGGTGACAAGCGTCAGGCACAGCGACAGAGAAACACAAGCAGCAAGATAGACAGGATAACGAAGCCCAAACTCTCGCCCGTTAATCGGGATGTGGAAGGGATAGAGAAAGAGAATTACAGGCGTAAATGTACAGACAGATAGATGAAGATAGGGATGCCTTTGGAATATTCTCCTCGCCCCAACACCCTCCACTATTGTGCTCTATTGTTGGAGCACGCAATATCTGACGCGGGTATTTCAAGAACGAGCGACAATTACTGTCCTACCGGGACAAGGATGTGCCTGGATCGGATCAGCCATTCTGAGACAAGGTCTCTCATCGGCCCGAGTTATACTAGCGTTGGTATAGTTACGTTGGACGAGATTGTCGACTTCGATCTGTCCTGCTCGGCGAGGATCGCACGGGGGCTGATTATTCGACGAATAATTTGTGGTTTCGTGCTCGTTCCCTGTCAGTTTTGACAATCCCGTACGATCGAATTTGCGTTTGCGTATCGGCTATTCTGGTTACGTTCAATGTTTCCAGAGATAGGCTGGATTACGATTGATATTGCTGTTACTTCTGGCAAGCAGTTTTTAATTAAATTCAATAATGCGATATTGATTGGGAATATTGTAGGTTTACGGGTATAATATATTCGGTTGCTGAATACGATTTCGTCCGATTCCGTGGGCGTAGATAATTTTTGTGAAATGGCACTTACTATAATTAATTTACAACTTGAACAAAACGAATACAGCATGGACGGTGGTTTGTGCATTCTTCTGTTTCATAGTGAAAAGATTGTGCGTCGAAACGAATTGTGGACAAATATGAAACTGGAGTGGTCTTGTTGTATGAATTTGAATTTGAGTACAAAGCAACAAGAACTACTGATAACATGAATGCAACTTTTTAGAAGAGGTACACATATACATCTTTTTGTTTTGAGACAGTCTAAGTATACATATACTGAATCCAATGTATCGCACTGTGATTAATATTTATTATTTCAACAAGACTATGGACGTACTATGAGTACATTTAAAACACACGGGAAAGTTGATTTACGTAAATTGAGGTATCTATGCGTGGAAACATTCTGATGTACTTCTGTAATTAATTCTCGAAACTAACGAATATTTTACTCCAATCTGATTCTAATTTCTTTTCTGTGCAACATAAAGTTTTCGTAATGTGTTTCTCAGTGGCAAACAAATCGGGACAAATCATTGTATCCCTTCGCTTTTATTAAACAAATCTTCCAAAAAGAGTTCTAATAAACAAAGCTGCAACAGTTTCTTTGAAAACGTCCCCACATGCGTGTATAAACCTTTACCTACATTTATTAATAGTGAGTAGTATTAAAACGAGCAAAACAATGACAAGGAAGTACACCCAATAATAATAAATATGCCGTCTTTTACACATAACTAAATGACATCATTATCAAATTATTCACAGCGTATCGAAGGAAACTAATTATAATATTAACCTCTGGCGCATTTCTCTAGCCCTTTGAAATCACCATTTCATCTTGCCTCTTAATCAAATACATACACGCGAAACGAACAGGCATTCAAACCTACCAGGGGCCGTTCATGCGGCCCGATGTGCCGCGTGTCAAGCGCGAAGTGCAAACTAAAAGCAAAAAGGCGCAAACAGAACGTGGCAAAGGAATGCAACGCTGTCGCGATGTGGAATTCAAAAGCGTTCCGGATTAAGCACGGCGATTTTAACCGCGGTAAAATTCGACGTCGCTTTATTTCCGACCGAAACGACGGGAGCACCTAAATCCTTCAACGTCTCGCCGCCTGATGCATTAGCGTCAGGCACAGATCGAAATTAGAGCGAAACTTCCGGAAAATCATAGGAGATTCGGCTGTGTTTCAACCATTCCAATCAGCTCCGCCCGATTCTACCAGACTGTTTAACCACCTCGTTCCTCTCGTGCTCGCGCCGCGATGCGTTCCCTCATAAACGAGCGCTTCAACGTTTGACTGGATGATTGGAAACTGTAATTACATGTATAGACGTGTGCCTCTGGGCCGCGTGCCGATTGATCGCGTGGGGTAAAAAGTAAATCGTCGTAAGTCGATTACCAGTCGAGGCCCGTTGGACCTGTTTGTAAACGCGACGTTTACTTGATGGCCGGAATAGCGTGAAACGAGTTTATAGCTGACCGGAGACAGCAAGGAAATATAATTCCAGAGATTTCCATGTCTCTGGGGGATTTTGTTTGAGAAAGAAACGTATATTCGATGACAAATTAGTGTATTATACACTATTGCAAAAACGAAAGAAGTGAAAATTATGGTTGGGCAAATCGGATCGTTGTTTCGCGTTATTATAAATATTTAAGTTATTAATAAGTACTAAGTGTATGGTCCAAGCAGCGTTAATTAAGTTTCACTGTAAGAAACGTTTTAGTCTCTTGCGTGTGCAGGGTGATCCACATACCAGGCGGCATGATATTTGAGCTGGTTCTACTGATTTATAAAAGAATACTTCGAAAACGAGGTATCGTTATCCATTTATTAACACTAGGTTTACGGACAAATTTGAACACATATTTTTACTGACTTCCCTCAGATCAACTATTGCCAATAAAAATGCGCGTTTTCTTTAAAAAATTAATTCGCCTAATTCAGAAAGGAAATACAATTAATTTAATTCTATAATATTAACGGACCATCATTAATTTCTGTCTTTCGAATTCTGAAGTGCGACAAATCGACGCGTTCCGTAAACCTAGTGTTAAAATGAATGAATTTTGAAAAGTACCTAAGAAGTAACGGCATCAGTCTTGCGTTATATAAGTACTGTTATATTTAATTTTATATTGTTATTCTACGTAAAAAGGCGTCACTTTAATCTGGTCTTTTAGAATAACTTAAATTATACTTGACACACTTGACTACGAATTTAACTGTCGCTAAATATTATATTTAACACTGCAGTGACCTATCAATTAAACCCACGACTGAATCATATCGACACGAAAATTTCAATAAATAAATCACCGGTACTCACGTTCTTCTTCACGGCAGCTACTACTTCTAGTAAAGAAAAGCTACGTCAGTTATCGGCTATGTCTTACCTGAAACAATGAAAGAGGAAATTACATTAACCAAACGAAATCGTCGAGGATTCGCTGAACGCGAGCAACGGGCGTGAAGACACCGTGCCCAGTGCTACTAACTAACGAGAAAACACGATGGATCATCGCCTCGTTTCGTCCAAATAATTAATAGGTGCGACGATCTGTCAGCCACCCTCGCGACCGTCGAGAGCCAAACCCTCGCAGTGCTCGTCCCTCTTGCCGCGCGGCGTGCATTCATATTTCACGATGCATTGTGCTCGCGGAGTACTTTGCCACGCGAATAGCCTAGAACCAGCTCGGACACGACGGTTCAGGTACGAGGGAAGGGGACCGGAATTGTTTCGACGTTCCTGAAGGCGGGTGGAAAGTAACAGTGACACGCTTTTACGACTGCTGGGTCGTTAAAGATGATGTGTCGGTCCGGCAACCGGTATGCAGCCAATACCAACTCCTTCCGTTTATGATCCACGGGATCCTTAGACCATCAACTGCTTCGCCTCTGACGATAGTTCTTTTCGCGCACTCTTGAATTAAGAGTCTTAATGCAAGAACCTGTTTATGGGGAATTGGGGCGACCCGTTAACATTTGGTCGATGCTCGATTTGAAGAATTCCGACGGTGAACGATATCGTGGGATTATTTGTAATCGAATAGCTTTCGATAGGGGTAAATGGTAATTGGCAGTAGAGTTTTTAATAACAATATTATTATTCTGTGCAAGGTAATTATGTTTACTAGTTGTGGGAATAAGATGGGGGGGGGGGGGGGGGGGTGGAAAAGAATATTTTAAAAGGTGCAAAATGTGAGTTGGTGAAATTGGTGTAGATATTCTGTTACATTGTCACGAGGATTTCATGTATTTTTAGTTAAAGACATGTTGATTGGAAAAATGATCCTGCATTAACAGAGTAGAAGACACGCTGTGAGACTTTCAACTGTGAGATCGACTTTGGTCGTGAAATAATTAAAGCGGTTATGCAAGTAAAAATAAATCCTGCTCTAAATTGTCTTAATTTGCAAATCGATTTACTCTGATTACTGTATTTCAAATATTCAAACAGCAATTGGAAATGCATGTTCGAAATTTCTGTGCACAGATCTGATTGCATCTAATCCACTTTAATCAATTATCGCCGGTAAGAAATATTCTTCTAACTGCACGAAAGACAGTGCAGAAGAAACAGAAAGAAAAATCGAGCACATAAATAAATAAAATTCCAGGAATCCCTACATCGTCAAACCGAGCGATTATATAATAATTGCGCAGAATTCCGAAAGTAACTACTCGTATTTCGGGGCGTCCACTCGAAGGAGTATCCCTTAAGTTTAATTCTTCTATCACTATACAAATAAATTACCCGCCGCGCAACTATCTCCATAAACTTTCCAAGAATTCAGCCCCGCCGTAAATCTCAACGAAACCTCAACACTTGTCCGAATAATCCTAAAACATCGCGACCGCGTAAACTTGCAACTTCCGAGTCGAAGAGCGTTCCGAGGCGATGAATTACAGATTAAACCCCTAACGATCCCAGCGGCTGCGAACGAGTCGCCTCCAACGTGGCCAGTGTACTTCCTAGAAAAATTCAGCGGCCGCTTGAAAACTAATTTCGCGGCCGCGTCTACGATCCTAATTAGTTGCAGTCGTTTGAACCTCGACCGTGGAAAGAGAAACAACGAAACGAAATGAAATTCTTCTAACAGCTTAAATTACTGACAGAAAATTAAACGGAGCCACGAGCGGCCCTCAATTATTCGCGTCGATTCACATCGGCTCGGGAAATTAAGCTCGCATTACTGCCAACAAGTACCAGCGCCAATAATAAATGAAATGGCCGGTGTCGCTTAACGACCATCAGCCGACTTATGGCTTACAAACACTTTATGCGCTTTACCTTAAATTTTAATTAAACCCCAAGTCCGGAATAATCCTCCAGACACGCCGGGCGGGAAAATTCTTTGGAGCTCCGCGGGCCGGTTTCCCAACGAAACGTGGAAGTAAAATAGAAGGGCAGAAGTGTAGAGGTGCGCGAAAAGGAGGAGGGGGACGAAATATTTCTGCGACTCAGGTTGCTAGCATATCGCACGCGTGGAACTTGCTCTTCCTTTGCTCAACGCTGAAGCGTACAATGCAATCTTCCCTGGTCCGCGGGCACAATGCCGAAGTTACTGAACTTCTCGAATAAATCAAACGGGGCAAAGATAAAATTGTAATGAGCGAGGAGATAGAGAAATTTATGGTGTCTACGTCGCTCCGAACGGGAAGAAGAGGAAGATCTCTGGAAAGAAATTGCCGTGGGACGAATTGCATCGTTGCGTGCCACTCCTCTTCTTTCTCTTGCTTGAATTTCTGATGAGTAAGGATTTAGTTTGATCGTTTGACACGTGACGGGGATTCAATGGTATTCTTGTGGCGTGTTTTCGACCAGTTTGTCGTTGAACACTGTGATTAAATTCCACGAAACCAAAAGTAGGGAAGATTGATAAAATCGTGTTCATTGTTTTTTAAAATGTGTTGCCAAATACACGTTCAAACACGATTTGTAGAATGCAATGTTACAGATGTATCTTCTCTATTATGACTAGAATTTTCTAATTTAATTTCGTTTTATAGTAAAAAACTAACAATATTAGTTTTTACCGAGCCGGTGGACGGCTCGTATAATAGTAATAAGTAATTTTCTGCACGCAGTATTTATGAGACTTAATGTATCCTTAGAATAAATGGAAAGTGTTCAATAGAAGAGTAGCGAACGGACAGTGTTTAATATAGTAATCAAATAATTACGAAAATAAATGTTTAAATCAAGAAGTTGGTTTTATCCATATTAAAATTTAGTGACTATTTAAAAATATAAGTACGCTTGAGTGTATCTATAACCAGGAACCTTATGCTTCGCATTTGAACATGTATATCTGGACCAAGGTTTCCCAAAAGATATATAATTTAACATTTATATGTATTACGCTGGTATGTCAATTATAACTTTGCTTATTGCTTTTAATTAGTACCGGACTATGCGAAATTCGTACCTTCCTTTTTTATCATTTTCGTATTCTTCAATTACCCTGTAATATATCTTTTAGTATGTATTATTTTTTAATTTGTCTTTCACTGTGACCTACTTGTTCGTTCCTCTCGAAATTGCAATTAGCTGCTAATAAATGTAACGTGCTCCGTGCAAATCTGTGCGCAAGATTAAATAGCACGCCGCAAGTTGAACACACCTCTCAGTACGGGTTTCAAGCAGACAATTATTGCGACTAATCAAATGCAGCGCCTAACAGAATATGTACTATAATTCAATTTGGTTAAATGCGTTCTCCCTAGAAAATGAATTTAGTTTGCAACTCGCTTTAATCTGAAGTGTCCATAAATGCAGTTAGTTTGCCGTTTAAGTGGTTTCGAGAAAACCTGTTCAATTTTAGCAGAAGTGTTCATTCAATTAGAAGTCTATAATAGAAATTTAAACAAATTTGCACGCGCGCGTACTCTCGTTCATTATATTTGCCATTTGTTTCGTAATATTAAAACCTTTCATTAATCAGGTACCTCATTTTCACGCTCCATGTATTTGACAAATTTCTTAGTCGGTTGATTCTTGTAAAACTTTACTAAAAATGTTCAATTTTTTATATATAATATGAAAAAATCGATGAAAAGAGAAATAACGAGCTGACTGAAGAGCATAGTATGTAAGCTATCTCGAGGACTTATTACAGTTCGCCGGCCTCGTTGAACGTTTCGAGAGGTTCCTAAATAATAACTTTATGCTCGCATCAAATAATACGGGCGACGACATTGTTCGTTTTTAAACGGGTACATGTTCCATCACATAAACAACTTCACTTCCCATTTCAAACCGGGAAAATTTAATTTCCTCTCCATCATTCCCATCGTTGCGCCCGGCTACGTACATCCATTCAACGTCCAACCGCAAACAGCGGCGTTCATCTAACAGCCGAAGCGCAAAATCAACCGACTGCCTCCATTTTAAGAGTATCACAGGATCGCGGAATGAAATTCCGAAAGCTAACACTCTTCCGCGAACGTATCCCGTTCACGGTACAGCAGAGAAGACTGGCGGAGAAGTAGTTACCGTGGCCTGAATTCGCGTAATCCGCAACGTGCTAATGAAATGCACCGTATCAAGGGATCCCAGAAACGAGAAATTTAGCATTGATCAGGCCCGACGGGGCTACACTCGAGGTGGACTTCGCTAGGAGGCCGTTACGACCCCATAACTGCGAGGCAGAGTAACCCCATTAACGGAATCCTTTAAATCCCGTTACCCATGAGGTTGTACTAGGCTGGCGGTGGCTCCGCTCTTGAATTCCGCAGAGATGTTCAGAACGATAGCGGCCAGAGGCCTGGCCAGATGAGAAGCCAGAAGGGGATGGTTTTTGGCCGTCCCGGCACACTATGGTCCGAGGAGTTAATCTTCGCTTAATCGCCCGTTTTATGGGCCTCCGTTGTGCCAAATCAACTATCCAAAGGATGCATAAATGAGGGCATCCATCTTGCGTGTGCCTCGCAACGGTTCGTTAGCTACAAACGAGTATCATCTATTGAACCCTGTTTCGGGATTGAAGATGTTTGACGATAATCTAGTAGCTTTTATTAGCGCCAACGGGTTAAACCGGATTGTCTTTCCTTCCGTAATTTAATCATTCGGAATTTCTAAGAATTCTGACGAAAGGTTTCGAACTGCAATACGCAACAAAGAAAAGCAGAAGCAGAAGCAGAAGAAAAATTGATAATATTAAATTGAACACTGAACATGTTTTTCCAACCATAAATACGTCAAATTAAATTTTTGTTTGTACCGCTTCATTGAGAACAACGAAGGTGACCATTTTATCTCATTGCATCCATTCCAGCACAATATGACTATTGCTGACCATAAGCTGATCCTCCTAAAACTATATGACTCATATAGTAAATTATGGCAGAAAAATTCAGGCGATAGTAGTAGATGAAACACGTTGCATATTAAGAGTACCAAATTTTATTTTATCCGCGTCACAAGTTAGATCCCACCGAAGTGTAATTCACGAAACTGACGTGCAATAACAACAATAATAATGAAACAACTAAAAAAGATCTTCAAAAACTATACATTACCTGAAAAATTCGCCCAAAATAATCGTCAAAATAATATCTGTCGCAGAAATGATAAACGAATCTCCGTTAAAAAAGAAACATCGAATCACATCATAGACAAAAACGTCCAAGCACGTTCTCGCATCTGAATTCAAACAAGAAACTCTTCGATATAGCCGGGCGAATACTTATTCCTTGTTTCATCGTACCACCGGGTAATTAACTCGTCTGCCCCCATAAATTTGACGTGTTTCCAAGCAGACCCTCGATGCTTGCACACCCTGCCTCTATCTCTCCTTCTCGGCCACGTGCCATTTAAGGGGCCATTTTTAAGACGAAGACCGTTTAACGAGCGCTTCGTTGTCTCGGGCAATTAGCCGGCGCTGCTTGTGGCTAATTTTCATTAGCGGCACCAACGTCAAAGAAGGATCCTGTGGGGATCTTTTGCCATTTCGCGAGGAGAACACTCCTAGGATCACGCCGCGGAGCTTTCTGCCGGTGAAATCGAAAGGAAAGATCGGCTTGAACTAGTGGAACGATTACGCAGGCCCGTTTCAGACACGTTTGAGGCTTTCCAGTAGGGGGGAAGCATGCGAGTAAGAGGAATTACAAACAAGGCTACCGTGCGCTTGGTTCTTTGAAGATTTAATGAAATTCGCGGAGACACATTTAAAGGTCGAACGTTGATGTGGCCCAAATAATTTTCTTCCAATGCGTGTTTGCTTTTTTTAAATACAATTTATCGCGCCCTCTGAGGAATTCAGGAGGATAGTGATTGAATTACTGTTTAAATTGCTACGCATGTGACAAAATTAGGTTCGTATGTCCCAGTGATGGCCAATGTATTCCGAATTTTATTCTGTAAAATGTGCATGTATAAAATAGGGATAATAAAATTGGAGTGCACTCGCAGAATATAATCCTCGATGAAATAAGAAGGATGATATCTCGTGTGACAGTAAGCGAAATTGAAACGCGAGAATTAATTCAACTGTATTAAAGTAGAATGTTACTGATATTCTACAAACCCAACTACAACACGGACGAAATGCGTGGTTAAATGAAAGTACGCTACATATTCACATTCATATCTGAAATTATATTGTAAGTGGTGCTCAAACAGCAGGAAGAATTTCCTGCTACATTTGCTACGGGTAGAGTCTCATTTTACCATATTAAACGAGGTACTAGCACCAACGTGTCGGAAATATTTTAGAAGCTGTGAAAGGATTCCACGTAAAATGTCCACAGGAAAAAAATTCATTCGTTACATTCCTTGAAGCAATTCAATCGTTACGTAAAATATATATTCAAGGCACGCTTTCTCCGCGTTGATTTTCGTATTCGTAATTACTATAATATTAAACTTGCACCCGTGTACTTTCGACACAGCAGTACCTACAAGTATTTACATATTCTACACAGAATCTGTATTAGCGAAACAGATGTCAATAGCATTGATTTTCGATAATATCGAAGAGTTGCTTGACTTACGAAATCCCACAAAATCATTACGCCGTGGCAAATAAACAGGAGTTGAAAGTGATTCCAAACTTAAAGCAAGGGACACAGACGGTGGCAGAAAAGGGTTAAGAAGAACTGTTCGCGCATACAGCAAGGAAATGTCCATCTAGACATTCGCGATTGCACGAACCGAAATGCGACTCCTGCAGAAATGCGATGTCTCGCAGTTGGAAGCTTCAAACCTAGTTCACGCGTTGCGAACTAGCACGCACAAGCTCGAACAGACCGCTGACGAACGCAGTCGAGCACAATCGAATAGAAACGAACCCCGACCAATGTAGACAAGCATCGAACGAACAATTCTCGTCCACTTGTTCGCATACGTTTGGTCGATTTTCCATTCAACGCTGACTCGCGATAATTCGTGCTCGTTTGCGAAGTGTGGAACCGACTTGAGTCGAGTGGAGCGTGCAAGGAAACGCCGAGTCGTCGTGCACCGGCTAAATTCATCAGTCCCTACACAAGTGGCGTTCCTGATGTACGAACAGCTCTATTTGTTCTTGCGCATACATTGCTGGTCCCCTTTCATTCGCGTCCCAGTTACCTTCCTTTCTCACCGTTACACAATTTCCATAAAAGTGTCAACCAAATCATCGCGCGTCTTCAATCGAGACCGCAGCGTCGTTTCATTTTCGTAACAGTCATCCGTGTCGCCTGTCAAAGGAAATACGACGACGTGAGTGTTTTTTTTTTTCTTCTTTTTTTCAAGGAAGGCCACGTACCAATCGTCTTGCGAGGCGTGCATATTCCGCTGGCGTGCACGCGAATGCAAAGATTTCTGTGGCTGTGAACGTGCAAAAGAGTCGGACGAATTGAAAGGTGGCGTGTTTGGTTAGGGGCCCCGGTGTATCTGTATTTCGCGAAAGTCTCCAATTAGACAGAGTGATGCGAGCTTCAAAATATAAGTAGCGAATTTCGCGGGAAATTTTTCTTTACCGTCACGTTAAATTCCCTAGGTACTAATTGTAAGAATCTGTTCGATGAATTTTGAAGACGACACCGTCCAGAAGTATATGGAACATCCGCGCCAGAATTGAAGTATCATTCGTGGACCGCGTATAAAGTTGAAACCATTACAATTTCTGATTGATTGGCCACAGAACTTTGAACTTCAGGCAGGGATCGTTTCACATCTATCTTCTTAACGTATCATTAAATAAGAAATCAATCGCCACGTTCGTCGACGGAAAGGTGAAAACGCAAAAGACGTCTCGATTAGTTGCGACATCCGTCGAACTAGTGGTTACCAGCTTAATGGCGCGTCCGCTCGTAAATGGTAATCGCGAACGACCTGTCGACACGATCGGTAGCAACCACGTGCATTCCGTCGCTTATCGAGAGGGGGGGGGGCCCTATCGAAAGGGCCAGTCGTAAAACCGACGACGGACAGGGTGTTTTCCTTGGACCTCACGTGTCCATTGAGTTTATGCGCCATTTCGCGGCCTCCTTCGCGCCATATCCCTGACAATCGGTTTCCGTTTCGGTGACATTCGAAATCTGGCGTTGGCCAACGCTCCTGGAAACTTGTTCGACCGAGTGTCGCATGGTCAGCGAGATGTTAAATGTACAGGAATCAGGATTTTCCGTGAAACCGGGGAGCAGCGATTTGGGAATACCATTGGGCACTGGGTACGCAAGTGACAAGACGTAAATCAGTGTCAGTTCCTTATGAATATTTGTACAGTGTCTTCTTTTATTTCTTATTGTTAGGGACGGTGTACCCTTTCATTTCTGAACATCATTGATCTTATAGAAATTGTTTTTGTGTTTATCATAGAATCGAAAATGGTATGGTATTTTGATTAACGTTATTCTGTTTCCCAGTAATTTCCATTGTACTCTATTTTGTTCCTCATAAAGTTCTATTTACTGCAAATGTTAATTCGTATTATACCACTATCCTGTGTTATTAATGTAACGCCCGCAAAATTTAGAACGGATAAGAATCAATTTTACGAGAAAGTTTGATTGAACACATTCGTATGTACTTCATACATTGCCTTGGCTGGGAATTGAAATCCTTCCGTTCCTATGTTTCTGCCAACGTGCAATGCTCTGATGCGCAAACTGTGTGTACTTTAAGAACCGCCAATTTAACAAACCTTCGTGAATCTTGAAAATACCTGTGCAATTTTTGTGCTGCCTAACTTGTTGAAATAGAAATTCTACCTGTTGAAAATCGTGCATGGAAACGTGTGAAGCTTAAACGGTGAAACGGAGAAATCTTAACTTCGTTTAATCTGCTTAAAGGGTAACATCTATTTGACGGTTTAAAAAAACCGAATCTTGTTTCGCTAAAAAGGTGCCTTAGTGTCTTAAAATTAAGATACAATTGGCCTCATTCCCATAAGGGTTTCCCCTCTTTTTTGGTGAGAACTCTTGGCGCTCTTGGCCAAAGGCGAAGGCTACGAATACTTCAGGCTCGCACACATATAAGCCTGTAATTACAGAAACAATCTGTAACGCAATAAAGCAAATATACGAAGATCTAAGCAGCGATGACCTCCTTGATCGTTGCTTAGGAGGGTATACACAAAACAGCAATGAGAGCTTCAACTACACCGTTTGGTCCTTTCACGTGTCAATTAAAAATCTAATTGCGTCCAGGCAGCACCTTCCAGTAACTCGTCTGATACAATAGACCACCGTCTACTGAACACCGAGCACAGTCAGAAGAGAAAATACTGAACCGGTCTAACAACAGTTGACTCGATCTACCATCTCGCGCAATTACTTTTCATTTTCCGTCTCCCGGCAGGCCTATGGATCTCCATGCAGGCATACCCAGCGTCAACAATCTCTGTCCAGAAGAGAACGGACTAAGAACAACCGCGTGGCCAACAGAGAAACCGACTGTTCATCCGGATAAGTAAAACAGACCGGAGTTTCTCTTTGCTCGGCAAGTTTGCCCGGGCAAAAGCGGATTTCGCCACCGTGCTCTTGCAATCCAAACGCACCGTATAAGATTAGGTCCCATCTTCATCCTCCTGTCTCCGTCGCCTTCTCGTCGCGTTCATCGTCGTTTGCACGATCACTGCTTCGCCACCGTCTGCCCCGAACCCGTCCATGTTTCATTCCTTCATCACCCCTTTCACCATTCCGTTCTATTGTCTCCTTCCCCGTCCGCCTAGATTCCTCTCGTTCTCCATCGGGCCGTCGTTCCGTCCCATCCCGTCCCGCCACTTTTTCCCCATCATCGACTACGTTCTTTGATCCTTCGCTGGCGGTGCACGTCTTATCGGCCCAATCGATCTTCGCGGCCCGGGTCGGAGGAGACACGGAGGAGACACGGAGGAATAGCGGCGACAAGCAACGGGGGGGGGGGGGGAACAAGCGGAAGCACGGGAAACGATATTCCCCAGGAACGGCTGACAAATTCATTCCATCTCGCGGGAGACGCGACATCGCCATACATTTATATCGTCGCGTGTTGGAAGGATACGCTTGCCGGATATCGAGGCTCCGCGTGAAAAACTGCCGATGGATGTGTCCTCTCTCTCCTTCTTCATCCTCCCACGCCACCGCGTCTTACGACGATATCTTTCATTCTACCTATTTCTCTGTGTCCTCCTCTCAGGACGAGCTGGCTTTCTCTCGTTCCCCCTCTGACTCGTGCTCCGCAGTTTCTTCCATTTCCACAGACACCGACGCCGCTTCCGCAGACAGCCTCCGGAGCCCGGCATATTAATGCTTTATGGTAATGCTGTCGCTGGGTCGTGCGGATTTCGTATCGGTGTTTCGGGGAGCCGTGCGAAGGCGAGCCGCGTTGCATTTATCACTTCTTTTTGTTGTTGCGAATTTCGTGCCGGGTTTCCCGTGAAGGCGTTTAATTATTTCTCATTTGCGCGGTTTGTATTCCTTGGATTTTTTCTTCGTTCGGGCGAATTCCGCCGGGTGACAATGAATTGACGCCAGTTTGGAAGTTGCGTGGGACGCGCAGAGATTTGTGCAGTTAAAGATTAAAGGGGGACAGTTATTAACGTGTCTGACACGCTTAGCAATGACCGTACAACAATGGCATCTACGTGGACTTCCTGGGTGACGTTAAGATAAAATTGTGATTAAGGGGAGCGAAAAATGTATAATGCAATCGAATTAAACCACACTATATTTAAAATAACGGTCAATTAATAAAATATTTTATCGCATTCATGCAAAGTCCTTTATATCTGAAGCATTTTTGAACCACCCAATATTTTTCGTGAAATGCAAGTCGCCGTATCAATAGCCTTTAAGAAAGGGCTTTCGCGATGCGTTACTAAAATTCCAAGTACAACTTGCACCGATAATCTATAAATATTCCACAAATATTTCGCTTATGTTTCTTCAATAGAAGAAAATAAACAAGTTATATCCGTTTTTATATGATAACATATAGCGTAATGTCCAAATAGCGGTTTGGAATAGCAATAGTTAAATGGAATAAATTACACGTATTTCTATCTATTACGATATTATGAAAACAAAAGGCCCCAGGAACTTGCAAATAACGTAATAATCAAACAAAGATGAGGAATAAAATTTAGGGCAACGTAGACTTCATTTCAATAAAAGATATATCTTTATAAGGACTGACACTGAGACAAACATCCAGCAGCGTGCTTAATCTGCGATTAATCGTACAGTTTGTTCTGTCTCAACAATAATTCTTGCTGGTTCGTGATCTGTTCGAAGGGACGTGCATAAAACGGTTTTCTATCGTCTGTTATCGTCGCGCCATCAATCACCGCGACTTCGAAACGACTTTTTCAAGCCATCGAATTCTTTTCAGCAACTACCCTCTCTGGTCTCTGTACAAAAAAAAAAGAATGATTATTCGGGTCAGTGACAAGTCCCAGCGTCGACCCTTCAAAATCGGCATCGGTAGTGAAAAATTCATTTCTGATGACGTACAGTGGCGGCCATCTACTCACGTACACTTCATATTTTAACTTTAAAGGCTGACTTATTTCTACGGAACTCGGATAGTGGTATCAACAATTTATTTCTAAGATTGTTAAACCCCGATGTACATATCTGCAGTAGAAGACGAAACGGAGAAGAATTTCATAAAAATTGTATTAACACGTTCCGTGGCAGACCGATTTTCGATCACTTTCTTCGACTTAAATTGTGCAGCAGTTATGACAATAACTTGTTCAAACAACAATGTGCACCCTTTCTGTACTGCATGTTAAACGTCATACCTTTTTCTTGATAATATAGATTTTTGCAATCTAACGAATACCGCATATATGTCATGAACAAAAATGTTGGTCCTGTTGGCACGGAACGTGTTAAACCAATTGTAAAAGGTGATGGTGGGTCGGTACTAGTTTGGGGAGCTATGACAGTGAAAGGTAAAGGTCCTATTCACGGGATAACTGGAATCATGGACGGATACGTGCATTTGGATATTGTACAAAATGTATTGCTACCATTCGTCGAAGAATACATGCCAAAAGAATGGATCTATCAAGCGGATAATGAGCCGAAACACTCCGCAAAAGTCGTCGGGATATTTTTGAGTGACAATAATATTCACGTAATGAAGTGGCCGGCACAATCTCCGGACCTGAATCCAATCGAGATGCTGTAGACTGATGTAGACAAACATATAAAAAAACAACAGCCGAAAAATATTGATGATTGTGCACTATCGTACAGGAAGGATGGAATTCGATACCTGCTGGCAGATGTGCTCGAATCCATGACGCGAAGGTGTGCTGCAGTTATCAAAAATAAGGGTCTACATACGAAATATTAATGTATTATAATTATGAGTTAAAGAAACATGTGAAAATATAGGCGCTTCGATATGTTACGTGTGGATGTGTCCGCAGAAAATTTGACACTTCAGTATAAAAATATAAAAAACTTTTTAATTATCGCAAATTAAGGGAAGCTACTTTGATATCTTATTATGTATATTGTAAAATTATAAAAAATATAATTGATTTTCGTATTTCGTACACGTATTTTCGTATACAGGAAGTAATATTTAATTTTGTTCACTGTACGTAAGTATATGGCCGCCGCTGTATGAGCAATAGATTGATTAATATGTGTAACGTGCCAGCGATTAATTGAAAGATTAATGTTACTAATCGGCTTTAAACAATATTTAACACTATGATCTATTCATACAAGAAAATCTGAAACGCGGCTGTAACTGTGCGTTATAGAAAGTTGAATAAAATTATGATAAGTGAGCTGAACTTTTCAAATAAACTGTGTTCTCTACTTTTGTGTTTGTTCTCTTCAAATATACGTTGTTACGTTACTTTCGCTCAAAATTAACCGTAATACTAATCGCGGTACATTTAAAAATTCCATACAAGGGACGAGCAAAAAAAAAACTATCCACATATCGAAAAATATAAATAAAACCACCTGCTACTACCGGACGAGAATAATGATCCTCAATTAATACGAATTCCTACGAAGTATTACTGCATTGAAAATATGACGCACATAAATACATAAATCCATTTCCGATATCATCGATACGATTTATTGCTGCCTTGATACCAATACCATTTAGTACTTAACTATTTTGGCAAGCAAATAATCATTTACAGTTAAACGAATTAAATCCAGTGAAGGAAATAATTTAGTTAGGCGTGCCATTACTGTACACACATATTGGGCCATTTATATTCGGCAATAATTGTAATATTGTCGCGTTCTCTTGCAATAATAAATCCTTCTATAACAAAATATACGGTAATGTTACACAAAAAGAAGTAGCCGATTACCGAATTGCTCGAAAATCAGCAGAAAGGATCCAAAACGACCCCATCGCTGTTATCCACCCCCGGCACATTCGGATTCCCATAAAAGCAGAAGTATAAATTTCGAATCAGCCCCCGAAAACCCGGAGGGACCGTTCCAGCGGTCCCCCGTTAGCCGAGGGCCGCGCAAAGCTGGGCAAGGAAAGATGAAAACTCGCAGTGCCTCCGCGAGCACACAACCTTCTCAAGCGTATTATCGCGCGTGAACAACGCGAGACTCGGGGAAATTAGCCGGTGCGTTATTATCGTGCCAGCCAGTGGCAGCTTCGTCGCTCGTAACAGGGGTGCCATTGCGGTCTGCACCCGAAGAAGAGAGGGCCCACCACCCCGTGTTAGCGGTGTTTTAATCCCTGCTGAGCCAGTCGGTAAGTCAGGGGTGAGAGGGTGCTCGGCATAACTCTTCATTCGCGAGGTTAGCCGGTATAACTGTAACTTACTTCCTCCAACTTTATCACGCGTGCACCACTGTTTGCCTATATACAAGTCAGACGTTCCAACGTCCGTGCACTCTACAATCCCCTCCTCACGGCCGCCCTGGACCATCGTTTCGTTTCCACCGAATCCACCCCTCGTCCAGGGCTAACGGCACAGGGACGACGGTGGTTCGCGACTCTACTTGTTTGAATAATTACTCGCTCGGTGCTGGCGGAGTCGTTTGGTGCCGGACGGTGGTCCGCAAAAAAATAAGATAAATAGAAGGAGACCAAGCTGTCGCGCATGCTACGACCCCGCGATTATCGTGGAAACTGTTTAAAGGGGAACGGAGCTGCTTCGTCAGAAAACATTCGCCACTTTAAGATTCCATTCCGTTTCCGTCCTGGACTGGGAAGCCGCGAGGAATTTGCGGGCCATTGACAAATGTTTGAATTTGTTACCCGATAAGGGGGTGGCGATGCGGGGGTTTGTTTAATTATGGTTAACTGGTCGCGAGTAATGAGCGTTCATAAAAGACATTCTGAGGACTGCAGCTATTTGGGAGACGTAACTCAAGTTTAAGGGAGGATATCCCCCTTCAAAGTTGAACCCCCAAAGTGTTATTTTGGAAATGGTTTGAGATAGACAAATTTTGGGGGTATTTTCTTTCGAAACATTAAAATCCATGTAATTTTTATTTAAAAACTGTTGTTCTATGTCAAACCGTTTCTGAGATAGCACTTTAGGGGTTCAACTTTCGAGGGTAGCTTTACCCCTTAAGCTTGAGTTACCGCAGTTTGACAAAAAAATACGTATCTAATATTTTTGACAGCTCTTCAAGCCTGCAGAGTTTTGTTAAAAACGAAGTCTGACCATTCGCGACCTCTCCTTGTTAGAAGGTGTTGAAATAATAATAGTTCATTGGAATCCATTGAAAGAGATAAGAAAGTTTCAATGAGACACGACGCGTCTGAAATTAATCATTCTTCAGAGAATCAGAAACTTTTTAAGTAAGGCATGTTACAATAGCATCGAGATAAAGTTCAACTTGCAGACTTGCACTACTTGCCATTATTTCACCTGCATTATTGAAACTGTGCACAGTGATATATTTACGATTACTACGACACTTATTGTACAACTTATATTATATTTTCTACGGTCCAAGATGAAGGGACAAGGATATAAAACCATGCCATTCGGATCTAATGTTTCTATGCACTTATGAAAATTGAAAAAGGCTCCAACTAATATATCGCAGAGAATGGTTAATTATTTGGATAACTCTCATATATTTCAGTGGTGAATGGAATGTAATTTTAAAGGCACGTATCTATCTACCTTTCCATATATGTATGTATAGTAATTACCTACTGACTTTCCATGTTTTTGAAGCATCCACCACAAAAGTCAGCAATACCATTTCCTGGGGACAAGACCTCGGTAAAAGAAACGATCGAAACCACACATCTGTGAAAGAATCGTGTGGCACAAATAAACTGGTACGAATGATCAGTCGACGAGTGGCGACATTCGATTTCCATCGGGCAGTTAAATGACATCGCAATTTGCAGTTTTACGCATCTCAACTGCATCATTGATTCTTATACCATCGTGTACACGTACACTGTTTCGAAAGTTTGCTTTCGTTTGGAACTCGGCCTGTATCGATGCACAGTTGTTCCCGTTGCATTAATTTGTTTCCGTTTGCTGCATCGCCAAAACGATAACATCGATTAATAGTCACCGTTTTATTAATTTGTTTTCTTTTGCACGCCTCTGCCAAGCAAGCTGAATGATGTTTTCAGATTATGCGACGCTTAAATAGCGGTACGCGAGTTGCACCATTATTTGAAATTTGGTTTTCGTTTTCGTTTCGGATGTGCCATCGTTTTCATTGTTAAAGTACGGGCGTATCGGAAAATACGTTTTTAATGAAAGCGTGAGTAATTTGCCGATTGACGTGTCATGTAATTTGATAGATTTTGGCACTTCGATGTGGAGTAACGTGGATTCAATTACGTTCTGGTTTTCTCAGTTGTAAAATATATTTTGCGTTACCTCAATTAATAATATACATATTAATTTATAATATACATGCAAGGTTTTACTTACTCTTTTAATTAAAGTCATGGCCTGAAAGGCTATCTATTTTTGTTGTCCAATGTTTTCTAAGCCCAAATAAATATAATCAACAATTTATGCGTAACACTGATTATAAACGTCCTCTATGACTTCAACTGACAGAAGCTTGCTGTTCAAAAACGCAAAGTAATTCATCTTTTTAATAGTTAAAATATCGCATTCATACAGCCATTTCTTACATATTTCCATTATTCTTATGCGCGGTGCTAGAGTACTAGCTAGAATTGCGTTATAAATACAAAAGAACCGTGCAAGGATGGAACACATCATACACTCATATCAGAATACAAAAAAATATTCGACCGTTCTCTTTTCGTTTCTACAAAAATACATAAACTGACAGACTGCTACTGTTAACACAGTACCAACATTACACAGTTCAACCACAGAAATAATTTCTCACGAGAAATATTTAGCCCCGTCCACAAAATAAATTCCTAAAATAATTCCCATAACGAACACGTCGCATCCCACGCGTGCAAGCGGAAATCAATTTATACGAGGCACCGATTTCCATACATGATAAATAATACGAGTTGCTGTCCCGTGCCGAGTGAAACGCGACTATCGTACGGCCAATAATTCCGTTTCGCGTAAGTAGGATGTAACAATTTCATAAAAGCGAGAGCCCGGTCACGATATGAAAGGACGATGACGCGCAGAATTCGCGTTGCGACGATCTATCATTACGCCGTTCGTGAATGCCGGCGTCAATACAACGGGCTTGTTCATATAAAAACAACATCAATCTTCAATATGCCGCTGCATCGATATCGAATTCTAACGATATGATTGTGCCGCGACAAAACAGATGATGCGTCCCTTCTATTGTGCAACAATTCTGAATCGATGCATCACGCATCCTTGGAAGATCGTGTAAGGAAAATAGAAAAGGGGCCGACGAGGGAAAATGGAGCGGGCGCCGTATGAATAAAATTGGCACTCTGTGTGGAAAGATGCTACGTGCCGCGACGTTGTTGCAACATCCTGTGGAATGCATGTGGATTTTCGTTGGGACAGAAATGTGACTTTCTTTTTTCTTCTCTTTCTTGCAGAGCTGTTTTAGTTACGCGGAAATTCGTCGTTCTTGTACAATATGGGGGAAAGGAAGAATTGAATTGAATTTCGTTCAGTTTTTAAATAAACAGATCGTCATGGGAAATTCATGTTCATGTTCGGTATATTGATCTTTTCAAGCGATTTATTATTTATTTTACAGATGCTTTGTGACAGATTGATGTCAATTAATAATGTTTAGGAACGCTGTTGTAGTGGTCGATTTTTTATTAATATTATATTAGAATTATGACTGATGTTCGTAATTCATATAAACGTAATAATTATCGGCACTCTCATAATTTGTACTTCGTCCATGATTCTAGACATGAAGATAACTATCGAATCGCCGATTTTTTCCAAGATGTTTATCATTTTTAACTTGAAAATTTAAAATAATTTACGATAAAACGAAGAATTTTTTTACTGCAAGTGTTACCCAAATAAAATCTTACTTGCGTACTTTCATACACAATTCAAATTTGAACTGCCCATTCCGTTTTGTTATTCCTCTTTCTCCTCTATTCGCGATATTTTCTTTCTTCTAATGTGAAACTTTCGTGACTCGTGCCCAATATTTCGGTCAGTGATTCAGTCGCTAAAACGAAATCACTTCACTTGAAACAAGTAAGTTTTGCAGTTCCGCTGCTACCACTAACAAAAACTGTCTCAACACACAAAGCTCACGATAATTATACAATATCCTAACGCGCACGCTACACATATTACGGAATCCAAATTTGAATGCTCGTTAATCACCGGGCTTTCTCCAAAATTGAAGACGCTACAAATTGCCCGATTTAATTCGCAAATTGTTTCAAGGGACTGGCATCTATGACAGATGGTTGACGCGTATTCCGTCGAGACGCGTGAAGCTTCGACGCACACCAGCCAAGCTGAATATGGATCCGTGTCGCAGCTATTGCGTGCTGATACATCATCTCTTTGTCACTGTGTTCCATAAATTTGTATTACATCGGTGAATTTCAAATTCAGCCGGTAGACATTTCGTAACAGCGTGACGATATACATGCATCTGTGCGCTGCGTTCACGTACAAAGGGGATACGTACGAAATAGTTCAGGACAATTTGACACTGTGCACAGAAGAAATGGAACAAAGTTTCCGATGCAATAGTAACGCCTGGTAATAGTAGATATTAATTTCAGGCCTGATTGCGTGCACGTTGATTCGAAACAAAACTTCCCTTCGATTTGTTGTAATGGAGGTGAAGTGGATAAGGTGGTATAAAATAATAACGATTTTCCTCACTTCGTTTATTACAAAATCGGTAAGCGCGACTGTCAGTGCAGTGCTGGTGTTGTAGTCTCGGAGGCCTAAAATCAACTGGCGACTCTCGTTGCATTCTTAAACAAGTCGGAGTTAGAAAAGGCAAAAAGATAGGAGAGAAAAAGAAAAGAGAATAGAAAAGGAAAACTTGAGAAAACAGTGACAGCGATAGGGACAGCGGAAAAGAGTCATAAACAGAGAAAGCTAAAGGCGGGTACACACTTGTTACCTCGTCCCGTTACTGACACCCGTTACCTCACATTTTGGTAACGAGGTTCGGTGTGGGACCCATTTCCTATACATCTGCCCGTAAAAATACGTCCAAATTTGTTACCGTACCGGGATTCGTTACCTAGTCAAGTGGTCTAGAAAAGGTCTAGGAAGAAATGTGAAGTGTGTCCTGATACCTCATGGCGTTACTTTTTACTTGGTTCTGCCGTCCCATCCGCTGTCGGTATTGTGACCCGCTCCAAAGGAAGCACTTGAGTCGCTTTTGAATAGTTATAGCTTTCTTTAAATTTGTATCTTTTCTGGCCACCTTTGGCCGGATTAGGTTGATTAAAATTAACAATTGTAGTATAACAATAATTTGTAAGTCGTATATAATAAATCTTCATTATTTATAAAAATATCGACAATGCAATTATAACTATCGATAGCGATAAATAAGATAGGAGCGAAATTAAAAAACG
Organism: Nomada lathburiana; assembly: GCA_963667235.1. Classification (NCBI taxonomy): domain Eukaryota; kingdom Metazoa; phylum Arthropoda; class Insecta; order Hymenoptera; family Apidae; genus Nomada; species Nomada lathburiana. The sequence continues at coordinate 5,860,143 of OY763898.1, read as the reverse complement.
GATGAGCATACGAGATATTTAAAGCTGTATATTGTTTAAGTACCAGTCGTAAGAGGTAGGCGAAGGACCGAGACTAACGAAAACCAGAACTCTGGCGACGTTCTCAAGGATGCATTGGAAATACGTGAAGGGCTGGTCACCAAATGTGCGACTAGCGGACAGGAAACAGAGAATAATAGCGTAACAGAGTTGGAAAGGAAAGAGAAATTCTTAGAAGAAATATATGCATTGGAGTACGTGGTGATGTCGCCACCACAGAGGAGTTTTATACGAGGTTTAATTAAAATTTCGCGTGGCGCTCTCTCAAGGAGGCAGAGAATGACGAATTTATCTGTCATTTTGTGTTCCGTCGATTTACGTTATATAATGTGAAACTATTTTTGTGAAATAATTGGAAATTGAATGAGTGAATTAAGTTGGTTGATGTATTTAACTCAGTTCACGTTACTTTAACTAATATGGAATACTACCTTTATACTGGATATCTTATACTGATACTGTAGCGTGAGAAAATTCCAGAAATGTATTCATTTCAAAGTGAGACCGCAAGGGAATAAATAATTTAATAATATTGTTAATAATTGGGATAAATAAGATATATTGGACGATAATTTGGTATATGATAAATAATATATTACGTTTAACGTAACAAGAAAAAGTATTTTCTTGAGTACTTCTTTTTGTATTTAACAATAACATAGTTTTCATTTGTATTTAATAAAAATGATGTTATTGTTCGTTGAATTATTTCGTTTGCGAAAGCCTATTGTTAGTGGCCATACAAAAATACAAATTACACTAATGCTTGGCAGAAATGTTTGATAAAAGAGGTTAATTGCAAATAAAACTTGACAAATTCATCATTCGAATTTAAACAATAATTAATAACACAAAGTATAATATAGCCTCGTCTACTTTTATTGCCTGATCATCAACAAAATTTTAAGATCACTGGTTTGCTTCATCTCATTTTACTAACAATTTATAAATACACGCGCAGAGGGTTTTCAATAATATCGTATTTCCCCACACGCTGTTGTATCGTCATTTTTCCCTCTAATCTCTAACAGGAAAATTAATTGAAAGACGTTTACACGACGCGACGCGACTGGCTGAACAGAAATCACAGAACCACAATAGACAAAGCAACATTAAACTATCGTGCATCACGAGATTTGGGATGAGTATTGTTTCTGGTTTGTGACCATTCTATGTCCCGAAGATTAACCATGTTGCATGGTAATCAGGATTCCAGCACCGAGGGAGTTGCCCTGTTGTCACTGTACCTCGACTACTTCAACTAGATTGTCTTAGTTCTATTTACGATTCTGATGCAACGACAAATGCTTTGGGAGATTGCGATTTGATTGAGGAAACTTATTATACTGCAGAATAATTTGAATGACTATACGTAGCTTCTGTACCACGATACGAGTACAGTGCCGTTTACATTATCGCTTCACGTGAAAGAAAGTGACGGTGAATGTTCCAAATAAAAGAATTTTTATGCCAAAGTGGTCTGTACTAAATCTTTACTTTAATATCGAAAAGAAAATAATATTGCACTATGTTCATTATTCGCGTAAATTACTAGTGTTAAATATTCGCATCGTTATAAACATTCGTAGTTTTTGATCCTGACAATAAAATAATATGACGGGGTACGAGCAATTAAAAGTTCTCCCTCGAACACATTTTGTAATCCCGTAAACCGATTTTACATAAAACAACGTAAGTGTAGAGTGAACGTGGTGCAATTAATTTCGTGTTACGTGAACTTGTAATCCTTGAAAGGAACTACTTAGCAAGTAAGACCTAGTAAGTACTGTTAGTACTTTGGAAATAATATGAAGGACGAAGCTGCATATATCTTAAATAGAAATGAAAATTTGTAATATATTAGTAATTGATAATTAACTTATACACATATGTGTACTTCACGTCACACATTCAAACATATTAAAAGGTTATTTTACAATATTAATAGCCAAGTGTGAAACACAAATGAGTATTAAAACTGTAACTCGCTGACTGTTACTTTAAAATCCTGTTTCACCTTTAACCTTACTTTCCGCAGAATATAAACGATATAATCTTTGCTCCATTCGGTCTATTTCAGTTGCGCTGCGACACAGTGAATCAAATCGTTTACAAAAATCGGTCTGCGTCAAAATTTCTCCAGGCTTAAAGTAACATATGTTCCAAGAATATATTATAGGACTAAGCTGGCGATTTTGCACATAATTTTACTCCTCTTCTTAATCCTTATAATTGAAACATTGTCGAGAAAGATATTTTCAAAACTTCCCCCCACAATTTCCTACTACTAAACAAAGCGCAACAATTTTCATTATTCAAATGCCCCTAACAACGTTTCGGCAGCAAATAATCTCGAGCTCGTGAAAAGAGTAATGACAATCAGATCAATCCCAAGCGTAACAGCCGCTTCGCCGCGGGCTCTTATGCTCAAAGAACAGCAACGGTAAGTATCAAGCGTGCAAGTATTCAAAAGCGGATGGCGTTCGACGCGAGGCAACAATAATACCCCCGGCATTATCACGATGCCAGGGGGATGCATTGTAGCAGCATCTTACAGCAGTCGGCGGCGGTTCCCCAAGATTAACAGTGTAACATGCTAATTAGGACTCTCGCGTCGAGAAGTCCAGTTCAGTCTCACTAAGCGATCCGCTCTGTCTTCGGACATTGCCACGTAACAGGCACGGCTGTATATCAGCAGAGACGGTAGAGCACGTACCTAGCTGCACACAATAAGCCATTGTTGTCCCTTCGGCGTTACCGTTTCCCCAGTTACCGTTCATCGAAGACAAAGCTGCCATCAGCCAGCTCTCTCGGCTCTTCGTCGTTCGCGTTTCACCGTTCCGCGTTTATTCGTGCTATCGTTTCTTTCCACCCTCTAACGTTCCTTCCGTGGACCACCCTCCTTTTCCCTCCCCGTCTCACTTGCCGTGTGCCGCGCCGTTATTAATTTTACCCCTCCGTGCTTTCTTTTTTTCCTCTGCTCCTTTTCTACCTCTCCACTCGCTTACTTCTCCCCCGTGCTACCCCCCACACCCTTCGTATTCGTGCCGGTCGCTTTCTTCGTCTCCGCTCCTTCATTTTCTTTCAATTTTCTTGTTCTTTCGACTATGGGCGCGAGACCAAAACTCCCCTCCTCACTCTGTCCACTTTTATCCGTTTTAGTTTAATATTTGCTTTTCGATTGTTCCCTGTTGCTTGCGCGAACTTTGATTTCCGAGGTGTTGGCTCTGCGTAGTTCTTTGTTTTTATCGCTACCTATTTCCATCTATATCGTTTCGGGTCGTTTTTATTTTATACGATTGCCTTTAAAGCAGGTACCGATTTTTACGTTTTGCATCGCGGTTTTTACGAGTACGATTTTGTTTCGCGTAACAGAAAAGTAGGAATGCGTTAGTATTTGTATCCTGTATAATTATTATTGCACATGATTTTAATATTTTTACATATAGGCACATTGTTCCAGTGGCTTCTCGACTTTTGCGTTCTTCTGTTCTTTAATCTTTGATGCACGTTGCAAAAAAGGCAGGTATTTCTTTGGCACATTGCCAGAAAATTGTGCAGTCGCATGAAAGAAATCAATTTATTCGCACAAACAGTTGTAAAAGTTGTTCCTTTTCAATTATTGATAGATACGTGGGAAGATATTTATTCGCCAAAATCGAAATCTGGGTCTCGTGGACGTAGTGTGGCAACTGAAGGTTAATGAGTCGTAAAATTGCTGTATAGCTTGAATGTTCCTAGTAATTATGATTTGTTAATACGAATATGTATACAAAATCTAGCAGCAGTCTTGCAGCAAATATAATTCTTGTTGCTTGGAAAGCAAAGCCGATATAGCACTAATTAACTTCGCATTGAAATGGTAATAATGGTTATTACATTGTGTAAAACAATATGTGATTACGAAGACATTGCATAATGTAATGACCATTATACTGTGGCATAATACCGAGAATTAATACATTAATAAATACATACGATGTCTCATGAGTATTAACTAGACAACGGAGCCATGAAACTAATACATATTTACAGTGTTATATAACAAGTAAAATTAACTTAAGTAATGACTATTGCATATCACGGTAGTGGTAATCGTTTTTAAGTATGCTTAATTACTTATTAAATAATTGTATTTTGTTGAAAATAACTGATAAAAATCATTACTCTCCTTTAAGCACATTTTCAGCTCCAAGGTTCGACAAAATATAAATTTCAAACGCGAAATGGAGAGCATTTCTATTCTGTTCAGTCTGCTTTGTTTAAAATCTGAACAAATATTCGAAAATGATACCGTACTTCTATTGCATAAAATTTTTATCAGGATATTTCAAACTATTGTACACCTACTATATGCTGCACTAAACGTATTGTGATTTCATTTGCGAATTGTAGTACTAGTAAAATAAAGAATACGAATATGTTTCGAACATTAGAAACTAGTTCTTCCAGAGTTCACTCCAATCCAGTATACATGTAGAAATTATCCAAGAACATTTTATTTGTTCCATCAACCGAAGTTTCTCTTCTTCTTTCAAATACTTGTATTAAAAATCTGCGTCATAACATTCATTTTAAACGCTGTTACAAATGTCTTGTCCTTAAATGTTAACCCAGACTGCGGACAATTGCTCCTTCAGCAAATTTTGTCCCAGCAGCATCTAATCCAACAATGCCTGAATCACCTTACCGAAAGAAAATTATAAAACGGTAGTATCTTTTACACCTTGCAACAATGTTTCAATGAAATCTGATTAAAAAAAATGAGTACGAAGTAGAAAGATTTAAACTTAACCGAGAATTCAAATTCAATGGGAAAAGTGGCCGACATTTAAAGTTCACTAAAAGATTTACACGCGTTCCGGCGTGTAGGTGGGGTTCCCTAAAAAATTTCTCGATTCATATTTCACGCGGAAACGCGCACTAAAACATTTTAGTGGCGTTCGAACAGCGTATGCAGCTTGGGGGCAGCGGGGCACACATAGATCTTCCGGAACTGAAGTTCTCGTGCAAGAACAAAAGCAACGGTCGACCAAGACTTCGGTTGTTAAATCAGGCAACTTCCGGTAACGCTGCGTTTCCGGGGACGGGTGTAAACTCAGGTTTTACGAGTGAACAGGTTTAAATTTTGATCGGGTATCGAGCGCAAATGGATTGAACCCGTCGTGCTACTCCGGGTGAACAAAGCTCGACTGGGAATTAAAACGCGTGGGAACTCCAAAATAAAAATGCAAGCAAGAGATGTGACAACTTTTTCCAAAACGTTGTTTTTAGCATTTCTTTGGTCATTATCTTGGACGACACAAGTGTAGCTATAAATAAGCGGCGAGTGGTTTGAAATGGTTTGTACAGGAAAAAATTGGTCGACCGTAATATTTCATGTATTATAGATAAAAGATGATATTTTATTGAAGAATCATCCCGAGTCTCAAGTATAATTAATTAATTAATTCTATTTAGGTACTCTTTGAATGCTAATTATTAATACTGAATACAGTACACGATGCGCACAATGTAATTCAAGATATTGATTTATTGCTTACATAGACTGATATCATAATATCGTTCGATTTTTTTTTGTAATATTACAATCTCCATTTCTATATTATGAAATTGTTCTTCTGTTAAAAATGTTATGAAAGTTTCAGATGTACACTGTATCATGCTGCTTAACACATAAGGATATCCAAACATTGCAAAGGCCTTTTATATTTGTAGCAATATCAGTCAATGTACTTTAGATTGTGACACTGAACACTGACCATCCAGGTCAATTAATTTATTCATACAGAACTACAAAAAATAGTAACAGCACAATAATATCTATATTGCTTCACCTTATTTAATCTTTCTTTTATTTCAAACAATTTTAATCTCTCTTGAGATTATTTTGCATTACATCGACTGTATAAAAATTATCTAGGTGGTACAGCGTATTGGACAGATAGTTGCAGCTTTTTAGGAACGAGTGAACGGCATTACAAATCTCGACTGTGGGTTTCAACCGCAACGCTGCAACTATCTGTCTAATACACTGTACCTCCTAGATAATGTTTGTACATTCGATGTAATGCAAAATAATCTTAAGAGAGATTAAAGTTGTTTGAAATAAAAGAAGGATTAAAGAAGGTGATGCGAGATAGATATTATTGTGCTGTTACTGAATATAACGTTGTATGACAATGGAAGAGGGTAGTTCATTTTACGTAATTTTATGATTAGGGTGGTTCTCTGACTATCAAATAGCAGTCATATTGCCACAATACACGGTCAATGTCGTGTCTTTCGTATTCGCATTGACATTTGGGGTCGGTTGCGACGCCCATTCGAACGGGTGATCTACATCTGTTGATCACTGTTACAATTTCTCGTTTTAGATTTATTTAATATTTCATTCCCCCGCCATGCAAGATCCTCCCACTCGCAATTCGATGGATGCACGAGTTTCTTTTCGACGCTCCAAGAATATTGTTCCTTTAATAATAATCGTGAATGCCATTCCACCAGAACGAGAAAAATAATTCAAGAACAGAACATAAAATTAATGTCGATCAGGCCTGCGAGTAGGAACGAGTTTTCAACCCTCAAATGTGAAAGACTAGTGTCTTCCATGTAAAAAAAAAAAGAGCAAAAAAGAAACAGAAAATAGCACGCAAGAAGGGCAGGAACTTCCAACAAAAGAATCGAAGCATTAAATCGCCCGGTGGTTCGGCTCGCAGTCATGTCTCAGGGAAACGAATGCATTCGGCCGTGACAACAATGTTCCTCTTTCAGCGGGAAAACGTAACTAAAGGGGAGTTTATGCGTGGCGCCGAATCCCTCGCGGAGAATGGGCATTCTTTGCCCGAAATAAGAAGGAATCGAAAAACTTGGCTGTTTGCCATCGATTGCTTCCAACTCTTGGGAAGTCCTCCGGCCGCAGAAATCGTTACGCTCTTCCTTGTTGCTTCGGAGACTTTTTCGGCGACCAATCTGCCGGAAAAGCGCGACGTTATCGCCGGCATCGATTTACTAATTTATCGCGCCACCTTGTTCTTGAATTGTTCAAGACGATACCGCACAGTGAACTGAACAGGGAATGCTGAGTTGGCATTCTCTTCTTGTTTATCGTCTCGTCACTTTGTTTCACGGCATTACAGCATTTGCGAAGAAAACGTGCAATTTAAGAATGATGTTATGATAACTGCGACGAGGGTATTAATTTTTTGTTCATAGGAACATATTATGCAACAGGTAATACTTTGGAGAAATCGTTTGAATGAAAGCATACATAGTTGCACGTGCATTTTTTGGATTGATAAGTCTTAAAAAAAAAAGTGCCACTACTTTTACAGTTCAGTCGTGTGTACGGGATAAAATGTATACGAGAAAATTCTATGCTTGTATTATTACCGTTTGATATAGATCAAATTTAATATTCCATATTAGAACTTGTTCTATAAAATTAGTTGCAAAGTGTCAGTCGAATTGGACTCACAAAATATTAGTTAAATATTAGTATTATAAGGCTATTCTCTGGAAATTGAGATTCTCTGGAAACTGTGTTTGTATCGTAAATAGAAAAGCATTTTGTTCAATCGTTCATTCATTGCTTGTCTTATTAAGTGTGACTTACAGTTTCTGTTTCCATAGCTTCTCTGTTTTCTCGGTTGCGACGAAAGCGCTGCAAAATTTAATTAAGAGCCGTTCTTTTCCCTTTCTTTGAAATTGTACATGGTATTAGCTTGCTTCTGTTCGCGCGTTCAATATTACATACTACATACTTTTAATACTTGTGCAACATTCTTGATTAAATCGCTCTTATGCAAACTTGGTTTTCAATGTACCAACAAAAACAAATTGAATTTCTGTGTTAATAACATCGGTTCGGAGAAATAAAACCTCTTTTCCCCGTAACGATCGAACTGTATCGAGATAATATTCCAAATATTAATTTGATTTTATTTTCGTATTTAAAACAACCGACATGTGCAAATTGATATTAATTTTCTATATAGCAGTAGCATAATTTTGATAATTAGTGAAATGCTGATAAACTTCTTCATTTTCATCCACGTTTTCTACTTTGTATACGTTTTTTGAAGATACATAATTTACTCTCTGCCCACCATTTCCCACCGTTCCATTTTTTGCTGTAAATAAATACCACTGTAAAGACGTAAATCAAATCTATGTTTCGCAATCGATTTAATTTTTAAACAAGGAACGTTTGAAGTATTTACATTCGCGCTAAACATTAGCACTGAACTACCCATTTATTTTATTCAACTCAAGAAGATATTTGATTCGAATACCTACAAAGCACCGTCAACATCCATTCGTTTCCCATTAAATATAATACGCTTCTAATGTCCGTACCATGGTGTTCCGCCTTTTTCAACATTAAATTTCTGATTGTTACTGGCACCGGCCACAATGCGCCGCACTTTTAGCATTTCCTGGTTTTTCATTCCTTAATCTACCTTGCAGACAGTTTTCTATTTCGAGGCGAATAATCAATACAACTTTATTCTATTCTTTTATTACGCCAGTTAAACACGAAAACTACCACTGTGCATCGTACTAATTCATAATATTAAAAAGAATTTTAATTGCGAAATATGTAGTTTCTATATACAGTACAGTGCAAAACTGTAGCAGCTTGATCGTAATAATCCTTTGGAGGTGAATTTCATTAGCATTTTTTGTATCAACTAATCAAGAACCGAGTATTGCTTCAGCGCCATTCTCTCACTTGCAATATTGTACACAGATTATTTGCAGATTATTATCGTTGTAAAAATTTTTATTAGAAAATTTAATTAAGCCTACGCTCCATCGATGCTCCAAGTGTTATCGATATTACAAAGTATTAATTTTCTCCTTGTATATCTATTTTCTGCTGTGTTAACACGTGGGTGCGGTACGATAGATTCCATAGAATAAAAGTTGTTATAGTTATGCGTGATGGAATTTTCGTATGGCTTAACCTTTGTCATAATAACTTCCCTATTTTTAATAGTTTTCGAATCATTGTTACCAATACCTACATAAAATGCTACACTCTCAAATTCTGTACTATGCATTCTACACCCGGATCCCCCGAAAAGTACATGTGATAACTTATTAATATCAAAAATAATTGTCCACACAAAAAGGAGGAGAGACCCGAGCAATTATTTAAAATCCTTCACTACGTCAATACTTTTGTCCACCACTCTCCACACTAATTCCATTTATTAATAACGCATCAGAAAATACTTCGCCTTACTTCCCCATTCTTATCGCAAGAACTGGTTTGCCTCGCACTTTGCCTACTGGCCAACGTCGAATCTACTGTCGAAATAATATAATATTTCTGGTCTATCTATGCAGATAATCACAACTGATGTGCCCCCCCCCCCCCGCCCCCTAGGTCGATACCAGCTCTAGTCCCTTCACCTTTCTAATGCCTTCCCGTCCGAAACATTCCCAAACCGACCACGTGCAACGCGTCCATTTCACGCTCCATTTATGCAAACGTAGCCGAGACACGGCGGCGACGGTGACCCAGAACGATCGCGCGGAATTACGTGATACTGCATAATTCAATATGATTTAATACGTCGATGTAAATTTCAAAAGATCCCGACCGGAGCGGCGATGACATAGTCGGCTTACGTGCCTACACATGCAACGCCGGACGCGCATTTTCAACCATCAAATCGGATTCCAGCGAAGCGATGCGACGCGACGCTCCGAGTTTTCCGCGCGCATCCCGCTTACGCTCGTTTATATCCTCTGCATCTCCTCGTTCATCCTTTTCTCCCCCTCGTTTCAGCAACCGAGTTTTTCTTTCCCGCCTTTTTTCGTTTACTGTTCAGCCTTCCGCCTATTTTCTGTCGTTTTCTTTCTTCGTCCGCTTTTTTTCTTGTTTCCACTTGAGCGTAGTATTAAACCCTTTCTGGCTTAAATCGAGTTCATGAAGTGTGCAATTGACGCGGCCCTACTTCTGCGTAGAGTTATGGAACGATGAATTTTGATTACGCGTGGTCGTGTGGTAGGTTCATTTAAGTTTGTTCAATTGTAGGATAAGATTTCGTGGCAGTAATAGATTTTTGATAGTACTATAGGATGTGTGAAAAAAGTGCGGCTTGGTGACGTTTAAACAAACAAGCTGTAGCTATTAAACAAACATGGACAAAAATAGCAGCAGTCTATTGTATGGAATAGTTCCGACAACAATCAGGTATATGACGACAAAACTTTATAAAGGTACTGCATTGCAACTAGGTAATAATAGTTAGAAAGGAATGATTAAACGCAATGATTTGAAAGCAGAAGCAATTTGATGCCTATAGTCTGTCTTACAAGCAATCAGACTTTGAGCAATCTGCAGTCCATTTAGTCCACACCATAAGCACTTAGGCTTTCCAGTCTGGCAAGCGATTATACACCTACTGTAGGACTACAAGGCGACAATAATTCTAGTGCAGTCGTTATTATATCTGTTTGTTATCAAAATTAAATGAAAGCAAAACAATATGTGTTTAGTAATTATCTGAAGAATATATACTATTTCTATTATGCATATATTTTCATAAGATATAATTGAACTTTAATCAAGATCCATTACAAATAAATAATTGGGAGATATAATGTATACGTAGTAGATAAATTGAAAGACCGTGGCAAACAAATATGGAGAAAGTAAGTATTCGAAAACCGGATTTGTTGGACAAAAGTTATTGAAACAGAAAAAAGAGATTTACAGAAGTAGTAATATATTAAAACTTGGCTATCTGCTTGGATTACTTTGAGCACATTTAAAGGTGTTTGTTTTATCAGTATCATTATTCCTCGCGCAGGCAAAAGGCCGCGAAATTTCGTTAGTCGCCGCGAGATAACGTCCATGAGAAGAGCAACGAGAAGGAAACAACATATCAAAAAGAACAATCACAGGAAGAGATAAAAGTTTTACAAGGTACACATGCATTAGCGGTGGAAATTTACTGTATCATGTTGAAACATTGCTCGCTCCCGTTGCAAAACTATATGTTACACGTATAAAGTATTATTAAAATTTAATGCTTTTACTAAACAAAAAATATTGTTTTGTTAGCTAAATATGTATATAGAATTTAAATGTATTTAATATTTGTTTTATAACAAAAAAAAATGGAATTATTACAATAAGGAGGAAAGGAAGAGAAAATTGTTTTTACAAAGTTACACTCCACTCCGGCCTTTGGGTTGCGCTAGTTCCTCCGTATCATTCGTACCTGACTGTCGTTCGTATCAACCGGTTGCAAATAAATACATACCGACGCCAACACAACGAAGTCTTGCTTAGTGCATTTCGTCCAATATCTCGACGGAGCTCGTTACAATAACGAGTAAATAATTTTGTAACGAGACGGTGTTTCGACCCTTCGACTTCAGCGTATTTTCCAAGAACGTCGCATCACAGGACGCCCAACAGACCTGATCTATTCAGAACTGCATGGCCAGAAGGTAATATATGCCAACAATCGCGCAAGAAGCGCGTTAATGGCCCACGAGAAATGTATTAGGTGACAGATATAAGTGCCTGGGAAATGAGGTTCGCGGAATTTATGACGTCCCGATTATCGTTTCCATTCCCCTAGCTGTAATATACGACCATTCGATGCCTGTAAATTGCAACGAAAATCTTTCTGGGATTCCTTCGGGAACAGAAATCTCCTGAGATGTCATTAATTCTATCAATATTTGAAATAGGTGTTTCGCTTTCAATCATTTAAAGGCACCGATGAATAATAAATATATAGTAAATATAAACAAAACCGTGGTAAACTACGTCAGTAATAAGTGAAGAGTAGATTGCTCAATTTCATTCTTACAGCCAATGACTTCGTTGTAGGCTTTCGTTCATTTTCGTCGATGACAACGAATTGCCATGAGATAGTAAAATATTATACATACATGTGCATGTACATTCATTTTTTTTAAATCATATTCATTAGTGTCAGGATACTTGATATTTCGTAAAATTTTCAGAAATTTATTTCGATACGAAAATGCTTAAATATTCTTTAATACTACGATCCATATTCTTGATCTGTTGCTGCCTGTGATAATAAATATCATAGCAGCAGTATATGAAGTATAGAATCTTTAACATCAAAGTTTGAATTATTTATTTATCTTGTTTCACTAAAATTCCATTTTATTTCAATAAAATACACAGTAATTTATTGAAATAAATGTTCGAATTGTGAACGCCTCGATCATATGAAATCTGAACTGTTTGGTAATACAAAAGTGCAAGAACGTGCACGTACCCACGCATCGGTGAAAACAGATTTCGAACAACGACCACATTTTCTGAAGAGTCCGGGAGCTGTGAAATACATAATCTCCAGCTATCTCTTATCTCATCCCCGAGGCGATAAAACGCCAGTACGAACGGTTCTGCGATTTTCTCGCGAAGGCGCCGGCATTCTCACGAATTTATGAGCGTGTCTCAGTGCTCACGAAATAGCCGTAGGAAAATCCATAATTGGATCGTGACAAATAATTAATGTGGGCAAAATAACGAAGCTGGAGTTTTAGACGACTGCTTGGAAGTTTCGCCAATCGCAACTACGCATCAATTAATTTATAACAATTAATAAATAAACTATCATTGTGCAATACGGGTGGCAACAGGGCACCCGCATTTAATTAACCTTTAAACTCTCAAGGGGGGAAGGGTTCATACAGCATATAAACCGAAATGTTTTCAATTAGTACTCTTCTTTTGTGTGAAAACTTCGCACAAGTATGTTTGCTATACTAATTACAGTTGTTAAATGACGAAGGAACAATGTACATGGGGAATAGAAAACGAATCACAAGAAAATAATTAGCACAGAATTACGCAAATCAGAGAAATGAAAAATATCCTGTCGATATATTTTCTTTCGGCTAAGCACTTCTTCCCACGAACCAAAATAGTCTTGTCGTTTAAGATGATCTCGAATTAACCGAGACTTCGCTCCAAATATCAGCGGGCCAAAACTCGTAACAGTATCGTTAAGGAAAGTCCATTTAACAAGGGTAAGTGCCCTCTGTAACCGTGAAAATAATTGATGCAGCAAAATGGGGTGAAATGGCCAGGATTAAACAGATATTGCGAATTCAAAAAGTCTTTTTCCAGCGATTAGGCGACACATTCGCGGACGTTAAATAATCACCTTTATACTTTACGTGGACACTTATAATTCTCTCAGTACTGCGATAATAATTTCAATTTTAACAAAACAGATTCAAATGGAAAAACAATGTTATATATATATCTATGTATATAGTACTATTCCTAGAACTAGTCATTAGAAGATTATCTGCCACTTTAATTAAGGGTAGAATTACACGGGGTGATTCACAAAACTTGATCAGACGACCGTGTCATTAATGAGCCGATAAAATTTCATTTGCTATAACATCTTTTAATTCGAGCTTTAAGATGACTATAAAACATTTTTTAAATAACAAACCGAACGCGACGGAAAGCTTCGTAATAAAAAGTTCACAATTACCATGATCATTTTGAATCACTCATTAAACCATGCCGCACCAGATAAACAAATTTTCGATCAACCCAGTAACCAACCAAATAATCTAATTGCAAGCTGGTCACGTCTATGATGGTTTACCCTGTACACCTTGAAAATTTCAACGACTATCGCGTATTTTTTTCGCGCTCTACAAACATTTCCATTGACCGCATTTTATGGAGACCGTATTTCCAAACAAATTTCCATTGACTCGCCCCGGTCGATTGTACAGTTCTAGGGTTATACGCGAGACTGTCTCAAGATATCAACAGCTAATGATCCTCCGTGGCGCGTGTATGTAATTAATGCGGGGTCGTGTGAAGCGGATTTGTAAGGACCGGCCGACTGGAGCGTGTATAAGCCTGGCTAAGGAACTCGTTGAATGGAAGTCTCGCCAAACTTCACGAGCGGAAATCTAGCCGTGGAGGACCTCGAGGATTAATTACTTCCGCCGAACTTGTTCTTTCTTCGTGATAATCGCAACTTCCTGCGATTGTATTTCGCCCCGTGACAAGCGTCACGCCTGCTCGCGAACGCGACAAGAGAGAATTGTGGATTCGCAGGACAATAAGTTCAACGGCAATAGTCGTGGCGCAAGTGGAATTTCAGCTCGACGATAGGCGTGTGTGGAAGTAAATTTTTTGCCCGTTAAACGGTTTCGCTGTTAAGCTTCGACGACCGCAGCAAGGGCGAGCAGATTCGTTTGAACGAAGAACGCAATAACGAAATTAATTTTTGCGCCATGTTACAATGTGAACGAATGGACAAATCGGAGAATAATAATTCCCGCAATTCGCGTGGAGAGCTGCGTTAACTTTTGGACACGCATTTTCAATTAATCTGCGGGAAATCGAATCGCGCGGAATTCTATAGCAGGATTGTTACAATAGGCTGGAATAACGAGCAAGAAAAATCGCGTAGATTTTTGTTGAATTACTTTTCCGCTTGTTTATCGCAGGACGCGGGTATCAGTTTGCTCTGGGGATGGAGGCAAAATTTCTCGATGCGCCAAAAAACAGATGGTTCATCGATCGCGAGAAAATCGATGCCTCGCTTTTTCCAACGACTGGGACACAGATTTTCCTTCTACGATAAAGGGGTAAAAAGCTTACGGACAATACGTAATACGTGTCGTTTAACTTTCTGGATTGCTGTTCTGGAGCGTTCTGTCCACCTAAATTTGCAGAATGAAATATCGTATCCAATTTATCCTTCCGTTCTTGCCAACCGTGATCGCAATTATGGTTTTTGCTGCAATATATTAGGCGTTCCTCATGAAGGAGTTTCTTGCCGCAAAGTTCCGCGAGAGTTTGCGGAGTAACACGACGATCGGTCACACTGACGATTAATTAAACCCGCATAGTTGTTTAATGACGAAGTTGGCATACCTGTAAGATCCCTCGTCTAATAGGATCACGAAATTTAATGAAACGGGTCCGCAAGTTTATTGTTGTTGTAATACAACTGACATATAAGGATATTCACCAAAGCATGCATAAAAGAAAAACATTGTGCACTTAATTGAATTAATTGAATTAATTTCATTGCACTATTATTATTAGAAATCGTAGTAAGAATGTATTAGTTGAAATATGTATCAAGAAATTTTTGTTACTATTCCCTTTGACAGTGATTTGGATTGACAAGAGTATAAAGTGAACAATTTTATGAATTAATTATTCGTAAAATACAATGATTACAGTTATACATGTGATTATTATTATTCTTAATAGATTGATAATGATTAATTGCAGACATTATCGCTTTATCGTTGCAATATAAAAAGGAACTTTTTAGCCTAGAATATTATAAAAACTTTGCACCTGTCGGGCAAAAAGGAACCCCTATTTTTCTACCTGTTTTTAAGCAATCATTTCCACAGGAATATTAATCGCGGAGAAAAAGCTCGGTTAAGCATTTAAAAAAAACTTATGACTACAATTAAACGGCATTCAGATTCCTCCTCTTCCGTCGAGTTTTCGTACAAGGCAGCAGGGAAATGCGAAACTAAAAATTGCTAATTTATCCGGTGTTTCTTAGCATCGGATACCACTCCGTGCAAATCAAGATTCCCGAGGAAAAAATTTCGCGAAAGAAACAAGTAAATAAGTTTCTTTTTCTTCTTCTACTTCTTCTTCGGCTGCCAGTACTTTCAATTAACCTTCGTTAAACTTAAAAGTAGTACTACCCAGAGGGTGCAGACAGCAGTCAGGATTATCGATAAAAGTTTAACCAGCGTGGAGGAACGAAAAGGAGAAAGAAAGTAGCCAAAAGGAAAAACACCGAGTTAATTCTGACTGAATACACCTTATAATTACGCCCTAATTACAAACGTGCGAAGCAATGTGTTTCCTCCGTTTTGCGAACCGTACCGTGTCTTAACAAGATGTAATGCAGCAAAAATCGACAAAGTGTGTTATCGTCGAAGTTTCTGTTCCCTCTGCAGAAATATTGAACAAGCAGTCGATGCCAAACAGTTCGAAAAAGATTTCCTTCTATCACGGCCCCATTCCTAATTTTGGTACTAACGCTATTTATTCGTTACTGCCCAATGAAGCATAGTTATTTCCTACGTTGAAAATAATTATGCTTGTTTCATTAATAATAATAACCGCTATATTTTTGCATTGTAAATAAATGCGAATGAATAAAAGGTATAATAATAATTGTTCCTTGATTTGTGAACCATTACTTTTCAGATTACTGATCCATTTTTCATAATTTTATATTATCAAATTTAGTGTTAGAAATTTCTATTGTGCGTAAGTACACTACGCGAATGAAAACAATAATAATACGAGCATCCATATGTGGAATTGGGAATACTGCGTGACGGTTTTGAATGATTTCGAGGTTGTGAAAGGTATGTATGTATTTGGAGCTGAGCACTTGAGAAGATCGTGCGAACGGAGGGTACAGCGGCCCAAGGATTCGGGTGGACGCGATCGACTGTCGCCAAGGAATGTCTGCGGTGTGATTCCTAAATGAATGAGAGCAAATGAGGAATAGCATGAGAGAGTAACTACGACTGAAAGAATATATAGAGTGGATGATGCGTGCGCGAGGCAGAATATTTTTAAGAGTTTAAGAGTATCGTCCAGAGTAAAGAGTATTGATTCGTGACTATTGTGAGTATCGTGTGAGTGACGTTGTTCGTTGAGAATTGTCGTATGTCGACGTTTTATATTAATAAAGTTAGTGTTTAATTGAAGGAGACTGACGTCTTATTGCCCTACCTGCCCTCTATTCCAATCTACGCAAGGTTTACCGAAAATAACTTCTACAGATATCAGTGTAAACACTTGTTACAATTTATTTGTATTAAATTTGTAACTGTCATAAATTCTCGCAAGATACGAAATGAATGGAATTGGAGTGAAGACCGAAAGTGTTTAATATTAAAATACTGTCCACGACAATTTAAATATTCCATCACGTTCAAAACTAGAAACTTCGATAACATGATTATTTAACTTGGCAACCCCGACAGCATTTGCATTCCTTGTTATTGCGATATTTCTGAAATGTTGTATTTAATCTAGTTATGCACTCCTACCTGAAGTTTACACCAAGTTAAAATTGAGTAACCTCTTTCTGTCCACTTTGACTTCTGATAAAATCTAGTTACTCCTCCGCTTCGGAACTACAATTCTGAACAAGCACGTAATCCAGAAAAAGATCCAAGCCGTGTGATAAAAGATCGGACACTGCATTTCTGTGGTAGGTGCGAAAAACTTTTACTCGCCGTTTATATTATTTCTGATTGAATAATTTTTACAAAGATTCAGATATACTGTCGATTTCTACTATTCGTGTAAAATGGTAGTCTACCTCCGTCTGAATTGCATACATATAAAGAAACAAGTCAACTTATCTTAAAAAATGATTAAAGTCGATTGATTTTATTATACGCTCGCGATTATAACTCAAGAATACAAGAAACAGGGCAATTGTTTATACAATAGTTATTTGAAATATGATTGAAATTTGAAAAAAAAAACACTTTTGTAGTAATTTGTAGAATTACTCCTCGATTCCTCAAAGGGCTTCCAGGCCCTATACATACATCTCGAGCACGCGGGCTGAAAAGTTCCAAAACGAGTGCCAACCCGACAACGTTAATTCCAAATCCGACCACGCGAAACGTTTCAAGCAAATCCAACTACGTCGATCCATCTAGCTGTTAGAGAACCTCGCGACTAGTTCAATCGACATCTTCAATCAGCGTTGGTTCAAGTCAAAAGAAGAACGTAGCTGGAGTCGTGGAGGAGGTTGGGTGAAGTTACGACGAAGGGATAAAAGATCGAGCGAGAAGGATCTACTCGAGATTCAAGGTGACAGACAAGAATAACGAATAACGCTCGAGAGAGAGAGGGAGAGAGAGAGAGAGAGGGAGAGAGAGAGAGAGAGAGAGAGAGAGAGAGAGAGAGAGAGAGAGAGAGAGGAAGAGGAAGAAGAAGAAGGAGAAAGGTGGAAAGGTGGAAAGTGAGCCAGCGTGGCTCAGCTTTTCCTAGCATCCCCACCTAGTCGGGTTATGCATCCAATTCCATTTCCCATTTCAACTTTTCTCATCTCTAACGGCTCGCTCCGGTGGCGGCCGTTGCGCGGGAGAAGTTAAATACCGTTACCGTAATGTTCAATCATTATTTCTACCATTAAAATAGCCCCGACGGTGGGGCAGGGCCTGGTGGCGAGGGTGGAGGGACATAAGGATATTCTCGAAAGAAGTACGGGGTGGTAAGGAGGGTAGAAAAAAAAAACGAGATATAACTCTCGCGGCGAGGTGGAAAGGTTCGGCTGCTCGAAATGGCTCCACTTCTCGGAATCTTCGCAGCCGCGCAACGCGTGGAAAACTTTGGCAAATGAATAGCATGAAAATCGGTGAACGACCATTACACTTTTTACTTAGCAGGCCCGCGGGGATGTTTCCAGGTGTACTTCGGAGTTCGAAGGGCGGCGAAGAGAGAAACTGGAGGAGTTGGAGATTTTAACCAGGCGCTTTGAACGAAATGGATTCGAGATATTATGTGCCGAGGGTACTGCGGTTCTGGGAATTATTTATGCTTCTGTGAGTGTAATGGGATGTAATATACGACGAAATATAATGTTAGTGTAATAATGCCTAATGTGCGTTTTACTATATCGTCATATTAAACACCTTCACGAAAATGCAAATATGTTATATTAGTATAATAGATTCGATTATATTATATTTTTTAATACTGTGCATGTAATAAGTGTTCTTTATCGCGCGGGGTTTGTCGTCGACATTTTCAATTAGTGTCATTTTGTGTAAAGGTTTGATGTGTTAATAAGATATTTGCATAAGCAAAATATTCTTGAATAGCGAAGGATATTGAACGTCAATGGTAATTTAATATTGCGGGTGCTTGTATTATTAATTTCAAAATGTCTAATAAAGAATACAGGATATTCTCAGATAAATTTAATGAGGCAAGAGATTAGAATAGTATACCTATTTGTAGCTAGATAATTTGGTGTTAGGGAAGAATTAAGTAAATATTTCTGTACAATTGGCCTCAATTCCAGTAAGAACCAGGAAAGGCAGTATTCTCCAGGTAAAAATAAGTAAATGATGTTAAATTAAATATCATCGTTAGACCGGATCTTCACGATTCTTATTTAAATAAATGTCGCTTCAAATATCTCATTCACTTCATCAGTCATTATCAACAAGATCAGTAAAATACTTATATGACAGAGTTTCACGTATTATTTTCCTCCTTCCATGAATTACAAGTGTTCTGAACATTATCCTTTAATACGATCTTAATCATCACCTTTTAATCCTTGCATTCCGTTATGCGAGCATCTATCAAAATTGCAATATAAATTCGTTTAACAGGAGAACCGATAAAAATTGTATTATTTTGTAATTTATTATTGCAAACAGAATCGCTCTCTTTTCATTTCGCAACAAAGTCTAATCCTCTATTCTTAACTAACTACAATACTCAAAGGAATTCGTACAAAAATGAGCGAAAGAATAAGGAAGCATTTCCAAATCACTGTAGAGTAGACAATTAAGAACAAAAAACAACCCACCCTTTTTTATATTCTGCAAATACTGTGAACAGATTTAAAACTAAAAAAGAATACGCGTAATACCCATATTATTAATATAATACATTACGTCAAAGTCATAGTCTACCTACCTCTATTGCGTGTCTGACTATGCGCCGGCCTAGACTACTTACGCAGTTGCCCGTGCAAGTTACCACATGTCACATCAGTTCCTATTCACCATAATGCACAGTACCATTAAACTACTAGCAATTGGCAAGAATTAACAATAACAGAAATATCGAGCGAGAGAAATCATTTACCAAAAATCAACCAAACAGTATTCAAACAGTTATTTCACGCCGTCTCGCCCTCGACACTGTTTCACAGTACATAAACCAGCCTAACAAATGGAAATTCATGCGACTCGGAAAATTCCTTCCCGAAAACACCGAGAGGACGGACGTCTGATTAACACGTCCGATCGAGTCCGATGAGAAAAAGAAGAAATACTCGGGGGCAGAATCAAACGAAAATACGGGTCGGCGGATTGATCACGAACGTTCAAAATTACCTCGCTTCATACAGAGCCGGGGCCAGGCGGAAGAAACGAGCTAATGATAAAAGACAAACACGAGAGGCGGGGTGTAGGATAGAGGGGATAAAAGAAACGGGCGCGGAGGATAAAGAAAAAGAAACGAGCAAAGGAGCACAGAACGAAGAACGAGGGGGAGGGGGAGGGGGGAAGAAAGCTTCATCAAGCCGATCGAAAGGGGCTTCCTGGCCGCTGTTTGCCTTCCGTCCCCTCGCCCCTCCAACCACCGCCCCGTTCAAGCTAGACGGTGAACGAAAATTTCGCGAATTTATACTCGGTAGTCGCAGTAATTAGCCGAAATGAGAATTGGCCCCGGCTACGAGAGCCTGGCCCAGCCGTCGCTTAATTGAAAGCGACGCTCCGCTGAAAAGTCGGATTCCCGGTCAATGCGCATCCATTCTGCAATTACACGCGATGCGATTTGCCGGCGAACGGCCGCCGAGAAATGGAAATGCGTGTCGTTTATGCAGTCGTTCGCTGAATTTTAATAAAACGAAGAATCGTGCGGTGGATGATCGGTATCGCCGCGATACAGTGAACAGTTGCGGATCAATTTCGGAGGGATTTACTTTGGG
The DNA here is from genome assembly GCA_963667235.1 of Nomada lathburiana. NCBI lineage: Eukaryota > Metazoa > Arthropoda > Insecta > Hymenoptera > Apidae > Nomada > Nomada lathburiana. Next base: position 5,839,375 of record OY763898.1, on the reverse strand, counting down.
AAGTCAATTTCTGTCGGTTTCTTGTATATTTATATGTATATAGGGCGATGCACCGAACTCGAACACGTTGATTAACTTCTAAATTATGCGTCAAATACAAAATTGTCAAGTACAAAAGTTGCAGAGCATCGAGGGAGGCCTCGTGTGGAGTGCAAGACTTTTTTTTTATAAGTGGAAGCGTTTAGGAAATTTGAAGGTGAACTTTGTTCTGTTAAGTGGAATGCCCTATCTTTTCTGCGGCAGTTTGAAAGAGCATTAATTTGCAAGGAAAAAATTATAAAACATTGTTTTCCCCGAGAAAGATAGGGCATTCCATTTAAAAGAAAACAAGGTGATAGAAGGTGGGAATAAAAATTGTACTGAAGGCATGATTTTGTGTTGCCACATAAATAGTTTTTGCATGTAAATGCAAGTGTCTCGATAATGATATACACTTAGCTTGTGATTTTACTGGAAATGAAAGTAGAGTAAAATGAATTTGTCGTTACCCTGTTACAAGCTTCTTTTTAATTAATTTTGTTAAGTGTTTACTTTAATATGTGCAGCTTAAGTTGAATTCTTTTTAGAAGAAAATTAGAAACTGTTGCAATGTTAGTTTGGTTAGGTAAAATGTTGGTTCTTTTTCCCTGCCTACATAATGAAAAAGAAATTATGATTCCAATAGAAATTATAATCCCAGTCAATGGTAAAATTTGAGAGAATACGAGAGATGTATGCAAAGAGCCAATGAATATGTTTCCGATACCGATACCGATACCGATACCGTTACCGATACCGATACAGAATAAATTAAATTCACGATAGCTATTGAATTTTAGGTAAATTTCACTGCGCGTGGTAATACTACGAATGTAGACGGTTCGATTGAATTTAGTCCTTGTTTTTAACCTACCGGCGATTGAACGGGAGAAAATACAGTGGATTTATAGTGGGCGGCATTAATTGACTGGGGCACTGATTGAAAGTGTTTGACAGCGTTATTTATTGCGTAATTGGAAACGGAGAGCTTCTGGATTTTCAATGATAATAACTCTGCCAAAATATACACCAACACAGTATTTAACTCTAACTTGAATAGTAAGAAACATTTACATTTCTTTTACCTTTCTTTCCATAAATAACTTAGATCAAATTAGAACCGATACTTCTCCAACTAATAAATTTTACTTACTTCCGGACAAGTGTCTCAAATACCAAATTTTAAATGAAAATCAAACGTCAATTTGTTCCATGCACGTATTCATGAGAAAATAAGAGTTTTGGTGATCCCTCTGTTCAAAAAGAAAAATTCCGCCGAAATTGTCTTACAAATATATTACTACATTCAAGAATGTCTCGCAAAAAAGAAAGTAGATAATAAAACAAAATTTATTATAGCATAAACGTTAATAATCAAGGATAACGCAGGCATTCTAAGCGTTCCTCGCTATCGAGACATTCAATCTGTCTTTAACGACACAGTGTCTTGAAACTGTTCATGGAAACGAAGAAATCCAATTAGAAAGCAATAGAGAGAGGCAAATCGTCACTGCGACTGGGACACCGGGTCAGTGTTAATATTCATAAAAAGAAGTAGCCAGCGTCCAATTTTAATCGGACCTCCAACCGGTGTACATTAATGGGAATAAAATCACCCGTCCAAATTTTACAGAATTATTATGAAACATAGCCGTGTCACGCTGCTGAAAAATGGCAGGCACTGACTCTAGTCATGATGAACACCAGGGCGTAAACGTTGCGTGATAAAAACCAAAGTTCTTCCCAAGGGTGGGAAAGATTCATCACCATCTCCGCATTATTTTTTCAAAAACGCACACAAACGGACCACCCATGCGCGAATGTAGCATCGAATATTTCGCGAGAATTGCCTCGTAAAGCAAACATCGACGTGTTCAAAACTCGTTGCGACTATCAATTTTCAATTAGCCGATTCTGAGCGGTCCGCTTGTGTCCGGAGAATTTAATAATAATTCGGGGTAAAATTTACGGCTCGCGTCAGTCGGACATTCAACTTAGCGAGCGAAATTCGTCGTACGCGTTTTAATAACGACGACACGCGACGGGGATACGATATACCGCGTCGTCATCACGCCGCCAAAGTTTATTAATTATTCATTCTGATTAAAACGGGGCTGAATAGTTCGAGGCGGATTTCCGTCGATGAAGCGTCGTCGCTGTGCATCCGCGCGACCGCCAATTTATTACAATGTACAGGTAATTTTTAGTGAAACAATTTAGAACGTGAAAACGTTAACCGGATCTGACGGGATGTCGACACGTGTGCACGTGGTGCGCTGATAATGACGAAATGCAAGGTGAAGCTGGATAGATCTGTCGTAACTGGAAATCACCTGAATATCGTGTGTTCCTAATGATATACAGTGATGGTCAAACATTTTCAATCGCTGTCCCGGCCTTACAGTGTATTGATTGTTAAATTAACCTTTGATAATCTTCACTGATTTGAAATTAATGTTGCTGGGAATAGCAGCGATTTAGAATAATTTAGGAAGGTATAATTCAAGTTGGACAAACTTTTCTAGGTTTAATTTGATTCAGCTTAGTTTCTTCGGAACATTTCGATGATCTTTAGAATGTTTCGTGATTGCAAACAAATGGTTGGTGTTTTATATACATATATTAACAGAGAGCTAAACGTATGAAATAATTTTGCAGTGATTTGGTTTTCAATATTGGGATATTATGCGCATTATGTGAATGTACTTTGCACGCCGCCAAAATAGCATCCACACCCATAAATCCTGTATTCGTCAACATATTCTCAGACAGATGCACGAATCTACCCAACAAAAAACTAAAGCTACCTGCTCCGTTCCACACCAGAGTCTTCCATTAGCCAAACCTTATAAAAATTGCAGCAACTCCAGTTATGGAACGAATTTACGGAAAAACAGCTGACTGGAGCATACAAATCCCACAGAAAAATACTGATCTAGCAAACCTGCCAAAGAACCGAAAAAGTATGCCTTCCATAAACACGAAAAAAAGAAAAGTTTGTATTATAGTACATATTTAATTTTCTATTCCGGCACTGAATGACAATACTCACCTATCTTTCCTCGCCAAATTAATGTATTATTGTTCAAATGTTCGTAAAACGTGTCTTACCTGTAACAAACGAAAACAAGATCCAATTAGACATGCGCGTTTCGAAATGTAAAGTGTCCGATATAATAGCGTCACGTAACAATAACAAGAGAGATCTCAATATGTTACCAACTTCTATTTAACATATCATAACTTGAAAACGTTAATTTGAGGCATCGTATTCGTTAAAATAAAGTAAGTACCAGGAAAAAATGTTTAATATACACATTATTTCAATTTCAGCCTCAGCGATTTCATTTCGTATCATCATTTCTGCACAGCATGCATATTTACACGATTATAAATAAATTAAACCGTTCCTTCCATTATATTTAAATTTCACCTTCATAAGCTTCGTCGAAAAAGCTGAAATTCTGCAGTATTCCGACAGTAGTAACAATCGTAACCGATTAAATTCAGCGCTCCGTTTCAAATCACTGAAACTCCGATCCAATCCATTTTTATTGGATTTCAATACGCGCTTTTTCTTGCTGATAGAGCTACTGCTTCGTTAAAATTAATATTATACGAGTGACGATAATAAATCGTGATTGAAAATAGAACCAATTGAACGTCACCTCTCATTCGTATGCACGAGATCAAAAACTTTCGGATCCTGCTAGCTGTCATTTGTATCATATTTGCATTGGGATACATTTTTTTTGGACAGAGTTCATTTTACGTATAAAACCGGACCCCGTCCTAACAGATTCTGCCGACGCACACGCGAACAGAACAAATACCTGTTATATCGCTTATCTTAATGCACTATTTTCGTTCGACCCCGGCGTCTGATCAATTTCGCCTTGAACTACTTACACTGACGTCCGACTTCCAACTTCCGGGTGAACTCTTTTCACGAAATAACTTTATTTTTCAAGATTCGACACATCGATAAACGTTCACGGTATTCACTTTTACTACCCAACTTCCCTTCTTCGCAGAAAATACTTCAACAACAGACAAGCATCCGTTAGGTTTCGTTCGCATTCTTGTATAATTTTGCAGCAAATGGGACCCGGTGAAATCAATATAGATTAGAACTTCATTCAAATTCCACTAGTTCGTGTTCCTGGCGGGGACTTCTAAAGAATGATGGAAGAGTACTTTGCTCGAAGACTAATTTAAATACTTGAAAACTTTAAACGGAGATGGGAAAAAAAATTTCTCTCTCCCTTTCATTATTCCCCTCGCTCTTTCCCATTTCCTCTGCTTAATCTTTAAACGAATTCTATTACGAGTTCGTTAGGAGAAGATTGTCATTTCACGCCTTATATTTATCGTCGAGCTGTAAGCATCGAATCACTAAAATGTGCAATAATACTTTTCGTTATTTCTTCGTGAAATTACGATTTTTTTTTTTTTTTATATCAATATCGCGGTCAGATTGCTGCACGACAGGGCATCGTTCATTGCTGAACCATCTTAATTATCGAAATTCCAGTTTCTTGTGCGTCTCCGATGGCCCGTTATTTAAACATCATTTCAAAGTTTACAGAACGGCGCCCGGGTCAAGGATCCAGCAGCAGGCCAATATATCGGCTCCACCTGTATTTCCAACGAATTTCAGCGGTGCAGAGTATCGAGAAACATTTTCCATATTCACCTCCTCGAACCGCTCAATTTATATTCTGCAAGTTCCAGCCGGCGTTAGTTCAATTCAAATCAGCTCACAGTTGCCGGAAACTGACGTCGATATTTCTACTCGGCTCGAAGTTACCCGCATTAATATTCATTGTGATCACGTTCCGACCTTAACCCGTAAACATTCCCCCGAAGAAAATTTGTCCCGATTAGTTCTCAGACTAGCAAGTGAATATTGATTTAACATAATATTAACTGCAATTCTTTCTTTAAGAAAACTTATAGTGAAATTTCTGGAAGACTTTTTATTTCTTGGAAGTCCCTGTGCGATTTAATTCAATTGAAGACAACGGTTCTATATTTTGTTTGTTCTAAATATTACTTCACCTGAGGGCAACTGGATTGATTTGTTGAAATATACTTGACCTTTTTACATTCGTAGAGTGCAACGGAAATGAATGTAAGATTTACAATATGTAGATACAGCTGTATGTGTCTTCTTAATCAAATAACATTATTGTTTGTTAATTAGGTAGAAACATTTCGGTATTACTGATCTACATGAAAAATTCTCTGTCACCAAGCCTATTTCAATTCAGTGTTTTTATATCACATTACATTACACACATTTCGATTCATAATTAGAAGGATAGTTCTTACAAAATCTGTTCCACTCGTTCTCAGACCGATCAGAATAGAACATAATAAATTAATTTATACATGTTAACCATTCGACTGTACTTCAAAATTGCCCCAGTTTGTCGTGTATATCATACAGAAAGGAATATTTCATTCGTGTTTCGTCTGTCATTACAGTTCGCAGTTCTGATTTACTACGTCTAAATTGAGGAAATAAATTAAAGCCTACGTTTGTGAATATTATTTAAGCCTGTTTAAATTCCACACTAGCTTCAGCTATTCGCGAAACCAAATAAAAAGGGATCACCCTAAAACTTTTGTTAAGTCGTAAAGGGAAAGAATACCGACTGCAGGCGGATGGATCAGCCGTCACCTTTCCTTAAAGGCGAATAAATTCGTGAGCGCTCTAGCCGGTCACCACATTTGTCACCACAAGCGTACCATTTTTTCGGGCATGAGAAATTACCAAGTAATGTGCATCCCACTACACCTCGATAGGGAACGCACCCTCAACTCTTAAAAAGCCAACATGCGTGCACCTTTTCCACCGCTCACATAAAGATAGAAACCAATCAAAAGACACATACAGTCCTTTTAAATACCGCAGCAATCTTACGCAGAAACAGTACCAAAAAGCCGGTCCAAGTATCAACAGGTCGGTCTTAGTACCACGAAACCGCTCTTACGGCACACCTTTCTCTTTCATCAAGCTACTAGTATATCACTACTAGTATTCTTCCGAAATACAGTCCACCCCAACCGATACAGTCCACTGATTATTCACATAGGCCTCCTTACGAGAAGTCCGCGTTATTTAATCGCCGCCGATATACTGTCGACGCTCTGACGCGGAACAACTATATCGTGACAAGCGTGCATCATCCTCGCACATTCAATGCAATACCCGTGAAATAATTCACAACCAAACACTAATAATACCGACGACAAACATCGCCCATTCAAAGTGGCCCTCACTAATCAGTTAGGTACGTCAGCTTTCAACTGCACAGTTCGCGCGGAAGGTTTATTTATTTCCAAAGCAGTCACGCTACATCCAAGCTAGTTAGTCCCGTGCAGGATTGCACAGCGTCCAACGATCCATCCTTACCATCCAGAACTTAGTTTGGCATCTCGAGAGCCACGGTTCGCCGAGCCCTCCCTCTTACCGCGTTACGTTTGACCTGGTTCCCCTTACTTTCGAGTTAATTGCGTTTACGTGTAACCGGGACTACGTACCCGCCCAGACGCGAGCGTCGTTTTTACGTGTCGACGGATACGTCTTAATGTCCTGTAAAATCCGACGGAATTCAATGACTGGAGAATTAAGCGCGGCTGCAGCCAGAAAACGGACGACACGGGCCCCGAACAACCACCAGCCGTATCCTTCAGCCAGCCGCCGCTTCAGAGACACGGAATTGCTTTCCCGCGTGTACTCGTTTGGCCGTGGCCCGGGCAATTTATCTTTCGTCGAGCAACGAGCGTCCCACGCTAATGCAACGAACGCCGGATAACGGCGTGGCTCGTTATTTGCATTCTTGCTGCAGCGTTTTGCGGATCGCTTCTTGCTCGACGAGCGACGCGAAATTATCCCGGCACGAAAGAAACCGCACGGCCCGGTGCTTTATCTTCAATCTCTGCCCTCGCCGCGGCGTTTCGTTTGATTTAAGGGCGGAAAGAAAGGAGAAACGTGATGCTGGCCGAAAAAGTCGGGAAAATATCTCGGATTTTTTTAATGCACGTCAAATTATGTACAGTGACTCCGGGGTTCGTTCACGTGCCCCGGGGGTTACGGAAATAATGGTTCCACCCTAATTCTCGTGTCAGATTAGTGTGTATGGATTTTTTGATTCCGTAGTGAGCGAGATTATATTTGGCGAACAAATGTGTGCGCGAGTGCATTGGCGCCGTGAATGGGGGAGCTTTTAAGGGTGTTAGTGACTGTACAGACTCGTACAGAATGTTGAAATAAGTACATCGTTCCGACGTTTCATTGAATACTGAAGTATTACAGTAGTGGAAACATTTATTGTGTGCCCAAGTTTCACATAGTACACGCAATTCAAAAAGCACCTATATAACGAAGTGTAATGAGGTGTTCAGAATAGTGTTATAGGTAGGTTTGATGAATGAAGTTTAATACCTTTGAAATACTTGATTATAGATTAATGGATTCAAACAAGTCACAGTAATTATTTGAACGCAAAAGGCATACAATGACGTACTATTACAATCGATAAATAAAAATATCTTAAAAAATAAATAATTATTAATTTAACCAAAGTAAAACACAACAACTATTTCATTATGACATTGAACAATGGGCACTGAATTCCTATTAAAAAACCATTCAACAATATTTGCATTGGTACTAATAATAGGAGAGATATAAAAGTGATAATACGTTTAAGTACTAATTTAAGTTATGCAATAAACATTTCCAGCACTGTGTATACTAAATATTATTCATTTTAAGGTATCTTGATCATCTTATGAGATAATTTAATATGGTGTAATAAAAATACAGCAATTCTTTCCTTTAGAAATCGCATTGATGTGGAAGAAAAGATAAAGACGAGAATTTAAGATCTAGAAGAGGAGCCATAGTTTACACTATCTCCCACAAGATAAAGATGAGCAGAAGTCACAAGGGACTAGCTTTTTCTCGTCATTTTCCAGGGTATCCCTTGAGCTTATATACGTCATCGTATTTTCTAATACTTGCCCACTATTCAATTCTGTTCAATCCTATTTCCTCCATTTTCCCGAAACCGTACCACCCTTCGTGAAGTTAGAGCAGTGCCACATTAGTTTCTTTTCCAATTCCGCTAAATGCGACCCACAGTGCAAAGAAAATTGAAGAAATAACAAGTATCGTTCGCAATTCGAGCAGGTGATTCTTGCAGGATAGTTACAAAAAATTGTGTGGCACTGCAGCATCAGAAAGTTCTCCATTTTATTCCAATATGACAGAAAAGCGTAACAGGACTCCCTTCGCAAAGTATTAAAGAAACCTCGAAGTTAATGCAAAGTTCATCCAACCGGCATAATAATAACCGTGCACACGTGTGAGACATTATTGCACAAAAATCAATTCAGTTGACATTTTGCAATGGTTAATTGTTTTCTTGGCGAAATGTATCGTCACGACCACAGTGTACGAAATTGTGTATCTCCATACCTTGCATCGTCCAGAACAGAACACATTTGAAATTGTCACGGCGAAACATTTCGCTTTACCCGAATAAAAAGCGAAAAAATAACTTCATACAATGCCCCGTCCATACTCATAAAAACTACCACTCATAATGAAAATCTTCTAGAATCGAAAGGCTATGCTAGAAAGATTACGTTGCCTTAATTTCTCCAAACAGAAAAATAATACTAATACACTACGTTGACTGCCTACGTTAAATGAAATATGTACCCAAGGCATAAATTATTATCTTACATGTCAGGCACCTGGCAGACGATTCAATCCAAGAAGCCAGAACTTTATTATCGCGAGAAAAAAGAAAATGCGAATCTCCGCCAAATGATCCCAAATCAACACACGCCCAACCTTAGCAAGGCAATAGGGCAAGCCGGGCGGCCAGTTATGAGGCAGTCGTCGAGCAGCTACGAGCTAAATCCCGATTCTCATGCAATGACGTTTTCACGGTTGATACGGAACCGGAAGAGCATACCAGACGCCCATTGTTGGAGCCCCATCGACATTGGCCTGATATTCTACAACGGAGCGTGGCGTACGAACCTATCGGAGCAATTAAACTACCGGCAGACAGGGGTAGTTGTGATGTCACGGCATAACGGCGGCCATTAAGATAACATGCCCGAGGGTGATTAGCTTGCCTAATTACTGCGAGACGTCGTAGCCCTACTACACTCGCCCCTGCTATCTTGCCTTCTCTGACGAATCTTCAGCAACCGCCTGGAACACCTGTCGCTCTGATCCTTTTCTTCGCGGTCCCCCTGTCACGACGTTGCGTCAGGTAGCGGAAATAATGCCACGGTACACCATACAACGAACTATAATGTCCAGGGTTTCGAGCGGGACCAATTACACGTGTGCATGTACAGTACTGGACTAGCAAAGGACTAGCAAAGGTGTATTTGATTTGATTTGACCACGTACAGCGACTCACGAATTTGTTCAGAATGCATTCAAGTTTTGAGATCAATGATTCTGTCCTTGTTCTATGTTAACTTGAAATACCAATATTTTTTTTCGCGATATTTTTTTGAATAATGAATAGCTCTCGTACTTATGTGTATAGTGAAGGAAATTATATTTTGCGAACAAATAAATGTGTCAGCTTTATGGCACTGGTGTATTAGAGGTGTAGAAGCTTTGAAGAAGATCAATGGTCGCTTATCGTTTAACAACCTTCATTTAAGGAACATATGAAATCAGTATTCTTAGGGGAGATTATACAAATAATCATCGACTACAACAAATTTTCAAGTACCCAATCGTTTCTTTCATTCTTATTTTTAATCAAGATCGTAGTTTAATTGCGATATAATGAACTCTTCTTTGAAGCTATATTTATATCCCTTAATTTATTTCCGAGAAATAATCTTCCATTCTAGCAGCGTGTTGAAGTTTATCGCAAATGCAAATATGTACGAAAGCATGAATTACGTATGTAGTTATATTACACATCCGTACGGAACACCAACAGGTGTATTGTTCTCCTGATGGCAATAATTCAGCGCAGGTTGTAGAAGGAAATTGGTTTTTTGTGCACGGTAAATATATGAAGGTGCGCGAGAACAAATGGTCCATTGAAACAGATCTGAATTTAAAGTGTTGCTGCATTATAATCGCCCATTATTTTTAGTAGATATTCGAAATTAATATTCTTTTATAATAACTATCTTCTCCTTTTATCACCTGATGTATTTTACTTGATAATAGACACGTGTTCATAATTCTGGATTTTCGTTCTAAAATATGCCATAAAATCGAAAGGGAAATGTGAAAAGAAGCGACTGTAGACATAGTGATAGAAAGCTTGAGCAGTGTGATGGAATTTACTACTTAAAGACTATAAAACAACTTTATAGCGCTGCGTTCATCTAAGGATTATTCAAAGTCAATTGGCCACTTAGAATTATTTACTACAAATACGAACGATCGCCTGAACGATGCTCTCATTGAAGACCTGATAAGCGATTTCATTGTATTTCAATGCGTTCATACATTAAATCAAAGAGAAGTTCAGACTTGAAAGGTGGTGGATTGAACTATACCTATTATTTATTAGACAATTAGACATATTAATTACAATAACTCATTAAAGCAATAACTCTTATCTGATGAACGTAGGTTAAAAAATGAGTTACTTGAATTATAAGCCATATGAATCTTAATAAATTAACAAAAAATATAACAAGAGTTGGACCTTCCTTTAAAAATAAAACCATAGCTATGTATTATAAATGTATAAACTATAATATTACGAATTTAATAATCGAGGAAAAAGCAAGAAAATACTTCTGTAATATTACAGAAAATTGAAAAAATATAGGAATAATCCACACAAATTTTCTTACATATGTCAATTATTATTTTCACGTTTTCCACGTCTCAATCAAGTGTGGAACTTCTTTACTATACCCTCTTATATTAAGTAAAAATAGAAATGAGATTATTAATTTATAAACTGCATAAAAATGAAAAATGATTAAATTCATAGGAAGAACGGGCAAATAAAAGTGTTTGGACTCGTCAGACAAAACCACACGAATAACGCCAAGATCAAAGGAAATGTACATAGCTTAAGAAAAGAAGGAAAAAAACTGACAAAGAAGCGTCGCGATTTGCATCAATTGGTCACTATTGATTTTCTTCAAATGGACGCCCCATGGATTCTGTGGGTTAACGTTTGAGTATGATAATACGATGATGAAGTATTCAAATCCTGAAACATTTTCATCGGGCCTCGGAGTCTGCGGGGAATTTGTAGCATTTCCAACTTCTTAGAATGCGAGACAAGACGCATCCTCGCCATCTCGTAAATTATATCCAGCCGCATCTTAATGCGCGAATGATATTCCAGTTTTAAAAACTTTTGCATTATCCTGAAATAACAGCGACCAAGCCGTCTCGCGATTACTCCGTGCTTCTCGCTCCTGAAGCATGAATTTCTTCGCATAAACTAACGAGCTGGTGATCACTCAGAGCATTATACTACTTCCGAACTTATTTTTCTGTTTTCGCATTTCTATAGTATGTGCAGTGGCTGAAATAGATTGAATTCGTAATAATCACTTCTATCGTCAATAATAAGAAAAATATTCTTTTGCACTCTGAAAACTAAGGTACAATAAATTAAATAGTTTCGAAAGTAAACTGTGATTAACTTGCAGGAAATATTAATTTCGCTGATAATTAATACGCAAAGTTCTATCTATTTTTTATACTGTTGTATCAATTGGCGTACGCTAGGAAAGGTTACAAACCAGCTAGTAAATTGAAGAGATAATTTTCATGTCAATTGCCTTCGTGTTCGATATAATCTGACGTACACTATCGTTTCCTTATTTTCATATTAGTGGTTGTTTACCAGTTTCAGGCATCAATTTCATTTTGGAAACGATAGAGATAATAAATCGATCAAACTGAATTAATGTGATAAAACGATACACAATCAGTACGTAAATATAATCATAAATAGAAGTGGGTGCAAGTGTATATAGCATTGCTTGTTTGTAACACAATTTCACCGCACGATAGTTTACCAGAAATAGAAAATCGAAGCATCACTCTAGAACTTTTCGACAGGAGCTTTCAATTTTCTAGCGGCTTCATAAACTAGGACAGGAGTCAACTCAGCCATGCTTCCTCCGCATTTTCGACAGCTAGAAAAGGCCTGTCATGTTCTATTTTCTATACGTGAACGCGAATAACACATACTATCGAAAAATCAAGGAGCAATGAGGCAATCTATGTGAGTTGATGAACAATGGTGACATCGTTCTATCAGCGGTCAAAAGGTTTACAAAAATAATTCATTCAAAACCCCTGCTAAGTAAGGAAAGCTCGAAATGATAGAAATTTAAAAAATGTGTAGATAGTATGGGGGAATAAAAACTGTATATAAATGCAATATCGTTCACGGGAAGGAAGAAAACTGAAAATAAAGAAAGCAGGACAATTACATGTGTAACGAACGAAAATATTGGAAACTCTAGAAAACTGTGAAACGTGGAACTGTAGTTGGATGTAGTTCATCAAGAACGATCAATTACACTTCACATCCGTCAGAATTATCAATCAGCAAACTGTCAGATAATTATTCAGAGCAAAGGAACAATTAACCTCGGAGGTAAGTCATCGTTCACGTTACATCAACACTGTCAGTCGAAGCATCCACGAATATTCATTAGCCTGAAGGGTCAGACGAATTTCATATCGGCGCATATTTATTATTCATTATCAGATAGGTATCTTTTTTTATACAGACATATCTTTGCATTGTACCCTTCAATCTACAAAGTGAAATACGTCCCACTTGTTCATAATAACTAACTTATTCCACTAATTATGAAACTTACGAAGAGGCTATGAGCAATTAAGTACCATAGAAAAGCCAACCTCATATGAATCTTCAGATTGGGCATTAAATTTGAATGTTACAAATTTTTCTTACACTTTTCGATACATCGATTTTATCTAAATATAACAAAAATATGCCCTGATTGACTCAATAGCAATTTAATGTTAAATATCATTTTAATTGATTCCTGTGAATATTAAACTGTAAAATAGTGAAGGCTGTTCGATTCTATTGGCGACCAACGTAATTTTCACTGCAATCAGGGCAAAATTATTCAAACAAAATTAGACTCAAAGAGACTTGCTTTGTAATGTCCTGTACCAGGGCATAAGCTAACCAAGTTTCCTAATGCTCCTAAGGCTATATCTAATGCGCGCTATATTATCGCCCTGCCGGAGATAAGTCAGCATTAATTATTGACGATAACGCGGTAAACTAACCCCCAGCGGCATTAATTATGCTAATCATTATGCTAATGATTATACGACCAGCTCTTAGCCACTTCATGCATGTATGCATGAGTCGCTGACAAGTAATCATACTTAATTGTTCGATCGCATAATCACCCCGACAACGAGACGGTAAAAACGAACGTCGTTGAACAAAAGGGGTGAGCGGTGCAGCAGGGCCGAGTCTGCATGGTCAATGTAAATTAGTAATTCGTACCACCCCCATAATACCTTAACTCTAGCCAGTATTTTAGCGTGTCATCAAAGGGTAATGCGCCGTGATGCTTTGACATTAATTAAGCAAATATGCTGACCACTTTCTTGGGAATTTGCATTCCTACAGCGATGGTTTATATTTGGGGTATAAGATGTACAAGTGGAAGGAAAATATACATAATCGCCACGGAGATTCGTGTGTTAGAAAATGACTAGTTTTATGAAAGAAGTTTTTCTATATAATTACAATTTTGTTTTGGTTATTGATACTGCACAGTTCTTTTCCTTTTTGTTACTGTACGGTATTTGTGAAAACGAATTCTTAATACAGCAAGATTCTTTCTTGCCATATTATAAAGATAACAACTTGTCTAGTTATTTAATGCGTTTGGTATGGAAGTAAATATTGCGCAAATGTAATTTGCGCCCCTATATTTTAAATTGCGATCAATAAAATTTGGTCACCGGTTTTGCAGAACTTCTTATTCATCGACTAACACTTTCACCAATCAACAAACGATTTACTCAGCACAAAGGTTTTCTCAAAATTAGAGCGAACAACGCACAACCGTGCGCCTCATTGAAACAATCCCTGCAACAAATCTGTAAAATTTGTCACAAAAATCCACCTGTATTTCCCACCAATATTTCCTGGTATGAATGAACCTTATTTCTCTCAAACGTGTGTTACTCGTACAAAACAAATTCCAAATCCAAAATAAACATTCTAATTTTCTCCATTTAAAAAAAAAAATAGAAAAGAAAAGAACCAGTCCATTTCAACTTCTGATCAGCCTAAACCCAACATTTCGCAAAACCAATGGTCCTGTTAAGAACTAATTTAAAACTATCGCATCGGCTCGGCTGTCCAGAGAATACCGGGGCGAGTCCGCGTGTCTGAAAAAGACGTCGGGCGCTGTGGAGGGCACGTCAGCATTTTCACGGGGAATATTTGGTAATTTTAGTGGCGGTACGCGTGGAATGGGAAGACAAAAGGGGAGACAGTAGTCCAGCGAGCGGGAATGATGTAATTACGTAGTTAGCGGGACCTCACGTAACGGCTTGACATCTGTCTTCTGGCCCGAGAGTCGTTCTAACCGGCATCTGCCGGTGTCGCCCACTTCGTGTTTCAAGGAGCATTTTTCATCCGACCGGCTCCCTCGTTATTTCCTACAAAGATTAGAAACAGCCTTGGCGCTGGAAAAGGAAGAACGAGGATCGTTCGGCTCGCTAATTACGTCGCGATCGTCGAGCAGTTTGCGAGGCACACCACTCGAAAAACTGCATCTTACGAGTTTTTGCTCTCGGCTTCGAGGCTCTCGACCAAACGACATTTCGAAGGGTTCGTCCCGTGATGGAGAGAGATACTTCGTCTACACCGATTTTTAATTCATCCCTGTGTTGGTAGATTGTTTGGATAATAGTACACGTACACCGCCGGCTAAAAAGCTTGGGACCGTCGGGTGTTTCAAGTTGTACCAAAATTTTATTAGAAATGTTGAGAACATTTCCAGGCTGGATGTATATCGGAGCAATATATATTATTACGAGTCGTTAACAAGCCAGTCGATATTCGTACAACTAAGAAAGCGGCACTAAATTTGTTCGGCAAAGTGTAAGTTGGATGAACTGTCTTGGTTTGATTGTATGGTAAGTGAGAAAAATTGTACTGATTATATAATACAAGCGGTTCTTCGAGAGTTTGAGTTTAATATATTGACTGAGATATTATATATGATATCTGTTATTATAAACATGAAATAAGAGGAGACATTTTGTAACAGTTTTATTGTCTTGCAGAAAGGTTGAAAGGTCAAGAGGTTAAAGGTTATAAGGTTAAGAGGTCATATTAATAGAACAATAGAATTAATATAACAGTAATGGAATTAAATTATGTCATCCATAATGTCTGGTACCTAACTAATAATTGTGAATGCAGTTTTCATTTTACATGTTGCATGATTAACGCATAGAGAACTCTGTTCTAAAAAAAATATGTTCCGCCTGTCCGTGAACCAGGAATTCAGCCTTTCACACGCTTTATTATATGAAACGGGCGAAAAATTATAAAGTTATCTCAGGAAACTAGGTAGGTCGAGAAATTAAATAATCATGCCTGCTGAATTCACATTTTTCCATTCATTAACATTTCCATCGTTTTATTCTTGCACTGTCAGGATACCTGCAAGGTATGAAGGAGAGGAACATGACATTTTCGCGACGCACACCTAATAACGGAGTTTCTAAAAATCGTAAAAACAAAAGGTCGGTAATAGAACTGACAGTTCTGACAAATTCTGAGTTCCGACGCTTTTATCGGAAATTGCAAGAAATCGAATAATTGAAACACGAGTTTCCACGAACACATTGATCGACACGGTGCACGTTATAAAATCAAACCGACACATCAAACCGGTTGAAGAACGCTCCGGACGACTTTCGGTATTCAAATATGTAGCGGGGCAATGTCGATCGGCTTCTGCTTCCTAGAAATGGAGTGGCGTCGACTAACATTTATCTTCGCAGTCGGGCTGGTTAGCACAAAAATTAGCTTCCTCCCGAACGACGCAAGAAAACGGCACCGAGGATGTTGGATCTGCATAATTTCGAAAGGAGTTTCTCGTCGAACGTACGGACGACGGAGGAAAACAGAACAGAGGGGAAGAACAAGAAAAGGAAGACGAAGGGAGGGAAGTAGACCAAGACAGACAGAGGAGTAACAAGCTTTGAAAACGAAGAAGATAAGGAAGAAACGAGGACGAGAGACGGGGAAGAAAAGCACAGGGAGCAAAATGGACGACAGGAGGAGGAACGGGAGACGCCTGAGAAGTCTAATTCACATTCATCAGGCTTATAAAACACCAAGAGGAGCTTGACGATACCTGGCTTCGTCTGCCATCGCGTT
The DNA here is from genome assembly GCA_963667235.1 of Nomada lathburiana. Classification (NCBI taxonomy): domain Eukaryota; kingdom Metazoa; phylum Arthropoda; class Insecta; order Hymenoptera; family Apidae; genus Nomada; species Nomada lathburiana. The sequence continues at coordinate 5,822,912 of OY763898.1, read as the reverse complement.
CTCTGCACCGGTGCGACTAAAGCGAGAGTCGGGACTCGAGTAACATCGTTGCTGGCAAGACTAAGCCACGATGACGAAGGACCACCCGTCACATTTTCATTGGCATTCGTGTTATAGAGTGATGCTGCACTACATCGAATTTTATGTAGAACAGTTGCACGAAGTATCGAAGTGCTACTCGTGTTTGTCTATGGAAATTTGGCCATGCATTGTACATTTCATTTTAGTTTTTCCTCATGCTTCGTGTGAAATAGAGCTCGTCTTTTAATGGAGCAATAATTGCACTACATCTTACAGACCACCTTAATTGTATGTTAGTTATAGAATATTTATAGATTATAATAAGGATTATTGTCAAAGATTGAATGAAATGATGAAAAGCGTGCAAACGTTGCAATTGGATTTATTGTGACACATTGTGTGTTATCTTGCAACGTTCCTGTATTCCTTAAATAAATGTGTAACAGTACCTCGCCTTCCAATGTCCCTTCACTGACTTTTACCAGCGATTTTATTTGCGATAGCTTCAGATGATTAATCTGAACGAGACAAACAAAATTTGTATACATAGGAAAACACTTCACTCATCTTCGTCGCAACAGCTCGAAGGACCCATCTGCCTTCACCCGCTTACAAAAGAAACTGTTTTCGCCAAGTCACCAGCGAAATTCCATTTCATCCAGGATAAGAAACAACCGTGACGCACGGCTCGACGAATGAACGAATTCGCCCGTCTTGCCCAACGATACCAACAAAAATAGCTAAATTAATGTACGGCCAGAAGTCCGGCAAACATGCAAGTTCATCGAGGGCAAGCCTAATCGCCCCCAAAGCCCCTAAAGTAGTCCAAAGTACCATTGAAACCGCTCAGCTTCGTCGAAGCACACAGCTGCGGACAATTATTCCCGGACAATCGAAACGCAGGAGGCACGGGCTTAAACCAGTCTTTTGACTTCGGCAAAGCCGTACACAAAAGGCGGAGTTCCTTACGGGCGAAGACCCGCGGATGGCCACGAGTTCCATGCTCCGCGTATCTAAAAGGTAAAACGCGCATTCTTTCTGCGCGCCTGGAAGCCCTCGTTACGCTTTGGGCAGCGTCCAACGGGTCTCACGTTGATGTCAGCTTCCAGGAAGACTCCAAAGAGCTGGCGTTCACTCCCTGCAGATCTTTCCCAAGTCGTCTTCGCTCGTTTCTCCTGCTGTTGCCGGGTGTTCGGGCCACGGTGTCACGTAGCAAGATACTTTGCAGACGGACAGAGGGGCGGTCGGCGGGGCGGAAGGGGTTGGCAGAGTGGAATTAGCCGACTAGCGGTGGTGCTTTCGTCGTGATCTCGATGGGGTGGAAACGACTCCTGAAGGAGGGACAACGATAGCGCTCTGGATATGTCCTGGCGGTAGGAAGTCAGGTGCCGCGTACGTGACGTTCCTTTTTCCCAGTTACCGCCACTCCGCCACTCTACTCGCGGATGTAAGTTTTCTTTCCTCCCGTTCCATTCTCTGTCTCAGACACCCTGGCGTCTTCCCTATCCCGCCAAAGCGCGTTTGTTCTCTCCTTCTTTTTGTTTTTTTCTTTGACGATTAAGTTGATACGTATGCGTTGCGATACGATCTCTCCGGATCGCTTCTGAGCGAGACACGTGTCCAAGCGGAGGATAAGGATGAGATTGATTTGATGTCAGTTACAGTGAGAGCTGTGACTATTATGTACAGCCTGTGCCTTGGGTGTCAAACTTGTAGCAGCTGATTTAAACCTTTGCATGCCAAGGAGGGACCCCTCAGGAACCCCGATATATATATTTTTTTATAAATATATTCGATAGCTATGGGAAGTACGTTACCAACACGTTGCTATTTGTTTGTAAAATCTATATGATCTTTGTGTAACATATTCCCGTGTGTCAGAGTTTTTGCTTTTGCTACTACTAGGAACCGGTGAGTGGATAGTTTGTAGAAATGGACTGATACCACAGTGTGCGCGATGAGTATCTGTACCTGAATAGGGGAAAGTGATTAATTTGATGCTGTGGCCACGTGCGTTTTGCATTGCTGTAATGAAAATATAGAACAAGTACAAATCTTGATACTTAAAGATATACTTGTCATGCTCAATATAATCAATGTTAAAACAAAAATATCATAATGATGACTGATATAAGAATAAAATAGCATATGTGGTCTTTGGGGTTTAGCGTGTATGATTAATTTCAGAATATTTCACTAGTTTCTTCCATCTTCCTAAGAGTGCCAGATAATTGTCACGTGCTTTATGCTGAATTGTAATGTTTCAGCAACTAGTTCAATAAATGCAAATGCATGAGAGAAATTTTGGAAAATGGTTCATGCAATGGGCGTCAAAAAACCGTATTAAAATACGTAGTTATACAATAGAAATGTTGAGATGCAATTGGTCCAAGTCTATTCATGTTCAAGGAGATTACATTGAAATATAAGAATAAAAGCTGGTTTCCCACACCATTACCGGAACTTTTCAGATAACCCATGAATACATATGAATGCACCGTCATACTTTCACTTACCGTGACAAAAAGTAGCATTAAATTAGCATAGATACATAATTCGTAAAAATTCACTGGCGCATCATTTTCAACCATTTCCCTATAATACTTGTTTGAAAAATTCGTCCACAACAGAATCCTATCTTAACCTGGTCTTGTTCTCGCATTGTATTTGCATTTAAACAGATAGATTTGCATTGAATTACATAACACACGATATACAGCTATAGAAATGGATTCTCAAACGACAAGGCAATTCTCAAGTTTTATTTCCGAGTTATAAAATAAACTATTTCAAATCATGAAACTGAAAGCATCGTATAGATTGAAAACAAAACAGGAAAAGAAAATAACTATATTGCTGTGAAATTACCCGACGCCGTACACCGTTTGAATTTTTATTTCGTTACAGTTTATCTAACGACTTTCAAAGATTGGTCGAAATGCAGTTGAAAACGGAACACTATGGAAGAGACCCATTGACCCAGTTACACGCGACTGGACCCTGATCGATGGCGCTGTCGTTTGTTTTTCGGAAATTCCAGGATTACTGCAGGTCGATCGTGGCGATGCATTAGAGAAGACAATTTTACGATCATCTCGGTCCATTTATCGGACTGTTCAATCAGCGACGGCTCCAACTTTGTGTTCAGTTTGTTCGCTTCGATCTATTACTAGGTCATTGTTTTCCATATGGATCTAATGAAGTCGCATCCATAGTGAAAAGAGAATAATTTTATGCTATTTTTGTTTCACTTGCAACTATATTCATACAACCATTTCAAGGAAACGAAAAATGTCCTGAAATCGCTTTCGGATATACGCATAAATATCATTATAGGGCGTGTAAAATGTATTGTTTATTTAATAAATATTTTACTGGGTTTTCCAAAAATGAATATAAAAATAAACAGAATGCATACTCAAGCCCACTTATAGCCTAATGCAATTATATAATAGTATTTATTAATACACATTTTTCATCGAAATAGATACAATTTCTTGTGCATTAATAGTTTCAATGACACTTAATAAATGTTTACTTTTTCGTAAATACTAATTTAATCTGGGGCATAATATGAAGTATTTCATATCATAAATTAAAGGATAATCAGGATAAGTAGAATAATAAATATAATACAATATAATTTCCACATTTACGGTTCTCTTGTTTCGAATATATTAATCGATATATTAATAATCTACATTATTTAAATCAAGATTACAGCTCCTCAACACTTACAAAAACCTATAGTAATTACTAATAGTAGTAAAGATCGGTACACCATTACCCGTGCAACCAACATTCGCCAAAAACTGCGGCACTTTTAAAAATTACGATCCCAGGCGAAAATCGTCCGTCCGTGAACTTCAATTTGTTCCCCAAAGACCCCGAAAACCCGTCTGCGCTATATCAGGTCCACGAATAACGACAATGAACGTGAACCAAGCGAGCAAATGCATGTAACAAAAACGAAACAAGCCGGCGGAATATCTGTTTCCATGAACAACCGCGAGGGATCTCGTTTCGATTCCAAAGTGGACCAGAAAAGGAACGAAAAAGGAACAGCGAGGCCAAGGAGCCGTCGCGCTTTTACCCAGTCGTTATTTTTCCCAAGTCGGTGCTCAGAGCCAGCGGCAGCCTTCGTTCCTGCACCAGTGCCGGGGGGTGGGAAAAAAAAGTGTCCGCGAACTTGGCGCCGTAATAATTTCGGCAAAAAGGTCGGAACTTCCGCTATTCCGCTTTCCATTAAGCGGTTACTCCCTCAGAAACTTTGCCCTTCCAACCCGATCCTGGCGGAAACGAGGCGCGAGACTTCTCCGATGGAACGAACAAGGAGGGCCATGGCTCCCCGTCTTCCAGCAGACCGAGGAGGAAGGAAACAGGTGGATGGTCGAAGCACGTGCTACGTTCCATCGAAATTCACGGCGGTTAAAAATACGTCGGGTCGAGGAGCAACGATATCATCGTTATTAGAACAGTCGCTGAGGGTTGTTGGCTGAGTTACGGGGCAATTATGCCGCGGGGTAGTACTCGTATGTCAGCCGGGAATGGCCCAACATCTCCCTTCCCTCGTAGTAACCATCCTGCGGATTCGATTTTATACGGGCTACGTATCTAGCGTTTGGAAACGGTGCTTCTGAGAAACGGTGGCTATCTCGATTTCAATGGACCCCGGATTGAATCGGCCAGAAATCAATTAATCGATTTATGTGTCCTGTTACTGCCACTCGGGGCTCTTTTTTCATCGACGATGGTAGCTACCTACTGGTGTTTTTTCTGTGAGCGCTTGCGACATGTTCGACGTGGGTCCACTGAGTTTCTTTACTGATACAAAATATGATTGGGAATATGATTTTTAGCCGGTCTGGCAACTTCTTTAACAAATTTGTCGTTGGCTACAGTGGATTTGTAAGCTGTAGTTATTTAGCTGGAAGTTTGTATTAACACTAGAACTGTCGATTGATCTTAGCCCCATTTAGATAGCATACGTTAGACAAATAACGAACACGAAAGTCGTTGAATGAACATTTTATAGAGATACACAATGATCATTATGTCTTATTAAAAGTCATCATAAATTGCTACAACGATACCTATATATTAATCAATTTAAAGCAAAAAATCTGAAACAAGTCAGTTTGACTTGCTTGGCGGTTCCAATCGTTCTTCGATTTTAATTGCGTTGATTTGAATATCAATATTAGTATCTGGATAACTAATTGTCAAACAGATTATTCAACGAGGTAAGACGTTGTAGTCTTTTTTGCATTCTTTTCTCCTATCGAATTCTATAGAACAACGATATCGATTACGCCGTATCAAAACGAATAAAACACAGGAGCATCGCAATATCTACTAATGAATTACGTCGAAACAAAATCTAAAACAGAAATCTTTAAGAACACCAATGCATTTTATAAAACAATTACGGATAATTACTGATTCACGAGCACAATAACGTAATAATTTGTACTACGATTATTAATAAATTGACGATAAAAATGCTCCAACCTTTGCAACGCTATACGCTTTATGCAAAAGGTATTCGAGCTACGCTTTTATCTCGAACGGAACGATCTTGTTATTCTCCAGGAAATTTATGGAACCTGTTTCTGCTAGCAATTAATCAAGCGGCAAAAATTAAAAGCCCTAGAGTTTGAACGTCATAAATCAAAACTTTCTTATTGACATCACGGCGAACTACGTATGTTTGATACGGTGCGCATTCGTTTCTCGATCTTGTGCTATCGTTTCCCCTTTCATTATGAATTTTTTCAAAGTATTTTTCAGATACGCGGTATTCCTTGTTCGTTTGCCACCTGATAATCGTTTCGCATTGATCAAAGATAAGCAAACGCGAAACAAACATAACTGACAAGCGTTCAAGCGTGCGACGATGCAGGCTGCTTTCGTTTCCATTCATTTCATTATCGGCCGAGACTGTTTATAAATTATGCATTGCGAGGCTTAGGGAACAGATCAAACGAAAAATATCAAGTTAAAATGAAACCTCCTGTTCTGTAACTAATTAACTTCCTTCTTTCCGCGGCTTCTCATTTTATTTCTATATACCCTCTTTGCTTTGTGCACTTGTTCGTCCGTGAAAATAGATACAGGGTCAGCTGAGAGGTAAGCTGAATGAATAAATCATTAAGTGGTACAGTTTCAATTTTCAGTCTCTTGGTCAAAGGCAAGATATTTCGTTCATTCCGTCCGAGTTGATCAAATTGACTGATAACAATTCGTGAAAGAGAAAAATACCATGGTAGTGGGTATTATCGATCACAGGAATTTCAGCCGTGAGTTTTGTATTTTACAACCAACATAATTTTTCGCGCTATTTTGATGACAATTGAAGGATAATACAATTCAGTGTAGGGAAAAGTTATCAATCAGGAAAAGAACTTTCTATCGAAGGAAATTGACTTTTATGTTGAACAGTCCTTAAATAGTAGAAGAATGGAATATTGGATCCATTGTTTAAAACTCAATTAATTATTGAGATTATAATTAATATTAAATTAGAACTGGAACAAAAAGTGGAATAGTCATATGTTATGAGAAAAAAAGTCACGATTAATTGACTTTACTATATAATTCACGAGTATGAGTATTTATTGCAATTTATGCAACAAGTTTTTACATTTTACGCGAAAATATAAAAACAGAACGCATGATTATTATATCTCGATATCATAAATTACGAAAATTCACAAGTAAATATAAAATAAATGTGAAATAAATCAGACAACGTTGGAAATTTCTCTTATTCAGATTTTCCTGTAATATAACTTTATTAAAAAAAAAGACATTCAGTCATCATAGCGTCGAAGTAAAAAAAAAAATATAACGATTTATTAGCATTGATGCTAGTTACCTTGTAATATATTTTCTATGTTTATTAAAAAATAAAAGGCGTCTTGTGTATCGTGGGGTATACAATTCTCTGATTATGCAACTTCGAAAATTAAAAAGAAATAAATGAATTTACGGGTAGTCGCGAAACTTAACGCAATTAGAGTAGATTGAGGAAATGAATTTTAATTTCGTCCTCTTTGAAACGTCGGCTGATTCAAGGGACTGTAAATGGACGGCGAAAGCTGCCGCCTCTACGAAAATCTTCAAGTCCATTGTTTTCCACGAGAAAAAAAACTTTCTTTTCCGTCTTCATTTGCGCGCTCATTGTTGGTAGCACGGTCTTATCTCCTTGCACGTTTCATTTAAGACTATCGACTTGCCGCGTGATAATACGATCTTTACCCGTACGGAAGGTGCGACCAATTTAAACTTAGCGAATAGCTACGCTATTTTCACTGCCTACGTCGTTGCAGCGAAAACTTTTTCAATTTCAACGGGACCTTCTAATAAAGTAAATATATAACTTTTGTCGTGTGCATACGTGATAGTGCTACGCGTATTCGACTATTAACGCTTAATATTTCTTGCAGAGTACAGATAATACAACTTAACATACCCAAACTTCTTACCTCACCTTCTATTGACAGATATTTTATTCCATCGTTGCGTTTATTGCGCGCCAAATACCTTGCAAAAACTGTTGCATCTCTCTTTGTATCTTTGTGTACCTTACCAAAGGGCGTCACCCGTGTAACAAATGTTACAATCGTTATTACTTCAATTTCTGTACCATTCATTTCAAAATGATCAAATCACAACAAGATCATCCCAATTCAATTGCCTCAAATCTCGTCAATCTCGCGTTAACGTGCGCCGGATAATAACCCCATGACACGTGTGTAAATACTATATACAATACTGTTCTTCCACGCCACGGCAATGCACGGCGTCGAATCGCCACGAAAAAATGTATCACCCTTTGAGACACCGGAAAGCATCTTCGAAACTATCCCGTAACACCCTGTGCAAAGTCTACCGGCTAGCATGCCGCGCTCTTCGCCCGTCGCAACTTTTCCAAGGGATCGAAAATAACCATTCCCAGCGCCGCGGGCCCGGCACATAACAATAATTATGTCGTTTACAACCCGCCGGTCCATGAACGCGGCAAATTGGGAACAAACGTCGGACGTACATGTCCCTAAAGCAACCTATTATTCCGCCGCGTAACGGCTCCTCGTAAAAGAAACCGTGGTGGCATGGCGGTTGGCGCGAAACTAGCCGCAACTAACTTTCACCCCTGTGCAGCACCAAAAGAGGTCATATAGCACCTCAATGGCGCAGCGGGATCCCTCAACCCTCTCCGCACACGCTGGGCGGCGAGTTGTTATCGCTATCACGGCCAGATAGCTCGTCGAAGCGCAATCGAGTGATCGTCGAGACGGGGATCACTGTCTTTGCCGAGGCTCGCCGTTTGGCTGGGACTGCTAGTGATTCATCACGGGACGCTCCGCCGTGTTTAGATAAAGTCCCCTCCGCTCCCTTCATTCGTCGTTTCTCCGTCGGTCGGGACGTTCTTCGTGACGTTTGCCATCTCACCCTCGACTCTCCACCTTTCCCTCGTTTTGCATTATCGCGGGCACACCTACGCGGCGGATCCTTCCGAGGAAGGACAGACGGAATCCTCACGAGTATTCGATGAGCTGACATCGCTGCGAGGAAACGAGCTTCGAAGCTCGACGCCGCTTAACGAGTCGACTTCTTGCGCCGCGGCAAGTAGTGCCTCGCTGAATTTTGAAAAGCCTCTGCCCCTGTTTTTGTACTGTCCGTGAGGGGCTGCGAAGTTGGGCTCTTTAAAATTCACGTTTGCGTAGAGGAGACGGTGATGGTTCTACTTTTCTCTTCTTTCCTTTTTCTAGGCTGGATATTCGCTGGCCGCTTCTTGGGAACTACACATCAGTTGGAAGGGAAGCTCGAAGCGCACTTTTCTTTGCACCCGGACATGCGGGATTTAGTTGAGAGACGAGAATTTTGAATTCCCTGTCTATTAACCCGTTTGTAGTATTTGGGATGTGTAACGCAAATCAGTATATAATTTTGAGCAGAAGCTTAACGGCAGTCAAAATGTGTAGGGCAGAAAGATATATTTGTAAGGTTTGTGCGTCCATCGATATTGTTCTCAACCCTTAATTGCTACTGCGCGGTCCAAGAGTACCCCCGACGTTAACAAATTCGTTACAATTTTGCCCCCAATCAACAGAGAGCTTCAGGTGTCTCTGTAATTCTTAATTAGGTTATGCCTTACAATTAGCCACATTAGCTTTGCTGCAAATAATAGTATATATACGTGTTTAGGAATTTTAAATAAAGAAGGTCTAAGGAAACCCATCATAGAGTTACCGTATTTCTATATTACCATAGCAGTTAATGGTTAATCTAGCTTTCAGGAAAGTGCTATTAGCTTGCCATGCATTGCGTTGTATAAACGGTGTGACGCTTTTCGAGACAATAGTCACCGGTCGCTTATTCACTATCCTCATTCCACATGAATTAAGAAAAAAGGAATTGACTTTCTTCTGGTTCTCCCATTGGAAAATTGAAAATTTCTGACAATGTCTGCCGAAATATCATACAAGATCTACATTATACCATCGGGTCACCATTTTGTTGCTATCAAATATAATTACGATAACTCTAGAAATCGAATGAAAAGATCAAAGTAAAGAATTATTACAAATAGCAATGCAATACAGACAACGTGGAAAATTCCCAAGCCCAAATTCCGTACATTTAATAACATTTCCTAGATCATCTTTCGCAGATCGCAAAGTTTTCGCATTACTTCACAGGCGGCGAAGCGTGGGCAAAATAAATTCCCGTGCAATCTCAGCCGACGCGACCGCGTCGTTGGTGCCCGCAGAACGACATAAATTGTACGACACGCGGGGGCAAGCCAGGGACTGAAAGTAGTTCGGAATACGGTGATTTATCGGGCCACCTAACAGCCGAAACCTCAAATCCCGGCGTGCGCAACGGAGCTGATAAATTAGGCAGATTATTAGGAACAAGCTGTTGCGAGGACTGTTTCTTGATAAACGCGCCCGGTTCGCCCGCACTTAGCTTAGCCACGTCTTAAGCTATGATCGTAATGGTAAGCCATAAGCACGTTCCTAACGTAAGTCGCAGCATAGGGTCCTATAGGTGCTGCCTGTGTGCGGCACAGTTCTGTTACGTGGTTATTGTTTCTCATTATAACCACAGGCGTACTACCTGCCCCGAAGGACTGTTTCGTCGAAACCAAGAAAATATCGTTATCGTGGCTAAACAAGAAATACGACGACCTGGTCGTGCCTGTATTTGTTCCCAAACGATGTATGAAATTAGACGAGTATCACGATTGAATACGATATGGGATTCTGTTTGATAATGCGAAGAATATTTTCAATAAGCTCTGTTTCTATTTTTGTAAAAAGTATCCACTTTTTATGATTAAATTTGAAGGATCAAACCTGATCAAACGTAAAATTAAACTCGTTACAGATGCATTATTGTTCGGTGGATGTGAGAATGGATTTGAATTTTTCTTCGTCATCTAGTTTCTTCTGCACACTTTTCTTTTTAAAGAATATATACTTACAATATGTACTGTGCTTACAATTAGTGTGAGAAATAATTGTCTCGAGATTCTGCTGGAGTTACATTTGTGTATTGGCCCTATTTTACTGTGTTTATTGATATTCGTGTTGGTATAAAGACGATAAGTTTTCTGTTAAAGTTCTTATGGCAGTTAATGAAATTTAATTACAACGAAGACACAGAGGGAGGATGTACATTGACAGTTTTTGGTATTACAGTTCTAATTGTAATTACGTAACGATTGTTATTAGTAGACGACAAATTCAATTTTTATTAACGAGAAGAACATTTCCTCATCCAACATTTCGCCATCGCGATACATTATAAGATTTCGTAAAGCAGTTAGTTCATGAACTGCTTAACCCAACTGCTTATAATATTCTAGATTATATATTTAGATATATTTAGATAGTTATTTGATACTTAAGATACTGATAATGAGTATCCTATCTCGAAGAAGCATTATTAATTCAAAATACTGTAGCTAACATACGTAGTATCCTCTCTTAATTATCATCATTAACCGTTCAACTCTCCCATGTACTACAGATATTACAGAAAATACATATCCACGCAAAAGAAAGAAACACTCTTTCAAACCTACCAATTTAAAAGCCACCGCGTCCAACCGTCACAACAATAAAATCATCGAACATCAAGATCCATCCGAATCGGCTCCACCCGAATCCATTATCGACTAGAATGAGCCAGCGAAAACACGGACTCGTGCGCCGCGCAACGGTTGCTCGAGAAAAGCAAACCCCTAACCATTGGCCGCTGAAGATTTACCCGATACAGACGTACCAACCGATATAAAGGCTACAAGAGCTCAGTCTCGAGTCCTCGACGCCTACGTAGAACTTTTATCCCGGCTGAGGGCAGCGAGGAAAGTCCAAAGCCTGATCGAAGCTGGCCTAATCACGCGGACCAGAGGGCAGCCAGCTCAAGGAGTTGTTGGCGGCAATATTAACTTCGATATTGGATGGCGTTAAGAAGAAACACAGCCAATAACTTCTGCCCGGAAATCGGTCGCCCCGGTTTCAGCCCCGGCGCCGTTCGAACCCCGCGGCTCGTCGAAGCAGCAGTCCACGCTCTTCAATAATCGCCACGACACATTACAATAAGAGCAACTGTGTCTAGCCGCCATGCACGTACAGCGGCGTACGTGCGTGCACGCGAATCCACGTACCACGTTTCAACCGTGTACACGTTCTACGTACGAACCGATATTGAACCGGCTCTCTCTCTGTGCCATATTGCTGGAGCAACGTCGCCATTTCCACCGTGCGCCGTTTCTTCACCGATTCTAACGATCCGCCCGAAGTTTACCCATTCTACGGCCGTGTGTTCTTTTAATTTCTGCACCGCGATCCTTCTTATCGATCCGACCAGGCTTGATTTTATGCCGCACGCTCCACCGGGGACGATCCCGCGAATCCATTTGCATACTTTATGCCGGGGACGATCGTGCTCGCTTTTGTCCCGATCCGATGGAAACGTTTTTGTTCGAACTAATTCCTCTGCCCTGGATGGCAGTCGTAGTTATAGTTGTTGGGTTCTGACGATCCGAGATGGAAAATTGTTTTTCTTTCTAACTGATGATTTTGGCGCAACTCAAGGGGCTGATTTTCGTCGAGCCTGAGGAGTGCTTCAGAATTTCGTGGTCAAAGGTACCAGAGAGCAACGATTTTAAATCTGAAGGGGATGACAGTGGGGGAATAAAATGTGATCGATGGTAGGTAGGCCAAGTGTTCTATTCTAGAATGACGGATTGTATATTAAAGAAAAGTGTGAATGAAAATTACATTCGCGAGCTCCTGTGATGTTAGTTTACATTTTGGGCATCATGGTGCACGCTGATTATAGTATCCATGCAAGTTTGAGAGCAGGTGCAACAAATGAATGTACAGACAGTCAAATAACGAACGGAAGAAAGTTAATAGTGATGGAACAAGTGTGTTTTCAACGACTTCCTCGTATTTCAAAGCAAAGATATATTATAAGTAGATTATTGAAAATAATGAATCGTATTTTTATTAATAAATACAGTAGAGCTCTGCGTATCTCAACCTGTTAAATGGCAAGCAATTCGTATACCAGAAGTCCACTGCATATGTTGTATGTTCGTATAATACAACATGCAATTGCTCATTGTTCTTCTTGCCAACATTTCAAAACGTATAAATTTGGAAATGAAATTGCAGCAACAATAATTGTATAATAATTAATCAATGATTTCTTCACTCATTTCGTAACAAACATAAAAACGTATTTGTAATTAAGTACACAAAGAAACTGAGTTACAATAGCAATATACTTATAGATGTTCCTAAAACTGAACTGACATTCGGCAGTAGTTCAGATAGCAGGAGCTCACAAGGGATGGTCGGACAATCGGACGTAACTAAGATTTTGCTTCGATAAACAGAGATCTACTGTACTATTTTACACCAACCTAACATTATCACGCAGAGCAGCAAGCAACATCATCCTTGAGATCTTGCATTATAATAATAACACGCACAAATAATATGAATGACAAACCTAAACAGAAAAGACAGTATACCTCGCGAATCAATTCGATGCCCCAATCAACTAAACCGTCAATCATGAACTTGCCCGCTAATCGCAAAAACGAAGCCCAATCGCCGGCAGACCGTAGCCCGTGCTCTCTCCCGCCTGTCGGTAATTATGTGAAACAATACGAGGGTAGTCAGGTCGCTCGCGGCATAGGTATATTGAAAAATTCCACAGACCCTCTCCCGGTTCCAGGAGCTGGGCGGCGAGCAGCCAGGACAGAGATTGATGCGGGGAATGCAATTTCCTCGGGCTCAGGGCGCGCGTTTATCCTCCGATGCACCTTTTCCGTACGTCCCGATCTCTCCCGCGCCAACTTGCGCATTTGTATTAATACGATCAGGCCGGATTCGAGGGGAAATTCTTCGGGGTCGAAGGATGCTAAGCTCACGGAAGTGTGCCGGCAATCCTATTATCCTCGGCCCGCGCCGCTCCGCGCCGGGCCGCGAGGCTGCGAACGGAATCGCAACCTGGATCTTCGATATTGATTCGGCCGACTGAAAGAGTCCCGAACGAAAACACTGGGAGAATAAACAGAGTCCGATATTGGACCGAACTGGCGGAAGCGTTCGAGGGGGCTACGGTATGCCTGGCGAACAACGAAGAAAACGGTATTCGATGCACGAGACCGGAGAGATTGAGGGAAGGACGCACAGCGGCGCAAAACGCTAATCTGCGAGTGCAATATTGTGATCGCTGAGGATAATAGACTTCATATTATATGCGTTCTATGCGTATTAGATAAGTGTAAATAAGGCTAACAGAGTTCCTCAACGCTTTACCGATTGATAGCCTGTTAATCGACTTTTTGTCCCTGACGCTTATGGACCGGTAGTCTATATTAATCGGTTGCCACGACAACCAATAATTTGTCATTTATTATTGACGTACAACTATTAGATTGTACTGTGTGTCTACTTATTTGCGTGTAGTGTATTTTTAAAGAAACGAATAGGGTCGGGTGGCGAAGTGACCAACTGATGTTCAACTGCTGTCGGCCGGTAAAGTGTTGAGATTGTTAAAATAATTTCCCATGGAAGGAGGGAGCGTTAGGATACAGAGGAAGAAACGCATTCTTAATTATACGTGACAGCTTCAATTTCCAATTGCAAGAAACAGATACAGTGGAACCTCGGTATACGTACTTAATCCGTTCCAGATCCTTGGACATATACCAAACGAATTTTTCCCATAAGAAATAAGGGGAAACGATTAATCCGTTCCCACGAAAGAAAATCCTATTTTTATTGGCACATATACATTGACGGGGTTGAATTGTATTGAAAATACGTAAATCATTAATTTTAAATCTGCTGATTTTCCCGTGGAGCAACATTACGTTGGATGATGACTGGGATTGTGCCTGGTGTTTGGGCGATAGTTACATTTTGATTGCCGTGACACGTGGCTGGAGGATAATTCTACGCCCGCTGCATCATTGCTTTTCTATGTCGACGATATAAATTTGTTGGTCTTTATGTGTGGAATACGACGTGTAGTCGTACAGAGAGCACTACTGTGTGTATCTATTTATATATATTTATTATAATAGTTATTCTACAGAGGATACTTAATCATACAATCGGGCTAGCTCGGTACCGTAACGCAACAGACTGGGCCTTGCCCTTCGGTCCGACTTCCGGGGGCCGAGATGCCCTCTAGCGGGAAAAGTAACGCGATGATTACCGCGAAATTCAACACTCCCCCTTAATCATCGGTTAATATTTTCCTTTATACTTTAGTTTCTTAAATTTAATAATTTGACACATTCCGCATGCTTCGTTTTTGCCAACGCTTTGGTGAACACATCTGCCACCATCCATTGGGTACTTAAGTAGTTTACAGTTATGTCGTCATTTTCTAGAGCTTCGCGAGAGAAATGGTATCTAATATCAATGTGCTTGCTCCTAGAATGGTGTACGCTGTTCTTACACAAAGCAATTGCACTTTGGTTATCACACGAAACGTTTGTAGGCCCTTGCACTAGACTTCCTAGCTTCATGTGTTGAATCAGTCTTCTCATATAAATGACTTCTTTGGTAACCTCTGACAAAGCGACGTATTCTGCTTCCATGGTCGAAAGCGCTACACATTTTTGTTTCCTTGTCCCCCAACTGATTGGGCCATTTGCTAATTTTAGTATAAACCCGGAGCACGAGCGTCTGTCCTGCACGTCACCGCCCCAATCAGAGTCGACGTAAGCCGTTACCTTGCTGTTTATCTTTTTGTACGTGATTGCGTAGTCTATAGTTCCACGTAAATACCTTAGTACGCGTTTTCCCATTTTCCAATGTCTGTTTTGTGGTGTTTCGCAAAAACGACTCAATGCGCTCGCAGCAAATGATATGTCTGGGCGCGTTGCGTTGGCCAAATATATTAAGCTGCCTATCAATTCTCGGTAGGGTGTACCGTGTGCTTCTGATGTTTCTTCGCTCGCTTCTAATTCGTTTGGGTCTGTGAATTTTTCATTCGCTTCTAAAGGCGTTGTCGTCGAATTACAATCTTCCATGTCGAATCTTTTGAGCAAATTTTCTATATATGTCCGCTGAGACAATTTCATTTCTCCCGTACGCCTGTCTCTGTCCACGTGTATTCCTAGGATGTCTTTAATTTCACCTAAATCTTTCATTTCAAATTTCGCTTTTAATGAAGTTTTGACTTCCTCTATTTTACTTAGACTTTTCGAACCGATTAGCAGGTCATCCACGTAGACTATGATTATAACGTCGCTGTTTTTATCCGCGTCTACGTATACGCACGGGCTCCCTGCTGTTTTCTTAAAATTAACGCTTATCATATAACTGTCTAATTTTTCGTACCATTTTCGTCCTGCTTGTTTTAAGCCGTACAATGGTCTATTTAACTTGCAGACATTTCCTTTTGGGCTCCCTTTGATGAACATTTGCGGTTGCGCCATGTATATTTCGTCGCTTAAATCTGCTTGAACATAAGCAGAGACTACATCCATTTGGTGTACATACATGCCTTTTTCAACACAACACGCTAAGAATGTCCTTATAGTGTCATATCTGGCCACTGGCGAGAAAATCTCCTGATAATCAATTCCTTCCTGCTGTCTGTCCCCGCGTGCAACTAACCTCGCTTTGTATTTTTCTATTGTGCCGTCGTGGTTTTCTTTGACCTTAAACACCCATTTATTAGGTAAGACTGTTTTGTTTTTGGGTCTACTTACCAGGGTCCAGGTGTTGTTTTGCATAAGCGAGTTGTATTCCTTCTGCATTGCTGCTAGTCACAACTCCTTCTCTGCACTGTTCATGGCTTCTTTTACACTATTCGGTGTAGTGTAGTGACTGAAGACTGTATTGGCAAAATTAAATAGTTTCTTAGGTCTTCCTGGTTTCCCTGTCTTTAGTAACCTTGGTCTCCCGGGACGTGGCCTTCCTTGTGTGCTTGATGTTGGGGTGTCGTTTATCTCCTCTTCAAGTTCTGATTCACCAACATCTTTGTCGTCTGCTTCTTGTTCAACATTATCCTCTGGTTGAGTTACAGTATCTTCTTCTTCCATATTAATTTCTTGATGCTTCTCTAAGCTTGGTACATCGAGGGGTAGTTCACAGAATGTTTCCCCGCTCACTTCAGAAGGTATTATGTCATTTTCCAAAAATCTGATGTCCCTGCGCTTTATAATAGTGCTTGTGCCCCTCTGCCAAAGCCTATATGCCTTTGCCTCCACAGAGTAGCCGACCAGTAAGTACTCTTCCCCTTTTGGTGCGAACTTGTTGTGTCTGTGGGTTTTCTTAAGCGCGATGACTCTGCTCCCAAACGTTCTCATATGACTTATATGTGGTTTGTTTCCTGTCCACTTTTCGTGAGGGGTTACGTTGTCCAAGGCTTTCGTTGGACAACGATTCCGTACATATGCTGCTGTATTAACAGCTTCTGCCCATAAACTAAATGGTAGTTGGGCATGTAGAAGCATGCACCTTGCCATTTCTACCAACGTGCGGTTTGCCCTTTCCGCGACTCCGTTTTGTTGAGGAGTATATTCCACTGACAGCTGTCTGGATATTCCTTCATCTTTAAGGAAATTTGTGAACTCCCTTGACAAATATTCTTTAGCATTGTCAGTGCGAATTTTCTTTATTAAATGCCCTGTTGACCTTTCTGCTCTTGCTTTATATTCCTTGAAGGCTCTGAGCACCTCATGTCTTTGCCTTAACATGACCACTTCGATGTGTCGAGTCTTATCATCGATGAAGGTAACGAAGTATCTCGCTCCCCCCAAAGACGGTACGTGCATTGGTCCACATATATCGCTGTGAATCAAGCCTAATGTCTCTTTTTCCCTTGTAGTTGCTGGTTTGTATGGCAACTGATGGATCTTACTCTTACAGCATATCTCGCACGTTGCTTTTGGGCCGCCAAAATTTCCAGTCAGGCCAGTCACCATATCCTTCATTTTCTTGATGTCATTAAAGTTTAAATGTCCTAGCCTGCAATGCCATTTCATTAAGTCACTGTCATGGACTTTGGATAACTGAGCGAATTCTTTTGACGAGGTTTCTTGTACCAAGTACAGCCTATCCTGTCGCCTGGCTTTCATTGCCACAGGCCCATCGTCTCTTCCATCTTCTTTCACTATATTCGCACAATCTTTATGGAAAACTATTTTGTATCCGTTATCCGTAATATTAGATACTGACAATAAATTGTTTCTAAACTGTGGTATGAGCATTGTGTTTTTCAGTCTAATGCTGTTTGTCTTGTTAGGAGAGTTTTGAACTTCAATGCACACTTCTCCTATTCCTGCGGACTCTACTTTGTCCTCTGCGGCTGTATAGATTTTTGTACTTTCGTTTTTGTTTAGGCTTTCAAACCTCTTTTCATCTTTGCACATGTGTGTTGTGGCTCCGCTGTCCAAACACCATACATCGGACCTTTTGAAGTTCACTTTTAATGCAGTCGCATGCATTGCAGCCTCTTTGTTTTCTTCATAATTCTCTTTCTTTGGTCGTGACTTGCAATATTTTGATATGTGTCCCATTTTTCCACATGTATAGCATTTGTAATCACGTCTCTTACCTTGATGTGTGTGTGTGCTGACTGACTTTGGTTGTTCTTTCTTATAGGATACTTTCTTGTTTGCGAAGAGTGCGTCTCCTACATTAAGATCACGCTCCTTTCCACTTTCAGTTCTCCTAACTTCTTCCTCCAAAAGTCTAGTTTTCAGTTCTTCTAGAGTTGGCATCCGTTCTCTAGACTCAAGAGCAATAGTAAAATTTTCGTACTCACCGGGCAATGCATTCAACAGCCATATGGTCAATAAATTTTCTGGCAGTTTCATATCACACTCATTCAACTGCTCTGCTATCCTCATGAACTCGTTTACGAATTGTGTCATACTTTGGTTTGACATTTTCCTTAGCCTATATAATTGTTTAAAGAGGACGCATTGCCTCATAGGACTTTTTGATTCGTATACCTCTTTAAGAGCTTCCCACGCTGTTGCTGAAGTGTTTGCGCTCTTGATATGGTTGAACTGATCAGGTTGCATGCTCAAAATTATTAAATCCAAAGCCTTTTCATCTTTGGAGATCCATGCAGCGTCGTCCTGCTCAGGTTTCACTGTTGTTCCATTTACATAGTTCCATAAATCATTAAAGCGCAGTACACTCTTCATTTGCACCTTCCAGATCTCGTAATTAGAACTGCTTAACTTCTGAATGTTTTCAACCCTTCCCGTATTCATTTTTAGGTAGCACGTGGCACGTGGTGACTTAACCTCTTTCCTTTTTTTTTTTTTTTTTTTTGTTTTATCGTGCTCTCTGGGCTCCTGGGCCCATAACCTGTTGGTCTTTATGTGTGGAATACGACGTGTAGTCGTACAGAGAGCACTACTGTGTGTATCTATTTATATATATTTATTATAATAGTTATTCTACAGAGGATACTTAATCATACAATCGGGCTAGCTCGGTACCGTAACGCAACAGACTGGGCCTTGCCCTTCGGTCCGACTTCCGGGGGCCGAGATGCCCTCTAGCGGGAAAAGTAACGCGATGATTACCGCGAAATTCAACAAAATTTAAGCGACGTCAATTATGAAATAGCAATTTTCAAGTGAGTAATAATATAGAACACTCAGGTGTTAAGAAGGAGACGATGGGATGTGGATATAATATTTCTTTCTTGTTTTTAAAGATTGGCAATTAAAATAAAATTTGCGAAAGGAAAGAATTTTTTTACTTTTGTGTTGTCAAACTATGATCCGGAAAAAGCAAACTAACAAAAATGTGACGGACAATTTTCTTCCGATCATGGAACTGTAGAAATGATGAGTCAAGTGGCCCTAAATATCATGTAGACTATATCATAGTTCAACATTATTAAATTTTTAACATGGAAGTGAAATCATCCTTGCAATTTAACTTATTAAGTCAGGTATTATAATAGTGATAACTACTTTAATACCAATAACGTTTTTAGTTATTACACGTTCTAAAAATGATTTCGCGATAAAAATCTCTAAAATCGATTTCCCTGTTATACTTGCTGGTACTTTATATTATTTCAAGCAAATTGAATTGCGTAATAAAAATATGGCTATTAAACAGTTTATGGTCTGCATAAAAGGAGGAAAATAAGTGCCTGTACCACCTCGAATAAGTAAGTCTGAAATAATTTTCATTCTAACAACATTCCAAGGCACGAGTAAGTTTAAACTTTGTTGACGGATCTTTCCAGTCGTATAACAGGACGTGTGTAGGCACGTTGATGTAAAGTTAGGGCAAATGAGTATTTATGAGACGGAAGAGTTCGTGCAAATTGCGAGAGCTGGAAATTTCGTTCAACATTTTTAAAATAACATTATCGCATGCAACACTTTATATTGCAATATTTTCATCCCAAAAATGTTACTATCACCAATTTTTGTTATTCCACTATGATACTTTCTTTAAATGTAGATATATCGCGTTTATAAATTGATACAGCAATACTAGAAGCATTGTTTTCCATCAACAAATTATAACACATAATCTTGCTGTTATTGGCCATCAAAAAATTGGTTGAAATTGAATGATGCGCTTGAGGTTTTCCAATACGTTTTTTGCCTTAAATGAACACACGTATAATGTTTATTTATGCCAAATTTCAACGAAATTAAGTAATTAATAACAAAATATATATGAATTTTCGCCTACCTTTAATCACTCAATCTCAACAAATTTCTTGTACAAGCAATAAATGTACGAATACTTATGGGACCGACTGTACGCTGGCATAATATCCCTATATCGTGTCAAACAAACTGCGGCAAGATATTAATTTTCAATTTCCACGAAAACATTCCTGTGATAATCAAAGTTCATTCGTACTCATGGCTATAATACGAGGGCCATTTCCCCTGCAAACTCCAACGAAAGATCTGTCTTTAATTAGTTCATTCCAACGAGCATTGTTTGGTGTTTGCACGACGAACAGAGGGGGCTGGTATGCTAATAAACAAACAAGACGTTCTTTAGACGCTGCTCGATTTTTCTCCCTTCCTGTCATTTTACTACCGTCGCTCGTAAACCTGAGAACTCGCGTCGTTTATGCCCGGACGGAGGGACATTTTGCGCGCGATTAAGTTCTCCTATCCGCAAACAACTCGCCGCGACATGAACAATTAAACGCGATCATCGGGTCGACAACGGAGCGGGCGTTTTCTTTCGTCATTTTTTTTTTTTTTTAAATTTCTTTCTCGCGTTAGCGAACAGCATCGGAATTCGCACGTCGGATTTATCTGTTATGACGATGTATTGACTGCTGTTTATGCTTCGCGTAAACTGATGCGTTCGGCTAATGGCTCGAATGTTTGCGCTTTCTATCAAGCACCCAAGCTCGTGGATTTAAGTCGTGCCCGCAAATAACGAGTTCGGGGCGTCCATTAAATTTGCAAAGCGCTCGTGCCATTTGTCACGGTGCAACGGCGCTGGTCTGAATGCGGGAACTTGCTAATTAGTGTTTGGAGATTACGTGCGTGAAGCATGTAACGAGCTAAATGTTAAATCATTCGTATCGTGCGTTATGAATTACGTATTCTCGTCGTGTTAAAGGTTGCAATTGATATCGGGAAAATTTTCACTTTCGCCTTTTCTACGCAGTGAAATTTCTTTCTGTCGGAAATGAATTCTGTAGTGATTTATCAAAGAATTGACGCTGTTTCATTTACACGCGCATTAACCGTTGAAGGGTTATTAAAGTCTTAATATGGCCTCAATTTCAAAGTGACTTTAACAGATACAGAATTTGTAATTCCCGTATGACTGTCGATAATCCATTACAGCGAACAACGAAATGCTCTGACAGTTATTCTAGTATTGCATGTACATTCTTAAAACCAATATTGTTGGGACCAATGCTTACTGTTTTTTTTTTCTAAATATATATTTCGAAATAGAACCAATTATAGGATGGGATTAAACGAAACGAGAAAATAGAATTTACCCGCCTTTCGTGTCAATATTCTTCACACATTATCCTGAAACCCAATTACATGTAATGTATTCAAGCAATTAATTATAAATGAATTGACGGAAAGTCATCACATACGTAATCGACCTTCCTTAGCAAGAGGGGTATAATATTTGTGTGCATAGTTACATTGCACGGCCAATATAATAAAGTATACTGTTTATCGAAAACCTTACCAAGCACATTTGCATATTGCAAGTGCAAATAAGGTGCTAAAAAAAGTATGCGAATTCATGCTTTAAGGGAAACGAGTTCAAGCAACGATTCATAAAAGGAAGTAATAAATATTAAGTAGACGCAAACAGCTTACACAACAGAATGGGATGTAACAGTGACCTATCGTTGACAATATTGGCAGGATATTTATTTACAATAACAATGCACATAAAGAAAAAAATCAACCCTTGCACTCGACAGTTATAAAATCAAGAATATCTTTTTTTCTATGGAAAAGAAAACGAGTGAAACCGTCACTGAAATTGAGTACATTTTTGACAAATCCTTCAACTATCATAAAATCAAGTACGTACATTATAAGATTTCAATGCACAACGGCTGAAACATAATAATACTTCCTTCTTTCGCGAAAGAAGTATCAAACTGTGAGTGGCAGCTTCGGTTAACCGACAAGAGTATAAATGACACGAGGGATCAAGAATAGCGAAGGCTAATATACAGCACTTGGCAGCGTGTCAGCGGGCAAAAAAGTGTACGCGTCAACAGCTTGAAGAAATATTTAAACAACATTTAAATCCCAACTTCGTGTACAAAACGCGCAGATCCAACGCCGAGCCGCATCGAGAAACCAGAAATCGTCGCGAAACTCCGCGACCGAGCAACAACGATCATCGACAAACTCTCCGCCAGAGAGTGCGGCCTGAAAGGTGAGACGCGTTCGATTATTCGGTTAACGCGAGTACGTACCTGTCGCGCACATCTCGCGCCGCGTCGCGAAGAAATGTACACCGGCGCGGTTATATCCCGAATGAACGGCAAACAAACCGAAAAATAAAGTAACAGGCGCAAATTCGATTCCTTGGATCGTGAAGCTCGAAACACGCCAACTTAGCAGCAAACTCCAGCTCAATCAGACCCTTGTTAACTCCAGCTGCTGTTACTGCGGATATTGAAGTATTGATTTCGTTCCTCTCCCTGGAAAGTTTATACCGGCATTACGGATTTCATGCCTCCTCCTCTCTTTCTCTTTCCCCCCTCTCCCTTTCTCTATCACTATTTCTCTTTCCATTCACCCTCTATCCATCGGGGCACCCCCCCCCCCTTCGAGCCCCTCTCGCCGTTCGCGCTTTCCCTTCCTTGCAAGCACTGCAGACCGACCCTCTGCAGTAGATATTTGCATTTCAATCGGTTGATTAAAAATCTATAATTATGCCGCCCCCGTCGGTAAGAATGGAGCGAAAAAAAAACTTCTCCACGCGCCCCTCCGTACCCCGTACCTGGCCACGACCACCTTTTTTTCGGGCTACTTTGCCGCGACGTCCTTTGTTCGAGATCGGCGCATCTATTCGTAATCGGCAAACCCTCGCCCTGAAAGCGTTCTATGCTCGTTGGACCAGCATCGGATACGACGTTCGAGATGCTGGTTGTAAAGGAACACCGAATTCTTTGCCGTTGCGGGTCTCGATGATTTTAGATCTGAATGGTGCCTCGTGAAAGATGATATTGATTCGTACAGGGATGAAATGCATTTGGTAGCAAGGAACAGGAGGGGATGCTGGGACGATAGAAATTTTCGTGTGAAGGGATACTGGTGGCTGATTGGAAATTAATAGGTATTTATGCACACTGTCGGAATAAAGTTTGGGACCGACAGGCATTTTACGGTTTTGTGGTTGATTGACAATTTTAAGTTGGAAACTTGAAAACACGTCGAACCGTAGTTATTACTGTCATTCAACAATGTAATATTAGTTTTGATTCGATGAATTGTTAACAGAGTCATTCAATATTTGTGTAATCAAGATAGTGGTCCCAAACTTTTGCCCGGCAGTGTATATACATATAGGTTTGATACAGTTTGTGTAAAATTAAACAAACGTTTAGATTCAGTTTTCGAAGATTCTTTTGATATATCGATTGGATTGTAAGGTTTATCAATGAAACACTGGTGATTTCTAAAAATTGGAAATATCAAATAGAACAAATATTTTGTAGAACTGTGTGTGCCCAGGCTAAATCATTTCTACGGAGTTGAATTTCGTGCAAATGTACGAAGTTTAAACACTGAAGCACTTACATTTTTAAGAACAGCTGCATCATTTATTATCATTCGTTATAAAATAGAAAGGACCTAAATATTTTTCTTCCAATATTCTCACCTGGTTCAAATGTCTTGCAGCAACTATAAATGAACTCATATTCTAATGTTAATATTCTCTATAACATGCTGTACCTGCCGCTAAATTTGCGAACACCTTGTACGTACATTTTATGCAATATCGGGTGCGATGTTTTATCGCACGCTCGAAAAGTTAAAAGTATGGGGCGAATTTCAAGTTCCAGAGGTCGTAAAATGTAGGTCGTTGAATCCATCTATCCTCCATCGGTGGTCAAACTAGTTTTCTATTCACCAATACCGACGATTTCAGAAGTTTTGATAAAACTCGAAGCTAGTCGAATGCCAGCGAATTGGTTATATATGGCAAATATACCCAAACACGGAAATCTAAGCTACTAACAAATCATAGAAACTTCCAGAAGCGGTTACTTATTTTGCAGGCGTCGGAAAATAACAGATTTTATTGTAAAAAATATAAGAGGGGCACAGAAAGATCTTTAGAATAATGTTCACATAAAATTCGTCTACATTAAATTAATTTTATCCGTTTGATTGTAATTTTCCAATGATAAAAGTAAAAACGCTAAATCCCTGGAACAAATTTGGCTATAAATAATTTTGGGCTATTCCAAAATGAGAATAATTTTAGACGTGAATTTAAAGAACATCATTAAGAATAGAAAGAAATCGTACGAATGTTCGTATTGATTTTCTTTTAATTGATAATGCAATTCTGCCGTTTTACATTAGAATGTATAATACAATGCGACGCGTTAAATTCTTTCGGGCGACGCGACGATTCGAATGAGTAAGAACACCACCTTCCTACTAATCCCACCGAAGAACGCAGCAAGGCACGAATACAGTGCCATATACCGAATTGCAAAGACAAAAAGAAAAGAAGACAATATGAATTATCAGGTGTATGAATAGCAGCACTCTCAATTTTATTTCCTCCGACAATAAATTTCCCTGCGAAAGCCTATTGTTAATCACCGTCATACGTAATAATCGCGTAATCCTTATGAAAAAAAAAACTCGCCTGATCTATCGGTTCGAATCACAGCGAAACAAACGAACCTTCTCCCTTATTAGAACAGACGACTCCCCATACCTCGCCCCGGTCCAATAATCATTTTTGCGACCGTGCCGGCCCCGGATAATTCCACAGTAATTTAAGGTGGTTGCCCGGGTGTACCGGAAGCCCGTCGTCTTTCCGCAAACGGAATTTCCGTCGTCCTGAGACGCCACGACTTTCGCGGGACGACGTAACCGCGGAAAGGGGTGAAAAAAACTGGCAAATCGAAGCGAAACTGAAAACAGAGAGGGAACGACGAAGGAACGAGGGAACGGGCCACAAAGGGGACGGATTCCAGAGGCGATCAATGAAGCGGTGGGAGAAAAAGGTCCTGTAAATAGTGACTGATAGCGATGGAGGAGCAAGGGAACGGCGGGGACTCGTAATTCCGTATCGAGCATTCAGGGGCCCAGAAACAAATCGACACGGATAGTGGTTGAATGGAACGAAATATGGGACAGCCGTAACGAGCTGCAAAGACGAAGTGGAAGGTGGAAACGGTCAGAATTTCATCCCCGGTAAACGGTGGATTATCCGAAACGTATTTCACTCCGTTCGACGAATGGTAGTGTTGTTAAACACACAAAAAAAAAGCAACGATAGTTTCTCTAAAGATTATGTAGAGACGATGCAGGTTTTTATACAGTACACCGCTGTTTTATTTGAACAGATCAAATTTTATTTATGGTCGATGCATAGGTAGTGATTGTTCGTGGTTTGGTTGCAGTTAAATAGGTGCGCGATACTAGTTAGCAAATTTTCCGCACTACTCTGTTTATGATATTCTATTATATTTTATAAGTTTGGACATTGAACAACAAATATATTTATCGTCATATCTGTTAGTTTTGAGCTTTATTATAATTGTTATGGTGTAGTGAATCAGGTTATTCAAGGTATGAGTCTTCAACACGTTTACATCTGTTTTCAAGTGTAGGTATAATTACATGAGCGTATGCAAAAGGTTCACTAGAAAAGGTGGAGAACACACAAGTTTCCAGAAAGTAAAACAAGTGAAGAACAATGACGCGGTGTATTTGAATCGCTCAATCAAATCAAAAAATCAAAAAATTGAAGCATCTGTTACAAATTAGATTCTATAGGAAAACCAAAAATATTGGCAACTATAACTAACGCAATTCAAGCTTTATAACAGATAAGAAATAGTTTCGAAAATCATTGGAACATAATCAGCAATTTATATTACTCCACGTTAAACTGATCCGTTGTTCGATTCTGTTCAACACACTCAAAAATAGTAAAATTCGTTTCTCAATATTTCTATGGCAATACAGTAGATCAGCGTTTCTTGAACCGTGGTACGTAACGTTATTTTTGCTGCACAAAGCGATACAATTTTTAATGCCCTTCAGCACATCACATCTTTACAAAACTGGGTTTTCAGCCATGCTATTAATTAAAACTAAATACAGAACACGGATGCAACTTGAACCTGACTTACGAATAAAATTAATGAAGGTAAAGGTTGTCATATCGTAAATTGATTACAATGAAACAGGCTCATCCTTCGCATTAATCCTCAGCAATAATAAATCTCCTTAATATTTACTCATGCAGTATTACCCACCATTTACTATATTTTATTACAACGTAAAAGTTTCATTTACGAATATAATTAAATAATATAAATCTCTAAAATGTTTTATTCTTTGATTATAAACCCTCCATTTGGGATGCACCGATTTTTAATCGGGAAATGCTTTTATGGTAGTACGTCTATTTTTTGATTCCTATTTATGTGGTACGAAATTTAAAAAGTTTGAGAAGCCCTGCAGTAGATCAATTGTAAGCTTACAAACGGCACACATTAATTTATTCCTCACATATATCACGAGTTCACAAAGACAGGTGTCAACATTCATTAAAATTTCGAATAATATTCATCATAGTTTCCATGTCTCTTTCAGTTTATCCATAAGACGAATAATGTCAAAGTGTTGCATAAGTCTGACCTTAGCGATGTTTCAGAAACGGGTCTTTCGAACACGATCGATAAGGATACGATTTGCGTGGTACGGTGATACATTGTGATAAAATTCCGATTTCATTCGAGCAAGATTCATTATACAGCGACCCACATTCGCTCGCGTTTCACTGCTCCTGCATTCAATAACATGTCTGCCAAACGGCTTTGAATTCGAAAGGGACCCAGTTTAAGGAACTTCAAGGCTTTCCATCTTAAAAACTGAATTTAGGTGGGTTCGTTTCAACGCAGCTGTTGACCAATTTTTCTCTTTTTTTTTTCCCTTCCCCTTTTTGCCCGACCTCTCTATCTGTCGTGCTTGCGGACGACATTGGATTTGATTTACTCGGAAAGTATCCTTCATTCGCGGAAACGGATCACCTTGCTCTTAGATGTCTACGCCTGGAATTTCGATATCGAGACCAATTTGTACGGAGTTGTCGAAACCTCGCAGCAAAATACCGTCTGCGTGAACCTATTCCAAGCAATTTTGTTTGACTATTCGAAGATAGCTCCGGGCGTCCATTTGCGCGTCAAAGAGTCACGAGGCAATCGGTAAATGTGTAAAATGGCGGGCAAATTGTGTTTATGTGGGTGTAGAATAAAAAATGTAGAGGATAATATAACCACAAGTAAAGAGTCACATAAATTTGGCTAGAAATATAAAGCTGCCATCTCGTAATCAAATTTAAAGTTACAATGCAGTGTTCTTAATTTAAAAATAGTTATTAAAGTGTTTTTGAAAATGGAGGCAGACGAACGTTCAATATACAACTATGTGCATCATTGAATTATCATTAATACGGCTTGCACGGTTAATACAACAGAGTACCTAAGTGTTTGTGTTAGCATAGCAACGTTTGATAAAAGACACCGCTCATTTAGACATAGATAATGTTCTGACGATTAGTTTTATAATTGCTTTGTCGGGGGAGTTAAAAATTCTCACACATTTTTAATTGTATAATATTTAGACTTTTATTTGTCTATATAACAGATGCCAAAAGCACGCGGTTAAAGCACTGGTTCAACTGTGCATTACTATTAGCCAAAGCTTTGAGCCCAACACCGATTATCCAAAGCAGTCTAAGAATGTAACCAACAGCAATTACCTACATCAAAGAACTAAAATTTCTATATTTCATATCATAAATCCTTTCACAACCACAGAATTGTTTCCAAAAAGCCGACCTCTACTTCAACATTTACTCGAATGAAATCAAAGCATATCCAATGTCAGAATTAATGTCCATCGTTTTCTGCCTACACTTCTAACCACAATCCTGCCAACAATCCACACTGAAACAAAATATCTAAAAAATAATCGACCGAAGCCACAAAATCGTTAATGCCTCTATCGTGTATTCGTAAGGATTCTGGATCGACACGTGGTCTCTATCAACGATCAAACACATTGTCGCGCCAATACGAGCGATTTTCACCTAGCGAGTTAAATCGCACGAGGAACCAACATAATTAATTCTATCCCTCCCAGGGGCAAAGCCATATATCGTTCCTGGAACAAGTGGCATATATCTCAAAAGTTTAATCCATCTTGGATGCATGGCTCCGCCGGTTTAGGAGACGTCACACCGGTGCAGGCGAAACCAGAAACCGGCAGCCGCACAATTGGGGTGCGATGCTCAGTTGATTAAACGCAGCCTGAACTGTTGGTGCATAACACGGAAAGTCAGGAAACAGCCAAGCCAAGACAGCGTTTCCTACCCGTCGGGCCTCGTTTCGTCCTGAACACCAACCCATCCCTATCCCTTATAGTCATCTGCCGGTTGTACCGACCTCGCCTTTTACTCGCTATAATTTCGCGGTTCCGCCCGAGCCAGTAATCAAGAAGCAAGTGACTAACGCCTGGTAACCGTTGATGCCACGACGACGGATTTCTCTCGATAAAACAACGCGGTTGAACGTTCTATTCGACTACGCATTGGCTGCGAGTGGATAAGGGATAAGGGTTATATGAGGGGTAAAGTATTTTCTTCCTTTTTCTTCCGACGATACAGGTCTTCAGTGAGAAGTGACTGTTTTTTGTTATGATTCAGCATTCTCGGCTTGCTAAGGAGAATAGGTCGTAAAATAGTGAGGATTGTTCGTTCAGCTTTGAAAAAATTTGTGCAAATTATTGTTATTGCACGAATTTAATATTATATTTGCCCTCCTATATTTGTACAGGTTAAGACGCAATATTTTGATTTCCGTTCGATGCCGTTCCATGTTTGTCCGATTAATACGTTCGAACACAGTTGTTCATTTTAGTGAATATCAGTACTATATTTTACTGGAATCCGGAGATTTCAAAATAGAAAAAAAATGTCTTGTATAAGTGTATTACTTGTATTACACTTAAAATTAAAACATCTGTTCCCATTATTTTTCTTGTAAAATAGATTTAATGATAGTAGGACTGATAGGTGTAAGCTCATTGTCAATGAATTCATGCTTAGGTAGGCCAGGTGTCGTCAAAGGAATTTTGATTAGAATTTTGATTAGACTCGTAGGGAAAGATATTGTACACACAGTAGCCTGCGAGGGAGCACTTTTTAACAAATAATGTCCCATGCATAGTGTTTGTTGGACGAACCTCGAAAATAAGCACAGAATGTAGTCAAAAGCAAACGCTTCCTAATAAAGTGTTCGCAATGAAGAAAGTTTTATTTGGAAAGTTTATTGCTGCATAACCTAGTGCATACTAGTAATAAATTCTGGGAAACGTTTGTTAAAATGTTTACGCTGATCAAATTCTCAACTAGCACGAGCAAATAAATAAAGCATCGCGACTTAAAAAGTTGTTTTCATTGATCGAATAAAGTCGGTTTCTAACGCGATTTTGGTGAAAATGAAACTGTCCTACGCAAATAATTGTATGTATCGGAAAGTAAACTTATACGCCCATGCAGGTACTTAGGCGTGTAGTAGACTGGTGGAAAATGAGTTGCAAAAGCAAAAACTTGCAACAATCTAATTTATTTGTAAACCATTGACGATACTGAAATGGTCAAGGCTTATATATTTTGATATACGCAGCACTGATGTAACATTTTCGTCTTATATTACTGACAAAAATAATCGGTATCTAAAGATGAAATTCTGCCAAAGAAAATTAGTGATCAAAGAGGAAGATGAAC
Organism: Nomada lathburiana; assembly: GCA_963667235.1. NCBI lineage: Eukaryota > Metazoa > Arthropoda > Insecta > Hymenoptera > Apidae > Nomada > Nomada lathburiana. The sequence continues at coordinate 5,792,847 of OY763898.1, read as the reverse complement.
CAGACCAATCAATGGGTAATAAAACACAAGCTGCAATACTCTTTGATCGTGTGTGCAAGAATAAATTAAAAATAACTATATCCAAGATGTCTATAAGTTCATATAGGAACATTTCACTCTTTATAAAAACTCTTCCTAAGTACCCGTACAAATTACCAAAAATATAGCGTATACATAGGTAGTAGCAAACAGGACAACATTTTTGAAAGCAAGCAAAACTCAATACGATCCAAACAGTCTATTAAAAAGGAAGCTCCCTGTATCAAACATTACCTTTCACAATTTTTCGAGCCCTGATACTTCCCGGCGTCACGTAGTTCCGTGTTGTTCTTTTTTTTTTTTTTTGTCTTGTCCCGCCTTTGTTCATCACCGCATATAAAAGGGCTTTGATATTAGTGACTCCAGGGTGGTCACGTTCTGTCGAGCTGGCGCGTGAAATAAACTGGGCTTTACGGTGCCCCATACAAAAGTGGTCGGCAAGGAATACGCCCCGCTGCGACTGGAATAATAGGGAATAAAAACACGCTCGAGCGGTAATAATGGACACGAGTTACGCCGTTCATGTCCGCGGACAAATTGCTTCTCGACGAGTCTCCAATTTTTCTGTCGTGCGGCAAAAACGATTGTATGCCGTGTGTATGCTGATTTGAAACGTCGAATGATTACAGTGGTATCAGTGAATAATCATGGGGCCCTTATTTGCGAGATCAAACAAATGTCAAGAAAGTAGTAGGTATTAACCCTTTTAGTTTGTACATGCACCGGTATTAATTAATGTTGGGTCGATATGCAATATACGTGTAATTACAGAAAAATTTGTAACTACGTGAAATTTTCTATGACATAATGCTGCAGTAATTTACTTTTAGCCTTGCATACTGTAATTCAGATGATGTATTAATACGTGTGAAAAGATTATATTCCTGTCGCGATTTTGGGGCAGATTTGAACTGACTGTCTCCGTAAGGGTTAAACAAATGACTGTGGAAGTATTGTTCCATTAACTGCAAGGAGATTAAACTAACATTTCGATATTCAAATGGGTATGCTCAAATTTCTCTAACATACAAACAATTTGTCATTATTGCCTCACTTTTGTCCAATATCTTAAACCTTTCGCTACGTATAATAGTCTCCGTTCAAGTATAATAGATAGAAATGCGAGGAAAAGTCTTGCTTTTGCAGTGTTCATTCAGTTTAGAATCGCCAGAGCTGTAACTCTGTATCGACTTTGTTCATAAATATTGACTTACGGTCTGGTTGCTGTGAAATAAGCGATATTACATACTGCCTAGTGGATAATATCGATCGATTTCTAATTACAAAATCATTTTGTAAAGTTTCAATGTAAATTGCCACGCGAAGTTGTACAAAACCTTTGATGTTTTAATATTCAGAAGACTGACTCTTTTGTTGAATAAAATTATTTTGTCCCGCTGCGTCGTGATAAACTTGCTCCAACATGTTCGATACGTTTTTCCAGATTCTAATCTCCGCGAAACCTATTCATAAATGCAAACAGTTCGGCACACGTAATTCTGATTGAATATACAACGAAGGCATCGTTCATTCATCCATAATTTTGTAACACCGAATGCTGACAGTAATAGCGTGATATTTCACAACAAATATCGTAAACGTTACACGTTTTATCGATCTGTATCTAAATTCACTATCAAACAGAATTGGCAATATGGCTCAAATAATACGTTAAATACGAGCCACAACTTTATTAAATCTTTCTCCTTTATAAACCGTAAAGGGTTTAATGCTTTCGATTCACCGTGCACAATGTAATACAACCAACAGTACCGTTAATCCCGTTTAAAGCCAACGACTGATACCAAGTTATACAGGAACACGTGTAACACCTCAGCCGAATGACGGGGCTGACTTGTCTGCCCTCTTCGCGGTGGCGAAGTGGCCGGATTTACCGGAAGTGAGATGCCTCCCCTTGAGGCTGATGCTCCTAAAAACAGTTAATCGCCCTCGAAAGGCCGCTCTTGCAGCCATAAAAATATCCAATATGCATTTTACGAGGAAAAGAAGCTGCCAGTGAATGCAGCTCCCGCCAGTGGATAGTCCTCCGTTGCTCTTGCTGCGCTCTGCTTTCAAGGCTGCAGTCGTGCCGACATAAAAGTCTTGATTAAAATTTTAACCGACTACGCACAGCTGGCCCCTCTGCCCCCCATGGCCGTCAACCGTTAAATTCATACATTCTTGCTTAACTGGCTGGTATCAAAATAATGAGTACATATAAACATTCCAGCGAACGATGTGCACATTCATCCAACTAAGAATTAACTAATTCAAACAATTTATACCCACTGCTGTTGCCCGAACAACATGCCGGGCGAGTTATTATTTGAGGCGGTGTTATTTATAGTTCATGTAGTATAGTTCATATAGTTTATGTAATTTGATTTTAATTTGATACTGCCTCTGGAATGGGATGGCCAGTTATATTCTGTTAATAAACTTTGAATTTCGATACAGAACTCTAACTCTAAGCTAACAGCATATCATAGTTAAATTAAAGAATGTTCAAAATGGCGTTGCCAATGAAAATAAATAATGTTCCGTTCAAAGGTTGAACAAAGGCCTAAGAGTAAAAGAAACAATTACGAACGTAAAAGGTATTAGTTGAACAGTTTTCAAATCGTTACTATACTCGTTTAATCAAATTCCATATAAATCTCAACTCGTTATCGCGCGATTACAGCTAAAGCACGAAGCTTGCAAATCTCAAAATCATTAAAACATCGCTAACTCCCCCACTGCCAATAATACGGCCCACCGTACCTCAAACATGAGTTAAATTATAAACTCTATAAACTAATATTCCACTAAGAAACATCTGGGAAAAGAGGAGCGATATTAACGAATCTAACAACAAACGATACAATTTTCCAGCGAGCACGAATTCGCGGCACAACAACGAGGGCGCAGGCAACGGTAACAAATGACAAACGAGTAAACGTACAATGATGAAAGGGGGCACATGGTTCAGTACATTTCGACGTAGTCAAACTCTCCTCATCGGTCGCGAAGAAAATTGGGGTGGTGTGACGAGGCTGGTATCGCGCGAAACGAAAGGGGATAAGGGATGGGTGGGGACGTGTGCGGGTCGGGAAGGGACACTTTAATGAATCCAAAGTAGCTGCTGTTTCGTTTCGCTTTGGCGGCCACGTCGCTCGCGAAATGTCCTAATCTGCAAAATGTCCTAAAGTGCTGATGCGGAAGGCCGTATAAATTCTATGAGGCGTGAGCCCCACCCCCCCAAAAAGCCTGGGCTGTCAGAGAATAACGATCCGGTGTGCGTATGCGTGTACGCATGTGTGTGTGCATGTGAAGAGGCGAGAAGGACAGAGGACGGGGAGAAATTGAAGGAGGGGAGAAAAATTACAGAACCGGATGAAGGCGAAGAAATTTCTGTGAGATGAACATTTGAAGGAAAACTGATATTTAAGCGGAGTAGAGGGAAAAATAAGGGAGTGGCGGGAGACGATGATATCGGAGACAAATGAAATTGAAGAGAATAAAGGCCGGGAAGGATTTGGAATTGAAAAAGCGCGATAAACGCGTGAAAGTAAGGAGCGAGGGTGGCAAAGTGCTGTGTTAGGTGTTTAACCGTGCTAAATTTAAATCTACCGAAATTCGCCTCGCATTTAAGGCTCTCTTCTGCGCGGAGATGGTAGACCGTCCCTAGACGCTTTTCGTGGAGACTCTGAATTAACTAGAACGTGGGGAAAGGGGTTCTCACACCGGCGGTAATTAAATAGCGACGAGTTTCAACTCACCTTGGGTTGAGCGAGGAAACTCGTTACACTCGAATTTGATCGTGATACGCACCGTTCCAGGTGGTTTATAGCTTTCTTTGTGATTCTTTTCAATTCTGCTCGGGTCGGAACGAATGCCTCGAATTTTCTATTGAAGACAATTCGTCGGGAGGTAATTAATTCCCGCGATCTTTGAGTTTGCTAATTGAAAGTATAGGATATGCAATTCCATTGGAGATTATTGTTGTTGCTCCAATAGTCAAGGCAATAATTGTTTACTGCAGATATTGATAATTTGAGAGTCTGGTACACTGGCATGCTTACCATTTTGTCATTGATACTTTCCGACACATATACTAAATCTTCCGTTAATATCTTACCTGCAACAGAAAAGGAATAAATTTTTAATTTTTAGAATTTTTGGTAGCTAGTATATAATACGTGCACAGAACTTCATTAAATTTGAAGGACTGAGAATTAAAATATATAAAAGAGTTTCATTTTCCGTGAACATAACACAATTCGATGGAAAAGAAACGAATTTCGTTGAAAAAATTCTATTAAAAATTTCCCTAACCTAAGCGATGTTACTAATTCAAGAGTTGTCCAATTCGACTAAAATTCCTTTGCCGGACAAAGAACTAAAACAGAGAACTTAGCATACGTAAACCAATAACCGTAACCAAAACCTATCTGCCTCTAAAAGCGTCCAATTTAAAAATGAAACACGCAGACAACATGCGTGCAGTGGTCCATTTTATTTGCATATACAGCATCTCGTCATTGCATAAACCTAATTTAGCCGGCCGTTCAGCCATTCGTTCCCGATACGCATCCCTGAAATGAAGCCCGAAAAATGATGAAACCCGCCGGCGAGTTCACGTTCGCGAGAGCAAGACGGTCGCGTCGGGGCGCCGCGCGTTTTATTGCGTCTGCACGTCAGAAAATGTCATTCGACGGCTCTGTGCAAACAGCAATGACATTCGACGATCCTTAAGCCCGTTCGCCGTTTTACAACGCTCGATCTTACGCCGACTCAAACAATCGCACAACTCATTTCGTCGCGCTAATGCGGGCAACTTTTCTTCGGGCCTCGTAAACCTTGACGCGGCATTATTCCACGTGGCACTAAAGCGGCCGGAAACTTCCGGAAACGGCGGGTACCACGGAACTCGAACGAAAGAAACAGGAAACAAACGGCATTCGCCGCTCCCTAGAACGATCCTTCACTATTTCGAATACTACTCTCGTGTGCTGCAACTTACCGTAACTTTGTACGTACAATAGTACATTATTGAATATGGAACAGCATTTGCACATGTAGTTTTGTGCAGGAAGTGTTATTGGGGGACCAGCAACTGCGAAACGAATCAGTCGGATCGTAAAATGGAATATTCGATGGGGTAATGTTAAGTGATACATTGGGCTACACGAGTTGGTGAACTGTACGTGTACGGTATAAGTAACCAGGGTATTGTTTATGGAAATAGTGAAATTGCGAAGCAACGGGTTACGCGGTTATGTGTAGCATGTTTCTGGTGGAAATTGAAGCCCGAAGTGCTCAAGCTATTTGATTTAATTTTTATTTTCTCTTCTTTTTTTTGTTATACTAATGAAATTTCAGGGAAATAAACAGGGCTCACTAATTTGTACAAAATGTTGTCATATGTTTATATATTTAATAACGCTTTATCGAAAATGTTTATAAAAAATGCTACATTTGTATCAACATCGAATTGCAATTATTATGAATCGCGAGTAATAGAGATAAATTAATTCTGATTTTATCTGATATTCAAACTAATTTGAAACTGTAATTTCCGAAACTGTAATCAAACAGTAACTTGTAACACTATTTAAATACCCATACGGAGTTAGATAAAGTTCACTTCAAAGTGCAGCACTTAGGTGGGTAATATAAAAACTGTTTATCAAGTTGGCTTTCTTTTTCAAACATATGTGTCGTAATTGTAATACTATTATACTTGAATGAATTCAGCAAAGTCTGAATTGAGTCAATTTATTCATTTATAAAGTACGATGGAAACAAATATATGAATCAAACGAACAAACATGAGAAAATAATATTTGCTTAGCCCTCTCTTTTTTTAACAGACACAAGCTGATACATCCGAACAGGTGGCGCCCAGTGCATATTTCAAAACAACCGGAAAATGTAAAAATACGCGCGATATGCAAATTGAAGTAAATCAGTGATTCGTATGTCGAACACCGTTTCGACAACAAAACTTGCGATTCGTTTAATCAAACTTAACAGTCACCAGCCACAGTAACAAAAATTCAATAATTTCAGCCGCGGCGAGTGCAATTTTTAATCTCCTCCACAAAGGAACGACTGTCCAATAAATAACAGAAACACGTGAAACATGGTTCTAATATTCCATTTGCCTCGATAAATCTCGCCCCGAGTTAATGTACGTGTCTAATTATTTCGCGATATTCCGTTGAGTTTTTCCACATTAATCTCCCCGTAATTGCCAATTAAAACTGAAGAAAGCTGCAACGACGCCGGTAATTTCGAAGCGCATAGAAGCAGCTGCGGCGAATACTATTTGCGGCGTGCCGCAACAAGGTTCAACAAGTATCATCGGCAGGGCGAGCACAGAAAAGTTGATTGCAATTCTGCAAAGCCACAGCTCTATCAGCGGCGGTATCGTTGAAGGATCGTGCAAATTTGTTCGTGCACGTACGAACGGACGCGTTTTGACAAGTCGCTGTGGTCTCGGCGTGTTTGCAGAAGTCGCGCACAAACCCGATTTCCATGCGTAAAGTTAACGCCGCAGAATAGAATGCAACCGCGAACTCATGTTACGACGCGGTACATTGAAACGCGAACGTTTCACGTACGATAATTTCGGATTTGCAACGCAGGCCGTTCCGTTCTTTTCTGCGGTGCCCAATGATTCTCTACTGCACGACGTGTGCGTATTTCTTGTCAACGCCAGATTCGCCACTCGGTAAAAATGTAAGTGGTTCTGGTGTATCAAGGTGTTCGATCTGGAAGAACGGAAAGATGGGAAAAAAGAACTTATAAAATTGATAATACGGGTGCTGTAGAAAACGACGCAGTGGTTTGAGAAAATATGGGATGAGATTTAAAGTAGAAATTTTTATAAGAATGCTTAATACAATTCGGTTTTAGTGGTTGGCACAGGTAGCGTCAATTCTTTATCAACTTTTAAATTGATTATAGCTGCTACGTGGCTATTCGAGTTTGTGTAAAGTTTTGAGCGAAATTTTTCTTATCTTGCTGTTTGGTATGCTGAAAATTTTCTTTGATACGCGAACTTATGTACACAGTATTGCGAAATTTTTATTTCTGGTTTATTAGAAGTTCTTATGTTGATCGTATTCAGTCATACTAATGTGTTCACTTCGGAAGTATGTATATACTTGAGTTTAGCTCTAGTGTAAAATAAAGTGAACGATTTGTAGGATATTCAGTTACTACTTGGATTATTTATATTTATTTTACCAGTATTAATTGAAAGCTTAAAGTTATTGTTCGCTGAAAACTATATTTCCTTAGACGCCTCTGTACGTTGCACTGCGTTGCTTTTATATATAATTGCAAAATATTGTAAATATTTACAATATTTTGTACATTTATATTCATTTTATAAATGTTCTGTTTTGGCGAATTTATAATTTCAGAATATTTATAATTATCATTCTATTAACGTTAAACATACAGAGTATATTCACAAATTTAATTTCACTATCAGTAATAGATATTACTAAATGAAATAAATGCTACTTCGAAGTTGCGAATATATTATTTAAAATTATCTGCATAAACATGCATAAATATTATATCAATTCTCTCTTCGTGTGCACGGTTCACAGAACTTTAATTCGCAAAATATATGTACAAAAATAAAACGGAATAGCAACCGCCATTAATCAAGCATTAACTAATCAATTAGTGGAGAGTATGTGTATATTTATAGCATGAACGTTATATTAAGAGCAAACGTAATCAAAATTTCATTTGTACTGCTATTTCAGTCTGAGTACGAAATATCGGGTATCTGTACTACTGCGGCTGCGTTAATTATTCGTTGACTTTGACCACTAGCAGAAGTTCCAGAAACGCAATCTCCGCAAGTACCAAGCCCCTCTTGCTGCCATGAATCTTAATTGTGCATCAACGAATCCGATTACACAGTTTTCCTTCACTCTGTAATTATGCGCAAATACAAACTGCTTACACGTGCGAATCAATTGTACATTTTAGTAGCTTTACAATACAATACGAATATCATTGCTTGGTACCTGAAACACGATTTATTTTGTACTTTTATTTCTTGATATTCTTTACAAACAGACAGTATCTGATATTTGAAAATGTACAGTCGGCAGTTATGTTGAAAACAATGTGCTGTAATTTACAATTATGATTCTCTCCAATTATTTAAATTGACCAAATTTCTCGGATAGTATGCTTTGTAATATGATTAAATATTGTTATTTAGTAATAGCTTATTAATGAGCAATAACAATTTATAATGCCAAGAAATTGTAAGTAACATTGACAAAGAATCAAAATAAGTATACTGTCCCGGATAGAAGGGCAAGTTCGAATTAATTCGATAAATTTAATACGTTATCTACAATTCCATTCGCAGAACGGTTAAAATCCATCCTCCGTACAATCAAATCCCTTCGCCTCTCATCAAATTATAAAACACGCCTGCCCAATGTATTATTCGAACTTCGCGGACCAAGTGCCCGCTACTCCACGCTTCCAACGTATCTGTACACGAGAAAAATCAGTTATGCCCGCGCACGTGTCCATCCGGGAACGTACGATTTATGTGAACCAGGAAGCATCGTCGAACGAGGGAGAAAAAAGACGAAGTCGCCCGATAGTCCCAGCCGGATCGTAACAGCGGCAACACATAAACTTTAAAGCGATCAATGTCCTTCACAGGAATATTACTGTTTTTTATTTTCCGCATTTTTCCCTCGATGGCCCCATAAAACTGCAATCTCGCAAGATTCAGTGGCTCCGTTCGTCACGGTGTCGAGTGTAGGAGGCCCGCGACGAATTCCCAGCCGTCGACGATACGACGACGTAGCACCGCCTCCGACAATTTACGGATTCTGCGTCGGGACGTGGTGTCCCTTGACCGAGTCCTATTCGCGGCCCGTCGGGTCGTCGCGGGCAAGGTAAATAAAACGCGGACTAGAGAAAGGAGAATCGTTCTCGCGCGAGCCGGAGACACTTCTTTAACGGTTACGAGGGGCGATAAAAGGAGCTGCCACAATTTAAAGTTGGCATTCGCCGGTGCAAGTGCTGGAGAAAGAAGTCGTGACGGGGAGAGAGATAGATGGGGGGGAGGAGGTTGTCCTCCCCATGGCGATTTTCCGCTTCCTCGAGTGACTAAACTTCTTTCTGTTCTCTAATACACGGACCGAGATGCGATGGGGTTGGTGTACGATAACGGGAACCCTGACAATTTTCACGTCCCACCGTTTTCGCGCCCTCTCTCTGACCCCCGGTAATTGTATGCGTTTTCTGTTCCTTCTGGCCGCTGGCCTTCTTCGTTTTCCTGCTTATCTGGATGAGATAACTCGTTCGAATAAACTCTTCCCCGCCGTTCACCTGCGCGAGGGTTACATCCCCGGCGATACGGAGGGTGGCCGGGAACTAATAGCGAAGCGGGTCGTTTGCAATTCGTTTTTTCCTTCTTCCCTTTCACTTTTCTCTTTCACCTTCCTCCTGTGTTCCGCGTGGGCTGCCATTCTCTCTGGTCTGTTTCGGTTAGTTTACCTCCGCAGAGGGCCCGCCGTGACGTCGTGACCGGTTAAAGGGTGTAACGAGCGAGAAGAGGCTGCGAGAGGAAAGGAACGGCGTCATTTTTCTTTAGCGTCGTTTGAGCACGTAGGATCATTAATTTAAAGATTTTTTCCTCCTTTGCCTTTTCTGCCTGTCCTTGGTACTCCGTTCTTGTCTCGTTTTCAGTCCTGTTCCTTTGGCACCGTCTTTCTGAGCTTCGCACTGACGACGAACGATCGGGGGGCGTTTAAAAGTTAATAACGTCCGTGCGCAGAACGGACGTAAATTTTCTTGCAATTAGCCCTTTGACGTCAGGACGTTTTCGTTACGAAACTTTGTACCGTTGCCACGGCTGCGATGGAATTGGTAATACATTTAGAAAGACTTCTTTTTAAAAAAAAGGAAATACTGGTTATGAAAACTATACACCCACGGATAATTTCTGGAAAGCGTTTGAAAATATTGGTAAAGTGATTTCTATCGATAAAAGTGATATCGTGATATCATTTGATTAACAGTATATGAAAAATTTGTTGCACTGATAAAGATCGCCTACCGTGGAAAAAGTACATTTAAACAACGTTTAAATTGAAATATTAAGTGGAGTGAGTTGTGAATGGTCCACTGTTCGATTACTCGAAAATGATTGAATTAATCAAACAATTTTAGTCTGGAAGGGCCATTTAAATATTTTCTACTTTCAGAGGCAGAAAGTTTTCTTAAATGGAAATCAGAAAGATAATTAAAAGTAATGCAGAATATTGTCTTGAAATCGCAGCATGTCCTAATATAAGTTAAAGAACAATTTAAAATGTTACAGCACCGAAATGGGAAAGATTATTCATTATCGCGAAAACGATTAGCAATTCACGACAAGAAGACGTTATTAATAAACAGACCTACGTAATTTTATGTACAATTTGTAATAAATATATAAAACATATAAGGGCAGGTGCAACTACGAAACACTTCCAAAGTTTCCAAAGTAATTTATTCCAATCTCTTGACTGAAAACGCAAACAATAATAATATTCAATCACTTCAATCGCTCCAGCATTATATACATTTTACTTTTCATTTATTGCACTGTGGCAAACGTAAAAAAAAATTGTCATACTTCTCAAATGCGTAAAGATAAGTGATCTCTCTGCGGAAACACACGGACGTGATTCCGTTTTTCAATTTCGACATTCCATTAATCGCTTAATTATACAATTGCTGGAATCGCAGCTCGCATCAACGATTTCTTATCGATCGAATTTGTTTTGTCCATGTTTGCATCGAATTCTGCTCCGATCGCGGATGAGGCTTTCGTGATAGTTTTCGCGAATTAAATTTGTTACGATCCAAATAGCAGCTTGCGTGCAGGAAACGCAAAAATAAATGCACAGGTTGGAGAAGCACGGATTTAAATAGCATCGGTATTTAGCTTTGAGCTATCTTTGTGTCCAATCTACGCAATGCAAATTAAAAGCGCGCCATGCAACGTCTATGGCTGGTGAAAAAATCACGCAGCCATATCTTGCATCGGGTTATATAGTACGAGCATTAAAAACGAACCATACAATATTTCAGCGATATTCCCTCGCTAATACTGTACTAAATACGATCTCTTAAATGTAATCAAGTATGTATACTTTCAGAAATTTTATGGGACGCAGTTCGGTTAATAGAGTACCAGTTTAACGTGCAAAGTGGTACAGGATTGATTAAATTTGGAAAAGATACAAGCGTTAATAGACCTTTTTTAATAGATGTTTATTACAATAAGACCTACATATTCAATTCACTAGCAAGCATAATTAATGTAAATGGTAATTGCCGAGGAAAAAACTAATATGCAGTTTTGAGAAAGGATTGTTGAATTTCGAAGAAAATACACATATGTATGCATATTATCCTCAGTGAAAGGGTTAAATGAAAACTACATATTTCTGCTACTGACGAAACTATTATAATAACCACTGCCTGAGATTAAGGAATTAACAGCAACTAGTGCCGCTAATAAAGTTATTCCTGCCAAAATTAAATGCTACAAAGTCCATATGTCGCAAGAATAAAAGCTGCGCGATAACCAACACACGAATATATCATTTATATTTCAATAAATCAAGCATAATGGAATTCACTTACACCTAATTGCAAGCTGCGACGCATCACTTGTCGCAACGTGGAAAATCGGAAAAATTGCCAGATCAGACGATCAAATTCCGGTACGAGTACAGGAAACGGCAAACAAAAAGCTTCTTTAAATGACGTTTTTCGTTTTCACGAGCCGTACACGTGTCGCCGTTACACATAGCTCGCAGGATGCTCGTCCATTATGCAAATACATATACATGAACGATGCGCATACAATTCACTGTCGCTCGCACGTGTTACAAACGCCTAGAGATCTGCAGGTTCCATTTGCCAGTTGGCCGGGGTTGGAAAAAGCGGCCGAAATAAAACGAAAGAGAAACGGGTAGGGACCATCATCAGCCGAAGTGGAACGAAGAGATCAACAGGGGATGCGACAAATTTAAGCGGAAGTATATTTCTGCCGGGTCGCCTCGTTAAAATTCCTGTATATCTTGTCGCGAATAAAAGGCCGTGCGTTCTTATCGCGATTAAATTTATTCCGACCGGACAGGTTGCCCCGCTTCGGGCTACTTTATGCTGTTCCACGTAACTTGGGAAACACGAGATCGTACAACCCAGCTCGTACCCTGGTCCCTTTAATTGCGCGCTGTTTTTCTTGCCGCCTGTTTGCGTTACGTCCGTCGAAGCAACGGCAACGGACAATGTGCCCTCTCGCGAAACATATTTATGCGCGGCCTGTTTACGCGCGATAATGTAACGCTAACATCATTTTAAGCCGCGCCCCTGCGGTTACACCCCCGCGAGCAACGATTCGACTTGATTAAACTTTTCATTTAGCGTTTTGGCCGGGGAGCAGCCCCTTCTTTTATGGAAACGCGCGAGTTCTTGGATTCTCTGAATTGTTCGTTATATTTGTGTCGTTAAATAGTCGTGATACGTAGATACCCGCAAATACGCACCTGTAGATTTTCCTAGCGAATATGGACAGAAAATGCTTACATTTTAAGTTGAGAAAGAATAAGGGTGGAATCTGTGCGGTAAGTTTATTCTCGAATTATTATTAAAACAGTAGACGGTTAAATTATTCTATTAACCATTTACATACTTCGAAAAGAGTTACAGGGACTTCGAGGTTACACATTTTTAGAACGGCTGAGTTAGTGAAGCTTGCATTGCATAGTATTATAAATGTATATACTTCCTGCGAAGGATTTTGTGGGCAGAATGTGAGAAAGTCTAACGATGTAATGGAAGTAGTTCCTGCGTAATTATTGTTATCGGACACGAGTGTCCCTTATGCATATTGGTACTTGTAACAATTTGTGAAAATAATTACTTTTTTATCCAGATATTTCAATCGACCCGCTAGTTTCCGAATAATTTGATATATATTTGTGCTTGATACTTTTTTTCCTACTATCACTGAACAGATACTTCGTAATTCTAAGTGCAAACTGCTGCAACGACTATTGTTCTGTCTATCTGGTCATACTTCTGGCATCAATACATGGCTCTTTCTTTTTAGCTGAATGATGTACTTGATATTTCTTCAATATTAAAGATATTAGATAAACGGAGAACGTTGGCCTCTTTTCTATTCGCATCCAAGGTTCGTCATGTATTCTCGAGATATTCTCCGAAGCATCACGAAGTTTACACTTTTAATCCAGGAACCTTTACTTTCCAGATCGCGGGGTACGGGATACCGAAGATTACACATTGCCTCGACAGTTCGCAAAAGTTACTTTCGAAACTCCACAACAGTTTGAACGATATAATGCCTCGAGCGGTAATAAAAGTGCAACGGTGTTCGCTGAATGAAAATTCGAATTTCGAACTTTGCCGATTGTCCTGGTTATAGATTGCCTTCAGGGAATTTCAAATGATAGGAAAGATCGATAAACAATTAAATCGATCATAACTAAGATTATAATACATCTTCGGTGACAATATGCGACTGTAAAGTGGTTTGCCATTTTTAATATTCTGTAGGAAATCATCTACGTAAGCAATAACGAAATTTCTCAATAGAATTTTTGTCCTGCAGAAATTTGCATTTCCACCGAAAAATGATTTACGTTACTTGCATCTGTTATTGTAAAGTAACAAAAACTGCACTATTCTTTGCTGCAATACACTGGTGCAATTTTTGTAGACCATTCATTGTGAACAAATTGTAGTAAGTTTTATTGGAAAATTGGTCGCACTATGTGCGGAAAACAATAATTTTCTAATTAGAAACATGCTAATGCTCGGGCAGGTGTCTGGGGTGAAATAAACCCACCACGAAATGAGCTTTTCGGGTTTGTAACCGCCAAATAGTACATCGCATAAATTCTAACAACTAATTGTCATGTTTACCACTTTGAATGTAATGTCCCACAGGAATTTATGTCCGCTTGTATGTGAGTAAAACTTGCAACATATCTAGCCACAGCATAATGCGTAAAAGCAATACAGGAATAGCAGCATTCGGAATAATTCCAGGCTTTCGTTTATATTGCTCTAAATATAATCCGTTTTTGAACAATTTTCTTATAATGAAAAAAGGGGAAAATTTTAATCGTTTACTACATTTTTGGAAAAGTGACTAATATTCGTCGAAATAAATATTCTTACTAGTTTTCGAACTGTAAGTTTATAGTAATATTATGGGCACATTAATTATAACTTTAGAATGAAAGCTATACTTTGGATGATTAATGTAATATTGTAATTAATAACATTAAAATATACAATAAAATTACTACTAAAATAGGCTCTTAAAGAATTAAGTTCATACAATTTCAAGAGCAACTATTCCGTCAAATTGATTAAAAACTAAATCAATACTTCTACCTCCAATTTGCCAATAATTAAGGCCACGGACAACTTGCGTCATCGTGCCTTTAAAACTTTCAAGTAGTATCAGACGTAACCACCTACATTTCAAATTCTACTAAAGATAACTATCGGAACGTTTGCACGCTATTATCCAACACGTGCGGGAACACGTGCGCAAAAATTACACAGTCTCTCAGTTATCCGATTTTTCATCGACCACCGAGAAATCGCCACGAAAATACCTAATCGCACAGGCGTATCTCCTTAAGATCGCAGATATCGTAGTCGACAATGAGAATAAGATGGCGGACAGGGGATGAAGTTTACCGAAGTCGTCCGCGGCAAAGTTTCCGCGGATACTAACCCAAATACAAATACCAGGCGTCGTTGGCTAAGCGCGAAACTTCCTGGTGTGTATTAAATCATGTCACATGGAGCGGGCGCGGGCAGTCTCGGAAGTTGAGTTGTTTATATTTATCCCCGTGTTCGCCGGACCCTGGTGAAATGAGCAGGCGGGTATTTCGTTCTCTTTCTCCCTGTCGCGGCGTTGGACACCGTCGAGACGAGTGCCAAGGCACGTCGACCCGGACGCTTTCAAACTTTCCACTTATAGCTTTTTTACCCAGTTGCAATTTTTAGTATCCGCGGCGTTTCCCTATATTACCGATCCGTCATTCGGTGTTCTGCAACTTTTACGATCTGCTTCATCTCTGCCGCGCCTTTTATCCCGCGTTGAGCTGTGTCAGAAGGGTTGATAGCGTTCCCGGCATATGGAGCGGAAAATTGTGCGCAGCGCGAAGGAAAGGTAATTACTAATTACTGTAATTCATTATTGGCGTGTTTGAAGGGAAGAAGTAATTTTGGAGCGTTGGCAGTTTCAAACGGGAATTCATTATGTGTAATTGAAGTGGTTCTGTGCATGTAATGAGTTGGGCAATGAGTTCTTTGCCTTTTTGCTATTTGAGAGGTCGTTTATTTAAATGAAAATTTATTTATCCGATTATGTTAATGATCGCTTTCATAATATATGTTATTCGGTAATTAATAGGCAAATAATGTCTGTAGTTCGATTCCATAGGAGTTATTGGATATTAGAATATAGTTTGGTGTCTTTTAAGAATTTTAGTGCGGATTTTAATATGGTCCTGAAAAATCGGAGTTCTGTCGGTATGTAGATTATATTTTTCCCCATAACTGCAAACTTCTGTACTCGTACAGTAGTGAGTAAGAGTTACTTTCTAATTGCGGTAAATCAAACCATAATTCGCATTATATTTAAAAGCCATCATCGAAAAATCACACTATCTCATCGCACGTGAAGTTTCATCCGATTACTTATTATTTTTTAATTTTTAATTTTACATTATACATTTATGTATCCCCGTCTTTTTAAATACTATTCACAGCATCGCAGTAGCAGAAATATCAATTAATATAAATTAATATCCCAATACATATCAATTTGTAATAAAATAAATCCGATATTTATTCAAGTTCAAAGCGAAATAAACATGAATTATCGTACATATTTAACGAACAGAGTTTCCCAATTAAAATTCCCTCAGTGATCTGCACCTGTACGTAATCTACATAAAACAAACATAATCAACTCCTCGCCGAGGCTTGATTACATTTCACCCCTATCTGACTCCACATTTTCCAGAATATTAAAATATGAAAAATAAGCGTCGAAATTTATTTTGACCCCAAATTGTATCTTAATACCATAAACGGCTTTACTTTGTTTGCCTACATTATTATCTTTTAAAATATTCCTCCATAAGGCAAGGAAAAGTTACAGCAAGCGATTTCGCCTTATTAAAACATTGAACCAAACTCTTCCACGTTATGAGGAACGAAAATAAGAAGAAATCCTGGGGTGCGATCATCGGCAAATAAATATAATCAAGTGCTCATTCTAACTGACTGTATGGTAAGAAAAAAACTTCATCTACATTTTACCACAATTTCAATTCGTCTGCTACAGAGGCCGTATAATACATTCAGCACCACACTTGCCTCTAATAATTTACTTTGTAACATGAATTCAGGCCAAGCAGATGAATCGCGTTTTATACTATTGCACATTAAGCTTACATTAAAATTAACATTATAAATAGACAATCGAAATATAGATATCAAGAACCACCCACCGTGACCTCATCGCTGTGCCATATAAAAATAATAAAATTATGTCAGATAAACGCCGTTTTCGAAAACCTGTTTCCCTTAAGTAAGAACCGTCCCTTTCTATTCTTTTCTTATTCCTGGGTTTCTTATCTCTTACCTCCTGGAATCCTTCCGCAGTAAACAATTGCATACAATCTAACGTTAACAACAGTCGGTTAAAAAAAGTGGCGGTTTTCACGCCCGAGGGGAACAAAAATCGCGAAGCATTTCAGAAAGCGTGGTACACGCATTTGTGGATTTGTGTCACGGACCATGCAAAATGCCCTCACTTTCCGAGGACCATTCGATCCGAAGCGATCCCAGACGAACATGCACGTGCTGAAATGACAGTTGTCTCACGAGTGGCTGAGACCTCGCGATCCCCCAACCCCCGGGTCGTTCTTATTCTCGCAGATATCGTAGGAACGCGTGGCTGCATCGGGGGACGATAAGCGCAGTTTGTCAGCCAGTAAATTCGGCATGTCCTAAAGGGAATCACGTGTCCCGGCCGATACGGCCTGACTGGGAATCGAGGATTTATTAATCGAAATCGCGCGTGGGGAACGCGGCTGAATTTCTGCCACGCCGATCGACTGCTGATTGAGTCGGCTGCAGAGGCCGTAACAATTTGCGCCGACGCGTTCAATCCTAATTGAGAATATTGCTGGAAATTGGCAGTAAATTCATGCGTATCGTAGACTCCAGCAATTCCCGCCAGTTAATTAACCGGATAAAGCTCTGGCGCGCCCTTGCATTTACGCTGATCCTTGTTACTTGCTGGCTCGCTTGCTTCCCCCGTCCGCCCACTGGGCCCGATTTCACCACTGTCTGTCGGGATGCCTTTGCCGGCTTGGTCAATTCTGGCGAGCAGGCGAAACGACTGCCAAACCGGAAGAACCCTGCTGTACAACGTGATGCACTGCGCTCTGTTTAGGCCGGGAGTAGACCTGTCCATCGAGGTTCTTGCCTCGCGGGGACTACTGGAAAACGGGGACTGCAAGATTGAACGGGTGTTGGTGGAAGTAATTTAATGTACGGTGAGACTTGTATCGGGATGGTCAATAAGTGATGTCGAAACGTTCAGTAAGGGACGATATATCTCGTTCAATGTGAAAGACTGGATTCAACAATGAATTGGTTGTTAGACAGATATATAATTTCATACTTCCAGAACTGTGCTTTGTTTGAGAAATATAAGAGCATCATTTGTTGTCGAAATCTATTACTTTCTGGTTGCCATAATAGTGTATGGTTAAAGGGTGGTTTATTTAATCAGTTCATGGGATTTGTAAATGTAGTGCGAATGACTAGATGTTAAGAATTCACGGGAACGAACGTGTTACATTAAATATAACACTAATATTTGTATTTACCCTTTCCCCGGCTGATAATAGTTGCAACGGTTCCCTAAAATTTTGTTGCGTTAATATTGATTCAGATTGGCTCGAATTCTATAGAAGGGTCGAATGGTTTTGAAAAGGGACGTAACCATTATAATAGACGTACCGACGGGGATAATGTGAACCGGTTTTCACCCACGATTTCGTTTTAATACCGAATACAAATGAGAGACGCCGAACAATTAAGGAAACAAAGGAACAAGCTTCAACAAAATCATTTGCCCGCACTATCAAGTAACAGACGCTTAATTCTGAAGCGTTGCAGGACAAAACAGTTTATCGAACGGCGAGAAAAATGAATTTGATCAAAAATTTGCCGCGAGAAGTAAACCATTTCAGAAGCCGAGGTGCTACGGCAGACCCAGACCGGGTCGAAAATATAATCAAAGGCTAGAAACCGCTGATCAACGAAACCCGGTTCTAATAAACGAAACGCAGCTTTTCATCCGGCTATAGCTGCATTCAATTTCGCAGTGGTAATTCGAAAATTACCAATCAGCCCCGCTGTGGCTTTTATTACCGAGGCACCGGTTACTCATTATCGAGATTTATGCGTTTAATATCGTTGCACTTGTGTTCGGCAACGAGATTCGGCTGGCCTTCTCTCGCCGCTGAACCCTTGCCCCGGCCGAACATATTTAGAACACCCTGTTGCGAGGGGGTGGCCATGGTGTGTAGCAATCGAACGGAGGGGCGTGTCGGGAGATCGTAAAAACACGTGGAATTGTCCGCGAGAAAATAGAAAAAACTGCGCCGTATATAGAGGCGAAGAGAAAAATGCGGAACAGAGAAGAAATGAGATTAGTGGGAGCAAAAAGTGTTAATGAAAGAACGGCGCGAAGGTGAGAGGAAAAATTGTGCATTAGGAGGGGACGAAACGCAAGGGCAAACTTGTCTACGAATGAACAAAAATTAAACGACGGCCCGAAAGAAGTAATCAGAGAGAATAGAAACATAGAAAAGCAGGGGACGCGGAATGAAACTAAACATAGATGGAACAAAGAAGGAAACGATGAATGCACAAGGAGGTATACGGTCAGAACAACAAAAACGACAAGGCAGAGGCAAGTATTGTACAAAAACACTGCACCACCGATACGATTCGCACAGGGTACAGAAAAGGGGCACAAAAGAAAACAGTACCAAGAACCGAGATGGTCCAAGAAAAGTGGCCGAAGAAAGGTACGCTCGAAAAGCGTAAAAGCTCACCGCTTGAAACCAAGGGGAATAAGGGCCACCCGATCAATCAAAGAAAATCCAATAAAGCGCGCCCTCAAATGCAAAGCCGGAAGATGGAAAAGTAAAAAAGAAGAAAAAAAAAATAACTAAGATAGAAGATCAAAGGAGGGGATGATCAAGAGAAGCAAAACGATAGACGGCCACGGAAAGAAAAGGCGAAGGTGCAGCGATATTACAGAGAATGGGTATGGGGTAAAGGGTCAGCAATAAGAGACACGGGGAAAGGAAAGGGGGAAGAATTGAAGCACAGCACGGGGTAGAACTGGCCCCATGTGTGTTTGTTCGGTCGCGGTGGAAAATGTACACGGCGAGGCGTTAATGAGATTTAAAAATAATGGTGATTACCTGCATTACTCATTCCACATAGGTCCGCCGCCCATAGCCTGGCCGGCGGGTTTCTTGTTTTAGCTACCCGCTGTACCGGCATCCCGCGTATTTCCTCCTTCGTTCGGGTCGTCTCAGCCACGTACGGGAACGCGCACAAACACTGAGACGCGACGAAATTACTCGGGGCAAAACAATGGCCAGGAAGAAAACTCATTATACGTAGCTCCATTAAAATCTACGCTCCTTGTCGTGTCTCCTTCGGCTACACTTATAGTTCCGCGCCGTAATTTTCTGCTTTCCCGTGAAAGGTGGCCGGGCATTAGCGGCCGGTGAACGAATTAATACCACGGGATGGAAATGAATTCGCGTTCGAGAGGAAGCGTTGATGAAAGGAGAAAGCGAAACTGTGCTTCGGCGGTTTTGCCGGTAACGATGAATGGTGCTCCATCAGTGGGTTGTAATTTTTAGTGAAAAGTCCGCCGGGTTTGTACTGTTTGTATTGCTCGCTCGAACGGACGTCGTTGGACGCTTGTGCGATCAATTGGCCTCGAAGTTTGTAATTAGTCGCGGTATATTAAATAACGGGGCAACGCCGGCGAAGAATGGCGTATGTTTAAATAGAAAATGGTGAACAGTTTGATTTATTTGCAAACTTGAACTTCGATAATAAGCATTGTTTCAGGCAATATAACAGTGCGTTTTACATTATGTTTTAACGGTGTGTTACTTGCATTAAATTTATAAAATTTGTGGGATTAATATTATACTACTCGGACAATAGTGTCAGTTTACTTTTTGATATTTTATCTATTTCCATCGTATTTATTAGACGTTAAGGTGCAAATGCTGGACCGATAACGTGTCCACAAAAAAATATGCTTAGGGATAAAAGTCTTTACGGCGGTATTTTGTTAAGCATTATGACAAAAGAAACAAGAAAACGGGGTAAAGTAAATTAATTTGTAATTGAAATACAACTACATACCTGCATTTATGCAAAAGATATTATTTATCCTTTCTAATCCTAACTCCACGGCAAAAAGGTATCTATAATACCCGCTCCAGATTATTAAAATAAAAATATTTCATTTGTCGAAAGTTTCTATACTGTTAGAAATGTCACGTTACTTCCACGCTACAAAGTAGCTGTTATATTTAAACTTGATAAAAGCGCAACAATTTGAGCAATTCGTAACAGCTGTGAACCACTGGCTCTGTGCGATTTTTATTTTCGTGGTACCATGTGCCAGGTACTCAAAATAGATATAATATAACATTTTTTACCATCATTAGAAGGAACATATTTTTCTGAATTTATTGCGAGAAAGAATTTTTGGCAGACAGTAAAATGGAACTCATGTAGATAATACCACTAGCGGTGAAAACTGACTTTTCAAAGAGCTAGGATTGAACCATGTAACTCTCAACAAAAAAAAAAAAAAAAAAAAAGAAAAAAAATCGGGGCTTGAACAAAGCGTAAAAACGTATTCCTGATAGGAACGTTGAATAAACACGGTATATTTACACGTTGAATAATGGAGAACTGGGATAGTAGAAAATCGGATAATAGAATTCCGGCAAATCAAAATCTCACGAACTTTATGAATCTCGCCTATTCATTAAAACGTATCACCATCAAGCCTGTAAAGCGTGCAATGAAACGGGAGAAAAAGTACCGTCCAAATACCTTTCAATCGCCAACAAATAAAAAAAAAAAAAGAGTAACCATTGTCGGCAAAACGACACCGAAAATTACGCGAGCAAATAAAAAAGGAACAGAAAATATTGGAGCATGTGTATGGTATTTAAAGGGAAATTGCACTTGAGCAAATATCGTTTTTACGAAATATTTTTACAATAATGTACGAACTGTCTACTGACAAATATTACCCGATACATCAATACAAAGTTGTAGATAATATAACGCGCATACAGTAAGCCCATAAACTATACGTACGCTCACTGTCAATAAACGAAAGTGATTGAAATTGAATGATGCATTCGAAGTTACGCAATAAATTTTTTACTATAAACGAACACATAGGATATAAAGTTGATTTAGACCAAATTTGAACCAAATTGTGTAATTGGTAACAACAATATATGAATTTAAACCAACGTTTAAACACTTCGTTTCAACAAAATTTCTCGTGCAGACAGTGTGGGTACGAACACCTGTACGGCTGATTGTAGGTGGGCCAATTGTAAGACTTGTACAGCATGGTATGCCTCTGACGTTGATAACGAACGTATTAATTATTCGTCCAATACCATACCGACGCCTCTGCAAATACCCTTACAAGCCGCAAATCATAATTTCCAGATGCTTCGATCACGCAAGGTGCGGCAGATTCAAGAAAAATCAATTAATCAGTTCCGAAAGAACAATCGGGTGTACGCGCCGCGTATTTTCCGCACGGCGCGGCGCTCTGCTGGCAATCGGTGTTTTTGTGTCACGAACAGTGGCTGCGAGCTTTTCTACGAGCCGAAGGATCTGTGGCAAGTGCTCTCCTCTTGTTAAGCTCCACTTGCTAACGAACACCGGCCATTAGCTGCCTCGTACGCACTCACAATGCGCGTGCACGCGCGGATCCGCGCGGACACACTCGGTTACGTGCACCAAAGACTCGCGGGGACAAAAAAATTCGACAGATTCGCAAAGTGCTTGGACGAAAGTCGAAATAGCGAACGAACGTGACAATGTTTTCGAATATGTATACTGGCACTCTTAACCCTTTGACTGCAGTTCTAATGAAGCGTCTGCTCGCGAGATATGCGCATGACAGTCGCCGATAATAACGAAGAAACGAATATAATGTGTCCGTTACTGTATTGGTTTAGTAAATGTCTTGTATTAACGATAAACAAAATTTACTGAGCGTATTTGACGTCGTTCAAATACAGTTGGGCACAAAAGAAAATGATACATATTACTATGTTTTTTTAATGTTTACTACTGTAAAAAAGGAACCAACTATTTTTAATACTTATTTTAAAGTCTACTTTAATATGTTAGATTAATATTCTTTGTTAGAGCAATAGTGACAGATTTGCTTGTTCTTAGGCACTTATATATTCGACCACTGGTCAGTTCGCACTGCTTCACCATACGGTGAATCCGCTTGTTGTCAATACGACATTTGACTATCACCGACGTTAATGACCCGCATATTTCGATTCTTCACCCAATACAATGATAAAACGTTATTATGGAATATTTATTACGAAGGACAGATAAAGCTATATCAGATTATATAAATATGTTTTGCTGTTTTTTACAACAGCGTTGTTAGGAACACTAATGATACTCAATGTTCCAAATCTAATTCCATTTATGCCTGCCTGCCCGCGAACTTCCACGACCACTTAAACTAAAAAAATATTATTCTGCTCTTTTGCTAAAAATTCACCGATAAAAGCCGCTCGTGTGAGCATCGATAGAACCGCTGCATACGATCCGAATTTCTGCACAATTATGTTTGCACGGTCCAGCAAAGAGCGAAAGTTCGTCCGGCAAAAGTTGCGCGACGAGCGAGCTTCAGGAGAAAAAGTTTCCAGCTAATAATCCACGAATTTATAATTAAAACGCTATGAAGCGTGGCTGCATTCAAATTCGACCATTTGTTAGGAATGCACGAAACAAAAGGTGTTTCCGCCTTTACTGTGCTGCATCAAAATGCCAACGAATTAAACGGGCACGCTACGAAAATTTGTTTGCTATGCTTTGCTGCGACTGTGTGTGCACAACTACCTCCAATCATTTTGATGTATGTTAAAATCTTAACCCATTCAGCCAAAATAACGTGATGGATTCGTAATGCTTGAATTTAGTCGAAGTGCCCATCTATTTATGATGCAAGTCAAACTCGTATTTGCAATTTTGGCACGAACAATTTTATGATCATTAGTGATTCATGAATGCTGTAAGCTGCTATCCAAATTTAATAGTTATTTATCGCGCACAATATATCACTATTTAGGAATAATTTTATCTCCATCATGGGGTGTGGATACTGTTTGGTTACTTTACATCGGTCACAATGTTTAACGTCAATGTTATAGACGTGCACTAATAGTTTGATAACCGGGTGTCATTACCGTCTAAATATTGAATAGTAAAGTTGTATTTATAATCTCCTGGTCACGTTGAATCCCATTAGTATAATTACCAAAATAGTTTAAATAGTCTATTAATTTAAAGCGAGACATGTTAATTAAAATAAAGCAATTAGTAAGACAAATTTGTAATTGCTAATAAAAATGATTTCTGAACACTATCATACTAAAACAAGATTATCTAGTTGCACGAAACATTTCCTCGAATAAATAACGTATTTTCTAAATATTCACTTGTTTCACTGAAAATAAGGGAATTCTTAATAATTTCATCATTAAATACTCAGAATTTCATAAGCTAAAAGTATCTATTATGTCATTAATTAACAATTGAAGATACGGTAATGCTTTTCAAAGGAAATATTAACTTGTTCACTATATCCTGTCACGATAACACAGTAATACCGTCACTTGAAAAATCTTCGTCCCCTCTGGCTAGTAGAATTCTGCTGGGCGAAATACGAACGATCCACGAGAGAATGAAAGGCTACTCCAAAAGTGAAACGAGCCCCAAAAGTTCATAGATAGCTTGAAATGTCGCCTGTAGGATATGTTTGAACAGTTCTATTGAAAAGGCTCTACTGAAACGCGGGCTGATTGCGAAAATGTAGCGGCCGGCACACGTTTAAATCGTCCATTGAACGGTTTCCATCTGGCTGTTCCATTCGAAACGGCGTATTTACAGAATCAGGTGGTTCTGCATTAGAATGTAATTGAAAAACCGCGAGTGAAACGGGACGCTGCGTTTCGTTAAACAAGTAATCGGTACATTGCACCTCCAATCGCGTTGCGAGTGTTACGTTACGGAACCATTAAATTCGAGACAATATGAGAAGAAAACAAAAATATACACGGGTACTTCATTTCAGAAGCATGCAATTCAGTTTTTTGCGGCAATAGTAAAATTATTTTAACTTTGCGGCAATGGTAAAGTTA
The DNA here is from genome assembly GCA_963667235.1 of Nomada lathburiana. Taxonomy (NCBI): domain Eukaryota; kingdom Metazoa; phylum Arthropoda; class Insecta; order Hymenoptera; family Apidae; genus Nomada; species Nomada lathburiana. Next base: position 5,768,173 of record OY763898.1, on the reverse strand, counting down.
AAATAATTTTACTATTGCCGTAAACCTAATGAAATATTCTGTATCGAAAAGAACTATATGCTTAATTGTTTGCCAATTTCATTTAGGCGCAAGCTGTTTTTTAAATATGATAGCGAGGCCTCTATTAAAGCAGCCTAAATGAGGATCTGGGAAATGCTAAGTTATAATAAACATTCATTTATAATTAATTATATAAACCAGTTGGTTTTGTGGATTTCGTAGGAAATACTAAATAATTGCTTTCTAGTTTCCTTTTAACTATTCGTATATTGCGCATCAATGATTAGACTTTTTATCAGATGCTGCAGACAATACTGTAATTAATTTACTAAATATTATCACATTTGACACTAATGATCTGGCAAAATATAAATCTGTCGTTAAATTCAGTTTCACGATTACCTTTTATGCGTAGAGTGAAGTAGCCGTTTGTATTGGGATATTTACAATTAGAACAAATATAAGAATAAAGCTACGCAGATATGTATACGTTCTTGTTATATGAATCTCGAACTGTAATAAATTACATAGAACTGCAATTAACTTTCATTCCACAACATTTATTACTTCAAAATATCGGCGTGTAATATAAAGTCCCAAACGTTTCGGTGCCATTTAATAAAATAACAGTTATCCAACCACTGTGCGAATGTTTTTATGTTACCCAAAATGCATTTTTCCCACAATTCTACCGCGCAATTATTATCCCGTGATCAGGTTTGCTGAAATATCATCGAGGTTGTGCAAAAAACAATTGGCAAAATTCCATCAACAACCCCATCGAAAAACCAACCTGCTCAAGCTAATAACCATATCCCAACACGGAATATCGATTTACAATTTAATCGTATTATCGTTGACGAACACTCGGCTGAATATTCGTTCGCCCGGCGCTTGTCAGCAAATCCCGAACAAATTGCTCGCGTGCGTCCCGCTGTTTTCGCAGTTATTTCGTGCGCGTGCCAAAGTATTTGCGACGAGGCGGACCGAGAAGGAAGGAATTCACGTGAGGATTTCGCGGCGGGATTCGCGAAAAGTCGATGGAACGCCGCGTGAACATTAAAGTGCAACGCAAACACGCGGGACAATGCACGCGTGCGGCCACGGCCCACTTAGCCCGGCCTCTCATCAAAATTCGCCGATGGATATTACTTGTGCAAATCTTTGGCAAATGCCATCGATAAATATTTGCGCCCCTCGCAAAATTTACGAGCTCACCGGGTCAAGTGAGAATTTAAACGAGTTTGCCGGTGGCTGACTCGTTCGCGAATTTCGGGGGCGGTTACTTGGGGCGGGGATAAAATATGTTCGAATAGTTTTATCGAGAATGTTCCCCGAGAATTCGTTGCAATTAGCAATGCCGTTGTTGAACGAATTTCAACTTATCTCCCGGTGTCCCTGCGAGATAAGCTCGCCCGCTCGAATTGCATTGTTCTGAATAACTCTTTTTTCATTATTTCATTGTGGAAGTCTGATCGAGTAAAATTATTATGCTCCTCGTCTGGAAAATTTTCAAGTAATTGCTTGGTTGTTCTATGGAAAAGGTGGGGCCTCCTCGATTTCGTTGATCTTGATTCCAAGTAATTCTGTCTTCCGTTCAATCACAAAAAAAAATCTTTTTAAAACTTTATACAGCTTTGGGTTAAATAATATTGGTAATACAGAAGTTACAATTAGTATGAAATTGTGCTGTACGTTATATGTCTGGAGAATATTATAGTATATTATTATTAATACTAATTGTGAACGTTTGGGTTACGATTTATAATACAAATGTTGTTATTCATGTGCCATATAACGTAAGATCGCAATCTTCGATAATTAACATACTTCAGTAAATGACAAACTTTGCGATTATAAAATATTATTGCACGATTTTTTAAGTATATGCATGTACGAATATTTAATACTGAATACGACTGCGATCGCGTAATTGCATCTTTTATTATTTAGTCCGACAGTTTCGTTACATTTTTTTAGAGAATTTAGTCAGAAAGTAGACTTTGATAACAAACACCAAAATCAAGGAAATCGGTAAGGTATTTAACCCTTCTGCGCACCTACATATCCCTGATATTGTGGGTTCGGTCGCTCCCATAGAAGAACTAAGAGGAACATAACATCATAGAAGATTGGGAAGGGACCGTGGCATAGTGGCACTGATCAGTGCCTACCACCAGAAGATCTCGGGTTCAATAAACGTCCCTTCCTTTTTCTTCGGTTCCTACAATATTAACCCAATCAACCTTGCCCATAATAATTTTCCAAACTAATCAATCAATTTCTTCGCAAATGCATCACTGTTCTTCCGGAACAGCGATATTTCTACGTTATCAAATTTCCTCAACTCTCAGAATCTATATGTCCCGCAGCACCTTTTTCCCAAAGACAACGAACCCTCTTATAGAAACCTTTCATTCCCTGTCTCCAAAGGTCTCGAGCATTCTCAAACGCGATCGAGAAAAGAAGCATCCGGAAGTACAGCGTAGATTAAACTTCAGGTCGCAGGCGCGAATCAATCAATCTACCCTCGGTTTACTTCGCCGGAATGCAATAAAACGTGCTACTCCCCTTTCGACAGTTCAAACTCCCGACTGTACGCCTCGCGACGCTTGAGAAATCCACGTGGACTCTGATGAGAATTGATACCCGTGTCAGTCAGTCACCTTCGTTGGATCGCTTGCGTCCCGTCGAATTCCGCGAATCGATAACGTTAATTGGCTCATTCATTGACCAGGGAAACACAAGAATCGCCGTGTGGAACGCCGGGAATCCGCATCGATTATCCGCGAACAATTGACAAAGAGGATCGTCAACCAATTACAGCTGACAATTATGGTTCGCCATTATTTCGACTCGACGTATGACACATACAGGTGGATGTGCGCGGTCAGGGAAGACAAAAAGGGCGGCGTGGCGGGGGAGGGGGGGTGCGTGTTGCAATTGCGGATACGCCTGGAATTGGGAATCCAGTTTGCTTATTGCACGCCGACCGATGCGGAGAGCCGTGGCCCAGTGGCCGATTCGTTTCGCTGATTTATGCACGACTATCAACAGAAGCGACGCGCAGCGTGTCCCTATGTCGCCGTGCCGTTATTATCGTCATAATTCACGCGGGTTTGACGTGGATCTTATAAAAATATCGATTTTCCAATGGCACCCGGCCTTATCAGTCGGCAATTTTTCGTCCAGCCGGCTTTTTCTTCGCGAATATCCATCGGTCCGCTGCTTTGTCTTCTTATGGAGGATGAAGGCAGAGGACTGGAGCGACGTTGACGGAACACGTCGACGACCGAACGTCGAAATGGTCTGCTGGTGCCTTCTTTCTTTGATAAATGGTCATCGTGATCGCATTTGCTGGGTATTCTTTTCATATCATCCCTGTATGTTTGAAAAATAGAGGGGGGGGGGGGTGAGGAGATCGTATCTTTTTGGTGGGAATATCTAGGAGGTTCAGTGTCTATTTCTTTTTGTTCCGACACCGGTTTATCTTCGAATGGTTAATTATGGCGATGAAATTGTTTTTTCGATGGAGATTCACATGTTAGAAGTGGAGAACGAATGATAATTTGAATTAATGGCATCGACTTTTAACTTGCTGTGCACATTTCTGCGAAATTGTTAGTTTAATTGGTCAATAATTTTCCTTCGACAGGAATTTCACTAATAACGTCTACTTTGCACTATCATTTTCCATTATCCATTGTATTAGTTACGCGTTCGATTCATTAAATAGAGAATCTAAATATTAAATGCATGTGAAGATTTTATATTAATAAGGACAGTATTCATTTTTGCATGGGGATTATGTTAAGTTTTGAAGGGGTTGCAACGAAAGAGTTGACTCACGCCATACGAGCTTTGAGAAATCGCGGAGAATGAACTTCTTAAATCGTATCTTACTCAACTATCAAACACAGTGGTAGAACAATGCTGTACCTGCATATATCTATAAAATTGATAGCACACGTTACAGCTATAGCTGCACACAGTTAACGACGTTCATGCTAAAAAGCTGAAAATAAATTATTTCTCCCATTGTACTAATGTTACAAATGTATTTACCGAAATGAAATATTATCCGACTTCTATAACATCTGATTCTTTCTAAATTGAATCGAATTCCTATCGAACCATAATCTTATTAAAGCAAACTGACCGACTCATTTACCAAAAACGAGCCTCTTGTTCGATACGTTTCCTGCACCCAAAAAAATTACACGAAATAATCAAATACTTCCGATTAAACTGCCTCACATGCGTGGCAGTGGTAAAAATATTTTCTCCCAATTGCAGGGGAAACAGAGCATCCCTCGCTCCCTTAAGCGTCAACTTACGTGACAAAAAAATTTCACAGATGCAACGTCCCCTCGACGGAAGACGAAACATCGTGGTTACGTTGTACGTCGGTTTGCAAGTGGTACACGGTCACGACTTCATACACCAGTCGGAATATAACAAGCCCGGTCGGCCGAAATGGAAGAAGGGAGCGGAAGAGAGTTGGAGGAGATAGGGTTTGGGACGCATGGGAGTTGCTCTGGACCGTTTTATGCATACCGAATGCATATCAAGCCATTCTGATGCATTGCATGCATGGACAATTGATTTATAGCCGAAATAAACCGTCCTCCTTTTCGATAAATAGAAAAGTCCCCAGTGGCGCGCTCGAAAACGCGGCCATGACAGAGATTTTCCGTTCTCCATATTGCTCCGCTGATAGAAAAAGCTGATGAGTGAAAATACCTTAACTAAAATCGAGGTTCCTCGACGGAATTTACAACTGGTTACGAAAAGGGGCTACGATAGATTTTATTTCTAATGTCATTTGATTTAGATGCATTTTCATGTAGGTTTCAATAATAATACTACTATTAAATGAATATTATTCGTTTTATGTATTATAGAATAAAAGACAGTAAGAATAACGAAAATTCGTTTAGTACAAAACACTTTGCTATATCGTATTTTCGTAAAGCAAAAAAAAGAGAATAAAAAGCAGGATCTGTTGTGGAAAGAAAATTGGAGAGATATCTTCTCGGCTAAAAGATAATAATTATCAGATATTTTATGCTCAACCGAACTTCACCGAAAACAGAGTAAAAATGCACAAACGTCGCATTGCGTACGTGCACAGTGCCCGCGCTAAATACTCGCCAGTCAAACACTAATTTCGAAAATGAAGGCCGACGCAAATTTCCCCGCTGCCCTCTGCGCAAATTAATTAACCACGTGGCATTTCCGCAACAAGAGGCACATCGTTCGGCCGCAACTGACAATTAAGAGTGAACGCAATCGACAGCAGGACAAATGCCATTCAAATTAAATACCGGGACCTAAGGCAAACGAATCCTCGTTTAGGTCCGCGACCACCCCCCTTGACCGTTCACTTCGGTCAACTTTCATTGCCCCCATAATAACTCCCACCCCCGCCTGGCGGGCCGAGTTTCGCACGGTCGATTCGTCTTATCTTAATTATTCAAACGAACGGCACGCGTCCAGGTACGAGCAGCCCCCGAAAGACACCGAATATCCCGCGCACAGCCAGCAGCAAAGCTGGAACAGGCGATATTTATGGCGCGCCATAGAGCGGCGGGGGCGGATACTTCCCTCGACTCTTTATCGTTCACCGGTCGCGGCTGTTTCGTAAAATCAGCCATAAATCCCGGTGACCCTGGTGAACGTTGCGGAACAGTTGAAAACTGCTTAGCAAAGGACTTATCCACGCCCAGCCGGAGTCGCGTTCGAATGAAAGACTCGCTGAATTAATGGCGTCCCATTGTTGCGGCTCGCGACGCCTGTACGGTAACAGCCACGCGAAACGAGCAATATGGGGAGCACAGTACGCGTCTTACTGCCAGAAATGGCTGCCGGAAAGTGTCTTTCGTCTCGTTTCGTCGAGCACCAAATTCACTTTGCGCTAAGTGGCTCGTGTCTGAATGCCGATATATTTTCCCGGCGGGCCGGATTTGGCGATTTCAACGTGCACGGCTTGGCGGAAACTGTTCTGTGTCGAGAATCAATTAGCGACTGCTTCGGACGAGTCGTATTTCAATCACCTCGGTCGTTGTTAGTGTTTCGTTTTCTTGTTCTCCCTTTTTCGGTTGTTTCTTTCTTTTATACGAGGTTGTGTCTTGGAGATAGTTGGTTCGCGTTCAAAGGGGAAATCAATTTTTATCGTATGAGAATGAATGTTATATTTTCTGGGATGTCTATAAGAATGGAAAATGTTTTGGAACAGAGCTTCGAATGTTCGGTAAGAATTTCGTTTCGGTCGAATTGAGAGTGATTCAGTTTCGCGGTCCCTTTTTACATTCGTATGGAGAAAGCTTCTGAACGTATTTCCTTCTCCAAATTACCGATTTATTTGCAGACAGCAGTTGAATAACTCGAATTGGAAGTGGAGAGTTCATTGGAACGTTAAAAGAACACCAGACTGAGCGGGTTTATTTATTTGATGGTTGAGGTGTAAGATCTGGATGAATGACGATTGAAATAAATTACGAATAGAAGTACTAAAATGAATGGATTTTATGGCTGTGAAAAAAATGATTTGGAAACATATTTTCATAATTTTACGACATTAATATTGTTTGCTTTTGTGCTAATCTTTTTGACAATGTTCCATGTAATTATATATGTCAAGACAACGACATTCGCGAGCTTTGTATTTCTTTGCAGGCACGCAGACTTTTATAAATCACGATTGAAGTTTGTTCAACCGAGTAAAGGCGTAATGAAATGACGAAAAATAAGCTTGACAAAAACCTGGAAAAATCCCGTATTATATATATAATACCATCAGTACATTACCACAAATAACTAACTTTAAATAACTTTAATAACTAACAAAAATTCAAAATTTAATGGAAATTTTTATCACTGATTACTTCTAGTCAATAAGTTCACAGCTCACATTTATTATATTATAAGTTCACCCTTCATTTATTTTGCAACAAAGTGTACATCCCGTATAGATATATTAATAAATGGTAATAATAACAACAGATAAACTATTGTCATCGAAAATTGAGGCAATGCATGCATGTGGCCATTGGGATCGCACTTTCCGCGAAACCGGGAGGAAGTTCCGCGCGATTCAAGCTCGAAGATTATGAACCTAGGTCATGGCAGCGGCGTAGAAAGGAGTTAGAACGGCGGTGGTAGTGATGGTGGAACGGGCCGGTCGATTGTAACGTATATTAAAATTCCAATATCCAGACTTCTGATAACTTCTATCGTATATCATGCAAAGCAATGCTGGAAGCCAGGTTCGAGGTATCCACACTGCAAACTGCCTGCGACTTACTAGCAGAAAATCTGGAACCAACGAGCAGCCAGGAAATCCGGCATGAAATAAAGCGTTTTTTGTCCGCAGAACTGTCGTTAACCCGGTGTCCATTCTCGAGGAAATCCAAAGGGCAGAAATAAAATTCGAGGGGAACGTCGCAGTGCAGGCAGTCGAATTTAAAAGCGTCGAAAGTTTATTTTCGACACGAGAATCGGGCAAGCATATTGAACGACCGCGAAAATAATTTCCACGGCCAACGATATTGATGAAACTCGTGTAGCTGGTAAATGAAATTACAATAACGAGATTGCGTGTACGAAAAATATAACGAAATTATAGTATTTTTCTGGCATTTCGTTTGCAGATTTCAACGATACATCTTCGTTTCGTTGTAAAACGTAAAGCTACATCACTTAGAATTTAATATTCACGGATAATGTAATTTGCAGAAACAGGAGCAAGAGTTGCAGTTTCATTCAAAACAGTCTGTTCCCCTTAAGAGTACACGTACACAGGTAATATACGTATAGAACGTTAACGCATGCAACTAATTTCGTGCAATTGTTTCTACGTGTAGAAACTGCAGCGCAATGATGCAATATATAAAGGTAACTAAATAGCCATGAATAAACTCTTTATTAAAACAAGATTATCTCGTGCACATAAATTCTTGCATTTTCACAGCTATGTACTTGGAAATACTATATTTAAAAATTTTCAATGACAGCTTCAAAATGCCAGCGCTAGAATAACACTAACAGCAATATTGCCTTCTATTAATGTCCTCGAATCGGAGACACAATTTAATTAAAATTAACCAGAAAATAAGATTGTAGAAAAAGAGACATTCCAAGAAGATAACTACTTTTCACAAACATTTCATCATAAATAAATTGTAGCGTTTTGGAAGGCTTCAAAGGTGTAATACGTACAAGCTTCAACCGTGTTCTAAATTCACGACAGCGTTTTAATATAGGACCGTAGTACAAAGTACCGTGAGGCAATAAAGGGTTCAAAGGTTTATCAAAGGATAAAAAAGATTGCGTAAATAAATAAATACGCTGAATCGAACCGTACGAAAAGTATCTTCTTTCCTTCGCTTCCGCCAATAAAAATCATTTCCTACCTCGGCCCCCCCGCTAAAATACGGGGGCACAGCGCTATCAAACACACAGAACAGACTAGAGCACGCAATCATATCACTCGTCCCGCTCCAAAAATAATCTCACCAACGGCGATATCATCGTGGGGCACGAATTCCGCGATTATCATCGGGAAGACGTTAAAAAGAAGCGAGATCGTGCGATTCCGGCGGAACGGGCGGAAATTTCGCGATCTGATTAAACGAAACGACCCTCGCCGAAAGCAGAAATAGCTTTTAGGGATGTCACGTACTTTATCCACTCTCCCGGCGATCGTACGTTCCCCATACCCGCGCGATTCTTTCTCTTCGGCCCCGTGATAAGTTTTCGATGGAATTAAGGATCGTGTTCACAATGGCGATGGCCGCGGCCAGCGGCACCATCCTGATCCTCACAATAGATGTAAGATAGCCAGGATCCTCTCTCTAGTCCTAGGAGCCATAGGAGTGTCCCGTCGATAGATTTATTGTGGTCTTCTTGCCGGGGAGTTCCTCGTCCCCTTTCGTCCCTGGCTATCTGCAATCTATATCGTCCACCCCGCCCCAACCCCCTGTCCCTGTATACGCCTCTTCGCCGATACCATCGTCATTGCAACCACGGCTTGCACTCCCTCTTTGCTCCTGGACCAACAAGCGGACCAACTTCGAAAGCATTCGTCCCGGCAAAGAGATCTGCGGAATTGACAACTCGCGGGAACCTTCCTTGATTCCATACCCCATTCACCCTCTCCGCGCGTCTCTCTTTCACTCGCGCACAAGTCCCTCCACCCCGTCGGCTCTCCTCTCCGAGACCGCGTTTTTCTATCCCCCGTCTCGTCCCGTTTTCAACCCGCCGCAGCCTCGTCTTACCCCTTTCCACGGGGCCTTTCCTCTTGGCTGCGTTCGCCGAATTTTTCATCCCCCCGAACCCGCCACCAGCAATCCGAACCCCTCAGCCGTTCCACGGACACGCCGACCACTTTTCTTTCTCGCGCTGATTCTTGCCTCGCGCTTTTGCCTCCTCCCTGCCCTCGCTTCTTCTATCTACCCCACTCGACGAGCGGCAGATTTATCTGGAAGTTTTATAGCTTATGCGGCTGATCCGTCGACGAGATGCCGCGGTGGCGATCGCGCGAGAACCACGACGACCAAAGGAGCCGCGTTAGCAACAGCCAGACGTCCCCGGCTCGCGATTCAGATAAGTGGCGAGCACGGGGCGGATTTCCGTTTCTTAGTCTACCTCGCTCTTCGCTGCCGCGCCGGTTGGTGTGATAAAAATGTCTGACGCTGTTCGGAGGATCGTAAGGACGCGGCCAAACGGGCGTGAAAGGATGCTCGCGATTCGATTCAGCGTTTCCCCGGCTGATCGATGGCGGGGAACCGTGGATGAAATATTATGCTCTCGGTGATTGGCGGTAGGGGTAAGGGTGTTCGAGATAAGGGGCGGGATTGGGCGCTCGAAAGGGTTGATTCATTGAAAAATGAATGATTCGATGGATTTTGATGGGGGCAGCTGATCGAGCAATTGCTTGGGAAACTGTTCGCCATAGCGGGCTTCTGTGTGTCGCAGTAATTATGGGAGAATTTATTGAACGTGCACTGCGGGTTGAACGTTCAGAGCGTCTGTTGGTTCATCGGTGTCTTCTCTGGGTGTACCAAAGTGTAGTTGTGTAATTAAAAGTAGTTGATGAGTATAATGTAATGTAGAATCGTTTTGACGTAATCAATAATTGTTACTTGTGATCCTTCTGGCAGTGGAACTTTCTTGCAAGCCTTGAACGAAAATAATAATAGTAACAATAGATATAAGTATTTCTTTGAAAGAATGCATTTGTGATAGAGGCGATTTTTCTGTGAAACGTATAATTTTCAAGGATTATCTCGGGACATGCTTATTATGTATGTTTATACATGTCATACGTATATACAAAATTACGATGAAGTTTTCGAACAGAAGGGATTAAAGAAGTCATTCTTCAACAATATATATAAATACCTATAAGACCTAAGTAATGATTTAACTTTACATTGCATCAAATATTCGTCTTTACGCACATTCAGGCTCAACACAGACTTTCCAATAGACTGCTCCTTACATCAGCATTGCGAAGCCTAACAATATGATATTTACACACAGTGCATACATAAACTATACCTACAGCATCCATCACTAGATAACAGAACAACCCCACTAATTAATTCAACAAAACACACCGAATTATACCTATTCGCGCGTTATATTCAATCGAGCGGTCCACAATAATTCCTTCGCCAACAGAAAACCCCTCCAAAACTTATTCACGAAAACGAAAACGACGCTAACTGACCGATGTGAACTTTTTGAAATTCTATCGTCACAGTGCTCGAATCACTCCTAACTTTTTATATTTAAAATACATTTCCCTATCTTCGTTCCGCGGAGTTAACCGGCTTAGCCAACGAGCGCCTCGACCAATCGCAAGTCGCAAGATCCCCGTTTCGAAATGATCATTTCCAATATATCCCTCCGTCCGCCGGCGATAGTCGTATCGTGGCAATCAATGAAATCATGATTTCGACGCAGAAGAGACGTCGCTCGTTACCTCCACGGTCCGACGGCAGTACAGAGGCCGACATCGGGCGTAGACTTCGTTTGACAGCGGCGATATGCAACCCACGTGTCCGCGGGATTCGCGTAATTATGAAAGTGTGCACGCCGCCCGCCCCCTACAAAACCACCCCCCCCCCCCCGGCCCGCCAAACCTGTGGTTGGAATTGCTTTCCAGTCAAATTGTCCGCGAATCCGCATAAACGCGGCGTGTACACGTAGCATGTGCCGATGCGGCGCAGCGAAACGCCAGGCACGACAGCAGCCCCGGGAAAACAGTCCGATGCCGTTGCAATATGTTCATTATGCGCCACCATTGTCCATTCATACGTGCAGCGATATGTAATTGCTTTTGTTGCGGTCCGCGGATAGAGTAATGTAACGCTGTGAGCTCGTATTTATCTGCGGAATAATGGAGCACTGCTTTAATTTCTCGCCGTGTCTCGTACTCGATTGGCCGGCACGGCGTTTTCGATTTCACCGCGGCATCTAAATCGACGCGTCGGGCGCGTTTTTGTTTTATTCGAGGGGGGGGGGGGGGGGCGAGAGTTTTGTCGTAGAAAATGTGCATGTATAATACAATTATTGTGAAATGTTTGAACGTTTAAATATTGAACATCGAATGGCGGTACAGGAATATTTGAATTGTGATTAATTTTCGAAGAAAATTATGTGATTCTTGTTTGCGAAGAATTAGGTACTTCAGTGTGTATTATGTTGGTTTCGACCGCGCCGATGTAATTGTACCGTGACTCTGTAATCAAGCGTATCGCTACGAACTGGATGCGTCGAGTATATAATAAAATTGTTGGGCGTGTGGGTAATATTTTGGAGTTATGCCGGCCCATTAGAGCACTACCACGTCCGAGATTACGGTTCTTCATATTCATTGCTCATTCACTGGTCCGTAAAGCTCAATAATTAGGAGAATGATACGGCAATGCTAATGAACCAAGTGCAAAATGACGAGCGGTATCATATTCATGATGTTTCGTAATGAATGGAAATGTCTGTACCCAGCAAGTGTACAACAAACGTTATAACACTTCGCTTAATGATCCAGTGTAATAAAGCAATTGTTTTAGTGACTGAACATTTAACCGGTTCGTTGTATCGTTTGCCCTCGTTAATTGCTGCCTCCTATTAGTATTATATAACGCAATGCGCAGACTTTTATGTTAATAGACAAAAAAAATGTTGCGCAATATCGGTGTTGCGCGTTCACTTCCTTCTGCAGCATGCTCTAAAATAACCTGAGTACGCAGCCGGTTCATTAGAATAAATTTTGCTCGAGCATTCTAATTATAATTAACTCCGTTCGCTATATAGACGTTTAGGTATTCCTATGTTCCTTGCTGCATGCTTCCTCAGCCAAATTACTACATTTCCTTTAATGGACAAATGAAGTACACTTTATAAAAAATAAACAAAAAGTGAACAAACCACCGTGCGACTCTTAATTGTTATACCTATGTATATTTCTCTTTACTTTACTGAAGCATGAAGTTAACCGTTGAATGAGTAAATTATTTTACAGTTTTCATTGATGTTTTCAAATGATTGTATGCGTTTCATTATTACAAATTCTATTACTGTTTGCAGTATATATAAAAGACGATAATAAAACACCAATTGCTTAAGCGTTTCATTCTTTCACGTCATATTTCTATTAAATGTTACTTTTGTGTTCAGTTTGTGAAGGAGCTATTAAAAGCAACTTGTGGTATTATTATAAAACAATGCCGCTGTAATGGCTTACGATATTTAAACGAATATATTATACTTCCATGACTTCGACTATATTTTACCAAATTTTACAGTATACAATATTTAAACTGTTACTAGTAAAGTAGTCTAAACATACAGAACCCAAGAGTAATCGAACATTCGATTTCTGACGTTTCTGCTAAACGAAATGAACAGGAGAAGGCTGACGTGTTTGCAATGGTGTATTTAATTATTCCTTTACGGCTATTTGCGCGATGCTGTCAACAGGTGACTATACCGTTTCGCTTCTTCGTTTGAGCTCTGATGTGTGCCTCTTTCGTTCTTAAAGTGAGTTAAACTCTTTTCCATTACTACACCTGTTTCTTTAAAGCCGGCACTTCAATTATCCAACTTATGTTGCGTGTACTTAAATGAACATTTATTTTTGTTGGGACCCATACGAATTAAATGTTGGCTAGAATTGGGACATTTTTTGTTTCACTTCAATGCTACCTTTTAGTCTCAGCCCTGTCTCGTTCAATTTTCTTTTATGCATCATGTACATTTCTATTTGTGTGTGAAATTAATTTTATCCATTACCGATCATGTCTTTCTAAATCGAGCTAACCGTCGTGTTCTTGATCACCATTTTATTTAATTTCTTCCATATCTTTTCTGTACTATGCATTCATCATATTTCTGTTATATCAGTATGCCTTTCTATTTTCTTGGACACCGAAATCCATCTACAATTATGTTTGAAAGTATCACTATAATATTAAGTTCAATATCGAAAGTAGTTTACATATGACCTCTATAAAAAAGGAGGTTTCATATTTTAATGGTTTGTATAAAACTTGTTGAAAGTAATTGCTCAATATATATTTATCGTGAGCAAACATACAAAAATTCCAAGAACTATATTCCCATGTATCAATGAAACATTATGCACTGCAATTCGCAAAATAACTCTTTAATGAAAAATGTAAATCAAGCGTTTCTCCGTGTTCACGTCACTCTCGTGTTAAACAGATTAATCAATAATCAGATTATAAATGAAAACCTTCATCGCAAAAATAATGGAAAAGTTGATAAAAGCCATACGAATTTATAAACATCTGAATAAAGTGTGTCTAAAATTTCATTCTGTTCACAGTGAATCAGATTTCAATGAACTGTTTCGATGAAATATTCATTCATTAATCACAGGACGGTTGTTTCCCCATTCAATTCTGTCTTTACTTACTCGCTCTCTTCGTCCCTTTCCCACATTCTCCGCTGTAAGTTTTGCAGATGCAATCGTACACGTCAGAAACAGGCAACCAATGTTAGCCCGCCTTTGCTCGTCGTTAAATTCTTTACGTTCTTTCAGGTCGTTTTTGCGTAAAAAGTTTCGCGAGATGAGGTGAAAATAGAAGTGGAAAAGGACGTGGAAATAAAACGGGCTTTTTGCTTCTTAAATCTCGGCGCCGTATTTAAAAACTTTAATTTCTTTCAGTATTCACGAAGTCTTGGGATATATTTGCATTTTGAATATAGATTAGGAACGTGTATACTGGATTATCTGATTAGTCTTCCCTCCCTTCAAGAGCGGAAATGAAAATGAAAGAAGATAAAAACGAGACTCGCGCATTAACAGTCACTGATCAGAAATATTCGCCAATTCGAGAAAAGCAAAAACAGTTTTTTTACTCGCTCAATCATGAAGCAGCAGTGCAGTTTTAGAAACAGTTTTCCTCAATATAATTTATTATAAACAGCAGATGAAACAGTTCGATCCAACCCAGAAACAAAATGTTCCCAAACAGCCAAGAATAAACCAGCACAAACAGTTAATAGAATTAAAATCTCTTATAATAAAGATAAGATCAGCGAAAAGCCAAACTAATCGCTCAGGTTAACAACACAAAAAGACTAACTCAACACTGTTAAACAAAATTGAACTACAATAAAAATTCGTACATTTTCGATACGTTCGTCAATACTTCGCCCTCTATCCCTAAAAATAAATTCACCCCATTATTCATCCCGCAGCACCCTCTTCCCGTACAAACGCTCCACGCATTACTTTAACGAGTTAAATCGAAAATCTACTAATGCTTTCCGCACTGTCGAACACATGTACACCCAGAACAGCGGGCCTGACAATTTCAAGCTTTCAAAGCGACCCAGGTGCCCATCCCCAGTCGCAAACGTTCGGGAGGAAATCGCAGATCCGCGACCGGTAACGTCGACTGGGGAACGCGAGTAGGTAACGTCTGTCGGGAAAGTGACTGCTTTTAAAACGTCTCCGCCACGACTGATTGATGGAGTTTCTCAGCACCGAATTGCGTCCAAGGCGCACCCCAGGATTCCATGGGACGTGGCACGACCCACCGCCAGGACTATCGACTGTGGTAACACCATTACGCAAACATTCAAGGATCTTGGTAGGAACGAAACCAACGCTGGCATTACTTCCCCGGCGCAACGTCCGAATTGTCGTCGAAGACGGCGCCGAATCGACGGTATTCTCCTTTTCACGTGTGGCACGACGTCGTTAGTGATCGTTAACGATCTCGCGTTAATGAGATTACCCCTGAACCACCCTGGACGGGGCTGAACAATCGAATTTACCCGTACAGTGGCCGCAATGCCAAAGACACCCACGAAATTTTGCTTCTCCTGCTGTGACCCCGATAATTGATTTCCGCCTATGCGCGCACTAATTAGGGTAACTTTGTTGTCATTGAGTATTCCTGGAATTGACTTGAGGGTATATTTAATTTTTTTAGTTGACAGTTATTCATTTGGTGAATTTAATGGGTCCAGACATTTCAGGTGGATAATTGATATGAACAAAATTGTACAACGCCTGGAGATTTGGTCATTGCAGTTTCTGCAGCGGCTTGTGACTTTATTAGTGATTTAAATTCTGCGTTATATGTAGACTGGTATATTTGGTAGAAACCGAAAAGATTTAATGGGTTTTAGTATTCTGCCAATGAATTTGAGTGCTTGACAATTTATCATTTTTAGCACTTGTACAACTGTTGCAGTTGTACAAGTGCTCAGTGAAGATTAATCTCGTATTGTATAATTTCCATATTCCAGTGGAAAAGTTTTAAGCACGAATTGCACATAATACACACGTGGTTCAAAACATAGCACTGTCCAAGCTATGGCGAAAAGAATACATTTAATAAAATCGCTGGAGGAAAGGTCTGACAACGAGAGCACATTCTACTTAATTTATCCTAATATTAATTCCTTTTGTATCAAATGTTTTATTTTCAACTGCACAATTTCATATGATATTTATATACCACTTTATTAAAAAATAAATAAAATACCCAGCCCATTAAAATCGATGTGCAATAGACGAAGAATAAATATAATATATAAAAAAGAATATCTGAGCTATGTGCATTAAATAATGTCATAATAGAAAACTTTTAACACTCTTTTACCACACTCTGTACACTTCAATACAAAATCATTCCCCAATAAATCTAACAAATATCCAAAGCCATCTATCGCAAGTGACAAATTACAAACATCTAAGTTCCCCGTTAAAAACTTGCAATTCTATTGCACAAAATAATCTAGCCATCCACAATGAAAATATAAAAACGATCAAACTGTACCACCGATTTGCAGGTACACAGCGACTAAAACAATGACTCCAAATAAATTTCCAAAGAACAGTGACCGGTCACAACGACGTCAGTTTTCCAACAAAGAGCTAGATTCGCTCTGATTCGAGCAGAAGCGTAACCACGAGAAGGTAATTAAGAGAAGAACAAAATTGTCGGAAGGGACGGACAAATCCCGTAGAACATATTATTCTCTATCATCGTAGGTAAGTCGAGGACGTAGTAGGTGGTAATCCGTGATTAATGATTCCACGGCCGCCTCCCATCGTGCCATTTACTTCATTACGATCGTTTCTTACCTCCATCGGGAGTGGCCAGCCATTAATATACCTTCTACCTATATCAATGATGGATTAACCTACTTGCACGTTATTACAGGTTAGACCGCGTCCTCCTCGTTTATTTTCGGACTAACCGGTCAAGTACTCGGCCTCTCCTCGTCGCACTATTCCTCTTCGACGTCGTGCTCTTGCTTGCCGGCTAGCTCCTCGCCGCTCAACGAGCTTTTATTAATGAACCGACGTCGTTCTGACGGAGCTACCTCAGCTGCACGGTGTCTTCAAGGATCGCATGGCAATCTTTGCCTACGTACGAACTTGACGACTTATTTTCACGTCACGTGCTCGTTAGTCTGCCGTGCACGGAGAGATCGATGGCCGGAGATCTAGCTATCACCGGCGAAGATCTTTTTTTCCATTTTCTTCTTTGTCCTCCTTTTTTCGTTTTTGATGAATATGTGATTTAGGTAATACCGAAGTTTTTGATGGAAGTTCCGGCTCCTGCGGGATAGCGGGATGTGAAAAGTTCGTGATTCATGCTTTTGGGGGCTCAAATTGAATTTGCGAGCGTGGACGAGCTTCTAGGATAATCGATACACGGTTTAATGGCTTAACGCTTAAAGCATCGTGTGCTGTGACAGGTTATGAAGTAATGAATCGTGGTTTTACTGCGTATACTGTTTTAAGAATCGCGGGCTTGGTTTGGGTCGATTTGAAGGACAGCGTTATTATCTTCGTTTAGTTTGGATAGTTAAGATTGAACGAAATTAAGTTGGTGGTGTGCCTGGAAGAAGTATAGACTGTGCGATCTTTTGCGCGCATCAAATGGTACCTTATAATAACCCTCCTTTTTTCTTTCATGAAGTGATCAAATATGAAAAGAAGTTATGGAAGGAGGACAAGTAAATATACTTTTGTATACCTTCGCCTGCTTAAACCTGCTTAACGCGGCATCCTTCCTCAAGAAAAGTTCTACTTTCATTGTTCATTGCTTGCCAATTTTATTACGTGCAGTAGAAGCAAATTTAATTCCACGACAGATTCAACACGAAATAACGAAACATTCTAGAAATCTGCGGAACATACAGTTTTCAGCGAAGCACTTCTAACACGCTAAAGTAGTACAATCAAAATCGTATGAAAAACATCCGAGTAATATCATAATTTGATATCTTCAGTCCGTAACGATGGATTCACTATTCGTTACAGGTTTCATACGCGCTTATTGGATATGGTGTGTTAAATAAAATAACTATTACATTTATCTCAATCCGTGTATGTAAAATAGCTCTGAAGGAATGTCCTTTCGCCATGAAATGCTCTCTAGAACTGAACGAAAACGCCCAAAAGAACTGGACTCCACTTATACCTACGAATGCGCATCGTCTCATTTTACAACCTAGGCCCTTTTGACTCGCCAAGTACAGACCCATTTGGTTCTCTTACTATCTCTGTTAGTAAGACATTTCTATGAACGTTGAGACAATTTTACTCTAGCCTGATATATTATATTTACTATCAATAGCAAATATTCAACAGCGCTGTTTGCAAAATCTTGATCGACTCTTTAACCATCTAAACAATGGACATCTTCCTGGCGGAAAATATCGACGTTTCATCTTCAAACCCTCGTGCACCGCTGTGAAACTTCATCAAGCACGCGCGAGCGTAAGCAGACGGAGCGCAGCCACACGAAAACCTAAATGTTCCCTTTCACGAACGTCAATCCGTGCTCATCGTCGAACGAGCATGGAACAATGGCCAAACTGACGACGCATTGTTCGTCGAAAACGAAAGCGAAGCGACCGTATCATCGACGTCGCCATCGATACGTCGCGTCCCGACCAAACGTAACCATCGCGATCATGTTCGTTTAATAGTTCGACTTCAAAAGCGAAAGGGCGATTGAACGTACATCGACGTGGAACATTATAGCTTGGCCCAAGTCATTAGTCTTCGTCAGCTATAGCAAAGGCCACGATTATTCGCTGCTCAATGCCACTGAGAGATAAGCTTCACCGTGGTATTGGAAAACAAGCGAAGCAGGTTGGAAGACAAGGTACGAACAAAGGGTATTTCTGTTGAGAGCTGAAAGTCAAAAAGTGGTGCCTACCCTTGAGGATTAGCATGTCATGTACACGGTTGGAATCCTCTACATTCTACAGTATCATGTTCACGTGGGGAATCCTCTACAGTATCATGGTTAGTTAGGCGTTTGAGTAACATAACTTTCGCAGCTGGTACTTCTGGCTTTGATTATTATTTCAATTATTTCTGTGCGTGAGCGATGAAGGGAATATAGTGTCATTGTGATATACTCAAGCTACAATTATGGGGGCAGAAGATTTTATACAGGATGTCTAAACTAAATGAACCACTTACAGGAACATAAGATCTGCATGTAGCAGAACACTGACGTACCATTTTTCTTGCAATATATAAAAATATAATAATTACAATTTGGGAAATGTGTATGGAAGTATAGTATAATTATCGTGATTTAACAGAATTGTATTAGAAGTGCCAGGTTATTCATTTTCGATACAAATGCATTAAAATGGAATAAATTTAGTAAATTTAAGGTCGAATATTAAAGCTTTCCCCAATTTTTGATAATTTAAATATGGGCCTATAATGTACATACCACAAAATATAACGTTTAATAGGCTTTATCCTTAAATTGAAACAACACTGCAATTATAATAAATCCAAGAAAGTTATCGGCATATTGAAGACTCACTTGTACCGGCAACGGAATTATGTATCATACAACGGAGTAACGCGAATATTATTTGCATAATATTTAAATCAATGGCTAACGGAAAATATAATTATTGCAAAGTTAATCGGTCAAGGGGAAACGGGGTGAGCCACTCAGAAAACTAAAAAAGAGACGAAAATTTGTGAAGTACAATAATTTGTAAAGCGAAATAAACAAAGGGAACAAGTGAAATTGTTTCGGTGAAAAATAGCCGTCGAAAGTAGAAGAGTAATAGAAACGTAGGCAGAGTTCGGCTACACACACATTTGCATAGGAATCTACATACATTTACACTGCACTGGTTTTATTGCTCTAACCCAGCTTCCTACCCCCTTTTTTTTTATGTGGACCGATTCGAACGAGCCATGGAGTTGGGTTAGGTGTCGGTAGCCGTCAGCCGTTTTATTTCAACGATGCACTACCCCTTTTTCACTTCGGGACAGCCAACGGTTAAACGATCACTTCGGATCTTTCTCCCGTGCTAAACTGACCGCTCACTATCGCTGTTTTGTTTTAAAGAAAGAAAAGTGTAGAAGGGTAAACGAAAAAGAGGCACGCGACAGGTGTCCTCACTTATTGTGAGAGTAAAACATGTCACACGATCGCATTCTTTCTTTTTAAACGAAGATAATTTAGAACGATATCCGATGAGTTGTGAAAAGAAAGTTTGCAGTTATTTTTGGTTTTGTTCATAACGGAATTTCAATTAGTGATTGAAGATAGTTACGTACATGTTACTGCGAATGATGTTGATCAGTTTTATAAATCAACGTCGAGGATTTTGATAATATTAAAATATGTCGAAGGAGATACAAAATTGATGAGGTGTTAGCTATAATTTGCATAGTTTCAAAATTATTAGGAAAACCAGGTTGGATCTTTGTTCTTTTTCACGAAAGTGGTTTGCACGAAGTTACGTCGATAATTATTGGGAGTTTTGGATTATATCAATGATTCTGTAACACAACATTCGTCTCTTCGTTCCAGAAGGTCCTACTCAGGGTAAGTAAAATTAGGATCATTATCATTATCATTTGATTCACTAATTATCCAGGTTGGAACGAAGCATATTTAAGAAACGGATATCGCAGCTTTTAAGTCAATTCTATTTTCTATTCTCCGACTCCGTATCACTTCTTAATATTCAAAAAATTTGCATCATCTAACTAACCTCTTTTTGGATGTTGACCTTCTAAATAAAATAGATCGAATTCTTTACACAACAGAAAGATGAAGCTATCATCAAATATTCCTCGCAACTATTTAAGATAAATTCTAATATGTTTATGAAAATCTGAAAATCGACCAACTTTTCCTAACATTCAAATGATACCATAAATTTCCCCACTACTGTGCACCGCGGGTGCATAAAAATAAGTCTCTAAAGAGGCAGTCTTAATCGTAGAAATATATCCAAGAATATTCTCGAGGAAAATCTTTTTAATTAATTTCATTATACGCCCAAGACCTCCCGTCTCCAACGGAGCGTACCGATTCCTAGCAATCTGCCCGACGATTTAAAGCCCAAGCTCTGCTCGAGACAAGAGCGGAGTGCCCTCGAAACGGAGGATCGTAGTCGCAGACACGTCGTTGAACAACGGTATTCAGAGTCTCGAAGTCGACGGGCATTGCGCAGGGGCGCCATTAGCGACCTAATTCGTCCCACGGGTGTCCTTTAAGTGGCGTCCGCCTCCGGGAGACCGGGGGCAAAGACGGCTGAAGCACCCGAAGCGCGGGAGATTTTTGTCAGCAGGCAATCTGCATAGATTTACATCCGCTTAGTCGCTTAGTTAAACGCTTTATCAAAGTCCCGTTCGGGCGAACAGCGCCTCTGGGTAATAGACGGTCATTTCTCGTATGGTCGAACAGTCTACGCTACGCCACGAACGAACCTCAGGATTCCGGCCCCGTTTTGTCACCCGTTCATCCCTACAAGGGACTTCAATTATGCTTGAAGCCCGCATCCTGTCCGCCGTTATGCTCGAACCATTGCATCGCCGCGATAGACGCAGCCGGGCTTCGTCTAATTATCAGCTGTTTCGGTGCATCCGCTTGCGATAATAGCTGGACCTGAACGCGACTAAACCACGGCTTTGGAACGACGCTTGCGGGACAAGGCGGAGGCGAGGCTGAGATTTTGGCGAGACATTAGATGTTAGTGAAATGGTTGCGGTTTTAGTGCAGTATCGGCCACGGTTGGAGGTGAACTTACATACGCTATTATCCATGGATTAATCTAGCTGGTGTTGGTTTTATGTTCTTGATTTCTTGAACGATTACTGTTCGCCCAAGAACTGGCGTAACGATGAAAGCTTGGATGTAGTGTAGAATAATCTCAGATTTATGATACCAGTTTTATTTATTTGAATTATAATTTCTGTAATCTGTAACTTGACGCAATAGAATATTAGTCTATTTTACCTACTCTAAGGGTAGGTATGAAGTGTATTAGAGTTAATATTACTTTACGTACTTTCCACAGTTATTTAATATTCATTGTAACTAGAGTGCTTAAAATGTTAGATAGTTATGAGATGTGTGTTTCTTATATTTTATAATAATTAACAACTTAATTTGATAGCTTCCCAGTGATAAATTAAGTGAGCCCCTTCAATTACAGGTGCTTTCTACACCTTTCGGCAACACATATTTAACACCAAAACTACCGATAGGTTTTGTTACTATTTATACATGGTACGAACACGAAAATGGTTGAATGGACATTAAATAGGGATATATAAGTGCCATTCTGTCTTATTGAAAATCATCATAAATTGCTGCAACAATACCTATATGTTCATAATTTTAAAGCAAGCAATCTGAATTCAGTCTTTTTTCAAACAACCTAAATAGAATTTATAAAACTGAACGTATGACACTGTTTAAAAAAAAACTACCCGGCAGTTCCATATGTTTCTAAACAATATCAACACAAACTTCTTATTATCAACGTCTGAAATACAGTCCATCGTTAATCTAAAATGTACTTTTGAGAAAAACTAAGTGAATGCCCTCAAAATCTTCCGTCGACGACTATCCAACACACCCTGCGCGCTGAAATATCTCGAATACGCCCTTTGTAACTACATACTTTAAACTATGTATAGTAAACGCTCTAATCACAATGGCCTTTAATAAAGCAATATCAAACGACGTCATTAATAACGACTTTCGTGCAATTTCTCGACAGTTTCACGCGTGAGTAAAAAAAAAAAACGATCAGTACGTCGCTTTATGAATTCTTCAGACACAGAGTGTTCCGTATCCCTAAGGCTGACGCGCGTATACACCGAAACAAAAGCAATTTGCATTGAAATTACGTCGCATCGGCATGATAACGAGACATATATTACGCCTACGATAAAGCCCATGGCGAAACGACGTTTACGAAATTTATATCCGGCCTGGCGTGTTATATTAAAGTACAGGATGAAGTAATTTACAGTTTGTTACGTCGCTATCGGTAGGAATAACGGACGATCTCCTATTTCACGTCCGTTCGCATCGCGTTTCAGCAGCCATCGCGAATGCTTTTCGCGACAGTTATACGAGGCACAAGATGAACGACGACCTAATTTTCATCGTTATTATTACAGAATATTAACAGATACCGATGCGAATAGTGAACAGGTGAATGATTGCCCGAAATCGATTCATCCTGTCTCCATCGTAAATTATTGTTTGCCACTTATTAAGTAAAAATCATTTGCAAAGTAATAGAGTAAAAAGGATTCGAGTGCTTCTCTTCACTTTTTAATACTGATTGATACGCTGTACATGTAACACGAGTTGCACACGAATAATGAACATTAAAGAGGATACGGGGTTATTATTTATTATCATTATGCAGCCTCCGTCGAGAATTAATAATTTAATTTATTATTCCAGTTATTATTATATAATCTCGCGGAATATTGACCTTTCCTTTTTGGCACTAGAGTCAGAAATGGAATGATCGTACCTCCAAAGGGGACAACTGAATTTTCGATGTCCAGTCGAGAACGTATGATTGCCACTTTAAAAATGGCCTCAATAGCGTCAGCAAAGTTTCCTGTGCAAATAAAAATTCGCATGGCAAAGCTGTGGGGAAAGCAAACACTTCGGGATTCTCGCGAGAAATGCCACTTGATCTATAATGAAAGAATATCAGAATTCAATATGGAAAGAGGTGCGCCTGAACACATTTTTCCATTACGGAAGTATGGTTAAAATCGCTGATCAATTAAATACGAATTTTTCGCTGGACGATCTTTATTGCGAAAATCAAATTCGGGGGTTTAATTTATTTTTAAATTAAAATTGGACAAAACAAAGGTCCTTCTTGCATCAATTGTTGGATACCATTCTATATAAATATTCGAATTTTATCAAACAATATTACTGCGCTTTAGGATTTCCAGAAATATTAAAACGTCGTACAGGTTTAAGAATATATTAGAGAACAATTTGAAATTTGAAATAAACAATATAAGGAGATGTCGAGATAATAATAACAGATTGCAAAGAAATATTTGAGTAAATCCCAACCATATACATAGACAGTGTTATGAAAAAACATTGTAATATAATTGCACATACGATATTATCAAGCACAAAGTATTTTAAACAATCAGAAATTCAAACTGTAATTAAGATGAAATCAAGCACTGTCTATGCATAAATTAAGAATATATTAATATATGCAGAATGATATTCATAAAAATGTTTTTATTTTCGAAAAAGTTCTGATTAAAATCTTGTAAATTTTATGTCCCGTGACGTCAACGAACGCGTCATCGCTTTCCCACGTATGCAGCAATAGACAAGAAGCAATTGACTATTTTTCGGAAAACATTCGCGTGGCGGACCGGTTAAAACCGAATGAAATTGGTTCTCGCGGCAATAATGGAACCGCAATTTGCAAAGTGTAAATATAAATGGAAAAAAGCTATGATTCGATAAGGACGAAGATAGCACTGAACGTATTGCATCATATTTTCCATTACCACCAGCCGATTGCTGTGGCGGTTGCACGTTAAACTGCAATTCCGATAACATAACCGCAAGTTATCGCTCCTCCTGGAGCCCAAGAGAAAATCCGCCATTTCGATCAAATAGTATCCAACGAATCCACCGGATTTACCGCAATTCTACGCAAACCGACCACGTTTCGCAAATGTGTTCCCAGTTTTTAACAAACATCGGATTAATATTTCATTTCTCGTGTGGCAGGGATGACTTACGCGAAGGATGAACGCAAATGAAACGACAATGGTGATTGTATCCATAATTAAATGATTAGTTATCAAAAATAGCATTGGATATTAATCATTGAAAATGATATTAATGATAATTTAGTAACAGTTATCTTCGAGTAATTTAAATAATTGACAGTAATGCTGGTGATAATCCATTAAACTATCAATATCATTTGTCATGTGTAAATTCTGGAACAAAGAATCTGGAATAAAAAAAAACTGATATCTAAATAATATTCTTTCGTAAGTTATTATTGCGAAACTGACAGGAAACGTGCGTACCCTTTTAAAATTGCAATTCTGCCCCATGCACTCTATTTAAATAATGGCAAAATACATTTAACAGCGATGGTCATCGTCAGTCATTTGTATTGTTCTATGACGTAGGAATAAAGATATTAAAATGTCCGGGGCTACCCGCCTTTCCCCTATATGAAATAAAAGGACTGAATAATTTGACGATTGCATCCTCCGCAATCAGGCACACTTGTTTAAACAGAAAATGGAAAAACGGGCCACTGCCGTTTCAACTCTGGAGTATTAAATTTGAAGTGTTTTGTGGAACAATGTACATACAAAAATTATTGTACACTTTTATTTCAAACTTTGTTCTCTTTTGTTTTAAAATACGATCAGTAGCTGCTCCATTTTATAATTTCCCAAAAATTCAAGCAATTCATCCTTCTTATTATATAATTTAAGGACATACCCGAGACCTAAATTCGTCCATGAACACACGAAGTTTTAGTATAGAGTACAAACAACTAGTCCGAGTATGTTATTAACACCGAGTGTACACGGGACAAACTTTGTATATATTTTCGAGTTCAGTCAGTTCTGGTTAAACTCCAAGCATGTTCTAAAGTTTACATCAGTTCTATACCAAGACCAAGATAGTTCTAATCAAACTCTGGATTCTGAGCAAAGTTCCGAATAGTTCTATTAGAAGTTCACACGGTCTACTGTTTCTGTCACCGATTCCAAGATCTGAAGATAATATCGCATCCTCAAGAAATTCCTTGCCGATGACACATCAAGCAAAGTATTACATTATAAATTCCACTGTGTTCTGCCGATTGTATGAATTTCTATTAAAGTTTAAGATGGTTAATAGTTAGTTCTAAAAGACATATATCATTTGTTATACAGGTGATGTATTAAAAACATGTTTCTTTAATATGACCGAATTAAATGTTTAGTTGTATCAAACTATAAGAATAAAATATGCATACTTCAAGAACAACAATTTTTTACAACGTAATAATCACAGCTTTGACAGAAAATATTTTATTAGTCAGTACCTGCTGCCATGTATTTTTCAATGTGATTTCTCCAATAATAATTGTTGAGCAAACTCAACAAATAATCTGGAATTCGCAATAACAATTACTCAAATGTTTCTTTTTAATAATCTGTAGGATCATCTATTTTAGAATGATTGATCGCCACATCCTTTATTATCAGATACAATGTCTCTCCATTTGTCCATTAACTTACCTTCAACTATCGATCTCTTCGCCACATTCACAATACCCATAAGAACGTAGCTTACAGGTGCAGTTTTCAATACAAAACCCTTTCAACCCCAATTTGCAATTGACTTTCGTATAATCTAAAAACTGTCACCGAATAATTTTTGGCATTCCGAGAACAGCAACCAAATTGTATTCTTCCTCAAGTGGAATAATCTAACACTAACGCAGAAGTATCCAGATGGTCGATACGATTCGTACAAAAGATATTTCGGCATGGAACTCGTTCTATAAGGCAGCCAGTGGCCAATTTCACGACAAAATATTGATCGGCGATAATCGATCGTAAATAGCCCGCAGTTTTTCCACGGTACATTGCGTGCCTTTAATGCGTCTGGACAAATATTTGTAGTAACCTTCCAATTTCATCGACCAGGAGGGGGTTGGAGGGGCGGGGGCAAGAAAATTGATTCTGTTCGGTGCGTTTGTGTTGCGGTTCGCGTAGACAGTAAACGGTGTGCAGCTTAGAAAGGGGGGCCAAGTCCACGGACGAGAAACGGGAGGAAGGACGACAGACGGAAAGGGGGCAGCCGCGAGAAACAGAGGAAGAATGAGAGGAACAAGAAGGTTGGTGGCAGGATCCGATGTGAAATACTGTTTCATTTCGCATTTTCATACAAACTACTGACAGACTCTTTTAGATGCAAATTCAGCGTTTACCGAACTCGACCCACGATGCATCATCTCGCAACCCTGTAAACCGTTCGTCACGGAAAACCGCGTCATTCTTTCGATTCCTCGCACCCTTCGTATCGGGCCCTCTGTGTTTCTTCTGGATTTTTTTTATTTTTTTAGACGAGAACCC
This sequence comes from Nomada lathburiana, assembly GCA_963667235.1. Classification (NCBI taxonomy): domain Eukaryota; kingdom Metazoa; phylum Arthropoda; class Insecta; order Hymenoptera; family Apidae; genus Nomada; species Nomada lathburiana. The sequence continues at coordinate 5,741,223 of OY763898.1, read as the reverse complement.
TGCCCGTTTCGGAGGACGAGATAAGAGTGCGACAAGCGAATTAGGACGAAATGTGGACGATGATTGATTGCGCGCGTGTTACGTTCCGATTTGAACGTGATACGGATTCGGTTGATAGAGGGGCGGAATTTGTCAATTGATTAATCATAATGGGTCCGGTATTAATTGTACGAATTATTTGTTGGCAAAAGAATCGTTTTCTACAAGTGGATTTACACTTTTGTTGAACTAGAGATATTCTTTCAAACACGTATCCATTAATTCGTTAATAATAAATATAATATTGTGCATTCAAATCAGAACAAGTTAAATGATTTTTCTTATCATGGGCAGCCAGTATGTTGAACGCAAGAAAAATTTATCATTTTGTTCCACGTCGTGAAACAATTTCCTTATAATTATGTATTACTTAGAGTTGTCTGCGGCTTGCAATGAACTGAAGTCTGCTTTTCCAGGAAAATTCTTATCCGTTTTAATTTCACAAAATCTATCGACTTTTTAACTATGCATACATTTTTTATTAATAAAAACGAATTGGACATGATTTTTGTAGTCACTCTTATCGTCAAGTAAATCAAGGAAATAATCGCAACGCATTTTCTTTGCAATAGGTAACGAAATAAGAATAAGATTGATCGATAGATGAACGATCAGTCTCCATTAAGCTCCGCGATAATAGATAAACGAAAATACCGGAGAAAAGTTAATTGAAACTGCTGAAAAGAAATAAAATGATACCAAAATTATCGCCCAAAAGCAATACTCGAGGGTAACCGAATAATTTCATTTCACAATTCAACCAGTCCGAAACTAAATTCTCTGCATAGTGCTCCGCCACCCCCCGCCGTCCCAATACTTTTTCGTCTGCCGCGGGTCGTATAACAGAACCTGTTACCCGCTCGGAAATTCCAGGTCACGCTCATAAAAGTAAAGATGGGAGCAAAGAATTTCTCGTCTGGCTGCGAGGACAAGCAACGATCCGGTAATTTCCGAATTAACGCGAAAAGGGGCTCGCCACTTTTCCCGGCGTTCTACACACGCGCGGCTTTAAGCAGTGGTAATCTCAATGAATGTTACAACGTGTGCACTAGAGGGAACGGCGAAAAGCAGCACTCTACCGGAACGCTGGAACTTACAACCATAGGATGGGCGTTCTCGAAACTCCACGGCCATAAATCTCGAACGAAACTAAGCCCCGCCGACCCGGCCGATGCAACTTTAAAGCCCGTTAAGTGATTATTAACGTTCCTTCCACGCCAGCCGCTGTTAATATGCAAGAACCGGAGCCATTCTGAAATACGCATCCGTAATTACTTCATCGTCTTACACCGATGTTCCTGTCGGCGCTCGCTACGCTAAGCAAACTAATAATTCCCATCGCCGCGCCGCACACACTGGCCAACTTCTTGTCAAGTTCTGGCAAATGCACCACGATGATGTTATAGTGTCTTCGGGGTTCCGGTGTTTCTTCTTGATAGAAAAGAAGGAGGAGATGGGGAGGAAATGTTGGGTGTGTCGTAATAATCTAATTAAGAGGGAACAGTTTGGTTAGTCGTTTAAGGGATTTGTTTAGGCTAAATTAATAGAACTATCGCGTGAATAAGAAGTTTTAATTAGCCGTGCAACCATGGATGTAAATTGTTTAAGAATTTTTATTTTCACCGTTGAGTAATGGTATATACCGATAATTGCTTATTTATTGATTTGGGGAGAGCGTGTTTTACAGGAAATATATTCTATTTGACGAAGCGGATCGAATAGAAGTTATCGTATATTTCCAGCTCCGATTAATGTGCCGTACAAGAATAAAAGCAGGTTCATACCATTGCTAGGCTGTCCATCGTATCAGTAACTCCGCGTAACGATAAGCTAATATTTAATATGCAAGATAAATGGATTGGTATAAAATGAAGTAGAAAAGCACTGAATAGTTACTGAACAAGCAACATTTTTTAAATGTAATATGGAACGGTAATTCTCTGAACTGTGCAATGGCAACTTTATTTAGAATTTAGACGATCTTCTAAAAAGCAAGGTCTAAGTACGAATTGCAGTATCGTGTAATTCAATTTGAATTATCAGACCTGGATACGAAATTCCTATGAATAATTCCTCACAAGTAGCGATTACCTATCACAACATGAATGTTCTCATCGAATCTGGTAACTGATCGCAAACGCAGCAGAGATCGATACAAAAACGCACATAAATCCAAACTTCCATCAAACCGATTTCGACCGGTTTCGACGGTAACGGTCACGAAACGCGAGGCTTACATCACGACAGGATTCACGGAGAAACGATTGCAGAGTCAACTCCGAAGAACATCATGTTCCTTTATTTTCGTAACGGCAAAACTCGGCTTGTGCTTCCAAGATAGACCCGGTTATTCTTAAAGGTATTGGTAGATTGGTGGTCGAAACCGTACTGAATTTTGGAATCGCATAAGCTGTTAGGAAAGTTCGGATGTAAGTGTGGTCTTGGAAAGATAGTATATAACTGGTTATGGGGTGTGTCGGAAACACGATGGAAATGGAGAAAAGTATTTTCATATTTGGAAATGCGATATATTTTTTGATTTTACGATTTGGCACACGCGGTGCCCTGATGATTCGAGCGTTTATAATTGTCCTATGGTCTACGTTAAACGTGTCCGATAATCAGTCAGCTTGCGGATCGTACTTCTTTAAAGGACGAAACACATTTGTTTCACGCAACCCCTGCAAGCGTTTAGCACCCTGCGAAAAATATATTCCTAATCGATCGTTAGATCCACCTCGTTCGTCGACAACCAGTCATTGCGATCCTTGCATCCTGCCGTTCGACCAACGCACAAACACCATCCACCCAACACAGTCTCTTACATCCCCGCATCGATTATAAAAATTGCACACAGATCGTTGGCTGGAGTTCAGAGAACACCGGCATCGAGTTCCAATCACTGGAAAATAAGCCAAACCGTAATAGCATCCCCATCAGCAGTCAGAGGGACGCCAAATTACGAAGAAACGACTGATCCTGTAGCGGCGAACGGAGTGCTGCAAACGATAAAAAGAACTCTAACTGCCGCGGGGAGAATCTGAGCCCGTTACCTCGTGGGGTCGTCATACACACGCCGGAAGAAAGCTAGAGAATTTCCCTCTAACCGTTTGGCGTGCGGCCTCGCTATTATGCCGATGGAGGAATTAGTTTTGCGGCCGGTTATTACCATCCTAGCCGGGACCACGGCCAAGCTTCTTTATTATTAACTTTACCATTCGCAACGGGTCTACGAAAGCGAGCCGCGCGCGTCCTAACTGCCAGCCTGCCGATGCGTGTGTTCCAGCGGAACGAGCGGCTTTGCATTCTCGGCTACTTCTTCCACGGTATCGCCTTCCTCCGTGAACCTTCTAATTAACGACGACTGTGAGCCTGATAACAGCCTCTGCCCGGCGACGAGGACGGCAACCTTACCCAACACCCTTCTCCACGTCGATCTCTCATATACTCGAAGGGTCTTATCGTTCGTCAGGGGATAGACCACGCTGCTGACTTGTTTACGGCCAGGTAATTACGTGGCTCGGGTAGAAAGAAATGAATGTTCTTGCTTTTTTCCCTCCCTCTTTTTCTTTTTTATGATTTAATGATTTTGTACGTTACAAGTATATTTTTGCTATCGATGCGATGCACCCCTGTGCGGTGAAGAGAGAGAGAAAAGATTTGTGGTTTTCTAAATTGATGGCCTCGTAATCAGTGGCAGACGTACACGTTTTTGGTGATATTGCTCCCTTGGCAATACATCTTTTTTTATTTCTGCAATTCTATGTATAAATACAGGGACCTTTCAAATTTAGCAAGCGATTTACGTCTGAAGGGTAAAGGAACAAAGCTACTTACGCATTCCTACTTTTTTTGTACCGTTCGAAATTCGTTTGCAAACAATTCGTGACGCTATGTCTTGTGTAATAATTATTCTGTATTAATTGAAGTGTTTGTAATCTAATTAATTTCGGAATATTAACCTTTCGCCGACAATATGGTTTTTCATTAACGTCATTCATTCCAGGGCCGGATTTTTTATTGTTGCAAGCTTTGCTAAAACGTGAAAAAATTCTGAGGTACTTATTAAACTCTCTAATTTAATGTATACGTAGGGTATAACTTTTTTCATGTGCGAGAAGAAGGTAGTCAGTCCTCTTCGTTTCGGAGAAACTGAAGAATCAAATTTTCGTCTCCAACTCAACGACTTGTTATGCCGGTGGAGGGTTAATCAGTTTCACAAACTGGGGTAGTTGACGGGGTTAGAATTATGAAACCATATTACTGAATTAGCAACGCTAATATCAAAAAGTGACCCTCACCGAAAGGGATAATTACATATATTCAAACATAATTACGAAAAACACCAATTTGTATCTACGACTCTAAACATTAGGATAAATTTCTCTTTAAATACAAATTGTATTTAACAAATTGTTTGAAAATACTTAAACAACAAAACAAAACACTTCTATCTAACATTCAATTACATTGGTTCTTGCCAAACAATTTTCCAAATTGCCTCGCCGCGTGACATCATCGCAAGTGGAACAAAATTTATCGACAGTCAGATTTAATCTTTGCAAAGCAAAACGAGAAAATCTGGTTCATTAAATTTCGTCCGATTTCACGATGCAGCGCGGCAGAGTTATCGCGGCGCGAGATGAAAAATATTCGTTTGCTATAACGAAATATGCATTTAAAAACAATATTCATTACACTGTAAATATAGCTGGCGGAAGCGCAGTTTCAGAGATTTTGGTCGCGTTATTTATCCCCCTGTTTGCTCTCATCGCTTCAACCGCTAAATATAAATCAGCACCGAAGTGCGAGTCCACATAAATAAACAAATAAAGCTGTAATTGATATATCAAAGCCACACGAATCCCCCGCGATTGAATTGGGCGTGATCGAAACAAGAATAAAAGGTATTGCAGAGTGGAGGGACATCAAATTTTGGGAGGGAATGAAATTGAAAACTCGTATACAACATACCGCGTAAATTATTAAGCTATGGTATTGCGAAGATTATTTTCAGTAAACCCCACGCATTTATTGTATAGGAACGGGGAAGGTAATAAGACTTCAATTTTACTTAAATATTACTAGTTAATTAACGAACTGTGTAATAAATAAAACGTCTCGCTAACAACACTCTCGCCAACATCAAACTAATCTCTAAGCACTCTCTATCAATTCTCAAACAATTCTGACTGGCGCACGCATCATCCACTCTATATATTATTTCACCCTTTTAGTTCCTCCCTCATTATATTCCTCATTTGCTCTCACCCAGTTAGGATACACACTGCAGACATTTCGCGTCCCCTTCACACCTCTAGAATTCTCGCCCGAATATTTCTCAATCGCGCTTCTAAGTTTCCGTTGCATTCGAAATCATTTTAAACAATCTCACAGCACTTTCATTCCCACGGTATATTCATAGGAGTAAATATATGTATGCATACTGGGAATCTAATTCATGAAAATACTTATCGTTCTTTTAGCCAGCTTATTAAGAGTTTTCAACTTAGAGACAAATTCAGAATACGTGAATAAACTTGATACTATGAGTATAAGCTATTGTTCTGAATTGTAGCTCCGCAGCATGATATTGACTTTCTGATGTCTGCAACAGCTTAGAGTAATTGATAGCTTGCAATTAGTGCTTTGATAGTACGCTGCACAACATCGTGCATAGCGGCCCAGTATTTCCATATGTTAATATCGTAGTCATACAGCTCTGTGATTATTGTGCGTTTAAAATTCTAATGGGCAAAGTGAGATTTCCCTTCTCTAATATATAGCATTTGTAAAATTGAAATTTGTCTAATAATCAATGAAGATTGTGGTGCTTAAATTAATTTTGCATTACTTGTAAGCCAATTTCTTTCGGAAAATTTCTCCAAACGTCAATGAATCGACAAGACAAAATTAACTCTTATCTTTATACTAAAATGGAGCACAGATCTTCAAGTGCAAAGTGTTTAAAAACAAATCTGAACTAAAAGGAAAATAAATCTATTAAGAATAAATAAAATATAGACTCCATATTATTACTCAGACAGCTCGCAAATATAAATTCTTCAATTCCTTCCCTACGTACAGGGTGTTCCCGATGTACATGCATATGCAGAAATATTCAGAGGGATAGTGAAAGGCCCACATAAAACCAGAAATATGCCATAACAATATATACACGTGCATGCATTCAGTGACAGACAACAAAATGTTTAAACGGTGAACAATACACAAAAGCAGCACAATTTTGCAACAGGGAAGTATAGATTATCTATCTATGTATATGTTACAAGTGATATAAAATATCTATTTACGGACATTACTGACACTCACGTATACGAATACCAATTTAAAATTTCCTTCCCTTCGTCACTGTACATACAAAACCACATCATTCACACTCAACGGAAACTCTCATGCCAGACCATCGAAAACAGGCCGGACACCGTCAATGACCAAATGAGACCGCGGTGTTTCGTCGGACATCCCATCTTTCCGGCGAAAACAACCACTTAAACTCTCATGCTGGCTTTCGAGCAGAAAGAAAAAACGCACGCAGCGATGACAGAGAAGAAGAAAGATAAACGCAAACGGGAAACACCCTGGAAAGGAAGAAAGTGGATGGAAAGGGTCATGGAAGGTGGTCTGCTCGGCCTCCGTAAAATTACTCCTGGCTACCGTTTGTCCCTTGCCCTCTCCCTCTTCCCTTCGTGAACCACGAGAATATGTGCCAGTGTGCGTACGCAAGTGGCGGCTGGATAAAAAGAGGGGAAACAAAAAGAAGGGGGTAGACAAAGACGATCTTTCGTGGCAAAGTGTAGAGTGGCGGGGTGAACCGCCATGGGGTCTAGGCGGTCCTATGTACATCTACGTAATGCCCGCTGCTATCCGGAACAAATTACTCGAGGGACCAGGAAATTAAGTCGACATCTTCACGGGATCCAGCACGCAGGGATTAGTTAGCATACAGAGACACTCTTCCGCCCCGACGAACAACCGTCTCCCTTTTGTCCCTCTGCAAACTGCACGTGCTCCACGGTGTCGGTGGCGTCGTTATTGCGCAGGCGGTGCAACATCCTTGTTACTACCTCGTCACACGGTCCACCCGTTCGTCCGGATTCCATTATCTAACGACTCGAGAGCGTGGAAAAACTATCGTTCCCGCGGCACTGCGCGCTGTTAAGGTCCTTCTTCTCGCGGTCAAGGCATCTTCTTATGGGGGAAGAGAAACTGGGCGGAGTGGAATGAATGGTGCGAAGCAAACGGCGATGTATGTGTCAGTGTTCTGATGCTCTGGCTGGCAGATTCCTTTTTTCATTTTCGTATCTTCCAATAGTGTTTGCATTCGTAAGAAAGTAACACTTGGGACACGTTAGATCGAACAGATGTGTGTGTAGAATTTAATGATATATAAAAGAAGAGTTACTATTCAACCGCAAAATTGATTATTAATTAAAGTTTCCTTTTTTGATGTCTAGCCAATTGCATTTGGTCAATCCCTGTTAAGTACACAGGGTGTTCCGTGTAAGGCGACGCACGATTTTTCACCCGCTTGCAGCCATCTGACAAAAAAGAACATAGAACAAAAGTTGCAGTGTATAGAGTGTACAATAAATATCAGTAAACAAAATTTCGAAAACAGCTTATTTTCATGGCGAAATCAAGGTCACCTTCGGTAAAACAAATAGGAATACATATTTCTTTTTTTACCATGTTGTAGAGGACATCGAGACCACATATTACATGATATTTTTGCTAACATATTACTCGCTTTACAGTAGCGGAAATGTGACATATTTAGCTTTTCGACGTATTAGACTTTAAGACAGCAAGTGGGTGAGAAATCGCGCGTCAGGTTACACGGGACACCCTGTACATGTTCCAGACACGCTCTGAATATTATATATTTTCGTCTGGATTGACATACACGTCGGGGTAGCAACGAGGAAAGGAAACATTTCCATAAACGGACAAGAACGATAATCCTGTCCGAACGGGCCCCCTTAATTACCCCCATCGTTTAGAGATAATCACATATCCAAGGGGGCCAAACCGTTGGCTCGAGCCCACAAAAACGTTGCCCAGCGATAACATTTTCCAGGCAACAATCAAAATAAGTGAATTTTAGCCAAGCACGCATCCACTGTGTTGTTCCGCTGTACGAGCAGCAAAACACACAAAACTCCGGCCGCTTCGGTTTTAGCGTAATTGCTTCCCGAAAAAAAAAGGACAGGGGATGAACACAGCGGGAATGGGAAGCTCGCCAAGAAAACAACGGATTACAACTTAATATATGTAGATTATCCCGGGGAAGCTGCGCTGTCGCTAAGGATATTTACTAGAGCCGCGAGTAGCGAAGTTCGTAGGGCTAATGGCATCCGGGATCGTTTCCAACGACGCGATGGGACGAGCTTCCGATCGCTATTTGCATTGTTCTTCTACTTGTGACTAGACACAGATTGAAGCAGGCGAAGTTGGGGGATGCCGGGGGGGGGGGGATCTCTTAAATGCATCGATCTCGATATCGGCAATATCCAAAAGTGGTTTTCCCTTGTTCGGGCACTCCTCTTTTCCTGCGCTAACATCTTGCATCTTCTGTTTCGTGCAAACTACCATCTTGATTCGTCATCGCGTTAAAGGCGATGGAACTTGAATACTTTATGGTTGCGGGAATCTTCCATCTTTGAAGTTGTTCTTCCTTCTGTTTCCATTTATCTCGCTTTTCTTTAACTGGGCAGACATCGTGGAGATTCGCGATGCTTATTCCGTTGAACATAAAAGATATACTGTGGGAAAGTGCCCTTTTCAATGGTGTATATACGATACATACATAATTCATCTTCTGAAAATGTAACGGAGCTTCTTGTTACTGCTTCATTGATTTCTTATTACTTCGTCTAACGAGGTAAATAACGCGCGCATAGAAATATACGATCGTCCTGTCAACTTGTAAATGCTAAAGTGTTCCTAGGAGTGAAGCACAGAGTTCGTCAAAATATGAACACGGTACGGCAGAAAATGAGAGATAAGTGTCCACTATATTAGTCAAGTGTAATAAAAGTTCTCAATATTTTGATTCGTTATTGCTTATTATTAACCAGTCAGCTGGGGCGACCCCATTTCAGATCGCGCACCTATGTGTGTCGCGAGAATCAAGCGATGACGGGTATAGCCGTCAAACACAGAGTGAGTGTCGCTGTGAAAATATTGGATCAAAAAGACGGCTTTACTTTATAAAATGAACAATTTTATTACTAATATTTACTCGTTCAGTTAACATAAACATATACTGCATACATAATAAACGAAAAACTCAGGAAGAATCTAATATCTATAAAAATTAAAAATTCAACCTGCTGCTGTCGAGTGGTATTCACCAAAGCAAGGAATGACACGTAGTGGCACTTTGCTCGTCAAACACCAATACCTCGATTCTTTCCTAATCTTTCTTTTTGTAACAAAGTGCACACCTTCGCGAAGGAACATTAACGTCGCACATGCATAAATTGGTTATACAAACTGATAAGCAGTTCCAGCTAGCGCGCATACGGGGATGCATGAATCCATCTCAAATTATTTATATATTTATTTGTTGGTTTCATTTCGTCTTGACCTCCAGAGATTCTAAACATATTGAAATTTACGAATATATTTTAGTTTTCACTAAAATTACAATTTAAATAGCAAATGGTAACTAAATTTTACGCGTGACGGATATAGTCGTCATGACGCAAAATACTGCCATTTCTTCGTGACGGATATAGTCGTCAAACACAGCTGACTGGTTAAAGAAGGAAATCCGTGCGTATGAGGGGAAATTTGTGTGCAGCATAATCCGTTTATAACCATAAAGCCATTATTGGGGAAGGCATAAATCGACAGAACAGTAAACAATTCTACAATACCCCCGTTAGAAAATACCCAATACACGTGGAGAAGGACGCACTCGTACTGCCAAGCATGTTATCCTATCCCCGTAGCCCGCAAACGCCGCGACTTAGAAATCATCGAGGAGCGTCGATCCGCGTCCAATTTCCCACCAGGATCCAGTAGGAAGGATCAAACGGTTTCTCCTCGATCCCGGGCGCAAAGTTAAACCGAGCACAGGGGGCGAGTCGACGAGCGGGGTAGCTCGTTTCACGCTCCTCGCGCGGCCAATTCTCCGCGGCCAAGAGTATCGAGGCAACTCTCGACGAGCGTAAGCCACACAATGCGCCAACCGTAGCCGGCTATCGATGGAAATTGAATCTGGCGTATCGTGGGAATCCGGGGATTCGTCAAGTCGAAAGTTTCCAGCGGGAAAGAGACCAAAGGTGGAAGCGGAACAGAGGGAAGAAGCGAGAGATCGGAACGATGGTCGCCGGTGTGAACTGCCTGGCCAATGCAACGGTAGTCAGGAAGCACTTGAGCGAGGCTTTGCAGACGCCCGAAGTCTCCATTCCGACGGGGGAGGGCGAGGCAAATCAAACAAAACCGAACCGGAGCATAGACCCGGCCTGGAATCAACTAAGCCAAGCCCATCGAGAGGGCTGGCTAAACGGCAAACTTATCTAATCCAACTTGGCTGGCGCGAACGCGAAAGAGGCCCACGCTGTCCCAACAGGCCCGGGGGAGACAAGGGACGCGTCGTCAGACGGAGAGAAAAACACGAGAACGTCGGGCAGAGGGAAAATGGGGAAAGAGGAAGGAGGATATCTTTCGGCGTGGAAGAAGAGATACCTGGCTCCCGGGCTTCGGCAACAGGATACGAAGTTTGCCTGACGCGTCGCGACGCGGCGAACGGGAATCGCCGGGCTCTCTTTAATTACTCCAGAAGGAACGTTAGCGCTGTTTAATCAGCCGTTCGTTCGGATGCGACGAGTCGAGGGCTCGACTAGCGGCGTCAAAGACCAGAAAAGTACTGGGCGAAAGGACAATATTTGCGCTGGGAGCGTCAACCGCGATATCGGCGCGCAGGGGATTAATCACGTTCCCCCTGAATCAGGTGGGAAAGTCGAACGAAACTTTCGAGGGGACGCGCTATTGTGAATTATCTGACGAATCGGGTTCAATGGAGTTGTCGTTCGGTGACTTTCTGTTGGGCGGAGATCGAGACACGGGGTGCAATTGAAGTCCACGTTTTAGTCAAATAGAGTTTATTGAGGTTTCGTATATTTTTGTGCATTGTTTGATGCAAGAACTGAGATTAAGCCTAATGCTTCTAAAGCAACTTTTGGACTTGCGACCTGGGCTCAATATGATCTTTGGGTAGAAAAATCGTCTATGTCCGGAACTTGTCCCGGTTTTGTTCCAAAAAGTATTGTTCATCGTGGCGGAGTTGAAATCCATATGTGGGATTGGAAGTTTTAAAGAAATTAAGCCGGTGCAAGTGTAATATAATTGATAACAGGATTATTACGTATTTATCATAAACGATACTACGTTATTCTACACTACATTGTCCTATTCTACTCTACACTGAATCCACGCTATTCTCTCTACACTGTACTACGCTGTTCTCTCTACACTACTCTACGCTGTACTACACTGTTTTACTCTACGCTGCTCCTCGATCTACACTGTTCCGCTCTCGACTCTACTCTGTCTATTCCCATTCATACATCCGTTCGTCCTCAGCCATTCTCGTCTCTCCCTCTCTCACTCTCTCTCTCTCGCTCTCTCTGTCTCTCTCTCCACTAGTTCCACTAGTGCCTCGTGTGATTGCTCAAACAAGTAGTATTTAATTCAGTTTTACTCGATTTCTCACAACTCGCAAAATCTGGACTTACCCGGCTTTTGCACCAACGTCTTACTGAAGATAGATTTGGAAGATTGGTGTGAATGAGTACTTTTGGAAAAGTGGATAAAAACGTCGACGAGTTGAATTCAATCGTTAATCAAAAATGCAGAGAATTTAATTTAATCTGATCATGTCCAATGTCTCCATAAACTTTGGTGAGATAAAAAGGTTTGAAGGAAGAAATTGTGCGTTCTATATGAGAAGATATGAATACGAAGGAACTGCTTTTTTTCGAAGGTATATGTACATAGATTCTTTGAAATTTCCAAATCGTTGTTATGTTTTCTTTCCAGGCCATCAAGGAACAAAGTCGATAGCATAAATATATTAATAAAACACTTTCAGTGCGAAGATTTATACAGCATGAATACATTTATGAGGATATTCAAATTAATATCGGTACTGAGATAAATTAAATAAACAGAACAAATGAAATAATAGATATTTTATTTAAGCAACTGATTCTAAATTATTATTTAACTGACATTCAGTTCCATGTATAATAACCTAAACTTCTTTCTGTTATATAATTAGAATTAATTATCCAATTTTCATCGTGTTCAATTAATGACTTTCATATATAATATTTCGTCTCCCTTTGTATGGTTGTCCTATTCTACTTGAAAATTACTGCTCCAATTTTGTATCCACTCCGTTCTATTTCGTTCTCTACCTCCACCCATAATGTCTCTACGGTATTACAATGATCATTTTTGTTTTTTCTACCTACCCGTATTTTGAACAGACAACAGTGGGCCGGCGTAAAATGCGAAACGTTATAATGAAAATAAAACAGTGTATAGAATAAAAGGCAGCTACTTAATTAGTTTTCATAAATTCTGTAAAAAAAAAATCTGCATTTGTTGGCTCCGCAAACAAAAGACTCGAATTGTCACGTACGCAAACGAATTACTTCAGCTTGGATACAATTAAACGGACAAACTTTGCTTTCACTGGTGCAATTTTTAACAGTTGCATGAGAAAGTTAGATAACCTTTCCGACTGCTGTATCGAATAAACTCCCTTTAATTATTCGCAAAAGAGTAAAATTATGTTTGGGAAAGTTCTTTTTGCGGAAACGGTGATATTTTTCGAGAGATGGCAGATACACAAATTCCGTTGAGCGTACTTACAGCAGATTCTGTTTGCAAACGAAAGAAAAATCAAGACGTCTCAAAGGGTAGGAAGGATAATTTTGTTTAAACCTAGAAAGCCGACCCCTTTTCATTCCTTTTTGATTTGTAATAGAGATACTTTTCACCGAGCTTCGCTTGAAACTGTTTACTGCTCAAGCTGGTGAAAATCTCTTCAAGTTATTCCATTAGTGAAACGTAAGGCATATTCACTCAATGTGAATCTATTGAAAGAATTTTCATATAGTAAGAACATAATCACCACGTACCTAATAATGCGAGAATAATTAACTACTAAGTATTATAATAAACTAAGAAGAAAAACTGCTTATGTCTCATTGTCACCTTATTTTGCTGCATCAGCTTTATATTTAAAAAGGAAGCAATGGATTTTTTTTCATAGAAATCCAATCTACGACGAGTAACAATAAACCATATTTCGAACAAATTTAATTTAGATTGAAGACAAATTTTGGTAAACATAAAACTGAAGGTTTATTTTTATTGCTTTGATACTTTAGCCAATTAAAAGAAATACTGTCCTGAATTAACTTATGAGATATTGAATAACTATACGTATAATATATACTTATTTATATTATAAGCGACTTTATATTATAAAGTATAAATTGTGTTACCTCGATGAATATGATATCCTTAGTTTTCTATTAATTTTGTCCATCTCTTTTGTAAGCAATTGACGACAGCTTCAAAACACAAGGGCACATAGTTTCCGAAGCTTTCAAAAAAGCCGATTGTAAATAAAGTTTAAATTATTGCGAAATACCCAATAAATATAAATGCGATGAAACAACAAGTAATAAATATAGAGAGTGTGTAAGAATGTGTAACTGTCGCCCTTTTATAAAAATGTTGCAATTTTGCTACTGCCTTGTCATGATATTCCATGCACTTTATATTCACAACATTCTTTTTCTACCATGGCATTAATTATGCTTCGTTCAACTGTTTAATGTAAGCAATTCGTAATTTATTTTAGACACCGTTGATATTAAAACAAATAATACAACAACTTTTTTCACGAAGTAGCCGTCAGTCTTTTTTCATTTTAAAATAAAATTTCATCTTTCGAACATTCGTCAGAGGTAAAAAAAGAAAAATAATTAATCCACTGACGGAAAAAATAATAAAAATCACAACATAGTGTGTCCTCAATAAAGTCCCAAGAAAATCGAGCAAATAACTCTTAAGAAATCCGTATTACCCACTTCAAAAATAACATTGCGAGAAATGAACGCGTTCCAAATTCCTTATTCTTAAACAACAACTTGGATATCTTATTTACTCTAACCTAAATGTCCCCAAATTACCAAAACGATTCAGCAAACACAAAAACGACAAAACTGGACAAGAATGCTCCTCTTGAATTCAACAACATCCTGAAATAACGCGCCCAGTCCAGCTTCCATCGGTGACAATAGAAATGAGTTCAATTTCAGGGAACCGCGATGAAACGACGCAAGTTCCAGTCGATGGCCGTTCGATCGGTCAATGCCGATCGCCCAATTGGATTCCGGAAGAAAGGGCAGCCGCAACCGGATGTACTTTACCATCCTAATTTTACGAGAGGCGCGGCGCGGCGGTCCGTTTTATAAGCCCTCGTTAATCGCGGTGAACCCGGGCAACTGTTTGCCAGCCCTTCGGGATGTCCGAGGTGCAGGCTCGTAGCGATTTCGAGATAAGGTTTCGAGGCTTGTTGGTGCAACCTGACCAACGTTAAACCCCAAATCCCTACGCGACTATCCAAGTTGAGCCTTGTGGTGTTGTGGCAGCGTTCGACCGTCCTCTCCTGCGGATCTATCTCGAGAAATCCGTCCCCCTGTGCTTTCAGGAGGATCGCAATTAACTGCATACTGTTCGGTGAACATTCGCCACAGTGGCCACCTTAGAACCACGCACGGTCCCGGAACTGGGACCACCTGAGAGAGTCCTGCCCTTACAGGTGCTGCAAAAGTACTTTGCTATTTGGATAAAAGTCTGTTGGAATAGTTAGTTAGAGTTTAGATATTTTGCTTGCACACTGCCATTGCAGTCTAGACGCCAGACAGACAGAGTCTCCCAGATAGAGAACATTCCTTTCGCACTTTTAGCATTAGTGCGGTAAAACTGTTTTCAATTTCCATCATCCTGGGGGACTTTCCAGGTCCAGTCCAGGCGCGAACGCGATAAGTACGTCGAACTCTGAGCAGATGTGATTTTTGACGACGTGGCCCAATTTTTTAAAAATCTTAGTTCGAAAGCAGGGTTGAACGAATAGATGTGATACACTTTAGCAATGTCTTGTGATAGAAATGTATGTTCTTGTGAATAACAAAATGTAAAGTTGGCTATACGTTACCGCGACAAATCTGATATTTATATTATTTAATTCGGCCAAGGTTAGATATGAGTAGCGAAGTAATATACATGTATGTGAAAGTAAATAACATAATTAAGGTTCGCCCATCGTGTGCACTTGCAATTAAGATAATTGCTACGGTTGTACAGCTCCTTTACCGTAAAATATTTTCGCTTCCAATAATAATTTAATTTATATGTTATACGTATATTTAATAAAACAATATATATATTAAATATATACAGCAGCTGTAAATAATTTTTGAGTTAGAAATTCGGAGGAAATATAAATCTATTCATAATTGCGTGAGGTAAAGATTAATAAATCAATTGCATCAAAGCACTTTCACTATTATCTATGGGTTCTTTGAACATTGCGATAGATGCATATCAAGGTTGAATGCTTCTGGAACTATTGAATAGATTTTAAGTTTCATTGAGTAACATTTTTGGTCACGTATGATCGCCCTCGAATTAAAACTTTGTCTCTTTCTGTTATTGTTTTACATTAACGAGAGCGGAATAAATCCAGATTGGCGTCGAGAATTTTCGGCAAGATTCTAAAATAGAACCGCGAAAAGAATTTATGAATTGCATGAAGAAAGAAAATCATCTCTTTGTAGACTCGGTATCCTTACCGGAATGTCGTAAGCTGCTTTCTCGTTTGATCGCTGCTAGTCTGAAATTGAATCGATTCGAAGCTGCACTCGCGATGCGGAATACTTCAAAGTAGATTTATTTAAAATTCGTTTCCATCTTACTATATTTTTATTCTTACTTCTCTTCGGGAATGTTTCAAAGAACAGTGCACAAGCTGTGCATAATACATCGGCATTATTTTAGACTTTTATTCCTTCGCGATCGTGATGCATTTAAACGTGATGAAGTAGAGTTTTATTCACTTTCATCGAAAAGAAAATATAAAAAAAAAAATTGCGAAAAACCAATACGCCACTTTAAATTCCTTTCAATTATGATACTTTGTGATGGAAGAAATACCATTGTTCGCAAGAAATTCTTATGAAGAAACGGGTAATCTTAAGCTGCAAGACAGAATCGCATTACGCTCAATAATAGAAGATTGGAAAGAACAGAAGCAAGAACATTTATAATCGGTTTCCAACTTGCTAATGAGATCAAACGTTACGGCAGACCAGCCATTAATCTCCCAAAGAAGAGACATCGATCACGGCCCGACCTTCAATTAGCACTCTTGGAAATCGGCCCGCATTAATTATTTCGAGTTGCAGCTTAATCGTCATGTTTATCGTATGATAAAGATAACTTAAAAAATATAAAGGCAGTTATAATTTCGTAAGATGCATAATATACTATTTCCTATAAACTTATAATGCTTTCGTGTGACGATTAATTTACTTCTATATATTCACGATAAAATCATTTCTATAAAATTTCACTATGTTTGGAATGAAATGACTTTTTAAAGTGGACTTTATTTTTGTTAGTATTTATCATTATGTATTTATGTTATAACTTATAACACATTTGTGATATAATTAATATTATATATGTAATTGTTTGCTTGTTTTAATACGATTGATAAATAATATAATTTCATTGTTCGAAAGGTAATTGAAGCTAAGTACTCTCGTCGTCTTCAATTTTCGCTCATTAGTCTATATATAATAATATTTTAAGTAGAAATCCTTTCTGAAGAGGGAACAATATTACATACCATAGACAGTTTATAACCAATTGACAATTATTATAGACTACTAAGGATTGTAGTTTGCACGCACAATTCAATCACAAAAATGACACTAATATATAAAACAAGAAAAATTAAAATTATTACTACATTCGATGGTCTAGATATGGGCTACATAGATTCAAATAAATGCGAAACCAAATGAAGCATTCCTCAAGAAGGAAAAGAATAGGAAAATGGAAAGGACAAGTAATATATAATGCAGCAAATTGCTTACACGAAAAACAAAATCTCGAACAGAATCGCAGACCACCCCACCCCAAAAAAAATAACAATCAGATCGGGAGACGTGCGAAAGATAAATTTAGGGGAGCTGGCCATGAGATATCGAGGGTCTTGAAAACTACCTGGCCGACTCTCCGTATCGGTCCCGAATCGCTCGGGCGTCGCGCCGGTGATTAATTAATCCATTATCATCGGACTGATTACAAGACGGGCGGGACTACGCTCCGTCAAGCCCGACGGCGAAAGTCAACAATGTGGCTGCTTAAAGGGTCGCGTTCACAAAGGCCCTTGTCAACCTGCCACCAACGTGGTTCGACTATAGTTTTTATTGGAACCGCTTGTGAAGGGATGAAAAATTGCGACCGTTTCCGCACTCGCCCCCGAAAGCACGCTTGACCAAGATAACCGACGTCGTGGGGGAAGAGAACGGGCCAGCGGAATGTTTGTCAGGCCACGAAGAGGAATGAGGGAACGAAAGGGGGAAGGAGACTGCCGGATACGTTTCTCTCTCAGCGAACCGATAAATATGTACTTTCGCGTGATAAACGAACGACCGGGTGAGTGGACGTGAATGGACGCTGGAAACGGACGTTTCAGAGGGAAGCGGAATTTTTAAGGAGGTTGAAAGCCCGCGCGATTACGCTGCAAGAGCGTTCTCGCCAGGCAGTGGACTCGCCTGTTTGCCGAAATTTCATGGGAGTGTGTTTATCGGTGTCCGATTTTGTTTAATGTTAAAAACGTAACGTTCCTAAGTCGCTATTTTCATAATTTTTCGATATCGTGTGAACGCTCGAATAATTTAAATTTCTAAGATAATTAACAACATTTGGAGGGTTCAGAAGACAATCAGTGCAAGTGCATTAGCCAATTAGTCCATATACCTAGATAAATAGGGTTCTTACAAATTGCTTGGGATAAAATGGCAATGCTAGTACCTTCATCTATTAAAATGGTGACTCAATTGAGTTATCAACTGAAAGTTTTAACAGTAAAGAGGTTTTTGAACTACGTAACTCATGTTCAGGGAAAGTTGGACTTACACTGATTGGCTCCAGAGCCCTGAATTTTGTAGTCGCATGTATGATTGCCGGGGTACGTTAATGATATAGTTTCACACAGTTTGTTGAGTGTTTAAAACGTGATTTTTCTAAGCAGATATTTTTCATATTTTCCAACACGATACGTACTGTCGAACATTTAAATGTCTAAAATTGTAGGGTACTTAATAATATTTTGTAATCAGCGTACGAGTACCAGTACGTAACAGCTGAAAAGGTATTCGTGTATCTTGCTGCGCTGATTTGATCAACAGAAGAATGAAAAATTTGTGTTGCAGCATGCAATCTACTCGACAATTTAGGCGAATAAAGTTCTCGAAAGTTCATTGGGCCTCAATTTCTCCCACGTAAAACAATTGCGTTCACCTGTCCATCGTTTATAAACCTTTAAAGCTCGCAGTCACGAACACGAAAAACACCCCAATATGGCACACGTAAATGAAAATAAACCACGACAGAGTTGAATTTCACAAAATCGTTCTAAATTCATTAAGAACAATCGTCGTATCAAGGGACAGTTAACGGGGCATAACGAGTCACGCCAGCCGCGCAAAGTAACCGGCGCCAAACGGAACAAAAATGTTCAATAAAATCGAGCTCAACTCAGCCAGAAGTATCTTCTATTTCCGAAAATGGTAAAGAGTCTGAATATTAAAGGACAGCCACGATAAAAGGTACAACGATCCAAAAACGTAACACGAACAAAACGAACGTTTGTCCACGGCGGCTTTCTGCCGCCGATTATCGGGATCGCCTCTATGAAACTGACCAACGATTCCACCATACTGTGAGCCTGCCATATCCGTAAACACCGTTCGATTAACGCCAATTCCGCAATTATTGCACACGCGGGGCGTCGATTATCGGTCGAACGAGCGCGTTTCAACGTCGACTTCTGGTTACGCAGCGCGATCGGATTTTTTTCGGGGCATTGAGCCGTTTTGCGAGTACCCTGCTGATATTTCGCGAGAATTGCAGACGGTCGTTCGCGGAACGCTGCTGCAGAAATTGATGAAATCGCGAACGTCGAGGGCGCCGAATGTGAATTGGAAGAGTTATGCGTCGTTCGCGTTGAACGCGTACCGACAAGGGCCTTCCAATATTTTTTCACAAATGTGAGCTACGGTCTGCTTTTCTTAAAATAGAGGAAAAATATCATTGTATCATATTACAAGAATATATGGAGTTCATATTTTTTCGAGCATCATAACAATTGAAAGTAATACATTTTTCATAGTTTAAGTTGACGTACAGATAAGAGGACTTTTTAAATTATATTTAAAATATATAAGTAAATGTACAGTCTGAACGAGCAACTGAATGTGGAAAATTATACGCAGTCAAGGTCAGTCAACTCGATATTAACTCATAACACAAAGTTGAAATTCGCAAAAACTTTGATTATAATTAATATTTCTTCGGTTCGCCCCTTTTTGTTATCACGTCGGTGCGACTACGAGGCATAAAATTAATTAAACGTGTACGTACAACGTTCGATAGAAATTGTAGACAATGTCTTTCTGATGGCCTCACATAATTTATTTAAATTAGCCAGCTCTTCTTGTTCTATACTCTGATTTCTGATTTGTTCTGGAAGCTGATTTCTGTATTTCGTTTATCCCTATTTATATGGTCGCCACCGTAGAAAGATTTTCATAATAAAATACATTTAGTAGCCTCACGATTAAGTGTCCAATAATGCAAATTTGGCGGACTTCATTAAAGGGCCTGCGAGGCATTGCGGGAGGCATGATTAACGATCAATACTGCTTGCAAATGACGGTGCTTATGGCTAGAGATGCCATTTAATACACCAAATGACCACTCAGTAAGGTAATTCACTAGAGCTCTCGTCACACTATTAACCCAACGAAAAGACACTTGTCATTAGATCAGATATGAAGTGCATCTCATTGCCAAGGGAAACATTATATTTTCGGCAAACACGTGTACAAAATATGTTAATACGGATTTTCATAACATATAATTAAATACAAAGTGTATGATCCGTACCGTCGAAATAGCTTTTTTCAAGCATTTCGTAAAAGTTCAACGGACATTTAAGCATCTATAAAAATGCCACGTTCTATAAACATCCGATGCCCCAAAATCGACGCAAAAGTGTTCAGAAAATAGGGATCTAGGACGGCTTTGTGATAATTGAGAGCAGGGACCACAGGACCACAGCCCGCCATAAGGCATGTGAGGTAGTCCGAAAGGCGACCAAACAAAATGCAAATTTTCTCAAAGCGTAACTTATTGCAAGTGTGATACTAAGCACACTGACCGTCCTTCCTCCCAAACTCACGAACTTTGTTTCTTTAAAA
Organism: Nomada lathburiana; assembly: GCA_963667235.1. Lineage (NCBI taxonomy): Eukaryota > Metazoa > Arthropoda > Insecta > Hymenoptera > Apidae > Nomada > Nomada lathburiana. The sequence continues at coordinate 5,720,575 of OY763898.1, read as the reverse complement.
TTTTACCCACAGCAACTATGTACTGCCTTGTACTGTCCCCGTGTCCATATGAAACAGGCTTAACATGGAACAACGTGAAATAATACTCCCTCACCGCTGTTGCACGATAACTCGTCCATGGTATCGGAACGTGTATCCGAGTATCTGCTTTTCATTACACTCTGATGCCCGTCAAGGAGTTAAAACCCTGTGTCGGTTGCATCAGTGCAGACGTTAATCAATCCGAAGTCACTGGTACACGCGATGGAATCCTATCAGCTGAACAAGTTTATTAAGCAACAGAAACGCGAAAACTATACATCATTCCCGCGGCACGATGATAATTATGAACCTTCATAAATCACGGTAAACGACGTAAAACGAGATTAAAAGAGCGGGTCGGGGGTGGGTGGGGGGTGGGGGGGGCGCGTTCTCGAGTCAGGATTAAAGGGGTCTCCGGTCGCGGGTAAAAAGTCCTGCAACATTTTCGTCCCGAAAGGCAGAGCGGGGGGGGAGAGGAAAACGGAGATCGATATTTCGAGGCGAATCCAGTTTCCTGCGCTCGAATCACGGCATCGTTAAACTGTCGGAAGGGGTTCTTGAAATGCGATAAATCACGGTTCATAGAAATCAGCGGCCTTAGGAAACTCGCGTCGGTGCCGCCGTCGCTTTTCCATGATATCTGCCGCCATTCGCGGAAACGTTTTAGGCTGCGGAAATTACCGGAAATCCCTCTCTTTTGATTTGGTCACGGCGCGCGCTCGATCAAGCCACGCCACCAACAACCCTGCACTCTGGATAATGCGCCTGACGGATACGGTGTTAAGAACACCTTTTTCCGGTTCGCATCGGCGTGCAATTGAATTTTTAAAATGCCTGACACGTAGGAACGCTGATTGCAAAACGAGAATCCTGTGACTTTTCAATTCCGTCTACTTTACTTTTTCGATTCTGGGGTGTTTATGAAAAGACTGATCTAGGTCGAGGGTGAGATGTTATTTATTTTATAGTGCAACTTTTGCCGCAGACAGGTAGAAATGGAAGAAACTGAGGTGTATGGTAATTTTTCTAACAGCAAGTTGGACTTTAGAAAATAGAGTATACGATGTGATCAATTTATCGAGTATTTTACTTAGGAGCTTATATTAATAACGGTTAGCCTTATATACGAAATAGTTTGGGTTTTCAAATGTATTTAAATTAGTATTGAAAACTAAAGTGTGAACTGAACAGAAACTTACCATGATATTACACGTTCTGCTTTTTCTCAAGAATAAAATTATATATAATATATAAACGTTCACTGTATTGCAACGACGACATAAATTATACCCTAGATAATTAAACACGGTAGATATCTAAGTGTTTATAACGTATAGCTCTTCGATATTCCTTAAAACTGCTTTATGCCTCGAGGGTATTTTTCTTTCCGACCGCACAGGAACTAGATGCTTAATCTGTTGTACATACTTATCGCCATACTGCGCGCGTACTCCTAAGAGGATTGCAACAATATTACCACACAGTCGAAACAATTCCCCCAAACCTTTGGAAACTGTACAGGGAATGCAAAAATTAATACCAATTCCCACTGTGTAATGAATGATCACGGAAAACTGCGATCGACCCGAAATCATTCTCCGCCATACGCTCGGCGAAAGATCGCAGTCGAAACGAGGGCCCTTTATCAAAGTCGTGGAACGATAGGATTGCAGGAGAAAAGCGAACGGTTCCCAAAGCGATGGCTGAAAAATACCTAACGATCCATAGAGGGTCCACGAGCGGCCATATCGTTGCGACGACCGCAGGAAATCCCACGCGGTGCCGCACGGTCGCATCCCACCTCGCATTTCCGTTTTGCATTTCAAATTCCCGCCGGGCTACGCTTACGCAATCGTAAGCGTGCAGACAGGAGACGATAGCGTGCATCGATCTCGGACAGTACCCACTCGATACCAACTGAGGCACGCATACGTATGTGTTCCGCGTTCTCTTTCTGCCGCGGCTTCTCCAGAATGAAAGCTGTGATCGAAAATGCGGTACAACGAAGTCGCGGTGAGAATTTTCGTTTCGTAGGGGCAATAATTCTGCCCATCGAAATAAATTCAGTAGTATTACACTGCTGGCTGTTGTGTATGAGATCGTCGATTGAAAGTTCGTTTCAATTCATTTCGTGTGAAGGGAAAATCTCACTCGGTTGAGAACGACATCGACTGTTTCCTTATTCTTTTTAATTTCTTATATTAAGCTCTGTCTCTGTAAATACGTGATACTACATTGGTTTGACCCTCAAAAAATTACGTCAATCTGGCGCGAAATCTAAATAAGAATACTTTTTTTCTCGTTTAATAAATTATTTCAGAATTGTGTCGCCGGAAATGTAATAATGACATTTTAAGATATTGGGCAAACCGAATTGTTCAAGTGTACAATTATTTGCATTTAAACGAATAAAGCATTTGAAGGCTGACAATGGCTAGTTGTAAGATTGAATTAGTTAAGAGCAATTATTACAATGACGCTCAATTTGCCAGATTTTTCGGATTTATAAAATCTATAAACAATCTATAAAATTGATATCGAATTTATATCGCTATCGTTTGATAAAAACAATGAAAACAATTGCATTAAAAATCCAATGTCACCGAATCACCTCCAGAGAAACATTACCATTCAAATTCTTAGTAATAAACATTTAGTAGCGGTTCTACTATGTAATAGCAATATTATGCACTTTATTTGCATTTATAGCCAGATTTCGGGCGATAATTGAGGGCGAAACTGGATCCAGGCTTTAGTATGCTATTCTAGCGACGTCGTTTCATCTGCATACAGTTAACAGAATAAAAGATGATTTAATGTATAATAATATTATATAATATATAATAATATAACATATAATAATATGACAATATTTCATTTTTGTTTCTTCATTGAACCGGTTAATATTCACAAATTATTTAAATGTTGAACTCATGGCGTAAATGTAAAAGTGTACTCTCACTGTCAGTTGTAATAGTCTCGACATTTTTAGCCAATACCCTTATTTCTTAGTTATGATCCAATTTAAATCTAGATTTTTAATCAATAAGAGTATTGAACTTGTATCCGATTTTAAACAATTTAACATGAAACTAGTTCACACCCATTATAATTTTACCGATTTTAACCCTTTCGACGAAATGTCAGTCCCCTTCAAACCGCTAACAGAAATTATATCAATCGCTTTCCATTAAGACAGATTAAGCACCTTACTTTCAAATCCAAAGCAAATTATCCTTTGTTTTACGTTTGGATATTATAATTATCACCCAATTTTCAGCCATTATCAAAGTTATTCACAGCACGATCGTAGGCGAGGCAAGCAATTACCAATAAAACAATCGAACAGTCAAAGGCCAGACCACTAAAATCACCTACGGACCTACGATCATATAATAATATAACACATCAATTTACCGTATAAAACTTGCCCGAGTACCCGCAAAATTAATTGTAATGACGCCAACTATTAAAGCTTCTCTTTCAATCCGCAATAACACAAGCCTATTCCTCATCCAAATTCGGTATCAAATATCATTCACAAACTTTTTTATCGCTCACAACATAAAACTATGAAAAATACTAGAAAGAAGCAACAACTGAATTATTACAATTTACTGCCTGCATCAGTTGAACAATTAAGCGGCCCCCAATTACAGAAAAGTAAACCACGAAAGTCGTTCGCATTTGAAAACCTACAGAAACCCATGAGAACCTCGAGCCCGTAGATGTCCAGCGACGTTCCATCAAAGATCGAACGAGGCTCGACCTCCGGCCGATTCCACGCGATTAACCAAAGCAACACAGGTTCCATCGGCGATACTGCGACACGACGAAGGACGCAAGATACTCCCCGACAGATAAGCGAGGCAACGCAAAGGAGGAGGGACGATGGTCGAAGAAGAGGACGCGAGAGGGTCGAATGGGGCAAAAGGCGGTTTGCGGTGGGATGCGGTAAGCGGCAATGAATTAATCGCCGTGAACAGTGCAAGCTCGGCCCAACCCCGACCAAAATCCCATGCCGCCCTGCAACCTGCCCCATCCACCCCCCCCCATCGTTCCGTAAAGCCTGCCTAAAACCCCTAATGCCGACGACCGCAGCCACCGCCCTACGACTCTGTCGTTTCGGCTGCACCATCAACGATCGTACGATACCCATGACGCCGTATCAAACGAAAAGAAACGCTGCCGTCGATTCGGCGACGTGAGAGTTTGAATTTTCGCGGCCGATTCTTGCGGTCTGGTGAGCGCATCGATACCGTTTCAACGTTGAACAATCGGAAGCGGTTGATGGTTTCTTGTCGCACGCAACGTGTTGCAGCTGGTGCTCAGATTATTGGGGCACTTGAAATAACCGAGTCAATGAATTCTTAAATGGGGACTGGAAAAAATAAATTAAGAAATAAAGACGAAAGGTTTCGAAATTCTTTACGGGAAAAAAGTCAAAGTTTCCGATTGGCCTGGGAACTCTCCGGACCGCGACCCAATCGAGAGTCTATGGGAAATATTGAAAAAGGAACTTTCAAAGGAACTTCGAGTATCGTAAGGAGTATCGAAAGTATGCCGAACAAAATTGAAGCAGTTATAGCAGCAATATTTGTTGTTATCATTTTTGATAATTTCCTTGCAAAATTAACATTTTTCATGCATTCTTAATGAATGAGCTCTTTTAATGAGCACTCACTGTATATCCGGATTTGTTTCCATTGGCTATTTATAATAGTTTATAATAGTTCTAGTCAACATAATAAAGGCGTTACTATTTTTCATGCATTCGTATATGTATAAGTCACATGAAGATGATGATACCATAGATCATTAAATCGGCCTCGATCTCGGCTATTACGTGATGATAATAAAACTACAAGGTACCAATTAAAAAATATCGGTGGCCATAAATTCTTGCAAAATATCGCCTAAGAGCAACCGTTTCGCCTACCACAACATTTATTTCTTCAAAACGAAAAATGTTTTCCATTAACATTCTTTTATATTACCAGAAACTGTAAAGATATGGAAACAAACCACCTTTCATTGTTCACCCTGAATACGTGTATGTACCTAATCGTAATTAATGATTTTAATAAAAACAAAAATCGAAAATAGAGGAGCAGAGAAGTCTTGCAATGAAAATGTAGTGAATAAAAGATTTTCAGTGACAGACATTATTTCATCAAAGTCTACTGTGGCAAAGTTAGCACCAATCTCTCGCTTTAAAGGATCCACTATCATACATCAAGCAGAGAAGGGGCTAGAAGTTTTTCGTTTATATAATAGTAACGAGGACGCAAGAGGTTTTCATTACCCTGAAGCATCGATCCATCAATCAAGCTTATTGATGGCGAGAGTTGAATAGCAATTCAGGACTTCAAGTGACAAGCGATGTAAGTCCATCACTAAGTCCACCTTTAAGTCTATCGGGGGTCTAAGATATGGATGAATGTCATCGAACATCTTACACTCATTTTTTGCTGCGTTTTATCACTTTATAGCACATCAGTGGGTAATATCTGCACTGAAAAATCCGAATTTTGTTCAGGAATATAGAAAATAATCACTGATTCAAAAAGTTTGAATTGTATATAATTACCGACTGGCACTGTCTGTATTAATTAAATTTGTTCCAATTGTTTAAAAGAGAGACACTTCGAACTAAACGTATTTGCAGTCTGAAATATGAACGATACTGTGCAATTACAAAATGACAGACGCTTCTCCCTTAAAAACCATGTATGTGTAGAACTGTTTTCGACGTAACTATTAATTTAACTGTAAAACATAATTGCGTAAAAAAGTTGGGCCATTTCGCGTACTTTCGCGTTATGGACAGTGGCGCATAAAATGCTTGGAACGCGTACCCACACTCGGGAAAACAGTAAATTTTAGTGAATGGAGTAATTTCTTAATTACCGTGTGAAGGAGTAATGAATGAATCCCCGGCGCTTTTATTCAGGGAAGATAGATGTGCCTTTTAAATCTATTATACAATTTTTGCCGTATTCCAATGTAATTTCCTGAGGGTTCTGTACGAGTCTAACAGAAGCACACGCAATTTTCGCTGAACTGAATAATATAGATACTCGGTGTTTGTGAACGACTGAAATAGACAAACGTTTTAACCAAACGTGTAAAATTCGTGTAAAATCGTAATTTAAATGAAAATCTCCTTGAAACACGAACAATTGAATTCTTTTACGATACCCGCAAATCTTACGATTATAGAGAAGAAAACGGTAAAAAATATAGTTTGCTGTCGATTATAGAAAAATTCCCAAATACAATTCACTTGAGACACAAAAACAGCTTTATGTATCAATGTAGCAACTTCCACGCCACAGATATTTGCCACTTAAACGATAAATTTAATCTCGTGTACATACCACCGCCAAAGGAGCTTCGCCGAGTGGAAGCGAAAGTTTGTTCACGTACCTGCAACAGAACAAAGAAAAGAGTCTACATTAGAATCGCGTCCTCTGTTCTTCGTCCCATCGATAAGGACAAATCCTTTAGTCTATTTCCGACGGAATCCCCGTGTAACGGCGATTCGGCAAGAAAAGGCTTGTCTTTAATCCAATCTGCAATCGTATTTCAGATGCAGCCGGATGCTTTCGTTCGCCCTATCGCGGAAACAGCAATCGACATCAGGACTCTCTTGGTATTCCCGTCGTCCCAAAGCCGGGCAATCTGGTCGAAATAAGCTTGCAGTTCCCGATGCGGCCCCGTTTCACCTCAAAATAATGTAAAGTTCAATTTAAGCCCGGGCCATTGCCAAACTTCCCAGCTTAAGCGACGGAGATCGAATCGATGTTTTTCGGATCACAACCCCCAACAACTTCAGCCCCCAGCCCATTCTATTTCTATCTAATTTTCTTTCATTCGCGTCTTCTTGACTACCTTTTCCCTTTCAACTTCCCCGGAGGAACTTTAATTGCGATTTCCAGTCGACGTATACGTATGTACGTCACGATGGAAGATAATCGAATTTTCTGATGGTTTGTTTTTAATGTAAATATATTGAGAGTACGCGGTCGCTCCGTAAGTATTGTATGAGCCGTATAATTGCAAAGCAAAGATTAACTCCGTAAAATAAAATTTTGAGAAAATTGATAAATTTATACAACAGCGTTGTTACAATTTCTTATGAAATATGCATTCAAACATACAGTGTAGAATCTATTATTATTAGAGATGCAGCCTTTATTAGTATTAGCTTCCAAGGTAAAATAATTTATTAATCGACTGCGTCATTTAGTGGTGTTGAACGTAATTATTAAAAAAATGTATTTTAAATATAGAGTTGAACACAACACAAGCAAAGTGTTTTGGTAGAACAATTTATGTAAATTGCAGAAGGGAAATTAGTCGCTTTGGCCGGTGAACGGATGGTAAATTGCTTCTTAAGACAACTTTTAATATACGGGGTGTCGCATTTTAAACTATCCACGTAATTATCTCCGGAACGTTATTGAAAAAAATGTTTGAAGTTAAACTTTCTTTGTTTCGAGGCGATTATGGAATAAATAAATAAAACGATATGTTTCCATCTAATCAGGCCTATAGCCCACTCTGAGACGAATTCATTGACCTATAATATGTTCGTCTTTCAAGATCATTCAATGAAATGATTTATTCTGTCCTTAATAATTCGTCTTGGAAATAAAATATTATTCTTTTATCATAATTATACCTCTTTTAAATTTTATTCCCTGTAACTACGTTTTCTTACAGTTATTTCCCTGTTTTATCATTTTGACTAATAACAGTACGAAATATATCGAAATCTATAACCTAAACCTGCATAAATACAGAGACACGGCGCTTAAGGCAAAGGATGGACATCGATGAACACCATTTACACAAATATGAACAACTTCTAAAATATAATACATAACAGTATACTAGCCTAGGTTGTAAAAATACTAGTTAAAGCAATCTTCTTGAATAAATATCTGATGTACCAGCTAGAGCATCCCACTCTTCGAATTCGCGAAGACCTTCGAATACACGTGGCACTGTACACGTGTGAGACCTTAGAAGTTAACAAACGTTGTCATTGTAGTAATAGTTCCTTCATATTTTACAATTTTACTGAAATATGAAAAATGGCGTAAAAATTTAACCCGGCCCTAACTCGGTGCACACGGCCTCTATTAACGTATTAAATGTCGTTCAATTTACGTACACGCTGTTATACGCAATGTGGTTGAACGTAACGCGAAGCTCGCCAGCCGTTCCAATGCCCGACATCGGAAAAAGATTGCGGATCTTTCTCCTTGAAATGACTCGCGTAGGTGGCATCGACTCGACCCATTTCGTGTCCATTCAGGCTACATCGAGCGTCTGTCTCGTTTCTCCATACCTCGAATGCCCCGTTGCAGGTGAATGCATGCAAGGCTGCACTTCGCTATCTGCTATCTCCTATCAGCTATCTACTCCACTTGCATACTGGATTTAGAATAGTCGGATATAGCAAGGATCGAGGTTAAACACTTATTTCTAGAGCCACTTCCTCGCGCACGTCCTAGATCTATCCACGATGTTATATTTTCGCCGGTTTCCCGAACCGTGCGAGCTCGTGTTCCTTCGTTTCCATCATAGAGCCGGGCGTCGCGCGGATCTCGCGGATGTCTTCAAACTTTCATACGAAAGGGTTAAGGGGTGCGGAATGATCGGGAGATACGATTTATAGAGAGGAGTAATGGTAGCCATGGATGAATTTGTGTACATTATTTGATTGATGATAATTATTTCGAACACGCAATTTGAATAGATAATTGCCAATTTGGATCAGGGAATTAGTTTTCTAGTAGACTGATTGTGCATTTCAAAGTTAAATTTATTTCGAATTTGTTATTTACTAGGGATTCTTTTATTGCTTGTATTTTGCTTTATTCTGTGACGAAGCACAGTGAAACAAACCAGTGGTATGCGAAAGAATACCACGGACTATTTTCATACGCAAAGAAAACTACAATTTCCCGAAAATGTTACACAACCCTTTTATCTTGTGAAGCTTCCAATTGTAGTCACTTGAGTAAACGATTACGAAAGTATAATATAACGAGGATACATGTATGCATTGTTGATTTTGCTTTTAAAGATAAATTAAGTGCCGCAGCTAAAATTGATATAATATTGATATGCGAAATATGCGCATAATATTAAAATTTGAGAACATTAATTGAAACGCATGACGCTTTGAAATACATTTCTCAGTGTAGTTTTCTTTCTCAATTTTGAGTGGAAATCAGATACCAATCAATTACAATAACATTAACTATGAACATGTAGTAAATATTGAACATAGAAGTGCGTAATATAGTATATATGTATAACTTAACACTTTCTTTCTTGTACAGGGAATACTACGAAACCAATTGCATTTCACAGTATTTCGCATATTCATTACTTAAAGTTAATAGTATACCACATTTTTTATTCACTGTTAGACCACTTTCATAATTACCGGCACATTTATCGTTCTCATTCTTATTTCTATGCGTGATTTTCAGGAGAAAAGATGGACAAATATAAAACCCGAGATTTGAATTTAATAAACGGAACATCATTGGCCAGAAAAACTAGCCTGCATTTATCTTAATGGACAATGGTCCATTTAAGCTATCTATTTAAGCTATCTCCTATCAGCTTTCGCTCCCCCAATTTCCACCAATTGCTCAACACGTGATGCTTGCAAACGCCACACAAAAAGTGTCGGGACGAAAGCCATTAGGAAAACAATTATAACATCTCCGCCAATCTATCAAACCAAGTTTATCGTGACATAAGTTCCACTCACCTTTTCAAGCGTTCCATCAACGTCCAAACGACGGAAATTATTATTTTCACATCGACTGGATCAGCAAACAGAATCAAGCATACGCGTAAAAGAAAAGGGGATCAAGAATTTCCTCGTAACGAGCAACAAGTACGTAATTATTTTGTACTAGTACTTCTGCACTTTTAACATGTCCACGTGCACAATAAGAAATACAGAAATATATAGTGATTGACGGCTATTAAGTTTTGTAAGTATGTACATTTTATAAGAAATATGTATGTGTGCGAGATGCAAAAACAAGTCGCTTGTATGGCAAACTTTTCTTGATTGCTATAATATGTATATACGCTGCATGTTAGTCCACGAGAACATCGGTAAATTTATTTTATCAAACCGCTATATTATATTTAAAATAAGCTTTACAATGATTGAACCGTTTAGAATATTTTGATTTTGGAGCAGGGTAAATACTGTCCTCATACTTATCCAGCCATCTGTATATCACAGACTTCAACAGGTTTTCAAGTTAATAATTGTATAAATTTTAAATAACATCAGAACACACTTATTAAATAAAAAGAAACAATAAAAGAGGTGTATATTACAAAATAAAAATCATTGACTTAAGTTTAAGTTTATGTATTGTTATACTCTATTCAAGTTGTCTTATCAAGTCAAGCAACATTTGTATACAAAAGTTTGTCGTATTTGCACGAGCTACAAAAATAATAGCCAATGTAGATACACTTAAACCGAAGACACTGTACACATAATAAAAATGAATCCCACTTGTAGGCATTACTTAACGGATCTTCCACGTAACATTATTACGAACCTATTTACCAATCTCACCCCAAAGGCAACAAACGTGTTCACGCGATCGAACATTCAAATAAACCGCACGCAAACTGGAAAAGATGTCGCGTATTCTGGATGTTCCACGATTTATATGTAAATTAGCTGGTTAGTTCTGCGCGCCATTTCGAGGTAATTTGGACAATCGCGCGCGATCAAATTGCCCGACGTACAGAACTCGTAATTGCACAAATCCAGACTCGTTAACTGTGTACACATGCCGAAGCGTGGGGCATATTCGTTAAAATGTGGCTGCACATGCACCGCCCATCACGGTCCGCCACCTGATGAAACTTTTTTAAACAATTTATTGGTGCACGCAGGTGCAACGTCACCGACGCAATTTCCCGTTGTCTAATTACAGATTTTGATAATAATCCGATGTTAATCCCGTTTCCCCCGAAAGCGCGGGACCATCGGAATTTTATTGCTATTCACGTGTCCGATTTTCGTGTTCTACGTCTCATGGAAGCACGCAGATTATTGTCACGCGAGGTGAAAATTGACCATACAAATTTGTCATTTAAACGTTCGATAAATTGATCATTATTCTGCGCGCATGTTTCTTGTCTTTCGAGGAATGATTTCTCTTAAAAATATCTTTCGAAATTTTTCGCGACTCGTTCCATAATATCTCAGATGAGACCTCATGTACTGAAGAGCTGTGATATATTTTTACAAGACGTCCAGTATGATTGGGGACAAATTAATAGTTTTGTTGGTTGACCATCCCCTGAGTCACCGATAGTATGTAAGGCCCGCGGATCCTTGCCTAGTCAGAGTCAATACTATGCACTAAGGTAGTAGTCAGCGATATGACTACTGCCAAGGGCCAGACTCCGCGTTGGCTAAGGCGACACAACAAGGGCTAAGATCAGCCATCCCCCCTAAAACTCATAATATATATAGTAGCGGAATACCACTTGTAATTAGAACAGTTTTGGACACGAAGCATACCATCACGGTATATCACGCACACGTCACGGTATTCTTATATAAAACCTCTTTGCAAAAGTAATTGTTGCACACGATTTTGTTTACCCCGGAATCCAACAGTTGCCGCAAGTATGTCGTCACGTTATTTAGCATCTCCATATAATGGAGCTGATAACTTTAAATCAGTCAACTCGGAATGATGAATAAGACTTGCGAAATATCGAATCTAACCCATAGTCGGACAGATACATACACTCAAACCCTCATCGACAGATAAACAATTCATCTTGCTAACGTTACGACATTTACGCTGCAGCGCCTCGCGATTTATTTTTATCCTCACCTTGTATGTTCACAAGAAGCAATGCAATTAGTGAACAGACTGTAACACGTCATTCTGACAGAACATTTCACGCCAGGAAAATTAGAATCGAAGAGCTGTTGGAATGAAGAATTAAGAATGAACAACCTGTGTCACTGCCGCGGTGCGATCAAGAAACGACACTCTGCTCACCGTTTGCAAATGAGGCCACGCGTACACCCGACGAAAGGCAGACTGGTAGCAAGCAGAACGAGATGCAAGACAGCAAACGGGGAAAAGTAAGTTTCGAAGAAGCAGCATGCGGAACTGCCGACTGCAGTGTCTCCTAAGTTCCCCTGTTGCCCTTTACACCCTGCCGCCCCTTTCGCGCGTTCTGCATCTGCCAGTCCTGGCAAGTTTCGGAAAATGGAAGTTCGATAAGCCAGCCACCTTCTCAACGACACCTACGACAGCTCGTGCGAGGTTCTGACAATCGAGACACGTGAATAAACATCGTCCGATTCCGCAAGAACTCGCGGACAGGTAACGACGTCCAGGCCAAACGGTTCCTATCGATTATCGAACAGCCCTGTGAAACGGGATCGATGTTGATAAATTGAAAAAGACGTCGTGCGAAGAAGGAATGAATTGCGCGCACTATTTTGCGTTAGAGGCCTGGAATGATAAGAACGCTGCGCCATAATGCAATTGATTAAAATTTAATCGTTGAAATGTAATCGAATCTAGTCGGGTAAGAGGTTGTAAAGGGTGCTCGAAAATGTTGGGTTTAAACTTCAGGTGCATGTAGTACTCGTAAGAAAACAGATAGTCTTGACTTGACTTGGCATCATTAGTTTCAGAGTTGCAAAGCGTTCTCAACTATGGGCCTGTAACAGAATGACAAATTCTATTCCGTTTCAATAGTATTCAAATTCTATCGAACACATCGTTCGTAACTACGAAACCAATAACACCTGGATCCTTCATTAAGACTTTTCGTTTCTTTTAATGCGTAGGGCTACTGCCTACCTGTGCAGTTTAAAAGTATACATGTGGATATTAATCTGTCGAGGGAGTAGCATCAAATCGTAAATTGCACAACAATTTGGGTCACAGGATTTTTGTGGATCAATGGAAGTACGCAATAAATATACAAGAACAAACAAAATCTAAGGTACTCATTTGCCTACAAAAAGTAACAAAGCAAAATTCAGAAAGTCATTGAACATTAGGAATACGTAGATCACATACTAGGTATGCGTAATTTTCTTCTACTGTCCAAATTCAGATTTCATTTCGCACCTCGCAAACTGCAGGAGAGCGAGCAAAAGCTTTAAGGCAGAAGGTACAGCTTTTAATTATATCTGTCAAGTGGTACAAGATTGAATAATTGCTCGAACAATCACAGAAACGTTCTAAACAAAAATGTTAATTATTTTTTCTACGATTCTTTTCCTCGCGTGAAATGTTGATGTTAATCTTCCCTTCCAAATATCTTCCACGCAGATAAAACTCGAGGAATCTCCAAGAAACGCGCAGCGCCTCTAAAAAGCAGCGTTCACCAGACGCGGAACAGTCCAAATTCCGTCACATTTCCTCTCCTCTGGGACGGCGTACAATAAACCCATCAAGCGAATCCCAAGCAGTTCCCGGGGCACAGGCGAGCATCTCCTCGCAAAACGAGGTTCATGACCGGCGCGAAAACAGGATCTTCCGTGCACGTTCAACTTTACACTAGCCCGCCCAACGCTTTCTGCTCGCGGTTTCGTCGAGTTTCTCGCGTCAACAGCCACGCGACTCGCATTCGAAATACCATGAAGAAACTAGCAAACAGACAGAGCTCCCACGCCAAAGGGGAAGAGGAGGAAGAGGAGGCGGAAGAAAAAGAAGAAACAGAACACGCCGACGAGGAGGAAGAGGTGGGCGGCAAAGCGGAAGGGGGGGGGGGGGCAAAAGGAGACAGCGACAGGAAGTCGAGGGCAAAAAGCATTCCCGTGCTCCTCCGTGAGACGTTCGCTGGATACGTTCGTGTCATACTCGCGTCCCGGAATTGAACAACTTTCCCGAAGTCGCTGCCGTTCTCGAAGACAGCGGCGGGCAAGCGAGAAAGAAGTCGAGCCGGAGGAGGGAAGCCGGACGGGGAACGTCGGGGAAAAATGAGACAAGAAGCTCTTCCGGGAAAGTAGTTCCGGCAAAACAGAAAACTCGCGCGCGTCGGCGTCGCCGAGCTTAGCGAGACGCCGCGATGTTTTGCCGTGGCCTGGCCAGAAAAGCGTGTGCGCGGCGCGCGGAAAGCAAGCGGCGACAACAAGTTTCCGTGAGGAGGAAGCCGGCCGGAGCATTGCGGGGCCTACGGAACCACCGTGCCCGTGGATCCGCGGTGGAACAGGTCCTATTTGGGGGATGGCCTATCGTCGCGGATGATTCTTCCCCGTTGGGCAGCTTACGCGAGGGAAAAACTTGATGGAGATAAATGGACGCGACGCGCTTCCGACGGAATCGGCGAATACTACGCCACTCTGCTTCCGGTGACGTCTGCGGTTGCTCCGTGTTTGTATCTGGCTGGCTTTTTCGCGCTCTTTTTCTGTTCGTCGGACGGGACTCAATGAAATGTAATTCCTTCTGGCGTGACTGAGACGCGGTCTGCCGCGGAACTGCGAATTCACGGGACGAATCGACAGATTGAATCGGATGGTACGGGGCGCAGTAGCGCGAGGGTGGTATAAGGCGAACGACTAGCTGTATCATGAGGCGGCAGGAGGGCTATGGTGATTACGCTGTTCGACAAATTTCAACTTTTGTTTCGATTTTGTAACCTTCAATAGGCGTTTCGTACAGATTTTTATGTGCCGAATACGAATCTGCAGTTTTTCGCCAGAACGTACCATTTTTTATGAAATTGAACATTTTCTACTTTGGAAATGTTTTGTGCTTTTGGAGTATGTATAATAGTTATTGAGTTGCGCTTGGTGCCAAATGATTCTGTGGTGTTTCACGAATAAAATGATTAGTTAGTAGTTATTAGATTATGATCATTTAAATATGTTTAAATAACGATCAAAGGTACTTTTCACAGGTTTGAAAAGTTTTATTTCACTATAAAACGTTGTGGATAGTATGGTATATGTACATGAAAAACTATTGAGATATGCAAAAAAAAACACCTGTTATTATTGTTAGTATTTTTGCTTATTAACTATACACAGTTGCTGGTGAAAAGATCCGAGATCATTATTCATTTAATGTTTAGTTATATTGTGATAAATAGTGAAAAGTGCTTCATACTTCTATTAAAATAAACTTTCGTAAATAAATATTCGTCAGAAATAAATTACGAATTACTTAATCTTTTCTAGTATACAATTTTGTGAAAAATTTCCTAATTGTAAGTAACTAACGTGATCGCGTACTTTTGTGATCAACTGCATCTATACAATATCCATTTGTTTGCCAATTATTAAGGTAGAAAATCTGTAGTTACACAGAATGAAGGGAAATTTGCACGCAACATAATTTGTTTTACAAAACTAAAGTTATTATTAGGCAAGGCAAAACCCCGCCGAACTTTTTCACCCACGCGATATAGCAAATAGTAACGGAAATCATTAAAACGCACAGAAATGTGCATTTTATCAAACGATCATTCAAATCGCAACAATAAGTTACAAAATATGAGAAGAAACATAAATCCAAGATTAATAAACGACCCAGTCCGATGGGACGCCATAAAATTCGCTGCCCGTCGACAACCCCGTTTCGTCATAATTTTAAGGCAGATCATTATTACGATTCAAACACGGCCAATAGATATACACGAAGAACGGACAACGAAACGCTGAAACACCGCCGAGCGAAAACATTTCCAACTCTGAGGAACCGGTGCTGCATCGCGGCAACAAAACAAAACACCACATTAAACGGGACGGGGTGATTAAAAATTTGTTTAAATTAAAATCGGTGGAGGGAGGGAAACGGGAGGAGGAACGGAAGGAACAGCGGAATCTCTTGGGGCTTCCGTGAAATTGAGAGGAATTGAAGGTATATTTTCACAGACGATAAACTCGCGGCGAAATTTATTTGCGATTCTCGACGCAGCTCCACGCTCCATTAAATATTCTTGACTCGCGGCCCCGGTGTGTGCAACTCCGTGTATCTGAGCGATAAGCCCCGGGAATATTATACTTTTCCAACGGCGAGAAACGCGGATAACCGAATCGGCAGCAACGATTTTATTGGGGCATAATGTCGCTACACGCTTGCAATAACTGTAAACCAGCGGATTGGTAACGGTCTATTTATGCTAATCCGATTATTCGCCGCGGGACGGTACTCTGGTACGATATTGCGATGGCCGGCCGACGTAAAACTTTTGTAATTATGTCGCCGACAGACATCTTAATTCTTCGTGGCCCGCGAGAGGAGAAAAAGCCGCCGGGGACCCTTCGGGAGAAGCGTTACAGCGATGAAATGCTGCTTACCTCTTGTTTCCTGTCCGTAAAGTGAAACCGTGTCGGCTATTTTTAATACGTTCCCGAGTCCCCGCGGATATTATAGCAGTTGTTTATAAGCGATTCGTCGTTTTCTTGTCGTTCCTTTTTGCTAGTAAAATGTGTGAAATATTTATTCGGTGCTATGAGCAAGCCATAAAGTTTTGCGACGCAAGTATTATACATTGCAGTTGCTTTTATCTCGATTCTTCCCTCACTGCCCTTGGTGAAATATGTAATATTTTTTACTTGCAACCGTAAGGGAATGTGCAGAGTTTGAGTGGCGGTATTGTTACGTACCTGGTTCAATTTTCGTATGCACAGCTTTTGTAGAAAGTGTACAAATTGCTGAATGTTCAATGGGCCGCGTAAGTGCTGTTACTTTATTTCTTAATTTATGCTCGGTAAACTTCAGTTCTGGCCACGAAATATCGCTTTTGGTACTAATTTATTGAGTATGAATTGATTTGATTTTTATGGGGAATCGCGGAAATTTTGCATTAAAAAACTCTCTTTAATGCAGGACAAAATTTACTTCATCGTTGCACCTTGCATTATAACATATTGCTGCTGCCCAAATTAATATATACACTTTTCGCAAATGATTCGATTGTTCTTAAAATTATTTCAAAGAATCTCTAGCTGTGTACAATTGCAAATAGTACCATGCTATTTCTTAAAATTTGCTAGGTAATTCGATTTGTAGGCCAACGAACATGCGATCAATTGTTATTATAAATATTTGGCCTAGAAATCATAGTAAGGTAGATTGCACAATACTCGAAATACTCTAATTATTTAATTGCAACTCTAATATATTGAAATGACTTATTTTGCATGAAAGTCTGCTTTCAATGGTGACTCATTCTAATATCAAACTGACAACGACTGCGTAAAAATACAAAATACACATACTGTTATCGAAACGAACCACATAATTCAACTTCGCATTACCCAATTGCAGGAAGAAAACGCGTTACAAATAGTAAACTGCAGCCGCTTATTTCTCAATAATTGAATGCTTCCACGAGCCGCGTATTTCAATACCTCAGCTTACCCATCCATTAGCTCGTTATGAATGACAAAAAAAGCTCTTATCCCGAAGCAACCGAAACCTATAAAAATCACGGCGCCATCTCTGCCTTTAATGCCGGCATAACTAACAACATCAAAGGACAGAAGCTCGCTAAAACACAATAACCCGAGCAAATCGATCCAAAGAAAGAGGCTGAATCTTCTTGCGCCGATTAATCACCCGGAAATGGACAGAAACGGTCCCCGCGGAAGCTTTTAGCCGCTCCTTTGATACGACACTGCAGAAATCCCAGCACCCCAACGCATTAATATTTTACAGTTAGCCGACTATCATAGTTTCTCCTAAAGCGAAGTGGGAAAATTATTGTGCCGCATCAGCGCCATTATCAGCCTCCCTCTTCGCATCGCCAATTGCGGATCTTCCTTCCACGTCAACAAAGACGAATACCAGCACACGTGTCGCCCGTGCCTGCGGTGAAACGAAGAAAGAGCGATCCTCGAGGTTATTGAAGATCGAACATTTTCTTTGGTGGTGGACAATACGGTGGCGGTCCGCTGTCGTTATAATTCGTATTTACAGAACCGTGCAAACGCGGGGATACTGCAGTGGCGTCGCAGGGTGCATGGCGCCAGCGGGCGTACATAGGGGGTGCAAGTCGAAGAGGGCGAGAAGAGGAAAGGCGGTTCCTGGCTTGCTGGCTGGCTTGCTAAAGTGAAAACTATTAGAATTATCCACGGGACCGCTGTCATTGCGAACACCTTGCTGCATTGTGGCCTGCGCAAACTTTGCTTCTGCGAATCGTCCGTGAGAACACTGTGGCTGCAGATGGCGTGAACCGACGCACCCATCAGTTTTTCCTTGGTTATCGAAAAACCTTCTCGTTGCCACGTTTTTTCTTCCTTCGCAGGAATAATTTTGAGTCCCGCTCGTAAGAACTGGAACGTCTTTGCAAATTTAAGGAATTCATTGCCGCAGATGGTGTATAAAATATTTATTGAACCAGATTGCTTCAAATAGTATTTATTATTAACTTTTGTCCAAGTGTTCCATGTTTATATAGACTCAAGCAAGGGAATTCAGAACATTCCAGAAGAAGACATATAATTGAAGGGAATAAAATGACGGGACATAAACAACGCAATATCGTCCAAAGGGTAGTCGCAGCTAAGTATAGCAAAAGATAGTAATGCAGTAATAAAGATTTAATCGAGATATAATTGTAATGAAAGTACAACATATTATTTGCAAGTAGGATCATCTGTGCAAACAGTAACGGGACCAACACTTTTGCCTTTAAATGTTGGAGTAAAATATACAATCTGTGTCGTTCGAATAATTAAAAGCTGTACTTGCATATCGTTTAAAATCAAATACAACCCAGAGCTTATTTGCAGTAAAGTGAACACTTGACTGGTCTGTCTAAAAATGTGGTATATACCAGGTAGTGAATAATAGATCACAGAGATAAAATTATTTTTAATCGTTCGCAATCCGTCCCATTATAAATTCACTGTAATATAATACCACCATAAATTCGCTATAACATAATCGAAGTTGAACCTCGCATCGGAATCTTAAAAATAACTGCTTTTGGAACATGACGGAATTGCATTTCAATTAATTACGCGGTTGTGCTCATATCAATACCGGCGCACAAATCACTTGGTTATGATAATTGAAACGTACGCAGGGCCCTTCGAACGTGTTGAATTCGTACGATGCATCGATATTACTATGATGTACATATGTATAACAGCAGCACGACAGCAGGTTCTTCGCGGATTTAAAATGATCTCAACGTGACTGCGATATGATGCACCATGCATTACGGGATCGAACATAATGCACGCTGATGTCACTCTTCAGTGCGATGATGACTGCGTAACATGAATGTGATATTGCTATGATTAAATCCAATCGTTGACAATGCTTTCGGCATCAAGCATAATGAACTCGCCGTGCATAACATCGCCTCTACGCCATACCTCGACGTAACCAAATAATAGGATTCGCCGATCAAGCTAAAGATATTTTTTAGGGTAAAGTGCTTTAAATTGTGCATGCTTAACTGTTCGCAATGCGAATAAATTGAAATGGAAGAGATTTTTAGAGGAATCTTCTAGCTTCATTAAATAATAATTATAAAAATGGCCCTATAAAAGCTTGTAATCAAAATTCACCAGAGTAAGAAATTTTGCAAAGTTCTTCCGTTTCACCGGTTTTTAATTGAAACATAATTTATTCAAAGACCTAGATAATCCTGCAACGCATAAATGATTTTGGAACGAAGGGCCTGTAAATGCAGCACGTAAATAATTTATGTGATATTCGTAAATGAAGTAAGAAAATGGTCGTTTATTGTCAAAATCATCAAGTCATATCATCGGGTAAGTCAACTTACGTCCAAATCATTTAGAATTTAGACTAAGTAAAGAATACAATGGCCTAAAGATACTGTATCCATTTGTGGCAGCAGTTCTTACATTTGTGAGCAAATAGGTGGGTACAAAAAGAAATTGCCCACACAAAAATTCAAAACTTGTCAGAAAAATATTCTCACTTACAAATAGTATCTTCTAACCTGTAGTACTAACTAATGAAAGTACTAAAATACTGAACCGGAAAATAAATAAAAATGGTCGAGATTGAAAACCGTAACGATGGAAATTATATTGTTTGGTAAATATTAATAAATGTATTATTTTCTTTGAATTCAAAAACGGACAGAACTTCCCGGTAGGTCTATTATTTAGAAGAATCAAATTCTCACAATCATAATTGCAAGGGAAAGTCTTCCTTCTACTAATGAATCACGCATAATCAGAATTTTGTACATAAATCGGTCTACAGGAAAGTTCTGTCCGTTTTTGAATTCAAAGAAAACAATACATTTTCAATACATTTATTAGTAATTTCCATCGTTCCTAATGTAATTTAGAAGAGCACATATTTAGGGATACATTGGTAAAAAGAGGCGGCCATGTAATCGTGAAACTTGAGATGATATTCCGGTAGACTTAACCGGAGCTACGAGTTGCACTCATCTGTTTCAATTTTCGCATGCATATTGCAGCACAAGTGTCACGCGTTAGTATTTCATTATAAATCAATGGGACTAACACATCAGTCAACTCCTCGTGCAAATCAATCTGTATCTCCAACGAAACGGCACAATGAAATATCCGAAAATCAATACCTTCGCGGACACCTCCCCGTTTAAATATTTCGAAACGCTCAACTTCCCATCGAAAATCTAGATCCCGACGCGAAATCCATCCCCGTCGCGATTCCCCGAAGGTCTCGATCCGAGACGCACCTTCGACCTGGTTTCAAGTCGCCGCGCGCCTAGTATCGTGCAGCCCCGTTATCGTCTACCTAATTTCAGAGTTAATTTAAGGCGCGACGATAGAGGGGCTGGCGCGCGACTGCGAGTTACTTGATATTCGCAATAAGGGAATGCCTTGCAACTATTCGTGGACTGTTTCGTATGCGGCCCTGGTTACGAAGGTAACCTAAGTACAGTTGCCTAACTTATATTGAAGATGTTTGGAAGCTTTCGAGTCTGAATTGCCGTGCGGCGCACGATGCGCCGCCGCCACCATCACCACCGTCCTCGATTTCGAACACGTACACGAGCCACCCCCGACCGCCCCTCTGCGAGGCAACCCCTTCATCCAGAACGCGCGAACGCGAACACCGCGAGACAAAAATATCCTCCGCGTCTGGTGCTGGTTTCGCGCGTGTGTAAGGTGGCTGCCGGAAGAAAGCCGGAATTTGTAGTCGACGAGTTTCGCAGCTCACCTTCTGATTACTCGCGGATGTTGCGCGCACTTGCCTCGTGCCCAGCGGCGCGGTCAAAAATTATTCTCGACCCATCGGACGGGGCACCGGGAGGCAGGATTCACTCACGGCGCCGTGGAAGCGCGAGGGTGGTTTTATTCTGATTGGATTCAGCTCATACACGGCGTCGGTTCGGTCGTTTCGACGGAGGGATTGGCGAGAGCGGCTGGCTCAGGGAATGGGGGAAATTAATTATATAAGGGAGGATTAGAGCTTTCCGGAAATTTGGACCGTTTGCGTATTGAAGGGGGGAGCTGGCAAGTGTTTGTTTACTTTGCAGTTTTTTTCGGGGCGCAGGTATGTTGCCGGAATACGAGGCGTTGCAATTTAGGTTTGCTGCGGAGGATACAGGTGTCTTTTACTACTTTGAGTAGTGTTGCAAGAGGTACTACTGCGTAATACAGCGAAGCGAAAACAGATTCGTGGTAATGTACGAATGCCTGTGTACGTGTATCTGTTGTAAACCAGTGTTACTGATGAAGTATGTGAAGAAGCGACGGGACACGAAGGATTGATAACTTCCTATTTATTTATCAAGCATGGGAATATTAAGCAAGTTATTGCTTATTTAATGTTTTAGACGCTCCATTTGCGCAGGAGTATAATGAATTGAAAACTTACTTACTGAACCTATGTATAAAAGCCGGAAAGGTAATAGTATAGATAAAACAGAAATATGGGTGCTTGTTGCATTGATTTTTGACCTTAAGAAAAGAAAATGATTGTATAATAATGTCATTATTAAATGTAATGTAATTATTAAAAATGTCATATTCATGAAACTTATTCTACTATTTGAGCTGCTCATTAGCCAAATCGGTTAACTCCACATTGCGGAGCTTTTTAAATTTTATTACCAAAACGTTTGACAGACTCTTGACTTCCAATATGTAAAATAAATTTACATATTTTTGTTTTGTCTGCACACGGATTATTGCTGCAGATAATTCACGACGGCGAGTCTGTGCCAAAATTAAATCACCAATATAATAAATAATTTCTTCAAAGCTCAGCACGCTTTTAAAAATATCACTCGAACCCGATACTTGTACTGTCATAAAATATTTTACGATTCGCACAGTATCAAATTTAACTTTCACTGGATTGGAAAAAGAACAGAGGAAAAGATTGACTTTTTCCCCGTTAAAACTGAACGAACAAACAAGTGCATCAAATAACGCTTTCGTTCAAGTGTACTTCACGAAGTTACACTCTATTTTACGGAAACTAAGTGGATTTACGTTCTCTCCGTTCATTTTCATCGATTGGTCGATTAACGAAGCATAAAAAAAAGATTGCAGTTAAAATAGATAGTTCACGTTTCGATCGATTTCTCGACAAATAAAACTTCGGGAATCGCTTAAATTGATTTCTACCCATTCGCCTCAAATAAATACTCCATGTTTCGATAACAAAATATAACGCTGTTACACAATACAAAGATTCGATCTTAATTTGACAACTTTAATATTATTTTTAATATTAGACGCAATTAAAGTCAGTTTCACTTCCATAATACTTATGTATTTCTCATTTAAAGACCTTCAATTATTATCAATCGGTGGTGCATCAGTTTTTAATGCCCGTAAAATCTAGTCCATAACATGAACAATTTGCATACCGGAAACCATTTACGTAATACACGTTAATTACATAATACAATTTAATAATACGCGTATATTTTCAGCAGGAGAAGTAACTTATAAGTAGACACTACAAATTATGAAAGGCGGCATACTTGGAATAGTGTTGCTATTTTGAAATATAAAAAAAAGTAGAAACGTTATTTAATTTGTAACACAGTGAATAATAGAGGCGAATGCCCAGTTAACCAGTGACATTTGTGTAAAAACAGCAACTTTAATATTTCCGACCTAATCTGCAGAGGAATAAAATGTCAGTTTGCAAACATTTCAGCAAGGATTCAATCGTTAGAATTATTGTCAAAATGCGAACCAAACTTTGATGTTAATCAATTAATCTATTCATCTGCATATTAGTCCCATGGTTCCATGTGAATTTTGCAAATATTTCGAGAGCGCAAGATGTCACACGTTGCTAATGCGGAATACTGAAGATGATAGAATTCATATGAAACGAAATAGAACCGATTTTCGAGAGTACAGAAAAACCTGCTGAGAAGAATGCTGCGTGCCTTTTCTGCAATGTAAATTACACTAAATGGCACTGAAAGTTATGTATATGACTGTTGCAATTATAGTTCCTACGCTGTGTTTTTGCGTTTCACTTAATCGCAGGGGAGAACACTTTTAATGAATACTTGTTCTTTTTATAATTTTACGAAGCGGTATAATTTGGTATAGCGGTATTCCAAATTATCTGCACCTTCCCGATATCCTTACTTTGTCTCATTTTTCAATTGAACCCAAGTTTCAGACAGCTTAAGAAAAATGTTTTTCATCGTCATTCAGAGTTTGAAATATAATAGGTTATTAGTTTCCCCATGGTTTTATTTAGTTTGATTTTAAACAAACTGGTATTCCATACACGCTGAGCTTCCCCTACACAGTTCTTTCAGGAGATCGCGATAAATTATGATTGTTTGTTTGCTTACTCTATATTGTAACGTACAAATCCCTTTTGTTTATTAAGTAGAAAAAATAAAAATCCATATCAGACGACCCCCGTCGCCCCTACATATATTATTGCACCATAAACATGTTAAATGTATTTCGTTGATGTTTGATCACTATTGAACATTAACAATGAACACTGACAAATCGTCAGCCACACGGAACGACACTGAAACCGAACTCCCCAATAACACTCATTTCTAAAATGAACTTCCTCATTAGAGCGCATAAATTTCATTTATCCGATCCGGCCTATCGATCGAGCATTCTTGATCCGAACTCAAGAGTCATAAAATCCATCTTAAAAGCAGCATGAATTCCATCGGCGCATGCAATACCATAAGGCCGGATAGAAAACCGTATCGCCGAAAGGCGAGCCGAAAGGAAATAAAAGAAAAATAAAACAACGACATATCCCAAGGCGTCCGCGTATACTTCAAAGTTTTTCCATCCTTCCTTCCGATCTGCCTGAACATCGGGAGACCGTTGTTCCTCGCACCTGTCGTTCGCCATATTTCCCGGACTCGAATTTTCCAGCGCGGGACGAAGATGCGGACGGAAATGAAGAGAGAAAACACGAGGATCCGTGGCGATACACGAGAGAAGAAGGAGCCACCCTTCGTATTTTATTAGCCGTTGATATATTACCTCGAGCACGTGCTGCCGCTCGATGGCTGCCCGAAATATGTCCGTGTTTGCGTTCACGTCAACGCAGAACGGATAGAACGGACGGAAGAAGATCGGTGAACGTTTTGCTTTCGTCACGAGCGGTCCCGCCGCCGCGAGTGTGGTCGATTGATACGGTGGAAGAATCCACGAGGGAAAATAAAGGACAGAGGGGACGGTGGCTGACCGATATATATATATTTCCCCCCTCAGTTGTGTTTTCCCTGCGAAATGTTATGAAAGCCAATTGCTGGAAAAGTGAACATCGATCGAAATGTCCGTATAAATAAGCAGCGCTGACCGGTTTGGCCCGGGACCGGCCGTGGATGGAAAAGCAAAGTGATGGACGACACGCGAGCGGGCCCAGTAGCTCTCGGAAAATTGGAATCGAAGGTTTGTCACACTTTCCGCGACGTGTACGAAATCGCTGTGCTCTTTGCGAAAGTGTGAAAGCAATGAAGAAAAAAAACTGATGCGGGAAAGACTTTGCTCAGCAAAGCAGATCGCTCGGATCTTTTGCAAGTGGAATTGTAATTCTTCGTTTCTGTTCGTTCTCATTGCCAATCGGATGTTACGGTAAGTTAGGCTTAGTATGAAAAATTGGCACCTCTGCTCGGTTTTCCGGGCAAGAAGTTTGTAAATTAATTTATGAAATGGTAGTGCGCAAGGATATTCGAGCATTTCCTTGGATGTTCGTAAGGAACGCCTTTTTTAAAAGTTGTAAAAAGAAGTACTTTGTGCACGGTAGTGAAATATTGTTCGTTCTAGGACTGGAAATCGACGACAATTGGAATATTGTGCTCAACTATTACGACGCATCGTTAATTTGACGATCGTTAAATGTTATTAGCTTTGTTCATTAAAATTCTCTTCGATTTTTCAGGGGAAACGCAGGCACGTGGTACTTTCCGATCATACTGTTCCACTAATATACATATTATTTAGAAGAATCAAATTATCACAATCAGAATCACAAGAGAAAGTCTTGCTTCAACTGATGAATCACTTGTAATCAAAATTTTGTACATAAATAGGTCTACCGGAAAGTTCTGTCCGATTTGAATTCAAGGAAAATAAAACATTTTCAATACGTTTATTAATATTTACCGGACAACATAATTTCCATCGTTACTAATGTAATTTAGAAAAGCACATATGTTGAAATACAATGGTAAAAAGAGGCAGCCATATAATGGTGAAACTGGTGATGATATTATCGGTCCTAAACAATATTGCCATTTATAACAAGATTCCTGCAAACACATTTTAAACATTAAATCCTATAATCATTGGACGTCATTCTTAAAATTGTAAACGTTCTATAATGAAAATAGAAAATCCACCACTCTCAAGCGCCATCATATTTTCATTTCCAGCGCCATGTTACCAAACCCTCTCATCAATTGTTGCACGTCGCATTCCATTGAATTCTTCGTTATACAATAATAACTAAGGCTTGAAACAATGACGTTTCAACGGGACGAAACGGGGAAACGGTATTAAAATATGTCGGGGATCGGGTCGTGCTAAATCACAACCATTCGTCGTTTCTAATTCCGCAGGATCGTAAAGAAAAGGTCGTGGTGATTCTTCGTTCAGTGACCCGCCGCTATAGAATTCTATCGGACAATTCGGAGCTCGTAAAGTTTCAAACTGTACAGAGAGGAGGGTTGTCCCGAGAAAATTCAACCGGTGGCAAATACTCGCTTTTGAGGGCCCTGCCGAGGGATCGGCCGTGTCGCTCGAACGACATCGCGAAATATCCCCATACGTCGGAGCACTCGGCACAGCTGCACTATTTCCAGCGATCGTCCACCATTGCAAGAAATCCGGAACGTTTTCGGCTCCCCCGTGGCCCGGCACCGAGGTTACGCAGCGTATAAATCTTGCATAAACTTTCATTGGACGGTATAACATTTCTGGAGAAGTTTATTGTTAGAAATGGAGTTCACCTTCTGTTAATTTTAGGTACGGAAATGTGGGTATTTGTTAGCGAACGGTTGAAAATAGGGAAGAAAGGAAATAATACATTTCAAGACTTAAACCGGAGTATGTATTAATTATTGAGTTCATTTGTAGCAGACTATCAGAAATTATTGAAGACATTTGCTAAACAATTGTCGATGTGTGCTACTGTATTTGTTGGAGAACCGATGGGAAGGAGTCGACGCAAAGCGGGCAACGAAGATAGTCGTGAACAAAGAACTATTTCATTCATGTAACCATTAGTCCTCATTTGAACATAATATCATCAAAATTCAGAAGAAAAACATCGGTACGTCGAAGACAGTTCGCAAAATTAACACCTTTCCGTACCGAACAGTATTCAAACTGTTCCACCTTGATACAGTTTCGAATAAAGTTGCAAACGTCATATTTAATAACGCTTCACTGGTATTATAAAAATTTCTCGAATAAAAAGAAATCACAACGCTACGCTGGTTGATCTCTTCTAAGTAAGCAATGTAACTATTTCGCGTAACGTAAGAGTTCAATCGAACGAAATTTTCCCTGCAGAGAAATTTAGTTTGCCCCAGTTTAACATCGAATAAGTGACGAATAAAACTAAGCGCCGCTATAAACGGCAGCTAAAGCAAACACCAATCTCCATTAACGTCAATCGAGTAGCTGAACAATAAATGAAATCTTGAAAATTAAAGGGAATAATTCGATTTGCCCTGTGCGTGAAGCAAGTTGTTCAAACTTCGTTCCCTATCAAGCCATCCGACGAAACTCTTATAAAAGCTGGCAATCGTATCCTCCATACGAAACGCACTTCGTCCCCTCGATACGGCCGATCAAACATACCCGAGAAGACAACAAAGACGAGAAGAAGAAAAAAACGTAGAGGATAAAGAAAAGAGCGAAGAAAGCGTCCCGTGGAAAACGTACGAGCGTTCCCCGGGGCTAAATCAGCCTCTAAAAAAACAATTCCGCGCGAACATTTATACAGCGAGGGTTATCAAAGGGGTGCGAGCACACACATATGGGTGGAGCAAGAAAATGGAGGGTTTGCAGATCCGCCAGGCGGCGCCATCGTTCCAAGTAGTTGGTACGTAACCCAATGCACCCTGTGCGTCTCTTCGGGGTAGGGCAGGAGAATGTCTGTTAATCCTTTACAGGGAATTCAAGTGATAAATTCCGTAAATCCCTGTTCAAGCACACCCTTGCATCAACCCGCCTACCCTTACCATTACCAAGCTCTCCCTCTCCTCGCCGAGCTTCAGCCCGCAGCACCCACACCACAACCACCATCGCCACCACCACCGCCGCCTCCCGCCGGCTCGGTGCTCCTCGTCGCTCTATCTACCCCATCCACTTGGAATCTAGGCTCACCTCGCCACCCTGGAGCACACCCCCGACCGCCCGGAGTCTTGGAAAAAGTAGAGAACTGCGATTACAAAGACTTTTCTGCGCTCACCGTCCCCCAACCCTTAGCATCCCCGAGTCTTACTCGCATCCTTCTTCCCTCTTCCGGTCGCCTTTACTCCCTTTCGCCGTTTCGTCCTCCTCTCCTTCCTGTTCCTCGTCTATCTCTCCCCCTCTTCTCCGACCGCCCTCCTTTGTCCCTCTCCGGGCTACAAGGAACGATTCGAGAAACCCCCCCCCCCCCTTCGCCGCGCAGTTACTCGCCTCTCCCGTGCACACGGCCCGCTCCTTCACGGATTAAAACTTTAACACTTTGTTACCCTTTTTCAGGAAAGGGACGGAGGTAAGAAGGTGACGGAGGAGCGGGCGGGGTTGGAAACGACGGCAGAGAGACGCCGGCGGTGGAGTGTCAGCCGTGGAAACGGTGAGAAAGCGGGTGACACAGGCACCCCGCGAAGAAGAGCGAGACGGAAGTCCCCGGCGTAATCCGAGGCTTCCGCTACGTTGGACAAATTTCAGTCTCCGGGCGAATTTCGCTTTTGATAAAACGCCCCATTTTGCGTTTCGCGCCTCGGGATCCCGGTCGGGAACGGCGCGAGTAGACCGGCCGCGATAATGAAGGGTAAGCGGGAGCCGTGAGCGTAAAGAGCAAACGCATCCCTCGGAACGAGGGGTTGCATGCATGCACGATCTCGTCCCTCTGTGCGCGGCGCAAAGTATCCGGAAAATAAGATTCTTAATCCGTGCACGCGATCATTCCTTCCGTGTCTAAGGGTGAGCCGTGCGACGCGTTTGTTTCGCCGGCATTGAGGATCGATTTATGTTTCGTTTCTTTTCGCCAATCATTTCGGGTTCGATTACGTTCGCCTCTCTCGTTGCGAGCTGTTCGTCCGCCAGAGTCATTAACCCCCTCGCCGTACCATTTAGCTCGATGAAATGCGGGGGCCAACCTGTGGGATACCTGCCCTCCGTTCCATTCACGCGAGGTTTACAGAAGGTAATCTCCGCGATACGGCACGAATTTGATACCACGAATCGGACACGTGATATTCGTGTTTGGCCCAAAATTTATTAATATGGCGACGGGTTAATTATTAACTGTACGATGGGGGGATATTTGATAAATCCATATATCGTAGGTATATTGTTTGTTTTCTTCTAGTTTCTAATAAAATATAGACTCGCGTATATGTTATAGAATGTACTATTACAGATGTAGCATTTGTATGTTGCAATTAGAATTCTGTAATTTTATTTGGCGTATGGAGTTGAACATATTGACTTTTGAAGTATGTACATGGTTTGTTAGACAACCGTCGTACAAAGTATTGTCATTTTGTGGGATTGAATGTAATTATGAAGAGAATTTATTTTAAATGTAAAAAGTGTTATAAGAGTAAGATTCTTTAAATGGTTTTAAAAAAAATATCAATTAATGGTTTAATGTAACGTTAAATTATTATTAATAGTTTCGCTGCGATAAGCAGCTTTATTATAAATACATTAATATTAAATCTTCTGTTACATACCGAAATGAATATTACGCGGATAAATAGTTAACTGTTTCGTTTAAATATTTGTCTGTTCGAAAGAGTTTATATATTTTCAATGCAGAACTGCCATTTGTTCCGAAAATTGTTGTTCTTCTTCCAGTTGTTGGTCAATCCAAGTACCGTAATAAATACTTATTTCTGCCTTGATCGAAGATATCCTCAAACGGAAGTCTCCAATCACTGCTGCCGCGACGTTACATTTATAATTAAAAATACTGTCAGTAATATTTTATGATTGGAATCAGAATTTTTACAATTATTCAGTCCTGATTATTACGCGTTTCCCAATATAGTGCAATCTGAATATAAACCACAAAAGTGTTGACGTACAATGTGTGATTAAATATTAAAGATTTCAATTTTCCTTCACGAATTATCTCATAAGCCCCTACTTATTGCGAAGTAAAATATTGAAAAATAAAATGGCATGATTGGCATCTGTCAATCAATACTCTGAATGCAATATTCATTTTGCATACATATAGTTCTTAATCCTACATATTACGACAATTAACCTACTTAATGGCTTTTAGCAAATAACAAATATTTAATGAATTCTGCCAGTTAATCAATATTTTCAATTACGATTCACAATGTTATTTGCAAAAACATCAAGTTGTTTCTTAATATTAAATTCTCTTAAACGCGTGTTCTCGAACAGGCAGCTGCGCCCTTAAAATTGCCTCGTGAATATGCATGTTGTGGCGTGACATGTTTCAAAGTGTAACGCAGATTGTTCCGAAAATAATATAAGAGATGGATATAAATAATAGCACAATTAGTTTGCCTTAATCGAAACTGAAGAAAATGTCAGCCAAAAAGATGTGACCCCTCCGCTTATTGAAAATTAATATTTTATGCAAAACGTAAATTACTTGCAATGGTTGTGTGTAACCTTATAGGCGGATTTTTTACTGTGCAAAAGAATTTCAATAATTTTTTAAACAATGCACATTGTAGAAAAATATTTGAACGATTTCAAGCAAAGAATTACACAAGAGATTATTCTCGGACACTGAAATATGTATTACGATTAACAGCAATTTTTGTATTGCAGAGCCTCGAATACAGACGAGGCAAGAAAACATTTCATTAAACTTTATTGCAGGTACACTGACAACAGCTTCTCTGTTCTATTTTTCATTAGACTCCAAACTATGCTAATGGTCTCAATCTATTTTAAAGGAACACCATAGATTCATTTATAGACAGTCGATAAAAACGAAATAGATATCTCCTTACATTTCTCTTAGATGTCTCTTACATTTTTAAAACGTTACATTGCATCGCGCTACGCGCCTCTATAAAAAAAAGTAAAAATGTGATCTGCCATTGTAAAAAGATTAACAATAACAATAAAAATAATATCTGCAAACCTCCCCATTCAATACCACGACATCACAATTAAATTGAACAAAACAAAATTCAAGTTCCGTCCAACAAATCATATCAAAATACCATCCTAACATCGACACATTCAACACGAAGACGTATTCTGCAACAGAACATCGATTCTACCTTTTGCATCATTTTCCATGGAAGTCTGTCGGTCGCTCGAAACATTGCAAGCCAAGGAGTCTATCAGAAGTATTCCTTTCATATTCTCCAAATAAAGGCGGTAACAGCGCGAAAACAATCGTCTCACGAACGACGAACGGGGCGAAGAAAGAGGAGCACGAGGGTTACTAGACCGGGCCTGATAAAGAAGATCACGCGATCAACGACGATTCTTTGAGCATTAGCAGGCTGATTGCGAAATTGCAACGACCAGGCGATATTTTCACGAGATTACGCCTTCCTCGCCGTTCCACCCCCCCCCCCCCCCCCTCCCGTTTCCCTTTTTCCGCGTTTCCGTCAGTTTTCTCCGACGTCGGAGTCGGCCCCGGTCCTCTTCCCGACTCAAACGATAAACGGCGTCCCCGTGAAGCCGTGGGATCCTATAAAGCGCGGCTTAACAACTCCCGGCACAGCACTTAAATTTAAGATCACGAGGATTTAACCGGGTACTTAAGAGGAACGTATCTTAAGAAGAGGGCCGGCACCGGAAACCGATCCGTTTAGAGTCAAGAAGCGCTACAGCAAGCGCGGCCCCGAGCACGCAATTACCCTCTTTCTCGCGCGGGACGCGTGAAGCAATATCACGACGACTTAACCGTCGTTGATTCCGTGGATAAATTAAAAACGACATGGTGCACGGTCGCGACTAATGAAGTTCGGGGGGGGGGGGGAAGGAGGCGAAGAAAGCTGTCTGACGATGGCTTATCGTGATTTAATATCGGGCAAAAATTTCTGCGAAATTGATGCTCCAGGGTATTACTGGAAATTCACGCGGGGATCCCCGCCTGATACCGGCGACTTAATAACAAAAGCGTTTTTGGTCGAGCAAGTCAATTACGGTTGAAATGTTGCCCTTGGACAGTTTGCGGGTTTTCTTGTAATTACAATATCTTCCTCGTTTGTTGCGTTCTGTTCGATCGGCGGGTTGATGGCAGAAAGCTTTTTTATGTGCGAAATTTTGTGCAATTAATTGATTTCGTTGAATGTGACGCGAGGTAAAAGGAATTTATGGATTATGGTTAGGTTCAAATTTTATGCAATTCATACGGTGGGTGATGAAATTATTAGATCCATAAATTGACGACTTCGCGTTAGAACAATTATTAATCCTTTATAATTGCATAAGTTAAGTTTATTTCTGTTGGGCACTTTTAATGGAGAATTGTGAAAGAAAAATTACCCAATTTAAAAACCCTGATGTTGTAACTTTATTTTTGCACGACCACAAAAAAACATTTTTCCTGTGTATCCGTATTTTCAATCAATCTTATAAGTAGATTAATTATTAATTATTCTCTTAAATACGAATCAGAATAGTTTGCGCTAAATTGTTTCACTATACACTCCAACAATATTTTCTAAACTACTTGAGAAACAGAGATCGAGTGAACAGATATGTTCACGGGTATTAAAAATTATCGAATAGCATTAGGAAAATTAATAAATTCCCATAAATTATGCAAATGCTTAAATCTGATGCATTTAAATATTTATCAATCGCGGTTCAATTTCAATAAAGCATCAAGAATTTATTAAAAAATGTGAAAAGTTATAATACCGATTGGCCTATTATGCGACCCTACCAACAGGACTAGGCGCAGTCTTTAATAACTCAAATGTGGCGCGGATAGAAAGCTGGCGGAGACAATTCTTTTGGGTTATTTCAAAGGGGGCAAGGTCCAACTTCACAAGGAACTTCCTCCTCGATATTGCCTTTTCCACGTGCCCGGTAATAAATCGTCGGTGAACTAATATTCCCGCGGCAATATTGCTGGTAATATTACCATAGTAAATGATCTCGATCACTGTTCTCGCGGGAGACATTCTGCCTTCGTATGGATATTAAAACAGAAATTCACGACGCCCTAGAGCGGAAGATTTAATTTGCTT
The DNA here is from genome assembly GCA_963667235.1 of Nomada lathburiana. NCBI lineage: Eukaryota > Metazoa > Arthropoda > Insecta > Hymenoptera > Apidae > Nomada > Nomada lathburiana. The sequence goes on along the minus strand of OY763898.1, from coordinate 5,687,689 downwards.
CCACGTGTGTTCCCCTGTATCACGTTTAGAGAAAAATTATTGCCATTTGCCCGATACGTACTCAGCTCTTTTACGGATATTCGAGCGACAATATGTTACTGAGAATGTCGACCTTTGTCTGTAATCGACAGTCGACTATTATCGGTTCGTAAAATATTAATACTTTTAAATGAAAGATTTATTCAATCTTTCACATATTTATATTGGCGTTCGCTAAATCTGGATTTTGACACTGTCCTGTAGCAATTGTAATGTAATAAAAAGGAATACAAAGGAGCAAATTCAATAGCATATATAATTTCTACATTCGTTAGAAACATTTAAGTAAAATGGAAATTACATGAAAGTTGCATTACTGGCAGATTAATAAAATACTATCCACACTGTTTATATGTATGTAGTAGCTACCTATAATCACCACATGGATAGTTAGGATTTCACTGTCTTCTACATTACAAGAAAAATGTTTTTTCCATATGCATATTCAAATATTCATACTGCATTGTAAGAGTAAAACGAATGGAGAAACTGTATGGCAATGTTTAATGTAATTAATCATTAAGCGCGGAACAATTACTTCACATTTCCTTTGCTATCCAATACCAACAAGAACAATAGCGTTACGCGTCACTATTTTATTTGATTTCCATCCGCTGTTTAAATTATACAAAAAGCGAGACAACAGTTTCATTAAAAAGTATTGAATGAAAACAAATGCTTCAAAGAATTTTACACTTATAAGAAATAACCTTTCGTACACGAAACATTAAAAAAGGAGTCCATATTACATTTCGAGAAGCTACCGTCGAGCTGAACAAAATTGTTCACCACCAAACTCTGCCATACACAGAAACTACCGTATCCGCCTCATCCTTATGCGCAAAACGTTCCCGTTTCATCGCCAAAGCTATCAAGCCCCCGTCTCTAACAGGGATAACTCATACAATCGGGGGGGGGAAAACGGCGTCCAAAGAACGAAAGATCCTCCAGTACACGTTCACCCAGACGACGTGGCGTTGCGACTCGGGCGAAACTTTCGAACTTTAAAAATCTCAGCTCGACAATTCCGGTCGGGCCAACGGCGCTCGAAGAGACTCGCAATAAATCTCCGAGCACGTAGGCCAGGCCTGAAAGCCAGGAGTATGTCTCACTCCGGCATCTTCTTTTCTTAATAAATTCCCCGAACGGAGTTGAACTAATTACACGGGCGGCTGTGGAATTTTAAACGGGACCGCCCGTCAGCAAGCCAGCCGGAGACTTGAGCGTAGAACGCGTGAAATATGATGGCGCATCCGTGGCGTACGTGAACGGTACGCGAATCGAAGTTGCCTCCGTGCCTTTCGAACGGCCGCGAGATAAAGAAACTGCTCGCGAGCCTGACTTGTGTATCGAGCGGGTCGAACTTTTATTGAAAGAAGAATTTATCGCGCCTTTGAAGTTCGCACGTGGCGCTGCCTCGTCGGGGCAAATTAATGGAATCGAGGGAATCTCGCTAGGCCGCGCGACGTGACGTCGAATTTCAACTACTGTTTTCTGCGCGAGCATCTGGCATCGGCGCGGGGGTGGAAATTTAGCGGACGGATAATAGAAATCATTACCATTTAACCCTAATATTTAACCCTTGCCAGGAATGTCCGGGTCGCCGCGGGGATACTCTGCTTGAAACTGAATTTCATTTGATGGTTGGCGCGTGATTATTTGGAAACTTCGGCACACCTGTATTAGGGAAGACCGGGGTGAAGAGTAACACTGGGCGAAAGTAATTGCCAAATGACAATTGAAGTATACACATCCATATCCTAATAATATAGATACGCAATTAATATATACTATATTAAACAAACTGACTTTCCGACAACCTAAAATAACTTTTTCTTAGTGCTTTAAAATTGTGATATAAATGCTCCTTGTGCAGATAAGTACTTTTCCGTTTACCAATTACTTTCGTTTTACCAATAAACCAACTCTCAGCCGTTAGTAAGTAATTAAATTTAATTAATTAGTTAAATTATTAAATAAATTTAATTAATTAAACAGAGGTAGAAAGAAAGGAGAGTCGACGATTTATGCTAAACCTTGTGAGATAGAAACAATCAGAGCAGAACATGAAGGAAAACGGGGGAGAAAAGTGAATGGAGAGGCTCACAATCCGAAATTGATAAAAAAATAGTAAAAAAAACAAAAGCAACAGGAATGAAGAATTTAATTGCACGAACACAATTATTTTACTTCTCTTCATCCATATTTTCAGCATGAAAATTTGGCGAATTTAATGAAAGATGTTACGAAGGTAAGTATAAAGAACTCTTGAGAATAGTTTACCGAGGACGTTTGGGATAAATGCTATAGTACATTGTTTTACTTTCCTTACGAAATGTTGCATTTCATTTATTCTCTTAAATACTCCAGCACCTAATAAAGTTGTTTATATTCTTGGCGCAGAGTGGCAGGTAAAATCGTGTTCATAGAATTTTTACGCAGTGAATATAATGAAGACATTGCTTGCTCATAAAATGTAGCAATCTATTATAAATCTGCACTCCTTAATGTACGAAACAGTAATAATAAAAAGTATTCTAGTCTAGGAACCGCTTTAACCACACAGATTTATTATCCAAACCTGAGAAACACTGAATGCATACGATAGAAATTAAGGTATAATAGCCGAATATGTTCTGAACGAATTTCTCGAGAACATAAAGCAGAAACAAATGACACATTTGCATGTAACAAAAACACGCTACAGAAAAATTACTAGAAATCCTTACGTTGCAAAACAGAATATCAAAACCCGCAAAACAGTGGGTCACAAGTATCACGTCCCGCTTCCAGCAAGTTTAATAAAATCGCGAATAATCGTGTCCGCTGGACCCCACCGATCCATCCTCGCGGTGCGATCGATCGATCAATCAACCTCGATAAAAGTTCGGACACAGTCTAACGAACCCCAGACAAGTGATACCGCCGACTCCGCGTTATGACCGCGTCACGGTCCAACGATTACGTCAGTGGACCAACAAATCGATCAAAAAAACGAAAATAAAAAGGGGGGCAAAGAAGGAGGAGCTAAGTAGACAGTTACGATTCGCAGAAGGGAGGCCCGCAAAACGATGATAGCAGAACAGAAGGACGGACGGGGGAACTCCGGGCACGAAAAGTTTCGACACGGGCGAGGACAAAGTGGAAGAAACAAAGGAATGCCGGCCCGCTTCCTTTTCGCGGTTCCGTGCAGAATTGGAAGCAACTATCCAATTTCCGGGGAAACGATGGGGAGGGGAAGGAGGCAAGAACGGACGGCCCGCAAGGAAAAACCAAAGAGGATAAAGGAGACTAGGAACGAGCGAACGTTGAGAGAGGGTGAATCGGAGAGGCACGATGGCCCAAGAAGAACGGTGGAGGGACAGAGAGTGAAAGAGAGAGAGAGAGAGAGAGATGGGAAACGGGGACGAGTAAAGATGAGAAGGCAAGAGGTGGAATTCAGCTTAGCGATCCGGCGACCCGGAAACTCCGACTCCTCGGCCCGAAAACCTTTGAAAGATTTGATAAACGCTGACGTCACTTCTTACGATCATCCGACGAAATTGTAGGCGGCGCGGCTGGCGTCGAATATTCACCAACTACATACTTCCGGCTGGCTGCTGTCGAGGGGGGGGCCACGTATCCCCGATATTTCATATCGCGGGCCGAGCTGCGCGGAAAGGCGATCGACTTCGTTGGACGATAATGAAAATTTCAATAATCCCTCACCGACTACTGGGATCCCCCTCTTTTACTTTATCTTTCTCTCACCCCCCCACCTCTCTCTTACTCTCTCTCTTTCTGGCTCTCTATCTCGCTCTTCTTCTCAGCCCGCAGCCGCGACGCGACGATAAACCTTTATCGATTCACTAGGAAATACGAAACCGTGCGCGGGGCGCGGCTCTTGGACGATCGAGGCATCGAGAAATCCGCGGAAGTAATCGGTAAACGATTGTGTGGTGACGCGAAGGGGTGAGTGGCGCATGAAACTGTTGGGTAACTTTAGTTCGAGGGTGAAAATCGTGCGAACACCCCGGATAGAATTTGGGAAACTCGATTATGTTTACTGTTTTCGAACGCCATTAGAATTGACTTGCTGGTTCGACATTCTAATCGAATTATACGTTGCCATTTTTTGTGGCCGAATTAACCCCATTCGAAGAGGTAATCGGATACGAGAATTCGATTTTCCGGCGAACGGGGCTCGAAACGAATCAATTTCCTTGCTTATTTTCTATCCACGTTTCCTCGAGCAATTACAATCGCCCTCTAAATTATTCCCCCGACAGATAATTCTCTCCCGACGTTATTCCGATCACCCGAATTACCTTCCCCTTCCATTCTCCGCGAACAAAACTATGGATCCAAATACACTCGTGTTCCAAATACATCTTTAACACCCCGTTCCCCGCAGTATTCGCTAGTAACAACGATACCCTGTTGTATACCGATATAATTATCTCATTTTCTTTGTTAGTCAGCTTTAATGACAGCTGCGAATTTCTCATAGAGTATATTTGTCATAGATATCCGGTCCTTTTCATAGTTCCACTCCGATAACAAACATTGCAGATCTCCTCACGATACATAACAACCCCAACATTTGCCTATTCGTGATCTTCAAAACCTTGAACTTCAAACTCCTTTTTTTATTCCCTACTAAATCCTAGATAACTCCTACTCTCCCATGTTTCCCCAACATTTATATATTATTTATAAATTTGTATAATGAGCCACATCCCGAAACATCAGAGCTCCTTTAGACCAGAAACTTTACAGACCCAGTCTCTCTCAGCGAATCGTTACGAGAACATCAACGGTGCACCGTCGCTGCGAGGTTTCGTCATGTTTCCGTTAAAGCAAGACTGTTATTTGTTAGAGACAACAAACAAAAGCTCCGCGGAATACAACAACCGATGCATACTCCCAATAAATGAAAAAACGTATTCATCCAACTACTTCTGCAACATACACAATTTACAATACACCTGCCGCGTATCTTTTCGCGTCGTCAGACTCCACGCCCGCTATTCCTAGCCAAGTGAATCAAGGGACCAAGTGTGCCTTATCTCCGGCAGCGCCGCGATTCCGGTAACACCCCCTGTGTATGCCCGTAACAGCAATACCGAACTCCACAAACAAGCAAGATTTCGTTAAAAGTTAGGCGATCGCTGGAAGCTATTTCCTCGTCGATCCTGTGTCGTTCTACCTAACAACGCGGACGCTCGGCGCTATCGAGCAATAGACTGGCGTACCCGCGTGCGAGCTGGCGCGGTTTCGCCATAGGTAGCGAGCGTATTCGTGCACCGAAACCATGCCGATCCTCTTGTTGGAATACCTCGAGCTCGCCAGACTGCAGAGCGAGCTTTGTCAGCTTGGTTGGCGTCTGAGGTGAACGCAGCATTAATACCTAGCCCCCTGTGCGCCGTTGCTGCTCCCGAGGAACAGCCACCCCCTACCCTACAACCCACCGCCACCGACAGCCACCCGCCATCCTTATTCCCATACCCTATCTGGCCCTATCCCGTTCCGTTCCGTTCCGTTCCGTCCCGAGCCCAGGCTCTAGCTACCGTTAATATCGAATTCTTTGGCGCAATTTACGAGGGAGCGCCGCGAATTCAACGGCGGTCGTTTAATCCCGAAGTCGAATCCATGCACGAGAGCGAGCCTCGTTCGTGGCTGGCACGTTTCGCGTAGTGTTTTCTAACCCCGTGAATCCTTTCAAGGATTACGCCAGCGTGCCAGCGCTCCTAGCTCCGTCTCTTCCTTCGGTTATACAGGAAGCGGGAGCACGAAATAGGGGTCGAAGGAGTAAGCGAACGGCGTATTATCTTCGAGCAAATCGGAATGCCTCCGAGAACTGCTTCGAATGGAATACCTGGGCGCTTTGACCGCCCCGACTCGGTCTTTGGATTCCTGGGTCGTGTAGCTGGCGCGGTTCGACGTGTCGTGATCGAGGTTTTGAGACATTTTGCTTTGGGGGGGGTGGGGTGTTAGTGGTTTGGGTTAGTTTCTCGTGGGGTAGGTTGACCGATTGATTTTTTTTACGGGACTGTAGTGCCACTTGGTGGGTTGGTGGCATAGATCTGGACAGAGTTGTACTTATATGTAAGAAGTTGTCTTAGTATTCGTGTACGCAAAGGCATTCTGCGTAAACATTATGATTTCATATACGTTTTGGTAAATATACATTTTTAAACGAAGGTTGGTAATATAAGATGTTAAGCACAGAATAATGTAATAACGCAGTATGCTAATATAGTAGGGTATAAAATAAACTATTTATAAACTTTGTCAAAGTGTGTGTCGTGAAATAAAAATTGCAGTGACACATTTGTAATGGTAAGAATGGAGCTGAAAAATGCAGTATTGTGTAAGTTGTTACTGTGGCATTTAGAAATTCAAAGTATTTAACCCTCCATTCCAAATGGAGCCAGAATTTGTGTCACAGTTCTTGAAATAATTGACAATCTTTAGAACCAGCAAGTTTTGCGACGAGTAACGTACAATGTTCATAAGTTTTCCGGAAGTCGGGTGTACAGCAATTCTTGCCAATTGATACGAAAGTCTTGGAAGCAATCTAAAATGGAATGCCGAGAATGGGGCAAAGAATGTTTAATCTGTATCAAAATACCTGCACGTAAGAACAAATTGTACAGAAAACCTTCCCAGCTGTCGCTCGATTGAATTAAGGTTATAGAAATCACATAGCCAACAAGGAAAAAACCGTTTATTCCATTCCACTAAATATTAATAAATCAAAATGCAAAAAATAAATAACAAATGTTACGATGTACACGTATATGCGACGCATCTTATAATCTGAAGTATATTTAATAATTATTTACCCAGTTTAAATAAAACAAAGTTCGTCCTAAATTCGTTTCACATTTACGGGCATATGTTCTAAATTAATACATCAGTAACGAAGTAAGTGCACTAGTAAAAGTGGTGGAGATCACTCTCCATAAAACATAAACAATTGTACGAATATGTTTCCAAATTGTTTCAATATTTAAAAAACGAGAACACTTTACGAGAATAGTGTAAGAACGATATCCTTTCACCGCTTCAGCAATTCAATCTGAATCCTTTTAACTTTCATAAGGCAAACACTGCCCTCGAAGATAGTGTACTAACAAGCATTAAACGCTGTAATAAAAATAAATCGTCGGTTTGCCCGCGGAACGTAACAAATTACGTTAAGTAAAGGGTTACTTTAAAAACGGAATTTAATATGAGCGTTACAAACTACGGTAAAGTGACTTCATGTTCGATACCGCCCATCCCTCATAAATTCTCCTTATCTTTCCTTATCTCCATAACCTGAATCTAGAACTACTTATATCTGCGGAAAGTGAAATGTCTTTGAACTACAACTTGGCGAGATCGCAGAAAGCCAATTTAATCGACCAACGTTTGGCATTGGTTATTACATTTTTCAGTAACAATATTAATCATTTCCGTCTGCTTTTTCTGATAGACAACTGTGGAGTGCCTAAAATTTGTTTACATTTTAAATAAAGCCTACAATTGTCTGCCGTTTCAAGAAATATATGAGTCGAACAGGTAAGTTGATATAAGGTGTGCATGTTTCAACAGGATGATTAAAATTTTGATGCCTGCATTCCATTACGATTTAAAAAATACTGAAGTAGTATGCAATTTAATTTGATCACAAATACCTAATACCTACTCCGCTTTCGAGACGGTACGTATAAATTATTATATACATTATTTATACAATAAATAATAAACTCAAATTCATTAACTACAACAAAAATTAATAAAAAAAGACAAAGGACATTTTACGATCATTCCCACATTCTAAGATACCCATTATCACGATCTGTAAGTGAGCCACGTTACCGGAAACTGCATTGCTAGCTCGATTAACGAAAATGACACGTATACCAGCAGAAGATATTTCTGACGTTTAAACGTGGTAGTTTGCTCCAGTACTTTTAAGAGGCACTGAAACGGAGCAATATCAGTCCGGCTATAACTGGTCCTCCGTAATGAGTACTTCAGCGAAAATGATTCGAATGATGCCTGGCCCCTCGAAAAATCAGGGACAAACTTCTTCGTCGAATACACCTCATGGAATTCCTTTTGGGCGGAACTCATTCGCCGACAACGCTGCTTTATATCTTAACGCAATCAAGTCTAAGAAAACAATGCGTTTAAAAAGTTCCCTCCCACTCCGGGTTGATTGTAGCTCGTTCTAATACCATACTGAAAACGTTTAAGAAGACGCAAAATGAATTACGACAATCATACGCCAATTCACGTACCCGAATGCTGTTTTCGCAATAACAATCCTCGAATTCAAACATTGAAACAGAAATAAAGACAATTGATCGCTCGACATTTTGATCGGTATTTAATTTATTTAATTTCCTATGAGCATTTATATATTTAACCACCAACCGGCAATTATATTCAACAGGGACGTGCACTCTCAACCACGCCCCCCCGTATGATTACTGGCACGTTAAAACATTCGTCCACACCTGTGTCATCAAAAACTGCCGCAACATAGAACCGAAACAAAAGGGTATAATTTGCAGGTCTACCTCAAGAAGGCCGCCAACCCGAAGACCTTGGAAATTACGAAATAACTCCAAACGAACCCCCTGCAATTTCCCGGCCGTACGTACGCGATCGGATAGAACAATCGAAGCTAAATAAAGGCGATATCTGTTAAACGCGGTGCTCGTAAAAATAATGTCCCAGTCCTTCCGAAAAAAGAAACGAGCGTCGCCCGTGCTCGGTCTCCTACGTCGAATCAGGAAGATCAGACAGTCGACTCCCGGGCGTTCCCAATTAATGGCACAAAGGGGACAAAAAGAATGGTAGACGCGGGGAGAGCGGGGCGAAAAAAGTTGGTGACGCCGGTTGAATGCATAATTCCTAACGAAAGTGCGCCCGTTATGTCCTAAGGGTAGCGATGTAGTTTTCGTGAAGCTGATGTCCTTTGTGTATGTGTGTTTGTGTGTGTGTGTAATTGTATATATGCAGATGTGCACGAGTGTGTTAGGAGTAGGATAACGAGAGGATAGAGCGATAGAGAGAGAGAGAGAGAGAGAGAGAGAGAGAGAGAGGGAGAGGAGGAACGGGGATATTCAACGTTAGTTCCAAGCGATTTGGCTCTCATGCGATTTAACACGAGGGCTATTATAACTCGATATAGATATAATGGCATGGCATTATTCGGTGTCTCTGTCTCTTGCATGAACGTGCACGCGAGCGCAAGAAGCACTTGGTACAGGATGCTCCAAAATTTTTGATAAAAGGTTACACGTTCAATAGGTTAGATAATTTTAGAAAAGATAACAGTCTTGGTTGCGATTTAATAAATGTGCTTTCTTCTTGATTAAAGTCTATATTTATGTAGAACGTGCATCTACGTTCGAGGTGGTAGTTTTTTCAATAAGCTGGATAAGTGTTAAAAAAGGTGATAGACGTGAATGCAATTTGGTAAATGATTCTTGTTCTGGATTAAAGTCGGGTAAATTTAAATACATTTCGAAATATATAAAACGAAAACGATGAGAAAGACAGTGATGAATTGAAGAAATAGAAGAGTCTATTGTTTTTAAGGAACTTGTAATAAAGCTCATGGCAAATAAAATAGGTTTGCAAAAAGATTCATGTATGTGCATATGTATCTACTGAATTATAAGTACTTCAATTAGACTTCAATTAACTGGAAGTTATTTCATTTATTATTACTTCATTTACTATTCGAGTTTAAATGTTATTGTGAGAAGCCATTGGGATACCCGACCAGCTCCGAACTAATGGTGAATTCTACTAATAAATTAATTCAATAAACTTTGAAATTTGTAGTGAACGATAGTATTCAACTCTTTTTCCTGGCACCACATATCATTTGCATATGTCCATCGTGGAACTTCTGTTAATTCCACACAAAATTCTGCCAGTCTCCCCGTTTCAGCTTTCATTTTTGAAACGTCCTATACATGTTGTTCAGTTACCATTACACAAGATAAGTCGACCGAATGTACAGGATATCCTACAGAAGCTATTTAGACAACAAATATGAATGAAATCCCCTTCAGACAACATTATTTTCTGGCCATCGAGATGTTAATATAAATATTCTGTGTAACCCCTTCGTTCACAGAAGCCGCCTAAATAATTATTGAAGCAGAAATACCGATTAGTACAATTACGAACAAGCCGCCTCAGGCGTATGAACCATCACTTTGCTTATTTTCTCTATCCTGGCATATACTTCAAAAACAATACCGCTAACGTATTAACATAATTTTATTATTTCGAAGTACACAACACATTCCACAACCATTCATTTATTATATTAAATTACATCATTTTCCTCTTCCTCTTCCATCGACCTGAAATTTGCAACCCTACCGCGCAAGAAAAAGAATTGACGACAAATACTTTCACAAATTACAATAATTGTCTCGCAATCTACCGAGCATAAACCACGATAGTGATCCGCAAGCGGTAAATCACTTTCCCATGCCCAATACATAAATCCACGCGCATGTCCTTCTTCCCCCCCAACTCGCACTGTTTTCCCTGTCAGCAGAAAAATATACTCGCAAACAACCGCCTCGAGCATTCCCGCTCGCCATTCCGATCCCATTCCCCACGGTTGTCGAGATCGTCGCCAGCAACCCGCGAGCTCACCGCCGTCGTTCCGTAATAATTATTTAATGGCAGCTAAGTAGTCGAATGAAATTAACAAACTATTGGAAGTAATTAGATCTTCGCCGGGCCAAATTAAATGGCTCGCTCCCGACGAGCTATTTCAATGCTTATCCCCCGAACCCTCGACGATCCCCACCACCACCCCCGCACCCCCGCGTAACCCCTTCGCCGACCAGTTTTCCGACAGTGTGCTCCGACAAGCAGCCCATCTCTCGCAGCCCCGACGAAAGAGTCGGGCTAATTATTCCGACAACTATTCCGAAGTTTACGAGCGTCGATCGGAACGTTCTCGCGTCCGGAACGAAATGTTCACGCTTATCTGCGAGTTCCTTCGCGTTCCGTTTCTCATCCTCGAACCGTTCTATCCACGTCGACGCCACTGTTCCACCACCGCCCCACCTACACAGACTGATCCGGATTCTTCGTTTTCTTCGAGCTGTTCTTGAGCTCGCGGGGCCACGCCAGGGAATACCAATCGGTAAAACTCGCAAGTCCGCGTCGTGCAAGGAATTCCAGCGACGCCAGACTGATGCAACGCGGAGGAAAGACTGTCTGACGACAGCGAGTCGAAGGGGGGGTTAAAAAAGAAACGTGTTCGGAGGGTGTGGATGTTACAGTTCGATGGGCAGACGGTGGTTTCCGGTGACGGGTGCTTCTGTTGGAATTTTTGGCGAGGTATCGGCTACACACGAGCAATGGCGCGCGGGTAGTTTTTAAACAAATTATAACGCGTTCTCTAAACGTTGCGTTTGTTCTAGAATTTGTTGCTGTAATCGAAGACTTCGACGAAAGAGTATTTGTGAAACGTTGTTCTTTTCGCATTTAAATACCGATTTTGTTTATTCCACGACTTGTCGCCACAGTTGGAATTGTAATTAAGCATTAACATTTACTTGGCATAGTTTATAAATATTCTGTATCGCATGGTATTAAGCCAATATGTAAACACCACTGACAAGGCATACTGAAAGTACCGGTAATTATAAAAGGGACTACAATAATTATTGGGTATAATTTGCAGTTATAAAAATAAACATAAACTGAATTCTGTTTAAGAATATCTTAACCTCGACTGTGAACTTCATTTAACAGTTCAATTTTCGATTTTGTCATAAAACTGGGTTCACATTATTGTAATACACATCGACGTAACGTAGAACAAGTAATAATTTCATTCTTGCTGCATTTTTTTACCCAAAACACTTTTATAATCACCGGCCCAATTAGGAATGTGAGTGTAGCAACTTTGACAGCTGCTATTCCTGACTACTAGTATTCTTTCAATTAGCCCTATCCGTGGATGATAACAAAGATATAATCACACTGGGAAATACTCATGCCACAATTACGAGGTCCGATGATTTTAAGCAAGATCGTCCAAGCTGAACTTACAGGGGACACAAGATTTCATGTGTCGTGACCCTGTTGCTTCTAGTTTCTAAGCCGCGAGCAATACTCGTTCTCAGCTCGACAACCAAACGTCAAGGCTTAAAAGCTGATCTTCCATCGCATAAACCGTCTCGCAGACAATAAGATCATAAGCTCGACACTGCGACGGCCTTTTCGTAAGAAGCGTCCCTTTCGCATCCGCGTCCCAGGACGAGGATGTCCATTTCCCTCGCGAGCATTCTGTCAAGCGTTCAGAAACGCGAGACGCACAGAAGCAAAAGAGACGAATCAGTCGCCGACACGCGAACACGTCCTAACGAAATTTTAATCACGCCCCTGGAAACTCACGGGATTGTCTGGTTTCCGCGTGCACACGCGCAACCGTGACCCTAACGAAACAAAACAAACGGAACCCCCGCGTCCAACGGATCTTCTATCCGCTTCTGTCCAAGCCTGCCACAATCAGCGAGAGTGGCCGGGTTGGCGGCAGATCAAAGCAGTTCCATGCTGTGTCTGCGTTTCGCGTTGCGGCTAACATAATTAAACCGCGTAAGGGACGTTAAAGTGACTTCGAACTCGCGTCAGAAGTTCGAGACTCGACGGCCACGAAAACCCGTAATTGTCCGCGAGAAAACGGAACGGCATCGCGGACGTAGACGCGTCCACCTTGTTGTGCGCCCGATGCCTTTTGCCGCTAGATCAAAAGCATTAATTATAATTTGGGCGAAATAATTTGGTCCACTGTCTAAGCGGGGACCGGGGCAAAACTGTGACGCGATTCTCGCAGCAATTGCTTCATCGTTTAAGCTGTGCTTGTTTTCTTGGTAAATGTAGAATACATGGCAGGCAAGGTAGGGGACGGATTTATTTGTTCGTGGACACGACTTTGTGGTAGTTGTGTATTCTGTGTTTGATATTTGTACGAATAATTGGATGCGAAAGGAAAGGTGGAATGGGGCAAAGTAGATTTTAAACAATAGAACGTGTTAGATTAATCGTTGGTGGCTCAATTTAAATACAAGATTCTCAGCACATGCCAGTGTAATAATTATACATGGAATTATTTATGAACCATTTATGTTTTACAATATTAGTCATTGCTACCATTATACTGTTTATATTGTAGGCTCTATTTTTATTCGTGGATGGGCATGATCGGCAAGATATAACTAATTTGTTTGTTTTAAACGCATTTTTCTCAGAACTGCATGTTTTAACACAGTGTACAAGATATATCGAGTCCTGGCTAACCAATAACGTTGAAATTTTACAGTTAACTCTGTTTTAAGATTCATTAGGCACTGACGATGGATTTTTAAAAATTTCCGTATTATGTTGCAAAATGTAAACAAGAAGTTAACACATTTCTTGCCCAAATTCAATCATGATATTTCTAATATCTACCATTTTCTTAACTATCACACAAATTGAAATGTGTAATCGTTAATACGTAGAGAATACATTATAGTTTATAAGATTTTTGGGACGTTTGGCACAGTCAATCCGATCTTGCAAAATTCTGATACACCAGCTGGACATCCGGGAATAAGGTATTCCGAGCAAAGACGTACCGCATAAAAACTAATTATTTTTAAATACTATAAACATAAACATTTTTTGTAGTTCATATGATTAACCCGTTACTGTGTCCTAACCCATTAAGGGGTGATAGCAAACAAATTCAGACATCAAGCATTAAATTATCATATGTTCACGTTGCACAATTCACTTCGCATTTGCGAAGCGAATGTTTCGTCGCCCTGTACATACACCGAAAACAGAAAGGACAGCATATAATTTTTATTAACACTGCATTCATCGGTGTTCGGTAGTATTCCTTATTCTTCATTCACCGTCAACCAAAAGTAAATATATTTTTTATGGCAGATATCGCTCTCTTAAGTGTTTGTACTTAAACGCCGAAGGATTGTGCTACAATTTACTTTTTTCCAACGAGTCTTTCCCTTAATACAACCATTCAATTCGTACAGCAGTGCACTATCTTTGAACTTATTCTATTCATTTCTCTTTCGCGTCGCCGAGTGAAATCCCTAGCGAGATATCTCACGAAACATTAATTCTTTCGACACTATGCTCCGATACTTTTGTTTATTTAGAATGACACGGGGAATCGATTCATGCATAAGTATAAAAGTATAACAGAATTTCGTTCAAAGAAATAAGTGCAATTGCGCCTTGCAATCGCATCGATGCACCTCTGCAAAAAAGATCGCACTGCACAATGATAGAGCTAGTTAAATAATGCAAAACTTTTATCTATCTTCAATAGGAAACGTCCAGTTACTGGACTCGTTCTATATACTGCTGACGAAATTTTCAAAAGGTGTCCAATCCTCCATCCGTAAAGCCGAAAGGAAAGGCTCCCCGGGACAAAGGAAACCTCCTTTCGCATGGCACCTATGTTGCTCGCAAAGGCAATTTTCCATAATACTCGCCGTCGAATGGTCGTGGCCACGATAGCGTTGGAAACAAGGCATGCGATCGAATTTAAGTAAGCGTACTCCGTCAGCCGCATGATATCAAGTTCGCTGTAACTTCGAATTAGTTTTCGTTACAGGACTTCTCGCCACTCGTATATTCTGCGAGAAACCGCACACGTCCACCGTCGTCTTCCACGGTGTCGTGGCTTCGTGAGTGCCATCGTGCCTTAAATCACCTCAAAGTGCTCTAAAGCGCGGGTTAATCGAATTTAGCTGCACATAAATCGATGTCCCTTCACGCTGGAAGGAACAATTTCATTCGGTCACGGTAAGTTATATCTGGGAGGGCTGGCAAATATGTATGAACATTTGTATGCAACGGTTTCGCAAAAATGCAGGCAGCGAGAAATTCTAAAGGAAGCCACCAGACGAAGGACGACTTATTCCAAGCTGATTCTACTGCATGTTTTGGTGTGAATTTTGTGTGTGCTAAAATTAAAGATTTTCTTTGTTCCATACAGTAGAAAATCGTTCCGTTAGATAGGATAATTATTGAGCTACATGCATCAAATTGATTCGACCACATATTTGCTTCACATTTTAATTACATTATTTTAAATACCCTGATTTTAATTAAATGTATTATAATTTGTCGAAATTATTGAAATAGGTGTCTATGATTCTAGATATTAGTAAATGCCTGATGATATTCGGTTTCATGAAACGTTTCAATTTTCAGGATTAACTTTCGGAGAAATTGGTTCACGGTTTCGACCACCGTCAGAGATTGAAATTGTTCCAGAATGTTATTATTGCAATGTTATTATTATATTATAACGTGATACCACTTCCAGGATAAATTAGTTTCCAGTTTGTCTAGCGCTTTTATTATTGTAAAGCTGTTATGATTATATTAGGGAAGTATAAAATTAATGCTAGAAAATAATAACCCTGTACGCAGTGTGTAAGTGTCGTCGCGTGTCAAAATGAAGTTTTGAAAACTCCATTAAGCACCTTATCAATTTCTGATACTCTAAAGATTGTACAGTCATCTGTAAATAACTTTCTTACGAATAAATAAATTGTTTCAAATCAAGTAATAAATAATTATATGAAGATTAAATATAATTATTAACAGATTATTGTGCGTAACATATTAAAGTTATACATGGATTTTGTAACGCATTTTTTAATATTTTTAATATTTAGATTTGAGTTGAAAAATGAACTCAAATCTTCTCTTAGTCGTAGAATATTAGTGAACTACATTATGACAGAATATAAAAGTCTCAGAAAAGTCTGAGATTTAAGCTCCAAGCAAAATGTGTGACAATAAATACGATAGCCGACAATTTGCAACAATTAAAACCGGAAAGTATTGTAATTGCACAATACTTCTCCGCGTGAACCTCTTTTGAATACCAAGTATTAAAAAAATCAAATTTTCCTATCAATCACAACGAATAAAAACGTGTGTAACGATTCTGTAAAATATTAAAAAAAAAATTACATTACGCATTAAATATTGACAACATTGTATTCCATTCGCTGATTTCTAATCTAAACATTTATTATATTACAAGAAAAGCAAAAAAAATGGTGCCAAGTGTACAGAACCTTTCGCGTCAAAGTTCGCAATATGTATGTCGAGTGGAAGAACTGAAACCGATGTAATAGCCTCTTGCTGACCTTATAACGGATGACTAATGTTGCGGGCTACGTCGTTCAGCTATCAATAACCAGATACGGCTCTAATATTCAATGGTGGGCTTAACGAAGCCACGGCAGAAATGGAATTTACAATGGGATTCGTGTTTATATCTCCGTACGTAGGCATAATAATTGCACCATCACGGCTGAGTAACGAGCTATTGGCAGCACCAAGCAACAAAGAGAACACATAACCGGATAATTTTAGTGGCCTTTACGGTTAATTGTGTGTAGGCAGTGCCCCAGTCAGCTGATCGTTTCGCATTCTCCTTGACTATAAAGTGATATTAGCCCCATTCTATTCCCTGCATTTCTCCTTGCGATCTAAAATACAATTCGCTCGTTGATTCGTGCAAATGTCATCGTGACAGATATCGTTTCCGCAGATTTATTTCTGTGCCGTATAAATGAAACATCGTCGAGTACGCTCTTTGTAATTGAAACAACAATGTGCCGAATGAGAAATCTTGTACTCGTAATAAGGTGTTTAATGAACATTGAACTTTATGTAGAATGGAAGTTTTGATGCCTTCAATAATTATTGGAGCTAGTAATTTCCGAAGTAATGTTTGAATTAAAGTTTGAGCAAGAAAGCAGTGCGATTATTTATATTAATGAAAAATGTGCAATTAAATATAAACTGTGTCTCGTTCTTCAATCAGCAATAAAGGATATAGAAGATAACAATTAATAACTTATCGTGTTATCCCTCTGAAGTTATCAGTCTAAAAATTAATGGCATACTTGACCAATACACATTTGATTTTTAATTAAGTTATTCAATAGTTGATTAGGTATGCAGAGCATATTGGAATTAATATTCATTCCGAATTTTTGCAGCGAAACACTTGATATGTAATTGCTACGATGCAATTTGACTATGATTAATAACCGCGAGCAAAATAAATCATACATGTTGCACTGTGCTAATCGTTATCGCACCATTGCAGTGTAACGTTATTGCTAACGTTATTGCAACAGAGGTAGACGTATTAGAAAATAAATGAGAAATACTTCTTTCACAAATTCGTCATTCGAACTACTCTGATAATCCGCAGCACAATATTTTCAAATGTAAATGTTTTTTTCTAATTATCGAGCTTCAGCGCTATCCACCAGCCAACTATGTAGATCTTTTTAAAGTGACAATCATGGTCGTTCATTATACGCCACTACTTGTTCAGAATTAATCGAAGTTACGAACTAAACGCAGCCCCCCAGCTGTTATCATCTTAACTAAGTTGCGAAGACACGGCCAACGCTATTTATGATAATAACCTTATCACATATAGCGTGCACCATTTCCGTGGCAACGTTATATTCAAATTACACAGCACACTATCCTGCGCAAGTATAACACGCCGAGTCGCGTCTATTGTTCTTAAGGCAAAACTTCATTTAGTGGGATTAAAACGCTCGCAGCCTTTCTTCGAGCCACGGTTCACACTGGAAGGTATCGCCACCTCCGGAGACAAAGCTCCCAATGTACACAGAATAAAAGAAGCAACTCCTGGTACGCACAAAGGGGAATAAAAGCTGCAACATTTACCGAAACAATTTTTCCTGTCATCGACAAACACGCGATCGTGCTAAACCTTTACACCGTGTACAATGAAATCATTTCGTTCCATCGAAATCGATTTTCTTTCCCTTTTCGTCTGCCTCCTGGAAAGAACCCTGAAGAATTATTTACGACGTTGAACTGTTGGTTGGTGATAAATTATTGCACAGCAGAGCAACGAATCCTTGATCGTATTGTTATTCATAATGAGGGGAGAGTCTATCGCAACTATGAATCACAATTGAAGGAATTAAATTTTCTATATTATTAATAATTTATGTGTTCTGTATATTATACAGTATTTAGTTACAGCAACTCAGAGATGAGAAAGACTTCAAGATGCACGCAATGCCGATACCCGCAAATAAAAATTAATCTTTCTACTTTAATATCGTTTGCATTCAAATACATAAAGCAGCCAAATTTAGATTAACGCATAAAGAACGTGCAATCCTGCGCAATCTCCCGAGGAGTTGAAGAATCAAACTCAACACAACGTACTAAAAAAAACAGCTGACCAAAGTGTACGCACATATCAACCTGCACCAAAAAATATATACAGACAAATATGCAAAAATGTGTAAAAGTGTCGTCAAGGTAAATCGCTGGGCATCAAGCAATTTGGTCCCCTTGACAAAAGTAGCGTCTAACCAATTCCGAACAATTCCAATTCTATGCAACAAGGAACAGTCTATTGCTTAGACGGAAGAAAACTTTCCACAGTTTCGGCCAGTAAATCCTAATCTTCGTGAAGCGGTGGTGCATCGCGTTTTGACGTAGCACGGTCATCGCTCGACCCTAATTCGGGGGCGCGTACAGAGGGGCCGAAGGCAGAAGCATGGAAAACGAGGGAAGTTTCGTCGGCAACCCCCAGAGAACGCAGCTTACAAAGGGGCAACGACGGAGCCGGAGAAAGAGAAGCAAGCGGAAGGGAGCTGCAACGGGAAGGCAGGAAATTACGTCCCCGGACGTCCTTTCGTTCAGCTTCAGAGCCCTCTGCAATACAGAGAGAAGCTGCCGGCTCCTTCACAGACCAAGGAAAAGAGACACGGCCACGCTGAGAGGAAGTACCAATGGAAGGAAAAGAGAGAGAGAGGGAGGGATGGAGAGAACTGCATAGAAGAGAGAGCGGCCTCGTCCCTGACCGGGAACAAGAAGAGGGAGGACTCGAAAGGAAGACGAATGCACGGGGCCATCAGGAATCCTGACCTGGCTGAAGCCTTGAATATCGCCGAAATTCACCTTTATTTAGCGCCAACCAAGCAGGTGTAACGAGCGTGAAGACCATCCCATGCTTTCAGTTCGGGGCTGATTTTATGTTCAAACAGCGTAGTTTGAGGGGATTCTTCGCAAACTTCTTGAAAAGTATGCCATGAATTGAAAATAGATCGGGAAAGATTGGAAGGGTTCTGTTTGCGACGGATTTCCAAGTAATTTCCTGGATTCTTATTAACCCTTTCGCTAGAACATCCTTCAAATTGAGAACGGGTTTGGGACAGAGATCAGCAGAGTTTTTATTGGGGCGCGCCCGTGCGGTGCAGCAAGAAGCAAAACTGATGGAGTTGCAGAAATTTTCGACAAAAGTATTACTTGTTATTACATTACCGTATGGAACGGAAGAAAATTAATACCAACGGTGCTAGTTTCTTACTTGATGTCAGAACAATTTTCCAATATTTAGAATTAAATAAGAACACGTTCGGTATATTCGAAAAAATACTATAGGTATAAATATTTACAGATTTTGTTCAATTATGGTAAGTCGTGAAAAATAATGAACGACGTAAATGGAAAATATGTTTCAATTTTTATTACCTAGTTATTTTTATTATCTAGTTTGTTTATAACTAGCGAATGCAGGGCATGTAAATTCTCTTAGTTTTGCTTCATGGAAATTGCACCAAACGAGTTGGCGAATATGTTACGAGTTTATATAAACAGCCTCAAGCATCGACTAGTATTTTCAAAGCTGTAACTGTACATCGAGCAAACATTTTACAGTCATAAGTTTGTAGAGATTAGCCTGAAAATCAACACGACTGTCTCAATTTATACGACACATGTACAAATGTTGCTGATCAAATGTTTGTGACCACCGCACATTTTAAGCTATCCAGAAATTTTACGGCTGATCGATAATAATTTTAGGTTGGAAAATTGACGAGCACAGCGAAACAAAGTCTCCATAATATTAATTCTGGGTCAACGAATCGTTAACAGGCCACACGATATTTGCGCAACGAAGAAAATAGTCCAGAAGAACGTTTTGCCGTCAGAGTAAATCGATCCGCAGCAACATAACCGCGTTTCCTAAAGCTTATTATTCACAAAATTTCCGTTTTTCTTACTTTCCGATGATTCTCTGCCAAAAGTCACAGAATCGGCCCGAACGATATGCAAGTTCTCCAGCTTGCAAACGGGATACGAACGGAATGTTTACCCGGTTCTCGACTCGCGCACTCCGAGTCAAAGAAAACTTCATTAGCTTTGAGCACTTACTTCCCTAGCGAACTGCCTCCCTGTGAATTAGTTTCAAGACACACTTCATCCATTTGCCGTGGCGAATCGAGCCGCGAGTAACCCACCCACCGAAATCTTGATCGTTCAGCACGTTGACTCGTATTAATTCGTTCTAGCGTTTGGCTATTGAACCATTGGATCATTTCTCGGCTGACTTCGCACCTTGGTCGAGAATGAACGATAGTATTGGGTTGTAACATAAATATGTTCGGTTACGTTCAATGTACACGGGCGTCCATAAGTATTAGGCCACATGCTATGTTCGTAAAAAATATGACTGTTCATCAAGGAAAAAAGGATTTAAAAGTTGATTTTTTCGGTGAGTTTTTTTTTTCAATATCACAAATAAAACTTCTTTGAGACCTTCAATCTACTCCGAATATTTTTTCAAATATACGCGCACTCGGCCGGAGTCCTAATACTTATGAACGGCAGTGTGTGTACAGTCGGCCGCGTAAGTGTTCGTACACTGTTTAAAACAGAAGAACTTTTTGAAAATTTGACTAAAGGATTTCAACTTATTTGAGAAGTTAGAAGGATTAGTTTACGAGATGATGTGAGCAAAAATTATGAAAAGATTGCAATTAGTCGGAATTGCAGAAAAAATAGGGAAGGTGCTTTCTACAACTTTTTTGCCTGCGCCCGTAATAAAAATTTAAATGAAATTTATGTGTTAAGTATTATAATTTCGTTAATAAGACACATTGCAGCGGTGCGACTAAAAATTGTTTTTCATACAACACTATTAATATCTACAGATTCAATGGGCACGGTAGAACGCCATTTATTAACGCAAGTAAATGAAATTAATTTTTGGCACAACAAATAATAATAATTTATTACAATCTTGAAGAATACAATGGACCTACTCAGTTTCACAGAAAATTATTTTGTTCTTCACACATAAACAGAAATACAGAACCATAATATACGAATGCAATCGCACCTACACAGGTGCTGAAAAATCGACACCATTAAATGAATGGATGTAGGGACGGAGTTAAGAATGAATGTCCAAAAATTCTAAGCCAGGGAATGGAAACAAGAGCTAGCAAGAACTTAAAATAAGTGTTAATTGTTAATTGATATAAAATATATACGCGGATACCAAAAAAAAAAAAGTGTACAAGCCTCGAAATGGTATTTTGTAGCCGGCAGGCAAAAATTGCAAAAATACCTAACTCATTATAAACATTAACAGCTCACGATAATTCTAATAAAGCTCTACACCATTGTGGTTCCATCAAAAACGGAGCAAAACCATGCGCACCGCATAAACGAGATTACCAATTTGTTCGAGCAGGAATGCGAAGCGACGTTACTCGCAAGATGACCGGGACCAGTACCCTAAATCATCCCCTAATCTAATTCCACTTTCGTTTCGCGCCAGGTGACGTATCGCTGCGCAATGTCACGCTCGATTTTCGCACAGATATACCCAATGGCTGCTCTACGAAAGCTGCCGCGGGGGTAGAGTGCCAAAGTGAGAGGGACAGTAAGAAGAGGAGAGGGGTGAGACAGAAGAGCTGGGTGATAGGTTCCCTTTGAAATATATCCTGCGGTCGGTGATGCTGCACATACATCTTCTCGCGGTAATCAGCACCCTTCGGTTTAAAAGCAACGAAGGTAGGTAATATCCGGGGGCCATAGACAGGAATACGAAAACCCGGCACCACAGACACCTTCTACATCGGCCATCAACGAGAAAAGCACCCCCTTGATATCAGCTTTCACCTAACCACCGACCGCCTGTCCGATCTATTGGTATGCATTAGGGTGGCTTTTATTATTGGCTACAGGTGGTAGAAAATTGTTGTGCCTTCATTCATTTCAATTTCGATATCCTTAACGCTGTTCTGCTTAGCAAACTAGTCGAGAATCGTAATAAAATTGCTATAATTTGTTACAACTTTTTTAATATTGGAAATTGGTTGAGCTATACTTAACACTGAATATGTATTGTTCGAATCGTTTGTAATTTAATTTTGGATATACTTATTGTTTTATGTTAGTGTATTGTTCGATATGATTTAATTGGTATAGTCTCCGGTATTAAATTAGAGAAAACTAATATTAATTATCATTATTATTGTTAGTATTTTTCGTGTGTTGGATCCCATAGTTCGTTCTACCTACCTTTCCAAAAAATGTAATTATTTAAGTAATTATTTTCTAGTAAATATGCTCATAATACGTTTGCGAAATGAGTGCGGTTTGGTAAGTAGAAAATACAAATGGAACGTTATAAAACCACAAAGGAACAGAATTCTGTTTACGCGACGAATATAAACGATTATTACATAACGGGTCAAACTGAATCGACACAATGCATTCAATTGACGTAATACAGTGGAATTCACATGCCGTCAGTCGGCCATGAGTCACCATACTCCACCTGTCCACGTTTATTCATCGTTTTCGCTTTTCACGAGCTGGCAACTCGAAATGGAAGCGAATAGTGTACAATCTACAGCATAGTTCACGGTTCACGGTAACGTAAGTTCGCAAATTGTTACCCTCGATGAAACACTTCGAAATGTTTCTGTCCAAATGTTATACATGGTGTTCCCCAATACTCCAAACGAATATATTTCATCTGTTACCTGAGTAGAGCAAGCTGGCTCTTCAGCTGCACTGCCAATTGTTTATTTTGCTGTCATTAGTATAATACATTACACCAATAGAAAGAAATCAATTCATCTTTACTGATTTTTAAATCGAAGCCTGCAAGGAGCTTCTTAATGCAGAATAATTATGTTCGCCGATCGAAATATTCTATTTAGAGATATTGGCTATGCATTTTTCTGGTTTCATTAATTAGTAAATAATATACTGCTCCATTTCAATCGCGATATTTAATCTCTAATTAATTTTTTATCTACTACTACTTATAGTTTCATATGAAAGGCTGCACATTCGTTAGGAGATTCAGTAGTAGAATGTTTTATTGCAGCAAAAGAGATGAATTTCTCTCTCGTCTAATGCATGAAACCGTGGAAAAGTGGTAGAAATATGTACGGTCCAGAATCGTCCATTTACCTTTACAACATTTCCCCGCATTTTCAGCTTTTGACCCTTTTATCTACTGTATACTTCTGCCAATTAGCACCCAAGGGAATAATATTTAACGCCGAATAAAATACGGAACTGGATTACGCGGTGAGCAATTTTTCGTAAATTTTAATACGCCTAAAGGGGGAAACAGAAATGCAAGCACGTAAATAATTTCTCAGCGAAGTTCTCGTTAATAACGGCTATTGACTAATTCGGGGGCACAACGAAACATCTGGCGACGTGATTCACGATAATCGCTTCCTACGAACTGCCGAGTTTTCACGCCATTCGACCAGTGCTCTTTCCATTCAGCGACAGAAATTTGCCCGTTATATATTTCGATGAATAACATCGTGACAACGAACGCGGTAACGAACGAAAAAAAGGCTGACACCGAGAGGTCGAAAGTAGGTTCCTCGTAATTGTGATTGCAGAACTGCTATGCACATCCTGGGTGGTTGCATTTTCCACGGCCGGAAACTGACGACAAACGTGAGAAAGGAGAAGCGACAGCCACGGGGGGAATAGTAAAAAGGACTGTTATTTGCAAATTATTGAAGTCTCTGGCTTATTGAACATAAGAGACAAAAGTGCTACAAATTGGTAGGGCATGATAAGTAATATTTTATTAGATGCTTGTCAGTATCGATTAAAATATGTAACGGTGTATTACGATTATCTATAAAAACGTGATTCAAGATCTCTCTAAACATATAGTTTTATATGCCACATTGTATTTAATGAACGTTGGAACACGTGCTTATTTATTGTAGAAATAAACTGATTTAAGCGAAATGGCGTGGTGTCAAGTAAAAAAAGTAAGAAATGAGAGTACTATAATAAATTTGAATTGAAGTAAACTGCCCTGAACAAAAATCAAAAAACATCCGACATTGAAGTAACGAATTATCAGTCCCGAATAGATGTGAAATTAATAATAATTTCATAGTGAGACATTGTTTTGCACGCGTTCATTAATAATTTCAAAATGCAATTCATTATGAAAAATATGTTTCTACATCACGTTTAATCATTACCGGAATAGAATATTTGTCGAATAATTATATTAATATTGAACTTGAGAAAACAGTTTTAAATAGAACAAAAAAAATCCTAAATATTGGATTGCATTTCTCTGTCAGCAAATTCTATGGGAAAGGGATGACTATTTTTTAAAGAGGACTAACATTAGAAGAACGCGATCGAAAGTAGACACGATTCTGGTCAGAGTGGCAGAAACTCCATCTGTGTCTCGAAGTAATAACCAGGAGCGAGCAAATCTCGAAGATTCTCGAGATTGTAGAAGACGAAATTGAACAGGAGGGTGGTTTGGTGAGAATCGAGGTAAAATTAACTCAGTGCCTCCCGAGAATGTCCGACTAGATTAGACTTCGCCGAAGGACGACTACTTCAGAGACACCTGTGGTTCGACGTACTTTCATGATTTGTCGAATAGGGGAACAAAGCTGGTGAAAGATTGGATAAGACGTCTTAAAATCTTTTTAGAATCAGCTGGAATCTTTGTGACTCGTGAACATCCACAAGACCACTGACTGGAATAAGTTGCAGTGATAGGCAATGCCATAACCTTGACACTATACTACTTGCAGTAGTAAAACCTGTATATGTAGAGACAGAAATCGCATGGCTCATCTTTTCTTTCATTCGTATATTAAAAATTAAGTTTGATAGTTGCTTTTGTTTTGTATATTTCTTTACAATGATAGGATAAGTTATAACTAGTTGAGATAATTAAAACATATTTATTTCTAACGGGAAAGTTATTAGTTTTACTAGAGAAATTCGTTCCATCTAATGAATTGCAAAACTAGTAAATGTGAAACTAATTGTTAGCCATTCCCCTGATTAACTAAACCTGTGCCATTTCTATTTGATTAAAGTACCTGTAATGTTATTATTTTATACGAAATGGAATTGCGACACAAAGTTATTCCTAAAATATGAATTGTTTTAAACCGAAGGACTATATGGAGGTATCATAAATTGATATTGATCTGTACGCAGAACAATGCATATAAAATACTAATTGTTACAAATACAAATTAAACTAGTTAACCCTTATTGAAACAAGTATTATATAGTAGAATATTCAAGGACATGGTACAACAAAAATCAAAGATGAGAAAAGCTATTCCGAGTTTAAATATATCAAACCGAAGTAGAATAAATCACTGTTAGTCCCTGCGATATCGACACCTAATTAAGAAAAATTTGTCAAAAGGTTCGATACTTGTAACACTGGCAAAATGATCCAAAAAAATTCACCAACCAGTTTATATCTAATATCGATCTGGGTGTGTGATATTTAATACATTCTCCAACTTCGATGAGGTCAATTTCTAACAGTGTTCGCAGAAAGTTCGGGGAACAGCCCTTATTGAGACCCCACAAATTTTCACAACTACCCGGCTAATAATAACCATATAATCTTCCAATTGCCACTTTATGTATCAACGTCTGTACCAATCCGCTGGCAAATATTATATTTTGAACGGTCCTCGTTTCCACAATCTCCCCCGAAACTAATATTAAGTGGTCTGTCAAGGTATCGTGGAAAGAAGTAGAAAACGCCTTGATCCGTCAGACATAGGGGACGGGGACTATTCTTAATTGTCAGCCGGCTTAAGATGAAGCTCTTTATCGTTTTCTTCCCCGGGTGGTTTCTTCTCTGGGTGGGCCCGGACGGTTAAATTCTACCGCCGACAGAGGCATTGAACCTGGCGCATGGTATCGCGGACAAAAGCGTCAGCATCGAAAACGCAAGCTACTCACCTTGGGTTTCCACGGAGAGCGGCATGGTGCAGAGCGTTGAAGCCATTGTTGTTCATGAGGGTGATGTCTGCAGCATGGTTCAACAACAGAGCCAACATGTCATCCCGTTTCTTAGAGATTGCATCGTGAAGGGGAGTGTCACCTTCGGTGTCCTGGAAACAAAGGAAGTGCTTTCTCTTACCGTGTGACGTGCACATTTTTTTCATTAAGAATCTATTATTAAGAAAAACGGTTCGGGCGTTTCTGGTTGGGCACGTCGGAGAATTTTCTCAGGCATTCCATCTCTGAGCCATGGGAGATTTTGTAACTCCAATTGTTGTATTTTTCTTTTAAATCCCAGGCAATTTGAAATAATAATTCTTAAGTTTCGAAAAGGCTCTAGCAGTTTTGTTTAAATTTTAAATCCTTTTACAGTTAATCCAGTTCACTCGGTTCATTGTACAGTTTTAATCAACATATCGCATTAATCGTGTCTAATAATATAGTAGTCGCCAATAAGCCTACGAAGTGAATGCGACTCAAAATAAATAGAATAAAATAAATAGCAAATTATAATCATAATAATTTGAGCTGCTGTTATTTTGGATGCAATCATTTATTTAATGAGAAGTATTTCTATATATTACTACTGTGTTATGGTTAAATAGTACTCATTTAAAATATACATTCAACTAATTTTTATCTACAACAGTAGAAAATGAATGGAGTAGGAAAATATGTGGTACAGAAATGTTCCAAACAGAACACTGTTTACAGAATAAATCACTAACCCGTTTTCGGCCAGCAATACCCGCGATCCAAAATTTCCGATAAAACGAACGGAAACAATGACCAATCGTTAATAGCAAACTACACAGTTCGTTACGTACGACTAACAGAACCAACAAATGTCGAAACAAAGAACCAAATCCATGAGACGACGTGACATGCAATGTTACTTCCATGAGACCCAAACACGAAACCAAACAAGAGACCAACAATTCGAAAACAATACAAGAAATGTAATAATGTAAACGAATGTTTGTTGTTAGGCCACTTGGAAATTAAACTCATATTAACTATAAACCAATTAACGTTATTATACATTGCAGTAAAAACGTTTGATACAAAATGAAGGTGTTACACAAAACGTGAATGGCTTCAAAGGGAGCACAATTTCATGTCAAGCAATAATCTTTTTTAAACAGTATCACATAAATCACGAAGCAGTGATATTTACAGCTCCTAACCCTTTCTACAAAATATTAACCTATTCGTATTGAAACACTACACTGTCCTATGTCTCTCGTAGATATGGCAAACTGCCACAAATAAATTTAAACAAAGCATCCTGTACACAGGTGCAATATTTTCTGCGATCCAGAAGAAAAATCGAAGGATGTCTGTCCAATATGAAGAAAGTTTACCAAGGCAACCTGAAAGGAACCCGGTCTCCGAAGGGATCATACGCAGGATATCGTAACACGCGGCACAGGGCCACACGCCCAGTGTGATTAAGTCGCTCTCCGTCACTGGAATAAACGTCGAAGCCCGCCCAGGACACTGTGAACGGGTTGTCCGCGCTTTAAAGGTCCACACCGTGCGAGAAAAATTCAGCTCGCCATGGTTACTGGCGGTCCGGTGACATCAGCGCCGGCTGCGTAAATAATAGGGCATCAGGCACAGATACTTTATGGGATCAGTTGGAAAAATCCTTTGTATAACTCCAATAACCGTGGAGGATAAATCTGCCGGCGCTGTCGAGAACCGGCGGCGCTATCTCGCGCTATAAATGCTGGCCATGCGTCACGCTACTAGGTGAGGGTGAAACTAGAAAGAGGCCAGGCAGTGGAGAACGACGAGGAAGAATGAAACAGGAGACAAAGAATGGAAAGTAAAGGGGAAAAGGAGGCGTTCGACACAGAAGACATTAGAAGAAGGGGGTGGACTGGAAATTGAGGTAAAAGTAGATATTCGAAAGGAGGAACGAGAACGAAGAGGACGGCCGGTCGACGGTTCCCACCCCCTGGTAAACCACATTAAAGTGGAAGAACGGCGTTCTGACAGCACATATATTGTTATAGCTTTTGGAGTTGCAAATAGTTGCAAGAAATTTGTATGCAGGCATCTTAAGGGGAGCAATTCATTTAACTGGTCCGAAAAATCGAATTTTTTCTTCTTTCATAAATCAGTAGTCTTGTATGTACAGCATCAAGTCAATTTGTCCATTAGTTTCTTCGCTATATTGCACACCAGATTGAAAAAAGTCCTCTTGAGAAAAACGCGTTTAAAGTTCTCGATAGAAAAAGAGTGAAGCTAAAATAGGGATTCGCGACAAGGTATTTTTCAAAGGGTATAAATACGTAGATACCTTTCATGTTACATGAACTTGTAGCTGAAAGAACATTCTTTAAAAACATATAAACAGATTTGAGTCAGCTCCACACTGTAAAAAAGTATAGCACCGCAAAGCATAGCAAATTCAGAAAGAAATGGGATCGTTCTAAAGTGGGCATTTTTTCCCCCCTTTGAAGATGTCTCAGGCAATTACCGGTGCCCTGCGGCAATCCATCTGCATGCCAAAATTTAGTCTATACATATAAGAAATTATGCCTAAAATTTCATACATTTCCAAGGAGGTCGAAAAATTAAATTTAGTTCGTGTTTTTACGGTTCGGGACCACAGTAACGTAGGGCTAATGGATGCACTTTACTTATTTACCTGGTCGCAATATCTTTTTATCACTTCCTTTTGTAACTGATGGTAAAGGGTAATCGTGGCAATCGTAATAAGTAATCAGTGGATCGTGTAATTATAAATCAATAATTTGCAATCGCTCAATGAAAAAGTACTTTATTCTTTTACTAGAATGAATGGTACATTGTCTTGATTAATTCGACCAGGGGTTGCATCGATTTATATGGATAACTATTCGATTATCAACATGAAATTCAATTACATTAAATTCTAGATATGAATATGACCAATATCAGTGAATAAGTTTAGTTGTAAATAGAGGTACCTATCAAAACTTCATCATTATAATATAAAATCTTTATAGAAGGAAAGCAAACAAATATTAATACAGTGTAAGTACATGCTGGATAATGATATGTCTCATCTGCGTGTTAACAGCTTTTCCTACCGTCAGTATCATAGTCAATTTCTACTTACAATAATACTCAGCACAATCGAAATAATAAAATTTCAAGAACACTCTAAAAAACGGGTCCTCAATTCGACATTCCAAATACAAGTTCATTCCAACAGCAACCATCTCTCCCTTCAAAGAATGATTAGCGTGCGGTATCTACGAAAGTAAACGAAATAAATGTCCCAACCCGTTGCTAGGAAAGATACATCTAATTGTCCACTATTCGTCGAACAAAGAAACCCATTTCTAACACTTGAAACGGTCCGCATTAGCGCAATATTAATTGCGGCAACTGCGGACGACCCGATCGGAGCAATCGATTTCTCGGCAAATTTCTGCAACCATGGAGAACGACGACCGTAGATCCAGCAGGCGTTCGAGGAAATAGCGGAGCCCGCCTGGACACTTTCAATTTGTGACAGCGTGACGCGTTCGTCCGCCCTCCCTATTCTCGTTCCACGTCGTTCCTTTCACTGCGAACATCGCGCAACCCTTTCGCCATCACGAGCCACCTGCTCTCCCGGCCGTTTCGTCCTCGTTTAACAAACGACACACGATTCGTATTCCGCCGCGGCCCGGCTTTTGCACGTGCAACTTTCGAAAGAGCTTAATTCCAGTATTTCCACCCCTCCGACCGCCCCCCCCTCCCCCCACAAATCGATTTCTCCGCGACCCTCGCCCCCGCAATTCTTCTACACCGCTGGTCACGCTGAGCCCAACGAACGATTTTTACCATCTTCCTCGTGGATTCTTTCTTATCGGCGACAAATGTCGCGAGATTTGTCAGGTATAAGAAGTACAAACGATCGGCGACGAGTTCTATCCGAATTCTCTATGGCCTATTACGCTCGCGGTGTTTGGCCGTCGGATAACTGATTCCGCCGGGTTTGTTCCAGTTTCGCCCAACGGAGGAACCGTCCCGTCCCTCGACTGTTCGATTTAATAAGTTTGGCAGTAAGGATCTGATCGCGTGGCACAGGGATCGTTATTATAATTGGTATTGAACTTGGGTGCTACGTTCGAAATAACGATTCCGGGGCGCATTGCAGTAACGTACGACGGAAGTTTCTGCAGTTTACCAAAAACTAAAGTACTTTCCGCGGGAGACATTGCCTCGAGTTCGGGGACGAGAGTGATAAAGGCACTCGTTTTCAAGCGATATTATAGTTCGGACTTGTAGAAATTGTTTGCAGCCTGTTCGAAAGGTTTGCGAGGTGAACTTGCGGATGGCGACTGACAAATCGTCCTCGCGAAATCTTTATGCGTAGTACGATGTTATAAAATGTATAAGTACTGTATCAAAATTGGTATCCATATCTGATTAATAGTAGTACTGATATCGCTGTATCTGCCATTATTAATGTGTTATGCGTAAAAATTAAGTGCAATAATTTATGCGCGATCTCGAAAACGTATAATAAATGTATCGATGATCACGAAAGTGGTGTAACAGTTCAAGCGAATCTACGACGTATACTTTGTATCATATCTCATCGATCTACGTTAAACCAGCGTGCAATCATTTTTGCGAAATAATCGAAAACCGTTCAATTAATCTGGCAATTTGCGTCGTTAAACTGCATTCAGTTCACGTTTATTTTGAAAGCTCCAAATTTATGTCTTAGGCCATTGTCACAATTACCGGCACAAATATCTTCAATCTTGGCAGCGAAGGATTTAACAAATCAGCCAAACTAATGACTCTGTTCGACAGTGTATATTTACAGTCTCTGTTCCCCAAACGAACGACCGTCGTTGTCAGCAGAAGTAAAAGACACGATATCACGTTTCGCCGCGTAAACGTTTGGCAGATTTAACTAGCTGTTTTAACGCGTTCAGCAAGAAACACGTCGTCACGGAAACGTCTGATTGGACCGCGATCAAACACCGAAACGGATGAAGAGACGTCGCGGGGAGACCGTGCGGCGCTGTGTGCGTATCAGGTGAACGAGTAGAGAAAATGAGAAAAGACAACAGCAACAACACAGCACAACCCGGTCACGGAAGTGTGGATTACAATCAGAGCCAGTCTCGAAGGGCCACCGTGAAGCGAAACGACGGGGACAAGCCGAGTCGAAGCGGCTTGATTGCACCGCAAATATTGACGGGGCTAATTCACCCTCACCCCGTTTACCTATCGAAGGTGACGAACTACGCTAATGAGGGCTTTAAGATGTCACCAAGACGGCAGGTAAACTCTCGCTTCCTGATACAGCCGCCGAAGATCGCAGTGCTGCGTAATATTTCTAGATTTTCGGGTCATTTGTAGTTAAAGGGGCGCGTATTACGTTGGTGAAAAGTAATTCGCCGATTGAAGCGTAGTGAAGGTGTTGGCTGGTTTATAATCGATATAACTTGAAATGAACGAAAAGAAGGGTGTAATAGTGGTACACGCGTTTCACAGATACTGCGCGAGACACCATAGTTCACAATATTAACCCTTTCGATGCCCTCTCGAAATTGAAAATGTGCTCAGTCAGTGCACGATACGATAGTCTTTATTGATATAGAATGGCGGCACGTGTAAACACTTAGATGCCCCGTTCAATTAAGTAAGGTATTCTTTATATAAATAATTGCAATTGTAATGCTTTCTGCATGATTATAAAAATAATCATTTCTGAATATCTGCTGATGTATGAAGGGATTAGAGTGGTTTGATATACAAATGTACAGAAGGCAACAGCATGTGATATGCTCTGGTGTTTATTAGTTAGCCCAGCGAAAGTATGCTTTTTAAACCAGTTTTTTTCACTCGTCGTTCTCAGAGACCAGAACGAGGATTTTTATGTTTCATTCCAGATCTGAATAATCATGTTATTTTGGTGAAAGTAATTAACTCTCTTCAAAGGATTTTACGTCGCAAGGCAAATTAGTCTTCGTCCATAAATTTTATTAATAAATTACGTAGTTAATATTAAGTTCTTCCGAAAAATGAACGATAAGGTTCGTGCTAGTGTGCCAGGAACCACAACGAAGCAGGAAGTTTAATTAAAGTAGAAAGCCCTTTATATCCCACCTTTTTTTCCTGATTTTCACCCCGCGAATTATGATACTTTCAAACACCCAGACAATTTTCTAAAGCACGCAATTTTCGCCGCAAAGACTGTGTCAGCTAGAGCTTTCCAAAATCCGTATTAAGTCGAGAACATTTAAGAAATGTTAGAATAAGAAATACCGACCTTATATACGATTAATGAAATTACGCTGACTGTTATGGATGCTCATTAAATATAAAATAAATGTAAAACAGCAGGCATAAACTATTGAACATTTCAAATAACGAATGCTCTCATTTAGTCTAGACCAACAGAATTTCCTGTATACTGAAACTAATTGCACTTTACCGATCCTCCGACAAAATAAATCAAAATTTCGCCCTACAAAAACGAACCACTGCTTCCATACGAAACAAGCCGAAAGACTTGCACTGTCCCAGTCAACTGAAAAGAAGAGCTCGGTACCTACGGCAAACACAATTATCATTACAGCAATCACGGAAGATCCCCTAAACCCGAAGCACGGCTTCAATTCCAAGACCGTCCAAACAGGCATCGCTAACGGTAAGCTAGAAGAATACTTATCCATCCGGTTTCAACTTAAAACCCCTTTTCTCCCATGATTCTTATCAATCCGAGCGCCGCACACACGCGCACGCGGAAATCCGGGAATAATCCAGCGCCGTACATCGGCTAAGCTCAACCGCTATTTTACAGTGGCGATCGATAGTGATTTCAGCTAAGATACAGAGCCACGTTGAAAGGACGGATGAAGGCGGGCCGAGGATGAGAGAGAGAGAGAGGACAGGCAAAAAGCTTCCCAGGAAAGAGCGAAAGCAACCGCCGCGGCGAACGTTAGAAGAGGGACAGAAGGAAGGAAAGAACGGGGACGGTCTTCCGCCTCCTTCGTTATACCCTCGTCTGGCCTCGTCCCTGCAGAAACGGAGAGAGAGAGAGAGAGAGAGGAGTTCGAGAGGCAACACACAGGCCTGAGAAGATAATGCAGACCGTGAGAAAACGGCGGAGCATCCCCAAAGTCCGCGTCCGCGCTTGATTGCAACGAAACCTGCCCGCCCGTTTCCAGTTCCTACTTTTCAACACGCCGCGGCCGGCGCGAGCCGCCTCCCTTTGGACCGATGCACCTAGCCGGAACGGGATCAACCGGGACTATAGGTGGCTCGCAAAGACGCCGGCTGGAATGCCGGTATGCGGGTCGTGTAGCAAGTTCAACGCCAACGGTGAAGCACAAGTGCAAAGGGTGCAAAATCCACCCCTCCCGTAACCTGGTCCGACCGAGAATTGGGAAGAAGAGTTGCCCGACTCGTTAGGCAACCGGTGCTGGTTGGGGTTGGCTGTTCGATTCCACCGCGATATTCGTCCACCTGTGAAATCGTTAGATTTGTGGGGAAATCAACAATCTTGTGGGAACTAACGTGGCGCACGATTATCGCGAACTGTCCGATACGTTTCCTTCTTTGGGCGGTCAATAACTGGCTACCGTGATTATGTATTTTTAATTAACATGGGAGGCGAACTGATCGATAATGAAATATTTCTAGCTGAAGTTCTCGAAGAATTATGGTGTGCCTGGGTTAATACGTCAGTCAGATGATTCAATCATCGCGTGTTTTTTTTTTTAATTGGTCTACGTTACTGATTGTAAGGGTCCGAAAATAGCGGGAAGTGCAGAACGAGGGAGAATTAGATATTTTAATCAAGGTTCATCATTGTTACAGTTTTCGATATACAGTGGATTCAAGTGGAACACATTGGGACCGGAATAATTTGTCCCAAAAACGGGCTGGCCCAAAAAATCGAATTTCAAAAGGCAGCCAAAACCAATAGTTTTTGTTTCCGTTCTTCAGTATCTGTCCCAAATAAGCAACGATCCCGCTTAACCGGCGTCCCAACCGGAATCCACTGTATCTAGTGATATTGCAAACAACGGGACCCCGCGAGAAGTGCTGAGCACTGCAGTACAAAATTAATCGTACAATTACAATTTTTTCATCTTACGATTAATCCCAGAATCATTTGACAGGCAATCAAATCTGCGCGCAATTCCGAATAGCAAAAATTATCACAAACTGTTGCTCATCTTACTAAAAAAAAAAAACC
The DNA here is from genome assembly GCA_963667235.1 of Nomada lathburiana. NCBI lineage: Eukaryota > Metazoa > Arthropoda > Insecta > Hymenoptera > Apidae > Nomada > Nomada lathburiana. The sequence continues at coordinate 5,653,248 of OY763898.1, read as the reverse complement.
ACCCCCACGCACAGATCCAAGATAAAAACGAACTCCACCACAAACGAAGACAAAAAAATCCAGCGCCAAACTTGTTTCTTCTCGCGCCTAGAATACTGCTGGACCAATTGTCGAAGCATAAAATTACCGCAACATTCCAAACTTCCCAATTATCCGGAATTCGCACGTAATCACAGGTAGATAAAGGGCGACACGGGACAGCAACGTTGCGCGTGTCGTCAAGTAGTAATCGCGATGGCCGAAAGCGCCGAGCTGATTTCACGCCGAGGCGTGCGTATTCGGGCGTACACGATTTGAACAACGTTATGTATGGTCGGGACGTGTGTATCGAGCAACACCGGTAACTGTACCTGGCGAACATCGGCCGGTCCGCACGGCACACTTGTACGCCGTGGCGCACGAGCGCATAATGTTACGTTTATACCTGACATTCATCATTAGCCCCGCTAATTTATGTTGAACACGAATGGTTCGGGCGAACGGGCTAATTAATATAAATTGCCGCCACGAGGATTACAGGGACGCGGCCGGCGGCGCCGTGACGCAATTCATTGTGTACTTTACGAATCGGCCGAAAGCCGATTAAGCCTGCCAAGTTACCACTGACGGACGCGTAAACATTCTGCCCACAGTGCACGATGAAGTTGACCGTGCACAAAAGCTGACGAATTCGGTGCCTGAACCAGCCGACTAGTCGATTCAATGATTAACGAACGACTTTCTGCTGGGATCATGGACATTTTTACCGAATCCAGGATTGCTCGCGCGTTTAATACAGAATTTGGAGTGATTGTTATAAGATTGGGATCTTTGAAATGGGTAGGAATAATGTAATAAATGGTCTGAATAATAATTAGATGTATTGATTTTTCAATCCTGGCAATTAGTTTTTTTGATGATTTTGGTTATCGATATTTTTCCATTCTTCTTTCAGGATGTTTCGCAGTTCGATGTTTAAATTGTTTGTACAACTAAACAGTTTATTTCCTTCACTAGGCTAACATTGTACGTATATCCGTAAATGTGCGCCGCAATAAAAATGTGTATGTATATATTTCGGGCAATTTACATTAATATGAACAAAATTAGTTGTAAGTGTTGTATAACCCTCGAGGGGGGATATATTTGCATTATTTCTGGGTAGAATCAAATTCTAGTATCCATTTACAGTGTGTCCTGTGTAAAACAAGCTACCTAAATATTTAATTCAGTTCTATGAATACAATAAAATATTTTGTACGCAATTTGAATGGGCTCGAAAGGCAAATTGCATTGCAAGAAAATTTCGTATCAGTTTTATTCTAGAACGTGTAACTGCAAAAATCAGTGATCGTCGATATTTAAAGCAATATCTCACGCGCTGCTCCCAATAAATTGTCCATTATATTACCTGCGCAAAATGAACCCAAACTCACCCCCTCGCCACCCCCTATTTAACAGGATAAAATCCGAAAGCTGTTAAAGAATTTTTCACTTATTTACCCGGCCGCGATCTCCCTTAATAACGAGCAAAATCCCGTGTCTGACTCGGTAGCTTTTTCATACCAACTTTCGTCGTCAGTATCCCCTCATTAATTCAAGAACATAAATTTGTATACCGCCGTCTATGTAACTATCTTCTACCCTTCCATTTCCCTCCTCGGATACATACAACGCGCGACAAGGCAACGGCCAGGGAAACCAATCAACGAGTGAAAGAGAAGGACGAAGAGGAGAGAAAGAAGAGAGAGAGAGAGAGTGGGGGGGGGATAATGCAAAACGAGGGGGATGGTCTAGAAACTGACCACGTGAAGCAGTTTAAAATTACGGCGGGAATCGATAACCCAGTTTTGTCGAGGATTGACGACGGTTTGCGCGGTGCGGCGCCGTCGAATACGTTTCGCTGAATCGAAATATCGCGATGATATCGTTTTTTCTGAGCACGTCGTACCGGGGTCCCAGACTGCACTTTATGACAGCCGACACCCCTGCAGGTACAGTGTACGCAAGGTAGTATAAAACCAAAAAAAAAAAAAAAAGAGGGAGAGAAAGAAAGGTATAGGATGGAAGGAAAAGTACACAAAAAAAAGGGGAAGAAAGGAAGCAAGGAAGATTGGACTCAAGAGAATCCAATATAGCGAACTGTTAAACCGTGCCAGGGTGAAATGAAAAGAGTGTAGGGGAATAAAGCGAAATGAAGAAACGCTTTCAACGAAAAAACGTCTTTTCGAACGCGGCCCGCGCGGAAACTCTTTACCGTCCTCGCGCTGATATTACACGGGATATCTTCGTTTTATCTTTACTGGATATGTATGCCGACTCTACTTATATTTTCAGTGTATTGGTAACAGTGCCGGCCTCTCCACCACCGACCAGATTAATTGGCTAAATCGCTTTCGTGCTTAGCTTGATCTCGTTACTTCCCAATCCGTTCCATTAATTTTAGAGGATTGTCATCGCCTGTAATGGTCTTTTCCAAGAATGTTTTAATTAAAGATAGGCAATTAAGTATGTATAACAATAATTTGAACATGAGTATAACATCTGTTTGTGACTGATAAAAATATTCACTTATACTCGTCTGCATAGTATAATCTGCGATAACTGCAATTCCACAAAAACAGAATGTAATATGCGGATTATTTGGAAATACAGTATCCCCTGCATATTTAATAATGGATATGTGTAAATAATAAACCGTGCACATTGCGAAAGTTGTATTCCAAACATAACGATTAAATGAGTTTCGTTTTCCCTCATAAGCCTTGCTGGAACCATTTTGAAACAGAATTTCACCACGCGCCACAAATGTACCTGACAAAAGAAGAAAGCAAACGCGTATTTCATCTCAACGCGAAAAATACCTCAAGGCTCGCGTGCAATGTCTCATGACGGAAAATAATTAAGCCAATGCATTTTCGATAAAAGTTCGCAGTAGCTGCAAGCAGACCGTCGCGACGAACAAGAGAAAGAAATTATTTTGCCGAGGAGGATTATTCGTCTGCGGATTCTTGGTACCGCTTTCAGGGAATCCGCTCAAGATCCTGCGAAATCCGTGCCAGAATTGGCGACATTTTTCGATCCACCTAGACACCCAGCTTTGACGATACGTGACGATACTGTCAACTTTCGACAGAAACCGATGGAACCGCCTTCCTCTAACCAACCCCCCACCCCCCAGGGGGTGGGGAGGGAAGCTCGACGAGGACACCAACAAAGGACGCAGGGAAAATGTTTTTGCATAATTCTGGCGAAACGTACGGAGCGTATTCGTCGGCATTCCGTGCGCAGGACAAAATTCAATTTAGCAAGACGCGTTAAAAGAGGCGAGAGTAGCTACGAGAAGGGTACACAATAGCTACGGTCACTACAATAACTTCGGAAAACCTTACCCTACCCGCGGCAAACCGCAACCACTCCTTGCTTATTGCTTTCAGTATTAACTCACCCCTCGTGGCGCAGAGCTCTCCTTTTCGGATCACTCTTTGCCACGACAGAAAGGCACGACTTTATTTTAACGCGCGATAAGTCGTTACCCTTCATCCTGACTCTGCAACCATACTTTCTTTCCGCTGGTATTTCTTTTTAACGCGTTCGGTAATCTGGCCCTGTTTTGTCTGAATGGTTTCATTGAGTGGCGATTGTTTAACAGTACTGTACGTATGCGATGGTTTCTATTTGTCGTTACTTAGTTCTGGTAGAAGAAGGGATCACAAAAGTGTAGCAACGATGCTTGTAATTGACACGAGAATATGTTGCAAAGGAAGTTGAAGTTTGAAGTGATGATGCTTGATAATGAAAGTTCGAGATTTAATTATTTGTAGAAGCAAGTCGAAATAAATAGGGGAAATATTGTGTATTATTAGCAGCGTTGACAACAAATATTGCTACTGGAAAATGTTTCTTACAGTGATAATAGAAGAGTTCTAACTTAATTTTCCGTATCCTTTCAACTGTATTAACAAAATAATTATTCGTTTCGCGTAAAAAAAAATTGGCACAATTGCACTAATATGATTTATTTGAAAAACTATAATGCAGCTAATAAAAGTGATGATTAACGTGTAAATAATTAAAAGGAATAGGAAGAACAATTATTTTTAAGAGGATTACATAAAACAGAAATAGAAAGTAAGTAACTCCATCATATTTTTATATTAAAATTCAACTTCCCAAACAAGCATGCTCGCCAAAAGAATTCATCTATTATACGCACAATAGCTCCTGTAAAGAAATCCGTAAAAGTACCACGAACAAGTAATTAGGATAAAAAATGGCCCAATATCACATATCCACAAAAGACGAACACAAAATGAAATCTGCAATGTATTAGAAAAATTATGCCGATGCTGAGATAACTTCTTCTTTCCCTCGCATACAGTAATTCCAAATACGCTTCAACCCTCTCCGTTCAGACGTTACCTGCCATGGCCCAGTAATCGAGTGTACTACTGACTCATTCGCGAAACTCTGTCGCACTTGAAGTTGTACGCTCGCAATCCGATAAAACTTCACCGCAGTGATTTAAGCGTCTACTAAGGATCACGGTGGCAGAGGGTGTTATCAAGGGAGAAAAATAGCGCATCCCTGTCCCAATTTTCAAATCAGATCGGATAGTAGTATCGCAAGGTCGATGGGTAACCACGCGAGCCAGAAAATCATTCGCACTGTCGCCGGTGCATCTTCTTCCAAGTGTTCGCGCTGCCAACAGTGAACAACGGTATCATCCATCAAGGTAGTGGTTTAGCATGCTCTTGTCAGTCCTTTCTGTATCGCACAGGTCCGCCGCTCAGTCGTGAACACCAGGCAAACTCGTCATCGTGTCAACGTCGATCAAACCATCAAAATATCATCGAGTAGCAGCGGAACGCCCAAAGCAGCCAGCACTATCATCCATCAGAGAAACTTTGTCACATGTAAACGCCATTTCTCTCCGGTCTGTATGCGATGCAACGCCGGTCGATAGCAACGCCTGTGCTTTCTCTCCTTCTGCCTCCTTCATTCACCCTCTCACCCTCTCACCCTCTCACCCCATCTCTCTCTCTCTTTCTAGCTCCTCCAGCTCTCTATCCCTATTCGACGTTCTACTCAACTGCATATGTCGCCGAACATGTCCGCTAATTCGGCACATTAATCACGAATTGCTTATGGATACGGTTTAAGGATGGCTCGCATGGAATTGTAAATTTTGTTCGTGTACCGTGGGTCGCGTCGCCGCATCGGCAAGTTGGAAACAGAAATCGACTGTGACTGCGGGCAACGTTTCCTTCTACTTGCAATGCCGGCTGATTCGCGAGGGGCCCGATGCAACATCGACTGGTCGTTTGTCAAATGACTGGACGAGAAAGAAAATGGGATTGTATTGGTGTTCGATTACCTAGTAACCACTACAACCGAAGTGTGTTACACTGGATTGTTATTTGTTTCAGGGTTTTATTCTGATATGAGACTTGGAGGATTGTCGCATAATCCAACAGTGTGACTCCTAGCTGGAAGAAAAGACAACCTAGTCGACAACGGGTGTACAGTCTATGGGTATCCATCATTTTTGTACACATTTACAATGATCTCACAGGGAATAGTTTGAAATAAAAGTTAATCAGCCTGGACGTGGCTATAAACTGCAATAAAGAATATTTTCAAGAATTTGCTTTTTCAATAACAAGTCAAGGAGACGTTGTTTGTTCAAATGGAGCTATGTATTTTTGACTCGACAGTGCTGTAGCCGTCGCCATGACGAATTCAGCGACCTACTACACTGTGACTATCACATAACATTGAATTAATAATGGAAATTTATTTTATTGCAACCGAATTACATATTCAAAGCAACCCCTTATACAGGTATATCCTAAACTGTAACACTTTTCTTGTGCACTATATTAGCACTTTTAGATAAAACAGGACCGATTGTTCTCGAAAGTGAGAAAGCAGGACACTGAAAATCGGTAATTGACTTGAAATTGAATTTCTGATAAATTATAATTCACGCAACTACAGTTTCGCCGTACTGCTCATTGAAGTTACAGTAATTAATGCTGCAAATTTGTTACTGTGCTAAAATTGACCAGCACATTTGACACTGTTTAATTATCCAAATATAAATTACTTAACAAACGAATCATCAAGTGAATCATTTAGGCCGCACATTTCCTTCATTAATTTCGAAGACGTCCGAGCGTCCATGGATTCTCCGAAAATTGAATTCCGCGGGAAGCAATTACCTCCCCTCCCCCTCTTTGTTATTGCTCCGTCATACCCCGCGCATCGATATTCGAACGTCTGTTCGCTGCACATTTGGAGGTAAGTGTACTCGAAGGGAGCGCAGAATTTCGTCGGGAAATCCGTCGCACTTCTCGCTGGCGTGCAAGATATATGCTTTATAGGCCGCTACTAGATCCTTCCGAAACAATGGCGCGCCATAAATCGAGCGGGGAGAGTGAAAAGCAATGAGATTGTTTGGAACGGATCTGTAAGCCATTCGGGGTGGCACCATGTGAAATATAAGTCAGAAACCGATCGAGAACCATTTCACTCGAGCACCGAGTGGGTGGACTTCTTTACAAACGGCGAGAACTGGCGCCGTCGAGAATACGAAAGGAACTATCGAACCTCGAAAACTTTTCCCCTAATGTAACGCAGATATATCGGCGAGCGGTATCATCGATAAAGGGGATAGTATATCGTCGATGAGTATAACTTGAAGCAACACTTTAGTTTCAACATCGACTGCGTGCGATTATTGATAATATCGTTTCTTTCTATTTAGATTCAGAATGCTGAAAATATCGAGCTTAACATGTCCTATTGATCTCTGCGCGGAGTCATTGATAGAAGAATATGAATGAATAATAAGCTCCCAGTTTATACATATTTTTCTGTAAAATATGTTTGCACTTGCGAAGTCACCGTGTCAACAACGAATGCTAGCATAAATTGAAGTGAAACAGTGAAATATGCATAGGCATAGATACGTGAGCAATGTGAGAATTCAAGGATTAAGAATATTTTCTTTATATTTCGCCTCCTGTAATTTGAAATGGCTGAAAGAGGACTTCGTTCCATTCGGTGAAGAATCGAGAAGAATTGACTACAAATGGATCCACCGTGCGGCGAAGCAGTGCGAACTGACCAGTGGACGAATACAGACGTGCCTAACAATAAAGCAAATGTATCACTATTACCCTAATAAGAATATTAATCTAACAGATTCCTCACGTGCCTCGCATAAACTTTTTCTACGAATTCAACGAATTCAACGAATTCAACGAATCATTGCATTCGTGTTTGCAATACCTCCAACGAACTATTAAATATAGAAAAATACTTTCCAAACATTTGGCACTTTATTTATACCAAACCATAGATTCAAATCAAATGCAATAAATAATATTAATATATAACAAATCCCTACTGCAAAAGACTACCAACTCCAAACCAATCGAATTTGCATCCACGTAAACTATGTGTAAACCGTTTTGATTTTCGTCCAACCAAAAACACATCTCCCCGATCGCTATCTTAACAACAAACCCGTAACCTTCGTAAAAAGAAGCAACATATACCATTAAACTGGAAGCCTAAAGAAACAAAGAAAAACAGAAATAACTTTGCAAGAATCAGTGGAGGATTCTTTCAAACTCGAAAAACCCACGACCAAAATGAACACGGCACGGTGCCTTTGCCGTTCAGAGACGAAGAAGGACGAAGAAATTTGCCGGTAGGTGGGAAGACCGGAAGTCTGTCGAAGACTCTTGCAAGGGTGTCCTCTCCGCGAACGTCACCGACAGTCGAGCACCGGTTGATTCGCGGCGATGCTGCCGGCAGTTTACGGGCCCCTGAACCGACCATAACTTCGACCCAGACAATTCATAAAGCGTCCGCGCCGCGACCAGAGGAAGAAGGTGGAAAAGCGAGCGGAAAGATATCTTGGTTCTGTGTGGCTCGCTGGTCGGATGCTTCGGATGGGTGGATGCTTCTCCCTGGGTGGAGTTGCCGCCACCAAAGTGCTCTCTAAATTATTCTCTCGAGCGGCACGAGTGGAGGGGTCTTGGAAAATGGAGCTCGACGAGTCGCGAGCCAACGCGTGGAAGAGGTAGGGAAAAGAAGAATGAACGTCGGATACAGAAAGCTTCATTGCTTCCGGTTCCTTGCAACGCCGATCGTACCTGTACGAATTAATTTTCGGTCTGCTGGCGTGTACTCGAGGCGAATAAAGCGATAGCTAGTATGTACAGCACTGTGCAAATGTCTTGGGCCACTTGCGTCAGATCCACTTTCATTAAACTTTTCTATAACGTTCTGAATTGCCGCCCTTGAGAAACTACATTTTCTGGCAATCCCTCTCCGGCCAAGCCCTTCCCGATAATGAAGAATGATTCGGTGTCTATCTGCAACTGATATTTTTGCCATTACGCTTGTTACATTTCAATATCTTTCAAATCGATCAATAATTTTACGCCACACGAGTGCACTACGCGTGAACCACTGTACGTTAAGAATTTTGTTTATTGGAGTCCTTAGAACGATGGTTGCAAATCGAAAGTCGAAACAGAAATGAAACATCGGCAATGGAAATGTCTGCAGTCAACATTTTTACCTGAAATGCTCGAAATGCAAGCGACTCAGCCTGCATGCCATAAAAAGCAATAAGTCCCTTCTTTCACTACATTTTCGGGTAAAACGCGTGCAGAACAATTTATTAAAGCACAGCGAAATATTAGAATCTACGGTATGGTAACAAGTAAACATCATAAACATTCATTTATTGATAAAACAAATGTCACGCGGTGGCCTAAGACTTTTGCACAGTACTGTACGTACATGTAGGCTTCGTAATTTTTCAATGGTGTTTGAATTGGATTTGCTCGTGTAGCGTTGAGGATACATTTGGGGATATATTTTGTGTTAATCCAATATATTGACACGCGGGTTATCATCGGTCTTTGTCGCGGTCTTGATTAATTAATTAGCTGATTTAATTAATTTCTAAATACATATTTATTTTTTCAGTGATTGCATGATGCAAAACATACATATATGCAGTGCTCAGAAGACGATCAGTGTAAGTCCAACTTTCCCTGAACATGATTTACGTAGTTCAAAAACCTCTTTATTGTTAAATACGCAAGCATACGATACTAACATTGTCAGAAGCCAATCACTGTAAGTCCATTAGCATACAAACCGAGATAAACAAGGTTTTTACAAAATACTTGGGAAAAAAATGACAATGTTATTGCTTGCGTATGAAAATAGTGACTTAATTGATTTATCAACTGGAAGTTTGAACAATAAAGAGGTTTTCGAGCTACGTAACTCGTGTTCAGGGAACGTTGGACTTACACTGATTGGCTTCGGAGCACTCCGTATATGCAGTGTGTCCCACGACCTCTGTCCACCTGAAACACCTTCGTTATTCCATGCAATACGTGAAAATGTTTAGGATTATAGGATTTTTTCGTTTATCCTAGTATTCTCATTACGAAGCATATTCAAAGCTACGCAAAATGAATCCTCAACTCTTTCGTGCGTGAAAGTAGTCACAGAAATGATAACTTTCAGGGAAAATGTACCGCAGTACATTTTTATTCAGAATTTACCATTCTATCCAAATCCTGTACATATAAGAAATGAATCGTTCAATTTAAAAGAACGAATGTGACCTTTATATTTCCTACACACGCCCACTTGTCAGAAAACTGCTATGACTACATTATTAACTGCTTCAAATCCTATAACTTTTATTTGAAATATTTTCGCGCACTGTTTAAAATAACGAAGATGTTTCAGGTGGACAGAGTTCATGGGGCATATTGTATAATAGTTTAATCCGAGGGAGTCCTACATCCTGCACGAATACTGAAAACCGTCATGTTTCGAAAATGCAGCAGTTAATTGCGCAATGCTAATCTATCTATTGTAACCAATTGCAGAATGCAACGAGTTATTACAACATTCCAATTGTCAGAATATTTCAAAGTATGTCCTATTTTGTTTTGTCGTCAACTAATGGATCAAATTGGCCAGCAATAAACGTGTTCTGTTAAGTCTATTGCTTAAAACGCGACAAAAATCAGAGCTATGTATTTGGTTCGCGTTATCGATTCGTAAAGAAAAGAATTCTCAATTGTCCCATATAATTATATCCCTTTCCCCCAAACAAAATCCTATCTGGAAAAAAAACCTTTCATCTACATTAACACGAGCATGATGCAACTCATTGTCAGTCTAAGCTAAATTTCATGGGACATAGCCAATGTATGGTCGTAGATGAATCCGTACAATCGAGATTACAATTTACGTGATGGTTTAGCGCAGGGCACATATCCAAGATGTATCTCACCACTACGAACGTTTCGATCCCTCTAGCTTATTGAAACGATTTACACGTCCATCCGTTTCTTGGTACCAGGCCAAACCAGCGTAATCCACTTCTCACCGAAACACAATGCGCCCCCAACGCAGCAACACGAACGACCATACATCGGAATTAAATTTTATTCGGGTTATTAACATAAGGTAAAATATGCGCGACCTATCCATTGGTCAATGGCACAGGGTATAGAATAATTGTTAGTACGGGGTCAAGGAACACCTGCAGAATGAAAGTACATGTATGGAATAGGGAATAACTGATGAAACACAGTTCGAACTTTTCCAAGGAGCCCCAAGGGCTTTCATATGTCGGGGTTTAAATAAACTCAGGTTCGTTAAACGAAGTGGTATTAGTATTGGATGATATTAAATATAAAGTACTCTTTTAGGACGTCCAGCCACCTTTCGGGCAAACCAGAAATTACTGTCCAGTGGAAAGATTAATTCGTGCTTGCAATCAAATAATCACATGTTTACTCGATTGTAGACTTCTCAACTTTATAATACACTGGATGTTCGTGTCAAGTGGTCCATTAAATTTGTAAATAAACTAAATCGCTACTTCATGTCAGTATGCAAGACTGGATATTAATATTTCATATGGTGTAATAGTGGTAGCTACAAAATTCAATACAGCACTGAACCCATACATATTTAATAATTTTAAAATCAAGACAAAATTTGAAAAACTTTTGGCGCCGATTTCCTGTTCATAATCTACAATCTACGATAATAAATCCGGGTACAATATCTCCCGTAATGAAAAAAACATCTTCGTACTATGAACGAATCCATGATTTAAAACACACCTTTTTATGAGCCGTTCATTTACCAAAGTATTCTAATTAAACTCCAGAAAACAAATTTGGTGAAAATTCGTACACTTATCTGCATTATATTGTTAAATTTCTGATAAAATATATATTCAAATATACATTGCAGAATGTATTATTACAGAAGTGGCTGTTACACTACGACTAGTATTTTCTAATTTAACTTACCGTATGGGGTTAATTAATTTAATCACGCTGACTTCTGAAGGCAATTATTTATACATCAACTGTCGTACAAAGTTTTTTCATTTAATGGTGTTGACCGTAATTATCAAGGAAATTTATTTGAAATATAGTTAAGTTAAATAAAGTGAAGCACCAATCAAATAATAATAATAAATAAAACTCCAAAAGTGGTATTACTGGCTTTGACACTCCTGCTCTCGCGACCTAAGAACAAATCTGCTTCAAAACTATTCTAATCAACCATCTTCGCCGATCACAACTCCTTTATCGGGCTCACAAATTTTTCTACGAACCAGAACGTGCAAGTCGATCACTAAATTCTTGCGAATTCGTGTAAATTTCTAGCTCCCGTTCGATACACGGACAAGGATCAAATTGTGCACGTGAGAGGATTTTCACTTCTGGCTACATCGCTATTCCTCGCCTAGTTAAGAAGCGAGGCGAGCTTACTAGCTTACTTCTATTGAGTCTGAGACGGTATCACCAGGGCTATACCATTCTTAGCCCCGTGGCGAAGGCGAAAGCGAGGAACAGAAGTGGTCTCTGGCGGGTGAGCCAACCAGCAAGCAGCAGAATGAGAACGAGATTAAAGTATTTGCAACTGCAAGAACGACGCGGCGAGACTGTTAACTAGCGAACACGCTCCTACGCGTGATACTATCGCAAATTTATTCGTCGTTCGCAGAGAATGTCAAAAGTATTGTTCTACGGATATAGCTGCGAGCAACGCGTCGTTGAAATTGTTCCTAGTGCTTCTTATTGGTGGTTTATTTTAATTTGCATTGCGCGGAGTTGGCCGTATTTCTGCTCACTTTTCCAATGCCTATGGAGAATGTTTAACAGTAACATTCCGTACAAATTACGGATAAGAAGTTTTGGGTAAAAACGATCCGACACATTCAGAGAAAAATACATATAAATTAGATAATACAGTTCTTTTCGCCAATTTCGTTTTACTATACTAACACGTTTTTCAATTTCATATGAAAATAGTTTTGCGATAACATTTTTCTTTCCCGAATGCAATCATTTGAATGATACACGAAGAACTGAAGACAGAGATTGGCCCAAAGAGTCTAGCAGAGTAAACAAGTGCAAGTGGCTCCCGTGATAATTTTTGTTGTTATTGGATAACAAACAACGTTCTTTGCCTGAAACACATGTGCAACCTCAGATCTCTACCACCTCGTTTAAGGGTAATATGGAGGTAAAACAACTAAACTTAGCAATTTTTTTTCTCCCTTACTTCTTCGGACATTTAAATGGAACTTGAAGAAAAAATAGCTCTACTTCATATTTTTTCAGTATTGTTAATAATTATTATAAAACTACATATTCCTTAAACATTTTTTGATGCGCCGCAGAATTTTAATCATTAGTTTCTGCCGTGAGAAAAAAAAGGTGTGAAAAACGTCAGCCTATGGCGCTCTCTTCATTACTCGTTGTATCTACACCAATTAGATTTTAATCACTCCAATAAAAATCATACAAATATTATAGCCGAACAAGACAGTCGCAGGATACTATCTAAATTTCTGTTTCCCGTTCGACTCGAGCGTTTAACGTAAGCCCAATAATTCCCCGAAAGCGAAGAACCTGCACGACGAAAAATGAGGAAAAGGAATATAACCTTCATCCCGTTTCCACTTGTACATTTTCCGCAACGCAATGAAACTTGCGATTCCGCCATCCCTAGCCGACGATGCACGCTAATCCCGTTACTTCCGTAGTCTTAGCTTCGTAATCCTCGAGTCTTGATTTATGCAGCAGATACCCGAGAGATAACTCGAAAGCATGGTGGGTCACATACTCTTAAGACGGTCTCAAGGAAAGCCTCACCGTGTAGGAAACTCTGCAGCCGAAACGTTTGTAATATATGCAGAAGAAAGTAGAGATCGTGTGCAGCAAGTTTTGAAAGCGTTATGTCGATCGAGTATAATGGAAATGTACACTCGCCGGTATTTGCATCGAGTGGAAACAAAAGAAAATGTAACACTGTTGTTTCGAACCCTCCGGTAATTAGGAATAAATATTAATTTCTTTTATTGGACTGTATAAAAGGAGCAAATTTCTGTTATGCAAAATGTTTGATGAAGAACTCGATTTGTCGCCCTTTTTTTATTATTCTATGGTTAACTTTGCTTCGATTTAATTTTAGTTTTTCAACGCGTACTTGTATTAAGTTAGAGTAAATTTCATTTTGCTTTTTATTTTTTAAGGTATAGATGCAATATTTCTTTTTTCTTCAGTCGTGGTTACAGAACATTTCAAATCGAAAGTGTCGCTACATATTATGTTTCATAGGCTGTAACAGATACACTTCGATTTATTACATTTCGAATTTGAATGTTTGTTAGCAGCACGAACGTGTCAGAATATTTATGGGTTCTGCGCGCAATGATGCCAGTACACAACAGTTATAACAAGGGAGGTGTAAATCATCCATTCCAGCGTGATTTGTTCAAAGCTATGCATAAAGAAACATTTTCACGCGACATGACAGCGATAGAGCTGCCAGCACATTTATTGCGAAAACATTTTTGTAAAATGCAAATATTAGTGAGACAATAATCACATTTTATTAACAGATAACTTTATGTCTTTCTTTCTTTCTTTCATGAGATATTATTTTTCAAGCGATTCGTTGAAAGGACGACACAGAATCAGAAAATGTTCTTCGACAGTTTCATTTCATTTTTAACAAAAATGGAGTTTCCTTACAGTCTGTACCATCATTATTGGTGGTTATTGTCAAACAATATTGTTTCAAATAAACATGGTGAACAGTACGTTCATAACAAACCTGTTCCACTTACTTTCTTGCAAATGAGTATAATTCACAGTTGTAGCTGCAATAAAAAAAAGTCCAATTCAGAATCTGCCATTCACCATGCACAAGCACGAACCTTATCATAGGTCAGTGAAGTAGCAGGAGTCAGATAGCTGATAGTACGAGTAAAAGAGCAAAGTAACTTTGAACGACGATATCTCGGAAACGATGGGTCGTATGGCCATTAAACGAAAAGCCCATTTTGTAGGGGAAGATTTCCTGCTTTTTTGCTATGTTGGCAGGATAAAGTATAAGGGCGTGTAAACACGTCATATAGCAAGTTCTGCTTCGGCACAAATCGTACATTACCTGTTTATTTTTTTGCCACGAATTTTTTAATATTGAAAATGCCCACAATTCACAAGTGAACAGTTCTTTTGTCAGGATAGAACAGACAGTTGTAGCAGTACTTAGTTACGGTATATAATTAAATAAAATGTAATAAATATAAATAATAACGAAAGGGATAAATTTCCTTTGCATAATTGGATTAAATGATTTCAATTATTGAATTTGGTCTTGCTGTTATTTATTTACCCTAGCTTTGAGTAAATCAATTGAAAGAAGGGCTTGTACATTATCAGTTACCTCGAGAAGAAATGAGTTTCATGTACTTACAATATTATTTGGTAAATGAATCACGTACTGTAGGGAAAAGTAACAAGTACAAGAAAATAGTCTACTATAAACATTTTATATTTCACTGGACAAAAATAATTGTGCAACAGTTGTGCAATTGTCGTGATGTTTAAAAACAAAACTTCACGACATAACATTATCCCGACAACGAACGATATATATTATGTCACAATGCATGGGGATTTGCGCAGAAAATTTTCAATGAGCTTAATGCAAGCCCCGCAGTTTGAAGTTTCTAAGCTGTTCGATAAAGAGCGAGGCGGACAAATGAGAAACAGAGAAGAAACTGTAATAGTCCATAAAACTGTCCGCACCTAACATTTTTATCCATCCTAAAAGAAATTCACATACTGAGCGGCAGTAAACAAAGTATTATGAAACAATCTTTAATAAAATACAAAACGACTCCTGCGATCGTTTTTAACTTTCTCGTCTTCGCCACGATTAAATCTCCGCTTTATCTAAAGGGCCAGTAAAACATAATCCTCCATAATGGAGACAGTCCGAGCAATAAAGCCTACACTGTAGCCACCATAGCACTCATGATCCTGCTGATACTATAAAAATGGTATGGACAAGAGTCGATCGTACCTGGTTAATATTGCATCAATCTCTCGATATTAAAATCGACAAACTGTATCACTTAATTTAATACGATATAATCGCGAAAATACAGAACAAAGGCAAAATGGTTGTGCAATCAAAATGCTTCTATTGTACAGTCTGTTCTACATTCCACGATCCCCATAAATTAAACAAGAAAATATACTATATCATTTGAAACGATAATCTTCCGCACTCCGGCAGTCACATACATTTCCGTCTCAAATAGGACAATTTTTGAATGTAAATGAACGAAACTATCCAATGTAATACATCAGCAACGGTCATGCATAGTGCATGCACGATGAAACGGGCAATGACGAAATAGTTTCTCTCTCTCCGCGATCCAAATCGATTTAGCACGGTACAACCCTTTCAACTATTCCCGCAGGCTGTCATTTCGAGTTAACAGAATTACAAGGGTTAATTAATTAGAAACTGGCGAAATTGGACACATCGCGAACAAAAAGCCCACGGGGCAGCGAACAGCTGGCCGGGCAAAATAAAAGCGATACAGGAAATAGCGGCCAATTATTTCGGCGTGCAGCGGAGAAAGAGCTAATTATGCGCATTGAAACCGTGTCACATTGCTCGCAAATGGGCCAAAAACTGTTTCAATTACAACGGCACGCGCCGCACGGAATCTGTGGCCACGATTGGCGAACTGAATTTGCCGCCAAACGCTATTTGGTACCGCGAGAAAATTACATGTCCTTGAACGATCGAAGAGAAAAAAATTATACTGCAATGGCGGTTTAATTTTGTAATTCAATTGTACGCGATAATTTGCATATTGTCGAAAGATGTGACGCGAAAATTGTACATCACATGAAGGCAATGCATATTCATTACACCGATACCGACTGATTATTAATAATGTATAATGACCGTTGTAAATTCGATTTCAGTTCTGCTTAACATTGAATTATTCTTGGTAAATTTTCTAGTGGCTTCGGTTTATTCATTATATCTACTAGTCGCCCACCGTGAAGAAGGATGAGCATTTCAATAGACGTTCAATTATAATTGGATAAAGAATGATTGGCGTGCAGTTATATTGCATCTTTCATACACCCACGATGAATTAATCGTTAGCTTATCACCAATTTTAATTTCGGTCACTAATTGATTATTGGATTAATTATAACATTTAAAGTTGAGATATATCGGGCTTAGTTTCTTTGTGTCTCCTGCGTACTCCTGCTAAATGTGACTTCCAATCGCAAAATGTTGTAAAGTAATATTTTTATTTGTTGAATTCTCAGTATTTGTACAGTAATATAACATTTTGTCAATACCAAACTAACAAAATATATCGCAAACGCGTTAGTAATTATGAAAGCGATATAAGAAAGAGTCATTCGAAATACCGAAGCACAAATCCTTCCATAAAATTGTTAATAAAATTTTACAACTACACGGAAGCCTTAGTTTACAAGAGTGAATATATTTTGTTTTGCATTTCTGGATCGTAGAGAAATATTTGAGAACTTATCCAGACACACAAGTACAAATACATAAAAACAATTTTACAGTGCTCCATAAAACGAGTTTTATAAGATAGTTTCAATACGCGAAGCTACAGAATGCAAACGAAAACTAAGAAGGCCATGGTCGCGCACAATTTGCAAAAAGAAAAAGGGTGCCCACCTTCGTTCATCACAGATTTCCAGTGAAATTTCGAAAAGGTAGTTCAATAATTCAGACCTGCGCCGAATCAATACAGACACGAGCCACTGACGTATCGGTTCTCGGCTAGTCCATTTGGGAAATCGTCTCTGGACCGAGTGTCCCTCTACGGGTGTCAATAACCAAAATAATACGCAATACATCAAAGCCTGAACCAGAGATGTTCCACAGTGACATATTTATGGCTGTCAATGTGATGTTCTAACCCGCGAATCACGACGCTAGGGTCACGTCGGCGCTGGTTGATTTATAACATCGATCGACAGTGCCGGGAGCATCTCAAAAACTGAACATCTGACTTCGATCTACGTGATTTCCACTGGGCAGATTACACGAACGGTTTACATAACGAAACTGTCGGCCGTGCCAGGATTCGACGTTTCTACAATCGCGATGTAACGTTACGAATATAGATACATATATTTATGGGGAAAATATTTCATCCTGAAAAGCACTGACGTTCGTATATCGTTTAGATTTATGCCATGCGATGCAAGTTCTTGGTTGCGTTATGGAAACGTCCCTGCAACTTGACTTATTTCAAGTCTGCAGTTTTATCATTCTGTGTATTTTTTAATTCTGTGGATATGAATGATCGTCGCATATTTGGGAAACTACCTTTTGCCATATAATACAATCATGAGATAGGTCTGAGGAAAGCGGATAAAAATTGTGAAACTACATGGAAATCAATATTATACTGCAATATATTGTAATTGAATATAATTCAAGATAATCATAACGATTGTACTTTTCAATTATACGATACGCATGAATATTTCACTACTGTTTTAATTATAAGAGCTCGTTTCAGTGATATCGACTGAATATTTTGTGAAGCAAGGCTGTCGTTGGTAACCGAAATTCGTCACTTCACTCGAAAGAGCATTCCAAAAATTATGAAAACAAATTTGAACACGGCACACAGAAATAGATTCACACACTGCTCTTATAATCTGTGCACGCGTTTGAATCTCCGACTAAGATCTCACTGAATCTTGCTGTTAAAAATGCCATCTTCTTTGATTGGACGCCCGTGTTTCAGAAATAAGCAGACAATAACATTTGCGCGCCCAGAATAAATAGACCATAGCAAAGGTATGTTTCCTGCAATATTTTTCAGCAACGGTGATGTTAGTATTATTTTCCATTGAGGGCCACGTCATATTTGTTATTTAAGCATAAACATGAGGTCACTCAGAATTGTTTGCGAGCAATGTGAATCTTCCCAGGGATCCTTTGACCACGTCTCGAGAGTATACCGTCGTCTTTCGACTTGTCAAACACGTGTACATAGGGTGCTGCCCGAAATGGAGCAGTTGGTGCAGAGTTACTGGCATGGCTATATTAACTCCGTACGTGAGTTGTGTATGTTGCAGGATCCTCGAGTCACCCTGCCGTTGCAATAGAAATGGACTAAAGTCAAGATAGAGCAAAGGGCGAGACGGAATAGGCCAACGAGGGGATGATAGAGGAATAAACAAAGAAAAAAAATTACGTGGTAAAAAAAAATGGTACGAGGGAAAAATACATATGCCAAACTTAAAATGAATTGAATCATAAAGTGTATCGAAACGGTACGAGTTTCCCGAATTAATTGTCATAGTATATTACACCGAAGCATCGTCAATTAAATTTTCAGTTAATTAACTCTTCACACTTCACGTAAGAATCGCTTTCCTGATGAACAAAGATGCGCAGACAACAAATTTTCAGGATTAATATCGTAGCTGCAATGAAAATAAATAAACAGGCAACAAATAATGAATAAAATTGTGATTAATGTAATTAATTGTAATTAATGTTACAGCGCACCATGAGCGCAGTCACGAAGTTTCTCCTTCTATGCATCAGGATCCCAAAGGATGCACGGGCTCTCCGCGAGCGGTGTTCAAGGAGAAACAGACGCAAAGTGGAGAAACGAGGATTAGAAGGGGTGATCGTGAATGTACGGAATTACAAGACAAGCGAGACCTAGGCTGTCCCTGGACTCATTTCGTTTACGTACTCGCCTACCATAGAACAGACAACGTAAAAGCACATGTGGGATTTATCATCCTTGCAGTTTCTGACTTGTACGTACCGTGAGAGTATTCCTTTCTTGCCGATATGGCCTTCAGAAAGACTAGCAGTCGTTAGAACGACCGGGACGTTATTACTGGTACAGGTACAGGTACAGGTACATATGTAATATATGTGCGTAGCAAAGAAATGGAGAAAATCAGACTGAAAGAAGAATGGGGCCTGTCAGTGTACATGAAAGATAGGGTAGAATAATTTGATCCTTTTGTACTTCGCATTTTTTGTTCTTTCTTTTATGAAACGAGGTTGCAAATACAGTATGCGTAGTACATACAGTATGCATTATTAGTGCTACAGCATGCAAGTTTTTACAGTATGCATTAGTAGTGCTACAGTATTAGTGTGCATTATTAGTGCTACAGTATGCAAGTGTAGTGTTTTTAATGTGGAACAAACACATTTCTTACGACAATGATACGAATCCATTAAAGCTATTCATCACTGGTCAGATGAACGCTAGTATGTACTTGATTAACCCTTTCGCTACGGACGATATATATACATATACGTTCTCCGATATTCACCACGTGTTTGCTAAAAATTTAGAGAAACATTCTCGACAATGTGTCAGTATTATTTACATAAATTATACCTTAGGTAATCAAACAAAATTTGGATATTCAGCACTTCAATATTAATAAAATCTATTTTACACACCGAAGACATTTACATTTATGACCAGAGTGAAAGAGTCAAAGATAATTGCTGTCAAGAATGCTATGCAATTTATGCCACAGGAATTACTGTAACCGAGAAAAAAAGGTCACTCAAACGAAGCATCCCATTCGAATTAGAAAAAGAAATCAATCTTCCTATCAAGATTGTCGCGGAATTCAAGCATAATCTTCGCCGTTTTAACTGCATTCTACGACTTGGGTGCAAAATATCTTTAATATTAATACTAGACACTATCTATCTAGTTTGTAGTCATTAAGAAGCCCATAAAGACAATCGGTGCTCCAGCTTCGGTTCTCCAAAAGATAAGCCGGCACGTTAAATTGCAGGTAAGTCGTTTCAACGAACGCCAAGCTGCATACGTAATTTTAGTTCAACCCTCCAACGCTATCGTAACTGCTTTCGACATGGAGGACAATGGCTGCACGTGCGCCAGAACTTCGTAACTCGTTTATATATCATATAGATCACTGGATTCCAAAGAATACTATTTCAGCCTATCCTAAAATTCGGTCTTTGCCACGAGCATGTGCTGAAGTTCGCCTTAACAATCATTCAGTAGGTGAGGAAATTATGCTGCGATTTGATGAGGCCAGAGCCTCTAATTGTAAGATTAATGTTCCAGAAAACTATATTATTAAATGAGCAATTACTGTGGAAGATCAAGGTTGGAATGTGTGCCACTAATTATACCGAAAAGTTTGAAGTATTCAGAACTTTTATTTAAAAGTCTACCATTGATGAGAATAAAACGAATTAAAATTTTTAAGTTAAACCTACATTATTCTCACCTTACTGTATGTATTGTAAGGTATACATGTCACCCTATTCAACCTTCTTATACAAAGGCTGTAACGACAGTGCTCTCCCCAAAAACAAAAGCACATCGCTAAGCAGCCACGTCACAAAGGTTTAGACTGCACACACGCATACATACGCATACGCTACAGTATATACTTTAATGAATATTTCTGAAGATTGTATTCGTCCAGTTGCGATTAATGTCGAGATGGATGTAGAAATTCTCGGTTTTCCAACAGAATTTATTATTTTAATGTATCTATAAAAGTGTGCAAATATAAATATTTACAAGCATTTCTCGTTTAAATTCCATGGTAACTAAAATGCTGCATGACATCACTTTTAATTTAAATCATAGATCGGGTTATATTACTGGTGCAATTTGAGTCTGAGTGCTCATTACAAGGAAGTATAAATTTCTTTAAAGAAGACTTTGATACATGAAACCTTTAAGCAAGAGGAGGAAAAGAACCTTCAAGAGAAGAATTTTTAAAGACATTTACTAATCTTCTTCCTCGCTTCTTATCAGCATTTTTTTATTCGCGCACGAAATGTAAATATTTTTAACATTTTGTATAACAATTTGCTGAAAGCATTCGTCCCATAAAACCATCACTATATTACAGAAAGAAAAACATAATCAATGCCGCGCGCAATACTAAAAATTATTTTGCTACTAAAATATACGTTATCACTGAAACTATAAAAAATGCATCGGCATAAATCTGAAGTCAATATTATAAAAGAAGAATGAGAAAGTAGTAGGACATGATGTTTTTAATTGAAGAACAATTGGCTAAAAATAGAATGAATATAATTTGCTTGCTTAAAATCAATATTTCAATCACTTAACTCTGCGGGACAACCCTTTATCTTTAAGAATGTGCAAGAAGAAAGCGTCAGTTTAAATCAAAACAACAAAGTTGGCCCAAGCAAAGCGCTATACCTTAACTTCTTAAATTGCAGCATTATACTTTACTATAAACTCTCGCCAAGTTACGCAACAATTAATCCCAATAGACATTAATTATAGTGCCGCAACACAACAAACAACTTCCTTATAACAGCCCCAACCATCAGATATCATTATAGCCCCGAATTCTGAGCAAACTTGTTACTCACCCTAATATTACACTAACTGGTCCACGCTCTGCGCCCATGACAAATCGTGCAACGCGTGTAACTTCGTAATAAAAGGCAAGCATCATACCAAAGAAAGCATTCCAGCCCCGCCCATAATAATCCCTTGACCATAAACTTTTCGCCCAAAACCCAGTGGTATCAAAAGCTTGGTCACGACGACAGTCAATAGATTGGCCGTTCCAGTTTTGCCTTACGTCGGTCAAATAGCCTCGAACAGTTTCCCAGCGCGTAGTCGTTACCATTTACATGGAACTCTAAAGCACCCTGGCATTCCTGCGGAGCCGGTAAGTAACGCAGACTGTCATAGAGGAGATCCTCGACGAAGGGCTCGCCGCGATTGGAAGGGAAATAGAGCGAGAGGATAAAGGAGACGCGGGACGAGAAGATCTATCCTGGAAGGTGGATCCAGTTATTCGACGGTTCCGCGGGAAAAATGATTCGCCACATTATCGTCCCATTTGCGTAATCTAGCGTGAACGTTTAAATCCGTTTGCCATCCGTGATACCCCGCACCACCTGTCCCCGTGTGGCAGCGCCGAGACGACAGCCTGTAACGAGCCACCCTTCCGGGGGATACCGAGCTGAACATCGTGCTTTATAACACGGAAGATTTTTGCGGATATTCAAACCGCCGGGAACGGTTCGATTCAAACGCCACCGCGGATAAGCTGGATCTTGTTACGGCATGGTGAAATGATTTTTCAGTGGAACGCAGTGATATATGGTAAATTAATATCTATATGTATTTTGGGGGCGCGTGAAATTTTATCTGGTGAGATTTCGTACTTTCGAGTGTGGCGTTTGTGATCGTGTGCAAAGGTATCCTCGTATTTTATACGCGCACAGGTGTAAACGAAGTAAAGTGAGCAATGGAATTCTGTTTCGCATTGAGGTACCAATGAAGCGACAAATCGTGGACAATTACAAATTGTAGACACTTCCTTCCGATACACTAAAGTGCATCTAATACTGATTTCCAACGTTGTAACTTGCGCATTAAGTGTTAAACGATATTCTTTGAAGCGTCACGTGTACGAGGAAAAAATTGAAAATCTTAGACACCGTACCATCAATTTTTCCAATACAATGAAGAGTATTTACTAATTTTCAACATTGCCGCCTGTATAGTAAATTAATGATGTTAAACGATATTCTTCGAAGGATTGGAGTAGAAAGAGGAGCATGGGAAACATATAGGAACGAGGACACGAAGGATATAAAGGAGGAGAATAGCCAGGAAACACTTCCACCTCGTTTTATCACTATCGTGTTCGTTGACGCGAGAACAATCGTATCTCATTACTAATTTGCGATCATGTTCGCACGCCAATTTGCAAACCCTCGAGAGATCTTAATGTTACAACATTAACGGTGCACTTTCTTACCTGATAGCTTTCACATGTAACCAAATGTCGAATGCAAAAATAGCAATGAATAAAAAGTTACAAAAAGTGGGTGAAAATATAACAATGGTTAAAAATCTATACATGTATTTCTAACTAACTGAATAATTCGTATGAATTTAATGATGAAAGTAGTGATCTATTTTAGAAAACACTTCTATACGTTTACAACACAGAATGTCGTAATGTTTTAGGACATTGTTAATATGCACTCTTCGTAACGGAAGAGTTAAATTTTCAAGAGGCATGTCTTATCGCTATCTGGCAGAGCCCGTAAGTTGGAACATTTCCAGATGATAAAAAACTACTATATTCTCCAAGCAATTCTGAACTATTCATAACCAATCCAAGCGTAACAATTTTTCTGAATTACTCTACAGACATAGCCTCTGGTCCTTTACACTCGGACTACACAAAATAAAATTGAGAGATCTAGGCGAATTTCAATAACAGAGTTTATTAACTTTTAAGGTTTCACGCACATGTATGTTCATATTTTATCTTGTACCCTTTCCTACCATGCTCTGTGTACACTGTGTTATAATATACTTTATGTCTTTATTGTTTCGTCAATCATCTACAATTTTTGTTTTTAAATCGAGCAATGCGATGACTGGTGATAAAGAGGTAAGTGATTCGGCAAGGCTCCGGACATTTCCAATGGCATTCAAGTCAGCGGACTTGTCTGACCATGAGAGTATACTTCCACTGTATTTAATAAACCGATGGCCACGTATACATAGTCGCCTGCGTGTTCAACAATAATTCGAGCAGCAAAGGACAATTTGCCACTCCTGCCACACATTTCAGCAGATGGTCCTAACAAAAATTGCAACTGGCAAAACGTATTAGCTCCAACAATTATACCTTCCATAACGAATTAATAAAATACACCAGCATCGTGCCACTATAAGCTGCTAACGTTCCTATCACGCGGCCTAAATCTAATCTCCATTATAATCAGCGAAACGAGCGCTATTTCTCTCTGCTCTAGAATGACTGACCCCTCATCGGAACTACCCTGACCAACATATAATATATTACAGGCGAACTTCGTGCGAAGGCAGCCCAGGCGGCTCGCAACGTTTATTCCTCGCATGCAGCTCTTATATAGATCTCTCAATGGGCCTCTCCACCCCCGCATTTCCATCCCCTTTCCCTCCATCTGCAGCAAGCCTCGATAGCAAGTCTGCGGTTATAACGAGCGAGACGCGCCACTGCTACCAACTAGCGCACACGAGACCAAGTCTATAGGTAACTCCTATTGCCAGTAGATTTCTAGCTAGCGCTATCGTTTAGCAGTGTGAGCACGCTCCATGCACCGGTGCTCAACCTATATCAATCTACCCCTGCACCGTAGAGGGAATAATAGAAAGTGAGTCACATACAGCGGGTCGAATAGCTGTACAACGTGGACGTGAACTGACCTGTTTGCCTTTTCTGACAGAAATTGCGAGCAAACGATTACCGCCGCCCTATTGCCGGCTGCGAACAAAGTATCGCGATTTTTGTATGCTGTTTCGGTGCGGCGGGAAATGTCGCAGTGCCGGAAAAGATGGTCGGGGGGGGCTGTTACGGGAATTTATAACCGGTTTATTGGACGACCGATGGGGAGAGGGGCGGTAATTAAATGAACAGGGTGGTTCGAGCATTCAAGAATGCTAAATGTGACCGGCGATACTGTGTGAAATTTCATGAATTCGAACGGCAGCTTTGTGTCTCGCATTTTTTTCAATGTTTAAGTAGAATGGGATTAGTGAAGTGAAAATGAATATTAATATTTCAATCTCTCGCGTGCAATATCGTTCATTTTGTAATCTCGTTTTCGTGGCATAATTATTTTACGCTGAAATAGGTTCCATGAACAGTGAATTGAAAAATGAGAAATGTAGAAAGAGTTTGATAGAATATTTAAGTACATGAGCCGCGCATTAGCCAAATCGGTTAACCCCGATTAACCCCGATTAACGGATATTAATTGCCAAGCAACAAACTAGTTCCTAACAATATCATACTGCAATATCAGACTATGTGTATATCAGAATATAAATGCGTATCTCAAAATAATAGTCGCCCGTATGCTTACACAATGTATACTTGTGTGGTCCGCAGCCTGCGCGGTCTGCGTATTATATGAAAATTTACAAAACTGTAGGAGGTAAATCGATCATATTGTATATCAATGGATTCAGAAAAAAATTTCGGTTCTTTTTCGTCATTATATAAATTGTTGTGTCTCTTAAAATAATGTAACAATAAATTTGTTTGTTATAAACAAATTACTTTTTACAAAATCTGCGACCACTTTTTGTTTTACCTCAAGAAACCTTCAAACTTTTGCTCAAGAAGTTTTCTTATATCTGTGACAGTTTTCGAGATACCATTTTTCTGCTCAAACTTCAAGGGGTGATTTCACCCCCAAACTTGCGATTGGGCCGTTATAAAAAATACGTGTCCCTTATTTTCGCCTGCTTAATATATCGAAGTTTCATCAAAGTCGGTGACGAACACCTCGGTATGGTTCGTTGTTAGTCAAATTTCATCGCCCACCCTTCTACTTAAATAATTAATCTAAACATTATTTATCTGCTCCACGACTAATTTCGTCCCACTCTTGAAAAGTATTTCTCTGACTCATTAACCTTATCATTGAAACGTAAAGAAAATCGCACCAGCGATTTACACGCGTGACAAGTACGATATTTGACGTAAACTCATTTACCTACTCCACTTAATTTTCCGCTTTACCAAAAATCCAATACCTATTACAAAGGCTCGATCGTTACCCTCATCGTGGCTCTTGACCAACGACCTCAAAGGAGACCAAATCTCCGCCTCTATCCCTCTTCCCAACCGATCGCCGCTCCGATAAGCATCAGTATAATATTTTCGGGATCGAAAATTGCACGCCACGTTGACCCAGTGAACCGTGCCGCACAGAGCAAAAAGCGTCAGAGCGTAAGCTGTCGCATGGATCCGTGGTTTGTATGGTTTGTGCGGCACGGTTTGTCCATTGAATTGTCATCGACGGGGCTCGTTTGAAAACGAACCTTTTGATTCCCAACGATCCATCCGCGAAATCACGACAGATTTTATGCGGTCCCGATCGATGTGACGTAAACAGCCCCAACACGCAACAATGGAGCACACACGCGAGACGTCGTTTCATCCGGGGATCTCAGTCGATTTCGCTGAATCAGATAGCCCGAAATGGAAACACGGACCAAGTTCGAGCGTTCTAAGCTATTCGTTCTGAGAGAAGTTTCAAACTGGAGTTCCCGATAAGATGGAGACGTACAGCCGTCCCATGCCATCCGGCAGGATCAAACGGCACTCTTTGGCTGATGAAAAATTTCCGAGAAACTGGGCACGACGACGAAGATCGAACTTCGTTTAACCCTTTGAACTCTGGCGTGTCTTTGATCTAGAGCAGACTGCTAACTTCGTGAAATCCTTTATGCAGATCTTGCTTGGTTTCTGATTTAAAGGACGATGTACTTAGCGGTATTTTGTTTTGTTTCGTAATGTTTCTGTCTTAAATAGGTATACTTTATTTATATTTTGCTGTCTTTTCAAGTATTGTAGGTATGGGATTAATAATAATTTACCCGTGATTTTTAAGGACTTTTTGAATATGAAATAATTGTATCATGTGTACGAGGCGTTATTAAGAATAACAATCGTGAATCGTGATTAATGTTATTAATTTTTTAAACTTATAAATATTAAATATTTTTATACGTTATATGTGGCCCCATTAGTTTATTTATAACTATTACCAACCAGCTTATAAAAGTACACTAATCGAAAGCGAAAAATAAAAAAGGATTCAAATAACAATAACTTTAACAGTCATTCAAACAATCGAAATACCAAATGAAATTTGTTCTTTCAGCAGACGAAACATTGAAACGCAAAGAGTATGAAACGAAACTGGAGTGCGATAAAAGCTTTAACAAGGAGGTCGAATGGCATTCGAATCGAAAAGTGGTCTCCAACGGGTCAAGTCATTCGATTTTTTCTTACGTCAAAACTCGGGACGATAACGACGGGGTTGAACGCGAACTAATGAACTCAGTCTGTCGCGTCTTTGTTCGTTACGGAGAAGTTTCAACTCTTGAGTTCCAATCTCAGTAATTAAACTAGCCGAGGGGCGAGGTTCATAAGAAAACATCTTTTGCCATTACTTCTTCGAGGAAGCCAAAACTTTCTGGTGCTCCAGAGACAAACGTAATCAGCGAATCTTTGTTCTTCCGCGAGAGAGAAAGAGTGAACACCATCGTAGTATCAATATTGAATGAACACATTTCACTGAAGAACATTGATCGTAAAAACAAATTTCCTAATGAATTCGTATTTTTCTGTCTTTTTAATATATTTATTTTATCCCCTGCTATACTTTATACACAGAGAAGAATGATTACTTTTGTCTATGTATACTGCATGTTTCATTATTTATAGTTAGTTTTTGGTTAATTTTTCAATGGAAATGTAAAGTAATGTACACGTACTTCTCTTCGGTTGAACATGTCGAGAAAATGAAAACGGATAAACGTTATACAGGAAGGAATGACCAAAAATTCTATTTTTCAATGTATTTTTTAAACAAGTTGTCTTTTTACCCGAATAAATTCGTTAAATTGCCTGCAACTTTAACGATGATTGTCACCGCCAAAATATAACTCATGGTCTATGGAAAAAAAGTACGTGTCCAATATTTTCCTCCGTATTACTTTTCTTTACACCGACATTTCATCCAAACTGGTGATTGACATTCCGACATCGTTTTTCTCAAACGGAAGCGAAACAATTATACTACACGCCGCTACGCGAAAATTACTGTCAACTACAAAACAATATCCTCGTAAAAAATATTTGGCGTTTATATACGTATTAGACACTGAAATTAATTCCAATAACAACAATTATTCGCCGCCGCTATTTATCTCTCTCCTTCCGCAGATTCAATTTTATACATGAAAATACTCCTCCGTTTCACCTGAAATTCCGAAAATTTCAAGGTACTCGTACATACAGCTTGTAATTATTCGAACGAAACAAATTTTTGTACTTTACCCCTACGTTTCAATTGTAATAACGAAATCGCCGTTATATTGTTCATCCTGTTGTCCGACTGCAGGTATCAATGCAACCCAAATATCATAATTATTGATTCATTGAAATGCATTCCACCAAGTTTCAGAAGCAGTTATTTTTAAGATTCAGGTGCGAGGTCCGAATTGAGATGGACTTGTAACGGTACGCGTTGTGAACGATTAAAAATAATTCATTTTTAGACAGAATAGTCAAGTTTTCGCGTTTCGTAAAAATAAACTTCGTCCTATAATTGATTTTAAATGACATACAGGTACCACCATTAATTATATTATTAGAACGATACAGATTTTATACGTTACTCCTACATTTCAAGGGAAAACTGTTCCTCCTGCTACTGTTTGCACAGATGATCCTGCTTTTTATGTAAAGTTTCTGTTTAATTACACCTCACATTTATTCGCCTGTTTCACTATTATGTACATATTAATAACAGTGTGAAACATACCGAATTCTATGGTTTGCGACCGTATAAGTATCGATGAACGTCATTTGGACAGAAATGGACACTTAATTTGCGAAGTATGTAACACTGCATCTTAATCTAGATACTACAAACACTGTTTAAAGCAAACTGATTTAAGAAATATTTTATTTACCGACTCGTACAACCTGTTTATTGAATACGTAAGAGCGTTCGAATACTTATGAGCGGCACTGTACATTCCATTATTAATAACATGCTGTATTTCCAGGTACCCAAAGCGTATTCGAGAGTGTGTGACACGAGAGCGACCAACAAGTTACGCGGTTTTCCCAGCGACAGAGAAGAAGCGGAGAGCGGGTCGTGCTCCTTAAGCAAATAATGAGGCCCTTCGCATAGAAACGAGGCAGCGAAACAAGACTGGCTGTTGTCTTTCCAGACGGCGAACAATTTTATGGGGCGGCGAGCATTACGATGCATAAAGCGCAGCAAATCAGAAATGCAAGTTACGCAGTCACCTCTCCCTTCGTAACGCCACTCTAAGACCCCCCGAAGCCACTTTACAATTTTCTTGTAGATTTTTCTACTCTTATTACATTCTTATGCCTTCTCCAGGAACTCACGTTCCTTATTAATCTGGTCGCTTGCGTGTACAGTGAGGCTCACTGTTTACGCTTCGAGGAATGCGCTCCCGACCTATTCCGTGTGGTTGCAGCGAGCACCAAGCGCATATGATATTCACCGTGAAATAACTGTGGGATTGGAAATACTGCGCGGCTGTTTAGAATGACTCCGAGGGGTTTGTATCTTGACGGGAAAGGTATGTCCTTGGAGTTGAGAACTTGAGAAGATCGCGTGAACGGAGGGCGCAGCGGCCCAAGGATTTGGGTGGACGCGACTGACTGTCGCCAAGGAAAGTCTGCAGTGTGTATCCTAAATGAGTGAGAGCAAATGAGGAATAGAGTGAGAGAGTAACTAAGAGTGAAAGAATATATAGAGTGGATGAAACGAGCGCGAGTCAGAGTTAGAGGAGAGCTGATTGAGAACAGAGCAGATTTAAGGGGGGGTTTAAGGGAGCATTGAATTGAGATTATCGTGAGAATCGTGTGAGAGCCGTTGTTCGTTGAGAATTGTCGTGTGTCGACGTTTTATAATAATAAAGTTAACTGATAATTGAAGGGGACTGAAGCCTTATGACCCTACCTGCCCTCTAATCCAATCTACGTGAAATTTACTGAAAATAACTTCTACAATACGTTTATTATTTTAGAGATGACCGTTCTTATATTTTTTTCTTTTTTTCTTTTGAAACGTAGCTAATATCTTCACGTACGCGAAGCTCATGAAGTTTGAAGCAATATTGAATCGTAGCGATAGCGAGCACGAAATTGAAATAAAACTTTCAGCGAATTCAAATACTGATCCCGCTCTCTATGATAGAAATATAGTCATAAATTCGGTACAGCAATTTAGACAGTATAACACCCTTACACATCGCACAGTAATTGATTTTAATTATCCAGAATGGAATGGGATTGTTGGATGACCAACCCTTGAGTCACCGATAAAATGTAAGGCCCGCGGATTCCGGCCTAGTCAGAATCGATATTATTCACTAAGGTAATAGTCAGCGATATAACTACTTGCAAGGGCCAGACTCCGCCTTGACTAAAGTGACACAACAAGGACTGAGGTCAGCCTTTCCCCCTAAACATCATAATATACATATATAGTAGCCAAATACCAATTGTACTCAGAACAGTTTTGGACACGACGCATACCACCACTCTGTCGCGCAAACTCGCCACGGTATTTCTAACCACGGTTTACCCCGTCATCCGACACGATTAAAAGCCAAATAACTAACGATCCTCAATCGAAATATTTAGCGTAATTTAATAAAGCGCTATAAAATTTAGTGACTGAAATCAATTCTAACTGCAGTTTACGTAATATATGTACGTTACTTCGAATTTATAACTTCAGCTCCTGTTCGCGTTTTTACAGGCATCAAACATTATCGCCAGTATACGTGCATTATCATTTATACCAGTCTGAATAAACAGTAGCGTCAATAAATACAAAAAAGAATAGAACATCCAATTTCTGGAAATTCATATTCTACCCAAGGCAGCGAAGAAGTCACATTCTAGGGGCGAAATATGAAGGCACTCAGGAAAGTCGCCTAAAAAATATCGCGCCACCGTGTGGTCACGCCTTAAGAGATACTTGTGTACTTCGTCCGCGCAATTTGTCACAAGAACCGTTTCCTCGCGAAACGCGTAAACTCGATCGAATATCGGAAATCGATGCAGCAGTGGGCACGGGGGGTTGGAAACGAAGAAGCGAGAATGTCATGGACGTTCTTTTCATCCCTTACGTGTGGCGCGTGCCCGGCGTGGCAAACATTCAATGCATAAGAAGCACGATCGGGCATAAATCATGCCTTTGTATTTTTGCCGGCAATCCCGCAAAGACAGTTGAATAATTCCTGAAACGCCTCCCTCTCTCTACGTGGGCACGGAGGGGGTGTAATTTATGGCGCGTGAGACAACATTCGGATCGCCAGTGCATACGAGAATCGTGCACACCGAGAAATTCCCCGTCCCGACGACTGTCTTACATTTGCGTTTTATTATTTCGTACGCTCGTTGAACACAACTACCTCCATATTCGTCTTTTGTATACAACACGGTGAAATATACTCACGATGCCGCGGCCGGTGAAACATCGTGCAATTTGCTGAATTTTATCTCGCAGTGCTGGATGTATTGCTCAAAGGTAAGAATTTCTCGTGCTTCAGAATTTTCGTAAAGGGGAAATGTGAAGTGCGTTTAATCCCTTCTGTCATCAGATCGTCGTTACGGCGTTGCACAGTGGCCTGGAAAGCCTTTTTTCAACTAACATTTATTTTTTACGACGCAATTCGATTAATTACGTGTGTAGTAACGTTCCGCGATTATTCTATGTAATGAGAAACACAAGTTGCTTCAATATATTATTGTTATTGACAAATTGTATAATAAAATAGACATTGAAAAACATACATTTGTAATTGTTTAAAGAGTCTTTAGTCTATTTATCTACACAAAATTGAAACTTGCAGGAACTAGCACTTGTAATTTATAAATTTTGATAACAATTGCTGTAACCTTTCGTATGAGAAAAGTCCGAAGTCTGACACTTTGAAAGATTTTTCTGAAACCACCATAAAAGTTTAAATTGTTATTAGCTTTGCATATTTGTATAAACTCTAAAAAAAAGCTTGTACCACAATTCAATTACTAAAATATAGGTGCTTATACGGTTTGAAATTGTATTTTGTTTTGTAATGCGCGCGTTGTTAATCTTCAATTGTTTTACTCTTTCTTATTCGGTAGAGTCCGCCACGGTTGTAACTTTCCACCTTGTGATCTGCTACGATTGTTCTTATATTGTATTTTCTTATCGATAGTTATATAAGTATTAAATAAATAGTGTATTCGAATAATTGCTCATCTCGTTAAATTCTGCAATCCCTAACAATACGCATGAAAATATATCACATATTTGCATTTTGATCAAACATAATGAATAATTAAAGGAACTAGTTTTACTTGCAACTTCAAGTGCAACATTGTTATCTATAAATATTACTTTCATGATAAATTTAAAGAGATTATCTGTTTGAGCATCAAATCCTTTTTTTGTTAAGTACCTATCTAAAATTGAAATCGAAATGCTATGTATTCGGGCATTTCCGAAAATTATGTACAAAATCAGTGATAAAAATTTCGGATCACTGTTGATATATCATAGTTCGCAATTGTACTTTAATTGTATACTTAAACAATGTACAAACTACTGTCCAACTATTATATCTTGAAATACAGAATTGTAGTGTTAACTATTCTGCTTCAAATGTTTTTACTTCTTGCTCGCTCCTGTACACAAAGGAGTACGAAGAAAGAATGGAAATAACCCCCAACATTCTGTCTTATAAAATCATAGAAAAGGTCTGTTCTACTGTAGGGTATTGTTCGAAATCCAATGGAATAAATTGCTTTTCATAAGAATACAATCATTAATTTTAACACACAATCCCACGGTATTACATACGAATTGAATAAAAAGACTGTGGCCGCAGAAGCAAGGCCTTTAGAATTGGAAAGAAAAGAACGGAAGTAACTTCCGGCACCCAACTTTCGACCCTTTATTCCTCTGTCTTTACGACTGACTGACCTCTTGGATAATTCTAATTATCGATCTTTTTACACATATACAATTTCTGCAGGAGAAAAGAGTGACAGATATATTCAACACAGGCATTATTTAAAATTGCAAAGGTTTAAAATGCGAAAAGGCAAATCTATTATATCTTATGAATTACTAAAAAATGCGCTTGCTTATTAACTTCAGATATTCCCGCAGTAATACAATTACACAAAGGGGCAACAAAAAATTGACTAGCCATTAAAACAAAAATAATAAAACATAATTTAAAGAACGAAGATATTAAATATATTTCAATCTCACTTAACTATCCCGGGAAATGTAAACTAAAATATCCCGACCAATGATAATCAATTACACATTCACGAACTTAAATATCCTCGCAGAAAATCACATAACGAAACTCTGCTTTCATTGGTCCCAGTAAATAGCTAGCTTGGCTAGCTAGTATAAATATAAATAATTAACAGCACTCAAAATATTACAAAACCACAAGTCCAGTCTAGACCAGAATACATTTTACTAAACTATTCCACTCCACATTAGCTAGTCTCGAACATCACGCAGAGGGACGGGATCGCCAGTGGCCGACCTGTTACACAACCCTATCAAGTAGCCAGGTATTACTGCGCCAACCTAGCGGCCATGCCATAAAAATTGATAAGCCCGTCCCCCAATGTCCTACGGGAACAGTCCGGGATAACTCGAGACAATCAACGGGCTTATTGGGCTAACGCTTTTGCCCGAGTTAACCAGTGTAATTGCTCGGGGGTTACTCTCGTTTCGTTTAACTTCGCATGCTCCATAGCGATCGTCCCTTGGTCGTCGATCATTGCAGTTTCTTTCTACCTATGCTGGCCCGGATGTATCCTAGCAGTTGGCCCCCACGGCCAAACAGATACTTTCTCGATAATATCGAGTCTCCGATACGCGCGAAGTTTTAACCTCGCGTTCTAGAGGCTAAAGTACGGATTAATCAATCATCGATTGCTCCTTGAAGTACCTCAAAGGTGAAGGATTATATATCGCATTAATTTAATAAGACGAGGGGAGGCAATGTTGTCCTGTGCGTCCATCGACATTGAAGAATTAATTAGCTCCTATCGATTAACGATATAGCATTAAATTTCTTTGAAGATATGGTACTTCGTTTATTTCATGTACTACAAATACCTGCCCAGAGTGACTCTCACAGATACGTTCTACCCGTGTTCTTTGGTAGCTGTATGGAAGTTTCCCTTTTGCGATATTTCTTGTTGCTCGACGAAAACCTCCTTGTATAGTAAATGAAATAATATTTTCGAACGAACAAATTTGTTTGTTATTGGTTAGCTTCGCGTAAACAAATTTACGACTCGTATTGCGAATTTGTTTGGTGAAATAAATATAGGAATACGTGTTTGTTCTATTTTATACAAAAGAGATTATATCAATTTATAATTCTGGACTGTCCAAATGGAACAAGACAGTTGTACATTATTATTACACATAGCTCATATTTTCTCGTACTAACTTTTCTGGCTCCCACTCAAAAGGCTTAAAAGTTGCCATGCTCCCCAAAACAATTACCTCGATAATTATAATTGCAACCCTATTATCCCCGAGTTCGTTCGAAAATTTCCACGTTCACAGTTTAAATGGCTGTCCTAATTGCCGCCTCTTCAAAAAAAACGCAGACAGCCAGGCTTTTGCCATTTATTTATTTTCCGTCGACGAAGCAGACATTTGTGACGTCACGGGTAACAAGCAGCAGCAACAATCCCGGAGAACGCCAGGTACGCCCAATCCTTACCATTCAAGGCTCGCTGTTAATTTTGAATGTCGTAAATCAGCCGGAATAAGCCGGAGCGCGTCAGCTTCACTCAGCACCTTCTGTCTCGAGGTGCTTTATGGATTCATCTCGAGGAAAGCTAACAGGTTGGCAGAAAAAAACCGAGCGAACAACAGTAACTTCCTTTAATACAAGCGCGTTTCTTGCCTGTCAAAAAGTAAGGCCTGTCGTTTCTCCACTTTTATTACCATTTCGAATGAAACATTCTGACGTCTATTACGGTACACAAATGAGGTGGGCCATTTGTGAAAATAGACTCGATGTGAGTCAATAAATTGTTGCTATTTTCCGTTTGTGAAATATCTGTAATTGCTTCCAGTACGTTTGTCACAACTGTTTCATACATTTCGAAGCAAACGCACTATAGTAACGTCTCCTCGTACGCGGCACAAGTATATAATATTTGTGCACGAAAGCTCCGCAACAAACTCGGGCCGACACGTAAAGGAACAGAGCCGAAGACCAAATTTCATTCTCCTACGTTTTAAAGTAATTTCTACTTACTTGCATTAGGTCGCCCACGCACATATACCGAGGGACGTCTAGTGCTTATATACATGTACATGCACATAAACGGTGCGACCTTAGTGTGAAGCGTTCGTTCTTTATATTTATAGAGCTATACGTATATAAGAAATCTGGCGAGATGGCACAGGAGCAAGAAGGATTACGTTTATGCTCGGTCCACTTGTCCGCACCTTTGCACCATATTACGATCGCCATGTTCACCTGGTTTAGATCTCGATACGTCTCGATCGCTCTCTTTGTCACACGATCCGAGTAAGCACGTGGCTGCTTCAGCGAATAACACGCCACAGACGGAAATGCGTGTGACAAGTGATGTGTTCCTTGAACTCTGACGAATTAAACTCATTTCCGGTTCTGTACGATACGTGAGACTTACGTAATCTAATTTCGCCAAAAAGTTTGGCAATTCGCGTCGAGCAAACGGCACGCGATTCCTTTCAGACTTTTGCTCTACTCGTCGAGAAGAATGCGTAGGATGAAAGAATGTTTGCCAACGTTCATTTTGGTTATTTCAAACAATTTTGCGCCACGTTTCTTACATCAACTTCTACCGAACCAAAGATGTATAATGGATCTATGATAGTCGTGACAGGTAATTTTTGATGAGCACAAATTTAAGCGGCCCCCGGTCAAAATCAGTTCAGCAGAACGCGAGGTAACTGAATTTGTTTCAGGATAATATAAACAAATACAATTGTCCCGACTACCCGGCAAACTAAAACTATGATCGTAGACTTAAATTAAAGGCAGAAGTCGACGACCGAAGACGTAGTCTAAGCTACGATCCCCGATTTAAATAATAGAACCTTGCGGTATTCAGCTATGAAGTTTTGCAAATTATATACGGTATCCGAATGTGTTAAAGGCTAAATGAAATTAATCCATAAGAGAAACAACTTTACACACCCCAATATTAAATACGTATGAATATCGAGCACTAAATGTATGTTTTAAAGAAATCTTGGAAAAAATAAAACAGGACCGAGTTAAAAAAGAAATCAGAAGCCTTCAAAATAATTACGACCATTAACCAAAAAGGTAAACGAATTAAAAGGATTAGTAACATCGTCGTTCTATTATTTCTTTTAAACAAGAAGCAAACCTTCTCAGCGTGCTTTATTCGTTTCTCTTCGTCATATAAAAAGAAACCCGTTGAGTTTCACGATAACACCACAAAGAACCACGTCCGGTCTCATCCGAGCGTTCATCGACAATTTAACAGACCGCAACTAAACGAATTTCGTCCAGAGCTGATACACGTGTCACGGTCAGGTTTATTAAATTTCTCGAAAATCAGAATCGGAAGCATAACGACACGGTCCGCAACTGCGCCAGTACAAAGAGGAAGTTGGACGATTCAAGAGCGACCATGATAGTCAGACTCTGATTAGACGAGGATTGCCTGCGTTAATGTCCGGTGAAATTCAACGAAGCTGACCAAACGCCCGGTGTGGTCTACAGGGACGGGGAAAGGGAGGGTAAACGAGCAAAAGGGTAAAAGGGAGCTGTGATGCAATGGATCGGCAAACTGATGCGGCTCCATCGTCTGCAGCAAATTGATTTACTTGACAAAGATTGAGTTACCGAATTAGAACCGTACACCAACCCGTTCGATCGCTATTCAAACCGAACGCCTTAATCAGGTGGCAGCCCCCCCTTCGATTTGTGAGCGCGAAATTAAGCGTTCCTTTGAATCTTTTTTCGTTTCTCTGAAACGTGTATAAATCTGCGAACATCGGCACACTTTATCGGCGAACTTATGTCTGCATTGAAATTCTAGCAGTAGAAATTCTCTGGCGAGGAAGAAATTATGTAACGATTAGAGAATAGTTGTATATTATGGCGGAAGCACCGTCGTGGTGTTGATAGATAAATAGAAAGGATGTTTATAGTTTGAAAAATAATATTTCAGCGTGAAAATGAATTACAAATAATTTAAATGAACGTTTTAAAAGATAGTCTGATATAGTCGGAATACTAGTCGGGCCTGTTTTCGAACTCGGGATTCATGTACCTGAAAATTCGAAGTAAACGAATTCAGCATTCCTTCGAG
This sequence comes from Nomada lathburiana, assembly GCA_963667235.1. NCBI lineage: Eukaryota > Metazoa > Arthropoda > Insecta > Hymenoptera > Apidae > Nomada > Nomada lathburiana. The sequence continues at coordinate 5,615,845 of OY763898.1, read as the reverse complement.
GACTTGGTGTTGTATATAAATGCCTCGGAGAAAAAGCAATGGCAGCCTATAACACTTTACGATCGTACGTTTTCATAAGTATACGATGTTTTTACACTTTAATTTACGATATAAAAATATACCCTGATTTACCAAATCAAATCTGTGACACCCATTGTCAATCTATAATGCAATCTATAATAATTTGAAATAAACGTCGGTTTGTACAAGTTCACCTATTGCACACATTTTGCCAACTATTTACAAATATTCAATTCATGAACCAGGATAAACATTTGGAATTAAATTAAATTATACGTCGCCTTGCTCAAATATTTTCCTCGTGTATCAGTCCAATAGTTTTCATACATCATCCACTCAATTAGCAAGAGTTTCAGATTTCTTTCCGTTATTTTTCATCCGAATGACTGACCAAACTGCAAAATATCAGTAAAGAAGAATATCTGACCTCGTATTAAATGCTTAATTAGCAAAGAATATTAAACCACTTAATCCTTATTGCAATTTACAGCTAATGGCGCGATTAATTGGACAGTGTCGGCTTGTAGTAAAATGATTATAACGTCTAAACCATACAAAAATAGTTGGATTAACTTTAACGCTGCATCGAGCACCGTTCTGGTTCGTCGCTTTATGGGAGGAATTGGAAAAATGTGGGATTCGATCAAATACGAATTTCGAGGTCGATCGCCTTCGGGATATCTGTAAACCTTCGAGAAAATAAAGCGGGACAGGGGATTTACTCCGACGTATTCGATGTCAGGGAAGTTTATGGCAACCGTACACAAAGTGTCGCGCGTATGCACGATGCACTTTTTAAACGTAAACGTGAACACAGCGAAGATACACGTCGACATTTTTTATGCGCATTTTCGATGATCATATTATAAAACGGACGTAACTTATTTTTTCGGATTTATTACTAATTTTTAGTACAAGCTGTACCGCATTTTTTTTATTTAAAGTAATTCTTTGTTTTTATTTTTCCTATTAGCATTAAAGAGTAGATTCTTGGAATTTTTATGTATCGAACTTTTCTATAAATTAAATCAAGGGACCCTTCTTTTGTTACCCCGGCTTACTAATAGGGTACTTTGTTTAGATATGTTAGTTTCGAAATAACTATGCCTTACATCAGAGAGAATTATCTGAGACATTAAATTATGTATGAAATAAACAACTTTTAATCTAGAAAATTCCGTACTCACCAATCGCTCACTTTCCTTAATAATATGTTTTTACACCTACGTGTCTGTCTTACCTGAAAAATAAAAGAAGAAAATTCGAGAAACTTGTATTGCGGTGTGGTGGTGCTAATACAATAAGGTGATCTAATTATTTTCACAAGTGCTATTCGACAAGTAACACATTTTTTCTTAATCTCTTCGTTTTCCTTTGCACTTTAAAATATAACCATCAGTGGACGTGTATTTACCACGGCAATCAGAATACATTTCCAATCGATAAAACCAAGAACAAAATGAATGCCGAGTAATCTCCTTTTTCCATAACCAGCAAAATGAATCCAAGTAACCCAATTCTTCGATAAAAATTCAAGCTCGTTAAAAGTTCGTCCCCAAGCCTCCCTGCTCGAGAGAACCGCAATTCCACTTACTAATCAAACATTTAAAATAAGAAGAGAGCACACACATGCAGTTCAACGAAATTCTATCGTCAAATCGTAGAAACCGTATTCAGAGCAGGCGATATCGTGAGAAATATGAAAGATTCTAACGAGGCTCTCCCAATTCTGCGTCGTGCGACTGGAGCATAAAGTCCAGAACGGTGGAGAACCGAAAGCAACCCGCCTACCAACGATATTCAACCTCGTTACACGTGACCACCTCGAATACCTGCCACCAACACGCCACCCGGTATATTGGTCCTCAAGCTCGACGTTACGGATCCCCGTCGACGACGAAATGAGATGGGACAGCGGGACCCAGAGACAGCGAAATGAAATGAAGTGAAAAGAAATGAAATAAAGGTTTCATTATTTTCGCGGGATACATTTCGTGGCGTCTTAGGAAACGTCGGGTTTTGTGATAAACGGCTGGGGACTTTTATGAGAATTAAACGCCGACCCAGGTTCAACCCACTCACGGGCTACCTTTTCAAATAGGCGTTCTTAATGACGCCGATATGAGAAAGGCAGAACGTCGAGGAAAGCGGTGAAAAACGGTGCCACTTTATTAATGTATAATGATCCTGATGGCGATATTACGCCGCTGTAATCTCGCCGAGAACCAAGTCGGCATAGGGATCCCAGAACGCTATCAGTGGACTGACACTTTGCAAATTAGAAATCAGATACAGAGGATGGAAGAATTCAAATTCTTTCCAAGGGGAACACGAGAAAGTTTCAGAAATTCACACGGAACCGAAGAAGCTGAATTTTTGAAGAAGAAGATATTTAGGAGAGTATAACATTTTTTCGAAGGCATTCAAATCATTGTTAGCTATTTTTATAGTTTCTGCACCTTCGTATCTACGTCGCGGCGAGAACACAAAACAAAAAGTAAAGTGCCAACATTGCAACAGCAGTAAAATCTAAAGAATATCTTTCTCATTAGCGTGTGTACCTAAACTTTTGAGCGATCGTGTACGTATTTGGTATTACGATATCAGATGATACAATGAAATGTCAAATATTGCCACATTTACAGGTACAATCAGGTGTTGGATTTCGGGGTAAATGAAATCGTGTGCAACAATTACTTTCGCAAAGAGGTTTTATGTAAGAATATCGTAACGAGTTTGCGCGACGGTGTGATGGTATGCGTCGTGTCCAAAACTATTCAGAGTACAATTGATATTCTGCTACTATATACATATATTATGGTGTTTAGGGGGAAAGCCTGACCTTAGCCCTTGTTGTGTCGCCTTAGCCAACGCGGTGTCTGGGCCCTTGGCAGTAGTCATATCGCTGACTACTACCTTAGTGAATAATATTGACTATAACTAGGGCAGAATCCGGTGACTCAAGGGCTGGTCATCCAACACAGGAAATGAGATAGTAATTATCCAATAATTAGTAAGACATAAATTAAATACGTCTCAAATAATACGTGCAGCCTCTTGGTTATCATGGGACATGCAGAAGCATGAGAAACTCTCTATTGGGTCGATAACTGAATATTCTGGAAAAGTAGATTTCCGTCAAAGTGCTACCAAATCAGAATTGGATAAAAGTTTTTCGATACTGCTACACCTTTACGTTCAATAACGGTTACCGTGACAAGAAACGAGCGAGAAACGTAGCAGAACATTTTCAGAAAGAAAACGCTGTACATGAATATCAATATATCGAATAGCCAAGGAAAAAGAAATACCATGGAAATAGAAATAACATGAAACGATTCTGGCAAAGCTGGAAAAACTTCTCAGAGGGGACCTGACAAAATAATACAGAAGTCCAACGAATTTTTAACAACAAAAGCCCCAACAGAAATATTCGTTCTGTGTGAAGCATCTGAAATGAACACCTCTGTGTGTACATTGAGAGGCTCGAGATAGAAGTTCGATAAAAGGGAACTTCGCAATACTCAATTTAAAAGTAAAATATAAAACCCAAATTATAGCCACGCAGTTTTGCATACTCGATATAGCAACAAACACAATAAACTGATACAACAGAAACACAATAAACTAAACAACTACATGCACAAAAAACATATTTAGAAAATTGATACAAAAGAGAGAAATATTAATTAAAACAAAGGTATGCCAATTAATTACCGATCACTGCAACCAGAAGTATTTAACTTTTAATACACAAATAGCAAATGAACTTGCGATTAACCCACTAGCGTCATACGACGACCAGTAGGTACCCGCACGAACTTAAATGACGTGTCCACTTAAATATGACCCGAATGGGTTAAGATATACGTATATAGATACTCGAATTAAACAATTCGTCCTTTCAAACAATCATAAGGAACGCTTGACTTCGTTACCTTATTGCTGAGCAGCTTATTCAAAGCGATAAGCAGCATAGCGATAAATACAGGCGAGAGAAGATAACAGAGGCTTTAGTTGATAGAACGAAAGATATAACAGGAAGTGACGCAAGTATGGCCGGGGCTAGTCTACGAAGCGACGGGCCAGTTTATTGCACAGGATTAAACCTTCTCGTGACTGGGGCCTTCGAGACCAGTCTCGCTTGATCCTTTCCACCCTTCATTTCCCAGGACATTCTTCTCGCGTATCATTCACTCTGAACCAGCGACTTTTCTGTAGACCGTTTCTGAATTAAATTGATTTTACAACTTTCCAATAGCTTACTATCATCGCCAATCGATCCGCCAGTTACGGGAATAATCTTTCATGTTACTGGTAGATTTGTATGAACTTCAATTACGGAACCTTTAACTGCGAAAAGCATATGCACACTGTCGCCCATAAGTATTCGGACGCCTTTACAAATTGAAGGAACAGACGGCAAATGAAATATTTGTTAACACTGGGTTTACCGGGGTTAAATATTTGGCACATTTCAGAATCTGAAAGACAAAGATTAATGAATTATATGATTCAATTAATTATACTTCGTTTCTAAATTAAGTGAATTAATTTTTTAAAGAAAACGCTCATTTTTATTGGCAATCGTTAATCTGAGGGAGGTCAGTAAAAATAAATGTTCCAACCTGTCCGTAAACCTAGGGTTAAATCAGATTGCTTCAACTAGACTAGCATACAGAGTTACATGTTTTACAAATTAATTGTTAATTGATGTGTCCACCCTTTGCCCCAATCACCATATCTCGTATCTGTGTGGGCTCGGATCTTAGACATCAGCATGCCCTCTCATTGCTGAGAAATAGATTATAACGGTGTGCAATGCTAAAATTGAGTTCAAAAGAATTCATTAAAAAATACAATAAAATTAATTCGAGTTCCTGGGCATAGTTTTTATCCTTCGTCCATTTTCCATTACACTATCCGTGGCCGCAAGGCCAAAAGCAAAAATACCGAACCGAATTACGCAGCTACATATTTATACTACGCTCGGTGTTAACGCGCACATACAAATTTTCTTTCGACACAGGGGAACAGAGAAGCAATCCTTCGGTATGTAGACTGACAGAAATCTTACGACTGGTTAATAATTTTCAGTTGAAACTTTACGACCACATCGAAAACAGAATATATCGAAGCAAAGTCAATTGCTCTCAGTTTCCGTCATATTAATTCGACATTGTTGGCCAACGCGTGCCCCACTCTGTTAAATCATACAACATTGACAAACACTATAAAAAAAAGCGCACACCACTGTCAGGAATATGTGTAATACAGGAATCAGTGTATCCCAAACTCTTTGTCCAGAAATTTCGAACCAAAGACTCCGCTGCACACAGACGAGGCGGCACGATGCCAGCGCAGCGGGTCGTTAAGCTACCAAAGCAATTTCGGGTAGCGACAGCAATTTCAGAAACACCACGCTGACAAAGTTCAGGAGATCATACCAGGCCGCGTCAAAGAGTCGCCTACGTCGGTCGCCTCTAATTTCTTGGATCATCGGTCGCGATGGTCGGTCTCGATTCAAAAGTGAGAATCGAACACCACGCTGGCCGTCGAGAAGGAGATCTACATATTGGTAGGTAGCGGAACCGTACGGTTAGAGAGGGTGGCAAATGTTAGGGGGTCGCGAACAACACGTCGAACGCGCAAATACACGTCGGTCCCAATTTCACGGGGCCGTTCCCCTATCCTCTGGCAATTATCGTTCGATTTAAACGACACACGCGTCTCGTGCGAGAAGCCTGCAAGCAATTCCCATTCGTATCGGGGAGAACCTTTGGCCCGTTCGAGAGGAACTGGGCTAAGTTGAATGGATCGCGCGGCATCAGGAAGCTATTTGTTCGATCGCAACAATGGACGATCCTGCGCTACCGATCCTAAAGAGTCTGGCCCGTTACAACGCCCCGCGACTCGTATTAAGATAAAGGGCACCCACTCTATCCAGTCTGTAAAGTCCGTGGCGTACACTACTAAATCAGTGTCGGGGCTGGCGTAAACGGAATAGGAATGGCTGGCCGTGAAAGCGAATGCTCCACGATGGAATTGCCGATTTGTTTCCGACCGTTCTTGCGTGCGAATGTCGACGCACGATCGGTGAATGGGCGGATCGATGCTCGCTGAAATGATTTCTTCGATGCCTGGACGATTTCTTTGCGCCACTTAATGCTAACACCGATGGATCATCAGTGATGATCGAATACACAGGGGACGGGGTGTAGATTCACTTTGGTAATGGAAAAGTTTGTTGCCTCACTTGCACGTTAAGTGAAATATTGTCGAATTTTAACGATCCACTGCTTTGTTGAAATTTATTAATTAAAGCTTGAATCTTTTACTTCTCTACCATTCCCATCGATTGTATGCAAGTCGGTGGCCAAGGAGCTGGCTATTGTTTTGCTATACGTTGCTTCAAAAATGATTGAAACTGTTCTGCACACGAAATACAAGAAACGTCTTTTTGTAATCAGTTTCGCTTCTCCCGAAGACAAGGAGTTACACTTCCCGATACTGTACGGCAATATTGCTGAGCTTGTTGTTTGTTGGTTACAACGCTTGCCGAACATCAAGAAATTTTTACAATCTGACAACCCCCATTTTCACGGAGAATTTTGCCAATCGGAAACCGATTAGAATAAAATTGAACAAGAGAATGACAAAGTAGACAAGTCAAGCTTCATTGTGCTTTTCGTTGAAATAAGTTTTGGATGAATTTTAACATCGTTATGGAACATTGAAATTCGGCCATTTTTCACTAGTGCAATAAACTAAATAGGGTAAATCAGTGGTGCCTGTACTTATTTATCATGCTGCTGTGACGATGAATGTTGATTGATTTCCAGCGGTCTTTACAGCAACGTGACGGGTTGATTATACATTGCAGAATAAACAGATGTTGTTATTTTTATAAACTTTTTCATGAATTTTTACGTTAATGTGTCTCTAACGTGATATGCAACCGCTCATATGTCAGCTGTTTCATCTATAAATTCGTGCTGAATGGTATTATTACGTTTTTCACCGTTTGAAGAATCAATAACCATTTAATATACAGGTACCGTAAATATTCAAAGATATCAATGAAAATCATCCGTTTGTTTTCCATAAATCCAATACAGTCGCTCGCTCTGATTACTAAAAACACTAAGCACGCTCTTCTCGAGGCAATGAAATGATATTGTACCGTTCGCAAAAATTATTTCGCCTCTGTGCATCAATTTACCGAGCACCAAATCGATACTTTACAAGTTTTACTGTATCCGTAAATCCTTCTTCTTACTTCGATCATTTCAAAGATACGGAACGTGCCGCAATTATTGAGTAGACATAGGAAAGAAGCTATTGGTAATAAAAAGACATAAAGCTTCGAACAAAAGATAAATGATCGAACTACGCAGATACGCCCATACAAATTTTAATTTGCTTTGAAAATTACCATATCATACTTCGCATTTAAAGTGAATCTGAGAAACGTCATAAATCAAGCAGTGACTCGGATATTCCCCTGTTTATTACTATCAGGGCGTTGATGGCGAATTTTGTTCGACGCATAACACTAGGAGTCTTTTACATGCGAAAAGATACAATAGGGAATAGCTTTCACTGATGCGTCGCAATCGATGCTCATGAAAGTCCCATTAGCATCAGGAAATACACCGTAAGAGCCTGGTAAGTGGTTAGAAAGCTTCGGGAGATAGAGATTGATCTCCTCGGAGCTTCACTATCCGCTTAGCGGAATAATAGAAGAGAATTATACCCAACATCTCAGAGTTCTGCATCTCGAAATTCTACATCCATCAACTTCAAGGGAATCGCGCCATTGTCTACAGTTTTTGCACATCTTGGCAAAGGCAAGCCATCCGTGCGTGCAACCCTCGCGCCAAGCTTCTAACATTTGTAATGCAATAAAATGATTTCGGAGAATCGTCGTCGATTCGCGCTTCAAGCGGCTCAAAAAATTTTAATTATCATTCTTAATGTAAATCTAAATTCTTAAATAAGAATTCTTTCAGCTTTCTACTACGAAGTATCGATGCTCAATATGCCGGGTGTTATGTAACTGGTGGTACAAACGAGAAAGAAGTCATTTCACGTCGAAAAATTGGACAGAAATAAAGAATACAATTGCCCCTGACCACGTATAATGTTACTGAGAATCTTAATAATATATGCAAATGTAAATATTTATATAATATAAAGAGTCCGTACGAAAGTCCCATAACGCTACGCATCAGCGGTAAATAAATTTATAATTAACATTCAACAGACAGAGAACGCAAAAGTATATTTATTGTTAATAAATCGCGAAACTTCGTTTCACGCGTTTATCGACGAACCATTATAATCCAATGGATACGAAGGACAAAAGTGAGATAGGGAATTGGTATTCCTGACGGCTGCCCAAAGCCGTTACCATTATTCCTGCGAACATGTTAGGAAACAGAAATACCCCCGGGGCAGTAACTGCAGAGGGAGATAACGACGATACTTAGGGCGCAATCAAACTCTTTCTATGATCTCGAATCAACGAAAATGCCTTGTGCTGGACGTAGAACGTGACTGACCGTACGGAATGCCAACTACATTTCGGTCATCAACGTTCTCGTTGCATCAAATGGAGAACAGGACGATGCTGACGATGCACTAAACTCACTCGTGAAGCGTACCGATCATCATGGAATTTCACGGAGACTCGGGACCCGTTTTTATCGTCCAGCAATTTCGATATATAGAACAAGCGATTCGTCAATTCATGGTTTCGATACGTTTTATCGAGCAATTTAGTTCGGTGTTTTAGGTCACGAAGAATGCAGCAAGTAGAATAAACATATAATATATCAAGACATTCTAACTAGGTATGGGTTTCTCGAAACGTCGAGACCTCGGAACCCCTCGAGAACTCGAGAGAGCTTCGAGTTTCGAGAATTCGAAACTTTGCACTTTTTTCGCGATTCGAAACGTTCGAAACTCAAATAGGAAGAGGTATAAAATTAACGAATGAAGAATTGTTCGTGGCGTGCACCGAGGATGATTTCGAGATCTCGAATTCTCAACGATCGGTTTCTGTTTTTGGAATACAAATAGATTGGCGGGCGATCGTGAAAGATTTATTGTTGACTTCGAAAGCGTTGATTCAGTTCTTAAAACAAAATGTTCCTCTTAAAAAATAAAATCAGTACCCGGATTCGAGTTTCGAATCAAACCTAACTCTAACGTATGACCTAACAACCTATAATTATTTCAACTTTATTCGGAATTCAATGAATTTAAATAGATCATCTATACAAATCGACGAATAAAAGTTTCCCGTATCCTGTCATCACAAATATTACGTGCAACACATGCACCAGCAAATGTACCTACACAGCAAGGACTCACTATCTAATATTGCACTTTGTGAAACTCGCTCATTTTTCGAGGGAATCCCTCACATTACGAATCCAATATCTCTAAAATGAACGCGTCAAAGCGGCTTTAAGACCTTTAATAAATTGACTCCCCTTAGAATGCTAAGAAAAGCGAGATACCGTGCTCCCCGTAGCTTCCTTTATCTCAGAATCTCGATCCGCATCACGAAGCACGAATAAACAAGAATTTTTTCCCGCAAAGGAATCGAAGTTTAGACTTTCTTATGATATCGCGTGTGGAATATAGGAGGGGCGTAAAAATCGAATCGTTTAAAGTGTCCGGCTAGCGAAAACAAAGTGGATAAATCTGTCAAAAATAAACGGTTTCGTTGTTGCCTTCGTCGGATAGATGAAGTGCGAGGCAAAAGGCGGTAGGGCGACACGAGTCAGGAGTGAAAGTGAAAGAAGTGGGTTTTCCAGGGAGCACGTGGAAACTTATATCGCGATAATTCGGAAAGGGGAACGAGACAAACTCCGTGAACACGAGAACACTATTTCGTGCTCGAGAGGGAAACAAGAGACGTCGAAAAGTCTTTAAGCCTTTACAACTCAAGTCGGCAACACGAGATGCGACACGGTTGCACTGTACATGTAGCTCTGCCCGCGCTACTTGACTGTGCGTCGTCTTTTTACCTATCAAACGATTCATTGTAGGAGAACATTCTACGAGAATACTGTACTATCAGTATTAGACGATGCAAACATTTTTCACGATCGTTTTACTCGGTCAAGGAAAGGGGTAAATTTGCATAAGACAGTCGAACCTCGATAACTCGAATCTCAAGGGAAGAGAAAAAAACTTCGAGTTATAGAGGTTTCGTGTTATCGAGTGTTCGAGTAAGAGAGGTTTAATACACGAAAATTCGACTTATAGAGACTTTGTATGACGGTTAACTTTCCGACCTGCGAGGACGGAAAGGAAGGCAAATTAAATTTTGTCTCGTGAATTACATTTTTATTGTATACATATATAAACGTAATCAGAAGACGAAAGTTAGGTCACTATACATACATACATGTACCGACTACTTATTATTCAAAAAGTCAGTAATTTTGCTATGAGTTAATGTATTAATACACTGTTTATCTATGAAAATTTACGAAACACGATTAGATTCCATGGATACGCACGTGGTCATTTGATGTTTTCCGTCTTATGTTTTAGGACAATCCTAACGGTCGAAAGGAAGGAAACAATTGAATGATTTCTGACACAAAGTAATAAACTTCGAGTTGCAGAGGCAGCAGCGATAGGAGTTCGACGTATAGAGGTAAACTTCGAGTAGCAGAGGTTTGACTATTCTAAATTCGAGTTACAGAGGTAAAATTATGCATCTGGACATGCGGCAAATAATTCGCGTTAAAGTAAGTTTTATTTCGACTTACAGAGGTTTTTGCAGCGAAGCGGAAGGGAATCGAGAAAATTTTCGTCTTATAGAGGTTCGAGTTATCGAGGTTCTACTGTATAAATACTATTGTGTAATAAGGTGATAAATTTGGTTGGCCAAGCATTGAACTTGTTATCATTGTTTAAATATTTACTATTATTAAACACCTACTATATTATACGGCATTTAATGAATGTTGTCGACTAAGCATTCAATTTTGTATGATTTCTAATATATTTATTCTTTATTTATACGCACGGAATTGTTTGCAACTGTTATAAATTAGGCAATTGAATATGGAATTATGCGCCCCCCTCAAATAAACATTAAATGTATTATCATTCTTGAAAGGTAGAGGGCTTTATAATAGAATTTAATTTTCAAATAATCGTCACCAATAACTACTTATAGGCCAGGTATCGCACAGAGCTAGAAATTGTATTATTGGTCAGAGTTCAAAGGACACATGCTTCTATTGATACATATTTTACGCTCTAGACCGTAGCATATTATTTCTTGAAACAGTCACATACCTAATTAAGATATTTTCAATTTCACTATTCTTCCACTCAATATTTGATTGCATTTGCAAAATCATAATGTATCCAGTGAAATGCCATGTGACTGCATATAATAATATCAAAAATCGCACCGACAACACAAACTTGATTCAACATTTAATTTTATAAATTTTGCTTCTCATAAGAAAATTAAGAGAAATTGACAGCAAATTACTATTCCCGATCATGTTCGATTTATATTGCCTCATTAGTGTCAGCATATCAAATGTCAATTTCCTACCAACACCGTATAGAATTAAATATGTTATAATACTACCTGTGGAAAATATTTTTCATGCATAACATGCCGACGTATATTGGCATTTATTAAGCCACGTATACGTATACTTAGTTTCACTCATTTATTGGACATGGAAAATGCAGATTTCGTATTAATTAATCCTTCCCGGAAATGAAAATTGTAATCATATAACGAAGAATATCGTATACTGATCGACACCTGATTTACGCAAACAATAACTTATTCCACATTAATTTAATTAATTTCTATGATGGAGTGAAGGACAGTAATTTTTCAATTGTTTCATACGCGTATGCAGAATAATACAATCATTATTCTCGACTGGCATATAAAATGATGCTACCAAAATGCAGCACGTAATAGCCAACGAGTACAAATAATAATTAATAATCAATTTGTAACTGATCGATACATATTTATTAAAGTAACAGGTTGTTTAAAATAAATAAATGTACCAAACAAGAGATCGTGCAACTGAACACAATTTACTTGTTCCGTTTGTACGGCTTCTTCACCAGAATTCTCTATACATAGTTGGTCTAACAAACTGGATCACATTGCAACTCTGTTATAATTAAAGAGGACAAAAAAATCGTGACGAAAACTTCTGTGTGATTTGACGATAAATTCTGTAACATCCCGTGGCGTAATACTTTTATAATCACATCGATAATGTTGCAACATGCATTGTGATTTAAATGGAATACATTAAATCGGTGCACGCTAATTTGTATGAAGTTTTACATCGTCAGAAATTCTGAATATATTGTACACGTATTTCTTATAACTACAGACCCTTGCACTTACGGACGAAAAGCAAAATTGAGGATTAGGGAGACATTAATTAAACCAAGTCGAAAATAAATGGAGATGGGTAACAAGTGTTAACTTGACACTCTATGTTTAATGTAATCAACTAAACAAACGTGTTATATTGCCACGTGTTTATATATGTCCAATAATTATTTTTCAGATCGAATTATTTCCTAGACATGTTACAAATATGCGCGAATAATTCTAACGGGGCACGCATGCACGGTAATATTATTTCCAAGGGTAGGAACGGTTCACATTAAAATATACAACGCACCGTCAACCAGTGCCGGGAAATAATCTGCTCAGGAAAATTATTTTGCTCGCAAGCCTCCATACGTATTTCACTCTTTGGACGCGAGCAAGGGATCGTGGAATACTTCCTTTCGCCAAGCTACAACCCCTACCAAAGTCGGTTTATTTCCGTTTCAGTAAGTTTCTCGTGCATCTCGCGATACAGGTCTGCGAAAAAAAACGCCCTACCTCGAGAATAATTCTCTGGTACGTAAAAAAAATTTTACGTTTTACTGCGTTCCAACTTTGTGGTGAAATGCGTGTATTAAGTGCAATACGGGGGGTAAAAATAAACGGCGGGACGATGGTTGAGAAAAAGGGGCGAATTTTATTTTGAACGATAAGTCGAATGAAACGTGACGTTTTATTTTGTACAATTATGTTAAGTAAATGGATGAAATAACAGAAAGGGGGATAGATCGAAAATTAAAAATTTATCAGCGTTAGCCAGTAAACTGAATGTTTAACCACAATTTACATACTATCTAGGAAAAAATAATGAAGAGAAACGCGTAGAAATATTTTGTCAATCTGTATTATTGTTCCGTGATAATTTCGGTACAGTCAGAATAATATCAAAGCTAGATTAAACTAATTCTTTTTTTACTTTTTGTATTCTTATTAGGTGATACCAATGAAGTATATTGTATTCTCTTAATTGTTATGTTTGAAAAACTAGCTCAAAAATTATATTTCTAATTACAAATTGTACTATTTATGCTTCACGTGATTAAACAAAGAGAAAAATGAAATCCAAGTTACGAATATTCCAATAAAATGTAAATAAGTATACTCCAATGGCAAAAATATATAAATGTACAATACCAAAAACATCCTCTCTACGACATATTCGTATTTCATTTTCCTACAAATGAAAAAACAACACCAATAATTTCACTCTCACCGCGAAACATACAGCACAAATTGGACAAACGAAAATCTGATTTACATCCCCGCACCCGACGCTAAAACCGCGTGTACCTTCTGAAAGCATTAAACTTTTTTCCATACCATGTACACCGTCAAATAAAAGAAACAATATCACGTACCAGCCCAATTACTGCTGCATCGCGTGTTACAGAGAACTTTTCATCGCGGATCGTCCTCGCCGGACAATTCCCCTCAACCGACAAAACTCTGCGGAAACTTTTCATAGTTCGATTATCATCAAAGCAATAGCCATGGAAGGTAATAGACGGCGATCGCAACCGAGCGCATCCAAAAGTTCCTCTCAAGTTCCTCACAATCGACGCAGATCCCCTTTCTCTGACGTCGAGTTTCGTTAGCAATGGCAGGATTTCTAACGGTCCCGCGAACCCGATAAAACAACCGAGATACGTGGAACAATTTTGCGTGCGAAAGTAAGAAGCTTCCCTGGATTGGTGCGATTTTCCCACTCATTTCATTGTTGATCCAGGAATGCAGCACGCCCGAGGTACACCTTCCTTCTTCGGAAGCACCCCGTCGAACGTTGAATCTCGATGAGGGGAACTCGAGGAATTGAGGCGGGCACAGAGGAAGAAGCAAACCGAGTCTATCTCCCTTCTGTCAATTCGGGCCGGTAAAGTTCTGCGAAGGTACCAACCTAAATTCTAATCGCAGTATGCACCACGTTAGAGTTCCATCGGGCGACTCAAGAGGGTTCGAGGGGGACAGAGATTGGTCCGTCGATAATACGCGTCGGTGTATGTACAAATACGGGTGGCTCGCTTCCATCCGCGTATATATGCAAACACGGTAAGTGAGATTGTCTCTAACGAGCCAAGATTACGCCGACGGAATCGTGGAGATCCAATGTCGATTAAACTCGATCACGATGGAAAAAGACTTGGGAGTTGCAGATTAAAAGGCACGAAAACATCATTGTTTTTCGGTAAGGGATGCTGCGGGACGCGATATTTAACCCTTTTGACGACACGGGATATATAGGGTGAAAATTATACAATATACAGACGAATATCTCCAAAGATATTGATTATACGCAAGAATGTTTCAGATGAAAGTTGTCCCCCTCGGTGCTGAACAACTTTCATCTGAAACATCTTTGCGTGTAATCAATAGTTTTGGAGATATTCGTCTGTAACACCGTTATGTTTTTATATCTTAACACGTTAACCAAATTTATTTAACAAATTTTTGATTTCTGATGAACCAGATCAAAGCTACAGGTGTCACCACAAAACCCCGAAAAAATTTCGCATTGAAAAAATTACTACAATTACTTTGAAATACATACTTTTGAATATAGAAATATTTCTTAAAGGTCTTCTAGTTTTTTCCGGAAAAATCTCACAGATTCACTACTTTGTTCGACCTCACAAGTGGGCATAACCCCTCAAGCAGGTAAAAATAAGGGACACGTATTTTTTATAGCGGCTCAATCGCAAGTTTTGGGGGTGAAATCAACCCTTGAAAAAAATTCAGAATCTTCTTTTTCGTGAAATATCCCAAGCACGCTGAGAGATATTAAAAAAAGTATAAAGAAAACTTGCACTGCTTTATTGCGTTTACAAAACAGCGTAAACAAATTTTTTGAAAAATCCATGATTTTTTTGATTTTTTTTCATGGATTGTCCCACCAGTTTGTACAATGATGTTTTACTACCGGTGAAGAAACGCGTGCTCGAATATATCAAAACACAGCTGCCACTTAGAAGCCTGTAGCCTTGGTAATTTTTAGAATTTTGAAATTTCCTTTTAGCTACATATTCTTCGCACCTCAAAGAAATGAAAAGTCACCGTAAGCACTTGTAGTTTCATTAGTACGAGATCTTAATTGTGCCGAGCTGATTCGGTCGTGTTAGGATTTGGTGTGATAAGATGAATCAATGATAAGAGGCGCAGATATCGACTGTAACGTAAAAACTTAGACTTAATTGTACCTTGCAGTAAGAAAAAACGGACACAGCAATGAAAGTAAATTATTACCGAATATTAATATAATATAAAATTATCTTTACAATCATATATATTTGTGTATTTTAGTTATTACGGATAATTTGAAAGTATTTTATTCATTAATTTGAGTTAATATTTAAGTCTCCCACCAAATTGTTATTTACAACATCCACAAAATAATTGTAAATTTTTTGCGAACTGTAACCTTCAACTTTTTTTAACGTAACCTAACTGTAGAAAGACAATCATTAAATTTTGGTTTAGGCAGTTAAATAAGAGTTTAACCTTTCCAATAGAATGCATATGGTAGACGCTTTACATTGCTGATTCTGCATACCCCTATCGCATAGGGGAGATCGCGCTGATTAATTTGCTTTTTTTTCGAACTGGATCCGATAATTCTAAGCCGCGTTACGGCCGTTTAAAGTTCCGTCAATAATATGAATGGAGGAATTGACCCAGTGAACCGTATAAATTCCTAGAAATGCGTACGTTATTACTACTGCTGAGTAAGCAATAGGCGTGGGAACGTCCTTGCAAGGCTGCGCGAATGCATTGTCGTAATACCAAATTGATCTCGATTTCCTTATACATTCTTCAGTTTTCCATTGGCGTAACAATCAATTTTTTTTTATTTTATTTCATTTTTTTCTCCTTGAAATTTGTGTCTGATTTCTGTTTTATCTGTTTACTTTTGTGTACAATACCATTTTGTTGCACTTTCGCGTTGCAATAATAATAATTACGTGGAACTGGATAAAGTTACAGCACCGGGATAATCATAGGTGGGCAGCTTATTCATTTGACACCTCACAGATTAAAATGTACCCACAAGAGAGCCGAAATAGAAAATTTTTAATTTTATTCAAATAAACAAACACGTGGCGCCATCTTGCGTTTGCCGCTACTCGAACAGCTTCAAAACTAACTTTCTGGATTACGTCGTTAAATTAAACAATTGCTGTTTTTCTCGGCTTCCAGTGGGTATTCTGTGGCCGGGCTTCTCTCATAGTAAAGCCAAGGCTCTGCGCTTTAGTTTCCAATAGGTTTGAAAAATGCGGCATTTGTGGTTTAAAAGTTATTAACAATTAAAGTAACGGCAAAAATGTACTCCGAGTCAATGCAGTTATCTCAATTTCTGGAAGGGCTAAAATAATGATTTGGTGCTTAAAATCAAGGTAAAGGATGCTGCTACGTGACTATAAAAGTTTTATAAATGCTACTTGCGGTGTTCATTTTTTATAAACAATTCAAATATTCGTTTGAGAATTTCACAGTAACTATGTACGCGGGCTGCTCTCAAATAGAAAGAGGTTGCGATCGATGGTTACAATCGGCCCAGTAGGAGTCGAAATAATTACATTTGTTTATAATATCCTTAAACAAATTCAATTTACTCGTGTTCCACTGCACCGATGTTAATCAACGACGTCTTGACTTAAGGCTTACATTTCAAGGAACAAGCCGTTGCTGTTTTAGAACATTCTTAAAAGAATGTTTAAATTGTTTATCAAACAAAAACAGCGCAAGTAGCATTCACAAATCGTATATAGTCGTGTAGCAACACCCTTTACCTGCATCTTAAGTATCCGATCATTAATCTAGCGCCTCCAGAAGCCAAGATAACTGCAATGTCTTGGAGTGCATTTTTGCCGATATTTTTATTGTTAATAACTTTTAAACCACAATTGCCATATATTTGAAAACTACTGGAAACTAAGGCTTAGGATCTCAGCTTTAATTTGAGACAAGCACGGCCACAAAATACCCGCAAATACCCACTGGAAAACGCAATTGTTTAAATTAACGACGTAATCCAGAAACTTAGTTTCGAAGCTGCTCGAGGTGCGGCAAACGCGAGATAGCGCCACGTGTTTTGTTGTTTTCTTCATAATAAATTTCATATCTCGGCTCCTGGTGGATATTTCTTAATCTACGGGGTACCACGTGAAAGGAAAAAAATAGGCTACCCGTCTTTAATTTTTCATCATACTTTTAACTTCTTTTTTTAAATTTGAACAACAAATGATTGTAAGCATGATATCAAGGAGCAACATTTTTTATATTCACACACATTTAAATGACACTAACATATTATTAACACATTTTTACTATTGCAATATATACAAATATTTTTGTCAAACCCATTTAATTTAATACTAACAATTAACGGGACAAAGACCTGTTATTAGATGCAATATCATGTATTATAGATTTATTAATTCGACCATTAACTGCACATTTGAATAGTGTCATATCTTTATATGTATAAATAAATACATATATCTGCTATACCTTCATTTAAATATTGTATACCTCTTCCTAATAACGTTTATATCTTTATATAAAATTCGTCAAAAACTCACTCTTCCAATCAATCAGCATTAAAATGAGCTGGCAAGTGAAAATCCAGCTAAGGAGATCCATGAGAATCAAAGTAGCTAGCAAGATTTTCAAATCTTAAAGTCTGGAATCTAGATACCGCTGTGCGCAACGTGGTGAACGCGAAACCTTCTATTTTCCGGCAACTCAACGGCCACTTCTCTCCCGCTTTTCTCGCGTTCCACTCAACGTTTCAGTCTCAAATGTATCCCGAACGAAGATATTCGAGGCGAGAGTGCTACGAGCATCTCGAATGTAGTCGGTGGACCTGCGAATGAAACTCGCATCAGTTTCGTCTGGACGAAGCACAGAGGAAATCCCAGGGAAACTTTCACGGTAACATCCCCGCTAGATGTACGTCGGAACTTGGGAAAACTTATTTCGTCACCCACCTACACCTAACTTGCGCCTACAAGAATCTTTAACACCTTGATCGAACGACATCGAACAAGAGTGCAGAAAGAATGTTGTAATACGGAAACATCGAAAAGTTTCAATGGCATGTCACGTCGACAACGCTTCTGTCCCTTCGTGTTAGGGAATAAATTGTAGGACGCCTTAACTCTCGCTGGCAATACTAACAATTGGAGCACAAGACTGTAGACTGTAGAGCCATTCTATGTTTATGCAATTGTTCAAATTGAAGCGATATTTGGGTACTACGAAATGTTTTGGAACCATTAATGAGCAACTAGTACAATAATTACGATGTTTACATATAATAACTTTTTTACACTATTTTATTAAGGTGAAAAGGTGTATTATGATACGGTGGCGTGCAAAAGTTTCCGGCCAAGTGATTTTTTTATAATTTTTCTTCCAAAAAGCAAAGTGTGAAAAAGGTTTCATAATTATCGCACGTATTTATATTTTCTAAAAAGAACTACCGTACAAATTTTAGATAGATATGGAAAGTCCAGTAGTAGGAGTGCGCTTATAGTCAGACAATGTCGCTGAAAAGTAACTCTGAAAGCCGACTCTGTTATAATCATACTTTTCTTTCCTGAAACGCCACGCGACGTCGTGCATGTAAATTACTACCCGCAAATTCATGGGGCAACAAATAATTTGATAAATACTATCATACTTATAAAAATATGTTTATATGTGCAATAATCAAAAAAATTGATTTAGACTTTGCGTTCGGGAGAAAAATTGACAAAATTATCTGGCTAATACACTCATTACAAAAACTCAACATATAAAACATCAGCCCTAAAAATATCTCAATATCTCGAAGCTTTATACGATTGTCAAACTTGGATAGAAGGAGAAAATTGAGGGAAAAAATATTAGGAAAACCCTTGTAATTCTTTTTCGTATCCGCCATATTAGAAAACGTAATTAAATACCGTAAAATGCGTGAAAAATAATTGCAAATAAAATGTTGCGTCAACACAACGTTGGTATTTATGTGTTAATTTAAGTCGATATTTTTTTATTTTCGTTCCTTTTAAGTAATCATAAAATAAGGTCTGTGTATAACTACGAATAACATGTTTATCACTTACATCAATGTGTAAATAAAAGCCATTCGTAACTATATCAGCCGCTAGTGAATATTATTTAAAAATTTATATTATCTATTAAAGGCCAAATAATAATCCGTAACTTCATTTACATCTATCTTAAAGGCACGTTAAAAGCGATATGAAGGAAGGGTTATGTAAAACCTACGAGAAATGAAAAGGTATTTACTGCATCTTTTACGTGGCTTAAAAATTCTACTTAAAGTAACTTTGTTTTAAGGTCCTCATTTCACGAAAGACTTTACAGAAAATGCAAAACTGTGGTAAAGCAGCTGGCTTCGAAGAATGCCTAGGAGTAATTTTAAATGAAGTTAAAGTAATAAAGAAAAATTTCTTTATATATTTACATTTGCCAAGCTAATACGCAGAGCACTGAATTTATCGACCTCCTCGTACCTATAAACTTCTTACATGGTTTTTGATCATTCTAAGCGATCGAATTTTTCACATGGTGGATGTCGAGGAAAACAAATGGCTGAAAATAGCGGAAAGGAACACAGGTCCCAGAGGACCCGGTAAATCTTAAACGGGGCAAACTTTCGAAAATTTACGTCGTCGCGTGCACGACTTTTCGCGGAAGAATCGTCTAAAAGGTCTTGCGGGACTAGAAGAACATACGTTTACCTCCGTAAGGGAGACATTAATCTACATTGAATCCCGGCCAAATAAGCGTTGTCCGTCGTGAAGTATGAGATTAATGGACGGCCGAGGTAAAGTGGTGTCGACAATTCTGCGTTAGAATTGCCATTAATATTTTATTCCGTTAATATAGATACGAGCTACCGCTTTTATTTTAATGTTTACTGTCTAACCTGTTGAAGTTTTTTCAGATGAAATACTTGAATATACATATATCAATCACATATTTACTCTATGATATGAATCTCAAAATAAGCTGAACAAAAGCAACGTGTGTTGCAAATTACCTATTTAAAATGACAGGAAAAATCTTCATTTTCAGAAGTGTGGTCTAAATATGGTTTATTCGAAAAATAATTGAAATTAAAAGTAAAAAGTGCATACTTTCAATTTGAAATATTTAAAAACGTTTCCAAAATATAATTTTTCAAGAAAAATATTTCAAGAAAGCGAAATAAGGGAAAGGACACGTTTTGTAACATAACGCGTAAAAGAAACTAGCGCGGGCCACCATATCCACCACAACGTATTCTTCGTTCATAAATCGTAGTTCCATTTTATTTTTAATAGAGCAAAGCACCTAATATCACAATCACTTAATGCTTCAACTAGACCATATTTAGACCATCCCTACTTATTTAGCACTAAAAGGAACTTACAAAAGTGATCATATACAAATTAACAGAAAAAGCCTTGAGGAAGCATGGAATGAAACTTAAAGTAATTTGTATAAAAACACTTGAGACCAATTAGTTTGTTTGGATATTTACGTGAAACACTTTCTCGCACTTTGCATAATTAAACTGTTATACAGACAATATTTAATATGAAGGAGGCGTAAAAACAATGGATTCTGACACAAAATAATAATGCTCATGAGATAATAAATGTTTAAAATATTTCTTGACAAAACGTGTATTGCGCATACACATATTTTTAATAATATTTAATGTTTTCTACGCATACAGTTGTGTATAGCGTTTCGATTTATCTTGAAACTTGCTCCAAATGGCTAGAAATCTAATAAAATAAAAATTAATATACAAATTGACGACATTTCTAAAACTTAACATTGACCGAATAAAATGCATAATATTTGTCCAACCTTTAAATTAATGTATTCAGCGTAATGGAAAGCTTAGAAACAAAGTCAATGGTGTCTTGATACGTATCTAATAGATATATTGCTACCTGCGAACAAATGTTTGTACAATACTAAAAAGGAATTCCGTATTTCAGCTAATGCTAGAGGCATTGCTGTAAGTATGTACTCTGTACTTGACAGTTTGGATCACGATTAGTGTTAGAATGGAGAGGTATACAGAGTGCTCGACCAGCGTCTCGCATTAGCGAATGAAATATTAATGGATACTCCCGGCACCCAGATAAACCCTAGTTAAATGGTCTATTGTACCATGTTGTCTGCCATCTGACATTATGTGCGAAAATGTGTCCAGAAATCAATGATCTGTTGCACTGTACATACATCGGCGAAATGTTGCAATTGTCGTGAAACAATGGACATTAATTTAAGCGTGACGTGTTTGCGTTTATGCGCGCACGAACTTTAAATTTCATACACGTTGATTTACAAAATGAGAATCCACAATAATAACACATTAAATAACGTGCGATAATGAGCACGAATCATGTGAAATGTAGAGCATCATAAAAAACTGAACAACGCGATCGTAAATTCCTGCAACACAGTCTTGTGTGTATAACTTTTAAAAATATATATTCGCTGCTGCGTTATGGTAATTTCTCCTGAAATTTACAACTGATAACCAAAGAGCAATGGTAAATAAAATTTGAAATATCATTTCTTTTGAAATCCCTATTTTTAGCTGGAACGAATTGAATGGACAAAAATTTCTCGCGTCTACGTATAATGAATTTCAATACAATATTCTCTATAATAAATAAAATTTGCAGTCGTTTTTCACAAAATTTTATTATTGAAAAGTAATCGAAAGCAGGAGTAGAGCTATCGATTTTATATGGCCCCCATATTTTATTATATAATACACACACGGGTCCAAGCAGTTGTAGCATAACGTTTAACAAAAATAGCATTACAGAAATCTACATAAATTATCTTATCTATTTAAAATAAACAAACTTACGATGAAAATCATTCATTACCAAGAAATTGTCATGAAAATGTTCGCGTACACATCCATCCATTACAGTAATATTTGAAGATCAATTTCCTTAGCAATTTATGTAATTAACTAATGAAGAATATGAATTTCCTTAACTGGTACCTCCATCTTTGCAATGCTACATAAAAATTATATAGAAAGCATAAAAAATAAGGAAATTATTAGGACGAAAGTTAAACCATTCGAAAATTCTATCAGATAAAACTATAAAAACTTCTATTCTATGAAATTTATTAGAATACCATTTACATGTATTTTGTAATAGAACCGCGCGCGTCAATGAACTTGACATCGACAAGGCAATATTAATTAAATTTTCTAATCAAGATTTTGGTAATGATAATAATTATCAAATAATTTTAAAACAGTCTTGTAAGGCAGAAAATCACATTAAAGGAAAGCCGTGGGATTGGTTAATTAAGGGGGAAACTGTAACTGGTTCAAAAAATCTAATTTTTTTTCCTAAATCAATAGTTTTTTTTATGTATAGCATACTATCCACAAACTATTATAGTGAAATCAAACTTTTTAAACGTGTAACAAGTACATACCTACTACCGTACCGTGCGCTTCCAGCTATGCGTGCAACCATCTGCGGTGCTATATTTTTTTACAGAGTGGAACTAACTCAAATCTGTTTATATATTTTTAAAGAATGTTCGTTCAGCTACAAGAACATGTATCATGAAAGGTATCTACGTATTTATAGCCCTTGAAACATACCTTTTCGCGAATCCCTATTTTAACTTAACCCGTTTTCCATCGAAAACTTTAAACGCCTTTTTCTGAAATCGACTTTCTTCAATCTGTCGTGCAATATAGCGAAAAAGCTAATGGACAAATTCACTTGAATCAAAGTGGATTTTGAAGATAAATAAATTCTCTTCTAATTATACCTAATTACACATTAAGAAAAATGATTTAACATACTTTTTTCCATCTTTTCATCAAACTTTTCTTAAAAAGAATCAATTTCTTGTTCAATGCTCTGTATTTTTGATCAGCTATGCGAAATTTTTTGCAAAGTTAGGTATAACTATAGCGTAATTCCGTAAACAAAATGGAAATACATCATTTTTTGTTCTATGTCAATTCTACGAAGCTCTACACTGCACGAAATGGAACAACTTTTCCGCTAAAGCGTTCAAGCTAACTGATGATATTTTTACAACAAATTGTTTTCTTCACTACAAAATTTTTTTTGTATAATCTTACATCATAAATGAAGTACTAAACAAAATTTGAAATAGATTCGTTAATTTTTGCCCTTTAAAAAAAATGCTAGAGAAACACCTCATTTCAAGCGCATTACACGAGTTGCCCCCCTCAAGACATCAAATACATAAGAAATTGTACTTAAAACAATTATTACAAATAAATTGTTACAGTTTTGTCCAGTACTTTATTTAAAAATCGACCCATCTCGGAGAATAAAAAACTACAATATTATTACATACTTTGAAATAACATATAATGCAGCAAGACTGTAATACATGCGTCTATATTTCTTAACGACGAAAAGCGAGTATACCTTGTTAAAACCCAGATGTACGAGAAAACATACTACTCGTGCAATTCATTAGAATCGAGTAGCATTCACGGTACATAGAAAACACTCTATATTCTATATCATCGAATACTCATCTACGATAAGAGAATATGATAATAATTTGTTCCATTGCATGGCAGCCAATGCATTTTAGTACGTTTCACAGACCTTGTTCCGTTGACAAGCCGGGGCCGAAAAATGCGCCAGTGTTTCCCTAAGGAAACGCTGGGAAATTTCCCGGTGGATTACCGGGAATTTTAAATTTTCTGAAAGACGAAGAACGCCGCCGCCTTACACAGCATTCGAGGAACCAAGCAACTTCACCTTTTACGCGGAGCCGGCTTACCCGATTTTTCCATTATGTCAAACTTTGATCGAATCGTTAACAGTGACGCCACACGAAGAGTGATCGGGCGTTTCTATGATAAAAAAGAAATATCAGGAAGAAAAAGTAGAAAACGGTATCGACAGCCATCAGCCATGGCTCAATTACGAAGCTCTTTAAACAATAAGAACTCCTCCACCTTTGATTGGCAATCATATATTATTTACAAGTTTTTTATAACCTAATTATTATAAACTTGCAAGTTATTTATTTAATTATTAATGTAATCTAGATATTTTATAAATATTTTACGCGAATTTTCATCACAAAGTTGGAAAGTACATACTTGTTACTCATTATTCTTCCATATTCCGAGGGGACTGTTGTATTATTTGAAAAAAATGAATATTAATGAACGTAATGGAAGATAAATGTTTGCAACTTTGATATCAACGTAATCCACAAGTCCACAGAGGTCCGAAATTGTAAAGTGTAAATAATAGTTTTGTCTGATTGTAAGCGGATTGTAAGCTTGTATACAAGCAAATAAAATTAATTTGGCTTCGTATACTACATTTTTGTAATGTATCCAATAATAAGCGCAATGATAACGGAACATAGAACATAATCCAATTAGCTGTGAATACAGTATTACCGTATATTTATTGAATATGGTATCTTCGTTAACATAAGTATCTTCAGCTTTATACGGATCCAGGTACAGATAAAAAAGTGTACTTACTTAAAAACGACGAGCATCAAAGATAATTACGACCCATTCTACTTTATATTTCCTATTTCATAAACCCATCAGAATATTGAATAATAAATATATAACAATAGCCAAATAATAATAATAATCGACATTTCAATCACTAGCATTTCTCTTAATAAACTGTACCGTTGCACCCAGAATAGAATGACGAAAAATAAATGGAAATGTGTACATATTCACACAAAACCTATTACTTCTTACAGACTGAAGTGCAATCACTGTACAAAAATCAACGCAGTATTTTACTCATTTATAATTCCCCGTGTTTTTGAGGCGCATTCAGGGGCCGATTTCAGAAAGGATTAAAGCAAAAGTATGAGCAGAGAGAAAAGGACGTGTAAACACCGAAGATTGGCCTGACGAGGCAAAACGAAATCAACTCCTATTCTGTACTCAATACAACGAAGATGGAGTAAAGCAAAAGTGCATACATGATAATGCAAGCAACGTTGCTAACAAAATAACGCCCATTCAGTTGTACGCTCCTGTGCATACATACGAAACACCTTCTGTTCTTCCTTTATCCTTCTGTGCTCCTTTTATGCTCTGCTATCCTTTTACACGCGTGTATGCATGCGAACTATAGAGCGAACATATGGTAATATTGAAATGACACCCAGCGAATATTTTACATTACTTTTTCGTAATTTCGTTGTCTTCTTCAAACCGAACGAGAACTTTGCTGTTTGCGACGTACTTCTCACGGTTTTCCATTTTCAGTGTACAAGCAGCTGTGGTTTTTATTAGAATATTCATATTATCGGAATACATCATCGGAAAAGACTGTACAAAATTAACAAAAGCAACAATTGAGCGTAGATTCATGTCTGCAATAGTAGGTAATAACGAAAGGATGTAATTTCTATTGTGAAATGTTTTTTAACCAATTGGATCACTTTGAAGGGGACATAATTATATTATAGAATATATTTTTTTATAAAAACAAATATTGCGATATCATTATTTAAAAAAATTAAGAATATAGATTAATTTCGATTACTACTTTATAGAACTTCCTAAATTATGTTCTACTTGAATCATTATCCCAAGAACTTTCAGTAACTTAAGAACAAGATATTAAAATCTTGAAAAATCAAAACAAAGATTGAGAAAATCAAAATAATTGATAACTGCTATTATTAAATATGAAAAAATGTGCAAGTCAGGATCTTCATTACATTTAATGAATAAAAGTATCGTCAAAATATAATTCTCATCGCATATAACAATTTTTATTTCAATCGTTTTACGATTTTCAAATATTTACAACAAGATTTGCAAAAAAGAATAAAATTCTGATCTTACATGTATGTATAATACCTACGTAAATATAGCCACTCTATAATAAATACCACCCGGCTTGAAATTAATAACTGTTATTATACTCTCACAAATAATAATCGAAAATCGCCTAATATTCTCGCAAGTCAAGCATAATAATCTCTCATCAATCTCATTAATCTTGTGTCGACCAACGTTATTGAATCGGAAAACTCGAGCATATCCGAAAATAGTAAGCAACATGACGCAAATGGCAATCAAGTTAATTTCCCCCTAAACGAATCACTACTGGATAATCAAGATGCCACTATCGAAACGAGCCAAGCCACCCGCAATTTCTATTTTCGAAGCGTCATGTAGCTGCAGGGCTGCGATATTCCGTTCACGGTGAAAAAGCTTGGAAAGTATCCTGCCCGTAGGAAGACGATCCCTTCTCCCTTCAAACCGGGGCATTTCGCCTCCTACGATCACTTTTCGCTCCACCATGCTTTTATCTCTCATTCCCCGTGGAAAGCGCCGGGGGCGTCACCATGGGGCCGATACCAGGGAACTTTTAAAATTACCCGGACTTCCCGGCCGGGAGATAATATGGTCTATTAAGGATAGACGACGTTAGATCAGCTCCGGGAGCAAACGGGAGTCGCGAATACTCAAGCCGAACAGGCAACACGGGGGAAGGAATTAATTTAATCCTCGAAATTTTGTTATAATCGACGAAAAAGATCAAAGAGGCCGATAATAGGAAATCGTTATTAGTTTGTTCGAGCATCCGCGCATTGCCTGCAACGTTGATGCTGTTTTATTGAGAGCTGATACACTAGTGTCCAATATAGAAATTTATATATCTATAGAATGCAGGTGGTAATAATTGCAAGGAGAAATAGTGTTTATCTTACTGGCAATAATATGGAATCTTGAAAATATCAATCTTGTGTGTTCAGTAAGTGTGTAGTATGATTATAACGAAGACTGAAAAAAATTATTGTGCAGATTACAGCTACATGCCTCTTCATGCACACCGTATATTTATAATGGATTGTGCACGGTTAACTGTTGTAAGAAAATTTCGTGGCGTACAGGATCGTTCGAAAGATACAGTACATTTGAAAGAAAATCACAAACATGGGAATTAAACAATCGTTTCACTTTTTATGCCCATCGAAAATGTAGGCTTTTATGATTAATATAAAAGCATAGCTATATTATTTGATCATTTACAAATGAATCTGAAAAAACAATGTCCATAATCAAAACTATAATTGCAACAGCCCAATATTTTATTTGTTCATATAATAGGATAAACGTTTCAACGTAACATTTGTTCGCCGATTTATTATAATATATTGTTACCTCAATCTCACAACTATTTCTGTACGTCATACGAAAATCTCCTTAAAATTCAGTCTGCGGAACACTTTACGTTCTCCTTTTCATTCCGTATAGAACAATTTTTCTAAAGACCACGGATAAAGTATGAGACGATGTCTCCGTGGGAAACTCCTATCTCGATTTAACAAACGAACACTGAATGAAGAAGTCTGAAAGTTGGCCCGTGGTTGCTATGAATCTTTCTCAAGTTCGCATGATCAATGGATCAGAGAAACTTCGGGGACCTCCCGGATGAGAACTGTGAAAAATTTATTTCGAAGGAGGAACGTATACAGGCGACGAACATCTTACGACGCTGCTATATACGCGCAATTTTCTTCCCACAGCTTTATTATCGCGAATTTTCATAGCGATGTCAAAGTTAAAGCGTAAAATTTCGAAGTTACCACTGTGTTCCTGGGAAAAGCGCACTCGTTGCGGGAAACTTTTCGGGAAAAAGTCGAAAGTTGAGGAAAACACGTGCATCAGCTTTCCTCAAAGTTAAATATTTTAATCGTCATTGTAAATAACCGTCTGTGTACCTCATCCTATACCACTTTTTAGAAATTTGTGTTACGTTTACAAGGATTGGTTTTAGAAATTAAGTGACATATTTGATTATCTTCGATTGTTCCAAAATAACTGCGTGCTACTGTAATTTGAACTAAATTACATTGTACATTGTTCGGCATGTATTATTGCTCACAAAGCGAATTTAAATTAGGAACACAAGAAGTGTGGAAAACCAAAGCGTTGCAATGGATGTGTAAGTATATACTCTAAATAATAGCATTTAGAACATCTCTGAACAATCACCAATTAAATTCCCCCATAATTCAATTTATCCAATTACGTATTATAAATACTAGAACTACCAACAGGTTTTGATATAGTGAGGTATACACCACCGGCAAAATTTATTAAAACACCTGTGCACTAGTGGAAAATTGTTGAATTTCAATATTCCATGACATTGGTAAAATTCATCCAAAGTTCCAACAAAAAGTAAATTCAAATTTAAGCCTTCTACTTTCTGATCCCTTTATTCGCTTTTATTTATATCAGGGCACAAGGGGGTAAATCCTCCCTCAAGTATCGGAAAGTGCAATCCTTTGCCTTTAAAACAAGTGGAAACTGCAACCAGAGGGGATGTTTTTGAAGATATAGTCATTTAAAGAAATGCAAATTAAACAGGGATATATAACTCTTGTTCTGACATTAAAAGTGCAACCATACCTTATGAAATCTTAATAATTTGAAAGAAGAAAAACTGGAAGTCGTAATTCTGACAAACTTCGTAGTTCTAGTGTTAAAGTACAAAATTATATATTAAGTTTGTATTGCTCCAGAGCTGATTGTATTGTGAAACGTTTCATTTATAGATTTTTGTTTCCTGCATTTTGGGCATTTTAATAACAATTTGGGTAGCCCTAAAATTTTCTAAATTAACGTGTCGCAAATAAAACGGCAGGCCAACAATGTGCCAACGGTGAGAGGGAAAAATTCAAATACAAGCATGCTAACGGTGCGTTTTTACTAAACCGACACAATATTCTACCATACTCCCAGTACCCTCGGCCACTTTTCATCGTTGCAACCTGGCAAGAATAAAAGTTCCTTTCATCTGAATTTAACTCTCGTTCCGGGCAATTTTAGAAAACCATGAAACAAAGTACCTAACAGAACGCTAGTAGAAACACTTGCCGGTGCCGTGAAGCGTGAAACAGCGAACCTGCGACTATCAAACTGACTATTTCATACTTATCTCGACGAATAAGCACGTGACATACGCGAAAGGAAGCATTTTCCAACGTTTGTTTCCAGCTCGGCAAAAGAATTTTCAAAGTATCGCAATAACTGTAAGTGACGAGCAGACATCGCTGCCTCGTGTCCCATAAACGAAAATAAAAGCTGTATCGTGGTGAATACACTTTCACACTTTTTTTTTTTGAATTACACGAGATACACGCAGTTTTACTTGAACGCATAAACGTTAAATCTATACACCAAAAAAAAACATCGTTGCAGTATATTTGCGGCTCCCAAAATGGACGTTTCATAAACTGATTGAAATATTTTATTTGCGCTAGTTTTTCGAGATGCGCAATAATTATTCCACAGGAAGTAACAATTGTATTACCGTTGCTAGTTGTTCCAGTTCTGAAAATTTCCTGGCTTTTTCTTTTCATAACAATGTCTATGGCTACACAGAACGGCCCGCATAACTGTTGACACTTTCTAGGAATTTCCTTGAACTTTCCAAAAATTGTGTTTAAGCAAAGTTAAACTGTATTTGAGTCTGCATAACTTCTGCCAATCAGAATTTTATTATCTTTCTTTTCTTCGGGGATACGAATGCAACATATGATCGATGCGTTTGTAACGACATTTACTAATCAAGAATATTTTAAGAATATTATTAGTTCTATTTAAAAAGCGACAGTCAACATTCGTATCTCCAAAAAAAGGAAAGCAAGAAAATTCTGATTAATAGAAATTATGCAGACTCAAATGCAGTTGAGCATTTAAACTTATCAACATTTTTTGCAAAGTTTAAGGGAAGCCCTGAATAGAGGCGACAGTTATATACGTGGGATATTTTATACATTGGAACATATATAAGATAAATATATTCCACTCATATATAGGAACACAGTTCAACATCTGGGAACCTCAACTTAATTTAATGTCATAGACATTTACAATTTCAATATTCGTAAGAACAAAACATTTCTTACATATTAAATAAAGAAATCGACGGATCGACCATTATTTTTTAATTATTGTTCTTTAACACTAGAACTACCGATAGATTTTGATACCATTTAGATAGCATACGTTAGACAGATTAAGAACACGAAAGTCTTTGAATGAACATTGAATAGAGATGTACAATTGTCATTCTGTCTTATTAAAAGTCATCATAAATTGTTACAACGATACCAATTCGAAGGCAACCCGAAGACTCAGAAACGTATGAAACTTTGCATACAAGTAGAATATGTCATCCGTAATACAACCCTGTTTTCCATTTGTGCCATAATTCGGTTCTAAGGGGTGATATCAGCCCTTGAAGAAAATTCAAAATGATCCCTTTCGTGAAATATCTCAAAAACGATGAGAGATATTTAAAAAAGTTCTAAACAAAACTTGCATTACTTTATTGTGTTTACAAGACAGCGTGAACAAATTTTTTGAAAAGTGTATCATTTTTTTCATTTTTTTTTTTCTGTGGATTTTTCAAAAAAAATTTTCACGCATTTCTGCAGGAGCAATAAAGCGATGCAAGTTTTGTTTACACTTTTTTTAAATATCTCCCGGCGTTCCTGAGATATTTCACGAAAAAGAACTTCCTGAATTTGTTTCAAGGGCTGATTTCACCCCTTAAAACCGAATTATGGCCTGAACGGAAAATAGGGTTGTATTACGGATGACATATTCTACTTGTATGCAAAGTTTCATACGTTTCTGAACGTAACTTTCAGAACCTTGCCTAACCTTCCTTGTTAGACGAGCACTTCTGAGAATGACCGTGTGCACCATGATTTGAAAAATCCAATGCATAATCACAATATGTTTAAACAATAGAACACGTGGACATAAGAATACTCCTGAGTATCACCGATATATTACAATCGTATGTAGTAGGTACATCATTTCATACGTTCGAGCAACAATTTTGTATACCCTCCATGAATAATTTCTTTCTTTAACAGATAACATCGTTGCGCAAACAAATGCAGGCAAGAATATTTATTAGGCCTGTTGACCAACGAGTTACCATGATGCATTACGAAACAAACGTTGACTCGACGCTAGAAACTGTTATCATCGGCCCAACATTGACACAAGAAGCGACTATTGACATTTTCAAACAAAACGCGTGCACTGCGCCAATCGACTCGATAGCGATCAATTCCCTAATCTCTGGATCAATAATGTTCAAATATTATTCGACAATCGCCAGACACGCGTAAAACGCGTGGAAGATATTCGAAGTATTTTTAACGGCGGGGAATTTCCAATCGAGAATCCGCCCCTCGATTTCCGTTTGTATTAGAGGAGATTTTATTACGAAAGTTGCAAGCCCTTATTTCGCGCCATCGATAACTCGTTGCTATACCGTATCCAACATGAGTATCAACTAAAATTTACGAGCTAACTTTCGAGACTTCGTTGAGTTCGCATCAAACCACGTTAATACAGAACAATAGACGGAGATCATGCGAACACGTGCAAAATACAGATGCGGCCGAGAAGAAAGCTTGTACATCGAAAGTAAACGAGATACGAAATGAAAACGAAAGAGTACGGGTGCGTGGTCATAACGGGATTCTACGACTTTGCCGGTTTTACGATCCCACAATACTAAACATGAATATTGATCTCTGTTTTGTCAGGAACAAGATAGCCAATTGTGAGTACAACAGTACTTAATTAAAACTTCAGGTAGCTGCACTTGTATTGATTGCAGCATTATACTTTATAATCTACAGAACTATGTGTTATATTATGAATTTTCATACCGAAACCTTAAATTGTTCTAATTATAACAGTGAGGATAAATTCGAAAGTCAATTTTTTCGTAAATACGATAGCAATAAGAAACAAATTTTGGCACTATTATTTGCATTCTACCGCATGTGATCTGACCAGACTTTAGGTACGAGGAAATTAAGGATAAGTGAAATCCTAAAAAGGTAACTTCAAATTCTATATCGTATCTCCAGGTGTAGAAAACGTTATTCGCCAATTGTAAAAATGACAATTATCCCATGCTTAGAATTATCTCGAAATATTTACAAGAAGCCCTGTATACATGTACACATTTTCTTTACACCCCACAGAATCAGTATACGATATGTGAGACGCAAATACAAGTAGCCCAAAAGGCATGCCGAGAAGTACAGTAACTACTGCATTCTTTAAATACAAACTGTAGAGTTCAATATTTAGCCATATCTAAATTTTTGTACATTTTCTGTACGATTTACTTTTACAAAAATACACAGCTTCCCTTCTGCTGTAGATAATAAACTTTCAAATGAAAGAATCAGGTTTACTGTGGTTTATTAGTTTGGAATCTTGCAAAAGTTACTTTCAAAATCGCCGAAATCGTGTACGATATGAAAAATGTGAAAAACTTGTTACTTTAACCAGCGGCGTAACAATGCATAACATTACTTTATCAAATATTAGAATTTGATTACACTTTTCGTACGTGCAAACGTAATTATAGTAAAATAAAGCATTCACGTTATATTAATAATAAGAATGTAAAAACATCTCACCAATATATGCGTATGTCCAAACGTTCGACCGGTACTGTATATACACCCTCAACACTACACTAAAGAAGAACGAGTAGAAAAACGGGAAACCATAAAAAAAAAACCCACAGGAACACCTCCCAAATACTTGAGGGCGAGAAATGGACAGGTCGACGGAACCGCTTCTAATCTATGAAAGAAATTCATTTTGAGAAGGTGGCTGCTTCTGCACCGTTTGCAGAGGTTGCACGCGGCAGAAACTCCTAGCCAGCATAAACACACTCTAGTTTTGGGGTTGGGTGCAAAAGCCCGTCACTTGCACGGTCGCCATTCCACAAAGGAACCCTCCCCCTAAGCACTTGAGTACAGCAGGCACCGTGGACTAAGAGTTTGTTGCTGTTTCTTGTTCCCGTGCCACCACTACTGTTGAAGAGCCCCTAATGCCCGGTGTAAGTTTAACGTTGCTTGTCGACTCGTACGAAGCACCTAGCATTGTTATTACAGCTTTCGATAAACACTTTCGACCCCGTTTTATTACTGAAAATGCAGGAACGGGGACACGCCTTAATGCGATTCCTTCGCGATTTGGACCGTTCTTCGGATGATTGCTAGCGAACCAACGATTCTTCTTATCACAATTTTGATATCGTGGTACGTGTAGAATATCCTCGATTATTCGATCACGTTTGCCTTGTGTAAAACTTTACGGGCTTTACGTTGCAATGTAACAGAGAACGTTAAACATAAAATTTGCTTTAAGTTACCGTGCACCTGGCTTGGTTACTGCCTATTATACTGGAAGAATATACCATATCGCCCAAAAGTTTTAGTACACCTGTCGTATTCGTGCTTCATATTAAAATACATATTCCGAGGCCTAATGTTTCACTGTATCTTAATGTTTCCGTGTACTCTTGAACCGGGCATTGAAGTTAGAAGTGCTGGCGTGACTTTTCCGACGAATAATAATTTATTATCAAAAAAAGTGTAGGAAAGTCAGAATTATCTTACTGTGCAGTAGACAGTATTTTCAAATGATACCAGAGAACTGAAACTGAACATCGTAAATAAAAAACCAAAATGATCTGGACGACGAAGAGTGATCAATAATGCAGAGGATAGGAAATAGCATAGGGAACGAGGAATAGCATAAGAATGCACAGTATAAGAAGTCACAACGATATGTATCGTTTTTAATAACAATTATTATTTATCAAGATACGAGTATGTATTTTAAGCAATGCGCAAGTTTACTCAAGGGATGATCGTTAAACTGGAAATTTAATTTGAACGCTGTGCTCTACTTACTTTTGATTTCAGAAACGTAACATCATATTTCCAGAAGCTATTATAGAACATGCTGCAGCATAAATGCAACGAAATTTTTTAAAAGATACTGTTATCGATATAAAACTTCAAATATCCTACAGTAATTTATGTCAGTATTACGTTCATATAAAAATAAATCTCTTTATTACGAGGTGTCTTTAAATTTTTATTTAAATGTAGATACGAATGGAAATATAGCTGAAAAGAATTTAAAAAAAACGATTATTGCTTCGAGTAATTGAGACAATTTAAATTGTGAATTTAATGATGAAATGTATTATGGATTTATGAAATGAAAAATGAATAGGTTATTATAGCTCAACAGTTTTTAAATTTTGTATACATATTTGGTTATATTTCAAGATAGCGCAGTATAATTCTTATGCTATTATCTTTATTATTATTTAAATTACTGTATGATTCCCGTGCTATATCAGTTTTTATGGCTGCCACAATTTAAGTTGTTGTATTCATCATAATAAAAAAAATAATGAATGCTCATATGAAATAGTATGACGCCAACAAATTATGTTTAACAAAATGGCACTCGTATATAGCAGAAATTCATTACAATCGAAAGTCCTTCAAGTTATTAACTATCGTCAACATTGACATAATTGCAGTTCTCAGGATAAAGGGATGTCTTATATAAGGGATCTTATATGTACGTAAAATTTGAAGATTGATCAAATGATCATTATTGAGATATCATTGCAGCCAATTTGGGAAACGTGTTTCGAAGAAAACGTTCTCGAGTACATTGTTCTCTTAAAAACGCTATACCTTCGACATTTTAAGAGATTAAAACACATAGTTTTGGGAGAACATTTTCAAGGGGAGCACTTCAAGAAAGTGCAACGAAATAAAAATCGATTATTGCCCCTTCGAATGGGAATAGCCCCTTAATGTGTAACCTTTCGAATTTGTCTCTCTACTATAATCCTACAATTTAAATTGGACTTATATTTCATATACAATAGCAACGTTGCCAGACATTTTTTCAAACAATTCTATGAAAACAATATTATGCCAAAGCAGTAAGGCTTTGGCCTGTTCAATCCAAGTCTAAATGCTTGAAACAATCAACATTTTCTTCAAATGAAATAACTTTCATTCTTTTTCCTTATTTCTTACATAAAATAATTATTCAGGTGTTCTCAGAACGGGCTACAAAAGATGACCGGTACACTAACCACTGGTCTAAACCATGGAGCACGAACCATACCTGTAAAAATAATCAACGTGCAGCTCGTCTATACAGTCCCCTACTAACACCATAATACCCTAGTCGTTTTACGATCCCCTTTTGCCGACATTTCAAGCCGGCCAACGTGCACCGGATGCACATGGTATCGCGCACGCGACCTCTTGTCATGGTCCTTTATATCGACCGACTTTTACACACAGCCACAACTTAAATTCCAGCTAACAAAAATTCTAGCTAACGTAGAATAACTATCACCCCGCGTGTGTACGTGTGTGCGGCTGTGCACGTGTGTATTAAAGTCGTTTGCGCGGAATAAAGGTTTCCTGCCCGGAGCCAATTTTAAATTCTCCCCGATAACAAGATTACCCGCGTCGCTTTTGAATTTTGTTTTATGGTACTTCTCCCTTGGATCCATCGCACGCCAAAAATTACGTACAAGTTCGTTCCTGTCGTGAATTTCGCGAGATAACTGGCCAAAAAATATTTGAACTTTTATATATGAAAAATTTCGGCGCCAAATTCCGCGGTTAAATTTTTGTTTTTGAAATGGTAATACAACCGCTGTGTCCTTTCAACTTTTTTTTTTATGCGTAATTTTTATAGATCCGTTCCAAGCGTGCACGATACGTTCCCGAGTTAAACTTTATCGTGCGCAACCTTTAACTTTACCACAAAGCCACGAGCTATACGTTTTTGAATATCCCCCATACACAAAGGGTCGCATAAAAATGAAGATGTTTGAAACGGGTAATTTTTATAAGGTAAATATTTCCAGTTAAAAATCGCAATTGTAAAGCATCGTCGTCAGCTATGAACTAATTGCAAGGGGGACTAACTTGACGCAAAAAGTGGCGTACAAACCCCTTTGTTCGGCCTTCTGGTTCATTCAGAAAAACTTCGCTATGCTCGGGTTAACTAAATAAAACCCGAAGCACTACGCAATGTCACCAGGTCTCGCTATTTAAACACCTTGCTTCCTCGATGGTAACCTTTTATAAAGAGTACTTTGTAAAGATTCTGCCGGTTACAAGGGGGCTTGAAATCCCGCACCCCCGCGAAAGTACATAAAGAATGAAGAAGAATACGCTTTTGGGGTGTAATGCAGGCCTTTCTGTAAAAGCAAAGTGTTAAATCCGTTTATGCCGGGAATCTATTCAAGTATTTATATAAAACGTTCTGTCCAAGTCCATGAAGGATTGGCCAGGGACCAGAGTTTCTCTTTTCCACCGTGGAAGCTATTTTCTATTCCGAAAGAAGCTGCGCGGCGATGCATACTGAAAACGTGGCGCGTGGCTGTGCTGAGATCCTATACATATCCCGTCCCACTAAAAGGAATCTCTGGCACTCCTGGATCCGAGTGTATACATAGTCTGTGCTACTTTTCTGGATGAGCATTGTACTTAATAGCAGCAAAATAAAGGGTCCAAGCAGGTGGTGGAGGCAGTTTGCATGCATTGTACGTGATAACTTAAGAAACGCCTTTGACGCGCTTACGGAATTCGGGAACAAAGGCTCGCGCGAAATTTGAAATAAAACGACAATGCTATCCTTTTAGCCGCGAACAGTTTTCTCAATACTTTTTTTTTACCGTTTCTGTTGATTCAAACGGATAAGAAACTTGTTTTTATGTTTATGCTTTATTTAATTAGGTATGTACGCGAGTTTAATTAGCCTTATGACTCCAACGTAATGATATTAGTATGCTCCTTTATTTTTATATGTTCGTGATGTGTGGAAACACGGTTAAACAATTTACCATTTCAGTTATATTATGTCCTCGGTTTTGAATACTTTAGAAACGATAAGAAATATTACGGTGCACAGGTATGCTATTAATCTTAAAGACTATACTACAGTACGTATGAAAAGTTTAGAGTTTAGACTATTTTGTTCAATAAACCCTGATGAAAAATTATGATTACCACTGGAAATATTTATGTTAAGTTTTAGACGCACTTGCCATTTTTGTTGCCTACGATATCACATCACAAAAGTCAACCCAACCGATGTCTCTATCAATTTGCAGTTTTTAAACATGATAGCAGCTCTGAATAATGTTGCTATGAAACGAGAGAACGAAGTGAGAATAAATAAATCAGTTTGACCAGCGAAGTGTATGGATTTACGTGTTGCACGTCTCGTTTATATTAAAAACATAAATAATAGTATATCAATCAATTTATTAGATAAGTTTATTGTTTGTTACTACTGGCTACACTGTTGTAATGGGAAAAGCAAAGAAGCTACCTGAATTTGAAAAAGGTCAGATAATGGCATTTTCATCCGAAGGGAGAAAACAAAGGGGAATAACAAAAATCATGAACTTCTAAACAATTAGAAATTTTCAGTTACTAATTATTTTTAAGTAACCCTATTCGAACAGCTAATGAAATAAAAACAAATAATAGACGCACCTCGTGTTTCATTATTCCTGTCCGCTCATAGATAAAACTCGCTCTTGCGTAATAACATGAAAAAATGCCGACTCGTACGGAATACAAATTTGTATTTAAGCTAAATTGTACCCCTGACAATGCTTTATTTTCCTTGGCGCCGTCGTAAAACGAGCCTTAAGAGCCAACATTTTACGCAGCGATCCAGGGACCAATTTTCTTCCCGCGTTTACCCACAGATGGTTCCATTGTCAAGTGTTTTCCGAGGGGAATATCATCACTGTTAGAGAATACGTTTTCGAAGCACTGTCAACTCCTAATCGGCCAATCAGCCTTTGTCCGACCAGCTCCAATACGCTCTCTCTTGTTTAACGAGAAACAACATTGCTTGCGTCCATCATTATAACAAAGTAACTGTACCATATGGTCGCCAGTCAAATTTGCAATCAGACAATAGAGCCTGCAGACAAACACGTTTCACTTACGCTCACAATCCAAACTTGGCCGTGCCTTCCTTTTTGTTACTTTAAGGACCTTTTTACCTTTTTCGCCGAAGATCAGTCAACTTTCCAATATCAAGCAATACAAGCCACCTATTCTCCTTTAGGGAAAAATAAATTGAACCCGTAGATGCGCGACTCGATCAAGCTCAT
Organism: Nomada lathburiana; assembly: GCA_963667235.1. Taxonomy (NCBI): domain Eukaryota; kingdom Metazoa; phylum Arthropoda; class Insecta; order Hymenoptera; family Apidae; genus Nomada; species Nomada lathburiana. The sequence continues at coordinate 5,577,337 of OY763898.1, read as the reverse complement.
GCGAAGAATAGTTTTTAGAAAAATATTCAACGCGGTTTACTTTATGGATCATTGCCTACAATAAAAAGAAATCGCGATGCTCACAATTAGATTAGGAGTCGCGAACCTCCTTCAGTTTAATATTTAAAGATTTATAAATAGAAAAATAGTATAAAGTGGAGAAACATATTTTTGAATCATTTAAAAAACTCAGAATAAGCTTTACTACTTAAAATATACATTAAATGTACATTACGAGGGCAATCTGAAAAGTTCTCGGCTTATCAATGAAAGAAAATTTTTGTTTACGTGAAATATGTTTTATTTTTCAATGTAATCTCCACGTGTCGGGCCGATAACTTTTCAGACTGCCCTCGTAGAATGTAGTTACAGCCCCCCTGGTAAAAAAATTAGGACCACTCGCACAATTTATACCATTTCTTCTTCGTGTTTCTAATAAAGGACCTGAACAGTATTTAGTTGCAAATATTAGTAATTAATCATATATTTACAGGATCATCGTAATTTTACTGTAACAGATTGGGAAAAGGTAATTTTCATCCATTGTTCCATCGACGAAATAAACTGGCCACGGTACTTCTTTCGTTATACAGGACTACATCATCACAGCTTGTGGATGTTTTACAGATCTCATTACACAATCATCATGAAATTGCTCACTTGGTTTTCTTCCTACAAATGAACCCTTTCCGTTACGGCCTCCAAACGTGTTTCATCGCTGGATATGGCCATCCGAATATCAAGAAAGTGAAAGCTTAAGAAATGCAGAAATAAAACGATGCACATTACCTTTTCCCGATCTGTCAGAGTAAAATTACGATGGTCTTGTAAATACATGATTAATTACTAATATTTGCAACTAAATACTGTTCAGGCCCTTTATTAGAAACGGAAAGAAATGCTATAAATTGGGAGTGGTCCTAATTTTTTGACTAGGGGCTGTACCATGTAAACACTGTAGATGCTGGTGTACCTGAAATAAACCTCTTGCGGTTCAAAAAGCTTGAGTGAAAAGAAAAATCTGCAGAACCAATATAAAACGCGCAGCAACGCCTACCAACCTATCAATTCCTTTATCAACGTAAACTACTCCGTACTATAAATCATTCTTAAATCAATGCCCTATCGTACCGCATACAAAATTCCACATAGTTCGCCCTTCACGAATATTCAACCCCAGTAAATCCACCTACAATCTATTAAAGCGTTCGGGAACATTCCAGCGTTAAATCGTACACCTTAACCAAAAAACCACCCCCACAAATTTGCGAAGAACCGACACTCTACGCCGCCCCTCTGTACCCGTTAAATCACTCATCAGCGAATGCGCCAATAACCTAGATTTACGACTCAGCCGTTATCGCCGATGCTGAAGAACGGCGTGACGCTTCACTCGTGATTCGAATACCCTGCCCATTGAATTATCTACCACCAGGTTAACCCTTTCAAACGACCAAACACGCAGAAAAGCCGCTCTAAGTGCGAGCAGAGCGGGGCGGACAATTTTCTTCCAGGCTGCCCAAGAGCCAAGAGCATTGCTTCTGTCGACTCTGCACCGAGGGGAATACTGTCGCTGTCAGCGAATATGTTTTATAGCAGCATCGCACCAGGATGCGGCTGTAGCAGGTACGCCGTCCGTGAGATAGATTGAGCGAAAGGAGGCGATGAGAAAGAGAGGTCAGGAAAGAAATTGGCGAGAAGGAGCAAACGGATGCAGTATACCATCCAGCCAGGTGGGTATTGGATTTGTAATAGGGGCCATACGTGCTATAGGCGCACCGCTCTTCCAATCCCTACCCTCTTCCACCTTCGCCTCACCCCCGTGTCGAAATTGCAAACCATTTTCTCGGATAGAAGACGTCGCAGCGGCACAAAGTCTCCTGGCTCGACTGAATGCATTATTCGCACGACAGAACAAAGGGCTACCGGGTGTCCCGTTCTTACTTCACCTACAACGAGCTCCTCCTCTCGACACAGATCACGCGGCTGACCGAATAGAAAAAGACGTGGCCCGGGGAATCTATTCTGCGCTTCATACTTGGATTGATCATATTTCCATGAACGATCGAAAGATGGAATGTGTGTACACGCTGGCGTGCACATTTGCACGTGTACTGTACTGGACATACATTACAATGTGTAATCGAACGGCAAATGTCGCTGGATTTCTTCACTACTGCGACCCAGTGTCAATTACTTGAACGGTAGTTTTATTGTCATTTACTCTATTAAGAGATGGCCTTGTGATATGCGTTAAAAATACTTCCAGGTAGCTTCATTTAATACATTACATTTAACATTACTGCAAACGACAAGTTCAATGAATCTGCTAGAATTTTATGTAGAACTATTTTTAATTTGGAACGCTGAGAAATAGAAATGATAGTCGAGGCTGTGTTTGGAAAACGCAAAAAATTTTTTTCAATTAATCCAATTAATTCAATTCATTATACAGTCTTAATACAGTCGCTATTAACCTTATCAGCTGCATGCGATTGATAGCATGCACCTGATAAACGATGATCAGGTGATACGATAAACAAAATTTAAACAAGGTTGGTGTGTTTTCATTGAGAACAAACAAGGAAACGTGTAATTGTGGCTGGTACTGTGGCCATTGACCGGTAGAAGAAAAGGTCAATACAAGTGCTATTAACAATTAGCAAATTTTACGTTACTTTCTGAACGTCTAATTGAAAGAATAGAATGAAAAGTTGTAATTATCAAATCCTTGAATTCTGTTCGTGCAAGATACTAGCTGTGTATTACTTATGGCAAAGTGCACGATGATGAACCTGGCTTTTATTCGGGTTTGGAACACTATTTTGTAAATTTATTATTTGTATATTAAACACCGAACGTGTAATATGTCAATATACCCTATTTGTGAAACACAATCTGAAAATATTAAGAATAAAAAGGAACATTTTCTATGAAAGCAAAAGCGAGAGGCTCGATGAGATTGTCTTTGAACAATCGAATCAAGTAATTAATGCGAGCTCTTTGTTCAAATACGAGAGATTATTGTTATTTTCGTTGATACAAACAAAAGGAAACGGCATATGCTTCCAATACAAATTCTCAGATCCTCCAAAAAATCGCGTTCTTAACAAATATTGAATCGGAGGTTGCGGCAGAGAATCTGAAAATAACTGGATTATTAAATAGAGTCATAGAAAAATAATAATCGTCTTAATCTTTGTTTTGCATGCACGATCATGCAACAATTTAAATTGCTGCACTTTACTAGCGTGACTCGTTTAACTATACTGGCGAATGTAGCAAACACGATCGGCCTCGATTATGGTGAACACGGATGTGCTGTTCGCGCTCGTAAAATAAAGTGGTTTCAATTGGAACACGGTGTCCAAGAAATTATATTGCCCAACGAAACCAGAGAACACGCTTTCTGCGAAACGATTAATCTTCGTTGGTTAGCATTTGCACACCCTCGCGTAGCTTATGATGTCTCTGTTTTTAGACAGAATCGTTTGTTTCTCTATTAGCCGACCAACAATTATATCGTTTCACGTGTTCGCAGATTCATAGAGCTGTTACTGTCATACAGGATGATGCGAAAGTCAGTTACTATTTTAATGAAAATGTTTCAATTCTTTTGTAAACCCGTAAGATAAATACAGAGGAGCGGGCAGTTACTTGGTGACCCCAAAGAAAGAAGTGCGATGTAATTAGGAATATATTTAAATGGAAATTGAATAAAGTAGACAAAGTAGATGAGACGATATGTGAGCTAGTCAAGAAAAATAGGACGTGTGCTGTATATGATGAATTAAGAAATGGACGAAGACGTATATCAGAAAATAATGCGACTGATGTGACACAAATCTACAATGAATGTCATGTCGAATTCTCCTAAGGACAATTGAACAATTACTACTAGTAGAAGACTTTTGGTCCAACCTTACATATATTGTATGTGTCATAGGTGTAACACCATTGAAGAAGTAGGTACGTACTTTGATTTAATGCCCCCCTTTTAACTATTTAAATACGGAATTTCAAATATCTTGCTGCCAATTAAGGAACGGAGCAAATAGAAAACAAGTATGCTTTGCAGAGTGAAGTGATCTAAATAATTTTACAAATTCTAATGTTTTAAGGTCTAAAGCCCATAGTATGATGTTAATGTAAAAAAATAAATGAATAAAAAGATTTGTTTTCAGGTCTAAATTACGGGAAAATAAACAAGAGAATGACAGACATACTCACGAATATAGAATTTCGAAGAAAAACATTTGTAAAAATATATGGTACACGAAGAATGATAAACAAATAATTACAAGAATATTGGTGTTGTCTACACCCATATAACATAGTCTGAAATATACTGTTAAAACAAATTCAAGCTAACATAAATTTCAATTTTACCCCTCACCCTCTTTTCCCAATCAAAATTTTCCGTATTTCTTTTCATTCTTAATTTCTTCCTCGCTGCTGTATGGGAAACAGCGGTTTATGTATAGCGGTTGATAGAACGTGTGCATCCAGAAACTTTGACATTCACTACTTAAAAGCACCAATGTAAATTCGAAGGATAGGTATATACTAAATAAACACTAATCACTTTAATTAAAGGCTGCACAATCGTACGAAGAAAGTATAACAGAGAAATTACTGACGACCACAGGTAGGAGGAAACGTGTATACATACATAGTACCTACGGAACTTCAACGATGCTTGGTATTTCGATTAGCTCGATCCCCCGACAAAAAGGTTTCTTCCTTCCTCCCATAGGCTTCTCTAACGCATTCGAAGACGACTTTTTGGAATTTCTTGCACGTGCAGTGCGGAAGCAGACCCTCTCCCCGACCACGTACGTGATCGTAGAAATTTCGTTCTATCATGAAAAAGTGCATTCTTCTCTACTATAGAAAGGAAGAACTTGGAATGAAAAGTTTTCCAACAACCAATCAGGGTCTGATTGATTGCGTGTTGAGTATAATAACGAGCAAGCAAAGCACGTATTCTGAAACGTCGATATTTGAAACAACAGTGAGATTAAAAGTTTGTCTCGCGCCATAAAACATTATTGCCAAAAATGTGTTTCAAACTTGAATGAGAAAAAATGGCAATATATCAAACATCTTCCATTTCAAGCACAATTAATTTTTTAAATTCTAAATTACCGGATTTCTGATTTACTTCTAGCAAGAAATGATGGACTACTAGTAAGAAAGAATTTTGTATTATTCTTTTAACACGTTAGTGAAACAAGCGTACTGTTTTCAAATATAAATTGAAACAACTGTATAAAATTTTAATGCAGATTAGTGGCAATAAAAAGAAATAAATAAGGAATCTTTATCGTAAGAACTGGCTTACGTAAAAGTTTTCTCTGAATAATTGAACTGAATAATTTTCAGTTCGGGATAGCCTTTTGCGAGATGATCCCTTCAAAGCTTTATCCACGTTTTCTGAAACGTTCTGTTCTCTTGTAATTTAATAATTCAATGTAACATCGAAGTACACGAATTATATAAAACCATATTTTAACAACCCGTCCGTGATATAACATACGTGTACTCTACGTTATAAAAAGCTTATAACTTTCAGTAGAATAACACAATTGATCATAAAGTGCGAATGAAATTTAGTTGATGCAATGGGGGTTCCCGTAACAAACGGATAACGACAGCTTTAAAATATTCTTATTTGGAAAAAATGTAAGTGGGGTCATAAAGAATCGTACACCATATATAAAGTTGCAGGAATACACGGCTAGGTGACCGGACCGCGCACCTTAAAAATATGGTTGATTTACGTTTACTGTTAATTTATACCATTTCGCGAGGCGATTATGAAAATGAGAGGACGCATTACCTAACTTTCTTAATTACTTTTCCTACCTGTGAAAGAACGCTTCACGAATAGAAGGCTTTGCAATAATTTACTGTAATTGCCTGTGCGTTTTAAGGAATTTCTAATATCCTTGTTTAATGAATTCCCTCGCCAAGTTCTCAGACTTAACTTTCGAACTTAAAAATGCAAAGAAAGTAGACTCGAGGTATGTATATTTTGTTGGGCGACTGAAAACACTGAATGGGTTTTTCAGTACTCCCACTTTACAAGCTATTATTATTACTCAGTGGGCTACCGATTTTGCATAGCATTTTGCAACTTTTGAATTGCCTGTCAATAGTAATAGTAAAATAAAATTAGAGATCAGTTGTCCTACCTCAATGTTGAACACATTGTTAGTTCTTTAACATTAATATTGGTACATGCAAATATTTCTCAATATTATATAAATCTACGAGTGGTATCTTAAAACTGTCCCTTGTAACAAAATAATTAGTAATACAAACAAATAACTAATCCAATTGAAAGGTTAACACAAAACGACAGTATATACCTCGAACGAATTTCTATAGGAATCGAAAACCGAACTTGGAAATGCAAATAACAGCTCACAGATACATGGAAAATAGGTTAAAGTTCTCAGCAAGTTCGGAGTTAGTTCTAAGCAAGCTCCTCTCTCAAGTCTCAACAGGGCCCGAACTTCAAAATTATATCCAGGATTAAAACGAGGGAATTCTAACAAGGGAACGTTCCAAAGATACAATCATCGCTTTGGATGAAATTCTGGTATAGCAGAGTAGTTTCCATAAAAAAACGATTTATCGTAGTCTTTTCATCAACAATAGTTCTTCGGGGGTGAAAGTCGCTATCAAATTTGGGGTGGAAGCACTTTTTGGTCGAATATTTTAGTAATAATTAAAACGTAGAATGTTAACCCCACTATACTCCGATTCATTTTTATGCATGAAAAAATTTTAAATAATCAGGTTCATCAAAATTTGCCAACCATCTCCCCCCATTTCTTCGGTACGAAGGTCTTTTGCTTTTGCTTTAAACGAAACAATGATTCGAACTAAACCCGCCGGTGCACTTCGCTTCTTCATTCCAAATGCGTGAAAAGTTTCGTTATGATAGTAGCACAAGATCGGAGGGGAACAGTGCACTACCTGAAAAGAAAAGGTGCGAGGAACGAAAAGAAGAGGACGATACTCGCGGGCGTATGCCAAGCACGTAAGTATTCGTTATCGCAGAAAACGCTGCCGATTGTCTTTAGGTTCGAATTGTTTCGAAGGAAAATAGGGATCCGCGGTGGTGTACCCCATTGCCCGGTCACCGGGTATACATATACAGGGAGCGCGCGGCTTGATTATGCGCAACGCGTATTCTGAAACACAATTCGGCGACACCCGTAACGCAGGTGGAATTCGAGGCTTCCTCCAGGCAGATAACTGAATTAATTAAGTCTCCTGCAAATGAGGAGATACCCATGTAACAAAGGTGAATTAACACTAATTCACATTCGTACGTGTGACTCTGTGTCCATGCGCTAACGACGACCATCCCGTGCTCGAGTAAAAAGCGAAAGAAAACGAATTCCGCGTCGGGGTAATTAAGGCGAGGTAGGAAAATTTGAAAATTGACGCGCCACTGCCCGCTGAGGGAGGAAAAAGTAAAGTAACCACGATGAATATACCGTGCGAACGATCTTTTGGATTAAAGAATGACGAGGCACGCGACAGAATTAACTTAATAGACTCTTTCTTCAATACACGGTGGATTGTAATTTTGAAAGAATTAAGCGTGGATTTTTCAGAAGAGTGCGATTTATAATGATTATTTTGATCGTATCGTATCGTGTTAGTTTTTATTGAAATAATTATTATTATTTGGAAAGCTTGAATTGTTAAGAAATCCAGGTACAATTTTTGTAAATGAACGAATGAATCTATGATAAACTATTAATAATTATATGTATAAACCATCTAATTATGATTCCATCGTAGTTTTAACGAATCCTAATTATTATTATTATAACTTTCTTCACGGCTACGAAAATTGTGAATAATCTGCAATATGTACGATAAAATATGTCATATCATTTGAATATCGTCACTAAGGTCTCGTAGAAAATTTTTAGATTGAGGAGGACGAATTGTTTTATATAAAAATTTAACTTATGGTAATATGGAAAGGATATCGATAATCTAAAGACTTTATACGATATTTGCACGCGTTCGTTAGCGAAAAATATTATTGATAAATACTGGTAAAGTCTTCCCCTATGACTTTTTCTCTCTCTTCATTTAAGATACACAGCTACAATGCGATCTAATTTCTAGAATCACTCTATAATAGCATACTATAGAGCAGAGAAATATGTATAAAAGAAATGTGAGAGTAAAGAAATGTATAACTGTTTAGAATTACGACTTCTCTAAAATTTTCAAACGATTCATTAACATAAGAATTCCTCGACTATAGCACTATTATCGCGCATCCGACTGCAAAAAAATTAATATTCAAAGTTATCTACTATCTACCTTCGTAGTGTAACATACCTTCGACAATTAACGTGCACATACAGCACTAATGATAAGTAAATAGTATCGAATTAAAATATCAATACGTTGTATTTTTAATTTTCTTTATTATATCGAAATTGTTGTACAAAAAACAATAGATTTACGAATATATTATAATCCAAATAACGTACTCTGAAGAGCTAGAAAAGCCTTATGCTAGTCAATAAATCACTGCAGTAGCATATGTATAAATTCATTTTAATAATAATAACAATATTCCAAACTCTCCACTAATAACAAAATTACTTCGCTTCATTTTCAGCGATGTATTGAACTTTTAAATAAAATCATTTCCGTCGTATTTAATTAAAAGTACCCTTACACCCGTGAAGAATTATAAGGGCATTAACGCTAGGATTTTATATATAAGTTAAAATGGAAACGTATATATTACTTACCTGTAAACTTGGATGGCACCCTAATTCCAGTAATGTTCGCACTACACCAGCATGTCCTTTATTAACCGCGATATGGAGGGCAGTCTGACGCCTTTTATTTCTTGCATTCATGTCAGCTCCAGCACCGGCTAACAATGCCATTACAGCTGGTTCATCTCCAAAAGCTGCATGGTGAACGGCTCTGTCTCCGTCATTATCCTAAATACATTTTATAAATCGTGTTCGATTACTATTAAACGCAACTAACCACATTTAAAAAAAACAGAACAAAGAAATAAAAACCGATACTTACCTCGATTTCAACATCCGCTTTATAACTGAGGAGAACTTTAATAACTTCTAAATGGCCATTTTGACTTGCAGCTTGTAAAGCGGTGTGACCAGCAAATACACCATTTACATCAGCCTCGGGTCTCTTCAAGCATTCCTCGCATTTAGCAGCATCGCCATTCGCAGCAGTTTTCACTAATTCCTCATTAACATCACCCGAGACGTGTGTCTCAAACAACTTTTTCAACAGTGCCGACAAACGATCTACAAAAAGCATTTATATAAACATTATCTTACTCTAAATTTCAGGACCGAGGAATAAATTGAAGAAATATTTTTTTTATTAGCGTGAGGCAATTATGGCATTTAAACGTACCTCCACTGTTATTTTCTACTAAACTACCATCATTGCTTGCAACTTTGGTAACTGCTTGTGGATTATACGTCCATGATGTGCTACAAACTTCTACTTTTAAATCGCCATCGTGATATATTTGCAAAACTCTCCCAATCTTTCCCATAGTCTGCAAAAGTATTAACATTATTAAACGAAAGGTTTTAAAGTATTTCACATCGATTTGTGTCCTCTTATAAATTTGCAGTACGTACAGGAGCCATCGCTTCAGCCCACTCTCCATGGCCTCGTTGAAGCAATTTAATTTTTTCTAAATCGTTACATATTTGTACCAGGTCACCGACAGCGAAGGTACCGTTATCAGAACTCGAAGTTGTGACTGGTACTGGTATCTGTACTTTCGTCAATACAGCGGGATTGAACGTCCATCGATTGCCACTTGGATACGACACAACAATATCGTGATCTTCATCAATACCAACAACTGTTCCCGTAATTCGAAGGCATTCGAACATACCATCCGTCCAACCGCCATGGCCATGTTGTAATGTTTGAACTAGTTCTAAATCTAAATCAACATTGACCTGCAAAATAAAAGCAACAGTATATGTCGTTTTTGCTATGAAAATTATAATTAATTACAGGTAGCGTTTCAAAGGTGTACACTTGAAGAATTATTATTATTGAGCAGTTGCAGTATTTAATTACCTGATCTCCAATTTGTAATCCACTTGGAACAGAACGACGCAAACTTTGTTCTCCTAATAGTGGTAAATGATCTCTATACACTGTTTGACCTTTAGCATCATTAACAACTTTCAAATCCGCCTAAAATGTGAACAATGAAGAATTGCTTACATTACATTTACAGTGCATATTTTTATTCTCGTGATTTGAATTGATCATGTGCTATTGACAATGTTTGGTATCTATTAAAAATAGAAAATTATTTTATACACACCATGCCTTGAAAACCAACGCGGTACAAATTTTTGGCGCCATTATCCCATATAACGTACGCTGCTGATCTTGGGCTGGCTGCAGACCAATCTTGAATTTCATTAACTTTACCCCTCCGGCCAATTCCACCGTCTTGATCTTCCCACTGCCAATCGACACCTCTTACAACTCTTGCCCCAGGAAATATACCACGTATCGCAATCTACATTTGGACACAGAAGATTAAAATTCATTACACCGCTGATAATATCAATATAAATATTTAAAAAGATTGATTAATACCTTTTTAGTTTTACGTCTTGGTTCCATTAATGCTCTTTCACTTCCAGGTGCTGCTATACGATAAAATTTATGCCTCAAGTGATGCTTGTCTCCGTGATAACAAATAGAACAAAGATCGTAATTGCCGCATTCTGCACACTTCCATCGAATCCCAAAAATTGGTTGTTGTCTACACGTATCGCACATTGTGCCGTCATGCTTAATACCCGTTGGAGCTGAATCCAAAATACGCAGATCAAAAGCGCCAAAACAACGATAATTGGCTGCCGTACCATTATCCCAAACCACAACCACTTCTTCCGGGGTTGCAAAATTTCTAACAGTTCCTACATGGCCTTCTCCTCCATCCTATTTAAATGGAATTGAAAAATTGCAAGTAATATTTATATTTATATAACACCTTACCTTTTGCCTCCTACTTTACTAATATTTTGCAAGATCACAAGAGCAAAATTTGTAAAACTATTAATACTAATGCAATATGAATAATAACAGATGGTTCTTATTTTTTGAATAGTACAGGAATTTTACTTACTCCGAAAAAGATCTAATGTATACAAAACAAACTACATATATCGAAACATAACAAAATATGCTATTATATGTGCATTTTAATCATACGAGAAAGTTTAAATAAAGTATGTATCTCAGATTCGCATTATAAAACATTAAACATAAATAAACATTATCCAGTATCGATGTAAATAAATATTGAATTCAATATAATAACCAAGAGCAAATGTGTACAATTTCATCTTAAATATAATTTAGTATAACAAAATATGTGTATTGTATAAAAGTACGGACAAACAAATGTAAGCGCACTTCTTAAAAATTCACATCTGACATAATACAACATTTTATTTCAATGTTATGTTAACTTCAGTTAACCTTTTTACTAACCTGTTTACCCCACTTCCATTCGGGTCCACGGATGACCCGAGTTCCGACACCCTCCATCATAAACCGCGTTGTGCGAGTAGAGGTACTCGCACCAGCCTCCATAATTCATTGGCAACAAAATTTCACCTAATAACGCGAAAAAAATTAAAGAACGCGATACTCTTACCATGCACTAACACTGAAAAATGCCGCCATCTTAGGCTAATGTCAAAACATTCTATACCAACATTCGATAATATAATTTGGTTGCAAATATTTCAAACATATATTATGTAGTTTTACGCTATTTATATATCTTCATAACCTTAACAAAACAAATAAACATTTATTTCATTGACCCTTGTCATCTTTCAACCATACATATCATATAAAAAAGATGTTATGTATCTAGGACTTTTAATGATTTCATATGACACGATATTCATTTTCAAAATTATGAATCTCGACGTTTCTATTTTTACAATTTTACGACTACATTTTGTTTTATTTATTATATTATATGTATATATTGTATACTCAATTAGGTTAATTAAACTTTTCATGTAAAGGTTTTATGTATAAATCCTTAGAAAACTTGACGAAAACATTCTCTACAATAGAGTATCATTATTTCAATTAGTTATATAAATTATATCTTTTTTATACTAATAAAAAAAGTAAGCGATCATATCTTATCGCCGTAAAGTTATCGCCGTGAAGGAATTAAATACACTGTCGTCTCGAAAAGAAAAATCGCGACAACATGTAACGCGACAAAAATCTATAGATTTTTACATATATATATATATATATCTATTTCAATGCCTACAGTTGTTGCTATGGTATTTGAAAAATAATCAAATGTTTAAAAATAAGAATAGAATTTATCCATAAGTGCTTAAAGAATATGAAATTAATTAATTAATTAAATTTAAACTTTTCTGTAACGAAAGAAATTATTTACATATGATATATTTTCAAAGATAAAATCTATTTTTCTCCTTATATATCAAGTACAAAGAGTAAGACATTTTTTAATGAGTAAATTTAACAAATCATTATTATTCGTGAAAAACGAATATTATAAACATTATATATAAATGACAATTAATGTAAAACATGACGTCATTAATCTTCATGAACTGATAATATATTTAGTACTATATATAAATGCAAAAATGAAACAAAAAGATTATTTGGCTTAAATACATTTTTATATTGTTATATTTTAAGGACGAAGTTATTACTGATCAATCATGTTTGGCACAGTAAATGTCTTTATAACAGGGTTCAAAATATTACTTTACATTTATGTATCCAAAATATAACATTAACAAAAATTGTTTAACACGCACCGGAAAAAAATATTAGAAATAAAAAAAACTGACTTCCGGTATTTACGTAAACGATATACGATACTCTTATTTCTCACTGCTTAATTTTGCCTAAGCAAGTTGAGGTATTAATCTCAACTTTTGTAAATCATTTACTGGCATCTATGCTGTGTTTTCGACTATTTGACAATCACTTATTCTTTGTTGATGACTTCAAATGATAAAAAAAACATATTTAGCTTAGAATAACGAGTTGTTATGCATAGTTATGTTACTTTCTTTTTTACTGAAACATTCGTTCGCATGAATGAAATTGAATTTTGGAAGATATTTAAAATAAAAATATTGTTTATCAGCATACAAGTATTAGCTATTTACATTTGGTGTTTCATGTGTTACTGTATTGCATATTTATATGCTTATCATAAATTCTTATATGTATTAAATTATTGATATTACAAAGTCATTACATGCAGAAAGTATACAGTCCGCTGAGAAACATCGATGTACATTCACACGAGTCGCGAGTATCCATAATGTATTTTACAATTTAATAAGGAATTCAACAATGTATTTATGGTATTAATCTTCTAATAACGCAAAATTGAAGGTATCAGCGTATAAAGTAGTTGATTTTTGATACACGATAGTTGCAATTTATTATAATGGTTTAGATCATTTTTCAAAATGCATAATTCTTATAGAACACATTTTAAACATAGCTCTATTAGGCTTTTTCCTCACTTTGGCAAAATAGTTTCATATTTTATTTCTACTCGCATGAAACATGATTTAAACAATTTTTAAGACAACTGTTTCCTTAAAATTGCTGCAAGATTTATTACATAATATTTACATAGAGTAAGTTACACAAAAAAAATCTTATATCACACGAAACCGTGATAATTAAGTAAAAACAAAATTTGGTTTACCATCAACTATGTTATTATTGCACTTGAATTTATTAATTGAAATAGCATATTAAATAAAACAAACTACTTTCATTCTGATGTCTTCAATTCCTGACAATAAATCTCTCTTTCCTTTTCTTAAAACGATATTTTACACAGCATATTGATCGTTATACGTGTGTCTGTTTATACATACACATGTTTATGCTCACATGTATACATTAGAAGTTTATTCCTAAATTAGATGCAAAGTTTAGATAAGATGTTTTCACAAAATATCTCATAAGTTTACAGATACGTTTTCTATAGCCATTATGCTCATATATAATGAATGCCGTCAAATGTTCGCCTTACTGTTGACTTATCCAATGAACATGACTGCAATGAATGAGGATAGGAGTGATAGGACTCGTAAAATACGGACACTTCACTTTGTATAAATATTATGTCAGGATCCTTAATATTTCTTCTGCAATTCCCGACAATAATGTATTATTGTCACCTTTACCTTCGATTATCAAATTGCCCGATGATTTCTGTAACAACAACGACCAAAATTAATCGCAATATTTCAATTTATTTCACATTGGTCTTCATTAATATTTTTACTTACGTTATATTTTAATAAAAGGCACACATGATGTCCTTTCAAGGAGTGTCCATATAAAGATGCTGTATCATTAATTTGTTCCACAAGAGTAAGATTACACTTACAGCAAATTAAGTTTAGAGTAACATAGAAATCTTGAGAAAGGACAACTTCCTTTTTTACTTTGTATACGAGCTGACCACTTCTCAGCAATTCTGTTAATATATCCTTGTGTGAAATATGCCCAACCATAAATTTACTGCACGTTAAATGCATAGTAAAGTCAAGTTTCTCTTGCAGTGTACTTTCTTTGCCTTCTAACATATACGTAACCGTGCCCCTCAACCTCTGAGCAAATGTAACATCTGAGACTAAAATTATAAATTGTGTTTCTTTGCTGGTTTGTGGAGGCAGTTGAAATGGCAGTTTTATACCAAATTCATCTCCAACCTACGGAAAAAGATAGACACTAAAATGAATCCTTCATTTTATTGTTATACAAGTTAATCGAAATGAAATAAACATTATTCAGTTATAAAATTACGAAATCCTTTAGTTGGAAATTTCCTGTATATGAACTAACTTACATTTCGTATTAATTTCAGTGTCGAAGTATCTGGAACGTCAAAAACTAACTCCTTTATAACCTTTTGACAATTATTCGTAATGAGTATTGTGGCAACTAGTTTAGTTGATTCGTCTGGAACTTGTTTTAATTCGTACGTTATAGAAAGCACTTTATTCTTAGCTAATTCTTCATATGAAGTAACCGGTTGTACCAAAGTACTATCTTCGGAATTTGTAAAATTGTATCTCAAATCTGGTAATATTTCTTTAGACGGTGTAGAAATTCCAGCTGTTTCTTCATAATCTGAAGATTTCTTCGAAGATTTTTTTTTACTCTTCGATTTCTTTAACTTTCGATACTTGGAGTCTTCACCTGTTTTCTTATGTTTTTCTTCAGTTTTTGACTTTTTGCGTTTAACTACTTTCCGTTCCGATTCTTTTTCACTGAAAACCTCGGTATATTCATTGGCCACAGGAGGCTGAATTTTGTCTGAAGTAGTATTGTTTTCTAACCACATATCAGTCATTTCTAACTGATTATCACAATGCTTTTCTTTAGTCGGCTTAATCTTTTTCTTCGATTTTTTGTGTCCCTTTTAAAAATAATTGGTATAATGATAAGATGATATATTTTTATATGCACATATATATAAGTAAAATAAATATTATACCTTTTCCTTCTTCTTTCCTTTGTTATTTTCAATAACTCTATGTTCTAAGACAGGTAGCCTTTCATCATCCCTTAATGGTACATCTAGATCGATATTTAAAGCCCTGTGTGGGTCATTTATATCCACCTGATCATAATCATCGCTGTCGCTTAGTTCTGCGCCTGATGGTAATTCACCTACTCCAGTATTTACTACTTGCATAGGGTAAATATCATCGTGCTCGTCTTCTGAAGCAGACTTCTTGCCTGCAGATTTTCGTAGTTACATTTTATAATGATATATACTTAATAGGAAATATAGATAGATTGCAATTTTTAATTTCTACATACCTTTCTTCGTCTTCTTCTTCTTCTTAGTATGTACTTTATACCTTTTATGATTGCTAACAACCTTCAAAGAAACTGGAATATCTAACTCTGCTACAGGAATGTTATCAAACTCTTCATAAATACTTGACGAATTATGATATGATGTAGAATTCTTGAATGTGCCTTTTAAATAATGCGGATTATTTTGCTGTTCTAATCTCCTAGCTTCACGACACTTCTGAAGTTCTTCTGCTGATGGTTCGTTAAACTCCCGTTGAGAATAGGAATCATTCGTTTTTTCTCCTTTAATAAAAATATCGTTCATATCTAAATCTTCAGAGTCCGAACTTTCTGATGGTGGATCATTAATCCATGAATCTAAATCCAGATCTTCAGGAATTGGAACCTGAACAAAAACGGCATAATATTTAAACAATTACATAAAATATTTTGCTTACTGATAATGCCCGATAATAGTAATAAATAACAACTGCTTGATCCAAATCAATTAATAAATTATTTACATAAAAATAACGCATATGATATAAAATTAACCGTGCATATGCGTAATTAAATACAGCTATGTCGATCCCAAATTTGTTGAATGCTTCTAATATCATCTATGTTACAATTTTGTACAATAAACATATTATAAATAACAAAAGAATTAAGTAAAAAATTATATAAAACGTATATACAAATAATTACCTTTCTTTGTGCTTTGGGAGCAACTGGATTAAGTTCTCCTTCGAAAGCTTCCATCAATTCCTGTGCCAATCCAGGATTCTCTTTCAAACATTCGAGTAAAACCAAGGCAGAGCTAGATCTTTCTTGGACTTCTAAGTCACCACTGCATACAAAAGCTGATATTTTATCCTTTAGTGCAAAAATCTACAAAATAGAAAACATTTTATACATGGTCCTTGATATTAATTTTAAAGAAGAAATTCCGCATACAATCCCATAAAAAAAGCGTGTTACTTACTGGCACAAATAAGTAATTTAAACGAAAAGTAACTAATACCTTTAACGTAAAGGTAATGAAAAGTAACTAATACCTTTAACGTAAAGGTAACGAAAAGTAACTAATACCTTTAACGTAAAGGTAACGAAAAGTAACTAATACCTTTAAAGTAAAGGTAACGAAAAGTAACTAATACCTTTAAAGTAAAACTATAGTGTACGTACAATTTTGAACTATATTATAACAATTGTGCGAATAGAAGTATACAAGCAAAAAATTGCATAATAAATAACATACCTGTTCCATAGTTTCTGCATCTTCATCTTTCTCAGCCTTAAATAATGTTGCTGTGGCAAGTTTTAAAATATTATGAACATAAACAGCTTGAATATGCCCTGGCAAGCTAGAAGCTTGTGATCGCAACATCGATTGCAACGTTGCTATTGGATCTTCTAGTTCGCTATCGATTAAATATATTTAATTACAGTTTAATCGAGAAATTAAGATAAACTGATAAATGCGTTATACAATACCTAGAAAACTCCCCACAAATCCATGCAGCTGCATATAAAACTTCAGACATTGTTGCCCTTGGTTGACCTGTTAAAAGGTATGAGTGTTCGAGCAGTAAGGCACATTGTTGAACTGCATATTTTCGGATAGCTTGTACACGAATCGCTACGTCAAGTAATTGTGTCGCTACTAATGGTCCATGCTTAGTACCTTCCATTCGTGTAAGTTCAACCAATACGGATATGTACCTAGAAATTTCAATTAATGCTAGATAATTATAAATAATGTATCCATTAAGAAGTATACATTTGGCGACTACATTACCATTCGAAGTAAGTGACAAACTGATAATTATTTTGTGAACAAATCTGAATAATTTTCGAGAGTAGTTCGTCTCTATAAGCAGTGCCTTCAGCTTTATCCATATGCACCATTAATTTTTTAACTATTTCCATTAAATTTTTTTTCGAAACCATTCCGTACAATAAATCCAAGGCACGCAATCTTATACTTTCATCTTTATCATCTAAGCATTGCATTATAAGGTCCTTGTGAGCTTGCACACTTTTCGGATGAGTTTTTAAAATTTTCGACATCGCTAACAGTCCCAGATACTTTAAATTTTGATCAGAATCCTCTATCAATATCCTCAATTTCTGAACACACAGCTGTATTGAATCCGAGTGATTTGGCATACCGGACGAAATGGAAATTAATACAGCTATTACTGTATTTATACATTCGTATAGTAGGGACATTGCCGATGTGCTAAAAATCAGTAATATTGTATGATTAATGTCAATAATTTAACCTTTCACGCCCGTATTTAATTACAACAACAAGATAGGAATGCTAACAGTTACAGGAAAAATAAATATCTAGTGACAATTTTGCACATTCACGATAATAGAATTATTAGCCATATTAGAAGCAGCGATCAAACCTGCAAAGTGGAGTATATTGTATTACTTATAGATAGAAATACAATTAAATACCTGTGTATCAAATTTGTAAGGGGTTCTATTAACTTTTTGCCAAGCCTAGGTTCTAGAGGTGTCAATGCGCCAAACTGGAAATATAATTGCAATCTAAGAAATTTAATGTTATTTAACGTACAAACATTTCTAAATGTAATTTACCAAACGCATAATTGCTCATGGATACATATTAGAAGAAGATACAAGCTACTACACCTAATCCTCTAATTTACTAATTCGGGTAATAGAAAACAATCGACTGATATGAAACCTTGAAATCAGGTCGATTAATGGTTGAGTAAGTCGCCGACCCATTTTCGGCTCAATCAGTGTTATAGTGGAGAACTGAGCACGTGAAATAAGACTCGTGTTTTATTTGGCTCGTGTTAAAAATATGCATATACATTGTGTATATGTATGTAAGTAAATATTCATTGAATGTAACAATAAGCGTATATTTCCATTAATCTGTTTCACTTTCCTACTATGAGATCAGAAAGTAATATCACACTTACCAATTTAATAATTTTTATTAACATCCAATTATTGGTAGATGTTGTCATAAGTTTGAAAAAAACAGGCGCCAGACTTAAATAATTTTTTGGATTCTTCCTCGCCAACTCGCAAACTACGTTAACGGCAGCGCTTTGTACACCGCTATCCGGATCTTCCAATTTTTCTTTCAATCTGGGAAATGCAGGCCGCAGGGCCTCTGGGAATCGCAAGAAAACTTTATACATCATTAGTACAGCTTTCTTGCGCAGATACGGCTTTGTAGACGTTAATAATGTCATTATGTCATTAACCAAATCACGTGCGAGATCCGAACTTATAAAACAAGATAGGCCACTTAGCGCTAAACCAGCATCGTACTGATTTTGACTGTTTAAGTCTTTGCGAATCATATTGGTAGTTAACATCAGCAACTGCAATAAATTACTTCAATGGTCTACTTTTTTCTAGGTAAAATTTCAAATATCTTGTATTTATTTGCAATCCTTAGGAATCTGATAAATGGTTGTTTATATCAAACAAAAGAACTTGGAATATATATCTATCTTGCCTAGTACAAAATAAATGCTATATACTCATACAGTATCGGTTATATCATAATAATAAAATGATTGTTGCAATATAAAACTACCAATCGGAAAAGTATAATTATATTAAATTATAATACCAAGTCGGGATTTTGTGTTAAACTATACAATGTTAACTTATACCACTTGCTTGATGCACAAAAATCAATAAAATGCAAAGTATGTTACCAAGTAGTTTTATACCAGAAAGGGTTAAATATAATGGACATATCAAAGAAGAATTATTCATACACATTTCATAATTCTTCATAAATAAAATGATTCTATTTTCTAAAATGTATGCCTTCTCTAATGGAATACTTAAAGTATTTATCAGATTCCTTTGAAAGCTAACTTGTATCTGAATCATAAATAATATCATACTTCCATGTCAGCATGAAAACTCTGACTCGCCGCTAAATACCCAATTCGTTTATACGTGAATTTTGCAGACGACATCACTTCAATTATATTGAAACCAGCCCAGCTAATGTCATATCCCAGCATTTGAAGCTACAACAATTCCAATACATTATGTTAACAAAACATTAATATTGTAACATCTGATAAAATTGAGTAAGATATAGTCGAAACTCACATATGTTAGCTTTGCTACAGCGTTTGCTTTAACAGCAACATTGTCTTGTCGCAACTCTTGCTTAATTTCTTCTATACACTGTGCAATATATTTTGCCTGCAATTATACAATAACGTTTGTTAAATGAAAAAAATATGTAAATAAGTATTATTAAAACGAGTGGTAATAAGGTTATGTAGTTGAAGTTAATAATTTAAAATAAAACACAAAGTATAAATATACGTTTACCTCATTTTCTTTATTATTTCTAATTCCACGTACTAAATCGGTGAGATTTTTGTCGAACATACGTTCAAAATTTCCTTTTACTTTACGGAGTGCCATAATGGCATTTAAAAAATAAATGGTATATCTTCCGATGTCGCTTAAAAGGTTTCTTTCTGCATCCGTCCAATATTCCGACTTAATCGGATATCTTGCATCGATTACATTACCGTATGTTAGAAACCTTAAACTTCAGTCACAGTCTTGCATTTACATTTTTTGACAGATCGGCGGATAAGAAAGGCTCACGACGATCAAACCTAAGAATTATTGCAAATAGAGAAACTACTCAACAATCCGTTTCATCGTACAGAAAATTTTGCAAATATAAAATTCCTAAGCTTCGCAGAATTTTACATCAGCTAGTAACAAGCTGTTTACTTTGATTGGTTATTTACTATGAACATGTATATGTGCATTAAATTGAAATGGTATCGCAACTTATACTGAACTTATGCGATTATTTGAGTTGCTGTATCAAGTTACAATTTAATGAAAACTTAAGAAAAAAGTAAAATTATGTTAGTAAAAATATAATTTTATTGTAAATAAATAAATATATTACACGCTTTCGAACAATATTTTATATATCACGACTATATATTCAATTTATATCGAAGGGTCATGGTTAAGTGTAGTTAATATCTATTATGTTTGAATTACTTCAAATGCCACAAAAAATATAAAGCAAAAATATAATATTTCTTGGAAAACATCTTATTCTATTTATTACATATTACATTTAAGCATTTTACATGCTGTGCAGGGGCATTCTACACATGCATAGAATAAGTAACAGAGCGTATGTACGTATAGAGCAGTCTTTCCCAACCTTTTTTGGATTATGCCTTATCTCAACGCCAACAATATTATGATTTTTATGCGCCCTTAGCATAGTCGTCAATAAGTAGTAGTTCTGAAGAAAAGCTATAATATAAATAGGTAATTCAAATAAATAAAATAAGGGAGTATAGGTAAAAACTGCTTTTAATTTAACTGTGTATGTTAACAAAAATAAAACGACGTTAATAGTTTCCTTTAATTCTCGACTGATTTTTTAGTATATCGGTGATGAAGGTGATAAATGCAACATGATTGTTTAATTGCCCCCAAACTATCAAAAACTGCCCTTCTGTAAGATGTACGATCCACGATTGCGAAGCACTGGTATGGAGCTTTTCTTTGTTTGACCTGTTACGCTCTCGCGTTAGTAGGTCTTAATATCTAGTAACATCGAATCAACTGTCGCCAATGATATTCTTATAACTATCGATAGCAATAATTAACTTAGGAGGGAAATTCGAAACCGGATGCACGTACGCGATACATAAAGCTGTATATTGTTTAAGTACCAGTCGTAGGTTGTCGAACAAAAGGAAAGTCAGAGCACTCGGATCTTAGAACACTTCACTTGGAATATTCTAAAGGTTATTTATTACGGAGCATAGAGAATTAGCTAAGTCTAGTAAATCACGTACGACCTCCGAAGGTTGTCAGATCCCACGATATCCTGTGCTGCCCGCCACATGTTCTACTGCTGAACAAAGGCCTCTCGATTCATTAGCGCGCTTTCTCTGACTTTCGCGCGTTTTCCCTTAATACGCGCGCGCCTCGTCGCCCTTTCCGGACAGCGTGACGTTCCACTTCCACGCATCCAAGGACGTATAGAAACCCGACGAGACCTAAGCCCATTGGACTAGGACAATTCAGAAGGAGGACCAAGAAACTCAGGAAGGGGAACCAGGGCCAAAATGGAAAGAAGATGAAGCCTCGCAGGATAGATCAATACATACTGTCATCGCTTCAACGTTAACCTTTTCAGAAAATCAACTCTATTTCTTGTAGTATCAATACTTTTAACTCGATCAGTGAATAAACTGTAAATCTTTAGAAAAGTATAAGTTGTCTTTGAATCTTCCGCGCTTCTCCGCAAGCAGAGTGGTTCAGCGCTCCACGGGCACCCGGCCTACCCAAAGACCCCATATCCCACCAATAGATGCACCACAGACCAATCCACCTGAACTAAAAGTCCTCTAGGTTCCAACACTTCGTGAGTTCATACTCAGGTTGCTCTCAACTTTCGTGCTAGCGGATGTATGTATAGAGAAGCCATTGAACAAAGAAATAGAGAAGTGTTACACTTTTTCGCTAAACAACGTCATTGAAGCTAACAAGCTATAGTTAATAATGAAACGCGTGACACTCTTATTTAGTATACGGTGAAAATTATATGAGTATTGTGAATCGTAGAAAATCTAAGAAATACAAGTTTTTTCAAAGAAGCTGCAATGTATTGGTCTGGGCATCACTGCTAAACATTGTCTCAACATCGTGGCATGTTTTCGCAGTGCACAAAAGATCCGAAGGTTGAGAACCTCCCATTTTTGTACGTTAATCTTTTTTTATTTGTTTTGAAAAATAATCCTTTTTTTAAGGGAAATCGTATACACCTTACGTTTAGATAGCTACTTCTTTACTTCATTCACATTACTGTGTATACTGACGCATCTGAACACATACTGTGTTCTAAACTGTTTCCGAACTTTAATAACTTTAATTATAGTAAATTTCGGTCCATAATTTATGGACTTTAAAATAAATACTATGTACACTTCAGTTCAAATTTGACAAAAACCCAATTTTTATGTCATGAACTATATCTATATATATATATATACATATATATCATTTTCTTTCTATCAAAAGTTACATAAAATAAAGTAATTACTTCATAAAAACATGTGGCTGTTGTTGAAATTTTACAGGAAGACTACCACGGATATATTGCATTTCACTTTCAATAAACAATGACGGAATATTTTGATTTACCCCTTAATATGGATAGAATCTGCAGAATTTGCCTTACAGAGGGTACTAACTTGACTCCTATTTTTTGTCCGACTCAAGAAATGAATGATTTTTCGGCTCTTCCACAAAAAATACAAGTTTGTGGATCAGTAGAGATTCACGAACAAGACGGACTACCCTCGTTAATTTGTGATATTTGTATTTATAAAGCAAGCGTGGCACATGAATTTAGACAACAATGTCAACATTCTGATGCCAAATTACGAATGTATTATAATAAACCAAGTAAAACAACTATTGTGGTAACTATAGAACATATATATTAAGATGTTGCACGTTATATAGCAAATATAAATATTATTAAATATTGTAGGACACGTACACACAGACAGAATCGGAGATAAGAACATTATTGCCAAAAGAGCATGTTCATGAAGAGGACTATTTTGTAAAGGAAGAGATGCAAGTTGCATCAAACTCACAAGAATATATACAAACTAATAATTCGTATTGTAGAGATGAGTCTAGTTTAAGTTCTAGCCAGATTGATATACAAGATGAGAAGCTTTTTATTTGTTCTATTGGATTCGAGGGACCTAAAGAAATTGAAAAGGGACCTTGTGCCTCAGAAAATACTACACATGAGGCATCTCTTGCACAACGAGTGACCAATGATATCGGTGAAACTATATCTATGCAAACTAAATCAGGGGAAAGTCAAAATATGAACCATGATATGGAAGTAGATGACAAAAAGCAGCAGCAGCAATTTTTGAATCAGAATATATTAAATGACAATGATAATAAAGGGGAGAATGAAATTTTACCGAAACGTACTTCTGCTAGGAAAGTAAAATTAGTGCCTATTAAAATTTATAGTGAAGATGAGATCGATGATAATTACTATGATTCAAGCAATGACAGCCAAGATTCCAGGGAATCGAAATTTAAATGCAAAGTATGTTCAAAGTGTTATAACACACAAAGAGGCTTAAAGAAGCATTCCCTTGTTCATGAAAAAAAACATAAATGTAATGTTTGTTCAAAAATGTTCTATAAATTAGAGAATATGGAAAATCATCAGAAAGTACATGCATCGAAACCACTTGCGTGTCAATTGTGTCATGCGTGCTTTTCCAAGCCTCAAAGTCTTGTGCGTCATTTAAATGCTCATACAGAAAAAGTGAACAATTTGATTAAACAAATTAGTACAGAAAAAAAGAAAAATAATAAGGAACCAAGGAAAGAAATAACCATTGATGATGACACAGATGATGAAAATGGTACTGTAAATGAAGTTTATGATTTCGAAAATGCACCTGAATTGTACAAATGCGAAATTTGTAGTCAGTACTGCTCTTCCCTAAAAAATCTAAAACGTCACACTCTTGTACATGGAGACAAAAAGTATTCATGTACAGTGTGCAAAAAATGGTTCTTTAGACCTGATACATTGAAAAAGCATGCAGAGAAACACGGTCATGGATTATTGGATAACTTAGTAGACGATAATAAGTTTTTCGATTCTGACGATGATTCGCTCCCGAATACTGTGCAGAACACTCTGCAAGAGAGTGAAAATGGTAAGAAGGAAGACAGCGACGAAGATGGTTCTGGTGAATATAAATGTCAACATTGTGATAAAATCATGGCTACAAAAAAAGGTCTTAGACGTCACGTATCAATGCATAAACCAAAAGCTGAGCCAGTTACATGTGAAATCTGTGGGAAGGTATGCGCTAGTCAAGCCCGTCTTGTTCTTCATCAAAGGACGCATAAGCCAAAAGAGAAGGTTCCACGAGAATACTTGTGTCACATTTGTAGTAAAGTGTATCCGAGTAATTCCTCTCTAACGTATCACATGAGAACTCATACTGGCATTAAACCTCATGTGTGTAAAACATGCAACAGTGGATTTACTACAACAACCAGTTTAGCAAATCACATCAGAATTCATACAGGCGATAAACCGTTTGTTTGTCACGTATGTAGCGCAGCGTTCGCTGTAAGTTCAGCTTTCAGACGTCACTTGACTCGACATACTGGAGAAGCAAATTATTTGTGCAAAACGTGCGGTAAAGCATTTAAAAGACTAAGTACTTTGAAAGAACACACCTACACTCATTCTGGTGAAAAGCCTTATGTGTGTAAAACGTGCGGAGCTGCTTATAGTCATAGTGGTAGTTTGTTTGCGCACCAGAAACGTTGTCGAGCACAGTATGGAGAGATGGTTGTAGAAGAACATCACCATGCGGTTACTCATCATATTCATGTAAATAATGTGCAATCCGCAGTACGGTCACTTGCTGTGATAGGACAAATGTTTTAAACACTAAGATACATGGTATTAAAACACAGTGATTTTTGCTTGCGCGTCATATACATATAGACCAAACTACTGTAAAATGTGCTACGATTCTTTGGATATATACCACAATATTATTGTAGAAATTGTGCTCTTATGTAACTACATGGGCAGCTCTTTCTTTTTTACAGGGACAAATTATTTAAATACTCATGTATTTAAGCTCTCCAAACTACCACATTACAACAAAGTTAATATTCATTTAACAGTCATTGTGAATATTTTTAATCATTTGTGAATAGCTTTCATAATATAGTTAACTTTCACGACCATAAAGGTAATATGATTGTATGACTAAAATATACATATTTATTTACAGTGTCCCAGAATCATATTGAACACAGAAATCAATTATATTGCATAGAATTAATATGCAATTACTTTTCTGTTATTGCACAGTAGAAATTTCGTTTTGTTCATTTTAATCAAGTTAATCGCTATTAACTAAATTTTTTAAATGTTCTTCAGACAATGCAAATGGTGACATATTTTTGCACAAAACAATCTATGCAAAAAGTATGTATATGACAAGTACATATATCAACTAATAAAGACAGGAACATCTACTCGTATATTTAATGACCTAATAATAGTTAATATATCAATAATTTATTAAATATTTAGCTTGATACTTTCAATGCCATTCATAAGCATCTATTCCTAAGAATAAAAGTATACATCTTGAATTAAATTGTTGTATAGTAAATAGTATAAAAACGAATAATTTTTCAACATGATTTTGGAACACTTTATGTATACATAATTATATATATATATATTTTTATATGTAACTGCATTAAAATAGGAACTTGTATTTTATTTTATATTTTGTGTCATTAATGATTTGCCTCTATTTCTCGACTAAGAAACTAAATTAAGAAATTTCTTACACTGACATTGGCAGTATTATAATTTTGTACAAATAAATCGATTCGTTTATTATATATATTAAATCATATGTGTATTATATACTTATATTATATTAAACACTTTATGGTTCGTATTATACATGTTTACTGCGTTTATGATATATGTAAAAATATATTGAAACAATCAATTAGAAAATTTAACCATGCATAATTGAATTTAACATGTATATTATTTTCAATTTCATCTAGTTGTATAACTTGCATGATCTAAAGATACAGAATTGACAAATTTATATATTGGTTTGTGTATTATTCCAGTCTTGTATTACATATTTGCATCTTGTTTATTATTAATCATTAACTAATAAGTGGCTTAAAATAGAATAGATGCTAAATCGAAAATGAAGGGTACAGATAAACAAAATTAAGTCTCTTAAAGACTCGTCTACTCTGTAAATAAATAATCATCTTTTGAGTAATTATTAAAAGCAAGATTCACTTTCAATAAATATTTTAATAAAGTAGGAGATAAAACATTATTTTATTACTGCTTATACATAATATCTTATATGTATATGAAAACATATGCTTATGAATTTTACATTTGATGTTTTTAAAATTGATGTGTTTAAATATTTACAATCAATTTATTTGTGTTATGTAAACATTGAAATACTGTGCCATTAAAATATTCAAATGATGCAAAATTGAAAGGTTCACTTTTATACATATTATATATGATGCGCTAAAAAGTATTGTATAAGAACAGTTATCTTATATATCGATGTAAAAAGTGTTATTCATTTTAGAGAAAATCTGAAACTAATATCAATATACAATAAATTGTAAAGTTTTAGCGAAAAAAATGCAGAACTGAGGAACGGATCAAAATAATGTTATAATCGATGTTTTTTTATAAAAAAGTATGTCTTAATATTTTATGAAAATAATTATGTAATCCTATTATTCATGGCAAACTTTTTTGACAGTTGCTTGACATTGCTTGCAAAAATATATTTACATATTACATTTACATTGAAATGAACTTACAGAATTGTATAGATAACATTAAACATTAGCATGTTGTAGCAAGGCATAAACGCAGCTTCTAAAAATGAGATAATTTGCTTTGACGCTTTTTCTTGAGTAATTTATAGCGACGCCAAATAGAAGCTCGAGTTCGTTTTAAAACTTTTGCTAATTCGGAATATTTCCGTTTCGCATCCAGATTTTCATTATGTTCCAAATGATCTATTATCATTTTATCCTCTTCTGGAAGAAACCTTAAAATATTAAGAGAAAATGTAATATTTAAAATAAAAGATAAAAACGCAGAACTTAAAGACTTAAACTCGATATGAAAATGTACATCTTTTCTTACAATTTGGTAGTTAAACATTACTTAAAGCAGCTAAATAATAAAAAATTGGTGCACAACATGAAAGTTCTGATTTTTATTTCGAATTTTTTCTTTTAAACTTTGTATAAATTAAAATTAAACAATTTTTACGCCTAGATAGAGAAAATACAGATATAAATTACCTCCTTTGTACACGTGGTTCATATAAATTCCTAAATCTGTGGTATACACTGTATAAAGTCCTGTTTGGTATACCATCTGCTAGAAATTGCACAAACTTTCGTCTTTCCTTTTTACTGCGAATATATGTCTGATTTCCCACTCGTAGACGTAAAAATGGTCCAACGTTTCGCCGTTTCCATTCATGCAACTAAAAGAATACAATATGAGCATTCTCATAAAAGAGATAATATAAATATTGTGGTATTGGTTGACTTTTTAGATTATGTTAGCGGATAGGGCCGGGTCTGTTGGCGACTTTTAGTTTATAGTACTGTCTCGAAATTTGTTGAGGCAGTTGTATGATAAGCATAGTGTGAATGAAGAGTGTAAGTAGAAATGCTGAATGTGGATCGAGTGAATGTTTATCTCGAAGAAAGAGTGTATGACTTCGAGGTGTGAAAGATATGTGTTTGGAGCTGAGTACTTGAAAAGATTGTGTGAACGGAGGGTGCAGTGACCCAAGGATTTACATGAAGGGTGGACATGACCGACTGTCACCAAGGAATGACTGCAGGGTGTATCCTAAAAGAGTGAGAGCAAATGTGAGATAGAATGAAAGAGCAGGGAAGCAGAATAGTTCGAGAGGAATAGCAGAATAGTTGGAGAGAGAGTTGCAGAGAGCAGAGAGTAGTATTGAGTATGAGAGTATCATGAGTGTGAGAGTCATTGTTTAGAGAAGTGTCGTGTGTCGACTTCTGTTTTAATAAAGCTGTTAATGGTTGAAAGAAACTGGAGTCTCAAAAAATACTAACAAAAAATGTTATGACCAACGAACCTTACAAAACGATTTCCAGTTCTTCGCAATAATTATGTCCTCCGACGGATGATAGCAGCCTTTTTTGAGAGGTGCTATCTTTTGAAATTTTTCAATTTCCTTGCGCGTTGGAGGTCTAGATCCAGCACGGGACTCAATTTCATGTTGTGGTAACACAGGGTTTAGCAACTTTACACGTAATTCTTTGAAATACTGTACTACAAAAAAACTTCAATTAATGTTATCTAATATAATATAATATTGTCTCTAATACAAGATTAAACAAAAAATTAGTAAAGACATTACTTTTATATCATCGCTGGAAAGCGTATTTGCTTCTTCAAGCTCCCTTGCGAGGAAATCAACATCGTTCATTTCCATCTTTGAAAGCGTATTCCAACTCTAAAATATTCAACACATTAAACAAAAAAAGAATGTGTGTACATTACATAGTTGTACAAAATAATACAAAGTGTTTGTTGGAATTGTAATATCTTACAAGGCTATTTCAGTTGATTTTTTATTAGTTAATATTACAATTGATTATTATCGATATATTTAATATATAATTTATTCCGTTGTCATTATTATTATGAAAAAAAATGGAAAGTATAATTTGCTACTTAACCTAATCGATGTAGCATAAAATTTATTTTTAACACTTAAAATTGTACCGCATATGTACAAATTTATTATCATAGGTCATACAGAGATATAGCAAGACCGTAAAATCACTTGGAATACTTTGAGCCTTTAAACTTTCTCATAGGGCTTATGATATACGATGTAGACAGTTAAATGAGAGTATTTATACAGAGCTTAGTGTATCCGTTTAAAATGTTTTAAGATTTAAAGTAAAAATGTTTATAATTGTGTTAAAGCAAGGATGCTTTGTTTGATGTCATACTTATTAAAAATGGCTAGAATGGATCTAAGGATGCTGGAAAGTGTCAAAATAAGCACGTGTCCCGAACCACTGATATATAAGTAGTGTGATATTTCAAGTATTCCATCTTTCGGAAGAAACCGTTTCGCCGCCTGTATAGGGATTTTATACAAAGGTTTTTTGATTCTGTTGCGTAACTATTGGTGGGATATAGGGAGTTTAAGCTGGTTCGGATGCCTGTTGAGCGCTGAATCGCTCTGCTTGCGGAGAAGCGCGGAAGATTCAAAGACAACTTATACTTTGTGAAAAATATCAGCTGTTTATTGATCAAGTTAGAAATATTGATAGTTGAAGCAATAGTATTGATCTCCTCAAGGGATAGTATTGAACGGTTCCAGAAATAGTATTAATCTGACTACGAAGGTGTTGTGTAGCTATCGGTGGGATATGGGGACTTTGTGTGGTCGGTTGCCAGTGGAGCACTGAAGCGCTATGCCACAGCACAGCCTACTCTAGAACTAGCCGTGCTGAAGGTAAAAATGGCAATACCGCGAAAGTCCGGCTGTGATATATATATATATCAGTATACCTAACCCAATCCACCCTACCGGCCTTTCGGTTTCCCGCTTATTTTTCGAATGTTTACACATCAATGTGCACTTATTGTCAGTAGGCAAATTTGTAAAATATAAAAGTAAGTGCATATTTTTCAAAAAGTATAAGTTGTCTTTTAATCTTCCCCGCTTCTCCGCAAGCAGAGCGATTCAGCGCTCAACAGGCATCCGAACCAGCTTAAACTCCCTATATCCCACCAATAGGTACGCAACAGAATCAAAAACCCGCTGTGTTGCCATTTTTACCTCGAGCGCGGCTAGTACTAGAGTAGGCTGTGGTGATAGATGTGATTTGTTTGAGGTGATTTGTTGTGGAAAGTAAAGAGAGATTGTTACAATGAGTGATATGGAAAAATTATGCGTGGTTGAAATCCACGAAGCTATCAAAAATGATTGTGGAAACAGAAATCATCGGCGAAAATTAACACTATGTTCGAAGAGATACTCGAGAAGGAAAGTATATCGCGACAGAAGGCGTCGCTTAGCCCTTCAAAATACTTCTGGACCATCAACATCCGAAGAACAAAGACACACTCTCGAGAAAATTATTTTATACTTGCCATTAGATGAAACAATAGAAACGTCGGATTCAAAAGTTTCTAAAGAGACGACAGAAGAGGTGAAATGTGAAATTCAAGAAACAGACAATATAGAAGACTGGTCAAATGTAGAAACTGCAAATGAAGAATTTGACATAGTGAAAACTGAAATTGAAGGATTTGTCATAGAAAAAACAGTAAAGAACGAGCCTGAAGAAGAATCCTATGTACCAAGTGGCTTAAGTATTGTGGATATGCAGCACATCTTTGCAGAATTTCAAAAAATAGGTGACCATGCTAAAAATGAGGAAGACTGTGGAATTAGACACCTGAAAATAACTAGCATTAAACGGTCATGCCTGAGGACTACCCTCAGCGTGATATGTGATAAGTGCCAATACAAAGGTGAAATCTGCAGTGCACCTGACAAAAGCAATTAAGTGGTTAATAGTTGCAAATTGCATGGAACAGCAATTGTACTCGCGGAACATGCAATCTCGTGATTTACGCAACACCATACACATCTAATAATTATATACAGTTGATATTTCCAGTTCTTCAGTTGGAAAATGTAAGTATTGAACAAACTGAAAAATATGTTTACTTATTCATAACATTCTTTTTGGTTGGTTTAAACAAATTTGTTACAGATTATGCAAAGAAGGATACCCAAGGATAGGTTTCTATTGAGTATGGCCACATACTGCAGTCCAAACAAACAACGCATAACTTTAACTTTGTAACGACAGCTGTACACTTTTACATTTGTCAATAACAAAAAGAAGGTACAAGCATAAAAAATGATACTAGGACAAATGAAGTGCTAACATGCTGCCTGATTACTGCTGCACATTCAAATGAGAAAGCAACACATACCATATTTCAGGTAATGTTTTACAGCTTTGAAATATTCATGTAGGGCTGTCGAATAAGCAATTGCTATCTAAGGCCATGCATGCCCTGGCGAGTGCATCCAGCGCATATGAAAAGCTGTTAAATAAGCAATTGCAATGTAAGGCCAGTAGTGCACCGGCGAGTGCATTCAGCGGATATGAAAAGTTATCGAATAAGTACTTGCAATCCGAGGCCTCTATTGCACCGGCAAGTGGATTCAGTGCATATATAAAGCTATTGAATAAGTAATATTCCAATATGTCAGTATGAAAGTATGTAGAACATGTATACGCAGAGTGAAGAGGACCGTCTATGACGGGGTGGTGGTGGGTTTCTTCGCACTCTCATAATAAATTATACTTGCAGCCATTCTTCAGTGGAACGGAAAGGAAGCAAGTCTGTGCAATGCATGCCTCAAGATAAGCCTAAGACCATACATACGTTTACATTGTTATTGCATACAGATTGATTAGAACTCGTTCTAACTTTTCATCACAAGTTCTATGACAATTAATTGCAACTGAAAAGGGTCAGTGCCATTGCAACAAAATATTTATGAAAAATAGGAAACAGTAATAATGGATATTTCAGGAAATGTAGGTATCAGTTTTTACATTCTAATGGTATAAAATCAAAAAGTAATTTTTACTAATCTTATTTATATTTACAGATCAAACCAGGATGTATAGCATGATAATTCAAGAGATGCTTTCTGCATAGGATGTTTAATTATCTTATAATAAGTATACAACTTTCATGTTCTGCTTCAGTGTTTTGTTAATACAAAAATGGCAAACCTAACAAACTTCACTTTCGTGGACCACCCTTCATTTATTTTTTCGTTTCACTTATAATTCCTTACTGCACCGTAACATATTGTAGCATAAGCATATTTCAAGTAATTAAAATGTACAATGAATTTCCTGAGCTTGCACCACCAGCAGACTTTCCGTTGAGATTTTGTCTTGTACAACGCAACAGTTGAGAATTTTTTTTCACATTCAGAATAGAATACGGAAATGGCAAGCAGCTCCCTCCCGCCATCATCAGGCAGCCGCCACCGACGAGATATAGGAATAGGCAAGACATCCAATGTACTTTTTCGGCCAGAATTTCTGGGACCTCAGGTCCCATTACCATTTCCGTGTCACTCGCAACGTTACCAGCAGATTATAGAAAACGATTCTAAACTTAAATAATTTTAAAGATTTCTTTTGTTCTTTGCCGCAATGAAAGGCGGCAAAGGATATCAAATAATAAATATTAATTAAAATGAGAAAGGTAGTGACAAAAAAAAAATAACAAGAAAGACAAATATAAAACACAGAAAAGAAAAATTACACCATATAGAACAAGAATTGCTAAAGAATTGGTCAGCCATGATCTTTGGCTGACGATGATGTGCCACTCTCCAAGGTGGCTCAGAAAGTGGCTTCCAATTGGAAGCAGTTGGGGACTGGTATTCGCAACTCTAATGAAAAACGCGATGATTAATCAACGCAACGCTAACTGGAACTCGCGATTCAATCATTTCGCAACACTATTTATTCGGGCTGATTGAAAGCAAACAGTAAATTATTTGTAATATCAAAAAGCAATGTAACTGAAGATCCTCTGAAAAGTTAGCTGAAATCTCAAGACGCGAAAATAATTTCCGCAACACTAGAGACTTTCCTCATATGTAAAATATATTACAAAATACTACAATTTAACTAACAATAAGAACAGCAAAATTGCAAGAACGATGGCGATATCATTGCGCAACGCTAAATCGATCACGATTTTCATTTGCTCGCAACTCTAATTAAAAACGGCGAATCTACTTGAAATACCGCGTCGCATTTAACGCAACTCTAATTCGACCCGTTCTCAAGTTTTTCACAACTCCAAAGCAGCGCGATATTTTTGGGAGGGCTGTATTGTTGGGCTGGAATGTGCGACGGCCAAGTACAAATAAAAATTCTTCAAATGAAAATGCAAGCACAGTGACAAAGTAGTAACATAGAATGATTCCCCATTCTTAAAAAGAATGGCGAACCATTAGCAGTTGCCCTCTTGAGTGACAGTTTGTCGGGACTCTTCGGCATATAGCCCCTTCTTTTCGTTGGACCCGGGGGCCAGCTGGAACTTAAACTAGGCACGAGGCTCTAATCGGAAACCAAAGAAAAACTTATAAATGTGAAATAAAGAGTTGAAATCGCGGAGCTAAATGGAACACACGTGGCCGAATCACGACCAAATAAAATCGTAAAAATTGTGATTACCGAAAATCGCAAAGGTTACGATTCAAATTGTAATAGTTCTTCGTTCACACGTGCAGCCTCGAGCATAATGTAACACGTTTCGTTTCGAGGCCTAAATCGCGACCACGACCGCGAAGGATTCCAAAAAACCGATGGGCAAAGCCAGAGACGAACGCATTTTCGTTCGCGCCACAGGCTGAAACAGGTTGAACAAACGAAATAGTGCCTACCCAATCAGAGACTGTGTCAACCTGCCCGGCCCTACCTACTTATGTCTATCAATCACACTAGAAAGTATACTATAATAAGTTAAATGTTACCAGTCCTTCATCATATGTCATCGAACTGATTGTTATGCATCGCAGTAATTGTATCTCAATACTCCATTCCTGCAGCCTCGATATATTATTCTTTGCCAGCCATTCATCCATTATACCAGCAACAAAAAGAATAAACCTGTGATAGACCTGTTCGAAAAATAGAATCGAATTCGAAGTCGCAAAAGCAGTATGTAAGTGACTGAATAAAATATAATAAAGATTCGAAGAACCGTTCAAACTAAAAAATTAGTTACCGCGATGTTACAACAAACGACTAGTTAATCTCATATTAAAAAAATCTCGATGCCGGACGAAGACGCGTCTATCCTCAATTGGATGATCGGGCATTCGTCCAGCAAAGGAGACTCAAGAAAGATTTTAATCATTAAAGTTGCGATAGTAGAAGGATTGTTAGTTCAATGCGTATTAATTAATAGAAGTTAATAATCAAACGTACACGATGGTAAAGTAAAGCCCGAGGTGCTATTGTGTTGTAGTGAGGTATATCGCTAGCCTTCAACTACATAATCAACCTTACGCTGCAACGCTTCAATTGAGACTAACGGGGCGCGCGCCTCGCGACGGCCGACCCCACTCCGCAACGCGCCGGCGCATTGACTGCGCTCGGTGGTATTCGCTATTTCCGTGAATTCTACTATCCCAGGGTCATACCTACTGGACTTCTACTGTTTCTGAACAATTTTTAGCCCGGACCTACGACTCTAGGGTCGTACCGACTAGACTTCTACTATTTCTGACCAACTTTTAGCTGGACCTACGATCCTCGTTAAAGAATTCTTTTGTTCTTTGCCGCGCAATGAAAGCGCGACAGTACAGGCGGCACGCTTGACGTGACAAGCATGTCATTGTCAATTTCATCGCCACGATGCATCGCGATGTGATTTCGACTCAACTCGAGCCGAGCCGAAGTGCATCGCGCGAACAGGCACCTCAACAGGTAGCTCAATTTTTCTACCGAAACGTTGCCCGCGATATAGCTTTCCTTATCCCTCCCTCCCAAAGCATTTACATATATTCACACACTCGCATGAACTCTGTCCCCAACACTACTTCAGTAAATAATAGTTCTTCATGTGCAGAGGACGCTCGAACCAGCGTTGTTTTTCTGAGTCGGTATGTCAGTCACCTTGGGCCACGAAAGTCCATAAGGGGGTAGACACGGCACGTGACCTCACCGATTTGGAAGGTCGGTATTACAGCAGCTTTTTCCTGCACCGAAATGGTAATACCGACATGCGAGAGGGAGCTGCTTGTTATTTCGATATTCTATTCTGAATGCGGAAAGAAATTCCCAGCTGTTGCGTTGAACTTGAGATTTGAATGGAAAGTCTGCTGGTAGTGTAAGCGTAGAAAATTCATTATACATTTCAATTACTTGAAATGTGCTTATGCTACAATATGTTACGTTGCAGTAAGGAATCATAAGTGAAAAGAAAAAATAGATGACGGATATTGGATGTCCCCAAAAAAAAGTTCGTTAGATTAGACATTTTTTTGTTAGCAAAAGTCATTGAAATCGGTGAGGTTGTCCCTCTTCTGTACATGTACCGAAATCAGACCCACTCAATTGTTAGAAACATCTTCTGCAAGCAGTTTTTCGAACTGTTCACAATTGACTAGTCAGTCTCGTACACATGTTTCAATGGTCACATGAAAGTTTTGGACAATATTATGATGACAAAAATGCAAGAAAAGATTGGCTGTAGAAATGGACTATCCCCTCCACGTGGGGGGAACCCCCTTGGCGATAGTGACGCTCGACGAGGAAGCGGTGTAATATGATCCGAACCAGAGTATCGGTGTGACTAATACTAATTCAACGATGAAACTTTTTTAATCATTAATTTTTTTACATGTAACTTTTACCAATGTATCTGTGAGATTTTTCTGATTCGAATGAGACCAAACACGATATAGTTTAAATTATATTGACTGGTTAATGCAGACCTTGTGGTACGTATTTAATTAGTATCAACAAGTAAATATAATTCAAACTATATCGTGTTTGGCCTTATTTTAATTAGAAAAATCTCGCAAATATGTTAGCAAAAGTTTTATTAAGAGAAAGTCAGAAAGTAAAAAAAATCAACACATACGGGACTCGAACCTAAAGAAAAGTTTGCGACGGCTTGAGACAAATTCTCCGCTCGAGCCGATTCATTTAGTTAGCAGAGTTAGCTGATGATCCGCATTGTAGCACATGTGGCAACAGCGCGACTGAAGTCTTGATAAGTTGCGGCAACTATGCCTTACTTGTGTTTGTATTCACGCATCACGTATTCACGTATGAATCGCCGTTCGATACTACAAATGACCGTACAGGATTATGAAAAAAATCAGGGAGTCAACTGTTGACTGATTTGGAGACATTTCCTTATTATATGTTTTATACGAAATAGTCAAAAGAATGAAAAAGAATAATAAGAAGAGCAATAATTTCAAATAATTGCTGTAGCTACCACATTCTGAAAATATGATATCAGTACATCAATACTTCCAGTATTAGTAAAAAAATAAAAAAATATAGCCATATAATTATAACATAAATTCGACAGCGATTTCAAGTCATGGATGTGTTACAGTAAAAGCGTTTAGTAAATTTATACAGTTCCCAGTCAATGTATGCCCAAAATGCATATAACGTAACCTAATATCGTACGAAAATGCATACATTGACTGCGTCACGCTTTTACTGCAGCACATGTAACAAGCCAACGCTTCAGTTTTGCTATGATTCTACGTTGGCAGCCCTCCTGAGTAGGCGCCATCTTGTCAAAACTACCTGAACTAAATTTGTGACGTCACGTGCTCTGTTTTAACGGCAATATGGACGACGGACGGTGAAACTCGTCTGTGGGAATGCATTTAGTTGGATGCAAATGAAATCTTTATATGACACTATTTTGAGCTCGGAGAGGGCTCATTCGAAAGAGGAAGGTTCAGCGCAGTGCGCCAGATGTGTTTTTGAACGAGGTTGTGTCTTTTAGTGAACTAAAAATACTGTTATTCTGCTGCTGTATTTTGTCCATTTTTTCTTACACTTTGAACACTCATATTATTAAATATCAACACAATCTCGTTCAACCATCTATCTGGCGCACTCCGCTCAACCTTCCTCTTTCGAATGAGCCCTCTCCGAGCTCAAAATAGTGTCATATAAAGATTTCATTTGCATCCAACTAAACCATGTTTTGGGGCCATATTTTGTCGGTTTACAGCTCGCTGCATTACCCGTGTCTACCCCCTTAAGATGCTTGTTTATTTCTATATCTCATCTGTGCAGTCGCGTATCTATCGGTATTATCATTTCGGCGCAGAAAAAAACCTGTTGCAATACCGACCGGCCAAATCGTCGTGGTCACGTGCCGCGTCTCCCCCGAAGAGCAATGAATTTTCAGGTTGACGTTTATAAATAGTAGAAGAATTTCTCATAAAGCTTTTAATTCTGATCTAATATTATGAAGGTACTTGATATATGTTGAGTAATATTACTTTTAACAAGACGCATATGGGGCGAAATATTTAATGGGACACATTGTATGGCGAATTAATTGTAATAACTTAATAAATTAGGTAAAATTTTGCTAGATAAAATAAAATTAAAAGCACATTTTTAGTTTACTATAGATTCGGTGATTTTTAATCTTCAGATATATAATTTGATGTAATCTTTTGATCTGTTGCACTTAAATGTTTCCTTAATTATTACAGATATAAAATTAATTTGGAAATGTTTCTTTGCGATACCTTGAGGAAATAAAGGTATGAGGACAAAAGTTAATTACGCAAGTACAACTCTTACTCAAAATTGAAAAAATTCTGTACAGTATGGCTTCAGCTTCAAGCACAAGTGCCCGAAGTTTATTTGTTGAATCAAAAATGAGGCTGGCCGATAGAGTGCAAGTTAACGTAAATAATATTGCTTCCCTTGCAAGACAAATACAACGAGGTTCGAAGAGTAGTGAGGTAAAAAATTTTACATGGATTCTATATAACTCTGTATGCTTACATTTTGTCCCTTTCTCTTTAACTAAAATTTTCTTACAGGTATTAATGCATAGCGCAAAAAATTTTGCTCAGCAAGAGCACGGCCTAGAAACTGCAGAAGGTAACTTAAAAAAAATTGCTCTTATGACTACTCATTTAGAGTACCAAATGGACTCCATAAACCGAAGTTTTATAATTTTGGAAGAAGTTACTGAACAAGTACGTGCTATGCAAAGATAAATTTACGTAATTTAATTATAATATTTAATGTATTACATACTTAGTATATTTCTATCGCATTATTATTGTTAGTTAATGCTAAACTGGTTTACAATTAACAATAGTCTTAAATTTATGGTTGCATATAATTTTAGAAATATTTTTTTCAATTATATAAGTTCATTATAATTTTTCGAAATAATTATTACTTTGTTCTACATTGTTACTTAATCTGTGTTGTATATATAATGCATTAAAAATAGTAACGATTATTATATTCTTCTCCTTAAACATTACCAGAGTGCATAATTAATGTTTAAAAATATTTTATGTACGAAGAATGTATTCAAATATGTTGTATCATCCTATGCAATGCAATGATACCGGTTGTGTGAGTTTCTAGGAATCTTAAAAAAATTTAATATTAATGAAAAAATCTGTAATAATAATAAATTGATACACGAAGAGGCATGTGCATTATATTTAACTTATCCCTCGAATTTACGAACCATTTGATCCCATTATAAAAGACAAAATTTGATTTCAATTCATATTTTTCTGGAAAAATATAATATGTATATAAATACACATGCTCTTTTTTTTACTTAAAATTTCATTATTTTATTGAAATATTCTATAACGCTTAAATTAATTACTTACAAGTGTAATATTATAAGATACTTAACCAAACGAGAATTTTATGAATTTAGACTACATACACAAGATACAATTTGCTAAATAATTCATCTTTGTCATGAGAGAGGTTTTCAAAAAGTTATGCGTACAATTAATGCATGATTTATCAAGGATATAGAATATCATAATGACCAGGGCGATAAAGTAAATGAACAGCTGGGGTGGCACCTTCTGGAAAATCATGTGCTGTTACTTCAGTTCCTGCACCTCGATCCATATAACGAACCCTCACTCCAGTGCCTAAAGCAGTACTCATAGCTATAATATGAATGTGATCAGATTCTTTGTACATTGGTTCCACTTCCTATAAAGATAAATATTAAATTACAACAGGTACAATGGTTTTCTCCTAATAAAAATTATATGTTGCGTGAACACCCATTACACTGTTCGACAAATTTCAACTTTTTTTGATTTTGTAACCTTTAATAGGCGTTTCTTATAGACTTTAACGCGTTGAATACGAATCTGAAATCCGTTTTTCTCCAGAACGTACCATTTTTTAAAAAATCAATTTTGAAAAATATCGCAAATTTTCAACTTTGAAAGTGTTTTGTGTTTTTCCGGTAATAGTTATTCAGTCTCGCTTGGTTCCAAATGATTCTTTGGAGTTTCACGAATAAAATGATATAACTAGTTGTTTGATTATAAACATTTAAATATGTTTAAATAATGCTCAAAGTGAAAAGGACACCGAAAACGCACCCATTTTGGCCGATATTTTTCAATTTGTTTCAAAAAATGAGGGTCTAGGAGAAAATCTGACTATGCCACGCGATAGAACAGACATTTTTGCTAAGGATAGCATCAACGGAAGTTGCAAAATCATTTTCGTTTTTAATACCGAAGCGAAATAGTTTGGCAAAACACGCGGCGGCAACAGTGACACTCGGCAGAAGTACTGCGCGTCTAGTGATTCCGGTACGCCGAGCGATAAGCGGGGAGCCGATGTTATAGAGCACCACAGCCGCCGCCACGTGTTTTGCCAAACTGTTTCACTTTGATATTGAAAATAAAAATAATTTTGTAACTTCCGTTGATGCTTTCCGTAGCAGAAATGTCATTCTGGAGAAAAACGGATTTCAGATTCGTATTCAGCGCGTTAAAGTCTATAAGAAACGCCTATTGAAGGTTACAAAATCAGACCCGTGTTGAACAGTGTTATTAGCACTTTGTTTTATGATTTTATGATTAAACTTTGTTTAAAAATATATTTTCTGCTTATGTTAAATATAAATAGAAAATAATGTTTGCAATACTTGCCTGACGGCAGAACTCTGAAACTGTACGTTCTCCTTCAATAAAATGCTGATAAAAATCAGCTTCCCTACGTAATTGTCCAGAAGTAATTAATCTAAGGTACACAACAACATAATCTGAGCAACCTTGTTCATTGAAAAGTTTGTGAAGTTCAATGTAACTTGACTCTGCATCTCCTCCAACTTTGTCAATTACATCCATAAACTGTAATGCATTTAGGTTTCTAATAATACTAACAATCCTTTTAATATGCAACATTGCAATTCATTACTATAGTCTGCCCAACGAGACAAGAGAGTAGACAATAGAGGACCGGGCTGAATCACAGATTTCGAATGCTTGTGACTTAGAAAACTCTGACTTATTTCGTAACACACATACTACTCATACACTTCACCCCTAAACATGGACGAGTGGCAGCCACAGCTATTCAGACGTGTAAATTTTGTTTCTGTCTACTTTCTCGTCTTGTTGGACAAACTATAGACGATTTATGAATACCGATGTTTACCGTATCATGAAAGTCTTCAACTGTAAATTGGGGAAAACCTAACGCTACCAAACTGTCTTTACTTTTTAACGCAAGCTCACGAAATTTGTCATACTCATCCTTATTTCCAATTAACTTTTCAAGATATGCATAACTAAAAGCCCTGAAAAAGCAATTTCCGTCTGGTCTAGTCCTCCTGATATTTGAATATTTTTGAGCCAAAGCTTTGGCTTTTGATAGGTATACATCATCCTCGGAATATTCACGTTCCAAACTTTTTATAGATTCCTTTTCTCCAACTAAAGCGATCGACTCAGAAATCTAGAAAAATAGTATAATTTCATTCTCTGTTTGCACCAGCTTATGAATACAATCTAAAGAAATAAACATCCATTTTCTACAATAATTATATCTTTGTCTATAATTAAAAATCGTATAATGTAATAAACAAAATTCTTATTACGAATGAAAAGGCAAAAGGGAAACCTAAGTATTATTAACAATTGGTAAGAATACTAAATAACATTTTGTAATCTCAAGCAAAGCCATATAGGCGCATTGACAAGAAAAATCGTTAATAAATATATATAGAAAGTGACAAAAATGAATATTAACCTCCATTTCGATTCGCCTTTGTTGTTGAAGAATCAACTCATCTTGGTTGACATCTGTAATAAAACGAATATGATAAATTATATATCGACACCTGCGAATTGTAATTTACGTTTAAGAACCTGTATTTTCCATTAAGTGCTCTTTGCAAGATTTCTCTTCCATATTTCAAAAGATTTTCATTAATTTTGAAACGACTGTCAAATTATCAGTCGTAAATAAAAGCCCGATGTCCATGTGGAAATTGAAAAGACATTTACCGTTGTACTAAAACGTTTTAGATTGGTAACTATATCTCTTAAAATAGGGTGGATATATAAATATTTAGTATATAGCACGCTTCTCATTAATTTCTTTTCAATTTTTGTCTACATTACATACATAATTTTATTGAAAAGAAGTCACGAAAAGGAAATTTTAGTTCCTTTTTCTTTAAAATTAAACAATGGAAACATGATATTTCACCACTAGAGATTGAAGTGACTTAACCCGGGAAATATTGAATGCTGTATAATTTCGAACATTTATTCACAATTAAACTTGAAATCCGAAATTGTTAACGTTATATTGAATATAATAATAGTCAAATTATAGAAATTAAGTTAAACAGCTTTTTGACGTATTTCAATGGATACGTGTAATTTTGTTTATACAAAGAACATAACATTACTAAACTCGGTTAAAATATTGTTATTATTTAATAAATATACCACAAAATGAATATGAAATAATGTCATGTTATATTTTATATTTTTTTTTAATTACATTCAGGGGATGATGTACGTTATCGATTAGTTGAATTGTATCGAAATTTTCTCGATAAAACTGGGATCACGGTCACTTCAATGCGAGTCGATGTAAATATGGCAAATTTTGAAAATGAGGGGAGCACAAGTGACAAAGAGTTAAATGAAAGTAATATTAGCACCGGAGGTGAAAATTCTCAGGATTCTCAAGATGAAGTAGAAAATAATGCTCGAACCGATGAAGAGCAGAAAGAAAAATTGGTAAAATTACCATTAGGTAGGATAAAAACAATTGTGAAAA
The DNA here is from genome assembly GCA_963667235.1 of Nomada lathburiana. Lineage (NCBI taxonomy): Eukaryota > Metazoa > Arthropoda > Insecta > Hymenoptera > Apidae > Nomada > Nomada lathburiana. The sequence continues at coordinate 5,534,806 of OY763898.1, read as the reverse complement.
TGGATCCCGAAGTAAATATGGTTAACCAAGAAGCGGTGTTTTTAATTGCAAAATCTACGGTAATTATAAAGCATATCTTGCATGTTTACGACCTATTAATATAATAACTTCTATCCAGAACAATTAGTAAGAAAATATATAGATCAAATTTGGTCCCGAGTTAATGTTTTAATTTAATCATTATGGTTACATTGTAATATTATTTAAGGATTACGCATTCGCCGAATAATTTGCTGGAATTCAAATATTTGCAATATTTATTTTAATAAGATATGAATGCTTTGTACCTTAATTGTTAAACCATATGTTTCATTACAGGAACTTTTTATTGATTCTCTGACTAAAGAATCGTATAAATATACAGCACAAATGAAAAAAAAGACAGTTCAAAAAAGGGACGTAGAAAGTGCAATTGATAATGTTGATGCGCTTGTATTCTTGGAAGGAATGCTCGAATAAAATTTGGTCGCATTGAATTTTGTACTTTTACAATAAAACAGTACTATTATTTTTATATCTTTCTAATAAGAGTACGACGTGTCATTGATAAAGCGATTTAAAATCAATCTTTATTACACAACGTACAATTTGAATAAATATAACAGGGATTAAACTATATTGAACTAACATGTAAATAATAAGTATATAATAATAGATTGTTGAATTCTTAAAGTATAAGGATACAACAATAAGAATATTAAAGCTAACTTCTGTATATGTAAATTAAAAATACAATTCTTGATCATTCATTTAATCTAAAATATAATTCAATCAAATATCAGAACTATTTCTGTAAGGAAGATACAAAAATAAATCCGAATTACATGAAGGTGCTTTATTGTGCATTCTCAAGCAGGAAAACATTCTTCCTTGTTTTGTATGTAAGAGAAAGGTATTGGTCAAAAATGTATTTTACTATATTTATACTAAAATTTATATACTGCATACTTAACACGTATCTTTATTGTAAAACTCGTTCAATACACATTCATATATAATTTCATCTGCATATACAAAGCACTGTATAATTTCACCAATCATACAAATAAAATGTGTACATCAATTTTTTCAATAATATACGAGTCAATGCATTGGTGTAAGTATGTCAATATTATTTTTGTTAATGTATCGTTAATTAATGGCTCATTAATAGTTATCTGTACTCTTGTATAATGCAGAATGAAATTTTGTACATCACAATTACTTTTAATTTTCAATTTTACCTTAGCATTTGTGTACAGTCTAAAGTATAAGCATATTGCATCAAAGAATATTCTTTACATGAAAAGGAGTATTTAAAAATTCTACCTAATATAACTTATGAATAACACAGAGAGAAAAAAATCAGTCTTAGTTCAAATCTGCCAATTATTTAGGTTTATTTTACTACCAATTGCAAATGTTCGGAGATCATGATTTAAAATAAATAATGGTATAAAGGTACACAATTGCTGGAAACAAAGATTATTATTAAATGAACAATTGCATTTTTTCGCCATTTTTAGAAATAATAGTTTATCTGTTTGATAAAATTATGAAAAGAAATGTCATAATTTTATAATAAGTTATTTTTTAGTAGTTTCAGTATCGTTGGTACTTTCTTTTAGATATAGCTATTGCTCCTTTACCATTTATTCTGTACATTAGATTGATTCCAGAATTTCATCAAATGTGCCAGTTTGATTAATCTAGAGTATTTTAAATGATCCAATTTAAATAAACAATCAGAAATTCATAATAAAAAGATGATATAAAATGGATATTTTTTATATTTTGTTTTTACGAAAAATATTTTCCCTTTCGTCGATCACAGTTCCCGTAGCATTTTTATAATATTTGTTGTAAATTTACAATATTATCAATAGGCAACATAATAACCAAAGTATTAAAAAAAAAAAAATAGTATGGTAATTCAATAGCAGATATATGTAGCATTAAATAAAACTGATAGAAAATATTTAATGGCCATCTTGTTCTCCATATATCATATAATTGTACAGATAGATTGTTTAGAAGAAAAATTAAAAGGGCCACATTATTTATTTAATTTTATCTGCGACTTAAAAATGTACGGACAACGCTTATTGCTTCATTATTGTAAAATTGGAAACTTCCTGTAATGCTAATGACATATACCAGGCCAAATGTACTTGTTACATTCAACAATTTTTGCTTAATTTATTCGACTACATTAATTGAAATATTGAAGTGAAATATGTTCGAATCAGACAATCAGAATGATACCCTAACTTGTAATCTCGTTCTAGAACTAATATTCGAGAAGAACAAATACTTTTTAGAGGATCTATATAGCTGTCCCATTCTGTACATAAGATACTTCATAACACCCATGAAAAAATTTACCAGTAGCTTCGGGGGGGTGACTCCAAATATAAAATATATTTTGGATACTTAGTTATTAACGGAAGTTCTTAATTTGAACAGATTGCGATCTGCGTTGGCCACCTAAATGAATTTCTTTTCTGCTATCTATATTAGATATGATCTTTCTGCATTTTCGGTATATTTCTTTGTTAGTACAAAAGGCTACTTATATCATTCACAAAATTATATGTAGTGGTTCTTTGCGAAATCTTTGCAACATAATGCAAACTATATCCTCCTCCAATTAAAGCGCAAAACATTGTCTATGTAATGTTTTCTATTTGAAATCACCCTACCCCCGTCGTTTAAATGACTGACAAATTCTTGTATAAGCATTACGAAAACTTTATCATTAATTTTATGCAAGAACTAACATTTTTAACTATAATGGACAAAGTAACCATGTTTAAAACAGAAAAATTCATTAATGATAAAACGATTTTTCATACTTATATTACACGGTTATTACATTTTATAAATAGTTTGTGTACAATAGTTTATTGAAAGTTGACACATTATTCGAAGCGATTTAATGTATAGAGATTCTGAGTTGCTTTCATTGCTTTTCAATTTGCTTAAGTCCAGAAAAAAACGATTAAAACAACTTACTGTAGCTACACTTTGCATACCATGTTAAAACGCTATTGTAATATTTATATTCGAGTATTATGTTTGGAGTAAATTGAACGATGATTTATGCTTTCATAAGTATCGAGATTTTTCGGTTTAGAGACTTGTCTGCAATTTAATTCACAATTTCTGTTAATATATTCTCTATCTAGAAATATATTGTAAAACTGATTTGCACTTAGGATTTTACATTCCATATTAAACTCAGTAAATTTCAACATCTCTAATACGATACTCAATTTTTGCATTTTAAAATACATTCGAGTTTTCGTATCTTATTCATCTAGAAAAGTACAAGTTATTTTCTTGTACAAATCAATAGTTATTATAATATTTGTTTTAAATCACGGTTTTAATATTAAAACAAATGTTCGTCACCTATTAAATAAATTTAACGTTGCAATGTTTCTTTTTGCATAGTTATATACAATTTTTAAAAATAAACTTGTTTGCATTGCAATAAAAATAAAAACCTATTTTTTGGTGACACAACTAAGCCTTTGTGAAATTCATTCTAGTATGATTTCAATATTGTGCTACAGTTACCAAACATTATGCAAATATTTGTAAGAGGGACAAAATTAATAGAATTCATTAGAGACTCATGTATATTACCGTATAACTACACATGACGGATGCTAAAAGATTATGAAGTAACTTGCCACATTTTTTACTTCTTGCGTTTAGTTTTACGACGCTTACTGTCTCCCCCGTAAGAATTTTGATCTGATGGACTTGAATTTCCGTTCTTGCTATGGTTGTATAAATTATTTAAAAAATCTTCAAAATCTGCTTCACTATCCAAGGCGAAAAATTATTTATATCATTATATGTTATACAACATCACAAAAGCCACAAATCTTTTGTAAATTTGACGAAAGCTTAATACCTTGTGTTTGGATCTATCTGTTGACGTTTTTTACCACTGCTGGCTGTTTGCGACGACGGTCGTTGGCCTAACACAATTCTGTACTGCACGCTATGTGTATTTGCTCTCAGGTGTTTTAAATTGCCAGCTTGACATGCTGCCCAATCAGTAACATCATATACAGCTCCTTCCATACAGGCATAATAATGCCAAAGGAACCCCATTAAACGGGATTCAGCCCATATGTCTCCCTAATTCATTTGAATAGACATATGTGAATACGACGATCATAATCCGATCATTGATAACAATGAAATACAAAAAACATATAAATTTGACTTTAATATTCACCTCTTTTGCACTATGACGTATTTTACACTGAGCACAAAATCGCGCTGCATAACAAGGACGTTGCGTCGGAATTCTTTTGTGCCTCAGACCGCAATTTGTACATCTTATTGTATTTGCTGCTTGTTCCATTTTCCTATGAAGTTGGGAGAGTAAATCACTTAATACACCCCAAGCTGCTTCAGCTTGCCTAGTCTGATCAAACGCTTGTCTGCGTTCCTAAAATGTTGACAGTACAGTACAAAGTACAATGAAAGGAATGAAAACAATGCCTTTCACAAATAAAAATATGTAGTACCGGTTCACCAATTATGTCAAATGCGTGTACAAGTATTTTGAATGCCTCCTCTGCGCCAGGCTGATTATTTTTGTCAGGATGAACTAAGAATGCTTGTCTCTTGTAATACTTTTTAATGTCATCATCTGAACATGTTGGCGTCACACCGAGTATACTGTAAGGGTCCTTTCCTTTGCAAGCTAACAATCTTTTCATTGCTTCTTCACCAGTACTGGGTAATGCAATATTGGCTTCAAGACCACCGCGTATCCAATTACTATTTTCTTCTTTTTCCTCGCTTTTAGTTTTTATTTTACGCCAGAAAGCAAATTTACTATTTCCAAACCAATTATCCAATTGTTTGCCCACAGCATTTAAAATGCGTACTTTTGAAAATGTCATGGCCATGTAAACCCATGAATATTTTAAATACAATATAGTATGATACCATCCACATTTGCCACTAGGATTCAAACATGATAATATATAATTATTTCAATTGTCTAAACATATCGAAATACACAGTAGCAGAAAATTATATATGGAATGTATTTACACTGAGTTCTACTTACAGAAGTATCATAAGATTGGCACTCATACTAACTACATCGGATATTAAGTGTAATAACCAATGAAATATTTTTAGTACAATTTTAATCCAATGAGTGGCATACTTGTTTAAACTTTTGTACAAATCTTTCACTGGAGATTCTCTATTCTCTCTTCTTCGGTTTCTCTGAGCCTTTTTAATTTGTTGGGTTTTTTCAGCTGGAAAACGTTTGGAAATCTTTTCCTTGGCAACTTTTTTTTCTTCTTTATTCATCTTGTTAACAATCTGTTGGTTTTTCTCTATTTTTTCAGGCGAAACTGTTTGACTAGAGGTATTTATCACATTTAGATTGTTATTTATTTGTATAGGGCGTTTAGGCATATTCCCAGTAGATTTTGTGGTGTTGTTTTGAATCTTTGTATTATTAAGTGCTTCCCCCTTTTCTACTTTTTTCGCCATTTTTGAAACTTTCTTCTTTCCAAATTGATTGGAATTTTCAAAAGCATTTATGTCATGAGATTCGGTTGACGAACCAAGATTATCTAATGATACCCATCGCCTCGGGAGATTCGAATTATTTTTCTCTAATACTTTTTGTGGTATTTGTATTTTTGGAGAATTATGATCGTCACTTCCGGACGAATTTTGCCTCTTCAATGTTGTAGCCTTAGATTTGTTTTTCGAGTTCTTATTAGAAATCTTTTTGTTAATTGATTCTGTTTTGGGTTTTATAGATTGAACTGTTAAAGGAGACGGAGGCATTGGTGCAGATTTAGTTAAAACGTCAGAATAGGAAGGTCTCATTGGTTTTACTTCTGCTACCACCCGTGGTTTTTTATGTTGAGAATCGATCGAACTTCTAGGTAATTCTTCGGTATCTCTGATATCTGTGTTCGTTTGCGGTACCGGAGTTACATTGGGAGATCCACCAAATGGGCTATAGGTACCAGATTGATTTGGTACCCAATTACCAACTAAATTCTCAATTAATTGCTTTCCATTAAAATTCTGTGCAGGCATCTCGGACGGCACATTCATGTGCCGATTGTTAAAAAGACCATACTCTCTATCAATTAAGTTTTGGTTTCTATAAGGTGTCATGTTCGATATCTGGCATTGTTCAGCCATGATTTGCGAGGCATTTCCATAAATGACATTGATGTAATTGCCGCCGCCAACATCTATGGTACCAATCAGATCATTATTCTCATTTATCCCTAAATGATTTACCACTTGTGATGAAAAATAGATAGATTCTGCGGTAGAATCATAATTTGGCATATCTTGCATGTATAGAGGGTTACCCATTGGAGTCATAGATTGCATCGGAGGTGGATTAGAATGAGGTGCTTGATTTGGAATATAATGTCTCGGTTGACCTGAAGAGTAATCTCCCCAATTATGAGATGTTGCTTGTTGGGGATTTATACCAAACGGGACATAATGACCATTTGAACTTTCTAGGTCTGAAGTCATAGCCTCAATAATTTTATCTATGGACATACATTTGAAGCCAGACTGCGATGGCTGTTGCTCTGCCATATTGTGGTGAATAGTCTTTAAAAAGAAATAAGAATGATACAATTTAAAATATGTATATCAATGTATCGATATTTGTAACTAGTTCTATATTAGAGGATAACAAAATAAACAACAAAGTTTACTCTATTAAACACAAATATTTCTTTACATTAAAAATAATGAATAGCTGTGTAATAAATATCTGGCATGCAATTTTAATAAAAAAAAAAGATTGCATACATGTGTATAAAAGAAATGTAAGAAATTTCCAAAACAAAGGAATTGATATTGATGTGAGAGTTTCATTTAAATTATTAATGGTGAACGAAATGTTTGTACATAGTTCAGTAACCTAAAACAAATATTTCTTAGTGTAATAATAGTAAATATAACGATGCAATGCTTACATTTTATCGGCGAAGTATATCACTCTTGTATATCCGTTTACATTCTATTCAAAACAAACAGCTCCTCTTAACATATTGCAAAGAGGATATCATATCAAGCGATATATACAATTTTTAACTATATACCATGCGGTTAATACAAAATCAGTCACTGTATTTCTTCGTGGTCCGCACTACTAGTAGCAGATTCATAAACGGATCACATAAATAGTTTTCTTTCTGTATACATACAACCATGTATATATAATATTATTGCGAAAAGTTCCTAGACAAACGGATACGTCCAATTATTGAACCGTTATGGCTTCGTTACATGGAATCTTAAAATAATTCTTATTAAGAGATCCTTCGATCTTTTCCATTATTTATTTTTATTGATCTCCTTGTTAAAAACGATTAAATATGTATTGCCATTTCCTTACTTGTAAACGAAAGTCTGTATCTTCTTTACCAGCCGTCTGTTCCTATTCTTACTAGTTTATCCGTGCTCCGCATATATAATATTATTCTTAAAATAAGTTTATTTATATTTTTACATTCATATACTTTTATATTGCGAAAATATTAATTCCAGTATTGTCGATAATACTGACGTCGCAACCGATTTTAATATCAGTTCATGTAATTTTTTTCTAAGATAATATAACTACGTTGCTGGAGAATTCTAAATACTAAATTTGCGTCTTCCTTTTGAAAATTTACATTTATAAATTATACAGATACTTATGACTTATATTTATCTACACCTTAACGGTTACTTCTATCTGTTACTTTTGTACCCAATGTGAAAAATTGGCGTTTTTGTTAATAAATTGTGTTATTAAAATTTTTTTTATATATTTATTTTTTTATAATATATATTTGAATAAAAGTAAATCAAACGTAACAATAACATTATATATAATACATTGATACCTCGTGTACAATAAATACGAACGAAATATTTAAATGGCGATTAAGAAAATGTATACCATTCAGTAAAGATTAGTGCAATTTTGTAATCATTAAACGGAACCAGTAAATGCAAATGAAAGCATTACAATTATTAAAATAATAGAATACTTTATGTCCGTCGATAAGTTACAAGGTTCTCTTCCCCTTTTAGGTTGGCAAGCGCACATTTCAATCGTGTAACCATCCACCTAAAAAAAAATAGCAACAATTCAGATTTATAATAATGATACTTTTAAAAATAAAAACTAGCAAAATTTAGAATCATATGACGATATGACTTTATGTCGTGTTAAACAATTCGATTGCGATTCCTTTAGATATATAACAAAAATTATACAATAATTGTTCTTGTTTGTTAACTAATACAGAGTTATTTACACTTTGTTCGTAACATCCTGATGTGATAGGTTCTACTTTGTCCTCTATGGCTTTCCCACAAAATAATGATGTATTAACAACTGCAATCATTTTTAATATTATAGAAGCAATTTTATATATTTTTATGGTATTATAATCTACTTACTTTGATTGTTATAAGTAAAGGTATACTTTATACAGACATTACCAGATGTGACACTACATAATGTTGAATTATCTCTATTTTTCCATAAATCTGTTGTATTCGGTGGCTTTCCTAAAATTTGAGTACTATTGATTACAATACCTTTGCATTTGCATCATGAGACATGTGTCATGAAAATATACTAATGGTAAATCGTTGTTGTTCAACAATATTTTCGGAAATAACCATTAAAATATGTACATACTAATATTATTATTACTTTGTATGAAATTAGACAACTTTACCTGTCCGAAATAAAGGTTCGACACAAGGAACACCTTTGAATAAAGAACAATTATATCTATCAGGTTTACTATCAAACACAGGTGCTACCCAAGTAAATTGAAAGCAGTATGGTGCCTCATCTGATCTAACTATAAGGAAGATAGTAAATGTAATTCCAATATTTGTTTTTAAACTTGTAAAATTTAAATAATTTAAATATAATCACCCAAGAATAAAACTCCTCCACAAACAATTAAGAATATATACAAATTCTTCATGTTGAAATATTCATTACTTTAACCACTCGATTCTATCGTTCATTGTGGCCAGTTCACAGGGCTTATCAGATAAAATAGTCTTTATCATAGTTGTTCATCACATATCTGATATTGCATTATAGCGTCATACAAAACTATAATCTAGGGTGTAGATATTACTAAATTCGGCTGTGCATTAAGTATGAAAGAGATTCGTATAAATTGGTCTAATATATTTCCGATATAAAATGTTATATTTAATTCTAGAATATGATATTGAAAATATTTGTTATTTATTAAAATAGGTAGAACATATTTACATTTTTAGAAGGCATAATAATTTCTAGCTTTCAATATTATGAGGTAAGTAAAAATCAGCCGTTGTAAAGAGTTTCTTAGTGTACTGATAAAGATAAATATTTTTAGTAAATGCTTTATATTACATATTGTTTTCGATGCTTCGAGAAACGCGGTTTGTTCGTAGTAATAAATGTGTTATTTTTGAGAATTACGTATGAAACTTGATTAGAATTCATCGTGCCTAGCTAATGCCTCGCCGAAATCAGTCGCCTGAGAGCCAACGAAAATGTCGTATTTTTTTAATATTTCATCTTTGGTAAGCTTCTGATCTGCATCTGTATCTGCTTCAAATATCAGATGTCGAGATTCTGCCTCTGCATGGTCAAAATCAGCTGGGGTAATCCATGTTTTCACCTGGATAGAAATACAGAATTAGTTATCTTGATATAGCTATATTGCAATTCATATAAATGTATGCATCACCTCCTCAAAATCTAGAAAACCATCACCATCTTTGTCTCTGTACATAGAAAATTGTTCTTTTTCGTTTTTCACCCATTCTGGTTCCTCGTCACCTTCTGCGCCATCATACACATCACCTATAATAGAAGATATGGATTATCTTTTCAAACTAATAACTATTATCGCAACGAAATTTGTCTCACAAATGAAAATAAAATATATACATACCAATATATTCGGAGAGCGAGATCTTTTCATCTCCATCTTTGTCAATATCTTCCATAGTTTCTAAGACTACAACATCTTTCATATGGTCAGCCTCTTCTGCATGAAGGAAAGCAGCAAACTCTTCTTTCGTAAGTGCATCATCGCCATCTATGTCTGCTGCAGACCAACGCCTGCGATCTTTTTTAAGCATAGCAGCGTATGAAAATGTTTTGTCTTTGGATTTCTCTTGATTTTCTGCTTCATGTTTGTCCATATCTCCATAAATCATCACCATGTACTCGGTCCATGGAAGTTTCTCTTTTTCATCAGGATTATGAGATTTCCATTGACGTTCAACATTGTCACGTATGTAACGGCGTTGTGTATACAATATCCAATCTTTAAGTTCTTCTCCGGTAACAAAGCTATCCTTGTCCTTATCTATCTTATCAACTATTATTCCCAGTCTTCTTGTGCTTTCCTCGGGGGTAAGCTGATCGAAAGTTTTTGCTTCTTCGCCAAGGAACGCTTCGTGGTCATAGGCTGGATTATGTTGAGAATTAACATAATGTTCTTCGTTACTTGGGTCCTGAAATAAAATTTAATCAGAGGTATTTTCCTCGGAAGCATTTATTAGACACGGATTACTTACATGAGATATTCACTTATAGCACACATATATTTATCATTTACTTTAGTAGAGTGTCAAACGGAAAAGAAGGACATTACAAAAAGAGTACAGTACATTAAAGAAATTTATTCGTTATGCATCGGCAAGGTTATGCGAATATGATAGCTTTTCATTAAAAGTATAATCATTTGAAGCGATCGAATGTGTAACTCAAAGATTTCTAAAAAATGTTATATTGTGCGAAAATTAGAGACAAACCTGATTGATGACCCGCGACTTGTGTTCGCTTTCCGGCTTCGGAATCGCCGTCGCCACAACAGAAAAACCAATCAGAATTTGCAGAAGCATGAATTCTTGCATGACTTACGAGAATACAAGACAAAAAAGAAATTGTTAACGATCGGAAATGATTAAAAGCTTAAACTCGAAGGAAAGCGTGGCAGTGGTAGAATCTTTTTCAGCTCCAGGTCAGCTTACTCGGACCTCCACATCAGCAAAGCTTAATGTCTTGCTTGACGCTGCATCCCCCCTTCCCAGCTACATATTCGTTTCAGAAACCATTTCTGATGCTGATGCTGGAATGCCTTTGCTCCATATCACAAGCATCATGCCCGGGATACAGTCGTAGTTTGCTGGGTAGTCAAATGCTATCAAATCAACCCGCCTATGATAACGTACGACTGGTCCACATGAATACCGATAAGAAACTTGTATTAAAAAAAAAAAATACAGTACATATACGCTGATCTACTGTATATAAAACGTTATTTGTCGGATAATTTCATAAATTTCAATTTAAAAACATTTGCGGCTTTGTTTTATTTAAACATTTTGATGTATGTATAAATCGACATTTTGATGACAGAATGCTAATAATAACGTTGCATGTAATACAATTTAATGGAAATTCGTACTCCATTGTTGTAAGATGAAAATGCTATAGTACGAAGAATTAATCAACGAAACAGAAACTATATTTGCAAAAAATGACTCTGATCTGTTACTGATTATTCATTTTAGTAAAACCGAAACGGTACATTTACGTTGCATTTCATTATAATTGATGTTACGAAACTTATCTGAATTAAGTACATCGGCATACTCATTTGTCGTTGCAATATTATTAAATAATTGTTCGACTTAAATGAGGGCTTAACTATATGGTACATGTGATACACTAATTGTTACGTTTAATTCTCCCGCAGCGGCTCGTAGAGATAAAAAAAGGCAACGCATCCGTTGGGGGTAAATGTACAATAATCTAATTTTAGACCCTAACATCTGTAAAGATATTTCAATTTCCTGTGGATGACCACGAAAATGTAGCGTGAAACTTTGTTGTGTAATGCGAAAGAAATATGCTTTTATACGTGCCACTGCTTGAAATCCAGTGTGCAATATTTGATGGTGCTGTAGATGAAGTTTTACAATATTTCATATTTTATGTAAAATACAAATTGCAGAGGATCCATCTATTTTCTTATTTTTTCGGTATCTCTTGATAATCTCTTACTAAATCGAAATTAATGTCATACGAGTTAAGAGTAATCTATTTTCTATCGATACACATGCTACTTTGATTTGAAAAAATTCTTCAATTTCTAAGAAAAATCTCTTAATCGGTTGAAAAATATATGTATTGCTGTAAATGTAAAGTGCATTTCAAACTGCACAAATTTGTTAATTTTTAATTAGACGAAAATGGGACGAAAACAATAACAGTTGTCCACCCTTTTTCGAAAGAAGCTACATTACAGATAACTTTTGTAATGTTAGTGAGTCACTTGCAATGATTCTTTTATCTAGGACGTGCTTATCCGGTTATCTTATATTTGTCGACGATAAAGCGAATACTAGGTGGAAGAATCAGGTATACACCATCATATACGTTCACAACCAGTGGGTCCACGTTTTAATATTGTCATATTAAGTGGTTTTTTGCTTAAGAAAAATCTGCGTGAGACTGTATTAAAGTGTGTTTGTCCGCCTGTGGAATCTGTTTGAAGTTAACGAGTGTCAATATTGTTTAAACGATGGTCGCCAAGACTGGCCCTCAATTGGAACAACGAATTCAATGTATTAAATTTACTATCTTCTGTTTAAATGCCATAATATGGGTAAGTCGAACAGAAATAATTAAAACAAATGTTATGATATCAAGTCGACGTTAAAGTTTTTCGTCCATATTATTAATCAATATAAAAATGAGTATTTACTTGTTAAGGGAGTGTTAAAAAATTCGTTCGCCTTATAGTCTTAGGCAAGTGAATGTTTTCCACATTCTATTTTCTAAATATCTTTACATATACATACTTCTTTTTACGCTAATTCCGCCGTTTCATAGTCAAGACGATGCCTGTAATCTTTCTAAGTTTATCATAAGTTTGTTCCGCGAATGATTCTTGGTACATTCTCAATGCGGTGCTATGGAAATGTGTTTGTGGAAGCAATTTAGATTGAAACTCTCCTTATTGCAACATACATCCTCGTTACATTTGAATCAATGTGAGTCAGATCACGGCGTGGCACTCATATCTGTATTTATCAGCGTGACGAACACGAAACATTAACAGTTGAAGAACTAAATGTTAAAAATGAAAGTTTCCGATTAAATGAATTACATATGTTTTTTTTTAATTTTTTCGTAATTCACTGCAATTCGATCACGCGTCTGAAACAATTTTTCTCGATTAAAAATGAAATATAGGTTCTTAATAAAAATTAAAATGCAAAACCGAATCGAGGACGGATTAAAATTTCCTTCAAATGCATATCCTGAGAAAATGACCTGAGAATATGTTATTAATGGTTTACTTGTATAAAATTGTACATTTTAATTGAATTATTATATGTTGTACGGATTTCTTAGTTACTTGGAAGCGCAATGTTTGGATTGTGCATGTGGCTAAGATTGGATCCAAGTTTCCAGGAATGGGTCGAGTTCCTTCAGATATATGAATTTTACATCGGCGTTTACATTTTACTTGCGGCCTCGATATTCATCATAATTATTACATTCATCGGCTGTGGAGTCGCCCTTATGGAGCACATTCTTGGTCTCTATGTTGTAAGCCGCAAATATTATTTGAATTACTAGTTTGGAAAGTACTTTTAATATTGTATATGAATATAGAACATGACATTTGTCTTGAAATAATTTATTTTCAAGTAAAAGAATGTCTCGCATTCTTTATTACTTCATTAATAAACATTTCAAGCAAATGATATAAAAAGAAATGATTGCGTTGTTATACTGCTTGCAATAAATCTTCATATTCGTCCGAAAATTCTTTGTACAATACTATGTATTACTATTCTGTAATTATTCAAAAATTATATTTACCATTTTATTCAATCTCTTAATAATTAATCATGAATTTTATTAGATACATAAGTAAAATTTCCGTCATTTACAAAGTTTCACTCTTGTAAGTCGATAATTTCTTTTTAACTAATTAGAATATAATATTTATTTGTACCGAAATATCGTCAATTTATGAACAAATGTATTCATTTTTCCAGTATGTAGGGCTGCAATTGCTTTCTTACGTTCTTGGCCTGGCAGGGACAGCGATTCTTCTCGATTATTCCACCTACGATAGTAAAATTCAACCGCTAATAAGAAGATCTATGACTTCTCTCATCAATAACTATCACGATGAAAGAGCAACATATATTCTGCAGTTGATACAAGAAAGCGTAAGATATTGTTTTATTTTATATTAATAATAATTATCTTTACATAAAACGATAAATTTTAAAAAGCGTGTAGCATTTTATAAATATTATAAATATAATTTTTCGTTAAGCTGAAATGAGAAAGGTTTGTACAATTTTGTTTTTATTATCGTTCTATATATGTTGATGTAATTAATATGCAATTAATAGCAGTGTATAAGCAGTGTATGAAAAAGCAGGTTGATATACGAGTAGGCTAGACCGGGGGTGGTAGTAACACTTTTACTTTGGACTGCGATTACGGAAAAGCAACAAAATTTTCTGGACGAAACTGTTACTTACTTGTCTGGCAATATTCAGTTACAATAAGTTCGCTGTATGTCAAGTAATATTAAAGTACGGGAAATGCGTTACAACCGTCCATGACACCGGGTCGGTTGTAAGGCTGCATGGGGTCGGTAGTAACACAAGTTCAACAATATTTATTGATTAAAATTACAATAATAAATGAAAAAGGGTAAATGTAATTATTCGGTATCGAAATTGTGGTACAATGTAAGAAACGAATCCTTGCATTCAATACATTGCGCCTATTATTAATTTGGTTTGCTTGTGCTATAACATACCATGCGATCTAGACAATAATATTCTTTATCTTCTCCGTCACTAAATTCATTATTCATTTATTTTGGACGATTAAAAGTGCTAAAGTAACGATTAGTATCACTTTAAGAAAGGTCAGATTGTAGATTAAGAAGAAGGAAAAGCACATGTACTTGAAAAGGGGGTACATTACAATCTTAAATAAGTAAAGAACACTTAATTTAGGGTATCGAAAAGTTATTTTGTTCACTATACATGCCTATTGCGTATCTATACTGCTAGGACATGGGTGCATCTATTTCGAATGTCATTTTTCATCATACATATCCAAAATTTGTGTTCATATCTATTATTATGTTTTGAGATATTTAACGTGCCGCTGCCGTCCTCCTGTTGCTACTACCCCCCGGTCTACGTAGAAGAGAATCGAACACATGTTGAAGTAAACAATCCAAAATTAAACAAGTGCTTTTAAA
The DNA here is from genome assembly GCA_963667235.1 of Nomada lathburiana. Lineage (NCBI taxonomy): Eukaryota > Metazoa > Arthropoda > Insecta > Hymenoptera > Apidae > Nomada > Nomada lathburiana. The sequence continues at coordinate 5,519,465 of OY763898.1, read as the reverse complement.
ATAGATTGGTTGCTGTGGCGCCGATGGCCCTATGGATTACCTCACACTGAGAAAACCATTACCGACCGAATGTCGGAACACTGTTACCGGAAATGCATTCTACCATGGATGCGTCGAAGAGATTTCATGGTTCTTGGAAGGAAGATCAGGCTGGCTCGCCGGTTTAGCATTGGCTCTATGTATGCTCCACGTAAGGCCGCAGACATGTTTTATAATTACAAAAGAATGGATTTAAAGAAGGATGATCTGACAGATCGTCTACTAATTTGCACGATTTTTTTATCGTGTCCTACATTATTTGTTACGAAATGACTTCTGTCTAATAATGGCACAAATTTTGCAGGTAATAATAGCTGCCCTTAGTCTAACATTGGTTCGAGCTATCAAGAAGGAAGAACAGTACGTTACATTTAAACGTTAATTTTTATTGACTTGCATGTTTTAGATATACATATTTCCCTCGCATATACTGTACGTATTGACTTTGTGTACACTTTTATGTGTATTCATTTCGTAAATTAAAGTTTATGATCGAATGGTCTGAAATGAAGTACAATGAACTTGAAACGATAACATTACATTTGATAAAGATAAGGAGAATATGATTTTTTACGCATTATTACTTGCCGTAATTTCTTATATGAAACGCGTTATAGGATTCTTGTCTTACGAACAATAGTTTTCATAGTAGATGAAACTATTATAATGCTTATTCCGGATATTTAGAATTAAGCTTCATTATATATTTCAATACATTTTACATTCCCCCATTTGTCATGCCACTATTATAGGGCACAGCATAAGTTGTAGATTTAGCGCCATTAAAAATTTTATTCGTAACATTAGTACTTGTATCGCATATAGTGTGCATATTCTGCAAGATCGAAACTGGAGACATGAATAGAAAACTGTTGAAAATAGTATTTATCTTCTTACTCTTTATGTAAGTATATATAGGTTTTTTAATAACGAAGGATGTCACTCTGTTGATGCACAACGATTTATATTGTAATAATATGACGCCTCATATATGGTAAAATGACTAAAGATATTGGACAATTGTATCTTTTTTTGTTGCATTAGTTTAATACATGTGAACCGTAATCGTTTTCCGGGGAATATGCAATACAATCACATATTCATAACTGTGTAGGGTCACTTCATTTTTTTAAACATTTTTTGCTAATAAAAAAGAATACGTGCTTAACACTTTTGGAATCTCTAGCTATACGTAATTTCGTCAAAGATGGTTTGTATTAACTGAGTGATGCAGTGTGCATGTGTAATTGCACCTTCTTTAGGAAAAGTTATTAATATTACTTGAAATAAATTATATGTATATTTCTCTTACCCCTAGATTATAGATAGTTGTCAGATAAAAGCATTCTGCTTTAAAGAAACAATGCTCTTACAGAGTTATTTTGAAAAATGCATTTCGTTTGTTTATATGAAAATTGTTTAAAGTGTAATTAGATTATATTTCAATGTTATCATAAATAAATATGTATTTTGTTAAGAACTATAAGATATTTTAGAAGACTTGACCTTTCTTTTCCTATCCTACATGTTACATAAAGTTATATTAAAAATGCAATTGCAATTCGCAAATACTTTGATTTTACTTACGAAACAAGTATGCTTTCAATAATAATAATGTACTAATCATTATAAAAAATCTATTATCATTATTTGCTGCTTTAAATTAAGAAGAAGATGTAATTTGGTTTAAATGATATCTATAAATATTAGTATCTATACAATATTTTACACATGTACATATTGTTTATGTGTAACATCACATAGTGTACATGTGACAATATAATTCGAATATTTTAAGTTATGTTTTAATACTAACAATAAAGAGTGTGTAACCATTACTTATACAAATCTGTAACAAATGTTTTATGCTCTATTCGTTATGTTATAAATGAAAGAATTAAGTTTAATAATGTGAACGTTTCATTTATATTAATTTAAAAAACATTTTAATAACGATAATTTTTATATTTCTTTTATAATAAGTTTTAATTTTATTGTTATAAAATAAAAAGGGGCGTATGGTATTTTTTCGTACTTTATTTACAAAATTTATAATATACATACAATACCAATATTGTAGTCACTATAGCCATTCATTTATATACAATGTCTTCTTTTGTTGACCAATTATACGTCGTCAGTAAATAATTTGTAATTGAAAAGCTAAATGCCAAAAGATTTTTTATAAACTCATATTTTTCTGAAGGTGTGCATTAAGGGTACAAGTACAGTTACTAAATAGTTGTATCTATGTCTAATTATACGTAAACATTATACAATTATAAAGCTATCATTTTCAATAGATTTGCAAGTGACAAATTTATTATTTCAGAATTTCATATTTTCATCAAATTTATATTTTACGAATCCAAGTTCAATAGAAAACAGAATAATGGAATAATTAATTTCAATATTTACATGAAACTTTGTTTCTGTGCAGACAATTATAATTTGCATAAGTGTGCTTAAATCTGATGCTAATTAACTGCAATTTTGTCAAATGTTATATTACCTAATATGCACTGTACATGTATACCTATAACAATGAGAAATTGTTCCAATAGATCAAAGAGGAATGATAATACGAATTTGCGAGCATAAATTCTTGATAAAATTATCTGCATGTATCTTTACACTTAACGTTACAACTAGAAACTTAAATCTATCGCAAAATGAGAAATGGCAGAAATATCACCCTAAACGTCTTTCAATAAATATTTCAATAATATTCATTTTCACTTATTAAATCGTACTCTTCAACTTACAATGAAAGATCCCGAAACAAGTATTTAAATATCCATAAATGTTCGCACGAAAGGCTCGAAATACTTTTGTATTTGATTAAATTGCTCATGTGCCGTAATGTGGCATGCCACATGCTGAACGTTCCATTAATTTGGTCAAAATAAAAATGCGTGATAATATTTTCGTATATCCTTATAAATGAAGCAACCATGAAAATGATACATATTCTGCACCTATATGTAATAGAAATTAAATGCATAGCTCCCTTTAAAATTAATCAGTCTTTGTAAGTGTGCAACTGTACTAAGAATTACTTTACCATTCCATATTTTGTTACCTGTTCACCTGGTGTACCAGAAGATCGCGAAATTTCATGAACGTTCCATCATGGCACGTCGCATCATAACCCATGAACAAAGCAATCCTTAACACATTGCAGACCAGAAGAACGATCGCGCGTTCTCTGCGTACTGATTATATTACCGACACGAATAACAAAGAAACGACGAGAAATACAACGGTCACGTACTTCTCACCTCATATTCCGTGTTACATACCACTCGCTCTCTATTTTTCGAAAGTTAAAGAACACTATTCCGTACCTTACAATCTAATACTATCTTCTATGTTTTAAATACCTTAAATAAAAGTACACCAACGTGCCAAATACCTGGGCGACAAGAAGCTTGTTCAATTTTGCCAATCGATTTGCACATTTCCAAATAAATTAAATTACAATTCCCCGCTGTTGTTCGTGTTTTTGACTTGACATTTACATTTATTGCCTTGACTTCCCTTCACTTTCGGTGTCTTCCAATTATTCATCCCACGCGAACGATTCCAATCCACCTTTCACATATTGTGTTTAGTTAGAAAACAACATTTTCCAGTCCCTAATACATTAAGGCCAACTAATTTCTTCACGCAGCTAATACAAATCGCCGCGCACCTATCCTACGAAAGGGAACGGGGGATAGCCAACAGGTGGAGGGTAGTAACCGGGGAAGGCTTGAACTGTCGGCTGCACAGGTACAGTGGTCGTGACATAAGTCGTGACCTCCGTTGGCACCACTCTGCTGGAGAACAGTGTAGTGTACGCCGTTTTCGCTCCAAAGGTCAGCTTCAATATTTTAGACTCGGACAGGGTGGCGAGCGTGTGCGTGACCAATGGGGCACTCGTGATCGTGAACTGTGGCTGCTGTGGATATAGTGGCAACTGCGGTGGTAGCTGAGGCGGTAATTGGGGCGGTAATTGAGGCGGTAATTGAGGCGGTAATTGAGGCTGCAGAACCGGGGCAATCGTGGACGTTCCGTATTCATAAGATGTGCGTGGCACGGTGCCGACTGGCCTGGATAGCGTCGAATAAATAGTGTTTCCGTTGTTCATCACTGGAATAACGTGTGACTCGTACAGTGTGTCGAGGACGACCACAGGCCGCGAAGTGGTGATCACCTGTGGCTGTTGCTGGCCGAAGTATTTCAGTAAAGCCAGCTGATCTGGGGTTAATTGAGGCTCGATGGACGCGATGCTCGGCGTGTCTGACTTTACCTTAGAGGACGAGATAGATTTGAAGGGTTCCAGGTCTGAATCCATGTCGCTGCCCGGTGCCACCACCCTTTTGGGAATATCATCGTCGTCCCTGTCTTCGTCACCCACGTCCAACTCCAGATGAAGTTCGCTGCCTGCTTCGTCGAGTTTTGAGTTGAATTCGTTCAGCGCTTTGCTGGGTATAAACTGATAGATGTCCATGGGCGGTAATGTCTTCGTGGCAGTGACCACGCGAGCGATATTGTACGTCTGGACCAGGGTCAGTTTGGTCGTGTTGCCGCCATGAATTACCGGAAGCAGGTGGGTCTTCAGAAGAGTTTGGGTAGTAGAGAATGTTTCTGTTATAGTTTCCAAGGGCGGTGTTGCTTGGCCGGATTCCAGAGATATGGCTGGGAGGGTTGCCACGGCCGAATCTAGGGGTAGCGTTGTCTCGTACGCTGCTGCGGTATTCGCCAGGAGATTCTCGGTTAAGGGTTCCGACGACGATATCACGGTGGATGGATCTACCGTCGCAAATGATTTCTTGATCGTCGAAGTTACGGTAACGTAGCGTGTGTTCCTTAAGGTGCCGACCTGTTATCGAGGGAAACAAATGTTGCGTTGAATCGTTACACGTGACACCGCTGCCAAGAGTACGGGACATACTCAATGTATTTACGTTCCCTTTACTAATATTTGTACAACTGTTTAGATAATATCGAAGATGCGAAATACATTTGAACGACACCACACAAATTCAGAGTTTAAAATAATTCTCACCTGGAAAGTGTACGGCGACTTAATGGTGGCGATTTCAAAGTACGAATTACTGGAATCGGCGGCCGTAGAAATTTCAACGTTGATCGTTTCGATGGGCAAGATCGGTTGCTGATCCTGAACACTGACGCTAGCCACATCTTCGCTCTCGCTCGGATCTAGTTCATCATCGTTCATTACCTCCTGGATTTTTCTCTGAGCATTAGCCGATTGACCAGTTGTAGTCGTTGTTGTTGTCGTGGATGTAGAAACAGAAGCCGTGGTAGCTTTGCTGTCGTCCACGTTTATGGGCCCGTCAGTGGAGCTGGTTTCCGGTGTCGGACGTTCCTCGTCAACATCCACCTGCTTTCGAATAGCGATTCTCGGTTTTGGGGTAGTTTTGTAAGACCAACGTCCCTGCGTTCTCGGCAGCTTCAATTTTGGCACTGAGTTAGGGCTAACGGGTTGCACCTCGTTCTTGTTTCTATTGGTCTGCTTCGAGGGTAAACTGGGCGGATTGCTTGGACGAAAGCCGCTGCGACGACGAGTAACTGGTGCCTCGGTCGTTGTTGTTGGAGGGAGTCGGTTTCTGGCGAAATTCATGTGGTTCGTTAATGAATGTTAAAACTAATGCGCGCTTATTGTGTGCAACGTGCACTTTAAACTGAACATTATGACGCGTACTTGTAGCTTGGTCTTGAAGTGGTACTGCTTCGATTCTTCAAAGGTTTCGCCTGTTGCACTTCGCCACTGGTGTCATAATCATCGTTGATTTTGTTGCGGAACTTCGGGCGGGCCGAATTTGGGCTCAGACTCTTTCGCGTGCTCTTCACTGTAGATCCTGGTAAACAGTATATAAAAAGCGAAGCATGCTTTAGATTCTGATACACCTATGTATTTCTATGATAATGGTGTAAGATTTGGAAAGGAAACTAATATTTGTGTATAAGGAAGCAGTTACTTCTGGTTTACTAGTAAGACGAATATACCGTTAACAGATAATATCTTTAATTCTCATTTTGATTATCGCGTTGAGCAAAGTTTCAACGGTTCTAGAATTATTTTCACGATCCAAAAATCATAATAAAAATGAGACTCTGCGATATTAAGTTAAATCGATATTATATGACTTACCAGCCGGAGCACTAAATAGAACTTCTAATGGTAACGACGATTCTTCTTGTTGATTCGTTGGTGTGGGTTCTAGTTGCGGTTTTAACTTTCCCTGCTGCGGTCCGATGGTTTTTAGGATACGTTGACTGCTGGATGGGCGAATTTTCCCTTCAGGAATTGGCGGTGTACCGGAAAGGATCCTCGACGAGCTCTGAAGTACCTGAGCGTATTTGCCATTTATGTATGTACCGATCACGCTGGTTTCGTGAACAGTAGTCAGGCCATCCTTTACAATAGTGCCACCGAGCTTCGTAACCAATCCAGTTGGATTTTCTTTCTCTCGCCGTGTAGCTCTGGGCTTCGCATGGGGTTTGGAGGAAGGTCTCAGGTTAATCAACTGTGAAATTGAATCGAAAATTTTCTCTGTTCAGAAGGTGACCTGAAGAGGTACATTGGAAGAAAGGAAAATCGATCTCGTAGATTAGAATGGTTCACAGTAGATAAGATTAATTTCATTTGTATTAGTTCATATTATAAACAAATGTTTGAAAGAAACAACCCTTTATAGTGAATCTAATATTCTTTTGTCTATTTTACGCGAATGAACTTTAAGTACACGCCTCAAATCGATGAGCTGCAACGGCGAAATCGTTTATCACTCGATCTGACGATGGGATTTTACTTTCACACGGTTCAGGCCGATTGGTGCACGATAGTAAGCATTTACAATGAATGGATGTCGGATAAAAATAGAAATAGAAATCAATTATATTGTAATTAAAGTATGAAAATGCTTAAAGAACTTTGTTTCTGGAAGGCAAAATGATTAAAACCTACTCGCTCGTCTTGCGACACCTCACATTTTAAAGCCAGACTTTGTAATTTTTTCATTTTGTCTAGTTAGCGAATTTCGTACATAACATTTGCAAATGTGCATTACAATTTTGAAGATCGCAATATTCTTCAAAGAAATACCCATGTACAGTCATAGTCGTATAATTTTCGCCAGACTTTTGACCTTGTTTGATATTTTCATGGCAAACATTTCAGCATCTATAATTACAGTAGCGACAAGTAGATTTTCTGGTTTAGTTGCCTTTCCTCATATTTACATATGACGGTAGAACAATCCGTGTCAATGTTAATGATATGCAATGAGAGAAAACGTGATAAGTGTAAAATTGCATTGATCATTCATTCGGAACGAAAGTCTTTTCAATAGATACTACTATTACTGTATTTTATTTAGTTGTATATAATAGAAATGATGAAATATCTATCTTAAACAAACTAATAATAAATAAAATATTAAGCTGAAGTGCCGAAGTGTATATAGAAAGTTCGATGAAATTGTTAAAATTTTAAACATCCTGTTCATTATTCAATATTGGTAAATCTTACCTTGTACGTCTCGTCAATTACTTCCGCAGGTTGTTTCGACAAGAAGTCGTACTCAGGTTCGGCAAGATTGTTCTTAACGACAGGTGTTTCGTCCTTCGATTGTACGTGCACTTGCGAGGACACTACAGGATTCTTTGTGACTACCTGGGTTTGCATGCTCGACTCCTATAATATATCATTACTTTACTAATTTGCTTTCAATATTCACGTATTTCATCGCTACACATTACTTCAAACACTTTAGCATTTATCTGATAATACAACTATCCACATTTCGTGAAAATAGATACAAGACCACGGAAATTGCCTACAATAATTAATATTATACCAAGTTGTATCTGGTTCAAGAAAAACAACGAAGTGTCCGGTTTTCAAGAATATTACTTCTTTTTCAAAATTCATAGTTTTCCTTGCCAGTTCTGTTTCTTCCACGATACTGATTGATTAGCTGTTCCATAATAGCAGACTTATCACTACGTGTCATCTTAGTCAGTTTATTCCTATAGCAACGATGCTTGGTGCAAAATGACAAGCACTAAAGCATAAAGTTCATTGAAAATATTGAATCATACATGCGATATTAGGATCGAAAGTATACGTTTACGTCAAGTTTACGTGATCGTTTGAAAGTAGAAACCTCGTGTGCAACTGCATGTGCTTGCATATACATTCATAGATGTGAACGAATAGGCGATCGGGCCGGAAAAGTTAGCTTCGCGAAAGGGAAAGTATGCATTGAATTTCCGGCTTTTCTTCATAAATACTTCGGTTGCATGATATTTCAATTTCTTACAGTGTAATATAAAATGGAAAAACTTCTTAAAATTGTAATTCAGATACAATAGTCATCCTTTCGACAAACGTTTTGTATCCCCATATTGTCATATTACATTATTTAATATTTATACTTGACAAATATCGTGAAAAATATTGTTAGTTTAACTTACCTTGCTTTTCGAAGGCCGTACACCACTATCATCGGAAGAATTAATGACATTTTGTTCGATCACGGAATTCACGACAACCTTGGTTCCTTTTGCTTGCTTTTTGGTTTCTGCGTCAGGATAAGCTTTGTGCGTTTTGCTTGGGTGAATATTGGGAGCCGCTTTTTCTTGCGTTTCGCTCGGTTTCGTCTGAATAATCGAAACGCTGCTTTTCGTTTCCTTTTCACCGTCTGAAAGCGGGGAAGGATGTGTTGTTTATGATCGCTAAAAATTATGAAATTGTTGCTCATGAATTTTATCGTAAAATTGTATCTATTGCACTTCAATTTACAGCGGATGAACAAATTATTAGAACTACCTGCTTGAATCAACGATTTCGCATTAAAACAATTAATTTTTGATAATTACGCAAGCCAAGTTTACTTTGTTCGTTTATTTCTAATGGGCAATTGTTAATTAAAAATTTTGATAATATGATTTTATTTCTGCACAAATACACAAAATTATTTGTACTGTGGCTCTAATAATAATTTGATTACCCATTTATATCTTACAATATTTTCTTACACCCTCATTATTTAGTAATTTTTACTATTTGATACTTCTAACTTCATATTCTTTATGTATAAACTAAGTCTAAACTTGAGTGAAGATCTGAAGAAAATATTATTCCATAAAAAAAGTGCGAGAGGCTCTAAAGATTCTATATTTATATTTTCATGGCAAATAAATGTTATTTAGCAGAATCGCAAAAGAAATTGAACTTGAAATCTTTAACAAAATACTAAGCCCAGCGACATATTTTTAAGAAGAATCTTCAAGATAACTATAAACAATTTTTATATAATTTCGCAAAATTTGTGTCACAAATCAATTATAGGTAACGCTAATAAAATAGATATTAATCGGTGGTAACATCACAGTAGAAAGTACACGTTTCGTTTTTGTTAACACATGTAGTCAAGGCTCGTGTACATTATTGAGTAACCCCAATTTACTAACACGATCTAATCAAAAACTCAGGTTGTAAGACACCGAACAATAGATATCCTTGCATTCACAGCTGGGCTGGAACAATAAGATAACTAACAGGGGAAGGTATCAGATGTTGTCACGTTGTCGTAGACAAGGTCTAGCCGAAATTATTCTGTGACTTTAACCCGTGAGAAACGTTACCTTTGGTTCGGGGCCTTGCTATAGTTTCAGACATTTCGCAATCGAATTTTCGTGAATATTTCTTCATTCCATCGTCAAACGTAAATCGTTTCAGAAGTCAACACCTCGGTCGTTTTCATTTTCTTAAAAATTCTGTTTCCTTTATCCATTGGCTTACAATACATTTCACACGAATCGTTTGCAATGACGATTTATAGATCATCGCTGAGCGAGTATTGATATGGATACTACTTAAAATTTATATTTCGAGTTTATTACGATCTATTGAATATACAGACATACAATTATTTTGCCTAGTTACAGGAGAATACAATATTTTTCCTTTGCGATGTCAGCAATACCGAAGGCGGTTAAATTAGAAGAGGTCTCTTGGGAACGAGGGGTTTTCTTTTAAGTAGAAAAATGCAAAATTATACCTGGTGGTGCGCTTTGTGGGCTGAACACCATCACCGTGTTTCCGATCGTAGTGGTGAAATCCAAGAATCCGTAGACGGTTTGTGTAATAAAATCGTCGTTTACAACTGCCGGCTTGATTACTACAGCAGTCTCGATTGAGTGACTCTGGTAAACTTGGGCCACGCATTCTGTAACTAATGGTGAAACCAAATGTTCCTTAACAATTCCTAGTTTGCCCGTGGAATTGTCGTGAAATGTAACTTTTTTACGCAATTTATTGTTACGTCAATGGCTGGGTAATGCAATGTTTGGAAGTTTCGTAGACAAATTAAGTGTTCTTTTTTTGCAGCTACAATGCAAAGGTTTAAAGTGTTTCAGTATTCTTAATTGGATATCCGTATGTTTCAATCGACCTAAATATTTGTATTTGTGTTATTGCAATCGTTCAAATACAATTTATTTGGCTGCATCACTTTAATATTTTCAACATTACATAAGATTTGAATTAAAGTTTTTCACGATTTATATTATAATACATATCTAATAGAAAAATTATTAATTTTATACGCTATTATAATTTGATTTTCGTGAGACATTGTAATTTGATATTGCGTCTTTATACTGTTTTAAGATTTAAAAATTGTACAATGTAGCAGGAAAGGAGTAGATTAACAGCTTACCATAAAATGGAGTAACGATTGCCTAAGCACGAGAAATTGTACTTGGAAATTTAAGGAAGTCGTAACGTGTGCAGTTTCACTAATTTGCTTTCGAGAAACAAGAAATAAATTTACATTTTTTTCCTCTCCTGTTATATAATTCTTTTGTCTCGTAACAAGCTGACAACTAACATACTACGCCTACAGTTGTTGATTTTTTTGACAAGCATATTTTGAGATACAATAGGGGAAAGTCTTAATATTATAAATACCAGCGCAATAGTAACAGTAATAATAATTTATCCACGATTAATATGCAAATTACTATTTAAAAAAATAGAACTTTTAAACACAATAATTAATAACGACGATAATGAGACAACTTTTATAACTTGTACATTAAAGTGTGCAATAAAAAAGTTGTAACAGGAGCCAGACAAATTTTGTAAACTTCTAGAAACCGTTCCTTTCGAAAATTAAGGTATGAATCATCGTTAATCTTGAACACAAATGGTGTGTTATGAGCAATTGATGCTGCAATGAAATGCGTACGGCGTTGCTTATAAATCCAAGTCTTTTACATTGTAGAAGAGTACATATAATTACACACGTATAACTGCCTAGTACGTGGCAAGTGTGGGAAAGAGTAGCCATTTGGTAATAATGAAACACCTTAAGCACTTGCATTGAAACCTTTCGATCACCACGTAACGTGCTGGCATGAAAAGTATATGGATACCTTCCAAGAGGTAGCAATGCCCGAAGCAATCGAGAAGATGCTGGTATTGTCGATTAATAACAGTTCGTTGACCTTTATAGATAATTTCTTGATGCCAAAAGATATTTTTCATTTCATTCGCTTTAATTGTAAATCTGATTGATGTTTTAGATTAATTTAGATTTATTTACATGTCGTTCTTCTACGTACTTGATTGCTCAATTCGAAATGAAGTGTACTGCGATATAACGTGCATCGATTATTTCTTTTTTACCTGCGATGCAAGTGCAATATTAATTCACAGCAACGTACGAAGTTGTTGCTAAACTGAATTAAGTTTCACAACTTTTACTACAACTTCGTTACAGCGACTATTATCTTATGGTTAATGTTTTGTTTCACTTTTACTTTCATTAACGCTTTGATTTATTGTTTATATCCTGTTAAGTTCAAAATGTGGTAATATCCAGTGTAATTCATGCAGTGGTACTCACCATATATTAAAGATATGGCAATAAAAACGTATTTCGACGACATCTTATTCAATGGAATTTCGCACTCCGTAAAAACATGAAGCTGCAATCTGAAACAAGAATAGGTGACAAAATGGTAAATAGAAATGTCTTAAAGCGGCATACAATTCACTTAACATTACTATTTGATTTGGAATACGTATTTTTTTCGTTCTTTGCATTATCTTAAGGCGCGCGTGTGCGAATTGAAGTGTAAATTATACAATGCTATTTGCGTTTAAAATTAACGACGATTGAAATTCACTTCTAAAGGGGGGAGGCAAAATTGAGCCTGTTCACGGTTTCGTACAATACGCAAACAATTTTACATAACACGGTGTGGTAATGGATGATTCCGAGAAGATAATCATGGTGAATGCATAAATAAATGGTTTCGCTGGGCGTACTTTTCAAACGCTACACGCTTCAATGCCTTCGTTATTAACATAATAGGGCTTGTGCAATAATTGTTTTGAACAAATTGTCCGTGTGTAATATGCCATACAAGGCTGCAATTAATAGGAAGGTTATTATGCCGCAAATGGAATGCTGAATAATCGGAAGAAGTACCAATTGCGTCAGTCGCAGAAATATTGGCGAAAAATACCAGGCAGAGGATATTTATCTTGAGCATTACACGATATTTCGGGACTTGAATGCCTGCCATCAGTAATTAACATTGACACACATTCGCAGCAAGCAAAATAAATAATTCGTTTTATATTTGCACTTACGCTTTCATACGTTAAACAAGCATGATCTGTAAGCTTGAAATGACAGTGAAATCTTAATTGTAGTATTAAATTACATTGATTTAATAATGCCGTAAGGTAACTACGGCAAAGTGCAGTCAACTTTTTGCCTACACACGGAGTATGTCAGAAATAAACAGTATTAGAGGAATGAACAAATTTTGGAAAACACTTTTGCAAACTACAGTAACACACGATATAATTTCTGCTTTTAAATAGAATGCCCAATAGAAATTTCTGTATACAAGAAACAACGCTTTTTTTCATCCATTATACTGAAACTATAGATTTACAATGCCATCGATGTTAAATGATCACCCACAACAATTTAATTACTACAACCATATATAAAAATTTCACGAAAACCTATCGAGAAGATACCAAAAAATATGGGTGTGTAATGTATTCGCCTCCAATATATCTGTACTAGTTTTAGGATATGTATATCTGTATTAGTCTTGTTACCTACTAGTCACCGAAGGATTCATGCATAGAAATTTGTTAGGTATCCGTCGTCACAAATACTGTATCATATAATCTTATCGCACCTCCGCTTCCTACGTATCTCGTCATACTGCCCTACGATCCTCACTCATCCGCAGTCCTCTTTGAATTCGCCCTCACCATCCCTACTACATCATTTCCAACATCCCTTAAAAACCCAAGGTTCCTTCACTCATCAGATCAGATCAGCCAAGAAAAGTCTACTGTCAAGATCATAGTCCGAGTTGAAATAAAACCTCTTGAAAAACCGACGTTGGATGTTGTCCATTACAGGTGCATCTAGCATTAAAGCCCTGCATTTTCAAATATATACCTACGCAATGAAGAACAGCATACCGAGTGCACTTTCTAAGCTAACCAGGATACTTTCTTACAGTTCCTGTGTGTATGTATGCGTGTAATTAAGGCCAGCACATAGAGCCACCGCGCTTCATGTGCATCATTGTTACATGCGAACACCCTCACTGCACGACGCATGAATGGTGTCTTGAACGATGCGCTATCTCATCACGCACATATATGTATGTACATGCAAAGTCGCGCACGGTTGAGAAGGCAACGAAATTGTTGCATAACAACAGTGTTGGTAATCGGTTAGCGTGAAACAATAGTAAAAGGCAATACCGTTCCAGCTTGGGTGCCTAACGTGCATGACTGGAATTCGTAATTCTAGATCGGATCGCCAATAAGAATAAGAATTTTTCTTTGCACATCAAAACTTACTTACATCCTTGGCCACATTTCTATTCTTTGTTCTTCAGTTAAATCTTTGAACAATTTTATGAAGCTTCGTTCCACAATTTTCCAAGTTATTCAAAATTTGTAGGCAATAAGGGTAGTTCGGTTTTTTCGTAGAAATTAATAATTTTCTACGGTAGTATATGGCAGGTTGAAGTTATATTTCGGTCCGTCTACTCGTACTGCAATTTGAAATATTGCTGGTTTAATGCAATGAAGATTTTCAGACAGGATTCGATAAGGAACATTTAGTGTAATTCCATAATATGAAACCAGTGTCGGAAGAAGCATCGCGAGTTCGTAAACCGTCCCTTTCACTTGTATTCTCCCAAGATATTGCAGCACGGTGTTGGTATAATCTACACGCTTCCAGTAAAAAGTGCGAGCAATTCTTGTTTCGCGTGTTACTATCGTGAAACACACCGGCAAGAAGAAAGCCGCGGCAATTATCGACAGTGAAAACGCGTTTTCGCGATTTGTCATACTTTTGCGATGAAATAAGCTTTTCAGAAGCATTCAAAAGGTAAACGCAAAGTTAAGTAGTGGAGATACACTGTATGCACACGTAGTTGTTTAAAATCTTTAAATATACCACTACTGTGAAACAATCTATTGTAGATTGCAGGTATACAACGCGTAAGCAACACTTCCACAATTGTAGAAAGGTATTCCTTGCTGTTATGAAAAATTATTCTATTATATAGGTGTAATAATTTGTTGACGTTCCAGTGTTATTCAACAATTTTTAAATTAGTACAAGTGAGGACTTAAATTGTAAAAAAAAAACTACAATATGCTGCTATACATAGATTATTTAAGTTAAAATTTGTATTATTTTATAAGCTTCAAGTGTGACACGTACCAAACTATATTACTGTTTAACTAAAACACTACTGTCCTATTTGTGGAATAAACATCCAGATAAATCACTAATTCTATATTAGAATTTTGCTGGAAGTGAAATCAGCCATTGCTAATTTTCTTCAACGACCCTGTTTGAAATCTGCTTGCGAAACTATCAGTGGAAAGTGTTTGCAAAGGGAACCAAAATTCTTTTTATCATACTTCAAGGACTACCGTGTCGCACGTTGCCATACCGTAACGTCCGCAGTAAGGAGTGGTCTTACCAATGCGAGTTGTACACCATCGTAATATCGCATAGCCAAGTAGAACACGTTCAAAGAAACGTTAAGGTACGCTCACACCGTTCTAACAAGCAGAATGAATTCATTCTAGTACAGCGCCCTTAAGACGGCAACAGTTGCAACATATGCGGACAAAGTGTGAGATCATTGTGATAAATGATAAAGAGGAAAGATGTTTCTATACGCAACCTGTCACAGTGTATGCAGAAAGTTTGAAATACATTCTGCGTACGAAATTGCAGACAAACATTTTTGACGGAAACTATAAAAAGAAATTTAGTGAAATCTTAAGTGAAAATTTACTGTTAAAATTTCCCAGCTTTGTAAAGCAAACAGCAATGAAATATTACGAGTGATACAGAGAAAAAGATTTATAATAATACCTAAAATTTCGCAGCTTAGTACCTGTAAGGATTCGAAGACATAAATTAACATTATGTTAATTTTAAGTAGCAAGTAAACTGAAAAGGCTAAGTATCAACGAATTATGAATTTGCAAATCGTGATGAAGTGAATAACGGCCGACTACTATGTACATACGTATAGTACCTACTATGACATAATCGAATATATCAATAGAATACAAATTAGTCGTACGAGTAACAGGATCAAGCTAATAATAAATTCAGTCAATATTTCATTAAATCGTACGCTGCCCATTACATTCCCAAGTGAGCAGTATGCTTTTTAATTCATCGGCGTGATTTTATGATTTCTTCTCGCAGGATTATCGTAAAGTCATTCTATCGCGATGTTAAGGTGCTATTCGTTTTACCAACAGGATCTTCAAGTCCTGCTTAAACATTCAGACATACGCCATAAGTCAAGTGCCGATGCTCGTGTCTAGAATTTCGAATAAAAAAATTGTACCATTGAACATGCCGCCTTGTAACGGTGCTTACACGTCCTTCGAGATCATTCGCAAAGAAAACTACATACAGCTTACATTCTTTTCTACCTTTCTATAAAACAATATCGCTCAACTTGCCGATACTGAAGTGTTCAATAAAAATTGTTCACGCAAACAGATAAATGTCCATTGAGAAAATATAGTTTCACGATGTCTACCTTACTTAGTTAGAAAGAAATTCTTCGCATTAATAATGTCACAATTACGTTCGAGTGCATTGGAATTTGTTTAAAAGGAGCTTCGTGTTACTAATTCTAAATGCATTAGAATTTCTATTCAAATGGACCTTAAATTCCTTGGCGAACTTTCCCTTTCGCCGCGAAGCTGAAAGAAGTGTCCCAGCGGGTTGATTGAAGTTCATGAGATTCTGCGGGATTCGACTAAAGGATTTCGATGAAAAGCAGGTAGCCGGTCTCGATTGCTCACGTGCCCATTGCATTTCCTCGTTTGGCGCAACGCTCGCTGCACCGTGCGTTTCGCAAAGAAAAAGTGAGCGGACAGCCGACCGTCTCGAGGCGTTCACATATCTCCCTGGAGCGGTTTGAAGCTGGGATTTATGTCGTTCGATCACGTGAAACTTTCCGCATGAGCTGCACGGGAAACACCTAAACGAACGCTATCCGCAAACATCATCCATTATCTGCCATTGCCCTAGTTTTCATACTGCATTACCATTTTCTTGGTTTTTTCTTCGAGGACACGTAATATGGGGTTACAGCTGTTACTACGTACACGTGAGTTTTAATCAAGCAGCAACGCGCTAGCAACGAGATATGCATTTCGAGTTTTGGAAATTATTAAGGCTTGGGATTCGTTGAGAATTATTGTCCCACGATATTTTTTGGTCGAAAAAGTATATTTCATTTAGAGAGTTTGTTTGTTTGCAAAGGATGAAGTTGAGTAATTTTTATTCGAGGTAAAAATAATAAATAGAGACGACGACTACCTGTCCAAACGAAAATGAAAAACAAACTTAATTCAGGTTAGAGCTTGTTACTAGTAACATAAGTAACTTCTAAGATCTTGCTCGATAGATTACTTGGCTCCATAGAGATCTTTCCGTAAAAAATGAGGGTACTCAAAGGCGATGCTCCAAGGATAATTGTTTCATCGCACGTTGATACTTTTTTTGGGCATAATGCTTCATTTCGTACAACCTACGAATTAGAAATCTTGAATGGTAATTATTGGCGAGGAAGTTTCGCGAATGTAATGGATGGGCGAAGCGCAAATCCGTTAAAACCCACGCGATAATTTGCATTCGTGGATAATTAATGGGATGAGTGAGTCTGTATAATAACATCGAATAAAATTCCGGCATTCTTTCCATCCGGTCATTGCCGCTGCTTTCAAGGCTACCCAGCTGAAAACGTACAACTATCCTTGGTCGCATGAAAGATCCCACTCGCGAAATCTTTTCGAAGACTTGTCCATTGAACACATTGCGTCTCAAACGAAACATTTACATTTCTATGTACGGCAAAAGCCGTTCGAGATAAGATTGCTGAAAATGAATATTCAAAATGTATTCCCTAACATGTTCCTTAGTGCGTGGGTTTCAAATCGTGGTACAGAAGAATTGCATTAGGCTAAATGATGATACCTAGATACTTGATAGATACTTCAATACTGTGACTTTGTAATGGAGGTCTGCACGTCGCTATAAACAATTGTTAAAGCGTTGCTAATCTAAACTTGTCATTATTGTTACTTTATGGAATACAAAACTTATGGATTTCTTGAAGAACATGATATTGCACTATAAAATTAATTTATTGAGAAATTTAAATACATATGATTCACCTGAATGATAATGTTCGATATTGTAACGTAAGATTTAGCTTCAAGTTTCCATCGACACATACACTTCCTTGGACCTACTTTTATTAAGGTATAACACATTATAAAGTGATTGACCTTTTTGAGTGCAGCTGGAAAAGAAATCAACGTTTTCTAAAAGCAGTTCGGTTGAACGACACTGTATTCGATTAAGGAACTGGACAAGTTAATTAACTTACGATTAGGACTCGCAAGATTTTCTATACTGAAAAATATTCGTAATTGATTAACCGCATCGACCAACGTTACTTTCTACTGAACCCTTTCGAGCGAGGCTTCAACGTGAAAAAGTCTTTCAACGAACCGAGGTGTCCCATTACAACTCCTACTTATAATAAAATTGCTAACAAGGCCATTTTCAATTGATTTCAGTCTTTCGTTAAAACGCAAGCCTTGTTTCCGCAAATCTTTTATTACTCTATTAATTTATCTGCTTGTAAAATAGTTACGATTTGTTTAATACGAAGGAATAGAATTATAAAGTGTTTTATATTTATATTTATATTCATATTTCATATTTTATATTTTACCGTGGGTGAAGTATTTTCTGTAAACATAATTGCGAAGAACGAAAGACAACCTTAACATTGCAATTAAGATTTTGCACTTTATCAATTAATAACAGCATGACAGTTTCAATATTTGATATAATGGACCCCACAATCTGACTCCATAAACAGAATATGCGATACCGCAAGCAATTATTGCTCCAAACTTGATTTTTGTCATATCTCATTTAACTCTTTTAAGATAGCCGCACATAAGTCACTCTGAATACTTATGTACGTCGATCAAAACTGTATAAACTTAACTCATTTCTCGTCTGTCAGTTCTATTTTTGCCACCATGGTGTAAATATTGTATCACTTTGTTAATTATTCGGTTATATCTTTCCCGTCCAAACAAACAAATAGTAGTACGAATAAGGAAATAAATATAGCAATCATACTATAATGTCTAACAGGTAGATACCTATAAACTATGGTCGCCTATTATTTTTAACACGAAAAGTCCATTAAATGAGACCCTCCAATGTCTCGTACAATTTGCAACTTTTTAAATCAAACATATGAAGGCAATGCGTGACACATTTTCTATTTATTTAGCATTGGGAAAGATATAAACAAAATGTTTAACATAAACATAACTAATTATATATTTGCAATTACGAATATATGTACATGCACGGCAGATGTACGTATGTGCTATCACTTCCTCGAATATATTAAAACCGGTCATCAATGGAGAACGGGATTTCTGGCCAAGATCCAAGATCATGGTCATTTGGCTGACCATCGACCGGTTCCAACGCTCTGTTACACCTTCCTCGATGCTATTTTTGTAAGATCGAATTTCGCTGACAATGATCACGATTTGAAAGTTTCGTTCCGCTATTTACATGCTTTCTACGGCTACCGTGACCACATTAATGCAATATCAGACCAACCCGTTTTTATGTAAATAAAGATCTAACCGGTGAAGAAATATCAATCATGCTTTAGTACTATTGAACCGTGATACTTGATATCAATCTAATTATCAAATGCTTGATACCGTTGCGTTAGGCACGATATTATTCAAGCTTCAATTGGATAATTGTGAATTTAACGATTATCGGAGGTTTGAAATCATGAAACATTGCGAAAATGGATTTGGCAAAAGTATTTATTCGTGTCTCGTTGTCATAATTGGTGAAATCGGCATCAAGACGTTTTATAATTCGTGTTTTAATGAAACAAAGTCACGTTGGAAAATTATTGTGTGGTTCATTATTGTTGCTGGCAATAATATACAATGATGATACACGCCGTCATGCATTTCTCACATTTGATGTGACACAATTTTCGCGCAATTTACCTGGGACAGTCCCACTTTGGCGCAAGAACAATGACACAAGGTTCGCGAAAATCGTAAAAAGTCGAGGTAAAAATGACGTTATAAGTAAACGTACGTTCAAGATCATAGATTCCGAGAGATAAAATAATACAATACTAATTGTTTTCACTGTTCGGTGATATTTATATTGAAACAAAAATTCATAATACCTTTATTCATAATAGATGAATATTCTTTCAGTTAACGCAAATTACGGGGATCTGATTTCAACAAATATAATTTAAAGCCAGCTATCTGAACGTTCCGAAAAATATTTTCAAAATAGTCGAAGTTCCGGATACAATATTTACTAGAACGTAACAATTAGTTCTCAATTAAACACTTAGCCGCATAAAGTAATAGTCTTTAAACCATTGCCTAATAAAATTCTACAGATCTCTTGATACTTGAATAAATGTTAACAAATAAATTAACTTTTGTATAAATTGAAATTGATTTACAAAACGTAGTACGATGCGAATGAAGTAAGTCTACTATTTCTTTAGAAGCATATTCTTTTACAATTATTTCACGCAGCTACACCGATGTCAACTGATCCGAAAGATTCTATATTTGCATAACTACAAGACAGGGCTTTGTCAATCGTAAAATGTGAATCCACGGAACTTTGTAACATTTGTTACAGTCGCAGCCAAACGTCCTGCGATTGTGAGAATCCTTAGGAAAGTACTTTCCCATGCATGGTACTTCTTCCATAGTTGAGAGGAAAGGTTAACTAGAGATGGTTGAGTCTGTGCGTTGCTACAAGATAGCTTGCGATTGGCACATCAAACGCACCCTTACGAGAATAGTGACGAAAAGTCTCGAGGAATGAAACGCGTGTAGTAAAATCGATAGTCTCGATATATACAAAAATATGGAAAATGTGAAATCGTGTCATCTCATTAAGGTCAGGTGTTTTGGGTACATAGAAATCTGTGCTACTTCTAGCTAATTTAATATTATCATCGGTGAGTTATAGTCATACTTAAGTTTCATTGAACAATACAGTTTTAGTTAGACAGAGACATATAAAAGATGGCACTGCAGCATCGAACAGAATTATAATATTGAAACTAAATTCACGTATAACTGCCTAAAATTGCAGCACCGAAATCCCCGGTCTTCGAATTAATTTGCAATTGTTGTCCGATGTAAGGAAAAAGTAATAATTAGGAACCACACTGTAAATATATTGGTTTTAACTCCCTCGTATTTGATACACCTACCAAGTCACAGGTTTTACAAAGTCGTCGGATAATTGTGCACAACTTGTTAATACGCGTTCATTAGCATAATAGCCTGAATGTTCCCTTTCCCCTTCCGCTTTCCCACAGAAATTTGGATATAAATATTTTGTCTCCACGGAAGGACAAGAATCATGGCCGGTCGTGTAGCCGGCTAGGTTTTATTCTGAACATTCTTATTCCCCAACCGAGGACGCATATTTTTACATGAACAACTGGTATCGCGCGAGGACTTCTGGTCCCTATAGCAGGATCGAGCTACGTCAACGGGGATAACAAAATTCCAGACAAATTCTATCGGTCCTGTACTTAACCAAACAACGATCACTTGTCTGCCGAAAACAAATTGGATGGAAGTTTAAAAGGGAGTCTGGCAGATGAGCTTTAACAAAATCTTTTATGCAAACATGGCAACTATGCATATCGTTAGTATAGGAAAATTAGAAGTTTAATAGAAAGCGGTAGAGGATGAACTCAATATAATATGAAATGTCGTGCAGTTTCAAAATTAATCGTTTCTAGTAATATTCGTATCAATAGTATACTACAAGCTGCATTCAACGATTTGTTGTAATTATTGAAATTGTAGAATAGAAGCCTGGGAAATATCTATTCACTTATATTTATAGTCCAATTCAAGGTTTGACTTTGTTAGAAGTTGAAATTCAAACATACTTATAATCAATTAGATATCCAAGACAATACTCGTAATACGCATTGAATTCTTTTAACACAAAATTAATATTTGCACCATATTCGAGCTTATAAATTTTGAATTAATCTTAGACTGATATTGTACTAATTAAAAAGTCATAAAGGGTCCTCACAGAAGACAGCAATGAGGTAAAACCTCGCCGAAAATGAGGTAAAAATATCACGATATCAGTTCTTTGAAATTCTCGGCTGTAAAAAATATTGAACAAAATTTGCATACACCCATGCACACTTGATTTTTGAATTTAAACATACAATCTACCAGCATGCGCAAGCAGTCGCCTTTCTTGAAATTTTCATGGTGGATATTGTAACTCACTAATTTGTAAGAGGGAACATCGGTCGTCGTAACAGCGTTTCTCACATTAGGAAGTCGCTGAATTATCTTGCGAACGATCATTCTTCGAAAGCAGTTCCCAGCATGTGTGATTGTTGCGAGAACAATCCCCGAGAATCTTCCAATTGTCAAGAGCCAGTTCACATCTAACGATTAGATAACTCATTCTGAATTCCGTGAGTCGGCACATCTCGGTATTCACGAACTTCATTTCGTCTAACCAGTGCAACGTAACAAGTCGTACATTAAGTACTTTTTATCGAATGCCAGATATCGATGGAAAGAAAATTCTTTTGAAGATGAATAGTAATTTTTCAATGTAATATACAAGGCATTAGATGATCCTATGTTTAATATTGTTTATTCTTTTTGCGAAAAAGATTATATGATATAGCGCAATATAGAAGTATGGGATTATTGCTTAAGTCGTTAAACCGTCCTGAAATACTGCGACTTATGATTCTGTTTAAGCCCCGAACTTGTAACGGTGAAATAAAGGGATTTCTTCTAGATACATTTATTAATTAATACTTTTGTACCTCACACTGTATCACACATAAAGTTTACATTCTTTTTTCGAATACTTTACTTATGTTATCATTAGACCGCGGATGTTTGTGCACGAAAAATATGCAAATATGCAGGGAAAATATACAACATGAACAATAGATTTTGCGCTTATTGTGACAATAAGTTCTTGCATATGTTTTTAAATATAAAACATAAAAACATATGCATTTCGCAAAAAAATGCAAAATAAAGATATATTCTCAGAATTCTCTAATCATAAAACATATTTCTGCCCAGGTCCTATTGCTCTATCTGTTATCTATAAAAAAAATATGCATTCGCGTAGACATCCGGAATCTAGTTATCATTTCGCAATTCATTCGTAGCGCTATCGTTATAATATTCACCTCCATGCAAGTTTGAATCTCTAGTTTCCCGGCAAAGTTAAAAAATTCGATCTACCGTTGTATGCATACAAAATGCACATACGTATGCGCATGTATATTCAACTTCAAGGAAACAAGTTCTTGTTCTGTACACCGCGACCATTTACTACCTCGTGTGAAGTAAAAGCTGCAATTCTGAGAACATATAGATAGCACAAAAAGCAAGATATATTTTTTTCAAACTTGGCCAACGTGCAATCGTTGCTGGTATACTCGGGATAACAAATACTTCTTGCAGTCGGAAAAAAGTTGGTGCAGCGAGATGTCGAAACGAAACCGTAATTCCCCGCGTTCTTGAACTTTTTAAGAACGACGCGACGTGATTCACTGTGACACGTTGAAGACGTACGGAGAAAGGAAATCGAAACGTTTCGAAGCTTTCGATGCTGGTTGATCGCGTTGCCACGTCAGGTCTAATTTTAGTACTTTTATTCCGTTAACACGAATAACGCTAACACTCGAGCACGTAAAATTTCCGCGCCGTTCACGGAACTTAGGCGAGCGTTATTTTAATTACTTCCCGTTCCAGACTGCAGTTTTGGTGCGGCTATCGACCTGAATTCTTTCCCTTCGATTTCTACCAAACACAGGATGAACTTCGATAGCGGAAGTTTCATTTCACCTCGGATGGTCTCTTATGGCAGGCTGATTCTCCTTCGTTAGTCGTTATGTTATAACACACTTCATCGTAGCACGAAATCGAGTATAGATTCGTTTGCTTTGACACGATAGAAACTTGCTTCGGTTTAGGTTTTGCAGTTTGTTTTTCGAAGTTAACAGAATTTTCCGGAGCACTCTGAATAACTCCATACAATGACCTGGAATAATTAGTTGTCAAACAGAGAGCTTTAATTATCTACCATAAATGACGTCAGAAGTAATTGTGATATTAATACTTAAAATATAATGGTGTATGAGACGCGTCAATCTTTATGTTTACAATTTCATTGTGCTTTTAGGCGTGGCTAATAACGTATGCACCATTCATAAGGGAATCCTGTAATGTTTTATCTTTACAATGTTTAAAATTGTTGTCCGATAAAGTTAGCTGTTTAAAAACGGATGATTACGTGTCGCAGTGTTATATTGCTATTGATATAATAATACAGAAATTGTTGGAAGCTGATGAGCTACCTTTTTGCGTAAAAAAATGTCGTACCTTTCTGCTACATGATATGGGAATGTCGAGTTCAGCGAATGGCAAAAATATTTGTTTCGCGTAAAAATATAAAAATGATTTCGATCTCTTGGTAATTAATAATATACAGGATTCCGAATTGGAAAAACAATTGGTAAACTGTGGCTATCATGTATCAATGACAGTACATTTAAAGAATAACGTAAAATACAAAGCATTGTTTGAGAACTTTGGTATCGGATGGTTAATCTGATCTATTACTTCCGCTTTTCTTCCTCAGATTCAAGTCAGAAAGAGAAAGTAACAATCCTTTCACTTTTAAACTCAGCAATATATTAGATTTTAACACTATTTTCGTACGTCTACGCATTACTTTTGTTATCTTTTACTGAAATTATAGTGCTTCGTATTTCAATACAAGCCCATTGCGATGTCATAAATAAAATATTTCTTTCTGAATCGAATTAACATTGCAGCCTCGTTTTACACATTGCCCCCTATTATATTTCACTCATATAGTTCTAGTATGCTAATATTTCAGTATTTACGACAATATTATCTAAGACAAATCATAATAAAGTTCAAAATGAAAACTAACTAAAGATTCATACTACAAAAGTGGGGCATTAAATATATTCGATTATTTAATACAACGAATTTTAAATAATGGTTTGTATGATAATCGGAATTGTGAAATAGAGAGCGAGCACAGCTTCGACTGATCTTTTAGAAAATAACTGCCAAAGGATCCTACTTAAAGTCCTACATAAATTCCTATCTATTCTCGTATCATGATAAACGATGACATTTCGGTTGATCAGAGTACGATTCAAAAATTTCATGCAACCAAGATTTACATTTCTTATTATTAACTGGTATCTCAAGTTGTAGGAAATATTTTACACCGAACGGTCTTAAATTTGTGATGAATAGAAGACAATAAGCTTATTTTCACCCCGTCAACAATTACGCCCACAAAACATTGTACTTCGTGCTCTTCTTTTCTATACTTCAGGCAAACCTGCAATTTCGTAGTTTCAATAAACGATTTCAATGCAAACTCGGTACCAAGTAAAGCCTACGATTTTAAACCACCCTGCAGTATAATACACCGTACGTATTCCGCCAATTATGTATAGAAACTCTGTTCCCTTCTTCTGTGCATTCAATCACGAGATACGTGCGAGTTCAACGTTTGTTACAATCCATATCCCAATTGCCTTGAACGTCCCGTTCCGATGGCAGAAAATTGTAGCACGCGAATCGCGTTTTTGCGTGGGCCGCGATCACAAAACTGTGAAGGGAGCAGTGAACGTTCGCACCCAATGTGCCGCACGCAGTCCTTGCAAAATGTAAATGGATCGTGGTCACGAGTAAACGTCAAACATTGCACGTGTCTATGCACGAATATCCGCGTGGCAATGCGGCGCACGTGACAAGCGGTGTTAGAAAGCAAACGATCTCGGGGAATGTCAATTTACCGATCAATCGACGGTGCCCTCGAATGGAAACTTGCCTGGAACTGCTAGTAAGAGTGCTCCGAGCTTGGAAAAATGTTCTCATTGTCACGCGTTATTAAATTTCCTGACCCGCTCGAATATTCGAAAGGTGGTCCGGTGAACTTACAATTAGTCGATGCAAGGAAACTTTATTCGCCTGCATAGAAAAGCACATACACCGAGGTTGGAAAGTTGGGGACCCTTGGATGTTTCATTTTACAATTAATTGCCTAATTTTGTAACACCATCGAGCTGGAATATATCGGAACAATGTTCATTGTAACACTATCGGTCTCTGTAATATTAATTTCGAATCCGTGAATTGCGAACACGCCATTCAATATTGGTATAAATAAGGAAATAATCTCAAACTTTTAGGCCGACAATGTGCATACATGTAACATTAATAGCATTTAGAAAATGAGTCAATAGTGTTCAGCAGAAATGGTGGAGCATGTTAACAATAGAATTTGATATTACTTGAAACTTCGTCAAACAGATGCATGCAGCTAAATGCAAGTAGATTTACTATGTTCCTGATAATATTTTATATATCTTTATAAATATTTGAGAAATATAATTTGAATATTTTCTATACACAATTCCACTTTACGCAAACAATTATTGCGTATCGTCCATTATTCCAATTGAAACTGTATACTTTACGGGCAGGTATTTAGAAATGTGAATATTTTTACCTATGGCGATGATCAAAATCTTAAGCGGTTTTTTTTATTAACAATATCATAAACTGAATGTGGAAATAGTAATCTTAAGGCTTCCAAATAAAGGCAGGTAAACACTGCGAATGTATTTGTATATTTGTATGATATTACATCTAAAACTGCAAATGCATAAATCCTTGTAACTATGCTATCACAAATATCTCACGTTAAATTGGCCAATGGAAACGTTCACAAAAAGTTTCACGTATGATTCTGCAATAATAGATGAATGTGTCGTGGCAGGGACACTTTGCTGTTCACTTTTCGGGCTCATTCGTCGGCTGGAACGTTTCGCAAACAAAGCCGCAAAAGGGAAAAAGAAATAACGTTTACCCGTTTGCTCGTTGGTGAACGTTGCACAAAAAAAAAAAAAATAAATGGTAATTGGCAAAAAAGCATTCCACAATACTAATTCCAACTAAATTCGATGCCCAGGGTTTCACTTTATAACGCGTTGCTATAGTATAGTGTAATGTAACGCAATGCAAGCGATGCCCCAATTATAATAAGGAACGTAAGCACGTGCTGGCAGTACCTTACACACGTTCACGTAAATTGTGATGTACTTTCACTTGGATTTCGTTGAGCATGCTTGATAGATACGCGGCAAGATAGGGAAGCCGCAGATACACCTACCGTACCTGTAAACTCCACGCGATGTTTGTTCTCTTCAATTTATAAATTTCCTCCATCCACCAGCGAAAGACGAATCAAATTATAATAAGAAAGCGAAGCAAGATTGAAAAATGCTATCGATATATTACTCACAAAGAGTTCCAATGGTACAGCGATTGAACAGAGATTAGAACTTTGTTTGAAAAAGCAAAGAAAATTTGGTTGCTCGAGTAACAAGTACTGTAATGGGCATCAATTGAGTAACGAGTAGTGTTTATTGCGTTGTGGGTTTCAATATTCAATTCAAAATATATTATGTCAAACACCATAACGGAATTACATTTTATTCGAACAGCACCAATAGCAAAACAACTGACAATCGTACTAAAGGAAAGTGACGATGACAATTCACGATTGTATCAGGAATATGCTTAACTGTTGCAAGGAAAGTTAAGGTGTTAAGCAATATTCTAGAAATGATACATAGAGGAGGTAAAAGCGTTTTTATGGCGCCCTAAATTTCTTTGTGAGACGTCTCGCCTCGTCAGTAACGAGCAAGAGCGATGCTAGAAGAACACTTGTGGTGCAATCCCCAGTTAACATTCATAGATGCATCCTTCGATGATTCATAGGTTGTTTAAAAAAAAAGGAAAAAACAGTTACGTGCACTGAGAAGATGAAGCACGGAGAGACCTTGATTTTTTAAAATTTATTCCTATTATTCTGTTCTTAATTCCATTATTGTCCACCGAAAACTAATGGCTGTAATGTACAAACAGTGTACATTACCAGGACAAGGAATTGTTCAAATTCAAAATAATAATATATTTTCTGTAATAGAACAATTGACTTATAAACAACGTTATATCACCACTGTTATATAAAACTAATTAATCGATGACTACCTACTTGTTTTGTAATGTACACTGCAACTATGTGCAATTTTTATTATGGTATTGTTACGAGTAGCATTACGACGAAGTGTTGGGAACAAAAAATATAAATTCGAATTAAAGCAGGTATGTAACGTGTAACATGTTGATAACAAGGCCAATAGTGGAAGAACACCATTAAAAATATATCATACAT
Organism: Nomada lathburiana; assembly: GCA_963667235.1. NCBI lineage: Eukaryota > Metazoa > Arthropoda > Insecta > Hymenoptera > Apidae > Nomada > Nomada lathburiana. Next base: position 5,491,395 of record OY763898.1, on the reverse strand, counting down.
TCACGTAGAAATTTAGAAACTCGATGGTCCGAATAAGTAACAATTTTTAAGGGAAGTTTCTCTTCAAACATTCTTAAACCGATTTATGAATCTCTCATATTTACAGAAAGCACAGAGAAAACGTAATATTTTAGATAGAAGATAAACGTTTTTTAGAGTGAAGAAGTGGCGGTGTACACATAGAAGGGTAGAGAATAAAATTAGCGAGGTTGCAGTATCATCAGCCCAGTGGTAATGCATTTTCCTTTGCAGCATAACTTTTTTTTATTGTCTGTGTCGTTCAGCTAATAGCAAAGATTAATTTACTAATAAAAGTTGCGAGGGTGCATGTATCATTAGAAAAAAGTTAATGCATATTTGAACCACTAATACTCAGAATATTTAAATTAACTGTACGAAGAACACACGTATGTATGTAGAGAAAATTTGATTTTCTTATTATGTAGGCTTATTTGCATACTTTCTCGTTTACGTATATTTTATTATTTACAAGTGCCTCGTAAATGGCGTAAAAAGAAGTTTATTATTCGCACACCAAGAGAAGTAACATCGACAAGATAAATTTGAGCTATGGATTCATTGGACTGCTTTTTATTGGAACATAAAGAACAGGTTTAACGAATATTCTCTGGTAACAACAGCATCACTTTCTCTGGTATATAACACATATGAAAGTGACACATTTCACAAAGGAACACAAACACAAATTCGTAAACACTGTTTTTAGGTCTGACAGCGTGTGCCTTTAAAAAATAAACTTCGCACACGTTAAAAACAAATTTTAGCAAATTATTGAGTTACGATTTAAGACAATGAATGATATTCCACATCCCTTACTCTGAACAGTATGAATTGCTGTTTAATGAGCAAAAGCTACTGCACATTTTAAGCCTTGCAGGCACTTTTATGCAAATCTCTTGCAAAACTAAATGGACAATTCACTATTTACAAGATTACCAAGTGGCAACCGAATTCGCTCGTGTGCCTCGAGAATAGGAAACGTTGAACGCTATGTTGCAAAATACAATACAATTATCCTTGCCCCTAAAACGAGGGTAAACGTTTGACTATCCCGGACACCGTAACACGTGCGCACAACAAAATTATTCACCATTCCCGCGGGAAATCGCACGTCTTTCCACCCCCGGAAACGATCCTGGAGAAGTAGATTACATAAAGCTACCAAAAGCTTAGTGTATCCGGTTTTTCTTTTTTTACGAAAAAATTGATCACGACGTAGCCGTAGGTAAGAATGTCGGCCAATGTGTAGATGAAAGCGCAATAAGGGGGTGTTTCACTCACCGTAGATGCGCCGTTGACGACGTCGACGTTGATTAGGGATGCTCAGTGTGAGAACTCGCTGGTGTCCCGATGCACACCGTTCAACATTCCTTTCAGCTTGCCTTGGAGTAACTGGACGGCAAAGCGGTTTCCCTCTCTCGATTCGCATCGGCTTCTTTACATTCTACTCCAGCCTCGATCATGGCTTTCACTTCATCCATCGAGGAAATAGTGAACCACGATCGCGGGACGAGGTTCGCGCAAAACGGTGCTGGTCCAGCGTCAACGAGTACCATACAGGCTCGTTGTACCTGTACAGGATGTATGTATAATGAGTGACAATTGCAGCATTTAGGGGGTGAATATGTACCTTAATCCGTGTGCTGGTACATCGAAATGTTCACGCCTGTCTGGTAACCGAGATGCATCCCGGAACCCTGAGCGTATCCTTTCCATGCATCAAATATGGAATGATAGTTTCACTTCTATACTTTCCTGAAACCTTTGATTTTCCATTTGTATAAGTCAGCAAGTAGGTTCAGTTTTAAACGATTCGTGCCAAAATGTAATATAGTCTGATACCGAAATCAATTATTAGTGACTTTTGTACATATACGTCAATGTGCTCACCACCCCACGTCACATGCCTGACCCTTTTTACCTATTACACGTTTTAGATTATTAATTAGGCAGGCTCAATTATAAATCGAACAATAGTTTGGCTCCTCGTGTAGTCCATTGGCTCCTTTATTTGAACGCGCAATCTTAGAACTTTATTTAGGCAGGTTTTACAGGAATTGAAATTACTAAACTTTTAATTAGGCTGTGTTTATAACATCTGAAACATTTGTAGGTAGGCTTGTGAAATGAAAAATTGTAGACAGGTGTTGCAATTTTATTGTGCGAGCTTCAGTCTGTTTTAGGAAACCATGGGTTACGAGAGATAGATTTGGTCCCATTGTCGAGGAATCAGGTACATTTTATACATACTTATACCTATGTGAGTATGGTAAAGTATCTGTTGGATCCCTACGTATAGGTAGGTTTATTATTGATATTATTCTTTTATTTTAATTCTTAGATGTTATATTAGGTAGGCTGATTCTAGTTTTAAGTCAGTTTTTTCTCAGGGAGGGTCCATTTTTTCTGATCTACTTTTAAGTTAGATCTTTAATCGGGCAGGAAGTATTTTCATTTAATAGAGTTTTTAAGAAGTGGGCCTTATTTTTAATTCAAGTCTTACAATTAGTTTTCAAGACAGCAGTGCAGTTCACCACTGCAGTAATTTTACGATAATCTAGTTTTTATGGAAATAAGATATATTTTTCGGTGCTGAGAAACTAATTCCTTTTTGTTTATTTGAAGGACATTTTTATCTATAGAAAACTCATTTTAAAGTAGTCAACTATTCATTCTTGCACATATTTTTATGCAATTAAAAATATGGAATAATGGTACCGGCTTACTGTGGTTTCCCGTGAAACTATAGTTTAAATTAAATTATGCTTAGAATTTTAGTCTAAGCTCAAATCAAAATTTCTATTTCGAGAAATTTAATCCATTTAAAAATTTTTAGCTTTCGTTCGAAATTTTTCTATGTACTCCTTTTGTTGTTTATTTTTACTACGACCAATTAGTAGATGTTCTACAAATTTAACTGACAATAAAAGGAGATTTTACTTTCTTGCAAATTATAGTAGAATTAGACCTGGGCAATCAATTGTTTACTATATCATTATTAAATGATTCTTTGGCCAATTTCACAGGACAGATAAGATACGTTTGATAATTATATGGAAAATAATTCGAACGAATTGAGTCCGTACATTATTAATCACTAAGTTCTTATTGTAAGTACTTTTGGATTCTCGTTTCTATTTTTTTATCTATTTGTAGCTGTAAGTATGAGATATTATCTATTGTCTTTTTATGTTTCTGAACAAAATTCGTACTGCCATCTTTACACGAGTGCTTGATCTACTCGTGTCCCTGTTTTACCTATACCGCAGACGAGTCTCGTCTGTAACGTGGCTACCAATTCAAAAATGTGATATTTATCACAGATATGCTGCCTTTTTCTCAATGGCAAAACTGTTCATGCAATTTAAAAAAGAAAAATTAATAGAAATGGGTGATTAAATAAAATATTCCTTTTATTATAGCGGCTGGAAAAGAACGTCTTCACTCTATCAATGTCAAGGAGTGACAACTGACTATGACACCCAAAAATAGTACATAAGTTTAGAAAAAGGTACCACACCGAACCTCGTTACCGAAAAATGAAGTAACGAGTGTCAGTAACAAGACTAACACGGAAGGTTAGTTTTTTGGGAACATTTTTTGTGAAAAATACATGAAAACAATGAAAAAATCATGGATTTTTCAAAAAATTTGTTTGCACAGTTTTGCGAACGTAATAAAGCGATGCAAGTTTTGTTCATACTTTTTTTACATGTTTCTCAGCATTCTTTGGATATTTCACGAAAAAGAACATTCTGAATTTTTTTCAAGGCCTGATTTCACCCCGCCAACAATGGTCGAAGTGTATTTTTCTTTAATGTGTTCGTACACTACCATATCTTCATCAGTTCTCTGGAACAATGTTCTTTTCTTTTCATCTTTCTTAGTGGTTCCGTCGCAGAAGTATTGTAGGAACCGAAGAAAAAGGGACGGCGTATGCATGGGGGGTGGTAGGCGCTGATTAATTCAACTATGCAACGGCCCTTTCTCATTCTTCATTGCTCTTATGTTCCTTAGGTTTAAAAACGTGACTAGGAACATTGTGTATGTCGGCATACAAATTTTTAGTTTTCTCGGCGATTGTTACATTCTGACTGTATCTGAACTCTGCGGCATTTATTACTATGTTCGCGCGCATTCGCCGAATGCTACATACTTTCAACGATTCTTTTCACGGGGCCAGGTGTTGTCTTCTTTACAATTTCTTTCATTTTTTTGCAAAAAATGATTCGTACGTATGGGCCCGCCGCGTCTATAATTTTTGGTATACACGCTGCCGCTATTCCCATCAGAAATCAGCGTTGAATAAACAAGCCCACGGGTTTTTCTTCGGTTATAGCGTCACTTTCCATACCCGTTTGATGCTCGATTGTGGCTTGTTTCGATTCTGACGCCGTTACAACATTGCAAATGTCCAGTATGATATTTTCATCCAGCTTCCATCGGCCACACAACATGGATGTGAGTGAGGTATTCCACCAAATCCAGGAACAATGTTCGCCTCTTTCAATGGCCAAGCGCGTTTTTTTCTTCATTTGCCGCTACCTGCTACCATTTGTTCTTCTGCTGCAGCAACACAATTAGTGGTGACTTTACCGATTTAATCGCGATGCTTAACTACAAATTTCTTCCTCGGCATGTACTTAGGTTATTATTTCAACAACGGCAAGCACACTCTTCTGGGTTGGTTCTTCCATTTTATTTGCTTTCGCGGCAGGTTCATTGTGGATTTCACACACCCTTTATATTGGCACATAGGTCGGAAAACCAAAGAAAAAGGAAGGGGCAAAAGCAACGGGAATCGAACCCGAAATCTTTCTGTTTGTAGGCACTGAACAATCCAACTACGCTACGGCTTCTTCTCATTCTTCATTGTTCTTATGTTCCCCTTGTAGTTCTTTGATGGAGGCGCTCCGATTCGATGTCTTACTTTAATAGAGTAGAACTAAAAAGTTCCAAAGAGTGCCGCTTTGAAACTTTGATGGTACTCAAGTTTAAACTGTATAAAACGAATTGTAGTAAAATATAGCTGCGAATATCCGCGATCCTGTCCGTTGTATTGTTTTAAAGTTTTTGTAAGGCTTTTGAGACATGCCACTATAAAACGAATGCGCGCATTATAGACGGATTAAAGTTCTCTAAAGAAACGTTTAGGAATAGAAAACAATGCATCGACAGTTCGAATTCAAACTACGCGATTTATACATTCTTTTTATTGCAAAAACAGATTATAATAGTGGTTAAGTTGTAAAGATAAAATACAGACAACAAGCGCACAGTGGGAGAAATACCCAGTATGAAAATAAAAAATATCTAAAAACTCCAAATCTAATCACGGCGAAAAAGTACATTTACTTTCGTTATAAATATATACATCGATGGAAACATCCAGTACGAGTGATGAATCTGATGATTTTTCCGATTTTTAAAAAGTTTACGTCTGTATAGTTATGTACATGAAATAGTGAACAAGGTAAGTATGTTGAGAGTGTATGTTTCTTTACTACTGTCTGCAGAATAATTTTTATTTCTGAATGATAATCTTTTTTAATTTTTATATTGATAAAATTATAAAGGTACCATACAAAATTGAAGGTCGAAGGAAGACACAAGAGAAACTGGTAAAAAGTCCATTTTACATTGACTTTGTAAAAGTTAAGTATGTTTATATTTTATTATAAAATAAAAAAAGTGTCTACAATCTCTACATTGTTATTACTCAATGTTATCTAGGTTTATAAGAAAAACGGGACTTTCGGCCTTTCGCAAATATTTGGCTGTATCTTCTGTAATTCGTAGATTTCTAACACTAATGCGCTGCTTAGAGTCCACCTTTGTTCCAGGCATATCAACCTCGACCACATATTTGTCCTCGTCTTTATATAGATATTGTTCGTCATTTTCTTCCGCGTTCAACTTTTCTGCACGAATTTGTCTCTTTGCTTCTTCAATAACAGCCCTATACTGAGAAGGATTATAACCAGTCCACCTACGATTAAACAATTTTTGTTAAAAACGTTATCAACGGGATATTTTTAATGCGATAGCGCACTATACGAAAATGTAGCAAATTTGATTACCTATCCCCTTTGTCTACGTAATCCACAGACAAATCTGGTTCGCATTTGTAAACTTTGCTGCTGCTTTTCGTAGCCGTTCCATGCATTTTTTTAAATTATGAGTCAACGCTCCACATTTTCCACAGGCTCCCTTACGATATTTTGCTGCTACCTTGATTGTGTTTACACCACGGTTATACCAACCGACTATGCCACTAACAATAAGTCTATGTTTCATACTAGACTGTGGCCTTTGATATTTAAAAATGGGTCTCTGAAGACATTTTTATGCAATTAATTTATTATTCTAATGCTATTATTATTATTACATTATAGCTCCATTAAAAGGGTATCAATTAAACGTAGAAGTTAATACATACCTGTGCTTGAAAATACCATGCTGTGGCACTAATGTATTGTGGAATGTGTGGATTAATATCCTTGCCTTCCTAATCCACAATGGTTGGGGCTGTGCCAGCATCTTCAAAAGTACTTTTGTGGTTTCCTTCGAAGTTTTTTTCCCTTCCCTTGAAATTCGAGTTACCGAGGTTCAACTGTATCTGTAATTTTCAATACTTTATTTGACTAGGTATACAGGGTGTCCCATAACTCCTGGAAATGGAGGGCTGACACTGGGTCATTGTGTTGATCCTGACCTTTCAAGGCAACTGGCTGATGTTACAGCCGGGTCTGTGAATTCATTTCACAACATGGTCAGTTTCATTTGCCACTTTGAAATGTGGGTATAGTTAGAAAGATTTGTTCTACCTGTGTTTAAAAAATTGTGGTTCTAAAAGGAGCCGATTGTGGTGGTAGTGGTGTCACTTCTTTGTTGCTAGTACGGGCTCAATGTATCCCCCTCGAGCCTCGATACAGGCCTCCGCGCGTTGGCGTACGCGGCATTGTAATGCTCTCAGTATGTCACAGGATATTGTGGCGGCGGCGCTGCGGATACACGCCACCACCTCATCCCTTGTGTTCAAACGTTGTCGATATACTGCGGACTGAAAAAATGAAGAAAAAAGCAAATTGTGTAAATAGATTTTTACAGTTAGTGCAAATTAATATTGATACTGAACGTACCTTCAGGTGTTCCCAAAAATAAAAATGCAACGGATTCATATCCGGTGACTGTGGGGGCCACTGTACAGTACAGCCGCGGCCAATCCACCTGTTGTGAAAGGCTTTATCTAAGTACGCACGAACATTTGCGTCATAGTGAGGTAACGCATCACTATGCTGGAAATACATGTTCTTCCGAATCTCTAACGGAATTTCTTCCAAAAGACCCGGAAGAACATGCTCCAGAAAATTGTTGTACGTTGGGCCATTCAATCTATCGGGCAGAATAAATGGCCCAACAACAAAATCGTCGCAAATGCCGGCCCATAGATAGACCGACCAGCATTCTCGTACTGCATATGGATGAATCGCTTTCGGAATCTCGTCGTCCAACACGATCGAAGTATGGGGATCGATGCACCCCTCCGGGATGAAAAGGGCTTCATCCGTCCATAAAACGAACCTGCAGAACGACGGATTCCGCTGGATTTCCCCTAACAGCCACTTGGAAAATTTCATCCGTAGGACATAATCCCTCGGACGCAACATTTGCATTCGTACACTAAGGTAAAACAGAAAAATACACCACTATAAGAATTCGCTTTTCATTATGAAATGTTTATGCGTTTGAAAGTTTATACTTACCCCACCTCCCTGCCAAACTCGTCTTCATCCCACGAGTCATCCCGGTCGGACTCTTCGAGGGCTACGCCCGACCGTGCCGTGGAAATTCGACACGATCGTTCCGTATTTGTGCGATCGGGCTGTAACGAGCCACTCGAATAGACCCGGTTCGCCAACCGGCGAAAGGCGGCGGCGTTTGGTGTGTGTCCGCCGGGATGCAACTCGCGGTAGCGAGCAGCGGCGGCGCGAGCATTGTGCAAATGTGAAGAACATTTGGTAATACTCTCCATTTGAACGATACATCTTGGATACAGTAAGTACGGTATGTATTTGGTCGGCGCTTTCTTGTCGAGCGATCTTCTTCCTCCATCCACAATCACTATGCCATTCGTTGCTGGGGCTGACAATTGACTAGAAACGCGTGGCCAATCAATTGCGAGTGTCCAGCCGCCTCTACTCTTGGATTGGGCGATAGTAGCGCTATTGCGTTGGTGCGGAGATATGACGCACTGCCGTGGCGAGAAGAGCGCGAAATGGTGACGCTTTTGAGCGTACTTGTCGTGCGCCGCACTTGACGCTCGATGGTGCTGCCTGTTGTGGCGACATGCGCGACTACGCGCCTGATGCTACATGTATGTTTGTACAGGTTACTTGTATCGATAGTAAGTATCGATATCTACTCAGTATCGAACTAAAAATATCGATACCTACTATAATTTGAACAACGTATGTAACTCAGAATATCAGTATCAACGGTGGTCGGCCGGCACCAAACTGGAGATTGCGACATACGTTTTTAATTCGTCAAGTTACGTTTATCTCGGATCGTGTTACGTATAACTCAATTCACGAGATTGCAAGTTAAGGATGAACGAAAATATGCTACAAAATAAGCACTCGATTATCATTCTACCTCCACCAGAAGTCGAGATATTTGCACATGTCCAAACTAGGAATTTCGCGATTTCTTCAATTGTTAATAAGTTTTGAACGACAACCTCTGCTCGGTCCAGCTTTTAATATGTTAAAGTGGAAAACCAAAGCCTTAATTTGAAACTCGGCTGGTTGAAGAATACCCAGTAGAAGCAGGGACAATCGCAATTGTGTAAATTGAACGTCGTAATTCGGTAAGTGATTTCTGACGAAGCCCTACCAGCACCAAACACGAGATGGCGTGACTTGTTCTGTTTTGGAAAATTCTAGTTATATCAGTTCATGGTGGCTATTGTTTAACACTAAATTTACGGACATTATTTGTACACTTAGATTTACTGACGTCCCCTAGATTATCTATTGTCAATAAAAATACGCGTCTTCTTTAAAAAATTAATGCACTCAATTTAAAAACAATATTGGCGGACCGTCATTAATCTTCGTTTTTCGAAATCTGAAATGCTAATTGACTCGTCTAATTGACTCATTCGGTAAACCTAGTGTTAATGGAAAAAATTGACGGTAAAAAAATAAGATCTATCCCAAATCCAGTGCCCTCAACAGTTATTGCTAGTTGTGCGTTAAACAGGTAAATTGTCCTTATGAACTAAACGGCGCACGAAATTAAATGAAATTAGTGCATATTGGTGAACACCACATTTTGAACTTTTTAAAATTTTATCGTCAAACCGCTTGATGGACTGTTTTAATTTTATAACTTTTAATATTTAAAGTAAATCTTCTTACTAGCGGGCTCAATACCACGAAATAACAAAAATTTGTTTGACCAGAAAGTAATAGACTATTTATTTCAGAAGTCAATGTGATTAAATCCATACGCTTATATAAATCGTTTAAAATGGATAATGTTTTTCTGCAATAATAATAATGCATTCTATAACGTTTATTCGTATTTCAATTTGAAAGCAAAAATTTTAATAATCACTTTCCTAAACTTTTTCTTTGTGGAGTTAACCGATTTGGCTGATCAATCATGAATACCCAATTATGAACAAATAATTATATATTTCATAACAAACAAATGGCCTCGAGGCAATTATGTTATGCCACAGTAGCGTATAGGCGAGACTCTCAAATTCAATTTGGGCACTGGTTCATTAGTTTCGCTTAGCAGAAAGACGAAGTAAATGATTTGTTCTGAGCAATGAATTTGTTACATTTTCAATTATTAATACGTCTTTGTCGACATTCCTGACTTGCTTAGCCTTTAGTGGAAATGAATAGAGTAAGTGCAGTACACTTGGAATACCAGTTTGTGAATAAAAAAATTAGGACCGAGGATGGGAACAAATAAAATTGCATAATACCATAGGGGAATTAATACACATTTTATATTTAAAACTCTCAGTAATCATGAAAAACCAGTATCTGAAACTTTGGTCTAATTGAAAAATGACGGAAAGTAACGTTGTTAAGGTGCAAGTAATTTGGAATGCAGGTATTCTTTACAAAATAAAAAGAAAATAAGTAGATAATATAACTGTTTTAATCAGACCCAAAATACACAGCATAGGAACAATCATCTTGCCTTAGGTAGATATCACCTTTAAGTCTTAAAATGATCATACATTCATTTTCGGTAGTTCGAATGAACAAAATGGAATAAAAGTCTGAAATATCATGTCGCATTTCGTGTTCTCCAAATGATCGCAGAACCGACGCGAAACCACGAAATTAATAAACAAATGTTTCACTTTAATGTTTTGGCTTACTTTAGCCACGATTGGAACGATTATATGTTTACCGAAAAAGCTTTGCAAATTAACGTTTTCTTATTCTGTGGATCAAGCTGAATATGCCAAAATGGTAGTTCGTCCACAAATAACGTTAATAGCTTCTTAGATACTTCGATATTCCAAATCACCAACAGTATTCCAAATATGCTGCACTTCCTCTACTTTTTCCGTTCTCGATACATCGTGTCCTCGATTAGTTTCGCCCCTATTGGACATTAATGCCGGATCTCTCATCTTTGGCTTTCTTCACCCCATGGTCGTGCATTTCAATGTTCCAGAAAACGACACTCTGATCATTATTATCGACTTCCTACCAGTTGTCTCATCCAACCACCACAATGCTGACGACCAGTGTTCTTCGTACCAGGTATGTATCGACCGATTTTAACACCGTTTTCATAAGATCGCGATCAACACGTGGCAAGAGTCGTGAAACCTGGTCAAAATTACACCGGGGTCGTGAGTCCTCGAAGTGGTTGAGACCTCGCGTTTACGGAAATCGGAATGGGGAACGATACTTGTCTCCGTACAAGTATCAAAAGATATCCCCCCGTATAAGAATCTTACATCGCCAACGCAGGGATATATAGCGCCGAGATGGGACGATCCAGGAGTCGATAGTGGTTTTTTGTCGGTCACTACGTGCTCCGATAATTAAGACATTTCCATTTAAAGTTGACGTCCGGTGACGTACGGAGCTGTAACAGGCGAACGTATGTTTTCGGCGGTCCACGCTTCAGAAAAACCTAATCCCCATGCATCGCGTTGATAATTAATGGTGTATGATCGAGAGTCTCGTTCGTGGAACGACGGAAGATCGACTGTATAAGAAAAGATACGTACGTATGTATTTACCGCGAGAAAGATTTATTAGTTTCGCGTAATAGCGAGAGAACCGACGGCGAATACGTCTTTCGATGCAGCACGGCATTTATGGAAATAATTGGGCGCCTCCGTTTTGTGTACCAAAACAAGAAGGTTGGCTTCTTGAAGATCAGTTAATCTTCGCTGGACCGATGTGGATTCTACTTTCGATTCTCCTTTTCGTTTATTTATGGCAGTACGTGTGTGCACGTAATACCTCGAGTTTTCTTCTTCTTTTTCCACGTGGAAATTAATTTACCCTCCCTGCTACATACACTTATCGGCAAATGAATAGTGAATAGAGATATGGACGTCTGGTGCGATCTTAATTTAGCTATTCCGTGCAAATCGCGTCGTATTCAGGATAAATGATTGAATTTTAGTGTGCAATTAGGGCAACAGGTAACAACATACAGCGGCGGACATGAGAAATATTAAACGGCAAGTGATACGAAACAGCACTATACTTGTATTACTGAATAAATAAATATTGCCAACGTGATATTAAACGTGCAATTATACCAGTTACGGACGCTTCTAATATGCAATTGCTAATTTCAAACTTTATTTTGTTCACCGCTACATATATGGTAGCGATACACGAACAAAACTGTTCCTACAAATAATCGGGGCTTTGTTTATTTAAAATAAAAGATTAATACTATATTTCGATATAAAAAAAGGTTCGTGCAAAAAGTATACGCTGCTAGTAGTTCACAAACGTAAAAATTTCTCACTTCAGAATCTGACAAAAATCGAACGTCAACCATAATGAGCAATTTATCCGGCAGTTAGCTATTTCTCGCGCGCAATTGTATTAGGTGATGGGTTACGATCCGTGAAACGTAATTTACGAGGGGTTCCCCGTCGGTTAGCCAAGTGTGCTTACAGTGCCAAATTCGAATGCAGAACGAGTCACGACGGAATGTTGGCAGGTTCTTTTCGTCCCGGCTTGACAAAATCATTAGGGGACTAAATCCAATAAAGGGACCCGGTCCCCTGCCCGTCCAGGGATCTCGATGTAAGAAAACATTCTCGGTGAGGCGATCGGTTGCATCGTAATCAGCGTCAATGGTATCTCTACGAGAGACGGCACATCGATTGCTCAAACTTAGCTGTACATATATTTGTAACGTATACATAGTTTCGCGTCGATCCTTTGCTTCGAAAGAATTGTTTCAGAGGTAGAAAGAACATATTTTTTTTACAATATTTCAGTGTTGTTAATATTATTGAGTATACGACTTAACGAGGATGAGGTTCACAAACTCTGATTTTCAGTATATATTTGCAAATAGTTTGCTTCGAGTGAAGCTCGCATACATTTCTTTGGCTCTAAAGGCTTGAGATATGGATGTCTTATATGTATATTCTATCGCGTCTATAATATTGGAAAATTGATAGAAGATATTGAACATTTGGGCGCCCCTTAATATCTTTCAAATTATAATTTTACAACGGAACTGGGGAACTTTTAATGCAATAACGCTGCAAGGCTTATTAAAATACGTGGAACGCCCTCTGTGATTGTATTGTCGTTACATTTACCCTTTGCTCAGCGCAATAATATTATTTTATTTATTTAATATTATTTTAATGCACGGGTATTGAAACGTGGCAAGAATAATTCTGCACCTATTTCCCCAAGAACGTGGATAAAATTTCCAATCGTGATTCCAAAAATAGCAGCAAGTTATCGCGGAAATAGATAGTGAAATGTGGAAATTTGTATTGTCCTCGATCATGGTTTGGAACACCAGCGGGCTGATACATCGCCAATAGGCGTAAATCAAATTTAATGCGTGTGGGGATTGATTCTGCTCGCACCATCCTTCCTTTCGAAATATTCTTTTTGTGGCGCGTCTCGCTATTAAATTAGCAAGACTGAAGGCTTAAATAATTCCCCGGCGCGTTTCGTTCGACGCCACGCGTTCGAGGGAACCGGTTCTAATGATGCTTACAAAACATGTTCGCAAGTGAAGTAAAGGAAGCATTCCTAAACACAATCGGCAACTCGTTTCGTTTTCCTCTTGTAGCAACTTTTCATCAGCTTAGCCGAATATCTTTTTAATTTCGATCGTTGTTGCTGCATTCCTCGAGCCGCAATCTGTAATGTACTTCTTCGATCATTCGTCCTGGATCGGTTTCAACTTGTCTTCGTTTCCTTGGTTAATTCCCGTTTGATTTTATAATAAACATTTAATTTAAGATGGAAGTTGTTCCAATGTTTTAAAAGCACCAACAATAATGTCACTGTTCACGTTCATGTTACACCTGTGATAAAATTCCATCTTATTCACGACGGTCATGCAATTATACAATTACACCGTGCAAACTAGATGTACTATATGTTCATTGCTATCGCGAAATGGAAAATATTCAACAAATGCAAATCTCAAAATAGCAATGAAAACCCTAAAAACACATATACTGGCCCTAGAAGACTGGCTAAAAAATAACAAAATTAATGTTAACGTATACAAATGCAATCATATCATATTTACCCTCAGAAAAGAGCGGTCCAGATAATGTATAAATCAATCATACACCCATTCCGCAAATAGAAAGAGTTGAAAAAGACTTTTTACTGGCTATTCAATAGAAAATCCAAACCCCAAACGCCAAACCCTAAACTTCTCCTATATTAAACCGATCTGGGCATGTGGCATCCAGTCACGGGGTACGGCTGCAAAATATCGCAAATATCGAACGCGTTCAAAAGATGTGTTTAAGACAAATCATAAATGCCCCTTGGTACGTCAGGAACGATGACATTCGCAAGGACTTAAAAATTGCCGAGGCTCAAGAAGAAATAACCCGTCTTACTAAGAAACGCAAAGAACGAATCGATGCTCACACCACTCCAACCATATCAACATGTTATGAGCCAATATGGAGAAGACTAAAGGGGAAACATTTCACAGGTCTGCTCAAGTGCACAAATACAATGCTATAGTAAATATACCAAATATTGTGCAACAAGTGCTTTTTCCATAACGACGGAACGAGCTGCATGCCAAATTCCATAATAAATACATGCATTGCAAATAATAACAAAGTGGAGTTTAAAAAAACATACAATTACAAAATACACCAATCAGCTCCACGAAACAATTGTTTATCCATTTTTCAGAAAACATTAGTCCGTTAAACCCCTCGATAAAAGAAAGGCCCGCTTAATTTCGCAAGAGTCGCAATGCTTCTGCAAATGCCGGCCCCCAAAAGGAGCAAAGTTAGACCGTAAACGATCGCGTCCGTCTGGCGGGAACATTTAAAAAATCTGCACGAAACGACACTCTTTAACGAATCGAACGTGGATCGGTCTAGAAGCAGGAATCGCATAAGCATCGGCTCTCGACGATTGGAATTGGCCTGGAGGCTCTGCTTGATGTATGATCGGCGGAGAAATGGCTGTCGTCGCGAGGCCGCGTCCCGATAAATCTCTTGGCTTTTTCTCCGCGGACGGACTTGTCGTTCGCGTATAAATGTATCGTTTTCATCAATATTTATGTCGGGGAGGGAGGGCAGACCAATTGGACCGAAGTTCTGTTGGGCTGCCATAGCGGAACGTCGTCGTTGGTACGATACTACGACCACTTCGGCTCGACTCCCGTCGGCTTCGCCTCTCCCTTCGATAATAAAGATATCCATTATACCCGCCGGCTTCTTCTTCCACGGCCAAACATTTCGTTTTGTCGGCCTGGATGCGTCCTCTTGTCTTTCGATCTCGTTGCAGATTCTACCACCCTTTCGACGCACTCTGTTCGCCGTACGATGAATATATTCATCGTGCGCCCGTCATGTGAACCTACCTGTACGTATATTGTTAATTGCACGGGTATAGCTGGCGTTTTGCATACGGACTGCGTGGTCCGAGCTTTCAGAACGGTTGCGTGTGTGAGCGATGTATTCTTTGAAATGTAATGTTCTGAAATGCACATTATGGCGCTAGGCGTGTTTGAGATATTTCAATTTTAACTTACTCGCATGCATCGTTGATTGCGTGAGTTTGCCTGGATATACATATTGCAGACCGGTTAATCAGAGCATTCGGGATGGTTGCAGTGTGAGTCTTATAGTGGGACATTTGGAATGCAAAGTTTTCACAGTACTGTGCGATGTGTTTTAATTTTGCCTTATTATGAAACCTAATCTGGATATACGGTATACTAGTTGATCAGTGATTTCGGAATTGTTGCGGTATTGGCGATATGCTCTTTGAAATGCAAAGCTTGCTTAGTGCTATGCGAAGTGTCTGTGAAGTATTTTAATTGTATCGTAATTGTTAGCAAACTGTAACAAACTTATTGTTAAGTCTGATCGAAATCTCTTTGTATGTGTAATTGTTGAATGCACTAGTGTGCCTGGATATATTACATGCCGGTTAGATCGAGGTTTCAGGATGATTGCAGTATGATTGTTATTCATACTGGGTTTTTTTAAAAAGCAAAAAGTTTGAGGAGTGCGATATGTGGTGCTTTTGATATATTTTAACTTTACTTTATCATTAAACCCAACTGTGGAGGGTAATGGACAATTGGGCTTTTGATTGTACGCGTATAGTTAATTGCACGAATATTGCACAGTGTTAGGTACGTTGCCCAATACAGTTTTTGGTTAGTGTTGGCAGTATTTACTAAATGAAAATATGTTCTTTTACATTATAGTTATTTTTTTTAATTTGTTACTTACATCGAAGCAAATCTCTGCCTCTAGGCAAATGACCCGAAATTTCCCTACAATACGTTTAGAAATTGAATTTCTTGAATTAACGATACAGTGCGAATGCAGCAACGTAGTCGCAACTCGAATTACACATTTGTAACCCAGCAATAAAAAATCACGTCGATACCAGACGTGATGGGCTTTGGTCCATTTTAAAGATATTTCAAACTCGTGTATACTTTAAAAGGTATCAATAATATAACAAAGTATTTAATGCTACAGTTGTCCTAATGCAAATTGTTATCCCAATAGATATTTGAATTCCCAAATAATCTGTAAATAAGTCTTTAAATTGCATTTCGCAAGAAACATAATTACGATCCCTTATCAGAAACATTTTATTTTGTTAACAGGAAATGGGGAAAAATAATCAATATAAAATATTAATATTATGTAAACTCATATATTATAATTGTCTCTAAAATCTTTATATTTCCACATGTTACTAATAAAAGAGCATTCTGTAATATATCATTGATTATTTTCGATATTATATATGTTATAAAAGCTAACAGCATAGCAATAGCAAAAGACATCGTAGATAGTTTTTCACAAATATCTTTTAATTCGACTCGAATGAATCGTATCCAAGGTGAAGGGTTTTTGCGCCCAACGTTTTGTCCATAGTCGGTCGGCAATAGTTTCTGTTTCTTTCGTGGTTCTCGCTTGCATAAAACGCATTTGACATTGTTATAATCAACAGCAAAACATCACGAAATATAACAGGCATACAGCAAGAGAACATTGTATTGCCTGTACTGTAAAGAGTATTGCCTAAATAATTTGTTTCCGTGTGTATAGTTGCACCTGTCATACCAAAAAATATTATCGCGATGTATATCATGATTGTCTTCTGATAATCACATCTTGAATCTAGTAATATGATAAAGGCAGTGATATGATAATAGGTTTCTTATTTATATGATGCAATACAAAACTACTTTTCTTACGGTGAACAAAATTAAGGAAAAGCTACGATAAAGTAATGCGTACATAAAACTAGACGGAATACAACATTTTGACTTACACTATACTAAACTTTGCAGGGTGGTGCAAAAGTTGCGGGAGGATTTTGAAGTACGTGTTCACCATTTCTTTAAATTTGATTACGTGACTGTTCGTAACATACTTCTTCATAGAATAGCAAAGAACAATCTCCATGAATTCTGGTTTATTAATTGCAAAATGAATAAATTTGAAACCAAGTATTTTTAACTTATTATGTATGCAAACCCTTTCGCGACTTTTGAACTACCCTGTATTACTCGACGCAGTGACAAACGTATTTCATCGCATAATGTCATTGTCTTGTATGCTTCTAAATCCATTTTATATTTAAATAGACAAATAGACACTAATATTGCGACAACCCTTTGACTCGCGGCCTGTCATGGTTGCCTGACTCCAGGGGTCACCAACGAAATTACTTCTACGCCTACAGAAAACATCATTTTTTATGCCATGTCATGAGCTATTAGAGAATCTCGAGATACCGAATATGTGTATTTCAAATTAGATTTATTTGTCTATGTCGCGAAAGTAAGGCTGAAAGTAATAAGAAATTGCGGCAATATTGATTACGGATCACATTTCCAGTGTACGGCGGCACATCTTCGTTGCACGTAATATGTGCTTAAAAAATACTAGTAATAAGGCACTCGTAAGATGTAGAATAATTTTCCCTAAGTGCGGCGCGTATTGTAGTGCTGATTTGAAAACGAGTACGAGCAATCAAGGCGAAATCGTACCTTTCTTCACACTGTCTTTCGGATTGAGATTGATGCTTCGTTATGGATCATTTCAAGATACTTAAACGTAATCGAAATTGAATTACTATAGCAGAGGAAGTCTCATCTCCAGAGACAATTTTGTAACCGAAGTTTCTCTCAGGAATTGTTCTTTTGCCTAGCTGTGAGAAACTTGTAATTCGTGCTGTCTAATCTCAGACAATTCATTATTTAGGGGTGGAAATTTGTATGATGTATTGAACGTTTTGGGTAAAAGATATGTCATAGCAAACGGAGGTTTCACTAATTTCATGTTTAATTTAGTGTAATAATTATTAGATTTAAGTATTTTTGCTTTTGTATGTTTCTACCGTTTAATGCTTATCTATAGTTATATTTATTTCAGTCGACCTTTATTTCTTTCATCACTAATCACACCTTTAAGATACCTTAATTAGTCACCTTAGTATTTTAATATACTAGTAATGCAATTAAACAGAGATCTCCAGTTTTTCTATTATGCACACTTGTACGACGATAATCAATAACTTTCTATTTATACGTTTGAATTTGTTAGTTCTAGGAGAACGAATCAGCTCAATTCAATGAAAAGAAGAAATTATATAAACTACAATAGTAGTGCAGCCTCTGAAAAATGCCAAATAAACAACCACTAATCCTCGGCAATAGCGAATTTAATATCATAGATCCAGTAGTTTAAAAATAATTTTTCGGCGTTCACTAACATCCCTTAAACTTCAATAAACGTGTAATTTAAACCTTTCAATGGAATCTATCACTGTATTTCAAAATGAATGCCGGCCCTCGAATTTTACACAGATAGACACGTAGAAGTAACGCCAATTTGCTGGCCAAATTATTACCAAAAACGAAAATCGAAAAAGGAAGGCGACACATTGTCCGCAACAGCACCGTCTTCGATTCGCACTTCACAGTCGTAGAAAACCTTCGGATTTTCACTGTACCCGTGTCACCGAAACGACCGCAGGCGTTGGCCGCGATTGGTTCATCTGAATTTCTAACGAACACCAGCCGGCACAACTAGCAATTCAATCTTTTGGTGGTGTACAAATTAGAGCGGGGTGGCGTGTGGTACAGAATCGGCGGCCCTCGCAACAGAGGCGGCGCGAAAGGGAGAGAGACGAACGGAGAAACGTAGAACGCAGGCAGATAGATCGAATCGTTGAATAGGGGAGAAGAAAGTTGTATCGTTGAAAAGGACGTCGTGCGCGTTTTCATTCTTGTTCTTCTTTTTTTTTCCTACGGTGGCTCGACGCCAGGTTTTCGTCGTTTTTTCACAGACGAGTCTCCTTTCATCCGCGCCACTGTCTCCCGCTGACACAATGCCGCTGGCATTAGAACATAATAATATAGGAGTTCGCCTGCTCTCTCGACACCCCGGCTTCGCCGCGTGAGGTGATTGCACACGATTTAAGGAAGGGGCGAGACGCAGGCCACTTCTTCGTTCGTGGTTCATTTTCTTCGTCTGTCGTCAGTCTTCGTCGTCGCCTCTCTTGCTGTTTCCATTCTGCGCTTTCCTTTTTTTTTCTACCTCTCTCTCCATCTCCGCTTCCTCTTTCTTTCGCCGTTTTCTCAGCTTCTCCCGTCGCGACGCGTCGTCACGCGCCTTGGATGCGGTTTCGTGACTCGTGTGCAGGGGCGACCGTCACGGTGGTTTTTAAGATGATTTCGCTGTACACACGCCGCGGATCAGGCCTGCTTCATAGCGTTTTGTTTGGTGGTTCATCGCGATAGAAATCACCGGCGCTACGCGCATTCCCTGTTGCCAGTGTACTGTATAAACATTGGGTTCTCGAGGGGTTGTTCGAGGGGATCCGGTGTTACGGACGGTCCTTAATTTAATCGAGAGGTGTTCGCGACACGCGGTACGGATTGGGCTGGGATTCAGATTGACTCGGTGCTATTCTGGGACGGTGATTTTCTTGAATCTTTTTTTCTTTATTTGCTGCGCAAGGATTGTGTGCTTGACGGTCATTCATTGTGACACGAGGACCGTGTAACAGGCTTGTTTCATTTAGGTTGGGATATTTGTGGGTCGCGGTGCACCATTTAGCACGATTTAGGACTGCCGGGTTATTGCATTGATATTGTTGGATGACCAGCCTCCGAGACATCGATAAGAGCAAGATACGCGGCTCCTCCCTTAGTCATGACGAACATTAGTCAGAATTGCGGAGTTTAGCGTCCTAAGGGTCAGGACTCAACAAGGGCTAAGGTCGTCCTCACCCCTCCAAATTCGGGATATAAGTACCATCGCAGAATGATCATGTTCACTCTTAAGGGTCCCCTACACAATGAAACATGTTGCATGACTCCTAGGTTCCATGATACATGTTGCAATGTATGTAGAAGTGCATCGAGGAATCGTCATGACATGCAACTTGCATCGCCGCCAGAATCAGGACCCCGTATTAGGTCCAGTGCAGACCAGCGGTTCACGGCAAATCAATTTACCTCTCAAAAGAGGAAAAAACCATTTCTTGTTTTTTTATTTCTCGTTTTTTTATTTTATACAATTTTTTTGGTACAAAATAATCAATAAAATTAGACTTTTAGATGGCTAATGTAAGTAACACTGTTGGCTGGCAGCTCTATCAGTATATTCTTATTCTTATTCTTAAAACTGTTGAGAGTTTGGAATTTGGAATTAGGCTTTGCCTACTACTGCGTTGCACAAAGGTATGACTTGTAAAAACATGTATGTTGCTCCAACTTGTTAAAACTGATGTTAAAACGAAAGATGGTGTAGAATTGAAAGCCTTCCTTCAGGTAGAAACTGTGTAGTTTTGTAACGGATCACTAAAAATTTACGAGATTATCTTTATTAAACAGTAACAGGTTTCTTCATTGCAAACTTTCAACCAAAAATTACGAAGTTCCACTTCCAGCCAATTATTATTACGCAACGTCAATAAATTGAAGTGGGGTTTATTGATTCAAATTGTAAACATTCCACCAAGATGGTTGTCCTACAAATAAAACGATCATTTTTATACCCCACTAAAAAACGAAGCTATTCGATGTTTTTCCTATATGACTGAAATGGGAATACAATTTTTATTGCTGCGTGTGGTCCGAAGCTATTTATTTTTTTCTCTATCTATGTCAATTCGCAGCATAACACTTGGTATTACAGTACAGTAATTTTCGAGATGATGGAGATTCGAGATTTGTTCATTGCTAGTGCTGAATCATGAGAGGAATAGATGTTGAAGGGTTGGTAGATGTCATTTACACTGTTGGATTTGCAAGAGTTGTATTATGAGAATTTTAAATCAATGTTTTCCATTCATTAATCTTTTTCGGTCACAGCATAATTTTATTAAATTGAAAACACAAAAAGTTGCTCTTTCATGGACGATTTTGCGTTATGAACATTTTTCACTGCACGACGGCACTTTCAATCAATGTAAATTCAAACGATACGGTAATTTCTATAATAATTAGGTTGGAAGAAAGTGGACCTTTGCAATATATGCGTATATCTGTCTGTGAGTAATAATACTAATATTTATTAAGCTTTTAATCATATCTTACGTGAGTTATATATATATATTTTTCTTAATACTTTAGATTATGTTAGCTATCAAACACCTTCGAATTATTTATTAGGTTCGGAGTCGTTCGTTTGTATCGTTTTGCACACATTTAGCTTCTCTTTATTTCACGCTTCGCTGTAATACATAAACGCTGCGCTAAGAACTTCTTAAACGACGACGGTTCTTCCCTATTTGGACGTGATATAAAGTGTGCCATATGTAGTCGTAAGGTGTGCTACTACGTGCCTGGCGCAAGTACGCACAATTAATATACGACGATCCTAACTTCCGTCTGTGATTTTTGTCGCACGCGGTAAACACGCAAAATGCACAGATATTTAATTTTGCATTTGTTACACGACGGAGCTTAAAATGTAATGCAATCCGTGTAATTGGATTGGACTTGAATGTAATTTACATAGAACGTAAGAGGACTTTCGTCAAGTAACAAATTTAATGCGTTTAAATGCATTTTGTAAAGCAAATAACAATTAAATCAAGTTTTGCGTATTATTCAACAGTTCTGCATTAGAATACAATAGATTGTTGATTTCATAGAATTTATGAATCGAGTTACGTATCATAAGTACAGGGGATAGGGTTGTTTTAAATAAATAGAAAGAATGTAGGAAATATTATTCGAAGGAAATATTGAATTCAAGACGTATTGAATGGAAGAACTCCCCAATATTTATGTCTTTGCGTATGTTACAATAAAGTGAATCGCGTACGATGTTTAAACGTGTGTTGAATGCAGGGTAAAGGGACTATAAAATATAAACTATCACGAAAAACACAAATTTATGCACATTTAACTACTGTACGAAACTGTTTATTATTTGGAGCATCTAATTTAAGCGTAACATAATATCAAGTAACATAAAGTAAATAAATAAATAATTTAGCATTTAGGAAAATACTTATTCAATTCAATTAAACATTTATTGTTGAATGTTGAATTAAATGATAATATTTCTGCAGATAGAAATGCTCATATTTCTATACTATTTTTTATCAAGCTTAAATTAGTTTGAATAAATGAAACGTAAGTGTTAACAGGGTAAAAGGTTTGAAATAAGATTTCCTAAGCATTTTAAAGTATGTCATAAAACTGTAACTAAATTGTAATGAAATGCGTGAAATAATTTTACAATTTTGAAATTGGGTTAAGTGTGTAATATATTTAGAACTATCTAAATTTCGTTGTATAATTTTTGAAGACACCACATCGTATGAAACCTTGCTAAATAATATGCTTACAGTGTACGTTGATGTATATAAGATTTTAGATTAAAGTAGCCGGATACTAAACTAACTTTCACAACTTTTATTTCCCGATTTTCCATTTATGAACATATTGTCCGTATTACTAAACTGGGATTTTATGTAATTATAATACATGTTTATGTTATTTGTTTACTTCATACCTCACTTTTTCATCATTTTATATGCTTGCAAATTTCGCGATCTATTATATACCTACTACGCGTCTGTAGTTTTATTATTTTACTACTTGCTATTAAATTTCGATAGTTATGTTTCGTATATTAACATTATTAACAGTTGCCCGGCGCAGTGCGGTAAATAGTTCCTTTCAACGAGCAATTAAGTTTGTTGTACTAGTCATTTCGATCAATCTAAAACACGCATGTAAAAGTAATTGCGCGGGACAGTAACTATGGAATGTATGAGTGGCGTAAACGTTTTGCAAATACTACAATTGTGGTTTCAAAGAATAACGAAAGCTAGAATATTGCATCAACGGAAGATACTGTTGCCCGTCCTATCGTAAGACTCCATCTTCCTAATGATACAGATATACAAGGTGTCTAATCGTGGCAGGGAAGAGAATTCCTCACGCAAAAATAAATCGAAAGTAGCATGCTAACATTCGAATGATACATGTATATTTGAAACTATTTCACGCATTTATATTTCATTGTGCAAGCATTTTGGTGCGATCAGAATCACAATTTCTGCAATTTCCAGGATTTTGCAATAAATAAGTCGTCGAAGTTAATTGCAAATATAGTTTACGGCCGTGAACAAAAACGGCGATGGATAAATAACGTATACTCTCAAATATATTCTGTGCACTGTATTTTCTTTATTTTCATTACACGATCACAGAAACATCATATCTATGTACAAACTGTGAAACACTCAAAGTGCATACTTATGAGATCGCACAACTGGGCACGCGAAACGTTTTTCGAACGAATTCAATTCGAAATCGTGCCATTGGAACGAAAAATGGCGAACAATTTTAATTCCATTAGAAAGCGCAGCAGTGTAATGCTCATTTAGTTAAACGCGGGTTGACATCCAGCGATTTCGCCGTTGTGTTGCGTGCAATTGCGTGATCGGTTAATAAATCTTTGAAAGATGAGAGGATGAAAAAATTCGTGGCAAATTACAAGATCTCCGCGCCGGTCATTAATGTTCCTTATATTTCATGCGACCCGTGTAAGCCGTAAGCACGTATATTATTGCGAAGTTTCTCGATGTGTAGCTGCCTACCATAAGTCATCGGAACAATGCTTTCACGGCCACGCAGGTATTATTTGCTCCTCCTCCGTGCTCGAAGTATGATCTATATACGTACTCGGATAGTCCTGGTCTATACTTGTTGCACTTGAACATCCTCTGAAGATACGAATCGCTTTTCACGTATCACGTGTCTAAATCGTTAATTCTACAACGTATACCTTTATGGGAAATTATTTGTTTATTTATTTCTCACGGGCAGAACCCAATATTTGTCATCCAATAAGAGGAGCTTTGTCTGAATTGGATTACGAATTATGTAGATAATAAAAATCTTATGACACTTTATTACTCGCGGCTGTAAAACACTACGTGCAGTTCGGTTCCAAACACGTTGGTGCTCCGGTCAAAAATTGTATTCCTATTACTGTAGGTAAATGATAAAGTTCAGATTGTAAATTATAATAATTATATTGCATCAATGTATTGTTTCTGTACGTTTCAATATCATTTGAATATGAATGCGTGTCGGTTATTTTTGTGGGCAAGTTAATTTTGAAAATGTATTAGTATTTATTGTAGGATTCGTTTGATTTCTATGTGATTTTACATTTATCACATAATTTGTTTAATATTTATTGTCCCGTAAAGTAGATGATCTGCTTCATATTTTATTTAAACGTAAATAATCCAGTTTTACTTCTGTTTATTTTCATTCGAAGAAAAATACTAACGAGTCACTCTTTTGGTAATAGAACATATGTGGCTGGGATGATATTTTCTTTCTCTTTCATATTTTTAATATACGAAGGATTGGATGCCGTTTCTAAATTATAGTCAGTGACGAATATTGTTAAAACACGTTATTGAACAAGAGAATTACTATTGTTATGCCTCAATAAATTCAAAAATTGAAGCACCAGAATCATTCCATAAATTTCTCACGAAAATATCAATCATTTGCATAGAAATACCTACATTTTGATTTTATCAATGAAAAAAATAACTACAATTATGTCATATTTTCTTTCCCAAGAAGCCCCAACTTTTTCAACGAATATCGCACACTGAAATTAAAATGGGTACAGTCTATAATCATATTTCGCAACAAAAATGCTAAAATAGGAAAACTCTGAACGCGGTGAGCGCCTTGAAACTGATGATAGGTACTGCATCCCCTAACGATTGTCGTTAACAAGTGCATCGTTTCTTTCTATTTACCGTAACTTTAAACCGCCTGTAAATTATCCCGTAATGTTCCCAGGGTGGAGTCACGACGCTAGAAATATGAATGATTTATCCAGCTGGAGCCTTATTATCGCACGATTTTTACGGACACCTACATACGTACAATGTTAATGTTCATCAATCTCGCGAAATTGTCCCAAGCTCGGCCCCCTCGCAATTTTCCACCATTCCTGTCGGCGGTCTCACCGCTTTCGTTCCATTCCATATTCCATCGAGCGGCCAATTATAAATTACTCGCTCTTAAACTTCACGTAAACTCGTCTAATGGTCGGCGAAGTTAAGCCGGCAGCAACATTTCGTTTCAACAGTCATCGCGTAATGACTTATTCGAGCTGATTGCATTCCACGCGATGACTGGTATTTCCCCGGTTCCATTCGAGGTTTCTAACATTAAACGGGACCATTAAAAATTAGCACACCGCGCGGGTCGAGCACAACGCGGCTGATTACCCGATATAATGTACACAACGTAACAGTTAATCCTTCGTTTTTTATCCGATAAAAAGCGTACCGTCCGGCATGGCTCAATGTATAGTTTGGAATGCCGTGAGCCGGAATCGGCGCTTGTAAAAGTTGCAGGAAACATGTCCGGGTTCAAACAGCCATATTTCACGAGGTGAACTCTCGTAAGGAGAGAGGAGAAACACGTTAAAGATAGGTAAACGTGGCCCTTTACAAGGTTGTGTATTTTCATCGGAACTGTAGAAGGGATTCCAGCCACCGACATTGTGAAACGTTTATGGTGTCGTTTATGAACATTTCCATGACAATTTTTCGTTTCAGCGAACAGGCAGAATTGACGGCAACCGTAACACGTAACGCTTTCGGGGGGAGAAAATTATGTACTTCGATTTTGCGGAATTTTTCGAATATTCCATGACGGGAATTTGACGACGTCATACCTACGGGAGTTTTGTTGAAATGAGCTAATCCGAAATACGGCGTGGACAATGTTGTTTGAATTTTTCAATCAATTAACGAGAATGTGTTTTCCGTTCGGTTATTTATGCGGTATTTATATGGAAATTTGAAAATATACTTCTTCCTGATAAAATATATGGATATGGATGTTATAAATTCATGAATGCCGATAGTAGCAAATTGATTTTGCAGGTTGTATAACCTGTTGCAGGTATATACATGTATTCGACTTTACTGCAGGAAGACTTGGATATTTAAAGGGCAATGAATCTTTGACTGTTGAATAGTTCTATGAAATTTTCTACCTGCTCATTGTCTGCCCCTTATCACTTTCTCTTATTTTATTAGTTCTCACGCAGATTTATCCGCACACCAGTCGAAAATATTTATATTTAAAATAATATGCTCACCATTTTGATTTCCGAAAAGATATCGTTTTATATCTGAGCAGAGTACGACTGGATGATTGATTATCGAATTGTCACTTCTAAAACTGTACATGATTCGAGCAATGCATAACTCAGACTCCTATCGTTTTACTAATATTTAATAATACCACAACTTAATACAATGTAATAAGCCGCAGTGCTTTACTCTCTTATAAAGATTCCTCCGCGAACTATCCATTAAACAAAGTGAGTGTTTACCCGTTTAGAAGCTTGCGTTCATAGTCGCCTCGCCAACTACCTCAACAAATCAGCGCGATCTGTAAAACTTGTGATGGGTACTCGCAAAAACCCTCCGCAACGAAAACAGAATTTTACTACTTCGCCGGTATTAAATTCGTGAACGTATCCGAATTAATCGAGCTAATCAAATGGAGGTGAAAAAGTCTCGGCCCCTTGACGAGCATTTTACTTTCATTGGAAATCCTTAAAACTATAGCCGAGGGACGTGCATCGGCGTGCCACAGAAACATAATAAGGTAGAAGGTATTAGTTACAGGGTTGCACTTTCGTAGCAAGTTGCCCCGCTTCGAGAAGCGTAGAAGAATGGCGATGGCGTAGAGGCAGGCGAATTTCGGTGAGCTCGACGAGTTCGAGGAACACATATGCCGTGCGGTAATGATCATTACCGTGTAATGACCGGACGAATCGATTGGCTTCGATCAGTCCTGTAACTTAGTGGTTCCCAACTCTGCTACAGCATTGTCCGATGGTTGCATGGAATAATAATCTTTCTCTGGGGAAGAAAAGATAGTAGTTTCATAGCGATCATCGTTTCTTAGAGAGAAAAGGAGCCGATGATTCGTCACGTTAAATGCTGTGTACACGTGTTGCTTTGTTGCGGCGATGCGCAAGTTTCATTTAACAGTCGAAGCAGCTTGTAAAGCTCTATCAAGGCAAACGCTATTCTTACCTCCCAGGGAGTGTAACTAATTTTTTGTTATACAGAGTAAGATAGTAGTGGTAGAATTTTGTTTGAGTTGGGAAGGTAAAAGTATGTAAAGTGCGACGCTAACATAGGCGATAAATGTTTATAGCATGTTGGCTTTTATTCAGTTATAGCAAACAATTGAAAGGTGTTCGTTTCTTCCTATTTGGAAGCAGACATTCTCCTTTATAAGTAAAGTGGTTACTTTTGATCGGCTAAACTGTAACATCAGCACGTAGGGAAATGTCGATTATAAGTCCAGCATTATAAAAACGTTTACGGTGATTCTTTAAAGCTAGCAAACAAATTAAACACAATGTATGTTTTAACGTAGTTTCAAAAAGGAGCGTTAAGTATGTACTCGCATTGCAAGTCTCTTTTTTCTTCTTTATTACATATCCTCCACTGCATAAATTAATACTACCACTGAAATTGCGCAATGCTTTTCAGAATATTTCAACTACAACAATTATTTAACCCCATTTCGTACCTTCCAAGGAATCTACATGCGAAACCAATTTTTATCGTCCATCCTAAATCCACCCACCTCCACAATTTCATCTCCAAGCAATCGTAACTCCCAGAAACATTTATCTCCCCTGAAAATTTTAATAATGTCGCCGTCAAATGAAATAACGTTTTCGCGTGAACTTGAGCGGTTTCGCATTAACCCACACGGGGCAAGTAACAGCAAGTGTATAATACGACGATTTCTCCGAGCTCAGGTTGAAAAACACTGGCGCAGGGGGGTGTACCTAAACGGTACGTGCGAAGTTCGCACCTCCGCAAACAGCGATGCACTCGCCCTACCGCGCAACACCGCTCGTTAAGCGAATTAAGTAGTTACGCTTTGTTTAATCGGGGCCACGGAGGCCAGAATTAAGTTGTTATCGCGAATTAGCTGATTATACCGGGCGCCGCGAGGTGTCGAGTTGATTTGTTGTTGCGAAATATGGCATGAGGTTTGTTTATGCCCGCCACGCCCCACACCCCTCGCCGACCTTTCAGCTCGTTTACGGCTGACCTTAAAATAAGGTGCACAGACCGTTCGATCCTTGGGTCCATCACGCCGCGGTTCTCCCTTCGCCCCGTTTCCACCGCGTTCCTTGGCCCACCTCTTTCACTCACGCCCGACGAGGGTACGGATAATCATTCTCTGTAACGCTATGATAAAGCCTCGCGCACATGATATATCACTAATGGCAGGAGACGCTCGTTTAACTCGGGCGTTTTCGTGAAACACGATACACTTTGATTTTTTCATCAATCCCTTTTTTTTTCTCTCTTTCACCGAGCCAAAACTAATATTGACCCTGGCACATCGGGTGTACCCCTTTCGCGAACAACAGTATCGGCTTTCAATGGGAAACATTGATGGCCGCCACGTTCCCCCGGCGGTCTGTTGTAACGTGATTTATATTATTCGTTGTAATTGCCGATCATTGCCGAGAAATAGTTGCGGCCTCTAAGCCGATGATGCGGTGGAAAAAGCGTTCGATCAGTTGAGAAAATTGACGCGACGGTTTTTTGGATAACCATAGGAATGAGAGACGAGAGACAACGGCGAGGAATTCGTACCGGAATTCCACGTTAACGAAGCCGGAGGAGAGGAGGCGACGGGGAGGTCATCGACGTGTCGCGTTGAAGAGCGGTAAAAGGGTTGCTGGCCATTTTCCACGAAAATTATAGCCATCCATGCGCGTAATCCCCTTTACGGCCGCGTTGCATCAAATTATAACTGCAATGGCTCGCGCTCCCAGCGTCGTCTTTTCTCTGCTTTCCTTTTCTCTGTTCATCTTGTTCACTTCCCTTCTCGGCCACGCTCCTCGTTTTCTGCTTTTTTCGTCCCCACGTAGGTGCGCGTCCTCGAGGCCTCGTAAAACGGCACATTCCGCCAATCATCGCGGTGCATCGGCCAGATATGTAACCCCTTGACCCCGAGTCGCGACCTAGCTTAACTCAACCCCTAATTCTGCCGCACGATCCGCGTGGACACAGCGATAAATCGATAAGTCGTTGATATCGACGCGGCTAGAATGTCCACGTGCAGGCTTGTACGACTGCCCACTTATATGTAATAATGTGTCGTGCAACTTTGGCGACTGTAATCACGATTGAATTTCGAGTGATTGAAATTCTTCTTATCTCAATAGTTAATTCAGAAATTGGGGGAAGTTAGTTTTGTGTAAGTTTGGCTGTTCGATTTAGTTCGCGTGCAAAATTAGGATATGCAAAATCTTGCGAACGATAGTTTGTTCGAATTAAATTGATTCGTGGCGTTTAAATTGTTGGAAAATAGTTTTAATGCTGCGATTTTATACGAATTAAAAAAGTCTTGCCAAAATATCTCTTTACTATTCCTGTAGGAAAGTAGTTAGTTTTGGCAGTTTTGGTTAGAGTCACAAAATCTATTGTTTTACAAATATATTGTACATTTTAAATGTCATTACCGTGAACGTATTCTGCCAGGAAATAATTTCTATTTTACCCAGCCTCTAAAAAATGTCTCCCTAATTGTTATTATTAGTGCGTCGATTATTTTAACTTGCAACGCGAAGTCAGATATTCATATTGGCAGCAAGCCAAATTTCAGCACCTTTTTATTACTTTTAACATAACGGTGTACGATGCTTCGAATGATATGTCGGCTACAACCAAACGAATAGATCTTCGCTTTTAAATAACCCTGCAATTAAGAGTTTGAAGCCGTCAAATTTGTTCACCTCAGCGGCCAGTCGATATTGCCGTGTCATTAATCGACGTGAAAACGTATTCTACAGGTGTTCAATGATTCCGTTTCGTATGTACCGTATTACTGTTTCATTGGAACCATATAATTGTCAGACTTCATTGATTCAATCCAGGTGCCAAAAAGTCGCGTGGCATTTGAGTCGAATGGCGGAAACCTGTCATTCGCTCATCATTCTCGATAAAATAATATCGTTTGAGAATTTCTACGAGTTCCCCTAACGTGCAGCGATATTTCCTATTATTTTGTTCGTTTGCTATTCACCCAATGAAACACCGTTCCTGTAACAGTTTAGAAGAAAAATAATAACTGAGTGAAATCGCTTCGCCATTTCCGTCGCACCCTGTAGTAAACTATTCTTTTCATTTTTCTCAAGATTCTTGTTCAATGTTCGACATTTTTGAGCGACGTTTCATGCGTTCACTACCTGCGCTATTAAAAAATACGCTCGCGGGCTCAACGAAGCATTTCATAAGCCGTATTGTATTCTACATTCTTGCTTTTTGTACCCGAGAGTAATTTCGTTAATAGTTTAGCCAGAAAATTTCGCGTACAATCGGGAAAAAGTTCCCGCGTATATATCATTCTATTCACGACGAACGGTTTATCGGTGTGCTTAAGTACGAGATTTCGATACGACATAAAACCCGCTTTAAGACCTCGCGTAACCGCGCGAATGAATATTTAAACGTTTCGAAGCGGCTACGCGAATTTTATAGTTGTATTGAGGCGCGCGGTTATACTGCGATTATTATTATTGCGGAGATCGAAACGATAGGTACGCGTTTGAGAAATATGAGATTTGTACGAACTGGGAGGTATCTTCGTATCGATTCACGTCGATCGATCCATCACGCTTAATATTACACGTGGCCGATGGTCGTGCGTGAATAATCATGGTGGTTAATTAGAGGTACTTGATCAGAGCACGGATATGTTACAATCAGCCGTGTAAATTCAATTTTTTTATAGATGTTGAGATATGTCGTCTTATGCAGAGGAGGGTGGGGGAAAATGGATACTCGAGCGAAAATAAGTACAACAACAAAAGCATTTCACTATGATAATGTTAACATAATATTACCACATGATTATGTGGTAACAAAATTAAATATGGAAAACAATGTTATAGTTATCTTTGGTGTAAGATGGAATACTATCATACTGTGGTAAGTTGGATATATAATCCAGCTCCTCCAGGTAGTGGGTGCAAGATACACGCCACCATTTTTAGCACTTGCAACACTATCCAGTTCTCTAAAGGATGATCTGTTTACTATTCGTCGCAACCTGGACACATACCGACAATTTCTTTGTCTTCTGATACTCTTTTCTTTTCTACTTTTGATACCTTTTTCTTCCTTTCGTTTTAAAATGTAACTTTTCTTGGCTAATATTCGACTAAAAGAATCATCCTGGGAAGATGGCATGTTCACCATCTTATCCCATATGGCTTATGTTATATAAATAATATCAGAATGGCAATTAAATATTAAAATCATTTTAAATGGCTAAGTGATATTCAATTCTGCACTCCTATACGCGCTAAAATTTACTTCTCGTGCAACACTTACCTTTATTCTTTATTCTACCATTTCGGTGCAACAATAAAAGTCAGCATGTATTAATAAAAGAAGCAAAAAATATCATCTTACGTCTAATAATATATGTTTGACAACATCTGATGATATGCGAATGATGTCTGAGCTCTATTTTAGCAGAATGAATAAATATTGGATCAAGTTATTTAAGCGTCGTTATTAAAAATGCATTCACATTCATTAACATATGTACTTTAATTTCAACGTTCAAATTTCTGTTAAAAATTCGACAAACTTCTTCCTCAATACGTTGGCTTGGTGTTAAAAGGACGGAAAACGTAATTTTCCGATTGGCATTATATGTAGTCACCAATGCTTTAGTACGATAAGATTTGTAAAAAATCTTGCATGCTACCAACGAAGCTTTCCCGATTTACAAAAACGTCTATCATTATACATATACGTAATACTATATCTATAATGCATATCGTTTCCTTCAGGCGATTCGTGTGCAAATTTTTACTCTTTGAGTAAAGAAGTATACTGAATGTATTTCTTCAATCAACAATTCTTTTACATTTAAGTTCAAATCCGAAGCAGAAGGCATCCGCAAGAAAATTTAAAAAACATTGGACCCCTGGAATTCTTATTTATTAGGTACTGATTAAATTAG
This sequence comes from Nomada lathburiana, assembly GCA_963667235.1. Taxonomy (NCBI): domain Eukaryota; kingdom Metazoa; phylum Arthropoda; class Insecta; order Hymenoptera; family Apidae; genus Nomada; species Nomada lathburiana. The sequence continues at coordinate 5,459,049 of OY763898.1, read as the reverse complement.
CCAAATATTATTAACTAACTACCATATTTTACTTACAATTGTGAATATAAGGGGGCCGATATATGGAGGGCTCGGAAGCCAATCAGTGTAAGTCCAACATTCCCTGAAAATGAGTCTAGTAGTTCAAAAACCTCTTTACTGTTAAAACTTTCAGTTGATAAATCAATTAAGTCACTATTTTCGAACGTAAGCAATAAATGACGGTACTAACAGTGTCATTTTTTTCCAAGTAATTTGTAATAACCTTATTTATCTCGGCTTATTTATCACTGACTGGCTTCTGAACCCTCCATATAACAGTTCGATCCAACAGCATCTACAAAATGCGAATGCAGAAATAATGTAGATCGTAAACTAATATTAATAAATTCTAAAGTAAATAACTAATCATTCATGTCAATTCCACAGAATCAATGTTCACCCCTCCGCTTTTTATTTCAAACGTCGAAAGAAATCCTACAGCAATAACCAACTATTTGTCCCATTCCGTATAAACAATTTCGAGTTGGCACACGAATTGTCCTGTCGCTGTCGTTCTAATATTTTATCTACGTTGCTCGTTACATCGTTACGGGCTGAAATGTTGAACCGTAATAAAAATGTCTTTGACCCACCCTCTCGCATCTCTCGAAAACGTTCCTGGACGTTCTTCAACTCGGAATCCCGGGGATAGAAAAAGCTGCGATGGCACCGGGAGGACGTGCCAACCTGTAATTGTTCTCCGATGTAATTGCCCCCTCGGCTTCTCCCGTTCGTGCTGGAAGACTTGGAAATCCTTATCCCCGTCTCTTTGCTCTGGCAGAATTCTTAGGAGCCGATTTCGAGAGAGGACGTTTATTGCGAACCGTTTCACCATTATGGAATCGGGAATTGTTGCTTAACGCCAATCATCCTTTACCCGCGGAAGCGCACGTGAAATCGGAATTCTTCTCCCTCGGTGTTTAACGTGATCGTTTTCGACGCATTTTCGCTATTCTCTAGCAGGATCTCGGTCAACCGTTGAGTGAGTGAACTGGACGTACAAACGAAGTGATATGTACGTACAGTACTGTTAATATTTGTGCCGTACTATTGAAATTTAAATACGCACAATTTTCATATGAATACGGTGAATGAAATGATTCGTATTTAATTGATTTTGACCAAGATAGCGAATGATGTATTTTTGTTTTGATCGATTTTAGAAGAATGTGGAACTATATTTATGCACAAACGAAATAATCAACAAAGTGTGATCATTTTTTAGGTATTGTATCGTTGGATGAGACATTCCGAATAGTTATAGGATCCGTTTAAAAGTAAATGGGAAACAATAAAACACTATTACAATTAATACATAATTGACATTCAATGGTTAATTGAGCAATAATTTTTTCCCCAGTTGATGGTAATAGGGGACAAGTGATAATACATATATTGAATATTCAACTGTTGCAATAAATATTTTCAGCGCTGATACTGAAATATTTTCCTACCGTATATTAACTGTGAAAATTATTTTTCGTATAAGAATGTCTAAAGGTGTGAAAAATAGTAATTTTTTGGTATCTTATAGATGTATGTAGACATTTTCTATACTAACATTAAACACTTTTTAAGAAATGTATTATTTTATTTGCTCTGGTAGACACGCGAAGAAGAAATTGATGCTTAAAGGAATTTCTTAATTCTTGGATGAGTCGGATAATTTTAGCTAGTTATAATCTTTAAAGTCTTCTTATGCAATCATAGTACTCGTGTTCCGCTTAGCTAAATTTCCTTATTACTATAGTTTTAATATTCCACAACCTACAGCACTATTTCTAGATTGAATGATATCAAACGATTATTCATTCTTTATTTATGTCAAGTAGGAAACGTTGCATTGCTTCGTTTTCGAAGGTACGGTACATTTCCAAAAGATACGGTTCGTTTCAACATTAATTTTATTCTCCTCGAAAGCTGCAAAATTTGTTGCAGTAGTGCCTCCGTTTGAAAGAAAAGCAATTTCTTGCGACAGGAAAAGCAGAAATTTAAAAAATAAATCAATCGATGGGATACAAATTCCTAAGTTTCCCTTTCTGTTTCAATTGTCGCCTAATTATTAGCGATGGAATTAGTCATAGACGATTTATTTAGTAATATTAATTGGAGACTAAAAAATAGCCCGGTTGAATAATTATTTTTGTGCGATGTGACACACCCACGACGAACGAATTTCACACGTGTAATTTCAATACGAATATGAGAATAATGGAGTAGTGTATTGATATTTTAGAGACTTTTTAGCTTGGACTTATTTTGTATTTTTAAATGTCTTCGCCTATCACTTTCCGGGACACTATAAAATATCATTATATATTTAACTATTATTATTTCACCGCTAACTGTGCGAGATAGCTGGCTGGCGTTAATCTATGCTTTCTAAAGTGTTATGGCTTGCGATTTATCAACATTTTAGTATTGCTGAATTCATGTAATCGTGCGAAGTTGCACGATTATATTGCTGTTAAAGGTAGGCCTTTATCGCGATGCCTGTATCCCGTAAAATTGAAATGTATTAAACGTAAAACTGCTTTGCATAATAATGTGCAAGTAAATAGTCATTTTCTACTATTTTTTTTAATTTCTTATATTACCCTTCTTTAAAGCCAAATTTCGAATATTTATCTGCATGTTTCAGGGCATCTAGTAACTTTTGAATAGTGGCAGAAGTTCATAAATTATAACAATTTTAAGGCACAGATAATTTGTTGAATTTCAAGAAAATGAGCACCATAAATTGTCCCGAAATAAGTATAAATTCACCGCAAGTGTATTATTATGCTCGCACTATTTTAAAAAAACCGTTTACTTAAGAAAATCAATTTTTTTCGTTGGGCTTCATAGTCTATCCAGTATTATATCCAGAATACTAAATATATTTGATGAGATAGCAGACGTTTTACAAACTGCAAGCTCGAAGATCATTCAAACATCGGGACGTATCTATTCGCTTCGAACGTGAGTGTCAAGAAAACGGGTCTACCCATTTTGAGGAGTATTGCAGCAGTCGCAAAACTGTGCATCAAAATTCAGTAAACGTAGATCGAAAACACGATCTCATCCGCAGATACTGCACACAGGGAAATCCATTGCGTTACAAACGCAGAAAAACCGATTAATTATTCGACCTGTTCTCGCTACAAATCTTACCCTCAGTCCAGTAAGAGCTACAAGTCCTCGAAGCAATCGATCCTTTCCCTACGCACTCCGTGCGTTATCATAGACGTCGGGTCAATCTAAGGTCAGACATCGAAGAACGACAGGGAAATGCGACGAATGCCACGAAAGTGGCGAATCGGGTACGATGTCGCGAGTGTCCCACTCGGGTAAACGAACCAAGAACAAGCAAAGATTCGGCCGTATCGGGGTGGGGGGGGGGGGGGGGGGGAATCGTCGATCTTGGGTCAGAGTCTGGTGGCCAGGGATCCGGAATCGGACGGAAGACGAAGTGTCACGTCCACGGATGAGCGACAACGACACGCACTGGCTGGCAAAACGACGAAAGCGAGCAAAACAGAGGAGGCGTGAGACGGCAAAGAACGAGCAAGATCGTGGCCCGTTCGTCGAACAAAGAAATAACGATCAAGATGGAAAGAGCAAAGAAAAGGAGCGAAAAGGGTTAAGAATAAAAGAAAGCAAGATAAGTATGAGGCGGTGGGATGGCGCGGTGGATGGAAAAGAAGAGGGGGGGGGGGGAAGGGGAGGGCTGAAGATCGGGAGGAAACTGACGACGAGGGAGTAGAAGAGGCCACGGGAGAGGAAGAAGAGGGTCCGAGACCTGAATCGGGAGAACAGTTCGATACGTTTATGGAGAGGTTCGAAGTCGAGGAATAAGGGCCGGGAACATAATTATCCGCCAAGTCAAGGAACCCAAAGGCCGCGGATAGAGAGGAGCGCGACGCGGCCAGAGAGACAGAGGGGCAAAAGAACGTGGGGCGCGTGGGACAGAGAGGATAAGAGGGGGAGAAAGAAAGGGATAAGGAGTCGCAAAGGGAATCTTATTCTTTGGTGCGGCTGGAATCCGAAATGTTCGGAGGGCGCATTATCTTCTTGCCGTGGCCAGTCAGCGCCACTCGCGGATTCCATGATACGACGGTGTACACCTATACGTAGGTTCGGTTATAGGTGTATGACCCATGCCGTTACAGGTGTGCCACATTTAAGGAATTAAATTGGATTAGTGTGGAGTAGGGTGTTGTAAGATACCGGCGTTACTCGCTAGTACAGGCCGGTGTACGTCTTGTTGGGACGTTGTTCCGAACGGTGTTGTGGTTTATTCTGGGACGTATCGAGCACGTCGAAATGACGGGGACACGCGAAATGCAATTGATTTGGATAAAGCGTGCCCGGGTAGTTTTGTTTTAACGGGGAAGAGAGATGCGGTTTAAAGTTATTTTTTGAACTTAATTATTTTCGGTTTTGCCGAGACTAGAGATGGTAAGGAATAGAACGAGCGATTAATTTTGGTCAACGAATTAGAACGAATAGGTCTATGCTGGAATGATGGCGACTCTGGCATTCTTCAATGTATTTCGATGTTGTACTGAAAATCTATGGAGCTTACAGCAGAAAGTTGGGAGCGTCTGATACAAGAACCAAATGAGAAAAAGATAAAGAAGATTTTATGTATACGGTGGCAATGTTCGTCACACTTTTATATATTCATGTATTATATTTATTATTCATGTATTATATTTATAAAGGAAATAAGGCAAATAAGCGTGTCGCATCTTACTTTTACTATAATATTTTAAACAATGCGTATAAAGCGTATACAGCGTATATGGTATTTTTTTATTGCTAGTAACTCTGTAACAGTTTTTTAATTATTTTATAGCTCGATTTGTACGTATACGTGTTACACAAAGACTGCTATTCGGGTACTTCTTATTCGTACGTTATTTAAAGTCCAATAATCTTGTAAGACTGGCTAAATGCAATAATTGATCAGATTAACAGTATTATGGTACTTTCTTTGAAAAGTACATTTTTCCATTGCAGGAATATCTATTCAAAAAAATTGTCGCCATTCGTGTGAAACAAATATTTTAAGGAAAAACGGATGTCTATCTTCGGTAATAGATATTCTATTATAGCGAGATCCCCTTTATTATAGCGTATTATTTGTTCTATTTAATAGAAAAAGTGAAACAAACGAAAATTGCGTTTTGTCCGCGGAGAACATAAGAAAAGCAATTTATAAACCTTGTCAGGTTGGCATCGCGACATAGCCACTGACTTTTTATCGTACCCCACGGCAAGGTGAGAAATTGAAAAGTGGCTGTCTGCAGAGTAATTAAGATTTCGGCTCTTTGTATCGCACGATCCCCACGACGTTACCCTCCATCGATTTCGTGTTATCTTTGAAAAATATTGGAGATTACCTTCAGATAGATAGTTCCCGCTGTCGAAGATCGGGATTGCTGCGCCTTATAATGATGCGTTATTATCCGAAGTGTATTCGGTTTAACGTGCAAATTGCTCACGTTTCTATCTGGTAGATTCTATCGAAGAAATTGGAAACAAGAAGGGCCGGGAGATAATGTGACTTTTTTTTTGGAAACGATTTAATTAGTATACGAACCGGAATGGTTGAAGCGTGAAACAATTTATTATACGAAGAATTAATTATATATTTGGGAACCATGTTGCTGTTTAAACCGCACGTCGTGCCTTTGATACCCGGTTTGTAAATTTGCAGGTATGTTCCACGACTTGTGAAATCGCTAAAGTGATATTATAATATTATTTGATATGCGTTTGCCACATTCTTTGGTATTCATTAATAATTCTGAGTGACTCTATGGATCTTTGATTGGAACTTTGCAATCAGTGCGTTTGTCGATGGAGGACTACTTTTAAATATGGAATTAATATTTAACGAAGGTGGATGAACTTTCTTCTAAATCTTGCAAATATCCGTACTGAAGTGTATTTTTCATATAAATGTGTAACGATGTATACAAGAATCGTCGATCTTTAAGTAAATCAAAATATCGGACAAGGTACGTTCATGATAAATCAATTTTCTTTCCCAGGTTAAAAACTTAATTTACTGCAGTCTATTAACATCGCCAAGAAATAGAAACTTCGCAGAGCTCGGCCTACTTTCGTTCTCCTGAAACATGAACGGTGCTTAACTTATACCCATTCGAAGTAAAGTGGTTTTTGTAGAAAATATGTTAATGAAAAGTTTCATAGAAGTGAAAAATTGATGCACAGTGATAATTTTACAAAACGGTTCAATACATTGCAATTTGCGTGAAAGGTACTCCCATAAGTAACTATGCTTCGAAGAGATAAACGCGTAATCAAAAAGAGCACGCACAATTCAATCTGCTTGCAACTATTCCGTGATCTCGATCAATATTAAATAACCACAACAACCTGATACAGAACGAAAATATTACAATACGTAACAATCTCGCGTTCTAATTCCGCAGATTCCCTTTAGCTGGAAAATTAGACAAGAATACGCAGGAATGGCGGGGCAAACGTTTTCTGTTCCAAGTCGACGTGCTTCTCGTGTCACAATTTTCTAAACTGCAATCAAAATTGCGAGAGCTATCCGGGTCCCCCGGGGTAACGTGTTAATTTGAATCCAACGACAAGGGATGGGGAAAAACTGAAGGCGAGATCGGATGGAGTCGCCAGTTGACCCGGTAAACGAATCCAGAGAAAAGATATCGCGGAAAGAGTGGCGATTCCGTAGTGGTAACGAGTCGAGATGGCCGAGAACATCGGCGGTGCCACTTCAAAGCGAGGAATCCCGCGCAATCAGATTCTCTTGCCCTCCCTGCTTGCTTGAAAAACCGAGCAAGGGACTACCACCTCCTCAGCTCTTCCTTCTTCTGTCCTCTCTTTGGGCTGCTGTGGGGATACACGAAGGTAGCCGCATTGAGTAACGATCATCTAGCGACTATCAGGCAAACCCCGGGATACATTAGGTTGTCCAATAAAATTCGTGCCCTTTTTCGCTTCGCGATACATTTGTCTCGACAACATTCACTCATTGGATGTTTATTTGCGCGCCATTCGATGGCCATTGATATTTCGCGTTCGAGTTGCCGCTTGCCGCGAATTGTGTTGCACTTTGCTAGCAACGGGGAATGTTTAAAAAAGCTGCGCAGCTTCAGCGCGTTCAAGCTTTGAACGTAGAATAAGTTGCGATCTGCTGAATGAAGCAAACCATATACGGTTGCAAATGTCTTCGTGGCTCGTTTTCATTATTGCAAGTAACACTGGGTATAGGGTAACTGGAAAATGAGAGAACGATAAACTTATATTATATAAATACGGTGGCGATGTTGGTCACATAGTTTTACATACCTACTCGTGTATTATATTTATAAGTTGACGTTCATCGAGTAATTCAAAAAAACATTTACAGAGGCCAATTAAAGGAAATGGGGCGAATAAGCGCGTCGCATCTTATTTTTATTATAAGTTTGTGAACTACTGGGAGTAGTTCGCATAATGTTTGCAGTCGTTATTGTCCACGAAGCGGCTGAAGATTCCATATGTAGTTGCAATATGTCGTCACACACCTTTTTGTTACAAAAAAGTACTCTGTCGAGCTGTATAAGATTTTCTATGTTAAAAGCTGTTTATTAAAGTTGATTAACTCAAGCTGCCCGGTGTGCCAGAAATATTTGAGCTGTCTATGACAGAGTTCGTGCTACAGAAAAAGTAGCCTGAAAATGATTTTAGCTTTCGATAAATGGCCATATTTGAATGAATGATACTTGGCACTGCGGACGAGTTTCTTATTTGACGAGGAACGTTTGAGAACTCGGCCAATTAATTTGACGAGATTGATTTCTCGAAATACTGAATCAGCTAATCGCTGGAGATTATTATAGTAAATCCATTAATTGGTGTAAAGTGTATTTGACAGAAATAATGTTTTGTATTCGCAACAAAAAGTGTGAACTTATTGGACAATTTAATATAATATTTTTGTTTGGTTTCTCTTTATTCTAAATTGCACCGACTGCTCAGGTTACTATTATTCATAGCGGCTACCTTTACGGTGTTTAGTGGCTTTCGGTTTATCTTTAGATGAAACTTAATTTCAATTAGTTTTCAGAGACTTAGTACAGCGTCATTTGACCGTAATTAGGGATGCTGAATTTAGTCACAGCAGATAACAACGTAGAATATTAAAAAATAATGTGATTGGTAGTAATCAACTAATTGTTCTGAACGCATACGCTTCCTTAATTTTCCTAAATATTAAATAACACGTGGTTTAATTTAGACTGACCTATTCTGAGCTGAGTAGTAACTTTGTTAACACTATTTCTGTGGTTTACCAGCAGTAATCAGTAGCTATATCGACTGAAGGGTTAAGAAGGCAAAGTTATTTTGAGATTCATGTTCTAGTGTTATTCTAATTTTGTATTTGGGATATTTAGTGATCACATAAATTAATTCTGCATACCTTTCCTATTTATATTAAAATAATAATAATTTCGCCGTGATTATTTACGACGGAACGGAAGGCAATATTTATTGAAGAATTAAAATCGAATGCCCGAGTGCGTTCATGTGCGAGACGAGAAGCAAGAATCACAAAAGGACATTTTGTCTAGGTAGAGACGATAGAGCGTGAAAGGGGCCAACATGTGTGGAAGCTATTCAGCATTTTTTGTGTACTCGATTTATGAAATAGAATCTACGAGATTTCCTTTATTAAAGTTATGACTTTCCAACAACAACGTCTCGCCTTCCGAGTTGTTATTAATTTATTCATTCCCATATTTATATTTTGCGGTAGACACACCGCCAAACTTATTAGGTGATGGCTGTTAAGCGAGTTGCATAGCAAAGGAGAAAGTTGCTGGGATATCGTTAAAGATTGTAGAAATGTCGTTAATTGTATTTTATGCGGAAAGTGCAAATCTTAAACGAGCTTTGAAAATGCATTACGAGAGTATATTGTAGCAAAGATTTTATAGGAGAAAGAAAGGATCGAATAAAATATATCGTTAGATGCTAGGAACCTTAGTAATACAGTCCGGCGTTTCAAACCAAAATCGTTATGAAATTCTTTTACATAATAGCAATGTTTTACCAAAAGGTAAAGGATAGAATAATGTGTTTTTCGATATCTCAAATAACGCGGACCACATTCATAATTATTAGACGGCAGATGTTTATGCACAATAAATATGCAAAAAGCATATTACATTACATTAACAATAAATTTTGCGATTATTGTGACATATTGTAATTCGAGTTACAGTAAATGACAAGTATTTTTTCCGAATTGAATGGTCTCAATTGACGACGCATCTCCGTAAAAATTAATTAATATGCGGAAAATGATCGCTCCACGTCACAAGATGCAAGCGGTGCGTACTGACATTTACTCCAGTAGATTTCTGACACATCTATCCGATCTTGTACAAATTCATTGTTCAAAACATTTGAAATTTGTATTAATTTCATTAATCCAACATTTTTGTCTATAACAGCAATTACTTTTCTTTTCATTTTTTCTCCGCAATCACCGGGTATATTTACTAAATGATTAATATAATTCATATATATTCCCATCGAAACATTTAACGGCAAACCCGCTGTTTCCAATTTTTCTGCTATGGCAGGCAAAGTGTCTAATTGTAAGTGGGCTTTCATGAAAATTAAATTTTTTGCAAGTTCATATTGAACTACCTATTGACGTAAAAAGTAAAATAGGTATGGCTTTATATAGTCGAACTTTAAATAAACTCATTTAATAAAAAGTGCAAAATAAAAATATATTTCCAGAATTCTCTAATCGTAAAACATATTTCTGCTCAGGTCCTATTGCTCTATCTGTTTCCTATAAAAATATGCATTTGCATAAACATTCGGAGTCTAATAATTATTAACACTATGACGTTTATTAATAAACAAATTTTATCAGCATGCATCAGCAAGTTTTCGTAACTTTCGCGCACATCGTATTGCAAGCTAATGTACTTTCTTACCATTTCATTGTCACCATCCGATTTCGTTGACAGTTAGATGGGGAACAATATTTATCATTGACAAGACAATCGTGACGCGAGCTCAAGTGTACATTTTTGGTTACTTACTTCGATTGTTTATCCATGATGATATTCCGAAAGACAGTTGCGAGTAATTATCGCCGTATAAAATATTACACTGATATTAATGCCCAGCGGGTACATCCATATAATCGAATGCGTTTATGCGTGGACGTCGTAAATTCGCGTTTTAATGTCCCTGGCGCTTTTGCAAATCTAATTCCACGTATTCTCAAACTCCCTCCTCGGCCAATAATTTACAGCTTGATGAATGCTCTTAACATTTTTCCCTTCCCGTCAGAACAACTGGCCCAGAAATTTTTACAGATGCCGTTCCTACGCTTTCATTCCGAACTTCTACGCAAAGCTTGCGTCTCATTATATTCCTCTTCCATCAAGCTTCTTCGATCCGAAGTTGTATATTCTGTTTCCGTTAGAAATCAACGAGTGTGTAATAGGTCGAGGAACGATTACTGTTCAACGGACTGTCCTATCGTGAAGACTCGCAAAAGTTTCGAGCTACACGAGGAAAAGTCGCAGTAAATCTGTTCCGGCTATAAACGATGCAACGAGCAGCGCGAGATGCATCCGTGAAAACGCACACGAAACGTTTGCTTGTTATATCTATCTATAAATTCATTTAAATCGCGGGATTTATATGCTGAGCACCTTTCCGAGGGCACGTTCGTACCGTGAAAGATTTCGACCGACCGTTTCAGATGACAGCGCAGATTAATCGTGCAATTAAACAACAGACTGTGCCGGCTGAGTGAGAAGTCCCGTTTCGAGCCCACAGTTCTCTTATCTGGAGAACGTGATTGTGATTTTTCAGAGATTTTCAACAAAATTTCTTCGATACAGAAAAGTTTTTAATGGAGCGCACAGCAAATTTTTAATTCATGAGCACATATCTGTTGTAATTATTAAGCTGGGATAGTACAGAGTAAAATACCTCGATGGGCTTTTGTAAATTAATGCAAATAAAGATCAATCAATATGGATATATGTATGTACTAGTCGCCTCGGAAAGTAAGTTAACGATTGCCATTTTCGTGCAAACGAAAACGGTACATGTAAATTTTTATAACTTATTGGTTTATGTACTTATACTATAAATAATACATAACAACATATAAACATACATTATAATAATAATAAGATATACATTATAATTATTATTATACATTTAAACTGTTGGTGAAAGCGCTAACTTACTTTCCGAGTCGACTGCATATCTGATTACGTATGGTACGTTAATAGCTAGGAATTATTAAGAATGTAGAAAGTGGATTAAAGTTATCAATGTTTTAATTCAATGTAAAGCCAATAGTAATAAGTAATAAATAATGGTTTATCGTATATGCATTGATTTATCCAAGAACAATGTGACCTTTCATCCAATATAGCTGCTCCAATTTAAATCATTATCCATCGTAGATATTTATAAAATGAACGATGTAATAAATATGCACTTTGATGTTAGAATTTTTCGTAATGACTTTCGCACCCAAGATTTGCAAAACTATGTAGCGCAGTTACATTTTTACGGTAAATAGCATAATTCCTCCTTTATTAATAACTTCAACTACAATTTTTATGTTAACTTAACATTAATTGAACATTTAATATTCTATTCATTTAATGCATATGCATGACGTCCTTATCTTTTACGATTAATTCCATATAAACATAGCGCACTCATATACCAAACAGTCATCGTTTGTGATGCTTGGAATCTTATTTTAAAATTATTAAAAATTGAAGTGCAAATTTGCACAATACGTTTCATCATACAATATAACCAAACCAGCCCAAAGCTGTCCAGCAACTCGGAAATTAATTACGGCGACAACACTTAACGCAAGCAAAAATTCTATGCAACTTGATTCGAGTCACTTTCATCTTTGAGCGTTCTGAAATTTCCAAGCTTCGAAGATAATTGCATTGTACATCCTGACGGTACTGAGGCAGTTGAAGATACTATCCGACAGATATTGCAGAATCACGCGTACATCCACACGTCAAAACGTGTCTAGGATCGAAAGATATACTTCGTTATCTAGCGGCTGGTACGAGACGAAGATCGCTTTTGCCGATATGATAGTTCCTTGCTGTAATTGGCGAAGGCCTTGTTTCCCGATGATTTTCACCGATCTTTCACTGTCTCGTCGTTTCGTTGGTTTCCCCCGTGGTAGATTGCTTCGCTCATCTAAAACGATTTAACTTAAACGTCGCTGCAAAAAAAAATGCAACTTCGATAGAATCGTATTAGTATGCTGCATTGATTATTATATATATATATATATATCTATGCAATGGAGCGTTTCTGATTGCGAAGTTTTTCGCGTAACGGTTGAATGTCTGCATTCGAGTTATACGCAAATGAATTTAGTCAGCCAACTTGTTACATCGATTCTGATTTTGCAGGAACGCGTATGGTCTTTGCAGTTATGTGATTTACTGGATGTGCCTACCTTGTGACGTTTGCATTTGAGTGGTGGAATTTTGTTTTTGTTATGTACAGCGCACTTTACTTGTAGATGGACATAGGAATGCATAGAGTACTGATAAGTTGCAATACTTTTTCAATTTCACTCAGCAGTGTATTGCAGTTTTGTGTTTTGTACACGCTGAATTGTGTATATTGAAGCTTATGAGCACAGGAATTATTGAATAAAAAGGGGTTACTGAAAACTTAGAATGCTGTGGTCTTGAATAATTTTGTGTTAATCTTGTGTGCATAGTTCATGTTCACATATTTCAATTCATCCTTTATCTGATAAGACATTGCTTATTTATCTCATAATCCACATGAATTGTGTGCGCACACTTTACTTTTTGATGGGTGAATTTTTGACTCTTAGTTGTATTATTAATTATTACCTTTTTAATTGTGTCGAAAGATAGAAAGCAAAGAAACCAGGGGCACAATAATTTAATTACACAATAACTTGTGGATACTTGACGCAGACAATCATAAATGATAAAAACGGTAGTCCTAACAAAAATTGAGCATTAGATTTTAATTGGACAGTTTATTTCTGATTTAATAAGGGAGAACAAAAGCCATATTTAATTTCTAGAAATTCAACTTTCACAGTCATAGTCTCTCTTTTACAATAAGCACTAATTGAACCATCGATTTCGAACAACGGTTGTGTAATATATCATTCTGTGACATAGCAGCATGTGACAGAACTTCAAATAACAACTTTTTACGATTTCTACAAGCAGTCGTTTTTTAAAACGTCAAACAGCACTGTTGAAACATTTGTATTAATAAAGCCATTAGATGTCTACATTTATCATTGACTAATGATAAAGCATTCGCAAATTCGAGAATTACAGATGATTAAATATTTCTATCGTAGTTGCCAACGAGTTTTTGAAAAAATATGCAGTAGAAGAAAGAAGAATGATTATTTGCATCTATTTAGAAAACAAAGAAAGTTAAAATGAATAATTTTGACTGTTACCATTAGCATCGAAGGATTACAAGTGATAATGAAATCAAATGCCATCTCATGGCATTTATTCATTTTCATATTTATTCATTTTCAGCGTGACTAATTTATTCGGGCAAGATTTCGTGATATTTACAATTTACACGAAAATTTTTGCGCGATTCGTTTGTTCGACGAATTCAGTGTCCACTTTTAACACCACGCTCTCGCATTTTTCTTCACATTGTTAATTATCTGTCAGTGACTACGTGTTTCGCAATTTATATGAATATCACGGAAAGGAGCTTGTTTTGCGTTGGGCATAAATTATCTTCCACGTCGCTGGAGCTGATTGTAGTTGAGCAGTTGGTAGCATATTTGATGGTTTGATGGTATTTCCGTGTTTCCATTGCTCCCTGTAAACTCTATGTGCTAACAACACAATTTGCATTAAAAATTTCATAATAATACTACTGTTTAAAGACATATCACAGTAAATTTGAATTAGTTATTATGCATTTTGGAAATAAATGAAAAGTCATTTAAGTATTAATAATAATTAATTTTTGTAAATACTCTTCTATACCATTTGCATTGTTATATTATTATTGTATTCAATCTTTGAAGCGTTAAGCAATATTGCAATAACGGCTATATTATCTCCAATATTAATGCTATAACCATAGTGTCTTATTAATCTTCTGTCACTTGGCGGAAAAGGATTTGAAAAAGAAAGTAACTCTACCACATATGTGGTCATTAATTTCGACGATTAGAATCTATACAATGTTAGTTTTCATAGAAAAGATTTATCTAACACACAGACGTGTAACGATGGCAAATTCTTCACAACAAAGTTTTGACATTGTTCATTATTTTCAAGCAAACAATCGAAATCTATAAAAATACAAGTTGCGACAAGGGAGAACGATCAAATCCTGAAATTAGAAAACGCAATGCATAACATAGCAAAAAAGTTCACGAAATATTAATTAATGAACGCGTCGTTGAAAATAAATAACAACAGAATTCACGCAGTGCCGTAAGTACAACTCGCATAACACCACTGCCACACATAAACTGCAAGTAAGTATGCACAGAATCAAGCTTCGGCGGATTGTTGCAAAATGCATCGCCAGATGAATTCGAAACCACTAATTTAATCACACAGCCAGTTCAACACCCTCGTATTATCGCCGCTTGCTTACTTAATATTATATCTATCATTAGAAACACGCAACGGCTTTTTGCCGTTGCAGCAACAAAAGTAAAAAGGACAGAAGAAGTGATAATACGGCCTGCGTGATACGTATAAAACACCTAATCCTGCCTCGAAATTACCAGACGCGAATCAATATTGCACCGTTAATATCGGCCGTATCGACGCGACGTACAATACAATACAGTTACTCTAATACGGGGGTAATTATTCGAGGTGCAAGAACCTGCTTGTCAATGTTTGACGGACATGGGAGGTAAATCGCGACGAGGATCGCCGGTTTCTCGTTCCTCTTCATCGCCATGGCGATCTATCGATTAAGGGGGTGGTCTAGTGCCACGGATAACAAAAGTCAACGATAAACGAAAATTCGATTTCAAATCGCTGCCATTTTAAGAAATTTTAATACTTCAACCCAAATTTGCTACCTGCGATTGCCAGAGCCATATAATTTCCGAATTTCTTTGGTTCTTTTAGTTCCGATGACCAGAACGAGCTGAACCATGATTACCGATCGAACCATTTTTTCGAGATGATCTACTTCTGTGCGCTGTAACGTCATCTTTAACCCATATTTTTAATTAAAAAAAATGTTCAGTTAGAGTTCAAGATGTATTAAAAACACAGTAAAAAGTTCGGTACAAAAATCTCTGTCTAAGGCCTTAAAAAAAATTCCTAAAGGCAGCTGGAAGAATCGCGTGTCACATTAGAATAGCCCCTTAAAGCAACGACGCGTCCGCGACGAAAACGAGGACCATGATCAGGCTGAACCGCGACGACGACAAAGATTACGCTGGCAAACGGGGACGCTGGCAACGCACGCCGATGATGAAAGATATATGAACGACGATGAATATTACCGTGGCGTATGTAAAAGTTCTCCATACCCCCCTTCGACCCCTTTTGCGCTTTGTCTTCCTTTATCCCCCGGTCCTTTTACCTCGTTACGAGCAAATAAATCGGCGAGGTCGACGCCGAGGTCGGATTCTATGGTCGCCAATAGGAGGTCAGCTAACGCTGATTCACTATTACCGGGGATATGGACGTCGCTTCTGGGTGGTAATTAGCTCCAATCCCAGTAACGGCGTCGTATATCTCGTGGCAATTTTTAAGCGACTCGAGGCTCGACGTGGCGGCCCCTCTGTTCATTATTTTTATGCTATCGTTGTGGTTCCCGTGGCCATCCGCCGTCAGTGGATTCAAGTCCTGCCTCTGTTTGTCTCGTTGGCCGATGAAAGTAATTTGCGCGATACACTGTGTCGGGTGTACGCGGCAATCGACAAATCTCTGCTCGTTTGAATAGATTGCTGTTTAGAACGTATGATCTTGTGTTGTTTCTGTTTTGCTCGCCTATGGGTTTGAAGGATGATTGCGTGTGCTTCAGCGGATGTGGATTTCGGGTGGAGAGGCGTGTTTTTGGTTGGGCATCGGGGATGAAGTTCAAGCACTGCCTCTTTGGAGTTTAGTGGAGTTTTGGTGTGCAAAATTTTGGATGGCAAATTTTATATGGACCGTATGTTGTATGTATTTTCTAATGACTGTGGGAGGATCATTTAGGCACACTTAAGAATCGCAAGGTTTAAGTTAATTGATTAGGTGTTCGTTGATTGTCATACAAGTCCTTCCAAAATACTATAATCCTCCTGAATACTGCTCACTGAGATGCTTTACAGCTGGTACCATTGATATTGTGGGTCTGAATATAGTGTATTAGTAGCGATAATGTTATCACAAAATAAATTAGCATTTGGCTCTCTAATTGGATTTCGATTTCAAAGTAATGTACTAGGGTGTTTCACTTATAATACCGTTGACATCAATAATTACTTTTATAAATTATGTAAAGCTTCGAAAATTATTCAAGTTTTAGGAGAATATTAGTTTTGTGAATATTAACCTTACATTTATGAAAATTTTCCACCAGAAGAAAATATGTATGTCTAAACAAAAGTGTTACTTCCCTTAAATAATTCTAGGAAAAATACTAATATAGTCTTATTCCAATAAGAGTCAAGCTTAACAAACTTAAACTTTCAATTTAAAATAGTTAATTATGCAGAAAATTCTTGTACCTATAGTTTGAAGGCCCTAATGATTCGAATTATTATTTTCTCCGTAGCGTACCTATTCATAATTGCAATAATTCGTCTTCGCAAATATTTAACCATTATAATATTTCCGGTGGAATACATACGTATTACAATTCATCTTCCATATAAGTTCCAAAATCCCTGCTTATGAATTGCATCTTACAATAACCAACGAATCCCTTAATTCTCTGCATCTGTTCGCAATAAAAAATAACTATGCTTCACCCCGATATACTTTTTTACAAGATTCCGTGTATAGGAGTTTCCTGGAACCATCAGCATCCGGTGCTATCGATTAGGAAAATCCTGTGTGAAGTGTCGAACACGTTTCCTCTCGCCCTTTTGTGAGGTGTTGAAAATTGTAACGACTCAATCGCCGCGATGATCGGCGAAGAAAAAAGGTACCGAAGGGAGAACGATGTGGGAAGAAGAGTTATCCTTCTGAAAGGAAGTACGAGGCAAAAGGGAGACGAAGGAGGAAGCGTGGGAGGGGCTGGTTGAATCGACACAGAGGGTTTTCATAGAAAATTTCTCGATCACAAATTCGGGAGCAAAAAAGGTAAAGGGTGAACCTTGCGGCAGGTATCTAATTGTTATTAGGCAATTATGAAACTTTAAGCCTTTACGAGACTGTTCCCTATTGACGCCACCTTCGATCGACCTGGGAAATAATCGTTGTACAATTAGACGCGGAGAATAAAGAAAGCACACATTTTAATTGAGTCTTGGGTCCACTTACTTTTATCCTCAGGCTGTTTTTTGTCATCCCTCTTCATTAAGATGGGAACAGTTTGACAGGCGTCGATTGAGGAAGTTTGTATTGCGTTGGATATTGAGATTAAATTCTATTCAGGTTTTGGAGAAGAATGAATGCCCGATTAATACTTTTGTTGGTACAGCATGCTGTTGTATTTATTAATTATTCGAAAGATTTTATATTTTCTCCTAACTATGATAGTTAGCAATTTGGAACGAATCTGGTTTATTTTCACGTAGCAACTAAACTTAAAGTGTATTAATTGATACAGTGTTGTTTTGCGCAATGAAATAATTTGCACACGCCAGGTACACTTCTACGCCAATAGCTGTTACTATTATTCTCTGTCGGTTAATACAAAATCTATGCCCGTATTGTTTTAATATAATACCACACCAATTCTTGGATACAAATTGATACAAATTGCCACGAATATTTTGAGCACAGTTATACAATTACGTGAAAGATTGGGGAAAGGACGAAAAAACATAATGGTCAACTAATTACCAGTAAACAGTAATTGTGAACTGCCTTATTCTTCTTCATGAATTCGTGGCTTCGTAATGACAGAATATACCACTATCTTCATTTCTACTTGCCCCCATTACCGAAACGATTTCTCCCTTTGAATTCTGCGTTCCCTGCAGCAGTCCGTGGTAGGTGGTCCGGCAAGGAGCAATTTCAGGAAAGACACAATGCGCGCACAGTAGCTTCTTCGAGTCGTCGAACAATTGTGGCGGAATCACATTAATTTCGACCTGGGAGGCATTTCTATTCTACAATTCCTGCGAGTAGGAAGCTCGACGTGTCGAATCGCCTTCAATTATGTCGATGTAGTTGCCATCGGTGAATCCCAGCATTGCGTGGCTACCGAATGACATCGAGATCCTCCCTTTTCGAGGAAAAAGCCAGGGTGCAGAGAGACGTGCAAACGAGACGCCTGAAAGCTTTCCATCGAGTCATCCCAATCACGATCATCGAGCACCCAGTCAATCTGACTTCGTGACTGTGCGCGAATCGGACACGAAAGGACACCGGAGGAAATCGGGGCGAAGTTCTCCTGATGCCGTTGTTACGAAATCGTGGCGGAAGTTCACAGTTCATCGAAGAATGAAAAGGCTTCTGAAATATTCCGATGTATACTGGGTGGCCTGAGAAGGGTGCTAAATAATTTAGGGACTGCGTAGTGGTCGTTGAAGGGAAGGAACACTGTGGTAGCAAATTGAGGTATGAAAATGAATATTTCTACAATGAATATAGGTTGCCTGCAAAGGAAATTGATAAGAATGAATCGAAAATGTGTTTTGTTAATCTGCAGATGCGTGTTTGGAAAGTTATATTTGGTTATATTTTTCCTTATCTTATCTAATAATAGTAATGTTATTTGGGTTAGTTTTATATTAGTAATATGGGTTGTAAGAGTTTATTACGGATCTGCGATACTGTTGGACACTTTAAGGTCTTATTTATATCTCAAAATATATAATAAATAATAAAGTGGCTTTACATTTAACATACAAAAGTTTGTCACTGTACACTTGTCTTCAAACATTCCAAATGTTCTGAGGAAAGTAAAAGAGAAACGGGAAGTGTAAACATTCTACCTTTGGAATACGATGCGTACCATTCTCTCACAAACATTTCTTGTTACAAAAGGAAACATGAAACGTTGATAATCTCTGTTGCACCACATTCTGCACGTTTCCATTTAAACAAAATCGCTCCCAGTGTCTGGCCAGAATCATAATCTTTCAAACTCGATGCCTATTTATATCCGCATTCCGTGAAAAATTCGCTCTCTTTGAATTTCGAAAACGGAGCAGCTTTCACGGATAATGGGGCATTCTCTGTAAATACAATAGCCATATCAAAAGAAAGGCTCCGAGCGAGAATCCATTGTTCCCAGTAATTAACAACACGTCGCGTTTTACAGGTAATCAAAGCGCAATCTAAAAACGCAGCCACTATTTCAATCATTCGCATGAAAACTAAGAAAGGCCCTTCTCTTCCACATTTTACTCCCAAACGCTGCAAATACCCGTGCGCCTCATCACGATCAACCTCAGTGTCGAAAATGTCCACTTTGCTAGATTCTGTGTCCACGCTTTCTCGACAAGTATAAATAATACCAGGGAGGACTGGAGGGTCCAAAGGAAATGTACCGTTATCGAGTTTATCGACAGATTTTTCGCGAGTGGCGAGTGCGTCGTGTCGTTGTCAATGCGCGTCCATAAATCACGCCACGAAGATCAAGGACAAGGAGGCTTTGCGAGCGAACGACCGGGTAGTTAGCGACTTAGTCGCGGAAGCAGGGAAACGGGGGAGAGAAAAATTTAATAAGTTATAAATTAAAAGTTCTCTTAACTATCATTTCCTTATAGCCAATCGATGTGTAGTTACCGATGTCTCGTCGGGCATTACGGCACTCCTCACGGCGGCAATCACGTTACGGACAGTCACCTGTATTAAAGACTGGTTTTAAAGTTGCGAAATAAAGTGTCTCCTTTTTGTCTGCCAATTTTTTTTTTTTCTTCTTCTTTTCCCCAACAGCCATTAATTCAGAGATTCCGTGGCTCACGCGTATGTTAACGAGCGACCAGAATTTAGTGTTGCCGACTAATTTGTCAACATGAATAGTGGATATCCTAATTGAGTTCCAATGCCTACCTTGTAATAATGGAATGGTTTTCTTTTTACTGGCGAAGATAGCTGTCAGAATGTTCTCTGATTTTACCTAATTACGGGAGGATCCGAATGTTTTATCTGGGATCGACAGTTCTTGTTCGGAAGGTAATTATTATTTTTGTAAATTCAGAGTTCAGCGTGATATAGGATTTTTGGTAACGTGGTAAAAATCACGTTATACGGGCATTTACTGTAATAAATTGCTCAGAAGCGTGTGGCTAGGTGACGGAGATATTTTAGTCGAGCTATTATTACCTGCCTTGTGGAATTGATGTGATGCTATCGTAGAAATGTATTACAACTTGTAGTAAGTATATTATAAATGTATAATGACCACGTAAGACTAGTATCAAGGTAAATTCTTCGAACACTACGATTTGGCAGATCAACTTTTTAATGAATAATGTAGTCATTTATATTGAGTAGTAGTTTCAACCCTGTAGCGTTTTATTAGCCATTAGAAAATAATTCAGAAAAAGTTGACTATTCCATGTTCAATAATACATGGGGGCATTTACTGCGGTCGAAGAATGATTACTTTTACTACATACGCCTCCGACAAAATATTATTGTTTAATAATAACTGCTTAATTGGAACAAATGCCTGGAAAAAGTTATGAAATCATTCATTAACTTCATTTTGCTTTGTGTCACATTAAATAAATTTATCCATTCTTTTATTTAATATTAATAATGTGCATTGCATAGGCTTACTAAAAATAACAAATATCCTGCTACTGTTAAGCGACAGTGTATACTTGCGCGCCGAAAAGAAGTGAATTAGATAAAGATATGCTGCACGTGTGCGGCCAGGTTTTTAGAAGCGTAGCACGGGTCAAAAGTGGTGGGAGAGAAATTTCGTCGATGAAAGGAACTTCTTTACGCCTATAAGTCGATACCTGGCGGCGAACGTGAATTGTACTAGTGTTCTGACGCGGTCATTATCTGAAGATTTCCAGCTCTCATAAATGCATTGTGACTTAATTCACCTTCCCGCCACGGCCACGATGGGTGGTCGGTGTATACATTTCCATCGTGTTTCCCATAACACCGCACCCCGTTGAGGGTGCGCAACGTACAAAAGAAATCTACCCCATTGGTATGTCGTTCTGTTTCAATTTGATGGAGTGTTTTACACGTAGCAATGCAGTCGTATTTTTCTTTTATTATACATAGATAGTATACGTGTTGTATTTCAGTTCATTTTATATTAGAAATTGGGGGAAAAACGTGTAATTTTACAACTTTCAATCGTTCAATCGAGTAAGATGGGCTGATCTGTGTTGTGGCATTTATATTCGTCATAAAAATGCATTATCGAATTTACAAATAGAATATAATCCTCGTTTTATTAGTCTTCAACTTTTTCCTGGAAATAAAGGTGCGCGCTGTTAAGAGGTTAATTAACCCTTTGTCACCTTATAACATCTTGCTCGAAAATGCTGTAAACAGTATTTCTATTTCTATTTGTACATTGTGTAACAGATATTAAATGTACTAAAAATATGGAGGCGTGTCAGGCTTATATGTCGTTCAAAATATTCAATAAAACCTTCAACTTTCTTGCCAGCGAAACATTTTCTCAATACAGCTTGATACTGATCGAACGGATTTTTGCCTAAACATTCGGTAGACCCAATCGTTAGATAAAAATATTTACAAATTATTCAACAAAATATATCTCTATATCAAGCAAATTATTAACAATGGTCCTCAAAACATTATCAATGTTTGTTACTAAAAGGTGTTAATAGAGAACATACTGATTAATCGAACGTTATATAAAATTCGTGGAGCAGTTGAATATTCGTGACAGACAGCAGAACGAGTAAAAACTAAACATTTCACTCGCAATCTAATGCATCTTAATTTAAAATTATGGTTATTGCGGAGTGAAACCTTGCATTGAAATAAAGTATGAAATATAAATCTATATGTTACAAAAAAAAAAAAGCTAACCACGAAATGGCAGCATATAATAAAATAAGAATTTTACAACCAACTTTGGAAAGCAACGCACGCGTGTATTTTATAATTATGGGACAAATATTATACGTCAAATCTATCTTGGATATAACGGTCCGATCGTAATTTACATAAACGTTCACAGATTTCGCGATCTCGTCTAAGGAATCATTTGAAAATGTTAATGTATACACCGAAGTTGTACTAAATTCATATTAAAAACTTTAGAAAACACGAAGTCGAATTAGACACAGGGCGTAACGTCGTGGTTCCCAAAACAGAAAAACGAATCTCCTCGTCCACGTGTAATGACCCAATATGTCTCCATGGAAATATTATTCGTAAAGACCAACCGCACGATTCTATATCACATTAATGCCTCTTCTTCGTTTCACAAATGAACGCCGCGAATTCGAAATCTAAACCATCCGCCACTCTCCGCTGTCCCTTCGCCGGACGACATAAATAATTTCTTGCGTTCGTTTCTGAATTCCTCGAAGCTCACTGCCCCGTTACGACTAGTGCCTGTATTCATTTCTCGTTACTCAAACGACGGAATCGCGATTCACACGAATTGAATAAAGAAAAAAAAAAGCACTTTCACCGCGCGTTCCCTCCGATCATTTAGCCAAACGATTTTCCATCGTTTTCGCAGCCGAACCGTCACGATTGCTGATCTAAAGGAAAAACTTTCTCCCATCTCTCGTCTAACGCATCGTGAGAACGCCGCAGCTCATAAAGGATTGAAAAGCAATAAGGCGATCAGCGCAGCGGAGCGGTTCGTTCGGGGGAAACAGAATGTTAACACCGTAGGTCTATTATATAGCGGCCATGGAGGCGGAATCGCGTGAAAACGTGGTGCTTTCTTTCACCCTGGATCGCGTTTTTATTGCTTCCACCGACGCCCTGTTCCCTACGTGGGTGGTTTACCTGGCCACATTACACGCGCCTTTAAGCACGTTTAGAGGCCGTTTACGCTCGCCCTGTTAGACAATGCTAAATCTTTAGAGCTGGTGAGATGTTGCCTTTGATGTTGCGAACACCGACCGCGTTCTCTAGATTCATGTACCTCTGCACAAAGATCCAGCGATAATTGTGTCATAATTCTGTCTATAGTTTCTCGTGAACCGTCTTCATCGAGCAGATACTCCCCTTTCTTTTGATCCTCCGTGGCAGAGTGTGTCTTCATTCAATTTTCGATTGTAGGCCACGCGATGACTCGTACGTTCTGCAGGATGTGGCGTGCCAGATGTGTCCGATCAACTTCTTCATCGCGTACCGGAACAGGATCTGGTTGGACCTCGGAAGGATGGACTTTGTTGCAGCGAGAAATTCGATTACGACTTCCTCCTCGGTTGTGACGCTTCAATATCGTCCGGCGCGGGGCTTTTCGTGATACATATTATGAAATCGTGCTTTCCTCGGGACCGGGAGAAAGTGAGTCGAGGAGCGCAGTCGATGTTGGGGGATTTAGAAATTCGGATATGATTTAAAATGCGACGAATTTCGGCGGAAGTTTTTAATTTATGTAATGTATGTGAGACGGTAGAAATGGATTCGTTAATTGGGATTAGATACGAGGTCTGCTCTTTCAGGAAGGTTTTTCGTACTATCCATTTGTATGTAAATTATTTGACGAATATGCGTTTCATTGAAATATAAAGGTGATTTATCGTGGCAACAAGTTATGCATATTTATTGTTAGATGAAAGTTAGCTTCATAGAGACGTCGTGGAATATATCAAACGGGGCCCTATCAAATAAATACTACATCAAAATATTTTAGAAAGTGGAGGAATGCAAATAATTAAATTCTTGTTAACGATTAAATTGTGGTCCAGGAATGTATGGAAAGTACCCATTTACAAAATCACGCTGTACAATTAGTTTAAATCGGTGCAACAGTGTAAATGATATTCTATTTTTAATCTTGTTCACTTTTCAACCTTTTTAACGCACAGAGGCAATTAATGCATTGTAATGAAAAAAAATTGGAAGACCAATATCCACGTTTTGACGAAATCATGTAGGCAATCTACCAGAATTTCAGAATATTTGTATTTTAATTAGCAAGCGAAGTTCTCTACTTCCTTACTAATCTACATATGAACAGACATTTATTTCAAACTATACTTCTCCACTTCTAAGTATTAGGGCTACCGAAAAGATCTGTCCGATAGTGTCATCTCAAGTTTCAATATATATGCGTGCCTCTTTTAACCATTGTATTTCTACATTTGTGCTTTTCTAAATTACATTGCTAACGATGGAAGTTATATTGTTCGATAAATATTAATAAATGTATTGCAAATGTATTAGTTTCTTTGAATTTCAAAACGTACAGAACATTGCTATTATTTCGAAGAATCAAATCCTCACGATCAGAATTGCAAGAAAAAGTCTTCCTTCTACCGATGAATCACGTACAATCAAAATTTTTTATATAAATGGGCCTACCGGAATGTTCTGTCCGTTTTTGAATGCAAAGGAAATAATACATTTTCAACGCATTCCTTAATATTTACCGAACAATATAATTTCCATCCTTACTAATGTAATTTAGAAACTTGAGATGATATTATCGGACAGAACTTTCCGGTAGACCTAATACTAAAAATTCCCCAATTTCCAAAAAATTCAGTCACTCTACCATTGATAGCAACCAAAATCTAAAAAGTTCCAGGACTATCTCCAAAATGAAACTGTACATTAAAAAACTACTTCCATTTCTATCTAACACATATATCCATGCCTTCAACACAGTTCTTTATTCATCTCCAAACTTCAATGTTACCCACCCCTCTACTTACACCCTTCTCCCCAATGTGCCATTCAAGTTTCCCTCCTCCCTCCGATTTCACTAATTTTGAAACAGTGTACATATCTTCAACCCCCACGATCTCTGCGTACACCGTGCAATCATGCTTTCTCTTCCCCATGCTTTCGTACCGCGTCTCACCCTATAGTTTTCGGAAACGCGCTACGACACACCGGACCCGTCACACGGAGGATATCGAATCCTCAACCTGTACGAACTCGGAATTCTCGATTTTTGCGGAAGCGAAGTTAAGCGTCCCTCGAGACTCGTGCATCTTTTTCGTCCCGCTTATTTGTTCTCTACTGGTCCCACCACGAAAGAAGACAGACCGATTCGATCCGGCGATGCCGGTGGGAAAAGGGAGAGACGGATGGAAGAAAGGAAAAAAGAATGGACGAGAAGGGGAGAAAGTGCGTCGTGGGGACGAGACGGGCTATTATACGCATATTGGGGGCCTGTTATAATTTGCGTGCGTTTATAACGCGGCCGGAGATTGCGTGCCTTGTGACGTGCACGCTTACCACTTAGGCGGGGGTTCGGCGTGCTTCGATGATTATACAATTGCATCAGGGGAATACCCATGGGCCAGCGCCTTTGGATGGTGATTTCTTTGATTCGTCGGCCGACGCTTCTGTCGATTCAGGATTACAATGTTCGGGCCGCGAAAACGGCCACGAATCTCGACTGTCTTTGATTTTTTTCGGTATCTCCTTTCTTCTCCATTTCGATCGGGCAAGGAAGTTGCGAGAACTATCGATAGCGATATTTGCTATTTCTTGGATTGTTTCTTATGCGCCAACAGCGATAGTGATGTATTTTAGTGCGTTGGGAATTAAAAGGCGGATTTCCTTATACAGTGGCTCACGAAAGTATTCGAACGCTCGCTATTAAAACTGTAAACAATAAAAGTATACATGTTAGACTTAAGTTCTGAAACTAATATTGTAACTACTGTAAGGCACAAGTATCGAGAATATATATACAAAATTTGAAGTGAATCGGATAATATTTGTAGAAGTTATGAAACATTCATTGAAAAGATGCGCTGAGCAGAGTCACAAAAGTATTCGAACGCCTAGACGTCAAACAATGAAACAATCTTTCTGTACGGAAACTGCAAACATTGATAGATTCAGTTGATGTAGAAACATCGTATAGTGAGTTTCGTGCTTCGCTGTGAATAATGTTAGATTTTTATAGTGATCATGAGTCCCAAAAAATCGGAAACTCAGATACGCGAGAGGGAATTAATATTAAAATTGCACAAATATGGAAAATCATATGGGCAGATTGCCGAAATGATAGGGAGATGTTTATCTACAGTGCATTATATTATTAAAAAATCAAAAATCGAAAAAACAATTATGAACAAACCCCGTACAGGTCGGCCAAAGAAACTGACTAGTAGAGAAGAGCAAAGTATTATACGCGAAATACAAAAAGATCCAAATATATCGGCCCCAAAACTCGCTCAAATAGTTGCCACCAACTTTAAAAAGGATGTTCATTCTGAATTATGTCGCAGGATTTTACGGAACAATGATTTCCATGGTAGAATTCCAAGGAAGAAGCCATTTATTAACAAGACAAATCAAGCTAAGCGTTTAAAATTTGCCAAAGAATACGTAAATAAAGATCATGCTTTCTGGGAAAAAGTTATCTTTTCTGACGAAAGTAAATTTAATATATTTGGTTCGGATGGACGTCGTTATATCTGGAGAAAACCCAATTCGGAAATGAATAGTAAAAATTTACGTCCTACTGTAAAGCACGGCGGTGGTTCCGTGATGGTGTGGGGGTGTATGGCTGCCAACGGCACTGGAAATCTCGTCTTTATAGATGGTATTTTAGATAAGCATAAATTTTTAAATATTTTAAAAAACAATTTAAAAGACAGTGCTACAAAATTGGGGTTATTGGGAAATTTTTATTTCCAGCAAGACAATGACCCCAAAGCATGCGGCCAGAATTATACAAGAATGGTTATTGTATAATACACCACATAGGTTACATACACCCCCACAAAGTCCAGACATTAACCCCATTGAACATTTGTGGGCGGAAATCGGCAAGAGATTAAGAGATTACAACATAACTTCGAAAGACGTACTAAAACAAAAAATTTTGGAAGTATGGAATTCTATCGAACCTGAAATAACGAAAAAGCTAGTGCACAGCATGCAACAACGTCTCAAAAGCGTAATTGCAGCCAAAGGAGGCCCAACTAAATATTAATATAAAATAAGGTGTATATAATTAATGCCGTTCGAATACTTTTGTGACTCTGTTCAGGGCATCTTTGCAATTAATGTTTCATAACTTCTACAGATATTATCCGATTCACTTCAAATTTTGTATATATATATTCTCGATACTTGTGCCTTATAGTAGTTACAATATTAGTTTCAGAACTTAAGTCTAACATGTATACTTTTATTGTTTACAGTTTTAATAGCGAGCGTTCGAATACTTTCGTGAGCCACTGTATGTAGTTGGTATGTCAGTTGGCGAATGAGAATATGGAAAAGAACTAGCGGCCAAGTCTGCCCTTAGTTTTTTAGAAACATTGTATTTCGCGTTAACGGTTCATTAATTCGAACTTAATATTACAAAGAGTAATGGTTGTTTTTAGAGCCTCGTTTTTACTTCAATTTAATCTTAAATCGGATATCCCATCAACATGTGTCTTTGTTAACGGTTACGAACTATTGAGTAGAGATGGGTTTTTAAAAAAAATAATGTCGTAGATCTGAAAAGAGTAAAAACAGAGATTCAAGAAAGGGGTTTAGGTATAACATTCTTAATAAACAGTGACGTATATTAATCTTATCGTGTTTGAAGGATCAGTCGAGAAGGACACGTAACATAGCGCGAGTCGTTGATACAATATCAAATTTTACATTTCCAATACGTATAAGCAACATTCATTTGACAATAAATCACTTTTGGAAGTTAGACTTCGGGACGCCCGTAGTCTGAATAAAGTTATTAAAAAATTAGTGAAATAATTTAGATATCTGTGGTATTATAAATGAATGGTGCCCGTGTACCATTTTTTGTTTTCTTCCACTGCTACCTGCAGACATTGTCCGTGTGTCGTTTATCCGCGGTTAGGATATAATATGGCGCAAGTCCGGATCTTCGAGACTTGTAATTTCTTGTATCCTTTATCCATTCAGTCTACTTCCAGCGGCACCATTGTACTCGCAGCTTGTTGGCAGGTGCATCCCTCAATAAGGCTCGGAGAAACAAAGAGCTGCACACGCACTTCCGTTTACTTACGCAACATCCTTCCGGTACCGTTTTAACCCGTTGCTATATACATACGTGCATGTGCATGTGCACGTGTTGTCGGGCCATGACAGTATTATGGAGAATACAAAAATCTACGGATAATATTTAAATACGTGAATTGTAAATAAAATATTTTTTAATCTTCTTATCAAAATCGTTCTTTGCTCTATATATTGATGAGAGAGTACACACTTTCCTGTATCCGGTCTTGAGTGTCGAATCTCCATAGCCCGAATATTTTCGTGACTATCGAGAAAATTGATGTAACGTGAAACCAATCAAAATCAATCTCTACATACAAATTAACAATGCATTTACAATTTTCAATCATTTTGTTATAACGAATGTATGCACTTTGTAACCACGGAGGTACATACAACGGCGCGCCTTTAATTTACTTTATGCATCGGCTACGAGAGAACGAAAGGAAATATTACAAATGCGGTTTACCATATTCGGGACAATTAGTTTGCTTTCAAGCAGCATCAATTCTTTCGTAATTTGCAATATTACGAAAATCAATTTATGGTCGCGGTCAGGTGGTTTCGTTCCGGTGTATGTATATCAGCATTTGCGTATATGAAAGCTTAAGTATGAAATTCCATAAAACAGTTTGTCAGAGCTGTAGTATTATAGTTTAGGGCTTTGAACCTGTAGAGCTCCAAAAGACACATCCGCAACGGTTTGCACCGAATAATTGTGGTTATCAACTTGAATCTACCAAATACTTTGTCAATTTGAAAGTATTTCCATGATACCACTGATGAATTAACACGCGCGTTAACCTTTAATTAATATCACATTTGATTACATAAATTATTTATCATATGCTCGTATATTATCGTTAACCTGACGGCTTTGCTACAAGCGTTAACCATTTTAGCTTAAAAAAATCTTGTCACACAAATATTCCAACAATTTGTACTTTCAATTGTTGTATATTCCAGCATATACTTATCAAAACAGTATATGATAACTAGACTCCGGATATTTATGCAAATGCATATTTTTATAGAAAACAGATACACTTGGAGCAATATGTTTTATGGTTAGAGAATTCTGAAAATATATTTTTTATTTTGCACTTTTTGCACATTGCATATGTTTTTATGTTTTATATTTAAAAACATATATAATATGTTATAATCGATAATGGATTGTTAATGTTGTATATTTTCCCTGCATATTTCCCCATATTTGCATATTTATTGTGCATAAACATTCGCAGTCTAATGACAACCAAATTTGAATGGAACACGTAATATGTTGTCAAATGACTTGCACCGTCATTCACAATTGAATTAAAATTAAATTTCTCACCTCCGCATTTCTGTATTACAACAGTCGCCATACGATGGATGAGTTCAATACGTACTAAGCCACTAGCCAAATTTTCCTACACGAAACTGATTAACTCCAGATCCAGATATTTGAATATAAAAGAACAGACGAACTTCGGCGCTGTACGCACCGATTATAAACGTGTACACCTGTGTACAGGGGGTAACTTGAACAGCTTTAATTCACATGCGGCGCCCTGTGTGCCGTCATTATTTGCGAAGGCCCGAAGCGAAAATGCTAATAGGCTTCCGCGGCGCGAGTGAGAGCGACCTATCGTAATTCACGGTTCCCATAACGAGCCAATTCGAAAATATTATTTTGCTTACCGTTCATATTGTCCGGTGGAGAGGACAATGTAAAATTCGCGACACGAAGGTGTCCGGTCTCGTGCAAAATGAGTTGTCGAACCACCTCGGCTCGCTCACTTCAGGACTTCCGCGTTACGTTTGCAAATATGTATATTTAATAACGCCGCTCTCCTTTGGATCTCGGCATCACGACAGTCTCCCCTTTCCTTGAACACGTCATGTGTGGCAATTTTGATCGAGTTTTTCTACCCCTTGGTCCTCAATCACGGTGCTGGAAATGGCAATCTTTTAGTCTTTACTTTGAGAGCTGTCTCGCCCCGCATGAACATCTTTAAATATCCCGGTCGGAGTAAATGATACGGTGAAATTGTTTCTCTCGGAATGACAAATATTCCTGCGGAGAAATAATTTATTTCAAGCCTGCATTCTTCTTCAAGAGCCAAGATTGTTGTTGCTTTTAAAAACGGGGTCATCTATTTTCATTATAATTCCTATAACTTCGAGTGCAAAGAATTTAGATACTTATGAAAATGCACTAGTTGCGCCAGATATTAGAGATATGCTGTGGCGTTCAAAGAAAGTGAGAAACCCCATGTTCGGGGAGGAAGAAACACGAGCAAAGAATAGAATACAGGAATGGGGAACAAAATAAAAAAATTAAACGCTGTTATCAACAATGAGTCTGTGTATATTTGAAAGGTGGGCGAATACAGGACACTAAATTGTTTGTAAGAAGAACGTTACCACAAAAGTAGAACCACTTGTTAAGTAAGTACAGTACCTGTTCTGAATGATTTCTCAGTAGATTTCGCACAAAATTCACGAATTCTATTCAAATCTAAAAGTCGCACAACTGCCCGCAAAGTAAACTCCGCTTTAAAAATCCTCAAATTCCCAGTACAAATGATGGATCATGGAACAAAATATTGAACTGCGTCCAGTTTGAAACAACTACGATAAAATAAATCACGCGACGATGCAGGAAGACAAGAATTCAATTCTCTCGGAATTCTAAGAAAACAACGCATTTTTCAACAATCACGTTACTTTCCCCGCTAGGGAACGACAGGATATTCCCGGTTTTTTATTAATATCAATTTGCAAGCAATACAAATGAGTTACACGGTACCTTGGCCACTTCGCAAAGCGGGGGCGAAGTCCATGCTAAATCCGACAATTACTAATCTGCCGATCCTAGTGCGAGATATCCCGATAAATCTCGCATTATCCTTCGTATATTGCCCGCGCGAGTGCCGTTTAACAGAGGGAACGTTTACTTATATCCACCTAAGTGAACATCGGGTGTCTCCAAAAAATTCCTCACTCATC
Source organism: Nomada lathburiana (assembly GCA_963667235.1). Lineage (NCBI taxonomy): Eukaryota > Metazoa > Arthropoda > Insecta > Hymenoptera > Apidae > Nomada > Nomada lathburiana. The sequence goes on along the minus strand of OY763898.1, from coordinate 5,427,739 downwards.
CTCCAATTAATAAAAATCGAACGCATCGTTCCTTCACGATCCGATACGAAATGCTATCAACATGTGAACTCGCAAAAGAGTGTCTCGATTTCTAAGAAATCTCATTCTTCGCCAAGAGATTTAATTAATTCATTTCGCACGTTCATTTCAAGTAGTCCACCGCGTATGCGCGTGGATGCACGCGTGCGCCAGGATCTATGCGGAAATGCTTAACTTATGAACTCATCCCGCGGATTGCCAGCAATATACTATGGAACCACGTGCGGCACACTGAATAGAAACGTCTTTGGGCCGAGCAATGCAGATTCCCGCGTTGGGCCCCATCGTTTCCTGGATCATTGCCGAGGTGAAAACATCGGTACGTCACAGTCACCGGGCGCTGGATGATTAATGATCGTTCGACAGTGCTTGGCTCGGTAGATCCGACGGCGTCAGGAAATCTACCCTGTCGTCGCGGCCAAACGACGAGAGTCGACGTCCGAAGTGATCAACCGCTGCTACCGATTGGTACCGCAAAGAGAACTGTACTGGGAATTATAGTTCGGTGACCTGTTCCCTGCGCTTGCGATTCAATGGCGGCGGAGTTGACGGATATTAATATAAACACAGTAGAGACTCGATTAACGGATTACGAGGATGTCGATGGGTCTTCTCGAACCCCTGGAATCAGTTTCCTTTCATTCATTTTTGTCTTCCTTTTTTCAGTTTTCTCGACGCCGAGATTTCTGGTATTCTTCGCACGCTTCGTGACTGTTCATATTCCTCTGGGGTGTTTTAATCGTGAGCCCTCGGGATAAGGGATGCGATTGATTTATTTATGTCGGCATAATGGGCTCGGAAAGCTTATGTTCTAGCGATTTCTACGAAATTTTTCGCACGGTTTTATTAGAAAGTGATTGGAGAGAAATGGATGGATATTCAGTAAATATTGACAATGTATTATTTCCTTTGAATTCAAAAACGGGCAGAAATTTCCGGTGGATCTATTTGTATACAAAATTTTAATTAAACGCGGTTCATCAGTAGAAGGAAGACTTTCTCTTGCGATTCTGATTGTGACAACTTGATGCTTCTAAATAATAGGTCGACCGGAAAGTTCTGCCCGTTTTTGAGTTCAAAGAAAATCATACATTTATTAATATTTGCTGAACAATATCATGTCCATCGTTACTAATGTAATTTAGGAAAGCACATATGGAGAAATACAATGGTAAAATGAGGCAGCCATATACATACGTTGAAACTTTAGATGACACTATCGGACAGAACTTTCCGGTAGACCTAATATCTTTGTGGTAGAAAGGAAAGCTTTTACGAGTCGAGTATGAAACCGACAAAAATTGGGGAATTAAATTTTGACATTGTGCAACATCGTCCATATTCACCTGATTTAGAATTATCAGCTCGCCATTTGCTATAAAGATCATTACAAAATTATCTGAACCGAGCAGAACATTTTTAAGCCGTGAGACAGTTGAAATTCAAATTTCTGCGTGGAAGGAAAGTAGCGCTCATGAAACATTGGATGAACGTATTGCGGATTATTGGAGATTATATCATTCGGTAAAAATAATATAGTCAGTAAAAGAACAAATATACAAACTTTCGGTTCAGCCAGATAATACAAAACATGAGATGGCGGAAACAAGTTTTTGAAAAATTTGGCCATGAAATAAGTCACAATATTGAAATATGTATCAGAAGGTATATCTTAGTGGTAACAGGAAGAAAAATGGAAAGGAGGAAGTTGACTTCAATTACAACGAATACAATGAAACGTGGTAAGTGTTTCACGTGACACGAGGAAGACGATATCAGTTCTCAAAAAACGATAAGGTCTACATATTTGATGGGTAAAGTGTATTATATACAATGTAAGAAACATTTTTTATAATAATACTGGGAGATAAATATTTGCAGAGTTGGGCTTAACCATTCGCGTGAAACTCGTTTCGTAAAGTTGCTTCGTACCATAGAGCAATTAACACCAATACCGCAATTGATTTCGATTTCGCGATCGTAGCCATCACCGTCGTTTCAAGCGACTGTTATTTGAACCGATTTCTGCCTTACAATTGGCTTTTAAAGGATTGCACGTTAGTAGTTTCTCTGTGTAGATACCATAAAGTGTCAGAAGTGGACGAGCATAATAATTGAATTACTAATTACTTCATCCGACGAGGAAATCTTTGAATAATTAATTCTCGATTCAGACTCTTGCGGCGGACACTTGTTGGCCAATAGCCTTGTTTCATTAATCGTAATGACGTTTGATACACCAATGTCGGCGTTTGTCTGTGAAACTACAGGAAGCTTAATAATTCGCACGAGGAAACTAAGAATTTCGCTATATATACCGAGCGTGGAACAAACGCGAACAGAAGAATCCTTTAACAATCGCAGCAATTACAGCGTCGGGCTGTCTTTCAATGGATGCTCGGGTGTGCGTCGAAAGTAATTGACGACACACCAGTTCCACGATGTTCACTGAATTGTAATCGTGCTCCAAGTGTAAGTTTCTTTAATCAGCTTGCGCCTGAATGACTGTCTAAAATATTGTCGATCGTTCCAATACCTCGTCTTTCATCAAGCAATTAATTATCGTCACGTCTGGAAGAATTCATCGGCCCGTTACTCGGCTGATTGCGCAACATTCGTGTATTTGAACTGGAAGTAATTAGGATAAGCATAGTACCCACGAACATCTTCATTTATTCATTATGTCGTACAGTGGAGTATTTGGCCAGAAAAGCTGGGCAAAATTATTTTATTGGTTTTCACAGGCACAACAAATATTTGCGAATAAGTGAATTTGTTAACATGATTTATTTTATTACGGCATTATCGTATTGAGAGTTACATACATACATATGAAGGGCTCAGAAGCCAATCAGCGTAAGTCCAACTTTCCTTGAAAATGAGTTACGTAGTTAAAAAACCTATTTATTGTTAAAACTTTCAGTTGATAAACCAGTTGAGTCACTATTTTCGTACGTAAGCAATAGATAGCGGTAAGAACATTGTCATTTTTTTCCAAGTAATTTGTAAAAACCTTATTTAAAGGTGTTTTTATTTCCTTATTTCTTAATGGTCTTACACTGATTGGCTTCTGAACCCTCCGTACATATAATTATATTTATACAATTACCCAACTCAATTTATATAAAACAGTTTACGAACACGAAAGTGGTTGAACGGACATTACATAGAGATATACAATTGTCATTCTGTCTTATTGAAAGCCATCATAAATGGCTGCAACAAGACCTATATGCTAATAATTTCAAAGCAAGAAATCTGAAACCACGCATTTTGACTGGCTTGGTAGCTCCAGTCTTAAGCCTTGAAGTGAAAAATTCTTGCAAACGCATTTGTCCTCTGGTAGCGCTAAAACTGTACGGAAAAATCGTCTGCATCGTGAAAATTGAAACAGACATTTAGGTGTCCCGTTTCACAAGGGACACCCTGTCCACGCCTATTCGACGTTCACGGTTCGCTGTACACTGTATTATCCTTTGGAAATAAAAGCGCATTAAACGACAGCGAATTCTGGTCCCAAGTCAGCCCGCTTCTCCGAGTAACAACGTCCTCTAAAGAAGGTACTTGCACCATCCCGCTACGATCAGGATTCAATACAAATTGCTCGTCAGGGTACAAAGCCTAATTCCACCTGGTACGGGGGGGGGGGGGGGGCCGATTCGACGGGGTATCTGGATCGCGAGTCGGTGACGGTCGCATGTACCTGCAGGAGCTGTCCTTCGCGGCGGAGGTCAGTCGTTAACGCGTCACGAAAAGATGGACGAGCCACTGCCGGTGTCCGCGGGCGCACAATGCCATATTAATGGCTGTCGGTAGCGGTGATAAATTCCTAGGTCGAACCCGCTCTCCTGCAAAAGCGTTCCTCTTCAGCTTCGTTGCTTGCCTCGCGTCGCATTCTCGCTCTCTCTCTCTCTTCCCCCCGGGACGGGCAGGCCGGAATGGCGACAATGAGCGGGAATAAGTCAACTCGATGGCCATAGAGGGGGACCAGATAAAAGAGAAGAGACGGCCGCAAGACGAAGAATGTTCATTATCGGGGAATAGAACCTGTTGTTCCTTACGGTCCTGTTTTCGCTGGACGAGCTGATTCATTGAGGAACGCTCCTCTTTCGTGCGATTTGATTCGAGCACATTTTACGATTTTATGCGCGGCAATATCTCGCGCAGTCCGGCCTCGATTAGACCGGTTGGAAAATTACAACAACAAATTTCCTTTGCTTGAAAGAAGCAAAGAAGTGCATACGTGTTTATTTAGAAGAGTGAAATTCTCACAATCAGAATCGCCAGAGAAAGCGGAATCAGGTCAGAATCGTCTTCCGTCTACTGATGAATCGCGAATAATCGAAATTTTGTATATAAATAGGTCTAACGAGAAGTTCCGGCAGTTTTTTAATTCAAAGAGAATAATACATTTACTAATATTTACTGAGCAATATCATTTCCATCGTTACTAATATAATTTAGAAAAGCACATACGTATAAATACAATGGTAAAAAGGGGCAACCATACAATGGTGAAAATTGAGATGAGTTTATGGGACAGAACTTTCCGGTGGACCTAATGCACACATTAATATTACCCTCCTTTTATTTATTGAGAAGCAGGAAGAACAAAGTGTTTGGAACCAATTATCGTTTTTTGTGTGCAGTTAGTTCCTCGATTAGTCCGGCTAATTGGTGGAACCGATTCATTATTGAATTTGTCATGAATGGATCAATGTAACTTTTCACACTTTACAAATGTACATTAAGGTAGGCTGCTTATGCTTGAAAATTATTAGCTGAAAATATATCTTAATTTCAGTTATTATTGTTGCTATAATTGTGATGGAATTTACCAAGCAGAGGATTTGGTACTGGCTCGAGGTGCATATAACATTTGCTATGAACAAGCTGTGCCGAGTCGATATTAGTATGATTATTGTAGAAATTATTTTTCTATCGTTGTTATATTTAGTATGACTGGTTATTGAATGTATGAGTGGACGTGTATTGGCAGTTTCAGCAGTTATACATTTTCTATGGATGTCAGTATTACGATGCACGTAACTGATATAATATTATAAATGGTACCACAGTGAACTCCCGTATGACGTATTGGATGATTGCATACTTTCGTAGCCGATTTGAAAATAAAACACCGGTGGTATTTCTTGTATTCCTGCATTTAGTTTGGCAAGTAGCACACAATATTTGTCGGATGTAATTGTTTCGCCAGGTGGAAGAAGCTCGAAGAAAATTGTTCACCTGCAATCCCACCAAACAGACAGCAACGTCTTCATTCTTTATTTTCAAATCGGGCACGAACTTATGCAACCATCTAACATTAACGCGGTTAATACGTTACGCGTTGTACGAATTCGCGTTATGGAAAACCACGCTCTACAAGGATTTTTTTCATACAATACGAATATTACGAAGTAATATGTTTCGAATGATTAATCCTATAGAGTCATTCCATGCCAAATCGATCACTTTTTGACGTCACCATCGGCGATTTTGTTCTAAATGAAATATGTTGTAGTCCATGTGAAATTAGGGGGGAGGGGTTTAAGTCATCATTTTGGTGGTCTACAATTTGTTAAGACAATTCAGGCCTTCGAAGTTTGCAATTTTTGCCTGTTTTGCGAAAAAATGTTGATATACATCAACTTTCGTTTCTTATGTTTTATCGAATAGGGCAATTTAAACAAAAATAAATAGTATAGATATGATATATGTATATATGCTACTAATTTAGAAAATCGCATATTGCTAATGTATGTAAACATGACTTTTTTATTTTATATAAATTCAACAGAAGATGAGGAGTTCCCGCATTTTATTATATAACGTTGCAGAAACTCGCGTTGTACGGGAGTCTACTGTATTGTTATTTTGCTTTGTCCCCATATTCTTTTGATTTCCTGAGTTAAAGCACGGTATGCATTTTCCCAGTGTCTTCGTACACATTGATTCTTATATGCACATATGTATGTTGATCGTTTGACATGGCTGTCTACGAGGTGTGTATTTCCTAGCAATGTCTGTTTTCTACGTTTCTTCTATCTGTGAATTTGTTCCAGTGTATCTTGCGCGTTATTATTATTATTATCAGTAGTACTATTATGAGTATTGGTATTAATTCTTATGGTTCGCGATGTTTGCCGTTACGTCTTCATTATTCGCAAGAAGATAAAGGTAATAAGAGACACAAGTGCGCGAGCAAATTATAAGATACAATCTGGCCACAATGCATCGCCCAACCGTGATCCATATATGTAATAACTTAATAACCATTTATTATAGGGAATTATTATCGAAGGGAAAACACGAACACGATCCTTTCGTCGCCGCTTTGCAAATACACCCGTACGGCAAGTGGCAACATGGAATCTCATAGGATTCTGCTCGTGATGTCATAACCCAGATAATCATCGCGGCATGAGAACGAAGCCGCGGTACCGAGTCGAGGATAAAACTATCGCGGGATAAAGTGCAACCACGGTTAAAAGGGCAGAACAAGCAGAGATACTGGAACTTGAGTTAATTGCAGCTCCTAGTTCTCCATCCTGAGATCGATGCTAGTTAACCCCCTACCACTCGTTCGCACCGCTTTCTTCGCTTTATCTCAAGCACTCTCTCCTTCTCTCAGCGCGATGAAGAAGATTACGCTTAAGCATTCGCACGACCTTCATCGCGCGTATCTCGAGTGCCCGGAACCACGACAGCTTCTCTGAGAACTTGTGGGTAAGGTCAGTGGCCGTTTCAGAGATTTCAGCCGTGGACCTTGTTTGCCCTGGATGTATATGGATATACGTATATTGTACCCATCTCGACAATTAGCTTTGCGCTTTGCTCATCTTACTGGGAATTTTGTTTTAAGGCGATTACAGTGTGCATCCTTTAGTTTATGTTCTTCATCCTTTCTTTTTCAGTAGCAGTTTGTCGTGGTACTTTTCCAAATCGATTTAAAGCTGAATATTGTTTCAGCGAGTCTTTTGTGTTGCTCGTATCATTAGGTTTCCAGAAAGGTAAAGAAACTGTGTTTAATCTGTGATTTTAGATTAGATAGAGAAACAAATTTTAGATTGACATTAGCAAATGATGCGATACTTAGTTGACTTTTACTAGTTCACGGTTTCATAATGAAACAATGCAAGTATGGCAACAATTTATATTCAAATACATGTTTCGATGGCCTTGCTACTGTTTCTTATTATCTCATTATATTTGAAAAATTCAGGGGAAAATATCCTCCAAACGGCACAAACTAGCTTCGTTCCAAACAAGAAAGTTATTCAATTACTGCAAATAAATCGCAAGGCATTAATCGAGTATATTCTCTGTGTACCTCGTATGAAAGACTTACTACTATCGAGCATTGTATTTTCTGGAAAGGACTGACTACTGAAATCGAAGTGAAAGATCAAGTAATCGAAATCTCGCGCACGTACGAGCGGCAGTCGTTGATTAAAGCTGGCCTGCTGGAATCACGAATGTAATTGATCGGTTTCACGATACGTTAGGAGGCCGGGGCCATCAGAATACGTGGACTTGCACCGAGCAACCGCGGTTACACGCGCCACGACGCGACGCGTCTGCTAATTACACAACTCCTCAGCACGCTCCGGCAGGATCTCAGATTGATCGATTGATTATACGCGACTAATTTCAATTTCGAAAGTCTGACAAACATGAACCGTTAGCCGAGGGTAGAATAGAAAGTGCAAGCGAATTATTTCTCGTTGTAATATCACTGCGAGTGACGGTTACCAGTGTTCCGAGATGTGGACGAGCTGATAATATGAATCAGCGTGCTTCCTACATATGTACGTGTGCCGCACAGAGATCACAATTTACCGTCACTAAAGCAAATGTAGCAGCAATGCCCACTGCGTAATTTGCACATACCCAAGGAAGAACAAATCGCGTTGCTTTGCATTAACGCGACGACTTATGACGGGGAATTAGTCAACCCTCTAAAGGTGTAATTCTGATTGCGAGCTTGCGAAGAACCATGTCCCAATGGAATCGAATTGACGGATATTAAGTAAGTGGTTCGCGTGAGCTTCGCAATTTTCTTTCATCTAACGAGGGGAAATCTATTTCCATTCTGCTCGTTTTAGGGATCGTGCCCTCAAATGGATGTGTTTCAATAGATCACGAATTGTTAGAATTTGATGGTGGTTAATTTTTTAGGTAAGATGCAGAGGCAAAGTAAATAAGTAGGCACTGTTTATATGTTTTATTGATTGCTTTAGTGTTGTGACCATGCACATGTACAGGGTGTTTCGTTCAACTGGAAACGGTGGAATACCTCAAGGGACATTAAAGTTATCAAAAAAATGTTCTAACAGTAATTATTTGGTATGAAGTGAGCCATTAGGTGCTATAAATCATTTTTCGGATGGTGTAGTGATGGAAGAGATATCAAAGTACAGTTAATTTCTATTAAATGGAACTGTACATTTTTATTCTTATGTACAGCGTTATTCAATCATTATATTCATATTTCCTCTTGTTAGTCGTCCCATTTCGTTCGCAGTTTGCCTATACGAAATTAAATTAATCGTTCGAAAGTTTGTTCTCTTCGCACCATTAGATTCAGCTGGCGATATCTGGCTCTTTCGGATCTACTTTTTGACATTCTTTTGCACGGAATTTTGCGTATTCGTCTCAGCATACGCTATAATAATATGAATACAAAAATACAGCATCCCATGTAAAAACATTGACTCTACTTTGATATCTCTCCCACCACTACGCCCACCGACAAATTATTTATACCACCCAATGGCCTCTTTCGTACCAAAAGGGTATTAGAACACATTTTTGATAGCATTAATATCTCGCGAGATACTGCTGTATAGCGCAATAAAAATACAAGTCATTTTAAACTCGAGTGCTTCATGAGAAATAGAAACTCCACGAAACGTATTAATATAATTGGCTCTAACCTACATGCGTGCCGTGTAGAAAGTTCGGATTAAATTTAGCAATCCTAACTTAACCCAACACTCGTGTATTCTTTTCGATGGAGCAAGCTTTTTGCTTTGCGTCTAATAATTCAGGCTTTATTTCAGCCAAAATTAAATCGACACGTACCTATACGACAGATTTCCAAAATTAATTTACTCGCAAATCATTCATTGGATAAATACATTTGATTGCATACTTCTGGTTCATTTTTGCGTAGAGAATCATCTCTTACCCTCTTGTTGTATGCCTTCGACGGTACCCTGTATAATATCCTTGCACGATTTATCATAGTTCTGTGTCCACATTTACCCTGACGAATATTCAGAAAACATTAATAATTGAAAGCTCTGGAGTGTCCAGAGGACGTATATGTCATGTTACAAGTGTTCAATTTATAGTAAACTGAATTCCAAAGTTATCCTACCAGAATTGTTCATCGAATAGTGATTTTCTTTATTCCTTGTATATACTTTTAATTCTATAAAAGGATGTACATATAATCTTTATCCACCGAGAAAATTAAATTTTCCCACAAATATCATACAGCTGCATCCTCTACTTAAACAAAACTTACATTAGAGTACACCAAAGAGCAGCGTCATGTGCAATAAAAACAATCCTAACTGTGTAACGCACGAAACAGTGATCCCCGATTCGGCACACCATAGATGCAAAAACACGCATCACGTACAATCCGCTACATCCTAACCGATGTCTCAAGCCCGCCAGCTTAACCATAATTCAAAGCTTGCGCACAATTTGGCGAGTACCCAGATTCCAATATTAATTCCTCGGTTTCCGTCGTTTCGACAAATAAAAAAGGGTTGAGATCAAAGCCGACCCGCGCCTCCCCGCGACTTTCGGGGCTGCAGGGCAGTAACAATGGTTGCGAGCAAACCCCCATTATGTTGTTACGCTGGGTTTGTCCTCCGGTGCGCGGACCACCGTCAATTAATCGCCGTCCCAGTTCGGTGCAACGACATTTTGCGATCCGACCGGCGTATCCGGCGTATCCTCTACGAGGGCGTCGTCCAGTCAACGTTTCGTCCCGTTTTTCTCTAACAGACTTCAGCCTGGAGCACGTAGACGAACCGAAGAGGCGCCAGTTGAAAAGGGCGTTCGACGACGACGTCGGATACGAGGAAGGGGCTAGGCGTCGCGTCGCTCGGTTCGAAGGTCCTAGCCCGCGGACCCCGTCGGACCGTTTTCGTGATAGCTCAGGGCCCGTTTATTAAGAAAGGTTTACGTCGTTGGTCCGTGCCTCCCCCCTCCACCACCCTGCGGGCGTCAGTGGGACGTTTATGACCGATTTCTGGGTTTTTGACCGCTCTAGGAATTCGCTTGGACACGGATGAACGTTCGTTTGATGGTCCACCGCGGCGATTAACATGACTCCGCAGCGAAGAATTTTGTCCGCCGGTCAAAGGGTTCATTTTGCGGATTCCTTTCCTGTAGATGTATCTTGTACTCGCCGACGTATACACGGTCTCGGCGATGGCACCCGAATACAATGCAGAATTCGGTTAGGTCGTTTGTTGCAGTTTTTGGTTGGTGTTCCACTTGCTTGGATACTCCCGTTTGGATGGTCCCGTTTAGAGCTGCATATTTTCTTGGAACGTTTGAGGGATTCCTTGAGGTTTTCTCGCAACCCTTCGATGGAAATGATTGATGGAACTTTGGTGGAGGGTTTTTGTTGTTTGCATTTGTTATTCGTGACGAGGCTCGATTTCAATGAATACTATCAAGGGGAGGGTTTGAGGGACGTGTCATGTTTGTAATATTTGTAATAGCATGAGGGATACGAGTGAAACTGTTATGCAAAGTATAATGTGTTTGGATGTTTGGTATAGTAGTTGCGAACACATTTATTTTTACTCAAATTTGTTGAGGATATTATGTTTTTATAAATCTCTTAGATTTCGAATGCATTTCGGTAAAAATAAAATTGGTGGCTTTGTTGCTATTCTACATTTTCGAATCAGTCTTTCACGTTGAATAACCCCCTACTCGCTTGTACCACCAGTTATGGGACACTCTGTCAATAAAAAACCCAATGTGTAGTAGTAACGATTAGAATGATTTTCTTTGTTATCCATAATCTATTGCTATTGTCCTGGTAAGTTCCAGCCTCTGACACTTAAATAAGCCCACAATTGCACAGGGAAATGAAAATTTTAACATAAGCATAGCGATTATTATTTTTGCATAATCTAATGTCATTATTGCTCGCTATAACGGTAACATAAAAAATAAACATGTCCCCGATGCACAAAGACAGGGCAGATTTGATTAACTATCAAAAAGTTATATGTACGAACACTTAGATACTCCGTTTATTTGCCCAGCTGTAATTGATAATAATAATATACTAATCTAAAGAACGTTTATATAAATTTTCAGCGAACGATCGATGAATATACGAAGGCGTATGATATGTATGCCTCTTCGGTAGCGAAAGGGTTAAAACGACATTATTGTATAAACGGAACACCAAAATCACCGACCCCGCGTTCCACATTTTATCGCGGTAACGAGTCTTTACATGTGAGAGAGGCCTTAAGAGGAGTCACTTCCGAGGGACATCCGGCAGAAAGCGTCGGTCGTTTTCTCGCAATCCGTTCACCGCTGCGAATCTTCTTCTACGAATCGTGCCCGGCCGATCCGAAAGAGTGGAGAGGGACTCTATGGCTGTTGCTCGTGCGGCTCTTATTTTACGGCGCTCGGTGCAAATTGCCCAAGGATTAGAATCGCGAGCACAGGCTGCGTGCTGCGGGCCCCGAAGCGATGAATTATTATTGTCTCGTGCCTCACGCAGCCACGCTTCACGTTTTATGCAGCCGTACGGGCATCCTCGAAGCGACCAAATACCGACAATAATATACCGAAATAACTGGATCCTCCTTCGACAAACGTTACCGGCCGTATCGCAGCGCGATTGTTGCGTTAATACTGGCGTTAAACGTATCTCCTATTATCCCCGGGAGCCTGCCTTCGCACCCTTATTTTGGCCACGTGATTTGGGTACCCATTTTCTCAGCAAAAGGAGTCGAGGTGTATAATAGATTGTGTGAAATGAAATTTGCGTTCAAGCTGAGAGTTTGTGGAAATTGGACAATGTGTTTAATGGTAATTTGACGCTTATTTAATTCAGTAAGATTGAAGCTGCGTTCGTTTGCGATGCGTGCATTCTTTTGTTTCTATGCGCTCCACGTTTTATCGTCATCGGTTATGATTAAGAATGAGCAAATGTTTTGTATTTTCGCGTATGTAGCGATAGTTATTTATCGATATTTCGTCCGTCGGCTATACTTCGCTTGATCTTCATTCTTGACCTAATTAATATTGTAATTGAGTCGGAATTTATTTTTGTGCTCGTAATCGTTTGAAACGTTTTAGTCTGGAGGTTATTCGTGGGTTCTTCGAGTGATCTGGGAAAAGATACGAAATAAAAATTGTCATTTTCTTCAAGTGCGCGTACTTATCAAATGCCATCAGTCTTTGGTGATGTATAGTTGTGAATTCGAAATATTTTTTAGTCTTTGCGATTTTTCTATGATGGATATCTTTGTTCAGGTATGCAACATCTTTTTTTTATCGAGTTTTTACACATTTCTTAACTGAATTTGTTCAAGTTCCTCTCATACTTTGTGGTATCCGATATTCTAACTTTATCTAAATGTATACAAAAATGCAGATGGTTGCAGATATTGCTCTTCTTGCATTTAATAACAGAGATATTTAAAAACCTATTGATATAAAAATAACTTTCTTATAAGAGAACAGCATACGGGGAAAATGTCGCGTATGTCAATAAATAAAGATGTACTTAATTATATAATATCATTCGATTCAATAATATCGCATAAGGCCGGGGAAAAAATGTCACGATGAGTCTTTTGAATATTTACAATTGATGACTGAAGTTAAAAGATATTTATAAATTTATATTTTTATTATTTTGTTCTCCTAATATCATTTATACGTCTATCATTGAAATACTCTTCATTACTTAATCACTAAGGCTGCTAGGATAATAACTATAATTTTTTCGCGTTAGAAACAAGGTTCAGACCACTGTGAGTCGTTTGCCCAAGATGTTCGAATGATGTAGAGGTTTATTAGAATATTTGGTTGCGTAGTTTGCTATTTCGTTTTTATTGGCGTCATTTGCTGCCGCGTTTGTTCTTATCCGAAACATTTTAGATTGAAATTTTTTTACGAGCCTGGCATTCGAGATAGAGGATGATCCTCGTGATTGAATGCCATACGTCTATAGTGGTCTTAGAATTCACCTATACGTACAGAATTACTTTTCATTTCAGAGTTAGCTTGGATTGGGGAGCTGGTAACAGGTAGAAATAAAATGTGTATGCCATATTCGTAGCTCTGCCCTCTACACGAAGTGAAAATTAAGTTTCTTTTTATAACAGTCATTAGAAAGGGTTCAGTGAAGTATGAGGCTTTATTAGGAGAGCGTAATAGTTGTGCAGATTTTATGTATGTAACAAAAATCTAAGAACCGTGTCTTACATTTTTTGTTTTATATGTAGCTATATATTCCTCAATTGCTTACTCATTATTAAAGTAACAAATTTGTTGTTATTGCATGGAGCAACATTAGTTTTCTGTCTATTATCCAATAATTTATTTAGAGAAACAAAGACGGAACGGAAAGGAACCCTTGCATTTCCGCAATATTATTTTACACGTGTCTTTCAGAAAACGTTTATCAAGATATGAATGGGTGATGCTAAAGTTGGTTAACGAATAGTAGAACAATATTGGCGAGTCAGAAATCGAGACACCTATATACCATACTGCTATCCTTGAAGAACCTTGGAATTAACCCTAACATTCCTTACCTCCTAATAACGGCAGACCATAAGATTATCAATGAAATTTCGAACCCATTCAATAATGACCCCCTCCTAAACAACCTGCAACACGAACTCCTCAAATATAATAATGTCAAGCTAGACGTACCAAACCCACATAACGGTTTGACCTCACCCTCTCCAAAAGAAACTAGCATCAACGTACACGAATTTCCGATCCCAGTTCAAGACCCCCAGAAACATTTCTCCAAAATAATCTATGACAAATGGAACCAGCAGTGGCTTAACGGAAAACAAACCAAACTCAATGAAGTAAGAGAAAACATCAACACGAAAAACGCAGCTCTTTCTCTGCCCAGGAAAAATCAAGTTCTACTAACAAGACTAAGAATAGGCCACTCCAAATTGACACATGACCACTTATTATGAAAAAAGGATCCTCCACTATACAATAGATGCAACGAACAACTATCAATAAAAATAATGCAGGATTATCCCTCCACAAGCTCGTTACGAGAAGCACTAAAACTTCCCCCAGATATTAAAATCAGCCTAAATGACAATAAATTCATTTATCATTCACATTTAGTAAAACTGTTAACACTGCAACGGTAGATTGTACAATTCTTAAATGAAACATAAGAGAAATACCAAATTAGCACCTTTTTAATTTGAATGAATTACTCACGACAAGATATATACCGTTTAAAATCTGCATAATTATAATTAATGTGAGTTTACGAAAGCACATTAGAAAGTATCATAACTGTCATAATTTATTACTATGTTTGTGTTTCTGTAGAGTTTACACTTTTAGAAATTATCGGCATGGAATTCCTTTTCGACTACTTAAAACTGTATTGCGAATGGGATTATCCATTTAACCGAGTTTTTAATCTATTCAAGCAGTATATTTTATTTTTTTAATTGACCTGGTAGCGTGTATTAATACGTTACTTATTATAAATTAACGGCACTCCTTATGAACATTTAAGAATAAATTATATTGTATCGGTATATCAGGATTTTATATTATTGTATTGCAAACATATTTAATACTATGGCACTGTGTACACAGTCATTGATTACTTTCAATTATTTTTACATAAGCTAGCATTTAACATGGTGAGGAAACTTAATTTTAGTCGTCAATTAATATGCTTTCAAATGCGTTCCCAATTTTTCGAAACAATCGAACCTAATTATAAACTGTGATAATTAAATCATTCGAAATGTTGACGAAGTTCAAAACACCTACTAACAGCTTCTTCCGATAAGGAACAGAATTCGTTTTGTGCACGTACCTGGCAAAAATGCATGATTTGCTGACATCCACTGATACCGAATAAGCGAAAAATAAATTGAAAACAAAATATGCATTACACGAACGATAAATTTCTAAAGGTATCAAAATCGAAAGACCATTATTTATTCTCTACCAGCCCGATACCATTGACACATCAATGTTCGAAGAAAATCAGCATTCACTAGTCACCACCGACATTGCCCGCCCCCACAATATCACCGATACACACACGCACGCATTTCCCTTCAAATCGCAACTCCATCGAACTAGATTATTCAGCTGGCTGTATTCTAAACGCACATGGATACAACAATTGAAACATACTGAAAGCGCCACAATAACCATGCACGAAGAAATAGCTGCACCGCGAATACGGCTGGTTTTCCGTTTCTTCGATCAGATCGCAGCATCGATTTTTGTCGCACGACTGTTTTAGGGTCGGTTCAGACGAGCAAACGTTTCCCGCATGAGAAATAGTCGCGCGTTCAAGCAGTACACGTGTACAGTTACTAGAACGAGCAGACGGGATCGCTGAATATCTTCATATAATTCTATATTTTGCCCAAACACGCATGCTTATGTAAAACGATGTTCTCATGGAGCAAAATGTTTTCATACGATTCTGCGTCCCATCCAAACACGCAGACTTAGGGCAAAATAATCGCTACGCATTTACATTCGGGGATACATCATTTACATTGAAAATCGTTGAACTCTTCTGTGCTATGTAATATTGCAACAGAACAAATAGGTCTTGCTCCGCATAATATTGATGTCAAAATGCGCGGCTAATTAAAGGTTCCACAGTTTTGAAATTAAGAAAACAATTCTAAGCATTCAACTGACAGTTTAACCCAAACTATTTCTTACCCAAATTTTGTCTGGCCACTTTCACGTGCGGTGCACTGACACGTCGAGATTTCACTGACAATTTTCGCAAACTACATACAATTCCATTGTAATCTTCTGGTACATGTCCAGTGTTTGGACCTAAACAGCACAAGACTCGGTCTCGTTGCGAATGGATTAATCCTTTCACTGCAACAAGTTCTAATAAATAGTAGTCTCCGGATGTTTATGCAAATGCATATTTTTTATAGAAAACAGATCGAGCAATAGGACCTGGGCAGAAACATGTTTTACGATTAGAGAATTCTGAAAATATATTCTTTACTTTGAATTTGTTGCATAATGCATTTGTTTTTATGTTTTATATTTAAAAACATATGGAATAACTTATTGCATATCCTATTTGCCCGGTATATGTATATCTTTCTTGTGGTATGTCACAATAATCGCAAAATGTATCGTTAATGTTGTATATTTTCCCGGCATATTTCCATATTTATTGTGCATAAACATCCGCAGCCTAATCATCAGCATTATGCAGCGCGATATTCATACGACAGTCGCTGTGGCTATCTGTGTTGTGTTGTTGTACACGCTGTCAGAAGCGCATAATAATAAAAAAATGAATATAACCATATATCCAATGCTATTATCTATCTATTTAATATAAACAGTGAATATCTTCCGATGTCTACGAGCAAAATTTGCTTGACGAATATCTACGCCTTTCTTACATATTCGAACAAGATATATGTATGTATATATCGATACCCTAATCCTAATGCCACACTGCACAGCAAAAGGACTGAACTCTCTACAGAACACCAGCTCTATATCTCATACATTTCACTCAAATAATTCTACACTCGTGAATAGCTTTCGCGGTGTCACATACAAATCGATCGAGCGTTAAAAATCCAAATGGGAACCCTCCAGACCGAAATTTCCAGGGGGGCCGAACAATAGGAGGTAAGTGTCCTATAACACGGTTTCGCTCTAACACGATCAGTTTGCGGAAACTTTTCTACAATACGGTTATTTGCAACGCGGTTTCATATACATATATGTATATGTACACATTAAAATTTGTTACTTAACTTTTTAACTTATCGAAGGAAGGAAGAGCAACCGGTCTTTTGTCTGTATTTCGTGGCGTTCACGAATGGCGTCTTCTCATATAACACGACATGTTCTAGGAACCTATCTACCGTGTTATAGGAGGGTTGCCCGTACATCGTTCGCAATCAAAGGGTTAATTCTACGCTCTGTCGAAGCACGCGGACATTTTCCGCGAGCGGAACGTCCGCTTGTTTGAACCGAGCCTTACGCTGCCCGCGAACACGAGGAATGCCCAGTCGCTCGGGGTTTCGATTCCATGAAGACATATCCACGCGCACACGTGGCTACACATACGCAAACCACTCGCGCCAAACCTCCCGACGATACGTCAGCGGGCACCCACATTCATTGTGCGCCACGGCGATTTCTCATTGCTGGCGGAGGAGGCACGGGACGAGTTATTGACTCGTTTGATCCTGGGTTACGCCCCGACCTACCTTAACACTAACTTACCATCTTGCCACGAGAGCTTTCGGCCCACGAACGGGGGCGTTCGCGGACACCGTAACGATCCTTTCGTTTTCTACGGTCGCACTCGAGGCCACGGAAAACGGTGCCACTTTGTTTTATTTGTGAATTACGAGCCGCTCACGCGGCCACGCAACTGGAATCGATGGATCGAAGTGACATTTTCGTTTACGCGGTTAGCTCCGGGCGGTGAATTTTATCCTGCCCGTACTATAGTGGATATTGGATTTGTTTCGCGGGACGGTTTATGATTCTTTTCTACGGCGGCGTTTCGTTACGGGGGAGCGTAAATGTCTCCATGGGTGGCGTTATAATTCTCGTTTCCGTTTATTGCGCGCGCTTGTTGCGGAGTTTCTTTTATTGCCGGCTGGTGGAACTGCGTGTGTACATGTACATGCTACGAGAACTGACAACTATTTTGTAATGAGAAGTATTAATATTTTTTGTTAGTGTTTACGTCATATGTGTGGATAATGTATATGTTGTAGTAACATTATTGCGTGTCAATTGAAGGTGTGATTATTTTTAATGTGAGTCATAATCATCTAGAGTCATAATTCTTTTTTTATTTTTTTATAATTGTTAGAATTGAAGGAAGACGTATATATACGTTCGTCAAATGTTAGGCAATTGTTTGCGATGAATTTATGTAAACGTTCTGTACAACAGTGCATCATTATTTCACCTATTTACATAAATTGAACCTTAGGTAATTAAGCAGAGTATCCAATTGTTTATACAAATAACCCCACCGGTACTGATCAAATCTGTACGCTTTTGTACATCGAGGACACTTTCATGTTTAATGCGACATTGTATACCTACAGGTGCAGACGGTAGGTAAATTTTTGTATATACGAAATGTTCAGCTAATAAAAATTCGCAGACGAATTCCTGAGATACAATCACAGTTCGATGCTATTTTTAAAACTTTTCAAAAACCAGGGACCCCGATATTTAACTATGTATATCGCCGGTAACGGGACATCGAAAGTCATTACTTCAGCTTGTCGAATATATTAATGATGAAATCTATGATGGCACTGGTATTATTATATTACGTCTGAGCGTTCGAAAATGTTTTAAAGGAACGTATTATTATTGTGTTAGTGTTGTTAAACGTGTATCAATTACGTTAAACATGTCCCTGCACTTCTTCAGGTCGAAAAGAAGTTTGCAAAGTACAAATTATTTGTACATCACAGTTTACAATACAGTTACTGTTGTACAAGACGATATTATTTATATTATTTATAATTATGTATCAACAACATGAAATTTGTAGCTGAGTTTATTACATTTATGATCATCGCATTTCATTATTCTCATTCTCACACTTTTTAGTCATATCCGATTCTCTGAATTTTATGGCCCGCTTAAAGATATCTATCAGTTTTATCATTTCAACGAACTCACGATAATGTAAATTGAATTCCGAACAGTACTCTAAGGGCACTATAAATATGTACATAATTTTGTAAGTTTTTTGATAGGGATATGTAATTCCTGTTTGAACACAAGATACCTAAGCCTTTTTTTTATTACGATACCGTGATTTATTGCGGGAAATGTAGTCAACTTAGAATACATATATTCCGTCAACTTCATTTTGAACTACATATATCCCCGACTACGATCATTGGATTAATATCAGTTACTCGTACATTCCTTAAGCAGAGGACCGTTCAAAACCAGTTTTATGGAAAATATATCTAATGGTACTCACTTTCTCAGATATTATTTGACGATAAATTATTATTCGCTTAATCGGAAGTAGGTACTGTACAGTGTAAGGTAATGTAGTGTTTTTTTTTTTGTTTCGTACCGAAAATTGAATTTCGAGCTAACACTTTTTGTTACTAATTAAATTATTATATAATTTTATTAATTCGTCAACAGTATTTTTTTTTGCTTCATTTCACTTCTTATTTTTAATTTAATGTATGAAAGTTCTACTTTTCTTGCGATACATTTTTTGACAGATCTCCCTAAATTAATATTTATTACATACATGGCATTGCGAACAAAGTTTTATAATATTTATTTTTTATAAATAAAATTTGTATTTTCTTTGTATAATAAATATAAAACTTATACAAAGATATCAAATTATTCATAATTTGTGGATGTGATTACTCATAGCATTATTGTATGTCCCAATGTTCTTATTTATAAAGTGGCATATACACAATACTGTGTGTACTTACATTTACATTACAATTTATGATTACACTGATGATACAAAAGCTTTCTCTTCTTCTGGTTCATAATTTGTTTCTTTAGCATTTACAAATGAAAACATACGAACGTTATTGCATAAGTTTATTTGTACTTTCGATTAAAAAGTGTGAAAAACAAACCCGGCATTCAGTATATACTATTAAGAATTTCTGAAATATCTAAATATTTTTTCTTTCTCTATTGAAATTTAAATTCCGTTTGATCAACCGCGTAACATCATTTACAAATTTAATCGTCGAATGTGGTGGTGACGCAAAACTCTCCAAGCTCGACAAATACAGCTTAATTAGTCGATGGTTCCTTAATTATTCTTATATTAAAACAGCAGATTGTGTATTAAAGGAATTATATTTCGTTCCTTTAAAGTACACAACATAGTAGAGTCTGTTCTTAATTTCAATAAAACTTTCGCATAAGGCACAGCAAGGCAACATACAATCCACCACTACACTGATTCGAAAAAGTCGTAAAATAATGCAATAAAAATTGCTTGCAAAGAGTTCCTCTCATTTATAGACGCAGACATGTTCAACTAAAACTATAAATAGCCTGGATTCGCCAGAATACGAGTACATTAAATCCAATGTATCGTACTACCCATAAATGTCATTAATAACATTCTTTTCCGTAAGAATTTCTCCACAAGACTACGAACTTTGAACATTCGATAAGAACTCTGTCGCTTCCTAATCGGCAACAGCCCAACAATTAAAACGAAGACACCTGGATGCAAAACCTATAACAACTGATAGAGAGAAATACGAGAGAAAATACAGTCTTCGAAATTTCCATAGTCCCATTGAAAGTTTTACCCGTTTCTTATAATTACTCACTGATCGACAATGGGCTTCTCATTGCTACCGTCTGGAATGGTTGCGTGCATTTTCGTTTCTCAATTATCCCACGCACATACATACATGTATGGTATATGTACAAAAAAATTGGTTTTTACAATGTGATAAATAAAATAATACTTCAAGCGGAATCATGGAAATTGCACATATCCCTTTACTAAACTTTCATATTTCTCAATAATCTCTCGCATATAAATTCATGCATGTATTCACCTTACCAAATATTTGGGCGCCTTTATGATCAACCTGATATTAGCTACAATCGAAACATTTGGTGTTACGTATTTGGCGTTAGAAATGTTACGGGGAACTATGGAAATTTCGCCGACCGTACAAACGCAATTCTGCTCACCTTGATTTACGCCGTTCGAACGCGAATTCGCTTGAGCTCTTGATGCCGCCCATCGGCAATAGGATCGCGAATGCAAACGATAAGGATCCATCGTGGCTGCCGGGTGCTGTTTAACAATGAGCCCTCGGTAAGTTCGAGTTCGCCTACCGCGGACACGGTTCGATCGATGATATAAATCGCCGGGTTCGTTAGTGAAATCAGCGCAACGGGACCGGCGGCGCTTAAAATGTGCGCCACAGTCGAAAGAACGATAACGTTGCGTTAACGAGAAAAAGAGGCGCGAAAGAGAAATGGTTCGGTGTCCGCTGAGGGCATCGCGCTATGCATCTCTGGTACTTCCAGCCATTTTCGACTGTCCCAACTGCTCTCGTCGGCTTCCCTTAGCCCCGGCTCACGCCACCGGCTACATAAGGCGAAACTAGAGGGAAAAAAAATGAGCCGACAACGTGTCGACGTAATGAGAAAAATGGTACGTCAGGGGTTGCAATGAAAAAACTCTTCCATGGAATTATGGTAGGCGCGGTACCGGTACAATTGATAATCATTCTTCGCCGACTGACAATGTTATTTCTTTTCTGTTCTGGCCGAGAGATATCAGGCGGGGCGAAAGAAATTGCAGGAAGTTTGTTGCCCCGTGCGATGCATCACGTGTATGGTCATGAAGTTGTTCGAATAGAGTGGATGATGGATGGGGTAGGTGTTTATTGGTGTTTCTACAAATGGGATAAGCGTGTATATTTAGTGTTATTCCAGGATTTGCAATTCAGCGTGTACATAATATGCAGTTTGGCGTATAATAATTTTAACCTATTTTGAAGTGTTTTGGAAACGAAATCTGATGTAAAGAGATTTACTGTATAATCGTGGTAAACGTCCAGTTGAATAATCTTCTTATTCGATTTAAAGAGAATTTTCTAAGTAGTAAGAGAATAGCTACAGGGTTTTACAACATACCAAAAATAGTACATTTTTACTGCACTCAAACTTCAAAGACTTTTAAAATTAAGAAAAGCAATCTACGAATAATCATAAGCTTTGCCACGTTCTTGTCGATTTGATGTACACAGTAATTACGTTAACGCGATTTTGTATCTGCTACAGTGGCAACTGATATTTCAAGAAAACATCTTTCTTTTATTCTTGTAATGGGAGTATTTCAAACACGCCTGTATATTTGTACGCTTTCCATTCCAATGAAAAACCTTTTATCTTCTCAAAGTATTCAAACATCTGCACATAGGGACTACCAGGTCATGAAATATATTAATGCATTAATATTTAAATATATTTTTTATACATTTCGTGTATTTAAATACATTAAATATATTCAATTGCAACCCCGATTTAAAAGGTTCAATTATTCAAGTACTCCTGCACATATTGCATTGCGAAATATTGACGGATAAAAAAAGCGCAGGACCATATCCCTCAAGCAAACGAAAAACAATTCCCGAGTGAATTACGAGGCTCAATCTAATAAATAACAAATGTCTCCGATAATAGGTCCGAACCGCCAGCCGGTGATACGTATACCAATATTTCTCAAGCAGAGAGCCTGCACTTCTCGATAGCTGAAGGGTCAAACTTCGCATAGTGATTACTAAACAATATCACATAGAACACCGCGCCCGTCTACGCCGTTCGCAACGGGCGTCCCTCGAGAAACGTGTTATTTCCAAAATGTATGCATCGTGCTTTATATTCCGCTGTATATTATCACCTTTCGAACACATATACGCGCAACGCCGGGCGCGTACACATAGAGCGTCCGTGGAGGGGGTGGCGTTAAAAAGCGAATCCGATCGCGGGGCGAACAGGATGCTACCCCGAAAGGTAACGCGAACGGATCAAGGTATCTGCGCGCCTAATTGGCGCCTCTTTAATATTTTAAAGCGGCAATAATTCATCGGTAGACCGTGTAATTAAGCATGATAAGTCACGGTTGCAGTAGGCGAGAGATATATCCCCCCCTCCCTCCTAGAGACGAATAATAATTTGCATTCCCGGGGGCGTTACAGATGGGCAAGATCGAACTGGCGAACGAAAGAGACGCGCGTAACAGCGCGCAAATCTGTTTCGGGATCTGCCACCGATCTTCAACAGCCCCGGCCATGGATCCGGCCTGTTTTTCGCGCTCTTTTTCGCGCATTCATCACGAGGCTTAACTAGGCGTGTCCGCCGGCTCCGGGGCGCATCTTAGAATCTTACGCTTCGTGCGTCGTCTAGAACTCTTTTTCTCGCGGGCCGTTTCTCTTCTGCGTGGACGCAAGATACGGCAGGTGTGGCTGGCCGTGTCGACCTGCGGGCAAATCTCGACCGAATCCTACGATTCCTCGACTATCGTGATCGTCCCCCGGATGGTTCGTCCGTACGGATAGTTGAATAAAACCGGGGGCCTCCCGCGACAGGTAAAAGCGCAGTCGAATGACAGAATTTCGGACAGCAGTGGAAATTCAATTGTCGAGGTCGAGATATTCGAATTTATTTGCAGGAAATAGAATTGGCAATAGCGAGTGTACCAATTTTGTCTGGTTTCCGTGGTATCGGAAATAGGTGATTTCATTTAAGGCATTTTAAGGGGATCCCGAGTGTGCGCACTTAAAATTAGACCGTACTTGCGAAATTTATTTTCAAGATATTACTTTGTTTATAACTTAAAACTTCACTAATTTCTTGTGCTACATTTGAGGAATATCGCCTATTTTTTCAAAAGGTCACACTAGCGTGACCCCTTAAGGGGGGCAATTCATTCAGCACGCTTAAAATGAGGTGTTTCTTTATCATTTTTTTTAAGAATCAAAAATTAACGAATCTATTTGAAATTTTGTTTAGTACTTCATTTAACTTTTAAGATTATAAAAAAAAAATGTTTGAAGTGAAGAAGAGAATTTGTTTTAAAAATATCTTCAGTTAGCTTGAACGCTTTAGCGGAAAAGTTGTTCCATTTCGTGCAGTGTAGGGCTTCGTAGAATTGACTTAGAACAGAAAATGATGTATTTTCATTTTGTTCATGGATTTACGCTATAGTTATACCTAAATTTGCAAAATATGTCGCTTAGCCGATCAAAACTACCGAGTCTTGAAACAAAATGGATCTTATTTCTAGAAAAATTTGTCGAAAACATGAATAAAAGATATGTTAAATCTTTTTTTTAATGTATAATTAGGTATAACTAGAAGATAATTTATTTATCTTTAAGAGCCACCTTGATTCAAGTCAATTTGTCAATCAGTTTTGCCGCTATATTGCACGAAAGATTGAAGGAAATCGTTTTGTGAAAAACGCGTTTAATGTTTTCGATAAGAAAAAGAGTAACGTTCGTAGCACGACTAAACTCTGACAAAAACAGTTGCCAAATCATAGACACGCATCCATACATTGTTTACCCGAATTCTGCTCTTTGTCTTATAAAATCAGAGAACTCATTTTTAGAGTTTTTTGACATAGGATGGCGTTGAAGAGTTCTGGATTTATGTCTAAAACGGAGTACATGAAGCAGGTTGTAGCAGAAACATGAATTAAATTCTTATATCGAAGAACGTAGCGAATCGAAAAATATTAAAAACAAAGGATAGTTTCTGCAAAATTTTCTACCATTGATTAGTGGTAAAACTAAAATGGAATATAGCCGTAAACAGTTTACTAACAAAGTTTGTTTGTAAGCACACTTACCTTATAACATATAAGATACATTTATAATACATATATGAGAATTCTGCATTTTTTTATATAGTTCGCAGGTTTGTAGAGAACCCCCAGAGAAATATGAAGCATTGCTTTCTTCTTGTGCTACCTGTTACTTCTTTGGAGTAAATTATTATTTATCCATTTGATATCGTACGTTGATTTTATATTATGAAAACCCGATGAATTATTAAACACGTTATAACATTTGAACCTCTGTAATAAAAAATATTTTACGAAAGTCGTGCTTTAACACAGATTCAAATTTTTATTGAGATATGAAACGCACTTATATGCATCATTAATAACACTAATGCTACGAGACAGAAAAAAACTACTGTATAATCTATAATATATTCATTAATGTATCTACGTTTCCTAGCCATCATTTATTGAGTTTGGCAAGCATTAGAAATGTGTATATTCCTGAATTCTTCCTTTTCAATAATTCATGTATTGAAACTTCATCCTGCTCGCGAGTAATCGTTTCATATTCTTTCCTGTCTCGTAGAAATTTGTTAAACCTCTACATAAATCTGATTGTTATTGTGTTGGCAAGTAGCTTGTGACAAAAATGTCTCGTCAGTTATGCTTAATCCTTGACTCATTTGCAATTTGTTTGGTCCAGTCAATGTAAATTCGTGCAAAGGCAACCGTTCTTGCGAAATTGTGTTATAATTTTCTTACATGAAACATTTGCCTATACATTGATGTAAAACGTAAAACGCCTAAATTTATGGTTTGTACGTGAACTTCTCTGTCCCATAATTAATATAATTTTATTATTTAATCCACTGGGATTAGTTTGATAGAAGTTCATTCGCTTCTAGTCCAGATTTCACGGCGCATTTATACCAGTATAGATTTACAATAGAACGGAAGAAGGAATTACTAATACTTCTGGTGATTTGTTGAATTCAAGTTATGAGTGAAAAATGACCAAAACTGGTCGCAGATAGCACAGACATTGTTATCACATCATTTATGGGTTTAACAGAGATTAATATCACAGATCTTGATGAAAACGAAAGCACTTCCTCATGCTCAATTTATTACCAAATAAGTTAGCTTTACCTTTTCTTCTTCACAAAACTTTGATTACTGCGTGTTATTGGAAAAGTAATATGTATACTGGATACAGCAATCATTAACCAGTCATTATGTTATTCTAAAATACGCCTCCCAGTTTACGTTTACGAGTACATAGTTTCTTACTCACAGGTGAAATTTTCATTTCGGAAATGCTCGGAACATTATCTTTATACGATCTTTATAAGTCTTATCGAGTCCTTATCGGCAACGATCGAAAATTTACGAAAAATGTGCGTTCGATAATTCATAAAAATTTCCACTCGAATATAAAATAAATATGCAATCGGACAATTCTGGATATCAACATTGAAGAAATGAAATGAATAATTGCACACTTGTCATTTTGGAATAAAGGTGACGCTAAAAACATATTTACTACTGTTCAATCCTTAATTATATGTTTGCGAACCGCACAGAACAGTCTGTCAACTAAACTAAAAATCATTACACGCCAATAAAATATTATCATTTTCCCCGGCGTCCCACAAAACACAACAAAACTCCATTCCCTATTAATTCCATTAATTCATCCACCAACACCACCAAAAACCAATCAATCAATTCTTCCAACATATCAAACCGATCTCTATCTGCAATCAAAATTAACAGTCCCCGCAGCTCCAATCCAA
The DNA here is from genome assembly GCA_963667235.1 of Nomada lathburiana. Classification (NCBI taxonomy): domain Eukaryota; kingdom Metazoa; phylum Arthropoda; class Insecta; order Hymenoptera; family Apidae; genus Nomada; species Nomada lathburiana. The sequence continues at coordinate 5,401,309 of OY763898.1, read as the reverse complement.
AATCCTTCTGCCGACAATGCAACCGCCGTTTCTATTACTCAACCAACTCCTAACTCGTTCTGATATTCACACGTTCAGCCTTGGGGTCGCAGGAAACGCGTGGAATTTCAAGTTCACTTCGAGCGCGCGTTTCGTCGCGCAAAACCGTGAAACAGGGGAACAATTTGCGCGTGATGTCTTCCTTCGTGGCGAATGTCCGCGATGGAAATCGGATGGCGAGGATACGAGAGGACACGTGGATGCGCGAATAACCGGCTATTTAATTATCGGCGCGATCGAGACCGGCCATACATTCGCGTTCGATGGTCGATACGTATCGACGGCAAACCTGTGGTCCCGATCTGTTATTACGATCCTACACGCTTCTGAGACTATTTATAGGGGCCCGATTCCGTGCCGCGATACGGAAGAACACGTTGGTCCGGTTGACGCTGATTGGCCAGTGATACCGTGATTTCGCCGCGTCAGAGTGTCGCCGCGGAACGTTTTGTTACTATCATTTGTTAATTGTTCGGCGGCTCTAGACGCGATGTGTCCAGGTGCGGGTTTCTTATTTATTCGGATCGCGGAATTGATCGGATTATATAGATAGAATGTTGATTTGATTCGCTCATTTGTTATGAGTCATAAGCAGAGGAAGGATTAAATATGTCATTTAGGATTAGACAGGCAAAAATGTGAGAGAGCAGGTTTAGGACATAGAAGTCCAAAATCGAGGCAGGGTCTTATTCCTCATTTATTAATATGCTACACCTATTATTGCATAAGGGTGTATACCTCCTACACTTACCACCAGTGATGTGGCCGTCGAGTATTTGCCAACACAGTGTCGAAAGTGGTTATACAAATTGCTCGACCTGGAGTAATTATCCTTCTGTTTGGACATGGGCCTTCTAGGTAGCCTTACTGATGAGACCCCTAGCAGGCTCAGGTCGAAACGCATAACCGCTCTTTTGCCTTATCATCCCTTATCCCTTCACGTTTCACGCCCCGAAATTAGGCACGAGGGAAAACAACGGTTAGATACGAAACCGGAAATTATTACGTATGTATGGGAATGAAGTAATCCGAGAATTGAATTGTAGAAAATTGAATGAACTGTACTGCATATATTTTTACGTTCGTCTTTTGTAAATACATAGGTATGCGATATTGAGTTATTGCGACAAAAAAAAAACTTATTCGAGGTACATTTATAAATACCATACAATGCTTAATGGGGAATGGCAGAAAATGGCTATTTTTCTTTTTTTAATATACAAAGAAGAAAAATTCGTATTGATCGTTATGCTGTAGGTCGCCGGGAATCACTGAGCTACAATAATCGATTATACGGTATGTCGTAGTAAAGTTGTGAAACATTAGTGCAAATGCAATGGCGATTAAACTCACGAGAATGTTGCGTTTCAGTATTATTTTCGTCGCTGAATAATTTGTTTGCACAATCTTTTTCCTGCTAACATTAATCATAGTTAAATCAACAACAAAGTCTATATATATGGAGAATGTTGTGTAATATTATTCATATAAATTTCAGTAAAGTCCTCAGCCATTCATCATCAACAATTACGTAAATTATTACAATAGGAGATTAAATGATGTTCGCAGTTAACTCGTTTCAAACTAATTGTTACATAAACGATTCACAAAGTATTACAATTATTACAGCTAGACTAATAATTGCTAGCAATAAAAAGATGATTGTTGTTTCGTTGGAGTTTCAGCATCTCGAATTAGTAGAACGGACACAGGATGTCTTAAAAGTGGTTTAATGTCTTGGGAGTTTATTTTATCCTATGATTTATTTCGGTGAAGAACTTAATCCAAACCTAACGCCATAATAATATGATGGGTCAAGTCTTTGGTACAGAGCAAGAAGTGATGCCAAAGTAAGAATTAATATACACCTCCTGCTCAAGTGCTGTGCTTATAGAGTTTAAACGACGATTTCTTAAGATACCGCGGAAATTGTACGCGTTTTGCCCTTCCCGAGTAGCTGGCTATTAGAGACTTGGTCGGGAATAAAAAGATTTTTCATTCATCTGCAATCTACGGGAGGAAGTTACCTTAGTGTTTCCCTTTTCTTTCCTGTTTTTCTGCTATCTTTCTCACTATTAACAAATTGGCGGAATAGAGTTACTTAAGTTAAGTCACTGGAGTTCTCTCTTTTGCTCGTCTATTAAACCTCTTCCCTCTTTTGAATACAGCAGAATAAATTTGTAGAATTCCGCCTATCGCGGTGTCGATAGAGATTTCCAATGAACACTGCAAATAATTTGCAGAAGTAGTATTTCTTATAGTAGTCTGGAGTTAATCTTGAGTGACAGTGGATTGTTATTTTTCCGGCAAACAAATTTAAAAATGTTTTAGTACTACTTATAGAAGGATTAGAAAGGACAGACTTAAAGTATTGAAAAGTCTAAAATTTAATTTCGCTGTCAATTTTTGTATTGTAATGTAACATTATTATTGAACTGTTATTCAGTAGGGAGATATTTTTAGGTAATGCAGAAATCTTTAGTATTAAAATTCATTAAATGTAATTAGAAAATATCAACATTGAAAGCGTTACATTTCCATCATTTGGTTCCATCAAATTGGTTAAATTACCCTGCACTATCTTCTGGTTTCGATATAATTGATAACGTTTGGGGATACCAGTCACGACGAGTATTTGTATATGAATAATGGGCAATTTTCGGAATAAAACCAAATCGTACATTTCGGGTTCTAAATAAAAATGGTGGATTTTCAAGGTACTAACAAAGTTATTTCTGCATACAAAAATATCGTTCTTTTATGTTTACACCTACAGTGAAAGAGTATCCGCACGGTAAAAGAGAAAACTTTTACAGTAACCAACGCGATCTCTCAAAACAAACGCACAAACTGTCACTAAATACAATCTGTCGTCCCACAAAAACGGAATATATCAATTTGCAGTTCATTAAGTAATAATACAGGAAAGTGTCGCGGACTGCGCATTCCAAGCGAGACGATCGTAGATCGTGGATCAAATCACGATCGGCGATTTCCTCACCGGAAGCACGCTACTCTCGGAGAAACGTTCGCGTCAGTGACATTCGACCGTCAAAAGCCCGATTGCGTCACCAAAGGCACGCTTCTTCTATTCCCGTTCGTTCTATCCGTCATTTCTGCCATCCTCTTCCCTCGAGCACCCTCTACGAGGAAACCAGCGGCGGAACAAAGATAGTTGCCACGAGAATAGAGAAGACCCGGTGGAAGGCAGCTTCCGTGTTCGAAGCCGAGAATATCTGCGAGCAAACTCGAATTAATGATCGTGTGGCCGTGTATTATCATCCCTCTTCCCCGTGCGCTTCTCCGATATTCTTTCTGCGGTCCTCGTATCGCGTCGCGTCGTTCGTCTCCGCTTTGTCCAACGACGGCGTGCACCGCGGCAACGGTTACCTGGTGACAGTGCGAAAACGCACGGTCAATGAATCGGACGTGGATGACGCGCGAAAGAGATGCACGGTGAACGCCACTCCATCAAATTATAGCACCGTGGACACTGTTCGGCCCGTCGAACCGTTAAATCGATTAATCCAAGAAGGAATGCACGAATCACGAACGCGTTCGCCACGGGTGCACTGTTCGTTGGATTTTCAACACCGTATTCGAGACACTATGCAAAGATTGCATAGAGTTCTGTCAACTCGGGCAAGCGTTGTCTCCTGGGTAACTGTTGTTGCGGGCTGTCGAGGACTTTTCAGAGATAGGACAGTGCATTAGTTGTGGGGGCAATTGTGGGGGCAATTGTGGGGGCATGCCGGGACGAAGCTGCGCATTGTCCGGGGTTGATTCTCGGTGCGTGGCTTGGAATGTTGTTATTCAGCGGAGGGCTAAATAATTGCATTGGCATGGGTATAAGGGAGGGAACGGAAGAGCGTGACGAGTTTCTGCGTGTTTTTGTAGAGATACGGTGGCTGGGAGTGCGCGAATAGATGGATTGCGATTATATTTATTTTTTTAGGATGTATTTGTGGCGCGCAGACTGTTGAGGCGACGAATTTAACACTAGACCTACCAAGCATATCAAAGTGACTTGTTTCAGATTTTTTGCTTTAAAATTATTAACATATAGGTATCGTTGTAGCAATTTATGATGACTTTTAATAACACAGAATGAAAATTGTTTATCTCTATTAACTGTTCATTGAACGACTTTCGTGTTCTTAATCTGTCTAACGTATGCTATCTAAATGGTACCAAAATCTGTCGGTAGTTCTAGTGTTAAATTCTTCCTCGAGTTTTTGTTTTAGTAACTAAATGCTATTGGACGGTCGATCATGCAGGATTGGGTGGAACAAATTACTTCTATCGCTTATAAAATTTTTAATGAATTATTAATATGTTGAAAGGAAATAGGTGTATATTGTAATCTCTCTATTGCTTAATCTCATTAAATTGTTTTATGCTCGTTAACTCCTTCGCTACGGTACCATTAAAAATAAAATCGGTGCACAAAACAGTGCAGATTTGATTAATATCGATGAACTGTACATGCATAAACGCTTAGATACCCTGTTTATAATTTATATAAATAATCGAAGTAATATACTATTGTACATAACGTGTGTACAAATTTTTAGCGAACGGTTGCTGAATATCCACCGTAGCGAAAGGGTTAACATGCTAAATGATAATTTTAGATAATGTATCTTGGAGTTATTTGATGAAACAAGTATACAAAAAGGCAGAGAATATTGTACAACAATTTTCTTCAATGGTCTTTTTGGTAGATAAAGTGTAAATTACGTTTCCACTGTACGAAGTACACATTGGCAGTTTATTTATAAAGTACTCTATCGATATCATTCGATGGATTGAAATTTGGATCCACAATTGCCTTCAACTGGGCATTGACGCGTCTTGTACAATGGGCACGAGCATATAATACCGAAGGTGACGTGTAGCAAACCAGATCGAGAAAATAGCAAAGTCACGTAGACATCAAGAAACCCGGACCTGTCCTACTGTTCTGCACAGCGGAGGTCCGGGACATTTAAAGAGATTTACGTGAAAAGCTTCGCGCTCAGGACTATTAAGTAACTTTTTTTTCGCTGATTCCACTACTCATTGCATAAACATACCAAATTGAGTATTATATGTAACGAAATGAGGAAACAAATTAGATGCGTTTAGTAGGACAAACTATGATTGGCAATTAGTGAAATTATTCTACCATCTGATTTTTTTAAATATCGTAATGAATTTTTGTGAAGATCAATTATTATTAGGTACTGAAACAAAATGATGCGTTAACTTTTCGCAGTTTACACATTTTAAGATACATGTTAAGCAAAATGAAATTAGGAATAACTAGGAAATATGATAAATTGATTTTCTAAAATATCAAAATATGTACATATAAGATAAAATGAAAATCGGCTAAAATTGCAAATGATCTTTAGAACAGCAGGGGGCATTTAAAATTTAAAACAGTATCATGAATTAGGTACACATTGCAAGTACAATATTGTTCATAATATAATAATTCAATCAATCATATATTTCATACAAATTTAATCGTCACAAACTTTATTTTACTTACGCGGCGATTAATAAGTGCAAATCACTTGCACAACACTTACAGAAATCGTAGCACTATCCTTGAGCCTGATTATCAATTATCCTAATTCAGTATTTGGACAAATATTTAAGCGTCATTACAGACTAACACATAATTTAGACGTGCGCTCACACAGGCGATTAATTTTCATGCATCGGTGCAAACATCCACTGCTACTCGCATTCGAAAGCGTAATTCATGCTTATTCCCGCTCGACGAGCTTACCCCGAGCAATTCTCCTAATTGCAATAATAACAGTAATCGTGATAATGGCGATTTACTCCATTGTACGGGGAGTACGCGCATTAACTTTATTATCGCGGCTTGTAATCGTCACCGACAGAAACACTTGTGGTACACTACGGTGTGTCTAATTCACCAACAAATTGCGATCGCGCGAAATAAAGTGCGTCGCAGCGACTTGTCACAGGTGATGTGCGTTGACAAAAGAAAATCGTTAGGGGATTAAATTTTTCTTCTCGTTTCCACGTCAGTCTATTCCATTGTGGTCAATTCGTGTCTCGCTGAAAATCATTTGTAACTTCAGTCGTAAGGCCTCAACGCGCTCGACATTACGCTCCACAAGACTTTGTTGTGATTTTATTTATATAAATGCAGCACCCGCTTACTTGTTTATTCAGGCAGATGGGTTTGTTGTATTCCTGCGAAAACTAATTGCTGAAATGTTTTTTAGAAATTCAAGTCTACGCTGACTTTGTACACAGGATGTATAAAGCGAAGTGAAATTACATTAAAATTGGTGGACCCAAATGAAGAATAGATTTAATTTCTCGTTTCAACCTCTTTGCTGTGAAATACGTGTACACTTGTTATGAAGAAATGGCGATTTGTTGTGTAATGAAGAGTATACTCGTCGTTGCGAGAAAAGTAATTACCATTTTTTCGTTGAATTGAACATTTTTGTGAGAACTAAAACATCTTTGTAAATAGATATTTCAGAACACATTTTGACACAACGTAGATAATATCTACTAGATACACACTTTTTTCAAAGCGGTGCCGCAGCTAAAAGATTAATACTAAAGGGTGTCCCAAAATTCACGCAAAAAGTAATTTTGATAGAAAACACAGGTCTATAATGGAGAATTGTAAATTTTCTATTGATTCATAAAGTATACGGTATAGGGTTATGTATGGAATGGAATATCGGGTAATTAATTGGGTCGATTAACCAAGCCATCAAGATGAAAATGAGCCTCATCGCTGAAGATGATTTTGTTCGAAAGATCAGCATCCACTTGTTGTTGTTCCATAATCCAATGTTCAATTCTTGACCACGGTGCCGAATTGATGTTCCTGGACTCTCAGCAACACTCTCGCGAACTGCTTCGATGTTTTGTGTTGAACGACTTGTTGAAGGACGGCCAGAGTGTTTAACCCGTTAACTGCCACGCCGAAATTACATGTTTGGCTCAGGACGCCACAAGTGTATTTTTTTATTTATTTTTTTCTATGCATTAACTGTCAATTTTCATTCAACTCGAACAATTATAAACAGTTCAAGCACTCCGGACACCAATGACCACCGTGGCAGTCAACGTGTTAAGTTCACTAATTGATCCAGTCTCCCTAATTGTTTTAATGAATCTCTTCGCAGTTGATGAAAATTGTGAACTGTAGCTGCCAAACCTTCGTTATTTTGAAAATATTGCTGAACAATGATAACGCGTTGTTCTCTCGTGTAGCGCTCCATTTTTAGTAACCCTGAACTGTTAGCTGTCACGCTGTCTTTTTTTTCGTTGACAACACTTTACCGCACAAATGGCGCAAAATTCAAATCTTGCGTGAATTTTGGCACACCCTTTATGTATTTTATTAAGAGATTGACAAAAAAACTGTGAAAATTGTGAACAGGAATCTGTTTGCTACGAGTTTTGTTTTAATTAGTTTGATCTATTTTATCTATGATTTCTATTATTGCAGGAAACTGCGGCGAATGATGTGATAGCTTATTTGAAGTGTTCAAATAACTACTTGCTACTTACGAAACCTAGAGATATTAAATACAATTAATATCTGCTGATTAAAAATGCATGTAAAAGCGATATGCTTAATCGAGTTTTTCTAGTTCAATGAAACACCTATTACTTAAATGAAAATTAGCAATGTAATTTTTATAGCTTTTTATACATACCTATAAGAGATACGATACCGATAAATATTTACAACAATTCATGGGGAACTTGAGCTTCATATAATACCCTGTCATTTTCATAAAACACTGATAAATAGAAAATACTGCTAAATGTCATCAACATCAAACAACAGTCTTTCCTACACTACAATTAAAGACCACACTTTAATTAACCTCTCAGCTCGCAGTCACGAAGTCAATCCACATTACATTAACATCGATATACATATATACACACTAGTACCACAATACACATCTTTAACTACCCCTTTCCCATCCAAGAAACGACACCGTCCAAACCAGCACTGTCAATATTCATACCAAAAGTACGATCCAAAATTCCTCAATTCACAATCCACCGAATCAAAATCATTAACCAAGGGTGGGACAAAGGGGCTGTTTTATCCACGCGCGATCAACGCCCAACCCGCATTGCCGCCGACACACAATGCCAACCAAGCTTCAACGAAAGCGATGTGTTTCGCTTAGGGACAACACACGAGAGTGTGACTCAAAGATGCCAGATTAGAGGAAAGGAAATACATAAGCGACGCGCACTATATCGAGTTAATACGGGGTTGTAAGCGGTGCATAAGCTGGCCGGCTCCAATCGTTTCCAGCAGCGGCATATCGAGGTCTGAAAGTTATGCGCCCGTACTTACTGCAGGCACGTAAGGTACCCTCGTGTACAGGCGGAAAAGATAGGGAGAGTGAGTGCGTTGCCTGGTATCAATTTGTCTGGCTGGTAGCAGGTTCACTCGACCAGACGAAGGTCGCTTTGTGCGAGCCGCTATCCGGCATTCTATCAAACCCAACAACATTCGCTACGATCGATTTATTCTCCCAACGGCCGCGTAAGATACCAATTACCTGTGCAGTGCGTACGCTACTCACCTTTGAGTGGAAATCGGCAGTTAAACGCCGAGCTTACGCAGCGAGCCCTGTCGTGGATATAGGCGAAGCTCCACTTGCTCAGATTTTCCTCCCTCTTGTGCCAATAGCACTTATTCAGGCTGTTGGCAGTCTTGTTGGGTGGGTGTGACACGATTGTTTGAAGCATCGTACGTTACAAATCTTTTTCTGAGTTGCCATTGGCAACACGGGGGATATTTCAGACGCACTGGGATTCCAAAATTTCGTTCGTCGGATGGTGTTTCTCTCGTGTTTTAGAATTGTGGCTGGATAGGGTAATCCGCAAACCAAGAATAAGGTTTATTTTTAATATAAAAAGATAATTGCCAATCAAGCGCATTGATGATAAAATTGAACGAAATTCAAAAGGTGGTATTAACCGACTTGGCTGATTTGCGGCTCATATATGGAATGTGCAGAGAGTGAGTAATTTGGTATACAATATGTCGGTATGTATATGCGTACTCACTGCGTCGAGTAGAAGTCGTTGAACGAAAATTGTTGAATGGACGCATGCAATGTTCTAGTATGTCATATACATATAGGTTGTATGCATTATTACAAGCTTTGGAAAAATTAGAGAGTGTTTGATACTTGCTGTTTGTACCAAACTATGTTTCACAAAGCTAATCTTATTATGCTTTGTTTAATTATTACATTTCAATAATACTTTTTTCATTTAAAAGGAGTCAATCGCAAAGTACGATTTTAATCAATTTATTTGCCATTAAAGTATGAGAAAGAATTCGGCTAATTGTCCTACTTTCCAAATCCATACTTGTACTTTTCAAAATTATCCAGAAGTACCATACAATTCTTCTGGCTAGTTTCCCAATTAAATCTGTCTAATATGTTTACCAAACTATTCGAAACGCTAAACGTTTCATTGTATGTAGACATAACATAAAGTACCATCCGATTATTCCAAAGAAAATAATACAAAGGAACGAAGCTCTGCTATCACGGTCACTTCACCCTGTTAGTGAAAACCACCCATCGATTATCCTTATCGAATAAAATTCTGACATCCAATATAACAAGCCAGATAGCTAAGCTACGAAATTAAATCATTATGCCGATTATCTAATAAAGTGCATTCATTATTATAATGCCTCAGAGCGGTGGAGGAAGTTAAAAATGTTCGAAAGGTCGTTGCTTATTTTTCCTCGCGTCCACGAAATAGTCGGCGCAGTTGTACCCTAGCCTTCCTAGAAAAAGGCGATGGCCTCGAGGAACAGTTTAGGCGGATCTGCTCGGATATGCTCCGAAAGCCGAACCGGAATATGCATCCTTATGCACCACGACGGTCTTTTGTCGATCGACTCTTCGTCTCGCGAGTTGAAATTATGGAAGGCAGGCTCCATCGATTTTGATAATCTTCTAGGTCCCAATAGTATACTTGCGAGAATTTTCGGCGAGCCAGTTCAAACGCACCACGAAATCTGCATAATTCTTTCGTTCGTGCAGACGAGTGCAGTTAGTCCAGAGGAAAATCAGTGACGAGGTAGGAAAGTTTGCCTGTGAATTTTCGACACTGAAGATGAGAGGCACGTGTAAAGCCAAACAGTTTTAAAATAAAAAAAATAATCATTTTGTGTATTGAGATGCAAAGTACGTTATGCTTTGAATATCTTTTGGTTAAACGAAACTTTGCACGTAAAAAATCGTGCGATCGCAAGTTGTTCATTGTGACGAAAAATTTTATTCTAGATGAAAAGAGTTACAATGATACAAGGCATTTCCTGATTTCTTTTATTTTATATTCTCAAGTTTTCGATTTATTTCAGAGATAATACCCGCTGTTTCCTGATAGCGCTCACCAGTAATCTGCCCTTGTATAAAACGAAATTGGAAATAAAAGTAATACAAATTATATAGACTATAGACGGTTACAATATTAGGATGCGTAACAAAATAAAAGTGTTTAATGTTTCAAAAGGTTTTTATTCAACATTGCACATTCTCTTAAATACATTTGGTCTCGACAGAGGAACATTATTGGTGGGAATTCGCTTTGCGCACCTGAAGGAGATCTCCTCTTAAATTACCTTCAACATCTAACATCGTATCAACGTATAAAACATACAATTTATTTACAAAGGTACTCGAAGACCCTGCAACCAGCCTGAAATACAATCGCGCTACAAAATTCGCCTTACGAGCTAAATAATTTCGCCCCTCGAACCCATTTCGATTTTCGTTGATAGAAGAATAACGATATTTACTACAACGATCGTCTGATCATTTCTCGAATCTCCGTCCAATACTTTTGTGAAAACCCCGTAATTTGAGGGGCGCCGTCCGAAGAGGACCCCTCAGTTTCTTTTACGTTTCACCCGTCGCTTGTCTGCAAATTAGAAGCGAGTTATGATAATATTGTCTAAGACGAGCACGCGAGAAGAAACGTGCTGCGCATTTCATCCAGAAAACGAACGGAAACGGCGAGGCTTAATTCGAAAATGGGAGCAGAGCTCTTGGCTAATTTCTCGGTTCGCAAATATCGGCTCTCGGAAGCGGAGCGTCCATCCGAATGAACTAATTCCCAGCGTGTACATATAAATATTACAGATTCTTTTACTCGCGGCCTCGCTACTTGAACGCATGAGACATTACGCGCCAGGGACAGACTTATCCGTGAAAATCGCTAAACGAATCGATTACCGAACTCCAAGAGGCGTCCCCGTACGAAACGCGTTCCGCTCGGCCGACGCGACGCATCGCAATCGTTCGCGAGTTTCTTCTCGCTTTGCCCCGCGTACGCGTTACACTTACACGACCAAACAAAACCACGCGTGGCGAATGTAATTTCTTTTTCCACGGCGAACAACGAACTGGCTGCGTTGCCGGAATCGCCTGAGATAGGTCGGAAATCGTTTTCTTTCGCCGCGCGGTGTAACTCCGCTCTTAGCCGCGCTCGCCACGGCATCCTTCTCTGTTCCTCGGCTTAACACGTAACTATTACCCGAGAACCCGAAGCGTATCGAGTATCCTCTCATTACTCAGCCGTGCAAAATCCCGGACGGAAGACAAATAGCGTTTGCCGCGATGGCGAAACGGGGTCTGATGTTCGCACCGCCACAAATGAAGACGTTGCGCCTCGGCTGATTAGCGCCCTCTTGCGTGCATTGTTCACGCGCCCTGGCCCGGGAGAGACAGAGAGAACGGGAGAGACAGGGGGCAGAAAGAAATGGAGATAGCGTCCAGTTTTAATGCTACCCCATTTGAGTCCCCGTTTCTTCACCCAGTCGCGAACGAGTCGATGAATAATTTGATCGAAGAACGAGTCGCAATCAATTTCTATCGGCTTAATTGAGGAAGCCGACGGTGGAAATAGATTTGTGCCGCGCACAAAGACGCCGGTTTTCCTTTGTTCGCGCCTCGATTAATCGCTACCGTCTTCGGCCTACCTGACCGGTGAGAGCTAATTTCTAGCGGGCCTAATTGAGTATCCGCGATAATGCGACGTTTGCGTTTTTTCATGCCTCGCTCTTTTCACTTTGGTCCGCGTTCGGGCGATTAACTGCCCGCGTGATTACGATTGCGTTCTGCGACGCCCGTGTGCGATTTTAATTAAGCCCCGGGAAGAGCGATGCGCTGTTTTTTTGTGCGCTATTTTATCCGCGATCAGTTGCACTCGCCGGAAATGTTGCGATAAATCGAATGGATATGTTTCTTCAATTGAAAAGTAACGTGGCTCGGGTTGATCCTAAATCCGAAGCTAATACGCGAAAGAAAATTTAGAAAGCTCTCAACTCCAAAAATTATCCAATTACGTTATATATTCAATTATGAATTTCCATATTTTACCGAGTCAAAACATTCATGATATCCGATTACCATAAGCGGGCCGATATTGACCTTTCGAGTAATCTTTTCCCCGATTCGACTACAATCCTACTTTTACCCATCGAAACCAAACTGTTGAACAGCAGTGGCTCTGAGCTACTGGAAATCACTTCGGAACCCAATTATTGGCCGAGCTTATCCCGAAACTGGCCCGCTCAGTCTGAGCTGGCGAGTAAAAGAAAATACTAATTGGTCCTCGAGGATTCGTCGTAGCGAAGTTGGGTCACCGTTAGCAGAAAAAGGTCGGCAGCGTCGCTCGATCAACGTACACTTGGTTCCATGGAAAGATCGGGTTGGCATTTTCTCCGGATGAAGAGGATTAGCGATATTAGCTGGAGAAATCGGCACGGTATAGAGGTACCGGCGTCAGTTGCGGCTTGACTTTTGTATTTTCGTTCGTCCTGGCGATTCTCGTCTCGAAACGAAGAGGGGCAGCTTTCTCGCAGCGCTCAGGGAAGAAAGATAACTCTCTTCCGTCTTTATTTCCTTTTCTCTCCCTCTCTCTCCCCCTCTTTCTCTCTCTCTCTCTCTCTGTCTCTTCCTCGCCCGTCCCTTTCTTTCTCAATGTTTTCGCGTCTGACCGGCACCATCTATCATTCTGTCAGCTAGGAGATTTCAATTTGCTCTCTTTTTGCACCATTACCGGGCCCTGAAGCTCGCGCAAAATTGTATTTAATTGTGATTGACTACTAAGTGGAGGTGGCCGGCCGTCGCCATTTGTCCTGCGATTTTTGCATATCCCTAATTGCGAGCGGAACATCGCCGCTGAATCGCGGCCGTATGAGATCCCGAATCACCTGCGCCGCGTGTAGGTGTCCTTAAAAACTGGCCTCGCTCTTGTCCCCAGTTAAGTCGTCATTATCGGGCACGAGTGTCGAACAGATCGGCTTAGTGTAACGCAATATTTATATCGTAGGTGTATGTACGGCCAGTGAAAAATTTGGAATCGAAATTGGAAGAAAAGAATGGGTAAATGTACCGGTAATATACGTAACGTCAAATACAAGATAGCAGCACCTCGATTAACTCCGAAGTGTCGGATTTGTAATTTTAGTATTTAATACTAAAATTAACGGGAGAGAAAATTCGTTCTCGGTCAAGCTATTCAATTATTAGAAACGATTTCTTTTCAATTCTTTGTGTCTGCTCTCTAATTAAGCCGATTAATCGAAGTCTTGCTGTTGTGCGAAGTAAAAATTTCGTGGCATTTGAAATGATGTAAAATTAATAACAATTAATAAAAAAAATAATGGATAATATTAATAGACAAGCGATTCCACACTTTCAACTGGAAATGGCATACCGGCGTTCGTAGGGGGGAAATAATCGGGGCAACGCAGTGCCTTCCTTAACTCCTACATATTCTTTGGTTTACCTGGGAAACTTTGAATCGATTACGAAGTTCGTTGTTCCTTGTGATCGACGATGTACTTTATCCTTCCTGACGTCGTTATTTACCACCATTGTTTACTGCCTTTTCCACGGCAGACGCGTTTGCATTCTGCCTCGCGTTAACCAAACTTCAAATCGTGTACAACGAACAAACTGAAATACTGATTCGGAATGCGATAAATAACGATGCATTCCGCAATAAAGTACTGTCGTAGAGGCGATGCTAAGTTTCTGCACTCACGTGGATCGATCACGAGATCCCTGTCTATTTCTATATGTACACACTTGCTTGTACAGCGTACGTAATAACTTAGTCGCGCCTAATCAGATATTTACACAAAGCCTACAGCTAAAACACGGTACGCGATATATTATTTACAATTAAACTCGGGGGCGAGCACGCCTCCGCTTGAGCAAACCGAACGACGAGTCTTTCGCGCCGATTCGTCCCGTATGTATATGTTCTATATCGTCTCCTCTACTCTCCCACCCCTGCGATCGTCATCCCCTAGGCTACCAAGTTCATCAGACTTGCGTATCAACGACGCTATCGCGATTGGATCTACTGAAAAGTATTCCGGAATCCGGTAACAAGGCCGCGCGAGGTAAAAGCATTAGCGAACAGCTACGCGTACCACGTTCAAGCGCCGCAATTATTGCTAATTAAACTATTCGCAAAGATCGAAACTGACATTCTTTCCGCGGCTGTTACGAGAGATTGTGCTTCGATTAAATTCTGTGGGAAAGTCGGAAAATTCGAAGATTCCCCGTCGCTCGTGCCTTTTTCTACGTGTACCACTTACGTATCTGTGCCGATTAACACACTTGCGGAACGCGCAAAGGCAGTTGGATCGTCCAGTTTGGTTGCGGATCCTGTTCTTCCCTTTGCTCGATCATGGATGGCCAACTTCCTCTTCGACGACGAACAACAACGTTGACGATCGTGTCGCAGTTCTGCCTGTCCGCGTAGCGCGTAGAATACCTCGTCGTAATTACAATGCACATGTGCATGTACATACACGTTCCTCCGGTTGACTGCGTCCAAACGCGAGCCAATTCGAGCGCGACGTCCCGCGAGGAATACCCCTTGTCATTTCGCCGGTTCTCGTTTCAAATAAAAAGAAAAGCTTTCATCGGAGAATCACCGGCGACGTACAGATTGGCTGTCACGAGCTTTTCGGTCTCGCAGAGTTCATTCTCTTTGCAGCAGCTCGTACAGCGCGGAAATATACGTCTGCGCCATTTGTAAGGTCTCGAACTTGCTGAGCTTTCTGTCATTACCCAGACTTGGCACGACGTCCCTGAGCCTATCGAACGCGTCGTTCAGACTGTTCATACGTCTTCTTTCGCGCGCGTTCGCCGCCAATCGCCTCTTCCTCAACACTTCGATACCCGGCGTGCTGTTTTTCATTTTCTGCACGGTCTCCTTTGTCTTTTGCCCGCCGTACTCCATCGACGAGATGTGAAGAGCGTCGTTTTTCTGATGGTACCTCGACTGCTCGCACTTGCCATCCTGCTGGTTCTGAGCGTAGTTTTCGTTCCTCTCGACGCTGTACGCGCCGCCCAAATAAAGAATGTCGCCCCTCTGCCCATAAGGATTGCCGTTATTCCTAGGCAAAAAACCGTCACCTTTCGAGATACCATAACTCTTCGCGGCGAAGAACGTCTCCTGATTCTGGCCAAAGTCGCACCTGCCGTTGCCAAAGGCATTGCCCGTGTTGTGCTCCATTTTTGGCGGGATGTCCGGGTTCTGTTTGCCACCTGGATTCTCGTTGGCGAATTCCGCCCGGTCCGCTACATCTTCGTAAACGTCCTCCATGCACTCGTTCGTCCTGAACACCGCCTTCCCGTGCTCCTTCGCCGGTCTCACGTTACTCGAATGATCTATTTGATGCTCATTTCGGCAACCCTCCTGGTAGTAGCCCTCGTAGAACTCGGTGAAGTTGAAACCGGTGGTGGTGACGTGAAAGCTACCGTTCGCGGCGCCGATTTCTTGGTACTCGCGATTCTGACAATCTACCGAGCTCACGCTACCGCAGCTGCTACCCCTGGACATCGGCGGCTGGGGGTACATCTCTTGATGGGCCCAGCAGCGAGGATTTGATTCCGGGCTACTAGCGGAACCGTAACCCTCGGAATCTAGCAGGTCGTACTGTTGGAAACTGGCGTATGTGGTCATTCTCACGGAATGTCTCTGAATCTTCTGTGCAACGATAACTGTTCAACGATCTGCCGATGATGACGCTTCAGAACATAGCACACTAGAACTCTTTGAATGTGGAACGTCCTTAATCAACTGTCATCTCGTTTGGGCGAACGATCGGTGGTTGACGTGGTGCAAATTGTCGCGATGCAAAATCACCCTTGAGAATCAGAACATTTTCAGACGGATTGATCGATGCTGTCACGGGATACCATGCTTCGTTCGATTATCTTTTTTAACTGATCGAAAGACTCGAGATGGTTATTGGTGTACTCTGGATGACCGTGTATGCTTCGCGTACGGAAGCGTTGCGTAAACTGACTTCACCTGGCGATCTCGTGGTCTGGACCATGCTGCCCAGTTTTCTTAGGGCCCGATGGTGGGGATAGAGGACTCTTGGGACCCACGTGGAAGGGATCCTCGAGCAGGGGAAGGGGTCCACAGGGAAGTGGGCATCTCTTTGTAGAAGCCGCGCGACCGGACACGCCCCTCGTCTTCCTTCGTCCTTCTTCTTTGCTGGGGGCTCGCGAAGGTAGAGTCAAAAGACGATCGACGGGGAAAGAAAGGCGCTCTATCAAGTGGCACGCAACGGTCACGGGACGAGGCGCCGCGTTCTTGACATTTGAGACACGACACCTAGGGACCGAACGATTTTTTCTCTTCGTCATATTTGATTTTTCGGTTCCGAACTTTCGTCAATTTTTCGCCTCCGTTGATCGGGGATCTTTCAATTCAATTTGGACGCTGCGGTGCTCCGCGTTGTAATTATTTGGAGTATAAGTGCATTTTCTTTTCCTCGAATTTATTATTGTATTGTTTATGATTTGAATTCTTTTTGGTCTTCACTGTAACGAGAAAGAGGGATCGTATTCTTCCAATTGTACGTTTTGCACTTTTATTCCTTACAAGCTGGGGATCTTTCCATTTTTTTTTTCCTTTCTTTGCATTTTTGTATTAAAATGAAGTCTCTAAAATGTATTTAATTACTAATTATTTCAATGAAACTTAATATTAGCATTGATAAACATCTTTCTTCAAATTGCTCTTTATTTCCGATATGTACTACTTTTATTTCTTGTATATCCAAAACTATAATATTCTTGAGTGTTAATAGTATTGCAAAAAAATAGAATGGAATCGAAAGAAAAAGTATATGTTCCTGTGATTGACTGATAAAGAAATGAAACACATGCAGCACGGGTTGCACAAGATTCCAAATGAAATGCTAAATCATTGTCCTTCGCACGGATACTTGACAAATTATGAACGAGGTCCAAAGTAATTATGTGACTGGTTACGAACCTCTTCCTCGTCCCCTTTTCCTTCTTCTTCGTCGCCGCTGTACTTTATGACACTTTAAATACAGGAGGGGCTGGAAAGTGTGGACAAATTTGACTGGTTTATGAGGGTTACCCTCGGCGTCTGTCCACCCTGTGAAGATGGTACAGATTCTTAGGTACGGTTCCTTTTTAATCTTCTACACCTTTACTTTTTATCAAATTACATCTGTAACAAGAGCTCAAATCGTAAAATATTTGTTCGTTCAATTTCACAAATGATATTCTGCGATGAATGTTTAATCGATAAAAAAAAACATGTTAATAAAAAATGATGTAGGTACTTGATTTACTACTCTTGTTAGCAATGTGTATTTTAGCTACTATTCATAGTTTTATTGCAATGTTGCATTTTGTTGTATTCAGAATTTCATATTTCCATGTTATATTCAGAAAATCAGAAGAATAAAAATTGAAAATGTTGCTAAGCGAAGATATTACTAAATCAAATCATAGATTACTATTATTAGATTAAAAAAGGCTAAAAATCAAGCATCAAATAGAAGGAAACAGAATGCGAAAAATATTTGAAACAATCAGAAGCAAGTGTTTCTTAAAATATTTTCCCCTACGCTAAAAATTTCAAAGCGTAAAGCAGTAAATATATTAAGTAACAAACCCACAGGAATCCCCTCTCAATTACAATATATAATATTTCATGCCCGAGCTAAATTTACCGCCTTTAAATCAAGTTGCAGCATTTTTATTTTCAGCAACTGAAAGCGTGTGTAGAACATATTGCTGGAGCATGCAAATTTTTCGAACGTTTTATAAGTGGTTCTATGAAACCAAATCGTTCAAATACAAAAGGAAAACAGTTCAGTCGTGCAATGCTGTTTTACTCGCTCTCAAACGCGTCTGTAAAATACGTTCACTGCAACCAACGTGTTTGAGAATGCGTTTATACACGCGACAAACAACGAACCGCGTTATAACCAATATTGCATAACACCTTTAAAAATAACCGCGGGGCGAAAAGAAAAAGAGGAGTTCTCGGTCTTTCAAGTTCGCATGCGTATTATGAAACACGTGAATTTTACGTTCGGCGTAGTAGCCGCGTAAAATTGATGCGAAAACATCTTTATTGACGAATCTTATTGTACGTGATTATTTTTGCCGGCCTAAATAGTTACGTTGGTCCCCGAGCTTGTTGAACCATTTAGAATCACGGCGGGAGTTTATAAACAACTCTGCTAGTGGACGGCCTCATGCTAGTATATTGAAGGAATTGTTAGGCTGATAATATATATTTTATCCGATTGTTATAATTTATTCAAACGACACTGATATCGTTCCGACGGATTTGCAAATAATTTATTTTCATTTACATGTGTCGATATACGTTATACGTATAACAAATAAAGAGAAAGTTATTGACATTTGGAATGAATACAGAAGTGATATTTATATTAAGACAATATATTAAATAAAAGTGCAACGGTAGACTGCTATTACATTTTGCATTCTGAAAATGTGTTAAAGTAATAATACATTGTTAGGTGTTTAGTGTGTACAGAACTATACAATGTTTTGTACACGACAGTTGTGTTTTGTGTTCCTACTTAATCTGAGAGAACCGAAATGCACACACAACAAAATCCAATTAAAAATTCTTCCCCATACTTAACCCAGTTTAACCGAATCACAGGGCTTCCTATACCTACCTTTGATAAGAATCAAAGTATACACTTTTTTCATCGGCGCAGCTGTTTTACCAAATTGTTCTTCTCTTTAACAAGGAGAGTTGAACAATTGACATAGCAAGTTTGTTAGACGACATAATGAGACGAACGGGGTGAAATCGATTAACTTTCGGTTTGTTGCGGTCGCAAACCCGTGATTTTCGAAATTTCCCATCCCATGGAAAGTCTCCGTCTCGGGCCAGTGTAGGCGTATCTCATTTATTTCCCCACCTATTTTTCGGAAAGTCGGAGTCACTTGGCTGTTCGCAAAAGGCGGCAGCCTCAAGAAGCTCATTATCCTCCTGTTAATACGCAACAAATGAGCCGCTTCCTCGTGCCCGTCCCATAACGAAAAAAGGAACGCGCACAAAACGCAAACACCGCCGGGTTTACGCCCATGAGCGCGCTTTAATTTATAAAAGGGTACTGTCGTCGATGTCCGCCTTGTACCACGAGTCATCTCGTTAGAACTGTTTCCCTTTAGCCTCGTTTTTTTGTTGTCTTCGGAATCCTTGGAATAATAGCTATTAAAGGTGTTAAAATTAATAGCATAATAACAATGGCGCTGGATATAATTAAACAGAAACGGTGCAATTAATCTTGCGTTAAAGTGTTAGATATTAGTCCGTTTTAGTAATTTAATAAAGCGCATCTGTGTAGAGAGTAGATACCTATAACGGTGCTGCTTAACAGAGACATAAGTTGCAAAACATTGTGCGATAAATTTGTTAATGGTACATCAAGAAATATGTTTTCTCTGCGCACAAAAATGTTGGAATGCAAATACGAAGTCCAGAACGGGACAATATTGTGAACACATACGCATAATAAATTGTGGGGGATACGAAAAACGTATATAAAATTCAATTCTTATTTATAGGAATTTGATGGATTTAGTATTCTTTTATCACTGCCGTTCGCGACTGATAATATTGATTGAAACTCATTAAATATAACGTTCATTACTTTCGAATTTATTGCTCTTCAAATCCTGTCAATCGCTACGCACTATGACAAATATTTTTTACAATGAATGCAACTGTGCATCCCCATATTAGATATCGTTATATCTAGTACAATGAAATAAAAATATTCACACACACACAATATTTTTTTCGTACACTCTTCGTACCCCCCTTACAATTTGCAATTGGTATTCACAGTCGGTGAACATGTGACAGTGACAATTAAGACTCATTCCATATTACGAATCGTGGCAAGTAACTGCAACAAAAAGACACTGTAGCGAACGATCAAACATACAAAGTGTCACTCGAAGTTTCCTCCCGCCCGTCTGGTCTATAGTAATGCATCGATTTCGATTTTTTAAATCATGCCCCGCAACCGAGCGATAAGTTCAAGCATCAAGATAGCAGATTCATGACCCGGACATTATTTCGTCGGGACTTGACGCTATTACGCTGGACAAAATTGGTCAATCATAATGAATACAAGTAATTTGCGTCAAATGAACCTCACCAGGAACTGTCCCGGCTTCGAGCGTGACCGTCGACCGATCTATCGATCCCTCTACTGAACGATCATTATGCTGCAGATTTACCTTCTCCTCTGTGCAAAAGGATCTAGTCAATTCCATGCAGATATCGCAAATTTAGCCAATTATTTGCGTTTATTGTTATGGAATTTACTTGAACAAATTTTTACTTTCTTATCGGTACAAATTTTAAATATAAGAAATACCTATATAGGTGGGTATAATTGAAATAGATGAAACGAATTCAGAGATTCACCATTTTACCAGTAGGTATTATTATATAGATTAAAATTGTTTTCCTTTGACCTTGCACTTTTGCAGTTAAAAAGACACCCGATGAAACGTACGATTTATTAAATGAACGTAACAATCTATTATAATTTAATTAAATATAATTATTCGTTGATCACAATTGCTCAATCTTAGTGCCAGTCACTCAATCAATAATATTAAAAACGAGGCATTAATATATCAATTATAATATCATATTATCACCTGCCCTATTTATCCGAACATCCACTTATTCCACACACTTTGTACAGTAATAAATATTACTCATATTTCTATCCATTTCTCTCCCATACAAAACATTTATAAACAATCAATGCCGCCAGCTTGAAATCTGATGTGAACATCCACTTCACAATATCAACAAGAACTGACACGAGAAAAAAGAACTGCATTGAAATCCTCCATAGGTTCATCGAAACCATGTATATTACAAAAATACCTAGCAAAAGATACAGGAAGCCGTGCATCGCATAAGAAAAATCCTATTTTTACGATTTCTCGTGCAGCAAGTGGTACACAAATGCAATCAACTCGTTGTACACAGTATCTTGTTGCGATCCTTGCTGATTGCCACCCTTGCACACGCCGTCTCCGTTGCAACGATCTATAATAGGTGTGCGCTAGGTGGCGAAGAAACGACCGATCTATCGATCAGACGTTGGATAAGGCGGCGGTGAGTAACAATAAATTTATCGCGATCGAAGAAGGGCATAAATTGATTATTATTAGTCCGTCGCCGAGCAGTTATAGTTCGAACGACGGC
Organism: Nomada lathburiana; assembly: GCA_963667235.1. Taxonomy (NCBI): domain Eukaryota; kingdom Metazoa; phylum Arthropoda; class Insecta; order Hymenoptera; family Apidae; genus Nomada; species Nomada lathburiana. The sequence continues at coordinate 5,379,640 of OY763898.1, read as the reverse complement.
GCCGATGATTTACAGCGTAATGAGTCGCGTTTGTCAAGGGCGTACCGCAGGTATACGCGTGCGATTTCCTCTTACCTGCGCGCACGTCAGGTCAGTCGATTTGCTCGAGCAGGTTAAGCAGACTCGAGCCTGTCGAGCAAATTCTGCCGATGTTTGTTTCTGGATTAACGTTTTGAAACGGAATATCGAGGGGGACCGCGTCGATTCACGAACACAAATGAATTGCAAATTGTGGAGGAGGAACGGGATTACTTCTTCTAGCCGAGAATAGCGATTGCAGGTTTTCCTAATGGCAGATGCAGGTGGTCGTTAAAAATGTTTGCGAATGACGTTTGGTTGACGCTTCAAATATGCCATGATTGGACTGGGGAATATTTGATCGGGCGAATGTTTCATGCAAACGTTTATACGTTGTTAATTAAGTAGTTTGGGTGCATCGTGGATAAATAATTCGGGATAGAGGTCTTATTTGTATTTTCGTTTAATAATAAGTTGGGTTTTGGTACATTTTAATACTAGCTTTTAACAAAATGGGGAAAATTGCTGCTGAGATTACACGTCCTGTAAATTTCAGATATATCTACCTTTGGATATACGTATAACATAATTATCAGACAACATTAGATTTTGCATCGTTAACTTCAACTCCACGTTTTATCATTGCATTGACGATTAATTGACAACAAGGAAATACCCAGTTAGAAATATAACTATATTTATGTGAAATAATAATTATATTTATAATAACAGAATACCTATATAAATCGAATAATTTCTATTATTGCCGTTCCTTATTCTCATAAATTGTTAATAATTGCAAATCGAAGTTCTATAATAGTATCGAAAAATGTCTAGCCATCCAACAATCTAATTTCTATTGCACTCGTTCTTAAATAAATTATAAAATTTAAATGTTTAACTCGATATTAATTTAATAACGACAAGAAAATCAACTATTAAATCTCTATACATTTATTGTACGCCTGATGTAGCGTCTAAGAATTGCAATTGCTCCTTTCATCATGTACGGATGCCCGTGCATTCGAACAGACTCGAAGTTGAAAATAAACGTTCGCCGATGTCTATTCTCTTAGGCGGCAAAGGTTTGATTTTCTAAATGATTTAAGATCCCAATTCCTCGGGGTTCATTCAAACATGACCCCTGAAACAGGCTGAAATTTATGGCAAACCGAAGCCCCTAATTAGAATCACACCGAGGTGTCCTAATTACAGGTTTAGCCGGCGTATTTCTCAGCCTTCCTGAAGCTGTGCCTTTGGCGCAAGGCGATCAAGTCCTGCCAAAATCTGCCTTTTTCCACCAACGCGGCACATCTATCGTCGGAAAACGTTGGAAAACTGTGGGCGTTGGCACTTTGGAATTTACATCTAATTAGCTCACACCAGATCTGACACCCTGTTGCAACCGCAAATGAACCACTTTAACACTTCTTTGTTTCGTTTCTCTTTGAATCGGCGAAATGAAAGCGAACCATGGAAATTCAGTTTACGCAAACAAACAATTTCAAGCTTTCTTACGAAATACGCGACGCGAACTGATTGAACTATGCTAACATCGAGCCAATGTACAAAGGGAAAGAGTGTCTTTTCTTCTAGTATTTTGTAGCAAAAGGTCATAATATATCAACAGCTACAATAAGTATTTTCAGATAGGACAACTGAAAAGCAATGATACGCTTAAGATAAATTTGTATTGATGATCGTATCGCAAGAACCTTGTGAATGGATTGAAATTTCGTTAACAGTATACTGCAACTTTAATTAAAGCATTCGTTCTGTTAACCTAGTCAACATATTTATTTACAGAGTTAAATGATTCTAATAAATTATGAAATAAAGAATTTATTTGTCGTTATCAAATTGATAATGTTATAGTGTAACTTCGTAATTTTGTAACTACGTTAAATAACAGAATTAATTGTAAAACAATTAGTCTTATTGTTAGTGCCGTGGTGAATGCAACGTTGCAATATTCCTACATATATAGGGAATTACTTTTATATTAATTATTAGATTATAATAATTGTAAGATTCCTTATTAAATTGTGATATGATAAATTGATCGGATATTCTTAAATCTGCATCACGAATAGGATTCGTTTTTGAACCATATTCTATTTTTGCAAGGTATTTTAATAGCAAACAGGTGTTGTCAGGAAATCGATGTTTATAAAAGTCAAAAAAAGAAGACTACTAACCTTATTTGAAAGTGTTACACGTCTATGATAATTATTAATTTCACGGTTGATTGATAAATTGCAACAATGATAAATTTTGTCGCAACGAGGTCGATCTGTGATGTCCCGTATGGAGGAAGGATATTCATTAATTTCTATGTCTAACGGTGCGCATGAACGATTAGAGACGAAGAAAGCCTAACAAGAAAAATCAGTACTATCGTTCATTATTATCCTGATGAATCTGACCTATAGTGTTCGCGTAAAATAATTCGAAATAATTCGAAATCACCGAAATGACTCGGAAAGTGGAAAAAGAAGTTGAAAAGAAGATTCTATTTCTTTGTTGTATTTCGATATTTTCACGGACGCAGACGAATGTGCGTCAGCAAAAGGCAGCAATTTAGTTTTTGATGACAACCAGGACATCGTGAATTTCAGAATGTGTTATTTCAATTGCACATCAGACACGAGTCCGAAATAATTGGAAAAAGTCTATTGTGATCTTTGAAAACAATGTATTCTGTGATATTTTTAGTGAGATTTCTTAAAAACATTAGATTTAAGATAATTTGGAGGAAAAATGTGAAGAAGAGGAACATATCATGATGCTTTTAATAAATTTAAGTACATTTGTTTATTAGTATAATTAAATTATGATGACATATTAAATTTGTATTTAATGAATCCGAAATCTTTACTTATCAGTTTAAAAAATATAGTAACTATTACAGCATTTTTTATAGCACAAACATATTGTTAAACTTGGAGCATAAAAGCAAACAATAGAATGAAGATTTATATATCACTGTAAAATTTACATTGATCGTTACCCCAATATTGCAAATATCTTTGCTTATAAAACCAACCATCACAATCTTTACAGAAACCGAGGAAACCTTAGTCAAAAATAAATTCTACACAAAAGAGATATCAAAACGACAAAGAAAATAAATTTTTATTAAAAATATACCATTCTGTTATTATTATTTAAAACATCACGAAAGATGCATCATGGAACGTGAAAGTTTCTCAGAACAAAATTCCTCAAATCCGAATGAACAACACAATTCAACGGCAAGAGTCGTAAAACTCTATCAGAAGTGTACATAACTCATGAACCAATTCTTATTAAATTTTGTATTTTACAATATCAATGTTTATACAAGAAAAACTACTCGCCAGTATACAGTGTACCGTTTCGTTAACATCATCGCATACGATATTTCGCACAAGTATTGTACAGTTACTCTTCGCTCGTTCCAAATAGCTGCAGTGTAATTAACAACGGTAATAACCTGTTAACTGGTCAATAAAATCCTTACACCCGTGAAGTACAGCTCGTTTAATTCGCGGTCGTATTTCGAAGGCGTTTAGAACGTGGTAAATATAGTGGATGTCCTCGCTACTAGGCATCGGCGGGACGTCGTTAAAGGAGAATGGTTGGAGACATCTATGGGGGGACAAGAAGCCCATCTCGCCAATTTTGTACAGTACCTTGCAATTAACAGCAATTAGCTGTATCGATAGAATTACGCCGGTGAAACGTACTGTAGAATAGGTTCAACTGATTTATGGACAATTAGTAGCTATATAGCTTTTGTAAAGGAATCGAGCGAGCTAGATTCGTTAGTTATCTTAATAAAAAATTCATGGCACACTGTTTGTGATGTAAAACTGTGCAAGTACAAAAAGTTCCTTTCGTCTTCTTACTAGATATTAGCTGCAAACAATTCTGCGAACGGTACAATATTCTTAAATACTGTGCGATGCGTTCTTTTTTACCATTCTCCTTCATCCCTCCGGAAGCATCATTTTTTTTATTTCGTTGCAAAATATTGGATCAACATGATTTTTATCGTATTTAAAGGGTTGAATTTTTGTATAACCAATAGAACTTTTTGAAGAAATAAATAAGTAGTGATCAGAAAGGGGCAATATCTGAAGGGTAAAGAGGCAGGGGTAGAATATTCCAAATCAGATCCAAATGCGTTTTCGATACGCGCCCAACGGCACTGACAGTGGAAGTTACCCAGATGACCAATTAGTTTAAACGAAATAATGGTTGAAAGTTATAGTATTCTACTTCGTAGTAACTGAAGTTAGCGTTATTCGCTTGGAAAATTTGATATCGGCTAGAAAAATGGTGTCAAAGTATGCGCGGCCCCGAAAATGGCTATATAAATGCCATTTTCTCGTTATTTTTTCTTATTTTATTAGGTTTTTTCTAACTTTATCCTCTAGGTTTCTTATAGGGTTTCCAACATTCCATTGATTTATTAAGCGGTTCAGGCACGTGTAAGTATCTACTAAACACACCGCAAACATACGCAGAACATCGTGGCGCCGTAACACGTATTTCTTCTTGGATCGTTTATTTATAATTACCTTCGTCACGATGCGCCGCGCGCGTGTAATAGTGTTAATTACTTATTTGCGAGCAAGAACGATCCTAAAGCCGTGTTCACAGCGCGCACCGGGAGATCACGTACACAGATTCATGGTCGACGAAGAAAAAGGAGAACTGAAATATGTCAGACAGTTAATCCTTTCTCTAGTGTACCCGGTGTATACACCAAGACACTACTACTATGACAGTAACTTATTCTGCTTGGCGAAGTTGTGAATGATTCTTAATGAAACACCCGATCAAGATTTATCAGCGTCGGTGTGTACATTAACGGTTACATATAATACTAGTTTTTATACGCGCTGATGTATCTTAGAATATGGCAACGAGTTGTGATTACCTTTTTTACGAATATTGAGATGCGTGCGAATAACGGGGCGTTTGTTGTATTTATGGGATGTTCAAATTGTTCAGGTACTGACATAAGTTATAAGGCAATAGATTGCAAGTGGGACATGGTATTCGATTTATAATAAAATACACCCTTAGTACACCTTATACCCCCCTTCGCGTTTAATTTATTATATAATAACGTACTAATATAAACATATAATTTATTGTATACGTAAGAATGTATGCTAATAACTAGTATACGAAAAATTTGGTCAACATGACGAAAATAATAACGAGATAACTCTTCTCTCGCTTGTTAATGTACTGAAACGTTAATGTATGAAACTATATTTTTTATTTTTATTTACAATTTCTGCACAAGGGTTAAATGGAAATGAATGTTTGAAAGTTTGAAAAGCGAGTGCGAGAAATAAGAGCTTGCTGTACAGGGTGCTTTCAAAATTGTGGCGAAACCGGAATGAAATACAAATGAAATTCCTAGTACAGAAATAAGTCGCAAATATACGAGCAAATTGAATTTGAAGATTCGCTAAATACACGTGCATTTGATCAGCCGTCATTTATTTATCATTATTTCAATTCTTGGTACTGATTGAAGCAATGCAATCAAATTGAATAATGCAATATAAACTATAATACTATATGTATAATTCTAACAGCTAAGCTATGTTTCTGGCAGACACTTATGAGTATAACAGTCTGTGTGTGCGCCTGTGTGTGTGTACCACCCCATATATTCACATACCGAAGAGAAAATCTCACGATTCTCTGACCTACACTTGTATCGGTATCTGAATATGTGATACTGTACAGAGGATAGTTTGCAAGCATGACGAAGCTTGCGAGAGCCGGAAAATCGTTAGCCAAGTATTCTTAACTCGTCGAGATTCTTCAGGAAGTACAAGTTATATTTACTAGTGAGCATTAGAAGTCCGAGAAAATTCGCAACGGGGCATTTCTATCGTTGGAAGAATAGAAGTGGTAAATTTACTCTCGTGATCACAAAATCATTACCAGATAAGTAATTAAATAACTAATTAGCAAATGAGACTTCATTATCTTTGGAAAATTGGCGCAGAGGGAAAAGTAATGGCTGGGTTATATTGTAGAAACACAACAAAGTTTTGACATTATTTTGTTTGTCGCGATAGTAAAATATCTTTCACAAATTTGCAATAAATAGGATAAACTGCAAGTTCTCATTCTGATATATCATACTGCGATATTCACTGATAATTTTACTTATCAAGTTGTAACGAATGGTATTTTTTTGTAATTTTATAGATTGGTCATAGGTTAAATAAGTTTTACTGATTGGAGCAGACTTCAAAATTAATTAACATAACACAATATTGTGTGATCTAAATGTATATACAAATTGACAGAACATAATATCTCGTCGCAAAATATATGAAAACTGTAGGAAGCTTTTCAAAAATGATTTTCTCAAGACCTAAACCTTGAATAAACAAATTTCATTCCGTACTTTGGATTTTATTTTGAACGATCAATCACCTTCTTCCTGTTTGTACTATTTTGTACTATTTCTGCCTCCCCCTGTATATTTATTCGAATGCAATTAATCCAATCTCTTTGCAGTCAATATTATTAATTTCATTGATATCCAATAGCGTTTTAAAGTCCCTATCATAGTTGATTTATTTCGGAAATATAATCTGAGTAAAAATATATTTCATCCGTTAATGAGATATCAGAAAAATGAATTTCTCTGAAAATATGTAACACTATACAATAGACACCTACTGTATGGAATACAGAGAAACCCTCGAAAGTGGGTAGTAACGTTCCTATTTTCTTATTTATTAAAAAATTATACACTATCTCTCCAGTTGCCAAATTAAATTTTATTATTCAATAAACTTTGCATCTGTATACACACCGTATACTGTTTATTTACTTAAACTAATTTTTAACTGCAACCACATCATAACTTCAATATTAATTCTGAGAAAAGCATTTTCATTTGTTAAAATAATAGTCAAATTGGTATGTACATATAAATTCTAAGTTATACCAGGCAATAGGGAATTAAGTTATCCCCTATGCCTCATTCAAACTCCGGAATCTCCAACCATTAACGTCGGTCACAGAACACTTTCTAACTAAAACATCTTTCCACCTCAACACTGAAGCGACAAAGTATTCCCGTGCATAAGATCGCGTTCAAATTGAAAACAGTTTCAGGGAAAGTCACCCGTGAACGTTTGAACTTTGGTTTCGCCAATTCCTCGAGACTTCTTCCCTATAGTCATCCAAGAGTCGCTAATTGTAAATGCAATAACAATTTATCTTTCTGAAGACGAGCAGACTTCGCGAACAGACTGTTGACTTCGTTCCGTTTCATTCAACTTGCCCGTCTCTGAGATATCGTTTAACTCTTTCCCAGGGATTAAGTTCCTCGTCAGGTGAATTTCACTCGGACGATCGGGGCGGAAGAAAAATCTCGACGACCACGTTCGCTTAATTATCTCCCCGTGAAGTACGCAGAGTACATAACGCGGAGAATGATACAAAGAAAGCGCGGAGAATCTTCCTCCACGGTTCTCTCTAAACGATACACAGTCGCGCTCCGCCAAATCTTCTAATTCGCTTCAAGCGTTTTCATTTCCGTGAGGTCTCGTTCTGTGCGTTGCATTTAGCCTGAGAAGTCTGTATATAATATTCTTCTATGCTAAATTTTTGATTGAACTCGGCTTAATGGCCGATCGAATGATAGTAAGATTACGCGTGATGCACACGCGTGTCCTTTCCACATTAGTTACGGTATTAAAGGCAGTATTTCAGGTTTAATATTAAGAAGTCTCTAATGTTAAGAGTTGCGTACTAATATTTATTGGTGTATTAGATAGAAATTGTGTTTTTCTATGTCAAACATGAGTGATTATACTAAACAATGTAAGAAGAAGAATATGGGTTCGGTATGAAAGATATGGAGTAGTTATTTTGTACTTAGGTGTTTTATAGTTTGTATTGTATTTGATTTAATCATTTAAATATAATATTGTTTGATTATCTTATTCAGAATGTAGTAAGGGCTAAAGGGAACGAATATTCTCAATATTTGGTACTACAGAGAATTGAGTTATTTCAATTTATTGATACAAAAGATGATTATAATTTTAGTCCTTGTTCTACTTTATTAATTGTAAAATTGTGTAAACACATGAATTGCTTGAAACTACGTGTAATTATAGTAGTTAATATAACTTGTATCTCAGTTTTGCATTTCTTAATTACCTAATTATCCCTTTTCGGGCGAAGAAATGGCAGGCGGCAGTTGTATTAATCGGAGAATCATAGGAGCAACGACGTTATACTGCTCGGGGATAACGGGTGACCAGGTGCACCGTCTCCATCGTCACCTAGGAAGTGACCACGAGCTCTGACAGTTGCATCGTCATCTTGACTACCTACACGTCGCAGAACACAAGGAGAACCTTCGGGCAAGACGCTACTTTCTTTAATTTATGTCCCCTGGTGATTACCGAGATCGTGCCTTAAAACAGTGAATGTGCTTTTTTCGTCAGCATTGCCTCTCGCCACGATTCGTCACCCTTCCGCTCGAGAAACGTTGGAGGTGTAATATCGTCACGGTAGGATATCGTGTCGTGGATAATCAGCCTTTAACACATTCAATACCGTGGATAAGTAAAAGGGCTTGAATGGAAGTTCAAATAAATGTGTAATAATAATTGTACACAGGTACATATGTATATTAGCTCGTTCTTTTACTTCTTTCTGCTGCTAGCAATAATGTATCAAATCTTATTTCTAAGTTTGAGAATGAAATAATTGTGAAAGCGATAATGTGGTAATAAGTTGCGAGCAAGTTAGTAGCTATATATTGTTATTATTAATCGGGTGTCATTTGTTAGAATCAGGGGGAAGTATTATAAGTATTCATATAAATGGAATGGCACTGAACAGTAGTTCGGATAATTAATAAAAAAATTAATCAAAATATCTTCCCTGAGAGAAGCAATAAATACTTTACGTTTTCATATTTCAGAAAATATATTGGTACTGCATTGGTATCGCAATTCTTATTAACTTATTTGTCTTATCAGTAAAATGTCACATTTATTTCTTATGAATGCCACAACCCATGAATAAGTTGCGCGGTATAATTGAATTATATTAATCAAAACTGCATAGGCTGAGGTCGCTCGGTAATTGTTCCATTCAACTTTCCTATATTTGATATCGATGGAATTATTAAGGCCGTAGAATACTCTTCTGCAGAAGAAATGTTTCAAATTTTCTGCAGTGAAATATATCGTCGCCGTTGGAAAGAGACAATCGGGTGGACGATCGTCATCGAGGTTCATTCGTATATTGGCGTTCGTTCTGTATTCGTGTATTGGAACTCATTGGTAGATAGTCGTTCATTGGCAGTCGTGCATTGTACATCGTTCATCGTCCTGACATATTGTTTATTAAAGTATTGCTTTACACATATATCGCTCATCGTTTAATCGTTCTAATCGTTTCCTTCCAAAAGCCTTTTGCTCCAATAGTTTTCAGAAGTGGGATTATTCCCATAATACAAAATTACGGAAATTATAAAATTGTCATGCTATTAATTTTAAAAAGGGGAGAAATTAAGTATAAATTGAAATTAAATATTCCGTTATCGACACTAAAGTATTTTGCGCACAATAACAAGCAAAGAACAATACAATTCAATAAAGCAGCTAATTATTGTTTAAAACAAAAAATGACTCATACATGCTTAGTAATGTCCAAACCTACATGACATCGAAATATTTCTTAAAGACTTTACTTTCAAATATATAGAAACTCTATTGCAACTTTCGGTCGAATAAAAGTGCACAATAATGGGCATGTGCTGAGTGTATTTTGCGACTAACAAAAAATGAAGTCTACAACTAACATCACCATAATCATTTCGTGTTAATTCACCATCGTGCCAGCATGCGTAAGTGAAATTTGTATGCGTAGATAAACAGCATATAATGTAGGAAGTGTGCCGGATCGAGGGCAATTTGAAGTTCGTACAAGTAGCATAATTGCAGGCAAGGTGTGCCCAGCGATGTGTGAAGACGGCGCGGCAGCCGGATTAATTAGTGCGATTATGCGTCCACGATAAAACGTTGCTATCATGAACATGACATCAATGGTCTTATCATCACTTCTGAAAATCATTTCTATAACGCGAGTCGTAAACTTTCATTTCATTCATCGCTAATTATTATTTGCGTACACATGTGCATGCATTGTATAATGAAATGGAAGTAAAAAAACAACGTTAATTATATTTACGAAGAAATTATATTTATATAGTTGTATATAGTAAACTATTAATAATTGCTAATAATGCAAGCAATACCTCTGTTTTTTTAAGTAACACAATTTTAACCGAACTTTTAATAACAATTGACTCTGTAATAATGAAAATGGGATACTTTACGTATATTTAACTCTTAAATTCTTTTAAGTCGAATTAAAGACTTGTGAGCAGATAATATTACCCTCTTTATTGCCCTCTTATATTAGCATTAACTTTCCTAGATGTCCCTTACAGTTGAATTGCACGTAAAAGAAAAAGGTACGAAAAAAAGTATTGAGGAACCATAATAAAATTAAAAATAGCGTTATTTTGCTACACGTGACTACATTATTATCGCCAACATTAGCATTCATTCGTTGAAACTTCAAAAGTACATATAAACAGAACTTCAAAGTGTACTTACATATTACTCAAAATCTAACTTTGAACATGTAAATTTCCGGTTTGCAATAACACTTGACACTGTCCGTTTCATTTGTCAGAAAATGCCAATTTACATAGAAGTACGTGTAGCACAACTGTATCTTCCGAGTTTATATAGTTAATTCTTGTTAAAAAAAATACTTCCTTTCTTTATTTCAGATAAAATGGCGATGCAGGGATAATAAGGGCAGGCTGAGGGCCATCGATCGCGTGATCACGTTACCGAAAATTGAACAACGATGGAGCGTGACAGCATTCGCGTGGGGTGAGCCAAGCCAATTTAGAAGTCATTAGTCAGGGTTATGCATCAAATTGAAATCGACCCGACGAGGGTTCCTCCTTTTGTGCGCATCGAAAGATAAAATAAGGCCAAGCAGTAGTAAAAGTCAGTACACAGTACCTGCATAAGAAAGATTTGGGTCCCGTGTCCGGTTACTGTGATATTGCTTATGTTTATAGAGCTTATATTGAAATTATACGTAATACGAAGTCGGACAATTTTTTCAAAACCACGAAATTGCAATTGTTTATTGACCTATTAGTAATAGAAGCTGTATCATTCTATTGCTTGTATGATCTTTATATTTTGGACGAAAAGTTATATTTTTACCCCTTTAGCCTTTTTATATTACTGTCATATTCGATTGTGATTTAGCATTTATTAATTATTACAGCATCAATATTGATATTATTAAGGAATAGTTTGATTAAATAAATACTGGTAACGATATCTACGAGTTATTTAATTATTCTAATAAACAGGTTGATGGAAGTTTCAAGTATAATATTAACAAACGACAATGAATAAACACCAGTATTTTGTCCAATCTGCAATATTTTCATAGATGCACGAAATGGTAACAATAAGACACGGACAAATTCTAAGTAATTACAAGTTATGCGAGTACCAACCATAAATGCTTAAGCAGTTTTGAAAAGCATATATACTGTGATGTATTAACATTCTAATGAAGCAAAATCCAACCAACGAACGAATCAAATGAATTCCAATAAAAGATTGACAATTTAATTTTCTTCCCATTACGAAATATGTCGCAATGATGGCAGAGATAAAAATTCTGAATTCAATTAATATTTCACTTGCAACGAAAACATAATTTCGGTCCCTTTTTTAAGTAGCTATTCACGTAACCCACCGCGTTACGGTTGAAGAAGAATGCTCTGTTTTGGCGGGAGATTTCGTAGATTACCTATGAAGGTGTGCAGCCGTTTCGAGGCGTAACGGTCGAAATACATCAGGCTCATTGGAATTCACTTGGACAGTGCGATACTTCCATAGGCAACGTCCTCTTCTTCGTGTTTGCACGGGTCGTTAACCACGAGTGCACAACGGTCGCGTGATAGCTGTAAATCAAATCGCACGAATTAAATCGTCCGCTTTCGTCTCGTGCTCGTGGAAATTTGCAACTGAAATATCAATTTTAGCACCTTGTATATGCGTACATTCTTGGCATGCATCTTCATGAGTTTTTTTTTCATTTTTCGATTAACTTATAATTTCGTTATTCGATCTACCTTGCAGTGAAGTTTATATATCCTGTGGATGAAGATGTTTAATGATTCCGAAATCTTGCAAATGTTTTATTTGTGAAGTAAAGTAAGCGAATTACTGTACTTATAATACGTTGGCGTTGATGACGTCAATTATGAAGAAGACAACATTATTCGATAAACATTGCAATATTTCTTTTTGTTTCTGGAGCTACAAATTTTGAATTATTCGTAACTGCAAGACTTCTTAAATAAATTTTAACTGAAAAGATTTTTTCAAATTATATTTACTGGCAAAATGTCTACAGCTTTGTATTCTTTCCTTCCAAAAATGGGAGACTACACAGGTGTGTTTAAAATTCGTATTGTACCTCGGAGAATTATTGTTCCTAAACGGATATACATGCAATCATCATTTATTAAACTAACATTTATACCGAAAAACTATTTCGCACACTTTCTGACTCGTGTCAGGTGGCCATCGTAACAGGACTCCAATAATACATCGTGTTTCTAGGATTAAAATTTTCGTTTGCTGATTTCATATTAATCTACGCTTTGCGGTTAACATTCTAATCTCGTCTTTCATTAGAAAGTTCTAAAAATGAACTCGTCTTTTTGCTTATCTTTCCTGTCATCCTGTCATTAATTTTGATTTATTACTAGATTATGGTATTATCGATTCTAGGTTATTAGCTTATTGTGAATCTAATTCTTTTGAAATTAATATCACACTGAATAGAAGTTTTTCGAATTGATTGAGAAGACGTCGATCTACAATTTCTCCCCAACAGGTTATTAACATCATTAACACATTTGCAGAGGACATGTGTCTCATCTATGCTCATAGAAAGTAATAAATGGCTTCATGAATTTCGTTCAAATATATTTCTCGTCAAAATACTGTACATGTCATCGATTATAAAGATTTCAAGACTTGCATCTGACTTTTAGATCCAGCTGTATTTTCCATTTCCACTCCAAATTAAAATTTAGCGTTTCTACTTTCAACCACAACTCCTTTGATATTCTCAAATTTATGATACGCGAATCTTATTGTACCTTGAATTCAGTTAATAGAAATTAAAATTCTATTGGACATGTGTTCAAACTGTAATCAGTAAATGTATTAGGTACAAGAAAATATTATTTTCTATCGGTATAAAATATTTGGACTTTTATAATCGTCACAGGTAATTCCTAACTATGAATCAATTTTGGCAAAGGCAACGTTTGCAACATAAATAGCACAGTGATTACAAAGAATGTAAATCGTAGAACTTCTAACGATAGCTTGATAGCGATGAAAATACAGGAGATGGAACAAGTGTGGAGAAAGGAGACAGGGGACGATACTTAAGATAATCATATGCTCATCATCTTCCCGTTACCAGCAATAAATTCTAAACGAAGAACAACGGATACGTAATTTCGAACAGTCACGACGTCTCATGTGTTAACTTGTTGCCATCTAACATAACTTTTCTGAAAAATCTCTAATAAAGGTACAACAATAATCACTCTTATCTTGTTCATCATAAAATTGTAACTCACACTAAACAAAAAAGAGTCTATCAACATTTCGTCCAATTTTAAATCTACTTAATCTACATTAAATATTAATTATTTGATTAAATTTGAATTTATATTGATCTACTTAAATATAATGCGAATAGAAGTTGTTTCGTGCTTTAATATAATTAATTGTTATCAGAAAATCGAAATAAAAACGCTAACAACGAAATTATTTTAAGGACAAAATGTATTAATGTAGGGAGAAAATGTGATTTCTTATTAAATAAGTTTGTACTGAATTATAATTTCATTTAAATTATATTCTGGCGTCAATAAATTTGCCGTCATTTCATCATTATTGTCAAATGTATGCACTGATAACGTGCCGTAAATAAAAAAAAAATTGTAACAGGGTTCATATAACGGCAAATAACAAATACAATAATATAATGTTCCTTGCGAAAACGCATATTATCAATCGCGTTGGTTCGTGTACAAAAGTTCCTTACCAATTTCACGTTTACCCAAGGCTGTTTCCTTAACAATAAATAACGTTGCAGGATGCTCGTCTTCATTTACTAGTCAAGTCATAAACGTAGCTGTATAGGATATAGATAATTGTTGCATCGTATAAATTTATTGCCGACTATTAAATCTATATTAGGTAGAATATGAATGTATATTTCTTTGAGCCAAGTTATATAGCAGAACAATGGTAGAAACGAAAGACCATTATAGCGTTACAGGATAATTGAACCACTCTTCAAGAGTTGGATTCCTGTCATATCTTTCCGGCAGACAATGACATAATTCACGATTGGATTCTTCGTAGCTTCCTGTAGAATGGAGTTAGGTATAGGTAGACTACCATCTAATCCGTCTTTAGATTAGAACCTTTAATACTATTATACTTGCATACAATTCGATATTGATGTCTCTTTACAGTGAAGCATCTTCATTTGATTGATTTTTGTACACCAGATTATACGTATTTATTTATTTAATTAAATTGCTTTATACCAAATATGGATTATATAGCAAATACAATGCATTGCATATTTCTTGGTACTTAAACATATTTCCAATCGTACAGACTTTCTAAGTTCCAATAAGCAGTTTTGCAAGAAATATCCAAAACAAATGATATTCAACTAAAATAAATTACGTTATACATATGTGGCATTAAAATTGAACCTTCCGATTAACTTCTGATCAAATGTCACAGGCTTACGAATCAACGCCAGTGGCACAAACGACACAAACATTCCAAACCGCGTGAAACGCGTCACCCCCAATCAAACGCGACCCATTTCGAACCTCGCGCTCACCAGAAAACATGAACAGCGTCACCGTCCCCCGAAGTTGTCCCAATGAAAACGACAACGCTCGAAACCAAAAGAAAGGAACGATAAAAAGAGGAGGGAGGACGCATCCCTGGTCGCGTGCCGTCGTGCTCCGCTGGGCCCAACGATCTCTCGCACATGACACACCGGAATAGGGCATTACGAGATGGCGAGTCCCGTCGTACCGACGCATCGCGGTCCCGATCGTCGCTTTCGAGCCACGCGACCGGCACGTGGCCCACAATTGCACCAGTCTGCCCCTCGGTCACGCCCCGCCGATTCGCCACGGCTGCCCTCCGCGTTCGTACACGATCATTTCTAGCCGCGAAACTCTCTTAACCCTCTGTTACCCCTTTGCGGATAACTGGACACTAAAATAATACGTAGCCCGGTTGTCGTTTCGCGCCACGGGCCAAACTTCTGCCGTCTGTGGAACATTCGTGCGGAATTGCCTGGCCACGCGAACCGTCATGTGACGCGGCAAACCTATCGTTACGCTCCGAAGGGAACAGGTATCGTCTTTAGAATTGAACGTATTGTATAATACGCTGCGCCTAAGGTTTGCGATGTTCCTTTTATTCTACTTGGGCCGAGGTGGTTGATTTCGTGGTACCGTTCGTTCGGGTGCCGGACTGTTATTTGGATTTGGAGGACTCGTAAGTTGGAAATGTATATTTGTGTGTTGGGAGCTAGGATCGTTGATTGTCTGAGGGAATTGGGGGATAATTGGTATGGTGCACAAGGTTTCAAGGAAAATGAGTTA
Organism: Nomada lathburiana; assembly: GCA_963667235.1. Taxonomy (NCBI): domain Eukaryota; kingdom Metazoa; phylum Arthropoda; class Insecta; order Hymenoptera; family Apidae; genus Nomada; species Nomada lathburiana. Next base: position 5,363,793 of record OY763898.1, on the reverse strand, counting down.
CGTGAATGGAAATTTGGTGAATGCGACGCGGGTAAGGAATTGATTATTCTCGTGCTTGGATATATAGGCTAGTCTCGTACTTCGTTTAAAGTTAATGTTTAACGTAAATACCATTTCTTATTGTAGATAAATATTAATAAATACAAATCCTAGATTTAAATAAGTTTACTTAAAATAAATGTTGTAAGTGTTCACCAGCTATGATTAGACAATACTTTTTAGAATTTCTGAGATTCCTTCTTCATTAAAATAAGTTCCTTTTCATTTTATAATCTTTTCCTTCCCCATTTATTTTCGACGATATTCCCATTTTTTCCCAGTTTCACAGCATTTCACTTCTTCGACGTATAGACACGCGACATTGAAACCTAAATTCTCGTGTCACATTTTGTGCTCTCGAAATAATTGCAAAATTCACACGAAACCATACAATCGATATGCAAATGAATAGATTAAATGAGTAACTTCAAAGTTTGAAACACATTGCATGAATAACTTCAACGATTGAATACTTGCTGCCAAGCTTTTGCAATCTGACATTTTATTCTTTTGCAGATTAACTGGTAAATATTAAAACTGTAGTTTTTACATAAATGTCACTGGTTAACTGGTCACTTCCCTCTATTATTCACGGTGTTACAAATGAAATAACGTCTGTACATTTTTAAATATTTCAGTATTCCAAATATTCTGCTTTTCCTGTATAAGTTCTTCCGTTGTACATTTTTCTAAGCTTCGCGTCTTCTTCCCGAATCATTAAATATGGTATTCATCCCCAACATAAATAACATTCCAACTAGAAGAAGAAACAACAAGCTTCTCAAGCATTGTAACTTTGTTGGGGTGGTTTGCGATTGTATTGCGTACTGTTATCAATTGATATAGTTAAGGAGGCAAATGAGCATGACGGAAAGGGGAGCTGAGAGCGAAGTATTGCGTAGGGTGTCTCGAGGGATAGAATTCAATGTTATTAAGGGGAAGCTCTCAAAGTAGAGTTGAAACCTATACTTAGGAGTAAGATATGCCATGCGTCATTGGCTATTTAACTATTTGTACCTTGTTAGGTGCAAGCTATTATTAGTGTAGTGCAGGTAATGGAAATAAACTTTTGTGAATAAGTACGAAATATCTTGTTGAAGAAGTTTTTTTTTACATAGGTAGAACCATAAACTATCAAACAATTACCTGCCAGTAATTAAGAAAACATCGAAGCTAACTTCTAAGTAAACTCACTAACCTTTGATACTATTGTTTCCGGTTTGAAAAAATCTTCAACCTTTGACAATATCTTGCACCAATAAATTCTTCGTAATTGAAATTGTTTTTCACTGTTACAGCGATCTGCTATTTCCCCACGCTAATTTCAAACGTTTGCCATAACTGCAATATTCAATCTACACTTGTGAACTTTTAATACAACGTTGCCCGAGGGTTCCTTCTTACCTTAGTGTACACGCCAATACACACATGCTGTATACACGATAGTCACAACCAGTTCCCTTACATTATTGACAGTATGGCCCAATATAAAGGCGCCACTACATTTCCACCCTAAATCACCATTACGCCTCCACCTTCTAATTTCTCTCGCCAGCAATCCAGTACCGCACGCCGGTAGTCGTTCTATCCCCGTAACTCGTCGTAGATCGGGTCGTCGCGACGACGCGTCGGGAGCAGCGGTAGTCGAACCGCGTGCTCGAACACGATACTTCACTTAGCCAAGGTGTCCCAGACGATTTTTAGGCGATGCTCTTTTATGACGGGTGGTGATGCCGGCAGTACATCGTTGTAAAATTACCTGACGATTCGGGAGCCTCGTTGCGAAAGACTCAGGGGTTACCTGCCGCCCGGCGCTGTAAGTCACTGATACTGCGACTTTCGTAGTAATTGTCGGATAAACGGGAACACGACGGCAGGGATAGAAATAGGAAAGATAAAAAGCGGAGCAGAAAGAAGGTGGAGGAAACGGGCGGCGTGCCATAAATCGTTGCCGAACGGCGCGCTAATGGACGTTTCCTGTCGAAGCTCGGGAAATCGTCGCGAGCATAGGTAGCCGCGAATATTCCCTCGACGACATTGTGCGTAGTGCCGCTCGACAAAGCGAGGATAAAGACTTTCGTCGTTATATACCAGGTTGCTGCACGGTACCCGGCTCTGCCTACACGCGACTCAACCCCCGATGAGATAACGTATTTGTCCGCAGCGTTCGAAACTGTCCCAGAATGCGGGACACTTGGGGTGAACGTGTTTCATTACACTCCAGTACCTGTGCTGACGTTTTACGGAATTTCTGGAAGCGTCGCTGCCGTTTCCTTGTAGCATACCGGGGCTTTTTGCTTGTTTTCTGGTTTACGTGTGATAATCGGTGATAACCAAGTAATCGGTTATTTTGTATCTGCAGAAGAGAGAAATAAATGTTTTTGTTGTCATTTTAGTGGATGTGTCGGCGAATGATCCATTGTTTATTCAATAGCGCTGCATTTCGAACATATCTGGAAAATATGGAGAAAGATGTAAAAGAATTGCAATTACTTTCACGAATATATTGGTTCAAAATGTTTTAGAATTCATAAGTAGATGGGAAAGTTACCGTAGATCACTCACTGGCCCACCTAAAATATTCAAAAGTGAATTACAGATAATTTGCCAGAACCGGCTTATTATATAACCCACCCTATTCAACCTAAAGTGAATCGCAGTGGCGTTAAAAAATAATTCTATTATTGGTCAGACCTTTCGACTCTGTACAGTTCGCAATTTCTTTTTATCCTGAAGCCAAATCCTCTCCAAGAAAGTTTGAACAAAAAATCAATCCCTTTCGGACTATACCGTTTCTTCCTCTTTTTTTTATAATCAGGATATCGTTAGCGAGACCAAGTGCAAACTACAAACCAGGTTCCTGGTAATAATCGAAAACCCTCTAGGCGTCTACGGTTCAGTAATCGATCGGTCGATCCTTCGTTTACCAGAGGTATATCCGTTCTGAACAGAAAGCGGCGCGATCGTAAATTACCTATACCGATGACGTGTCGGAAGATGGTTCCACGTGGACAAGGGGATCGCCACATGGCACGAGTCTATGGGGCGGAGAATAAATGCGGTATCCCCGTTGTAGTGATAGGATGGGTGGTGGCATCGAGGAGCCGGTGTCATCTGTTGCATCGGTTACATCCTGACCGGCAAAGCGTGACCGTGCTCGGTGGCCGGCTACTATGAACGATCTGTAGGGAATTAATTGCTTCCTAATTGCCTGGCTGAACCCTGTCATCCCGAATCGACAGTTCGAAATTGTTTTGTAAAGAGCGATCTTGTCGTCGCGATAGAACTTCCGATCGTTGTTGCAGCCCTTGTTTGACGTAATACTTGCGACAAGAGATCGGATGTGGGGCGAACGCGAAACTGAATCGTTGGATACAGTGCTGTTGGAAGATGTACAGTCTGGGACCACCAGGTGTTTCAAGGTATACAGACATGTTAGGGCTGATTAATCAGTTTGGATTGGGAATCGAGGAACGTTTCCGAGGATGCAACGGATTGAAATGAAGTTTGTTATTAAGGGGTCTGTATAATATTAGGGTTGGATCCATGAATCGTTCAGAAGATATTCGATATTTGTACAACTGAGGAAATGGTCACGAACTTTTTCTGTTTGTACAAATTGTACCCGAGTCGGGTCTTTGAATAAGAATTTTGGAAATATTTAATTGGAATATCGCGGTGACTCTAAAGAGAACTAAAACGTTAAAATTTAGAGTAATTTATTTCTGGAGTTACTTTTACAGAATTTAGTCACGAGGCATAGGTACGATGCATAATTATTTAACGAAAAGACGAACGATGCACAAAAATAGATTACAATAGATAACCAACAACGTTAAGTATCCAACAAATATTATCTAAAATTGTATGTCTCAAAAATATCTCGAAATCCATTTTTGACAAATATTTAGAAGACTATTTTAATCGAACTATGAAACATATATTGCAACATAAGTGAGTAATAAGTGGACGAAATTCCCCAATATTATTAAGCGGCCCAATACCTTTGCGACCGATCTACATGTGGGTGCTATTGCTCGTTAATGAAATAAACAGTTTACAAAGTGAATTACACTGAGATTTTCCAATTATATATATAAAACTTGGTTACCCTAAATTCACAGAAGAGCCCCCAAGGGATAAGAACACGGATCGAGATATCTATGGATCCTACTCGATCATTTCAGAACACTTGGCACAAGTGTTGTCACAATCCTGCCCATGACGTTTATGTGAATGTGAATGCACCTACTGTTTTCAGGGCATTCATGGTGGTCATCTGTTCGCCATATTTCGGACAGGGCGCGTGCCGTGTCGATAATACGATGGTACGTGTTCAATAACAAGTGGTAAGAAATAACAGCATGGAAGAATCGATATCAAGACAATAATTTATACGAACAATAAAACACATGGTTCGACAGTTGAGCAAAATTGTGTTAAGCAAAATCGTGCACCAATGACTTGATAATAATTCTTGCCTAATGAGGGACTCAGAGTCTTTGACACTGTAATTCATGGGCTTCCTAGTAATAACAAATATTGTTTAAAGTCTTCTTTGTTAATGTTATTATGAAGCGCGATAAGAATGATTATGGTAACGCGATATGTGCTATAGGTGAAAACGAAAGAAGAACAATTTTTAATTGAATTTAACACGTACGACGAAGGCAACTAATATTAAGAGGGGCAACTCATTTAACTGGTTCAAAATATCGAATTTTTTTTCATAAATCAATAATTTTGTATGTATAGCATACTATCCACAAAGTTTTATAGTGAAATCGAACTTTTTAAACGTGTAACAAGTACCTACTACCGTACCGTGCGCTCGCAGTTATGCGCGCAAGCAGTTGGAACACGCAGTCCGTTTCCGGTGCTATATTTTTTTACAGAGTGGAACTGACTCAAATCTGTTTATATATTTTTAAAGAGTGTTCTTTCAGCTACAAGTACATGTATCATGAAAGGTATCTGCGTATTTATACCCTTTGAAAAATACCTTTTCGCGAAACCCTATTTTAACTTTATCCTTTTTCTATCGGAAACTTTAAACGGCTTTTTCTCAAAACGACTTTCTTCAATCTATCATGCAACTAGCGAAAGAACTAATGGACCAATTGACTTGAATCAAAGTGGATTTTGGAGATGAACAAATTCTCTTCTAGTTATACCTGATTATACATTTAAGAAAATGATTTAACGTACTTTGTTTTCCATGTTTTCAACAAATTTTTCTTAAAAAAAATCAATTTTTTTTCAAGCTCTGTATTTCTGATCAGCTTCGCGTAACTTTTTTTCTTTCAACAAAATGAAAATACATCATTTTTTGTTCTAAGTCAATTCTACGAAGCTCTACACTGCACGAAATGGAACAACTTTTCCGCTAAAGCGTTCAAGCTAACAGAAGATATTATTAAAACAAATTCTTTTTTTACAACAAATAATTTTTTTTGTATTCTTAAATGCTAAATGAAGTACTAAACAAAATTTGAAATAGATTCGTTAGTTTTTGCTCTTTAAAAAAAATGATAAAGAAACACCTCATTTTAAGCGTGCTAAATGAGTTGCTCCCCCATGAGGTCTTAAAAAAGTAAGGGTAGTTTGGCTCCAGAAGAAAAATCTCCACTATCCACGGTCTTCTTAAATTTAATGCAAAAATACATAAAAACTAAAACGACCAATATATTCAGTATATTCATGCTCATAGAAACGAATCGAAAGATTAAGTTGAAGCACATGGAGTGTGTCTGCAATAACGTGTTCGAGAAATTTCGATTTTCTTTTTTTCGTACAACTGACACGATCCAATGAAGAAGTGCGATTACGGAAGAACGTTCGAGAAGTCGATCAATGACGTACCAAAAAAAAACACGATAGAACTTGCAATAGAAGAAAGGGGCGTAAAAAGTTATGCATTGAAAGAGGCGAACCTTTGCATTATGCTAAGATGCGGTTTATCCGAATTTTTTTCTAAAAATATAGTAATTGCTCGCAGCAATATTTCGTTTTCGTCCACTTTCTACCACGGATCACGCATTTTAGCCGCAACACTTTTTCTTATTGGGTGTCTGCTCGTTCCGTTTCAGTCTATATCAACGCTTGCGCGGCCATCGAGTGTGTCGATATAATGCAACTGAATATTATAAATCCTCGGCATTATCGGCCTAATGGAAGCGCAATTTAGACGAAAACTGTCAACGCACCGCGTGGCATTACAGGCGTTAGGGGGATCAATGGTTAGGTACAAGAAGATGTAGAAAACGAAAGAAATTCGGTATTCGTGTGCACGTACGTATTATGAAATAGTAAAGTATCATTTTACCTATATTATTATTATTGTACTACATTGCATTATATTAGATTAGATTCGATAAATTATTCAAAATACTAACAAAGTACAAGTAAATAACATGTAATATATGTGTTACATTATTTTATAATGCAAGTTGGAGTAATTTATTGATTTAATTAATTGAATGTTACGTGTGTAGAAAATATGTAAAGAATGTGCAGGATAGAAAACATGTATGCATTGTGTGAAGTAAAAGATATATAGGTTCGCAATCTTTTAGTGGGAAGAATTTTGTATCGTCTAGTGTTCGTGATTTATAATTGATTAATGTAATGTTTCTTTTTAATATCCTTGTATTTTAAATACAGATATTTCACACACAAAAGGCTCGCTATTCTTGCAATTAGAATCATAACTCGTATACCTCTATTTACTGCCGCTTTAATGTTTGTTCAATTATTATCTAACAACGTTGAGAATTTCGAGGAAATCCGCCAATAATTAATTAGATTCTTGTGGAAAATTTCTTATTGCTGTTCACCACTGTACTAAAAGCTCTCTATTTCAAACCCTAATTGCTAGCCAATTTAGAAAATCTGCCAACCAGTCGTCTCAAAACCTTCAAAGAACAATTTCGTCCGAGATAGTAAATCATTAGGACAGGTAAAAACCTTGCCAAATTTATTATTGCGCCTGAAAACAGGCAAACAATTCAGTTTAACGTTAGACTCGGCAACTGTGATTTTCGTGGCAATCTGTAGATGTCGCAGTAAACTGCGGTAGATTTCTCGCGGGTACTCGAGTCATACAGCAGTTACTATATAAGGAAAGAATCTGTACAGAGTAGTTGGGTGGGGTCCGAGGCGTCGACTACACCAAATGACTTTCAGTACAGCACCATTCCCTCTTCCTTTCCTTAGCCACCATTCGCATAATTCGTAGTTGTATAACGACTACTTCTACGGGTTCATACGTACTGTGCATTGCCGCTAATAAAAGTCATTAAACGTCCTTCAAGCGTGCGAATCGCAGGCACGAATGACAGTGATCATTGGCCTGGGTTTCCTCTCTTTATTTCACGCTGAAGAATTTCTGCGCGAAGATATCGTGTTCTTATCACGATAACCACACGGCTTGCACATGAAAACAAGCGATGAATACATTTCGCTACTTGACCCTCCGGGGACTAGGTGGAAAAACGTTTAATTCAAGCGTTGAATGCTAAGCGGAAATATTTCTCTCACCCCTCTCCCTGTAGAGAAAAATTGTACAATGACGGCATCGTGTGCTTACTACAATGAAATTGGCCCGGGTTGATCCCCTTCTTACCCGTGGATGAAAGACACTTACAGTGAACGACGCGACGTTGACCTCACCTTTTGCCTTTCTATTTTAGGAAATATTAAATCCACTTTGGGAGGAATTTAAAATTTGCATTCAATGCTGTTTTCATTGATAGTGAATTATGTTTCCTTTCAGTGACTATACTGTTTTACGTTGTTCCTTCTTTTACGATCATTCGCCTGAACGTACTTTGTTCTTTTGTCTTTTATTTGAACAGGTTGCGAATTAGTATATATACAAATGTTAATATAATCATATTTGTTTTGAATATTACGTTTCGACTGTATTTGCAACAAAATATTGAATACTGAACTCTTTGAGGCTTCTATTGTACATAATCTACGATATTAATCATTGCTAACTCCATACAAAATTACAAAAGATAATAATATCTTCAATACTTTCTTGCGTAAATTATTATTACCAAGAGTAACGCAGTTTTTAATAAAGTCTATAAGTAACGTAATACTAATCAATGTACAATGTTAATAATGCCCATTACATCGACTCATGGACTAGATTATGCAATCTATGTATATTACATCCACTAAATGTAAGTACAATTATCAAAATAATTATCTGCGTTACTATGACACTGATGATTAGAACAACTGGCGATAGATTTGTCATATGCCTATGCATACTTACGTTATCTCACATAACACAAGTACGAAACCTTATCAATCAGTCATGCTCCTCACGTATTCGCTGCTATACTTCTCAATATTTCCCATTATCGTATCTCTCTGAACCAGCCAAGCATTACACCTATGTGTTTAGTACCATCAGAAAGCATTGCAATTATTTCATCGCCTGCGCAAGAAGTGTCACCTTTTCCGTAATACAGATCTGTAAATACAGATGCACACTTTGACGCACTGTCCATACCTGCAACCGTATACATACATTTGAACAGAATGGCTGGTCAATATCCTGTGACTGTCGTGCATGTGCTATGATTGCCAGTCTCGCGAATAGGGTTATAAAATTAACAACATGGCTATGCTTAGTCTTCGATACTTTTCCATAAACAACAGATGCGTTGTTCATGTTGTAAACCATATGGAATGGAGCAACACTTTACATGTCCCCTACCGCGTACCGTTACGTTCACGACAATGTTGCACTTGTTGCAGAAACAAATTGGTTATAGATTCCTGTTAACTCAGTAACGTGTATCATAAATTAAATTGTGCAAAACGCCTGGAATATTCATAGATAATATGCAAAGTGCTTACGTCGTAATTGCTATGCATCATACGGTAAACTCTGCCCTCAATTACTAATATTTAACAACGGATTGCCCGACCTCTGTTTGATTGAAAGTTTCGGCGATATATGTATACTTATTCAGGGTTCAACGCTATATTCTTGGGTACTATTAAATGTGAGGAACAATTTTTTTCGAATTTTACTTACTTTTAATGAACAGGCATAATAACCACTCGTAGTTTTTGTAAATAAGATAATATAGAAACTTGTATATTTTAAACTATAACAGTTTAACTCAAATATTTCGAGTTCAATACATTCTGTATTGCAATAAATATATATTATCATAATATTCAATGATACAGTAATTGCCTTTGAAATTTTAATAACTATAATTTATTAACAACTAAACGCCAACTAATTCTCTACCACTGAAGACCCGAACATTTTACAAAATCTATTTACCAAACGCAACAATACCACAACCAAAATTTTGACCCGAATAACCGCGTCGTTAAAGGAATCAAAATCCAGCCCCCGAGAATTTTCTCCGAAACTCTCCCTCTTCCCTTGATTCGGAGAATGCACGCGTTGCCCAAAGAACACAATGGAACCTCGAGAGACACGGCGCCATGGGAGTTCTCGAGACGAATTTTGGCGGTATTGTTCCTTTGATGCTGCCCCAGATTCTCTCACCAACCCCTTCATCCTGGATCGTTCAACGAGTGTTTTAATCAATGAAGGGGTTAACGAGTTCTGCGGTCGAGGTAGAGATGTGGCGGTGGCATAATCTTTCGACACGGAGTCAGGTGGTTGGAGTCGTAATTCCATCGAGAGTGCTGACTTTGACACCATAAGGGCAGCGAGGTGTCACCGAATCCTCGATGGTCCGCTTGCTCATGCAGTCTGGAACGAATTGTCCTCCCTTTGTCCCAGGGCCGCGGCTATGGCTCGTTATCGAACAACACGACACTGTAATGAGGGTGTAATTTTTTACTGGGTAATCGTTGGCCCTGCACGAGTTTAACCCTGAAACCGCCCTTTCGCTGCAGCTTTCTGTCCCTGACAAAATTCCTTTCGACCTGGTTCAACTGTACAGCGTGTTTGGAAATTATGGTTACGGGGTTGACATGTTCCGCGCCGTATGAAATTGAGGATTAAAGTACAGTTTCGAAAGTTACCTCGAAATATAGCGTTGTAGGAAACGGCTGTTGTTTTAATTCCTTGACGTCGGTTTTTTGTCAGTCGTACTTTGATGTATTAATGATGTATTGTTAGTTTAGTTTGCAAGAGATAATGAATAGGTGCCATAGATAACAATACATTTTCGTTTTGTATGAATTACTCACAAATTTTGCTCCGTTGCACATTCAAAAATTGTAATATCGGGTTGTCGAACTGGAAAGCAACGGTTTGGCTTCTTGCTCAACGGAATGTTGGAAACGTCTTTTTTCTTAATTTTCAAAACTTACTGCTGATAGTAGCACCTGAGTTTAGGATACCTTTGTGACAAAGTAGTTTTCAAAAACATATTAGATCCATGTTTTTTCTTTTTAGGTAATCGCTCACAATGAATAAGTGGAAATTAGCCACAAAATTGTGGGTAAGTAAATACAGAGGAATGATATGAACTCACAACATCTGTATCTCTAACTTAATTTTTGATCTTCGATATTAATAATAGATATTAAGATTAGACAATAGTAATATATTTGAAATAGTTTCGTCTGTGAATTAAAAGATACTCGATAAATAGTTGCATTATGTTGATAATATTAGAAAACATTGTTAATTTAAACTTGAATGTACTTTCGAATATATTGAATACGACGAAACGCAACATTCAAAAAGCACAAAAACCTATCACCAGCAAAAAGTTAATTTAAATATTGTCCATTACTAAGTCTATTACTAATAGACTCTGCGTACATTTATTTAATTTCACGAAATTCAAAGTCTATCTTCTGTAACCAATATTAAATAGCGACATAAAATAAAAAGACAATCGTATCCAATAGCTCTGCGAAACACATAAATGGAAAAGTATAATAAAAAAATCAACAAAAGGAAAAACTGCGAGAATTACTGTTTTCTACCTTAATCTAAACCAGCTTGAAGGGTCGCAAGCGGCACGAATTTTACCTGAAACAGCAATTTCGAAAACTCGATCATTTTTGGTCACGCCCAAAGACAAGATCCGCAGTCCGTCACGTTTGTCTCACGAATTCTCTGCCCTTTCGTTCCCTTCTCGCTTATTTCCTTACCTTGTACCCGATCTTGTCGACTGTTCCACAAATTATACGATTGTGCTCCTTGGTCACATTTCGTTGTAAACTGCTAATTCGATTACACGGAACATCTTGACGTATGTTCACTGACAGCGAATCGAATCACGACGAAATCTTTATTGGCAGGAAGAAGAATGTACACGCGCATTCCTTTGCTCTTATAGCGAGAGTATCATTTTATTTTCTCTGTTACATTGCTTCGTCTTTATTCCCATCAACTGGATGTCTGGAATCGTTTCATTACTCTTATACATATTATCCACTGATATAATATGTAATATGGAGTTTCTGGTAACAATTGTGGTTTACTTCGATACAATACATTTAACCGTAGAAAAGGTATTTATTTTGTGCCCACCTAGTCATGTGTGCTTACTTACGCGTTATGGGTACTTCGTACTGTGGGGGGAAATACCTTTGGAACCTTCAACAGACGCATAATTTTGTATTGCATAAAATGTTAGTACAACATCTCAAGAATATGATCGAAAAGTTTTAAAACGAAATTCAAGATCCTTCTGATGTTATCGGTGCCGCTGATCGTGACTCATCTTGGTCAGTGGGCCGATTTTTGTAACCCGTTTTCCTCAAAACTACATTTTCGAAATCGATGTAAGCGATAACTCGAAAACTATTTGATCGATCTTGTTGAAATGTTGCCCGCATACTTAGAACAATATGACCTTGTATTTGAACCTAGATGTACGAAATACATTGACAATAAAAGTACTCTTTTATTGCAAAATATAGCGGGCATTTCGCGTAAAAGTTTTTCTTTAAAAATTTCTTATATTTTTCTTACTTGCTCTAGGTTATCGACACCTTGTGAATATTGATTATCGAAATACTTTTTATTGATTTTGAAATTATTTAGCAACAAAAAAATACACCGGAATAGGCAGAAAGTATAATGAGTGGTACCCAAAGTTTCAAAAATGTGAAACGAATCCTTTAAAAAAATTGCATAAAAATCTGTTCATTTTCACCCGCCTAAAGGTATTCCCCCATTAACGTGTACACATGTATATTGAATATACTATATTTGTAAGTACATAATTGGAAGACGAGTCGCCGAGATAGCGGGCTTTGCTTCTGCGTTAAAGTTGTTTTCAATTTCGACTATTTTTAGCGCTTTTCAGTCCAGGTGCAAACGTGTTAACGGTGTATTTAATATTACCTTGGAAAAATGTTTCTTCTCTTTGCAATGTAGCGATTTCAAACTTTTGGCCAACAGTAGGACAATTGCATTAATTAATCAATATTGCATATTTTGATTTTAATTGTTATAAGACAAATTATTACAAAATTTGCGTTAAAATTGATGCAAAACTAGATATTATAGATACATAATATAATAATACTAATTTACATTACTTTACAAATCCTGGCGTACCTATTTTATTAGTTATTAAATCTAGACAATAGCAATAATGGAATGGATCGTTTAAAAAATGAAATACTCTCATGTGCTGTAATGTAAATTGAGACTTTATTCAATAAGTAGGTAATATACAATGCAGTATAAGAATTTAACATTAAACTCACAGTAAGTAGAAAGTAATTAAATGAAATGCAAAGGTGCATATTAACCAAACATTAATAATATCTGTTCGAGCACTAAATATTCAACTTACTGTAAAATGACAAACTCTATTAATAAATTGTTATTCATGAACGACATACACTACCTAAATCAATCTTTATTATATTCACGGCAGCCTCGATAAAATTTCATAGGTATCTACACCTTATTTATAACTTTATCGTTGCGTACTCTTCGTATAATAATACTGACAATGAAATACGTATATAAGATTCTTAATCATTTATGTATAACAATAATCTAAGCAAACATGGTTAATTTTATTATATATATATTTTAGATTATAAATATCTTCAACTAAAAATAATTATACTATGGTAATTACTCAGTACAGATACTAAACGTCAACATTGGCATAATGGTTGAAAGCTTCTGAACTCTTTACATATCAAAACACTGCCGAACACAATCGTGTTTTGTTACGCTAATGTTGGTAAACCAAGCCAACATTTTAATAAAACGGTGATGGTTCATTCAATAATACCTACTTAAATTAAAATATACCTTAAGTTCATCATTTTTAGGCATATATGAGTTAATACTTGTTTATAGAGGATATCGAGCCGCATGGTCTATTGTATTAAACATAATGATTAATTATAATTACATTATTAAATATAGAAAAGCCAAGTTGATCTTCACAAATCCCTCACACGTCCACATTAGTACCTATGTGCTATGCTTCATTTAAAGCCATTAAACTTTTACCCGAAACATTTGTCGCGATAATAATAATAATAGTCAATCAAGAAATCAAGATGTTAAATATCAAGTGAGACTACCTGCATATGTAAATATCTTTTATTTAAATTCAAATCCAAAAATCAACTGCTTCTCCAGTTTTGCTACCTATGGCTCCTCACTTCTTCTATCAGAGGCTGAGATCTTACAGTTTCGTGTGGCAACTTCTGTTCAAAATACCGGCGGCGGCATGTGCCTATACCAGTAATTAATGATCACTAATTATCTGGCATCTGGGATTTAAAGGAATACCTATTTTATGCAGAAAGGTGGCTCTCCTGTTGGAGAAAAAGAGAAACAAAAATATCATGCGAAACCACTAACGAGCTCTATTGTGAGGCACGTGCCGCTGTCCGCCCACGCTTCTCCAAACAGACACTTTTTCTTTCGAACTTGCCAATCTGCCGAACAGAAAGGGGTTACCGATCACTGTCACTCCTTTCTTTCCGGTTGATCATCCGCCTGGGGATTCTTTCGGTCCAAAGTAAACGAAAATGGAAAACTTTCGTATGGCAACCCTTTCAATCTTCTTTTCAAAATTGCTCATCCGAAAAATTTCAGAGTCGTTAAATTTTCATTTCGGGAACAGGGGTAACTTTGCTTATTTTTACTTCTGCAGAACATTACGTTACAATTAGAGACTAGCTTCGAGCAGCCAATATTGTTATTTAAAATAATTCTTTTGGAACATTGACTCGCTTCGCTGCTGAATATTTTATTTCATCATTAACTCAGATTAATATTATTATCAATCATTCCATTAAATTAAACAATCGATAAATTATTTTACTATCTCCGGAAAATTCCATATTGGAACAGAGCTTGCTTAAATTACGAATAAGAAGGAGTTAACGAAACGTTCGTTAGAGTAAACTGTAATACAGTAATACATGTAAACAGTAACACTATTTGCAAAAGTAAATTTTTTCTTGTTTAGTATTTCACAATTTCTATGAACCTAGTGCATATTTTAATGGATTTCTGTATTTCTTTGTACGCTTCATGCTACTCCGATTCATTTATTTCTATTAAATTTTTTTTTTACGCCAGGATCAAACAACTATAACTACAATTTTTGCATTTGTGTGCATTTCATCTTAGTTTTAGAAATTGATTTTGTCACAACTCAGGTCATACAGGGACATAGCGAGACACGTCGTACATCTGTTTTAAAACATAAGTAAAAAAAACATAAAACTTTTCGTTTAAAGTTACATTTTGGAGAAAGTTGAGTTTAAATGTCTATCGATTTGACTATTTCTTCTTTTAACGAACTCGCTAGAAACAGTTTCTTTCGCTCTCACGTTCGTATTGAAAAACCATTGTAACGTTTACATTTTTTCTTACTCCGTACGATCTATTTCGTCGACTTTTAGTCTGTTTCTATCGGCCAAACTGTGACGATCACTTCTGCAGAAGTTGAGCATTATAGGCAACGATTTCCAAGTCGATAGAAGGGTAATACGCAGGAGAGGGCAGTGATTAATTGAATATGGTTCCTTCAATAATAATTATCATGAAAGTGGTGGTGCCAGAAGGCCTTCAAACTTGCAGACAGCAGTTCTTAGAACCGGTGAAAATAATCCTAAATAGTAGGTAAATCTTCAAACTTGATCTTCTCGAAGTCGAGGCTTTGAACGAAAAAATTGTATTCTTTTTTCGACTTCTACGTTTTGCTGGTTTTTAGGGAATTTACTTTGTTGATTTAGCTCATTAAATTTCATTTTATCATTATTTTTACTTTAATCTAATATTTTTCTCTTAATTTTTTAAAGAAAATATATTATATTTCTAAACTAGGTATCGATAAATAGGAAAGGAAATTATTTATGGCGGATGATATGTATATATGCATCGTACAAAGGATAATTGTATTGACAATTAATCCATTGTGTACATGCACAGAATAATATTATCAAACTGCATTATATATTTGTTAAAAAGGAATGTAAATGTCGTGTAGCTATATGTTGACAGTATAGTTCGAAGAAAAAAGAAGATTACAATACCAATATTTCGAAAAAGAGAATAGAACAAATCAATAACTTCATTCATCTTTGAAAGTGAAATCTGTTTAAATCTAAAATAATTAGGAAAGAAATTGTATGTTTCATTTGACTGTTCGAGTACTTTATTTACACTATTTTATACTGACTATGTTTCCAATCGTCGCCCCTTTAATTTATTAAATAATTATACGCGTAATACAATCGCAAGTTTCCGATCTCTTCATTTTTACAATCATTCATTATAAATTATCACTTAAGGATATTTGACACCTCTGAGTCATTACAACGTTGTTTAACAAACCTTCTTCTTTGGCTTCATATAGATATTACGTATATTATTGATGGACGGATGAAACTTATGTTTGCTAGTTACTTAATTTTCGAAATCGCTCTTCATAAAATCCCTGACTAGCTACGCAATAAATAAGTTATATGCTCCTCTTATTACCTCGCATTACTGACAATTTTTCTACACATGTATTTAAAATATCAAAATGTAGCGCTACAATTAAAAAAAAAACTATTTTACGGATATTCTTAACGGATAAACAATATTTTTTACAATTTCACAATAGTTTTCTATAACAACATAATATTCCTAACTATAAAACTAGTAATTTCTTAATATTATGACAATAATGGCACCGGCGTTTACCTTATTCTAATATTCCTCTGCATTATCCCTACTATCCTCTCTCGTACATTGTATTAACCAGCTACATATGCAGTGCTTTAATCAAATATACAGACAATAAATTAAATTCCTCTATTCCTTGCTTAAAAAATGTAACAATAATAAGCAATGCCACAGTATGAAAAATAGGTAAAAATTACAATAATGTGGACTTACTTAACCATAGTTTAATTATGTAATATACGTCTAAACCTATCATATATTTCTTTGGATTATTAGCCGTCTTTGATTGTACACGATTTGCAAGTAAATGTTAACACATGCATACAATGTACAATTATACAAAATTAAATGGCATCTACTTAAATTAGAAGTCTATGCGCGTTATAAAAAGACAATTTAATTGTAATATCATTGCCAATCACTTGCCTGTTAATAATATTTAAATAATTTGTCCAACATAGTTAAATTATATAGTTCCTCCTTTCTTCCGCAATCTTCTTTACAACATTATACCTAATTTATATATTATACTTATTGAATGCTTTTCGAAGTTCCTTAAGTTTACCTAATTTTTTCTATCTATCATACATTCTTAAAACGAGCCTTTCAATCGATTCATATTTATATCGTAAACTGAATTCCACAAGAAGCAACTTATTAATTATTTATACAGTCTTGAGTTTTCTTCATCTGTATCAATGAGTCCACAGATGAAAGTAATAAAAATCGTAGCAAAATTAAACTCTTATCTTCAGAACATTAAATACTTACTTATATACATGCTAGCGTAATAAAATCAAATTTCCTTTCTAATTAATTGAGAGGATGAAGAAAGTTTTCATCGCTTTGAACAATTTTCACCTGAACTTTATAGCCTTATTGTAGACACTCAGTTCCCTTTTAAGTTGATTCATTGCCATTTCCCATCGTGTCTCTGAAGAAGATCGCACAATGCGGCAATGTACGTTTGCGCCATTTGCAATGTCTCGAATTTACTGAGCTTGTGATCAGCACCGAGACTGGGCACAACTTCGCGTAATTTATCAAAAGCATCGTTCAGACCATTCATTCGACGCCTTTCGCGAGCATTCGCGGCCAGACGCCGACGCTTCATTACGCTTGGTGACGGCGGAACATCTCTGGAGCGGCGTCTTCCTCTTCGAGGGCTGCTGGTTGGTGATATTTGTTTCTAAAAACAGTCAAAAAATTGTCGATATGAATCACTCATGTGACATTCAGTACCCAATGCGATTTATTTTGATATTACTATTGCAATCGAAGCTTGAGAAAACAATTCGATTTGTTAAACTTGTCTTGTATTATTTGCGAGTTATTTGATCTGCTGCTTATTTTGACGGATCTCTTTGAAATTAATGCTAGTTATATTTGCTCAGATTTTAATATCGTTCAATATCGCCGAAACCAAAATAGGTTATTTAATATTCCTTTTGTTGTTGTATCGAAGCTATTATAAAACAAAACGTGGTTTTAATATGTTATCTTTTACTGTTACTTGTGTTCCAAAAATAAAAGATTATTGAAAATTCACTTTCCGCTACGACATGTCAACGTCCTCACAGGACAGTAATAAATATTTATTATTTATTTTTATCTAATTTGAACGGAAGACCATTCAGTATTCAAAGCTTGCAGTTTTCTCGAATTGTTTCGCTTTCCTCATACAAAATTGCGAAGCAGAAAAAAATAGTGCCACTTGAATGATATTGCCACCACTCGTTTGTAACAATTTAAATTGGACAATTTCACGACACCAATCTTTCATCTCGAAGTAAAATGAAAATCATACAACTATTTAGCAAAATTAACAATATAACGCCCCCAACATTCAAACGCAAAAATAATTCTTTCGTTACATAACTATTTCAAAAACTTTCACCGTTTTGTTTCGCAAGAACACGAAAAATAGCTGTCAACCGAAAAATCATGGCCCATCGAGGATTTACCTGTGCAGAGGTAACGGGCTCCCAACTTCTTCGTTGATCGACGATCATTTGCATCGGTCTCCCCGTTTCCAAAGTGTGGAATCTCTGTTCTTGCGGTGGAGTTTCATAACAATAGGCCGCCGCATGGTACTCCACAGAATTGTCCTCGTGTAGCATCGATCTTGGCGAAGTAGTGTGACCCATCGTGTGCTGTGTCTCGTACCTGCTGAGAGAATATTAATCATAATATTAATTATAATATTAATTCGTGAAATTTTCATGGGGTACCCTGCTGCACGTTTATGACTGACATCCAACAGATGACACGAGGAGGCATGCTGCTAACTATTCTCGTTGCATGCATTGCGATTATAGCTTTCTCAATTGCATACTTCGCGTTACTTATTATAGAGCTGTTTTAATTCTCCTCCGAAGTTGTACGTTCTAGTAAATATTTCGGATGTGTTCTGCGACTTGTAAATTAAAATAAAAATATCTATTCTATTTCAATGATGTTGATAAGTGTTGTATTATCATTTCACACGAGTTAGCAAGGCGCGAATGTCTGAAGAACTTTGAGCCAAGACTTCTTACTTTTTTATCTTCTGCCTTCCATTAATTCAGTTAATAAATAAGATAATTGACCGAACC
The DNA here is from genome assembly GCA_963667235.1 of Nomada lathburiana. Lineage (NCBI taxonomy): Eukaryota > Metazoa > Arthropoda > Insecta > Hymenoptera > Apidae > Nomada > Nomada lathburiana. Next base: position 5,345,031 of record OY763898.1, on the reverse strand, counting down.
TTGTGATTTTTACAAATGTCCCAAAAACATTTTATTCGTACAAATAAAATTTAGTTCCCAATACTTCATTTCAACCAAGCTTCATTCCCGCGGTCGCACAAAAGCTAAAGCTATTGATATAAATGTGTTACATCAATTTCAGCCAAGCAAACGAGCAACGACACGGTGCAAGGAAAAAGTTAATAATTAAGATTTGCAAAACTTGAGTTAACAAACTTACCTCTGAGGCGTTACAGGTGTCAAAACGCTAAAGGAACTCCTCTCGTACGAATCAGGGGTTCGCGAATACTTCGCAACAATCTCTTTTTCATAATTAAGCACCTCCACTTCCTTCCGCGGGGTAAGTTCACCATCGCGCGCGTAATTCTCCCCGTATGCAACCTTGACGGAGTCATAATTCGGGGAATTGTACGGCGATGGATACAGGGTGTCGTATGTTCTCGTTGTACTTGGATACGAACTTGTTATAATTTCCGTGGACATTGGATATTCGTGATGATTCGTTATAAGAGCCATCCTTTTATTTCTTCCGCAGATTAAACTTCATAAACGAAAGACGGTCCGACAAGCAGATGTCAAATGTTTGCAATCCAAAAGCCAATGCACAAATAATTTCCTCCGGCTCGCAAACTCGTCACCAACAATCTTCCATGATCCCTACGATCTCGAGCGTAGCAAAGCAAACTTGCTCCCCGACGTTTCTTCCTCCTCAGATAACTCTATCGAGATCCTTCGCACAGTGTCAACCAATTACGTCGAAACGTCATTCATATATAATACTTTCACTTGCAACTGCGGCAATTTCAACCGTCCACGTCGAAACCGTAACACGCGGTACGAAATAGGATGATCAAATCACGTCAGATGCACGATCCCACAGCTTCGACGGAAGCTATCGAGTCTCCGCGTTCGATCGTCCCTTTCGTCACATCCGAAAGAAAGTCTTCGTTTCTTCTAACACACCGTTGTCGATTAAAACGTCACCGGGAGTATATCGGTCCTCCAATTGTTCCGTATATCAGGTAGACATAACGTGCGCCATAGACACGTGTGCAGTGTTAAGATTGCCAGGAACGTACGGTGCACCCAGATCCTGTCGTCCCAGGGGAAATGGCAGCAATACTAGCCAGGAGTCAACGATCCTCGCGATGTAAAGGCTCGAGTTTAAGTGTGGCGCGTGCCGCGGCGTCCTTCAGCACATCAACATATGGTTCCCACTTCGTTTTATGTCCATTCTATAGGTGCACCTGGTGGCCCATTCTGACTCCTTCTGCAGCTACCCTCTCCTCGTCCACGTCGGCACCACTTTACCCCGTAGAAAGCCACTACCACTCCGGTCGCGGTTGCCTGTTCGTTCTTCCTTTCCTTGTGCCGGCGCTTACCGAAGAATAGGGGAAGAAGTACCTGTTGATTTAGATAACGTACGCCGAGGGGGGAGTTGGTACTTGTTGATTTAAATACCACTGGTTGATGCATGGCGCGATCCGGGAATAGGGTTTCAACGTTGAAGGCAATCCTTGGAATATATTTTGCTGAAAGCTGCAAGGTATTTTGAGATTGCCGATGTTTCTGTCGGGACACCGTGGGAAAATAATTTTAGCCGTCTACTTCGTACTTTACAGACTTTATTTTTCATTAAATTTTCATCAAATAGGGTCTCAGGGGTTTTATTTCAACGTGTGCCATAAGTGGCGAGGTGGTGTAGAAATTATCGTACCGTTCGCTGTACCAAACGAACTGAAGGCAATTTTGTACTGCGATAATTAAAGAGTCGTCTAATTCTGTAGTGTATGATATGTTGTCACATGGCAATACTGTGCATTTATGGGTTAAAGGAGGGCGAAGATTTAAAGGAGATTAGGTACCTTCGAATGAAGAGGAATGGACCGTGTTTTTTATTGTTGGCATTGTTCGGTACATTGGTTTTGTTATTAAGTAGAATCTGGTGCGTCGACGGGAGTTTGAATGAGATTTGGGTTGTGGATGCTGGAGACTGCAACGAGTGGGCAAGAGAGACACTTATTCTGTCTTATTTTTGGAAGGAAACGATTGATTCTTATTGTGAATGAATTCATTATTAAATTGAACATGCGACATTTCCAACTTTTGGTAAAAAATCGTGAATTTATTGCAACAATGTTCAATTGTACATCGTTATTGTCACTCTTCTGCTTCCGTCTTCTATCTATCGCAGTGGAATCCATATTTCTTTATTTTCGAAACATAACTGATACGAGCTTGTATACCTGTATGCCTGTATGCCTGTATTGTTAATACTTTATATTACTTCTTAAGATTTGCAACGATTTGAGTTTATGTAAAGCTGTTATAGTATTTTATGTTAAAAGTGACAAGGAAATGAGCACTCATGAAGCTCAACTTTCTTTGATATTTATTATAATCTAGTGGCTGCTTCGATAATGCACGTCCTTTGATAGTGTATTAATGGTACGTTAATGTTCAAGACATGATAACAGAAGAATATAGCCATAAGAACGTATTTGTACAATTTCGTCTAATTATCAATTATAATTGAAAATTGCGATAATAATAATTATTATCAATTGTAATTGAAAATTATACCCTAAAAGTTTATTACTTATTTCGCATAAAAGTAGTATAACACTTCAACTACAAAAAGAATATTTATGTGGAACGCAAAAGGAAACAAAGGTTGCAATTTAAGGCTAGACTCAATTTGTTATCAGCTGTGTCAAATACAAACTGTGCAGGATACTATTAATTTTGTTTTCCTCTCTCAAGTAGAAGCTGCTGCTGCTGCAAAAAAAAATTAGAACGTCATTTCAAACCTGACGATGCATTCCGCGATGATAATTTATTTCCAATTTCCGATTTTCCGGCTTTTGTGTCGCTTAAAGGAAACGCTCAGACAGACTTTCGTTGCTCCGTTACTTCATTTCGGTGGAACGACAGATGCTTTCATAATGGACGCTACGAAAATATAATAAGCGCATGTAATATGCGTATCTTATACGTCTCTGTGAATAAAAAAGTAGTCACGGAGGATGTGAAAATAAAGCGGAAACGGTGTACTTACGGAGATCGATGAGATGTGGCACATTCAATGTCAAACTGTATCATCGTAAACTGATTATTATATTTGCACAAACCGTACGTAGTATATAAAACACTGATGCATGATTCACACCCCCCTTCCTCCAATAAGTATATATGTTTACTTAAACAATATTGCGATTCTATTATACGTAGTACATTATGAATTCAGTTACGAATGAAAAGTTATGAATGATTATTTTGCATAATTGACATAATTTTGCAGCGGTTAATCGACGCACATATAAAATTTGTATAAGTAATTTATGCAATCTGATAAATTATAAACTATCGAAAGGACATATCAAGAACAATCAATACGCCAAAACGGTTAATTTTCTCTCCACAAAAATTTTGTTTATTCAACCATATACATCCACGAAACAAAAATCAGCAAGTCCAAGAAGATACGTTTCATCCCCCTAAAATTCCTAACTTCGTCCACTTTCGTTTTACGCACAATACTTGGCACGCGCTTCGTGCATCCCGTAAACCTCAAGATACCCATGTACATAAACATGCAACAGAAAATACCATACCACCTGTTCCAATCCACAGCCAATAAAACTCTGAAACAGAAAACGACAGGAATAAGTGTACAATCTTCGTATCTCCGCGGTAAGAAAAATTCCGGCTCATCAATTCGAGTTAATTAGCTTAATCAACAGCGCGATTGGTCGTGCGGAACGCGGGCTGAAGTCTGAGGAATATTATGGGAATGCAACGGTCGTTGCTCAAGGCGAATCGCCTTGAGACAATTAGAGATATTCATCTTGCAGCGGGATCTACCCCTGTTAAGACGAAGGGGCCCCGGGCACGGCGCGTGCCCTCCACCAACGGGCAACTGGGACGCATGACGAAAGGTACTGCAAGGTGTTACCCCGAATAGCGCGGCAGATTTGAGGATAAAGAACGCCGACTGTCGGGGTAAAAACCTTGTCTCGGGAGCACTCAGACGTGAACGCACGGTCCTCTTAAATATTGGGGAGTCCGTTAACCTGGCAAGGACGTAATTTTCTCGATTAACATGCTGATCAATGATGGATCGTCAGCTGTGCCGTCTGGGGACTACATTAGAAATGTGGAGCTTCCTTGGAGGCAGTTAATCCGATGGAACTCTGCGATACGAGGCTGTGTTATTTACAGGTCTTTGTTTGCTGTTCATTTTTATTATCGGTTGTAACTTTCGATTTCTATATTGCGCAGACATTACTGTCTCTCCGCAGTTTACATGTACACCCAGGCAACGTTGCGATTGACGATTTTTTGATTTAATTACTGGCTGTAGTTTGATTAAAATATCTTTGTAAATAAGTGTAAAATAGTGGTGCTTGGACATGGATTTCAGTTCGAATGAAACAATTGTCAGGCTCCAGTTATGAATGTTCTATTGTGAAAAATTAATCTTCTTCTGGATTCGGTATGATTACTAGAACAGCCTGTGTAAGATTGATGACGTTAGAGAAGGGAGTTGAAGAGGCGACAGGAAGAACAGGAAATCGTGGAACGTGGTATCAGAACGGAATAGATAATTACAAGAACAGAAACGTTACCAAATATTAGCGCCATTTACGTTGCGAGATTACAGTGATTATTAAAAATAACTATTACTGGCTCGTTACTTTTGTGGCCAAGTCGGTTAACGAGTCTATTAATAGAAGGTTCTTTAGAAGCTTCAGGATGATTTTTGTTTGCCCCTTGAGTTCTTCTAGCCAAGAGAATAGAATAATCTGCAGTCTGGTTACATCTTTCGGTCGTAAGAAAATTTACTGAAAAATTCATAGATAAAATAGTACATACTTCCATTGTCGTATTTTTAAGAAACCAGAGTTCATTTTTCGTTAGTTACCAAATTCATGTTACTATATTTCCACTAATAACTAATGCAGGTTTCATTTACAAAAGAATTTAACAACAGCATCTTAATCTCTTAATCGGGAACGGAGAACTCTTTTCTGCTATTATATGTATTTTATTCTTCGAATTCTGTATCGTAAGTCTCAAAAGTGTTCTCACGTTTTTGCATACTAAGAATAGTAATATAATTCTCAAGAATATTCTTACATTCTAACATAATACAAATATATTCGCGTAAAGAATGCTGTTATATTTTTTTAAATTTTTTTATTTCATGCAAAAACTTTTCTTTAAAAAAGACTTTCACTTACCGCAATAATATTGTCAAAGATTAGAATCAATCGGGTATGTCTAGTTTATACTTATTCCTTTCATCCATGGCATTCACCAGGAGTCACTGACTTTGCAAAAAGAACATACTTTTTGTGAAACATACTTTTGTCTTCTCTATAGTCTTCCACTGTATTCATTACAAACTTCTGTTATAGTGACTTAATTATGGGGCAGGTAACAATGGGTTGAAGTATTGTAGTTAGTTCTTTCATCTTTTGACGACATTTGCATGTCAGGAATTATTAAAACAGTTGTATTAACTGCAATGAAGAACCATATAAGTGATACAGTTGTAAGTGATATTCATTATGGAAAATTAGCTGCTTTTTTGATAAAAAAAAATATGCAATAAAATAATCTTCCAGTTAAAGTAAATAAATATATTATATAGCACCACAATACTATACTATGTGGAACATACATTGTGATAAATAAAAGTACTGTACTGCATATATTAATACATTATACACTACACAATATACTATGCAAACAGAAATTTTCCAAAGAATTAATAATATCAAGCCAATCATTAAAAATGTATTTCCATGTTCAAATGCATTGAAATGAAATAATATAAATAAATCCCGGTTAATTCCTACAATATCAATTTCGAATTAGTGGAAGATTATGAAAAGGCTCGATATTTCCACCGCAAGAAAAAGCGATCGCAAGCATTGAACCAATAGTAGAAATATGTAGGTATTATAGGGAGCCCCGAAAGCGCAAGCCAAATGTGAAAGTGCATAGAGTTTGTTTCAATCTTTCTCTTTTCCAGACTAAAGAATACCTTCCCGAAGTTTGAAAGCATAATTGGGATCACCGATGAAACAGTTAATCTTCAGTCAACTATAGTTTTCAATGGCTCCATTAATACCTAGTCATCGATCATTTAATTCCGATCATGAAATTTTGGTAAATCGTCGCTGCACTCATTTTTATTGCACTAATTACGCCAATTATACCTTTCCAAAAGCATCAATATTTTACAGACCACCATAGTCCCTGTTCCCCTCGTCGAGTCTACACTGCACACACACAAACGTTCGTTATTCTCTTTTGGATTGATTCCACCCTCGAAAGATTAAAATTGCTTCCCGGCGAACAACGTTGTTGACTGTGACGAGTCGTTAACAAGTTTTTATCGACATTCGAATTACTTGCCGGATAGATACGTGAACGAAAAATCAATTAAGCCCAGGTGGGAGGTGGAGCACGTGCTGAATGTGTGATAGATCGGTATTGCCGTTTTCGGTGTCGACAATCTATTTCTCTCGAAAAATAATCGACCCTCGAGAACCATATGGTGCACCAGGCGTGTGCCAGGATTCGTTAAACGTGGAGCATCAACCCTGCGTTTCCTCCTTGTTTCGAGAAGTGTAAGATTGTGGAATTTATTTCTTCATTTTCTAAGTAAAGAAAATGCTGGAATAATTTTATAATTATTGATGGGAAAAGTGAGACATTACACATGTAAGAAGCAGTGGAGACTGGGGGTAGGATGGTAGGTTGGATAAGATGGCGAATGTTACTTTTTGCTTCTATTAGTAATGCACGCCGATTTTTATTGTTACACCATTTCTGCATATCGGCCAGTACTAAAGTTTAGCATGATAGAGTAGACGTTAACTGAAATCATACATATGCATATTAGTACATAGGAAATTGAATGAAGGTAAGTATTGCACGAGAACTACATTTTTGGCGTTTAGAGGAGTGCAGAATTGAATATCGTATAGCGATTTAACAGGATTTTAATATTTAATTGCTATTTTGATATTATTTATTGCCATAACCCATTTTAGAACCGGTTCATTAGATTATTTCTACAAACATAGATAGTGAAAATTAAAGTCTGACTGCCGACAAAGGTTAAAAGTTGAAATTTTGCTGTGACTAAAAGAATAGTAACTTTTAATTTACGACACCTACGGACCACTTTGACTGTATGATACTTGCTGAGGAAAGAGTTTTTTTAATTGAATACTTTATACGGTACAAAATTGTATCGTAGATCGCTTCATCTTATATTATATGAATATATTAAATAAAGTGTATATTCTGTCCTGATAATAAATCGTAAAAGAAAAAAGAACTGATCTATTTTAAATTGCTGAAAATATCGAAAAATTTGTAATTAATCGTTAATACTTAAAATTATCTTAAAGCTTACTGAAGAGAATGCAACTGATACAAAAAGTATATAAGTAGTGAGCAAATGGATGTATATAGCTAAAGAGAATGAATAGAATGATAACAGTTGTTCCCTTTTTACTTGAAGTACTTGTTCGTTTACCCTTACAATGCCATCTTTCATTAATTATAAATATTCCTTCTTACAAACATCAATCTTCACCAATAATTACTTGGAAATTATTGAAAGGAGCACAGAACCATAGTGTACGAGAAAGACGTGCGCAGAACCTTAAAAAATGTAACAAATAATAAACTGTAGTAAATAAATAATTATGTTAAATATACAAGTAGGATACATTTATATGTATGCTGGACGTTTTATATAATAGTTAATATTTTACATAATTCCAATAATAATAGTAATAATTGCAACAAGATTTAAATAAAGAGATATAATTGAATCGTAATCATAACTTGATTCTAAATGGAAATACGTCGTATTAGTAAAAATCTTTCAAACGTGACACTGTTCTTTGTACAATCTTACAGAAACTTGAGAGTGATTCAAATAAAGAACGATCTTAAAAACAATCAGGAAATGCTAAAAATACATACCGCACTAAAGCTTTCTAGATTTAATGTGTATATCTTGCAAGCCGTTAATTTCAAAGGTTTCATACTTTTACATAACATTATGACCAAAAGTTTTCTGCACTTGATTGACGATTGATACCATTTGCCATTTGTCCTAAACATATTAACATTAATGTTATGAGTACACATTTAAATAATTTTTCGCCATTAATAAGAAAACGGTAATTAATTTCTCTATAAAATAATAATCATTTCATTAGTAAAAGAAAAGAATATGTACATATTCTTTGTACGCAATACAAAAGCTTATGTAACAATTTCCACAGTAAGAATCGGCGCTGAATTCTTTAAAAAGATCACACGAATTAAATGAAAAGATCTTACGTGTGATGAAAGATGCGTTCAGTGAAATCCGATAATCGCTGGCCTGGCCAGCTTAAAAACAGCAGGTCGCATAACAAGGAAATCGTGAATGAAAGGTATCTGAGAGACTTGGCCGTATCTCCTAAATGTATTATTGCCTAATCACAACGGAAGTAATCGATAAATTTAAACATTCTTTTCATGTAATTAAAAATTAATATAAAATAGTCTAAATCGTAACCGACCTGAAACTGCGTGAAGCTTACAGAAATCATGTTCAGTCCTAATTGGAACAGGTAAGACGTTGTATTTCCTTCCTCGAGCAAGTTAGCATATCTGCATTCGTGTATGCAAAATAAAAACATCAGTGCTTCTATGTAATTAAACATGTTTCTCAAGATGAGATGAGTGTTATATAAACATATTAATATATTGTATTAATTAATATAATAACTTCTACTTAATATATTTCATTAGACTTTACTTAGGGATAGTAACTTCAAGTAGCGAATAATACTGACTCCACTATGTGTTTATGCAGGACCACACACTCCCTGGCATTTTCATACCATCTGTCTTCATCCTTCTTAGGACGTAGCTGTATATCCATACTATCATTTTCCACAAAGTTTTCTAGTCTGTGTCTATACAGTTACAATTTAATAATTCAACAAAGTTTAATTGCAATGTATCGTGCACATAATTAAGCGTATCATTTTTTTACAATACCATGAGAAATATTTATTTTTCAATGAAAATGAAGACATGGCTGATAAAAATGTAAACTTAATGAAATACAATGAATATAAAAAATATACATATATATAGGTGCCTTGTCACTCCTCTTCTCACATAAAAATCAAAAATCTTCAACGCAACATAGATGTGCACGACAGTTATCATATCACATACCTATACATATAATTTTTCCTTCATCAGTATAAATAAAACTATAAATAATACATGCACACATAATAATAAACAGTTTATCAAACAAAGCAGACAACATCAAGTGTACCTGTTAAGCAATCTGTGCACGTAAACCTGTTATAACGATTTTACAAAAATTATATCGGTCTATCACAGTCACATAGACAGAAGGGTTTTTTAAAACTCAGAACTTCGCAATTACCTCAAAATTTCGCAAAGCCCGCATTCGTGTTGAACGTACACAGCTATCAACGAGTTAAGAGCTACAGCAATCGTAGCATATGCTACAGTGCCAATGTACGCATGTATCAAAAGAGGATAATAGTATTTATCCACATCGACGAAATGTTCAACACGAAACACTATTGGACGGTTGCCGGATATGTTATAGAGTCCTAAAGCGTCAGCTGCATTGAGCATCAATGGCATCCCAGCATAACTTGTTATTAATCCATATATAAAAGCTGTTACGAATGCATTAAAAATTACACTGCAATTCTAATAAGACTGAAAAAATGATTGAATATCCTGTTTTTCCTTTCCCCATTTGCATTTTTTAAATATTTTTTAAATGTAATTCAGATCCCAGGCAATGGAAACAAATATTATTCTGTACCAATTAAATGCTAATATTATGCAGAATATTTGTATACTTTATACAGTAATTGAGTCGGTTACAAATCAAGGGAGAGACAAATTTTGCATAATATGATGAATACCAATGCCCCTGTAAAAGAGAACGATGGTACCGAACTTTCCTTCTCTCCTTATGATGTTTTCCAACTATATTTTTCATAGAAATATAGCTGAACTCAATTACTGAATATTCATCCTGCACAATTATCCTGTATAATTCAATTTTTCTGCATTTAATATACAATACTTTAGTAGGCCTTTATTATGTTAAAGTATTGAATTTCTTCGGATTTTTAGTTTAAAAGGATTTCGTATTGGATATTGACATTAAATAGTAATTAAAGTGTGCCTAAAGTAACATATGTATCTGGAATTGTGAAATTGAATATTCCAGATTTGAAGCTGTAAAACGTACTAGATGGAACCATGCATAACAGAAGTGCACATTAGAAAAAAGCGTTAATGTTTATCACTAACAACTTTCAAATGTATCAGGAAAAATTATAAAATAGCCTCACCTCCAAGAATGAAAGTAATCTTTCTCCCTATCGCGTATTGTTCACAAAGAAGATCATACTCCAGTTTCAGCTCCGCATAAATCTTCCAGTCTTCCTGCATTATGTCCAATAAGCGCCTCATCTGCGTAGTTGCATATAAAGGTTAACGTTAACATCAACATCAAGATCATGGTAGACATACCTGTTTGAAATTGTAAAAGAAATTGATATACTTAGAAAGACACATCAAAGCACCGACAAAAGGTGTGAAACCTTCCAGCACTGCATCGATATCGTCATCGATTAGGGCTGTCACCAATCCGCCACCCTATAAAACTCATGCAGTTTCAGCAAAGTTCGCAGGTAAATGAAATGATTAAAAGTATGTACTCCGAACAATGAGCAACAATAATACGATGGTACGCATATAATATAGTTTGATTTTGTCAGTTATGGAAACCCTGTGGCACATTGTATGTGGCTATTAAAACAATTAACGTATGTGACTGGTATTCTTTTTCATTAAATAATTGGAAAATATTTGACTTTGATTGGAACTCAGTTACGAGACACAGACGTAGTCTTTGTTACACATTTCTCAGTTTTGTTAGCGCTTCGAATGTTTTTTTTAACAATTATTTTAACACTTTTACAGCAACATGTAAAACCATCAAATTATACATCAGGTAGGCAATTTCAAATAGACAAAACAAACAATTACAATGCATTAGTTCACAAAGAGTGCACACGTTTCTTGTATACGAGGAGAAAGAAAGATGCAAAAAATAAAAAAAGATCTCTACAACGTAGAACACAAGAATGCAAAAAGAAGTCCTCGTATAATAAACCTCGTATAATAAATTCGAGAATACGAAATACAAAATAAAACAATTGCGATTACTTGCACATATCTCACAACATAACTCTTATACCTGTAAAATCAAGTGTGTAGTAATTATTGGAATATAAATGATTCCCACCAGACACTTTTGCACCGCAGTCTGATATGGCCACGTACAGATTATAAACGAAAAATACTTATTCAATCGCAAGTACTCGCATTGCACACTATCCATTTCAACACTCTTACTGTTCTTTCGATGATTCCTTTCTGAAGACTGACATGCAGACTTTTCCTGTCGAATGACAATCCCCGTCTATTAAGTAAGAACTGCAATTACAAGATGACGTTCGATATTCCGTTGGGGGACAGCCTGCGGACAACGAGTAATTACACGAAATCGATTCGTTCAATTGTTAACACGACAGTTAGGGGAATAGACTGCATTTTTGCATATAAATTATCATGTAAGTGGCCATTTGCTTGCAACCCTACCGTTTCTGCATATGAAATCAAAGATAACTGAGAAATCTGAAATGCCCCATAAATCGACGACTTATTAAATCTGCAATTCACAAAATTATCTACAAAAGTGGTCTACAGAGCTCGTGAAATATTTGGCACAGAAAATTATCGATCTGCGTGATTGTTAGAAATAATATAGCTTACAATTAGACAGTGTAATTTCGTCTGATAATTATTGGATATTGATTTGGAGTGGAATACTTCGAGCCCTGCAATCGAGACATTCATTGTTCGTCTGTCGCATGAAGACGTCGGGTGCTTGAAGAGTGTAAAATGATGTGAAAAATGTGAAGATCCAGTGATAATTAGGGGTTTGGTGATTTTTAAACTGAATAACGGTATTAAATAACTTCAGTGAAAATTTAAGTGAGTAAAGTAGTATATTAGAAAACCTAGTAGAAAATTCGAAGTGAAACATAGAAACCATAGAAATTAATCATTTATTATTAACTGTAATAAAATTGATTTGCCCGAAATAAGTGGTACTACTTTATTACAAATTACGTACATATGCTGTATTGGCGATTCTCTGATATACAATAATATTAAAAGTATTTTTGCAACCTATTGGTATAAAGATATGAGATTTGTTAGACTTAAACTATGTTTTAACAATTCAGTATTAACTTCAGAATATTGTTTTAATTATAATTGATGAAATAGCATGGAAAGTAAAAGTTTAGTACAATATATTTTGCCTAAATCTATTTTTAACATTTTTTTAATATCATTCCTTTCTTCAATGTCCACGAAGACATTTTCATATCGTCTTATTATATAATATAATAAATAAAGGAAGTCGTTTCAATGAAGCTCTTAATATATTCTTGATACAAAATAACTTGTTGCAATTAAAATAAAACAACATGTTTTATCGTAAGAGAAAACAATTGGTTATCCTCAAACTATACATACCAGATAACGAACAATCAGTAGCCATTATTTAATATCTAAAATTACCATAATATGTTACTGAAAAGGTTTGAAAAAGTATAAGTAAAAAGAAATATGGGAAGAGTAATTACAGTTGTCCTATTTTTATTTCAAGTGCTTGTTCGTTTACCCTTACACTGCACTCTTTCAATAATTATAAATATTCCTCTTACGAACATCAATCTTCACCAATAATTGCTTGGCGATTATTGAAAGGAGCACAGAACCATAGTGTACGAGAAAGACGTGCGCAGAACCTTAAAAAATGTAACAAATAATAAAATGTAGCAAATAAATAATTATGTTAAATATACAAGTAGGATACAATTATAGGTATGCTAGACGTTTTATATAATAATTAATATTTTACATAATTCCAATAATAATAGTAATAATTGCAACAAGGTTTAAATAAAGAGATATAATTGAATCGTAATCATAACTTGCTTCTAAATGGATATTTGTTATATTAGCAAAAATGTTTTAAAAGCGACGTTATTCTTAGTACAGTCTTAAACAAACTTGAGTGTGATTCGAATATAGAGCGATCTTGAAAACAATGAAGAAATGCTAAAAATACTTACCGCACTAAAGCTTTCTAAATTCAACGTATATAGCTTACAAGCCGTTAATTTCAGAGGTTTCATGCTTTTACATAACATTATGACCAAAAGTTTTCTGCACTTGATTGACGATTGATACCATTTGCCATTTGTCCTAAACATATTTACATTGATTTTATGAGTACACCCTTAAACAATTTTTCACCATTAATAAAAAAACGAAAACAAATTTCTCTATAAAATAATAATAATTTCATTAGTATAAGAAAAGAATATCTACATATTTTTCGTAAGTAACACAAAAGCTTATGCAACAATTTAATGCCGTAATGCCCGAAGCATAAGATATTTATCTATATATTTCTTATACACTTTATAGTGAATAGTACACTTATCTACCACTACGTAGTGGAAACCAATTAAAGACGCATACAGTCTTTTAAAATACTGTTAAATACTGCAACAATCTTGCGCGGAAGCAGTACCAAAATGTCGGGTACCACGAAAACTTCCTTACAGTACAGCTTTTCCTTCCATCAAGCTTCGAGTATAAAATTCATTCGTATTCTACATTCGTTCAGTGTTCGCATTCGTACTCGGGCCAATACATACAATATATTGTATTTGGTAATTATTTAGAAAAGGGGGGGGGGTCTCACCGATTTTGATGATTTTCGAGTATATTATAGAAATCAACATTTTGTACAACTTTTCCTATACATATAACCGCCGCTCGGCCTTAGTTTCCGAGATTTTTCCCAAAAAAGATCGGTACTACTGCATTGCATTCTGTCTATACGTACGCGTCCGTAGTAGCGTTGCGTAAGCGTTCGATCGGCGATTGTCCACGGTTTCTTGAAACACATGGAGACGGCCGGCAATGGACGCGAATAACGGGTGCGCTCGATTTACTTTTAACTTCGGTTTAGGTTTGGGTTAGGGTATTCATTCCGGCCGCCGTCAGACGGCCGGCCACACATTCATCTTCTGTTTTAATGATTTTTATTGATATTATCAATACCGTTGCGTTTAATAAGGAGATCAATGCAGAACAAAATTTGCTTTACACATTGTATAATGTTCGTCGCTGGGCGCTACGCTGCTATTGTATATAGAAACGATAGACAATTGCCGTTCAAACGCTTACGCATACGCTTTCACGGACGCGTACGTATAGACAGAATTCAATGTAGTAGTACCGATCTTTTTGGGGAAAAATCTCGGAAACCAAGGCCGAGCGGCGGTTATATGTATAGGAAAAGTTGTACAAAATGTTGATTTCTATGGCATACTCGAAAATCATCAAAATCGGTGAGACCCCCCCTTTTCTAAATAATTACCCAATTTGCATATGCTTCCTTGTAAGAAGGCCGCGTTATTTAATCGTCGCCGGTGTACCGGCGACGCTGTAACGCACAACAAATAGCTTTGAAAAATATAACATATATGAGATTCAATCAGTGCTGAATTACATACTTACAAAGATCACACGAACTAAATAAAAAGATCTTACGTATGAAGAAAGATGCGATCAGTGAAATCCGATAATCGTTGTCCTGGCCAGCTTAAACACAGGAGGTCGCATAACAGGGTAATGGTGAATGCAAGGTATCTGAGAGACTTGGCTGTATCTTCTAAATGTATTATTGCCTAATCACAAAAGTAGTGATCGATGAATTTGAAATTCGTTTTTACGTAATTAAAAATTAATTTAAAGTAGTCTGAAATCGGGACCGACCTGAAACTGCGTGAAGCTTACAGAAATCATGTTCAGTCCTAATTGAAACAGGTAAGACGTCGTATTTGCTTCCTCGAGCAAGTTAGCATATCTGCATCAGTACTTATACGTAATTAAACATGTTTCTCAAGATGAGTTGAGAGTTATATAAACATATTAATACGTTTTATTAATTAATATAATAACTTCAACTTAAAATAGTTCATTAGACTTTGCATAGGGATAGTAACTTTAGGTAGTTAATAATACTAACTCCAATATGTGTTTATGCAGGACCACACACTCCCTGGCATTTTGATACCATCTGTCTTCATTCTTCTCGGGACGTAGCTGTATATCCATACTATCATTTTCCACAAAGTGTTCTAGTCTGACCCTATACAATCACAATTTAGTAATTCAACAAAGTGTAATTGCAAAGTGTCGTACACATAATTAAATGTATCATTTTCTTACAATATATGAGAACCATTTATTATTCAACGAAAATGAAGACATGCTTGATAAAAATGTCAACTAATGAAATTCAATTAATATAAAAATATATATATATATGTTGTCACTCTTCTTCTAACATAAAAAATAGCACATATCTATACATACAATTTTTCCTTTATCAGTATAAGTAACACTATAAATAATACATACACACATAATAATAAATAGCTTTTGAAACAAAGCAGACAATATCAAGTGTACATATTAAGCAATCTATGCACGTAAAGCTGTTATAACGATTTGACAAAAATTTGTTCGATCTATCGCAGTCACACTTAAGGGTTGTTAAAAATTCACAACTAGACAATTACCTCAAAATTTCGCAAAGCCCGCATTCGTGTTGAACGTACACAGCGATCAACGAGTTAAGAGCTACAGCAATCGTAGCATATGCTACAGTGCCAATGTACGCATGTATCAAAAGAGGATAATAGTATTTATCCACATCGACGAAATGTTCAACACGAAACACTATTGGACGGTTGCCGGATATGTTATAGAGTCCTAAAGCGTCAGCTGCATTGAGTATCAATGGCATCCCAGCATAACTTGTTATCAATCCACATATACAAGCTGTCACGAATGCATTAAAAATTATATACTAAACAGCACTTATTAAACAGCACATACTAAACAGCAATTCTAATAAGGCTTGAGAAATTATAGAATATCCTGTTTTTTTCCCTATTTGCATTTTTTTTTAAATTTTGTAAGTGCAATTCAGATTCCAGCCAATGGAAACAAATATCATTCTGTACCAATTAAGTGCTAATATTTTGCAGAATATTTCTATACTTTATACAGGATGACTCCAGTAATTGGGTCGGTTACAAATCAAGGTAGAAACCTTTGCATAATATGATAAATACCAATGACCCTGTAAAAGAGCATGATGGTACAGAACTTTGCTTCTCCGTTTAGGATGTTTTCCAACTCTACTTCTGTTGGAGATATAGTTGAACTCATTTACTGAGTATTCATCCTGTACAATTATTTAATTTTTCTGCATTTAATATACAATACTTTAGTAGGCCTTTATTATGTTAAAGTATTGAATTTCTTCGGATTTTTATTTTAAAAGGATTTCGTATTGGATGTTGACATTAAATAGTAATTAAAGTGTGCCTAAAGTAACATATCTGGAATTGTGTAATTAAAATATTCCAGTTCTGAAGCTGTAAAACGTACCAGATGTGACCATGCATGACATAAGTGCACATTAGCGAAAAGCATTTACGTTTATTAATAATAACTTTGTATCAAGAAGAATTAAAAAATGACCTCCAAGCATGAAAGTCATCTTTCTCCCTATGGCGTATTGTTCACAAAGAAGATCATACTCCAGTTTCAGCTCCATATAAATCTTCCAGTCTTCCTGCATTATGTCCAATAAGCGCCTCATCTGCGTAGTTGCATATAAACGTTAACGTTAGCATCAACATCAAGATCATGGTAGACATACCTGTTTGAAATTGTAAAAGAAATTGATATATTTAGAAAGACACATCAAAGCACCGACAAAAGGTGTGAAACCTTCCAGCACTGCATCGATATCGTCATCGATTAGGGCTGTCACCAATCCGCCACCCTATAAAACTCATGCTGTCAGTTATGGACACCTGTAGCACCTTGTATGTGGCTATTGAAACAATTAACGTATGTGACTGGTATTCTTCTCCATTAAATAATTGGCAAATATTTGGTTTCGATTGGAAACGAGGAACAGACGTAGTCTTTGTTACACATTTTTCAGTTTTCACAGTGCTATGAATGTATATTTTGCATAATATTCTTACTATTATAGCAACGTATAAAACAATTAAAAATCGTCAGTCCACAAAAAGTGCTCACATTTCTTGTATACCAGGAGAAAGAAACACATAACAAATAAAAAAGATCCCTATATCGCAGAGCACAAGAATGGAAAACAAGCATCGTATAATAAACAATTGAAGAATATTAAATACAAAAGAAAACAGTTGTGATTGTTGCACATATATCACAATATAACTTTCTACCTGTAAAATCAAGTGTGTAGTAATTATTGGGATGCAAATAATTCCCACCAGACACTTTTGCACCGCAGTCTGATATGGCCACGTACCGATTATAAACGTAAAATACTTATTCAATCGCAAATACTCGTATTGCACACTATCCATTTCTGCACTGTTACTGTTCCTTCGATGATTTCTTTCTGAAGACTGACATATAGACTTTTCCTGTCGAATAACACTCCCCGTCTATTAAGTAAGAACTGCAATTACAAAATGACGTTCGATATTCCGTTGGGGGACAGCATGCGGACAACGAGTAATTACACGAAATCGATTTGTTCAATTGTTAACACGACAGTTAGGGGAATAGACTGTATTTCTGCATATAAATTATCATGTAAGTGGCCATTTGCTTGCAACGCTACCGTTTCTGCATAGGAAATCAAAGATAACTGAGAAATCTGAAATGCCCCATAAATCGACGACCTATTAAATCTGCAATTCACAAAATTATCTACAAAAGTGGTCTACAGAGCTCGTGAAATATTTGGCACAGAAAAGCATCAATCTGCGCGATTCTTAGAAATGTAGCTTACCATTAGAGAGTGTAATTGTACCTGATAATTATTGAAGTGGAATACTTCGAGTCCTACAATCGAAGCATTCACTGGTCGTCTGTCGATTGAAGACATCGGTTGCTTGAAGAGTATAAAATGATTTGAAAAATGTGCAGACCCAGTGATAATTAGGGGATCGACGTTTTTTAAGTGTTAAGTTAAGTTTAAGTTTCGGAATAACAATATTAAATAACTTCAGTGAAAATTTAAGTGAGTAAAGTAGTGCATTCAATGTTCACAGTATTTGCTTGGCGTTTTTATTAAACACCTAATAGAATATTTAAAGTGGAAAATAGAAATCATAGAAATTAATAATTTATTATTAATTATCATTAAATTAACCTCTTGCGCTGGAAATTAATTGGCAGAAGCCACTTTAGAAGCATATAACAAGCGACGTACATAGCAGGTCTTTCCAGCGCAAGAGGTTAATTTGCCCGACACAAGTGGTACTATTTTATTACAACTTACATGTGCTGTGATTAGTGATTCTCTGATGTAATATTAAAAGTATTTTTGCAACCAATTGGTATAAAGATGTGAGATTTGTTGGAGTGGAACTATATTTTAACAATTTAGTATTAACTTCAGAATATTGTCTTTATTATAATTGATTGAATAACATGAAAACTAAAAGTTCAGTACAATATATCTTGCCTTAATCTATTTTTAATATCTTTTTAATATCATTCTTTTTTTCTTCAATATCCACGAATGCATTTTTGTGTCGTATTATTATATGGTATGATAAATTAAAGAAGTCGTTTCACCGAAACTCTTAATATGTTCTTGATACAAAATAACTTGTTGCAAATAAAATAAAACAACAACTTTTATCCTAAGAAAAAACAATTGATTATTCTCAAACTATACATACCAGATAACGAACAATTGGTAGCGATTATCTAATATCTCAAATTATCTGTGAATAGCTTTAAAAAGGAATAACTAAACAAAATGTGGACGGAATAATTACAGTCGCTCTATATTTAGTTCAAGTACTTATTCGTTTACCCTTACAATGCACTTCTTTTATTAATTACACTTCCTCCTTAAGAACATCAATCTTCAACAACAGCTACTTCACAATTATTGAACTGAGCACAAGACCATAGTGTAAGAGAACGATGTTCGCAGAACCTTAAAAAAATGTAACAAATAATAAAAGGTAGATAAATCAATTGAATCAACTATACAAATACTAAAATTATAAATATTCTATATATATTCAGATCATCCACCTGAAATCTCTTCGTTATGTTAACCATACGCAAAAATATTTCAAATAAAAGTTACAGGATTTACAGCAATTGATAATATAGTAATAACAGTTTTTGCGCCAAGTAGACGTGTCAAGGAGGTACAAAGGGCACTTTCGTTTTTTTAAATGAAATTACTTATTTTTCAGACACGATGTCCATAGAATGGTACATTTTGAATAATTTATTTGAAATGTTTCCGTGTGCTGTTCAAAAGACAGAGTTCGTGGGACACACTGTATAAATGCAATAATAATAATAATAATAATAATCGAAACCCGATTTTCCTAAAGATCTAGTAAGATAATTGTAATCGTAACTTGATTCTAAATGGAGAATGTTATTAAATATGTTATATTAGTAAAAATCTTTCAAAAGTGACGTTATTCCTAAAACAATATTACACAAACTTGAGAGTGATTCAGATAAAGACCCATCTCAAAAAGAATTAAGAAATGCTAAAAATACTTACGGCACTAAAGCTTTCTAAATTCACTGAGTACAGTTTACAAGCCGTTAATTTCAGAGGTTCCATGCTTTTACTTAACATTATGAACAAAAGTTTTCTGCACTTAATTGACGATTGATACCATTTGCCATTCGTCCTAAAAATATTATAGTCATTTTATGACTATACCCTTAAATAATTTTTCACCATTAATATGAAAACGAAGATCAGTTTCTCTATAATATAATGCTGATTTCATTAATATACGGGAAGAATATCTACTTGTTTTTCATAAGCAACGCAAAAGCCTATGTAACAATTTCCCGTAATGCCCGAATCAGAAGATTCTTATATATTTCATATTTCATAGGTTTCGAAAACATACGATATATAAAATCAATCGGTGCTGAATGATTTTAAAAGATCGCATGAACGAATAAAAGATTCTTACGTATGATGAAAGATGCGTTCCGTGAAATCCGTAAATCGTTGCCCAGGCCAGCTTAGAAACAGGAGGTCAGATAACAATGAAAACGTGATTGAAACGTATCTGAAAAACTTGGCTGTATCTTCCAAATTTATTATCGCCTAATCATAAGAGAAACAATCCATGAATTTACAAATTTCTTCGCTTTTAATTAAGCATTGACTTACAATAGTCTGAAAACAAAACCGACCTGATACTGTGTGAAGCTCACACCGATCATGTTCAGTCCTACTTGAAACAAATAAGACGTGCTGGTTGCTTCCTGGAGCATGCTAGCAAACCTTCGTTCGCATAAGTGAAATTCAAATGTTAGTGTTTCTTAAGACGAAGTGAGAGTTATGTAACGGTACTAATGTATCATATTGATTAATATAATAACTTTAACTTAATAGATTTCATTAGGGTTTACGTATGGATAAGACCTTTAAGTAGTTAATAATACTGACTCAATTATGTGTTCGTGCAGGATCACGCACTCTCTGGCATTTTGATACCATCTGTCTTCACCCTCCGTAGGATATAGATCTACATCCATACTATCGGTTTCCACAAAGTTCTCTAGTCTGACTCTATACAATCCAAATTCAGCAATTTAAGAAAATGTACTAGTTGCGATGAACTGACATACACTGCCACTAAATTTCGGGAATTTTCTGAATTATGTGTATAAAAACATGTGCATATAACACTATTCATTGTCTCTAAAAAGAAGATTCCAGAAATTATGTGTCGTGTTGACGGGGACATCGGCTGAAAATTATTTTGAGCAGTGTAATTTGGTAAATGTACGTGAATTTAGTGCAAGAAATTTTTCATTGTTTTATATCAAACATTACGTTAGCATGTTACAAATCTATTTTAGGAGACAAAAATGAAAGGCTTAAGTGTAATTGACATCTTAAACTAATACAAAGTAACAGCAATCAATTAAGATGCACTTTCTTTCGTAGTCTTGCAACAATAATGGCATTTGAAAAATTATTATAATCGTGCTAGTAATAAACAATTACAAAAGCAATAATAAATAATTACGCACAGGTACCAACGAAAACATCAAAAAGAATATTTATGTGCCAATATTAAAAACCATTTAAACTAATAAAACTTGATTAAAGTTGCACTTTACTACGCTTAATAATAGGATATATTTTTTATTAGATCAGACCACGACAGCAACACATATTAAACAGTTTGTACACGTAAAGCTATTATAACGATTTTCCAAAAATCATTTCGATCTATCAAGGTCGCATAGACAGAAGGGATTCTAGAAATTCACAACTAGGCAATTACCTCAAAATTTCACAAAGACCGCATTCGTGTTGAACGTACACAGCTATCATCGAGTTAAGGGCCGCAACAATAGCAGCATATGCTATAGTACCAAAGTACGCGTGTATCAAAAGAGCATAATAGTATTTGTCCACGTCGACGAAATGTTCAACACGAAACGCAATCGGGCGATTGCCAGATATGTTATAGAGTCCTAAAGCGTCAGCTGCATTGAGCACCAATGGCATCGTCGCAAAAGGTGTTATAAATCCGAATAAAAAAGCTATTACGAATGCATTAGAAATTACACTGCAATTCTAATAAGATTGGTGAGATTAATAAATATCCTTTCCTCTTTCAACATTTATTATACGTTCTCAAACATTTGTTAGAAGTAATTTAAATTCCAACCAATAGAAACATATGGATCGTTCAGAAGCCAATCTGTGCAAGTCCATTAGCATTCAGACCGAGATAAATAAGGTTTTTACAAACTACTTGGAGAAAAAAATGACAATGTTAGTACCGTCATCTATTGCGTACGTATGAAAATAGTGACTTAATTGATTTATCAACTGAAAGTTTTAACAATAAAGAGGTTTTTGAACTACTGAACTCATGTTCAAGGATAGTAGGACATAAACTGATCGACTTCTGAACCCTCCACATATCACTCTGTGCTGAAGAAAGTTGCAAGCTTTTCTATTAAATGTTAACACTTTACTGAACATTCTTATTTTCTATTCAGAATGAGCCTCGTAATTTGAACTGTTCATATACCTATTACAATTAAATGTAGAAACAAATTTTGCATAATATGATAAACTCCAATGCACATGTAAAAGAACAGAGAAACACCAATGCACCTTTTCTACCTCAACTTTCATTTTAATAGAGGTATAGTTGAGTTCAATTACTGTGTACTCATCCAGTACAATTATCCAATTTTCATATATGTCAATTAGTTGTGTTAAATTTTCAATCAATTTTGACAGACCTTTATTTGTTTCAGAACAATTTCCGCATTGAATTCCTCTTTCGAATTCTTTCAGCAGAGAGTAATAATGACAATAATATTGTACAATAACTATACTGTGCCTAAAGTAACAAATCTCGAGGTGTGTAAGTAAAGTATTTGATTTCGAAAATTGTAGAATAACCTTAATTCAGTCATGCATAACATACATGTATATTAATGATAACTTCCAAATATTCCACAAAACAATGAGAAAATAGCTTTACCTCCAAAAGCGAAAGTCATCTTTCTCCCTATCGCGTATTGCTCACAGAGAAGATCACACTCCTGTTTCACCGTAGTATATATCTTCCAGTCTTCTTGCATTACATCCAATAAATGCTTCATCTGCGTAGTTGCATATAAACGTTATCGTTAACATCAACATCAAGATCATGGTAGACATACCTGTGCGAAATTGTAAAAGAAATTGATATACTTAGAAAGACTCATCAGACTAACGACAACAGGTGCGAAACCTTCCAGAAATGATTCGATATCGCCATAGTACATGGCTGCCGTAATTCCTCCGCCCTATAAAACTCATACTGTTTTAACAAAATTCGCAGGACAATGAAATGTTTCAAAACGGAGAAAATAAACACTCCGTGTAAAGCGTATGACAAATATTTATTTCTAGCGTTAAGCAACAGTAATATGATGATACACGTAGAATGTAGTTTGACTTTGTCAGTTATGGAAACCAATTGCCCTTTGTATGTTGATATTATAACAATTAACATATGTGACTAATATGCTGTTTTCATTCAATGATTGGAAAATGTTTAACGTTAATCGAAATTTAATAGCGAGAAGCAGACGTAGGCCCTGTTATACATTTTTCAGTTTAATTCAGTACTTTGAAGTATTTTTTTTATAATAAGCAAGTTTATGTTTATCTTGATAAAGAAAGCTTATATAAATATTTATTCTAAATTCTTTAAGAAAGCGTGTAAAATACGAGCGCAGTCTGAAAGGTTCTCGGCTTAACAATGAAAGAAAATTTTTTTTTTGACGTGAAATATGTTTTTATTTTTCAGTATAATCTCCATGTGTCAGACCTAGAACATTTCAGACTACCCTCGTACGTATTATCCATAACGAAGACCGCGTTGCGACATCCGCTTATTTATAATAATACAAAATTAATTTCCAATAAAACGTCCGCAAAGGGTTAAAATTAGGATGCTTATGTTCGATATGATAGTCCCAGGGGTATTAATGTATGGAGTGGAACTATGGGGTTGGTAGAAAAGGATAGAAACAGAAACGATACAACTGAAGTATGTCAAATGGGTGTTAGGATTAGATAGATGCACACCGGATTACATAGTCGTAGAGGAAGCAATGAGAGACAACATAAGAATTAAGGCGGGACAGAGAACGATAAAATGCGAAGAGAGAGTCGAGGAAATAGATTGGGGGGGGGGGGGGATTATTAAAAGAATTCATTAGAGAACAGGACGCAGATAGAGTGCAGGCAGCAACCAAGAAAGATAGAGAGGAGTATCTAAAGAAAAACGGCGTTAGCCAATCAGGACTAGAACAACTATTGTAAGAAGTAAAGGGCAAAATGTAGGGATGAGGATGAAGAAAAGGGACCAACAAATCCAAGGGCAAGTGCAATACAGGGCAATAGAAGCAACTAACAATAAGTATCACGGTAGATATAAATACATAAGGACGGGGATGCTGGCTGAGTACCTGACTAAAGAAGGAATGGAAATCAGCCAGAAGCTGTTAGCAAGGGCAAGGTGCGGGAATGCAGAGAGCTGGAATAGGTACTGGAAGGCAGACGAAGAAAAGAGGTGAGAGCTGTGCGAGGGTGGTTGAGGGAACATTGGAGCACATGGTGCGGGATTGTAGGGAACTGGAAAGGGGGAACGTATATAGGTGTACAAATAGTGGCAGAAAGTAGTGGTTAGTGGCAGAAAAGGTGAAGATGGTTAAGGGAAGTGGAAAATAAAGTAAAAGCGAAGAAGAATCAATAGGGAGTGCGAGAGTGTGAATGAGTGCGATAGAGAGAGAATGAAGGAAAATGGATGTAATGTAAGGTAGATATTAAGAGATGTAACGCAAGTCCCCTTTCATGGCTGTGAGGCCGAAAAGCAATAAAAATTCTATTCTACTCTATATACAATTTCTTAACACCCTGTGCAAAAACAAATATATATCATATAATATTAAAGAGTGACAGTTCTATTATTTTAGCTCCCAGTTTAAATATATAAATAAATGTATAATTGTTATGGAAGCATGCGAAATAATGAAATTATATGTCAAGCAAATAAGCGCAATTGTTTAATATATAATAAATAATTATTATATATTAAACAATTATAATTCGTACACCGGGAAAACGAAAGACAAAGCAAATGAAAAGAAATCGCTATAAAGTAGGGCAAAGGTCGCGAGAGAAGCATCGAATAATAAAGAATTCGCTAATATGAAGTACAAAACGAAACAATTACGATCAATTGCGGGTATTTCACAATATAAATTTCTACCTGCAAAATCAATTGAGCGGAAATAATTGGAATGTAAATAATGCCCACCAAACACCTTTGCACCACAGTCTGATATGGCCACGTACATATCATAAACGTATAGTACTTGTTCAATCGCAAGTACTTGTACTGAGAACTATCCATTTCCATAACGTTAAGGTTCTTTCAATGAGATCTGTCTAAAGACTGGCCTACAGACTTTCCTGTCGAACGACACTCCCTGTCGGCAGTGAAATTGAGTAAGGACTGTAATTAAAGAATGACGTTAGGTATTCCGTTTAGAAACCGACTTGCAGACCAGGAATTATTACACAAAATTGATTCGTTGAATCATTAACACGATAATTACAGGAAGTCGAAGCGCGGCAAATAATTTGACGAATCTATAGGCGGCGTTTTTTAATATAAACTGTCACACACGTAGCAATTTTCTTGCTACCCTGCATAAGGAATCAAAGACAGAGCAAATCTGAAATGCCCCACGAATCGACGACTTATTAAAAGCTGCAATCCACAAAATTATACACAAAGTGGTCTACAGAACTTCGTGACATATTTTGCAGAACAAAGTATCAGTCTGTGTGATTCTTTGAAATAATATAGCTTACAGCGTAATTTCGACTGCCAATTATTGGATATTGATTTGGGGCGCAAAAACTTTGAGCCCTGCAAACGAGACATTCGCTGTTCGTCTGTCGAACGAAGAAGTCGCCGTCTGGTTGGTGCTTCGAGAGTGCAAAAGATTAGGAAAGTATAAAGTTCTAAAATAATAATCGAGAGGAAGACATTTTTGAAATTGTATAACATTAAATACTTCAGTGAAAGTTTAAGTGAGTGAACTAACTGTATTAAATATGAACAATGTTTGTTTGTTTTTCTTTTTTATTAACGCCTGACGGAACATTTTGATTTAAAAATATAGCGCGCCCCATGTTCATCAATAACACCGTTCAACACTGGTCTGATTTTGTAACCTTCAATAAGCGTTCCTTGCAGACTTTATTGTGCTGAATACGAATCTGCAATACGTTTTTCTCCATAACGAACCAGTAATAAAAAAAATCGCAAATTTTCAACTTTGAAAGTGTTTTGTACTTTTGCGGTAATAGTTATTCAGTTGCCTTTGGTGCCAAACGATTCGTTGAAGTTTCACGAATAAAATTATATATATAGTTATTAGATTATAAACATTTAAATGTGTTTAAATAATGATTAAAGTGAAAAGGACACCGAAAATACACCCACTTTGGCTGATATCTTTCAATGTATTTAAAAAACTAAGGGTCCAGGAGAAAAGCTTGCTATGCTACGTGATAGAGCAGACCGTTCTGCTGTTTGGATGTTTGGATTTTTCCAAACATAGTACGTTCTGGAGAAAAACGGATGGCAGATTCGTATTCAGCACATTAAAGTCTATAAGAAACGCCCATTGAATATCACAAAATAAAAAAATGGTGAAATTTGTCGAACAGTGTAATCAGAGAAGTAACGTAATAATAAAATTAAAATAATAATAAAAGTTTATCGTTTAATTACAAATAAATGACAGGTCTGGAATAAAATTGATAAATAAGCCGCATGAAAACGATACAAGATGGCGGGGGAAAAAATTATTGAAAGCGTTTACCGCTATAAATACACAAAGGATTAGTAAATTCCTTCATAGTCTATTGTGCGCTTGCCGCTTATAATAAATGATTAACAATAGACGTGTGCGTTTGGCTTTTTAAAAAATACGGAAAAAATTATCCGGAGCGCTTGCCGCATGGAGTTCAATATAATTTGGAGAATGTTTCTTCACAGAGGAAAGAGTGGTGGAAAATTTGGCAGACGAAATAGAAAACGAAGAAATAGTTGAAGAATCAGAAAAGTCTGAGGTAGAGAAAGACAGAAAATGAGGAACCAGTAGAGAAACCTCTGAGTGAGTCAATATTGCGAGCCCTCGTCGGTGGAGGAAGAGGCTTCGGAATTAAAAGTGCATTCTTCTACTGCCAAACGCTGGTGTCATTGGTTTATGAAAGGGATTAAAGAAGAAGATCGAGGGAGGTTAACTAAAAAATACCTTCGGCCTGAAGGGTTAATGGTGCCAAAATTGAACCCAGAAGTCTCAGTGATTTTGACTGAGTCAGCTTTAAAACGCGACGAACACTTCTATAAAAGGCAACAATTAGCTGCTTCAGCCCTAGCAGCTTTAGGATCAGCCGTTTATGACATCGCTGAACAAGAGGATGGTTTGGACATAGTAGAGTTTGTTGAAAAACTCAGTGACGCTGCAAAGTTGATGATACACACAGTCTTTGATGAAACACAACCGCGTAAAGCATTTATAGTACCAATGATTGATAAAAATAAGAGAGACTTGCTAAAAGACGCAGAAGCGGATGAATTTCTTTTTGGGAAGAACTTGGGTACCCGTTTAAAAGGAAAACTAGCACTGGAAAGGTCAGCAAAAGATCTGAAAAACCAACCAATGGAGAAAAAGATGCCTCTACAAACGAGAAATAATAATTTAAACATGCAAGGCCTGCAGATGAGACGATCGGGTTTTACTCCTGCAGGCAGTCGTCAACAGCCGATCCAAGACAGATCAAGGTTACTTTTCAGAAGCAGAACGCAACAGAACCAACAAAGGTTCAAATCCAAGCAGCACAGGGGTCCCAAATAGATGTACGTAAGAAAGCAGGTAGACTTCAAGACTTTGTGGAAAATTGGGAAAAGATTACGAGCGATCGTTTTGTATTGAAGGCTATAGAAGGGTATAAGATTAAATTTAAAGCAAAAGCGTATCAAAACTATCGACCAGCTACTAAAATTGAATCAAAGACTGAATTAACAAAATATAAAAATACAGTAGAATCGTTGTTAGATAAGGGAGTTATCGAATATTGCAAGCCAGATAAAGAGCAATTTCTAACTAGTTACTTATTAATTGAAAAAGCTGATGGTAGTTTTAGATTTATATTAAGTTAAAGAATTTAAACGAATTCTTAGCAACGGACCATTTTAAAATGGAAAATATTCGAGTAGCATGCAACTTACTTTTTCCAAGGTTTTTCATGAGCAACATAGACTTAGAAGACGCTTATTACTAATTTTTTTAAATTTTGTCGCTTAACGATATGTCGCAAACGGAACAAGTGACGCCATCTCGCGTTTGCGGCCTTTTTCGCAGTTTTCCGCACCGCCAAAACGGAATTCCTGGATTACATCGTTAATTTAAACAATTGCGTTTTTCTGGGCTTCCACTTGGTATTTCTTAACCGGACTTGACTTAAATTGAAGCTACGGACCATGGGTATCCTCCCCAGTGGTTGCAACAATGTGGCATTTGTGGATTAACAGTTATTAACAATTGAAAAATCAGCAAAAATGCACTCCCGGTCACTGCAAATATCTCGGCTTCTGCTGGGCCCATTTTAATCAGCAATATCTCAAATGAAAGGAAAGAGAATCTGCTCCACGAGAAAAAATACACTGCTGCCGTAACTGTATGCAGTTGACCGTAATAACAATTTCAATTGTTTATAACAAATGAACCGCGTATCGAATAACGCTCTCAGCTATTGGAGATTGTAGCCGATACTCATAGCTTTAATTGATGTCCTATGATGATTGACGTAGCTTGCCTGCAAACCGAGATAATTGAATTTGTTTAACGAAATTATAAACAAATGCTATTATTTTGGCTTGCAGGAGCGTTAGAGTCAATCATCAGTAGACATAAATTAAAGCAATGAGCATCAGCTACCATCTCAAATAGGTGGGAACAGTATTGCATGTGCAGTTCCTTTGTTATAAACAATTAATCAATGAAAATTGTTATTCCGGTTAAACGCATATAGTTACAACGACGGGGTATTTTTTATCGTATAGCTAGTTCGTTTCCCTTTCTTTTGAGACGTCGTTGATTACAAGCGACCAAGCAGAAGCAGAGATAACAATTTTTTTAAATTTTGTCGCTAACGATATGTCGAAAACGGTACAAGTGACGCCATCTCGCGTTTGCGGCCTTTTTCGCAGTTTTCCGCACCGCCAAAACGGAATTCCTGGATTACATCGTTAATTTAAACAATAGCGTTTTTCTGGGCTTCCACTTGGTATTTCTTAACCGGACTCGACTTAAATTGAAGCTACGGACCATGGGTATCCTCCCCAGTGGTTGCAACAATATGGCATTTGTGGTTTAACAGTTATTAACAATTGAAAAATCAGCAAAAATGCACTCCGGGTCACTGCAATTATATCGGCTTCTGCTGGGCCCATTTTAATCAGCAATATCTCAAATGAAAGGAAAGAGAATCTGCTCCACGAGAAAAACTACACCGCTGCTGTAACTGTATGCAGTTGACCGTAATAACAATTCCAATTGTTCAATTGTTTATAACAAATGAACCGCGTATCGCATAACGCTCTCGGCTATTTTCGATTGTAGCTGATGCTCATAGCTTTAATTGAGGTCCTATGATGATTGACGTAGCTTGCCTGCAAACCGAGATAATTGAATTTGTTTTACGAAATTATAAACAAATGCTATTATTTTGGCTTGCAGGCGCGTTAGGGTCAATCATCAGTAGACATAAATTAACGCTATGAGCATCAGCTACCATCTCCAATGGGTGGGAAATATATTGCACTTGCAGTTCATTTGTTATAAACAATTAAACAATGAAAATTGTTATTCCGGTTAAACGGATATAGTTACAACGACGAGGTATTTTTTATCGTTTAGCTTATTCGTTTCCCTTTCTTTTGAGACGTCGTTGATTACAAGCGACCCAGCAGAAGCAGAGATAACAATTTTTTAAAAATTTTGTCGCTAACGATATGTCGAAAACGGTACAAGTGACGGCATCTCGCGTTTGCGGCCTTTTTCGCAGTTTTCCGCACCGCCAAAACGGAATTCCTGGATTACATCGTTAATTTAAACAATTGCGTTTTTCTGGGCTTCCACTTGGTATTTCTTAACCGGACTTGACTTAAACTGAAGCTACGGACCATGGGTATCCTCCCCAGTGGTTGCAACAATGTGGCATTTGTGGATTAACAGTTATTAACAATTGAAAAATCAGCAAAAATGCACTCCCGGTCACTGAAAATATCTCGGCTTCTGCTGGGCCCATTTTAATCAGCAATATCTCAAATGAAAGGAAAGAGAATCTGCTCCACGAGAAAAAATACACTGCTGCCGTAACTGTATGCAGTTGACCGTAATAACAATTTCAATTGTTTATAACAAATGAACCGCGTATCGAATAACGCTCTCAGCTATTGGAGATTGTAGCCGATACTCATAGCTTTAATTGATGTCCTATGATGATTGACGTAGCTTGCCTGCAAACCGAGATAATTGAATTTGTTTAACGAAATTATAAACTAATGCTATTATTTCGGCTTGCAGGCGCGCTAGGGCAATAATTAGTGGACATAAACTAAATCTATCAGCATCAGCTACCATCTGAAATAGGTGGGGACAGTATTTCATGTGCAGTTCCTATGTTATAAAAAATTAAACAATTAAAATTGTTATTCCGGTTAAACGGATATAGTTACAGCGACGGGGTATTTTTTATCGTATGGCTTATTCGTTTCTCTTTCTTTGGAGACGTCGTTGATTGAAATTGGCCCAACACAGGCAGAGATAATTGAATTTGTTTAACGAAATTATAAACAAATGCTATTATTTTGGCTTGCAGGCGCGATAGGGCAATAATTAGTGGACATAAACTAAATCTATCAGCA
This sequence comes from Nomada lathburiana, assembly GCA_963667235.1. Classification (NCBI taxonomy): domain Eukaryota; kingdom Metazoa; phylum Arthropoda; class Insecta; order Hymenoptera; family Apidae; genus Nomada; species Nomada lathburiana. Next base: position 5,314,174 of record OY763898.1, on the reverse strand, counting down.
TCAGCTACCATCTGAAATAGGTGGGGACAGTATTTCATGTGCAGTTCCTTTGTTATAAAAAATTAAACAATTAAAATTGTTATTCCGGTTAAACGGATATAGTTACAGCGACGGGGTATTTTTTATCGTATGGCTTATTCGTTTCTCTTTCTTTGGAGACGTCGTTGATTGAAATTGGCCAAACACAGGCAGAGATAATTGAATTTGTTTAACGAAATTATAAACAAATGCTATTATTTTGGCTTGCAGGCGCGATAGGGCAATAATTAGTGGACATAAACTAAATCTATCAGCATCAGCTACCATCTGAAATAGGTGGGGACAGTATTTCATGTGCAGTTCCTTTGTTATAAAAAATTAAACAATTAAAATTGTTATTCCGGTTAAACGGATATAGTTACAGCGACGGGGTATTTTTTATCGTATGGCTTATTCGTTTCTCTTTCTTTGGAGACGTCGTTGATTGAAATTGGCCCAACACAGGCAGAGATAATTGAATTTGTTTAACGAAATTATAAACAAATGCTATTATTTTGGCTTGCAGGCGCGATAGGGCAATAATTAGTGGACATAAACTAAATCTATCAGCATCAGCTACCATCTGAAATAGGTGGGGACAGTATTTCATGTGCAGTTCCTTTGTTATAAAAAATTAAACAATTAAAATTGTTATTCCGGTTAAACGGATATAGTTACAGCGACGGGGTATTTTTTATCGTATGCCTTATTCGTTTCTCTTTCTTTGGAGACGTCGTTGATTGAAATTGGCCCAACACAGGCAGAGATAATTGAATTTGTTTAACGAAATTATAAACAAATGCTATTATTTTGGCTTGCAGGCGCGTTAGGGTCAATCATCAGTAGACATAAATTAACGCTATGAGCATCAGCTACCATCTCCAATGGGTGGGAAAATTATTGCATGTGCAGTTCCTTTGTTATAAACAATTAAACAATGAAAATTGTTATTCCGGTTAAACGGATATGGTTACGGCGACGGCGTATATTTTATCGTATGGCTTATTCGTTTCTCTTTCTTTGGAGACGTCGTTGATTGAAATTGGCCCAACACAGGCAGAGATAATTCAATTTGTTTAACGAACATATAAACTAATGCTATTATTACGGCTTGCAGGCTCGCTAGGGCAATAATCAGTGTACATAAATTAAAGCAATGAGCATCAGCTACCATCTCAAATGGGTGGGAACAGTATTGCATGTGCAGTTCCTTTGTTATAAACAATTAAACAATGAAAATTGTTATTCCGGTTAAACGGATATAGTTACAGCGACGGGGTATTTTTGATCGTATATCTTATTCGTTTCTCTTTCTTTTGAGACGTCGTTGATTAAAATTGGCCCAACACAGGCAGAGATAATTCAATTTGTTTAACGAAATTATAAACAAATGCTATTATTTTGGCTTGCACTCGTGTTAGGGTCAATCATCAGTAGACATAAATTAAAGCTATGAGCATCAGCTACCATCTCAAATGGGTGGGAACAGTATTGCATGGGCAGTTCCTTTGTTATAAAAAATTAAACAATCAAAATTGTTATTCCGGTTAAACGGATATAGTTACAGCGACGGGGTATTTTTTATCGTATGGCTTATTCGTTTCTCTTTCTTTGGAGACGTCGTTGATTGAAATTGGCCCAACACAGGCAGAGATAATTGAATTTGTTTAACGAAATTATAAACAAATGCTATTATTTTGGCTTGCAGGCGCGTTAGGGTCAATCATCAGTAGACATAAATTAACGCTATGAGTATCAGCTACCATCTCCAATGGGTGGGAAAATTATTGCATGTGCAGTTCCTTTGTTATAAACAATTAAACAATGAAAATTGTTATTCCGGTTAAACGGATATAGTTACAGCGACGGGGTATTTTTTATCGTATGGCTTATTCGTTTCTCTTTCTTTGGAGACGTCGTTGATTGAAATTGGCCCAACACAGGCAGAGATAATTCAATTTGTTAAAGATCTTATAAACTAATGCTATTATTTCGGCTTGCAGGCGCGCTAGGGCAATAATTAGTGGACATAAACTAAATCTATCAGCATCAGCTACCATCTGAAATAGGTGGGGACAGTATTTCATGTGCAGTTCCTTTGTTATAAAAAATTAAACAATTCAAATTGTTATTCCGGTTAAACGGATATAGTTACAGCGACGGGGTATTTTTTATCGTATGGCTTATTCAATTCTCTTTCTTTGGAGACGTCGTTGATTGAAATTGGCCCAACACAGGCAGAGATAATTGAATTTGTTTAACGAAATTATAAACAAATGCTATTATTTTGGCTTGCAGGCGCGTTAGGGTCAATCATCAGTAGACATAAATTAACGCTATGAGCATCAGCTACCATCTCCAATGGGTGGGAAAATTATTGCATGTGCAGTTCCTTTGTTATAAACAATTATACAATGAAAATTGTTATTCCGGTTAAACGGATATAGTTACAGCGACGGCGTATATTTTATCGTATGGCTTATTCGTTTCTCTTTCTTTGGAGAGGTCGTTGATTGAAATTGGCCCAACACAGGCAGAGATAATTCAATTTGTTTAACGAACATATAAACTAATGCTATTATTACGGCTTGCAGGCGCGCTAGGGCAATAATCAGTGTACATAAATTAAAGCTATGAGCATCAGCTACCATCTCAAATAGTTGGGAAAATTATTGCATTTGCAGTTCCTTTGTTATAAACAATTAAACAATGAAAATTGTTATTCCGGTTAAACGGATACAGTTACAGCGACGGGGTATTTTTGATCGTATATCTTATTCGTTTCTCTTTCTTTTGAGACGTCGTTGATTGAAATTGGCCCAACACAGGTAGAGATAATTCAATTTGTTTAACGAAATTATAAACTAATGCTATTATTTCGGCTTGCAGGCGCGCTAGGGCAATAATCAGTGGACATAAACTAAAGCTATGAGCATCAGCTACTATCTCAAATAGGTGGGAAAATTATTGCGTGTGCAGTTCCTTTGTTATAAACAATTAAACAATGGAAATTGTTATTCCGGTTAAACGGATATAGTTACAGCGACGGGGTATTTTTGATCGTATATCTTATTCGTTTCTCTTTCTTTTGAGACGTCGTTGATTAAAATTGGCCCAACACAGGCAGAGATAATTCAATTTGTTTAACGAAATTATAAACAAATGCTATTATTTTGGCTTGCACACGTGTTAGGGTCAATCATCAGTAGACATAAATTAAAGCTATGAGCATCAGCTACCATCTCAAATGGGTGGGAACAGTATTGCATGGGCAGTTCCTTTGTGATAAACAATTAATCAATGAAAATTGTTATTCCGGTTAAACGGATATAGTTACAGCGACGGGGTATTTTTGATCTTATAGCTTATTCGTATCTCTTTCTTTTGAGAAGTCGCTGATTAAAATTGGCCCAACACAGGCAGAGATAATTCAATTTGTTTAACGAACTTATAAACTAATGCTATTATTTTGGCTTGCAGGCGCGTTAGGGTCAATCATCAGTAGACATAAATTAACGCTATGAGCATCAGCTACCATCTCCAATGGGTGGGAAAATTATTGCATGTGCAGTTCCTTTGTTATAAACAATTAATCAATGAAAATTGATATTCCGGTTAAACAGATATAGTTACAGGGATGGGGTATTTTTGATCGTATAGCTTATTCGTTTCTCTTTCTTTGGAGACGTCGTTGATTAAAATTGGCCCAACACAGGCAGAGATAATTCTATTTGTTTAACGAAATTATAAACTAATGCTATTATTTCGGCTTGCAGGCGCGCTAGGGCAATAATCAGTGGACATAAACTAAAGCTATGAGCATCGGCTACTATCTCAAATAGGTGGGAAAATTATTGCGTGTGCAGTTCCTTTGTTATAAACAATTAATCAATGAAAATTGTTATTCCGGTTAAACGGATATAGTTACAGCGACGGGGTATTTTTGATCTTATAGCTTATTCGTATCTCTTTCTTTTGAGAAGTCGCTGATTAAAATTGGCCCAACACAGGCAGAGATAATTCAATTTGTTTAACGAACTTATAAACTAATGCTATTATTTCGGCTTGCAGGCGCGATAGGGCAATAATCAGTGGACATAAATTAAAGCTATGAGCATCAGCTACCATCTCAAATAGGTGGGAACAGTATTGCATGTGCAGTTCCTTTGTTATAAACAATTAAACAATGGAAATTGTTATTCTGGTTAAACGGATTTAGTTACAGCGACGGCGTATTTTTTATCGTATGGCTTATTCGTTTCTGTTTCTTTTGAGACGTCGTTGATTACAAGCGACCCAGCAGAAGCAGAGATAACAATTTTTTTAAATTTTGTCGGTAACGATATGTCGAAAACGGTACAAGTGACGCCATCTCGCGTTTGCGGCCTTTTTCGCAGTTTTCCGCACCGCTAAAACGGAATTCCTGGATTACATCGTTAATTTAAACAATTGCGTTTTTCTGGGCTTCCACTTGGTATTTCTTAACCGGACTTGACTTAAATTGAAGCTACGGACCATGGGTATCCTCCCCAGTGGTTGCAACAATGTGGCATTTGTGGATTAACAGTTATTAACAATTGAAAAATCAGCAAAAATGCACTCCCGGTCACTGCAAATATCTCGGCTTCTGCTGGGCCCATTTTAATCAGCAATATCTCAAATGAAAGGAAAGAGAATCTGCTCCACGAGAAAAAATACACTGCTGCCGTAACTGCATGCAGTTGACCGTAATAACAATTTCAATTGTTTATAACAAATGAACCGCGTATCGAATAACGCTCTCAGCTATTAGAGATTGTAGCCGATACTCATAGCTTTAATTGATGTCCTATGATGATTGACGTAGCTTGCCTGCAAACCGAGATAATTGAATTTGTTTAACGAAATTATAAACTAATGCTATTATTTCGGCTTGCAGGCGCGCTAGGGCAATAATTAGTGGACATAAACTAAATCTATCAGCATCAGCTACCATCTGAAATAGGTGGGGACAGTATTTCATGTGCAGTTCCTATGTTATAAAAAATTAAACAATTAAAATTGTTATTCCGGTTAAACGGATATAGTTACAGCGACGGGGTATTTTTTTTCGTATGGCTTATTCGTTTCTCTTTCTTTGGAGACGTCGTTGATTGAAATTGGCCCAACACAGGCAGAGATAATTGAATTTGTTTAACGAAATTATAAACAAATGCTATTATTTTGGCTTGCAGGCGCGATAGGGCAATAATTAGTGGACATAAACTAAATCTATCAGCATCAGCTACCATCTGAAATAGGTGGGGACAGTATTTCATGTGCAGTTCCTTTGTTATAAAAAATTAAACAATTAAAATTGTTATTCCGGTTAAACGGATATAGTTACAGCGACGGGGTATTTTTTATCGTATGGCTTATTCGTTTCTCTTTCTTTGGAGACGTCGTTGATTGAAATTGGCCCAACACAGGCAGAGATAATTGAATTTGTTTAACGAAATTATAAACAAATGCTATTATTTTGGCTTGCAGGCGCGATAGGGCAATAATTAGTGGACATAAACTAAATCTATCAGCATCAGCTACCATCTGAAATAGGTGGGGACAGTATTTCATGTGCAGTTCCTTTGTTATAAAAAATTAAACAATTAAAATTGTTATTCCGGTTAAACGGATATAGTTACAGCGACGGGGTATTTTTTATCGTATGGCTTATTCGTTTCTCTTTCTTTGGAGACGTCGTTGATTGAAATTGGCCCAACACAGGCAGAGATAATTGAATTTGTTTAACGAAATTATAAACAAATGCTATTATTTTGGCTTGCAGGCGCGTTAGGGTCAATCATCAGTAGACATAAATTAACGCTATGAGCATCAGCTACCATCTCCAATGGGTGGGAAAATTATTGCATGTGCAGTTCCTTTGTTATAAACAATTAAACAATGAAAATTGTTATTCCGGTTAAACGGATATGGTTACGGCGACGGCGTATATTTTATCGTATGGCTTATTCGTTTCTCTTTCTTTGGAGACGTCGTTGATTGAAATTGGCCCAACACAGGCAGAGATAATTCAATTTGTTTAACGAACATATAAACTAATGCTATTATTACGGCTTGCAGGCTCGCTAGGGCAATAATCAGTGTACATAAATTAAAGCAATGAGCATCAGCTACCATCTCAAATGGGTGGGAACAGTATTGCATGTGCAGTTCCTTTGTTATAAACAATTAAACAATGAAAATTGTTATTCCGGTTAAACGGATATAGTTACAGCGACGGGGTATTTTTGATCGTATATCTTATTCGTTTCTCTTTCTTTTGAGACGTCGTTGATTAAAATTGGCCCAACACAGGCAGAGATAATTCAATTTGTTTAACGAAATTATAAACAAATGCTATTATTTTGGCTTGCACTCGTGTTAGGGTCAATCATCAGTAGACATAAATTAAAGCTATGAGCATCAGCTACCATCTCAAATGGGTGGGAACAGTATTGCATGGGCAGTTCCTTTGTTATAAAAAATTAAACAATCAAAATTGTTATTCCGGTTAAACGGATATAGTTACAGCGACGGGGTATTTTTTATCGTATGGCTTATTCGTTTCTCTTTCTTTGGAGACGTCGTTGATTGAAATTGGCCCAACACAGGCAGAGATAATTGAATTTGTTTAACGAAATTATAAACAAATGCTATTATTTTGGCTTGCAGGCGCGTTAGGGTCAATCATCAGTAGACATAAATTAACGCTATGAGTATCAGCTACCATCTCCAATGGGTGGGAAAATTATTGCATGTGCAGTTCCTTTGTTATAAACAATTAAACAATGAAAATTGTTATTCCGGTTAAACGGATATAGTTACAGCGACGGCGTATATTTTATCGTATGGCTTATTCGTTTCTCTTTCTTTGGAGACGTCGTTGATTGAAATTGGCCCAACACAGGCAGAGATAATTCAATTTGTTTAACGAACATATAAACTAATGCTATTATTACGGCTTGCAGGCGCGCTAGGGCAATAATCAGTGTACATAAATTAAAGCTATGAGCATCAGCTACCATCTCAAATAGTTGGGAAAATTATTGCATGTGCAGTTCCTTTGTTATAAACAATTAAACAATGAAAATTGTTATTCCGGTTAAACGGATACAGTTACAGCGACGGGGTATTTTTGATCGTATATCTTATTCGTTTCTCTTTCTTTTGAGACGTCGTTGATTGAAATTGGCCCAACACAGGTAGAGATAATTCAATTTGTTTAACGAAATTATAAACTAATGCTATTATTTCGGCTTGCAGGCGCGCTAGGGCAATAATCAGTGTACATAAATTAAAGCAATGAGCATCAACTACCATCTCAAATGGGTGGGAACAGTATTGCATTTGCAGCTCCTTTGTTATAAACAATTAATCAATGAAAATTGTTATTCCGGTTAAACGGATATAGTTACAGCGACGGGGTATTTTTGATCTTATAGCTTATTCGTTTCTCTTTCTTTTGAGAAGTCGTTGATTAAAATTGGCCCAACACAGGCAGAGATAATTCAATTTGTTAAAGATCTTATAAACTAATGCTATTATTTCGGCTTGCAGGCGCGCTAGGGCAATAATTAGTGGACATAAACTAAATCTATCAGCATCAGCTACCATCTGAAATAGGTGGGGACAGTATTTCATGTGCAGTTCCTTTGTTATAAACAATTAAACAATGAAAATTGTTATTCCGGTTAAACGGATATAGTTACAGCGACGGCGTATATTTTATCGTATGGCTTATTCGTTTCTCTTTCTTTGGAGACGTCGTTGATTGAAATTGGCCCAACACAGGCAGAGATAATTCAATTTGTTTAACGAACATATAAACTAATGCTATTATTACGGCTTGCAGGCGCGCTAGGGCAACAATCAGTGTACATAAATTAAAGCAATGAGCATCAGCTACCATCTCAAATGGGTGGGAACAGTATTGCATGTGCAGTTCCTTTGTTATAAACAATTAAACAATGGAAATTGTTATTCTGGTTAAACGGATTTAGTTACAGCGACGGGGTATTTCTGATCGTATAGCTTATTCGTTTCTCTTTCTTTTGAGACGGCGTTGATTGAAATTGGCCCAACACAGGTAGAGATAATTCAATTTGTTTAACGAAATTATAAACTAATGCTATTATTTCGGCTTGCAGGCGCGCTAGGGCAATAATCAGTGGACATAAATTAAAGCTATGAGCATCAGCTACCATCTCAAAAAGGTGGGAACAGTATTGCATGTGCAGTTCCTTTGTTATAAACAATTAAACAATGAAAATTGTTATTCCGGTTAAACGGATATAGTTACAGCGACGGGGTATTTTTTATCGTATGGCTTATTCGTTTCTCTTTCTTTGGAGACGTCGTTGATTGAAATTGGCCCAACACAGGCAGAGATAATTCAATTTGTTAAAGATCTTATAAACTAATGCTATTATTTCGGCTTGCAGGCGCGCTAGGGCAATAATTAGTGGACATAAACTAAATCTATCAGCATCAGCTACCATCTGAAATAGGTGGGGACAGTATTTCATGTGCAGTTCCTTTGTTATAAAAAATTAAACAATTAAAATTGTTATTCCGGTTAAACGGATATAGTTACAGCGACGGGGTATTTTTTATCGTATGGCTTATTCGATTCTCTTTCTTTGGAGACGTCGTTGATTGAAATTGGCCCAACACAGGCAGAGATAATTGAATTTGTTTAACGAAATTATAAACAAATGCTATTATTTTGGCTTGCAGGCGCGTTAGGGTCAATCATCAGTAGACATAAATTAACGCTATGAGTATCAGCTACCATCTCCAATGGGTGGGAAAATTATTGCATGTGCAGTTCCTTTGTTATAAACAATTAAACAATGAAAATTGTTATTCCGGTTAAACGGATATAGTTACAGCGACGGGGTATTTTTTATCGTATGGCTTATTCGATTCTCTTTCTTTGGAGACGTCGTTGATTGAAATTGGCCCAACACAGGCAGAGATAATTCAATTTGTTTAACGAACATATAAACTAATGCTATTATTTCGGCTTGCAGGCGCGCTAGGGCAATAATCAGTGTACATAAATTAAAGCAATGAGCATCAGCTACCATCTCAAATGGGTGGGAACAGTATTGCATGTGCAGCTCCTTTGTTATAAACAATTAATCAATGAAAATTGTTATTCCGGTTAAACGGATATAGTTACAGCGACGGGGTATTTTTGATCTTATAGCTTATTCGTTTCTCTTTCCTTTGAGAAGCCGTTGATTAAAATTGGCCCAACACAGGCAGAGATAATTCAATTTGTTTAACGATCTTATAAACTAATGCTATTATTACGGCTTGCAGGCTCGCTAGGGCAATAATCAGTGTACATAAATTAAAGCAATGAGCATCAGCTACCATCTCAAATGGGTGGGAACAGTATTGCATGTGCAGTTCCTTTGTTATAAACAATTAAACAATGAAAATTGTTATTCCGGTTAAACGGATATAGTTACAACGACGGGGTATTTTTTATCGTATAGCTTATTCGTTTCCCTTTCTTTTGAGACGTCGTTGATTACAAGCGACCCAGCAGAAGCAGAGATAACAATTTTTTTAAATTTTGTCGCTAACGATATGTCGAATACGGTACAAGTGACGCCATCTCGCGTTTGCGGCCTTTTTCGCAGTTTTCCGCACCGCCAAAACGGAATTCCTGGATTACATCGTTAATTTAAACAATAGCGTTTTTCTGGGCTTCCACTTGGTATTTCTTAACCGGACTTGACTTGAATTATAGCTACGGACCATAGGTATCCTCCCCAGTGGTTGCAACAATATGGCATTTGTGGTTTAACAGTTATTAACAATTGAAAAATCAGCAAAAATGCACTCCGGGTCACTGCAATTATATCGGCGTCTGCTGGGCCCATTTTAATCAGCAATATCTCAAATGAAAGGAAAGAGAATCTGCTCCACGAGAAAAACTACACCGCTGCTGTAACTGTATGCAGTTGACCGTAATAACAATTCCAATTGTTCAATTGTTTATAACAAATGAACCGCGTATCGCATAACGCTCTCGGCTATTTTAGATTGTAGCTGATGCTCATAGCTTTAATTGAGGTCCTATGATGATTGACGTAGCTTGCCTGCAAACCGAGATAATTGAATTTGTTTTACGAAATTATAAACAAATGCTATTATTTTGGCTTGCAGGCGCGTTAGGGTCAATCATCAGTAGACATAAATTAACGCTATGAGCATCAGCTACCATCTCCAATGGGTGGGAAATATATTGCATTTGCAGTTCATTTGTTATAAACAATTAAACAATGAAAATTGTTATTCCGGTTAAACGGATATAGTTACAACGACGGGGTATTTTTTATCGTATAGCTTATGCGTTTCCCTTTCTTTTGAGACGTCGTTGATTACAAGCGACCCAGCAGAAGCAGAGATAACAATTTTTTTAAATTTTGTCGCTAACGATATGTCGAAAACGGTACAAGTGACGCCATCTCGCGTTTGCGGCCTTTTTCGCAGTTTTCCGCACCGCCAAAACGGAATTCCTGGATTACATCGTTAATTTAAACAATAGCGTTTTTCTGGGCTTCCACTTGGTATTTCTTAACCGGACTCGACTTAAATTGAAGCTACGGACCATGGGTATCCTCCCCAGTGGTTGCAACAATATGGCATTTGTGGTTTAACAGTTATTAACAATTGAAAAATCAGCAAAAATGCACTCCGGGTCACTGCAATTATATCGGCTTCTGCTGGGCCCATTTTAATCAGCAATATCTCAAATGAAAGGAAAGAGAATCTGCTCCACGAGAAAAACTACACCGCTGCTGTAACTGTATGCAGTTGACCGTAATTACAATTTCAATTGGTCAATTGTTTATAACAAATGAACCGCGTATCGAATAACACTCTCGGCTATTGGAGATTGTAGCTGATGCTCATAGCTTTAATTGAGGTCCTATGATGATTGACGTAGCTTGCCTGCAAACCGCGATAATTGAATTTGTTTTACGAAATTATAAACAAGTGCTATTATTTTGGCTTGCAGGCGCGTTAGGGTCAATCATCAGTAGACATAAATTAACGCTATGAGCATCAGCTACCATCTCCAATGGGTGGGAAAATTATTGCATGTGCAGTTCCTTTGTTATAAACAATTAATCAATGAAAATTGATATTCCGGTTAAACAGATATAGTTACAGTGATGGGGTATTTTTGATCGTATAGCTTATTCGTTTCCCTTTCTTTTGAGACGACGTTGATTAAACTTGGCCCAACACAGGCAGAGATAATTCAATTTGTTAAACGAAATTATAAACTAATGCTATTATTTCGGCTTGCAGGCGCGCTAGGGCAATAATCAGTGTACATAAATTAAAGCTATGAGCATCAGCTACCATCTCAAATAGTTGGGAAAATTATTGCATGTGCAGTTCCTTTGTTATAAACAATTAAACAATGAAAATTGTTATTCCGGTTAAACGGATACAGTTACAGCGACGGGGTATTTTTGATCGTATATCTTATTCGTTTCTCTTTCTTTTGAGACGTCGTTGATTGAAATTGGCCCAACACAGGTAGAGATAATTCAATTTGTTTAACGAAATTATAAACTAATGCTATTATTTCGGCTTGCAGGCGCGCTAGGGCAATAATCAGTGTACATAAATTAAAGCAATGAGCATCAACTACCATCTCAAATGGGTGGGAACAGTATTGCATTTGCAGCTCCTTTGTTATAAACAATTAATCAATGAAAATTGTTATTCCGGTTAAACGGATATAGTTACAGCGACGGGGTATTTTTGATCTTATAGCTTATTCGTTTCTCTTTCTTTTGAGAAGTCGTTGATTAAAATTGGCCCAACACAGGCAGAGATAATTCAATTTGTTAAAGATCTTATAAACTAATGCTATTATTACGGCTTGCAGGCTCGCTAGGGCAATAATCAGTGTACAGAAATTAAAGCAATGAGCATCAGCTACCATCTCAAATTGGTGGGAACAGTATTGCATGTGCAGGTCCTTTGTTATAAACAATTAAACAATGGAAATTGTTATTCTGGTTAAACGGATTTAGTTACAGCGACGGGGTATTTTTTATCGTATGGCTTATTCGTTTCTCTTTCTTTGGAGACGTCGTTGATTGAAATTGGCCCAACACAGGCAGAGATAATTCAATTTGTTAAAGATCTTATAAACTAATGCTATTATTACGGCTTGCAGGCGCGCTAGGGCAATAATCAGTGTACATAAATTAAAGCTATGAGCATCAGCTACCATCTCAAATAGTTGGGAAAATTATTGCATTTGCAGTTCCTTTGTTATAAACAATTAAACAATGAAAATTGTTATTCCGGTTAAACGGATACAGTTACAGCGACGGGGTATTTTTGATCTTATAGCTTATTCGTATCTCTTTCTTTTGAGAAGTCGCTGATTAAAATTGGCCCAACACAGGCAGAGATAATTCAATTTGTTTAACGAACTTATAAACTAATGCTATTATTTTGGCTTGCAGGCGCGTTAGGGTCAATCATCAGTAGACATAAATTAACGCTATGAGCATCAGCTACCATCTCCAATGGGTGGGAAAATTATTGCATGTGCAGTTCCTTTGTTATAAACACTTAATCAATGAAAATTGATATTCCGGTTAAACAGATATAGTTACAGGGATGGGGTATTTTTGATCGTATAGCTTATTCGTTTCTCTTTCTTTGGAGACGTCGTTGATTAAAATTGGCCCAACACAGGCAGAGATAATTCTATTTGTTTAACGAAATTATAAACTAATGCTATTATTTCGGCTTGCAGGCGCGCTAGGGCAATAATCAGTGGACATAAACTAAAGCTATGAGCATCAGCTACCATCTCAAATAGGTGGGAACAGTATTGCATGGGCAGTTCCTTTGTTATAAACAATTAATCAATGAAAATTGTTATTCCGGTTAAACGGATATAGTTACAGCGACGGGGTATTTTTGATCTTATAGCTTATTCGTATCTCTTTCTTTTGAGAAGTCGCTGATTAAAATTGGCCCAACACAGGCAGAGATAATTCAATTTGTTTAACGAACTTATAAACTAATGCTATTATTTTGGCTTGCAGGCGCGTTAGGGTCAATCATCAGTAGACATAAATTAACGCTATGAGCATCAGCTACCATCTCCAATGGGTGGGAAAATTATTGCATGTGCAGTTCCTTTGTTATAAACAATTAATCAATGAAAATTGATATTCCGGTTAAACAGATATAGTTACAGGGATGGGGTATTTTTGATCGTATAGCTTATTCGTTTCTCTTTCTTTGGAGACGTCGTTGATTAAAATTGGCCCAACACAGGCAGAGATAATTCTATTTGTTTAACGAAATTATAAACTAATGCTATTATTTCGGCTTGCAGGCGCGCTAGGGCAATAATCAGTGGACATAAACTAAAGCTATGAGCATCAGCTACCATCTCAAATAGGTGGGAACAGTATTGCATGTGCAGTTCCTTTGTTATAAACAATTAAACAATGAAAATTGTTATTCCGGTTAAACGGATATAGTTACAACGACGGGGTATATTTTATCGTATAGCTTATTCGTTTCCCTTTCTTTTGAGACGACGTTGATTAAACTTGGCCCAACACAGGCAGAGATAATTCAATTTGTTAAACGAAATTATAAACTAATGCTATTATTTCGGCTTGCAGGCGCGCTAGGGCAATAATCAGTGGACATAAACTAAAGCTATGAGCATCAGCTACTATCTCAAATAGGTGGGAAAATTATTGCGTGTGCAGTTCCTTTGTTATAAACAATTAATCAATGAAAATTGTTATTCCGGTTAAACGGATATAGTTACAGCGACGGGGTATTTTTGATCTTATAGCTTATTCGTATCTCTTTCTTTTGAGAAGTCGCTGATTAAAATTGGCCCAACACAGGCAGAGATAATTCAATTTGTTTAACGAACTTATAAACTAATGCTATTATTTCGGCTTGCAGGCGCGCTAGGGCAATAATCAGAGGACATAAACTAAAGCTATGAGCATCAGCTACCATCTCCAATGGGTGGGAAATATATTGCATTTGCAGTTCATTTGTTATAAACAATTAAACAATGAAAATTGTTATTCCGGTTAAACGGATATAGTTACAACGACGGGGTATTTTTTATCGTATAGCTTATTCGTTTCCCTTTCTTTTGAGACGTCGTTGATTGAAATTGGCCCAACACAGGTAGAGATAATTCTATTTGTTTAACGAAATTATAAACTAATGCTATTATTTCGGCTTGCAGGCGCGCTAGGGCAATAATCAGTGTACATAAATTACAGCAATGAGCATCAGCTACCATCTCAAATGGGTGGGAACAGTATTGCATGTGCAGTTCCTTTGTTATAAACAATTAAACAATGAAAATTGTTATTCCGGTTAAACGGATATAGGTACAACGACGGGGTATTTTTTATCGTATAGCTTATTCGTTTCCCTTTCTTTTGAGACGTCGTTGATTACAAGCGACCCAGCAGAAGCAGAGATAACAATTTTTTAAAATTTTGTCGCTAACGATATGTCGAATACGGTACAAGTGACGCCATCTCGCGTTTGCGGCCTTTTTCGCAGTTTTCCGCACCGCCAAAACGGAATTCCTGGATTACATCGTTAATTTAAACAATAGCGTTTTTCTGGGCTTCCACTTGGTATTTCTTAACCGGACTTGACTTGAATTATAGCTACGGACCATAGGTATCCTCCCCAGTGGTTGCAACAATATGGCATTTGTGGTTTAACAGTTATTAACAATTGAAAAATCAGCAAAAATGCACTCCGGGTCACTGCAATTATATCGGCTTCTGCTGGGCCCATTTTAATCAGCAATATCTCAAATGAAAGGAAAGAGAATCTGCTCCACGAGAAAAACTACACCGCTGCTGTAACTGTATGCAGTTGACCGTAATAACAATTCCAATTGTTCAATTGTTTATAACAAATGAACCGCGTATGGCATAACGCTCTCGGCTATTTTAGATTGTAGCTGATGCTCATAGCTTTAATTGAGGTCCTATGATGATTGACGTAGCTTGCCTGCAAACCGAGATAATTGAATTTGTTTTACGAAATTATAAACAAATGCTATTATTTTGGCTTGCAGGCGCGTTAGGGTCAATCATCAGTAGACATAAATTAACGCTATGAGCATCAGCTACCATCTCCAATGGGTGGGAAATATATTGCATTTGCAGTTCATTTGTTATAAACAATTAAACAATGAAAATTGTTATTCCGGTTGAACCGATATAGTTACAGTGGCGGGGTATTTTTGATCGTATAGCTTATTCGTTTCTCTTTCTTTGGAGACGTCGTTGATTAAAATTGGCCCAACACAGGCAGAGATAACTCTATTTGTTTAACGAAATTATAAACTAATGCTATTATTTCGGCTTGCAGGCGCGATAGGGCAATAATCAGTGGACATAAATTAAAGCTATGAGCATCAGCTACCATCTCAAATAGGTGGGAACAGTATTGCATGTGCAGTTCCTTTGTTATAAACAATTAAACAATGGAAATTGTTATTCTGGTTAAACGGATTTAGTTACAGCGACGGCGTATTTTTTATCGTATGGCTTATTCGTTTCTCTTTCTTTTGAGACGTCGTTGATTACAAGCGACCCAGCAGAAGCAGAGATAACAATTTTTTTAAATTTTGTCGCTAACGATATGTCGAAAACGGTACAAGTGACGCCATCTCGCGTTTGCGGCCTTTTTCGCAGTTTTCCGCACCGCCAAAACGGAATTCCTGGATTACATCGTTAATTTAAACAATAGCGTTTTTCTGGGCTTCCACTTGGTATTCCTTAACCGGACTTGACTTGAAATATAGCTACGGACCATAGGTATCCTCCCCAGTGGTTGCAACAATATGGCATTTGTGGTTTAACAGTTATTAACAATTGAAAAATCAGCAAAAATGCACTCCGGGTCACTGCAATTATATCGGCTTCTGCTGGGCCCATTTTAATCAGCAATATCTCAAATGAAAGGAAAGAGAATCTGCTCCACGAGAAAAACTACACCGCTGCTGTAACTGTATGCAGTTGACCGTAATAACAATTTCAATTGTTCAATTGTTTATAACAAATGAACCGCGAATCGAATAACACTCTCGGCTATTGGAGATTGTAGCTGATGCTCATAGCTTTAATTGAGGTCCTATGATGATTGACGTAGCTTGCCTGCAAACCGAGATAATTGAATTTGTTTAACGAAATTATAAACAAATGCTATTATTTTGGCTTGCAGGCGCGTTAGGGTCAATCATCAGTAGACATAAATTAACGCTATGAGCATCAGCTACCATCTCCAATGGGTGGGAAAATTATTGCATTTGCAGTTCATTTGTTATAAACAATTAAACAATGTAAATTGTTATTCCGGTTAAACGGATATAGTTACAACGGCGGGGTATTTTTTATCGTATAGCTTATTCTTTTCCCTTTCTTTTGAGACGTCGTTGATTACAAGCGACCCAGCAGAAGCAGAGATAACAATTTTTTTAAATTTTGTCGCTAACGATATGTCGAAAACGGTACAAGTGACGCCATCTCGCGTTTGCGGCCTTTTTCGCAGTTTTCCGCACCGCCAAAACGGAATTCCTGGATTACATCGTTAATTTAAACAATAGCGTTTTTCTGGGCTTCCACTTGGTATTCCTTAACCGGACTTGACTTGAAATATAGCTACGGACCATAGGTATCCTCCCCAGTGGTTGCAACAATATGGCATTTGTGGTTTAACAGTTATTAACAATTGAAAAATCAGCAAAAATGCACTCCGGGTCACTGCAATTATATCGGCTTCTGCTGGGCCCATTTTAATCAGCAATATCTCAAATGAAAGGAAAGAGAATCTGCTCCACGAGAAAAACTACACCGCTGCTGTAACTGTATGCAGTTGACCGTAATAACAATTTCAATTGTTCAATTGTTTATAACAAATGAACCGCGAATCGAATAACACTCTCGGCTATTGGAGATTGTAGCTGATGCTCATAGCTTTAATTGAGGTCCTATGATGATTGACGTAGCTTGCCTGCAAACCGAGATAATTGAATTTGTTTAACGAAATTATAAACAAATGCTATTATTTTGGCTTGCAGGCGCGTTAGGGTCAATCATCAGTAGACATAAATTAACGCTATGAGCATCAGCTACCATCTCCAATGGGTGGGAACAGTATTGCATGTGCAGTTCCTTTGTTATAAACAATTAAACAATGAAAATTGTTATTCCGGTTAAACGGATATAGTTACAGCGACGGGGTATTTTTGATAGTATATCTTATTCGTTTCTCTTTCTTTTGAGACGTCGTTGATTAAAATTGGCCCAACACAGGCAGAGATAATTCAATTTGTTTAACGAAATTATAAACAAATGCTATTATTTTGGCTTGCACTCGTGTTAGGGTCAATCATCAGTAGACATAAATTAAAGCTATGAGCATCAGCTACCATCTCAAATGGGTGGGAACAGTATTGCATGTGCAGTTCCTTTGTTATAAGCAATTAAACAATGAAAATTGTTATTCCGGTTAAACGGATCTAGTTACAGCGACGGGGTATTTTTTATCGTATGGCTTATTCGTTTCTCTTTCGTTGGAGACTTCGTTGATTGAAATTGGCCCAACACAGGCAGAGATAATTCAATTTGTTTAACGAAATTATAAACTAATGCTATTATTTCGGCTTGCAGGCGCGCTAGGGCAATAATCAGTGGACATAAATTAAAGCTATGAGCATCAGCTACCATCTCCAATGGGTGGGAAAATTATTGCATGCGCAGTTCCTTTGTTATAAACAATTAATCAATGAAAATTGTTATTCCGGTTAAACCGATATAGTTACAGTGACGGGGTATTTTTGATCGTATAGCTTATTCGTTTCTCTTTCTTTGCAGACGTCGTTGATTAAAATTGGCCCAACACAGGCAGAGATAATTCTATTTGTTTAACGAAATTATAAACTAATGCTATTATTTCGGCTTGCAGGCGCGCTAGGGCAATAATCAGTGGACATAAATTAAAGCTATGAGCATCAGCTACCATCTCAAATAGGTGGGAACAGTATTGCATGTGCAGTTCCTTTGTTATAAACAATTAAACAATGGAAATTGTTATTCTGGTTAAACGGATATAGTTACAACGACGGGGTATTTTTTATCGTATAGCTTATTCGTTTCCCTTTCTTTTGAGACGTCGTTGATTACAAGCGACCCAGCAGAAGCAGAGATAACAATTTTTTAAAATTTTGTCGCTAACGATATGTCGAATACGGTACAAGTGACGCCATCTCGCGTTTGCGGCCTTTTTCGCAGTTTTCCGCACCGCCAAAACGGAATTCCTGGATTACATCGTTAATTTAAACAATAGCGTTTTTCTGGGCTTCCACTTGGTATTTCTTAACCGGACTTGACTTGAATTATAGCTACGGACCATAGGTATCCTCCCCAGTGGTTGCAACAATATGGCATTTGTGGTTTAACAGTTATTAACAATTGAAAAATCAGCAAAAATGCACTCCGGGTCACTGCAATTATATCGGCTTCTGCTGGGCCCATTTTAATCAGCAATATCTCAAATGAAAGGAAAGAGAATCTGCTCCACGAGAAAAACTACACCGCTGCTGTAACTGTATGCAGTTGACCGTAATAACAATTCCAATTGTTCAATTGTTTATAACAAATGAACCGCGTATCGCATAACGCTCTCGGCTATTTTAGATTGTAGCTGATGCTCATAGCTTTAATTGAGGTCCTATGATGATTGACGTAGCTTGCCTGCAAACCGAGATAATTGAATTTGTTTTACGAAATTATAAACAAATGCTATTATTTTGGCTTGCAGGCGCGTTAGGGTCAATCATCAGTAGACATAAATTAACGCTATGAGCATCAGCTACCATCTCCAATGGGTGGGAAATATATTGCATTTGCAGTTCATTTGTTATAAACAATTAAACAATGAAAATTGTTATTCCGGTTAAACGGATATAGTTACAACGACGGGGTATATTTTATCGTATAGCTTATTCGTTTCCCTTTCTTTTGAGACGACGTTGATTAAACTTGTCCCCACACAGGCAGAGATAATTCAATTTGTTAAACGAAATTATAAACTAATGCTATTATTTCGGCTTGCAGGCGCGCTAGGGCAATAATCAGTGGACATAAACTAAAGCTATGAGTATCAGCTACCATCTCAAATAGGTGGGAAAATTATTGCGTGTGCAGTTCCTTTGTTATAAACAATTAAACAATGGAAATTGTTATTCCGGTTAAACGGATATAGTTACAGCGACGGGGTATTTTTGATCGTATATCTTATTCGTTTCTCTTTCTTTTGAGACGTCGTTGATTAAAATTGGCCCAACACAGGCAGAGATAATTCAATTTGTTTAACGAAATTATAAACAAATGCTATTATTTTGGCTTGCACTCGTGTTAGGGTCAATCATCAGTAGACATAAATTAAAGCTATGAGCATCAGCTACCATCTCCAAAGGGTGGGAAAATTATTGCATTTGCATTTCCTTTGTTATAAACAATTAAACAATGAAAATTGTTATTCCGGTTAAACGGATATAGTTACAACGACGGGGTAGTTTTTATCGTATAGCTTATTCGTTTCTCTTTCTTTGGAGACGTCGTTGATTAAAATTGGCCCAACACAGGCAGAGATAATTCTATTTGTTTAACGAAATTATATACTAATGCTATTATTTCGGCTTGCAGGCGCGCTAGGGAAATAATCAGTGGACATAAACTAAAGCTATGAGCATCAGCTACCATCTCAAATAGGTGGGAAAATTATTGCGTGTGCAGTTCCTTTGTTATAAACTATTAAACAATGAAAATTGTTATTCCGGTTAAACGGATATAGTTACAGCGACGGGGTATTTTTGATCGTATAGCTTATTCGTTTCTCTTTCTTTGGAGACGTCGTTGATTGAAATTGGCCCAACACAGGCAGAGATAATTCAATTTGTTTAACGAACATATAAACTAATGCTATTATTACGGCTTGCAGGCGCGCTAGGGCAATAATCAGTGTACATAAATTAAAGCAATGCGCATCAGCTACCATCTCAAATGGGTGGGAACAGTATTGCATGTGCAGTTCCTTTGTTATAAACAATTAAACAATGAAAATTGTTATTCCGGTTAAACGGATATAGTTACAACGACGGGGTATTTTTTATCGTATAGCTTATTCGTTTCCCTTTCTTTTGAGACGTCGTTGATTACAAGCGACCCAGCAGAAGCAGAGATAAAAATTTTTTAAGATTTTGTCGCTAACCATATGTCGACTACGGTACAAGTGACGCCATCTCGCGTTTGCGGCCTTTTTCGCAGTTTTCCGCACCACCAAAACGGAATTCCTGGATTACATCGTTAATTTAAACAATAGCGTTTTTCTGGGCTTCCACTTGGTATTTCTTAACCGGACTTGACTTGAATTATAGCTACGGACCATAGGTATCCTCCCCAGTGGTTGCAACAATATGGCATTTGTGGTTTAACAGTTATTAACAATTGAAAAATCAGCAAAAATGCACTCCGGGTCACTGCAATTATCTCGGCTTCTGCTGTGCCCATTTTAATCAGCAATATCTCAAATGAAAGGAAAGCGAATCTGCTCCACGAGAAAAACTACACCGCTGCTGTAACTGTATGCAGTTGACAGTAATAACAATTTCAATTGTTCAATTGTTTATAACAAATGAACCGCGTATCGAATAACACTCTCGGCTATTGGAGATTGTAGCTGATGCTCATAGCTTTAATTGAGGTCCTATGATGATTGACGTAGCTTGCCTGCAAACCGAGATAATTGAATTTGTTTAACGAAATTATAAACTAATGCTATTATTTCGGCTTGCAGGCGCGCTAGGGCAATAATCAGTGGACATAAATTAAAGCTATGAGCATTAGCTACCATCTCCAATGGGTGGGAAAATTATTGCATGTGCAGTTCCTTTGTTATAAACAATTAATGAATGAAAATTGTTATTCCGGTTAAACGGATATAGTTACAGCGACGGGGTATTTTTGATCGTATATCTTATTCGTTTCTCTTTCTTTTGAGACGTCGTTGATTAAAATTGGCCCAACACAGGCAGAGATAATTCAATTTGTTTAACGAAATTATAAACAAATGCTATTATTTTGGCTTGCACTCGTGTTAGGGTCAATCATCAGTAGACATAAATTAAAGCTATGAGCATCAGCTACCATCTCCAAAGGGTGGGAAAATTATTGCATTTGCATTTCCTTTGTTATAAACAATTAAACAATGAAAATTGTTATTCCGGTTAAACGGATATAGTTACAACGACGGGGTAGTTTTTATCGTATAGCTTATTCGTTTCTCTTTCTTTGGAGACGTCGTTGATTAAAATTGGCCCAACACAGGCAGAGATAATTCTATTTGTTTAACGAAATTATATACTAATGCTATTATTTCGGCTTGCAGGCGCGCTAGGGAAATAATCAGTGGACATAAACTAAAGCTATGAGCATCAGCTACCATCTCAAATAGGTGGGAAAATTATTGCGTGTGCAGTTCCTTTGTTATAAACTATTAAACAATGAAAATTGTTATTCCGGTTAAACGGATTTAGTTACAGCGACGGGGTATTTTTGATCGTATAGCTTATTCGTTTCTCTTTCTTTGGAGACGTCGTTGATTGAAATTGGCCCAACACAGGCAGAGATAATTCAATTTGTTTAACGAACATATAAACTAATGCTATTATTACGGCTTGCAGGCGCGCTAGGGCAATAATCAGTGTACATAAATTAAAGCAATGCGCATCAGCTACCATCTCAAATGGGTGGGAACAGTATTGCATGTGCAGTTCCTTTGTTATAAACAATTAAACAATGAAAATTGTTATTCCGGTTAAACGGATATAGTTACAACGACGGGGTATTTTTTATCGTATAGCTTATTCGTTTCCCTTTCTTTTGAGACGTCGTTGATTACAAGCGACCCAGCAGAAGCAGAGATAAAAATTTTTTAAGATTTTGTCGCTAACCATATGTCGACTACGGTACAAGTGACGCCATCTCGCGTTTGCGGCCTTTTTCGCAGTTTTCCGCACCACCAAAACGGAATTCCTGGATTACATCGTTAATTTAAACAATAGCGTTTTTCTGGGCTTCCACTTGGTATTTCTTAACCGGACTTGACTTGAATTATAGCTACGGACCATAGGTATCCTCCCCAGTGGTTGCAACAATATGGCATTTGTGGTTTAACAGTTATTAACAATTGAAAAATCAGCAAAAATGCACTCCGGGTCACTGCAATTATCTCGGCTTCTGCTGTGCCCATTTTAATCAGCAATATCTCAAATGAAAGGAAAGCGAATCTGCTCCACGAGAAAAACTACACCGCTGCTGTAACTGTATGCAGTTGACAGTAATAACAATTTCAATTGTTCAATTGTTTATAGCAAATGAACCGCGTATCGAATAACACTCTCGGCTATTGGAGATTGTAGCTGATGCTCATAGCTTTAATTGAGGTCCTATGATGATTGACGTAGCTTGCCTGCAAACCGAGATAATTGAATTTGTTTAACGAAATTATAAACTAATGCTATTATTTCGGCTTGCAGGCGCGCTAGGGCAATAATCAGTGGACATAAATTAAAGCTATGAGCATTAGCTACCATCTCCAATGGGTGGGAAAATTATTGCATGTGCAGTTCCTTTGTTATAAACAATTAATGAATGAAAATTGTTATTCCGGTTGAACCGATATAGTTACAGTGGCGGGGTATTTTTGATCGTATAGCTTATTCGTTTCTCTTTCTTTGGAGACGTCGTTGATTAAAATTGGCCCAACACAGGCAGAGATAATTCTATTTGTTTAACGAAATTATAAACTAATGCTATTATTTCGGCTTGCAGGCGCGATAGGGCAATAATCAGTGGACATAAATTAAAGCTATGAGCGTCAGCTACCATCTCAAATAGGTGGGAACAGTATTGCATGTGCAGTTCCTTTGTTATAAACAATTAAACAATGGAAATTGTTATTCTGGTTAAACGGATTTAGTTACAGCGACGGCGTATTTTTTATCGTATGGCTTATTCGTTTCTCTTTCTTTTGAGACGTCGTTGATTACAAGCGACCCAGCAGAAGCAGAGATAACAATTTTTTTAAATTTTGTCGGTAACGATATGTCGAAAACGGTACAAGTGACGCCATCTCGCGTTTGCGGCCTTTTTCGCAGTTTTCCGCACCGCCAAAACGGAATTCCTGGATTACATCGTTAATTTAAACAATAGCGTTTTTCTGGGCTTCCACTTGGTATTCCTTAACCGGACTTGACTTGAATTATAGCTACGGACCATAGGTATCCTCCCCAGTGGTTGCAACAATATGGCATTTGTGGTTTAACAGTTATTAACAATTGAAAAATCAGCAAAAATGCACTCCGGGTCACTGCAATTATATCGGCTTCTGCTGGGCCCATTTTAATCAGCAATATCTCAAATGAAAGGAAAGAGAATCTGCTCCACGAGAAAAACTACACCGCTGCTGTAACTGTATGCAGTTGACCGTAATAACAATTTCAATTGTTCAATTGTTTATAACAAATGAACCGCGAATCGAATAACACTCTCGGCTATTGGAGATTGTAGCTGATGCTCATAGCTTTAATTGAGGTCCTATGATGATTGACGTAGCTTGCCTGCAAACCGAGATAATTGAATTTGTTTAACGAAATTATAAACAAATGCTATTATTTTGGCTTGCAGGCGCGTTAGGGTCAATCATCAGTAGACATAAATTAACGCTATGAGCATCAGCTACCATCTCCAATGGGTGGGAAAATTATTGCATTTGCAGTTCATTTGTTATAAACAATTAAACAATGTAAATTGTTATTCCGGTTAAACGGATATAGTTACAACGACGGGGTATTTTTTATCGTATAGCTTATTCTTTTCCCTTTCTTTTGAGACGTCGTTGATTACAAGCGACCCAGCAGAAGCAGAGATAACAATTTTTTTAAATTTTGTCGCTAACGATATGTCGAAAACGGTACAAGTGACGCCATCTCGCGTTTGCGGCCTTTTTCGCAGTTTTCCGCACCGCCAAAACGGAATTCCTGGATTACATCGTTAATTTAAACAATAGCGTTTTTCTGGGCTTCCACTTGGTATTCCTTAACCGGACTTGACTTGAAATATAGCTACGGACCATAGGTATCCTCCCCAGTGGTTGCAACAATATGGCATTTGTGGTTTAACAGTTATTAACAATTGAAAAATCAGCAAAAATGCACTCCGGGTCACTGCAATTATATCGGCTTCTGCTGGGCCCATTTTAATCAGCAATATCTCAAATGAAAGGAAAGAGAATCTGCTCCACGAGAAAAACTACACCGCTGCTGTAACTGTATGCAGTTGACCGTAATAACAATTTCAATTGTTCAATTGTTTATAACAAATGAACCGCGAATCGTATAACACTCTCGGCTATTGGAGATTGTAGCTGATGCTCATAGCTTTAATTGAGGTCCTATGATGATTGACGTAGCTTGCCTGCAAACCGAGATAATTGAATTTGTTTAACGAAATTATAAACAAATGCTATTATTTTGGCTTGCAGGCGCGTTAGGGTCAATCATCAGTAGACATAAATTAACGCTATGAGCATCAGCTACCATCTCCAATGGGTGGGAACAGTATTGCATGTGCAGTTCCTTTGTTATAAACAATTAAACAATGAAAATTGTTATTCCGGTTAAACGGAAATAGTTACAGCGACGGGGTATTTTTGATAGTATATCTTATTCGTTTCTCTTTCTTTTGAGACGTCGTTGATTAAAATTGGCCCAACACAGGCAGAGATAATTCAATTTGTTTAACGAAATTATAAACAAATGCTATTATTTTGGCTTGCACTCGTGTTAGGGTCAATCATCAGTAGACATAAATTAAAGCTATGAGCATCAGCTACCATCTCAAATGGGTGGGAACAGTATTGCATGTGCAGTTCCTTTGTTATAAGCAATTAAACAATGAAAATTGTTATTCCGGTTAAACGGATCTAGTTACAGCGACGGGGTATTTTTTATCGTATGGCTTATTCGTTTCTCTTTCGTTGGAGACTTCGTTGATTGAAATTGGCCCAACACAGGCAGAGATAATTCAATTTGTTTAACGAAATTATAAACTAATGCTATTATTTCGGCTTGCAGGCGCGCTAGGGCAATAATCAGTGGACATAAATTAAAGCTATGAGCATCAGCTACCATCTCCAATGGGTGGGAAAATTATTGCATGCGCAGTTCCTTTGTTATAAACAATTAATCAATGAAAATTGTTATTCCGGTTAAACCGATATAGTTACAGTGACGGGGTATTTTTGATCGTATAGCTTATTCGTTTCTCTTTCTTTGCAGACGTCGTTGATTAAAATTGGCCCAACACAGGCAGAGATAATTCTATTTGTTTAACGAAATTATAAACTAATGCTATTATTTCGGCTTGCAGGCGCGCTAGGGCAATAATCAGTGGACATAAATTAAAGCTATGAGCATCAGCTACCATCTCAAATAGGTGGGAACAGTATTGCATGTGCAGTTCCTTTGTTATAAACAATTAAACAATGGAAATTGTTATTCTGGTTAAACGGATATAGTTACAACGACGGGGTATTTTTTATCGTATAGCTTATTCGTTTCCCTTTCTTTTGAGACGTCGTTGATTACAAGCGACCCAGCAGAAGCAGAGATAACAATTTTTTAAAATTTTGTCGCTAACGATATGTCGAATACGGTACAAGTGACGCCATCTCGCGTTTGCGGCCTTTTTCGCAGTTTTCCGCACCGCCAAAACGGAATTCCTGGATTACATCGTTAATTTAAACAATAGCGTTTTTCTGGGCTTCCACTTGGTATTTCTTAACCGGACTTGACTTGAATTATAGCTACGGACCATAGGTATCCTCCCCAGTGGTTGCAACAATATGGCATTTGTGGTTTAACAGTTATTAACAATTGAAAAATCAGCAAAAATGCACTCCGGGTCACTGCAATTATATCGGCTTCTGCTGGGCCCATTTTAATCAGCAATATCTCAAATGAAAGGAAAGAGAATCTGCTCCACGAGAAAAACTACACCGCTGCTGTAACTGTATGCAGTTGACCGTAATAACAATTCCAATTGTTCAATTGTTTATAACAAATGAACCGCGTATCGCATAACGCTCTCGGCTATTTTAGATTGTAGCTGATGCTCATAGCTTTAATTGAGGTCCTATGATGATTGACGTAGCTTGCCTGCAAACCGAGATAATTGAATTTGTTTTACGAAATTATAAACAAATGCTATTATTTTGGCTTGCAGGCGCGTTAGGGTCAATCATCAGTAGACATAAATTAACGCTATGAGCATCAGCTACCATCTCCAATGGGTGGGAAATATATTGCATTTGCAGTTCATTTGTTATAAACAATTAAACAATGAAAATTGTTATTCCGGTTAAACGGATATAGTTACAACGACGGGGTATATTTTATCGTATAGCTTATTCGTTTCCCTTTCTTTTGAGACGACGTTGATTAAACTTGTCCCCACACAGGCAGAGATAATTCAATTTGTTAAACGAAATTATAAACTAATGCTATTATTTCGGCTTGCAGGCGCGCTAGGGCAATAATCAGTGGACATAAACTAAAGCTATGAGTATCAGCTACCATCTCAAATAGGTGGGAAAATTATTGCGTGTGCAGTTCCTTTGTTATAAACAATTAAACAATGGAAATTGTTATTCCGGTTAAACGGATATAGTTACAGCGACGGGGTATTTTTGATCGTATATCTTATTCGTTTCTCTTTCTTTTGAGACGTCGTTGATTAAAATTGGCCCAACACAGGCAGAGATAATTCAATTTGTTTAACGAAATTATAAACAAATGCTATTATTTTGGCTTGCACTCGTGTTAGGGTCAATCATCAGTAGACATAAATTAAAGCTATGAGCATCAGCTACCATCTCCAAAGGGTGGGAAAATTATTGCATTTGCATTTCCTTTGTTATAAACAATTAAACAATGAAAATTGTTATTCCGGTTAAACGGATATAGTTACAACGACGGGGTAGTTTTTATCGTATAGCTTATTCGTTTCTCTTTCTTTGGAGACGTCGTTGATTAAAATTGGCCCAACACAGGCAGAGATAATTCTATTTGTTTAACGAAATTATATACTAATGCTATTATTTCGGCTTGCAGGCGCGCTAGGGAAATAATCAGTGGACATAAACTAAAGCTATGAGCATCAGCTACCATCTCAAATAGGTGGGAAAATTATTGCGTGTGCAGTTCCTTTGTTATAAACTATTAAACAATGAAAATTGTTATTCCGGTTAAACGGATATAGTTACAGCGACGGGGTATTTTTGATCGTATAGCTTATTCGTTTCTCTTTCTTTGGAGACGTCGTTGATTGAAATTGGCCCAACACAGGCAGAGATAATTCAATTTGTTTAACGAACATATAAACTAATGCTATTATTACGGCTTGCAGGCGCGCTAGGGCAATAATCAGTGTACATAAATTAAAGCAATGCGCATCAGCTACCATCTCAAATGGGTGGGAACAGTATTGCATGTGCAGTTCCTTTGTTATAAACAATTAAACAATGAAAATTGTTATTCCGGTTAAACTGATATAGTTACAACGACGGGGTAGTTTTTATCGTATAGCTTATTCGTTTCTCTTTCTTTGGAGACGTCGTTGATTAAAATTGGCCCAACACAGGCAGAGATAATTCTATTTGTTTAACGAAATTATATACTAATGCTATTATTTCGGCTTGCAGGCGCGCTAGGGAAATAATCAGTGGACATAAACTAAAGCTATGAGCATCAGCTACCATCTCAAATAGGTGGGAAAATTATTGCGTGTGCAGTTCCTTTGTTATAAACTATTAAACAATGAAAATTGTTATTCCGGTTAAACGGATATAGTTACAGCGACGGGGTATTTTTGATCGTATAGCTTATTCGTTTCTCTTTCTTTGGAGACGTCGTTGATTGAAATTGGCCCAACACAGGCAGAGATAATTCAATTTGTTTAACGAACATATAAACTAATGCTATTATTACGGCTTGCAGGCGCGCTAGGGCAATAATCAGTGTACATAAATTAAAGCAATGCGCATCAGCTACCATCTCAAATGGGTGGGAACAGTATTGCATGTGCAGTTCCTTTGTTATAAACAATTAAACAATGAAAATTGTTATTCCGGTTAAACGGATATAGTTACAACGACGGGGTATTTTTTATCGTATAGCTTATTCGTTTCCCTTTCTTTTGAGACGTCGTTGATTACAAGCGACCCAGCAGAAGCAGAGATAAAAATTTTTTAAGATTTTGTCGCTAACCATATGTCGACTACGGTACAAGTGACGCCATCTCGCGTTTGCGGCCTTTTTCGCAGTTTTCCGCACCACCAAAACGGAATTCCTGGATTACATCGTTAATTTAAACAATAGCGTTTTTCTGGGCTTCCACTTGGTATTTCTTAACCGGACTTGACTTGAATTATAGCTACGGACCATAGGTATCCTCCCCAGTGGTTGCAACAATATGGCATTTGTGGTTTAACAGTTATTAACAATTGAAAAATCAGCAAAAATGCACTCCGGGTCACTGCAATTATCTCGGCTTCTGCTGTGCCCATTTTAATCAGCAATATCTCAAATGAAAGGAAAGCGAATCTGCTCCACGAGAAAAACTACACCGCTGCTGTAACTGTATGCAGTTGACAGTAATAACAATTTCAATTGTTCAATTGTTTATAACAAATGAACCGCGTATCGAATAACACTCTCGGCTATTGGAGATTGTAGCTGATGCTCATAGCTTTAATTGAGGTCCTATGATGATTGACGTAGCTTGCCTGCAAACCGAGATAATTGAATTTGTTTAACGAAATTATAAACTAATGCTATTATTTCGGCTTGCAGGCGCGCTAGGGCAATAATCAGTGGACATAAATTAAAGCTATGAGCATTAGCTACCATCTCCAATGGGTGGGAAAATTATTGCATGTGCAGTTCCTTTGTTATAAACAATTAATGAATGAAAATTGTTATTCCGGTTAAACGGATATAGTTACAGCGACGGGGTATTTTTGATCGTATATCTTATTCGTTTCTCTTTCTTTGGAGACGTCGTTGATTAAAATTGGCCCAACACAGGCAGAGATTATTCTATTTGTTTAACGAAATTATAAACTAATGCTATTATTTCGGCTTGCAGGCGCGATAGGGCAATAATCAGTGGACATAAATTAAAGCTATGAGCGTCAGCTACCATCTCAAATAGGTGGGAACAGTATTGCATGTGCAGTTCCTTTGTTATAAACAATTAAACAATGGAAATTGTTATTCTGGTTAAACGGATTTAGTTACAGCGACGGCGTATTTTTTATCGTATGGTTTATTCGTTTCTCTTTCTTTTGAGACGTCGTTGATTACAAGCGACCCAGCAGAAGCAGAGATAACAATTTTTTTAAATTTTGTCGGTAACGATATGTCGAAAACGGTACAAGTGACGCCATCTCGCGTTTGCGGCCTTTTTCGCAGTTTTCCGCACCGCCAAAACGGAATTCCTGGATTACATCGTTAATTTAAACAATAGCGTTTTTCTGGGCTTCCACTTGGTATTCCTTAACCGGACTTGACTTGAATTATAGCTACGGACCATAGGTATCCTCCCCAGTGGTTGCAACAATATGGCATTTGTGGTTTAACAGTTATTAACAATTGAAAAATCAGCAAAAATGCACTCCGGGTCACTGCAATTATATCGGCTTCTGCTGGGCCCATTTTAATCAGCAATATCTCAAATGAAAGGAAAGAGAATCTGCTCCACGAGAAAAACTACACCGCTGCTGTAACTGTATGCAGTTGACCGTAATAACAATTTCAATTGTTCAATTGTTTATAACAAATGAACCGCGAATCGAATAACACTCTCGGCTATTGGAGATTGTAGCTGATGCTCATAGCTTTAATTGAGGTCCTATGATGATTGACGTAGCTTGCCTGCAAACCGAGATAATTGAATTTGTTTAACGAAATTATAAACAAATGCTATTATTTTGGCTTGCAGGCGCGTTAGGGTCAATCATCAGTAGACATAAATTAACGCTATGAGCATCAGCTACCATCTCCAATGGGTGGGAAAATTATTGCATTTGCAGTTCATTTGTTATAAACAATTAAACAATGTAAATTGTTATTCCGGTTAAACGGATATAGTTACAACGACGGGGTATTTTTTATCGTATAGCTTATTCTTTTCCCTTTCTTTTGAGACGTCGTTGATTACAAGCGACCCAGCAGAAGCAGAGATAACAATTTTTTTAAATTTTGTCGCTAACGATATGTCGAAAACGGTACAAGTGACGCCATCTCGCGTTTGCGGCCTTTTTCGCAGTTTTCCGCACCGCCAAAACGGAATTCCTGGATTACATCGTTAATTTAAACAATAGCGTTTTTCTGGGCTTCCACTTGGTATTCCTTAACCGGACTTGACTTGAAATATAGCTACGGACCATAGGTATCCTCCCCAGTGGTTGCAACAATATGGCATTTGTGGTTTAACAGTTATTAACAATTGAAAAATCAGCAAAAATGCACTCCGGGTCACTGCAATTATATCGGCTTCTGCTGGGCCCATTTTAATCAGCAATATCTCAAATGAAAGGAAAGAGAATCTGCTCCACGAGAAAAACTACACCGCTGCTGTAACTGTATGCAGTTGACCGTAATAATAATTTCAATTGTTCAATTGTTTATAACAAATGAACCGCGAATCGAATAACACTCTCGGCTATTGGAGATTGTAGCTGATGCTCATAGCTTTAATTGAGGTCCTATGATGATTGACGTAGCTTGCCTGCAAACCGAGATAATTGAATTTGTTTAACGAAATTATAATCAAATGCTATTATTTTGGCTTGCAGGCGCGTTAGGGTCAATCATCAGTAGACATAAATTAACGCTATGAGCATCAGCTACTATCTCCAATGGGTGGGAAATATATTGCATGTGCAGTTCCTTTGTTATAAACAATTAATCAATGAAAATTGTTATTCCGGTTAAACGGATATAGTTACAGCGACGGGGTATTTTCGATCGTATATCTTATTCGTTTCTCTTTCTTTTGAGACGTCGTTGATTAAAATTGGCCCAACACAGGCAGAGATAATTCAATTTGTTTAACGAAATTATAAACAAATGCTATTATTTTGGCTTGCACTCGTGTTAGGGTCAATCATCAGTAGACATAAATTAAAGCTATGAGCATCAGCTACCATCTCAAATAGGTGGGAAAATTATTGCGTGTGCAGTTCCTTTGTTATAAACAATTAAACAATGAAAATTGTTATTCCGGTTAAACGGATATAGTTACAGCGACGGGGTATTTTTGATAGTATATCTTATTCGTTTCTCTTTCTTTTGAGACGTCGCTGATTAAAATTGGCCCAACACAGGCAGAGATAATTCAATTTGTTTAACGAAATTATAAACAAATGCTATTATTTTGGCTTGCACTCGTGTTAGGGTCAATCATCAGTAGACATAAATTAAAGCTATGAGCATCAGCTACCATCTCAAATGGGTGGGAACAGTATTGCATGTGCAGTTCCTTTGTTATAAGCAATTAAACAATGAAAATTGTTATTCCGGTTAAACGGATATAGTTACAGCGACGGGGTATTTTTTATCGTATGGCTTATTCGTTTCTCTTTCTTTTGAGACGTCGGTGATTGAAATTGGCCCAACACAGGCAGAGATAATTCAATTTGTTTAACGAAATTATAAACTAATGCTATTATTTCGGCTTGCAGGCGCGCTAGGGCAATAATCAGTGTACATAAATTAAAGCAATGCGCATCAGCTACCATCTCAAATGGGTGGGAACAGTATTGCATGTGCAGTTCCTTTGTTATAAACAATTAAACAATGAAAATTGTTATTCCGGTTAAACGGATATAGTTACAACGACGGGGTATTTTTTATCGTATAGCTTATTCGTTTCCCTTTCTTTTGAGACGTCGTTGATTACAAGCGACCCAGCAGAAGCAGAGATAAAAATTTTTTAAGATTTTGTCGCTAACCATATGTCGACTACGGTACAAGTGACGCCATCTCGCGTTTGCGGCCTTTTTCGCAGTTTTCCGCACCACCAAAACGGAATTCCTGGATTACATCGTTAATTTAAACAATAGCGTTTTTCTGGGCTTCCACTTGGTATTTCTTAACCGGACTTGACTTGAATTATAGCTACGGACCATAGGTATCCTCCCCAGTGGTTGCAACAATATGGCATTTGTGGTTTAACAGTTATTAACAATTGAAAAATCAGCAAAAATGCACTCCGGGTCACTGCAATTATCTCGGCTTCTGCTGTGCCCATTTTAATCAGCAATATCTCAAATGAAAGGAAAGCGAATCTGCTCCACGAGAAAAACTACACCGCTGCTGTAACTGTATGCAGTTGACAGTAATAACAATTTCAATTGTTCAATTGTTTATAACAAATGAACCGCGTATCGAATAACACTCTCGGCTATTGGAGATTGTAGCTGATGCTCATAGCTTTAATTGAGGTCCTATGATGATTGACGTAGCTTGCCTGCAAACCGAGATAATTGAATTTGTTTAACGAAATTATAAACTAATGCTATTATTTCGGCTTGCAGGCGCGCTAGGGCAATAATCAGTGGACATAAATTAAAGCTATGAGCATTAGCTACCATCTCCAATGGGTGGGAAAATTATTGCATGTGCAGTTCCTTTGTTATAAACAATTAATGAATGAAAATTGTTATTCCGGTTGAACCGATATAGTTACAGTGGCGGGGTATTTTTGATCGTATAGCTTATTCGTTTCTCTTTCTTTGGAGACGTCGTTGATTAAAATTGGCCCAACACAGGCAGAGATTATTCTATTTGTTTAACGAAATTATAAACTAATGCTATTATTTCGGCTTGCAGGCGCGATAGGGCAATAATCAGTGGACATAAATTAAAGCTATGAGCGTCAGCTACCATCTCAAATAGGTGGGAACAGTATTGCATGTGCAGTTCCTTTGTTATAAACAATTAAACAATGGAAATTGTTATTCTGGTTAAACGGATTTAGTTACAGCGACGGCGTATTTTTTATCGTATGGCTTATTCGTTTCTCTTTCTTTTGAGACGTCGTTGATTACAAGCGACCCAGCAGAAGCAGAGATAACAATTTTTTTAAATTTTGTCGGTAACGATATGTCGAAAACGGTACAAGTGACGCCATCTCGCGTTTGCGGCCTTTTTCGCAGTTTTCCGCACCGCCAAAACGGAATTCCTGGATTACATCGTTAATTTAAACAATAGCGTTTTTCTGGGCTTCCACTTGGTATTCCTTAACCGGACTTGACTTGAATTATAGCTACGGACCATAGGTATCCTCCCCAGTGGTTGCAACAATATGGCATTTGTGGTTTAACAGTTATTAACAATTGAAAAATCAGCAAAAATGCACTCCGGATCACTGCAATTATATCGGCTTCTGCTGGGCCCATTTTAATCAGCAATATCTCAAATGAAAGGAAAGAGAATCTGCTCCACGAGAAAAACTACACCGCTGCTGTAACTGTATGCAGTTGACCGTAATAACAATTTCAATTGTTCAATTGTTTATAACAAATGAACCGCGAATCGAATAACACTCTCGGCTATTGGAGATTGTAGCTGATGCTCATAGCTTTAATTGAGGTCCTATGATGATTGACGTAGCTTGCCTGCAAACCGAGATAATTGAATTTGTTTAACGAAATTATAAACAAATGCTATTATTTTGGCTTGCAGGCGCGTTAGGGTCAATCATCAGTAGACATAAATTAACGCTATGAGCATCAGCTACCATCTCCAATGGGTGGGAAAATTATTGCATTTGCAGTTCATTTGTTATAAACAATTAAACAATGTAAATTGTTATTCCGGTTAAACGGATATAGTTACAACGACGGGGTATTTTTTATCGTATAGCTTATTCTTTTCCCTTTCTTTTGAGACGTCGTTGATTACAAGCGACCCAGCAGAAGCAGAGATAACAATTTTTTTAAATTTTGTCGCTAACGATATGTCGAAAACGGTACAAGTGACGCCATCTCGCGTTTGCGGCCTTTTTCGCAGTTTTCCGCACCGCCAAAACGGAATTCCTGGATTACATCGTTAATTTAAACAATAGCGTTTTTCTGGGCTTCCACTTGGTATTCCTTAACCGGACTTGACTTGAAATATAGCTACGGACCATAGGTATCCTCCCCAGTGGTTGCAACAATATGGCATTTGTGGTTTAACAGTTATTAACAATTGAAAAATCAGCAAAAATGCACTCCGGGTCACTGCAATTATATCGGCTTCTGCTGGGCCCATTTTAATCAGCAATATCTCAAATGAAAGGAAAGAGAATCTGCTCCACGAGAAAAACTACACCGCTGCTGTAACTGTATGCAGTTGACCGTAATAACAATTTCAATTGTTCAATTGTTTATAACAAATGAACCGCGAATCGAATAACACTCTCGGCTATTGGAGATTGTAGCTGATGCTCATAGCTTTAATTGAGGTCCTATGATGATTGACGTAGCTTGCCTGCAAACCGAGATAATTGAATTTGTTTAACGAAATTATAATCAAATGCTATTATTTTGGCTTGCAGGCGCGTTAGGGTCAATCATCAGTAGACATAAATTAACGCTATGAGCATCAGCTACTATCTCCAATGGGTGGGAAATATATTGCATGTGCAGTTCCTTTGTTATAAACAATTAATCAATGAAAATTGTTATTCCGGTTAAACGGATATAGTTACAGCGACGGGGTATTTTCGATCGTATATCTTATTCGTTTCTCTTTCTTTTGAGACGTCGTTGATTAAAATTGGCCCAACACAGGCAGAGATAATTCAATTTGTTTAACGAAATTATAAACAAATGCTATTATTTTGGCTTGCACTCGTGTTAGGGTCAATCATCAGTAGACATAAATTAAAGCTATGAGCATCAGCTACCATCTCAAATAGGTGGGAAAATTATTGCGTGTGCAGTTCCTTTGTTATAAACAATTAAACAATGAAAATTGTTATTCCGGTTAAACGGATATAGTTACAGCGACGGGGTATTTTTGATAGTATATCTTATTCGTTTCTCTTTCTTTTGAGACGTCGCTGATTAAAATTGGCCCAACACAGGCAGAGATAATTCAATTTGTTTAACGAAATTATAAACAAATGCTATTATTTTGGCTTGCACTCGTGTTAGGGTCAATCATCAGTAGACATAAATTAAAGCTATGAGCATCAGCTACCATCTCAAATGGGTGGGAACAGTATTGCATGTGCAGTTCCTTTGTTATAAGCAATTAAACAATGAAAATTGTTATTCCGGTTAAACGGATATAGTTACAGCGACGGGGTATTTTTTATCGTATGGCTTATTCGTTTCTCTTTCTTTTGAGACGTCGGTGATTGAAATTGGCCCAACACAGGCAGAGATAATTCAATTTGTTTAACGAAATTATAAACTAATGCTATTATTTCGGCTTGCAGGCGCGCTAGGGCAATAATCAGTGGACATAAATTAAAGCTATGAGCATCAGCTACCATCTCCAATGGGTGGGAAAATTATTGCATGCGCAGTTCCTTTGTTATAAACAATTAATCAATGAAAATTGTTATTCCGGTTAAACCGATATAGTTACAGTGACGGGGTATTTTTGATCGTATAGCTTATTCGTTTCTCTTTCTTTGCAGACGTCGTTGATTAAAATTGGCCCAACACAGGCAGAGATAATTCTATTTGTTTAACGAAATTATAAACTAATGCTATTATTTCGGCTTGCAGGCGCGCTAGGGCAATAATCAGTGGACATAAATTAAAGCTATGAGCATCAGCTACCATCTCAAATAGGTGGGAACAGTATTGCATGTGCAGTTCCTTTGTTATAAACAATTAAACAATGGAAATTGTTATTCTGGTTAAACGGATATAGTTACAACGACGGGGTATTTTTTATCGTATAGCTTATTCGTTTCCCTTTCTTTTGAGACGTCGTTGATTACAAGCGACCCAGCAGAAGCAGAGATAACAATTTTTTTAAATTTTGTCGCTAACGATATGTCGAATACGGTACAAGTGACGCCATCTCGCGTTTGCGGCCTTTTTCGCAGTTTTCCGCACCGCCAAAACGGAATTCCTGGATTACATCGTTAATTTAAACAATAGCGTTTTTCTGGGCTTCCACTTGGTATTTCTTAACCGGACTTGACTTGAATTATAGCTACGGACCATAGGTATCCTCCCCAGTGGTTGCAACAATATGGCATTTGTGGTTTAACAGTTATTAACAATTGAAAAATCAGCAAAAATGCACTCCGGGTCACTGCAATTATATCGGCTTCTGCTGGGCCCATTTTAATCAGCAATATCTCAAATGAAAGGAAAGAGAATCTGCTCCACGAGAAAAACTACACCGCTGCTGTAACTGTATGCAGTTGACCGTAATAACAATTCCAATTGTTCAATTGTTTATAACAAATGAACCGCGTATCGCATAACGCTCTCGGCTATTTTAGATTGTAGCTGATGCTCATAGCTTTAATTGAGGTCCTATGATGATTGACGTAGCTTGCCTGCAAACCGAGATAATTGAATTTGTTTTACGAAATT
Organism: Nomada lathburiana; assembly: GCA_963667235.1. Classification (NCBI taxonomy): domain Eukaryota; kingdom Metazoa; phylum Arthropoda; class Insecta; order Hymenoptera; family Apidae; genus Nomada; species Nomada lathburiana. Next base: position 5,277,334 of record OY763898.1, on the reverse strand, counting down.
ATAAACAAATGCTATTATTTTGGCTTGCAGGCGCGTTAGGGTCAATCATCAGTAGACATAAATTAACGCTATGAGCATCAGCTACCATCTCCAATGGGTGGGAAATATATTGCATTTGCAGTTCATTTGTTATAAACAATTAAACAATGAAAATTGTTATTCCGGTTAAACGGATATAGTTACAACGACGGGGTATATTTTATCGTATAGCTTATTCGTTTCCCTTTCTTTTGAGACGACGTTGATTAAACTTGTCCCCACACAGGCAGAGATAATTCAATTTGTTAAACGAAATTATAAACTAATGCTATTATTTCGGCTTGCAGGCGCGCTAGGGCAATAATCAGTGGACATAAACTAAAGCTATGAGTATCAGCTACCATCTCAAATAGGTGGGAAAATTATTGCGTGTGCAGTTCCTTTGTTATAAACAATTAAACAATGGAAATTGTTATTCCGGTTAAACGGATATAGTTACAGCGACGGGGTATTTTTGATCGTATATCTTATTCGTTTCTCTTTCTTTTGAGACGTCGTTGATTAAAATTGGCCCAACACAGGCAGAGATAATTCAATTTGTTTAACGAAATTATAAACAAATGCTATTATTTTGGCTTGCACTCGTGTTAGGGTCAATCATCAGTAGACATAAATTAAAGCTATGAGCATCAGCTACCATCTCCAAAGGGTGGGAAAATTATTGCATTTGCATTTCCTTTGTTATAAACAATTAAACAATGAAAATTGTTATTCCGGTTAAACGGATATAGTTACAACGACGGGGTAGTTTTTATCGTATAGCTTATTCGTTTCTCTTTCTTTGGAGACGTCGTTGATTAAAATTGGCCCAACACAGGCAGAGATAATTCTATTTGTTTAACGAAATTATATACTAATGCTATTATTTCGGCTTGCAGGCGCGCTAGGGAAATAATCAGTGGACATAAACTAAAGCTATGAGCATCAGCTACCATCTCAAATAGGTGGGAAAATTATTGCGTGTGCAGTTCCTTTGTTATAAACTATTAAACAATGAAAATTGTTATTCCGGTTAAACGGATATAGTTACAGCGACGGGGTATTTTTGATCGTATAGCTTATTCGTTTCTCTTTCTTTGGAGACGTCGTTGATTGAAATTGGCCCAACACAGGCAGAGATAATTCAATTTGTTTAACGAACATATAAACTAATGCTATTATTACGGCTTGCAGGCGCGCTAGGGCAATAATCAGTGTACATAAATTAAAGCAATGCGCATCAGCTACCATCTCAAATGGGTGGGAACAGTATTGCATGTGCAGTTCCTTTGTTATAAACAATTAAACAATGAAAATTGTTATTCCGGTTAAACGGATATAGTTACAACGACGGGGTAGTTTTTATCGTATAGCTTATTCGTTTCTCTTTCTTTGGAGACGTCGTTGATTAAAATTGGCCCAACACAGGCAGAGATAATTCTATTTGTTTAACGAAATTATATACTAATGCTATTATTTCGGCTTGCAGGCGCGCTAGGGAAATAATCAGTGGACATAAACTAAAGCTATGAGCATCAGCTACCATCTCAAATAGGTGGGAAAATTATTGCGTGTGCAGTTCCTTTGTTATAAACTATTAAACAATGAAAATTGTTATTCCGGTTAAACGGATATAGTTACAGCGACGGGGTATTTTTGATCGTATAGCTTATTCGTTTCTCTTTCTTTGGAGACGTCGTTGATTGAAATTGGCCCAACACAGGCAGAGATAATTCAATTTGTTTAACGAACATATAAACTAATGCTATTATTACGGCTTGCAGGCGCGCTAGGGCAATAATCAGTGTACATAAATTAAAGCAATGCGCATCAGCTACCATCTCAAATGGGTGGGAACAGTATTGCATGTGCAGTTCCTTTGTTATAAACAATTAAACAATGAAAATTGTTATTCCGGTTAAACGGATATAGTTACAACGACGGGGTATTTTTTATCGTATAGCTTATTCGTTTCCCTTTCTTTTGAGACGTCGTTGATTACAAGCGACCCAGCAGAAGCAGAGATAAAAATTTTTTAAGATTTTGTCGCTAACCATATGTCGACTACGGTACAAGTGACGCCATCTCGCGTTTGCGGCCTTTTTCGCAGTTTTCCGCACCACCAAAACGGAATTCCTGGATTACATCGTTAATTTAAACAATAGCGTTTTTCTGGGCTTCCACTTGGTATTTCTTAACCGGACTTGACTTGAATTATAGCTACGGACCATAGGTATCCTCCCCAGTGGTTGCAACAATATGGCATTTGTGGTTTAACAGTTATTAACAATTGAAAAATCAGCAAAAATGCACTCCGGGTCACTGCAATTATCTCGGCTTCTGCTGTGCCCATTTTAATCAGCAATATCTCAAATGAAAGGAAAGCGAATCTGCTCCACGAGAAAAACTACACCGCTGCTGTAACTGTATGCAGTTGACAGTAATAACAATTTCAATTGTTCAATTGTTTATAACAAATGAACCGCGTATCGAATAACACTCTCGGCTATTGGAGATTGTAGCTGATGCTCATAGCTTTAATTGAGGTCCTATGATGATTGACGTAGCTTGCCTGCAAACCGAGATAATTGAATTTGTTTAACGAAATTATAAACAAATGCTATTATTTTGGCTTGCACTCGTGTTAGGGTCAATCATCAGTAGACATAAATTAAAGCTATGAGCATCAGCTACCATCTCCAAAGGGTGGGAAAATTATTGCATTTGCATTTCCTTTGTTATAAACAATTAAACAATGAAAATTGTTATTCCGGTTAAACGGATATAGTTACAACGACGGGGTAGTTTTTATCGTATAGCTTATTCGTTTCTCTTTCTTTGGAGACGTCGTTGATTAAAATTGGCCCAACACAGGCAGAGATAATTCTATTTGTTTAACGAAATTATATACTAATGCTATTATTTCGGCTTGCAGGCGCGCTAGGGAAATAATCAGTGGACATAAACTAAAGCTATGAGCATCAGCTACCATCTCAAATAGGTGGGAAAATTATTGCGTGTGCAGTTCCTTTGTTATAAACTATTAAACAATGAAAATTGTTATTCCGGTTAAACGGATATAGTTACAGCGACGGGGTATTTTTGATCGTATAGCTTATTCGTTTCTCTTTCTTTGGAGACGTCGTTGATTGAAATTGGCCCAACACAGGCAGAGATAATTCAATTTGTTTAACGAACATATAAACTAATGCTATTATTACGGCTTGCAGGCGCGCTAGGGCAATAATCAGTGTACATAAATTAAAGCAATGCGCATCAGCTACCATCTCAAATGGGTGGGAACAGTATTGCATGTGCAGTTCCTTTGTTATAAACAATTAAACAATGAAAATTGTTATTCCGGTTAAACGGATATAGTTACAACGACGGGGTATTTTTTATCGTATAGCTTATTCGTTTCCCTTTCTTTTGAGACGTCGTTGATTACAAGCGACCCAGCAGAAGCAGAGATAAAAATTTTTTAAGATTTTGTCGCTAACCATATGTCGACTACGGTACAAGTGACGCCATCTCGCGTTTGCGGCCTTTTTCGCAGTTTTCCGCACCACCAAAACGGAATTCCTGGATTACATCGTTAATTTAAACAATAGCGTTTTTCTGGGCTTCCACTTGGTATTTCTTAACCGGACTTGACTTGAATTATAGCTACGGACCATAGGTATCCTCCCCAGTGGTTGCAACAATATGGCATTTGTGGTTTAACAGTTATTAACAATTGAAAAATCAGCAAAAATGCACTCCGGGTCACTGCAATTATCTCGGCTTCTGCTGTGCCCATTTTAATCAGCAATATCTCAAATGAAAGGAAAGCGAATCTGCTCCACGAGAAAAACTACACCGCTGCTGTAACTGTATGCAGTTGACAGTAATAACAATTTCAATTGTTCAATTGTTTATAACAAATGAACCGCGTATCGAATAACACTCTCGGCTATTGGAGATTGTAGCTGATGCTCATAGCTTTAATTGAGGTCCTATGATGATTGACGTAGCTTGCCTGCAAACCGAGATAATTGAATTTGTTTAACGAAATTATAAACAAATGCTATTATTTTGGCTTGCACTCGTGTTAGGGTCAATCATCAGTAGACATAAATTAAAGCTATGAGCATCAGCTACCATCTCAAATGGGTGGGAACAGTATTGCATGTGCAGTTCCTTTGTTATAAGCAATTAAACAATGAAAATTGTTATTCCGGTTAAACGGATCTAGTTACAGCGACGGGGTATTTTTTATCGTATGGCTTATTCGTTGCTCTTTCGTTGGAGACTTCGTTGATTGAAATTGGCCCAACACAGGCAGAGATAATTCAATTTGTTTAACGAAATTATAAACTAATGCTATTATTTCGGCTTGCAGGCGCGCTAGGGCAATAATCAGTGGACATAAATTAAAGCTATGAGCATCAGATACCATCTCCAATGGGTGGGAAAATTATTGCATGTGCAGTTCCTTTGTTATAAACAATTAATCAATGAAAATTGTTATTCCGGTTAAACCGATATAGTTACAGTGACGGGGTATTTTTGATCGTATAGCTTATTCGTTTCTCTTTCTTTGCAGACGTCGTTGATTAAAATTGGCCCAACACAGGCAGAGATAATTCTATTTGTTTAACGAAATTATAAACTAATGCTATTATTTCGGCTTGCAGGCGCGCTAGGGCAATAATCAGTGGACATAAATTAAAGCTATGAGCATCAGCTACCATCTCAAATAGGTGGGAACAGTATTGCATGTGCAGTTCCTTTGTTATAAACAATTAAACAATGGAAATTGTTATTCTGGTTAAACGGATTTAGTTACAGCGACGGCGTATTTTTTATCGTATGGCTTATTCGTTTCTCTTTCTTTTGAGACGTCGTTGATTAAAATTGGCCCAACACAGGCAGAGATAATTCTATTTGTTTAACGAAATTATAAACTAATGCTATTATTTCGGCTTGCAGGCGCGCTAGGGCAATAATCAGTGGACATAAATTAAAGCTATGAGCATCAGCTACCATCTCAAATAGGTGGGAAAATTATTGCGTGTGCAGTTCCTTTGTTATAAACAATTAAACAATGAAAATTGTTATGCCGGTTAAACGGATATAGTTACAACGACGGGGTATTTTTTATCGTATAGCTTATTCTTTTCCCTTTCTTTTGAGACGTCGTTGATTACAAGCGACCCAGCAGAAGCCGAGATAACAATTTTTTTAAATTTTGTCGCTAACGATATGTCGAAAACGGTACAAGTGACGCCATCTCTGGTTTGCGGCCTTTTTCGCAGTTTTCCGCACCGCCAAAACGGAATTCCTGGATTACATCGTTAATTTAAACAATAGCGTTTTTCTGGGCTTCCACTTGGTATTCCTTAACCGGACTTGACTTGAATTATAGCTACGGACCATAGGTATCCTCCCCAGTGGTTGCAACAATATGGCATTTGTGGTTTAACAGTTATTAACAATTGAAAAATCAGCAAAAATGCACTCCGGGTCACTGCAATTATCTCGGCTTCTGCTGGGCCCATTTTAATCAGCAATATCTCAAATGAAAGGAAAGAGAATCTGCTCCACGAGAAAAACTACACCGCTGCTGTAACTGTATGCAGTTGACCGTAATAACAATTTTAATTGTTCAATTGTTTATAACAAATGAACCGCGTATCGAATAACGCTCTCGGCTATTGGAGATTGTAGCTGATGCTCATAGCTTTCGTTGAGGTCCTATGATGATTGACGTAGCTTGCCTGCAAACCGAGATAATTGAATTTGTTTAACGAAATTATAATCAAATGCTATTATTTTGGCTTGCACTCGTGTTAGGGTCAATCATCAGTAGACATAAATTAAAGCTATGAGCATCAGCTACCATCTCCAATGGGTGGGAAAATTATTGCATGCGCAGTTCCTTTGTTATAAACAATTAATCAATGAAAATTGTTATTCCGGTTAAACCGATATAGTTACAGTGACGGGGTATTTTTGATCGTATAGCTTATTCGTTTCTCTTTCTTTGCAGACGTCGTTGATTAAAATTGGCCCAACACAGGCAGAGATAATTCTATTTGTTTAACGAAATTATAAACTAATGCTATTATTTCGGCTTGCAGGCGCGCTAGGGCAATAATCAGTGGACATAAATTAAAGCTATGAGCATCAGCTACCATCTCAAATAGGTGGGAACAGTATTGCATGTGCAGTTCCTTTGTTATAAACAATTAAACAATGGAAATTGTTATTCTGGTTAAACGGATTTAGTTACAGCGACGGCGTATTTTTTATCGTATGGCTTATTCGTTTCTCTTTCTTTTGAGACGTCGTTGATTACAAGCGACCCAGCAGAAGCAGAGATAACAATTTTTTTAAATTTTGTCGGTAACGATATGTCGAAACCGGTACAAGTGACGCCATCTCGCGTTTGCGGCCTTTTTCGCAGTTTTCCGCACCGCCAAAACGGAATTCCTGGATTACATCGTTAATTTAAACAATAGCGTTTTTCTGGGCTTCCACTTGGTATTCCTTAACCGGACTTGACTTGAATTATAGCTACGGACCATAGGTATCCTCCCCAGTGGTTGCAACAATATGGCATTTGTGGTTTAACAGTTATTAACAATTGAAAAATCAGCAAAAATGCACTCCGGGTCACTGCAATTATATCGGCTTCTGCTGGGCCCATTTTAATCAGCAATATCTCAAATGAAAGGAAAGAGAATCTGCTCCACGAGAAAAACTACACCGCTGCTGTAACTGTATGCAGTTGACCGTAATAACAATTTCAATTGTTCAATTGTTTATAACAAATGAACCGCGTATCGAATAACACTCTCGGCTATTGGAGATTGTAGCTGATGCTCATAGCTTTAATTGAGGTCCTATGATGATTGACGTAGCTTGCCTGCAAACCGAGATAATTGAATTTGTTTTACGAAATTATAAACAAATGCTATTATTTTGGCTTGCAGGCGCGTTAGGGTCAATCATCAGTAGACATAAATTAACGCTATGAGCATCAGCTACCATCTCCAATGGGTGGGAAATATATTGCATTTGCAGTTCATTTGTTATAAACAATTAAACAATGAAAATTGTTATTCCGGTTAAACGGATATAGTTACAACGACGGGGTATATTTTATCGTATAGCTTATTCGTTTCCCTTTCTTTTGAGACGACGTTGATTAAACTTGTCCCCACACAGGCAGAGATAATTCAATTTGTTAAACGAAATTATAAACTAATGCTATTATTTCGGCTTGCAGGCGCGCTAGGGCAATAATCAGTGGACATAAACTAAAGCTATGAGTATCAGCTACCATCTCAAATAGGTGGGAAAATTATTGCGTGTGCAGTTCCTTTGTTATAAACAATTAAACAATGGAAATTGTTATTCCGGTTAAACGGATATAGTTACAGCGACGGGGTATTTTTGATCGTATATCTTATTCGTTTCTCTTTCTTTTGAGACGTCGTTGATTAAAATTGGCCCAACACAGGCAGAGATAATTCAATTTGTTTAACGAAATTATAAACAAATGCTATTATTTTGGCTTGCACTCGTGTTAGGGTCAATCATCAGTAGACATAAATTAAAGCTATGAGCATCAGCTACCATCTCCAAAGGGTGGGAAAATTATTGCATTTGCATTTCCTTTGTTATAAACAATTAAACAATGAAAATTGTTATTCCGGTTAAACGGATATAGTTACAACGACGGGGTAGTTTTTATCGTATAGCTTATTCGTTTCTCTTTCTTTGGAGACGTCGTTGATTAAAATTGGCCCAACACAGGCAGAGATAATTCTATTTGTTTAACGAAATTATATACTAATGCTATTATTTCGGCTTGCAGGCGCGCTAGGGAAATAATCAGTGGACATAAACTAAAGCTATGAGCATCAGCTACCATCTCAAATAGGTGGGAAAATTATTGCGTGTGCAGTTCCTTTGTTATAAACTATTAAACAATGAAAATTGTTATTCCGGTTAAACGGATATAGTTACAGCGACGGGGTATTTTTGATCGTATAGCTTATTCGTTTCTCTTTCTTTGGAGACGTCGTTGATTGAAATTGGCCCAACACAGGCAGAGATAATTCAATTTGTTTAACGAACATATAAACTAATGCTATTATTACGGCTTGCAGGCGCGCTAGGGCAATAATCAGTGTACATAAATTAAAGCAATGCGCATCAGCTACCATCTCAAATGGGTGGGAACAGTATTGCATGTGCAGTTCCTTTGTTATAAACAATTAAACAATGAAAATTGTTATTCCGGTTAAACTGATATAGTTACAACGACGGGGTAGTTTTTATCGTATAGCTTATTCGTTTCTCTTTCTTTGGAGACGTCGTTGATTAAAATTGGCCCAACACAGGCAGAGATAATTCTATTTGTTTAACGAAATTATATACTAATGCTATTATTTCGGCTTGCAGGCGCGCTAGGGAAATAATCAGTGGACATAAACTAAAGCTATGAGCATCAGCTACCATCTCAAATAGGTGGGAAAATTATTGCGTGTGCAGTTCCTTTGTTATAAACTATTAAACAATGAAAATTGTTATTCCGGTTAAACGGATATAGTTACAGCGACGGGGTATTTTTGATCGTATAGCTTATTCGTTTCTCTTTCTTTGGAGACGTCGTTGATTGAAATTGGCCCAACACAGGCAGAGATAATTCAATTTGTTTAACGAACATATAAACTAATGCTATTATTACGGCTTGCAGGCGCGCTAGGGCAATAATCAGTGTACATAAATTAAAGCAATGCGCATCAGCTACCATCTCAAATGGGTGGGAACAGTATTGCATGTGCAGTTCCTTTGTTATAAACAATTAAACAATGAAAATTGTTATTCCGGTTAAACGGATATAGTTACAACGACGGGGTATTTTTTATCGTATAGCTTATTCGTTTCCCTTTCTTTTGAGACGTCGTTGATTACAAGCGACCCAGCAGAAGCAGAGATAAAAATTTTTTAAGATTTTGTCGCTAACCATATGTCGACTACGGTACAAGTGACGCCATCTCGCGTTTGCGGCCTTTTTCGCAGTTTTCCGCACCACCAAAACGGAATTCCTGGATTACATCGTTAATTTAAACAATAGCGTTTTTCTGGGCTTCCACTTGGTATTTCTTAACCGGACTTGACTTGAATTATAGCTACGGACCATAGGTATCCTCCCCAGTGGTTGCAACAATATGGCATTTGTGGTTTAACAGTTATTAACAATTGAAAAATCAGCAAAAATGCACTCCGGGTCACTGCAATTATCTCGGCTTCTGCTGTGCCCATTTTAATCAGCAATATCTCAAATGAAAGGAAAGCGAATCTGCTCCACGAGAAAAACTACACCGCTGCTGTAACTGTATGCAGTTGACAGTAATAACAATTTCAATTGTTCAATTGTTTATAACAAATGAACCGCGTATCGAATAACACTCTCGGCTATTGGAGATTGTAGCTGATGCTCATAGCTTTAATTGAGGTCCTATGATGATTGACGTAGCTTGCCTGCAAACCGAGATAATTGAATTTGTTTAACGAAATTATAAACTAATGCTATTATTTCGGCTTGCAGGCGCGCTAGGGCAATAATCAGTGGACATAAATTAAAGCTATGAGCATTAGCTACCATCTCCAATGGGTGGGAAAATTATTGCATGTGCAGTTCCTTTGTTATAAACAATTAATGAATGAAAATTGTTATTCCGGTTAAACGGATATAGTTACAGCGACGGGGTATTTTTGATCGTATATCTTATTCGTTTCTCTTTCTTTGGAGACGTCGTTGATTAAAATTGGCCCAACACAGGCAGAGATTATTCTATTTGTTTAACGAAATTATAAACTAATGCTATTATTTCGGCTTGCAGGCGCGATAGGGCAATAATCAGTGGACATAAATTAAAGCTATGAGCGTCAGCTACCATCTCAAATAGGTGGGAACAGTATTGCATGTGCAGTTCCTTTGTTATAAACAATTAAACAATGGAAATTGTTATTCTGGTTAAACGGATTTAGTTACAGCGACGGCGTATTTTTTATCGTATGGTTTATTCGTTTCTCTTTCTTTTGAGACGTCGTTGATTACAAGCGACCCAGCAGAAGCAGAGATAACAATTTTTTTAAATTTTGTCGGTAACGATATGTCGAAAACGGTACAAGTGACGCCATCTCGCGTTTGCGGCCTTTTTCGCAGTTTTCCGCACCGCCAAAACGGAATTCCTGGATTACATCGTTAATTTAAACAATAGCGTTTTTCTGGGCTTCCACTTGGTATTCCTTAACCGGACTTGACTTGAATTATAGCTACGGACCATAGGTATCCTCCCCAGTGGTTGCAACAATATGGCATTTGTGGTTTAACAGTTATTAACAATTGAAAAATCAGCAAAAATGCACTCCGGGTCACTGCAATTATATCGGCTTCTGCTGGGCCCATTTTAATCAGCAATATCTCAAATGAAAGGAAAGAGAATCTGCTCCACGAGAAAAACTACACCGCTGCTGTAACTGTATGCAGTTGACCGTAATAACAATTTCAATTGTTCAATTGTTTATAACAAATGAACCGCGAATCGAATAACACTCTCGGCTATTGGAGATTGTAGCTGATGCTCATAGCTTTAATTGAGGTCCTATGATGATTGACGTAGCTTGCCTGCAAACCGAGATAATTGAATTTGTTTAACGAAATTATAAACAAATGCTATTATTTTGGCTTGCAGGCGCGTTAGGGTCAATCATCAGTAGACATAAATTAACGCTATGAGCATCAGCTACCATCTCCAATGGGTGGGAAAATTATTGCATTTGCAGTTCATTTGTTATAAACAATTAAACAATGTAAATTGTTATTCCGGTTAAACGGATATAGTTACAACGACGGGGTATTTTTTATCGTATAGCTTATTCTTTTCCCTTTCTTTTGAGACGTCGTTGATTACAAGCGACCCAGCAGAAGCAGAGATAACAATTTTTTTAAATTTTGTCGCTAACGATATGTCGAAAACGGTACAAGTGACGCCATCTCGCGTTTGCGGCCTTTTTCGCAGTTTTCCGCACCGCCAAAACGGAATTCCTGGATTACATCGTTAATTTAAACAATAGCGTTTTTCTGGGCTTCCACTTGGTATTCCTTAACCGGACTTGACTTGAAATATAGCTACGGACCATAGGTATCCTCCCCAGTGGTTGCAACAATATGGCATTTGTGGTTTAACAGTTATTAACAATTGAAAAATCAGCAAAAATGCACTCCGGGTCACTGCAATTATATCGGCTTCTGCTGGGCCCATTTTAATCAGCAATATCTCAAATGAAAGGAAAGAGAATCTGCTCCACGAGAAAAACTACACCGCTGCTGTAACTGTATGCAGTTGACCGTAATAATAATTTCAATTGTTCAATTGTTTATAACAAATGAACCGCGAATCGAATAACACTCTCGGCTATTGGAGATTGTAGCTGATGCTCATAGCTTTAATTGAGGTCCTATGATGATTGACGTAGCTTGCCTGCAAACCGAGATAATTGAATTTGTTTAACGAAATTATAATCAAATGCTATTATTTTGGCTTGCAGGCGCGTTAGGGTCAATCATCAGTAGACATAAATTAACGCTATGAGCATCAGCTACTATCTCCAATGGGTGGGAAATATATTGCATGTGCAGTTCCTTTGTTATAAACAATTAATCAATGAAAATTGTTATTCCGGTTAAACGGATATAGTTACAGCGACGGGGTATTTTCGATCGTATATCTTATTCGTTTCTCTTTCTTTTGAGACGTCGTTGATTAAAATTGGCCCAACACAGGCAGAGATAATTCAATTTGTTTAACGAAATTATAAACAAATGCTATTATTTTGGCTTGCACTCGTGTTAGGGTCAATCATCAGTAGACATAAATTAAAGCTATGAGCATCAGCTACCATCTCAAATAGGTGGGAAAATTATTGCGTGTGCAGTTCCTTTGTTATAAACAATTAAACAATGAAAATTGTTATTCCGGTTAAACGGATATAGTTACAGCGACGGGGTATTTTTGATAGTATATCTTATTCGTTTCTCTTTCTTTTGAGACGTCGCTGATTAAAATTGGCCCAACACAGGCAGAGATAATTCAATTTGTTTAACGAAATTATAAACAAATGCTATTATTTTGGCTTGCACTCGTGTTAGGGTCAATCATCAGTAGACATAAATTAAAGCTATGAGCATCAGCTACCATCTCAAATGGGTGGGAACAGTATTGCATGTGCAGTTCCTTTGTTATAAGCAATTAAACAATGAAAATTGTTATTCCGGTTAAACGGATATAGTTACAGCGACGGGGTATTTTTTATCGTATGGCTTATTCGTTTCTCTTTCTTTTGAGACGTCGGTGATTGAAATTGGCCCAACACAGGCAGAGATAATTCAATTTGTTTAACGAAATTATAAACTAATGCTATTATTTCGGCTTGCAGGCGCGCTAGGGCAATAATCAGTGTACATAAATTAAAGCAATGCGCATCAGCTACCATCTCAAATGGGTGGGAACAGTATTGCATGTGCAGTTCCTTTGTTATAAACAATTAAACAATGAAAATTGTTATTCCGGTTAAACGGATATAGTTACAACGACGGGGTATTTTTTATCGTATAGCTTATTCGTTTCCCTTTCTTTTGAGACGTCGTTGATTACAAGCGACCCAGCAGAAGCAGAGATAAAAATTTTTTAAGATTTTGTCGCTAACCATATGTCGACTACGGTACAAGTGACGCCATCTCGCGTTTGCGGCCTTTTTCGCAGTTTTCCGCACCACCAAAACGGAATTCCTGGATTACATCGTTAATTTAAACAATAGCGTTTTTCTGGGCTTCCACTTGGTATTTCTTAACCGGACTTGACTTGAATTATAGCTACGGACCATAGGTATCCTCCCCAGTGGTTGCAACAATATGGCATTTGTGGTTTAACAGTTATTAACAATTGAAAAATCAGCAAAAATGCACTCCGGGTCACTGCAATTATCTCGGCTTCTGCTGTGCCCATTTTAATCAGCAATATCTCAAATGAAAGGAAAGCGAATCTGCTCCACGAGAAAAACTACACCGCTGCTGTAACTGTATGCAGTTGACAGTAATAACAATTTCAATTGTTCAATTGTTTATAACAAATGAACCGCGTATCGAATAACACTCTCGGCTATTGGAGATTGTAGCTGATGCTCATAGCTTTAATTGAGGTCCTATGATGATTGACGTAGCTTGCCTGCAAACCGAGATAATTGAATTTGTTTAACGAAATTATAAACTAATGCTATTATTTCGGCTTGCAGGCGCGCTAGGGCAATAATCAGTGGACATAAATTAAAGCTATGAGCATTAGCTACCATCTCCAATGGGTGGGAAAATTATTGCATGTGCAGTTCCTTTGTTATAAACAATTAATGAATGAAAATTGTTATTCCGGTTGAACCGATATAGTTACAGTGGCGGGGTATTTTTGATCGTATAGCTTATTCGTTTCTCTTTCTTTGGAGACGTCGTTGATTAAAATTGGCCCAACACAGGCAGAGATTATTCTATTTGTTTAACGAAATTATAAACTAATGCTATTATTTCGGCTTGCAGGCGCGATAGGGCAATAATCAGTGGACATAAATTAAAGCTATGAGCGTCAGCTACCATCTCAAATAGGTGGGAACAGTATTGCATGTGCAGTTCCTTTGTTATAAACAATTAAACAATGGAAATTGTTATTCTGGTTAAACGGATTTAGTTACAGCGACGGCGTATTTTTTATCGTATGGCTTATTCGTTTCTCTTTCTTTTGAGACGTCGTTGATTACAAGCGACCCAGCAGAAGCAGAGATAACAATTTTTTTAAATTTTGTCGGTAACGATATGTCGAAAACGGTACAAGTGACGCCATCTCGCGTTTGCGGCCTTTTTCGCAGTTTTCCGCACCGCCAAAACGGAATTCCTGGATTACATCGTTAATTTAAACAATAGCGTTTTTCTGGGCTTCCACTTGGTATTCCTTAACCGGACTTGACTTGAATTATAGCTACGGACCATAGGTATCCTCCCCAGTGGTTGCAACAATATGGCATTTGTGGTTTAACAGTTATTAACAATTGAAAAATCAGCAAAAATGCACTCCGGATCACTGCAATTATATCGGCTTCTGCTGGGCCCATTTTAATCAGCAATATCTCAAATGAAAGGAAAGAGAATCTGCTCCACGAGAAAAACTACACCGCTGCTGTAACTGTATGCAGTTGACCGTAATAACAATTTCAATTGTTCAATTGTTTATAACAAATGAACCGCGAATCGAATAACACTCTCGGCTATTGGAGATTGTAGCTGATGCTCATAGCTTTAATTGAGGTCCTATGATGATTGACGTAGCTTGCCTGCAAACCGAGATAATTGAATTTGTTTAACGAAATTATAAACAAATGCTATTATTTTGGCTTGCAGGCGCGTTAGGGTCAATCATCAGTAGACATAAATTAACGCTATGAGCATCAGCTACCATCTCCAATGGGTGGGAAAATTATTGCATTTGCAGTTCATTTGTTATAAACAATTAAACAATGTAAATTGTTATTCCGGTTAAACGGATATAGTTACAACGACGGGGTATTTTTTATCGTATAGCTTATTCTTTTCCCTTTCTTTTGAGACGTCGTTGATTACAAGCGACCCAGCAGAAGCAGAGATAACAATTTTTTTAAATTTTGTCGCTAACGATATGTCGAAAACGGTACAAGTGACGCCATCTCGCGTTTGCGGCCTTTTTCGCAGTTTTCCGCACCGCCAAAACGGAATTCCTGGATTACATCGTTAATTTAAACAATAGCGTTTTTCTGGGCTTCCACTTGGTATTCCTTAACCGGACTTGACTTGAAATATAGCTACGGACCATAGGTATCCTCCCCAGTGGTTGCAACAATATGGCATTTGTGGTTTAACAGTTATTAACAATTGAAAAATCAGCAAAAATGCACTCCGGGTCACTGCAATTATATCGGCTTCTGCTGGGCCCATTTTAATCAGCAATATCTCAAATGAAAGGAAAGAGAATCTGCTCCACGAGAAAAACTACACCGCTGCTGTAACTGTATGCAGTTGACCGTAATAACAATTTCAATTGTTCAATTGTTTATAACAAATGAACCGCGAATCGAATAACACTCTCGGCTATTGGAGATTGTAGCTGATGCTCATAGCTTTAATTGAGGTCCTATGATGATTGACGTAGCTTGCCTGCAAACCGAGATAATTGAATTTGTTTAACGAAATTATAATCAAATGCTATTATTTTGGCTTGCAGGCGCGTTAGGGTCAATCATCAGTAGACATAAATTAACGCTATGAGCATCAGCTACTATCTCCAATGGGTGGGAAATATATTGCATGTGCAGTTCCTTTGTTATAAACAATTAATCAATGAAAATTGTTATTCCGGTTAAACGGATATAGTTACAGCGACGGGGTATTTTCGATCGTATATCTTATTCGTTTCTCTTTCTTTTGAGACGTCGTTGATTAAAATTGGCCCAACACAGGCAGAGATAATTCAATTTGTTTAACGAAATTATAAACAAATGCTATTATTTTGGCTTGCACTCGTGTTAGGGTCAATCATCAGTAGACATAAATTAAAGCTATGAGCATCAGCTACCATCTCAAATAGGTGGGAAAATTATTGCGTGTGCAGTTCCTTTGTTATAAACAATTAAACAATGAAAATTGTTATTCCGGTTAAACGGATATAGTTACAGCGACGGGGTATTTTTGATAGTATATCTTATTCGTTTCTCTTTCTTTTGAGACGTCGCTGATTAAAATTGGCCCAACACAGGCAGAGATAATTCAATTTGTTTAACGAAATTATAAACAAATGCTATTATTTTGGCTTGCACTCGTGTTAGGGTCAATCATCAGTAGACATAAATTAAAGCTATGAGCATCAGCTACCATCTCAAATGGGTGGGAACAGTATTGCATGTGCAGTTCCTTTGTTATAAGCAATTAAACAATGAAAATTGTTATTCCGGTTAAACGGATATAGTTACAGCGACGGGGTATTTTTTATCGTATGGCTTATTCGTTTCTCTTTCTTTTGAGACGTCGGTGATTGAAATTGGCCCAACACAGGCAGAGATAATTCAATTTGTTTAACGAAATTATAAACTAATGCTATTATTTCGGCTTGCAGGCGCGCTAGGGCAATAATCAGTGGACATAAATTAAAGCTATGAGCATCAGCTACCATCTCCAATGGGTGGGAAAATTATTGCATGCGCAGTTCCTTTGTTATAAACAATTAATCAATGAAAATTGTTATTCCGGTTAAACCGATATAGTTACAGTGACGGGGTATTTTTGATCGTATAGCTTATTCGTTTCTCTTTCTTTGCAGACGTCGTTGATTAAAATTGGCCCAACACAGGCAGAGATAATTCTATTTGTTTAACGAAATTATAAACTAATGCTATTATTTCGGCTTGCAGGCGCGCTAGGGCAATAATCAGTGGACATAAATTAAAGCTATGAGCATCAGCTACCATCTCAAATAGGTGGGAACAGTATTGCATGTGCAGTTCCTTTGTTATAAACAATTAAACAATGGAAATTGTTATTCTGGTTAAACGGATATAGTTACAACGACGGGGTATTTTTTATCGTATAGCTTATTCGTTTCCCTTTCTTTTGAGACGTCGTTGATTACAAGCGACCCAGCAGAAGCAGAGATAACAATTTTTTTAAATTTTGTCGCTAACGATATGTCGAATACGGTACAAGTGACGCCATCTCGCGTTTGCGGCCTTTTTCGCAGTTTTCCGCACCGCCAAAACGGAATTCCTGGATTACATCGTTAATTTAAACAATAGCGTTTTTCTGGGCTTCCACTTGGTATTTCTTAACCGGACTTGACTTGAATTATAGCTACGGACCATAGGTATCCTCCCCAGTGGTTGCAACAATATGGCATTTGTGGTTTAACAGTTATTAACAATTGAAAAATCAGCAAAAATGCACTCCGGGTCACTGCAATTATATCGGCTTCTGCTGGGCCCATTTTAATCAGCAATATCTCAAATGAAAGGAAAGAGAATCTGCTCCACGAGAAAAACTACACCGCTGCTGTAACTGTATGCAGTTGACCGTAATAACAATTCCAATTGTTCAATTGTTTATAACAAATGAACCGCGTATCGCATAACGCTCTCGGCTATTTTAGATTGTAGCTGATGCTCATAGCTTTAATTGAGGTCCTATGATGATTGACGTAGCTTGCCTGCAAACCGAGATAATTGAATTTGTTTTACGAAATTATAAACAAATGCTATTATTTTGGCTTGCAGGCGCGTTAGGGTCAATCATCAGTAGACATAAATTAACGCTATGAGCATCAGCTACCATCTCCAATGGGTGGGAAATATATTGCATTTGCAGTTCATTTGTTATAAACAATTAAACAATGAAAATTGTTATTCCGGTTAAACGGATATAGTTACAACGACGGGGTATATTTTATCGTATAGCTTATTCGTTTCCCTTTCTTTTGAGACGACGTTGATTAAACTTGTCCCCACACAGGCAGAGATAATTCAATTTGTTAAACGAAATTATAAACTAATGCTATTATTTCGGCTTGCAGGCGCGCTAGGGCAATAATCAGTGGACATAAACTAAAGCTATGAGTATCAGCTACCATCTCAAATAGGTGGGAAAATTATTGCGTGTGCAGTTCCTTTGTTATAAACAATTAAACAATGGAAATTGTTATTCCGGTTAAACGGATATAGTTACAGCGACGGGGTATTTTTGATCGTATATCTTATTCGTTTCTCTTTCTTTTGAGACGTCGTTGATTAAAATTGGCCCAACACAGGCAGAGATAATTCAATTTGTTTAACGAAATTATAAACAAATGCTATTATTTTGGCTTGCACTCGTGTTAGGGTCAATCATCAGTAGACATAAATTAAAGCTATGAGCATCAGCTACCATCTCCAAAGGGTGGGAAAATTATTGCATTTGCATTTCCTTTGTTATAAACAATTAAACAATGAAAATTGTTATTCCGGTTAAACGGATATAGTTACAACGACGGGGTAGTTTTTATCGTATAGCTTATTCGTTTCTCTTTCTTTGGAGACGTCGTTGATTAAAATTGGCCCAACACAGGCAGAGATAATTCTATTTGTTTAACGAAATTATATACTAATGCTATTATTTCGGCTTGCAGGCGCGCTAGGGAAATAATCAGTGGACATAAACTAAAGCTATGAGCATCAGCTACCATCTCAAATAGGTGGGAAAATTATTGCGTGTGCAGTTCCTTTGTTATAAACTATTAAACAATGAAAATTGTTATTCCGGTTAAACGGATATAGTTACAGCGACGGGGTATTTTTGATCGTATAGCTTATTCGTTTCTCTTTCTTTGGAGACGTCGTTGATTGAAATTGGCCCAACACAGGCAGAGATAATTCAATTTGTTTAACGAACATATAAACTAATGCTATTATTACGGCTTGCAGGCGCGCTAGGGCAATAATCAGTGTACATAAATTAAAGCAATGCGCATCAGCTACCATCTCAAATGGGTGGGAACAGTATTGCATGTGCAGTTCCTTTGTTATAAACAATTAAACAATGAAAATTGTTATTCCGGTTAAACGGATATAGTTACAACGACGGGGTATTTTTTATCGTATAGCTTATTCGTTTCCCTTTCTTTTGAGACGTCGTTGATTACAAGCGACCCAGCAGAAGCAGAGATAAAAATTTTTTAAGATTTTGTCGCTAACCATATGTCGACTACGGTACAAGTGACGCCATCTCGCGTTTGCGGCCTTTTTCGCAGTTTTCCGCACCACCAAAACGGAATTCCTGGATTACATCGTTAATTTAAACAATAGCGTTTTTCTGGGCTTCCACTTGGTATTTCTTAACCGGACTTGACTTGAATTATAGCTACGGACCATAGGTATCCTCCCCAGTGGTTGCAACAATATGGCATTTGTGGTTTAACAGTTATTAACAATTGAAAAATCAGCAAAAATGCACTCCGGGTCACTGCAATTATCTCGGCTTCTGCTGTGCCCATTTTAATCAGCAATATCTCAAATGAAAGGAAAGCGAATCTGCTCCACGAGAAAAACTACACCGCTGCTGTAACTGTATGCAGTTGACAGTAATAACAATTTCAATTGTTCAATTGTTTATAACAAATGAACCGCGTATCGAATAACACTCTCGGCTATTGGAGATTGTAGCTGATGCTCATAGCTTTAATTGAGGTCCTATGATGATTGACGTAGCTTGCCTGCAAACCGAGATAATTGAATTTGTTTAACGAAATTATAAACAAATGCTATTATTTTGGCTTGCACTCGTGTTAGGGTCAATCATCAGTAGACATAAATTAAAGCTATGAGCATCAGCTACCATCTCAAATGGGTGGGAACAGTATTGCATGTGCAGTTCCTTTGTTATAAGCAATTAAACAATGAAAATTGTTATTCCGGTTAAACGGATCTAGTTACAGCGACGGGGTATTTTTTATCGTATGGCTTATTCGTTGCTCTTTCGTTGGAGACTTCGTTGATTGAAATTGGCCCAACACAGGCAGAGATAATTCAATTTGTTTAACGAAATTATAAACTAATGCTATTATTTCGGCTTGCAGGCGCGCTAGGGCAATAATCAGTGGACATAAATTAAAGCTATGAGCATCAGATACCATCTCCAATGGGTGGGAAAATTATTGCATGTGCAGTTCCTTTGTTATAAACAATTAATCAATGAAAATTGTTATTCCGGTTAAACCGATATAGTTACAGTGACGGGGTATTTTTGATCGTATAGCTTATTCGTTTCTCTTTCTTTGCAGACGTCGTTGATTAAAATTGGCCCAACACAGGCAGAGATAATTCTATTTGTTTAACGAAATTATAAACTAATGCTATTATTTCGGCTTGCAGGCGCGCTAGGGCAATAATCAGTGGACATAAATTAAAGCTATGAGCATCAGCTACCATCTCAAATAGGTGGGAACAGTATTGCATGTGCAGTTCCTTTGTTATAAACAATTAAACAATGGAAATTGTTATTCTGGTTAAACGGATTTAGTTACAGCGACGGCGTATTTTTTATCGTATGGCTTATTCGTTTCTCTTTCTTTTGAGACGTCGTTGATTAAAATTGGCCCAACACAGGCAGAGATAATTCTATTTGTTTAACGAAATTATAAACTAATGCTATTATTTCGGCTTGCAGGCGCGCTAGGGCAATAATCAGTGGACATAAATTAAAGCTATGAGCATCAGCTACCATCTCAAATAGGTGGGAAAATTATTGCGTGTGCAGTTCCTTTGTTATAAACAATTAAACAATGAAAATTGTTATGCCGGTTAAACGGATTTAGTTACAGCGACGGCGTATTTTTTATCGTATGGCTTATTCGTTTCTCTTTCTTTTGAGACGTCGTTGATTACAAGCGACCCAGCAGAAGCAGAGATAACAATTTTTTTAAATTTTGTCGGTAACGATATGTCGAAACCGGTACAAGTGACGCCATCTCGCGTTTGCGGCCTTTTTCGCAGTTTTCCGCACCGCCAAAACGGAATTCCTGGATTACATCGTTAATTTAAACAATAGCGTTTTTCTGGGCTTCCACTTGGTATTCCTTAACCGGACTTGACTTGAATTATAGCTACGGACCATAGGTATCCTCCCCAGTGGTTGCAACAATATGGCATTTGTGGTTTAACAGTTATTAACAATTGAAAAATCAGCAAAAATGCACTCCGGGTCACTGCAATTATATCGGCTTCTGCTGGGCCCATTTTAATCAGCAATATCTCAAATGAAAGGAAAGAGAATCTGCTCCACGAGAAAAACTACACCGCTGCTGTAACTGTATGCAGTTGACCGTAATAACAATTTCAATTGTTCAATTGTTTATAACAAATGAACCGCGAATCGAATAACACTCTCGGCTATTGGAGATTGTAGCTGATGCTCATAGCTTTAATTGAGGTCCTATGATGATTGACGTAGCTTGCCTGCAAACCGAGATAATTGAATTTGTTTAACGAAATTATAAACAAATGCTATTATTTTGGCTTGCAGGCGCGTTAGGGTCAATCATCAGTAGACATAAATTAACGCTATGAGCATCAGCTACCATCTCCAATGGGTGGGAAAATTATTGCATTTGCAGTTCATTTGTTATAAACAATTAAACAAT
The DNA here is from genome assembly GCA_963667235.1 of Nomada lathburiana. Lineage (NCBI taxonomy): Eukaryota > Metazoa > Arthropoda > Insecta > Hymenoptera > Apidae > Nomada > Nomada lathburiana. The sequence continues at coordinate 5,256,023 of OY763898.1, read as the reverse complement.
GTAAATTGTTATTCCGGTTAAACGGATATAGTTACAACGACGGGGTATTTTTTATCGTATAGCTTATTCTTTTCCCTTTCTTTTGAGACGTCGTTGATTACAAGCGACCCAGCAGAAGCAGAGATAACAATTTTTTTAAATTTTGTCGCTAACGATATGTCGAAAACGGTACAAGTGACGCCATCTCGCGTTTGCGGCCTTTTTCGCAGTTTTCCGCACCGCCAAAACGGAATTCCTGGATTACATCGTTAATTTAAACAATAGCGTTTTTCTGGGCTTCCACTTGGTATTCCTTAACCGGACTTGACTTGAAATATAGCTACGGACCATAGGTATCCTCCCCAGTGGTTGCAACAATATGGCATTTGTGGTTTAACAGTTATTAACAATTGAAAAATCAGCAAAAATGCACTCCGGGTCACTGCAATTATATCGGCTTCTGCTGGGCCCATTTTAATCAGCAATATCTCAAATGAAAGGAAAGAGAATCTGCTCCACGAGAAAAACTACACCGCTGCTGTAACTGTATGCAGTTGACCGTAATAACAATTTCAATTGTTCAATTGTTTATAACAAATGAACCGCGAATCGAATAACACTCTCGGCTATTGGAGATTGTAGCTGATGCTCATAGCTTTAATTGAGGTCCTATGATGATTGACGTAGCTTGCCTGCAAACCGAGATAATTGAATTTGTTTAACGAAATTATAAACAAATGCTATTATTTTGGCTTGCACTCGTGTTAGGGTCAATCATCAGTAGACATAAACTAAAGCTATCAGCATCAGCTACCATCTGAAATAGGTGGGGACAGTATTTCATGAGCAGTTCCTTTGTTATAAAAAATTAAACAATGAAAATTGTTATTCCGGTTAAACGGATATAGTTACAACGACGGCGTATTTTTTATCGTATGGCTTATTCGTTTCTCTTTCTTTTGAGACGTCGGTGATTGAAATTGGCCCAACACAGGCAGAGATAATTCAATTTGTTTAACGAAATTATAAACTAATGCTATTATTTCGGCTTGCAGGCGCGCTAGGGCAATAATCAGTGGACATAAATTCAAGCTATGAGCATCAGCTACCATCTCAAATAGGTGGGAAAATTATTGCGTGTGCAGTTCCTTTGTTATAAACAATTAAACAATGAAAATTGTTATTCCGGTTAAACGGATATAGTTACAGCGACGGGGTATTTTTGATAGTATATCTTATTCGTTTCTCTTTCTTTTGAGACGTCGTTGATTAAAATTGGCCCAACACAGGCAGAGATAATTCAATTTGTTTAACGAAATTATAAACAAATGCTATTATTTTCGCTTGCACTCGTGTTAGGGTCAATCATCAGTAGACATAAATTAAAGCTATGAGCATCAGCTACCATCTCAAATGGGTGGGAACAGTATTGAATGGGCAGTTCCTTTGTTATAAACAATTAATCAATGAAAATTGTTATTCCGGTTAAACGGATATAGTTACAACGACGGGGTATTTTTTATCGTATAGCTTATTCTTTTCCCTTTCTTTTGAGACGTCGTTGATTACAAGCGACCCAGCAGAAGCAGAGATAACAATTTTTTTAAATTTTGTCGCTAACGATATGTCGAAAACGGTACAAGTGACGCCATCTCTGGTTTGCGGCCTTTTTCGCAGTTTTCCGCACCGCCAAAACGGAATTCCTGGATTACATCGTTAATTTAAACAATAGCGTTTTTCTGGGCTTCCACTTGGTATTTCTTAACCGGACTTGACTTGAATTATAGCTACGGACCATAGGTATCCTCCCCAGTGGAGTCAACAATATGGCTATTGTGGTTTAACAGTTATTAACAATTGAAAAATCAGCAAAAATGCACTCCGGGTCACTGCAATTATCTCGGCTTCTGCTGGGCCCATTTTAATCAGCAATATCTCAAATGAAAGGAAAGAGAATCTGCTCCACGAGAAAAACTACACCGCTGCTGTAACTGTATGCAGTTGACCGTAATAACAATTTCAATTGTTCAATTATTTATAACAAATAAACCGCGTATCGAATAACGCTCTCGGCTATTGGAGATTATAGCTGATGCCCATAGCTTTAATTGATGTTCTCTGATGATTGACGCAGCTTGCCTACAAACCGAGATAATTGAATTTGTTTAACGAAATTATAAACAAATGCTATTATTTTGGCTTGCACTCGTGTTAGGGTCAATCATCAGTAGACATAAATTAAAGCTATGAGCATCAGCTACCATCTCAAATGGGTGGGAACAGTATTGCATGTGCAGTTCCTTTGTTATAAGCAATTAAACAATGAAAATTGTTATTCCGGTTAAACGGATCTAGTTACAGCGACGGGGTATTTTTTATCGTATGGCTTACTCGTTTCTCTTTCGTTGGAGACTTCGTTGATTGAAATTGGCCCAACACAGGCAGAGATAATTCAATTTGTTTAACGAAATTATAAACTAATGCTATTATTTCGGCTTGCAGGCGCGCTAGGGCAATAATCAGTGGACATAAATTAAAGCTATGAGCATCAGCTACCATCTCCAATGGGTGGGAAAATTATTGCATGTGCAGTTCCTTTGTTATAAACAATTAATCAATGAAAATTGTTATTCCGGTTAAACCGATATAGTTACAGTGACGGGGTATTTTTGATCGTATAGCTTATTCGTTTCTCTTTCTTTGCAGACGTCGTTGATTAAAATTGGCCCAACACAGGCAGAGATAATTCTATTTGTTTAACGAAATTATAAACTAATGCTATTATTTCGGCTTGCAGGCGCGCTAGGGCAATAATCAGTGGACATAAATTAAAGCTATGAGCATCAGCTACCATCTCAAATAGGTGGGAACAGTATTGCATGTGCAGTTCCTTTGTTATAAACAATTAAACAATGGAAATTGTTATTCTGGTTAAACGGATATAGTGACAACGACGGGGTATTTTTTATCGTATAGCTTATTCGTTTCCCTTTCTTTTGAGACGTCGTTGATTACAAGCGACCCAGCAGAAGCAGAGATAACAATTTTTTAAAATTTTGTCGCTAACGATATGTCGAAAACGGTACAAGTGACGCCATCTCGCGTTTGCGGCCTTTTTCGCAGTTTTCCGCACCGCCAAAACGGAATTCCTGGATTACATCGTTAATTTAAACAATAGCGTTTTTCTGGGCTTCCACTTGGTATTCCTGAACCGGACTTGACTTGAAATATAGCTACGGACCATAGGTATCCTCCCCAGTGGTTGCAACAATATGGCATTTGTGGTTTAACAGTTATTAACAATTGAAAAATCAGCAAAAATGCACTCCGGGTCACTGCAATTATCTCGGCTTCTGCTGTGCCCATTTTAATCAGCAATATCTCAAATGAAAGGAAAGCGAATCTGCTCCACGAGAAAAACTACACCGCTGCTGTAACTGTATGCAGTTGACAGTAATAACAATTTCAATTGTTCAATTGTTTATAACAAATGAACCGCGTATCGAATAACACTCTCGGCTATTGGAGATTGTAGCTGATGCTCATAGCTTTAATTGAGGTCCTATGATGATTGACGTAGCTTGCCTGCAAACCGAGATAATTGAATTTGTTTAACGAAATTATAAACTAATGCTATTATTTCGGCTTGCAGGCGCGCTAGGGCAATAATCAGTGGACATAAATTAAAGCTATGAGCATTAGCTACCATCTCCAATGGGTGGGAAAATTATTGCATGTGCAGTTCCTTTGTTATAAACAATTAATGAATGAAAATTGTTATTCCGGTTGAACCGATATAGTTACAGTGGCGGGGTATTTTTGATCGTATAGCTTATTCGTTTCTCTTTCTTTGGAGACGTCGTTGATTAAAATTGGCCCAACACAGGCAGAGATAATTCTATTTGTTTAACGAAATTATAAACTAATGCTATTATTTCGGCTTGCAGGCGCGATAGGGCAATAATCAGTGGACATAAATTAAAGCTATGAGCGTCAGCTACCATCTCAAATAGGTGGGAACAGTATTGCATGTGCAGTTCCTTTGTTATAAACAATTAAACAATGGAAATTGTTATTCTGGTTAAACGGATTTAGTTACAGCGACGGCGTATTTTTTATCGTATGGCTTATTCGTTTCTCTTTCTTTTGAGACGTCGTTGATTACAAGCGACCCAGCAGAAGCAGAGATAACAATTTTTTTAAATTTTGTCGGTAACGATATGTCGAAAACGGTACAAGTGACGCCATCTCGCGTTTGCGGCCTTTTTCGCAGTTTTCCGCACCGCCAAAACGGAATTCCTGGATTACATCGTTAATTTAAACAATAGCGTTTTTCTGGGCTTCCACTTGGTATTCCTTAACCGGACTTGACTTGAAATATAGCTACGGACCATAGGTATCCTCCCCAGTGGTTGCAACAATATGGCATTTGTGGTTTAACAGTTATTAACAATTGAAAAATCAGCAAAAATGCACTCCGGGTCACTGCAATTATATCGGCTTCTGCTGGGCCCATTTTAATCAGCAATATCTCAAATGAAAGGAAAGAGAATCTGCTCCACGAGAAAAACTACACCGCTGCTGTAACTGTATGCAGTTGACCGTAATAACAATTTCAATTGTTCAATTGTTTATAACAAATGAACCGCGAATCGAATAACACTCTCGGCTATTGGAGATTGTAGCTGATGCTCATAGCTTTAATTGAGGTCCTATGATGATTGACGTAGCTTGCCTGCAAACCGAGATAATTGAATTTGTTTAACGAAATTATAAACTAATGCTATTATTTCGGCTTGCAGGCGCGCTAGGGCAATAATCAGTGGACATAAATTAAAGCTATGAGCATCAGCTACCATCTCCAATGGGTGGGAAAATTATTGCATGTGCAGTTCCTTTGTTATAAACAATTAATCAATGAAAATTGTTATTCCGGTTAAACCGATATAGTTACAGTGACGGGGTATTTTTGATCGTATAGCTTATTCGTTTCTCTTTCTTTGCAGACGTCGTTGATTAAAATTGGCCCAACACAGGCAGAGATAATTCTATTTGTTTAACGAAATTATAAACTAATGCTATTATTTCGGCTTGCAGGCGCGCTAGGGCAATAATCAGTGGACATAAATTAAAGCTATGAGCATCAGCTACCATCTCAAATAGGTGGGAACAGTATTGCATGTGCAGTTCCTTTGTTATAAACAATTAAACAATGGAAATTGTTATTCTGGTTAAACGGATATAGTGACAACGACGGGGTATTTTTTATCGTATAGCTTATTCGTTTCCCTTTCTTTTGAGACGTCGTTGATTACAAGCGACCCAGCAGAAGCAGAGATAACAATTTTTTAAAATTTTGTCGCTAACGATATGTCGAAAACGGTACAAGTGACGCCATCTCGCGTTTGCGGCCTTTTTCGCAGTTTTCCGCACCGCCAAAACGGAATTCCTGGATTACATCGTTAATTTAAACAATAGCGTTTTTCTGGGCTTCCACTTGGTATTCCTGAACCGGACTTGACTTGAAATATAGCTACGGACCATAGGTATCCTCCCCAGTGGTTGCAACAATATGGCATTTGTGGTTTAACAGTTATTAACAATTGAAAAATCAGCAAAAATGCACTCCGGGTCACTGCAATTATCTCGGCTTCTGCTGTGCCCATTTTAATCAGCAATATCTCAAATGAAAGGAAAGCGAATCTGCTCCACGAGAAAAACTACACCGCTGCTGTAACTGTATGCAGTTGACAGTAATAACAATTTCAATTGTTCAATTGTTTATAACAAATGAACCGCGTATCGAATAACACTCTCGGCTATTGGAGATTGTAGCTGATGCTCATAGCTTTAATTGAGGTCCTATGATGATTGACGTAGCTTGCCTGCAAACCGAGATAATTGAATTTGTTTAACGAAATTATAAACTAATGCTATTATTTCGGCTTGCAGGCGCGCTAGGGCAATAATCAGTGGACATAAATTAAAGCTATGAGCATTAGCTACCATCTCCAATGGGTGGGAAAATTATTGCATGTGCAGTTCCTTTGTTATAAACAATTAATGAATGAAAATTGTTATTCCGGTTGAACCGATATAGTTACAGTGGCGGGGTATTTTTGATCGTATAGCTTATTCGTTTCTCTTTCTTTGGAGACGTCGTTGATTAAAATTGGCCCAACACAGGCAGAGATAATTCTATTTGTTTAACGAAATTATAAACTAATGCTATTATTTCGGCTTGCAGGCGCGATAGGGCAATAATCAGTGGACATAAATTAAAGCTATGAGCGTCAGCTACCATCTCAAATAGGTGGGAACAGTATTGCATGTGCAGTTCCTTTGTTATAAACAATTAAACAATGGAAATTGTTATTCTGGTTAAACGGATTTAGTTACAGCGACGGCGTATTTTTTATCGTATGGCTTATTCGTTTCTCTTTCTTTTGAGACGTCGTTGATTACAAGCGACCCAGCAGAAGCAGAGATAACAATTTTTTTAAATTTTGTCGGTAACGATATGTCGAAAACGGTACAAGTGACGCCATCTCGCGTTTGCGGCCTTTTTCGCAGTTTTCCGCACCGCCAAAACGGAATTCCTGGATTACATCGTTAATTTAAACAATAGCGTTTTTCTGGGCTTCCACTTGGTATTCCTTAACCGGACTTGACTTGAAATATAGCTACGGACCATAGGTATCCTCCCCAGTGGTTGCAACAATATGGCATTTGTGGTTTAACAGTTATTAACAATTGAAAAATCAGCAAAAATGCACTCCGGGTCACTGCAATTATATCGGCTTCTGCTGGGCCCATTTTAATCAGCAATATCTCAAATGAAAGGAAAGAGAATCTGCTCCACGAGAAAAACTACACCGCTGCTGTAACTGTATGCAGTTGACCGTAATAACAATTTCAATTGTTCAATTGTTTATAACAAATGAACCGCGAATCGAATAACACTCTCGGCTATTGGAGATTGTAGCTGATGCTCATAGCTTTAATTGAGGTCCTATGATGATTGACGTAGCTTGCCTGCAAACCGAGATAATTGAATTTGTTTTACGAAATTATAAACAAATGCTATTATTTTGGCTTGCAGGCGCGTTAGGGTCAATCATCAGTAGACATAAATTAACGCTATGAGCATCAGCTACCATCTCCAATGGGTGGGAAATATATTGCATTTGCAGTTCATTTGTTATAAACAATTAAACAATGAAAATTGTTATTCCGGTTAAACGGATATAGTTACAACGACGGGGTATATTTTATCGTATAGCTTATTCGTTTCCCTTTCTTTTGAGTCGACGTTGATTAAACTTGTCCCCACACAGGCAGAGATAATTCAATTTGTTAAACGAAATTATAAACTAATGCTATTATTTCGGCTTGCAGGCGCGCTAGGGCAATAATCAGTGGACATAAACTAAAGCTATGAGTATCAGCTACCATCTCAAATAGGTGGGAAAATTATTGCGTGTGCAGTTCCTTTGTTATAAACAATTAAACAATGGAAATTGTTATTCCGGTTAAACGGATATAGTTACAGCGACGGGGTATTTTTGATCGTATATCTTATTCGTTTCTCTTTCTTTTGAGACGTCGTTGATTAAAATTGGCCCAACACAGGCAGAGATAATTCAATTTGTTTAACGAAATTATAAACAAATGCTATTATTTAGCTTGCACTCGTGTTAGGGTCAATCATCAGTAGACATAAATTAAAGCTATGAGCATCAGCTACCATCTCAAATGGGTGGGAACAGTATTGCATGGACAGTTCCTTAGTTATAAACAATTAATCAATGAAAATTGTTATTCCGGTTAAACGGATATAGTTACAGCGACGGGGTATTTTTGATCTTATAGCTTATTCGTTTCTCTTTCTTTTGAGAAGTCGCTGATTAAAATTGGCCCAACACAGGCAGAGATAATTCAATTTGTTTAACGAACTTATAAACTAATGCTATTATTTCGGCTTGCAGGCGCGCTAGGGCAATAATCAGTGGACATAAACTAAAGCTATGAGCATCAGCTACCATCTTCAATGGGTGGGAAATATATTGCATTTGCAGTTCCTTTGTTATAAACAATTAAACAATGAAAATTGTTATTCCGGTTAAACGGATATAGTTACAGCGACGGGGTATTTTTGATCGTATGGCTTATTCGTTTCTCTTTCTTTGGAGACGTCGTTGATTGAAATTGGCCCAACACAGGCAGAGATAATTCAATTTGTTTAACGAACATATAAACTAATGCTATTATTACGGCTTGCAGGCGCGCTAGGGCAATAATCAGTGTACATAAATTAAAGCAATGCGCATCAGCTACCATCTCAAATGGGTGGGAACAGTATTGCATGTGCAGTTCCTTTGTTATAAACAATTAAACAATGAAAATTGTTATTCCGGTTAAACCGATATAGTTACAGTGACGGGGTATTTTTGATCGTATAGCTTATTCGTTTCTCTTTCTTTGCAGACGTCGTTGATTAAAATTGGCCCAACACAGGCAGAGATAATTCTATTTGTTTAACGAAATTATAAACTAATGCTATTATTTCGGCTTGCAGGCGCGCTAGGGCAATAATCAGTGGACATAAATTAAAGCTATGAGCATCAGCTACCATCTCAAATAGGTGGGAACAGTATTGCATGTGCAGTTCCTTTGTTATAAACAATTAAACAATGGAAATTGTTATTCTGGTTAAACGGATATAGTTACAACGACGGGGTATTTTTTATCGTATAGCTTATTCGTTTCCCTTTCTTTTGAGACGTCGTTGATTACAAGCGACCCAGCAGAAGCAGAGATAACAATTTTTTTAAATTTTGTCGCTAACGATATGTCGAATACGGTACAAGTGACGCCATCTCGCGTTTGCGGCCTTTTTCGCAGTTTTCCGCACCGCCAAAACGGAATTCCTGGATTACATCGTTAATTTAAACAATAGCGTTTTTCTGGGCTTCCACTTGGTATTTCTTAACCGGACTTGACTTGAATTATAGCTACGGACCATAGGTATCCTCCCCAGTGGTTGCAACAATATGGCATTTGTGGTTTAACAGTTATTAACAATTGAAAAATCAGCAAAAATGCACTCCGGGTCACTGCAATTATATCGGCTTCTGCTGGGCCCATTTTAATCAGCAATATCTCAAATGAAAGGAAAGAGAATCTGCTCCACGAGAAAAACTACACCGCTGCTGTAACTGTATGCAGTTGACCGTAATAACAATTCCAATTGTTCAATTGTTTATAACAAATGAACCGCGTATCGCATAACGCTCTCGGCTATTTTAGATTGTAGCTGATGCTCATAGCTTTAATTGAGGTCCTATGATGATTGACGTAGCTTGCCTGCAAACCGAGATAATTGAATTTGTTTTACGAAATTATAAACAAATGCTATTATTTTGGCTTGCAGGCGCGTTAGGGTCAATCATCAGTAGACATAAATTAACGCTATGAGCATCAGCTACCATCTCCAATGGGTGGGAAATATATTGCATTTGCAGTTCATTTGTTATAAACAATTAAACAATGAAAATTGTTATTCCGGTTAAACGGATATAGTTACAACGACGGGGTATATTTTATCGTATAGCTTATTCGTTTCCCTTTCTTTTGAGACGACGTTGATTAAACTTGTCCCCACACAGGCAGAGATAATTCAATTTGTTAAACGAAATTATAAACTAATGCTATTATTTCGGCTTGCAGGCGCGCTAGGGCAATAATCAGTGGACATAAACTAAAGCTATGAGTATCAGCTACCATCTCAAATAGGTGGGAAAATTATTGCGTGTGCAGTTCCTTTGTTATAAACAATTAAACAATGGAAATTGTTATTCCGGTTAAACGGATATAGTTACAGCGACGGGGTATTTTTGATCGTATATCTTATTCGTTTCTCTTTCTTTTGAGACGTCGTTGATTAAAATTGGCCCAACACAGGCAGAGATAATTCAATTTGTTTAACGAAATTATAAACAAATGCTATTATTTTGGCTTGCACTCGTGTTAGGGTCAATCATCAGTAGACATAAATTAAAGCTATGAGCATCAGCTACCATCTCCAAAGGGTGGGAAAATTATTGCATTTGCATTTCCTTTGTTATAAACAATTAAACAATGAAAATTGTTATTCCGGTTAAACGGATATAGTTACAACGACGGGGTAGTTTTTATCGTATAGCTTATTCGTTTCTCTTTCTTTGGAGACGTCGTTGATTAAAATTGGCCCAACACAGGCAGAGATAATTCTATTTGTTTAACGAAATTATATACTAATGCTATTATTTCGGCTTGCAGGCGCGCTAGGGAAATAATCAGTGGACATAAACTAAAGCTATGAGCATCAGCTACCATCTCAAATAGGTGGGAAAATTATTGCGTGTGCAGTTCCTTTGTTATAAACTATTAAACAATGAAAATTGTTATTCCGGTTAAACGGATATAGTTACAGCGACGGGGTATTTTTGATCGTATAGCTTATTCGTTTCTCTTTCTTTGGAGACGTCGTTGATTGAAATTGGCCCAACACAGGCAGAGATAATTCAATTTGTTTAACGAACATATAAACTAATGCTATTATTACGGCTTGCAGGCGCGCTAGGGCAATAATCAGTGTACATAAATTAAAGCAATGCGCATCAGCTACCATCTCAAATGGGTGGGAACAGTATTGCATGTGCAGTTCCTTTGTTATAAACAATTAAACAATGAAAATTGTTATTCCGGTTAAACGGATATAGTTACAACGACGGGGTATTTTTTATCGTATAGCTTATTCGTTTCCCTTTCTTTTGAGACGTCGTTGATTACAAGCGACCCAGCAGAAGCAGAGATAAAAATTTTTTAAGATTTTGTCGCTAACCATATGTCGACTACGGTACAAGTGACGCCATCTCGCGTTTGCGGCCTTTTTCGCAGTTTTCCGCACCACCAAAACGGAATTCCTGGATTACATCGTTAATTTAAACAATAGCGTTTTTCTGGGCTTCCACTTGGTATTTCTTAACCGGACTTGACTTGAATTATAGCTACGGACCATAGGTATCCTCCCCAGTGGTTGCAACAATATGGCATTTGTGGTTTAACAGTTATTAACAATTGAAAAATCAGCAAAAATGCACTCCGGGTCACTGCAATTATCTCGGCTTCTGCTGTGCCCATTTTAATCAGCAATATCTCAAATGAAAGGAAAGCGAATCTGCTCCACGAGAAAAACTACACCGCTGCTGTAACTGTATGCAGTTGACAGTAATAACAATTTCAATTGTTCAATTGTTTATAACAAATGAACCGCGTATCGAATAACACTCTCGGCTATTGGAGATTGTAGCTGATGCTCATAGCTTTAATTGAGGTCCTATGATGATTGACGTAGCTTGCCTGCAAACCGAGATAATTGAATTTGTTTAACGAAATTATAAACAAATGCTATTATTTTGGCTTGCACTCGTGTTAGGGTCAATCATCAGTAGACATAAATTAAAGCTATGAGCATCAGCTACCATCTCAAATGGGTGGGAACAGTATTGCATGTGCAGTTCCTTTGTTATAAGCAATTAAACAATGAAAATTGTTATTCCGGTTAAACGGATCTAGTTACAGCGACGGGGTATTTTTTATCGTATGGCTTATTCGTTGCTCTTTCGTTGGAGACTTCGTTGATTGAAATTGGCCCAACACAGGCAGAGATAATTCAATTTGTTTAACGAAATTATAAACTAATGCTATTATTTCGGCTTGCAGGCGCGCTAGGGCAATAATCAGTGGACATAAATTAAAGCTATGAGCATCAGATACCATCTCCAATGGGTGGGAAAATTATTGCATGTGCAGTTCCTTTGTTATAAACAATTAATCAATGAAAATTGTTATTCCGGTTAAACCGATATAGTTACAGTGACGGGGTATTTTTGATCGTATAGCTTATTCGTTTCTCTTTCTTTGCAGACGTCGTTGATTAAAATTGGCCCAACACAGGCAGAGATAATTCTATTTGTTTAACGAAATTATAAACTAATGCTATTATTTCGGCTTGCAGGCGCGCTAGGGCAATAATCAGTGGACATAAATTAAAGCTATGAGCATCAGCTACCATCTCAAATAGGTGGGAACAGTATTGCATGTGCAGTTCCTTTGTTATAAACAATTAAACAATGGAAATTGTTATTCTGGTTAAACGGATTTAGTTACAGCGACGGCGTATTTTTTATCGTATGGCTTATTCGTTTCTCTTTCTTTTGAGACGTCGTTGATTAAAATTGGCCCAACACAGGCAGAGATAATTCTATTTGTTTAACGAAATTATAAACTAATGCTATTATTTCGGCTTGCAGGCGCGCTAGGGCAATAATCAGTGGACATAAATTAAAGCTATGAGCATCAGCTACCATCTCAAATAGGTGGGAAAATTATTGCGTGTGCAGTTCCTTTGTTATAAACAATTAAACAATGAAAATTGTTATGCCGGTTAAACGGATTTAGTTACAGCGACGGCGTATTTTTTATCGTATGGCTTATTCGTTTCTCTTTCTTTTGAGACGTCGTTGATTACAAGCGACCCAGCAGAAGCAGAGATAACAATTTTTTTAAATTTTGTCGGTAACGATATGTCGAAACCGGTACAAGTGACGCCATCTCGCGTTTGCGGCCTTTTTCGCAGTTTTCCGCACCGCCAAAACGGAATTCCTGGATTACATCGTTAATTTAAACAATAGCGTTTTTCTGGGCTTCCACTTGGTATTCCTTAACCGGACTTGACTTGAATTATAGCTACGGACCATAGGTATCCTCCCCAGTGGTTGCAACAATATGGCATTTGTGGTTTAACAGTTATTAACAATTGAAAAATCAGCAAAAATGCACTCCGGGTCACTGCAATTATATCGGCTTCTGCTGGGCCCATTTTAATCAGCAATATCTCAAATGAAAGGAAAGAGAATCTGCTCCACGAGAAAAACTACACCGCTGCTGTAACTGTATGCAGTTGACCGTAATAACAATTTCAATTGTTCAATTGTTTATAACAAATGAACCGCGAATCGAATAACACTCTCGGCTATTGGAGATTGTAGCTGATGCTCATAGCTTTAATTGAGGTCCTATGATGATTGACGTAGCTTGCCTGCAAACCGAGATAATTGAATTTGTTTAACGAAATTATAAACAAATGCTATTATTTTGGCTTGCAGGCGCGTTAGGGTCAATCATCAGTAGACATAAATTAACGCTATGAGCATCAGCTACCATCTCCAATGGGTGGGAAAATTATTGCATTTGCAGTTCATTTGTTATAAACAATTAAACAATGTAAATTGTTATTCCGGTTAAACGGATATAGTTACAACGACGGGGTATTTTTTATCGTATAGCTTATTCTTTTCCCTTTCTTTTGAGACGTCGTTGATTACAAGCGACCCAGCAGAAGCAGAGATAACAATTTTTTTAAATTTTGTCGCTAACGATATGTCGAAAACGGTACAAGTGACGCCATCTCGCGTTTGCGGCCTTTTTCGCAGTTTTCCGCACCGCCAAAACGGAATTCCTGGATTACATCGTTAATTTAAACAATAGCGTTTTTCTGGGCTTCCACTTGGTATTCCTTAACCGGACTTGACTTGAAATATAGCTACGGACCATAGGTATCCTCCCCAGTGGTTGCAACAATATGGCATTTGTGGTTTAACAGTTATTAACAATTGAAAAATCAGCAAAAATGCACTCCGGGTCACTGCAATTATATCGGCTTCTGCTGGGCCCATTTTAATCAGCAATATCTCAAATGAAAGGAAAGAGAATCTGCTCCACGAGAAAAACTACACCGCTGCTGTAACTGTATGCAGTTGACCGTAATAACAATTTCAATTGTTCAATTGTTTATAACAAATGAACCGCGAATCGAATAACACTCTCGGCTATTGGAGATTGTAGCTGATGCTCATAGCTTTAATTGAGGTCCTATGATGATTGACGTAGCTTGCCTGCAAACCGAGATAATTGAATTTGTTTAACGAAATTATAAACAAATGCTATTATTTTGGCTTGCACTCGTGTTAGGGTCAATCATCAGTAGACATAAACTAAAGCTATCAGCATCAGCTACCATCTGAAATAGGTGGGGACAGTATTTCATGAGCAGTTCCTTTGTTATAAAAAATTAAACAATGAAAATTGTTATTCCGGTTAAACGGATATAGTTACAACGACGGCGTATTTTTTATCGTATGGCTTATTCGTTTCTCTTTCTTTTGAGACGTCGGTGATTGAAATTGGCCCAACACAGGCAGAGATAATTCAATTTGTTTAACGAAATTATAAACTAATGCTATTATTTCGGCTTGCAGGCGCGCTAGGGCAATAATCAGTGGACATAAATTCAAGCTATGAGCATCAGCTACCATCTCAAATAGGTGGGAAAATTATTGCGTGTGCAGTTCCTTTGTTATAAACAATTAAACAATGAAAATTGTTATTCCGGTTAAACGGATATAGTTACAGCGACGGGGTATTTTTGATAGTATATCTTATTCGTTTCTCTTTCTTTTGAGACGTCGTTGATTAAAATTGGCCCAACACAGGCAGAGATAATTCAATTTGTTTAACGAAATTATAAACAAATGCTATTATTTTCGCTTGCACTCGTGTTAGGGTCAATCATCAGTAGACATAAATTAAAGCTATGAGCATCAGCTACCATCTCAAATGGGTGGGAACAGTATTGAATGGGCAGTTCCTTTGTTATAAACAATTAATCAATGAAAATTGTTATTCCGGTTAAACGGATATAGTTACAACGACGGGGTATTTTTTATCGTATAGCTTATTCTTTTCCCTTTCTTTTGAGACGTCGTTGATTACAAGCGACCCAGCAGAAGCAGAGATAACAATTTTTTTAAATTTTGTCGCTAACGATATGTCGAAAACGGTACAAGTGACGCCATCTCTGGTTTGCGGCCTTTTTCGCAGTTTTCCGCACCGCCAAAACGGAATTCCTGGATTACATCGTTAATTTAAACAATAGCGTTTTTCTGGGCTTCCACTTGGTATTTCTTAACCGGACTTGACTTGAATTATAGCTACGGACCATAGGTATCCTCCCCAGTGGAGTCAACAATATGGCTATTGTGGTTTAACAGTTATTAACAATTGAAAAATCAGCAAAAATGCACTCCGGGTCACTGCAATTATCTCGGCTTCTGCTGGGCCCATTTTAATCAGCAATATCTCAAATGAAAGGAAAGAG
Organism: Nomada lathburiana; assembly: GCA_963667235.1. Classification (NCBI taxonomy): domain Eukaryota; kingdom Metazoa; phylum Arthropoda; class Insecta; order Hymenoptera; family Apidae; genus Nomada; species Nomada lathburiana. Next base: position 5,240,782 of record OY763898.1, on the reverse strand, counting down.
AATCTGCTCCACGAGAAAAACTACACCGCTGCTGTAACTGTATGCAGTTGACCGTAATAACAATTTCAATTGTTCAATTATTTATAACAAATAAACCGCGTATCGAATAACGCTCTCGGCTATTGGAGATTATAGCTGATGCCCATAGCTTTAATTGATGTTCTCTGATGATTGACGCAGCTTGCCTACAAACCGAGATAATTGAATTTGTTTAACGAAATTATAAACAAATGCTATTATTTTGGCTTGCACTCGTGTTAGGGTCAATCATCAGTAGACATAAATTAAAGCTATGAGCATCAGCTACCATCTCAAATGGGTGGGAACAGTATTGCATGTGCAGTTCCTTTGTTATAAGCAATTAAACAATGAAAATTGTTATTCCGGTTAAACGGATCTAGTTACAGCGACGGGGTATTTTTTATCGTATGGCTTACTCGTTTCTCTTTCGTTGGAGACTTCGTTGATTGAAATTGGCCCAACACAGGCAGAGATAATTCAATTTGTTTAACGAAATTATAAACTAATGCTATTATTTCGGCTTGCAGGCGCGCTAGGGCAATAATCAGTGGACATAAATTAAAGCTATGAGCATCAGCTACCATCTCCAATGGGTGGGAAAATTATTGCATGTGCAGTTCCTTTGTTATAAACAATTAATCAATGAAAATTGTTATTCCGGTTAAACCGATATAGTTACAGTGACGGGGTATTTTTGATCGTATAGCTTATTCGTTTCTCTTTCTTTGCAGACGTCGTTGATTAAAATTGGCCCAACACAGGCAGAGATAATTCTATTTGTTTAACGAAATTATAAACTAATGCTATTATTTCGGCTTGCAGGCGCGCTAGGGCAATAATCAGTGGACATAAATTAAAGCTATGAGCATCAGCTACCATCTCAAATAGGTGGGAACAGTATTGCATGTGCAGTTCCTTTGTTATAAACAATTAAACAATGGAAATTGTTATTCTGGTTAAACGGATATAGTGACAACGACGGGGTATTTTTTATCGTATAGCTTATTCGTTTCCCTTTCTTTTGAGACGTCGTTGATTACAAGCGACCCAGCAGAAGCAGAGATAACAATTTTTTAAAATTTTGTCGCTAACGATATGTCGAAAACGGTACAAGTGACGCCATCTCGCGTTTGCGGCCTTTTTCGCAGTTTTCCGCACCGCCAAAACGGAATTCCTGGATTACATCGTTAATTTAAACAATAGCGTTTTTCTGGGCTTCCACTTGGTATTCCTGAACCGGACTTGACTTGAAATATAGCTACGGACCATAGGTATCCTCCCCAGTGGTTGCAACAATATGGCATTTGTGGTTTAACAGTTATTAACAATTGAAAAATCAGCAAAAATGCACTCCGGGTCACTGCAATTATCTCGGCTTCTGCTGTGCCCATTTTAATCAGCAATATCTCAAATGAAAGGAAAGCGAATCTGCTCCACGAGAAAAACTACACCGCTGCTGTAACTGTATGCAGTTGACAGTAATAACAATTTCAATTGTTCAATTGTTTATAACAAATGAACCGCGTATCGAATAACACTCTCGGCTATTGGAGATTGTAGCTGATGCTCATAGCTTTAATTGAGGTCCTATGATGATTGACGTAGCTTGCCTGCAAACCGAGATAATTGAATTTGTTTAACGAAATTATAAACTAATGCTATTATTTCGGCTTGCAGGCGCGCTAGGGCAATAATCAGTGGACATAAATTAAAGCTATGAGCATTAGCTACCATCTCCAATGGGTGGGAAAATTATTGCATGTGCAGTTCCTTTGTTATAAACAATTAATGAATGAAAATTGTTATTCCGGTTGAACCGATATAGTTACAGTGGCGGGGTATTTTTGATCGTATAGCTTATTCGTTTCTCTTTCTTTGGAGACGTCGTTGATTAAAATTGGCCCAACACAGGCAGAGATAATTCTATTTGTTTAACGAAATTATAAACTAATGCTATTATTTCGGCTTGCAGGCGCGATAGGGCAATAATCAGTGGACATAAATTAAAGCTATGAGCGTCAGCTACCATCTCAAATAGGTGGGAACAGTATTGCATGTGCAGTTCCTTTGTTATAAACAATTAAACAATGGAAATTGTTATTCTGGTTAAACGGATTTAGTTACAGCGACGGCGTATTTTTTATCGTATGGCTTATTCGTTTCTCTTTCTTTTGAGACGTCGTTGATTACAAGCGACCCAGCAGAAGCAGAGATAACAATTTTTTTAAATTTTGTCGGTAACGATATGTCGAAAACGGTACAAGTGACGCCATCTCGCGTTTGCGGCCTTTTTCGCAGTTTTCCGCACCGCCAAAACGGAATTCCTGGATTACATCGTTAATTTAAACAATAGCGTTTTTCTGGGCTTCCACTTGGTATTCCTTAACCGGACTTGACTTGAAATATAGCTACGGACCATAGGTATCCTCCCCAGTGGTTGCAACAATATGGCATTTGTGGTTTAACAGTTATTAACAATTGAAAAATCAGCAAAAATGCACTCCGGGTCACTGCAATTATATCGGCTTCTGCTGGGCCCATTTTAATCAGCAATATCTCAAATGAAAGGAAAGAGAATCTGCTCCACGAGAAAAACTACACCGCTGCTGTAACTGTATGCAGTTGACCGTAATAACAATTTCAATTGTTCAATTGTTTATAACAAATGAACCGCGAATCGAATAACACTCTCGGCTATTGGAGATTGTAGCTGATGCTCATAGCTTTAATTGAGGTCCTATGATGATTGACGTAGCTTGCCTGCAAACCGAGATAATTGAATTTGTTTAACGAAATTATAAACTAATGCTATTATTTCGGCTTGCAGGCGCGCTAGGGCAATAATCAGTGGACATAAATTAAAGCTATGAGCATCAGCTACCATCTCCAATGGGTGGGAAAATTATTGCATGTGCAGTTCCTTTGTTATAAACAATTAATCAATGAAAATTGTTATTCCGGTTAAACCGATATAGTTACAGTGACGGGGTATTTTTGATCGTATAGCTTATTCGTTTCTCTTTCTTTGCAGACGTCGTTGATTAAAATTGGCCCAACACAGGCAGAGATAATTCTATTTGTTTAACGAAATTATAAACTAATGCTATTATTTCGGCTTGCAGGCGCGCTAGGGCAATAATCAGTGGACATAAATTAAAGCTATGAGCATCAGCTACCATCTCAAATAGGTGGGAACAGTATTGCATGTGCAGTTCCTTTGTTATAAACAATTAAACAATGGAAATTGTTATTCTGGTTAAACGGATATAGTGACAACGACGGGGTATTTTTTATCGTATAGCTTATTCGTTTCCCTTTCTTTTGAGACGTCGTTGATTACAAGCGACCCAGCAGAAGCAGAGATAACAATTTTTTAAAATTTTGTCGCTAACGATATGTCGAAAACGGTACAAGTGACGCCATCTCGCGTTTGCGGCCTTTTTCGCAGTTTTCCGCACCGCCAAAACGGAATTCCTGGATTACATCGTTAATTTAAACAATAGCGTTTTTCTGGGCTTCCACTTGGTATTCCTGAACCGGACTTGACTTGAAATATAGCTACGGACCATAGGTATCCTCCCCAGTGGTTGCAACAATATGGCATTTGTGGTTTAACAGTTATTAACAATTGAAAAATCAGCAAAAATGCACTCCGGGTCACTGCAATTATCTCGGCTTCTGCTGTGCCCATTTTAATCAGCAATATCTCAAATGAAAGGAAAGCGAATCTGCTCCACGAGAAAAACTACACCGCTGCTGTAACTGTATGCAGTTGACAGTAATAACAATTTCAATTGTTCAATTGTTTATAACAAATGAACCGCGTATCGAATAACACTCTCGGCTATTGGAGATTGTAGCTGATGCTCATAGCTTTAATTGAGGTCCTATGATGATTGACGTAGCTTGCCTGCAAACCGAGATAATTGAATTTGTTTAACGAAATTATAAACTAATGCTATTATTTCGGCTTGCAGGCGCGCTAGGGCAATAATCAGTGGACATAAATTAAAGCTATGAGCATTAGCTACCATCTCCAATGGGTGGGAAAATTATTGCATGTGCAGTTCCTTTGTTATAAACAATTAATGAATGAAAATTGTTATTCCGGTTGAACCGATATAGTTACAGTGGCGGGGTATTTTTGATCGTATAGCTTATTCGTTTCTCTTTCTTTGGAGACGTCGTTGATTAAAATTGGCCCAACACAGGCAGAGATAATTCTATTTGTTTAACGAAATTATAAACTAATGCTATTATTTCGGCTTGCAGGCGCGATAGGGCAATAATCAGTGGACATAAATTAAAGCTATGAGCGTCAGCTACCATCTCAAATAGGTGGGAACAGTATTGCATGTGCAGTTCCTTTGTTATAAACAATTAAACAATGGAAATTGTTATTCTGGTTAAACGGATTTAGTTACAGCGACGGCGTATTTTTTATCGTATGGCTTATTCGTTTCTCTTTCTTTTGAGACGTCGTTGATTACAAGCGACCCAGCAGAAGCAGAGATAACAATTTTTTTAAATTTTGTCGGTAACGATATGTCGAAAACGGTACAAGTGACGCCATCTCGCGTTTGCGGCCTTTTTCGCAGTTTTCCGCACCGCCAAAACGGAATTCCTGGATTACATCGTTAATTTAAACAATAGCGTTTTTCTGGGCTTCCACTTGGTATTCCTTAACCGGACTTGACTTGAAATATAGCTACGGACCATAGGTATCCTCCCCAGTGGTTGCAACAATATGGCATTTGTGGTTTAACAGTTATTAACAATTGAAAAATCAGCAAAAATGCACTCCGGGTCACTGCAATTATATCGGCTTCTGCTGGGCCCATTTTAATCAGCAATATCTCAAATGAAAGGAAAGAGAATCTGCTCCACGAGAAAAACTACACCGCTGCTGTAACTGTATGCAGTTGACCGTAATAACAATTTCAATTGTTCAATTGTTTATAACAAATGAACCGCGAATCGAATAACACTCTCGGCTATTGGAGATTGTAGCTGATGCTCATAGCTTTAATTGAGGTCCTATGATGATTGACGTAGCTTGCCTGCAAACCGAGATAATTGAATTTGTTTTACGAAATTATAAACAAATGCTATTATTTTGGCTTGCAGGCGCGTTAGGGTCAATCATCAGTAGACATAAATTAACGCTATGAGCATCAGCTACCATCTCCAATGGGTGGGAAATATATTGCATTTGCAGTTCATTTGTTATAAACAATTAAACAATGAAAATTGTTATTCCGGTTAAACGGATATAGTTACAACGACGGGGTATATTTTATCGTATAGCTTATTCGTTTCCCTTTCTTTTGAGTCGACGTTGATTAAACTTGTCCCCACACAGGCAGAGATAATTCAATTTGTTAAACGAAATTATAAACTAATGCTATTATTTCGGCTTGCAGGCGCGCTAGGGCAATAATCAGTGGACATAAACTAAAGCTATGAGTATCAGCTACCATCTCAAATAGGTGGGAAAATTATTGCGTGTGCAGTTCCTTTGTTATAAACAATTAAACAATGGAAATTGTTATTCCGGTTAAACGGATATAGTTACAGCGACGGGGTATTTTTGATCGTATATCTTATTCGTTTCTCTTTCTTTTGAGACGTCGTTGATTAAAATTGGCCCAACACAGGCAGAGATAATTCAATTTGTTTAACGAAATTATAAACAAATGCTATTATTTAGCTTGCACTCGTGTTAGGGTCAATCATCAGTAGACATAAATTAAAGCTATGAGCATCAGCTACCATCTCAAATGGGTGGGAACAGTATTGCATGGACAGTTCCTTAGTTATAAACAATTAATCAATGAAAATTGTTATTCCGGTTAAACGGATATAGTTACAGCGACGGGGTATTTTTGATCTTATAGCTTATTCGTTTCTCTTTCTTTTGAGAAGTCGCTGATTAAAATTGGCCCAACACAGGCAGAGATAATTCAATTTGTTTAACGAACTTATAAACTAATGCTATTATTTCGGCTTGCAGGCGCGCTAGGGCAATAATCAGTGGACATAAACTAAAGCTATGAGCATCAGCTACCATCTTCAATGGGTGGGAAATATATTGCATTTGCAGTTCCTTTGTTATAAACAATTAAACAATGAAAATTGTTATTCCGGTTAAACGGATATAGTTACAGCGACGGGGTATTTTTGATCGTATGGCTTATTCGTTTCTCTTTCTTTGGAGACGTCGTTGATTGAAATTGGCCCAACACAGGCAGAGATAATTCAATTTGTTTAACGAACATATAAACTAATGCTATTATTACGGCTTGCAGGCGCGCTAGGGCAATAATCAGTGTACATAAATTAAAGCAATGCGCATCAGCTACCATCTCAAATGGGTGGGAACAGTATTGCATGTGCAGTTCCTTTGTTATAAACAATTAAACAATGAAAATTGTTATTCCGGTTAAACGGATATAGTTACAACGACGGGGTATTTTTTATCGTATAGCTTATTCTTTTCCCTTTCTTTTGAGACGTCGTTGATTACAAGCGACCCAGCAGAAGCAGAGATAACAATTTTTTTAAATTTTGTCGCTAACGATATGTCGACTACGGTACAAGTGACGCCATCTCGCGTTTGCGGCCTTTTTCGCAGTTTTCCGCACCGCCAAAACGGAATTCCTGGATTACATCGTTAATTTAAACAATAGCGTTTTTCTGGGCTTCCACTTGGTATTTCTTAACCGGACTTGACTTGAATTATAGCTACGGACCATAGGTATCCTCCCCAGTGGTTGCAACAATATGGCATTTGTGGTTTAACAGTTATTAACAATTGAAAAATCAGCAAAAATGCACTCCGGGTCACTGCAATTATCTCGGCTTCTGCTGTGCCCATTTTAATCAGCAATATCTCAAATGAAAGGAAAGCGAATCTGCTCCACGAGAAAAACTACACCGCTGCTGTTACTGTATGCAGTTGACAGTAATAACAATTTCAATTGTTCAATTGTTTATAACAAATGAACCGCGTATCGAATAACACTCTCGGCTATTGGAGATTGTAGCTGATGCTCATAGCTTTAATTGAGGTCCTATGATGATTGACGTAGCTTGCCTGCAAACCGAGATAATTGAATTTGTTTAACGAAATTATAAACTAATGCTATTATTTCGGCTTGCAGGCGCGCTAGGGCAATAATCAGTGGACATAAATTAAAGCTATGAGCATTAGCTACCATCTCCAATGGGTGGGAAAATTATTGCATGTGCAGTTCCTTTGTTATAAACAATTAATGAATGAAAATTGTTATTCCGGTTGAACCGATATAGTTACAGTGGCGGGGTATTTTTGATCGTATAGCTTATTCGTTTCTCTTTCTTTGGAGACGTCGTTGATTAAAATTGGCCCAACACAGGCAGAGATAATTCTATTTGTTTAACGAAATTATAAACTAATGCTATTATTTCGGCTTGCAGGCGCGATAGGGCAATAATCAGTGGACATAAATTAAAGCTATGAGCATCAGCTACCATCTCAAATAGGTGGGAACAGTATTGCATGTGCAGTTCCTTTGTTATAAACAATTAAACAATGGAAATTGTTATTCTGGTTAAACGGATTTAGTTACAGCGACGGCGTATTTTTTATCGTATGGCTTATTCGTTTCTCTTTCTTTTGAGACGTCGTTGATTACAAGCGACCCAGCAGAAGCAGAGATAACAATTTTTTTAAATTTTGTCGGTAACGATATGTCGAAAACGGTACAAGTGACGCCATCTCGCGTTTGCGGCCTTTTTCGCAGTTTTCCGCACCGCCAAAACGGAATTCCTGGATTACATCGTTAATTTAAACAATAGCGTTTTTCTGGGCTTCCACTTGGTATTCCTTAACCGGACTTGACTTGAATTATAGCTACGGACCATAGGTATCCTCCCCAGTGGTTGCAACAATATGGCATTTGTGGTTTAACAGTTATTAACAATTGAAAAATCAGCAAAAATGCACTCCGGGTCACTGCAATTATATCGGCTTCTGCTGGGCCCATTTTAATCAGCAATATCTCAAATGAAAGGAAAGAGAATCTGCTCCACGAGAAAAACTACACCGCTGCTGTAACTGTATGCAGTTGACCGTAATAACAATTTCAATTGTTCAATTGTTTATAACAAATGAACCGCCAATCGAATAACACTCTCGGCTATTGGAGATTGTAGCTGATGCTCATAGCTTTAATTGAGGTCCTATGATGATTGACGTAGCTTGCCTGCAAACCGAGATAATTGAATTTGTTTAACGAAATTATAAACAAATGCTATTATTTTGGCTTGCAGGCGCGTTAGGGTCAATCATCAGTAGACATAAATTAACGCTATGAGCATCAGCTACCATCTCCAATGGGTGGGAAAATTATTGCATTTGCAGTTCATTTGTTATAAACAATTAAACAATGTAAATTGTTATTCCGGTTAAACGGATATAGTTACAACGACGGGGTATTTTTTATCGTATAGCTTATTCTTTTCCCTTTCTTTTGAGACGTCGTTGATTACAAGCGACCCAGCAGAAGCAGAGATAACAATTTTTTTAAATTTTGTCGCTAACGATATGTCGAAAACGGTACAAGTGACGCCATCTCGCGTTTGCGGCCTTTTTCGCAGTTTTCCGCAACGGATCTAGTTACAGCGACGGGGTATTTTTTATCGTATGGCTTATTCGTTTCTCTTTCGTTGGAGACTTCGTTGATTGAAATTGGCCCAACACAGGCAGAGATAATTCAATTTGTTTAACGAAATTATAAACTAATGCTATTATTTCGGCTTGCAGGCGCGCTAGGGCAATAATCAGTGGACATAAATTAAAGCTATGAGCATCAGCTACCATCTCCAATGGGTGGGAAAATTATTGCATGTGCAGTTCCTTTGTTATAAACAATTAATCAATGAAAATTGTTATTCCGGTTAAACCGATATAGTTACAGTGACGGGGTATTTTTGATCGTATAGCTTATTCGTTTCTCTTTCTTTGCAGACGTCGTTGATTAAAATTGGCCCAACACAGGCAGAGATAATTCTATTTGTTTAACGAAATTATAAACTAATGCTATTATTTCGGCTTGCAGGCGCGCTAGGGCAATAATCAGTGGACATAAATTAAAGCTATGAGCATCAGCTACCATCTCAAATAGGTGGGAACAGTATTGCATGTGCAGTTCCTTTGTTATAAACAATTAAACAATGGAAATTGTTATTCTGGTTAAACGGATTTAGTTACAGCGACGGCGTATTTTTTATCGTATGGCTTATTCGTTTCTCTTTCTTTTGAGACGTCGTTGATTAAAATTGGCCCAACACAGGCAGAGATAATTCTATTTGTTTAACGAAATTATAAACTAATGCTATTATTTCGGCTTGCAGGCGCGCTAGGGCAATAATCAGTGGACATAAATTAAAGCTATGAGCATCAGCTACCATCTCAAATAGGTGGGAACAGTATTGCATGTGCAGTTCCTTTGTTATAAACAATTAAACAATGGAAATTGTTATTCTGGTTAAACGGATTTAGTTACAGCGACGGCGTATTTTTTATCGTATGGCTTATTCGTTTCTCTTTCTTTTGAGACGTCGTTGATTGAAATTGGCCCAACACAGGCAGAGATAATTCAATTTGTTTAACGAAATTATAAACTAATGCTATTATTTCGGCTTGCAGGCGCGCTAGGGCAATAATCAGTGGACATAAATTCAAGCTATGAGCATCAGCTACCATCTCAAATAGGTGGGAAAATTATTGCGTGTGCAGTTCCTTTGTTATAAACAATTAAACAATGAAAATTGTTATGCCGGTTAAACGGATATAGTTACAACGACGGGGTATTTTTTATCGTATAGCTTATTCTTTTCCCTTTCTTTTGAGACGTCGTTGATTACAAGCGACCCAGCAGAAGCAGAGATAACAATTTTTTTAAATTTTGCCGCTAACGATATGTCGAAAACGGTACAAGTGACGCCATCTCTGGTTTGCGGCCTTTTTCGCAGTTTTCCGCACCGCCAAAACGGAATTCCTGGATTACATCGTTAATTTAAACAATAGCGTTTTTCTGGGCTTCCACTTGGTATTCCTTAACCGGACTTGACTTGAATTATAGCTACGGACCATAGGTATCCTCCCCAGTGGTTGCAACAATATGGCATTTGTGGTTTAACAGTTATTAACAATTGAAAAATCAGCAAAAATGCACTCCGGGTCACTGCAATTATCTCGGCTTCTGCTGGGCCCATTTTAATCAGCAATATCTCAAATGTAAGGAAAGAGAATCTGCTCCACGAGAAAAACTACACCGCTGCTGTAACTGTATGCAGTTGACCGTAATAACAATTTCAATTGTTCAATTGTTTATAACAAATGAACCGCGTATCGAATAACGCTCTCGGCTATTGGAGATTGTAGCTGATGCTCATAGCTTTAATTGAGGTCCTATGATGATTGACGTAGCTTGCCTGCAAACCGAGATAATTGAATTTGTTTAACGAAATTATAATCAAATGCTATTATTTTGGCTTGCAGGCGCGTTAGGGTCAATCATCAGTAGACATAAATTAACGCTATGAGCATCAGCTACCATCTCCAATGGGTGGGAAATATATTGCATGTGCAGTTCATTTGTTATAAACAATTAAACAATTAAAATTGTTATTCCGGTTAACACGATTTAGCTACAGCAACAGGATATTTTTTATCGTATAGCTTGTCCGATTCCCTTTCTTTTGAGACGTCGTTGATTAAAATCGGCACAACAGAAGCCGAGATAATTCAATTTGTTTAACGAAATTATAAACAAATGCCATTCTTGCGGCTTGCAGGCCACCTACGTCAATGATCAGTGGACATAAAGTGAAGCAATGAGCATCAGCTACCATCTCCAATAGGTGGGAGCATTGTTGCATGTGCAGTTCATTTGTTATAAACTATTAAACAATTAAAATTGTTATTCCGGTTAAACAGATATAGGTACAGCAACGGAGTATTTTTTATCGAATAGCTTATTCGTTTGCCTTTCTTTTGAGATATTGTTGATTAAAACGGCCCTGCTGAAGCCGAGATAATTGAAGTGACCCGGACTGCATTTTTGCTGACTTTTCAATTGTTAATAATTTTTCAACCACAAATGCCATATTGTTGCAACTGTTGCAGGAGATATCTATGGTCCGTAGCATTAATCTAAGACAAGTCCGGTTAAGAAATACCCAGTAGAAGCCGAGAAAAACGCAATTGTTAAAACTAACGATGTAATCCAGGAATTCCGTTTTGGCGGTGCGGAAAACTGCGAAAAAGGCCGCAAACGAGAGATGGCGTCACTTGTACCGTTTTCGACATTTCGTTACCGAAACAAGTTTAAAAAATTATTATCTCGGCTTCTGCCAGGCCGATTTTAATCAACAATATCTCAAATGAAAGGAAAGAGAATCAGCTATACGATAAAAAATACCACGTTTCTGTAGCTATATCCGTTTAACCGGAATAACACTTTTAATTGTTTAATTGTTTATAACTAATGAACAGCTCATCGGCTACTGCAATCACCTATTGGACATTGTAGCTGCTGGTCCTAGCTTTAATTTATGTCGTTTGATGATTCACGTAGCTCGCCTGCAAACCAAGATAAATGAATTTGTTCAACGGAATTATAAACAAATGCTATTATTTCGGCTAGCAGGCAAGCTACGGCAATGATCACTAGACATAAATGAAAGCTATGAGTATCAGCTGCCATCTCCAATAGGTGGGAACATTGTTGCATGTACAGCTCATTTGTTATAAACTATTAAACAATTAAAATTGTTATTCCGGTTAAAGGGATATAGGTACAGCAATGGGGTATTTTTTGTCGTGTAGCTTGTTCGTTTCCCTTTCTTTTGAGACGTCGTTGAATAAAATCATCCCAGCAGAGGCCGAGATAATTCAATTTGTTTAACGGAATTTTAAACAAATGCCATTATGTCGGCTTGCAGGCAAGCTACGGCAATGATCACTGGACATAAATGAAAGCTCTGAGCATCGGCTACCATCTCCAATAGGTGGGAACATTGTTGTATGTGCAGTTCCTTTGTTATAAACAATTAAACAATTAAAATGGTTATTCCGGTTAAACGGATATAGGTACAGCAATGGGGTATTTTTTTGCGTGTAGCTGATTCTCTTTCCTTTCATTTGAGTTATTGCTGATTAAAATCGGCCCAGCAGAAGCCGAGATAACAATTTTTTTAAATTTTGTCGCTAACGATATGTCGAAAACGGTACAAGTGACGCCATCTCTGGTTTGCGGCCTTTTTCGCAGTTTTCCGCACCGCCAAAACGGAATTCCTGGATTACATCGTTAATTTAAACAATAGCGTTTTTCTGGGCTTCCACTTGGTATTCCTTAACCGGACTTGACTTGAATTATAGCTACGGACCATAGGTATCCTCCCCAGTGGTTGCAACAATATGGCATTTGTGGTTTAACAGTTATTAACAATTGAAAAATCAGCAAAAATGCACTCCGGGTCACTGCAATTATCTCGGCTTCTGCTGGGCCCATTTTAATCAGCAATATCTCAAATGAAAGGAAAGAGAATCTGCTCCACGAGAAAAACTACACCGCTGCTGTAACTGTATGCAGTTGACCGTAATAACAATTTCAATTGTTCAATTGTTTATAACAAATGAACCGCGTATCGAATAACGCTCTCGGCTATTGGAGATTGTAGCTGATGCTCATAGCATTAATTGAGGTCCTATGATGATTGACGTAGCTTGCCTGCAAACCGAGATAATTGAATTTGTTTAACGAAATTATAATCAAATGCTATTATTTTGGCTTGCACTCGTGTTAGGGTCAATCATCAGTAGACATAAATTAAAGCTATGAGCATCAGCTACCATCTCAAATAGGTGGGAAAATTATTGCATGTGCAGTTCCTTTGTTATAAACAATTAAACAATGAAAATTGTTATTCCGGTTAAACGGATCTAGTTACAGCGACGGGGTATTTTTTATCGTATGGCTTATTCGTGGTTTAACAGTTATTAACAATTGAAAAATCAGCAAAAATGCACTCCGGGTCACTGCAATTATCTCGGCTTCTGCTGGGCCCATTTTAACTGGGCCCATGTGCAGTTCCTTTGTTATAAACAATTAATCAATGAAAATTGTTATTCCGGTTAAACCGATATAGTTACAGTGACGGGGTATTTTTGATCGTATAGCTTATTCGTTTCTCTTTCTTTGCAGACGTCGTTGATTAAAATTGGCCCAACACAGGCAGAGATAATTCTATTTGTTTAACGAAATTATAAACTAATGCTATTATTTCGGCTTGCAGGCGCGCTAGGGCAATAATCAGTGGACATAAATTAAAGCTATGAGCATCAGCTACCATCTCAAATAGGTGGGAACAGTATTGCATGTGCAGTTCCTTTGTTATAAACAATTAAACAATGGAAATTGTTATTCTGGTTAAACGGATTTAGTTACAGCGACGGCGTATTTTTTATCGTATGGCTTATTCGTTTCTCTTTCTTTTGAGACGTCGTTGATTAAAATTGGCCCAACACAGGCAGAGATAATTCTATTTGTTTAACGAAATTATAAACTAATGCTATTATTTCGGCTTGCAGGCGCGCTAGGGCAATAATCAGTGGACATAAATTAAAGCTATGAGCATCAGCTACCATCTCAAATAGGTGGGAACAGTATTGCATGTGCAGTTCCTTTGTTATAAACAATTAAACAATGGAAATTGTTATTCTGGTTAAACGGATTTAGTTACAGCGACGGCGTATTTTTTATCGTATGGCTTATTCGTTTCTCTTTCTTTTGAGACGTCGTTGATTGAAATTGGCCCAACACAGGCAGAGATAATTCAATTTGTTTAACGAAATTATAAACTAATGCTATTATTTCGGCTTGCAGGCGCGCTAGGGCAATAATCAGTGGACATAAATTCAAGCTATGAGCATCAGCTACCATCTCAAATAGGTGGGAAAATTATTGCGTGTGCAGTTCCTTTGTTATAAACAATTAAACAATGAAAATTGTTATGCCGGTTAAACGGATATAGTTACAACGACGGGGTATTTTTTATCGTATAGCTTATTCTTTTCCCTTTCTTTTGAGACGTCGTTGATTACAAGCGACCCAGCAGAAGCAGAGATAACAATTTTTTTAAATTTTGTCGCTAACGATATGTCGAAAACGGTACAAGTGACGCCATCTCTGGTTTGCGGCCTTTTTCGCAGTTTTCCGCACCGCCAAAACGGAATTCCTGGATTACATCGTTAATTTAAACAATAGCGTTTTTCTGGGCTTCCACTTGGTATTCCTTAACCGGACTTGACTTGAATTATAGCTACGGACCATAGGTATCCTCCCCAGTGGTTGCAACAATATGGCATTTGTGGTTTAACAGTTATTAACAATTGAAAAATCAGCAAAAATGCACTCCGGGTCACTGCAATTATCTCGGCTTCTGCTGGGCCCATTTTAATCAGCAATATCTCAAATGAAAGGAAAGAGAATCTGCTCCACGAGAAAAACTACACCGCTGCTGTAACTGTATGCAGTTGACCGTAATAACAATTTCAATTGTTCAATTGTTTATAACAAATGAACCGCGTATCGAATAACGCTCTCGGCTATTGGAGATTGTAGCTGATGCTCATAGCTTTAATTGAGGTCCTATGATGATTGACGTAGCTTGCCTGCAAACCGAGATAATTGAATTTGTTTAACGAAATTATAATCAAATGCTATTATTTTGGCTTGCAGGCGCGTTAGGGTCAATCATCAGTAGACATAAATTAACGCTATGAGCATCAGCTACCATCACCAATGGGTGGGAAATATATTGCATGTGCAGTTCATTTGTTATAAACAATTAAACAATTAAAATTGTTATTCCGGTTAACACGATTTAGCTACAGCAACAGGATATTTTTTATCGTATAGCTTGTCCGATTCCCTTTCTTTTGAGACGTCGTTGATTAAAATCGGCACAACAGAAGCCGAGATAATTCAATTTGTTTAACGAAATTATAAACAAATGCCATTCTTGCGGCTTGCAGGCCACCTACGTCAATGATCAGTGGACATAAAGTGAAGCAATGAGCATCAGCTACCATCTCCAATAGGTGGGAGCATTGTTGCATGTGCAGTTCATTTGTTATAAACTATTATACAATTAAAATTGTTATTCCGGTTAAACAGATATAGGTACAGCAACGGAGTATTTTTTATCGAATAGCTTATTCGTTTGCCTTTCTTTTGAGATATTGTTGATTAAAACGGCCCTGCTGAAGCCGAGATAATTGAAGTGACCCGGACTGCATTTTTGCTGACTTTTCAATTGTTAATAATTTTTCAACCACAAATGCCATATTGTTGCAACTGTTGCAGGAGATATCTATGGTCCGTAGCATTAATCTAAGACAAGTCCGGTTAAGAAATACCCAGTAGAAGCCGAGAAAAACGCAATTGTTAAAACTAACGATGTAATCCAGGAATTCCGTTTTGGCGGTGCGGAAAACTGCGAAAAAGGCCGCAAACGAGAGATGGCGTCACTTGTACCGTTTTCGACATTTCGTTACCGAAACAAGTTTAAAAAATTATTATCTCGGCTTCTGCCAGGCCGATTTTAATCAACAATATCTCAAATGAAAGGAAAGAGAATCAGCTATACGATAAAAAATACCACGTTTCTGTAGCTATATCCGTTTAACCGGAATAACACTTTTAATTGTTTAATTGTTTATAACTAATGAACAGCTCATCGGCTACTGCAATCACCTATTGGACATTGTAGCTGCTGGTCCTAGCTTTAATTTATGTCGTTTGATGATTCACGTAGCTCGCCTGCAAACCAAGATAAATGAATTTGTTCAACGGAATTATAAACAAATGCTATTATTTCGGCTAGCAGGCAAGCTACGGCAATGATCACTAGACATAAATGAAAGCTATGAGTATCAGCTACCATCTCCAATAGGTGGGAACATTGTTGCATGTACAGCTCATTTGTTATAAACTATTAAACAATTAAAATTGTTATTCCGGTTAAAGGGATATAGGTACAGCAATGGGGTATTTTTTGTCGTGTAGCTTGTTCGTTTCCCTTTCTTTTGAGACGTCGTTGAATAAAATCATCCCAGCAGAGGCCGAGATAATTCAATTTGTTTAACGGAATTTTAAACAAATGCCATTATGTCGGCTTGCAGGCAAGCTACGGCAATGATCACTGGACATAAATGAAAGCTCTGAGCATCGGCTACCATCTCCAATAGGTGGGAACATTGTTGTATGTGCAGTTCCTTTGTTATAAACAATTAAACAATTAAAATGGTTATTCCGGTTAAACGGATATAGGTACAGCAATGGGGTATTTTTTTGCGTGTAGCTGATTCTCTTTCCTTTCATTTGAGTTATTGCTGATTAAAATCGGCCCAGCAGAAGCCGAGATAACAATTTTTTTAAATTTTGTCGCTAACGATATGTCGAAAACGGTACAAGTGACGCCATCTCTGGTTTGCGGCCTTTTTCGCAGTTTTCCGCACCGCCAAAACGGAATTCCTGGATTACATCGTTAATTTAAACAATAGCGTTTTTCTGGGCTTCCACTTGGTATTCCTTAACCGGACTTGACTTGAATTATAGCTACGGACCATAGGTATCCTCCCCAGTGGTTGCAACAATATGGCATTTGTGGTTTAACAGTTATTAACAATTGAAAAATCAGCAAAAATGCACTCCGGGTCACTGCAATTATCTCGGCTTCTGCTGGGCCCATTTTAATCAGCAATATCTCAAATGAAAGGAAAGAGAATCTGCTCCACGAGAAAAACTACACCGCTGCTGTAACTGTATGCAGTTGACCGTAATAACAATTTCAATTGTTCAATTGTTTATAACAAATGAACCGCGTATCGAATAACGCTCTCGGCTATTGGAGATTGTAGCTGATGCTCATAGCATTAATTGAGGTCCTATGATGATTGACGTAGCTTGCCTGCAAACCGAGATAATTGAATTTGTTTAACGAAATTATAATCAAATGCTATTATTTTGGCTTGCACTCGTGTTAGGGTCAATCATCAGTAGACATAAATTAAAGCTATGAGCATCAGCTACCATCTCAAATAGGTGGGAAAATTATTGCATGTGCAGTTCCTTTGTTATAAACAATTAAACAATGAAAATTGTTATTCCGGTTAAACGGATATAGTTACAGCGACGGGGTATTTTTGATAGTATATCTTATTCGTTTCTCTTTCTTTTGAGACGTCGTTGATTAAAATTGGCCCAACACAGGCAGAGATAATTCAATTTGTTTAACGAAATTATAAACAAATGCTATTATTTTGGCTTGCACTCGTGTTAGGGTCAATCATCAGTAGACATAAATTAAAGCTATGAGCATCAGCTACCATCTCAAATGGGTGGGAACAGTATTGCATTTGCAGTTCATTTGTTATAAACAATTAAACAATGTAAATTGTTATTCCGGTTAAACGGATATAGTTACAACGACGGGGTATTTTTTATCGTATAGCTTATTCTTTTCCCTTTCTTTTGAGACGTCGTTGATTACAAGCGACCCAGCAGAAGCAGAGATAACAATTTTTTTAAATTTTGTCGCTAACGATATGTCGAAAACGGTACAAGTGACGCCATCTCGCGTTTGCGACCTTTTTCGCAGTTTTCCGCACCGCCAAAACGGAATTCCTGGATTACATCGTTAATTTAAACAATAGCGTTTTTCTGGGCTTCCACTTGGTATTCCTTAACCGGACTTGACTTGAAATATAGCTACGGACCATAGGTATCCTCCCCAGTGGTTGCAACAATATGGCATTTGTGGTTTAACAGTTATTAACAATTGAAAAATCAGCAAAAATGCAGTCCGGGTCACTGCAATTATATCGGCTTCTGCTGGGCCCATTTTAATCAGCAATATCTCAAATGAAAGGAAAGAGAATCTGCTCCACGAGAAAAACTACACCGCTGCTGTAACTGTATGCAGTTGACCGTAATAACAATTTCAATTGTTCAATTGTTTATAACAAATGAACCGCGAATCGAATAACACTCTCGGCTATTGGAGATTGTAGCTGATGCTCATAGCTTTAATTGAGGTCCTATGATGATTGACGTAGCTTGCCTGCAAACCGAGATAATTGAATTTGTTTAACGAAATTATAATCAAATGCTATTATTTTGGCTTGCACTCGTGTTAGGGTCAATCATCAGTAGACATAAATTAAAGCTATGAGCATCAGCTACCATCTCAAATAGGTGGGAAAATTATTGCGTGTGCAGTTCCTTTGTTATAAACAATTAAACAATGAAAATTGTTATTCCGGTTAAACGGATATAGTTACAGCGACGGGGTATTTTTGATAGTATATCTTATTCGTTTCTCTTTCTTTTGAGACGTCGTTGATTAAAATTGGCCCAACACAGACAGAGATAATTCAATTTGTTTAACGAAATTATAAACAAATGCTATTATTTTGGCTTGCACTCGTGTTAGGGTCAATCATCAGTAGACATAAATTAAAGCTATGAGCATCAGCTACCATCTCAAATGGGTGGGAACAGTATTGCATGTGCAGTTCCTTTGTTATAAGCAATTAAACAATGAAAATTGTTATTCCGGTTAAACGGATCTAGTTACAGCGACGGGGTATTTTTTATCGTATGGCTTATTCGTTTCTCTTTCGTTGGAGACTTCGTTGATTGAAATTGGCCCAACACAGGCAGAGATAATTCAATTTGTTTAACGAAATTATAAACTAATGCTATTATTTCGGCTTGCAGGCGCGCTAGGGCAATAATCAGTGGACATAAATTAAAGCTATGAGCATCAGCTACCATCTCCAATGGGTGGGAAAATTATTGCATGCGCAGTTCCTTTGTTATAAACAATTAATCAATGAAAATTGTTATTCCGGTTAAACCGATATAGTTACAGTGACGGGGTATTTTTGATCGTATAGCTTATTCGTTTCTCTTTCTTTGCAGACGTCGTTGATTAAAATTGGCCCAACACAGGCAGAGATAATTCTATTTGTTTAACGAAATTATAAACTAATGCTATTATTTCGGCTTGCAGGCGCGCTAGGGCAATAATCAGTGGACATAAATTAAAGCTATGAGCATCAGCTACCATCTCAAATAGGTGGGAACAGTATTGCATGTGCAGTTCCTTTGTTATAAACAATTAAACAATGGAAATTGTTATTCTGGTTAAACGGATATAGTTACAACGACGGGGTATTTTTTATCCTATAGCTTATTCGTTTCCCTTTCTTTTGAGACGTCGTTGATTACAAGCGACCCAGCAGAAGCAGAGATAACAATTTTTTAAAATTTTGTCGCTAACGATATGTCGAATACGGTACAAGTGACACCATCTCGCGTTTGCAGCCTTTTTCGCAGTTTTCCGCACCGCCAAAACGGAATTCCTGGATTACATCGTTAATTTAAACAATAGCGTTTTTCTGGGCTTCCACTTGGTATTTCTTAACCGGACTTGACTTGAATTATAGCTACGGACCATAGGTATCCTCCCCAGTGGTTGCAACAATATGGCATTTGTGGTTTAACAGTTATTAACAATTGAAAAATCAGCAAAAATGCACTCCGGGTCACTGCAATTATATCGGCTTCTGCTGGGCCCATTTTAATCAGCAATATCTCAAATGAAAGGAAAGAGAATCTGCTCCACGAGAAAAACTACACCGCTGCTGTAACTGTATGCAGTTGACCGTAATAACAATTTCAATTGTTCAATTGTTTATAACAAATGAACCGCGAATCGAATAACACTCTCGGCTATTGGAGATTGTAGCTGATGCTCATAGCTTTAATTGAGGTCCTATGATGATTGACGTAGCTTGCCTGCAAACCGAGATAATTGAATTTGTTTAACGAAATTATAATCAAATGCTATTATTTTGGCTTGCACTCGTGTTAGGGTCAATCATCAGTAGACATAAATTAAAGCTATGAGCATCAGCTACCATCTCAAATAGGTGGGAAAATTATTGCGTGTGCAGTTCCTTTGTTATAAACAATTAAACAATGAAAATTGTTATTCCGGTTAAACGGATATAGTTACAGCGACGGGGTATTTTTGATAGTATATCTTATTCGTTTCTCTTTCTTTTGAGACGTCGTTGATTAAAATTGGCCCAACACAGGCAGAGATAATTCAATTTGTTTAACGAAATTATAAACAAATGCTATTATTTTGGCTTGCACTCGTGTTAGGGTCAATCATCAGTAGACATAAATTAAAGCCATGAGCATCAGCTACCATCTCAAATGGGTGGGAACAGTATTGCATGTGCAGTTCCTTTGTTATAAGCAATTAAACAATGAAAATTGTTATTCCGGTTAAACGGATCTAGTTACAGCGACGGGGTATTTTTTATCGTATGGCTTATTCGTTTCTCTTTCGTTGGAGACTTCGTTGATTGAAATTGGCCCAACACAGGCAGAGATAATTCAATTTGTTTAACGAAATTATTAACTAATGCTATTATTTCGGCTTGCAGGCGCGCTAGGGCAATAATCAGTGGACATAAATTAAAGCTATGAGCATCAGCTACCATCTCCAATGGGTGGGAAAATTATTGCATGCGCAGTTCCTTTGTTATAAACAATTAATCAATGAAAATTGTTATTCCGGTTAAACCGATATAGTTACAGTGACGGGGTATTTTTGATCGTATAGCTTATTCGTTTCTCTTTCTTTGCAGACGTCGTTGATTAAAATTGGCCCAACACAGGCAGAGATAATTCTATTTGTTTAACGAAATTATAAACTAATGCTATTATTTCGGCTTGCAGGCGCGCTAGGGCAATAATCTGTGGACATAAATTAAAGCTATGAGCATCAGCTACCATCTCAAATAGGTGGGAACAGTATTGCATGTGCAGTTCCTTTGTTATAAACAATTAAACAATGGAAATTGTTATTCTGGTTAAACGGATATAGTTACAACGACGGGGTATTTTTTATCGTATAGCTTATTCGTTTCCCTTTCTTTTGAGACGTCGTTGATTACAAGCGACCCAGCAGAAGCAGAGATAACAATTTTTTAAAATTTTGTCGCTAACGATATGTCGAATACGGTACAAGTGACGCCATCTCGCGTTTGCGGCCTTTTTCGCAGTTTTCCGCACCGCCAAAACGGAATTCCTGGATTACATCGTTAATTTAAACAATAGCGTTTTTCTGGGCTTCCACTTGGTATTTCTTAACCGGACTTGACTTGAATTATAGCTACGGACCATAGGTATCCTCCCCAGTGGTTGCAACAATATGGCATTTGTGGTTTAACAGTTATTAACAATTGAAAAATCAGCAAAAATGCACTCCGGGTCACTGCAATTATATCGGCTTCTGCTGGGCCCATTTTAATCAGCAATATCTCAAATGAAAGGAAAGAGAATCTGCTCCACGAGAAAAACTACACCGCTGCTGTAACTGTATGCAGTTGACCGTAATAACAATTCCAATTGTTCAATTGTTTATAACAAATGAACCGCGTATCGCATAACGCTCTCGGCTATTTTAGATTGTAGCTGATGCTCATAGCTTTAATTGAGGTCCTATGATGATTGACGTAGCTTGCCTGCAAACCGAGATAATTGAATTTGTTTTACGAAATTATAAACAAATGCTATTATTTTGGCTTGCAGGCGCGTTAGGGTCAATCATCAGTAGACATAAATTAACGCTATGAGCATCAGCTACCATCTCCAATGGGTGGGAAATATATTGCATTTGCAGTTCATTTGTTATAAACAATTAAACAATGAAAATTGTTATTCCGGTTAAACGGATATAGTTACAACGACGGGGTATATTTTATCGTATAGCTTATTCGTTTCCCTTTCTTTTGAGACGACGTTGATTAAACTTGTCCCCACACAGGCAGAGATAATTCAATTTGTTAAACGAAATTATAAACTAATGCTATTATTTCGGCTTGCAGGCGCGCTAGGGCAATAATCAGTGGACATAAACTAAAGCTATGAGTATCAGCTACCATCTCAAATAGGTGGGAAAATTATTGCGTGTGCAGTTCCTTTGTTATAAACAATTAAACAATGGAAATTGTTATTCCGGTTAAACGGATATAGTTACAGCGACGGGGTATTTTTGATCGTATATCTTATTCGTTTCTCTTTCTTTTGAGACGTCGTTGATTAAAATTGGCCCAACACAGGCAGAGATAATTCAATTTGTTTAACGAAATTATAAACAAATGCTATTATTTTGGCTTGCACTCGTGTTAGGGTCAATCATCAGTAGACATAAATTAAAGCTATGAGCATCAGCTACCATCTCAAATGGGTGGGAACAGTATTGCATGGACAGTTCCTTAGTTATAAACAATTAATCAATGAAAATTGTTATTCCGGTTAAACGGATATAGTTACAGCGACGGGGTATTTTTGATCTTATAGCTTATTCGTTTCTCTTTCTTTTGAGAAGTCGCTGATTAAAATTGGCCCAACACAGGCAGAGATAATTCAATTTGTTTAACGAACTTATAAACTAATGCTATTATTTCGGCTTGCAGGCGCGCTAGGGCAATAATCAGTGGACATAAACTAAAGCTATGAGCATCAGCTACCATCTCCAATGGGTGGGAAATATATTGCATTTGCAGTTCATTTGTTATAAACAATTAAACAATGAAAATTGTTATTCCGGTTAAACGGATATAGTTACAACGACGGGGTATTTTTTATCGTATAGCTTATTCGTTTCCCTTTCTTTTGAGACGTCGTTGATTACAAGCGACCCAGCAGAAGCAGAGATAACAATTTTTTTAAATTTTGTCGCTAACGATATGTCGACTACGGTACAAGTGACGCCATCTCGCGTTTGCGGCCTTTTTCGCAGTTTTCCGCACCGCCAAAACGGAATTCCTGGATTACATCGTTAATTTAAACAATAGCGTTTTTCTGGGCTTCCACATGGTATTCCTTAACCGGACTTGACTTGAATTATAGCTACGGACCATAGGTATCCTCCCCAGTGGTTGCAACAATATGGCATTTGTGGTTTAACAGTTATTAACAATTGAAAAATCAGCAAAAATGCACTCCGGGTCACTGCAATTATATCGGCTTCTGCTGGGCCCATTTTAATCAGCAATATCTCAAATGAAAGGAAAGAGAATCTGCTCCACGAGAAAAACTACACCGCTGCTGTAACTGTATGCAGTTGACTGTAATAACAATTTCAATTGTTCAATTGTTTATAACAAATGAACCGCTTATCGAATAACGCTCTCGGCTATTGGAGATTGTAGCTGATGCTCATAGCTTTAATTGAGGTCCTATGATGATTGACGTAGCTTGCCTGCAAACCGAGATAATTGAATTTGTTTAACGAAATTATAATCAAATGCTATTATTTTGGCTTGCAGGCGCGTTAGGGTCAATCATCAGTAGACATAAATTAACGCTATGAGCATC
The DNA here is from genome assembly GCA_963667235.1 of Nomada lathburiana. Taxonomy (NCBI): domain Eukaryota; kingdom Metazoa; phylum Arthropoda; class Insecta; order Hymenoptera; family Apidae; genus Nomada; species Nomada lathburiana. The sequence continues at coordinate 5,217,245 of OY763898.1, read as the reverse complement.
AGCTACCATCTCCAAAGGGTGGGAAAATTATTGCATTTGCATTTCCTTTGTTATAAACAATTAAACAATGAAAATTGTTATTCCGGTTAAACGGATATAGTTACAACGACGGGGTAGTTTTTATCGTATAGCTTATTCGTTTCTCTTTCTTTGGAGACGTCGTTGATTAAAATTGGCCCAACACAGGCAGAGATAATTCTATTTGTTTAACGAAATTATATACTAATGCTATTATTTCGGCTTGCAGGCGCGCTAGGGAAATAATCAGTGGACATAAACTAAAGCTATGAGCATCAGCTACCATCTCAAATAGGTGGGAAAATTATTGCGTGTGCAGTTCCTTTGTTATAAACTATTAAACAATGAAAATTGTTATTCCGGTTAAACGGATATAGTTACAGCGACGGGGTATTTTTGATCGTATGGCTTATTCGTTTCTCTTTCTTTGGAGACGTCGTTGATTGAAATTGGCCCAACACAGGCAGAGATAATTCAATTTGTTTAACGAACATATAAACTAATGCTATTATTACGGCTTGCAGGCGCGCTAGGGCAATAATCAGTGTACATAAATTAAAGCAATGCGCATCAGCTACCATCTCAAATGGGTGGGAACAGTATTGCATGTGCAGTTCCTTTGTTATAAACAATTAAACAATGAAAATTGTTATTCCGGTTAAACGGATATAGTTACAACGACGGGGTATTTTTTATCGTATAGCTTATTCGTTTCCCTTTCTTTTGAGACGTCGTTGATTACAAGCGACCCAGCAGAAGCAGAGATAACAATTTTTTAAGATTTTGTCGCTAACGATATGTCGACTACGGTACAAGTGACGCCATCTCGCGTTTGCGGCCTTTTTCGCAGTTTTCCGCACCGCCAAAACGGAATTCCTGGATTACATCGTTAATTTAAACAATAGCGTTTTTCTGGGCTTCCACTTGGTATTTCTTAACCGGACTTGACTTGCATTATAGCTACGGACCATAGGTATCCTCCCCAGTGGAGTCAACAATATGGCATTTGTGGTTTAACAGTTATTAACAATTGAAAAATCAGCAAAAATGCACTCCGGGTCACTGCAATTATCTCGGCTTCTGCTGGGCCCATTTTAATCAGCAATATCTCAAATGAAAGGAAAGAGAATCTGCTCCACGAGAAAAACTACACCGCTGCTGTAACTGTATGCAGTTGACCGTAATAACAATTTCAATTGTTCAATTATTTATAACAAATAAACCGCGTATCGAATAACGCTCTCGGCTATTGGAGATTATAGCTGATGCCCATAGCTTTAATTGATGTTCTCTGATGATTGACGCAGCTTGCCTACAAACCGAGATAATTGAATTTGTTTAACGAAATTATAAACAAATGCTATTATTTTGGCTTGCACTCGTGTTAGGGTCAATCATCAGTAGACATAAATTAAAGCTATGAGCATCAGCTACCATCTCAAATGGGTGGGAACAGTATTGCATGTGCAGTTCCTTTGTTATAAGCAATTAAACAATGAAAATTGTTATTCCGGTTAAACGGATCTAGTTACAGCGACGGGGTATTTTTTATCGTATGGCTTATTCGTTTCTCTTTCGTTGGAGACTTCAATGATTTAATTTGGCCCAACACAGGCAGAGATAATTCAATTTGTTTAACGAAATTATCAACTAATGCTATTATTTCGGCTTGCAGGCGCGCTAGGGCAATAATCAGTGGACATAAATTAAAGCTATGAGCATCAGCTACCATCTCCAATGGGTGGGAAAATTATTGCATGTGCAGTTCCTTTGTTATAAACAATTAATCAATGAAAATTGTTATTCCGGTTAAACCGATATAGTTACAGTGACGGGGTATTTTTGATCGTATAGCTTATTCGTTTCTCTTTCTTTGCAGACGTCGTTGATTAAAATTGGCCCAACACAGGCAGAGATAATTCTATTTGTTTAACGAAATTATAAACTAATGCTATTATTTCGGCTTGCAGGCGCGCTAGGGCAATAATCAGTGGACATAAATTAAAGCTATGAGCATCAGCTACCATCTCAAATAGGTGGGAACAGTATTGCATGTGCAGTTCCTTTGTTATAAACAATTAAACAATGGAAATTGTTATTCTGGTTAAACGGATTTAGTTACAGCGACGGCGTATTTTTTATCGTATGGCTTATTCGTTTCTCTTTCTTTTGAGACGTCGTTGATTAAAATTGGCCCAACACAGGCAGAGATAATTCTATTTGTTTAACGAAATTATAAACTAATGCTATTATTTCGGCTTGCAGGCGCGCTAGGGCAATAATCAGTGGACATAAATTAAAGCTATGAGCATCAGCTACCATCTCCAATGGGTGGGAAAATTATTGCATGCGCAGTTCCTTTGTTATAAACAATTAATCAATGAAAATTGTTATTCCGGTTAAACCGATATAGTTACAGTGACGGGGTATTTTTGATCGTATAGCTTATTCGTTTCTCTTTCTTTGCAGACGTCGTTGATTAAAATTGGCCCAACACAGGCAGAGATAATTCTATTTGTTTAACGAAATTATAAACTAATGCTATTATTTCGGCTTGCAGGCGCGCTAGGGCAATAATCTGTGGACATAAATTAAAGCTATGAGCATCAGCTACCATCTCAAATAGGTGGGAACAGTATTGCATGTGCAGTTCCTTTGTTATAAACAATTAAACAATGGAAATTGTTATTCTGGTTAAACGGATATAGTTACAACGACGGGGTATTTTTTATCGTATAGCTTATTCGTTTCCCTTTCTTTTGAGACGTCGTTGATTACAAGCGACCCAGCAGAAGCAGAGATAACAATTTTTTAAAATTTTGTCGCTAACGATATGTCGAATACGGTACAAGTGACGCCATCTCGCGTTTGCGGCCTTTTTCGCAGTTTTCCGCACCGCCAAAACGGAATTCCTGGATTACATCGTTAATTTAAACAATAGCGTTTTTCTGGGCTTCCACTTGGTATTTCTTAACCGGACTTGACTTGAATTATAGCTACGGACCATAGGTATCCTCCCCAGTGGTTGCAACAATATGGCATTTGTGGTTTAACAGTTATTAACAATTGAAAAATCAGCAAAAATGCAGTCCGGGTCACTGCAATTATATCGGCTTCTGCTGGGCCCATTTTAATCAGCAATATCTCAAATGAAAGGAAAGAGAATCTGCTCCACGAGAAAAACTACACCGCTGCTGTAACTGTATGCAGTTGACCGTAATAACAATTTCAATTGTTCAATTGTTTATAACAAATGAACCGCGAATCGAATAACACTCTCGGCTATTGGAGATTGTAGCTGATGCTCATAGCTTTAATTGAGGTCCTATGATGATTGACGTAGCTTGCCTGCAAACCGAGATAATTGAATTTGTTTAACGAAATTATAATCAAATGCTATTATTTTGGCTTGCACTCGTGTTAGGGTCAATCATCAGTAGACATAAATTAAAGCTATGAGCATCAGCTACCATCTCAAATAGGTGGGAAAATTATTGCGTGTGCAGTTCCTTTGTTATAAACAATTAAACAATGAAAATTGTTATTCCGGTTAAACGGATATAGTTACAGCGACGGGGTATTTTTGATAGTATATCTTATTCGTTTCTCTTTCTTTTGAGACGTCGTTGATTAAAATTGGCCCAACACAGACAGAGATAATTCAATTTGTTTAACGAAATTATAAACAAATGCTATTATTTTGGCTTGCACTCGTGTTAGGGTCAATCATCAGTAGACATAAATTAAAGCTATGAGCATCAGCTACCATCTCAAATGGGTGGGAACAGTATTGCGTGTGCAGTTCCTTTGTTATAAACTATTAAACAATGAAAATTGTTATTCCGGTTAAACGGATATAGTTACAGCGACGGGGTATTTTTGATCGTATGGCTTATTCGTTTCTCTTTCTTTGGAGACGTCGTTGATTGAAATTGGCCCAACACAGGCAGAGATAATTCAATTTGTTTAACGAACATATAAACTAATGCTATTATTACGGCTTGCAGGCGCGCTAGGGCAATAATCAGTGTACATAAATTAAAGCAATGCGCATCAGCTACCATCTCAAATGGGTGGGAACAGTATTGCATGTGCAGTTCCTTTGTTATAAACAATTAAACAATGAAAATTGTTATTCCGGTTAAACGGATATAGTTACAACGACGGGGTATTTTTTATCGTATAGCTTATTCGTTTCCCTTTCTTTTGAGACGTCGTTGATTACAAGCGACCCAGCAGAAGCAGAGATAACAATTTTTTAAGATTTTGTCGCTAACGATATGTCGACTACGGTACAAGTGACGCCATCTCGCGTTTGCGGCCTTTTTCGCAGTTTTCCGCACCGCCAAAACGGAATTCCTGGATTACATCGTTAATTTAAACAATAGCGTTTTTCTGGGCTTCCACTTGGTATTTCTTAACCGGACTTGACTTGCATTATAGCTACGGACCATAGGTATCCTCCCCAGTGGAGTCAACAATATGGCATTTGTGGTTTAACAGTTATTAACAATTGAAAAATCAGCAAAAATGCACTCCGGGTCACTGCAATTATCTCGGCTTCTGCTGGGCCCATTTTAATCAGCAATATCTCAAATGAAAGGAAAGAGAATCTGCTCCACGAGAAAAACTACACCGCTGCTGTAACTGTATGCAGTTGACCGTAATAACAATTTCAATTGTTCAATTATTTATAACAAATAAACCGCGTATCGAATAACGCTCTCGGCTATTGGAGATTATAGCTGATGCCCATAGCTTTAATTGATGTTCTCTGATGATTGACGCAGCTTGCCTACAAACCGAGATAATTGAATTTGTTTAACGAAATTATAAACAAATGCTATTATTTTGGCTTGCACTCGTGTTAGGGTCAATCATCAGTAGACATAAATTAAAGCTATGAGCATCAGCTACCATCTCAAATGGGTGGGAACAGTATTGCATGTGCAGTTCCTTTGTTATAAGCAATTAAACAATGAAAATTGTTATTCCGGTTAAACGGATCTAGTTACAGCGACGGGGTATTTTTTATCGTATGGCTTATTCGTTTCTCTTTCGTTGGAGACTTCAATGATTTAATTTGGCCCAACACAGGCAGAGATAATTCAATTTGTTTAACGAAATTATCAACTAATGCTATTATTTCGGCTTGCAGGCGCGCTAGGGCAATAATCAGTGGACATAAATTAAAGCTATGAGCATCAGCTACCATCTCCAATGGGTGGGAAAATTATTGCATGTGCAGTTCCTTTGTTATAAACAATTAATCAATGAAAATTGTTATTCCGGTTAAACCGATATAGTTACAGTGACGGGGTATTTTTGATCGTATAGCTTATTCGTTTCTCTTTCTTTGCAGACGTCGTTGATTAAAATTGGCCCAACACAGGCAGAGATAATTCTATTTGTTTAACGAAATTATAAACTAATGCTATTATTTCGGCTTGCAGGCGCGCTAGGGCAATAATCAGTGGACATAAATTAAAGCTATGAGCATCAGCTACCATCTCAAATAGGTGGGAACAGTATTGCATGTGCAGTTCCTTTGTTATAAACAATTAAACAATGGAAATTGTTATTCTGGTTAAACGGATTTAGTTACAGCGACGGCGTATTTTTTATCGTATGGCTTATTCGTTTCTCTTTCTTTTGAGACGTCGTTGATTAAAATTGGCCCAACACAGGCAGAGATAATTCTATTTGTTTAACGAAATTATAAACTAATGCTATTATTTCGGCTTGCAGGCGCGCTAGGGCAATAATCAGTGGACATAAATTAAAGCTATGAGCATCAGCTACCATCTCCAATGGGTGGGAAAATTATTGCATGCGCAGTTCCTTTGTTATAAACAATTAATCAATGAAAATTGTTATTCCGGTTAAACCGATATAGTTACAGTGACGGGGTATTTTTGATCGTATAGCTTATTCGTTTCTCTTTCTTTGCAGACGTCGTTGATTAAAATTGGCCCAACACAGGCAGAGATAATTCTATTTGTTTAACGAAATTATAAACTAATGCTATTATTTCGGCTTGCAGGCGCGCTAGGGCAATAATCTGTGGACATAAATTAAAGCTATGAGCATCAGCTACCATCTCAAATAGGTGGGAACAGTATTGCATGTGCAGTTCCTTTGTTATAAACAATTAAACAATGGAAATTGTTATTCTGGTTAAACGGATATAGTTACAACGACGGGGTATTTTTTATCGTATAGCTTATTCGTTTCCCTTTCTTTTGAGACGTCGTTGATTACAAGCGACCCAGCAGAAGCAGAGATAACAATTTTTTAAAATTTTGTCGCTAACGATATGTCGAATACGGTACAAGTGACGCCATCTCGCGTTTGCGGCCTTTTTCGCAGTTTTCCGCACCGCCAAAACGGAATTCCTGGATTACATCGTTAATTTAAACAATAGCGTTTTTCTGGGCTTCCACTTGGTATTTCTTAACCGGACTTGACTTGAATTATAGCTACGGACCATAGGTATCCTCCCCAGTGGTTGCAACAATATGGCATTTGTGGTTTAACAGTTATTAACAATTGAAAAATCAGCAAAAATGCAGTCCGGGTCACTGCAATTATATCGGCTTCTGCTGGGCCCATTTTAATCAGCAATATCTCAAATGAAAGGAAAGAGAATCTGCTCCACGAGAAAAACTACACCGCTGCTGTAACTGTATGCAGTTGACCGTAATAACAATTTCAATTGTTCAATTGTTTATAACAAATGAACCGCGAATCGAATAACACTCTCGGCTATTGGAGATTGTAGCTGATGCTCATAGCTTTAATTGAGGTCCTATGATGATTGACGTAGCTTGCCTGCAAACCGAGATAATTGAATTTGTTTAACGAAATTATAATCAAATGCTATTATTTTGGCTTGCACTCGTGTTAGGGTCAATCATCAGTAGACATAAATTAAAGCTATGAGCATCAGCTACCATCTCAAATAGGTGGGAAAATTATTGCGTGTGCAGTTCCTTTGTTATAAACAATTAAACAATGAAAATTGTTATTCCGGTTAAACGGATATAGTTACAGCGACGGGGTATTTTTGATAGTATATCTTATTCGTTTCTCTTTCTTTTGAGACGTCGTTGATTAAAATTGGCCCAACACAGACAGAGATAATTCAATTTGTTTAACGAAATTATAAACAAATGCTATTATTTTGGCTTGCACTCGTGTTAGGGTCAATCATCAGTAGACATAAATTAAAGCTATGAGCATCAGCTACCATCTCAAATGGGTGGGAACAGTATTGCATGTGCAGTTCCTTTGTTATAAGCAATTAAACAATGAAAATTGTTATTCCGGTTAAACGGATCTAGTTACAGCGACGGGGTATCTTTTATCGTATGGCTTATTCGTTTCTCTTTCGTTGGAGACTTCGTTGATTGAAATTGGCCCAACACAGGCAGAGATAATTCAATTTGTTTAACGAAATTATAAACTAATGCTATTATTTCGGCTTGCAGGCGCGCTAGGGCAATAATCAGTGGACATAAATTAAAGCTATGAGCATCAGCTACCATCTCAAATGGGTGGGAACAGTATTGCATGTGCAGTTCCTTTGTTATAAGCAATTAAACAATGAAAATTGTTATTCCGGTTAAACGGATCTAGTTACAGCGACGGGGTATTTTTTATCGTATGGCTTATTCGTTTCTCTTTCGTTGGAGACTTCGTTGATTGAAATTGGCCCAACACAGGCAGAGATAATTCAATTTGTTTAACGAAATTATAAACGAATGCTATTATTTCGGCTTGCAGGCGCGCTAGGGCAATAATCAGTGGACATAAATTAAAGCTATGAGCATCAGCTACCATCTCCAATGGGTGGGAAAATTATTGCATGCGCAGTTCCTTTGTTATAAACAATTAATCAATGAAAATTGTTATTCCGGTTAAACCGATATAGTTACAGTGACGGGGTATTTTTGATCGTATAGCTTATTCGTTTCTCTTTCTTTGCAGACGTCGTTGATTAAAATTGGCCCAACACAGGCAGAGATAATTCTATTTGTTTAACGAAATTATAAACTAATGCTATTATTTCGGCTTGCAGGCGCGCTAGGGCAATAATCTGTGGACATAAATTAAAGCTATGAGCATCAGCTACCATCTCAAATAGGTGGGAACAGTATTGCATGTGCAGTTCCTTTGTTATAAACAATTAAACAATGGAAATTGTTATTCTGGTTAAACGGATATAGTTACAACGACGGGGTATTTTTTATCGTATAGCTTATTCGTTTCCCTTTCTTTTGAGACGTCGTTGATTACAAGCGACCCAGCAGAAGCAGAGATAACAATTTTTTAAAATTTTGTCGCTAACGATATGTCGAATACGGTACAAGTGACGCCATCTCGCGTTTGCGGCCTTTTTCGCAGTTTTCCGCACCGCCAAAACGAAATTCCTGGATTACATCGTTAATTTAAACAATAGCGTTTTTCTGGGCTTCCACTTGGTATTTCTTAACCGGACTTGACTTGAATTATAGCTACGGACCATAGGTATCCTCCCCAGTGGTTGCAACAATATGGCATTTGTGGTTTAACAGTTATTAACAATTGAAAAATCAGCAAAAATGCACTCCGGGTCACTGCAATTATATCGGCTTCTGCTGGGCCCATTTTAATCAGCAATATCTCAAATGAAAGGAAAGAGAATCTGCTCCACGAGAAAAACTACACCGCTGCTGTAACTGTATGCAGTTGACCGTAATAACAATTCCAATTGTTCAATTGTTTATAACAAATGAACCGCGTATCGCATAACGCTCTCGGCTATTTTAGATTGTAGCTGATGCTCATAGCTTTAATTGAGGTCCTATGATGATTGACGTAGCTTGCCTGCAAACCGAGATAATTGAATTTGTTTTACGAAATTATAAACAAATGCTATTATTTTGGCTTGTAGGCGCGTTAGGGTCAATCATCAGTAGACATAAATTAACGCTATGAGCATCAGCTACCATCTCCAATGGGTGGGAAATATATTGCATTTGCAGTTCATTTGTTATAAACAATTAAACAATGAAAATTGTTATTCCGGTTAAACGGATATAGTTACAACGACGGGGTATATTTTATCGTATAGCTTATTCGTTTCCCTTTCTTTTGAGACGACGTTGATTAAACTTGTCCCCACACAGGCAGAGATAATTCAATTTGTTAAACGAAATTATAAACTAATGCTATTATTTCGGCTTGCAGGCGCGCTAGGGCAATAATCAGTGGACATAAACTAAAGCTATGAGTATCAGCTACCATCTCAAATAGGTGGGAAAATTATTGCGTGTGCAGTTCCTTTGTTATAAACAATTAAACAATGGAAATTGTTATTCCGGTTAAACGGATATAGTTACAGCGACGGGGTATTTTTGATCGTATGGCTTATTCGTTTCTCTTTCGTTGGAGACTTCGTTGATTGAAATTGGCCCAACACAGGCAGAGATAATTCAATTTGTTTAACGAAATTATAAACAAATGCTATTATTTTGGCTTGCACTCGTGTTAGGGTCAATCATCAGTAGACATAAATTAAAGCTATGAGCATCAGCTACCATCTCAAATGGGTGGGAACAGTATTGCATGGACAGTTCCTTAGTTATAAACAATTAATCAATGAAAATTGTTATTCCGGTTAAACGGATATAGTTACAGCGACGGGGTATTTTTGATCTTATAGCTTATTCGTTTCTCTTTCTTTTGAGAAGTCGCTGATTAAAATTGGCCCAACACAGGCAGAGATAATTCAATTTGTTTAACGAACTTATAAACTAATGCTATTATTTCGGCTTGCAGGCGCGCTAGGGCAATAATCAGTGGACATAAACTAAAGCTATGAGCATCAGCTACCATCTTCAATGGGTGGGAAATATATTGCATTTGCAGTTCCTTTGTTATAAACAATTAAACAATGAAAATTGTTATTCCGGTTAAACGGATATAGTTACAGCGACGGGGTATTTTTGATCGTATGGCTTATTCGTTTCTCTTTCTTTGGAGACGTCGTTGATTGAAATTGGCCCAACACAGGCAGAGATAATTCAATTTGTTTAACGAACATATAAACTAATGCTATTATTACGGCTTGCAGGCGCGCTAGGGCAATAATCAGTGTACATAAATTAAAGCAATGCGCATCAGCTACCATCTCAAATGGGTGGGAACAGTATTGCATGTGCAGTTCCTTTGTTATAAACAATTAAACAATGAAAATTGTTATTCCGGTTAAACGGATATAGTTACAACGACGGGGTATTTTTTATCGTATAGCTTATTCTTTTCCCTTTCTTTTGAGACGTCGTTGATTACAAGCGACCCAGCAGAAGCAGAGATAACAATTTTTTTAAATTTTGTCGCTAACGATATGTCGACTACGGTACAAGTGACGCCATCTCGCGTTTGCGGCCTTTTTCGCAGTTTTCCGCACCGCCAAAACGGAATTCCTGGATTACATCGTTAATTTAAACAATAGCGTTTTTCTGGGCTTCCACTTGGTATTTCTTAACCGGACTTGACTTGAATTATAGCTACGGACCATAGGTATCCTCCCCAGTGGTTGCAACAATATGGCATTTGTGGTTTAACAGTTATTAACAATTGAAAAATCAGCAAAAATGCACTCCGGGTCACTGCAATTATCTCGGCTTCTGCTGTGCCCATTTTAATCAGCAATATCTCAAATGAAAGGAAAGCGAATCTGCTCCACGAGAAAAACTACACCGCTGCTGTTACTGTATGCAGTTGACAGTAATAACAATTTCAATTGTTCAATTGTTTATAACAAATGAACCGCGTATCGAATAACACTCTCGGCTATTGGAGATTGTAGCTGATGCTCATAGCTTTAATTGAGGTCCTATGATGATTGACGTAGCTTGCCTGCAAACCGAGATAATTGAATTTGTTTAACGAAATTATAAACTAATGCTATTATTTCGGCTTGCAGGCGCGCTAGGGCAATAATCAGTGGACATAAATTAAAGCTATGAGCATTAGCTACCATCTCCAATGGGTGGGAAAATTATTGCATGTGCAGTTCCTTTGTTATAAACAATTAATGAATGAAAATTGTTATTCCGGTTGAACCGATATAGTTACAGTGGCGGGGTATTTTTGATCGTATAGCTTATTCGTTTCTCTTTCTTTGGAGACGTCGTTGATTAAAATTGGCCCAACACAGGCAGAGATAATTCTATTTGTTTAACGAAATTATAAACTAATGCTATTATTTCGGCTTGCAGGCGCGATAGGGCAATAATCAGTGGACATAAATTAAAGCTATGAGCATCAGCTACCATCTCAAATAGGTGGGAACAGTATTGCATGTGCAGTTCCTTTGTTATAAACAATTAAACAATGGAAATTGTTATTCTGGTTAAACGGATTTAGTTACAGCGACGGCGTATTTTTTATCGTATGGCTTATTCGTTTCTCTTTCTTTTGAGACGTCGTTGATTACAAGCGACCCAGCAGAAGCAGAGATAACAATTTTTTTAAATTTTGTCGGTAACGATATGTCGAAAACGGTACAAGTGACGCCATCTCGCGTTTGCGGCCTTTTTCGCAGTTTTCCGCACCGCCAAAACGGAATTCCTGGATTACATCGTTAATTTAAACAATAGCGTTTTTCTGGGCTTCCACTTGGTATTCCTTAACCGGACTTGACTTGAATTATAGCTACGGACCATAGGTATCCTCCCCAGTGGTTGCAACAATATGGCATTTGTGGTTTAACAGTTATTAACAATTGAAAAATCAGCAAAAATGCACTCCGGGTCACTGCAATTATATCGGCTTCTGCTGGGCCCATTTTAATCAGCAATATCTCAAATGAAAGGAAAGAGAATCTGCTCCACGAGAAAAACTACACCGCTGCTGTAACTGTATGCAGTTGACCGTAATAACAATTTCAATTGTTCAATTGTTTATAACAAATGAACCGCCAATCGAATAACACTCTCGGCTATTGGAGATTGTAGCTGATGCTCATAGCTTTAATTGAGGTCCTATGATGATTGACGTAGCTTGCCTGCAAACCGAGATAATTGAATTTGTTTAACGAAATTATAAACAAATGCTATTATTTTGGCTTGCAGGCGCGTTAGGGTCAATCATCAGTAGACATAAATTAACGCTATGAGCATCAGCTACCATCTCCAATGGGTGGGAAAATTATTGCATTTGCAGTTCATTTGTTATAAACAATTAAACAATGTAAATTGTTATTCCGGTTAAACGGATATAGTTACAACGACGGGGTATTTTTTATCGTATAGCTTATTCTTTTCCCTTTCTTTTGAGACGTCGTTGATTACAAGCGACCCAGCAGAAGCAGAGATAACAATTTTTTTAAATTTTGTCGCTAACGATATGTCGAAAACGGTACAAGTGACGCCATCTCGCGTTTGCGGCCTTTTTCGCAGTTTTCCGCAACGGATCTAGTTACAGCGACGGGGTATTTTTTATCGTATGGCTTATTCGTTTCTCTTTCGTTGGAGACTTCGTTGATTGAAATTGGCCCAACACAGGCAGAGATAATTCAATTTGTTTAACGAAATTATAAACTAATGCTATTATTTCGGCTTGCAGGCGCGCTAGGGCAATAATCAGTGGACATAAATTAAAGCTATGAGCATCAGCTACCATCTCCAATGGGTGGGAAAATTATTGCATGTGCAGTTCCTTTGTTATAAACAATTAATCAATGAAAATTGTTATTCCGGTTAAACCGATATAGTTACAGTGACGGGGTATTTTTGATCGTATAGCTTATTCGTTTCTCTTTCTTTGCAGACGTCGTTGATTAAAATTGGCCCAACACAGGCAGAGATAATTCTATTTGTTTAACGAAATTATAAACTAATGCTATTATTTCGGCTTGCAGGCGCGCTAGGGCAATAATCAGTGGACATAAATTAAAGCTATGAGCATCAGCTACCATCTCAAATAGGTGGGAACAGTATTGCATGTGCAGTTCCTTTGTTATAAACAATTAAACAATGGAAATTGTTATTCTGGTTAAACGGATTTAGTTACAGCGACGGCGTATTTTTTATCGTATGGCTTATTCGTTTCTCTTTCTTTTGAGACGTCGTTGATTAAAATTGGCCCAACACAGGCAGAGATAATTCTATTTGTTTAACGAAATTATAAACTAATGCTATTATTTCGGCTTGCAGGCGCGCTAGGGCAATAATCAGTGGACATAAATTAAAGCTATGAGCATCAGCTACCATCTCAAATAGGTGGGAACAGTATTGCATGTGCAGTTCCTTTGTTATAAACAATTAAACAATGGAAATTGTTATTCTGGTTAAACGGATTTAGTTACAGCGACGGCGTATTTTTTATCGTATGGCTTATTCGTTTCTCTTTCTTTTGAGACGTCGTTGATTGAAATTGGCCCAACACAGGCAGAGATAATTCAATTTGTTTAACGAAATTATAAACTAATGCTATTATTTCGGCTTGCAGGCGCGCTAGGGCAATAATCAGTGGACATAAATTCAAGCTATGAGCATCAGCTACCATCTCAAATAGGTGGGAAAATTATTGCGTGTGCAGTTCCTTTGTTATAAACAATTAAACAATGAAAATTGTTATGCCGGTTAAACGGATATAGTTACAACGACGGGGTATTTTTTATCGTATAGCTTATTCTTTTCCCTTTCTTTTGAGACGTCGTTGATTACAAGCGACCCAGCAGAAGCAGAGATAACAATTTTTTTAAATTTTGCCGCTAACGATATGTCGAAAACGGTACAAGTGACGCCATCTCTGGTTTGCGGCCTTTTTCGCAGTTTTCCGCACCGCCAAAACGGAATTCCTGGATTACATCGTTAATTTAAACAATAGCGTTTTTCTGGGCTTCCACTTGGTATTCCTTAACCGGACTTGACTTGAATTATAGCTACGGACCATAGGTATCCTCCCCAGTGGTTGCAACAATATGGCATTTGTGGTTTAACAGTTATTAACAATTGAAAAATCAGCAAAAATGCACTCCGGGTCACTGCAATTATCTCGGCTTCTGCTGGGCCCATTTTAATCAGCAATATCTCAAATGTAAGGAAAGAGAATCTGCTCCACGAGAAAAACTACACCGCTGCTGTAACTGTATGCAGTTGACCGTAATAACAATTTCAATTGTTCAATTGTTTATAACAAATGAACCGCGTATCGAATAACGCTCTCGGCTATTGGAGATTGTAGCTGATGCTCATAGCTTTAATTGAGGTCCTATGATGATTGACGTAGCTTGCCTGCAAACCGAGATAATTGAATTTGTTTAACGAAATTATAATCAAATGCTATTATTTTGGCTTGCAGGCGCGTTAGGGTCAATCATCAGTAGACATAAATTAACGCTATGAGCATCAGCTACCATCTCCAATGGGTGGGAAATATATTGCATGTGCAGTTCATTTGTTATAAACAATTAAACAATTAAAATTGTTATTCCGGTTAACACGATTTAGCTACAGCAACAGGATATTTTTTATCGTATAGCTTGTCCGATTCCCTTTCTTTTGAGACGTCGTTGATTAAAATCGGCACAACAGAAGCCGAGATAATTCAATTTGTTTAACGAAATTATAAACAAATGCCATTCTTGCGGCTTGCAGGCCACCTACGTCAATGATCAGTGGACATAAAGTGAAGCAATGAGCATCAGCTACCATCTCCAATAGGTGGGAGCATTGTTGCATGTGCAGTTCATTTGTTATAAACTATTAAACAATTAAAATTGTTATTCCGGTTAAACAGATATAGGTACAGCAACGGAGTATTTTTTATCGAATAGCTTATTCGTTTGCCTTTCTTTTGAGATATTGTTGATTAAAACGGCCCTGCTGAAGCCGAGATAATTGAAGTGACCCGGACTGCATTTTTGCTGACTTTTCAATTGTTAATAATTTTTCAACCACAAATGCCATATTGTTGCAACTGTTGCAGGAGATATCTATGGTCCGTAGCATTAATCTAAGACAAGTCCGGTTAAGAAATACCCAGTAGAAGCCGAGAAAAACGCAATTGTTAAAACTAACGATGTAATCCAGGAATTCCGTTTTGGCGGTGCGGAAAACTGCGAAAAAGGCCGCAAACGAGAGATGGCGTCACTTGTACCGTTTTCGACATTTCGTTACCGAAACAAGTTTAAAAAATTATTATCTCGGCTTCTGCCAGGCCGATTTTAATCAACAATATCTCAAATGAAAGGAAAGAGAATCAGCTATACGATAAAAAATACCACGTTTCTGTAGCTATATCCGTTTAACCGGAATAACACTTTTAATTGTTTAATTGTTTATAACTAATGAACAGCTCATCGGCTACTGCAATCACCTATTGGACATTGTAGCTGCTGGTCCTAGCTTTAATTTATGTCGTTTGATGATTCACGTAGCTCGCCTGCAAACCAAGATAAATGAATTTGTTCAACGGAATTATAAACAAATGCTATTATTTCGGCTAGCAGGCAAGCTACGGCAATGATCACTAGACATAAATGAAAGCTATGAGTATCAGCTGCCATCTCCAATAGGTGGGAACATTGTTGCATGTACAGCTCATTTGTTATAAACTATTAAACAATTAAAATTGTTATTCCGGTTAAAGGGATATAGGTACAGCAATGGGGTATTTTTTGTCGTGTAGCTTGTTCGTTTCCCTTTCTTTTGAGACGTCGTTGAATAAAATCATCCCAGCAGAGGCCGAGATAATTCAATTTGTTTAACGGAATTTTAAACAAATGCCATTATGTCGGCTTGCAGGCAAGCTACGGCAATGATCACTGGACATAAATGAAAGCTCTGAGCATCGGCTACCATCTCCAATAGGTGGGAACATTGTTGTATGTGCAGTTCCTTTGTTATAAACAATTAAACAATTAAAATGGTTATTCCGGTTAAACGGATATAGGTACAGCAATGGGGTATTTTTTTGCGTGTAGCTGATTCTCTTTCCTTTCATTTGAGTTATTGCTGATTAAAATCGGCCCAGCAGAAGCCGAGATAACAATTTTTTTAAATTTTGTCGCTAACGATATGTCGAAAACGGTACAAGTGACGCCATCTCTGGTTTGCGGCCTTTTTCGCAGTTTTCCGCACCGCCAAAACGGAATTCCTGGATTACATCGTTAATTTAAACAATAGCGTTTTTCTGGGCTTCCACTTGGTATTCCTTAACCGGACTTGACTTGAATTATAGCTACGGACCATAGGTATCCTCCCCAGTGGTTGCAACAATATGGCATTTGTGGTTTAACAGTTATTAACAATTGAAAAATCAGCAAAAATGCACTCCGGGTCACTGCAATTATCTCGGCTTCTGCTGGGCCCATTTTAATCAGCAATATCTCAAATGAAAGGAAAGAGAATCTGCTCCACGAGAAAAACTACACCGCTGCTGTAACTGTATGCAGTTGACCGTAATAACAATTTCAATTGTTCAATTGTTTATAACAAATGAACCGCGTATCGAATAACGCTCTCGGCTATTGGAGATTGTAGCTGATGCTCATAGCATTAATTGAGGTCCTATGATGATTGACGTAGCTTGCCTGCAAACCGAGATAATTGAATTTGTTTAACGAAATTATAATCAAATGCTATTATTTTGGCTTGCACTCGTGTTAGGGTCAATCATCAGTAGACATAAATTAAAGCTATGAGCATCAGCTACCATCTCAAATAGGTGGGAAAATTATTGCATGTGCAGTTCCTTTGTTATAAACAATTAAACAATGAAAATTGTTATTCCGGTTAAACGGATCTAGTTACAGCGACGGGGTATTTTTTATCGTATGGCTTATTCGTGGTTTAACAGTTATTAACAATTGAAAAATCAGCAAAAATGCACTCCGGGTCACTGCAATTATCTCGGCTTCTGCTGGGCCCATTTTAACTGGGCCCATGTGCAGTTCCTTTGTTATAAACAATTAATCAATGAAAATTGTTATTCCGGTTAAACCGATATAGTTACAGTGACGGGGTATTTTTGATCGTATAGCTTATTCGTTTCTCTTTCTTTGCAGACGTCGTTGATTAAAATTGGCCCAACACAGGCAGAGATAATTCTATTTGTTTAACGAAATTATAAACTAATGCTATTATTTCGGCTTGCAGGCGCGCTAGGGCAATAATCAGTGGACATAAATTAAAGCTATGAGCATCAGCTACCATCTCAAATAGGTGGGAACAGTATTGCATGTGCAGTTCCTTTGTTATAAACAATTAAACAATGGAAATTGTTATTCTGGTTAAACGGATTTAGTTACAGCGACGGCGTATTTTTTATCGTATGGCTTATTCGTTTCTCTTTCTTTTGAGACGTCGTTGATTAAAATTGGCCCAACACAGGCAGAGATAATTCTATTTGTTTAACGAAATTATAAACTAATGCTATTATTTCGGCTTGCAGGCGCGCTAGGGCAATAATCAGTGGACATAAATTAAAGCTATGAGCATCAGCTACCATCTCAAATAGGTGGGAACAGTATTGCATGTGCAGTTCCTTTGTTATAAACAATTAAACAATGGAAATTGTTATTCTGGTTAAACGGATTTAGTTACAGCGACGGCGTATTTTTTATCGTATGGCTTATTCGTTTCTCTTTCTTTTGAGACGTCGTTGATTGAAATTGGCCCAACACAGGCAGAGATAATTCAATTTGTTTAACGAAATTATAAACTAATGCTATTATTTCGGCTTGCAGGCGCGCTAGGGCAATAATCAGTGGACATAAATTCAAGCTATGAGCATCAGCTACCATCTCAAATAGGTGGGAAAATTATTGCGTGTGCAGTTCCTTTGTTATAAACAATTAAACAATGAAAATTGTTATGCCGGTTAAACGGATATAGTTACAACGACGGGGTATTTTTTATCGTATAGCTTATTCTTTTCCCTTTCTTTTGAGACGTCGTTGATTACAAGCGACCCAGCAGAAGCAGAGATAACAATTTTTTTAAATTTTGTCGCTAACGATATGTCGAAAACGGTACAAGTGACGCCATCTCTGGTTTGCGGCCTTTTTCGCAGTTTTCCGCACCGCCAAAACGGAATTCCTGGATTACATCGTTAATTTAAACAATAGCGTTTTTCTGGGCTTCCACTTGGTATTCCTTAACCGGACTTGACTTGAATTATAGCTACGGACCATAGGTATCCTCCCCAGTGGTTGCAACAATATGGCATTTGTGGTTTAACAGTTATTAACAATTGAAAAATCAGCAAAAATGCACTCCGGGTCACTGCAATTATCTCGGCTTCTGCTGGGCCCATTTTAATCAGCAATATCTCAAATGAAAGGAAAGAGAATCTGCTCCACGAGAAAAACTACACCGCTGCTGTAACTGTATGCAGTTGACCGTAATAACAATTTCAATTGTTCAATTGTTTATAACAAATGAACCGCGTATCGAATAACGCTCTCGGCTATTGGAGATTGTAGCTGATGCTCATAGCTTTAATTGAGGTCCTATGATGATTGACGTAGCTTGCCTGCAAACCGAGATAATTGAATTTGTTTAACGAAATTATAATCAAATGCTATTATTTTGGCTTGCAGGCGCGTTAGGGTCAATCATCAGTAGACATAAATTAACGCTATGAGCATCAGCTACCATCACCAATGGGTGGGAAATATATTGCATGTGCAGTTCATTTGTTATAAACAATTAAACAATTAAAATTGTTATTCCGGTTAACACGATTTAGCTACAGCAACAGGATATTTTTTATCGTATAGCTTGTCCGATTCCCTTTCTTTTGAGACGTCGTTGATTAAAATCGGCACAACAGAAGCCGAGATAATTCAATTTGTTTAACGAAATTATAAACAAATGCCATTCTTGCGGCTTGCAGGCCACCTACGTCAATGATCAGTGGACATAAAGTGAAGCAATGAGCATCAGCTACCATCTCCAATAGGTGGGAGCATTGTTGCATGTGCAGTTCATTTGTTATAAACTATTATACAATTAAAATTGTTATTCCGGTTAAACAGATATAGGTACAGCAACGGAGTATTTTTTATCGAATAGCTTATTCGTTTGCCTTTCTTTTGAGATATTGTTGATTAAAACGGCCCTGCTGAAGCCGAGATAATTGAAGTGACCCGGACTGCATTTTTGCTGACTTTTCAATTGTTAATAATTTTTCAACCACAAATGCCATATTGTTGCAACTGTTGCAGGAGATATCTATGGTCCGTAGCATTAATCTAAGACAAGTCCGGTTAAGAAATACCCAGTAGAAGCCGAGAAAAACGCAATTGTTAAAACTAACGATGTAATCCAGGAATTCCGTTTTGGCGGTGCGGAAAACTGCGAAAAAGGCCGCAAACGAGAGATGGCGTCACTTGTACCGTTTTCGACATTTCGTTACCGAAACAAGTTTAAAAAATTATTATCTCGGCTTCTGCCAGGCCGATTTTAATCAACAATATCTCAAATGAAAGGAAAGAGAATCAGCTATACGATAAAAAATACCACGTTTCTGTAGCTATATCCGTTTAACCGGAATAACACTTTTAATTGTTTAATTGTTTATAACTAATGAACAGCTCATCGGCTACTGCAATCACCTATTGGACATTGTAGCTGCTGGTCCTAGCTTTAATTTATGTCGTTTGATGATTCACGTAGCTCGCCTGCAAACCAAGATAAATGAATTTGTTCAACGGAATTATAAACAAATGCTATTATTTCGGCTAGCAGGCAAGCTACGGCAATGATCACTAGACATAAATGAAAGCTATGAGTATCAGCTACCATCTCCAATAGGTGGGAACATTGTTGCATGTACAGCTCATTTGTTATAAACTATTAAACAATTAAAATTGTTATTCCGGTTAAAGGGATATAGGTACAGCAATGGGGTATTTTTTGTCGTGTAGCTTGTTCGTTTCCCTTTCTTTTGAGACGTCGTTGAATAAAATCATCCCAGCAGAGGCCGAGATAATTCAATTTGTTTAACGGAATTTTAAACAAATGCCATTATGTCGGCTTGCAGGCAAGCTACGGCAATGATCACTGGACATAAATGAAAGCTCTGAGCATCGGCTACCATCTCCAATAGGTGGGAACATTGTTGTATGTGCAGTTCCTTTGTTATAAACAATTAAACAATTAAAATGGTTATTCCGGTTAAACGGATATAGGTACAGCAATGGGGTATTTTTTTGCGTGTAGCTGATTCTCTTTCCTTTCATTTGAGTTATTGCTGATTAAAATCGGCCCAGCAGAAGCCGAGATAACAATTTTTTTAAATTTTGTCGCTAACGATATGTCGAAAACGGTACAAGTGACGCCATCTCTGGTTTGCGGCCTTTTTCGCAGTTTTCCGCACCGC
This sequence comes from Nomada lathburiana, assembly GCA_963667235.1. NCBI lineage: Eukaryota > Metazoa > Arthropoda > Insecta > Hymenoptera > Apidae > Nomada > Nomada lathburiana. The sequence continues at coordinate 5,196,845 of OY763898.1, read as the reverse complement.
CAAAACGGAATTCCTGGATTACATCGTTAATTTAAACAATAGCGTTTTTCTGGGCTTCCACTTGGTATTCCTTAACCGGACTTGACTTGAATTATAGCTACGGACCATAGGTATCCTCCCCAGTGGTTGCAACAATATGGCATTTGTGGTTTAACAGTTATTAACAATTGAAAAATCAGCAAAAATGCACTCCGGGTCACTGCAATTATCTCGGCTTCTGCTGGGCCCATTTTAATCAGCAATATCTCAAATGAAAGGAAAGAGAATCTGCTCCACGAGAAAAACTACACCGCTGCTGTAACTGTATGCAGTTGACCGTAATAACAATTTCAATTGTTCAATTGTTTATAACAAATGAACCGCGTATCGAATAACGCTCTCGGCTATTGGAGATTGTAGCTGATGCTCATAGCATTAATTGAGGTCCTATGATGATTGACGTAGCTTGCCTGCAAACCGAGATAATTGAATTTGTTTAACGAAATTATAATCAAATGCTATTATTTTGGCTTGCACTCGTGTTAGGGTCAATCATCAGTAGACATAAATTAAAGCTATGAGCATCAGCTACCATCTCAAATAGGTGGGAAAATTATTGCATGTGCAGTTCCTTTGTTATAAACAATTAAACAATGAAAATTGTTATTCCGGTTAAACGGATATAGTTACAGCGACGGGGTATTTTTGATAGTATATCTTATTCGTTTCTCTTTCTTTTGAGACGTCGTTGATTAAAATTGGCCCAACACAGGCAGAGATAATTCAATTTGTTTAACGAAATTATAAACAAATGCTATTATTTTGGCTTGCACTCGTGTTAGGGTCAATCATCAGTAGACATAAATTAAAGCTATGAGCATCAGCTACCATCTCAAATGGGTGGGAACAGTATTGCATTTGCAGTTCATTTGTTATAAACAATTAAACAATGTAAATTGTTATTCCGGTTAAACGGATATAGTTACAACGACGGGGTATTTTTTATCGTATAGCTTATTCTTTTCCCTTTCTTTTGAGACGTCGTTGATTACAAGCGACCCAGCAGAAGCAGAGATAACAATTTTTTTAAATTTTGTCGCTAACGATATGTCGAAAACGGTACAAGTGACGCCATCTCGCGTTTGCGACCTTTTTCGCAGTTTTCCGCACCGCCAAAACGGAATTCCTGGATTACATCGTTAATTTAAACAATAGCGTTTTTCTGGGCTTCCACTTGGTATTCCTTAACCGGACTTGACTTGAAATATAGCTACGGACCATAGGTATCCTCCCCAGTGGTTGCAACAATATGGCATTTGTGGTTTAACAGTTATTAACAATTGAAAAATCAGCAAAAATGCAGTCCGGGTCACTGCAATTATATCGGCTTCTGCTGGGCCCATTTTAATCAGCAATATCTCAAATGAAAGGAAAGAGAATCTGCTCCACGAGAAAAACTACACCGCTGCTGTAACTGTATGCAGTTGACCGTAATAACAATTTCAATTGTTCAATTGTTTATAACAAATGAACCGCGAATCGAATAACACTCTCGGCTATTGGAGATTGTAGCTGATGCTCATAGCTTTAATTGAGGTCCTATGATGATTGACGTAGCTTGCCTGCAAACCGAGATAATTGAATTTGTTTAACGAAATTATAATCAAATGCTATTATTTTGGCTTGCACTCGTGTTAGGGTCAATCATCAGTAGACATAAATTAAAGCTATGAGCATCAGCTACCATCTCAAATAGGTGGGAAAATTATTGCGTGTGCAGTTCCTTTGTTATAAACAATTAAACAATGAAAATTGTTATTCCGGTTAAACGGATATAGTTACAGCGACGGGGTATTTTTGATAGTATATCTTATTCGTTTCTCTTTCTTTTGAGACGTCGTTGATTAAAATTGGCCCAACACAGACAGAGATAATTCAATTTGTTTAACGAAATTATAAACAAATGCTATTATTTTGGCTTGCACTCGTGTTAGGGTCAATCATCAGTAGACATAAATTAAAGCTATGAGCATCAGCTACCATCTCAAATGGGTGGGAACAGTATTGCATGTGCAGTTCCTTTGTTATAAGCAATTAAACAATGAAAATTGTTATTCCGGTTAAACGGATCTAGTTACAGCGACGGGGTATTTTTTATCGTATGGCTTATTCGTTTCTCTTTCGTTGGAGACTTCGTTGATTGAAATTGGCCCAACACAGGCAGAGATAATTCAATTTGTTTAACGAAATTATAAACTAATGCTATTATTTCGGCTTGCAGGCGCGCTAGGGCAATAATCAGTGGACATAAATTAAAGCTATGAGCATCAGCTACCATCTCCAATGGGTGGGAAAATTATTGCATGCGCAGTTCCTTTGTTATAAACAATTAATCAATGAAAATTGTTATTCCGGTTAAACCGATATAGTTACAGTGACGGGGTATTTTTGATCGTATAGCTTATTCGTTTCTCTTTCTTTGCAGACGTCGTTGATTAAAATTGGCCCAACACAGGCAGAGATAATTCTATTTGTTTAACGAAATTATAAACTAATGCTATTATTTCGGCTTGCAGGCGCGCTAGGGCAATAATCAGTGGACATAAATTAAAGCTATGAGCATCAGCTACCATCTCAAATAGGTGGGAACAGTATTGCATGTGCAGTTCCTTTGTTATAAACAATTAAACAATGGAAATTGTTATTCTGGTTAAACGGATATAGTTACAACGACGGGGTATTTTTTATCCTATAGCTTATTCGTTTCCCTTTCTTTTGAGACGTCGTTGATTACAAGCGACCCAGCAGAAGCAGAGATAACAATTTTTTAAAATTTTGTCGCTAACGATATGTCGAATACGGTACAAGTGACACCATCTCGCGTTTGCAGCCTTTTTCGCAGTTTTCCGCACCGCCAAAACGGAATTCCTGGATTACATCGTTAATTTAAACAATAGCGTTTTTCTGGGCTTCCACTTGGTATTTCTTAACCGGACTTGACTTGAATTATAGCTACGGACCATAGGTATCCTCCCCAGTGGTTGCAACAATATGGCATTTGTGGTTTAACAGTTATTAACAATTGAAAAATCAGCAAAAATGCACTCCGGGTCACTGCAATTATATCGGCTTCTGCTGGGCCCATTTTAATCAGCAATATCTCAAATGAAAGGAAAGAGAATCTGCTCCACGAGAAAAACTACACCGCTGCTGTAACTGTATGCAGTTGACCGTAATAACAATTTCAATTGTTCAATTGTTTATAACAAATGAACCGCGAATCGAATAACACTCTCGGCTATTGGAGATTGTAGCTGATGCTCATAGCTTTAATTGAGGTCCTATGATGATTGACGTAGCTTGCCTGCAAACCGAGATAATTGAATTTGTTTAACGAAATTATAATCAAATGCTATTATTTTGGCTTGCACTCGTGTTAGGGTCAATCATCAGTAGACATAAATTAAAGCTATGAGCATCAGCTACCATCTCAAATAGGTGGGAAAATTATTGCGTGTGCAGTTCCTTTGTTATAAACAATTAAACAATGAAAATTGTTATTCCGGTTAAACGGATATAGTTACAGCGACGGGGTATTTTTGATAGTATATCTTATTCGTTTCTCTTTCTTTTGAGACGTCGTTGATTAAAATTGGCCCAACACAGGCAGAGATAATTCAATTTGTTTAACGAAATTATAAACAAATGCTATTATTTTGGCTTGCACTCGTGTTAGGGTCAATCATCAGTAGACATAAATTAAAGCCATGAGCATCAGCTACCATCTCAAATGGGTGGGAACAGTATTGCATGTGCAGTTCCTTTGTTATAAGCAATTAAACAATGAAAATTGTTATTCCGGTTAAACGGATCTAGTTACAGCGACGGGGTATTTTTTATCGTATGGCTTATTCGTTTCTCTTTCGTTGGAGACTTCGTTGATTGAAATTGGCCCAACACAGGCAGAGATAATTCAATTTGTTTAACGAAATTATTAACTAATGCTATTATTTCGGCTTGCAGGCGCGCTAGGGCAATAATCAGTGGACATAAATTAAAGCTATGAGCATCAGCTACCATCTCCAATGGGTGGGAAAATTATTGCATGCGCAGTTCCTTTGTTATAAACAATTAATCAATGAAAATTGTTATTCCGGTTAAACCGATATAGTTACAGTGACGGGGTATTTTTGATCGTATAGCTTATTCGTTTCTCTTTCTTTGCAGACGTCGTTGATTAAAATTGGCCCAACACAGGCAGAGATAATTCTATTTGTTTAACGAAATTATAAACTAATGCTATTATTTCGGCTTGCAGGCGCGCTAGGGCAATAATCTGTGGACATAAATTAAAGCTATGAGCATCAGCTACCATCTCAAATAGGTGGGAACAGTATTGCATGTGCAGTTCCTTTGTTATAAACAATTAAACAATGGAAATTGTTATTCTGGTTAAACGGATATAGTTACAACGACGGGGTATTTTTTATCGTATAGCTTATTCGTTTCCCTTTCTTTTGAGACGTCGTTGATTACAAGCGACCCAGCAGAAGCAGAGATAACAATTTTTTAAAATTTTGTCGCTAACGATATGTCGAATACGGTACAAGTGACGCCATCTCGCGTTTGCGGCCTTTTTCGCAGTTTTCCGCACCGCCAAAACGGAATTCCTGGATTACATCGTTAATTTAAACAATAGCGTTTTTCTGGGCTTCCACTTGGTATTTCTTAACCGGACTTGACTTGAATTATAGCTACGGACCATAGGTATCCTCCCCAGTGGTTGCAACAATATGGCATTTGTGGTTTAACAGTTATTAACAATTGAAAAATCAGCAAAAATGCACTCCGGGTCACTGCAATTATATCGGCTTCTGCTGGGCCCATTTTAATCAGCAATATCTCAAATGAAAGGAAAGAGAATCTGCTCCACGAGAAAAACTACACCGCTGCTGTAACTGTATGCAGTTGACCGTAATAACAATTCCAATTGTTCAATTGTTTATAACAAATGAACCGCGTATCGCATAACGCTCTCGGCTATTTTAGATTGTAGCTGATGCTCATAGCTTTAATTGAGGTCCTATGATGATTGACGTAGCTTGCCTGCAAACCGAGATAATTGAATTTGTTTTACGAAATTATAAACAAATGCTATTATTTTGGCTTGCAGGCGCGTTAGGGTCAATCATCAGTAGACATAAATTAACGCTATGAGCATCAGCTACCATCTCCAATGGGTGGGAAATATATTGCATTTGCAGTTCATTTGTTATAAACAATTAAACAATGAAAATTGTTATTCCGGTTAAACGGATATAGTTACAACGACGGGGTATATTTTATCGTATAGCTTATTCGTTTCCCTTTCTTTTGAGACGACGTTGATTAAACTTGTCCCCACACAGGCAGAGATAATTCAATTTGTTAAACGAAATTATAAACTAATGCTATTATTTCGGCTTGCAGGCGCGCTAGGGCAATAATCAGTGGACATAAACTAAAGCTATGAGTATCAGCTACCATCTCAAATAGGTGGGAAAATTATTGCGTGTGCAGTTCCTTTGTTATAAACAATTAAACAATGGAAATTGTTATTCCGGTTAAACGGATATAGTTACAGCGACGGGGTATTTTTGATCGTATATCTTATTCGTTTCTCTTTCTTTTGAGACGTCGTTGATTAAAATTGGCCCAACACAGGCAGAGATAATTCAATTTGTTTAACGAAATTATAAACAAATGCTATTATTTTGGCTTGCACTCGTGTTAGGGTCAATCATCAGTAGACATAAATTAAAGCTATGAGCATCAGCTACCATCTCAAATGGGTGGGAACAGTATTGCATGGACAGTTCCTTAGTTATAAACAATTAATCAATGAAAATTGTTATTCCGGTTAAACGGATATAGTTACAGCGACGGGGTATTTTTGATCTTATAGCTTATTCGTTTCTCTTTCTTTTGAGAAGTCGCTGATTAAAATTGGCCCAACACAGGCAGAGATAATTCAATTTGTTTAACGAACTTATAAACTAATGCTATTATTTCGGCTTGCAGGCGCGCTAGGGCAATAATCAGTGGACATAAACTAAAGCTATGAGCATCAGCTACCATCTCCAATGGGTGGGAAATATATTGCATTTGCAGTTCATTTGTTATAAACAATTAAACAATGAAAATTGTTATTCCGGTTAAACGGATATAGTTACAACGACGGGGTATTTTTTATCGTATAGCTTATTCGTTTCCCTTTCTTTTGAGACGTCGTTGATTACAAGCGACCCAGCAGAAGCAGAGATAACAATTTTTTTAAATTTTGTCGCTAACGATATGTCGACTACGGTACAAGTGACGCCATCTCGCGTTTGCGGCCTTTTTCGCAGTTTTCCGCACCGCCAAAACGGAATTCCTGGATTACATCGTTAATTTAAACAATAGCGTTTTTCTGGGCTTCCACATGGTATTCCTTAACCGGACTTGACTTGAATTATAGCTACGGACCATAGGTATCCTCCCCAGTGGTTGCAACAATATGGCATTTGTGGTTTAACAGTTATTAACAATTGAAAAATCAGCAAAAATGCACTCCGGGTCACTGCAATTATATCGGCTTCTGCTGGGCCCATTTTAATCAGCAATATCTCAAATGAAAGGAAAGAGAATCTGCTCCACGAGAAAAACTACACCGCTGCTGTAACTGTATGCAGTTGACTGTAATAACAATTTCAATTGTTCAATTGTTTATAACAAATGAACCGCTTATCGAATAACGCTCTCGGCTATTGGAGATTGTAGCTGATGCTCATAGCTTTAATTGAGGTCCTATGATGATTGACGTAGCTTGCCTGCAAACCGAGATAATTGAATTTGTTTAACGAAATTATAATCAAATGCTATTATTTTGGCTTGCAGGCGCGTTAGGGTCAATCATCAGTAGACATAAATTAACGCTATGAGCATCAGCTACCATCTCCAAAGGGTGGGAAAATTATTGCATTTGCATTTCCTTTGTTATAAACAATTAAACAATGAAAATTGTTATTCCGGTTAAACGGATATAGTTACAACGACGGGGTAGTTTTTATCGTATAGCTTATTCGTTTCTCTTTCTTTGGAGACGTCGTTGATTAAAATTGGCCCAACACAGGCAGAGATAATTCTATTTGTTTAACGAAATTATATACTAATGCTATTATTTCGGCTTGCAGGCGCGCTAGGGAAATAATCAGTGGACATAAACTAAAGCTATGAGCATCAGCTACCATCTCAAATAGGTGGGAAAATTATTGCGTGTGCAGTTCCTTTGTTATAAACTATTAAACAATGAAAATTGTTATTCCGGTTAAACGGATATAGTTACAGCGACGGGGTATTTTTGATCGTATGGCTTATTCGTTTCTCTTTCTTTGGAGACGTCGTTGATTGAAATTGGCCCAACACAGGCAGAGATAATTCAATTTGTTTAACGAACATATAAACTAATGCTATTATTACGGCTTGCAGGCGCGCTAGGGCAATAATCAGTGTACATAAATTAAAGCAATGCGCATCAGCTACCATCTCAAATGGGTGGGAACAGTATTGCATGTGCAGTTCCTTTGTTATAAACAATTAAACAATGAAAATTGTTATTCCGGTTAAACGGATATAGTTACAACGACGGGGTATTTTTTATCGTATAGCTTATTCGTTTCCCTTTCTTTTGAGACGTCGTTGATTACAAGCGACCCAGCAGAAGCAGAGATAACAATTTTTTAAGATTTTGTCGCTAACGATATGTCGACTACGGTACAAGTGACGCCATCTCGCGTTTGCGGCCTTTTTCGCAGTTTTCCGCACCGCCAAAACGGAATTCCTGGATTACATCGTTAATTTAAACAATAGCGTTTTTCTGGGCTTCCACTTGGTATTTCTTAACCGGACTTGACTTGCATTATAGCTACGGACCATAGGTATCCTCCCCAGTGGAGTCAACAATATGGCATTTGTGGTTTAACAGTTATTAACAATTGAAAAATCAGCAAAAATGCACTCCGGGTCACTGCAATTATCTCGGCTTCTGCTGGGCCCATTTTAATCAGCAATATCTCAAATGAAAGGAAAGAGAATCTGCTCCACGAGAAAAACTACACCGCTGCTGTAACTGTATGCAGTTGACCGTAATAACAATTTCAATTGTTCAATTATTTATAACAAATAAACCGCGTATCGAATAACGCTCTCGGCTATTGGAGATTATAGCTGATGCCCATAGCTTTAATTGATGTTCTCTGATGATTGACGCAGCTTGCCTACAAACCGAGATAATTGAATTTGTTTAACGAAATTATAAACAAATGCTATTATTTTGGCTTGCACTCGTGTTAGGGTCAATCATCAGTAGACATAAATTAAAGCTATGAGCATCAGCTACCATCTCAAATGGGTGGGAACAGTATTGCATGTGCAGTTCCTTTGTTATAAGCAATTAAACAATGAAAATTGTTATTCCGGTTAAACGGATCTAGTTACAGCGACGGGGTATTTTTTATCGTATGGCTTATTCGTTTCTCTTTCGTTGGAGACTTCAATGATTTAATTTGGCCCAACACAGGCAGAGATAATTCAATTTGTTTAACGAAATTATCAACTAATGCTATTATTTCGGCTTGCAGGCGCGCTAGGGCAATAATCAGTGGACATAAATTAAAGCTATGAGCATCAGCTACCATCTCCAATGGGTGGGAAAATTATTGCATGTGCAGTTCCTTTGTTATAAACAATTAATCAATGAAAATTGTTATTCCGGTTAAACCGATATAGTTACAGTGACGGGGTATTTTTGATCGTATAGCTTATTCGTTTCTCTTTCTTTGCAGACGTCGTTGATTAAAATTGGCCCAACACAGGCAGAGATAATTCTATTTGTTTAACGAAATTATAAACTAATGCTATTATTTCGGCTTGCAGGCGCGCTAGGGCAATAATCAGTGGACATAAATTAAAGCTATGAGCATCAGCTACCATCTCAAATAGGTGGGAACAGTATTGCATGTGCAGTTCCTTTGTTATAAACAATTAAACAATGGAAATTGTTATTCTGGTTAAACGGATTTAGTTACAGCGACGGCGTATTTTTTATCGTATGGCTTATTCGTTTCTCTTTCTTTTGAGACGTCGTTGATTAAAATTGGCCCAACACAGGCAGAGATAATTCTATTTGTTTAACGAAATTATAAACTAATGCTATTATTTCGGCTTGCAGGCGCGCTAGGGCAATAATCAGTGGACATAAATTAAAGCTATGAGCATCAGCTACCATCTCCAATGGGTGGGAAAATTATTGCATGCGCAGTTCCTTTGTTATAAACAATTAATCAATGAAAATTGTTATTCCGGTTAAACCGATATAGTTACAGTGACGGGGTATTTTTGATCGTATAGCTTATTCGTTTCTCTTTCTTTGCAGACGTCGTTGATTAAAATTGGCCCAACACAGGCAGAGATAATTCTATTTGTTTAACGAAATTATAAACTAATGCTATTATTTCGGCTTGCAGGCGCGCTAGGGCAATAATCTGTGGACATAAATTAAAGCTATGAGCATCAGCTACCATCTCAAATAGGTGGGAACAGTATTGCATGTGCAGTTCCTTTGTTATAAACAATTAAACAATGGAAATTGTTATTCTGGTTAAACGGATATAGTTACAACGACGGGGTATTTTTTATCGTATAGCTTATTCGTTTCCCTTTCTTTTGAGACGTCGTTGATTACAAGCGACCCAGCAGAAGCAGAGATAACAATTTTTTAAAATTTTGTCGCTAACGATATGTCGAATACGGTACAAGTGACGCCATCTCGCGTTTGCGGCCTTTTTCGCAGTTTTCCGCACCGCCAAAACGGAATTCCTGGATTACATCGTTAATTTAAACAATAGCGTTTTTCTGGGCTTCCACTTGGTATTTCTTAACCGGACTTGACTTGAATTATAGCTACGGACCATAGGTATCCTCCCCAGTGGTTGCAACAATATGGCATTTGTGGTTTAACAGTTATTAACAATTGAAAAATCAGCAAAAATGCAGTCCGGGTCACTGCAATTATATCGGCTTCTGCTGGGCCCATTTTAATCAGCAATATCTCAAATGAAAGGAAAGAGAATCTGCTCCACGAGAAAAACTACACCGCTGCTGTAACTGTATGCAGTTGACCGTAATAACAATTTCAATTGTTCAATTGTTTATAACAAATGAACCGCGAATCGAATAACACTCTCGGCTATTGGAGATTGTAGCTGATGCTCATAGCTTTAATTGAGGTCCTATGATGATTGACGTAGCTTGCCTGCAAACCGAGATAATTGAATTTGTTTAACGAAATTATAATCAAATGCTATTATTTTGGCTTGCACTCGTGTTAGGGTCAATCATCAGTAGACATAAATTAAAGCTATGAGCATCAGCTACCATCTCAAATAGGTGGGAAAATTATTGCGTGTGCAGTTCCTTTGTTATAAACAATTAAACAATGAAAATTGTTATTCCGGTTAAACGGATATAGTTACAGCGACGGGGTATTTTTGATAGTATATCTTATTCGTTTCTCTTTCTTTTGAGACGTCGTTGATTAAAATTGGCCCAACACAGACAGAGATAATTCAATTTGTTTAACGAAATTATAAACAAATGCTATTATTTTGGCTTGCACTCGTGTTAGGGTCAATCATCAGTAGACATAAATTAAAGCTATGAGCATCAGCTACCATCTCAAATGGGTGGGAACAGTATTGCGTGTGCAGTTCCTTTGTTATAAACTATTAAACAATGAAAATTGTTATTCCGGTTAAACGGATATAGTTACAGCGACGGGGTATTTTTGATCGTATGGCTTATTCGTTTCTCTTTCTTTGGAGACGTCGTTGATTGAAATTGGCCCAACACAGGCAGAGATAATTCAATTTGTTTAACGAACATATAAACTAATGCTATTATTACGGCTTGCAGGCGCGCTAGGGCAATAATCAGTGTACATAAATTAAAGCAATGCGCATCAGCTACCATCTCAAATGGGTGGGAACAGTATTGCATGTGCAGTTCCTTTGTTATAAACAATTAAACAATGAAAATTGTTATTCCGGTTAAACGGATATAGTTACAACGACGGGGTATTTTTTATCGTATAGCTTATTCGTTTCCCTTTCTTTTGAGACGTCGTTGATTACAAGCGACCCAGCAGAAGCAGAGATAACAATTTTTTAAGATTTTGTCGCTAACGATATGTCGACTACGGTACAAGTGACGCCATCTCGCGTTTGCGGCCTTTTTCGCAGTTTTCCGCACCGCCAAAACGGAATTCCTGGATTACATCGTTAATTTAAACAATAGCGTTTTTCTGGGCTTCCACTTGGTATTTCTTAACCGGACTTGACTTGCATTATAGCTACGGACCATAGGTATCCTCCCCAGTGGAGTCAACAATATGGCATTTGTGGTTTAACAGTTATTAACAATTGAAAAATCAGCAAAAATGCACTCCGGGTCACTGCAATTATCTCGGCTTCTGCTGGGCCCATTTTAATCAGCAATATCTCAAATGAAAGGAAAGAGAATCTGCTCCACGAGAAAAACTACACCGCTGCTGTAACTGTATGCAGTTGACCGTAATAACAATTTCAATTGTTCAATTATTTATAACAAATAAACCGCGTATCGAATAACGCTCTCGGCTATTGGAGATTATAGCTGATGCCCATAGCTTTAATTGATGTTCTCTGATGATTGACGCAGCTTGCCTACAAACCGAGATAATTGAATTTGTTTAACGAAATTATAAACAAATGCTATTATTTTGGCTTGCACTCGTGTTAGGGTCAATCATCAGTAGACATAAATTAAAGCTATGAGCATCAGCTACCATCTCAAATGGGTGGGAACAGTATTGCATGTGCAGTTCCTTTGTTATAAGCAATTAAACAATGAAAATTGTTATTCCGGTTAAACGGATCTAGTTACAGCGACGGGGTATTTTTTATCGTATGGCTTATTCGTTTCTCTTTCGTTGGAGACTTCAATGATTTAATTTGGCCCAACACAGGCAGAGATAATTCAATTTGTTTAACGAAATTATCAACTAATGCTATTATTTCGGCTTGCAGGCGCGCTAGGGCAATAATCAGTGGACATAAATTAAAGCTATGAGCATCAGCTACCATCTCCAATGGGTGGGAAAATTATTGCATGTGCAGTTCCTTTGTTATAAACAATTAATCAATGAAAATTGTTATTCCGGTTAAACCGATATAGTTACAGTGACGGGGTATTTTTGATCGTATAGCTTATTCGTTTCTCTTTCTTTGCAGACGTCGTTGATTAAAATTGGCCCAACACAGGCAGAGATAATTCTATTTGTTTAACGAAATTATAAACTAATGCTATTATTTCGGCTTGCAGGCGCGCTAGGGCAATAATCAGTGGACATAAATTAAAGCTATGAGCATCAGCTACCATCTCAAATAGGTGGGAACAGTATTGCATGTGCAGTTCCTTTGTTATAAACAATTAAACAATGGAAATTGTTATTCTGGTTAAACGGATTTAGTTACAGCGACGGCGTATTTTTTATCGTATGGCTTATTCGTTTCTCTTTCTTTTGAGACGTCGTTGATTAAAATTGGCCCAACACAGGCAGAGATAATTCTATTTGTTTAACGAAATTATAAACTAATGCTATTATTTCGGCTTGCAGGCGCGCTAGGGCAATAATCAGTGGACATAAATTAAAGCTATGAGCATCAGCTACCATCTCCAATGGGTGGGAAAATTATTGCATGCGCAGTTCCTTTGTTATAAACAATTAATCAATGAAAATTGTTATTCCGGTTAAACCGATATAGTTACAGTGACGGGGTATTTTTGATCGTATAGCTTATTCGTTTCTCTTTCTTTGCAGACGTCGTTGATTAAAATTGGCCCAACACAGGCAGAGATAATTCTATTTGTTTAACGAAATTATAAACTAATGCTATTATTTCGGCTTGCAGGCGCGCTAGGGCAATAATCTGTGGACATAAATTAAAGCTATGAGCATCAGCTACCATCTCAAATAGGTGGGAACAGTATTGCATGTGCAGTTCCTTTGTTATAAACAATTAAACAATGGAAATTGTTATTCTGGTTAAACGGATATAGTTACAACGACGGGGTATTTTTTATCGTATAGCTTATTCGTTTCCCTTTCTTTTGAGACGTCGTTGATTACAAGCGACCCAGCAGAAGCAGAGATAACAATTTTTTAAAATTTTGTCGCTAACGATATGTCGAATACGGTACAAGTGACGCCATCTCGCGTTTGCGGCCTTTTTCGCAGTTTTCCGCACCGCCAAAACGGAATTCCTGGATTACATCGTTAATTTAAACAATAGCGTTTTTCTGGGCTTCCACTTGGTATTTCTTAACCGGACTTGACTTGAATTATAGCTACGGACCATAGGTATCCTCCCCAGTGGTTGCAACAATATGGCATTTGTGGTTTAACAGTTATTAACAATTGAAAAATCAGCAAAAATGCAGTCCGGGTCACTGCAATTATATCGGCTTCTGCTGGGCCCATTTTAATCAGCAATATCTCAAATGAAAGGAAAGAGAATCTGCTCCACGAGAAAAACTACACCGCTGCTGTAACTGTATGCAGTTGACCGTAATAACAATTTCAATTGTTCAATTGTTTATAACAAATGAACCGCGAATCGAATAACACTCTCGGCTATTGGAGATTGTAGCTGATGCTCATAGCTTTAATTGAGGTCCTATGATGATTGACGTAGCTTGCCTGCAAACCGAGATAATTGAATTTGTTTAACGAAATTATAATCAAATGCTATTATTTTGGCTTGCACTCGTGTTAGGGTCAATCATCAGTAGACATAAATTAAAGCTATGAGCATCAGCTACCATCTCAAATAGGTGGGAAAATTATTGCGTGTGCAGTTCCTTTGTTATAAACAATTAAACAATGAAAATTGTTATTCCGGTTAAACGGATATAGTTACAGCGACGGGGTATTTTTGATAGTATATCTTATTCGTTTCTCTTTCTTTTGAGACGTCGTTGATTAAAATTGGCCCAACACAGACAGAGATAATTCAATTTGTTTAACGAAATTATAAACAAATGCTATTATTTTGGCTTGCACTCGTGTTAGGGTCAATCATCAGTAGACATAAATTAAAGCTATGAGCATCAGCTACCATCTCAAATGGGTGGGAACAGTATTGCATGTGCAGTTCCTTTGTTATAAGCAATTAAACAATGAAAATTGTTATTCCGGTTAAACGGATCTAGTTACAGCGACGGGGTATCTTTTATCGTATGGCTTATTCGTTTCTCTTTCGTTGGAGACTTCGTTGATTGAAATTGGCCCAACACAGGCAGAGATAATTCAATTTGTTTAACGAAATTATAAACTAATGCTATTATTTCGGCTTGCAGGCGCGCTAGGGCAATAATCAGTGGACATAAATTAAAGCTATGAGCATCAGCTACCATCTCAAATGGGTGGGAACAGTATTGCATGTGCAGTTCCTTTGTTATAAGCAATTAAACAATGAAAATTGTTATTCCGGTTAAACGGATCTAGTTACAGCGACGGGGTATTTTTTATCGTATGGCTTATTCGTTTCTCTTTCGTTGGAGACTTCGTTGATTGAAATTGGCCCAACACAGGCAGAGATAATTCAATTTGTTTAACGAAATTATAAACGAATGCTATTATTTCGGCTTGCAGGCGCGCTAGGGCAATAATCAGTGGACATAAATTAAAGCTATGAGCATCAGCTACCATCTCCAATGGGTGGGAAAATTATTGCATGCGCAGTTCCTTTGTTATAAACAATTAATCAATGAAAATTGTTATTCCGGTTAAACCGATATAGTTACAGTGACGGGGTATTTTTGATCGTATAGCTTATTCGTTTCTCTTTCTTTGCAGACGTCGTTGATTAAAATTGGCCCAACACAGGCAGAGATAATTCTATTTGTTTAACGAAATTATAAACTAATGCTATTATTTCGGCTTGCAGGCGCGCTAGGGCAATAATCTGTGGACATAAATTAAAGCTATGAGCATCAGCTACCATCTCAAATAGGTGGGAACAGTATTGCATGTGCAGTTCCTTTGTTATAAACAATTAAACAATGGAAATTGTTATTCTGGTTAAACGGATATAGTTACAACGACGGGGTATTTTTTATCGTATAGCTTATTCGTTTCCCTTTCTTTTGAGACGTCGTTGATTACAAGCGACCCAGCAGAAGCAGAGATAACAATTTTTTAAAATTTTGTCGCTAACGATATGTCGAATACGGTACAAGTGACGCCATCTCGCGTTTGCGGCCTTTTTCGCAGTTTTCCGCACCGCCAAAACGAAATTCCTGGATTACATCGTTAATTTAAACAATAGCGTTTTTCTGGGCTTCCACTTGGTATTTCTTAACCGGACTTGACTTGAATTATAGCTACGGACCATAGGTATCCTCCCCAGTGGTTGCAACAATATGGCATTTGTGGTTTAACAGTTATTAACAATTGAAAAATCAGCAAAAATGCACTCCGGGTCACTGCAATTATATCGGCTTCTGCTGGGCCCATTTTAATCAGCAATATCTCAAATGAAAGGAAAGAGAATCTGCTCCACGAGAAAAACTACACCGCTGCTGTAACTGTATGCAGTTGACCGTAATAACAATTCCAATTGTTCAATTGTTTATAACAAATGAACCGCGTATCGCATAACGCTCTCGGCTATTTTAGATTGTAGCTGATGCTCATAGCTTTAATTGAGGTCCTATGATGATTGACGTAGCTTGCCTGCAAACCGAGATAATTGAATTTGTTTTACGAAATTATAAACAAATGCTATTATTTTGGCTTGTAGGCGCGTTAGGGTCAATCATCAGTAGACATAAATTAACGCTATGAGCATCAGCTACCATCTCCAATGGGTGGGAAATATATTGCATTTGCAGTTCATTTGTTATAAACAATTAAACAATGAAAATTGTTATTCCGGTTAAACGGATATAGTTACAACGACGGGGTATATTTTATCGTATAGCTTATTCGTTTCCCTTTCTTTTGAGACGACGTTGATTAAACTTGTCCCCACACAGGCAGAGATAATTCAATTTGTTAAACGAAATTATAAACTAATGCTATTATTTCGGCTTGCAGGCGCGCTAGGGCAATAATCAGTGGACATAAACTAAAGCTATGAGTATCAGCTACCATCTCAAATAGGTGGGAAAATTATTGCGTGTGCAGTTCCTTTGTTATAAACAATTAAACAATGGAAATTGTTATTCCGGTTAAACGGATATAGTTACAGCGACGGGGTATTTTTGATCGTATGGCTTATTCGTTTCTCTTTCGTTGGAGACTTCGTTGATTGAAATTGGCCCAACACAGGCAGAGATAATTCAATTTGTTTAACGAAATTATAAACAAATGCTATTATTTTGGCTTGCACTCGTGTTAGGGTCAATCATCAGTAGACATAAATTAAAGCTATGAGCATCAGCTACCATCTCAAATGGGTGGGAACAGTATTGCATGGACAGTTCCTTAGTTATAAACAATTAATCAATGAAAATTGTTATTCCGGTTAAACGGATATAGTTACAGCGACGGGGTATTTTTGATCTTATAGCTTATTCGTTTCTCTTTCTTTTGAGAAGTCGCTGATTAAAATTGGCCCAACACAGGCAGAGATAATTCAATTTGTTTAACGAACTTATAAACTAATGCTTTTATTTCGGCTTGCAGGCGCGCTAGGGCAATAATCAGTGGACATAAACTAAAGCTATGAGCATCAGCTACCATCTCCAATGGGTGGGAAATATATTGCATTTGCAGTTCATTTGTTATAAACAATTAAACAATGAAAATTGTTATTCCGGTTAAACGGATATAGTTACAACGACGGGGTATTTTTTATCGTATAGCTTATTCGTTTCCCTTTCTTTTGAGACGTCGTTGATTACAAGCGACCCAGCAGAAGCAGAGATAACAATTTTTTTAAATTTTGTCGCTAACGATATGTCGACTACGGTACAAGTGACGCCATCTCGCGTTTGCGGCCTTTTTCGCAGTTTTCCGCACCGCCAAAACGGAATTCCTGGATTACATCGTTAATTTAAACAATAGCGTTTTTCTGGGCTTCCACATGGTATTCCTTAACCGGACTTGACTTGAATTATAGCTACGGACCATAGGTATCCTCCCCAGTGGTTGCAACAATATGGCATTTGTGGTTTAACAGTTATTAACAATTGAAAAATCAGCAAAAATGCACTCCGGGTCACTGCAATTATATCGGCTTCTGCTGGGCCCATTTTAATCAGCAATATCTCAAATGAAAGGAAAGAGAATCTGCTCCACGAGAAAAACTACACCGCTGCTGTAACTGTATGCAGTTGACTGTAATAACAATTTCAATTGTTCAATTGTTTATAACAAATGAACCGCTTATCGAATAACGCTCTCGGCTATTGGAGATTGTAGCTGATGCTCATAGCTTTAATTGAGGTCCTATGATGATTGACGTAGCTTGCCTGCAAACCGAGATAATTGAATTTGTTTAACGAAATTATAATCAAATGCTATTATTTTGGCTTGCAGGCGCGTTAGGGTCAATCATCAGTAGACATAAATTAACGCTATGAGCATCAGCTACCATCTCCAAAGGGTGGGAAAATTATTGCATTTGCATTTCCTTTGTTATAAACAATTAAACAATGAAAATTGTTATTCCGGTTAAACGGATATAGTTACAACGACGGGGTAGTTTTTATCGTATAGCTTATTCGTTTCTCTTTCTTTGGAGACGTCGTTGATTAAAATTGGCCCAACACAGGCAGAGATAATTCTATTTGTTTAACGAAATTATATACTAATGCTATTATTTCGGCTTGCAGGCGCGCTAGGGAAATAATCAGTGGACATAAACTAAAGCTATGAGCATCAGCTACCATCTCAAATAGGTGGGAAAATTATTGCGTGTGCAGTTCCTTTGTTATAAACAATTAAACAATGAAAATTGTTATTCCGGTTAAACGGATATAGTTACAACGACGGGGTATTTTTTATCGTATAGCTTATTCGTTTCCCTTTCTTTTGAGACGTCGTTGATTACAAGCGACCCAGCAGAAGCAGAGATAACAATTTTTTAAGATTTTGTCGCTAACGATATGTCGACTACGGTACAAGTGACGCCATCTCGCGTTTGCGGCCTTTTTCGCAGTTTTCCGCACCGCCAAAACGGAATTCCTGGATTACATCGTTAATTTAAACAATAGCGTTTTTCTGGGCTTCCACTTGGTATTTCTTAACCGGACTTGACTTGAATTATAGCTACGGACCATAGGTATCCTCCCCAGTGGTTGCAACAATATGGCATTTGTGGTTTAACAGTTATTAACAATTGAAAAATCAGCAAAAATGCACTCCGGGTCACTGCAATTATCTCGGCTTCTGCTGTGCCCATTTTAATCAGCAATATCTCAAATGAAAGGAAAGCGAATCTGCTCCACGAGAAAAACTACACCGCTGCTGTAACTGTATGCAGTTGACAGTAATAACAATTTCAATTGTTCAATTGTTTATAACAAATGAACCGCGTATCGAATAACACTCTCGGCTATTGGAGATTGTAGCTGATGCTCATAGCTTTAATTGAGGTCCTATGATGATTGACGTAGCTTGCCTGCAAACCGAGATAATTGAATTTGTTTAACGAAATTATAAACTAATGCTATTATTTCGGCTTGCAGGCGCGCTAGGGCAATAATCAGTGGACATAAATTAAAGCTATGAGCATTAGCTACCATCTCCAATGGGTGGGAAAATTATTGCATGTGCAGTTCCTTTGTTATAAACAATTAATGAATGAAAATTGTTATTCCGGTTGAACCGATATAGTTACAGTGGCGGGGTATTTTTGATCGTATAGCTTATTCGTTTCTCTTTCTTTGGAGACGTCGTTGATTAAAATTGGCCCAACACAGGCAGAGATAATTCTATTTGTTTAACGAAATTATAAACTAATGCTATTATTTCGGCTTGCAGGCGCGATAGGGCAATAATCAGTGGACATAAATTAAAGCTATGAGCATCAGCTACCATCTCAAATAGGTGGGAACAGTATTGCATGTGCAGTTCCTTTGTTATAAACAATTAAACAATGGAAATTGTTATTCTGGTTAAACGGATTTAGTTACAGCGACGGCGTATTTTTTATCGTATGGCTTATTCGTTTCTCTTTCTTTTGAGACGTCGTTGATTAAAATTGGCCCAACACAGGCAGAGATAATTCAATTTGTTTAACGAAATTATAAACAAATGCTATTATTTTGGCTTGCACTCGTGTTAGGGTCAATCATCAGTAGACATAAATTAAAGCTATGAGCATCAGCTACCATCTCAAATAGGTGGGAAAATTATTGCGTGTGCAGTTCCTTTGTTATAAACAATTAAACAATGAAAATTGTTATTCCGGTTAAACGGATATAGTTACAGCGACGGCGTATTTTTTATCGTATGGCTTATTCGTTTCTCTTTCTTTTGAGACGTCGCTGATTAAAATTGGCCCAACACAGGCAGAGATAATTCAATTTGTTTAACGAAATTATAAACAAATGCTATTATTTTGGCTTGCACTCGTGTTAGGGTCAATCATCAGTAGACATAAATTAAAGCTATGAGCATCAGCTACCATCTCAAATGGGTGGGAACAGTATTGCATGTGCAGTTCCTTTGTTATAAGTAATTAAACAATGAAAATTGTTATTCCGGTTAAACGGATATAGTTACAGCGACGGGGTATTTTTTATCGTATGGCTTATTCGTTTCTCTTTCTTTTGAGAAGTCGTTGATTAAAATTGGCCCAACACAGGCAGAGATAATTCAATTTGTTTAACGAACTTATAAACTAATGCTATTATTTCGGCTTGCAGGCGCGCTAGGGCAATAATTAGTGGACATAAACTAAAGCTATCAGCATCAGCTACCATCTGAAATAGGTGGGGACAGTATTTCATGAGCAGTTCCTTTGTTATAAAAAATTAAACAATGAAAATTGTTATTCCGGTTAAACGGATATAGTTACAACGACGGCGTATTTTTTATCGTATGGCTTATTCGTTTCTCTTTCTTTTGAGACGTCGGTGATTGAAATTGGCCCAACACAGGCAGAGATAATTCAATTTGTTTAACGAAATTATAAACTAATGCTATTATTTCGGCTTGCAGGCGCGCTAGGGCAATAATCAGTGGACATAAATTCAAGCTATGAGCATCAGCTACCATCTCAAATAGGTGGGAAAATTATTGCGTGTGCAGTTCCTTTGTTATAAACAATTAAACAATGAAAATTGTTATTCCGGTTAAACGGATATAGTTACAGCGACGGGGTATTTTTGATAGTATATCTTATTCGTTTCTCTTTCTTTTGAGACGTCGTTGATTAAAATTGGCCCAACACAGGCAGAGATAATTCAATTTGTTTAACGAAATTATAAACAAATGCTATTATTTTCGCTTGCACTCGTGTTAGGGTCAATCATCAGTAGACATAAATTAAAGCTATGAGCATCAGCTACCATCTCAAATGGGTGGGAACAGTATTGAATGGGCAGTTCCTTTGTTATAAACAATTAATCAATGAAAATTGTTATTCCGGTTAAACGGATATAGTTACAACGACGGGGTATTTTTTATCGTATAGCTTATTCTTTTCCCTTTCTTTTGAGACGTCGTTGATTACAAGCGACCCAGCAGAAGCAGAGATAACAATTTTTTTAAATTTTGTCGCTAACGATATGTCGAAAACGGTACAAGTGACGCCATCTCTGGTTTGCGGCCTTTTTCGCAGTTTTCCGCACCGCCAAAACGGAATTCCTGGATTACATCGTTAATTTAAACAATAGCGTTTTTCTGGGCTTCCACTTGGTATTCCTTAACCGGACTTGACTTGAATTATAGCTACGGACCATAGGTATCCTCCCCAGTGGTTGCAACAATATGGCATTTGTGGTTTAACAGTTATTAACAATTGAAAAATCAGCAAAAATGCACTCCGGGTCACTGCAATTATCTCGGCTTCTGCTGGGCCCATTTTAATCAGCAATATCTCAAATGAAAGGAAAGAGAATCTGCTCCACGAGAAAAACTACACCGCTGCTGTAACTGTATGCAGTTGACCGTAATAACAATTTCAATTGTTCAATTGTTTATAACAAATGAACCGCGTATCGAATAACGCTCTCGGCTATTGGAGATTGTAGCTGATGCTCATAGCTTTAATTGAGGTCCTATGATGATTGACGTAGCTTGCCTGCAAACCGAGATAATTGAATTTGTTTAACGAAATTATAATCAAATGCTATTATTTTGGCTTGCAGGCGCGTTAGGGTCAATCATCAGTAGACATAAATTAACGCTATGAGCATCAGCTACCATCTCCAATGGGTGGGAAATATATTGCATGTGCAGTTCATTTGTTATAAACAATTAAACAATTAAAATTGTTATTCCGGTTAACACGATTTAGCTACAGCAACAGGATATTTTTTATCGTATAGCTTGACCGATTCCCTTTCTTTTGAGACGTCGTTGATTAAAATCGGCCCAGCAGAAGCCGAGATAATTCAATTTGTTTAACGAAATTATAAACAAATGCCATTCTTGCGGCTTGCAGGCCACCTACGTCAATGATCAGTGGACATAAAGTGAAGCAATGAGCATCAGCTACTATCTCCAATAGGTGGGAACATTATTGCATGTGCAGTTCCTTTGTTATAAGCAATTAAACAATGAAAATTGTTATTCCGGTTAAACGGATATAGTTACAGCGACGGGGTATTTTTGATAGTATATCTTATTCGTTTCTCTTTCTTTTGAGACGTCGTTGATTAAAATTGGCCCAACACAGACAGAGATAATTCAATTTGTTTAACGAAATTATAATCAAATGCTATTATTTTGGCTTGCACTCGTGTTAGGGTCAATCATCAGTAGACATAAATTAAAGCTATGAGCATCAGCTACCATCTCAAATAGGTGGGAAAATTATTGCGTGTGCAGTTCCTTTGTTATAAACAATTAAACAATGAAAATTGTTATTCCGGTTAAACGGATATAGTTACAGCGACGGGGTATTTTTGATAGTATATCTTATTCGTTTCTCTTTCTTTTGAGACGTCGTTGATTAAAATTGGCCCAACACAGACAGAGATAATTCAATTTGTTTAACGAAATTATAAACAAATGCTATTATTTTGGCTTGCACTCGTGTTAGGGTCAATCATCAGTAGACATAAATTAAAGCTATGAGCATCAGCTACCATCTCAAATGGGTGGGAACAGTATTGCATGTGCAGTTCCTTTGTTATAAGCAATTAAACAATGAAAATTGTTATTCCGGTTAAACGGATCTAGTTACAGCGACGGGGTATCTTTTATCGTATGGCTTATTCGTTTCTCTTTCGTTGGAGACTTCGTTGATTGAAATTGGCCCAACACAGGCAGAGATAATTCAATTTGTTTAACGAAATTATAAACTAATGCTATTATTTCGGCTTGCAGGCGCGCTAGGGCAATAATCAGTGGACATAAATTAAAGCTATGAGCATCAGCTACCATCTCCAATGGGTGGGAAAATTATTGCATGCGCAGTTCCTTTGTTATAAACAATTAATCAATGAAAATTGTTATTCCGGTTAAACCGATATAGTTACAGTGACGGGGTATTTTTGATCGTATAGCTTATTCGTTTCTCTTTCTTTGCAGATGTCGTTGATTAAAATTGGCCCAACACAGGCAGAGATAATTCTATTTGTTTAACGAAATTATAAACTAATGCTATTATTTCGGCTTGCAGGCGCGCTAGGGCAATAATCAGTGGACATAAATTAAAGCTATGAGCATCAGCTACCATCTCAAATAGGTGGGAACAGTATTGCATGTGCAGTTCCTTTGTTATAAACAATTAAACAATGGAAATTGTTATTCTGGTTAAACGGATATAGTTACAACGACGGGGTATTTTTTATCGTATAGCTTATTCGTTTCCCTTTCTTTTGAGACGTCGTTGATTACAAGCGACCCAGCAGAAGCAGAGATAACAATTTTTTAAAATTTTGTCGCTAACGATATGTCGAATACGGTACAAGTGACGCCATCTCGCGTTTGCGGCCTTTTTCGCAGTTTTCCGCACCGCCAAAACGGAATTCCTGGATTACATCGTTAATTTAAACAATAGCGTTTTTCTGGGCTTCCACTTGGTATTCCTTAACCGGACTTGACTTGAAATATAGCTACGGACCATAGGTATCCTCCCCAGTGGTTGCAACAATATGGCATTTGTGGTTTAACAGTTATTAACAATTGAAAAATCAGCAAAAATGCAGTCCGGGTCACTGCAATTATATCGGCTTCTGCTGGGCCCATTTTAATCAGCAATATCTCAAATGAAAGGAAAGAGAATCTGCTCCACGAGAAAAACTACACCGCTGCTGTAACTGTATGCAGTTGACCGTAATAACAATTCCAATTGTTCAATTGTTTATAACAAATGAACCGCGTATCGCATAACGCTCTCGGCTATTTTAGATTGTAGCTGATGCTCATAGCTTTAATTGAGGTCCTATGATGATTGACGTAGCTTGCCTGCAAACCGAGATAATTGAATTTGTTTTACGAAATTATAAACAAATGCTATTATTTTGGCTTGCAGGCGCGTTAGGGTCAATCATCAGTAGACATAAATTAACGCTATGAGCATCAGCTACCATCTCCAATGGGTGGGAAATATATTGCATTTGCAGTTCATTTGTTATAAACAATTAAACAATGAAAATTGTTATTCCGGTTAAACGGATATAGTTACAACGACGGGGTATATTTTATCGTATAGCTTATTCGTTTCCCTTTCTTTTGAGACGACGTTGATTAAACTTGTCCCCACACAGGCAGAGATAATTCAATTTGTTAATCGAAATTATAAACTAATGCTATTATTTCGGCTTGCAGGCGCGCTAGGGCAATAATCAGTGGACATAAACTAAAGCTATGAGTATCAGCTACCATCTCAAATAGGTGGGAAAATTATTGCGTGTGCAGTTCCTTTGTTATAAACAATTAAACAATGGAAATTGTTATTCCGGTTAAACGGATATAGTTACAGCGACGGGGTATTTTTGATCGTATATCTTATTCGTTTCTCTTTCTTTTGAGACGTCGTTGATTAAAATTGGCCCAACACAGGCAGAGATAATTCAATTTGTTTAACGAAATTATAAACAAATGCTATTATTTTGGCTTGCACTCGTGTTAGGGTCAATCATCAGTAGACATAAATTAAAGCTATGAGCATCAGCTACCATCTCAAATGGGTGGGAACAGTATTGCATGGACAGTTCCTTAGTTATAAACAATTAATCAATGAAAATTGTTATTCCGGTTAAACGGATATAGTTACAGCGACGGGGTATTTTTGATCTTATAGCTTATTCGTTTCTCTTTCTTTTGAGAAGTCGCTGATTAAAATTGGCCCAACACAGGCAGAGATAATTCAATTTGTTTAACGAACTTATAAACTATTGCTATTATTTCGGCTTGCAGGCGCGCTAGGGCAATAATCAGTGGACATAAACTAAAGCTATGAGCATCAGCTACCATCTCCAATGGGTGGGAAATATATTGCATTTGCAGTTCATTTGTTATAAACAATTAAACAATGAAAATTGTTATTCCGGTTAAACGGATATAGTTACAACGACGGGGTATTTTTTATCGTATAGCTTATTCGTTTCCCTTTCTTTTGAGACGTCGTTGATTACAAGCGACCCAGCAGAAGCAGAGATAACAATTTTTTTAAATTTTGTCGCTAACGATATGTCGAAAACGGTACAAGTGACGCCATCTCGCGTTTGCGGCCTTTTTCGCAGTTTTCCGCACCGCCAAAACGGAATTCCTGGATTACATCGTTAATTTAAACAATAGCGTTTTTCTGGGCTTCCACTTGGTATTCCTTAACCGGACTTGACTTGAAATATAGCTACGGACCATAGGTATCCTCCCCAGTGGTTGCAACAATATGGCATTTGTGGTTTAACAGTTATTAACAATTGAAAAATCAGCAAAAATGCACTCCGGGTCACTGCAATTATATCGGCTTCTGCTGGGCCCATTTTAATCAGCAATATCTCAAATGAAAGGAAAGAGAATCTGCTCCACGAGAAAAACTACACCGCTGCTGTAACTGTATGCAGTTGACTGTAATAACAATTTCAATTGTTCAATTGTTTATAACAAATGAACCGCTTATCGAATAACGCTCTCGGCTATTGGAGATTGTAGCTGATGCTCATAGCTTTAATTGAGGTCCTATGATGATTGACGTAGCTTGCCTGCAAACCGAGATAATTGAATTTGTTTAACGAAATTATAAACAAATGCTATTATTTTGGCTTGCAGGCGCGTTAGGGTCAATCATCAGTAGACATAAATTAACGCTATGAGCATCAGCTACCATCTCCAATGGGTGGGAAAATTATTGCATTTGCAGTTCATTTGTTATAAACAATTAAACAATGTAAATTGTTATTCCGGTTAAACGGATATAGTTACAACGACGGGGTATTTTTTATCGTATAGCTTATTCGTTTCCCTTTCTTTTGAGACGTCGTTGATTACAAGCGACCCAGCAGAAGCAGAGATAACAATTTTTTAAGATTTTGTCGCTAACGATATGTCGACTACGGTACAAGTGACGCCATCTCGCGTTTGCGGCCTTTTTCGCAGTTTTCCGCACCGCCAAAACGGAATTCCTGGATTACATCGTTAATTTAAACAATAGCGTTTTTCTGGGCTTCCACTTGGTATTCCTTAACCGGACTTGACTTGAAATATAGCTACGGACCATAGGTATCCTCCCCAGTGGTTGCAACAATATGGCATTTGTGGTTTAACAGTTATTAACAATTGAAAAATCAGCAAAAATGCACTCCGGGTCACTGCAATTATATCGGCTTCTGCTGGGCCCATTTTAATCAGCAATATCTCAAATGAAAGGAAAGAGAATCTGCTCCACGAGAAAAACTACACCGCTGCTGTAACTGTATGCAGTTGACTGTAATAACAATTTCAATTGTTCAATTGTTTATAACAAATGAACCGCTTATCGAATAACGCTCTCGGCTATTGGAGATTGTAGCTGATGCTCATAGCTTTAATTGAGGTCCTATGATGATTGACGTAGCTTGCCTGCAAACCGAGATAATTGAATTTGTTTAACGAAATTATAAACTAATGCTATTATTTCGGCTTGCAGGCGCGCTAGGGCAATAATCAGTGGACATAAATTAAAGCTATGAGCATTAGCTACCATCTCCAATGGGTGGGAAAATTATTGCATGTGCAGTTCCTATGTTATAAACAATTAATGAATGAAAATTGTTATTCCGGTTGAACCGATATAGTTACAGTGGCGGGGTATTTTTGATCGTATAGCTTATTCGTTTCTCTTTCTTTGGAGACGTCGTTGATTAAAATTGGCCCAACACAGGCAGAGATAATTCTATTTGTTTAACGAAATTATAAACTAATGCTATTATTTCGGCTTGCAGGCGCGATAGGGCAATAATCAGTGGACATAAATTAAAGCTATGAGCATCAGCTACCATCTCAAATAGGTGGGAACAGTATTGCATGTGCAGTTCCTTTGTTATAAACAATTAAACAATGGAAATTGTTATTCTGGTTAAACGGATTTAGTTACAGCGACGGCGTATTTTTTATCGTATGGCTTATTCGTTTCTCTTTCTTTTGAGACGTCGTTGATTACAAGCGACCCAGCAGAAGCAGAGATAACAATTTTTTTAAATTTTGTCGGTAACGATATGTCGAAAACGGTACAAGTGACGCCATCTCGCGTTTGCGGCCTTTTTCGCAGTTTTCCGCACCGCCAAAACGGAATTCCTGGATTACATCGTTAATTTAAACAATAGCGTTTTTCTGGGCTTCCACTTGGTATTCCTTAACCGGACTTGACTTGAAATATAGCTACGGACCATAGGTATCCTCCCCAGTGGTTGCAACAATATGGCATTTGTGGTTTAACAGTTATTAACAATTGAAAAATCAGCAAAAATGCACTCCGGGTCACTGCAATTATATCGGCTTCTGCTGGGCCCATTTTAATCAGCAATATCTCAAATGAAAGGAAAGAGAATCTGCTCCACGAGAAAAACTACACCGCTGCTGTAACTGTATGCAGTTGACCGTAATAACAATTTCAATTGTTCAATTGTTTATAACAAATGAACCGCGAATCGAATAACACTCTCGGCTATTGGAGATTGTAGCTGATGCTCATAGCTTTAATTGAGGTCCTATGATGATTGACGTAGCTTGCCTGCAAACCGAGATAATTGAATTTGTTTAACGAAATTATAAACAAATGCTATTATTTTGGCTTGCAGGCGCGTTAGGGTCAATCATCAGTAGACATAAATTAACGCTATGAGCATCAGCTACCATCTCCAATGGGTGGGAAAATTATTGCATTTGCAGTTCATTTGTTATAAACAATTAAACAATGTAAATTGTTATTCCGGTTAAACGGATATAGTTACATCGACGGGGTATTTTTTATCGTATAGCTTATTCTTTTCCCTTTCTTTTGAGACGTCGTTGATTACAAGCGACCCAGCAGAAGCAGAGATAACAATTTTTTTAAATTTTGTCGCTAACGATATGTCGAAAACGGTACAAGTGACGCCATCTCGCGTTTGCGGCCTTTTTCGCAGTTTTCCGCACCGCCAAAACGGAATTCCTGGATTACATCGTTAATTTAAACAATAGCGTTTTTCTGGGCTTCCACTTGGTATTCCTTAACCGGACTTGACTTGAAATATAGCTACGGACCATAGGTATCCTCCCCAGTGGTTGCAACAATATGGCATTTGTGGTTTAACAGTTATTAACAATTGAAAAATCAGCAAAAATGCACTCCGGGTCACTGCAATTATATCGGCTTCTGCTGGGCCCATTTTAATCAGCAATATCTCAAATGAAAGGAAAGAGAATCTGCTCCACGAGAAAAACTACACCGCTGCTGTAACTGTATGCAGTTGACCGTAATAACAATTTCAATTGTTCAATTGTTTATAACAAATGAACCGCGAATCGAATAACACTCTCGGCTATTGGAGATTGTAGCTGATGCTCATAGCTTTAATTGAGGTCCTATGATGATTGACGTAGCTTGCCTGCAAACCGAGATAATTGAATTTGTTTAACGAAATTATAATCAAATGCTATTATTTTGGCTTGCACTCGTGTTAGGGTCAATCATCAGTAGACATAAATTAAAGCTATGAGCATCAGCTACCATCTCAAATAGGTGGGAAAATTATTGCGTGTGCAGTTCCTTTGTTATAAACAATTAAACAATGAAAATTGTTATTCCGGTTAAACGGATATAGTTACAGCGACGGGGTATTTTTGATAGTATATCTTATTCGTTTCTCTTTCTTTTGAGACGTCGTTGATTAAAATTGGCCCAACACAGGCAGAGATAATTCAATTTGTTTAACGAAATTATAAACAAATGCTATTATTTTGGCTTGCACTCGTGTTAGGGTCAATCATCAGTAGACATAAATTAAAGCTATGAGCATCAGCTACCATCTCAAATAGGTGGGAAAATTATTGCGTGTGCAGTTCCTTTGTTATAAACAATTAAACAATGAAAATTGTTATTCCGGTTAAACGGATATAGTTACAGCGACGGGGTATTTTTGATAGTATATCTTATTCGTTTCTCTTTCTTTTGAGACGTCGTTGATTAAAATTGGCCCAACACAGGCAGAGATAATTCAATTTGTTTAACGAAATTATAAACAAATGCTATTATTTTGGCTTGCACTCGTGTTAGGGTCAATCATCAGTAGACATAAATTAAAGCTATGAGCATCAGCTACCATCTCAAATGGGTGGGAACAGTATTGCATGTGCAGTTCCTTTGTTATAAGCAATTAAACAATGAAAATTGTTATTCCGGTTAAACGGATCTAGTTACAGCGACGGGGTATTTTTTATCGTATGGCTTATTCGTTTCTCTTTCGTTGGAGACTTCGTTGATTGAAATTGGCCCAACACAGGCAGAGATAATTCAATTTGTTTAACGAAATTATAAACTAATGCTATTATTTCGGCTTGCAGGCGCGCTAGGGCAATAATCAGTGGACATAAATTAAAGCTATGAGCATCAGCTACCATCTCCAATGGGTGGGAAAATTATTGCATGCGCAGTTCCTTTGTTATAAACAATTAATCAATGAAAATTGTTATTCCGGTTAAACCGATATAGTTACAGTGACGGGGTATTTTTGATCGTATAGCTTATTCGTTTCTCTTTCTTTGCAGACGTCGTTGATTAAAATTGGCCCAACACAGGCAGAGATAATTCTATTTGTTTAACGAAATTATAAACTAATGCTATTATTTCGGCTTGCAGGCGCGCTAGGGCAATAATCAGTGGACATAAATTAAAGCTATGAGCATCAGCTACCATCTCAAATAGGTGGGAACAGTATTGCATGTGCAGTTCCTATGTTATAAACAATTAAACAATGGAAATTGTTATTCTGGTTAAACGGATATAGTTACAACGACGGGGTATTTTTTATCGTATAGCTTATTCGTTTCCCTTTCTTTTGAGACGTCGTTGATTACAAACGACCCAGCAGAAGCAGAGATAACAATTTTTTAAAATTTTGTCGCTAACGATATGTCGAAAACGGTACAAGTGACGCCATCTCCCGTTTGCGGCCTTTTTCGCAGTTTTCCGCACCGCCAAAACGGAATTCCTGGATTACATCGTTAATTTAAACAATAGCGTTTTTCTGGGCTTCCACTTGGTATTCCTTAACCGGACTTGACTTGAAATATAGCTACGGACCATAGGTATCCTCCCCAGTGGTTGCAACAATATGGCATTTGTGGTTTAACAGTTATTAACAATTGAAAAATCAGCAAAAATGCACTCCGGGTCACTGCAATTATATCGGCTTCTGCTGGGCCCATTTTAATCAGCAATATCTCAAATGAAAGGAAAGAGAATCTGCTCCACGAGAAAAACTACACCGCTGCTGTAACTGTATGCAGTTGACCGTAATAACAATTTCAATTGTTCAATTGTTTATAACAAATGAACCGCGAATCGAATAACACTCTCGGCTATTGGAGATTGTAGCTGATGCTCATAGCTTTAATTGAGGTCCTATGATGATTGACGTAGCTTGCCTGCAAACCGAGATAATTGAATTTGTTTTACGAAATTATAAACAAATGCTATTATTTTGGCTTGTAGGCGCGTTAGGGTCAATCATCAGTAGACATAAATTAACGCTATGAGCATCAGCTACCATCTCCAATGGGTGGGAAATATATTGCATTTGCAGTTCATTTGTTATAAACAATTAAACAATGAAAATTGTTATTCCGGTTAAACGGATATAGTTACAACGACGGGGTATATTTTATCGTATAGCTTATTCGTTTCCCTTTCTTTTGAGACGACGTTGATTAAACTTGTCCCCACACAGGCAGAGATAATTCAATTTGTTAAACGAAATTATAAACTAATGCTATTATTTCGGCTTGCAGGCGCGCTAGGGCAATAATCAGTGGACATAAACTAAAGCTATGAGTATCAGCTACCATCTCAAATAGGTGGGAAAATTATTGCGTGTGCAGTTCCTTTGTTATAAACAATTAAACAATGGAAATTGTTATTCCGGTTAAACGGATATAGTTACAGCGACGGGGTATTTTTGATCGTATGGCTTATTCGTTTCTCTTTCGTTGGAGACTTCGTTGATTGAAATTGGCCCAACACAGGCAGAGATAATTCAATTTGTTTAACGAAATTATAAACAAATGCTATTATTTTGGCTTGCACTCGTGTTAGGGTCAATCATCAGTAGACATAAATTAAAGCTATGAGCATCAGCTACCATCTCAAATGGGTGGGAACAGTATTGCATGGACAGTTCCTTAGTTATAAACAATTAATCAATGAAAATTGTTATTCCGGTTAAACGGATATAGTTACAGCGACGGGGTATTTTTGATCTTATAGCTTATTCGTTTCTCTTTCTTTTGAGAAGTCGCTGATTAAAATTGGCCCAACACAGGCAGAGATAATTCAATTTGTTTAACGAACTTATAAACTAATGCTATTATTTCGGCTTGCAGGCGCGCTAGGGCAATAATCAGTGGACATAAACTAAAGCTATGAGCATCAGCTACCATCTCCAATGGGTGGGAAATATATTGCATTTGCAGTTCATTTGTTATAAACAATTAAACAATGAAAATTGTTATTCCGGTTAAACGGATATAGTTACAACGACGGGGTATTTTTTATCGTATAGCTTATTCGTTTCCCTTTCTTTTGAGACGTCGTTGATTACAAGCGACCCAGCAGAAGCAGAGATAACAATTTTTTTAAATTTTGTCGCTAACGATATGTCGACTACGGTACAAGTGACGCCATCTCGCGTTTGCGGCCTTTTTCGCAGTTTTCCGCACCGCCAAAACGGAATTCCTGGATTACATCGTTAATTTAAACAATAGCGTTTTTCTGGGCTTCCACATGGTATTCCTTAACCGGACTTGACTTGAATTATAGCTACGGACCATAGGTATCCTCCCCAGTGGTTGCAACAATATGGCATTTGTGGTTTAACAGTTATTAACAATTGAAAAATCAGCAAAAATGCACTCCGGGTCACTGCAATTATATCGGCTTCTGCTGGGCCCATTTTAATCAGCAATATCTCAAATGAAAGGAAAGAGAATCTGCTCCACGAGAAAAACTACACCGCTGCTGTAACTGTATGCAGTTGACTGTAATAACAATTTCAATTGTTCAATTGTTTATAACAAATGAACCGCTTATCGAATAACGCTCTCGGCTATTGGAGATTGTAGCTGATGCTCATAGCTTTAATTGAGGTCCTATGATGATTGACGTAGCTTGCCTGCAAACCGAGATAATTGAATTTGTTTAACGAAATTATAATCAAATGCTATTATTTTGGCTTGCAGGCGCGTTAGGGTCAATCATCAGTAGACATAAATTAACGCTATGAGCATCAGCTACCATCTCCAAAGGGTGGGAAAATTATTGCATTTGCATTTCCTTTGTTATAAACAATTAAACAATGAAAATTGTTATTCCGGTTAAACGGATATAGTTACAACGACGGGGTAGTTTTTATCGTATAGCTTATTCGTTTCTCTTTCTTTGGAGACGTCGTTGATTAAAATTGGCCCAACACAGGCAGAGATAATTCTATTTGTTTAACGAAATTATATACTAATGCTATTATTTCGGCTTGCAGGCGCGCTAGGGAAATAATCAGTGGACATAAACTAAAGCTATGAGCATCAGCTACCATCTCAAATAGGTGGGAAAATTATTGCGTGTGCAGTTCCTTTGTTATAAACAATTAAACAATGAAAATTGTTATTCCGGTTAAACGGATATAGTTACAACGACGGGGTATTTTTTATCGTATAGCTTATTCGTTTCCCTTTCTTTTGAGACGTCGTTGATTACAAGCGACCCAGCAGAAGCAGAGATAACAATTTTTTAAGATTTTGTCGCTAACGATATGTCGACTACGGTACAAGTGACGCCATCTCGCGTTTGCGGCCTTTTTCGCAGTTTTCCGCACCGCCAAAACGGAATTCCTGGATTACATCGTTAATTTAAACAATAGCGTTTTTCTGGGCTTCCACTTGGTATTTCTTAACCGGACTTGACTTGAATTATAGCTACGGACCATAGGTATCCTCCCCAGTGGTTGCAACAATATGGCATTTGTGGTTTAACAGTTATTAACAATTGAAAAATCAGCAAAAATGCACTCCGGGTCACTGCAATTATCTCGGCTTCTGCTGTGCCCATTTTAATCAGCAATATCTCAAATGAAAGGAAAGCGAATCTGCTCCACGAGAAAAACTACACCGCTGCTGTAACTGTATGCAGTTGACAGTAATAACAATTTCAATTGTTCAATTGTTTATAACAAATGAACCGCGTATCGAATAACACTCTCGGCTATTGGAGATTGTAGCTGATGCTCATAGCTTTAATTGAGGTCCTATGATGATTGACGTAGCTTGCCTGCAAACCGAGATAATTGAATTTGTTTAACGAAATTATAAACTAATGCTATTATTTCGGCTTGCAGGCGCGCTAGGGCAATAATCAGTGGACATAAATTAAAGCTATGAGCATTAGCTACCATCTCCAATGGGTGGGAAAATTATTGCATGTGCAGTTCCTTTGTTATAAACAATTAATGAATGAAAATTGTTATTCCGGTTGAACCGATATAGTTACAGTGGCGGGGTATTTTTGATCGTATAGCTTATTCGTTTCTCTTTCTTTGGAGACGTCGTTGATTAAAATTGGCCCAACACAGGCAGAGATAATTCTATTTGTTTAACGAAATTATAAACTAATGCTATTATTTCGGCTTGCAGGCGCGATAGGGCAATAATCAGTGGACATAAATTAAAGCTATGAGCATCAGCTACCATCTCAAATAGGTGGGAACAGTATTGCATGTGCAGTTCCTTTGTTATAAACAATTAAACAATGGAAATTGTTATTCTGGTTAAACGGATTTAGTTACAGCGACGGCGTATTTTTTATCGTATGGCTTATTCGTTTCTCTTTCTTTTGAGACGTCGTTGATTAAAATTGGCCCAACACAGGCAGAGATAATTCAATTTGTTTAACAAAATTATAAACAAATGCTATTATTTTGGCTTGCACTCGTGTTAGGGTCAATCATCAGTAGACATAAATTAAAGCTATGAGCATCAGCTACCATCTCAAATAGGTGGGAAAATTATTGCGTGTGCAGTTCCTTTGTTATAAACAATTAAACAATGAAAATTGTTATTCCGGTTAAACGGATATAGTTACAGCGACGGCGTATTTTTTATCGTATGGCTTATTCGTTTCTCTTTCTTTTGAGACGTCGCTGATTAAAATTGGCCCAACACAGGCAGAGATAATTCAATTTGTTTAACGAAATTATAAACAAATGCTATTATTTTGGCTTGCACTCGTGTTAGGGTCAATCATCAGTAGACATAAATTAAAGCTATGAGCATCAGCTACCATCTCAAATGGGTGGGAACAGTATTGCATGTGCAGTTCCTTTGTTATAAGTAATTAAACAATGAAAATTGTTATTCCGGTTAAACGGATATAGTTACAGCGACGGGGTATTTTTTATCGTATGGCTTATTCGTTTCTCTTTCTTTTGAGAAGTCGTTGATTAAAATTGGCCCAACACAGGCAGAGATAATTCAATTTGTTTAACGAACTTATAAACTAATGCTATTATTTCGGCTTGCAGGCGCGCTAGGGCAATAATTAGTGGACATAAACTAAAGCTATCAGCATCAGCTACCATCTGAAATAGGTGGGGACAGTATTTCATGAGCAGTTCCTTTGTTATAAAAAATTAAACAATGAAAATTGTTATTCCGGTTAAACGGATATAGTTACAACGACGGCGTATTTTTTATCGTATGGCTTATTCGTTTCTCTTTCTTTTGAGACGTCGGTGATTGAAATTGGCCCAACACAGGCAGAGATAATTCAATTTGTTTAACGAAATTATAAACTAATGCTATTATTTCGGCTTGCAGGCGCGCTAGGGCAATAATCAGTGGACATAAATTCAAGCTATGAGCATCAGCTACCATCTCAAATAGGTGGGAAAATTATTGCGTGTGCAGTTCCTTTGTTATAAACAATTAAACAATGAAAATTGTTATTCCGGTTAAACGGATATAGTTACAGCGACGGGGTATTTTTGATAGTATATCTTATTCGTTTCTCTTTCTTTTGAGACGTCGTTGATTAAAATTGGCCCAACACAGGCAGAGATAATTCAATTTGTTTAACGAAATTATAAACAAATGCTATTATTTTCGCTTGCACTCGTGTTAGGGTCAATCATCAGTAGACATAAATTAAAGCTATGAGCATCAGCTACCATCTCAAATGGGTGGGAACAGTATTGAATGGGCAGTTCCTTTGTTATAAACAATTAATCAATGAAAATTGTTATTCCGGTTAAACGGATATAGTTACAACGACGGGGTATTTTTTATCGTATAGCTTATTCTTTTCCCTTTCTTTTGAGACGTCGTTGATTACAAGCGACCCAGCAGAAGCAGAGATAACAATTTTTTTAAATTTTGTCGCTAACGATATGTCGAAAACGGTACAAGTGACGCCATCTCTGGTTTGCGGCCTTTTTCGCAGTTTTCCGCACCGCCAAAACGGAATTCCTGGATTACATCGTTAATTTAAACAATAGCGTTTTTCTGGGCTTCCACTTGGTATTCCTTAACCGGACTTGACTTGAATTATAGCTACGGACCATAGGTATCCTCCCCAGTGGTTGCAACAATATGGCATTTGTGGTTTAACAGTTATTAACAATTGAAAAATCAGCAAAAATGCACTCCGGGTCACTGCAATTATCTCGGCTTCTGCTGGGCCCATTTTAATCAGCAATATCTCAAATGAAAGGAAAGAGAATCTGCTCCACGAGAAAAACTACACCGCTGCTGTAACTGTATGCAGTTGACCGTAATAACAATTTCAATTGTTCAATTGTTTATAACAAATGAACCGCGTATCGAATAACGCTCTCGGCTATTGGAGATTGTAGCTGATGCTCATAGCTTTAATTGAGGTCCTATGATGATTGACGTAGCTTGCCTGCAAACCGAGATAATTGAATTTGTTTAACGAAATTATAATCAAATGCTATTATTTTGGCTTGCAGGCGCGTTAGGGTCAATCATCAGTAGACATAAATTAACGCTATGAGCATCAGCTACCATCTCCAATGGGTGGGAAATATATTGCATGTGCAGTTCATTTGTTATAAACAATTAAACAATTAAAATTGTTATTCCGGTTAACACGATTTAGCTACAGCAACAGGATATTTTTTATCGTATAGCTTGTCCGATTCCCTTTCTTTTGAGACGTCGTTGATTAAAATCGGCCCAGCAGAAGCCGAGATAATTCAATTTGTTTAACGAAATTATAAACAAATGCCATTCTTGCGGCTTGCAGGCCACCTACGTCAATGATCAGTGGACATAAAGTGAAGCAATGAGCATCAGCTACCATCTCCAATAGGTGGGAACATTATTGCATGTGCAGTTCATTTGTTATAAACAATTAAACAATTAAAATTGTTATTCCGGCTAAACCGATTTAGCTACAGCAACGGGCTATTTTTTATCGTATAGCTTGTCCGATTCCCTTTCTTTTGAGACGTCGTTGATTAAAATCGGCCCAACAGAAGCCGAGATAATTCAATTTGTTTAACGAAATTATAAACAAATGCCATTCTTGCGGCTTGCAGGCCACCTACGTCAATGATCAGTGGACATAAAGTGAAGCAATGAGCATCAGCTACCATCTCCAATAGGTGGGAACATTATTGCATGTGCAGTTCATTTGTTATAAACAATTAAACAATTAAAATTGTTATTCCGGCTAAACCGATTTAGCTACAGCAACGGGCTATTTTTTATCGTATAGCTTGCCCGATTCCGTTTCTGTTGAGACGTCGTTGATTAAAATCGGCCCCGCAGAAGCCGAGATAATTCAATTTGTTTAACGAAATTATAAACAAATGCCATTCTTGCGGCTTGCAGGCCTCCTACGTCAATGATCAGTGGACATAAAGTGAAGAGATGAGCATCAGCTACCATCTCCAATGGGTGGGAACATTATTGCATGTGCAGTTCATTTGTTATAAACAATTAAACAATTAAAATTGTTATTCCGGCTAAACCGATTTAGCTACAGCAACGGGCTATTTTTTATCGTATAGCTTGTCCGATTCCCTTTCTTTTGAGACGTCGTCGATTAAAATCGGCCCAACAGAAGCCGAGATAATTCAATTTGTTTAACGAAATTGTAAACAAATGCCATTCTTGCGGCTTGCAGGCCACCTACGTCAATGATCAGTGGACATAAAGTGAAGCAATGAGCATCAGCTACCATCTCCAATAGGTGGGAACATTATTGCATGTGCAGTTCATTTGTTATAAACAATTAAACAATTAAAATTGTTATTCCGGCTAAACCGATTTAGCTACAGCAACGGGCTATTTTTTATCGTATAGCTTGTCCGATTCCCTTTCTTTTGAGACGTCGTTGATTAAAATCGGCCCAACAGAAGCCGAGATAATTCAATTTGTTTAACGAAATTATAAACAAATGCCATTCTTGCGGCTTGCAGGCCACCTACGTCAATGATCAGTGGACATAAAGTGAAGCAATGAGCATCAGCTACCATCTCCAATAGGTGGGAACATTATTGCATGTGCAGTTCATTTGTTATAAACAATTAAACAATTAAAATTGTTATTCCGGCTAAACCGATTTAGCTACAGCAACGGGCTATTTTTTATCGTATAGCTTGCCCGATTCCGTTTCTGTTGAGACGTCGTTGATTAAAATCGGCCCCGCAGAAGCCGAGATAATTCAATTTGTTTAACGAAATTATAAACAAATGCCATTCTTGCGGCTTGCAGGCCTCCTACGTCAATGATCAGTGGACATAAAGTGAAGAGATGAGCATCAGCTACCATCTCCAATGGGTGGGAACATTATTGCATGTGCAGTTCATTTGTTATAAACAATTAAACAATTAAAATTGTTATTCCGGCTAAACCGATTTAGCTACAGCAACGGGCTATTTTTTATCGTATAGCTTGTCCGATTCCCTTTCTTTTGAGACGTCGTCGATTAAAATCGGCCCAACAGAAGCCGAGATAATTCAATTTGTTTAACGAAATTGTAAACAAATGCCATTCTTGCGGCTTGCAGGCCACCTACGTCAATGATCACTGGACATAAAGTGAAGCAATGAGCATCAGCTACCATCTCCAATGGGTGGGAACATTATTGCATGTGCAGTTCATTTGTTATAAACAATTAAACAATTAAAATTGTTATTCCGGCTAAACCGATTTAGCTACAGCAACGGGCTATTTTTTATCGTATAGCTTGCCCGATTCCGTTTCTGTTGAGACGTCGTTGATTAAAATCGGCCCCGCAGAAGCCGAGATAATTCAATTTGTTTAACGAAATTATAAACAAATGCCATTCTTGCGGCTTGCAGGCCTCCTACGTCAATGATCAGTGGACATAAAGTGAAGAGATGAGCATCAGCTACCATCTCCAATGGGTGGGAACATTATTGCATGTGCAGTTCATTTGTTATAAACAATTAAACAATTAAAATTGTTATTCCGGCTAAACCGATTTAGCTACAGCAACGGGCTATTTTTTATCGTATAGCTTGCCCGATTCCGTTTCTGTTGAGACGTCGTTGATTAAAATCGGCCCCGCAGAAGCCGAGATAATTCAATTTGTTTCACGAAATTATAAACAAATGCCATTCTTGCGGCTTGCAGGCCTCCTACGTCAATGATCAGTGGACATAAAGTGAAGAGATGAGCATCAGCTACCATCTCCAATGGGTGGGAACATTATTGCATGTGCAGTTCATTTGTTATAAACAATTAAACAATTAAAATTGTTATTCCGGCTAAACCGATTTAGCTACAGCAACGGGCTATTTTTTATCGTATAGCTTGTCCGATTCCCTTTCTTTTGAGACGTCGTCGATTAAAATCGGCCCAACAGAAGCCGAGATAATTCAATTTGTTTAACGAAATTGTAAACAAATGCCATTCTTGCGGCTTGCAGGCCACCTACGTCAATGATCACTGGACATAAAGTGAAGCAATGAGCATCAGCTACCATCTCCAATGGGTGGGAACATTATTGCATGTGCAGTTCATTTGTTATAAACAATTAAACAATTAAAATTGTTATTCCGGCTAAACCGATTTAGCTACAGCAACGGGCTATTTTTTATCGTATGGCTTATTCGTTTCTCTATCTTTTGAGACGTCGTTGATTACAAGCGACCCAGCAGAAGCAGAGATAACAATTTTTTTAAAATTTTGTCGCTAACGATATGTCGAAAACGGTACAAGTGACGCCAGCTCGCGTTTGCGGCCTTTTTCGCAGTTTTCCGCACCGCCAAAACGGAATTCCTGGATTACATCGTTAATTTAAACAATAGCGTTTTTCTGGACTTCCACTTGGTATTCCTTAACCGGAATTATAGCTACGGACCATAGGTATCCTCCCCAGTGGTTGCAACAATATGGCCTTTGTGGTTTAACAGTTATTAACAATTGAAAAAACAGCAAAAATGCACTCCCGGTCACTGCAATTATCTCGGCTTCTGCTGGGCCCATTTTAATCAACGACGTCTCAAAAGAAAGGGAAACGAATAAGCTATACGATAAAAAATACCCCGTCGCTGTCACTATATCCGTTTAACCGGAATAACAATTTCCATTGTTTAATTGTTTATAACAAATGAACTGCACATGCAATATTTTTCCCACCCATTGGAGATGGTAGCTGATGCTCATAGCTTTAATTTATGTCCACTGATTATTGCCCTAGCGCGCCTGCAAGCCGAAATAATATCATTAGTTTATAATTTCGTTAAACAAATTGAATTATCTCTGCCTGTGTTGGGCCAATTTTAATCAACGACTTCTCAAAAGAAAGAGAAACGAATAAGCTATACGATAAAAAATACCCCGTCGCTGTCACTATATCCGTTTAACCGGAATAACAATTTTCATTGATTAATTGTTTATAACAAAGGAACTCCACATGCAATACTGTTCCCACCCATTTGAGATGGTAGCTGATGCTCATAGCTTTAATTTATGTCCACTGATTATTGCCCTAGCGCGCCTGCAAGCCGAAATAATAGCATTAGTTTATAATTTCGTTAAACAAATTCAATTATCTCTGTTTGCAGGCAAGCTGCGTCAATCACCATAGGACATCAATTAAAGCTATGAGCATCAGCTACAATCTCCAATAGCTGAGAGCCGTATTCGAAACGCGGTTCATTTGTTATAAACAATTGAACAATTGAAATTGTTATTACGGTCAACTGCATATAGTTACAGCAGCGGTGTATTTTTTCGCGTGTACCAGATTCTCTTTCCTTCCATTTGAGATATTGCTGATTAAAATGGGCCCAGCAGACGCCGAGATAATTGCAGTGACCCGGAATGCATTTTTGCTGATTTTTCAATTGTTAATAACTGTTAAACCACGAATGCCATATTGTTTTAACCACTGGGGCGGATACCTATGGTCCGTAGCTTTAATTTAAGTCAAGTCCGGTTAAGAAATACCAAGTGGAAGCCGAGAAAAACGCAATTGTTTAAACTAACGATGTAATCCAGGAATTCCGTTTTGGCGGTGCGGAAAACTGCGAAAAAGGCCGCAAACGCGAGATGGCGTCACTTGTACCGTTTTCGACATATCGTTAGCGAAAAAATTTAAAAAAATTATTATCTCTGCTTCTGCTGGGTCGCTTGTAATCAACGACATCT
Organism: Nomada lathburiana; assembly: GCA_963667235.1. Lineage (NCBI taxonomy): Eukaryota > Metazoa > Arthropoda > Insecta > Hymenoptera > Apidae > Nomada > Nomada lathburiana. The sequence continues at coordinate 5,156,254 of OY763898.1, read as the reverse complement.
CAAAAGAAAGGGAAACGAATAAGCTATACGATAAAAAATACCCCGTCGTTGTAACTATATCCGTTTAACCGGAATAACAATTTTCATTGTTTAATTGTTTATAACAAAGGAACTGCACATGCAATGCTGTTCCCACCTATTTGAGATGGTAGCTGATGCTCATAGATTTAATTTATGTTCACTGATTATTGCCCTAGCGCGCCTGCAAGCCGTAATAATAGCATTAGTTTATAATTTCGTTAAACAAATTGAATTATCTCTACCTGTGTTGGGCCAATTTCAATCAACGACGTCTCCAATGAAAGAGAGACGAATAAGCCATACGATACAAAATACCCCGTCGCTGTAACTATATTGGTTTACCCGGAATAACAATTTTCATTGTTTAATTGTTTATAACAATGGAACTGCACATGCAATACTGTCCCCACCTATTTCAGATGGTAGCTGATGCTGATAGCTTTAGTTTATGTCCACTGATTATTGCCCTAGCGCGCCTGCAAGCCGAAATAATAGCATTAGTTTATAATTTCGTTAAACAAATTGAATTATCTCTACCTGTGTTGGGCCAATTTCAATCAACGACGTCTCCAATGAAAGAGAGACGAATAAGCCATACGATACAAAATACCCCGTCGCTGTAACTATATTGGTTTACCCGGAATAACAATTTTCATTGTTTAATTGTTTATAACAATGGAACTGCACATGCAATACTGTCCCCACCTATTTCAGATGGTAGCTGATGCTGATAGCTTTAGTTTATGTCCACTGATTATTGCCCTAGCGCGCCTGCAAGCCGAAATAATAGCATTAGTTTATAATTTCGTTAAACAAATTGAATTATCTCTACCTGTGTTGGGCCAATTTCAATCAACGACGTCTCCAATGAAAGAGAGACGAATAAGCCATACGATACAAAATACCCCGTCGCTGTAACTATATCGGTTTAACCGGAATAACAATTTTCATTGTTTAATTGTTTATAACAAAGGAACTGCACATGCAATACTGTCCCCACCTATTTCAGATGGTAGCTGATGCTGATAGCTTTAGTTTATGTCCACTGATTATTGCCCTAGCGCGCCTGCAAGCCGAAATAATAGCATTAGTTTATAATTTCGTTAAACAAATTGAATTATCTCTACCTGTGTTGGGCCAATTTCAATCAACGACGTCTCCAATGAAAGAGAGACGAATAAGCCATACGATACAAAATACCCCGTCGCTGTAACTATATCGGTTTAACCGGAATAACAATTTTCATTGTTTAATTGTTTATAACAAAGGAACTGCACATGCAATACTGTCCCCACCTATTTCAGATGGTAGCTGATGCTCATTGCTTTAATTTATGTACACTGATTATTGCCCTAGCGAGCCTGCAAGCCGTAATAATAGCATTAGTTTATAATTTCGTTAAACAAATTGAATTATCTCTGCCTGTGTTGGGCCAATTTTAATCAACGACTTCTCAAAAGAAAGAGAAACGAATAAGCTATAAGATCAAAAATACCCCGTCGCTGTAACTATATCCGTTTAACCGGAATAACAGTTTTCATTGATTAATTGTTTATAACAAAGGAACTCCACATGCAATACTGTTCCCACCCATTTGAGATGGTAGCTGATGCTCATAGCTTTAATTTATGTCCACTGATTATTGCCCAAGCGCGCCTGCAAGCCGAAATAATAGCATTAGTTTATAATTTCGTTAAACAAATTCAATTATCTCTGTTTGCAGGCAAGCTGCGTCAATCATCATAGGACATCAATTAAAGCTATGAGCATCAGCTGCAATCTCCAATAGCTGAGAGCCGTATTCGATACGCGGTTCATTTGTTATAAACAATTGAACAATGAAAATTGTTATTCCGGTTAAACCGATACAGTTACAGCAGCAGTGTATTTTTTCGCGTGTAGCAGATTCTCTTTCCTTCCATTTGAGATATTGCTGATTAAAATGGGCCCAGCAGACGCCGAGATAATTGCAGTGACCCGGAGTGCATTTTTGCTGATTTTTCAATTGTTAATAACTGTTAAACCACAAATGCCATATTGTTGCAACCACTGGGGCGGATACTTATGGTCCGTAGCTTTAATTTAAGTCAAGTCCGGTTAAGAAATACCAAGTGGAAGCCGAGAAAAACGCAATTGTTTAAACTAACGATGTTATCCAGGAATTCCGTTTTGGCGGTGCGGAAAACTGCGAAAAAGGCCGCAAACGCGAGATGGCGTCACTTGTACCGTTTTCGACATATCGTTAGCGAAAAAATTTTGAAAAATTATTATCTCTGCTTCTGCTGGGTCGCTTGTAATCAACGACATCTCAAAAGAAAGGGAAACGAATAAGCTATACGATAAAAAATACCCCGTCGTTGTAACTATATCCGTTTAACCGGAATAACAATTTTCATTGTTTAATTGTTTATAACAAAGGAACTGCACATGCAATACTGTTCCCACCTATTTGAGATGGTAGCTGATGCTCATAGATTTAATTTATGTTCACTGATTATTGCCCTAGCGCGCCTGCAAGCCGAAATAATAGCATTAGTTTATAATTTCGTTAAACAAATTGAATTATCTCTACCTGTGTTGGGCCAATTTCAATCAACGACGTCTCCAATGAAAGAGAGACGAATAAGCCATACGATACAAAATACCCCGTCGCTGTAACTATATCGGTTTAACCGGAATAACAATTTTCATTGTTTAATTGTTTATAACAATGGAACTGCACATGCAATACTGTCCCCACCTATTTCAGATGGTAGCTGATGCTGATAGCTTTAGTTTATGTCCACTGATTATTGCCCTAGCGCGCCTGCAAGCCGAAATAATAGCATTAGTTTATAATTTCGTTAAACAAATTGAATTATCTCTGCCTGTGTTGGGCCAATTTTAATCAACGACTTCTCAAAAGAAAGAGAAACGAATAAGCTATAAGATCAAAAATACCCCGTCGCTGTAACTATATCCGTTTAACCGGAATAACAATTTTCATTGATTAATTGTTTATAACAAAGGAACTCCACATGCAATACTGTTCCCACCCATTTGAGATGGTAGCTGATGCTCATAGCTTTAATTTATGTCCACTGATTATTGCCCTAGCGCGCCTGCAAGCCGAAATAATAGCATTAGTTTATAATTTCGTTAAACAAATTCAATTATCTCTGTTTGCAGGCAAGCTGCGTCAATCATCATAGGACATCAATTAAAGCTATGAGCATCAGCTACAATCTCCAATAGCTGAGAGCCGTATTCGATACGCGGTTCATTTGTTATAAACAATTGAACAATGAAAATTGTTATTCCGGTTAAACCGATACAGTTACAGCAGCGGTGTATTTTTTCGCGTGTAGCAGATTCTCTTTCCTTCCATTTGAGATATTGCTGATTAAAATGGGCCCAGCAGACGCCGAGATAATTGCAGTGACCCGGAGTGCATTTTTGCTGATTTTTCAATTGTTAATAACTGTTAAACCACAAATGCCATATTGTTGCAACCACTGGGGCGGATACCTATGGTCCGTAGCTTTAATTTAAGTCAAGTCCGGTTAAGAAATACCAAGTGGAAGCCGAGAAAAACGCAATTGTTTAAACTAACGATGTAATCCAGGAATTCCGTTTTGGCGGTGCGGAAAACTGCGAAAAAGGCCGCAAACGCGAGATGGCGTCACTTGTACCGTTTTCGACATATCGTTAGGGAAAGAATTTTAAAAAGTTATTATCTCGGCTTCTGCTCGGCCGCTTGTAATCAACGACGTCTCAAAAGAAAGGGAAACGAATAAGCTATAGGATAAATACCCCGTTGCTGTAACTATATCCGTTTAATCTAATAACAATTTCAATTGTTTAATTGTTTATAACAATGAACTGCACATGCAATAATGTTCCCACCCATTGAAGATGGTATCTGATGCTCATAGCTTTCCTTGATGTCCACTGATCATTGACGTAGCGCGCCTGAAAGCCGAAATAATGGCATTTGTTTATAATTTCGTTAAACAAATTGAATTATATTCATTCGCCTCGTTCTCGAGATTAGATGTAGCCCCCCCTCTCCCCACCAGAGAATACAGCGCCTTTTGAGTTAAACAAACAATTGCCGCCTGCGACGCGTCCGCTCGGCGGCCCGCCTTTCTTCATTTTTTCAGAGCTTTTATATTAAAATTGCTGCATTATAAGGGTAAGGTAATTATATACTTCATTTTATTACAATCCTATTGGGTGGGTGCTAATTTCTTCGAACGAGGCTTCTTCATATTCGTTTGATCGTTAGATTATACGTGCTATATTTAAATTATTTTTGCACACTTTTGGTCTATAGATATTAAATTTGGTTCAGTAAAACTATATTTTAACAATTTAGTAGAAACTGCAGTTTATTGTTCTTATAATAATTGATTAAATAACATGAGAACTAAAAGTTTAATACAATATATTTTTTACGTGTCCCTATCTTTTGAATATTATACCTTTTGTATTTTTAATAATATTACTTTTATTCAATATTCGCGAGTGCACTCTTAATGCATTCTTTACATAAAATAACTTGTTGTAAATAAACTATGAATAACAATTTATTAAAAAGCGAAAGTGGGAGCATTTGCTGGCAATTAATAAATACATTGTGTGATTTAAGTAATATTTTATTTTCACTCGAAAGACAAAACAATGTTTATAATTACTGATGGGGAGTTGATAACTGCACTTCTTGAAAAATGCAGTGTGAGTATTAGGGAATGCATTTGTATTTTTCTCATATTGAAAATACTTAACATATTTATTCTTTACGTATTACTTCTTACAACATCGATCTGTATTAAATTAATACATATAATAACGAGTTTAGATTTGTGAAATGAATATGGATCAAAATATTGACAATTGGCATAGGTTTGTGACAATGAATACACTGAAGAAGAGAATTTTTCTGTGTGGATGTTACAGAAAATAGTTTGAGCAATGCGAATACAATTTATATCATTATTTTGTGATTATACAAACGCATTATTCATTTTTAATGTTGGAGTCTAAATAAGCACGAAGTAATTCTATTGAAACGACTGATAATTAAATTCGATATATTAAGTAACATGTTTATTGTAAAAATTTCCTAAATGTAAACTGTTTTTTTGCTTTAGATCCTTTAATTTGAACGGACTGTAAATAATTTCGTTCAAGTAAATAGTGTACATTTATGCAAAATCTACAATGTGCCTAATTGTAAATTGTAATAAATGTCGACAGGTTTGAAAATTGACTGGAAAATTTTCATTAGTTTTCAAATTGCAAACTTCGAACTAGACATCTCGTTCGATGAAATTTTTGCAATTTGAATATAAAAATTAACGAGAAGATTATTCTATAGCTCTTGCAATCTTCTCACTCTCTAATCGCATACAATATTATTCGATGAATCACTGCTCGTATTTCCTCATGTTTAAGAAAAACCTAATAATTACAGTGAACACACTATTAAATTACCGTACTGTGTTACTTTCCTAAAATAGTATTTCAATTTGAGTATACAGTTGCAGAGTTTGAAGTATATGTATGTTTTTAATGCTCTCATGCTATTTAAGTGAAACTGCTCGGAACATGTATCAACGTTAACTTACGCCACATAAATATACTATGTATTGAATTCTATTTATATTTTTTAAGACACTTCTGAATGCAATTTTCGCGAATTGCAGAACATCGGTTGTGCACGCCTGCACACTGATTAATTCTCTACTACTGTGAAAAATCTCATACCTGAAAACGATTAAAATTTATTCCTTTGTTCCCATTTTAAACAACAAGTAAATCACTGACAAACTATCTTTCGAAAATATTTACTTGCAATAGATAAAGGACTAGTTTGTATATTAGTCTTTAACTTGATGAACACAAGCAACACTCGTAGAACATTATTTCCTGCACTTATATTCATTTGATGAAATAAATCAATGTTTGATAAGACGAAGATAGTAAACGCTATATCCTTCTATTTTTCTTTTCACCTATTGAAGAATTTCTTTTGTCTTAGCAATTAATGCTCCTTGTTGTTTTTAACATTTGACAAAATTAAATTATTTTAAATAATTACTTAAATCGTTGTCTAAAATCGATTGGTTCCCCTAGCTCTGTAAAGTTACTTGTAATAAATATTTTCTTAAAATAGGAGACACTAATTCTATACTTAAATATAATTCTAGCAGATCAAGTTTCTATGAAAGGAAGATTTGTTTAACTTATTTAATTCGTACGACAAAATATGATCCAAAGAATGATCCCATTGCAGGAGTAAAGTATTTTTATTTCTACCCAAACGAACCAACCACTTCGTATACTATAAACTAATTTTCTGATACGATGTTTTGAAGAAATACAATATTTCAAAAAGAGAATCCAGGGTAAACAGGGTGACTGCAACCAAATGTATCCCCCACTTAATTATATCAGATTGTGTAAGTAGCATTACGTATGTGTGAAGTTGTTTCGGAAACCATAAAATACTACCAGCAATGTTATCCAAATATAATACTAAATAGCCAAGACAGATTTCAACATTATCTGGCACGAAACAAAATTTTCGACAATATTACGATCCCCATATAACAATCAAACTTAAAATCTCGTATTTCGAAAATTCGCATTTAACAAAGGCAACCATAATAAATGCAGCAAATAGTCGTGACGCATTTGCAACAATTTCATTGTATCCTCGAAGATTAATTATATTCCATTGATATTACGACACATTCCGCGATCCTTCCCCATAAACGTATCCGGCGTCGTTTAAACAATTTTCAACAAAACACTCAGCAAAAAGAGAACGCATTAAACGATAATCGCTAGCAACTCGCCCCCCTTTGCCATCCAAACCCTATGGCACTACAGAGTCTCAAGTTCCAGAGTACAACGGCGATCGTAAGCAAAGTAGGCTTTGCCACGAACGTTTGAATCGTTCAAAATGTTCTTTCGATGGTTTTGATCGGTATTCGTGGCTAATCGAAAGCAAGAATGTCTATTTGTTGCGAGCGCTGGATGTTCAATCGCACTTAATCGACGCATCGTTGAAAAAACATGGTCAGTTCGTCGTAAAGGTTTTCGTGTTCCCGTATTAGGCGACGTTGCATCCGTTGTTTTGGTGGCGCGTTTTTCCACTTTTCGTCATGGTGAAGCCCGGACAGCAGTGGTCCTGTTGCGACAACGATTGCACGTTGTTGGCGTCGCTGTGAAACGACGAGTAGTACCCTTTGCTATTCTCGCAATGATCATTCTTCTTTGGTTTCGTGGGTTCTATATTGATTGACGAGGCCCCGTCCTCCCGGGACTCTTCGGATGACGAGCTAGAATTGGTGTTCGCGCTCACTTCCGGTTTCGAATGTATACCGACCGCTCGGTTCTCCGCGCGAGGCGACAGACTGTCCCTGTGCTGCCTGAAATGTTCCTCTGTGTCGCTTAGGAGGGAGCTGAACATCTCCGAGTTCCTGGTGATCACCGCTCCCATCGAGTTCGACCTACATTCTGCAAATATATTGGTTTTTTTTCTGCTTATGAGAGTGATCGAGTGTTCTCCAGATTGGTGGTCATAACACGATGTCCAATCGATATCGGTCGAGACACCTCGAGAAAGTGATCCACGTGTAGGTTGCCACGATATTTCAGTTACTTTTTTTCGATTTCACGGCAAAGCGAATTAAAGAAGAATTGATTGTGGCTGTTCTCGAACAGCGGTGCGCGTACCTTCGCAGATACGATATTGGCTTTCAAATGAAAATTTATATAATGAGATGAGAAAGTAGGCTAGTCAAATGAATCTAAATAAGACGAATAGGCTGGTAAATATTGTGGCAATAATATTTCGGATGACGAGGAACATTTTCTGAACCTGTTATTTGGAAAAGTTTGGCCGCGGGCTGATTAGACTTATAGTCGTAGCCAAGGGGTACAATGTGAAACAAAGTTTGTAGACCATTTGCTCGTTAGTTTCGAACGGAGAACGTGTTACCATAGCTAACAGTATGAAAGTATTTATATTTTTGCAAAAATAAACAGGTAAAAGTACAATTTCGTTGGTATAGCATATGTTTAATCTCTATCATTTGATATCCGAGTCATTTAATTCGTATCTGAAGTGCATACAAATACTGAACTATATAAATACGTTACTCTGTTGGTAAGCATTGCAATAGTAGCATGCAAAACTCAGGCATATGTGCCGTTCAAAAGGCAAAATGAGTTGATCGATATACATATGACCCCATATAGTAACATTAGATGAGTAAGTGATATAGTCGGATTAAAATGTTACTATATATAAGTTTTAACGTACTTAAAGCAAAGGTAATATGTTAGTACTAACAGAAAATTAGTTTCATTTCAATTATTACTCCTAAAATGTTTAAATCTTTGGTTTTTTTCCTATCCGGAAGAAGTTAAAGATTAACTCACTCATTATGCCATCGTAAATTCAAACTTGTGCAAATGAAATATAAAATACATGTCACATATACAAATTCGATAATAATGCATCCTTGTAACATGTACAATGATTCATTTTAAATACAAAAGATATACGGATAAAATAATTGTCACGTCAAAAATATTGACAATATAAAATGATGGTTTAACTCGTCTTCCCCGTTTAAGGAGCTAGTTTCTTGTCTTTTATCAATTTCTCATTACTTCTTACTAATCGCAAATTCACTTACCCCTGCTGTCGCTGCTCTTCGTTGGTGAATTCGCCACTGATCTACGAGCAACATCTTGAAATGTGATAGGGGAGTAAATTCTTCTTTCTTCGGGGAGAAACGATGTATCTGGAGGTGTTGGCGAAGTTATCTTCGAACCTCTTCTAGAAGCCGTGTCCAAGCAATTGGGGTTGTCGAACATAGTCGCTGGTGTGATTCCGACGGCTGTGCCGGTTGAAACTCTCTTTTCAGTGTTTCTCGTGTGCCATTGGAGTGGTTCCTGAATAGTAATGCCCCTCGTCGACGAGGATCTGTGCTCCCTTTTCTCTAACCAATAAGTTTTCATCGTACCTAAAATGGAAATAATTTTCAATTGCCTACTTTGCTTGGGGTTGTGTAAAAACAACTTTAAATTTCTTTAACCATGGAATGAAATGGGAAATATCAAAATCGTTGCACGCATTCCATGCACGTTAAATTGTTTCTTTTTATGGATTTGATAATTATAGCAAACAGTAGTAAAGCGCGTAGCATTGGTTTCGTAAAGTTATATTAATTTAATATTTATCAGGCGTCAATTATTAGTATTATGATTAAAATAATAGTAACTTTAGACTTAGTAGTTATCTTTTAAAATTCGAAAAATCAGTAAAACCAGGATGACAATGTTTTATATTTAAAAACTTATCATTCATAGAAACGTTTGGATCCTTTACCTTTACCCTTCACTTCTATTTCCCCTCGTTCCTTGACTTTATACGAAGGAGACAATAACTCTCGAGTGGATTCTGATATGTGTATCTGCATCGCCTGGCTGGTTGCCTCCATACGAGACGCAGTGTTCACCGAATCACCGAATAAACAATATCGTGGCATTTTTAAGCCTACTATACCAGCAACCACGGCACCGCTATGAATTCCAATTCGTATTTGAAGGTGAAGTCCTTAAATAAATAATATTAAATATATCGAGGATTTCGAAAACATAAAGTTCATTTAAATTAAAATTACTTCTAATACGGAACAATTGACACATTTAGCGGAATTTATTATCACATGGTTCATGACCATCGAAGAAATTCCGATCTTACAAAATTGTATACTCGGAATAGAATTATTTGACTCTCTCGGTATTGCACGACTATTTAAAACATTTTCACTACCCCAGGGTTCACAAGCGGGAAGTAAAAGTTGCGATAAGCTACATCGATCATTAACAATGCCAATTGTAGATACAAATGTTCATCAATTCCTAATACGTTTTTCGAAAGTCTTCTCTAATTAAATCCCTTCGCTTCCAAATTCGCTAAAGTACGATTCTAAATTTAATAATTGTGCCCGGCCAAAGTGACGGAAGTACAGAAATGAATAACAGCAATGCTTCGTAACAATCCTACCTGTGGAACGATCTTTAAGATCTGTAATAGCCTCAACCATATCGAGTGCCATATCGCAAACACGATCTGCATGATCATTTTCCTTCACGGGTGCACCAGATACTACCATATAAGCATCCCCAATTGTCTCAACCTGGTAAGACAAGGACAAGAATTAAATACAGTAAGAAAAGTGAGGTCTGTAATTTATGTATATCCTAGAAGAGAAGACAAATTATCAGATTGCGTGTCGTAAAAATTCCAAACAAAAACAGTTCCAAGAAAACGTGTCTTTCATTTTACAAATATAATTATGCATTGCTTGTAAAACAAAGGCAAGAGAATGGTTTTGAGGATGAATAAATGCTAACTCTTACTACCTAAGAATACCTTATACACCCGGTTCCTTTCTGTCAGCGTGTCGAAAAGGGAGTACATCGCGTTTAACATAGACACCACCTCCATCGGTGTGATTCTGCTACAAATCTCTGTGAACGTCACTACGTCCGAGAATAAAATGGAAACGCTGTCGAACATCTGGAATTAATCGGGTTAATAGAATAAAATACGTATACAAGTATGAAAGCGGTATAATAAAACGTTAACATTCATGCTGGAATTGAATAGATAATACCTGTTGGGTCTTATTGTTAATTATTCTTAAGGGAATACCTTTGCGACAAAATACCGAAATTCATGTCGCTTTTTCTTTCAAGCCATAAAAGCAGTTGCAACAAAATCTACTAGTAGTGCCAAATGGATCGAATATACGTATTTTTTGTTTTGATGCTTTCAGGCGAAGAAGTGACATAATGGGTAAATAAGTGATTGAAAAACTTATTAGCGATCTTCTTCTAGCTCTCCATATAAGGGGACCTCCGCATCATATTCCGAATTCCTACTTTCAGTACGCTAAGTAACTTTTTAGGAATCACCGTAAAAAGTTTGATTGCAATTTACTTTTCTGTATTCTCAGTAGAAGCAATATCACGGGAGTATTCGAATGGTATTTAATTTGCAAAATTCAAATTAATGCGCTTTTAAAGCTAAGAAGTGAACAAATAATTGTACTAAATTGTTCAGGTAGACTTGCCAATTTTCAAAATTGACTTGAATTGACTTCCAAAATTGTCCAAAATTGATTGATGATTGATTTTCTTAAAGAATCAAAGGTTTGTCATGACTCACCTCGCACGTATCTATCGGACTTTCACCGTTCCTCAAACGATCTGCCACCTGTTTAGGTATCATCTGATAAAGCAACTCGTCAGTGCGTTTCATCTCTTCGTCCAACTTTCGCATGGACTCCTCCAGCTTTTTGCTTTTCAGTTGCTCCTGGTCCAAAGCTAATTTCAGTTCCACCGATTGCTGCGTGCCAGCCAGCATCAAATCTCTGCCATAATAAACGATTCATTCTTGTGGGTTTTTTTTTTAAAGTTATGGTTACGCAAAAGCAGTTTCAACAAAAAGAAAAATGTACGAATGAAGGAAACGAGAAAAAAATAAGGAAACGAGAAAAGGAGGACAAGAAACGGAATTGTAAAACACAAAGTATAGGATCACGATAACATGATTCCACAGGTTTTTTCCGTTTCCCCTTATGTAACGAGCACAGGCGAATTCATCGCGTAGACTGTTTCGATCATGCATTTTGTCTATTGTTTTAGAAATAGCCATGTAGGTATTAAATGTTCAGAAACCTTGTCGAATTAAAAGTGAAAATTTCAAGCGGACTAATTATTTGAACATTCAATTTTGCATCATTCTGGACATGGATATTAATATTGCACTTCCACTGCGTGCAACGTGAAGGAAAGTGGAGGAAAAAATTACACTTCATTCGGGAACAATATGTATCGTAATGTAATTAAACAGATGAACTATGTAGTGTTACCTGCTAAAGTCATGCATAGACAAATCATTTATATAGAGCCCGGTTGCAATTAGAGCATTCAGGTCTGGCATAACTGGAGTACCAAGGTACATCATCATTTTCCAATTATCCATGTATATCATTTGACCTAAGAAACACGGGTAATATTTAGATTCCAGAAACAGACGTCTGATACTTATTTAGTAAAATTAGCTAAACGGACCACTTATTAAATAAAATTAATTCATTTGCATAGGCATTCTATTGTATGCCCTTTATAAGGAAAATATATGACGTTCAAATGATTTATTACAATTAGCATAAAACATTTCATTAATGAAAGGTATACTCGAACGAAAGTTCGAAAATATATTTCAACCAAATAAGCTGCACATTTATAACAGATTTTTTAAAGCTGAAACTTATGATAAAGTTTGTGATTAAGTTCAACTGTTGTTTTACTATTCTATGCACTGTTGATAGTACGCATGACTAATTACGAAAATATATTATATCATTTATAAGCCATATACCAGTGAGCATGACATACCTACATATGTATAATACAGCCTGAGATATTAAAAAAAAAAGAAACAACAAAATTAAAACAATTAGGAAAAATATTCTATAAAACGTCACATTCCTACAAATTATTACAAAAACAATTTATAACAGGGCAAAAAAAATGTGTCGGGTTCAAATCCTTTCATTTTTCATGTGTAATAGTCTCTTCATGTGTTAGAATTTAAATAAGTAGGTACATCCACGCGATATCATTGAGGAACATTGAAACATGGTTCAATTCAGATAAAACATAAAGTTAAAGACCGTCCTCGAAATAACGCATACATATAATTACCTCAACGGGAGGAAATTATTTTTTAAACGACTAAGATACTATATCAAAATATTCGTGTACTTCAGAATACAAGTAAAATTCCTGTCTAACCAAATTAAATGTTCTTGTTTCATAAAAAAAATCACCTCGTATAAGCTTAAAATTGGACACATTATTTAATCAAATTGGAAAGATGGATAAACATACCTTTCAGTCTCAATGTTCTATCGTCCACCGAGTCAAGCGCGTCGCTTAATAAAATTTCATTTCTATGTCGATCTGATGGACGCTCTGTAAGAATTGGTTCCACAGTAACAAGTTCGAAAATATTATTTGTTCGATTTAAAATCTGCAGAAAAAATAGCAAAGTCATACAAATTAGACCCATTATTGATAAGAAGATACAATATCATAGAAAAGTGGGACTCGTTTAAATGTACTTACTGAGTGAAATTTAAATGCAATGAGTGGTCTAACCAGGTCGAAAAAGTGCGTTATCTTTTTACCAACAAGGTCAGGTAATATTACCATCAACGAATTTCCGATACTTTTTACAATCATGTCCGATCTGTAAACGAAAATTTCGTTGCAAACGTTGCATGAAAATTGATCAAATGTAAAGCAAATCGTATTGAGAGTGAAAATTCGAAACAATTTGAAATAAAAATTCAACGAAAAACAGTCTATTTTTGTATTACATATTCCTGTCACAATATTCATCGTACTGAAAATTTTTCATGTGTAATAGTACTAGTAATAGTACTAGAAAATTTTTCCAGGCGCACTTGTTAGACAATATAAATGTCTAATTAAATAAATCAGAAGAATAATTAACTAAATAAGAAATTTAATAATAATAATTATAAGATGTATACGTATTATATTATTTATTCTGCTATTATAATTGTATTAAATACAATTATTTATAAATTAGAAATTATGACTTTCTCGCGAATAATATAAAGAAAGCAGTAACAGAGTTAACTACAAAAAACGTTATTACAACTATAACACTGATGTACATTATGTATATCAAATTGAACCTTTTCCTCATTTATGCACTGAAGCTAAAAGGAAAACACTGTTGATGCAATTGATATACATATATTGAAATCGCTTTGAACTTACCCAAAAACAATACAAAACGGGAATATCTCGAATAAGACGGAGGCCCCTATCGGCAAATGTTTCTCCTCGCGTGTCATTGCCAATGAGGCTTGGGTGAAAGCTCTGTTATCAAAGGTGAGTTGGAAAGTGACGTGTACTGTATCGAAAAGGACCTCCTCGCGCACTAATTCAATCTGTAATTCCTTGTGATAAAAATGACGGGCCACCTCCCTTATCTGGCCCATCGTGTAATAAACAAATCCACGCCGTTTGCTTCTGTAATGGAGGGTCAAGCCTGCAATAGTAAATTGAGTGCGAATTTTAAACAATAGAATTCCATCGTCGGTTGACGTTACTCCGAATATCCAGCCAATCTTCTACGTGCTAAACAAAAATGAAACTACTGTGAACCCTCGAAGTTCGAAGAAAAATGTTCAGGAAAACTCAGCTTCTAAATTAGAATAGTGTTAAAAAATAAATAAAAACACATAATATTTTACCGCTATTTCTCTAAAGGAACGTTAAGTGATGATACAATGAATCACAACCCTCAACTAGCGGATTGCAAGAAAATTATTAACTAATTAATGTTATAAAATATTTGTACCATTATAAATGGAAACATTCGATTATTAATCTTGTGTTTTCTACCATTTCCCAATATGGTCTGTTGAAACGGGCACTAAAAATGTCTTATTCAGTAAATTTGTTAATATCTGCAACGGATCAATTCAATTTACATTATTTCAAATGGGAGAACTTAATTGGAAGATCGAACCGTCTCTTGGAACTGATTCTGTTCGAACTTCGAGGGTCCACTGTGTATTTGTAATATTTCAGTTCCTCCTCGTTTCTTCAATGGAAACAGATATGAGAATACTAGGTATTAATAAAGTTGCTGTAATTAAAAAGCGAAGAAAATTGTAAGTATTTGAATGTACTTTACCTTGCCGTGTCTCGTTTTCGCAAATAAACGAAGGAGCTCTCATCCTAGGGTAGGAAAATTTCAGATATTCGTGCAAATTGTCCAATCCATTAAGGAAATCTCTTACGTGACGTCCAAGTACTGAAAGCACACGATCATAACCGTACTGGCCAACGAATCCTACGAAGTGTACACCCATCTGATCGAAAAACTCTTTTTCCGTTATGCCAAGTACCTGTGGTTTGAGTGAAAAATGTATTCGGTTGAATAAAGTGATATTTATAAATAATAGAAGTACAGTGGGACAAAGTCGAGTGAAAGTAATATTTCGATCAACGAAAACAGTTCGAGAATCCCGAATTTTTCCAATTCAGCAAACTTTACTGTATAATGTTGCGGAATAGATTCCCTGCATGTGAATATGTAAGTATCTGTAATGTATATGCATATCTACGTTTCATAGAACGTTCAATTGCAGAACTAGTATTTGGTATTTTATAAGTAATCGAAATATGATCCTCTTGCGATAATTGTTATTTAAATTCCTACATAATTTCGTATCACCTCTCAAAAATAACATAACATTAACATTCATGAATAATTGATTAATTTATGGCGAATAGACGCCTCAATTAATATTTATTTATAATTTCCTACGCGATTTAAGAATCATTTAAATGTAAATACATAACAAAAAGAATGTATTTTATCTGTCGAATTCAATCCACCAATTATAATTGTATAATCGATTATACACGCGGCATAATTGACTTTAACAGTGCGATTACCATGTGAATAAGTGGAACATTTACAGCTGCGGACACAAACTTCCGAATGACAGTGTTTTCAGTATACTAATTATCGTGTAAAGCACCTCGATTTTTTGGACGGTTGTTAAATAACATCTTAACTTTATTTTAGTACTTCTTTTATTATGGAAAATTACGAAATAGCGTTGTTATACAACATCGTCTACGGCCGTGTTTGGTGAAACCCTGTCAAATGCTGCCCAGCAGATCTCCGAAACTGTTCATTCGATCAACGTGAAATTTTAAAACATTATTCCTTACACAATTATCTATAAAGTAACGATTGAGTACGATTTATTATTTAAATTTTGTAAAATACGCCAACGACGGCTATTTGAAGTCAAAACTTTGACTTTTGAAGAGAAAAATGAGGGTTGAATGTTCATAACAATTGAACGATTTTGAAAATCCGAAAAAATTTACGTTCCTTTGTAGAGAATTATAATTTATCAAAATTTGAAGTTTATCGGATGGACAGTTTCGGAGATCCACTGGGAACCATGTCCAAAAACATGGTTCCGAGAAAAACGGGTTTGGTGGTACCAATTATTGATATTAATGTACTTGACAATAATTGGTTACTGTTACAAATACTTTGAATCGTTCGAAATCTTTCGTCGCGCCATATTTGGCTCAAATACGTACAAGTTAAACATAAGATATTAAACATGCTTTTTAGAAATTTTTTTAAATGTGTTTCTAGGAGATCATTAAATGTACATTACATTACATTTTTTTTACCTCTCCGATAGAAATACGCAAAAGTATTGAGTTGTCCGGAAAGTTCGTGCCGTTTTTCGTTAGATGGAATTAGGACAGGTCTGAATGCATCAGACTGATTGAAAACATATTACATGTGTACATATTCTAAAAGGTGATATTTCGGGCATCTTTAGAAAAAAGTTTGATTATGATACATTTTTTTTCGTCAGTTTTATACGCTCTTGAATATGGAAGGGAACCAAGTGCGTTATAGGCATTTGATGCTTTTCCTTTACCGGAAGTTGTTGGAGCTTGGTTGGGATGTGCTACCTCAGATTTTCACTTATTTAGGTACTTACAATATTCCCTTAATGCCAAAAACTTGATTAATGCCAAACTCTTTGGTCGACATAAAAAATCATATCGGAAAGTTTTTCAAGTTTTTCGGCGAAAATACGAAAAATAATGTATCCTAATCAAACTTTTCTGTAAATATGCCTGAAATATCACCTTTTAGAACATTTATTCGACCTGTCCTAATTCCACCTACCAAAAAACGGCACGAACTTTCCGGACAACCCAATAGATCAAGCACGAAAAACTGTATCGTTCGAGAACTTTTATCCGCAGCTGTATAGTAGCCGTAATTAATTAATCGTTCATTTTACGACAAAAGTAGTCGAGATGGTATATCTCAACGCCCTGACAAATACTGCGTACAAGATTATGTTGTATCTTACGTAGTTCCTACCTGTATAGCCTTCTTCGCTAATCTTGGTATAAGGTTCTCAGGATAAACCTGATGAACACTGAAACTAGGTTGATCCACGGCCGCTTGTCGTCGAATCTCTTCCCATCTATCCTCCCCGTACACCTGCCGTATGTACTCGGACATATTTTCCAAAATTAGGCCGTACATTTTTGCCAATTTTCCCTCTCTTCCTGGAGAAAAACAGGTCGATACAAATATACTTGATCGAACGTTTCAAAATCAGTGAACAAAGATATTATATCAACGCTATTGGCCAACGTTTGAGACCAGTTTGTGGCACTTCAAGTGAAACCAGAAATTTTCTGAAATATATTTTATTGCGTATAAAATTATTTACTACTAGCCCCTATAACATTAATGTTTAATTAATGAATCGTTATCTGGATATAAACTAGTCATAAAAAGTACAGAAATATGAAGTCTGAAACATTTGGCTGCTAGCGTGCATTCGCCTATTCAGCTGAATTAAGAAATTAATAATGAGATGTGGGTATATTTATCGTAACAGCTTAATCATTAAGTAATAATAGACTTCTTTTTTGGTCTTTGCTAGTACAATGGGAATAAAGACGTTGAACTGGGTGAAATATCTGCAATAAAATAATTTATTTGCAAATATATTTTGTTGCTGTAGTATTGTATCATTTAAAAGTTATCTGTGCATACCGTCAGTTTATAAAACTGATTGTATTATATGTTTCTACGTCGGGTGCACGATAGCTATTATATTAAATGTCTTGCCACTTATTATTATTTTCGTTCATTTCATTGTTCTGTTTTATATTTCAAGGCTACTGAGGTTTTACGAAACGGACAAATATTTATTACTGGTAAAGCAAAAAAACGATTATCCTTCAATGACGTCGTACACACGTCATAATATTGGTAATACACGTAGGTTTATAAGTACTCCGTACTTCTTTAAATATCATTTCTGTTGCAACTAAACAAATTGGCACAATATCTTATTCAGTACTTTGTCTTGTTTTATAAAGTAACTAATATTGTTAAGCATTTTTTTTCTTCTAAAGCGGTTGTCGCCCTCGTTCTATTTTTTTTTGCAGAAAATGATATGATAATACGAAAGTGAAGGCAGTTATTATTATTTTCCCTTGAGCATTATCATAATTACTAACATTTTAGTGCACACAGTTGATAAATACATTAATCATTCTTTTAACTTCTTCGTTAGAAAAAGAATGGTTGAAATTGATGAATGAGCTAAATGATTTTTAGGATTTATTAAGTCTATGAGATGACTCGCTTGCATGCAAATTTTTGTTTATAAGTTTGAACTGCAAAATGGAGATCTCCAATTTCAAAAGATTAGTCAAAGTGTTGGTCGTAGTGACGGTATAGAATATCGAATAATTTCTGTGCTCAATATCTATGGATTGTACAATACGATGCTTAAAAATATTGTGAGTAAAATATTTTTCATTCCAAAACGAAGGCTTCTCTGCGAAGGGACCACGTAAAATTTATGACCAAGAGCTCGCAATATTTCACCACTATACATCTGTATAACGATTCAGCATGGAATTAGAATGAAATTCTTGTCAGATATGAGTACAGTGCATTTGATTTATTTTCAATGCGTTTTACATTTCAAATATTTCGAATTAATCTTCTGAATATAGTTGGTGCATTGAATACAGAAGAAAGCAAAAATGCAAGAAGCTGGAAGTACACAGTACAAGAAATGGTGAAAATAATTCTGTTTGTTCAATACTTTGTTATAAAACAACTTATTTTAACACCCCAAGAGCATATTATTAACCAAGAAGGTGCCCGAAGAAATATTAAAAGACATTTATTATTAACTGAATTCACCCCATATTTTTTTATTTGTATTTATTTAATAGTTGACAAACGTGTTTCAAAATTAATAAAATACTCGGAATACTAAGGGAACCGAAAACTAATTGAGGGGTAAATCAAATATATGTACAAGTGTGTACAATTAACGACCAAGGACAGGTGCAAATTTCAATAAAGTGTCTAACTTGAACTACTAGTACTACTACTTTATTATTATGGCCTAAATTATAGAACAATATTCAATGCAACAATGTGTAAATCAAATTAATTTTCACGTTCTTTAATGGTAACGTTAACCAGCAAACTAACACAGTGCAAGACAATAATTATTCCAAATACTTTTTAATAACCGGTAAAGAAGGGTTCACTTGCAAAATTATTTTCGATTACCAATAAATAAAAGCGACCATATATCATGTTGCACCAAATACATTACTTATAAAGGCATATTACTCGAAACTAACACATTATAGAACTAAATCATTAAGCTCAGAAGTAACGCAAATCGCTCCCATGTAACATTTCAGAACCAAGAAAGGAATATGGATTTCAAAAAATTCATAATAATCATATTTCCATCAAATATGCCTATACGGACTTGTCTCGTCTCTTTTATCATTCGCTGGACGCATTTGAAATGCAAATAACATACTTAAAACGTTTTCCCCAAAGTAACCCAACGACGAGAGCCCCGAAGGTGCGCCATTAAAATGAACTTCCCCGTTCAGTTCTCATTCACAGTCGTATTTCCAACAATTTCCAAGGCCCCCAAAAATTTCCCCTACACGACGCATTAACAATCGCATACATACATAACCCCGCGGCATACAGAGGCAACTATTATCACGATTTATTCACATTCGTGCAGACTTGGTGGCATTGCGAGGCGAAGCCTTTTTACCATAACCGACGAAAATAACCCAAGATCAAGGAGTTCGCATAGAACGATCTTTCCCGAGCGATACACGGCCGATTTTGACCGCTTTCGGATGCTCCTCGCGTTTTTCGATTATGATGATCACTGACCCCGCGCACCAAAAGGACGAGGTCTGGCCGACGGTTTTGCTTGAATTAAAATCAAGCGTCCATATAAGTAAGAGCCTGGTTATTATTAGATCGTTCACAATTTCGCTCACGTATGCACCTTCACCGATGGATATACGCGGCTAGATTCGACCGCGGATGAAAAACGTGAGTCCACCTCCTTTATACGCGTGTGCCCATCCGCCGGTTTTCCGCGATCGGTTTTGTTCGTTTATTTTCCGTCGTCGACGTGTTCGCGACGCGCGAACGAATGGCTTGTTAGTTGCGAAAAAAAGAGTAGTCATTAGATTAGTGATTGTATGTACAAGAACCACGCAGAAGGCAGACAAAAGGTAGAGGTAAAATTCATAAATTCCGAAATAGGTATTGCTCTTGATAATTGTCCCGTTTATTAGTAGCAGAGGAATCATTTTGAAGTGTAGATATTAACAATGGATTTTCGGATAGATTATTTATCATTCGACGTTGTTACAAAAGTTTGCTCATCTCACGATGGTAAATTATTGACGTTATTTATTTAATTTGTGAGAAGGTAAGAACAAAGTACAAGCATTGATATTGAAATTATAGAAAGTGGTGTTAAGCAGTTTGGCTTTTTGAGCGGCTCGTGTTTCTATGAATATCTGTGAATATACATAGCTGTGTATAGTTATACGATTTATTATATAATGTAATTGGTTCACCGAAAGTCTTGAAAAGTAAAATTTAATGTCACCGATTTTTGGAGATCGAGACCACCAAAAGAAAACTAACGGACGAAAAAGTAATTTTCGAAACTAAATCGCTTTATGAATATTTAGCGCAGTTGAATTCGGTCGCCCATGTAAATAAATTTTCCTACATAAAGTATTACTATTTTTCAGTACGCGCAATTAAAATATAAGAAAAATATGCAAAATTAAAGCTTACAAGCAATACCATTGTAGCTTCAATTATTTACAAATTATTCAATATAGAAAAATGCTTTTTAATAATGGAATTAATTAATGCTCATTTATTGTTCAAATTGCAATTTAAAATACTGTAGCGATCCAAATGCTTCAGAATACCACGCCGCTATCTAAACTCTGCAGTAAGTTACAATAATTTCAATTCATTTCATACAACTATCTCCACGAGAACAGCCATGAAATATTATTCTCCTTTATTTAATTATTTGCAACGACAAATATCCTAAGAAGATCATCATGACCATCGTTTAGGTAACTATACGAATCTTTATTCTAATTTTAAGTAACTCAATTATGCTCTCCCTTATACCCTTTTCTATCTTACAATTGGAGCACTAAATCTTGATAAAGTAGTACCGTCCTTGACTCCTTACTTCAAACCATCGTTAGTCAGACTAACTACTTCCACCCGAAATCTTTTCTTAATTTTTCACTACAAGATCCCAGATTTGTTACCCTAAATACAGTCACAAATGACGTTCAAAATCTACAACGACTACTGAGATTTCTTACGGTTGTCCGCGAAACGATCACAATTCCTCGATCGATCAGCAAACAGACCGCCGAGCCATCGAAGGAAATTAATCGGTAGAATCGGTATACGAGAAACGGCACCACCGTCGCGAAGCAAACTGACCAAGAACGGGAATACAATTGTTGCACTCACGTTTCATGTATTCCCGGAAATGATTACAGTGTCGACGCAATGCTAAACGGTATCACTTGAGTTTCATAATACTATAGATGCCCGCGTCCCTTTCACCCTTTCGGCCTCTCCTCCTCTGTTTCACGATCAATTTCTAACGATCAGTAGAAGCACACATATCTCGCAGCCGCATCTGCAACTTCTATTTATATGATCGACTAGCGGAGGACCGCGGAGTCACTAGAAAAATATCCTGAAATAAACACCCTCCCGATTAATGATTTTGCGCTAACGAGCAGTGTTGTGAACCCGGCTCAGATCGGCTACACTTCTATGTGAAACTTACGATAATTTCGAGGACTGGTTGCATGCAGTAGGAATGCGTGGATTATTCGTCAGGTGTAAGTTAATTCGACGATTATTTGCAAAAGATACGGACACTTTTGAATAATTTCACCGGTGAGGATGATTCGATACGATCCCCCATGAACTGGTTTTGATAATCGTTTAGAAGAAGGTCAGTGGGACTGATAATTTATTAATACAACGAAAGGATTCTACGGTTCTGCGGATCTTCTAATTATTGCGCACGATTAATTTGCATTAGTCGGATAAGTTTATTTTACGTGGTTCGTTTTTTCGGGTATTCGAACATTTGTGTAATATACTTTATAGTCATATCTGTGGGAAGTGTATTGTAGACAAATTTCATTGTGAAATAGGGGCATTTGCCAATTTTTTGTTTAAATTTGTGGAGAGTTCAGGAAAGTAACGCATTGAATTTTACCGGTCGCGACTATTAATACTCAAGTTACTGATATTTAATCTTTGATTAGCCGTTATTTAAGAAAAACATATTTTCATCTAATAATTACTATTTGCTACGTTGAGTTTTAGTTTCGAAATGAATGTGTCGATTACTTATTAAAAGTACACGATAAAGTCATCTTGAAAAATTGAAATATGGACCAATGAATACTATATATGTAACGTATATAAATAAAATTATTAATCGTAATAACAAAAAGGTTATAATAGTACTATAAAAATGTAACTAATCGTGCAGAACGAGGGAGTGGCCAGTAAGAATAACATGGTAAACAAATTAAAGAAATAATTATAAAAATAATTCTTATAAGAGACGAGAAGCAAGTTAAAAATCTACAGCAATTTCACTGTAATGCTGAACGCAATTTGTGGGGATCAAAACTTTAGTAGCGATTTCAATGTAACGACTTCCATCGTTGATCGAGTTGTCTTGCGAGACTGTAAGGATTATCTCCTTGTACCGATACCCGTGTAGTAAAAATTCTGGAATCGCTGCGAGAAAAATTGTACGATATAATAATTTTACAAAGAATTAGTTCAACTATTATGTACATGTATACATATCTACCTTTATATTGCAGCAATTCATTCGAGATTTCTATTTTTTTTAGTTCACAATATCTGTATCATGTTACGTGGCGGTTCTTGATATAAACTTATTTTGAACTACAGATCGACTAGATTTATTTGCATTGTCAAACAATAAAGCAGAAGCTTCTGTACCTAACAAAATTTCTCAATATCTCTTTGCCGAATTTCGGTAGATGGTGCTAGTTTTAATAGTATAAGGTAATTATTTACAATAATTTTGTAAAAACTGAAAATAATATGAGCAATGGTTAACTTTGTGTGCAGTTGTAAAAAAAAAGCGGAGGCAAAAAAGGTTGGAGATTCTTAAACAGAGTAACGAAATTTTATTTTTAGCATTTCATCTTTGAAAAGAGATTTTTCCGCGTTGGGTAGGTTTCAGGGAGTGGCCGCGGAAAATTTGTTTGCTTTTTACCACACGATTCAATCGAACGACAACGTTGTAGCAATTGATATAAACAAAATCATAGAGCCAATTTGATTACTAACCGTAAGAATCTTTTTCATTAACTCGCAGGTACATGGTGAATTAAGTAAATTTGGAATTGTAAGATCCGAAATTGAGCCGGGAGTATTTTTTTTCTCGATCATTAGTGTATCCTTCGAACAATTTGCACACATGTGCAAGTACAAATCATCGTCAAATTTTCAAATAAACTATACTTTACTTGTTGCATGCTTGTTTTCTATAAATACATAATATTGGATCACTTTCTTCTTCTTTTTTACTTCTTTACATGTTTATCTCTTTTCTTTTGTTACAAATTCCGTAGAAGGGTTAAAGTATCGCAATTTTATTCCTGTCAGTCGGAAGCGCTTTAACGGCCAGTCTACGCTTCGGCATTGCTCTTTTTTCTTGCATACTCAATGCTACATCGCAACATTTCGTTCGCATTGTATTTACGTTTTTGCATTTCTTGTAATAACGCATGCATGTCTTGAATACTTGTTTTTTCCAAGCGTCCCGAACGTGCACTACGATCTATATTACTTAACCACGGATAAACGATATTGAAATAATCCTCTCTCGTATTTCGTCTATCAAAGGATTAAATTATTATTTTATTCGAATGCATCTATTACGTCTGCGTCCGTGAAGAACTTAGATAGGGACTCTTTCCTTTAAGAAATACAATTTAATGTTTAACAAAGATAGAATTTTAGTATACAAATGTTATTCAGTTTGACAAGATCAATCCGAATAAAGAAAAATTAATGGGTCCCTTTTGTCCTGCTAGTTGTTCCCGTAGAATAATTTGTTGCCTGCCAAATAATTCGTCTTTCTGTGCCGTTTGATGTAAAAAAATTAAATAGATGGCTGATAGTGTTTTTTTTAGAAA
The DNA here is from genome assembly GCA_963667235.1 of Nomada lathburiana. Taxonomy (NCBI): domain Eukaryota; kingdom Metazoa; phylum Arthropoda; class Insecta; order Hymenoptera; family Apidae; genus Nomada; species Nomada lathburiana. The sequence goes on along the minus strand of OY763898.1, from coordinate 5,131,942 downwards.
ACGGTTTGCAACACTATGTCGTCCACCTTGTATACAGTAATGACGTTCTTCTATTTATTTACAGCTCGTATAAGATACGCGTGAGTCAAGTATCAAGAATTTTTTAAATATTTTGATGTAACGTAATTCGGTAAATAATTTGTATTTATGTTTGTAAATAATTTGATGCAATTCATCGATCGATTCAAGTTAAAATTGTATAACTTTCCTTCTGATTCGTTCGTGAAATTGAACCGTCGAAAGTATATCATCGCCAAACTGGAACGTTTTCAAACGAGAATTTTCAATGTATTTCGAATTTCTAGAAAAATTAGAAAAAGTCTGAGTAGTGCCACATTTAAATGACAGCAATTTCAATATAACATTAAACCAAGGGTCTACTTTCTTTATTAATTGATAAATATTCGGTTTTCCTCAGGCACTATCAAGAACTGTCCGAACTCTCGGCATTTAAAAATTCAAAAAATAATTACTCAGAACTTTAGGCCCGCCAGAAGGAAAGGAAACAAAAGTCATCACCCTAAACCCGCCAAAAAATTATACAATTCAACAGAACAAGTGACTAAACGCAATTAACCCTTGCCATAAAAAGAAGAACCTCCGCGCATAAATATTTTCCATAATTCCCCTCGGCAACTCTGCCGGCTCGTACAAACCTCCGGAAACAATCAAAAACCTGATCGTCCCCTCGCTTACGCCACCCGCCACCAAGCTGTCCGAGGCCGTAATCGGAATATCGTTCGAAAAATCGTGCAAAATAGTTACCGATTCGGGGAGATTCTCTCCAGAACGGTTTCGACCGTGCGATCTATCGGCAGTGTACACTTCACTTGCGTCACTCGTTCTGAAAGTTGCGGCCGGAAAGTCGCGCCAGTACTCGCGCGCATAAAGGTGAATCCTCGGAGGAACTGTCGTGGAAAATCCACGGGACAGACGCCACGAGGCGAACTGGAAACCGAAGGGGAAAGAGTCCGTGGGTGCGTTACAGTGGCGCGTTACAAATTTCACGAAAGCGTCGATTCACGTGTCCTGCGGGACAGTGTGCCGTGTACGGAATAATCGACAGGCCAGGGTATCCCTCCTTTTCTGTATTATCCTACTCATCCCCCGTGTCAGCCCCCCTCCAACCATCCCTTTCTTCCGTCGCCGAGTCATCGAGACAACGGCGACGTCAGAAGCTGTGGATCTTGCCGATCTTTAGAAGGCACCGCACCTCGCGCCGCCTTTTCTTCCCTCATTTTTCTTGCCCTCGGGACGTAGAAATATAATAGACGGCGAATTGTTGGGTATTATAGCTGCATCGTGAGAAATATATTGCGTCGTACAACAAGTTCGTGGAATTATCATTTCGTTTTAATGAATTTACCCCGATGACATTTGCGCGGCAGATGTTTACTGCGCGGGGATTTTATTGTGTTTGGGACAGGTACTCTGCCGGGGCTATGGCGAATTGTTTTTCATTTTGAATGGAAGAAAGTTTCATTTAAACGTACGAAGCTTCGAGGTAATAGAACGTAGACGGCATAAGATCGTATGATATGCTTGGTGAATGGCGTTTATCTTTGTTGAAAGTGTGTAGGAACGTTTAATTTATTTTTATTTTCTGTTTTCTTGAGGATTTCAGCAGAATTTCTTTGCTCAATGATGTGGAATTGTGAGACTGGCCAAAAGATACCGAATCCTCCAAACGTGGATTTAAAAAGTTGCCGGAAAGCTGGAAGGTATTGGAATTAGTGAAGTAAAGTAGGGTTTTTTTGTATTTGAAATGGATTGATCTTTTCTTTTAATTAACAATACTTTGTCAAACGAAGTAGGTACCATTTGTATGGGGCGTGTGGGTTTGTTAACGAATTACAATGTTCTTAATTCCATTCCTGTAGAATGTTGAATTCCTGAATTTTATAAAATCAAAGAACGCATTTTCCATGAGCATTTAGAATGCCGACTACAAACAGTACTTTCCAATATAAAATTAATTCCAATATTACGCGGTACTTTAACCGTGGAATGGCCAGGTTTAAACTCTTCAAAATTATTTATTTAACTGAATAAATAAATAAAATATGGATGATTAAGAATCTAATTTCAGAAATATAACTCTTCTCGAAGTGACTGCAGTTGCCGTAATAAACATGGTACGAAATATTACCCCATTGCAACAAATTAAACATTACAATAAAAATACTATTATCTTATAGTAATTTGAGAAATACTAAACTAAACTACACAAAAGTAATATTTTAAACTTTTATATTTTAGGAAATAGTGTTTAGGAAAAATTGCACTTACAATCTTAAAAAAAGAACTCATACATAAAGTACAGTATACAATATGTATGTATATCATTCATGTGTAATTAAGTATTTTGTTGAACTGTATAAACTATTTTTTATGAAACGTGCTCTGTCAAGTAATACAATATTCTTTAAAATATACTGACAAATTTTTTCCCTGTACACAAGCTTGACAAATAAATAATTTGGAAAATATTTCAGAATGAAAGAACCAAACAAGATAATCCGAGAAGCAAACTTGTGCCATATGAAAGTTTCTATAAGTATAATCCTCAAACAATCTCGTAACATCTGTCACCACTATACAATAACTAACTTTTGATAAATAGTAGTTGCGACCTACATTCATTGTGAAATATCAACCAACGAATAATTAATATCAATTGAATTCTTCATATGCGGATCTATTTGCAAATAATTATCATCGAGCTTTCTTACTTTTTTATATCATTAAAAAGCTTGGATGCTTTTACATTACCACAACATTTTACATTTTACATTACCATAAATAGACAAAAATGGCATTAATATTGCTCTTATTTCATCCTGCAATGGCAGATATTATGTTACTTTCAATTATTTTTATTGACACGATGTTTTTAATAACAGCGATTAAATATTTCAATGAAATGTCATCTTTTATAGCAATATAAAATTATTAGGTCTGATTTATTTCCTTCCCTGCACTATATGTGCTCAATTTGCTGCGCTCGTTAAGCATTAAATTAATTCCTCTTATGATACAAAATATTTCCGTGAGAAATACATATTTAAAGTTTCACGTATATTAGACAACAATTTTACGCATTCGGACCCTTCAAACGATTTAGTTGTTACTGTCTTTCCACTTATAGCTTTATTTTGAAATTATACGTGAATAGAAGCACTTTGTAGAATCGATCGTTACATGCGACCCCCGTTTCTATTCATTGACCACATAAATAGGGATGTACATATGGCTATATACATATATTCACACGTCTATCACAAGATTTAACATATCTCATTGAGTACTCTGGCCTCAATACTAAATTTATACTAATTATTATTTAATGCTCATCTACTATCCTTCTTATAACGTATAAAGTCTAGTAGTAATTATCATTTAGAACATATCTGTCGACACTTAGAATAATCATGAAAATCTGTGTCATAAATACACATAGCTCACATTGTCATACTAAAATGTATCCTTAGCTACAAAAAATTATATTAGTTATATTTGGCCCGGTAATAATTTTGATAACATTGGAATATTTGGTAATGATATTTTTCATGATTTAGAAACTCCTATAATCAAAAATATTCATTCAATAATACACAAATTCCTTTATTTCTTCGTTAATATATGCATGATAAGTATACGCGTAGATTTTCCCCTTTTATTCCTTCATTCAGGATATTCCTTTATTCGTCATTCACATCCCTGTTCCTTTTTCTTCGGAGTTTAGAATTTAGCGTGTCTTCTTAGCTAATAAGGTTCTTCAGGGCGCGTATTGCAACCATCTGACCGGCTCGTGCGACCTCGTCATTATTGGATACGGTTATAATTATCCTGGTCCTTAACGAACGTTCAAACAAATTACATGGCATCGAAATACCCCCCTGTATTGTGCTCTAAATTGATATTAAGTCTAATGGGACAGTGCTACCGTTTCTGGATGAGCCTCAGCCATGTGAGCGCAAAGGGAAACATTCTACTATCCCCGACGTCTATAATATCTGTAATTTACCTCCAAAGGATACTTAAAAAAATTATGTTACCGATGTCGACAGCTGAGGTAAAACTTTGGAGATTTATTATTTTTCATGCCGATGTTATTATTGGTGCATATAATTTTGACAACCGGAGTACTCTTGTAATAACAAGATTTGCCTTATGCAAACTTTTGATGATATAATCGTGTAATTTCAAACGGAAATATATAAATTCATAATTTGCGAATGAATATAATCGTGTAATTTCAAACGGAAATATATAAATTCATAATTTTCGATTGTACAAGCAAGATCAAATATAGATCCTAAACTGGGTTCAACATTTTCTTTGATATACATATAGTGTATATTGTTTTCTTTCTTCTTATTTTCGCGACTAAATGAAAAAAAATTACAGTAGATTATCAATTTTGTGAAGCTAATCTACTTACGAGGTTTTCTAGATATTGATATGAGAGAAATTAGTTTCAATATCTCGCCTTTTTACTTATAACTAATTAATTGCTTGCCTTATCTTTATTTTCTTTATCCTACGCCACAATTGTTGTATTTAACATTGTAGTTAATTTTTGCGTAAAAAAATGTATGTATAGCAATTAATCACATCGAACAACCGAAAGAATAGTTAATTTATTTTAGCTTTAATTGAAGCAAATTATTATCGCTTTGACTTTTTATCTAATTACTTTTTAATTGCAATTTAATTATTTCTTATTTGAAAAGCCTATCAAATAATAAATGCTTATCATCCTTAATCGCATTTGTATTGATGTATTGTCAGTGGAGAATGGTTTGATACCTATGTACTATACATTAGATAATAGTAAATATGTAATAGTATGTATATCATTCTGTCTCATAATGTTTCAGTCACGTTGTGTACTATAATACAACTTAATGAGATATACAGGGTGTCAGGTGGTACCCACAACCAAGCAGGTATGTTTCTATATGAAAAAAAATAAGGCAAAAATCAATTAAACAAAAACTTTAATTAATTATGCTTATAACTATGCGAAGTAACAAATTTTCGTCAACATAAAACCAATGACTGTACATATTCTTTCAAATATAAAGATTTTCAGTTTTAATTGATTTATAATATTAGTTATACTCTCATGGGTTTCAATTTATGCGTTGCAAAGGTACTCAAAATGCAGAACATTTAAAGACATGGGAGAAATTAAAATATAATCTTATATAAGTGAAGGAAAGGTGACAAGTTCGCATTCCATTGTATGTTTCGAGTGATTTTACGCACTAACTGATTACGAACCATATTGAAATTGATCATTTTTTAAAACATTTCTTACTGTAACTCAAAGAAAATGAAGTTTCTGCTTTGCAGATAAAAGATATTCCTCCTTGTAATACAAATTTTTCTTGTAGTTACGTTTGCATTGATAATTTATTATACTACGAATAAACTAAGGAAATAATTAAAAGCCTTAAATATTATAGGACGTCCAATAAGTTTATAACAGTTTTATTTCACAAATAATTTGTCCCAACAATTTTACAGATACTTTGTTCCTCTCGCAACTGTTGCAAATTGTTTCTCATTTTGCTAGTGAACAAAAAACTTTAATCTAATAACTATAGACTGTCGAGTTAACAGAAAGAAGCGTCTCTTACGTTTTTCAGTTATCGTCGTGCTGCAGAAGAAAGCATCGAAAAATTATTTCTGCGCCTCAGAGATGGCAACCTTTATACCAGCAACGTTACACGCTTTGGACAAACTTCTGTTCTGAATGAAAAGCATACAGTAGCTTGTGTAATTAATATAAATAAAATATTTCTTTGAATCGACTAATTGTCAAATGGAACATGCAATCGATTAATTGATATAAACTACGCTTGAAAATATAGTTTCCATGTTCACAAAAAGCCACGCGAGCTTATTGTACGCCTAATATTATTAAGGAAGTATTTTTTAAAGTAGAATTGTGTAATCAAAATAATTCGTTCTATTGGCGTTCATTATTACTTAAATTATTTTCTTGAAAAACTTGTTGTAATGCTTACATTTTCATAACTCATAAAACATAAAACTAATAAGTGAATACAAACACATTTGTATTCACAGTCAAGAAAGGATATATGTATTTCCATTTAATGTTGGAAAACATTTTGACGCTAATGTAAATAATATTAAATATCTTGCAAATCTGAAATCAATTAAATCCAAGCTGGCATACCATATACCCTATACTACCTCCAAACAAGGTACCTATCTCCAACTTATGCCTAACTAAAAACAAAAAATAAAAAGAATGTGCAGCAATACGTCTGGTACAACCGGGCAAGGGGTGACTCTACGTACAAAAATAACTAAAAAATCAGTATACAATTTTTTCATTGAAGAAAACCTCGTTTCCGTGAAAATCGAGTTTGAAAATCTGTCGAGCAGGATACACGACCAGCCCGTGCCCTTGACTAGTTCCAGACATTCCTATTGTTTTTCATTCCTTCAGCGAATTTTGATCAAAAGTTAGCATAAAAATTTCCACGCCTGCCATCATAGAAACCTACAACTGTTCTAGCCTACAAAAACATCCCCCTACCCCATAAAGAAGCAAAGCGAGCACGTGCACGCAGGGTCACCGTCGCTCGACCGTTCCCACCGTTTGCCCAACCGTACACGCGTATCCTGCATAAGGGAAACTAGATTTTCGCCGTCCAAGGGTAGTTCTTATCGTCCCCTGTACCCCCTTATCTCACAGCGTGTTCTCTTATACGAACCATCAGCTGATCCACATGACTTCGACGCGGCAAGCGACTCAGGAGATGCAGCAGGTGTTATAACGAGTCCACCTCCACACAACAGAAGCACGTTCACGTTAACCAGCTATTTTGCTGTGTGTGATCATACAAATAGCCTGCTGGGGCGCATACTCGGGATCAATCACGAAGGGAACTGTGCGCGGACACGAATCTCGTGGATGCGCGACGCCTACTTCTACGACTACGATCGAACTTGTTTCGTGGATAGTTTTTTTTTTTTCATTTATGACTAAAAACTCTTCCCACGGAATTCTACTTTACTTTACAAAATTTGCTTGATTAAATTTACGTTTAATGTGTTCAATTGACTTTTTGTTTCATTTCAGTTTGTTTTACTTCGTCAAAGGGGATCTGCTTCAATTTCAAGCTGAAGCGAATTATTTGTTGGCCTGGAAGATGGGGAAGGAACGGGGATATTTAATTGTAAATTTGTACCGCGGAAGGTCAATTAACTTGTTGATTTATGATGACCAGTCACAGTAGTGACGTAGATTGCTGTCCGAATGTGACAGACATGAATCACGCTTCTTTTTTCAGATAGAGGTTTGAGAAAGTTAATCGAGGAAAGCAGAAGCTGTTGGCGTTCGATTGCACCTGTGTGCATTTCGAGGTGGTGGTGTTTTTTAATTAAACGTTGCGAGGCCGTACGCGTGGATGTTGTTTTTTTTTCTTCTTTTTTAAGTATTATTCGTCGGAGAAACGGAAATAAAAAATATTTTTAGAACGACCGGGAAATGTAACAGCAGTTTCGAAATTTACCTGGAAAAATTCTGCATCAGGAAAAGATGAAATACAAAATTAAGAGAATATTACATTTTTAATCAAACGAAGGGATGAAATGAAGTTACACTTGTACATGTCACATTTTGAAAACGATAAGTCAATGTAATAAGAAACATATTCTACGCTATCTGCTCTGAATTGAATATGGACAGGGATATTCCACCTGAGTGTCTAAAGATTTTACATACTTGTCTAATGAAATGAAAAAAGGTTAAAAGCGATGTATTTTAAACTATAAACAAGAAATGTCTACAATTAAAAATCTGTGCAAATTAATAATACAAGTGGAGAAGACGCAATTATCTGCAATGAAGACGATTCTATTTTATTTGATTTATAACTGTAAGAATGCAACTTCCTAAATTGTACATGAATTATTCAAATCCAATTGAAAACTGAAAAATTGATAACACATACAATAATGAACAATCGTGCCTCCGAAATGACCACGGGGGCAGAAATAAATTCATATTAAATTTCATTCGAACAACCTCTTCTGTTCTTCAGACGTTAATAATCGCGAATTACGATCGAAACTATTGTAGTATTTACAACACAAGCAGCAACATCGCCGTTTCATTACGGAAAATTGAAGGAGGCACACTCACCCTCATACCACTTTCCTTCAGCGCATCCCTTAACGACTACAACATCAACGCATCTAAAAAAAATAAATCACTCCAATCCCAGACACTGAACACTTGCATCCTCTACGTAAACCACCATAAACCAGACATCCAATAATTAAACCAAAAATTAAAATTAATCGACAGTATCATATATTATTCAAACAAAATGCACATCACTAACGTCAGTACTCCATTACAATAAGCATTCTTAAATCGCACGTCCCATCGGTACAGAATGAAATAATTCAAAAGCAATCGAACGAAACCACTATCGCTTGAAAAAATTCGTCGAATAAATCGCCCATAGATATAATATCCGTCTCTTTAACTTCGATTTCGGTCGAATCATGGTAAAATGCAGTACAGTACTGGGTGGTGCAGGCGACGAACAAGAAAGAAGACCATAGAGTACCGATGTTCGTCGAACAATCCGGACACGTTACTGACCACGATGTACCAGACACTTTGCCGTCTACATAGAAGGTCACTGTTTCCTGCTATTGCCCAGCAAACTCGATCAGAAAGTCAAGCAATGATATACGTCGCTCATATAATAAGCCGATACTAAGAGTGACTACTAACGAGCCATCGCAGACGTAAATCGCTAGGGATCGTGTACGTTTGCGAGGAGAATTGCATTTGCATGCCGTGTAACGTTGGCCCCGTAGAAAGTAAAATGGTAATCGCGTTTGGTTATTCTTAATAGCGGCAGATCCGTGCAGAGTGCACGCACGCCTCGCGTCTACGAAGACCGTGTCGATCATTGAGAAGCATGCTGCCTGTCCGCTTATTATTAGACGTACAATTGAATTTGCGTAATGAATTCTCCGGTTGGAAAACAAACGACGTTCTGTTGACGGAACGAATATTGCAACAGAGAGCTTCGGGGAAGCAGTGAAGATAAGACTTTTGCGGTAGAAAGTGAGTTAATCTAAGCACGACGGACAAAGACTCTTTTTGTATTTAATTTAGAAATTCTTTGAAATCGTTACGTGGGATTATTGGAGTAATTGCGTGGAAATATTTTTGTGTTCCATGGGACTGATTGTATGAAATGTTTAGCGAAATTTGAAGTCAAGTCTACATGTACACAGCGTTTCATAACTATAAAATCACCTTGAAATTTGTATAGTTACGGAACAGCAGTGAAATGGTTTTGTAAGACCTGTTCTTATATGTGCGATGTTTGTTGGATAGAAATAACGTTTCTGAATATGCTTTCATACATACATGTTATTATATACTTGGTTTGGCTGGCTGGCAACATGCAAGAAGCAGAATTTTTTACCAGGAATCATTATGACTGTTTTTTTTTAATTTTTGCAATTTAAAAAGGGGTCGTTCGAAATGCGAATTTTGTTTCTAGCTTTTTATAGTCTGATGTGCACGGAACATAGTTTTAGAAAGAAGTTTAAATTTTTAGCCTTTCTTATGAATCAATGATATTAATGAATTATAGCTGTTTTAATTAATATACATATACCTTGTATGTATAGCATTTGAGTATGCGTAACGACTAGTGCCATTTCTGCTGGTTTTTTATTACGAGATAAAAAAATTCGACGATAATTTGAAGAATGTATGACTCATACAGTGTTATGAAAGAATGTATATAATATCTGATAACAGAAGTCATTATCAAGAATGAATGAAAATACGTATGCATTGTTGATATATTTCTTCAGCGTATATGTATTCTTGGTATAAGCTTTAATTAAACGCGATTACCTCAATGCAACTTAAATTGACGGAAGTAATACCTCCGAAATTAAGATGTTCGTTTGAATTGTTATTTTAGCTTGTGACTTATGTATATCTTTCACTGTGACTGGAACTAAAGTTGACTGGAGAAATTAAATACTTTTTTTCGATTAACGAAAATATGGTGACATTTTTACGAAAATTCTGTGTTTTCTTTGGCAAACAATACTACTTTCAGAATTTCTAATTCACAATATTTATTCTAATTCTGAAATATTTCTATCAAATAAAGTGCAGGGGACAGTTTTGCATCGCTAGTGCGAATTTTATAAGTTCAATTCGTTTATATCTTCAAATTTCACCAAATAATACTGTAGTAAATATTACGTTTAATCTTATACTGAAACTTTAATTTATTTACATTTTCATTCTCGACAGAAAGCATTTTTCGAAACGTACCTGTTTTCCGCTCTCAATGAAAATACCCTTATTAAATAAATAATACGAAACATTGGCAGTAAAAAAATAAGCTATAAATATGTAGATTAATTCAACGTTTCTTTGTGATTGATCAAGACAAATGAATGAACGTGCATACCAGACCGTATCATTTAATGCGTTGTTAAACAATTGAAAAATCTCCCTGTTTTAAATATAGCGCAATTGCCTAGATTCAAGATGACAAAAGGGGGAGACCTTTCCGTTTTAAATTGTACTGTATTGTACTATTAACACACATAGAATAAGTACATTCATACAATGAGATAGTTAACTGTACTATTTTGAATCAGACCTTTCGATAAAATTCTATCGATGCTTTACAAGCATTAATTATAAACATTCATTAGTTTCCTATTAATTTGTAGTCCTTTTGCCTCCAATACAATTTCATGTTGGTCCTATCGATACTTACCATACAACTAATAGATAGTTATTTGAATAAATAAATATAAATAAATGTAAAACTTAAGAAATGGTTAACAATAAGGGATTTATTAACTTCGTAAGAATTACTTTCCACTGGTTTGAATTTTTATTTCGAATGAACAGGTTTGAACAGAAGTATAGCTTGATGATCCATCAAGTGGGAAATTATAACAATTACAAAGACAGTATATCACACAGTATTTTCGAAGTGTAAAATATAAAGTGTAAAACTTAACGAAGTTTTGTAATTTGTAATTTTATTATTGAACATCACACGATGATTATTCGCAATTTGTCTGTTGTGTAACCGGTGTGAAAATGAAAAAGTACTCTGTCAAATCTATGTAAATTACGCTTCGAAGTAGAAAAAAACTTAACGCTTAATTTAAAAAATATCTCATTTATTCAAACATTTCCTGTGGACAATAGTCATTATTATTACTCTTAGTTCGTTCAATGTTAATATTCGTATTTGTACTACTTTTCAGACATTATACTAACAGCAGCACCTTTTACAAATTTTTTAATTAATTCGCCCTAGCCCATCTTCTCTTGTCAAGTCGTTTTAGTCTTCGATTGCGACGGGAATATTACAAACAACGACAATTGTGCCAAAGAAAGAACAAAACCCACAGAATTCTGGAACTGTTGAAATAAACAACGCATTAATGAACAATATACCTTTTCACAAAAGTTGAATACTCGAACGAATAAAAAGCATTTGGACTACTTACGATGATAAACACGTTACTAACTATAAGGCCGTACAACACCCATAGAAATGCTACTATAGTACCCATAAATATAAGCGGAAATGGAAGAATATCGGTATTCTTTGTCCTCATAACTTCGCCCTGAAGAACAAACAGAAATGCAACAAACATTTGGTTTATTATTACAGAGCAATATACGAACGTCTCAGTAACTATAAACAGCGAATTAAAAGTACAAGAATTTTCATTATATGACAAACGTTGAAATTTGTGAAATTATGTAATATTTTAATATCATGTACAGCGGAACCATAACTAACCGACTGAATCGGAGGAAAGACTATAAAAATTAATATCTAAGGGGAAATAATTAGAAGCAATTTTATCCAAAGTACTTGCAAAGTTGAACTCAAACCTGTACCATCTTTTTTATTAATAATTTCAGAATGGAAAGACACGATTGTAAATATATTATTAATGAATTCGATGTCTTTAACACTCGCGACCCGATTAATCGAGGTTTCACTGTGCTTAAATAAATACGAACTTTAATATTAAGTGATACCATCATTTCGTGTCACAATGTATTTATATACAACCGACTCTCAAATTAATTAAATAAAAATTGAATAAACTCTACAACTACAGCGTAAATGAGTTTACCTAGAATAAAATAAAGAAGTTCTCGAACGAGAATGTTACAATTCCTTTGCATCAAATTCTATAGTATATTGCAAATATCGATTCAAGTTTTAATACAAACATTGGCACGAACTTATAAGATGGCCTAATATAAATATCCTGATTTACGATCATATTTTTCATTCAAAGCTTCATTTTTATTTTCAAAAATTCTATGTAGGCCCGCGACACATTCTGCAATACAGATATTTTCCAAATAATAAGTTGTAACAGAATAGAGAGAAGTAATTAATCAAATTATGGTACAACAAAAATAAACTCTACGCTGTTATTGTAAGTAACAAGTAATATATTTACTCGTATGAAAGTTTATTTCAACATTACACCTTGAAGAAATCGATAGCCACTATCATGTAACTTTAATATATGTTTCATTATATCCACGAATAGTCGAGTGTCGTTCGTCAAACTGATATCGATTAATATTAAACTTGAAAAGTAAGAGTCTCGTAACATTAATTTAAACAAATTTGCTACTTATTTATCAAATTTCCTGCCGATTACGCTATAAATATTTTTCAAGGAAGTGTATAGAAAATTAATTTAATCCCCCTTCTGGAGCAATAATAGTAATAATACAGTAAATGTAATTCTATTTGGACAACTCCCCAACTTCTTTCTCGTGATTTCGCATCACACTCGTTAAAGTAAACCTTTAATGAAAAACAATGAAGCGACAACTTATACTTATTTCAACGTTTTGGATGTAAAAAAAAGAATTGGAACAAACATTTGTCACGCATTCAATTATAATAATAGGAATGAAAATTTCGTGAATTTATAGCGGTCAGACGACCGGTTCGATAATGAACCATAATTATTAAATAGCTTAACAGTTGATGACGTACGAAGAATATCTCGGCCATCGAGAAATTGACGCAATACGCAACGAAGTATAGAACGTTTCGTTTTTTAAAGATGCTGATTCAAAAAAAAACGTTGAAAGGACTCAAATTCAATCAAACGAAACGGGACATTCTATGATGAAATATTTCCATCAGAAATCAAGGAAACTCGACAACTTGCAAAAAGATATTAAATTCGATAGTGTTTCAAAATTTCTACTTTAGTTTCGTTATTTTCATGCGTACGATTACACGGTTTTTGCACGATTAGTCACGATTTACAATTTTTTCGAATCTATTGCCACAACGTACAGTTACTGTGCAACGATCGTAAAATTTCTCATTGATTTCCGTAGAGCAACCAAATTGACCATTTTACAAAAGTATAATGCTATCTACAGACATATTCTGTTGGAGTAAGTAGTTTCTTTTATATTATATTTACGTATACTTACTGATTAAAGTAGAAGCTGAATAAAATGTAAAAATACTACCGGAATAAAATAAAATAAATAATATCCTGCGAAAAGGACAACAATAGACTGTTCGTATGATTTTTATTTCGCGGTGAATTTGTTCCAATAAAATTTCGCGATTGAAAACTTGCTGTAATACCATTTTAAAGGTTTTTGTTTTGTCTTTCACAGAACTTACGAATTTTTTCGCGTTTTTGTAATAATAAAGAAATTGTAATTTAAAAAAAAAACTGCAGTCTATAGTTAACAAAAACAAGCATTATTATCGAGTTTATCCGTGGCTTCATAGTTGCCGAAGCTAGCCGAAATATTTCCGCTATCTATGGCGAAAGTCGTACTGCTGAAAGAGCATCTAAAAATAATTTTACACTTCCATGAAGGCAATTTTTAATACAAATAATGTGCCATGCTCAGTTAATTAATTCAACGAAAATACTTCTACGAATTCCTGAATTCCTTACTTGTTGAAACAAATATGTAATCGATTAATTCATCAGAACTTATCAGAAGACCCAACAATGATAATTTTATTACAGATAATTAAGATCGCATGATTCGTTATTCTTTCTGCATCTAGTTCGTTATAATTATGCCATTAGATTCATTTGTATAAATAAACATGCATAAAATTCGTGCAACTATACTTACCAGATGTATCAAAGGAGATGCTATTAAGAGTAACAATAACGTCGTCACAATTACGCCGAATCTGAATTCGATCTTCTCGGGATCTTCCATTTGAGCATAAGCAAGGAAGACTGCTACAAAGGCTGTTGCCTTGCCTATCAAACCAAGCGTATCCTTCTAAAAATGTATAAGATTTGATATAAAACAATTATCCAAGCGTTGATGCAGTTGAAAACACTTAATCAGAAATTCCTGTGCATAACAGGAACTTCGATTCTTCGTGAAAAATTCGGCTGAACTATTGATATCAGATTTGTGTTTTACTATGATTGTTGAGAGTGGAACAAAATGCATCTTGCTCTACATCAGATGCAGCTACATTTTCATTTCACGAAATTCAATTTAAAAACGAAATAAAAATATTTGTAATAAGTATTATCAGGAGCTATTAATTTATATTCATTGTAATTGATTGTATCTATCGTTCTAAGAATCTTGCAATTAAACATCGAAATGGTGTTGCATTTCTTCCAATATTAAAACTGAAGCTTCATCTGTTGACCTGCGAGACATAATTTATAGTGTACTATATTTATTGAAAGGTGAAAGGTGAAAGAAAATAGGATAACACTTGAGAAAGGGAAGAAGTCAAAGTGCAAGAATTATTATAAAAAATGTAAACTCGTACCGTGTGTTGTGAGTAATAGTAATATACAGCCATGTAAGCTATATTTGTGAGTAATCCAAAAACATTAACATTAATCATTGTAGGATCCTGCACAATCCATGCATACTGAAGCATCAAAATGCACCTACAAAAAATTATTCGTTCACTGTATATCCACTCAAATAATGCCTGTATTATCTGTATTATCACAGAGACATTCTTCTACAATGGACAAAACTATTTTACTGTCGATGGACAGCAAAAAGACTTTAAATTATATCAATTATCACTCACATTCCAACGCCGCCCAAGAAAGGCATTGGATCAAAACCTGTAGACGTGCCCTTTCGATAGATGTCCTTGCATACTAATCTACAATTAAATAACAAGTACAAATTACTTTCCACTATAGGCGATAATAATAAGTCGTTAAAAATAATGTAAGAATGTGCTACAAAACTGTATGCATGACCATATCTATTTGTTTCAATGTGTTACAATACTTTTGTAAGCTACAACAGTGGAGTAAAAGAAATTTAAGTTTAGATAACTTACGCATTCAAATACAGAATACCTTATCACTTTGAAAATACAATTTGCTTATGCGGACTGCCATATAGCAGCATTTCTCAACCTTTACTTATTTCTAATGGTACTGCAAAAGTTTATAATATACAATTTCTGAAATCGTAGTAGAACGAAGCCATTGCATATTATACAGGGTGAACCACAGAACATGATCGGTTCAGATTATCCTGCTTAGTGAGCCAACCAACAATTTTGGTATTTGTTATAACATCTTTTAATTAGAGCTTTAAGATGTAATAAATATTTTATATAGAAAACTGAAGGTGACTTTGAAAACGTGGAAAAGGAGTTGGCAATTTACTATAATCATTCTGAAGCTCTAATTAAACCATGCTACACCAGACAAACAAATTTTCAATCAACCCACTAACAAGAGAAAAGTCTAAGCTGATCATAAAATTAGGCTTACTTCGCAATAATTTCTACATGTGAAAAGTAATATAATAAAGTAATTATAATACTTCAATTTTTTGTATTCAAGATTTTGTAGAAAACAGACTGTTTGAAAATTATAAAAATCATTAAAATAGTTTTATACTATATTTACTAAAAAGCCGTGAATAAATTATAAACATATTAGTGCAATATAATAATTTAATGGCTTGATTGTTGTTGTTGTTGTTTATCTTCCATTCATCGCGATCGATGAAAAATTTGACGCAACCCATAGGTTGAGAAACGCTGTTACAAAGTATCGCCAATTTTAACTAACAATGCAATTTAATATTCACGAAGCATTTTAAATCAGTACTTAGTTATATGATTTCAACTGTTTCATCAGAATGATTATGACTCTTAAGTACTAAACAATTACTGAATGTCATAAACGCTGTACGTACATATCATAGAATCGAAAACATGTTAAAACCATTAAATATTGAGTATTTACGCATATATTGTATTTATTGCTATAACAAAAAACATCCAGTCAACATGTTTGATTTCCTACATTTTAATTTAGTAATGTTCGTGTAACGATATAGAATATTTATACATATACTCATTTTCCGATAAATGTTCGTTCAAAAAAAATGACATATGCATATTCTAAAATAGAATAAGCAATTTGAATATTTAAATGATGTAACGGCAAACGCAAAACTAAAAGCGCCATGTTTTTAAAAAATTTGTAGAGAAATTGAATTTAATCATATATGTAACTTATACACATATGTTACTCGTACCGGTACGTGTTTTGCTGTATTAGTAATTAGTAAACACACTATGTTAACGTAACTGCAATGCAATATAAAGAAAAGAAACCAATTATGTATTGGACGTATCACGTGTTAGAAAAATCATATATAATAATTTCGAAATTAAGCATCGGTTTGGAAGGAAAATTATACACGTAGGAAGTTTATAGAATGTTTTTGGTCAAAAATGTATAAAAAATGAATGTATATTTGGTTTTCTTTCTCAACTTACGTTCCAGATAACATGTGGACCATCGTGCAGATCGAGGCACATGATCCCACAAATTCTTTATAATCCTCTAAGCCCATGGTGCTTTCTTTAACAGTTGTCTCCTTCGACACTCAACAATAACTGCGAACAGGATCACTTCATCACTCGAAACATTACGGAACGTTCCCGGCATAAAACGGGGAGGACTAGGAAAAAAATATAATGATGAGTGATTTTATTTCCTTCTGTAAGGCTAGTGTGCCGCCCCACCGCGACGCAAAAGCATACTCGACGCTTATCGACGCACACTCACGATTCATTTCTAATTCTTGATAAATTAAACCGTCAAGGATAAGAAATACTACGTGTGCGATTATATTACGCCACGTAAAGCAGGACAGGTGGAAATTTCCATTGGATGTAACGAACTAATCGGTGATTCCTAATCATTTTTTAGATTTCAAAGTTATTACACCCGTGCATCTGATAACTTTAAGTTACATATATACATTACGACACAGCCTTTCAATTCAAAACTATTTTGTAAGGACGATGTTTCCCGTCTTATAACAGATTTATGTTTAACTATAAACAGTATTTATTTAAACTATAAACAGTATATGTGATAACCACAGGGATATTACAATAGTGGGCAGACGTGTCTATTATTGTTTATCAGTCTATCAATGACCAGCCGACCAGCACTATCTAGTGATTTAAAGTTGTATAAGAGCTGGCGTTGATTTTGAAAATTTTCCTACAAGCTTTATTTCTAACTTAATTTCTTTCAATTGCATTACATTAAAAAGCCATTCAAATATTTTATAAAGAATGCTTTTTAATATCGTTAATAAAGGATTTGCATTTCACAAGTGTATAGTTTTTTTATTCCGCATACTATTATCGTATATTAATAATATAATGGTATAATACAAAAAACTATTAAATACATATTGAATTGAACAACGATATTGCATATATCGAAATTTCTTTTCTTATGCGCGCATGTATTTAATTTATTATTAATTATTACATTATACATTTTCCTATATATAAATAAATGTTGTTTTGATACCTTCTATTCTAAAGCAATATGTAATTGAAACACATTTCCGTTTTCAAGAATTGTGAGTAAAGCATAACTTACGTTTTACAATTTGTTTAAATTTGATCGAAAGCGTTCTTTTTAAAAATCATATTTTCCTACTATAAAATAAGAAATACAATTTGTATAAAACTGAATCTTCTGCTATAATGTTTTTAATTTTTTAAATAAACATAAAGAAACAATTAATTGTTTTAAACACGGCTCTAATTGTTTTACGATTTTCGCATATTTGGTGCAAATAACTATTCAATTGTATTAGGTAATAGAAGAAACAAGTGTCTAACTCTTCTCCTATTTTCGAATTAATACTAACTTCCTTGTAGAACATACTTTTTAGTTCAAAGTTGAATTTTGCGTATTTGTTTTGCTCGGTCAAGAATGTTACTGGAAAATTCAAACGCGTTCCACCATATTCACTATTCAATACTGCTTGCGCGTCGTATATGTCAAGTTGCACGATGTCGGAAAACAAAAACGATAAGGCAAAGGTAGATTTGGGATTATTAGAGGAGGATGATGAATTCGAAGAGTTCCCTGCCGAAGGTAATAATTTAATATTACAAATAATTAACAAAGTTTCATTGTAATTAATAAATATGTATATTCGGCATTTTAACCTCAATTTTGGTGAATGACTTGATAGATTGGACTGCAGTCGATGAAGACAATGAAGATATTAGTGTCTGGGAAGATAATTGGGATGACGATGATGTAGAGGATGATTTTAATCAACAATTAAGGTAATTTATTGCATTATTATTTAAAAAAAAGATACGTCCTCAAAATTTATATACATAATACATCAGTTTCGTATTTTTATTGAAATTATATGATCATGATCAAATTTCATTCAATTGCTATATATTACGCTAAAATATTATCAAGAATTTATCCAATGAAATTATTCATTTCAGAGCGCAGCTGGAGAAACAGAAGGCTCAAGACAAGGAAAAGGAATCTTAATTAAATGATGAATTAGATGTTATATTCATAAGAATAAATATATATTAGTGTCTTAAGATTTTGCATACATTTAAATTCCATATACAGGTTGATAGACTTGTATTAAGTGTGAAATATACTTTTCCATAAACATTTGTACAAAAACTTAAACATTAAATATAAATCTACTATTTAAATGCGTGAAGTACCTAATTCATGTAACGTACATCATATAACTCATAAGAATTATGTTGCGATAATGAAGAAAAAAAAATACTTGGCATCCTTATTATAAATATGTAATCAGGTACATGGTCTGTTTTTGAAGATTTTATACAGTTTCCCACTGTCAATTTAACAAATTCAGTACACATGGCACATCAATTCCCTTGAATTAAAATATGTTTTACTAACTAACAGCTTGTAACATGATTAACTTGAACAATTTTTCTCTATGGAATGAAAAAATAAAAGGAATTGAGTCGATCATTCATTGGCAAACTAAAATGAAAGTAAAGTTATAAAAGATTTGCCCTACTACGCTTTAACCTACACGAAATTAACAATTGTGATACTAGCACATCCAATATCTGAAGGTTTAAGTCTATATTAATTTTCTTTCTTTCATAAGAACCAAGTAAATACTTGAGGACATGTAACATGTCATCCTCACCGAATATTAACTTTACATCATTTGGAACTTTTGATAACAGTTCTTGCAGCAGTCTTGCTTTTAATTGCGCCAACGATTCTTCAGAAAATTTATTTTGTACAGTATGAAGAAGCGACATTTTACCCAAATGATCCATAATTCGTAGAGTAGCAGTCTATAAATTATTTGAAAGTCGTAGTTGAAGAAAAGTTAACGACATTTACTAGAAGAATTAGAATGAACAAATCATTACTTGTAATACAGGTTCCGTAACACTTCCAAAGAGCAATTTTGTCCACCTAACAACCGCTTCTTGTTGCAAGGTGTTAGTACTTCCTATACCTGCTAACAATTCACAAATAAGGTCTACGGCAACGCATGTTAACATTAAATGTGAATCCAATTCGTCAGCATCTTCTGCAAAAAAAAGTTGAAGAATACGAATAGTATTAAACTTTTTATGACACGTTCAAAAATGTTTTGCAATGCAAGAAGAATTTTTTACTTACCTTCATAAGAACATTTTACGGTTTCCATCCAATGAGATAATAACGCAGAATCATTGGTACCCTCCACTGAATCAACAGCTTCGTAAGCTGTATCCACGCAAGAATATTCATTTCTTTCAGATATTAATTTTGGAAGTTCAGACGCTAAGCTTTTCTGATATGAAAAAAGAAAATACTTATAACGCAATTCAATAATTGTTAAGTCCAACTTAAACATGTAAAGTACAGAAATTTCGAGCAAGTTTATAAGTATTAAAATCTATATTTCATTACTGATTTAATATCCTCGATGAACCTCCATGGTATATCAGCTAAAGGCATTAACGCAGGTAAAGGAGGCGTTTCTTCCTCCTGTTCCATTTCAAAACCTGGAACAACTGTTTTTAAGGAGTTAAAAACTCCACTTACGGTTTTCACCAAAAATTTATCAAATCGAGGTACAACCACGTCTGCTTTTTTATTCGCAGTACTACTTGGCCGTAGAAAATGTCGTAATTGAGGTGGACATTCGCTAGCTAAGCGCGTAGTTAAAGTTTTCAAATAATTTTCTAACTCAACTCGGCCACCTTCTTGTAATACCAAGTTCAACATAACAGGTGCTAATTCTGGTATCTGAAAATTTTACATCACATGAAATAAAATGAAAAATGAAAAAATTGGTTTGACGAAAACAATAATTATTTAACTCACCTCTTTTAGACTAGCATGTAACTGAGCAAAATCGCGATATTGTCTTCTAACAGTTGCGGTTGTAGTTTCAAATAAGTCGTCCCCGCGCTGTTCCACGTCGTCAAATTGAATACAATAGAGCAACTGTTGTGAACCATCAAGGGCTGTATGAAACTCTGTCCAAGGAATGGACAAGTTCGTAAATTGATTACCTTCGTACAATACATAAGACTTTTCTTCCACAAGCCTGAAAAATATAATGCAAGAACATATTTGGTTTATTTTCAACACTATAAGACATCAATACTCACAAAGGTGTATCCACTGTTGATTTTTCTTCCAGCACGGTTCTGAGTCTGGCAATTGTACTAGCTAAATCTGTAGGTTCCTCGTATACAGGGGACATTCTATCCTCGTCGAATTCACAAGCCACCTCGGACATACTTTGTCCCCAAAGACCTCTATGTTCTATAGCTAAGTTATCTAAACGTAAGACAGGTCTCTTATTATTTATAGATACTGAGGTATTTTTATTATCGGTTGAAGAGTTAACAGCAGATTCAGATTTTTGTTTCGGCAGTGGACGTGGAATTACAGCTGCTGTTGCAGATGTTATACCACCTCCAAGAGCATTAGATATAACACTCTGAAATAAATGTTCGATTACATTACGATGCTTAGTTTAATCGAAATGTACGAAATATTATGAAAATCTGGACATACTTTAGCTTGCGATATACTTTGTTCTTCCTTACTTAGAACCTTGGGAACAACTTTTTCTACAGGCTGCAATAAATCTGATAAACATTGCAACAACCAATTTGGAGAACTTATTGTTTCGATAAACATTAACAGCCTTTTTGCTAAGATAGACAGTAGCAGTTTGCACGGCAATGAACTTGTTAGTTCCCATTGTAGAAATTCTTGTGCTAGGATGGTAACGATGCGATGAAGCATGTGCTCCAATGCTGCCATATTGCGGGAACCTGGGTGTAAATACTTGAAAGCCTCTTCCATATTTGCCGCAGTTCCCTTTTCTACTCGACGTAGTGCTCTGCGATACAATTGAATTACTTTTAATAATAAATAATTTTACATACGTGTATAAGGGATATCTTACCTATGATATTCTTTGAAATGTAACAGGAATACATTCGACAGGTTGTGTGCAAGCTTTATTTTATCTATTAAACTTATTTCATGGAACAATTTGGTCAATAATTTTTTTAGTAATACTTGGGCCTCATTGGGGAATGATTTATCATTGCTGATAGATTTATACCAAACATTTATGCATTTCAAGTTTATCTCCTTTACTAAATTATTTACTTCCGCTGATCTTTTCCTTTTCGAAGAAATATTCTTCTCTGTAGATACACCTTCCTTTCCTACTCTTCTTCTCTCCTTAGATATTTCTATAGACTGCGAATTCTTATCCCTTTTCTCCTCGCTACCATGTTTGTCAATGGATTCGCTTTCCCCTTTTGCGATGTTTAAATTCAAATGGCTTTCCAACTTTTTGTTCAACCAGTTGTGGAAGATCTTTATATTGAACGGGCTGTTTGCTTTCAGTGCAACTTGGAATAAAAAACAGCTAAGCCACACTGACATTATTATAACGAATATAGCCCATAATATAGAAACGTATATCGGTAGCGGAGTGAGGCTAGCCCATTCTTGTACAAGTAAAGATAGCAATGCACATAGTATACTTAGGACCAGCAATATCTGGTTTAACCAGCTCATGGGTATAACTTTCCTCATTATAAATATAATATAGCTGTACTGCTTTAATTATTACATTTTGCACCAATCCAATATAAACCTGTAAAATAAATACTACCATTATTTCAATGCATACAAAGTTATAGTTATTTTACGTATCCAAATGTAAGTTTAAATCATTCGGTTTAAAATATGACAAAACTGTAAAATAGTATGAAAGTTTAAAATCACGAATATCAATTAAACAGCACATTTCAATTCCAAGCTCTACTGAAACTTTTTTTTTAACTCTAAAAGAGTCCTAGAAAAATTTCACTGATCAGAACGAAAAAATCGAGTGCAATTTAAAACTGTCAAGTCGGAAACGCTTCAACAATCACATGTTGCTCAATACGTCGAGTGTATTCAAAGTTAAATTGTTATTAACGCTATTAAATCTTTTTATTAACATTAGTGTAGTTTAATTCGTTTGAAATATACCTTCCGCTCTTAAAACATTGTTGTATCACTTGCATTGGAATATTGATGTTTTACAATGTAACCTAGGCATCTTTGATTCTTGTTCGGACCATTAGCACATTCACGAACGTTAGTCATACGTATAAATTAATGTCCACAGTTCACTAATTCTCCTCGTAGTTGCTGCAACGGTAATTTCTACGAACATCTTATTTTCTTTGTTATTGCATGATAACGCATAGATTAGATCTTAAAAAGTCGCTGTTATCGCAGCATTATCTTCGTTTTAACATGGCGTACACGAGTGCAACAATCGTTGCAACCTTCTTGTGGTCCGTCAATATGTACCTTATGCAAGATATTTTTCTAAATTACACTTGCCGTCGCTAATACATTTTTTATTTGACCAGACATACGTGTTGCAATTTGAATGCAAGATCGAGCTAGTTATCTCTCCCTTTTTATTAAAGAAGCGCGTCAGCATGTGGCCTGTTAGGACACATGCGTATACACGCGGGGACGCGAAAAGTGATTGAATATTAATTAGATAGATATTCACACCTTTTAAGACAAAGATTAGAAATATATGTGTACCGTATGTGTATGCAGATTAGACTTTGCATTAATTTAATATGTGTTATATTCAAATTCCAATACTGTTCAAAGATCAAATAATTTATGCGCATCGTTTCACGTGATTTTAGAAAAATATTGTTCATTGTACACGAATTATCATCAAATTTACTTACAACGCTGCAAAATGCAATCAACATATCATTATATAAATTTGTACCGAAATTTAAATTAAAGAAAAGGGTTTAGTTTGATTACTAGGCACCCCTATTTTAAATATTCCTATCGCATATAGATATTATATTTAGAATGCAAACCGAATTATCAGATTGAAAATAGTAACTTACTCTAACGTAATAGAAATCAAAAGGTTTCAATGCTTTTTAGTATTGTGACTTTGTAATTCAGAACTATTTCTCTCCATTCTATTGCACGAAGAAAAACTGGTTACTGTTCAATTATCCAGTAATTAATATAGGATAGAATCATAAATAAGAGTCAATTCTAGTGTACAATATGCATTTACCTTTACGTGATACATATGTGTTAGAATTGTATATTTATTTGTTTAGTATTTCAAACATTTCTGTATATACTTTTCTTGCTAAATGTCGAAAGGTCTCCTGTAAATCGAAGATTGGTCAAATTTCCTGGCAAGTCTTATAAAATTATTGCGTATAAATCTATTTATAAATCAGACAAATACAAAAAAATATGAAATTATTGTTTAAAGAAAGCAATGCTACAACAACGGAATTATCCTCACACAATGAACGTCATTCTTTACTGATTTAGTTGATCAGTATATTAAGTTGCATTAAATATGTTACTATTTAATTAAAAAGTCTGATTCCCTACTAATTAACCGAACGAAACTTAATTCGTTACATTGAACTAATTACCTCTCGCGGGAATTAACGAATTGAATAACAATAATAATAATAACAACTATGTTCCACAAAAGACCAGAAGATCGTATCGCACAGTTATCCTAGTTGGGGTTCATTCAACCAATAAAAGGAAGTGCAATTGGTATTCGTCAAGCAAACAAAGTGATCTGTTCATTGGGCTTCAGCATTTCCAGCACGTGTCTATCTCCCTATGAAATACGAAGTTGGCCAACACTGGCGTGCGTCCACCCCATGCAGGTGCACGCACCCGTTCATACATATGTGCCTCGGAGAGTGCGGGCTCTAATTTTAGTCCACGAAGCGTCAGAATAAACGTAAGTCACCCGGGGGCCTTGTAAGGCTAGGAGGCAATCCCGGGGACCCCCGGCATGCACCCCCCAACAGCTCCGGCATCCACGTAGCCGGTTACCAGCAGCTCTATTTTTGTTATTTCTTTATTTGTACCACAGTTTTAACACTCGTCTTGGGTTACGGCTTTTCCTTCGAGGAAAGGGTATAGAATTGCCCGTTTTCGAATTTATTTTACGATGCTGAGTTCAACATGGGACACATCTGCTCCCGTTGCAAACACGAAATAAATTTAGTGTCTTTGGTAATTATTATTTGAACGTCAATGTGAACGATATTGACGCATAGAATTGGGACGAAGAACGACTTTGAAGAGTGGAGAACTGAAATACTGCAAATGGTATGAAATGTCTTTGGGAGAGTCGATTTTAATTATTTCTGTTCCCGACGGTTGGCTGTGCACTTCTAATTGGCTTGCAATGCTACTTCAACATATTAGTACCGAACACGTGTAGACCGTCGATACTATTTCTAGATTGAAGTATCATTGCCTCTACAGACTAATATCTTCGGTTTGCAAATTCGACGCTTATATTACGTACCCTAATTTTCGAATTGATTTGCACGGGTTTAAAGTAATTCACGACAGATAGAAACTTGCAGGGACATAAAGATTGTAATCGCGTCTGCTAATAGTCGGGTAATCACCCAGCCTGTTGAGGCAAACAAAAATCTAGACACTTAAAGTTGCACACAGATTGGGTGGCTGCCAGAGCACACCGTATATGACGTTAAATGTCATAAGAATGTAAAACACAATAATCCTCTGAAACTTCTTCGACTATGAAGTCGCAATTTGTTCCCGTCCATTATCTCATCATCTTGAATGTTCGCCAGAAACATATCGCGCTATAAGGATCACATAATCCGACATCGTGTTATTATATAATACAGTTTTATTATTATTAATTATATGATATAATAAGAACAATACGCCAGGCAGCAATATGAGCCGACGTCGATGCGCCTGGTTATGGTTTCCCATATCATATACTTCACTCTCGTCGATTACCACCCCGTGCGTATCGCAAATGCCAAATTACGTGCGCTTACGATTTCAAGAAAGCCTTTGTATGTGTATGTATATGTGTGTGTCTGTACGATGCATGTAGGTCTGTGTATACAGGTTTAGAAGACCGAGAAGGGCCCGTTGCAATGACCGAGGAGATTATTATCAATAAATTAATTAACGTTAATAACAAACAGTCGTGTTGTATAAACTACAAAGTAAAGTACAGTCTGATAAATGTGTAGAATAAAGGCACTTCAGTAATTTTCCTTTCCGAAACCTTGTTTCCCCCTATTCTACCTTCTTCTCTCATTCTTCCCCCTAGCCTCATACATCTGTGTGTGAAGGGGTCGCGGTTCGATAGTCGCGAGCACGAAAATAGAGAGAAAAAAAAGAAAAGAAAGCAGATGAAAATAATATGAACCCCCGCGCTGAGTGTAACACCTTAGAAGCACTTGCGGTGGACAATGCCTGGGCCGGACTCGTCGTACTCCTGTTTGGAGATCCACATCTGTTGGAAGGTGGACAGGGAAGCCAAGATGGATCCACCGATCCATACGGAGTATTTCCTCTCAGGGGGAGCGATGATCTTAATCTTGATGGTGGATGGAGCCAGAGCAGTGATTTCCTTCTGCATACGGTCGGCAATACCGGGGTACATGGTGGTACCACCAGAGAGTACAGTGTTGGCGTACAAGTCCTTACGGATGTCGACGTCGCACTTCATGATGGAGTTGTACACGGTCTCGTGGATACCGCAGGATTCCATACCCAAGAAGGACGGTTGGAAGAGGGCTTCTGGGCAACGGAACCTCTCGTTACCGATGGTGATGACCTGTCCGTCGGGCAATTCGTAGCTCTTCTCGAGGGAAGTGCTGGCGGCAGCGGTGGCCATTTCCTGTTCGAAGTCCAGGGCAACATAGCAGAGTTTCTCCTTGATGTCACGGACAATTTCTCGCTCAGCAGTGGTGGTGAAGCTATAGCCTCTCTCGGTCAGGATCTTCATGAGGTAGTCGGTCAAGTCACGACCGGCCAAGTCCAGACGGAGGATAGCATGGGGAAGGGCATAACCTTCGTAGATGGGTACGGTGTGGGAGACACCATCACCGGAGTCCAAGACGATACCGGTGGTACGACCGGAAGCGTACAGGGAGAGCACGGCCTGGATGGCGACGTACATGGCCGGGCTGTTGAAGGTTTCGAACATGATCTGGGTCATCTTCTCACGGTTAGCTTTGGGGTTCAGGGGAGCTTCGGTGAGGAGGACTGGGTGTTCCTCGGGGGCAACACGCAATTCATTGTAGAAGGTGTGATGCCAGATCTTCTCCATATCATCCCAGTTGGTAATGATACCATGTTCTATAGGATACTTTAAGGTAAGTATACCTCTTTTGCTCTGGGCCTCGTCTCCTACGTAGCTGTCCTTTTGACCCATACCGACCATCACGCCCTGGAATGATTATTAGAAGTTTCAGTAATACTTCATTTCGAAGAAGCAAAACGTTAATGGAATGTAACATTTTTCTATTTAAACGAACCTGATGACGTGGGCGGCCAACAATGCTGGGGAAGACGGCACGTGGTGCGTCATCTCCAGCGAATCCCGCCTTACACATACCGGACCCATTGTCCACGACTAGTGCCGCAACATCATCGTCACACATCTTGGTTGAGTTTTAGCGTTACTTCTGTGGAAATTAAATTTCATGTATAGCACCGCGTACACTTTGCTTTTCTATTTAATTATTGATTGCACTCGGTTTTATAAATAGATGATTACTGTTTAGCTGATTGCCCGTGCCATGAAGAATAAAGAATGCGTAGAATAGTAGATTAATAGTCGCAAGGGTATTGCGAGGAAAGGCAGTGTGTAAAAAAAGTGTGATATTAATAGAAGCCTTAGCACTGATTTCTTCACGAAAAAAAAGTATTTAAAGAAATGGAACGAATAGAACAAATTTCATTAATTAGATACGAAGCAACCCCTCTAATCGTACTACTAATTCGACAAAACTGCGTGCAATAACAATTAGACCTTGCACTGGTATTATCTAATTGTTAAACGTCTCTTAAATTACAAACTCGTTATAGCCAAGCAATGAAATCTTCGTTAGCAAAAAGAATCAGTCGCCATGCTAAATCGTTTTCCGTATTTCCTACGTTACTATCTAATCGCGACAAAGCTAAACGACTACCGAAAACCAACAATACCGACGAACAATTACAAATTCACAAGCATCGAGATCACAGCCGCGAAACGTCACTTCACAAATCAAAATAAGCAGCGGTCATGCAAGATCAAACGGATCGAGATCCTGGAACTATCGACTGCGCTCGGTCCTCGTACAGTCTCTCCGGAAAATTGACACCGATTTCCTTCGCGAAATCACTGAAACCTAGCCAATTACACCTTTGTGCGGGCTTGCAAAACTAACGCGTTACATCTTTCTACGCACTGTTTCCCGTTCTTCAATGCACGAGGACCGAATCAGTCGTTCCCGAGTACCGTATGCAACCCTCCTCTGGATCAAGTGATCAAGAAGAAAGTCCACCGGTGCACACCTGCCCGTTCTTAGTGGATGCAAATCAAACGGGACACTCTTTTCGATTTACCGTTCGCTAATGACTTGAGAGATCGGCAACGGTCGCTTTGGGCGTACGTCGTGCAAGAGACCGAGAGCGGCGAGTGGCACAGTGCCGGCTCTGTGGGGTCCCTTTATCCATATCGGTTCGCAGCCGAAAATAGCGATCCGCCCCTTAGATGGAAATCTATCGTGCATTAACACTCGTCTCAGCCCGCCGCCGCCGCCTAGTCCTTAGCCGCCCTAACCGTGACGCTGAGAGGGAGAGACGCCGTGCGTCGCGACGATGCAACGGCCGACGGCCCCCCAATCCAAATAAGGACTCGTCACGCGCCAGGGCCGTCGCTCTTCGGGTGCTAATCGAGCGAGGGTCGAAGGGCACTGATGTTCGCCACGATTACGCTCGTGGTTTTGTGTGCAGCACGACGATTTATGGTTTATGAAAGGTGGATGCGGCACAGGTTGTGTCTGCATGATCGTGATATTCAGTTTGAGTACTTTTTATTGGGGCAAAGGGGGTTGTTATTAATGCTCTTCGATTGGCAGTTTGAGTTTATCTGTAGTGAGATTTTTATAACGACATGGGGTTAAATTGAGTTAAGTTAAGTCGCAATTGTGAATTTCGTGCGGTTAATTTTGTGGATGTTTACGAGATTTTCGAGCCGGATCGCATTCTGGAAAAATATTCAGGTTGCTTATAGGATAGATGTATTTAAATTTAATTTTAATGTTCTTAAGGTGCGATGGTAATGAATATTTTCTTTGAGATTGTGTTATTTTGGAGTCCCACTTGGAATGTGCTTTTTAGTTAATGAGAAGGTGCAAGTTAAGATAAGGGAAATGATTAAATGTTACTGTAAACTCTCAATATCTGAACAGTAATCACTATCTACTTGTAAGCAAAATCAAGCTTCGATTGTTCAAAATTATTTGTGTGGTTTTTGAACGAAGCTGCATTATTTGAATACAGCATACATTCCTATTCATTAATTGCTGGCCAAGGACCCAGAATTATTTAATATTTCATATAAAACGTCATCAAAATATATATGACAATAAAGTCGAAGAGATTCCATGCAAACAAAAAAAAAAAAAAAAATCGCGGTCTGACAATAACAAAAATCCTTGAAATAAATTGGTCAACTCAACCCGAACGCGTATAACGTTTTAAACATTGCGATTGTAGGGTACCAATGTTTAAAAAACCTCGTGCCGAATCGAAATTACTCAGCATCTTTCAATTAATTTCCACAATTATTCGAGCTTCCATTTTGCAGTTGTCATCGATGCTCGTAGACGTGTGTCTTCGCACAGCGCGGTGTGCCAACAATAATAATCGTAATTATGGTTGATATGTGAGACCATTTTCAATGTTAAACGATTCGAACTGTGTGGTCATATGTAACGCCATTGGAAATGTCCCGATCAGCCAGTCGATGAAAAGTATACAGAATCGAATTATTGGGCGATTATGCTGCATTCTATAATTGGGAGTGCACGGGGCGACCACGTAGCTCGAGACACCACCGATCCCCTCCACGTTTTTGCAAGAGCCGTCGTCGAAGCGTGAGACCGATTCGAAGATTCACATTGCCGAGTTTCAACCCCGAAACGGCGCGTCTTTCACACGGAATCCCTTATACGTATATCTACGTACGCAGATTCGACGGATCGACAGTTTGCAAGATTCGTGATCGTGCTAGAGGATGGCAGGTAGCGAAACGATTAAAGGTGATAAGATTTTCATTTATATACGAGGGTGAGAGAAGTCGTAGAAATTTGTGAAACGTCTTGAGAACTTCCCCTAGACACTATCACAGCAATGTGGTTCTTCACTGATTGAATGAAAATAATGATAACATTTAGTGAGACGTAGAAATAGATTTTGTTGCATTCGAATGGTTTGATCGATAGGATACCGTTGAGATTCGTTGTTTCATTCACGTGTGCACAGATTAGTGTGCTCAAGAAATTCACCTTACTCGATATGCGTATGAAAAGTTGAAGGATCTTTTCGCAGAAAGAGTGACACATTTTTACGCAATGTACACAGCGGTTTGACGAAATGTAAAGAAAGCAAGAACTTGATAGTACAGACCGCTAACAATTTGTGGATCGCTTATCGAAATAATCCTTCAGGAAACATAAA
Source organism: Nomada lathburiana (assembly GCA_963667235.1). Lineage (NCBI taxonomy): Eukaryota > Metazoa > Arthropoda > Insecta > Hymenoptera > Apidae > Nomada > Nomada lathburiana. The sequence goes on along the minus strand of OY763898.1, from coordinate 5,101,444 downwards.
GTTTTGTAATTGGTAGCTGATTGCCTGAAATTGAGTTTGATGAATGAATATTTTCAGATGTCGAAGTGCAAAAGAGACAAACAGGACAAACATTCAACGTTTGGACTACACTGAAAGGGAAAGCCAGCCATACGAGGGAATACGCTTATGGGTGAACGCATACATCAATCGTTCATAATTTGGCAAGAACGATCATGATAACGTACAGAAGCATCGCTCGGATATTGTGGTAATTTTGACAGAAATAATGAATATTCCCTCGTATAATTCACCTCATGCATGGTAGATCATGTGTACTACTACCCCTCCCAAAATATTTGTACTTAATATATTAGCGTTGGTAGATTTTTACGATTTTTATACGATAATGTAATAAATGAATTTTACGTAGAAGTCCTTTAGTATCGAAAATTTGTTATTTCCCTATTTCCCAGTCCGTTTTCGGTGATTTATGCTGCATTTTTATCTAGAGCAATTTTGGATGCATATATAAAATCATTAAAACGACCCCCTTCTCTTAATTTACCCTTAATATTTATTATACCACTCTCGAATGCACGATATTAATGAGACGTGGGCCGTTTTGACCATGTTGCAACGTACTTCGATTAATACATATTATCGAAGAATGTTTCGATTGAACGACGCAATTAAACCGAAAGTATCGTTTAATTCGGGCAGAAAACGAATTCTTCTTCGACTGGTAACTATGATTAAAGAACGCAATATAACTGGAGATTAATCGATTTTTTGGTACCAATTGACAATCAGGGAATTCATAAAATGAAAAGCTACGTTTTGATTCGTTGTAAGAATATAAGACTGATTTATTCCGTAGATGTAAACTTATATACAAAAGATGACGTATATGTTCAGACCATGTTCGTCGGAAAAAATCTCACCGCCACGTAGAAACAGTGCCGATAGAATTGAACTAACGGAGACGCAACTAGACGAAGCGGTACGGCAGTGAACGGTGTGTTTTGGGAAAAGGTGTAGCAATAACAATATTGATAGTAATAATAATTTGGATCGAGCATAACTGCTTAGAAGCACTTGCGGTGAACGATGCCTGGACCGGACTCGTCGTACTCCTGTTTGGAGATCCACATCTGTTGGAAGGTGGACAGGGAAGCCAGGATGGATCCACCGATCCATACGGAGTATTTCCTCTCGGGGGGAGCGATGATCTTGATCTTGATGGTGGACGGGGCCAGGGCAGTGATTTCCTTCTGCATACGGTCGGCAATACCGGGGTACATGGTGGTACCACCGGAGAGTACGTTGTTGGCGTACAAGTCCTTACGGATGTCGACGTCGCACTTCATGATGGAGTTGTACACGGTCTCGTGGATACCGCAGGATTCCATACCCAAGAAGGACGGTTGGAAGAGGGCTTCTGGGCAACGGAACCTCTCGTTACCGATGGTGATGACCTGTCCGTCGGGCAATTCGTAGCTCTTCTCGAGGGAAGTGCTGGCGGCAGCGGTGGCCATTTCCTGTTCGAAGTCCAGGGCGACATAGCAGAGTTTCTCCTTGATGTCGCGGACAATTTCTCGCTCAGCAGTGGTGGTGAAGCTGTAGCCTCTCTCGGTCAGGATCTTCATGAGGTAGTCGGTCAAGTCACGACCGGCCAAGTCCAGACGGAGGATAGCATGGGGAAGGGCATAACCTTCGTAGATGGGTACGGTGTGAGAGACACCATCACCGGAGTCCAAGACGATACCGGTGGTACGACCGGAAGCGTACAGGGAGAGCACGGCCTGGATGGCGACGTACATGGCCGGGCTGTTGAAGGTTTCGAACATGATCTGGGTCATCTTCTCACGGTTAGCTTTGGGGTTCAGGGGAGCTTCGGTGAGGAGGACTGGGTGTTCCTCGGGGGCAACACGCAATTCATTGTAGAAGGTGTGATGCCAGATCTTCTCCATATCATCCCAGTTGGTGATGATACCGTGCTCGATCGGGTATTTCAAGGTGAGGATACCTCTCTTGCTCTGGGCCTCGTCACCGACATAGCTGTCTTTCTGACCCATGCCGACCATCACACCCTGATGTCTGGGGCGACCAACGATCGAGGGGAAGACGGCGCGGGGAGCGTCGTCTCCTGCGAAACCGGCCTTGCACATACCGGATCCATTGTCAACAACAAGAGCGGCAACTTCGTCGTCACACATTTTGTTTCTTCTTCGATTTTAACACTCTGTAACAGAAATGGTTGTCGTTCTTCATTCCTCGTTGTCTCTCACTTGAGATAGACATCCAATCGCATACTCGCATAGGGTCTTCAAGATATTTGATTTCAGTTTGCAATATGTAATTGTTGATGGTATTGATTCTTTAGGCTGTCTTTGATTGTTTGCAAAAACTGTATCCAAAACTCGTCATGTATCTAACACTTTTCCGGCTTGAGGATTCGTTCAAATTTATTGTCGATGAGAGAAAAAGGTTTTGTTAAATGAAAGTTTATCTAAGAAATCGTAAAAGCAAAAAGTCTGTTTGAAAAAATCCACTGATCCGTATCGCGATATGATTTGAAAATTCACAGAACCGTTCAAAAAATCGATAAGCAGAACAAGAATTGCCCCGATTGATTCAACTCGCGAAACAATGGATATATTATCAACGGAAGGGACGGATAAGTATTATCCAAAAATAATAGTCTATCCTCTATGTTCAGAAAAAGGCAAAATCCACAGTCATTTTCTACTAGGAAACAAAAAAAGAATGCACTGCGCGGTAAATATTATTCAACTATAAAATGCGTGTGCATAAAAAATGTAGGTACGTAGTGAAACAGTATAGCGGCGCGTTGAAGCTTTCGCGGAAAGCGTCGGTGCTCGCCAGAATTGACCCAGTTGCCTATAAAACGATAGGCAAGCGGCCCCAGCGTCGCGGCACTATTTTCGTGCGCCGCGGGGCTAACTTTAGACATACGACCGACGGACGATCCCTAATAAGTGCAAGCCGCGATTATGGTGGGCAACATCGTCTCCTCTCGCCGCGGCTCAGCTCGGACCACGAGGGAAAAAGCATAACGACGAGGTACGCGCGTGCCAAAATTATGCTCCGCTCACAAAAGGACGACCCCCGCACACGGGCAAAGACCTCGAATATGCCTAAACATGACGATAGAGACGGCCATTCGCCCCGTATGTGTATTTTTGGTACTCGCGATTAGCTGGTTAGAAGAATTTCGTAGCCGAGGGAAGAAGTGCGCGCGCGCGCGAGCGATCCTCGATATTCTCGGGAGGGTAAATTGAAAACGATATCGACGGATCCATGATGGAAAGTCTCCTCTTGCGTCGCAGCAACTATTTACGCGTTGGATGCAGTTTCGAGAATAGTTTGATGTTGACGTGAATTTTTGGTTCATTAGTTGATAAATCTTGGTGAAACTGTACTATGTGCAGGTGTGTTACTAAATGGATATTTTAGTAGAGATGTTTTGCAAATTGAATCATGCGTGGAAGTAGCCTAACTTTTTAATATTTACAATATTTAGCTGTTTCTTTTTTCGTAGTCTTTGTTAAGCAAGCTGTGAGAATTTTTATAGTTAATGCAGTTGATATGTACTTTCGATGTGAAATTACATAATTTGGCAAGAGAACAGATTGAGACATACAACAACTAGAGATGTTACTACAGTAGTTATGTTACGGTCTCTGAATTTATCTGAAATTATTGAATTTATTAATAGGCGTACTCTAGAGTTTAAAAGTTTGTCAATCTTTCGCGCAATTTAAATAAACTTCAAAGATCACGAGAAGAACTTCAATAATATATTACAATTAATTAATTATGAATGAAAAGAATAAGCATTATACAAGCTTTGCGTCTGAGACAATACTTTCCGTCAATGTGAATCAATATTGTTCAACAATTTATAACCGAACTAGTTAAAAACTAAACTTATTCAACATTCAAAATATTATAGTATACAACTGTATTAAACATAAAAGTAAGTAGTATTGGATTATTTATACCAATTGCAGAAGACGATACTGATACTTTTACGTATCGGATACTTTCAGTTACAAATGTTCCTAACAAGCAGTTTACTTTCACAATTTTTCAACAAAAGATAAATAACAAATGTTTCGAAGCACTACTAATAGAATTTAAAAAGGACACTGTTCAATACGATTTTCTATATCCGAAAGCACATCGACATCCAAATCTAAATCACAAATAATTGAACGCTGTATTATCCACGAAGAAAGTAAGAAAATAAAATGCAGCTACTCGTAAGCAAAACGAAAAATTGATCAGGTAACAAATTGCCATTGAACAAAGCTACGATATTCGCTTCTTGCCTTCAACATACCAACACAATTAACCCTCGATGCTATTTCAGATCCAAGCAACCGGAAGGAAACTCGACCGCTTCCTTAAAAGTCTAACAGTGTACCGCTACACCGTCGAAGGCTCTCTCACTCAAAAGTATCAGCCGAAACTTGTACGATCGCAACACTATACAGATACTGATCGGTGAAATCGATCGAGTATCGTTATCGTCGACAACGTCGAGGGTTCCGAAGGCAGCCGATAGTATCCGTGATAGACGAAGTATCGTTTCCAAAAAACAGATTCTACGTACCGTGCACGGGACAGAGGTGGAGTGGCGTCTGTGCCTTGGGAGCGTCGCGACGTCGAATATATGCTCTCGTCAGAACGCCCCCGCATTCTCGTGGGATGGTGCTTGCCCGACAGGCACGAAAAAGGCTTGCCTCGCGTGGCGTCGCGACGCTCGCCGAACTAGGCGGCCCCAGGCCCTAAGCGGACCGAGGAAAACGCGCCGCTTTGGAAACACTGAATATCATTTCTCCTTATTGTTCTTGCACTCTTCGGCGTCTCTTTGGCTTTTATTAACCCCTTCGTTTCGCTCGAAGAGGGCTCACTTGGAATAGCTTCAATGGTATTTTTCTTTCCGTGCACGCTGCGTTCGTTTTCCTGTTTTGGAAAGGCGTGACGGACCGGCGATTAATTTAACCCTTCACGACTCTAGGTTTCCATTTCGAATCGTGAACTTACTTAGCGTTTGTAACTCACATTACGAGCCTGAAGGATTCTATACGGCGTCGCCTAAGATGGGTCCATTCTCTGGAATAACATTTAGCAATTGTTTATTCGTCACTGTTTCTGACCTCCAAGAAATTATTGTACGCGAGAAAATATCTTTCTTCTCCGAATTGAAATAATTTCAATCGGAAAGGGGTAAACCTTTAAATAAGTTCGGCTGGCTCGTGTGGATCGGATTATTAGAGAATTCGTACTGCAAGCTTGTTTTTAGGAGTCTTTTTGTTTCTACGCACTCTTCGGTAGTCTAAGTTGAGACCAGATACTACTAATTCTCCAAATCACCGATGTACAAAGTAAACGTTGGTCTTATTCTGTTACGAAGCGGATTTAATGTTCCTGTCGTTTCATTTGAGAACGGGGTGTCGTCTCGTGTAAGAGGTTGCTGCGCTTTGCTTGCATGGAAAATGATGTAAATGGAAAGCGAGGGGTCCATTATGTCTCGCGCAGAAATAGAACTCAGCATAAATTTTCGCTGCAATTATGCTAGATGTAACATTATAGTTTAGAACGATGTAAGCTGTTCAATGGCTACTGATATTGTATTAATATGATACAATTTCAAAATTGCTGTGCTGCTTCGAGCGTTTTTTTTAGCTCGCGAAATGTAGAGCAAGCATAGTATTCGTTTCAAGATCAATTTGAGTGAGCTTTCAAATTGGCTTCGTCGTGATTGCGAATTTAAACGAATACAAACAGTTGTCAGAAGACCAATTTGCAGAGGAACCATGTTTTATTGAATTTGGTAAAACATCCTTTTATATGCTGAAAAAATTGACTTTGTGACAGCTATTAGACGTTTCTATTCTTAAAGTGTACAACATATCGAATGCCAAGGACATTGAATACAATAAGGGCCGAGCATTCTTTCACTAATTCTACTTATACTTTAGGAAACGATGTCAGACGGGAATGTGTTAGAATTCTTTTTCATCTAAATATAGAATTTATTTTTAATTTCAGGTTAAAACTTTGCTCGTGAAAGTGATCTACATATGTGGAATCGTGTATCGCACACATCTCTGTTTTCTACGCTAAAAAGTAGAGTACAATACAGTTCATCCATAGCAGCCAACTACTCTCAAAATCCATACAAAGAGGACGATATATTTTTTCTATTTACCTCCAATACCTAATGCCTAAGATCTCGTTTACACTTTCAACCCATGGCTAATAATACGTTCTTCTGACAGCTTTCCCACGGGCAGGCCCGATCCTTGCGGCAAGTTTTCGTGTTTCGTCACAAAGGGGACATGTTCTGTATGGGCAACTATATTTAACCTACTTTTAATCGTAATTGTAATACCTTGAGTTAGAAGAAAAGCACATCTCCGTGGCACGCGTAGCTGTAATACGCATGAAGCACAGCACGCGATGAATAAAACATGTTACCTATATTCTGATAAAGGCTACAATAACTAATCATGTGGCTGGTTTAATTGATCCTTCAGCAGCAGTGAATTTAATCATAATTTCATCGTCATTTCGAGGCTGACTCGGCGTCAAGCATGATCCCTGTACGATACGCGTGTTCCTCTTTCTACCAGATATCAGGGTAGGAGGAATATTTCGAGATTACGCACCGAGACGAAAATAAATCGCAGGATCCGTAGCTTTTATCGGCCGACCCTACACGATCATCGACTGAAAAGGTTCTCAGAGAATGCAGCAAAGTATTTCTCAGCGAAAATGATCGTACTCTTGACACCGTTCAAGATTAGTAATCAGCCAAGTAAAAAATAAAATCGTCTTTCAGTGATATTCCCCCGGGATCGGGGATACGTATAGTAAATGCAACCGTTCTGGAGCGAATTAGTCAGAATAGGCCAAGGTCATCGTTAGCCCAACATCACAATAATAGTTATTTTAAAACTACTTGAACGCCGACTTCGTGCCGCCCTCACAGACATATTCGGACTTGAGTATCGCGAGGAAAACAGCAATTCTTTCCTACACAAATTCCTACGTAAGTGTGCGTAAATGTGTACGGTGCACATATTTGTACAATTCGTATGAAACGTATACGATGCCAATGTTGCTGAAATCTTGCGAATAAAAATTCGCCTGTAAATCTGTGCCAATGAACGAGAGATTTGCAACTTTGTAACGAAATGTGAGGTTTGTTTATTGTTTGTATACGAGGTGTACTTCGGTGCCAGGCAATTTATCGCCCTTAGATAGTCATAAATAATGTAACATTTAGTGATAGATCTGCACAGTTTATTTTGGTGTGCCGCGAAAAATTTACGAACTACGGATTTGTCCGCGTGCTGTGCAACACGGCAGGACCTCGAGCTTTCTAAGTTAATGTTTATACGGAGTAATTTATGTTACAGATATTTCTTCAACCGACCCAAACATGGGGAAGGTATCTGACAGGCGCCGAGCGACACTGACGAAGGGATCAAATACGATAAGTCCCAAATTGAATTCTGACCTCTAAGGCACGGATTAGATCTGTCGAATAGGAGGAAGACATCGGCATCGGATGCAACGACGCATAGGTTAAGGTATCGAAATTAAAGTATATAAATAGTGATGTGAGAGAATGTATATTTAATTTCACTCTTTGATATATCGTATAACAATATAGCAATATAGTGTATAGTATTTACAAAATAAATTAAAATAGACGTATATTGATGGTAAGTCTGCTTTGAGTAGTAGTAGGCTAGGTATAGTAATATTTAAGAAATTTGTTGGAGGTGCAAGGATCTCGCATAACAGTGAGACAAGCGCAGCTTCCCTCGAAGTTGGTCCAATTCTCCCGATGGTATTGTTTTTCAGTTTTTTTTCTTTTTCGAAAGTATCCAGAATGTCCCTTTCACGGTCGAAAGATGCATTTGGTTAGGTAGGTCAGCCGATTTGGTATCGTTCACGAACTTCGTTTCGATACTCGACAAGGAATGGCCATCCACGAGCGAGCTCTGTATCGAGAACCAACACCTTCGCCGCCTTCCTCGGCCATGATAAAGTGACGGATGATCGCGACCTTTATAGCCCATTAGAGAGCTGCAAAGTCGACAATGTGATCAGCCAGGCCGCCGTATTTTACACAGTGACATAGATAACCACAGCGATGAATATTCGATGAGATCTGATAATGATCCGGATTCTTTGATATTTTGATAGCTTTCCTTTATTGCAGCGCAATAGTCGCTCATAGAAAATCGAAGGATCGTGTATTCGATTTGCACGAGGACATTTGATGTTACTTGTACGTTCGTGCGACGTTGTTGAATTGTCGACGATGCGCTTAGAAGCACTTGCGGTGGACGATGCCAGGGCCGGACTCGTCGTACTCCTGTTTGGAGATCCACATCTGTTGGAAGGTGGACAGGGAAGCCAAGATGGATCCACCGATCCATACGGAGTATTTCCTCTCGGGGGGAGCGATGATCTTGATCTTGATGGTGGACGGGGCCAGGGCAGTGATTTCCTTCTGCATACGGTCGGCAATACCGGGGTACATGGTGGTACCACCGGAGAGTACGTTGTTGGCGTACAAGTCCTTACGGATGTCGACGTCGCACTTCATGATGGAGTTGTACACGGTCTCGTGGATACCGCAGGATTCCATACCCAAGAAGGACGGTTGGAAGAGGGCTTCTGGGCAACGGAACCTCTCGTTACCGATGGTGATGACCTGTCCGTCGGGCAATTCGTAGCTCTTCTCGAGGGAAGTGCTGGCGGCAGCGGTGGCCATTTCCTGTTCGAAGTCCAGGGCGACATAGCAGAGTTTCTCCTTGATGTCGCGGACAATTTCTCGCTCAGCAGTGGTGGTGAAGCTGTAGCCTCTCTCGGTCAGGATCTTCATGAGGTAGTCGGTCAAGTCACGACCGGCCAAGTCCAGACGGAGGATAGCATGGGGAAGGGCATAACCTTCGTAGATGGGTACGGTGTGAGAGACACCATCACCGGAGTCCAAGACGATACCGGTGGTACGACCGGAAGCGTACAGGGAGAGCACGGCCTGGATGGCGACGTACATGGCCGGGCTGTTGAAGGTTTCGAACATGATCTGGGTCATCTTCTCACGGTTAGCTTTGGGGTTCAGGGGAGCTTCGGTGAGGAGGACTGGGTGTTCCTCGGGGGCAACACGCAGTTCATTGTAGAAGGTGTGATGCCAGATCTTCTCCATATCATCCCAGTTGGTGATGATACCGTGCTCGATCGGGTATTTCAAGGTGAGGATACCTCTCTTGCTCTGGGCCTCGTCGCCGACATAGCTGTCCTTTTGACCCATGCCGACCATCACACCCTGATGTCTGGGGCGACCAACGATCGAGGGGAAGACGGCGCGGGGAGCGTCGTCTCCAGCGAAACCGGCCTTGCACATACCGGATCCATTGTCTACAACAAGGGCGGCTACTTCGTCGTCGCACATTTTGCTGCTTTTTTAGTGTCTCTGAAAAAATATTAATTTCGGTTATGCAACGTGACAAAGCCTGCGCCTATAGTCTCCTTCTTTCGTGTCCAAATTTATGTTGTCTCTATTCTTAAGTCGCCCACTTCTGTGCCCATAGTTCCCTTCTCTCGAGACTAAATTTATGATTTCTATCTATTCCTGAATGCCTATCCGTAAACTGGAAAATCCAAATATAAAGAAAACATCAATTCATTCCTATTTAGCCCATTCTTTAATACCTTGATTTTGAACAACCGCGCACGAACTAGAAAATTTTAATTATTTATCGAAAATGTATTCAATTTCTAGCGTGCCCTTTTCTTTCTACAATTTCCCAAATACTTTTGAACATATACAATGAGGAGACAACAATCATCCTATCTAATATAAATTCTATCAATATATAAACCATTTTCACTTTCGAATATTTCTACTATCTCAAAAAAGAAATTAGCTTCGAAGAAAAGACTTCTCACTTTTCGTCGATATTTCTCTACTTCACCCAACCCTTACAAGACCGTTTCACACTCGACAAAATATACCCGCGCACCTATTCCCACGTGATGATAATAATCTCCTATCAATCAATTCTCTACTTGATCACTGGTGTCACCACAAAAGCATCGATCCCCGGCGATCGTGCTACACTACACACCTTCTTCAAAACTTCCTCTGAATACGAGTTAAAGAACAAAAATTGTAGCAGCAATACTTCGCAGAATTACTAACCGTGGGGGTGAGTTGTGAATCGACGGACGGCTGAGGAGCGGCTGAGGCTCGAAGGCGCCGCGACGCCAGATATAACATCCGCAGCGTACGCGACGCTACCGAAGATGGGCACGCGGGACGCCTCCAGGGCTGGCCAGAGTGTCTGCCCACGCAAAAGCTCGATGTGACGATGTCTGCGGATCAGGCACGCTACGAACCAGGAAATCAGTATAGCACCGATCTCAGGATCTCGGCAGAGGGTGGACCAGCGATATGAATTTGGACGGCCCTGAACGTCCGAGAACAGCAGTGAGAATTATGTGGCTGCCTCCCACCGGCACTCCAACCTTACCCAACTAGCGCATAATCTTCGCCAGAATTAGTTTTTACATTGATCCATCGGTATTCGCAATTTTTCAACATCAGACTGACGAGCCAGGGTGTCCCTGTTGGAGCTACAAGTATGGGAATGGATCGCGATCAACGTTTGGGGTCGATCCGAAAGTTTTGTTCAGAGCTGGGATATTTGTGTGATTAAGTTGAATGTTTCGTGATGGATAATTCAGTTCATTGCTGGATAGAAAATTCATCGATCTGGGGATCTTTATGGTTTCTCGGTTTACATTGTTTTCAGGATGGAAAAGTGACACATACAGTGTGGATTATGTATTTTTATTTGCTCGTATACATTGTGCTCTTGTTTAAAGATTCGTAGCACTCGTGGGGCTTCCTGGTGGTTCAACAAGTCGTCGGCTCAGCCTGGGCGCGCGTGTTACTAAATCTAGACATTGATGGGTTTGAAGCTACTTGGGAATCGTGTCAAACATGATTCTGAATCTTTTTTATCATAACTATTTGGTATATATCATTGTTTATCGCAATGGAAATTTAAGTTGCTGCGTGTATAAATTGAATTATGCGCGAAAGGTATGGAATTAAGCTCATACGAGTTTTTGCACTTTATATTGGTACATAGCAATCGTTGTTAATAAATTGAATCGAGCTTGTACTTTTTAATGACAGTTTTATAACAATATAATCAGCTTTTCGATGATAATGAAGTTTTAAGGGGGCTGCAGTTTTTAGTATTATAATTAAATGCATTTATTTTAAATCAGGCCACTTTACATTGACGTGCAGGGAAAATTTTCTACTTTGAAGGACGTTGCGAAGAATAGGAAGCTTTGTTGTTTAGCGTTGTTAAATTTGTTTCCCCCGTCATACCGATATCGTGCACAAAAATATGCATGTGAAGTAATGGCGGGTTATTACGTAAGACAACTGCCTTCCGAATCGGTAGACTTCCTCTTATTTCGAATAAATATTTCAATTTTTTGGGAGCACATTTGCAAGCGATTTTGTGAATTATTGTTTACGTACCTGAACACCAGTGAAATTTTTTTAAATACATAATTATATTCGTGACTTTCTTGTATTATATTTCAGAAAGACTTTGGTGCTATTTCATTTTTAGTATACTATTTTTTATATCAATCACATAGTTAAAAGTCATTAATATATTAACGATCGATTCTTACTTATGGCGTGTCAAATCGTAAGTAGTGAAACTTTTTGTAAGATGAATCTGTGAATGTGAAACTTCAATCGTATTAAAGTTCTGGTTTTGCCGTGTCTGACTCATGGGGGACGCATTTCACTTACTTTCAACAGTGAATGGGCATAGTCGGGTTTCATTGTTCTCTGACCCTCCTATTCATACGCACTGCAGTTTAATATAATCCAAAGTGTACAAACTATTTAATTTGCATTCAAATTATTTATATTTTGGCCAATGGACCATATATTAACCGGTAATGTTTATATTCCACTTGCTTCTCTATTTCTTACTATGTATTTTATATTGTCAGCCCAGTGGAACTGTGATTAAAAGTAATTTACATTGCTCCGTATCCAAAAATTAATATTTCTGCTAAACAATTACAAAATAATAAGGCCAGAAGTTAATAGAACATGAAAATGTAGTTAATAGAATAGTTAATAGAACATGAAACTAAGAACTGTGAAAATTGTAGCAAGTATCAAATGAAGAACTTATTTGGTAATATCATGGTTAACTATGTCTCCTTCCGATACCAGACATACATTCAAAAACATTTAAATAATTTCATGCATCATGCTTTTACTATGTCGAGTATGCTATTTTTAATTTTATGTCGAGCTATTATGTGCATACATACATAAATATACGTAGCGTATGAATATAGCTCCAACATTTCTATTTTATGCTCAGTATCAGAATATGTTCAATAAAAATAAAATTAAGCATTATATAATTTCGTACGTACAATAATTAAAAGTGTAATGTATCGGAATTAACTTCATTGTTATATAATTCTTTATTATTTCTCCTACGCTATTATCTTAGATCATGAATTTCTTGTCGCAATAATTGAATTTATCGATAAATTTTCTTGATATTTGGCGATATTTCAAGAAGTAGAGAAATTAGAAACATTATTGTTAGATGCTTTATGCAGAAAGCCTTAACAAATAAATGGTATTGAGTAATAAAACTTGATTGTTACTAATGCTTTAGAAAAGACTTAAAGAAATACAATAATATATTTGATACTGCCCATAATATAATGAATTTCTTGTGAAATACTATTTATTTAGTACAATGTGTAATATTAAATTGTTTAACTGTACAAGTACTGCAATAATTATTATATTAAACATAAATATATAAATGACATTCTTACATTACGCTTACTGTTACAAACGTACACGATTTTACTCCATTATAGTGAATTGCAAAAGAATACGGTTAATATACTAAACAGTCCCACGAAATTGTGTTGACAGCTCATCGATCAGCAGAAAGAGACACTCTTATAATAATTATATAAATCATTTCCATTTAAAAACCTTCCCCAAAGTAATAATTAAAGTAGTCTAAAACTGTACATAAAGATTAAAGTTTAACTACAAATTCCTATAGCAAGAATGCAAACTTCTACTATGCCGTGTAATTTAGAAGATCGAAGGCAACACAGAAATTCTAAAAAACAAAATGAAGTTAACCTTGAAATTATCTTCTTTGTCTTTCCACTTCGAAAAAGAACTATCATTACCGTACTCTGACCCCTTTTATGATATATCTTCTCATAAAAGTCTCTTCATCGTGCAAAAAACAGCAATGACAATAGTTTAGACAGATAAAATTATGATCTCGCCCTGCATAAGAAAAATATTAAAATATATATACCATAAATCATGATTTGCGCGCCTCAAATCTTCTGATTTTTATATTATTTAATTCTACGTATAAATGAGAATTCGCGATGGCTCCACAGATTAATAATATTTTTTCTACGCTTACGCTGATACTGGAAGCGACAGATATTTTTCGCAAAAGAGTTACAACGGTTTGCGAGCGAGAAACTGCGGATGGCGAGGAAAAAACTTATTTTGTAAGCTTCAGTTGTATATTCAAGAGGTAAAGTTAGGCAACGATGGAACTTGAGACTGGATCCACTTAGGTTTACGAGATTGTTGTTGCTATGAGCACCAATATTAATGTCCAAAATAGAGCCGTGGTTTCCAACAACGGGATAACATAATGTTACAAATTTATTTTTCTTCCAGACTGACATTTTTTTGCTCCACGGTATCTACATTCCACTCTGTCGACGCTGTAGCGTGTAACATCGTAGCGATAAAAAATTTATTATTATCTTGCCTTTTTCTTTCAGTACTATCATCTCGTGATTCATTATTATGTATGATTTAGAAATACATGTAGTTTTACTTTAAATTTTTGTATCGCATCATTAGTAATAAATAATTGCTCTTAATATATTATTATGATGCAATACAATGGCCATTGGAGACAAGAATGTAGGTAAAGTCTACAAATCTTTGTCACTACTTAGAGAAATAAATAATTTGGTCTGTTACACTTGGTTTTATTTTATAAATATCGAGCACTTGAAACTATTATACTATCAATTAGTTTGATTTGCTGTTCTAACCTGTTTGTTGTTCATAATAATGTTTGAAATATTTAAGAAGAAATTGAATTGCTTTTAAGTAACCGAGGAATCTCTACTGCATTATCTTTTTCTAAACGAAATACCTAGCTATAAAATTGTAACAAAGAAATACAGTAGCAAAAGGGCACCAGTCCTGTTTCACTAATTTAATAATTCGTGTACAAATATCTAAATTTATATTTTTATAAACGAATTTCCCACGATAAATCATTTTATTTTGCTTAGGTATTTTTTTTTATTTGGAACATCTTCTAAAATACATACAAATATTACGGAAATGTAAGGGAAATTCAATATAAACTTATTAGGTATCCTTCTTCTTAGTAAAAATTCCAGTGTAATATAAATGGCTATCGTATTTTCCTAAAAGGAAAAATGCTAAGTCACCTCTTAAGCATAGAATTATTTTCGATATCACTTTATTATACGAAATTCTGAAATGAATTGTACCGAACTTACGATTGCACTTCCATACCAATCCTCAACGATTAAAATAAATTCTTATCAGTCATTCTGCATGCACATAGGTACCCCGAAGGAGTATGATTATAATAGCTTCCGCTGTACAAAACAACGATTTTCATAGATACAATCGCAGTATTACTCTATCTGAGATTTTTCGCATTCAATCCCCGTAAAGGTTACCCTTGAAACGAACACGAACATCGAGGTTGCCACGTACTTGTTGAAGTAAAACGCTGCAGAAGCGAGCAAACGAGCAAGAAAAATGAAAATGGAGGCCATTGCGGTGTAACCAGGCAAGGACATTCGATCCTACGAATCGGGAATGCAAAACTAGTCTGGGATGGCTGAACGGCAGGTTATCAATGCTAAACAACCGGGTCATTAGTTTCGACTAGGGATAAAAACAACAAAAACGATACCGTAATGATGTTGCAGAATGTCGAACCCGTAGCTATATGTATACATATTGGGGTGTTCGAAAAGATCTTGCCGATTTTCAGGTAAATACAGACGGTCACAAAAATATTCAGACGCCGGTATACATTTGACATTTATGCACTGCTATTTATGATTTTTAGTAAACATACAGGGACAAGAAAAAAATGTACTGTGCTATGTTACAGTATAGCTTCTATGTAACAAATGCGTAAAAACTTGTTGCTTGTTTTAGAAGGTTGTTTAAATAATGGAAGGGAAACGAATTTAGAGCTAATTCTTATGTGAAATTAGACGTATGGACATATCAATTTTAATTAAGGATTAATATTTTTTTATAAGACGTCCCTTTTGTTATGCAAATTTTAAACTATATTCGAAATAAAACCTTCCATTTCTAGATGTTGTGAACTATTTTGTACACCATCTCAGTCGACCTCTTTACTGTCCTCCTCCATCAATTCGCTATAACTCCAAGAGAAAAGCGGTTAATTGTAACAAACAGATTCTCAAAACACGCGTGAAACAATAATTTTGCAGAATATATGCGAACTTCGCATATTTTCATCGAATTTTGGAAATTGACACGAACAGCTTATTTCTTCAAGGTTCACCAAACGTTGCGGTCGTGGTCGTGGTCGTTCCTTGAACTTTCTGTGTTTATAGGTTCAACCTGAAAGAAGCATTACAACGATGATAATACATTCCTGAACGTGCTATTATGTTGCGCTCGTCATCCGCACGGCACCGAAGATTTTCAAGAAACGTGAACACTGGTTGAATGGTATGCGATAAGATTTTAAAAGGTGTTCTAAAGAAATAGAAGACTAAATATGCAATAAGTAGGTAACAAAAAATGTTATTTTCCACGAAAAATTTCTCATGCTTGCGGTGATCAAACAGTGAAAAATTGTTCGTTTTGAATACTGTTCGTAGCGTAAAGTAATCAGGAATCGTGATCGTATGCTTTGTTGTTTTTTTTTTACGAGAAGAGTAGATGGGAGATAATTTAGAGGTAATTTAGATTTGAAACTGATTTACACGGCCATTCTCTTTGCTTATCAATAAAGTATAATTAAAGTCTTTATCTTTCTCTTATATTTATTCCTCTATATCTACGGTGTTCGTCGATTTTTTATTTACCGGTCTAATTAATTCAATGAACATAAAATTTCAAATGATTACATATCGCAGCAATAATAATCAGCTCGTGCATCCTGCGGAAAATTCGTTTTTATGCCAATCGTCTTGTTACGCTATTATATGAAGATCTCAATGAAATTCTGTTATGATAAATTTGTCGTTGATAAGCATAAATAACAATAATATGTAATTAATTAATACCTGAAATTTGTTATCTAATTGGTGCCTATACATCCGCCTTAAACAATCACATGAAAATACACTTGGTTAACTACATTGTTCCATGTAATGTGTAAATACACTTAATTCTAATATTTGTTTGATCCTGATTTGAGATTAGTACCTAATTTTTATTTAAATTGTAAACTGACAAGCCCATTGAATTTGTTCAAGACTAAAAAATACAAATTTCTAAACTATTAAGTAAAAATAGTTGCAGTAATGTAAACCCAGGACCAGGTCACATAATCTCGAAGTTAACACAAGGCTCAAAAATATTCAGGAAATCCAGCAAATCAAACGAAAGTACTCCCATACTATTTATTGAAACTGTCGTACACTTCACACCTATCTTCATGTGTTTATTAAATTATAACCATGGCCTATGACAATCTTGCGCCCAAAATCTTCGCGTCCGCTTCTCTTATCCACTAAACTAAACTGTTCTCCAAATGTCAATAGTTTGACCGCGTTACCATTCGAGTTATTATCGATCACCAGGCAAACCGTTCGCGAATAAAAAAAAAGAAGAGAAAAGGATATAAAGGGTAAAATTCCCATTACAATGCAGAACGGTGAATCTGTCAATGCGAGAAACAGAACGAGTTCGTCGCGAATAATGTCGTACTTGTTTGGTGCCAGGGGAACACAAACTGGGCAGAGTGGGGACCGTGCATAAAAGTTAGCGTATCTCGTACCTCGACATCACTCGACGATTATCCACGAACCAGAGGACAGGCTCGATTGCACAAGAAGTCTGTATTTGGTTAGATTTGTGAAAGTTTAGTCGACCATAATTGCCGGTCAACTGTTTTAGTGGTTTCGCCAAAGTTCGACGAGTCCCGGAAGATGCTGCGCCCGTAAGTATCGCGTAATTTAATCAAATATCTGTTTGAATGTTTGAACTATATGTCAGGACAGTTCTAGCGACGGTATCCTGGTGGAAAACCGGTGGTCAGGAAGTGCTGATCGGTTTTTCAATAGCGATCGCAAATGAGCGACAGATCCTTGTTTGTTAGTTAGGTTCAGTAATTTAATAACGCGTCGCGACGGTGACGATAAAAATCGGTTTGTAATTGTTACTATTCGGTCTGAAGTTTTATACAGATTCACTGGGCAGTACAGACACAGAATGCAATACATTAATGTCGCATTTGTCCTTCATCTTGTTTCCATTTAAGAAAGATTCCTGCTGGTTTAGAATTAGAAGGGATTTGTTTTGCTACGTTTTAATACGTTTTATGTATCTTTAGAAATATTTCTGCATTTCAAAAATGAAATATATATGCCAAGTTAAATGGAGGTAGAATGTTTAGCTTTGCTTTGTGAATATAATGTCTCAATTTAAGATGGACAAGTGGATGAATCCGTCCAAGAATGGAACAAGCGAAGAGATGCATAAATTAATTAATTCCTGGTTGTCCATCTTGTTGTAATACTTTTTCTACAATTGTTTTAAATGAAACTCCGAGCTGCCTTGCCATTGACAACATGCACAAAATATTGTGTCGAATGTTGATGAAACTTGTCACGAGAAACAAATTTATCTCCCTCTATAAAGCAAAACAATTTTTAACCGACATTTACGTAAAAAGTTTGTTATTACTAATATAGTAAGTTTGATTAGTAAATGAAATAATTTAAAAATTGACTTGTAAATTTATGCTTATTCCAAGGAAAGAGCAATTCGTGTTTGAACCGATGTATGTATGTTTCGATCAAAGGCTTTATTAGGCTGATATTAAATAACAAAAGAGATAATTCGTATTGCCCAATGAAGGGGAATTGCCAAGTAACGAGCTAAATTTCTTCAGCCGGCTAACTTATTGAGCTCTTTATTAAACTTCGAAGTTTTATTTCAATGCGGTTTGATTATATCGATTCAAAATTAAAAATACATGGAAATCTAGAAATGCGACTCAAATTTTACGATTCCATTAAACTCGAGCATGAAAAAATATTGAATCTTTAATAAAATCTTTAAAAATTGTTCTTACGATTGTTATAGATTTTTCTAATATATAAAGAATGTTACAGAATTTTTCTTTGAAATATTGTAAAATGTCGTAAAATAACTTGGGTGAAGACGTCTGTTTCTATTGAAATCGTGTTTATGGTGTATAAACCTATAACGACATTGTTGGAGTGGTGACGATCTGATTAATCGAAGAAGTAATTAATAAATATCGTTTTAAGTTTTAGTTACTATAAGAATAGTATTTTCATTTGCAATAAACTAAATAAGAACGAGAACCCCTTTTATGCAAACATGTACAGAAGTACAAATAAATTAATAAATTTCATAAATGATAAATTACATATCGCGATCATGATTAATAGGATAATGTACCTCTACGATAAAATTTTCCAAACTAACGCGTTGTTAAAAATGTTCACTGACTATGTGGACAATTACTGTATCAGGTTTTAAACTGTCGAATTCCCTTACTTATTTTCTCAATTTTTAAAGCTAGTAGTGTACCCTTCAGGCATTAGCTACAATTTTAAAACCGCTGTAGCAAAATAATTGTCGCTTCTGTATTGCTACACTTTTCCTGCTCATTTCAGTGACGAGTTGATAAGCATTTCCTCAATCTATTTGATAATACTTTGCTGCAATGCAATAATAAAATTGCCACATTTTATTGTACAAATATCCCAACTCATATCGATATAATTCGGAGGAAGTATTACAAAATGGTTATCATATAGAACAAATCAAGATTTAATCTATTTTCACAGAGTTTAGAAAAGAATTAGTCTAAATCATTAAGTTAATTATTTATCAAGAACGATCAAGTCGCAACGTTTAAGTATTTCCACGCGTTCTATCATTAGATCACGTAATCAGTCGAAACATAATCACACCACTTTATTCGATTAATTTTCTTATTAGAAACTCATAGTAGATATGAACAATGTTCTTGCACTCGACATTTAGATTAAATTATTGGATCGATGAATGGCTAGAAACATTTAAATACAATACTTGATATTTAGAAAGTACTGAGGTTTTAATGTAATCAATTTTCGTAGCTTATACCGTTGACTAAATGTCAAACATTTATTTTTCGATTGTGTTTACTTTTAATGAAAGAATACATTTGTTGTCAAGATATTTTACTTGTACCATTATTCCTGTGTACCATATGCTACTACACAATGACTTATTAGAAGTAGTTGTCTTTTAATTTAACCCTTTTATTGCTGTAGGCGTATTACACGCAGTAAACGTCGTTATCTAATATATGTATACCTACATACGACGTACAATCTAAGCATGGAAACATAAATTTGTCATTTTCATAATTGATTTAATTTCTGTTTTTCTTTTCTAAATATTACCTTGAATATCACACTCAAACTCACAAAAAAAAGAAAACGTTTCGATAAATCTTATTAGAACAATTACTGACTATTTAGTTACTTTATTGGCGAAAAATTACATATTAACAACGTGCTATTCCACTAGGTCCTAAGTGTATCCTAAATTCGAAAGAAAATCCAGGACGTTACATAGTTTCACAGATTTAAGTACTAAAATTTAGATACTTGTTCATTTTCTCGGTGTTTCACTTTTCTTGCATCTACGCAAAACTATTTCAATCATATAGGTATAAAGGGAAAATCTTTTGGTTTCGTGTTTGATCATGTGTAACATAAGTTATTAAATAATCACTGGATCGAGTGAAGTCGCTTTGGCTTAACGATTCGAAAATTTTTGCAGGTGCACGCTGATACGCGTGCATTGCACGCAGAAGTTTGTTAAATTTTTTCCGGCCTGTCCATTTGCATCCTCCGAACGAATTAGAATCTGTTTCATGGCCAAAAGAAGAGATGATAGAAATCGTCCTTCGAGATTTTGCTCTACATCCGCAGTGAAATTTTAGTTTCATTTCACGAAGGCCATCGGCAAATGCAAATACATATAGTATTGGAATATTTCTCGTGTACGTGGATGCAAGAAAAGTAGAACGCCCAGAAAAGGAACCTTCGAGATAACCATCCACGAATGATATTATTTCAGTAGATAAAGTCAAGTGTATTGTTTCTGTTTTTCTAGTAAAATTTTTCATAAAAAAAATATTTACAATGCAGGAGCTATTAATCAATGGATTGTTTGAAAGAAAAGAAAAGAAAAATATTTTGCGTTAATGGACAGCATAAATCGGAAATAGAAATGAAATGGTTACTACTTTCCATTCAAAATAATACATATTTAATTCACTTGTGTTAAATGTGAATAAATATGCTGACACAATTATGGATCAAAATATTTCATCGTGCCGTGAATAAAAGGACGGACACCACTCACGACTCCAGATAACTAACTGACCCAAATCTAAATTAGTTTCTAATTTAATTATAATCCATGCAGCATTGACACTCTGAATGCATAATATATTTTTAAATAATATATTGTAGAATGGCTACTATAGTTATATTCTCTTTACACACTGTGAACTACTAATTAAATAATGCATATATGTATTTAATCAAATCTCACGGTCCACAAAATAATTACGTTCTCATTAATAACAAAGCAATGAAGTACGAGCAATTAAAAACCTGCATGTACACATTGCATTAAACCATATAGAATACAAAACAGAAAAACATTTTCAATTTCCTATAACGCCTTTCCCATACAGTTTCCAAAAGTCCCGCGCATTATAAAGTCAGGCTCGAGAAACGCTCGTGCTACCAAAAACTTTGCACTTAGCAAAACACAATATTCAGTGCTGTGAAATTATTGAAATCTTGCAGACTGCTGGTAGCAGCCTTCGTGACTCTGGCATGGGCTATTCCGACGCCTCAGGATGCCACTAAACCCGAGGCTGATCAAGGGTCTGTGGACCTGCTAAGGAGAGCTAGAGAGTTCCTAGTAAAAATCGACCAAGAATACGCTGATTGGAACAACAAGCAAACACTCGCCGAGTGGGATTACGCATCGAATTTAACTGAAGCGAATTTGGAGAGGAAATTGAACGTGTCCTTAGAAGCAGCGCAGTTCTTCAAAGCCTCTTGGCAAAAAGTGAACGAGTTCCCTTGGAAGGACATCAAGGATGAAAGCATTAAAAGACAGTTCTCCAAGCTCAGTGTTCTGGGCTCCGCAGCACTTCCGTCAGACGTAATACATAATAATAGAGTTCATTTCTGCTTGTTAGATCAAAAAGAAGGATGGTAGGAATAGACCGATCTTGGAACTGAGCGCCAACGACTTTACAGGACATATTTCTACAAGTCTTAGGGAGATAAAAGGGCACAATTATTTATCCGAGAGGTGAAGGGGAAGTTGTGAAATATGCGCGTAAACTTTGAATAATCTTATTATTTCGCTGATGAAATCATCGTTCTTTCTTGCTTTGCGGTCGGCGACATTTCAAAGTCTTCTTTGTTTTGAAATCCTTAAGACTTGTGGAAATATGTCCTGCAAAAAATGTTCGTTGGTGTTCAGGTCCGAGACCGGCTTATTTCTACCATCCTCCTCTAAACTTGATTTGCATTACTCAATCGTACACAATTAGCTTAACCCATTCACTCTATCGTTTCATCCTTTTCCTTCCTATTTTCTCCAATTTCTTTTTTCTTCCTTTCCCTTCATTTCTACTTCTTCAATATCCTCAGCTATCCCCTATCCTTCTTTCATTTCTTCCTATTCTTCCACTCACTACGTCCTCTGTCTTATATTTTCTTTCTATCTTTCTGTAATTTGTCATTAAGTGCTCTAACATACCTATCAATCTCCACATAGGTCACACTTTCTTCCCCCTGCTTTTGCCTAATACGTACACTACGTTTCTGCATTCACACATCTCACCTGTCACAGATACATCTCACACACACTGGTAACCCTAACGTTTTCATATAATTTTTATCTACTTTTGGTTGTATTTAGTTTTTCTATTTTTCCCTGCTGTTGTATCTATCTATGTATCTATCGTTATTAATTTTTCTGTTATCTCTATTCCTCCCTTTTTGACTCGAACCATTCCTCTATATTTTTTTACAACGAGTCCTCTTTCCTTTCCCTTTAAACAGACCCTAATTCCTTTTCCTTCCCTCTACCTGTCTGATATTCTTCTCAAATTTTCATGCTCCCTTCTTCTGCTCTTACTCGTATCATTTCTCTCTTTGTCTCTCTCTATCTATTATCTAGTAACACTGACATAATTATTTTCTGCTTCGTTACTCGGTTTATTTAAATATTTTTAAATTCTTCAACATCCATCATTTTTATACGCGTTAAGTTATTCGATTTTTGAAGGAAATTAGTGTAAACGGCGATCACGTTGAACAGATTATATATTGTTGCAGCTGCTCCAAGAGTACAAGAAAATAATTAGCGACATGCAAAACATCTACAGCACTGCGAAAATCTGTGACTACAAGAATCGTTCGAAATGTGATCTCGCTTTGGAACCGGAACTCACTGAGATCCTGATGAAGAGCCGCGACCCTGAAGAACTGAAGTATGTCTGGATAGAATGGAGAAAGGCAACCGGTGAAAAATTGAAATCCTTATACACGAGATACGTAGAACTGAGTAACTTGGCAGCTACGTTGAACAATTATCCCGACAATGCGGCTTATTGGTTGAAAGATTACGAGGCTGATGATTTCCCTGAACAAATTGGTAAGATATTAATATAATATGTTAATCGATACGTTTACTAAATTTCGTTGAAACCAATGTTCATAAACTCGCGAAGTTTTTTCGCGAAAACATTTTAGCAATAATACTTAACGTCTGACTGATCTAAACAAGTGATAATATATAAATGAAAATAAGTAGAAATAGTTTCGGAAACGAATCAACAATAGAAATAAAAATACATATTAATATTGAATTTCTTAATAAATATTTTAGAGGCGCTTTGGGAAGAATTGAAACCTCTCTACTTACAATTGCACGCGTATGTTCGTCGAGAACTTCGGAAGAAATATGGCGAGAATGTTGTCTCAAAGGATGGTCCTATCCCAGCGCATTTGTTGGGCAACATGTGGGCACAAACATGGGGAAACATCGTAGACTTCACAATTCCATATCCAGGAAAGCAATTACCAGACGTTACTGATGCCATGATTAAACAAGGTTTGATTATTCTCTGATACATTGTTATTATTCTTGCATAGTACAATGTGTGTCAAAGAAATGTCAATCAGTAATTTAAATTGCACAGTTGCTCTTGCACAGGGGCAAGTTAAACGAATTCGTGTAATTTTACTTCAAATTAATTGATTTCACTTGCTTGTAATATAAATTGAACCGTATTATATATGTACTTCATATGTACATGATCGTAAGAATTCTTTGAAGTTCAATTTCTTTTGCATTTTATGCAAAACTATATATAATACTATATATAAACTATATATAAAAATGATTGGAAAATTATTTCAGAAATCTTTATTAGAAAATTTAAGTAAAAATTCAAGTAATAGTACTGTAACAATTTCTCGGTAGTTCGACCATTGTCGTAATAACTTCCTTATTTTTACCAGTTTCCAAACAATCATTATATAGTATTGCCAAGAAGAGGAAAACGTTTAAGGAAATCTATATTCTTTGTCAATTACCATATAAAACGCTAAGGAAATTGATCTTCAAAGATTGTTACAATTAAATTGTTAAACTTCTGTTCGGTACTGTATACTTGACAGTACAAATCTATCTTACAATTAGTATTAAGTAAAAATTTCACAAAATCATTTATTTAAATTTATATACTGTCATTACTCTATCGTGAACGGCACATCAAATTCAAACGCCACGAAGTTTGCGCCCGAAAAATAACTTCATCCCTAATGTACATCCCTTTCATCAGGGTACAACGCAACAACTATATTCCGTGTCGCCGAAGATTTCTTCACTTCGATCAATCTTACCGCGATGCCGGAAGTGTTTTGGCAAAAATCGATACTGGAAAAGCCGAAGGACCGCGAATTAATCTGCCACGCGAGTGCTTGGGACTTCTACGATGCCAAGGACTTCAGGATTAAGCAGTGCACCAGGATCAACATGGCTGATATGTTGACCGCCCACCACGAAATGGGTCACGTAGAATACTTTCTGCAATACAAGAATCAACCGACGATTTTCAAGGAAGGCGCAAATCCTGGATTCCATGAAGCTGTTGGCGACGTTATATCGCTCAGTGCATCGACCCCGAGTCACCTGAAGGCTATTAAGTATGTAGAATACATCAATGTCCCTTTTTCCTTTAATGATAACGAAGAGTTTTTATTTAAATTAATTCTTCTCGCGCATAAAGTTATTTAAATTCGGACATTTGGTAGTGTATTTTTTTGTATATTTCGTACTATGTGCTGGAATTGTAATGCTTGTTATTTATTATTAATACGCTTTTAAAAGGTAGAATTGTGTTAATTATTGGAAATGGAATATTAAATAACTCTGAGACTATAAAAATTTAAATAGGAGCAAATTGGCTTTATAATTTTGTAAAATATTTGCTTATTTAAAACAAAGAACTTAGATACGGATTTGCATTCGCATGGTAACTCTTAAAATAAAAGTACACCCTGCTCGAGTTGCAAAAGTTACGTTGCATTAATAAATTTGCACGATTCATCACACCTTATGAAGGATTAAACTTTGTCTACAAAATGATGAAATTTCGATTCAGCGCATGGGTTTAGCAAGTAAAAATTCGTTTAATTTGAAATATCAATCGGAAGTACATTTATATTTCAGATTATTGGATGATGATTCAACCGGCATGGAAGCCAATATTAACCATCTTTTCTTGAATGGTCTTGATAAAATCGTCTTTCTGCCATTTGCCTATATGATGGATAAATGGCGTTGGAATGTTTTCCAGGGGAAAGTTACTTCAGACAATTACAATTGCAACTGGTTAGTATTATATCAATTAATAAAGTCTCAATAAATTGTATGAAATGAAAATATCGCCAAAAAATTAAACAATTATCTATAATACGAATATAATAAGAAATATATATATATATTTTTTTTACTTTCAATTCCTAGGTGGGACCTTGCTGAAGCCTTCCAAGGTATCGAGCCGCCGGTAGATCGATCAGAAGACGATTTCGACCCTGGTGCGAAATACCATATAGTAGCAGATGTTGAGTATATCCGATACTACGTGAGCTTCGTTGTGCAATTCCAATTCCACAAAGCGCTTTGCATAGAGGCAAAACAGTACGATCCACAAAATCCAAATTCCAAATCACTGCATCAATGTGATATATATAACAACAAAGCAGCTGGAAACTTGTTGAAGTAATTCTATTTTTCCCATCCTACAATTTGTAACTCTATGAAGATATCAAAATGTCTCATAATTGATTGCTGTAACATAGATCTATGTTGGAGCTCGGCTTTTCGAAACCCTGGCAAGATGCAATGGAAAAAATCACAGGTCAAAGGAAAATGGATTCTAATGGGATCATGGAGTACTTCAAGCCGCTATTAGATTGGCTCGTACAAGAGAACAAGAAAACCAACGAATATATTGGATGGAAACCTAGGGCGAGGCGTATGTATTTTTGGGTCTAAAACAATTCACATTTATCTGTACATACATATTCGTGTAATCAAACAATTATGTAATTTAAGAATATATACTGTCTTGATTCGAGATTCGTAGTATATTACATGCTAACTAATTGAATCTCGTTTGCTCTAGAATGCGTACAAAGTAGATCAGAACTTTCGGCCGATGAAACGACCGAGACAACTGAAACAACTGAGGTAAATGAATAAAGAACGCACTCTTTTGAATAGCGTTACTTCAGCAAAAGCATCTGTACATTTAGATGCGAAGGATTCATCGAGAAACGACTTACGACCTCATCTTTCGCATACCAAGCAAGAAAAATATATGAATGGTACAAAATTCATTAATAAATAAGTACCAAGTACATTCATAGGTGTTAAATTCTTCATTACTTTTTCGAATAAACATCGCATTGTGATTCACAATACTCGCATTATTTTCCTCTCCCCCGTCCTCGTCCGCGTTTACTAGGTTTATCGCTACTACTCTTGCCTTTCATTTCAGTTTTATCGATACTTTTGCCTTTCGTTTCAGTTTTCTTACTTGCGCTGGGCTTTTTTGCCTAAAAATGTACATTAGTCAATAAATAACTTTATAGCAGTCGCAATTTATAATTTTGATTACATGTAATAAAATAGTCATCTACCAACCTTAATCATTTTGTCTGTTTCAACGTTATCATCATTTTCATCAGAATTCCCCCCTTCACCTTCTTCTACGATACCTTCATCTTCCGCAGCCGTCGTTTTCTTTTTCGACGTGCCACTCATTATGTACGGCACAGCTACAGAATTTTTATTATACGTCCTTGTAAAGGCAGCTTTCACCTGCAATACACATTTTTATTACATCTCTCTATATTTAAACATTTCCATCTCGTTAACAATGTACTAAAATTAATATAACACACCTTGCTGTCTACAACTTGCATTGGATCCCGATCACCAGGCCACAATGAAAGTTCTATCAGGGAATCTAAATCTTCCCTATTAAACACAGAAACGTGAACGTAAATCATAATTAAATTAAACAGCAAATAAATTAGGTGAATAAAATAAATAATAAATTAAATACAGTAGAACTTCGTTTGTATGGATCTGTCACGGGACATATAGGTTCACATGACCAGGTCGTTCATATAATAGGTGTTGATGTTCATGTAAGAAGATTCCACGAAACATTCGCTCCTGAATAACGCGTTCCCTTATTGCTAAATCTTGCATGTTAATATAAGTGGAACGACAATTTGGTGATACTTCATATAATAAAAGCACATCTAAAGTTCGGGCAGTACTAAAATTGCGTTCATTTAAACGGAGTTCCATTGTAGTAAATTTTCAATTAAATATCAACCTGAGTAAGTGATAATGATTCATAACGTCTATCGCCGCGTCTATATTTTCAACCCCGTCAACTGCTAACGGTCTGACAATAGCATTTCTAAGAGGTTTAATGTATTCCAAGTTGATAGCTTCTTTGCTTGCGCCAGTAGCCAACCGTGCATGTAGTGTAATTTCCTGCGTTAATCTGTAAATTATATTATTACCGATATCATTTTTGTAGTACGGAAAACGTAATAGTGAAAGAGTTGATTAATATAATATTACCGATTAAATTTACCAGCTTTTGAATTACGACCAAGCCAAGATGGAAAGTTAATCTGACCGCCTACGTATCCAGACATTACTGTTCCGGGTATGACAGAAGAATAACAAGCTTGCACTGGTAAAAGTGACCAAGCATTATTACTCCTTATAGATTTTTCGACTACATCTCCCAGCGCTAAACTTTCGGCACTTTCTGCTATTTTTTCTAACAATTTATTTCTATGCGAAAGAAAAAAAAGTAGTATGAAATACGAGTGACATTGAATTCAAATAAAAGAGTTAAGAATGAGTTCCGCGGCTGATGTTCGTAAAAATCGTGAAACAAATACAATTCATTTTGCAAAGAATATTACAAAGTATATTATGCAGGGTGTCCCACTAACCCTGTTGCACGGCGATAGCCTCGTTACTTTTATGCTATGCGGAAATGTTAAAAAGGAACGAATTATTTGGTTCGAGGGGGTACATATTGTGGCGGGAATAATTTTTCCCTTAAGTTCATATATCTGGAGGTTTCAAAGTCATTATTGTTTTATCATTTCCGCGTGGCGTAAAAAATAGCGGAGATGTCGCTTTGTAGCAGACGTTGGAACACCCCCTCTATAATATAGATACTATTATATTAAGTAATAACATATATTATATAATATTTACAATATTTACTTCAATACTAACTACATAATTTACACTAGATGCAGAAATAAATGTTCTATTTTGCTGTATACATACTTTGGTCCTTGCGGTACAACCAGCAAATAGTTTTCTTGCACAAATAAGGGTGCTATACTGTAATCGTGGAAAAATAAAGCACTCTTGTCATGGATACTCATATGCTTGTGTTCTTCAGCGGAAAATACTTTTTTCACGACATCCCAAGGTCCCAGTCGTAAATCTTTATTTATATTCTTCTTTCCAGATTTTTCTTGATCACCGGTGTGACCAACAAATAATGCTAAATGATTTATAACTTGCCGAATATCCTGGTTAGTTGATTCAATTAAACGATCGAGATCTTCGCTTGAAATGTTAATGTTTTCTTTGAAACATATAGATTTCATTGCTCCCTATATTTAAGTAATTATGGTAAATTAAAACAATAATTGTATATAACATACAGATAAATGTTTAATTAGATTTGGTAAAATCTTACCCTAATCTGTTCAATTCTAGGTTTTGGAAACCGAAGGTCAAATATATAATTAGAAAGCGTCCTCATTTTAGGATTATTTCGATCATTGCAAATACAAATAATAGGTATGTCAGATGACTTTATTAAACTAATTAATTCCTGCAGGCCACCACGATCTTCATTACCAGCCATTCCATCCACTTCATCCATCAACAAAACGTGTTTCGATGTTGGTTTACTTTTAGCATCTGCAATAACTCGGAATTAAATTCTTTATATATAACATTTTGAACGTATCTAATTATATTCAACGCGCGGTAATAACAGAATGTTTTACAAGTTTAATTTAAAATATATGAGTACAATCAGTGTAACTGATGAATAAAAATAGCTGGCCTGCTATCCTCTCGATTTTTTTAATGTATCTAAACTTTACTATGCAATTCAAAATATTTAGGAAATTTTTTGTAAATGCTGATACATATATTTGTATCATATGTATTTAAAAATATTAAAGCATTAGATTTATAGATATAAATGTATTTATAGATTCAGAACGTTATTAGAAATTACAATACCGTACGTTTAGGTATATATAATAATAATAATAATAATAATAATACAAATACATACCTGTGAAGTAATTCTTTAATGAAGTATTGGATAATAGTTCAGATACTTCCACTTGCAGAAGTTTTTTACTTCTAGTATCTGATGCATTAAATTCCACAAGATCAAAACCTAATTCGTTACAAACAACTTGTGCAGTTGTGGTCTTTCCAATACCAGGAGGGCCGGATAATAAAACTGCTTTGTAAAAACCACCATCATCGTTTTTCGCCCAAGGACCTTACAAAATTCAGAAGGATTTGTGTTATATTAAGCAAGTATGTGCAAACATATTCATACTACTTTTAATTATTAAAATATATCAAAAATAAATTCCAATTCACCCATAAACATATAAGAAACCTACTGGGTTTACTGTGTTTGACACTTCGATTTTTATGCCAATTCATTAACCAACTATGCAATTTCCTAGCATTACTTTTGTCTCCTTGCTGTCCCAAAATCTGTTTCATTGTTTTAGGCCTATATTTCTCAACTAACGCCTGCACGGGTACGTTTCCGTTTATCTAAAAAAAAGATTTAAATTATATAAAACTGATCAAATTTGCACGAATTATGTACCATTAAATAGCTCGTTACATCTTGCAAGGTATCTGTTTTCATTTTTATATTATTCATATCGTTTTTACTCTGCGTGGGCAATTGTTTCTCTTCAATGTGTACTTTTTTAATCGGGGATTTTGTTTTCACATCTTTGTTATCATGTTCCTTTTTCTGAGGTGACTCTGTTAATAATTTCTCCATCTCTTTATTTTTATGTTCTTTGGTATCCGGTGATTGTAACTTCGCTGTTTTCTCTGCTTCATCAGTTGCAGCAACTTTTACTTTCTTTGGTGGTGAATGTAATGCATCTTCCGAATCTGTAGACTTTAGCTTCGATCTATCCTTTGACTTTACCCGTG
Organism: Nomada lathburiana; assembly: GCA_963667235.1. Classification (NCBI taxonomy): domain Eukaryota; kingdom Metazoa; phylum Arthropoda; class Insecta; order Hymenoptera; family Apidae; genus Nomada; species Nomada lathburiana. The sequence continues at coordinate 5,071,155 of OY763898.1, read as the reverse complement.
ATTGCTTTACATTATCAGCCTGACCTGCAGGCCTTGTGCGAATCATTTCTAGCAAATCACCTTCTGATATTTGTTTCACGTTCAAGCTTGTAGCCTAAATATATAATTTGGATAATTAATACAAAATATTTTTAAATTAGAATTTTGACATATTAATAGTTGATATTACTTTCGATAACTTTGATGGGCCAGGTTGGTCCCCTATTATTACATAGTCAGTCTTCTTTGAAACTTGGTGCAACAATCGTCCACCATACTTTTTTATTAGTTCTTCTGCTTCCTCTCTTTCCAAGGAATCCAAAACACCAGTTATCAAAAAGCTTAACCCTGCAAGACAATTTTCAGCGCCCTAAAATTCGCATATTTTAGTAAGACATACTTGTAATTGAAAGAAGCAATTTATTATTTTGTTCAAAACCGTATGGAATTTTTTGCATACAGTAGGAATTTCTTTCGAGCCTGGATTTCTAGCTCCTCCCCTTTGAAGATACTGTTGATACCGTGCAGCATGCTGTTTCTTCTTTTCAATATTTTCTTCGTATATATCTGAATCGCCTTCCTTTTTAGGCGATACCTTCTTTTTATCTTTGGGCTCAACCTCCACTTTAAAGCTATCAGATGTTGTTTTAGAAGACATTTTCGTACGTTTAGATTTACTGTGTTCAGGATCTTCATGATGGATATCTTCATTTGAACTACTATTAGAAGGTTTCTTACTCTTTGTTTCATTCCTTTTACCACCTTTCCCTGCACCTGTTTTGCTGGGGGTCTTTTTCTTTTTACTGCTCTCGTCACTTTTAGCTGGTGATTTCTTTTTTCCATCATTCTCAACATTACTTTTGTGCGTATCAGGACCTTTGAGTACAAAAGAATAACGTATTAATGTAAAAATGCAGCACATATAGATCACAATATTTCTATGGTGTCACCTTTGTCAACCTTTCTCTCTGACAAGTATTTCTGTTCAATATCGGATGTATCTAATTGGCATAAAGTAGCTTCAAAGTCATCATCGTTATGCCCTTTAGCTTCCTGCAATGTTAAATAAAATGATCACTAGCTTTATCACATTAATAAAACAATAAGGAATTTACCTTCTTCTGTAATTTTGTAGATATCGTTGGTGCTTCTTCTCTAGTTATTGGACGTTTACCAAACATATCAGCAGGAGAAACAGTCTTTTTTTGCTTGGCATCTTCATTGATATCAGATCCGAGTGTTCTCTTCTCGAATGTGTTTGGCTTCTGATACAATAATGCTTAATAATTTACAATATTAACTCTAATACAGAAATTTCATCAATCTGATACAATATCAAGGCAACATAGTTCTGCTTCATTTATTAACACATCTTAGGTGGAAATTGGTTGAGCATTGCTGGTCTATTCGAACAACCTAAGATGTGTTAACATTCCTTTAAAATAATGCATACAAGTGAAAGCAAATTATTTTGGAGTTATTTTATAGGAAGTTAACATTGTATCTTTAAGATATTAAACCGATAAACTCAAATGAACTATCCTTTTTTATTTTATGCTTGTTCTCTGTAAATATGTGATAGTACATTACTATGATCCAAAATTACTTAGTCCTAGTACCATTGAGGAATTCTATACAACAGTTAAAAGTAGAAATATGTATAGATTTTGATCCCCATATTTCTAAATGAATCAGAACTAATAACTGAGTATACACAACTTCCAAGTTTTATGCATAATTTACAGCCACTTGCAGTGCGAATTGTATAGGTCGTATCGTAAAAAGTATTCACTTGATACAATTACCAAAAATTGAATCTGCTCGTACATAAACTACCACTCTATAGCTTAAAACTTAAGCATTACTAGTACTGAAAATAAAAAGATCAACGCTGTCCCTTATTAACCTTAACAAATATATATTCCTTATTACTGTACGCTTAATTTTGTGACTAGTTGTACGTAAAAAATTATTGAGTTGTCTAAGAACCTTCATTCTTAATTCGAACAATAAGGTTTCATAAACTCCAATCTCACATCTCGTTAATGTCCAATTCCATGCCCAGACTTTTCTTTTTTCCTTCCGCTTCTTTACAATAACTGCTACGCATGCAGCAGCACATCTAACTTGCTAAGCAGACATCTTAAGTAGAACTAAGCTTATGATTCACTCTAGGAAAAGTTTGCGCTTTGAATAACATAGACACACCCGACATTTATTGAGCAGGAAGTTCTGAAATGAGTCCTACAAACTATTGCAGAGTGTGAATTGCCCAAATATTTGCAGGCAAGTGTATATGCTACTGCAAGAAGCTCTCGCAAGAAATGTTGCAAGTTACTTTCCAGTGTATCCGCACCTTTACGATACGACCTGCACGAATTTCACTGTGAATGACTGTCTATTGAAACCTTAGGACGTTTGAGCGGAGATTGCGATACTTCATCCTCTTCATCGGACGAAATCACTCGCCTTTTCATAGATCTCGCCGGAGCGATCTTGGAACTTGTTTTAATTGTTTGAAAATAGGATCGTATATCCTGAAAGAGACGTGAAAACATTTAGACATTGTCAAGCTGGTGTTCCAGGTCACGACTAACAATATTCAAAATGTTCGTCAGCGAAAACAAATGTATTTAACCTCCAACGCTATTATTTGATGGAGAACTTGAAAATTTACCTTCGGCATGTTTCGTGCAAATTTAAATTCAATATTTCTACAATACTCGAAACGCGTCGACGATATCTCGCGTGAAGAAGATAAATATATATATAAGTACAATTAAAAATATACTGGCGCGTACAACGCAATCAACGCGCGCTTCTGCGATACATGTTCACTTCAATACATACATATACACGCACGTAACTTCGAATCTGATACTGAATTATTGCTGATAGAACGAAAATTATTCACAATTTTCTATTTCCGCAAAGTAAAGTACAATGCTTTATCAAAAAAAATGAGACACGACGCGTAACGTTTAATGGATGTAAAACAAGATCTTGAATATGTATATGTATTAAATATCACAGGATTCGGAGCCGGTAGACCGGTAGTTTACATGGGTTAACGCGACGTAAGGCGATACGAAACTGTCAAATTCGAGATGGCACTAGAAACGGAGTATAACACGTGTTTGAAGAATTCTCCGAATTCTTTTAACTGTTCAAATAATTTACGTAAAAAAAAGTTGTGCACGTCTTAAAAGTTAATTAAAAATCTCGACATTTTATGCTATAAAAGATTTATAAAGAAACTCGTGTTAATTATAATATATCATAATATCAAAATATAGAATATAACCTTCAAGATGGTTAAGGAACAATTTAGAGAAACAGATGTTGCTCGTAAAATGTACGTATATTGTTACTTTAATTTACTTTATAGCTGGATTTTATGTTGACGGTTTTACCACCCGCAATGTTAACTGTGCCTTCAGCAGAGTAACAGACGAATTTTACAACTCTAACGTTAACTGGGTTTTACATTACAACATTTATATTCGTACTATTTATTATCAGTCTGATCAATTACATGTTTAAAGAATATTATAAACCTGTTGTATTATGAACAGTAAAATTGAAACTAAATATATTTCATTAATATCTAAACTTGTAATTTATTTTATTCACCTCGCTGTATTTATGTTTTCAACTAAACAGCTCCCATGTATCGTTCGGTGTGGACAGCCGCCACAACATGGAAAGGCAGGCCCATATGCATGTTGTGGCTAAAAATTTATATAACCAAGACGTTGAACATACTCCAGTTCCTTATGGAGTTCTTGATAGGCGAATGGTAATTTTTATACAAGAAATTTTTGTTTCTCGTATTAACTCTTTTATTGCTAGGCCCATCTACATGGTACATGTGAAAAGTGCCACGGCCAATTTGATATACACGCTTTTATGGATAGAGAAAAGTTGTATTGTTTGTGCATTAGAAATAACCACCAACTGTGAAGGAATGCCACTTGATAATCAGTGGATCGATAATTTAAACATAAACTGGCAAGACAGATGTGACAGACCGGCCCGTGGCAATTTTCGCATAGGTGTTGAGGGCTGATAAATCGGCACAATTGCAGTCAAAGGGTTAACACATACATTGCTACGCATATTTTGGCATGGGCCATTGATACGGCAATTAATGTGTTGAATATTAATCCTTTGTACTAGAAATGCCAGTATAGCTGCCTTGAAATTTTGTGAACAATTTGATCTGCAAATTATAAAATTTAATATTGAAATGACCATAATTTTGTCCTGGTAAAGTACGCTTCCCATTATTCGAAACAGTTTCCGAGCACAAAGGGTTAACAAAATTTTTTTTTCCTTCAAATAATGGTTGCTTTAAAACACATTTCTAGGGAACTTGTAATAATACTACAAACTGTGTATCGTGTGGTAAAACTTTGAACGAATGTATCGGACACTTTGGATACATCGACTTGGAATTACCAGTCTTTCACGTTGGTTATTTTAGGTCGATTATTGGTATACTTCAAACTATTTGTAAAGTAATTTCACTTTATCTATTTTACTGTGCAATATATTAATCGCAGTATATTAATTATAATTTCTTGGTTTATAGAATTGTTCTCATGTCATGTTATCTGAAACGGATAAGAAACGTTATTTAGCCAGGGTATTAAATCCCAATTTGGGATACCTAAGTCGTAAAGCTCTGCGCAAACAAATATTGGACAAAGCAAAGAAAACTACAGTTTGCCAAAATTGCGGTGACCTGAATGGAACTGTTAAGAAGGCTGGTCTACTTAAAATAGTTCACGAAAAGTATAAAGCAAAAAAGAAAGTGGACGCTATTGTTCAACAAAAGCTGTCGGAATATAATAACGTGCTTGAAGATAATAAAGCGTTGGAAGGAATACTTCAAAGCGGATTGGTGAATGTATTAAACCCTTTAGAGGTAAAAGATATCATGATTGTGCTTATAATATTTATGTTGCCAGTATTATGAACAGGGTATTCTCATTTTTAGGTACAAAGTATTTTGGAAAAAATACCCGAAAATGATATTCCTTTATTAATGATGAATCAAGAATGCGCATTACCAAAAGATTTAATATTAACTAGAATTCCTGTACCACCAATTTGCATTAGGCCTAGTGTTGTGTCCGATTTAAAAGCTGGCACAACCGAGGATCATCTGACAATGAAGTTATCTGAAATAGTTTTTATTAATGATGTTATTCAGAAGCATAGACAAAGCGGAGCCAAAGTACAAATGTACAATGAGGATTGGGAATTTCTACAATTACATTGTGCGCTTTACATAAACAGTGAAATGTCTGGTATACCTCTTAACATGCAGGTAAGTTCCTAACGAACAGCGTTATGCGATTTGTTATGCAATGTAACAAACAACTTACGAATACGGAAATGTTTCAGCCAAAAAAGTCTGGAAGAGGGTTGGTTCAAAGATTGAAAGGAAAACAGGGTCGTTTTCGCGGCAATTTGTCTGGGAAACGTGTTGATTTCTCTAGTCGTACTGTTATATCACCAGATCCTAATCTTAGGATTGAACAAGTAAAGTTTTATTCACACAAATTTCTTCGAATTCTAGAATAATGCGTATTTCGATATTTCTGTGTTAGGTTGGCGTACCTATTCATGTTGCGAAAATATTAACGTATCCGGAAAAAGTTAATCCATCGAACATAGAACTGATGCGAAAACTTGTACGGAATGGTCCAGATGTGCATCCGGGTGCAAATTTCATACAGCAAGGAAAGACACAATTTAAAAAGTACTTGAGATACGGAAACCGGCAAAAGATTGCTCAAGATTTACAGGTGAGATTATCTACAAAAACTGCCTTGCGTACACTCTATGTCCATATAACTACCGATTATATCTATTTGTACTTAATAGTATGGTGATATCGTTGAAAGACATCTTAGGGACGATGATGTTGTATTATTTAATAGACAGCCTTCATTACATAAATTAAGTATCATGGCGCATAAAGCGAAAGTCTTGGAGCATAGAACATTTAGATTTAACGAATGTGTCTGTACTCCTTACAATGCTGACTTTGACGGCGATGAGATGAATTTACATTTACCTCAAACCGAGGAAGCTAGAGCAGAAGCTCTCGTTTTAATGGGGGTAATGAACATATGATTTTATGTTAACTGCTAAATGTTGATATATTAATGTACAAAGTGCGACACTATGATATATTTGAAACTTACTGCTTTTTAGAATAAATCAAATTTAGTTACACCTCGTAACGGAGAGTTATTAATAGCCGCAACACAAGATTTCATTACCGGTGGTTACCTTTTGACTCAAAAAGATATGTTTTTAAATAAAGCACAAGCAAGTCGATTAGCTGGTTGCCTTCTAGCAGGTCCTGACATTTCTTTATCTATCACTCTCCCCGAGCCAGCTATTTTAAGACCAACAATGTTATGGACAGGAAAGCAAATCTTCAGTTTAATTTTAAAACCTAACAATTCTTGCAATATTAAAGCCAATTTAAAAACCAAAGGTAGAGCTTATACTACAAATGAAGAATTATGCATTAACGATTCCTGTAAGTATAATTTTTGAGTGAGCTTTAAGGGCAGGAAAATAATAAAAGTAATCATTTGCAGACGTTATCATTCGAAATTCGGAATTATTAGCGGGGTCTATGGACAAATCGACATTAGGTTCGGGATCAAAACAAAATATATTTTACATTTTGCTGCGTGATTGGGGCGAAGATATCGCCACGGTTGCTATGTGGCGACTGGCAAGAATGTCAAGTTTCTTTCTTATGAATAGAGGGTTTTCTATCGGTATTGGTGACGTTACACCTGGCCAAGGACTTCTTAAAGCCAAGCATGATCTTTTAAACGCTGGGTAAGTGTATATTTAAAAACCACGAACTAAATCGTGTATAAATAACATGGCTTCAATATTTATTGTGATCTAGATACTCTAAATGTACAGAATATATTCGTCAAATGGAAGAAGGTCGTCTTGTATGTCAACCTGGATGTACAGAGGAAGAGACATTAGAGTCAATGATATTGAAGGAACTTTCAGTAATTCGTGATCATGCTGGTAAAGCCTGCTTAAAAGAACTTCATCCTAGCAACAGTCCATTAATTATGGCCTTATCTGGCAGTAAGGGAAGCTTTATCAATATCTCTCAAATGATTGGTATGTTTATTACCATTCACACAGCTTACAGGAAAACCCATGTAACTGAAAAAATACCCTGCCTTGAAAACTATTCTATCTTTAGTTGGATGCAAGTTTTGTAGAGTTCTCAGTTCTTTAATATCTGTAGAATATTCCTATTCGCGGAAGAGATTCGAATAAAGTCGAGTTCTTTCCAAGATCTACGTTGGGAATGTAAATAACATTAGTCTGAATCATAGATTTCCGGGACTCATCTTTTAAAAATTAGTACCATTAATATTTACGAAGAAATTTATATGTAGTTACATTTATTGTTAGTTAATGAGCACAAAATGGCCATTGTTAAAAGCGATAAATAAAAAATAACCGTCGTTTCATACCTTGACAAAAATGAGTGAGCATAATTAAAATCTGTACAGTAGTTTCTGAGATTTTGAAATCTTTTCAGTTACGAAAGCTGATCCTGTATCTGTACAAAAATTGTTTATCACTGAATAGTACTTTGTTATATTATATTTGTACTCTGAATAGCATGTGTGGGGCAACAAGCTATCAGCGGCCATAGAGTACCTAACGGATTTGAAGACAGAGCTTTGCCCCATTTTGAACGACATTCTAAGATTCCTGCAGCCAAGGGTTTCGTAGAGAATTCCTTTTATTCGGGGCTCACGCCCACAGAATTTTTCTTTCACACAATGGGTGGAAGAGAAGGTCTTGTAGACACAGCAGTTAAAACCGCCGAGACCGGTTACATGCAACGACGTCTAGTTAAAAGTTTGGAAGATTTGTGCCTTCATTATGATATGACAGTTCGTAATTCAGTGGGAGATATTGTACAAATATTATATGGCGGTGATGCTTTAGATCCTACGTACATGGAAGGTAAGGTATGATTTACTTACAATATTCGAAAGAAAGTAATGAAATGTATTATTTTAATAGGTAAAGATTGCCCGGTGGATTATAGACGAGTATTGGATCATGTGAGAGCCAAATCTCCGTGTAAAATGGAGAAACCGCTAGACGGCCCTAGTGTAATTAAAGCTACGAATGAATTATTAAATTCCGAAGAATATGAATGTCTCAGTGAAGAGTTTAAACAAGAATTGTCGTAAGTTCAACATTTAAGTGCATTGTACTGTAAAAATAATTTGCATATTCAATTATACTATAAAAACATTGCAACTAAAAAAATCATGCTAAACGTAGATTATTGAATATTTTTCACTTTTTACAGCACATTCCTTAAAACTGTAGCACGTAAAATAGCACGCCTTCGACATAATGCACCAGCAGATGTAGCAGTAATTTTACAACTTGAGCGACTCACCGTTTCTCAGTTAGTTGAATTTATTCATACGTGTAAAGAGAAATACATGAGAGCAAAGATAGAACCAGGTACCGCTGTGGGCGCGCTTGCTGCCCAAAGTATTGGAGAACCAGGCACACAGATGACTTTGAAAACGTTCCACTTTGCCGGTGTAGCATCCATGAATATTACACAGGGTGTACCGCGTATCAAAGAAATTATTAACGCAAATCCCAAAATTAGTACACCCATCATTACAGCAGCTTTAGTAAGTTTTATACAAACATAAAAATACAATCTTGGTTGTATAGAAAGTCTTGTATACGTGGAATGGAAAATTAACGATTATTACTTTCTATATTTTGTTCCCTTATCATTTTAGGTAAACGACGCAGACCCGGAATTCGCCAGGAGAGTGAAAGGTAGAATCGAGAAAACAACTTTGGGTGAAGTGACAGAATATGTTGAAGAAGTATATTTACCGGATGATTGTTTCTTGCTGATCAAATTAGACATTGAGAGAATAAAATTATTAAAATTAGAAGTGGACGTCAATTCCATACGCTATTCGTAAGTATTCCCATTGTTTATATATTAATTAACATAAAAAGGGAGCTCATTCAAAATATATGTTTTATTTAACGAACAAAATGTTTTTAGTATTTGCACATCGAAATTAAGACTGAATCCAAAATTAGTAAACGTTCGAGGTGATTCTATTATCACCGTGAATCCAAGCAAAAATAAATATAGTTTAAATTATGCTCTCACGCAACTTAAGGAAACGATTCCGCACATTGTTGTAAAGGTAAAAGAGTAGAGGCATATAATAGACTATATAACGCATATTTCATAAATTCTTTAATGTTGCATACAAATTCTTAGCTTTGTACAATTCGCAGGGTTTACCTTCAGTTTCAAGAGCTGTAATTCATAACGATGATTCGAGTGGTAAAACAAGATACAAGTTGTTCGTCGAAGGTGATAATATGCGGGAAGTAATGGCAACTCTTGGAGTTTTGGGCAAGAAAACAACTTCGAACAATACGATTGAGGTAGATTGCAAATAAAGAAATGATATCTTTGTAAGGGGCATATACACACGGTATAATGTTTCAGGTATTCCGAACCTTGGGAATTGAGGCAGCCAGAGCAACTATAATGACAGAAATTAAATTGGTAATGGAAAATCACGGAATGAGCATTGATCGAAGACATCCAATGCTTGTAGCAGATTTGATGAGTAGCAGGGGAGAAGTATTGGGTATTACAAGACAAGGTTTAGCTAAAATGAAGGAATCTGTTTTGAATTTAGCCTCGGTAAGATTTGAATACGCACATTCTTTCTGTTAACAAATTATTTTGAAAGAAAATATTAACAAGCGATTATTCAACAGTTCGAAAAAACTGCCGATCATCTATTTGATGCAGCTTATTACGGTCAAAAAGATGTTATTTGCGGAGTATCTGAATCGATTATAATGGGTATTCCAGTCCCTGTGGGAACAGGAATTTTCAAACTGCTTCACAAATATCCTTTTCAAACTTATTTATTCATAATCACAATTTAATTTTTTCATTTAAATATTAATGATATTTTTAATACATTATTTTCCTTAATAATAAAATACAGCTGACAAAGATGAACTGAAGAAGAGGGATCTGATCTTTGATGATCCGCAGTTCCACAAGAAGATCGCGAAAATTAAAGCATAATTGTAAATTAATTGTTATTTACCTTGTAATACAATATTTAATGTATATAAACGCAAATGTGAATATTAAACAAAAATTAACATTTTTTACTTTATAGTTTTCTTTGTTCAAATCTTATTTCTATCACAAGGAGAGAATATACTTTTTGACAGGTGCATGTGTTACCACAGTCTCATTAAATAAGTTACTTGTAGTTGCTAAGAAACATCGTGTTTGATCTATACTGTTTGTGCATTAAATTATTCAGCAACGTCCTTTTAGTATACAATTTTTATGTCCTTTCTGTATATTAAATTGTGTAACACTGCAACATTAAATTTTTTAAATTTCTTCTTGAGTACTAATACGAGAAAGATATCGGTATGGTAAATGAAACAGAATTTTGGGCTCAGATCCGAAAAAATATACCACAACATAAAAAAAGAAAGCCAAGAGTTGTTCCGGCCTTTACCATTCAAGCCTTGCAAGTAAGATCTAATACCTTAATATTGCAGTTACGTGAACTGAAATTTTTATTACATATTCAGGAAAACACTGTAGTTGCAAAACCGCCACGATGCGTGTTATACAAACCACAGCTACCTAAACCATCAACTTTTCGGAAATACTATGAATGGGGTGTATTCCCAGTTGCATTATCCAAGGATAGTTTCAGTTCGAAACTAAGCTGGAAAGTTCAAATCGAAGATTTGGATTTTCATCATTATTTACCATTATTTTTCGATGGTTTAACCGAAACTGAACAGCCACTTAAGTTTATAGTAGAACAAGGAATAAATGATATGTTAGAGCATGGCGGTCCAAAAATTTTACCTGTTGTACCACAATTAATCATTCCTATTAAAAGTAATTTTGTATTCCTTTGTGATACACAAATAATTCTTTAAACCCAAATTTATACACGGCTTCAGAGTGGTAATCTTTATTGCAGAAGCTTTAAATACAAAAATGCCGGAGATTATTTGTACAACACTTCGAACGCTGCAAAATCTCGTGCGCTCTGCCAATTGTGTCGGAGAAGCATTAGTACCATATTTCAGACAAATTTTACCAGTCCTTAACTTATTAAAAGATAAGAACGGTGAGATTTTAATTTGCTTTTGCTTACATTTATCAAAGAGAAGAATGAAAAACATTAACTTCGAAATTTCAGTTAATCTTGGGGAAGGTATTGATTACTCGCAACAAAGAGGAGACAACGTTGCAGATATTATAGAAGAGACCCTTGAGATACTCGAAATATATGGAGGTGAAGATGCTTTTATAAATATTAAATATATGGTTCCTACATACGAGTCCTGTATGATGAATTAAGTAAAGAAATTGTTATTTATAAATATTATACAAAATATTACAAAAGATGTCATAGACAATCATTCATACATTTTATTTTCATAGCGTATTAACTTTATTTACACTTTTCCAGAATCCTCTTTTAATGTCACCGTTCTGTTAAAAACGAGCTGTAATAGATAAATAGAATTAATAAGAATAGTGCTATTTGAATTTCGGTTTTATAATTTTACTTCACCTTTCCTGTTGTTGCATCGGGGTCCACAGAGAAAAAGCCAATACGTTCGAATTGAAATTTATCAAATGGTTTGGCTGAGTTGGCCAAGCTGGCATCAACGTATCCAACAATTTCTTTCTTACTGACTGGATTAATGTCACTTAAGAAACCATGCGGTACTTCATTAGGATCTTCAGGATTTTTGTGCTTAAACCTGAGTTATAATCACACCAAAATTAAAAATTGTTATAACTATCGTGTCTGTTTAACAAATTAAGGACTTCGATGCAAATACCGAGTAGGTCTAGATTCTGAAAGTTGTTTTGATTCTTCCACCAATCAATCGACAAGCATAATTTTACTAAAAAACGAGCTTTCCCGGTTTTTGCACTAAGATCTTCAATCATTGCATCAGTAAAATACTTACAAACGCTCGTACAATCTAATCGATGATAGTACTGGATTTGATACCCAGTGAATAAAGGCCTTAGGTTTGTTACTATCAGAAATTGGTTCTTGAGTGACAATCAAATTTACTATATTGCCACTGGTATCTCTTTCTAATTCCTTAAACTTTAGTACTACTCCCACGTGTTTTAAACCAACAGATTGATGTGGTGTTAAACGCCTGAAATCTTTTTCTGCATTCTAATATATCGAAATTCTAATATAATAACTGATATACATAATCTTCCGTTATTGAATTAAAGAAATATTACTATACCTCTTTAAAATCGGATGCCTCGATATATACAACATCATCGAAAACAATATCATGTTGTCCTTTGTCTGGTTCATTAGGAAAATTAGGAACACTTAAGTTAACCAGATTTTCATGAGGGAAATTGCTAATGGTTATTTTCAATGGCTCCAGAACTGCCATATGCCGACTGGCAGTTAGATTTAATACATCTCTAACGCATGCCTCCAAAACAGCTGGATCAGCAACTGCTTGAGCTCCAGTTACACCCATTTGGGCACAAAAGTTGTTTATAGCTTCAGGTGGAAAGCCTCTTCTACGAAGTGCCGTTAACGTAAATAATCTGTAAAAAATGTATACAAGAAGTATTAATTTATACTTTCGAATATCATGTACTATTTGGGTACTATGTTTATACAATAGTAAAATGTACCTAGGGTCATCCCAATCAGATACAACGCCTTCCTCGATTAGCTTACTAATTTTTCTTTTAGAAACAACTGTATAGCTGACGTTCAATCTACCATACTCCCACTGCACAGGACAATAAATATCTAAAGCGTTACAAAGCCAATAATAAGACGATCTTCTAGACTGAAATTCTTTGGTGCAAAGAGAATGCGTTATGTTTTCTATGCTATCGCATAAACAATGAGTAAAATCATAAGTTGGATAAATGCACCATTGGTCTCCAGTTCTATGATGCGGGGTGAATTTTATTCTATATGCGACTGGATCTTGTTTCCCTTCCTCAAGCGTTACTTTCATTCGTAATGTTGCTTCACCTTCCTCGAGTAAACCATCTTTCATATCCTACATAGGAAAAACAGCACATTTTTACGCATGCTATACATTTTCTATGCGTTAATAAACTGGGAAGATTATATTAAAATTTATAATATGTAACTGTGCGAAAAAACGATAATTACATTAAATAACTGCAAGTTCTCCGCAATAGGTCTATTGCGCCATGGGCTTGGGGGTGGATTGAACCCCTTTATTTCTTCGCTAGATTGATGACAAACATACGCTAAACCCTTTTCTATGAGCACAATAGCCCATTGATATAATTGTTCAAAGTAATCAGAAGAATGAGTAATCTTTGCAGGCTTATAACCAAGCCATTCCACCATTGCGTGTATACCAGTGAAAAATTTCTCTTCTTCTTTTTCAGGATTTGTATCGTCGTAACGCAGATAACATGTCCCATCGTGCGCTGCGGCATATCTATAATAAGACAATTATCTGTAACACAATTAAAAAAAAAAATGAACTTGAAAATGTACTAAGAGATGGCGTACCCAAAATTGATATTGATTGCCTTTGCATGGCCAATATGCAAAATTCCATTGGGTTCTGGTGGAAACCTAGTTATTACTTTACCACTTGTTGCTCTTAAATGTTCTTGAAGCAATTTCTGTGTATTTGGTGTAACGATATATCCTTCGGTTTTGTAATTCTCTCCGGGTTTATGGAAATGGACTTTAGTCTTCATAAGCTCACTTATCGTTTGAGCATCTGCTTTCTCTTTTGCGACTGCTACACTTTTCTGTTCCACTAAATATCAAAGAAATACTTAAAGCTTTTTTTATTTATCATTTAACGATAAATAAACGTAAATATTAGTAATTTACCTTTTTCGTTCTCTGCTTTTTTCCCTTTTCCCTGTTTTATCGCTTTCGGTGGAGGAGCCAAATCGGAGTCATGTTTAGGACCCAACAGATCAAGCAATTGAACATCGAATTCATTTTTCACAGCCTTTCCATCTGCCCATTTCAAAGTATTACGTACTTGTTGCATTAACGGCCCAACATTGTAATGATACCTATGAAAGTGATTCTTGCTTCGTAATATTTATAACATTCCGAATTGCTTTATTAATTCGTTAAGTAAGACACGCATACCTTTTATTTACTATTTCTGTTTTATGTGCACCTATAACTTTCTCTACTTCGTATTCTACTTCTTCTGGAGATATAACAATGCCTACACCGCATTCGGCCTCAAAGTTAGATATATTAATGTCTTCTTTTATATGATTCAACAGATAATTCAAGCCAGCGTCTACTCTCTGTATCGTATCTAATTTCTTTTCAGCTATGTATTTAGCAAGTAATGGTAATTTGTCTGCAATCTGATTCTTAATTTTTGAAGCCACTTGATATAACAAAATCCCATCTACTGGTGTAATACTTCCATACTTCTTTGCCTGGAAACAAGGTGCATATGGTACAATTAGGAACAAGCATGATGTAATATTTTGTGTCAAAAATAATACCCTATTTGAATGAAAAAAATGAAGTAGCATCATATTGTTACCTCAATAAAAAAGTAAAAAAGAGTAAAGTAAGGTATGTATACTATTATAGGCTTAAATGAAATCATGCACTAACCTCTGTTATAGTAAGTTTCAAATTATTGGAAACTTGTTTATTCTTTAAAGTTTCCTTGGCCTTTTGCTCACTTAAACCGATAGATTGAAATAATTTAACGTCGTCTTCCGATTCCATAGTCATACTTCTTTCTTCAATTAGAAATACAGTATTTACTCTGACACCGACAAATCAATTCTCACGTCTAAAAAGATTTGCTAAATACGTGGACAATTTTGCAATGGAAAGAGAAGGGACACAGCCTTTATTACGAAAGACTATTGTAATGTTCTGAATTACAAGACATATGAGTTTATTGTCATTACTTTCTGCAATACATAAAGATTGTTTAATTTTCTTCTATTCCATTATTCAATAGCATAAAGATATGTACATATGATAGACTGGAACACTAAAAAAATGTACAACAATTACATAATATATTTTATTACATTAACTATATAATTTAACTATTACAATAGTTCGCAGGAATTTGTTGAATGTTATAATATTTACTTAATCAATGCACAAGAAATTGCTACAAAAATAATATGTTTTATGTAATCATAGAGCACTTTTCTTTCGAAGAGATTGCAATATGCTAATCAATGTTTAAATTGATATTACTACAGACAAGGTAACAATAAAGGTTGTGTATTTCCGAAAACCAGTCAAGCCCGATTTGACTTCATTCTATATAAAAACAATGTTTGCGAGAAGGATTTTCGGCGACTCCAACGTTTTGCGAAAGGTGTATTTCAATTTTAGTGTCATTCTCTGTAATTTTGAGAACTTCTATGCTTTGATGTGGTTGGAAATTTCAACTTGAACGAAAAATACTGGCCAATCAAAGCGACCGCAGAGCGCGCGCTCAAACACGTGGCTCTCAACCTTGCTCGGTCATGGTCGTCAACCAAATAACTCAAAAACGAAGCTTCAACCAACATTTTGGTAAAGGAAAAATTTGTTTAGAGTCACCCCAGCGTCCCTCCATTTTCGAATTGGACACATGCCATGGGAAACGCTGTATGTATGCGATGGTACAGTAGGTGAAAGTGATGTAGCTTCCACTTCCTTAACCTCCAAAAAATGACATAGTAAAATATTAACACGAAATGTTAACCTATTCAATTTCATGAATATACTTGTCATCCCGATATTCTAATTATTTGTACATAGTTAACACCACTTCAAGTACAATTCAAATATATTACTGTATTTATGTTAATTTCTCGTAGGTATTTTTTTCGTTATAAACTACAGACAGGATATTTACTATATACATATTGAGGAAAAAAATATTGATGCACATATTTTACTACTTATATACACATATATGAACACAATGCGATCAGACATACTTTTTCCACAGGTGTAGCTTCTGATCAGTGTTTCTAAATATAATGGATGAGAAATTGAACAAAAAAGGTCGTCGTAAACAAAAGCGAGCTTATCATAAGCTCCTGAGAGATATGAATATTAAATGCTGCGATGTTCCTACACGGGTTAATATTTATTTATTTATTTTGTTATCACACCTGTATCTTTTATGTGGTATATTAATGATATTCTCTCGTTTAATATTTCCTTTCAGTACGTAATGATTTGTAATGCTGGTTTAGTAACCGGCTTTCAAAGAGAGGCATTACGAGATATCATAGATCCGTTCACCAGTAATTACGACTTAATAATGCCACCAAATAAATCGTACTGTTTTATTAAGCTTTCCTCTACAGAAGATGCTACACTTGTATGCAACAAAATACATAATTGTGTTACAATTGAAGATCATGATACACCATTGTATGCAACATTTACTGAATCAGGTACATTGCAAAAGTGAATTCACTTTGAATTTTGTATAAAAAATTGCATTTCTTCATGATTGAAATTATTAATTAATGTCCAATAAGCTCGCTAACAATTACTTTACAATTTACAAATAATGATTGAACTTCAATGTTTTAAAACTAATTTCGTTTCAGTTCCTAACTCAGATTGTAATGAATGGCCTTCAGATTTTCCACCTGGTCTTAAATTAATAGAAGATATTATAACTGAAGAAGAAGAAAAGATATTGTTAAATTCAATTGATTGGAGTAATGAAGGTAATCAATATCTTATTAGTTCGAACAAGAACAATGGAAATCATTGGATTTAATATAATGAACAAGGACGTTCCATTTTTGCCCCCAATATCAGGATCATCTGATTTAAGACACAGGAAAGTTAAACATTTTGGGTATGAATTTCAATATGGTTCAAATAAAATAAATCCAGATAAACCCATTACACCTATTCCTGAAGAATATCAGTTTCTGCAAATGCTATTCAAAAAGTATCATAATGTTCCATACGAATACGATCAATTAACGATAAATCATTATCTACCTGGCCAAGGTAGGTTCGCAATATTTATTCTCTGCAGATTATAACGTCAATCTTTTTATGTTAATATGTACAATATCAATGTTTTATATTTTCAGGTATCCCGCCTCACATTGATACGCACAGTGTTTTCGAAGATAGTATAATATCACTGTCGTTAGGCTCGGCATCCATAATGGATTTTAAAAAAGAAAATGAAAAGGTTGCCGTTCTTTTGCCACCCCGTTCGTTATTAATTATGTCTGGGGAAGGTCGTTACGCGTGGTCGCATGGAATTAGTCCTAGACACAACGATGTAGTGAAAAATTCAAACGGAGTAACGACTCAACCACGAGGAACAAGAATATCGTTCACGTTTCGAAAAGTGCGCAAGGGTGACTGTCCTTGCAGCTTCCCAAAATATTGCGACACAAGAGAAAATTCTGCGACAATTCTTATCGATAATAAAGTAGCCCCGGAAATAGAGAATTCTTATGTTCACGATGTATGTCTTTCAGAGAATATTTTACAGACGTTTTTTATTTGTTTCCAAAAAATGATTTCTTTAAATTACACGCAGGTGTATGAACAAATTTCTAGTCACTTTGACGAGACAAGACATAAACGATGGCCAATCGTGTCGAAATTTCTTGAAACATTAAATTCGGCTGATATACTGTTGGACGTGGGTTGTGGAAATGGTAAATATCTTCACAAAGAAAAGCACATATTTAAGGTATGCATTTATTGTACCGTCATGTTATGTATTATAATACCATGTTTAATAGAGTTTTTATCTATATAGATAGGGTGTGATCGAAGTTCTAATTTGATGACAATATGTCGAGAAAAAGGTTTCGAAGTATTCCTATCAGACTGTTTGCATTTACCATATCGCGACAATAGTTTGGACGCAGTAATATGTATAGCTGTAATTCACCACCTTTCTACCCATGAAAGAAGAAAGCAGGCTATATTTGAATTAGCAAGAGTTCTTAGACCGGGTGGAAAATGCTTAATTTATGTGTGGGCGAAGGAGCAAGAGAAAGATTCTGTTAAAACAGCCTACTTAAGATACAATCCAAATAAAAATGAAGACAATACAATGTATACGGAAAAATTAACCGAGTTTGGAGTAACACTACCTGTACACGAAAATCGTAGAAAATTTATTTCCAGTGACATGCTTGTTCCTTGGAAGAAAAAAGGGGGCGGAAATTTTCTTAGGTACTATCATGTATTCGAAGAAGGTGAATTATCACGATTATGCTCAGAGGTGTCTATTGTTACAATAAAGGAAATATATTACGATCAAGGGAATTGGTGTACTACATTAGAAAGAAAATAAAATAAGTTGATTGCCGTAAGCTTTTATTTGAAAATCATGTTAAATACTCCCACTCTTAGTACTCGTCGGTAAGAGTAAAAAGAACAAGAAAATTCATAAGTTCGTGAATGAAACCTGAATATAAGAATTATAAATGCTTTAAATGATTTTATCTTTATTGGAAAAAGAACAAAATACATGGAATATGTGTTCTATACAGGGTTTTAGATATAAATAGTCCCTGATATCTAATTTTATCATTATAAACATGAATAATGCGTAATTAGACAAGAAAAGTGCACTGTACAAAGTTCACTCTGCTTGACTTTTACTTGCTATTGTGCTTCAATTGTGTATAATATATTTAATAGTAATATAGATTATCATTATCATCGCCATTAATAATAATAACAATAGTATTATCATTATTATTTTCAGCATCGTATTCCTCATTATCATGTTCGGTATTATTACTATTGGTATTAATATTATTACTTGTATTAGGTATCGTTTGTAAATATATTAGCACACCTTTTTCACAAAAGATAGAATCCAATCACAAAAGAAATTGTAGAACAACGATTGTTTCCATATACTATTTCCCCAACTTGTAACCAAATTTAATAGTCGAATTTCACCGTTTCGGTTTTTTGATCATGCCAACAGTGTACATAATATATACAACGATTGACAATACTAAACTATTAATAAAATTGTTATACATTCTTAATTGGCGAGTGCTTGATTAAGGACAAAGTACACTGTCCCCTTCTTGCTTAATAGATCAAAAGTTATACAGGTCCAACTTCTTCCGGATCATAGTTTTTTACTCTTTTATTGTATGCAATAATTTCCTGATCGATTAAATATTTAATGGTCAGTTAAAATTTGGTTAAAACATCAAAGTAAATACAGGTAACCCTTGCATAATGAAGAAGTTCCAGAAAAATGTCGCGTTATAAAAATCTCGTAAGGCGAGGATCAGATTACATACAAAAAGCAATGAAAAGTATAAATTGAACATAAGATTAATTAGTAATGATAATACTCCGTGTTATGGAAAACCGTAGACCGTGTTATATAAGTACTAGGAATAATTTGCAAATCGCATTTTATACGGACTATTAGCGGTATAGAAGGATTACCTGTAAACATGTTCCATGCGTTTCAGTTTTACATACCCTTTCATATCTGGCTCTATCCTCCTCTGCTATTGCCATGTACTTCGATTTAGTTTGAAGATCTGTACTCATCCACAATTTACCAAGCTCTTTAGCAATATCACCCACACCCATTTCTGGGTGTAATTCCCTCATTTTTCCACGCAACTCTTGGCAAAAATAGAAAAAGGCTGACCTGAAATAATATTTATAAAGACAATATCAAACGTTAACCAATATTATAAACACATACAATGCTCTCTTAGGTGCATCTTTATCTCTGTATCTTTTTGTTCCCCTACGAGTTGGTCTCTCTGTTTCTTCATGGCCAGTGTAATGTCTATCGTAATAATACATTTTCTTATTGCAATGTGCTCCATCTTCAAGGTGAACAATCTAAAAGCAATATAAAGTTGTGGAAAAGTAGAAAATGTAAATGTATATTGTTCTTACGCAAATGGCTGATATCCTTTAAAATGTACTTACTTCATTTTTCACTGGTACTGCATTAATAATGAAATTCTTACTTTGAGTATTTGACCACTTTGCTTGATTGTTTGAAACGCTGGAAACGTTTCCAGGTTTCATTACTGGTTCACCACATTCTAGAAATTGAAATGATTAACTGGATAGGTATCTACTAAATTCGTTTAACTTACATTATCCAAAAACATATATATCGAAGGAACATTTCAAAATGTAAAAAACAATTACCTGGCGTCATATTTGGTTGGCCAACAATCATTGTGTCTCTCATTCCAGCATTCAAAGAATTATCAGCTGTTTTTGCAAGGTAAACATTTTTTCTGTCATTAGATTCCATGATTACACAAAATTTCTTTACAAAGTTTACTGGGGAAAATCGCTAACTTCTTTGATACCACAATAATCTGTAAATAATAATTGTTATTTTAATTCTTAACCGATGATACCAAGTCTGGCAGGCTCTTGGATAATTATTTTTTTTATGTAACACTTAAACATGTGAACTATCAATCGCTTGGATTCCACTACTGTCCTAAAAGTAATGAAAGTTAATTTGCATCTTACAAGCAGTAGTATTCTTAGCATCAGTTCTTTTTGTTAATAACGCGGTTGACTCTGAAGTCTCTCAAACTCCAAGTCTCCTGTTATACGTTAAACCATTGTGTGAATAAAATATATAGCACAGAATCTTGAGCTATATAAAATTGTAAATATTGTAAACAGAAATGATAAATGTCCGTTATAACATGCAAATTGGTACTAATTCTTTTCTTTATAACGACAACAAAAAAGTGTTTCGCTGTATTCTATAATTTAAATATATCGACATAACTGCCTACTACTGATTAAATGTTAAGTATTGCTTACCGCAAATGTAATTGATAGGAAGTATATAACAAACTGTTGTCATGACCTTAATAAAACTGCATTGTAGACGATGTTCCCATTCTCTGTGAAACAAATACAAAAATATTCCAACATAAACTGTGCCGTATCGAAATAAAATATTTACTCTTGTTTTTCAAACTTGAACATTATTACAAATATAATATATCGCACAGTTTTACATCAATACAGAACGCATGTTATATATACATTAAATTAAACATTCTAATTAATGAATTATTAATGCTAACATAGCAGAAACCACTATTATTTAGAAAACACAATGTACATTGAACAATATATTATATTTTGCTATAAAAGTACGATTCGTATCGATACTTTTATAAAGTCGTCCCGAAATAGTGAAATATCCGAATTTTTTCATTACGATATATGTAAATAAAAAAAATATTTAAAAAACTGTACATAAAGAATCTTGATAAAATCGCTACGCACCTTTAAAAAAAAAAAGGCCAAGTATGGAGTAGCGTACATAAATAAGAATAATATTCTTAAAAAGAAAAAAAATTAAAGATAAAGGTATACATTAGAATATCATATTGATACACAAGCCACAAAACTTGCGAGTGTAACAGATATTTACCTACAGATGACGTACAAAGGCAATTGCTGCTACAACAACACAATACAAAAGCTACATACGTATCTTTCAATGCACACTCGAAAGAACCAACAGAAAAGGTGAATCGGAAGAAAATTATACACGAATGGTAACAAACGCTAATGTAACAACTTACCAGTAATAATTAAAAGCGAACGTTTAAAAAAAGAGTTGAGGAAAGGTGATTTGTATGCAACGCGGAACGTAACTTATTAAGCATCCATTCTACAGATCGGCTCTATCTATACGCATCTATTCGTACGTATCACGCGTACGGTGATCAGCATTATATGTATACGAAACGCGTACAATACTTAAATCTATCTTATACTGAACACTTGAATCGAAGTTGCTGTAAATCCTGAATATACACGGAATAGAACGTTCGTCAGTTATTGAACCATAGAACTCGGATTATTGACGGCAAGACTCAACGTTAAAAAACAGATCGTATAAACGAAGCTGATTGAAGCAGATATGACCGGGCATGGCCACTTGTGTGGTATGCACATACATATACAATGCACTTGCGCGCACGCATGCACGCACCTGCACAACAATTCTTGAAGAATATTATTCACTTTTACTATGGTTCCAAGTTTTCATATTTATCATCGAATATTCTTACTTTCGTTTTGTGTTCCCAGCGGTAAGGTCGTGGGACGGTTTGTTTTAAAATCGGGAGGAATGATTTCGTTATGAAAGCAATATTAGGGGAGGTTCATATGTCAACTGTATAATCATGTAAAGTGTAAATACACCAATTTTTAGATAATATTGATTAGAGTAAAATCATTATACATTGGTAAGAAAATAGTCCGACTATTTGTACACTTTTAGATTATACATAAGCGACATAAAACGTAAACTAATATTAGAAATTTACTTATACTGGAATTTCATTTTTGTTAATATAGAACTTAAACTATATTCTAGAAATTCGATTCCAGAAACTGTTCTAATGTTTGGAAAAATATATCCATTGTAAATATTTTTATGGTGAAACAATTACAAAAACATGTGTATATGTACAGCCTACTCTAGTACTAGCCGTGCCGAAGGTAATAATGGCAACACCGCGAGAGTCCGGCTGTGAGATATATATATATATATATCAGTATACCTAACCCAACCCATCCTAATAGACTCAGTTTCTCCATACCGGCCTCTTAGTTTCTTGCTTATTTTTCGAATGTTTACAAATCACTACTTATTGTTAGTAGTGCAGTAATGCGGGGAAGTTTCATTTATTAACTATGTAGGTCTTAATCTTTGTGTATACCACATTGATCTAATAAAAGGTATTGTGCATTCAATATATTTCAATTTAGTATTAATTATTGGAAAACTAGATTATGAGGAAGTTTGATAATGCATAATACACAGTTCAGTTTAATAAAAGAATACTTTATTATATTGTACAAGGAAGGTACATCCTTATTCAAAGGAGAAACTCTATCGAATGAATTTCGAAGAGATGTGTCGAGCAAATCAGACCCTATCGGTCTCTCTTAATATAAACGCTTTTGTATAAGCAGTGGCATTCCATTCCACAATACATTCTCAGGACTCATAAGAGATCATTTTTGTTTAACTGGGCTTTATGCAATAGATAAAACCGACATTAATAAGATTTTAATAGCATCATAACTAATTTTGTACAAGTTGATATTTATTATATACATACAGAATTATTGAAAAATTTGTTTTACATAGTTTTTTTCACAAGTTTCATACTATATTGAGTAGTTAATATTGCCACAGTGTTGTTATGTTCCCAATTGTAAGGGAATAATATTAATGATCTCCATGATCTTCCTGCTGATATAAACGGATTTTCAAAAATTTTCGATACCGTATATTTATCCAGGTGTGTTGTAGATGATTATATTAAGATTTATATATCCGGTTATGGGTCCCATTCCATGCTAAAAAATTAAATTGTAATATATGTAAATAATTAATTATGGAGGATAAAGGTACAACTATAAATAATGTATATTTTGATCACTTACAAAGAGGTGGTCTAGCCATTCCTAGAGAAGAAGTAATAACCTTATTTACTCATATGTGTACAATAATGGAAGCCATAATAAATGGTACCAATTTGGAATCAGATTTTCTAAAATCTGAAAATCACAAGCACATTTTATGTAAATTAACATATATTAATATTCAGTCAAATGCACATCATTTAGCATTTTCTGCTACATGCATTTGTTGTGAAGATTTTATAATTATCTGCACAACCCTTCCCTTCCAACTTATCCAACCTCTTTCCGTGTTCACTTAACCTCTTTGACTTCGTATCAATAATTTTGTCTATTTCAGGTTTCTATTAACTTATATATCACTTCATTCATTTTCAAATGTTGCGTTTTAGTTCAAAGATGATTCTATTTTGCTTCATACTAATATTTTCTTAAAACCACTGTAAAATATTTCCAATATTATGTATCGCATCACCAAACCATTCCGAGAGTCCACAAAATGTATACCACATTTATAACCATTAGTATACTTTAATATCACTTCTACTTACCATAGTTATAATATTTATATATTACTTAGATATAATTAATAAAGAATTGTGTACACTAACATAATTTTGTATGAAAAAGTGTTAATTGTAATCCCTAGTACAAGACTCCCATTATTGAAAATAGGACTCCCGCCGTTCGGTAAACACGCGGTGTTGCCACGTTGTTCAGCACGGCTAGTACTAGAGTAGGCTGTGCTGTTGCATGTGTTGTCACATGTAAATGAGTCTTATATTTAACAATTGAACATAAGTGATGTTGATTTTTAATTAAACATGCATTATTCAATTGCTGGATATTAACTTATATTTTTCACGTATTTCTGAATGACCCAATAATAATACAAAATATTATACATATAGTATTTCCAAGTTTAAATTACGGTTAATGCAATTTAAAGTTTGAAATCGATTATCTGGAAAATAATATATCGACTAATGTATTTATGCTTTCTATATTAGATATCGATAATGAAAAGACACTGTGAAATAATACTTGAATATAATTTAATTTCCATTTCGTGCGTGTAAATGAAAAGAAGAATTAATTTGTTTATTACTTTATTATAAACAATTTCATGATAGTGAAATAAAATGTGAAACTGATGCTACGAAGGGTATTGTTGTTTCAATTAAAGGTTATATTTACATTGGGAATACTACACGTGTTTAACGTGTAAATAAATATTTCAAACCATGAAGGAGGTTTTGTTAACTAATTGCGAAAGAAACTTTGTAAATAAAGCAGTGGAAGAAGGAACGGTATGTCTTTTTCGATAATGTACTGAATTGTAGGTTCATATATTACATTTTTAATTTTTCGTAAAATATTTTACAGCGATTAGATGGTAGAAATTTATTGGAAGCTCGACCCATCAAAATTTATTTTGGGTCAAATTGGGGTAGCTGTATAGTTTTGCTTGGGCAAACTAGGTATGCTGAAAATTCACCACTTAACCCTCCAAGTACTGGCTGCGAGATCTAGCAATTGAGTCAGCTAGGCCTCAGATTGATATATAGTAATGGGATTCGAAGCACTTTGAATCACTTCGAACCTGATTCAAAGCCTAACCCTTTCGCTACGACAGGCGACAATAGGTGCTCGCTATTTTGTTCACTTCGACTCTGTACTTACAGTTTCGATCTTCAAACATTTTTCTTTCATTAAGAAATTACGTATATCCGCTGCAAAAAAGCATAGTCAAAATAACATGAATAGGAGTTAGTTGTAAACTCGATTACTCACGCCTGTCTGCGAGCAATTTATACACTCTTGGCACTGCGTTCTGTTCAGTGGGAGTTTCTCGGCGGACAAGATGCTTGTAGCGAAAGGATTAAAATGCTTGGAAGTCTTGATTGTCATAAATGTCGAACAAATGAACAAACATACTTTGAGCACTCTAGCCAGGCATCTGGCCCATGTCACAGCAGGACCCCATAGCGCACAGGACCCTTAACTTTCTACGCTTTGAGGACGATCAAGACTTCCAAGTCTTCAAGAGCTCTAAGCTTCGAATCATATTCAAAGTGATTCGAATCTCCACAATCTTGAATAACTTCGAATTACTTCAAAGTTTACGTTAGAATACCCATCGCTACCAAGATACCACAAATACATAGTCACAGTTGTGCTCAGATTACCATTTCTTTTTTACTTTCAAAATGTGAAGTATCTTATAAAATGGATAGAGGTCTATCGCTCTAGAACTGAAAACTCCTTGATATGCCACCAATACACATTCACGGTCACTCGAGAGGCACAACTGGATTCGTATGAGTTTTGCCCACTTGTGAATTAATGCAACAAGCTCTGCTCAGGGATGTATGTCCTGGATATTCGTGCACTCTTTTTCTAAAAGTTTCAATTGGGACAGAGCTCACGGATGAGTGAATAGTTCTTAGTTGTCTACGCCCTTGAACTAGAGGGTTAGAACGTCGTTTGCTCTATTGAATATAATTTTACCTAACACTTTAACAGCAATGCTAATGCATAAAAACACTAGAATACTCGTGATTGGTCAACAGGGTTTTTTAACAGTGTTGAAGAGATCATTACCAATTTTCATGTTCTTTTCATATATACATAAGCAAAACTCCATTTCTGCAGTTATAATAACTAAATGTTAATTATTAAGTCCACTCATAAATAATGTCCTTTACTGAAACAAACTGTTATGACTAAAACGGAAATTATATATGAATCGTCGTAATATTTATTATTTATATATAACTAATAAAGTAATAACTATGTTACAGAGTTGTAGCACAAGTAACATGCGACATTCAACAGCCTAAGACTTCTCGCCCTAACGAGGGAATGCTGCATATAAATGTTGAACTTAATCCACTGGCAGCAATTCATTTCGATGGTGGCAGACAAACTGAGTTTTCAGTATTGATTAGCAGACAACTCGAGAAATGTTTTAAAGATTCAAAGTGCATAGATTTAGAATCTTTGTGTATTATAGCTGATAAAAAGGTAAATAATAAGATTTAACACCTAGTTGGCTATAAACACAGACGCTATTATATATAGCAAAAGATATTCACTTCAAAGTTTCATCTATGTAATTGGAAAGGAGTATTTATGTTTTGAATTGTAATAATTAATACAGGTGTGGAATTTAAGGGTTGACATTAATATTGTTAATCATGACGGAAACCTGATCGATTGTGCATCAATTGCAACATTAGCTGCACTATCGCATTTTCATAGGCCAGACGTAACTTCGAATGGTGAAGATATTATAATTCACCCATTTTCCGAAAAAGATCCTTTACCTCTAACGTTATATCATTATCCTGTATGTATCTCTTTTATAACATTTGAAAGGTTAGTTGTTTAAATTATTTCGTACCATTGAATAAGATAAATTAGATATCATGTCTTGACGAGATTTGATTTTTTTCTAGCGGAAATACAGTTATGGATCCAACGAATCTAGAAGAAAGAGTCGGTGTTGCTCAACTTACTCTTGGTATAAATTCATATAGAGAACTCTGTAGTTTGCATTTTAATTATTTGACGAAAACTATGACTGTACAAGATGTAATCTCAGCAGTTTCTAGTTACGCAGCAAACTATGCTGCCACGTTAGTGCAGCAGATTAAAGAAGCTGTAGCTTCTGACGTGGAAGCAAGGTGAAATCTGCGTTATTTAGCTATGCTGTAATATTTTATTGAAATTTATTGTAATATTATATTGACTTTAGGTATAAGAAAGATGATCGCCAGACAAATCGTTTTAAGAAATGCATAACGATAAAGAAATTGACATCATTTAACAGTGAATGTATTAGTATCAAGCTTCGAAAATGGGATAAAATAGAAGAAATGGAATCTAATGGTAAATAATTTGATGATTTTAGCAGCATATAGACACTGCAGCTTTTTCTTAACTTCCCATTGATCACTTGGTGACCGTAATGCGCTGAATGTGTTGTCTGTACATACGTAATATTAATAATCAGAAAGTTTAAAGTATGGTCAGATGAATTATTATTCTCATTTATTAATTTTAATAGAAAAATAAAATGCGCATAAATTCCAACGTACTCATATGTGCTGCATTTAAAACGATGTTAACGGAAGATCAGGCGAAATAATATTATCGGAAGTAAATGTGATAATCAAATATCAGTGATTTTATTATATTAATTAACATTTAACTCTTTCAGAAGCCCAAATGGAAGAAGTAGAAAATAAATATCAAATCGTCAAACCTGGGGAAGGTTCTGCCGAATTAATAACAGATGCAGTAAATATCTATTTGTTTAAAGAACGTTAGTAGAAACTATAGTAATAATATTCAAACATTTGTTTCATAGGCTGTATTATTTGGCGAGGGTGGGCCCAATACATGGAACATGTCAGAATCCTCGGAAGAGGAATCAAGCGATATGGAAATTGCGGCTGAAGTAAAACAAGAAACCAAGACAGTTATTGACAACATAGGTACCTTATATTAATTCATATTTCGATTCTCTGAGTCATATTATAAGTGCTAATAATAAATTGTCCCTTTCTTAGAATTAAGTGGGGATAGCGAAGAAGAAACCACTGAAATGTTGGACACAAAACATTTAATGTAATGAAACAATATACGATATTTATAACGAATTAAAACGCCATACTATAAAATGTCATTATAAGTATGTTTTTACTTATACATATATTACTCACTTTACACAATGAAACGCAAGAAGTAATACCGTAAATAAACAATACTTTGCGTATTCTTACACATATATTTTTTTTAATGTGTTTTATGCATACATAGATCTTATAAAATACCTATGCCTATTAACAAGTAAAAATCCATACATACATTTTTGATCTCACTAACAAAATATTATTACAATTAACAAAACTCATGTAATTACACCTAGGCTATGTAGTATCGTTACTTAAGCCATTCTTTTGATCTAATTTATTGGCATTAGTCTTTACTGTGTAAATAAAAAAGCTAAGTGCTTCTTTTTCAACTACTGGGATAGTCTTAAAATGCTTCATAAGAGTCTGAAATAGAGAATATTATTCGTTACAGATATGTTCAGATTCGTGGAAAGTCTTGATGCTTTTATAATTTGTATCTTTAATATACTTACGTCTGCTAACTGAGCTTTATTCAAACCCGGCCGCGTGGAAACTTTGTAATGCCTTTTGTACCGCCTTAGCGTGCCAACTTGTAATTGGAAAAGGTCAACCTCGGGAAGGTCATTGTCTGTTTCACCTGAATCTTCTTCTGAATCCTTACGTCTTCGCTGCTGTTGTTGTTTAGATCTTGCACATTGTATCACTTGTTTATGATAATCACAAATGTATATATGACGTGCCTATTGATCAATTAAATATATAGAAGAAATTATTACTCGATTGCGCATAGTAACTCGATCTATTTCAAAATTCTTTCTGAAATGTTATCTATAAACATACCCGCGCAAACTAAAAAGATCTAAACAGGGTACGTGTACGAAATATGTATTAGACAAAATATTGTTTCTGGCTTTCATAGTAAATGTTACATACAGTGTGTACTGTAAAAAATATTTTATATAAGAAATTGTCAATTATTATTAATGCCAAGATTAGCATTGGGTTCTATGAGCGTAGCAATCCATCTCACATCAAAACACAAACATCATAGACGGAACAATAAAATTTCGAAATAAGCATAGATGGAAGTAATATGTAAACATATTCGAATGTAATTATTTTCGCAATTATTGAACTTACCACCTGATCAAGATTAAGTTTCAACCGCCGCTGAGTTACAGTTTTTTGAATACGTTTGCTATAAGAAGCGTTGCCAGCTGGCCGAGTGCATCGTTCACCCTCATCTACAAGGCAACAAATTTGATCAGCAGCTCCTCTGGAATCTTCTTCACCGGTACTGAATCCATTCATTTTTTTTTATTCTTAACATCAACTAAATCAGTATGAAGAGTATTTAGAAGTTTAACAACCTCGAAATGTCTCGATGTATGCGTTTCCGTCAAAAAACGGCGTGTCTGAAAGTAAAATATACACGGCGACGTCTACTTTTCACGTTCATAATTTTCCGTCAAACGTCATTTGTTATATTGATAATTTTTGTCAGCGAATGTGATATCACAGTTGCCGGCGTAAAGGGATTTTACATTATTGCATGACGTTCATGCTTTTATTTAATGTAAAGATTTAAGGCACACGGATCGATCATTCGAATAGTAGAGTTTGCGTATATTA
The DNA here is from genome assembly GCA_963667235.1 of Nomada lathburiana. Taxonomy (NCBI): domain Eukaryota; kingdom Metazoa; phylum Arthropoda; class Insecta; order Hymenoptera; family Apidae; genus Nomada; species Nomada lathburiana. Next base: position 5,041,298 of record OY763898.1, on the reverse strand, counting down.
CGAAGAAGACTTTAATGTTAAACGACGTCGTATAACGTTTCACTTTCTTTCTGATCGAAGAATTTACATACGAGATATTTTCATGTATCTACTGTAGCGAATACACGGTAAATGTTATTAAAAGACAAATATTTAATGTTACTATTTTCCCGCAATACGTCTGTTTTCAGATATTTCTTTGAAACTCTATCGGACACCACTTCACCAGCTTCACACCGCGTTTTATTATTTACACATCCGCATTGACTCACTTTAAGACGAGAAGATGCATAAGGTGTACATCCAGCGACGTATATATATACATATATATATACACATACCAACGCATAGTTAAACTTACTAGTAAAATTCAGTTCTACCAACATTATATACGGCCACTGAATAAAAATAAATAACTTTGGATTATATATATATATGTTCATCTTATAATTTATTTAACTTTTACTTCATTTTGTATTTTACATTTGCAGCACTATTTTTCTTTTGCGTTGTTGTGCGTCTGTTTAATTTCTTTATTCAACTTGTTATTAAAATATGCTTACAAGGAATGTCAACAAACCTAACCCAAACCTATACAAATGTTTTTCCAACGATACGATACTACAAATATAAATAATAAAACGTAACGCATACTCAAGATATTTCCTAATCTAATGTTATAATTGAGTAAGCTCTAGTTTTTTTGAATTTACATGTTGTACGATTGCTATATAGATAAACTAGTAAGGCATCATTATATACAGCATCATATATGTACATGCTTGCAGATGGAATTTATTTAACATATTCGTAGTATTGAAAATATTCAACTCATGATGAACAATTACACACATAATAATCTAACAGCATTGATGTTATGATAAGGAATAAAGATATTACTTGTTTCCGAAATATCTCATTAAATGTAATATACAGTTTTCAATTTTATATAACTTAACATTCTAAATTGATGATTAAGCATGTCCCTGAGAGATTAATATAGTACATATTCTATTTAAGTGATTCTTAGTGAAATTTTATAGCTACGCTATAATTCATAAAATAGAATTCCTAAATATTGTACTTTACACTATAAATATAATAATCATTTTCAAAGAGAGTTCTATTTGTAGCAAACAATTAATCATTGTTTCCTTATGTAAAAATAATTACAACTATGTGTGAACTGTTGATAGAATACAATGTTAGTAATGCTTTATTTCCTGTATATATTTATACATTGCTACAGTGAAAGATACATACATATATTAACTCATCAATCTACCAAACCATATATATCTTGTACTGTACGCATCACGTTGGCGGTACTGTAATTTGCGCCTTAATATTTAGCTTACGGAATCTAACGCCATCTACAATAATATTAAGCTCTAACCTTAATAATTTGAAGTATTTATCCGCTAAAGGGTATTGATAATTCAATAAAACGCAATGAAAACGTCTTATTATTTAATATTCTTTCATTAGTTCAATAAAGTAAGTATTCCTTAGTGCGAAGTGAATGATTCAACGTAGGCGGTTTTCCACGCATGATTTTTCCCGCCCTTTCCACTAGCAGACATTTTATTGGGGGGGTAAAAAGAAACGCTTCAAAACATAAAAGGTTGATGCTGATTGGCTTACTTTTTGCGGCTTATCTGAAATAAGCCAATGGTAATACAGATTTTCCCCATACACTTTCATATGCCGCACAAGTGGCGTGGGGTCGCGATATTCGAAGCTGAGAATCCTTTTAGCTGTAGAGGACTGCCCAGGTAAGAAAAATCCAAATATTTTTCTTTTCGAATGTTGACAGATTTCAGCGACCAACAATTGATCACTAGGCTATCACCGCCATATAATTCGCGTAATACGAGCAATTATTTAGTGAAGTGCTACTGTGCTGCGTACTGTGCATATACCTTTTATTTCTACACAGCCGTCATAGCAAATGGCTGCCCGGAGATGTGTTTAGCAAGTAGGTTCTCGTGTACTTTGTTATCGTAATGTGTACATATGCAAGGGGATGTAGTGTGGCAGTTTTTACTGTCATGAAAATGTACATATTTTATATTTGGAACGTGTAATGTCGGTGAGACTGGTGTCACGAGTGTTTCGTCATAAATCAACCGTCAAGGCTATAGTCCGCGTACGATCGGTCTCTGTTTGGCTACTTGCGCCATGCATTGGCATATATGGGATCTTGTACTATAGTTCTCATCATAGTTTTATAATGAATAATTTTCCATTTAACGTTTAAGTTTTGGGAATGGACACGATGTAATTAGAAAACATATAAAAAATAAAAGGGACTTTTAGTCATCAGTTTGTGATCCATGGCGTAGTTTACAATATATTGCATAGCTTTCGATTTCCCGCTCACATCCCATTCTCTAGGCTCAAAGTTGTGCATACATGTTCCATAGTGACATATGTACGTTCTAATTTATTAGCTATTTTACGTTAATAGAAATTCATACATCCATCGTTAATATGTCTACGTTTTCATAATTATTGAGTTAATGAATGGTAAAATGGAGTAGAGTGGAGTGTTATGCACAGTATGTTTACACGTAAGCGTCTTTCGAGCGTCTGTTTTTGCCGTGTGCGCCATATCGATAGAATGCACGTTCTATACAAGGCGCCAAAATAATTTTACTTCTATGTTGTCTAACCGCTATCGCATTTGTACGTTCGGAATACGATATTCTGTTAGTCTCTGAAATTTGTCGACGTTGCTTTTTCTTCCATACTGTTACTACGAATAAAATGTGACTTAATTATATTGGGATATATGAAACTGATTGTATATAAAATGGTGGAAATATAATCAATGTACGGGCGACATGTTTGCAATACGCAAACGTCACCGTACTTGTGTGTGCGTAATATGAGCTTACATGTAGCCCGGTAGAGATGTGTACGTGATATTATACTTATTCGTCTTTTTTTGCTCATATTCACAACACGTTATCGAATCATAATTTTTTTCTGGGAGATGTATATTTTTTTTATTTATCTATGTATACGTGGACGTTAGAGTTCGTTCAAGCTGCAATTTCTGCAGCAAAAAGATATTCTTCAAATAGTTTCTCAATATTATGTATCATATTTATATATTTAACATATCTGATTCATAAAGATCGTTTCAATATTTCGATATATAACTGATGTATTTACAACAGTTAATCTGAATACCTAACAAGCACATATATAGCAACTTGAGGCATAAATTTCTTTTCTTTTTTTTTATTAAGTTTATACGAAAGATTGCAAATTGTGCAACATTTAAGCTATACGGAGTATGTATGCATTTTGTTCAGCACGATTTTTATTGTGTTTTAAAGCTTATGATATAGCCCGCTTGTATCATTTTTTATCAAAGACCTAATGTGATGTGCACCGATAGTTAGTACTTTAGACGGTTTCTCCACGTTTCAAGCGATGAACCGGAGATAAGATTCTTATTCAGAAATCGTAGCAACTTCGTAAACAAAATATCTGTGATACCTTTTAGTATTAAAATTAAAAGTATTTGATAAATATTTACTTGCTTTTTTTAATTTGAAATTAGGCATTTTTATATTACGCGTATAATACATTACCATTATTATTATTATTATTAGTAGTAGTAGTAGTAGTAGTAGTAGTAGTAGGAATAGTACTACTGCATTCAAAGTTGTGCAAAAAAATTATATATTTTAGTTTAGTTAAAAAAAGGGTTTAATAAATTAGAAAACATTTACGTAGTGCATAAGTATTCAATTTACATTCTTATTTTATCTATTAGCTCCTCAAATTAACGTTGAAGTATCCGAAAAACGTAATAAATTTACATACGTAAAATTCACTTGACACATAGCATGCAATATTATGCAATCAGGAGCAAACCAGTTATTCGATTTTATGTATGTACGAAACTAGCCATATTATACGTACGTGCTATGGAAAGTATAATATTACCGTCATCCATATAAATCAGCATCTTCTATATCAGGAATACATTTATTATTGAAGCAATATTAGAGAATCTTAGTGGATCAATGTCGAGACAATGTGAAAACTAATTATGTGTAGATTACGTTGTGTACTAAGTTCTTGACACAGCTCTTATTTATTCATATCGCTATAACGCATCGAATTTGAAGCTTTAGATATCATTCGTATACATATGATGAAAATATCAGGGAAACATATAAGGGACATATCAATTAAATTCATGTATGTTTCTGCTAATGAAACCAAGTACAATAAGTAGGAACATTTAATTTACTACTAATAATATTAAACCTCTGTTATTTATAGTAAACAAATTTATATACATATTATAAATAATTAATATTGAGAAAACGTCTTTTAGCGTTAGTATCAAAACATAGAAATATTAATGTTAAACATACAAGAAATTATTGAATTCTGAATATTATTTTCGACCGAATATTGCAAATTAGATTAATATACGTATATAACTGATTGTATGTATGCATACACTGAATTTTGTCGTCGCCATCCTATTATTTCACTAACACTTTTATATGCTGTCAATGTGATATAAAGCACTACTGGGCGACAAGCTATCTCTGCACGTTACGTGTATTAATAATCGATTATCGAGTATCAACATTTAACCAATGTTTATATGCTATAAAACTTCTATGTGGCTGCTATTAATAATCTGCTTACGCTCTTAACGGTACATAAATATTGCGTAAAATTTTGTGCAAAATCGTGTTATTAAATTAAACGATTATGTGCTTAGATATACAGACAATTAACATTATTTTCCATTAGAATTACATTTTCTTAGCATTACTTATATTGTATTTTCGTTGTAATCAGTTTCTTATTTTGAACAACATAATGAGATAGATTTATTTTGATTGATACTTTGATATGGCGAGCTTTGTAAATATATTTTGATTGTTGAATATTCTGTATGAAAGATATTGTTGTTTATCATTTTTCATTTATTTCAACCATACGTTTCTATCTATGTATAGATTTGCTCTTTCATTTTCGAGTAAAATAAATCTTCAAGTATTCATGCGATATTTACAACTTTACGTTTGAAGTAAAAATAAGCATCCGCAATTTTTATGTGAAAAGATATTTAAAATACCGGTGTCTAATTAATCGTATAAAAAATTCTAAACGGCTAAGAAACCTTTTTATATTACATGCATTCCTGTGACGTCAAGTAAATCTCTATCTTGGAAAGGTTAATCCTTTCATTTGAATGCGAGCATCTCACGTAAAAAGAACAGAACATTAGCTGTATTTCCTAAACATAAACTTCTACAAAATCCTGACCGCCACAGATAGCAACATTTTGATCATCTATCTACAAATTTTTAATTTTCTTTAAATATGGTTGTACATATATGTACAACCATATTGCGCCGAATAATATACGTATATTCGAAGTCTGCTCAATCACCGAAATTTAACTTTCTGCTAGAGGATAATTAATTAACATATTTTATTCTCGTAACTTTCAATATTCCTAATTTATAAAAATTATTGCTATCTTAACAGAGTAGCACGAACATTTTATTCCTAATTTTATAATGATCAGGTAAATTTTATTTTTCCGTTAATAAATTTTACTCTTTCGAAACATGTTTCTTTGCTTCATCGCAATTATTATACTGCTATAAGACATACTTTCATATTCTCGTGGACCATTGACCCACATAAGAGTTCCTGATAATTCCTAATTGATGGTGTACATCTGTTAAAAGATTGTAGTTTTAATGCTCCTTATTATTTTAGTTGCTTCGAGGTATTATTAACTTATAATGTTAAATTTTCTAAACAAAAATAGGCTAAATTACATAGCAATTAATGGACTTTGCGTAATTAGTATAATAACTGCAAGGCAAAATTTTTGTAATTATTTAATAGAAGTTCCCTGATATTTCAATAACTACAAACAAATGTTCTACCACAAAGGGAAGGATTCTAATATTTTATATGTATTTATCAATTAATTCATGAATCACAAAAAAAGATTTTATTGTAAATAAGAAATTATTACTGGAGTTTTATTTCATGCAGATAAGGAGTCAATTTTTGCAAACTTGTGAATAATAAAAATTTCTTTTGGGATAAAAGAATTTCACGTTTTGTTTACACCTATGTGCATAAATGCTAGACGTGGAAATATGAATAATTGTTTAGAGCTGCTTTTGAACACCGGCTTCTCGTTTATGTTGTTACCTGATTGACGAGTTTTTATTTGGGCAATTCCGATGTATTACTGCAAGCAGGTATGTGGGTAAAGCTAAAAGAATGCTTACGGTAATAGCTAGAACTAATCGAACCTATCTTTACGATGTCAAAACGCTTAAATGTCGGTGAATAGCATCGGAAAAAATTCTTCTGTATAATTAAACTTATTCAAAAATATCAATAAGCCTTGAAAGGGGAACTATTGAAGTAATTGCTTCAATACTCATAAAACGTAGACTTTTGTGCTATTTTCAAATCATAAAAGTAAACTAAGTGGTTTACTAATAACATAGAAATATTCTAGGTATTTATATTTTAATAACATGTCTTGTGTTCTAATTTTTGATATAACATTTATTTCTTATCTGTACAATAGGCTTTACAACGATAGAAATGATAATACTACTAGTAGAAATACAATTATACAATTGCTGAAATACCGTGAATTACAGTAACCATTGTGTTTGACAATTTCGATATATACGTGTAAGTCGCGAAAGTGATTTCCAGAGACTATCCTATTTTGAGGCATGACTCTGAATAAAATGATTCAGAGTAATATTACTCAAAATATATTAGGAGGTTTGTAAAATATAAAGTTTCTTGTGTTATCTTGCGAAATAGACGTATTAAATGTTATCAGACTACATTTAGAGATACTTACTCATATAATCTTTATATTAAAGAAAATTATATTATGTAATTTTTTTGCTCCCCTTAATGGTATGAAAGTTTCGTGCGAAGATCTTTTAATCTATAGCGTAATGAAATTTGACAATCACATTTTCTCAGTACAATTGTACAAATACACGTTTGTCTTTCAAATGTTTATGTTCATTGTACTAATAAGATTTCGCATATTGTTTCCTACATAATAGTCTTCGGTTTTTACGATAACTTTATCTTAAACAAACTTGTTAGTAAATATTGAATAAAACTTTGAATCGTGGATTTATAATGTTCTTTGCTCCATATTAATCTCTTGATTTTGTAAAGAATATTACAAAACTTATGCTTTACTTGCAATATAGGAAATTTCGTATTATATTTTACGTACACAGTTGCCAAAAAAGTATTCATGCAGTAGTGCATTAGTTTCACTTAATACTTCATTACTTTGGTGTTAAGATAATTTCTGAAACAATATACATGGATATGAAAAATATCTGTAAAAGTGTAATTGATGTGCTTCATATCCAAGTATTTTGTTTTAGGAATAAGTGTCTTAATACCAAAATAAGTTGCAAGTGAAACTAATGCACTGTATGAATACTTTTTTAGCCCACTGTATGTACTATGAAATATCCTGTGCTATTTAATATTAGTAATGACTATTTCGAGGATAAGGATCTAAAAGTAACAGTAAATGCAGTATTATTTTCATAACTGTTCTACAAAATATTTTTGCAGATTGCATTCGGCAGTATTATTATATTCTACATACATACATATTGTTGATATTATTACATGTACAGGTTCGGAATTAATGTGGGTAGTACATAAATAAATTGGGAAGCATTTTCATAGTAAACATACATACATTAGTTTCAATCAAATATATATCCATTATTTGTTAAAAGAATTTTTTGCATTTCACGACTCTAAATATTTTTCCTCATAAAAATATTCCACTTGGATTATAATGAAACGCAACAGCAGTTTCAAATATAGGAATAATAAAATTGAAAGTGATCTTGCGTAATACTGACAGGCACGTTCAACGTTATATATGTATGTACGTATAGCTCGCAATTACCATTTATTCGATGTGAAGAAAAAACAGGAGAACCTTACTCGTGTTCGTACGTATGAGAAAAAAACACATTTACGCGAAAAAAGATATTAAGTATTTTACATTGCTTCTTTAGACAGGTGCATCAGATAAACGCAAATATAACGCTCTTGCACAAATACTATAAAGTATGTACATGTACGCATTTGGCATTGGTCCATCCCATCATACATAGATATATCATGTTTCTTTTCTTATTCTGCACGTTAAAATTTCGTATTGCATATTTGAAAGTCGTGACATACACGATTTATCGTAAAAATGCTGTCAATAAAATGAGAAAAGTTTTCGTGTTAATCGAATTGATAAAAAGTATCAGACTGTCAACTATAATTATTGGATAAAATTCTCAAATATCAACGCAATGAAAACCGATGTGAGACTTATACATATTCGATTTACCTGGAATACTTGACAGTTTTAATTTTATAGAATTTATAATTTTAAAACGTTCATACAATCACTTAATTGCACCACTGGTTAATTTTGCAAACTAACGAATTTAATCACATTCACGTTCCTATCATTGCATTGATTCATTCTTAAAACATAATATCTTAGTGACAGTTGATATTTGAGATGTTTAAATATTGCATATCTTTTAGCATTTGTATATTGTACATACACCTTCATTTACATTAGGAACTGCGCAGATTATGTACATTTATTGTTATTTTGAACCTTTCTATATGTTGAAAACTTTATTACCCTTTTTGATAGGATTTTTGTTAATTAGTCTAGTGCACATTATCTAAAACAGATGCAGGTGGGGTTAGTTTTGTCCAAATTGTTAGATATTTGACGAACATTATAATGGAATCAGACAGCATTTTAATATTTTAAAACTTTTTAACTTACATTAGTGGTTTATCCATTAAATTTTTGACACTTAAGTTAAATGTTATGTTAAATTTACTCGGAAGGGAAAATCTGATATGTTGCAATTAGAATACTGTTACTTTATTTTTCATTGGACGACTTCCGTAGGTGAACAATTTCCATTGTCATTTTTTGTTACCATAATTCAATTCATATTATTGAACTGTACAAATGTATTAGTTATTTATACTAATATATTTCCAGTGCAGAAAATTGAACGTATTTATTTATACCAGCCAGGCGTATATTTTCCAAATTTCCAGATTGCGTACTTTCCGGTAGATAACATTTTCGAGTGAACGATAATTTTGCACAAACATTGATAAACAACAGTGAATGTACAGGCTTTTTTAAATCCTATATATTTATCATTCCTTCAATTTTATTTAAATCTCAGGACTATCTAATTTACAGTACTTGTAATGACATTACAGGTGAATGAGGACCAGATGCTTTTTATCGAATCTATTATTCTTTTCTTCCCGATGTTCTTTCATATTGTCAAATCATTTAATTATTTTTTCACGCTGGTTATTCTTTTGGAATTACGTATTTAGAGAGAGAGAGATTGGTTCGTTTCGGATGGAATCGACTTGCCTCGCTCGACCGAACATCGCGGTACCAACACGAGCCGAGAATTTGAAGCCAGGACTCTTTGCCTGCTGTGCCTTTTCTCTTTCGTTCCGTGTTTCTCTCTCCCTATCTCTCTCCTTTTCTTTCTTTCTCCTTCCTTTCGTCATCGGTACCTCTCTTTTTCTGGCCATTCCACCATTTCCCTTGTTCACCGTGCCCCTTCTTGCATTCGTTCGTTCGTTCGTTACGTTGCCTAGCTCTGGGAATGCGCGGTCTCTGGTACCTCTCTCTTTCCCGCGTACGCTTCCCGCTCGCTCACTCTATCGGCCTCTCTCTCTCGTTCCATCTCTGTTTCACTCGCTCACGCGTCTTATTGACCCGGACCCGGTTCTCTTCTCCTCTCTCTCGATTTGCCGGGTTACCTCCGACTCGCCCGCCTCTTGATTGGGCGTTGAGTGGGAAGAAAGGAGCCCGACGAACAAATCCTATGATATACATTTTCATTTTGTCTTGTCTGTGCGTGATTTTAAAAAGTCGGAATTCCGAAAGCTTGCGCAATTTGACGTTGTCTCTTATTCGTTAGAAATTGATCGTAGAGTTTCGGTTGCCTCTTAACATAGCAACGTTCAGTGATCGTTCCCACGATATGTTTCCACATTAATAGATTTGATCTTTCTTTTGATAGCGGTTAGAAATTACAGGGTATGCTTTGGCTATGGGGTATGAGTTTATGGGGTACACGTCCAACGTTGCATTCCATATGTGGCACTGAAATTTACGCTTCGTTTGACTAAACTTAATGTATTTCGTTAATCATAGAGTTTATGAATATTTTTCAAAGTAGTATTACAAACAATAAGGAAAACGGTACTATAACAATCATTAGCCTGACTGTAAAAAATTAATTATACTTCTGCAAAATATGACTCATTAATGTCAGGTTGTATTCTTCCATGAGATTATCAGGAATCTAATTTTTATTATACATTGCCTACGGTAAAAGGTGTACGTATGTAAACTTTAATTTGTTAACCAGTTTTTGTACATTTATGGAGGTAACATGTTTTATAGGTTTCATAGACAGAAATATGGCAGGTAGTATTGTATTGGAAGTTGAATTATTGGATCATAGGAGTGATTAAATAGTGTATACACATGATATGCATATGCGTTGCCTTTGATAGATGTTTATACAAAAGTAAAGCATAATTTCGTCCAATTGAAACGAATTGTGAAGAAATTGTTTCGTTTCTTATTTCTCATAAAAATTTTAAAAGTTCTTCCCTATCGACTGACAAGTGACATGGAGTAAGAGTTCTTCGGTCGGTAAAGCCGACTTGACACGCAGGAAAAAGGGTGCGCGAAAAGCAGGAAGTGCCAATGTGGAGCAAATTCCAGTGACCGTAGCAGTGTAACGAAACTAAGAAGGGTAAAAAAAGGCGCGAGAAGAAAGAGCGCACGGCGACAAGTCAGAGTTGGTGTGTCTTCCTCTTCCTTTCGCTCTCTTTCTCCGCCTAAAAGTTGACCTCGAGTTTCAAGGGTAGAGAAGGGTTTGCAGTCATTTGCCCCTCTACCTTACCGGGGACTACGAGCCATGGCTCTCGAATTCTCTACGAACGGAAGAGAGAAAGCGACGTTGCCTCGATGTCAGTAGTGGTAGACTCCCGCCATCCCCACCAGAACTGAAATGTTGTTCGATTGGTCGACGTACTCGGATTTTCCTTTGTGAGCGGGCGGGTGAAAGCGTGGCTTGGCAACGCTGCACGAGTTCGCCGGCGTCCGCTGGAAGGAAGGCTAAGCTTGTACGAGTGGAAAAAAGACAGAGAAACTCAGAGAAAGAGACAAACAGACAAGTAGCGAGTGAGACTTCGGGTCGGTATGGAAGGGGATCCGGTTCGAGAAAGAGAAAGAGAGAATATACAAGCGTCCAGCCAGCCCGTCCTCGCCAGGTTCGCCCTCTGTGTGTGCGGTATCGCGTGTAGAGTCGGTGGCGAGAGAAGCAATCCGCGCGTGAGCTTCTCCATGTGAAAAAGCTATTACGCGTTTTTCCACTACCACTGTGCAATAGGCAGCGTCGATGTGCATATACACTTAAAAGAAGTATTGCGTTTCTGGATGAGCGTGGTGTCGCAGAGAGTACGTAATTAGCACCGTGTGTACGAACATATAGAAGGGACGTTACGTTTCCAACGAAGAAAAGGACAATATATTTTATATACATATATGAATATATATATTTGCGTACGAGAAGCGGTAGTGTACGCATAAATGAATGAAGATACATACTTATGTCTAATACTTTTATCGCTGCCTCCGAGAAGAAACGTTGTGTCTCTCGAATGAAAGGCTCCACGAGTACATAGGGGAGGGAAGAAAAGGGAAAGAGAGAACGGAGAGAGACGAGTCGGCAAGAGTAAGAGAGGGGGAAAAAGAGAGACAGAGACAACAGACGCACTGTATCTGTCGATGGTGGGGAGACAGAGGGAAAAAGAAAGAGCTAGAAGGGGCGAGAGAGCGCCCTCCCCTACACACCCGCCCGCCCTTCTCCACTACTCGCCATACCAACTCACGGAGCTAACGAACGGTTGAGCGTAGCGTCGAGTAGACCGCATCCCAAGTATAACGTACGTATTCACGAGGACCTTCTCTATACACTGTGGAAAAAGCGTGTATGAAGCCGCTTGTGCTATCGGGAGTACTAGTAGTGATCGTGTAGTGCGCCGGCTGGACAAGAGAAACGTGGTGTGACAGTGTGAGCACGGTAGCGCGTGCAGTGCGTGTTGCGATACACGACGGTCACGAACAGGAACACGTTTACGAATGTGAGGGTGCGTATGCGTATATTTGTGTCTCTATACACCTTTCCGTAAGAGCAAGCGAGCGAGTGCGTGCCCGCGCGCGCAGCGTTCGCGTGCATATGTGTGTATGTTCTGTATGAGGGACACAGACGAGCGTATGTGTGGTGCGTGAGTGCGTGGCTTGTAATTTCTTCGTGCATCCTTCTTTTCCTTGTGGTGGTACCCGTTTGGTATACGAGGCCGAAGTGACAGACAGACCATCCGCGTGTACGATATGTCGGAACACCACCGCGTAGCCGGTGGCTGGGGCACAGCGAGCCCAGGAAGCCGTGAGGATGCCTCCGGTGGTACCGCCTGGTGGCCTTCGGGTTTAAACACCGTGTCGGCTGAACAACAGCAGCAGCAGCAGCAGCAACAGCAACAAAATCTTCATCAACACCTGATGAACCAACAGCAGCAGTTAACGCAACAACAGCAAGCACAGCAACAGCATCATCAGGATATCGTTAGGAGTACCGCTGCCGCTACCCAGCAGCTTTTCTCCTACAAGATGGCCTCCAGCTTTCAGAACCCAGCCACCACGGGCACGCAGTCGAATCCCGTCTCGACGTCTACGCCGGTTGGCTCTTGCATGAGGGGAGGCTATGATTATAGATTAGGAACGGGGCCCGGATCAGGCGGTGGTGTACCAGGTACACCTTCTGCACCACCGCCTGGAGTACAGTGGTGGTACCCAGGTGGAGTTATGGACGCCGGACAGAACAACCTGCATCAACAATTACAGGGCCAACAACAGCAGCAGCACCTCTCGCCCATTACCACACAAACGTCCACGCCCCCCGTTATGTCCCCGGTATGTTACGACCACGATCGACCCCCTTTATACCATTTATGCTCTTTTTCTTATCATTGCCTGCTTTTCAATGTTATATTGTTCATTACATGTATTTGTATATTTTTTCACCCTACATCTATTATTTGTCGGTTATTTAATTTCTATTTGCGCGGGACTATATTGGAAGGGCTCTTGGAAGGAAAACGTTTGTTCGGTTCTTTTTAACATTTCCTATCAATGGATTTTCGCATATGCTTTTTAACCGATAGGTCTAAGACGTCTCTAATTTGCTGATTATGTTGCAATTATTTCGAAAGGTTATGTCCTTGATGCATCTCATTCTTGAATTATTCATTTCTTTCTTCTTTTCGTAGGTAAAACGAGAAAAGCTATTAGTGATCCGTTAGTAATTGCTCAACATACAAAATACGATCTCCCAGTGTTTTACTTACTTCGACATTCGCTTAATTATATATCTAAATTGGTAAGGGTAGTAAATATCCGAGATTTATGGTTTCCTTATGTTTTTTTACTTATTTTGCAAAGCACTGATTAATCGATTTCGACAAGCCTGGAAAGCATCAGTATTTCAATCTGTCTTCAAAGTGAAAAAAGGACCCAAAGGAGTGGGGATAGTTACAGTAATTATAATAACACGTGACCGGATGTCAATTCCCTAGCTGCAAGTAATATTTTCATAACGATATGCTGTAATACGCAAATACAATTCTAAGAATTTTCAAATCTTGTTATTCTACTTGTCTTAATTGTAAAAGTTTAAACGATCGTCATTGCTACGGTTACACTGTGACTCGTTGTTTTGAATTAGTATATCCTTAGCTATGTTATTGTGATATTTACTCGAAAGTTATTAAGGACAAGAATCTTACAAGGGACTACTAAACAAAATATAAATTTAATCTCGAGCCATGGACTACACAAGTAATTTTTCTCTTCTCTTATCAATTTTTACATCGTTTGCATTGTACGGAATTTCAGGGATACATCACTATGTTTAATTAAAAATTTTATGTTTAGGTAGACCAAGCAGTGAATAGCAGCTGGGTCGATTTTAAATTAATCCTTGGCTCTATTCCTTGTCAAAAAATCTTAATAACCGATCCTATCGTGCTTGCTTTAGCACTACCGTCTGCGTTTCATCCTGACTCGCGTCTCTTGCCCCACCGACCGTTGTCCGCTATTGATTCCGGGTTTCGTGCGGCCTTCTTCGTACGTACGTTCGTACAGTGGCTCTTGCCGCGCCAGTTTCCTTCTTTTTTCGATTCCTCCGATCGAAGTGTTTTAGTCATTCATGATTAGAAATAGAAATTCCAATCGATCGTCGTCTTTCTCTCAAGGAATGATATTGTCCTTGAATCATTTACTTGTTTTAAAGTGGAACTTTTCTTTTCCATTTTATGCTTGCGATTGATTTGATTATTGTTGAATTTTTCGGTTTGTTTGATATTATGGCAAAAGAACTTCTTCTCATAGTCACTTTCATTAATTGAAAGCCACTACAAAATCTTCATTCGTAGGAAGTTTGCAGGAATACTAGGAATCCAGTTTTTGATCATTCCATTTTATGTTTTAGCCGCTCACAGTTAGGAAGACAAAAATTCTAATTCACACAGTCACCTCTTTGACATGAAGGGACGCCGCTTTCAAATTGGTTTTATCGGTTAATTGCGAGGGGAGGAATACCAATTTTCGTACATGCGAAACGATTTCAAACTTTTCTCCCTTTTATCCTTTTTATATTCTTACTTTAATTATTAATTAGTAAAAACCTTGATTTACCGAGGATTCTTAAAAAAAAAATACCCGAATTTGAATTAATTTCGTAAATAAGATATAAAATCTATATCGTAATACTGTCCATTTGTTTTATTCCTTTATATTTGTGAAATAGAATTTTTAATTACCAGTTCTTTGTTTGAATATAAGCCGTGTAACCGTTACTTTTTACGACTATTCTGTTCATTTTTGTTTTACTATTATTTAAGGTTTGTTACAAAATGCCATATATACAATATATTTTCAAAGAAAATGGAATGAATTTGCGAACAAAATTGAAATTATGTTGGCAAAAATTAAAATCAAAATTTTCGTACTTTGAGTATACAGACTTAACAATTCTCTCTCATGTTCCAGTCTAATTAAAGGTGAACCCTGCGTGTTTAATAACACAATTTCATGTTTATATTGTATATTTTTAATGGAAAAATTAACTATCAGTTTATGAATTATTTAAGAGTTGGGGAGCACAAAATACATGGTGTCCTGAGTGCACAGAGTTGGTTAGTTAGACTGCCTTAAATCGTTACATTTTTCTCGAATTCTACAGCACTAGAGCCACGAATATCGACCCAATATAAACGTACATATGACGATGTAAATATTCTTGTGTTCAAAATGCAGACGTGTAACGTGTTTGAATTTTGCCTAAGGTGTCAACATGCTAATACTGCCAACGTATATAGATGATGCAATATAAATTTCTTGTACTGTGTTTAATGGATATTTATTTAATACAATAGCCGTACGGAAGCGTAATTTACATTTATCATGGGAAATATTTTGATATTATTTTTCGGTAAGGTTTGTTAGATCTTCGACGATTGGCAATATTAAAGACTCTCGGTTAAAAACGGCTTTCTTAGAAATTCCGAATTTTTCACGATATTCCAATAAAGAGCACTCAATATCCCGGAGCATTGAAAACGTATTTGGAGCAATATTAAAAGCGGGGCTCGAATGAAAGTTCAGATTAAAGTCCGTATCTATCAGGTGGAGAGAAAGTCAGAAAGTGGTCCGAAAATTTAAGATTACAGTGATAGAGGTAAATGGAGGAAATAAACTTACGTTCTTTCTAGGGCATAGAATGTTGAACGTTATTGAAAAACAAGAGAAAAATATTTCCATCGCTTTCTTTTTTCAATATAAATTGCCAGTATTATTGCAATTTATGCGCATATGTTGCAAAGTGATATATTTTCACAGATATATTGTCTGTTATATTAGAGCTTAAACATTTCTCTCATGTTTTATACATCGAAGATAATGGGCCACAAATATATTTCGCAGTAAAAACCTTTTTGCATAACTTCTAAAATTCTTTTTAGAATTCAAATACCGTAATGTTCGGTTACAGTGTTTGGATGAATCTTGGACTTGGCATTTATCTTATCGTTTGGGAAATATTTTTAAACTTACGGTTAATTGGTGTTTCAATTTCCACAATAATTTTTTGAAGGACTAATTTCAGTATGAAATTAAAATAGCAGTAAGTTTAGCTCGAACGTTACGAAGTAACTTACAACGACTTATGAAATCCTTATGTAACGTGTTGTCTATTGTGAAACGAAAATATTAGCAGCAGGGGTTTACTGATATTTTATAATTAAAAACGATAGAAGCTAACGTAGAGCAGAATATCGGTATTGTGAAATTGGTATTAAAGACTGATAAATATGTAAAAGTTTTTCTTCAAACTTATTAAACATGAAAAACTGTCGTTGTTTATTATAATACTTGGTTCAATTTTGTAGATGTGTTAATATTTCGTAAGGATCAATATTACGTTATTACTATAATTTAAAAATATAATATTTAATAGTAAATATCACGATGCATATGTCTATGTGTTTGATGTATAATTTTAGTGTATATATAATTCTAGTATAATTTTGTCTAGTTAAAATGCTCGGATATACATTCCATTTTATTTTTATAACTATTGCAAATGCAAATATGCTGTTATGTATTTCATATTTTCATTACGTTTACTAATGGTTCGTTGCTCGTGGGTTACCAATTTGTCAGTTGTGGGCTTATATATTTTGAGCACATTTATAGCTAGACTACTTTCCATATGATAAAAATGAAGGAAAACAATTAAGGGCTCCGAAGAAATAGACGTCACCACTATACTTTAAACTATATGTTTTATGTTCGCAGAGGTGGAGCACACGATCTTAATTTTAAATCTGTGAAATATTAAGGGGTTAAATCAAATCCTGCACAATTCTGTTGAAAACAAGTTCGTTTGTTAACATTTGTACTGAAAAATCAGTGAGAAAGTTATTCGCGTTTCTCGTGTTTTTTTATTGTTTCATTATATGTATACGAAAATTATTTTTGAAATTGAAGGGATGAATGAGTGATTAAATTGAAAAATTGAGATGTGCTATTATCGTTAAGTAAATAGTGCTTTTTATAAATATTTAAGCAATATATTCTTAATTGTGCGATCTCTGTCTGGTATTTATCTTTTTCTGCAAATTGACAAGAGATAAACCTAAAAGCTTCAGCCAGAAATTGTCATACACTTAATTATTTGGATTGTAGACTTTTAAGAGAAATAATAACCGATTCAACATATAAAAATATTAAGCACTGTTAGGTGATAAAAATTAGTAACGATGGAAAGATCCAAGATTTGTATAAAAGACTTCAAACGACTTTAACTAAAAAGAATTTTATAATTTAAGCCAAGTCAAAGTAAGGAATGAACAAATTAATATATTGCCTTCCAAATACTGAAAGCAGAATTTTTGGGGTAATAATAAAAATGCTCCAGGGCAAGTTTAATTTTTAAATATGAAATAGTTAGAAATGCAATGCAGAATACAAGATTTTGAGAAATTTAATATCCTGTTTCACCGATAAAACTGGAAATATGACCTCAGAGAAAATCGTAAAAGTATATTCAGTGCCAAACAGTCTTCCGGCAAAAAATGGTTTACATTTAATATTGTGAATTGCTGCCTCTCTTTATTTCATTTTATCGCCTAAATTTTATTTGATGTTTTATTGAACAGCTTCCATTGTGAGATTGAACTAAACTCCAATATTAAACAGATAGGATATCAATTTCTATTTGAACATACGGTTAAATGTTTGTTAGGTACACGTAGTAACATGCAATCTAAAAGTAATTTTAGTTGATGCCGAAAACACGATCTCGTATAACGAAGTTTATACATGACTGTTCATTACGAACACTAACGATGTTCGCGAAATTTTAACTTTCTCATGCTTCGTCGTTTGATAAATATATTTCCAAAATATCTTGAATTTTTATAATTATATAGGTTGTAGTAGTAATGCAATGCTAATGAAATTAGTATAAAATCTTTGATTTTATGAGATAAGGCGGAGACCTTCGTTTATCAATTATATTCTTTCCCCATTTCTATTTGGATAAAAATTAAATTAAATTTACAATGTGAGCACGGCCCTCTACATTTTATAAATAATGTTCTAAAATATTTGACATATTTTAGATATCCCCTTAGGAATAAAATCATTTACTTTACGATAAATGTGTTGCATGCGACATACTTCAAGCATCTCTCCACTAGCATTATAACGAAGTTCGTATAGTAATTGTAAAATTCTCTCCTTAACTCTCTTTTTTATTGCTGATGTACACTACAGTGGAACTATAGTAAAACCATAATACAGATTAATGTTAATAATAAAGCTCTACTATGCTGCTAAGGCTCTATACGTAGAACGCGATAATACGTTTTTTAAAGATATTAGTTAGCTTGATGGCAGTTATTATATTACCCTCTAATCACTACATATTAATAAATAATTTAAGATGGCGATTGAATTTTTAAAAGTACTAGTAAAAATTCTCATTACCTTCAGGAAACTTGTACTTTCCTGTTAATGAGCTTACACAAAATATCGACTTCGTGAACAATACTCTTTGAAGCATGTATAATAGAGTATTAAATATTATCTTTGAGAAAAGTTAATATTAATCGCGTAATCGTTTTTGGGAACATCAAAATTGGAAACTTTGACAAATTAAATATACTTACACAAGAGAATTTTGTTTTTCTCGGACATTGTACTATAAACACATAGCTTATAGTATCATAATATGGCTGCACGCAATACTGTTATGCGCCTAGCATTATTATTTTCGTCTGCGGAGCAATGCTTTGCATGTAGGAAGGAAATCGGGTTAGAGATCTAGAACTTTATTTGTCCAAATTATTTATGTGTCCATAGCAATTGGGACCTATCTATTGCACGTTATATTGGTAATAGATTCAACTAACACAAACTATTTGTGTATAAACTGTCCTTGTACGGAATAATTATTCGATATTCTATGAAAAGTGCAGTCGTCGAGATTGATTTATCGATTGACAAGATAGTATCGACGAAGTTTGAATGTAATTTGAGTAATACTTACTTGCATACAGGTATTAATTATCCACGTTGCTCTATTTCAGATTTTAGCAATGCAACACTATATATGTATTAATTATATGCAAGGTATTCCTGTAATTATGGTACCTACAATGAGGTGACTGTTCATGATTGATCCGTTGATTCATGATTTAATGCTCATTTAGAGATAAATTGTAACTTCAAAAGCGATGAGAAATTATTGGTATTGTTCATACTTAAATGTACATGCACGAATATACAGTAATTTAAGTAATGCATGAGTCATACCTTTCGAATTCGTTTTTGCTTGAAAACGGAGCTTCGGGAGATGAGCTATCATTTTTTAATTTCGTTTTTTCTGTTTTTTTCCAATGAGTCAACCTCTTGCCGATCGTACCATGGTTACGGGGGCATATCATCCTGTATTTATAGTTCGAATACAAGCTATTGATAGATGAAACAAAAATGAGAATTGAATATGCAATGGGAAAAGTTATAATACATGAATTGACGCTATGAATTTTACAAGGTTGAACAATCAATGTTTGCGATCGATCGGAACGGATGAAAAATAAAGAGAAAAAGTGGAAAATATTTGAATTTCCTCGGGTAACAATGAACGTAAAACGCGAGCAGTTGGTCTTTTGAAAATAAAAAAATGCTTTCAACAAGGGTTAAGTGGGCACTGGCAATTTCAGCCGTGTTTAATAACGTTTCCCTTTGTTTCTTCGATTGCAGCACCAGATACAGCAGTTACCGCAACAGAATAATCTTCAACAAAATAACATTCAGGGCTTACAACAGCGGGACAATATGCCGAGAGGAAAAGATTCGAAGCCAAGGGGACGGATGACCGCATACGCGTTCTTCGTGCAGACGTGTCGCCAGGAACACAAAAAGAAGCACCCCGAAGAGAAAATCGTCTTCAGGGAGTTCTCTAAGAAGTGTGCAATGAGGTGGAAGGTAAGAGACACTCTGATTATTATTTTTCATTGTTTTATTGTACCCTGTTTCAATGGCCATTGTAATTGTATTCTTGTATATTTAATACAATGCCATTTATGAAAGCATATCACAGATGCGTCTGAGATGTAATATGTACATACTTCTTTTACTGTTGGAACTTAGCTTGCTGTTTTGAATTAGCTAAATACCTGCTTCTTCATTAATATACTGATCCATCGGCCAAAAGGTTGATCAGGCTAATTAACGGATCGTCCAATTAAGTGATTTTATCAGTTTCTAAAGTATGCAATACTAGAGTAGCTTGAATGTCCAGTACGTTAATTGGACATGCAGTGAAACTTGCGTTAAGTGCATAGTGTTTTATATTCACTTCTACTATTTGATGTACTTCGTTTTTTTTTAAATAATTTGGTTTAGAATTATAAGGTAACTTTTATATTGATGAGAATGTATTCACGGAAGTAAGTGCATCATTCTTTAAACTGTCAGATGCTCCGGTGTATATTAAGTCCTGTAAAGTTGATAATCGAAAAATATGCATGACATGATGTTTTATATATTTTCTATTCTATTCTTATTTTATTTTATATAACTTTATGTGGTTTTCTATGCGCATAATATCAGCAGAATTGATAGGAAACATCGATTTCGTGATTTACAGTACAACAAGAATAACTGAGAAAGAGTATTTTGTAAATATGTTTGTTAGAGCGTACATAAGAATACCCTTTTCCTTTTGGCTGTTCTGCACTCATAATTAAGTAATCTAAAACGCACATGATAAGTAAACAGTGAAAGAGTAAGAAATTTAATATGTTTCGTACAAAGTAGTACTATGTATACACGTATTGTCCCGACAACAAATTTATTCTGTCCTTTAAACATTATTTTATCGATATGTGCCTAAGTATCCAATTTTGTTGTAATATGTAGATGTATTTACTGTTTATAACCTGGCCCAAGAATATAAGCAATATTCAAGTGCATATATATTTTCATCATAAATATGCAATAAAGCAACATACGCACCATTAAAAAAAAGCTAGGGAAAGACATAGGGCAAGAGAATATAATCTTCGTCACATGGAACTTCGATTGGATTAGAATAATTTTATAACGAGACGTATCTGTGTAGTCTGCTTCTTTAAAGATACAAATAATATTCTTTGTAATTAGTTCGGTGAACATGTTTCATGATATTACCTGTAATGGTTCTCCTGGCGTTGTTCGTC
This sequence comes from Nomada lathburiana, assembly GCA_963667235.1. Taxonomy (NCBI): domain Eukaryota; kingdom Metazoa; phylum Arthropoda; class Insecta; order Hymenoptera; family Apidae; genus Nomada; species Nomada lathburiana. Next base: position 5,019,818 of record OY763898.1, on the reverse strand, counting down.
GGAGTAAAAATGTAACTAATTTAAGTAGTAACTTACAGTTAACTGACCTCATCTGGAGGTAGCCATACGTTGATTTCTTTTGAGATAATTTCCCCGTATCTTTTCATACACAAGGCAGTCTCTAACAGAATCACTTTTAACGCGAACAGCCTATATAATAAAGGAATGAGTAACTTGTATTAAAAATTATTTCATTAGGTATATTTGCGAAATATTTCGGCCTGTAGACATTGGATATATTTTGCGTCAAATTATGAATTAAACGTTGTTATTAATTTTGTGAGATTGCAATGCATATACGTCCGTGTTATTACATCGACTTCTTGTTTAGTCGATCCGTAGATAGTACTCAAGCATTTGAATAATGCCAGTAATGTAACATATCAATTTCAAAATCACGTTCAATTCTTGATTATATGAATTTTACTGAATTCTAGTCAGAAAACTAGTTTTAACGTGAACAGCTCAGGAATATTTTGGATTAACGGTTATCGTATACCTGCACCGACTACCTGTGTAATCCTGTCATGAGTAGGATTAGAATCGAGGACCGGTTTAAAACTCGTCGTTCCACAGAATTTGTCCCTTATATATAATAGGCTACGCGTCAGAAGTTAATGACATGCCAGTCACACACACACGTCTTTCTATTTCTCGAATTGCTTCCCCAATTTCCTTCCTTCCTATTTTTTAAAAATAGTCCAGAATTCGCTAGAATTTACCACGTACACCTGTATGGAGTACATATTATCAAAACTACAAGCGGTATAAAACTTGATTAAGAAATAATAAGATTTGCCGTTATGCAATAAATTTTCGATCAAACTTTATTTTTCTTTTAATCGGTTTAACTGAAGTATAGTTGAATACGAGCTAAGTATAGCTTAGATTCTTGACGTTAACACTATTAGAAGCCTTGCAGATGCGAATTATGTACTTTCTAGAAAATAATTCTGATGTTTTGACAGCAGCGCAACTATTTGAGAACATATAATCTGTTTTATTAATGATCTTTCTTATCTTATATTCTGAAAAAATACACATTTTAAGCGGGATAATTCGCTATACTATCTTTTACTTTGTATTTTTCTAATAGCAACAATGTTGGTTTGAAGTGAAATAGTTTTGCAATATCTCTCAATTTCTGTTAAATTTCGCAATACATAACTAGAGTCGAACTTTGTGACGTTTTTATTTTGTCTCTTATTTTTTTAATAATTTCAAGTGTAACACAGTGATATGAATAGGAAGAAAAGTCTATTACAATTTATTTACTAAGACAATATTTTATTGTAATGTTTACTATAACTACATACTGAGAACATTTTTGAAAATATCTAACGTATGTATGTCGCAAAGTTTTCTGCGAAGGAAAAAGTTAAGATGTTCATTTCTGTGAAAGAAGTTGAAAATGTGAAACACCGTCATTTTGAACAGGTGCTACTCCAACATCTGGTCATTCTACCCCTCGAAAAGGGAGACACTTTCTGCACGCTCCTCTTTTAGACTTCAGACCAGATGGTCTTCAGGATTAAAGACATCGACCTCCGTTATTTTACTAAAATGTTCAGCAGCTGCAAAATTTTAAAAGATCGTTTCATAAATTGTTAAACTTAAACGTATACTTCGACACGCAAATTTTATTATCGTAATCATGCAATGAGAAAGAAATATTTTAATTTAGCTTTATGACCTTTTTTATTGTTAATAATATTCTTGCCATTTGCTTAATTTTATTCTTGATCTTAACTTAAGCAGTTCGTGCAAATTAATCTTAATCGGAATAGGATGTTAAATGGAAAATGTGTCGTGTTAGTTACAAGAATTTCATTAATTTTTAGATTATGCCCCACACGTTAACCCTGCTATTATCGACCAGCCCTAAAGATAAAATTCCGACAATTAAAATCCACCAACTTGTTTAAATTCTTCGCTTTCCAACAATACTCAATTCCGTAAGCAGTCATATCCGAAGATGGATATGTACATATTTTACCTCGAAAATATATTAAACAAATTTGTTTTCAGTCGTTTGCGAAGTCCATTAATATTTATTAAAATTGTAATTTATTATTGCATTCCTTTTAAATATGTTTTTTCAGATTGTATTCATACTGATTTTGATGCTACACTGTGTGCATAATTGAATAAAGCAGCAAATGCATATGTTATAATTGTTATACGTATAAATTTGTTTTGTATTCAAATACCCAATATAGTTTTTGTAATTACAAGATTATGTATTTGGTTTTTATAGACTATGTCAGACAAAGAGAAGAAGCGTTTCCATGAAATGGCAGAGAAAGATAAAAAGAGATACGATGCGGAAATGCAAAATTATACACCACCAAAAGGCGAAAGCAAAGGCAGGGGCAAAAAACGCAAACACATCAAAGATCACAATGCTCCCAAAAGATCGCTGTAAGTAGACAAAGTGGACTTAATGATTCTGAATGAAAAGATGTTAAAATAGTTTAATTGTCTATATAAAGAATCATTGTAAAAACAGTAATGTACTTTATTCCATAGATCTGCCTTCTTCTGGTTCTGCAATGACGAACGTGGAAAGGTGAAGATGCTAAACCCAGAGTTTGGCGTAGGCGATATCGCTAAGGAACTGGGTAAGAAATGGTCAGATGCAGATCCTGAAACCAAATCGAAATATGAGGCTATGGCGGAGAAGGATAAGGCTCGATATGAACGTGTACGTATATTCAATATAATATTATCTTTCCACACAGAGTATTTAAAACTATAATATATACACCCTCACATACTAAACAGGGTGGTTGATTTTTCAATTTAAACTACAATATAGGTTTCCAAATTGTTCATACAAATCACATGTATTATGTTTTTGTTTATTTAGGAAATGACTGCGTACAAAAAGAAAATGAAAGACGGGGCACCGGTAGTAAGTGTTGTTCCAGTGAATACTGTAAAAAGTGACAGTGAAGAGGAATATAAAGAAGATGATGAATAGCGGATACACGACAAAATTTCATCTATCACCCCGTGTCCTTGATCCTGAAAGCATACCTCACCTACTGTACGTACCATTGATCTTAGCGTGAGCGTACTTACACCACTAGGAAAACAAATAACTAATCACCAGTCCCCGATTATTTACAATAATAATTAAATACCCGCGATTATAATAATTATTTTAAAATTGTATGTATGCGAGGTGCGAGAGAAGATGGTGTGAGTGACATTTGTATTTTAACATATTGATAGTATCATGTAAAATGGCGTAGGATAGCAGAATGAAAAGATATGGTGCCCACTTTCTATCAGGTGGAAGGCGCAGGGGCTCAATCATTGTTGACAATGTCTCCAGACTATGTTAAACGCTAACGTAGTTCTAAATAAAAACTGGATACAGCGGCTCCATAGTTGGGCGGTATCATTCGAAATAGTTTGATATTTATCAGTTCAGTTCATTCGCTGCCAGTGTAAGAAGACTTATATTGTATATCCTTGTACAGAATATTTCTTTAAATCAAATCTGTCGCAGGTGGGGCATGGGGCTGCTTTGTATGAATGTAATTGATTTAAGTACGTGTCGTATAGTTGTAAGTATTAGGATAAGTATATATTTTAATGCAACTTCGATTCTACATCTGCGTCAACATGTGATAGTTTCCACTAACGGTGTATTCTAAACCACGAGATTGAGCCTTATAGCTTATAAGATAATTGGAATCGAAACAAAATGACTAATTCGCAACTTCAATAAATCAAAATTGGGACGATAACCCAGCCATGGAGCAGTGGTATTGTAAAGTACTACACACAAACATATAGAGGGCGAATTACTTCTATTCGTAAGAAAGTGGTGCATACAAATCATTGGATTTCTTTTATACAACCGATACAAATTTTCGCTTTTATGTTATTTTTAGTAATAATTATAATCTCAACTTTTTCTTTTTTTTTATAAAATAATGAATTTTTGTTCTTATCGAAATTAATGACAGTCGTTAAAGACAGATTAAAATAGAATTGTACTTTGAGTTTTAGCTAATTGAAGTGGTCCCTGCCCTTACCAATCGTCATCCTCCCTCTCTCATATTCATTTTTCAATAAAAGTAATACGTTAAAATACTTTCAGAATCGTGTAATTCCGTTCATTGTTTAAGAAAATAAGGTAAGGCGTGTCTTGTATTGCCTCGAGTCATCTGGTGTACAGCAGGCTGTATTATAATAAATTATTGTGGTTTCTTGTAATATTAACATTCCTAGATCCTAGTATGTACAGATCTTAATCATTGAGATTAGAGTCAACTGTTTAAGAAGCATACAAAAAAGAAAAAAGGAAAAAAAAGAAGGCAGGCTAGTAATGCAAATATGAATTTCGTGGCCAAGATTGGTATGCAAACTGAATATACAAGAGGCTTCTTTACAGTCCGACTGACTTGCACCTTGATTTGGCTCAGCAAGTAACCACTACTTTTTGACATAAAAGCTTTTCATCTCCCCCTGCACATGGTCATGTAATGGATAATTGTATGATTATATAAGCAAAAACCACCTGTTCTAGAGGGAGTTAGAGGACGAATACTGTAAAATATGAAATTGTAATATTTTAATACTGATTTGCAGATGTGCATAATTTTAATATAGCTGGTTAAAATGAATTGTACTGATACAAAGGTATCCATTTGATGGAGATAATTAATAAAAACAGATATTGAAAATTATGGCAGAATTTTCTGTGTTATTATAGGGGAATTATAACAGTTATGAGACAAGTGTTTGTTTTGTATATCTCTTAGGATAAATAAACTTTTGAAAAAATATGTGAATATGTTTCTGGTACTGCTCCGAACCTGTTTTCAAGCATGTATTATGTATATCTCTGAAATATTTCATTCTCAAAGCAGTACTAGATTTATAATGTTAACATTTACTATATTTAAATAAAAGTAAGTATATAATGGTATCTATCTATTTGTTTATAACAAAGTATTATTTTTATGCTGCTTTCTTAAAATATGACATATATCTTGTGCATTTTACACATTTATGCTGGTGCTAATACATTGAAAGTGATGTATGACCAAACTTAATAATATGTTAAATTATTTCATGTTATATATAAAACGTTTCAGCGGAAAAATTAATGTTACTGTACTTTTTTTTACATGTATCTCATAGTCCAAACATTTTTCTATTATTTTGTAGGCATCATCGTAGATTGTGAATGAATCACTGGAATAGTATTCCTAATAACAGATCGTTGCTAGTAATGTAATTTTTTTATTTGTATATCTGCTAGAATAAAGTTATTGTTTCATATCGATATAGTTTGTTTAGCGCGCATAATACATTGACATATGTAACAGATGATATTTGATTGTTTTATAATCCTATTGTAATAAAGTACCGTACGAAATGTGTCCCAGGTTTATTGTTGCATTTTAGTTACAATCAGATAACGATTTATTTATAGTGTTCACAATGTAACAATTTTCGCCCATCTTTTATTGTGATATATTAAATGCTACCAGTATTTTTCTTGCCATTACAATATGTCAACTATTATTAAGTAATGTTTGTCTAGCTCATTCTATCTGTGAAATTGTAATTGGAATTTGTTTCTGTTACAGGTGTGTAATATAAGCACGTTAGCCTAAAAATAAAAATAGATATATATATACATATAATGCATTATTATGATCGTGTTGTATAGTACGGCGCAATTACTGAAATTTGCAATTGCTACATTAAGGTCAATTCAATGGTAACAACACGAATAGAAATAATTGTATAAGAATGTTGTATTAATGTTATAAACGATATACATATACATATAACAAAGAAATTTGTAATAAATGATTGGATACAACATTATAAGATTTTGACTATAGAATTTTGTAAAGTTTTTATTTTTACTGTGCTACATTTGCATTTTTCCGTGCATTAAATATATAATGATTTAAGAGTAATATTATTATATTTTGCGAATGAAAACAATTGTATCTTAATAGATAGATTAAAAGTGCCAGTTTCAACGGGGGAAAATGAATACAGAGAATCTAATTATCCACGATCTGTTGCTCCCATGTACAGTTAATTTAATAAATAAAATTATTTTAAAATTGTAATTCCGAATGAAAATTTTTTACACTAAATTCAATTTTAAATTCATAATATACAGATTATGATAAAAACCAATCAACAACCAACTAAAGTTTAAAGAACTACAAAGTAGTGTTCCGGGAATCAAACATAGTTTGCAGGACAAAGGAAATGTGAAATATATATTTAACAAAACAATAAATAAATATACTTCCAACCATACATCTGTTCCAAATTGAGCAGATAACAACTGAATCATACCATAATCTTGATTGTCAAGTATCTTCTCTCATCGGTGTGATTGGTTCCAATTAGAGAACCTATGCAGAAATTTTTACTAAAGATAGCGGGATGCTGATTGGTTGCGCCACAAAAAGTGATCCCAGGGCCATCTATTGACGGCAGTACTAAACTGCAACATTGACCGGGTTTCGAAAGATATAGTTGTCTTTTTGTTTGCGTTCAGCTTGACGGTTGCAACGAGAACTTGTGTTTGAAAATTAAATGTAAAAGACTCAACTGCCACTGAAAGGTCATCATAGGCCTTGCAGTCGGGTTACGCGGACAATTCTAATGAATTGAATCGTCGAATTTTCTAAGAACGTTGACTGTCCTGTCAAAAGTTATTTTCGTCTATCTTCGTTTTTGTAAGGTAGGTTCGAATTTTTAATGACGAATCCGTGTGGCTGTTATGTTGTGGTGCCCGGAATCGCCCTCGTTGTCGAACAATATATCACGTATCTTTTTGTCTCGTTATTGTAAATTGTCTGCATAGATAAATTAACGACAATTGTTTCGCGAAACATATGAAACGTATAAACCGCTTATTAGCATTTGAATATTTTCAAATGCATTATTGTGCAACAAATTCATGCATACGAAATAGTACTTTATAAGTTTAGTTAGTATCACCAAAAATCATTCAGTTGTTAGTCTACTATTTCGAAAGTGTCATTATGGTCTTCATTTTTATTAACCCTAATTGTTTACAAAAGATTTTCCCGTAATTTTATGGCCACAACCGTATTGACATGCTATAAGGAAACATTAACAGGAATGTTAATGCATATCAATATACTTTTAAACCTAATAAGTTTTGTCTAGTCAATCCTCTACATATTGATTACATTCATGTTCATATATGTTTTATTCTGATCCTTTCTTTATTCTTATAATTAAAAGAATTTCATGAGAATTTCTTCTATTACCTTTATATTTCCTTTAAATTGTATTCTATAAAACTAAATCAATAAAAACCTTATGATATTCTTAAGATCATATAACCATTATTACACATAAAGTTCTGTGATTGTTATATTTTCTATAAAATACATGTTGTGGGCCCAGTTTTTAACTATTATAATTCCATTTCGCAAGAAAAATCAAATTTGTCAAACCACACATGTCTCATTGGTATAAAGAACACAAATTTATGACAATACGATGAAAATTCTACTTAGAAAGCAACAAATAGTTAATTCTTTTAAGTCTTCATTCCAAAAAATCTGCAATATTAAACTTCATCAATGTCAAACCTAGTTTTTCGAGTTTACAAACTAATGAAAATAGGGCAGCTAGGATCTATAGCCCTTCCGACGAAGCAATGCAATAGACATAAACAAGTGTCGTATGGCCAAGACAGGAGGGCAGAATCACTCTATTTGAATTAAAAAACTCTGACACGGTTCATGATTATAGAAAGAACCACAGAAAACTGTTGTCACTTGACCATTGAACATCAACGAGTGACAGTCAATAACTGTATTCACAGTTATCCAGCATGTGGAAATTTTGTTTATGTTTATTGCCTTGTTTTGTTGGATATTCTATAGAGCGGCAATACGTCTTATTTATATATGAATGTATAAATTCTAAAACTTACCTTTGTAGGTTTTGAAATATGGAACAAGACACAGAATATGTGAAATTGCCATTAGAAGAGAGGTGCGCGCACAAGGTAGTACCTTTCTTAATAGGTTTTAATGTTTAATTAACCCTTGCAATACTAACGGTTCACACAACTGCATAAAATACAATGCCTGGGCCCACTAGAACCCATAGCTTCAATAGAAACGAATGTAGGGTGTTGTCAAACGTTGAACAGTTCGAATGAGGCATCTGCGTCCAGGTCTGAATTGACCCAGGCATTGTATGGCAAGGGTTAAACTAGCGATTAAACACTGATAAAACTAGGCTGCTCATTTTTAAAATTGTGCAGCTATGGAGAGCACGATTACATGGCTATAAGGAGTGCGTGAATACATTCCAATGCATCGATGACGAAAAATCGCCCGAATGGAACAAGTTTTTGGGATTTATTAAAAAGTTTGTGGTGGACAGCAATGCAGCTGCGCAAGAAAAAGGGTTAGAAGCAGCATTAGCTTTTATTGAAAATGCTGCAGTCGCAGGAAAGTATGTACTGTATATATATCTAAATAAATATACTGCTTTGTTTAACTTCATTTGGTACTATTTTATAGTAACTTAAATATTGAAGTGTTTAACTTTTTATACTTATGTGCGTTAAAGAACTGTCGGAGAAGTGATGAATGGAATAGTCACTAAATGCATCGCTGCGCCTAAAGCTAAAACAAAGGAGTTGGCGGTGCAAATAATATTGATGTACATAGAAATTGAAAAGCACGAAGCCGTTCAGGAAGAATTATTAAAAGGAAGCGAAGCAAAGAATCCAAAAATTGTTGCTGCATGTATTTCAACATTAACATTGGCGTTAAGGTAATTACATATTATGTGCATTAATAACCGCAACAGAATTATTTTACGTTTATTAATATCTTGTTATGTAAGTGTTAATGTACCTTTCTGTTTGCTTTTCAGGCAATTTGGACCGAAAGTAATTAATATAAAACCCTTAGTAAAGAAGATGCCTGCCTTTCTTGAGGACAGGGATAAAGCTGTTAGAGATGAAGGCAAATTTATGGTCATTGAAATATATAGGTAATTTCTCGACACTGAATATCGTAACACTGTGTAACACGTACAGTGTTTCCGAAATTGTGGTAAAATCGAGAGCAATGTATAGAGCGATATGTATGTTGAAATACAGAATCCAATTTTTCTCGTATGACTTCGTTTTCAAGAAAATTGAATTCGAACATTTTCAACTTCGATGTTTGCATGAGGAATCGTCGCTTCTACGATTGTATCACATTTTTCGAGGCACTCTCCATTAATAAATAGTTAATTTATTATTACATCTTGTTTGCAACGATTAGGTGGATAGGTGCTCCCCTCAAGCAGCAACTAAATGCATTAAAGCCAGTACAAATTACGGAATTGGAAACAGAGTTTAACAATTTAAAAGAAGAAAAAGTTATACCTATGCGATTTTTAAAATCTCATAAACCAAAAACTACATGCGTTATAGAGTCTACGAGTGATACCGGTGAAGGTAAATAGCTTCGAATTCTCATACCTTAATTCGTACGCATCTCATTTTCAACTGAACGTATTTTTAATCACATTCAAGAGGGCAAAGATGATACATGTGGTAATGCTGTCCCAGAAATTGATCCATATGAGTTATTAGAACCGGTTGATATACTCTCTAAACTCCCGAAAGATTTTTATGACAAAATTGAAGCTAAAAAATGGCAAGACCGAAAAGAAGCTGTGGAAGCCTTAGAAGAGGCCCTTCTAAAGAATCCTAAATTAGAGAATGGTGACTACGGAGATGTTGTAAGGGCTTTAAAAAAAGTATGTATTACACATGCTAGTCATACCTTTATTTTCATGTAGTTGCTACTGTTCTACATTAATTTCTTAAATGTTCCGAACAGGTCGTATCGAAAGATACTAATGTACTCGTTGTTGCATTAGCCGGGAAATGTTTAGCAGGCTTAGCATCCGGTCTCAAGAAACGATTTCACCCTTATGCAACAGCATGTCTTTCATCGATTTTGGAAAAGTTTCGTGAAAAGAAACAAAATGTTGTGCAGTCACTTAGAGATGCTGCCGATGCTATTTTTCTTAGTGTAAGTAAATAGGTATTCTATAAATAAATCTAATTTTATAGTTTATTTTATAGATTGTAGGGTTGCTTAAGTAACACATTCTATGATTGTATCAGGTTTCTATTGATGTGATATTAGAAGATACACTTGCCGCATTAGAGAACAAAAATCCTGCAGTGAAAGCAGAAACGGCTGCTTATTTAGCGAGATGTTTCTCTCGCACACCTCCGCCAAGCTTGAACAAAAAATTACTGAAGGCTTATATTGGCGCTCTTTTAAAGACGTTAAATGAACCAGGTATGCTTAGATATATACATTTTTATCAATGTTTGTTTGACCTGGTGTAATAATATCGTATCTTTTGATTTCAGATCCAACTGTTCGCGACAGTTCCGCAGAAGCTCTTGGTACTGCGATGAAGTTAGTCGGTGAAAAAGCTATGGTGCCATTCCTTACAGATATAGACAACTTAAAAATGACAAAGGTATTTTATAATCAATAGTTTTTAATCACCGTATAAAAGCACTTATGTATTTCATTTCATTTGTGTTGGTTTATCGTCGCTTTTGTTTGCTAGATAAAAGAATGCGCGGATAAAGCTGTTATACACGTCAAAGTTCCTAGTGCACAAAAAGTAGTTGGAGAGAGACCAAACACAGCGCCAAGTAAAATTGAATCAACGGGAAAAGCCAAAGAAACCGAGACAAAGGCATCGAAGAGGCCTAACACAAGTACAACTAAAAAACCTCTATCTAAGAAACCATCTGGCGCATCATTAACCAATTTGGGTAAACATTAAAATTTATGCATCTTGCGGAAATGAAAGTTAAATATTGGAATATACACTATTTAAGTTGAGTGACTTATCGCAGCAGGTTCCAAAAAGTCTTCCGCTCCGAAACTTCAAACGGAAAAGAATTACAGTGTTGAAGAAATAGAAGAAATGGCTGCCCAATTATTATCAGCCGACATTCTTTCGGGCCTTGTTGATAGTAATTGGAAAACGCGTTTAGCCGCAGTTGAACATCTTCTGGAGGTAACGAAATTATTTTCAACATTTATTTGTACATATACAGGGTGTCCCGTAACTACCGTTTTACATTAAGAAAGGGGGGGGGGGGGTTAGCTGAGGTGATTCTGAACAACTTTTTCCTTGACCAAAATGTTGTTTGAAGCTTCGTTTTTCAGTTATTAACCAAAAACACTGCCCAATGATAGCGCCCGTAGAGCGCGCATGTAGGCCCGTACCTCTCTACTGCGGTCGGTCGTGTACGGGGGGCATCGAGGGTATCGAGGAAAGCGTACGGAAAATGTTACATCCTTATTCATTAATCAGAAAGAAACTAGTTATTCTTTTAATCAATCGCGCACTGTCGTGGACGTTATTTATGAATAACGAATAATTCCACATTATCCTTAATTTAAGACGATGTAACATTTGCCTTATGCTTTCCTCGGATACCCTCGATGCCCCCGTACGCGACCAAGCGCAGTAGAGATGCACGGGCCTGGGCGCTCTCATTGGGCAGTGTTTTTGGTTAATAACTCAAAAACGAAGCTTCAAACAACAGTTTGGTCAAGGAAAAAGTTGTTCAGAATCACACCAGCTACCCCCCATTTCCCGTTGTTACGGAACACCCTGTACAAGTACGTCTCGATTAATGCGGAGTTCAAGTAGTGCGATATTCGATTTAGTAATAAAATAGTAATAAAAATTCAATTAATGTGAGGTTTGCAAGATTACTTTTATTCGTTACAATTGTGGAAACATTTAGTCTTTCATACTAACGGTCTTTAAACTTCTACTGTTTCGTAGAGACGATATATAAACCGTCTTTGAACTTCTTCTATTACATAGTCACGACGTAACGTGTAAAACTACTTATTCTACATATTCTGCGTATTTTAATTTGCGTCCCTTACTAGTAAGTTTTAATTTATTTTAAGAGCTTTAGTGCAAATATAGTGGTACGAAATCCGGGTTATACCATTATTATTTAATAAAATACGTAGAAATAGAAATATTTAAATATTTTTATTGTGTATTTTCTGTCAATTAGAATCAATTTCTGAGATTTATTACTCCCACTAATCGAGACCTACATGTATAAGTAAATACAAAGTTTAACGTAGCAATCGATATTGACCTACAAATAATATCGTTTCTGTAGTTTATAAAGCAAGCAGATCCAACGGAGGTACCTATGCAAGTGGTTGTGCGGACGTTAGCCAAAAAGCCAGGTTTTAAAGATACGAATTTCCAGGTTCTAAAATTAAGATTGGAAATAGTCAAGTATTTGGCAGAAAATTTTTCGTTCTCCACGTAAGATAATTTACATTTAATTTTTCAATTGAAATATATAATTCATATACATCATACAATTTTCTCTTTTAACAGTACTGTTTGTGAATATTGTATTTTGGATATAACCGAAAAATTGGGAGATGCAAAGAATAGCGTAATCGCTGGCGAAACTCTTTTAGCAATAGCAGAAACAACAAGTTTGGAATATGTTGCAGATGAGATAGTCGCATTTGCCTTCAATCAAAAAAATCCTAAAGTTCAGCAGGAAACATTGTCTTTGTTGTGCAGGGGTCTCACAGAATTTGGTTGCGCGTAAGTGCTTCATTTATTTAATATACAGGTCAACCATGAAACGTGATTGGCACAGATTATTTTGTCAGTGGGTCAATCGAAAATTGTGTTATTTGTTATGACATTCTTTAATTAGAGCTTAATGATGATTATAATAAATTTTTGGGATACAAAATTGAAAAGACTTCGAGAACTTCGAAAAATAGAGTTAACAATTGACTATAATCAAGCTTATAGCATATACGTATATTATGTTATAGCGGATAAATAAATCTTCTATGAACCCAGTAATAACAGAATAATCTAAGCTGATCACTGCATGAGTAAGTAACAGTGTGTATTGATGTATTACATGTATTGTATGTGATTCTAGCATCAATGTCAAGTCTTTAATGGAAAATATTAAGAAAGCAGTTGCAGCTACAAATCCAGCCGTTCGTACCGCAGGCATTACGTTATTAGGCACGTTGTACTTATTTATGGGCAAACCGTTACTCATGTTCTTCGAAAATGAAAAGCCTGCTTTGCGTCAACAAATTGAACAAGAATGTGAAAAAGTAAGTCCTTTATTGTTCAAAAAAATTGCTACTCGTATTGTTGTGTCATCGTGTAGTTCATAATCTCTAACACACAGTCGAATCTTTTATATTTATAGTAGTAATGATAGTATTAACACAAATTATTTCAGCATAATGGTGAAACTGCACCTGCCCCGATTCGGGGAGTAAAAAATAAAAAGGATAAAGTATGCGATGATGACGACGACGCAGAAGTAGGGAAAAAATCGAATAGCAACAGTGAAATGGAGATTAATAATCTTATTCCTCGCGTTGATATTAGTAATCAAATTACGGAAAGTCTTCTTAGTGAGCTAGCCGATAAAAACTGGAAGGTCAGTGTTATACAATCTCCGCTTACAAAATTGCAATCATACAATTATTATTTACTTTTTTTTATTTAATTTAGGTACGAAACGAGGGGTTGCAAAAGGTAAATGCAATCATATCCGAGGCTAAATTTATAAAAGGGTCTGTCGGTGATTTGCCGCAACGTTTAGCGTTGCGATTAGTTGACAGTAATAGCAAAATAGCACAGTCGACCTTAGGCATATGCCAAGCATTAGCCGTTGCAATGGGTCCTCCGGCAAAGCAACATATTCGATTTCTTTTTCCTGGCTTCGTACAATGTTTAGGCGATAGTAAAAATTGGATTCGAACTGCAGCAATCTCTTGCATAAATACATGGGGCGATCAGTGTGGCTATAAAGAATTTTTCGATGGCGAGATGATCGGAGATGCTTTAAAGTCTGGATCACCAATATTGAGATCTGAGGTTTGGACTTGGTTAACGCAAAAATTGCCGTTGATTCCCGTGAAACAAGTACCGAAAGAAGAACTTTTCGTATGTCTTCCACACCTGTACAACAATTTAGAAGATCGTAATTCCGATGTGCGGAAGAATGCTCAGGAAGCGGTTTTGGGATTTATGATTCATCTGTCTTACGAAGCAATGGCTAGAAATACAGAGAAATTGAAACCTGGTTCGAGAACGGTAGTACTTGCTGCGTTAGATAAATCTCGACCAAATTTGCCTTTGAAACCGCTACCAAAGAAACCAGCACCGGAGGAAAGTAATCAGAAATCTGTTAAAAGCGGAGGTGCTGTAAAAGCTACAAAGGCAACAGTAAAACCTAAACAGCAAAATCAATCTGCGTCAAAACCTGGCAGTGCTCGTAAGAAGGACGACGATGTAGATACGAGTCCTTTATTTGCTATTAATAATCTTAAACACCAAAGGGTGATCGATGAACAGAAACTGAAAGTTTTAAAGTGGAACTTCACGACACCTAGAGAAGAATTTGTTGATCTTTTGAAGGAACTGATGTCTACAGCAAACGTGAACAAAACTTTGCTAGCAAATATGTTCCATTCGGATTTCCGATACCATCTGAAAGCAATTGAATCATTAACCGAGGTAACTATTTCAAAGCATTAAAAAATTGAATATTTCACGTAATAGGATGAATCTTTTGGGCTTCGCTAAGGAGTAGCGATATTGAGTTATTAAAAGCTTTGTATGTATTACGTAAACGGTAATATTAATACTTTTACATTTTCGCTAAATCAATTTCGCCAAATTCTTCTGCGGCTCTACGATTAAGAGATAAAATTTGCCCCCACAAATTATTTCAATAAGATAGAACATCCGGTGGAATGTTCTTATATTAATGTTTTTAATACATTTTAGGATTTGCCTGATAACAGTAAAGCATTGGTATCAAATTTAGACCTTATTCTTAAGTGGTTGACACTGAGATTTTTCGATACCAATCCATCGGTACTGTTAAAAGGTTTAGAGTACTTGCGGATGGTATTTAATTTGTTAATAGAAAATCAATATCATATGTTGGAAAACGAGGCAGCATCGTTTATACCGTACCTCATTATCAAAGTATGTTGGTTACATATTTTCTCTCTATAGTGCTTCTATTATTCCATTCTATTACCGTATACTTTTTTCTGGTGGTGTAATACATTTCCGTTTCTTTTTTTCAAAATACAGATCGGCGATCCAAAAGATGCAGTACGTAACGGAGTTCGTGCGCTATTTAAACAAATAGCACTAGTGTATCCAGTAAGCAAATTATTTTCCTATGTAATGGAAGGTTTAAAATCGAAAAATGCTCGGCAAAGGACAGGTAAATAGCATACCGGTTATATAAAACTCGGAAAAGTAATTAAGAGATAATAAATATTTGTTACATTTTTAGAGTGCTTAGATCAGCTTGGTTCTCTTATTGAAAATTATGGATTGTCTGTTTGTCAACCATCCACATCTGTAGCGTTAAAGGAAATCGCGAAACAAATAGCAGATCGTGATAATTCGGTACGAAATGCCGCTTTAAATTGTATCGTACAGGCATACTTTCTTCAAGGGGAACGGGTATACAAGCTCATTGGTCAGGTAATCACTTCATAAGGAATTCTTATCGCCATTTATTTCTACAATTACTTAATAAAGATATTCCCATGAACCAGTTTGTTTCCTTTTAGATATCTGAAAAAGATCAATCACTTTTGGATGAGCGCATTAAAAGAGCCGCTAAAAATCGTCCAACGAAATCAGCTTCTACCAACAGACTTTCTTCAGCTACAAACGTAACTCCTGTTCCTTCCAGCGAGGACATCAAAGCAGATTATGATGAAGAAAATGAAGAAATATCAGAACCACAGCATCCTGAATCACCACAACCAAACGAACTGTAAGTTTAATGTGGCATTGTTGTATATTTTTGTATGAAAAATTTCAGTATTCTTCATGGTGCCTGCTCTTTTTCATGCTTATATTTTTATGTAACAGCATCATTAAAATTGCATATTGCTTTCTATATTAACCCTTTGCACTTGAAGGTCTTTTTTCTGGTGTAAGTAAGTGGTAGCTCGAGATAGATTAAATTTATAATAATAATATTAAGGACTACGTTGTACTACGAATTGCACGTAGACTAAATATCCAAAATATAAGAAGGAAATATATCTACTGATGGAAAAGCAACTGTCGGCTTTCAAATACAGAAGGTTAATATAATAAAAGTTGATTGATTATAGGCTAGCATATTTTTCGTTTACTTAATTTAATATCTTTTTTTCAATTTATTTATGTTTGCATGAATTCGCTTTTCAATAATTCTCCAGGCAGCAGGTAACAGAGACTGAAAATATAACAGAAAAAGACACATCGACGAAGGACGAAGTGCAAGAATCCTGTGAAACTAATGAGTCACCTTCAGAAATACAACCAGAAATACCTATCTCGCCATCAAATCATTGTGAAGATAATATTAAAACGTCTGTGCTTCTTGCGATTTTTTTTCAGTGTGCTGTAATTTTCCATGTGGTGGCGGGTATATGGGATCGTAGCACACATGTACATATTTAATCGGTTATTTTGCTTTTAGTTTGATTGCCTGAATTTACTTACCATTACTATTGTATACATTTGTCCTTATACCACTTGATAGTTGTTTCTTAAAAGTAATAATCACGTTTAATAGGGAGTAACTGGTATTATTCTCATGCTATTGCTCGAAATTGATTCATTGTTGTAAAGTATCAGGTCATACAAGTCTTTGTGTATTCTTCTGCGATTTTATCGAAAGAAAATCATGAAAGTGTAAGTTCAAGAATTGATTAACGTAATTTTTCCACTTGTCAATAACTTTTTCCATTATTATTTTAGCAATTAGTCTTTGCCTAGCTCGAAGAATTTAATAGATTTCGAGTTAAAAAATGAATGTACTATAGTTTCTTTTACGTGCACAGTTGTAAATAAAAACAAATACTGGAACTAGTTTCACACTTTTATCAATTATTGTGTTTAGTAGTTTATTAATATTTTTCATAGTTTGTACGTAGCATTTACGTGTTCATTGTCTTTATGAAGTATGCTACTGTGCCTTGTATGTATTTTGTTGAGACTAATTATTGTAACGAAAACATTAACATTATAAATTCGGTTCGGTGGTCCAATATTGATCAATAAATTATTCATCTTCAAAATGGGGCGGCGGGATGACATACTTTGGACTGACTTAAAGATGAACATTTAAAACCGAACGCAACAAAATATTTTTACCAAATATGCAAAGACTTTTGAAATGACACAATAATTTAGCAATGTAGATTAGAAATATTTGTAGTAAATGCGACTGTTACAGATTTGTATAATCAATGCAAAAAAGTAATAATTTGAGAAGGTCCGTGATTTTTAGATGTTCTCCGACATCTGCTCAACCAAAAGCATCGGGGCCATTTGGCCTTGACATGGATTTGTTGCAAAGAATTGAATTGAATGCACCTGTGAAATATAGGAACCCTGTTCTTCTGGAAGTTGACTTATCAGATCTGAACGAAAGTGTAAACACGATAGATCCGAGTAAAGTACAGTAAGTAATTATTATCGATTAGTCTCGAATAATTAGTGACTATTAATTGAAAAGAATACAAAGTATAAGTAATAATCTCATTCGTCTAATCTCAAGCTTATTTCACATTTTAAATTAATACTTGTTTGACATTATGGTTTAAAAACAAAGTTAAATTTTCAAATAAAATGTGGAAAAATTAAGTTTGATCTATGGAAGATGAATAATATAAACTTTTTTATTATGATGTACAATATTTTTTCAGGGTTATTCCGATATCTCCCCCGAAATTGTTGGTATCGAAATCTGCATCGACACAACAGCAGCTGAATACAAGTAACGCTAGTAAAGAGGACAGCCTTGAGCGAAAAATTCTTGCAATGGCCAGTCTAGATTTATCTGTTGCGATACAATCAATGAACAGTATCGATAACGTTCGTATTTATAATGTGTACTTTTATATTCATGTATAGGTACTTAAATTTATCGGTATACATTTTTTCAGATGATAAAGTCACATCAGATACTAAGCTTGCAGTCGAAAGAAGATCGATTTATTGGTTCGATAAATATGCAATTAAAACTTCTGCAAACGTATCCTTTACAAGGGGGAGCAGATATATCTAAAGGTTTTAGGACTACGTTTATGGTTTTACTTGCGGTAAGAATGAATTCCATAGCTACATTCAAAAACTGTAAATAGAGAACAGTTTTATGCATATACTGTGAAATTCATTACAGTTTTATGACACTGGAATTCTTGGAAAAAATGTCCCGTTAATACATTTGAAAGAACTGGTAGACCAAATGATCAGTCTGTTAGCTGAAAACAAACTGGATCATTTGCATCAAGCGGAAGCCTATTATCGTGTAATTAATAACATCGTCTGTAAAATAATAGACAATTCAAATCATACTACTATAATATGGTAATAGTTGCAGAAAATTATCTTGTCAGCGTTAAAAATTATATACAGAGTGTACTATTACGATTTAACACTTTAAACAGCTGTTTTGGTTATAACAGTTGAACAAAAAACAGCCTTTTAATATAACTTTTTGACGCGCTTTTATACATTGCTCACTCTGTATATAAATAATTCTAAATTCAGTCAAAAATAATTTATTCTCTCCGATTTTTCCATGTTTAGTGTTTTAATCAAACTGCTCCATGGATGCGCTGAATCTACTGCACCATCGAAGTACGAAGAATTAGTTATGAAATGCTTGTGGAAAATAGTGAAAACAATTCCAAATTGGGCTGCAGATTTAGATTACGACACCATTCTTTTAGAAGTACACAGGTTTCTTAAGGTACGACTATCCCTTTTGTACACACCCTACACGCGACACATACGATGTTTTAAGGTGAACACGAGTATTATGTTTCGCAGGATTATCCAAGTGTATGGTGGAAAAAAAGAAAATCCGATACTCCGCTACGTACAATTAAAACAATTCTTCATAGCATGACCCGCGTGAAAGGCAGTACAATACTTAGTCACTTAACACGAATAAACAATACAAATGAGTCAGAATTACATTCTTACCTCATCAGACTAATTGCGGTTGGTTAATTACATGCTAATAAGGTACTGACTTTTATCGAAAGCAACAAATTCTAATCTTATACAATTCAACAGACCTTTAAGCCGGACGAAATGAACAGTATTCCCAGAGGCACAGTAAAGTCCAGTGGTACTGGAAAAACTCAGGAACATTTATCGAAATTTACTCATCAACAATTGTCCGAAATATTTAAGAAAATTGGATCTAAGGAACATACACAAGAAGTACGTAGATAATTGATATATTCTAGATAACATCTAGTAGTAGTAATCATTATGATACATTAAAACCATTTTGTCCAGGGTCTAATGCAACTGTATGATTTTAAACTTCAATATCCCGAAGCAGATGTGCAACCCTTTCTGGTAAAATCTCATCAATTCTTCCAAGATTTTATAGAACAGGGACTAAGAGATATTGATCAGGCTCGAAAAAATCAAAATCTCATAGCAAAAACTAATAATCAATACTCGACAGGTACGTGATCACTATGAAGCATCAACATAAGTTTATTACCCCTTTAAAAAGAAGATTACTTGTTATAGAAACAGCTGAATCTGGCGGTCCTGAAGAAAAAGGCCTAATAGACCCTTTGCATAGGCTCGAAAAACTCCGAGTGTCGGAAGCACAATGTAGAACGACGGGCCAACCAAGTCCGACATGAATTAAGT